>OX411735.1:15518368-21165868 GCA_948252095.1 Dicycla oo | reverse complement strand
AACATAGAAAGCACTCTGGGTAGGTGTACACCTGCGTGCTGCAGGTGCTCGATGCTAAGGCTGTCGTGACCCGGGGATTTACCCCTCACCATGCCTTTGATCACCGCATACACTTCATTCGTAGTAAAATGAACACTACGCTCACTAGCTTCCTCAGCATCGGACTCCTGCCGCCCTAGCCCCAGAGGTGAGTCCACCCTGAAATGGTGGGAGAATAAAGTGGCGATCTCGCTAGGCTCGTGCACTCCCGCCATACTGACGGGAAAGCCCGGTTTATGATTCATCTTATTGGTGTTTTTCCAGAACTGACCAAATTTCTTGTTTGAGTGAAGTTCAGCAATAATATCCATTTTTATTTGTTGTTGATTATTCTGACACCACTTTAATTTCGATTTAAAAGCGCGCCTAGTTTCACACATATCATTATAAAGACGGCCATCCCCGGGCTTACCCGCATATAACCAAGCCTGAAAACATAGCCGAGCCCTCCCATGAGCATCACGGACGTATCTGTTCCACCCGGTAATGTATTTACCTCTACGTTTTTCGGTAACTTTATAACTACATATAGCGGCCTCCGACAGTATACAAATAATCTCGTCATACATGTTATCTAACAGGATTTTATGACTTTTGTTACAACACATATTATCCGCACAGTCACTTAGTTCTGAAGGAAAATTAATGTCACGCAATCTAGAGTGACATACATTTTTAAATTTCGCTATCTGAGTTGAGTCTCGTTCACCCCAGACTATTCTATTTATACAAACAGTAGGCATACAAATCTTCGGCTTAATTAAATTAAAATTACATACTATAGACACAGGGTAATGATCAGACCAGTAGGTATCATATAACACAGAGGCCGCGGACACAGAGTGCCGCGCGGCACTAGTCACAAGACAGTGATCGAGCCAGCGCCGACAGCCGTGCGCTTCACTGACAAACGTATGACTGTCCGGCGGCATCAGTTCTAAGTCTACACAGGACCATGATTGTTCCGCACAAAAAGTTAAAAGTTCAGTAGCAAATGACTCACCGGGGTGCGCATTGTAGTCTCCTAACATAAACACAGACTCCACATTGTGACTGTCAATTATGGCTGTCATTTCACTGAGACACTCTGTGAATTCCACTAAGTATAACATAGTATAACATACCTATAAAGTGTTGCAGCGCTGGTATTCTGACAGGGCCCGCTGTGATGTCACGGACAGATATAACATAGCTATAAAGTGTTGCAGCGCTGGTAATCTGACAGCGCCCGCTGTGATGTCACGGACAGATATAACATAGCTATAAAGTGTTGCAGCGCTGGTATTCTGACAGGGGCCGCTGTGATGTTACGGACAGATATAACATAGCTATAAAGTGTTGAAGCGCTGGTATTCTGACAGGGCCCGCTGTGATGTCACGGACAGATATAACATAGCTATAAAGTGTTGCAGCGCTGGTATTCTGACAGGGCCCGCTGTGATGTCACGGACAGATATAACATAGCTATAAAGTGTTGCAGCGCTGGTATTCTGACAGGGCCCGCTGTGATGTCACGGACAGATATAACATAGCTATAAAGTGTTGCAGCGCTGGTATTCTGACAGGGCCCGCTGTGATGTCATGGACAGATATAACATAGCTATAAAGTGTTGCAGCGCTGGTATTCTGACAGCGCCCGCTGTGATGTCACGGACAGATATAACATACCTATAAAGTACTAGCGACCAACCCCGGCTTAAAATACCTGTAGAAAATGCACTTTTCAGTTTCCCGAATTTTCTTATTTTCCCGGCAACTTTTTAAACATTTTCTTTCATACAAACCTTGTCCTGCCATTTACAAACACAACAAAAAAGAATTATCCAATTTGGTGCAGTCGTTCGGAAGTTATGCGCGTACATACATGTCGGCGATTCATTTATATATATATGTATAGATATTCTATCTAACTATCTATCTATAACACTAGTTTACAATGTATCTGTTGGCGGGAAAATACTAACAGTTGTTGGCTTTCCACAGGGTGTTCTACCTATGAATATGAACAACTTTCACTATGGGACCAACTCTGAAATCACGAAAAAAATTCAGCTGTTTCATACATTTTGGTCAAGTAGGTATAGAACTTTCGTATGAAACAGCTGATTTTTTTTTCGTGATTTCAGAGTTGGTCCCATAGTGAAAATTGTTCATATTCATGGGTAGAACACCCAGTGAAAATTTAGCTAGTGATTTAAAAATAGCCCTGTATAAATGATATTTATCGATCAGCTCTAGTGTTTTAGTTAACAAAAGGAAACACGCACGTTATTAACAAACAAAAACACATAAATGATGAAAATGAACAATAAAAAAATCACTTGAGTTTCACAAAAATTAAAATTTTGTTAACTAGTGTAATAATTAAAATCTGTTCGTGAATAGCTGAATGTGATAGTTTAACTAGACCAATACTTTTTTTTTTTTTTGCGGATGTGAAATTATCAAATAACTTCTCCCGCTCTGGGTGGAGCGGAAGGGCGTGTCAGACTTTTACTGACTAAAACCCACCCGTGTTCCTTCAGTTGCCTATGCCAGGGCCACGGTATCTTTTTCAAACAACCCGCGACCCCAGCGGCATCGGCCCTATTGGACCCCATCTTTTGCTGACATCTCTTTGAGGCGCGCGTGGAACACAACGCGCCGTTGACCCGGGCCTGGTCCTCACCGGACGGCGAGCTACCCACTACTCACCGTCCGCAAGCCCGCGCCTACGGTGGCCGGGAATCGGCTATCCATTCCCGTCGCCCAGGGCGTCTCCTGCGGCGCCTGAGGGCGTGAGGCTGCCTCTCCCTCATGCGTTCCGCCTCCTCCTTCGCAAGGATTACCGCTTCGCAGAAGGAGGTGACGGCCTCCCATGCACTCTCGCTCCGCACCATGGCCTGGACCAGGCTCGGACGCGAGAGATCGAAGCCGCCGATCACCTCCGTGAGAACACGGCGGTGCTCTGCCCAAGCCGGGCAGACCTCCACTGAACTAGACCAATACTTACAGTGAAATCTGAAAAACCTTAGACCTGGTGATTTTAGATTCACCAGAATAACAGAAACTAAACATACACAAAATCTCAATTTAAAAGTTTAACTCCTTCCCGCGTGACTTTTTCCTATCAGCATCCAACTTGTACGTAACACGTAGCCTGGTACGTTACTTTAGATACATTCAATAACGTTGATAAGGTTGCTGAAATCCGTAGCGACAGTGAGTTGGGTCGCCAGGGTATTACCAGGGTATTACCAGGGTATTGCCAGGGTATTGCCAATTGTTACGTGATAACGGCTTTAAACGGTTTTTATTAAGTTTCTTACCTTACCTGAAAGTTTAAATAGTTAAAGAGTGTCGACTTCTGACAGCTGATGCAAGTTGTGGTCATTCTTATATAATGTGAACAATTCATAATTAATATTATAAATATCTGTCAGGACGTTCCCGTGGGATAATTTCCGACAACCACGCAGGCGAAGCCGCAGGCAAAAGCTAGCAGGTACATAAAGTATAATAATTGGTTGTTCTTTTATTTTAAACTATGTAGCTCTTGCTTGTGGGCTGGGCCCACATGGATGTCAAATTGTTCACAATTTCTTGGGAACTCTAATTATTTTTCTAAAATAAAAGTAGTCTAAGTTACTCCTTATAACATCAGCTATCGGCCAAAAAATCGGTCAAGCCGTTTCGGAAATTAGCCAGAACAAACAGACAGGCAGACAGACAAAAAAATTAAAAATCGTTTTTTTGCTATAAATACCGTTGGTACATACTTTCATATGCGTTTAGTAAAAAGCTATTATTTTGACAGTACAAACAAACACTTATTTTTTTTTTTATTTATATGTATGTATGTATGTATAGACTAATCTGTATAGATTCTATACAAATATATAAAATTGAAGTGTCCGATTGTAACGCACAGTAAAAAGCAATTATTTTGAATAACTGCTTTTTACTAAATGCATATAAAAGTATGTACAGTACGTACTTTATTGTAAGTAGAACAATTTTTAGAGCTTTTGTATGTCTGTCTGTCTGTCTGTTTATTCCGGCTAATCTCCGAAACGGTTAGACAGATTTTGACGGGACTTTCATTGGAAGATAGCTGATGTTATAAGAAGTATTTAAGGCTACTTTTATTTTGGAAAAATGATTAGGGTTCCGCGCAAACAAATTAAACTTTCGATTTAATTAAGGAAGTATTGACATCCACGCGAGCGAAGCTGCGGGCAACTGCTAGTTACAAGTATATTGGCAGTAGACTCTGGCTGATTAGTGACTTTTCAAAGTGTTCAACCTACCTACCACCATATTAAATTTACAATTCTTCAGCAGTCACTTTTGATCTTTCGCCAGTAACAAACCAGTCACTGCGGGAAGTTCGAAAGTTGAACCTTTTGGCAGTTGGTGACGTCACGTCACTGAAAGGACAAGCTAACAAACGAATAACCGTACCTACTAAAAAAGAAGCCGGTCAAGAGCGAGTCGCGCCGAGGGTTCCGTACCAATCAATCCACCTAGCCTTTTCCCAACTATGCTGGGGTCGGCTTCCAGTCTGACCAGATGCAGCTGAATACCAGTATTTTACATGGAGCGACTGCCTATCTGACCTCCACAACTCAGTTACTGGGTAATACGATATCTCTTGGTAAGACTGGTTGTCAGACTTTCGGGCTTCTGACGACCCGTAACGACTGTCAAAGATCTACGAATGACAGCCGGGACCAACTGCTTAACGTGCTTTCCGAGGCATGGAAGAGTCTCGGTATGAAAAGATGGTCACCCATCCACAGACCAACGCCGGCAAGCGTAGCTTAACCTGATGGAACGACCCGTGCGGCTGTTATTACTTAGCCACGAGCTCCTCTCACATTAGGTGCAATGTAGGTTGCATCCTTTTTGTTTAAATATGGACTTTTGTAGTTGGAATGTATGGGAGAACATGTTTTTCAACTACAATGTTAAGTTTGTTCTTGGGATAAATTCATCCCAACTACAGAACCCTTCATTGTGCGTGGTCCGACACTCACTTGACCGATTTTTTTCATTTAATACATGATGGTACGGAACCTCGTGGCTAAGTAATAACAGCCGCACCGGTCGATCCATCAGGTAAAGCTACGCTTGCCGGGGTTGGTCCGTAGATGGGTGACCATCTTTACATACCAAAATCAAAAATCAAAATCAAAAGTCATTTATTCAAACTAGGCTGAGAATCAGCACTTTTTGAACGTCAAAATTACATAAGACAGTCCCCCAAAACTCCCGCCCTTCACCACTTCCTAGTGCTTTAGCTGGGGAGAAGAAGTGGCGCAACAAACTCCCCAGCAGCACAGCTGTCTGTTCAGTTAAAAAAAAAAAAATTAATGTATACAACACTGCGCATAATAATCTAGGTACATTACGCAACACAAAACATTAAATTAAATTATTTGCTATACGTAAGCTAGCACACACCAATATACCAAAAAAAAAAAAACAAAAATAATAATCGAAAACTATACTCAAGCAGAAATAAAAATACAAAACTAAAAACTTAAGCATAACTTTATACCTTAATAAAGGCCTCCAGTAATAAAGGATGTGCCCGCTTACATATAAAATATGAAGATTGTATATGAAGTTGAAACTCGAAGTCACAAATGATAAACTAGGACCATTGAAGTAATATAAACAAAGTTAATTACTAATTACAAAACAAAACCAAGGACAGCAAGACGACCAGTCACTACAAGCAGCACCCGTTCACGAGCATAACGCAGAGTTCAGCCATCACCCCACTCGCCATATTTGAGGGAAGGTGGCAACCCGACCCCCGACGCTACCGCAAGCAGTGACATCTAAGGGAGCATGACGAACTTGCTGCCGGTTGCTCAGGCAAGAATAATATGATCAAATGTCGAGGTCACTAGCTTACCACATATTGCAATACTACTCATAAAAAACATTGTAATGAGTAGATTATGTCAATGATAAATAAAGATAAAATTAAAATAAATTGACTTTTACAGTCAAAGAAAATAAATAATTATATGAACACATATAACCTGTCAGAAGATAAGATTTGAGGTTGGATCCTTTTCGTTTAACTATGGACAATGTAAGTTTGTACGCACAATATTTAGAGATTTACCATGTTATTTTAAGACCATGGTTTTCCTGTAAGCTAAGTATAGCTATAGAATTATTTTCTGTTTTTTTTTTCAAAAGTCATTTCTGAGATAAAGGGGAGGAATGGTCAATTTTCATCTATTTTATTAAAACCTTTAAAATAGTTAATTTTTAAATTATAAAAAATATATATTTGAGTCCCTTACAGTAAGCCCTTTCATTTGATATATCGCACGATACAGCTTGCAATTTTTTTTTAATTCTATTATTTGCCCCCTAAAATTGACCCCTGATATGTTCCTAACTGAGGGTGCGGAGATAATGAAACGAGTGTCTTCATTGAACGCTGGTTTATTACTGAAAGCTGACATGGGTCCACTCACACATTCACAATATAATGAACTATGTGTGAGTAGCGAACGCATACATATCATTCCTCCACACTAATTTTGAAACCTGTTGACAAATAAACAATGTAATATTAAACTTAACAGAATCAGTAAGTACCAACTAAAACCGTGCTTAACATAATACCTATAACTATCTATTTATAAAATATAGAATAATCTATATCTTTCCTGGCGCGCTTAGAACGTGCACGCGCGTTTTGCATGGCTATTGAATCTTGCGCGGTGGCCGAGGCTTGAGGAGCCTGGGTCTCTGATGCGTCACCAACAGACTGCCGTGCATTTTCATGGCTCACCGTATCCGCTGTTACAGTATGATTTCTGTTGGCTTCAATGGTAGTTTCAGCCACAGTGACCGGTGCTATACTCGCTTCCACCTCCACCGGTTCATTTGAAACAGCACTCATTCCGGTGCTTACTGAACTTATATCACCTGCCGGCCCGGGCATTACTGGTGAAGTGATTTGAACCGGTGAAGTTGAAGGACAAGGAACAAGCTGAGCATCTGTGTGTATTGATTCGGCACAATCAATTGTCTTCTGTATAGTAATACCTTTTTCACTCTTACAGTTTAACAGTTGATCAATATGTCTAATACAAAATAAGCCTTCATCTACAACTAATACTTTATACATTCTTTTCCCTATCGTATCATTTATTACTCCTAACTTCCATGTCTCCTTTTTACCACTGTACCACCGGACCCATACCCCGTCCCCTGCTTTGAAAACTCTTTTACAACGCTCATTCTCGCTTGATGATGTTTTTTGAGATTTATTCCTTTTAGGCAGTATCAAGTCAAGCCGTGATTTTAAATCTCTGCCAAACATCAACTTTGCGGGTGAATGCCCAGTAGAACAATGTACTGTGTTTCTGTATTCAAACAAATATCCCAATAATTTATCATTTTGTGTTGTACTTTCACTTAATATACTCTTTAGCATCTTTTTACACGTCCTCACTGAGTTTTCAGCTTGACCGTTGCTACATGGGTGGTAAATCGGTGACGTCATGTAGTCAATACCATTATTGGAACAGAACAAATTGAACTCTTTAGAATTTATCTTAACGTCATTATCAGAGACTAAGGTAGCAGGCAAACCAAATACGGAAAAAATTTGCTTCAACTTTTTGATTAAGGATTGTGTGGTTACATCATTTCGCATATAAATACACTCCAACCATTTAGAGTAGGCATCGATCACTACTAAGTAAGTTTGTTGTCGTATAGATAAATAATCGATATGAATCCGTTCCCACGGTGCCGTTGGACTAGGCCACGGTGACGGTGCGACCCGTGGTGGAGCGGGCCTCAAACTCGCGCATACATCACATGCTCCGATCCACCTCTCAATGTCCTCATCTATACCGGGCCACCACATCCTACTACGCGCATTACATTTCATTTTGACAATGCCTAAATGCGTGTTATGTAGTTCCCGCAACATTCGTTCACGCAATGTCATCGGAATTACCACCTTATGGCCTCGCATTAATATTCCATTTTCATATTGCAAATCCGTACGACATAAAAAATATGGGCGAATAGAATCGCAAACAATTTTTCGTGGCCAACCTACATTTGTATATTTAACAACAGTTTGTATAGTCTCATCACTAGAAGTAGCATTCTTTACATCTGTGAACAAAATAGCTGGCGCAGTCGTATCTAAAAAATTAAGTGAGCAATATGCGTCATATTCGCCGTCTCCTTCACACACACTATCAGGTACAGGTGCACGGGAAAAATAATCGGCGACCAAGTTATTCTCACTAGATATATACTGAACAATGTAATTATATGCAGATAATATAATAGCGTATCTTTGCAACCGTAACGCTGTGGTTGTCGATATGCCCGTTTTATTATTAAATATTGACACTAAGGGACGGTGATCTGTTTTAAGAACAAATGGTTCACTTCTGCCGTATAGGTATTGATGGAAATGTTTGACTCCAAAAATTATTGCCGTCGCCTCCTTCTGAATTTGACTATAATTGCGCTCACTCGCCGAGAGCGAGCGTGAGGCATATGCCAACGGTCGTTCGCAGCTATCGCTACCCCGCTGGGACAAAACTGCTCCGAGACCGTGCGGGCCCGCGTCCACTGACAGTATTAGCTGTGCGCTGGGCTCGAAATGTGCCAACACACGCTCGGATGCGAGCTCGGCGCACACGCTACGTACTGCGCGCCGCTGTCGCGGGCCCCACTCCCACCGTGTGCCGCCACGCAGTAGCTCGTGGAGCGGGCTCATAATGCTTGACGCATTTGGAATGAAGTTTCTGTAGTAGTTGACTACCGCAAGGAACCTTTTTACTTCTGTTATGTTTGTTGGTTCCGGAGCGTTTAATATTGCCTTAACTTTATCGCGGTTAGTACGTAATCCGTTCTTATCGATAACATAACCCAAGTAGGTTACGTTCTCCTTAAAAAACTCGCATTTTTCCTTTTGAAGACGTAAACCTGCTTCATTCAACCTGCTTAAAACCTGAGCCAACCTCGTCATATGAAGCGTTTTCGTTGGCGCAGTTAAACAAATATCGTCTAACCATATACTAACACCTTCAATACCAGACAGCAGTACTTCCATCGCCTTTTGGAACAAGGCAGGAGCATTCGCGAGACCGTAGACTAGGCGTGTATATTTAAATAAACCCTTCGGTGTGTTAATGGTAGTCAGGTCTTGGGAGTCTTCAGAGAGTGTAAATTGATTATACGCATTTTTTAAATCTATTTTCGAGTAATGTTTACCACCGCCTAGTTTCGCAAACACTTCCTCAATTCTTGGTAACGGATACTTATCTATAACTAAATCCTTATTAAGAGTGACTGAAAAATCACCTGCAATCTTAACTGTGCCATTGTCCTTCAAGACCGGTACTATGGGTGTTGCGTAACGAGAATTACTGACAGGAATTAGTATACCTAAACTGACTAATCTATTTAATTCTGAATCTACTTTGTCTTTCAATGCAAACGGTATTGGTCGAGCCTTAAAAAACTTTGGTACTGCATTTTCCTTTAATTGCAACTGGACTTCAAATTTATTAAAGCATCCTAGTTCGTCCTTCCATAAATTCGGATACTGTTCCAATAATGTATTAACGTCATCGTCTTGACTTATCTTATAAATGTTGGTTAAAATCAAACCGAAAGCGGACATAAAATCGCGACCGAGAAGAGGTGGGCCATTTGAATTTACTACAAATAGTTTGATGTTCTTCTTAACATCATTATATTCGACGGTAGGCTGGAAATACCCCAACGGTGAAATTTTATGTCCGTTATACAAACACATTTTGATTTTGCAATCTTCTAATTTGTAATGTGCAAATAGTTCTGAGTACAATCTTTTCGACATAACCGAAACACCCGACCCTGAATCTAATTCCATAGTTACCCTCACATCGCCCACTTTAATCATTAAGTTCAACGGTTTATCGGTTACGTACCTTATATTGAAATTATTACATTCATCACAGCTGCCATCCGTGTCCTCACTGTTCTGATTCTGATCACTACCGATATTATTAACCCGAACACGGCCGTTTTTATTATTTTTATCACACACTTTCTTCAAATGTCCTACTTTTCCACATTTTTGGCACTTATAATTTTTGTAACGACACTTGTCCTTATCGTGACTTTTTAAACCGCACACCGAACAACGGAAATCTTCGTAACGCTGATCACGATTGAAATTCGACGTTGATTCGCGCCGATCTCGCGAGCACGCACGAGCACCGCCAGCAACACCGCCGCCATTGCTCCCACGTTTACCGCTTCCATTGTTCGATCGCTTACATCCACCTTTGCATGATATATTGTTCAATGCTTCCTCTTTGATCACAGTCATATCACTGGATGTTACGTTCCTGGCTTCTCTAGCGCTTTCCGCTCGTTCAGCTATCTCCTGTGCCCTTGCCAAACTTAAGGTTGAAGCATCTTGCTCAAACAATTTGTCACGCTCGGGCCCCGCTCCCAGGCCGAGGACGAAACGATCCGTAAGGTTCGTCTCTAAGGCAGCGCCGAAGTCACAGTAGCTCGCCAATCCTCGCAGTCGTGCTGCCCAATCGCTCAGCGATTCGCCTGAGTTCCTTTTCGCCACGTAAAATTTTGCCTTATCCGAAAATGAGCATTGCTTCTGTTTAAAATGAGTGTCAAGCAACTCCACTAGCTTCTTATAGTCCAGTTCCTCCAAATCAACTGGATATGCTAAATTACGCACCAACCGATACGAATCATCTGATAGATGTGTTATTAATATTGCACTTCTATTCTCTTGTTTCACATCGTTGACTTTGAAGAATTGAGTCAACCGGCCTTTATAAATTAACCACTCACATGATTTATAATCAAACGTAGTTAAATTTCCTAAAAACGACTTCGCCATTTTTTTTTTTTTTTTTTTTTTTTTTTTTTTTTTTTTTTTCATTGAACGCTGGTTTATTACTGAAAGCTGACATGGGTCCACTCACACATTCACAATATAATGAACTATGTGTGAGTAGCGAACGCATACATATCACCCCATATTTAAAATTTACGAAGTTACATTACACGTTCGTGTTTGGATCGCAGAAATACATATGTGTACCAAATTTCAACTTAATCGGCCCATTAGATTCGAAGCAAATAGGCTGTGACAGACGGACAGACAGACAGACACATGAGTGATCCTATAAGGGTTCCGTTTAAGGTACGGAACCCTAAAAAGTTTGCTATTTAGAGACATCGTTTTATTTTTCTACATAAACTTCTATCACATAAAATAATTTCAGATTTTTCTCTATGCAAACTTCGGAGATAAGGGAGGAACGTTATTTTTTTTTTAATTTTGCATTTTTCATCTAAAGTCGAAAACTATGCGGCCTAAAAAAAAAGAAAAAATGTTGGAGAATTTGCAAACAGCGCTCTTTCTTATCGACGGTGGAAAGGAAAACAAATGTTCAGCAGGCTGTTTAAAGTGTAAATTACAAAAAAAAATGTGATTATAACTTTTTTATTTATTAATGGATTTTTTTTAAATTTTGTGAGGAGATCAAGTTTTATATGCTTTTTATTTTGTATTTAATTTAAATGAATTAAGGTCAATAATTTAAGAAAAAAGTGGCGTTTTATTTAAACGACATTTAGAGTAAGCAGGGAAAATACACTTCATCGAGAAAAAAAATTTGGAAGGGTAAATTAATTCATTCACCAAATTTCCATAAAAATTCGAGGACATTTTTTTTTCAAATACTAAATCAAATTTCAAACATAGAATTATAAATGTCCATAGCTGAAACAATGGACAAATGTAAGTTTTTTTTTCTGTCTAGTTTTAAGATTTTTTTTTGTACACAGTTAAATTCTTTTTTTCTTTTTTTCTTTTATTATTATTTTTTTTCTATTTGGTTGTTGTGTGCACTTAGGGCATGTGCCGAATAAACATATTTTCTTTCTTTCTTTCTTATTTCACAATATTGAGAGATATACCATGTTGTTTTAAGACCATCGACTGCTTATAGGTTTTCCTGTAATAAAATATAGAAAATAGCTCAGGTGTTGAGCTAGTTTCTATGTTTTTTTCAAAATTTTAGTTTCGGAGATAAAGGGGGAATAGTCAATTTTGGTCTATTTTCTTAAATAGCTTTAAAATGATTTATTTTAAAATTATAAAAAAAATGCATTTGAGACTCTTACAGTAAGCCGTTTCATTTGATATGTCACACGGTACAGTTTGCAAAACTTTTTTTTTTAATTTTCTAATTTACCCCCAAAGTTGACCCCCATATTCAAAATTTATTTACTTACGTTGCACTTCCGTGTTTGGGTCACAGAATTACCTAAGTTTACTAAATTTCAACTTCATCGGCCCATTAGATTCGGAGCAAATTGGCTGTGACAGACGGACAGACAGACAGACACACGAGTGATCCAATAAGGGTTCCGTTTTTTTACTTTTGAGGTATGGAACCCTAAGAAAAAAATATATATATAGAAGAAACTTTTATGTACGATGCCTGTTTCTTTTTTTAGATGGGTAAAATAATTTATTGACCATAATGCGGATGAAGTTTAAATGTTATGCATTTTTAGTAGAGGGATTTAATTGTTCTCGTTTATTTCGATCTTCAAAAATTTTATCATGGAGATATGGTGTCACTATACCTACATAATGAAATTTCTGATGATAAAAGGAACAACACCGTTACCGCCGATCAATTTATTTTATCCTTATTACAATTCGACAAACTTTCCTGCGATGACCTCCACAGCGAATGATCCTACGTAATTAATTTGTCTTAGTGCATTCGCAGTTTTTATTTACCTGACTCATCATTATTGCTTGTCCGCTTTTAACTTATTCGATAGCTCAATGTTATGTAAATATAGGATCTAAAATAATAACTTAGTAAAGGAAAATCAAATTTTAGTGTAATTGGTGACTAGCAAGTTTGATGCGGCGAAAGTAATATATTCCTAACCCATTATCACACAATAATGCAGAAAAGCTTTAAAAATACAGCTATAAAACGCCAACTTTGCTAAAAATCAAGAAAGGAAAAACAAATTACTTGCTACTGGCAATTATTTATCCTCGTAAAAGTAACTGATACGACCTTTTTATTTAAAAGTAGGATGGGAATAACAACTGAAACGTTACGACTAGTACTTTACTGTCGAGGAACAAAACGTGTTACGACACGCCTAGACATAACTTAGTAGGGAAAAAGTATTGAAATACCGATTTAAAAATTAATTAGGAAGGGTAACTTGCATGATGTGCCATCTTCGCAGATATATATATATATATATATATATATATATATATATATATATATATAATACTTACTCATTTTCGATCAAAGTGGCGTTTCATTTGTTTTTCCTTTTCACCGTCGATATGATACTCCACATTGCCCTAGTAACCTCAGATCGAATTTTTACGTGCTTGTTGCAAAAAAATATGATGTCTTTCTTATTTGCAAAATATTTGGGCAAACGTCATCTAAAACTATTCCAAAATTCAAGTTGATGGCATTAGAAGTTCTTGAGATATCCAGCTGTGACAGACGGACAGACTCTCCTTCTAACAATAAGAGCGTGTCCAGAAGCGGTTACCCAGAAGTCCATTTTAGTAATAATTAATATCAACAAAGTTATTAAAAACACTTATTCCAAAATGAAATCGAGTTACCACAAGTAGGGGACAAGTAATTAGTGGTGAGAGTCGCACCATAAGGGTTCTTTTTACCATTTTGGTACGGAACCCTAAAAACTGAATCCCCACTGCACCATAGTTTAAAGACAAAGGATTTAATCCAGGTCAGAATGTTACTGCCCCATTTTCTCTCACTCTAGGGAGTTCACATAAAAATGTGAATATATGTGTACCTACATGTAACAAAGACAAAGTTTCTCGTACTCGGAGAAAAACGTGTTTAAGTTTATAGTTAGCGCGTGGCTTTTGTTACCGTATTAAGGATGGATAATGTCTCTTCTTGGCTGAGTGAGACATCGAGTGATAAAGATGATGCTCAGCCAAGCTGAACTCGTAGAACGAAGTTCTTTAACATCGGTAGAAATTGTCACGTAACGAAAAACCGTTATGCCCGAAAATGTCAGTTGCAAGTGTCAAGAGTTTTTTTTTTAATACGTTTAATTTTAATTAGTTTTCAGCAAGCTAAAAACTTGAGACCATGCTAGTCGGCTCTGTATATTAATACAGCGAAAAGAACTTTGTTCTAACTGGGTCTCTCACTTAATAGTGATTTTTAGGGTTCCGTACCTCAAAAGGAAAAACCAGAACCCTTATAGGACCACTCATGTGTCTGTCTGTCTGTCCGTCTGTCACAGCCAATTGCTCCGAATCTAATGGACGGATTAAGTTGAAATTTGGTACACGTATGTATTTCTGTGACTTGAAGACGGACGTGTAATGTAAATAAATGTATTTTGAATATGGGGGTCAATTTTGGGGGGCAAATAAGAAAATTAAAAAAAAATGGAAACTGTACCGTGTGATATATTAAATGAAAGGGCTTACTGTGAGGGTCTCAAACATATTTTTTTATAATTTTTAAATAAACTGTTTTACAGTTGTTTAAAAAAATAAACGAAAAAAGACAATCCCCCCCCCCCGTTTATCTCCGAAACTACTGAACCTAAAATATGAAAAAGATATAAAAAAAAATATTTCTATACCTACAGATTACAGAAAAACGTATAAGAAGTCTATGGTCTCAAAATAACATGGTAAATCTCTCAATATTGTGCGTACAACCTTACATTTGCAGTTGGAATATATGGGAGAACATGTTTTTCAACTACAATGTTAAGTTTGTTCTTGGGATAAATTCATCTCAACTACGGAACCTTTCACTGTGCGTGGTTCGACACGCACTTGACCGGTTTTTTTTTTCAACCTGACATCACTAAAAAGCACAAAGCGCAGGATTCTAAAACGATATAACTACATTTTGGTCCACTTAACGCATAAGTTTGTGTTAAAGGATGAACTGCAAATAAACATCGTCTAACCCGAAACGGAACATTTCAATAATGCACCGAGCTCGTGCTTCTAAGTGAGCACGAGCAGAGAGGAGAGAGCTAAGCTCCGCTCAAGTTAGGAGAAAGTTACGCGCACTCCCGAACTAAGTACATGCCGCCCCGGTCGACTGTTTGTAGAGAACGACGTAATTATATCATACTGGTATTGGTTTGAAACAGATTGTAGAGAAATGTTTGGCAAATTAAATACTTAAACCTAAGAAAGCAAGCCATGTAACGCCAAAGGCAGGCATGCAGATTGAATTGTACAATTTATGTGCTCGTCACCACTGCTTGCAAAATGGCCATCCTAACTTCGTAACTAATATTATAAATGCGAAAGTAAGTTTGTTTGTTTGTTACCTTTTTACGCCTAAACCACTGAACCGATCTTCCTGAAATTTTGCATATACGTTGTCACGTGTACAGAAACGGACATAGGGTACCTTTCATCCCGAAAAACAGTACTGTTCCCGAGGAAAACAACAATAACGTCATTTATGATTTGATAATAGATGGCGCCACGTGACTTACGAGTCATGATTGAGTTATATTATTGTGGAAACTTAAGTAGTATGTATAGTTTTTTTTTTATTTAAGTACCTAGTACATTTTGTGAGTCAGCATTTTGCGAGTGTCGATAGACCGGTTTTTCAAAATACTTAATACTATAAATGCGAAAGTGAGTTTGTTTGTTTGTTACGCTTTCACACTGAAGCCGCTGAACGAATTTGGATGAAATTTGACACAGGGGTAGACTATAACCTGGATTAGGACATATAATACTTTTGATCCCGGTAGTGCGTTCCCGTGAGATAAATTCTGACAATCACGCGGGCGAAGCCGCGGGCAGAAGCTAGTTAATTCATATAAATAAATAAAGAAACCGGTCAAGAGCATGTCGGACCACGCGCAATGAAGGGTTCCGTAGTTGGGATGAATTTATCCCAAGAAAAACTTAACATTGTAGTTGAAAAACATGTTCTCCCATACATTCCAACTACTTATGTCCATAGTTAAACGAAAAGGATCCAACCCACATTACACCTAATGTGGGTTGGATCCTTTTTGTTTAACTATGGACAAATGTAAGTTTGTACGCACAATATTGAGAGATTTACCATGTTGTTTTAAGACCATCGACTTCTTATAGGTTTTCCTGTAATCTATAGGTATTCAAAATCAAAATCAAAATCAAAAGTCATTTATTCAAACTAGGCTGAGAATCAGCACTTTTTGAACGTCAAAATTACATAAGACAGTCCCCCAAAAACGCCCGCCCTTCACCACTTCCTAGTGCTTTAGCTGGGGAGAAGAAGTGGCGCAACAAACTCCCCAGCAGCACAGCTGTCTGTTCAGTTAAAAAAATGATTCTATATAATACTGCGCATAATAATTTAGGTACATTACGCAACACAAAACATTAAATTAAATTATTTGCTATAAGTAAGCTAGCACACGCCAATATACCAAAAAAAAAAAAAAAAAAAACGAAAACAATACTCAAGCAGAAACAAAATACAAAACTAAAAACGTAAGCAGAACTTTATACCTAAATAAAAGCCTCCAGTAATAAAGGGCGTGCCCACTTACATATAGCCGTACATGTAGTCGTAACTCACAAGTCACAGATAGGGATAAACTAGGACCATCGAAGTAAAATCAACGAACTTATTATATTGAACTATTTTCTATATTTTTTTCAAAATTTTAGGCTTAGTTCTTTCGGTGATAAAGGGGGGAATGGTCAATTTTCGTCTATTTTATTAAATAACTTTAAAATGGTTTATTTTATAAATATTTGATTAGTCTCCTTTCATTTGATATGAAACATTTTTTTATGTTCTTAGTTGCCCCCCAAAGTTGACCCCCATATTAAAAAAATATTTATCTACGTGACACGTCCGTGTATGTGTCACAGGAATACATAAACGTGTACCAAATTTCAAGATAATCGGTCCATTAGATTCGGAGCAAATTGGCTGTGACAGACGCACAAACAGACAGACAGACACACGAGTGATACTATAAAGGTTCCGTTTTTTTTTCTTTTGAGGTACGGAACACTAAAAACCAGCCAAGTGCGTGTCAGACCACGCACAATGAAGGGTTCCGTAGTTGGGATGTATTTATCCCAAGAACAAACTTAACATTAACCATTCTCCTGCCCTTGTCCCAATTTATTTGTGCTCGGCGCAACATGTCTTTTTCTTCCATACTTCTCTATTAGTCGTCATCTTGGTAGTAATTCCCTTTCTAGCTACATCATCTTTCACACAGTCCATCCATCGTTTCTTTGGTCTTCCCTTACTCGTGTAGCATCCACATTCATAATCAAAACTTTCCTGACGACATTTTCCTCATTCCTCCGCATCACATGCCCATACCATCCACAGTAATAGAACTCATATCCTTCTCCTATCTCTCGCAAATATAATAAAGAAAAATAATGTTATTTAAAAAAAAAAAACTATGTGCGCGTCAACTTATTATTTGCATAATCAAAACGCATTATTAAAACTCCCTAAAATAGCAACACCAGCTGTCAAAATTACGACAAAAACAATAAAATAGTGTAAAAGTCGAGGTTATTTTATCAAAGTTTGATATTTTATATTTCCGAATTAAATAAATTCCTAGACTTGAAACTTCGTGAGATTACTCAAGATAAGTACTTTGCACAAAAAAAAAAGAAGAGTCTATTTCACATCCCGTTTATAAAAGACGAGCTGGGGCTCGTGGCTAAATAATAACAGCCGCACGGGAGGATCTTCAAGGTTAAGCAACGATTGCCGAGGTCGGTCCGTGGATGGGTGACCATCCATTACATATCGAATCCTATCCATGCCTGGGAAAGCACCGGATGTCATTCGTAGATCAGTTGTCAGAATTGCCAAGGGGTATCGTGTTATCCAGAAACTGGGTTGTGGATTCAGATAGGCAATCGCTCCATGTAAAACACTGGCTTTCAGCTGCATCTGATTATACTGGAAGCCGACACTAACATGGTTGAGAAAAGTCTAGGCAGGTTGATTGGTCATGAAAACCTGATGTTAGGGCAGTAGAACACTACCTATTACATTCAATCAATCTGCCTAGCCTTTTCCCAACTATGTTGGGGTCGGCTTCCAGTCTAACCGGATGCAGCTGAATACCAGTATTTCACATGGAGCGACTGCCTATCTGACCTCCACAACCCTGTTGCTGGGTAATACGATACCCCTTGGTAAGACTGATTGTCAGACTTTCGGGCTTCTGACGACCCGTAACGACTGTCAAAGATCCACGAATGACAGCCGGGACCAACGGCTTAACGTGCTTTCCGAGGCACGGAGGATTCTCGGTATGTAAAGATGGTCACCCATCTACGGACCAACCCCGGCAAGCGTAGTTTAACTTCATGGATCGACTCGTGCGGCTGTTATTACTTAGCCACGAGTTCCTCTAACACTACCTATTACATTATTAAACCAATTTTCAAAACATCCTCCACATATTCCCAACTCACATTCTATCATAAAATCTATTTCAATATTCTCTTGAACATGAATATATAAATAGTTGAGAACTAGTAGGTACGTAGGTAAGTATTATCTGACGTATCCCCAGAGATGCGAGTAATGGATGATCACCCGACGGAAGTTCTGGCTTATTGGTTTGTTGTTCAACAGAATATGGAATGTGACGTCATATTACCTAGTAGATATGCTCGCGGTTCCTCTCGTTTTGACGAAATAATTCAGTTTTAAAGCAGAAGGGTTCGCTTCCCAATAGCGGTCGTTGTGGAATTGTTTGGGGGAGCCCATGTCTTGCAGTCAACGTCTAAATGCTGAGTCATGAAAAAGCAGAACGTGAATTTTATTTAAGTTTGAATAACATCAACTATAAACTAGCTCTGTCTATATGTACCTACCGTAAAGTAAAGCCGTTGAGTGATAAAAACTCTTAAAAATAGACACACAGACAGAAAGATAAAAAACCGGCCAAGAGCGAGTCGGACTCGCGCACCGACGGTTCCGTACCACAGAACAGATAAAGGAGAACAGATAAGAGAGATAAACCTCTTTCATCTGTTCTGTGTTCCGTACCATAAAAAAAAACCGGCCAAGAGCGAGTCGGACTCGCGCACCGACGGTTCCGTACCACAGAACAGATAAAGGAGAACAGATAAGAGAGATAAACCTCTTTCATCTGTTCTGTGTTCCGTACCATAAAAACAACCGGCCAAGAGCGAGTCGGACTCGCGCACCGACGGTTCCGTACCACAGAACAGATAAAGGAGAACAGATAAGAGAGATAAACCTCTTTCATCTGTTCTGTGTTCCGTACCATAAAAAAAACCGGCCAAGAGCGAGTCGGACTCGCGCACCGACGGTTCCGTACCACAGAACAGATAAAGGAGAACAGATAAGAGAGATAAACCTCTTTCATCTGTTCTGTGTTCCGTCCCATAAAAAAAACCGGTCAAGAGCGTGTCGGACCACGCACAATGAAGGGTAGCTAGGATGAATTTATACCCAAGAAAAACTAAACATTGTTGTTGAAAATCATGTTCTCCCATACATTCCAACTACAAATGTCCATATACAAAGCGGCGATTAGGTTGTCACATTGATTGAAACCACGTATTCAGTACATGATTCTGGAACCCACTGCGTTGAAATTTTTCGTTGGTTATTATAAAAAAAACTGTTGTTTCCTACAAGAGTGCAATACCTACGTGGTCAAAATGTATGGAATAGCAAATTTTGTTTTTATAATAACCGGCAAAAAATTTCAACGCAGGGGACCAAAGTCATGTCCTGAATATGTAGTTTCAATTAATGTGATAACCTAATCGCCACTCTGTATAGTTAAACGAAAAGGATCCAACCCACACTACACCACCTAAATGTAAGTTTGTACGCACAATATTGGGAGATTTACCAAGTTGTTTTAAGACCATCTATTTCTTATAGAATTTCTAATCTATAGGTATTGAACTATTTTCTATATTTTTTTTAAATTTTAGGCTCAGTACTTTTGGAGATAAAGGGGGGAACGATCAATTACGTCTATTTTCTTAAATAACTTTAAAATATTTTATTTTAAAATTATTAAAAAAATACATTTGAGACTCTTATAGTAAGCCGTTTTATTTGATATGTCACACGGTACAGTTTGCAAAACTTTTTTTTTTTAATTTCTTTTTGCCCCCTAAAGTTGACCCCATATTCAAAATTTATTTATTTACGTTACACGTCCGTGTTTGGGTCACAGAAATACATACGTGTACAAAATTTCAACTTAATCGGTCCATTAGATTCGGAGAAAATTTGCTGTGACAGACGGACAGACAGACACACGAGTGATCCTATAAGAGTTCCGTTTTTTCCTTTTGAAGTACGGAACCTTAAAAAAGAGTGTGCTATTTAGAGACATCGTTTTATTTTTCCTGTAATCTTTACATACACTTCTATCACATATATTATGTAGAATAATTTCAATTTTTTTTTCATCAGAGGTAAGAATGTAAAAATGTAAAAAAAATACAGTTCTCCCAACTGTATTTTTTTTACATTTTTCATCAAAGTCAAACCTATTCGGCCGAAAAAAAGCAAAAATATTTGAAAACGTGCAAACGGCTTTCTTACATATAATAGTAGCCCCACTTCGAACTTTTAAGACCCGCTTTCAGTCCCTGTTGCAAAATATATATATATATTTCTTTCTTATTTGCAAAATAGTTGGGCAAACGTCATCTAAAACTGAAGTTCTTGAGATATCCAGCTGTGACGGACAGACAGACTGAGTCGCACCATAAGGTTTAATTTTTACCATTTAGGTACGGAACCCTAAAAAGTCACACAACAAAATATTTTAAATTCATTCGGAATTTGATTTTTGAACTAAACTTTTGTCATTCGCCCGCAGAGAGTCGCGCCAATCATGAATCTGATTTCAAAATGCGAACGCTCGTCGTTCGAAATTTGAAAAAACTTTCCCAGATTCCGAACTTGAACGTCTCTGAATTGAAAACTACAACTCGACCGTCTGTACTTACCCAGATGCTTGTCGATAATGAAATATTTTGAATATAACTATTATTTTGATGTAGACTCTGCTTGATAGGTTCAGACTAGCGGGTCAGTGAAAACCATTTTTGGGTTCAAAGTTAAGTGCCCCCCCCCCCTCCCCCTCCGCTGCCAGTTAAATGGTTGTGTTTGGATATGTACTTAAAAATCACTGTAAAATCAAGTCAGTAGTTTATATAACGAAGTTAAAAGGAAAACTATTACAGCTAAGAAGTAAATAGAACATGTTTTTCAACTACAATGTTATGTTTGTTCTTGGGATAAATAAATCCCAACTACGGAACCCATGGAACAGCACCCTGGAAGCCCGGCACCCTTCATTGTGCGTGGTCCGAATCGCGCTTGGCTGGTTTTTCTTTTTCTTAGAAGACTTCATTATTTTTAGGGATTAAAATCTAAAAATTTCTCAATCCTCGGTTTTTATCGTCGCTAAAGTCACCTTCATTTTATCTAGATTGTAAATTAACTTTATCTAAGAGTCCGTTCCTAGCTAATAAAGGATCGAACGAAGTCTGTGCCTACTTATTAAAAGACCTACCTTCTCAGCGAATGTTTAAATCATAATAAAATTGGAGTCTAAATTTTTGGTGATATTACCTAAATTAAATTGGTATTGGTAGACGAGAACCTTTGTTGAAATTAGTATGGCGCTGATTTTGAATAGACCAATTTTAAGCGTACCTACTTATGAATTTAATTTTCAATAGATTTCATTTTCAAGATTATAATATTTTATTCAAATCTTAAGAGATGCGAATAAATTTAATATCTGTGGATTGTGTGAGGCGCTAGTAACGTCAGTAGCAATTGTTCGTTTCTTAGTCAGTGTATCTTTATGTGGTTATAGTAAGGGCGGCTTTCGTAGTGCATATGTTACCACTAAGGTGCGATTGGCTGTACCTGTAGTAGTAAATTAGGTAAGTACTACCCTGAATCAGTGATCATAATAAGTGTCATTCTCATTGCCTTAATATAGCCTCCAAACCACAAATTAATTAAAAATAAACACACCTTTAATTCGGTTCATTATAATCCCAATTAGAACAAACAAATAGTGCTAAATCTTAGTCGCATGCAATCATTTGAATCGCGAACGCCTGATACAATTGTAATAGCAATCGTACGTGTAATTAGATATGCGTGCTCCGCGCGATCAATAGGCAATTAGCATTAATTATACGCCCCTATTATTATTAGACGTGTTCCCAATATTATTACAATAAATAATAAACTAGGTTTTGTTCGTGGCCCCACTATCTGGTATTCAGTGTGTGTGTTATGTCCCACGCGATCCTAACTAACGGTAGGTATTTATGAAGTTTTCGTGTTGGGGTTCTGAAATACCTTTTCATTGTTTTGATAACGTTATCAACACTTATTATAACTAATAATGTAATGGGCATACTGTTTGAGTCGTACTCAGTACCTATATAGCACTTGTGCTACAGTTTAGATACAATTTCAGATTTTGGCAAAGAAGGTCCTCAATTTGATCGAACATAGTTTTAGAGCTCGAACAGTTAGCGAAGTTTTCCTACTTCTGGGAGCTAGTAGTATAGGTACCTAATGATAAAGTAATATTATAAACAAATTGAGAAACAAAGTTAGTATAAATCCTAAATCAATCGATCACACAGTTTCACTATTTTAAAACTAGATGGCGCTAATGGTTCATTTGTAGATCAATAATAGCGTCTTCACTAATGTCATTGAGCAACCGGTTACAATTAAATCAAGATTACTGCTATCTTGAACAGGTACCTATTATGTTTATGACGTATTTACACTTAAACATCACGTCTGATTTCTCCAAAAGTGTAGGCATTTCGCGAGTTATGTTTTTAGTCCCGTTAAATAACGGGCAATAAAAACAGATAGGCAGTCGCTCCATGTAAAATACTGGTATTTAGCTGGATCCAGTTAGACTGGAAGCCAACCCCAACATAGTTGGGAAAAGGCTAGGCAGATTGAAATAAAGGGCAAGTCTGTTGCCAATAATCCGAGCGGTTACTGAGAATTTTCCAATGGAAAAACTCATTGTAGGCTGCCATACATGGAAATGGAGAAGTCAAACTGAACAGATCTTCTATCTTTATCTGACTTGGGGATCGAGCTTTACGACCACTACACTAAGGAGGCAGTCGGTAATATTACAAAACTACAGATTAATTTTCTAAAAAATTGGAATTGGCAGAGCTGACTTAATCTTTTTGAATGAACATGTTGTTTATGTGACAAATAATCCTATTTTTCTTCTTTTTTAGGGTTCCGTACACCAAAAGAAAAAGACGGAACCCTTATAGGATCACTCGCCGCGTGTGTCTGTCTGTCCGTCCGTCTGTCACAGCCAATTTGCTCCGAATCTAATTGACCGATGAAGTTGAAATTTGGTACACGTATGAATTTCTATCACCCAAACACGGAGGTGTAAAAAAACCAATGAACTTTGAATATGGGAGGAAATTTTCTTATTTGCCCCCCAAAATCGTTTTGGGGGCAAATAATAAAATTTTAAAAAAAAGTTTTGCAAACTGTACCGTGTGACATAACAAATGAAGGGTCTCAAATATATATATATATAGTAGATATTTAAGAAAATTGACGAAAATTTACCATCCCCTTTCCATCTCCGAAACTACTGAGCCTAAGATAATACAGAAAATAGTTCTATACTTTCAGATTACAGGAATATTAATAACAAACTTACATTTATAGTTGGAATGTATGGGACATGTTTTTCAACTACAATGTTAAGTTTGTTCTTGGGATAAATTCATTCCAACTACGGAACCCTTTATCGTGCGTGGTCAGACATGCACTTGTCCGACTTTTTCAGAGCGACCCACGTCCCCTAGAAAAAGACACACTCAAGTCCATACGAGTGACAACTCATATGGACCTCGATGAGTTATGTTAACCCCAAGCACTGATTGTAGGTCCTATGAGGAAAATCGTTATATTTCAATCAATCTGCCTAGCCTTTTCCCAACTATGTTGGGGTCGGCTTCCAGTCTAACCGGATGCAGCTGAATACCAGTATTTTACATGGAGCGACTGCCTATCTGACCTCCACAACCCAGTTACTGGGTAATACGATACCCCTTGGTAAGACTGGTTGTCAGACTTTCGGGCTTCTGACGACCCGTAACGACTGTCAAAGATCCACAAAAGACAGCCGGGACCAACGGCTTAACGTGCTTTCCGAGGCACGGAGGAGTCTCGGTATGAAAAGATGGTCACCCATCCACAGACCAACCCCGGCAAGCGTAGCTTAACCTGATGGATCGACCCGTGCGGCTGTTATTACTTAGCCAATATTTATATAGGCATATTTTTCTGTTGTATAGGTGAGTCATAAATGAAACTGTTATTAAATCACACCTCGTGAGAACATTTCCGAGTTCTAGGAATCATGGTTTAAGTATTACTTGTGAAAGTTGTTCGCCTATTAGGTCTACCTACTCTATAGACTATACTTGTATTACTCATCGTGGATAACCACGGGGTAAACCGAAAAGTTAATGGAAAACACATGTCTTTTCACCAAACAAAGGATCAATAGATCCCTTTAGGACTGCCACATTGGTCTAGTGGTCGCAAGCGCTACTGTTGAGAATGAGGTCCTGGGTTCAACTCCTAAGTCGGGCTAAGTATTATTGAGTTTTTCTATCTGGAATTTCTCAGTAGCAGCCTAGAGTCTGGATTTGTGCCCAGTTGATCCCGACAGGCTCGCCCCGTACTTTATGGAACTTAACTATAACTGGCGAAATGGGTGTACTAGTAGGTAGGTACACTTCTGCCTATTAATCTCTACACTTCCTCAATCCTGAGGCAATTTCAGATTTTTATTCAATACAAATCCAGGTTTCTTCACAATCCTGCCAGGGTAGCGGGTTGTTTGAAAGAGTTACCGTGGCCCTGGCACAGGCAACTGAAGGAACACGGGTGGGTTTTAGTCAGTAGAAGTCTGACACGCCCTTCCTCTCCGCCCAGAGCGGGAGAAGTTATTTGATCATTTTCCCACCAAAAAAAAAAAAGAAAAAAAAAAGTTTCTTCACAATGATTTCCTTGACCGATGTCAGTGATATCTAGGATAAACAGAAAGTATAATATATGAATTGAAAAAGTCACATCGGTACTTGCCCGGATTTTAACCCACAACCTCGTGCATGCAAGGCGAGATCTTAACAATAATTAATAAATTAATGACTTAATAATATTATCCTGCAATCTTGTATGACACATTGTATGTCGGAATGTTGGAGACATGAGTAATCTCATACAAATCTCATACATGAGTCATACTCTGACTCATGTATACGCAGGTATATAAATACGGTATTCGAGATTATATACTTTCGTGTTGTGTGAGAATTTATTGTTTGAGGATAATTTGTGATATCATTATGGTGCACATTGAAGAATAGATCCTAATTTAGGCATTTGATTAATTTACTCCTACGAGTAGGTACTACATAACGCCGACGCGCGTTTAGATAAAAAAATATTTGTTTTCTTTTCGCCATAAATAAATAACATAAAAGCATTTTAAAAGTGTATGACATGTAGGTACATACTTAATAAGGGTTGCCAATTTATATATTTTATATAATAATATAATATAATATAATATCCTGGGACATTTTCACACACGGTCATCTGATCCCAAACTAAGCAGAGCTTGTACTATGGAAACCAGATAACTGATATACTACATACACTACTTTTTTTTGTAAATACATACTTATATAGATAATTACACCCAGACTCAGGACAAACAGACATGTTCATGCACACAAATGTCTGTCCTGGATGGGAATCGAACCCACGACCAGCGACATGCTAGGCGGTATCTTAACCAACCACGCCAACTGGCCGGATAACTCAACACTTTGCCAGAGCCAATTATCAAACCCAAAACACCACGATAGGCAGTCGTACTTTTGGCCGCTGGACCAATATGACTAACTTAAATTCACTTTAAAGCCACTTTTCCTTTTGTTTCGCTGAAGAACCTAGAAAAATATACCTACATAATAATACATACTAACTTTTGCCCGCGTCTTCGCCCGCGTGGAAGTCATAAAGTATCCCACGGGAACGTACCGCTGGGATTAAAAGTACCCTATGTGTTGACCTAAACACCATGTTGTAAGGGCTAGGGCTGCATGGTTAGACCGCGCAGGCCGTTAATATGATAGGTAACGTGTAGAGAGATAGTTTAAACCAGTAGAGTAATAATAATAATATCCTGGGACATTTCACACACGGTCATCTGATCCCAAACTAAGCAGAGCTTGTACTATGGAAACCAGATAACTGATAAACTACATACACTACTTTTTTTTTTGTAAATACATACTTATATAGATAATTACACCCAGACTCAGGACAAACAGACATGTTCATGCACACAAATGTTTGTCCTGGATGGGAATCGAACCCACGACCTGCGGCATGACAGGTGGTATCTTAACCAACCATGCCAGCTGGCGTGTCAAGTAGTGTAGTAACATACGTATATATTGAATGACAGACTTACACGGCTACGTCGTGGGAAACACACTACTGTTCCGACTTTGAGCACTCGCGCACCTGTTAGATAGTATGGGGGGTACCGTCCTTGGCTGGTCGTGTAGGAGTGGGGTGCTTGCCGGCACAAGCCCAGTGAGTCGCCACAAAGGCCCTCCTGGCCAGAAGGTAGCGTGCGACGATATCAGGCTGCGGAACAAGGTCACGCGCTCCCAGCAGCGCGCATCAGTTGGAGCAGCGGGTCGCCAGGAAGCTCTTGGGCAGGTAGCGTGTGGCGATATTAGGACGACACGCGGTTCAGTGTCGCGCGCAACTCCGAGCAGCGTACAGGTTGCAGCAGCTTGTTGTGCGGTCAGGCCCTCAGCCTGGACGTAGAACCCTGGAAGCGTGATAGGTAGAGAGCGTATGTTAGATGCGATGCGTTACATGCCTGACGCATGCGATATGCTCAGCTCCATACGCCACTCAGCAGCCATGGAACGGCGTGGAGAATGGAGAATCGAAGAGAGTCATGTAGTCTGTGAAAATGGCTGAGTGAGACTTGAGAATTAGAGTTGTCTCCATCTTATAGTGATGTACTAGTTAGCCGCTGTGCTGAACCGCTGTGCTCACCCGCGCGCGGGGAAAACCGTTGAGCGCCCCACCCGCGGTAATCTTGTAAACAAAACCGATTTGCATCGTAGCTTCTTGGAATTTTGTGACCGTTGAATGTTTCTTAGAATGCTAGTGAGTAGGGCTTTATAGTAATGTAGAATTAGAAAGGACTCCTTAATAGTGGTGGAACAAGGTTCAAACCAAAAGCAGATTTGCATGGGATGACTTTACTCTCACGAACCACTACTTAAATAAAAAAAATGGGATGAATTTCATCCCATGTGAAATTTAGGTTAGTAACATTTTGAAACAATTAACATCACTCGACTATTTATGATTGAGAAGCCACACAACACTACATTGTATTGTATTCATTCCGTAATACATTGTTTTCTTACAGCTCCAAGTTACCGCGGCGCACGCCAGTAGGTACAGCTCCCAGTCGACAAGATTTTTTCCGACATCTTCAACAATCATCCTCATATTTCAGCTGTTTTACACAAAATCTTAATGAATTATAAACCTAGGCCTTTCTCGTGAATCACCTCGTCTGTTGGTGAAAACCGTTTGAAAATCCATTCTGTAGTTTTGAGTTTATCGCGTTCAGACAGACAGATAGACAGACATGCGACACGGCGCGGCGGGGGGACTTTGTTTCATATGTAGTGATGATAACGAAGGCAATGGCTAAGATTGATTCTCTACGTTACAATTTACATCTACAACACAGCTTCGATCCCTTTTCTCAAGCAAATGTAAATCATTCAGAATTTACTTGTCTTAGAAATAAAAATGGTAATGATAGCTTTACCAGTTTTTTCCTAACTCTCAACTTTTACCGAACATCTGGCAACATCCCTTCAGACCCCCAGAGATTCGCACATATCTGATGCAGCCCTTTAAATAAATAGCCGGAGAAATGTGAGCAATAAATAATAGCCTGGCCTAGTAAAATATTGCCCGTACTCTGCACGTGAATATAATAGGGCTGGGAATTTGTCTAGGATAAAAATTACTTTTTGTATTGCTCAGGATTTCGGGGGGTGTGAGTATAAATTGAGGGTTCGTTGGTAGTATTTTATTTTTGGTGTTCTGTTTTTTTGGCTTGAGACAAAGGTAGTAAGTATCAAGTCATGCGTTGCGAGCGTCTGTTATTTGTAAAAACAATGCCTAGAAGGAAATTTAAAATGTTTGTATTTTAGAGTTTCAGGTCCTGAAATATTAGGACACGGTGGAGCATACAGTAGAGGTCTGCCCGGCTTGGGCAGAGCACCGCCGTGTTCTCACGGAGGCGATCGGCGGCGGCGATCTCTCGCGTCCGAGCTTGGTCCAGGCCATGGTGCGGAGCGAGAGTGCATGGGAGGCCGTCACCTCCTTCTGCGAAGCGGTAATGCTCGCGAAGGAGGAGGCGGAACGCGTGAGGGAGAGGCAGCCTCACGCCCTCAGTCGCCGCAGGAGACGCCCTGGGCGGCGGGAATCGATAGCCGATTCCCGGCCACCGTAGGCGCGGGCTTGCGGACGGTGAGTAGTGGGTAGCTCGCCGTCCGGTGAGGACCAGGCCCGGGTCGACGGCGCGTTGTGTTCCATGCGCGCCTCAAAGAGATGTCAGCAAAGATGGGGTCCAATAGGGCCGATGCCGCTGGGGTCGCGGGTTGTTTGAAAAAGATGCGTGGCCCTGGCATAGGCAACTGAAGGAACACGGGTGGGTTTTAGTCAGTAAAAGTCTGACACGCCCTTCCGCTCCACCCAGAGCGGGAGAAGTTATTTGATGATTTCCCATCCACAAAAAAAAAAAAAAAGGCCTTGAAATATTACAGAAACCCAGAAATAGTACCAGATAGGATCCTTGTGATCTATTTAACATGAAGTAAATTGCTAATAATATGTATAGTCAGGGACATACATACAGTCTCCTCGGGGAGGCGATCGGCAGCGGTGATCTCTCGCGTCCTGCCCTGGTCCAGGACAAGATACGGAGCGAGAGTGCATGGGAAGCCGTCACCTCCTTCTGTGAAGCAGTAATGCTCGCGAAGGAGGAGTAAGAATAATAATAAATAAATTAAAAAAAGGGAGGACAAACAAAACAAACCGTGAGGAAAATGGATTGATTGACACACTACTCGTATCTAGCCGGGCCGAGCCATCCGTAAAGAATGACAGTGTTGTGATTTCATGAACATAATAGGGACAATAATAAGTTGAGTTATTAGTCAATTTGATTCTTTTCTCTGACTACTCAACTCATGTGTAAATTTAAATAGTCTCACTCATTGAAGCTCTTCTTATCTTTGTGGTGTACAACAATTCACAATTCTTTATTGCATTCCATAATCTTCGTAAAACAGTTGGTAGTCTTAAAATCAATGAAACAATTATGGAGCCTGTCGGGCACAGCATCGAAGGACAGCAGGAAGAGCGCTTATTGTATGTTTGTATTATTTATTTATTCCGGTAATTGTATTTTTATTTATTATTAAAATTGTATTTACAAAGATGATTCTGCTTTATTCTATACCGAATTTAGGAAAAATAAATCCACAATACAATCAACAAATTCTATCATAATCAACAGAATATCTGACCCTCTTTACACTTAATTAGCCACGCTAAATAGAAAGCAGTTCTTTTTCCGAACGAGTGTCTCCAATAGTGAGGGGACTGTATCGGGACATCGCCGGGATCGGGACATATCACATCCATACGTGATTAGTTCGGCACAGTCAGCAAGACGTGTAATTACTGCGGCACCAGGCTTGTGGACACAGTGCGGGGAGAAACAGTTGCACAACTTGACAATACTTTATCAATGTAGATTTTTATTACTATTTTTAAGAGCTACAATCGTTGTATCAGATGCTAAAATATCCGCAATTTATTTCATAACTAAATAGATAAATATTAGAAAGTGTCCATTTTGGAAGATTTCTCCACGTTTCGTAACTTTTCTGCAATCATATAACCGTCGTTTTATGTGATTCTAGAAAATTCTGGTAAGTGTAGGAAGGTACATAGCTATATCATATTTTTCGCAATACGACATCAATGTGTTCCTAATCGAAAAATATCCAATTAACAAACAAAATTGATTAAATAACCACCGATAACGAATAGTCTGGAAAGGATACAATATAGGTAGGTACTGCAGTTTGCAGTAGCAAAAGGATTTTAATAACCCATATTCCCGCGAATATTGAGGTCAATGCAAGCTCACAGAGACCACAAAATAGACACAGACAGAAGGTCGACTCTATAATACGAGTAAAAACGCACGCACACAGACACGCTTCACGAACAACACGGTCGACGGTCGCCAAGATACGGTAGGTATCTTGGCGAGTCTGAACATAGGCTCTTCGAATTTATTTTTTTTATTTTTGACGTGAAAACGTCTTTTCGCTCGATGTACAGGTGGTAAGTTCAATATTTCTGACCGACAAAACATGTAAGATTTCAACCGCTAATAACTATGAGACTTTTAATGTTTTTTTTTAGTATTATTTTATTTTATTTATTTACATGTTAGAGTAATGGTTGAGCATTCAAAAGATAGGTTATATTTATAACAATTTTAAGATCGGACATAATTTGCCTCTCGCACGACTCTCTATTTTTCACTTTGTGTCGAAATATCAATTCGTATAGCGCTAAAACGTGTTTAGCTAGATCAGTTATTCTGGTGTCTTTGTCAACAGTTGATAAAGCACTACCAGGTCTTAAAGAGAAATAACAGAAAAATTGACTAAAATAGCTTTAAAAATTAATATGAAGTTGATAATAGCAAAATAATATCAGATGTCGTCTCATATCGGCCGTAAATCTTTTCAGAAATGATAACTATTATAATCGGTGAAAGCTTACTTTATAAGAAATGCAACGAGTCTACTAAGTCTAGTGTCGAGCAAATACAATGGCTACGGCAGTATCGGAAACCAAAGTAAAATTTCAATAATAGCTTTGTTTTCACGATTACAAACGGCGCGGACTCGAACTGCACCTACTAAACTTCTTTTTATTTGAGATGGGTTTGCTCTTGACTCTTCTCTAGGTCGGAGGTGACAGAGACAAATTCGACGATGGAGTAAGCTTACCCAGAAGTAGCCTGTTCACTCTCACTTTGAAGATATTAGGGTTGTATGCGTCCGGAAACACAGACGCAGGTATTGAGTTCCACTCTTTTGCTGTGCGCATTATAAAACACATTTGGAAACGCTAAATGATGAAACTAGGCAACAGCAACTAAGTAGGGATGGTACCTAACTGGCAGTGATTCTAGAAGTCCAATGGTAGAAGGGGGCTGGTGGAATGAGGTCGTGGAGTTCTTGGGCACACTCACCGAAGTACAATCTGTAGAAGACCGACAAGCAGGCAACCTTGCGTCGATGAGCCAAGCTGTGAATGTGTGACGTCGCCAATGAGCTTCTTAGCTCTGCATTCCACCGAGTCAAGCGCGGCTAGTTGGTATTTAGCTGATCCATCCCAAAGATGGCTGCAATACTCCATGCAGGATCGGACTTGCGCTTTGTAAAGGATTAAAAGCTGTCCAGGCGTAAAGTATCGCTTCACTCTATTTAGGATGCCCAGTTTCTTGGCCGCAGTTTTGGCTTTATGCTCGATGGTAGCGCCGAAGTTGACACTGGATGCCAAGTTCCCAACTCCATGCCTAGGAGCTCGAGCCGATCTGTTACAGGAATAGATGTACCTCGAAAAGTAGGAGTTTGGGCAAAACGGCTCCTTTTAGCGCTAAAAAGACACGCCTGTGTTTTAGTGGCGTTAAAAGAGACCAGCTTACGGTCAAATCTGTTCGCTCTACCATGGCCACTCTCAAGGAACGAACTTCGGCTCCACTGGGTTTTGTGCTGGACAAGTATCTCTCTGAAACTGTACTGTCATCTTCGTGCATGTTCTCTAATTCACACTTGCCTAATGGTGACACATTTAGTTCCAATAAAATGTAACTGCGCAAATTTCTGCGCGAAGTTAGGATTCGCCAAGATACGTTGGCCGTATTTTACAGCGAGTACAAGCGCACTCGCGAGTGGCATTTGTTTGAGATGGCCGCGCCGGCGCCGTACCTACACGTCTAAGTGTGCGTGCGTCTGTTATCGCTCGTTGTATTGAACTGACCTTCTGTACCTTTCACTATTTTGTGTACAAGATCTACACAAACTCATGTTATTGGTATTATTCAGTATTATTTAATTAATCCAATCCCGGGATTGGTCTTTGTTTGTGGATTACAGTAGCGCAACACAATGAATATATTCACTGCATGCAGTCTATTGATATTTAACTATCGCGAGCTCATGAATCATTTAAACTGTATAAGTACGAGTAGGTTTGTCAAATAACCACAGAACTCAAATGATTTTGTCGTGGCGGTCAGTCTGTCGATAATTAAACATTGAGCTGTAAACTGCGATTAATTTCTGTTTATGCTTTGTAGGTAGTCTAAAGCCAAAACGTCTAAAGTTACGTTATTGTATTTAAGTGTTTACGATCAGGCACATCACGTCACATCCGATCCTACATAGCTCAATCCTTTTCATAGTTGGAAAAAGTCAAAGTTTACCTAGCTGATGCCATTGTCTACACGGTTATACTGACCTACAATTAGTATCTTTTGGCGGCTAAATGTCGTTGACAGGAGGCGTTGTTGATAAACATTTGTGAAATTTTCACAGAAATTGTTATTGAAAAAAGAGATTCAGGAGGTACCGTGGGACACGCTGGAACGATGTGCATTTCACTGTATATTATGTATTCATACAGTATATAATTATACGTATATGATTGTATGCGTCTATGTGTGTGTGTGTGTGTATGTATACAATTTAATTGTATCAAAAACCGGCCAAGTGCGTGTCGGACTACGCACAATGAAGGGTTCCGTAATTGGGATGAATCTCAAGAACAAACTTAACATTGTACTTGAAAAACATGTTCTCCCATACATTCCAACTGCAAATGTAAGTAGTACGTACAATATTGAGAGATTTTCCAAGTTGTTTTAAGACCATAGACTTCTTGTAGGTTTTCCAGTAGTCTATAGGTATTGAACGATTTTCTGTATTTTTTTCAAAATTTTAGACTCAGTACTTTCTACTTATTTACCCCCCAAAATTGACCCTCATATTCAAAATTCATTTATTTACGTTACACGTCCGTGTTTGGGTAACAGAAATTCATACGTGTACCAAATTTCAACTTAATCGGTCCATTAGATTCAGAGCAAATCGGCTGTGACAGCAGACACACGAGTGATCCTATAAGGGTTCCGTTTTTTCCTTTTGATGTACGGAACCCTAAGAAACAAAAACTTTTGACACTTGACACTTGAGACCTTGCAACTGACTTTTCGGGCATAACGCGTTTTCGTTACGTGACGATATCAACCAGTCAACTACTATCGCAAGCCGCATTCAAGAACTTCGTTCCAACAAGATCGCAGCGATAGTTCTGATTTTGGCTACGCGCTAAAAGATGAAATTATGAGGAAAACCAGTTTTTTCTGGTACGGGTATCTACCTGGGTAAACCGGTTTTCCTCGTAATTTAAAAACATTCTAAACAACCAAAGCGGTTTTATGAAAGCCAAACAAAGCATTTTTAATCGCTGGTACATTCATTGGTGAACATTAATTTAACCTCTCAAACCTTTAGATGAAACAAACAAAAAAGCGTCCATTCCCCAAGAAGGCCCTTGGCCCAGTTATGAAAGCTCACGCCTCATAAATTAAAGTACTCATAGAAACCTGTTAAGATTAAATTTTATAGTCACCTTGAGTATCGACAACTTTGCGATCCTTTGAAAGACAAATTAAATTTTGCTAAGTTTTTAATGGTTGCATTGCGTGTCAAAATTGCATATTTTAAAACGATAACCTGAAAGCCTCAATTTTAACATATAGAATAATCTAACAATGTGTACAAAAACTAAAGAAATAAGTTGACATGGAGTCAGAACCATTGCGTCAAAACCCAAAGTACCTAAAATAATAAACCTACCTTCATTAGATAAAACACCCTTGTATATACTGTCTCTTCAATATAGCTTAATAAACACTGCAATGAATGGACTAAGACGATTGGTTGACGGATTTGTGGTCTTCTTTTTTTTTTAAATCATCAAATAACTTCTCCCGCTCTGGGTGGAGCGGGAGGGCGTGTCAGACTTCTACTGACTAAAACCCACCCGTGTTCCTTCAGTTGCCTGTGCCAGAGCCACGGTAACTCTTTCGAACAACCCGCAACCCTGGCGGGCATCGGCCCTAGCGGACCCCTTCAGCTAGTGCAAGTTAGGACTCTAATAGGTTGTAGAGCTTCTGTATTCGGAAGTCATATAAATTTAATTTAAAAAAGCGGCCAAGTGCGAGTCGGGCTCGCCCATGAAGGGTTCCGTAACAGCAAGTAACATAATATAAAAGTTCTTGTAGTTCGTTGTAGCTTTGATCGATGTTTTAATAATAGTGTATTTTTTTTTAAATTAAGTTATTGATAAGTAAAAGTTATAATTAGGTACCTAAATGATGGGATTTAGATCTAACTTGTGTATATGCGAGCCCATTATGTTTATGAAATTAAATGTTTTTTAAATTTTTATATTTCAGTTGATTGAATGAAAGGTAAATTGCGGTTTACGATTTATGACGTATTAAAAAAAAAACTACTTACTAGATCTCGTTCAAACCAATTTTCCGTGTTTTCCGTGAAAGTTTACATGGTAATGTACATCATATATAAGTATGTATTTACAAATAAAACGTAGTATATCAGTTATCTGGTTTCCATAGTACAAGCTCTGCTTAGTTTGGGATCAGATGACCGTGTGTGAAAAACGTCCCAGAATATTATTATTATTATTATATATTTTTTTAGTTTTATCATTCTCTTATTTTAGAAGTTACGGGGGGGGGGGGGAGGCACAGATTTTGCCACTTTGGAAATGTCTCTCGCGTAAAGTATTCAGGTTAGGAAAACATTATATTAAAAACCTCCATATCATTTTGAAGACCCCACATGTAGATACCCCACACGTATGGGTTTGATGAAAAAAAAATTTAGTTTCAGTTTTAAGTATGGGGAACCCCCAAAATTTATTGTTTTTTTTTTCTATTTTTGTGTGAAATTTTAATGCGGTTCACAGAATACATCTACTTACCAAGTTTCAACAGTTTAGCGCTTATAGTTTCGGATAAAAGTGGCTGTGACATACGGACTGGCAGACAAACAGACAGACATGACGAATACATAACGGTTCCGTTTTTTGCCATTTGGCTACGGAACTCTAAAAAGTAAAAACCGACTTCAAAAACCTAAAACGAATAAAATTACTTTCATAAAAAACTTAACAGCTTCTCAAGTTGGTGCCAAATTAAGGTGCATTGACATTGAAGAGTTGAAACACCGACTTCAGAAGCTGTTAAGTTTTTTTTTTTTTATGAAAGTTATTTTAAGTATTCGTTTTAGGTTTTTGAAGTCGGTTTTTACTTTTTTAAAGTAAATTTATATTTTCCATTTTTAGTTAAATATACAATTAGATCAGCCCGAGACGAACGAAAAGAAGAATCATGAAAATCCGCTTAGAAATACCGGAGATACAGTACATGTATGTATATAAATTCGTACAAAATTTTAATTGCCTAATATATTATATACTAAAACCTTACTTAAAGTATGTAGATCATGCTAGAGAAAGAATCATTAAAATTGGTTTATAAGTTTTTGCGAAAATCGTGGACATCTAAACTTACATACATACGGGTCGATTAGAAAACCTCCTTTTTTTTTATTAGCCAACCCAATACATAAGTATTGGGTTGGCTAATAAGTAATGAGCGATATACAACTATTTTATTTGTATTTATTTATTAAATGAATAATTGTTAATCAATAATATATTCACCGTCGTTTTCTACTACCATTCGCCATCGATCTGGCAAAGAGTGAATGGCGTCCGCATAGAACTTCGTTGGTTTTGAATTGAAGAAGTCATCTATGTATTGTTTCAGGTGTGGTTCATCGTCAAAGCTTTTTTCCCGTAAATTATTACTAAGTGATCAGAACAAGCTGAAATCAGTTGGTGCTAAGTCATATATTATGGAGGGTGGGGTATTATTTCCCAATTAATCTCCAATAGTCTTAGCCTGGTACTCTTAGCAATATGCGGCCGGGCATGTATGTGTTGTGGACGTTTGCGATGGATGTCAAGCTTCAATTTTTCGAGTTGATCACAATACACTGTTGCTGTAATCGTAGTATTAGTAGGAAGGAATTCCCAGCTTATTACTCCCATGTATATCCCACCAGACAGAAAGCATTACCTTACGAGGATGAAGATCACCTTTTGACGTTGGTTTTCCCTGTTCTTTACATCCCAGCCACTGGCGCTTGCGTGTGTGATTAACATAGAGAACCCAATTTTCATCTCCAGTGACAAGACGATCTAACCAATTAAATGTGCGGCAGAAAGATAAAAGTTGTACACAAATCTCAGCTCGGTAGGTCAGCTGAACTTTACTTAATTGATGGGGTACACAAACACTATATTTGTAAGTCTTTCCCAAACCATGTAAATGATTTTCTATGGTGCCATGAGAGCACTCGAGCTGAACAGCCAAATCGCGTGTAGTTCTTCGAGGATCTTCCTCGATTAATAGTTTTAATTTATCGATATCTATTTCCACGGGGCGCCCAGACCTTGGTTGATCCGTTAAGGAAAAATCGTTATTACGGAACCGTTGGACCCAGCGCTTTGCTGTTGTTTCGGAGACTGCATCGTGAGCTATCCTTTGAAGACACATATATTATATTACGTGTAGCTTCTGCAGCAGAATGTCCAGATTGAAACTCATATAATAAACCATGTCGTACGTGGGTTTTTATATCACTCATTTCTTCGTGAACTTTAATACACTAACAGCCAAACTATCAATAACGCGCATGAGCGCGACTCGCTCTTTATATACCCTCTGCTACAGAACGACGAACCTTTCCGAAAATTCTAGAAATTATAAACTAAAACGCTCATTACTTATTAGTCAACCCGATATAACAGTTTCCCTGTATGAAGGAAGAAGGAAGTAACAGGAAGTACAGCGACAAAGCAATGCGTTTATTTGCCTGCCCTGGATGCCAATTGAACTACAGGCACTAAAAGGCTGGTCAGCTTTATGTCTAAAGATAACGTATCGGCTTATAGTTTGCTGTTGCAGATGTCTGTAATATGGAAACTCTCTTTGACTAGGCAAGCCTGTTAACTTACAATTAATTCTTCAATGTTAATACAAAATGTTTATGTAAATGAGTTCGAAATGTCGCGTTAGCACCGTCACGTGATTGTCTTACGTCTGCATTTACATATTGTATGTGATTTTCGTATGTTATACATCATTTACATACATGTGTTGATTGTTCAAGGAGGTTATGTCAACTAGTATTATTTGTGGAGGTGTGTAAGGAAATTGGTTGTAAATTAAAAGTGTTTACTAACAAAACTCAGGTTTACTATCCAATGTTTTCATTATGTGTGAAGCCAAAACGTTCGCCTTCCAAACAAAAACAAAAAAAGTCATTTTTGAATCGCGAAATTAAAAATGTCAGGGTTCAGGCAACCCTAGTCTCAATAGAAAATATTTAATTTAAATTCATGGCAAGATAATATGATATCTACTCATTAAAGTTAATAGGTATTTTGATCTTTTTGAATGACATAATAGTAGGTACCTACGTGCCTATTAGTATGCATTTCAAGTAGGATATATTTTACGAGAGGACTATTTACCTGCATTAATTATGTTAGAATCAAATAATAATATTTTCTTGACTCACTGTTCTCTTTGCACTGTGGCTGCTATCCCACTGCGTCCCGCTAAATCACCGTCCCGGGACAGTTTATCAGTGGCACCACTAATGCGGGCCACGCATCGACTTTACTGGCTAATACTATATTTGTTATGTACCTTCCTATTCTTTTATATAGGTACTTTACCTAGGTATTGATTAACATATGAAATTTTCGTTCTACGGTTGACCATTTTACGAAAAGTCTGATGTAAAAATAATAGGTTGGGGAAAAAGTTTCTTCGCATTTTTTAAGAAAATTCAAAAAATTTTTTAATATAGTTTATTTACATTTAACTAAAGTATGTAGGTACCATTTTGTTCGATAACTTTTTGCCATCTTGTAGGTAGGGACATAATCCCATAATTGCTATAGAAATTTTGGGACTTCTGGTCAAAATACCGCGACAAGTGGTTTTGGCAGTCCTCTCGTGATGTTAACCTGACACTGCCTAAAGTATTCTGAAGAGACCGAAACAGGTAGAAGTCTGAAGGTGCAAGGTCAGGACTATACGGCGGATGCATTAACACCTCCCAGCCAAACTTTCTTAATTTTTGCTGAGTGGCTAAAGATGTGTGAGGTCTAGCGTTATCATGATGAAAAACCACACCCCTTCTGTTGATTAATTCCGGCCGCTTTCTCTCAACTTCTTGCTTTAATCTCATCAGTTGTTCTCAGTAGAGTTCATAATCGATGGTCCTGCCTGGTGGTAACAGCTCATAATGAATAATACCCTTCCAATCCCACCACACCCACAGCATCACCTTGTTGCGAGTTAACCCGGGTTTCGCCACAGTCTGTGAAGCCTGACCGGCCATTGACCACGACCTTTTTCGCACGTTCTTGTCATACGTGATCCACTTTTCATCACCAGTTATCAGCTTCTTCAAAAATGGTTCGTTTTCATTACGTCGTAATAAAGAATCACAAATGAGTACACGGTTCATTAGGTTTCTTTCAGTGAGCTCGTGAGGTACCCAAATGTCGAGCTTTTTTGTGTACCCAGTTTTTTTCAAATGCGCCAATACTGTTTTGTGGTCAATTTCCAGTTCTTCAGCTAAGTCGTAACTACTGATATGCCGATCTTGCTCCACTTTTTCAAAAATGGCATCCATTTTATCCGTAATAGGGCGACCAGAGCGACGTGCATCTTTGACATCAAAATTTCCGGATTGAAAACGCTTAAACCAAATTTGTGCTACTCTCACAGACACTACACTAGGTCCATAAACATCGCAAATTTTTTTCGCGGCTTGCGTTGCATTTTTACCTTTTTTGTAGTAAAATTTTAAAATGTATCGAATTTCTTCATTAGATTCACTCATCTTGACGGTACGAAAAACAAATGAAAATCACACATTTTCCTAATTTGAATTTGGAATTATGTTCTTTAAAATTTAAACTTTCAATGATACCAAAACCAGCCAGATACAAATAGTATAGCCAAAGAGATTTTATTACAAGTTCATACATACTATAATGCGAAAAGACTTTTTCCCCAACCTAATATGTAGTTGCACGACTTTTTTGTTGTTTTGTGTTTTTGCATAGATTTTCTTGAAGACTTTAAGATAAGATACATAAGAGTGATATTTCTCTATTAAAGCTTTATCACAGCTGGAAGGTTTTATTTTCAACAGCTTCAAGCAGCTATGATGTCGAACTGTCTCCTTAGGTTGTATTTTAACAAGCTTTTATTTAGTAACACCGGTCTGTCAATAATCTAATCTTGCAAGTTAAATTTAACTCACTTCCCGGTTTCCGATAGAGCTGAAATTTTACATTCATATTATGAAAATCGGATGACAATGATTATCATGACATGGAGCTGATCTGATGATGGAGCCGGAAGGTGGCTATGAAACCTCAGTAATAAAATGACGCAACCCTATCGAGTTTGGGCTCGTATGATTCTTATTCACAAGGAATCTGGATGATAGATGATAATTATCCAGATTATAACGAAAATCAAGATCATTTTGAGTTGGACAGTCATGCAAAATCAGAGGTTTATATCTGTGATAGGACTGTACTCTATTCCTGACAACTACTCCTGTTTTCACGCTAATTTCCTGTTTGTGGCATACTGGTAGAAGTAAAATATTAAATACTAGCTTCAACCCGCGACTTCGTCCGCGTAAAGTTACTTGTTCCCGCGACCCACTCCGTTGTATCGCCATCACTCGCGCGCGCTTATACTTCGTTTTTCGTCGTTAGCGTGCTGTCTGACTTTTTTAACCCCCGACGCAAAAAGAGGGGTGTTATAAGTTTGACCGCTATCTGTGTGTGTGTTTGTGTGTCTGTGTGTACCGTAGCTCTTAAACGCCCTGGCACAGGCAACTGAAGAAACACGAGCGGGAGAAGTTATTTGACGATTTCCCATCCAAAAAAAAGACAGAATATAGAGGTATATTTGCTTATGTCGACTGACGTCAAAAACCATTTTCATCAGGTCTTACCTTCTTACTACACAAAAGTTTCTCCCATGCAAAATCCCAAATCCTTAACTCAAATCTCTCTCAAGCAAAAAGAAAATCCGCCAGTCAGAAACAAAAATCGTTTGCAATCCATTATCTCAACGCCACAACACCGTAAAAAGTCTCATATTTTCCCCCCTCCCCCTCTAAAAGTCCCATATTTCCTCTCCTTCCCTCCTAAAGTCCCATAACTTTCACTCGCCTCCTTATCTGCATCGTTATCACAAATCTTTTTATCCGGGGGATAGTAACTCAACCGGGTGAACTACAAATCGTCCCCGGTACCTATTGTTTGGGGTAGTGAGGGGAAAGCTGGAGACAGAAAAGTCGACGTCAGTGGAGTCAAAATCGGAAAAAAAATTTGGAGGTTCTAGAATTTGAGAAAGTAGTATGTTAGGAAGTGGTTTAAAATTAGAAGTGTTTGAATGTAAGAGGCCTCATGCTGCAGCTGCTGTACTACTCCAAACTAATAAGTATGGATGCGCAAGTAACTGTGTCTCTTCGTTAATTTTTCACGCCATAAGAGCTGTACGGATTTAGATATTTGGCGCACGGATAGACCATGACGCATGACGCGGCTTAGGACTTAGGATACTTTTCATCTCGGTAGTACGTTCTCGTGGGATAATGTCCGAACAACACGCGGTAAAGGCCATGGGCAAAAGCTAGTGAATATAAATATCAACCGACTTCCAAAAAAAACTACAAAGTGAAACATACTTTAATTTCGGAAGCCGGTGTCTTAGGAACTGTATTTTAGTTTTTTTTTTCCATCGACTTCCGAAATTAATTTTTCAATTTGTACATTTGGACAAATAAATACTGGCTTACTGTGGGGGTCTGAAATATACTTTTTTTATAATAACTCATTTTAAAGTTATTTAAGAAAGTAGACGAAAATTGCCCCCCCCCCCCCCCCCTAATTCCGAAAGTACTGAGCCTAAAATTATGAAAAAATACAGAAAATAGTCCAATACCAATAATATAGATTACAGTAAAACGTAAAACTTATGAGAAATCTATGATCTTAAAATTTACAGTTGGAATGTATGGGAGAACATGTTTTCAACTACAATGTTAAGTTTGTTCTTGGGATTCATCCCATATACGGAACCCTTCATTGTGCGTAGTCCGACACGTACTTGGCTGGTTTTCTTTTTTTGTTTCTTTTGGAAGTTAGTAGATTTTTTGAAAAAAAAAAAAAGAAATCACTTTTAAGTGGGTCAGTTTGTAATTTATCTAAGTTACAATAGCCTGATGTGAACTGCTCGTCACCTTTTACAAAATACATATTGCTTTTCCCGATGCAGAGACGTTAACTGTTGAGGAGTTCTCCTGGTAAGTACCAGGAGAACTGGAGCTTAAGGGAAAGTCACCATCAGCTCCACTTCAGCATATGTACTCGTATTGTGACAAGCACAAATTGCTTATTAATCATTACTAAAGTACCTACTCGAATCGCAACCCGTGAAATACTTATTATTGAGTAGTTCCGGTGGCCATCTGTGATCTTCATCATGTTCCACTTCAGTAAATGGTGCTTCCGGTTTAGCCGTCTTCGAGTAATCGGGAAACATACATAAAAAAAGATTCCGACGAACTGAGCACCTCCTCCTTTTTTTGAAGTCGGTTATTAAAGGAGATAGTGCGATTATGACCGTGCTTAGTAGAAGGATTCATGATGTCGATAATTCCTAAACTTAGAGTAACTTTAGCATAAAACAACTTTCGACTAAATTACTACGTAATTGACTCTTAACCAGTTTGTAAATTGGTTCCTATTATATAACAAACTGTATTTTTAACCGACTTAAAAATGAGGTTCTGTATTCGACCCGTAAGTATGTAAATATGTCCACGATTTTCTCAAAAACTAATGAGCCAATTTTGATGTAAAATATAAAATATAACTCTTTTATTACATTGTTCAGTTATTAGTCAAGGATTCAATTTAACGATTTAACCTTTGTCTGTCATTTGACCTAACGGTTAAATTTATCAACGCATAGTCTCGTCAATGTTATCAAAGAATTTAAAACTTATATTGGAGACGAACGACGTTACATCTGCTCGACGAGTTTTTAAAATGGGATCTTTTAATCTACTTTAGGCAAGTATTACAAAAAAACCGGTCAAGTGCGTGTTGGACCACGGACAATGAAGGGTTCCGTAGTTGGAGTGATCTTATCCCAAAAACAAACTTAACATTGTAGTTGAAAAACATGTTCTTCATACATTCCAACTACAAAGGTACATAGTTAAACTAATGTGGGTTGGATCCTTTTCGTTTAACTATGGACAAATGTAAGTTTCTATTTTTATTGACTTGTAAAAGTGTTGGTACAAACCTACTTACAGAAATAAAAATCATTTATCATTTATGCACAATATTGAGAAATTTACCATGTTTTTTTTAAGACCATAGACTTCTTATAGGTTTTCCTGTAATCTGTAGCTATAGAATTATTTCCTGTATTTTTTTCAAAATTGTAAGTTCAGTCGTTTCGGAGATAAAGGTGCGGAATGGTCAATATTCGTCTATTTTCTTAAATAACTTTAAAATAGTTTATTTAAAAATTATAAAAAATAATATGTGTGCCTATAAAGTTTGAGGATTGCTCTCGATTTCCATGTCATCCCCATATCAGATTTTAACTTGGTCACAATGGGACCACCTCGAGAGCATACCCTTTCAAACAAAAAAGAAGAAATAGGCTTACAATTGACGGAGAAATCGGTGTACTTACATAAAAAATATATACGTAGGTATATATATAATATATACGCGACGAATTGATAACCTCCTTCTTTTTTTAAATACTGTTTCTTTTATTGGGACCCCTTTTAATTTGTAACTGTTTTTTATTTTTATTATTTGTTGTTAAGCGGCCATAGGAGTACACAATCTGTGAAAATTTCAAGTGTCGACCAGATACAGCAATGTGACAGACAGACGGAGGGACGGGCGGGCGAACCGCGGAGCCTTAGTAATAGGGTCCCGTTCGCACCCTTTGGGTACGGAACCCTACAAAGGGATTACGATATAAATTCTATAAAAGTTTTGCTAATGGATTTTCTTGATGATGTAAAATAGTAGATACTTATACGAGCGGGGCTTAAAATAAAACCTACAATAGATTTAACACAACCCATTTAAAAGAATTATTTAGAAAATAATATTCAGACAGACTAGAACAATGTATGGCCATTGTCATCAAATGGCTGTTATCCACACTAATATTATAAAGCTGAAAAGTCTGTTTGTTTGTTTGGTTGAACGCGCTAATCTCAGGAGCTACTGGTTCAAACTGAAAAAAAAAATAGTGTTGAATATAATATATATTATATTCAACACTATATAATAAATACCCATTTATCGAGGAAGGCTATAAGCTATATAACATCACGCTACAACCAGTAGGAGCGGAGCATCAATGAAAAATGTTGCAAAAACGGGGGAAATTTATTCCTTTTGAGAGTTTCCGTTGCGTGCGCTGCGTAAACGGTTAAAGTTACGCAACAATCATGTATGACGGAATTGTTCCTCTTAAAAAGTAAAAAAAAAAGTCAGCAATAGCATATGTCTATCTTTTAAGGTTACTATAACTTTTATAATGGTAATCAATTTATTATTAGTTTATTTGAACGTGCTAATCTCTAGAACTACCAGACGAATTTGAAAAATTATTTTTGCATTTGATAGCTCAATTCTTGAAGAAGACTATAGGTTATTGAATATCACGACATGACCCTTAGGAGCCAAGCGAAAAGAAAAAAAAATCGGAAACAACGCTAAGCGAAAACGAAGTAATCAAAATAAAATAAGTAAATTAATTACTAATACATTACATACTTTATTGGATTTTTCTGTCAGGAATTTCTCAGTGGCAGCCTTTTTTTGGGTGGGAAATTATCAAATTACTTATGGAGCGAGTGGTGGAGCGGGAGGGCGTGTCAGACTTTTACCGACTAAAACCCACCCGTGTTCCTTCAGTTGCCTGTGCCAGGGCCACGGTAACTCTTTCAAACAACCCGCTACATTGGCAGGCATCGGCCCTAGCGGATCCCATCACTTAGTGCCGACATTTCTTTGAGGCGCGCGTGGAACACAACGCGCCGTCGACCCAGGCCTGGTCCGCAAGCCCGCGCCTATGGTGGCCGGGAATCATCTCTCGATTTCTTCTCCAGGGCGTCCAGGGCGTCTCTACGCTCGACTAGGGGCGTAAGGGTACAAATATTGCCTCCCCTCTCACGCGTTCCGCCTCCTCCTTCGCGAGCATTACTGCTTTGCAGAAGGAGGTGACGACATCCATGCACTCTCGCTCCGTACCAAGGCCGGACGCGAGAGATCGCCGCCGCCGTTCGCCTTCGCGAGGACGCGGCAGTACTATGCCCAAGCCGGGTAGACCACCACCGATGCTCCACCGTGTCCTCTGGGCGATACACAATGGTAACACTCGGGCGTTTCCTCCCACCTTATCCGGAACAGAAACCTCTCGAAGCATTCAGTATTAGCCTGGAGTCTGTATTTGTGTCGGTTGATGGCAACAAGCCCTCTATTATATCGGACTTCAGGGATTACAGGCGTGATGTTATGATGTTAAGAAAACTACTGTCACATGATTGTTTGGATGAACATTTACTTCATAAAAATGCATGTTTTAACCATTTACCATAAATCTTGTCACAACCATTCCAATATAACAATGGCTGTGCATTTTTTTATCGGTACTTTCCGGTTCACGGTCCCATCACTAGGAATCTTTGGGCACAGACAATGGAATGCAATTAAATGGTTCAGGCCGAATCGCGACCGTATTTTCCGGATACACGGAGAAGATAGTGCATGGAGTGTTGAAAGCATTTTATTTTTTATACAATATAATAGAATTAGCCCATAGATCTTGGTCAGATACTTCACTAAACATATGGAAATAGGGAGAAGAAAACGAAATTTTACATAGCCCCTTTAGAAAATTTAAATGGAACAGTTGTGCGGAAATCGGTTATCATGGTATGGGCATGTGATGCGGAGGAATGAGGAAAATGTGAGGAAAGTTTTGAGTATGAATTTCGATGACTAAAAGACTAGGGGAAGACCAAAAAACAATAAAAAAAAGTGCGTGACTTCCGAGATGACGACTAATAGAGAAGTATGGAAGAAAGGGATATGTTTCACTGAACTCAAATAAATCGGAATAAGTTGTTAGTTAAGAAAGCTGATCCATGGTCTACGCCTATTACGTAGCACCCTTGATTTAGAAATCTGCAAATAGTTCAAGCTGTAATTATTTGGAAATTCAGAGACGATTGTGAATAGTTTTACTGATTTGTAAAACACGGGCGAAATTATACAGACAGAAAATTAAAACCTATCCCAAATCCCTTGTAGTTAGTATCAAAACCGTATCTGACGTGCCACACCACAGTAGCATACTTACAAACTTATTCCTTCATTCGCTCTCTACTCCATCACTCGGGTATAACCAGGCATTACCGCCTGTATCCGATTCGAACCAGATTAAAGGTTTAATATACGCACGATCTTTGTGTACTTGCGTTTGTGCCATTTTAATGAGAGTTCTCTTGTTATATATACAGTTACAAATACGTGTGGGTAGGTATCGATCATTGCTCGCATTTTCATTCGGCTGCCGAAGTTGTTTTAAATTAATTAATTCGGTCTGGTTATTTTAACGAGCTGTGCCTTGCTGTGTTTTCAATTATTTGGGATAAAAAGTATTCTTTGGCATTTTCCGGGTATACTAGTACGCGGCCGTAAATGAAAAAGTCGGGCATTGAAGTTTAAAAAAAAGTTGCGAGGTGGCGTGTGACACGGCGCAATTGCGTAACACACCATACACGAACATTCAACACGACACACGTTATTTAGGTTGCTGAGCAGACAATTTTTTCGAACATATGAAGCAATAACCAATTTGTTTCAAAATTATTCAGATTGAATGTGTACAAAACCGTACCAATAAAACTAGACGATGCTGTTTTTGAGATTTTTATTCATTAATATTTGATTCCTTATAGCTAATCGTGTGTAACGAAACCATAGCTTGAATTTAAACAGCACAACGCCATCTATCGAGCGCTGGGACAACTTTTGCGATTATCGACTTAACAAATGTTAATTTAATTCCATTCAGTGTTACGCAATTAGGGTGCAGGTTGGAAAGAAGTTCCTTTTGCTGTTTATTATATACCATCTAGTATGGTCTTGGTATGACCATCTGGTAAGGTGGTATGCTCTTTTGACATTTGAAACTGACAGCTTAACGCTGTTTCGTGACGTCACAATTTCTGCCAGTTTACTCCTACCAAAAGCCGCGTTAAAGAACTTCGCTCCCGAAAGTTGGGGTTTGTTTCTCTTTTCGGATCGGGTGTGACAGTTTCTTTATAAAGCTCAAATGCATTTACGTCTAGGTTAGTACTGTTTCAAGCTAATTGCCAAAACTCAAAATTAGTTCGGCAGTTTACGATACAGAGTCAATTACTTATTTACTACATTGGTAAGGCACAGAGCCAAGACTTAGAAACTTGGCAGACAGAGAATAGTCACATACTGCGATCACCAGAAAGCCAGTTCCTGTAATAAAAACGTTCAAGATCTGGTCGCAATCCCAAATCAGCGACAGTCAATGTCAAAAAATTTTCAAAAATTTAGGTAAATTTTTGACAGATCGAGACAGAACTCGAACGTTTTCAAAAATTCGGGTATTGCCTCTCTGATTGCAGTAGCTATGTTTCAAGTATAATAGGTTAGCAGAAAGGATAACTATCCGCTACGTATAGATAGAATAATTTAATCGCTATACATGGCCAGTTCCAGACCTGAACAAAATTCGTACCGTATGTGGCTGTTACGTTATCATCTCATCATTTCGTGTATATGCTTGTTCACGTATCTGACTGGCACAGGTATAAGATATGTATTAAGTAATAGTGTGTTTTCCATAAAGAGCTTTTCTACTTCACATTCTCCGTCACAGTTCCTTCATTACAAATGCACCAGACGTGTAGATCCACCATGACTATGCAAGACCCAATTATGTAATTGGCGAAATATAATGAAAAGGTTCAATAAATGAATAAGAGCGAGAGAGACAGAAACTTGAACAGATGCCAGCACCGCTTGGCAACTGTTCGGCTCAACTTGGTCTAGTGATGTGCGTTGAGAGTTCTGTTTGCCTACGAGAGTATGCTGGAATTGGAAAATACTTTACTTAGGAATAAGATATCAACCCCGTTATCAACTAGTAGATCTGCGAACAGCTGGTCTATTCTGTAAAAATCTCACCATGAAAACTTAGGTGAAGTGAGCTTGAAGAGAGCTGTCATTCCATCTGATGCTAGGGATTGACACTATTGACAGCTCACTCCACGCTCACCTCACCTAAGTTTTCAGGGTGAGATTTGTTGAGAATAGCATTGCGGTAGACCTCGCGAGCACAAACTTTTTTGGAACAATTAATATACCTACCACAAATTTAAAACGGGATACCTGTTTAAAATGTCTTTTTTACGGTTCCGTACCTCAAAAGGAAAAAACGGAACCGTTAAAGGATCACTCGTGTTTCTGTCCGTCCGTCCGTCGGTTACGGCCAATTTGCTCCGAATCTAATGGACCGATTAAGTTGGAATTTGGTATTATATTTATATTTATATTTCTGTTACCCAAATACGGATGTGTAACGTGAATAAATGAATTTTGAATAAGGAGGTCAATTTCAGGGGACAAATAAGAAAAAAAAAAAAAATTTTGGCAAACCGTGTGATATATCAAATGTAATAGCTTACTGTGAGGGTCTCAAATATATATATATATATATATATATATATATATATATATATTATATATATATTTTTTTTAATTTTAAAATAAATCATTTTAAAGTTATTTAAGGAAGTAGAGGTATGTGGATGTTGATCATCTTTACATACCGAGACTCCTCCGTGCCTCGGAAAGCACGTTAAGCCGTTGGTCCTGGCTATCATTCATGGATCTTTGACAGTCGTTACTGGTCGTCAGAAGCCCGAAAGTCTGACAGTCAGTCTTACCAAGGAGTATCGTATTACCCAGTAACTGGGTAGTGGAGGTCAGATAGGCAGTCGCTCCATGTAAAATACTGGTATTCAGCTGCATCCGGTTAGACTGGAAGCCGACCCCAACATAGTTAGGAAAAGGCTAGGCAGATTTTTTGATTTAAGAAAGTAGACGAAAATTAACCATTCAAAATTTTAGGTTCATTACTTTCATTTCTTTCATTACTTTAGTAATGAACCTAAAATTTTGAAAAAAATAAAGATAATAGTTCAATACTTATATATTACAGGAAAACTTATAAGAAGTCGAAGGTCTTAAAACAACATGGTAAATCTCTCAATATTGTGCGTACAAACTTAGATTTGTAGTTGGAATGTATGGGAGAACATGTTTTTCAAGTACAATGTTAAGTTTGTTCTTGGGATTCATCCCGACTACGGAATACTTCATTGTGCGTAGTCCAACACGTACTTGGCCGGTTTTTAGGGTTCCTTACCTCAAAAGGAAAAAAACGGAACCCTTATAGGATCACTCATGTGTCTGTCTGTCGGTCTGTCTGTCTGTCACAGCCAATTTGCTCCGAATCTATTGGACCGATTAAGTTAAAATTTGGTTCACTTATGTATTTCTGTAACGCAAACACGGATGTCTAACGTAAATAAATAAATTTTGAATATGAGGGTCAATTTTGGGGGCAAATAAGAACATTTAAAAAAAAGTTTTGCAAACTGTACTGTGTGACATATCAAATGAAAGGGCTTACTGTGAGAGTCCCAAATGTATTTTTTTATAATAAAAAAAAACCATTTTAAAGTTATTTAAGAAAATTGACCGTTCCCCCCCCCCCCCCCCATCTACGAAAGTACTGAGCCTAAAATTTAAAAAAAAATATAGAAAATAGTTCAATACTAATAATATTTCAATCTATAGAGATTACAGGAAATCCTATAAGAAGTCGATGGTCTTAAAACAACATGGTAAATATATCAATCTGTCAATCAATATTGTGCATACAAACTTACATTTGTCTATTGTTAAGCAAAAAGGATCCAACCCACATTAGGTGTAATGTGGGTTGGATTCTTTTCGTTTAACTATGGACATTTGTAGTTGGAATTTATGGGAGAACATGTTTTGCAACTACAATGTTAAGTTTGTTCTTGGGATAAATTCATCCCAACTACGGAACATTGTGCGTGGTCCAACACGCTCTTAACCGGATTTTTTTTTAAAGTAAATTTTGTTTTCCATTTATAGTTAAATATAAAGAAATGCCACATGCTCAAGACGAACGAAAAGAAAAATCATCAAAATCCGCTTAGAAATGCCGGAAATACAGTACATTTATACATATAACTTCGTACATAAGAATAATTACGTAATGTATTATATACTAAAACGTTCCTGAAAGTATGTAGATCACGTTAGTGTTATTATCAAAGAATCATCAAAATTTGTTTTTAATTTTTGAGTAAAAGCGTGGACATATAAACAAATATACATACATACGGGTCGAATAGAGAACCTCCTTTTTTGAAGTCGGTTCATAAGGGAGATAAAGTCTAGCATACGGTAAGTGTCCACGGATACTGCTCATCCACAGAAAGTATTTTGAATTTGATCTGTGGACAAATTGCTTGTCAACTTCTTGATTGGCTATTGTATTTTATCTCGATTGGCTATTGTATCTTGTTTAACGAATCACAAAACCTAACTAGAGTTTTACGAAAGATTTGATCAAAACGTTTTTTAAGTGCGAGATTTTTCAAAGAATACAATATTACATTATTATTGGTGAAACTTAGATATATAGCACATCATAAGGAATTATATTTGTATAGTTAGTCAATTTAGTATCTAGTGAAAATAAAGTTAGTTATTCAGTAATTGTTTATGAGAACTTATTTTATTGTTAGTAATAAAATAAAAAACTTGATAAGCAATACAGAAACTATTGGAAAATTCATAAAAAAAAACTATCGTATTTTTAAAACTCACGCAAATACATGTTATTATCTTGTCCCAACTCTAATTAGGGCCTTGTTGAGTTAGGAGAAAGAAAATTGGCTATAATCTATGGAAATTGTACAATAAAGTAAGTAAATTTGGGACAGAGCGCTTGTCTATGGATTGTGCGATACAGATCTCAATGAGATACAATTTGCATCAAGTATATTGTGAGGGGTGAGTAGAGAACGACGTAGTTCTAAAGTTTATCTCTTTGTTAGTAATTGGATCTATTTGAAATGTTTGGTTCTAAATTGAACACGCTTGAATTTGGTTTTGGATTTAATAATAGTGCGTGATTCGTTTCTTTGTCTATGAAAATTATAGGGATTTTGTAATTTGTATTCAAGAATCCGTACTAATATTATCTGTCAGTCACCTAAAAACTGAACCAATCGTTATGAAAGACACACAGCTAGGCTACTTTTCATAATGCATAGTCTCATTTTCACCACACATCACTAAACGCGTTTAATGCTAAACGTGTTTAAATGTTAAACTCGTTTAGTGACGTGTAGTGAAAATGAGCGTAAGGGCAGATTTCACCAATGAAACAAAACGCGTACAGCACATCTAAACCTGTCTAAAGAGCTGTCGTGTCAAAATTGTTATGGAATAATGACATTGAGAGCTGTTGAGCTCGGTTTAGAACTACTGATCGCGTTCAGTTTCATTGGTGAAATCGGCACTAAGGATCAATTTCACCACTCATCAGTAAACGCGTTTAACGCTAAACGAGTTGTCCACATCATTCTGTCTCTGTCATCTTCAAACGATCCAAAGAAGAGGAAGTAATGTTGTAAACTAGTTTAGCGTTAAACGCGTTTAGTGATGTGTGGTGAAAATGAGCCTTAGTCGCTGGCAAATGGTCAATTGCTCTAGCCCACTGCTGCTTCAAGACAACGTTAGACCACACGCTGCACAACAGACGGTCGCTAAATAAGAGGAGCTGCGATTAGAATGTCTCCGACACCTACCGTGCTCCCCGGACCTTGCTCCAATAGATTACCACTTTTTTCCGGAATTTGTACAACTTCTTGCATGGAAAAACATTCAATTCCGATGAGGCTGTCAAAACCGCCTCCAAAGATTTCATTGATTCTCGCTCCCACAATTTTTTCAACAAAGGAATCAATGAACTACCGATAAAAGGCGAAAGTGCATGCATAATTATGGCCCTCTGATTGATTGATTAAAATAATTTCATTAAAAAAAAATCGTTTTACTTTTTACATACAAAACGCGAATTTTATAGGTAAAGACCTAATGTTAAAGCGGCAATAGAAATACACAATCTGTGAAAATTTCAACTGTGTACCTATTACGGTTCATGAGATACAGTCCGCTGACAGACAGACGAACGACTGGACGGACGGATAGCGGAGGCTTAGTAATAGGGTTCCGTATGGCACCCTTCGGGTAAGGAACCCTAAAAAGGATATTCGTTGCGTTTTACATTGAATTGGTGAGTGTAACATAAAAGCCTACAAAATTATTATAATATTTTCTAGAGCCCCATAAAAAAATATTTTAATCAACTCTTATAACATACACGACATAAAAGGGGATGTCTATTTCATACAATGGCATAGTTAATCCAATTACGGAAAAAAATCTACGCTGTTACTGTAAAAATAAATCCTTTCAAAAAATAAATAAAAACTATTTGACGAAGTTAAAACAAAACCCGGTAGTTATAACCCGAATCGCAACGCATCCATGAAACGGTCCACTCACATGAAAACGTTACTAAAAAATAAAAATAAACCCAAAAAGTTTTTAATGCACGCTTTTCTAAACCAGAGGTTTAACTGCAGTGAGTTTTTACGTGCGCATAAAGTTGGATAGCACAACTGGCCCGATGACTGCCAAACCGATGGCAGAAATGTTAAGGCTGGGGTAGACGGTACAACATTAATATTCATGTTGGTTTAATTTCAAATATTAGCTACTGTTTTACTATCGCGTTACCAATATTGAAGAAGGCTGTGTCTTCAATAAGTGCTTATAAAGTAAATCCATCCTGACATTATGAACGATGACTTAAAATAAAACTGCTTGTTTTGTGATTGCACAGAAAAGTAAACCTTTTTTATTGAACGAACCATGACAGTTGAAAACAATTATAGAATACGACTTCCGTCACGGTTGCAATGCTGCAGAAACGGCTCGCAACATTAATTGCGTGTATGAAGTGAACATTACAAACGAACGCACGACTCGTTATTGGTTTGAACGCTTCCGACATGGAAATTTTGATCTAAAAAATGAACCCCGTGGTCACCCGAAAACTAAAGTCAGCAACGACGAATTAAAGATGACAGTGGAAGTTGACGATACTCAATCTACGGCTGACTTAGCGGCAGGTTTCAACGTTAGCATCAAAGTAATATTGGTCCATTTGCAAAAAAAACTTGATAAGTGGGTGCCGCACAAACTGAACGATCGCCAACGCGACGAACGCGTTGCAATATGCCTTGCGTTGAAACGAAGAGATTTTGAACCGCATAGTTACTTGCGATGAAAATGGATTCTTTTCGATAATCGTAAGTGGTCATCATGTTGGTTAGACCCTGGTTCAGCGCCTAGGCAATATCCCGAACGTAAACAGGTTGTTGGCTCCCGTATACCTGACCTCTTCAAGAAGGGCAGTGAAAAATTACCACTAGCAGAGATGCATCGATAGCATAGGTGCATGTTTTGATTGATAGAAATCCTACGTATATTATAAATGCGAAAGTTTGTGAGGATGGATGGATGTTTGTTACTATTTCACGCAAAAACTACTGAACGGATTTTGATAAAAAATTAGCACTCAGATAGTTTATAACCTAGATTAACAAATAGGATACTTTATCACCATATTCCTACGGGTTCGAGACTTCCGCGGGTGAAACCGCAGGGCGCTGCTATTAAAAAAATATTTATATAATAATGACTTTAACTTTCTGCGTACTAAACGGTAATTTCATAGGTAGGCTATGGAAGCATATCAAAACTATATGCGTCATCTAATTTTCTTTTTCATAAAGTGAGTTTCAGAAAAATGAGCCTCACATAAGAGAAGGCTCTTAAACGAAAGCGGTTAGATAATGTGGACATAGAAGACGTCAATGGCTGAAAAAAAAAATCGAATGCTAATAGAGACCTATAAAAAGATACGATCGTAATCCCTTTCCATTTTAGTAAACGATTAGAGCTATCAATATACATTTTATGGAATCTCAGAGTAATAGAGATCGCCTCGAGAAATAATATATTATGACTACCTAAACTTATTTTATTTTGTAAGAAAAAAATCCGTGTCTCATATAAACTCAATTGAAAATACTAAATGCTTCGAATAAAATCACAGTAAATTCTCTTTCAAAAGAGTTCATGAAACAAAATACAGTTTCTTCTTCGAATTAACGTATTTTGATGAAGCAAAATAATAATATCGTAACTTCAAAGCATATTTTCGCTAATGAAGTACTCGACGTTATTCGGAGAGACAGTTAATTGTGTTAATCTGAATATTCTTCAACATTTTTTTTTTCTCATTTACTAACGACTTTTCCCAGTTTGGCTTGGATATTATTTTTGGCGTAAATACTTTCGACAGTAAAATATTATTTGACGGTAGTAAATAGAGAATTTGACTGGAAGTACCTTTCAATAAATGGTTTTAGTCTAAGTAAATAAGTTTTTTAAATGTCTAAAAGAGTAGTTCTAGAGTTTGTTAATAAAAAAAGTATTTTCATATGTTCCTTTACGGCAATAATAATTTTAAATACAGAGAAAACTTTAATGCGTTTGTAAGTTTATAATGTGTTTTATAATCGAATTGTCTTATTGTATAATAGATAAAAGCTTGGCCAAAAACTTGGTCCTTTGGTACGAGTTTTAGAAGTCAGTTAACCGAACTGGGTCATAGCAATTTGTATAGATATTATTAAAATTGGTGTTTGGCGTTGTTGCTTAAGTAATTTTGTATTTACGTGGCTTGCGTTCCAATTATTTTAAGAATTCGTAACTAATTTAAAAATAAGTAATGCTTTGTTTTTCGTAAGGTTTTATAGAAAATCATGAAAATAACTATCAATTAAAGAGTGAAAAAGATTTATGAATACATAAATAATTTAGGCAGTTTTTAAATCATACTAAATAGGAAATATTTTACTAAAAATCTGCGCTCGTTCTAAAGATCAACATATAGTTAAACTTCTAAATTAATATTATGAAGAGGAAAAAAAACCGGCCAAGTGCGTGTCGAACTACGCACAACGAAGGGTTCCGTAGTTGGGATGAATCCCAAGATTCATCCCAACTACGTAATATTGTACGTACGTACGTATACGTATTAATATTGTAGTGGAAAAACATCTTCTCTCATACGTTCCAACTGCAAATGTAAGTTTGTATGCAAAATATTGAGAGATTTACCATGTAGTTTTAAGACCATAGACTTCTCAAAAGTTTTTCTGTAATCTATAGGTATAGCAATATTTTCTGGATTTTTTTCAAAATTTTAGGCTCAGTAGTTTCGGAGATAATGGGGGAAAGGTCGTCTATTTTTTTAAATACCTTATTTAAAAAAGTACATTACATTTATTTTAAAATTATTAAAAAAATGTATATATTTGAGGCTCTCACAGTAAGCCTCATTTCAAATGTCACAAGGTACAGTTTGCAAAACTTTTTTTTTTAATTTTCTTATTTGCCCCCCAAAAGTGACCTTCATATTCAAAATTAATTTATTTACGTTACACGTCCGTGTTTGGGTCACAGAAATTCATGCGTTTCCCAAATTTCAACCTAATCGATCCATTAGATTGGGAGCAAATTGACTGTGACAGACGGACAGACAGACACACGAGTGATCCTATAAGGGTTCCGTTTTTTTCCTTTTGAGGTACGGAATCCTAAAAATTGCTTCTTGATATGTTTATAAAAGGTAACCTCTGGAAGTACTAATCCGATTACAAAAATTATTTCACAGATAGAAAGCTACAATATAGCCGAGTGCCATAGGATATGTTTCTTTCACGCGGACCGAATCACGAGCAGAAGCTATTATTGCTTATAATAGGTTGGGGAAAAAGTTTCTTCGCATTTTTTAAGAAAATTCAAAACATTTTTTAATATAGTTTATTTACATTTAACTAAAGTATGTAGGTACCATTTTGTTCGATAACTTTTTGCCATCTTGTAGGTAGGGACATGATCCCATTGCTATAGAAATTTTGGGACTTCTGGTCAAAATACCGCGACAAGTGGTTTTGGCAGTTCTCTCGTGATGTTAACCTGACACTGCCTAAAGAATTCTGAAGAGACCGAAACAGGTGGAAATCTGAAGGTGCAAGATCAGGACTATACAGCGGATGCATTAACACCTCCCAGCCAAACTCCCTTAATTTTTGCTGAGTGGCTAAAGATGTGTGAGGTCTAGCGTTATCATGATGAAAAACCACACCCCTTCTGTTGATTAATTCCGGCCGCTTTCTCTCAACTTCTTGCTTTTATCACATCAGTTGTTCGCAGTAGAGTTCAGAATCGATGGTCCTGCCTGGTGGTAACAGCTCATAATGAATAATGCCCTTCCAATCCCACCACACACACAGCATCACCTTGTTGCGAGTTAACCCGGGTTTCGCTACAGTCTGTGAAGCCTGACCGGCCTTTGACCACGACCTTTTTCGCACGTTCTTGTCATACGTGATCCACTTTTCATCACCAGTTATCAGCTTCTTCAAAAATGGTTCGGTTTCATTACGTCGTAATAAAGAATCACAAATGAGTACACGGTTCATTAGGTTTCTTTCAGTGAGCTCGTGAGGTACCCAAATGTCGAGCTTTTTTGTGTACCCAGTTTTTTTCAAATGCGCCAAAACTGATTTGTGGTCAGTTTCCAGTCTTCAGCTACGTCGTAACTACTGATATGCCGATCTTGCTCCACTTTTTCAAAAATGGCATCCATTTTATCCGTAATAGGGCGACCAGAGCGACGTGCATCTTTGACATCAAAATTTCCGGATTGAAAACCCTTAAACCAAATTTGTGCTACTCTCACAGACACTACACTAGGTCCATAAACATCGCAAATTTTTTTCGCGGCTTGCGTTGCATTTTTACCTTTTTGTAGTAAAATTTTAAAATGTATCGAATTTCTTCATTAGATTCACTCATCTTGACGGTACGAAAAACAAATGAAAATCACACATTTTCCTAATTTGAATTTGGAATTATGTTCTTTAAAATTTAAACTTTCAATGATACCACAACCAGCCAGATACAAATAGTATAGCCAAAGACATTTTATTACAAGTTCATACATACTATAATGCGAAAAGACTTTTTCCCCAACCTAATATAATGACCAACTGTGTTCAGGTCCTTGTTTTATAAAAAAACAACGAAGTTAATAATAATAATAATAAATCATTTATTATCAGGCTACAACGACCCATAGATACATACCTTACAAACTAACATATATAAAGTATAAAACAAAACTTGTGTTAATAAATATAGCTTAAATCTATGTTAGTAGCACTTCACTTCACTAGCTTGTCCTTGAGCTGTCCTGTGGCACTTGTCCGCGGAAGCGACGGAACACCACGTCCTTCGGCCAGAAGTCTTCTTCCATGACGACGGGCAGGTAACAGTTCGGTACTCGCACCACGAACGCCTTGAAATTGACTCCAATAACTGCACCCGCGGCATGTACCTTGTCTTCTGGCGCACGTACTCCACGATGTCCTCCGCCTTAGTGCTGTAGTGCAGGCGGGAGATGTACACCGGTGTGTTCGGCTTAGCGGCACGCAAGCTCACTTCTGGCTTCGGAGGAGCTTTGCCACAGCGGTTCTTGTTGGTTCGCGACCGGCACTTCCTCCTTTGCACTGTCACGAAACCCTCCTCATCAGCCCTATTCGGCGCCTTTTCTGGCATAGGCTTCATACTTGGAGCGCCTGGGGCACTCGCGGGGACCCTAGCGAAGTCCTTTCTTAAGGGTTTTGCCAGGGATGCAGATACTGGCAGCGGGACGGGATGATGAACTTGGGCGTCGCTGCGTGGAGGAGCTGCGGTGACGGGCGCAGGGCTGCGGGGCACCCAGTACAGTATTATTATGTGCAACATGGACCGTATGCAGGGTGCCTAGCGTTACAAACTACGTGCAGTTGACGTCGTCGCGCGCCGGTGCGTGAACTGCGAGGCGATAAGATGGCGCTTTTGATGTTGAATCACTATTATTTTGATCGAAGCATCAATCTGTAATTAAAAAATAAATAAACTTACCTCGTTTTCTTCCAGGTAGGGACAGGTGTAGGTGGTGAATCTGTAAAAAAACATTGATTACCCATACCTGATTTATGAAAGTCTCATTATAACGGAAACTGTAAATCTCGTGTGGGTGGTCGTGACTGGTAGATTAAGACAAAAACAAATAATCACACACGTGATACAAAATAAATTTTGCAAATACATTATGCCAGTGAATGTTTACTTACACAAAGTTATCTATTTAGTCCATTTCCTTAACGTCAGTTTATGCGTTAGTTAAACAATGCCTTTCCAGCCTAATAACGTACTAGATAAGAAGACAGACACGACACTCTTATCAGGAAAGTAGAAAAACCTACAATGACTCAAATGCAGATAGCTTGATATTTTCTGAGTACATTTATACCAAACGTGACAATTTCTTCCAGTGAACTCCTACCGCGAGCCGCGTTAAAGAACTGCATTACTAAAACTAAGCACATAATTTTAGTATAGTATTTTTATTATCATTTATTACTTTTCTTTATTTATTTTCTTATCTACATAAAGGCAAAATTCATTATTATGGAAATCGACTACCAACTTAAAAGGTCCTTATATTCAAATCAGACCTGTTATTTTTTGACAGTTGTATGAAATGGATATAGCACGGCAAATTGACGTAGGGTATCAATTTGCTTAGCCTAAGTGAACACTAAGATGTTGCTCCCCGAAAACGCAATAAATCCTTGCATGAACTAGAAATATATCTCTTGACTACTCCCGGGTCACGGGTATTAAATGGTGAACAGAAAATCAATTTCACCATAAGTGAAACGATAGCACTGTTCTCACCCCTTCCTTTCATGTTATAATAAGGAAAAAAACGACCCTATAACGTTCATAAGTGCAAGTATCTCTACACTATGTAAAAACTGGGCAGTGTGCCAGTGAATTTTATAATAGACATTATTTTGTATCTAACCATTTCAAAATATATAGAAGTTCTATCCTATGCGATGAAAGACAAGTGCGAAACGTAAATAAAAAATCCGGCTAAGTGCGTGTCGGAGCACGCACAACGGGTACCGTAAGTAGTTGAAAAGTTTTTATTCCAAAAAAAAAAACAACATTTTGGTTCAAAAACATGTTCTCCCATACGTAACGGTCAATTCTCCAACTGCAAGTTTATATCCCAAAAAAAAAAATGTTGTAAAATCACAAATTAACAATTTTCAGACTTTTCCTTTACTTGTGCTGTGAGACCTTGCTTGAAGTGACCTGAAGTATCCTATAATTTTTTATTTATTTGCGAATATCAAAAATTGTTGCCTACATGGTCGTTTTATTTTATTGCGTTGACTAAGAAGCTTGATTTTTAGGGTTCCTTACCCAAAGGGTAAAACGGGACCCTATTACTAAGACTCCGCTGTCCGTCTGTCACCAGGCTGTGTCTCATGAACCGTGATAGTTACACACTTGAAATTTTCACAGATGATGTATTTCTGTTGCCGCTATAACAACCAATACTAAAAAACAGAATAAAATAAATATTTAAGGGCAAAAAAAATCACGTTTGTTGTATGGGAGCCCGCACAACAAACGTGATTTTTTCGCCGTTTTTATAAATATGTAAACACTAGACAATAACAAAATAAATTAACAAACAAAATAACATTTGTAAAATAAACAAAGTGTTATCAAGTGAAAAAAAAATATACTTATCTAATTATCTTTCATCCATCTTCTCACAAAAACTTAAACATTCACGACACACATCTATCCATCTCCCAGCAAAACAAGTCACACTCTGGAGTAGACGTCAGAAGAGCATTGAGCATAGTAAGGGCCCGAACGAGAGGCGTTAGCTCCAGATACAGTGCATGCTGACGGTACCAAAATAAAAACCGGTAAATACTTCTACCATTTCATGTGTTTTTAAAAGTTGTCCTTCTGTTTATAGTATCTCGTGGTTCTGCCATGTGCCAATTATTGAATATAATTAAGAAATAATTATTTAATGGTTTTTGCCATAACGACTAGGATAATGACGCACTTTTAATGTTACAAGCGTCGTCTGGTGTTTCAAATAAATGTATTTAATAAAAACGAGGTTTTAAATAGCTGTTTGGTTTCAATACGATTCTTCACTATAATAGGCTAGCCCTATTTAGATTAGAAAAGAAAGAAAGAAAAATATGTTTATTTGTCACAGAAATACGTGCATACAAAAATATAATTAACTAGAGTTTTAAAAGAAAAACACAAAAATTACGAGACACAAATCACGAGCACAAAACAATAGTCGGCAGCTGCTGGCACGCCATGACTGTGACAAGAAGGCTTCCACTCAGCATGATGCTGTGCTATGGGGAGCCCACAGCACAGCGCTGATTTTCAGTGGTCACCCGGAAAAGACGTAGGTACGGAAACCAAGTCAGCTAAATGATCTGTACGTGCATTAGTAAATAAATAAATAAATTAGAACAAATACTACTTAGAATATTATAAAGCAATTGTTCTTACAAAGCTTAAACCAAACATAATAGGTTGGGGAAAAAGTTTCTTCGCATTTTTTAAGAAAATTCAAAACATTTTTTAATATAAAGTATATTAAAAAATGTTTTAAGTAAAAATAACTTTAATTTCGGTAGTCGGTGTCTTGGGTTTTGTATTTTCGTTTTTTGCCACCGACTTCCGAAATAAAAGTTATTTTTCACTTTGTAGTGTTTTACTAAAACACAGATCCAGAGACACCAACTTCCGAAATTAAAGTTATTATTCACTTTGAAGTGTTATTTTGGAAGTCGGTTGTGTTTTTTGGAAAAAGTTTTTTATTTATATGTATTGGTTCTGATAAATGATTATGTTTTAATACTTAGCTCTAGGTAATTGATTTTTGTTTACAAAATAACCGATCAAGTGCGTGTCGGACCACACACAATGAAGGGTTCCGTTGTTGTGATAAATGTATCCCAAGAACAAACATAACATTGTAGTTAAAATCATGTTCTCCCATACATTCCAATTGCAAATGTAAGTTTAAAATTTCAACTTAATCGGTCGATTAGATTCGGAGCAAATTGGCTGTGACAGACGGACAGACAGACAGACAGACACATGAGTGTTCCTATAAGGGTTCCGTTTTTCTCTTTTGAGGTACGGAACCCTAAAAAAGGATTGAAACCTACACTGTGTTAATTGCTGTTTCGATATTGCAACTACGAGACGCTTTAAATGCTTTTTAACCGACACTAATAGTACATTACGTAATTATTCTTATATACGAAGTTATATGCATAAATGTACTGTATCTCCGGCATTTCTATACGAATTTTGAAGATCCTTCTTTTCTTTCGTCTTGGGCTTATTAACCGACTTCAAAAAGGAGGTTCTGTATTCGACCCGTATGTATACATGTATGTTTGTATATAAGTTAATATGTGCGCAATTTTCTCAAAAACGAATAAACCAATTTTTATAATTTTTTGACTAACGTGATCTACATACTCTCAGGAAGGTTTTAATATATAAAAACTTTTTAGCAAAAAATAAAACCGACTTCCAAAACAAAACACTACAAAGTGAAAAATAACTTTAATTTCGGTAGTCGGTGTCTTGGGTTTTGTATTTTCGTTTTTTGCCACCGACTTCCGAAATTAAAGTTATTTTTCACTTTGTAGTGTTTTGTTTTGGAAGTCGGTTTTATTTTTTGCTAAAAAGTTTTTATTTTTCACTTTTTAGTTGTGGAACCTACCCCACACAAATTCGAATACATAATTGAGCACAATAATTGAAGATATAGCCATGTAAATAACAGTGTAGGAAGTTATTAAAACACCATCACATCATCCACATAAAATAAGTGGGAAATATACGCATTATTGAAGCTAACTCAAAAACTCCCTAAGTTAAGTTAATAAAATTTATATGGGACCAACTCAGAAGTATACCCTATCAAACAAAAAAAGAATTTTCTAAATCGGTCCATCCGTCTTTGAGTAATCGCGTAACAAACATACAAAAAAAAAAAACAAAAAAAAAATACAGACGAATTGAGAACCTCCTCCTTTTGGAAGTCGGTTAAAAATACATTATGTAATTATTGTTGTTTAATTGTTGACTTAACCTATATTTTAGATAAATTGTTTGGAACTGGCTTCCACCTAGTTTTTTGATAATTATTGAATTGGTAATGGGTTCCCTACGATGAGTAGTGCAATTTGGCGTATATTTCATTGTTGTTCATTTCAAGCATTTTTTGTGTGGCTGATGGGCATTTCCCTTTCTACTCTATCAGATCTGTGGAAGATGCTCACATCCATTCATCAACTAGTAAAGAGCTGATAGTCTTCAAACGGGTGAATAAATTTTCTTGAATGATAGCTAAGAACACTCGATCAAGTCACCTTTGAAACAAAAAAAAAAAAAAATCTAAATCGATTCAGTTGTTTGGGAGCTACAATGCCACAGAAAGATAGACAGATAAATTTATAACATTCCTTTGTTTCCGTCAGGGGTTAAAAGTAGATTTAAAAGACTATTTTTGTTTTTTTTTTTTTTTTGTATTGTTGAGAAAAATTAAAAGTAACATTTTAGCGGCCCAAAGTGATAGCGATATGCGATATCCAAAAATTGGAAAAAAGCCGCATGAATTTATGCTTTTAATATTCCTTTGTGCGAGTAACAGAGCAACGAGCGGCAACAGAGAGCAATAGAAAAATCTAGTCACAGAATCTCGTTGGTAGTTCACGTCATGTGGGTGATAACACCTGTCTATGTATAATAAATAAGTAACTCAGCCCACCACAATGGTACTAACTTTATCCACTTTTCAGTCAACGAGAGAAGAAAGAACATAATTACCTATAATGATTATGTTTTAATTTATGAATGTACCTTGTCAAATCAATCAACTCTACTTTTCACTTTTATTTTATAATCAATGCAAGCGGAAAATTAAAAAAAAAATACGAGAAAAAAGGTCAACGACCTAATAAGACATAACAAAACTACCCCATCACTATAAATACTAAGAGAATTTTTAAAGCTTTGCTCAGCTCAATCACAGTTTTCATGTGACTACTGCTAGAAATGGTCCAAATGACAGGTGTCAGAAACGCATTCTCTCAACGCAACGGCCAGACTGGAGGCTCGCTTGCACCACAAATCACTAAATGCGTTTAGCGCTAAACGTATGTAAAACCTTATTTTGTCTCAGTCATCTTCAAACGATTGACAGAAATAGAACTATGTTTTGAATACGTTTAGCGTTAAACGTGTTTAACGATTTGTGGTGCAAGTGGGCCTTAGAGATCTACATAAATATTTATGATGGTTACTTAATGATTACATTTTGCATAGTATAAAAAATGAGTATAAAAGAGGAAGTCTGTAATTGGCACCGCTGACTGAAAAACTGTGTAGCAAGCGATTGTATGGGCATGTGATGCAGAGGAATGAGGAAAATGTCGTGACAAAAGTTTTGAGTATAAATGTGGATGGCTATAACTGTTTAAAAGATAATATGAGTAGAAAGGGGATGACTACCGAGATGATGAATAATAGAGAAGTATGGAAGAAATTATATGTTGCGTCGACATCAAATATTATTATGATAAGGGCTGAAGAATGATGATGCTGACGGCTACTGATTAGATTTCCCGGGAACAATTATCTACTATTAATTAGGTACTACAATATTCCCTAACCATTAATTTCCGAGACTAAAACTGAAATCAAATTAGTGCTGCATTATAGTTCGCGCTAGAGCAGCGCTGAATATAATTTGAATGTGTCGCTGGAGCGCTTAATTATCGCGGTGTCGATAACAGACGCATTATTCATAGATCTAATTATATCTGGCTGTGTGTGCCTCATTTATAATGCGTAGGTGTAAACTTAATTAGAAATTAGTGAAGTACATAATTATGTTCTAATAATAATGGCTCTTTGTGAATGAGCCACTTAGCAGCGTTGCTATGTTAGGTACCAGTATGCAGGGTGTCAGTGTAATTACAGCTTCATATTATTTCAGAAATCAAAATGTAAATCTAAAACCGGCCAAGTGCGAGTCGGACCACGTAAAAAAAATATTTGCAAACTGTACCGTGCGATATATCAAATGAAAGGGCTTACTGTGAGGGTCTCAAATATATATACTTTTTTTATAATTTTAAAATAAACTATTTTAAAGTTATTTAAGAAAATAGACGAAAATTGACCATTCCCCCCTCCCCCTTTATCTCCGAAACTACTGACCTTAAAATTTTGAAAAAAATACAGAAAATAATTCTATAGCTATAGATTACAGGAAAGCCTACTTATAAGAAGTCTTTGGTTTTAAAATAACATGGTAAATCTCAATATTGTGCGTACATACTTTTGTCCATAGTTAAACGAAAAGGATCCAACCCACATTAGGTGTAATGTGGTTGGATCCTTTTCGTTTAACTATGGATATTTGTAGTTGGAATGTATGAGAGAACATGTTTTTCAACTACAATGTTAAGTTTGTTCTTGGGATAAATTCATCCCAACTATGGAACCCTTCATTGTGCGTGGTCCGACACGCACTTGACCGGTTTTTTTTTTTCAATTTTTTTAGTTTTTATCTAAAGTGGCTTCATTTTTCTGACTGACTGACTCCTTGACAATTCATAAGTGGCTGTAATTGGTTTCTTTTAAACTAGCTGACCCGACAAACGTTGTGCTGTCAAAATTTCAATAATTCATACAAAATTCCTATACAAAATGCACTCTCAGGTTTCCCAAATTTTCCTCAGATTTTCTTTCATACAAACCATGTCCTGACAATATTATTACAAACACAACAAAAAAAGAATTATGCAATTTGGTGCAGTCGGAATTATGCGCGTACAATACATTTCGGCGATTCATGTTTATATAATATGTATAGGTATATATAGGAGCTCGTGGCTAAGTAATAACAGCCGCACGGGTCAATTCGTCAGGTTAGCTTAACCTGACGAATTGACCCGTGCGGCTACGCTTGCCGGGGTTGGTCTGTGGATGGGTGACCATCTTTACATACCGAGACTCCTCCGTGCCTCGGAAATCACGTTAAGCCGTTGGTCCCGGCTGTCATGCGTGGATCTATGACAGTCGTTACGGGTCGTCCGAAGCCCGAAAGTCTGACAACCAGTCTTACCAAGGGGTATCGTATTACCCAGCAACAGGGTTGTGGAGGTCAGAGAGGCAGTCGCTCCATGTAAAATACTGGTATTCAGCTGCATCCGGTTAGACTGGAAGCCGACCCCAATATAGTTAAAGAAAAGGCTAGGCAAAAGGCTAGCCTTTTCTTTAACTATAAAAAGGCTAGGCAATATAAGTTGGGAAAAGGCTAGGCAGATGATGATATGTATAGGTATAATGCTTTGAGTTTAAGTTTTACATTGACACATCGTATTATTCACTTGTATAATAATGTAAAGAAATTGTATCTGGATTCTGTTGTAGCTATAATATTTGTATTATTTAAGTTTGTTAATGTTTCTGTTTGTTTCCCAAATAAATTAAAATAAATCCGATCTTTACACATGTCATATTTATACATCAACGCAATATGAGGAGATTATACATTATAGACCCGTCGGACACCCAACGGAAGTGTGCTGCTGTCCAGAACTTGACCCAGTTGCTGGAATGGTCCAAGTGTGGCTACACCTGCACCCTTGAGGATCTAATGAACGTCACTGACGCTGCTATTACTGAGGCCACCTACTGGGCCCAAGTAATCTAAAAAGTACCATTGACTCGAAAAAAGCAAACCGATCTCCAAAAAAATTTGATTACCATCCCACGCCTTTCATAATAATACCCACTTTCGACTGGATAGTATCCTCTATGCAATAATTAAGACCTCACAAAACCATAGTAACGTTATTTCATCTCGGCACAAAGGCTATTGGGTACAGTAGCTCACATAAGTTCGCCGAGAACACAATGGGCGTACAATGAGTGTCGTCACTGCGGGTGCGGCTGTACTTCCTGTGACGACACTGCTAATTCTGATGATGTATGTGTGTTTATAGCCCGAAGTAAATATGTATACAAGACTTTATTTGAATATATGGGCTAGGTAGGTCAAGTGTAGTGCTGGTTGATAGAATTCACATGTCTTCGAAAGTTTAGTACTACGACGGTATTTAGCTCACTAAACTATGTGTAGTACTCGCAGGTCTGCGAACAGTAGATCTCCCGAGACCAAACTTTAGTTTTTTCATCTGAAATTCACCACCAATTTTTTATGAGACCAATTTATAGTAAACCTTTCAAATAAAAAAAGAAACATAGAAATCGGAACTCATAAGGCGGAGATATTTAGTAGGTCCTTTTTTAACCCTTTTTGGAGGAAGTACCCCTCCAATCGAAAATCGCCGACGCCAACAAATTCTATAAAGTCGTAAAACCTAGTATACCAAATTTCGTCCAGATCGGTTGTAAAATACGACCCGTAGAGGAGTAGCTAAAAACTTACCACGACGCGTCGCTCGCTCGGACAATAAAAATTAGAACAGATTTTTTTTTTTTTCGAAAATCATATCCTATAACTAAAAATTCGAACCAACCCACACTGGCCAACGTAAGGGATTACGGCCCACTCCATCTCACAGAGGAGCCTGTGTCCCAACAGCGGGAACGTTATAGGTTGATTATGTTTTATACTGTAGGTGAAGATGAGAGACCCGCCCCGTTGGTACCAGCGACAATGTAGGTGAAGATGAGGGACCCCTGTAGGTACCAGCGATAATGTAGGTGAAGATGAGGGACCCCCGCAGGTACCAGCGACAATGTAGGTGGAGATGAGGGACCCCCGTAGGTACCAGCGACAATGTAGGTGAAGATGAGGGACCCCCGTAGGTACCAGCGATAATGTAGGTGAAGATGAGGGACCCCCGTAGGTACCAGCAACAATGTAGGTGAAGATGAGAGATCACCGTTGGTACCAGCGATAATGTAGGTGAAGATGAGGGACCCCCGTAGGTACCAGCGACAATGTAGGTGAAGATGAGAGACCCCCGTAGGTACCAGCGATAATGTAGGTGAAGATGAGGGACCCCCGCAGGTACCAGCGACAATGTAGGTGAAGATGAGGAACCCCCGTAGGTACCAGCGATAATGTAGATGAAGATGAGGGACCCCCGTAGGTACCAGCGACAATGTAGGTGAAGATGAGGGACCCCCGTAGGTACCAGCGATAATGTAGGTGAAGATGAGGGACCCCCGTAGGTACCAGCGATAATGTAGGTGAAGATGAGGGACCCCCGTAGGTACCAGCGACAATGTAGGTGAAGATGAGGGACCCCCGTAGGTACCAGCGATAATGTAGGTGAAGATGAGGGACCCCCGTAGGTACCAGCGATAATGTAGGTGAAGATGAGGGACCCCTGTAGGTACCAGCGACAATGTAGGTGGAGATGAGGGACCCTCGTAGGTACCAGCGATAATGTAGGTGAAGATGAGGGACCCCCGTAGGTACCAGCGATAATGTAGGTGAAGATGAGGGACCCCCGTAGGTACCAGCGATAATGTAGGTGAAGATGAGGGACCCCCGTAGGTACCAGCGACAATGAAGATGGAGATGAGGGACCCCCGTAGGTACCAGCGATAATATAGGTGAAGATGAGGGACCCCCGTAGGTACCAGCGACAATGTAGGTGAAGATGAGGGACCCCCGTAGGTACCAGCGATAATGTAGGTGAAGATGAGGGACACCCGTAGGTACCAGCGACAATGTAGGTGAAGATGAGGGACCCCTGTAGGTACCAGCTACAATGTAGGTGAAGATGTTGGCCCCCCGTAGGTACCAGCTACAATGAATAGCAACTCCTCCATTTTTTGGGTAAGTGTCATCATTTAGCCTAGGTTTTTCCCAACCATGTAGGAATCGGCTTCCAGTCTAACCAGATGCAACAGACTGCCAGGCTGATTCACAACCCAGTTCCTGGGTAAAACCCCCCTTGGTAAAACTGGCTGTCAGACTTAGTTGTGGGGGAGCTAGGTATGGCTTACATGATTCTGTGTATTCAACTTGATACAGTGTAATATCACAACACATACATACTCGTAACATACCATCACGCCTAAGTTCCGGCAGGGTGCGGCAGAGATGTACCTATTAGTTCATCCAAATTTATTCAGCTATATCGGCACTATGTCAACAATATATCTAGAGCAGACCCGTGTCAACAAACAAGTGTAAATTGACAACTACACCTACTAGGAACCGCGTAATTTCTTAATTAGTAATCTAAAGACGAAAACTTTTGTTGTTGTAATTAGTTTGCTGAAAGTTCACACGAGAATGGAAAATATTCGTTTTGCTGAGACAAACGAGTGGTTTGGTGATTCATATTTTATTTATTACTAGTTGCCCACCGCGGCTTTGCACGAGTGTGGTGATGAAGAACATGAGATCAAATCTTCCCTTTACAGTACGACCATTTGTAATTAAATAAAATGACAAAAAAATAATTTCACAACGTTAACACACTGAGTTCTATAAACTACTATTGCTGGTATTTTTTTAAATAGTAGGTATACATAAAACCGGTCAAGAGCGAGTCGCACTCGCGCACCGAGGGTTCCGTACCATCATATAAAAAAGTGATATTTAGATAAGAAAAGATAAGATAATGGGATAAGATAAAGATAAGAAATGGGCATACGTCATCTAAAACTACTCTAAACTTCAAGGTATTAGTAGTTCTTGAGATATCCAGCTGTGACAGACAGACAGACAGACTGAGTCGCACCATAAGGGTTCCTTGTTACCATTTTGATACGGAACCCTAAAAAAGATTCAGGCGAACTGAGAACGTCCTACTTTTTTGAAGTCGGTTAAAAACAGGCAAGATGTTATGTTCAGATTATTCGGTTAATTTAGGAAATACATTAATTCTAAAGCTGAACTTTGAAATTGTACTTTATTTGCAACCTGTTGCCGGAATAGGTACCTATATGGTTATTGGGGTGATGATAAGTAGGTACCGGATTTTTATTTATGTAGGTATGTTACCGATTACTTGAAGATGGTTGAACCGATTTGGAAAGTTCTTTTTTTGTTTGAAAGGGTCTGCTCAGGTGGTTCCATATAAATAATACTACTACTAATACTACTAACTAGTTTTTGAGTTAGCGTATTTTTAACGACTTCAAAAAAGGAGTATACCCGCCTTCAGATTCCACCATCAGGTAGGTGACATCATCAGTCATCTAGGTCTCCGTCCAACGAAATTTTCAAGATAGCTAAATAAAAAACGATAAAAAATAAACACAATAGAAATAATGTAGGTACTTATTAGTTTTGGAGAGCTCGGCCACGCTTCACCTTACATTTTAACGACTTCAAAAAAGGAGATATCAATTCGATACGTATGTATGATTATTGGAACTGCAATTGTATTCAAATATGATAATCTATTAGGGCTTCCAAACAAATATACAAAATTTTATAGATGTATGTAGGTATGTTTGTCCACGCATTTCTATGAAACTATTAATCGGCTTACATTTACTTCAACTTAGGGCATGCAGGTTTCATCAAAATCGGTTCAGTAGTTTTCAAGATAATGGACTTGTAAGTGTGACGGCTTACGAGCTACGGGTGTGGTGTCAAAGGGAAAACATCTCAAAACCTTGGTCAAATTCTAGTGCAATATTTATAAAAAAAACTATTAAATACTTATTACAAACAAATATTCCAGTTTTGACTAAAAACTAAAAATTACGAAATAAAAAAATAAAAAAAATATTTTTTTCCCACTTGTATTTTCCCAGTATATGTGAATGATGTTTTAATAACTTCCTGTCACTGTAATTTATATAGCAGGTAGTGGTACTCGAATTTGTGTGGGGTAGGCACCACAACTAAATAGTGAAAAATTTTGAGTAAAATAAAACCAAATTCTAAAAAAATACTACAAAGTGGAAAGGCACCGACTTCCGAAATTAAAGTTATTTTTCACTGGAGTGTTTTTTTGGATATTGCTTTATTTTTTCGTAAAAAAGTATTTTTTTCTGCCTGCCCCCATAGAAGGTGTGAGTTTATGTATTGTATGTTTGTCTAAATTACGTAGATGTTACGTATTGTATCTGTAAACGCTCCATTTATAAAAAAATAAAAGTAACGGCCGAGTGCGTTTCGGACTACGCACAATTAAGGGTTCCGTAGTTGGGATGAATTCATCCCAAGAACAAACTTAACATTGTAGTTGAAAAACATGTTCTCCCATACATTCCAACTACAAATATCAGTCTGTACGCACAATATTGAGAGATTTACCATGTAATAGACCATAGACTTCTTATAAGTTTTCCTGTATTGTATAGATATAACTATTGTCTTAATTTTTTTCATAATTTTAGGCTCAGTAGTTTTGGAGATAAGGGGGGGAAAGGTAAAACTTCATCTATTTTCTTAAACAATTTTAAAATAATTCTAAAATAATTAAAATATATATATATACAGTATGTTAACCAACAGAGGGCGTTGATACGTAAAAGAAACACTCTGTACACGCGTACTTGAAGGACGGAAACATCGCAATTTAGTTTTTATTTTTAGTGAATATTTTTATATTTTTTTGAATATTTTAGTGAATATTTTAATATTAAAAAAAAATAAAAACCATTTTGTTTTCGAATGGTAATATTTTTTTTAGCATGTATGGATGCTATACTATTGCGGGTTAACGGGAACGCCCTCTGTTGGTTAACATACTGTATATATTTCAGACCCTCGAGAGTAAGCCCTTTCATTTCATATATCCCACGGTACAGTTTGCAATTTTTTTTTCTTATTTGCCCCCAAAAATTGACCCCCATATTAAAAATTCGTTTATTTACGTTACACGTCCGTGTTTGTGTCACAGAAAATCATACGTGTACCAAATTTCAACTTAATCGGTTCATTAGATTCGGAGCAAATTGGCTGTGACAGACGGACAGACAGACACGAGTGATCCTTTAAGGGTTTCGTTTTTTCTTATTAAGGTAGGGAACCCTAAAACCCTGCAATTTCAACCTGTTTGCACTATGTTTAAGATTTCCTCAATGATTTCTGTTTCCAGATTTTCATAACAATTATTCACAGATAAACAGACACACAAATCTATATACCATTATTAGTGAACGTATACATTATATTATGTACACAAAATATTAGCATAGGTAGACTAGAAGATCACGTACTTATGAATCACTGAAAAAATACTTTAATTATGCCTTTTGTAAGTAGGGACTGCGGTCAGGTTGAGCACGATGTAGGTAGTGATCAATATTGATTTAGTGAATCAGTACCTATAATAATAATTGCGGTTGGTGACTGGCGATGTGATAATTATTTTGAATCAGAATTGATTATGTCTTAGTCATCTATAACAAGTGTATTTATTTTAAGCAAGCTTGTATTAGTCTGGATATCATCTAGTACAAAGTCATTGTCAAGACAAATCAAACGAGCCCAAACTCGATAGGGTTGCGTCGTTATATTACTGAGTTCCCATGCGGTCGTCTTCCGGTTCCATCATCAGATCATCTCCGTGTCATAATATATTGCAATGTCATCCGATTCACACATGCATGTATAATTTGAGCTTAATCGGAAACCGGGAAGTGGGTCTAATTTAACTTGCAAGATTAGATTACAGACAGACACTGGAATACGTGGAACTAAATAAAATCTTGTAATCTAACCTACCTGTAGGTACCACTTTTTACTTACAACTAGCTGACCTCACAAACGTTGTCCTGTCCTTTCAATCCAATAGAAAAAAGGACGTTCAGTTTTTCCCGAATTGGAACATTTTCCGGGAAACTTTTAAAGTTATAGACATATAATTAGTATCTATCATTTTATTGAGTAAGTCAGTTGACTGTGGTTAAACAATCAGTTTGAATGAGGATTGGTGTTTGTCTTCATTAACTGACTTCAAAAAAGGAGGGTCTCTATTCGACCCGTATGTATGTATGTAAGTTTTTATGTCGACGATTTTCTCAAAAAGTAATGAACCAATTTTGATCGTGATCTATCGTGATATCGTGATATATCTAGCGTGATCTACATACTTTCAGGAAGGTTTTAGTATATAATACATGAGGTAATTAAACTTATGTTCGAAGTTATATACATAAATGTACTGTATCTCCGGCATTTCTAAGTGGATTTTGATGATACTTCTTTTCGTTCGTCTTGGGCTTATGTAATTGTATATTCAACTAAACATGGAAAAAATAAATTTACTTAAAAAAAAGCAAAAACCGACTTCAAAAACTTAAAATGAATAAAATAACTTTCATAAAACACTTAACAGCTTGTGAAGTCGGTGTCTTCAATTCTTCAAAGTTATTTTGTTAGTTTTAGTTTTTTGAAGTCGGTTTTTTCTTTTTTAAAGTAATTTTTTTATGTCGCAGTTTCGTGACGGCATCTGGTGACGCATCTAGTCTGTTAAGAGGGTACCAAGCGCGCAGTGGCGCTCTCATCGTTTGTTTGGCTATTTATTTTATTTTAGAATGAAAATGCAGCAAAAAAGGATGTTAAGAGCCCCACGAAGCATGCGTAGTTCATACAAACGAAATACCAAAATAATTTGTAAATCAAACATATTCTTATGGTGGTTTGTATTTATTCCGATTGGATTACAGAATATCTAGGTTCCCAAATATATATTTTTAAAGGACACTGATTTGAAGGATGAGGAATTTAAAATTTCTATAGAAAACTTATTTTTCTCATATTTTCTGTTTTAATCAATGTTCTTATTTAATATTTATTTGGGAACCTACATATTCTGTAATCCAATCGGAATAAATACACACTACCTTTAGAATATGTTTGATTTACAAATTATTTTGGTATTTAGTTTGTATGAACTACGCATGCTCCGGGGGCCTCTTAAGTCGTGCTCCACAAGACTATACGTTATTATTATTACAAACAGTAGTTGTATATTGTTAAGTTTTATTATAATAATACCTATATCTACCACATTTTAGTAACAAAATACTTGTATTCAGTTGCATCCGCTTAGACTGGAAGTCGACCCCAAAAAACACAGTTGAGAAAGGCTAGGCAGATTTATTGATTGATTAGTTTTCTTAGTATTGTGCAATACCTATCACAACTCCCCAATCCCAATACTAACCCAATTCCATAATATATCAGGGCCACTCAACATAACAATTAACTGACCTCTATGTCGGAAGTAGTAATTTTGTGTACCCAATCACAGACTATGTAATGTAGGGTACATTTGACCTCACATTGTAAATACTCCCTCATTATACCCCTGCACCGCTGTTCCCCTCGAGGAAGCGATGCAATTCCGGAGATGCCATAAAGATTAGAAAGAGGGTAGTTGGCTAATTAAGATCGAAGTTTTATGTGCAATTCCGGGATCTGGAATGTTGATTTCGGAAAAGAATGGGAGGATTTATTTTGCCAAATGCTGGTTCAAAAGAGCTCTCAATATGACACAGTAAACACTTTGTATGGGTGTCTTAAATTGAGAAACATATTATTTTTAAACTGTTTGACTTCTAGACAGACGGGCATAAGGGTTCCGGTTTTGACATTTATCTACGGAACCCTAAAAATCGGTTTGACAACAAGCCGTTTTACTGTACAGAATAGACTACTATTCTGTGCTCGAACAGAATAGTAGTGTCCGCTTCGTTGTGCTCGTAAGTCAGACCGTATTGTTTATTGGAAAACAACTATTGTGTGCTTTTACTATTGCATTGTGGATAAGCTTTACATGGTTCGTGTCTTTTTAGAGAAGATAAGGCTGTAAAAATCCTTTCGAGTTTTGAGTTTGAATGAGGAGGGCTATGACAATAGACGATAAATAAGGAAATAGTGGATGAATTCTGTGAAAGACGATATAGATAATCTGGTTTTGAAAGGTCAGCAGAAATGAAATATCTGCTCCAATCAAGTGAACACTTTAACCTCTTGAGTGTCGCATGATATACAATAGGTTCATAAGAGAAAGCACCCGAAATGTCAACCGGACCTCATAGGTTCACAAATACTGTCAGCTCGTGGTCGCCATTGGACGATGGTATTGTACGTTTATCTGCAATACGATATCTGTCGACTTCGAGTGCTTTCTCTTATGAACCTATGCGGTATCATGCGACACTCAAGAGGAGTAAAGAAGTGCGCTTCTGTTTGGTATCTTCTATATCTATCTATTCTGTTCGATTCCCACCCAGGACAAATGTTTGTGTGATGAGCATGATCATTTGTTCTGTGTCTGGGTGTAATTTATCTATATATGTATGTATTTAGAAATATATAAGTATGTTTATCAGTTGTCTAGTACTCATAACACAAGCTCTGCTTAGCTTGAGGCTAGACGACGTTGTGTGATAGTTGTGGAATATTATTATTATTATTATTTTTTTTTTTTTACATTTCTCGGGACCCTGGGGTCCCGGACCTTTGGAAGGCGTACAAGGAGCCGAAGCCAACTCGCAGAGGCCCCTTAAATAATTTTAAATGATAAGGAGGCACCAACCGACGATTATCCCTGTATGCACTATGCAAGTGCACCCAAGGACAACCCCCGGTTTGTGCAGGACTATTGTTGTGTGTGGAAACAAAATATATTGGGCTATGGGTCTGGGTAGCTAAAGTGGATCGGGTAACTTGAACTATGGAAGAACTATGTCCCCTGCCTGACCAATGTTATATATTATACACGGATAAAATGGCAGGGGGTGACTTGCACACTCAATAATGGGCCCCCGGAAACGGCCGCTAGCACATAGCGACAAGGGGGCAACACTTCCTGAGATGCTTGAGGAGTGGAGAGGTATTCCACGGCTATCAGGACAATCCCGGAAGTACGGTCAAGATCCCTACCAGCACCTTACTGGAATACTTCCTTCCTCCGAGCACGTTTGCTCTTGCGAATCTCCACTCAATCCGGCCAATAAAGGCAAGAAAGAGGTGGGAGCTCTGTTCCTCGTCAGTGTTCACTCCAACCGGCCAATAAAGGCAAGCTAGAGATGAGGACAAGATTTCTCTCGGGAGATAGGGGGTCCGTGGGGTCGCTACTGCTCAACAGCTCGCCACATGCTGCCCTGCGGGTTTCTGTATCTCTCTTGGTCTGGCTCCTCATCCTAGACCCGTTCCGGCAAAGTAAACTCTACCGGCACAGACCTGAAGTTTGAAGCGCGCAAGCCCCACCACGACGTCAACGTAGAGATACAGCGGTGGGGTTATTATTAATTATTATTATTATTATTATTATTCTGTTTGGTGTCGATCGGCAATTTCCAAGCAGTTTACTTCATTTGGTGATTATGGAAACCGTTTCTTTGACTGATCATTATTAATAACTATAATTACTAAACCAACATTAAGTACGGTAATTTTGGGAAATGTTTTCTAAAGTAGTGTTTGTTTCATCCAAATTATATCCTGTGTGACACAATTTCTATAGAAAATAATAAAGAGGAAGTTGCTCCTTGATATATTAATGAATACCATTGTAGAATTAAATGAAGTATACTTAATTCCGTTCCGTTGTGTTGAAAACAAAAGCACTGGAAGTAGATATGAAGTGATTTACACTGGAACGCAACGGTTTCCAGCTACAGACACTGTGTACACTATTCAATTTGAGGAAGAGGAGTTACAAAAGAAATGAGAAACAAAGTAGGTTTGATATGAACAAGACTGAAAACGCGATGGATTGAAGGACTGATAAAGGCTGATATGGAATAAGAAGACATGCTGCGCCGACTTCAAATTAATTGGTGTTAGAATATTAATTTCTGTTCATATTTATTTTGTTGTTGAGGGGCTTGTGGCTAAGTAATAACAGCTGCACTTGTCGATCGATCAGGTTAAGTTACGCTTGCCGCGGTTGGTCCGTGGATGGGTGACTATCTTTACATACCAAGACCCCCTCCGAGCCTCGGAAAGTACGTTACGCCATTGGTCCCAGCTGTTATTCAATGATCTTGTGACAGTCGTTACGGGTCGTCAGAAGCCCGAAAATCTGACAACCAGTCTTACCAAGGGATATCGTATTACGCAGGGACTGGGTTGTGGAGGTCAGATAGGCAGTTAGTCCATGTAAATTACTGGTATTCAGCTGCATCCGGTTAGCCTGAAAGCTGACTCCAACATAGTAGGGAGAAGGCTCAGCTGATGATTTATTTTGTTGTTTATATTAGTCGTGTTATTGTAGAGGTGACTGTTTCAGAGTCTTTAAAGTACCGTTATACTTCCGAAGTTCTAGTTAATCATAGACTCCGGATGTCAAAAGAATAAATACATGATACCTACATAACTAACTGTACTAGACATGCTTTACTGTTACAAGTCCGCCCCCACACGTGGGGCGTCAATCTATTCCATTCATTGGAGGTCAACGGTAGCTACTTTTAAGATTCGCAATGATAAATCGTGAGAAAGAGATTAATAGTTACACAAAGGCTATAAAGGATAAACAAAAAACGAAACGAAAAACGAGACGAACGAAAAACGGATATGTGTCATCAACATTGCGATACGGACTTATGTTTTGGGGGAACTCACCTGATAGAGAAGTGGCGTTCAAAGCACAAAAGAAATGCATAAGGGCAATATGTGGCATTCAAAGCACAGACAGTTGTAAGCCGCATTTCCAAAAACTTCAGCTACTTACACTTCCCTGTCTTTACATTTACGAAGTAGCAAGCTATGTTAAAACAAATATGCATCGATATAATCACCCAAAGAGTTTACGTCACAAAAATGAAATATGCGCAACACCACATAAGACAGCTATGTTCTATAAAAATCTTTTAGGTATGGCACCCAAAATTTACAATAAACTACCTAAACACATCATGGAGATTAAAGATATAAATCTATTTAAAACCAAAATACACGAATTTTTAGTTGCGAAATGTTATTATCATATTAATGAGTATTTAAATGAAAGATGCTAGGCCTGCTATATCCGATTTACTATGTTAAGATAAATTATTTGTTATTCATTATAATATTATGAACTTGATTAATATTGATGATTATGAATTCAATTGTTAGGTATGTATTATTTATTATTATTTAATTTAGTTATTTGATTTATTTTAAATTATTTTTATTGATTGTGATTTATAATTGTGATTTATTGAATTTAGACATTATTCATAGTTTTAAATTGTACTACAATATTTGCATACCCATGTGATGGTAAAACATGGAGAACTTTATTATAAGGAAAAATATCTATGTATCTCTTACCCATGTTTGCAAATAAATAAATGATTTATGATTTAAAAAAAGGCCTAAGTAAATGGACCCAGAAATATCACAGTTATAATTATTGTCATGATCAGACAAACTTGACACAAAACAAGAAAATAAGGACAAGTTAGATGCAATGCATGTTGTGAATCAGTTTAATTTCAACCCTATCTGAGTTAAGCATCTTGGCTAAATATTGGAATATGTTCGCGCCCTGGGCAGTCAGCCTCACTGCCAAATCATTACTGAGTATTTTTACTACGATCTTCTACTTATGGCAGAATCTACAACGCCACATACAATCTACGCAACAAAGACCTGACAACACACAAATCCTGCATTGTAAGGCGCAAGGCGCAAGGCGCGTCTGACAAATACAGGTGAATTTTTCAAGTTGCCGTGAATTGCCAAATCCGAAACTATGAGGAATAGCGAAAAGTACTCAAAGGAGTCTCGGGCTTGATTTTGATGAAAACTAAAACCGCATCATTGGATTTTTGAAAAATCCTCATGCCGAGGAACTTCGTTTAGCCAGTCAGGCGACGATTTAAATACCATATAGTTGTGCTGAGAAGAGAAAATTTATTTATCCTACTATCCTACTCCTACTAATATTACAAAGGCGAAAGATTGTGAGTGTGTGTGTTTGTATGTTTGCTACTCTTTCACTCAAAAACTACTTAACGGATTTTGATGAAATTTGGCACACAGATAGTTTATAACCTGGATTAACACATAGAATACTTTTTATCTCCATATTCCTACAGGATCGAGACTTACATGAGTGAAACCGCGGGGCTGTGATACTAATTTTATAAATGCAAAAGTTTGTGAGGATGGATGGATGTTTGTTACTCTTTCACGCAAAAATTCCTAAACGGTTTTTGATGAAATATGGCACACGGATAGTTTATAACCTGAATTAACACATAAGATCCTTTTCATTCCGAAATTTTTACAGGTCCGACACTTACGCGGGTGAAACCACGGGACTGCTAGTTATTTATATTTAATAAAATCACAGTAATATAAGTCCTTTACAGACTTATCCAAGGTGATGTCTACACAAAATGGTGGATCATGCAGAATAAGGTGAGTTTAGTCCTTCTGTATTCAACTGTCTAGTATTTTTGTTGGCAATGGGTGTCGCCCAGAACTGTTTGTCACTTTTATTGCTGGTGTTTATCTCTTAAATTAGTTCTGCCTTCGCTGATTATGTTCAACTTTTTAATTAATCACGTTTTTTCCTCTTATCTTGCACTTTTTGAACATTTTAATGTTGTTTGTAGTTGTAAAGTTGGAGCGAAAAATATGGGTTTAGGGAATATTGTTGAAATGTGAAATAATTTTATTTTCGTTGAGATATTCCTTAAAACAGGGTCCAACCTTGTTGACTAGATACTCTTTGAGTGATTAACTTGCAATCTTAAATAAAGTTAAGGAAATAGACAGAAAGAGTTCAGAAGGTGTTCAGCACGCGTAGCTTCACCACCATAGAAAGGGGTATTGTCGACGGAAGAATAGACAAAAATTAAGTTATGTGTAGACAGTAAGACGGCAAAAAAGTAGAAAGAATCAACTGCACTTTTTACGAAATTCACTTTTTTAAATAATTCGACAGGATTCTTTATTTTATCATAGATTTTTTTTTTGCTTGATTCTCAATTTTTACTAATAATAAGTCTCGTAACATACAAGTACACCAATTTTTCAAAAAGTGCCAATTACGGAAAAAAAAAGAAACTAAAATATATATTACAGTAATATTGGCCTTAGCCATTTCCTTGGTAATGCGCTATTAACTAAATAATGTAAAATGAAAGAAGATAGCTTTGTTCTTCTATTACTTATCACAGTTTTGCATTCAAAACGCTCTCCTGTAAAATCATGATTTTGAATATAAAGTTTTCTACTGTCTAGCATGGCGATTACAAAAACAAATTGTCTTTATTACTCTAAATAATTTTCAGTTACCAGTGTGATTTGACAGTTTGGGATAAAAAAATTTCTTCCGAAATAAAAAAAAAATCCGATATAATTTTTTTATTTATATCTAAAACACTTAGCCTAATACATATATTTGGTTTCAGCCACACAGCGCAAACCTCTCAGGGTTTATCTGTGTGCTGGCGAGCCGTTCATTTTTTTTTTTTTACAATGTTATACTAGAATGGTGATAATAATTCATACATAATAAACAATACATACTTTAGGAGAAATTTTGTGTAAAGAAACGTTTTGATTTGTACTTATAACTTTTTGAACTCGTTTTGTATAACGTTTGCAAGTCTTCTGGAAGTTTAAGGTAAGCGCAGTTCGAGCAGTCCGCGTCGTTTGTTTTCGTGAAAACAGATTGAAATCTTACTACAGTTTCCGATACTGCCGTAGCCATTGCAACACTAAGTAGGCTCATTGCATTCCTTACAAAGTTAGCTTTAACCAATTACGATATTTTTCAATTCTGAGCAGATTTACGGCCGATATGAGACGACATCTTAAACTTTTTTGCTATTTGCTGCAGGTTTTCTCGCGATTTCTGACACTGCCGTAGCTATTGTATTTGCTTGGTCGGTACTACACTTTTTAGGCTCCTTTTGATGCAAGTTTTCTTCGGTTGGGGTTTTATCATTTCTGAGCAGATTTACGGCCGATATGAGACGACATCTGACATTATTTTGCTATTGTCAAATCCTTCCTACTAATATTATAAATGCGAAAGTTTGGATGGATGGATGGGTGTTTGTTACTCAATCACGCCAGAACGGCTGAACGGATCTGGATAAAATTTAGCATAGCATACTTTTTATTTATATAATGTCGGAAACATGAGCGCGGGCGAAGCCGCCGGCAAAAGCTAGTTCATAATAATTCTTAACCATATTTTGGCCAATATTTCTGTTGTATCTCTTTAGGTCCTGGTAATGCTTTGTCAATTCTTGACATGGACAAAAGAATAACTGATGTAGCTAAACACGTGTGTGCGCTATGCTAATTGATATTTCGACACATAGTGAAAAGTAGAGGGTCGCGTGTGCACTCACAGTGTGACGTCATAAGCAAATTGTATCCAGCCTTAAAATTGTTACAAATATGACCTTTCTTTTGAATGGTTGATACCATTACTCTAGATTTAACGTCTAAGTTACTCATTCAAAGTCTTATAGTTATTAGCGGTTGAAATCTTACATGTTTTTGTCGCTCAGAAATATTGAAATTACCACCGGTACAACGAGCGAAAAGACGTTTTCACGTGAAAAAGGACCTAGACAAATATCGTTAGAAACGAACGACAAAATGACAGATTGTGGAAGGATTCTACGGTGCGAAGTCAAAAATGGAGAAAAGAAATGTCACTTTGTATAAAAAGAGATGTGAGTATTCTTCGTAGAGATAGAAGTGGTCACGCTACGCTTGCTGAACTCTTTTTCTATAACCTCCAAATAACTCGACAAGTTTGTAAGCAAGTTTGTAAGTGGTGACTCACAAGTTTGTAAGTGGTGACTCACAAGTTTGTAAGTGGCGACTTACAAGTTTGTAAGTGGCGACTTACAAGTTTGTAAGTGGCGACTTACAAGTTTGTAAGTGGCGACTTACAAGTTTGTAAGTGGCGACTTACAAGTTTGTAAGTGGCGACTTACAAGTTTGTAAGTGGCGACTTACAAGTTTGTAAGTGGCGACTTACAAACTTGTTGAGTCAGTTGAGACAAGCATCACTTCGAACCTCAGAGCTACAAAAATCATTGACATTTAGAGAAGTCCTGATTACTATCAATTTTTCATTCCCTCGGGAAAGGAAAAATCAATCATTTTCAACCTTTAGCAAAATATTATAGGAACAATATTTTTCATTAAACTTTTGTCAAAAGAAACACAAAGGAAAATCCATACACAATCATAACCCGACGCCATTTTCATTATCGTCGTAAAAGATAAACGTCACCAAACAAAGAAATTCGGAAGGAAACCGTCGCTTTTAAAAATTTAAGGCTCTCTTTCAAAGATTGTATCCAAGCCATCCACATCCCGTTGACATTACGCTTCTAATAAAATATCGTCGACAAAATCCTAATAGAACCATAAAAGGGGAGATGAATCGTGTCTATGGTCGTTTCGCGCCAATTCTCGTCAAGATGGCAGCGGAACAAAACGGTGGATGAACGCTTTGGTTTTAGGAGATATTTTTGGTGATTATAGTAAAATAAATAAAGTAAAATAAATAGCTAAAGATGTTTTGGCGGTTTTAATCACATAAGAATGTCGTACCTAGTAGTCAGACAGACCAATAGACAACCGTTTTAATCCTATGGTGGGTACACATATGTGAAACGTAACAAGGAATAAAATATTACAATACGTCCTATGTAACATTGCTCGCGACAGACGCAAGGACGATTGCTGTGTTGATAGGAAGGTTCGCAGTAAAATGTAGCATACATAATTATGCGCACCATTAGGTTATCTGTGAGCCTCACCACTGCACTGGGCTGAGGATGTCGTAGGTCGAAACATTAATTATACTCGTAAAGTTGGCGGAAAAATATTGCACAAGAAATTGTAAATTACTAGAAATTTCCGGAATATTTGGCATTGATCTGGGATACGTAAGAATATTGTAGAAGATTCTCGAAGCTATCACATCAAGGGTATAGAAAGGCGCGCTAGTGAGGATTTAGTAAGTCTGTGAAAATGATTAGTGAACATCAACTTTGAACGATCATCTTTTACGAGTGGCGTCAGGGACACAACGTGAGTGTGGCTACCGCTAACATCAGCAAAGCGTTCGGTGAAGATGTTGTATCGTGATGGAAGATAAGCCGCTGGTTTGCTCGCTTTGCATCGGGAGATATAACTCTTGAAGTTCATGAGTGATCTGGGCGACCATCCACCTTCGACGATGAGGAATTACTCCGCTGTTTAAAGGCTAATCCAGAAATAAATACGCGTGATTAGGCAGATACTCTTGGCTGTCATCATTCGACCGTCGAGGCTCATTTACACAAACTCGGCTATCGTAAAGTAATGGCACGATGGATTCCACATCAACTAACTGACAGTCATCGTCAAGTCAGAGTTAGTATTTGTGAATCGCTTCTTTTTCAGCCACATCGGAAAGAGTTTCTTGAAGATCTGGTAACCGGCGATGAGAGCTGGATTCTCTATGATAACAACACATGTCACGCCGTCTGGCTTCCTTACGACGCAGAGCCACCAACGCAGCCAAAGCCGAATCGTCACTCACGCAAACATCTTCTCTCCGTTTGGTGGGATGCGAAGGGCCCACTCTATTACGAGCTTCTCCCTGCAAGAAGGACGATTACGACTTCCATTTATACTGAACAGCTTCAGAAACTGGCTGACGCAATAAGAGAAAAACGACCGAGACGTGTAAATGTTCACTTACTCCATGATAATGCGCGACCTCGCTTCGGAGACTCGACAAGAAATCGTAGAGCTTGGATGGCACCCGGTTGCCCACCCACCGTACTCACCGGATCTCGCGCCATCCGACTTTTACTTGTTCCGACCACTAAAGCTTTATTTGCGTGAGAAAAATTTTCAAAACTACGAAGACCTCAAAATGGCAGTGGACAATTTCTTTTCTGCACAGTCTCCGGAATTCTGGGCGCAGGGCATCAACAATCTACCAACTAGATGGGCCTGAGTAATAGAGTTATTTGGGGATTACATTACTGATTAATTATTGTAAACAACAAAGTTGTCAATAAATTCATTAAGTCTTATATCTTGGTGCAAGACTTTTCCGCCACCCTGATATTATTCAGTAGACCCCAACCTTGTAAGTAAAATCTAGGCGGCGCGGAGGACTTTTTCGATAAAATTATCTAAAGTACCACTTTTCCAATATTAATGGTCTTACCAAACAACTTATTAGTCTGACATTGCCCACTTATTTTATTTGGGCAACTCAATGACAGACGGGGGCTATTGCCATTCGAGTTCCATTCAATTTGGGTTCGATGGTGACCTCACTCGGGAACATTGTGGCTGATACGTCAGTTTTGAGAGCGGTTTATATGGAGTAGACCTGTAACAATAGAACTATATGGGGAGGATGTTAATACAATCAAATTTGCCTGCTTTATTTGGTAATATAAAACTGTAGATAAAACGATGGATGGACTGAGTGAATGATGATACGGCTAGAAAGGGAGTGACTACCGAGATGACGACTAATAGATAAGTCTGGATGAAAAATACATGTTGCGCTGACCCCAAATAAATTGGGATATGGGCAGGAGAATGATTTGGTAACATGAAAAAAATGCATTTTGACGTGAAAACGTCCTTTCGCTCGGTGTACTGACGGTAGGTTCAATATTTCTGACACGTTCTTCCTCCAAAAAGGGGCGAAAAGAGGCCTACTGGATATCTGCGCCTTATGAGATCCGATTTCGATGATTCTTTTTTTATTTGATGGTTAGTAACTTTAAATTGGTCTTATAAAAATTAGGTGAAGATTTGATGAGGATCTTCGGCGTGATGAGCTGAGTAGCTCCTCAAAATGCAGTAAATTGTTCACTGTTAGCTTTCTACCAGTGGAATTGGGCCTTTAACTACTAGGTAGGGATTGGTGGAGCACTTGGGATCACTTTCTCATCACAAAACTAGAGAACTTTGAAAATAATTATCAAAATTCTCTTAAACGAGGCTTTAAAACCAATTAATAAAATGTAATGTTAGTTTTACATATAAGGTCACCAGATGGCACTACTGTGCACCGCTAGATAAAAAAACCTGCTTAAAAAAATATCCCCCTTTAAATAACTTTAGTGGTATGTATATTAATTGTTGTAAAAAAGTTTGTACTCGCGAGGACTAATATTCGCTGATTTACTAGTTAATTTAATGAGCACAGCAAATTCTGCCTTGAAAATACTAAAGGAAATAAATTAACTTTTGAAAAAGTGTAAACCGACTTCAAAAACCGACTTCAAAAACCTAAAACGGACAAAATAATTTCCTTAAAAAAACTTAACAGCTTCTGAATCGGTGCCAAGCTAAGGTGCATTGAAGAATTGAAGACACCGAATTCAGAAGCTGTTAAGTTTTATAATGAAAGTTATTGTATTCGTTTTAGGTTTTTGAAGTCGGTTTTCACTTTTTAATAGTTAAATAAATAAATATTAAAGTTATGTTTATTTATCTCCACAAATTACAATACTAGACATATTAAGTTGATAGATATTTGGACCAAATTTTGCAATTAGTGGGAGATCTGGAGTCTAAACTAAGCCTAGGCCTGTATTTCAGAACTCCAGGCCGCCCATTATATCCCATAGTAAAGGTTGTCAACGTGTTACAATTGCGAGTGATTGTGTGTGTGTTGTATGTATTAATTAAGAGGATTGTGAAGTGCCGATACGCGGCGCGATTTTTGGAGGCAATTACCTACATTTCATACAATTATTTACATAAATATTGTTTCGGGCGATAACGTTTTTACTCCCCTAAACCTTTACGGAATGAAACAATTTTAGTCTCATTACATTTAGTACACTTTAATCTAGGTTTGTACGTTTTTCGTTTTTAGTAATTCAATTTAATTTAATTTAAAAAATAAAAATGCTCGAGGATGATTTTATGTCAAAAATATAGATCTTTAGATGCTAATAACTTATATCGTATGCAATGTTCCTTTATAATAAAAACGTACGGACTTAGTTTTTTATTATACCTACAACATTTCCAAAAATTATGAAAATTAGGCTATGTTTACGGGGAGAAAAACGTTATCTCTTTTTGTATGAAAATTTACAGCTTCACAATCCTCTTAAGTTAATTCATACACAATATAAGTCCAAAAAGAAAGAAAAGAAGAATCATCCAAATCCGCCTAGATATCCCGGAGATACAGAACCTTTATGCCTATGACTTCGTACATAAGAATAATTGCTTAATTTATTATATACTGAAACCTTCTTGAAAGTATGTAGATCACGTTAGTGAAAGAATCATCTAAATTGGTTTAGGAGTTTTTGAAAAAAGCGCGGACATACAAACATACATTCACACATACGGGTTGAATACAGAACCTTCTTTTTTGAAGTCGGTTAAGAAAAGCGTGAGAACATCCATTTTTATTTTTATGACTAACTCTTGACACTAGTAGTACTCGAAGAATGAGCAGCGCCACCACATTAGCATCAGAATAGGGATTCGTTGCATAGCATATAAGAAATATGTATACCGTGATTCACAGACCGCAATTTCAATATTGAAAACATACAAAGAAAGTACAGAAGATCTACCGATAATTAAATAATGCTCTGCCAACGTTAGAAACGAATAATAATATGAATAAGAATAATACGAATAAGAATAATAAAAATCTGACATAATATAGGGTCCCTACGATTTACTTTTACTTTTTTTTTCGAAAGTACCTGCTGAAGCGTTATTGTTGGATTAGACCTACTTTGCTTGATTACTCTGTGGTCAACTACGTAGCTTCTAGTCGTATAAGGATCATAAGCGGAGCGTTATTGTATTTCCTTATCCAGTACAGTATTAAATATTATGTGATGGCATGTTCGTTAGTCAGCCCTTTAAACGGTTGAATGCCGTAATTAAAAAACCGGTCAAGTGGGTGTCGGGTGATGAATTTATCCCAAGAACAAACTTAGCACTGTAGTTTACAAACATGTTCTCCCATACATTCCAACTGTAAATGTAATTTTGTACGCACAATATTGAGAGATTTACCATGTTATTAAAAATTTAGGCTCAGTAGTTTCGGAGATAAGGGAGGGAATTGTCAATTTTCGCCTATTTTCTTACATAACTTTAAAACAATTTCTTTTAAAAATAAAAAAAAAATACATTTGAGACCCTCACAATAAGCCCTTTCCTATGATATATCACTCGGTACAGTTTGCAAAACTATTTTTTTCAATTTTCTTATTTGCCCCCAAAATTGACACCCATATTCAAAATTCATTTATTTACATTATATATTCGTGTTTGTCACAGAAATACATAATATATGTGTACCAAATTTAAACTTAATCGGTCCATTAGAGCAAATAGATTTGATAGATTTGGAGCAAATAGGCTGTGACAGACGGACAGACAGACAGACACATGAGTGATCCTATAAGGGTTCCGTTTTTTTCCTTTTGAGGTACGGAACCCTAAAAACCATTGTGTCTCGCGTAGATCCCCGTTTCCGGCAGTCGAGTCGCTAACATTTGAATTATTGAACTAAGTAAGAGCATTTGCCATTCCTTTTCACTCGCACATTTATTCCTAAACGAGGAGTTCGTGGCTAAATAATAACAGCCGCACGGTCGATCCATCAGGTTAAGCTACGCTTTCCGGGGTTGGTCCGTAGATGGGTGACCATCTTTACATATCGAGACTCCTCCGTGCCTCGGAAAGCACGTTGAGCTGTTGGTCCCGGCTGTCATTCGTGGATCTATGGCAGTCGTTACGGGTCGTCAGAAGCCCGAAAATCTGACAACCAGTCTTACCACGGGGTATCGTATTACCCAATAACTGGGTTGTGGAGTTCAGATAGGAAGTCGCTCTATGTAAAATACTGGTATTCAGCTGCATCCGGTTAGACTGGAAGCCGACCCCAACATAGTTGGGAAAAGGCTAGGCAGATTGATTGATTTATTCCTAAACGTGCAACGTCATATCACACACACACTGACACTTCTTATAGGAACCGAAATGACTTCCGTCAATAACCAGGATGAGATTGACCTGTCACGGAGTTGATCAGGATGCACTTACGTGGAAGATGGCAATGATATTGTAAAATCAAATCAAAAACAGATAAAAAGTGACAAACTTGTTCAAAGTATAATTCAAAAGCTATTTATTGGATGGTTCTAGGCAGCATCAGATATTCATCATTATTTAAGACTACAGCCGCGGGTGGGCGTTAGCCTGGCCAAGTATCTTTCTGCAACGTGACCTATTTCCGGCTTTTTCTTTCAAATTTGTCACTCCAACAGTTCTTAAATCTTGGTCTACGCCATCCAACCATCTCAGTTCGAGCCGCTCTTGACTCCAGCCATCCGGTTTACTAGCACCTAAACATGTACTGGATATAAACGTTTGGGTGCTCTGGTCTCGTCCATTCTTGCAACATATCCTGCCCATCGCAGACGTCCTATGTTGATGGTTTTAACTACATTAGTCTCGTCGTACATCTCGTAGAGCTCATGGTTGTACCGCGTTCCCCATTGCTCGTTATCCAGCACTGCACCGAATATGCGGCTGAGGATTTTCCGTTCGCATACTAACAGAGAGTTCTCAGCTTTTTTGCTTAGTACCCAGCATTCCGAGCCGTATGTCAGTATTGGTATTACTAAGGTCTGACACAAGAGAAGTTTAATCATCAGTGATTACCTATTAAAATATTACGAACAAAACGAGTTCTCGTGTCCCGACTGATGATGATGGTTATCATTGTCGTCTAAAGCTTGTAATCCAAAAAACATTTAAAAAAACAAAAACCCGACGATAGATTATAAGATTAGAAAACGATAGATTATATAGGTAGGTAATTCTTGATTTTCTCTTTTCAGTTACGTGTTTGTGCAGTCGGGTTTTTTGTTTTTTATATATATTTTTTATTTCAATCTATTTAGTTCAATTAATATTTTGTGTTTCCAGATACAAACATAAATATCAGGTTGGCGGAAGTCTTGCACCAAGATATAAGACTTAATGAATTTATTGATAACTTTGTTATTTACAGTAATTAATCAGTAGTAATGTAATCCCCAAATAACTCTATTACTCTGGCCCATCTAGTTGGTAGATTGTTGATGCCCTGCGCCCAGAATTCCGGAGGTTGTAAAAAAGAAATTGTCCACTGCCATTTTGAGGTCTTCGTAGTTTTGAAATTTTTTCTCATGCAAATAAAGCTTTAGTGGTCGGAACAAGTGATAGTCGGATGGCGCGAGATCCGGTGAGTACGGTGGGTGGGCAACCGGGTGCCATCCAAGCTCTACGATTATTTGTCGAGTCTCCGAAGCGACATGAGGTCGCGCATTGTCATGGAGTAAGTGAACATTTACACGTCTCGGTCGTTTTTCTCTTATTGCGTCAGCCAGTTTCTGAAGCTGTTCAGTATAAATGGCAGTCGTAATCGTCTTTCTTGCAGGGAGAAGCTAGTAATAGAGTGGGCCCTTCGCATCCCACCAAACGGAGAGAAGATGCTTGCATGAGTGACGGTTCGGCTTTGGCTGCGTTGGTGGCTCTGCGTCGTAAGGAAGCCAGACGGCGTGCCGTGTGTTGTTATCATAAAGAATCCAGCTCTCATCGCCGGTTACCAGATCTTCAAGAAACTCTTTCCGATGTGACAAAAAAAGAAGCGATTCACAAATACTAACTCTGACTTGACGATGACTGTCAGTTAGTTGATGTGTAATACATCGTGCCATTACTTTACGATAGCCGAGTTTGTGTAAATGAGCCTCGACGGTCGAATGATGACAGCCAAGAGTCTCTGCCAAATCACGCGTATTTATTTCTGGATTAGCCTTTAAGCAGCGGAGTAATTCCTCATCGTCGAAGGTGGATGGTCGCCCGGATCGCTCGTGATCTTCAAGAGTTATATCTTCCGATGCAAAGCGAGCAAACCAGCGGCTTATCTTCTATCGCGATACAACATCTTCACCTAACGCTTTGCTGATGTTAGCGGTAGCCACACTCACGTTGTGTCCCTGACGCCACTCGTAAAAGATGATCGTTCGAAGTTGATGTTCACTAATAATTTTCACAAACTAACCAAATCCTAACTAGCGCGCCTTTATATACCCTTGATGTGATAGCTTCGAGAACCTTCTACAATATTCTTACGTATCCCAGATTCCAGAGATAATTTACAATTTCTTGTGCAATATTTTTCCGCCAACCTGATAATATAATAATATAAAGCCATACACAATTTATTTGATTCGTTTGAAATATGATTGGGCTACGTATTTATCAATTATTTAATTAACCCATGTATTATTTCTTATTAAATTTCAAATTTTTGTAATCTCCTTTTAATTTACTTTATTTTGATACCCTACTCGATACTATGGGTTATTTTTTTTTATTAACGTATTACTATGTCGCCCCAAAAAACCGCCATTTTATTTTTTTTTCAAACACCTATCTAAGGACATTTGGGTTTCTAGACGAATAAAACGATGCCTTAATTGTCAAAATCCATTCAGCCGTTTGTTAGATACGAGGTAATAAAGCAATTTAGAAACATACAAGATACGCGCGAAAAACATAACCCTTTTTTGGCAGTCGGGTAAAAAACCAACATGCATTAAAGGAATCTAAATCAATAAGGTACCGTTTGATCAGCAACTAAGTTCATCAAGTACAATGCAAACAAGATTTCATCAACACCTTCTCCTCGATCCTCGGCCTCTGACACACGATGTATCACAACTGACAGCTTAATGAAGAACATTCTATAATAATACGTAATTTATAAGTCGATGATGTAATTATTGTCTTTATATTGGGTACTCTTACGTCACTCTGCAAACATTTCATTTTGTTTTATAAACCCGGTTGTTGTAAAAACTATTGGAGATTGTTGTGTGATGACGTCAATTATTATTTTTACATATTTGTAACTTAAGTGATCATTATTCTACGCAACCAGTAAAAAAACTTAAAAAAAAAAAAAAAAAAAATAACTGACTGCCAAAAGAAACACCACAAAATGAAAAATAACTTTGATTTCGGAAGCCGGTGTCTTTGGATCTGTATTTTAGATTTTTTTCGACCGACTTCCGAAATTAAAGTTATTTTTCACTTTTTGGTGTTGTTATTGGAAGTCGGTTGTTTTGTTGGAAAAAAGTTTTTATTTTTCACTTTCTAGTGCCTAATGTCCACTGTTCATCACCTTCACAAAATATTGCTTATATTCAATTCTCCTGGTAAGTACCAGGGAAACTGGAACTTATGGTGAAGTCACCATCAGCTCCATTTCACCATATGCATTGTGGTGAGCATAAATTGCTTAGCAACCATTATTATAGTACCTAATCGAATCGCAACCCATGAAATACATATTAATGAGTAGTTCCAGTGGCCATTTGTGATCTTCATCATCAGTTCCACTTCACTAAATGGTGCTTTCCGAAAACAAATGCACGAGTAAAAAATACCCAAATCGCTATAGATGTACCTATAATACTTGAAGATTTAAATCGATTTCTCCAGGATCCCATCATCAAATCACGACTTGATGACAGTGGGACTAACTAGAAAACATATCCTTTCAAACAAAAAAAAAATCCAAATAGGTCCAGCCGTCTTTGAGTAATCATGGAACCTACATAAAAAAAAAAAAAAAAAAATATATTAAAAAAAGATTCCGACGAACTGAGAACATCCTCCTTTTTTTGAAGTAGGCTAAAAACGTTAAATCGTGGATTTTAACGTTTTTGGAATCGAAACTGCCTGATTGTTCTATTGGTCACGAACGTTAAAAACCTGAGCGTAGCTTCCTAGGCTTGATTCTCCAATAGGCCAAAATGATATTGGGTTTTCCATTACGAAATCGGAAGCAGGTCGAAGTCCGGAGATTTAACGTAACAGGCGAAATGTGGGTGAAATGCCAAGTGCCTTGAGGAATAATGGCGTGAAATACCAATTTCAAGGACACCAACCCAAATCCATGTAAACCGCTCTTAACCGAACGATAAATTGTAATACGTCACTAGTGGTATTCTGCTAAGTCTGACGTCTCCCTATCAAAGTCGGCAGAATCCTCCCAACGCTCTAGTTTATTCAACATATATTGCTCTTTCTGCACGAAGTTTATAAAAGAGGTTGTATAGTTAGGCAGCAATGTATGAAGATGTGAGCGGTTGTGTCGTTTTATCTAGGTTGTCATGTTGGGCTATCTTTTTACGTTGAAACGCTCGAAAAGTTAATTTTATCTCCGCGTCTATTGTTGCTCTGTAGTTTACTACTAGTCATATATTGAGATTACGGGTCTGTTCGTGATGGCTTAAGAATGGAGGGGTTAATAGTTTATTCTTCAACGAGCTAAGATCGTTGTGACCTTGTGAGCCTCGCTACCAAAGATTGCCTGATATTTTTGCCGTGAAATGACTGAATAGGTCGTCTGATATAGCGGTGCTGACACAAAAAAAAAAACAAGCTAAGTGCGTGTCGGATCACGCACAATGAAGGGTTCCGTATTTGGGATGAATTTATCCCAAGAACAAACTTAACATTGAAGTTGAAAAACATGTTCTCCCATACATCGATATACGTCACGGTCAATTCTGCAACTGCAAAATTAAGTTTGTAGTCACAAAAAATCATGTTTTTATGTGATGAAACTATAAATTAACAATTTTCGCTTTTTTTCAATTTTCCCTTTACTTGTGCTGTGAGACTGCTCGTTGCCAAATTTTATGATTCTAGGTAAACGGGAAGTACCCTATAGGTTTTGATTCCCTTGTGAAATCGCAAAATATGCGAAAATATGTGACATAAACGGTCATATCTTTTGATCGCGTTGATTTACAAAATTGATTTTTTCACAACTGAAAGAAATTATAGACCCGAGTATTTGATATAAATTTCAACCTGATACCTTTACGCGTTCCTGAGAAAAAGGGTCTTAACAGACAGACAGACGGACAATAAAGTGATCCTATAAGGGTTTCTTTTTCCTTTTGAGGTACGGAACCCTAAAAATAGAAGATGTTTGCAAATAACTAGTAAACAGGTGGACAGCCCGTGTGATTTCAAGTGATTATCACCCTATGGACATTTATAGCACATTAGGGGTTGGGCTGATGCGTTGCTGACTACCTTACAATTTAAAATGTTTCAAGTAGCTCATTGGTTATACTTATATTTCTAACTAAAAAACTACCGACCGGTAGGTGTAGGTCTAGTTATTCATAATTTCCTCGATGTAGGAAGTCTACTGCTAAGTGTAATGCAAAGGAGTAAGATCTGAAGAATTTGAAGTGTCCCCAATTGGTAAAAACGCAAAATAATATATTGGTAGTGTCTTAAAAGAGCACGTATCACATAGGCACTCCATTTCTACTTACTCCATGTTCTCTCAAAGAAAAGAAGTAATGAAGTTGTGTGATCACGTTCCTTGGTTTATTTTCATTTATATTTTTCTTTTTCTTTTGAAGACGAGTAGTAACGAGATTGTGTTGTAATCCTCGAAGAGATAAGCCTTAGACCTTGTGCACAGGTTTATGTGAAGATGACTATGTTATATTAGATTGATTAAAATATTTCTGCGTTAAAACATTTTGCCAAATTGCATTATTTTTAACAAGGCTCAATTATAGAATATGAACTAAACAATAAACGGTTTGCATATTGTTTACATATGACGTCACACCTGATTTCCTAAGGCTCTCGCAGACAGCGCGACACAACTCTTAGTAGAAAAAATTCCGTGAAGTTATCAGAATTCAGTTTTCAAAAATTGTTCTAATACGAGTATAGTCGCGTAGCGCTGCCGCGTCGCGCCTGTTCTTATGGAGCAATCTTATTCCAAATTTTAAGGTTCATGATAAAAGGGTTCGCCTTTTATCTCTATCTTCTTTTATCTATTGCAATAACCGGCCTCTCCAGGCTTCTTTATTTAAAGATTCGAATTGCTCAAAATCAAAATCTTTTATTTCACATATACATATTTATTATATATTTATTTTTTATTTATTTATTCATATTTATTTTATATATATATATTTTACTTACGGGCACGTAAAAGATAAAAACCTCAGAAGATAGGTGCACGGTTACAACTAGTCGTTTCCTATGGAGTTCAAGTACCTGGGCCACTGGGTCACCGAGGCTCTCGCAGATGATGTAGATATTGAGAGGGAACGCAGGGCATTGTCAGTCAGAGCTAATATGCTGGCCCGTAGGTTTGCACGCTGTACTGCACGGGTAAAAATAACTTTATTCAAGGCTTACTGTCAGTCTTTTTATACGTGCAGCCTATGGGTGAAGCATACGCAGAGGACTCACAATGCCCTGCGTGTCCAGTACAATAATGCATTCAGGATGTTGATGGGGTTGCCACGCTTTTGTAGCGCATCAGGTATGTTTGCGGACGCTCAAGTGGATGGCTTTCAAGCGATACATCGCAAAAGAACAGCGTCTCTGATGCGTCGCATACGGGGCAGCCCCAACAGCTTCCTGCAGCTTATTGCAGGGAGAATGGACATGGAGTGCTCCCTAATGGAGCATTGGACGGAACTGCATGTACAGTGCGGTCCTGATCCAATGTTTCCATTGTTGTGTTATTTTATTTTTATTTTTTATTTTTGGTGTCTTGTGTTATTATTTTTTAAAATTGTAATTCTATATGGATCATGACGTGGTCTGAAATAAAGATTATTATTATTATTATTATTATTATAAACTCCACGGTTACTCTTTTTAATCGACTTCAAAAAAAAGATGGAGGTTCTCAGTTCGTCGGAATCTTTTTTTTATGTATGTTCCCCGATAAACTACTCGAAGATGGCTGAACTGATTTGGAAAAATATTTTTTTGTTTCAAAGGGTATACTTTCTAGTTGGTCCCATTGTCATCAGGATCTGATTATGGGATCCTAGAATAATCGACGGAACTCTTCAAATATTATACGCACACCAATAGCGATTTGGGTATTTTTATAGTAACTGGTGCATTTGTTCTTGGAAAGCACCATTTGGTGAAGTGAAATTGGTTGCTAAGTAATTTATGCTCATCACAATGCTGGTGGTGATGTGGAGTTATCCTGGTACTTACTTACCAGGAGAACTCCTCAACAATTAACGTCCCTGCATCAGGACAAGTATTACATATTTTGTAAAAGAGCAGTTGACATTAGAATATTGTAACTTAAATAAATTACAAACTGACACTTTATAGTAGAAAATAAAAAAAAAATAATTTAAAAAAATTCAATCGACTTCAAAAAGAAACGAACTCAAAATTATGAAATAACTTTAATTTCGGAAGTCGGTGTCTTGGGATCTATATTTTAGTTTTTTACCACCGACTTCCAAAATTAAAGTTATTTCATAATTTTGAGTTCGTTTCTTTTAGAAGCCGATTTAATTTTTTTTAAATATTTTTATTTCGTAATTTTTAGTTTTTAGTAAAAACTGGAATATTTGATTGTAATAAGTAGTTAATAGTTTTGTTATAAATATTGCACTAGAATTTGACCAAGGTTTTGAGATGTTTTCCCTTTGACACCACACCCGTAGCTCGTATCAATAAGCCAGGCCGTCACATTTACACGTTGAAAGCTAGATCATCCTAACTATTACAATTGGACCAATAAGCACTTATCTGGTCATCATCAGACCTTCAGAAAGTATCATGTAGTAGCATCCGTGCTCAGTTAGATAAATGTTGAAAGCCAGTTCATCTTAACTATTTCCATTACTGAGGACCAATAAGCACTTACCTGGTCATCATCAGACCTTCAGAAAGAATTATGTAGTAGCATCCGTGCTCAATTAGATAAATGTTGAAAGCTAGGTCATCCTAACTATTTCCATTACTGAGGACCAATAAGCACTTACTTGGTCATCATCAGACCTTCAGAAAGTATCGTGTAGTAGCACCCGTGCTCAATTAGATAAATGTTGATAGCTAGGTCATCCTAACTATTTCCATTACTAAGGACCAATAAGCACTTACCTGGTCATCATCAGACCTTCAGAAAGTATCGTGTAGTAGCACCCGTGCTCAATTAGATAAATGTTGATAGCTAGGTCATCCTAACTATTTCCATTGCTGAGGACCAATAAGCACTTACCTGGTCATCATCAGACCTTCAGAAAGTATCGTGTAGTAGCACCCGTGCTCAATTAGATAAATGTTGAAAGCTAGGTCATCCTAACTATTTCCATTACTGAGGACCAATAAGCACTTACCTGGTCATCATCAGACCTTCAGAAAGTATCGTGTAGTAGCACCCGTGCTCAATTAGATAAATGTTGATAGCTAGGTCATCCTAACTATTTCCATTACTGAGGACCAATAAGCACTTACCTGGTCATCATCAGACCTTCAGAAAGTATCGTGTAGTAGCACCCGTGCTCAATTAGATAAATGTTGAAAGCTAGGTCATCCTAACTATTTCCATTACTGAGGACCAATAAGCACTTACCTGGTCATCATCAGATCTTCAGAAAGTATCGTGTAGTAGCACCCGTGCTCAATTAGATAAATGTTGATAGCTAGGTCATCCTAACTATTTCCGTTATTGAGAACCAATAAACACTTACCGGGTCATCATCAGACCTTCAGAAAGAATCATGTAGTAGCACCCGTGCTCAATTAGATAAATGTTGAAAGCTAGGTCATCCTATTTCCATTACTGAGGACCAATAAGCACTTACCTGGTCATCTTACATTATCTTGAAAACTACTAAACCGATTTTGATGAAACTTTCACTCTGCCCCAAGTTGGAGTAAATGTAAGCCAACAAAATTAATAGTTTCGGAGATATGCGTGGCCAAACATACATACATACAAACATACATCTATAAAAAATTGTATATTTGCTTGGAAGTCCTAATAGATCATCATATATGGAAATATCTCGCAGATCCAATGACATATATACGTATCGAATTGATGACTCCTTCTTTTGAAGTCGTTAAAAAGACTTTGAAGTGTTATTTTGTCAGTCAGTTGTGTTTTTGGAAAAGTTTTTTTTTATAAAATGAATTGTTTTTCACAATGTCTAGTACTCGTACTATGTTAGCCTGTCAACAAGTACCAGGTAGTTGACCAATTGTCTAACCTAGAGATCGATCCCGAGATCCTACTTCGAGCAATCGCGCTAACGACCAATAGACTCGAGCAATACCGCAGTCAAAAAGTTAAAGAATAAAACCGCTTAAAAAATAATAAAATCCATGAAATAATTAACTGCCAATAAATTACCGTAATGAGCTAAGTTTTCATGAGAATAAACTCAAAAGATAATTAGCAAATGGAGGTCAGGCCGATAATGTAAATGAGGGAGCTTACGGACCTCCTACATCACACGGTCATTTAAAAACGTTTGGACTTCAATAATAAAATCATTAATATTTCAGGCAGTAAAGTTTAAATTACAGTCTCATAAATTTTGGGGATTGGTTTACTAAGTCATGAAAAGTTTTTTTTTTACTCATGACGACATCTTAATCTCGCTTAAAAACTTTTTGGATCTATTTTAGTTAAATTTATACTTCTCTACACAAAAATAATTTATGAAAAATGATTTATTTAATATTAATTATACACTGTTTAAGTAGTTATTCTAAATTCGATTCTTTCTTCACTTTCTGATTTTGATACTAGACAATATTAAAGTTTAATATAGCTTACGTTAGATTTTTTTTTTTTTCAAATGGTTGCTGGTGATAAAAACATGGATTCCTAGGGCTGATTTTTCTCAATCATCAGATAAATTTTATCTGCAGAATAAAATATTATGACAGTTTGACAGCTGTCAAACTGTCATATTTATTTATTGGCGCCCCTTCGTTTCGCATAATGTTTTTTTTTTCTATCTAATATACTTTGGCATAATAATACTTAACCATAACTGTTTTTGGCATAAAGTTTATTTATGTTGACATAATATATTGTAGGCTAATTTTCCTGACCCGAAAAACCTAACCCTGACTGTCGATGTCAGGCGCACACCGAAGTTCGGTTTGGTTAGGTTCCTTTTTAACCGACTTCAAAAAAGTAGGTTCTCTATTCGACCCGTATGTATGTATGTAAGTTTGTATTTCCGCGATTTTCTCAAAAACTAATGAACCAATTTTGATGATTCTTTCTCTTCCGTGATCTACATACTTTTAGGAAGGTTTATGTATACATTAAGTAACTAAACTTATGTACGAAGTTATATACATAAATGTACTGTATCTCCGGTATTTCTTAGCGGATTTCCATGACTCTTCTTTTCGTTCGTCTTGGGATTATGTAATTGTATATTCAACTAAAAATGGAAAAATGAATTTACTTTAAAACAGTAAAAACCGACTTCAAAAACCTAAAACGAATAAAATAACTTCAATTCTTCAATGGCAATGCACCTTACCTTGGCACCGACTTCAGAAGCTGTTAAAATTTTTATGGAAGTTATTTTATTCGTTTTAGGTTTTCAAGTCAGTCTTTACTTTTTTAAAGTAAATTTATTATTCTAATAATTACGCATTAGCTGTTATGCGTAAAAAATGTTATACGTAAATATAATTAGGATTTAAACAAAAATATGCCATGTTAGATTATGGCTTAAAATTTTATGCAAATGGATTGAATCTTATTTATTCTTCACATAAAAGATATCTGGCGATTAAAAATACGACCTTTAGGGTAAATTTTTCAATCGTCAGATGTCTTTTTGACAGCTTTTGCATAGAAGTATGTATGTGTGTGTATGATGTGTGTATTATTATTTATTCGAAGCAACGGCTCTTTGTATTCTAAACAATTAAGTCTCACCTCCCCTGCTCTCCCTAACGAGAGCATAGCTCGTAATACTTTTGTGAATAAAAACAAGACACTGAACATATGAACATCAATTATTTTACACCGATCATGTTTATTTGGTTCTACACTGATTGGGAATCAATGGAAAACAATAAAGGCTGTAATCCGTAATGGGTACCCACATGGCATGCGAAATAGAGGGATATAAGGCGCACTATGGGTAACTAATTGGTTGAATTTGAAGATTGCATTTTCAAAGCTATAAAATTCGAATTTATCAAGATTTAACTATTTGTAACCCCGTCAAAGAGCAACTAGTTACATGTTTTATGCAAAATCTAGTTGCTACCGACTTCAGAACACGACGACGACTTCAGACGATCTGTACAGAACACCAGACCTCCTAATTAAATTAACCACTTAGATACCTAAGTTAAGGTGCATTGAAGAATTGAAGACAGCGACTGCAGAAGCTGTTCAGTTTTATTATGAAAGTTATTTTATACGTGTTAGGTTTTTGAAGTCGGTGGTGAAGCGTCAATGCTTTTTTCAATGTAAAAAATAAAATAATAACATTTTAGGATTTGTTCCTATAATATAATAATGTTAGTGTTTCAAATTAAATATTTTAATTTCTCAATTGATGAATCCTCGCGCCAATATTCCTTGTCGCAGCGCCCATGTATCGGAACTTTCTTTAGTTTTCTCGCAAAATGACCGACAGATGGCGTCAGCGCGTCCGTGTGCTTCCCGCCCCGCAAAGAGACATGGCGAGTGCTAATCGCTCCGCATTTTGAATGTTCCGTTTTTGATGAAACCTTGACGATACTCGTAAAATAAATGGACCTGCATCTGTGCTTCATTGAGGACTTATAGTGCAGTGTTGATTTTTGGAGTTTCAACTATTCCACCGGTAGATTTAAGAAGATTTGTTCGCCGGCCGGCAGCTACAGACCTACAAGCCATCACGCACGCATGAACGAGATATCTTCCCATCTCCCTGGGTCTGAGTGGGATTTCTGGATTGTGAAGGTACGGGCATGTTTAGCTGCTATTAATTTTATGGTATTGGTTCCTCGAGGATTCATCAATGGGGAAATTATTTTATTTTTGAAGTCCGCCATTACGTCTTTGAGAAAAGTTTTTTCTCACATCATTCTAATAAAGGTGCAGGCTATTTACACGCCTCACCAGTCGGTTTTCACTTTTTATTAAGTTTTTTTTTTTTTTCATTTTTAGTTGAATATACAATTACATAAGCCAAAGACGAACGAAAAGAAGAATCATCAAAATCCGCTTAGAAATGACGGAAATACAGTACATTTATGCATATAACTTCGTACACGTAAATAATTACCACATGTATTATATACTAAAACTATGCTGAAAGTATGTAGACCACGGAAGTGAACGAATCATCAAAAATGGTTCATTAGTTTTTGAGAAAATCGTGGACATACAAACACACACATACATAAAGGGTCGAATACAGAACCTCCTTTTCTGAAGTCCACATTCCAGTCGTAACTTCCGATGAAAAATATTCGATTGAAAACAGAAAACAAACATTGCTTGACAATACGACGTTCGGAAATACACTCACAGTTCAAATTCAGAGGGAAACGCTCAAATATTTTGGTTTCCAAACGACATTGTATCACAAAAAACAATCTAATCTTTTGGAATGCTCCGGCCAGCGTGAAAACGACTGACGCAGTCAAAACGTCAAAATATACCCGCATTTTTCATTCATTTAAACTTTTTCAAAGTTACTTTTCCATCCCAAAAAACATTCCAACTCCTTACTGTCATCACAATAAAGTTTATTACAGCTTGTATATGAGTTTCGTAACAGTAAAATAGTGTGTGAATGTGTGCACCAACCGTACCGACCAATCTCTTGTATAGGGCTATGCTGCGTTTGCTGCGACTTTTTGTCGCAATGTCAGTGGTCGAGCTCAGATTAATCTTAAAGTCTGGCGGTTTTACGTCGCCACTGCCACGCGATTGGATTTGAATTTCGAATGTCGATGCTTTATCATTGTTTGTTCTAGAAAGTTCGTTATTTTCGTTGAGGGAAGGAAAATAAGTGGTGTTTGTAAACGAAGAAAACTGATTTTTAAATTCTTGGGACATGGGGTGCTTGTTCTGGAGATGTAAAAGCTTAAAGACAACACGTCATCTTTATCAGAAGAGGTCTTAATATCATCTCTTATACTAGGGTATGTGGGATATAAGTTAATGAAAAGTTTTGAATAATCACAAGTCTCTGATCATTAGGTAATGAACCATAATGTAAACGACGTTCCACCGAGAATTTATTACGTGAGACGCAAGTGTAATCCAATCAACTCACTGCACTACAAGGGTAATCACCTTTAACGCACTCACAAAATGTCAATGGCGACTTTTCAATCGATCACTACGATCTTCATTTGTCATCATTGAGGCGGCAGCCTCACTGCACTGGGTACGCTGGTCAAGTTGACAGCTGTCAAATTCGTTCTAAAATCAACCCTGTAAGATTCAAACAGTCGCCGTCAAACAATTAAAAGTCATGTTGTGGTGTGGTGATGAGCCAGTGTTGTGATATAATCAGCTTGAATACGGGACCAACAGGATTCTACATTTACGAATGCTTCGTAGAATCGTAGTATTCTTTTTTATCCATCGACGCGCCATTTTGTCAGCCATGACATTTTTTTTCCTAGAAATGAATCATTTACGAACTAAAGTAGTTTTTACACGTTTTTGTGGACTTATTTATTACATGTGCTATTATGGTAGGTGTATTATGTATTTATAACAGCAAATCAAAGTTTTTGTATAGGTTATCAAAAAACAGTCCATTAGTAAAATTACTGTTACCTGGTTTTTTCTATTCCGTGGTTGTTACAGTTGACAAAAGATTTCTTTTTAAAGTAAAATTAGACTGGATTGGCGGTGTTGCTAAGCAAATAGAAGCATTAAGAACCGCGGGCTATTTGCCCGCGCCGACTTCATCAATCAACGCAGCATATCGCAGTCCACAGCTGGTCATAGTACTCCCAGGCTGCCCCACAACACCGTGTCTTCCGCCTTCTGCATCCAGTCTGTCCCAGACACCTTCTTAAGAGGGCCCTTCCCGGACCGTCTATCGTCAACGCGAGCTTAGTCGAAAAGCTTGTTGTTTCATCCAGCGCAAGTGGGAACTACTAACAAGCAAGTGAGAACGCGATAACATTGTTCGAAAAAATAGTGTGCGAAAATTTCATAAAACTTGTTCATGGAAATACGTGTTTTTGAATGAGCTTTAAAAGATTTTGAAATAAATGTTTATCATTTAGAATCTCCATTACATGTGCGAGGTTTCTAAGCAGATGTTTTCTTTACTTTTACAATTTTTGAGTACATTATGAACGGCCAAAATTAAGGTAAAATTGGTGCGAAAAAGCAGATATTTGGAGGCTGAATTACTGAATTTGTTTCTACAAATTTTTATTTTTGGCTTTTATAGAAACCTACATACAGTGCACAAGATACCTAATAGTTAATCAAATTTTTACAATATTATGTGCTTTAATGCCATAATCACGTACGAGCGTTTGTATGAAAAGTATGACGGGTTGGTCGCCCTTAAGGTCGTCGGTTCATCTAGCTGGGGCCGTCCCACACTACGCTTGCCGATACGCGATCTCCACCCCAGGACTCGTCTGCTCTATATCGGCCATCGGTCCTTCGAAAAACCGACCAATAAAGCAAATTTTGAAAAACAAAAAAAAAAACAGGTTACCATGCCCCACTACCTCATCTCAGGGTAAGCGATGAGTCGATCGAATCTAGCGGTCGTCGACGATAGTGAACTCTTGTCTAGAAGTAAGTAAACTTTTCACTTCACACAAGACTTGAAGACGCCCAGATTTATACAGGGTGGCGATTTAGTCACCTGCATTCGCATTCTGACCCTTGTCAGAATGCGAATGCAGGTGTTCTACCCGTCCTACTGAACAACTTTTCCTACGAAATCAATACAGGTAAAAAAAAACTTTTCCATTCTGTCTACTGTTGTATAATATGAATTCGGTATTTCTTTTCACGAAGATTCGTGTTTTTGAGTTTAATAGTGAAAGCAGTTTAGTATGACGGATAGAATCATTGCCATATATGGCTATCAGAAAAACTTTTCGTTCGAATATAAAGTTCGAAGTTCCTAACTTAGACACGTAGGTATTCCAAGTCAGGATGTTTTTCGCACGTGTGCTGTTTCTGTTATAGCATCCATAGTAATATTTAGATATCTATAAAAGCTTATTTCTATTCCAAACAGGTCTAACACGAAAGGGAAAGTCCTAATACATAAAAACATTACGTAATAAAACCCCAGTACATTTATTTTTAACCAACTTTTGCTTATCAAAAGGATAATTAAAAATTTCATGGCTGCCAGCTATTTGAGGCGGAAGAGGATCACCGTTTCAAATTCTCAAAGTAATTAATAATAATGTTTCATTGTCGTTTCCCTACTTCCTGTTGGGTTTTGTAAAAATATATAGATTGTTATTATTATATTTTTTTGGTTTTGTTGTGTTTTCATGGAAGAAAAATAATTATATTTCTCATTGTTTTAAGGTTTAAATTAAACATTATTTATTTTATATAATGTATCTTTGACTGGGTACATCACGGAAGCGTATAAACACAGTAAAGAGTACTGAATATTTTTTGAGCCAAATTCTTTGGAAATAAAAATCCTCGTGAATTCCGCTAACAGCAGTCATTAGGTAGCCAAGCCGAACGCGCCTACGCGATGTGTGACATTGACAGCTGTCATTGCAACTGTCATGGCGGCGCGTTAGCTAATTGGCGGGAAAACGCAATTTGTGTGAGCCCGACTGTATTTTGAACTGTCTGTGTTGTTGATAGGTATTTTTCCGTTTGATAAAAGCCAGTATTTTGCATTATTTCCTGCCTTTGGCGTGAGCGAAACAATTAAGACCGAATGCACATTATTTAAGCCTTAAAGCAGAACACAAAGTAGATTATAATGGCCAAGTATGCAGTATACCTTATCGGCTTACTGAACGGTGGTGACCCATATTCTATGGGTCAATATGCATGCAAAAACAATGGACGTGTAGTTGTGATGATGTGTGTATCTAGATAGATATTTTTGTTAGTAGCTAAGTCGGCTAAGTAGATTTGTCATTAGCATTTCGCTTCGATGATGCTTGAAATTGAGCAAAGTAATTAGATATTATTTTATTATTTTTGAGAGCGAAGTTCTATGATATTGTTTCACTTAGGTCTGTATTAGCACAGAATCTGTCTCCATGTTACGGCAGTATGTTCTTGCTTTCAGAAATCACAAAACTATAAGACGGAATGTAATTGATCACAAGAATATTACGTATAATAAAACGTAATAGAATTGCTCGATATACATTGTGCAAAGAATAGTAAGTACTAAGTACTTACTGAAACATTATTCTTTATACAGAGATCAAAGATACTGCAAATAAGTAGGTCGCGTTACTATAGCTTGGCATTTCCTTAACGACCACTGAAAAGAAAGGAAAGGTTCTTTTCATTATTCATTCTTTATTCAAGAAATAATATGACTGTAAGTACTAAGGTTTTGGTAAAGCCCCGTTCGCTTTGATATACTTCGTTTGCGACTTAGTTTCCAAATATGTAAACAAAAAGTATGTGTTTTTGGAAGAAAACTTTAATATCCACACGTTTTTATAAGTCAAGTTTCAGTTTTTTTTTAGTTTTTAGGGTTCCGTACGTGCAAATAAAAAAAATGGAACCCTTATAGGATCACTCGTGTGCCTGTCTGTCTGTCTGTCCATCTGTCACATCCAATTTGCTCCAAATCTAACAGACCGATTAAGCCGTGAAACAACTAAATCAGTATAATTTTAAAAGGGCATATTATGTATCATGTATCCGGGCACCAGTGGCGTGCACAGAGATTTCAGACAGGGTATGCACAGCTAAACAAAAACTTACCAGTTTCAGCTTGTTGCTGTCGGTGGCCCAACGACTAGGACTACCTACCCTACCTGAGTTTTACCACAGAAGCCTTTGGCTTCGCATGATGTTTGTTTGCGACCACTATGAATATTTAAATAAGTGACACTTATATAACATGCAAAGTGGCATTTAAAAAGGCCGTGGGATGTTTATTTTGTTTTCTTTGCGCAAATGATTTAAATTCAAAATAAATTACTACTTTAATGTTAACTGATTACTTTCTGCAAGTTAATGTTTATAAATCTATCTCTATAATTTCAGATAGTTTTGCAAAACGTCGTCGTAAAAACTGCTACATCGTTTTACTAAAAGTTCTTTTCCAATTGCAATCATAGACAAATCTGTGAGTCTGTTCTGGCCCTGTGTGTTTCGTAAATATGTATGAATTCGTTTGAGACTAGAAAATGATAGTTCGGTCGAAGCGCTACTGAATTTTGATTTAATTACCGACGCAACACTAGAAATTAAATCATTTTGGGTCCTATTCGATAACCCCGTGAATAAGCTACCCGATGTTGATTGTAAGTGGGTTTCCAAATTTCCATCATATTTAGCTAACAAATCTACAATTTCCAGAAAATTGCCTTTATTAAAAGACAAGCTGGATTCGTCATGCCCACGGAATGCTAATACTTGTTTACCAAGAAAACAAACTACATCAATTAACAGTTTGAAAATATTTCTATTTCTCTCAACTTTCGCGTTTGCCTTTCAATATGTAACTTAAACTGGCTTTTCAAACTAGTCTCTTCTACCTTTACCAAAAGTTTGGAACTTCAAGCAGGATTCCAGGCGTTTTTCTGAAGAATCGTGTTTAACAACCGTTTTGTGAAAATTATTTAGATCTGAATATCCGTTATAGGTTCAAACATTCTTTTTATCTTGGTTTGTAAACAAAATGCAAGGGAAACAGTACAATATGTTTGTGAGTACATACAAAACCTGTTATAATTATCATAAAACTTTTCATGAAAGTAACGAATTACCTTTTTTTTTGAGTTAATTCAATCCGGGTACACACCTTCCCTTTGCAATCAATTTAATTTTTTCCTCGAAAGATAACGTCGAAAACGCGGCAGATTTTAATTTATTTAAACACAATTCGCCAGCACAGGACTCACAGGTATAATTTTCCATTTTTCACAATAAACTTACTAAATAATTACTCAGACAATCAATCACTTGCGCCGAGAATAACAAATAAACAAACAATATGGCGACGAACTTTGCAATTACGTTCCGAACTAATACGAACGAATGAATTAGTCGGTCATTTGGCCAATCCGACTAAAAAAAGTCGACCCTCTGCAATCAACAATTAGGCGGTCCTTTTACGGCTTCTCAATTTGGACGGTTTGCAATATAAGCTGTGCTTCTAAAACTTCAACACACGCACACGTTTTCACGCACACAAACACACTTTTGCTGTGTACTACACGGGTCGCGAAATCTTGCGTTGTATGAAAAATAAGCACGGCGTAGTAATGCTTTTGCCCGCTGCGCCTGGCATAGCTGGCGCTTAAATCGCACTGTAAATACGGGAAGCGAATGTGTGTTCGAGTGAATGGTGAATAAGTTAGATTAATATTTTTTTTTGAACTATAGTTATTTATCATTTCAAATTAGAGGGGCATGTATGTCTGGAACTACAGGGTATGCAGTGCTTATTTGCATGTAAGGAGTGCACGCCACTGCCGGGCACCGATTGCTTTTAAAATGGTTACCCATTCGGCAGCGCAGGGAGGTGAGAGCTCTGTCTATGTTGTTTTCTATTCTCGACCAACCCACTTCTCCTTCTTACCTCACTTCCCATGTTCAATACTTATGCTCTGCCCATAGTAAAAATCTTCGTTCTACCAACAATCGTCTTCTACGATGTCCATCTCACCGCTCTGGTTTCATTCACTATTCTTTCTTTGTCCAGGCGGTCTTTCTTTGGAATGCGCTCCCTCTGAAGATCAGGACGGCAACCAATCGGTTGTCTTTTAAAGTGAAGATACGTGAGCATATACGTAAGAAGTTGGCAGAAGCATCTCTGCGCTGATTTGTTGGATTCTTTTTCTCCTCTTTTTCACCTCTACTGATTGTTATTTCTCCTCTACCGATCGTTACTTCTCCTAACAAAGTTTATTCTAATTATATGTATGTATATATGTATGTATTGATGTATATATTTGTCGTGGATAACGATATTGTCTTAATAAAAGTTGCTCAATTGATTTGTCGTGGATAACGATATTGTCTTAATAAAAGTTGCTCAATTGATTTGTCGTGGATAACGATATTGTCTTAATAAAAGTTGCTCAATTGATTTGTCGTGGATAACGATAGTCTTAATAAAAGTTGCTAAATTGATTAATGTAGCAATGGGGCAAACGCCGTGACGTGATTGAGTAATGACTGCACGTGGACAGAGTCGTTTTGGAAAATGGGGATGGTCGAACGGGGACTTCGCATCAAGTCGCGGACCAAGACACTTCTCCAAAACGAAACTGTCGGTTTGCCCATTTTGTTTTGAGTAATTATTTGTAAGTGATATTTAATGTGAATTTGTGTTAAAAATAAACTGTGATTTTTGTGTACCAAAACCGAAACTATTATTTTACCATGAACCCGGTACCACCGAACCCTAATAACAACAGCGATATCGCTCAGCCATCGCATACGCCGTCATCAGAAGTGGGATCTGGACTCGATTCCCACTGGCGTGCTATGTTCGAGATGCAACAGAAAAACATGATGCAGCTGATCGAAGCCATCAGGACACCAGCAGTGGCACCTCAGATCACGCTGCCAGAAATTAATCCGGAGCTACCAGATACCGATCCACGTGCTTGGTGCGATACCATCGATATTTGCCTCGATGAACGTCCACTGGAGGGTGCATCGCTTATTATAGCTCTGAGCAAAGCCCTGAAAGGTAATGCGTCATCGTGGCTGTCGCAGATTTCGCATGCAGGTATGACGTGGCAGCATTTCCGCGACTTATTCCTTGCGCGTTATGCATCCACTGAAACTCTTGCTGCATCGCTTGTTAACATCCACAACGGCCGGCCGAAGGAGGGCGAATGTCTCGCAGCGTACGCCAGCCGCCTAACGACTACCCTGTTGGCTCGATGGAAGAATCGAAGCCATGAAGAAATAGCCACGTCGTATGTGCTGGCTCATGTCTCGCAGTTCGACTCTCGGCTTAATCGCTTGGCCTTTACTAGCGAAATAACGTCACGCAACAAGTTACTGCAGGAGATTAAGGCGAGTGCAAGTCTGAAGCGGAAGTTCGATCGCAGTACCGGTGATGGCGCCACTGATGCAAAGCGTTTTAAGCCACAAACTTCCACTATGTTCACGTGCCATAAGTGCGGAAAACCGGGACACAAAGCGGTGAACTGTCGTTCGAAGTTTACGCAGCCTGCTGGAGTTAACGTCCAGAAAACTACACCGGCGGCGACTTCATCGGGTTCCAGCAAGAGAGTAACGTGTTTCCGTTGTGGAGAAGCCGGACACATCTCTACGAACTGCCAACGCGGCAGTGCGGGTGGTGCGTCATTGTCTGCGGGCAGCGCTGCCAACGCAACGGCGGAGCGACGCGTCGATAGCTGCGAAATAGCAGGTGTTTGCGGGCAATTGGAACAATCCGGTGAGTCGTACTATTTTTATTTTGATTCCGGTGCCGAATGCTCTCTTGTCAAACAATCTATTAGCCGTTACTTCAAAGGTCAACATGTTTATTCGATAGTTCGTATAAAAGGTATCGGTTGTGCTAATGTAGATTGTACGGAACAAATTCTTTGCGACGTTTTTATTAATAGTCATTGTTTACCGATTTTATTTCATGTTCTACCCGATAATTATTTGAAATATAATGTAATGATCGGACGCGAAATTTTAAAATTAGGTTTTACAATTAACATGACCAGATCTTCCTTAATTATTTCTAAACAAAAAAGTGTAGCGGTTTGTAGTTATGAAAATAATCGGTTACTTTGTTTTAATGATGTCGATACCGATATGCAAAATAGGGACCCTTTGATATCGTTGTTGAATGAATATTCCCATGCTTTTATTAACGGGTTACCCCGTACACGTGTTACTTCTGGTGAACTGAAAATTAGGCTTCAAGACCCGAACCGTACTGTTTATCGTCGACCTTACCGACTCAGCCCAGACGAAAGGCAAGTAGTGCGATCTAAGGTTAAGGAATTATTAGACGCTAATATCATTCGGCCTAGTCAGTCCCCTTTTGCAAGTCCTATTCTTTTGGTTAAGAAACGTGATGGTTCTGATCGTATGGTAGTAGATTATCGGGAACTAAATTCCAATACTATCCCTGACCGGTTTCCATTGCCTCTTATAGCTGATCAAGTGGCTAGGTTATCAGGCGCGAATTTTTACTCCTGTCTAGACTGCGCAAGTGGCTTTCATCAAATTCCAATTCGGGATCCCGATAGTATCGAACGTACTGCCTTCATTACGCCTGATGGGCAGTTTGAATACTTGGCTATGCCGTTTGGTCTTCGAAACGCACCTAGTGTTTTCCAAAGATCGGTGTCAAATGCCCTTGGTGACTTGGCTTTCTCTTACGTAGTCTTATACATCGATGACATCCTCATACCGTCAGTATCTGAGGAGGAAGGTATCAATAGGCTGCGCGAAGTTTTAGAAGCACTGACTAAAGCCGGATTTTCTCTTAATATTTCGAAGTGTTCATTTTTGAAACGTCATGTAGAGTTTTTAGGCTATGATATCACAGCTGGCGAGCTGAGGCCGAATCCCAGAAAGATTGAAGCCCTAACTAAACTACCTCCCCCTGACAATATTCATCAGCTTAGACAATTCATTGGCCTTGCTTCATACTTTCGTAAGTTTGTTAAAGGTTTCTCTCAAATTATGTCCCCTCTGTTTTTATTGACGACTAGTAAGAAATTCATTTGGAAATTAGAACACGAGCAGATAAGATAAGATAAGATAAGATAAGATCATTTAATTTGTCCAAAACATGAGTATACACATGGCATGCAAGATGTTACAATAAAATTATTTCACAGTCATGTTTTGCCTTAACGGCGTACAAATATAAATAGGTAGGTTATAACATAAACATCAAATAATATAAATTATCAATTATTCAAACAATTAAACATCAAAATTAAAATTAAAATTGTACTAAGAACAGTGTCATCAACTCATTATAGATAATAAAATTAGTCAATTAAATGTCAAAGTAAATAAGAATGGCATAGAGAATAGTCATCATCTCATCATTGATAATAAAATTAGTCAGTTAAATGTCAAAGTAACTAAAAATACAAAAATTAGATTAATTTGTCTTTCAGAAATTCGTCAGTGCTGTAATTTAATTCGGCTTTCTCTATCAGAAGGCTTTTTAACCTACTTCTTAATTTTTCTATGGTATATTCTCTCCAATATTTTGGCAACGTATTGTAAAGGATTGGTGCCATACAGAATATACTTTTACGCATTAAAGCAGTCTTGGATCTAGGAATGCAAAGTTTGCTATTGTCGCGTCTATTTCGAATTACTTTCGCCGACAATAGGGGAAATAGGTGTGGGTTTGATTTGACAAATATAATGGTCTCTAAAATGTACAAAGATGGAAGAGTTAATATTTTATATTTTTTGAAAAAGGGTTTACAGCTCTCGGTAACCTGAAGTCCAAACATAGTTCTCAGGCACCTCTTTTGGATTTTAAAAATTACATCTTTATTTGTCGAATTACCCCAAAAAATCACTCCATATCTTAAGTTGGAGGACACTAAGCCGTGATAGGCAGTTAGCAGCGCATCAATATTTAACATCGGGGCTAATTTATACAGTGCATATGTGGACTTACTCATTTTTTTGCTTAAGGCTTCCGTATGTGCCTTCCAATCTAATTTAGAGTCTATAGTTACTCCAAGAAATTTGGTTGTGTCAACTTGATCTATGTTATGATCATAGTAGTGCACTTTAACATTTGGAATAGTCGATCTTTGGGCAAAATGCATAATATTCGTTTTTTCTAGATTAATCTTAAGGTTGTTGTTTTCTAACCATTGTATCATAGATTTTATAGAATTGTTAATGTCAGCTTCGTATGTGTCTCTATTTTGACAAGCGATTGTAATGGTACTATCATCGGCAAAAAGTGTCATTGGATGGTCAATACTTTTTGGTAGGTCATTAATGTACAGTATAAAAAATAGTGGGCCTACGACAGTACCTTGCGGTACGCCAAATTTAACTATACGCTCTTTTGATTTGTAGATTACTTCATGTTTATTTCTTTTATTTATTGCTGAAATTTCTGTAAATTGTTTTCTGTTGCTCAAATAAGACTGAATAAGGCTAGAAATATTACCTCTAATGCCGTATGCTTCTAATTTTTTAATAAGTATGTCGTGACGGACATGGTCGAAGGCCTGTGTCATGTCACAGAAGATGGTACATACAGGTATATTTGCATCTACTTTCGGCATGATAGTACATAAAAAATCATATATTGCCAAGTTTATTGTTTTACCATTTCTGAATCCCTTTTGTTCATTAGCAAGTATATTTTCTTTTTCGAGATAAGTGTATAGCTGTTTACATAAATGCTTTTCGAATATTTTTGAGATTATACTTATGAGGGATATGGGCCTATAGAATTGCATTTGCTCTTTATCTTCCTTTTTAAATAGCGGTTTAACAATTGATATTTTGAGTGCATCAGGAAAAACACCAGTCTCTATGCAAAGATTAATTAGATGGCTTAGATGCGTTGATATTTCTCCCGCTACTGATTTTATAACTTTTGTTGATAGGCCATCATATCCTACACTATTCGTATTTTTTAAACTTTTTATGATTTTAAGCACATCGATAGGCAGACATGGGGGCAAAAAAAAAGAATCTTTTCTTTTTTGTATCATTGACGTAGTTTTTTTTCCAGATCCTGCTATAGGATTTATTTTGTCAACGAAATAATTATTGAATGCATCTGCAATGTCATGTGGGTCAGTAATAATGTCATTATTCATACGAATTTTGTCAATACAGTATTTCGGAATGTTGAATTTTGAGTTATTGATTATTTTCCAAGTAGCTTTGGATTTATTATCTGAAGTATTTATAGTGTAGTTATTTTGTGCCCTTTGTGTGAGTTTTACAATTCTTTTAAATAGTTTAGAGTAATGAGTAAGTTTGCTTTTATTAATTTAAGACAGCAAGTTATTTCAATTTTAACTACTAAGCCTGTCTTAATTATTTTTAACCCTGAGCACCCAATTGAATTGCATACTGATGCAAGTGCTGATGGGTATGGCGCTATTCTTTTTCAAAAAGTAAATAATGAACTTTTGGTTGTCGAGTATTTTAGTAAACGCACCTCGAAAGCCGAGTCAAAATACCACTCATATGAGCTGGAGACTCTGGCCGTAGTAAACGCAATTAAACACTTTCGTCATTATTTACAAGGACGATATTTTGAAGTTATTACCGATTGTAATTCATTGAAGGCTTCGAGAAACAAAATTGATATTACACCACGTGTTCATCGTTGGTGGGCTTTCCTCCAAGCATTCGACTTTCAAATCTTTTATCGCGAAGGTCGTCGTATGGCACATGTCGATTTCCTTTCCCGAAATCCATTGAGTAGTACTTCTGAGCAAAAAGGTATGCAAAAAATCGAGCAGAAACGTGTTGATATCGCTACTTTATCACAAAATTGGTTATTAGCCGAACAATTACGTGATCAAGAGATTCAATCGTTGGTCACCAAACTTAAAGAAAGTCAGTTTCCACCGGACGTTGCCAAGACTTACGAATTGCGTTCGGGTGTATTGCATCGCAAAGTACAACGTAACAATCGTACTCGCTGCCTCCCTATAGTCCCACGTGCTTTCAGATGGTCGGTTATTAACCATGTGCACGAGTCACTTATGCACCTTGGTTGGGAAAAGACACTTGAAAGGGTATACGAACACTACTGGTTCGAACATATGGCTAAGTATGTTCGTAAGTTTACCGATGGATGTATAACCTGCAAAGTGTCTAAATCTCATTCCGGGCGTATACAGGCCGAACTTCATCCGATCCCCAAAATTAGTGTTCCGTGGCATACAGTTCACGTTGATATAACCGGCAAGCTTAGTGGTAAAAACGATTCTAAAGAGTACGTCATAGTTTTAATTGATGCTTTCACTAAATTTGTTCTTTTGTATCACACTCTTCGAATCGATTCAGCTAGCGCAATTAAAGCTCTAAAGTCTAGTGTATCGTTGTTTGGAGCACCCACTCGCGTTATTGTTGACCAAGGTCGATGTTTCGCCAGCAAAGATTTTAAAGATTTTTGCGAGTCCCACGGTATAAATTTGCACTTGATTGCGACGGGATCAAGCCGCGCTAACGGGCAAGTCGAAAGGATTATGAGTACACTCAAGGGCATGTTGACTTCGGTAGAGACATCCGATCGATCTTGGCAAGACGCTCTAGAAGACGTCCAACTTGCATTAAATTGTTCTGTCCACCGTGTCATAAAAGCAAGCCCCCTCGAACTTTTGATAGGCCGCGTAGCTAGACCCCTAAACCTTTTAACGTTAGACGATACCGAAACGGAGATTAACCTTGACGAGACGAGAGAGCAAGCGGTAATAAATATTGACAAAAGTGCAAATTATGAAAAATCTAGATTTGATAAAGGTAAAGCTAAGTTGGTAAAATTTGATGTTGGTGATTTGGTTTTAATTCAAAATGAAGAACGGAATCAGACTAAATTAGACCCCAAATATAAGGGACCGTTTAAAGTTGTAGAAGTACTTGACGGTGATCGTTATCTTTTAAAATCTTTGAATGGTAATAGAACCTACAAGTACGCTCACGATCGTATACGAAAGATGCCTCTAAGTAATGTTCCTAATGAGTTAAACGTAGAGGACGGTGATGAAAGTACCTCCACCGAGTAGTAGACACATACCATGGCTATTTGGTCGCACCGTACGCTCTAGTCTGTAGTCGTAACTGCAGCTCACTTGTGAGCTGTTCAGGGGGCGATGGGCAGCTGGTGGTACGGCGGGGACCTGGGTCTCAATGGAGACTATTGTTGTTTTGGTCTTGTACTGACCTGGGAGTCGCAGACTCTATGTGATGTGTGTGGTCGTATCACATGAGGTGATGACGATATGGGTGGCATAAGTGTCACTAGCTGCTGCGGCAGCTGGGCCATGAGCGTTGTATGTGATCGAAGTTGATTTAGTTGCTGAGTAAATATGATGGAGACTTAGAGGAATCTTTTGTTTGACAACTGTTATTTTCGAGTTATGCGCTTCCTTAAAGATGTGGTCAGGTTGACCGAGCCTCTATTGTTGCTCCAAATTTGACCGTTTGGTTACAGGTACTCACGAGGACGTGTAACTGGTCAGGCTGGCCGTGTCGTGGATAACGATATTGTCTTAATAAAAGTTGCTCAATTGATTTGTCGTGGATAACGATATTGTCTTAATAAAAGTTGCTCAATTGATTTGTCGTGGATAACGATATTGTCTTAATAAAAGTTGCTCAATTGATTTGTCGTGGATAACGATAGTCTTAATAAAAGTTGCTAAATTGATTAATGTAGCAATGGGGCAAACGCCGTGACGTGATTGAGTAATGACTGCACGTGGACAGAGTCGTTTTGGAAAATGGGGATGGTCGAACGGGGACTTCGCATCAAGTCGCGGACCAAGACACTTCTCCAAAACGAAACTGTCGGTTTGCCCATTTTGTTTTGAGTAATTATTTGTAAGTGATATTTAATGTGAATTTGTGTTAAAAATAAACTGTGATTTTTGTGTACCAAAACCGAAACTATTATTTTACCATGAACCCGGTACCACCGAACCCTAATAACAACAGCGATATCGCTCAGCCATCGCATACGCCGTCATCAGAAGTGGGATCTGGACTCGATTCCCACTGGCGTGCTATGTTCGAGATGCAACAGAAAAACATGATGCAGCTGATCGAAGCCATCAGGACACCAGCAGTGGTACCTCAGATCACGCTGCCAGAAATTAATCCGGAGCTACCAGATACCGATCCACGTGCTTGGTGCGATACCATCGATATTTGCCTCGATGAACGTCCACTGGAGGGTGCATCGCTTATTATAGCTCTGAGCAAAGCCCTGAAAGGTAATGCGTCATCGTGGCTGTCGCAGATTTCGCATGCAGGTATGACGTGGCAGCATTTCCGCGACTTATTCCTTGCGCGTTATGCATCCACTGAAACTCTTGCTGCATCGCTTGTTAACATCCACAACGGCCGGCCGAAGGAGGGCGAATGTCTCGCAGCGTACGCCAGCCGCCTAACGACTACCCTGTTGGCTCGATGGAAGAATCGAAGCCATGAAGAAATAGCCACGTCGTATGTGCTGGCTCATGTCTCGCAGTTCGACTCTCGGCTTAATCGCTTGGCCTTTACTAGCGAAATAACGTCACGCAACAAGTTACTGCAGGAGATTAAGGCGAGTGCAAGTCTGAAGCGGAAGTTCGATCGCAGTACCGGTGATGGCGCCACTGATGCAAAGCGTTTTAAGCCACAAACTTCCACTATGTTCACGTGCCATAAGTGCGGAAAACCGGGACACAAAGCGGTGAACTGTCGTTCGAAGTTTACGCAGCCTGCTGGAGTTAACGTCCAGAAAACTACACCGGCGGCGACTTCATCGGGTTCCAGCAAGAGAGTAACGTGTTTCCGTTGTGGAGAAGCCGGACACATCTCTACGAACTGCCAACGCGGCAGTGCGGGTGGTGCGTCATTGTCTGCGGGCAGCGCTGCCAACGCAACGGCGGAGCGACGCGTCGATAGCTGCGAAATAGCAGGTGTTTGCGGGCAATTGGAACAATCCGGTGAGTCGTACTATTTTTATTTTGATTCCGGTGCCGAATGCTCTCTTGTCAAACAATCTATTAGCCGTTACTTCAAAGGTCAACATGTTTATTCGATAGTTCGTATAAAAGGTATCGGTTGTGCTAATGTAGATTGTACGGAACAAATTCTTTGCGACGTTTTTATTAATAGTCATTGTTTACCGATTTTATTTCATGTTCTACCCGATAATTATTTGAAATATAATGTAATGATCGGACGCGAAATTTTAAAATTAGGTTTTACAATTAACATGACCAGATCTTCCTTAATTATTTCTAAACAAAAAAGTGTAGCGGTTTGTAGTTATGAAAATAATCGGTTACTTTGTTTTAATGATGTCGATACCGATATGCAAAATAGGGACCCTTTGATATCGTTGTTGAATGAATATTCCCATGCTTTTATTAACGGGTTACCCCGTACACGTGTTACTTCTGGTGAACTGAAAATTAGGCTTCAAGACCCGAACCGTACTGTTTATCGTCGACCTTACCGACTCAGCCCAGACGAAAGGCAAGTAGTGCGATCTAAGGTTAAGGAATTATTAGACGCTAATATCATTCGGCCTAGTCAGTCCCCTTTTGCAAGTCCTATTCTTTTGGTTAAGAAACGTGACGGTTCTGATCGTATGGTAGTAGATTATCGGGAACTAAATTCCAATACTATCCCTGACCGGTTTCCATTGCCTCTTATAGCTGATCAAGTGGCTAGGTTATCAGGCGCGAATTTTTACTCCTGTCTAGACTGCGCAAGTGGCTTTCATCAAATTCCAATTCGGGATCCCGATAGTATCGAACGTACTGCCTTCATTACGCCTGATGGGCAGTTTGAATACTTGGCTATGCCGTTTGGTCTTCGAAACGCACCTAGTGTTTTCCAAAGATCGGTGTCAAATGCCCTTGGTGACTTGGCTTTCTCTTACGTAGTCTTATACATCGATGACATCCTCATACCGTCAGTATCTGAGGAGGAAGGTATCAATAGGCTGCGCGAAGTTTTAGAAGCACTGACTAAAGCCGGATTTTCTCTTAATATTTCGAAGTGTTCATTTTTGAAACGTCATGTAGAGTTTTTAGGCTATGATATCACAGCTGGCGAGCTGAGGCCGAATCCCAGAAAGATTGAAGCCCTAACTAAACTACCTCCCCCTGACAATATTCATCAGCTTAGACAATTCATTGGCCTTGCTTCATACTTTCGTAAGTTTGTTAAAGGTTTCTCTCAAATTATGTCCCCTCTGTTTTTATTGACGACTAGTAAGAAATTCATTTGGAAATTAGAACACGAGCAGATAAGACAGCAAGTTATTTCAATTTTAACTACTAAGCCTGTCTTAATTATTTTTAACCCTGAGCACCCAATTGAATTGCATACTGATGCAAGTGCTGATGGGTATGGCGCTATTCTTTTTCAAAAAGTAAATAATGAACTTTTGGTTGTCGAGTATTTTAGTAAACGCACCTCGAAAGCCGAGTCAAAATACCACTCATATGAGCTGGAGACTCTGGCCGTAGTAAACGCAATTAAACACTTTCGTCATTATTTACAAGGACGATATTTTGAAGTTATTACCGATTGTAATTCATTGAAGGCTTCGAGAAACAAAATTGATATTACACCACGTGTTCATCGTTGGTGGGCTTTCCTCCAAGCATTCGAATTTCAAATCTTTTATCGCGAAGGTCGTCGTATGGCACATGTCGATTTCCTTTCCCGAAATCCATTGAGTAGTACTTCTGAGCAAAAAGGTATGCAAAAAATCGAGCAGAAACGTGTTGATATCGCTACTTTATCACAAAATTGGTTATTAGCCGAACAATTACGTGATCAAGAGATTCAATCGTTGGTCACCAAACTTAAAGAAAGTCAGTTTCCACCGGACGTTGCCAAGACTTACGAATTGCGTTCGGGTGTATTGCATCGCAAAGTACAACGTAACAATCGTACTCGCTGCCTCCCTATAGTCCCACGTGCTTTCAGATGGTCGGTTATTAACCATGTGCACGAGTCACTTATGCACCTTGGTTGGGAAAAGACACTTGAAAGGGTATACGAACACTACTGGTTCGAACATATGGCTAAGTATGTTCGTAAGTTTACCGATGGATGTATAACCTGCAAAGTGTCTAAATCTCTTTCCGGGCGTATACAGGCCGAACTTCATCCGATCCCCAAAATTAGTGTTCCGTGGCATACAGTTCACGTTGATATAACCGGCAAGCTTAGTGGTAAAAACGATTCTAAAGAGTACGTCATAGTTTTAATTGATGCTTTCACTAAATTTGTTCTTTTGTATCACACTCTTCGAATCGATTCAGCTAGCGCAATTAAAGCTCTAAAGTCTAGTGTATCGTTGTTTGGAGCACCCACTCGCGTTATTGTTGACCAAGGTCGATGTTTCGCCAGCAAAGATTTTAAAGATTTTTGCGAGTCCCACGGTATAAATTTGCACTTGATTGCGACGGGATCAAGCCGCGCTAACGGGCAAGTCGAAAGGATTATGAGTACACTCAAGGGCATGTTGACTTCGGTAGAGACATCCGATCGATCTTGGCAAGACGCTCTAGAAGACGTCCAACTTGCATTAAATTGTTCTGTCCACCGTGTCATAAAAGCAAGCCCCCTCGAACTTTTGATAGGCCGCGTAGCTAGACCCCTAAACCTTTTAACGTTAGACGATACCGAAACGGAGATTAACCTTGACGAGACGAGAGAGCAAGCGGTAATAAATATTGACAAAAGTGCAAATTATGAAAAATCTAGATTTGATAAAGGTAAAGCTAAGTTGGTAAAATTTGATGTTGGTGATTTGGTTTTAATTCAAAATGAAGAACGGAATCAGACTAAATTAGACCCCAAATATAAGGGACCGTTTAAAGTTGTAGAAGTACTTGACGGTGATCGTTATCTTTTAAAATCTTTGAATGGTAATAGAACCTACAAGTACGCTCACGATCGTATACGAAAGATGCCTCTAAGTAATGTTCCTAATGAGTTAAACGTAGAGGACGGTGATGAAAGTACCTCCACCGAGTAGTAGACACATACCATGGCTATTTGGTCGCACCGTACGCTCTAGTCTGTAGTCGTAACTGCAGCTCACTTGTGAGCTGTTCAGGGGGCGATGGGCAGCTGGTGGTACGGCGGGGACCTGGGTCTCAATGGAGACTATTGTTGTTTTGGTCTTGTACTGACCTGGGAGTCGCAGACTCTATGTGATGTGTGTGGTCGTATCACATGAGGTGATGACGATATGGGTGGCATAAGTGTCACTAGCTGCTGCGGCAGCTGGGCCATGAGCGTTGTATGTGATCGAAGTTGATTTAGTTGCTGAGTAAATATGATGGAGACTTAGAGGAATCTTTTGTTTGACAACTGTTATTTTCGAGTTATGCGCTTCCTTAAAGATGTGGTCAGGTTGACCGAGCCTCTATTGTTGCTCCAAATTTGACCGTTTGGTTACAGGTACTCACGAGGACGTGTAACTGGTCAGGCTGGCCGTGTCGTGGATAACGATATTGTCTTAATAAAAGTTGCTCAATTGATTTGTCGTGGATAACGATATTGTCTTAATAAAAGTTGCTCAATTGATTTGTCGTGGATAACGATATTGTCTTAATAAAAGTTGCTCAATTGATTTGTCGTGGATAACGATAGTCTTAATAAAAGTTGCTAAATTGATTAATGTAGCAATGGGGCAAACGCCGTGACGTGATTGAGTAATGACTGCACGTGGACAGAGTCGTTTTGGAAAATGGGGATGGTCGAACGGGGACTTCGCATCAAGTCGCGGACCAAGACACTTCTCCAAAACGAAACTGTCGGTTTGCCCATTTTGTTTTGAGTAATTATTTGTAAGTGATATTTAATGTGAATTTGTGTTAAAAATAAACTGTGATTTTTGTGTACCAAAACCGAAACTATTATTTTACCATGAACCCGGTACCACCGAACCCTAATAACAACAGCGATATCGCTCAGCCATCGCATACGCCGTCATATTGATGTATTTATTATTTTATTTTATAGTTATTTTTCAGGTTATCTATCCTTTATATTGCACCTGCCATGTTTTCTCTGCATCACCCTAAGGTTGACTGGTAGAAAATGCCTCAGGCATTAAGTCCGCCTTTGTACGGTATTTGTTTTTTTACTTGTGCATAAAGTTTTAATAAATAAATATTATAGGGCATGAAATTTTGTAAGGAAGTTCATCCATCATTTTTGCCGATGGTGGGGATCCTATCCGGAAGCACGGCTTGGAATATAATATCGGGTTGGCTAATAAGTAATGAGCGTTTTAGTTTATAATTTCTAGAATTTTCGGAAAGGTTCGAGAACGTTCTGTAGCAGAGGGTATATAAAGAGCGAGTCGCGCTCATGCGCGTTATTGATAGTTTGGCTGTTAGTGCGTTAAAGTTCACAAAGAAATGAGTGATATTAAAACCCACGTACGACATTGTTTATTATATGAGTATCAATCTGGGCATTCTGCTGCAGAAGCTACACGTAATATAATGTCAAAGGATAGCTCACGATGCAGTCTCCGAAGCAACAGCAAAGCGCTGGTTCCAACGGTTCCGCAATAACGATTTTTCCTTAACCGATCAACCAAGGTCTGGGCGCCCCGTGGAAATAGATATCGATAAATTAAAACTATTAATCGAAGAAGATCCTCGAAGAACTACACGCGATTTGGCTGTTCAGCTCGAGTGCTCTCCTGGCACCATAGAAAATCATTTACAAGGTATGGGAAAGACTTACAAATATAGTGTTTGTGTACCCCATCAATTAAGTAAAGTTCAGCTGACCTACCGAGCTGAGATTTGTGTACAACTTTTATCTTTCCGCCGCACATTTAATTGGTTAGATTATCTTGTCACTGGAGATGAAAAGTGGGTTCTCTATGTTAATCACACACACAAGCGCCAGTGGCTGGGATGTAAAGAACAGGGAAAACCAACGTGATCTTCATCCTCGCAAGGTAACGCTTTCTGTCTCATAGGATATACATGGAGTAATAAGCTGGCAATTCCTTCCTACTAATACTACGATTACAGCAACAGTATATTGTGATCAACTCGAAAAACTGAAGCTTGACATCCATCGCAAACGTCCACAACACGACAAAATATTTTTCCTGCACGACAAAATAATACCCCACCCTCCATATTCGCCGGACTTAGCACCAACTGATTTCAGCTTGTTCCGATCACTTAGTAATAATTTACGGGAAAAAAGCTTTGACGATGAACCACACTTGAAACAATACATAGATGACTTCTTCAATTCAAAACCAACGAAGTTCTATGCGGACGCCATTCACTCTTTACCAGATCGATGGCGAATGGTAGTAGAAAACGACGGTGAAAATATTATTAATTATTAAAATTATTCATTTAATAAATAAATACAAATAAAATAGTTGTATGTCGCTCATTACTTATTAGCCAACCCAATAAAATGTAAACCAGATCTTTAAGAACGGTCGCGACTTATAATTTTATTATGTTTTATTTATTTATTAACTTGAATGGAAACAAAATAGACAAAGCACAATGTGAGGATATTCTCACGCTAAGTAATTCTAAACATGTGTGGCCTGACATGGTCGAAAGATGAGCCGGTCACCAACTGAGTGAGTGACCTTCAGGTGGAGGCAACGACATCGAAGGTTAAATGGTCAGTAAAGATAGATAGATAACATGATCTATCATCACACCACGCGTAGCATGACTACAATAGGAATGGGTTTTGTCGACTGAAGAATAGACAAAATGACAGATTGTAGAAATATTTCTAATATTTTCTAACATAGCGAAGTGTCATTTTGTCTATTCCTCCGTCGACAAAACCCATTTCATGGCCGTCATGCTATGCGTGCTGTTCTCATAGTTTGACACGCCCTTTATAGTCATGTATTGTACCTATGGACGCTTTTACCTTTGGAAATTGATTACAATAAAAAAAACTGGCAGTACTAAAAATATAATATTGCAACACTGTGGCGGCATTTTTATTTTCTAGAAACACCAGTGAGTGGCGTGACGCTATCGGTGTTGTGTGCAGTGTGAGGCCATTTTGCAGATAGTCTGAAATGTCCATAGGTACAATACATGACCCCATTTAGATTTCCCACACACGAGCTTTACATGGCATGTAAAGTTTTAACCGTGCGACAACTATTTATATTGAAAATAGTATTACTCCAGCATAGAAAACTTATATCCCAATACCTATAGATAAGAGAAGAAAAGACTTGGTTTGCATAAAGCCTCAAACTAGACATACTTTTATAAATAAATTTTATGTATTTTTAAGTCCGTTTTTATATAATAAAATCAATAAGTCTCTAAGTATATATAGTGTAAATTGTAAAAAATGTAGTGAAGTGTTGAGTGAATACTTAGCGACATTTAATTACTCAGACACTGAAAAATTGCTAGAAGTAATGCAATAAGTTTATTAGTGTTAAGTCTATTTCTATTTATTATGTATCAACTCTAGCTCTATGTACAGTAACATATTGTCCACTAAAGCACTCAGCGCTGTTAAGTGATGGCCTGAAACACAGGTTTGAATAAACCTACATCAGGCAGGTCGCTATTGTATTTATTAGACCTTTAACCATTCTATTTAAGTTATATACACTAGATTTATTTTAGACGTAGCTTAATATTTTCTTACTGATATTAATATGTAACTTTGTAATGTTGTAACTTCTACGTAATTTATAATTTATATATGTGAACTTATGAATAAATTATTATTATTCTTATTATTCTTATTACTGGAGACTTTTATTTAGGTATAAAGTTCTGCTTAAGTTTTTAGTTTTTAAATCAAATCAAATCATTTATTTTTGCAGAAAACACTGTTACAATGGTGTTATAAAACTTACATGTTTCAAGTGATTCTACCGTAAGGCATGCAAAATAAAGTTAAAATATTCAGTCATAAAATACAATTAAACACATAAAACAATCATAAAATATTTTCAGATATTAAATTAATGCAATGTCATACAGATTACTTATTTATTTAATAATATTAATATCTAAATTATCTCAATGTTTTGTGTATTTTTATTTCTGCTTGAGTATAGTTTTCGATTTTTTTTAGTATACTAGCGTGTGCTAGCTTACTTATAGCAAATAATTTAATTTAATGTTTTGTGTTGCGTAATGTACTTATATTATTTTGTGCAGTGTTGTATAGAATCTAATTTTTTAACTGAACAGACAGCTGTGCTGTTGGGGAGTTTGTTGCATATATATATATATATATATACTTGGTCTGTTTGCTTCATAACATTTTTGAAGTGAAAACTTCTTTAGGCGCATTGAACGATTTTTAGTAGGGGAAATCTCATCAATGGGGTTGCGTCACCGAATGGCGACATGCTAATGTTAACAGTATATCTGTATCTATGAGTATGACGTGTTCCGCTTGGTCAGTAGATAGTTTTAAGTTTTCACATTTTTGACTGCCTAAGTTTTTTTCTACCATACTCTGATAAAAATTACTAACAAACTTTTGCAACATTTACCTTCACCATAACTACACAAAAAAAGTCACAATTACAACTTCCCTCCAAAACACCACATACCTTTAAAAAAAGGGTTCTGAAAGTACCTCTAGACAAAACGTTTACAACCCCTTTATATGCCCCTTACGAGCCTAAAGAGTCCCTAACAGCATTAGTATGCAGTCCATAGGCTCAGGGGCTAGAGCACCTTCTAACTAAACTATTACATCTATTCTTAGTCTGATCAACATTTTAACTAAATCTCCCATATCTGGAGCGGTTAACGTTGGGTTAGGGTGTGCCCACAGTGCTGACGGGAGATGATTTTTATAAGAGAACAAGAAAAACAATGCGACAAGTTACGCCATATTGGATTTTCTGTTGAGTCTTTCATGTTGTCCCAAAGAGCACGGAGACGCCTTGGCGGCCGCTGCTAGAGGCGGCATTGTCAATACTTCTCATACAAACCTAGCGTGCTATTGCTTACTTGCACTACGACGCTAATGAAGTAAAGGCATATAGAAACCAACGACTTTGAAGACGGTCCGTGAGAGAAGTTCAACTCTCATTGCACTCGGTGTCACGAATTTTATAAGTACTGCCGTCTCTATGTAGGTGCTGTGTGCTGCTCGTCTCCCAATATTTTAATGTTTGATCACCATATCACATGATCATACATATAAGCAGGGTTATTGGTAATATATCGGCAATCCATTAAGGGTATGTAGGAATAGGAAAGGTCATTTGCAACCAATCGACCCCTTATGACCCTTATGCAAATGTCAACCATTTTCAAGTAATTGGACATTTTATATTTTTTTGAAGATATCTGCGATAATCAATTTTGAAAATTGGTGAAAAAAAAAAACAATACATTTTTTTTTTAATTATTATTCTGTGTTTTTAAGATTTGTGATTATTATTATTGGCTTAATAACACTTCAATACGTAATGATCACTTATAAAATGACAATTATCTGTAACAGTTTTTAAATCAGAGCTAATAAAATGATCGATTTATGCAAAAAATGGTTGACCTTTGCATATGAGTCATAAAGAGTAAATTGGTTGCAAATAAATTTTCCTACATCCCCTTGATGGATTGCCGACATATTACCAATAACCATATCTATATATATTTATAGATCATATTACTTACATGCTGAAAATCAAGTATTAAGGGCCTTGTCATACTTGGTAAATGCATTAATGATCGCAGTTTGTTGCTGTTGTCAGAAAAAGTGGTCATTGAAGGAACCAGACTGACTAACTTAAAGAAGTACGGGACACTGGGCAGGAAAGTTATGCTCTCTACCTCAGCCTTCATACTACGAGCTATACGAAAATTGCTGAAAAAAATTGCTAACGAGATAAAACTATTAGTTCTGCGAACAGTAGAGCTCACGTAGAGCAGTGCACAGTAGTGCCATCTAGTGAACTTATTGTAAAAATAACATTAGTATTGGTTTTAAAGCCTTGTTTTAGAGAGTTCTGATAATTATTTTCAGAATTCTCTAGCTTTGTGATGAGAAGATGGTCCTAGGTGCTCCATCAATCCCTACCTAGTAATAAAGGGTCGATTCCACTGGTAAAAATCTAAAAGTGAGCAATTTACTGCATTTTCAGGAGCTATTTTGCTTATCACGCCGAAGATCCTCATCAGATCTTCACCAAATTTTTATGAGACCATATAATTTAAAAATACCATCTTTTCAATAAAAAAGAGTCATCGAAATCGGATTTCATAAGGTGGAGATATCCAGTAACCCCGTTTTAGCCCCTTTTTGGAGGAAGTACCCCTCTAATCAAAAATCCCCGACGACAAAAAAAATCTATAAAGTCGTAAAATCTGTATACCAAGTTTCGCCCTGATCGGTGTCAAAATACGATCTAAAGAGGAGTAGCAACAAACTGACAGACGGAAGCAAATTTTGCCAGATTTCAAGCAGAGACGCTTCGGTCGCACGCACGGTCAAATAAACCGTCACAAGGACCCTACTTATACTTATCTTCTTGACTTATTCCCTTATACGCGCAAGAAAAAGGTTGGTTTATTCTTTCCCGGTACCTGATCCCTAATGATTATGTAATTATGATAAAACATAGACGCCACAAACAGATATTTACTACTGTCCAGATAATAAAAGGTAGGTACCATTCACTTATTCTTCATTACATAATTGCAAGCGTGGGAAACGTCAGCCATCTTGAGGACTAGATGTCAAATTAATAATGGATTTGAAATCTTTACAATTCGTAGATAGAGTATACTCGTAGTACAGATCAGACTAATGTCAGCGTATGTCTGATTTGTTAGCGATACTTGGAAGCTGGCACTATAGTCAGGTAATACTTTCCAAAGAAAGTCACGTTATTCTTACTACTTACTGAATGTAATAAGAGATGCTTGAGGAGTGGAGAGGTATCCCACGGCTATCAGGACAATCCCGGAAATATGGTCAAGGTCTCTACCAGTACCTTACTGGAATACTTCCTTCCTCCCAGCACGTTTGCTCTTGCGAATTTCCACTTAAGCCGGGCAACAAAAGAAAGAGGTGGGAGCTCTGTTCCTCGTCAGTGTTCATTCCAGCCGGCCAATAAAGGCAAGCCAGGGGTGAAGACCAAGACTTCTCCCGGGAGATAGGGTCCGTGGAGTCGCTACTGCCCAACAGCTCGCCACATGCTGCCCTGCGAGTTTATGCATCTCTCTTGGTGTGGCTCCTCATCCTAGACCTATTTCGGCAAAGTAAACTCTACCGGCACAGACCTAGAGTTCAGGACGTCAACGTAGAGATACGGCGGTAGGGTAATTATTATTATTATTTTGTGACTTGTCTATTGTTCATACTCTACGTAACAATCTATTGAACAACAATGGAATTATGAAGATGAGATATAACGGGTTTCTATGTAAGTAAGCAATTGTTAATTATGATGAAGATGTTAAGTTGGATAAAGACGTTATGTTTTTTTTTTTATTTTTGAGTGACGTATTCTGGGTAGATGACCTACTTGATAAAGCAACTATGTATGTCTAGTAGGTACTATATAGCCGTTCACAGTTATTTACCAGCAGCAATCCAACAGCAGCGTTATTGTAACGTGATTAAAGATCATTTTGATTTTGAGAGGCAGGTCAGTGGCAGCAACCCAACAGCGACCTTATTGTAATGAATATAAAGATCATTTTGATTTTGACAGTGACCCAAGATCAGAGGTAAAATAACTGTGAACTATCTGTAGCAATCCTACTAATATTATAAATGCGAAAGTTTGGAGGGACAGATGGATGGATGTTTATTCCTCAATCACAGCCGAACAGCTGAACGGATCTGGATGTAATATGGCACAGAGATAGATTATAATAGTCTGGAATAGCACATAGGCTACTTTTATAACCGACTTCAAAAACTTCATATGTATGTATGTATGTTTGTATGTACGCGATTTTCTCAAAAAGGTTTTAGTATATAATACATTACGTAATTATTCTTATGTACGAAGTTATATACATAAATGTACTGTATCTCCGGCATTTCTAAGCGGATTTTCATGATTCCTCTTTTCGTTCGTCTTGGGCTTATGTAATTGTATATTCAAATAAAAATGGAAAAATAAATTAACTTTTGAAAAAGTAAAAACTGACTTCAAAAACCTAAAAAACTTTCATAATAAAACTTAACAGCTTCTGAAGTCGGTCTCTTCAATTCTTTAATGCACCTTAGCTGCTTGGCAAATGTTTCATTTTGTGTCTATACATATGTCGTCATGCTACGCGTGCTGAACGGGTTGGAATATGGTAAAGAATTCACTAAACTACCATTACTTACGAGGTAAATTCTACTAAAAGTCATCATAAAATCACTTTTAAGCATTTCATTTGATTCAGGTTTAAACATGAGACGCACTTCTGAATTGTTATAAAGTGCTTCTTTCTATAAACACAATCGATTCCATTAATCTGAAAGCGATAGTTTTTTCCAATGACATAATCAATACAAAGAAATAATCAAGCGTATTAGCTTGAAGCCTCTATCTAATGAAAGATCACAAGTGATGGCGGCCGCTAAGATCAAATGGCGGAGTTTGCAAAGTCATGTTCTTATCAGTTACCTAATAATGACATGTACAAAACTCTTACCCTCAGCTATTCCAAAATGCAAAAATCTGTGAGCACAGGGAAGATCGTTAGAAAATGAAGAACTCAAAATCATACCGTATAGGTCAAATAAACCAATTACAGGCACTTGTGAATTGTCAAGGACTAGAACAATCAATCTGCCTAGCCTTTTTCCAACTATGTTGGGGTCGGCTTCCAGTCTAACCGGATGCAGCTGAATACCAGTATTTTACATGGAGCGACTGCCTATCTGACCTCCACAACCCAGTTACTGAGTAATACGATACCCCTTGGTAAGACTGGTTGTCAGACTTTCGGGCTTCTGACGACCCGTAACGACTGTCAAAGATCCTCGAATGACAGCCGAGACCAACGGCTTAACGTGCTTTCCGAGGCACGGAGGAGTCTCGGTATGAAAAGATGGTCACCCATCCACAGACCAACCCCGTTCTTGTCAAGGACAAGAACGCAATGTGGAAAAAGATAATCCCTGACTCCACTGACTTATCATCAAGAAACTTGGTCTTACTTTATTTCTAATCTAGTACCTGGTCGACCGATCTCTGCTCGGGTGAAAATAGAGAAAAAAACGATTTTTTTTCCAGATATGAGACCTAGCTAGATCGATTTTTCGCCCCCGTAAACCCCTATATTGCTATTTTCATCGAAATCGTTAGAGCCGTTTTTGAGAACGTGATTACAAATCTTATAGTCACAAAGCTCATTACAAGCTTTTATTTAGTTTCGCCTGTCTCGGTGTCTGTCTGTCTGTAATCAAATCTTGCAAGTTAAATTTGACCCACTTCCCGGTTTCCAATTGAGCTGAAATTTTACATGCTTAGTTAAATCAGATGACACTGCAATATTATTATGACATGGAGCTGATCTGATGATGGAGCTGTAAGGCGTCCTTGGGAACTCAGTAAAAAAACGACCCAACCCTAGCGAATTTGGGCTCGTTTGATTTGTCTTGACAAGGACTCTGTCCTAGATGATATACAGATTAATATGAGCTGGTTTCAAAAAAAAAAAATACACTTGTTTAATAGTATAGGATTTATATCGCTTAATACTACAGGATGAAGGAGAGATTTCTGATATTTCTGTAGTGGAACATGCATATATAACTTTATCTTCTATCCCCGCTATAACTAGCACCACACAACCCCAAAGGTCACCCAAACACGGCTCCAACCGCAAACGAAGGACGCATACAAATGTTCCAGAAGCTGCCTCATAAGTTCATAACCCTTCACATCTTATGCACAGATTATACCACACACACTTTTACACCCTATATCCCAAGGAATTTGACGCACACATACGTATCTGTCATACACTCGAGATATTGCGGGGAGTTGAGGGACTTATTCTTTTGTATACACGTGTTTCTGTGACAAATAAACCTTATTGTCTTTTTCTTGCTTTCCCAGTTACCAAGTCAAAGTTTTCAATTCGGTTTCTAAACTTGTAAATAAATCTGTTTTTGGAAAAATAACTTTAATTCCCATACATAAAGTTCAGTTTGCACTACAACAATTTTTGAAGTGAAAACTTCTTTAGGCGCGATGAACGATTTTTGGTTGAAAAAACCTTACGGGTTCGCGTCACCGCGTCGTGCTATTCATAGTTTTACTATTTAAGTTTTCAATTCTGTCGGCAGTAGGTACCTACTCATAAGTGCCAATTGGTTTTTTTTGTCTTATTTTTTTTCATCTAGCTAACTAATGTTCCAATCATTTCGGAAACAACTTAATTTAGTGTAAATTAAAGTTGATAATATTTGTGAAGTGGAAAAAACCATCAATTGGAAACAAGAATTTGAATGTAGATGATACTATACAGCCGTCGTAAGCAAAAAGGACGTTTCTAAAGAAATAATGAATGGAGAAAAAAAAATATTTTGTCATTTTGTGTATTGTGTAATATTTTTGTTTGTAGGAACATAACATCAATAATAACTTTTTAATGCGAAAGTGTGCATTACAGTTTGATCTATCGAAATATACTTGGATGCAAATTTTAATATTAAATAAATATACATTGTATATTAAATAAATAGCATTTTGTTTTTTTTTTAATTATGATAGATACGTCTTTTTAGGGTTCCGTAGTTCTGACAAGGAACCCCTTATAGTTTCATCATGTCCGTCTGTCTGTCTGTCCGTGGTTTTGCTAAGAGACTACTACTACTAACTACTAAGAGAGTACTAGAAAGCTGTAATTTTGTAGGAGTGTGTATATCAATTACGCCGACAAAGTGGTAAAATTAAATTTTGGAAAATATTTTTTTTTTGGGGTAGCTCCCCTACATGTGAAGTGGGGATGAATATTTTTTTCGTTGTCTACACCATCGTGTGGGGTATCCTTGAATAGGTCTTCTAAAATGACTGGGGGTAGCTAAAATTGTATTTCGATTTAATGCTCCATTTACGAAATATTCAACTTTAAAGTGAAAATTTTTGTTCCAGTAGGGCAACATTTTGTCATTAGTTTAGTATCGCCATTCGATAAAAGATGGCGTTGTGCCGTGACGTCACTTTTGTAGATCGCGGTGTTAAGATTTTCTTATGTGTTAAAGTTTTGTTTTACTCTAGACACCTTTTTTTTTTTTTTTTTTTTGTGGATGGGAAATCATCAAATAACTTCTCCCGCTCTGGGTGGAGCGGAAGGGCGTGTCAGACTTTTACTGACTAAAACCCACCCGTGTTCCTTCAGTTGCCTATGCCAGGGCCACGGTATCTTTTTCAAACAACCCGCGACCCCAGCGGCATCGGCCCTATTGGACCCCATCTTTTGCTGACATCTCTTTGAGGCGCGCGTGGAACACAACGCGCCGTCGACCCGGGCCTGGTCCTCACCGGACGGCGAGCTACCCACTACTCAACGTCCGCAAGCCCGCGCCTACGGTGGCTGGGAATCGGCTATCGATTCCCGCCGCCCAGGGCGTCTCCTGCGGCGACTGAGGGCGTGAGGCTGCCTCTCCCTCACGCGTTCCGCCTCCTCCTTCGCGAGCATTACCGCTTCGCAGAAGGAGGTGACGGCCTCCCATGCACTCTCGCTTCGCACCATGGCCTGGACCAGGCTCGGACGCGAGAGATCGCCGCCGCCGATCGCCTCCGTGGGAACACGGCGGTGCTCTGCCCAAGCCGGGCAGACCTCCACTGTATGCTCCACCGTGTCCTCTGGGCGATCCACACAATGGTGACACCCGGGCGTTTCCTCCCGCCTTATGCGAAACAGGAACCTCCCGAAACAACCGTGTCCGGTGAGGACCTGCGTCAGGCGGAAGGTGAGGACGCCGTGGCGCCTCTCTAACCACTCCTCAAAGAGGGGACTTATCGCCGCAATTGTGGCGAGCCCAGCGCTGGGCTGCGACAGTCGCACTCTCCATGTCGCCATGAGATCCCGCCGGAGCTCTGTCCGCTGTACCGTGATTTCTCGCGGCAGCGGAGTTACGCCCCGGCGTTTCGCCTCCTCGCGCCACTCCCACACGTGCGCGAGGACTTTCGCCTCCAGATCCCACAGCGGCAATCCGGCAAGGAGGCTCGCCGCCTCACCGGAGACCGTGCGGTAACCCCGGACTAGCCGAATGGCCATGACCCTCTGGGACGCGTTCAACCGGCGGACTGGCCGCAGCATCAGGGAACGCGCCCACACCGGTGCCCCGTAAAGGGCCATGGACCGCACGACCCCCGCGTAAAGCCTCCGGCAGGAGGCGTTTGGACCACCTAGATTGGGCAGGAGCCGCTTCAAGGCAGCCCCAGCCCGCTCCAGTCTGGGAGCCAAACGTCGGAAATGCTCCACGAAGTTCCACCGGCTGTCGAGGACGAGTCCCAGGTACTTCATCGTCGACTCGACTCCAATGCGAACCCCTCCTACCGTTATTTGGGAACCCGACGGTGGCGCATTCCGAGGACCATGAAAACACATGGCCTCGGACTTGTGCAGGGCCACCTCGAGTCCCAACTGCCGGATCCTCGCAACGACTATCGCGACCCCGCGTGTCGCTAATTCAGCCGCCGCCTGGTGCGACCTCCCCTGCGCCAGGACCAGCGTGTCGTCAGCGTAACATACGACTGGATGCTGACGCCGCTAGGGAGGTCGGCGCGCAGCACCCAGTTGTACCCGATGTCCCACAAATGCGGCCCCAGGACCGATCCCTGTGGGACACCGCACGACATCTCTCGCCGGTTCCACTCTCCCTGATGACCGGGGTAGATGACGGCCCTATCCGTGAAATAGGCCTCAACCACTCGACAGAGGTAGGTCGGCATCCGGTGATATCGGAGTGCCTCCCTGATGCAACTCCAGGGCAGGGTATTGAAGGCGTTGGCGATGTCTAGAGACACCGCCAAGACGATCCCACCCCGGGCCACAGCATCCCCCGACGTGAGGGCTCGCACGCGCATGATGGCGTCCACCGTAGAGCGCCCCCTGCGGAAACCAAACTGGCTCTCCGCCAAATCCGGCCCCTCCTGCACCAGCCACCCGACGACGCGGTCTGCAATAACTCTTTCAAAGAGCTTGCCCACCTCGTCGAGCAGCACGATGGGTCGGTAAGCGGACGGAGAGTCCGCAGGGCGCCCCGGCTTCTTAATGAGGACCAGTTTCCCCATCTTCCAACGAAGTGGGAACTGGCCCCTCTCCAAGCATGTGCTTAGGAGCCCCCCTAGTCGAGGCCCGAGAGCCCCAAAGGCCAGAACCCAGGCTCTTCCAGGTAAGCCGTCGGGTCCTGGGGCGGCATTTTTGGCACTCAGCCTACGTACCGCCGCTCTCAACTCTACCTCGGTCACTTCCGGAGCATCGTCGTCGTCGTCGGTGATGTGGTCCGCAACGGGCACCGCAGGAAGCGGAGCCATGGGCGGGGGAGTATGTTCCCCTCGCGAAGGGAACAGAGCGCTCACCACGTCCTCCACGAGCTGGGGCCGGAGACTCTGCGTCAGCGGGGGCGCCCATGGACGGAGTTTATCCCGCACCATTTTATAAGGGCGTCCCCATGGGTCCCTGTTTAGAGTCTCCAGCGACTCCTCGCGAGCCAGATCCCTGGCCCGCAAGATCTCCGCTCGGAGGGCGGTCTTCGCCGCTCTGTACCCCTCGTACAGCTCCGCCTGAATGGCTTCCGTATCCGGAAGGCGGATACGGAGCCTGCGGTGCCTGGTGTACCGGTGCCGCGCAACAACGCACGCCTCGCGCAGAGCCGTCAGCTCCGGCGACCACCACTACACCTGGCGCCAGGCGCGACCGGGCTGGACCCGGGGCATTGCCACGTCACATATTTCGGACATGGCCTCCCGGAACCACTCCGCCTCGTCGTTGATGTCGGCAGGCCTGTCCGGTGGTGACACCCAGGCCTGCACGATCGAGGCTTCCAGGAGGAGCTCCCGGTCCAGCTTCTTCAGCGCCCACCGCGGACCACTCGGGGCCTGTCGGACCGGCGCGCTCGAGGTCTGGGCGGAGACATCAAACTGGATGTACCGGTGGTCGGAGTAGGTCTCCACCCCCTCTATGACGCGCCAGTCAACAACATGTGGCAACAGAGCGGGGCTGGCGAACGAAATGTCCACCACTGATTCGCCCCGCATCCGCACACACGTGGGGACAGAACCCCGGTTTAGGATGACCAGGCCTGTCTCCAGAGCCCAGTCCTCCACCATCCTGCCCCGTGTGTCCGTATACCGGGAACCCCAAGCCACATTCTTGGCGTTGAAGTCCCCGAGGACGAGCACGGGAAGGGAACGAAACCCGACGACGACGTTTTTCAACTCCGCAAGGGAGTTGTGGAACTCGGCGAGAGTTCGGTTCGGGGAGAAGTATACCCCTACCACGACAATCCCCCCGAACCGTACTGCAACGCAACCCTGTCCCCTCTTGACGGCTTCGAGGGACAGGGTACCGGCGGCGGCCGACGAAATGAGGGTCACTGAACCGCTCAGGTCCTCCACCCAGTAATCACTGGGCGGGACAAAGTACGGCTCAGCGACCACGGCGATGTTAATCGACCACTGCGCCATGCTCTGGAGCAACAGATCCTGAGCGGCGGCGCAGTGGTTGATGTTCGCCTGGAGGAGGCGTAATGGGGCCATTACTGGCACTCCATATTAGCCCCCCCCTGTGCCTCCTGTGAGGGCCCTGCCGCAGTGAGTACGGCGGCGACGGCAGTGGAGGCGGCAGCGACGGCGGCCGTGGTGGCGGCTGCGGCCGTGACGGTGGTAGCGGAGGCGGAGGGCTTGCCCCTGCCCCGGGCTTTGGTGGGTGGACCACAGCCCTTGCTTCCAGCCCGGTGATTGGCCGGCTTGCCAGCTGCCGCACATAGATAGCAGTGCGGCGTGGCATTGCACGAGCCGGCCTTGTGACCGGGTTGACCACAACGGAAGCAATGACTGCTGCGATCCACCTCCGAGGTGCATTTTGCCCCCACGTGGTTGCCCACTTGGCAACGGAAGCACCTCAGAGGTCTGGGTTCCAGCAGTTTCACCCGCGTGGAATCCCAGCCCACCTGGAACCTCCGGCCCTCCCCAACTATTTTTTGGGCCGCTGATACGGGGCAGCTCACCGTAACGGCTCGCATCCCCGTGAGGTCAGGACGGATGGTGCCTACCTTCACCTGTTCGAAGGCACACCCCCCAGTCTTGACCACGGCGGCCACCACCTCTCGCTCCGTCACGGAGTCGTCAAGACCCAGGATGCGCAAGTCAACGCACTTGGCGGGTCTGGACACTCGGGCCTCGTCCGCATTTAAGGACGCCCTGAGCCTTTCGGCCAGAGCGTCAGCGGTCGGGCCACTGGCCGCACCGGGGATCTCGAGCATCCGAGCCCCAGTCGCAGTGACCCTTACCCGCATGCCCTCGGTAACACCGATCTCCTCCAGGTTCACCGCCGCCCTCGCCTTGGCGAGCACGTCGCGGTAGGACACGCCCTTCTTCTCCGCTTCCGGCTGTAGTGTGATCACTACAGCTGCGGACTTTGGGGCACGTAACCTCGCCGCGACGCTTCGCTCTTTGCGCCGCTGCCGCCTCTCCCTCCGCTTTGCCGACCTTGCCGCCTTGCCCTCCTTCCTCTTCTCCCCAGCTACCTGCCATTCGGCGTCAGCCGGAGGAGATTTGGGAGGCGGGGGCAGCCGCGTCGTCACCGCCACAGCTGGGGCCCTCTCAGGCGCCTTCGCGGCCGCCTTCGTGGGCGCCTTCGCAGGCGCCGTCGCAGGCGCCTTCGCAGCCACGGCCCCGCCCTTCGCCTGCCCTGCCGACCCTGGTTTGGCCGTGGCAGCCATGACGGCATACGAAGCCGCCTTTGGCTGGCCCGAGGCTGCCGGTCGGCCTAGCGGGGGCCGCAGGACGATTCCCTCAAGGACCGAGAACCGGTTGTTAAGGGCAGCCAGCTCCTTCCGCACCAAGGCCAGAACTCGGTCCTCTGCAGGCCCGAGGCCGCCCTGCCCCTGCTGCACCCCCTCCTGTAACACCTCCTCCTGAGCGCCAGCTCCGCGAAGCCTGGCCAGGTCTGCTCGGAGCTCCTCATTCTCCTTTCGGAGAAGCTCCATGGCGGCTGTCAAGCGGGCGACCTCCGCCCGCATTTCGGACATTCCGTCCGACGGAGGCCCTTGAAGTAGAGCCTCCGCTGCCGCCATAATGGAGGCCTTGGCTGCGGGTATGGCCTTGTCTTTAGAAGACTGCGTCTTCTTCAAGGCCACACCCTTGACTGCAGCGGCCACGACCTCCTCAAACCTGGCCCGCTCCGAATTGGAGCCACCAGCGGCGTCCGACTCATCGCCAGACGCCTCCACGGCGCTCCCCTCGGCCGACCGGGCTGAGCCGTCCTCCGTTGCGGCGTTTACCCGGCTCTTGCTCTTCCGGCCTAGGCCCCGGCGAGCATATTTGGGAGCCGATTTAAGACCGCCGTCCGAGGAAGACTCCTGGGCATCTCCCGGATTTAGGTTCCGCTTCAGGAAAGCATTTTTCCTTCCAGCGGCCCCCACCACTACGCACTCCGGGCTCTTAAAAGTGCCCTTCGCGCCCTTCACTCCCGATGCGGCATCGGACTCCGACCCCGCATCACTCCTCTCCCTCTCCTCTTCTCGTCTATCGTTTTTCTTTGGTCCCATATTAGTTCCCACGAGTAAAAACTTTATCACTGGCTCAAAACTGTGGTTCGCACTAGCGATTAATTTAGCTACCCATTAATCAAGCTACCAACCTCCCTCACGGTGCGCCGCCGCTTGAAGGTTTGGGGTAATTTTTTATAGAGGTTTTCTTCCTCGCGGTCCGGGCGGTTAAGCCAAGACCCTCGACCCCCGTCAAAAGTCAGAGACATGACCTTGAACAATCTTCGGGGCTACGAGACTGACGGTGGCAGAAGGAAATGACTTCCTCCTGCCTGCCCGGCGACAGGGTTAGTGCACACCGAGCCCGCTCTTACTCCGCCGCTGTGCGTCTCTGCTTAGAGCAGAGGGACACACGTTGGAGCGTACCTCCGACAGGATATTGGCATACCGGCAACAAAACCCTTTAGGCACACGTGCCTAAGGGGAACCATTGCCCGCACCCCAGGGTGCACCGTCCCGGAGACTGGCCTTCCCCCCGGACGTATCCGTAAGGGAACTCCAGCCCACGGGCACTCGGGGAGGTTTCCTGTCCACGCACCCCACTCTATACACCCTTGTCATATATTTTTGTTGTTATTATAACCATCTCAACCACAACCACTCCTAATATCTTTACCATTACTTATATTCAGTAAAACAAAATAACAGAATCGTACTATATTGTTATAACGGGCTACTACGGAACCTTACACTGTGCGTAGCCCGACACGCACTTGGCCGTTTTAATTCCTTATGGCGGCATAAAGAATACAAATTGAGTATAATACTCAATATTTATGTGCATTCTACAATGTTAACTTAGGTGGTAGGTTTTACAAAGACATGATCATTATGGATCCTGTCGGGCACAGCAAAGTAGGAGAGAAGTAGAGAGGTTTGTTATGTGAATTATGAATGTGTGCGTGCGTTATAAAAGAATGTAGCCAGTCAAGTTTGGTTCAAAAGTCCCGTTTAGCATTCTACCACGCGTGTACCCGATTTTTCAAGGATTACCTTAAATATAAAGAAGTGTTCGTAATATGTGACACGAGTTTCCTCACAAGTGCGAGGATTTGAGCTCGGAAGGGTTCACGGAATTGACGCGGGAATTTGATGCCATTTACGATATTGCGGCTTTGAGGGTGTTGAGAAATGTGATATTGTGGTGCACCAAGATTTTAATATAAATCGTCACTGAGAAGGGGTGACAGAAAACTGAAAAGTGTTTAGGGAGAAACGTAGTGCGGTAGTAGTATTTATCACAAATAGGTAATACATTTTTGCGCCAATGTTTAGGGCCTGTTTGCCGCTTAGCAAAAATTTCTTTGGGCATATCCTGTCTATCTTGATAATACTTTCCGTTCTCAGATATTTGCCTGATGATCGTAGCTTCTTGTTCCCGTACCTCATTACCAAAGGTCGTGTCCCTGAAGAGCTTTCGTGGCTTTATGTATTATCATCTTCCACTTACTTTGTCCAGTTCTCGGCTTCTCTCAGGGCTGTCTTCAGATAAGTGAGGGCGTTACTTGGTCTGCTCAGCGGTTAGGTGACCGGCCGCGAGGTCTTTTTGCTTCTATTTTTAACTGACTTCAAAAAGGAGGAGGAGGTTCTCAATTCGTCGGAACCTTTTTATTTTTTCTTTTTTTTATGCTTTTAAGTATGTTTCCCGATAACTCGAAGATGGCTGGACCGATTTGAATTTTTTTTGTTTTGTTTGAAAGGGTATACTTTCCAGTAGGTAGCATGATCATCAGGTCGGGATCTGATGATGGGATCCTGGAGAAATAGAGGAAACTCTTCAAATTTTATAGGCACACTAGAAGCGATTTGGGTAGTTTTTGGAAGAGTACTTTCTCAAAGTGGTCCCATTTCAATTTGGTGAAGATCTGATGAAGAACTTCGGAGATATGTAACCGAACTCCTCAATAAATGATAGCAAATGGCTCGGGATTGCTGAAATCTCATGTCAGTCTATTGTTTCCACCAGTTCGTAGCATAACATCACGCCGGTACGCTATAAAGGGGTAAGCACATTTGAACCACTAAAAAGTGAAAAATAAAAACTTTTTAACAAAAAATAAAACCGACATCCAAATCAAAACACTACAAAGTGAAAAATTTTGTTAAAAAGTTTTTATGCTTTCATTTGTCAAGGTTATCTGGTTCCCGACGGGCGATGTAACCTAAGTAGCCCAGAATCCTTTGGTGGTGATTCTAACTTACTGTGTAAAAAATTAAAAGTCAGATTCATTCTCACTAAAATTCTAACTTCCTACCACTGTCTTGGCGTATCAGGTGATTATAAGTTTATTTCTCATTCGGCTACGCTTCATCATGGCACCCTTTGGCAAACCTTGACTGAACTCTGGGAAAACCCAAAGGTGACAAACCAGAAGAAAAAGTGTCAAAGTGACTAAGAAACATACCAGCACATAATATGAGGTCTGAATAAGGAAATATAATGATGGCGCCTTAATACGATAAGTGGGGATTGAATCATTCGAAAAAATTGCAGAACATGCGATGTTTTTTTCTTTCTTGATTGTGTGGAATGTGAATCATCAACTCTAAATGAAACTTCGAATGATATTATTGGTTAGTGCAATTTTGTTAACGCAATCACAACTGCTATACTCACGATATTTGACATAATATTAAAATTTTCATTTGCCGCTTGTTACACCGGCCCCCACCATGGGTAGATGAAAACTTCAAACTGGAACATAGCAACGCTGCTTGGTGGAATTAGGTATGGTGGTAGTTATTCCCCTCTCCACCTCTTATACACAACCTGCTAATTAAGAATCTTTGAGCTGTTTACCTCGGCTTGAGCTTAACCTATGTATGTTCATCATCATTATCCTATATGTGTTTTTGCAGTCAGGTTTTTTGTATTTTTTTTTCAATTTTCTTACTTTTATTAATATATTTGAAATTTACTCATTACAAGCTTTTATTTGATACTAATATTGTTGTAATTTAATTTAAAATATATTCCTCTCTCTTTTTGTATTTCCTGATAAAATTATACATATTATATAGCCTGTGTCACTCCTATAATTAAGACAAATCTAACGACACCTCATAATGTTAAAATCTATCAAGCCGTTTAGGCTACAGAGCGTGCCAAAGAAAAAAAAAACATACATACATACTTTCGTAAAACATTACCCTCCTTCTGGGGCAATCGGGTAAAAAGAAGGTCTAACTCAACACATTCTTTATTATTATGACCGTCTTCAAAAGTTCCCACACTTTATAAAAACAGCAACAATTTGCTGCCTCTGCTTTGTTCCTATTGCGCAGTCCTTGAATATATAATCGTATGACAGACGGACTTACGTATCGTAATGACAGCTACTCATTATTGTTGTTTATGCATACGTTTTAGGTTAGGTCTTTGACCTTGTGGTTGTTGTATTGTGCTGAAATGTATTCTTTTGTGCGTGTTTTGTTTTCATGTTCTGAGGTCTTCGTCGCTTGTCTTTTTTTTTATTATTTAAGATGGGATTGCTCTTGACTCTAGTCTAGGTCGGAGGTGACAGTGACAAAGTCGACGAAGGAGTGAGCTTACCCAGAAGAAGCCTGTTCACTCTCACTTTGAAGAGATTAGGTTGTATGCGCTCGAAAACACAGACGCAGGTAGTGAGTTCCACTCTTTTGCTGTGCGCATTATAAAAGACATTTGGAAACTCTTAGTGCGAATTGGTGGAATAGCAACTAGGTAGGAATGGTAACTGGCAGTGCGTCTAGATGTCAGATGGTAGAAGGGGGCCGGCGGAATGAGGTCGTGGAGTTCTTGAGCACACTCACCGAAGTACAATCTGTAGAAGACCGACAAGCAGGCAACCTTGCGGCGATGAGCCAAGCTATGAAGCTTGGCATCCACCAGTTTTACGTCGCCAATGAGCCTCTTGGCTCTGCGTTCCACCGAGTCAAGCGCGGCCAGGTGGTACTTAGCTGATCCATTCCAAAGGTGGCTGCAATATTCCATACATATTACCTAAATACTTTACATTTTGTCTAAATGAGGATGTCGGAAATTACTTCAATGCCTATGTTTCCGTTTAGAAATTATTACACATACACCTCTGTCTATCTACCTGTCAGTTTGTTTGTTTGTTTGTTACCTTTCACGTCTCAACGGCTGAACGGATTTGGTAAACAGGCCACAGTCAATATAATCGTCCTCTACTTAGCTTGTCACGCTACATTGCGACACAATGTAACTAAGTTAACAAAGTAAAGTTTTGTAACTTAACTATTACGGTATGTTACTTAGAAGATAAGAGATCATCCGTATTAAGGAAGTGTCTGGGCAGTTCCACTGTATTTCTGTTCCGTGGCTATAATCATAAAGTTTTACGAGTTATGTGAACAAGACGAACATAAAAAAGGAACTATTCAATAGCGTGATTATTCCAATAAAAAACTGGCCAAGTGCGTGTTGAACTACGCGCAATGGAGGGTTCCGTAGTTGAAAAGAATTTATCTCAAAAACAAACTTAACATTGTAGTTGAAAAATATGATCTCCCAGACATTGATATACGTCACAGTCAATTCTCCCACTGCAAATTTAAGTTTATAAACTCATTTTTTTCAAACGTGATAATATCACAAATTCATTGGTTCTTGCCAAATTTAATGATTCTACGTCAACGGGAAGTACCCTATAAATTTTGATTCCCTTGAGAGAGTAAGAATATACGTTTTTGGCAGCATAAACGACCGTATCTTTTTTTAAAAGTTAACTTAGATGTTTGATTTTTTTACAGCTTCAAGGGACTGTAAACTTGAGTATATGGTTTTAATTTCAACTCGATACCTCCACGCGTTCCTGAGATAAAGAGTCTTGCCAGACAGACGGTCAGACAGAGACAGACTTTAAAAAATGATTCTATAAGGTTTCCGTTTTTTCCTTTTGAGGTACGGAACCCTAATTATTAAAACATTTTCAAAAATTATCACCGCGTGTGAGATTCGAACCCACCACGGCTCGCTACGCATGAACGCGCTTACCCAAATATGACAACCGCTAAGCTATCATGCCTCTATCAAAGTGGTTGAATTTATGAAATACAATCAGTCGCATGTGAGTGTGTGTGTCTATAGAAATTACATATTATAAGAAGATCCTAAGTTAAACCGGAGTGTCAAACTATTGCTTTGTGAGATTGCTACTCCACTTATGACCGTTACTTTACCTACCCTTTTGGTTTTGATTTATTTGCGAGTAGGTATCCAAATATGTCGCATAAATGGCCGTATTTTTTATTGTGTAGACATTTATATGTCTACGCAAAAAAGATTACGGCCATTTTGATTTTTTTAGAGCTCCAAGGGACCGTAGACCTACGTATTTGATATTAATTTCAACTTGATACCTCCACGCGTTCCTGACTAAAAGGTTCTTGACAGACTGATAGACAAAGACAGACAGACAGACGGACAGCGAAGTGATCCTATAAGGGTTCCGTTTTTAGGGTTCTGTACCAGAGGGTCCAAACGGAGCCCTATTGCTGTTTGTTACTCACGTGTCCGTCCGTCGTCTGTCACACAGGTTTTACAGCCAAACGGTTAAAGCTACAGTCTTCAACTCTTCACAGTATACCCATCCTGTTGATGCAAAGCCATACAGATTATCAAAAAAAATTTTTAAATATTTTTATAGGGGGCTCCCATACAGCTACAGGGGGGCGCGAAAAAAAATTTGATCTACCCCATCGAGTAGGGTATCGTTGTTTAGATCTCGTTGAGTAGATACATGCTTTATTTTTTGTTTTCTAAAATATTCGAAAGCGCAACGACGAGAGCCACCAAAGTCAACTTTTTTTACAAAATTTTGTTCCGAAGAATTAACTTCCCATTGACCTATGAATTAGAAATTTGGTGGTCATGTTTATTGTTTCGTATCTTTTACTAATAAATACCAATATATTGATAAATCTTTTTTTTTAATTTCCTGTTTTTTCCAATTACAACCAACTTGATTTTGCGGTTATTCTACATTTGGTATGGAGCCCTAAATGTGCGAAGTCAGACACGCACTTGGCCTATTTTTGTTTTTGAGATACGTAGCCATAAAACCGTAAGAAATTTTAAATTGTGCGGGTTATATTTAATGCTAGAGTTTGATAACTGACAAGTTCTCAACATCAAAAGCTCAGTTATAAAACTGGTTGAAACTTTTACCATCTGATGCAATAAAACTAACTAACTCACATAACTAAATAATTTGTACAAGCCCCTAACATTGATTGATTTTGTTTAATACTGAAATTGATTGCTTTTCTTTTTTGTCAGTTATTGTACTATAAGTCAGTGATGTGGTGAAAATAAACACCTCAAATCTCAACCTACACGACATCTACATGGTTGTGGCTTTCACAATAACAGTATATTCCTGTAACCTGGTACAAGGGTAAACTTTACATCTTCACCGCCATTGTATCATTTTTCCATACGCATGTGTGTGTGTATGAAAAATTATAACACAATTTTCATAATTTTTAAATGGAAAATTAAAAGTTCAAGCCTTAGGCACTTGTCCCACCAATGATGAGCGAGAAGCGAGTAGAGCTAGAAACTAGAAACGAGTTGGCGAGCAACGAGCAGCGAGTGAACGACGGCGACAAGCGATTACTCGCTAGTGCGATGCGTATGTATCAAGCGTGAGTCTCGCAGCGAGTGCTCTGCCCGCCGCTCTTTGATAGCTCTGATCGCTGCGACAAATGAGTACTCGCGCGCAGTGTGAATAGTCCGCGATCAACTATTAATATATGCATCTCTTTTGTTTTCACTGAATGTATATCTATCGTACGTTTCTTGAGCGAGAAAATAGCCCGTAGTTAGTCGCTTCTTCGCCAGCGGTGGGACAACTGCCTTAGCGAATTTTTTGGTGTAAGTATTTGGGTGTAGCTATTATGCTTGGTGGTGAAGATGGTAAAAATATTTGTGCTTTACTAAGAGTGGTTCAATACTGCAACGGATAGTGTTACAAACATAGTAATATAAACGACTTAATGCCATAAAAAACACATACTATACATTAATAATCTTCAATCAACCTGACATTTGCACCAAGTTTGCACCGATCGATCTCGAATACAGCAACAAAATCCCATCAACACTAATGGTTGCAACAACACACACATACAAACAAACATAGCACAGTAAATATATGGGTAGTAAGGAAACTACGTACAAACGGTCGAGCCGGCACACTCACACACACGCACGCACCGACGAGGCCCCAAGCGATAGTCGCGGCAGCTCTCAGTATATTTAATGTGGCTTAGGGTGCTCGTCGATTGGGCACGCCACAATTGTGGCAATAAGTCCTCTCTTTGACGAGTGGTTGGAGGGGCGCCACGGCGTCCTCACCTTCCGCCTGACGCAGGTCCTCACCACACACGGTTGCTTCGGGAGGTTCCTTCCGGATAAGGCGGGAGGAAACGCCCGGGTGTTACCATTGTGTGGATTGCCCGGAGTACACGGTGAAGCTTACGGTGGAGGTCTTCCCGGCTTGGGCGGAGCACCACTGCGTCCTCGCGGAGGCGATCGGCGGCAGCGATCTCTCGCATCTGGCCCTGGTACGCATGCCATGGCGCAGACCATGGTACAGAGCGAGAGTGCATGGGAAGCCGTCATCTTCATCTGCGAAGCAGCAATGTTCGCGAAGGAGGAGGTGGAACGAATGAGCGAGAGGCAATCTTTGCGCTTTCACGCCACTAGTCACCGCAGGAGACGCCCTGGGCGTCGAGAATTGAGAGCCGATTCCCGGCCACCGTAGGCGCGGGCTTGCGGACGGCGAGCAATGGGTAGCTCGCCGTCCGGTAAGGACCTAGACCCAGATCGACGGTGCGTTAACTAACTGATGGGGTCCGCTAGGGCCGATGCCTGCAAGGGTCGCGGGTTGTTTGAAAGAGTTATCGTGGCCCTGGTACAGGCAACTGAAGGAACACGGGTGTGCTTTAGTCAGTAAAAGTCAGACACACCCTCCCGCTCCGTCCAGAGCGGGAGAAGTTATTTGATGATTTCTCACACAAAAAAAGGGGTCTCGTCGATACGCGCGTCTGTATGTGTGCGATTTCGTACGTTTGTTTGGAGTTTCCCTGCTGTCCATATATATATTGTGTTCAGATGCCAGCACATTAAGCTACTACAATCTGTCAAATTTCTTTAATAGATTCTCAACTTTATCGCTAAAGCGTTAGGTTCAAGGTTGATTGGGAAAATTTGACAGTTTCGTGTAGCTTGACCTGCTGGCGTCTGTACATAGTAAACACCACGTTATGTAATTGAATGCAACATTAACTTACGACATCGCTGGTGGTGTAGTACCTACTGGCACGTTCTGTAGTGCCAGTACCGGTGGCGAGTAGCTAAACCAGTTTGAGGCGCCAAGGCAACGTGCATAGTGTAGTAGGAATGTGTGATGTTGTGTGTTTGTTTGCACGTGATTTTTCTAGTGTTCGACCAACAGCTCACCTTAGGTGTCAGCTGTCGTTCCACCTGATGCTAGGAATTTACACAACTGACGGCTCACTTCAGCTAAATTTTCACGGTGATTTTTTTTGCAGATTAGGTCGGCTGTTCTTAAGTGGCTTTCACCGACTTCAATATCAAGGCACCCGCAGGACGTGTATTGTTTCAAGATAAAGTGAATAGAAATAAAGTCGAATGTGCCTTCCACTTCCCTACAAACTGAATTGGTAATTCTTCCTTCAAATTGTTATTTTATTTTAGACAAACGATGCTTCTAAAGAACACAATATGGTTATCGTCATATAAAGTTATCGGCTGCAAAATATGCACACAATCAATCGACTGCTTTGATTGAATAAAGAGTTCTTTTTTTTTTGTTAGCCTAGATTGTGTTCCACTGTTAGGCAAACGCCTTCCCTTTTTAACCGACTTCAAAAAAGGAGGTTCTCTATTCGACCCGTATGTATGTATGTATGTAAGTTTGTATGTCTGCGATTTTCTCAAAAACTAATTAACCAATTTTAATGATTATTTCTTTAGCGTGATCTACATACTTTCAGGAAGGTTTTAATATATAATACATTAGGTAATGAAACTTATGTACGAAGTTATATACATAAATGTACTGTATCTCCGGCATTTCTAAGCGGATTTTGATGATTCTTCTTTTATGGCTTATGTAATTGTATATTCAACTAAAAAATGTAAAAATAAATTTACTTTAAAAAAGTAAAAAACCGACTTCAAAAACCTAAAACGAAGAAAATAACTTACGATAAAAAACTTGACAGCTTCTGAATTCGGTGTCTTCAATTCTTCAATGCCAATGCACCTTAGCTTGGTACTGACTTCAGAAGCTGTTAAGTTTTTTTTTTTTTTTATGAAAGTGTTTGAAGTTGGTTTTTACTTTTTTAAAGTAAATTTATATTTTTCCTTCCAAACTTCCCTGTGTTGTGCGATCTCTGGCCATGTTGGCCCTTACAGAGTTAAGCAGATGTTGGCCCTTACAGAGTTAAGCAGATCTTTTTTACACAATATTTTTATACACTATATTCAAACGAAATAATATAAAGCAGGTTTTAAATTGTCAGAACATTTATTTTTTCTAATTACAGTAATTTACTGTTCAGCGGGTGGACGCCGCTGACCAGCTTTCTGACTTAGTTATCTTTATGAGCAAAAAGCCGGCCAAGTACGTGTTGGACCACGCACAATGAAGGGTTCCGTAGTTGGAATGAATTTATCGCAAGAACAAACTTAACATTGTAGTTGAAAAACATGTTCTCCCATACATTCCAACTACAAATGTCCATAGTTAAACGATATTTGGTTTGGTTGGATACTTTTCGTTTAACTATGGACAAATCGCACCTTCGCTTCGGTGCAACAAAGTCACAAACGGCGAAGTTTGTACGCGCAATATTGAGATATTTACCATGTTATTTTAAGACCATAGACCTCGTATAAGTTTACAGTAATCTATAGGTATAGAACTATTTTCTGTATTTTTTTTTTATTTTAGGCTCAGTAGATTCAGAGATAAGGGGAGAATGGTCAATTTTCGTTTATTTTCTTAAATAACTGAAAAAAATATTTTAAAATTATAAAAAAATATTTTTGTGATCGGTAACTCGGTACAGTTTACAAAACTTCTTTTTTTCTTATTTGCTCTCCAAACGTGAGTCCCATATTCAAAATTCATTTATTTACGTTACCCGTTCGTGTTGTTTCACAAAAATTCATATGTGTACCAAATTTCAACATAATCGGTTCATTAGATTTAGAGCAAATTGGCTGTGACGGACAGACACACGAGTGATCCAGTAAGTGTTCCGTTAAAATACATTAAAACCGCAAACAAAACAAGCAGATCCACGTTCAAAAGTAAGTCCAGCACAACATGCCAGAGTACTACGATGTCGCAACGAGATTTGTGTGTTCCCCACTCGGGAGCAAACCTTGACCCGCACAGTGAAAGCGGCCCTTATTGCGTACGCGTTAAGGTGGCGTATAAGGACCGAAAACGAAAGTGGTCGGTAGCGGACTTGGTGTCAGGAGCAGCGATTGTAAGATATTATTAAATTCGCTTATGCTCAGCGTGCTGCGATAGTATTGGGTTGTTTTAAAGTTGAGTCATTACCGAGTGATAGAGAGATAGAATACTCAACCTTATGCACACCATATCGATTACCAACTTATTTAGAAAGTAAGATACTAAAAGTGAGACCAATATTAAAGACAACCTTGGGAGCGATTTAAGGGAGATAATATGCATTATAAATCAGTTTGTCTTTTAATACTCTAGAACAGTTATTTTACAGGTCACGTCTACATCAAATGAGTTACAATGCATCTGTCACCATGACACTTATTCTAAAATTCTTCTAATTGTTTTTTTTTTCTTGGTTCTTTATGTATTTGCCATTTTTTTAAATTTGTGATGGGTTTGCTCTTGACTCTAGTCTAGGTCATAGGTGACAGAGATTTTTTCAAATTTAATTTAACCTATTTTATTTCAATTTTATATTAAAAGTATAGTAACAATGAAGTATAAATTGTATCTAGACTAAGCCCATGTATATACTGATCCATGTAATTGCAGACACCTCGACCCCTGTCATACAGGTGTCCTAGTTCAGGGGTCGAGACCTCATTGATGTAACGTACGCTGAAGTTTTGAAATAAATTACTTACTTACTTACTTAAATAAAAGTCTCCTGTCATTTCATCGACACCGTATTACCAACATGCTTAGCACCGCAAACAAGGTTGGTGGTGGAGTAACCTAGACGGATTATGGTAACACACTTTCTTAAAGTATACGTAGAACGTCTCCGAAATATAGCAATGACTAAAGACAACAAACAGCTGACTCGAAATCTGAAAGATTTGATTGTAACAAAACACATTCAAATGAACATATCGCCTAGTCTCAGAAAGGATTTGATTTTGTATGTCCCATGTAATGGAGAGCGAGTCCATTGCCAACCACATCGGGACCAAAATAAATCCAGACTATAGGCAGCTACTGAGCTGAGAAACTGAATAATCTTATTTATAAAATAGTTATTTGTGCAACAAGAGAGCAAAGTTGGTTTTTGATGCGAGTGTTGCTTTTGAATTCCGAGTAAGCGAAGGATTCTAGGTTATAGTCCTGAGTGCAGCGAGGGATTCAAAGACACGAGATGCAAATGAAATTAATTTGGTCTCGTGTAACACATACAACTTTTCACTTCAGTAGCGAGAACATATTAATTAATAAGTAAACAAGTTTAGGTTAGCAATAATTTTGAGATAGGATTCAACATTGAGTAAATACTCCACATTGTAGAGTGTGGCCTCGACTGTGATAATTCTATGAAATACGATAACAGTATAGTCTCCGAAAGTGTTTGCATCCTTTGTAAGTCTACATTGCTTAAAAATATCATAAGTTTTTAAATATTTTTTGCGACACTTTTCAGGCAGGAAATTTAATTCTGCATTTTTACATGCTGCTTTAATCTTTCTGGTATTAAATAACAGACTTCGTCGGTGGACTCACTCATATTTATTTATATAATTATTTTTATAATAATCAACGTGTAACTTTGTAGCTAGCGTAACAGAAGACGAAAACAAAAAAAAATGAATCCCGCTATTATTTAAAGATACTATTATAATCTGCTCTCTTTTAACGCCTCCAAAATACAGGCGTGTCTTTTCACCGCTAAAAGGAGTCGTTTCGACCAAACTCCTACTTTTCGGGGTACATTTGTTCCTGTAACAGATCGGCTCGAGCACCTAGGCATGGAGTTGACATCGAGCACAGAGCTCAAACTGCCACAAAAAAAACTGGGCATCCTAAACAAGCTGAAGCGATACTTTACGCCTGGATAGCTTTGACAGCTTTCCATGTCCATTCTCCCTGCAGCTTATTGCAGGGAGAATGGACATGGAGTGCTCCCTAATGGAGCATTGGACGGAACTGCATGTACGTACAGTGCGGTCCTGATCCAATGTTTCCATTGTTGTGTTATTTTATTTTTATTTTTTATTTTTGGTCTTGTGTTATTATTTTTTTTTTTTTTAATTGTAATTCTATATGGATCATGACGTGGTCTGAAATAAAGATGATTATTATTATTATTATTATTTGACCCTTTATAAAGCGCAAGTCCGATCCTGCATGGAGTATTGCTGCCACCTTTGGGATGGCTCGGCTATATACCAACTTGCTGCGCTTGACTCAGTGGAACGCTAAGAGGCTCATTGGCGACGACGTAAAACTGGTGGATGCCAAGCTTCCCAGCTTGGTTCATCGCCGCAAGGTTGCCTGCTTGTCGGTCTTCTATAGACTGTACTTCGGTGTGTGTGCTCAGGAGCTCCACGACCGCCACCGCCACCACCACCACCACCGGCCACAACATACAACAACCGGCAACATCTAGACGCACTGCAAATTACCATCCATACCTAGTTGCTATTCCACCAATTCGCACTAAGCGCTTCCAAACATCCTTCATAATGCGCACGGCAATAGAGTGGAACTCACTACCTGCGTCTGTATTCCCGAACGCATACAACCCGAATCTCTTCAAAGTTACAGTGAACAGGCTTCTTCTGGGTAAGCTCACTCCATCGTAGACTTTGTGTCTGTCACCTCTGACCTAAAGTCATGAGCAAACCCATCACAAATAAAAAAATAGATACGTTCTGAAACTGCACCCGCAGTATTCTGTCACAATATAAAAGATTCTTAAAATTATAAATAATTATATAGATACATGATAAACTTCGTATTTTTTCTTCAACATTCTCTTTATTTGATTACAAAAAAATATAATTCTATTATAACAGATGATTTGCAATTTTACGATTATATGTGTATCCGAACGTTTTATTGTTTGTTTCTTTTTCGGCCTATTATGTATGGAATTCGAAAATCGAACTTCAAATCGACTTCTATCTCGCTTTTTTTCATATCGCAGTGAAAGTGACAGACCAAAGTGAAGTTCAAATCTTTAGAATTTTGTGAGTAGATCCAGCACTGTTCTCGGCATATAAAAAAAAAAATAATTTAAAAGTTACTATGTCTCACGCTCGCAGCAAAATAGAGTTTTGTCTGCTTGTTTGAGGTGCTGAGTTGAAAAAAGCTTTGTTTGACCCGGATACCGATATCAGGACCCTATTCTCAGCAATTGCGCTTGTGTTCCTTAAACCAACGAAAAGGACAGTTTTAAATCAGTTGAGATTTTTTACACTCAACAGAGTTGATTGTTTCTTCCCGCTTTCGCTCATCACAGTATTCTCCTTCTTCATAATAACAGCAATGATTCAATTACCGTCGCCTGTCGCCGATCCCTCTAATTGACTAATTGTGAACGTTAGCCGCTGAGACCTTATTATGAGCGATCATTGGAGCACCACTCTAGTAGCTGTGTCACGTATTATGTACCAGACGTTTATGGGACAGGAGAGAATAATGTTATTCAAACTCGTCTTGATGTTTTCTACCGACTTGAAGAAATATTTTAGAATATAACCAGATTTCTATTTTAGAATATAACCAGATTTCTATTTTAGAATATAACCAGATTTCTTTTCTAGAATATAACGAGTTTTCTATTTAAGAATATATCCAGATTTCTATTTTAGAACATAACCAGTTTTCTATTTTAGAATATAACAAGTTTTCTATTTTAGAATATAACCAGATTTCTATTTTAGAATATAACCAGTTTTCTATTTAAGAATATATTCAGATTTCTATTTTAGAATATAACCAGATTGATATTTTAGAATATATCCAGTTTTCTATTTTAGAATATATCCAGATTTCTATTTTAGAATATAACCAGATTTCTATTTTAGAATATAACCAGATTTCGATTTTAGAATATAACCAGTTTTATATTTTAGAATATAACCAGTTTTCTATTTAAGAATATATTCAGATTTCTATTTTAGAATATAACCAGATTTCTATTTTAGAATATATCCAGTTTTCTATTTTAGAATATATCCAGATTTCTATTTTAGAATATAACCAGATTTCTATTTTAGAATATAACCAGATTTCTATTTTAGAATATAACCAGATTTATATTTTAGAAAATATATCCAGATTTCAATTTTAGAATATAATCAGATTTATATTTTAGAATATACATATTCCGATTTCTATTTTAGAATATATCCAGATTTCTATTTTAGAATATAACCAGATTTCTATTTATCCTTTAGTGATAATAATCAGCCTATAATGTTCCCACAGCTGGAACACATGCCTCCTCTCTGAGGTAGTGGGTTGTAATCCACCACGCGGACCCAGTTAGGGTTGGTAGATGTCACATGTCTTCGAAGTTTTGGTTCTAGGACATGCCAGTTACCTCACGAAGTTTTACTTCACTGTTTAGAGAGCAGTAGTCATGAAATAATTTAGACAAACTAAAGTCCCTGTCTGGGTTTAACCCTATGCTACCACTGGGCCACCGCTGCAGCTGCTCGCTACAATCTCGACCAACACTAAAAGATAGTTTTTTTAGTGTTGGTCAATAATTACAAAGCCGAAAGGCAGATAATATGCATGCAACGTTACATAAAGAAATAAAATAAAATAATTTTTATTAACTTCAATTGTACAAGAAACATATAAACACTATACAACGTTACAACTAGGGAAAAAATGTTTTCGATGAACTCTGGCACACAAAGTAAGATTTAACTTGTGTTTAGGGTGCCAGCGTCTTCGCCTATGATTTGATAATGTACCAGTAGTTGTAAGACGACATAGGCACGTACCTACTTTGGCTAGTCATTATTTAATTGTCACACAAATGTAAAAAAAAATCGGCCAAGAGCAAGTCGGACTCACGCACTCAGGGTTCCTACCTATTATCAAAAAAAGTGTGCTATTTAGAGACATCGTTTTATTTTTCCTGTAATCTTTGCATAAACTTCTATCACACAGAATAATTTCATATTTTTCTCTATGCAAACTTCTCCAAAGTTATAGGGGGGAACGGTATTTTTTTTTTACATTTTTCATCAAAAGTCGAAAACTATTCTGCCTAAAATAAAAGAAAAAATGTTTGAAAATGTACAAACAGCGTTCTTTCATATGATACCCCACATACCCTAGTAGTTCTACTTCGAACTTTTATGGCTTCCTTTCAGTCCATGTTGCAAAAAAAAAAAAATTCTTTCTTACTAGCAAAATAGTTGGGCAAATGTCATCTAAAATAATCCCAAAATTTAAGTTGATAGCATTAGTAGTTCTTGAGATATCCAGCTATGACAGACCGACAGACTGAGTCGCACCATAAGGGTTCCTTTTTACCATTTTGGTACGGAACCCTAGCAAGAAGTGAAAATTATAAACGAGAACAAATTTTAAAAAGCCAAAGCACACGCTTAGTAACATTTATTAATCTAGGCCATAGAGATGTATGGAAGAAATAGACGAGCTCGCCAACCACAAATAAATTAGGATAAGAACAGAAAGATAATGTTGTATATATAACATCTCAAATGAAAATACATACAATACCATTCCCTATCGAATATTTTTTTGCCACAGCAATTACACACTATTCACCTTGTAAAGAGAAATAAGAATAAGAATAATAATTCAGTGCTAAAACTGACATTGGCATACCAGAGATAATCCAGTCAAATTAAGAGGCTCACACACAAAGTAGATAGGTACCTACATGACATACTTGACAAGGCAAACACACACACACACATACATATTATAAAGTCTGTCTGTATGACCGCGTTGTACTTCTATACGTAACGGATCTAGATGCAGTTTTCTCCATCATTTAGAGAATATATTCCGGAAAATTTATATGTATAAAACTTATTGTACGTATTTGTATGCGTATATGTATGTGTATGCGTGCGAATCTGGGGCGCGTTGCTAGTCATATTTGAAATATTGCATTCCGACTACCTACGCTGTTTATATACACACACATAGGTACATAGTATGTGCACCTTATTACATGGAAATGATGTTATTTTATACTATAGATCGGATAGACGTAGCAATTGCATAATTTGTTGGTTATTAAGAATGATCACGTTCAAGTGGTAATAGAAAAGTGCTATTTGTTCTAGTTCTACTTAAAAAATGTAACAATATAGAGCGATACATGAACCCGCAGGGCAGCATGTGGCGAGCTGTTGGGCAGTAGCGACCCCACGGACCCTATCTCCCGGGAGAAATCTTGTTCTTCACCTCTTTCTTGCCTTTATTGGCTGGCTTGAGTGGAGATTCGTAAGAGCATATGTGTTCAGAGGAAAGAAGTATTTCACTAAGGTGCTGGTAGGGATCTTGACCGTACTTCCGGAATAGTCCTGATAGCCGTGGGGTACATCTCCACTCCTTAAGCACCTCAGAAAGTGTTGCCCCCTTGTCGCTACGTCACTATGTGCTAGCGACCGTTTTCGGGGGCCCATTATTGAGTGGGCAAGTTTTATCCATGTATTACATAGCATTGATCAGACAGGGAACATAGTCCTTCCATAGTTCTAGGTAACCAATCCACTATAGCCACCCAAAACCATAGCCCAACACCAACCGGGTTGTCCTTGGGTGCACTTGCATAGTGTGGTGCGTCCTTATCATTTAAAATTGTCTAAGGGGCGTCGGCGGGTAGGCTTCGGCCCCTCGTACGGTTTCCAAAAGGTCCGGAACCCCAGGCTCCCGAGAATTGTCAAAAACAATTATAATAATATTTATTTTAATTTTTTTAATTTTATGTTTTTATATTTAAAAATGTAAATGATATGTGTATGTAAATAAAATAAAGGACGTAATAATAATAAACCTTTATTTTCAGACTAAAGGAAATCCATATAGTAGTGTTAGTACGAGAAGAAAACGAACATCGTAAAACCATATGACAAGATTGAATGAGAATGATGGTAAAAAACCGGTCAAGTGCATGTCGGACCGCGCACAATGAAGGGTTCCGTAGTTGGGATGAATTTATCCCAAGAACAAACTTAACATTGTAGTTGAAAAACCCATACATTCCAACTACAAAAGGCCATAGTTAAACGAAAAGGATCCAACGCACATTACACCTAATGTGGGTTGGATCCTTTTTGTTTAACTATGGACAAATGTAAGTTTGTACGCACAATATTGATAATTTACCATGTTGTTTTAAGACATCTTATAGATTTTCCTGTAATCTATAGGTATTGAACTATTAGGTTGGGGAAAAAGTCTTTTCGCATTATAGTATGTATGAACTTGTAATAAAATCTCTTTGGCTATACTATTTGTATCTGGCTGATTTTGGTATCATTGAAAGTTTAAATTTTAAAGAACATAATTCCAAATTCAAATTAGGAAAATGTGTGATTTTCATTTGTTTTTCGTACCGTCAAGATGAGTGAATCTAATGAAGAAATTCGATACATTTTAAAATTTTACTACAAAAAAGGTAAAAATGCAACGCAAGACGCGAAAAAAATTTGCGATGTTTATGGACCTAGTGTAGTGTCTGTGAGAGTAGCACAAATTTGGTTTATGCGTTTTCAATCCGGAAATTTTGATGTCAAAGATGCACGTCGCTCTGGTCGCCATATTACGGATAAAATGGATGCCATTTTTGAAAAAGTGGAGCAAGATCGGCATATCAGTAGTTACGACGTAGCTGAAGAACTGGAAATTGACCACAAAACAGTTTTGGCCCATTTGAAAAAACTGGGTACACAAAAAAGCTCGACATTTGGGTACCTCACGAGCTCACTGAAAGAAACCTAATGAACCGTGTACTCATTTGTGATTCTTTATTACGACGTAATGAAACCGAACCATTTTTGAAGAAGCTGATAACTAGTGATGAAAAGTGGATCACGTATGACAAGAACGTGCGGAAAAGGTCATGGTCAAAGGCCGGTCAGGCTTCACAGACTGTGGCGAAACCTGGGTTAACTCGCAACAAGGTGATGCTGTATGTGTGGCGGGATTGGAAGGGCATTATTCATTATGAGCTGTTACCACCAGGCAGGACCATCGATTCTGAACTCTACTGCGAACAACTGATAAGATTAAAGCAAGAAGTTGAGAGAAAGCAGCCGGAATGAATCAACAGAAGGGGTGTGGTTTTTCATCATGATAACGCTAGACCTCACACATCTTTAGCCACTCAGCAAAAATTAAAAGAGTTTGGCTGGGAGGTGTTAATGCATCCGCCGTATAGTCCTGACCTTGCACCTTCAGATTTCCACCTGTTTCGGTCTCTTCAGAATTCTTTAGGCAGTGTCAGGTTAACATCACCAGAGGACTGCCAAAACCACTTGTCGCGGTATTTTGACCAGAAGTCCCAAAATTTCTATAGCAATGGGATCATGTCCCTACCTACAAGATGGCAAAAAGTTATCGAACAAAATGGTACCTACATACTTTAGTTAAATGTAAATAAACTATATTAAAAAATGTTTTGAATTTTCTTAAAAAATGCGAAGAAACTTTTTCCCCAACCTATTATTTTCTATACTTTTTTTTTTCAAAATTCAGGCTCAGTACTTTCGGAGATAAACGGGGGAATGGTCAAGTTTTGTCTATTTTCTTAAATAACTTTAAAATGGTTTATTTTAAAATTATTAAAAAAATACATTTGAGCCCTTTCATTTGATATGTTACACGGTACAGTTTACAAAACTATTTTTTTTATTTTGTTATTTGCCCCCAAAGTACCCCCATATTCAAAATTTATTTATTTACGTTACACGCCCGTACTTGGGTCAAAGAAATACATATGTGTACCAAAATTCAACTTAATCGGTCCATTAGATTCGGATCAAATTGGCTGTGACAGACAGACAGACAGACAATCACATGAGTGAAGGGTTCGGTTTTTCAACATTCCAACTGCAAATATAAGTTTAAAATTTCAACTTAATCGGTCCATTCGTTTCGGAGCAAATTGGCTGTAACAGACGGTCAGACAGTCAGACAGACACACGAGTGATCCTATAAGGGTTCCGTTTTTTTCCTTTTAAGGTCCGGAACCCTAACAAACCCGTCAGTAGATAAAAATGAATTTAATAATAATCTAAAACAAAGAATTTGCTAAGGCAGATAAAATGACTCGTCAATCGACTTGAAGCACACGATCGCACAAAACCAAGTAACATAGATGACGTGACGATAATACCCATACATAACACATCCAACTACGTATGTGTAGCAGGTATAGGAAAGTCACGTTTAATATAGGTAAGTAAACAAAACTACGAAGTTAGGAGTCGACATGCATCTAGTTCTAAACGCTTAGCATATTGCTTATTTATATGTAGTTTGAAACTTGTATATTATGAGCTGTGTGCTAAAGTTTCTCGAGGAAGTATCTCCTGTACTTCTCTAAGAGTTTGTCAGGCTCGAACGCAAGCAGGCACTACATTGTGTAAATTATTTCATCACCACTGCTCTTAAAACGGTGAAGGAAAAACATCGCGAGGAAACCGGCATGTCTTAGAACCAATAAAAACTTTTTAGCAAAAAATAAAACCGACTTCCAAAACAAAACACTAGAAAGTGAAAAATAACTTTAATTTTGGTAGTCTTTGGTTTTCTATTTTCGGTTTTTGACACCGACTTCCGAAATTAAAGTTTTATCTCACTTTGTAGTGTTTTGTTTTGGAAGTCGGTTTTATTTTTTGCTAATAAGTTTTTATTTTTTACTTTCTGGTTGTGGTACCTACCCCACACAAATTCGAATACCACTACCTGCTATGTAAATAACAGTGATAGGAAGTTATTAGAACATCATCCAGATAAACTAAGTAGGAAAACAACGCTTTATTGAAGCTAACTCAAAAACTACCCAAGTAAAGTTAATAAAATTTATAAAGGACCACCTAGGAAGTATCACTTCAAGCTCACCTAAGTTTTCACGGTGAGAATTTTACAGAAAATACCGGCTAGTGTCTACAGGAGGTGATGGCAACTACTTTCCTACAAGTGTGCCGTCGGCCTCGACCTTTTGGTTTGAATGCCTTCCACTTGCGAGCATTCAAGAGTATATTGAGATCGTGCTGGAAAATGTGCATATTGCAATATGGATTGTGGATTCGATTCTGGTCAAATATGTGTATGTTTTAATTATATTTGTAAATAATCAGCCGTACTCAAATTCAAAACAATAATATTATATATCACGTGTAGCTTAGATTTACACAAGCGCTGACATAACACTATGATGATCGTATTGTCATAAAAGCAGATATACCACCACCAAACATGAACTCCTTGGAGGGGAATCAGGTGGATTATTTTTCAGAGGTTACCTGTTAAAGTTTCTGTAATAATGCTAGATTTATTTTCTAGGCAAAGATTAATTTGGTCAACCATTAAAAGAGATACCTTACACCTTACCATCTTACGAGTGATAATATTATCGATCGGTAAGCTCAACTAAATACATCTCTATGGCTGGAGTGCGTCAACATTTATAAGTACTTAAATTGGCTCACTTGTATAACATTGAGCAACTGGCGGTGTGGCATGGGCTCGTCGAGCGCCTGCATTCATATACTCGTAGTGACTCAATGAAATCGGAGCTTGCGATAAATCTGTTTTAAATCGAGTTGTTTTATGGCAAACAAGGAAGTAATGGGAAAGGCTAGTTTAGCAGCAGTAGATTGTTTTAGGGTATAAAATGTATAAGGTATTTATATAGGTGTGCCTATAAAATTTGAAGGTTTCCTTCGATCCCCTCATCAGATTCTGACATGGTGACAATGGGACCACCTCGAAAGCTTACTCTTTCAAATAAAATAAAAAAATCAACATAGTTCCCGCCGTCTTCGAGTAATCGGGGAACAAACATAAAATGAAACCGGTCAAGAGCGAGTCGGACTCGCACACCGAGGGTTCCGTACCATCCTACTTCCTATCCTACTAATATTATTAATAACAAACCGAGTAATAATTTTAACTTTGTATTGAGTATCTTCTAGTTTGCCCTTATTGTTATTATTAACAGTACCTATGCTAATTATTTTATATGGTAATCTGTGGATTATGTCGTGAGTAGTGTATTTGTTAATTCTATTAGTTTAGTACTCCAATCATGTGTAATATTTAATATACTTACTTACTGCTGTTTGTTGTCCCTAATCAATAAAATTAAAATTAAATTATGCAAAAGGCAAAAGTTTGTGAGGATGGATGGATGTTTGTTACTTTTTCGTGCAAAAACTACTGAACGGATATTCATGAAATTTAGCACACAGATAGTTTATAACCTAAAGGTCGAAAACCATGCAGCCTAATAAAGAAAGAAAACATGTTGTAGAATGTGAAAACAGCGCTCTTTTATATGATACCCCACATGCCCTAGTAACTCCACTTCGATTTTTTAAGGCCGTTTCAGTCCCTGTTGCAAAAAAAAAAAAATATACATTTTTATTTCTTTCTTACTTGCAAATTAGTTGAGCAAACGTCTTCTAAAACTATTCCAAAATCAAGTTGCTAGCATTAGTAGTTCTTGAGATAATCTAGCTGTGACAGACAGACAGACAGACTGGGTCGCACCATAAGGGTTCCGTTTTACCATTTTGGTACGGAACCCTAAAAATAATCTGAGAATCTCCGCCTTTTTTTGAATTTGGTTAAAAACCGACCGGCGACGGGCAACATTTCCACAATTCTTCAAGTTTGAGTTTAATAAAAGAGAAGTTCTAGTAAATATCCTGACCAATAGTCACGTTACGGATACTGTTTTAACTGTGATTCTGACCTGCACCATTTGCCCAAAGAAGCAGATGATGCAGCTCAGAATCTGGAAAAGTAACAACAACGAAAGCATGACAACAGGTTATTTGCAGGTATCCCGATCTACTAAAACTCAGGATTTTAAGACGATACTGAACCTACTGGGTACTTATTTATTAATCTTTTTACACAATAAAGTTACAAATGGACGATTTTTTTTTACCATCTTGAAAAAAAAATAGGAAAAACTCCGTTCACCTACTGTTAGCCTATTTCTTGTTTGCTAGTTTAGCAGTTTAGACAGAAATTGCTCTATCGATAAAAACAGACATTTCGAAAAAACTTTATAGATCGTTAAAAAATATCGGAACTCAAATCATACGCACTCCGCAATTATTAACAAAAAAAAAACTAGGTATGCCATAGGCTTCTACTCCGTTCACCTATTATACCGCATTTTTTTCAAGACGGTAAAAAAAGTCACCCAGTATAATGCCTTAGGCATTCTCTACCAATCCAGTCAACCAAGGGTGGTGGAGAGGTATCACTGTGAGTACTTAGTAAGATCTAATGGTAATCAATTTATTTAGCAGCTTCATGGTAGACTGGAAACAGATCCTCGTTTCCCACATAAGACACGTACGTATTAAGAGGACCACTCATTTACCTGCAGTTGAATTAAAACACGTATCACACACGCACATAGACCCAACTGGTGACGTAATCGTAGGTTATGAAGATCATGGCTCACCTACCTACCTACCTAGGTACCTGCATTAATATGTAGCGCGCAGTGTCCTTGCACCTACTATGTTTTACAATACAGTTATCCTTATAAGAACCTTATTGTTTGTTACTTGTGAGATTTGATCGCGAAAAGAATAGCGTAGCGTAGAGTATTTTTCCCTTTTTTTAAGTTTTGTAATGATTTAGCTTTGGAATATTAGGGTTCTGTATCAAAATAGTATAAAAAAACTTTTTCCAAAAAATACAACCGACTTCCAAAGTAACACTTCAAAGTGAATAATAACTTTAATTTCGGAAGTCGGTGTCTTTGGATCTGTAGTTTTTTGCCATCAACTTCCGAAATTAAAGTTATTTGTCACTTTGTAGTGTTACTTTGGAAGTCGGTTGTATTTTTTGGAAAAAGTTTTTTTTATTTTTCACTTTTCAGTAGGTCAGTTTGTAATTTATCTAAGTTACAATATTGTAATATCAACTACTCATCACTTTTTAGAAAATATGTATTGCTTTTCCCGATGCAGGGACGTTAATTGTTGAGGAGTTCTCCTAGTAAGTAGGTACCAGGAGAACTCCACCATAAGCATTGTGACAAGCATAAATTACTTAGCAACCATTATTAAAGTACCTAATCGAATCGCAACCCGTGAAATACTTATTATTGAGTAGTTCAGGTTCAGCTATGATCTTCATCATTTAGTTCCACATGACCAAATGGTGCTTTCCAAGTACAAATGCACGAGTTACTATAAAAAATCCCCAAATCGATATCGGTGTGCCTATAATATTTGAAGAGTTCCGTCGATTTCTCCAGGATCCCATCATCAGATCCTGACCTGATGACAATGGGACCAACTAGAAAGTATAACCTTTCAAACAAAACAAGAATTTTTCAAACCGGTTCAGCCGTCTTTGAGTAATCGGGGAACATTAAAAAAAAATAAAAATAAAAGCAGAATAAAAGATTCTGATGTACTAAGAACCTCCTACTTTTTTTGAAGTCGGTTAAAAAAGGAACCCTTATGGTGCGACTCAGTCTGTCTGTCATAGCTGGATATCTCAAGAACTGCTAATGCTATCAACTTGAATTTTGGAATAGTTTTAGATGACGTTTGCCCAACCATTTTGCAAATAAGAAAGTGGGGCTACTAGGGCATGTGAGGTATCATGAAAGATCGCCATTTCAAGAACGACTTTTGATGAAACCGTCCAACCCCCCCCCCCCCCCCCTCCCGTATCTCCGAAGTTTTCATAGAGAAAAATCTCAAATTATTCTATGTGATAGAAGTTTAAATTAGCAATAACGTGAAGTCATAAGGACTTTACGTTTGAGAACCAAGCTTTGCCCTTAAATAGGACAATTTACTTTATTTTTTGAGGTGGCTTTTACTTTTCTCAGTCAACAACTCATGACTGCGTCGTTGCTGAGTGTGAAGTCTCTCAATCGGATTTAAGGTCGAGCACATCGACCCCCATATTCAAAATTCATTTATTTACGTTACACGTCCGTGCTTGGGTCACAGAAATCCGTAAGTGTACCAAATTTCAACTAAATCGGTCCATTTGATTCGGAGCGAATTGACAGAGGGACAGACAGTCAGACAGACATACAGACACGCGAGTGTATCTATAAGGGTTCCGTTTTTTCCTTTTGAGGTACGGAACCCTAAAAACGATGAAGGAAAACATTGTGAGGACACCGGCATGCCTGAGAGATATTTCTCGACGGTGTGAAGTCAAGGCAGGGGCCTATGGGCGGCATAAAAAATCTGACACCAATAACCACACAAAAAGAAGATTAGGAATTTTCTCAGATGCAGTCGGTGTCTGTATTTGTGCCTGATTGATGGCAACTGGCGCTCCCTAAGTATTACATGGAACTCAAACATAACTGGCGAAATGTGGGTCGGGGAATGCAGTGTTGTGGTACATGTTGAGTTGATGACAAAGAACCCATTTTAACACAACCTGACTATAATGTCATCATCATTAACAAATAACCCATTTTAACACAACCTGACTATAATGTCATCATCATTAACAAATAACCCATTTTAACACAGCCTGACTATAATGTCATCATCATTAACAAATAACCCATGTTAATACAACCTGACTATAATGTCATCATCATTAACAAATAACCCATGTTAACATAACCTGACTATAATGTCATCATCATTAACAAATAACCCATGTTAACACAACCTGACTATAATGTCATCATCATTAACAAATAACCCATGTTAATACAACCTGACTATAATGTCATCATCATTAACAAATAACCCATGTTAACACAACCTGACTATAATGTCATCATCATTAACAAATTTCCCATGTTAACACAACCTGACTATAATGTCATCATCTTTAACAAATAACCCATGTTAACACAACCTGACTATAATGTCATCATCATTAACAAATTTCCCATGTTAACACAACCTGACTATAATGTCATCATCTTTAACAAATAACCCATGTTAACACAACCTGACTATAATGTCATCATCATTAACAAATTTCCCATGTTAACACAACCTGACTATAATGTCATCATCATTAACAAATAACCCATGTTAACACAACCTGACTATAATGTCATCATCATTAACAAATTTCCTATGTTAACACAACCTGACTATAATGTCATCATCTTTAACAAATAACCCATGTTAACACAACCTGACTATAATGTCATCATCATTAACAAATTTCCCATGTTAACACAACCTGACTATAATGTCATCATCTTTAACAAATAACCCATGTTAACACAACCTGACTATAATGTCATCATCTTTAACAAATAACCCATGTTAACACAACCTGACTATAATGTCAGCATCATTAACATCTATCTTAATTAGTTTATCGTTAAAACCAATTAAGATAGTCTAACGACACGGCTCATTACAGCAAAATGTTCAAACACATACTGAATCATTCACAATTTGATTAGAATCTGGTTAATTTATACATAATTGATACATAATTATTTAAACCTACGTCACTCGAGTAGATATCAATCTAAGACCAAGCTGCACATAATTTTTATGCGACAGGTACGATTATTCTGGCACGGCTATTGAGTGCTTGAGGATGCAGCAAATCTACGAATGGACAAACCACATCAGCGAGTGGACTAACGAAATCAGCTTGTGGACAAACTGAATCAATAAGTGGGCAAACCGAATCAGCGAGTGGACAAATAATCGAATCAGCGAGTAGATATACCGAATCACCGAGTGGACAAACTAAATCGGCGAGTGGACAAACCATGACAGTAATGGACAAACTCGTCAACGAGGATATAACTGTCATCTAATAGTGAACTATGACAGTGATTTAAAATAGAAAATAAACCGGCCAAGTGCGTGTCGGACTACGCATAATGAAGGGTTCCGTAGTTGGGATGAATCCCAAGAAAAAACTTAACACTGTAGTTGAAAAACATGTTCTCCTATACATTCCAACTGCAAATGTAAATTTGTACGCATAATATTGATAGTTTACCATGTTGTTTTAAAACCGTAGGCTTCTTATATTTTTTTCTGTAATCTATAGGGACTGAACTATTTTCTGTATTTTGTTTCAAAAATTTAGGCTCAGTACTTTCGGAGATAAGGGGGTGGTGGATGGGGGTGGTGGTGGGGGTGGGGGTGGAGATAAGGGGATGGGAGGGGGGCGCCTACTTTCTTAAATAAGTTTAAATTTATTTATTTTAAAATTATATAAAAAATATATTTGAGACCCTCACAGTAAGCCCTTTTATTTGATATGTCACACGTTACAGTTTGCAAAACTTTTTTTTTATTATTTGCCCCAAAATTGACCCCCATATTCAAAATTCATTTATTTACGTTACACGTCCGTGTTTGGGTCACTGAAATACATATGTGTACCAAATTTCAACTTAATCGGTTAATAAGATTCGGAGCAAATTGGCTGTGACAGACGGACAGACATACAGACACACGAGTGACCCTATCCGATTTTCCTTTTGAGGTACGGAACCCTAAAAACGTGTGCGGTCTGGGGACCCCCGCCAGGAACGCATATCCTTAAGCGATACTCATACGCATATACAGACCCGTATACAGAGTTATTGGTAAAACACCAGCAACCTCTTAAGGGGTAATTGTACTCATCATTATGAACAACTTTTACTATGGGACCAAACCTGAAATCGCGAAAAAATCAGCTGTTCAGTACATTTTTTATGTTTGCACAAATAAACTGTTTCCTAGGATAAAAGCTACACGTTTAGTCACTGCTTCATTCGTGGCGACCCACTTCCGTTATTTCGTCTCAAAAATATTATACAATTATTTCCTCCCCAAAAATTAGTATTCCAATCCCATACACAATTAGCAGCGACCTTTTAAAGGTCCAAAACATTCATTCTTAAATGTTCAGCCTTGACTCCCTAATGTTCAGTCATTACGAAGAATGTGCGGTCAATTAGCACAATGACCGGAGATAATAGATAATTGCATAATAATCACTTTTTGCGGTATTTTACACTATTGAGGTAAAGACAATCGGTTGGTATAAAAACCGGTTGTTCGTTGTTTTTGTTAGGAAAGATAAATGAGGTGTTTGTGCATAAGTACTTTATGTGTGATTGTGTAGACTATCACACGGTTATAATATTCATGCTAATTTCCTTGGTTACCTAAACATCTTTTTGAGGCTGACTGTACCCAGATACTCTTCCATACTAATAATCTAAACAGTTCGGAAAAGTTACTCTATGCCTTACAAATGAAAAAAAAAAACTGTATGGAGGTTTTATTTCACTGCAATTTTAAATCACTTTAAGATAATTGTCATAATTTTGCATGTATTTTCTATTTATGTTTAAGCTTTGTATTTCTTTAAGTGACAAATTCACCATACTAATAGATATACAATAAGTTCTTTTATGTAATATGTTATTAGTGAATGAGTCGTTAGTGTACCGTTATATAAATAAATCTTTCATCTCTTTCCACATTTTTTTATACATCAAATCATTTCTTTGCTTGAATATGGGTAATAATTTATTTATTTCTTTCTTTATTTATTTCTTTTAGGAGGACTTACAGACAAATAATTAAAATAATTACAATTTAGGTAACTATTTAGCTAATTACAAGTCCACACATATAGGTAACTTAGTGCAATAGTAGTGTTTATTACAAACCAAGGGGAGTGCTAAAAGATTGAAAAAAGAATAATTAAAAGAAAAAAAAACAAATAATTACAGTTTTTAAACTACTACAAACACTACAGAAGGAAATTATGTTCAATTTTAAGTATAGTTCCGTCAACGTTCCATTTATGCCGATACCTTATAGATTACAGCTCAAGCCGTAATCGTGTATGCACAAGTGAAAAGCTAGTTCCTTAAAGGACGTTCACACGATCCCCAAAGTACTCCTCACCTGCGCGCTTCTTTATCGCTCTTGAGCTGGTGCAGAATAAGTCAAGGTCAAAGTCTAGCCGCGATGCAAGATCATTAAAGCTCCTTGCACTACGGATAAGAAATGTGTTCCGTCTATACTTGGTCACGGCAAATGGTACATCTAATAGTGGCCGTTGTCTTAAGCTCCTTTGGCTGGTGCGAAGCGATACATTCGCAAGGAGCTCCGGGCAGTCAATATAGCCATTCGCAATGTTAGACAAGTAGCAGATGTCACTAATATTGCGTCTATGTTCAAGAGGTAGAAAATGATAACGCTTACATCGGGCAATGTAGTCTGAAGTGTGCCGGTGTGCCTTGTAGTCTAAATATTTTAAGAATTTGCGTTGAATGCCTTCAATTCGAGATATGTAAACTTGGTACTGCGGGTTCCACACTTGGGATGCGTACTCGAGATGGCTACGCACATACGCACAGTACAGTATTTTGATGGTTTTTAGAGACCGGAAGCAGGCCGACGCACAGTGGTGCAGGTAGTACGGGCATGCGGAAAATATTATTTTTAAATGAAAAGACGTTGCGTTTCTTCATAATACTTTATTAAAATGATATAATGGATGTACCAGTTTACAAAGAGAAAGATATAACACGTATTTTTTTTTATTAACATGAAAATATTCATCAAATTTTTTCACATGAATTTCATATAATTAAATCAGCATTTTTAAATAAATAAATATTAATAAACTAAATATTAAATAGAGAAGACATTGATTTAGAGATGGGTGCTATCCACTAATAAAGCTCTGGCATCATCGTGAAGAGGATAGTATTTTTTATTCGGTACTGCACGTAAACTGTTGATAAGGGGATCTGAGGTAGCTAAGAGCATATTCATAACATCTTCATTACATGATAGACGAGAACATTTTCTTGAATGACCTAACCTATAATTGCGGTAATCTTTATTTCGCGCTTCTTGAGCTTCCTCAGATAACATCCCAATAGGTAAGGCAGCAACACTTATTATTTCTTTGCCATGCAGCAAGATTTTATGCACAGTATTTGGCATATTATACCAGCTGTACATGCTTACGTATAGTTCAGCAGTTTCGTAACAATAACTACCAAACTTATCCGAATCAACTAATGCACTAGAATTAATTGTTTGCAATATTATACCAAACCGATGAATAAGTTCTTTATCGACTCTTGTGACTTCAGCTACAATGTCTGCATTATTGAAAAATCTTCTAGACGTATTTCCATCGTTAGATGTTCCCATTCCTTGCTTTACAAAATCCACTTTTAGACCTAAACGTTGAAACAGCTCACTTTGGATTCTTTTCTTCTCTTCATCTTTTTGTTGTTTGGTAGTTGCGTTCGTTCTCCAACTGGTAAATGACATATTGTACGCAATATGTAATATGCATTCCATAAATTTAATCCGTGCGTGAAGCGGGGATAAACCGACCTTGAGAGCCTCCGTATTCACAGTTTTATTTCGTACTTGGTCAAGGTTATTCATTTCTGATGGCTTTGACTTGCATATAAAACACACTGCACATGATGATGTGTCCGTAACTGTCTGCGCTATTTTGCCATCTATCATTGTGAACACAAGTTTATGGTAGACTTTGTAAGTCTTTTCCTTTAAACTAATAACAGTTTCATTTAAGTTTGCTATTTCAGACTCCATTCTAGCAATTTCATTTTTCGTAGATTCTGTAGTTTCTTTTTGAAATTGGAATTGTACCGGGCGACAACACCTTGTAGAAGAAGGAGTTGCATTTGTCCAATACACAACAGATTTATTTTCCTTTTCATACAGACGCAGTGGAACTAATGATGTCAAAAACATATATGAATCTGACACATTTTCGTCGATAAATGACTGTTTGTACTCAGCATGACCTGATGATCCGTCACATCCCCACTTGTGTAAAAACGTTGAATTTACACTAATCTGTGTAAGGTCGTCTTCAGACATTACTTCAAATAATCTTCTGGTTGTGTGATCCAGTAATGACTGCAAACTTACACAAGCGTAGCTTTCCGTTACATCAATATCCGTGGGGTAGCATTGCCTTTTTACTTCAAGTACTTTATGATAATCGGGAAAAATATCACAACCAATACTTTTTGCTGCATTTCTCAGTACTTGATATTGATGTTTCGAAAGTGATGCATCAAGTAATAATGCCAACGCTTTTTCTGGAGTAAACTTGATAGTATCCGATGATTCTTCTTGTACGAGTACCTTAGAGGCAGCTTTCTTAAGGAGAATGGATACGTCAATCTGCAATTATGACTTAACTTTGAAAACGAACTCCTCGTAAGCGCATGGTTCAAATGCTGTGAAAAAAAATTCATGATGTGTGCCATACAGTTTAAAATAAAATTGAAGTTCAGTTTTATTAATATGATTGTTACTTTTTACAGACAAAATTATACAAAATTGCTATGTTTCATGTTTATATTTTCGAACTACTTCCAAACGCATGAAGCAATTTAGATCATTCTTTCACCAAATTATAGACAAAAAATAGCTTTAAAATCTTGAAGTTCAAAAAATTCAGATAAGTTATGTACACGTGACAATAAAGCAATAAACTGATATTAGCTGACGCGATCATATCAACACCGGCGCGCGGAGACGCGGGCGGCAGTGTTTCTCTAGCGTTCGCACGGGGAGGTTGTGTCGCTCGTAGTCCTTGCTCCTGTCAGTTGCATTTCTGATTTTCGGGTCAAAGAAGTAACAACGCAGATAGTGAATTAGGCATAGTAAGATCGGATTGAAACGTTTCGCACATTTGCGCTCGGACGCTGTGATCAGGGATTAGTAATCCTTGTAAATATTTATTTAGTGATAATTTTGTTTGCGCTTGGACGCTTAGTGTTTTTTTTTTGTAAATAGATGTACATAGATAGTTTATATAAACACTGAGTAAATAATTTGTAAAAATTGGAATTAGTTGTTCGACTCTCGTAAAGGACATATTGTATAAAGATGCTATATCTCAGGCCAGTTCAATAAAACACGGGAAAGAAAATGAAAAAATTGCTATCGATCAATTAGAAAAACAAAAGAATGTTAAAATTACACTTTGTGAACCGTTCATAGATGAGGAAATACAACATCTTGGAGCCACACCCGATGATTTGCTTAACGACGACACAATTGTCAAAATAAAGTGTCCTTTGACAGCATTTAAAAAAGAATTCAAAGAAGCTGTGAAAAAACATACATTCTATAAAATTAACACAGAAGGCGAATTGGTCATAAATCAAGCACATAATTGGTATTTCGTGATTTGGCAGAGACTCTTGGCTGTCATCATTCAACCGTCGAGGCTCATTTACACAAACTCGGCTATCGTAAAGTAATGGCATGATGGATTCCACATCAACTAACTGACAGTCATCGTCAAGTCAGAGTTAGTATTTGTGGTTCGCTTCTTTTTCAGCCACATCGGAAACAGTTTCTTGAAGATCTGGTAACCGGCGATGAGAGCTGGATTCTCTATGATAACAACACATGGCACGCCGTCTGGCTTCCTTACGATGCAGAGCCACCAACGCAGCCAAAGCCGAACCGTCACTCACGCAAGCATCTTCTCTCCGTTTGGTGGGATGTGAAGGGCCCACTCTATTACGAGCTTCTCCCTGCGAGAAGGACGATTACGACTTCCATTTATACTGAACAGCTTCAGAATCTGGCTGACGCAATAAGAGAAAAACGACCGAGACGTGTAAATGTTCTCTTACTCCATGATAATGCGCGACCTCACGTCGCTTCGGAGACTCGACAAAAAATCGTAGAGCTTGGATGGCACCCGGTTGCCCACCCACCGTACTGACCGGATCTCGCGCCATCCGACTATCACTTGTTCCGACCACTAAAGCTTGATTTGCGTGAGAAAAATTTTCAAAACTACGAAAACCTCAAAATGGCAGTGGACAATTTCTTTTCTGCACAGCCTCCGGAATTTTGAGAGCAGGGTATCAATAATCTACCAACTAGATGGGCAGGAGTAATAGAGTTATTTGGGGATTACATTACTGATTAATTATTGTAAATAATGAAGTTATCAATAAATTCATTAAGTCTTATAACTTGGTGCAAGACTTTAGCGCCAACCTGATATATAGAATTTATGCTTCCTGAATTGGTAGATCCAAGATACCCTCGAAACCAGAAAAAAAGAGATCCGCAATTAATTCAAGAAGCAATCAATGGAACGCAAAAACAGGAATATCAAATCTATTAAGAAGAACCTTGAGAAACCATAATATGGCGAAAAATGTTTTAAAACGAAGAGAAAAAAAAAAACAGAAAACAGGTGATAATGAAAATATACATCGACAGTTTGAAGATGGACAAAAGTCATGCTCTACTGAAAGCGAACAACATAAAACTATCCACTCTTCATCTGTATACTTCAGAAAATTACAATTTGATGGGTTTTTAGTTTATTTAAATAGAAGCTAATGAAGATTTGTTTGATTTGTGTGTGTATTGTGATGATTATTGATTATTTTGTGTCCGTATTATAATGTTATTGTGATATTAGTAATAATATTTGAGATTATTATCAATAATGTAATGTGTGTTATGTATATTTTTTGAATAAAAATATCATTTGTACGATCTAGTTTTTTTTATTTTTTATTTAAATCACTTTACAAATCGCAATAATCACTTAGAAATCTAACTGAAGTCACAGCTAACGTTCATATTTACCTACTTAGATATAGAGAAGGTACTTAAAAGACGAAGCTAAATAAAAGATAAAATTTCCACTAGGTACCTTGTGATTACTGCAGAAAAGCGCAAAATTTCAAAGGCAGCTGATCGTATTATCAAATATGTGCGCGCTAAGCGCACGTATTTGATAATACGATCCGCTGCCTGCATTTGGTCGAGAGAGAGCGAGTTATAAAAGTTCAAGTAAATAAACAAAGTTGCACATCTGCGCTGCAATACGTGGACATCTTTGGTATCGGGTAGGTGTGCGGGGGCGCGCGGAGTTCGCGCTTGGCTCCGCCCATACGCCGAAGGTCATTCACGTATATTATCGCCTTAATCATTTCTTCAGGAACGCTTTCACACAATCTTTTAACTTTATATCGCTTTGTTCGATCGCAACATTCATCAAATGATTTTTCTGGTCGTCCTCTATGAGAGCGTTTTGATGGCCCTGGAACATTACTGTCACAATTCACCACATCAGTCTGCACCGAAGATGTCTCAACGGTAAAAATATTTTTCAGCCACTGTTCATTTTTTGCCATAAAAGCATTTTTATTTCTCGCTGCAGTTTGCCACTTTTTTGTAAATACGGGTAGAAAATTACGGCTTAACTTTTCATAAACTTGATTCCAAACACTTTCTGTAAGCTGTGGATACATAAGTTTTAAATTTTCGAGGCATTTATGTATCTCACGATTACTTGATATTATGATTTCCACTAAATCGGCATAGACAATAGTAAAGCTATCCATCACTATAATAACACTGTTATCGTAAGAGAAAATAATTGTAAGTGAAGTTAAAACTACCATTCAATGCTATTTATACTTACACGATATGATAAAATGTTAATTACCCTCATTAGAAACACTTATTAATATAATGCACTTTTTCTTAATTACAGAGCGTCATTAGTTAAGTACCTGGTATTTCCAAGATCGCAGGTTATCGCAGCCAAAACTAATGTATTCTTAATCTATAGGGTCTAATTAATCTCCGAAAGTATATTATTACGTATCGGTCGATAACGGAGATTAGTTATGATCTCATGATTGAAAACAAAAGGTTCCAAATGACCTTCTTCACTAAAAATGTAATAGCAAGTAATTATTCATTATATTATAACATTATGTTTACTATTTTATTAATACACACAATAAACTTATGACTAAACTAAAAATGAAAGTTGATAATTATAGTATTTTGGTTCTATTCATACTTGAAATAACAATATTTTTTGCACGAAATTTGTAAATTCTCGATCACCCTACTTTGGCATCATATAATTAAATACTGTATAATTATTTATCCGTATTAATTTTAGGACTTGTTTCTACTCATTCTAGTATGTGTGTACCAAATTGTAGACATTTTAAACAAGGTTGAAACAAAGGACTTTTTTCCGCCCTTGAACCAATGTGCGACGCTCTCATAATAAACCCCATAGCTTTAGATGCTTTTTTTACAATGTAATCAATGTGTTTATCATACAAGAGTTTATTATCTTGGATCACTCCTAGGTCCCTAATGTAATCTATTCGGTTAATTGACTGGTTTTCCAGTTTATATCCATTACCTAAATGGGTTTTCTTTCGCGTACAACTCATATAACAACACTTCGATATGTTCAACTGGAGCTTATTGCGAGAGCAATAGTCAACAAATCTATTTAGGTCATCCTGGAGTTTCTGCGAGTCCTCTAAGGTACGTATTTCTTTGAGGATTTTCATATCATCTGCATATAGCAAGATGTATGAGTTTTTAAAACAAGACTTGATGTCAGATATAAATATAACAAACAGCAGAGGACCTAGCAGTGAACCCTGAGGTACCCCAGATGGCACTGTGATCCACCCCGACGTGTAGCCATGAAGAACAACGGCCTGCGTCCGATTCTCTATGTAAGAACAAAACCAACGGTATAGATCACCATGTATACCAGCAGTCTGTAGCTTCTGCAAAAGCACTCTGTGATCTATACGGTCAAAGCACTTGCTGTAGTCGGTGTAAACTACATCCACCTGCGCGCGCTGCTCCATCCCTCTTGATATAAAATGGTTAGACAAGATCAAGTTAGAAGTGGTGGATCGCTTACGTAAGAACCCATGCTGTTCATCACCCAAACTGTTTTGTACAGCTGAGTATACCTCGTCATAAACTATGCGTTCCAATATTTTAGAAAATACGCATAGCTTAGAGATGGGGCGGTAATTTTCAACATTGGACTTGTCCCCTTTCTTATGTACAGGTGTGATGAATGCGGATTTCCAAATTTCAGGTACAATACCTTCGGATAACGAACGATTAAAAAGAATGCAAATTGGCGTTAGCAAGCTCTCAGCACAGTTTACTATGAACAAGGGTGGAATCTTGTCTGATCCACCGGATTTAGAAAGGTCTAAAGTATTTAGTAATTTAAAAACTTTGTCCCGGGATACGCTTATTGAGCTAATATGACTTGAGCTAGAGTAAGCATCACCAGTTGCTGGGACCTCTGGATCAGGCGTGCGTGTGCCAGGGCTTAGAAAGGTAGTCATAAAATAACTAGAGAATAAGTTGCTAATTGCCTCACCAGTGTCAGCAGACTGATCTTGATAGTGCATTATATTAGGAAATGTGTTATTGTTTTTCTTACTTTTTACAAATGACCAGAACACCTTTGGGTTGGTTTTAATTGAGGACTCAATATGTTCAATGTATTTATCAAAACATTCTTGTTCTACTGTAATTGCCCTACTGCGCAGTAAAGAGAATGAATTGTAGTCAGACAAGTTACCATACATTTTAAACTTGCGATGGTATTTGTATTTTTCCTTTAAATTTTTTACTAAAGTGCTACTATACCAGGGTGGGTGCAGTGATTGTGTTATTGATTTTTTTGGTACGAACTCGTCAATTAGTTCATAAAGTTTATTGTAAAAATAGGCAACTGCTTGATCCAGTGACACAGCATTAAGGGACTTGTCCCAAACGACCCGGTCAAGTTCAGATTTAATAGATTCGTAGTTACCTTTATGGAAAATGTATTTAATGCATTTTTTTTCTTTGAATATGTGTATTTCGACGAATTCTGCTAGAACAATAATGACAAAAGTTCTCCATTTCTGATCTAACCATAGGCATTGGACAAAAGGCATCGTATGTTTAAATTATGTACAAAGTAATATACCATTTTATACAAAAAACCTACCAAGTGCGTGTCGGACTACGAACTATGAAGGGTTCCGTAGTTGGGATGAATCCCAAGAACAAACTTAACATTGTAGTTGAAAAACATGTTCTCCCATACATTCCAACTGCAAATGTAAGTTTGTACGCACAATATTGAGAGATTTACCATGTTATTTTAAGACCTCAGACTTCTTATAGGTTTCTGTAATCTATAGGTATTGAACTATTTTCTGTATTTTTTTCAAAATTTTAAGCTCAGTAGTTTCGGAAATAAGAGGCGGGAGGGGATTGGTCAATTTTCGTATACTTTATAATAACTTTTTATAAATAACTTTTAAACAATTTATTTTAAAATTATAAAAAAAAATATATATGTGAGACCCTTACAGTAAGCCCTTTCATTTGATATGTCACACGATACAGTTTGCAAAACGTTTTTAATTTATTTTCTTATTTGCCCCCCAAAATTGATCCCTATATTCAAAATTAATTTATTTACGTTACACGTCCTTGATTGAGTCACAGAAATTCATAAGTGTAAATTTCAACTTAAGCGGTTCATTACATTCGGAGCAAATTGGCTGTGACAGGCGGACAGACAGAAAGACAGACAGACACACGAGTGATCCTATAAGGTTCCCGTTTTTTCCTTTTGAGGTACGGAACCCTAAAAATCAGTTTGAACCTAGGTCAAAATATACCTATATAGGTTCGATTCATCACCGTTCTTTAAAATCTAGTCATCAGGAGCGGGTGTTCATTTTCAATGAAAATACAAGATATGGTAATTGCTTGATTGATCGTATCTGCTATTAAGATGAATCATAGTGAACGTGGCTGTGGCCTTGATAAGGTTACTGTGAGTAATACAAGAGCAAGATTTGCGATTTTTAAAAGAAGTAGGAACTCTATAGTACCTACATGTACCAAATACAGCCGCAACTGTAAGATGAGACACTTGCAACAGGTACGTACAGTACACCACACATCAAAGTGTCTAGAGATCAAGCACGTTTTTGCTAGTCACCTACTAAAAATCAGGTTTTTTAATTATACTTTTTGGAATGGATACTTTTTAGTAAATTTCGTTGTTTGAAACGGGAATCTTTTTTGAATTTCGATCAATAGATGATAATCTTTTGTCAAGTCATATTCCTTTATAATCCTGCAACGGGTTTGAGGCCAAATCCGTAAAATTTCCGCCACCTGAGTAGAATCAATACTCGTATAAAATAACCTTATTTTGGAGAAAAGACGTCATTTGAGCTCAGAAGAAATGATCAGAGTCATGGGAATGTTGGAAGCTGGTTCTCGGCAACGTGCTGTGTGCTAGAAGTGCTAGTTTTACATAAAACTGCACAGGCACCTATGAAACGTCAGAAGTTTGGTGCACCTAGCACGTTATACCCGTGATCATATCTACCTAGGACGTACTCTACGCGTCATTACATTGTACTAGTCAGCTGAGACAAAGTTGCAAAGTCCCTTTGCATGCAAAGGGATACATAAATAACTATTACATAGGTACTGTGTGGATGCCCCTATTTTGGATCATTCTCCACGAGTGACAATGTCCATTTAGAAACATAGCTGCTGTTTTGGACCACGGTATATGCTTTCGTTTATCTTCTTTCGTATAGCTTGTAGGAACTGTAGAACTTACGTCGCGGGGGCGAAACTATAATAATAGATAATAAAATTTAAGACGTTTAATATTATTCTTTTACAAGCTTTTATTTAGTTTCGCCTGTCGCGGTGTCTGTCTGTAATCGAATCTTGCAAGTTAAATTTAACCCACTTCCCGGTCTCCGATTGAGCTGAAATTTTACATGCAGATGTCAATTAGATGACAATGCAATATTATTATGACATCTGATCTGGTGATGAAGCCGCAAGGTGGCCGTGGTAACTCGGTAATAAAACGACGCAACCCTATCGATTTGGGCTCGCTTGATTCGTCTTGACTCACTCATCCTAGATGATACACAGACTAATAAAAGCTTGTTTTTAGGGTTCCGTACCAATATGATAAAAAGGAACCCTTATGGTGCAACTCAGTCTGTGTCTGTATGTCACAGCTAGATATATCAAGTACTACTAATGCTATCAACTTGAATTTTGGAATAGTTTTAGATGACGTTTGCCCAACTATTTTTCAAATAAGAAAGAAATAAAAATGTATACAGGGTGTTTGGTAGATGGGTGCAAAGCCTGAAGGGGGTGATATCTTAGACCATTTGGAACTTCTTAAGCTAAACTTGTCTTAGACGAAGTCTGTTCCTTGTATTTTTTTTTTAAACTGATGTTTTTTCTGACAGATTGTAGTAACTTGATGTGCTGGCGTCTGTACATCCTAATTCCAAGAGCTAATGAGATATCTGCGTAAATAGTACCTCAAAAGAAAGGGCAATAACCAAGCATGTTTTTAAAATGGTTTGAACGACTGAGGCTATTTTTTTATTTTTTTATTGTGCTGTAAACAAAACATGTTCTTGATTTTTAAAAGTTTCTTAAACTTGAATATGGCGTAGAATGTTTCTCTGATAACACAGATGCTTGGGGATTATTTTGTTTGAGTAATCATACATTACATAAATAAAAAATAATAACATAACAGCTTTTATTGGACACTATTAACAATTAATTGAAAAAAAAATGGGTATTATTGTTAAAAACCTCAGAGTTTAAAAAAAATACAAGGAACAGACTTCGTCTAAGGCAAGTTTAGCTTAATAAGTTCTAAATGTTCTAAGATATCACCCCCTTCAGGCTTTGCACCCATCTACCAAACACCCTATATAATAGGTTGGGGAAAAAGTTTCTTCGCATTTTTTAAGAAAATTTCAAAACATTTTTTAATATAGTTTATTTACATTTAACTAAAGTATGAAGGTACCATTTTGTTCGATAACTTTTTGCCATCTTGTAGGTAGGGACATGATCCCATTGCTATAGAAATTTTGGGACTTCTGGTCAAAATACCGCGACAAGTGGTTTTGGCAGTCCTCTCGTGATGTTAACCTGACACTGCCTAAAGAATTCTGAAGAGACCGAAACAGGTGGAAATCTGAAGGTGCAAGGTCAGGACTATACGGCGGATGCATTAACACCTCCCAGCCAAACTCTCTTAATTTTTGCTGAGTGGCTGGTCTAGCGTTAATGTGTGAGGTCTAGCGTTATCATGATGAAAAACCACATCCCTTCTGTTGATTAATTCCGGCCGCTTTCTCTCAACTTCTTGCTTTAATCTCATCAGTTGTTCGCAGTAGAGTTCAGAATCGATGGTCCTGCCTGGTGGTAACAGCTCATAATGAATAATGCCCTTCCAATCCCACCACACACACAGCATCACCTTATTGCGAGTTAACCCGGGTTTCGCCACAGTCTGTGAAGCCTGACCGGGCTTTGACCACGACCTTTTTCGCACGTTCTTGTCATACGTGATCCACTTTTCATCACCAGTTATCAGCTTCTTCAAAAATGGTTCGGTTTCATTACGTCGTAATAAAGAATCACAAATGAGTACACGGTTCATTAGGTTTCTTTCAGTGAGCTCGTGAGGTACCCAAACGTCGAGTTTTTAGTGTACCCAGTTTTTTTTCAAATGCGCCAAAACTGTTTTGTGGTCAATTTCCAGTTCTTCAGCTACGTCGTAACTACTGATATGCCGATCTTGCTCCACTTTTTCAAAAATGGCATCCATTTTATCCGTAATAGCCCTATTACCACAGCGACATTTTGATGTCAAAGATGCACATCTTTGACATCAAAATTTCCGAACTGAAAACGCTTAAACCAAATTTGTGCTACTCTCACAGACACTACACTAGGTCCATAAACATCGCAAATTTTTTTGGCGGCTTGCGTTGCATTTTTACCTTTTTTGTAGTAAAATTTTAAAATGTATCGAATTTCTTCATTAGATTCACTCATCTTGACGGTACGAAAAACAAATGAAAATCACACATTTTCCTAATTTGAATTTGGAATTATGTTCTTTAAAATTTAAACTTTCAATGATACCAAAACCAGCCAGATACAAATAGTATAGCCAAAGAGATTTTATTACAAGTTCATACATACTATAATGTGAAAAGACTTTTTCCCCAACCTAATATATATTTTGCAACAGGGACTGAAAGGGTGTCTTAAAAATTTAAAATGGGGCTACTAAGGCATGTGGGGTATCACATGAAAGAACGCTGTTTGCGCATTCTGACAGGCCAGATGGCGTGGTTGGTTAAGATACCACCTATCACGCCACTGGTCGTGGGTTCGATTCCCGTCCATGACAAACATTTGTGTGCATGAACATGTCTGTGTCTGAGTGTAATTATCTATATAAGTATGTATTTACAAAAAACAAAAGTAGTGTATGTAGTATATCAGTTATCTGGTTTCCATAGTACAAGCTCTGCTTAGTTTGGAATCAGATGACCGTGTGTGAAAATGTCCCAGGATATTATTATTATTATTATTCTTTTTTTTAGGCCACAGATTTTTCGACTTTTGATGAAAAGTATAAATTTAAACACCGTTCACCCCCCTCTCTTCGCCGCCTATTTCCGAAGTTTGCATAGAGAAAAATCTGAAATTATTCTGTGTGATAGAAGTTTATGTAAAGATTTTATGGAAAAATAAAACGATGTCTGTAAATATCACACTTTTTTATATATGACTAGCAGCGCCCCGCGGTTTTACCCGCGTAAGTCTCGAACCCGTAAGAATATCGGAATAAAAAGTATACTATGTGTTAATCCAAGTTATAAACTATCTGTGTGCCAAATTTCATGAATATCTGTTCAGTAGTTATTGCGTGAAAGAGTAACAAACATACATCCATCCTCACAAACTTTTGCATTTATAATATTAGTAGGAGGTAGGATATAGGCAAACAGCCTGTACAACGAAGGCTGACTTTTACATGAACCCTTTACAGTACTTACCTTAGAACGACAGAAAGAAAGTAGAAATACTAAGATGGAACTTATTGTGTCGGCGCCCACCACTAGTCTCTAAATGTGACAAGCCGAGTGCCCGGTGGGATTTCCTATAATCAAAAAATAAATTTCCTTTAAAAAAATAAAAATCGACTTCAAAAACCTAAAACGAATAAAATAACTGAAGTCAGTACCAAGCTAAGGTGCATTGACATTAAATAATTGAAGACACCGATTTCAGAAGCTGTTATGTTTTTTATCAAAGTTATTTTTTCATTTTAGGTTTGAAGTCGGTTTTTACTTTTTTAAAGTAAATTTATTTTTCCATTTTAGTTGGATATGCAATTACATAAGGCCAAGACGAACGAAAAGAAGAACCATCAAAATCCGCTTATAAATGCCGGAGATACAGTACATTTATGCATATGACTTCGTCAATAAGAATTACTACCTAATGTATTATGTACCTTCCTGAAAGGAAATAAATTACGTTCATGAAATAATCATCAAAATTGGTTCATTAGTTTTTGAGAAGATCGCGGACATACAAACATAAATAGAGACATGCGGGTCGAATCAAGAACCTACTTTTTTGAAGGCTTGATGTGGTTACTTAAGGGAGTAAGTTTAAAAAAAATCCGTCCTTGGCGCTCAATTTCAATTAATTATACGTACGTATATTACTCGTATAAGGATATCTTGTGCAAAATGCCATGCCTCTAAACCTAGCAGCTTAGGCTATGTGATATTTGTCAGTGAGCGTATGAATGTAGGACATCCCCGGTCAAATTCTGATGGAAGAAGATTTAGGGCTCTAGGCACAGACGCCAGCACATCAAGCTACTACAATCTGTCAAATTTCTTTAATAGATTTTCAACTTTATCGCTAAGGCATTAGGTTCAAGGTTGATTGGGAAAATTTGACAGTTTCGGGTAGCTTGACCTGTTGGCGTCTGTACATGGGAGTACTACTAATTAAATTACAGCTCTGCCTATCCTTCGGGGTATGCAAGGCGTGAAGCTACGTGAAGTTTTGCAAATACTAGTTAATACTTTCAAGGCAAACCATAAGTTTGAACAAGTAAGTGCAACGCAACGCTCAGCACAGTTAAGTCACTTTCGCCAAGGTCGGAATTCGGATGGGTGACCCATTGAGAAACCTGTACATTCTGACTCAGGTTTACGTTTTATTACTATTAATCGATTTTGCAAGCCTTTGCCGATCAACTGTTTCGATTGTAAACAAGTTTAACCTAGCAAACGATTTTAAATCTTATATCAAAAAATTTAAGTACGGTTTTGAATGTAAGGAATCGAAGTGTATTTTCCTCATGCGTTTTTGTTTGATCGTTCATTGTAATTTTGAGTTTCATTGTTAGTGAGATATGGTTTAGAATTGAATGGCGCTAAGAATTATATTGCACATTGTTGATATCAATACTTGAGGTCGTGGCTAAGTAATAAAATAACAGCCGCATGGGTCGATCCATCAGGTTAAGCTACGCTTGCCGGAGTTGGTCCGTGGATGGGTGACCATCGTTTCATACCGAGCCTCCTCCGTGCCTCGGAAAGCACGTAAAGCCGTTGGTCCCGGTTGTCATTCGCGGATCTTTGACAGTCGTTACGGGTCGTCAGAAGCCCGAAAGTCTGACAACCAGTCTTATCAAAAGGTATCGTATTAACCAGTAACTGGGTTGTGGGGGTCAGATAGGCAGTCGCTCCATGTAAAATTCTGGTATTCAGCTGCATCCGGTTAGACTGGAAGCCGACCCCAACATAGTTGGGAAAAGGCTAGGCAGATTGATTTGATATCAATACTTTTTAGTAAAATATTTCAAATTCAAACTAATATTATAGTCCGGTGCACCAAAATTATGGAACGATTGATTTTGAACTTAATTTGCTTTAAAATAAGGTTTAGTATTATTTGGGCGGGTGTTAAAAATGTAATTGTATTTTAACTTGGGTAATAAATTAAGTCCTAGCATTTGCGAAACGATAACAGCAAAGCAATACTGTTTCCGGTAGACATACCTAAGTACGGGTATATAACTGTTCCGTTTAAGTATCACAAAAAAAATCTTTTCTAGGTACTATGTAAGCCAATGCGCAGCAGAATGAGTAGCTAAAGACATTCGACACGGTCGGCTTCCCAGTCTAACCGGATGCAACTGAATACATGGAACACATGAAACGTCTATCTATCTGAACTCCATAACCCAGTTACTGGGTAAGACAGGTGTGGTATTTCTTTTCTTAAAACCACATGATTTTGTTACCTAACCGAGTTTGTTCATACTTTCACTATACTTCCATTTTACATATTAAACACCAATTCCAATAGGAATCACTCCATTTATTTTCTAATTTGTATATTTTAATTGTGAAAACTCAAATGTCATTTATCAGATTTTATTCCTTTTTAAAGCCAAGTCTCCACTGTAAACTATGTGTTAAGGCCGAGTTCTCATTATCACTGGCTATGTTTCTTACTCATCTATTCTGACATATGTTTAAAATATTTAGTATTTGTATTTCAATAACAAGATGTGCTCCTATAAAGGGACCCGTCATTGCTTCTAAAAACCAGTCTATTTTCAACTACGAAGCAGTCTACAATAAATACCATGATGTAACAGCAAGCAGTATATCTTTCCAGAGGACTCCGGTCATCAGGCCAAGTTCGCAAGTGACCCATATAGAGAGTATATCCACTCCCTGGTATTCTGAAGTCTATATCATGGACATTTTGAGGGATCTTTGAGGTCCAGGGGCCCTCTAACGGCGTGGCATAAAACGTCGCACTATGGAAAATGTTAGAACGGCTGATTAAAAATGTTTTTTATCAAAGTCGCTATTGTCATACTTTATTATTTTTACTATTACTACTAATTATTAATATTATTTATTAATTTTATTATTACTTTATTTTACTATTTTATTTTTTTATTATTTTTTTTTTAGGGTTTAAACTAAACTGTAATGTCAAAAAATTATATTATGTTAGATAAAATGATTTTTATACAATACCACAAACTTTATAGTTTTGACGGACGCCCATGTCAAGCCTGTTCACTTCATTAATTTCAAATTGATTTCAATGTTAAACTTTGTAGGAATAGATATAATGTAATAGGTTGGGGAAAAAGTTTCTTCGCATTTTTTAAGAAAATTCAAAACATTTTTTAATATAGTTTATTTACATTTAACATTTACAAATAGTATAGCCAAAGAGATTTTATTACAAGTTCATACATACTATAATGCGAAAAGACTTTTTCCCCAACCTAATATTATATATTTCTGCAAATGTCATCTTTTGAAGATTTGGAGCAACTAATATGTTTATAATATTATGTTAAGGTTTACCTTAAAATAATTGCAAAACAAAATAAGGTAAAAAAAAAGTTTTTTTTTAAGTTCATCGAGAGTTTTGACAGTTACCCACGTTTACCCCTGCTTTGAATTTAATGTTGATTTGTAGCCTAGCTGAGCCTGCTTTAAATTTAATGTTGAGTTTTAGCATATAGTAAACATTACTTTAATTAATTAATCTATATACAATTTTTCATCACAATATTTTTTACTTTTTTTTTTTACTTAACACAATTTTTTTTTTATATATTGATTTGTATTTTGGGATTAACTTTAATATAATTGGTTTTTGTAGACATTATAATTTGTATTTATTGTTAAAAAATAATAATGGTAATTTTTGATACTTTTAATTTAATTTTATTTTTTAATGTACGGTATTAAATTAAATCATATTTAAATACATTAAATATATTTGAAGCCATATACACTACTCTATATTTGTGCAAAATTTTATAAAATAATATTTAGAAATAAAAAAGTTATCGATTTTTAAACACAAACAGACCTCGATTTTCCATAGTGCGTCGCCGTCGTCTACTGTCTATTCTTGGACAGAAAAGCCCCTTCTAGCGGCGCGACGTAAGCCACCGCCAGCATGGGGTGCTGGATGCTGCCATCCCTATACCCCTCCTTGGAGTAAGACGCTGTAGCCTTGTCTTCGTCCCTTTTTTGGGGACTATGGATTCTTCTGCTCTGCTGCCTGCTGATTCCTGCTGCACGGTCGTGACTCCGGGCGTCCTGAGCTGAAGATCCACCGTTCCTGCTCTGCTACATCCTACCGCTGCACGTGTCTCGCTCTGCTTACTTGTTTATTACTAATCTCTGTATTTTATTATTTTACTGTATTTTACCATGGGCACAAACCTGAAATGGCGAAAAAAAATCCGCTGTTCCCTACATTTATGTCGACATAACTCGTCAAAATATGGGGAGCAGATGATTTCGTTTTTCGCGAGGTTTGGTCCCATAGTAAAAGTTGTTTGTTATCATGAGTACAATTATGTGTTTAAGTATCGGTCATTAATTACCAGTCACCCTTAGTATATGTATTTGTAATTGCGTTCTCGAAAACGACTGTAACGATTTCGATAAAAGTTGCATTATAGGGGTTTACGGGGGCGAAAAATCGATCTAGCTAGGTCTCATATCTGGGGAAATTAGTTTTCTCTATGTTCACCAGAGCAGAGCTCGGTCGACCAGGTACTGCAGTTTATACTAGTACGGAGACCAGACTGAGTAAGTCCGTTCTAACAACCATACTAAGCACCGAAATATACCAAACAGTGCGACCAACGGCTTAACGTGCTTTCCGAGGTACGGTGGGGTCTTGATATTACCCATCCACGGACCAACTGCGGCAAGCGTAGCTTAACCTGAGCGATCGACCCGTGTGTCAGTTCTTACTTAGCCACGAGCCCCTGTGCGTACTCGCAACAAAACATTGCATTATTGCTAGCTGTAGTTCCTACACTATTAGTCAAAGTTGAAAAAAACTAGTAAAATTTATTAGGCGCAGTCTGAGGCCGCACCGTTTGTTTTCGTGAAAACAGATTGAAATTTTACTACGGTTTCCGATACTGCCGTAGCCATTGGTTTTACCCGACTTAGTAGGCTCATTGTATTCCTTATAAAGTAAGTTTTCACCGGTTATGATATTTTTCAGTTCTGGGCAGATTTATGGCCGATATGAATTGCTATTTACGGTTTCTGACACTGCCGTAGCTATTGTACATATTGGCTTGGCACTAGATTTTTTAGGCTTATTGCATTCCTTTTCATGCAAGCTTTCTTCGATTGGGTTTCTTTTTAATTTCTGAACAGATTTCATCAGGCCAAGTCTCTTATTTTGACTAAGGTGTAGAGTTTGTGAAGCTAAGGCTTGTAGATTTAGGGCGTGTAGAGTTAGAAGCTTGGTTCTACATGAGATCTGATAACTTTTGCCAGTGCGAGCCATATGGTCTCGTCTTGGCCACATTTTACATGAAAGTGTTTTTGGTGGGTTGGACTTACCACCAGTACACCGAGCGAAAAGACGTTTTCACGTGAAAAACTGTTTTGATCCAATACACAAAAGAAATTACCCAAGTTAAAACTGTCCGGTATAGGACAGACAAAACTTCTCATTCACTGGTGATAAGTACCTTTTATTAATATTTCTTCAAAACACAATAGTGATTGTGATAGAAATCAGCGATATTTCCCCACTATGATTGCTAAAACATTTAATTAAATGCCAGAGGAGATCTGCCGAGTGCCGCGTATATAAATCTATGCCAACGTTCTCTATTTCGTAACAGTGTTGCTATTTGATCAAATATTGGCTTTCGGAACAGCACTTTCTATTGCCACATTAATACAGATATAAACTAATGGTTTTGTAGTAAAATGCATGGTGATGAAATTAAAGTAAAATCCTTGATTGATTATGAAAGAAACCGGTCAAGTGCGTGTCCGGCCACGCACAATGAAGGGTTCCGTAGATGAATTTATCCCAAGAATAATCTTAACATTGTAGTTGAAAAATATGTTCTCCCATACATTCCAACTACAAATGTCCATAGTTAAACGAACAGGATCCAACCCACATTACCCCTAATGTGGGTTGGATCCTTTTTGTTTAACTATGGACAAATGTAAGTTTGTACGCACAATATTGAGAGATTTACCATGTTATTTTAAGACCATAGACTTCTTATAGGTTTTCCTGTAATCTATAGAGCTATAGAATTATTTTCTGTATTTTTTTTTTTCAAAATTTTAAGCTCAGTAGTTTCGGAAATAAAGGGCGGAATGGTCAATTTTCGTCTATTTTCTTAAATAACTTTAAAACAGTTTAGTTTTAAATTATAAAAAAAAAAATACATTTCAGCCCTTTCATTTGATATATCGCACGGTATAGTTTGCAAATATATTTTTTTAATTTTCTTATTTTCCCCCCAAAATTAACCCCCATATTCAAAATTCATAAATTTACATTACACGTTCGTGTTTGGGTCACAGAAATACATACGTGTACCAAATTTCAACTTAATTGGTCCATTTGATTCGGAGTAAATTGGCTGTGACAGACGGACAGACAGACAGACAGACACATGAGTGATCCTATAAGGGTTCCGCTTTTTCCTTTTGAGGTACGGAACCCTAAAAAATGCCTCGTAGGTTAGTGGTCGCAAGCGCTACTGCTAAGCATGAGGTCCTGGGTTCAATTCCCGGCTCGGGCATGCTGTTATTGGGTTTTACCTTTACGAGTTCTCAGTATCAGCCCCGAGTGTGGATTTGTGTGGTTGATAGCAATAGGCTCGCCACGTGGGTGTACTATAGATACGTCTCTGCCTAACCCTTCGGGTATTACAGGCAAGACGTTTTATCATAACAAAACTTCTGGCCTGTACCTATATATAATATGAAAAATTCTTCACCTTTAGACGACGAAAAAAGAAGGAGGTTCTCACGCCTCGTGCCTATATTTTTTTATAAGTACGTACCTATTAATTAGTGTTGACTTGAGTTAATGAGATGGAGGAGCAGACTAAGCCTACCGGCCGACATTTTAGCAGTAATTTTAAAAACGTGAAAATAATGATGTTCTACGTGTTTTCATTGTAAATTAAGGAATAGTAACCGCGTATCGGAATCTCTCGTGTTCGGCATATTTCTGTATGCAGCTGAGACTTGGACATTACGAGAACTCGAAAAAAAATCAGCGGTTCCCTACATTTTGACGAGTTATGTGAACATAAAACAGCTGATTTGGTCCCAGCCACAAGACAATATTTACATACCAAGACCCCTCCATGCCTCGGATAGCAGATTAAAGCGTTGGTCCCGGCTGTCATTCGTGGATCTTTGACAGTCGTTACGGGTCGTCAGAAGCCCGAAAGTCTACCAACCAGTCTTACCAAGGGGTATTGTATTACCCAGTAACTGGGTTGTGGAGGTCAGATAATATGCCATTAATAAAATTCAAAAAGGCACTTAATAACTTACTTAGTGACACACTGGATGAATTTTTCAATAATGGCTCAATATAATGCTTTGTTTCTATGTTATATGAAAGAAAAAAAAATCTTAAATGATGAATTAATTTGGAATTGAAATTTATTGTTAATATTGATATTTAATAATATTTTTGACATTTTCAATTATTCCGACTTACATTTATAACTAAATAATTCCTCATTTGAATCTGACATAATTCAATTTTGAAATAATATTATATAATTGTTCAATTTATTTTGAAATTTTGACTATGCATGATTTTCAAACATCGTTTTTTTCTGTGAAATTTAAATTTGTAATATTGAGCTAGATGCACACCATATTTATACGCCTCCTGGCATAACATAGCGTTCTGTTCACCAAACTTAAGATCTGTATTTCTTTACCTATGTTAACAAATAAAAGTGATTTGATTTGATTTAATTTCATTTCATTTAACCAGTTATGCAATTTAATTTTAAAAAGTCTACAATTCAATACTTTTAATGTTTTTGGTAAATTATTAAATATACACACATAGCTCTAAACAATTTTTATTATATTTTACATATCTAGGTAGCTCGTCTAGTACAAGTGTGTATTTGTCACGCCGACTTCGTGAACATACCTCTTCTGCTGTTTTAAACAATTCTTTGAGTTTCTTTACAAACATACACACCTCATATATATATATATAATGATGGTAACGGCAGCAAACCAAGCATTTTAAACATCAGTTTACATGATTCATCGGACGGGATCCCGTATAAGCCCCTTATACATTTTTTCTGGGCGATAAATTCCCCATTTTATTAGTCCATACCGCAATGAGGACTCAACGTATGCTCGATTTGACATTACGGCCGTCTTTATATTTGTTACCTTTTTTATTTGTCTAAGGGCACACCTATACAAATTTATTTGCTTTATTGCATATATGCTTAACCCGCGCCTTCCAGTTTAGATGTTCGTCCATTACTACACCTAACAACTTAGTTTGTGTTACCTGCGTGATTTTTGGTATGCCCATTTTAAAATTAAATTTATTATTATAATGTTTGTTAAATTGTAAGTTTACAGATTTATTAAGATTAATAGATAGATTATTATTATTTAGCCAATTAATTAGAATGTCAATTGTATTATTTATGTCAGTTTCATGGTCAGTAATTGAATTATATTTTTTGTCAGTAGTTACAATTATGGAAAAGTCATCCGCAAAGAGAAAGCATTTGTGATTAATGATATCAACTATATCATTTACGTAAAGTAGAAATAAAATGGTGCCCAATATGCTACCCTGGGGCACACCGCGTTTTACATATTGATATTAAGACGTATGCCGTATCATGTCTCTATTTGCGTCCAGTTTGGTAACAGCGACACACTGTTGTCTGTCAGTTAGGTTAGATATCCATTGATGTGGCAGTCCTCTGATTCCGGGAGCTTCTAATTTTTGTAATAAGTTGGCGTGTGTAGATCGAACACCTTCGATAAGGCAAAGAATAGTCCCGTTACCAACTGGTTGTTGTTTAAATTGTTCCGTATTCTTCTTATGAGTGAAAATATGACTAACGTTGTGGATTTACCTTTTTGAAATCCATATTGCTGTTTTCCTATAATGTTAAATTTCCCGCAGTAATTTATTAATCTGTGATGCATACATTTCTCATATATTTTTGAGATTATGGCTATTAATGTTATTGGGCGATAATTGTTCATATCACTCTATTCACCCTTTTTGAGCAATGGTTTAATAATGGATAATTTTAACGCTTTTGGGAATACTCCTTGTGTAAAAGACAAGTTGATCAAATATGTCAACACTTTACTTATTTCATTGGTACATGTCTTCATAATTTTGGTGTTTAGTTCATCGCAACCTTCAGAGTTCGTATTGTTCAATGATAATATATATGTTGCCTTACCTCACGTTCAGACACAGGAGTGAGGAACATCGAGTTAGCAATTACATTCTCATTGAGACAACAATTTATTTGATCTTGTGTAGGGATACCGTTTATAAAATAATTGTTGAAGGCAGTGGTTATATTCGATGTTGTCTTTAAGATCCATATTATGTATTTCGTTTTTTACAACTGACCAAGTGGCTTTACATTTGTTTTTATTGTTGCTAATATACTTGATGTTAGCATTCCGTTTAGCATTATATATGCATTTTTGCAGTAGTTTCGAATACGTGATTTATTTGGTCTTGTTGGTTCTATTTTTGTTTTTAGAACCAACAAGACCATATACATCACGTATTCCATATCGTAAGGAACGTTTAGTTTTAGAACATAGTTTAAGAGCTTTAGTTATCCATGTTTGTTTAATTTTATTATTTGCATTTACTTTTACATATTAGCTCATGGAATCTGCTGAATGTCGCATTTGCATCGTTTTCGATTTATATGTGTATATCGGAAATTTTTGAAAAATTCAACTAACAGAGAATATGCATTTAGGGCACAAAAAAGTGTGTTAGAAGTATCTGTGATCTTAAACAGACTGATTCATGTAGAACAGGGTTTACAAGAGCACACATTTTGACTTTACCTTCACTATATATTTACGAAGCGGCAGTAATGATATAACGCGATTTAAATCATTATGACACATTGAGAAGTGCACCGGATAAAAATGTATTAAGCGGAATTAAGTGTAGGACAGTTAAGTTTAAATTTAGTATATTTGGAATAGGAGTAAAAATTTATAACAAACTTACAAATTATAAAAAAGCAGTGTAACCTCACATAGTTTAAAAAAGAAACTAAGGGAGTTCTTGATAAGTAAAGCATACTATTCAATCAATAACTATTTTAATGACAAAAGTACACGTGGCTACACCTTTAGATAAGCTTCCTCAATGATTAATTTAATTTTTATGACATCAACAAGTAATTTAGTTTTAATGAAACAAATGAACAATTTAAGTTGTATGGTATCAATGAGTAATTTATGAAATCTATTTATTAATTATTATGAAACCAATGTACCTATTATTTTTTATTATCTGACTGTGAATAAGACGAATGATGGACGCTTACTTAGGACGAATAACGATTTTGATGTTAAATAAATATGGAACAAACATTAAATATTGTACACCTTATGTTGCCTTACCTTATGTTACAGCGATCCTTTATAATAATTATAAGAACTGATATTTCACCTGTGACAAACAAAAAATTAATTTGAATTTGCATTTTATATATCACACGGTACAGTTCGCAACTTCTTTTTAATTTTTTTATTTGCCCCTCAAAATTTACCTCCATATTTAAAATTCATTTATTTACGTTACACGTCCGTGTTTGGATCAAAGAAATCCATACGTGTATCAAATTTCAACTTAATCGGTCTATTAGATTCGGCACATATCGGTTGTGATAGACGGAAAGCCAGACGAACAAACAGACAGACAGACAGCGAGTGATCCTATAAGGGTTCCGTTTTCCTTTTGAGGTACGGTACGCTAAAAAGCGTTAGGTATAATTCCATTGTATGACTTAAACATTATTTATACCCATTTTCGAGTTAATTGAAGGAAGCAGTAATCCACCACTTTATTAACCTTTTCCACCACCCTGTTAGGAGACGATTTTTGAAAACCTTAAAACACTTTAACCTTTTTATTTTTGCTTATAAGTATTGGAATTAAATGAATTTTATTATAACGTATAATATATTTATAATAAACTCGATAACACTTTTGAACGTCATATTAAGATATCGTCATTTCCTATCTTTCCGGTTAGACTGGAAGCTGACCCCAACGTAGTTGGGAAAAGGCTAGGCAGATTGATTGATTGATTTTTTTTACCTCTGAGAAGAAATGGCGAAACAAACTCAAGGGTCAAAGTCTCTTTTAAAGTCCAGACATAATCTTCGCCAGATCATGTGACGACCACTACATTAGCGTCTTAAATGATTTTTTGAGAAAAGAATCACTCAGATTTTAATGGATCTGTCCAGTCAGTGCAAGCATTTGTCAGTAATCGTATTGCTCAACTCAGTACGTAAAGAGCTCAACGAATCCAGGAACAATATCAAAGAAAGGACATTTGGGTAGGCCGCATAAAGTACTCAAACTGCCTTACTATATTAGTACCGGTGCGTTAAAATTTTTACTTACTAACTTTGACACCCCCTAAAACCACTGTGAGGGAATGTTTTAAAAAGCTTAGTGTCAATCTTTATTATTTACTGTGCCAATTTTTAAGTTTATTAACCAAAGAAATAAGGTTTTTCACAATTATAAAATGTATCCCCTCTTTTCACCCCCACAGGGGGTGGAAATTTCAAAACTCGTTTGGAAAGTTTTTATAACATGACGCACTATCATAGATTATTTATACCATTTTTTGAGTTAGTAAAGCCACGCAGTAAAAACCTCCCCTTAAAAATTGTATTACTTTTTATTTACTTTTACTTTTAAATTGATTTTTCATATAAACTGTATTCCCTGTTTTCTAAATCCAAACGATTTTTAAAAATTTCACCCCTGTGGGCACCTCTACAGGGGTGGAATTTAAAAAAATCGTTTGGTATATTTCCGTAACTTGACTGAAAGATTATTTATACCAATTTTCGAGTTAATCAAGCCCCGCAGTAAAATCCTGCCTGTAAAATTGATTACCCCTTTTCACCCCGTTAGGGGTTGACTTACGAAAGACAACGTTCCACATTATTTTTATGTTTGGTCTCAAGTACTGAGTTTCGAGTTAATCGGACCGCGCGTTAAAATTCCTCCATACAAACTTTGACACCCCCAATCCCCCTTAGTTTAGGAAAACTAAAAATATCAAGTATTCGTGTCAAGTTTCAAGTCAAGTAACTCAAGGAATAAGATTTTTCATGCAAGTTTCTTCCCCTATTTTACGCCCTTAGGGGTGGAATTTCGAAAAACCCTTTCTTTGTGTGTGTGTATGTTTGTGTGTGCGGTGTGTGTGCGTGTGACAGGTGGCAGTAGAGGCTTAGGTTTAACACGATACACGTGTATATTACTTTTACTTGAATACCCTTTCACTCTTTCACCCTCTAAAGGGTTGAAATTCCAACAACACCGATAAATACGTTGCGTTAGTTTCTTAATTTTGTTTTTGTTTACTTTGTAAATGAAAGACTTTCCATACACAACTTCATACCCCTTTTCACTCCTTCGGGGATGAAATTATCAAAAACGCTGAGACACGTGTAAATAAATTTTCAATCGTCAGCCAAAACACAAACTTTGAAGATCCCAACTTCGAAACTGACGAACTTTCATACAAACTTACATCCCCTATTTTACCCCGTTAGGGGTAGAATTAATTTGACGATGTATTGGCATGTTATTTGAAGCACATCCTCGCATGATTCTTTACGTTCCAAATTTAAATTTTGAAATTAACAAGAGAAAATTAATGATTATTGTGGATTATTGTAAAATTGCTTTACTAATGGCGCGAATTACTGAAACGATTTTTTTACTGATTACTAAAATTCTAAAACTTTTTGCATATTTTCTGTAAATTAAACAACTTAGTCTTTTTAGGGTTCCGTACCTCAAAAGGAAAAAACGGAACCCTTATAGCATCACTCGTGTGTCTGTCTGTCTGTCTGTCCGTCTGTCACAGCCAATTTGCTCCGAATTTAATGGGCCGAATAAGTTGAAACTTGTTATACATATGTATTTTTGTGACCCAAACACGGACGTGTAACGTAAGTAAATAAGTTTTGAATATGGTCAACTTTGGGAGGCAAATAAGAAAATTAACAAAAAAAGATTTGCAAACTGTACCGTGTGACATAAACACATGAAAGGGCTTACTGTGAGTGTTTCAAATGTATATTTTTTTAATAATTTTAAAATAAACCATTATAAAGTTATTTAAGAAAATAGACGAAAATTTACCATTTCTCCCCCCCCCCCCCCTATCTCTAAAAGTACTGAGCCTAAAATTTTGAACAAATATAGAAAATAGTTCAATACCTATACATTACAGGAAAACCTATAGGAAGTCGATGGTCTTAAAACAACATGGTAAATCTCTCATTATTGTGCGTACAAACTTACATTTGTCCATAGTTCAACGAAAAAACCCACATTAGGTTTAATGTGGGTTGGATCCTTTTCGTTTAACTATTGGCAATTTGCAGTTGGAATGTATGGGAGAACATGTTTGTTAACTACAATGTTAAGATTGTTCTTGGGATAAATTAATCCCAACTACGGAACCCTTCATTGTGCGATATTTTTTTCCAAATATTTTGTCAGTCTATTATTAATTCCTTTTCCTAATAATTTAGACATTGCGGGGAGAATTGAGATTGGGCGGTAATTACTTATTAAATTTTTGTCGCCACCCTTAAAAATCGGACGAACCTCTGAACTTTTTAGTTGGGATAGGAAGACACCTGTATGAAGACAATGATTAAAGATATGTGTAAGAGGAGGGACTAGGAAGTAATAATAATAATATCCTGAGACCTTTCACACACGGTCATCTAATCCCAACCTAAGCTGACCTTGTACTACCAGAGAACTGATATACTACATATACTATTTTTTTTTTTTTGTAAATACATACTTATATAGATAATTACATCCAGACTCAGGACCAACAGACATGTTTATGCACACAAATGTTTGTCCTGGATGGGAATCGAACCCACTACCTGCGGCGTGATAGGCGGTATCTTAACCAACCACGCCAGCTGGCCTGCCGAAGTCACTATGTTGTTTCAGGAACTTATTTGAGACATTATCCCTTCCTACCGAGCATTCGGTTTTTAAACCCTTGACAAGGCGAGAAACCTCATCTTCACTAGTACCCTCCAATACAAAACAGTCCAATTTTAGAGAGTGGTTATTTTTCTTCAATACTGAGTCACGTCGGATATTTTTTTGACATTCTTCAGCTTACCGATATTTATAAAATAACCATTTATTTCTTTTAACGAAATAAATGGTTATTTTATAAATGTTGGTTGTTGGTTGGTTTTATAAATTCATCCCAACTACGGAACCCTTCATTGTGCGTAGTCCGACACGCTCTTGACCAGCTTTGTACATTAAATACCACTTTTTGATATGAGCGATAAAGCGATAGGGGCCGGTAAAATTATAGCCCTACTTGAAGGAGGTTGTTCGCAAACTTACGTGTCTCAGAGGCTAAATGTGAGTCGTTCAACTGTCCAGAGGACTTGGCAACGGTATCAAGAGACCGGGTCAGTCAAAAGAAGACCAGGTTCGGGAAGAAAACGATGCACAGAGTTGACCGCTTTTTGTAAGTCAGGCGTTGCAGAATCATAAGGCGTCAAGTGCGGACCTGAAGAAGAGCCTTGAAGAAGTAAAAGTAGTAGAAGTTAGCTTGTGGACGGTGAGGGGGAGGCTTTTGGCTGCCAATATCAGGAGCTACCAACCGGCTCGGGGCCCTAAATTACTCCGTAAGCACCGTGTTGCTCGACTTCAGTTTGCTCAAAACTGTGCTTCATGAACTCTGGAAGACTGGAATAAAGTATTGTTTTCTGATGAAGCTAGAATATCTTTGTGTGGAGAGGACCGACGCCGGCGAGTGCTGCGAAGACATCGGGAATGCTATGCGGAAGTGTGTTTCATGAAATCACTCCTTATGGCGGAGGCTCCGTTATGTTTTGGGCAGCAATTAATTCGACGGAGCGTACGGAGTTAGTTTTCATAGAAAATGGAACATTAAATGCACATTGGTACATAATGGAAGTCCTAATTCTATATGCACAACCCGCATTGACTGCAATTAGGGAAGATTCCATTTTTCTGTACGACAATGCTCGCCCGCACCGTTCTGGCGACGTGGAAGCTTACGAGTATATGCAAGAAGTTGGGATCCGTCTTTTAGATTGGCCAGCTCGAAGTCCTGACCTCAATCCAATTGAGCATGTCGGGATGTTCTAAAGAGACGGGTAAGATCAGTGCAACCTGCTCCACAAAACATCAGGGAGCTAAAAAGAGTCATTGCAGAAGGTCACTCAAGTCATATTTGATTATAGTTAATGTAAAAATAGCCAGCACCAGTAGACGATTCAGTTTAAACCTCCCACACGCGTTGGAAGTGATATCGGAAGAACTCAACAGGATCATGCACTTGACATGGATTAACTATGACTGCGTGATGTCGTAAGCAATCGGTATAAGTGTTCTGCATGACCATCTAGGAATGTCAAGTTTTAATTCGTTATTTAAAACTTGACATTCCTAGATGTTTCGTTTTTTAGAAATGTCGTTTTTTAGAAATGCCTTTCGTTATTTAGAAATGTCAAATTACTCTCAGGGAGAGTAATTTGACATTTCAAATGTTCCATGTGTCATTTTTTACGTTTCATAGTTTGGTATTCCTTCATTTGGAGGCTATCACTGTACAATTATTTTAAGATTGTCTCCTACATTATTTTGTCATTTCTTTTTATTTTAATAGTACTCTTTGATCGAATGTGTTATATGTAGATGTATAAAGAGGTTAAACAACGTTAGTCGGACTAAGCTCAATGAAGGGTTCTGTAGTTGGGATGAATCTCAAAAACCAACTTAACATTGTAATGAAAAACATGTTCTCCCATACATTCCAACTGCAAATGTAAGTTTGTACGCACAATATTGAGAGATTTACCATGTTGTTTTAAGACCATAGACTTCTTAGAGGTTTTCCTGTAATCTATAGGTACTGAACTATTTTTTGAATTTTTGTCAAATTTTAGGTTCAGGACTTTCGGAGATAAGGGGGTGGGGATGGTCAATTTTCGTCTATTTTCTTAAATAACTTTTAAATGATTTATTTCAAAATTATAAAATCTATATACATATATATTTAAGACCCTCATAGTAAGCCCTTTCATTTGATATGTCACACGGTACAGTTCGCAAAACTTTTTTTTATAAATTTTCTTATTTGCCCCCCAAAATTGACCCCCATATTCCAAATGATAAGTTATCATCATCTTTTTTTGTACATTCTCATATCACTGATAACATTACATAATATCATACGTCACGCCCGTATTTCATCGTGTGCGAGGCTCTCTCTTACAGCTTGCTCGTTATTACCCTGAATGCCAAACCTGATACTCCAAATCAAATCAAATCAAATCAAATCATTTATTTTTGCAGAAAACACTGTTACAATGGTGTTATAAAACTTACATGTTTCAAGTGATTCTACCGTAAGGCATGCAAAATGTATTCAGTCATAAAATACAATTAAACACATAAAACAATCATAAAATACTTTCAGATATTAAATTAATGCAATGTCATACAGATTAATTATTTACTTAATAATATCTCAATGATATCTTAATAATATCTAAATTATCTCAATGTCATTCTTAGAATTATTACAATATATATAACATAATAAATGCTATTACTTGGTATCACTGTGCGGTCTGAAGTTTGGAAAAATTATCGTTTAAGAAGTCGTTTAAGTTATAGTAACATTTATTAACTAAAAGTCTCTTTAGACTTTTCTTAAATAAGGCAGTATTCATTTCCCTTATTTCTTTAGGTAATTTATTGAAAATTACAGGACCCATGTGAAACACACTTTTGTGCATTAAAGCGGTATTTACTCGGCGGACATAGAGTCGCAATCCGTCACGTTGTTGCCTATTATTCATTTCTGAGGCTAATGTAAATAAATTTTATTGGTCTTAAGAAATACTGAGACCTCATAGATATAAAGGCTTGGGAGAGTTAAAATTTTGTACTCCTGGAAAAATGGTTTACAGGTTTCGGTCATTTGGAGGCCAAACATAGCCCTTATGCACCGTTTTTGTGCTTTAAAAATTAAATCTGTATCAGTCGTATTTCCCCAAAAAATCACACCATACCTCAGAACTGAAGCCACTAAACCATGATATGCAGTTAACAAGGTATTAATATTTGCAATCTGCTTTAACTCATGTAGGGCATATACTGATTTATTAATTCTTTTGACTAGTGTTTCAATCTGGGATTTCCATTTTAATTTGTTATCAACTGTAAGACCAAGAAATTTCGTTGTTTGCACTTCAGATACAGGTTCACCCTTATAGTTAATCTGCGGCATAATTGCATTCATACGCTGATTAAAATGGATTATTTTAGTTTTTGCAATGTTTGCCTTCAGATTATTGCTGTCTAGCCATTGAATGATTGCATTTAGGCTACTGCTTATATCATGCTCATAAGATATTCTGTCATTACACTTAATTGCAATAGTGCTGTCGTCAGCAAAGAGTGTCATTGGGTTTGAGTTCGCATTTGGAAGGTCATTAATATAGATTATAAAGAGTATGGAGCTCAATATACCTCCTTGTGGGACACCATATTGTATTTTACGTCCCTTTGATAGATATACCTCCTCCATCTTAGTTCTAGTATTAAGTCTATTAATTTGTGTATACTGAGTGCGGTTTTTGAGGTAAGTTTCAATTAATTTTAAGATGTTGCCTCTTATGCCATAGGTCTCAAGCTTATATAGTAAGATGTCATGTACCACGTGATCAAAAGCCTGTGTCATGTCCATAAAAATGCCGCAGATCGGTATCCGCCTGTCGACATTGAACATTATGATTTCCAAAAATTAATATATAGCAAGGTTAATACTTTTATTCTTTCTAAATCCTTTTTGTTCCTTAGCTAAAATGTTATGAGTTTCAAAGTAATCAACAAGTTCATTATAAATATATTTTTCAAAAATTTTTGAGACGATTGATAGTAAGGCAACCGGTCTATAATTATTCATGTATTCTTTACTCTCTTTTTTATGAATCGGTTTAATAATTGCAACTTTTAATTTTCCAGGGTATACACCAGTTTCAATAGACAGGTTTAGAATGTAGCTAAGAGGTTGCACGATACATTCTGTTACTAGCTTAATGGCTTTAGTACAGATACCATCATAACCTACACTATTAGTATTTTTTAGCCCTTTTATGATTTGTTTTAAATCTTCTGGCAGACTTGGCTTCATAAACATTGAGTTAAGTCTAGATGTTAGGAATTGCTTATGCTGATCTTTGTGCGTATTATTAATGGGTGTTATCTTATCTACAAAATAGTCGTTAAATGCAGTTGATATGTCATACGGATTTGTCACGATATTATTATTCACTTTAATACAAGGGATAGATTCTAATGGTTTGTTTTGCTTTGCAGCATTAATCGTTTGCCAAACAGCTTTTGCTTTATTATTTGCGTTTGAAATATGGTAATTGTTTTGCACTCGTTGGGTCAAAGATACAATCCTTTTTAGTCTTTTGGTGTATTGCCTCAATTCTGATTTGTTGTACACACTTGGGGTTTTTCTATATTTCCACAGTAGATCACGTTTCTTAGCACTACAAGTCTTAATACCCCGTGAAACCCACTTAAGTTTTTTGTGGGTGTGTATAGTTACAGTTTTGTAGGGAAAACAAAGGTCATAAAACAATTTAAATGTATCAATGAAAATATTATATGCTCTGTTTGGATCACAAGTACTGTACATATCTGCAAATGTCATTCGGCCCAGATAGTATTTGAATTTTTCCTGATTTTCTTTACAAAAGTCCCGTCTCCTGATTTTCCAGTTTTTAAGTATACATATATTTCTTACTTGGCATCTTAACAATTGAGCGGTGTGGTCAGACAGTGCTAGGTCAATTACTTCTGACTTACATTTTTTCCCAAAGTTATGGGCAAAATTGTCAATACATGTTTTGCTAACATGTCTGGTAGGTTCTTTTAATTGTAATTTTAAATTATAATTTAGTAGTAAGCATTCAAAGTAAACACAAAGGTTAAGAAGTTTATAATTGTCGGTCAATGCGGCTAATGCACGGTCACACAGACACTACATACTCATCGATACGCGAACGCCCAATTCCTATAACTTATAGAACGTAATCAATAAAACGAAGAACACGTGTCTTTACCAATTTCGAGTGCGCTCTATGAAATACTACCGCTAAAGGATTAGCCGTGTAGCTAAGCAGCTCTTTTCATATTTTCGAAGCGTCACTTTCAGAGTTTACTCAAAAAACCTTTATAGGATCACTCGTGTGTCTGTCTGTCTGTCGGTCACAGCCAATTTGCTCCGAATCTTATGATTACGATTACCGATTAAGTTTAAATTTGGTACTCGTATGTTTTTCTGTGACTCACACAAGGAGGTGTAACGTAAATAAATTAATTTTGAATATTGGTTCAATTTTAGGGGCAATTAAGAAAATAAAAATGAAAAGTTTTGCAAACTGTACCGTGCGATATAACAAATGAAAGGGCTTACTGTGAGAGTATCAAATGTTTTTTTTTTTTTTATTATTTTAAAATATAATGTTTTAGTTACTTAAGAAAATAGACGAACATTGACCATTCCCCCTTATCTCCGCAACTACTGAGCCTAAAATTTTGAAAAAAAAAATACAGAAAATAGTTCTCTATACCTATAGATTATAGCAAACCTTATAAGAAGTCTATGGTCTTAAAATAACATGGTAAATCTCTCAATATTGTGCGTACAAACTAACATTTGCAGTTGGAATGTATGGGGGAACATGTTTTTCAACTACAATGTTAAGTTTGTTCTTGGGATATATCGCAACTACGGAACCCTTCATTGTGTCCTTCATTGTCCGACACGCACTTGGCCGGTTTTGTTTTACTATGGAACCAAGCAACTGAGGAGTATTCTGTTGTAAACTTCCAGCTTCTTCCCGACTATGCTGCAACCGGGTTGAAAGTTAACCAGATGCAGCTTATCATCAATATTTTACATGCCATGAATGCCATCTGACCTCCACGTTCCAATTCCGGCTATACATCAGTAAAATTATTCAAGTATAACAAAGACACATTAAAACATGCAATAATGAACCAAGCACACTCATCGCTTTGATAAACTAATTACAAGAATCATCATATAAATAATAATTAAAGTCATCAGAATCCAATGAGCGCATATTAGTCACATTTTCATTCATAAAACATTTAGGTATGTTACTAAAAATAATTTTAATATTGTAATAAAATGATAACAGAGTCTATTTTATTGTATCGCTAAACCGCAGCTTGCGCTGCTACAGACAACCGCACATCATTGGTAACACTTGCACTGCGAAAAACGCCCTTACTGCTACGACATAAAGACGCTGTCAATGTCAAATTGTTACCACGGATGTGCGGTTGACTGTACATGTGCATGCGCAAACAATGCATAATTACGCGAACATTACGCGTAATCGGCGTAATGTTACGCGGAGTGACGGCGCCATTGTTGGAAACTGTGTCGTTGTATGACCTCGGCGTCTGCGCAGCCTTTTTCTTAAGTTTACTGCCCGCTTTGAAGACATACCAGACGTTCGTAGTTAAAAGATGCTTTGTACTTGTAACTTAGTTTGATAAACCCTTTTATACTTTAGACGCGTTAAAGCCCTTAATATAAAAGATCTATCCTGATATTCTATATTCGACCAACCGATGTTGTTTGAGGTTTGTTGCTTTTGTATTTTTGTCAACATTAAAGCTCTGTTATTTAGATAAATAAATAAATAATAATAAATAGATAATAATATCCTGGGACATTTCACACACGGTCATCTGATCCCAAACTAAGCAGAGCTTGTACGAGTACTATGGAAACCAGGTAACTGATATACTACATACACTACTTTTTTTGTAAATACATACTTATATAGACAATTACACCCAGACTCAGGACAAACAGATATGTTCATGCACACGAATGTTTGTCCTGGATGGGAATCGAACCCACGACCTGCGGCATGATAGGTGGTATCTTAACCAACCACGCCAGCTGGCCTGTAAATAGATAGCTAAAGTTAACATTAAAGACCACAGATATTTGTTCTCTCAAGCGTTTACTGACTTTAATGGCCTTTAAAAGATATTATAATAAATATTTACCAACAGAAAATGATGAACTTCGGATGAAATACCTAAAGCTGGCACGGTCTATTCTCTTTCTCTCTCTCTCTCTATCTCTAGAAACCTTTTACGACTCCAAACGAAAGCGAGTCGCCTATTCTTTGCGAAGCAATGGTCACCTACTACACTATGGGTAGCCTCCATCGTTGAGGAACTAGGCCGTATCGTGGTTCTGTCCTTTGCTTTTTTGTGAATAACAAAAAAGAACATCAATACGTGACATTACGTTTCTTCATGGTTTGAGTAAAAAATGTGTTTCAAGTTCGAGCCACCATAACGGTCGTTTAAAGGGTGTCAAAACATTGTTGATTGTGTTTGGTTTTTTGAGTTAATTTCCCATTATAAAAAGCACAGAATCGCTCGGTTATTGAGATAAAATCTGAAGCTATTAGGAAAACCGGTATTCTAATAATAATAATCATTTATTCTTAGCAAAAATAAGCATTGTATAATGCATGTTACATTATTATGATATTACATTTGTGCTCAATAGTTTTAGATCTAGGGGTTGGTCTGTGGATGAGTGCCCATCTTTTCATACCGAGACTCCTCCGTGTCGCGGAAAGCACGTTAAGCCGTTGTTCCCGGCTGTCATTCGAGGATCTTTGACAATCGTTACGGGTTGTCAGTAGCCCGAAAGTCTGACAACCAGTCTTACCAAGGGGTATCGTGTTACCCAATAACTGGGTTGTGAAGGTCAGATAGGCAGTCGCTCCATGTAAAATACTGGTATCCAGCTGCATCCAGTTAGACTGGAAGCCGACCCCAACATCGTTGGAAAAGGCTAGGCAGGCAGATATGAAGATGTTCTGTTTTTCAGGAATGAGCAAAAAAGCAAAACAAAATATTCTTGAGCGTAATGTAGGTACTAGCTGAACACTTGCACGAAGAACGATAGAAGATGAAGAAGCAAATACCAATACAAACTTCAAAAAAAATACGGTCTTTCGGCTACATGTACAAATAAATAAAATTGAAGTGTCTGTGTGTAATGTCAAAGTGACAGGTTTATTCTAATTGCATATGTAATAAAATTTGGTCTGTCTGTATGTTTGTTACTCATATAGTACGTTTTGTATTAAGCCGTATTTTATGCTATGTATTTGGCTGCGACCGAAACACTACACTGACTATCTGACGCCTGATACTCGTAAATTATATCTACTAGCTATCATAGTACAATCTTAAAAGCTCAAATCAACCATAAGCCTTCCAACCATAAAGACGATCACTATAGAAATAACAATCTTCTACCTATCAAATGGCATCGAACTAAGTAACTCTGCACATAAGGCTACAGGTCAAGCGAGTTCAGGGCAAACATTATCGATAAGAGTCTCACAGCCAATACTTAACATTTTTGTCTTGTAGTCTAAGTGATAACCTCGCAAGTGGATGACCAGATAATCATATTTTATCAGAGTTATAGAGAGTACAGTAATAATGCAAGATTGGAATGAGACGTCAACTGTGGAATTTAATTTTGAATTTATGATGTAGACTAATCAGTGAACCGAAATGACTGGGTGCCTGGTAGCAGCTGAATGAGAAGAACCGATGATCGAGCATGCTACTACTATACTCAGCGGGCTATCAGCGCCCTGCGGGTCCAATATAATAACGGGTTCATGATGTTGATGGGGCTGCCCGGTGTTGCAGTGCATCAGGTATGTTTGCACAAGCACACGTCGATGGATTCCATGCCATCGTCAGACAGAAATCTGCCTCTTTGCTCCGCAAAGTGCGGGAAAGCTCCAGCTCCATCCTGAAGACCATAGCGGGATGATGTGATTCTCTATTGTTAGGTGATGTTGTTCGAAGATGTATCTAGAACAACACCCTTGTCGCTAAATAGATTACTAAAATAGGTATCAGTTATCTTTTTGTTTTACTAACCCATACAGATGTTGCAAATCCAAAAAATTTTTTTTACAATATTTTATTTATTGAAGAGGCCATGTCCAGCTGTCAACAGCTACAGGCTGATGGAGATGATGATGACCGAAATCTGGGACCTGAGACACCTGGGTCATTATTTACACATGGTCATCTGATCCCAAACTAAGCAGAGCTCGTACTATGGAAACCAGATAACTGATATACTACATAATATGTACAAAAAAAAAAGTAGTATATTATACTACTTTTTTTTTTTGTATGCATACCGTAATTTGGTCCTACTTTGCTCCAATATTTGCTCCAAATGTTGAAAATTATGATTATTTTTAGAAAATCAACTATACAATTTACTTAATGTATTATTTTATGGATATATAGCTTATTTGACAAGTATTTATATAGGGAAATAGATATTATGAAGTATATTATGAATTTATTTTTGACAAATAATACTGAGCAAAATTACCCATGGTGTTGGGTATCTTTGCTCCTAGATATAGTTTCTATGTAATCTCCATTGTTAAAGCTGTTGGAGCAAATTAATGCTTTCCTAATTCAAACTCTGCTCCAGTTATAATATGTTTTGCTATTTTGGATGATATAAATTGGTGAGATATGGGTAAAAACGAAAAAATGGATAAAAACGGATGCGTTCATAATTTAATTAATTGTTGCAAAATTTTTAACGTAGAATAGGCGAAAACATTTTACAGAACAGGAGCATAATTACACGCAGAGGAGCAAAGTAGGACCAAATTACCAGTACTTATATAGATAATTTCACCCAGACTCAGGACAAACAGACATGTTCATGCATACAAATGTTTGTCCTGGATGGGAATCGAACCCACGACCTGCGGCATGACAGGTGGTATCTTAACCAACCACGCCATCTGGCCTGTCAAATGAAACAGTCAGGCGGACATCAATCAGTCAATCTGCCCGTATTTTCTCAACTATGTTGGGGTCGGCTTCCAGTCTAACCGGATGCAGCTTAATACCAGAATTTTACATGAAGCGACTATTGATCTGACCTCCACAGTTTCTGGGTAACACGATACACTTGGTAAGACTGGTTGTAACCACCGTACCGACTGTCAAAGATCGGTCGGACCAACGGCTCAACATGCTTTCCGAGGTACGGAGGGGTCTTGTTAAGTAAAGGTTGGTCACCCATCCACGGCCTGGCCTCAGCAAGCGTAGCGGCTGTAATTATTTAGCCACGAGCCGTAGTCAGGCGGACATGTTAAGCATATTTTGGAATGCCGCGTCAACGCTGCGTCGGGTCTTGACCGGTAAGTATCATAAGAATAAAAAGTTTCATGGTTTGCATTTGATATTATTTCGTTACGTACCTATTAAAGCCGTCAGGCCTAGCAACTGGGACCGAAACCACTACCTATTTTAGTCGCGAGAAACATCGAGGTGTTGTCGATGCCAGTTGACCTCTAAAAGACAGCTACTTTAAAGTTCAACTATTGATTGATAAATTATAAATCAGGACCTATGTTCGAGCAACTATGAAAAACTTCAAGTTAAAAGTTAAATTTAAAAACGCCCGACACAAATTTAGCCTCGTTTTTTTTTTGCTACCCTGATTACCATCCGCCTATTCATTGAAACCATTCCAATGAACCGAAACACGATACCTCGCTGTAAGTTGGTGAGGGAGTTGGGTATCCTACAAATTCCAGGTAATGCGGCAGCATCAGTTCAAGGTTACTATGTTCTGCTAATATCACTGAAGTAACAGAATACTGCTAAGAAGATGCTCACATCCATTCAACAACTAGAAAAGAGCTGATAATCTTCAAACGGTTGAATAGATTTTCTTCATAGCTAAGATCACTCTCGATCAAGTCACCTTTGAAAAAACAAAAAAAAGATCTACATCAGTGCAGTCATTTGGGAGCTACGATGCCACAGACACGTTATATATTATATGTACTTTAACACCCCTCTTTTTCGTAGGTTCACTGTTTAACTTCCTGGGGGCCAAGTAGCAAGCGCTTTCAAATCGTTACGTATTTCTACAAAGACTTTCAACAGGATTGCCATTAGGCTTTTGGGTAACTTTTATACGTAGGTATGTCTTTTCAATATATTTTTGAATTTTCTATAGTCGTTATCGCTTATTGTCTAGGCTCTCTGGAAAGGGAAAAACTACCCCAAAAATCTGCACCTATTGCTATCAAAAACTCCGGAAGACAATGAAATAGTTTAGTTATGGAATTTTCTACAAGACATGACACATTTCTATTGCTTAGAAGCATGACTAAAGCACACCTGGTGGCACTACTGTTCAAACGATAAAATAACTTAAATAAGCAGCTTTGAAACTACATAGATATTGCCAATATATCTTGGCACTGGTTTTGAAGATACTCATAACATCACATCTGTACTCCCTGAAGAAGTACTCAGACGCGTTTTCTAGTCACATTTGGCTAGCTATGTTCAAGTCCCATGTAATAGATGGCGAGTCTATTGCCAATAAATAGGGTAACTGCTCTAGTAATTGGCCACGCTATAGAAACTGGCCACTCATAAAAAAAGAGGTAGAAACAGGGCAATGCAAGCAAGCTCATGAATGAAAGCATAACAAATACTATATTGTGTATTGTGCTTTTCATTGATGAGCTTGCTTCTTCTCTCTGTTTCTACCTCTTTTTAATGAGTGGCCAGTTACTATAGCGTGGCCAATTACTAGAGCAGTTACCCTACCAGGCATAAATTAATTTTGGAAGTTGGTGTCTGCATCTGTTTTTTTAGTACTTTGCCACCGACTTCCGAAATTAAAGTTATTTTTCATTTTGTGCTTAGTGGGTTTTTTAGTCAGCGGTTTTTTTTTTTTTGTAAAAAAGTTTTTCTTTTTTCACTTTTTAGTGGGTCGGTTTATAATTTATCTAAGTTACAATACGAATAGTCAACTGCTCATCACCTTTTACAAAATATTGCTTTTCTGATGCAGGGACGTTAATTGTTGAGGAGTTCTCCTGGCAAGAACCAGGTCACCATTATGCATTATGACGGGCATAAATTGCTTAGCAACCATATTAGAGTAATCGAATCGCAAACCGTGAAATACTTATTATTGAATAGTTCCAATGGCCATCTGTGATCTTCATCATCAGTTCCACTTCACCAAATGGTGCTTTCCGAAATCAAATTCACGAGTAAAATACCCAAATCGCTGTAGGTTTGCCTATAAATTTTTCCCAAGGATTCCAAGGATTTCCCTCGATTTCCATGGGATCACTTCATCAGACCATGGGACCACTTCAAGAGCATACCCTTCCAACAAAAATACAATTTTCGAAAAGAAATATCGATAAACATAAATTAAAAATATAAAAATTACATACAGTCTAATTTAGAACTAATTTTTCAAGTCGGTTAAACATCACACAATATCACTTTTTCCGATTTGAGAGATATAGAACCATGAACTCAAGCTCACAAGTAGCGTTTGCGGGTCGAAACTTCTAACGTTAGAGAATAATCTCAAATGCAGTACAGTACTAGCGTGAAATATGATGAAAGAGACGGTCATGCAGATATGAGTGACAGAGACATCGCATTTTCCAAAACTCAATGAGCCTCATTAATGACTGCGTACAATACCTATGATTTTGTTCATCAATTATCTACATACCAAGTTATTCTGGTTCCAATGTTTATTGCCAAATATCTTCAATCTGTACTCCATGGAGCCAACACCAAACCAGTTTTATTATTGTGTGGCCCAAGGTTACAAGAGTTTATAACTGTTGGTTCGTGGTACCTTTTGGGCCCTTTCACTGCTGGGCTTACGACACCACGTGCTGGAGGTATCGTAGATGTTGGTTGAAAGTAAAAGTGTGGAGCTTTTGTGACGCTATTCTTAAATATTTGTTTATGGAGATTGGTTGAATACAGTTTGTTATTTTATGTTTGGCTTTCTGTTCTATTATAAACAATTTATATTGAGCTACACATTCTCATAATTATTAAAGATGATGTGCAGCTGCTGTGATCATTAGATCCATGGCCGGGCCGGGCAAAATGAAACAGTTTTTTGACGTGAGAATTTTGGTAGGGAGAAATCTTACGGATTCGCGTCAGCGCGACGCCGCGTTTGAGTTTTCACTTCTGTTGGCAGTCCCCATGACTACCTATTTTTTTAATTTATTTATTTTGCTCATCATCTATAAGTACACTATTACTTAACAATTTGTAGGTACATTGCAAACTTTAAGTGTCCCATTACTAAAAGAAAAGCAGAGCATACACTACGTGATGCGCAGATAATAACACAATTAAAACAAAATTAGATTAAGACTATAAACTAAATTGATTTCAATAAAATAAATAGATTAAATTAAATTTTTCTATCGGAAAATTCTCATTCGCAACCCTAGATGGGAACTGTAATGGCAAAAAGCTCGCCCTATATTATATGGGACCTCCCATAACTGGCAAAACGTGGGTGTAACGCAATCTGTAGAGGTGTCATGATATCTTATGACATCATTATCATCATCATTAGATGACGTAGGCTCTGTGACCGCTGTCTATGAGAGGCATCTCGGTATTGAATCTCTCATATTCATTTATATATCTATTTATATACACTTTCATGCAATAAAATCGATCCACCCCGTTCTCTTCGAATTGAAACAAGATAATTCATCAAATTGAATTAACAATAACCTAATATATTTAGTACCAAAACCTTCTGGAAATAGTATGTAGATTACGTTAGTGAAATAATTATCAAACCTGCACCCTAATTGCGTAACACACTATCAATCAGTATCAGAATCAATTTGAAGCAAATTCAGTATCAGAATCATTTTGAAGCAAATTGCTAATGCATTGTTTCATATGTTCGAAAAATTTGTATGTTCGACAACGTAAATAACGCAATGAATGTTGTTGAACTGTCAAAATAAAACCGATTCCGATTGATAGTGTGTTACGCAATTGCCCCGCTGATTCATTCGTTTTTGAGAAAATTGTGAACTTACGAGCAAACTGGTCGAATGTAGATCCTCTTTTTTAAGTCGGCTACTTTGCTGACAAAAAATATCACGCAGTTTTTCCAAACAAAAGTGAGTGATGAGGACATCTAAAGAATCGAGTCGATTTTGTAAAGAATATTGCTTTCATCAAAGTATGTGTGAATGTGTATGTGAAAATAAACTTTATGTTACCTACTTTCACACAACATATAATAATTCAAATATACATTCATGCTATTTCAAGGTTATCCATTTTTTACTGGACACCCTGTATATAAAAATCAATTGCCGCACATCAGTCTCGAAAAAACTCGAAAATGGCTCGACCGATTTAAATATTTTTTTTTGTTTTATTTTGTGCGCCTCATTAGGTACTCGGAAGGTTTAGGAAAAAAGAATATTAGGAAAAACCCAAAGGAACAGCCGAATAATCCAAATTGAAATTTTGACAGGACAACATCTGACGTGTTAGCTAGTCTAGACCGATTCGGCTGTTTTTTTTTTTGTGTTCTTAATTGGCAGGACAAGGTTTCTATGAAAGAAGTATTCAGGAAAATCAACCAGAAACACCCGGGCGACGCCGAGCACAAACTGCTAGTTATGAATGTTTTTGGGGAAAATCTTATGAGTTCGCGTCACCGACATGCGATATGTTAGTGAGGTGTTGCTTTGTCAATTTTTCACTTCTGTCACCATCAGCAGTCCCCATGACTGTATTTTTTTTTTAAATATATAAACGGGTCTGTACCTGTCACCAATAAGATCACCTTAATCAGCGAAGTACGCGTGACTATAGACACGACGTGCCTCCTTGCTTAGGTGTAACAAACACTTTGCTCTGCGAATCTCACCCGTAGCTACTACGTGACTATTAGGTATTTAGCTAAAAGTCTACGTGCAAATATGTTGTGAGTCGTAATTATTATAACATCGATACAAAGATTCTTAGTTAATTAGTTTAACCTATGTAATAATTATAAAACAATGGATATAGACTCGGAACAAGTCATTGAAAAGAAACGCTAAAAGCCAAAACATAACGGGAACAAACACGCACACTCTCACACACACACTAAATTACCACTCTACTCCATAAAGTCACATCCTGAACGCCTCGATGCAGACTAACCGTCTAGTTTGGGGCTCCCTGCCAGTCAATGTTTGGCATTCAATGTCTAGCTTGAAGGTGGAAGTCGATAAAATACAGCCCAATTTACTCGCTGATAATGTAGCTTTCTATAGGTGAAAGAATTGATTAAATCGGCAAGTATTTTTTGATTTTAGCCATTACTGGCTTCTTCTGGGTAAGCTCACTCCATCGTCGACTTTGTCTCTGTCACCTCTGACCTAGACTAGAGTCAAGAGCAAACCCATCACAAATAAAAAAAATACAAACAAAAAAAATATCTTTTCTCTTTATAATATTAGTTTCGTTATATGATAATAAAATACATTTCTATTTCTAACTACGGGTTTTCCTACTAGGAGGTTCTCAGTAGCAGCCCGTCTGGATTTATGCTTGGCGGATTGCAATAGGCTCGCCTTCTATTACTTGGGACTTAAAATATCTGGCAAAACGTGGGTGTCATATCTGCCTACCCTTCGGGAAATACAGGCGTAATGTTGTTTTATTAACCGACTTCACAAAAAGGAGGTTATCAACTCGACACCTATGTATTTAATATCATTCGTATGATAATCTATTAGGGCTTCCAAACAAATATACAAAATATTATAGATGTTTGTATGTTTGTCTACGCATTTCTCCAAAACTATTAATTGGATCGAGACGATTTAATATTTATTGGCTTATATTTACTTCAACATAGGGAACAATGTAAGTTTCATCAAAATCGGTTCAGTAGTTTTCAAGATAATGGACGTGTAAGTGTGACGTCCTGGCTTATTGATACGAGCTACGGGTGTGGTTTCAAAGGGAAAACATCTCAAAACCTTGGTCAAATTCTAGTGCAATATTTATAACGAAACTATTAACTACTTATTACAAACAAATATTCCAGTTTTTGCTAAAAACTAAAAATTACGAAATAAAATATAATTAAAAAAAAATTAAATCAACTTCAAAAAGAAATTAACTGAAAATTGTGAAATAACTTAAATTTCGGAAGTCGGTGGCAAAAAACTAAAATACAGATCTCAAGACACCGACTTAGGGGTCGCGGGTTGTTTGAAAAAGATTCCGTGGCCCTGGCATAGGCAACTGAAGGTACACGGGTGGGTTTTAGTCAGTAAAAGTCTGACACGCCCTCCCGCTCCACCCAGAGCGGGAGAAGTTATTTGATGATTTCCCATCCACAAAAAAAAAAAAAAAAAAGACACCGACTTCCGAAATTAAAGTTATTTCACAATTTTGAGTTAAATTCTTTTTGAAGTCGATTTAATTTTTTTAATTATATTTCATTTTATTTATAAAAATCTTTTCTTAGATGTTTTGTGTTTGCGACGTGTATGAGTCACTAATTGAAACAGATTGAATGAGTCTTATTTAAATGATTACTTAGAGCGACTTGCAGCTATTACTTACATCTCGATTTAAACTCAACTAAATTTAACGATACGCATGTCATCGACTTAGCTTAAATATCGATTTAAATAAACGTCACATGATGCAGGTTGGTTTAGAGTTGTTAAATTTCGATTTTATAGACAGACGTCATTACAATGATATTAAAAAAAAAATCTGTTTATTTTTGAAAATGGATTTCTTTTCGTTTAATCATCATGATATGTCGGATGATGCCGAGGAGATAGTACAATATGTATTCAAAGACTCCGTTTTTCTCTCGTAGAGCTTACGTTAAAAGCGATTTACTTAGTACATTACGAGATGATGAATTTTCGAAACGGTTCCGCTTAAGGGGGAAGCGTCAGGGTAGCCCGCGAAATTCAAATTTTCTTACGTTTTTTGCAATTTACAAGTCGGTATTATATTGTACGTTGATCAAATTATATTGTGCGGTCGTAACAAGTATCTATTTACATAATTATAATCATTAAAGTGATTAATACAACTCTTTAAGACCAGGTAATCCCAAAAAATGACTATTTCATGAAATCTTGACATTTTAGGATTATACTAACTTAAGGAGTTGTATTACTGAATCTATTGTATATACTCGTAATTCTATAAAAACATATTTGTTACGGCCGCAAATCATACTTTATTTAACATACAACTTAATACAACTTAATGCTGTATCCCAAATGAACCAACTGTGTAGTAATTTTATTTACGCAGAACTGAGTTCTTTTATTTGAAAACGGAACGCAAAGGATAAAAATAGCAAAAGAATTATTGTTAATCTCAGTTTAGTTAAATTGAATATGAAGTGTGACTGTACAAGACACGCTTAGTGCGGATTTCACCAAAGAAACTGACCGCGATCAGTATATCTAAGCTGCGTTATAGATCTGTCATTGTCAATATTCCATTACAATTTTGACACTGACAGCTCTTGAACGAGTTTAGATGTGCTGATCGCGATCAATGTCATTGGTGAAATCCACCCTTAAAAAGATTTAAGTTACGTCGAGTTTTGAGCAAGAACGAGATTTGTATCGTTTTGCTGCAAGTCTACTCTGTAATTAATATTTCATTTAGGTTATTATCTAATTATAATAAACGTTAAGCCTGTATGTATCATCCCATCTTAAGTACAGGCACAATGAGATATTTCAGCGAGTCTCTGGGATGGTAATGTATGGGTCCTACTCTCGAAGTCCGTTAACGAAGAGAGCGTAAAACTTCAGAGTGAGCCATAAACCCGATTATTTAACTTGTTTGGACGGGCATACACACATCAGGAGTAGGGACAACTATCAAAACTATTCTTATATCCATAGAAGATACGGAGTAGGAGTCACCCGTAACTTTAGCTGAAACTACGGATATCGTGCTTAGGTAGAAGACCTCCTGTAGTCTCTGGTATTGCAGATCTCCATAGGCGGCGGCGACCTTCGTGTGGGCTCTCTGATAGATTGCTACACAATAACCATCTGACATTTATAGGCCAAAATGATAGATAAATAGCCTAAATATTCTTACTATTAATGATGATTAATTAAGCGCTTGAATTTTTTTTTTTTTTGCTCTTTTTTTTTAAGAAAGGTTATTTTGTAAAAACTCTAGACTCTAACTCTAATCGTATAAATAACCGACTTCCGGTGTCTTTGGGTCTATTTTTTTTTTGCCACCAACTTCTTAAATTAAAGTTATTTTTCACTTTTTTGGAAGTCGGTGTTTTTTTTTATATTAAAAAGTCTTTTATTTTTCACTTTTTAGTGGGTTAGTTTGTAATTTATCTAAGTTACAATAGCTTTATGTCAACTGCTCATCACCTTTTTACAAAATATTGCTTTTCCCGATCCAGGGACGATAATTGTTGAGGAGTTCTCCTAGTAAGAACCAGGAGAGCAGTTCAGATGGCATCTGCATCATCAGTTCTACTTCACCAAATGGTGCTTTCTGAGAGTAAATGTACGAGTTACTATGAAAAATATCCAAATTGCTATAGGTCTGCCTATAAAGTGTGAGGGTTGCCCTCGATTTCCATGGGATCCCCGTATCAGATTCTGATTTGGTGACAATGGGACCACCTCAAGACTTGCAAACAAAAACTGATACTGATTTCGAAAATTCTTTTTTTTTTTTTTTGTTTGAAAGTCCAAACAAAAAAAAAAAAAAGAATTATCGAAATCAGTCTACAAGTGACGGAGAAATCGGCGTACATATATAAAAGATATATACGTATATATACGCGACGAATTGAGAACCTTCTCCTTTTTTCGGTTAAAAAGTAAGCCTTCTATAATGGGTTCATTAATTCAAGTTACCATGAATCATCAAACCTTTCATTGGCCGACGACTGTAGGTGACGACAATATTAATCCCATCAAAAACATAAATGTGAAAATGGGAGCCAAGTTCAATATTAAAATATGTGTGGTAATCGACTTCGCTGACAAAATAATTGAGACTTAAACCCCAAGTTCTGTAGGTAATCCTGAAAATTTATAAGAACATACAACATTCTAAAATAAACACGTCTGTGTTTAAGTATGTTAAAAAGATTTTGAGTTATTAAGGGGTGAAAAGTGGCTCTAAATGGTTCGTGTGATATAACACACGGCTGCTCCGTCGCCAGAACTTGATCTTGGCTGGACACACTGCCGCGTGTCTGATTTTCGTACAGTGCAGCAAACGCGAAGCGAGGCTAATATGAAATCACTGAATGAGAGTTATATTTTTCAAGTGCACTGATTTTGATTTTTAATGAGAAACATTTTAACTATTTATGAGTTTATGCAGGTTTGATAAGGAATTTAGCGAAATGATTGTCTCTAGCTTTTGTATAATGAGTCAATTTCGTAGAAGTAAAACCGGATGCTTAAGAAACTTTTTGTTTTGAGAATCTCGCGTAGTGTGCTTTGCAGAACAGAAATTATGTCATGAATAATTCCGGAAACAGTGAGTTTTATCCATCACTAGCAGTACCTATTTAGCTTTAAATGGGTACCTCGGTCAGCCAGATAGCTAGATCGGAATTAACTAGGATCTAGTAGGTTTTTTTTAATATTATTTAATACGTGGGTATCTGTATAGGTAGTCATTTACTTTTTAATGGTTTACTGTAATAAATATTTGTTCTATTTGGGAATCCTGAATCAAATCCGTGACTCCTAAGGGCGGAGTTCACCGACTTTAAAACAACTGTTTAGATTTTTAATCAGTTCTTTTCTTAGGAAATTTGACATAAACCAACTGTTTAAATACCTAACCGGTGGTTTGAATGTTGGTGAACACAGGCCTAAGAAAACCAATCAATTAGCCACTGCAACAATTGTGCCAACATTTGAATTATATCTATTGTATTTCCAAATATACCTAATATTTTATATAACCTAAAAATCTTAAAATAATCCTAACTAAGTAAGTTTGTTTGTTTGTTACCTTTTCACACCTAAACCACTGAACCGATCATCCTGAAATTTTGCATATACGTTGTCAGGTGTACAGACACGGACATAGGGTACCTTTCATCCCAGAAAAAAGTACTATGCCCGTATAATTTTTGTAATAGATGGCGCCACGTGTATTTCGAATCATAATTGAATTGTGCTAAGGAGGAGCTTGTGGCTAAGTAATAACAGCCGCACGGGTCGATCCATCAGGTTAAGCTACGCTTGCCGAGGTTGGTCTGTGGATGGGTGACCATCTTTTCATACCGAGACTCCTCCGTGCCTCGGAAAGCACGTTAAGCCATTGGTCCCGGCTGTCATTTGTGGATCTTTGACAGCCGTTACGGGTCGTCAGAAGCCCGAAAGTCTGACAACCAGTCTTACCAAGGGGTATCGTATTACCCAGTAACTGGGTTGTGGAGGTCAGATAGGCAGTCGCTCCATGTAAAATACTGGTATTCAGCTGCATCCGGTTAGGCTGGAAGCCGACCCCAACATAGTTGGGAAAAGGCTAGGCAGATTGAATTGAATTATATTATTACATTTTGTGAATCTAGGGTCTCGATAGGCCGGTTTCTCATCTTCCTAACTATCCTAACTAAATAAATGCGAAAGTGTTTCTTTGTTTGTTGATTACGCTTTCACGCTAAAACGGCTTAACTGATTTGGATGAAAGGCACTTGCGTTGTCAGGTGTACAAACACGGACATATCTTTGTTCTGAAGACTGAGGGACCACAGTTTAGTCGTTATATTTTCTTTATCTTGAATGCTTTGTAGTCTATTATTTAGTTAATATTTTTACAAATTCGTTACTAAATGTCTGTAATCTCAAAACATTATTTTTTAAGATATTTTCAGAGATCTGGCTGATGGTCTGTGATTCTACAAAGCTGGAGAAGGACATCTTGGATCGCAGACGAAGTCGCGGGTAATAGTTACTAATAATACTATCGAAGAAACTTACATCTTACCAATTTGAAAACAAAATGCCATGCATGTTAGTATAGCGACCGAGCGCTGCAAGCAAGAATAGTCCTTACGGTGTATTATAATAATCATAATAATAATAAATTTATTTCAGACCATAAGTCCATAAACAAACACACATTACAATTTTATACACAAAACATACTACACAAGAAATACACTAAACAACTTATTTTGAACATTAGAACGACGCACGATGACTGGTCATCCATTGCCACATCATTGGACTATCCATCCTGTCGGCTACTATAGCCACCAAGCTGTTGGAGCTGTCGCGCACTCGCCGCATCAGGGATGCTATCCGTGTCCGCATCAGTGCGTAAAAATCTGGCACGCCATTCTCCGCGAACATCCCCGATGCACTGCAAAAACGCGGCAGCCCCAACATAACTCTGAAGGCGTTATTGTATTGGACTCGCAGAGCATTGTACGAGCTTTTGGTATAGCTGACCCACAGGGCACACGTGTCATAGATTGGCAATACGCTCTAAAGAGTGTAATTTTCACCTTCCCTCTCCACGTCCACATCGTCGGACAGACTATCGGTGACCCAATGCCCCAGGTACTTGAACTTCGTGACCCTGGAAAGCTGAGCGTCCCCCAAGGTGACTGGTGGGTGGAGAAATTCATATACATGTGTATCAATTGTAAACTTAATTTGTCTATTACATATGGAGCAAATTGACTGTGACAAACGGGCAGACACGAGTGATCCTATAAGGGTCCCGGTTTTCCTTTTGAGGTAGGGAACCGTAACAACAGACTTCCAAAACAAACACTACAAAGTGAAAAATAACTTTAGTTTCAGAAGTCGGTGTCTTTGCTTTTAAACCGACAAAAAATAAATTTACGTTAAAAAAGTAAAAACCGACTTCAATAACCTTAAAGGAATAAAATAACTTTCATAAAAAACTTAACAGCTTGTGAAGTCGGTGCCAAGCTAAGATGCATTGAAAAATTGAAGACACCGACTTCAGAAGCTGTTAAGTTTTTTATACAAGGTGTTTTATTCGTTTTAGGTTTCTGAAGTCGGTTTTTACTTTTTTAAAGTAAATTTATTTTCCATTTTTAGTTAAATATACAATTACATAAGCCCAAGATAAAGGAAAAAAAGAATCATCAACATCCGCTTAGAAATGCCAGAAATACAGTACATTAAAAAAAAATTCGTGTATAAGAATAATATCCTTATCTATTATATTATTATACTAAAATCATCCTGAATGTATGTAGATTACGTTAGTTTACGTTACGTTATTGAAGAATCATTAAAATTGGTTCATTCATTTTTGTGAAATTGCGGACATATAAACATACATACATACGGGTCAAATAGAGAACCTCCTTTTTGAAGTCGACAAATGAAGTCGGTTAAAAAGGAGGAGGTTCTCAAGTCGAGGCGTATTTTTTTTAATGTATGACCAAACAAGAATCTTCCAAATCGGCGGCTCTGTAAAAATTTACGCGTGGTCATAAATAAAATTAAAAAAGATATACGCGTCAACTTGAGAACTTCCTCCTTTTTTTTTGTCTGTGTAAAAACACTTTCACACGTCAAAAACGAATTATGTTTTAAAATGATATGAGTTCAGTGTTTCCTATCCGACATCTGTGAGCAGAAAGACCGAAACAAACCCCGCCTTTGTTATCAGTAGCAGTAAGGTTGGATTTCGTAGTTCAAGTGTGGTAGACCGTACTCTACTGAATTCATTCAGCTGTGAAGTAGGGCGATCTAGATAAAAAAAAACTAATCTAGTTTTAGTTATAGCATAGTTGACATTGACAGTGATCTCTTTGTATAAATATGGGGGTTTGGGTTTTATAGGTTATGTCCGATAAGGAGTGGTGTTAAAGCTGGCTGAAGAAAAATCCCATGGCGTGATATTGTACTTTCTATTTTTTTCCGTTTTCTTTCCTAAATAACTGTTTATACAAGCGAATTAAAATCCAATTCAATAACTAGGAGACTAGGTATTCTCACTTTTTGCGAAATTTTTTATTTCCGGTTTCAGAGAAAATCGCCCGGGACATGCAGACGGACACCGAAATGTCAAAAATAGAAACATAAAAACGTTAATTCTTAGCCTGTTTTAAGCCACGCCTACCCCATACTACATTTTATTAAATATGAATGCAGCCGGATATATTACAAAATAATTTTACCATTTCTAAATACCTCGCAGTTTCCTGTATAACTAAAGAATTCAAAACAAACGGAGCCAGGTGTCGGTTACTATATTCACTGAACACGTGGCTTCACTCACGTGTATCCGAAGGTATAACATTACATCTTACTACAACATAACTGTTTTACGCATGCGCGGGAAAGTGTGAGTCAACAATGTGATACATTATACGAGTAGCTACATAGTTGGGTAAATTCCCACGATTTTGTTGGTGGCAGACCTCGAAGCAGAAAATGTTTATTTTATTTCATCATCTTCCTGTCCCATGTTACGTGGGGTCGGCGCACACGTTTTCTATTTCTATTCTCCTCTTTCTTTCATAATCATTCCTCACGCAATCTATCCATTTTTTCTTTGGTCTTCCTCTCGCTCTCCATCCATCAACATATATATTCATCAAACTTTTAGTCACATGCGTTGTGTCCCTTCTCATCACCAAGCCAAACGATTTCTCTTCAACTTTTCTGTCACTGGCGCCCCTTTCAAACTTCCCTTTATAGTATAGATAATCATTTCTAGCTTAATCCATTTTCGTCACTTTAATTATTTTACTATTTCACTAGTTTCTGCTCGCAACTTCGTCCCGTTGTTTCTTACACCCCCAACCCACCCCATCGCATCGCATCGCGTGCCCACGCAATTACGTCGTTTCCACTTATCGTTCTTCCTGACTTTTTTACTTTTTGCTCGGCTCCTAAAAGTCCTAGCGTGATATTAAATAGTCTATAGCATTCCTCTGAAATTGGGCTATCAAATGCAAAATATTTTTTCAAATTCCACTGGTTGTTTCAGAGATTAGCGCGGTCAAACATACAAACAAATAAAAAATAAAACAAACAAACTCTTCAGCTTTAATATTAGTATACGTATAGATATAGATAGATTATATCGGGTGGTAAACTATCGGCCACCTCACCTGGTTGTGTATACACACCACACAACCGCATATAGAGATCTGAAACTTATATAAATTGAGCATGAAGTGAACTGTCATTCCACCTAATGCTAGGGATTGCCACTTTTGACAGCTCGTTTCAAGCTTACTACATCTAAGTTTTCACGATGAGATTCTTACAGTATCGGCTTGGGTCTATTTAAACGACAGGTGACAGGTGCCAACGTGACAATTTTACAATGCAACTATTTTCTTAATGTCCCTCGGTAATCATCGCATTTCCGAATACAAACGAATGCTAATTTACATGTCCACCATGGTAATTAGCATTCGTTTGTATTCGGAAATGCGAGAGGAAGGGAGGAGCCTATTGCCGTCAACGGCCCCATTGCCATCAAATCCAGAACTCGGGCTACCGCTGAGAAATTCCTGATGGAACAACCAAATAATTCATTGCCAGACCTGGGAATCGAACCCAGGATCTCTTGCTAAGCAGTAGCACTTGCGAAAATTAGACCAACGAGGCAGTGGTATTATCAGAAATATTAAATAGGGCTCAGGAGGCATTGCAAGTGCATTGCCATCCCAGAGACAAAGCCGGAATCTCACATAAGCCTATCATTACACCGGCACCCTTCGAGTCGGAACACATTAACATTGCTTTGCGGCAGATATAGAAATAGTGGTAGTAAGTCCGGACGAGTTCATTCAAAAGAGCTCTACTGCTAATAATCCGACTACTTCAGGATTATGAGCAATGTTCGTGGAGAACGATTTGTAAAGAGCTAGGTCATGGCGCTTTCATAATTATCTGAGATACGTTTTCATTTCATGATATTCATAAGACGATGGAGTCAATGAAAACATAATTCTTATGGTTTAGTCCAAAAGTAAATAGATCAGAAAACGTATCTGTGGATGCCAATCTGTAGTTCCACTTACAAATTACGTGCTTTTTATTTGAATAATATTATTATTTATGTTAATAAATAATTTGGTGCGCAAGTCCGGCTCGCTCTTGACCGGTTTTTTTAAAGTAAATTTAATAATAATAAAATTTTCGTCGACGATTTTTCGATTACAATTTAATAATGTTTAAAATACAGATGAATGTGTTACCAATTCTATTTCGTGAGTGACGTAAGAATTTAACTAGAACAAGGTATGTTTACACTTTTATCAGATACTTTTGGAACAGACTATAGATTTATTTCATTACTGAAACTGTGAACAGATGATAAACAAACAACCAACCAACAACTTCCAGTATAACCGGATGTGGCTAAATATTAAAAAATAAAATTATCGATAAGTATTTAAATGACATTCTGACGTTGAACTACGATCAAATTATTTGTAAATAGAAGTTGGAATATTCTTTATAAGGTTTTTAGCCTTTTTTTGGATGGGAAATCATCAAATAACTTCTCAAATCTCTAATCAAATAACAAAAAACTTAAAAAAATTAAATAATAATAATTGATTTAAAACCTGCTGAACACACAATTAGTATTATTTTTTTCTCGTCTTGCCTACAAAACCGCCATTTTGCGCGAATTGGCGCAAATGTCGCGGTACCTCTGATGACCTACCGCGTTATCGGCATGTGTGATAAAAATGACGATATATCAAGTTCTTGGCGGATAACTTTTGACGTTTATTTTTTTTTTCTTTTTACTTATAAATTGTTATATCCTTAAACTTTAATAATTTAGTTTGAAAAAAAAGCAGGCAAACAAATAATTTGAATGACAATATAAAGATGAATGTATGTACGTAAAAAAAAACTATGATTACTTGCTATGTAAAAAGCTAAAATAAAATTGTACGCCTCGACAGGTAAAACATGTACGGACATCATAATTTTTTATATCTTGCATGCTTTAATTTGTGTGTAAACGCATGTTATGACAAATAAATTATCTTTATCTTTTATCTTTATCTTTGTATAAGAGCTGTATATAGAACTTATGTCGTTGAAATCGTTATGAAATAAGCTAACATATTTAAATGATTAATTCTAAGTACCATTGCTGGGTAAAGCCCTCCCCTTTCCCCTTCCATACCTTTCTGTGTTGTGCGATCTCTGGCCATGTTGGCCCTGCAAACATGATCAGATCGTCACACCACCTTCGTCGCGGTCTACCTCGACGGCGAAATCCTCCCTGAGGCATCCAGTGGGTAAAATATTATTAATTCTAAATAAGATATCAGGAACGTTATAATGGTGCGTCATAGCGGGGTCATATTATAATTACTAAAAAAAAAAAATGAAACAGTTATTTCAAAAAGTTTTTATTTTATTTTCATTTTACATATATTATAATTTTTAGTACACACATTTTACGTTCTACATTACATTTTAATCAATTAAAAGAACACACCTCCCCATGTTTTTTTTCATCCCACAAGCTTTACAAAATTTAAAAAAAAACCGGTCAAGTGCGAGTCGGACCACGCACAATGAAGGGTTCCGAAGTTGGGATGAATTTATCCTAAGAATTAACTTAACATTGTAGTTGAAAAACATGTTCTCCCATACATTCGAACTACAAATGTAAGTTTGTACGCACAATATTGAGAGATTTACCATGTTATTTTAAGAACATTGACTTCTTAAAGGTTTTCCTGTAATCTATAGCTATAGCATTATTTTCTGTATTTTTTCTCAAAATTCTAAGGTCAGTAGTTTCTGAGATAAAGGGGAGGGGGAATGGTCAATTTTCGTCTATTTTCTTAAATAACTTTAAAACAGTTTATCTTTAAATTATAAAAAAAAAATATTTGAGACCCTCACATTTCCCTTTCATTTGACGGTGATATCGCACGGTACAGGTTGCTAATATATATTTGTTTTATTTTCTTATTTGCCCCCTAAAATTGACCCCCATATTGAAAATTTATTAAGTTACATTCCACGTCCATGTTTGGGTCACAGAAATACATATGTGTACCAAATTTCAACTTAATCGGTACATTAGATTCGGAGCAAATTGGCTGTGACTGACGGACAGACAGACAGACAGACACATGAGTGATCCTATTAGGGTTCCGTTTTTTCCTTTTGAGGTACTGAACCCTAAAAAGCAATTAAAAACAGGCTTCCCCATAGACTACAAAGTAATAAAATATTCCGGCGTGAATTATTATTAGATGTCTAGCACGTGATGTTATATGTCTTTCCTGTTCTTTCCCTACACTCTGTTAAAGTTAGATCAGCAGAGGTATAGTTAAGATAGGCAATATTTAGCATTAAATTCGACCCCAAGCACGCACAGACTGAATCAGCTTGATAACGTCTGAGGGGATCATTTATATACAGACGCCAGCAGGTCAAGCTACCCGAAACTGTCAAATTTTCCCAATCAACCTTGGACCTAATGCTTTAGCGATAAAGTTGAAAATCTATTAAAGAATTTTGACAGATTGTAGTAGCTTGATGTGCTGGCGTCCGTACCAAAATATTTTTGCCCATTAAATCGGTACTCACATTTATGAAAGTCTAAGTCCAATAGTTAACTACCGATGATTACAACACGAAGAACGCATATTTTCTTAAAACTCGTTTGGCGATAGAAAAAGGGCTGCCTCGTGTGATTACATAATCTTTTAGTAAACAAACCAGTTTTCTCTTCACTACGCAGTGAGAAATATTTGGAAAATAGAAATCTATTTATTTACTTATAAAGAACTGACTCACGCATACACATTCGTAACAGTTGTATTGTATAGTATATGTTTATTCATCTGTTGATTTTTCTTTTATCATTATTTCCCAAGTCTTTAGACTGGTGTATTTTGGAAATACTTCTTATTGAAAAATTCACCACCACATTGCATCCCTCGTAGGAGTTGATTTTTGAGGAGCTTGTGGCTAAGTAATAACAGCCGCACGGGTCGATCCATCAGGTTAAGCTACGCTTGCCGGGGTTGGTCCTTAGATGGGTGACCATCTTTACATACCAAGACTCCTCCGTGCCTCGGAAAGCACGTTAAGCCGTTGGTCCCGGCTGTCATTCGTGGATCTTTGACAGTCGTTACGGGTCGTCAGAAGCCCGAAAGTCTGACAATCAGTCTTACCAAGGGGTATCGTATTACCCAGTAACTGGGTTGTGGAGGTCAGATAGGCAGTCGCTCCATGTAAAATACTGGTATTCAGCTGCATCCGATTAGACTGGAAGCCGACCCCAACATAGTTGGGAAAAGGCTAGGCAGATTGATTTAGGAGTTGATTTTTAACCGACTTCCAAATGGTGCAGTGGAGCTAATGGTGACTTCACCATCAACTCCAGTTCTTCTGGTTCTTACTAGGAAAACTCCTCAACAATTAACGTCCCTGAATAGGGAAAAGCAATATTTTGTAAAAGGTAAAGAGCAGTTGACATTAGGATATTGTAACTTAAATAAATTACAAACTGTCCCACTAGAAAGTGAAAAATAAAAACTTTTTTACCAAAAAAAATAAACACAATTTACTTTAAAAAAAAATAGCACAACAAAGTGAAAAATAACTTTAATTTCGGTAGTCGGAGGCAAAAAACGAAAATACGGATCCAAAGACACCATTTTCCGAAATTAAAGTTATTTTTCACTTTGTTAGTGTTTTTTTTTTTTTGGAACTAGGTTTTTTTTTTTTTTGTAAACTAGTTTTTTGTATTAATACTTTCTCTATTACCCTATAAGAGACATCTTCCAAATACAAAATCTTATCAAAGAGTTTAAGTTTCTACTTTCCTGTTTTTCGGTTGATTTCTTGAAAAATCCTTTTTAGTGTACCTTACAATTTTCTAAGAAACATATTTTCCAAATTCATATTTCTTCCTAACTTGGAACTACATATTTCATATGCCTATAGAATTTATTACACATGCTTTCATGGTGAATGATATAAGTTATGTGTATCTCTGTGTGGGTTTTTCGCATGAGTGTATGTGTCAATAACTTTCTAAGTTATGTAACGAGAAGAGGAAATTCTCATTATGTAGGTAGGTAGAAGTACTAAATGACGGAAGTAACTCGTTTAAGTACTCAGACGGTCTTTAAATAAAATTGAAGTAGGTAATTAAAATGATGTGTAATTAAATAAGTTAATTAATTTGTTGGGTTTTAATTTCATTTAATCATGTATGAATTTCTTAAATTATGTACCTACTTGTATTCGCAAATGTTAATAGTATGCGACTTCTCTGAATAATAATGATTAGCTAATAAAGCGGTATTTTATGATAATTACCTACTACAAGAATGAGGAAACAGATTAAAAATACATTTCGCAGATATTTTAACATTTAATTTTTATTACGAAACGACTTAGGACTAGTTTCGACTTAAATGACATTATTATAAAGTATTGTGTAAAAATAACTTATAATTAGCTAGTTATTATTACAGCAATAATGTGGTTACTAACTTATAGACTAATTACATGATTTATAAAATGTATTTTTTGCATGCAAAAATATTTTCTCTTTTTTTTCTTGAAAGTTTGTACCTATACTTTCTTTGGCAATTGGACACACACTATTACAAAAACACACATTGATTTAAATATATTAAATATGGCTCTTTATATAAAGGACGGAAATTCGTTCCAAAAACTTATAAAACTTATTATAAAACGCGATACAAAAAAAATATAATTGTCTATAAATATTGTGATTATCAAAAAAGGTAAGAACAGCAATGCTTGGCACATCTTCTACTCTATAATACTACTCGACAAACACGTTTGATAAAATTGTGAAACCCAAATATGTCGTAATCTATAAATTACCATAAGTTCTGCTGAGCATACTTGATACACTCACAATAGCTCTTGCGTAAAAATTTGCATATTTCGATGGACCGAGCTGTATAAACTTTACTACTGCGAACGACAAATACGAACGGGGCTATTATGACATACCTTACACAGGTAACATCTATTACACAATGCTTCGACCTCAAAACGAAGCGAGAATCTAGCACAAGTAGGTACCTACTCGCTAACTACTCGTCGCAAGCCCACTGCCCAAGCAGAGGTTATATTTTTCTCATAGGCGACCTCCAATCTCTTCACAATCTCCATTCGTCCATGGACGCTTATTAACGCGAAATATAACTTACGAAACCTACATACCGAGCTATGTATAACTAACTACGTTAATCGTGTGTGTCGAAGACACTTGGTGGGGGGCGAGGCCACTGATCACCATGTCTTAGGTACAATTGAGGTTCATGATGAGTCAGTGCAGACTGCAGATACTCATGCTTCATTGAGTTAAGAAGGAAGCCACTGATTAGGCCCACTCACTCGAATCTTAATATACACTTTGACCTAAGGCGTGGCGGAGCGAGACCACACGGACTACACTATGAGATTGTTTAATTAAAGCGAGTTAACACTAACCAACAATCAGATGGAATGTAACATTAAATCAGATCGAAGAGAACAAAGGTTTCAGGCATTCCTTTCAACAAGGAAACGAACTTTATTCGGGAATACAGACACCATGAAAGAAAGGAAACTTTGAAAGGGAAAGTTGCTTCAGGTATAGAATCGGTATCGGAATCGTTTAGAGTCTCATACCGTAACGGCATCGATCGGCGGTATCGATAATAATACTGTGGCACTTAGGACCTAGCACTCCGTTTCACCTTCCTTCCGCTCCGTGATGTAATGTTCCACTTCCCTCAGAGAATGGAACAGCTTCCACGCTAGCACTACACCAACGATCTCCAATAGAGAAATAAGTAAGGACGCGCCAGCTACCGACGAGCTGATGATCTTAGTGTAAACTGAAGCCACTTTAGCACAACCGAGACGTTCGTTCGCTTCCTTGTCGGTGAACTCACAAGTCGCTCGATAGTAACTGTCCAAACAACACGTGAGAGGCAGGTCGTTCCTCCAACTCCTGTAGTCCCTCGCGTCGTTGGCTCCACAGCATCTCAGCTTCCTTTCGATCTTTCCGAAAGACTTGAACACATCAGGGTTGGACTGCGAGTTGTAGTATCCATCATAGACTGTGTCCTTGATGAATCTGTCAGTGTCTTCTCCGTCGACGTACACGAAGATGAGTGTGGCTGCAATCAATTGTCCGACGACGATAAGGATGAGAAAAAGTCCGTATATCCCCAACATTCCTCTGCTTTCTGTGTTGGCACCGCACCAGCCACAGAAGGAGATCATGATGATGAAGATTCCAAGGAGGATGAAGAGCCATGGTGCGAGTTGAGGCCAGTAGATCCTGTAGTCCAATAAGTAATGGTTACTGTTCCTGAGGCTGACGAACTCAGCCAACTGAACGTAGAACCAGATCCCGGTCGCGGCGGTCACTAGCCCGAAGACCGCGAATATAATGTTCATAACATAGAGAACGTTTTTGATAAGCTCGTCTTTCCCCATGATTGTACCGTGCGCGCGGGCGGTTGCCAACGGAATGACAGGCGTGTGTGTGATGCAACTAGTTTTATAAACTTCAGCTGCGCCTTGTTTTGCGCGCGCGCTGGAGGTGGTCGCTAACTATCAGTCCCACCTGTCAAGCATTACTGATACAATCGTGATTAGTCATCTTTTATTTGACCTGATTTGTGTGTGCTGCATTATTATGATGGGATGATGACGAATCATTGTAATTATGTATTGTTCTGTGATTTGTTTTGTTATGTGTCATTGCTTTTAATGTACCATTTTCGACTTTCTTGTGTTTAGAAAGATTTGTGTGTTATATAGAGTATCAAAAATTTTCTTTGTTTTTTTAATGTTATTAATAGATTGAAGTTTTGAATAAGTACTGCATTAATTCATTGTATCATCGTCATTATATTATCTTAGGTAGTGTCATAAACAGAATAAAAAGGAAACAAAAAAGTTTATCAAACATCCAGTCTATTTTAATATCTAAATGCAAATACACAAAGCACTTGTAAATAATAACATTAAATCAACATTTATACTTATTCTACGTCAATATCAATACTTATATCTATCAGGGTTCGGCAAGCCTGCCTGACATGGCTTGACAGCGTGTAGCCAGCCTAATCTTTGGACCTCAAACTCTCGCGCAACTCTACAGGTACCTGCACGACATACTTATAGTTTCTATAATACACGATGATGTGATAAACGGGCAGGAAAATAAATATTACGTAAGAAGATTTTGCATAACGAATTTAGTCCTTATCGTGTGTTGTTAAGGTTCAGAATGCTATGTTTTCGAATGTTGTTATTGCCACTTTTGCTGCTATAACGCAACAGAGGTACTACGGTTTCGAACCGACATTAACATCATTGGAAAACTTTATCTTCTTAAATATATATTTACAGGAATGTGCAAGTTTTTGTTAAGAGTATAAGTAGAGTTCTAAGTATTCTAACTTACGACTCTTACCAGGTTCAGTTTAAAATTATACCTAAGCCCACGCAGGGGTAGGCAATAATGTCCTTATAACTTACTATATTGTATTACTATAGCCAAAACTTCGAGCTGCTATTACAATTTTTCCTCAAGAAAAAAACAACAAGACATGCCCGACCCAGTATTCGAACCTGGGACCTCACGGTCGGTAGCTGCACTTACGACTACTAGACTAATGAGGTAGTATGGCTATAATTATTTTTTTGGTCATGTAACACATTGTTTGAGTTTAAAATATATCTATTTTACTGTAAACAATTACGTACATTAGAATTTCCTTTGAATGTCTAGAATCATAGCGTTACCTTAATGGCTAAAGTTAAATAGACGGATTCAACAACATCTCGCAATAAACTATAGTTTCAAATGCTACATTACAACCAGAATTTCAAGGAAAATATCGAGAAAAATACAATAATTACAGGTAAATACAAACCAGTTTCCCACACAATTAAAACGTAATTTTTGTTACTACACAATACAATACAATACAATACAACATTATTGTATCATTACTCGAGATTCGAAATCAGATCGGTAAAGTTAATTAACACTAATTATATTCCGATAACTGGTGTAATCACCCTACTATAGGGTACCAACACCAATTATCGTCCTACAGAATTAACACTTCTGAAATATTTTAGCATACACTTTTGCGAATAAAAGCGTAAAAAATATTACAGGTATTTGTATCTGATATTCGATCTAAGAAGTACAAAGGTCAATCACTATTCGTAAGTTCATTCAATGACAGTGTTATTAAATTACTAACAGCGAATTCAATTATCTTATTGTTAAGGTTACTTAAATTGACTCATTCAATGTCTTTGTTCATCTACTGCACATGGCTGGACTCAATTTAATGCATTCAATGCATTAATTCGCCTCTTAGACTAGCGAGCGACTAACGGTGGATATTATATTAAAGCTAAAAACCGCTCATGTGCAATAGTCCTACTTAAATCTAACATAATAAATACTTCAATTGAAAAATACTGTCGCACCAAACTGTTTGCATTATCACTTCAAATATACGAAATATGTTACTTAACATCGATTTCTCTCGAAGAAAACTAGTTAAGTCATTACTGGTCCCAAAATGGAACCTAGCGGAACACAAAATTAAAATAAATTCCTAATTTACAACAAAACCTTTTTGCTCTCAGATTCTAGTTGCACGGGCATCGGTCGCGGCCTCCTCTTCATACTCTTGGATAAAGTGACCGCTACGATCACATTCATAAGTCCAATGAATGCTGTGAACACGCACGCGCCAGACAGCACCCTGATGATGATTCTCGCGTAGTTGGTCGCCACCTCGGTGCAGCCGTGCCTCTCATTGGCCATTTTATTAGTGAAGTCACAGTCGATGTTGTAGGATCCAATCCAGCCGTGGTAGTAAGTGTCGCAACAGGAGACGGGGAACTCACGGCGCCAGTTGATGTAGTCCCTCGGTCCGGAAGCACCGCAGCACTGCATGCGCTTCTCCATGTTCCCGAAAGCTGTTTCCAAACCTTTGTCGTCCTTCATGGTCGTGTACACATCCCAGATGGCGTCTTCGACGAACTTGTCAGTCGACTTCGTGTCGGCGAACGACAGAGCGACGACAGCCGCCGCGACTAGAGCCACTATCGCTGTGACCTCGAACACAATGTACATCACCACCAAACCGTTGCTCTTCTTCTTGGCACCGACGAAACCACAGCACGAAACACAGATCACGAAGACACCGACTATGATGAACACCCAGGGGATGGCCTGCGGCCAGTACACGTTGTAGTCAAGCAGGTAATGGTTGGCATTCCTCAAGCTGGTGATGTTGTGGACTTCCACAAAGAACCAGATTGCTGCACAAGCGATCCCGAGTCCGAAGACCACGTGGAGAATGTTCAGGATGAACAAGAGAACGGAGGAAGCACCGGTAGTACTCATGTTTGTTTGTTTAATGTTTAATATTCGTATAACTCGCGACACGTGTGGTTCGGTCGAACGTTCACAATTAAATGGCGGGGTATTGCGACCGGCCGGTTTTATAGAGTCGCCGCCGCAGATCAAGGATTCTTAGTAACGGAGTGAATCACATCCATGGTATAGGTATACTGCTGCCGGTGCGTACTTTATATTATGGTTTTATTTCTGACGTTTGCGTTTTGATATAAACTTGTTTTGATGGGATTTGACGTCATATAGGCAACGTACCTACGCTGCCTATATGAATACTATTCCTTTTAATAGTAAGCTCTGATTTTGTGTAATTATTGGTAGGTATGCATTAGGACAATTACGCACGGTATTAATAATAATTGATTAGTATTATAGGCCTGATTGCACTGCAGAAATACGCTGCAATTATTTAATTGATGCTAATTTTAGATGCGTATTAATTAATTACTTTAATGTTGAGTTGCACGAAACCAACATTAGTTTAATGAAGACTTTAAATTCATGCTGTCACTTTCTTTTTAATACAAAATGTAAGGGATGGCATTAATTTAAAGTCTCCGTTAAACTGATGTTGGTTTCGTGCAACTCGGTGTAAGTTTAAAAAAGTTTTAAGACTTGGTATTTTAATGATGGAAAATATTTTTCCCAGATGACATATTCCTAATTTAAGCTACTTTGAAAGGAAAATGAAAGAAAATTAATCAGATATTATAAACAGTTGTGTCATTTCCTGTCGTAAGTAATTAAAGTTTATGACTCAAAGATGAAGTCACAAAATACGTTGTACTAGGTAAGTATAGGTACAATTATTATCATTTTAAGTTTTTTTTAGTAGTTTTTATTTTTATTAACTACAGTCTGGCTGTTGAGAGAATGCGTTATTGACACCTGTCAGTTGGACAATTTCTAGTCCTAACTTAATATTATAAATGCGAAAGCAAGTTTGTTTGTTTGTTACCCTTTCACGCCTAAACCGATCATCCTGAAATTTTGCATATACGTTGACAGACACGGACATAGGGTACCTTCATCCCGAAAAACAGTACTGTTCCCAAGGAAAACAACAATAACTTTATTATGATAATAGATGGCGCCACGTGTCTTTCGAATCATGATTGAATTATATTATTATAGAAACTTTATTAATGTATTAAGAGGTTTTATTTTTTTATTTAAGTAGTTTTTTATTTAAATACATTTTGTGAGTCTAGAGTGTCAACAGACCGGTTTTTCATCTTCCTAACTACATATGATAAGTATGATAACTAATATTATAAATGCGAAAGTGTTTGTTTGTTGATTACGCTTTCACTCCAAAACGGCTGACGGATTTGGATGAAATTTAGCACTTGGGTAGACCATGACCCGGAGAAGGACATAGGCTACTATTCATTCTGGATCGCAGATGAAGTCACAGGTAACAGCTAGTAAGTATTCAATTCGCAAAACACATAGGTATTCGTTATACCCAGACTTTTAATTAGCTGCAGTAAAATGATACTTCTTACTGACATTACTGTTACTGGGTAATACTGGTCGTCAGACTTTCGGGCTTCTGACCTCCACAACCCAGTTACTGGGTAATACGATACCCCTTGGTAAGACTGGTTGTCAGACTTTCGGGCTTCTGACGACCCGTAACGACTAGCAACGGTCCATGAATGACAGCCGGGAACAACGGCTTAATGTGCTTTTGAGGCACGGAGGGGTCATCGTAGGTAAAGATGGTCACCCATCCACGGACCAACAGCAGCGAGCGTAGCATAATCTAATCGATCGACCCGTGCGGCTGTTATTATTTAGCTAAGCGCCTCATCTAGTAATAAACATCAGTAAGCCATCTAGTAATCACTCAAATTATATTAAATGCCACCACCATTTGCCTTAGTAGACAAATAGGTAATTGGTGATCATATTTAGTAGGTACTAGCGACTTCGCCCGCGTGGATTTCGTAAATTATTCCACGGGATCGTACCAACTACCGGGATAAATAGTATCTTATTTCCTAAACCTGCACCCCGATTGACTTTGAAGCTAACCCATTGCTTCATGTGCAATAATTGTTGTTGAACTGTCAAAATGAAAGCCATTGGTGCGGATATCTCCAATAAAACTGAACGCGATCAGCACGTAAACCACGTTTAAGAGCAGTTAGTGTCATTATTTTCTTTGGAATATCGACACTGACAGCTCTTGAACTCAGCTTTGATGTGCTGATCGCGTTCAGTTTTATTGGTGAAACCCACACTAATGCAAATACCCTGATGATCACATTTAGATCCAAATACGTTCAGAGTCGTTAAGGCATGAAAAGAAAGGTAAGTCAGACAGACAGAGTCATTTTCGCATTTATAATACAGTATTAAGACACTTTTAAGTACCTATCTTAAAATGATATCTCATTTTTCCTAGAAAGATATTGCTTCGTAACTATTAAACCATGAAAATAAATTGGATATAAACTTCCTAGCCCAGACATGTAACGTTGACCATTAGAACGACTAGCCTTGGGAAACTTTACAGCGTGGAGTAGATTAGTACTCGAGCCATGTACTCGTGCGCACAATAACAGCGGACAGCGGTATCTATTGTCGGTCACAAAATGTCTTTGTGTGTCCTAAAGGTTTTTTATACCTAGACAATTGGTGTGTAAGATATTATTTAAGGGTTTTGTTATATATGACATGGTAGATAAGTAACAGAAATACTTTATGTAGAGAATTCTACTGCATCCCTCAATAAAAATGGCAAACCCATCAACATACTCCTGCCTTTGTCCCAATTTATTTGGAGCCGGCGCAACATGTATTTTTCTTCCATACTTCACTATTAGTTCGTCATCTCGGTAGTTACTCCCTTTCTAGCCATATCATCTTTCACACAGTCCAACCATCGTTTCTGTGGACTTCCCCTACTTGTATAGCCATCCACATTTATACTCAAAACTTTCCTGACGACATTTTCCTCATTCCTCCGCATCACATACCCATACAAGCAAACCCATACCAATGTTAAAACAAACACAGTTTCATTCTTTCTGAAAAGTCCCGAACGAAGTAAAATAATGGAATACCATCTGTTAATAAAAAAAAAATATATTGAAATAGTATGTTTACAAAAAATGTACTTACATATGTTTCAGTATATAATATAAAAAATAAAATAATGAAAAATCTTAGTTCGTTAGGTAAGTAACTCATGTACGAACCCTCTTCAGGGTTTATTTACAAACGTTGCTTAAAGTTATGATTACTTAACCATACATTTTTGACGATTAAACGTCTCATAACTTTTTTTAAAAAAACAACCAAGTCGGTGTAAGTTCCAGTAAGATCTGAAAAAGTAGTATCTCTAACAACGAACTATTTTGAGTACAATGACTCAGTCATTCAATGTCACATAAGGTCGTCGAGAGGCTAACATCAGATATTAGCACGTGAACTAACACCTAATACCCATGACATCATAAAATTAACGTCTTTTATTCACGTTTTATTTAAAAATCAGTCAAAGGAAGGCAAAAATACTAACGAAAACGTACACAAAGAGGCACTTCAAAGAATAGTCCTGTCGAAAATGATTAAACTAGAAAATGGACCGAATTTGAGGTTCGCCGGCACTCAAAGCCGACGAGTAACTAGCAAGCAGCCCTCTCTGTCAATGTGCTTAAGAACCTCTACGAATGGCGACACGTCTATGCACGGAGTGCACTCTAGGCAGACTGCCAATCTGACGCACTTGTTGAGCAGAGCTACGGATTATCTGCTTCAATTTTTAACCGACTTCCAAAAGGAGGAGGTTCTCAATTCGTCTGTATGTTTTTTTTTTTGTATGTTTGTTACGCGATTACTCAAAGACGGATGGACCGATTTAGAAAATTCTTTTTTTGTTTGATAGGGTATACTTCCGAAGTGGTCCCATATAAATTTTATTAACTTTGCTTGGGGAGTTTTTGAGTTAGCTTCAATAATGCGTATATTTCCCACTTATTTTATGTGGATGATGTGATGGTGTTTTAATAACTTCCTATCACTGTTATTTACATGGCTATATCTACAATTATTGTGCCCAATTATGTATTCGAATTTGTGTGGGGTAGGTTCCACAACTAAAAAGTGAAAAATAAAAACTTTTTAGCAAAAATAAAACCGACTTCCAAAACAAAACACTACAAAGTGAAAAATAACTTTAATTTCGGAAGTCGGTGGCGAAAAACGAAAATACAAAACCCAAGACACCGACTACCGAAATTAAAGTTATTTTTCACTTTGTAGCGTTTTGTTTTGGAAGTCGGTTTTATTTTTTGCTAAAAAGTTTTTTTTACGGTTGCTCTAGTGGTCACAGACGCTACTGCTGAGCATAAGGTCCTGGGTCCGATTCCCAGGTCAGGCAAAGTGTTTTCGGGTGATTACAGATGTGATGTTGTATTATGTTATGTTATTAAGGATCCGTACTTCAAAAGGAAAAAACGGAACCCATATAGGATCACTCATGTGTCTGTATGTATGTCTGTTCGACTGTCACAGCCAATTTACTCCGAATCTAATGGACCGATTAAGTTGAAATTTGGTACACGTATGTATTTCTGTGACCCAAACACGGACGTGTAATTTAAATCAATGAATTTTGAATAAAGGTGTCAATGTTGGGGACAAATATGAAAATTAAAAAAAAAAAGTTTTGCATACTGTACCGTGCGAGATATCAAATGTTTACTGTGAGGGTCACAAATATTTATTTATTTATAATTTTAAAATAAACTTTTTAATATTATTTAAGAAAACAGACGAAAATTGATGATTCCCCCTTCCCCCATTATCTCCGAAACTACTACGCTTAAAATTTTGAAAAAAAATACAGAAAATACTTCTATAGATTACAGGAAAACCTATAAGAAGTCTATGTTCTTAAAACAACATGGTAAATCTCTCAATATTGTGCGTACAAACTTACATTTGCAGTTGGACTGTATGGGAGAACATGTTTTTGACCGTACTTGACCGGTTTTTTTATACTTCTTCTTACATTATCAGTCTGCGATTTTATTAGCTTAGATGTAGGTACAAGAGTTATTTGGCATCGTGCTGTCTCCCTTCGGTAAAGTAGGGTCAATCATATCAATGATCGTGTCCTTTGTTTGTATGGCCAACAGATATTAATTGTTCCAAATCCGGATGTTAGTGGACGTGCTCTGTGATTGTATTAGCACCCTGACAAAGGATGTCTAGCAAAGAAGTAAAAACCTGTGAGTTTATTAATTGCGCAGCTGTCCTGTAACGAAGAATACTCGTATCTTAAATTTTCATAGCTTGGCATAGAGGCTCGTGGTTAAGTAATTCAGTCGCACGAGTCTATCGATCAGGTTAAGCTACGCTTGCCGCGGTCGATCCGTTTATCCATCATTACCATCTTGACATACCGAGACCCGGCTGTCATTCGTGGATCTGTGACAGTCCTCACGGGTCGTCAGAAGCCCGAAAGTCTGACAACCTGTCTCCTTTTGCTTGAAATTTAGATTACAGACAACCTCATCAATTAAAGCCTAATAGCATCGGTGGTTCCTATTGATTTTTGGTCAGATAGGCAGTCGCTCCATGTAAAGTACTGGTAGCTGCATCTGGTTAGACTGGAAGCCGACCCCAACATAGTTGGGACAAGGCAGATTGATTGAGCTTCGAAGCCCATTATAATTATTATGCTCTTAATTATGAATTATGTCATTTCAACTCAAAATCTAGTAAAAAAACTTATTTACAAAAAAAAAGCAACCGACTTCCAAAAAAAACACTACAAATTGAAAAATAACTTTAATTTCGGAAGTCGGTGTCTTTGGATCTGTATTTTAGTTTTTAGCCACCGACTTCCGTCATTAAAGTTAATTTTCAATTTGTAGTGTTTTTTTGGAAGTCGGTAGTTTCTATTTTTTTGTAAAAAAGATTTTTATTTTTCACTTTTTAGTAGGTTAGTGTGTAATTTATCTCATCACCTTTTACAAAATATTGCTTTTCCCGATCCAGGGACGTTAATTGTTGAGGAGTTCTCCTAGTAAGAACCAGAAGAACTGGAGCTGATGGTGAAGTCACCATCAGCTCCACTTCACCATAATTATGCATAATGACGAGCATAAATTGCTTAGCAACCATATTAAAGTAATCGATTCGCAACGCCACTTGTGGTCTTCATCGTCAGTTCCACTTCTCAAATTGGTACTTTCCGAGAGCAAATGCACGAGTTACTATAAAAATACCCAAATCTCTAATGGTGTGCCTATAAAGTTCGAGGGTTTCCCTCAACTTCTATAGGATTCCCTCATTAGATTCTGACTTGGTGACAGTGGGTCCACCTCGAGAGCAAACCCTTTCAAACAAAAAAGAATTTTCAAAATCGGTCCACAAATGACGGATAAATCACTGTACATATATAAAAAAAATATATACGTATATATACAGGTTGAATTTTACAAGTGGGCGTGGATGACCAAATCCGAAACTATGAGTAATAGCGAAAAGTACTAAAAGGAGTCGTGCGAGTCGTGGATTTTGATGAAAACTAAAACTGCATCATTGGATTTTTGAAAAATCAATATTAGAAATATCAGGCAGGAATCGAACCCGTTGATTTTGAAAAAAAAAAAAACCACACACACTGTATTATTACACCATTCGATAGTGGCGCTTATAAAGATCGAATTCTGGGAAGACTAAAGAAAAGAGCTTATTTTTAACAAAATACTTTTTTGTTATTTTTCTTATGTTAGCTACCTATTAAACCATGATATTGTATTTTTTTTTTAATCAATCCAAATCCAATGATGCGGTTTTTGTTTTCATCAAAATGAAGCCCGAGACTGCTTTGAGTATTTTTCGCTATTCCCCATAGTTTCGTATTTGGCCATCCACGCCCACATGAAAAATTCACATCTCACGATTCACGATTCGACGAATTGAGAACCGCCTCCTTTTTTTGAAGTCGGTTAAAAATGGTAATAGTCTCGCCACTATTACATGGGACTTTAACATAACTGGCGAAATGTGGTTGTACTCTAAGTACATACAGCTCTGCCTAACCCCACGGGGGATATAGGCCTGATGTTATGTTATGTATGCCATTTTAATTCAAAATTTAGAAGAAAAATAACATTCCTGTTATATACAATGACGCACGCTTGCAGTAACTATTGTTCTGACTAGAGTATTATGAGTGAATTTGGTGTGATATTATGCAATCAAATCACAGTTGAAAAGCCTCATTTTATTTTCACACAATAGAATATTGTTTATTGTTGCTGCAGATCGTTAAAAACTCATAATTATCATCTGTCATCATGACATTTGAATCTGACAGCATAACGCTTTTTCGTGACGTCTCAATTTCTGCCAGTTTATTCCTACCACAAGCTGCGTTAAAGAACTTAGTTTTAAAAGGTGTGGTGCACCCCGTCCAGATCTGCAGCAGCCTTTAGGATCATTATCCTTTTTGAGTGAAGCTAGTTCGAAAGGAAACATTGGAAAGATATCTTCACTAGAAATCGTGGAAGCGTGGTGATCAATGCTCGTACCTTCTCTGTATGGGAAGAGGCTCTGCCTTGCTATGGACGGTTACAGGTTAATATTGACAGCTGGTCTATTCTGTAAAATACTCACCATGAACACTTGGGTGAAGTGAGCTTGAACTGGGCTGTCAATCCCTAGCAATCAAAATCAATCATTCTGCCTAGCCTTTTTCCCAACTATGTTGGGGTCGGCTTCCAGTCTAACCGGATGCAGCTGAATACCAGTATTTTACATGGAGCGACTGCCTATCTGACCTCCACAACCCAGTTATTGGGTAATACGATACCCCTTGGTAAGACTGGTTGTCAGACTTTCGGGCTTCTGACGACCCGTAACGACTGCCAAAGATCCACGAATGACAGCCGGGACCAACGGCTTAACGTGCTTTCTGAGGCACGGAGGAGTCTCGGTATGCAAAGATGGTCACCCATCTACGGACTAACCCCGGCAAGCGTAGCTTAACCTGATGGATCGACCCGTGCGGCTGTTATTACTTAGCCACGAGCTCCTCTTCTCTGTCAATCCCTAGCATCAGGTGAAATAACTGCTCACTTCAGATTTTTACAGAATGGATCAGTTAGCCTTCATAAAAGGGTTTCTTTTGGATTCCATAGACACTAACATTTTGGTCAATCTGTTATACCAGATCAAAACTTGGTACAAAATGTACTACGGGACTTCTTGTATCAAAACTATTACCTTTTACAACTATAGGCAAATACGATTTCCCATAAATCTCTCTCTAGGTACCTACAAAACATTTATGAATGAACGTATTTGCCCATTAGTTACTGAATCCATACGTTTTTCCCCTTGATTCACTAGTACTCTACGTAGCTAGGTATAACGTGACACTTGCCTCGTTCAGATGACATATTTTGTTATATAACGAGGTGAATATTAGTGTTTCAAAACAGTACAGAACTAGTATCTACCTACTTCATGTTTCCAGTAAGGTAAATGAACTTTTCAAATGCTTTGATGCTACTTAATGTAGTGCTTCTATCTTCTACATAAGGTATAATTTTGAAGAGCAGTGTTGGCCAAAGAAACAAAAGATGGATTGTGTGAAAAGGTTATGGTCTAGAAAGGAGATGAGTACTGAGATGTCGGCTGATAGAGATGTATGGAAGAAGAAGATTTGCTGCGCTGACTGGAAATAAATTGGGATAATATGGGCAGGCGGATGTTGGTGTTGTAAGTATAGTTCCTTCGAAGACAGACTGACACAGCCTAATCCCTAAAGATGGGAAGTTGAGTAGGTAGGTACCTCTGTTCCGAATGGAATGTACAAATGATCAAAGAAAGGCAAATAGGGTAAATGTTGAAGTTAATATGCTGAAAATGACGCAAGCAAGACCATGTTTTGAAATAAATCAGTTTATCTCAATTTTAATATGTTACCGTTGATGCATGAGTCCCTTTGAAAGCCTGCTGACGTTATTAATAACCTAATTATGAGAAATGTTTCTGCCTATTACCGGTATTGGTTAAGGGGGCTTTTAACTTCCTTGTAAAGGAAAACACAAGCCTTAATGCCGAACTCCAAACTAAGGTGTTGGTGGTCAACCAATAAACCAAGCCTACCGCAGTGTACTGCTGGATATAGGATTCCCAGGCTGCGCCACAATACCTTGTAGTCCACCTTCTGCATTAAGGTCGTCGGTCCATCTAGCTGGGGGGCGTCCCTCACTACGCTTGCCGATAAGCGGTTTTCACACCAAAGGCCCTAGACAAGTGGCTCTTGGCTTCCAAGCATTTTTTATTCCTACAACGATATTAAACACGATTGACATGAGCTTTTTGGTAGCTTATGTCAATACAATACATTTTTAACTATTCCATTATTGCTGTCGATGATAGGATGTCAATATGTCTAGGCTCTCAAGATTCGTTTGCTATTAATCCACCGACAAACATGGCCAGCCCTCTGACAGTGACACTTCAGCTTGCTAATTTTGCAAGTTACGCCAATAGCTCCAGTCCTTTTTCCGGATTTTGTATGTTATCCTTCAAAGAAACGCGGAGCATAGCTCGCTCGTTCATAATCTGCCTAGCCTTTTCCCGTGTTTTACTATTTATAGGGGGGTCTGCATCCAGACTTACCAGATGCAGCTGAATCTATGCCTATCTGACCTCTATAACCCAATTACTGGGTTACACCATACCACTTGCTAAGACTTAGCTCGCTCGTTGAAATTAGTATAAAACGCAAACCACGTGGTTACGTATTATACTTGAAATGAAACGATTACATACTTCATTAGAACTCCTAAATTAAAATGGGTTATTGTATTGCTGTTTGTAATAGAGAAAGTCTGTAAATACACACAGCTGTTTCAATATTTACTTGGGAAGGTATTTGATTAGGAGCACTTTCATTTTAATTTTAAAATACAAACTCACTAAATACCATCTGTGTCCAAAACGGGTCACATCAGTTAATAATATACATAGTACCTAGTCCAAGTACCGCCTTGTTTGAATGGTAATAAAAATAATTGAATAAATAAATTTAAAAAAATAAACCGGTTAAGAACGAGTCGGACTCACGCGCCGAGGGTTCCGTACCATCATATATAAAAAAAGTGTGCTATATAGAGACATGGTTTTATTTTTACTTTTTTATTTTTTTATATTTTTAGAGCCCCCTGCCCCCTGTCTCCGAAGTTTGCATAGAGAAAAACGAGGAGACGATATTTTTATTTACATTTTACATCAAAAGTCGAAAACTATTCAGTCTAAAAAAAAAATGTTTGAGAATATGCAAACAGCACTCTTTCATATGATACTCTACTCCACATGCTAGTAGCCCCACTTCGATTTTTTAAGACCCCCTTGCAGTCCCTGTTGCAAAACAAAATTTATATTTTTATTTCTTTCTTATTTGCAAAATAGTTGGGTAAACGTCATCTAAAACTATTCCAAAATTCATGTTGGTAGCATTAGTAGTTCTTGAGATATCTAGCTGTGACAGACAGACAGACAAACTGAGTAGCACCATAAGGGTTCCTTTTTACTATTTTGTTACGGAACCCTAAAAACACGCCTACAACGTTCAAAACATAAGTTCACTTTTCAAGCAGTCTGATGCAGTTATTTTAATTCAATCTCAGATTTGATGCCACCGCCTGCATCGAATTGCTTGAAAAGTGATCTTGTTTCAATCTTTTGAGAATACGTATTTTCGCTGAAATTATGATTCTTGCCAAGCTAACTGAGCCCGGGTCATAGGATGCTGTTGTCCATGGGCTGAGATAAAAGTTCTGCCCGTTGCTTACTAAGAATTAAAACTTATACTATTAGTAACAGCTAAGAAGGCGATAACAATCGTAAATGAGGCAATGAGACCACCTGCCTTGGAGACCTAGTTACCTTAATTGACATGACTCAAGTGATAAGCAGTTCATTTAGATTATAATGTGGTTTTGCTAAAGCTATGAATAATTATGATGGTTTGTTAATATTAGGTTATTTCATTCAAAGTTGCTATATGTATATATAATTGGAATAAAGCAATATAAAGTGAAAACATCTTTTCGCTCGGTTCATTGGTGGTAGGTTCAATATTTCTGACGGATAAAAACATGTAAGATTTCAACCGCTAATAACTACGAGATTTTTAATGCTAGAGTAATGGTTGAGCATTTAAAAGATAGGTCATATTTGTTAAAAATTTGAAGCAGGATTTTATTTGCCTAATGCCTAATTTATTTTAAAATTATAAAAAAAATATATTTGCGACACTTACAGTAAGCCCTTTTATTTGATATGTCTCACGGTACAGTTTGCAAAACTGTTTTCTTTTAATTTTCTTAATTGCCCCTAAAAATTGACCCCCATACTCAAAATTCATTTATCTACGTTACACGTCCATGTTTGGGTCACAGAAATTCATACGTGTACCAAATTTCAACTTAATCGGTTCATTAGATTCAGAGCAAATTTTCTGTGACAGACGGACAGACAGACAGACACACGAGTGATCCTATAAGGGTTTCGTTTTCTTTTGTTTTGAGGTACGTAACCCTGAAAAGACTACAAAGTGTAAAATAACTTTAATTTCGCAAGACGGTGGCAAAAAACTATGATCCAAAGACGCCCATCCTTAAAACGAAATGCATTTGATGGGTGTATCATAATTTGATGCAGAGACGATTGTGACGAACTTCATGTTTATACGTGTATTTTAACTTAGAAACACTGAAAAATGTAAAAAAAATACCGTCCCCCCCCCCCCCCTCCCTTATCTCCGAAGTGTGTATAGAGAAAAATCTGTAATTATTCTATTTGATAGATGACTATGTAAAGATTACAGGAAACATAAAACAATGTCTCAAAATAGCACACTTTTTATGGTATGGAACCCTCGGTGCGCGAGTCCGACTTGCTCTTGGCCAGTTTTTTTTAGAATAAATATCTTTAAACCTACTTCCCTAAATACGTAACCTCTAATCATCGTCATCAGTCACACAACAATCACACAATCTAGCTCAAAACAACTAAAAACGACGCATCACAAAAATATTTAAGATAAAAATCTTATCTATTTTCGCGCCACAAAGTTCATTAACCTCTACAACTTACTACAGAATCTCCGGCATTTTCGGTAATACATTCATAGTTCCGAGTATCGAACCTGCGACCTTGACTTTGTTTGCTTGACTTCCTATGAGTCACGGCGTCATTAACGGCCCCCTTCTTCAAGTTTACCATAAAACGACTTGAGATAAATCTGAGTCATAGCAGGGTGATGGCACTTCCATAAATTTAATGGTATTAATAAATTTGTCAGAACGGAAGCTGACAAAATTGACTCATTGACTGTCATCATGGTCTAATTCGTAAGAATGTCTGTAAATCTCGATAACATTCAATACTACGTATAGTTTTGTTATATTTAGAAGCAATTAAGGAAATGCGAGTACCATGAAGCCGTTTTTCCATTGTCCCATTGTCATCAGGTCAGGATCTAATAATCTGAAATCGACGGATCTTTTCAAATATTATAGGCACACCTATACTGCCGTCGTTAGAAAAAAGGGCACAACTAACATTAAAAAAAAAATGAGTTACATACATATTTAGAATCAGAAAAAAAAGGCTAATCTGCTCAATTTTTTGTAGATTTTTTTTTTTAATGTTAGTTGTGCCCTTTTCTCTTACGACGGCAGTATAGTGATTTGGGTATTTTTATAGTAACTCCTGCATTTGTTCTTGGAAAGTACCATTTGGTGAAGTGGAACTGATGATAAAGATCACAGATGGCCACCGGAACTACTCAATAATAAGTATTTCACGGGTTGCGATTCGATTAGGTACATACTTTATTAATGGTTGCTAAGTAATTTATGCTCGTCACAATGCTTATGATGATGTGACAATTAACGTCCCTGCATCGGGAAAAGCAATATTTTGTAAAAGGTGATGAGCAGTTGACATTAGGATATTGTAACTAAGATAAATTACGAAATGACCCACTAAAAAGTGCAAAATAAAAACTTTTTTCCAGACATATCTACCGACTTTCAAAAAACCCCACAAACATAACTTTGATTTCGGAAGTCGGTGGCAAAAAAGTAAAATACCGACTTCCGAAATTAAAGTTATTTTTCACTATGTGGGGTTTTTTGGAAGTCGGTTGATATTTTTGGAAAAAAGTTTTTATACCACTAACATAGCTTGTAAGTTATACTTAGTACTAAAGCAATATGGATGATTTCCGAATTAAATGTTTGAAGTTGAATTTTAACCTAAAGTTGCAAGTACCTACTTACCTGAGTGCCTGTGTTGTTGTACCTCCGTGATAATTTACTTATCATATTAATTATAAACATAACAACCTGCTTCTCATTAAAACAACAGATAACACAACTTCCGCAACGAACCATCAACTCACCGCCTCCCAAACGGTACCTCAAGCGTGAAGCGGCCATGTTTACGAATGTGAGCACACGCACGATGAGTCACTGACATCTTCGCAGAACTGACCGCACAATTCCGAGAATATAGTAATTGATTTAATTAATTGAATGAAATTATATCTAATACGGTACTACGGAAGATTTTGTTATGGTATCATAACTAATATTATAAATGCCAAACAGGATTTTTTGGTTTGTTAGTTTGCTAAGCTTTCACGCTAAAATGGGTGAATGGATTTAGCTGAAATTTAGCACATGACTGGGATTAGGACATAGGATACTTTTTATCCCAGCTGTACGTTTCCGTGGGATAATTTCCAAGCGGGCGAAGCCGCGGGCAAAAGCTATGTCATCATATTGACGAGCAGACAAAATCATCGTCGTCACACTACACTTATTCCAATTTGGTTTCAGCGCTGTAAGTATGGTCGTCTTTTTCTTAGAGAAATTCAACTATCATCATCTGGCCAGCCGTTTCCCAACCATGTTGGGGTCGGCTTCCAGTTTAGTCGGATGCAGCTGAATACCAGTATTTTATATGGAACGACTGGCTATCTGACCTCAGGTACTAGGTAACACGATACTCCTTGGTAAGACTAGCGGTCAGACTTTTGGGCTTCTGAGGTCATAGTGTCTTGGACAGTCGTTACTAGTGTAGTGTGTGTGATCTGCAAAAAATCTTAGTACCTATTAATTATGTTATAGTATGTAAGGATCGTAGCAGGTGGCGTTCTGTTGTTTCTGCCTAGCCCTGGGAGAATGGCATGAGTTTATGTAGGTATGCTTGTGTTGATTTATTATTTACTTATAGTCACTTATTAAATAAAATGTAAGAAGGAGCTCGTGGCTACGTAATAAGGTTAAGCTACGCTTGCCGGGGTTGGTCTGTGGATAGGTGACCATCTTTTCATACCGAGTCTCCTCCGTGCCTCGGAAATCACGTTAAGCCGTTGGTCCCGGCTGTCATTCGTGGATCTTTGACAGTCGTTACGGGCCCGAAAGTCTGACAACCAGTCTTACCAAGGGGTATCGTATTACCTAGTAACTGGGTTGTGGAGGTCAGATAAGCAGTCGCTCCATGTAAAATACTGGTATTCAGCTGCATCTGGGTAGACTGGAAGCCGACCCCAACATAGTTGCAAAAAGGCTAGGCAGATTGATTAAATAAAATGTAAATAAAATACAACGTTTTCCAATTTAATATTGTTTTCGAGTTGAGTGACGCAATTGTTCGTCAGTGAAATACCTAATTTTAAGACGCCAGATAAATAGGTATTATTGTGATGTTTGCCATTGTTAACAATGCTAACAATGCGAGCCGTGTCCAGAAGTACCGCTTTCTGAATCAAGCCCTTGATCCAGCTGCCCAACGGGAGCCTCCTTAGGTGTTGGTCGAGGCTCTTGGCAATTAAGCCATTGACTGATAAGACTATCGGCACAATGATCGCTGAGTCCACATCCCACATGTATTATTATTATTATTTTTAATTCATCCTAATAGTGGTTGCGCGCCCATTCTGCTTGCAGGTACTTAATGTGTAATAGTTAATTTAGTGCTTTACTTAGTTAGTGTTATGCCTAATGAATAGTTAGTCAATTGCAAAACTTGTACAACAATACTCCATTGTTAACTGTGGCGGCTTGTAAATGTCTAGTCGTGAACTACCTCACTATTACTTTTGCATTATGAACTGCAAGCCACCCAAACAAAATAAAATAAAATAACATTTAATAAATTATGTGAGAATTATTTTCCGTAATGCTTGATGGTTGGCTTACATAGATAATTCACAAAAAAAACCGGTCAAGAGCGAGTCGGACTCGCGCACCGAGGGTTCCGTACCATCATATATAAAAAAACTGTGCTATTTAGAGACGTCCGTTTTATTTTTCGTTTTTTTTTTTCATAAATAGTTTGATGCATGATAGAGGATCGGAAACAGAAAATCGATCGAATCGGATCAAAATAGAGTATCGGAATGTTTTAGAGAGGAAGATGAGATGAAACGATCGATGATATGTAATGAGACTGACATAACACAACAATCTAGGTATTAAAATAATCTATAGACGAGGGGCTTCAGTGAATAATAATAATAATTTATTTTGAAAAACATAATTACAATTATTGTGAAGCCCTGACTCCAGAGCTAGGTATGTAATACCTGTATTTCAGGAGTCAGTTTCTTCTTCCTTATTACATGCTTCTGTATTACACGCTGGATCATTGTTGTCTGATAAATAAAGAATATTATTATTATTATTATTTACAACATAAATATTAATATTGAAATTTATAGTTAGACATATGTTCGATTCTAAATAGTTATACATATATTCAAATAAAATTATTTGTAATGATTGAGATTAAGCTAAATATTTGATATTTTTAATTTAAGATTGAAATCTTGTCTTAAGACAAAAAAATATAATTATAATAATAATAATAAAATTAAATTAAAATTAAATTAAAAATATTAGAAAGAATATTCACTAAAAATGAAGTTCGTGGTTCGCGCTGCAGTCGTGCACGTGTTGTTGACGCTCCCGGTCCGCGTCCAGCGTTCCGCCACTTAACGCGCAGGTTTGGCCGTACCATAAGACTACGTTCCATAGATCTCGAGAAAAACCTCTGTGACAGTCAGATAAAAAGTGATCTTAAGTTCCCTTTTACCTTTTAAGGTCGAACTCCTAAAAACTGTCCTGATGACAGGAGGATAAATAATAAATAAACAAATAAATTAGTACCTATTCTCAAAAGTAGAGTCAATGCCATCGAAACTTGTTTTTAAAACCCCAATTTAAAATAATAATCATGAACACAAATAAACTCGTAATCCACCCTTTCGAAGTAAGTTAAACGATGCACGCAAAATCATCCAGTTCATCATGATGTAAGCCAGTTCTCAAGTCAGAAGCTGCGGTTACATTTACCGGTATTTTCCCTTCCTAGTAGCGAGAGGAACTCAGTGCATCATCTAACTGGGTACATCTGCACCTCATTCACGTGTCAACAATGACTCGGTGACGTTTAATCACTCCGCACAGTCAGATGATACTCGTGCCTCTGTGAATGAATTGCTAACGCGTTAATAAAGTAGAGGTTGCCGTGTCCTTCACAGCTTCTACACACAGAATGTGATCAACGTACCTTCAAAGACAAGAAGGTCCGACGCGACGGTGTGATGTGATACTGGTGAATGCAATTTCCATGAAGTTTTCTGGAAATTGCTCTACTAGAGTATTAGGGTAATTTTTAGGTAATCCTATTATTGAATATATTAGTTAACGCATATTATGATACCATACCTATTACTGGGTATTAGTCAAATATTAGTGAACCGATTCATTATTAGCTACTCAATCTAATATTGATACCTGCGTAATATTCTCCAAAATAATGAATATGAAATACAAGATTCTCGTGAATATGTTCACGTATTCCTATTACAGAAGTAAAACGGTGATCACATTATGGAGTCGCTGTGACTGCTGTGAACTTTGGTCACTACAAATATTATTATAAACTAATATGAATATTAGATAATACTAAGACAACGCGACAGAAACAAGTGACCATTTTAGAAAAAACTGTTTTCATTACTTGCTTACTTGGTAACCAACTCATGCAGCTTTCATAAGAAGCCCGACATGTATAACTATGTCTCTAAAATACACACTTTACGCATGCACAACGATAAGCAAGCAGCCAGGAACTATTCATACAATACAATATTCATCTCGCTCACTCGCCCGCCTCGGGTCAGTTAATGCGAGTCTAGCCATCTCACTCACTCGCCAGGCGCCGAGACGTTGGCGAGAGAGTGAGATGACTGCGTTCGGCAAATAATAATAGCATAGCGAGTAATAGCGAGGCGACTCGGCCTATTACGCGTCCGTCCCTATTATTTAACCTATTACTGTGTATTCGCATATCCTAATATTAATATACATGGCTTGTATTATAATACCTGTACCTATTACGAATATATTAGTCACACTTCTATACAAGAGTCGCGTCGCGCTGCCGCGAGCCTTTAGGATCGCACAGTCCACGCCTTTAGTATGCGATGTACGGTCAAGTATTTTATTCCTTTCTCTGTTTTCAAATTCCTGCCGTTATCAGGTCAAGACACATAAATATGTAATGAAGCTACGGCATTGAGCAGACTATTGTATAGAAAACTATGTTATTTATTTGATAACAAAGATTAAAATAACTCAACATTGGGGACAGTTTTGACCAGTGTTGAGATGAAATCAACCTAAAACCTTTTTAAAGGTCTGGTTATTTAAAATAAAAACCGGCCAATAGCGAGTCGGGTTCCGTACCATCAAAAAAGAAGTGTGCTATTTAGAGACATCGTTTTGTTTTTCCTGTAATCTTTACATAAACTTCTATCACATAGAAGCATTTCAGATTGGGTAAACGTCATCTAAAACTATTCCAAAACTGAAGTTGATCGCATTAATAGTTCTTGAGATATCCAACTGTGACAGACGGAGAGACAGACAGACTGAGTCGCGCAATAAGGGTTCCTTTTTACCGTTTTGGTACGGAACCCTAAAAACACAAATACATTTTTTTTTTATTCGGTCTGACATGTAAAGAAGACATAGAAGATGACTGTATGTTATTCTTGAATTGACATTACGACGAAATATAATATGTATAATGCAGAGTATATCGTGGCATGAGTAGGCAAAAATAGGCTTTAAGGTTGTTAGCGCATCGATAGTAAATAAGGTTGTAAAAATTCAGATATATTACGTTTAACCCAAAATTCTGGCATTCGAACTCCGTTCACTGACGCAGTCATGATCCTCAAGTGCACAGGTGACAGGGCTGCGGCGCAAGATGGAAGGTGGGCCATTGTCTGCGGATTGTCTGCCTGTATTTTGGCTGCGACTGTACTTACATACTGCTTACTTATACTGCTCTACAAGAATCTAGGATTATCAGATCGCAGTTGGGCGATGTGGTCGCTAAGCGACAAAGCCCTTTAAATAAATTAAAAAAAAAAAAAAAAAGAATCTAGCCGGATTATCAGATCGCAGTCTGTGTGAAGAATCTCTCTATCATCCTATCCAGGTGTAAACAGCTGTAAACTAGATTGCTACCACTCGATTGACGTGGACCCTCTAATTGGCTCAAAACATAATCGATGGTAGATCGACGATAATCTGGCACACATGCACCACACCGGATCGAACTGGAGTCTCAAGGCGAAATTTGTCAGCTCTCGAATATCAGTTAGATCCATACCCTTGACATGTGAGTTATATGTATACAATTAAAAAAAAAAACATATAGGTAGGTCATGTCAATATGTGCTCAAATGTCAAACGAGCCCCATAGGTTCACAAATACTGTAAGCCCGCGGTCGCCATTGGATGTTTTTTTTTTTTGAACGTTTATACATATATGATATACATTTAGATACATATTATATAAAGATATTTTTCGTTCGCACACCCGTGTGTGCGTAAGTTTATGGCCTGAGTGAAAAAGCGTCCAGCGGGGCGTTAAGCGTTGCGTGCAAGCGGCGAAGAGCGTTCACCGAGCGCCGCTCGGCCGTCACTCAGAACACTCGCGAGTGTTTGCATGTGTTTAACACGAACGTCGCACGCCCCGCTCCGCCGGACGCTCGAGTCGAGCGTGCACTCAGGCCGTACACTAACGTGTCAGGGGTTGACTAGTGGAGATTAGGTGGCAGTCACTCTTTGAGGTCCTTTGAGGCTAAAAACTGGTGACAGCACAGCAGTGGTTAAACCAATATAAGAAAGTTCTATTGAAAGACCGTACTCTGTCGACGTGCGGTCGATGATACAGTACGTAGGTGTTGTCCTTCTTTTACATATCATTTTTTCAATTTTGGGGTAAGGCTAGGTCTGAGCTGATTATCATATTGTTATTATATAGCATAGAAAAGAAAATAAATAAATACAGTTGTAGCACCATCTGGTCAAGTGCTATTGCACCTATTCTGTCCTCGTGCAGATAATGACTTTCAAGTGAATCGTATTGATTGTACTGACGTGGTTAATTTTATTTAAAACGAATTAATTATCGCGGTTGTGCTTTGTTTGTGCAAATATTGGAATTATATTCATAATAATGTTACATTCAATTATTATTTTATTAATACCTACTATTAAACACAAATAGTTTTAAACACTTATTTATTCACAAATTAAGAAAAACAATGTTATTGCATCGAAAAAGGCGGGATAGCCAAGTCAAAGTTTTTTTCCAAACGTCAAGTGTCAGATCGTAGTGACAGGCACAAATTTTCGATTAAGTACTGCTGTGTAGACTCGATTTTATCTCGCTAACATTACCAAAATATGCATGTTTCTTGTTACTTATTTAATGGGTAATTTGCTCTCAGCTGTTTCAGTTAAAAAAACTAAACTATCCAGCCATCAATGCGGAGTCAAAGACAGTTGGTAGTGTAGAGTAGTTTCTTGAAAATATGAGTTTAGAAAATCGTTTTTGGGGTTCCGTACCTCAAAAGGAAATAAATCCGACCAAGAGCGAGTCGGACTCGTGCACCGAGGGTTCCGTACTATCATATTTTAAAAAAGTGTGCTATTTAGAGACATCATTTTATTTTTCCTGTAATCTTTACATAAACTTCTATCACACTGAATAACTAACTATCTCTTTGCAAACTTCGGAGATAAGGAGGGGGGGTGGATGGTATATTTTTTACATTTTTCATCAAAAGTCGAAAACTATCAGGCCTAAAAAAAAAAAATGTTTGAGAATATACAAACAGCGCTCTTTCATATGATACCACATATACCCTAGTAGCCTTACTTCGAATTTTTAAGACCCCTTTTCAGTCCCTGTGGCAAAAAAAAAATATATATATATATACAGGGTGTTTTTTTAAAACATGCGACAAAATTTAAGGGGGTGTTCTACCCATCAATATGAACAACTTTTACTATGGGACCAAACCTGAAATCGCAAAAAAAAAATCAGCTGTTCAGTACATTTTGACCAAATAAGCGAACATAAATGTACTGAACAGCAGATTTTTTTTTGCGATTTCAGGTTTGGTCCCAAAGTAAAAGTTGTTCATATTGATGGGTAGAACACCCCCTTAAATTTTGTCACATGTTTTAAAAAACACTCTGTATATTAGGTTGGGGAAAAAGTCTTTTCGCATTATAGTATGTATGAACTTGTAATAAAATCTCTTTGGCTATACTATTTGTATCTGGCTGGTTTTGGTATCATTGAAAGTTAAAATTTTAAAGAACATAATTCCAAATTCAAATTAGGAAAATGTGTGATTTTCATTTGTTTTTCGTACCGTCAAGATGAGTGAATCTAATGAAGAAATTCGATACATTTTAAAATTTTACTACAAAAAAGGTAAAAATGCAACGCAAGCCGCGAAAAAAATTTGCGATGTTTATGGACCTAGTGTAGTGTCTGTGAGAGTAGCACAAATTTGGTTTAAGCGTTTTCAATCCGGAAATTTTGATGTCAAAGATGCACGTCGCTCTGCTCGCCCTATTACGGATAAAATGGATGCCATTTTTGAAAAAGTGGAGCAAGATCGGCATATCAGTAGTAACGACGTAGCTGAAGAACTGGAAATTGACCACAAAACAGTTTTGGCGCATTTGAAAAAAACTGGGTACACAAAAAAGCTCGACATTTGGGTACCTCACGAGCTCACTGAAAGAAACCTAATGAACCGTGTACTCATTTGTGATGCTTTATTACGACGTAATGAAACCGAACCATTTTTGAAGAAGCTGATAACTGGTGATGAAAAGTGGATCACGTATGACAAGAACGTGCGAAAAAGGTCGTGGTCAAAGGCCGGTCAGGCTTCACAGACTGTGGCGAAACCCTGGTTAACTCGCAACAAGGTGATGCTGTGTGTGTGGTGGGATTGGAAGGGCATTATGCATTATGAGCTGTTACCACCAGGCAGGACCATCGATTCTGAACTCTACTGCGAACAACTGATGAGATTAAAGCAAGAAGTTGAGTGAAAGCGGCCGGAATTAATCAACAGAAGGTGTGTGGTTTTTCATCATGATAACGCTAGACCTCACACATCTTTAGCCACTCAGCAAAAATTAAGAGAGTTTGGCTGGGAGGTGTTAATGCATCCGCCGTATAGTCTGACCTTGCACCTTCAGATTTCCACCTGTTTCGGTCTCTTCAGAATTCTTTAGGCAGTGTCAGGTTAACATCACGAGAGGACTGCCAAAACCACTTGTCGCGGTATTTTGACCAGAAGTCCCAAAATTTCTATAGCAATGGGATCATGTCTCTACCTACAAGATGGCAAAAAGTTATCGAACAAAATGGTACCTACATACTTTAGTTAAATGTAAATAAACTATATTAAAAAATGTTTTGAATTTTCTTAAACGCAATTAATTAATTTTCTTCAATTTTAATATAGTTTATTTACAATTAACTAAAGTATGTAGGTACCATTTTGTTCGATAACTTTTTGCCATCTTGTAGGTAGGGACATGATCCCATTGCTATAGAAATTTTGGGACTTCTGGTCAAAATACCGCGACAAGTGGTTTTGGCAGTCCTCTCGTGATGTTAACCTGACACTGCCTAAAGAATTCTGAAGAGACCGAAACAGGTGGAAATCTGAAGGTGCAAGGTAAGGACTATACGGCGGATGCATTAACACCTCCCAGCCAAACTCTCTTAATTTTTGCTGAGTGGCTAAAGATGTGTGAGGTCTAGCGTTATCATGCTGAAAAACCACACCCCTTCTGTTGATTAATTCCGGCCGCTTTCTCTCAACTTCTTGCTTTAATCTCATCAGTTGTTCGCAGTAGAGTTCAGAATCGATGGTCCTGCCTGGTGGTAACAGCTCATAATGAATAATGCCCTTCCAATCCCACCACACACACAGCATCACCTTGTTGCGAGTTAACCCGGGTTTCGCCACAGTCTGTGAAGCCTGACCGGCCTTTGACCACGACCTTTTTCGCATGTTCTTGTCATACGTGATCCACTTTTCATCACCAGTTATCAGCTTCTTCAAAAATGGTTCGGTTTCATTACGTCGTAATAAAGAATCACAAATGAGTACACGGTTCATTAGGTTTCTTTCAGTGAGCTCGTGAGGTACCCAAATGTCGAGCTTTTTTGTGTACCCAGTTTTTTTCAAATGCGCCAAAACTGTTTTGTGGTCAATTTCCAGTTCTTTAGCTACGTCGTAACTACTGATATGCCGATCTTGCTCCAGTTTTTCAAAAATGGCAACCATTTTTGGCAGGCCAGCTGGCGTGGTTGGTTAAGATACCACCTATCATGTCGCTGGTCGTGGCTTCGATTCCCACCCAGGACAAACATTTGTGTGCATGAACATGTCTGTTTTTCCTGAGTCTGGGTGTAATTATCTATATAAGTATGTATTTACAAAAAAAAAGTAGTGTATGTAGTATATCAGTTATCTGGTTTCCATAGTACAAGCTCTGCTTAGTTTGGGATCAGATGACCTTGTGTGAAATGTCCCGGGTTATTATTATTATTATTTTTTTATTTTATCCGTAATAGGGCGACCAGAGCGACGTGCATCTTTGACATCAACATTTCTGGATTGAAAACGCTTAAACCAAATTTGTGCTACTCTCACAGACATTACAATAGGTCCATAAACATCGCAAATTTTTTTCGCGGCTTGCTTTGCATTTTTACCTTTTTTGTAGTAAAATTTTAAAATGTATCAAATTTCTTCATTAGATTCACTCATCTTGACGGTACGAAAAACAAATGAAAATCACACATTTTCCTAATTTAAATTTGGAATTATGTTCTTTAAAATTTAAACTTTCAATGATACCAAAACCAGCCAGATACAAATAGTATAGCCAAAGAGATTTTATTACAAGTTCATACATACTATAATGCGAAAAGACTTTTTCCCCAACCTAATATTTATTTCTTTCTTATTTTCAAAATAGTTGAGCAACGGTCATCTAAAACTCTTCCAAAATTCAATTTGATAGCATTCGTAGTTCTTGAGATAACCAGCTGTGACAGATAGATAGACTGAGTCACACCATAAGGGTTCCTTTTTACAATTTTGGTACGGAACCCTAAAAAAGTGTGCTATTTAGAGACACCGTTTTAATTTTCCTATAATCTTATCATAAACTTCTATCACACAGAATAATTTCAGATTTTTCTCTATGCAAACTTCGGAGATAAGGGGGGAACGGTATTATTTTTTTCATTTTTCATCTAAAGTCGAAAACTATGCGGCCTATAAAAAAACCGGCCAAGTGTGTCTCGGACTACACACAATGAAGGGTTCCGTAGTTAGGATGAATCCCAAGAACAAACTTAACATTTTAGTTGAAAAACATGTTCTTCCATACATTCCAACTGCAAATGTAAGTTTGTACGCTCTATCTTGAGAGATTTACCATGTTGTTTTAAGACCATCGACTTCTTATAAGTTTTCCTGTAATCTATAGGCATTGAACTATTTTCTGTATTTTTGTCAAAATTTTTGGCTTAGTACTTTCGGAGTTAAGGGAGCGGGGAATGGTCAATTTTCATCTATTTTCTTTTTAAAATTATAAAAAAAATACATTTGAGACCCTCACAGTAAGCCCTTTCATTTGATACGAGTATGTCACACGGTACAGTTTGCAAAACTTTTTTTCAAATTTTCTTATTTGCCCCCATATACAAAATTCAATCTCTCAATATAATGCGTACAAACTTACATTTACAGTTGGAATGTATGGGGAACATGTTTTTCAACTATAATGTTAAGTTTGTTCTTGGGATAAATTCATCCCAACGACGGAACCCTTCATTGTGCGTGGTCCGACACGCGTTTGGCCGGTTGTATCTGTGTTTTACCCCCATTAGATATCGATACTCATCACGCGTGGGATGCTTCTCCAGCTAATTTAATTTAATCCTGTAGATATTCTATTTTACTCCAGAGACGGCATAATCATCAAGCAATCGACGAACACATCCCAAATTCAATCCACTGTTTTAAATCAAACACAATTTTTTATAAAGTAACTCACTTCTAATCTATATCAATTCGTCTACAAAGCCGAACTGCCCAATTTTAACTGAAATAGTTACATTAATTAGCGTTGATCAACAGCTAATGCCTCTAACTGCTTGTAATTGAGGCGTACTCTGGCCTCTGGCAGATCAATATAACCTTGAGGGAACTGCTTCCGTCAATGACACCGATCCACAACTAAATACTGACACTGGGTATTTTGTTTCGGATCGTAAAAGGAAGGGAGATATGGCAACGGGGGTTAAGGAACATAATTATGTAAGATGAGTCGATTATACTGTTCTTTGCCACTATGCGTTGAAAGGTCTGAAAAGATGCAAGATGCTGTCAAGATGCAAGATCTAGTTTAAGGTGATGACGATGAAGTCTTGACACCAGGTGAGAAACCTTAGGAAGCCAACGTAAGCCTATCAAATATTAAATAAAATATGCCTGTTCTATGTTTTATGAAAACTTGGGATACGATTTTTTTTTTTGGGCCTCGATGAAAATCTAACGAGAGGACTTCGATTCATTTTAGAGTTTAAACACAGAAGAAAATTATAAGATTTCCTGTCATCACATTAACATTCTTCCCACAAAAATTTGAAACAGTTGAGCAGCTTAGAGGCTGTCAAGATATGATGGTGATTCTTCCCGGGAGGAACTCTTTCACAAAGAGCTCTCCTTCTATTGTAAAATAATCTCAGGAGCGATAACAGACAATTTCATAATCCCCTTTATTCTATGTTCTTGTAGACTTCTCGTTTTTCATTTATTGTTAGAGGATGCGAGAGTTAAGGCGTGCAATTTATCTTATTTACCGGGTCGCAGGCCAAAGGCGCTTCCGACATCTTTTGTGATAAAAATAAAGATTCTTACAACTAAAAATAATTCTTTTTATGACCGTTTTCATTGATAAAAACGGTCATAGTTCTAAAGTAGTGGTTATAGCGAGGTTATGGTTGACAATGGTGTTTTTTATGAAGACTAAAGAATGTATTAATAAGATTCCATTGACCTTTGTAGCCGTAGAATCTTGACCATAAGGGTAGGACGCCCTCAGGCTAGGTGGAATAACGATCTTCGCAGGGTGGTTGGAGCTGAGGTTCGAGTTCCTGTTCGAGAGACCTGCTGTAGGTTGATGAAAAAGGGTATTCTTGCGAAAATAACCAAAACACTGCATTAAAAATTGCGCACGAAATATAAAATTTTATCTTTAAGCACTTTACAATCACAATTCGAAGGATTTTGAAAGACATTCATAATCCATTGCTTCACATGTTCGAAAAATATTCTGCTCATCAATGTATGAATATTGTTAAATAACTGTAAAAATGAAAGTGTTACGCAAGGTTCTTTGTATGCGTTTCTGAGTTCATCTTGAACATTACTGACATCGGTAAAGGAAAACATCGTAAGGAAACCTGTGCTCTAAATGTGTAACAGACTTTCAGCCACGATCTTTCAGATTTGAAGGAAATTGCTAAGCCATTGCTAATCAATTCGAGTTGTCCGTATGCTCTTGTTTCTGTGACAGCTAAACCTATTTGTATTTCTTTATTTTTTTCTTACTTGAGGAACAGTTGCAATGCTCGTGCCTTTTCTGAATGAGTCAAAGCTCTTGCCTTGCAGGGACAATAATAGACAGATATTACATATTTGTATGAATATAATGTAACCTCGATGACTAAGGGCCTAAGGTACATAATAAAGGAATAATAACGTAGCTACAGCCCTTAGTCACTTGTCCACATCTGCCACTTGGTTCCGATTTATATGGAAGTCGGTGTCTAATGGACGCTACTGGGTGATAACAACTGAATCATACAGTTTTGTGACAACAACAATATGTATACCGACGTCTTTTCCGACTGAAACTACGTAACTATAAAACGTGACACTCGGTTCTTCGCTGTTTAACACGTTGCCTGCCATATGAGTATACTCGTAGTAACTTTTACATACTTACATTGCCACCATACAAAATTGTAGGTACCCAAAAACAAATTCTTTTAAACTTCGTTTTCTGATTTAATAATGTTTTACTTGAAATGCCAAAGAATTTAACCCCGCCCTCCTTCCACTGCAACTCTTTTAGAATTCGTTACAAATCGTATAAATCAACGACGAGAATACTCGTAGTTGGCAGTGGAGCCCAGATCTTGTACTACGAATATACTCGTAGGCAGTCAACAATTATTATTATATCCAAATTATCTACTTCTCCGTCTGTTCATGCCGTGGCAAAAAATATTAGGCAGTCAGGCAGATTGTAGGGGGCCGCCTGCGGGGAGGGGGGGGGGGTCTACATAACATAAGTAATCCCCGAAGGATAAGGAAGAGGTGTGCCTATAACACACCAACATTTTAATAGGGGGCGAGCCTGTTGCCCGCCACCAGGCACAAATCCAGATTCCAGGCTGCTAATGAAAAATTCCAGATGAGAAACCAAATAATACTTTGCCCGACCCAGAAATCGAACCCAGGACCTCACGCTCAGTAGCAGCGCTTGCAACTAGAGATGGGCCTATACCCGGTAAAAACCCAGACTTTGGTTAAATACCCATTTTTACCTTCCTATTTTTAATTTATACCGGGTAAAAATAAAATCAGTTTAATTTACACTAATTATTGTACTTTTTTAATAGATAGATACTTTGACATACAGAATTTTATAATTAAATAATTTATTTTATTTGTCAGCACAACATACGCGGACATTGAAGAAAAAAAGAGATATAGCACTGTAACACGAACTAGAAAAAAAAAAGAACTTTTTTCGAGGCACCGCCATCTTCTGATTCAGCATTCAGATCAGCACTTATCAGAGTTCTGGGCGAAAGGCATCCAAACTTTGCCGGATCGTTGGCAAGAAGTCTTGGATGCTAATGGTGATTACATCATTGACTAAGATGTTTGTATTGTAATAATAATAAAAAATATAAAACGAAAACCAAGTGTCTCATATATATTAGGTTGGGGAAAAAGTCTTTTCGCATTATAGTATGTATGAACTTGTAATACAATCTCTTTGGCTATACTATTTGTATCTGGCTGGTTTTGGTATCATTGAAAGTTTAAATTTTAAAGAACATAATTCCAAATTCAAATTAGGAAAATGTGTGATTTTCATTTGTTTTTCGTACCGTCAAGATGAGTGAATCTAATGAAGAAATTCGATACATTTTAAAATTTTACTATAAAAAAGGTAAAAATGCAACACAAGCCGCGAAAAAAATTTGCGATGTTTATGGACCTAGTGTAGTGTCTGTGAGAGTAGCACAAATTTGGTTTAAGCGTTTTCAATCCGGAAATTTTGATGTCAAAGATGCACGTCGCTCTGGTCGCCCTATTACGGATAAAATGGATGCCATTTTTCAAAAAGTGGAGCAAGATCGGCATATCAGTAGTTACGATGTAGCTGAAGAACTGGAAATTGACCACAAAACAGTTTTGGCGCATTTGAAAAAAACTGGGTACACAAAAAAGCTCGACATTTGGGTACCTCACGAGCTCACTGAAAGAAACCTAATGAACCGTGTACTCATTTGTGATTCTTTATTACGACGTAATGAAACCGAACCATTTTTGAAGAAGCTGATAACTGGTGATGAAAAGTGGATCACGTATGACAAGAACGTGCGAAAAAGGTCGTGGTCAAAGGCCGGTCAGGCTTCACAGACTGTGGCGAAACCCGGGTTAACTCGCAACAAGGTGATGCTGTGTGTGTGTGGTGGGATTGGAAGGGCATTATTCATTATGAGCTGTTACCACCAGGCAGGACCATCGATTCTGAACTCTACTGCGAACAACTGATGAGATTAAAGCAAGAAGTTGAGAGAAAGCGGCCGGAATTAATCAACAGCAGGGGTGTGGTTTTTCATCATGATAACGCTAGACCTCACACATGTTTAGCCACTCAGCAAAAATAAAGAGAGTTTGGCTGGGAGGTGTTAATGCACCCGCCGTATAGTCCTGACCTTGCACCTTCAGATTTCCACCTGTTTCGGTCTCTTCAGAATTTTTTAGGCAGTGTCAGGTTAACATCACGAGAGGACTGCCAAAACCACTTGTCGCGGTATTTTGACCAGAATTCCCAAAATTTCTATAGCAATGGGATCATGTCCCTACCTACAAGATGGCAAAAAGTTATTGAACAAAAGGGTACCTACATACTTTAGAAATGTAAATAAACTATATTAAAAAATGTTTTGAATTTTCTTAAAAAATGCGAAGAAACTTTTTCCCCAACCTACGAGTATTATATACACTATACACACTACCTTTAAGAATGTATTTAAAAGTAACATATATATGTTACTTTTAAATACATTCTTAAAGGTAGTGTGCAGAATTTAGTTAACTTTAAACGTGCAATCAGTACAGTACAAAGATATTTAGCTTCGTTTTATTTGAAATCAATATTTTATCTTCAATGGTCAAGGTCAAAATTAACATGATAGATCGTAGTATTGATGACGAAGCCAATTAATTAATATAAATACATTATTCATTTTTTACCCGGAATTTTTATTAATACCCGGTAAAAAAGGGTATTTTTTTACCTTTTTTTTTACCCTTCCTTCCAATTATTACCTTCCCATTTTTTACCCACCCGCTCATCTCTACTTGCAACCAATAGATCAATGAGGCAATTATTTTGACCGCCAGGCTTCCGGGAAACACAATCATAGTTAAATGTATCCCTATCGTTATGTTTGAATTTTGTTCCTAGTTTGTTCTGTTCACAAATAAATAGGCACTATATAGGACACAATGTTGCTAGGGTAAATAGTACAAAATAATATCTGTGACATCAGGCCATTACTCCAGAGCTGTCATGTTTTGTGGTAAATGTGGATTATAACAATTAGGTACCTATACTATTGTAAGACTAACATTAATATTATATTCACGATTTAGGATATATAATTGTTATTATTTGTAGCAGTGACAAGTATCTGTCAGCTCTCATAGACACGTTAACAATCTTGTATTTGTCACCTGGTAACATCGACAGATACCCGTCACTAAAGTAGTAGTCGACTAATTGGAATATGGTTTGGCTGTTGAGAGTTAATACTTTTGCCTCCATTATTTTTATAGTGTGACAGTTCTTACTGTTGCACGTGTTTTTGCACGACACTGTGAATTGAACCGTCGAACAGAGCGTGGATATTTTGCTGTAAGAAATAAATCGAAGAATATATAAACAATCTTGGTTTCATTTCTGAGTTGAGGTTGAGTTCCTACACTATTGTTTATTTGTTTTTCAACCGCAAAAGTAACAATTAACGGATGTCATAGGTTTATTGATACTCGTATGTTTACTTACTGTTACAATTTTTTTCCTTAACGATTAATTGCATGAAACATACTTTTTAGTTTATTGGGCTCGTCCGGGAGAATACTCGTACTACCGCTGAATGAAGTAAAAAGGGATGCATTAAAGTAGCTTCAGCGAGTGTCGAAACTTAAATATGCGTGTATACACACTTACACAGTTCGTCCGGCGCACCGGGAACGAGACGTCAACGAGAAAAGGGATGACAAAATTAATTGCATTTTATTTTATTTATTAAGGAAAACCAACATTTACACACTATACATAGTTAACAATAGCTTATAATCTAGGCATATCAGTGCGTAACTAACTACGTTATCCACATGTTACATATTCGGATTGAAATTTGGAAGAGCACTAGTACAGCATTACTAATTAATCATGCAAATTAATTAATCTTATTCCCGTAATAATAAAATGTATACAAATATGAAAATACGGTTAATCATCAGTTTTGTTTTCGATCATTTTAAGTAATTCAATACGAATTTTGTTAACTGACAAAAAAAAGGATAGGTCTGAAAAAAAATATGTTATAATTATTTGCTAATCGACGTAAAGGTGGTGCGACACGAGGACACTGCAAAAAACGGGCGCCCACGCACTCCACGCCGCACAACAGTTCTAGGTACTATATAGCACAATTTGTTTGTTAATTCCGAGCAATCATATTTGTTATTACACAGATCATAGAGAAATTTAGTTTCCAAAAAGATGCGTCTATTACGTAAAGTAATTAGTTTATAGTCCCGTTTCAACTACTAAATCCCTAAACTCATCAACTTCTGTTGCTGAGTCTTTGCTTAAGGAAAATGTTAATGCTTGCGATTCGGAATTTAATTTTGAACAAATTACCTGTAGAGACATAATTAAAACCTTTCACACTTTAAATGTAAAAAAGACAGCAGATCTGTGGGGTAATTCTGTAGAAGTTGCTAAGTCTATTATTGACATTGTAGCACCTACTTTAGCTCTTATCTTTAATAACTGTATCGACTGTGGGGAGTTTCCTGACCTCATGAAATATAGTAAAATAATACCTTTGTTTAAATCAGGTAGTACATCAGACCCCACAAATTATAGACCTATTTCAGTACTACCTACGTTTAGTAAAATTTTTGAGAAATTAATTTTAGACCAATTGCAAAGATTTTTTAATAAACATAAATTATTACATAACAAGCAGTTCGGTTTTACAAAGGGTCGTTCAACTACTGATGCCGGTGTTGAACTTTTAGGACATATTTATAGTGCATGGGAAGACAAATGCGATGCCTTGGGCATCTTTTGTGATTTGTCCAAGGCATTCGATTGCGTTCTTCATGAAACGTTAATCAGGAAACTCCGCCATTACGGGATCCGGAACACCGCTCTGGATCTTCTTACTTCATACTTGAGTAATAGGATTCAGAGCGTTGACGTTAATGGAAAAAGATCGCCCGGATCTATAGTAACAATGGGGGTCCCACAGGGCTCGATTCTTGGTCCTTTCTTATTTCTTATTTATATTAACGATTTGCCCTACCTCATTAAGGATAATCATGATATAGTTTTGTTTGCGGATGATACTTCACTTTTGTTTAAACTTAAACGTCAGCAGCTGGTTACTGACGATGTAAACAGAGCGATCTCAAAAGTAGTTCACTGGTTCAGTGTTAATAATTTACTCCTTAATGAAAAAAAAACCAAATTCATTAAGTTTACACTACCTCACGTTAGGCAGGTGAAAACTAACGTGTTGATAAAGGGCGAAGAGTTGAATCCTGAAGATAGCACAGTATTCTTGGGCTTAACTTTGGATGCTAAGCTTCAGTGAGGCCCACATATAGATAAATTGTCAAAAAAGCTAAGCTCCGCAGCATACGCTGTTAGGAAAATTCGTAATTTAACCAACATAGAGACAGCCCGTTTAGTGTACTTTAGCTATTTTCATAGTATAATGTCGTACGGTATTCTGTTGTGGGGAAATGCAGCCGACATTCAGACTATCTTTGTTTTGCAGAAAAGAGCTGTTCGATGCATTTATAAATTAAGTCCGAGACAATCTCTCAGAGAGAAATTTAAGGAGATTAATATACTGACTTTGCCTTCTCAGTACATTTTTGAAAATCTTTTATATGCCCATAAAAACATTAAATTGTTTAAAAAATACAGTGATATCCACAATATAAATACTAGGAACAAACACAAATTTGTTGTACCTCCAACAAGGCTCAAGAAAATAGGTGGGTCATTCAGGTGTCAATGTATACGCTTTTATAATAAACTTCCAAGCCACGTTCAAGATCTGAGTCTTAATAAATTCAAATCATTCATTAAACGCAAGTTGTGTCAGAAAGCTTTTTATACCGTTAAAGATTATATTGAGGACAAAAAGGCTTGGGATTGAACTGCTCCAATTTTATTTTATATTATTTTTATTTTTGCATACTGAATGTTGACATTAATATTTACTTTGTAAGTATTATATTATTTTACTTTATTGTGAATGTGAAGACTATGTAGGTCATTGCTTTTTTTTTTTGTTTTTTTTATTTTTTCTCTCAGTTATTTTTAATCATGGTCTGGCAGTTTGAGTAATCTATGCGGCCTACCCCAATGTCCTTTCTTTGGTATTGTTCGTCGAATCGTTGAGCTAGTTGAGCTGCGCGATTACTGACAAATGCGTGCACTGACTGGACAGGTCCTCTCAATCTGTGTGGTTCTTTCCTCAAAAGACCATTTCAGACACCAATCTACATGGTCTTCACATGAAGTGACCAAGATTATGTCTGGACTTTATAAGAGACTGTGACCTCTGAGTTTGTTTCGGCCTTTCTTCTCAGAGTAGTCAGATAGGAAACGCCGACCTCATCTAGTTTAAAAAAAAAAATATTGACTTGTAAAAGTGTTTGTACAAACCTACTTACAGAAATAAAAATCATTTATCATTTATCATTTATAATACCTCAATAAATTAACATAGGATGTTTTTTTTTCTTCGGAAGCAACGATAATGTGTGGCTTTAAGGAATTTATATTAAACGATTTCAAGTTTATCTATATATTTTTGTACAGGGGGTTCCATACCATTACAGCATACTCCAACTGTGATCTTACCCAGGATTTGTATAAATGAATGTACGTGCGAGTACGTTTAAAATCGGTCATACATCTCATTACAAATCCATACGTGCGAAACGCTTTACTAATAATGTTATGAATGTGTTGATCCAGGTGAAGTTTACAATCCAGAAGTACCCCAAGGTCCCTGATTACTATTTAGGTTGTATGTGTGAGTTATAATATTTTTATTTTAGGTGAATGTTATAGATGAGCACTTTATGATGTTAACTTTCACTTATTTTTAATACAATATGCTGAGAACCTATCCAAATCATCTTGAAATAAAGTACAATTAGTTTTATTTTGAATTTTTCTGAAAATTTTAAGGTCATCGGCATATAGAAGAAATTTTGAATTTCTGAAACATTGATTCAAGTCATTAATAAAAAGAACAAATAGGAGAGGGCCTAAAATTGAGCCCTGGGGTACCCCGGACGTGACATGTATGGATGTGGACTCAAAGCCTTTGATAACCACTTTTTGAGTTCTATTAGTGACGTATGATGCAAACCAGCGTAATAAGGTATCAGCGTAATATGCATTATTTAGGTAGTCTGCACGACAGACGAATTTTCCAAACATATGAAGCAATTTTTTTTTTAACTTTTTAAAGTTTAGGAATTTCCTACAAATCCGAAGTGGCTTGTGATGGAAAGTGTGTTACGTAATGGGGGTTCTCGGAAGTCAATCCCGCTACAGTACTACAACGTTGAAAAGTTCCATCGTTTATTCGTTTATTTTCGAAAAACCCAACTACAAATGTAAGTTTGTACGCACAATATTGAGAGATTTACCCTGTTGTTTTAAGACCATCGACTTTTTATAGGTTTTCCTGTAATTTATAGGTATTGAACTATTTTTTATATTTTTTTCAAAATTTTTGGCTTAGTACTTTCGAAGATAAAAAGTCTAAGTAGTAAGTACTTAGCCTAAAATTGTCGTAAAATTCGCGGCGCGCCGCGACATTATAGCGCCATTTCAATGAGCAAACCTTATCGTGCCATCCATCAATTTCTGTAATTAAAATATACATATATAGGTATTACTCGATCGAATTTGATGGCTCAACGATAGGTATTATTTTTGCTTTTTAAATGTTGGCTTTCCATTTTTGCGTTGGGGGCTTTTTAAATTTTTATTTTTTTACTATGTGTCGAGATTCCAATTCGTATAGCGCTAAAACGTGTTAAGCTAGAATGTTGATACTAGCGTCATTGTCAAGAATTAACAATGCACTACTAGGGCCAAAAGAGAAACAACAGAAAAATTGGCCAAAAAAGGGTGAAAAATGCATATGAAGTTGACAACAGCAAAATAATTTCAGATGTCGTCTCATATCGGCCGTAAATCTAGTCAGAAATTTAAAGAATCCTGGCGAAGAAAGCTTGCATCATAAGGAATGCAATAAGCCTAAAAAGTCAAGTGCTGGGAAATAAACGGCGCGGACTCGAACTGCTTTTGACATGGTTACAATCTTCCGGGAAATAACCCCATTGACATAAGGTTTTCGGTAGCTGTTTTTTTTTTCGGTAGCTTATGGCTGTATCATTAGACTTTTCCGTCGTCATAATCGTTGGATGTCACTTTGTGTAGGCCCTCAGGTGTAAGTATTGTGTGTATATTATAGACGTCATTAAGCACGCCAATTCTCTAGATTAATAAACTTATGATTTACTAACCAGCTTAGAAATTCCTACTGTGGTTTAGGCAATTCTGCTTATGTCGGTGTGACGTAAATTATTAATATTGGCTCATATTTGTATCGAGTTATCCTGTAGGTGGTTTATTATTAAAAAAAAGTAAATTTAAAAAAATCAAAAAACCCGACTGCGTAAAAAGTGAACTTTAAAAAAGATAACATATAAGATGACATATTTTAACCGACTTCAAAAAAGGAGGTTCTCTATTCGACCCGTATGTATGTATGTATGAATTTACATGTATGTACTTTTAACAGCAAACTGTAAGCCGATACGTTACTATCTTCAGACATAAAGCTGACCAGTCTTTATGTAGTTCAACTGGCATCCAGGGCAGGCAAATAATAATAATAATAATTTTAAATGTTTTTATATACAGGGTGACTCAGAATACCTCTTTTGATCCAGCGGCCCCATATTCTGTTGTGCATTATTAATTATTAGATGAAGTCCCCAACAATGTTCATTAAAGTTTTTGAATGCTTTCGACATGTCAAAGTTTTCTTCATATTTTTGATGGAGTCAACCCTAAATTTGGTTGACCTCTATTCTCTCTTCTTTGATATAGGGATGAATGCGTCAGATAAGACACTTAACACATAATAGTAAAAAGCCTATAATTTTCTTGCATCAGAGAGGCAAGTTGATTTTTTTTTTTTCAAGATTGAATTAAGTCTTGAATACCAGTATGATATGCGAAATACCTACGCAGAGTAGAAGTAGACGTAGCTACATACATCTGCATAAAACTGCAGTTTAAACCTAACTACAAGGTTTTTATAAAATACAAATACCTAGTAAAAAGTTTAATAAAATAAATATTAGCTCCCTATGAAAATTAATTCCATTTGTTTAACAGGTATCTATCCTCAAAAGTAAGATATCGAACGACCTAACTGTTTTCGTTACTCTTTGGTGAAATACATTTTTATAAGAATTAATTGCAGTTTTAATCCTCCGATTGGTAGAAATGCCACCAATATCTTGCAATTTCCTACACTATACTGCACGCCCATTGCTTCCGGCTTTCTTATTGGATATCGGCATCGGTTGAAGAATGCTTCAAATCCGAAAGATTTTTTAAACTGAAATGATTTTGAATGTTATTTAATCATAAAAATAAGATTCAAAATCATTACAGCTTACAAAAATCTTTTGGCGTGCCGCCGTGCCGCCGCGCGCGGCCTTTGAGCTCGCCGCCACCTTTGAAAGAAAATCACTAAAAGATTCCGTACATGTGTAATAATAACGCGATTCTATTCTAAGACCGGGCAATCTTTTTGGGGTTTTTGGATACTGTACTCGATTATTTTGGAATTAGATTTGTTTCATAATTATGGCAATGTATTTTATTTCTTTATCATTTTAAAAAATACAGAAAATAGGTAAACCACTAAGATTTGTAAAGATAAAGATAAAGATAAAGATAAAGATAATTTTATTTTGCAAATATGGGTAACATAAGGATGACAGAAAAAACATATAATAGTACAGCCATATTTTACCACGTAGGCATGCAAAAGATTTAACATCAACTTATAACTAAATACAATTTTAAAATATTAATTAATGATACATAACTAGCTAAAAAACTCTTTCTCAATTAGGAACTCCTTAATAGTATAATATGCTTTAGCCACTAAAAAGCTTCGGAGTTTCTTTTTAAATAATGATAGCGGAAGCTCTTTCCATGTCTTCGGCAATTTGTTATAAATGACTGGCGCCATGCAGTAGACACTTTTGCGCATAAGTGCTGTCTTGGCTGGCTCCAGACATAGCACACTATTATCACGTCTATTGCGAGGTGCTACATCTGATAGTCGTCTAAATCGACTCGGATTTGTCTTTACAAACACGGCTACTTCAAATATGTACAAACAAGGTAATGTTAATATTTTGTAATTTCTAAAGTACGGTTCACAACTGTCAGTGGGTTTAAGTTTAAACATTGCTCGAATGCATTTTTTTTGTACCTTGAAAGCGGTCTCTCTTTCAGTAGAGTTCCCCCAAAATATGATCCCATACCGTAAATGTGATTCTGTTATCCCATAATAAGCAGTCAGAAGAGCATCTGTGTTCAATATAGGCGATAATGAACGTAGAGCGTATGCAGACTTACTCATTTTCTTGCATAAAGTCGCAACGTGTGATTTCCAGTTTAGTTTTTTATCTATTTCGAGACCCAGGAATTTTGTAGTTTCAACTTCTTCTATAGTATCATTATTATAGTGTATATTTAAGTTAATACTAGAGGTCTGTTGTCTAAAATGGATAACTTTAGTTTTACACAAATTTATTTTTAAATTATTTGCATCTAGCCAGTTTACCATCTGCTTTAAACTACTATTAATTTCACTCTCATACGTATCTAAACTTTTACAAGCTATTGTGATCGTGCTATCATCCGCAAATAACGTTATAGGCCGTTCAATAGATTTCGGTAAGTCATTTATGTATAAAATGAAAGCAAAGGGACCTACAACACTCCCCTGCGGTACCCCAAATAACACTTTACGCTCCGAAGACCGAGATATCTCTTCAAGTTTACTTACTATATTAATTTTATTGACTTCTGTTATTTGTTTTCTGTCTTGTAAGTACGAATTGAGCAAATTAAGGACATTGCCCCTAATCCCGTAGGCTTCGAGTTTTTTTAAAAGAGTAGCATGATGTACATAGTCGAATGCCTGGGTCATGTCGCAAAATATACTACAAACAGGATTCCGTTGATCGACATTTTTAATGACATTATAAATAAAATCATAAATAGCCATATTAATAGTCCTGTGTATTCGAAAACCTTTCTGTTCCTCACACAGAATGTCATGTTTATCTATGAATTTATAAAGTTCCTTATAAATATACTTTTCAAAAATTTTAGAAATAACTGGAATTAATGAAATTGGTCGGTAATATTCCATAAGTTCTCTATTTTCTCTTTTGAAAAGTGGCTTAACTATTGATATTTTTAACGCATCAGGGTATATACCTGCGCCAATACTTAGGTTAATAATGTAGCTTAAATGACCGCTTATTTCCACAGACACATGTTTTAGTATTTTTGTAGCAATACCATCATATCCTACACTATTTGAATTATTTAATGAATTGATGATTCTCTCTATATCTTGTGGTGTACTAGGGGCCATGAACATTGTTTTATTATTTGTTTCAATTTTGTTACATTTTGGTTTACTGGTCACATCAAGTTTCCCTTGTACTTTATCGATAAAGTAATTGTTAAAAGCTTCAGCAATGTCATTGGGGTTTGAAAGAGTACTATTATTATTTATAATTTTTGTAATACTAGATTTTGGTATATTATATTTTGCACGATTAATAATTTGCCACGTGGTTTTTGACTTATTTTTCGAAGATTTTATTTTATGATTATTTTGCGCCTTTTGTGTTAGGTGTATAATTTTTTTGTGTAAACGAGAGTAGGTTGAGAAGTTGTACTTATTATTTTTGTTTGGGTTTAATCTATATTGCCACAAAAGTTTTCTTTTATTTTGACTACCTAGTTTGATTCCTTTTGACAACCATTTAGGTTTTTTTAATACATCTATTTTGATCAATTTAGTTGGAAAACACAAGTCGTATATTAATTTAAATAAATCGAGAAATTTGTTATATGCTTCATTCGGATCCACTATGTCATAAATCTCTGCAAAAGATAGATTTTTTATATGATTTTTAAACTTAGAAATATGTTCAAGGCTGTAGTCTCTTTTAGCCGTGTACCAATAATTTATGAGACATTTGGTTTGAACTGGACAGTAAAGCAGCTGTGCGGTATGATCTGACAAACCCAATTCTAATACGTCAGTTTTACACACTTTACTAAAATTGTGAGCAAAGTTGTCTATGCATGTCATACTGGCCATGCGAGTGGGCTGCTTTAATGCTAGTTTTAAGTTATAGCTCATTAAAAGACACTCAAAAGCATTTGAATGGCTATTAGGTTTAAGCATGTCTATGTTAAAGTCCCCAGCTATTACAATGTTGTTGTATCGTGTGCGTGATATTTCACGCAGAAGCGTTTCTATTTTATCAAAGCAGTGATTGAGATTATTTACATTTGGTACTCTGTAAATACAAACAACAATTATCTTAAAATAAGTAAGCTCAATTGCACAACATTCAAATATGCCCGATGAAGATAATTTCGAAATTTTTGGTAATACCTTATATTGAAGACCGTTTTTCACGAGAATACAAGCCCCTCCTCTTTTTCTCTCTTCTCTACAGAAATAGGCAGCCAGACTGTAATTTGGTACATACAATTGCTGTTGGCACCCCTCCATAATGAAGTGTTCCGTTATGCACAGAACATCAACATCTATCTTTTTTTCGGACAATTCATCTAAACATACAGTAAGAATATTTGCTTTGTTTGCTAAACCAGCAATATTTTGATGTAGCATTTTAATATATTTATTAGAGAAAAAAATCAATCGTGTTATCTTTTGTACAAGTGAGAGAAATAGGAGGAGACTTACCATAATCCCCATCAACTAAATGAAAAACTTCGCGACTACTGATCTCGTCTAGCATTAAATTAATATTTTTAAATATGTTTACTAAGCCATTGTTATTCACTGATAAACTTCTTGGTGAAAACATTTTAAAGTCATAAGACAAATAAAAGTTAGTATCAAACAAATATGCATATTGATTAGTACAGGCGTCTAAGTATAAGAGACTGTTAAATGTTTCTATTCGTCCATTAAACATCATGGAGTAGTCATCTAATTTAAATGTGGGTGAACATATTATAATATTAGTATAATCAATTTTTAAAAGAGTTTCACGTAAAGTAATTATGAGATCGACATAGTTGTTAGTTCGGCGAAAGTCTGCCTCCCCGATGAAGATCAGGCAGTAATCATCCATAGTGTAGTTCTTCAATTTAAGATCCAAGTTCTTAATAAGCTTCTCTATACCACAGCCCGGTGTTAAATAGTGACAGATTTTGTAATCTAGGAATGTATTTTCTGCAATCGTTAAGATTTTATTTCTGTTGTTTGTACTCAGAATGCATAACTTTTTCTGACGTATTATATTTTTTGGTAGTATATTATGTACAGGAAGTGTCTTATCTTGGTTCTTCTGTTCCATTGCCGGGGTATTTTCGTTCTTGTTGGTCGAGTTACACGTCTGCGAACTATTATTGGGAGTATTCTTTTTCTCATCTTTCTTCTTCTTTTTTCGCGTCGATGTTGGTGGGGTGGACGAAGATTCCCCGTATCCTACCTTTTTGTATAGTTCTATAATGTTCTTACATCTATCCAATTCCCATTTTAAATTAGTATTTTCTGTGTTCAAATTATCAATTTCGTTATTTGCAATTATCAATTCCTCCTGTACAGATGCCAATTTTATTTGCAAGTCACGTACTTCTAAAGTCTCACATGGGTCAGGTAGACTTTGGATCGAGGTATCAAAAAGTGACGAGTCTGTTGTGTTCATAACTGACACATTATTATGAGATTGTGTTTTTTGTATTTTCCTTAATGTTACGTTACTGTTGCCTCCACTCGCCATAATTGGTTGTAAAAAAAATGTAATATAAAACAGAATTTATGTAAGTAGGTTAGAATCGAACTTAATGTCTAATCGATTCAAATAGAATAATTTGCAAACAAATAAAAAAATGGCCAAAAAGAGATTCTGTTCTTGGGATTCGAAACAGCGGTCAGTCGTTCACACCTTAGTTTGTGTCGGTTCTTTTTAAACTTAGCCACTGGGACACTGTTAAAGTACTTGAAATAGTTAATCTGTTCTAATTTCTAATAATTTTCGAACTTTAAACAGTCATTCGGTGACTCATGCTGCAAAAATGTTTGCACTGTCACAACGATTTATGGCACATTTTAAACACACTTTAAAACACATGATTTTGTTATGTTTTAAATAGTTCACGAACTTCTTATGTTGAAAGATTGTTTTGTATACACTGTATTCAAATATGGTTTTTTTTTTGCACGAAAGTCTTGTTGTAACGTTTTAACACATAACACTTTTAGTTCAATTTATTGCACTTCTGGGTACAGATGGCGTCCAGATATCGATAGGACAGCTATTCCCAGTTGAAATTAACACTATAACACCACTTTCGACCTCAGATAGTCGTTATTTCTATTTTTTATTAATTATAATCACAGGGCTAATGTTTACTTGGCGCAGCGCCATCTACCCTCCCCGTCCCCCGTAATTAATGCTACAAATACTAGTCAACCTCGATAATACAATTTTAACTGGCCGCTTATCACATCATGGGACAGAAATACCGTAAGCAAAATGTAGGTGCACTGCTATCACTAGGTACAATATTTTATTTTAAAAATAGTACCTATTTATTATCGGAATTCACTTAATATCTTATTGATCCCTAAAGTTGTGTACATTTTTATTATTGTAGGCTAGTTAAGTAATTAGGCATTTATTTCGCTAGTTCACTTCATTCTTTCGAGTTGGATGCATGTCGTCTAGTTTCGCGTTGGATTGCAGTGAATTTTGCGAGGAATCATGACCGAATATGCGAACAATGAATATTATGACATGATAATGTGTGTAGGTGCGACTGACGGTAATCTTGCAGCAGCAAGACAACTGTCTAAGTTCTGTGTACCTTTTGTGTTAGTTGTCCTTATTGTGAATATGTTCATGTGTTAAAACTATGAGTGTACTTACGTGTACCTACGTGTGTAAAGCTGCGCAGGATTTGAAAAGGAAAATGGTATGTACAAACTTAATAATTACCGTACTGATCATTTCACTCGCGCGATGAGGCAACAGCTTGCCAGGTCAAAGGACGCGACAATACCTAGATACCTACGGCCTGCGGTCATTGATTTATTTGGCTCCGCCTATCTAGGGTTGCTACGACATAGCAAAATTAAAATATTATTTGTATTTTGTAAGAGAAAACCGAAATTATTTAAAGTTGAGATATGACCATGGCGACCTTCCAGAATAACTAATAGTGTATTAAACAATACACTGTTTTCGGTATAACAGGGGTATTTTGAATCACACTGTATACTTTTTAAGAAATATTTAAAAATGTATTTTATAAGAAAAGAAAATATGAATAAACGAAATAATAATAATAATAATCTTTATTTTTTTCTCTCTTCACAAAGTTTCACATAGTGCTAACATAGAGTTAGCATAGCAAGACTTAGCGTTTTGTCAAAAATGTATAAAACTTTGTGAGAGACTGATGTCCATACTAGGATACCCTGTGTGACAGATCACCAGGCTCTCACCGCGAATTTAATCTAATAAAACATAACAACGGTCATTTTTAAACTCTAGAGATATTACTTATTAAGGAAGAAAAAACATACATGTTTAAAATAATGAACCAAGAAAAAAAAACAGAATAATAATTTAAAAAAAAATGTATAGTGTAATGCGTGAGTTGTGTTGAGTGAAGTGTAAGGAGAGGTAGAATGATGGTGTGAGTGTGAGTTTTTAGCGTGAAAGCGTAATAAACAAACAAACAAACTCACTTTCGCATTTATACTTTTACTTAGGATGAAAAACTGGTCTATCGACACTCTAGAGTCACAAACTCTATTAGGTACTTAAATAATAATTAAAAAAAAACTTATCTAACATACAACTAAAGTTTCTTTAATAATACAATTCAATCATGATTCGAAAGACACGTGGCGCCATCTATTATCAGAAGAATGTTATTGTTGTTTTCCTCGGGAACAGTACTTTTTTCGGGATGAAAGGTAGCCTATGTCCGCTTCTGTACACATGACAACGTAGGTATATGAAAAATTTCAGGTCGGTTCAGTGGTTTAGGCGTGAAAAGCTAACAAACAAACGAACAAACTTACTTTCTCATTTATAATAGTTAGGATTATATCATGGCGAAAACTAGTATTTTAGTGGCACCAGAAAAAGTACCCATGAAATACTCAAAGGAGTATGATTCCTACAAGATCTATATTCCTAAAAGTAAGTTAGACTTATTTGTAAAAGATGATTTTTTGACGAATGGAATATTTTTTAGGAGATAAATATATTATTTAAGGCTAGACAGAAATGCCTAGTCACTGGAAAGGAGCGGGCAGTAATACGCCAAGATGGTTGCGAAAAACACTATTGAGTTTTAATTGTAAGTCTGTAAAGAGAGCACTAGATTCTGTATAATAACTGTGTGCTACTGTGGATTTAGTTGCCCTGCAGGAGAGGTGGCTGCTACCACACGATCTATCCTATCTCAACGATATTCATTGTGATTTTGCGGTGGTGGGAGTCTCAGCGGTAGACACATCGGAAGGAGTGCTGCGGGGGAGGCCGTATGGTCAGGTAGCCCTTCTATGGAGAAAGAGTGCGTTAGTGTCGTCGAGATTATTAAGTGTAATAGAGTGCGCATCACTGCAATCAAATGTGTGAATCAGTGCCAAACAATATTCTGAACGGACTGTCAGGACAACCTACCTGAATTAACTGCGAGTCTCTCGGAAATAAATGCGGTAATTGATAAATGATAAATCATTTTTATTTCTGTAAGTAGGTTTGTACAAACACTTTTACAAGTCAATATTTTTTTTTTTAAACTAGATGAGGTCGGCGTTTCCTATCTGACTACTCTGAGAAGAAAGGCCGAAACAAACTCAGAGGTCACAGTCTCTTATAAAGTCCAGACATAATCTTGGTCACTTCATGTGAAGACCATGTAGATTGGTGTCTGAAATGGTCTTTTGAGGAAAGAACCACACAGATTGAGAGGACCTGTCCAGTCAGTGCACGCATTTGTCAGTAATCGCGCAGCTCAACTCAGAACTTAAGGAGCTCAACGATTCGACGAACAATACCAAAGAAAGGACATTGGGGTAGGCCGCATAGATTACTCAAACTGCCAGACCATGATTAAAAATAACTGAGAGAAAAAATAAAACAAACAAAAAAAAAAGCAATGACCTACATAGTCTTCACATTCACAATAAAGTAAAATAATATAATACTTACAATTGATGACTATAATGTAGATACAGTCTTTATTATGGGTGATTTCTATGCGCATCCGTGGGAATTGTTTTATAATGAAATGCTTAATCGCTGTAAGGAACAAAGTTGTTCATGTGCTGACGTTCCTGATGTTACCAAGTGGTCTATGTTCTCAGTTCGTCGGAATTTTTTTTTTTTTTTATGTATTTTCCCCGATTACTCAAAGACGGCTAGACCGATTTTGAAAAAATCTTTTTTGTTTAAAAGGGTATACTTTCTAGTTGGTCCCATTATCATCAGGTCAGGATCTGATAATGGGATCCTGGAGAAATCGATGGAATTCTTCAAATATTATAGGCACACCTATACCGATTTGGGTATTTATTATAGTAACTCGTGCATTCATTCTTGGAAAGCACCATTTGGTCAAGTGGAACTGATGACGAAGATCACAGATGGCCACCGGAACTGCTCAATAACAACTATTTCAAGGGTTGCGATTTGATTAGGCACCTACTTTAATAATGGTTGCTAAGTAATTTATGCTCGTCACAATGCTTATGGTGATGTGGAGTTCTCCTGGTAATTACCAGGAGAACTCCTGTAAAATTAACGTCCCTGCATCGGGATAGAAATATTTTGTAAAAGGTGATGAGCAGTTGACATAAGGATACTGTAACTTAGATAAATTACAAACTGACCCACTAAAAAGTGAAAAATAAAAACTTTTTCCAAAAATATCAACCGACATCCAAAAAACCCCACAAAGTGAAAAAAAAAACTTAAATTTCGGAAGTCGATGGCAAAAAGTAAAATACAGATCCAAAGACACCGACTTCCGAAATTAAAGTTATTTTTCACTTTGTGGGGTTTTTTGGAAGTCGGTTGATATTTTTGGAAAAACGTTTTTTTGAGCATTCTGTCAGTATTGTTACACGTACAGTCTGTAGATCTACTTTACGCGGCGGACTTCATGTTCAGTACAAGCCTGCGTGTTCAGTACAAGGGCACTCTGAGGGCATATGTTGAGAAAACCCTGGTACTGCATGTCTGCGGATGCTTCTGTCGATGATTTGTTTGCCGTTATTAGGAAAAGAACTGCATGGATGATGAGCAGGGTCCGTAGTAGCACCAACACTGTCCTCAGAACGTTAGCGTGCAAAATCGGCAGTCCTTTTACTGTGTGCAGGTACCTGTACAGAAATAGAAAATTAATAGTTATTGGTACCTTTATTACCTTTATTTTTATTATTTCGTTTACTACTAACACTCCTACTATCATTCAAATCTGCCTAGCCTTTTCCCAACTATGTTGGGTCGGATTCCAGTCTAACCGGATGCAGCTGAATACCAGTATTTCACATGGAGCGACTGCCTATCTGACCTCCACAACCCAGTTACTGGGTAATACGATACCCCTTGGTAAGACTGGTTGTCAGGCTTTCGGGCTGTAACGACTGTCAAAGATCCACGAATGACAGCCGAGACCAACGGCTTAACGTGCTTTCTGAGGCACGGAGGAATCTCGGTATGAAAAGATGGTCACCCATCCACAGACCAACCCCGGTAAGCGTAGCTTAACCTGATGAATCGACCGAATCGATCGAATATTATTGAGCCACAAGCACCTCTACTAACATTATGTATGAAATAAAGATAAATTGTTATAAATTGTGTAAACTTTATAGTTTCAATTTACTTAAATAAATTCGAGACAACACAATACATAATCAACTGGTTTATTATTTAGGTATCTTACAATATAGGTAGACCGTACAAGAAAATAACAATCAATGAGTGTGATGATAGTGAACTTTCCAAAATCCAAAGCCTAAGAAGCCGCTCCGCTTTTTTTTTAATGTCATCTCGTAGTTGGCCTAGAGAGGCCGTGACTACTTAACCGGTCAATCCTGTGGCTGCCTTAAGCGAACTCAAAGCCTCCAGCCAGGGGCATAAAACTTAAAGACTAAGCGATTACACGCTAAGGGCTCCTCCTGTGGGGAACAAACCTCGGCTTAGGGCGTCGCTGGGGGAGGACAGCAAGATGGGACAGGCTGGATCAAATTAGAGTAATTATTATTGAACGGGGAGTTTAAAGCTACTGGCTCAGCTACGCCACCAGCTGGCACTTATACCCGAGCAAGGGACGGGGGGAGGACGATTACTTCGGGGTCGTCGCGAGGGACCTCGGCGGCGAGGTCGGAATGTCGATTTGTTTTTGTTCCTACGGTTCCTACTGCTCTCCTGGAGATTAGTTATGGCTTCATCGGGATCTGAGAGGACAAGCCTTGGGCGGTGGACCTTACTAATACTGGAGGGGACATAGCTAGCCGCCTCGACAACCAGAGGGTTGCGATGGTTGGTGGCTGAGTCGAAGAAACGCTTGGAATTGTGTTTCAAGAACTGGGAGATGGTGGGAATATCGAGATCTAAGTGGAGGATTTCGTTCTGAACGAACCAAGGGGCTCCCATTGCCTTTCGGAGGAAACGGTTTTGGAGGGCCTGCATCCTATGAATGAGGTGGGGTTTTGCGTGCGCAAACACTGAACTCGCATAGGTCATGATGGGGGCCGCTCCGCTTGTGCTTCGCCGTTATAAAGCCTCTGGTGCCCCCACTCTAGGAACCTCGGCAATATGAAACTGCCTTCGTTGATGTCAGTTTCTTCGCTGTCGTCCGCAGATGGCGCTCCAAATGGCGTTCCCAACAATTGTAATTTTTAATTTAAATAAAAATTACGCAGATTAATATCAAAAGTTGCTTTTGTTTTTCTGTGGTATCGTAGCTCCCAAACGGATTTACTGATTTCGAAATGCATATGCATCATTTACACCATAGTTGTTGATAAAAATATAAGCTCATGAGACACCCTAACTTCTTCTCTAACATCGGCAACTATTAGGTTGGGGAAAAAGTCTTTTCGCATTATATTATTTAGCAAACCTCTTTGGTATTACAGGTGTTTAGAAGGACGATAATCACTTTCTGTCAGGAGAAAACACTTTTTTGTAACATATTTTCACATGAATAAAAATCTAGAAAAATTAATAAAACAAAATGTATTGATCCTTTAAGTTTAATATAAGTTATAGTAAATATTTTGATCCACGCGTCTTCGCGTCGGAGAACGGTTACTGAAAATAGAAAGTCAACAGCAGCTATCCTTTCTACAATAGCATTCATAATCGCTAGATATAAGCCTCGTCTGTTTGGCGGTTTCACCCCTAATTTACCCTCATTTATTTTTGCTACTCCATCATCTGACCCTAATTACGATGTATCTATAACCTATTCATTAAGACCATTCCAATGACCCCAGAAAAGATACCTCTGTTGTATGTAAGTTGGTGAGGGAGTTGGGTATCTTGCAAATTCCAGGTGGATGATCATTGAAGTTACAGAATACCAAGACTCTTTCAGACTTATAGAAGACCCTCACACCCATTCATCAACTAGCAAAGAGCTGATAATCCTCAATCGGCTGATTTTTTTTTTCTTTTTTTAGCAACTCACAGTAAGCATTTCATATGTCACACGGTACAGTATGCAAAACTTATTTTTTAATTTTCTTATTTGGCCTCCAAAAGTGACCCTATATTCAAAATTCATTTATTTAAATTACGCGTCCTTGTTTGGGTCACGAAAATTCATATGTGTACTAAATTTTAACTTAATCGGTCTATTACATTCGGAGCAAATTGGCTGTGACAGACGGATAGTCAGACAGACAGACACACGAGTGATCCTATAAAGGTTCCTTTTTTCCTGTTGAGGTACAGAACCCTAACAATGAAAGACATTGTGATCGATTGCCATTTTATGTGTTACGAGTATACGCAATTACCTCGCAGTTTGAAAAGGCTCAAGAAAATAATCTAATCCTCAAACCTTGCTTACTAAAAATAGAATCAAGCTCCATATTTCACGAGCCATAAAGATATCAAATTAATTTCGCTCAACTTTCATTTTATTTTGAGCCCAAGTCTCAACCCCTTACAAAAATATTTGAACAATTCTTTCATCCCTCAAGGACTTTATTAAAGCTAGCTCAATTAAGTCGCGGACGGCTTAGTCGTAAGCCTGAGGGATAGTGATGTCGAATCCCGGGATTTTTTTCCGGGATTATAAGATTTTTGAAGGGATTTCTTTCATATTGCTTCAATGTCTGGTCACGATTTGTTTTGTTTTTTTTTTGTAGTCTTTTTATTTTTGGGGGTTTGGGATCTGTAATTAATAATTAAAATATGGCAAGTCCTGATAAGAAAAAAAAATTAATAGTCTCTTGGCATACCAATTTTTACCCTTACGTACCTACTCATGGAAAAATTTAGAAGAACGCAGAAAAAAGGTTTAATTTCTCCTGTTGCAACTATCGAACGTTCTGGCCACAAACATTAGTAAATGCAATTAAAAAAAAGAAAGCTTTGGAATGTTTTTTTTTTTCGAATTTCATTTGTTTTTATATAAATTGCGTAATATCGTTATTTCATATTGCTAAATTTTTTGGCAACTTTAGAAATTGACTTCAGTTTTAGGTTTTGTTTACATGTTTGCTTTGACTGCCTCGTTTTTATGGTTACGTGTGAATTGTTACTGCAAATAAACTGAGAATGCGAGATCTAAACGCCACTCAAGTTGCTAGGGCTGTTACTTTAATTGAAACTGGGCACATCTACAAACATGTGGCCCATACATTACGAGTATCAAAATCAGTGGTACACCGAGTTGTCAAAAGGTATCGGCAGACCAGATAGTATACGAGACTCTCGGGGCAGGGACGTAAACGGAAAACTGTGCCAAAGATGACCGGTTTATTGTTACCAGCGTGCTTAGAAACCGGACCTTAACTTCTTGAGAGGTAAGAACGATGCTCCGAGAAGTTCAAGGGGTTACAGTAAGCACAAAGACTAAAATCGGCTGAAATAAATTCACACTTGCTTGCCAGAGGCCCCCATCTTGCCACATGCCATCGAGTAGCTCGAGTTAATTTCGTTCGCATTCACGAAAATTGGAATGATGAAGTTTAGAGTCAAGTTCTATTCACAGATGAGTCCAGCCGTTTTGCCTGAAGCCAGATGATGGAAGGATTAAAGTGGGGAGACGCCCGAGAGAGAGGTACGCTCAGTGCAACATCATTAGAAAACAGGCATATGGTGGAGGGTCAGTTATGGTATTGGGCCTCAAGTGGAAACTCAAGTGCTTGAGTAAAAGTAGTATGTTTCTTTCCTGTAAAATTTTTCTTATTTTCTTTATAGGGTAAATTTTTGTCATTTCATCATTCAAAATCAAAATCAAAAGTCATTTATTGAAACTAGGCTGAGAATCAGCACTTTTCGAACGACAAAATTACATAAGACGGTCCCCCAAAATGCCCGCTCTTCACCACTTCCTAGTGCTTTAGCTGAGGAGAAGAAGTGGCGCAACAAACTCCCCAGCAGAACAGCTGTCTGTTCAGTCAAAAAAATTAGTTGTATACAGCACTGCACAAAATATTATTTAGTATTAAACATGAGATTAAATTAAATTTATTGCCATTTAGTGTATCTACTGCAATTTCAAAGGTACCTATAGTGCGCCATAATTATGGAATATTTACGTCAAACAACAAACCCAACTCCAGTCACATATATATGCCTACCTACACAGCATATATGGCGATTGCATAAGTCACGTATCACGAAACAGGACATCATTAAAAACAAAACTAAACTTAAATAAAATTGAAACACTTTTTAACACTTTAGTCCCATAATTAACACAGACCATCTAACGAACGGGTTGTGGGCGACAGAGGGGTCGATGGGGGCAGGGGGGTGTCACGGCGGCGGGTCACTGTGTGTTGTATCTAACCTTTAATCGCGGGATTTATGATGATTTGTGTTCTAGAGATGGGACACGCATTTTGGGAGCAGTCAGTCAGTATTATCGAGATTTGTGCAACAATTTTAGCTGCATGTTGGATGGATTAGAATATTTTATAATTAGGTTAGACTTTTTATCTTATTTTAATACTTATGACTGGAGTTATCTGAAAATTGGAACACACGGAGTGTAGATAGAGTCAGAGTAAAAGCTTTTCTGAGAATAGGAAAAAAAAATTAAAACACTTTAAAATGTAATAATAATGTAATCCATGGTTTTATAACTGTAATAACTCTTTTACAGTAGGTATGGTAATGTAAACAATGTATGGAAAACATTGGACAACGCCTAGAATGTGCTTTTGAGGAAAGAAGACTGCCGCAGAACCTATTACCTCATTTAAAGAAATATTATTACCGTTCGGTTCCTATATAGTTATACACAAAAAGTAGCATTGATTGCCAACTTAACAAAGGAGGTCCCTCACAAGTTAGGCCCCCCATTAACAAAGAGTAAATTAAAAAAAAACCGGCCAAGTGCGTGTCGGACCACGCACAATGAAGGGTTCCGTTAAGAACATAGACGAAAATTTACCATCCTCCCCACTTATCTACGAAACTACTAAGCCCAAAATTTTGAAAAAAGATACAGAAAATAGTTCTGTACCTATTGATTACAGGAAAACTTATAAGAAGTCTATGGTCTTAAATTAACATGGTAAATCTCACAATATTAAGCGTACAAACTTACATTTGCAGTTGGAATGTATGGCAGAACATGTTTGTTAACTACAATGTTAAGTTTGTTCTTGGGATAAATTCATCCCAACTACGGAAACCTTCATTGTGCGTGGTCCGACACGCACTAGGCCGGTTTTTTGTTGGGCGTGTACTAGCTGACTTATGGCAAATAACATAATGTTTTGTGTCGCGTTATGTACCTAAATTATTTTGCGTATAGAAGCAATTTTTTTTTTTTAACTGAACAGGCAGCTGTGCTGCTGGGGAGTTTGTTGCGCCACTTCTTCTCCCCAGCTAAAGCACTACGAAGTGGTGAAGGGCGGGCGTTTTGGGGGACTGTCTTATGTAATTTCGACGTTCAAAAAGTGCTGATTCTCAGCCTAGTTTGAATAAATGACTTTTGTTTTTGATTTTGAATTCCCAGGTGGAGCAAAGTTTTATTAGGTTTCCTCATCAGGAAGTACTCAGTAGCAGCTGGGTGTCTGATATGGGCCTAGTTGCAGGTAATAAGCTCGGCCTTAAACTTAACAGGCGAAATGTGGGTACTATACATTTTGCAGATTTTTGGCGGGATATTATGTTACATAAACAAACTGTAAGCTCTTTCTTTTACCGGGATCGCATAATAAATATCGCAAATTTTTCGCTTCGAAAATATTTCAGCTTCCCTCAAATGCTCAAACAATACCGACCGCAGGGCTGGCTACAGGGCGGTCAAATTAAACGTAATTAAGTAGAAATTATGAAGGCCTGCCATCAGATGTAGGTATATGAGTTACGACTGTGTGTGTGGATGTTTTGTTTGAACAAGGTGCTGGATTATGTGGTCTACCTTGTATAATATTGTCGTTCTGATATTATTGTATTTTGTGGTGTTTGTTTTGTTAGAATTTGCCTGTTTTGTTATTGGAAAAAATATGCCACATATACTGAAACAAGGATCTTTTGGCGTTTAAATGACGTTGAGGAGTGCTGTTGGTAAATATTTATGCAATTGTTTTGTGAAATGCACGCGCCAAAATAAACTTGTGGCGCTGAACAGAGTAGGAACGATGCTTGCTGATTGTAAGTTCCTAATTAAAAAATATTTTTCCTGCACTTTGACCACAATACGACTAATGATTATTTAAATCGATGGAGACATGGAGCCAACTTTATTTTTTGTTTTAATTACCTGTTCGTACCTACCTATTTAAATAACAACAATTACAAATAAGATAAACCTTTTTGACAAAAAAAGAAAAAAAAACACTACAAAGTGAAAAATAACTTTAATTTCGGAACTCGGTGTGTTTGGTTTTGTATTTTTGTTTTTTTTTGTCCAAACAACTTCCGAAATTAAAGTTATTTTTCACTTTGTAGTGTTTTTTTTATTTGTCAAAACTTTTTTATTTTTTACTAGGTTACCCAGAAAGTTTTGCGACTAACAGTTTTTGTCAATTAAATCTATGACTATTTATTACAAGAAAAACACAACATAAGTTTTTAAACCGACATGGTCACTAACACCATTATTAGAACTTAAAACGGGAACGGTTTATCCGTGATCATGGCACTAGCAGTGCCGAAATATCGAAACTCGAAACAATTAATATACGTATACATGGTAAATATCCCGTTTTAAGTTCTAATAAAAAAACACAACATTCCAAATTCAAAATTACCTCCACATTTTTTTACGAGTAAAATTAAGATATTCTGTCTCATTGAAAAATGGATTTACAACGAGAACATTTTCGCGCGTTGATTTTGTACGATTTCAAATGTAGACTAAAACCAGAAGAATCTTTTAAAAGACTTCGAATGGCGTTCATAGACAAAAGCGCTTCTAAAGCGACTGTTTTCTGCTGGTTTATAAAATTTAAGCGTGGTTGACTAACTTTGGCAGACGAAGAAAGAAATGGCCGCCCTACGGCAGATGTTACAGAAGAAAATAGGCGCAATTACATATGAAGAGATTCAGCATAAACTGCAGATTGGATCAGGAAGTGTGCATGAAGTTCTGCACGGGCATCTTCGGATAAGGAAGATAGTTTCACGCTGGGTAGCGCACAATCCAACGCAGGCTTAGAAGGAGGTTCGGGCAGAATGGTGCCGAGACATGATAGCAAAATTTGAAGCAGGCTCGTCTCGGTGCGTTTATGATAACATGAATGGTGATGAATCCTGGATTTATCAGTATGATCCAGAAACGAAGCGCCAGTTGACCGTGTGGCTGTTTCGAAATGAACCAACGCCTACCAACCTGTGTGTCTATTCTGTAAAAATCTCACCATGAAAACGTAGGTGAAGTGAGCTTGAAGAGAGCTGTCATTCCACCTGATGCTAGGGATTGACACTATTGACAGCTCACTCCACGCTCACCTCACCTAAGTTTTCACGGTGAGATATGTACAGAATAGCACTTCTGAAGCGAGCGGGAAGTGCAGGCAAAAATTTCATCGCAAAATTCTTTTTCTTTGACGGGTTATCTGGTGTCAGTACCCTTACGAGATCAAAGGAGCATCAATGCTGAATAGTATGTTACCAAATGTTTGCCAGAAGTATTTACTGCTGCAAGCAGCAAGCGACCGAACACCGGCCTCCGGGCTACTGCTTCACCACGACAACGCGCCGGATCACTCGGCGATCAAACCATGGGACTTTCTGTACAGGACACCGGTCAAACTTATAGGTCATCCTCCTTACAGTCCCGTTTTGGCTCTGTGCGACTGTTTTTGTTCCCCGAAATAAAAAATCAACTCAAGGGAAAACAGTTTTCATCACCAGAAGATGCACTGGCAGTGGCTGCATTTGAGAAGGGAAGTGAAGGGGTGTCTGATGCGAATTGGTTTATACGTATAAAACTGTGTATAGATGCCAAAGAATGGTTCTTTGAAAAGATATAATAAAAAAAAATATAACATGTAATATATTTTTTCTAGTATCGCAAAACATTCTGAGTGCCCCATGTACTCGTACTTTTTAGTTGTAGTACCTAAACTCACAACTATTCGTATACCACAACTTGCTAGATACTAAGCAAACAACAGTAACAGGATGTTGTTATAACATCAACATACAACGAGTAAATAAATGATAAATGATAAATGATTTTTATTTCTGTAAGTAGGTTTGTACAAACACTTTTACAAGTTAACCATGTTTTTTTCTTTCTTAAACTAGACGAGGTCGGCGTTTCGTATCTGACTACTCTGAGAAGAAAGGCCGAAACAAACTCAGAGGTCACAGTCTCTTATAAAGTCCAGACATAATCTTGGTCACTTCGTGTGAAGACCATGTAGATTGGTGTCTGAAATGGTCTTTTGAGGAAAGAACCACACAGATTGAGAGGACCTGTCCAGTCAGTGCACGCATTTGTCAGTAATCGCGCAGCTCAACTTAGAACTTAAGGAGCTCAACGATTCGACGAAGTAGAAATAATACGTATTGCTAAAGCTAACTCAAAAACATTAAGCTGGGCGGTCACAGTCCATAAGGGTACCACCCTCAAACGAGCTGTGATCGACCTTGATAAAAAAAAATGCAAAAGGGCAAATATACGTCGCGCTAAATCATCTCAGAACGTTGGAAGGCATAGTTTTGTCAGATTTAGACGCCAACAAATGATTAATTAAAACGAGTACACGACGACAGATCATTGACAGAAATAACGAAGCTACGAAATCTGTCTCGTGACAACCAAAGCCACACTTAACAAACGACTCAAGTAGCGCAATTTGATATACCATTAAAATCATTTCTAGTCAGAGTGCATCTGATGACAATTCCAATATGCCCAAACACGGCTAGGATACCTAGGTACATTATTTTATTACAGAGTTCCGGTGCCCACCTTCCACCTTCAGTTCGATGGTGCCATTTTTATCTATCAGAACCATTTATTTAAATTTGCTTCGTCATAGTTGCTTAACTATTTTAATCGAGATATCTTATCGCTTATCGCCACCCGTGAAATACTTATTATCATTGAGGAGGTCTCGTGGCCATCTGTGGTCTTCTTCTTCAGTTCCACTTCACTAAATGATACTTTCTGAATGCAAATGCTTGACTTGCTGATGAAAATACCAAAATCGCTATATGCATGCCTATAATATTTGAGGAGTTCCCTTAATTCCTCATAAATCCCGTCATTAGATCTGGATTTTGATAAAAATGGTAGTCCAATTTTTCTAATGATGAGATATCTGGAAGTAAGCTTTCAAATAAAAAATAATTTTCCAAATCGATTTTTTGACGGAGTACTGAGGTAACAAACTTAAAAAAAATATAACTAAATTGAGAACCTCCTCCTTTTATGAAGTCGGTTAAAAAGGAAGATTAGTGACAAAAATTGAAAATAGTATACTTAGTTGGTTTGGTCATGTTGAGAAGATGAATGAAAGGCGACTAGCAAAAAGTGTTTACAGGGCAGATGTGAGTGGAGATGCCTCGGAAGGGGACGCCGTAGAAGGACATAATATACCTACTTATTCGTGATGATCTTCAGAAAGGTCAAGTGTGTAGTACCTACTCGCAATCGGCTGTGGGCACTAAATTCCGGAAATAGCTATTAAAAAACCGGCCAAGTGCGTGTCCGACTACACACAATGAAGGGTTCCGAAGGGATGAACTTATCCCAAGAACAAACTTAATATTGTACAATACTTGACAAACATGTTCTCCCAACCAACTGCAAATGTAAGTTTGTACGCACAATATTGAGAGATTTACCATGTTATTTTAAGACCATAGACTTCTTATAACTTTTCCTGTAATCTATATGTGTAATCTATTTTCTGTATTTTTTTTTAATTTTAGCTTCGTAGTTTCGGAGATAAGGGAGGAAACGTCCAATTTTCGTATATTTTTAACCGACTTCAAAAAAGAGGGTTCTCTATTCGACCCGTATGTATGCATGTTTGAGTGTCCACGATTTTCTCAAAAACTGATGTACCAACTTTGATGATTTTTTCTCTAACGTGATCTATATACTTTCAGGAAGATTTTATAATATAATAATAATAATAAATTTATTTCAGACCATAAGTCCATAAACAAACACACATTACAATTTTATACACAAAACATACTACACAAGAAATACACTAAACAACTTATTTTAAATATTGGAACGACGCACGATGACTGGTCATCCATTGCCACATCATTGGACTATCCATCCTGTCGGCTACTATAGCCACCAAGCTGTTGGAGCTGTCGCGCACTCGCCGCATCAGGGATGCTATCCGTGTCCGCATCAGTGCGTAAAAATCTGGCACGCCATTCTCCGCGAACATCCCCGATGCACTGCACAAACGCGGCAGCCCCAACATAACTCTGAAGGCGTTATTGTATTGGACTCGCAGAGCATTGTACGAGCTTTTGGTATAGCTGACCCATAGGGCACACGTGTACATAGATTGGCTCTAAAGAGTGTAATTTTCACCTCCCTAGTACGAGCCAGCATGTTACATCGAACTGCCAATGCTCTGCGATCCCTCTCCACGTCCACATCGTCGGACAGACTATCGGTGACCCAATGCCCCAGGTACTTGAACTTCGTGACCCTGGAAAGCTGAGCGCCCCCCAAGGTGACTGGTGGGACAGTATCATAACATTTGTTACCCGCTTTGAAAACCAGTAGCTCGCTCTTGGTCGCATTGTACCAGCCACCGCATAGTCCTTACAGATGCGAAGAAGCCTCCTATTTGCACTTATCGATGGGCTTAGCAATACCATATCATCCGCGTAGCTGATGTAATTGACGCAGTGCCCGTCAATGGAGCACCCGATATTGGTATTGCTGAGCTCACAGATCAGCTCGTTTACATATAGGTTGAATAGCTTGGGTGAGCTGATTCTCCCCTGCCTCACACCGCACTCCAACCCGTATGCATCCGACAGGACACCCGCCCACTTAACATAATTGTATTGGTTATGCACATTTATTAACCTTTTTAAAATATTTTTGGGACAAAATATAACACGCTGTAAAAATGATTGGAATCGATTCAGTTAGTTATTCTGAAAAAACTATATTCATGTTTTGCATATACTCTAAATAATGTTGTATAATACATTAGGTAATTATTCTTGTGTACGAAGTTATATGCACAAATGTACGCTGCCGTCGTAAGAAAAAAAGGCACAACTAACATTAAAAAAAGAATCTACAAAAAATTGAGCAGATTAGCCTTTTTTTCTGATTCTAAATATGTATGTATGTAACTCATTTTTTTTTTAAATGTTAGTTGTGCCCTTTTTGCTTACGACGCACAGTGTGTTTTTCACCCTAAAAATCGGACATGCCCTTTTTATTCCAATAATAGATGCTCTAACATGTTTGGAATGCGAGAGTAGAACACCCAGAGTTCAATTATATTTAAAACCAAAGTTAAAGTCGTTTTTATTATTTTTCTATGGAAACCAGAAAAACCACAAAAATATTAATATAAAAAAAACTATTGAATAATTCTAATATATTTATGTACAGTATTATAAAACACCATTTCGTCTTTATTTTAAGATAATACTTGTAATTTTAACTGCATTCAAATGGGTGTTATGGATTTTTTAGCTTCATTTCGTAATTTATTTTTATTTTTTTTATCTTAGCGAATATGGATTTTATTTCCTAATGTTGTTATTAATTATATCTTTATCCATTTAAATTCAAAATATCTAATCCATATCTAGTAGGATCTCGAAGATATCGGATTTTGAAAATGACGACCTAGGGTTGACACAAATCCAAAATGACAAAATATTTTCTAAAAAAATACCTAATTGTGAAGAGATGATCGTCATACGTAATAATAACGTTTTGCGCTTTTAGTGTAAGTTAATTAAAATAGAAGTAATTTTTCAAAATATTGTTTTTTTTTTTGAGGTAGTAGTAACCAATACCAAATAACCTATTCTTGTAATAGGTAGGTACTACGTGCAATATGGGTGGGATTAACTTGAACTTTTTCTCTGCATCATCCAAAGTTTGACTAGTAGAAAATTACTTTTATGCCTATAAAATTAAGTCCACCTTAAGCAATTCATTTACATTAACCGCTCAGGTACCGCGCGCGTGTTAATCATTATGCGCGCGGGGCCTGACCGATTAAAGTTTTAAATAAATGAATAAGAAAGACTTAGAAATTCAACAATACCATGAACGTTCTTTTTATTTTGCAATAATTGTAAGTATTTAAGCATAGGTTCCTTCTTCTTAATATATCGGAATATAAATATTGACATTAAAAGTGATTTTAATCTGATGAAGGAGATTATTTGGTAAAGGGAAGGGGTCCGCCCTCGTTAGGTTTCAACTAAAACCCTTTACTGTTAAATAATCTCTGGAGGAACGGGGGTGAGGCACCATGGAGCCGTTAAAGACCCATGGTACCACTTCGCCTCAACAGGAGTTGACCCAACCTGTTGAGGGATGTCTGTCCGGGCTCCGACCGGCTGACTTAATGCAAGGAGAGCAAGAGGGCGCCAACCCTCTTGTTGGTCAGCGAGTGGCAAATGAAGCTGTGGATACCGCCACAGCCGGTGCTCTTCAGTCTCCGAGAGTATCCGCAAATGCGCAAGGAGAACCTTTAACAACTAATTTTACCAAATTAAAAGCGTACCAAATACTTGTCGGCGCTGCTAAAAAACTTGGAAAAAATGTCCGACCCACTGATTTAGATATAAGCGATCGCATTTCAATTATTTTAGAAGCTCTGTCATTACCCTTAACTTACCAAACCAATAAAGACTTGCATAATTTAATCATTAAATTTACATCTAAATGTGAAACATTATACAAAAAATGTAATTATAATTATAATATTTTTATAAGAAAACACAAAAAGTGGCTAAACGAAGATTTTTGTAAACAGTGGTCTTGTGTGATAGCCGAACCTCTTCTTAGTAATTCTATTCTTGAACCTAGTCCCAGTTCTGTCCCAGATTACATTCCAAGCTTTGATTTATGTCCTGATTCTGAACCTGGTCCCAGTCACGTCCTTGATTCATATCCTGTCTCCGCTTCCATCCCCTCTACTGATTCATCTTTGATTCCCGGTTCTGTACCGATGAGTAGATATGATGATCCTATTCTTGAACCTAGTCCCAGTTCTATCCCAGATTACATTTCAAGCATTGATTTATGTCCTGTTTCTGAACCTAGTCCCTTCCATGTCCTTGACTTAGACCTTCCATCTCAATCAATTCCCAATTCGAACTATCCTATCCCTGAACCTGGTCCCAGTCACGTCCTTGATTCATATCCTGTCTCCGTTTCCATCCCCTCTACTGATTCATCATTGATTCCTGGTTCTGTACCGATGAGTAGATATGATGATCTTTCCTTAAGACAGAAACACAGAGCTCGAAAACGCTTGCAGGATTATTTAGAAAATGAGTCCCCTAATAAAGTAATATCAGTCTTTGCGAGCACTGTTGAAGTAGGAGGTAGAAAATTAAAAAAGAGCGTTTCCAAAGACCTAGAATTTATTTTTGATTCATGTGTACAGACTCCAACAAGACCGACAAAAATTGCTTCAAAAATTAGAACGCAACCGACACCTTATTCAGCAGATGAAACACTAGCTATTTATATTGACAGACAGTTTTCAGTAGAGACATACAAATTTTTACAACAAGATTTAAAAGCTCGTGGATTTAACGCCTTCCCTCTATACAGCCAAGTGCTCCAAGCCAAAAAACAATGCTACCCGTTACATCCAGTCCATGTATCTGATACAGAAGCTATTATACCAGTTTCCAGCCTAGTTTCTCATTCTTTCGAAAGACTAGTTCAATCGTATGACGCAACTTTCACTGACTACTGTAATCGAAAAGATACCAATAAATTAAATTGTATTTTTGAAGCATCTTGGGGGTTTGACGGTAGTACAGGCCAATCACTATATAAACAGAACTTTTCCCAAAATGAACATGACGAAAGTTGCCTTTTTGCAACTACTTTTATACCGTTGCAGATCAAAACAACTTGTGGACAAGTTCTGTGGCGTAACCCTACTCCACAATCGTATAGATATTGTCGCCCAATTCACATTCAATATAAAAAAGAAACGACTGATTTAATAATGGCTGAAAAACTATTAATACAAAATCAAATTGACCAATTAGACAGATTTGATACTAAAACTTTAAGTGGTCAAACTATATCTACAGAGTTTAAACTATATTTGACAATAATAGATGGTAAAGTCTTAAATATTATTACTAATACAATGTCTCAACTTCGGTGCCCTTTTTGTAAAGCGACTTCTAAAGAATTTAATAATTTAGAGTCTGTGTATTTAAAACCTGTCGATCAAAACCTTTTAAGATATGGCATAAGTCCGTTGCACGCCTGGATTCGTGTTTTGGAATTTTTATTACATTTAGGTTATAAAATTATTGTAAAGAAATGGAGAGTACCTAAAAGTTCCCCGGAAGGTGTTCTTGTCAATGAGAATAAAAAAAAAATTCAGGACGAAATCCGCAGTAAATTAGGGCTGCTCGTAGATGTGGTTAAGCCTAATACGGGTACGACTAATGACGGAAATACTGCAAGGATGGCCCTGTCTAATAAGTGTCGTACAGTATTTGCTGAAATTTTAGGACTACAACAATGGCTTTTGGATGACTTACATGTCATACTAGTAGTTTTATCAAGTGGATTACCTGTTAATGCAGATAAATTTGATGAATTTTGTAAATTATTGGCCAAAAAATACGTAGAAGAGTATTCGTGGTATCCAATGACCGTAACTCTACATAAAATACTTGTGCACGGCAAAGCTATCATAAAAAACTCTGCACTACCCATAGGATTGTTATCTGAGCAAGCTGGGGAAGCACGTAATAAATTTTGGAGGCACGACCGCGAGCACCACACAAGAAAATCAGATAGAGAAAAAACAATTTTAGACCTTTTCCATCGAGCACTTGAATCCTCTGACCCCTTTATATCGAATATAAGGCTTAATAAAAGATTAAATAAGCTTAAGCGTCAACCTCTTCCACCCCAAGCCCTCATATTGTTAGAGCCTTTTGAAGTTCCAACGGACGAAGAAGAAGCTGATCCTGAGGAAAATACAACCACTATGGAGAATGACCTCCCAGATAATTTTGAAATGTTATCTGAAGATGTGGATTTTGATGATTCGTAGTCTTCTGGGTTGTCCGATACTGTACAAGAATCAGATATTTGCACTTATTTTTTTACACCTTTCTGTATCTCAGACAATATCTATTGCATTGATCTAGAAATATAATTCTTAAAATACAAATAATAATTATTTACTTTTAACAAAAAGTAAAACCGCCTTCAAAACCCATAAAATAAACTTATAATAGATACGGTTTAGGAAGTCGGTGGCAGTTTTTCCTCAATTAAACTATAATAGTTTATTTTATGGGTTTTTGAAGACGGTTTTACTTTTTTGATAAAAGTTTTATTATTTCTTAATTTTTAGTACCGAAAAAAAAGTAATCTTCGATTTACAACAATCATAATAATTGATTTACACTCACAACTAAAATTAAATAAAATGCAGATGTAACAATAATACAGCACCTACACCCTTTACTGTATTATTGTTACATCTGCTTAAACATTTACAGTGTACAGGCGTTATGTTATTTTATGGAAGGGTGTAAACAAGGCATAGTCGTACGATTAAAGGAATCGCGGGCAATTTGCTGTAAGTTATTGAAGAGTTCCGTTGTCTGTCTCCGAAACTCTTCATCAGATCTTTACTAAATTTGTGTGGTACCATTTCAAAGTGAACTTCTTTCAAACAAAAAAAGAATTTTGCAAATCCGTTTACAAATGACGGAGTTATGCCCGAACATAAAAACATAATGTAAACATCCGAATTCAAAACCTCCTCCTTTTTTGAAGTCGGTAAATAATAAATAGGTAGCATAGCAAAAAGCGTAACAATCAATAAATTAGGGTAATCGCTACCTATGCAATCCGAATTTCTCAAAATATTTCTACAAAGTTTATTTTCCAAGAGAGGCAACCCTAAAATCATAGAAATTCTATGAGAACTTTAGAAGCATGTTTCTCCGAGATCCTACTGGATATGGACACGATTATTTTTTTGGGGTTTAATTGTATCTTAGTCAATGTAATGAGTTTAAAATAAAATCCATATTCGTTTGGATTTATCATAAAAAAAATAAAATCTTAAATTAAAAAAAAAGCTGATACTGGGTTTCCTTGCGGAGTTAAAGTCTTGTAAGTATAGTCAAAAAATGCCTAAAATATACCGTTAGTTGTGTATTGTAACAGAAATAAGAGAAACTTTTCCTGAGACGAGATATTTTCAGATTTATCAAAATACCTAAAAATATCAAAATGGCTCTAACTTTGGTTCTAAGTATATTTGACCTCCGGGTGTTCTACTCTCGCATTTCAAACAGTTTTCAGCATCTATTAATGAAATAAAAAGGGCATGTCCGATTTTTAGGGCAAAAAACACACTGTGCGACGGCAGTACGGTATTTCCGGCATTTCTAAGCGGATTTTGATAATTTTTCTTTTCGTTTGCCTTGAGCATGTGGTATTTTGTATGTTCAATTAAAAATGGAAAAATAAATTTACTTAAAAAAAAACTAAAACTGACTTCAAAAACCTAAAACGGATAAAATAACTTTCATAAAAAATTTAACAGCTTCTGAAGGCATTGTCTTCAGTTCTTAAATGCACTAAAAGCTTGACACTGACTTCAGAAGCTGTTAGGTTTTTTTTATGAAATTTATTTTATTCGTTTTAGGTTTTTACTTTTTTTTTATTAAATTTTCTTAAATAACTTTAAATATATATATTTGAGACCCGTGTTTGGGTCACAGAAATTCATACGAACGACAGACAGACATACGAGTGATTTTCATGTGACATAAGAGTTGTTTTTTCCTTTTGAGGTACGAAACCCTAAAAATTGGTTAAATAAATAGTTTCAAACTAAATTATCATTTTATTGTTCAATGAACATAATAATTATTGGTACTCTATTAATTGTCACTTGTAAGTAGTTAGGTAGACTGATAAAGGTCACATCGCCAGACACAAGTAATATTATATTACAACTTGAGTTTCCTTATTATGAGTAGATAATAAGGAAAATCAAGTTTAATAGTACGTAAGTATATAGTACACATGTTCTGGCTGTACTACTTTTATAAAAGTAGTACAAACAGAACCTATGTACTCACAAGTGCTCTTTGACTAATTAATACTACACTTATTCCTCATTCATTCATAAAGAGCACCTCGTAGACATGCCTTTTATAAGAAAAAAATAATCCAAAAAAAATAATTTACTTAAAAAAATGTAAAAACCGAATTCAAAAACCTAAAACGAATAAAATAACTTTCATAATAAACTTATAAGCTTCTGAAGTCGGTGCCAAGTTAAGGTGAATTGAAGAATTGAAGACACCGACTTCAGAAGCTTTTAAGTTTTATTATGAAAGTTACTTTATTCGTTCTAGGTTTTTGAAGTCGGTTTTTACTTTTTTTTAAGTATTTTTTTTTTAATTTTTAGTTCGATGCTTACCTATACAATGGGGTTTGTCTAAAATTTTTAACCATTAGATTATTTTATTTTTTGAAAATTTTGAGCATTTTGAGAAACTAATTTGAATATTTTGATGATTGGCTCAATAGTTTTTTTTTTTATATTTTTAAGGTAGGTGGCGTTATCAGTAGCACAAAAAAATGTGCGCTTGGCTCGCTATTATATAATTTAAAATTTTAATCTGTCAACACAACATTATCCATCTCATATCTTCTCTTGCGAACTCCGTTCGTGACGAAATAGATGTCTTTGCTGGTTCTGTAGCCTCAGTTAGGACTAAACTCAGAGTCTTAATTGCATAATAGTTTTTTTTTTACTTTTCATTTTTCCTTTCCTTAATTGTATAATAATGTTTATATTTAGTTATTCCTTTCCAACACTTTTCCATCGTCTGTGGGAAAGTTCACAACTCGTTTTAAGTTTCATTTAACTTTTTGTTTATTTTTTTTTTTTAATAGTAAGTGCTTAACATAAAATATGCATGCTAGATTCACATTTAGTAGATGTCAATCAGACCTATTGTGTTGTAACTAGTTACTTTATTGAATTTGTGATTGTACATCAGTTTTGTGAATTAATAATAATAATAAAAAAAAAAACACCTTATCTTACTAGCTGACCCGACAAACGATGTCCTGTCAAAATTTTAATAATTCATACAATATTCAAATAGAAAATGCACTTTCAGTTTCCCGAATTTTCCAATTTTCCCGGCAAGTTTTAAAACATTTACTTTCATACAAATATTGTTCTGACAATTATATACTCAACAAAAAAGAATTAGCCAAATAGGTGCAACCGTTCTGAAGTTATGCGCGTACATACATTTCGGCGATTCATTTTTATTACTAGCTGACCCGACAAAAGTTCTGTCAAAATTTCAATAATTCATACAAAATTCACATAAAAATGCACCTTCTTTTTCGCGGCAACTTTTCAAACCTTTTATTTCATACAAATCTTGTCCTGACAATTACAAACACAACAAAAAAAGAATTATCCAATTTGGTGCAGTCGTTCAGAAGTTATGCGCGTGCATGTATAGATAGATAGATTTACAAATTTTAATACAATTATATTTTTCGAAATTTCGACCGAAAAAGTTGCAAATTTTAAACGGATAGTGGTTTTTGAAGATCTTTGCAACAGTACGTTGTATAAACCTTCTAATGTTCCACGCCTACATCACGACACCATTTTTCTCGCAAGTCTTCTCTAATACGAACTAAAATTTTGTTTGGAATATTATTACTATTATTGCTGCAAGTTGGAACAAAGCACAAAAGCACAAAAAAAAAACGGGCACATAAAGAAATTTACGTTATAAGGTCGATTTGAGTTAATTAAATGAAATTTAATTGTTTGACGTTTGCATACTTATAATCGTGTAAATTAATACGCGTGAAGTGAATTCTTTTTTTTATGTGTGATGGGTTTGCTCTTGACTCTTGTCTAGGTCAGAGGTGACAGAGAAAAGTCGATAAATTCTTTAAAACCGATGTACACGGCCAAACAATAAGAAGTGGTCGGCAATAAAGACATGAAGATATTTTACTTTTTTTAAATTAAATAAAGTTACAAATGTAAAAACCTAATAACGAGTGTGACCTCCTCTTGCCAAAATCACAGCTTGAATCCTTCTGGGCATGCTTTCCACGATGTTTTTAAAAACGTTTTGGGGGAATACGTTCCCACTCTTCTGCAATGACTCTTTGTAGCTCCTTGATGTTTTGTGGAGCAGATTGCACTGACCTTATCCATCTCTTTAGAATATCCCAGACATGCTCAATTGGATTGAGGTCAGGACTTTGAGCTGACCAATCTAAACGACGGATCCCAACTTCTTACATATACGCTTCCACGTCGCCAGAAAGGTGCGGGCGAGCATTGTCGTCCATAAAAATGGAATCTTCCCCAAGTGCAGTCAATGCGGGTTGTGCATATGGAATTAGGACTTCCATTATGTACCGGTGTGCATTTAATGTTCCATTTTCTATGAAAACTAACTCCGTACGCTCCGTCGAATTAATTGCTGTGCCCAAAACATAACGGAGCCTACGCCATAAGGAGTGATTTCTTCGAAAATCTTCCGCATAGCGTTCCCGTCGTCTTCGCAGCACTCGCCCGCGTCGGTCCTCTCCACACAAAGAGATTCTAGCTTCATCAGAAAACAATACTTTATTCCAGTCCTCCAGAGTCCATGAAGCAAACTGAAATCGAGCAACACGGTGCTCACGGAGTAATTTAAGGCCCCAAGCTGGGTGGTAACTCCTGATATTGGCTGCCAAAAGCCTCATCCTGACCGTCTACAAGCTAAGTTCGACTCCTTCTACTTCTTCAAGACTCATATTCAGGTCCACACTTGACGCCTTACGATTCCGCAACGCCTGACTCACCAAAAAGCAATCATCTCTTGGTTCTGTACATCGTTTTCTTCCCGAACCGGGTCTTCTTTTGACCGAACTGGTCTCTTGATACCGTTGCCAAGTCCTCTGGACAGTTGAATGACTCACATTTAGCTGCTGAAACACGTAAGTTTGCGAACAACCTCTGTAGGAGAAGCACCATACGCCTAACTCCGTTTGCTATTAGTCATAAGTAGCTATAAGAATGTACTTATGCGTGCTATTACGTGCTAAGACATTTTAATTTAAATGGCCTCCTTCATGATGAACAATATGGCTTTACTAAAGGTCGTTCGACTACAGATGCGGGTGTTGCTCTGCTGAAACATATATTTAACGCATGGGAGAACTCGCAAAATGCTATTGGAATTTTCTGTGATCTCTCCAAAGCCTTTGATTGCGTGCACCATGACACGCTTTTGCGTAAACTACATCATTACGGTGTACAAAACGAAGCTCTTAAAGTAATTAATTCATATTTACGTAATAGGTTTCAATGTGTAGATGTAAATGGTGTGAAATCTTCCGGGCTACCAGTTCTGTTAGGTGTACCTCAAGGCTCAATATTGGGTCCATTCTTGTTTTTAGTGTATATCAATGACTTACCATTCTATTTAAAGGGTATCTGTGACGTTGTACTGTTTGCAGATGACACCTCTCTTATTTTTAAAGTAGACAGGAATAGACAAAATTTTGACGACGTAAACAGTGCACTCTCAATGGTTACAGATTGGTTTACGATAAATAACTTAGTTCTCAATGCTAAGAAAACGAAATGTATAAAGTTTGCCTTACCGAATGTTAGAAATCTAGGACCCAACATCGTTTTAGATAAAGAAGTGCTTAAAACTGTAGACTCGGCAGTTTTTCTGGGTATAACAGTAGATGCCAAACTTCAGTGGGGCCCACATATATCAAGCCTAGCGGGAAGGCTCAGTTCAGCCGCCTACGCCGTCAGGAAAGTAAGACAATACACTGACGTTGATACAGCTCGGTTAGTCTATTTTAGTTATTTTCATAGCGTTATGTCATACGGTATTCTGCTCTGGGGCAAAGCCGCTGATATTCAAAATATATTTGTTCTTCAGAAACGAGCTGTTCGTGCTATTTACCAGCTCGGTGCCAGAATTTCTCTGAGAGATTTTTTTAAACATATTGGTATTCTCACGGTGGCATCACAATTCATCTTCGCCAACATCTTATATATTAGACAAAATATACATTTATACACTAAAAACAGTGATATTCACAATGTTAACACCAGAAATAAGGACAAATTACGTGCTCCATTTCACCGGCTTCATAAGGTTCATAACTCATTTGTTGGGCTTGGTATATCCTTTTATAACAAGCTACCCTCTTCTTTGCTAGATTTGCCTTACAATGCGTTTAAAGCCAAAGTAAAATCTAACCTTTGTTCAAAGGCATACTATTCTATCAACGATTACTTAAACGATAAGAATAGTTGGTCGCTGTGTTTAACTTAAGACAATGTTTATGTTCTTTCTCCAGAATTAGCTTACCTACTGACAGGTTATATGGGTTCATATAATTATTTATTTTCTTTGACTGTAAAGGTCAATTTATTTTAATTTTATTTTTATTTATCATTGACATAATCTACTCATTACAATGTTTTTTTTATGAGTGGTATTGCAATATGTGGTTAGCTAGTGACCTCGACAATTGATCATAATTATTCTTGTCTGAGCAACCGGCAGCAGGTTCGTCATGCTCCCTTAGATGTCACTGCTTGCGGTAGCGTCGGGGGTCGGGTTGCCTCCTTCCCTCAAATATGGCGAGGGGGGTAATGGCTGATCTTTGCGTTATGCTCGTGAACGGGTGCTGCTTGTGGTGACTGGTCGTCTTGCTGACCTTGGTTTTGTTTTGTTATTAGTAATTTAACTCGTATTTTTTACTTCGATGGTCCTAGTTTATCATCTGTGACTTCGAGTTACGGCTATATGTAAGTGGGCACGCCCTTTATTACTGGAGGCTTTTAATATAGGTATAAAGTTCTACTTACGTTTTTAGTTTTGTATTTTGATTCTGCTTGAGTATAGTTTTCGATTTTTCGATTTTTTTCTTCTTTTTTTAAGTATATTGGCGTGTGCTAGCTGACTTATAGCAAATAATTAAATTTAATTTAATGTTTGTGTTGCGTAATGTACTTGCATGTAATTTGCACAGTGTTGTATAGAATATATATATTTTTTTTTATTTTTTTATTTAACTGAACAGACAGCTGTGCTGCTGAGGAGTTTGTTGCGCCACTTCTTCTCCTCAGCTAAAGCACTAGGAAGTGGTGAAGGGCGGGCGTTTTGGGGGACTGTCTTATGTAATTTTGACGTTCGAAAAGTGCTGATTTTCAGCCTAGTTTGAATAAATGACTTTTGATTTTGATTTTGATTTTGATTTACTAGTAGCATAAGGAAACACTTAACATCACCTAACTGATAAATTTTCCACGAAACTATGCTTGTCCGTAGGAAATAAACACGTTTTGACTTGAACGCAGAGAATCAACTCAAAACTGCGTAGGGGTTTCTCCCTGGCTCAGAAAAGTCGACAGGTTGTGACTTGCACAAGAAAATAGGGGCGTGGTTATTGTTTAAACCACATATATTGGTGTCAAAGTTTTACTCAGGTGAGGTGTACACGCTACCTTAGCTATGGTGCAAAACTAATATATATGCGTCCCCTAGGATTGAAAGTTAGTCCATAAATTGTTCATAAATTGTATCCAGCTAGTTAGTAACAGTAACTAACCATCAAGTGACATGCTCAATAGAGCCCTGTGTAGTCGCGTGTCTGTAGTATTTCAATTATGTTTATATTATTGCAATAATTAGTGTTTCGAAGGTAAGATTATTGCCGTAAGTATTATGATTGTATTTTATGTGTATTTTGTTTCTGAATTGTGTTTACGTGCTCTTTTATTATATTTGTGAATACTTGTACTGGTTTAGTTTGCACGCCCGGCCTAAGCACAGCATGCAGGTTGTTTGATATATGTTTCGTGTGCTGTGCTTAACATTTGGTCCTTGCGAGTCGGATAACCGATTGTCCGGGCGTAGTCTTACAAACTAGCGTTCGGAATCGGATTACGCTTATAGGCGAATTAACCAGGTACAATGAGTGAGAAAAGTGCCGTAACCACGCGAAGCAAACTACGCAAAATGACGGAAGAAGCAGACACGCGGCGCAGGGAAGCCGCCACCGCCTCGGACTCAGGCTTACTGTCGGAGGTGCCACCAGGTTCTCCATCAATAGCGCCAACGGTAAGATCAGCGGCTGCCCCCATTATTCCGCTGACCGGGGGTCGAGTAATCGACTATAGTGAAAAGCCGGCAGAGGGCGTATCACGGCAGACAGTCGCACGGTCGCCGCGGAGCAGCAGAGTTTCGTCCAAGAGTAGTCGCAAGGGCGTCGAATTCTTGAGGAAAAAGGCCGAATACGAAGCTGAGCGCGATTTGGTGACCATCAGGGAGAATCTGGTGAAGAAAAGGATGGAGGTGGCTATAGCAGAGATCGAAGCGAATGCTGAAAGTGAGGACTCAAACTCGGAGGTGGATACGACGCAACGAGTTGAAGAATGGGTGAAAACAACGCCCCAAGCGACGCAACCAGAAACGGCGATGTTTACGGCGGCTGCGTCTCGCGCGCCGTCTACGTCGCACGTACCGCTTGAGGGCAGCGCGCCGTATGAAGCACCTACGATTCAAGACCAAAACGTAAGTAGAGTGAATCTTGAATCTAATATGTACCGTGTGCCGGCTATGTTAAGTGAAAGTAATGTGTCGCATCCGTATAGGAGGAACCCCGTGAGCAATGCGGGGCCTATGCAGACGCCAGCCCATACTGAAGCGGTTAGATTCCGTTTGCCCGATGATTATCCCGCCTTCACCACTCCGGTCGCAAGTGGACCTCGAGTATCGACACTCGAGTCGGTCGCACAGCGACAGGGAAATAGCGGAGTGGGGGCTGTAGAAAGGCAGCGACTATCGTCGAGCGATAGAGATAGGAAAATCGATAAGCTGGCGGAGGCGATCACTAACATGGCACGCCCGCACCCGGTACCCAGACAGGCTTACGAATTGCCACATTTTAGTGGTGACCCAGCTGATTGGATTTCATATAGGAATATGTACTGGGACACTACTGAATTATATAACTTTAGGCCGCATGAGAATATAGCGCGTCTGAAGTCGTCTCTACATGGGGAGGCAAAGATAGCAGTGGAGGACCTGTTACGGTCAGCGAGAGAACCCACTGAAATATTGCGTGCATTAGAAGAAGAGTACGGACATCCAACCGTCATACTTCAATATGCTTTAAAGAAGGTGAGAAATTTACCTAAAGTGTCTGATAGTGGCCAGGAATTAAGGAAATTCTCATCGACGGTAAGGAACTGTGTGTCACTACTAAAGAACGTCAGAGCAGATGGGTACCTGAATAACCCTCAACTGGTGAGCGAGCTGCTAGGCAAGCTGACACCAGTTCAACGAGCACAGTATGGTGACTTCGCGATGGGCCTGGATAACTCACAGGGGGTGGACTTGAGGATCTCACCCAGCTTGGAAATGCTGTCACAGTTCCTCATACACGTGACGCGTTCTACTTCATACTACCTACAACCGACTGTGTATGAACCAGAACAGGCTAAATTCCCTGTGAAGCTGCAGCAGACCAGCGGACGGACTCGACCTGGAAACGCGGCACGCCCAGTCACCAACAAGAAGCAGATGACTCATCGTGTGAATACACAGAGCGACGAAGCTACGAGTATCACACAGAAGGAGTGCGTGATGTGCCACGGCAAGCATGTCATAGAAGATTGCGACCAGTTCAAGAAGCTGAATATACAAGAACGCTGGGAACTGATCCAGAAGAAAAAAGTGTGCTTTAATTGCTTGAAAGCAAAACACACTAAGCAGTTTTGTCGCGCAAACAAGTGTAAAAAGTGCGACTACAAACATCATGTGTTGTTACACGAGGACAGGTCAAAACCAGAATGTGTAACAAACATAGGAGAGTGGCGAGCCACAGCGTTATTGAAGATAGTGCCAGTGTCGGTGTGTAACGAAGATAGCAACAACGACCAGTGTTATGCGTTGTTGGACGACGGGGCAACAGTATCGCTAATAGACAGTTCGCTCGCTACTAACCTATCGGGTCCACGTGTGCCACTAACATTAAAGACCGCCGGCGGTCATGCTGTGTCGGACCTTACCTCGCGAGTGGTACAAGTATGTGTGAAGGGCCCCAATGGACAGTGCCATAATATCAAGTGCCGGACATTAGCAAACTTGAACTTGCCTACACAAACAGTGACCTCTTCAGTGATCAACGATAACGCGCACCTGCGCGACTTGGGTTGCGCAGAGATGAGGGGAGCCAAGCCGCTGCTGCTGATCGGGCAGGACAATTGGGAGCTGCTCGTTGGCGGGGACACCCGCCGTGGACGATCCGGTAAGCCAGTTGCCTCACTAACTAAGTTAGGTTGGGTCATACATGGACCATTTAATAACGATAGTAGTACCGAAGCAGTGAACTGCACAACAGTTTCCCTACCAGATTTACATGATTTAGTAAAGTCACAGTTTGAATTAGAATCGATAGGCATTTCTCAAGTAACCCGCAAACATAAGGATGTAGAACGGGCTGTACAGGTGTTAGACAGTACGAGTCAACGCATCCCTGATAAGAAGCAATGGGAAGTAGGTCTTTTGTGGAAACAGGACAACATTCTGTTGCCTGATAGTTACAGACAGGCCCGGCAGAGGTTATATGGTATCGAGAGGCGGATGCGTAAGGACGCTAGTTTCGCTGAGACGTACGCGAACCAGATAGAGCGTCTAGTAGCTGAAGGGTATGCACGGAAGGTGGAAGGCGAGGTAGATAGCTCACCGGTTTGGTACCTACCACATTTCGGAGTTGTAAACCCGAACAAACCAGGGAAGCTTCGCCTAGTCTTCGACGCGGCTGCTACGTCCCAAGGTACGTGTCTGAATGATAACCTGCTGACCGGACCCGATTTATTAAATTCTTTACTAGGTATTTTAATTAAATTTAGAGTAGGTCCCATAGCGTTCACAGGCGATATAGCTGATATGTTTTTGCGAGTTAAGATTAGGGCACAAGATCAGGGCGCACAGCTGTTTTTGTGGAGAGGGGCGAACGATGGTAGGGAACCTGATACATACGCCATGACATCAATGATATTTGGCGCCGCCTCTTCACCAACCACGGCGATATATATACTCAATAAAAACGCCAATGAGTGGGTTAACGTTCACCCCGAAGCTGTTGAGGCCATAAGAGATAGGCACTACATGGACGACTATTTAGATAGCACGTGGTCCGTAGAGCAGGTCAACAGCCTGATCGAGCAGGTTGCCAGAATACACGCCTCCGGGGGTTTTATCATACGGGGGTGGGTAACCAACTCGACAGAATTGAGGGAAAGATTAGCCGAAATAGACAGGTTATCAGCCAGAGGCAACTGGCGCTGGGTCCCCACGTCGGACAACCCAGCTGATAAGGCTGCCAGATTGCCTTGGCCTGATGACCATGCAGTGTGGTTGTCGGGCCCCTCGTTTTTGTGTTCACAGGAACGGTGGCCAGCGTGTCGCGAACCTGAGGCGGCAGAGGCAGACCTCGAGCGCATCCAACGAGTCCACACTGCGGCGGCCCCTGCCGGGCCCCTCCTGGAGTACAAGCGCTACTCGGCCTGGAAGCGCGTGCAGCGCGTTATGGCGCGCGCGCTGATTTTCGTCGAGCGATGTCGCAAACGAAGAGCGACGTCGGAGCTGCGTCCACATGACTTGGAAAAAGCGCACCTCCACCTAATGAGGTTGTGCCAAAACGACAGCTTTCATCGAGAGCGGGCCGCCATCCTGAAAGGGTTGCCCGCACCTGTTGACAGCCGCATAAAGTCATTGGACCCGATGTTCACCGACGACGGACTGCTACGAGTACGAGGACGTCTGACTGCATGCGAGGAGCTCACATTCGGAGAAAAACACCCGATTATTCTCGACGGGCGTCACCCTCTGGTAAGGAAGCTCATCGCACACTATCACGCGATGGCTCTGCACGCGAACCACGAGACCGTAGTCAACAATCTACGAGAAACTTACTGGATCATAAAGGTAAGAACATCCGTAAAGACCGTGGTCGCGAATTGCCAATATTGTCGCATCACCAGAGCCAAACCCATACCACCAAAGATGGGTGATCTCCCACTCGCCAGGGTAGAGACCACAAGAAGAGCCTTTGTGCGAGTAGGGGTCGACTACTTCGGCCCAATGGAGGTGGCGATAGGGCGGCGCCGCGAAAAGAGGTGGGGAGTACTCTTTACCTGTCTCGCTACGCGCGCCGTCCACCTAGAGTTAGCCGCCACACTAAGCGCCGATTCGGCGATACTGGCCCTGAGGCGCCTGATAGCGCGCCGGGGGCAACCTGCACACCTGTACTCCGATCAGGGTACCAACTTCATCGGGGCCAACACCGAGTTACGAGCAGCCCTGAAAGACCTGGATCAGGATACACTGAGGGACGAGGCCACCAACCGAGGCATCGAGTGGCACTTCAATCCCCCCTCAGCGCCACACATGGGCGGCTGCTGGGAACGCCTGGTCAGGTCAGTGAAGAATGCACTGAGAAGCACGCTCAAGGAGCGGGCCCCTCGTGAGGAGGTCCTTTACACCCTTCTTACCGAGGCAGAGCTGATAGTAAACAGCCGCCCGCTGAGCTATGTGTACGACGATCACGAGCAGCCTGAGGTCCTGACGCCGAACCATCTGCTCCTGGGCACGGCGTCCGGGAGTACACCGTTTGCGCCGAGCAGCTACGAGGACGTCGATTCCCGCCGGCAGTGGCGGCGGGTGAATGCGCTCGCCGACATGTTCTGGCGCCGCTGGCTGCGGGAGTATCTCCCGACTCTGCAACGTCGTGAGAAGTGGACAACTAGTGGACCCAATGTGCGCGTGAGTGATGTGGTAGTGATCGTTGACAACAATAGAGAACGAAGTGCATGGACAAAAGGTGTGATACAATCTGTGTATCAGGGTAATGACGGAATCGTCCGTGTTGTAGATGTTAAGACAGCAAACGGGGTCTTGCGTCGACCAGTAGCAAAGATTATTGTGCTTCCCACAGAAATGGATGTAAAGCGGTTGAACCCTCTTACAGGGGGTGGAATGTAGGAGAAGCACCATACGCCTAACTCCGTTTGCTATTAGTCATAAGTAGCTATAAGAATGTACTAGTAGCATAAGGAAACACTTAACATCACCTAACTGATAAATTTTCCACGAAACTATGCTTGTCCGTAGGAAATAAACACGTTTTGACTTGAACGCAGAGAATCAACTCAAAACTGCGTAGGGGTTTCTCCCTGGCTCAGAAAAGTCGACAGGTTGTGACTTGCACAAGAAAATAGGGGCGTGGTTATTGTTTAAACCACATATATTGGTGTCAAAGTTTTACTCAGGTGAGGTGTACACGCTACCTTAGCTATGGTGCAAAACTAATATATATGCGTCCCCTAGGATTGAAAGTTAGTCCATAAATTGTTCATAAATTGTATCCAGCTAGTTAGTAACAGTAACTAACCATCAAGTGACATGCTCAATAGAGCCCTGTGTAGTCGCGTGTCTGTAGTATTTCAATTATGTTTATATTATTGCAATAATTAGTGTTTCGAAGGTAAGATTATTGCCGTAAGTATTATGATTGTATTTTATGTGTATTTTGTTTCTGAATTGTGTTTACGTGCTCTTTTATTATATTTGTGAATACTTGTACTGGTTTAATTTGCATAACGACGACGATAACCCCCGCCTATCAGAGTCTAAGCACTTTCGCCCCCTAAGCACATCATGCAGGTTGTTTGATATATGTTTCGTGTGCTGTGCTTAACAACCTCCTTCAAGTAGGGCTATAATTTTACCGGCCCTTATCGCTTTATCACTCATATCAAAAAGTAGTATTTAATGTAAAAAGAAAGATTAAACTGTTTAATTTACAGAAAATATCTTCGTACATAAGTTTACTTACCTAATATATTATATGCGAAAACTTTCCTAAAAGTATGCAGATCATGCTAAAAGAAGAATCATCAAAATTGGTTCATTAGTTTTTTAGAAAAATCAAAAATCAAAAGTCATTTATTCAAACTAGGCTGAGAATCAGCACTTTTCGAACGTCAAAATTACATAAGACAGTCCCCTAAAACGCCCGCCCTTCACCACTTCCTAGTGCTTTAGCTGAGGAGAAGTGGCGCAACAAACTCCCCAGCAGCACAGCTGTCTGTTCAGTTAAAAATATATATATATTCTATACAAAGAAAATCGCGGACATACAAGCTTACATACATACAAAGTTTGTATGTATATAAGTTTGTATTACATACATACTTACATACACAGGAGTCGAATAGAGAACCTCCTTTTTTGAAGTCGGTTAAAAAAGAAGAATCATCAAAATCCGCTTAGAATATACCAGAGATACAGTACATTTATACATATAACTTCGTACGTAAGAATAATTACCTAATGTATTATATACTAAAACCTTTCTGAACGTATGTAGATTACGTAAGTCAAAGAATAATCATAATTGGTTAATTCGTTTTTCAGAAAATCGTGGACATACAAACATACATACATACGGTTCGGATAGAGAACCTCCTTTTTTGAAGTCGGTTAAAAAACAATGCCTTAGAAATTTTACTTTACAATAGGCTTGAAGGTTTCCATCAGGAGTTTGTCAATAGCAGCCCGGAGTCTTCTGCAAGTCTTCTCATCGCCTATCCCGCAATGTTTGAAGACTAAGGTCTTCAACCAGTGTGTGTGTTTTTTTTTTGTTTATTGTTTTTTGAACACGCTAATCTCTGGAACCTACATTCGGATTAAAAAAAAATTGTTTGCATTTGATAGCCCAATTCTTTAGGAAGGCTATTGGCTATTTAACATTACAGTATGACCTTTAGGAGCTGAGCAAAAAGACAAAAAGTCAGAAAGAACGCTAAGCGAAAACAAAGAAATAACTCGGGCAGGAGAGGCAATGCGACGGGGTGGGAGGAGGGAGCAAGAAATTTCACGCGAAAGAAGTCGCGGGCAGAAGCTTGTGATTATATAAAATACATTACACAAAACAGAGACCACAATAATATGTAATTTACGTCACAAATTTGTAACCTTTGCACTCTTGCATGCAATCAGTGCAAGTCCTGTAACATAAAAATAGCCTAGCAAACAGAAATAACTGCTCAAAATGACTATCATTCAAGTAAATTAATGTAAAGCTTTTCTATTCTATACCACATTTACCGTAGTGCACGTATACCAACAGTAGTGAATCGCGTCATTTCATCGTCAGAGTAGACTAGCTCTAACACATAGTAAACTTGTAATTTAGCCGACCTTCCCACATAAGGTGGTGTTATGCCATGAAGCGTGAGAATCCTGACTGTAGCAGTACTTCCTGATTTTATTCGTGTTTATTTGCACGTATGTACCTATAATATGTACGCAAGTATGTTGCGGTTAAACTGATCAGTAGGTTATTAATTTGAAATACCCAAGACTTAGGCTTACCTTCAACACCAACCGATTCGGGGAAAATAAATCATTTAGGTGTAAGTAATTTCGTTAAATCATTTTGTGGGTAAATTAAATTTTCATGACGTTATATAGTTACGTTACATAGGTTTAGGTAAGAACTCGTAGTGAAACAGAAAGTCTTCGTACGACACCTGGTTAGAACTAAATTCCCATGTATATTATGAAAAAAAAAAACAGAAACCAAAAACTTTTTACACTTGAAACTTACTTTTTAACCGACTTCCAAAAGGAGGAGGTTCTCAATTCGTCTGTATTTTTTTTTTTTTTGTATGTTTGTTACGCGATTACTCAAAGACGGATGGACCGATTTGGAAAATTCTTTTTTTGTTTGAAAGGGTATACCTCCGAGGTGGTCCCATATAAATTTTATTAACTTTGCTTGGGGAGTTTTTGAGTTAGCTTCAATAATGCGTATATTACCCACTTATTTTATATGGATGATGTGATGATGTTTTAATAACTTCCTATCACTGTTATTTACATGGCTATATCTACAATTATTGTGCTCAATTATGTATTCGAATTTGTGTGAGGTAGGTTCCACAACTAAAAAGTGAAAAATAAAAACTTTTTAGCAAACAATAAAACCGACTTCTAAAACAAAACACTACAAAGTGAAAAATAACTTTAATTTCGGAAGTCGGTGGCAAAAAACGAAAATACAAAACGAAAGACACCGACTTCCGAAATTAAAGTTATTTTTCACTTTGTAGTGTTTTGTTTTAGAAGTCGGTTTTATTTTTTGCTAAAAAGTTTTTATTTCGGGTATAACGCTTATTCGTTACGTCACGATTTCTAGCAGTTTACTCCTACCGCAAGTCGCGTTAAAGAACTTCGTTCCAAAGATATTTTAGTAGAGTATATAAGAACCGGCGTTGGCGCAGGTATTATGACGCGCCCTACGTAAGACGCACCCGTTTCCTAAAGTTATGGCTAGAGCCAAAGTAATGATGTCTTCAGTTATGTACCAGTCACTTCACCGACGGGTTCCTGCCGTTTTACCAAAATTATAGGTATTTTGACAAAATTTCATTATCCAAACAAATTTTAATAACCTTTTTTATACCAATGACTCTCAATCACCACCGCAGCTTCGGTTTGCTGGCTGCCGGCCAGCCTCAGCCGCAGTGATGAGCGAAAGCTGTCTGCGACGATAGCACGCGAGGGACAGCCGGAGACCCGCAGCGTCAAAGCTGTGACAGAAACCATGCCTCCTACATGTTGCATGCTCGCTTGCATGATGCATGCTTGCTGCATGCTTACTGACATAAAATTGCAAATCTTTTGTCATTGACTGAGCAATTGACTGAATAGAAATGGTAAATTGAAAACTGGCGATATCTAAATATTTGGCTTAATTTAATTTTACGTGAAATATGTTATACCTACTGAAATATTTAATTACATTAAAATTGGTAAAAGTACTAGTTGGTACGCACTTGCCAAACATTAGGTGGTTTGCGTTACAATTGTTTCTGAAGAGTTTATTTGCTAAGTAATAGTTTGGCAAATTAAATTATGCGGAAAAATTAGACATTTTTTTTTTTATGTTTTGAGGTATGGAAGCCTAAAAAAGCTTGATAATAATATTTGCTGGGAACTGTATAGCTACTAACTAAGTATATTATCGCCTTGTTTTGAATCATTAATGCAAAGTAGAATAAAAATATTTAGTAGGTACCCATGTACCAACACAACGTAACGTCCGGTAATTACGACCGCTGACCAAATCATCAACATAACAGCAACACATACAATAGTAAGTGCATTCAATGTCTTTGTTATTACTCTTATTTAAACGTTTGACACCTGACATTTGAGTGAATCATCAACACTGTGTGAAACTATCTAGCTATTGTGACAATTGCTGAAGTCGTTGCAGATATTATATTATTATAATTGTTCGTGAAGCAATCTTCGAATGCTGTGGGATTGAGGTACTAAGTTTAAAAATTGTAATAATATGTATTTATCGTACACCTCAATCAAATGTTGACTTATTTTTAAAGCACTTGGATACGCTATTAAATAAATTATTATTTAACAGTAAATACTGCCGACACAAAATTGTACTCGCTGGTGATATTAATATTAACACGCTCAGGGAATGTAAAGCTGTAAAAAATTTACTTGACATAATACAAAATTATAATCTGACATTACATATTAACGAGCCAACAAGAATAAATACCTGCATCGATCATATAATCAGTAATGTAAAAAAAGCATCTGGTAAAGTATTGAAGCTGGGACTTTCCGATCATGACACAGCCCAGATGTTAGACTTGACAATGAAAACTAAAATCCTTCAATCATCAAAATATTATATAACAAAGAGAGATTTCTGTCAGGAAAATATTCGGAAATTTCGGGAAAGTTTAGAAAGCTTAACATTTGATAGTGTCTATAAACAATCTAACCTGAATTTAGCTTTTAATATTTTTTATGATGATCTGTGTTTATTTTTTGAATTATGTTTCCCAAGGATTAGAAAAACGATTATCACAAAGTACCGTGATATAAAGTGGATAACTAAGGGATTGCGACTTAGTTGTAAAACCAAACGTCATCTAAGATTTAATTTTTATAAAAAACGAACAAAAGAGAATAAGGATAAGTATCACAAATATTCGAATTTACTACGGCGCTGTATATCACAGTCGCAAAAAATTACTAATGATAATTTTATAAATAAATCTAGGAATGTTTGTAAAGCTGCGTGGAAGGTCATCAACGAGGATATGGAGTGTAATGCCCGTCAGGAATTCATAAACGAAATAAAAACTGACAGTAGCATAGCAACCAATCCTTATGAAATAGCAAACAAATTCAATAACTACTTAATACAACTATCGAACAGCGATAATGGAAACATACAAAACACAAATAAAAACCGTTCAAATAATAGTATATTTCTGACACCGATAGAGGAAATAGAAATTGCAAATATTATTATGTCCTTAAATAATACTACTTCTGTTGGTTATGATGGTATCACAACAGACATCTTAAAAAAATGCGTCGTCAGTATTGTCCCGGTGCTAAGATACCTAATAAATTTATCTTTCGAACAAGGAAACTTTCCCAGCCGGTTAAAGAAGTCAGTAGTCAAGCCATTGTATAAAAAAGGAGATAAAACAGAAATTAGTAACTATAGACCCTTAGCCTTAATCCCTATTATCTCTAAAGTATTTGAAAAGGCTATGCATAAAAGATTATCTGCGTATTTGGATAAGTATAAACTAATTAAAAATGAACAGTATGGCTTTCAAAAGGGAAAATCAACGACACTTGCCGCATTTGAATTGGTGCACAATATATTAGTAAATGTTGATAAGAAAAAGCAGACATTGGTGATATTTTTTGACATGTCAAAAGCATTTGACTTTGTTTCTCATGAACTGCTTATAAAAAAATTAGATAACTATGGTATCAGAGGCCCGGCGCTACAATGGTTAGAAAAATACTTAGATAATCGTGAACAATGTGTCGAAATATCTTGGGAGCAAAACGCCGTAGTAAAAAAAGAGAGGTCTGCGTATCTTGTCAACAGGTGCGGCGTCCCGCAAGGAAGTATCCTCGGATCCCTTCTATTTCTTATATACATTAATGATTTACCTGATATTACTACTAATAAATGTATACTATTTGCGGATGACATCTCTATAATATTGACATACGACAATATAATTAATAATAACCTTGACATTGATATAAATAACACTATTGATTTAGTTATAGGGTGGTTAGTAAGAAACAATCTGCAGGTAAATATCAATAAGACTACTTTTATGCAATTTCAAACCCGTGGATCAAAGATCATTCCAAGGCATATTTCATATGACGGTACAAAAATTGATGAATCTACCAATGTGCGATTTCTTGGATTCACCATGGACAAGTACCTAGATTGGAAAGCACATGTTGATGGAGTCTGCAAAAAAGTAAATAGTTTCGTTTATGTTTTAAACAGACTAAGAACTACTTCAACACAGCGTACAGTATTGTTGGCGTATCATGGTTATGTAGCTTCGGTATTACGTTACGGGTTAATACTTTGGGGAAACTCAACAGACTGCCAGCGGGCGTTTTTATCTCAGAAACGTTGCATAAGAGCAATTGTTGGCATTCCTCCATGTGAGTCTTGTAAACCTCACTTTAATAAACTCAAAATATTACCCCTACCAAGTATGTACATTTTTGAAATTTGTGTGTTCGTCAAATCCAATTATAACCTATTTGTGAAAGCTAGTGATATCTACACACGTGATAATACCCATCCTCGTAAATCAAGGAAGGGTCAGCGGCTAGTGCTAGAATTTGCACCAAAGACTGCGGTGTTTGAAAAAAATTGCTCAGCTATGTGTGTGAAAATTTATAATAGGTTACAATCAGACATTCAAGATCTGCCTCTACCAAAATTTAAGAAAAAGCTTAAAGAGCTACTGCTTAAAAAAATGATTTACTCAATAAATGAGTGGTTACAGGAATAATGCATCATTATCTAACGGAAAATACTGACTTTTTACTGGTAGTGGTACTGGACACTGTAGTTAGCTAGGGACTATATAATTAACATAAGACCATGTAGTGATTGTGGATAAATACCCATCATTTATTGTTTTTTTTTTGTGACATTACATTATTATTAAGCTTCACATGCCATACTAAGGCTAAATAGATTATAAGACCAAATATTATAACATGTGGAACCACCAATTGTAATTACTCTATTTAAATGTGAATAAATGAATATGAATATGAATATGAATATGAATATTATATTATTTTCCTTGGTAATGGTCACGACATATTCCACTCGGTGCATTCTTATGTACCTACATTAATAATAATAATAACTCCACGTTGACGTAGGGATTGCGCGCTCCCCAACTCTGGGTCTGAGTTTACTTTGCCGAAACAGGTCTAAGGTAGGGAGTCAGACCAAGAGAGATACATAAACCCGCAGGGCAGCATGTGGCGAGCTGTTGGGCAATAGCGACCCCACGGACCCCTATCTCCCGGGAGAAGTCTTGTTCTTCACCCTGGCTTGCCTTTATTGGCCGGCTGGAGTGAACACTGACGAGGCACAGAACTCCCACCGCTATCTTGCCTTTATTGGCCGGCTTGAGTGGAGATTCGCAAAAGCAAACATGCTCGGAGGAAGGAAGTATTCCAGTAAGGCGCTGGTAGGGATCTTCACCGTACTTCCGAGATTGTCCTGATAGCCATGGAATACCTCTCCACTCAAGCACCTCAGGAAGTGTTGCCCCTTTGTCGCTACGTCACTATATGCTAGCGACCGTTTCCGGGGGCCCATTATGGAGTGTGCAAGTCACCCCCTGCCATTTTATCCGTGTATTACATAACATTGATCAGGCAGAGGACACAGTCCTTCTATAGTTCTAGGTAACCAATGCACTAAAACCCGTAGCCCAATGTGTTTTGTTTTTTATGTCCTGCATTAGTCCTGCACCAACCGGGAGTTGTCCTTGGGTGCACTTGCATAGCTCGTACAAGGATAATCGTCGGATGGTACATTCTCATCATTTAAAATTGTCTAAAGGGTCTCTGCCAGTGGGCTTCGGCCCCTCGTATGAATTCCAAAGGTCCGGGACCCCTGGGTCCCGAGAAATGTCAAAACCATAATAATAATAATATCCTGGGATATTATTCACACACGGTCATCTGATCCTAAACTAAGCAGAGCTTGTACTATGGAAACCAGATAACTGATATACTACTGATATACTATTTTTTTTTAAACACATACTTATATAGATAATTACACCCAGACTAACCAAAAAACCAAATGCCGAACAATAAAGGTAACAGAAGGTATCAATCATCATTCAATCTGGTACAGATTTTCTTCGAGTGAATGCGAAATACTATACAGATGCATATTAGGTAAAGTCTGATTCGGAATTCTTTTCAATCGCACACCCTGCAAATATAAACTTCCTGATTGTATCGAAAAGACACAGAACAGACATGTTCATGTACACTAATATTTGTCCTAGATGGGAAGCGAACCCACGACCTGCGGTATGATAGGTGGTACTCGTATCTTAACCAACCACGCCATCTGGCCTGCCGCTAAAAGTAAATTATTTAATAACGTCTGCTAATAATGCGTCATTGCACCTAAAAGCTGCGCCGGCGATGTAAATGATGTAAATAACCTGAATTACGTGCAAAAATTATGAATGAAACCGCAAACAACCACAAACTACTACTATCGGACGCCCAGTGAACCACTGGTAACTTGAACGTGGCTATCAGTGCTCGTCACTGCGTAAAAAATGGCTTGCATTAGTCGACAATGCGTGTGCACAGAATTTATAGAGAACGCGTGAAAAATATCCTCGGCTAGTTGCCGAGCTATGACTCATACTACGTGCTTGTTATGCAGAACCTTATCCTTACTAATATTATAAATGCGAAAGTAAGTTTGTTTGTTTGTTTGTTACCTTTTCACGCCTAAACCACAAAACTGATCATCCCGAAATTTTGCATATACGTTGTCACGTGTATAGAAACGGACATAGAGTATCTTTCATCCCGAAAAAAAGTGCTGTTCCCGAGGAAAACAACAATAACGTTCTTATATAATAATAGATGGCGCCACATGTCTTTCGAAACATGATTGAAATATTGAAATATTTAGTAAAACTGACCTACAACTACCATTACAGATCTACGATCCAATGCGATAGAGTGGCCTTACATGCTAACTCCTTAATCTATTTTAGTTTATTCCGACAACAACGCGGGCGAAGCCGCGGGCAAAAGCTAGTAAATTATAATATAAATAGATCCATAAGAGCAATTACTCTGACCATCTTAAATTGTACCAACAAAGATGTTTTGAAAGTTTTAATATACTCGTAATAATGTTTTTAGGCACATAAAGGTTTTGTAGTACATGAGAGACTTACAAAGAATGATCGAATTTTTGCGTAAAGCGCTGCTCTCCGCTGGATCACTCAGTAATCTGTATTTAGGAGATGTTTCCGACTCCTTATTTAGTATCACAATAATCATGTTTTTATGCTTTTAAGTTAAAACAAAACACAAAAGCACAAATCTTAAAATTACATAAAACAAACTATCACGAGGAGTGTTGGTGTGAGTGCGTGCGTGTGTGTATACACACACACGCACCCTTACTCACATACACACGTACGTGTGTGTTACGTGTAAGTGATGGGAGATAAATATTTTCAGTATCAGTCTAGAGAGAGGGCCGAAGTTTGTTTCTTGAGAGAGGCCATGGTAGAGCGGACAGATTTGATCTTAAGCCTTGTCTCCCAGTGGGGTGATGATAATCTGGTCTCTTTTAACGCCACCAAAACACAGGCGTATATTTTTACCGCTAAAAGGAGTCGTTTCGGACAAACGCCTACTTTTCGGGGTACATCTGTTCCTGTAACTGATCGGCTTGAGCTGCTAGGCACCTGGTCTCAACTTCGGCGCCACAATCAAGTACAAAGCCCAAATTTCGGCCAAGAAACTGGGCATCCTAAATAGGGTAAAGCGATACTTTACGCCTGGATAGCTTTTAGCCCTTTACAAATCGCAAGTCCGATCCTACATGGAGTATTGCAGTCACCTTTGGGATGGATTAGCTAGGTACCAACTAGCCGCGCTTGACTCGGTGGAACGCAGAGCTAAGAGGCTCATTGGCGACGTAAAACTGGTGGATGCCAGGCTTCATAGCTTGGCTCGTCGCCGCAAGGTTGCCTGCTTGTCGGTCTTCTACAGATTATACTTCGGTGAGTGTGTCCAAGAACTCCACGATCTCATTCCACCGGCCCCCTTTTATCATCGAACATCTAGACGCACTGCCATTTACCATCCTTACCTAGTTGCTATTCCACCAATTCGCACTAAGCGCTTCCAAATGTCTTTTATAATGCGCACAGCAAGAGAGTGGAACTTACTACCTGCGTCTGTGTTTCCAAGCGCATACAACCCTAATCTCTTCAAAGTGAGAGTGAACAGGCTTCTTTTGGAGTAAGCTCACTCCATCGTCGACTTTGTCTCTGTCACCTCTGACCTAGACTAGAGTCAAGAGCAAACTCATCACAAAAAAAAAGCCTGAATTTGTGTCAAGTTAACGCAAATGGACTCGCCCCCTTTTAAATAAAACCTATAAAACAATTAAATAAATAAATAAATCAGCCGGTATCTACCTACAATATTTTGAGGAATACAGGCATGTACAAAATACCTAGCTAGGTACTAAATGTTCCTTCCATAACCATTAGACCACAACCTAATCCATAAAATTATTGTTATATATTATTATGTTTTTTTTTATCCTTCCTTCCTGCTATTAACGAAATACCTAAATTTCACAAAAAGTGACCAAAATCCCCTGACATATAGAAAACTTTCCTTATTTGCAATAATAAATAATTACTTAAACTCAAAAATTCCCTAATTTGAATAAAATGATTTTTGCCGAGTAAAACAATAGAATTGACGCATTGAATATTTTCCCAGTTGTTGTGTAGTCTCAGGAGGGAAAACACAAGTAAATAAGTTAGTAACATCTGTAGGTAGGCCATTTTGTTATGTAAAGCACCTACCTACTAGAAAACATGAACATCATATTACAAGGTGACTGCACAAACATGGACTAATAGAGTTTAAGTTTATTTAATAAAACTTAGACTTAGACAGTTAAGTTTTTTTATTAAAAATTGTCATCTCTGTGTTAAAGAGCAACATTTCTGTTATCACAATTTTATAATAAAATTTGTATTTTTTTTCAAAATTAATAAGATACGATAATAATATACCTCTATATTTTCGTTGATTGTCATTGCTAATAAACACTGTAAAATTAAAAAAAAAAACCTATAAATTGCATTTTTTTTTTCGCTTTTTATTTTACTTCCCTAAAAGTAGAATGACCCTTACAGTACTGTGGCAAGTATTATTATAAGTTTAATGACTGACTTACATGTAAAGAGACACGTACTGAATAGCATACGTACGTTGGTACTCGTATGACACAGAGCCGTATCTTCCATGACGATGTCGTTGAAATAAACTTGTCTAATGTTTATTTTAACGTCATGGAAGATACGGCCCACCGTCACTCCCGTGGAATGACGTAGCTTAGGAGGAATAGACAACAAGGAAGGAGGAAGGTTACAGTTGTCTATTTAACAACATAATATAGTACCTATGTGGTGGATGATGGTTGCTTACTAATTGAGAGAAGTTGTGACTGGAAAATATCTGCCTGCTAACAAAATGCATAGTCTGTAGTAGACCAGTCTAAACTCAAACTCAAATGTATATAATTACAATTAAACCAATTACAGGCACTTTTAAATTTTCAAGGAGTTTGTCAGTCACAATGATGAACGGGCAAGGAACTCCATAGACACTCTTTTTATCCGACTTCAAAAAAAGCAGGACGTTCTCAGTTCGTCGGAATCTTTTTTTTTTATATATGTTTGTTCCCCGATTACTCGATGACCGCTGAACTGATTTGGAAAATGATTTTTTTTTTAAATGGTATACTTTCTAGTTGATCCCATTGTCATCAGGTCAGGATCTGATGATGGGATCCTGGAGAAATCGAAGGATCTCTTCATGTATTATAGGAACACCTATAGCGATTTAGGTATTTTTCATAGTAACTCGTGCATTTGTTCTTGGAAAGCACCAATAGAAATTTTGGGACTTCTGGTCAAAATACCGCGACAAGTGGTTTTGGCAGTCCTCTCGTGATGTTAACCTGACACTGCCTAAAGAATTCTGAAGAGACCGAAACAGGTGGAAATCTGAAGGTGCAAGGTCAGGACTATACGGCGGATGCATTAACACCTCCCAGCCAAACTCTCTTAATTTTTGCTGAGTGGCTAAAGATGTGTGAGGTCTAGCGTTATCATGATGAAAAACCACACCCCTTCTGTTGATTAATTCCGGCCGCTTTCTCTCAACTTCTTGCTTTAATCTCATCAGTTGTTCACAGTAGACTTCAGAATCGATGGTCCTGCCTGGTGGTAACAGCTCATAATGAATAATGCCCTTCCAATCCCACCACACACACAGCATCACCTTGTTGCGAGTTAACCCGGGTTTCGCCACAGTCTGTGAAGCCTGACCGGCCTTTGACCACGACCTTTTTCGCATGTTCTTGTCATACGTGATCCACTTTTCATCACCAGTTATCAGCTTCTTCAAAAATGGTTCGGTTTCATTACGTCGTAATAAAGAATCACAATTGAGTACCTACACGGTACTTTACGTTTCTTTCAGTGAGCTCGTGAGGTACCCAAATGTCGAGCTTTTTCGTGTACCCAGTTTTTTTCAAATGCGCCAAAACTGTTTTGTGGTCAATTTCCAGTTCTTCAGCTACGTCGTAACTATTACGGATTAAATGGCATCCATTTTATCCGTAATAGGGCGACCAGAGCGACGTGCATTTTTGACATCAAAATTTCCGGATTGAAAACGCTTAAACCAAATTTGTGCTACTCTCACAGACACTACACTAGGTCCATAAACATCGCAAATTTTTTTCGCAGCTTGCGTTGCATTTTTACCTTTTTTGTAGTAAAATTTTAAAATGTATCGAATTTCTTCATTAGATTCACTCATCTTGACGGTACGAAAAACAAATGAAAATCACACATTTTCTTAATTTGAATTTGGAATTATGTTCTTTAAAATTTAAACTTTCAATGATACCAAAACCAGCCAGATACAAATAGTATAGCCAAAGAGATTTTATTACAAGTTCATACATACTATAATGCGAAAAGACTTTTTCCCCAACCTAATATTTTGATAATGTGATTTGACTACTAAGTCTAAGTTTTTATAATTGTATCTTGACTGAATTCATTTAAATCGCATTGAAATATTAATCTTTACTTGATCGTAATTAATGTTCTTATTTTATTGCTTGCTTCATCGATTCATTCATTTAGATTTTGCATGTCAAATCTTGGGCAGAATGTATGGCTCAACTTTTATTCTTCACGACCTTATTTGTATACCTGCATTCTAGCAAATACATAATTTGATTTGATTTGGAACCCTAAAAAGTGACGTGGATACGTATGTACTTACAGTTGTTTGTGCTGAATAGGTTAAGTCCAAGTTTCCTCGTGCATAAGTGGCAATGTTTTCCTGCACCATTGTAAGGCAGTAGTGACTAGAGAGACTTCAAAAGTAAGTACATAATTACATACTTACTTATTATGCATACACGAGCCGTGTGACTGATGGGATTTCTCATCAACAACTTTTCAGGAACCAACTTCTTAAAATGTTCTATACACTCGTATTTATAAACAAGCACTTACTTGCTGCTAAGTAATTTCTTAGTGTACTTATTACTTGAGGGTTGAGGATTGAATTCTTCATTATAAAATCTTATTCTATAGTCGAGTAATGTACTTTACTTACTTGAGTAAATCAACGTTCCATTGCAAAACAAACGCAAAAAAATGGTGACTATTACTTGGCTAAGAATTCTAACCTTTTCTAGCTTCAAGCAATTACTAAACTATAGAATAAAAATCGAGTACTTTTACTGAAATAATCACCTTTACTTGTTACCCGACTGCCCCAAAAAGAGGGTAATGATTTTCGAGAGTATGTATGTATGTCTATTTCTTTGGTGCGCTCTGTAGCCTAAACGGCTTGATGGATTTTTAACATATGAGGTGTCGTTAGATTCGTCTTAATTGTAGGAGTGACATAGGCTATATATTATTTATATATTACATCTGGAAATATAAAAAAGGGAGGGGAATGTTTTTTTATAAACAAATTGCTACAATTATTGTTATCAATATATATATATATATGTGACGTCAGCGTAGCTGACGTCACTGATGACGTCTTCGTGGTCGTGACCACTCATCTTCGATTTCCAAAACAAAACTTCACAACTTGTTTCAAGGCCTCGTTTATTCAACTGACAACGCGACGACGTCCCGGAGAGGTCCGCACTGTCCGGTGGCTCGAACAAGAATGATCTTAGCGCTTTTTTTTTTTTTTTTATAAATGGCATCTCGTAGTTGACCTAGAGAGGTCGAGACTACTTAACCGGACTATCCTGTGGCTGCCTTAAAAGAACTCAAAGCCTCCAACCAGGGGCATAAAACTTACAGACTAAGCGACTACACGCTAAGGGCTCCCCCTGTGGGAAACGGGCCTCGGCTTAGGGCGTCGCTGGGGGGAGGACAGCAAGATGGGACAGGCTGGATCAGATTAGAATTATTATTGTCAGGGGAGTTTAAAGCTACAGGCTCAGCTACGCCACCAGCTGGCACATCATACCCGAGCAAGGGACGGGGGGGGAGGACGATTATTACGGGGTCGTCGCGAGGGATCTCGGCGGCGAGGTCGGAATGTCGATTTGTTTTTGTTCCTACGGTCCCTACTGCTCTTCTGGAGAAGAGTTATGGGGTCGTCGGGATCTGAGAGGACAAGCCTGGGGCGGCGGACCTTACTAATACGAGAGGGGACATAGCTAGCCGCCTCGACAACCAGGGGGTTGCGATGGTTGGTGGCTGAGTCGAAGAAACGCTTGGAATTGCGTTTCAAGAACTGGGAGATGGTGGGAATATCGAGATCTATATGGAGGATTTCGTTCCGAACGAACCAAGGGGCTCCCGTTGCCTTTCGGAGGAAACGGTTTTGAAGGGCCTGCATCCTATGAATGAGGTGAGGTTTTGCGTGCGCAAACACTGAACCCGCATAGGTCATGATGGGGCAAATGCACGCTGTATAAATGCGCAATTTGCACCTAAGTGACAATTTGCTACGTGCATTCAGAACGGAGTGGAGTCTACCGAGAGCAAAAGCGGCGCGCGAACGCGCCTGCTTTATGTGCTCAGCGAAGGAGAGGTGGTGGTCGAGGGTCATATCGAGGTATTTGGCTCGCGTCTCCCAAGGGATCGGCTTGCCGAACATGGTGATCGGTCGGGTGATCTTAGCGCTTACAGTGCGGCCGTATTTATAGGGATCGTCGCACGTGCACATTTTTAGGTTAAGTATTGAACTATGTAAATTACAATTATTCTGTTGTAGTAATGTTAATTTTACATCGTAATAATCAAACATTATTTTGTGAACCTATTTCAACCAATCAAATTATTATTTTAATTATGAGTACGATGCACGATGAGTAGTTGCGCCGATACGGCCATACTGACAGGCGGTGCGCGCTCTGCACCAGCCTCGTTGATTCTCGTTGTTAAATAGACGAACACGATGAGTAGTTGCGCCGATATATATATATATATATATATATATATTAATAAAACTAAAAAGATTGAAATAAAAAAAAATGTTTTAAAAAACAAAAAACCCGACTGCAAAAACACATAACTAAAAAGAGAAAACAAGCATCATAATCTATAGAATGTTGGTACTGCAGGCAAACCAAGTACCTGAAATATGGTGTAAGTAAACATAACTTTTGTTTCTCCCCGCCTGCAGTACCAAAATTCTATAGGTTATATTGCTTGTTTGTCTCTTTTCAGTTATGTATTTTTGCAGTCGGGTTTTTTATTTTTTAAATATTTTTTTTATTTTATTTATAAATACGGGTGTTACTTAGATAGTATTAGTTAGTATTATTAGGTGGTCTGTAAAGCTTCCATGCAATGGACCTTAACCATATATTGTACTGGCTGACATTGGATTACTTGCGCCGCTACAGAACTGTCTTTTTTTTAATAAATAAAAAAAAACAGTACTTACTAAGATTAGAATATAACGGATACAACATTTTTTTACATAATACTAGCTTTTGCCCACGGCTTCATCCGCGTAGAGGTCGGAAATTATGTACAACCGGGGCAAAAAATATCCTTTGTCCTAATCCAGGTCATGGTCTACCTACCCATGTGCTAAATTTCATCCAAATCTGTTCAGTCTTTGTAGCGTGAAAGCGTAACAAACAAACAAACTCACTTTCGTATTTATAATATTGGTTAGGATAGCTATTGCCCGTGGCTTCGCCCGCGTGGATGTCGGAAATTATCTACGTACTACCGGAATAAAAAGTATACTATGTCCTATCCCTGGTCATGGTCTATCCCTTTCATTCTAATCCGTTCAGCTGTTAAGGCGTGAAAATGTTGAGTTACTTTCGCATTTATAACTAATTATTTTAATAACTTTGTAATATCGATTCTAATGAGTATTATCTCGACTTTGTATGTTAGGTATGTTTTGTTTCAATTTGTGAGAATATGATTTGTTTCTGATGTACTCATTATAAACCTAATAGTATTCGAAGTAAGAATATACAGGGAAATATGGCGTGATTGAATATGTCTTCCTGGTTTTCCTTAGGCTCCTAATTTGCCTATAAATATACTCAATCATTAACCAAATCTGAAAAATCTAAATGAAACACACTTTTGCCAATGGCTTCGTCCGAATAGGTGTCGGAAATCATCCCACGGGAACCTGCTACCAGGATAAAAAAGTATCCTATGTGATAATCCAGGTTATAAGCTGCCCCCCCGGGGGGTTCCCGCATTGTCGAGGCGGCTCAGTAGCCGTGGCTTGCTCACCCACGGTGAAACGAAGAGAAACCCGAGGAGGGGCCGCTCGTCAGGGAAGTCGACGACGTAGCGGCCAACAGGTAGGTCGCGGTGCCGCTTGTGCGACATCGCAACTGAGGCGGGCCGCGATGTCGTATGGGAGGCATCGCGGCTGAGGGTTTATTTATTTATTTATTAAAGAACACCAACAGCATATACATTCAACATTAGTTTAGCGTATTTAGGAGGTATTACTGCTAATGTATACACAAATTATGGTGTACATAACATTTAAAGAAAAAAAAAGACATTGGACAGAAGCTGCTTATAAAGTAAAAGTAAAATTTAAAATTTCAGCAAAGTTATTTAACTTTAACAAAATCGAATTGAATTGTAGGTATACAACATAAAATAAAACAAACATAAAACAAGTTAATGATAAAACACAATCATTCAGATACATAATTCTACTAACAAAAGTTATGTGACTACATGATAATGGTCTAGTATTTTTTTCCGAATACCACCCAAGGAGTCGTGAAATATGTCCAGTTTTGAATTTAAGTTTTTGTTAAGCATATTGTAATGGTTAATTGTTCTTATGAGCCATCGATCTCTAATAAACAACTAGATACACAATCAGCGGCAAAAAATGTCATCACCGAAAGTCCACCAAATTTAACATTTGGTTTACTTTTACTCTAGTAGCATTTGAACGCTCCGACAGTAAGCGTGACAAAGTGCTCGTTTAAAAAGTGCGAAAATCACACTTCCAGGACGCAAAAAAAAGATGGAGTTTCATATTTTCGGTAACTATTAATATTATCAATATATAATTGTTATCACTGTATTGTAAATACTGATATTTTCTCAGGAAATCGTCGTAAAAACATTTTTTTAATTAAGTCGTAATAAACAGGAGGAGTTATAAAGCATCTCAATTGTAAAGACCCTCAGTAAACGTAGTAATCATACCATCGCATGCCCGCTTAAATTGTTCGGGTTATGTGCGTTGATTCTGTTCCATTTGTGGAGACGCTATTGTTTCTTTTTTTATTATTATTTAAGTTACTTATGATTTTTTTATTTTTTTTTGTTTAATGAGACTTGTTTACTGTTTCTATAAATATTATAGTAACACAATCCCATGCAAAAGTTCTCGTCGCCAATTGTGTTTACGTAATTGTAGTTGAAATAAATATACGTTAATGTAATTCAAATGTACCCGTCCAAGTGGGCATTCATTCGGTAAGGACCTTTTTTGCGCTGATTGTGTATCTAGTTCTTTATTAGTGATCGATCCAATCAGGTAAATTATAATATAATGATTACACATATACACCAAAGAAGAGAATAAAATGTGTTTTATTACGTACACTTTTTTTAATACATTAAGCTTAACAAGCTTTAAAAAAATACCTTTATAATAATATACAGGGTTACTGGAAACTCGACCACTTCCTTGCAGGAGGTGATAGAGGGGCTAAAATGTGACAAATTTAACCCCCCATATGTATGGCCGAAAATTAATACTTTTAGAGATATTTGAATTTGAGAGAGAAACTTGATTTTTTTAAATAATCTGTTGTAAATTGAAATTATTTGATATTTTTAGACATTTTACTGCTGTATTAGCTTTGTTAGAATGTTAGCTATAAATAAAAATAAAAATGAACCCAACCAACATGATTTGTTTTTTAAAATTAAAAGTTTAGTGTGAAAATTCGGAGTAATTTATAAAATACCTAAAATTCAAATATCGACAATTCGACTCTACTCATGCCTTTGTCCTAGCGGTGAGCCTCGGTCGTAAAATCTATTGTTTTTTTTTTCGCACTGTAAATCTGATTTTAAAACATTGTAAGTAAGGTTGAATTTGTTTTGATGTATGTTGACTAGCAAGCACCGGTCGTAACGGCTTTGTGAATACAACTTTAAACATTGCATTTATGGTTGAATTTACATTAACGTATATTTATTTCAACTAGAAGTAGGTAGAGACAATTGGCGACCGTTTTAAGAGAATTTTTGTATGGCATTGTGCATCTAGTTGTTTATTAGTGATCGATGTTATGAGCGGACCATGGGCACCGATATTGGTGCGACAGAATGGAGGACAAAATGTGTTAGTTAGGACAGCGCGGGGTCTCTTACGTGGAACTGTGAGAGGAACATCTGCTAGGAAGTGACTACAATCAATCGTTCCGTTAACAATTTTATGCAAAAATGAAATACTAAGCATTACTCTACGGTCACGGAGTGAAGTCATTTTGAAGAAAGAAAGTCGATGGTTATACGAGTATCTATGAGAAATACCAGGAGTGCTAAACGCCAAGGACCGTGTGAACATACGTTGTACATACGTTCAATGCGTTGAGAGTGAACAGCATAAGATGGGCTCCACGCTGTACATGCGTATTCTAAGTTACTTCTTACTAGTGTTTTGAATAGAAGCATCTTAGTTTGGGGCCGCCTGAAACATTTGGCGTTACGCTTAAGGAAACCGAGCATCTGAGCAGATTTTTTAACTACGGTATCAATGTGAGATAAGAATTGCAGTTTACTGTCTATTGTAACTCCTAGATCTTTGATTTCCCTTACTGATTCTAGTTTGGTGTTGCTAAGCGTATACTCAACCTTTAAAGAATTTTTCTTTCGAGAAAAAGTGATTTGATGGCATTTAGTGGCGTTAAGGATCATTAAGTTATCGGTACACCAACGGTTAATATTTTCAAGATCGTGTTGTATTTGAGTTGCTTCATCAAGGGATTTGACTGTTTTATAAATCTTAAGATCATCGGCATACAAGGAGTAATTACAAAATTGAATTTTCGAAGTAATATCGTTAATGAATATCAAAAAAAGTACCGGACCTAAGTAAGACCCTTGCGGAACTCCAAGGGGTTGGAAGCCGCGGCGGGAGAGGAGTGCCGGTATTGCGGAGCGCCGCTCTCCCTACCTTTCACGGCCTTGGCGGGGTCGCCACCGTCTGATGACGGACGCGATGGGGCCGCAGGGGAGGAGGAGTGTCGGTATTTCGTTGGCCGCTCTCCCTATCCTCTGCGGCCGAAAAGTGGTAGGCGGCCGAGCTACTGACCTGACCGGTCCCAGGGGGATCAAGGGTGCCTAGACACGGGGTCGTCTGGCGCCCATGTGCTGGTTTGGTCCATGGGGTGGTGACGGTGCGCAAGGTGTTCTTGTGCGCCGGTGATGGGGGGTGCTCCCCAGAGGAGGGTCCGGTGACGGACAGCCGCGGCGGGTTTGCGGTGAGTGCTAACGCGTGCCCGTGTTCCCGCTACAAGCGGCAGAGGAGGACACCGTGGAGTTTTAGTGGGTTGGAATCCCATGAGCATTTCTCCACGCGAAAAAAAAAAAGGGTATAAGCTGCTGTGTGCCAAATTTCATCCAAATCCGTTTAGCCGTTTTTGCGTGATTGAGTAACAAAAAATTATTCCCATCTGAGCACATTTTGTACCAAAGGTATTCTCAAATGGGAATACCTTTGGTGCAAAATGCATAGGTGTTCAGACGGGAATACTCCTTAACAAACGTCAAAAATCCAAACATTTAAACATCCAAACACAAACTTTCACATATATAACATAAGTAGGATTACTTAACTTTGTAATGTCAAATCTAATGAGTATTATCTCGACTTTAGGTAGGTTGTAATTCATATTACACGCTAGGTCAGCTTAAAGTCAAAGAGTTACCACAAACGTGTAGCCGACTGTACGTACAGAGTACGTCATGGAACCTAATACGAGATGTACATAGTAATGTCCTTGTGTGAGTCATGAATGACCATGTGTCAGACATAATTGACCTCTACCGCGGCCGGCACGCGACTGGCTTCGCAAGTTGTGACGGCAGGCTTCGTAGAATTTAGAAATTGATTTTTAATAACATAATGCTGTCCACTTCTTTTAAGTCGGTATTAAATATACGTAAACTGGTCAAGAGCGAGTCGGACTCGCGCACCGAGGGTTCCGTACCATCATATATAAAAAAGTGTGCTATATGTGTATAGGTAGAGAAATCGTTTTATTTTTCCTGTAATCTGTGCATACACTTCTATCACACAGAATAATGTCAGATTTTTCTCTATGCAAACTTTGGAGATAAGGGGGAGGGGGGGGGGCTGTATTTTTATTTACATTTTTCATCAAAAGGCGCAAATTATGCGGCTTAAAAAAAAGAAAAATGTTTGAGAATGTGCAAACAGCGCTCTTTCATATGATACCCCACATGCCCTAGTAGCTCCACTTCGGATTTTTAAGACCCCCTTTCAGTCCCTGTTGCAAAAAAAAAAAAAATTCTTATTTTCAAAATTGTTGGGGAAATGTCATCTAAAACTATTCCAAAATTGAAATGGACAGCATTAGTAGTTCTTGAGATATCTAGCTGTAACAGATAGACAGACTGAGTCGCACCATAAAGGTTCCTTTTTACCATTTTGGTACGGAACCCTAAAAATAGCTTCTAATATATATAGATAACATCACACCTTGTATCCTCGAAGAGTTGGGCAGACGTGTACCTCAATAGAGGGCGAGCGTATTGACATTAACTGGGCACAAATCCAGACTCCTGGCTGCTACTGACAAATTCCAGATAGACAAACACAATAGCACTTAGCCCGACCCGGGATTCGAACCTAGAGCCTAGAATATTATGCCTAACATGAATATGTAAATATGATTATAGGAAGTGCCTATAATGTGGTGACATAAATGACATAAATTGGTTATTGTAAAGTGGATGTTCGTCTGTGTTCGAACTGGCAACACACAACTTGCTAGTTAGGGCGTTACCGCCGCTTTAGTACGTGTTACAGGAAAACAATAACATTGTCTTCATTATTACGTAGGTAATCCCGTTTTGTGAGTCATGATTTAATCTATCTAAATATAAAAATGGATCGCTGAAATGTATGTACGCGCATAACTTCCGAACGACTGCACCAAATTCGATAATTCTTTTTTTTTTTTTTGTTGTGTTTGGCAATTACTGCCAGGACAAGGTTTGTATGAAAGAAAATGTTTGAAAAGTTGCCGGGAAAATTCGGGAATCGGCATTTTCTATGGGAATTTTATATGAATTATGAAATTAAAGTTATTACGAGTATTCACTTTGAAGTGTTATTTTGGAAGTCGGTTGTGTTTTTTGGAAAAAGTTTTTTTATTTTTACTTCTGATTTTATATCACTGTCAAAGATACAGTGATATTTATGGTCATTGCAATAAGGTTACTATTATGTTGGTGCTGTTAGAGGTAAAATAACTCTGATAAGAATGTAGTGTAGTGTTTGAGCCATTAACTGTTGTGCTACAAGGTCAATTTCGGCACAGAATATTTGAGAGTCTTTGTGCATAATGTTAAAGTGTATATACTGTCTGATAACAAGCCAAGGATGAAGAAGGTTTGTTATGGAGGAGAGCAAATATTTAAGAAAATAGGTGGGTTCATCTGCAGTCGCTCCATGTAAAAGACTGGTATTCAGCTGCATCCGGTTAGACTGGAAGCTGACCCCAACATAGTTGGGAAAAGGCTAGGCAGATGATGAGATGGTGTATATGAAGAGTATAATGCACGTTGGGGTAATATCGCCGCTGGGATAAGACCGTATGAATCAAATTCCCGGCTAGTTTGGCATTTTTTAATGCTCTTAAAATTGTGTTCCGCGCTTGAATAAAATGGCACCAAATTGGATTCGTACAGTCTTAAGGGGAAGCGTCAGGGTACCCCGCGAAATTCAAATTTTCTTACGTTTATTGCAATTTACAAGTCGGTAGGTTTTACGTAGAGTGTATTTACGTTGATCAAATGATAATTTGCGGTCGTAACAAGTATCTATTTACATAATTAGAATCATTAAAGTGATCAATACAACTCTTTAAGACCAGGTAATCCCAAAAAATGACTATTTCATGAAATCTTGACATTTTAGGATTATATACTAACTTAAGGAGTTGTATTACTGATTATATTGTATATAATTATGTAAAAACATATTTGTTACGGCCGCAAATCATACTTTATTTAACATACAACTTAATACTGACTTGCAAATTGCAAAAAACGTAAGAAAATTTGAATTTCGCGGGCTACCCTGACGCTTCCTCCTTAACCGAGAGCTGAATGAACTTACCTGTCGTTCACACTCGACGCGCAATAATAACATTTTAACGTGAAAACGTCTTTTCGCTCGGTGTACTGGTGGTACGTTCAATATTTCTGACCGACAAAAAAGTTTTCAACCGCTAATAACTACGAGACTTTTAATGCTAGAGTAATGGTTGAGCATACAAAATATAAGTCAAATTTATAAGAATTTTAAGGCCGGATATAATTTTCCTATGACGTCACACTGCGAGTGCACGCGCATGCGCGCGATCCTCTAGTTTTGGTCGAAATATCAATTCGTATAGCGCCAAAATGTGTTTAGCTAGATCAGTTATTCTGGTGCCTTTGTCAAGATATAACAAAGCACTGCTAGGAGCTAAAGAAAAACAACAGAAATATTGGCAAAAATAGGATTAAACATTAATATGAAGTTTTTTTTACATCCTCCTACAACCTACAATACAAACTCGAAGTGCAGCTCAATGATTCTCCTCGTAATTCTGGTTTCTGTTACCTCTGCTGGGCTATTACCGCCCTTCAAGGCTTTGTTTTTTGTTTTGTTCTAGCTTTTCTGGTTCATTAAATAAGGGGTATAAATTATGCCCATCTCACTTATAGAACTTATTTCACGTTCAGTTCTGCTGACCCTTAAAAAGTAAATGTAATATGAATCACGGTGAGTATGAGTCATAAGCACGGTCATAAGTTAACGATCTGCGCGGGCGCCACGCGACGCCCAGTAGCGCACTATTTGCATTAAATTGTTTCCGATAAGTACGTAGATGATGAAATTAACTGGATTAGCTACCTCAAATTGATGAAGACGTATTCAATGTTGAAGGCTCCCGTAGACACGACGCGACGGTGCCACGCAATTCTAGTAGAGCGCACTTTATCGCCGTGCCTGTCTGCGGGAGCCTTTATTCTGTTGATTGACTAACAACTATATAATAAGTGGAATAAACACTTATTCATGTCAAATGTGTTTTTAAAACAAAATGACGTCGAATTTATAAGCAAACGAAAGACTCGTGGGTTACTGTGGGATCTTGACAAGAGATGCAACAATGTCTGTTTACATTAGAAAATAATCAATTAAGAGGATGCATTTTGATCAAAATGCCCCTTTTTAAGACATACTCAAGACCGAGAGAAATAGGTAAACTACGACACCTAAAAGAAATATTATTGACACAGTACTCGTAGATACAAACTTCAAACAAAACATTAAATCCACGACATAATCCCATGCGCTAGGATCAACCTAAGTTTTAATTTGTTTCGTTTAAAATTACCCCTTTTACGACACATTAAAACAGGATGTATAGAGTATAGAAGTAAACTACGGAACTTAGGTAAAATAAATGTTCTTGACATAACAGTACCTCCTCGAACAAGGTAAAAGCAACGCCCTACCACATCCAGTAGCCCAACCTCCTTGTACCTAGTATGACCACAGACTGATTCACGCGCCGCGCCGCACGTGACCAGTGCGACCACGGGGCGGCGGCGGCGCATGCGCGACACGTACAATAACACCAGCTGCCGCACGCCAGTAACTACTCTGTGACAGGTGGAGGAAAGAGAAACTCATCAACAGTGTAGCCTTTGCCTTGGAATGTTGAAGTAAAAGCTTCTTTGTATGGCAAGACCGTGGCATGTTGTCTGCAATGTATTGTATATACCTTCTTCTTCACTTATTGGAACTAAGTTCTTTAACGCGGCTTGCGGTAGGAGTTGACTGTTAGAAATCGTCACGTAACGAAAAAGCGTTATGCCCGAAAAAGTCAGTCAAGTCTCAAGTTTCAAATGGCTAAAGTATTTGTTTTTTATGTGTAACATCTTTCCTCTCACTTGCCTGCAATGTGTGGGAGTGATTTCGTGAAAAGGGACGGAAGTGTGTAACAGGAAGCCGGGGTAACGCGCGCTATTTGATTTGACCAATGAGCGCGCGCGGTGCTAGAGTTGGCCGTCAGATGGTACCAACTCATCATATGCGACTACTGTAAGGCTCGGCGCAAACGGGCCGCCGGCGGCTGTCGCACTCTACCGCCACGCGCCACCAGTGTTAGAAGCGAGTGACAGCCACCGGTGTTCGGAAGCCACCACATTTTACCCTACAGCAGCACGACAGTGGCGGGTGTCGGCGTCTCGTGTGGCCCGCAGCGACCACAAGCGGCCTGTCGCGGACACTGCTGTAGCGAGTGGCCGCCACCGGCTACACGTGCGCGATGCGTGTATATATACAAAATACAGTATGTTAACCAACAGAGGGCGTTCCAGTTAACCCGCAATAGTATAGCATCCATACATGCTAAAAAAAATATTACCATTCGAAAACAAAATGGTTTTTATTTTTTTTAATATTAAAATATTCACTAAAAATGTTAAATTGATACGTAAAAGAAACACTCTGTACACGCGTACTTGAAGGACGGAAACATCGCAATTTAGTTTTTATTTTTAGTGAATATTTTTAGCATTTTTAGTGAATATTTTAATATTAAAAAAAATAAAAACCATTTTCTTTTCGAATGGTAATATTTTTTTTAGCATGTATGGATGCTATACTATTGCGGGTTAACGGGAACGCCCTCTGTTGGTTAACATACTGTATATGAAAAAGTGTGTTAAGTCGCTGCCGCTGGCCACTGGTGGCTGCGGTCGGTGTCCCGTTTGCGCCGAGCCTAAGGCTCGCTCGTTTTTTTTTTTTTAGACAGAGCCACCTAGACTCATCTAGTATACATTTTTAGCTTCTAAAGACTTATACCAGTTGGTTCAATTAATAAATTGAGAACTTATATCACGTGGAAAAACTGGTCAAGTGCGTGTCGGACCACGCACAATGAAGGATTCCGTAGTTGGGATGAATTTATCCCAAGAACATACTTAACATTGTAGTTGAAAAAAATGTTCTCCCATACATTCCAACTACAAATGTTAAACGAAAAAGATCCAACCCACATTACACCTAATGCGGGTTGGATCTTTTTTGTTTAACTATGGACAAATATAAGTTTGTACGCACAATATTGAGAGATTTACCATGTTGTTTTAAGACTATAAACTTCTTATAGGTTTTCTTGTAATTTATAGCTATAGAATAATTTTTTGTATTTTTTTTTCAAAATTTTAAGCTCAGTAGTTTCGGAGATAAAGGGGGAATGGTCAATTTTTTTATATTTTCTTAAATAACTTTCAAATGGATTAATTTCAAATTATAAAAAAGGTATATTTGAGACCCTCACAGTAAGCCCTTTTATTTGATATATCGCACGGTACAATTTGCAATTATTTTTTTAATTTTCTCATTTGCCCCCAAAATTGACCTCCATATTCAAAATTCATTAATTTACATTACACATCCATGTTTGGGCCACAGAAATACATACGTGTACCAAATTTCAACTAAATCGGTCCATTAGATTCGGAGCAAATTGGCTGTGACAGACGGACAGACAGACAGACACATGAGTGATCCTATAAGGTTTCCGTTTTTCCCTTTTGAAGTACGGAACCCTAAAAAAGCTCAAAAAATAAGTCTCTTTTTTTAATTGAGTCTCTTCCATTACTGTTTATAACAAATTACCTGATTGCTTCAAAACCCTCAGCCTCAGAACATTTAAATGTAAATTATTTAACTTTCTTTTAAACAAATGTTATTACTCGACTGAAGATTTTATGAAAGACAAATTTACCTAATTATTTGACATTATTGCCTATAAATCATATTGTATCTCCTTGACTTCATTGCATTTTGACTTATATAATTAATCTCTTACAACTATTGTTTAATTTATTCAAAATTTGTAATTCTAATTCTTAATTTTAATGTAATGATCCTATATTTTTGTACGCCGGAAACGGCAGAATATTATGATCGCAATACATAATTCATATAACAACTTTGTACAATATTCTGACAAATAAATGCATTCTATTCTATTCATTCTTAAGACATTTTTGTTTTAATATGATAATTGACCTTTATTAAAACGGGTTCATTATTAGAAGCTCAACTAGTTTTTAGTGGTTCACTTTTATATTGCCCCTAGTTATTTCATTTTATACTGCACCATCACCAACGTCTCTTCAAGTTAATTTCAGTACATTTTATTAAATAAACCGCTCGAAATAAATCACTAACTAAGATAAACACTGTTTAATAAACTTCTTTGGAAAGTAGTAATCTAGGATTAATTTATTCTAGACCACAATTTAAGGTTAGTAAAGTAAAGTTAAACAAAGACCCAGGATTGCCTTTTTCTTTATTTCTTGCAAGATTTGATCCGCATAGAAATGAGGTGGCTCTTTATCCAAGCAGGTATATATTTCTTTTGCGTTTAAAAAATATAAATGAAAACTCTTTATACTCGTAGCAAAACCGGAGGAACTTGCGCTAAACTGTATATGTATATTCATTTTCTTTTTCCTCATGTTCATTATCAAAACCGGTTTTTTGATCCGTAGTTAACTCAACCAATGTTTAAACATACTTAGTAACTAATGATTGAATTTTGGCTAAATGTGAAAGGCTAAACATGAATGAGTTATGACTTTTTAGGGTTCCGTACCTCAAAAGGAAAAAAAACGGCACCCTTATAGGAACACTCATGTGTCTGTCTGTCCGTCTGTCACAGCCAATTTGCTCCGAATCTAATGCACCGATTAAGTTGAAATTTGGTACACCTATGTATTTCTGTGACCCAAACACGGACGTGTAATGTAATTAATTAATTTAGAATATGAATGTCAATTTTAGGGGGCAAATAAGAAAATTTTAAAAAATAATATTTGAAAACTGTACCGTGCGATATATCAAATGAAAGGGCTTACTGTGAGAGTCTCAAATATATTTTTTTTAGTCATTTAAAAATAAACCAGTTTAAAGTTATTTAAGAAAATAGACCAAAATTGTCCATTCCCTCCCTTTATCTCCGAAAGTACTGAGCCTAAAATTTTGAAAAAATATAGAAAATAGTTCAATACCTATAGATTACAGAAAAACCTATAAGAAGTCGATGGTCTTAAAACAACATGGTAAATCTCTCAATATTGTGTGTTATAAACTCACATTTATCCATAGTTAAACAAAAAAGATCCAACCCGCATTAGGTGTAATGTGGGTTGGATCCTTTTCGTTTAACTATGGACATTTGTAGTTGGAATGTATGGGAGAACATGTTTTTCAACTACAACGTTAAGTTTTTCTTGGGATAAATTCATCCCAACTACGGAACCCTTCATTGTGCGCGGTCCGACATGCACTTGACCGGTTTTTGAATATGAATGAGCTAATATAAATACATTCATGTTTAGCCTTTCACATTTAGCCAAAATTCAAACACTAGTTACTATGTTTAACCATTGGTTGAGTTAACTACGGATCAAAAAAACAGCCCAGTCTTTTAAAATATTAAGTGATCATTCTCCTGCCCTTGTAAAGTCAGGGCTATTAATTGATTATCAAAAAAAAAAAAAAAAAACAACAACCGACTTGCAACAAAAACACTATTTCGGAAATCGGTGGCTTAGGATCTTTATGTTAGTTTTTTGCCACCGACTTCCTAAATTAAAGTTATGTGTCACTTTGTCGTTTTTTTTTTTGGAAGTCGGTTGTTTTTGTACAAAGCTTTTTTTTTCACCGTTATTGGGTCAGTTTGTAATTTATCTAAATTGCAATAGCCTAATGACAACTGCTCATAACCTTTTACAAAATATTGCTTTTCCCGATCCAGGAACGTTAATTGTTACGAGTTCTCCTGGTAACAACCAGAAGAACTAGAGTTGATGGTGAAGTCACCATCAGTTCCACTTCACCATGCGTAGTCACGAGTATAAATTGCTTAGCAACCATTTTAAAGTATTCGAATCGCAACCCGTGAAATACTTATTATTGAGGAGTTCCGGTGGTCATGTGTGCTCTTCATCGTCAGTTCAACTTCACCAAATGAAGCTTTCCGAGAGCAAATGCACGAGTTAAGTTATAAAAAATACCCAAATCCTTAAAGGTGTGCCTATAAAATTTGAAGATTCCTTCGAGTTCCTTGGGATGCCCTCATCAGTTTCTGACTTGGTGACAATGGGACCACCTCGAGAGCATGCCCTACGTTTGGTTATTAGACTTCTGTTTCTGAGTAAAAGTTACTTGTATCATCAACATTAATTACATTACAACATCACATTATGAACTAATTACAGTAAAAATGAAAACCGAACCAAATATTTGAATAAACTCCTTTATCTAATCAATAAGCGCGCGATTATAACGATAACTTGATTTCAAACTATAAACAAAACTGGGTAAGTTTTAAATCCATTTTTTCTCGGATACGTCTATTTTTAGAACAGTTTCTTATCGCACGTTATATTGGCGAATGTGGGCTATAAGATCGAACAATGTGTTCTTGATGAAAACCCAACAACACGTTGTCTGACCTGGGAATCAATCCAAACACTCCACGCTCAACAGCTGCTGCAGTTGACCTTGCACCTTGCATACAAACACACACACACACACACACACACACTCACAATGACAACAATTTGCTGTTGTGCTTTTTAACCTAAGGACGCATTCCCACTTTGTCGTGACGACAGATTATCGTGTCGTTTAAAGCGTCGTGGCTTATGTATTTATATGGAGGTGTTCACATACACGACACGACACGATTAACTGTCGTCCACGACTGTTTTTTGCAGTGACGCCCAACGATAAATGAATCGTCACGACATAGTGGGAATGCGCCCTAAGTTGTCACATAGAGAGTGCCTTATGACAGACATTAAGGCATTCATTCATTGTACTGCACAAATGAAGTTCAAATAAATCAATAATATAATTAATAATTCCATTTTTTCTCAATAAATCCAAAAACTGTATACCTTTCTCATTGTAATAATCATAGAAATATTCACAAACAAAATATACTTTGTATAAAACTTATCCCAGCGACCGCAATAACATAACTTCTGATATCTTGTTCTTACAATACAAATATAGTAATGTTAAAGGTAATAAGAAAAGTAAAATATTAGGGCAAAGGGTGCCCCACGATATAGGTTTCCGATAATAATATTTATATTTGTTTCAAAGATTTAAATCGTCAGATTTGCCCTCACCTTACTTATTTCGCGAAAAAGTGCTGAGAAGATTGAGCTCACACGTTATGGCGTTTCCATGGCGACTGCGACATTTTGAGTCAGACGTATCAAAAAAACAAAAACGCGACCGTCTTTTGACGCGGTAGGGCGAATCTAACGATTTAAATCTTTAACTTGTGACTTTCATATGAAATGGATGATTGGCTTATTATTTGCTATTTCAAATAGGTATTTGATGTCATAAAGATAAAATTGTCTCCTTGGTCTTGTGGTCGTAAGCGCGAATGCTGAGCATGGGGTCTAGGGTTCGATCTCATAGTCAGGTAAAGTGTTTTTGGGTTTCTCCACTAGGAATATCTCAGTAGCAACCTGGAATTTGGATTCAAGGCCGGTGAATGGCAATAGGCTTACTTCCTATTACATGGGACGTAAACAAAACTGGTGAAAAGCGGAAGAATACGGTAGTGCTATTCTGTAAAAATCTCATCGTGAAAAATTAGGTGATGTGAACTTTAAGTGAGCTGTCATTCCACCCGATGCTAGGGATTGACAGCTCACTCCTCACCTATGTTTTCACGGTGAGATTTGTACAGAATAGCACTGCAAGTGTGATGTCATATTTTTGTGTTAAGTGTTTATTATCAAAATTATATTAAATTCGTTGGTAACACCTATTTTGCTTGTCAACACACAAAAGATTACAAAGTTTTAGCATATCCGTATTATCTTTTATACAGTATTGTATTATCTAAAGATAATCGAATTAAATTGGACAAATTATCGTAGGGCACGACAAATGACACTCGCGTAGTTATTTTTTAGTGATATAGTGATATTATTTTAGTGTTAAACAATGTGTAAGTTTTTATTATTTCTGGTATTTTTAGTTTTTTTTTTTTTGACATTTCTCGGGATGTTGGGGTCCCGGACCTTTGGAAGGCGTACGAGGAGCTGAAGCCAACTCACAGAGGCCCCTTAAATAATTTTAAATGATGAGGAGGCACCAACCGACGATTATCGCTGTATGCACTATGCAAGTGCACCCAAGGACAACCCCCGGTTGGTGCAGGACTATTGTTTTACGTGGAAACAAAACATATTGGGCTATGGGTCTGGGCGGCTAAAATCAATTGGGTAACTTGAACTATGGAAGAACTATGTCCCCTGCCTGACCAATGTTATATATTATACACGGATAAAATGGCAGGGGGTGACTTGACATAATGGGCCCCCGGAAACGGCCGCTAGCACATAGTGACGTAGCGACAAGGGGGCAACACTTCCTGAGATGCTTGAGGAGTGGAGAGGTATTCCACGGCTATCAGAACAATCCCGGAAGTATGGTCAAGATCCCTACCAGCACCTTACTGGAATACTTCCTTCCTCCGAGCACGTTTGCTCTTGCGAATCTCCACTCAAACCGGCCAATAAAGGCAAGAAACAGGTGGGAGCTCTGTTCCTCGTCAGTGTTCACTCCAGCCGGCCAATAAAGGCAAGCCAGAGATGAGGACAAGATTTCTCCCGGGAGATAGGGTCCGTGGGGTCGCTACTGCCCAACAGCTCGCCACATGCTGCCCTGCGGGTTTCTGTAACTCTCTTGGTCTGGCTCCTCATCCTAGACCCATTCCGGCAAAGTAAACTCTACCGGTACATACCTAAAGTTTGGAGCGCATAAGTCCCACCACGACGTAAACGTAGAGATACAGCGGTGGAGATTTTATTTCATTTTTTTGTTTTATTATTATTAGAACAACTTGTGAAAGAGTTTGTTCCAGAACATACGGTCAACGGCACGCCCATGGACACAATTTGACATTGACAGCGTCTTTACGTCGTAGCTTTAAGGGTGGTTTTGGAGTTCAAGTGTTATAACTGACATGCAGTTGACTGTACAACTGTTATATATAATATTATAGAATACAACTGCTAGATAAGATAGAGTGAAATTCCTTGCTTTTTAAAGTTCCGTAGTCAACAAGTACAACTTCGCCATGTCCGTCTGTCTGTCCGCGGCTTAGCAAAGAGAATCTTAGTACTAGAAAGCTTTAATTTGGTATGGTTATACATATTAGTTAGGAGTGCTAAACTGAATTCTTGAAATAAACCTTTGTTGGGTACCTACGTCTCTTGCACGTAAATTGAGGTTGATATTTTTCTCCTCGTCTATCCCATGATATGGGGCATCGTTGGATAGGTCGTTTAAAAATATTGCGGCTCTGTAAAAACCATTTTTCGATTCAGGAATCCGTTTACGTAATATTAAACTTTAGCCCCTGCCAGCTTGTTTTTAGGGTTCCGTACCAAAATGGTAAAATGGAACCCTTATGGTGCGACTCAGTCTGTCTTTCTGTCACACCTAGATATCTCGAGAACTACTGATGCTATTAACTTGAATTTTGGAATAGTTTTAGATGATGTTTTCCACATCATTTTGCAAATAAGAATTTTTTTTTTTTTGCAACAATGATTGAAAGCCGCATTCATTGTTGCAAAAAAAAATTTTTTTTGATTGGAAATGTGGGGTATCATATGAAAGAGCGCTGTTTCCACATTTTCAAACATTTTTTCTTTTTTTTGTATGCGTAGAGAAAAATATAAAATTATTCTGTGCGATAGAAGTTTATGTAAAGATTATAGGAAAAATAAAACGATGTCTCTAAATAGCACACATTTTTTGTTAGTACGGAACCCTGGGTACGCGAGTCCAACTCTCTCTTGGCCGTTTTTTGGATATGTGAAATAATTCACGACAGTAGTATGTTTATAACGAAGTTAAAAGGAATACTATCACAGTTAAGTAGGCTTTACAAGGTAAAGTGTATCTAATAATCTCATATCGGCCCAAACAGGAATAGTTCGTGTCGTGGTTAAAATATTGGCTATATAGCAATATATATTAGGTTCTTTATTAGAAACATGGCACTACATTATAAAACATGCAGGTTGTTCAAGTACATCCACCCATGTTGGCCCTTAGGGCATACAAATACTTTGTAGAATTTGGTTCAAGTTGGTAGAGAACTGGCTACCAAGAGTGCGCCAGGCATACTTTTGTAATATTTCCTTATTCTTTTCGAGTCAATTCAATCTGCCTAGGCTTTTCCCAACTATTTTGGGGTCGGCTTTCAGTCTAACCGGATGCAGTTGAATACTAGTATTTTACATCGAGCAACTGCCTGTCTGACCTCCACAACCCAGTTACTATGTAATACGATACCCCTTGGTAAGACTGGTTGTCAGATTTTCGGGCTTCTGACGACCCGTAACGACTGTCAAAGATCCACAAATGACAGCCGGGATCAATGGCTTAATGTGCTTTTCAAGGCACGGAGGAGTCACGGTATGAAAAGATGGTCACCCATCCACAGACCAACACCGGCACGCGTAGCTTAACCTGGTGGATCGACATGTGCGGCTGTTATTACTTAGCCACGAGCTCCTCCTCTTTTCGAGTCAATTATACTTTTTAAATTAAGGTACTTGGGTCCATGATTAGATAACCACGTTATTGCAAAATCAGTGGCGGAGCAGGTGTATGGACACTTTTAGATTGTGGACGCGATTTTATCGTACGCTTTTAACACCATATTTTCCTCAATTTTAGGGTTCCTCCTACTCCTCATAGCACCATGCCTGGCGCTGCACATGCACGAACCCTCTCCCCCGACCCGCAGCTCCAGGATTGCTCCAGAGCAAGGCTTCGTTCCGGTCCGACTTAATCACTTCATGGCTTATGACACCAGGACTTATAATATGGTGAGTAGAACAGTTTAACTAATTTGAATGTCATATCATGCTTGTAATCCCCGCTGGAAATGATTTAGTTATGAGCCACCCACAGTTAGCCAGTTTTGTTGAAGTCCAATGTATACATAAGCAAAGTATAGTCAATCTCGTAATTAATTTATCTCCCTATAGTTTGACCAATACCACTGTACCGTGCCTTAAGTAAGTGCGTGGTTAACGGGCAGTGCATGACGGTCATTCGTCAATGCTCACGATATCCCGCCCGCCAGGGTACAGCGGTATCGGTCAAATTATAAGGTTGAATGTCACTTACAGGTCATAAAACGACAAGGTCTATTTTGGTAACAGTTAGATAGTTTCAACCTTAGTGTAGTTTCAATTTACTGCGAATTGTTATTAAAAGTGATAAAACATTTACGAGAATGACTATATGGAAATTAATTTAACAAAAAAAAAGTCCTCTTCTTAGTCTAACATGAAGTATTTTCTGAGGAATACAAAACCATTAAATCCGGCTCGAAGGACCAAAATGCTTAAGTACGACCGTTATTCCAAATGCGTACAGTAGGGCTAAGTTTAGAGTCAGTAGGGTCTTAGGTGACTCATACGTACCAAGCTCAATTGTTTCAATCATAGCCGCACTGGAATTTGGAATAACGGCTGTACTAAGCTGTAAGTCTCAGTGCGTACACTATACCTTAAACGGGGTAGCAGGCCTACAGCCATTATTCGGGCAAAAATTCAGACTTGAACACTATTATTGGCGTTTAGATGGACAGTATTTACACGATTTCCATAAGCTATTATTGACCTTCTTGGTGTGACTTCCTTCTGTAGTCCTTATAGGAAACATGTAGTCTGACGGTATGTCAAAATTATATGTATGGTATCATAATTCATCATCATCATTCATCATTTCAGTCGATAGACGTCAACTGGAGGACATAGGTCTTCTCCAGGCACCGCCACTTCGATCAGTTCTGTGCTTCCCGCATCCAGCGGATTCGTGCGGCTTTCATAAGATCATCGGTCCACCTTGTGGGAGGCCTTCCAACGTCTTCCGGTACGCAGTCGCCACTCCAGAACCTTTTGACCCCAACGGCCATCTGTTCTGTGAGCTATATGCCCTGCCCACTGACACTTATGTTTGGCAATTCTTCGGGCTATGTCGGGTACCTTGGTTCTCCTGCGGATTTCTTCATTTCTGATTCGATCACGTAGGGAAACTCCAAGCATAGCCATTTCTTTACCCCTTTGGGTGACTTTTAGCCTTACAATAAGACCTATTATGAGCGACCACGTTATCATAATTATTATTAGGTATTTTATCTTATCTAATAGGTATTACAAATGCGACAGTGAGTTTGTTTGTGTGTCACAGTTTCACGCTAAACCCTCTGAACGGATTTGGGTGAAATTTGGCACATGGGTAGACCATGGCCTGGAGAAGGACATAGGCTACTTTTCATCCTGGATCGCAGGTAACAGCTAGTTAATTAATAATTGTATGTGAGGGTGTGAAATAAACAAGTGTTTAACCGGTTGTAGGTCGTAATTATAGAAGCAATTAAAAAGCCATTGTGTCTCGCGTAGATCCGCGTTTCCGGCAGTCGAGTCGTTAACCAATCTGTGTTTCATTACAAATGGTGGCAGCAGTGTACCATCTTAACAGATTTATGAGGAAAAAGGGACTTTAACCAATAATAGGTAAATTATTCTACACTTCGTGTTTGTGTGTAAGTACTCGTGGCTCAAGAGGCTTATTTTATTTGCAGCGTTATTACTACAACAACGAATTCGCGGGCAGCAACATAGTCATCTTCGTGGGCGGCGAGTGGGCCATCACGGAGGGCTGGACGCAGGCCGGCCTGGCCTATGAGATGGCACAGCAGATGGGCGCCGGCCTGTTCTATACGGAGCACCGGTTTTATGGTAGCAGCAGGCCTTTTGAGTAAGTGGAATCAGATATACTTTTTAACCGACAAAAAAAGGAGGAAAAATTCAAATTTTTGAAAACTAAAGAATAAAAACTTTTTTACAAAAAAAAAAAAATAACATATTATATAATGAAAAGTTACTTTAATTTTGGAAGTCGGTACCACAAAATGAAAATACAAAACCAAATACACCGAATTCCGAAATTAAAGTTATTTTTCACTTGGTAGGGTTTTTTTGAATTGAAGTCGTTTTTTTTTAAAAAAAAGGTTTTTAATAAGTACTTAAAATCGTATGCATAGTTATAAGCATCACCTTTGTACGTATTTTTCGTGTCTTTGGATCTGTATTTATTTTTTTGCCACCGACTTCCGAAATTAAAGGTATTTGTGGTTTTTTTTTTTAAACCTTTTTTTATTTTTCACTTTTTAGTGGGTTAGTTTGTAATTTATCTAAGTTACAATAGCTTTATGTCAACTGCTCATCACCTTTTTACAAAATATTGCTTTTCCCGATCCAGGGACGATAATTGCTGAGGAGTTCTCCTAGTAAGAACCAGGAGAACTGGAGTTGATGTTGAAGTTACCATCAGCTTCACTTCACTATAAGTATGCATTGTGACCAGCATAAATTGCTTAGCAACCATATTAAAGTAATCCAATCGCAACCCGTGAAATACTTATTATTGAGTAATTTCGATGGCCATCTGTGAGATAGGAGCTCGTGGCTAAGTAATAACAACGGCACGGGTCGATCCATCAGGTTAAGCTACGCTTGCCGGGGTTGGTCTGTGGATGGGTGACCATCTTTACATACCGAGACTCCTCCGTGCCTCGGAAAGCACGTTAAGCCGTTGATCCCGGCTGTCATTCGTGGATCTTTGGCTGTCGTTACGGGTCGTTAGAAGTCCGAAAGTCTGACAACCAGTCTTACCAGGGGGTATCGTATTACCCAGTAACTGGGTTGTGGAGGTCAGACAGGCAGTCGCTCCATGTAAAATACGGGTATTCAGCTGCATCCGGTTAGACTGGAAGCCGACCCCAACATGGTTGGGAAAAGGCTAGGCAGATTGTGAAAGGCTGAACATGAATGTGTTAACATAAATGTATTCAAGGAACAAACACAAATATGTTGTACCTCCAACAAGGCTCAAGAAAATAGGTCGCTCATTCAGGTGTCAATGTATACGCTTTTATAATAAACTTCCAAGCCACGTTCAAGATCTGAGCCTTAATAAATTCAAATCATTCATTAAACGCAAGTTGTGTCAGAAAGCTTATTATACCGTTAAAGATTATATTGAGGACAAAAAGGCTTGGGATTGAACTGCTCCAAATTTTATTTTATTTTTTTATTTTTGCATACTGAATGTTGACATGACTATTTACTTTGTGAAGTAATAAATTATTTTAATTTATTGTGAATGTGAAGACTATGTAGGTCATTGCTTTTTTTGTTTGTTTTATTTTTTCTCTCAGTTATTTTTAATCATGGTCTGGCAGTTTGATTAATTTATGCGGCCTACCCCGATGTCCTTTCTTTGGTATTGTTCGTCGAATCGTTGAGCTCCTTAAGTTCTGAGTTGAGCTGCGCGATTACTGACAGGTCCTCTCAATCTGTGTGGTTCTTTCCTCAAAAGACCATTTCAGACACCAATCTACATGGTCATGAAGTGACCAAGATTATGTCTGGACCTTATAAGAGACTGTGACCTCTGAGTTTGTTTCGGCCTTTCTTCTCAGAGTAGTCAGATAGGAAACGCCGACCTCATCTAGTTAAAAAAAAAAAACATGATTGACTTGTAAAAGTGTTTGTACAAACCTACTTACAGAAATAAAAATCATTTATCATTCATGTCAACTCATTCATGTTAAAAAATAGTAACTAATGGCATTTTGGCAAACACCTAGCCTAAATTCAACCATTAGTTACTATGTTTAACTGTTAAATGTTTAAAAAGATAACTACGGATCAAAATACCGGCCCTTAGTGCAAACGGTTATAACTCTTTAGTTTAGTGGTCGGAAGCGTAGCTGCTGGATGGTATGGGTCTGTATGGGGTGCTGGGTCTGATCCTCGTCTGTGTAAGCTGATACTAGAGGGTGCCTTTTGGAATTTCTCAGAATCCATTTGGAGTTATGATTTGTGTCCAGATCATGACATTAGCCTCATACTTAAAACTATTTGTTTATGAATATAAGAACTGGGTACTAGATAAATGTTTATTTATTTATTTAGGGACAACAAACAGCAGTGTAATACTAAGTAAACAGGTTAGAGCTTAATAATAGAGGTAACAAATACACTACTCACAACGTTATCCACATATTACTAAACAGATGTACTAGTTGTTAGAATGAACGATAAAAAAATAAACAGAATAAAAGTAAACATTACTTAATTCGGTTCGGGTGATTCATCTATGCTATCAAATTATAGACCTATTTCTCTAGCGACGATAATTGCTAAGGTGCTGGACAGTCTGCTTGTAGGTCAGCTTGATAAACATCTAAAAATAAACGATGCTCAATTCGGGTTTCGGCCTGGCTTATCTACAGAGAGTGCCATCCTGAGCCTTAAGCAGACTGTTCAGTACTATACTGCTAGAAAGACACCAGTATTTGCGTGTTACTTAGACTTGTCAAAAGCATTTGACCTTGTCTCATATAATGTGCTATGGCGTAAACCGCAGCATGAGACGGATATGCCCCCGGAAATAATAAATTTATTTAAATTTTGGTACGGGCATCAACAGAACCGTGTTCGATGGGCAAACTCCTTTTCAGCTGAGTACAGGCTTGAGTGTGGGGGGAGGCAGGGGGGGTTGTCCTCGCCCGCGTTTTTTAATCTGTACATGAATAATCTGATCGATGAGCTTAGCAGAACCGGAGTCGGCTGTCATATTGACGATGTATGCATTAATAATATAAACTATGCTGACGATATGGTTCTGCTGAGTCCATCGATCAGGGCATTAAGGACACTGATTAACGTGTGTGAGTCTTATGCTGGGACCCATGGCCTCAGATATAATGTAACAAAGAGCGAACTCATGGTATTTAAAGCAGGTAGTAAATGCTATAGCACAATCCCACCAATTATGCTGTGCGGCAGACCTCTAAAAAGAGTTGCTAATTTTAAATATCTGGGTCATTGGGTCTCAGAAGACATGAATGACAACACTGATATAGAACGGGAGCGCAGGTCGCTTGCTGTTCGATGTGGGATGTTGGCCCACAGGTTTGCACGTTGTACAGCTCAGGTTAAGGTGACACTTTTCAGAGCCTACTGTCAATCCTTTTACACGTGCAGCCTGTGGGTGAACTTTACGCAGAGGGCATATAGTGACCTGCGCACCCAATATAACAACACGTTCCGGGTGTTGATGGGCCTGCCGCGTTTTTGTAGCGCGTCCGGCATGTTTGCAGACGCGGACGTTGACAGTTTTTCGGCCATCATGCGCAAGAGATGCGCTTCTCTGCTACGCCGTGTTCGCGCTAGCCCCAACTCAATTCTCGGAGCGTTGGTTGATAGGTGGGACTCTCCGATCTTAGGGCGGTGGATACGACTGCATGCAGTCAAGTAGACATTCCTGGGATCGGCGTGCCTCACGCTTAGAAGAATAATGTGACTAACACTAGTTTATAAGTTTACACTGTTACTAACACATATGGAATTGATTCTGAAATAAATGTTTATTATTATTATTATTAATTAGTAGGGTTCTGATCAATTAATATAGTAACCATTTCTTTTCTAAATATGGCCTTGCTGAGAAACATAATATCAGATGAGCCAAACTGCCTATTATAGGTGTCAACCAATCGACGCAGCGGTGAGCGTACGCCTGAGTTGGTTCTACAAAAAGTAGTAGCAAACAAGTGTCTCGAGCGAACTTCTCGACCATGTACGGTACGAGGGATCAGGTAGCACAAACTGTTCACTAGATCAATACAGTCGACTTTATTACGACATATACTAAATAGGGTCATCATCTCAAGTAGGGTGCGTCTGGATTTTAGAGTAATAAGGTCATATTTTTGCAGTTGACCTCAAAAACTTACTTTCGTTTTGCCAACAATAGGTTCCCGGCCGCGGCAACATTTAAAGTGCAGCGTGTGTCCTAGATAGCACTTTGACTGTCCAGCGCTCACATTTGTACATTAGAATTGTAAGGTAGGTATTAAACTCCATAATACATTCCATCCATCCATATATAAATTTTTTGAAGCGAATACTTCTTTAGGCGCGTTGAGCGCTTTTTGGTTGGGGAAAATCTTATGAGTTCGTGTCACGCGTCACGTCTGGCTGTCAAGTTTTTACTTCCGTCGACAGTCCCCATGACTATGTTTTTTTTTTTTTTTTTTACTGGAAACTTCTTTAGGCGCGTTGAGCGATTTTGTGGTAGGGGAAAATCTTATGAGTTCGTGTCACGCGTCATGCGTCATGCGTCACGCTAATGTGACGTGTTGCGCTGTTAAGTTTTCACCTTTAGTCAGTTTTTAGGGTTCCGTACCAAAATTGTAAAAAGGAACCCTATGGTGCGACTCAGTCTGTCACAGCTGGATATCTCAAAAACGGACGAAAGGGAGTCTTAAAAATTCGAAGTGGGGCCACTAGGGCATTGTGGGAAATCATATGAAAGAGCGCTGTTTGCACATTCTCAAACATTTTTTTCTTTTTTTTTTAGGCTGCATTGTTTTCGACTTTTGATAAAAAAATGTAAAAAGGTACCGTTCCCCCCATTATCTCCGAAGTTTGCATAGAGAAAAATCTGAAATTATTCTCTGTTGTGTGATAGAAGTTTATGTAAAGATTACAAGAAAAATAAAACGCTGTCTTTAAAAAGTACACTTTTTTATATATGATAATAAGGAACCCCGACTCGCCCTTGACCGGTTTTTTTCCTTGTAATGCACAAAAATTTCTTATGTATTGTGTACGTGTTAATTGTAAGTACCTACGTATAGATATCGTAGGTTGCCACATGATGACCAAAAATAACGTGTTGATAATACTTATCTTCCATCAGCGCCTACCTATATTTTTAATTAGGCGAACACTGGGCGACCAGCCAATCTTGCTAATTAACTCATTTCATTTCATAACAAATAACTTTACGCCTGTGTTCTCCATAGGGAAGGGCAGAGGTGTAAGCACAAACTCCGAGCTGCTACTGAGAAATTCCTGATGGAAAAAAAACCGGCTAAGTGCGTGTCGGACAAACACAATGAAATGTTCCGTAGTTGAGATGAATTTATCTCAAGAACAAACTTAACATTGTAGTTGAAAAACATGTTTGCCCATACATTTCAACTGCAAATGTAAGTTATTACGCACAATATTGAGAGATTTACCATGTTATTTGAAGACCATAGACTTCTTAGAGGTTTTCCTGTAATCTATAGGTGTAGAACTATTTTTTGTACTTTCTTTCAATTTTAGGCTCAGTAGTTTTAGAGATAATGGGGAATGGTCAATTGTCGTCTATTTTCTTAAATAACTTAAAAAAAAATATATTTTTGAATTATAAAAAAAGATCTATTTGTGACCCTCACAGTAAGCTCTTTCATTTGATATGTCACACGTTTCAGTTTGCAAAACTTCTTTTTTTTATTTTCTTATTTGCCCCCAAAAGTGACTCCATATTCAAAATTCATTTATTTACATTACACGTCCGTGTTTGAGTCACAGAAATTCATATGTGTACCAAATTTCAACTTAATCGGACCAATAGATTTGGAACAAACTGACTGTGACAGACGGAAAGACAGACAGACACACGAGTGATCCTATAAGGGTTCCGTTTTTGCCTTACGAGGTACAGACCCCTAAAACCCAATAAAACTTTGCCCGACCTGCCAGGTCTTTATTATACAGGATATATTTTCACCACGACATGATTATTCGCGAGTTGCTCGTACCGACACTAAAGAGACGTGCACGTTAGAACCTACAGGTAGCTTTGCATACGTGTATGTTTCTGGATGGAACCGCCCGTCCTAGCCAACAGCCCGCAACAGCATGAAGCCAAGCGCTTGCCAATTTGGGTGTCTGTCACACTGTAGTGTAATCATACCTGTTCAAACTGATCCGATTATCCTATACTAACCAAAACCACTATTGAAATGTAACAAAAATGTTACCAAGGTGCATGTGGGGTATATGAAAGAACGTTGAGTGCACTTTTTCAAACATTTTTTTTTTAGGTCGCATAGTTTTTGACATTTGATGAAAAATGTAAAGAAAAAGAGAAAAATCTGAAATTATTCTGTGTGATAGAAATTTAAGTAAAGATTAGAGAAATTTAAGTAATATTATTTAACCGGCTAGCGTTTGTACATTGCCATCAGAGTGCGATCAAACAAAGCAAAATAAAATCATCAGTACCTATGAGATAAATTAAATAACAAAATAATTTTTAGTTATTTATATCGAAACAAAATATATAGATATACCGACAAAATTCTAACCAACTATCATAAAATCAATCAAAAACCGGTTGAATGCCGCAATTACAGAAAAATTAAAAAGTCATCATTCAGTGTAGTGTAGTGTGAGTATGTGTTTCAGTGTGTGAGTGTGTTTAGGTTTGTGGGATGGAGGTATTCGGGTAGAACGGGGTGTGAAAGAGTGCTTAGGAATATCTTGGTCTGTATGATGTTGCTTATGATTCACAAATACTAACTCTGACTTGACGATGACTGTCAGTTAGTTGATCTGGAATCCATCGTGCCATTACTTTACGATAGCCGAGTTTGTGTAAATGAGCCTCGACGGTCGAATGATGACAGCTAAGAGTCTCTGCCAAATCACGCGTATTTATTTCTGGATTAGCCTTTAAAGTCGAAGGTGGATGGTCGCCCAGATCGCTCGTGATCTTCAATAGTTATATCTCCCGATGCAAAGCGAGCAAACCAGCGGCTTATCTTCCATCGCGATACAACACCTTCACCGAACGCTTTGCTGATGTTAGCGGAGCCACACTCACGTTGTGTCCCTGACGCCACTCGTAAATGATGATCGTTCGAAGTTGATGTTCACTAATCATTTTCACAAACTAACCAAATCCTCACTAGCGCGCCTTTATATGCCCTTGATGTGATAGCTTCGAGAACCTTCTACAATATTCTTACGTATCCCAGATCAATACTAAATATTCCGGATGCCACGCACAATGGTCCACTTGAAGGATTAAGTGCGGAAACCAAACCCAATAACATTCCGGAAAATTCTAGTAATTTACAATTTCTTGTGCAATATTTTTCCGCCAACCTGATACTTAGCCACTGGCTCTTAAATATATATTCGGTGTAAATGCAGTTCTAGTTAAACGAGACTATCGGCGATGTGACCTGTGTTATGTGAGCTCCATGCCGTCAGTATAACGATATAAAAGGATTTAACGTTGTAAGCTTACCTGAAATGTCTATGTTTGATAGGTTGAACATACTGACATGCGGAAATCTGATTAGACTGGGTTTCTTCAATTGCTTATGTCTTTAGATAGGTCTTTAGGCTGAGATACTTTAGATCCCATTCCTTATTATACCTTCACTCGATTCCTGTAACCGGTAGGTTAGTTAAAACTAAGATAAATACTATGCTTATTGCTTCATTCAATTAAAAGTATCAGACTTGCATATAATTTTACCTTGCAGCCTTACTAATAAAGATTTACACCCAAGTTATAACACTTTTGGCCCTTTTAAAAAGCGTTATAACTCCGGTATAAGTCGTGTAAGTCTTTATTAGTAAGCCGTTAGGAGTTTAACACAATAGCCATCAAATTTGATTTGTCGACAACCCTTTTCGCATTCCCCTCCTACTGCTTAACAAAATCAAAAGTACCAGGCTTCCAGAAACCTTGGGAGCTATCCAACACTGACTCACGTGAATGCTACAACCACAAGCATAATTATGAGTAGAGAGACTTCCTGTATCCCACAAAATGTTTGCTTGGAATGCTGAAATTTAACTTCCTTGAAGTTAGGCGTAATTACTTTTTACTCGTGTTCGCTTGTCGTGTCCTTCGTGGAGAGTCTGATTGTCTGGAACTAATAGCTCAGCTTGTGAGACTCTTTGTTCCTCCTGTACCCCAATACCAACTTAGACCGCGACGACACGGATTTTTGGCCGTTCCGTCAGCACGCACAGTTTCGCATTCTAACTCGCCCTTGGTTCGCGTGCACGCAATGCTGAATGCTCTACTGGCATCCACACAGGAGTGTGATTTGTTTGCCGCAAGATGGATATACGTATGTCGTGCATGTTTGAGATTCTGTGAGATGTTGGACGAAAGATGATCCTTTTTAATGTTTATTGTATGCCAATATTATTTGAGTGTTATTTGTTAGTTTTACTCATTTTGTTAGTTATTTGTGTGTACCTAGTATTTGTTATTGTTATTCCTTCCTTTATGTAAAATATGTCTGTTTTAATTGAAATTTAACTGTGAAATAACTTGGATTTGACTCTGTAATGTTGTGCATGTTTTTACCAAATAAATCAAATTAAAAAATAAATAAATGAGATAACTAAAATTAAAAGTACCAAGCCCCCAGAAACTCTAAGAGCCATAAGGAGCTATCGAATACTGACTTACACTACAAGCGCGAATGTTTTAGCAACTAACAATGAACAACAACATTTCTACAATTTTATTATTTATCTGTATGATGGACATAATAAAGAGTATTCTATTCTATTACTTTCTACTGAATACATCCCTCCCCAACAAACCTTTCACAATGAAATAACTAAAATCAAAAGTACCAGGCCCACAGAAACCTTAGGAGTTATCAAATAGGGTCTCAACAAACAGTGAATTCAATCACAGAGCTCCTTCACAGGTGACATAACTAAAAGTACCAGGCCCACATAAACCTTAGGAGTTACAAAACACTGACTCACACTATCCTACATACGCGAATGGTCATCGGCTGCACAATAGCGCATGATATATGACCGACAGCGGCGCGTGGCCTGGCAGTCAGCCAGCCCACTACATTACGTATGGGGCTATAAATCTATGGCTTTGACACCATATATTTAAGGTTAGTTAGGTATGAAAGTGTTATTATTAATATGATCCACTATAGCAATAATATTTAGCTTTAATTTGCGATTACGGATTTTCCTCACAGTATCGCAAAGTCCTCCTCTCATGCAGAAAAGGAACGAGTATAGATCACCACGCTTGGTCACTGCGTGTTGACGATTTCAAAACATCCTGTCTAATGGCTGGTTAACACGGTGCAAGCTGCTGACTAGACAGTAAACAGCTGCTCGCAACTTCAAAAAAAAGAGAGAGAGAACAAAAAAAGCTGGCGGTCATGGGGACTGCCGACATAAGTGAAAACTTAAACGTAAAACTATGCAAAGCATGTCGCGGTGTCGCAGTAACGCGAACCCGTAAGAATTCCTAACAAAAATCGCTCAACGATCTTAAAGAAGCTTTCACTTAAAAAATAGGCACTAAAGAAATGGGGACTGCCGACAGAAGTCAAAATTTAATCGCGGTACTCGTACCGTACGGGAACCCGTAAGATTTCCGCAGATGCGAGTGATGTGCGAGCTGATGCCATGCGAGTGATGGGGGAAAGCGAGCAGGCGATGAAAACAAACAATGGTGTAATTACTCGGATGCGAGCTACTGTTCAACTCGCAAGTGCGAGTACCTGCACTGTAGCTACTCGGCTCGCACGCTAGCTCGCACTGTGTAAACTAGCCATTAGTCCAGGTTTCCTCACGATGTTTTCCTTTACCGAAACTTTGTACCTAGTCTGCTTGACATTTATAAATTCCTGGTATTTGTCGGTCAGGTGAAACAGTTTTACAAGTTCCAGGTCGATGAAAATGAATTTGGGTTTTAAGAAAGTCTCCCAAATGTGATTCATTAGCATTGGAATGGTTATACTCGTATGGCGTTATGAATAGTTACCGCGGTCAATTCATGCGGTAACTGAGGTTTACTTTTTATTTACCCAGGTAATCGTAGTTTAAAAAAAAATACAGTAAAAATTAATTCATACTCATTAAAAAAATACGTCAGTTCCTACCTCACGATTTTCATTCATACGGTCTGACTAATATGTATATATTTTGTAAAAAATTGGTTACAATATCAAGAAAATCTAGCACTATTCTATTAACCTATCTAGTAACAAAATCCGGTGTTTCAGGGCTCAGTTTTCAAGAAAAAACCAACCAAAAAAAGAATCCTCCATTTTAAAAAGTTTATTCTACACTTCCTACTTAATTATTCCATTCAAGACATCTCCTAAAAAAGCCTAACTTACATTTAATTAAAATGTTAATCACTACGCTGTTAATACTCCGAATATAATCATTACAAACCTACTTACAAGAAGAAAATATGCTAAAAAGTTCCCAATATCTTATCCTTACTAATTATCGTTTTAATTCTTTACCATCATAACTTCACTGCCACACAATTAAAATCCACCCTTACCACTTACATTTTAAGGTTTATATAACACGCAAGCATATATTTGTAATAAGGCTTTCAGTATGCATGGGGTGGGACTCACTTGTGTAATATTTTCCGGAATTAAAGTCAGTTTTGCGTAAAAAGGAAATGGTCGGTTCTTTCTCAGAGGGCTAGGAGTTTAATATTGGGAAGTGCTGGTATTGGGATGTTTGAAAATGCTCTTATTATCTTTTGAAAAACATTGTAAGGAATGGGAGTATTCGTACCTATAATAGATACCTAGTACTTTCGAAGTTGTTCACAGGCTACTACTACATTATTGTGAACCGACTTCAAAAAGGAAGTATGTAAGTTTGTATGTTCGCGATTTTCTCAAAAACTAATTAACCAATTTTGATGATTCTTTCTTTAGCGTGATCTACATACTTTTAGGAAGGTTTTAGTGTATAATACAATCGGTAATTAAAACTATCTACGAAGTTATATACATAAATGTACGTACTGTATATCCGGAATTTCTAAGCGGATTTTGATGATTCTCCTTTTCGTTCGTCTTGGCCTTATGTAATTGTATATTCAACTAAAAATGGAAAAATAAATTTATTTTTAAAAAAGTAAAAGCCGTTTTCAAAAACCTAAAACGAAAAAAATAACTTTCATAAAAAAAACTCAACAGCTTCTGAAGTCGGTGTCTTCAATTCTTCAATGTCAATGCACCTTAGCTTGGCACCGACTTCAGAAGCTGTTAAGTATTTTTTTATGAAAGTTATTTTATTCGTTTTAGGATTTTCATGCCAGTTTTTACTTGAAATAAATAAGTCTGCCTGTAGCTTGTACGAAGCTATGCAAGTAGCTTGCATGCTATTGTGACATTCACCTATCAGAAGCTATTCTGGTATATTAGCATGCCAGATACTTGCATCGTTTTGTACAAGCTATAGGCATGTGTATTACCAGCCATACATCACATAATTCAGGCATTACCTAATCTAAAAAATACTTCGAACATATGTATATAAATATCTATGTACTTACCAACTAGATAAGTAAGTATTTGTCTTACATACAATTTATAGAAAACATGTCTGTGTTCACAGTAAAATATCACAATGCAACATGCTTTCCTAGTTATTGTTGCAGAGTTAAAAGTTCAGGAGCTCTGCGTAAAAATAGTAAATTACAATTAAGATTCCTCACAGTCGCTATTTCGCAAGTTCTACAACAGATTTTGACACATTAAATCTGACTGTAAACTTCTAAGAAACCGGTTTAGCAGTGCCGAGAAATATTGAAGAAAATTCAACAGTCAACAATACTTTATTTAGTTCAATCTATTCAGCAGTTCTTGCTTTAAAAATGACCCTAGCTTTTTAGGCTTTGGTATATTCGGCCAAAACTGCAATGTAAAAACATGCTGACTACACTTCCGCCTGCTCTCAACGAAACACTATATCTATTAACATCATACCATCACTCCTGTAATCCCCGAAGTGTTAGGCAGAAGTATGAAGTGATAGTACACCCACATGTCGCCAGTTATGTTTAAGCCCCATGTAATAAGGGGCGAGCCTATTGCCATCAACCAGGCACAAATCCAGACTCCGAGCTGCTACTCAGATATGACAAAAAAACTTTTTAGCAAAAAATAAAACCGACTTCCAAAACAAAACACTACAAAGTGAAAAATAACTTTAATTTCGGTAGTCGGTGTCTTTGGTTTCGTATTTTCGTTTTTTGCCACCGACTTCCGAAATTAAAGTTATTTTTCACTTTATAGTGTTTTGTTTTGCAAGTCGGTTTTATATTTTGCTAAAAAGTTTTTATTTTTCACTTTTTAGTTGTGGAACCTACCCCACACAAATTCGGATACATAATTGAGCACAATAATTGTAGATATAGCCATGTAAATAACAGTGATAGGAAGTTATTAAACCATCATCACATCATCCACATAAAATAAGTGGGAAATATACGCATTATTGAAGCTAACTCAAAAACTCCAAAGCAAAGTTAATAAAATTTATATGGGACCACCTCGGAAGTATACCCTTTCAAACAAAAAAAGAATTTTCCAAATCGGTTCATCCGTCTTTGAGTAATCGCGTAAAAAACATACAGACGAATTGAGGACCTCCTCCTTTTTGAAGTCGGTTGAAAAGACACTCCTAACACCCAAACAACTTTAGTATTCACACGGACAATAAACTCAATTGACGCTATTAAAGTAAACCCTCTAGTGCTGTCTCTGACGGGCTTAGCAATCCTGAGCAATGGGCTCGTGTCGGTGACTCGGGGTCAATTGCCCATTGCCCTACTGGCCGGGGGTCAGATATGAGCTGGCGGGCTGTGACGTTGAGCGGTAGAGATTTATGAGATGTTTTTTTTTTTTTATTTGTGATGGGTTCGCTCTTGACTCTAGTCTAGGTCACAGGTGACAGAGACAAAGTCGACGATGGAGTGAGCTTACCCAGAAGAAGCCTGTTCACTCTCACTTTGAAGAGATTAGGGTTGTATACGTTCGGAAACACAGACGCAGGTAGTGAGTTCCACTCTTTTGCTGTGCGCATTATAAAAGACATTTGGAAGCGCTTAGTGCGAATTGGTGGAATAGCAACCAGGTAGGGATGGTAACTGGCAGTGCGTCTAGATGTCCGATGGTAGAAGGGGGCCGGTGGAATGAGGTCGTGGAGTTCTCGGGCACACTCTCCGAAGTACAATCTGTAGAAGACCGACAAGCAGGCAACCTTGCGGCGATGAGCCAAGCTATGAAGCTTGGCATCCACCAGTTTTAAGTCACCAATGAGCCTCTTAGCTCTGCGTTCCACCGAGTCAAGCGCGGCTAGTTGGTACTTAGCTGATCCATCCCAAAGGTGACTGCAATACTCCATGCAGGATCGGACTTGCGCTTTGTAAAGGATTAAAAGCTGTCCAGGCGTAAATGATGTGCGATGCATTCAGAGAAGAGATAGGCAGTCATTATTTTGATCAAAAATGTACATAATATATTAGATGTATGATTTAATTTTTACAGATTTTTCAGAAAATTTATTTTATATAAAAAAATAAATAACAACGAACTTAATCTTGGAAATATTGTCCATCGTTTTCTATGACCTTGCGCCATCTCTCAGGTAACACACGAATGTCGTCGCGAAAGAAACTTGCAGGCTTCGAGGCGATAAAGTCATCGACGAATTTACGCACATCGTCCAGCGTTTTGATTTTTTTTTTGTTTCCAATAAAGCGTGCTGTATTGACAGGAACAAATTCCCATCCCAAATCTTATAGTCTTCTGAGTCGCACGACCAACGTGAGGTCGAGCGTTGACATGCAGCAGTATGACTTGTCTGCTGCCATATCCAAAAATGGCCTTTTCTGATCAAGTTCCTCGCTCAGTTTATTCAATTGTCGTATGTTATAAATGTACTGAACAGCTGATTTTTTTTCACTATTTCAGGTTTGGTTCCATAGTAACAGTTGTTTGTTATCATGAGTACAATTATGTGTTTAAATATCAGTCACCAGTCACCCATAATGTCATAGAGGGAGTGGGTCATAATCCACCACGCGGGCCCCGTGCGGGTTGGTGGGTATATTCGTAATTTATTTATTTATAATAACATAAAATGGCCAAGGCCAAGCAGTTATACAGCAGATAAAATCCGGGGGGCAGATGCACTTGGTCCATAGTTATTTTACCTATGACAACTGTATCGCAATGAGAATATTTTTTTTTTAATTTGTTTTATTTATTCATATAACAATTCGCATTGTGTTTGAATTATATAGTAGGTACATTAATTATTTTTTTACGGCTAAAAATATTAAATTATGAATTTCAAACAGTATTTTTTTTTAACCAAAAAATAATATCTCAATTACCGTCACACTTAAGACATGGGGTCTTTGGTCGACGCCTAGCTAATGACGGTCCATGCGCCGAACATCCTGTATGTACGTACTGGGCCCGCGTGGTGGATTATGGTCCGCTGTCTCTCAGAGAGAGAAGCCCGGAAACCTAACAAGGAAGAACTTGCTAGGCTGATTATGCTTATAAATAAATAATTCAATAGACCGCGCACCCAAGTAGGCAGACAGAATTTGAAAAAAACCGGTCAAGTACGTGTCGGACCACGCACAATGAAGGGTTCCGTAGTTGGGATGGATTTATACCAAGAATAAACTTATCATTGTAGTTGAAAAACATGTTCTATTAGTACATTCCAACTACAAATGTCCATAGTTAAACGAAAAGGATCCAACCCACATTACACCTAATGTGGGTTGGATCCTTTTCGTTTAACTACGGATAAATGTAAGTTTGTACGCACAATATTGAGAGATTTACCATGTTGTTTTAAGACCATCGACTTCTTATAGGTTTTCCTGTAATCTATAGGGATTGAATTATTTATACGATATATATTTTTTTTATTTTAGGCTCAGTACTTTCGGAGATAAAGGGGGGATGGTCAATTTGGTCTATATTCTTAAATAACTTTAATATTTTTTATAAAAACATATATATTTGAGACTCTCACAGTAAGTCCTTTCATTTGATATATCGCACGTTTCAGTTTTTTTTTTTTTTTTTAATAGCTAAGTATAGAATTATTTTCTGTATTTTTTTCAAAATTTTAAGGTCAGTAGTTTCGGAGATAAAGGGGGGAATGGTCAATTTTTGTCTATTTTCTTACATAACTTTAAAAAAGTTTATTTTAAAACTATAAAAAATATATACTTGAGACCCTCACAGTAAGCCCTTTCATTTGATATATCACACGGTACAGTTAAAGTTATTTAAGAAAATAGATGAAAATTGACCATTAAAAAAAAAACGGTCAAGAGCGTGTCGGACCACGCACAATGAAGGGTTCCGTAGTTGGGATGAATTTATCCTAAGAAAAACTTAACATTGTAGTTGAAAAACATGTTCTCCCATATATTCCAACTACAAATGTCCATAGTTAAACCACAACGATCCAACCCACATTACACCTTTCACCCATATTACCACTTTCCCGTGGAACGTCACATATAGTCTGTTCCAAAACTATTTGATGAAAGTGTAAACAAACCTTGTTTAGTTTAAATTCAAGGAAATTAGTAATAAATTCATCGGTAGTTACAAGGTTTCAACTTTATATCTCACCATTTTTGTTCTAATGTTGTAAAATCAACGACGATAGTTCTGGTTCTAAAATTAACCTCAAATTGTGAAATGAAAAACATCTTTAAAGTGATTTAAAATTAGAATATCGGGTATTAGTATTCAATAAATTCAAAGCATTCAATTTGTAAGTGGCACCACAAATTGACATCTACAGGTACGTTTTCTGATCCTATTTGAATATGTACTTATAAATACACAAATACAATAATACATACTATACACACACACACACACACACTCACACGCAACTCCCCTTGCACACTTCTTAACACTTCACACGAGTCCTTAAGTATTATATTTAGTTTTCCAAGTTTCTGTTGCAATTTTTTTGTATAGTTATTTAATTGTGAATCCGTAATTGGCTGTAATATTAGTACAATAAGTGTTTCAAGATATTTTTTAAAGTATCCTATGTGTTAATCCAGGTTATACACTATCGGTGTGCCAAATTTCATCAAAATCTGCTCAGTACTTTTTGTGTGAAAGAGTAACAAACATACAAACACACTCACAAACTATTAAGTGTGATATAATGGATACTTTTGGAACATACTATACGTCCTCACAATGCGTGTCATATCCAAGACTGCTGTCTTCAGTATCTGGCCCTTGACCCAGCCGTTTTGCTTTGTCTCGTAATCAAAGGACACCGGCTGAAATAGTCATGTGTCATCGTCACTCGCCATTTGCAAGTAACAGCTGACGGATACAGGACATTAAACTAAACGTCAGCTGTCAGGATGAATGTGACGTAAGACAAGCGACGCAACAGCTCACTAAATACAATTAGCACTAAACATTACATCACGACTGGGTTCCGCGAAGGTGTTTGTAAACTCAGGGAAATTAGCTGTTTAGAAAATTGACTACCAAGTTAAATTAACCGTATATTCAAATCACAACTGTCATTCTTTGTCAGTTGTATGAAATTGCTATAGCAAGGCAAATTGATGTAGGGTGTCAATTTGGTTAGCAATTCATTTACCTGACAGTACACTGTGTTATAAGTATAGATCGGATATTCGGATGCATATTCATTTACTTAAAGTTGATGTGTTGGCTATTAAGGAATGCACTTTTGTATCGGCAAAATCCCGGGATTCCGGGATCGAAAAATTTTGAGTTCTGTTTGTTTATGGTGTTAAAAAATTAACTTTAAAAACTTTAAGAAGTGCTTTAGACTATCGAACTCAATAACTAATATACATATTAGGTATATTACATACTAATATATTAGTATGGAATGGCTGATTTTTTTTCGCGATTTCCAAGTTGGTCCCATAGTAAAAGTTATTCAGTTCTATGGTCTAAAGCACCTCTTAAAGTTTTTAATGTTAATTTTTTAACACCTTATAGAATCCAACTCGTGGCTATATGTAATAACAGCCGCACGGGTCGATCCATCAGGTTAAACTACGCTTGCCGGGGTTGGTCTGTGGATGGGTGACCATCTTTTCATACCAAGACTCCTCCGTGCCTCGAAAAGCCCGTTAAGCCGTTGGTCCCGGCTGTCATTCGAGGATCTTTGACAGTCGTTACGGGTCGTCAGAAGCCCGAAAGTCTGACAATCAGTCTTACCAAGGGGTATCGTATTACCTAGTAACTGGGTTGTGGAGGTCAGATAGGCAGTCGCTCCATGTAAAATACTGGTATTCAGCTGCATCCGGTTAGACTGGAAGCCGACCGCAACATAGTTGGGAAAAGGCTAGGCAGATTGATAGACCTTATATAATAGAATCCAACTATATTTACCTACTTACGTTCAGGTGTTGGCTAATATGGAACGCACTTTTGTATCGATCGTAAAAATCTCACGATTCCGGAATTGATAAATTTAGTACATTATGACCATTGCGTAGATTCGAATACTAGCTATACTCTCTTCACTAGGTTATTCACATTTTGACACCTGTTATTTGGACCATTTCTAGTTGTAATAAGGATCAAATTCGCAAAACATATATTCGTTAGTATGAAACAGACAGGTGTTAAAAGTGAATAACATGGTGGACAGAGTTTAAGGTTTTAAAGTAGGTAGCCAAACTGGCAGCAAACGTTAGGATAGGTAACGTTAAAAATGAAAATCAAGTAAACAAGCATACGAATAGCTATGTGATTCCGGTATCCCAGTAATTAATTAAATAAATAATAACACATTTTTTTAATAACACATTTTAATAAGTCGTTTCCATACCATCTATCCAATTAGTTGTGCATTCCCGGATTTTCTGGAAACCCGGGATTTATTAAGAAAAAAAATTTAGAAGCCGCTACCATAATTTCATAGCCAAAAATGAACTTTATAGTAGAGGATCCGCAGAGGAACGACCTTCACCCATCTGTTTAATGGATGAAAAGTATTTAAAATCATATCTACGTATAGTATTCCTGGCCAGACTATGATATTAATTAAAATTTAAAATCGACTTTTTTTAAACATTGCACTTATTTGTTTAACGAATAAATTTAATACCAATCGAAAGTATGAAGCCTATAAATTTAAAATAATACTATCGTTGGGTTGTCTATTTGGCATAACTATTGGGTTGGCAGCCTGCCTTGTGTAAACAGGTAAGTCGATACTAGTAATTTACACTCATCTGTTTAATAGATAAATCTTATATCACAATAAGCGCTACTTCACGGCGAACACGATGATATGGGGCTGTCTGCGAAAAAAATAATTAATAAATTATTTTTTTATTAATCTATGGGACGGTTTTTTGATCCGTAGTTAACCAATGGTTAAACATAACTAATGGTTGAATTTTGGCTAAATCTGAAAGGCATTAATGTATTTATGTTACCTCATTCATATTACAAAATAGTAACTAACAGCATAACTCATTCATGTTTAGTCTTTCATTTATAGCATTTGATATTTAGCATTTTACCATTGGTTGAGTTAACTACGGATCAAAAAACCGGCCCTTAGTCTGGCTAGGAATTTTTTAGCCAACCCACACGCGATATATTTTTTAACATATTGTTTTAAAATATGTTTCATCTATCAATCAGATGGGTGAAGGTCGTTCCTCTGCGGATCTTAGGCTGTTAGGTAATGCATCCGATCATCCGAGCTCTGGTTATGAGTCACATGTAATAAGAAGGCAAACCCAATGACACGACACAACACAATACTATACTCCAGGCTGCAACTGACTATTTTCTAACAGAAAATCCGAGCCGGAGATCAAATCCTGAACTCAAAGTTCTGTATTCGTGTTTCCAATTACAAGACCAACAAGGCAGTGTAACAATCAGTAAATTCCCGGATTATATCGTCTATTTTGTGCTTCTTTACTTAATCATTTGTGTTGTTACTCGAATTCGCCGAAATCATTATTTTATTTACCCGAGACTCGTTTTCAAATACAATTTTTTCCACGCTCTTTCCTTATTCCCTCAGACCAGCGAGCTGGTCGATGTCAAAAAGCGCACATCTGTAAATCGACCAGTAGCTGGTCGATATAAAAAGCGCGCTTATTGAGCGATATTGTATCTTTAAAACTGTATCTTTATTGCTCTAATTTGAACAAAGCGCAGAGGAAAGGATGACAATACCCAATTTTTTGTTCGGCGGTGCTCGGTTATACTTTTTAACAAAATCGACGTCAAAAAGTTTTGAAGAAACTTATAACTAGATGATAATAATGACATTATTCTCCCTAACGTTACAGTGACTCGGACCTGCCGAACCTGTCGTTCCTGTCCATAGACCAGGCGCTGGCAGACCTGGCGCAATTCATCCAGCACGTCAAGAGTGACGCCTTCGAGTATGGACGATACAAGTAAGAAAATATTTAATTAATAGTTTCACTTAGGAGGGGCTCGTGGCTAAGTAATAAGAGCCGCACCATCTTGGATTTTCATATCAGAATCCATATTATTAAGAAGAATTCCAAGAAACCTATTTTTACCGAATAACCGCAATGTACCCTTCACCAGAAATGACTTTATTTTATTTGTTAGGGACAAAAACAGTTACATGCCAAGCTTAACTAGAGATTCTTAAATTAGCACAATACTTAGAAATACATTTATACACAATCATTCCATATTTATGTTACTACACATGTAACCCTCAACATTGTCCACGAATTCACAAAAAAAAAGTTAAAAGAAAACAGACAATTAGTGTGCATCGTAAAAGACTAGTAAGAAGAAGAAGAAAAAATATATATATACCTATATACTTATGAATTTAGAATTTAGAACTCTATTGCTCTTGCCTTGAAACGAATTTTCAGAATATTAATTCAAATAAATCCTAAAGTATAAAATTCATCGAAATACGTAAATAAAATTTTACTAAAACTTTTCAGATACTTTCACAACGAGGTAGCTAGTTTCTAGAATTGCCACAAAAATATTAATGGATAAAACGCTAAATTTCAATTATTTTAGTGAGGTAAACTGTGTGAGAAATGGACTGAGGGTTTATCAAACAAAATCAATATTATTCGCAGTCTCTTTGTTGATCTGGTGAAACAAAAAAGACGGTGCTGTGATGCCAATTAGTATAAGTTTAGTTGTAGACTGTATTATTTGCAGTGGATCAGTAATAGTCTGGCAGCCTATTACTGTCAAAGGCGTCTTCTGATACAGAGAAGGCACTAGCATTGATCACTACGCTTGCTCAAGACGGATTGGCTAATTCAGACTTATATTAGCTATACAAGTCCAGGATTCCTCACGATGTCTTTCCTTCAACGATGTCTACAAGATAAACTTAGAGAGTACCTACATATGAATTGAAAAATTCACAATGTTACTTGCCTGGATTTGAACCCAACCTCGTGTATGGGAGGCGACGACATTTTTAGGGTTCCGTCTCCAAAAGGAAAAAACGGAATTTGCTCCGAATCTAATGGACTGATTTAGTTGAAATTTGGCACACATATGAATTTCTGTGACCCAAACATGGATGTGTTACGTAAATAAATGAATTTTGAATATGGGGGTCAATTTTGGGGGGCAAATAAGAAAATTAAAAAAACTTTTGCAAACTGTACCGTGTGAAATATGAAATGCTTACTGTTGGGATAGGCTTACTGTGAGGGTCTCAAATATACGTTTTCTTTTTTTTTTTTTTGAAAAAAATACAATAGTTTTAAAGTTATTTAAGAATATTGACGTAATTTGACCATACCCCTTATCTCCAAAACTACTGAGCCTAAAATTTAAAAAAAAATACAGAAAATACCTATAGCTTACAGGAAAACCTATAAGAAGTCTATGGTCTTAAAACAACATGGTACATCTCACAATATAGTGCGTACAAACTTACATTTGCAGTTGGAACGTATGGGAGAACATGTTTTTCAACAAAAATGTTAAGTTTGTTCTTGGGCGTAGCGCGCCCTTCGTTGTGCGTAGAACGACACGCACTTGGCTGGTTTTCATAGTCAGATATAATATCTATTATTATGTTAATTAATACGTACCAATTTATTTAGAATCACCTGCCTAGCCTTTTCCCAACTATGTTGGGATCGGCTTCCAGTCTACCGCAGCTGAACACCAGTATTTTACATGGAATCGAACGACTGCCTATCTGACCTCCACAACCCAGTTACTGGATAATACGATACCCGTTGGTAATACTGATTGAGAGAATTTCGGACTTCTGACGACCCGTAACGACTGTCAAAGATCTACGAATGACAACTATTACTACAATTCTTACGTCACGGACGGTTTACGGTACACTCAAGGTATCAGCTGTTCGTGTCTGACTATTAAAAATAAAATTCCATTATACTCTGAGCAAATTTCGTGTTTATATTAGCACTGTAGGTACTGTTACAAAAATTTGCAAGCACGGAGCACCTTATTTTCTAAGACAAATACTTATACAGCAGTGCGGTAAGTAGTCTAAACCCGCAAAAACAAATTTAATTTTCTTGTTACTTATTTGACTTTGAAGTTACTTGGAAGTTTTTTGGTGCCATCGGTATCTCCAAAAAGTGTAACTTACAACAAAATCTAAACATTTACATAAATATTTTTGCGTAGCAGCGCCATCTAGCTGCTCCTAGCCGTACTACTATGATAGTGAAGTGTGCAGCCTGCGAAAGGTTTAAGTCAGGGGGCGCCACGTGTAGTAAGTTTGCTCGCCGCAATCCACAACATACTTGCTTACTTGTTGTTACAAACTAGCTTTTGCCCGCAGCTTTGTCCGAGAGGGAGGTTGGCAATTATCTCAGGGGAACGTATTTTTACGATAAAAAGTTCTTTTATGTCCATCCTATCCCCTAATCCAGGTCATGGTCAGCCGCTAAGGCGTGAAAAGATGACAAATAGGCAAAGAGGCAGATAGTTACTTTCGTATAAGTATGTTAATAATAATACGAGTGACCATGTCCCTTTAAACACTCCTACGATATCAACCGTTTAGAAATTTAATATAAAGAAAGAAAGAATAACATTTATTTGACACAGTTCGTGAAGCACAAAATACAAATAAGAAATAAAAAAGCCGCACGGGTCGATCGATCAGGTTAAGCTACGCTCGCCGCGGTCGGTCTGTTGATGGGTGACCATCTTTACATACCGAGACCCCCGTGCCTCAGAAAGCATGTTGGTGTCGGCTGCCATTGACAGTCGTTACGGGTGGTCAGAAGCCTGAAAGTTTGACAACCAGTCTTACCAACGGTATGTATTACCCAGTAACTTGGTTGTAGAGGTCAGATAAGCAGTCGTTCCATCATTCCATGTAAAATACTGGTATTAAGCTGCATCCGGTAAGACTGGAAGCCGACCCCAACATACTTGGGAAATGGCTAGGCAGGTGAATATAAATAAATAGGTATTAATTAATATAATAATAGATATTGTAATTATCTGACTATGAAAAATGTCGTGATGGCCCCCTCTCATACACGAGACTGTGGGTTCAAATCGAAGCAAGTACCATTGTCAATTTTTCATTTCATATGTAGGTACTCTCTGAGTTTATCTTGGACGTTAGGTACTGACATCGTTGAAGGAAAGACATCGTGAGGAAACCTGGACTTGTACCTATAGCTAATATAAGTCTGAATTAGCCAATCCGTCTTGAGCAAGCGTAGTGATCAATGCTAGTGCCTTCTCTGTATCAGAAGACGCCTTTGACAGTAATAGGCTGCCAGACTATTACTGTCACATTGCTAATAATACAGTCTACAACTAAACTTATTCTAATTTGCGTCACAGCACCGTCATTTTTAACCAACTTCAAAAAGGAGGTTCTGTATTCGACCCGTATGTACGTATGTTTGTATGTCCGCGATTTTCTCAAAAACTGATGAACCAATTTTGGTGATTCTTTCACTAACACGATTCTCAGAAAGTACGATACTCTCAGAAAGGTTTTAGTATATAATGAACTCGGTAATTATTCTTATGTACGAAATTATATACATAAATGTACTGTATCTCTGGCAATTCTAAGCGGATATTGAAGATTCTTCGTTTCGTTCGTCTTGGGCTTATGTTCATTATTCAGCTATAAATGAAAAAAAAAATGTACTTTAAAAAAGGTAAAAACCGACTTCAAAAACCTAACAAATAAAATAACTTTCATAAAAAAACTTAACACCCCGTATCCCTTCCTCGGGTTCCTCTTCGCTTCACCGTGTGTGACCAAGCCACAGCTACTGAGCCCCCCCGCCTCGACAATGCGGGAACAAATGATACATTCGGCCTGCAACACTGTGTTATGGTCCCCAATGGTGTGGCTATGTGTATGTTGAAGTCCTCCGAGAAGAGTCCAGCACCTGTGCCACCTGTGCACCTGTTTTAGATCCCTCGGTAAAGATGCGCAGCTCTGCGGGGCACAAACCCTCGCATGGGCGATCCTCGTGAAGTTGGATTTTGTATTTTTTATCAAAGACAAATTGTTTAGGTACGCGGTCAATTATGGCGTCCGTGATGTGGAAATCCTTGTTAGTCCCCCAAGCAGCGCGGTGTGTGATGTGTCACTCTTACTCCAGAGATTTGGTGCATTAAGACATACCGTCGCCATCGTTGTTTCCTGCTGTATGAACAAGTGGAGCGGTGGCAAACCCAGCATGGCTTCCACTGCTACAGTCGAAGTAGTCCTCATGCAATCAGGTCAGTTGGCGTGGTTGGTTAAGATACTACCTGCCATGCCGCTGGTCGTGGGTTCGATTCCCATCCAGGACAAACATTTGTGTGCATGAACATGTCTGTTTGTCCTGAGTCTGGGTGTAATTATATATAAGTATGTATTTACAAAAAAAAAAGTAGTATATGTAGTATATCAGTTATCTGGTTTCCATAGTACAAGCTCTGCTTAGTTTGGGATCAGATGACCGTGTGTGAACAATGTCCTAGGATATTATTATTTATTTATAATCCGTAGTCGCCGTGCTGGCTAGTTTTTGCATGAGTAGTTGGAGGCTATAACAAGTTTGGTGCGGGGCCACCAGACCACAGCCCCGTAGGTGATCATGGGGTGGATTACTGCCGTGTACAGCCATTATATAATTTTGGGGGATAGGCCCCACTTCTTCCCCATCATTTTCTTGCCCTGCCAGAAGGTGATGCAAGCCCTGTTTAATTAACCGACTTCAAAAAGGAAAAGGTTCTTAATTCGACTGCATTTTTTTTTTGTATGTTTGTTAACCGATTACTCCAAAACGGATAGACCGATTTGGAAAACTCTTTTTTTTTTGTTTGAAAGAGTATACTTCCTAGATGGTCCCATATAAATTTTATTAACTTTGCTTGGATAGTTTTTGAGTTAGCTTCAATGATTATTTTTCTTTTATTCTTTTTTTTTTTTTGGTACATCGGCGTGTGCTAGCTGACATAAAGCAAATAATTAAATTTAATTTAATGTTGGTGTTGCGTAATGTACTTAGATATATTATTTTGTATAGAATATATATTTTTTTTTTATTTTTTAACTGAATAGACAGCTGTACTGCTGGGGTCTTTGTTGCGCCACTTCTTCTCATCAGCTAAAGCACTAGGAAGTGTTGAAGGGCGGGCGTTTTGGGGGACTGTCTTATGTAATTTTGACGTTCGAAAAGTGCTGATGCTGCCTAGTTTGAATAAATGACTTTTGATTTTGATTTTGAATGCGTATTTTTCCCACTTAGTTTATGTGGATGATGTTTTAATCTATGCGGATGATGTTTTAATAACTTCCTATCACCGTTATTTACATAGCAGGTAGTGGTATTTAAATTTGCGTGGGGTAGGTTCCACAACTAAAATGTGAAAAATAAAAATAAAAAATCCAAAAAATAAAAACGACTTCTAAATCCAAACAGTAAAGTGAAAAATAACTTTCATTTCGGAATTCGGTAGCAAAAAACTAAAATACAGATTCAAAGACACCGACTTCCGAAATTAAAGTTATTTTTCGCTTTGTAGTGTTTTTTGGAAGTCGGTTGCTTTTTTGGAGAAAAGTTTGTTGTTATAAGTACCGTATATACTTTCAAGCATTTAGTAAACAGCTGTTATTTTGACAATAGAAACAGACACTTCAATTTCATTTATTTGTATATGTTACGGCTAAAACCCGAAGTGTGGCTACACCTACTTTTAGCCGGCTAAAACCCGAAGTGTGGCTACACCTACTTTTAGCCGGCTAAAACCCGAAGTTAGGCTACACCTACTTTTAGCCGGCTAAAACCCGAAGTGTGGCTACATCTACTTTTAGCCAGCTAAAACCCGAATTGTGGCTACACCTACTTTTAGCCGGCTAAAACCCGAAGTGTGGCTACACCTACTTTTAGCCGGCTAAAACCCGAAGTTAGGCTACACCTACTTTTAGCCGGCTAAAACCCGAAGTGTGGCTACATCTACTTTTAGCCAGCTAAAACCCGAATTGTGGCTACACCTACTTTTAGCCGGCTAAAACCCGAAGTGTGGCTACACCTACTTTTAGCCGGCTAAAACCCGAAGTGTGGCTACACCTACTTTTAGCCAGCTAAAACCCGAAGTGTGGCTACACCTACTTTTAAAAAAAAAGGTACTTTCGTATGGAGCAGCAGCAGTACATTTTCAAGCAACCCGAAGTACGGCTGCACCTAGTTTTAGCCGGCTAAAACCCGAAGTAGGCGACCGATTGCATTCGGACCATGGCACTCGCCGGCCGCTGCCGCGGCACCGCTCGCTTCGCTCGTTCGGCTCGTGCATTGTGTCACAGTACTAACCTACCTTTCAGCTTACACCTAAGTTTAACCAACTGCAACGGTTACCTACTTCGGGTTTTAGCCGGCTAAAACTAGGTGTAGCCGTACTTCGGGTTGCTTGAAAATGTACTGCTGCTGCTCCATACGAAAGTACCTTTTTTAAGGGGCGACTAGAATCAATTCTATTTTTAACCTCCGACTGGATTAGAGTTTAGAGGGGTGATACGAGTTTAACGAGTGTATCTGTCTGTGGCATCGCATTTCCCAAACACTGAACCAATTTAGATTTTTTTTTTTTTTTGTTTCAAAGGTGACTTGATCGAGAGTGTTGTTAGCTATGAAGAAATTCTATTCAGCCGTTTGAAGATTATCAGCTTTTTTCTAGTTGATGAATGGATGTGAGCATCTTCCACACATCTGATCGAGTCGATATTTGGTATTCTGTGACTTCAATGATATTAGCATAAAATAATAACCTTGAACTAATGCTGCAGCATTACCTGGAATTTGCAGGATACCCAACCCCCTCACCGACTTATAGCAGAGGTATCAGCTCATTGGAATGGTTTCAATTAATCCTAACTAATATTATAATTGCGAAAGTATGTTTGCTTGTTACCTTTTCACGGCTAAACCGCTGAACCGATCATCCTGAAATTTTGCATATACGTTGTCACGTGTACAGAAACGGACATAGGGTAACTTTCATCCCGATAAAAAGTACTGTTCCTGAAGAAAACAACAATAACATTCTTATGATAATAGATGGCGCCACGTGTCTTTCGAATCATCATCCTTCTCTTGCCCTTGTCGCAATTTATTTGGGATCAGCCCAACATGTCTTATTCTAATCATGATTGAATTAATTATATTATTATAGAAACTATAGTAGTGTGTTAAGGTTTTTTTTATTAATTTAAGTACCTAATATCTAATAATTACCTAATCATTTAAGTACATCTGTGAGTCTAGAGTGTCGATAGACTGGTTTTCATAATACTTTAAATGCGAACGTGAGTTAGTTTGTTACGCTTTCACGCTAAAACCACTGAACGAATTTGGATGAAATTGCCACATGGGTAGACTATGACCTGTATTAGGAAATATGATACTTTTATCCCGGTAGTACATTTCCGTGGGATAATTTCCGACCTCCACGTGGGCGAAGCCGCGAGCAAAAGCTAGTAGGTTATAGATAGATGGTAATCAGGGTCTGATGATGGAATAGCAAAAAGAAATCAAGGTAAATTAGTAACTAACTTTACTGTGGGAACAAACATTGCAAGATAAAGAAAAGCTTGTAAAAATACGTAAGATTATTTTCTCAATCTAATGACACGTATAAATTATAAATGTGTCACTTATATGTCTTAATCATGATAAAACATAGCGCACCCCCTATTTATGTAAAGACCTATGTTTCAGAAATAATCTGACTGATTGATTGATACGTACAGCTGCGTAGATTTGAGCTAGGATCGCGTCGATCGTAGTGTGTTTACTATTAATAAGACTGTAATAAAGTTTAAAAAGCAGGAAATAAAAGTTAAATTTAAAATTTAAAAGATCCCCTACGCACAAATAAAATCCTTTCAAAAGTAATAAAAGAAAATGTATCGGCCCTTTATGTTCAATGTAAGTTGGTAATATTTTGATGCAGGCGTCGGCGCGTGGGGGTTGATTAATGAAAACACCAAACAGACGAGGCTTATTATTTCTAGCGATTATGAATGTATGCTATTGTAGAAAGGAGAGCTGCTGTTAACTTTCTATTTTCAGTAGATGTCCTCCGATGCGAAGACGCTTGGATCAAAATATTACCAAGAAGTATTTGTGTCGGGGGTTTTTTAAATTTTGAATTTAACTTTTTCTTGTTAATTTTTGACATTCAAAAGAAATTCTATTTGAAATAAACGATTTGACTTTGCCTTTGGCTTGAAAACCTAGAAAGGTTACGATTAAGCGATTTTATCTCAGAAAGTCAAAGCCTGGTTCGAGGTGGCTCAGGAAAAATAGGTTCATGAACGTCACACACTGACGTTATTCAAGATTACATTCCAATTTCTCGGCTAAAAATAGGTATTTTATAAAAGTCCCTAAGTCCATAAAAAATAAAATATATAACAAACTACCTGAATTAGTAAAAAAAGAAGGAAACGTTTATACATTTTCTCATCAACCCTAGCCTTTCCCTTGCCTAGCCTTTTCCTTAGCTTTTTTAAATATTTTCTAAAAAACTAAAAAAATAATCATTTGTAAGTGCTACTGTCAATTAAAATATTTAAACGACTAGATCTATATAAGTGACGTTATGGAGTGAAAGAAAAGAGTACATAAATTGGTACTCTCAATAATATATTTACTGAGTTCAGATACTGAGGTCAGATAAGCAGTCCGCTCGCTCAGGTTAGATAGGAAGCAAAAGCCTAGGCAGATTGATTTTTAACATTTACGTCAACACATAATAATTTTAATATTACAGTCAAAACTTAAAAGCTGGTCTTTCACCGTTAGCAGTACAAACGCAGTTCTTCAACAGTGCAGTGTTTATCACAGCACTCGTCACTAATGCCTCGCTTGCCGCGCAAGCCCCCCAGGCCCCGCTTGCCGCGTATGCCACCCAGCCTCAGCTTGCCGCGCACGCCACCCAGCCTCCGCCCGTCATTGCGCTTCAGCAAATTAGGGCCCCAGCAGGCTATTTCCCACCGTACTGCAAGATTCCGACCACAAAATATTCTCTCCCCACTCTGCGCCTCGTAGCACCATGAGCACGCTACCACGAGAAGAAGGACCAAAGTCAGTTTCATGTTGAGTAATGATTTGTTGGATTTTCAACTAACTTCATTGGGAACCCAATCGGGTCTGTAAGATTTTAAGAGACAACTGTCCTACTAATGAGGTTCGAATGTGCTGATGTTCAATAGTATTTACCTTTTATACCTGCATGCAGCTCATTAAAATCAAACCAATTTTATTAATAGGTCCTGACTGATTGTGTAGTAATGCGTAGGCTATGGAAATATTTGAATTATTTTCCTATTTTTGCCCCCGACGGAAACAGAGGGGTGTTGTAACTGTATGTGGCATCGAAACTCCCAAACGACTGAACCGATTTAAATTACTTTTGTTATGTTAGAAAGGTGACTTGATCGAGAGTGTTCTTAGCTATGATTCAAGAAAATCTATTCAGTCGTTTGAAGATTATCAGCTCTTTTCTAGTTGATGAATGGATGTAAGCATCTTCCACAGGTCTGATCGAGACGAAATTTGGTATTCTGTTACTTCAGTGATATTAGAATAACATAGTAACTTTGAACTGATGCTGCAGCATAACCTGGAATTTGCAGGATACCTAACTGCCTCACCAACTTACAGTAGAGGTATCGTGTTTGGGCTCATTGGAATGAATATGATATAGATATCTATCTATATCATATTCATTCCAATGAGCCCAAACACGATACCTCTACTGTTCCTTGTTCACCATCTGGTGAACAAGGTCTGATGATAGAGAAGCAAACAAAAAAAATAAAACCGGTCAAGAGCGAGTTTGACTCGCGCACCGAGGGTTCCGTACCATCCTACTTCCTACTTATCCTACTAATATTATAAATGCGAAAGTTTGTGAGGATGGATGGATGTTTGTAACTCTTTCACACAAAAATTACTGAACGGATATTCATGAAGTTTGATACACACAGATAGTTTATAACTTGGATTAACACATAGAATACTTTCAGTCCCTATTGCAAAAAAAAAATATAAATTTTTAATTCTTTCTTATTTGCGAAATAGTTGGGCAAACGTCATCTAAAACTATTCCAAAATTAAAATCGTTAGCATTGATATTGATGATTGATAAATTGATTGATTGATAGTTCTTGAGATATCTAGCTGTGACAGACAAACAGAGAGATTGAGTCGCACATAAGGGTTCCTTTTTACCATTTAGGTACGGAACCCTAATTAGTAACTTACTTTGTTGTGAGAACAATACGTACAGCTGCGCAGACCGTGTTGATCGTAGCGTGTAGACTTACCCCACACCTTTACACTTCAAAGATTTTCTTCACCATCATAACTCGCAATACTAATCAATTTCTGCTTTTTTCCAGGAACGCGAAGGTGGCTCTAGTGGGTTGTTCATACGCCGGTACCATGGCGACTTGGATGAGGCTGGCGTACCCTCATGTCGTGGATGCCGCCTTCTCTGACAGTGGGCCTCTGCATGCTCAGGAAGACTTCCCTGGTAAGGTCCTCAGGATCTACCATAATCATTTGCAGGGCAGGTCAGAGAGATATTTAACAGTAGGTGGTATTATGGTACAAAATCGCATAATACTTACGTAGCTTTACATCCAATATTGAACTGACCTGACTGAGAAAAGCATTGTAGGTAGATCACGAAAGAATGGAAAAAAGAAAATCACGATCAGGATCTATGAAGTTCACATCAAGGCTCACTCAAGTGACGACAAATTTTTTCAAAGTTAATCATCGTGGGTTCACACCTCGACTCCCTACGCAAACAAACAAACTCACTTTCGCATTTTGCACAGGCGACGGTAAGTATAAAGTACTTACCGTCGCCTGTGCAAAATGCGAAAGTGAGTTTGTTTGTTTGTTTGTTACGCTTTCACGCTAAAACGACTGAACGGATTATGATGAAATTTGGCACATATGTAGACCATAACCTGGAGAAGGACATAGGCTACTTTTTATCCTGGATTGCAGATGAAGTCGTGGGCAATATTATAAATTCGAAAGTAAGTAACTGTCTGTCTGTCTGTTACCTTTTCACGCCCAAGCCGCTGAACGGATTTCGATAAAATTTGGCTAGTAGATAGATGGCATTCCAGGGACGAATATAGGCTACTTTTTTTTTAATAATCCTATAATCCATACTGGGGATGAAAATTTGTATGGGTAACAAGTTAGGAAAATTCAAATTTAAGCTTTTTGTAAGAAATAAAGAGTTACATGTTTCAGCGTTTTTGTAAAATCGCCCCTTAATAGGGGTAAAAGATTAATGATTTTAAAATTCACATTTAGGTAATATTAACATTTTTGTGTACCTCTTTTTTCTAAGGGAATTGGGGTTTTTTTATTGATGGGATTAGATATACAGATATATACAGTCTTCGGACTGTGACAATATTTCCAATCACAAAACAAAGACTTAATGTTACCTCAAGATCGTCTTGAGGTAGCATTTAGCGGTGAAGATGGTTTTTGGAAATTGGAATTGGAAAATTTGCCTTTTTTGTGTAGAAATGGAACTAAATCAATGCTGAATATTTTTCCTACACCGACGATGGTTTAAAAATATTATAAAATAATATATTCGGGTTTAGCTAGATCTCATATCTGGGAAAATTCGTTTTCTTTATTGTCACCCGAGCAGAGTTCAGTCAGTCACGTACATAATATTTAATTTACTTACTATAAAGAAATCTACCCCTACCTCGTTGATATTCCACCAATTCGCACTAAGCGTTTCCAAATGTCTTTTATAATGCGCACAGCAAAAGAGTGGAACTCACTACCTGCGTCTGTGTTTCCGAACGTATACAACCCTAATATCTTCAAAGTGAGAGTGAACAGGCTTCTTCCGAGTAAGCTCACTCAATCGTCGACTCTGTCTCTGTCGCGTCCGACCTAGACTAGAGTCAAGAGCAGACCCATCATAAATAAATAAAAAAAATAAAAAAAACTCGAAGTTCGTCAGGTCGTAAAAACCATGCGAAGCAGGGGACGGATTTTAAATCCAGAATAGCTGTATTAAAGAATGTTCTTTTATACAAGGTAAGGAAAAACCCGGAACCTACTGAACGCTTACCAAACACCTGTGGGACTAGTTATCCTAATCGAGTGTACTCGTTACCCGATTAGCAAGTAATTGGCTTCATCCTCTTCATCCCTCGAGGGTTAAGACAATCTACTCTTTATCGACGAAACTATTTATTTGCTCTCTATGTATATTGGGATTTTTATTTGGTAGAATTGGGCTTGTTTTCTTATACATATAGGTGTGAACTATCGCAACCGGTGAAAGCGACCAATACAATATTATCATTTTGAAACTTATCTAAAATAAATATCACATGTGGACTAGAGTTACATTGTACTTATAGAGAGATAGACTAAAGCCCAATTTTCACGGTGCAAGTCTATTGGCATAGTGGCATAAAATGCATAGGTGCAAACTGCTTGTACCATAAAATCGCTTTCAATTCTGGCTTCAAAATGATCGAATACGGGCAATACTTGAATCAATTGTACGAGGACGTGCAATTCTGTGTTTAGACGAAGTAATATTGCAAGTAATAATGGCCTTGGTGTAAACAGAAGTCACATGCAATTATTGAATGACAAAACTTGCATTCAATTACCTATTGTATGCCGTTTGGTGGAAATCGCACGCGTGTATGCTTGCATGCTATTTTATTCTTGAATGGCAATAAATGAACGTGCTTTATTATGGCATGCAATCAAGAGCAATAGCTAGTGAACGTTCCAGAAACTTGCACCGTGTATTATTATTATTATTAGCCTTTATTGTCCCATTGCTGGGCAAAGGCCTCCCTACTCTCTTCCCACCTCTCTCTGTCCAGAGCTGCCAAGAACCAGTCTTTATTAAAGGAGTCCAGCTCATCCCGCCATCCCCATCATGACCTATGCGGGTTCAGTGTTTGCGCACGCAAAACGTCACCTCATTCATAGGATGCAGGCTTTCCAAAACCGTTTCCTCGGAAAGGCAACGGGAGCCCCTTGGTTCGTTCGGAACGAAATCCTCCACGTAGATCTCGACATTCTCACCATCTCCCAGTTCTTCAAACGCAATTCCAAGCGTTTCTTCGACTCAGCCACCAACTATCGCAACCCTCTGGTTATCGAGGCGGCTAGCTATGTCCCCTCTCGTATTAGTAAGGTCCACCGCCCTAGGCTTGTCCTCTCAGATCCCGACGACCCCATAACTCTTCTCCAGGAGAGCAGTAGGGACCGTAGGAACAAACACAAATCGACATTCCGACCTCGCCGCCGAGGTCCCTCGCGACGACCCCGTAATAATCGTCAGCCCCCCCATCCCTTGCTCGGGTATGAAGTGCCAGCTGGTGGCGTAGCTGAGCCAGTAGCTTTAAACTCCCCTGACAATAATAATCACTCAAATTTGATCCAGCCTGTCCCACCTTGCTGTCCTCCCCCTAGCGACGCCCTAAGCCGAGGTTCGTTCCCCACAGGGGGAGCCCTTAGCGTGTAGTCGCTTAGTCTGTAAGTTTTATGCCCCTGGCTGGAGGCTTTGAGTTCACTTAAGGCAGCCACAGGATAGTCCGGTTAAGTAGTCACAGCCTCTCTAGGCCATCTCCGTCTGGTCTGCCGCGATGTCGCTTGCCATTAAGCGGAACCCACTGGGTCGTAAGTTTGATCGTCAGCCCAATTCCATTTAAGCATGGCAGCTTTCCGAGTGACATCAGTTATTTTAGTGATGGAACGGACTGTTGTATTCTTAACCCGTATCGGGTAAATGGGGCTTTATTTGTTACCACTCATTTAAAAGATAGATAATAGATTGATAAGGAAATAGTCAATTATTACAATTCGTCATTTTTATATCAATTCAATGCCAGTTTTAATAAACTGAAAGAACTTGGAAATAGGAGGCTGTTGTACAATTAGGAGTCAAATAAAAACTTTTTAGCAAAAAATAAAACCGACTTCCAAAACAAAACACTACTAAGTGAAAAATTGCATTTTTAGCGGTAGTCGGTGTCTTTGGTTTTGTATCTTCATGGTATGCCACCGACTTCCGCAATTAAAGTAATTTTTCACTTTGTAGTTTTGTTTTGGTATTCGGTTTTATTTTTTTCTAAAAAGTTTTATTTTTCACTTTTTAGTTGTGGTGCCTACCCCACACAAATTCGAATATCACTACCTGTTATGTAAATAACAGTGATAGGAAGTTATTAAAACATCATCCAGATAAACTAAGTGGTAAAATACGCATTATTGAAGCTAACTCAAAAACTACCAAAACAAAGTTAATAAAATTTATATGGAACCTCGGAAGTATACCCGGTATATATACCATATAGTATATACCGGAAGTATACCCTTTCAAACAAAAAAGAATTTTCTAAATCGGTCTATCTATATTGAGTAATCGCGTAACAAACGAATTAGACGAATTGAGAACCTCCTCCTTTTTGAAGTCGGTTAAAAATCGACAAAACGTTGGTATGATAAATGGGCAAAATCGTATTTTAATACTGAGAAAGAATCTCAGTATTAAAAGACGATTTTGCCCATTTCAACGACTTTAAAATAACTAAACACAAAATTTCCAGTAATATGAACACAAATATGATTTATTAAAACACAAGGCTTGGGATTGAACTGCTCCAATTTTATTTTATATTATTTTTATTTTTGCATACTGACATGAATGTTGACATGAATATTTACTTTGTAAGTATTATATTATTTTACTTTATTGCGAATGTGAAGACTATGTAGGTCATTGCTTTTTTTTTGTTTGTTTTATTTTCTCTCTCAGTTATTTTTAATCATGGTCTGGCAGTTTGAGTAATCTATGCGGCCTACCCCAATGTCCTTTCTTTGGTATTGTTCGTCGAATCGTTGAGTTCCTTAAGTACTGACGTACTCTTTCTTTCTTTCTTCCTAAACTAGTAGACTTGGCCCCTGATGCATTCGCCACGCCTCACTTTGTCGCTTAAATCTTAAAATTAAAAAACATATTAATGGCCGAATCACTGTCTCTTACAATACAGGTCTTCCTAGTGTAAGAGGCAGGGTTTACATTGTCTGCACATAGATTTATGTCCTCTAGAGTTAAGCTCCTCACTTATGTTTTTGGTTTTTTCTTTTCTTGAATCTATGTATTATTGTTGGCAAATAAATATATTATTATTATTATTATTATTATTATTACTGAGTTGAGCTGCGCGATTACTGACAAATGCGTGCACTGACTGGACAGGTCCTCTCAATCTGTGTGGTTCTTTCCTCAAAAGACCATTTCAGACACCAATCTACATGGTCTTCACATGAAGTGACCAAGATTATGTCTGGACTTTATAAGAGACTGTGACCTCTGAGTTTGTTTCGGCCTTTCTTCTCAGAGTAGTCAGATAGGAAACGCCGACCTCATCTAGTTTAAAAAAAAAAAAAATATTGACTTGTAAAAGTGTTTGTACAAACCTACTTACAGAAATAAAAATCATTTATCATTTATCAAGTCAATCACCATTTCCAGAATACCTAGAGGTGATCACAGAAGCTATACGTGAACAGGGCGGGGAGACCTGCGTGACCAACATCGAGGCGGCCATGATAGAGCTGGTGGAACTGCTGGAAAACACACAGGGAGGACCGGAGCAGGTGTCCGAGATGTTTAAGTTAGTATACTGCTTGATTCTGAAGGTTCTTTAGACAACCAGCTGTTACGTAGTGAACAGTTAAATTTAAAGTGAGAAATCTTGACGAACTTTCCCCGTTAGCTGGTCTTGTTATTGTCTATCGAGCGACATCTACTCCTGAACAAAAGAACTACACCACCAGTTTGCGAACTATATTGTATCTTGTGGCGCGTGGCTAAAATAGGAACTAAGGCCGCCATCTTATTTTTTCATTACAATTTCACAAGTTGTGAGAAAAAACACAGATTAGTATAATATTAATTTAATATAAGCACATATGCTACACACAGCCGACATAGTCGACTGTGCGCGATCCATTCGTGAAATGCCTTTTTCAAAACTCTTGACCTTCCGCCGCGTGGAGGACGTGACGTAACGGCGCCCACTCCAATTTCAGGCAAGTCCTAAAAGATTCATGTACCACTTTACAAGTTGCATATGTCAAACATGACTGACGTCACTCAATGCTGCGTCGCGCAATCAAGATTGTTAGCAGCACGCGTTGGACAAGGTAGCCCGCCAGATTCAACACCCGTTATAGTCGGAGGATCCTTTCAATGAAACGCTTTTTCAATGAAAGAACTTGACACCTTGTTCTTCCACCGGACGACGCAAGCGTTACTGCTAAACTTAGGGTCTTGGGTTATTATTATCAAAAACCTTATGCTAACCTAATCTAATGCTGACCTGAAAGTATGATACATCGAATTTAATTAATTGAACGCTTTGCGCGAACGAGACACAATATAAGTTTACGGTTTTTACTGCTATAGCCGTATAATAATAATTCATTTATTTCAGATTAAAATCCATAATGTCCACAATAAAAAATAATAATAATAAAACAATCAAATAAAAATTAATTAAAAATTAAACACAAACAAATTAAATTAAAAATAAATACAGATAGACACACAGAATACACAAATACACATGAAAACAATTTCTGACAAATCAATACAGACAATACACTACAATAATAACATACAATTCCCATTAAACACCTACTTAGCTACTATAATAATAATTATTTAATAAAAGGTGACGAACTGGCATGTAGCACCATCCACCTCTCTAGAATAGGCGAGTCCCACCGCTCAGACAATACTTTCAGGATACCGTTAGTGCTGCGCTTAAAGCGATTTAAGAGCGAGGCACTCCGCTTCCTTATTATGGCAAAAAAGTCATCTGTGTGTGCCTGCGCGAACATGGTAGAAGCGCTGCAAAACCGCGGTAACCCTAACAGTATCCTAAACACATTATTGTATTGGACGCGCAAGGCGCCGTATGCTCGCTGAGTAAAATTGGCCCATAGGCTGCACGTATAAAATGACTGACAATAAGCTTTAAATAAGGTCACCTTTACAGGTCTAGTGCAACGAGCAAACCTACGCGCCAACATGTTACCCCGTACAGACAGCGCCCTGCGCTCCCGCTCAATATCCTCATTATCACACAGATTATCTGTGACCCAGTGACCCAGATACTTAAAGTGGTTAACCCTCTTCAAAGATGTGCCACAAAGAGTAATGGTAGGTACAGTTGAGTAGCATTTGGTACCAGCCTTAAAAACCATGAACTCACTCTTTTTAGGATTGTATCTGAGTCCATGGGCCACAGCATACGACTCGCATATGCTCAAAAGCCTCCGCAGCCCTCCAATCGACGGACTCAGCAGGACCATGTCGTCTGCGTAACTGATGTTATTTACAGACACTCCATCCACAGAGCAACCTACATTAGCACTACTAAGCCCGTCAATCAGCTGGTTCATATACAGGTTGAACAGCCGTGGCGAGGTCAACCCCCCTTGCCTCACCCCGCAGTCCAACCCGTACACTTCTGACTGCGCTCCTGCCCATCTCACACTGTTCTTTTGGTGACTATACCAATAACCGAATATCGACACTAACTCACTCGGCAGCTGTGTCTCAGTTTGCAGCTTGTACCAGAGCTTGTCATAATGCACCAGATCGAAAGCTTTCGAAAGATCTAAAAAACAAGCATAGACTGGTGTGTTTCTGGTGGTATAATACTGCACAGTCTGCTTGAGACAGAGGATGGCACTCTCAGTTGACAGTCCAGGCGTGAACCCAAATTGAGCGTCGCGCACTTGAAGGTGTTTTTCCAGCTGTTGGTCGAGCAGTCTGTCCAGTACCTTTGCTATGACCGTAGCGAGCGAGATAGGTCTATAGTTGGAAACGTCTGACGCATCGCCAGTTCTGTTCTTAATTATTGGAACCACTACTGTATACATGAGATCATCAGGTAGATAATTATGGGCAATACACAGATTAAATAACATGGCGAGGACTCTTGGCAGGTGACTACCAGCGTACTTTAAGTGTTCAATACTAAGGCCATCATGACCTGGAGACTTTCCTCTCACCATGTCTCTTATCACAGCACGCACATCCCGTGCAGTGAATCTAACCCTAACATCTCCAAGTTGACATTCAGCACCGGGCCCCTGAGACTGGCCGAGGGGAGACTCAACATTAAAATGGCGCTGAAAGAGACTGGCAATATCTCCAGGCTCATGCGCGCCCCCCACACTCACTGGAAGACTCGACCTTGGATTTAATCGGTTTGTTGACTTCCAAAACTTGTTAAAATCCTTATCAGTATGATTTTTTGCGATATTATCCATTTTTACCTGTGTTTCCCTGTTCTGACAACATTTTAACTTTGATTTAAACGTTTTTCGGGTCTCACACATTTCATTGTAGATATATCCTGACCTGGGTTTACCACATAGCTGCCATGTCTGGAAACAAAGTCGAGCCTTCCTGTGAGCACTACTCACATGTTTATTCCAGCCCGCTACATACTTTTTATGTTTACGTTTAGGTTTGTTGCAACTCAGTTCGGCACCTCTCGTCAATATATTAACAATATCCAGATACAATTTGTTAAGTAGTAATTTATGATTCTCATTATTACATAATCTGTCCGCACAATCTTGGAATTCTATTGGAAAATCTAATAGTCTGAGTTTGGCATTACAGTAATTAAAATATCCCTCAATCTGACTTTCCCCTCTTTCCCCCCACTTCACCTTGTTACATGTACTACTATGAAAAATTCTTTTAGACAGGACTACATTTAAATTACACTCGATTAATAAAGGAAAGTGATCTGACCAGTATGTGTTATACAGAATAGATACATTTATCACAGACTGTCTAGCGGCGCTGGTTACTAAACAGTGATCTAGCCAACTATGAGTACCATAAACATCACTCACGAAAGTATATGATGAGTCCCTCGGCAGCAGATCCATATCTACACACTGCCACGACTGTTCCACACAAAAGTCCACCAACTCGTTCCCGAACAAACCACCAGGGTGCGCGTTAAAGTCGCCGAGCATAAACACCGTATCACAATCATTACTTTCGATTATTGCACTTATTTCCCCGAGACACTCAGTAAACAATGTCAGATTCTCACTTTTGTTTGTAGGCATGTAAATTGACAATACTAGAATAGACCGTTCGTCATCAAATTTTATCCTAATTGCCGCTATACGTTCACTACGGCACTGTACAACAGACACAGTCGGAAACGCGCACTTTCTCCACAGCAGAGCTACTCCTCCATACGGCCTTCCTGACAGAACTCCTGCAGACGTATCCACGGCCGACTTTCCCGTATAGGAAAAATCATCGTCGATACTACCGAGAAACGACAAGTCGTGAGGAAGAAGCCAGGTCTCCTGTAGTGCCACAATATCCGCCGATTGGCACAATTTTCTCACACAATCAAGTGAACGTACAACATTTTTACAATTAAAACTAATCAGCTTCGTAGTGTAGATATTCATTATTTATTTGTTTTTACATCCATATCTCGATATGTATGTCGTCCCCTTCTCTGAGTAAAATCTACAAAACGTCGATACAAAACTCCATCCGGCCAAAGGTCATCAGATAAAAATATGTTCATTTTGTGCTTTGGAACAAACACCTTATAAGCCGAATAATCTTTTGTTGATTTTAAGTTCATTTTTTCCAGCTGAATATCAACGTTAGTTTTATTCTTAATGTAAGTAATTATGTCACACACAGATGTATTCTTCGACACATTATAAATATAAAGTGGCATTTTGTTATCAGCCGCTTTAAACTTTGAATCACTGTCTACACTAGCCGTACCCGGTTTTCCCACAAAACGGTTTCTTAGTCTTTTCCTCTGAATAAGAGTCCACTCCTCATTCTGCTGTTTACTTTTCCACTCTCCCTCTTGCAGAATTTCAGTGAAACTTTTTCCACTGTTTTGTGGCGAGATTTGTTGTTTTGGGTTGGCTGTATGCCGCTCAGTGATCACAACCCGCGGAGATTTTTGGTGAGTCATCATAACCAGCGATCGCTTAGGCGTTGGATGTGTCAGCTGTTGGACAATGGGTGACTCAGTTTTCTTGCACTCGCGCTCAACATTCGGGTTGGCCGTGTGTCGCGCGTCATTTGTATCGGCTAGCGGCGGCGCTTGGTGACTCACCGTCGCCGCATCAAAACTCACAGCGAACTCGTTAACCAACGGTCGTCGGGCAGCTCCTTCGCGCGATGTTTTTGTAGTACCACCCTCATCCGAAAATATATTTTTTTGTGGAGATAATGCTGAGGGGCCACTTTCACATTCAAAACTTGATAACCTGGCATTTCCACCGCGTCTTAAGTTAACATTTTGAGCAAAATTGTTGACAATCGACGCATTCTTTAGCGCTTCCACCTCCAGTTGCAATTCTCTGAATTGGTTTACTGAAGTGTATTCGTTACTAAAGCGTTCTAGCTCGCATTTCATGATCAACAAGTCCTTCAATAAGCGGGTCACATCTACGTGGTCAAATAGTACCGGCGGCAACTTATGTAAATCCCGCGCCACAAAAGTTGGAATTTCCTCCGGATCCGTCTCCTTGAGTAGGCAAATTATGTCGTCAATATCCCGTAACGTTTTCCCTTGTCGTTTTCTAATCTTTTTGCGTTTAGTTGTCGAGATTGAGTCAAACAACAAGTTTTTAGCCACTAATATCTCGGTTTCATCGAAAGCACTCGCACAAATCTGACTAATACTTTGTTCGTTCATTACATCGATCTTATTACAAATAAAAGCTAGCACTTCGTTGATAACTACATTACAACTTGCACATTTTACTAATTTGGTCGCCATTGTAAGACGAGTACCCGATCGCGATGACACACTGCGCGTGCGATCACCGTCGCAAGTCAGTGGTAACTGACTAACTGGTATAGCGTCCTTCAAAGCTTCAATGTGGATTTTTTAATTTCAACTAATGTTACATGAAATTTAAATAACAGCAAATCGCGTTGACTTGAAAACACCTTTAGAGGGTATATTTATACAAGTAGGTAACAAATATTATATCCCACTAAAGAGCAATGGAAATTACGTACAGACATACAGACCATTTGGAATAAGATGGTTCCATGGCTTGTACAGGAGATGAGGTTTCATGAGGCAAATCGAACTTTTTAGAACCTTTTGAGTATTTCATTTTACAGACAAAACAATTTTATGTAGCTAATTCATAAAAGGGCCGGTAGATGGTGTTCAAAGGTTTGGAGAACGAATTCACATGAAACCTTTTCCAAATTTAAGAAAAATGTTTACTGGAACCCTTTTATTCCAAACGGCGATGTATGGAAATAAACAGATAAAGAAATCCTAGGTCCAGTATTCCGTTGGTCTCTAAGGACAAAGGAATCTCACAGAGCCTGTGTCCCAGCAGTGGGAACGTATATTATGCTTGTGCTATACTAAGGAAATTCTCAATAGCAATCAAAATTAAGAAGTTTTATTATTTAGAGAATCTTGACGACATATATCGTCATATATAATGTGTCGTCAAGATTCTCTAAATATTTTTTTTTAAACTAGATGAGATCGGCGTTTCCTATCTGACTACTCTGAGAAGAAAGGCCGCAACAAACTCAGAGGTCACAGTCTCTTATAAAGTCCAAACATAATCTTGGTCACTTCATGTGAAGACCATGTAGATTGGTGTCTGAAATGGTCTTTTGAGGAAAGAACCACACAGATTGAGAGGACCTGTCCAGTGTAATCTGATTTCATGATTCATCGACGGATGATCAGATTACAATTGCCGAGCTGTCCATCCTATCCTAACTATCCTAATCCTAATTAATATTATAAATGCGAAAGTAAGTTTGTTTGTTTGTTTCTTCCTTTGTTTGTTCCTTTTCACGCCTAAACTACAGAACCGATCATCCTAAAATTTTGCATAAACGTTGCCACGTGTACAGAAACGGACATAGGGTACCTTTCATTTAAAAAAAAAGTACTGTTCCCGAGGAAAACAACAGTAACGTTCTTATGATATGTGTATTATTATGTGTTAAAAGTTGCTTTTTTTATTTATTTAAGTACCCAATAATTTTTGTGAGTCTAGAGTGTCGATAGACCGATTTTTGATAATACTATAAATGCGAAAGTGAGTTTGTTTGTTACGCTTTCACGCTAAAACCGCTGAACGGATTTGGATGAAATTTGGCACATGGGTAGACTATCACCTGGATTAGGACATAGGATACTTATGATCCCGGTAGTGCGTTCCCGTGGGATAATTTACGACAACCACGTGGGCGAAGCCGCGGGCAAAAGCTCTCGTAATTATGCTTGTGACGTTACCTACCCTACATAATGGTCCGAAGTACGTATAGAACAAATTAACAACTACTGTTGCATGCTTATAGAGGTATGAGGAACAGGGTGTAAAGTTCACTCATCCTCCATAGAAAAGGGAGGATCCTCCGACCAGACGGGTGTTATGTCTGGTAGACTATTGCCTGATGTTTGACCTCGGGATGTTGTATATGTATATGCCAGTCGCGCGGTAAACTTTGCTTGCGCGATGTAGAATTTTGCGAGACCTCAGTGTGATGCATAGTTCGCATGTGGCAATGTAGAAGTCGCCACATGTTATAGTGACCGATATAATAATATCTAATACTGATGTAATATTTATCCTGCTCCTCTCACTCTCTTTAACTCTTTAATCCAGAACCTGTACACCAATCCAAGTCAGTTCGCCCCTGGACGTGGCCACATTCTTCTGGTTCGGAATCACGGAGACATTTGCAGGTCTAGTGCAGTACGCTACTCCTGGAGACATCCCAAATGCCTGTACGATCCTCAACGACACCAGTGCCGGTGAGTACGAGTATCAGCGTAATTTTCCTGTTAATAACCTAATTTGTTGATCGAGCGAGCGAATCGAGCGAAGTGTCTCTGCTTCAAGTCTGGCAAAATTTGCTAGCCATTTCAATGTTTTTTTTTTTTTTTATTTGAAAGGTAGTAACTTAAAATTGGTCCCATAAATATTTGATGAATATCTGATAAGGAACTTCGGCTTGATGAGCAGAATAGCTCCTCAAAATGCAGTAAATTGCTTACTTTTAGATCTCTACCAGTGAAATCGGCCGTTTAACGACTAGGTAGGAATTGATGGAGCACCTGGGACCAACTTCTTATTACAAAACTAGAGAACTCTGAAAATAACTATCAGAATTTTCCAAAACGAGGCTCCAAAACCAATATTATTTTTAGTTTTACAATAAGGTCACTAGATGGCACTACTGTGCACCAATATGGGTAACAAACAGATTAAAAATAAAATAATGAGAGATAAAAATGACAAATTAATTAAAAAATTAAAACTAAAACTGCAAAAAAGTTTGTGCTCGCGAGGTCCACTGTTCGCAAAACTACTAGTTTATGTTTGGCGCAGCATCTCTTCTTCTATTAGCCATCACCTAAGAATTTAAGTGTAGTAGGTATGTACTTAACGGTGCAGGGTAGCCTTTACCAGAAGTGATCATCGTATTAGTGGGTCATCTGCTTCAATATCATCAGGATTGTGCCGGAATATAGCAGTTCGTCGTGGACGACAGTGGCTCCCCTGACATCAGCTATCATCAGAAGGCAGCCGCCACGCACCATCCATGCGACGCTCCGCTGGAGTGACTGTCACAGAGTACTTTTTACATACAGGGTGACTGTCACCAGTCAGTGACACTCTTATCAGACCGACACTTGCTGCGCCATCACTCTTAATAACACAAAATGTATACGCTCGTCTTACAAGCTTTTATTTAGTTTCACCTGTCTGTGTCTCTCTTTCTGTGTTTGTCTGTAATCTAATCTTCCAAGTTTTTGACCCATTTCCCGTTTTCTGATTAAGCTGAAATGTTACATGCATATGTAAATCGGATGACAATGCAATATTATTATGACATGGAACTGATCTAATGGTAGCTATGGAAACTCAGTAATAAAACGACAAAACAGAAAGAAAGAAAATATGTTATTTGCGATAAACATGACGCAAAGAAAGAACACTTAAGAAAAAATAAACACAAAAGAACAAGTTCAACGCAAACCTATTGAGTTTGAACTCTGCTCCTAGATGATATCCAGACTAACATAAACTGGTTGTAAAAAAAGCTGTTTTTTATGATACACTTGTTGAACACATTATCACGGTAGCGCAGGAAACGAGTGCAAACACTTGGAGGAAACCTTTTCCCAGCTGTAAAGTGAATGAAACCGACAAGCCGGTCTATTCTGTAAAAATGTCACCGTGAAAACACGAAGGTGAAGTGAGTGAGCTGTCAATAGTGTCAATCCCAGGTTTCTGTAAATATCACTGTGAAAACATGTACGAGTAGGTGAAGTGAACTCTCAATACCGTATACCTACTGTAGGTACCCTTAACACAAGTTAAATCTTAATTTACGTGCAGAGTTCAACAAAACTAGCATTTAAATAGTCTTCTGTGATAAATATTATTATACATATATTATTATTATTATATGTAATTTAAAAAAATAATTGTAGGTAAGTACTTACATTAACGAACCGATGATTCAAATTTTGTTGCGCTAGCTGTAAGTCTGAACCTGTTAAATATATTTCATACAAAATTCTCAATAGTGTCAATCCCTCGCATCAGGTGGAACGGCAGCTCACTTAAAGCTCACTTCACCTAAGTCTTCACGGTGATATATTTACAAAATAGATCTGCAGGAAGAAGGACAGCTCACTTCACCTACGTTTTGACGTGACTGTGAGATTTTTACCGAATAAACGCCGCATGTCAGTTTTACTCGATTTAAAAAATGTTTTTACAGAATGTTAAAATCACCGTGAAAATTTTGATGATTAACTACTAGGTTACTATTTTAGATTGAAAGGTCACTAAAACTGATACTGGCACATAACATGAGATTGTTCGATGCAATAATTGCCATCAACCACGTTTGCTGATCTAGCGATACAATACGGTCGCGCTAAATGCGCCGCGAGCTCAGTGCATTACGGACAGCAACCAGGTGCTGTCATTTCCATCACTTTCTCATTTTAGTGATAGCTTAGCCTAAACGTTACCTTGTCAACTCTCCTTCTCAGCAATAAACCTTTGAAAGTTATGTGAGTGTGACTTAGTAGCGTAACGAATCGCCCCTACAGAAATATTACTACTAAACTTGTTATACCTACATTTGTTACTGTGTACATTTATCTATATTTAAGTGCTTATAATATTAAGCACTTAACTACCTCATAACTGTTAATATATGTTTTTAAATTATTTTATTGTTTTAATTAAACATAATAATCGTATTTCCAGCAAGCCACGTCCAGCGTCTTGCCAACTACATCACGTCTGACCCCTGGAACCAGCCCTGCATTGAGACCAGCTACACACAGGTGGTCGCCAACCATCGGAACACCAGCTTTGATGCCTATGAGTCCAGCAGTGAGTAGATACTTCACTTACATAACATAAAATAACGCCTGTAATCCCTGAAATATTAGGCAGAGTATGATACACACCATATTTCGGATTTATCAAACGCCTTTTTGGCATATTTGATGCCAGTCGATCCTGTTTCTTATCAATCAATCAATCTGCCTAGCCTTTTCCCAACTATTTTGGGGTTGACTTCCAGTCTAACCGGATACAGCTGAATACCAGTATTTTACATGGAGTGACTGCCTATCTGACCTCTACAAACCAGTTACTGGGTAATACGATAGTCCTTGGTAAGACTGGTTGTCAGAATTTTGGGCTTCTGACGACCCGTAACGACTGTCAATCCAATCCACGAATGACGGGACCAACGGCTCATTGTGCTTTCCGAGGCACGGAGGAGTCTCGGTTTGTAAAGATGGTCACCCATCCACTGACTAACCCCGGCAAGCGTAGCTTAACCTGATGGATCGATCCTTGCGGCTTTTATTACTTAGCCACGAGCTCCTGTTTCTTACAAGGATAAAAAAACTCTATCAAACTTACTGAGGCTGATCTTTGCGTTATGCTCGTGAACGGATGCTGCTTGTGGTGACAGGTCGTCTTGCTGACCTTGGTTCTATTATTGTTATTAGTAATTAACTCTTATTTTATTTATTTTACTTCGATGGTCCTAGTTTATCATTTGTGACTTCGAGTTACTGCTACATATATGGCTATATGTAAGTGGGCACGCTCTTTATGCCTAGAGGCATTTATTTAGTTATGTTCTGTTTACATTTTTAGTTTTGTATTTTTATTTCTGCTTGAGTATAGTTTTAAGTTTTTTTTTTGGTATATTGGCGTATGCTAGTTGACTTATGGAAATCAATTTAATTTTATTTCATATTTTGTTGCGTAATGTAGGTACCTAAATTATTTTGCGCAGTTCTGTATACAATAAAAATATTTAAATGAACAGACAGCTGTGCTGCTGGGTAGTTTGTTGTGCCACTTCTTCTCCCCAGCTAAAGCACTAGGAAATGGTGAAGGGCGGGCGTTTTGGAGGACTTTCTTATATAATTTTGTTCGAAAACTCCTGATTCTCAGCCTAGTCTGAATAAATTACTTTTGAATTTGAGGAGTACTAGAAAAGTCAGAAATCGCAAAAAACTTTTCTCACACATTTCGTAGGAAACCCATTTTCTTGCTGAGTGTACATATTTTTCAAAATCTGTGAATACAGGTTAAGATTTCTCAAAAAGTAAAGGGTGGTCTCCTTAGACCGTTTTCCTGAAGCTACAACTCTTACTGCCTTGTCTCAAAAATCCTCTCTTTATTCAAATTCATTATTTGGCAATTGTATGGAGAGTCAAAGCCAAAATCAAATCTTTTGTTTCAATTGCGCTCATAATAGTCACTTCCCAAAAAATCCAAATGTCAAAATTTACAAGAAAGTAATGTTGATTCAAGTTGATTGTTACAAAAGGTAGTTTCGTATGGAAAATAATGGGCAAGAAACTCCATAGTTACTCTTTTAACACTCCATTGTATTCTGAGACACTCCAGTACATGCACCCCTGTTTGGGACGCCAGTGTTCGCGCATTTAAAGAGCTATTTTGCTTAAACATTTTACAAGGATAATAAAAAGATTTAAAAATACTTCAATATCTTAATGAAAATAAACTTTATTAAGAAACGAAATCCAGCAAAACATAACTGTTAACATTTCTTATTAGAGACTTAACATCCAGACTTCTTGAGAATTTTGAGAAAAATTTATTATTTTTGGCTTCAAATCTTCTTAGCCTTCTTTTTTACTCGCTCATATCCTTCACTCGGTCTTCATTACTTTTACAACAGTCAGAACCTGATGTTGAGGACAAATCTCATCATCAGTGTCACTTGCTATTATATCTTCATCATCAGTACTAATTTCTTAACTTCGGGCAAACATTCTTCTTAGGTAAGCTTCGGACAAAAATGTCACGCGGTGCTCGCGCGCTCTACAATTGTAGAATTTTAGTTTTGTCACGAAATTTCTCACAAGTGCGTTCACGCAGGTCGCCAGTTAGTAATAGAGGAATCCTATGAGTGTGAGCGTTAGGTACCCATAATACCTACACGTTTAAATTCCACGAAATGCATGCGTGTTCTACCATAGTAGAACGCGTGACTAATTTAATTGAGTGTTCAAATGCTTTACATTATTTTGTAGATGTACATTAAAGTATTGTGGAACACTTGATAGTTGCGATGAATTTATCCCAAGAAAAAACTTAACATTGTAGTTGAAAAACTAAAATATTAAGTTTTAGTGTCCGTAGCTTCGGAGATAAGGGGGGGATGATCAATTGTCGTCTATACATTATTAGTTTTAGTATATGCGAAACCTGAAACAAGTGTCTATTATTTTTATGTAAAGAATCTATGTACAACATTTCAAAATTGTATCATGAAAATCACAAAAATATAAGCTTGTTATGTTACCTGGTTGTCCGTACAAAAACATGGTCACCACGCGCCGCCCGCGCCTCTAGCGTGAGCGTCGCGCAGCGCTCATTCATAATAATTTGGCAATAGGTACTAACCGTAATAGTCGATTTTATTGTAATTAACTGGTGTTAACATTTTCAATCACACTTGCAGGCTTTGGACTGTCCTAATGGTCAATTGTAGGTAGATACGAGTAGTATTACTTTAAACGTAATTATTATATGTTCTATATTCATAAATGCAGCCGTAATTGATAAAATGTAGTCAATGCGATTTGTTACCACCTAAAGTTCAATGTGTATGAAAAGTGTCAAACATCGCATTACATAACCCATACTTAACCACAACAGGCTGTAGGTTCAAATAATACCTTTCTACAAATAATCATCTTGGCGAGTTTAAAAATGTTAATCATCACTACTTACAATAATTGACTTAAGTAATCATATTTACACTTGGTTGATTGGCGACTGAGTTATCAACGGTTGTCGGAGGCCGAAAGGTACCGTCGTCCTTAGATCTTTGTGTAGCGGAAAGCATTGTGTTCCACGATATTCTGATGCCGAATTGCTCCTCGTACCGCCACACTAACAGGGATACGTTATCACCACATACCGCGAGTGTATGTACCATATGTGTTGTGCTGTCAAGTTTTCATTTCTGTCGGCAGTCCCGATGACCACCTACGATTTTTTTCTTAAATGTTTTTGTCCATAGCTATGACAATGTAAAAGTAGCAGTGTTAGCAGACTTTAATAGCTAATTAAACATTTAATTATTATTTAAGTAGGTACTAAACAACAAGCTATTTTTCACTCACCAATTACCATTCATAATCATCCGCCTATCTCCAACTGTCAGGCGTGCTTTTAAAATTATACAAAACGGCAAGAAACCAGCATTTTGTGCAGAATAAGTAGAATCAGATGTTCAAGGAAATGTCAATTATCTGTGTCTGAGAGATTTCTCAGATTTACATAATAAGTAGATTCGTTCCGTCGGCCGCTGGGCATTAAAGTTTATTATAGACTAGTTATAGCCGCGACTTCATTTGCATACAAACGCCAACAGTCCCGTACAGCGATAGACTCTTGAGAAAACCATAGTCATCCATGAGGATTGCCGACACAAGTGAAAACTTGACAGCACACCACGTCACACCAGCATGTCGCGTGACGTGTGACACGTGACGCGAACTCATAAGATTTCCCCCTACCAAAAATCAATCAACGCATTGAAGAAGTTTTCACTTCAAAAATCATTTCTTGGTGAGTTTCTCGGATGACTCCGATCAATGTGTATGCGGCTTATCTCCGCAGACCATTGCCCACCTTCCATCTTGTATCGCATCTAATGTTAGCGTTGCTGAGTTCTGGGGCAAACAGGAAATATAACTTAATATTTGCCATCGACCCGCAAAGAACATTAGATTGCATGTCTATACTAAGATGCACCTCTGTACTCACTCGCGTTCGTGGCAGCAACAACATTATACTGGGTGTTTTTGCAGATCATTGGGAGACCCCCATGCTGCAAAGATGGGTGCGGCTTCATGTTTCTGTGTAATCGTTTTGTCACTTTAGTTTTTAAGTATATTGTTACTAACAAAATTATAGACTTGGTCTGAAATAAATGTTTATTATATTATATTTTACACTTCCCGGGACCCTGGTGTCCCGGACCTTTGGAAGGCGTACAAGGGGCCGAAGCCAACTCACAGAGGCCCCTTAGAAAATTTTAAATAATGAGGAGGCACGAACAGACGATTATCCGTGTATGCACTATACAAGTGCACCCAAGGACAAACCCCGGTTGGTGCAGGACTATTGCAGCACATAGAAACAAAACAATAGGGCTATGGGTTTGGGCGGCTGTAGTGGATTGGTTACCCAGAACTTTGATGGACTATGTGCCCTGCCTGATCAATGTTATATGTAATATATGGATAAAATGGCAGCGGGTGACTTGCACACTCAATAATGGCCCCCCGAAAATGGTCGCTAGCACATAGTGACGTAGCGACAAAGGGGCAACACTTCCTGAGATGCTTGAGGAGTGAAGAGGTATTCCACGGCTATCAGGGCAATCCCGGAAGTACGGTGAAGATCCCTAGCAGCATGTTACTGGAATACTTCCTCCACCTCCACTCAAGCCGGCCAATAAAGGCAAGAAAGAGGTGGGAGCTCTGTTTCTCGTCAGTATGATTATTATTTACGAAAAAAAATCAGCTGTTTCATACAAAAGTTCAATATCTGGTCGACCAAAATGTATGAAACAGCTGATTTTTATTCGTGATGTCAGAATTGGTCCCTTTGTGAAAGTTGTTCATATTCATGGGTAGAATACCCTGTGAAAGTTGTCCTGTAAATTATAGTAGTTATTAGTCTGTAAATTATTATTTCACTTCATAGCTTGGCTCATCGCCGCAAGGTTGCCTGCTTGTAGGTCTTCTACAGATTGTACTTCGGGGAGTGTGCTCAAGAACTCCACGACCTCATTCCACCAGCCCTCTTCTACCATCGGACATCTAGACGCACTGCCAGCTACCATCTCTACCTAGTTGCTATTCCACCGATTCGCACTAAGCGCTTCCAAATGACTTTTATAATGCGCACAGCAAAAGAGTGGAACTCACTACCTTTTTTTTTTTTTTTTTTTTTTTTTTTTTTTTTTTTTTTTTTTTTTTTTTTTGTGGATGGGAAATCATCAAATAACTTCTCCCGCTCTGGGTGGAGCGGAAGGGCGTGTCAGACTTTTACTGACTAAAACCCACCCGTGTTCCTTCAGTTGCCTATGCCAGGGCCACGGTATCTTTTTCAAACAACCCGCGACCCCAGCGGCATTGGCCCTATTGGACCCCATCTTTTGCTGACATCTCTTTGAGGCGCGCGTGGAACACAACGCGCCGTCGACCCGGGCCTGGTCCTCACCGGACGGCGAGCTACCCACTACTCACCGTCCGCAAGCCCGCGCCTACGGTGGCCGGGAATCGGCTATCAATTCCCGCCGCCCAGGGCGTCTCCTGCGGCGACTGAGGGCGTGAGGCTGCCTCTCCCTCACGCGTTCCGCCTCCTCCTTCGCGAGCATTACCGCTTCGCAGAAGGAGGTGACGGCCTCCCATGCACTCTCGCTCCGCACCATGGCCTGGACCAGGCTCGGACGCGAGAGATCGCCGCCGCCGATCGCCTCCGTGAGAACACGGCGGTGCTCTGCCCAAGCCGGGCAGACCTCCACTGTATGCTCCACCGTGTCCTCTGGGCGATCCACACAATGGTGACACCCGGGCGTTTCCTCCCGCCTTATGCGAAACAGGAACCTCCCGAAACAACCGTGTCCGGTGAGGACCTGCGTCAGGCGGAAGGTGAGGACGCCGTGGCGCCTCTCTAACCACTCCTCAAAGAGGGGACTTATCGCCGCAATTGTGGCGTGCCCAGCGCTGGGCTGCGACAGTCGCACTCTCCATGTCGCCATGAGATCCCGCCGGAGTTCTGTCCGCTGTACCGTGATTTCTCGCGGCAGCGGAGTTACGCCCCGGCGTTTTGCCTCCTCGCGCCACTCCCACACGTGCGCGAGGACTTTCGCCTCCAGATCCCACGGCGGCAATCCGGCAAGGAGGCTCGCCGCCTCACCGGAGACCGTGCGGTAACCCCGGACTAGCCGAATGGCCATGACCCTCTGGGACGCGTTCAACCGGCGGACTGGCCGCAGCCTCAGGGAACGCGCCCACACCGGTGCCCCGTAAAGGGCCATGGACCGCACGACCCCCGCGTAAAGCCTCCGGCAGGAGGCGTTTGGACCACCTAGATTGGGCAGGAGCCGCTTCAAGGCAGCCCCAGCCCGCTCCAGTCTGGGAGCCAAACGTCGGAAATGCTCCACGAAGTTCCACCGGCTGTCGAGGACGAGTCCCAGGTACTTCATCGTCGACTCGACTCCGATGCGAACCCCTCCTACCGTTATTTGGGAACTCGACGGTGGCGCATTCCGAGGGCCATGAAAACACATGGCCTCGGACTTGTGCAGGGCCACCTCGAGTCCCAACTGCCGGATCCTCTCAACGACTATCGCAACCCCGCGTGTCGCTAATTCAGCCGCCGCCTGGTGCGACCTCCCCTGCGCCAGGACCAGCGTGTCGTCAGCGTAACATACTACGCTGACGCCGCTAGGGAGGTCGGCGCGCAGCACCCAGTCGTACCCGATGTCCCACAAATGCGGCCCCAGGACCGATCCCTGTGGGACACCGCACGACATCTCTCGCCGGTTCCACTCTCCCTGATGACCGGGGTAGATGACGGCCCTATCCGTCAAATAGGCCTCAACCACTCGACAGAGGTAGGTCGGCATCCGGTGATACCGGAGTGCCTCCCTGATGCAACTCCAGGGCAGGGTATTGAAGGCGTTGGCGATGTCTAGAGACACCGCCAAGACGACCCCACCCCGGGCCACAGCATCCCCCGTCGTGAGGGCTCGCACGCGCATGATGGCGTCCACCATAGAGCGCCCCCTGCGGAAACCAAACTGGCTCTCCGCCAAATCCGGCCCCTCCTGCACCAGCCACCCGACGAGGCGGTCTGCAATAACTCTTTCAAAGAGCTTGCCCACCTCGTCGAGCAGCACGATGGGTCGGTAAGCGGACGGAGAGTCCGCAGGGCGCCCCGGCTTCTTAATGAGGACCAGTTTCCCCGTCTTCCAACGAAGTGGGAACTGGCCCCTCTCCAAGCATGCGCTTAGGAGCCCCCCTAGTCGAGGCCCGAGAGCCCCAAAGGCCAGAACCCAGGCTCTTCCAGGTAAGCCGTCGGGTCCTGGGGCGGCATTTTTGGCACTCAGCCTACGTACCGCCGCTCTCAACTCTACCTCGGTCACTTCCGGAGCATCGTCGTCGTCGTCGGTGATGTGGTCCGCAATGGGCACCGCAGGAAGCGGAGGCATGGGCGGGGGAGTATGTTCCCCTCGCGAAGGGAACAGAGCGCTCACCACGTCCTCCACGAGCTGGGGCCGGAGACTCTGCGTCAGCGGGGGCGCCCATGGGCGGAGTTTATTCCGCACCATTTTATAAGGGCGTCCCCATGGGTCCCTGTTTAGAGTCTCCAGCGACTCCTCGCGAGCCAGATCCCTGGCCCGCAAGATCTCCGCTCGGAGGGCGGTCTTCGCCGCTCTGTACCCCTCGTACAGCTCCGCCTGAATGGCTTCCGTATCCGGAGGGCGGATACGGAGCCTGCGGTGCCTGGTGTACCGGTGCCGCGCAGCAACGCACGCCTCGCGCAGAGCCGCCAGCTCCGGCGACCACCAATACACCTGGCGCCAGGCGCGACCGGGCTGGACCCGGGGCATTGCCACGTCACATATTTCGGACATGGCCTCCCGGAACCACTCCGCCTCGTCGTTGATGTCGGCAGGCCTGTCCGGTGGTGACACCCAGGCCTGCACGATAGAGGCTTCCAGGAGGAGCTCCCGGTCCAGCTTCTTCAGCGCCCACCGCGGACCACTCGGGGCCTGTCGGACCGGCGCGCTCGAGGTCTGGGCGGAGACATCAAACCGGATGTACCGGTGGTCGGAGTAGGTCTCCACCCCCTCTATGACGCGCCAGTCAACAACATGTGGCAACAGAGCGGGGCTGGCGAACGAAATGTCCACCACTGATTCGCCCCGCATCCGCACACACGTGGGGACAGAACCCCGGTTTAGGATGACCAGGCCTGTCTCCAGAGCCCAGTCCTCCACCATCCTGCCCCGTGTGTCCGTATACCGGGAACCCCAAGCCACATTCTTGGCGTTGAAGTCCCCGAGGACGAGCACGGGAAGGGAACGAAACCCGACGACGACGTTTTTCAACTCCGCAAGGGAGTTGTGGAACTCGGCGAGAGTTCGGTTCGGGGAGAAGTATACCCCTACCACGACAATCCCCCCGAACCGTGCTGCAACGCAACCCTGTCCCCTCTTGACGGCTTCGAGGGACAGGGTACCGGCGGCGGCCGACGAAATGAGGGTCACTGAGCCGCTCAGGTCCTCCACCCAGTAATCACTGGGCGGGACAAAGTACGGCTCAGCGACCACGGCGATGTTAATCGACCACTGCGCCATGCTCTGGAGCAACAGATCCTGAGCGGCGACGCAGTGGTTGATGTTCGCCTGGAGGAGGCGTAATGGGGCCATTACTGGCACTCCATATTAGCCCCCCCCTGAGCCTCCTGTGAGGGCTCTGCCGCAGTGAGTACGGCGGCGACGGCAGTGGAGGCGGCAGCGACGGCGGCCGTGGCGGCGGCTGCGGCCGTGACGGCGGTAGCGGAGGCGGAGGGCTTGCCCCTGCCCCGGGCTTTGGTGGGTGGACCACAGCCCTTGCTTCCAGCCCGGTGATCGGCCGGCTTGCCAGCTGCCGCACATAGATAGCAGTGCGGCGTGGCATTGCACGAGCCGGCCTTGTGACCGGGCTGACCACAACGGAAGCAATGACTGCTGCGATCCACCTCCGAGGTGCATTTTGCCCCCACGTGGTTGCCCACTTGGCAACGGAAGCACCTCAGAGGTCTGGGTTCCAGCAGTTTCACCCGCGTGGAATCCCAGCCCACCTGGAACCTTCGGCCCTCCCCAACTATTTTGTGGGCCGCCGATACGGGGCAGATCACCGTAACGGCTCGCATCCCCGTGAGGTCAGGACGGATGGTGCCTACCTTCACCTGTTCGAAGGCACACCCCCCAGTCTTGACCACGGCGACCACCACCTCTCGCTCCGTCACGGAGTCGTCCAGACCCAGGATGCGCAAGTCAACGCACTTGGCGGGTCTGGACACTCGGGCCTCGTCCGCATTTAAGGACGCCCTGAGCCTTTCGGCCAGAGCGTCAGCGGTCGGGCCACTGGCCGCACCGGGGATCTCGAGCATCCGAGCCCCAGTCGCAGTGACCCTTACCCGCAAGCCCTCGGTGACACCGATCTCCTCCAGGTTCACCGCCGCCCTCGCCTTGGCGAGCACGTCGCGGTAGGACACGCCCTTCTTCTCCGCCTCCGGCTGTAGTGTGATCACTACAGCTGCGGACTTTGGGGCACGTAACCTCGCCGCGACGCTTCGCTCTTTGCGCCGCCGCCGCCTCTCCCTCCGCTTGGCCGACCTTGCCGCCTTGCCCTCCTTCCTCTTCTCCCCAGCTACCTGCCATTCGGCGTCAGCCGGAGGAGATTTGGGAGGCGGGGGCAGCCGCGTCGTCACCGCCACAGCTGGGGCCCTCTCAGGCGCCTTCGCAGCCGCCTTCGTGGGCGCCTTCGCAGGCGCCGTCGCAGGCGCCTTCGCAGCCTCGGCCCCGCCCTTAGCCTGCCCTGCCGACCCTGGTTTGGCCGTGGCAGCCATGGCGGCATACGAAGCCGCCTTTGGCTGGCCCGAGGCCGCCGGTCGGCCTAGCGGGGGCCGCAGGACGATTCCCTCAAGGACCGAGAACCGGTTGCTAAGGGAAGCCAACTCCTTCCGCACCAAGGCCAGAACTCGGTCCTCTGCAGGCCCGAGGCCGCCTTGCCCCTGCTGCACCCCCTCTTGAGCGCCGGCTCCGCGGAGCCTGGCCAGGTCTGCTCGGAGCTCCTCATTCTCCTTTCGGAGAAGCTCCATGGCGGCTGTCAAGCGGGCGACCTCCGCCCGCATTTCGGACATTCCGTCCGACGGAGGCCCTTGAAGTAGAGCCTCCGCTGCCGCTATAATGGAGGCCTTGGCTGCGGGTATGGCCTTGTCTTTAGATGACTGCTTCTTCTTCAAGGCCACACCCTTGACTGCAGCGGCCACGACCTCCTCAAACCTGGCCCGGTCCGAATTGGAGCCACCAGCGGCGTCCGACTCATCGCCAGACGCCTCCACGGCGCTCCCCTCGGCCGACCCGGCTGAGCCGTCCTCTTGTGCGGCGTTTACCCGGCTCCTGCTCTTCCGGCCTAGGCCCCGGCGAGCATATTTTGGAGCCGATTTAACTCCGCCGTCCGAGGAAGACTCCTGGGCATCTCCCGGATTTAGGGTCCGCTTCAGGAAAGCATTTTTCCTTCCAGCGGCCCCCACCACTACGCACTCCGGGCTCTTAAAAGTGCCCTTCGCGCCCTTCACTCCCGATGCGGCGTCGGACTCCGACCCCGCATCACTCCTCTCCTTCTCCTCTTCTCGTCTTTCGTTTTTCTTTGGTCCCATATTAGTTCCCACGAGTAAAAACTTTATCACTGGCTCAAAACTGTGGTTCGCACTAGCGATTAATTTAGCTACCCATTAATCAAGCTACCAACCTCCCTCACGGTGCGCCGCCGCTTGAAGGTTTGGGGTAATTTTTTATAGAGGTTTTCTTCCTCGCGGTCCGGGCGGTTAAGCCAAGACCCTCGACCCCCGTCAAAAGTCAGAGACATGACCTTGAACAATCTTCGGGGCTACGAGACTAACGGTGGCAGAAGGAAATGACTTCCTCCTGCCTGCCCGGCGACAGGGTTAGTGCACACCGAGCCCGCTCTTACTCCGCCGCTGTGCGTCTCTGCTTAGAGCAGAGGGACACACGTTGGAGCGTACCTCCGACAGGATATTGGCATACGGGCAACAAAACCCCTTAGGCACACGTGCCTAAGGGGAACCATTGCCCGCACCCCAGGGTGCACCGTCCCGGAGACTGGCCTTCTCCCCGGACGTATCCGTAAGGGAACTCCAGCCCACGGGCACTCGGGGAGGTTTCCTGTCCATGCACCCCGGAACTCACTACCTGCGTCTGTGTTTCCGAGCGCATACAACCCTAATCTCATCAAAGTGAGAGTGAACAGGCTTCTTCTGGGTAAGCTCACTTCATCGTCTACTCTGTCTCTGTCGCGTCCGACCTAGACTAGAGTCAAGAGAAAACCCATCATGAATAAAAAAATAAAATAAAAAACATTTATTTTTGTTCAATATTTTATTTTGTTATATGTTTGGTATCGTCGCTTCAAGACCCTACATGATACCCTACCTACATGATCATAGTAGGTACTAATTCTTTTTTTTTATTTATATTATTGCTTATTTTATTATCCGCCATTTTGTTTTTATAAAAACGAAACCTAGCCTTTTACCATTGCACAACCTAAGCAAGTCGATGGGCACCTCATGTATCCATTAAGCTGTTAAAATGCTTCGAGGGTATAGAGTCCCACAACCCTATATTTGCTGACGTGCAGGCGGGTAAAAATACGAACCACTATACTTATATTCTTAAAACTTCTTCCTTTTATTCTCTGTACTTAAACAGTATTATTTACCGGAAACACCCCAAACATACAAGATATTTGCCATTTTCGCAGCCTTCCTCCATGAATAGGTTATTGTTGTAAGACGCCGCATCTGCATTGTAGATGTGATGCTAATTGTTGAGCACTCAGATTATGCGGCAGACTGTCGAGACATACAGCTGGTTAGGACGGACCACTTGTTGATGGAAGAAAATATGACGCTGTAAAAATGAAACCATTTTTTCCGGTTTAAGTGTCGTGGCCAATCAGAACACTTAGTATAACATCACGCATTGTTTCCCCGAAAGGTTGGGCACAGGTGTACCTATATCACACCCACATTTCGCCAGTTATGCCAATAAGAACAAACGCATTAAAATTTCCTAAAGTGTATATAAATAACTCATGCAGTGATAAGAATATTAGCTAGTCAGCAAGGTGGCAGTAGAGCTGACTGCCCGCTGCCCAGGGCTCGTCACACGTACCATCGCGGACAATTGCTGAGAACGACTTTTCAACCTTATTAGTAAGTAATAAGGTTGAAAGTGGTGGTGGGTGGCATTTGGACGTGATCTGATAAACAGAAAACGCTTTCTACCAATGTAAAAAGGTATCTTAAAAAAATGTAGGCGCACTTCGAGTCCGCGCCGTTTATTTTCGTCAAAATATATGTAATTTTAGTACGGTTTCCGATACTGCTGTAGCCATTGTATTTGCTTGACCCTACTTTGCAGGCTCATTGCATTCCTTATAAAGCAATCTTTCACCGATAATTATATTTTTCAGTTCTTTGCAGATTTTTAACGTATGGGAGAACTCGCAAAATGCTATTGGAGTTTTCTGTGATCTTTCCAGAGCCTTTGATTGCGTGCGCCATGACACACTTTTGCGTAAACTACATCAGTACGGTGTCCAAAACGAAGCTTTTAAGTAATAAATTCATATTTATATAATAGGTTTCAATGTGTAGATGTTAATTGTGTGAAATCATCTGGGTTACCAGTTCAGTTAGGTGTACCTCAAGGCTCAATACTTGGCCCATTCTTATTCTTAGTGTATATCAATGACTTACCATTCTGTTTAAAGGGTGTCTGTGACGTTGTATTGTTTGCAGATGACACCTATCTTATTTTTAAAATAGACAGGAATAGACAAGACTGAAGACGTAAACAGTGCACTCTCAATAGTTACGGATTGGTTTACGACAAATAACTTAGTTCTCAATGCCAAGAAAACGAAATGTATAAAGTTTACCTTACCGAATGTTAGAAATCTAAGACCCATCATCGTCTTGGATAAAGAGGTGCTTAAAACTGTAGACTTGGAAGTTTTTCTGGGCATAACAGTAGACGCCGAACTCAGTTCAGACAGGCGGAACTGAGTTGTTTCTTATGTGTATTTTCTTACTTACCTGACGGCGTAGGCACGCCGTCAGGTAAGTAAGAAAATACACTGACGTTGATACAGCTCGGCTAGTAACTAAAATAGTAGTTATTTTCATAACGTTATGTCCTACGGTATTTTGCTCTGGGGCAAAGCCGCTGACATTCAAAATATATCTATTCTTCAAAAACGAGCCGTTCGAGCAATTCACCAGCTAGGTGCCAGAGTTTCTCTCAGAGATTTTTTAAAACTTATTGGTATTCTGACAGTGGCATCACAATTCATTTTCGCCAACATCTTATATATTAGACAAAATATACATTTATACACTAAAAACAGTGATATCCACAATGTTAATACCAGAAATAAGGACAGATTAGGTGCTCCGTTTCACCGGCTTCATAAGGTTCATAACTCATTTGTTGGGCTTGGCCTTTCATAACAAGTTACCCTCTTCTTTGTTAGATTTGCCCTTCAATGCGTTTAAAGCTAAAGTAAAATCTAACCTTTGTTCTGAAGGCATACTATTCTATCAACGACTACTTAAACGATAAGAATAGTTGGTCGCTGTGATTAACTCAAGACAATGTTTCTGTTCTTTCTCCGTAATTAGCTTACCTTCTGACAGGTTATATGAGTTCATATAAATATTTATTTTCCTTGAATGTAAAAGTCACTCAATTTTAGGATGCAAATAAAAAATTAAAAAAATAAAAGTTTTGAAAACTGTACCGTGTGACATATCAAATAAAAGGGCTTACTGTGGGGGTCTCAAATATTTTTTTTTCATAATTTTAAAATAAATTATTTTAAAGTTATTTAAGAAAATATTCGAAAATCTTATCTCCAAAAGTACTGAACCCAAAATTTTGAAAAAAATACAAAAAATATTTCAATACCTATAGATTACAGCAAAACCTATAAGAAGTCGATGGTATTAAAACAACATGGTAAATCTCTCAATATTATGCGTACAAACTTACATTTGTCCATAGTTAAACAAAAAAGATCCAACCCACATTAGGTGTAATGTGAGTTGGATCCTTTTTGTTTAACTATGGATATTTGTAGTTGGAATGTATGAGAGAACATGTTTTTTTTAACTACAATGTTAAGTTTTTTTGGGATAAATTCATCCCAACTACGGAACCCTTTGTAGCGAGCATTGTGCGTGGTCCGACACGCTCTTGACCGGTTTTTTATTTCTGAGCAGATTTACGGCGGCTATGAAACGACATCTGATATTATTTTGCTAATACCAACTTCATTTTAATTTTCATCCCTATTTATTTTAAATTATTTATGTTGTTTCTCTTTAGGTCCTGGTAGTGCTTTGTCAATTCTTGACAAAGACTCTAGAATAACAGATATATGTAGCTAAACATATTTTTGCGCTATACGAATTGATATTTCAATACATAATGAAAATAGAGGGTCAGGCGCTTGCGCATGCACACGCGGTGTAACGTCACGTAAATTATATTCAGCCTTAAAGTTTTTTTTTTTTTTTTATAAATATGACCTATCTTTTGAATGCTCAACTATTATTCTAGCGTTAAAAGTCTCGTAGTTATTAGCGATTGAAATCTTACATGTTTTTGTCATTCAGAAATATTGAACTTACCATCAGTTACACCGAGCGAAAAGACGTTTTCACGTCAAAAAAAAAATTATCAGGACTCCCGACTGTTCGTTTGCCACACTACCGTTCCGCGTGTCGCTCGCTAGTCGTAGGGATGCTGTTGTCTCCTCGTCTCTCTCGACGTTTGATTTGCAGATGTCTGCAGCATTGTCGCCGCCTGCACTTATAACTACACCCACGGAAATATAGGAATCATTGGTAGCCGGAATATCAACAAAATTCAGCTCTATTCGATGCTTTGGTCTTAAAATGCAAATTTGTATGCGTGAAACAGAAAACAGTAGATGTTTTCTCACGAAATTTTTGGTCACATACCAGAATTTTCAACGTAGTTGAAAACAATTTGGTGAGCACCTTGAAATCTGCGCGTGCCTTTTGACATTTTAGGCATCCGCACTAGGGGAGGAGTTTAGGAAATGAATGAGGATATCTATATCAATAACAATCAGAATAATGTAAGGAAGACATAATATAAAAACAAACGAGTGACGAGTGTGAGTGTTGAGCACTAAAAATAGAAATTGAATATGTATTGCAAAAAAAAAATGGATATATATTTGCGCTGCCTCGTTGGTCTAGCGGTCGCAAGCGCTATTGCTGAGCATAAGCTCAGCAATAGCGCCCATGCTTATGCATGGGTTGAGCATGGGTGGAATTCCCGGTTTGGGCAACGTGTTATTGACAAGGCAAGCGAAGCGTCAAGTCTGGCAAAACTTGCTTTCCTCTGTAATCGGTTGTAAAATACGACCTGTAGAGGAGTCAGGTCGTATGTTACAACCGATTTAGACGAAACTTGGTACACAGGTTTTACGACTTTATAGAATATTTTTGTCGGAGATTTTTTATTGGATGCCATAAAATATTGATGAGCAGATGAGCAGAGCTCCACAAAATGCAGTAAATTGCTTACTTTTAGATTTCTATAAGAGGGATCGGCCCTTTAACTACTAGGTAGGGATTGATGGAGCACCTGGGACCACCTTCTCATCACAAAACTAGGGAATTCTGAAAATAGTTATCAGTATTCTCTAAAACGAGGCTTTAAGACCAATAATAATGTTAGTTTTACAATAATATAATATCCTGGGACATTTCACACACGGTCATCTGATCCCAAACTAAGCAGAGCTTGTACTATGGAAACCAGATAACTGATATACTACATACACTACTTTTTTTTTGTAAATACATATTTGTATAGACACACACAGACTGGGGATAAACAGACTTGTTCATGCGAACAAATGTTTGTCCTGGATGGTAATCGAACCCACGACCTGCATGATAGGTGGTATCTTAACCAACCACGCCATCTGGCCTGTCGGTGAGGTACCTAATAAAGTGACTAGATGGCGCTACTGTACACCGCTAGATAGCGCTGTCGTTGTCGCTCGCCAAATGGTTAGGTTCTGTCGAACATTTTGTGTGACTGAGTCTTGTTATTTCTGTTCAATTATCGTCTTGCCACTTGCTATGATTTTTTGTCTAAGCGCGGCAGCTTGAATCCGTTTTCTGACTGCTTTGACTACCCAAAGCAATAATGTTTCAGCATGGCTGCTACAGCTGGTTGAGGTATATTAATTGTTGCAAAAAGTTTGTGCTCGCGAGGTCTATTTGCAGAACTACTATTTGGGTATTTCTATCTGGAATTTTTCAGTAGCAGCCCAGAGTCTTGATTTGTGTCCGGTAGATGGCGATAGTCTCGCCTCATATTACATGGGAGTTAAACATAACTGGCGAAATTAATGTAGATGTACTATTGGTACACCTCTGCCTAACCCTTCGAGGAAAGAAAGCGTGATGTTATGTTATGTGAATACATTTAAATGTTTTCAGGCCCAGAAGTAATCACAATAATATCCAATAATAATATCGTTTAATCCGATCTCAAACTTCTAGTAAGAACGTTCCTAAGCTATTAAACTTTTAGCTCACTTGGGGATTGAACCGAAGTTGGGTAACATTTAAAGTTACATCGATTACAGTACCTTTACGGAATAATCTTTTACTGTTCTTGTTTCTAAACTGTCTCATTTATAAAGAACTAGACTTTTCCCGTGTGAATAACGGATATAATCCCAAGGGAACGTACTGCCGGGATAAAAGGTATCCTATATGCGAGCCAAACTTCATACAAATTCGTTCAGCCATTAAGGCGTGGAAAGGCCAAACACAAGGAGATATTTTTACATTTATAATATTTATACATTAGTATGTATAATTGAAGAGGTTTTTAATGGTATAGGAGAGGCAAATCAGGATTTCGAATTCGGTACTCGGTATCCGCGGAATGAAAAACAACATTAATCATAAAAACTTTCCGGTAGTATTTTGTTTATATCATGGTATTTCCCTAACCGCAAACACAAATAGCCCGACGCGGAAAACCTACCTTAACAAATGTTTGTTACGAGTCAGAATCGAAAATGTGACTTGTGGCACGTCAGCCACTGCTCCTACCGTGTCATCAAACACAAGGTAGACCGAGGACCTGGTCAAGGTAGCGGGAATCAGCTGGATGCGAGAAGCACTGGGTTGGTTGTTGTACCGATGCTTGCTTACTACTGGAATAAAAAGTATCGTATGTCGTTACCCAGGTCATGGTCTGCACGTCACGTTCAGCAACAGACAGAGTTACTTTCGCGTCCATAGCTAAAACTTGATAATCCGGTATGGAAAGTTTTTTCAGGTATTTTTATTAATATTTTTAATTTAAAGATTCAGTTATTTTAAGCAAATAATTTTAATATTTTGGTTTTCCAATCTATTGTCTAAGTTGTAACAACTTAGAAAATAGATTTCGAAAAGTAGGCTGAATAGTTCGATATCTTTTTACTTCACAATAATAAAAATAATCTGACGTTTTTGCTTGCTATGAGAAACTCTTAGAATAATCAGGCATGACATTTGACAGTTGGACAAATGTAATTAGAGGTGAGAATGATCGACATGATCGAACTTTTACTTATTACTTTTAACTTATTTCAAACAGAAACTAGATTATATGTACAAGCTAACACTAAAAGATATATATGTATATTATGTACAAGTATATAAAAATCATAAAAATGAAAAAGGTGAAAGCTCATAGGGCATCAAAAAATTCGTCCGCATCGCTGTCAATGGAAAAAGTGCCCAAAAGGCTGGCAGCATTGCCACGTTGGATAGCAATGCTGATTCTTTGGGCTAAAAATAGGCCAGCCTTCTGGTCCCGTGAAGAGTCGACCAACCGCTTGGCGATGTCCCGAAATACTCGATGAGCACTCGGACCCCAAGGGCCTAGAGTTTCAACCCCAAACGGCTCGAACATATAGCTCCCAATAAGGTTGCTATAGGCGCCGTTTGAGGTTTTCTCCTCCTGCAGCAGCCGCCCTAGCACAACCCGCCGTGCTAAGAAGATGGGATGGCGCGAGGGTGTCGACACAGGTTGCATCCCACACGAAAAGCCTACCCAACTTCCAAGGCATTATGGTATTCCGTCTGGCCTCTTCCCATCGTCGCGTGCCAAGCCATTGGGTTCTAAAACTGCTGGCACCCCGGCGGTGACAAGAGCCCGACGGATGATGTCGTTAATGCTAGCGTGCCGTGCCATCCGACCAGCGCTCTTGCTGCAGGATAGTCCATGGTGTCCGAGGCAGTCGACTCCTTCACCGCATTGACAGCGATGTGGAGCCCCTTACTTTTAACTGATAATCAATTATGAAATATAGGGTGTCTTTTTTAGAAACAGAGAATTTTATATTTGAATAAAACACAGTAACATGTTTTTAATATCTGTGAAGTTAATGTTTGAATAGGTATATGATTTCGGGCATGTAGTCGCCGCGGCTAGTATTTACGTGGCGTAATCTGGAGGTTAAATTTATACACACTCTTCGCAGTAAATCAGGCTGTATTTCGGCAATGATGCGTCGAATGTTGGCATCCAAGTGCTCTATTATTTCTAGTTTATCGGTGTAGACATGCGACTTAACATAACCCCAGAGAAAATTCTGTAATGGCGCAAATCGCTCGAACGATGATTATACCATTCGTGCAATTAGTCGTTCGTGACGTTTCTTTCAGAAAATTGAGCCTATAAAAAAAATGTCTATCAATAAATTAGGCCTTGGCGGCAGCCGCGGCGGTCACATGTCCGACATGGTTCGAAATTATATAAAAAAATGAATGCCATAAAGTTATCTGTCAAATAAAGCCAATTTCATGGATATTAAAACAGTTATAACCGACTTAAAAAAGAAACGGAGGTTATCAATTCGACACGTATGTATGTAATATTATTGGAACTGCATTATATTCACATATGATAATCTATTAGGGCTTCCAAACCAATGTACAAAATTTGTATGTGTCTATGTTTGTCCACGTATTTCTCCGAAACTATTAATCAGATCATGACCATTTAATTTTTATTGGCTTCAACTTAGGGAACAGTGCTCGTTTCTTCAAAATCGGTTCAGGAGTTTTCAATATAATGGACTAAGGCTTGTAAGTGTGACGGCCTGGCTTATTGATACGAGCTACGGGTGTGGTGTCAAAGGGTAAAACATCTCAAAACCTTGGTCAAATTCTAGTGCAATATTTATAACAAAAGGATTAACTACTTATTACAAACAAACATTCCAGTTTTTACTAAAAACTAAAAATTACGAAATAAAATATAATTTTAAAAAATTTAATCGACTTCAAAAAGCAATTAACTCAAAATTGTGAAATAACTTCAATTTAGGAAGTCGGTGACAAAACAACTAAAATACAGATCCCAAGACACTAGATTTTAGATATATTGGACCATTCGACAATATAAACTTACGTTATTTTAATTTTCAGTTTTATGGTCGTACGATATTTAAATTTTCGACATTCAAATACGTACCCTTATTTTAACTAGGTTTTGCTCGCGGCTTCGCCCACGTGGAGGTCAGAAATTATCCCACGGAAACCTACTACCAGGATAAAAAAATATCCTTTGTCCTAATTCAGGTCATGGTCTACGCATGTGCTAAATTTCATTCAAATCCGTGCAGCCGTTTTAGCGTGAAAGCGTATCAAACAAACAGACAAACTCACTTTCGCATTAGTTAGGATAATTATTATTGTATATCAACGTGTATTAACCGCTGTACTATTGTGGCATAGAGGGTTCAGGGTAGAATAATGCGACTAAACGGTCACTTAAAACCGAGTTTAATTTAGGTTAAGCCACAAAGTTACAGAATAGGATCGTGAATTCACTTGTGTAAGGTTATGTGCTGTAGGGATATAAAAAGTGGGAGTACTGCCCTGGGTGGACCTTCTGGTTGGCGCTGCGGTGGCTCGGAGTGGTCAGCCTTAGGTCTGACTGTCAGCCGTAGTCGCCGGGTAGAGGGCCGCGTCTGGCGCGCAGGCTACCGGAGTAATAAAGTAAAAAGCGGGGCCGGTAATGTGGCCGTCAGCCGTAGTTGCTTGGTGCGAAGCTCAGCGGCCGCCGGTGCAGTCCGTAAGTAGGTGGAGATGAGGGTTCAGGACGGTAGCTAGTCGGTATAATTGGTTATGGCTGGTAGTTTAGCCAGAACTGTGGACTAGCCGAAGCAGTGATCGAACCGAAGCTGTGATCGAACTGAAGCGGTGAATGTATCCGAAGCTGTGAAGTATCCGAAGCGGTGAACCATGGAAACACGCAAGGGTGCTCCGTATGCTCAGATGAAGATCCGGTAAGCCTCTGTGATGTGCGTAGTTTCCTAACCAGACGAGTAGCCCCGTAGCCCCAAGACAAAGAAAGGGTCAGTGGAGAGGAAACCAGCATCACAGTGGTTTACAAGATCATTATTTAGAATGAACACAAGGTAAAAACACAGTTATAGTAATAACCGCTGTGCGGAACCGTTGTGCTCACCCGCGCGCGGGATAACCGTTGAGCGCCCCACCCGCGGACGCCCGCGGTTATCTTGTAAACAAAACCGATTTGCATCGTAGCTTCTTGGAATTTTGTGACCGTTGAACCGTTCTTAGAATGCTAGTGAGTAGGGCTTTATAGTAATGTAGAATTAGAAAGGACTCCTTAATAGTGGTGGAACAAGGTTCAAACCAAAAGCAGATTTGCGTGGGATGACTTTACTCCCACGAACCACTACTTAAATAAAGAAATGGGATGAATTTCATCCCATGTGTAATTAGCGGATATACAAATTCTCCTAAGGACTCTATGAGTACTCACCCAATTTCGGGGAACTATATATGCTTATGTGACTGGTCGTAGAATAAAAAGGGTGGAGTCTTCTCGTGCAGTCCTATTTATAACCTTTGAGTTTCTAGCAAGTACTGTAGGGAGGTGTAGGTAGTAATGTCACAGACTAATTAGCAAATCTCACAGATAATTAATATGTACTTAGTTGACTTAGTGGTACAGTACATTGATATGTTACACTATTAAGGGCTAATTTTCCAATAGTCAGATAAGTTTTAACTGAAGAGTAAAAATGGCAGTTTAACATATTTTATATACAAAAGCTGTCACACCGTATTTATTCTTCACTTAGGTAGCCTAACGATTGAAAAATCCGCCCTCAATGAAATAACCTGTTATGTATAAGCAGTACCTTTGTACTTCAAATTATAAATATGTATTTTACTGTGTCCAATCTGTTAATGTGTAGGTAGGTATGCTTTCCACGGATTTATTTTAAATCCTGGAAATATTTATTATTATATATTTATATATTTATTATATATTTAATTTAGGTAAAACTTTCCAACTAATAGGTTGTTTTATTTATCAACAAGACTCGAAAGGAAGTGGAAATTTGTTCCTTGAGCGAAGGTAGGTCAAGTAACAAATTTCCGTTTCCTTTGAAATTCTTATAGAAACTGCTTTTCTCCTAAAGGTGCGTCCAGACAGTGCTGCGAGGCAGGCGCCGCGATTGCTTCTTTTATATGAAAGATGCCTCAGCCTAAGGCACCTGACCTGACGTAATAAAAAAAAATCATATGCATATACCTTAAATTATTTTGTTATGAAAGTAATCATAATAAAAAATGTCTGAAGCTTAAGTTCATCTCCTGTTCCGAGACTGCATCAGTACTCGGCAGGATGTGTAGTACCCTGTACAGAATATCAATAAAGTTTCTTATAGAAAATTGAAATATTCTCGCCGGGAAGCGGATATGTCGTTCCGCCTATAGATACGGCGTGGCCAGCATATCTTAACTGCTGATAGTCGATATTTTATCAACAACTAGGTAACTAAGGTCTTCTTATAGTTATTTTAGATTAGTCCCTTATTTCGCTCTCTTCCGAAATAGAATAGGAGACACTAAACTAGAGCCCCTTTTACACGATGCAAGTTTCTTGCCTGTGGCATACATAAACAGTGTTGTGTGTCATTTGTTGCTTCAATTGTATTAATTGAAGCAACAATTGACTCGCAATACTGTTTGGATTTTTATTGTCGCATTGCTGGATATAGGCTTAAACCAAGCACCGCCACTGCGACTGGTTCTGTGTTTCCCGCATCCAGCGGATTCCAGTGATTTTCACAAGGTCATCCGTTCACCTTGTGGGTGGCCTTCCAGCGCTACATCAGAACCTTTCGGTCATCTGTTCTGCGAGCAATGTAGAGCACATTGTGCCGTCATAAGGAAAAAATACGTATCTGATATTTTTGTTCAAAATAGAGTTATATTTTATTCGGAATCAGCAAACAAAGACGCATCCACCAGTATTTTTAACCAACTTCCAAAAGGAGGAGGTTCTCAATTCGTCTGTATTTTTTTTTTTGTTATTTTTTTTTTTTGTATGTTTGTTACGCGATTACTCAAAGACGGATGGACCGATTTAGAAAATTCTTTTTTTGTTTGATAGGGTAGACTTCCGAGGTGGTCCCATATAAATTTTATTAACTTAGCTTAGGGAGTTTTTGAGTTAGCTTCAACAATGCGTATATTTCCCACTTATTTTATGTGGATGATGTGATGGTGTTTTAATAACTTCCTATCACTGTTATTTACATGGCTATATCTACAATTATTGTGCTCAATTATGTATTCGAATTTGTGTGGGGTAGGTTCCACAACTAAAAAGTGAAAAATAAAAACTTTTTAGCAAAAAATAAAACCGACTTCCAAAACAAAACACTACAAAGTGAAAAATAACTTTAATTTCGGAAGTCGGTGGCAAAAAACGAAAATACAAAACCCAAGACACCGACTACCGAAATTAAAGTTATTTTTCACTTTGTAGTGTTTTGTTTTGGAAGTCGGTTTTATTTTTTGCTAAAAAGTTTTTTATATAGGCGTAAACTTAACGAAAACCTAATAATTCTTACTATTAAAAGACGCATCTGCCTTTTGTATTTTGTATTTTAAACAGGGCAAAATATTGTTTTTCTCCATTTCAATATTTCTGTACATACGTCCTTTTTCTTTACGGCGACAGCATTGCTCGCCCACTACCACTTAACTTTGGCAATTCTTCGGACAAGGTCGGTTACCTTGGTTCTTTGGCCTTTAGGTGACTTTTAGCCTACCAATTAGGCCCATTGTGAGCGACCGTGATTCAGTGCCGTAGGTCGTCACTGGCAACACGCACTGGTCAAAGACTTTCGTCATCAGACACTGCGGTATGTCGTACAAGTGACTAATGGCCGATTGATATAATTTTCGGACTATTATTGATTCAAATTAAGACTCGTTGGCCGTTACGTTGCGTCGTCGGCTTACCGGCAAAAGCCCTGACGAGCGGCCCCTCCTCGGGTTCCTCTTCGCTTTACCGTGGGTGATCAAGTCACGGCTACTAAGCCCTCCCTGCCTCGACAATGCGGGAACCCATAGGGCAGGTAGACGTAGGTACCTAAATGTATCAATAAATGCCGATTTACGAGTACTCGGTGCGACCTAATTGCCTGTGGCATACCATAGTGCTCGGTTACTATAAACCAAAACGAATCGTTTTTGTTCTAAAACTGGTTATAAAAATAGATTCTTCAGCTAATTTTACCTATGATAGGTACTTCCGTGTAAAATACTGGCATTCAGCTGCATCCAGTTAGACTGGAAGCCGACCCTAACATATGTAGTTGGGAAAAGGCTAGGCAGATTGATCTGTTCTGACTGCTACGTTGGTATAGTAGTCGCAAGGTCAACTGCAGCAGCTGTTGAGCGTGGAGTGTTTGGTTTGATTCCCAGCTCAGACAACGTGTTGTTGGGTTTTCATCAAGAATTACGAAACACAGTCGAGAGGTGTCGCGGGACTCCCGGTTGGTACCGGTGGATTTATTTGATTGTAATTTTTTCTTCATCAGGAAATGTGCCGTTTGATTGTATACACACAAATAAGTAAGCCGCTCCTGGCGTAGCCACCTGCTGGGCTCAACGTATCTAATATAATTAAATACTGTTATATTTGTCATGGACTCGAAAAGAAAAAGAACAATATAGTTTTAGGATCAATTGGCTATCTTTGTTCGCAGTGCGTCTCTGGACGTATCAGACTTGCGTGGAGTTCGGCTGGTACCAGTCCACCACCAGCTCGCGGCAGCCTTTCCTCCACACCGTGCCCGTGGAGTACTTCCACCAAATGTGCAAGGACTTCTACTCCACTTAGTAAGTAGAGAGCTTGAAGGATCTTTTAGTGCCTGAAAGACATTGAGAGGGTTATTGGTAAACATTTGTGAAATTGTCACAGAAATTGTATTGACAAAACAAAATGGACGCGGCGGCGTTAGTTAGTACCAGCAACGCCCACCTGTCAACGTCATTCGTGCGCCAAAATATTCTTGTTGCAGTGTAGTAACTACATGACTGAAGGATTTTAAAAACTATAGTCATGATTATTGAATTTAAATAGAAGAACATTAGGCAAGCGGTAGTAAAGAGTGTCATGAATATAACTCTGGTACTCTGCGTAGCAGGCGTAGAACTTGCGTAGCAGGCGTAGATCATGCGTAGCAGGAGTAGACCGTGCGTAGTAAGGGTAACCCGTGCGTAGCAGGCGTAGATCATGCGTAGCAGAGGTAGACCGTGCGTAGTAGGGGTAACCCGTGCGTAGCAGGCGTAGATCATGCGTAGCAGGAGTAGACCGTGCGTAGTAGGGGTAACCCGTGCGTAGCAGGCGTAGAACTTATGCCTAGAACGAACATAGAACTAGGTAAACGTCTAGAGCGTTTATCGCATCATTTACCTAAATCGAAATAGGTACCTCAAGAGCCGACAGGAAAACATAAAATGGCTGACATAAATAAATTTTGTGGCAGACCGATAGAATGTTTACCATGATTTAATGCGTCGTAATAAATCAAAATGGTTCATTTATTCATTGTTTATTTATTTTAATTAACATTTATACGAATTCTAACCACATTGACGCATTTATGGGCACTGCTTATAGAATTTGAGGAATAAGGTTACAGTAAATATGTACAATTTTCCGTGTTATAGCCATTTCATACAATAGTCAAAGAATGACAGTTGTGATTTGAATTTACGGACAATTTAGGTTATAGTCAATTTGCTTAACAATTAATTTGGCTGACTTTACTAAAATGCAACAATAATTCATATTTTTACATTTTTGTTTGTAACTATTATACTAGAGTTTATGACATATTTCAAGCAGTTTTGTGGTTGTCGATCATACAATATTAGTTTTAGTATATGCGAAACCCGAAACACGTGTCTAGTATGTTTATGTAAAGAACCTATACAACCTATACAAAATTTCAAAACTGTATCATGAAAAATGACAAAGTTATAAGCATTTTATGTTACCTGGTTGTCCGTATAAAAACATGGTCACCACGCGCCCCGAGCCGCCCGCGCGCGCTTTCAGCGTCGTGCTACGCTCTCTCATTGATAATTTGGTAGTAAGTACTACCCGTACGGTGTTTGTATTGTAATTAACTGGTGATAACATTTTCCATCACACTTGCAGGCTTTGGACTGTCGGCGGGATCTCATGGTGACATGGAGAGTGCGACTGTCGCAACCCAGTGCTGGGCACGCCACAATTGCGGCGATAAGTCCCCTCTTTGAGGAGTGGTTGGAGAATCGTCATGGCACCCTCGCCTTCCACCTGACGCAGGTCCTCACCGGACACGGTTGCTTCGGGAGGTTCCTGTTCCGGATAAGGCGGGAGGAAACACCCGGGTGTTACCACTGTGTGGATCGCCCGGAGGACACGGTGGAGCATACGGTGGAGGTCTGCCCGGCTTGAGCAGAGCACCGCCGCGTCCTCGCGGAGACGATCGGCGGCGGCGATCTCTCGCGTCCGGCCCTGGTACAGGCCATGGTACGGAGCGAGAGTGCATGGGAAGCCGTCACCTCCTTCTGCGAAGCTGTAATGCTCGCGAAGGAGGAGGCTGAACGCGTGAGGGAGAGGCAATCTTTGGGCCCTTACACCCCTAGTCGCCGCAGGAGACGCCCTGGGCGTCGGGAATCGATAGCCGATTCCCGGCCACCGTAGGCGCGGGCTTGCGGATGGTGAGCAACGGGTAGCTCGCCGTCCGGTAAGGACCAGGCCCGGGTCGACGGCGCGTTGTGTTCCACGCGCGCCTCAAAGAGATGTCAGCACTAGCTGAAGGGGTTCGCTAGGGCCAAAGCCCGCCATGGTTGCCGGTTGTTCGAAAGAGTTACCGTGGCCCTGGCACAGGCAACTGAAAGAACACGGGTGGGTTTTAGTCAGTAGAAGTCTGACACGCCCTCCCGCTCCACCCAGAGCGGGAGAAGATATTTGATGATTTCCCATCCACAAAAAAAAAAAAAAAGGCTTTGGACTGTCGTAGATATCTATTGGTCAAGTGTAGGTAGATATTATTATGTACTTTATTCGTAAAGCAGCCGTAAGTGATAAAATGAAGTCAGTGCTATTTGTTGCACCTTAAGCCAACCACTTAAGGTTCAAAGTGGATGAAAAGTGTTAAACATCGCATTACTTAACCAAAGCAGGCTGTCTCCATCTGCCATCTTGGCGTATTTAAAAATGTTAATCGTCACTATTTACAATAATTGACTTAATCAGTTTTTACTTTTTTGATTGGCGCCTGCGTTATCTCGGCTAGTGGCTATCGGAGCCAGAAAGGTACCGTAGTCCCTAGATCTTTGTGTGATGGAAAGCATTGTGTAATGTATTCCACGATACTCTGCTTCCGAATTGCTCCTAGTACCACGCAGTACTGCCAGAGTGTTAACACCACAAACTGCTAGTGTACGTACCATTTCTGTGTGCTGGACGTTTGTGTATGAGAAAGATACGGTTACACGATACTTTTTACTTACGATAAGTACATACACGATCAACCAAAACACAACTGTAGGCCCACGGCAGCCGTACACTCGCGGGGAGCGTGACATTTCAACACGTGCGCGTCAATCTGTAGAATCCGGGAGACTGAAGTAGGGGTGGTTTTACCCCTGCCCCGCTGTGCACCCGCACCTGGGTGTGCGCCGATGTGCATGATTGCCGATAGGTACTTAGTGTCGCTCGGTCATTGACTTATATAGCTCTGTGTTCAACTTGTAACCTTTTTTAAATATTTTTGGTACAAAATATAACATGGTGTAAAAATTATTGGAATCGATTCAGTTACTTATTCTGAACAAACAATATTCAGGTTTCGCATATACTAAAAATAATGTTGTATAAAGCTTTGCTTTATAATAAGTATATTACAAAATGTACTTTAAGATGAGTACCGTACAGTATCATTTCCTCCTTATAACATTATTAAATGCAACGTTCCTCTGTCTCTTCGTTAAAATATCTTAATATCACGCCTGTGTTTCCTTCCTTCCGGGTGGGTTGAACTCTTTAGTACACTCACATTTGACCAGGAATGTTAAAATCCCAGTGGGGGGTAATATGGTTCGACCTCATTGTGCTAGTATAATATTCATTGACCGAGCGTGCGAAGCGTCTCTGCTTCAAGTTCGGCAAAATAATTTTGCCGAACTTGAAGCAGAAAGGGAAAGGCGAAAGCAAATTATTTGCTTTCGCCTGTCAGTTTGTTGGTACTCCTCTACAGGTCGTATTTTATACAACCATCTGGACGAAGCTTGGTATACAAGTTTTAAGACTTTGTAGTTTTTTTTTTGTCGTCGGGAATTTTTGATTGGAGGTGTACTTCCTCCTAAAAGGGGCAAAAAGGGGGCTACTGGATATCTCCGCCTTGTAAGATCCGATTTTGAAAGTTCTTTTTTTTATTTAAAAGGTAGTAACTTTAAATTTGTCTCATAAAAATTTGGTGAAGATCTAATGAGTATCTGCGGCGTGATGAGCAAAATAGCTCTTTAAAATGCAGTAAATTGCTCACTTTTAGAATTTCTAATATTGGAATTTGCCTTTAGGGATTGATGGAGCACCTGGGACCACTTTCTCATCACAAAACTAGAGAATTCTGAAAATAATTATCAGAAATCTCTAAAACGAAGCTTTAAAACCAATATTAATGTTAGTTTTACAATAAGGTCACTAGATGTCGCTACTGTGCACCGTTCTACACGAGGTCTACTGTTCGCAGAACTACTAGTGTTAAGAAAAACTTAATGACATACATAAACTCACGCCTTCTTCCTGTGGGGATAGGCAGAAACTACAGAGCGCCACCTGCTACTACTCACTACTTACTGTTCATACATCTGGTCATACACGTATGCTGTCTGATCTTTCAGAAGAACATCACTTATAAAGTCACTCTATATGTCCTTCTACGACGTCCCCTCCCGGCGTTTCCACTCACCTCTGTAATGTAGACATGCCTTTTGTTAGTCATCCATTCCTCTCAACATGTCAAACCACATACTTTTTTTTAATTTTTATGACTACACAAAGGGCAAAGGCCCACAGTATTCAAGTTTGTTAGAAAACTTGGTTCGGAAAACTATACTTAGTCTTAAAATCAAAACTTTTCTCAACAGTTTCGACGAAGCAAGACTGCGCTCAGGCATTAAGCGAACGAATATATTCTTCGGGGGCCTCACTCACTTGCCTGACAACGTAGTGTCAGTAGCTGGGGGCCACGACCCTTGGTCCCCCATGGGCCCCAACGGAACCCATGCACACCACAACGCGCCTGTGTACGTCGTGCCTGGAGTGTCACATTGTAGGGCTATTAGGTAAGTAATTCATCATTAGCATAGAAAGAAAGAGAAAGAAAAAAAATATATTCTGCACAAACAAAACGCTCATTACAAAAAAAAAAGACATAAAATAAAGACACACAAAGTAGCCAAAAGCCTCGTATTTAACAAATAAAAGTTTAAAGTTTGATCATTTTGTCCATTGCTTGATGTCATGGCAGCTCACTTTGCATAATTACTGTACTCAGTGGTAATTACTCTGTGTGCATCATAGACAGAGTTTCTCTGTCTACGATGTGCATCCACATTGCCAGCTTAGCGCAGTTGTATCAAAAATAATGAAACCGCCATTCGTGAGGCGAGCGCAGAGCGCGCGTAGTTTTCAAACGATACTATACGCGCGTTATGGCCGCACTACGGGCCTAGTCAGCAAGCGACCTAATGCGCGGGTGGCGGGTACCAAACCAGTTCAGTCGTCGCTCGGCGTAAGCGCATCTGTACAATGTTTTTTTGGTAAATTGGCGGTAAATACTGAAATAATTATACGTAAATGCGATTCAATCCAAACCAGCTATATTGGTAAACCAGCTATATTGGTAAAGTCAACATCCACACCACAGTAATCGCACAATAACAAGAAAATAAAAATTTGTCTATTTTATTAGATTTTAATTAACAATAAATATTTAATAAAATAGACAAAAAATTACCACTCCGCCCCCTTATCTCCGAAATTATCATCATTATCCTGCACTTATCCCAATTTATTTGGGGTCGGCGCAAATTGTCTTTTTCTTCCATACTTCTCTATTAGTCGTCATCTCGGTAGTCACTCCATTTCTGGCCATATCATCTTTCACACAGTCCATCCATCGTTTCTGTGGTCTTTCCTTACTCGTGTAGCATCCACATTCATAATCAAAACTTGCTGGACGACATTTTCCTCATTCCTCCGCATCACATGTCCATACCATGACAACCGATTTCCACACAACTTTTCAGTCACCGGTGTCACTTTTAGACTTCCTCTTACTTACTCATTTCTTATTCTATCCATTCGCGTAACACCATACATCCCTCTTAGCATTCTCATCTCGGCTGCATGCAATTGACTTTCATTCATTATTTTTGTGAACCAACATTCTGATCCACACAAGACAATAATGGTCTAACCATTGTTTTATAATTTTTCCCCTTCAGTTTAAGGGGAATGCGGTAGTCACAGATTCTTCCCGTGACCTGCAGCCATTTCATTCATCCAGTGTTAATTCTGTGCTTAACAGTCCGATCTAGCAAGCACACCATCAAGCGCTATGACTCCAGAAGTGGAGAGACCGCTGAAATCGCAGAACATATACTCGGTTTTTGTTCTGCTGATTTTCAAGCCAACATTCTCCAGTTTCCGTTGCCATTTCTCCAATCTGCTCTGGATCTCAGATCCATCTTCACTGACAACGGTTCGGCCCGGAACGGTGTCGTCGGCAAATAGCATGCACCAGGGTGCTTCCTGTATGTCCGCCGTCAGAGCGTTACCGAACGTTATGTCAGCGAACCTTATCTCCGAAACTACTGAGCCTAAAATTTTGCAAAAAATACAACAAAGAGTTCTATACCTATAGATTAGAGAAAATCTTACAAGAAATCCATGTTCTTAAAATAACATGTTAAATATCTCAATATTGTGCGTACAAACTTACATTTGCAGTTAGAATGTATGGGCAAACATGTTTTTCAACTACAATGTTAAGTTTGTTCTTGGGATAAATTCATCCCAACTATGGAACCGTTCATTGTGCGGAGTCCGACACACACGTGGCCGGTTTTTTTTTTTATTAATTCTAGATTTACTTCGACATGATACACAAATAAGTATTACTTTAATCTGGTTGTTAATAATATTATAAATTTGACTTATTGCAGGCCAACTGGCAACAGTGAGACTGAAGAGCTGGAAGCAGTGAAGAAAGCGGTGCTAGACCACATGTACGAGTATATCATCGGGCCAATAGAGCGGCCCATGGACTCTGGTGCGAGCAATGTGGCCGCCGGCATTGTGATATTACTCACTGCACTCTTTGCTTCGCTGCAGATCAATCAATAAACTTCATAATTATCATTCACTTGTTTGTTTCATTAACATTTTCCTTTATTATCAGATTAGGTAGAGTTTTGTACAGTAGCGGTCAGAACTCCACTGCCAGTATTACAAAACTATCGCATCGTTACCCGTCGCACTTGAGACCTTCTACTATTTAGGCATTTCACTAACATGTACACACCCGTATGTTGCACTCTTTCATCACGAACCAAACAGAAAAAGCGCAGTATAAAGTCTTTTTCTGATTATGGTAATGAGAAAAAGACAGCGAATATTTTAAACAAGACACATAAAAGTTGAGGGTAGATTTGAAACAAAATAAATTTTCTGTCTGTAGTTATAATGGGTATGACGTTGTTGGTTGGTGAACTTAGTTACGAGCGTTTGTGTTATTGATATCAGAGGTGTTGAGTTTGAAGATTTTTATTGATAAAAACTTTTTAGCAAAAAATAAAACCGACTTCTAAAACAAAACACTACAAAGTGAAAAATAACTTTAATTTCGGAAGTCGGTGTCTTTGGTTTTGTATTTTCGTTTTTTGCCACCGACTTCCGAAATTAAAGTTATTTTTCACTTTGTAGTGTTTTGTTTTAGAAGTCGGTTTTATTTTTTGCTAAAAAGTTTTTATTTTTCACTTTTTAGTTGTGGAACCTACCCCACACAAATTCGAATACATAATTGAGCACAATAATTGTAGATATAGCCATGTAAATAACAGTGATAGGAAGTTATTAAAACACCATCACAACATCCATATAAAATAAGTGGGGAATATACGCACTATTGAAGCTAACTCAAAAACTCCTAGAGCAAAGTTAATAAAATTTATATGGGACCACCTCGGAAGTATACCCTTTCAAACAAAAAAATAATTTTCCAAATCGGTCCATCCGTCTTTGAGTAATCGCGTAACAAACATACAAAAAAAAAAAAAAAACATACAGACGAATTGAGAACCTCCTCCTTTTGGAAGTCGGTTAAAAATCCAAGCAAATATAAATATTGAAGCCAGGGCTAGCATTGTAGCCTTGCATAACAATGGGTGTAATCTATCTGAAATATCCGATGAAACCGGATTTTGTGTAAGTTATTTTATTGTTTTTGAATTTATTTGTTTTCATAAGTAACGCTTCAAAATGTGTAATAAAGATTTCTTTTTTTTTTAGAGAGATACTGTGAGACGTTGGGTGAAGAGATTTGAGGAAGACGGGAGTCTTGAGAGCCGTGTAAGAAGTGGTAGGCTGCCACTTATTAACCAGTCTCAGCGATGTTTTGTGGTTGGTGAATATGAAACGAATGATTTCATACCTACAAGACGATTTGCTGAAGAATTTGATACCTACGTCATTGCGTACTGTTCGCCGTCCATGCCGAAGGCCTTCTCATCGAATACCAGCGAAAAACCGTTTTTAACGCAAAGGCATAAGGAGAAACAGTTGCGTTTTGCTCGAGAATATTTAGACTTTGATTGGGATACTACTGTATTTGCTGACGAGAAGACATTCAAGTCGTGTCAAAAAGGAAGACTTCATTTGTGGCGCAGAGATAATACACGTTGAACTGACAGAAATATTATAAATAATACGGAGTCAGGAATAATTAGTGTGAATATGTGGAGGTGGATTAGTGCTCAAGGGCCGGGTGAGTTGGCATTGATACAGATGCGGGCCAACAGCTCCAATTACGTCGAGGTTTTGAGCGATATAATGCTACCTACTCTTCGCAGTGGATGAAATTGGTGACTTTTGTTTGGTTCAAGATAATTGTCCGATACATCGTGCCAGTATTGTTCGTGACTGGTTTAGTGAGCATTCAGATGTTAAAGTTATTCCGTGGCCAGCGCGATCCCCTGATTTAAACCCTATAGAAAATGTATGGGGCTTAATGGTGCAAAGATGGGAAGCGCGAGACGAAATATGTCTCGAACAGCTGAAGTCCCATTGCATGGAGTTGTGGGATAGTTTACGTGGCACAGACATTTGCAGTAATATTGTGGCCTCCATGCGTCGACGTCTTCTTGACTGCATTGATAATGACGGAGGTCACACTAAATATTAATAAAAAAATATTATATTATTAAATGTTATCAGGGAAATTCAGGGGATACTGGCCATAATAGTAATAAGTTAGTGATCGTATGATTGTAGGATTGAGGTTTAGTTTTCTTTTCCTTTAGAAAACGAATAAATTAAGCTATAACCTCAATAAACCAAAAACATCATATTTTAGTAGCAGCCAAAAATGATTTACGAACAATTTAGGTATTTTATTTATTTCAAAGTTCGGAATATGTTTATGTTTTTAAGGTTGTTATCAATATCTCAATAAATATTCCTATGAATAAAAGTTTTTTTTTAAATTAAATTGCCTATTATACTTTATTTTTACCCTCTATACCCTATTGTCATTGATTAACGAAACTCAATAAATAATTGAACTCTGACACAAAAACGGAAAAACAAAAAGAGTCGAATGCGCGTACCGAGGTTCGAACCTTCTCCACTTCACGCACACACAATAACAGCCAGCCACTCATGTGAACCTGCCATCGCTGCTTGTAATTTTTGCTTCGAATTTTAGCATTGCTTTTAAATAAGCACAATGGCACTATGTCTTTAGTGTTGACCACACATGCATCTGACCAACCAACAACGCGTTTTCGTAGTTATACTGTGTGCGCGTTACTGTCTGCATTAAAACATCACACACACAGAGATATGCACAGATATGGCGTACAGGCCAAAATGATCATTCCGGTGGCAGTCCACTTATGAGCGTTGATTGTACACATATTTCGCCAGTAAAATTATTGACAGCTTCAAGTCTGGCAAAATTTGCTTTCGTCAGTCAGTTTGTTGCTACTCCTTTACAGTATTATTTTACCACTGATCTGGACGAAACTTGGTATACAGGTTTTACGACTTTATAGAAATTTTTTGCCGTCGGGGATTTTTGATTGGAGGACTTCCTCCAAAAAGGGGCAAAAAGGGGGCTACTAGATATCTCAGCCTTATGAAATCCGATTTCGATGGGTTTTTTTTTTATTTTATTGGAAAGATAGTAACTTTAAAATGGTCTCATAAAAATTTGGTGAAGATCTGATAAAATGGTAAGTAAATATAACTTTAGTGGTCTAATAATTATTGCAATAAAGCTTGTGCTCGCGAGGTCTACTGTTCGCAGAACTACTAGTAAGTCCGCGTGACGGAAAATATCGTGTGGAAACAATCCTAGAAACAAAAATTCGAAGACATGAGACATCCACCATACCGCTATGCTTGCGTGGTGGATGACGGCCCAGTCCCAGTGAGGCCTCTAGCTTTGCCTGAACCACAAATCGAACCCAGGACCCAATGATCAGCAGTCGTAGCTACTAGAGCAACGCGGCAGTTGTTTAGTTTAATGAAACTGCAATCTGTACCAATATTACAAATGTGACAGTAACTCTGTCTGTTACAAATATTAACCCTGCCTGTTACTGATATTAACCCCCTCTGTTACCAATATTAACTCTGTGTGTTACTAATATTAACCCTCTGTTTCTAATATCAAATCTGTCTGTTACTAACATTAACCCTGCCTGTAACTGATATTAACCCCCTCTGTTACCAATATTAACTCTGTCTGTTACTAATATTAACCCTGTGTGTTACTAATATTAACCCTGCCTGTTACCGATATTATCCCTGTCTGTTACTAATATTAACCCTCTTTGTTACTTATATTAACTCTGTCTGGTACTAATATTAACCCTGTCTGTTACTAATATTAACTCTGTCTGTTACTCATTTGCGCCTTTACAAAACACCTGATAGGTAGAACTATGGGTGTTCTATACAGGGTTAAATTAATATTTATTTAATTGTATTTTAAATTGGCTAGCTAAATTCTGTGGACGCGATGGGAATCGATATTTAAACACGATTAACAATTTTTTTTTATCACTGTTATTGTTGTTACTTGAAGTTTGAGTTGAGAAAAATTGTTTTCTTAGGTTTTGTCGTGTTTAGACATCGATACCGAGCACGTCGCCGAAGCTTACAAAAAAAATACAGATTTTTAAAAACCGTAGTGACTACAATAACTACGGTCGGTGACCCCACAAGAAAAAAAAAAACTTCAAATTAACAAATTGTTTGTTTTATTATGTTTAAACATCGATATCCATCTCGTCTGCGGAGTCAGATCTCAACCCTTTATATAGATCACCCTCTGCCTAACCTTTCGGAGAGAACAGACGTGAGTACCTATATTTAAAAAAAAATGAAACATAAAATATACGCAGACGAAGTCACGTGCAACAGCTACTGTTTAATTCATGATTCATGTATAAAGAAAAAGGGGTGCATAAAATTGATATCAATAGATCGTGGAAAATAATGAGCCCTAAAATGTAAGTTCTTAAAACTATTATTTCAGGGACCTCTTTTTCCTGTTCGCACCACAACCTGACGTCATTGCACTTTGATAAAGATGAGTCAATTAATTATATAAATAGGGCAACAATTTTACTCAAAGTTTTGTATTCAAATTAACTTGGACTAAGTAAGACTTCAAAATGTTGTCGAAACTGGTTCTTCTGTTGGTGTTGATCTGTTTGATAGGCCTTGTGACTTCATATGTCGTTCCTATCGAAGATCGTCCGTGTCCAAATGGTTATGTCTTTTTCCTTCGCAGATGTTTAACGTGAGTAATATCCATTTCCTTTTCTAGTTATAAATATATTCCGCCTGTCATGTCGCAGGTCGTAGGTTCGAGTCCCATCCAGGACAAACATTTGTGTGCAATGTCTTTTTGTCTTGAGTCTGGGTGTAATTATCTATACAAGTAGGTACGTATTTACAAAAAAAAGTAGTGTATGTAGTATATCAGTTATCTGGTTTCCATAGTACAAGCTCTGCTTAGTTTGGGATCAGATGACCGTGTGTGAAATGTCCCAGGATATTATATTATTGTAAAACTAACATTATTATTGGTGTTAAAGCCTCGTTTTAGAGAATACTGATAATTATTTTCAGAATTCCTTAGTTTTGTGATGAGAAAGTGGTCCCAGGTGCTCCATCAAGCCCTACCTAGTAGTTAAAGGGCCGATCCCACTTCCGGTTTTTTTTTTTTCATAATGTACACTGATTTACCCATGATTTCTAGGTTAGTTCATGTAGTTCTTTTTAGGGTTCCGTACCCAAAGGGTGCCAATGGAATCCTATTACTAAGGCTCCGCTGTCCGTCCGTCCGTCCAACCCTCTGTCTGTCACAGAGCTGTATCTTTTGAACCGTAACAGGTAGACACTTTTCACAGAGTGTGTAAGTAAGCAGTCTAACAACAAATTAGAAAAATAAAAATATTGTTCGGTGGTACGGAACCCTTCGTGTGCGAGTCCGACTCGCACTTGGCCGCTTTTTTCATATGGTAGAAAATGCGCGTAGCGGAATTACAAATCATATTTATTAACTTTGTTTGAGTAGTTTTTGAATTCGCTTTTATGATATCTTTTTTATCGAGTTCGTCTATATTGATGATGTTGCTGTCGTCACATAGTAAATAGTGACACCAACATCAATTTATGTAGGGTAATGAAACTAAAAGGTGAAAAAAATATTACAAAACAAAACAATCACCTTGAAAAAAAAAACAAAAAAAAACCGGCCAAGTGCGTGTCGGACCACAATCAATGAAGGGTACCGTAGTTGGGGATAGATTTATCCAAAGAACAAACTTCTAACATTGTAGTTGAAAAACATGTTCTCATATACATTCCAACTGCAAATGTAAGTTTGTGTGCACAATATTGAGAGATAGAATAGGTATAGAACTATTCTCTGTATTTTTTTCAAAATTTTAGGCTCAGCAGTTTCTGAGATAAAGGGGAATGGTCAATTTTCGTCTATTTTCTTAAATAACTTTAAAACAATTTATTTTAAAATTATAAAATAAATATATTTGAGACCCTCACAGTAAGCCCTTCCATTTAATATGTCACATAGTACAGTTTGTAAAACTTATTTTTCATTTTCTTATTTGCCCCCCAAAATTGACCCTTATATTCAAAATTAATTAACTTACTTTACACGTCCCTATTTGGGTCACAGAATTTAATACGTGTACCAAATTTCAACTTAATCGGTCCATTACATTCGGAGCAAATTGGCTGTGACAGACGGACAGACAGACAGACACACGAGTGATCCTATAAGGGTTCCGTTTTTCCTTTTGAGGTACGAAACCCTATTAAATACAAAAAAAAAAAACCGGCAAAAGGTTCCGTTGTTGGGATGAATTTATCCCAAGAACAAACTTAACATTGTATTTGAAAAACATGTTCTCTCATACATTCCAACTGCAAATGTAAGTTAGTCGACTACTACTCGTCAACTTGTAAAGCCTACTTAGCTGCGATAGTTTGTCTTTTAAGAATGGTTTTCACAGACCCGAAATATTTTGAACAGCCTATCCAACGTTACCCCATACCATGGGATACACGAGAAAATAATATCATCCCCACTTTATGTGCAAGGGAGGAGGAGCTCGCGGCTAGTAATAACAACCGCACGGGTCGATCCATCAGGTTAAGCTACGCTTGCCGGGGTTGGTTTGTGGATGGGTGACCATCTTTTCATACCGAGACTCCTCTGTGCCTCGGAAAGCACGTTAAGTCGTTGGTCCCGGCTGTCATTCGAGGATCTTTGACAGTCGTTACGGGTCGTCAGAAGCCCGAAAGTCTGACAACCAGTCTTACCAAGGGGTATCGTCTTACCCAGTAAACTGGGTTGTGAAGGTCAGATAGGCAGTCGCTCCATGTAAAATACTGGTATTCAGCTGCATCCGGCTAGACTGGAAGCCGACCCCAACATACTTGGGTAAAGGCTAGGCAGATTGATTTATGTGCAAGGGAGGTAGAGAGATAAAATAAGATTTTATTTTACCACTCTGTCGGCGTGAATAATGTATACGAGTACCTATGCCAAATTACAGTTTTCTAGTAGTCTCTGAGCTAAGCCGCGGACAGACAGACGAACATGGTGAAACTAGAAGGGTTCCTTGTTGACTACGGAACTCTGAAAAGGCGACAAAAATAAAAACTAGTTTTAGGTACGGAAGTCGGTGGAAATTTCACAGTCAGTGACTTTCGAAACTAAAATTATATTTTATTTAGTAGCCGGTTTTTTTTTTTAAGTTAATTGTTTTTCTTTTCTTTTTTTTGGAAAAGTTTTTATGTACACTGGAATCTATGATATTATGTACCTACGTAAATATCAAATTTCAAATTGTTTTTTAAAAGCATTTATTTTTTTCTGTAACCTAATCTTGTAAGTTAAGGACCTACGTCCCAGTTACCTTTACCTTTTACCCAGTTACCTTTTACATGCATATGTAAATCGGATGGCAATGCAATATTATTATGACATGGAGCTGATCTGATGATAAAGCCGGAAGACTCAGTAATAAAACGACGCAACCCTATCGAGTTTGGGCTCGTTTGATTCGTCTTGACAAGGACTCTGGTCCTTGATGATATCCAGACTAATAAAAGTTTTTTTTAAAAGTACACTGTTCCCGAAACCACATTTTTTGATCGTTTATAGCTAAATAAACATTAACTTCTAGCGATATTAAAGAAATGTATGTCTGTTATTTTTCAGGCTAGAAACATATGAAAAATTTGTTGCAGATGATTAAGTGGGAGGGATTTATTTCAACTCTTCATCCGCGTGTTTTTGATTGACAACGCACTAACTAACCATCCTTTGTTTTTATATAAAGCCTTTCGCTCTATCAATAAAATAATAAACAATTATGATATTTAAATATATATAACTACCACATAACATGTTTCTTTAATTATTTTTTAAATTATATAAAATTATTTTACTAAAAATATTTTGTAATAATTATTTCCTGCATTTTTTCGTGACCGAGTATGAACGTAAATGAAGCAAAATGCTTGTGTAAGGATAGTACTAGCAGGTGGCGCTCTGTAGTTTCTGCCTACCGCCGTGGGAAGAAGGCGTGAGTATAATTGTATGTGCACATATATTTTCCCATGTATTTTTTATGAATGTAAATAACAAAATATATAGAAGAAGACCAAAGAAATGATGGATTGTGTGAAAAATTTACTTAAAAAAAAAGTACTTTAGAAAAAGTAAAAACCGACTTCAAAAACCTGAAACAAATAAAATAACTTTCATGAAAAAAACTTTTTATTTGTTTTAGGTTTTTGAAGTCGCTTTTTACTTTTTTAAAGTAAATTTATTTTTCCATTTTTAGTTGAATACAACTACATAAGCCCACGACGAACGAAAATAAGAATCATCAAAATCCGCTTAGAAATTCCGAAAATACAGTACATTTATACATATAACACTTCGTACATAAGAATAATTACCTAATGTATTATATAATAAAACCTTCCTGAGAGTATGTAGATCACGTTAGTGAAAGAAGCACTAAACGTTTCCAAATGTCATTTATAATGCGCACTGCAAAAGGTGGAACTCATTGCCTGCGTCTGTTTCCGAGCGCATACAACCCTAATCTCTTCAAAGTGAGAGTGAACAGGCTTCTTCTGGGTAAGCTCACTCCATCGTCGACTTTATGTCTGTCGCCTCCGACCTAGACTAGAGTCAAGAGCAAACAATCCCATCTCAAATAAATAAATAAAAAAAGAATTAAGTATCAAAATTGGTTCAAAAACTAATTTTTGAGAAAATCGCAGACATACAAACATACACACGTACGGGTCGAATACAGAACCTCTTTTTTTGAAGTCAGTTGAAAACGTGTTACGCCGACCCCAAGTAATATAGGATAAGGGCCAGAAGATGATGATGACCTTTTTTTTTTTTTCAAAATGTATCTAGCTTCTGCCCTCGACTTCGTTCGCGAGAAGTCGTAAGACATCACAATATACTAAAATAACAGCCACATTTTTATAAACTTCCCTGATAGATAGATAGATAGATCATTTATTTGCATAAAAACATGGTATAAGAGATGTTACAAAATTAAATATAATGCATACATACATGTTTTTGCTTAACATTATAAGCGTGCAAATTTTCGTACTTACATACAATTTGGTCAGTTATTTCCTTTGTCACTTTTAAATAATCTGGTATTTAGATTTGTTAGGTCGCTTGGTATCTTATTAATTATTTCTACACACATATACAGACAGCTTTTATTATATTTAGCTAGCCTTGGCATGACATCCAGTACGAGCCTGTGAAGGTCGCGTCGGTTTCGAGGATTGACATGATCTGCTTTCGTAAATATCTCTTTATGCTTCCACACAAACATACTCATATATGAACAGACAGCTGTGCTGCTGGGGAGTTTGTTGCGCCACTTCTTCTCCCCAGCTAAAGCACTAGGAAGTGGTGAAGGGCGGGCGTTTTGGGGGACTGTCGTATGTAATTTTGACGTTCAAAAAGTGCTGATTCTCAGCCTAGTTTGAATAAATGACTTTTGATTTATAAAGACACGGTAGCGGTAACAAACCAAGTTTCTGAAATAATCAAGTTTCTGAACTTACTATGTTTGTAGTTTTGGCACAGATTAAGAGGATTGTTTTCTTTTTTTTATTTGTGATGGGTTTGCTCTTGACTCTAGTCTAGGTCAGAGGTGACAGAGACAAAGTCGACGATGGAGTGAGCTTACCCAGAAGAAGCCTGTTCACTCTCACTTTGAAGAGATTAGGGTTGTATACGTTCGGAAACACAGACGCAGGTACTGAGTTCCACTCTTTTGCTGTGCGCATTATAAAAGACATTTGGAAGCGCTTAGTGCGAATTGGTGGAATAGCAACCAGGTAGGGATGGTAACTGGCAGTGCGTCTAGATGTCCGGTGGTAGAAGGGGGCCGGTGGAATGAGGTCGTGGAGTTCTCGGGCACACTCTCCGAAGTACAATCTGTAGAAGACCGACAAGCAGGCAACCTTGCGGCGATGGGCCAAGCGATAAAGCTTGGCATCCACCAGTTTTACGTCGCCAATGAGCCTCTTAGCTCTGCGTTCCACCGAGTCAAGCGCGGCTAGTTGGTACTTAGCTGATCCATCCCAAAGGTGACTGCAATACTCCATGCAGGATCGGACTTGCGCTTTGTAAAGGGTTAAAAGCTGTCCAGGCGTAAAGTATCGCTTCACCCTATTTAGGATGCCCAGTTTCTTGGCCGCAGTTTGGGCCTTGTACTCGATGGTGGCGCCCAAGTTGAGACCAGATGTCAACTCCATGCCTAGGAGCTCAAGTCGATCAGTTACAGGAACAGATTTACCCCGAAAAGTAGGAGTTTGGGCGAAACGACTCTTTTTAGCGGTAAAAAGACACGCCTGCGTTTTGGTGGCGTTAAAAGAGACCAGATTATCATCACCCCACTGGGAGACCAAGCTTAAGGTCAAATCTGTCCGCTCTACCATGGCCTCTCTCAAGGAACGAACAGAGCCGATACGCGGCGCGAGTTTTGGAGGCAATTGCCTACATTTCATACAGTTATTTACATAAATATTGTTTCCGGCGATAACGTTTTCACCCTTCTAAACCTTTATGAAATGAGACTTTACATTCAGCACACCTTAGTCTAGGTTTGTACGTTTTTCTTTTTTAGTAATTCAATTTATTTTAATTAAAAAAAAAACACGCGAGGAAGTTTTTATGTCAAAAATATAGATATTTAGATGCTAATAACTTATCTCGTATGCAATATTTCTTTATAATGAAAACGCACGGACCTAGATTTTCATTATATCTACAACATTTCCAAAAATTAAGAAAATTAGACTATGTTTACCGGGGGAAAAACGTTATCGCTTTTTGTATGAAAATTTACAGCTTCACAATCCTCTTAATACAGATGAGATACTTGGCAGTTTAGGTATGAAGCTACAAGTACGCAGCGAGCTCTACTTGTCGGGCCAATTCAGTGCGGTCTGCCGCGCACCGGCCGGCTCGCACGGTCAGTTCGATACTCACTCAAAAGAAGACAACCCTAACGAGTCAGAGGGTATAAGAGTTACGCGATAGAAAGAGAGGCAACTTGTAGGTGAATATAACTGTAGGTAATAAGCGTTGTGCCACCTTTTTTTTTTTTTTGTGGATGGGAAATCATCAAATAACTTCTCCCGCTCTGGGTAGAGCGGAAGGGCGTGTCAGACTTTTACTGACTAAAACCCACCCGTGTTCCTTCAGTTGCCTATGCCAGGGCCACGGTATCTTTTTCAAACAACCCGCGACCCCAGCGGCATCGGCCCTATTGGACCCCATCTTTTGCTGACATCTCTTTGAGGCGCGCGTGGAACAAAACGCGCCGTCGACCCGGGCCTAGTCCTCACCGGACGGCGAGCTACCCACTACTCACCGTCCGCAAGCAATCGGCTATCGATTCCCGCCGCCCAGGGCGTCTCCTGCGGCGACTGAGGGCGTGAGGCAGCCTCTCCCAGCGTTGTGCCACCTGAATTGCACTTTATTGTGTCGTAGCAAGAGTCGCTTCTTATTTAAATAAATTTGCGGAGTGTCCCATATGTATTAATATGTGGTTTTGGTCTCAGCAGCCAAAATATAGAGTTAGGACTGGTGACGCGGTGCAAGTGACGTACAGTTGTCCGTATGAGAGGTCGACACCTGCAGCCTTGAGTACTTACAATTTCCCTTTGCTTGTGAAGATTTTTCGTTTCTAAAAATATTTTCGCTCAATATTAGTAGTACAAAATGGGTACATTCGGATTTGTAATGGGTTTTTTACACTCGGTATAAGTACGCGATCAATACAGGAAAACAATGGGTTTTTTGGTAATATTCATTTAATTCCAAAATTCATCAGATGATTGTAACATATTCAAATAATATTATGACATTTAATTGTTGCTCGTTGTCTTGATTTTTACGGATCTACACGTCATAATCAGATATCCCATCCAGTGATTTCCAATCCCATGCATAGTCTTCGCCGAATATGTTTTCAATTATATTACTGAAAAGGTTATAAAAAAATATTAGGTTGGGGAAAAAGTCTTTTCGCATTATAGTATGTATGAACTTGTAATAAAATCTCTTTGGCTATACTATTTGTATCTGGCTGGTTTTGGTATCATTGAAAGTTTAAATTTTAAGGAACATAATTCCAAATTCAAATTAGGAAAATGTGTGATTTTCATTTGTTTTTCGTACCGTCAAGATGAGTGAATCTAATGAAGAAATTCGATACATTTTAAAATTTACTACAAAAAAGGTAAAAATGCAACGCAAGCCGCGAAAAAAATTTGCGATGTTTATGGACCTAGTGTAGTGTCTGTGAGAGTAGCACAAATTTGGTTTAAGCGTTTTCAATCCGTAAATTTTGATGTCAAAGATTCACGTCGCTCTGGTCGCCCTATTACGGATAAAAAAGATGCCATTTTTGAAAAAGTGGAGCAAGATCGGCATATCAGTAGTTACGACGTAGCTGAAGAACTGAAAATTGACCACAAAATAGTTTTGGCGCATTTAAAAAAAACTGGGTGCACAAAAATGCTTGACATTTGGGTACCTCACGAGCTCACTGAAAGAAACCTAATGAACCGTGTAGGTACTCATTTGTGATTCTTTATTACGACGTAATGAAACCGAACCATTTTTGAAGAAGCTGATAACTGGTGATGAAAAGTGGATCACGTATGACAAGAACGTGCGAAAAAGGTCGTGGTCAAAGGCCGGTCAGGCTTCACAGACTGTGGCGAAACCCGGGTTAACTCGCAACAAGGTGATGCTGTGTGTGTGGTGGGATTGGAAGGGCATTATTCATTATGAGCTGTTACCACCAGGCAGGACCATCGATTCTGAACTCTACTGCGAACAACTGATGAGATTAAAGCAAGAAGTTGAGAGAAAGCGGCCGGAATTAATCAACAGAAGGGGTGTGGTTTTTCATCATGATAACGCTAGACCTCACACATCTTTAGCCACTCAGCAAAAATTAAGAGAGTTTGGCTGGGAGGTGTTAATGCATCCGCCGTATAGTCCTGACCTTGCACCTTCAGATTTCCACCTGTTTCGGTCTCTTCAGAATTCTTTAGGCAGTGTCATGTTAACATCACGAGAGGACTGCCGGAACCACTTGTCGCGGTATTTTGACCAGAAGTCCCAAAATTTCTATAGCAATGGGATCATGTCCCTACCTACAACATGGCAAAAAGTTATCGAACAAAATGGTACCTACATACTTTAGTTAAATGTAAATAAACTATATTAAAAAATGTTTAGAATTTTCTTAAAAAATGCGAAGAAACTTTTTCCCCAACCTATTATATGGTTAGGGACTGTCCTAACTGTCAAAACAAAATATCATCGTCATGGTATCATCTACCGTCATCATAATATAAACCTGGTATCGCCCACTGCTGGATTTTCTTTCTTTCTCTGCTTCTCCGATACTACGAGCGAAAACAAGTACGTGTGTCGCGTACCACCTAGCTCACAGATTCCGGCTATACGAAAACAATCGACATCGAACTCTTGCTTATACGGCGCTTTTGTCGTAGTTTGGTTTTAGATATTAATTTTCTTTAATATCGTCGTTGTCAAACCAAAATCTGCTATGTGTACTTTTTTGAGATTTCTACTTTATGAACTTTGCGTATACTTCACTGCCCTATATACCGTATAAAAAAACTGCTATGTGGCTATGATCGACGATAATATCTATGGCTTTCATTTGATATAGTTATTTAAAAAACACCTTCATATAAAAGTTTATAGGAGAACTTTTTTTTTCAATATTTCAAAAGCATCAACGATATTATTCGTCGAGCTTTTGTCACCGCCGGCGTACCAGCGGTGTTAGAACCAAACGGCTTGGTACGTGACGATGGCAAGAGACCAGACGGCATGACGTCGTTGCCTTGGAAGATGGGTCGGACTCTGGTGTAGGACGCAACCTGTGTCGACACCCTTGCGCCATCTCATGTTCCAAGCTCGGTGTGCTGCGCTGGCGCCGCTGCTGCGGCTGCTGAGACCCTCAAGCGGCGCAAATATTGTAACCTTATAGGTAACTACAGTTTTGAGCCGTTTGGGGTCGAAACGCTCGGGTCATGGGGCCCGAGTGCACGTCTTCTTTTTAAGGAAATTTCTCGCCGACTTATCGACTCTTCACATGACCAGAGGGCTGGCTCTTTCTTTGGTCAAAGAATTAGCATTTAGGTCAAAGTTCCATTCAACGTGGCAATGCTGCCAGTCTTCTGGGCACGTTTCCGGACGACAGCGATGCGGACGATCGACGCCTAAAATTCCTAGTTTTTGTATTTATTTGTATATACAGTTAGTTAGGTAGTAATATAATTTTGTACATGGTGTAAATAGTTATAAATTATAAAAAAATAAAAAACAAATTATAGAAATCTCAAAAGTATAATGTTTGCACATAGCAGATTTTGGTTTGACAACGACGATATGTCAGTTATTTTCAGGTTAGGGGTTAGGTAACTAGGTACCTAACCGCTAGTTTGAGAGAACCAGCCACCATACAACCAACCATGATTCAATAGAAAACAGTTGAAGTGAATCATAATTGTACGTATTATAAATATTGGGGGTGTATGTATAATTCATTATAGAGATAGCCAATATATTTTCAGAAAGTACTGTTCTTAATACCTTTCATTTGATACCAAACACGATAAATTAATCTTTAAAAAAAAATACTTTAATCAGCTGTAAGCCGCCATATTGGATTTTATGTGACGTCACATAACCTGTAACCAACATGGCGCTTCCAACGAAACCGCGTTTGTCAATATAGGACGTGAACTTGATGAGAATACATAGCCTGTTAAAATCATAACCTTCCTTTGGGTTTGTCGTGGTCGTGTAGTAATATGGCAGTAGGCGTGGAATATTATTAGTGATATATAATACTCACGGGCTTATAGTCGTTGTTTTTGGCGCACATGCACCGTCGTATAATCGTGGCATCCCACCGGGACAGCTTGGTCGGAGATACACAAGTGGCCAACACCACGAGAATCCCACAAAACTTATCAGTAACATAAAAACTAGTTTCGGCCACATTTTGAAGAACTTACGTATTTCAAGTTAAATTGAATACTATAATTGTGTTTACATTGTTGCACCTTTTATACTCGTATAATATCGGTTATTGAGTCAGTCAAATACCAATTACCTAAAGTTAAAATTAATTTAATAGAATTGTCCTGGTAATCAACAAACCTGTTTTTAGGGATAAAGTCTATAATAATGCAACCTACAATGGCAAATATTGTTAAAACATACAGGGCATAACAAGATCGTTCACAGAGGCCGTCATCATGCTGTACATCAAACTAAGGGCTGATTTTTAACTGACTTCAAAAAAGGAGGAGATTCTCAGTTCGTCAGATCTTTTTTTTTATGTATGTTCCGCGATTACTCGAAGACGGCTGGACCGATTTGGAAAATTATTTTTTTTTTAGAAAGTGTATACTTTCTAGTTGGTCCCATTGTCATCAGGTCAGGATCTGATGATGGGATCCTGGAGAAATCGACGGAACTCTTCAAATATTATAGGCACACCTATAGCGATTTCGGTATTTTTTATAGTAACTCGTGCATTTGTTCTTGGAAAGCACCATTTGGTCATGTGGAACTGATGATGAAGATCACAGATGGTCGCCGGAACTACTCAATAATAAGTATTTCACGGGTTGCGATTCGATTAGGTACCTACTTTAATAATGGTTGCTAAGTAATTTATGCCCCTCACAATGCTTATTGTGAAGAGGAGTTCTCCTGGTACCTACTTACCAGGAGAACTCCTCAACAATTAACGTCCCTGCATCGGAAAAAGCAATACATATTTTGTAAAAGGAGGTGAGCAGGTGACATCAAAATATTGTAACTTAGATAAATTACAAACTGACCCACTAAAAGGCGAAAAATAAAAAAAAACTTTTTCCAAAAAAACACAACCGACTTCCAAAATAACACTTCAAAGTGAATAATAATTTTAATTTCGGAAGTCGGTGTCAAAACTAAAATACAGATCCAAAGATACCGACTTCCAAAATTAAAATTATTATTCACTTTGAAGTGTTATTTAGGAAATCGGTTGTGTTTGTTGGAAAAAGTTTTTTTAGGTAGGACATATTCGTGTATTCCTCATGTCGCAATGTGCGGAGAATCCCTGCGAAGAGTGGACCAGTTTAGGTATCTAGGCCACTGGGTCACTGAAGACCTTATATATAACTGTGACATTTAAAGGGAACGCAGGTCGCTGGCTGTCCGTTGCAACATGCCCGCAGGGTTGCACGATGTACGAAGGCAGCTAAGTTAGCTTTGCAAAGCTTACTGTCAGTCCTTCTCCACGTGCAGCCTGTAGGTCAGCTTCACTCAGCGGGCATACAGCGACCTACGCGTTCAATATAATAATGCTCTAAAAGTACTGCTGCGGCTGCCGAGGCGTCAGGGATGTTTGCAGATAATAACATTGATAGTTTTGCTGCTATCATTAGAAAAAGATGTGCATCCTTGATGACGCCTGTTCGCGGCAGCACCAACAATGCTGACAGCGTGTTCAAAGATCGGTGGGATACCCCGATGTTGCGGAGATGGATGCAGCTCCAGACTGAATTTTAATTGTATGTTAATCTGTTCATAAAATGAAAATTGACCGTTCCTCTTACTGAGCCTAAAATTTTGAAAAATATACAGAAAGTAGCCTATATTATACCTACAGATTACAAGAAAATCTATAAGAAGTCTATGGCCTTAAATTAACATGATAAATCTTAAAATTTTGTGCGTACAAACTTACATTTGCAGTTGGAATGTATGGGAAAACATGTTTTTCAACTACAATGTTTTTCTTGGGATAAATTCATCCCAACTACGGAACCCTTCATTTTGCAGTGGACCGACAAGCACTTAACCTGTTTTTTTATAGATTGTAAGTATAAAGTAGACAGCTTCGGTTGGTTTTCATTAGATTATTACAATTTTTTTTTCCGTTAGTACGAGTATAAGAATAACGGTTAGTGTCAGGTATAGGTTGTGTTGTCAGTCCCAAAAGCGACGGCAACAGCACGCTGAGTATCTGATATCTCAACGGGCTGCCGAGACACCAAAACAGTCCCAAGCTCGACGTCAACGGCATGCTGAGTATCTGGCGTCTCAACGAGCTACTGAGACTCCAAAACAGTACTAAGATTGGTGTCAATAGCATGCTGAGTATCTAGTGCTTCAACGGTCTTCAGAGACACCAGAATAGTACTAAAATCGGCGTCAACAACACGCTCTGTATCTGGCGTCTCAACAGGCTGCTGAGACACCAGAAGAGTCCCAAGCTGAATAATATCAGTATGCTGAGTCTCAACGTATCTAGCGTTTCAACGGTCTTCAGAGACACCAGAACAGTCCTAAGATCGGCGTCAACAACACGCTGAGTCTCAACGGGCTGCTGAGACACCAGAACAGTTCCAAGATCGGCGTCAACAGCATCCTGAGTACCTGGCGTCTCAACGGCCTGCAGAGACACCAGAACAGTCCCAAAAGCGACGGCAACAGCACGCTGAGTATCTGATATCTCAACGGGCTGCGGAGACACCAGAACAGTCCCAAAAGCGACGGCAACAGCACGCTGAGTATCTGATATCTCAACGGGCTGCAGAGACACCAGAACAGTCCCAAAAGCGACGGCATCAGCACGCTGAGTATCTGATATCTCAACGGGCTGCGGAGACACCAAAACAGTCCCAAAAGCGACAGCAACAGCACGCTGAGTATCTGATATCTCAACGGGCTGCGGAGACACCAGAACAGTCCCAAAAGCGACGGCAACAGCACGCTGAGTATCTGATATCTCAACGGGCTGCAGAGACACCAGAACAGTCCCAAAAGCGACGGCATCAGCACGCTGAGTATCTGATATCTCAACGGGCTGCGGAGACACCAAAACAGTCCCAAAAGCGACGGCAACAGCATGCTGATTAACTGATATCTCAACGGGCTGCGGAGACACCAGAATAGTCGACGGCAACAGCACGCTGAGTATCTGATATCTCAATGAGCTGCGGAGACACCAGAACAGTCCCAAAAGCGACGGCAACAGCACGCTGAGTATCTGATATCTCAACGGGCTGCGGAGACACCAAAACAGTCCCAAAAGCGACGGCAACAGCATGCTGATTAACTGATATCTCAACGGGCTGCGGAGACACCAGAATAGTCGACGGCAACAGCACGCTGAGTATCTGATATCTCAACGGGCTGCGGAGACACCAGAACAGTCCCAAAAGCGACGGCAACAGCACGCTGAGTATCTGATATCTCAACGGGCTGCAGAGACACCAGAACAGTCCCAAAAGCGACGGCATCAGCACGCTGAGTATCTGATATCTCAACGGGCTGCGGAGACACCAAAACAGTCCGAAAAGCGACAGTAACAGCACGCTGAGTATCTGATATCTCAACGGGCTGCGGAGACACCAGAACAGTCCCAAAAGCGACGGCAACAGCACGCTGAGTATCTGATATCTCAACGGGCTGCAGAGACACCAGAACAGTCCCAAAAGCGACGGCATCAGCACGCTGAGTATCTGATATCTCAACGGGCTGCGGAGACACCAAAACAGTCCCAAAAGCGACGGCAACAGCATGCTGATTAACTGATATCTCAACGGGCTGCGGAGACACCAGAATAGTCGACGGCAACAGCACGCTGAGTATCTGATATCTCAATGAGCTGCGGAGACACCAGAACAGTCCCAAAAGCGACGGCAACAGCACGCTGAGTATCTGATATCTCAACGGGCTGCGGAGACACCAAAACAGTCCCAAAAGCGACGGCAACAGCATGCTGATTAACTGATATCTCAACGGGCTGCGGAGACACCAGAATAGTCGACGGCAACAGCACGCTGAGTATCTGATATCTCAACGAGCTGCGGAGACACCAGAACAGTCCCAAAAGCGACGGCAACAGCACGCTGAGTATCTGATATCTCAACGGGCTGCGGAGACACCAGAACAGTCCCAAAAGCGACGGCAACAGCACGCTGAGTATCTGATATCTCAACGGGCTGCGGAGACACCAGAACAGTCCCAAAAGCGACGGCAACAGCACGCTGAGTATCTGATATCTCAACGGGCTGCGGAGACACCAGAACAGTCCCAAAAGCGACAGCAACAGCACGCTGAGTATCTGATATCTCAACGGGCTGCGGAGACACCAGAATAGTCGACGGCAACAGCACGCTGAGTATCTGATATCTCAATGAGCTGCGGAGACACCAGAACAGTCCCAAAAGCGACGGCAACAGCACGCTGAGTATCTGATATCTCAACGGGCTGCGGAGACACCAGAACAGTCCCAAAAGCGACGGCAACAGCACGCTGAGTATCTGATATCTCAACGGGCTGCAGAGACACCAGAACAGTCCCAAAAGCGACGGCATCAGCACGCTGAGTATCTGATATCTCAACGGGCTGCGGAGACACCAAAACAGTCCCAAAAGCGACGGCAACAGCATGCTGATTAACTGATATCTCAACGGGCTGCGGAGACACCAGAATAGTCGACGGCAACAGCACGCTGAGTATCTGATATCTCAATGAGCTGCGGAGACACCAGAACAGTCCCAAAAGCGACGGCAACAGCACGCTGAGTATCTGATATCTCAACGGGCTGCGGAGACACCAGAACAGTCCCAAAAGCGACAGCAACAGCACGCTGAGTATCTGATATCTCAACGGGCTGCAGAGACACCAGAACAGTCCCAAAAGCGACGGCATCAGCACGCTGAGTATCTGATATCTCAACGGGTTGCGGAGACAACAAAACAGTTCCAAAAGCGACGGCAACAGCATGCTGATTAACTGATATCTCAACGGGCTGCGGAGACACCAGAATTGTCCCAAAAGCGACGGCAACAGCACGCTGAGTATCTGATATCTCAACGAGCTGCGGAGACACCAGAACAGTCCCAAAAGCGACGGCAACAGCACGCTGAGTATCTGATATCTCAACGGGCTGCGGAGACACCAGAACAGTCCCAAAAGCGACGGCAACAGCACGCTGAGTATCTGATATCTCAACGGGCTGCGGAGACACCAGAACAGTCCCAAAAGCGACGGCAACAGCACGCTGAGTATCTGATATCTCAACGGGCTGCGGAGACACCAGAACAGTCCCAAAAGCGACAGCAACAGCACGCTGAGTATCTGATATCTCAACGAGCTGCGGAGACACCAGAACAGTCCCAAAAGCGACGGCAACAGCACGCTGAGTATCTGATATCTCAACGGGCTGCGGAGACACCAGAACAGTCCCAAAAGCGACAGCAACAGCACGCTGAGTATCCGATATCTCAACGGGCTGCGGAGACACCAGAACAGTCCCAAAAGCGACGGCAACAGCACGCTGAGTATCTGATATCTCAACGGGCTGCGGAGACACCAGAACAGTCCCAAAAGCGACAGCAACAGCACGCTGAGTATCTGATATCTCAACGGGCTGCAGAGACACCAGAACGGTCACAAGCTCGACGTCAGCACCAGGTGACTTATATGGCGCCTCTAAGAGCCACAGAAACCTTTGAAGCGGCTGAATCTCGCAGACGCGCTGTTGCTGAAAGGGCAGCATAGCGACGTCAAACATTCACAAGAAACACGTGTGTTGAAGTTTGATATAGATAGTCTGCCTGTCTAGCCCGGGGAGAACATATACGCGGGTGAAGCCACGGGCGGAAGCTAGTATGACGATAATTGATTAACATTAGGTACTTATGGGAATTTCGTTAATATGCGAATTAAAGAGCGCGTTCGCCTTAGGACGTCTCATCGCGAGCATTTTTAACTAATATATTTAAAACCTTTTTAACAGAATCTTTTTTTTATGCACGTTCCCCGATTACTCGAAGATGGTTGGACCGATTTGGAAAATTCTATTTTTGTTTGAAAGGCTATACTTTCTAGTTGGTCCCATTGCCTTCAGGTCAGGATCTGATGATGGGATCCTGGAGAAATCGATGGAACTCTTCGAATATTATAGCCAAAACGTACTGAACTTTGACCCAATACGAAGCGCGCCACGCGCATGCCGCACAAATTATTATTAAACAATCATACGCATTCATTCAATATACGTCCCTAAGTACGAGCTAATCAAAGACAATAAGATATTTGAATTGCTTAACCTTATTCTTCGCAACATCTGCTGAATTGCTAATAATTTCACTTGCAAAAGGGTCCCGTGAAACAAATAGATTTAGCGTATGATAGCTATTAAGTTCGAAGGGATGAAAATTTACACTTCACACAATTTCGCAACTATATTTTATTTGCTAAATGCTAAATGAGCGTTCGCATGCTAACAATGAATGCGAATGCTAATTAATCCATCACTAACGTGGACAGAGTCGATCGAAAAATCGAGAGATTCACTTTGCTGTAGCTGACGCCATAGTACAGATCATACGATCGAAACTGCCACGTTCACCGTACAAGCCCTTGTTCCTTGCTACTACTGTAAATTGCCGAATAAACGTGACTCTGATTTAGTGCTACAACCTACGTTTTACTGGTTTGCCTGAGTACGTACTTCATGGAACTCGCACCAAGAAATTATGACGATGACATCTAGTATATCGCTACGCCCACGCTCTCGCCGTCATATAAATAGTGCAACAGTTTTACTCAAAGTTTAGTATTCAAATTTACTTGGCCTAAGTAAGACTTCAAAATGTTGTCGAAACTTGTTTTACTGTTGGTGTTGATCTGTTTGATAGGACTCGTGACTTCGGATGGCCTACAACCATCGTGTCCAAATGGTTCCATGCGTATGGGCCACAGCTGTTTCCCGTGAGTAATATCCATTTCCAGTTCTATTTTTAACTGACTTCAAAATAGGAGGAGGTTACGCCCTTTGGTCTTTTTCCCTTTGGTTCTTTCATCTTTTTCTCAGGAACGCATGAAGGTATCAAGTTGAAATTAATATCAAAATAATGGTCTATGGTCCCTTGGAGCTCTAAAAAAATGAAACTTCTTTCTCAACATAATAAAAAATTCTCAGATCTCGTGCTCTACACGACCTTCGGGTACATTGAAAATGCACTTAGGCCGCTTTTCATTTTGTACGATGCCTAATCTATTAGATTTTGACCTAATAGATTTTGTATCGTCTTTAAAGTAATAGAGCTCAAATGCAAGAAGTAAAAAATCCGTAAGGTAAAAATTACTCCATGCAATTTTGAACTTTAATGAAATATTCTTAAGACTACTTTTGAAACAAAATAATTTTTTGTTCGACACAACAACAACGAAGCTAAGTATACAAAATAGTTATGAAAATAGAACTAATAATTTTAGTCTTAGATATAAAGTTCTAATTAGTATTTTGAAGTATTTTCAATGTATTGCAAAACAAAATTAATTTAAAAAAATAACATCATTATAAAATTAATTAAAATACGTATTTACAAATAAATACAAATACATTTCACGATCAAACTCTTAAACATTCCCATAACAACTCGGCCACGCGACGCGCACTCCTCGAAATTACGCCACACAAAGGCCCTCCTGCCTAGACTATTAGTGATACAGAGGTCCGGTTTTTTTTTTTAAATATAACCCGACTTAATACCCTTAGCGTATTTTTTTCATTTTTAGATATCTAAATTTGGTTTTCGAGATACAGTTGATTTTATGACAAAAGACCCTAAAAAATTGATGTAATTTTTCAAACTTTTTGCGATTTTCGATTTTTTCAAAATTTTTGGCTGTTGTGTGTGTCTTTTGAAACCTCAACCATTTTTTTTTGTTTGTGAGTGTCTTTTGTGAAATTGTTTTGTTTCAAATTGTCAACAGATGTACCGTGTAATTACACCACCATGTTCTACCATAATAATGTAGTTACATAACTTTATATATCTTGATTGTTATTATTTTTAAGTTTTGTTTTTCTCATCATCTGTACTTTCTGTAAGGTATTTGTATCTTTGTTTATTATTCTAATGTGGGTATGCGCTTATATTAATAAACCAGTCAGCTATCCATCTCCGTGTTTAATTGACGTCCCATTTGGCGACGAGGAGTTCGAATTCCAATTGCGTGTTATATTGTTATTAACAATGCCGATCGGTCGACTAGAACCATTTGATATTAATTCGAAGCAGTGGCCGTCATATATTCGCCGTGTCAAACAGTACATATTACTGAATGAAATAAAAGATAACTTGTGTGTGTCGTTGTTAATTACGGTCGTGGGTAAAACTACATACTCGTTAATGTGCGATTTATGTGCTCCGGCGGATCCTGAGACGAAAACATTTGACGAACTGGTACGTTTGGTGACCGATCATCTAGAACCGCAGAGATCGGAGATTGCTGAGCGTCACATGTTTCGCTTACGTAGACAGCGTGGTGGGGAACCAATGACGGACTATCTCCAAGATTTGAAACTTCTCGCGACCACGTGTAACTTTGGTACAATGCTCGAAGAAAACCTTCGTGATAAATTTGTTTCGGGACTATCCAACAGCGCGATGCGATCGCGTATTTTTGCTGAGAAAAATATTAAATACAAGGAGGCGGTGGAGCTGGCTCTGGCGTTGGAGGCCGCAGAGAGGCACGCGGAGGTGAGCGCGGTGACCGCCGCCGCAGCTACGACCTCAGGTGCAGGCGGCGACGCGGGCGAGGGCGCGCGCCGGTCGGGGCGCAACCCAGGCGCTAGGGCTGACGGCGCGGCGTCGAGAGGTGGCACCCTTACGGCGCCGGCGCAGGCTGTGTCGACTCAACAGTGCTGGCGGTGTGGAAAGCCGCATCGGCCGGAAAGATGTCGCTACATCAATTACAACTGTGATGAGTGTAACCAACGTGGACATTTGAAAGTGATGTGCAAAGAGGTGCGTGGTAGTCGTCGGTCTGGTAGGCAAAACTACGTAAGTGAAGATAACTCGGGAGACGAGGATTTGTTTAGCATCGAATTGGCGTCTAAAGGTAACAAACCTTATTTTATTAACGTGAACATTGACAGTTACGAAATTAAATGTGAAGTCGACACTGGAAGTCGCATTTCGGCGATTAGTGAAGACTTTTACAAGCAGATGTTTCCAAATAAAATAATTCAAAGTGTTATGCAGGTACGCGGATTGAGTCATTAGGTTATATATTGGTCAATGTTATACTTGGTAAAGTTGCGGCAAACAATTTGTCTTGCTATGTTATTAAAAATGGTGGACGCCCATTATTGGGCAGGGATTGGTTAAAGTCCTTCAATGTGAAATAAATACATTTCAATGATATTATTGCTGATCCATGTATTACTAAGTTAACTGCAGAATTCCCGAGGTTTTTACTGATAAATTAGGAAAATGTAAAAAATTGCTCCAATTGCAACTGACCAACAATGAGCCCGTGTACGTACGGGCGCGCCCCGTGCCGCTGGCACTCCGCGCGCGTGTGGAGCGCGAGCTCGAGCGTCTGGAGGCCGAGGGGACTATCTACCGGGTCGAGCACTCGGACTACGGCACACCCATCGTGCCGGTTATCAAGACGAACGGCGATATACGAATATGTGGCGATTATAAAGTTACTATCAATCCTAAACTTAAACGTGAATATTATCCACCCCCACGCATCGAAGAGTTGTTTGCCACGCTAAGTGGGGGTAGGGAATTTACTAAAATTGATTTAACCCATGCATATCAACAGACGATGTTGACCGATGATTCACAAACGTGTACAGCTATTACTACACACATCAGTACATTTGCTTATCGCCGTACGCCATTCGGATTATCTTGCATTCCGGAAAAATTTCAAAAATTAATGGAGGAGACATTGCGCGGTGTGCGTGGCACGGTGATGTTTCTTGACGACATTTGTGTGACGGGGGCTTCGAGAGCAGAACATTTTTTTAACTTAAGACAAGTACTGGTTAGATTAAGAGATATGGGTTTGACCGTTAAACTAAGCCAATGTTGTTTTCTACAAGCGAGCGTTAAATATCTCGGGTTTATTATTGACCAAAGTGGTCTGCGCCCGGATCCCCAGAAGGTGGAGGCTATTGTGAAGGCACCAACACCTATTGATATCACTTATTTAAGAAGCTTCCTAGGTTTACTTAATTATTATGGCAAATTTATTCCCAAATTAAGTATTTTTACATCCGTTGCATGAACTTTTAAAAAAGGGTATCAGTTGGAATTGGAGTAATGAGTGCGATGAGGCTTTTAAAGAAGCGAAGCGAGTCCTTTCCGGTGAGAGGGTACTCGCACATTATGAGGAGGGGCGGCTTTTAGTGCTATCGGTGGACAGCAGCGCGTACGGGTTAGGCGCAGTATTGGCGCATCGTTTCCCAGACGGCAGTGAGCGACCGGTCAGCTGTGTGGCGCGGACACTCAATGACGCGGAGCGCAATTACAGCCAGATTGATAAGGAGGCTCTGGCAATATTTTATGGCGTCACTCGACACCATCAATACCTGTATGGTAGAAAATTTGAATTACGTACAGATCATCAGCCTTTAAGCTACATCTTCGGAGCGAAAGTAGGTATACTCCAAACTGCCGCCAGTCGCTTACAACGCTGGGCTGCTCGATTAGCTGCATATGATTTTACTATAAAATATATAACTTCAAAGCAAAACGGAGCAGCGGACGCGTTGTCACGTTTACCCTTAGCACAGGAGCGCCGTCCCACCGAATCGATGAGTTATGTTAACTTAGTACATCAATGTATGCCAGTTAATTTCCATGACGTAGGTAAGGAAACGAATAAGGATGCAATATTATCGCGTATATTTTTTTTTATATCGGATTTGTTAAATTTGGATGGCCGTCCGTACCTAGTTGCGAAGAAGAAAAGCCATATTTTGCACGAAGAAACGATATCACAATGGATTTTGGTTATAAACCGTATTATAATACCAAAATCACTACAAAACAAAATTCTAGAAGAAATTCATCAAGGTCATTTAGGAGTTAGAAAAATGAAAAGCTTATCACGCAATTATGTTTACTGGCCTACCTTAGATATTGACCTTGAAGTAATGTGTCGTTCGTGTGAGCCGTGTCGTATGGTGCGAGATGCAGCGCCGCGTGCTGACCTGCATCCGTGGGAATTTCCTTTGTTTCCATGGCAACGCTTACATGCTGATTTTGCGGAGTATTCGGGAAGAAAATACCTCATTATAGTCGACGCGTATTCGAAGTGGATTGAGGCACTTCCTATGGGTCGTACAAATGCACAGTCAACAATCACAGCATTAATAACAGTTTTTAGTAGGTTTGGATTACCTTCGCAACTCGTTACGGATAACAAAATTGTATTGCACATGTGACAACGACACCTTATAGGCCACAAGGTAATGGCGCCGCAGAAAATGCGGTGAAAACTGTTAAAAAAGCCATTAAGAGAGCTGTTCTTAGTGGCGAAAGTGTGTTACAAGCATTAAATACATTTTTATTCCATTACCGCAATTGTGAGCATGCAACTACGGGCGTGCCACCGGCAGTATTGCTAACCGGGCGCAGGATGCGTACACGACTGGATGCGTTACGGCCAGACGTCGCACGAGTAGCGCGCGCGGCGCAACAACGTCAGGTAGCTCGTGCAGGAGGCACGCCCCAGCCCGCTATTCGTGTAGGAGACCCGGTACTCGCACGCGATTATACCTCGAACTCAAATAAATGGTCCACGGGAACAGTGTCTAAAAGTACGGGACCCGTGTCGTACCGCATTGACATGGGAAACGGTGTCGAGTGGCGCAGACATCGCGACCAAATAATTCCAGTTGGGAACAAGTCGCGGTTATCACTGTCGCGAGCGAGCATCGGTACTCACAAGGGGGAGAGTAATGATCAGGGCGATGACGATGATGATCAGGAACGTTTTCGAGGATGCATCAGAGGCATCCAGTGAGTTGGAGGCGGAGGCGGGTAGCGCGCGCCCAGCGAGCCCGGCCGCACCAGCGCGGCGCCGCGCTCCCCGCCGCCGCCGCAGCCAGGGGCTTCGGCCCGAGCAATACGTGCGCACGAAAGACGAATGTGTCTAAATAGTTACAGTAGTTTTTATAAGTTGTATTTAGTTGTTTGTTTTTAATATACCTTTGTATAGTATTTTCTGTTAGTTATTAGTTTAAGTTAACATTTAATCTAAAGGGGGAAAAGTGTAAGGTATTTGTATCTTTGTTTATTATTCTAATGTGGGTATGCGCTTATATGAATAAACCAGTCAGCTATCCATCTCCGTGTTTAATTGACGTCCCACTTTCAAGATCAACAAACAATTTATTTATTTTATTTTGAAACCTCAACCATTCATGTAGCCCTAAAACTACGACACCAAAGCGATGTCACTCTCTGAGCGAAAATGGGAGCCCCCATTTACTGAAGCGATCCAAAAATTTTTTCTGTTTTCACATAGGTATTTATTTTTCATTGTTTATAGATCTTATGCTGTCTGGATGCTTGCGAATCGACCAAACTACATCACCAACATTGACAAGCGGTTTCCTTACTCCGAAGCTCCTTACCTCGGAGATTTCGAGTTGGTGAAGATACCTCTTTCCCTCAGTGATCTGATAAAACATGTTGACTACTGGGGCGAAGGTAAGGTTGTATCCGAAGAAGGCATTCGCGGCTTCCCAGACTGTTACAATGTTAATCATCAGTACCAACTGGTCAGCAGCGGCCCGGACCTAGGCAGCAAGATACCGAACAGGATCCCCTTGGTCAGTTACACCAACTGCGACACCAGGGGCTATATCAGAGACGCCTCTGTCCTCACCATGACCGTCGTGGGAGGAAACATAACCAGCAGCTGTGCTAGAGACATCGCTCGCATCGTCAACAAAGATCACGGCAAGGTGGTCGTGTACGGAGTGCAAGGCGATTCTCAAGAAATCTCGGAGCTCACCGTCGAATTAAGAAAAAATGGTTTAATCTCTAGTCCTGGTGCAACCCTGCCTCGCGAACTTCAAGGATTGACATACTATGATAGTCACGTGGCTTTTCTAAGTACTCAGGAAGAATGGTACAATAATGTCGTTTACGGCAACTATGACACCGCTGTGAATATGGCCCAAAACTTTGGAACTGGTGGCAAATTCATCAACGAAATTGTTACAAGGCTTATTAGCTCTGCTCCACGAAACGTTATGTCCCTCGCGTATAGACTGTGGCACGGTGGCGCTAAAGATATTGTTCGCAATTATTTCCCCCAGTCGTTCCAACACATCTTCAACGAGGACTCTGTGACAATAGTCAATAAGCAATACCAACAGCCTTTGAAACTCGATGTGCACACTGACTCTGACAATGATAGACTTGCTTGGGGTGACAATAACCAGAGTCAAATAACTAGTGAGAGAGTGAGCTGGAAGGTCCTCCCCGTGTGGAACAGAGACGGGGTCACATTCAAACTGTACAATACTCATCGTAATATGTACTTAAAATTGGACGTAAATGTGGACAAAATCGGCGACAGAAAGGCTTGGGGCTCGACTAATTCTGACGAAGTCAGGCATAGATATTATTTGGAGCCTTTAGTTACAAACGGTACACTGGTGTTCTTCATAATAAATTGTCAGTATAGTCAAGGTCTCAAGCTGGATGTGAATACGGATAATATTGGAGACAGGCTAGTTTATGGCCACAATGGCAACGTGCACAATGAGTATGAACGCTTCAGGTGGGTTATAGCAGCAGAGCGGTAGGCGGCGCCACTGTCACGATACATATCAGCTCTGACTATATTTACTTCATTAAAATAGTAATTGCATTCGTCTAAACCTGAAATCACCACTAAACGAACAATTAAGTGTATAGTAACCAGTGATCATGTTATTTTCAAGAACATACAACAAATAGTGACGAAATTGTGATTATGTATGAACCCAGTGCTCCAACTATGACAATAAACTGAATTTTATAAAAGGTAAACATATTAATCGCCATAATAATCAAAAACTATGAACAGAACAAGTGATCAAATAACCAAATTACTTTTAAACTCTTTGTAAAAGTGGATAAAAAACAATGATTACCAAGTTGAGAACGGTTACTTATCGAAATTTGAAAATCTGCTATGTAATCGATACTCTTGTGGCCATACATAAACTGCTCGTCACGTTTTACAAAATATTGCTTTTCCCGATGCAGGGACGTTAATTGTTGAGGAGTTAGCAGGGACGTTAAATGATGATGTGGAGTTCTCCTGGCAAGTACCAGGAGAACTCCAAGACCACCAAGAGAAATAAGCATTGTGACGAGCATAAATTACTTAGCAACCATTATTAAAGTAGGTACCTAATCGAATCGCAACCCGTGAAATACTTATTATTGAGTAGTTCCGGTGGCCATCTGTGATCTTTATCATAAGTTCCATTTGACCAAATGGTGCTTTCCGAGACCAAATGCACGAGTTACTATAAAAAATACCCAAATCGCTATAGATGTGCCTATAATATTTGAAGAGTTCCATCGATTCCTGACTTGATGACAATGGGACCAACTATATACCCTTTCAAACAAAAAAATAATTTTCCAAATCAGTGTAGCCGTATTCGAGTAATCGGGGAACATACATAAAAAAAAATTCTGAGGAACACTTTGTTTAGATTTCAACTAGGTATTTTTTTTTTGTAGGTTTAAAAAATAAAAACAGTATTAAAATTACATGCTTGTCAAAGTTTTATTAAGAACATACTAAGTAAAGTAAATCTTCTCTAGGATCTGATTAGTTTAAACTTTAAAATGGTAATCGATTAGTTTATTCTTAAACAAGCTAATGAGACTCAAAGTATCAAGAAGTGTTGCGTCACTGTAACGTGCGATACGTCAGATGGGCGATATTAAGTGAAGTGGTGGTAGTGCTGGTGGTGGCTTTACTTCTCCAATTCTTCAAATATTAATTTCAGTTTATCAGAACTGAAAAAGAAAAAAAACCAGAATTATTTTTTTGCATGTGCTGAGTCTATGTCCCCGTCCTCACCAAAGCGATCGTCGCGCGAACACGCGACTATCGAGTTCATTTTGTTCGGCGAACCCGAACACGTGATAGCGTCTACAGTGAACCCCTTCCGGTTTTTTGAACAAATAAGTGATTCAAAAATGATTCAAAGCGAAAGCGCAGGCGCGGGGTGCAGCGCGAAAAGAACACACAGTCGATACCTATTGAAGTGGCCTCTAGGTGACCAAACGCCCGTGTTGCGGCGCGGCTGGGCGCGAAACGAAGCGAACGCGATCAGTTTGCTTGATATTTTCGCGCGAACTGGATGCGGTGCCGTCGTTTTTGAAGTGAAACCTTCTTTAAGCGCGTTAACAGATCGCAGGCAGTGCACGCGCTCGTAGGACAAAACCACCGCGTCGCATTGCATCGTATTGAATTCGCGTGTCACTACATTGAATAGCTTCGCAATCGCCTTGAATCGCCTACGTCGCGATGAGTGAGGATTGCGTATGCGCTTGATCGATCGTTTTGGTTAGGATGCGGGGTGCGAAATCAATAGAAAATAATGTTATTTTTATACGAGCCGCTACTACTACAACCAGATTTCAAAAATATGGACAATTTTTAAAAAGTTAACAAGAAATTGGATATTTATGTCTATAGATATTGTTGTAGCTGATAAGGTTGATCTTTGTTAGCACTGTGTCAATGGATTTTTAAAATGAAATGCGTCTGTCCTTTATGAAGTTTATTGGCAACTAAATCAATGTAGGCTCGTGCGTCTCTTTACATAGCTAAATTGGCGTTAACATAAGCCGCCCACCAAAGGAATATGATAGTCCTTTAAGAACAATAATTTATTAAGTTATACATGCAAAATAAAGCTAGATACGTTATACAATCATCTCATCTGGTACTGTATCGATAGGTAAAGCACACAACTTTGTCACACATCGCTTGATTATACTGTCACCACTCTTTACGCTATACACTCTGGTTAAACCGTCGGGGCCGGGGTGCTTGTCGGTGATGCGCCCCATGGACCATTTTCCCGGAGGGAGATTGTCTTGTTTGATCAGCACTATATCTCCCTTCTTAAACTCTTCTTCGCGTTTTAACCATTTTGGTCTCTGTTGGAGTCTCGTTAGATACTCTTTCTGCCATCTCCAGAAGTCGCTCAACAACTTCTGAGTATATTGCCAGCGTGTCAAATTGCTCATTCTAGCGTCCTTTATGTTTGGGTTTGGGACGGTGACTGGTGCTTCCGTTATTAAAAAATGACCAGGTGTTAACGCTTGCATGGTGTCATCGTCCATTGGACATAACGGACGGGAGTTCAGGCATGCTTCTATTTCGCAGAGAACCGTCGTCATCTCTTCGAATATCAAGTTTGTAGTGAGAATTCTCTTCATGTGATATTTTAGGGATTTTACTCCGGCCTCCCAGAGTCCTCCGAAGTTAGGTGAATATAAAATGCCACTGAGTTCCATCGTTAGCAAGTAATTCAGCGATGGTTCCATCAAATTGCAAACCAGCTTCTTTCCAGGCTTCATGTAGTTGTTTATTAGCTCCAACAAAATTTCGACCTTGGTCGCTCCACAGATTTATGCATTTTCCTCTGCGGGTGCAAAACCTTTTAAAGGCGCCTATTAATGCTGCTGTACTTAGGTCACCAACCAATTCTAAATGAATTGCCTTAGTGGACATGCAAATAAATATGGCTATATAAGCCTTGCTAGTTCTGGCTCCTCTGCCCTTACTCAATAATATTTGGAAAGTCGACACCTGAATTGAGGAATGCTCGTGCTAGTACACCCGTACACTTGGTAAGTCTCCCATTACTTGTGTTCTCACCTTTGCGTTTAGTTTAGCACACTCCAAGCAACGATGGATGTATTGTTTGACCAGCGTTTTTGCTCGCAGTATCCAATACTTGGACCTGAGGTAAGTAAGCATCAATTGCGTACCTCCATGCAACATGCATTCGAGTGGGCTTCTGCTACGAGTATTATAGGATAGGTATGTTTACTGTTACGACCCAGAATGATTGGATGCTTGCATTCGTCACTCAACTCTGCGTTCCTGGGCCGGCCGCCCACCTTGAGGACTCCATTCTCGTCGAGGTAAGGATTTAATGATTTTAATTTGCTTGATTTTTTTACTTTTTTCTTTCTTTTTAAGCTTTCTATCTCGTCTTTAAATTCTTCTTCTTGATCTCTTTTTATACAGGTTTGCAAGGAGAGTTGGAGTTCTTCAGTAGTGATTGTGCTATCTATGTGTTCTTTTAATTTCTTTCTTTGCAGGAATCTTCGGCAGTAGGTGATTGCTCTCAGTAGTTCAGTCAGTGTATCAAAGTCATCGAGTTGTACAGATAATTTATTACGTTCGTCGTTTTCGTTTTTTGTTAATTTCAAAGCTTGTATAGTGTTTTTCTTTCTTTCTATGTCTATTGGTGTTATGTTTAGTTTAGTGAACTGTATCTTCTGGTGTAACAACCACTGTGGTCCGTTCCACCACAGGTCGCAACCTTTCAAGCTGGCTACTGACATACCCCTTGATGCAATATCAGCTGGATTATCGTGAGATTGGACATGGTGCCACTGACTGCAACTTACATTGGTTGTTATCTCGACAACGCGGTTTGCCACAAACACCTTCCATTTGTTCGGGTCTCCGTGTAACCAGGAGATAACAATAGCTGAATCTGTCCAAGCATAGATTTGTGTTGTAGGTATCCTCATTGCTTGCCTTATTTGCTTAAGTAGTTTGGATAAAAGCAAAGCTCCACACAGTTCGAGTCGGGGCAATGAAACGGTTTTCAAAGGAGCTACTCTTGCTCTTGCAGCAATGATTGTGCTTTTTACTGTGCCATCTGAGTTTGTAACTCGGCAGTATGCCACAGCACCATATGCTTGTACAGAGGCATAGCAGAATCCGTGGATTTCTATGGAATCTTTTTTTGAGCTAGTCGTTCCCATCCATCTATTTATGTAGATTCCGTTTACATGTTCGAGATCAGATCTCATTGTAGCCCATTTTTCAGCCAGTGTCGTATTCAAGGCTTCGTCCCAATCAATCTTTTCTTGCCAGAGTTGTTGAATTAAAATCTTCGCCATTACAAGGCAAGGGGCAATCCATCCGAGTGGATCGAATAACGTTTGAATGTCGGATAGAATGCTTCGCTTCGTGATTGTTTTTCCGATAACAGGTAAGTTCAGATTATATTCGAATTGGTCTTTACCCAAATTCCATTGTATGCCCAGGGCTTTAATTGTTCCATCGATCTTTAGTTGTAGATGTGCGTTGGACGATCTTTCACTTGGTTCAATAGTCTCCATAAAATCACGGTTGTTAGAAGACCATTTTTTCAGTTCAAAGACACCTAGACGCAGTAGCTTTTTGAGATCTTGACTGATTCTTATAGCTTGTTCTAGATCATCGTGTCCGGACATAACGTCATCGACATAAAAGTCTTCGCGCAATATCTTGGCAGCTTCGGGATATTTGTCACCTTTGTCTTCAGCCAGTTGCATGAGTGTCTTTACGGCGAGATAGGGTGCGGAAACCGTTCCGAATGTCACAGTTAAAAGTCTGTAGTCTTTGATGTCTTCTGATGTATTATCTCTCCACAGAATTCTTTGATAATCGATGTCTTCTTTGTTTGTCCAGATCATTCTGTACATCTTGTGAATGTCAGAAACATAACAAACGGCATGAATTCTCCATCTAATGATTATGCTTCTCCAGTCATCTTGTAACATTGGACCCAACAATAGTTCATCGTTTAGTGAAGTACCGTTGGAGCCCTTGCATGAGGCGTCGAACACAACACGAGTCTTCGTTGTGTCCTTGTCACTACGGATCACTGCGTGGTGAGGTAAGTATACTGATTTATTATTTATTTCATCCTTAGGTATTTCTTCTATATGTTTTAATTCTTTATTTTCATTGATTACCTTTGTGTATTCTTGCTTCAGTTCTGTGTTTTGATTAAATCTTTTTTCTAGTTGAAGGAGTCTTCTTTTTGATACTTCTCTTGTGTTGCCTTCTACTGATTTTGGTTGTTCGGTTTTAAACGGTAGCTTGACTATGTATTTTCCGTCTTTATCTCGCTTGTGTGTCTTCTCGTATATGTTTTCACATAGTTGTTCAGTTAGGGTAAGTTTTCTTTTCATGTCCGTATCAACTTCCCATATTGTGGTCAGTAAATCTTCTATGTTAATTTCTTGCTTCATGGCCGTCAAGGATTTTTCTCGTGCGTTCAGTTTAATAGTTATTCCACCCATTAAGATCCATCCCAGATAGGTATTTAGAGGCACATGGTGGACCTTTAATAAGTCCTTGCTTGAGAATTGATGCATATTCGTTTACACCCAACAACAGATCAATAGGTCCTGATGCATAATAATTTGTATCTGCTAGTTGGAGGTTTGCTATATGCGGCCAATCGGTCCCCATCGTGGTGTTTATTGGTATGTTGGAGGTCAAGTGCTTGGACATCACGTAGGCTCTGATAGGTAAATCGAATTGGTTTTCGCATCGTGACAATACTTGAAACTTGACCTCATGCTTGACTCTGACTTTCATGGATTCCATTCCGGAGACGATTAGATTTACTGGTGATTTTTCTAGGTTCAGGATCTGAGTTGCCTTCTCGCTTATAAAACATGCTTAAGATCCTGAGTCTATCAGCGCTCTTAGAACAGTAGTGTGTCCATGATCACTCTTCAAAATTACTACTGCGGTAGCCGATAGAGATATCTTCTGCCCCGCGATATAATGAGACGCAATCATTGTGTGAACTTTCTTCTCTTCTACATCTGCTTGGCTGGATGAAGTCGGTTGCTTGGTTTCTACATTGGGAGCCGCTTCATCAATCTTCTTGTGTTGATGTAAAAGTGTGTGATTTCGTCTCTTACAGGTGCGGCAAGACATTGGTATACGGCACTTGAACACAGAATGTCCGGCCCCAAGGCAGTTGAAACATAGTTTGTTTGCTTTGACATGTTCGCTTCTTTCATTAATCGTCATTTTATTGAATATGCTACAATGACACAGTGTGTGCGTGTCTTTACATAAAGCACATGGTTTTTGTTTATCATTTTCATTTTCTATAACATGTAGAACACGCTCTTTGGTAGGTTTAGTGGTAGTCGTAGGGGAAACCATTTCAAGCGTCCGGAATTTGGCTTCTAAAAACTCGCGCAATTCCTTCCATGTAGGCAGCTCTTGAGCGTTCACCGAGTAGGCAGTCTGTTACCATTCTTTGTGTGACTCCGGGTCCAACTTCTGCACAACCAGAAATATAATTACTGGATCCCAGGAATCGGTAGGCACTTTTACGTTTTTTAGGCTTTTAATAACCTCAGTGGTACAATCCAGGAGGGCTTTCAGCTGTGCTGCTGTTTGGTTGGTACATTTTTTCTGATAAAATAATCGCTTCATTAATGAATTAACTATTATGCGCCTATTATCGTATCGGTGATTTAGCGTTTCCCAAGCTTGAACATAATTAGCACCCGTCACCTGTATGTGCTTCAGTAATGATGCTGCTTCGCCCGTGATACTGGTCTTCAAATAGTGTAATTTTTCAACTTCACTTAGTGTGGTGCATTCATGAATTAATGACACATACAAGTCCTTAAATGTAGGCCATTCTTCGTAGTTACCGGAAAACGGAGGGAGTTGTATGTTAGGTAGCATCACTTTAGCCCGTAATTTTCCATCACATGACGTATTGCTGCATGAAGGTTGGTCAGTTGTCTTCAAAGTACATGAAGCCAACATTTCTCGAAGATCTCCTAACATACATAGGTATAAGTCTTCATGAAGGAGGAATTCATCATTCACGAAGTACGGAATAACTCCACGTTGTTCCCGAGTTGTACTTTTCAACAGATCACGATGTGCTTTCTTAAACGCTACCCAGTATTCTTCAATCGTTTGAATATGTATTTGTAAATATCCAGGTTTCGATAAACGTTCTTTTGGGCACTTTTTAAGGTTTATTTGAGTCTTTTTGAGTATTGACCCCAAATCTTCTAGTACACTTAACACTTGGTCTGTTTGGCTTGTCATTGTTTATGTTTAAATCAATCAATTATCTCTCAATGGAATGCGGTTCTTTTGTCCTCACGGCAGCGCTCCGTAAACGTTTAATGTGGTTCGATCCGGCTCCTATTCGACCATATGTTGTAGCTAATAAGGTTGATCTTTGTTAGCACTGTGTCAATGGATTTTTAAAATGAAATGCGTCTGTCCTTTATGAAGTTTATTGGCCACTAAATCAATGTAGGCTCGGGCGTCTCTTTACATAGCTAAATTGGCGTTAACAGATATATTTAAAATTTAAATTAAAGTACTTTTTCGTGTCTGTCTATAATATGAAACTAACATTAAACTTGTATATAATAAAGGAATCTCGATGTTTTATCAACTCGTAAACACCAACAATGTAAATAAAAAAATTAAAACCGGTCAAGAGCAAGTCGGACTCACGCACCGAGGGTTCCGTTCCAATAACATAAAAAAAGTGTGCTATCGTTTTATTTTTCCTGTAATCTTTACATACACTTCTATCACACAGAATAATTTCAGATTTTTCTCTATGCAAACTTCGGACATGGCGGAGGGGACAGTATTTTTATTTATATTTTTCATGACTAAAAAATAATAATCCTAATCCTAACTAATATTATAAACGCTAAAGTAAGTTTGTTTGTTTGTTTGTTTGTTACCTTTTCACGCCTAAACCACTGAACCGATCATTCTGAAATTTTGCATATACGTTGTCAGGTGTACAGATACGGACATAGAGTACCTTTGATCCCGAAAAAAAGTTTTGTTCCAGAGGAAAACAACAATAACGTTCTTATGATAATAGATGGCGCCACATGTCTTTCAAATCATCATTCAATTATATTATAGTGTCTTAAGAGTTTTTTTTTTTTTTTTAATTTAAGTATCCACCTAATACATTTTGTGAGTCTAGAGTGTCGATAGACCGGTTTTTCATCCTCCTAACTATCCTTACTAATAATATAAATGCTAAAGGTTGTTTGTTTGTTGAGTACGCTTTCACGCTAAAACGTCTCAACGGATTTGGATGAAATTTGGCACATGGATAACATGGTATATCCATATGCCAAACCTGGAGAAGTACATAGGAACTGGAGAAATACATTCATCCTGGATCGCAGACGAAGTCGCGGACAACAGCTAGTAAAATAGTAAACTGTGCGGCCTAAAACAAAAAGAAAAACTGTTTGAGAATGTGCAAACAGCGTTCTTTCATATGATACGGCACATGCCCTAGAAGCCCCACTTCCATTTTTTAAGATCCTCTTTCAGTCCTTGTTGCAAAAAAAATATATCCATTTTTATTTCTTTGTTATTTGCAAAATAGTCGGGCAAATGTCATCTAAAACTATTCCAAAATTTAAGTTGATAGCATTAGTAGTTCTTGAGATATCTAGCTGTGACGGACAAACAAACGTGAGCCGCACCATAAGGGTTCCTTTTTACCATTTTGGTACGGAACCCTAATAATGGTAGAATACAATAGATTTACTTTAAAAAAGTAAAAACAGCTTTCAAAAACATAAAACGGATAAAATAACTTTCCCTGAAGTCGGTGCCAAGCTGCAGTGCATTGACCGTGAAGACTACGAAGAAGCTGGTAAGTTTTTTATGAAAGTTATTTTATCCGTTTTATAATAATAATAATAATATTCCACAACTATCACACAACGCCGTCTAGCCTCAAGCTAAGCAGAGCTTGTGTTATGAGTACTAGACAACTGATAAACATACTTATATATTTCTAAATACATACATATATAGATAAATTACACCCAGACACAGAACAAATGATCATGCTCATCACACAAACATTTGTCCTGGGTGGGAATCGAACCCACAATCTCCGGCTTAGCAGTCAGGGCCACTAACCACTAGACCAACAGGCCAGTCAGTTTTAGGTTTTGGAAGGCGGTTTTGACTTTTTTAAAGTAAATTTATTTTTCCATTTTTAGTTGAATGTACAATTACATAAACCCAAGAAGAACGAAAAGAAGAATCACCAAAATCCGCTTAGAAATGCCGGTTATGTTTATAACATCGTACATAAGTTTAATTACCTAATGTATTATATACTAAAACCATCCTGAAAATATCTAGATCACGCTAGAGAAATAATCATCATAATTGATTCATTCGTTTTTGAGAAAATCGCGGACATACAAACTTACATACATACATAGGTACATACGGGTCGAATAGAGAACCTCCTTTTTTGAACTCGGTTAATAAAATAGTAGATATTACTTAAGTAGAAAAGAACAATACTCACTCCAAGCAACGTCTATAGAAATATTTGAAACCGGTTGGACAACCCATACCAATGGTTTCTGGTTTAGACCACGAGATACCGACAAAACAGATCAACACCAACAGAAGAATTAGTTTCGACCACATTTTCATGAACGTTGGTTTAGTTCAAATCACTTTGAAGACTGAAATTTCAGTCAAGTTGTTGGACTATATTATATTGTCCCCATAGAGTGAAAAGTCACTAAGTCTAAAAATGCCCAAAATGAGTTATCAATGTCACTAAAATCAGCATTTTCTTCTCTAAATATCTGTCTTTTTTTTTGTCATCGTCGTTTTTGTAGCACTTTCGTTTTTGTTTTACGAAATGTGAAAAGGAAGTAAGTCTACCCTTTGGCCTCCACAGCGACATAATAATAATAATAATATATTTTATTGAACTTAATGGGCATATACAGACAAACATTTATAAAAAAGAAAAGCGTGGATCATGAAAAAAATACACATTAGAACTTAAACATAAGACTATTAATGTCAATTTAACACAAGTGTTTGTATGAACTCTAGTACCCAAGTAAAAGATTTAACTTGTGTTATGGGTACCAGCATTCTCTAATTAAATACGAATTGTGACACTAATGTTACAATTTAGAAGTAGTCGCCCGTGCCTGTGTGTGTCTGTGTGTGTGTGTGTGTGTGTGTGTGTGTGTGTATGTGTGTGTGTGTGTGTGTGTGTGTGTGTGTGAGTGTGTGCGTGTGTATGTGCGCGTGTATACCGAAGAGAAGTGCAGAGTTGAATTATATTTGTAGGAGATTTTCAGTGTCCTCATAATTCTGCGTTTGAAGCCAGCCAAAAACTTTTCTTTTACATTCTCGCAATGTAGCAGAATAAATGGAACAACTTTTATTAATTCTATTATAAATAAGACTTGCAATCCCGTAGTAATGTCGTTTACCAAGTGCCGTTCTACAGCGTTGAGTAGGACATACCCTATGACGTTGACGCTTTTCTTGAGAACTAAGATTGTATGGTAGGGAAGAATGCTTACGCAACACAGTGTAGAGTACAAAAAGTTGCCTAACAGTCAAAACTTGACATTCTTCATATAATCGTGACGTGGAATGTCGGAAGGGTTTGAAGAACATGACTTTCAGGACAGCCCTTTGCGCTCGCTCAATTGGAAGAAAGTGTACTTTAGCAGCACCCCCCCAAACAGTAACACAGTAACTAAGTATTGATTGACACATGGCGTAATAAACAGTCATTAAGGTAGTACGATCAGCTGAGTGTCTCAATTTTTTAAATATATAAATCAATTTTCTTACGCGCATAGCAAGACCATCTATATGCGATTTCCAGTTTAATACACTATCAAACTGGATCCCCAGATATTTGACAGTAGTAGATCTTGCTAAAAGCGGGCAGGAGCATTGTGTGTCAGACGATGATGGAGAGCAAGAGTGAGCTTTTAATGTAATGGAGTTTGGAGCAGGCAACGAGGCAGCTTGCAAAGCAAAGGGTAGGAAAACTGTCTTAGATAGGTTAACGGTAAGTAAATTATCATATAGCCAAGTCATAACTGATGCAAGGGCATTTTCAGCATGGGTTGTTGTCTCATTCCAGCTGTCACAATATATTATCAATGCGGTGTCATCAGCATATGTGAAAATTGAGCAATTTTTTAGGGACATCTTGCAAAGCTGATTGATATATACTAGGAAAAGTGTCGGGCCCAAAATTGAGCCCTGAGGCACACCGAAACTTATATTCCTACTGTCACTGAGCATTCCATCTATTTTGACACACTGAGTCCGATCAGTCAAATAATCTTGGAAGATTTTGAGTGTATCACCTCGAACACCACTTGCTTCCAACTTTAGAATGAGATGCGGGACAGACACAGTGTCAAATGCCTTAGAAAGGTCCAGAAAAATTCCTAAGCACTTTTTTTGCTGTCTAACTTATCTACCGTATTATCAATAAAAGAACTAACGGCGTCTTCCGTCGATTTGAATTTTCTAAAACCGTACTGGTTGTTAGCTAAAAGATGGTGTGATTCCAAGAAGGTAGTCAATTTGTTGTTTAATATTTTCTCTAGAACCTTTGATATAGCGGGTAAAATAGATATGGGTCTATAGTTATTAACACTGTGTCTGTCCCCACTCTTGAAAATTGGAAGTACAAGGGCTTTTTTAAAAGCCATTTCGTTAATTAGTTATTAATACACTAGCTAACCCGACAAACATTGTCTTGTCAACATTTCAATAACTCATACAAAATTCCCATAGAAAATTACTTTCAGTTTTCCAGAATTTTTCAATTTCCCGGCAACTTTCAAACATTTTCTTTCATAAAAACCTTGTACTGACAATTAAAAACAACAAAAAAATAATTAGCCAAATAGGTGCAACCATTCTGAAGCGATGCGCGTACACACATTCGGCTATTGATTTTGAGCATCCCAGAGAAATGCCTGTTGTGTACCCAGGCACGGTTTTTTAAAGGTAAGCGGGGTCTGAATGTGCATATTGAAAAGGTGCACAGACCGCCAAATGCTCTCTTCAGACCCTGTCTCAACAGCTACACCTACAACACCAGCTACATCTACTTTTGACCCATTTTGGAAAATCCTTTCAAAATTCAAAAACTCTATTCCTGTTTTGAAACGAGTTCCGCGCGGCGCTAGACCTCTAGTGGCACAAAACCTAGCAGATTGCGTTCGTCTTGCCGCCCGGGAAAACTCGCAAAGTGCTTGGGAACAGTTGCTTACCTTCCGTTACAGAATTCTACACGTACAAAAGAATTTGGCAAACAAAAAGACTTACTGCACAAATTAAAGAAAACTGTAGTATTTCGGCTCATAATTTAGATTCCAAATTACCGACACAAAGATATGTATACCTCTTCAAGAGATATACAAAGATATACCTCTCCCATCTTGTAGAATTCGAGTTAGAGGAAAGTGACATTAGCGGAGCAGCCAGGATTCTTTTTAGTAGTGATGTGGTGGCACCGTGTTCTCCAGAAACACTCGCTGCTCTGGAGAGCAAACACCCTGCCCAAGCGGATGGTCTTTCTTTTCCCAACCCCCCCGATCCAGATAATCACTCCCTCACCATTACAGATCGAGAGTTGGTCACAGCCGTTTGTTCCTGCCGGAGCGGCTCCGCTGGCGGCCTCGACGTCCTCAGTCCTCAGCACCTTTAGGCCCTTATCTGTTCAGGCGCCGGGGCAGCTGGTGAGTTGCTCTTGAAGGAGCTTACGGCTCTGATTAACCTTATGCTAACATAGGTAATTTGTTCAACGACACTACTTTGCGCCTCGCCGCTTCCATGCGATTAGGAGTTCCCTGTTGTCCTCCTCATCGCTGTCACTGTGGCTAAATTGTCAACAGCCTCGGACACCACAGCCTGTCTTACAGCCGGAGTTCGGGTCGCTTAGCGCGGCACGCGAACAATAATGACATCATCCGACGAGCCCTTGTCACCGTCGGCGTTCCAGCTGTATTAGAACCCAATGGCTTGGCACGCGACATACTATTTTGTTGCACTCTTAAAACTTGATTGAATTACTTGATAACTTATTCGTGTCATATTCAGTATATTTACAATACACATTTCGTTTATCTGACAGTCACTTCCACCTTACTTAAGTCTAGTAATTTTCTTTAAAGTCTACGGTCAACAAATTAACTAATTCACAACTATGTTAGAGATTCTATAGGGAACAATGAATTATTTTGATTATTTTAACTTTTCTCAATTATTACAAGTTTTTCAAGTTTCTTTAGTTATTATAATATAAACTTTATGTTAGTTCCTTTAAAATATAGCTAAAAACATAAAGCTGAATATAATGGCAAGCTATGACGATATTTATATATTTTCTAAAACTTTAACTCTCATTAATAGAAAACAGAGTTTTAAGACTTAATGACTTTTCGCTCTACGGTGACGATAGCTAACAAGGCAAACAAATACTTAACTTATAATAATAATTAACAAATAAGGTAATTAGTACAACGATGTCAGGTTATGGTGCCAATTGTTGTAAACAGGAAAAGGAGTCAATAAAATCGACTAGGCGATTGTTCCTTCTCAATTGGTTACTAAGTTAACTCAGTTTTATTAACCAACGAAATAAAAGGAGGAGGTTCTCAATTCGACACGTATACGTATACAGGGTGTATCACAGATGAGTGATCAAACTTAAGGGTGTGGTACAGACCATCAAACTGAACAACTTTTTCCCGAGGACCAACATCGTAATCGTAAAAAAAAAATCTGTCGTCCCATACATTTGGTCAAGTAGGTATTGAAGTTTTGTATGGGACAACAAATTTTTTTTTACGATTACGATGTTGGTCCCCGGGAAAAAGTTGTTCAGTTTGATGGTCTGTACCACACCCTTAAGTTTGATCACTCATCTGTGATACACCCTGTATATATATATATATATTATTTATGACCACCATAACTTTTTATAGAGTTATCCGTTTTAAAAGATTTTTATTTTATTCGGGAGGGTATTTATTTCTTGAAGTCGGTCCCATGTAAAATGTATTAACTTTGCTTGGGTAGTTTTTGAGTTAGCTTCAATAATACGTATTTTTCAAACTTTTGATGTGGATGATGTTCTAATTTATTTTGCAGGTATTGTGTGGGGCCACAAATAAAAAGTGGAAATAAAACCTTTTTACAAAAAAAAAACAAACAACCGACTTCCAAAAAAAACACTACAAAGTGAAAAATAACATTAATTTAAATCGGTGGCAAAAAAAAATACGCAACCAAAGACGCCGACTTCCGAAATTAAAGTTATTTTTCACTTTGTAGTGTTTTTTGGAAGTCGGTTGTTTTTTTTTATGGTCTATTCCAAATGTATCTGATAAATATGCAAATGGAGCAGAAAACCTATTTGTGTGTGGCAATTTGTAGTGCCACTTACAAATTGAGTCATTTGATTTGATTATTATAACACTAAAATAAAACATTCTAATTTTAAGTCACCTAAAATATGTTTTACATTTAAGGCGCTACCCCGGGCAAAACCTCGCGATAGTGCGTTATTCAAAGGTTATAAAGTAAGTTAAGAAAAACAAACTACATACATCTAAAAGCACATTATTAATGTTCGATGTCTTATCATCACATAAGACCGTGTAGATCTTATTTGTTTTTGTATGTTATAAATAAATACATTAAAAAACTCCTTGTAAAAAAAAAAAATATTGATTGCATGCATCTTTTGCTAAAGATGATGTTCTATTAATTTAAATGATAAATGATAAATGATTTTTATTTCTGTAAGTAGGTTTGTACAAACACTTTTACAAGTCAATATATTTTTTTTTAAACTAGATGAGGTCGGCGTTTCCTATCTGACTACTCTGAGAAGAAAGGCCGAAACAAACTCAGAGGTCACAGTCTCTTATAAAGTCCAGACATAATCTTGGTCACTTCATGTGAAGACCATGTAGATTGGTGTCTGAAATGGTCTTTTGAGGAAAGAACCACACAGATTGAGAGGACCTGTCCAGTCAGTGCACGCATTTGTCAGTAATCGCGCAGCTCAACTCAGAACTTAAGGAGCTCAACGATTCGACGAACAATACCAAAGAAAGGACATTGGGGTAGGCCGCATAGATTACTCAAACTGCCAGACCATGATTAAAAATAACTGAGAGAAAAAATAAAACAAACAAAAAAAAAAAAAAGCAATGACCTACATAGTCTTCACATTCACAATAAAGTAAAATAATATAATACTTACAAAGTAAATATTAATGTCAACATTCAGTATGCAAAAATAAAAATAATATAAAATAAAATTGGAGCAGTTCAATCCCAAGCCTTTTTGTCCTCAATATAATCTTTAACGGTATAAAAAGCTTTCTGACACAACTTGCGTTTAATGAATGATTTGAATTTATTAAGACTCAGAACTTGAACGTGGCTTGGAAGTTTATTATAAAAGCGTATACATTGACACCTGAATGACCCACCTATTTTCTTGAGCCTTGTTGGAGGTACAACAAATTTGTGTTTGTTCCTAGTATTTATATTGTGGATATCACTGTATTTTTTAAACATTTTAATGTTTTTATGGGCATATAAAAGATTTTCAAAAATGTACTGAGAAGGCAAAGTCAGTATATTAATCTCCTTAAATTTCTCTCTGAGAGATTGTCTCGGACTTAATTTATAAATGCATCGAACAGCTCTTTTCTGCAAAACAAAGATAGTCTGAATGTCGGCTGCATTTCCCCACAACAGAATACCGTACGACATTATACTATGAAAATAGCTAAAGTACACTAAACGGGCTGTCTCTATGTTGGTTAAATTACGAATTTTCCTAACAGCGTATGCTGCGGAGCTTAGCTTTTTTGACAATTTATCTATATGTGGGCCCCACTGAAGCTTAGCATCCAAAGTTAAGCCCAAGAATACTGTGCTATCTTCAGGATTCAACTCTTCGCCCTTTATCAACACGTTAGTTTTCACCTGCCTAACGTGAGGTAGTGTAAACTTAATGCATTTGCAATTTGAGGACTACACCAATGGATAGATAATTTAAAAATCTAATAAATAATTCCCTTTTTATTTTATTTAAGAAGGTCGCTTTTTTATTAAAATAATTCCAAAAGTTGTGTGTTCTAAGATAAATTGGCGTACGGAGGGAGAGGGACCGAGTGGGTACAGCGCGACGGGACAGAGAAGGACAGAACGCTCACCTCGAGCGTTCTGTCGGGGAAGCGTCTTAAAAGTTGAGGTTAATTTTATAACCTCAATTTTCGTCGTTGATTTTTCAATTACAATTTAATAACTACTTCAAAAGTCAGAAGACTCATCTATATTTTCAAATCTCTGAGATTATGCGCAGACACACTAAAAATGGTTTACCTAGCACTCTGTCAGTCCGTTATCACTTACTGCATCCCGGTTTGGGGAGGGGCCGCAAAAACAAGTTCATTGAAGTGGAGATAGCACAGAGAGCTGTGCTCAAGGTTATGCTTCGTAAACCATATACAGGCTGGTGACGACATAACGACATTAAATGAATATACGATCCGCAATAGTCAACCAAAACACTTTACCATTACCAAATTAGGTATTACATCAAAATTAAAAATCTAATTTTTCAAACAAACTAAATGCAAAACTAATCAGAATTTAAAACAACATCCTTTATAATATTGTCTACTAACCTCATCTGACCTTGTAGGCACTGCACGTGAGAGCGGCAACGTCGCACCCGTCTCGTCCGTTTTAGGCGCAGTTTCATTCATGTAAGTACAATGTACAAAAAAAATGGCGCGCGGCATTTATCTCCGCTCCGCTCACCGCTTGCCGCCCGCCAGCAGGCGCGACTTTTCTATCAGTAGGTTCACGTTTTAAAAAAATTTTAAAAACACTTAATTAAACATTAAATCAAAACTTACTTCAATCATGGTACACTAAATTAAATTTTTAATTGCTGAATTTGTCCACCATTTACTCGTAACACACATGTGACAATGTCTTGTGATATTGTTTCTTACCTTCCTTAACAAGTCACTACTGATAGCCATTGCTTTTAATTTATTAAAAGTGTCAATAATTCTGTCTAGCAGTTTCTCTACGGTATTCACATCACAAGCATAAACCTCATTTTTGATAAATCCCCAAACTTAACTTACAACGAAATAACAGCAAGTAACTATCACACTATTGTTTACACATTAGGTAGGTACCGTAACCTACCAAACTCTACTACACTTAAAACTTATACACAATCGAATTATCTGTCAATAACACAGCAGTAAAACTATTAAAGCTCTGCACTGTAGGAAATTGCAACAAAACAATTTTCAATTTTACACAAAATCAATAATTATTGTTAATGCGCTAAAACCACTCTTACGAATCAAAATTTAAAAAAAAACACCCTCTCACAAGGGTGCAGGTGCAGGAGCAAATTCCAGGGAAAACCCTACATCCTTTTCTTAGACAATAAATCTTTTGAATGCGGAAGTGTTTACGAACTATTGTTGTTTGAACAAAAACTTACTTTGTTAAGACAAAAACGTCGAACTGGTAACCTTGCTTCTTAGTTTTCGAAACGAAATGCGCCTCGGCAATCTTTGTTTGCTTATGATAATAGGAATTTTATCGTCATGGTTATTAGGTCTAAATTCAATCAGCAATACAATACAATATTGTATTATTTCTGAGTAGCGAGCCGCACCATTGCATTTGGTTTTGTTTTAGCAAGTAGGTAAATGAAATTGTTTTGATGTGAATGACCTAAATGAAACTTGCGTGGTATTCACATCATGTGTTAAAATTGTCAAAGGAAAAACAAATTCCTGCGGCTATACCCTTGATTATAATTTGATAATTTTTGGTATACGTACTACTACCGCGATACTGAATATATTTTTTCAATTAATGTCGTATTCTCCCCAACACCCGATAGATTTCCCACTATTGAACTATATGCGGACTGTAAGTTACTTACGGTGAGACAGCGCTTTGTCCTCCGAGCCACGCTTAAGATGCATAAATACATTCCTCCACCAGATAACACTAAGCGCAAAGCAAAAATGATATTCCCAACAATAGGCCATAAGACTACATTCGCCAGGCGCCAGTTGTACATTGTGAGCTCTTTCATTTACAGAAACCTTGCTAAAATTATTCAATTACCAGGGCTAAATCACCATGAGGTCAAAGTTAAGGTACAAAGTTGGCTTTAGGATCAAGACTACGTTCGAACAGAAGAACTACTCCGCCTCCAGCAGTAGCAGTATAAAACTTCTTCTATCCATTTTTACCAATCGCAGTCTCATCAATGTCAGCAAGATACATAAAAATACTACAGGATCTCCTAGTTTGGGAGTCAGGGTTTACTCTATCTGTATGACCTTTATTCACAGAAATTCATGCGACCTATTATTTAAGCATTGTTTAAGGTTTTTGTAAATAAAGATTTTTTTTATAACGTTATTCGAACAATAATTGTTGAAGAAGTGGTGAGATACAAAGTTGAAGGCTTCTTAATACATAATTATGAATTTGATATTATTTAGGGATATCGTATTACCCAGTAACTGGGTTGTGGCGGTCAGATAGGCAGTCGCTTTATGTAAAATACAGGTATTCAGCTGCATCCGGTTAGACTGGAAGCCAACCCCAACATAAATTGGGAAAAGGCTAGACAGATGATGATACAACGATTTTATTTCTCGTGAAACTTGCATTAATTCCTCCGACTTCCGAAATTAACGTTTTTTTTTCACTTTGTAGTGTTTTTTTTTTTGGAAGTCGGAGTTTTGCTTTTTTGTGGAAGTTCCATAATTATAAACAAGCAAAGTTAATAAATTTTACATGGGACCATGTAAAATTTATTAACTAATGGGTTTTATATTTTTGATTTACTTTATAACATCTACAATATATATGATTAGTCCACACTTTTCACGGCTTCACACGTCTGTTCACATAAAGGGTTGTTTTGGAAATGCCACGAGATAACACCCCCAGGTACATACTACACAATTAAATTTGTTTTGCAGAAGAGAGCTGTTCGATGCATTTATAAATTAAGTCCGAGACAATCTCGCAGAGAGAAATTTAAGGAGATTAATATAATGACTTTGCCTTCTCAGTACATTTTTGAAAATCTTTTATATGCCCATAAAAACATTAAATTGTTTAAAAAATACAGTGATATCCACAATATAAATACTAGGAACAAACACTTTGTTGTACCTCCAACAAGGCTCAAGAAAATAGGTGGGTCATTCAGGTGTCAATGTATACGCTTTTATAATAAACTTCCAAGCCACGTTCAAGATTAACAAATTCAAATCACCTTAACAAATTCAAATTATTCATTAAACGCAAGGTGTGTCAGAAAGCTTTTTATATCGTTAAAGATTATATTGAGGACAAAAAGGCTTGGGATTGAACTGCTCCAATTTTATTTTATATTATTTTTATTTTTGCATACTGGCATGAATGTTGACATGAATATTTACTTTGTAAGTATTATATTATTTTACTTTATTGTGAATGTGAAGACTATGTAGGTCATTGCTTTTTTTTTTGTTTGTTTTATTTTTTCTCTCAGTTATTTTTAATCATGGTCAGTTTGAGTAATCTATGCGGCCTACCCCAATGTCCTTTCTTTGGTATTGTTCGTCGAATCGTTGAGCTCCTTAAGTTCTGAGTTGAGCTGCGCGATTACTGACAAATGCGTGCACTGACTGGACAGGTCCTCTCAATCTGTGTGGTTCTTTCCTCAAAAGACCATTTCAGACACCAATCTACATGGTCTTCACATGAAGTGACCAAGATTATGTCTGGACTTTATAAGAGACTGTGACCTCTGAGTTTGTTTCGGCCTTTCTTCTCAGAGTAGTCAGATAGGAAACGCCGACCTCATCTAGTTTAAAAAAAAATATTGACTTGTAAAAGTGTTTGTACAAACCTACTTACAGAAATAAAAAAATCATTTATCATCATTTATCATTTATCAAATGAGCAATATTTGTATATATATATGTATACTATATTATTTGTAAACACGTTCTCGAAAACGGCTCTAACGATTTCGATGAATGTTGCAATATAGGGGTTTACGGAGGCAAAGAATCGATCTAGCTGGGTCCCATGTCTAGGAAAAAGAAAATGGGTGTGCTTTATTTTCTTCAGAGCAGAGCTCTGTCACCCAGACACTAACTAAATAGAACCAATGAATAACCAATGAAAAAGAATCTATGTAATTTTGGTTTTGGAGGCGGGGACAAACCAATAACCTGATATATATGGTGTAACTTTTGTTTGTCCCCGCCTGCGATACCAAAATTCTATCAATGCTTATTAATATCCATACTTATATTATAAATTCGAAAGTAGCTCTGCCTGTCTATCTGTATGTTACCTTTTCACGCCTAAACTACTGAACGGATTTCGATAAAATTTGGCAAGGAGATAGATGGTATTTTGGGGAAGGATTTTTCTCAAAAAAAAAAAAGTGTAAAAAAAAAATGTTAATCTCATACTTTTTTCACCAATGGTCGGTGTCATTCACGACTCACGAGGACGGTTTAGGAGTATTTAATTCAATAAGGTTTTGTGTAAATTGGCTGAAATATGACGATGATTGTTGAAGATGTCAAAAAAATCATGTCGACTGGGAGCTTCACCCACTTGAACGTCTGCTTGGCGTCGTCGCTGCCGTAGATCGTAGCGATTTGAGTTTGCACAGTTATATCGGACGGCCCTATGTTCTCCACATGTGTACGTTCCCGTGAAATACTATCCGACATCCACGCGGGCGAATCCGCATGCAAAAGCTAGTATTATAGCCTATGTCACTCCCACAACGGATTTTAACATATACGAGGTGTCGTTAGATTCGTCTTAATCTAACAAAACCTCATATGTTAAAATCCATCAAGCCGTTTAGGCTACAGGAGGTCACAATGGAACGGACATACATACATACATACATGCGCGCGAAAAACATAACCGTCCTTCCGGGTCAGTCGGGTAAAAAGGTGTCTCGGATCTGGCAGACTTGGTGCGGAAGGCTGAAGACAAGGTGTTTTGGCACGGATTGGGAGAGGCCTGTGTACCGCAGTGAAGTGTGATAGGCCGAATTAGTTGATCGACTTGTGTAAGGACGTAACAGTTACTATTTGTGAATACGAGTAATACTGCCATCTCTTTAATCACGGTTAGAGGAGGATGTTTTTACCGTTTCTTTCTTGCTCTAAAACGACTAATACCTAAGACAAGACTCACTTTAGTTTTCTTGCCGTTTGAAAGAAACTAACCGCGCTTCTAGCAACTGCATGAAACAATATTATCATTGAACGTTTCCTACTAATAGAACAAAACAGCCTGAACTCAAGTGTTATTTTCAGTTACATGATTCCAACGACAATATGGTTGTATGTTGATTCATACTTATTATTAAAAGGAGTATTGGTCATCAGTGGAGACAAAATTTAATAATATAGGCGTATATTTAATATACGCCATATTATCCTTATTTGTCGCCGTGAATCATAGGACAATGGAATAAATAGTTGAAGCATTGTAATCCAAGTTTAGTATTAGAAAAGGTTAGAGCTGATATACCTATCAGCTAATAAAATAAAATGTTGAAGTTAGTTGTGTTGTGCATATGTGTAACAGGAGCACTATCTTCTTTCTTGCGAACTGACAGTTCAAGGCATAAAGTATGCCCCATAGACCTCGAGTACGATCCGGAATTAAAGAAATGTGTTAAACCTGCAAAAATGTGAGTATTCCAGGCTCTTGTATTCATATTTTTCAAAAATTTCTTCTGTTTGGTCAAACTTGTTGGTGTTTGGTCCTGCCTAATCTATATTATGCCATCGTCAACATTCTCTTGCGGGAGTGATATGAAGATTCGAATGACGTGTTTCATCGATCGATTACGAATCGAATCGAATCGATTTACGTTGTCACGAACACGCTGAAGCGAAAAACTTTTCGAATGTTGCGCTATTATGAGAGGCGTGGTATTGAAATACTTTGTTGCTTTAATTTGTCTGGGAAACGAACTTGCAAACCCCGATGAAACACAGTAAGCCTCGTCTTTGTATTGGGTTTGGGAAACAAAAGCAGTGAGACGTATATTATTTGAGTTACATAAGTGAGTTACTATTACTAAAGTCAGAATCATTAGAAAAATTCAATACTATAATACAGCTCTTATAAGTTCCACAGTTCTCATTGTGTTTGTCTTTTGTATAATCGCAGTAATAGCATTTTCTTACATTATTGTTTTTGTGATATCTGTGGGATATTAACTAAAATTCTCTCAATTTTGTGGATGGTTGTATTCTGTTCGTCAATGAACTTTTGTTTACAGCCGTGTTCTTGTTTCCCAAGCCCAACCCAAAGACGAGGCATGCTGTGTCTCATCGCGGTCAAAAAGTATTCAACATTCGAAAAGTATTTTGCATCAGCGTGTCGTGTCAGTTTGTCGCGAAATATAGCGGCTTTCGATTCAATGTGTTTTCGAACTGGCGTACCACTCGCAAAGTTTTTCGCAACAGCGTGCGTCGCAATAACGTCATTCGAATCTTCCTACTACAACCTTCTGCCCTTATCCCAATTTATTTGGGGTCGGTGCAACATGTTTTCCTCTTCCATATTTCTTTATTAGTATCATCTCGGTAGTTACACCCTTTCTAGCCATATCATCTTTCACGCAGTCCATCCATCGTTTCTTCGGTCTTCCCCTACTTTCTCCACATTCATACTTATTACTTCCTCACGATATTTTCCTCATTCCTTAGCATCACATGGCCGCATCATCATCCTTTTTGAAATTTATATAGTATAATTTAGTGTAAGAAGTTTATGCAGTGTACAGACGCCAGCACATCAAGCTACTACAATCTGTCAGATTTCTTTAATAGATTTTCGACTTTATTGCTCAAGCATTAGGTTCAATGTTGATTGGGAAAATCTTACAGTTTCAGGTAGGTTGACCTGCTGGCGTCTGTACCTATACATATATTTTAATCTTATTTAGATATTACAAAATCCTGTGTAAATTATTCTTGTTGCTTTTACTAATAGTGTAATTATATGTAGGTACCTGTACTTGCATGATACATATATACGTATATTTGACCTCTTACCAGCAGTTTTGATCTGCCTAGAATATGTCACTTAGAATTACAAAGGCCGGTTTTTTGATCCAAAATGTAAAAGGCTAAACATGAATGAGTTAACATGAATATATTTATGTTAAATCATTCATGTTGAAAAATAGTAACTAATGGCATTTTAGCCAAAATTCAATCATTAGTTTATATGTATGTTTAACCATTGGTTGAGTTAGCTACGGATCAAAAAACCGGTCCTTAGAAAGGTACTTGTTCTAAAGCATAGTATTCTATGGAGAAGGATGGGCAAGAAACGATGGTTCTGCTTTTTTATATTGAGTCATTACTTCTATGATTACTATGAAAGTAGGGATATATCAGTAAAATAAAAATCTAAACATGAGCATAAGAAGTAGACGATGTGAGACTGTTTGCTAATCTGCTAGTCATGAAACCAATTCCCGTTTTAACTAGCACTAGGCAACACCTAAATAGTATTGCACTGTTGAATTGTCGACTCTCGGCGCTTAGCCAAGCGTTGAAATTCCAACGTACGTAGTGTTAGTGAAAACGGGTATAAATATTTTGTGATTAATTTTTCAGTAAGGAGACCACTACTTCACCTGACTACATCTACCTTTTGTATGATGAGGTAACCGAAAAAGCTACGGAAACTCCACCAGCGCCGGTTGCTCTATTCGACCCGGATGAAATCTAGGGAAACACCACCTGCGCCGGCTGCTCTATTCGACTCGGATGAAATCTAGGGAAACTGCACCAGCGCCGGTTGCTCTATTCGACCCGGATGAAATCTAGATGTTTCTTCATTTTATTAAAGTCTACTTTATAAAAACTATTTTTTTTTTTCTGATTTTTTTACCATTTTCTGATAAGTCCTCTGTGTTTGTTTTGTGCACATGATACCTGTGTTATAAACCGACTTCAAAAAAATTTATTTTAAAATTAAACTTTTTTGAAGTTGGATCTATACACATCAAGTGTCTAGGGATCAAGTGTCTTATTTAGGGTTCCGTAGTGACGTAGTCAACCCGTAGGAACCCTTATAGTTTCGCCATGCCCGTCTGTCCGTCCGTCCGCAGCTTAGCTGAGGTACTCTTACTACTAGAAAGCTATAATTTGGCTTGGATATACATATTAATCACGCCGACAAAGTGGTCAAATAAAATCATGAAAAAATCATTTTTTTAGGGTACTGTACACGTAAAGTGGGGATGTTTTTTTTCTCGTCTCTGTTCCATGATGTGAAGTATAGTTGGATAGGCCATTCAAAAATATTACGAGTCTGTGAAAACTATTTTTCGATTCAGGGATCCGTTTGCGTAAAATTAAGCTTTAAATTACTAATTTTTGTTAGTCAATTTCGTTCCCTTCCCCCTTTCACGGCAGTAGTTTAAATAACGTAATTAAAAAGAAAACTATCACAGCTTTATAAGTTTACGAGTAATAGTCGACCACACATTGACTTATACAGGACAATTTTTTAAGCAGTGCGCAAATTTTCACAGGGTGTTCTACTCATGAATATGAACAACTTTCACTATGGGACCAACCCTGAAATGACGAAAAAAAATCAGCTGTTTCATACATTTTGGTCGAGTAGGTATTGAACTTTTATATGAAACAGCAGATTTTTCTTTTTCGTGATTTCAGGTTTTGACCCATAGTGAAAGTTGTTCATATTCATGACTAGAACACCCTGTGAAAATTTGCGCACTGCTTAAAAAATTGTCCTGTATATTACTGCGTAAGGACCGGGCTTACCGCACGACGAAATGGCACCAGCGCGCTGGCCCTAAAATGTCAGGTTAGGGCCAACGCAACTCAGTCGACCGCGGTCCGCGTGCGGAAGCTTTGCGTAGCAAAAGTAACGAGTAAGAAAAAAGAAACGAGTTCGATCGTTTTCAATCAAAACTCAAAATTTTGCAATTATTGCAAGAAGAAGGGAATGACATACTAAAGATGAACGTTATCATCTAAAGAATAATAATTCATCCAGTAAAACTGGTTCTAAACCTAGTAATAATCGTTATTTGGATAAAAACTCTACGTCTAATAAAAAAAACGAATACCTCGATGGCGCGAGCCAACCAAAGTGTAGCAGTTTAATAGAAGGGCTCATAACTAATAATAATTGTTATTTTGTTTCATTTAAATTGAAAGATGATACAAGAAATATAGATATTCTGATAAACACTGGTGCAACAATTAGCCTCACAAAGAAAAGTGCTGTACCAAAGGATGCTGGAATCCGTTATGATAACTGACTTAAAATGGATCGATAAAGTAGACAACCCTACAAGGACGTTAGGTTACGTCGAAATAGGCTGCCATCAGACGGACTGCACCGCAGCAACCACACGCAGTCGATATATTCAACTGCATGCAATGATGTTATAAGTAAAAAGTCGTAGATAGGTTATACACGCTCCGCAAGTGGCACGTCAAAATGTGGCTAATTAGCCACAGAATAATAATTAATTAGTCTTTTGTCTAGGCTTGCGACTCTGATTTGAAAATTTTAAGTGTCGATGCTAGCCATGGAGGGGCAAACCATGACTCCTTTGTATGAAGTCATCATCCACTTATCACGAATGACGAATCACGAAACAACTCCACCAGGCTGAAAACGAAAAGTCAAATCATCAGTCAATACCTAACTTTTAACACTTAAAAAGAACTTTTAAATATAAATGAAATTGAAAACATCATTGTTTAATTTAAGTGTTATACAATAAAATATGTTCCAGGTGACTCAGGCTATCCCCTAAGTGTTCATATACACGATGCGTCGACGGCTGCAGTGCCTGCAGTTGCCTCAGCCGTTGACGCGTGCCGCTTGTGTATATGAGCACTAAGATCAATACTGATGACACTAATAGTGGACTCCAAGCTCTTTTTTGCCTTTATTTTAAGTTTTTGTGTTAGTTAAATGTTTAAATATAGTTTGTTTCCTCTTTGTATTTCTTTATATTGAGTATATTATTATATTACACGAAAGTTATTAAACTTGCACGAACAAAAAATTCATACTTTACCTATATGGGACACCAATACGGGATAAATATCTTTCGACTGCATCAGCAAGCTTTCCAAAGTTCTGCGCTAGTAATTGGTTAGCACGAGAAGTAGCCATATCAGCTGCACAAGTTGCATCTACACCTGAGATAAAACTCTCCGAGCCTCATCTACTGGAGCCACAGGGTGACATAAAATAATCATGTTCAGCTGTAGGGTTAGAAAATTGTACTTACTGCGGTATCTTGTTTGCCGAGTTCGATGAGGAAGAAGCATCGGCCGGGGTAAGGCTTGGTGCTGCTGCACTAGTCTGGCCAGGACTTTGGGCTGCAGTGATCTCGATAAGGGGCTCAACACCGACAGAGCTCCCACTTACAGTGTAGAACGTCGAGCAGAATGTTCCATTGAGTCTCAGACACTCTAGCTGCACGCCTTTCCATTCCTACAAAATGTTAGGTACATTTGAATACTTTTGCACATCGATAAAATTAAATATTGATCTACGATGAACAAGTATTTACTTACTTACTTTGTGTATTTATTTATTTACTTACTTATTTACTTTAAGTATTTATTTACTTACTTTGTATAAAAATCGATCCAACACGCACGAAATACTGCATATTATTATTATTTTTACATTTCTCGGGACCCTGGGGTCCCGGACCTTTGAAAGGCGTACGAGGAGCCGAAGCTAACTCGCAGAGGCCCCTTAAATAATTTTAAATAATAAGGATGCACCAACCGACGATTATCCCTATATGCACTATGCAAGTGCACCCAAGGACAACCCCCGGTTGGTGCAGGACTATTGTTTTGCGTGGAAACAAAACATATTGGGCTATGGGTCTGGGTGGCTAAAGTGGATTGGGTTACTTGAGCTTTGGAAGAACGATGTCCCCTGCCTGACCAATGTTATATATTATACACGGATAAAATGGCAGGGGGTGACTTGCACACTCAATAATGGGCCCCCGGAGACGGCCGCTAGCACATAGTGACGTAGCGACAAGGGGGCAACACTTCCTGAGGTGCTTGAGGAGTGGAGAGGTACCTCACGGCTATCAGGACAATCCCGGAAGTACGGTCAAGATCCCTACCAGCACCTTCCTTCCTCCGAGCACGTTTGCTCTTGCGAATCTCCACTCAAGCCGGCCAATAAAGGCAAGAAAGAAATGGGAGCTCTGTTCCTCGTCAGTGCTCACTCCAGCCGGCCAATAAAGGCAAGCCAGAGATGAGAACAAGATTTATCCCGGGAGATAGGGTCCATGGGGTCGCTACTGCCCCTCAGCTCGCCACATGCTGCCCTGCGGGTTTTTGTATCTCTCTTGGTTTGGCTCCTCATCCTAGACCCGTTCCGGCAAAGTAAATTCTACCGGCACAGACCTAAAGTTTGGAGCACGCAAGCCCCACCACGACGTCAACGTAGAGATAGAGCGGTGGGGTTATTATTATCATTATTATACTCTTTGTTGATCACGTCTAGTTGACTTGAAGTTGACAAAGCCACAGATTACTAATATCAAGGGATAAACTAAAAACTACTTTGTACATACAGCTCCAGAGAAACCTCACCCCCTAGAAATGTGTAAAAAGCGACATCTTTTAAAGGCGTAGGCATACTGTGACCTTTACGTGTGCGCCATCTCTGTGACATCAATGAAGTTAATGTCATTGACATTGGTTCCACAAGTAAGCGTGCAAGATACCCATTTAACAATAATTATTTACGTTAGTGATACAAAAATGTCATGCGCTAACCAACATCAGCATATTTAGGCAGCCCTGGTGGTAATGTAGGGCGATAGCGGGGTGTTGCGGGTTGAGAGGGGAAGTAGGTGCTTTTATAAGCACGGTCGGCGGTCTTTCGAAATAAAGGAGTTGTACTTATTTTATTTTATTCAAAAGAAACAACTAACAGCTACATTAAAAAAAAACAGCAACAAGAGATACACAAAACTTATAGATAATATTGCAGCCCACAAAGCTGTTCACAGATTGACTATAGAATATACCTAAACAGTGAAAATAAACGCAAACACTTTTAGGCGTAGTATTATTTATTATTCTTATGGTATTCATTAATATATTAACCTATTTACGATTAACAAATATATATTTACGAATAAAAATGATAAGTAGTTTAGTTTTGAAGATTTCACAAGAGAACCAACATGTTTCTCACGTTTGAAACAAACTGAGCAACAATTTACATCTCTCGAGATTTTTCAAAACTGTTTAGGTGCAATAAAACTATAAAAAACTTAACCGTAACTTGTGGGGTCAAACCTATACTAATAACGGAGTGGGTAACCTTCACTTTCTATAACTTCTGCTAATTTTGATCTCATTCCATTTACCATATTAAAACAAATGTCACTTAATTCCCAAGTTCTCATAACCGCTTCATCTAAATTTTGTCTAGTTCTGACTTTACTTGAGTCCCAATTAAGCACCATTTGACCCCACAATTTCTTTATCGGGTTTAGATGGAACTTGGCACGTACCTACCTTTACAATCCAGAGATCCCACTCAGACCCAGGGAGATGGGACGATATCTCGTTCATGCGTGCGTGATAGCTTGTAGGTCTGTAGCTGCCGGCCGGCGAGCAAATCTTCTTAAATCTACCGGTGGAATGGTTGAAACTCCAAAAATCAACACTGCACTATAAGTCCTCAATGAAGCACAGATGCAGGTCCATTTATTTTACGAGTATCGTCAAGGTTTCATCAAAAAAGGAATATTCAAAAGGCGGAGCGATTAGCACTCGCCATGTCTCTTTGCGGGGCGGGAAAAACACCGACGCGCTGACGCCATCTATCGGTCATTTTGCGAGAAAACTAAAGAAAGTTCCGATACATGGGCGCTGCGACAACGAATATTGGCGCGAGGATTCATCAATTGAGAAATTAAAATTAATTAATTTAAAGTATTGATTCAAATCCGTTCAGCCATTTTTGTGCCAGTTCCGAACAAAATTGTAAAAACTGTATTTTCGGCATTAGACTTGTTCCCACACCTCGTAGCATTTTTTTTTTTTTTTATATTCAATGTAGGTACAGCTTTGAGTCCGTTACTATGTATTTTATTATACAATAGCTGTCCCGACAGATGTTGTCCTCTCCAAATTTCAATACTTACCTAGTTCATACAAAAATCCGATAGAGGAAAGAACATTCAGTTATTAATTTTATTTGAAACTTTACAAACGGTTACATTAATTTGAACTTTTTCCAATTTTTCATTTAATATAAACCTAACTAAGCCCAGCAAAGCAGGAAAGAGGAACAGGGGCGAATCTATATATTTACCTAATATCTATTATATATACAACAAAGTCGGCTTTGTTCAAACACATAACTCGAGAACGGCTGGACCGATTTTCATGGTTTTTGATTTGTTTTGTTTGTCTCCGTCCCGAATAGCAGAATAACTATAAAACATTGGAAAAATACACGAAAAAAAATTATGATAAAAATTTTCTCATACATTAAATTTGGAGAGGACAACGTCTGTCGGGTCAGCTAATTATATAATAAAAAACCGGTCAAGAGCGTGTCGGACCACGCACAATGAAGGGTTCCGTAGTTGGGATGAGTTTATCCCAAGAAAAACTTAACATTGTAGTTGAAAAACATGTTCTCCCATACATTCCAACTACAAATGTCTATAGTTAAACGAAAAAGATCCAACCCACATTACACCTAGTGTGGGTTGGATCCTTTTTGTTTAACTATGGACAAATGTAAGTTTGTACGCACAATATTGAGAGATTTACCATGTTGTTTTAAGACCATCGACTTCTTATAGGTTTTCCTGTTATCTATAGGTATTGAACTATTTTCTATATTTTTTTCCAAATTTTAGGCTAAGTACTTTCGGTGATAAAGGGTAAATTTTATTTATTTATTTATTAAAACTTTACGCACATGTATAAAACACAAATACCGTACCGAGGCGGACTTAATGCCCGAGACATTTTCTACCAGTCAACCTTAGGGTGATGCAGAGAAAACATGGCAGGTGCAATATAAAGGATAGATAACACGAAAAATAAGTATAAAATACAACAATATATACATACATATAGGTAATCAGAATAAACTTTGTCAGGAGAAATAACGATCGGTAGAGGAGAAAAAGAATCAAACAAATCAGCGCAGGGATGTTTCTGCCAACTTCTTACGTATATGCTCACGTATCTTCACTTTAAGAGACAACCGATTGGTTGCCGTCCTGATGTTCAGAGGGAGCGCATTCCAAAGAAAGACCGCCTGGACAAAGAAAGAATAGTGAATGAAACCAGAGCGGTGAGGAGGACTAAGGAGCGAGGAGAAGGATTTTCGTCTATTTTCTTAAATAACTTTAAAGTGGTTTATTTTAAAATTATAAAAAAATACATTTGAGACTCTTACAGTAAGCCCTTTCATTTGATATGTCCCACGCTACAGTTTGCAAAACTTTTTTTTTTCTTATTTGCCCCCCAAAGTTGACCCCCATATTCAAAATTTCTTTATTTACGTTACACGTCCGTGTTTGGGCCACAGAAATACATATGTGTACCAAATTTCAACTTAATCGGTTCGTTAGATTCGGAGCAAATTGGCTGTGACAGACGGACATACAGACAGACCGACAGATAGACACACGAGTATTAATAAGGGTTCGGTTTGTCCTTTTGAGGTACGGAACCCTAAAAACGTGCTTAATAATAATAAAACTTAACTGAACATTATTCTTTACCTGACTTCAGTCCCTGCACCTGTGAGTTTGTGACTGCTAGAACATACTGCTCACACGTGCATAGATCAAATAAACAAGTGAATAAACAAATAAACAAGTGTACTCGTATTGTAAAACTTTTAACTTTTTAATTTGTCTTTTTGTTTTAACCTAACCAACTAGCCGAAAGCCTAGTAAACGACAAATATATTTTTTTTGTGTTTTTGATGTTTGTGTATTTTTTTATTTACATATTTTATATTGTGCACCGTTTTATTAATAGTACAAAAAAAAAAACTTTTCTTTAAAAATGTCATGTTTAAAAATAAAATTCGTACTTTTTTGACCGCCAGAGCATATTATAGCGTTACTGAGTTTCTTAATGAAAAGGAATTCGTCTTGACATAAGTAATTAAATTAATTTGGAGCTATTTCTATAATAATTTTAATTTATTCTATAATTTTAATAAGCCATTAATAATAAGTAAGACAACTTTTAATATTTTGTTATTTTCTATTTTATTTTATAAATCTATTATTTTGCACGTCACGTAGTGACAAACATGTTTGCACTTAAGTTATTGTATCATCTTGTATGCACTTTCTAAGTATGTACACACACATGTTTAAGCAAATAAAAAACTCTCTCTCTCTCTCTCTTTCTTCTTTTTTCCTGAGTGTCGGGTTTTCCATCAGAAAATGTTCTGTAGCTGCCTGAAGTCTGGATTGGTTCAATAATACAACATAACATATTAAATGGTAATTAACCGACCAGGATAATAAAATGCGTCACTGAGAACTATATAAATGGAACCACTTTTAACCGTATGCTCAGTTGTGATAGAGTTTGTAAAAGAATAGACTGATTGTTACAATGCTAACGAAGCTAATAGTGATGTGGTGTTTACTAGGGGTGTCTTGGGCAGGCATTTTCGTCTCTTACCAGCCCTGGCCTGGGGTCAGCGGCTGGATCCCCAATTGTGTCGGTTCCAGCGAGTACAGTTATTATTTAAGAAAATGTATCACTCAAGAAGACCAGTAAGTAACCTTTATAATTATTCTGATATTTTTGATGTGTAATAAATAATATCCACTACATACGAGACCCCTCCGTGCCTCGACAAGCACATTAAAAGCCGTTGGTCTCGGCTGTCATCTGTAGATCTTTGTCAGTGGTTACGGGTAGTCAGAAGCCCAAAAGTCTGATAACCTGTCTTGATCAATGGGTACGTATCGGATTGTGCGGGTCCGATAGGCAGTCGCTGCATGAAAATACTGGTATTCAGCTGCATCCGGTTAGACTGGAAGCTGACCCTAACATAGTTGGGAAAAGGCAGGGAGATTGATTTATGAGGTTATTTATTTGTTTCTCGTTGACTTGAGCAAGATTTGAAAGCTGCGTTACTTGTACCTATGAAAGGGTTCGCTCGGGCGACACATTCACAAACCACACATAAGCGCAGGCGCATGACACTGGGAACGAAGCTGCTCGTTTAGCTTGTTCCGCGTTTTTTCATAGTTTAAAGACGCGCACGAAGGCTAAACAAGCTTTGCTTCGTTTCGCTTCGTTCCCAGAGTGGCCTGCTCTTTAGACTTTGCCAAGTAATTTTTTCATGTGAATATGAACTTTATTTTTATGCAGATAATTTCCTTATTCGTATAAATAAGCAAACGTGAAAATTTATTTTGATTCCGATGATTAAGGACTTAAATTTTATACAAATAATGTTCAGTTTCGTTTATGAAACTTACTTAGCACAGTAAGTACGTCTCAGACGAATGTGAACATTATCCGTATCGCAGTAATGTCCATATTCGAATGTAACACTTGCTCACATTCGCTTATATGAATATGAACATTAAAATCATAACTTAAGGTTCATATTCGTATGGCACATTTACTTTTTTACAGTCACACTGCGATAAAGTAAATTCAAGAACAAAAGGAAAAGTTATAGCAAGCCAGGCAATTATTGACAATCATTTGTATGTAATAGACTGCCTCGTTGTTCAAGCGGTCGCAAGCGCTATTACTGTCCTGGGTTCGATTCCCATGTTGAGCAAAACGCATTGGGTTTTCCATAAGGAATTTCTCTGTAGCAGCCCGAAGTCTAAATTTTGACCTGGATGATAGCAATAAGCTCGCTCCTCTTTAACATAACTGGCGAAATGAAATGAGAGCAACGATACATCTAGAAGGGTTGGGCCTTCGAAGAATATAGACAGCTGTGCTGCTGGGGAGTTTGTTGCGCCACTTCTTCTCCCCAGCTAAAGCACTAGGAAGTGGTGAAGGGCGGGCGTTTTGGGGGACTGTCTTATGTAATTCTGACGTTCAAAAAGTGCTGATTCTCAGCCTAGTTTGAATAAATGACTTTTGATTTTGATGTGTGACGCTATACAAGTTATTAGAAAAACTCGCTATTTATTGAAATGGAAACAAATCAGTAAAATTATTTATTTTTTTTTCAGATTCAAAGAAACCTATTTCGACTACAATGAATATTGACGATAACTAATATCAATGAATCAAGTGACGCCTGCTCGCCCTCGACTGTATTTAATCTGATCGCAAGTGTTCAAGATCGACTAAATTGCTCAGCTTATCAAAAACTTACATATTATGAATATTATGATAGTATATAAATTAACTATTGTATCTAAACCATTATTATATCAATAAAAATGGAGGACAGGTATCGCTCTTAGTCTATTCCAAAAGATCTGGCGAAAACGTAAACAGCACTTACAAATTGAATGTTTTGATTTGATTATTAGAATACTTAGGCTGAAGTTATAATTTTAAATCAACAATTGAGGTTTTATTTTATAAACTCTTTTGTTATCGATGCTTTTTCGATTACAATTTAATAATGTTATACATTATTGAGGGAAACAGTGGCGAGTTATAAAGCTGACCTTCTACATACACACAGATGACTGTGTTATTTGCACATTTCTTAGGGCTAATTCTTCAAGCGTCAGATAACTGTTATTTATGAAATAAATATGGCGGTTTGACAGCTTTTGTATAGAAAATATGTCAAACTGTCATTTTTAATCTATTTATATATACGTATATTATATAAAAATGGATCGCCGAAATATATTGTACGCGCATAACTTCCGAACGACTGCACCAAATTGGTTAATTCTTTTTTTGTTGTGTTTGTAATTGTCCGGACGAGGTTTGTATGAAAGAAAAGGTTTGAAAAGTGGCCGGAAAAAAATGAAAATTCGGGAAAACTGAAAGTGCATTTTCTATGGGAATTTTGTATAAATTATTTAAATTTTGACAGGATAACCTTCGTCGGATCAGCTAGTCTTCAGATAAAATCTGACTATCTGACTATTGAAAATAGAGCCCTTAAAAAATAATAAATAAGTTGAAAATAGGTAAAATAATAAATAGTTATATTTCTTATGTGCACTATTAATATATTAACTTACCTATAGATATTAAAACTATTTCTAAGCTAACATCAGAATCTTAAAGAAAAAATATGGTCACAATTTAGCTTTAATTTAGTTACCTAAGTAGTTGTACTAATCATCTATTTACTTTTTTAGTTTATGTTTACCTAAACAGAATTGTAACGAAAAATAAATAATGATACTTCTCACATAAAAAGAAAAATTATTTCCTGCTCTAAACATATACTATATTCGATATACAGGGTGTCCTACGACCACATGGAGGCAAAGTACATTGAATTTAGCATCTGAACACGGAAAGATACTTAGAAATACTTGAGATTTTAAGGAGCGAGATTAATAATGTTCCCGATTCAGACCGACGAAATCTCGTTCAAAACAACACGGACTCCGGCTCATAACAGTTGGAGGACAAGGGATTTTCTTAATGAGCATTTTCGTTCCTGGACTCATCGACAAATCAGATGGCCTCCGAGATCCCCAGATCTAACTTTGTTAGATTTTTTTATGAGGTTATGTAAAAGATTTAGTTTACAGGAACCAGTATGAAAGTAAGTATGAGAGTGTGCAAGAGTTACAAACTGAACTTAGAAATATTATTTTAAACATTCACTATGAAAAAATAAATAAAACAACGGGAAGCAAAATTATTAAAAGAGTAATAATTTGTATACTACAGGAAGGGACACATTTTGAGCATTTAATAAATTAAATTGATTGTAAGTTGCAGATAAACATACCTAATTATTTTAAATACCTAAATGTTAAATTTCATGGGATTCCTTTTATATCAGATGCTATGTTATTACGCGACCTCAAAAAGGAGGAGGTTCTCAATTAGTCTGTATGTTTGTTACGCGATTACTCAAAGACGGATGTACCGATCAAAAAAATCTTTTGTTTGAAAGGGTATACTTTCTAGGTGGTCCCATATAAATTTAAATAACTTTGCTTGGGTAGTTTTTGAGTTAGCTTCAATAATGCGTATTTTTCCCACTTAGTTTATGCGGATAATGTTTTAATAACTTCCTATCACTGTTATTTACATAGCAGGTAGTGGTATTCGAATTTGTGTGGGGTAGGTACCTCAACAAACAAGTGAATAATAAAAGCTTTTAGCAAAAAAATAAAACCGACTTCCAAAACAAAACACTACAAAGTGAAAAATTACTTTAAATTCGGAAGTCGGTGGCAAAAAACGAAAATACAAAATCCAAGACACCGAATACCGAAATTAAAGATATTTTTCACTTTGTAGTCTTTTGTTTTGGAAGCCGGATTTAATTTTTGCTAAAAAGTTTTTTTTAGAAGAATTATATGTCATATACATATAATTCTTCTAAAAAAAACTTTGTTTGAGCCTTTCGATCGGTTAAATTTCAGGTTTTTTTCACGTTTAGCGGTTTCGATTCCCGGTTCAGGCAGGTGATTATTTAGAATTCTTTGAACGTAGTTCGTATTGTTTTTAAAATAAAAATGAAGTTTTCATTCAGTAAATTTTTCTATCTACAGTATTTAAGGTATACTCCCTCCATGAGGCAGTCGTGGGACGTCCTACACATTAGGTGATAGTATACTATCTACTAATGTTGCTACATCTCTTCCTGTGGCGTCCATTTTATGTAGTACATACATTCCACACACCGAACAGACCAAAACACGTCACCACTATTATTATTACGAGTACTAGTAAATTTTCCCCTTTCATTTTGCTCTTTAGAGTGACGATAAAATTAAGGATAATGTCAAATATAGCTATCGCCACATAATAGGGAATTACTAGTTATACAGCAAAAAATTACCTAATACTTAGCATTTTACTATTGACAAGCCGTGTGCCCGAAAGAATTAATTATTATTAATTTATTATTATTATTATTAATTTCCCTTCGGTAACTTCTCAGCTGCCTAAGGGATGAGGTTTAGAGTTTTAGAAGTTGATCTACCAACATACATGTTTTAATCTTCAAAAATGACGGACGTCCATACTAACTTTCGTCCCCTATTTCAAAAAAAAAAACGGTAAAGTGCGTGTCAGACCACGCACAATGAAGGGTTCCGTAGTTGGGATGAATTTATCCCAAGAACAAACTTATTTATTTTAACATTATACTTATTTATTTTTATTTGTGATGGGTTTGCTCTTGACTCTAGTCTAGGTCAGAGGTGACAGACAAAGTCTACGATGGAGTGAGCTTACCCAGAAGAAGCCTGTTCACTCTCACTTTGCAAGGATTTGGGTTGTATGCGTTCGGGAACACAGACGCAGGTAGTGAGTTCCACTATTTTGCCGTGCGCATTATGAAGGATGTTTGGAAGCGCTTAGTGCGAATTGGTGGAATGGCAACTAGATGTTCGATGGAAGAAGGGTACTCAGTTGAAAAACATGTTCTCCCAGACACATTCCCACAACAAATATATGTTTGTACGCACAATATTGAGAGATTTACCTATGTTAAGACCATAGACTTCTTATAGATTTTCCTGTAATCTATAGGTATGGAACTATTTTCTGTATTTTTTCAAAATTTTAGGATCAGTAGTTTTGGAGATAATACTAAAAAATAATGAAAAAAGTAACTTTTACTACTAACTAACAATAACACCGGCACTTACTAACTAACAACTTCCACGTTTCTAAAATCAAAACTGAGGAACTCTACATACAAGCATGTTTGTGTTATGCAAGGCTGCAATAGTTATCTATTTATACTACAAGTGCGGAATCATCAAACGCACAACGTTTTACTATGCATTGTGCGAAGAAATAAAAAAATATATATTGAAAAAGTATTTTTCTTTTGATATAGCCGGTACGAGGCTGTTGTTGGCATATTTTTTTGCTTCTTGAATAACATTTTTGATTCGTCATTTTTTGTAGATTTACATAGATTGACTCCGAACTAAGCAAGAAATTAGTAAAATGGCGGGCTTATTTTATACACAAGCGCGCTCAGCATTCCTATTACTGCGCATGTGCAAATAGCTGCCACGTTCGTATCGCAATAAGGCACGAACAAAATACACATTCAGCAAAACATATTGAATGAATATTTAAAATTATTTTTTCGATCAAAATGTAAATCTAGAGTAATTAATAACGCGTTTAATGAAGAATTAGTTTTATGCACCTTATAGATGAATGATAACACTAACTTGACTAACTTGTAAAACTTTTCTCAAATAATAAAAGCTCGTCTCGTCGCGCGGCTGGCTGACGACGGAGTTAAAAATTAAAAACTGAAAAGTAAAAAAGCACTAGTGCGAAAAAGTGCATTTTCGTACAGTTTGGCTGCTTAGAAATAGTTGTTTGTGCAACATGAGAGCAAAGTTGGTTTTTGATGCGAGTGTTGATTTTGAATACCGAGTAAGCGAAGGAGTGATTCTAGGTTAGAATCCTAAGTGCAGCGAGGGATTCAAAGACACGAGATGCAAATAACTTTGGTCTCGTGTGACACACACCACTTTTCACCTCAGCAGCGAGAACATAATAAAAAATAAATAAGTTTGGGATAGCAATATGTTTGGGATAGGTTTCAATGTGCACGTCATTTATCTTTATTGTGGCTTTCAACATTGAGTAAATACTCCACATTGTAAATGGTCGCATCGTTTGTGATAATTCTATGAAGTACGATAACAGTACATTCTCCGAAAAAGTGTTTGCATCCATTGCTTGAACATATCTAAAATCTTAATTCAGGCAGGAACCTTAATTCTGCATTTTTAACGTGTCGCTTCAATTTTCCGGTGTTAAATTACAGACTTCATCACTGGACTCACTCATATTTATTTATTACTAGCTTTTGCCAGCGGCTTCGCCCGCGTGGATGTTGGAAATAATCCCACGGGAACCGTACATTTTTTCGGAATAAAAGGTATCCTAGACTATAATCTATCTCTGTGCTATATTTCATCCAGATCCGTTCAGCAGTTCTGGCGTGATTAACTAACAGACATCCAATCATCTTCACTAATTTTCACATCTATACAGTGTGATTCAAAATACCCCTGTTACACCGAAAACAGTGTATTGTTTAATACACTATTAGTTATTCTGGAAGGTCGCCATGGTCATATCTCAACTTTAAATAATTTCGGTTTTCTCTTACAAAATACAAATAATATTTTAATTTTGCTATGTCGTAGCAACCCTAGATAGGCGGAGCCAAATAAATCAATGACCGCAGGCCGTAGGTATGTAGGTATTGTCGCATCCTTTGACCTGGCAAGCTGTTGCCTCATCGCGCGAGTGAAATGATCAGTACGGTAATTATTAAGTTTGTACATACCATTTTCCTTTTCAAATCCTGCGCAGCTTTACACACGTAAGTACACTCATAGTTTTAGCACATGAACATATTATTCACAATAAGGACAACAAACACAAAAGGTACACAGAACTTAGACAGTTGTCTTGCTGCTGCAAGATTACCGTCAGTCGCACCTACACACATTATCATGTCATAATATTCATTGTTCGCATATTCGGTCATGATTCCTCGCAAAATTCACTGCAATCCAACGCGAAACTAGACGACGAGCATCCAGCTCGAAAGAATGAAGTGAACTAGCGAAATAAATGCCTAATTACTTAACTAGCCTACAATAATAAAAATGTACACAATTTTAGGGATCAACTATTTTTAAAATAAAATATTGTACCTAGTGATAGCAGTGCACCTACATTTTGCTTAAGGTATTTCTGTCCCATGATGTGATAAGCGGCCAGTTAAAATTGTATTATCGAGGTTGACTAGTATTTGTAGCATTAATTACAAATCTTAGTGGTTTACCTATTTTCTGTACTTTTTAAATGATAAAGAAATAAAATACATTGCCATAATTATGAAACAAATCTAATTCCAAAATAATCGAATACAGTATCCAAAAACCCCAAAAAGATTGCCCGGTCTTAGAATAGAATCGCGTTATTATTACACATGTACGGAATCTTTTAGTGATTTTCTTTCCGAGGGTGGCGGCGAGCTCAAAGGCCGCGCGCGGCGGCATGGCGGCACGCCAAAAGATTTTTGTAAGCTGAAATGATTTTGAATCTTATTTTTATGATTAAATAACATTCAAAATCATTTCAGTTTAAAAAATCTTTCGGATTTGAAGCATTCTTCAACCGATGCCGATATCCAATAAGAAAGCCGGAAGCAATGGGCGTGCAGTATAGTGTAGGAAATTGCAAGATATTGGTGGCATTTCTACCAATCGGAGGATTAAAACTGCAATTAATTCTTATAAAAATGTATTTCACCAAAGAGTAACGAAAACAGTTACGTCGTTCGATATCTTACTTTTGAGGATAGATACCTGTTAAACAAATGGAATTAATTTTCATAGGGAGCTAATATTTTTTTATTAAACTTTTTACTAGGTATTTGTATTTTATAAAAACCTTGTAGTTGGGTTTAAACTGCATTTTTATGCAGATGTATGTAGCTACGTCTACTTCTACTCTGCGTAGGTATTTCGCATATCATACTGGTATTCAAGACTTAATTCAATCCTGAAAAAAAAAATCAACTTGCCTCTCTGATGCAAGAAAATTATAGGCTTTTTATTATTATGTGTTAAGTGTCTTATCTGACGCATTCATCCCTATATCAAAGAAGAGAGAATAGAGGTCAACCAAATTTAGGGTTGACTCCATCAAAAATATGAAGAAAACTTTGACATGTCGAAAGCATTCAAAAACTTTAATGAACATTGTTGGGAACTTCATCTAATGATTAATAATGCACAACAGAATATGGGGCTGCTGGATCAAAAGATGTCTTCTGAGTCATCCTGTATATGTGTATATAAACATGAATCGCCGAAATGTATGTACCTACGCGCATCACTTCCGAACGACTGCAACACCACTATGTTTGTAATTCTCAGAACAAGGTTTGTACGAAAGAAAATGTTTGAAAACTTGCCGGGAAAATTGGAAAATTCGGGAAAATTGAAAGTGCATTTTCTATGGGAATTTTGTATGAATTATTGAAATTTTGACAGGATAACGTTTGTCGGGTCAGCTAGTTTATAATATTAGTAAGATAGTAGGATTATTTTTATACTAGCTGTGCCCGCGACTTCGTTCGCGTGCCTGTCGGAAAGTAGTAATGTGCCGCTTAGAGAAGATCCATAAGGTTGCTGATAGGATGTCCATTTAAAAAGGGTAAATCTTTCGCCAAGGCCTGGTGATTTTTCCTAGTAAGAAGCTGCTAAAAACTCGTGTTATTTAAGAAAATGCTTCTCTATAAAATATGTTAGTGGTGGAACCACCAGGAGCGTACACAAAAAGCTTGCTAAGGTTGCTCACACGCGAAAGTACTACATAAAGTAGGCTAGTCAACAAGTTAAAAAAACCGGCCAAGTGCGTGTCGGACTACACGCAATAAAGGGTTCCGTAGTTGGGATGCATCCCAAGAAAAAACTTAACATTGTAGTTGGGAAACATGTTCTCCCATACATTCCAACTGCAAATGTAAGTTTGTACGCACAATATTGAGAGATTTACCATGTTGTTTTAAGACCATCAACTTCTTATCTGTTTTCCTGTAATCTATAGGTATTGTACTATTTTCTGTATTTTTTTTTTTCAACATTTTAGGCTCAGTACCTACTTTCGGAGATAAGGGGGGAATGGTAATTTTTCGTCTATTTTCTTAAATATCTTTAAAATTATTTATTTTAAAATTATAAAAAATAAAACATTAGAGACCCTCGCAGTAAGCCCTTTCATTTGATATGTCACACGGTACAGTTTGCAAAACTATCTTTTTAATTTTCTTATTTGCCTCCCAAAATTGACCTCCATATTGAAAATTCATTTATTTACGTTACACGCCCGTATTTGGGTCACAAAATACATATGTGTACCAAATTTCAACTTAATCGGTCCATTAGTTTCGGAGCAAAATGGCTGTGACAGACGGACAGACAGACAGACAGACAGACTCACGAGTGATACTGTAAGGGTTCCGTTTTTTCCATTGAGGTACGGAACCCTAAAAAGGTGTTAATTCTTGATAAAGCTCCTAAATATATGAGCGAAAACCGAAAATTACAAAAACAGTACGTACAACGTAGGTAATAATTTTTTTCCTTCCTATTTTTTATTAAATCATATTTTTTTTTATTACTTTCATATATATGAACATTTTTGTAATTTTTTTAGCTCTAGAATAAAAAATACTGCAATAATTAGAATTTGTTTATAACAAACTGTTAAATTAACAAACAATGAAAATATGAATGAAAAAAAAAATCCCAACTTTAAAAAAAATGTCAATTATGATTTTTAATGAGAATATAATTCCTTAACTAATTATTTAAACAATCGAAATATGAAAAAAACGACTATAAACAATAAAAAATATAAATAATAAAAAAAAACATTATTTTGCCAAGACATTAAAATGGTAATTTTTTTGTTAATATTAAACTTCAATTTGTTTATAAACAATTTCTTAACAATTGATGATTTTTTTCCAATGTTAGATAGGAAAAGAGCAATAATTTAACTTTTGCTGAAAAAAAAATTAACAACATTTATTGGACTTTTCCTTTTTTGTTAACGTAAAAAAAATCTTATAAACAAAATAATAAACTTTTATCGCGTGATCTTTTTAAGCAGGTTTATAAGAAGGGATCCACGAAGCCAAAAATTTATCGGTTGAAAAATGAATTGACTTAAGTTTTTTTTCTAACGGGGATTGTTGCTTTCAGGTGTCCAGATGATACCTGATTTTTTTCAAATTTTTAAAATAGCAATATTATGTTATTCAAAAACTATTTTATCTGGTGTCCTCTCTTTAGCGGCGACCCGCGCATGCCTCATGTCCTCCCGGAGTCCTATTTTCAGCTTTAAACAAAAATTATAAATAATGGAGATAGAGTTTCGAGAGTCGGGACTTTTTCATCGGAAACTTTCTCCTTTTTCAAAATTTCTTAAATATTTATAGTTTTGGAGTAATTAACAAAAAACGAAATCCCATCTTTTTTCATCTTAATTTGTTAATAACAATTGCAATATTTTTATGTTATATGATAATATATGATAATACATTCTCAAGATACATTTTTCTAGACGTCATTCCGAATCGAATGAGCTATCGCTCATATTTTTAGGAGCTTTATCAAGAATTACACGTTTATTTTTAACTTGTTGACTAGCTTAATGTTGGCCGTGGGAAAAGCAACCAATTCTAAGATCCACCCCCGCAACGGAAAATGTCACATAGGCTGACGGAGAATTGCACACGTTTAAAATTAAACAGGAAATTATTAGGAATGAGGGGAATTCTGGGAATAAAAATAACATCACCGACGCCGCAACTTCTTAAGAATTCGGCTTCGAAGACGTCGTGTTGGAGATTGGTGACTATGAGGCGAGTGCCGTTGCAAAGTTTAGGAGAACTTAAACTTCTGAGAAGAATAATTAGCACACCGACTTTTAAACTAATTTTGTGTACTGGAAACCGGGTGTGTTAAGAGATTCTAAGAACTCTACAGGATAGTGTGTGGCATTTTCTTCTTCCGCAACAGTGTTTATCGAAGTAGGTATATTGCTTACTTTCCCCAGAAACATGGGCCAATATTTGTGTATTTATTGCTGCCGCTTGGTCGTTGCGGGGGGTCAAAATAGCTCGTTGGCACAGCCAAGCGATAGCGTGGTTTCCGATCTTTGGGTTTCCCATACACAGAAGAAATGAGTTCCAGCCGTGAAGCAACGGAACAACATAGGTTCTCCACCAAAATTACTTTACCATCTTGTGTGGGACATGTGACGTCACCAATTTTCAAAAGTAAATTTGAGAGCCTTTGCGCGTTTGGGTTGATGTGCTCGCATATTTAAACTCAAATGAGTTGATATGACATTGCGCCATAGAATCGAACTTTAAGCAAACACTAATTTTATCGGCTCTCGTTCTTCGGGGTATTATCAGGAGTGTCTGCCTAAAAGCAGCACAACAAATACCGTAATGCCTCCCATCAGCCGGTCATTTTGCCTTATGTCCCGCAAAGTTCGGCCATCGGCCGTCGTGCATTCGTCCCAAATTATTATAACCGAACCCGTAAAACCCGAGCTTTATCGCTATTGCTCGAGACATTGCAAACCGGGCTTTCTGTTCGTTCCAAGTCGATGGGGATTTTGAACATTGTATGTGTGGTTTTCCTCCGGGCAACAATATGGCTGCTATTCCTGCTCAAAAAATCTTCAGCAAACTTATTTTAATATTTTTTCCACAACTGCCCAGCATCCGCTAATCCACAAAAGGTCAGTAAGAAAGCAAAGAGATGACGCAAGCGATATGGACTATCGCTGACGCATTCTTCGGCTAAAGCATCATCCCAATGCTGATCTCCATCTAATAAATGACATGCGCGGCAAGCAGCCAGGTATGTGGGATATTCAATATCATCCACTTTACGGAACTCAGTAAAAGAAGTAGGTCCTCGTACTACGTGCAGAAGGAGACGTAAATAGTAACACTCTGAATTATTCGGGTGCACAGTGTACACTCGTCCAATCACGTGTTCCTTGAAACCTCCAGGCTCGCCTTCCAGAGCAGTTCCACGTCTTCTACGGTTAAAAACACCTGGCTGCTTGTGGTACGTGTAATAAGATGGGACCTCGTTATGTAGAAGGGATTTCGCGTAATTATCTGTTTGGCGTAGGCGAAAGAATGCCATCAAGGTGGTTTGTCTCGGATTGTCTAACCTTTCGGTGACATTTTAACTCGATATCGGCCAGGATCTCGCTTAATACTAATAGCCCGTGAACCCTCGATATAATTCCGACTGTTTTCCCTGAAAGGCTAGACAGAGGGTTGGGTGATCTTACTATACCTATATAATAACACCAATCAATTATTTTTCCTACATACAGAAATGTATGTAGGAAAAATAATTGATTTATGTATTTAATCTCAATAACAATAATAATCGTTTAGTATATTTTAAATGATGGTAGTTTGAAACCACAATGACGAAGTTATACAAATACATATACCGACAAAACAGGAAAGTACCTCTATCTACATGTGTACCTACCTACAAATTACTGATTGATATCAAGTAACTATGGCTTGGATTTTAAAATGAAATAAACAGTTTTTTCTCAGACATATATAGAGTACCCGCGCGAGCTCCGAGGAATCGGGGGCTGAGGAAGCGGGCGGCTTTCAAGCACATACTATCCTCACAGACTTATTTAATAATCAACACATCCTTCGCCTCCGCGCACCACGCATCTAATTAATTATGAAATAATTATATGAGGATAGCATACTATCCAGCATACCATAGCACAGCATATTATAGAGGATAGCATATTATAGTATAGTGGCTGTGATCGGTGGCCCGTTTGCGCCGAGCCTTAGAATGGAAGCCGACCGCAGCATAGTTGGGGGCAGGTAGGCAGATATAGCTGATGATATACTGGGTGTAACAGGTACATTTGGGTCGAGTTGGTAGGTATTCAAGTTTGTGCGGGACAGTTGATATTTTTTTCTCACTTACGATGTTGGTCCCACGGAGAAACTTGATGGTCTGTACCACACCCTTAAATTTGACCACACCTTTTTGATACAGCCTGTACCTATAGCTATTTTCATATGAGGTTATGATTCATCATTATTGAAAGTGTAGTACCTACCTAGTCTTACCAATGGGTAACGTGTTACCCAGTGACTGGGTTGTGGAGGTCAGATATGTAGTCGCTCCATGTAAAATACTGGTATTCGGCTGCATCCGGTTAGACTGGAAGCCTACCCCAACATGATTGGGAAAAGGCTAGGTGGGTTGATTGTTGAAAGTACAGTATCCGAGCGTTACTTATGACATCGAGCATTAGAAAGAGACAGTCACACATGTATGGTATGAGCGACAGACGACGACGCTCTACAAAACCGATCATTATCTAAACGTCGATGTGCCGTCAGAACGAAGTTCCTTCTCACGTATGAATTAAAACTAAAACAAAATTTTCGCAGACGCCATCTTGAATTTTCATTTTGACCAGGTCCTCTTAATCTATGTGGTTCTTTCCTCAAAAGATCATTTCAGACACCAATCTGAAGTCTTCACATGAACTGACCAAGATTATGTCTGGACTTTATAAGAGACTGTAACTTCTGAGTTTGTTTCGGCCTTTCTTCTCAGAGTCGTCAGATAGGAAACGCCGACCTCATCTAGATTAAAAAAAAAAAAACATGATTGACTTGTAAAAGTGTTTGTACAAACCTACTTACAGAAATAAAATCATTTATCATTTACCAAATTCACACTGTCTCTCTCTCTGGCTGGCTTATTAGAGAGAAAGTCGCATGGAGGGCCCCTACCTGTTCGTGACGTCACAATTTCTGCCAGTTTACTCCTACCACAAGCCGCGTCAAAGAACTTCGTTCCAATAAGTAAATATCGGCACTTCGATAGATACTAGGTACTAGTACCAGGTTCAAGAGAAAATACAAAACTATTTTCCATTTTGTTTATTGCAATGAAATATACATATAACTGGATAATACATCGAAGCATATCATACAAATGGCATAAAAGCAGTACCTCATATACATCATATAATTCATGTCATACATAAAACATACATTAATAACGATGTAAACATACAAATACAATTTCTGGATGGGATTCATTTGGTCTAAGCCTATTCTACAGTATCAAATATATAATAATGTTAAGCAAAAACATGTATGCACTATATTTAATTTTGCAACATCTCTTATACCATGTTTTTATGCAAATAAATGATCTATCTATCTGTTTCTTTTCAATATATATAAAATGTTGTGGTTGGTAAAATGTTTATTAAAAGTTTACTAAAGCAGAAACACATGATGAATTATGTATACAATAACTAACAGCAAGTGGAAAAGTTGTTATTAAATATTTAGAAGAATAATAAATAATCTGAAGAATAAAACCCATACTAGATGTTGCCCTTCCATGGAAACTTAAACTGTTAATAAAATACATGTTCAATAGAACCACAAAACTCGCTTTTCGGTACTACTTTGAGTGACGAATAAGGCAACGAACGGTCCACCTGATGGTATACAACATGTCCCGGAATCAACGCACAATCTCTTAAGGGGTCATTGTACTCATCATTAGGAACAACCTTTAATATGGAAACAAACCTGAAATAGCGAAATAAAAATCAGCTGTTCCCTACATTTATGTTCGCATAAGTCATAGAGAACAGCAGATTTGTTTTCGCGCTTTCAGGTTTGGTCTCATAGTAAACATGCGTGGCATGCTATATAAGCAGTAACCGCGGCCTATACTGGAAATCTGCAATACCTGAACAATGCAGATGCGTTACCATCCCGTGGACAAAGCAGCAGTCTCAAGTCATATTATTTAAAATTAAAAAAAAAGATAATAGCATTCATTGTAAATATATCTAATATGCAGGCGACGCTAGATTATTACATGGGACCATCTCACAAGCCGTTTACTACTTTATAAATACATCTCCAAAACTGCTGGACAATAATGTGTAATAATTTACACTAAAGTCACATTATAGTCAATGGGACAAAATTGTATAATTTCATAAAGAAATATTTGAATATTTATTTCAAAATTTGTCTAGAAATAACGTTTTTGAAAACCTATAAAACTGGTTTTATTTTACAAGCTTTTATTTAGTTTCACCTGTCCCGGTGTGTCTGTAATCAAATCTTGCAAGTTAAATTTGACCCACTTCCCGGTTTCCGATTGAGCTGCAAATGTGTCATGCATATGTAAATCGAATGACAAGGCAATATTATTATGACATGGAGCTGATCTGGTGATGCAGTCGGAAGGCGGCCAGGGGAACTCAGTGCCTATTAAAACGACGCAACCCTATCGAGTTTGGGCTCGTTTGATTTGTCTTGACAAGGACTCTGTCCTAGATTATATCCATATTAATACAAGCTTGTTTAAAAAATATATATACAGGGTTCTTCGTAAAACACCAACAACCTCTTAAGGGGCCATTGTACTCATCGTTATGAACAACTTTTACTATGGGATCAAACCTAAAATCGCAAAAAAATCAGCTGTTCAGTACATTTTGAAGAATTATGCGAACATAAATGTACTGAACAACCGACTTTTTTTTCGCGATTTCAGGTTTTGTCCCATAGTATAAGTTATTCATAATGATGAGTACAATGACCCCTTAAGAGGTAGTTGGTGTTTTACCAATAACCCTGTATATAATAATACACTTGTTTACTTTAATTTTGTGCGATTTTTATTGTTTAATTCCATAGACAAACCCGGGGCGGATATCATTTTAGGTTATGTGGCTATATGTATAATTGCTAATATGGCATTCGTTAAACGGTAGGTAACATTTTTAGGGTTCCGTACACAAAATAATGTACACACTTGTTTTGGGGTAATGAACCCGTTAAAAATCAAGGGATATTCTAGTCTTATGACAGTCTACTGGTTTCTTAAACTAGATTGCAAGATAGGAAATGAAAGTTGCATTATCTACTTGTAAAGATTTGAACATAAAAGCGGTGAATACTGATAACGATAAATATTATCGGCTGATAGAGATGTATGGAATAACCCACGCTGCGTCGAATACAAATAAACCTGGATGAGGGCATGCAGGACTGAGGATGATGATCTATTATTATTTATGTCATATAAATATGATTAATTTAGAGTTACGTTTTATGCTGCATGCATCATATTATAGTAAGACGCAGATTTCATATAAATTTTTATTGTCATAATGTAATACTTTTCGAATAGTGTGCTACGCAGTCATGCTACAATACTCTTTAATTTCTGTACTAGTTATTTACCAATATATTTCTTATGTTTTGTTGCAATAAGAAAAAAAAACTTGAAAACTCGTTACCTACGTCTGTGGAGTTTCGCTAGTTAATTTTATTTGACCTTGTACAGTAAGCGGGCCTGATCTACAAATCTCTATTGGCAACCTTACTGTACCATAAAGCCAGTATATTATTTCCTATTAATTATATGAAAAGCCTATATTATTGACCTTTGTAAAACAAATCCATCGTATACATTGTGGAGAAGACAATACGGCTATAAATGAAAACTAATTATTAAGTATTTTTACTAACTAAATAGTAGTAATGGACCGACTACGGATTTTACCGATCGGCCGACTTGGCTATAGGATAATTATATTTGATTGAATTTACATAATATGTACACTGGGAACGTCGTCTTTTACCTTATATAGTGACGCCGCTACTAGGTATAAAATTGTGACATAGCTATGGTAAAACCAGCTTTTTAAACGAAAATCTAAAGCATATTTTGACTTTTGATCAATCTAGACTTAGTAAAGATTTGGATAGAATCATAAATGCAGTAAATGTTTACAGATTATACGAGTATTTTAATCAATATACTGGGAACAGAGAAAATAACTATTCACCTATTATGTAGAAATATTGTAGATAATCATGCGCGAAAATCCAATATGCTTTATTTAATATTATTTTTATGTACAAATACGATACGATTGTACAGATTTTACGAGAGTTCATAAAATAATGAAGAATCTATTAAAGACTGAAGATATGCTTACAAACTGAACTTTGTGCCCGAAAGAAATGCTAAGAATATCGTGTAGTCTTTTTAGAGTAAAGATATTATCTTGAAAAAGCATAGATATTAGTTATGCAAGCTACTATACAAATTGTAAGTATATAAAGTGACCAATCTAATAATAAAAAATAAAACTTGAAAAGGAACGTCACAAGGAAAAGTTCGGATGAAAAAAATAAAATAAAACATAAAATGTATACACAAAATCATATATAATAAATCATACATTATTGTTGTCACTTACATGCTACAACCACTAATATTATTTACAGCGACCTCTAACATAACTTAATCTTTGCGATAAACATCGAAACGACAGACAAAAATAATATTAAAACTTCAACAAGTCAATCACAATATTTCTTACGTATGGAATAATCATCTTTTTAATACTAATTTAATGCAGTACTTACAATTGTAACAAAAAACAATATATAATAATTATTATTATTATTACAAAATATACAATGTTCATCGAGCTGGGTTACAAAACTTACGAACGGGGAGAATGACAAAAACATGTTGTTGACATGTCCGAAACTGATGGGCCGTTTTTGGTGAAACTTTAGTAGTTAGTTAGGTGTAGTTTGCGTTACATAAACGATGGTTAGAGGTGACTAACGAGCGATTCGTTCGTGGGCCAGCCAGAGTTAGTGTGAGTAATATCACTACGCCATTACGTCGGGTATTCGCTTAGGATTATTCTTTATACCGTGTTGGAAGATCACCCGCCGTTGCTCGGTTGCTCCTGCGAATAATATAAGTAGCATACTTATTAAAAGGAAAATATTTAGTTATTTTACCAACAAAAGATTTTACAGGGCAGATGTGAGCGACACGCAGGGACGGGGGACCCTCGGAGGACATCACCATCAGCACGATCATTCTCCTGCCCTTGTCCCAATTTATTTGGGGTAGGCGCAACATGTCTATTTTTTCCATACTTCTCTAATAGGGGGGTTTTTTAATCCGTAGTTAACACAACCAATGGTTAAATATAGTAAGTAATGACTGAATTTTGGCTAAACATGAACAAGCCCGTCTGATATGTTCCACATAGTGTAAGTGACGATCCTCACCTGTACAGACGGGTCCAGGCCTGGCTTGGGCACGGAGATCTCCTCTGTCGTGTGCTGATCTGTAACGTTATTGCATTTTGTTATAGTATATTTTCATCTTCCCTGAATGTCAAAATGCTACAGAACGAGAACAAAGTCAAATTTATTCAAAATCAGTAAAAATACTGTAAGAGTTTAAAAATAAAATTATATGCAAGGTCTATCTATTCATACACGAAATCTCTTAGGGGGTACTCATCGTTATGAACAACTTTTATTATGCAACCGAACCTGAAAAAGCGAAAAAAAATTGCTGTTCCCAACATTATTCGCATAACTCGTCAAAATGGCTGAATTTTTTTTTTCGGGACTTCAGGTTTAGTAGTTAAATTAAAGCATCAGTTGGGAAAATACCATGCGCAAGATACGCAAATTGGCGGTGGCGCTCACTTCAGCCCGGCCAAAAATATTGGGGACTGTACTTATATTACGTAGATATTAGATAGTGAGTTGTCAAGTCACAATGTGGTATGGTACTGACCGGTGCTAGCCCTAGCCCTCAGCCGATCGTTCTGTTCCCTCAGCAGTAGCAACTCCTCCCGTGCGCGCTCGGGCTGCGCGCGCGCCAGCGAGGTGACGGCGCGCGCCAGCGTGGCCTGCAGGCCGCACGACACCGACACCAGGCGCGACGCCAGCAGGGCCGCGTTGCCCGAACATTCTGGAAACAGATGGTGGACTTTATAAAATTGTGTCTAAGAATTCATCATCATCAGTAATCTAGCCCGTTTTCAACTCACACCTAAATGAATCCTAAACTAACTTACTGTTATTAATGCGATAGTAAGTTTGTTTGTTTGTCTTTCACGCTAAAGTGGCAGAACGGATTTAGATGAAATTTGGCACATGGGTTATGACTTGGATTAGGACATATGATATATTTTATCCCGGTAGTACGTTCCCGTGCGATAATTTCCAACCTCAACGCGGGCGAAGCCGCGGGCAAAATCTAGTGCATAAATAAAAATGCACTGTTGTATTTACAACGCTAGGCTGAGCATCGCAGAGTTGAAAATCCAACAGTGCAGTAATATTTAGATGTTCACTTAGTGTTGGTGAAAACGGGCATAAGTCGTCTAATCAAAGCACCCTGTCGCTAAAAGTCGAGTGTTGGTAGATGCGCCATAGTTTTATTTTTTGCAGCTCCCATCGTTTCATTTAATTGTATTTATTTCTTTTTTTTTTCAAATAAACGATGATTCTTAACTCAACATCAATGGAGCAGGGCTTAGTCATAAACTGCCATGTTGCACTTCCTGCTTTCGAATGTCATTCAAATAGTTTTAACAACAGAGGTTGATTAAAAATTAAGGTAGGCTCGAAGTATTTTGCAAGGTAACAGTCGATGCCAAAATTATTTTCCATATCAAATCATATTATATCCAAATCATAGTGACATTTTCATAGTTTTCGAGGATGATCATGATACCAAGTTTATGAAGTCAAAATCAGAATCTATATTGACAAAACTTTCAATATTGTTTTGAGATTTTTATGGGTGCTATTGCCAAATATACACTCACCGAGTGCATCGTCAGCGCTTTCACGTTCTGCGACAGACTCATCGTGCTCGAGTTGCAGATCTCCTAACGCATTCGCGACATCTTTTTCTAACGTGTCAGTACACACGAGCTCGGGCGCCAGCTGCAGCAGTTCCTCAGAACACGCCTCCAGCTCCGCGGACTCATGTTCGTGCGCGTGCGCATGCGGGCGACGGCACGAGTCACAGCGGCCGGAGCGCGCGCGCGCCGCTACTGTGTCTGCTTCGGTGACGTTGAGAGCGCGTTGGAGTGAACGCGTTAGTTGTGTTGCTGGGGAAATTATACAAATGTACAATGTTAGTTAATGGAGTGAGATAATTGACGGGAGATGTTTAGGTTGACCAAGAAACATGTAATATTTTTTAGTCTGTACTGCAACATATCGCAGAACAAATATGAAAGCACACACGAAAAGTAATTTCCATTATATTTTATACAGAGTGGCTAGACTTATCCTGGGGTTCCATTAATTGGAACCACGTATTCAATAGTATTCTGGACTTTCAAACCTCTAAAAATGTGCTGTTTCCTACAAACGTGCAATAGCTACGTGGTCAAAATGTATGGAACAGCTGATTTTTTTTTTTCATAACTAATGAAAAATTTCAACGCAAGAAAGGGGGTCCAAAATCATGTACGTGGTTACAATAAATGTGATAAGTATGATAACCTAATCGCCGCTGTATATTACATTTAGTAATAATTATGAACTTGCAAACCATCTTATATTATCTGGAAAGTATTTGCCTGTGGTATAATGGACCTTTAGTAAATTCATACGTTCACGACTTTTGTAACGAAGATTTTTACACAAGTTTGTGTTCGCGATATTGATTGAACATATAATAATATATATTAGATCGTATGTGATGTGGTTACCTTGCGCATGCGCCGCCAGTAACAGCTGGTGTATATCTCCGTTGGCCGCGGTGGGTACGTCCTCTTCCTGACTGCTGCTGCGCGACAGTCGCGAGCCCGACATACGTAACTCGCCGCACACGTCTGTGGGGGCAACAATCTTTTATTATAAATCTTGCTTATATGTAAAGGTGGAAATACAAATAAACCATGTTTCCAAAACGATTTTTGAAGTGAAAACTTCTTTAGGCGCGTTGAACGATTTTGATAAGGGGAAATCTAACGAGTTTGCGCCTCCGCGTCACCGCGACGCTGCGTTTAATTTTTCACTTCTGTCGGCACTCTTTATTTGATTTTACAAAAGAACACAGACAGTATGAGAATCTCCTCCTTTTTTTCGTCGGCTAAAAAGCTAGATATTCAAGATATTTTTTATTTATGACATAAGCATCCTACACTATCCTACTAACATTATAAACGCGAAAGTTTGTGAGGATGGATGTTTGTTACTCAATCACGCTATAACAGCTGAACGGATCTGGATAAAATTAGGCACAGAGATAGATTATAGTCTGGAATAGCACATAGGCTAATTTTTTCATCCCGGTAGTACTTTCCCCTGGGATATTCCGACATCGACGGCAAGAGCTAGTAGTACTGCATATTATAATCATACAAAGCATGCAGGTCAGAATAATGAAAAGTTGCCAAGTTTCAAAAGTTTGTAATCAGTTCCAAAAGTATATCATGAAAGCGTATACAAACCCTTTTCAGGTTAAATTCTTGCTCAATAACTCACAAAAGAGGATTAAATTAGTAACACTTTCACCTGCATTATTAAAGGTTTCAATTTTAAATCTCACCACTTTTTCAAACAAATTATTGTTTGAGTAACATTATTAAATTGTTATTGAAAATCATCGCCAAAAATAGAGGTTATGAAATTAACCTCAATTGTCAAATTAAAAACATCTTTAAGGTGACTTAAACTTAGTATTCGGGTTTAAGTATTTAAATAATGAACTCAAATCACTCAGTTTGTAAGTGCCAATACAAATTGGCATCCACAGGTTCATGTCCTGATCCATTTGTTTACATTTTCATCAGATACATTTGGAACAGACCAGAGTAACTCTTGAGCCCTATACCAAATGATAATGAACAGAATTGTGTACATACCGACTTCCCCTAAGGCGTCAGCCACGGCGAGGTCTGCAAATTGCGCGTAGCTGTTCGGCGGTACTCCTAGCACTGAGCCCACGATCGACGACTTGGCGCGGAGAGCGCGAGATATCACGTCGTCGAGGCGACGGAGACGTTCTGAGGGAAAAAAGGCATATTAATATCGTCGAAAGTAGTGCACTATTTGTCAACGTCAACAGAAATAGATTAACACTGTTACTTTACGATGTGAGATCACACACAAGCTTATTCGATAAGCTACGTTTCAGCATTCCATGTAATAGAGCTTTATCAAAAATTAACATCAGCTCAATTTATTTTTTATTTTCTTCTAAAATGGGATTGGGCGGGTCATATCAGCCGCATGCATAGTGACCGTTGGGCAACAGTCTCCACACGATGGGTGCCTGAGGATGGACGGTACCGCTGAGGCCGGCCCAGGAAGAGGTGGCGAGGCGACCTAGACGAGTAACGCAAGGTTTGGATCGAGATGGGCCTGGAAAGGGATGCTTGGAACGATTCGGAGCTTTGCTCCAGAAAACAAATAAAGAAAATAAAAAAATAAAAACTGTTGCTGACTGTACCTCGAGATATTTTTTTGCTGTCAGTTAAACTTAATTTGTCTAAAGAATTAATCCAAAACAAGAAATAAGAAGGTACAACCAGACTGCTGTCGATCGACGCCAACAGTCGATATTGTTCGCTCTATAACATAAAAAAAATTGATATTCCAAATCGTTACTAGTGAATTACACAATACAGACATCGATTCCATCATTCGATTGAGATCGAATGAAGATAGTCAACGTAGGTCGACGTAATCTGGCTGGCAACTTGGTTGGTCGAATGATCGATATCATCAGTCGACAGCGAACTGGTCGTACTTCAGGGAGACCATGTCCGACAGTGGACGTTTTCGGGTGAAATGATGTTGACGTCATGTAAGCAAGTTCAATGTGTACCTTGGTCAGTAAATGCCCGGTGCGCTGTCCGTGCGGCGATGGCTGCAGGCGCGTGCACTTGTATGGCGTGCGGAGATTCCAGCGCGCACGGGCTGGAGCCGTGCGTGCTGATGCGGCCCACGGTGGGGCGGCGTGGTCTGGAGGAAGATATGGGTTTAGTACAGCCGTATAGGAAAGCAGACGTAATATACCGAGGTATATTTAGTCGTCGTACGGTAGAATAGAGCTCATTTTTAACGATTTTTTTTTTCTTATGTTACCTACCTATTAAACCTTGATATTGATTTTTCAAAAATCCAATGATGCAGTTTTAGTTTTCCTCAAAATCAATCCCAAGACTCCTTTGAGTATTTTTCGCTATTCCTCATAGTTTCGAATTTGGCCATCCACGCCCACTTGAAAAATTCACCCTGTATACTAAGTAACTTTTTTTGTTTTTTATTGAATCTATGCCTATCGAGGCCTTGGCCTTGCAGTGGGACATAACAGGCTCATAATAATAATAATAAAATTATTTAAGGGGCCTCTGCGAGTTGGCTTCGGCTCCAAACGCCTTCCAAAGGTCCGGGACCCCAGGGTCCCGAGAAATGTAATAAAAAAATAATAATAATAATTGAATCTACAGGGTTATTGGTAAAACACCAACAACCTCTTAAAGGGTCATTGTACTCATCATTAAGAACAACTTTCACTATGGGACCAAACCTGAAATCGCAAAAAAAATTAGCTGTTCAGTACATTTTGACGAATTATGCGAACATAAATGTACTGAACAGCTGATTCTTTTTTGGGATTTCAGGGTTGGTCCCATAGTATAAATTGTTCATAATGATGAGTACAACGACCCCTTAAGGGGTTGTTGGTGTTTTACCAATAACCCTGTATATGATCATAGTTAAAGCAAACAGACTCAAAACCAACTCACTTATGCTTATCCTCCTTGTCCTCTTTGACCTCGCCCTCCTTATCAGCCGAGCTCTCTCTCTCCACACTCCGCTTATCTTCCTCCACAGTAACTCTCTTCTCCTCTCTCTCTACAGAGCTCCTGTCTACTGAAACTCTCTCTTTCTCTGGTTCTATTGGCTCATCGGGAGCTGTTGATGAAGATTTCTCGGAGGCGTCTGATGGATTGCGGGATACGTTAACACCTGTGGGTAGAGAGAAAAAGGTAAGTTGATTTTGATGTGTAAAAAAGCCAGGATTAAAATTTGTAAATTGTTCAAGACGCCAATAGTATGTATGCAAGCCTATTTTATTGCACAATGGCTGGAACTGTACAAGGCATAAACAAGATTCGAGCTCAAAAATGTAGGGAAGCCGGGAAAAAAAAGGTTTAAATATGTCAAGAAATACTATGTATATTTCCATAGGAATATAATACTCCGAAAAAACACTCATTTCGTAAAAATTACAATACCAAAGGTATAAATTGAAAAACATTTAATTTCTTCAATTCGTGTTATCCTGGATTGAGTCCTAATGCTGGGCAAAAGCCTCCCTTTCCTCCTTACAAACTTCTCCGTCTTTTGGGTCTCTTTTGGCCTGGACATGGTGTTGTGATTGTCAGGATATTTACTAGCAAAAGTTATTTATATGAACAGGTTCCCCGCGCGGTAACGAGACATAATAGAAGTTTTATTGTTATGGCGCTGTAGCCGGATACCGCACCGGAACGTGTCAAGAAGAAGTACTATCGACAAAACGGGAGCCTTTACACTTTAAAGTTGATTTTTTGTACACTGATTCATTGAAAAAACCCTGCCTCTATGGTCTTTTGTTTTACTTTGTCATAAGTACAATTGGAAAGGCGTAGCTTATGTCGATTGTACATACCTGAGTCATCAGCAGACCGGCTGTGTGAGTGCGCCGGTGTGATGGTAGACTTGAGTTCCGTCAGCTTGGCGAGCGGCGCCTCTTGGATGTGCTTCACCCATCTGAGAATACAAAATAATATTGTCACAGTAACAGGAATATCAGGTGTAACAAGTGTACTATTGTTTTTTTTATGTGTAACATCTTTCCTCTCGCTTGCCTGCAATCTGTGGGAGTGATTTCGTGAAAGGGACGGAAGTGTGTAACAGAAAGCCGGGGAAGCGCGCGCTATTTGATTTGACCAATGAGCGCGCGCGGTTCTAGAGTTGGCCATCAGATGGTACCAATCCAAACTGATGTCAGATGTTACACATCATATGCGACTACTGTAAGGCTCAATCGTTTTTTTTTTAAACAAGCTTTTCTTAGTCTGGATATCATTTAGGACCAGAGTCCTTGTCAAGACAAATCAAACGAGCCCAAACTCCATAGGGTTGCGTCGTTTTATTACTGAGTTCCTGTGGCCACCTTCCGGCTCCATCTTCAGATCAGCTCGATGGTATCAAAATACTGCATCGTCTACGATTTTACATACGTGTGCGAAATTTCAGATCTCAATACCAAAACTTGTTACCTACAGGTGGATACAGAACTGCTTTGTTGAGGATAAGTGTTTTTTGTATGACACCGGCTATTTTTAACCACATTCCTAATTTCATAAAAGAGGAACAACTTTCAAAAATAAACTAACAGTACTTCTATTAAATAAATGTTACTACCCCGTATAGGATTTTCTAACAGATAAATTTTAGTGGTGTATCAATGTTTGTATGTTTGATGATGAACTGCATCAAAGCTTGCATGCCAAAATGGTAGAATTTACTAGGTTTCTTTAATATTATTGTAACCGCCTTATTGTAAATAAATGAATTCATCATTCATTCATTCATTCTGAGCAAATAAATGAATATTCTATTCTATTCTAAAAGCATGTTGGGAGAACTCTTTTTATCTGTACAAGTTTTTGTGATAAAAGTAAAGAGAATAATTATAGAATAAGTATAGTGCTTTGTACGTACGACGTATATTCCGGTGTGGTGTTGGCAGAAAGCTCGTGCATCTGCACTCCGTTGATGTTCATCAGGAAGAATGTGTTGCGCACCGCCGCGTTCGGGCGGAACAGCACCTTATCCCTGTTGGAATAGAGGTCATTATTGAGTAACGTTTTGTGAGACTTGAACCTAAATGTTCAATCAAGGCTGGCTTTAATGGAGGACCGTAATTCTTTATGCTTCGAATCAGTATGTTTTCTTAACAATGATTAAAAATCGATTTGTTTCAGTTGGTAAGACTAGAAGTCAACTTAGGTTACAGATTTCAACAAACGGTCAACAGCACGTCAAACTTGAGTTATGAAAACCACCCTTATAATTACGACATAAAGGCGCTTTTATTGTAAAACTGTTACTGACGTGCGGTTGACAGTCGAAATAATTGTAAAAATGATTATTTTTTCTAAATTAAACTTTTAGCAACATAATGGTTGGTACACATAATGTGAAACGTAACATAAAATGAAACACAATGAAAGGAGTTCGCCTTGATGTGTTACATTTCATGTTGCATTGGATATATGTATTTGGACGGTTTGTTTGTTTCAACGAATGTTACATTTCATGCTACATTTCACATACGCGTAACCTTTGTACATGACACAAGGCAGACTTAATGTCTTCGGCCATCTCTAGCAGCCAACCAAGGGAGGCCAAAAGGAAGGTTGTTCTTACCATTTAATGAGTGGTGACAGCATGAGTGACTGGCTGGGCTGCGGGATCGGCTTCAGTACAAACTTGTCGCTCTCTCGCTGCAGCAGGACTAGGCTGTCTTCTAACATCAGGGCCTGAGGAAAAGGAATAACACGTAAGTAATCGAAACAAACGAACGAACGAATAGAGACAAATACTGGCTCTAGGATTTTTAGTTGCTGTTCCAATCTTCAGTCGTTATTTTTGCTCGACTGTATTTTTATTGCCTTGACGTCGTTTAAATTATTAATTGAGAAATTCGCTGTAGAAATCTATGAATCCTCCTTCCATAGTTTTCTACAGAGACCGAATTTGAGATTTCCTGAAAAATATTCCTAAACAAATACAGCAAGATTTTGCTAAGAAAGTTTTACTTCGGCTAATATAAATTCATGCTTAAAAATACTATTACTCTGATTATTTTATGAAAGTTACCAAAGATTCCTGTTGAACTGAGAACTTTATTTATTTTAGCAAAACTTTTCGAATACTCACAAGCACATTGATTCTCTTGGTGGAATCATTCCTCAACGTCAGCTCTCCCTCGTTCCGTAGCGTGTGATGCGTGAGGTCCAGTCGTCGTAACTCCTCCCATTCGCCAGATGTTGGTACGCGGATTTCTAACTTGCTCTGGATTGTTTTTAATCTGTGAAACATTGATATAGGTATGGTCAGATGGAAATAATAATAAAAAAATCTACATACAAAAAAAAATTTGGTAAATTACACCTCGTTGAAGTTGAAATGAGATCAATTTTTTTTTTGCGATAAAGTATCTTAGAAACCGGGGATTAATCCCAGATTAATGAAGAAACAGAATCGGATTATGTCAAGAAGTCCAGTTTTTTGACAAACCTCGTGTTATTGGTTAAGCAAAATAATTGTTCACTAATCATATCACCTGACAAGTTTTACCAGTCGATTATGCTCGCAGACACCAAGAGTAACGGCAATGTTTTTGCCTATTGCGAGCTAAATACTGCGACTACCAAAAAGTTGTTACATCTATCTTAATTATTGAGGCGAATGTTCCCCTTATTACCTTTAAATTGACCACTATTTTATAGCATCTGCTTAATGCCAACTACTCTGTGTATATACTACACAAGCCCGCGACTTCGTTTGCGTGAAATTTGTTGTTCCCTCGACCAACCGCGTCACATCGCATCGCCTGTCCGCGCTATTATTTCTTTTTTGCTTAGCGTTCTTTCGGACGTTTTTTTTTTTTAATTTTGCTCTTCTCCTAAGGGTCCTAACGTGATGTTAAATAGCATATAGCCTTCTTCAAGAATTGGGCTATCAAATGCAAAGAAAATGTTTCAAAGCCGACTGGTAATTCTAGAGATTAGCACGTTCTTACGTACAAATAAAAAAACAAACTCTTCAGCTTTATTATTAGTATAGATTATAACAATGTTACCTGTGCTCATTCTCCGCAGTTCTGATGGCGGTATCAACTTTATGCAGTACGTCCTTGGCGACGTCGTGAGCTCGCCTCAGTCGCGCCACATCCTCTTCTGTCTCCTCTCCTTCTGTGACTGTCTTCAGGATACCCTCGAGGAGAAGCTGGTATTTTGTCAGTCTGTGGATGAGTTTTATTAATTTAATAAAATAAAAAACAAAATGACTGCACAGGTGACGCTATAGTTGATGGTTCTCGTTGTTACTGTAAGTTGTGTTGTGTGTTTTCGTTTTGTTGAAAAAATAATTGATTTTAATTTAAAAATATGAAATATTATTATATTAAAAAAAAATACTAATAAGAAACTGTTTGATTTTTTGAGTGTGACATTAAATTTAATGCAATGGTGACGCTATGGTCGATAGTTGTTATTATTTATGTTATATTTGAGTTCTCGTTTTATGAGTTGTTGAGTTGTATAGCAGGGAGTTATTGTATGTACACCCACCTCTGCCACACACACGCTAACATGTCCTTCAGCTGCAGCCTGCCACACAGCGGCTGCTGCTCTCTCGCGGCCAGGAACTGATGCAGGTCCTTACTCTTACGTCTTCGTTCGCGCAACGCGTCCAACGCCATGCGCTGGCCGCGGCAGAACTTTGACACGCATGACGAGTAGCCGGAGTCGCCCAGCTGAGGAGGAATACAAGTGCTTAGTACAATATAGTCAAACCTCGAAGCAAGAGTGGACAGACATCTTTTAAGTAGACTAGTATTGTAGACCTCATTCATGGGTTTACACCAGGCGAGATCGAGGTCAAGACCACTCTCGACCTCGCTCTCGACTTGTGGACACCCCTTTATCTGACAGTCCCAGTATTATTAGTTTTGGCTGCCGTGGCGTTGTAGTGCGTCAGGGATGTTTGCAGATAATAACATTGATGGATTTGCCGCCAAAAAGATGTGCATCCCTGATGTCGCGTGTTCGCGGCAGCACCAACAGTATTCTCAGTGTTCACCGATCGGTGGGGTTCCCCGATGTTGCGGAGGCGGACGCAGCTCCATGATTAATTTTAATTGTATGTTAATATGTCTCTACCTACTCGTACTAACACTAGATATTAAGTAAAATTGTTACTACCCCTATCGACTGTTTGAAAATAAAAGTATTCTATTCGATTACTGGGCAGTCAAAACATTCTAGTATATCTGAAACCGTTTAAAAGTGTCAAAAAAGGTCTTTTATGTCGTCGTTGGTTGAGTCATTGCTTCTGTTGTGCATCCAGTCTTACTTAATACCGCATTATATTGATGCATCCTATAAAAAGTGCATGATTCTGGACCGGTAAAAAATCAGCTGTTCCATACATTTTGACCCCGTAGCTATTGCACTTTTGTAGGAAACAGCAGTTTTAATAACACCGAAAAATTTCAACGCAGGCAGGTCTAGAACCATATACTGAATACGTTGTTCTAATTAATGTGATAACCTAATCGCCACTCTGTATAGCATAATGTGACCTATCCCCCGTTGCACTTCTCAAGGATTTGTAAGACCACACATAAAAGACTTACCGTATTCAACAGCGCATCAGCAACTGGCCGAATCTGCACCACATGGTCCCCAGCGTCATTCCTCGCAGTCCTGAGCTCTGAGTAGAGCCTGGAGTGCCTCTCCCTCACAGCCGGTAGGTTGGGAAACAAGGATCTAAGCTCGTCGCCTGCTAAGAGGTGTGCGTGACGCTCTAAGGGACGCAGGAATACTCCGCCGAGGACGCGCAGCCATCGGACGTGGGAGCCTTCGGATACTATTAATTCTGTAAGGAGAAATATGTGTGTGGTTAATGTGGTTATAGATTTTTGAGAAGTTCCTGTTAGTCATTCGGAAATATTCTGACTAAGTACGAGAGTATCTATATAAATAAAAATCAATTGCCGAATGTACGTAAGCGCATCACTTCATCCGGTTAAAAAAGGATGAAACCTAAACTAGGAAGTAACATGTAAAACCATAACATGCAGATTCTGTTATGTTATGCAATCGGTTATTTTCGTAGTGTTTTTCGAAAACACGTCTGTGTTGCTTCTATAAATCATTGCAAGTTTAGTCTACTCGTCAACTGTTGTATCTTTTTTGTCTGTTACACTCTCTCAATAAAAGAAAAAGATGGATGGATTGTGTGAAGGGTGATACGGCTAGAAATAAATTAAATGATCGAAGGTGACGGCTACGGTTGACTTTCAAACAGAGCTGTGCGAGAGAAAAATCTTCCGATAGATTTGCTTCATATTTAAAACTACCTACTGCCCGCGGCTTCGCCCGCGTGGATTTCAATACTATTTGAACTGGATTTAGTTCGCAATTGTATGTTTTTTTTTTTTTTTTTGCGCGGTACCCTAATTATTTTCCTAAGAAAAACGTAAGCTTAAGTTACTCCTTATATCATCAGCTATCTGCCAGTGAAAGACCCATCAAAATCGGTCCAGCCGTTTCGGAGATTAGCCGGAACACACAGCCAGACAAAAATTAAAAAAAAAAATTTTTTTTGTTATAACTACCGTTTAATCATATGCATTTAGTAACAAGCTGTTATTTTGAAATTACAAACAAACACTTCAGTTTTATTTATTTGTATGTATAAAGTATAGATGTATAGATGAAACATCACACAACACATTTTCATTGGTAGATTTAAGTCTCACACAGATTTTATGGGAAGCCAGTCTGATAGAATAAAGAAAAATGTTGCGGGGACCCCAAAAAACATTCCATAAATGCAGTAGAATGATGATGACGTTACACTCACCATGTATGACCTCCTGCCTCTTGCGCAGCGTGGCAGACAAGTCTAGTGAGTCGAGTGCATGTGGCGGCAGGCTGTCGGCCCATTGCGCGGCGAGGGGCTCTTCTTCCTCAGACCAGTCGGATTGAGATGCTGTAACAAATAATTACATTAAATACAGAAAACCGCCTGTCAATAAACTCTAATTATAACAAGTCAAATTTTTTTAAACAAGCTTGTTTTAGTCTGGATATCATCTAGGACACAGTCTTTCTCAAGACAAATCAAACGAGCCCAAACTCAATAGGGTTGCGTCGTTTTTTACCGAGTTCCTGTGGCCACCTTGCGGCTCCATTATCAGATCAGCTCGGTGGTACTAAAATATTGTATAGTCACCGATTTTAGCATTGCAAGTAAAAATAAAAGCATGTAAAAAGATAGTAAGCAAAGTTTTCGCTTGCTACGATTTTTTTCTGTTTCTAAATGTAGACGTTCTGTCCAAAAGTCTTTATCACCATTACTGTTTTCATTCGTTGAATGGCAGCATTAATCTTTACTTTGATATCTCCAAATTGAATCATACTGTTAAGAAATTTAGGGCTTTCAAAACCACCCTATATTTTCAAAGTAGTTCGCTATCTACTTACAAATTACGATGAGCACATACTATGATAAAATGAATGAATAAGAATATATAACTCCGTCTGTCTGCGTGTTGTGTGTGTCTTTGGTTTCTAGTAAAGTAACTAGCTAGCATAGTGATAAAACGTGTTGAAAACAACCTATTAATATTTGACTTGTCTTAACGAAGCTTTTATCTTGCCTACTTGGAAGCTATCAAGATCTTATAGAAAGTTTATGGTAAACTCACCCTGCTGCTCAGCAGCGACGGTGTTGCTCTCATTACTCCTGGAAGATAAGCTGGAACTACTGGAACTGCCAGAGGGCGCTGTCGCTGCACCGGGCTCCAGATCACTGTGGAATAGAATAAAGAGTTAGAAATATATAATTATTATGATACAGATGCAAAATTGAGGACTTGAGTAGTTTTAGAACTCCCAAAGTAAGAGCTCGTGCAAGGTTGTACGGTCGACTGCACCGTCACTACACTTGAACGGCGAATAGCATCCTTACTCTTACGACCAAAGGGTTCTAACAATGTCAAATTGTTACCATAGACGTGCGGTTAACTGTACCACTATACGACCATCTGCGGATCAGGATGGTGGCCTGGTTTGATGGGCTAGGGTCCTAGTTAGAACGTTTTCAAATACAAAACATAAATTAGCTAACTTAGTGATGTTTACATGAATATTAAAAGGTGCAACACACTTTTTCAATATTTTTACATAAAAGGTTCTACAATAAACATGAAATTCCCTGAAAGACTTTTTATCATACCTCGCTCTCTAGATTCTTCGATCAAAAGATTTCGAATTCTAATAACATTGACGGACAGTGCGCATGTGCGATATCGCACCACCACAATTTAATAGAATTACGTTCTGACGTATTTTCCGCATCAACCACCGGATTCGTCTTGTGGATCTTGGCAGTCGCATTTTATTTGCACGATCAATCAAGTACCTAGAAATAGGTGTTTCTTAAAAACAAACAACGGCGTTTTAAAAAGTGATAATTCTTCGCGTTGGATTTATAATATAATAGGTCTTTACCTATGAAATTGCCGATTTTTGATACCGGTTAGTGTGAAGATCAATATCTTTCATTCTATTTAGTATTCAGTATTCAAATTAATTATATAATAAAGCATGACTTTAACAAAATCTGTTGTTCATTTGCCTTTCGATTTTTCTTTCATATCGATGTTTCTGTAACCATGGAAAAATCGAAATTGCGCGATATTTTCGAATACGAGTTCCATCGTGGCATCAACGCAACACAGACAGCACGCAATATTAACGACGTGTATGTATGTACAAGGTACCGCAAGTGAACGCACGGTACATTTTTGATTTGATCTCTTCCGTTCTGGAAATTTTGATCTCAACAATGAGCCCCAGGGAAAAATTTAAAATCCAACGAGGCAGTGTAAAACACCTTTATAAAAATTATCGATTTCCGTTCCCAGGATATCTAATAGCAGAGGCATCAACGAACTTTCATTGAAATGGCAAAGTGCATCGACAATATTTCTTTTAAAAAATTGTTTGATTTTTTTCCATGTAAATCGGCAATTTCACCTATTTCATCGTCGCGCAAAGAAAACAAAAGAGTGGAACTCACTACCTGCGTCTGTGTTTCCGAACGTATACAACCCTAATCTCTTCAAAGTGAGAGTGAACAGGCTTCTTCTGGGTAAGCTCACTCCATCGTCGACTTTGTCTCTGTCACCTCTGACCTAGACTAGAGTCAAGAGCAAACCCATCACAAATAAATAAATAAATAAATAAATAAATAAATAAACCTCATAAATAAAAATTTATTGTTTTCCTTTTGAAAACGTCATACTTAATGCATATTTAGAACAAACGTGCACAGCTCTAAGATGCTTAATGCCTTCTATTGATGATAATGAACCTCCGAGATCGCCAACGACGGGCATTTTTCATCTTCCCTTGTAAAATAACGTTTTTTGCTACCACAGTTTTCAGTGCACGGTGACGATTTGCAGTTTACGTATGGGTATTTCATGCGAAGCCAATCTCCGGCAAACGCCAATTAAGTCTGAACAAAGGTCAGGAGGAAACGCAAGTCCAAACATCGGCCAGGAAGTTGTAAAAGCATGGCTAATTCTGTACGCGCCTTATTAAATACTGCGCCGACGACGATTCATTGCTACGGCTTGCGAGCGGCGAGATGAATTAGGTAGTCAGTTAATGATCGTTATTGATTAAAGTTAACGCTCCTATAACATTATTACATTGATATACTTTGACATTAACATTGACATTTATTTACAGATATATCTTGACATTCTCATTTAATACTTGACATTTCTAATTTTAATTAAACTATTGACATTATTATTTTTTTATATTGAATTTACCAAGTAATGACATGTACTTATTCACATTTGTATCTTGACATCATTATTTTTAAACTTCAATTTCTCTAGTGAAATTATTATCAAATTTTATTTAGTATGTTTCTTTTATTATTTGCAAATTGCTACGGTGAAATGAATAAAACTAAATTGTACTATTAATTTTTAATTTTCGTTTTGCAAGAAAATGTATTAAATAATAAGCTTGTGATTTGCATGCCTCAAGGTGTAATATGGTCGGACTGTGCTTTACTCTCAATATCTTTGTATAATTACCCATATTAGCAAATAAACGATTATGAACTATGAAAACATTTTGATTTCATCGTTCTCAAACTAGGAATTTAGAGAACTTTAACGTCTCTTTTTAACTATGGAACGAATATTTTGATAATTTTTTCATCTCTTATTTACTTTTTACACAAGTAACCAAAAAAAGAAAGAAAGAAAATACATTTATTTAGCACAGACTCATAGGCAAACAACCTAGGTCTATATACTGAAAATAAAAAAGGAGTTATGTATTTTTTTTAATAAAGTACCTATACTTATACTTTACAATACGTATCCTGGCAAAATAATTAACAAATACTCTTCATAATATGACAAAGGCACAACAACAAACACAAACAGGCGCGACACGCGACGTAAATCGCACGCGACTCAACGGAACCGCGTGTCGCGCGACGAGCGGTGCCGTTGTGTCGCGTCGCCTGTAGCGCCTGTTTGAAGGAGACTTTACTGCAAGAGGCTAGAAAATTAACACTTATTAACTTACCGAAGTATAAATAAGCCATCATTTGGATAATAAACATATCGACTCAGAGAAATGATTCAATACTATCACAATTTATAGACTGATATGATTTCTTTTAATAAACATTTTTTTTTATATGATGTGGGCTCGGCTATTGCCAACAACTTTCGTCGTTTGTTATTTACTTTCTATTGAATTAATTTGCCATAAGTACCATGGTTTATATATTCAAATTTCTTTCAACACTTATATTGAACATAGGGCGACTTGAAGAGATCCGCAGGAGGAAGGTAACTCGACATAGCCCAAAGAATTGCCAAACTTAAGTGTCAGTGGGCAGGGCATATTGCTCGCAGAACAGATGGCCGATGGGGCCTAGGGTCTGAAGTGGCAACCGCGTACCGGAAGACGTAGCGTTGGAAGGCCCAAGGTGGACCAATGACCTTGTGAAGGCCACAGGAAACTGCTGGATGCTGGAAGCACAGAACCGGTCGAAGTGGCGGTGCTTGGGGGAGGCCTATCTCCTAAGTGAAACGAATACAACTGAACTTGCTCTACATGTTTCTAATGAAGCCGCGATCAAATCTGGTCGGCCTACCAGCAGGTAGTAGAGCCGCAATTGTAATTCAGTGCGAGTACAACAAGTTGCCTCTGAAACACTCCCGAAGCACATTTACAGAGACGTGACTCGACTCGGGAGGTATACGATTGATTCGTTTACGATCAGATGGGGAACGTAATGTAATGGTATGTTTTAAAGAAAAAGCAACTGGTAAAGGGCGAATAATCGTGCGAACCTGGGCTAAAACTGTTTGTCCACCAAACAGTTTTAGCCCAGGTTCGCACGAGCGATCTTTTCCCGCGCTGATTATTTTACCTACACTGGACTTTCAACGCACTGCTTAGCGCCGAGGTATGAAAATCCAAAAGTGTGTTTTTCGACGCGCTGGGATGCGCTCAGTTGGATTCTCAACGCTCGGCTCAACACCGAGAGCTGAAAATCCAGTGCGCGATAAAATCCCGCCGCGATGTATTTACGTCCGTGGATTTAAACTGCAACACGCAACGCAACTTGACGGCAGAAGTAGAAGTGGAAATATTGGCAGTTATGAAGCAGTCTTGAAGACATAACATCATTGATCAACTACGAAGAAATCCTTTCTTCGTACTACATTTCCATGACCAAACAAGTAAGATCCCAGGAGAATCAAATTAATTAACATGCAAACGACGCACGAATACCACGTTCAACTAATAAGCCTTTCCATTTAATTTAGAAAAGAGCAGTCCTAACAATAACAAATGTTTTATATGTTTTTTTTAAGCAAGTTTTTATTATTCTGGATATCACCTAGGACCAGAGCCCTTGTCAAGACGAATCAAACGAGCCCAAACTCGATAGAGTTGCGTCGTTTATTTACAAAGCTCCCATGGCCACCTTCCCGCTCCATCATCAGATCAGCTCTATGTCATAATAATATTGCATTGTCATCAGATTTACATATGCATGTAAAATTTCAGCTCAATCGGAAACCGGGAAGTGGGTCTAATTTAACTTGCAAGATTCGGTTACAGACAGACAAGACACCGGGACAGGAGAATCTAAATAAAAGCTTGTAATTATAACTTTCCCTTCAGAATGATTTAAAAATGAATATTTCCGCGATTTCATGGAACAGAACGCCATTAGATGGATTGCTGTTATATTCCTATTAATTATCGCCCACACTCGCACTTTCATGTTGGTAATGGTTTCCCCTTCAGAACTGACTTGTGGGAAACTTGGAAACTTCCATAGCATAATAATATAATCTTCCAGCCATTACTTTTTACAGCTCAAGTACTAATCAATTAGTGATGTCCGTATGCATTACCGATTCGATTTTTTGTAACAATTGACTTTATTTACGTAGAAGCAATCGATTTAGCATATTGATGTTTAATTTTAAAGAAAAATGTAACGAATAAAAAAGCGTCCATGAAGTATTGCATTTTTTCGTCTACGATTGCCTGTCAATAATTATTATGAAACTTCATAGGCGTGCCTATGTCAAAAGTGAAATAAACAGTGTATAATTATTGATCTAAGACCACAAGGTACACAGGGGTAGGTATATTAAGCTAGGCAAATTTTTGTACCATGCTGTTATTTTATCTGTATAGTATTTTATCTATATAGGATTCGTCTGTAGCCAGATTCAGCTGAATGTCACTTTTTTTTCCAGAGCGACTATAGATAATTATTAAATAGACAAATCACTGAATAACTCTGTCTCCCCGACTAGTTGAACAAACGAGCGTGTAGGGTAAGAGCCAGCTGATAGTGAGTGACCACTATCATAATCGTCCGGTATGTCTGTACGATAAAATTAGTCCTGCTACTGTTATTACCGAAATGTGTATTTTTAGGATTTAAACTTTAAAGTGAGGCGGTTATCACAGACTCGGTACATGGGTCATGACATTTTTTTACAAAAAATAATGTTACATTTCGTCAACAAAACTCACATTTAGGACTATTTGCGAAAAGTTCGGTAGTTTCGGAATCAACCGAAGCCGTTAGTTGCGAGCTGGTGACATGGTGGTCTCTTCTTGAAACCACAGTACGGTTTGCGACCGGTACCTACTAGTTGGACACGACAACTAAATATCTTTACACAACTTCTTCTTCTTTTTCGTGTGGTTAGTGACTAACCTGGTGTCAGGTTTTATGCCACCCATGGGCCTCTGACTTGGCTTCACACCGTCGACAAATATCTCTCACGCATGCCGGAGTCCTCACGATGTTTTCCTTTATCGTTTTTAGGGTTCCGTACCTCAAAAGGAAAAAACGGAACCCTTATAAGGTCACTCGTGTGTGTTTGTCTCTCTGTCTGTCCGTCTGTCACAGCCAATTTGCTTGGAATCTAATGGAGCGACTACGTTGAAATTTCACACGTATGAATTTCTGTGACCCAAACACGGACGTGTAACGTAAATACGTGAATTTTGAATATGGGGGTCAATCTTGGGGGCAAATAAAAAAAAATGTTTTGCATACTGTACCGTGTGACATGTATCAAATGAAAGGCTAACTGTGAGGGTCTCAAATACATAGATTATTTTCATCATTTTAAAATAAATTATTTTAAAGTTATTTAAGAAAACAGACGAAAATTGACCATTCCCTTATCTCCTAATCTACGGAGACTAAAATTTTGGAAAAAGTACAGAAAATAGTTCTATAAGTACCTATAGATTACAGGAAAACTTATAAGTAGTCTATGGCCTTAAAATAACATGGAAATCTCTCAATATCGCGCGTACAAACTTACATTTGCAGTTGGAATGTCTGGAAAGAACATGTTTTTCAACTACAATGTTAAGTTTGTTCTTGGGATAAATTCATCCCAACTACGGAACCCTTCATTGTGCGTGGTCCGACACGCACTAGGCCGGTTTTGTAAGCAAGTGGTAATTATACAATACGCACATGAGTCCGAAAAGTCAGAGATGCGTGACTTGGGTTCAAACCCAAGACTTATGACTCGGCAGTCCGACGGTCACACCGCTAGGCTATCACTGATATTACACCACTATAAAATACATATGAAAATGTCGATAGTTTTGTCGGCAGTTAAAGATGGAGACAAACGTGAGTAAGTATTTCAAAGGTCACCAATCACAGTAATCACCATGGGATTTATTTATAAACGTTGCAAAAAGTTATGCAATGATGAACGTCTGCTGAACCATACATTTTTTGAAGTACGTCTCATAACTTTACGCAACTTTTATAATTAAGCCCCCATAAGTCCTAAGATTATCTTCGTCAATCTGTTAATCACCAAACAATCCTTTACCTTTCTGATAGCGTCCTCCTAGCCAGCATGGCGATCGTGGGAGGCTGCCTGCCAGCAGGCAGAGACACATTTCTGGACACACGGGGGGGCGCGGGCGTTGCCATGGTAACCGACACTTATCACCACTTGTCTTAATAATCACCAGTTGTCACTTTTTTGTTTATCAGTTTATTGGCATTTCTGTTTTAAACACTGGGTTTTTTCATTAGTTTATTTGTCGTCACTGATATTTAGATAGGTAAGCGATGTTCTAAATTCTAAAGTTGGCAAAAGGTAAATAATAAGTTTAGATTTGTATACGGAGGCTACTCAATCTGCCTAGCCTTTTCCCAACTATGTTGGGGTCAGCTTCCAGTCTAAACGGATGCAGCTGAATATCAGTATTTTACATGGAGCGACTGCCTATCTGACCTCCACAACCCAGTTATTGGATAATACGATACCCCTTGGTAAGACTGGTTGTCAGACTTTCGGGCTTCTGACGACCCGTAACCACTGCCAAAGATCCACGAATGACAGCCGGGACCAACGGCTTAACGTGCTTTCCAAGGCATGGAGGAGTCTCGGTATGTCACCCATCCACGGACGAACCCGGCAAGCGTAGCTTAACCTGATGGATCGACCCGTGCGGCTGTTATTACTTAACCACGCATATATGTTATGAAAAGTATCGGACAAAACGTTGATGAGAAAAATCTTGGCGACATACAGTCTATAGCACGGATTCAATCCAAATAACCGGTAGTTTTATAGCCGTAGGTATGATTGTATTGTTGACCACAAATCGGTAACATGTCGACCCATCCACACGTCGAGTAAATAAGGACTAAGCGTGTTCATGTGTGATTGAGAAATGAAGGAAATGTGATACACAAACATTCCTATCCTTTTTCGCTTCTTGGGGACCTCTGATTTTTGAAGTTTTTTTTTTTTTTTTACTTCTGACTAAACCAAATCGAGTCTATCCACTGGTGGAGGTCTATTAGGCTTAACATTCAAGCGAGATTTATGTGTCCTTTTTTGACCAAGTCCAGGTAATTAGAGCATGTAGCTTGCCATCAAAGAGCTATGATATGATATGTCTTCTTAAACAGTCTCGCTTGTGTCGCGTTCCGATGCGGACGTGTTTGCATAATATTCTGTTTTAATTAGCGCGGCGCAAGCTGTCGCTCGTAATTTACTCGCCATGAGCAATGAACTTGTGGCGAATGAGCTGCTGGCGTTCCTGCAACAGAAGCTGGATGTGATGGACGAGGTGTCTGCTGTCCAGATCTGCGCAACAAACTTCAGCGAGGAAGACATAGCTGCTGCCAAGCTGTTGTTGTTCAGTGTGCTTAACAAGCGCGACCAGATGGTGTCCCGCCGGCGTGACGGGACTAAGAAGAGCCTGCAGGATATAATCACGCTGTTCAAGGAGACCGACCCGGATGACGTGCCGACGTTTGTGGCGAAAGAGTTGCACAAGCTTCCACCCGTCACCTTCGACCACGTCGACGTAACGAGCCTTCTGAAGGACATTGTTTTCCTGAAGGCCCGCCTTGCGGATGTTCTGGCGAAATTAGATGCATCCCAAAACTCTGTCACCGAATTGCGCAAAGAAGTTAGCGAGTTGCGTAACAGTGTGGCGGTAACTAGGTCATCATCCGATGCATCTAATGTAAACATGTGTCGCGGAGCCGGCCTCGATATTTCGTCGTCAAATTCCGCGTCAGCAGTTTCGTCGCCAGTGCATCTGTCGTTTGCTGAGGTTGCAGAGCGCACCGCCCCCGTGCCCCGCAGCCCTGCGCTCGTCACCGCAGCTCCTCCGCACAGCGCCGTCCAAGTTCATCACCCCGTCCCGCTGCCAGTATCTGCAGCGCTGGCGAAACCCTTACGAAAGGACTTCGCTAGCGTCCCCGCGAGTGCCCCAGGCGCTCTAAGTATGAAGCCTATGCCAGAAAAGGCGCCGAATAGGGCTGATGAGGAGGGTTTCGTGACAGTTCAAAGGAGGAAGCGCCGGTCGCGAGCCAACAAGAACCGCTGCGGCAAAGCTCCTTCGAAGCCAGAAGTGAGCCTGCGTGCCGCTAAGCCGAACACACCGGTGTACATCTCCCGCCTGCACTACAGCACTAAGGCGGAGGACATCGTGGAGTACGTGCGCCAGAAGACAAGGTACATGCCGAGGGTGCAGTTACTGGAGTCGCGCCGCAACGTCAATTTCAAGGCGTTCGTGGTGCGAGTACCGAACTGTTACCTGCCCGTTGTCATGGAAGAAGACTTCTGGCCGCAGGACGTGGTGTTCCGTCGCTTCCGCGGACAAGTGCCACAGGACAGCTCAAGGACAAGCGAGTGAAGTGAAGCTACTAACATAGTTTTAAGCTATATTTATTAACACACGTTTTGTTTTATACTTTATATACATATGTTAGTTTGTAAGGTATGTATCTATGGGCCATTGTAGCCTGATAATAAATGTTTTATTATATTATTATTATATTATATAAACACCTATAATGTTCGCCTCATCTTTACTGTTCTATAACTTTTTCACCAATAGCTCATGGAAACTCTACTTACCTTGTATTATCTAAACACCCGTGCACATAAATTCAGAGTGCCAGGCGCAGCTCAATGGCACCCAACATAATGGCAGATAATGGAGCATGTCCATATCTGGCGAACAGTGGCCGGTTATAGACTAAATCCTATGTTAATCTCACCATACGCACCTCGGAAAATGATATAATTACGTTTTTAATACGTTTAAGGATATAAGGAAAGGATAGTTACACGATTTTACTTGAAACGCGAAGATTTCTTTATGTTTTGCTTGTAGTGATTGTCTCTACGGATTTATTATCATTTTACATAGACTATCAGATAAATCTGTATCCTTGTTTACTATATAAATATAGTAAGTATACAAAGTCACTATCAACTGATTATTACTTTCTAAAAACATATTATATAGCTTGAAGTTGAATCATGAAAGCTAAAATTAAACAACAAATTTTTGAAGACTTTTAAAAGTCACTATTCTACGACCTTAGTGCAGCTATAAAGTGATAATGTTTACAATTTAAGCCAGTTTCATCCTAGGCCGAGATCTCGCCTGAGTCTAAACAACATCACGACTATTATTGATGCTATATTTATCTCTTTTTTTTATGATCGGCTGCAGAAACGATGGAAAACCAAGGAAAACTTTTCCATTGTTTGCCGATTGAAATTACATTAATGGAATATTCATAGAAGATTTGTTTTTCTTGCAAAGAGGTGCTGTTAAAATAAATCTATAGTACCTACTTTACTAAAAATATTTAAGAATTTTGTATGTTTGGGCTTATCTCGAAAATAGTTGCATGGTATTTGATTCAATCACCACTCAGACTTTAAATAGAGGATTTACATACAAACACATTTGTTGAATAAGCAGGTACAAGTTGTAAAAATCTTTTGCTAATGTATTACAGATAGAAATAGTTCGTGTAATGCCTAGCAAATTCTAAGACCTACTACCGATTACCATATTAAATAACCCGTTATAGAGTTCATAAGATTTGTGTATTTATGTACTGTAATTTAAAACAATAACAAAGCTAAGTGTAGCAGGCAAGCCATAACGTCGTAACTTAATGACTACCAACATGCCACAACGACTGTTTAAAACTAGAGTTAACCGGTAACCGACAGATAAAAGTAAAAGTTAATCTAACCAATAATTAAAGCGCGCTTTACTGAAATAGAGGAAAGCGTGTCGGTTACCCAAACGTATGTAAATTAAATCCGTTTTATGACTGGTGTACAAAAGCTCTATATTATTACGCGATACGTCTGCAGAAAGTGAAGTAGCTCTGAGCAGTTAGTCTAGGCTACCACCAAAATTTTCCACATAGCCTTTTCCTATATTGAGATCGGCTTCCATAGTCTCTACCGGCAGCTGAATACCAGTATTGTACATGGAGCGACTGCCTATCTGAAGTCAGATCACAACCCAGTTACTGGGTCAGACTTTCGGGCTGCTGACGACCCGTAACGACTGTCAAAGATCTAAAATGACAGCCGGGACCAACGGTTTAACGTGCTCTCGGAACCCCTTCCGAAGTGAATGGTCTCCCATCGACGAGCCGATTCGGCAGACGTAGCTTCAATCAACCCGTGCGGCTGCTATTATTTAGCCACGAGCTCACTGCACTTGGCTACCAACCTTACTAAATAGTTTTTATTATCAATAAAACTGCTATTCTCGAAATCATCTTATTACTTGTTAAATTAATCGAAATCGCCTATTGAGCGCTAGGAGTAAGTAAGTAGCCATCGTTCTAGTCCTATAATCAAATACATAAAGGCCGTATTCCAGACTAACTCAATACCTATAGTAAATTTCGCACCGAGAGTACCTATCTGACCTTTGTCAATTAGAGCTATTTGACGCTGAGACAGACGCGGGGAGTCAAAGAGAATTGAAACCTATTTGGCACATAGAAACAGAAATTCTATCCAAATAATCTACAATAGGTCTTAGGTAAACTTAGGTGTAGAAGCTTCTCAAAGAATTATTTAATTTTCTCGATATAATTTTTTGTCATTATTAAATGTATGAAACTCTGATGACGTTATCATTTGAACAGCTAAAGCGCTCAAGTAACAGCGGCATTAGATATGTTACGGGTCTTAGCAGCTCAACGGAGATTTTTAAGTCAGCTGACGATCGCACCTAATCAGTCATACATGGCAACAGTTACACAACTGAAACAGCTCTAAATATTAATAAATTAATTTTGGAACTGATGTCATGCGTACATGATCATTAAAATACGCCTACATACCTTTTGCATAGGCAGTTGCCTACAACATGGACCTAATTATGCAGAAAGCAGTCATATGGCACTTTTTCCAAAAATGAGTTATAAACACAGTCATACCAATTTCGACATACAAGATTTTTTTGCAAAAACAGCCATGTCGATATCTCTATTTATCACGGAAATATGAGCCGGCAAATGCAGTCTTGTCCATACATCCATAATGCAACCACTGACAGAAAAATGCTTATAACTATGTTTGTACTTTCCCGACATGGCTGCTTTCTGCATAACACGGTCCATATGATACTAAAAATGTAACACTAAGACCGCCTTTACACCACAGCGCATAGTCGGCCGTCAGTGATGGCTGTGATGAGCATAATCAGCCTATAATGTTCCCGGGATACAGGCCTCCTCTCAGTGAGAGGGAGTGGGTCGTAATACACCGCGCGGGCCCCGTGCGGGTTGGCGGACGTCACGTCTTCGCATTTTTGGTTCTAGGACAGGCCGGTTTTCTCACGATGTTTTTCATCACCGTTTTGAGAGCAGTGGTGATGAAAATATTTTAAGTTCATAAACTGCCCGTCTGGGTTCGAACCTACGACCTACACTCGTAAGTTCAGTACAAGATGTATGAAAAAGCAACTAAAGCCGATGACTCGATTGACCTTTGTTTTTCATACAACAAAATAATTTTAGGGGAAACTTTCATAATCATCGGTTGACCAATTTCTGTTAGCCAAGTGGTTATTATATTAAAACTATTGTAAACTACCCGAGTTATTTGTACTAAACGTTCTGTAGTTCAGTTATGTTATGAGCGACAGGCTCAGGAACGCAGGCTATTATTGCACATCTATCAGTGTTCATACTAAACAGATGCCTACACTACTCGTATGAGGTTTAAATGTATCATCAATCTAATATCGTGTCTTTATAAATTGTATTGGTCAGGAAGTATGTTGGGGCTTATCTCGGAAATTACTGAGCGAAATACGGTGGTGTTCACTATTATCATCAGCAATTGAGCATTCAAGCACCAAAGGAAAATTTCAAGAATTTAAAGAATTATTTCAGATTTTTTTGTTTGTTCAAAAAATTTAAGTATTCGTTCGATTCTAATCACTAGATTCTAATTTAAGGTAAATAAATTCATCATTCATTAAGAAATCATAAGACACCCGTCCGTCATCACCCAAAACCACGAAAAAAAAAAGCAATAGACGAAGGACCCAAACTCAGAACATCGCTCACACAATAGACTCTAAGATTAAAACAATTAAATAATACTAACACCGTTGTAGATTTAAAACTAAACACTTTTATAGAAACAATTAGAAGACGATAGATTAACAACACTGTCCACTCGATACTAGAATCGATTTGAAAACGAGAGAATCGAGACGTGCACCCAACGCGAGGTTCGCGGTACGACTGACACTGGACCATTGAATTAGAACATTGTCTATATCACGTCGCCAGTTTTGAAAGGGTGTACAATAGAACTCGAGGGTCGCATATGACGTGTGAGGATTCTTTCGATTGTGTGATATTGACGTATTGACATTTATTACAATGTTTAAAGGGATATTGCAAGTAGTAAATAGAAATTACGTGCATCTAGATAATGGAACGAACCAAGAACACTAGCTATTTGTAAACGGATAACTGCTTAGTAATACATGTTTTGTAAAACCAACTGTTGGCTAACTCTCAATTTCTGAAAGCCAATACATATTCAAAATATGTCAAATGATTTGATTAGCTTTGTTATTGATTACAATCAACCGTTAGCTATTGTGATTACAACAGCCAACATTCGATTTGAGCAGCTTTACGGATTGAAAACTTGAAATAGACTTCCAAAATTCAGATCATAGTTAAGGTCGTCTTGCAATATTTTAAGTTATAGTAGATGTCTGTCTTAGGCAATGACTGTCTGAGTTTTATTACAGTTAGAAATTGCAGGACACCCCCGAATAAACCCAATTTCATGAAATAATAATCCCCTTTAGCAATTTATGGAGCTGTTTCAGCCAAGAGGCGTCTATAACCCTAAAGAATAAAACTCTAAAGAAGCAATCATTCTCAAAATAATAACACACATTACGAATTTACGTCCACCAATAACTATCACACAGAAATCTTTACAGCCAATCAACAGGTCACGCCAAAAGTATTTCTACCAATCACAGATGTTGCAAATCATAAAGCTGGGGTGCTGCCCAGCAAGGAGTCGTAAAGGTGTGCTGTTGACGTCATGGGGAGTGCCACCCCATACAAATGGAACGCATAAAGACACGCTATTGTTAACTCTGACCATGTGGGTGAGGTGACCAGGAGGTTATGGAAAGATGACACAAGAGTTCATATCTTCTCAATTTTAAGAAAAGCTGGATTACTTCCGTTGTATATGTATCACAAAAAGAGTATAGCTGCACTTGGGTAATTGACTAAACTTGGTAATTATATAAGTGCTAAAATATGTATTGTACTCGACTAATTTCGGGGTAAAAAACAATAAGATGCCAAGTGATACAACTAACTTGCCAAGCATTAAATCAGGTGAACCCCAAAAAAATAACCAAAATCTACCCCAAAAAGTGTTGATTAGGCAAACCTCATCGCGAGAGAAAGGACTCCGTTCCGGTCCAAAACAAGTCAGGCAATTGTAAAATTGTTCGCCTATAAGCAGGACTCATATTCCCTACAAGTTTTAGAAGACTCTAAATTTTCCGACAGTCCAAGAAAGTGTTCCAGCCCACACACCATATTCCATATACCCAAGCTACACATATGTCAGTCTTATGGTGTTCTTACGGTGTTTGCCGCCGTATGTCATTGCCGTAGGTTCAGGTCGGGCATACGTGCGCATAAATCGCTGGGTCAATATGGGCGCGGCTGGGATGGGTGGTTGTTTCACTGTTTACACACATCAATTAGCTGCGGGGGTTTAAACTGGTATGCGCGTGGATTTTTCCTCTAATAAGGACTAGATGGAAAAACACGACAAGTACTTCAAAGTGATTAAACGTGACAAATGACTATGGAATAAATAATACACCCTTCCAGCCCATCCAAAGGTTGTCTCTAAAAGATCACTTTTAGCGATAAGACCACCCGATTGTGTCACCCTATGTAAAAAAAAAAATACATTCACATCTATAATTTGTATGGTGTACTTATTATTTTACATAATATTCTATTCTATTCTTGTCTTTTCCAGGTTTAGATAATTGTAACAAGTCAAACATTCTCAGTGATCAGACATTATTTCGCAAGATTTTTTGAAATTTTGGAAGATTCTTCAATTTAATCTGTTGTCCAATCTCATAAGATTGAAAGCAAGTTTACTGATCAGACTTAAGAAATCAGAGATAACTCAGACACTAAATCAGGTTGTCAAAATCAGGATGAAAGACATAAGAAAGTTTTCAACAATGTCCCATAAAACTGTAACTATTTTCTCTCAACTTCCAAGATTGATACTACCAATTACAAACCAGATAACTTACAATACCCCAGGAAATGATGAAACAATTACCTAACAAGCCTCCATACGTCACTAAGACGTAGCGACAATTATTATGATAGCTGCCATTGTATGGCTTCGAGAGTCGAGTGACTTCCGCGAGCGTAGCCCTACTTGACACCGATGGTAAGCTGCCATTGATCACGCGGTGTAGCATACATAACTTAGTGGATGAAGTGATCAAAGAAAAGAAAGAAAAATGGTTTATTTGCCACTGAAACACGTAGACAAGACAGAGATTCTGTAAGATTTGTTTCATAAACAGGAAAAAAGGTTAGACTATTATTTAATCGAGAAACGGAGGTCGCTTTATAAATCTAATGCGAAGATCAATGCCAACCATTAGTATTACTAAAATTATTCTCAGTTCAGAATTAACGTATCAAATTCAGTGTAAGATTAATAGCAGTCATATTAACCTTTATCATACACTGAACTCTTGGAAAATTATATTCGAAAAGATGAATCATGTTGCTGCCCCTAATAAATATTATTTTTTATATAATAACGCGTTCGGGCTACGAGAATAGAATACGGGAATGGGTCAATGATGTATAGCGAGCCGTATCGCGTCGGGTTCCCGCGCAAATGCACGTCACTCTGACAGCTTTCAAACATGGCTGTCACGAATTGACGGGAGACTAATCTGGCGCTGAAATTAAGCTGTTATTGGAAGATTCGTAAATAGACGTGCTTTGAGTCATGCTGTTACGTAAGTGTATGAGTGGGCAGGTAGGATGCGGGAGCAAAAACTAGACATGAGTGTGAATCAACAGAGCACTCGTGTGATTATGGTAATATCCTGGTTCGGTCGATTGTCGCCGAGGTCTAGGGGAGGTCGATGGGTCGTAATAACCGCTAATCGGCTGCTGGTCTTGTATGTTTATAAGTAAACATTAGACTGACCATTGAAATGTAGCCCTGTTTGATGTAACAAACGCTATTATTGCACTAAGAAAGATGTATGCATAAGATTTAAACGAGCCAGATTTTAGGGCACCTAAAGTCAGTGTTATTTATAACCAACAAGAAACCATGAATGAAAACACGGCAGCCGGACACAGCTCCCACTGCAAAATTCCGGACGAACACAAATAGCTTGCAATTATAGCAAAGCAAAAAGTGCAAAGCTAGTCGGAACTGTTTGTCCAATATATCACAGTATTACGACGACAAATCTCATCAAGGACGGAGTAATTAAAAACAATTTCTTTTTCTTTTATTAGTGCAGCGGCCGGGTATTGGCAACCGATCAAAGGATAAAGAAGCACAGCCCTCAGTTTGCGAAGTTATTATTAAATCTCTATGATAATTTGACCGTCGACCTTTCAAACTCAAGTTTATATTCTGTAATCGTTTCTAGGGATTGATCATCAAACTGAATTGGTTATATAATACATTTTATTACAATACATATACAACGTCAGAGCGTTTCAAATATGCTTCCTTCCTTTTCAGGGTTTAATGTTGATGGCAGGAGGATGTTTATCATATTGATGATGATTAGCAACGTCCAGAGATGTATTGAGTGATTTCAATGGGTTTTGGAGCAAAAAATCAATTTCGTGCTCTATTTTGGATGACTAAACCAGCTTAGGTTTTTCAAATAGCTACATTTCTGGGCCAGATATTCAAATAAGAAGTCTCCACATCTGGTTTCTGTGGGAGTAGGTTCTGATCATGCAAAACTTTGTCATAAATTTTGGTCTCTCCTAATATCTAAATGATAACTTTCAGGTACCAGAGGCCTGCCTAGCATCTGAACCGCCGACTATTTTCGTCGACTAGCTCGTGATGAAATAAATATCCGTAAAGAAGCACTCGTTCTGCGAATTGGTTCCGACATTCGACATAGTCTAGATATTCGGAACCAAATTGTGAACGTTCTATGGCTTTTAGACGGTTATTGAAAAACAACGATGTAAAAGACGACAGAAATACGGAAATTCTTGCTCTGTCACGTTTTTAAATACCTAGTTAACTAGTAAATGAGAAGGGGGAGGAAAGGAATTAATGTCTTGATTTTCAAGTGCAAATTAGTGACCCATGTCATGTATGAGAAATGAAGATGAAGGTCAACCTTGGATCGACCATTAATATTGCGGAAATAAATGCGAAATATACTAAACTAATCCATCAAGGTCTCATTGGAGAACAGCAAGATGTTATTATTAATACTGTAACCAAACCCAAAATGAAATTCAGTTAGAATAAATAGAGAAGAGAATAAAGGCTTAAACGTCGAAAGTGTCAGTCAATATAGCTTACACCGAATTTACTTAAAACGACGCGGCGAACGAAGATTAAGATCGACGGGCTGAGAAAGGGTTTTACAAATTGCCACCGACGTGAGATTTATTGACACCTAATTTGACGCTTAAGAAGAGTTATACTCTCTTGACGCCATAGACACTCTTATTCGAATTTAGAGGATCATAAATATGAATGCATTTAAGGGTACGAGTATACTAGCCAAAACTACGTCAGAGATAAAACTAATCTTAATCACAGTAGAACAATGAAATTCAACTACGCAGATTTCGTATTTTTCCATATATGTTGATGTCAGTCAAAATTTACCGTATCTACTGTTATCACTGGTGTAAGTGCACACTTTTTTAGGTAATCCCTTGAGTATATGGAATTGATTAAGCTTGTTGATATGTGGATAAGTAATGATGACCTATGGAAAAGATTTGATGACGTGAGAGAAATCACAGGACAAAACGTAAAAAAGGTGAACGACTAGGGAGGGTAGAGCGAACTCTCAATGTGTCCCAGGAGATGCATAACCGTCTACAACCGCAACAAACGTATCTAGAGGTAGAAATGGTAAGTCAGAAATATAAAAAAAAAAAACAGAACGGTAAAGTTAGACGGTAGACTTATATAGTAACTCAAGTGAGAGTAAGAATAGATTTAAAGCAACTTGAGAAACTGATTAAGAATTAACACATCGCGTTATTTTTAGATTTTAGAAAACACATGGTATCCTTCGAAATAGGATATGGATGTCTTCAGGACAAAAAGAGGAAATCCAGCTGCTTCTCGTTAATTCAAAGTCATAGAGAAAATAGTGTGAGATTTAACATCTTCGATAACAATTAAAATAGATTTTAAGATTTGTTGAGAAGTTACAAACAGATTCTAGGAAAGGTTACTACCAGATCCAATATAAATTCCAATATACTACTACACTAGATGCCGGTTTTATTTATTTAGTAACAAACAACGATCCGCACACATAACGAGAATATAAATTCCGATCAGACATAAAACGCAGTGGCAGTTGTAAAATAAACAGAAAAACAAATGAATGCGTGTAACCAGACGATATCATAGTGCGAAATGGAAGATTTACATTAACATTCAGGAAGCAAATTATGAAGGTTGTGGGATTCAGATATTTTCCTATACCTACCGCAATATGTTTAAAAAAAACTTGTATATGAGCTACTTTATGAAACCGTTGTTAGAATTAATTGGTTTGTAACTTTTGTTGCGTATTTCAAAATGCTTTCTGAATTATTGTTTTTCAGTTCCACATTCTTTCGTACTTTGATGTCTATTCAAAGATTGCAAACCTGCTCACAGAGCAATATTATTTGCGAGTCATGAAGATTCAACAACATTACACTAATTTTTAGGGGTTCGTACCTCAAAAGGAAAAAACGGAACCCTTATAGGATCACTCGTGTGTCTGTCTGTCTGTCCGTCTGTCACAGCCAATTTGCTCCGAATCTAATGGACCGATTACGTTGAAATTTGGTACATTTATGTGATGTATGAATTTCTGTGACCCAAACGCGGACGTGTAACGTAAATAAATGTATTTTGAATATTGAGGTCAATTTTGGGGGACAAATAAGAAAATTTAAAAAAAGTGTTGCAAATTGTACCGTGTGACATATCAAATGAAAGGTCTTACTGTGAGGGTCTCAAATATATGTTTTCTATAATTTTAAAATAAATTGTTTTAAAGTTATTTAAGAAAATTAACGAAAATTTACCATTCTCCCCCACATCTCCGAAACCACTGATATTAAAATTTTGAAAAAAATATAGAAAATAGTTCTAAACCTATAGATTACAAGAAAACCTATAGAAAGCTTGTGGTCTTAAAATAACATGATAAATCTCTCAATATTTGCAGTTGGAATGTATGGGAGAACATGTTTTACAATTACAATGTTAAGTTTGTCCTTGGGATAAATTCATCCCAAATACGAAACCCACTGTGCGTGGTCCGACACGCACTTGGCCAGTTTTTTCGGTATTTTCCCTCTCTTAATTCATGCTGTCTGAAATTAAACCATGTGTCACAGTTCTAAGTAAATATTTACCATTTCACATTATAAACAAGCTTTTACTGCTGCTCTAATAAATTAAATATGTCACAAACATCTAATAGGTTTTACCCACAAAACGAGTCATGAATCTAAAAAGCTCTCAAAAACAACAACATTGGGAAAGCCTAATCATCAAAACATTACTACTATTATTATTACACTTGTTGAAAAACAAAATAAACCCCGAATGAAAGCTGAAAAATATACGAATAATATTATATACGCGAAATGTTTTGCTGCAAACTAGGCAAAATCGTTGTTATAAGACATACATTTTGTAAGTAGCAACTAAATATAGATGGAGGTGATAAAATATTATTTTGCACGCTCAAGTGACATAATGTATCAATAAAATGAAACAAATTGCCGCGGGTGATGCTGATGAGTTACGAGGTGTTCAGCGGAAGTGATGGTCAAAATGTTAAGCACTAGGAAACATGTGAGTAACATCGTAAAAATATCATGTAATTTGTGGGGGTAACCTGTAACGTTTATAATTTATTATTATCATTATTTTATTTAGCACCTACAGAAACGTCGCACTACTGCGACACGATTTGGTTGGACCTGGGAAAAACATTAGGGTTGAAACTTGAAATGAATGCGGAAGGCAAAGCACCGGTTGTTGTGGTGGAGGTACCCTACCTGAAAATGGAAATTCAAGCAAAACAAGATGCAAGATGAAAGCGCCAATTCAAACGTATAGTCTACGAACGGAAACGAAGAGATACTTGGTGAATACTAGAAGCTGACCACTTCTCAAAAAGATACTATTTCAAAGTTTATCCACCAATCCATTCAAGCATATTATCTCAAAAACTTCAACAACATTTATAATAAAGAAGAATACACCAAAATCACGTCATTGACACCACACAAGATTGGCACAACGCCAGAACATCATCCGAGCGTGCACTGCCATGCTACGAACATTCGCAGACGCTAACTGTCAATCTAGGCGCATATTTTTTCAAATATTCAGTTTATATCGTATAGACTAACGCTGAAAGTGAAGCGAGAAATACTACAGAGAGTTTAAGATTGAAAATACACGATCAATGTTATTATTGTTGTTCGTGTAGAAATAGGCTGAAAAACTACCAGAAGTGACGGCGACGACAAAAGAAGAGAAGAGATGCATGGGAGAAGAAGATATGCTGCGCCGACCCCAAATAAATTGGAATAAGGGCAGGAGAATGAGGATGATAAGGCTAGACTGATGAATGGTGATACTTTCAAACTAAACCGGGTTGCAGACCAAAAACTAAAACTAACTTAGTTTTTGCAACCCGCTTTAAAGTCGGGACTGGTTAGTATCAGAGAAGACTATAAAGTGAAAATAATCACAAACTTAAATGTCGAAAAACCATTTCAGTCACACCCAAAACTACAATTAAATTCACAACTCCCATCAGTCTCCTTTACAAATCATCACCTCATGACTGACACAACGACATGGCGGCTGTTTACATTCGCAACAATGAGACAATGCCCGACTAAAGCAAACATAGCCCCGGCAGTTGTCAAGACGCTTCCGACATTACAGATAAGGGTAGGAAGGCTGCTGGAGATTTTAAAACGATTTGCTGAGAAACAATTGAAGGGGTGTCTATTGAAGGTTTTGATATAGAAATCTTACTCGATTCAATACGTGTCAAATTGCATTTAATTGCAAATGAATTCGATTTGAATCAGAACTCGAAGATTTTGGGATGAAGCATGCAGTTTTACAATAATGTTAGTATAGCTATATCGTAGAAATGAATTAAGATTAAACGTAAAGTGGTCAGAAGCTTTCAGGAACTCCAGATGAGGACTAACATACTCGTACTTTGAGCGACTAGCAATTTAGTAAATAATAAAGGTAACTAATCTAAGTCAGAATACAATGTTAAAATCACAGTAGACTTGGCAACAGATGATTCCGACATTCAGATAAGGGTAGACATCCCTTTTGAGAGCCAGGGGTCGTCTAGCATGCCTATATGAAGAGGTAAGGTGGTTGACATTATTAACGAGCTCAGAAGGTAAATAGGTAAGGGAATAAGACAGGTTGTTTCTATAAATGATTAAATTCTAAAAGAAAAGCTTTTCAATTAATTCTCTACATAGGAACAGCTTTCTATAAAGGCTAGCTGAGACTAAATTATTCATAATTAGTAAGTAAAATATCATATTAGTATTTTGTGCTGGATACCATGGTCATAACTTCACATAGAGTGATTATTATTTGGTATATGCTTAGTTATTAAGTAGTTTATAAAATGATTTTAACGAAACCTATATAGATGTTATTAAATATGGCACCTGTACGTAACATAACGACTCGATTGTCTATAGTTAGCACGCACCGAGAATCAAAACCTTATGCTCATGTGTTCTATGTTGTTGGGTTTGGTTTCCGCACCTAATCCTTCAAGTGGACCATTATGTACTACGTGAGCCATGGCGGCCATTGTTTTTTACTCTAACCAGCCCACCTCCCTCCAGAAGTAGATCATGGCTTCTGGTCTGTTCAGAACATCTGTGAAAGATCTGGGTGCCCCGAGGGTTTCTATTCTAATCTGGGTAACGCCTGTGCATTCAAAGAGCACATGCGCAACGGTTTCCTCAACCTCCATGCAAGCTCTGCACAGAGGGCAGTCCGTTATGCTCTTGTGTATCAATGCGTGTAACTAAGTTTCCGTATCTGTAATTATTCAGGTAACTATTTTTTTCGAAATTCTTACGGGATAGAATAAAGAGAATTTATATTTTCGCTTTAAATTTCGCATGCAAGTAGGTAATTTTACGTTCCGTTGTATGTATATTCCGTTACTATTGTTAGGTTTAAGATTTTTATCCTCCAGCAATCAACATATTTTATCAATCCGCGCGCCGCTCCTCGGTTACTATACAAGCAGTGCGAGAAGACATTATTTACCTGGATTAACACATAGGGTACTTTTAATCCCGGTAGTACGTTCCCGTAAGATAGTATCCGACATCCACGCGGGCGGAGACGCGGGCAAAAGCAAGTCATCCTAACTAATATTATAAATTCGAAAGTAAGTTTGCTTGTTACATTTTCACGCCTAAAGCACTGAACCTAAAATTTTTTTTCATCCTAAAAAAAATACTCTTCTCGAGGAAAACAACAGTAACGTTATGATAATAGATGGCGCCACGTGTCTTTCGAATCATGATTGTATATACAGAAACTTAAGAGGATTGTGAAGCTGTAAATTTTCATACAAAAAGAGATAACGTTTTTCTCCCCGTAAACATAATCTAATTTTCATACTTTTTGGAAATGTTGTAGGTATGATGAAAAACTAGGTCCGTACGTTTTTATTATAAAGAAATATTGCATACGATGTAAGTTATTAGCATCTAAATATCTATATTTTTGACATAAAAACATCCTCGAGCATTTTTATTTTTATTAATTAAATTAAGCTGAATTACTAAATACGAAAAACGAACAGACCTAGATTAAAGTATACTGAATCTAATGAAATCAAAGTTGTCTCATTTCGTAAAGGTTTAGGGGAGTAAAAACGTTATCGCCCGAAACAATATTTATGTAAATAATTGTATGAAATGTAGGTAATTGCCTCCAAAAATCGCACCGCGTATCGGCACTTCACAATCCTCTTAAGTAGTGTGTTAAGTTTTTTTATTTATTTTTTATTTGAGTACTTAATACATTTTGCGAGTCTAGAGCGGCGATAGACCGGTGTTTCATCCTCCTAACTATAATAATATAGATGCGAAAGTAAGTTTGTTTGCTTGATACCTTTCACGCCCTAAACCGCTATTCTAAATTAACGCGAGCGAAGACGCGGGCAAAAGCTAGTTAATAATAAAATTATTATCCTGAAATAACCTGCGAAAAACCACGCTACCACAGGAAAACGATTAAAATTTAATAATAACCCGTTAAAACAAATATTATATTTAAAAAAAAATTAAAAGGATTCAATTTATGAAACTTTTGCCAACTTCAAAATACTACCCACGATCAAACCACAAAACAAAATATTTAAAACTGTCATAGGTACTAAAAAAAATCTCACTCAGAAACAAACACTAGCTACTATTATTTCAAGAATCCTCTTCACCAAAAAGTCACTGCGTTTATAAAATCGAAAACCGCCGCAATGCGCGTTCGATCGCGTCTGGATTCGTACTGAAAACTGTAACCATTATACCACCCTGCATATTGCAGCTACCATTTTACCAAGATCCCTTGATTCCAATACTACCTCCCTACATAAAGACCAAGTAGAACTGGAGATGTAAGCCAAGATACAAAGACACGTAGGTACGAAGTTATTTGATCTACCGAAAGGTCAGTATATAAACTGGACGAATTTGAACACATACGACCAACGTAGAAAGATATCTGAGTAGGAATAGATGTCATTTAATCGGGAGATCATCACATATTGGGTAATATTGGATAGATTTAACCAGGCTGAAAAGGACTGTATGCTACGTAGTCTCTTATGAATTGGAGATCAAATTGCGTTTGTTAATATTTGCGACTGAAAGCCCAGATTATGTAGACCTGTGTTAAGTGGGAAGTTTGATGAATTTCAGGAATCAAACTGAATTTGATACAGAAATGAACTGTAATGTAATGTAACTTTTGCAATAAGATCGTATCTGTCATATTGGTTTTAAATAAGCTACTGGATGACATTTTCACGATTGAAAAGGTTCGATAACTACTAAAATGGCTCCACGTAAAAGATCTGCTCTATTGATAAATTCAATTACAAATTAACGTCGGATTAACAACTAAAACAAAACACTTCCCTTCAGAAAACAATGGCGTCCAATGTTTACTAAACGAAAATAAGCACAACACCGCTATGAATAAGGTTTAAAATTATAATTAAATTAACACCATTCCAGATATAGATTTGCGTTTGTACAAAATTCCACTTTATGTGTTAAATAATAAGCTTTATTTTTGAGTTGTATTGGTAATAGTTAGGACATTTTCCAGTCTGTTAGTGGTCGGCTTCAGGAAATAAAAAGTATTGGCATAGTTCGTCCCCGAGTTGAAGAGAATACTATTTTTGGAAGGAATGTTAGGAATTTTTCTTATTTTGATATTGGATAATATTATATCGGTTGGATTTGTTCATACTGATATTAAAAATCGGGTGAGATTTTTAATATCATAACCGAGATAGTGCACCGTTTTTCAGGACATGTTTGATATGATGTATAATATTGAAATACGAGTTTAGCTTGCATTTTTTTTTTAATTACTGTTTACAAGCTTTTGCCCGCAGCCTTGCCCGCGTGGATATCGGAAAACTATACGTATAAACTTTCCTCTTGAATCCCTCTATCTATTGATGAAAACCGCATTAAAATTCGTTCCGTAGTTTTTGAGATCACCGCGAACATACAGATAGACTGACGCAGCGGGGGACTTTGTTTTATAATAATGTAGTGATGAACCTGTATATAGATAGAACTAGGTAATAATGTGCTTAAGGTATCAAACACCAACGAAGCTATTAAGATTTTTCTTTTTATTTACGGCAATAGCAGAATGTCGCATGCTTTCTTTTACCACGCTTTCTTGGAACCAACGCAAGTGCATTTTTAGTCCTAAATTTTTTTTGGTGAATGTTTAGATCTGAGAGATGAGAAACACGGAACTATACAGTGTGTTACACGTTTTAGCATTCCTGCTCCTCCTTCAACGAAGTTAGACATTATGAAAAGGCATACAGCACCGCTCTGGAGTGCAAAATTGAATGTGGTGCAGTTTCACAAAAGATGGGCCCCTTGCTATCGTGTGCAGGTTTCCTAGAAGAGCGGTGGCCGCCACATAGCGTTCGCAATTTACCGGCGAATGATGTGACTGAAACGTTATTTAGGAAACGTTGGTGTGTTTTCTTAGAGAGCGTTTTTTGACACCGTATAGTCAAATGAAGGCACCGCGGCCATCGTTTTCATGACAGTCATCACTGCGGCCGTGACGAGGCGGGCACCGCTGTTCTAGGAAACCGTAGCTTTACAGGAACTGATGGATGCTACTGATGGCGCCAAACTCGTTATTCGCTAAATGATCGTCATCATCATTTCAGTCAAAAGACATCCACTGCCGGACATGACCTCCCCCAAGCACCGCCACTTCGACCGGCTCAGTGCTTCCCACGGATTCCTGCGGCCTTCACAAGGTCATCGGTCCACCTAGTGGGGGGAGGCCTTCCAACGTTACGACTCCCGGTCCGGTAGCTAAATGGCAATCGAAATTCATTTTGCCTATACAAACTGAATTTAAATTGCCATCAACGTTAAGATGAAGAAGAAACGTGTACATACTGGTTGTTATGCGCGGTGAGGCGGTTGGGGTCGCTGGCGTTGCGGTGCTTGCCACGGCGGGGCGCGTCGCGCTCGCGGCAGCTCTCCGCACGGTTCACGCCACGGCCGCCAGGCGCCGGGGAGCGCCAACTACGATAGCAAATACAATTATTAAATATATAAATATAATATAATACAGGGTGTAAAAATACGCTCAACAAAGCCGAGACACTTGTACTCGCCGTCATCGTGATCATTTTTAGGGTTCTATAGGTACCTCAAAAGGAAAACATAAAAAAAAACGGATCCCCTATAGGATCACTTCTTTGTCCGTCTGTCTGTCAAGTCTGTCAAGACCCTTTTTCTCAGGAACGCGTGGAGGTATCAAATTGAAATTAATATCAAATACGTAGGTACGCTCTGGTCCCTTGTGGCTCTTAAAAAATCAAGCTTCTTGGGATAAGGCAGGAGAATGATGATGATGAAATGATTAGTAGGTAACTAGGTAGGTACTACAATAAGTCGTGCAATGCTAAAACTGCGACTAGGATACTAATAATAAATCAATCATTCATTATTACGTATATTTAAATTCAATTTAAATTATAAATACATACCAAGAAATCAATTAACTGATTTCCAAAAGAAAAAGATAAGATAAAAAGCAAAAAAAAAAATAGCACAAGTTTTATAACTTTTCATGCCACCTAGCGGCGAGTGGCAGAACTATAAAATATGTTTAGTCTCGCTACTTCACTTTAGATGGCGCTACGGGGTGTGTAGTTGCCATACAATTAAATAAATTGCTTCAAGTTTGAATGATTAAACAGATTTTTTCTAACGTAGTTATCCTAATGCTTAGCTTATTTCGACCGCTTTGCATAATGTTTGAGGTATAACTATTATAGGTATTATAGCTGCTAATAGTTGCAATTTTCCCCTTTGTCTCGTGTTGAGATTTTCTTGGATCTTACTCTCTGAAAAACGGCCATCCTCAGCACATAAGAAGCGTGCTACACCTTTGGTACAACCCAGAGCAACCAAATTCGTTTCCCTCATCTCATTTACCTAAGCCGCCTACTTGTTTGGCAACTCCCATACATACATCCAGCATTTTCATCCAACAATTTTTATCACTTACTTGTTATCCTTATCTGGTTCCTTGGTGTTAGCATCGCTGGTATCGACGTCAGCGTCGGGTGCCGTCGGCTCGTCCGTGGAGCCTTCACGACGAGATTCGCCTGAAGAAAGGAATACCGTTAGATTGTAAAAAGCGACATCTGTTGAGAGTTTGTGGTACCACACTGGGTACAATAGACTGAAGGTGAATGCGTAAAGCTGGCCAGCGAATTAAAAATTTTGTTACGTTTTTTGCGATTTGTACGTTAGTGTAAGGTTGTATCTTGATCAAAATATGATTCGCGACTATAACAAATATTATGCGTTTACAAATTTATAATCATAAGTAAGAATCATCAATACATCTCTCTAATTTAGATTTGTTCTACAGTTTGATTTCGGAAATTATGACATTTTGGAACAAATCTAAGTTATAGAGGTATTGATCTTCTTAATAATTATGTAAATACACATATTGGTTATAGTCGCGTATCATATATTGATCAAGATACAACCTGACACTGACATGCAAATTGCAATACACGCAAGAAAATTTTAATTTCGCGGGCTACCTTTGTGCATCCACCGCTAAAGCTGTACAAGGTTCTTTTGGCGCGTGACAAAAATCGGAACTAATGCCGCCATCTCGTTTTTTAGGGTTCCATACCAAAATGGTAAAAAGGAACCCTTATGAAGCGACTCAGTCTGTCTGTTTGTCTGTCACAGCTGGATATCTCGAGAACTACTAATGCTATCAACTTGAATTTTGGAATAGTTTCAGGTGACGTTTGCCCACAAATGTGCTTTAAAAATTCGAAGTGGGGCTACTAGGGCATGTGGGGTATCAGTCGGTTTTTTCAATACATTTCACAAAACAATTGCAAAATTGCTTACCAGCAGCGCTCCCTGTCAATATTATTCGAGCGCCAAAAGATCCGTGTAGCAGTGCAAGTGCTATGAAAGAGTTCATTTACATAATTAGAGAAGTACTCATTGAAACTTTGTTATGCAATTTGACAGTGTTAGTTTTTGTAGGAAATATAAAATATATCTTACGTAATTCTTTTCGTAAAAATATGAAGATGAAATGGTACTTCAGTCGTTGCATTAATTTGTTAATTTTGATAGCAAGAAGAAAAGACAAAAGGTAAGTAAAATAAATATTATTCTAGTTTAATTTCGTACAGCGCTATTTTGTATATAACTATGACAGTAGCTATGACATAAAATGGATGGTAAAACTACGTTAGCAAACACTGAGTTTTAGCAAAACTAAAATAAATGCTACATTGATATCGTCGTTGCGACATCAGCAGATGGCACAACACAAAACTAGACTAAACTGGTCTTAAGAATCGACTAAAATATAAGTAATCCAAATCATGTTTCAAATTAAGAACACAAAAATGGATGAATCAGTAGGTAGATTTTCCTTAAATACAAGGACAACGAAAGTCATTAACATTGCGGTATAAAACAAAAAATGTTATGCCAATTTCATTATATAATAGTTATAACCTATAATAGCAAATATGTTTATGGTATACCTACTTAATATCATTGAATCCTTGATTATGTAAATACATGCAAGACATGCCGAGAGTACCTGTGTTTAGTGAGGAAGATGTCAGACCAGGGTTTGGCTTCAACTATTGTGTTTTTTTTTTACTTTTACTGCTACTTTTCCTAGTGGCTTGTGTGTAGTCGCTGATCGAAAGAGAAATATACTCACGCACTTTTAAAATACCCTAAAGTGCACTTCTACTTCCCATGTAATTATTCTGCACGTGTTTAGCTATTTCCACGAATTAGGGATGTTATTATAATAACTATAATAAGTTAACCAGATGTGTAAACGTCCACTAAGCAAAAAGAGTATTTAGTAGGTACCTATGTACAGTTTCTGTCAACCCCCCATGGCATAGCTTATGTGTATGTTCGTACAATAAGTACCTAATCACAGTGTTACATTTCTAGGAATATATAGCATAGTAAAGGAATATGCTGTGAGAATCACACAGCATTAATAATAAATTTAAAACATTGCCACGGTCGGCTAATGAGACATTATTGAGCCGATATGGTCGAGGACTTACGAATTTCTAGTAATTGAAATAACATCATGGTAGAATTTACCAAGTATAGCAACATTTCGCCCGTCATGTTAAAAAGCCCTACCATAATCAGTACTGAATTTCTGCCAACTTACTGTTGAATTACATTGTATCAAGCATGTATTTACGATTCAAAGCGCGACGAAAACATTATTTTCTCTCAACCTACGAGCACAGAACCACGAAATGTAAACATCCAAACAATAGAAGAGAGTATGCAAAATCAATTTACTTTTACGACGACTATAAAGAAATATAAAATGGGCATTTATAAACAAAAGTTGTTCGAAGCAACCGATAGATGGCGCTACTAGCGTCAATATCCAACTACCCACGACAAGGACGGGAAGCTATTTACAGTAACAACTGCAATAATGCAGGTATCATAATATAGACACAAATTGCTATTTCCTCACCTACAAACATGAAAACTTCTTATTTCCCACTTACAACGACTTGACGTACAGCCTACATTATATTAAGTAGTCTTCCTTCAAAGGATGACGGACGATAAAAAACCTTATGAAAGAATTAAGTCAATAGACTATCGTAAGGTCTTTTAAAAATCACTTTTATGATGTCTCTATTCAGTAAAATGTTTAAAGCCCCTGCCACTAAACCTGTCAAAAGCTTACCTACTAATCAAGACGTTACCAAAAAGATGCAGCATTCTACAAAAATAAATTTACTTTAAAAAAGGAAAAACCGACTTCAACAACCTAAAACGAATAAAATAACTTACATAAAAAACTTAACAGCTTCTGAAGTCGGTGCCAAGCTAAGGTGCATTGACATTGAAGAATCGAAGACGCCGACTTCAGAAGCTGTTTAGTTTTTGTGAAAGTCATTTTATTCGTTTTAGGTTTTTGAAGTCGGTTTTTACTTTTTTAAAGTAAATTTATTTTCCCATTTTTAGGTGAATATTGGTACAATTACATAAGCCCAAGACGAACGAAAAGGAGAATCATCAAAATCCGCTTAAAAATTCCAATGTACTGTAAGTTTATTTACCTAATGTATTATATACTAAAACCTTCCTGAAATTATGTAGATCACGCTAGATAAAGAATCATCAAAATTGGTTCATTAGTTTTTGAGAAAATTACGGAATACCAACTTATATACGGGTCGAATAGTGAACCTCTTTTTTTGAAGTCGGTTAAAAGTATCTTTCAGAAGCTGTGGCCTTCGCCGATCAATTCAGTATTGTTAGTGTTGTTGTCGTCACATGCATCCTAAGGTACCCTAGGATCTTGATGAAGTCTGAGGGTCACTTAATCAGCACGCCAATTGCGTAACACATTATCAATCGAATTCTGAATAATTTTGAAGCAAATTTCTAATACATTGCTTCATATGCTCGAAAAAATTGTCTGTTCGACAACGTAAATAACGCAATGAATGTTGTTGAACTGTCAAAATGAAACCGATTCCGATTGATAATACGCAATTGCCCCGCGTGATAGGATGTTTTTTGAGATAGCCAGAACCATAGCAAAATCATTCCTAATGTCAAGGACACGTGACATATAAAATAGAATGGCGACAAAAAAACAAAAAAACCGGTCAAGAGCGAGTCAGACTCGCGCAACGAGGGTTCCGTACCATCCTACTTCCTCCTTATTTATTTATTTATTAAAACTTTATGCACAAGTAAAAAAACAAATACCGTACAAAGGCGGACTTAATGCCTGAGACATTTATCGTTATCCTACTACCCTACTTCCTACTTCCAATCCTACTATCCTACTAATACTATAAATGCGAAAGTTTGTGAGGATGGATGGATGTTTGTTACTCTTTCACGCAAAAACTACTGAACGGATATTCATGAAATTTGGCACACAGATATTTTATAACCTGTATTAACACATATAATACTTTTCATCTCGATATTCTTATGAATTCCAGACTTTTACGGGTGAATCCGCGGGGCGCTGCAAGTCATATAAAAAAAAGTGTGCTATTTACAGATATCGTTTTATTTTTCCTGTAATCTTTACATAAACTTCTATCACACAGTATAATTTTCAGATTTTTCTCTATGCAAACTTCGGAGATAGGGGGGGGGGGGGGTTATTTTTATTTACATTTTTCATCAAAAGTCGAAAAGCTCTTTTTTTTATGCCACATAGGCATAAAAAAAAAGAAATAATGTTTGAGACCTCCACAACCTAGTAACTGGGTTGTGGAGGTCAGATAGGCAGTCGCTCCATGTAAAATACTGGTATTTAGCTGCATCCAGTTAGACCGTAAGTCTTAATATCGTTGGGAAAAGGCTAGGCAGATGATGATAATGAGTGGCGATATTTCAATGTAAGTCAGGAGCACAGGAGCACCCTGGGGAGTCCGAAACGGTACCAACATAATCTTTTTTCATCGTTAATGTTAATAATTGCTTAGGGTATCTTACACCCGAACATAGTTGGGAAAAGGCTAGGCAGATTGATTTTTTGCTCTAGCAGCCTCACTTCGAATATTTAAGACAGTCCCTGTTGCAAAATAAATAAAATAAAATAAATAAATAAATAATATTCCACAACTATCACACAACGCCGTCTAGCCTCAAGCTAAGCAGAGCTTGTGTTATGAGTACTAGACAACTGATAAACATACTTATATATTTCTAAATATGTATTTATATAGATAAATTACACCCAGACACAGAACAAATGATCATGCTCATCACACAAACAAAATAAAATACTTATATACATTTTTATTTCTTTCTTATTTGCAAAATAGTTGGGCAAACGTCATCTAAAACTATTCCAAAAATCAAGTTGATAGCATTAGTAGTTCTTGAGATATCTAGCTGTGACAGACAGACTGAGTCACACCATAAGGGTTCCTTTTTACCATTTTGATACGGAACCCTAAAAACAAGTGATGCCATATACCTACAACAAGTAGCAATGCTACAATGATAAGCGTATGTATGACACAATGCGGAAACCGCACCATCCTGTAGTCAGGGATATGATTGTCCTGCTCCCTACTAAATGAGTTATTAGAGGTAATAGATACAATGTGTTTATATGGTATGTAGCTAATTATGAAATACATGATGAGTTTGTGCCAACTTGTGATGACAAATGAAAATGACAAAACGAATACACCGCAGAAAATATATAGATGCAATAAGTGAAAGCTGCCAAAATAGACCGGATTTGTTTGACACCAGCGCAGCTCTTAGATAAGCGATAAAGAGTACCTACATATTCTTTATTGTACACCCATAGAGAACCCAATCAAATAAAGAAAGTATTGAAGGAAACAATCAGTGATACCTAATTTTGTTAAAATACAGACAAACATTTGAACAATTCTTCTCCTAATGAAGAATTGGCTCTATACACAAGTTGTTCGTGCTGCGAAAATTTTACTCCTTTAGAATTTCCACGCGAGCAGAAAGCCCTTTATACTAATCAACGTGAAATATTACTCACCCTCGTAACATTTATATTTGAAGAGCAATTATAAACCTTTTTAGGGTTCCGTACCTCAAGAGGAAAAAACGGACCCCTTATAGGATCACTCATGTGTCTGTCTGTCTATCCGTCTGTCACAGCCAATTTGCTCCGAATTTAATGGACGGATCAAGTTGAAATTTGGTATCTACAAGTATGTATTTCTGTGACCCAAACACGGACGTGTAACGTACATTAACGAATTTTGAATATGGGGTCAATTTTGGGGGGCAAAAAAGAAAATTAAAAAAATATATATTTCCAAACTGTACCGTGCGATATATCAAATGAAAGAGCTTACTGTGAGGGTCTCAAATATATTTTTTTATAATTTTGAAATAAACTGTTTTAAAATTATTCAAGAAAATCCGTTCCCCCTTTATTTCCGAAACTACTGACCTTAAAATTTTGAAAAAAAAAAAAATACAGAAAATAATTCCATAGCTATCTATAGATTTCAGGAAAACCTATAAGAAGTGTATGGTTTTAAAATAACATGTTAAATCACTCAATATTGTGCGTACAAATTTACATTTGTCCATAGTTAAACGAAAAGGATCCAACCTACATTAGGTGTAATGTGGGTTGGATCCTTTTCGTTTAACTATTTGTAGTTGGAATGTATGGGAGAACATGTTTTTCAACTACAATATTAAGTTTGTTCTTGGGATAAATTCATCCCAATTACGGAACCCTTCATTGTGCGTGGTCCAACACGCACTTGACCGGTTTTTTTTGTATTGATTTTCTGGTTTAAAGTTTTTTAGGCCGTTCCCCTTAGCTTTAAACAATAAACTTCGCCCTTCACAGAAGAATCCTTGTAAAACTGTTTGGTAACTAAACAACGTCACAAGTATGACGAAACCAATTAGGAAGAAAAAGAGTGGAAAAGAAAATGTTAACTGCTTACGAAATTCCTAAAGTTACTTCAATATGTAGGTAACAGATATTAAATCGCTGCTTTGCATGAATACCCGCACAAACCAAAATTTTGAAATTAGTGGTTTATAACACAGCCCAATGCAAAATAGTCCTTATTTCATGGTCAGTAAGACTCACATTCATAACGGCATAATCGGCGGTTTTGCCGTTATGAATGTGAGTCTTACTGACCATGAAATAAGGACTATTTTGCATGGGGCTGTGTTATAAACCACTAATTTCAAAATTTTGGTTTGTGCAGGTATTCATGCAAAGCAGCGAAATATTGAGTTACCTATGTGAGTGAAAATTACATGGGTCACCGACACATAGGTTCCATATTATTGAATCATTCGAGATTACCCACTTAAATACAGTTTACAAGAAACCATTTATTATTTCTTTAAGTATTATAAAAAACCACGTCATATATGCTGTTCTGCTTGCAAGTAATCAAGCTAGCCACAAAGTAAAATTTTCCCAATTTGAAAAAGGCCTACATCTTGTCTGTAGTTAGCTGATACCGTGTCTTTGAAAAGCTAGTACCTATATTTCATTTTCTTTATAACAGTTAAATCATTTCTTTTCAAACAACTCTGCCTTCATCATCCAAATCACTTTCTTCCATTCCCACTCGCAGATCCACAACTTCCTCGCAAATATCCCATTCCCATATAAATATTCCCACTCACACCACGAGCTTGCTCAGCTCATACAAATTAACGTCCACAATAGTGGTGATCTAACCGGTGACGTCACGGCCACGCTGCCGACCGTTAAGGATATTCTATGTGCAAATTGGCAAATAGCGTGTACATGTACATGACAAGTTTTTATAAAGTTTCTTACAAAGAGATGGATTAATGGAAGAATTCTGTGCAGTTCCTTTTGCAGCAAGGAAGTGCGTAACTTGTATTACGCGTAAAATGTTTAAATTGGGGTCTAAATACGGTGTTATTGCGGCAGTAATTAAGCTTTTGTTTCGTTTTTAGTATAGTTTTGTGTCTGCTGAACTTGGTCTTGGCTAAGTTTTGGATTCAAAAGTGTCGGAATGAGACATTTGCAAATAATGAAGACCACCCCACTGTATCCTGAGTAAAACCATTTCCCAGGCCTTGAAGAAGCATAATTATTCTGTTTGAGATTTTCAACAGTGTGGGTTGGATATTTGTCACCAATTTTATTAACATTTCTCTCAGCCAAATTTTCATTGTTTTCTCCCACAAAATTGTCTTTCAAAACAGGTAATTATTATGTTCCCGGTATTATCATACAGAAATATCAACAATTTGCAAAAGTATTCATGTCAATAGATTGGCAGATTAATAGGTTCTCAAGCAAAGAGTGGATAACAATAGGTTTTGCAACCATTCATCCACTTCAATCAATTTTATCAAGTACCATCAATACTCCTGCAAGTTACTCAATTCCACATCTTATTTACCAACCATTAAAGTTCTAATTCCCCTACATCACGTTTGGGTCTTACTGAGGATGAGCAATACAGATGAAATAAAACTCTATCGCAAGCACATTAAAGTTGTTTTTAACGTCACAATCAAAGGTGGACATGCTTACGTCATTGGCACCTCGATTGGTCGTCGACCCGTTTCCAAAACTGCATCCTTTTATCCGGTGGGCGTTAGCAGTGGCTCGAAATAAATTTGCAAATACGACTAAAACATTGTTGTACACGTATGAAAACCATTTTTTAAAGCTGCCAAAACAGTGCTGAAAGATTTAAAAGAAACTGGCACGGGAGTTCCAATGCTTTTTATGACTGACATAGATATTGAACGAAGACATGTCACTCAAACCTTTCCAAGATTTAAAAAAGAACATTTACCTGTAGTTACAGTGTATAATGATTAATAGATAATTGACGTGGGTTTTCTGTCTACGTTGTGAATCTGACTCATTGCTGGTACGTAAATGTAAATGCTCTGAAATATTTTCCTACCTGCCCAAAAAAGATTGGCTATTGCATGACGATCTGGTTGCTGAAAGGATTATGGCAGACACCATTGAACACCGTTGAGTTTAACTTGTCCTGTTTCGCAAAACCGATGGTATGACATTTGCCAGAAATGATCATTATCTAGCCAAAGTATCTGCATAGGAGTGAGTGCGCAAAATTTTAATTCTACCATAGTTGAACTTTAGTTACTTTTGCATAACGCTGTTTACAGTGAGATGTTTCTTATTGTTGAACATTTTAATTCATGCTCCCAACAAATGATAAGTTTACCTTTGACGGATCAACTCAATGATGTTTAATATAACAATCCTCAGATGCATTCAGTATTCATTCACTCACAAGCCACAATTGAAAACAATGACGTCACTTATCATGCGTCGCGAAGGGTCCACACATACACAGAGCCTTGACGACCCTGGTACCAATAAATATAATTAATAGTTCATAAATAAATGTACATATCTTGAAACAAGGAAAACAATATGCTCGCACGTAAGTGAATTAAGTACTACTGATATTGAAATATTATTGGAATCTTACTTGAATTATCAATACGTGACAGTTTAAAACTCTATATGGGAATAACAATCAACTGACTTCAGAACTGTATATACTTCTTTCCCTTCTTCCTCATACATAATAAGTTCCAGTCATTCATAGATGTAACTGGGCTTCGACACGAGATAGCATCATGAACTCTCATAATGGATCGTTGTGACAACAAACCTTTTCATATAAAATCAGAACTTCATACATCATGTACATACATACAAAGACTTTTTAGTAATCCAACAGAAACGGAACGTGACAATAGGCGGGAAAACCCTAAGATAAAGATGTATATGATAAGAATACTAACAGCGAATAAGTTCCTGGACTTTAAGATTCAGTAAGTTAGCAAAAAGTGGCAAACAAACAAATCATATGAACACTACTTGTCATACAGATCATTTGAAGACCAACACCATTATATCAGTATAAGTTTATTTGAATTGACGAAACAGATCACACAGTTAAGGCCCGTCGTGCACGAAGTTTCTCAAAAGTAACGTGTTACATACAAATCACGAATGAGTAGCCAGAATGTCACAGCACTAGTATTTCAATGGCGGTCCAAATCCAATCACTAAAGTCGCGTCTTGTACGGACCGCAATTGAAAGACTGGAGCTGTGAAATTCTGGCTACTGATTGATTGATTTGAGTTTGTATCTGGTAACTTATGAGTAGCTACGTGAACGATGAGTCTTAATAATGAGGGTTTTCATACAAATTCACGCTACCAGTTGGCGCCACTTCGACAAGAGGTCTTCCTTTTCGACAATGAATAATATAAAATATATGATGACGTTCATCATTCAACTAAAGAAAATATATGCGCTTTGACACTTTTGACCGGTTCCCGGACTTGACGTCTCAGTGCTGACACCTATTGAACATCATTTCAGAAAACCCTCATTAAATAAGAAGACAACAAACTCAAATGACCCGGAAACGATCCACAAATTGCCAGTTCAAAGAAAGCTAATACAGTAAGAAGTCCCCTACTATTAGACGTCCAGAATTAGCCTGAACGTCTCCGAGACAATACGTTACGTTTCGGTGCGCGTGAGTCAATGCTCACACTATTTATATATCGACTTCCGGAGTTAGGACGCGCATATCAATCGAATTAACGATGGTTGGGGTCTTGAAGACGCGCTTCTTTGGAAGCATTTAATTAAATGATGGGGAGGTGGAAAGATTCAAATGATGGAGGTGGTATTTCGTTTTGGTCTGTGGATGTAAGGCATGCAACTTTAGATAGGATAGAATAAATAATGCTCAGTTAATTGCCTTTTAAGCAGGAAACAAATGCAATGGGAGGATAGGTAATTCACAAATATCACCCATAACCTAAAAACCAATCAATTTCTTTCGATATCATATACGTATAATTGAGGACTCCCTAAATCTTTCCAAAATGCAGTAGATTCAGCTCTTCTATAAATCCCTTTTAAAACCAATACCGAACATAAATCCACAGCCTACTAGATTCGTGTCACCCACTTCGCTTTAAACGAGGACTGACTGACTGCAGACAGACATAGTGACAAGCCGGCCGAGTTATCAATAAGCGCCGGCCGATTGACCGCGATAGACCGAGGCGCAGAATACTATGTACAGAAGGTCGGCTCCTTGCAACGAGCGAAAATGCACGCACACATAGACACGCTTCACTTACAGCTAGGTGCAAATGCACTGGCGACTGGCAATCGGGTGAGATAGAATGAGATCGCACAGGGTGGTCCCACAAGGTGAACCGATGACCTGGTGAAGGTCGCGAGAAGTACAGGACCGGCTGATGTAGTGACGCTTGGGGAAGGCCTATGTCCAGCAGTGGACATCTTTCGGCTGAAATGATGATGAATAATGAGACTGAGATTGCTGTACGTACGCATGTATATGTGCGTGTGCTTTCGCTCGTATGGAGCTGATCTTCTGTACTATTATCTGACCGAAGCTTGCGGCATAATCGTCGATTAGTCCGCTATGACAGGTCATGGACAGCGAAGGAATGCGAAGTATGGAAGGTGGTGCAGATAATAATGCTCAATGGACTATCGAGCAATACAGAATTGTAAACTGGTTCCGATCGATCCGTTCCGTGACATAGTTTTTGTTGATCAAATGTTTGTATGAGCGAAATATCAAGGGCATCATCTATCATAGATTGTAGATCATTAAAATAAAAGTTGTTGCCAAACAGCACCTGAATTATTTTGCTGACGAAACTCATTGAAGTGTCTAACATGATTTCATACACACAGATACATTTTCTTCGACATGCTATACTGTTAAATGAGCAATAATTGTACATGTATATATATTTGTAATCATGTTCTCGAAAACGGCTCTAACGATTTCGATGAAAATTGCAATATAGGGGTTTATGAGGGCAAAAAATCGATCAAAATAGGTCTCATTTCTGGCAGAAAATCGTTTTCTCTATTTTCACCCGAGCAGAGCTCAGTCGACTCGAGATTTTATTTCATGATACAATATACCATTGCCATAAACGTACGCAATAATACGAGGAACATAAACTATTGCTGAGCATATGTACTTGTCACACTACGCACTAACATCGCAAAAAAAATTATGGATTGTTAACAAAATTATATGGGTCTACTTTACAGTAGCACTAGAGTTCAATTCTTGAATCATACGACAAAAGCAACGTTATCTTAAAAAAAATACCGAGTGACACCACAATGTTTTTGAATTTTCAAGTGTTGTTAGGGCAAAATTCAGATAACGAAAAATTATGGATAGCAACTTTTATTATTTTATATCTTTAGACAGCAATATCTATCACTCGTAAAAAGGCCATGTATCTTACGGAGTCGAGTGATTTAAATCAGGCACTTTGTCTAACAAATAAAAACATCACGAATGAAATATTACTTTTAAATGGGATATTTGCAAGAAGAAATCATTGTTTATGTTCAGAACATTTAGCGAAGCGGGTCACGAAAACAAGTGGCGGATATAAATCACAAATGTGCTAGTAATATATTGGTGTGCAGTTATTTTGATCCTGAAGTGGAAATGGAACAGAAACAATACGATTTAGATGCTGATTATAGGAGGAAAATAAAGCAGCTAAATATGGAAGATGGATTATTTCAGGATTTTAGTCGACTACGTAGAAAGTTTACATAATAATAATCTAGAGATCACAAATCAATAAATAAACAACTAATATAAATGGGCAGACAAAACTGTTGCAAAAATATTACAAGTAAATGTATAAATTATACAAACATGGTAAAAGGCCACAATGAATGTATCATTTATGTAGATAGTATAGGTAAATAATAAAATAATTTAAGATGCAGTTAAAAGATCAAACGAAAAACCGCTGCATTAATTACATCATACGAGTATTCGCATATTTTAATAGTGCTGATAACATGTAACATGTCCGGAGCCACCGAACAATTGCTTCTCAGAAACATGTCCCACAGTCCGGCTCGCTTATTCAAAGAAAACGAATATTTCAGAAAACATAAAAGAGAGCATTTATGACGGATAACAGGTGTGTTCTTCATTTAGAACGATACTAGCCAAGTCTGGAATTCTGACCGACTATACAACCAACAATAATAAAAATACTAAAGGATAAAATATCAACGTAGGCAAACAATCGACACGTATAATTCAGAGGTGTGTTTATAATCAAACCATCCTGGTAAAACAAATGAGCTTCAATAACAATTAAAAAAGGCATTATGAGCAGAAAAACTAAAGAACGATGATCGAACTAACAGCACCGCGCAGTGGGCAGTATTGAACGTAGTAAGACTCGGTAAGGTCACGCTTTATCAACTAACTAAGATAACTGCATTTACTGTAACTAACTATAATTATTTATAGTTACTGAGAAACGCTTGGACTGTTACAGAAACTTTATTATTCGTAGCAACTTTGAAGAATAAGAGATAGTGATAATAATGCAGTTAATTAGGTATGAAACAAAACATATTTCGAATGTATTCGAACTAAAGCACCAGAATTAAAATACCAAAAATCATGATACCACCATTCTCTTGCCTCTATCCCAATTTATTTGGGTTCAGCGCAACATATCTTCATACAAAAAATCATGATAGTATTTTGTAAATGGTATTTAATAATAATAGAGGACGATTACGTAGGGACCTAACAAAATTAGTCAAGATAATTTCGGACCCAAGCGATCATTTTGGACACTAACGTGCCGATGTCCCTGACCATAGAAATTTAAACAAAAACTGATAAGAGGCTAAAAACTGTTAAAAAACTTAACAGCTTCTTAAGAGCCCCACGAAGCATGCGTGATTCATACATACGAAATACCAAAATAATTTGTAAATCAAACATATTCTTAAGGTAGTGTGTATTTATTCCAACTGGATTACAGAAAATATATGTTTGGGAACCTTATCTAGGTTATATTTGAAAGGGCACTGATTTGAAGATATGACGAATTTAAAATTTCTATAGAAATCTTATTTTTCTCATATTTCCTGTTTAAATCAATGTTCTTATTTAATATATATTTGGGAACCTAGATTTTTTGTAACCCAATCGGAATAAATACACACTACCTTTAGAATATGTTTGATTTACAAGTTATTTTGGTATTTCGTTTGTATGAACTACGCATGCTCCGGGGGCGTCTTAACAATTCTTTCTTATACTGAATGATTTTTTTACCGTCTTGAAAAAAATAGGGTACAATATGTGAACGGAGTAGAAACCTATGGCATACCTAGTTTTTTTTTGTTTGTTTTTTCAATAGCTTAGACAGAAATTGCTCTACCAATAAACACATTTGAAGTAAACTAGAACAATACAAACAGAAATTTTGACAAAAAAATTTTAGATCGTTAAAAAATATCGAAAATCGAATAATACGTACTACGCAGGGTGCATAGTGCGTATGATTTGAATTTCGATATTTTGTTTTTTTTTTCAGGACGGTAAAAATAGTCACCGAGTATATGTCCATAATATGCTATTTAAAGTCACCCGTAATATGCTATTTTTGGAGATATGCAAATTGTTATATTACACACGAATGCTTAATAAAATAGATGAACAATATTTGTCCTTAGCATAATTTCTATATAAGTTTAATTTGCAAAATTATTACTGCCTTGATCTCTTTTACTATATTTGATGAAAGCTTCAAGATTAAAATATTTCAAAATATCAAATCACTCACCTCGAGATCCACTGAATAGCCAAGAGTTCTGCTTTGAAGAATCTGTGTGTTTCTTCTTAGCGATGGGAGTCTGTTCAACAATGCTGGCTTGTCTACTTCTCCCTGAAGATGGAGTTTTGACACTCTTCTTCTTCCCCTTTTTCAACGTCCCACTGTGAGATTTCCTCAAAGTATTGACCTTTAGAGATTGACTTTTCCCTCGAACTTTACTTTTACTCCTAGATGTTTGCCTGCTCAATCTCCTTCTGTGATCAGCCAGTTGTTTAGGCGTAGGAGACTCATCTTCAGAGTCAGTCTCAACTGGCCTCATTAGTCTGGCTTCCGATATTAACGCAAAACGTCTTTCACATTCTAAAAACAATTTAGTGTAGTTTATAATCTCATATGTGCTAATACCTTTGTCATCTTCAGCGACTGATTCTACTGGTTTCGTAGACGTCGGCGTCTTCTTCCGTCTAAGGAAATTCAGAGCACTAACTGATGATCCTTTGCTAGTTTTCCTAGTTTTAGGAGCTTCATTTGTACTGCTTTTTCTAAGGTTGGCCTGATTTTTGTCTTCTTTTTTACTGTTCTTTCGTAATTGATCGAGTTTCATCGTCGACCCATGGATGGAATCGCGATCTTCCTCGCTCCAAAGGCTTTCTCGTGACTTTTTCTTGTCACTGTTTTTTTCTAATTCCCTCTTTGCTGATTCAAACCACTCATCTCCTAAGTTTCTGACGATTTCTAAAGGGTTTGATAAGGACATAGTTTTTCTGTGTCCTTTCTTAGTTTTGGCGAAATCTACTTCTTCGTCTGTGACAGCTAGCTTGAGCGATTCCTTGCTGATGGTGGGTGTCTTGCCGAGCCTGGGCAGGGCGTCATCACTCGCCGAGATGGTGTCGCTGTGCCCGTCTGCAGACTCATACAAGGACTCGTCGCTCTCATCTCGTCTCTCTGTTAAAATTACATCACGTCATGAGATCGTACTGTGGCCGTTACGCGAATTCCTTGCCATGAATTACTGAAACGTTCAACTTTTGTATCGTAATTGCTAAATTTAACGGCAATCACTTCGCAATCACCATTAATAACGCTAAAGACGTCTGTGTAGTATAAAAACTGAAACAATGACCTGCTTGGAGGCTAAAAAATGTCGTTTTCCGATTATATCCGAGACAATGTCAAGATTGTTGTGAGTCATACGGAGACGGTCGAGCGCGCGTTTTACAGAGGTTCGTTTAATTATTATTAGCATACAACGCAGCCTAAGTTTTACTAGTTTGACGTTAAGTAGAGAGGCTTTGCTTTCTATTGCATAATTTCGGTGTTAGAAGAAATTAGACACACGTAACGAAGTGATTATAATATTATCTTTTGTTCCGTGGAGTGTTGCGAAAGTTTGGGTTACGCTCTCGGATTGTTATATCTTTAGTTTACATTTAGATTCGGGTTTTTGTAAATGTTTTGTTTAACGCTGGTAATAGATTTTGCAGTTACAAGGAAAGTTTGATAACACTTGTAATTTGGTGAATCTCATTAACCGACTTTCAAATAGGAAGAATATATTATGTTCGACATTGTTTTTTTTTTTTCACCGACTTCACCGTCAATTGTGAAACTTATTTGATTTTGAAAATTATTTTTTTTTTTTTTTTGTTTGAAAGGGTGACGATGAGACCACCATTGTAACCAAGTCAGAATCTGATGAGGGGATCCCATGGAAATCGAAGGAAACCCTCAAATTTTATAGGCACACATATAGATTTGGGTATTTTTACAGTAACTCGTGCATTAAAATTTTCTCTCGAAAAGCACCATTTGATGAAGTGGAACTGACGACGAAGATGGCCATCGGAACTACTTAATAATAAGTATTTCACGGGTTGGAATTCGATTACTTTAGTATGGTTGCTAAGCAATTTATGCTCGTAATAATGATAACAATGATCACCATCAGATCCAGTTTTTTTGGTTCTTACTAGGAGAACTCAAAATCTCACGTCTCTGGATCGGGAAAAGCAATATTTTGTAAAAGGTGATGAGCAGTTGACATTAGGCTATTATAACTTAGATAAATTACAAACTGACCCATTGAAAACTGAAAAATAAAAGGCTTTATAATTACAAACAGAAAACCGGTATCAAAAAAAATAATAAAAAAATAACATTAATTTCGGAAGTCGGTGGCAAAAAACTAAAATACAAATCCAAAGACACCGACTTCCGAAACTAAAGTTATTTTTGAATTTGTAATGTTTTTTTTATTTTTTGGCAGTCGGTTTTTTTTATAGTTACAATTTAACTGATTTTAATTTCTGAATTTTACATTTTATACTGGGTTAATAGAGATCATCTAATACAAACATTTTGCGACACATTATGCTTTATTGTTTTATCAGAACAAGTGGTTCTGATATAAAAACTTTTTTCCAAAAATATCAACCGACTTCCGAAAAACCCCACAAAGTGAAAAATAACTTTAATTTCGGAAGTCGGTGTCTTTGGATCTGTATTTTTTTTTGCCACAAAATTCCGAAATTAAAGTAATTTTTCACTTTGTCGGGTTTTTTGGAAGTCGGTTAATATTTTTGGAAAAAAAGTTTTTATTTCCCACTTTTTTAGTGGGTCAGTTTGTAATTTATCTAAGTTACAATATCCTAATGTCAACTGCTCATCACCTTTTACAAAATATTTATTTTCCCTATGCAGGGACGTTAATTGTTGAGGAGTTAGTACAAGAAGGGTAAGTACAAGGAGAACTCCACATCATCATAAGCATTGTGACGAGCATAAATTACTTAGCAACCATTATTAAAGTAGGTTCGCAACCCTTGAAATAAATGCTTACTATTGAGTAGTTCCGGTGGCCATCTGTGATCTTCATCATCAGTTCCACTTGACCAAATGGTGCTTTCCAAGAACAAATGCACGAGTTACTATGAAAAAATACCCAAATCGCTATAGGTGTGCCTATAACATTTGAAGAGTTCCGTCGATTTCTCCAGGATCCCATCATCAGATCCTTACCTGATGACAATGGGACCAACTAGAAAGTATACCCTTTCAAACAAAAAAATAATTTTACTAATCGGTCCAGCCGTCTTCGAGTAATCGGGGAACATACATAATATATTTAAAAAAATCCGACGAACTCGGCCTCCTCCTTTTTTTGACGTTAGTTAAAGACAACAAAGCATAATGTGTCTCTATCCCCGTCTCTTAAAACGTATCTCTTAATTTCTAAGAGTCAACGAAACGAATTAAACCATTAGTTAATCTAACAAACACTAAGATAAGTTATCAGTGTTACCTAATCCAGATAAAGGTGCATTATCTTAAGACGCTGGTATTTACGAGGATGTAAATCTTAGTAGTAATCTTGCATAAACTGTAAATATTTGACTAACGTTAGATTATGGTGGAAAGGACGTGGCGCAATGTGTTGTGTTTATTTGTAATTTGGAGTAGACTATAGTTGCCAATGTTTTACCAATATTAACATACAATTAGTTTATTTTAAGAGATTTTTTTTTCAATAAGAAGCATTGATAGAAATCCGATTCGACAGTTTGAAAAAGGTGGAAACATTTTAAGATCAGGCCTCCCACTGGTTTGGTTTTCTTTTGTAAGTTTGGTTTGTACAAATGTTATCTTTACAACAACAATGTTAACAAAGCCAAAATAGGAAAAACTGCAGCCAAATTATGTCCCTAACTAACTTATAAATTGCATCTAAATTATTTTTAAAACATTTATGCTTAATCATTCAAATCGTTTAATATAAAAACAATTAACAGGGAAAAAACATGTAATTTTACATTTCCCGGAATTGATTCGACCCTCGACAATCCGAGGTTGCGCATGCCGCGGATTCTTACTAAATTATTAACGAGTTCTTTACGTGTTTTCCATCTGTCTAAGGTGAGGGGGGGGAGGATGACGTCACCAGGGACGGTTGTTCACCGTCTGGCCGTCTTCGTGAACTTTATTTGTTTTGGTCCGTTTTGGTGCTAGTCAAAACGTGGCTGCTTATTTTGCTTCGTGGTGTGAAATCTTTGTTTAGTTGGTCAGATCTGACTTTTGGATTTCAGTGTTTTTAGTTTTTATGGAAAATCAAGTATAACTAAGAGATTAAGCTATTATTATTTGGAGAAACACGTAATCAAATTTAGAGATGTTGCAAAAAATACGAGTGGGTTGGTGCTCCAAACTAAAATGTTACAGCTTTTAAAATCGTAATGCAGTTTTTATGTTTCCAGATGATAGTGTCATACAAATAGACAAACAGGAAAACATTGACAAATAAAATTACTTAGTAAACAGCACTGTTCCTGTGTCACACGCAATATAATTAAAAGCATTCCCATTTTTATGTCCGGGACCCAAATTCAATACAACTTCATTAAATTATTGTTCTACACGAATACTGATGTTTAATAATAATTAATTTTACGAGGCCGCAATAGTTAAATAGGCCGTTATACTGAAAGCAGGCCACTGGGCCTACACTAAATAGTGATCGCGTGCAAATTTGACACTAATATACCTTTTATACTAATGAGCAAAGAGAAACCGAAGCTTTCGGAAAAAGCGAGCGATTTTGAATATAGGGTGTTATTTGTTCACGAATTTTTTGACGCGATTTTTTTTCTTTGTACTTTTCATCGCAGAAAACCTTTGAATATATATTTTTTATTGCTATTTCCACGATTTTTCAATACAAATTCAAGAAACCTATGATAAATCGACGGTGTGTTATATGAAAAGATACCTCACCAATAGCCTGCCAGTCGTTGATTTATTATGATTACACTTCATTGTCCGTCCGGACTGATGGCTCAGATCAGACAGGCGATTTTTACATATTTTAATATAGGATACTATAAACAATGACACTATTTTCGAACGTATCACGTCATTGTTCTGTAATTATTAATAGCATGAAAAATAACCTGTTCCAGATTCCAGACGTCTTTAACTTTTCAACGCGTTTCAAAATGAAAAATGGCAAGGAATTCTTTCGAATTATCTATGAGAGATGCATCTTTATACATACCTATAGAAACGACAGTATCGAGTATGTCGGAATACCTCCTCCTTTCCTTATCACTTTCTGTTGAAGTTTCTCGTTCACTGGATTCCCTCGTCGTCTTCAGTATCACTGGCTTCTTCCTCCTCAACTTCCCTACCACACCGTTCTCTTTGTCCACAGCCGTTTTCGGCTCCCTCTTAAACCACATCATCTGTCCAACCATGTATTACACATGCACTAGGAATAACAGTTCTTTATCACTGTTATTTTTATTTACACTGGTAACATTTCACGTCACTAATTGAAGCACTGTTTTGACACCAAACTTGATCTTTTGGATCACCTCCAGCTTGAAAATGAATAATCGATTAATTAAAATGACGTTCTTGGCAGAGACGAAGGTGTTATATTGTAATTATTAATAGATTGTCGCTAATTTCGTAGTATCGTGTTACTCACTATAGTCAAAGATAGTTTAGTCAACAATGTGCTTTATTTAACGATAAGACTTGTTTATCAATATCAGCAAAAGTTTTTATTGACTATACCTTTAGTGTTAAGTTTAGTTATTTGTTTAATTTAATTAATTTAGTTTCAACTACTTGAGAACGTTGTAAGAATCTGGTAATTATGTAAACTGGAAGGGAACTGTCTCCTGAGATACAGGCTAACAACCTAGTTCAGGAGGCAGTGTGCTTATGTAACTGTGTAATTACTTTGTTTTCAATAAAGCATTATTATATTATTATTATTTGTAAACAATAGTGAAGTAAAGTAAATACATTGTTTGATCAATTATTTGTAGTGATATCGATGCTATTGTTTTTTTTTATTGTCATTTTAATTTAGGGAAAGAATACAATTTTGTCTGTTGAAAAGTAGAGTTATTTAGAATGTTAGAGAATTTTCTTATGACCCACTTTTATTACTGCAGTAAATATTGTTAATAAGTGCTAAACCACCAACTATGTAATACTTCATTAATATGGTTACAAAGCTCATTAGTTAAATACCACAAGGAAAACTTCAACATACAATTATTCACATAACATTTCCCGTCCCAAAAAGTACCCATGCCACATGATGTTCGAAAGATTTGGTGTCATATACAAGTTTCCTCGTTCCTTATTCCATCGAGATACGTGCATTGACTTGATGTTTAGATGTCAAAGTACTTGGAACCTCTTCCGAAGGTTCAACACTTCCGTACTCTGCCTTACTGATAATATTTGGATGTCTCTTAAAATTCCTTTGTGTAATAAAGTGTCTTAAGAGGGAAGCACTAAGATAAGCCGCGAAATTCAAATTTTCTTACGATTTTTGCAATTTGCAGCTCGGTGTCTGTGTGTATGTTAATTAAAGTATGATTCGCGGCCGTAACAAATATGTATTTACATAATTATAATCATTAGAATCAGTAATACACCTCCATAAGTTAGTATAATCCTCAAATGTCAAGATTTCATGAAATAGGGTGAAGCGATACTTTACGCCTGGACAGCTTTTAATCCTTTACAAAGCGCAAGTCCGATTTTGCATGGAGTATTGCAGTCACCTTTGGGATGGATCAGATAAGTACCAACTAGCCGCGCTTGACTCGGTGGAACGCAGAGCTAAGAGGCTCATTGGCGACGTAAAACTGGTGGATGCCAGGCTTCATAGCTTGGCTCATCGCCGCAAGGTTGCCTGCTTGTCGGTCTTCTACAGATTGTATGAGTACTTCGGAGAGTGTGCCCGAGAACTCCACGACCTCATTCCACCGGCCCCCTTCTACCATCGGACATCTAGACGCACTGCCAGTTACCATCTCTACCTGGTTGCTATTCCACCAATTCGCACTAAGCGCTTCCAAATGTCTTTTATAATGCGCACAGCAAAAGAGTGGAGCTCACTACCTGCGTCTGTGTTTCCGAACGTATACAACCCTAATCTCTTCAAAGTGAGAGTGAACAGGCTTCTTCTGGGTAAGCTCACTCCATCGTCGACTTTGTCTCTGTCACCTCTGACCTTGATTAGAGTCAAGAGCAAACCCATCACAAATAAAAAAATAAAAAAATACATGTAAATAGGGTAACATGAAATTATTGAACTGTATCGATTTTAGTTATTATAATTTTGTAATTTGTTACGGTCGCGAATCATATTTTGATCAGCATACAAACCACCTAATACTGACTTGCAAATTGCAAAAAAACGTAAGAAAATTTTCATTTCGCGGGCTACGCGCTTTCGCCTTATGTAAACTGTCATGCAGTGATTTGCAAAACATGGCAGTTATTGAAATTTGGAAGTCATTTGCGTAAATCTGGATAAGTGATGTTTATGATAATGTTATTAATTTATACGGGGCGTGAAATGTTTAATCTGTCTAATTGAGTTTATTTGTTGACGCCAATTTTCATTCTGACAAGTTCTTACTCATACTCGTAAGTATCTTTAGTACCTTTGTTTTAAGCGCTTGTGCTTTTTTATTTAAATAAATGAAATACAGTAGTAGGATCCTTATAAAAGACTTTGGGTAAGCTCTACTTACTATTTCTGAAGGTTAACAATTACGATCAACTTTTTTTTATAGGGTTAGGAAGATTTGATGATATTCCCTAATCTAATCCTACCTCTGAACACTTTACTTTCCATACTTTTCTAAGTTAAAATTACAATAATAACCAATAAAAAACTTTTCTACAAAAAAAAAAAATAATAACCGACTTCCAAAAAAGAACACTACCAAGTGAAAAATAACGTTCATTTCGGAAGGCCGTGTCTTTGGATCTGTATTTTAATTTTTTGTCACCAACTTCTGAAATTGAAGTTATTTTTCACTTTGCAGTGCTTTTTTTGGAAGCCGGTAGTTTTTTTTTTTGTAAAAAAAACTTAGTATTTTCAATATTTAGTGGGTCAGTTCTATGTTACAATAGCTTAATGTCAACTGCTCATCACCTTTTACAGAATATTGCTTTTCTCGATGTAGGGACGTTAATTGTTAAGAAGTTTTCCTAGTTTCCCAGAAATGGAGCTGATGGTGAAGTCACCAGTAGCTCCACTTCATCATATGCATTGTGACGAGCATAGATTGCTTAGCAACCATATTTGTGAGATAGTTATTATTGAGCAGTTCCGATGGCTATCTGCGGTCTTCATCATCAGTTCCGCTTCACCAAATGGTGCTTTCATATATACGTATATATATATATTCGTCGCGTATATACGCGACGAATTCAGAACCTCCTCCTTTTTTGATGTCGGTTAACCTTCGGCCCGTCGCATGGGGTCTTTGAAAGCCTAGGTGTTAGAAAAATGTAAAATTAACACATTTAAAACCATCCAGGAGTTTTAGTACTTCAGGTACCCTCCGAAATTAGATAATAGTTAGCGCGTATCGACGCTTACTTCAGTTCGCGGGCCAGCGCAGTGAGATACAGACGTGTTTTGGGCGCGAGGGCCGTAAAAGACCCCACGCGACGAACCCCGTAAGTAAAATTTTATTGTTTGATTTCTTTTGTATACGTCGGAAAGCAGCTGGAAAATCCGTATTTTCAAGATACATCAACAAATGCCCTTGTCAAGAGAATGGTAGAACCAATAGCAGGAACTGGACGAAATGTGACCATGGACAACTGGTTTACCAGCGTTCCTTTGGCTGGACAGCTTCTAACAAACTATAACTTGACAGTAGTAGGCACATTGAGAAAAAACAAGCCAGAAATCCCAAATGACTTCAAGCGAAAGGGGTTGGAAGAATGCTCCACAGTGTTTGGATATAAACCTATATAAAATTAAAATCAATCTGCCACTTTTGCAAAGGTAACATATGCTAAACTGGTATGTACTGACTGTGTCCAAACGGAAAATTAGTCTGATTTAGTTTGATAAAAGTTGTGTTTTTTTTTTGTTGGTGCGAGCCAAATTTTATGTTACAATGTTGATTATTCTTATGTGATCTCATATAGGTATAATATAAAAAAGTTCATTTATTTAGTTAGAATAAAAATATTTTTTCTGTGATGTGATCTCAAAGAGAGAAATGTATGTTCCTAATTTTAGATTGGAAGTTCAAACAGTAAATAAATGAATATTTTTGATAATTTTTTGTAATTTTATTGTCATGATATAAATAAATAAGAAACTGCTAGAATAGTTGGAAAGATACAAGTTTTAAGGGGTTTTATAGGCGTTTTATTCTTGAGGTTTTGAGGGACCCCACGCGACTAACCGCGTTATTAAAAGATGCGCGACGGGCCGAAGGTTAAAAAATAAAGCATTTCAAATTAATTTCATCACGATTCCGCCATTAGTCTACACTTCCGTTCTCGTGTATTATATCTAAGCACATGTAAGAACAAAGAGGCTATTATTTATGTATTTATCCGTTAAGCTCATGAATGTACAGAGGCTATTACTAGCCGCTGGCTGAATCAATACATCATCAGAAGGTATTGAACGTGGAGACAAGTCAATGTCATCGGGGCAGTGTTAACGAAGGATTTTGTGGTGTAAATTGTAAGTAATAGCGACGATTCAAAGTTTATAAACTTTTTTCTGCTAATTTAAAAATTCACAAAAAGCGCACATCCAAAATTGATGGTTATTCAAAATCTTATTTTTTTTTGTTTGTTTGAAAGCGCTAATCTCTGGAACTACAAGTCGTATTTGAAAAGTTCTTTTAGCATTTGATAACTAGCCGAGAGGTCGGGCTTCAGATGATTATACCAAAGATCAAGTTGATGATGAACAGCATGCATCGCAGGATCACTGTGGCGGGTGGGGAGGTTGAATACGATTATCTCTACCTTAGTCAAATAGTCTCTTTCCAGGCAAGACAAAACAAAGAAGTTGCAAGACGCACCGAAAACCCCTGGAAGAGCATTGGGCCATGAAAGATCTAATGAAGGGTGCTCTTCCTTTGTCCCTTAAAAGAAGATTCATTGACGTGTGCATACTTCCTATCCTCACATATGGTTCCCAAACATGGTCTTTGACCAATCAGCAGAGGTCCAGGCTCGAGGTTTGCCAGAGGGCTATGGAACGGAGTATTCTGGGTAGCAAACTAACAGACGGGGTTAGGAATACGTCCATCCGTTCCATCACAAAGATAACTGATGTCATTTAAAAGCTGCCATGCACGCTAAAATGGAATCGGGCTGGACACATCTGCCGTATTTCAGACGACTGACGACCAATGGGCCAAACTTAGGACCCAACGGGTAGGGACCCGTTAATGCCAAGCGAAATCGCGGCAGGCCCAAACGGAGATGGCGGGATGAGCTGGACTCCTTCAACAAGAACTGGTCCTTAGTAGCTTTAGGTAGAGAGAAGTGGAATGAGAGTAGGGAGCAGAGGGGGGGGAGGCAGTGGGACATCACAGACTTATAATAAATTTGATAGCGCAATTTTTTAGATTTTTGGAGCAAAAAGTCCGAAAGAACGCTATGAAGTAATAGCGTGCGCAGGCGATGCGATGGGTCGGGGAAGGTTACAAGAAGACGAAATCGCGGCCAGAAGCTAGTCTAAACAAGCTTTTTGCTTCAAGCTTTGGCTGGATATCATCTAAGACCAGAGTCCTTGTCAAACTCGATAGGTTTTATTGCAGATTTCCCATGGCCACCTTTTGGCTCCATCAGCTCCATGTCATAATAATATTGCATTGTCTTTCAGCTCAATCGGAAACCAGGATGTGGGTCAAATTTAACTTGCAAGATTAGATTACAGACAAACAGACTACGGGACAGGTGAAACTAAATAAAAGCTTGTAAAATTAAACTCGCCATGTAAGAACAAACCTTCCTATAGATAAAGACAACCCTCCCTGATGGTCCATCATATCTTCATATAGAAAGCAACACAAGCTATGATAGTTCCATCATGCAAACAACCGGCTAAGTTAACAAGAAAAACCGCCCTCTGCAAAACCTGAAACAATCTCCAATAGACTTGACAAATCTATAAAATAATATTTTCGTGACAACTACGACCTTCCATTTCAAAAGTAACTCATTCATCAAACGTCTCACCACAACTCCACTCCTTAAAGTTCAACTAACGACTGATTCATATCTCCCGCGCTTAGTTGCGGGGGCGCAGGCGGAAGTGTCGCGAGGATGCGGCCTCTGCTCTTCCGGTGAGCGATCCGCGTGATTGGCTAATGTGGAGTAGGCACGTGCGAGCGGGCAGTGAGTGGGAAGTGTACTGTGCGAATTATTTTAATATTAGGGCAAGTTATTTAATTTGTCTTATTTATAGTCAAAAATTAATTAAGTAAAATTACACACCGATAAAAAGTTTTGCACCACTTGTACTGCTATGACACATACTCGTAAATTTTACAAATAGGTTAGGCAGAGGTGCACTTCAAAATAGTACCTAAGGCGAAATTTGGCTAGGTACAGACGCCAGCACATCAAGCTACTACAATCTGTCAGATTTCTTTAATAGATTTTCGACTTTATTGCTAAGGCATTAGGTTCAAGGTTGATTGGGAAAACTGACAGTTTCGGGTAGGTTGACCTGCTGGCGTCTGTACATTTCGCAAGTTATGTCGCAAAGGTTTCAGTTGTTAATGAACTATGTTAGAGAGGGTAGATATAAGATAACATAATATTAACATTATGGTGGAGGCACCCCCGTCCACCATAATGTGTTCAGGTTGCATTCAAGCGGATATTGAACTCGGAAGCCATACTCCTAAGCACAAAATGTAGTGTCTTTTAGAAGTCTATACTTCTAAAAGACACTATATTTTGTATAGTTCTATACCTATTCAGATTCTACACCTACAGGGCCTTTCTTGCATAATGTATTTTGCAAGGAATCCAATAAAACAACCTTAGCCACAAGCAAAACTTTCCCTATTAACATTTAATCTAAAGACTTAATCTCGACTGAGCAAAACACGTCTGAGGTAAATTAAAATCCCTTTTTTTATTTACCGCTCCTTCTAACCACTTTACTTTGTAAATGCATCCCCCTCTCATCCCTGTGCGGGAGACGAGGGGGGAGGGGCAAAAAGGCACAAACTGCATTTAGTGGGCAGACAGGGTGGGAGCATTGGGGTGAGTTATGATGAGTTAGGGCTGCCAGGCGATCCGAAATTTACTAAATAAATTACTTACTGGGTTCAATGCTTCTTTTGTCTTAAATAAACGAGTTTTTCGATAAAGTGGCTTTCAAAACCGTCTATAAAAATATAATGTCTCTGAAATTAATAAAACTTGACAATGTGACTTTAATGTTCTGATAAAAATTGACCTCGTATTCGTATCGCAAACTTCAGTTTGCTTTTTTTTATCCTCAAATGGGAGTTTCCCCGCTCACAACGTGTATCGTGTCACGTGTGATCGAGTGTCGAAGTGCCTGGCAACCCTAGACAGGGGAAAGGACATCTGTTAACTGAGATATGACGACTAAATGGAATGGTATGAGTGCTGGGCTGAGGCCATTTCGCTTGAAATTAAATAGAAGTTTGAAATTGAGCTTCGCCGCTTATTATGGCATTTTATCCCTGATATTTCAATTTGAATGATGAGAAAAACGGATTTATGTTTCATTTCAATTTTGTTTATCATTACGATTCAAATGAGTATGAAAAAATTGTAATCGTTTACAAAACCTGAAAAGAGAGACCAAGAATAAGGTGGCTTGTGTGAAAGATGATAATTACACCAAGGAAGAAAGTTAAAAAAAAGTAAAGATAGAACGAAAGAATATCCTGTAGCAGCAAACATATGGGATTAGGAGAATTACACACTTCTATCCAACAAATAGTCAAAGTGTGACGATATTATTACAATAAATAACAATATTATAACAACGCGTGGTAACAAGTGAACGTGAATCATACGTCGTTAATAACATCGTGAGAACGTTAACTTGTAACGATGATATAAAATTATATTAGTTGCATATATGCATTTTAATGGTTTTTAGAAAAAGGGTGATAAATCTTCTGCCGAAGGTTTTTATTAGAAGTTTGCTTAGCACTAAATACATATCTTTAATGGGATTGATTGTTTTAAATGTAACAAGTACGAGTAACATATGTATTTGATACTGTAGGTTCATTTGATTTGACAACTAAACTTTTGATAAATGTAACATAGAAGAAAAACCAAAAAAGATTCAGCTACAAATCACTAAACTCCATCTAATATTTAAATGAAAGCTGATACGATCAAAGCAAAAGATTGTCAATCATCAAAATAAAAAGAGCAAAGTTAAAAACAAACCCATGCTCCCATAGTAAATCACGGAACTAGAGCAGTTTCATTCAATTGACTTCCACAAACACTAGTATAAAGTCAACGATTTACACGATAATAACAAGAACTCGAACCAACAGAAATTGAATATACACTGTTTACAATTACTTCACGAATTTACGGGAATTTAGCCAAAGAATGATGTTTTCACGTACGAATAAAAAAGAGTATGATTCGTCAAGAGTGCGTAAATGAAACAATTCATACAATAGAGGTAGCTAAGAAAAGGCATTGTTAATTGTTTTCAACAAAATATTGCTTGCATTTTTAGTTCAATTGATGGACTAATATGTTTACTTTGGTAATGAAAACATAATGGGTAAAGAAAACCAATGGTTTGATTGACATATTATTCAGAAGCTCCGGGTAAATTACACCAAACATATTTCATGCAACTCCATTAGAATATTTTTTTTAATTGTCAACGACAGTATCTCTATTTCTATAAGTAGGTTACATTACTCTAGCCACATCCTCTCCAGCCCTACCTTAAAATATGTCGTTCGCAATTAACCAAATATGGAATTCATGCGCTCTGTTCTTAATACTGGCGCCTGCGCACGGCTGCGTGCTATATTTAGCCACCGCCGCCAAACGAGGGTTGCCCGCACCAAAATATCGTGGGTCGTGGCATGGCATGCCGTGCAGATCCGGGAGAAGAATGAAAACAGGGCTTTGCCGATGTTTAAGTATACTAACCTGAAATCTAAATAAATAAAAATCAATAGCCGAATGTATGTAAGCGCATCACTTCAGAACGGTTGCGCCTATTTGGCTAATTCCTTTTTTGTTGTGTTTGTAATTACCAAGGCAAGGTAATTACGACTTTTTTTTTTAATTCACCGGAAAAGTCAGTAATATTGATGTTATTGGAGATAGAGACATGAAGTTCGGCCGGCGGACGCGGCGACGCCGGGTACGAACCGCTAGTAGTTGATAGAAATGGTTTGTCAATAAACATAACACAGGAACCATTCATGCTTCTTAAACGAGAAACCCTGAAAATATTGGAGATTGCACTAAGGAATCTATATTCAATATTTTCCAAATAAAACCAGACGCTAATAACGTTATTAGTACAGGAGCAAAAACCACCACAATCGATCTAAAAATTACTTTTATAAAGTAAAAACTGACTTCAAAAACCTAAAACGAATAAAATAACTTTCATAAAAAAAAAACTTAACAGCTTCTGAAGTCGGTGCCAAGCTAAGGTGCATTGCCATTGAAGAATTGAAGACACCGACTTCAGATGCTGTTATGTTTTTTTTATGAAAGTTATTCGTTTTAGGTTTTTGAAGTCGGTTTTTACTTTTTTAAAGTAAATTTATTTTTCCAGTTTTAGTTGAATATACAATTACATAAGCCCAAGACGAACGAAAACAAGAATCATCAAAATCCGTTTAGAAATGCCGGAGATACAGGAAATTCATGCATAGGTATATAAGAATAATTACCTAATTTAGTATATACTAAAACCTTCCTGAAACTACGTAGATCACATTAGTGAAAGAATCATCAAAAAAGATTCATTATTTTTTGAGAAAATCGCGGACATACAAATATACATACATTCGGGTCGAATACAGAACTTCGCCTTCGGTTAGAAATACAAACAAACCCGCTCCTTCATTAAGATATCCGACTACTTGAGAAGCTCACGACTCAGGTAATATCCGCAGAGCGTTCAACCCTATCGCTAGGGAGGGGACACGTCACGTCGGGGCCGGGAAGCATTTCCGTAGTTAATTTTGTGCAACGCAGACAGCGGTGACTGGTGACGAATATGTAGTTCTATCGATGTTGACGAAGTATATTCTACGTGTTTTTATTTTTTTTATTTTTATATATATACCATAACTGTAGGGTATTAATGAGACCGTCATTTTGAACAACTTTTACTATGGGACTAAACCTGAAATCGCAAAAAAAAATCAGTGGTCCCATACATTTATGTTCACAAAACTCGTCAAAATGTAGGCAGCTGCCGATTTTTTTTTTCGCGATTTCAGATTTGGTTCCATAGTAAACGTTGTTCAAAATTATGGTCTCATTAATTCCCTACAGTTATGGTATATCAAAAAAACACGTTGAATAGTATGAGTGGACTTTAAAGTGAGACAAAATGGAAATAAGTAGGTGCTTTGCTCGTGGCCTTCAATGCATAAATTGATGACAATACCTAATCAATGAAGAAGATGTTGATTAAGTTCTGCGTACACTGAAAATAGGCAAATTGGAAGCAATTTAAGAAATAGGCTGTATTATGTTTATGTTTTTTAAACTATCTTAAACAACATTGTTCATTATTATTTATTACCAAACTAATGCATAACACTTGGCCGGCAAACACAATTCGAAAAAAGTCAAATACGTGACATGGGGCACTCACTACATAATGTAACAAATTATCTTCAATGAACTAAGTTACTCATTAATAAACCCATTGTATTTGATCAATTCTCGTCTACATTCAAAACCACAGAATAACAGCCAATAAAAAATCTTTAAAAGAAAATGATTCAATGGGTGCTAATTATGAATTCAAACGAAAACAAATACTGTTGGAACAAACAAAGTGGACAGTCTTTCCTTATTTGTGTAGTAATGATCAACAGGCTTAGCGCGAGAACTGTAGAGAAGCGTCTTGTCGACGGAAGAGTAGACAAAAATGACGTTACCGTGTAGACAGTACGACGGCAACAAAGTAGAAAGAGTTAACTGCACTTTTACGAAATTTCCTTTTCTACATAATTCGACTCGGAATTCTTTGTATTTTCATAGGATTTTTTTCTGTTTCAATTCTCAATTTTCACAAATATTAAGTCACACATATACAAGTGCGATTGCGAGCCCGTAGCGCCGGAGAAGATGCGATTCTCAACGTATTTTATATGGAATTTTTCACTTCTTTTATAGAAAATATGAAAAATTATTACTTACATGTAGTTTTAAAGAAAAATCATTATTTTTGCGATAGGACACACCGTTTTCTAGAATATATAAGCAACAGAATAGAAAAAAAATGATTTTGTAGATAACCGTATATAATTTGCGGCCATCGAGTAGAAAGTTTTGTACTGTCTTTAGCATGGCGATTACAAAATCAAATTGTCTTCACTACCCTAGACAATTATCCGCTGTCAGTGTGATTTTGACAGTTGGGATAGAAAAACTTTCTTCTGAAATAGTCTACATAAAAAAGGACCTAGACAAAGATCGTTAGAAACGAAATACAAAATGACAAACGAAATGTCACTTTGTATAGAAGGAGATGTGTCTACTCTTCGTAGAGATAGACAGTGGTCATGCTAAGTCTGCAGGTGTTTAAAATGAGAAAAAATCTAATACGAGAAAATGCAAACTGACTTCAAATACTTGAGGAAGCAATTACTGGGTTTCGTATAACATACTTAAACATCATCAGAAATCTAAACATTCTATGAAATGTAAACCCTGGAAAATAATTGTCAGGTAACAGAAAAAGTGATCTTCATTCTCCTGCACTTATCCCAATTTATTTGGGGTCGGCGCAACATGTCATTTCCTTCCATACTTCTATATTAAGTAGTCGTCATCTCGGTAGATGTCATCTCCCTTTCTAGCCATATTATCTTTCACATAGTCCATCCATCGTTTCTTTGGTCTTCCCCTACTCGTATAGACATCCACATTCATACTCAAAACTTTCCTGACGACATTTTCCTCATTCCTCCGCATCACATGCCCATACCACGACAACCGATTTCCACACAACTTTTCAGTCACCGGTGTCTCAGACTTCCCCTTATATACTCACTAGCTTTTGCCCGCGGCTTCACCCGCGTGGAGGTCGGGATAAAAGTATCCCATATGCCAAATTTCACCAATCCGTTCAGCCGTTTTAACGTAATAGCGTAACAAACAAACGTAACAAAAGTCTCAATTAATAGATTATATATAGATGGTAATCAGGGTCTGATGATGGAGTAGCAAAAAGAAATGGGAATACATTTGTGTCGAGAGTTTTTTTTTTAATTTACCTTTTTCGAATCATACCTATCTTTCTTAACATCAAAAATAACCTCACCTGGGATACCAATACAAAATCTAAAACAAAACAAAAAATTGAAAGATAAATGCTAAAATCATCAGAATAAAGCCACAATAACCATAACCACATAAAACTAGCAATAATCTAAGACGATAACCAGACACACACAGAACTTCAAAACATCAAAGCAAAAATAATATATTACAGATACCAAAAATAGACCAACCTCACGTTTTTAAGCTGCCATAAAGTAACAGTAGTATCTTAATTGAGCAGTCAATGGCATATTTAAATGGGCAGTAGTTATGACTGAAGAACGTGATAGAATGCTCTTCGGGCGAGCGGTTCTTAGGAATGGTGAGCTTAAGCTGAGGATGGCAGTCTCGGAGAGATTGTCCTTAAAATATGGATATAGGCCCCTTCGAAGATGGGCCGTTTTCAACTGATAAATTTTGCCAAGGATTAAGTAGCGAAGAGTATATTTACTTTGGTGACTAGTAAGGATGGGAAATTCCATGAGAACTGAATATAAAGAGAATATAATTATATTTCAATCGTCAATTGAATGCTGTGGCTTCTGGAATTACTGACGTAATTATAAAACGTTTCCTTGGAATTCGAGTGAGAAAATACAGTGTTGGCCATTTTTGGTCTCGAATGCCACGGAAGAAATGTGACGTATTTCGAAAAGCTTTTCTACCTTTTATGTAGCGAAATATAACGAAACCAATAATTTTACATAAGACAATCATTGTAAAGCAATGATACTAAACTGCAACGATATAAATGTTAAAAAGAAACGGTAATTTAGGCCAAGAGACATCTAAAACATGTCGTATTTCCCACATAGCACAGTGTGTTTTTCACCCTAAAAATCGGACATGCCCTTTTTATTCCAATAATAGATGCTCTAACATGTTTGGAATGCGAGAGTAGAACACCCAGAGTTCAATTATATTTAAAACCAAAGTTAAAGTCGTTTTTATTATTTTTCTATGGAAACCAGAAAAACCACAAAAATATTAATATAAAAAAAACTATTGAATAATTCTAATATATTTATGTACAGTATTATAAAACACCATTTCGTCTTTATTTTAAGATAATACTTGTAATTTTAACTGCATTCAAATGGGTGTTATGGATTTTTTAGCTTCATTTCGTAATTTATTTTTATTTTTTTTATCTTAGCGAATATGGATTTTATTTCCTAATGTTGTTATTAATTATATCTTTATCCATTTAAATTCAAAATATCTAATCCATATCTAGTAGGATCTCGAAGATATCGGATTTTGAAAATGACGACCTAGGGTTGACACAAATCCAAAATGACAAAATATTTTCTAAAAAAATACCTAATTGTGAAGAGATGATCGTCATACGTAATAATAACGTTTTGCGCTTTTAGTGTAAGTTAATTAAAATAGAAGTAATTTTTCAAAATATTGTTTTTTTTTTTGAGGTAGTAGTAACCAATACCAAATAACCTATTCTTGTAATAGGTAGGTACTACGTGCAATATGGGTGGGATTAACTTGAACTTTTTCTCTGCATCATCCAAAGTTTGACTAGTAGAAAATTACTTTTATGCCTATAAAATTAAGTCCACCTTAAGCAATTCATTTACATTAACCGCTCAGGTACCGCGCGCGTGTTAATCATTATGCGCGCGGGGCCTGACCGATTAAAGTTTTAAATAAATGAATAAGAAAGACTTAGAAATTCAACAATACCATGAACGTTCTTTTTATTTTGCAATAATTGTAAGTATTTAAGCATAGGTTCCTTCTTCTTAATATATCGGAATATAAATATTGACATTAAAAGTGATTTTAATCTGATGAAGGAGATTATTTGGTAAAGGGAAGGGGTCCGCCCTCGTTAGGTTTCAACTAAAACCCTTTACTGTTAAATAATCTCTGGAGGAACGGGGGTGAGGCACCATGGAGCCGTTAAAGACCCATGGTACCACTTCGCCTCAACAGGAGTTGACCCAACCTGTTGAGGGATGTCTGTCCGGGCTCCGACCGGCTGACTTAATGCAAGGAGAGCAAGAGGGCGCCAACCCTCTTGTTGGTCAGCGAGTGGCAAATGAAGCTGTGGATACCGCCACAGCCGGTGCTCTTCAGTCTCCGAGAGTATCCGCAAATGCGCAAGGAGAACCTTTAACAACTAATTTTACCAAATTAAAAGCGTACCAAATACTTGTCGGCGCTGCTAAAAAACTTGGAAAAAATGTCCGACCCACTGATTTAGATATAAGCGATCGCATTTCAATTATTTTAGAAGCTCTGTCATTACCCTTAACTTACCAAACCAATAAAGACTTGCATAATTTAATAATTAAATTTACATCTAAATGTGAAACATTATACAAAAAATGTAATTATAATTATAATATTTTTATAAGAAAACACAAAAAGTGGCTAAACGAAGATTTTTGTAAACAGTGGTCTTGTGTGATAGCCGAACCTCTTTTTAGTAATTCTATTCTTGAACCTAGTCCCAGTTCTGTCCCAGATTACATTCCAAGCTTTGATTTATGTCCTGATTCTGAACCTGGTCCCAGTCACGTCCTTGATTCATATCCTGTCTCCGCTTCCATCCCCTCTACTGATTCATCTTTGATTCCCGGTTCTGTACCGATGAGTAGATATGATGATCCTATTCTTGAACCTAGTCCCAGTTCTATCCCAGATTACATTTCAAGCATTGATTTATGTCCTGTTTCTGAACCTAGTCCCTTCCATGTCCTTGACTTAGACCTTCCATCTCAATCAATTCCCAATTCGAACTATCCTATCCCTGAACCTGGTCCCAGTCACGTCCTTGATTCATATCCTGTCTCCGTTTCCATCCCCTCTACTGATTCATCATTGATTCCTGGTTCTGTACCGATGAGTAGATATGATGATCTTTCCTTAAGACAGAAACACAGAGCTCGAAAACGCTTGCAGGATTATTTAGAAAATGAGTCCCCTAATAAAGTAATATCAGTCTTTGCGAGCACTGTTGAAGTAGGAGGTAGAAAATTAAAAAAGAGCGTTTCCAAAGACCTAGAATTTATTTTTGATTCATGTGTACAGACTCCAACAAGACCGACAAAAATTGCTTCAAAAATTAGAACGCAACCGACACCTTATTCAGCAGATGAAACACTAGCTATTTATATTGACAGACAGTTTTCAGTAGAGACATACAAATTTTTACAACAAGATTTAAAAGCTCGTGGATTTAACGCCTTCCCTCTATACAGCCAAGTGCTCCAAGCCAAAAAACAATGCTACCCGTTACATCCAGTCCATGTATCTGATACAGAAGCTATTATACCAGTTTCCAGCCTAGTTTCTCATTCTTTCGAAAGACTAGTTCAATCGTATGACGCAACTTTCACTGACTACTGTAATCGAAAAGATACCAATAAATTAAATTGTATTTTTGAAGCATCTTGGGGGTTTGACGGTAGTACAGGCCAATCACTATATAAACAGAACTTTTCCCAAAATGAACATGACGAAAGTTGCCTTTTTGCAACTACTTTTATACCGTTGCAGATCAAAACAACTTGTGGACAAGTTCTGTGGCGTAACCCTACTCCACAATCGTATAGATATTGTCGCCCAATTCACATTCAATATAAAAAAGAAACGACTGATTTAATAATGGCTGAAAAACTATTAATACAAAATCAAATTGACCAATTAGACAGATTTGATACTAAAACTTTAAGTGGTCAAACTATATCTACAGAGTTTAAACTATATTTGACAATAATAGATGGTAAAGTCTTAAATATTATTACTAATACAATGTCTCAACTTCGGTGCCCTTTTTGTAAAGCGACTTCTAAAGAATTTAATAATTTAGAGTCTGTGTATTTAAAACCTGTCGATCAAAACCTTTTAAGATATGGCATAAGTCCGTTGCACGCCTGGATTCGTGTTTTGGAATTTTTATTACATTTAGGTTATAAAATTATTGTAAAGAAATGGAGAGTACCTAAAAGTTCCCCGGAAGGTGTTCTTGTCAATGAGAATAAAAAAAAAATTCAGGACGAAATCCGCAGTAAATTAGGGCTGCTCGTAGATGTGGTTAAGCCTAATACGGGTACGACTAATGACGGAAATACTGCAAGGATGGCCCTGTCTAATAAGTGTCGTACAGTATTTGCTGAAATTTTAGGACTACAACAATGGCTTTTGGATGACTTACATGTCATACTAGTAGTTTTATCAAGTGGATTACCTGTTAATGCAGATAAATTTGATGAATTTTGTAAATTATTGGCCAAAAAATACGTAGAAGAGTATTCGTGGTATCCAATGACCGTAACTCTACATAAAATACTTGTGCACGGCAAAGCTATCATAAAAAACTCTGCACTACCCATAGGATTGTTATCTGAGCAAGCTGGGGAAGCACGTAATAAATTTTGGAGGCACGACCGCGAGCACCACACAAGAAAATCAGATAGAGAAAAAACAATTTTAGACCTTTTCCATCGAGCACTTGAATCCTCTGACCCCTTTATATCGAATATAAGGCTTAATAAAAGATTAAATAAGCTTAAGCGTCAACCTCTTCCACCCCAAGCCCTCATATTGTTAGAGCCTTTTGAAGTTCCAACGGACGAAGAAGAAGCTGATCCTGAGGAAAATACAACCACTATGGAGAATGACCTCCCAGATAATTTTGAAATGTTATCTGAAGATGTGGATTTTGATGATTCGTAGTCTTCTGGGTTGTCCGATACTGTACAAGAATCAGATATTTGCACTTATTTTTTTACACCTTTCTGTATCTCAGACAATATCTTTTGCATTGATCTAGAAATATAATTCTTAAAATACAAATAATAATTATTTACTTTTAACAAAAAGTAAAACCGCCTTCAAAACCCATAAAATAAACTTATAATAGATACGGTTTAGGAAGTCGGTGGCAGTTTTTCCTCAATTAAACTATAATAGTTTATTTTATGGGTTTTTGAAGACGGTTTTACTTTTTTGATAAAAGTTTTATTATTTCTTAATTTTTAGTACCGAAAAAAAAGTAATCTTCGATTTACAACAATCATAATAATTGATTTACACTCACAACTAAAATTAAATAAAATGCAGATGTAACAATAATACAGCACCTACACCCTTTACTGTATTATTGTTACATCTGCTTAAACATTTACAGTGTACAGGCGTTATGTTATTTTATGGAAGGGTGTAAACAAGGCATAGTCGTACGATTAAAGGAATCGCGGGCAATTTGCTGTAAGTTATTGAAGAGTTCCGTTGTCTGTCTCCGAAACTCTTCATCAGATCTTTACTAAATTTGTGTGGTACCATTTCAAAGTGAACTTCTTTCAAACAAAAAAAGAATTTTGCAAATCCGTTTACAAATGACGGAGTTATGCCCGAACATAAAAACATAATGTAAACATCCGAATTCAAAACCTCCTCCTTTTTTGAAGTCGGTAAATAATAAATAGGTAGCATAGCAAAAAGCGTAACAATCAATAAATTAGGGTAATCGCTACCTATGCAATCCGAATTTCTCAAAATATTTCTACAAAGTTTATTTTCCAAGAGAGGCAACCCTAAAATCATAGAAATTCTATGAGAACTTTAGAAGCATGTTTCTCCGAGATCCTACTGGATATGGACACGATTATTTTTTTGGGGTTTAATTGTATCTTAGTCAATGTAATGAGTTTAAAATAAAATCCATATTCGTTTGGATTTATCATAAAAAAAATAAAATCTTAAATTAAAAAAAAAGCTGATACTGGGTTTCCTTGCGGAGTTAAAGTCTTGTAAGTATAGTCAAAAAATGCCTAAAATATACCGTTAGTTGTGTATTGTAACAGAAATAAGAGAAACTTTTCCTGAGACGAGATATTTTCAGATTTATCAAAATACCTAAAAATATCAAAATGGCTCTAACTTTGGTTCTAAGTATATTTGACCTCCGGGTGTTCTACTCTCGCATTTCAAACAGTTTTCAGCATCTATTAATGAAATAAAAAGGGCATGTCCGATTTTTAGGGCAAAAAACACACTGTGCATAGGTACGGCAGTGGACCAAATCTTGTAACACGAGTATCAAAAAGATCTGTTACGCTTTCATGGTGGCTTAAGCGTGCTCATTATTCGATGCCTTGAATAGACGACATATCCATCAAAACGGTGAACTTTTTTAGATGATGGCATAAAATTATACGGTAAAAAGTTAGCAGTTTGAAGATAAAAAAAAAACATTTAATTTTAATCGAATCACATGGATCTGTTGTTGGTTCATTTTAGTCCATCTAGTCATCAATTAAACTGGCAAAAATTATACATGAATACTTGCTGATATTCTATGAATGAACTATATTAAAGATTTATTTATCGCATAACTGTGTACATCAGCACCTTGCAATTTTCCACCTAAGAACATGAGAAGTTTGAGGAGGCTTCTACTCAGCATTGGGAATGAGAAATACAATAGCTGATTACAAATATAACAATCCATATTATTGCGCATACGATCGACGCAGGTATCGCTTTGCCTACCAATGAGATTTTCATCATTACCACTGCCAAAATTCAAGTCAATCAGTCAGATTAGGTCCTACCTATGTCAACATTGACTGACCCTCTAATATAGATACCAAGTTTGGTTATGGTTAACAGGTACTCAATAATGTAGTGACGGATGGTCTATGACTGTCATGATGATATCCCATTAGCCCCAATTGACATGGCGACTTGTGTGGGATGTTCTACAGCTGATGTGTCTATGTCTTTGATTCTTAGATCTTTCAGGTTTACTAATTCATTACTGGATATTATGATTTAAAAGCCTATTTTGATTATTATAAATGGTGGTGACGGAATCATTTCTAATAACTGATGAGCATGATCATTTGTTCTGTGTCTGGGTGTAATTTATCTATATATGTATGTATTTAGAAATATATAAGTATGTTTATCAGTTGTCTAGTACTCATAACACAAGCTCTGCTTAGCTTGAGGCTAGACGGCGTTGTGTGATAGTTGTGGAATATTATTATTATTATAATAACTGCAATATAAGAAAATCCTATTGTTTATTGAACACAAACCATGAACCAAATCAAGTTTCTCAGAACATTCTATTAAATTTACAGGAATATTCTTACTATTATATTCTTCTTATACACACATATATTCTTACTTATACTCTTCGTATTTAGAATATTCTTTACCATATTTATAGCTATATCTCACTAAACGCACGACGACATCACGGCAAGCCGAGACGAAGATGGAGTGACGAGCTTGACTCCTATCGAAAGGACTGGCCGACACTAGTAAAACAGAATTGTATGGAAATAGGAGAGCGAGGCATTTACCGAGAGAGACTGCATCCTGCAGTGTGACGGTATAGGCTAGTTAGACAGATAGATAGCTATATTCACAATTTCTTTCAGAAACGTGTTAATTACAGTAATTTCACCAGTCAATTAAATAGTGTATGAAGTAGTAGGTACTCAAGCTTCATGTCGAACAGTGAGTTAAGAGCCCCACGAAGCATGCGTAGTTCATACAAACGAAATACCAAAATAATTTGTAAATCAAACATATTCTTAAGGTAGTGTGTATTTATTCCGATTGGATTACAGAATATCTAGGTTCCCAAATACATATTTTGAAAGGACACTGATTTGAAGACGAGATATGAGGAATTTAAAATTTCTATAGAAAACTTATTTTTCTCATATTTCCTGTTTAAATCAATGTTCTTATTTAATATATATTTGGGAACCTAGATATTCTGTAATCCAATCGGAATAAATACACACTATCTTTAGAATATGTTTGATTTACAAATTATTTTGGTATTTCGTTTGTATGAACTACGCATGCTTCGGGGGCCTCTTAATATTTGAGGTTCATACGTTAGTATATACCGATTTGTGGCTGGTGAGAGGTTATTGGTCAACATGGCTTGTAACTGGTGATTGTGTGGTATCCAGGAATTGATTGACTCTTTATATTCCAGTTAATGCATACCGTAAGTGTATTCTCTGGTAATATTGATAGCTTGCTGGCTGTTTTGCCCAGATATACTGGTTCTGGTTTGATTGCGTAAATTTTTTATAACTTTCCGTTTTTTGTATAGGTTTTCAAGATTATCCAGGAAAGGAGGTTTGTGGCGAAATGTGGATATGCTGTAGGTACACCTCTGCCCAACCCTGGCATCTGGATTATAGGCGTTATGTTATGAGGATTATTCGTGCATAGAAATTAGTTGAATACTCTTTCCTTAATATCAATTTAACTGCTGATTTGAATGTAAAACTGAAATATCCGTTGACTTGACACCAGTGGCAAGTAATTTTCATATATGCACTTAAGTTCAATATCCGACAACTTGACCTGACCGATGTTTCGAAACATTGACATTGACCGAAATATACGTTCGTTTCAAAAAGAAACTACACGTGAAACATACGTTTCCTGATTCAACCTCGTCGGGGACGGAAAAAATACTCTTTCCTGTTGACTTTCCTTAAATAATCTCGACAGTGTGTGTGGTTGTAGTTATATTACTACATCATACCGTAAACGTCATTAATTTAGTAATCATGGCTCTTTATTTACTAATAGGCAAGTAAATCTAACAGTATTAAAGGAATGTTGTCATAATCGCTACTCTTGACAAACGCATTGACGATTGCAGCAGTTTGAAATGATTTATGAAAATGAGAACACGTCTGCTCAACCTTTTTAACCGATTCCAAAAAAGGAGGAGGTTCTCAGTTCGCCGGAATCTTTTTTTTTAAGTATTACCCCGATTTCTCGAAGACGGCTGGACCGATTTGGAAAATTCTTTTTTTTTTTTAGAAAGAGTATACTTTCTAATTGGTCCCATTGTCATCAAGACATGATCTGATGATAGGATCCTGGAGAAATCGATGGAGCTCTTAAAATATTATAGGCACATCTATCTATTGCGATTTGGGTATTTTTTTATAGTAACTCATGCATTTCCTCTCGGAAAGCTCCATTTAGAGAACTGGAACTAATGATGAAGATGACAGTTCGCCACCGGAACTACTCAATAGTATTTCACGGGTTGCGTTTCGATTTGGTACTTTAATAATGATTGCTAAGCAATTTATACAATGCATATGGTGAAGTGGAGCTGATGGTGACTTCACCATAAGCTCCAGTTCTTCAACAATCAATCTACATCGGGAAAAGCAATACCTTGTAAAAGTGATGACAACTAAGATAAATTACAAACTGGCCCACTAAAAAGTGAAAAATAAAAACTTTTTTCAAAAAAACAACCGATTTCCAAAATATAAAAAAACACTACAAAGTGAAAAATAACTTTAATTTCGGAAGTCGGTGGGAAAAACCTAAAATACAGATCCAAAGACACCGACTTTGGAAATTAGTTATTTTTTACTTCATAGTGTTTTCTTAAGTCAGTTGTTTTTTTTTTTTTGAAAATAGTTTTTCTTGTAAATCTGTTGTTTTGTAAAACAAAAAAAAATACAAAAAAAACAGTTGTTTTTGAGATTGTCAATCTCACTTTGTTTGTTTCTACTGCCTATCGTGTCGCAGGTCGTGGGTTCGATTCCCATCCAGGACCAATATTTGTGTGCATGAACATGTCTGTTTGTCCTGAGTCTGGGTGTAATTAAGTATATGTATGTATTTACAAAAAAAAAGTAGTGTATGTAGTATATCAGTTATCTGGTTTCCATAGTACAAGCTCTGCTTAGTTTGGGATCAGATGACCGTGTGTGTAATGTCCCGGGATATTATTATTATCATGAATATAGCTTAGTCTGACGTTAAAATATCCAGGTAAGCTCCCTTCCTACTTATCCCCAACCCCGTACAACCACTGAACATTCAGTTCACTAAAACGTGCTGGTTATCGACGTACTATTTCTAGTGTACAAGTACCGGCCGGACAAGGTCGAGGTGCTGTAAACAGAAACGTCTGTTTTGTGCGAACTATGTTACGCCATTCGAGATGGTGTGCAGGTGGCTATGATTGGCTTCAATGGGAGGTGATGGTGATGGAAACTTGATGAATATAGGATGAGAATGGAGACTAGTTTCACACATGGATGCCAGACAGTGATGGAGTATATTTATTCATCAATTGACACGTATTGAGTTTACTACTGGACATGGTTAAGTAAGACGATAGCGCTAGAAGACTGCAACGATAACAATAACATTTAAAAAACAACTCGCATATTTCTTAACATTCGCAGCGCAGGTCATATAAACACTGTTTGTCTAATAAAACATGTGACACAAAGGACCAATTTCGATAAGTACAGAAGTTTACCAGTAGGAAGAGACCACTCCCACCTGACCCTTTTCGAAACAGCTTTATAAATGGCATGTGACTATATTTTGTAGGTGTGATGATAGCCATATATGAATGTCCATAAAGCCTGCTTTTTTCCGTTGACATAATAGAATTAAGAGTGACTCTGAAAGGGACACTGCTTTCTAGTAAAAGCTTTAAAAGGTCAGAAAGGATAGAAAATATTGTCACAGCCGACGGAGATAAAATATACTTTGCATTCATATTCCGCCTGTGAACCTAAACGATAAGGCACAAACAGCTGATCTTCCATACGATACGAATAGATGGAGAGACTATAATGGATGTAGAATCATGTGAACCTAAACAAACCAGGCCACAGACCTACACAACTGCTACAAACATTTATCCAATCAAAAAGGAACCCATAGTTACTCCAATTAACCTAATACCAATCCTAGACCGGAATTCAGGTTTCGAGTTTCAGAACTTAAAAATTCCAGCTCAAACAACTCTTCCTAGCCAATCAAATCTAATTGCCATGACGTCGCAACCATATTCATTAAACACATTAAACATTGATCAAAACATCGTACGTTAAATGAATCACATTTTATTACTAGATCCGACTTAATTCAGCTTTATTGTAAAACCGCAGCCACATCACAAAATATAATGAAAATAAAATGTTCATATTTGTAGGCAAGTATTTCAGTAAAACTTCGTGGTTTAAGAATAATATTAGTCTTTCAACTTCACAGATGATTTTGCAAGGAAGTTTTAGATACTAATCATAATTATCAAAACCACGGAAACGATGACAGGGCTATTTAATTCATTACAATGTATTCCCATAAAGTAATTTGTTGTCTACAAAATAACTGTCAGGATTACGAATCCCGAAGCCAAAACTTGACTGTAATAATAATTACGGTAGTGCGTCTGTTATTAGGCATAATTAACCCGAAAAACGTCATACAATAACATAAAATAGTTAAGAAATAACAACATTTAACATCGTACCGAAACATAGGTAATTTAAACGTAAGATGTGAAACATAAACGTCGAAAACAATTTACATATAACACCGCATAGACGTTAGATACAAAAACGTATCTGGATAGATTTAAATGTGACGTCAAATTTAACGAAAGCTAGGATGACGATCACAAATAGGTCAAACTCAATACTACAGACATTCACGATGTAGATCAGTCCTAGTTCACAGATGTTAACAAACTATAAACAGGTCGAAATCCGCAGAGCACCAAATCAGCACGTAACGTAACGAGAAAAAAGACGTAAACGGTACTAAAAATAATAAACAAACATGGTGCAAATTGGCACGGATTAGCTAATTTTATTACAAGCTTTTCTGCAAAATACTAAAGAAAATGCTATGATAACTATAACACTCGAAGAAAACGAAAATGAGGACTACTGATCAAGAATACGTGCAGATATAATAATAATAGCTAATAGTTTTAATACTCTTGGAAGCAATAACAACGTGATAGCTTTGCAAATTGCAATTTATAGACTATGGAGACCCCACGTGGCATCGCCCGCATAAATGTTATGTCTTTGACAATATAGACGCCATTTTATGGGTTCAATGCTTGTTTTTGTATTACACTAAGGGTAGACTACACTTACTACTTCTTAAATCTTGGCTGAAGATGCCATACGGAACAAGTTTTAAATCCTTGAAAGGTGAGAGTTTATATTATGATTGATCCTGTATCATCATCATCTGCATAGTCTTTTCCCAACTACATACATTATGTTGGGGTCGGCTTCCAGTATAAACGGTTGTATTATTTTACATGGAGCGATTGCTCAGCTGCTTTAATTGGACCTGTATCGCATTTACAATATAGTTCGTTGAATGGTGGCAAAATAAAAACAGTGTTATTATTACTCAGATCCATCATACGTTATATTACTATATAGCTATTGTTCTCTCATTCCCCGAACGGTTTTCCGTTTCATACTGTCAACCATATTGAACATTAATCGCAATGGGTGCGCTAGAGTTGAAGATGACATCATTCTGTGACACACAGCTCGTAGAACTAGGCAACTGGTGTTGGGATAATTGCTCGATAATTTGTCTCGAGTAGAATGCGGAAGATTTTGGTCACGGTTGAAATGAGCATATTTTAAACTTTTAAAGTGATGTAAGCATAATTATTATGGTAATTGATATGACCGTCACGCTTTAAATCTCGGAGATTAGTGGTGTGCTAACGCATTCTCAGTTTCATTGTTTTATGAGAAGTCCGTCATCTGTATTTTTATAACTAGAATTCGAAATCTTTCATTCTTTTGATCGAGGTGTTACTAATTTCAAGCTGTTCTTGTTTCTCATTCAAAAATATTGTTTCCTCAGAACGTTGACCGATTAGAATATGGCAGGAATTCGGACTAATTTTGCGCTAGTTTTTTTTAGTATAAATAAAAAATCATCTCACTGACTCATCCATGCTCTTTTTACATTAAAACTCCTAGAATGCAAGTAGGTGTTACGTCTTGACTCTAAAATAAGTTGACCGTAAGTGTTATTATTAAACTACATAATAATTATGCAATAAATTAAAGATGTTAGATTATTCATATTGCTTTAAATGCTTCATGGCTTTAAGAAATATAAAGGTGCGTCGAATGTTTATTTAGCTTCACATACAAAGATAAGTACATACATATGTATGTAATGTACTGGAGTTTAATTTAAGTGTGGCTAACGTAATCCGTTTAGCAACTGTTTGCTAATTGCGTACTTACTATTGGAATTGTAAAATCTAACGTTTCTTCGGCGGTGCATCAACCTGTTTGAAGGTGAACCTTAAGGAAAATGGTGTCTTTATCTTCAATGGGTAAAATTATAATGATCCGAGATGTGTATGTCCAGATAATATGTATAATTTTGTATTTAATTACGACTTCCATCTTTGCAACGTTATAAAATATTAAGGGCTTCGTAAACGTTAATCTAAAATACGTTTTCGCACGTAGGTACATATCAAACCAGGAAAATATAATGATAATGTCGAAACTGCCAATCAAAACATCGAAATCCACACCGTTACCCAAAACGTACACCGATTAACTCCCACCTCCGCAAGTTCGCACCAATCAAACAAAAACAAGGTTTTATTCGCTACATGACTAAACAATTGTTTGCGGGTCTCGTGAATCAGCTGGGATGAGAATACGCGACCTTCCTGTCACTACCCTGCTAGTGACGGCAACATGCCATTCATAATGTAATCATTTATCTAGTAAGTAATTGGCAAGAGATTTGAGTTGATAGGTAATCGAAGAATTTATAAGAAGCTTCCTCTTTTCTAGTGAAGAAATCGAAGATATTAACTAATCTGACACATACGAAAAGAAAGTACACTAGAGTTTACATTAAACCAGACACCATACTCACCATGTAAATGTTAAAGATTACTATGAAGACACTAAATTGCTACTGAAAGTGGTAATTTAACATGACCGACCGACATCACGAACGTTTAAAAACGAAAGCTATGGAAAAAGACAGAGAATATAATGATGCGAATGAGAAAGACACAACAACTAAAGAAAATTACGTGATAGAGGGGAAAGTGCCTCATGAATCTAAATATACTCGTACCCGCTGTAGACATACTCAAAAATATACAAGAAGTGACACCTCTGACAACAGCTGATTCCACAATTCAGAAACAAATATGAATCAACCGTGGCTATGTTCATTTCTGCACATCTCAAGGAAATCTTACCTAAAAGCGTCTAAGGTACATCAGGTAAATGGCCACATCATCCTTTACGTTGCTGACATCATGGCCGCTGCGGTCAGCGATCGCTAAGCGTCATCATTACATTATCCCTTCAGGATGGATCATTGCAGGATTTAAAGAGGAAGCTGGGTCATAAGATCTTATGTTATGGTTTATGGCTACGTCAACCACTATTAGTATGTTATTTATTGCCTTATGAGTCGGTAAGTGGTTATTACATATAAGAGCTCTTTACATATAAGAGGTAAAAAGCGAGTGGGGATGCCTTTGCAAAGCAGTAGGGTAACACGGGCTTATAAAAAAATACTTATAGCCGGCCAATTTTTGGCTCAAAAACATATAACGAAAAGGTTTGCAAAAGAAGAATAAGCTTATAAGAATAACGTTGATTCTTTGAAGAGTTATTCGCAAACCTACCGGCCAGGATCAACTAAGAACAACATATCTAAATCCAAACACATTACTGACCAAGAAACTCTGCCCCACATTCGTTTCCCGTCAAAACATCATTGTAACGTTTCTATTTGTACCGCCAGGTTTGTTAAAAGCATCATCAATAACTCGCATTCCAGTCCTGTGGGAACAAATTGAGCTGATAAGGACACAAAAGTGCATTGTGGGAGGCTGTGGGTGGGATGATAATGACACAGTAACCTTGCTTGGAACACGATTACTGGGGTAACTTTGTTGTTGTTTAAAGGTAAAACATTCGAATGCAAATGGGACTATATTTAACTGTCTATATGGTGAACGCCCTAGTAATGCTATTTGAAACAAAGCAATGAATTCCGGTAGAGCTTTTCACTGTCATCGTATCTAAAGAAGTTTGTTTTTCCTTGATCAGAACACATCGCTGCATCCTACGTGAAAATGGTTGAATTAAGTACTACAGCTCCAACTACTGAAAAATTGTTTGCAAACTTTTTGACAGTTGCTTTAAACCCATCTTTTATTCGTAACAGCTTGTTTAGTTCATGAAGGTCTTCATGCTGTGTTCGTATTTTTGGTAAAATCGATAATTTGACAATCGCGTGTGTAGTTGTAGTGAAGACTCCACAGTTTTGTTCAAGGACAGGGGTTTTGACGATCGAAACAATTTAATTTACGTGAGCCCTGTAGGGGACATTATCATGAACTGTTATTGCTAGTAGTAATATGTTTATTAAATGAATTGTTAATTTGAACTAAGGTATTATTTTAATGAAAACATTTTCAGATCAATATTCTTTTACTTTTATCGTTCTTAACATTATTCGCGTAACAAACTTCAATTGTCCAAATTACAACCATAAGAGGTGCATTCACACGTCATGCTCACCCAACAGCTTTTAAACCTAACTTAATGGATACTACAAACTGTCAAAAGTTCTATAGAACTGTCTAAGCAAAAGTTGGACTCCAAACCAAGCAACAGACATTTTTAAATTTTTATTTTCGCGCGGCACGCACGACTGAGCGTATAAACAAGAAAAAAGGCAGAATAAATGAAGAAACGTTGGAGCCGCTTGCGCTGGTATCGGCTTCAAGCCTTCAACACAAACAAATAAGTATGAGATCATACTGTTTTATATGAAGCTATGAGGTACCAAGTTAAGTTGACCTTTCCTGCTTATAAATAAACAATTGTAACAGCTGTAAAGAACCATAGAGCAAAGAATTAATAAATTTGTCATCACCATTTTTAACGCAGATGATGGACAGCGCCACCACCAGACCAGGAATATTTCTGAGACCTTGCCAATACCAACACGGGACTAGCACATTATGGCTAATATGATCAAACATTTACAGCTGGATAAAATAGACTTGAATCTACAAATCACCTATGCCATAGTTAGTCATTTTGCTTGCATTTCAGTACCGAACGCGCGATACAATCATTGGAAGTTCACGTCAGAACTTCAAGTTGCTATCAAAGAAACCTATATTAATAGTACTCTATTCTTAGAAGACTACAAGTCTAGCCAACTTATTCTCAGCTTCGAGAGTCGATCTCACAGATGTTACACCTTATTGTACATACAGCGATACATCAAGCTATACTTATCCAGTATAAGCTGACCTCGCATTACAGTGGCTTGCCGTACAATGCGATGCCAATTCTTACTGGAAGAGTAAAGCTTGATAATGTCGCCGTATATACTTGACATAGCTCTTAATTCACTGGTTAACTGGGTGGTCAGTGAGTTATTAAGAACTAAGCTTGTGGTTTTGTTGTCGATGCGTCATGGAGACTTGTTTTCAACTTACAAGTGTATTCAGTTATATTTTTGTGTGAATACCAGTTTGTGTTGCCCTCGGGCTTGGTAGATATTGTTGTTGAAATGTCAAGTGCGAATATATTCTTTTTATGATTTTTTTAACGCACTATTTCCGACTGTTAATTTAACACTTTTGCACAACATGTGTATTATGCAAAATTTTTGATAAATTCAACTTATCACACTATAAGCTAACTAAACATACATAACTTCCTCGTTAACTATTCACTTAGGTACGAGCCCAATACATTCATAGATAAATGATTATAATAATATATTTGGCACACATAACATTACGCCTCTATTCCCCCCTATAGTAAGTACACCCACATTTCGCCAGTTACGTTTAAGTGGCATGTAATAGGGGGCGAGACTATTGCCATCAACCGGGCGCAAATCAAGACTACAGGCCAGTACGGGCTCCCCCAGGGTTGTCCGAAAGAGTTACCGTGGGCCTGGCACAGGCAACTGAAGGAACACGGGTGGGTTAATAGTCAGTAGAAGTCTGACACGCCCTCCCGCTCCACCCAGAGCGGGAGAAGTTATTTGATGATTTCCCATTCACAAAAAAAAAGGCCAGTACGGGCTACTGAGAATCAATAAGAGATTTAATCATATATTTTATACATGTTAAATAAAGGTGTGATCTACAAGCAATCTCAAAACACGCAATTAGGTACGACTCTTTAACACCAAACACAACACCCAAAACTAAACTAAATAGCAAGCCATAAAATGAAGCCATAGCACTGCTAATTAGATTACAACAGATCAATAACACTTTCTACGTTACGGCACATAACAACCAAAGCGATTGGCAGGAAACAGAAGGTAATTAAACGGATTAGGAGTAAATTAGGGAAGTCAAACGTGGGACCGACTGAGGTGGTGTCAAACGGATACATGTAATTGTAATTAGACTTCCGCGTAAATGTGATTTAATACCTGTTTTGGGATAACTTAATCTTCATAAACATCGGTTTATAAACATTCAAGATATTTAACATTTAGCGGAAAATCTATTGCTGCTTTTGTACTCTTACTAATCGCTCGACTGATTTTTGGGTAAAACTCGGTACAGGATATATTTGAGAGGTTTTCTTTACCAGCACCCTAACTGCATAGCACACTATCAATCGGAATCTGAATCATTTTGAAGCTTATTGCTAATCCATTATTTCATATGTTCGAAAAATTTGTCTGCTCATCCACGTAAACAACGCAATGAATGTTATTGAACTGTTAAAATGTAACCGATTCCGATAGATAGTGTGTTACGCAATTAGGGTGCTGTTGCCACAAATGTCAAACTAACAAGGTTATGAACTTATGATAATAATTTGACAAGAGAAACCAAGCAGAACCAATTCGTGAAATTTTTGCAAAATCAAAACTCGCTTTGCAACGAACCGTAAAGAATCGAGAATTTCAATAAGCATGGTGCTTATTGAAATTCTCGATTCTCTACGGTACATATTTTAAATATTTATTTACTCAAGTGCTTATTATACCAAATACCAAAATCATCACTTGGTTATATATATTTGTATATTATTTCATTTTACTTAGAGATTCCCAGTTATCCTACGTCTATGTGCATTAATTACTCATAAACATGCGTATTTCTCGAAACAAGGATATTTGTAAGTAATTATAATGACTAAGGTCACGATCTCAGTTCACGTGTCATGTAAACCATGATTCAATCATATTATAGGTCTATAGAAGCCATCATTTTTGCTTACAAAATAGGAGTAGGAACCTATAACTTCATCAAAGATTAATCAACATATCATTACATTTTTAACCGACGAAAAACAAGGAGGATGTTCTCAAGTCAATGCATATATGTATATCTACACTAATATTATAAAGCTGAAAAGTTTGTTTGTTTGGTTGAACGCGCAAATCTCAGGAATGAAAAATTCTGGTTCGAATTGAAAAATTCTTTTAGTGTTGGATATCCCATTTATCGAGGAAGGCTATAGGCTAAGAGTATATAACATCACGCATTCCAATAGAAGCGGAGCATCAATGAAAATGTTTCAAAAACGGGGAAAATTTATTCCTTTTGAGAGCTTCCGTTGCGTGTGCTGTGTAAACGGTTAAAGTTACGCAACAATCATGTATGACGGAATTGTTCCTCTTAAAAAGTTCTAATAAAAAAAAGTCCGCGATAGCACGTCTATCTTTTAAGGTTGACTCGTTATAACTTTTTAATAGTAATCAAATATACTAATAATAAAGCTGAAAAATTTTTTTCTTGTTTGTTTGCTAATCTCTGGAACCACTAGTCGGATATAACTCTAAGTGCACGACCCGAGTAGAAAAGCGTCCAGCGGGGCGTTCAGCGTTGTGTGAAAGCGGCGAAGAGCGTTCACCGAGCCCCGCTCGGCCGTCACTCAGGACACTCGCGAGTGCATGTGTTTAACACGAACGTCGCACACGAGCGTGCACTCGGGCCGTACACTTAGGAGCAAATAGAAAAAAAGTCAGAAAGAACGCTAAGCGAAAACGAAGTAATCGCGCGGGCGGGCGATGCGACGCGATGCGACGCGGTGGAAGGGTATAAGGAATTTCACGCGGACGAAGTCACGGGCAGAAGCTGGTTTATGCATAACTTTTTACAGAATAGTGCGATTCGAACGATTCTTGTTTTTATCGGGAGGGTATATCTCGAAGTTGATCCCGTGTCAAATTCAAAACTAATATCTACCCCAAGGGTCAATGTCTACCAAACGGAAAAATCTTCGCGGATGCTCGAGCACTTTTTAAATTTTGTCTAAGTATAAAATTCCACACAGACATCAAGCTTGATGTCTGTGTGGAAATTTATATTTAAAGTTAGTATTGTATAGACATAAGCTAACGAATGGGTTCGTTATTTGGACAACAATTTGAACATTGAATCCAGTTTGCCTTGCCAAACCTGTCATAATATATACGTAGGTTTTTATATCAAAACACGTAGAATTTACGAAGGATTAGATACTTCTACGAAATATATGACATAACTGGTGGAACTTGTTATAATATATACGGACAAGGAGTAGCAGTACGCGCGGCAGATTATTCCGATCTGTCACCCTGCTTTGTCCCCTTAGAGGAACAGATCGGAAAAAAAGTTTAATCTGTCCCACTTTTAGCAATTTTATTCACTCCAGATAGGAGTGAATCAAGTTCTAACTGTCCTCTCGTTGCTAACAGGGGGACAGATATTTTTTTCCGATCTGTTCCTCTAAGGGGACAAAGCAGGGTGACAGATCGGAATAATCTCGCACGGCGACACACCAGCTATATTATTTCCAGTATAATCTGACCTCTGATTGTACGGCTAGCCCATTAATTGCGCAGGTTGTACTGGAATGTTATAGCTTGATGTGTTGTAGTGTTTACTAAGTCACGCGATGCCTGTAGCTGTTCCGTGAGGTTTTTGTTGGGATTAGAAAGAACTTGTTTTGTAGTGTTTAGGGATTTAAAGCGATTTGCATTATCTGGTTGTTATTGGTTTTTTATGTGTCTTCGAGTTCTTAACATGCCTTGCACTTCTTCATAAGTTTCAGAATAAGTTACTATATTGATTGCTTTGTCTATTTGCAGATTTCCTTTACCAGAGCCATTTAAGAACTTTCATTATCAAATATGCCAAAAAGGGTTTCACTAAACTGTATTACCAAAATTATTAACTCCAATACCATCTTTATGGACATTCTAAGATATAAATGAATTCAAACACACTTATGTCTATCTTTTGGTCATTTTGAACTCCATTACAAACCTATACTTTTACTCCAACGACCATAAATTACATGAGACATCAAGAAAGCCGAGTGAGTTCCCATGAGAATTGTGAAATAGTTTGAAGCAATCGACTGGTTTATAAACTAATGACTTCTCCGGACGAACGTGAAAATATTCTCAGAGCGGATCACATGTTGCTGTGGATGTATTACTATCTATCTGGGTTTGTAGTGGCATTTGTAAGAAATAGGACGAGCTTTACTGCGATACATGCATACATGCATGCTATATTGGTAAACCTGTCTATCATATTTTGCCAGACTAACTCAAACAAACATTTACTTCAATTAAACCATTCACAGGCACTTTTAATTGTAAAGAAGTCAGTCAGTCAGAAAGCTGAAGCTAGTTGTCCATTCCGAAGCGTAGTTGGTTCCTATGGAGAATAGCGGGCAAGAAATTTCATGGGCATTCTAATAAATGAAAATACATGTTATATATAATTATGATTTAGTCTATCTTTAAGAATAAGGAGGTCGTTATCGTCCCATAATTAGGTTGAGGAAGGTCAGATCATTATTCGTGCAACAAACTGATATATTCAGACAGCAAATTCACATATTGGGGGTCTCCCCCCCCCCCCCCCCCCCTCCCTGATAGTTAGACGCGACGACCTGATTATGCCAGCTGGACTGGATGATGAAGGCCTTATGAGAAACGGGTTTATGAAGCCATCTGAATCAATTTGAATTTTAACCATCGTGAGCTCAAAACTGACCTGAATATTTTAACACCCAGAATTCAACTAAGTATCATAAAAAAACCGGAATTTTTTTAAAAACCATTTAACCTAGATTAATACTTCGGTAACTCTAAATAATTCTAGCCAGTGCAATCATTTGATAGAAATTCCTCGCTGTATAGTGTCTTATAGTCATAATAATAACATAAGTTTACAATAAAAAGTCTGACCGTCAGTCATGTTGGTGAACAATTGTGTAAATAGTGAAGTAAGTATGTATTACCGTGTCTGTGTTGGTATTTACGACTTTTTAACATAATTGCATGACGTCACTAAGAATTGTGTTCATATCGAGGAAATCTTTTTAAACGGTCTTTAAAGTGCTTGAATATTTTTGGCACTAAAGTTATTTTGGGAAGTTTTTGTTAGATTATTTTAGTACTACTTAAGTACCTAGCCTCTTTAGGTGTTATTTCTTAATGTTGTCATACAAAGTAATTATAAGCATGATGTCAGTGTCACTTCTGCGAAATAAATTCAAGTTCAAGAACTTAATAAAAACTTTTGATCTTTTATCAAACTTTTTTTTCTGTCAAAACAATTGATAGTATGATTGTTGTTTACCTATTCCATTGGAGACTAGACAATCTTTGTGAATTAAAAAAAAAACAAACCGTAGCATACGCTTACAAGCCGGACGCTCACGTTTCCGAACAAAAGGATATCCAAAAGGAAACAACGAAATGCCAAGAACGTCACTAACACCTGATGCACAACACTACACTGGCATTAAGGCACGATGTCATTGCCATCACTGAATTTCTTTCTATAAAAAAAAAACACACACATCCACTACACAGGCACTTTCTAAAAAAGCTGAGTTATACACTTATAGCAACACGTCAGTTACACACCGATTTCATCGGGAGACTGACCCGCGAGCGACCAGATATAAACAAGGGGAGCGAGAGAGACAGACGTATGATGCACCTGTGCACTTCAAACTGAATGGTACGCGAGAAACGAGAAGGCAATAAAACAAAACGCACATTAGAACGAGACGCGATTATTCTCAAGCATTCGTACCGTTCAATTAGCAAACGTCTTAACTCACGTTTCGCCCAATTCAAAATTAAATTTTAAACTTAATAAAATAGAGTACATTTTAGAGTTGTGGAGGAAAATTTATTTAGTGTGAGTGAGTCGACGTATTCAGGGTCAACATATGGCAAAAAGGAGCTTGTGTCCGCCAAATTCCATGGTTTGAACTTAATGTTGTGTGATTGTTTCAACTAGACCGGGGAACGCGCAACGTTTAGTTTGTGCCAACATAATGTTTGACGTTCTCTGATACGTTCGCTATTTACTGTTTTATTAAAGCCAAAGTTATTAATAAAGTTCCCTTTGTTTAAGGTTTATGTACTGTTGTAAGCCGACTTGTTGAAGGGAATTTGTTGAATGAATTAAATAATAGTCTTGGACTGTAATATGTAACAGTAGAAGCCAGTAAATTGAGTTTATAGACTGAAAAATTTAAAGCAACTATTATCAACACGCCTGCAGTTCAAATATGTTTACAATTTGAAAGAGGTAAATGGTGATAATAATGAGTACTTACGACACACAGAGGAAACAGTCAAATAGCAAGACCCGAAACATGCTTCTAAAAAAGTTGCTACAAATATTCAAAAAATGTTGCACAAACTTCTGTTCATATGCCAAATGCATCTTTAACGGTATACAATTAGTAACAGGTAATATTAGTAACAGGTAATTGTGGTCAATATTAATGACTCTAGGACTTGAGCAGTTGTACTACCAGTAGATGCAAGTGCCAAGAATGTAGAAAAACGACTAAGACTTGGTAGTGTCATCAAAGTGATGATGATGTGATGTTGATTGATTTAGTGTTGACAAGTCAAACTTTGTTGTGATCAGGAGAAAATGTGTTAACAAGGAATTTCGAGAGTCAACTACAAAACAGAGTAAAAATATTTCAAGATAATTGTGAAGTTCTACGAAAACAGGATGAAATTAAATCAATTCACTATTGAGCTTTCAGAAACTCTAATTATGGGTAGATTAGGCCTTCACGAATCTGATGTGACAACTCAAACCCGATTCCAAAATACTTATTCTTTGAATTAATGATGCGTAGCATGTCGAAGGTCCAATTACTGCGTGGGGAATTTGAGTGACGTCATCGCATGTTCGTTATAAACCCTACCCCACTGGTATTAATCCTTACCATACATATGCCTATAGAATAGGTATCGAGGGGCCCTCATTATATTATGAGCAATAAAAAGTTGCAGTTGATAAATTTAGGGTAATACAAACTTCAAACAATAATTTGTTAGCAGCAGTCAGTCTTTCATATCAAATTTGGAAATTCAAAAACGACATTACAATACTCATGACGACAGAAATCTCAAAACAAAAAAAAAGACAACTGTGAGTAACTGATTCCATTGATACAAGAAAACACCTTTTAAATCGTTACTTTAATAAAATGTGAAAATTTCATCAACAAGATGACGACTATACGATCTCTGATAATGCTGCTATTGTTCAAGTGACGTGTTACTACGCCAGCATATGTAGGTACGCAAAGTGTAAAGTTATCAACCAATACACTTACGACATAGTAGCTTAGAAAATCCTTTTCTAACGTACTAACAATGAAACATGCATGCATTGGAAAAAGTTATGTTTATCAAAGATTTACATGACGTGCGCACAGAATTAGCAATCTCTCAATATACGCAAGCTTCTTCCCGATTACTGAGCTATACGAAGGATTCTTGAAAGAAAACGAAGATGTATCAAAATTCATCTATCAGCAAACACCTATAATCATAATCATCAACTCAGCTGAATACCGCCCATTGCTACAAACAAAAGTCGCGTCGCCACATTGACGGATCAGGTGCTTCTCGCATACAGCGGATTAAGTGTCCTTCACCAGGTCATCGGTCCACCTATCCTAATTATACTGCCGTCATAAGGAAAAAAAGAAGTATCTGACATTTTTTTCGAAATAGAGTTATTTACATATTCGGAATCAGCAAAAAAAGACGCATGTACCAGCATTTTTAAATTGGCATCAACTTAACGAAAACCTAATAATTCTTACTATTAAAAGACACCTTTGTATTTTATTTTAAAAGGAGACAAAATATTTTTTGTCTCCTTTTCAATATTTCTGTAGATACGTCCTTTTTCTTTACGGCGGCACACCCACCCATTACACCCATTACACCCATTTATGTCCAGCTACTCAGCACTGTTTAAAAAGGTACATATCACCTTCTATGTAACCTTCAAAATCTTCAACAAAATGCAAGCGTCTTGAGAACTGCAAATTTTTTTTTTTCAACCACTTCCGAAGCGTGCAAGTCATCTCTCAACAACCTATCCCCTACACCAATTTCGCGAATCACCTCGGAGTTACCAACCCGTACAATGTAAACATCGACATATATTCCGAAAATCGCTAGTTTCCCATTAATATATAGTTCCGAGAACAAGTCTGCTCATTTCCTACGATTGAGCGAGATCGTAAGGAAAACACCGAGTGCCGGGCGTTTGAACACTGTTTGTTAGTACAGAGATTCGGTTAGTGTAAGCCGTGTAAGGTAAATCAGTAAGGTTAACAATCGAATTAAACGAAGACAGGTTTGTGAGTCAAAGTTATAAGCACAGTAGGAAACCCGCAGTAACGAGTAACAATTAAATAAATTAGCAGGCCATACTACCATAACAACTCCTGATTGGTGAAAGTCACAATCAGCACAGCAGCAGGACACAGCGTGCAAGCTACTCGCATACTTTTTGCAAGCTACAGGCACACATCAGTTTCTTTCCATTTAGTAATTAATTGAATGCACAAATCCGGATAAAGTCGGACCGGTGAAGGAAATGCCATCAGTAAATATCAGTACTGTTTCTCTTTTATTTATTTATTTATGGAGAGCTCTGCCAAATCACATACATATAACATTAAAAATATTATAAAAATTACTTCATAGCGGTCTGATGCACGTGACAATAATGGCGTACATAACATTTACAATTCTTCGGCTCGGTGATAAACACAAATATTAAAAAAAGAGAAAAGAACTGCAGTACAATGCAAATTAAATTTAAATTTTAACAATGAATACGATTTAAATGTCCAACAATAGGACTGTCCAATATAACTTAATAAAAGTGACAAATATAATATAATAGGAATGTCCATTAAAGTGTAATAGAAATAGAAATGCCGATTATCAATAGCAAAAAAATAAAATAGCATAGCATAACAATAAAATATTTTCAAACTGTTTGGGGGAGCCCAATCTCCAGCAGAGGGCCAAAATGTGAGCTTGCCTGTTTGGGGGAGCCCAATCTCCAGCAGAGGGCCAAAATGTGAGCTTGCCTGTTTGGTGGAGCCCAATCTCCAGCAGAGGGCTAAAATGTGAGCTTGCCTGTTTGGGGGAGCCCAATCTCCAGCAGAGGGCCAAAATGTGAGCTTGCCTGTTTGGGGGAGCCCAATCTCCAGCAAAGGGCCAAAATGTGAGCTCGCCTGTTTGGGGGAGCCCAATCTCCAGCAGAGGGCCAAAATGTGAGCTTACCTGTTTGGGGGAGCCCAATCTCCAGCAGAGGGCCAAAATCACCCAATAAGAATGCAAAGTTATGATTGTTCCAAGATTTGATGTTTCGCCAAATACAAACATTTCCTATATATTTAGGAGTGTTTTGCTGAAAGCAGTTGGAACTAATTCGGGATCGTGTTCGATTCGTGTCATGCTACTCATGCATAGCAATGCAATTACACATTCCATTCCGTACGACATCTAAACACTAGGAAGTGTGGCTTTTATTGTTCGTGCCATATTTTTACAGTGTGCGTTCGGAACTGCTTCAGACCTTATGGTATTGTTTTACCCTAGTCCAACAATAATAGCAAGCAACAAGAATAATGTAAAAGAGTGTCCGTGGAGTCTCTTGCCCGTTCTTCTCCATAGAGATCTACGTTTTGGAATCTGCGACTAGCTTCAACTTTCTGACTGACTGACAGACTTCTTGACAATTTAAAAGTGCCTATAAATGGCATAATTGAAATAAATATAAATGCTTTGAGTAAGAATATCTTCTATATCGTGGTTATATTTGTGTTGTGCAGGAATCATACCCGCTGCTTGTAGCGTAAAAGCAGATTCCTCAGCCACGGGGTTATGCGTGCCAGTAAAATCAATTCATAATGCGATTACATAAAAACCCAGTTATATTACGAGTAGTCATAACACAAAATGCTTCTAGCCTTTGGGGATCACCCGCGTATTGTTCATTTATACCATAGGTAATAATTTCGATCAGTTTTTCCTTAGAAACAAAAGTTACCTGCAAAAATTCTAACAACTGTTTATTTTTTTTAATAAATCTGAGCGTTATCATGTAGCTTCTTCTATCTATCTTCCGAAATATACCATCATCATCCTTATGTTCCTGTCCTTGACCCATGTTACTTGGGGTCGGTGCAATACGGTTTCCTCTACCATTCTCCCGAAATATATAACGTCATGTTAAATTAGCTTGCAAAGTGAAGTGAAGTGGATCTATTCCTGTCCTACTTCCCAGACTCCCAATACTCTTTACCAATTCTAATTACAATATCCCCGAACCTTCACTTTTTATGTAACGTCTCTAGTTCTTCGTAGATTTTCCCGTGAAATTGACTGAGTTGGGCGTATTTACTGAATCAATGGTTTATATAACATTTCTTGGAGGAACAGTTTTAGGAATGGCTCGATGGTATAACTCTTTGAATTATTATTGATTAGTTACGTTTCTGGGAGTGGACACATGATTTACCTATTTTTGTATTTACGGATAACATAACTTCACGCCTGTAATCCCCGAAAGGCTAGGCGGGGGTCTATCTTTAGTACATCCACATTTCACCAGTTATGTTTAAGCCACAAATCCAGACTCTGGGCTGATACTACTAATTCCTAGAAAACCCCAATAACACTTTGCTGGACCTGGAAATCGAACCCACGCCCTCATGCTCAGCAGTGGCGCATGTGACCACTAGACCAGCGAGGCAGTATATTGATATACTGCACACTAAAGCCATAGGAACACCATAGATGGAAACCATCAAATGAATCACAGGCAACACTTTTAAGCCCTGCTATCTGTCATAATGACATGGAGTTTTGCCAAACAATCCTCCAACTACTTTATCTTCAAAATAAAATATTCTCGAAAATATCATTAGTATTTCATAAAGGAAACCCGTTTTCTAGCTATTTGTGTGATTTATTTGTAATATCAGAGAGAAATTTCGTAAATGGTCACTAGTTCACTACCATGTGATTCCACTGAATCACACGGTAGTGGTGACCACGTGTCTTCTGCCGCATACTCGTACATAACATAACATCACGCCTATAATATTCGATGGGTTAGGCAGAGGTGCACCTATAGTACACCAACACTTCGCCAGTTATGTTCAAGTCCCATGTAATAGGGGGCGAGCCATTGCCTTGAACCGAGCTCAAATGCAAGCTCCAGGCTGCTACTGGCAAAACCCAAAACACTTTGCCCGACTTGGGAATCGAATTCAGGACCTCATGCTCAGCGCTTGCGACCTAAACCAACGAGGCAGACTTATGCCACATTATAATATTGGGTTGGCACAAAAGTAATGAGACACTGCAAAACTCTATACATTTCCTTTTTCAAGATAATTGTTTTCGGTAATATTCTAGAATGTTGTAGAACATTCTAGGTACTTGTGATGTGGGGGTATATAAAGCCGCCCTCGCGATCGGTTTAGTCCCCCCCCCCCCCCCCCCTTGCTCGGTAATGAAGTGCCAGCTGATGGCGTAGCTAAGCCAGTAGCTTTAAACTCCTCGTTCAATAATAATTACTCTGATTTGATCCAGCCTGTCCCATCTTGCTGTCCTCCGCCCAGCGACGCCCTAAGCCGAGGTTCGTTCCCCACAGGGGCAGCCCTTAGCGTGTAGTCGCTTAGTCTGTAAGTTTTATGCCCCTGGCTGGAGGCTTTGAGTTCACTTAAGGCAGCCACAGGATTGACCGGTTAAGTAGTCACGACCTCTCTAGGCCAACTACGAGATGCCATTTATAAAAATAAAAAAAAATCGGTTTAGTCAGTTTGAAGAAAAATGGTCGAGCGGCAAGTTCGAATACTATACTTATACGAGTACTTGTTAGGCCACAGTGCGCTGGCTGCGGCTGACAATATCAACACTGCATTGGGCGCTGGAAGTACAAGCCATGCGACGGTGTCCCGATGGTTTGACCATTTTAAATCAGGAGACAGGAGCCTTGAAAGGCAGCTACGCTCTGGACCACCACCCGCAGTGAATGACGACGATTTACGCCGCGAGCTGCAGTCGAATCCGGATGCTACCACTCGTGAATTAGCGGAAGCACTGAACTGCAGTCACCACGCCGTCGAAAACCATCTGCATGAGCTTGGGTATCGAAAAGTTTTGAAGAAAGGCATGAGTTTATGTATGTATGTGTGTACTGTGCAATTTTATTTTACTTACTAAGAGACCTGTCAGACATGGTCCTATCTAAATTTCAATTTCGATTTTTCGGTTGTTCCTTTGGGTTTTACCTAATTTTCTGTTTAAGCCACCCCAGTAATGAGGCGAACAAAACAAAAAATATATTCAAACAGGTCGAGCCATTTTTGACTTTTTGCGATTTTCACCCGACTACGGCGAAGCAAAAAGGAGGGTTATGATTTTGACCGGTACCTATGTATGTATGTATGTTTATCGGTTTCATCATAACTTCTAAAGTAGTTATCATAATTTGACAAATAAGGTATCGTTTTGATCGTAATTATACAGTATGTTAGGTTAAACGCAGATTTTGTCTCTGTCACCTCTGACCTAGACTAGATTCAAGAAGAGCAAACCCGTGTCAAATAAAAAAAACGAGGGACTTATTGAGGGACGGTAATCAGTATTCGAGTATATTTTTTTTGTTCATATTTTTATTAGTATCATGTAGGTAAGCATGAACTACTGTGGGTTTGAATACGTCTCTCGTTTAAACTAACATATTGTATAGGTATGTATTTTCGGTAGGTTTTGGGAGCAAATGTGTTTTGCTCACATCTGAGGCGTGATTTTAGAAATTATTCCCAATTATCAGGTGCATGCAAGCACAGCCGCGAGCAACAGCTATAGTTGAGAAGTTGCGATGTGATCTAAAAAAAAATGTCATATTATTTTTTTATCTTAGATTATCAAAAACCCGCTCAATTCACAAACAAATGCAAAACAGTCAAGTCAATAAAGGAACATTGGAATCAAAAGCAAATAAAGATGGAGTCAGCGATGATATAATCAATCGCCACAGAGCAACTGCCATTTTTTCATATCTGTGACTAACCTGCTAGCGAACATTCAACTTGAGCTAACATGAAATTATCATATTGCGAACAAACGGAAGATAGTGTCTCTCATTCTATGAGCAAGCGTTTAGGATCAATCACCTCTTACCTACATGCTGCATAACAGTAACATTGCCATTTAGATAGATAGAATAGTATTTATTATGTACACCATAAACATTAGGTACAGATATATAGGGTGTAAGTGTAAACAGTGGCAAAATTTTAAGGGGTCGTTGTACTCATCATTATGAACAACTTTTACTATGGAACCAAACTTGAAATCGCGAAAAAAATCAGCGGCTCAGTACATTTATGCTCGCATAATTCGTCAAAATGTAAGGAACAGCTGTTTTTTTATCGCAATTCCAGGTTTGGTCCCATGGTAAAAGTTGTTCATAATGTTGAGTACAATAACCCCTTAAAAGGTTGACGCTGTTTCCACTTACAACCAGTACAATTAAGAATTTTTACAAGGGGTGACACAATGGACCGTCTTATTTTTTAAAGACAACCTTTGGTTGGATTAAGGGAGATGAAGATACTTGCACTGCAAGTGCAAAAAAAAAAAAACAAAAAAATGGGGCAGGGTGTGATGTAGCTACATATATAAAAATCAATTGCCGCGCGTTAGTCTCGCAAAAACTCAAAAATGTCTCGATCGAATTGATTTTTGTGTTTGTTTTGTACGCCTTATTACTGAGGGTGGTTTAAAAAAAAAAGAAAATGAGGAAAAGCCCAAAGGAACAGCCGAAAAAACGAAATTGAAATTTTGGCAAGACAACGTCTGACGGGTCATAAAGTTTCATAAATACTAAAATACAACTAGATGTTTTGTCAAGTCATGCCTACCATGCGAACGAAGCAAGGGCGAGTCGCTATTATACAATAAAAACGTACAAATATAAAACATATTGTACTTATCTATAGAAATAAAATATACAACAATCATGAAACAAGTATAAAAACACCAAAAAAGAAAATGTTTATGGAGAGAGATAGTGTTTAATTATAATCTGAGATCAACCTGCAGTGTGCACCACCAGAGGGTTTAGCCAATTAGCAATAGCTTTCAAAACGTTTCGTATTTCTATAAAGACTTTCAACAGGATTGACAGAAGCTTTTCGGTAGTTTATGTCAATCCAATAAATTGACTATTTCAACATCGTTACCGCTGATGTCACTTTTTCCAGGCCCTCAGGTGTACGCTTAGCCCTCTTCCTACCTATGTCCATGTCTACCTAATTGAATGGTATCCTTGCAATTAGTATATCTTGTACTTGCAAGTTGACAGAGCTACCCCAAAACATCTATTTGGTCACATCAAAAATATCCATAGAAACCACAAAAGCTGTATCATCATGCATTCTTTTTCTGCCCACTACCAATTTAGACTGCCTCCATCTATAACGCAACACTTTGTTTAATTCTAAACTAAACCAACAAACAACTCGGGGAAGTCACCGATGACTTTATCTAGCTGCTAAACATTGTGTCTATATACATGTTTACAGTATATGTATGTTGAGACAATGTATGTGTTGTCATTGTTTGCAGGATGACCGAGCTTGGCAACCGTCACTTGGATCCTGTGAGTCAACAGGCATCAGAGGCGAATTTTAATATGCAACATCATAGGGACATTAACAAAGTAGCTTTTAAAATAACGCGCTATATAACAGAGAAAACTATAAATGGAACCCAGAAACGAATACTGAACAAGGTTCACACTGAATGTTCGATGAAAGATATGGATTAAATCACAATTACTTAATGGCTGAAGAATTAATTCAATGGGAGATTAGGGAGCTGCAAACCACCACATTGCTTTAGTAACTGTCAACTTTTACAGGTGCTAGAGCGTCTTGGTCAAAACTCAAAGACCTAATCTAAGTTAAAGAAATAATCGTAAGTATTTTATATATTTTTTTTTTTCAATGTTGGAAAAATCCACGAAATCTTCATAATTCTAGAAAGATCGGCCCAATAAACCGTTGAAATACCTAAAATTCTTGTTTTATAACATCAGCATTTCTATAAGCTTGTCATTTAAACTACGTATAAATAAGACAAATTATCCCACTAATCACCTCACATTCCTTCCATTATATCTAAGACAGGCATCACATCTCAGACTTTGTCACTTACATCTAACGCTAATATTAGTGCACAATGCTTCAGTGTTTGTATGTCGCCTTTCTTTGTGTCCTACTGATGTCATGGCTTAGCTAATGCAGGATTGTGAGTCGATAGAATACAATAAAGATCGGTTTCGACAACAATAACATCATCATCTTCTTAGCCTTGTCCCAACTATGTTGAGATCAGCATCCAGTGTAATCGGATACAGCTGAATAGCAGTATTTTACATAGAACGACTGGCTATCTGACTTCCACAACCAAGTAACTGGGAAATACGATGCCCTTTGGCAAGCCTGGTTGTCAAACTTTCAGGCGATCAATAATTATGATCACTGGTTGGAAAAATTCAGTTGATGAGCACATTGTGAAGTCATAGGAAAATAAGGATGTAATGATTGTGTTGCACACCACAAAATTGCGTTTATTAAACGCAATTTTGTGGTGTGAATGTAACCATACCCGGTTTTTACTGTTTGCTTTCGTCACTAACCCATTTCTGAGCCTTAGCAACAATGCATCATCTCCAATATTAAGAGGATTGTGAAGCGCCGATACGCGGCGCGATTTTTAGAGGCAATTGCCTACATTTCATACAATTATTTACATAAATATTGTTTCGGGCGATAACGTTTTTACTCCCCTAAACCTTTACGAAATGAGACAATTTTAATCTCATTACATTCAGTACACTTTAATCTAGGTCTGTACGTTTTTCGTTTTTAGTAAGTATTTCAATTTAATTTAATTTAAAAAAATAAAAATGCTTGAGGATGTTTTTATGTCAAAAATATAGATATTTAGATGCTAATAACTTATATTGTATACAATATTTCTTTATAATAAAAACGTGCGGACCTAGTTTTTCATTATACCTACAACATTTCCAAAAATTATGAAAATTAGACTATGTTTACGGGGAGAAAAACGTTATCTCTTTTTGTATGAAAATTTACAGCTTCACAATCCTCTTAAGGGAATCCCACCACTCGAAGTGTTTTATCTTAACCAATGTAAGCTCCGAGTTGAAACCTAACAGTCTCCACTCATGGCTCAATAAACTAAAAGCTTTAACAATAGAAACAATGAAGCTTACACACGGATCTTAACAACATCATAAACCTATTTAGACAACGCGTTTCCAAAGCTAGGTGTGAGCAATTCAAAGAGATCGCTCAGCGGCGCCATTACAACTCAAGCACCAAGTTGACAGCTATAAACGTCACCTCGATACATAATTGAGATGCCGCCAGGCGGCCTACGCTAGATCCTGAATTGCCTTTTCTATCTTGCTTAGGTATGCCGCAAATGCAATACCTATGCAATGAAGAACACTGATATAAGAAAAAGGTTTGATAACAAAAATCATGCAAGAGAATTGCAGCAGCTGCATGCTTTGGACCATGATATGAAGAAACAAAGAATCTAGAAAGGAATGTCTTAAGGTAATTGCCAAAAACTCAAGGAAATTTGAATTTCGCGGGCTGCTACTGCGGACCCACCTTAATTAAAAGAAGACAGGATGTCAAATTATATTATTTTAATTTATTGTGTATGTGAAGACTATGTAGGTCATTGCTTTACCAAGGACGATAATGATCAAAGCATAATCACTGCACATCGTAATGAAATACGTATACAGGCCAAGTCTTTAAAATTACTAGCTACAGGACAAAATTTCTTTCTATTTTTAACCGACGATAAAAATAGACGAGGTTCTCTAGTCGAAGCGTATGTGTATATATATATATATATATATATATATATATATATATATATATATGTATATATATATATATAAACGCTATATATATTTTAATGTATGCATCACTTTTAACTTACAGAGTAGTCAGATTCTTGTTTTATTCGGGAGGGTGTACCTCGAAGCTGGTCTCACGTAGGTAAAATTTATTAACTTTGATTGGGTAGTTTTTGAGTTAGCTTCAATAATACGTATTTTTCCCACTAGGTCTACGTGGATGATGATCTAATTTATTTTGCAGAAAGTGGTTTCGAATTTGTGTGAGTTAGGTACTAGGTACCACAACTAAAAAGTTCAAAATAAATACTAAAAAATAAAAAAGCAATCGACTTCTAAAAACACTACAAAATGACAAGTAACTTTAACCCATTCATTGCCACTTATATTTTAAAAACATCACCTGGATGCCACTTAATATTTTTAATGATTACAATAGAGAATACGAAATTTAATGTGTTTTTCAATTTAAAAAAAACCTTAAAAAACCTTTTAAAAAAAACTTCTTAGAGTACCAACGCATATGGTACGTTGGTGGCATGACGTAGAAATCTCGATCAACGCAAATGGTGCGTTGGTAGCAACGAATGGGTTAATTTCGGAAGTCAGTGGCAAAAACGAAAATACAGAACCAAAGACACCATCAGTTTAGTTTGTAGAGATTTTTTTGCAAGTCAGTTCTTTTTTTTTTCTTGTAAATAAATTTTTATTAAACACGTCCATTGGACCTTAGCCATGCTGACAAAATCATTGTCAACACAAACTTCTGCACGGATTTGGCAGTTTTTCACGATTTGAATAAGTGTTCTTGCACTGAAAGTCCTTGCATAAAAACGCGCAACAAAAACCGACGACGCAACGAAGCAGACGCAAATTATTTTTTGCGAGTACAACTTTAAACTCAACTTTTTACACGTCTCGCATTCAGAGGGAACGGTTTACTGTTTGTACTACGATGTAGATATGTGACAATAGTTTAAATATTAAATCACGACATAAGCTTTTCTCGTTCGTAGAGATTCGTGATCAGATAGGTTCATCAACAAATTTTAGATACAAGAAGATGTTTTGCTTAAATCTACGATTAAGAAAATATGTAAACCACCCCAAATAAAATAAAACGAACGTTAACAATGGACCACAAAGTAGAAGATTTCACAGCATAGGAAGTGATTTATATTCTTTTCAAACACATGCGATGGGTCTTAACTTTAGTGAAGTTAAATTACTGCCTTTAACCTTTACTTCAATCAAGCAGTGAAGCTATATATTGAAATTTAGCCAAACATCTACGTATCACATGAGACCGTTTGATCTAGATCTAACACAGCGAGACGAGATCATAATTTAGATTTAAGCGGTTTTATTTCACGAAATTATTTTGTTTATACAGTACACAAGAATCATGTTATTTTTAGGCGCAATGATTCATGAAAACAAGCTTTGTTACTTTGTATTTACAATTATTGGGAATTTTACGTTTACAATTTCCTGGTGTGAAAGTCTGTTTTACAATCCCAAAAACAGTGCCGAGTAACTTGAAAAAGGACATTGACAAAAATGGCCTATAAACCAACACGCATGAAACATTTACTATAATTACTAATTCTTTTAATAATATACATTGCAAATATTTCAATAGAACGGATACTTTTTAATTTCGAAAACATTTTAAAAAGTATACACTTCCGTCATAATCCTCGGTGTTATTATTTTTTGGTTCAATTTGAGGTTTTTAATAGGCAAAGGTATTATAGATCATACAGCCAAGTCTTTGTAACAGCACTCTTAATAAGAGTTTGACACACACAAGCGTCAGTATTCTCAACACTTGATGTACGATAATGATTTTTAGTTACAAACAGTCCGCTATGATGTCGCGGAACCATAATAAGGCTTATCAAAAAACTCGATTGAACGCGCTGTTTGAAACGAGCAATAATATCGACACTGACAGTTGATGAATTGACAGATGACAACATTTGACATTTGGTAGTAATGTCACTTGGCGCGCTCATTCTGTGCTCGATCTGCGTTTGCGTTGGTTGCGTACTGAATTCGTTTGCATTTTGTTACTTTCCGATTTTATCTAACAACTTGGCGTGAACAAAGGACTGTGATTTTTTCTTGAAATATCGACCTCTGGCTGAGTTTTACTGATACGGACCTACTTAGAACAACGAACTGGCTTATAATTGGCTTTTTATTGACGTAATTATAACCTCAAAATCCGAAAGTGATTTGATTTTTTCCGCATTATCAAAAGTGTCCGTTGTTTTAATTAAGGTTCAATCAAATATATGCATTATCTAAAACCCAAAAAGTAAATACACCGCCCTGTTCTTGGATCTTAGGCGAGCTATGTATGGACGACGAGCAATGTCCTTTGAAAAGGAATTATAGCAGTAAGTACTACAGTGTACAATAAGCAAAAAGGATGACGAAACACCGAAAGCTGACACATATTTATAATAAATCAGTCTATCATTACAGACAAGCCCACTAAATGCTTGAGGTATATCCTGTATAATCGTTCATACAATACTAAGATCATAGAAAGAAGGGGATGTGTTGTCTCTGTCATAGAATAAATATATTAAGTATATTTGAATACATATTGAAACATTCAAGTTAGCTTTACATAGTGAATCTGAATTACAAATCATCAAATATCATACCGTAACGTACCGTACCGTAACGGTTGGACGACCATGAGTTAACTCTTTCGCATCTGTGAAGCTATATATATTATTATTTTAAAGAGTATCGTTTCTGATTCTCCCTCCCCACACATTAACTTCACACATTTACCTACTTCATTCTTCTGCCCTTATGCCATTTTATTTATTGTCAAGACAGTATGTCTTCCTCTTCCAAACTTCTCCATCAGCAGCTACTTCGACTTTCATTCTAGCATGGTTCACACATGACAATACCCATGTGTTCTGTGGTCATTCTCTATACTTTCCTGATGATCAATATTTTGCTATATGAATTCTCAAGTTTCACTTTCGGTATATCCTTTCGTATTCCATGTTGAATGATATCACGGCAGTCAGTGCATGGGGCGTGGGTGCTCTAGGTCGCACACTTAGCATTTATGCGTTGTATGCTAAGTGTTCGGGAAGACAGCATTGTTTTGTCAGACATTGTTACAACTCTTATGGCATTCTGGCACATTTGTGGATTGGGTTTCATAGTTTTCAGTCTGTTAAGGAAATGGTGGAAGTTTCAAGTTAATTGTAGTGTATGATTGATTGGTTTTTTAGATTTGTGATTTATTGTTTAAATTTTCCTTCATACCAGATGCCAAATCTGATACACCCCTTGATCCATCAGGCTTGTATAGCAGGAGTCAAGGAATATGTTTATTAATAAGGCTTGCCATTTATAGATCCTTATTGAAACCAATGAATCTGATCTGAGAAACAAGTCTAGGAGGAAAACTTTAAGCCTTAGACTTCGAGGAAAGTAATCGTGGGACTACTGAACTAGAATATCAAATAAGCAGAAACGTCGGCGGTTACAGCAGCAACATAAAACAGTACATAGTCTGGAATTCTAGAAGTCCTAATGTATTCAAATTATCTGTTTATAGTAAACTTTAGTTCGTATTACCTTCTGTGTACGTATAGTACACAGAAGGTAATACGTAAGCTATAACAACTTGTACAACTAGTAGTTCTGCGAACAGAAGACCTCGCGAGCACAAACTTTTTTTGCAACAATTAATATACCACTAAAGTTATTTAGGTAAAACAGAATATTTACCATGTTTGTGTAGTGTAGTGTAGTAGTGAAATTTATAACCATGTCAATTTAAAACCCTATAATTGTAATAAAACGCACTGACTGCGGCTGTAGGTTACTAAAAAGCATAAAATAAGCTCAGGTAAGTAGTACTAAGTCTAACAGTACCACCATCTAGTGACCTTATTTTAAAACTAACAAAATATTGGTTTTAAAGCCTCGTTTCAGAAATTCTGATAATTATTTCCAGAATTCTCTAGTTTTGTGATGAAAAGGCGGTCCCAGATGCTCCATCAATGCCTATCTAGTAGTTAAAGGGCCGATTCTACTGATAGAAATCTAAAAGTGAGCAATTTACTGCATTTTGAAGAGCTATTTTGCTCTTCACGCCAAAGATCCTCATCAGATCTTCACCAGATTTTTATGAGACCAACTTAAAGTTACTACCTTTCAAATAAAAAAGAACCATCGAAATCGGATCTCATAAGGCGGAGATATCCAGTAGCCACCGTTTTGCCCCTTTTTGGAAGAAGTATCCCTCCAATCGAAAATCCCGACGACAAAAAAAAAACATCTATAAAGTCCTAAAGTCTTTATACCAAGTTTCGTCCAGATGGGTTGTAAAATGCGACCTATAGACCCAAATTTTGCCAAACTTGAAGCAGAGACGCTTCTCTCGATTTGCTCGCTCGGTCAAATACATTTATGGCTGAGTAGTGAGTAGTATTAGAGAATCAAATGGATTGTTTTGTGATTTTCGGAGAATTGTATCGAGCTTACAAATATTTATGCTGGTGAGCTATTTTAAGAAATTTCCTAGAATCAATAAGCTTCTTTATTTAATTAAATAATCCAGATTACGTTCTCTAAATAATTGCTATACAAATTGCCCGTTTCACATATCATCGCTTTTAAAGTTGCAAGCTACAATTCGAATACTATTCGAATAAGCTATTCGATATAAGATAATTGAATCAGACCTGGATAACAGTGCCCTCCGAGAACGAAACCAGAGGAAACAAGAGCGATTGGCGATATTTCCCAACCTCAGCCCGGTGATCCAGTAGAAGTATTGTTGTATATTGGCTTGGTAAATGAAGGAGTACCTATCGTGTTGAGAATTAGAGATACTTCCCACGTTAGCTTTGCAGGAGTACAGTCACGAACAAAATTGTAAATCGTTTTTCTCGTGTAATAACGATTGCAACTTTGAGACATGACCTTTTTCATAACAGTGTGGGTTCTAAAATGTTATGTTTGTAACAAAATGAAATTATAATCAATACTGTGGGAAAAATCAATTTTAAAAGTTGTTCAGTGTATACATATTAGTGCTCATGACTGTTCCTATAGTTTAGGAGAGATTAGGTGAGTCAGAGAGGTCGAGTTCTGTTTTTAAACTGGGAGCAAAATACGGTTTGGCGAGATAATTTGTGCGATAACTTATAAAGTTTTTATGAAGGAACTAAATTACGTGTCCAGCCTTAAAATTCCTTTTACATTATCTTAGAAATCTAAACCCAAGCTTTTAGGTTTTCCGAGGAAATGCTCTCGATCATACATATATATATATATATATATATACTACGCACTCTTTATAGAATTTGTAGTATAACTCACCCGCCATCGATAGCTGTTGTCAAATTTAATAGACTAGTGACCAAATGGCTCCAATAGTAAGTACCTATTACCCGGGAAGTGTGACTCCTATCACAAAGGTCAAGCGCGTCAGGCGTTGGTACAGTATTTTTATCAGCTACTATTCTCGCCTCTACAAGTAATTTAACTATGGTTTGATACCTAGTAAGAAAACGGCTGCGTATGTAAGCAGAACCATTTATATTACACCTTTTATGTACAAAAAAAAAACATATTCTATTTTAAGCTTGTATTGTAAAGAAAAGATTTAGTACATATGACTAGGCTGGCAGCTAATGATATCTCCCACAGGCTTACGATGAGGGCATCCAATCCCGCAGGTTATTTGCAATCTCGGAATTTGCAGGATCTATGATTCTTGATCTCGCGAGATCTCGGTATTGGCGAGGTCCCGCTCTGCTGTGTGAGAAACATACTCATATATGTATGTGATCACACTCACATTGCATCACAACATATTATAAAACAAAGTCCCCGCCGCGTTTGTCTGTTTGTCTGTACGTTCGTGATGATCTCAAAAACTACTGAACGGATTTTAATGCGGTTTTCATCAATAGATAGAGTGATTGTGTTTTAAAAGTGTTTTAAAGACAATTTAATATGGTCAAAATAAAAATCTATATACATTTATTACTTTTATTTATGATAAAATATTAAATTTTAGTAATATTAAGCCGTCTTTTGCTTCAAATATTTTCGGAGAGCACATAACATGTCTATGGTTTCGTCTGGCAGACTGCATGTAATAAGTATGGGATGCTGCATAGCCGGCAGCAGGTAAAGCCCTTTCAGCTTCCACACTAGTGGCGGAATACACTTGAGGGCATTCAATACGAATGTTAAATACTTGCCCATCGAACCTCCCGTCAGTTCTATATCACGCGTATTCTCGAGCGTAGGTAATTAGATGCATGCAACTTCACAAATCAAAACATAAACAATGGCAGTCGGAATGGTACCCTGACGCCCGCGCCCGAGTTTGAGTTCAGCTCAGTACTCCTCATTTGCCAGCGCCTAAGGAAGGACGTCTTTATGCTACTCTCCAATTACGCAAATCCCGGAGATCCTGCACACATTATCTCGCTCCTTGCGGGAGTAGACAATCATGCGGGATCCCGGTATTTCGAGATCTCGGTATACCGATATTGGATGCCCTACTACCTACCTATCATCAGAGGCGATAGTGAGTGATCAATCTATGATCACCCACTATCGCCTCTGATGATGAGGGGGGAAGCTTGCAAAGATTCTGAAGTCGTAACTGTCTCTCTTGTTGCAGATTCCCGTAATTCGCTAAGTTCCACTAATTAAAAGTTCGACCTATTTACAAAAAATCTGCCACTAATCTACAATAGACAATGACTCATGAACAACATGTTTCTCCAGCATCATTCACAGCATCTCATCACGTGATATCTGTTTCTCGTACCCCCCCACGTTGGTATCAAAATCTATGTATTTACTAAGCTGTCACTCAGCCACTCTTCAATGATCAGTGTTCTTTGGTTTAACCTACAGACGAGTTTTTTTTTCTGTTGGTTGAAGAAAAATAAATTGATAATTCCAAGAAAAAACCAGGATTTTCGTGAAGTGCGTTTACTGAGAAAATGCTAGAAAACAGGTGAAAATAACTGCAGCAATACACTGATAAGCTTATCATGTTATTTCTAAGCTCAAACGAAATAGTTCCAAAGACTAGCCTCGACGTTGTGTTTGTTAAACACAACGTTTGACAAAGATTTGTTAAGTCGATAAATTTAGTATAAACTAGTAGTTCTGCGAACCTGAACCTGACCTCGCGAGCATAAACTTGTTTGCAACAATTATTAATATACCACTAAAGTTATTTAAAACGGGATATTTACCATGTTATTTTTATTTTTTCATCAGATTTTCACCAAATGTTTATGAGACCAATTTAAAGTAAACCTTTCAAATAAAAAAGAACCATCGAAATCGGATCTCATAAGACGGATAGCCCTTTTTGGCCTTTTTTGGAGGAAGTACATACATACTCCTCTAATCAAAAATCGCTGACGACAAAAAAAAATCTATAAAGTCGTAAAACCTGTATACCAAGTTTCGTCCTGATCGATTGTAAAATACGACCTGTAGAGTAGCAACAAACTGACAGACGAAAGTAAATTTTACTAGACTTGAAGCAGAGACGCTTCCCTTGGTCAATTAATTGGAATTAAGACAAGATCAACATCATTTTTATGTCATGTATAATCAATTATTAAGTGTTGCGCGATTTACCATAAGTTGCGGCTTACCATAAGTTGAAGCAACTATAAAAGTTGCACAGTTGTGTAGACGGTACAAGCAATTTGTTGCTTAAACTTGAGAAACTTGCATATCTCGATAGTGTTTAAGTATTTGAGAGACCTACACAAACAAGAAGGTGGGTCAGGTGAGTCTTCAGACAAAATAACCCATGTTTTTGCAGTAGACGAATCATTCAACACGCGTAGACTCCCAAACCAAACCAATGATTGATCACAAAAAATACCAGACTGCGATACACAAGTTGATTGATTGAACTGTGTTATTTTCTAATTAAAGCTCCAATTATTATTTACATTCTTGGCAACGTGTAAAAGAATCGTGTGTACGTCGTCCGCTTACGTCACACCTCCTGAATAACAATCCGTAGATTCAGATTATACTTGGCATTTGTAAGGTAAATAAATAATGTAATCAGCTGTTTCTGGTGATTGTATGTCGAAAGGATAAAGTAAGTAATGTAAGGTAATTGATGAAGGACATACATCGAGCTGTCAGTCTAAATTACGGAATAATTCTATTTTATCCAGTTGATGACGATTAATTTTCAATATTGTTAAAGGTCAGGTGTGTAGTACTCGCAACCGGCGTGCGTGTTTGACCCAGATGTATGAACGTAAACGAGGAAAAGGAGTGTGTAAGGATCGTAGAAGGTGGCGTTCTGTTGTTTCTGTCTGCCCTGTTGAGTTTATGTATGTTGTATGATTTATTGTTTCTTTACTATCAAATGATTCTGAGTAGCACTACCGCCAGCTAGGCAACCAAGGTTGGCGACTGTGGTAAACCTTTACTTTGAGAGAAGCTTATGACAGCAGTGGACTGAGATTAAATAAAAAAGACAGTTGATTAATTAGTGTTGTCGCTGAAAGATTGACATTTACAAAACGTTGATGATTACAACAATATCAGCCTTCAGAAGATGTACCTAGGTACTACATCAGTCTCGAAAAATATTTGGTTCAAAGGTACAGACAGACGTCACTGTTAGAATGTCGATAGTACCTACCTATTTAATTGAATGAATGCTGAAGATTCATTATCAAATAAATCAAAATAATATACCTTCTCGTACAATTTAAGGAACAGATGGCATGCCGTTAATAGCCAAAAATAGGTTGTAAGTAAGAACAGATCGACTGCGAACATTTAATTAACGTACGTTTTTATTATCCCTTCAAAACGAGCAGTCTTTGTGATATGTTCCAAGGGCATGAAACCTACCTATAAACAATGTTGGCCTTTCATTATAAAACGTCATAGGATTCCTGTTAACGTCTACTGCTAAACATGTCGTCCTATTACCATAGCAATATTTTATCGATATGTATATTTTTTTTGTTTTATCGATATGTATAGCACGCTTGTCAAACGGAATGGTATCCACAGAACTTAACTACTCCACAGTTTGTGAAAAACAGTAGAAAATTCGACTGCTGCAAAGCCAATCCTCTCTTGGCATAATACAAAGTAATTTAAGCAAATTAGGCTGAGGATCAACCTTTTTTAGGGTTCCGTATCTCAAAAGGAAAAATCGGAACCCTTATAAGATCACTCGTGTGTCTGTCTGTCCGTCTGTCACAGCCGATTTCCTCCGATTCCAATGGACCGATTAAGTTGAAATTTTGTACACGTATGAATTTCTGTGACCCAAACACAGACGTGTAACGTAAATAAATGAATTTTGAATATGACAAAAACAATTTATTTTAAAATTATAAAACAAAAATATATTTGAGACCCTCATAGTAAGCCTTTTCATTTGTATATCACACGGTACAGTTCGCAAAACTTTTATTTTTTTTTTTCTTATTTGCCCTCCAATAAATGGTCTGAAAAGGCTTACTATGAGGGTCTCAAATATATTTTTGTTTTATAATTTTAAAATAAATTGTTTTAAAGTTATCTAAGAAAATAGACGTAAATTGACCATTCCCCCTCCTTATCTCCGAAACTACTGAGCCTTTATAAAAAAATCTATGGTATTAAAATAACATGGTAAATCTCTCCATATTGCTCGTACAAACTTACATTTCCAGTTGGAATGTATGGGAGAGCATGTTTTTCAACTACAACATTAAGTTTGTTCTTGAGATAAATTCATCCCAACTACGGAACCCTTCATTGTGCGTAGTCCGACACGCACTTGGCCGGTTTTTTGAACGTCTAAATTACATAAGAAAGTCTCCACTCCCTCCCACGCCCCTCACCACTTCGTTGTGCTTTAACTGGAAAGAAGAAGTGGCGCTACAAATTCAAATGATTATTAATCCAAAATAGAATGGGATTTATTACGCTCAATCCTACCTACTTGGAACTCCACCATACTTAGAAGTTCCCGAAACCTAGTATTCGCTCCTAGAAGCGAATACAACTCTATTCCAGATCGGCTAATAAACCTACATACATGAGCTAATTAGTGAAAACATTGAACAAAAACATGGCGGGTTTATATTTAGACGACACGACGCGTTGGCTGCGCGAGCCGTTTCTATTATACGCCTTCCTACGATACTGGGTTAGCAAAACTATTGGAAACATAGTGATTCATCTAACATGGAAAATCTGTGTTATAGTTCGCGTCACGTTAGTTTGCCGCTCTGAAACCAGGCTTTCCGAAGCGCAAGGCATGACGCGCTGTTGTTTTAGTATAGATATTGTCTACTGCGCAGTCATTTGTAGATTACTTCAGAGCGGCAAACTTACATGACGCGTACTATACAATCAACAACTTTGATACTTGATCTATCAGCACTAGGGCATCCAATCTCGGTATACCGAGATCTCGAAACACCGGGATCCTGCATGATTCTCTACTCCCGCAAGGAGCGAGATTACGTGTGCGGGATTTGCGGGATTGGGGGGCAGCATAAAGACGTCCTTCCTTAGGCGCTAGCAAATGAGGAGTACTGAGCTGAACTCAAAACTCAAACTCAGGATCTGAGGTCGCGCTTGCGGCTAGCATTTGTTCGGGCGGCCGCGCGGGCGTCAGGGTACCATTCCGGCTGCCATTGTTTATGTTTTGATTTGTGAAGTTGCATGCATCTAATTACCTACGCTCGCGAATACGCGTGATTAAGAACTGACTGGAGGTTCGATGGGCAAGTATTTAACATTCGTATTGAATGCCCTCAAGTGTGCCCGCACACTAATGTGGAAGCTGAAAGGGCTTTACCTGCTGCCGACTATGTAGCATCCCATACTTATTACATGCAGTCTGGCAGACGAAACCATAGACATGTTATGTGTTCTCCGAAAATATTTTCAGCAAAAGACGGCTTAATATTACTATACTTAATTTAATATTTTCTCATAAATAAAAGTAATAAATGTATATATATTTTTATTTTGACCATATAAAATTATCTTTAAAACACAATCACTCTATCAATTGATGAAAATCGCATTAAAATCCATTCAGTAGTTTTTGAGGTCATCGAGGTCAACAGACGCGGCGGGGACTGTGTTTTTAACCGAATTCCAAAAGGAGGAGGTTCTCAATTCGTCTGTATGTTTTTTTTTTTTTTGTATGTTTGTTACGCGATTACTCAAAGACGGATGGACCGATTTAGAAAATTCTTTTTTTGTTTGATAGGGTATACTTCCGAAGTGGTCCTATATAAATTTTATTAACTTTGCTTGGGGAGTTTTTGAGTTAGCTTCAATAATGCGTATATTTCCCACTTATTTTATGTGGATGATGTGATCAATGATGTTTTATGTAAAAAGACGTAGATAGGTTACCTACCCAACATTCGATGTTCAAAAACGACACAATGTCGAACTCTTAGATGGCACGTGGAAGTAGGACAGCATGTCGTAATTATCGGGAGCGAAAAAGAGACAAGACGACGAAAATGTGGCTAATTAGCCACATTTTGACGTACTACTTGCGGAGCGTGTATAACCTATCTACGTCTTTTTACTTATAATATCATTGGATGTGATGGTGTTTTAATAACTTCCTATCACTGTATTTTACATGGCTATATCTACAGTTATTGTGCTCAATTATGTATTCGAATTAGTGTGGGGTAGGTTCCACAACTAAAAAGTGAAAAATAAAAACTTTTTAGCAAAAAATAAAACCGACTTCCAAAACAAAACACTACAACGTATTTTTCCCAATTAGTATATGTGGATGATGTTCTAATTTCTTATGCAGGTAGTGGTTATCGAATTTGTGTGAGGTAGGTACTATTCGTAAAAAGTGAAAAATAACTTTAATTTCGGAAGTCGGTGGCAAAAAACGAATATACAAAACCCAAGACACCGACTACCGAAATTAAAGTTATTTTTCACTTTGTAGTGTTTTGTTTTGGAAGTCGGTTTTATTTTTTGGCTAAAAAGTTTTTATAATATGTAGTGATGCTCATATCACATACATATATGAGTATGTTCTAAAGACTGCCTATATAAGCAGTCTCACACAGCAGAGCATGTGTCATTTATATGTACCTAGATGCGGGATCTCGCAAATACCGAAATCTCGCAAGATCATAAATCATCGATCCTGCAAATTCCGAGATTACAAAAAACCTGCGGGATTGGATGCCCTAATCAGCACCCTAATTCCATTACACGCGTTCAATCATAAATCGAGGGTTTTGAACGAAATTCTTGACCCATTGCATAGGTTTCAATAGGTTTGAATAATTCGCCTGCTCAACAACGCACATAACGCTATGAACGTGGCTGACTGTCAAAATACACACTTAAAATTTCAATTGGTCGCAATGCCTTCCATTGCGATCATTCGGCATTTTATGTGTGTTACGCAATTACCCCGCAGATCATGATGTTAACAGGGAAAGCATTTGATCGATCAGATTTTAAAGATACATGGAAATTATGAACCTACCCTAAGGCATCAGGCCAAGGATCAGTCAATTTAAATTCAACTCGGTGGACATCATTAGACTGAAGTGATGTTGATGAAGCAAACTGACATATCAACACGTTTGATTTGCGAGGTCTTACCAAATTTAACTCAGGAATCTAATAAACTAGTAGTTCTGCGAACAGTAGAGCTCGCGAGCACAAACTTTTTTGCAACAATTAATATACCACTAAAGTTATTTAAAATGGGATATTACCACGTTTTTTTTTTTTAATCAGATTTTTACCAAATTTTTATGAGACAAAGTACCTTTTCAATAAACAAAGAACCATTGAAGTCGGATCTCATAATGTGGAGTTATCCAGTGCCCTCTTTTAGCTCCTTTTTGGAGGAAATACCCCTCCAAACCAAAACCCCCCAACGACAAGAAAAATAACCAAAACAATCGTAAGACCTGTAAATATACCAAGTTTTGTCCGTTGTAAAATACGACCAGTAGAGGTAGGTACTCCTCGTCTGTCAGTTTGCTACTTGCTACTACAAGTAGCAACAAACTGACAGACGAAAGCAAATTTTGCCAGACTTGAAGCAGAGCCGCTTCGCTCGCTCGGACAATGCAGTCCTAAATTCAGAAGAAATTCTAGTTGTGGCATCAGACATTTCTTGCTAGACAATATTTCCGGGAAAATATGATTTTATGACCATTTCATGATCGTGATCGTTCTAAAACAATCAATTACCAGAATTCAAGACACAAACAGATATATTGTCGCCATCAAAAGCTAATTCCACTAAACCTTATTCAATTCTCAAAATATTATCTTATTATATCATAATTCCGATGCCACCTCGTCACTTCTTCACAAAAGAAACGTAAAGAACTGTTTGTTCCACGTACAGAGGTTTGTTGGCGCGGTCCCAAATAACAACTCCTGCGCACTGTTTGGAACGAAATGATAAATTATATCAATTTCGTGGTTCATTCATGTTCCCGTCTTCTAGAGATTGTTTTGATTATAATAAATTAATGGTTTGTTTATTTCAAGGTCAGGGTTGTTTAAATACCTATGTGTTTGTTGTAGAACTGAAGATATAATTCATGGAAAACTCTCTCAAGTTCATATAATCCTAATGAATGGCTATTTCATGAAATCTTTACAATTAGGATTATACTAACTTATGAGTTGTAAATACATAATACATATGTTACGGTCGCGAATCATACTTTATTAAACCAACCTAATTGACTTGCAAATTGCCAAACTCGTAAGAAGATTTGAATTTCGTGGGCTACATGGAGCTTTCCCCTTAAACTGATAAGTGCAGAGACGTTTTAATAACAACATTACGCCTGTAATCCCTGAAATAACAGTCAGAGATGTACCTATAGTACGTGGGTGTACTGTACGTACATCTCTGCCATCAGGCTTCATCAAGCATCAGCTTTATAATATCTGAAAGGAAATATTGCATAGTACGAGCTCAGAAACTAAACTAATTATTTAGTTGCCAGTGCCAACCAAGAAATACAATAAATCACGTCGAGTCAATCTTCAGCTGCTGCTTAAACTACAAGTTTCTTGCTTGCGGCATATAATAAAATTGAAACAACAAGCGACTTGCATTCTACCAACACTGTTTAGATCACTTTAGACTCATCAGCATCATCATTCTCCTGTCCTTATCCCAATATATGTATTTGGGGTCGGCGCAACATTTTTCCATACTTCTCTAGTCGTCATCTCGGTAGTCAGCCCCTTTCTAGCCATATCATCTTTCATACAGTCCATCTTTCCAGTTTAGACTGTGCATTTTTTATAGTTGCTTGAATTTATGGTATGCCACAGGTAATTAAATCACGACGTAGAAATCGAAGTTTACTGACGGCCTTATTTTTATCACGGCTTGAACAATTTCTATAGTTCGTGCCGAAACGAGGCAAAATACAATAACTTCCTACTACCTGTTGTAATAAATGCAAGAGCCTCATAAGTCAGAACCATGCGTTATTTAAATTTATTACACCAGTCCAGCTGTGCCCATCTTCCAGCTGATACAATCCACGTTAAATTCAGCCCAAACCAGCCAAAAATAAAATCAACAAGATTCTTAGCAACGGCTCCGAAAACGGAACAAAAAATATGCTAACGATATCTGTGCTTCCACCTGTCAGCTTAAATAATATACAGAAACTGTTCTACGTATGGCTGTTGTTTCACTCACTCACACAGGCTTAATTCTTATGTTGCATCATCCTCTTGCCCTGATCACAATATATTTGTGCCCGGTTGATAGCTATAAACTCATTCCCTGTTACGAGTACATGGCACTTGAGCATGACGGGCGAAATGTGGGTGTTACTATTACACCACTGCCTAACCCTTCACGGAATACTTACAGGGGTGATTATGCTATTTGTGGTTGTCGCTGTATGTCTTTTTCTTATATGCCTATATCTCTATCAGCCCTCATCTTAGCAGTCACCATCTTTCTAGCCATAACACCTTTCACACAATCCGGTCTTTGTTCTTCTTTTATTCTAATTACCATCTTTATCAGCCGTCATCTCAGTAATCAGCTTCTTTCTAGCCGTATCTTTTCTAACACAGTCCATCTGTCGTTTCTTTTCAAAGTATTTTTAAGTAGCATTGCGCGGTACAAAGATTTGTGTGCAAAAATTTTGAACATATGTGTGTGTGCCCAGACGATGAGGGTTTGGATGTAGAGTCTGTATACTTTAGTAATCTGTGCACCTGTCCAACGCCATCTGCCGGCCGAATCTTACGCTTAGCATAACACCTGCTTCCGCGTTTATAAAGATTGTTTGTCTGTATGAATCCTTGGTAAAGAAATAATGTTGGATTTTATTGATTCGATTATAACATTGTAAGGTCAGTATTATGAAAGAAAATTCGTATATTTTCCAATGCCATGCTTTTGAAATTGTAATGGCAATGTATGTAAATTCAGCTGTGTTACAAGGGTAGGTTGTAATAATAAAGTATGATGAAAACATCTTAGTATGACGGAAATTGTACATCAATAGTCGCCATAGCTTGTAGCTAAATATATTTTCGATCATTTAACTTTTTCCTATTTATTTTAGGCTTCGTAATTTTACATTTAGGTATGCATAATCCAACAATACAAACAACCTTCTTTGAATGCAGCGAGAAGACCCCGTACAATAACACTAAGTACAACCGTTTGTTTACTAAAACACCCAGGTGGCGGAACGTACTAAGATCTAGACCGTTATAGGCGTTATGATAACTACATATTATTCTAACAACAGCTAATAAAGGTCAGTATATTCCCGCGCTGCGACCCCTGCCGTATGATAATGCTATATGCAAGGTGCGTGTGACGTCACAGCGACATATGGCCGAGTTGCGCACGAGTTTGTGTACGTACGGTGTTGGATTTTGTGCGCAGATGGCGCGTTTGGAGTGAGGTATGAAAAAGAAAGAATGGCTTACTACGATAAGTGTCAGATAAAACAAAAGTTGAGGTGGTATTCAAAAAAGTTTTCTGAAACACGATATCGAACCAATAATCACTATCGAATGGATAAACTCCGTTTAAAAACCTCAGGAACCGGGCATAACTCACTCGCTTTCGGTAGCATGCCCACCCCAACTTCTCCCGCGTATGTTTCTCTAAATCACCTGCAGTAAATGGATTCACCCTTGTTTTGTTCGCATTACAACGTATAAGGTAAATACTTATGTGTACGTAATTAAGTCTGCGAAGGCGGTACAGATGTTATTACGGTAAACCGGGGTTACTTTGATACTACGGGGTTACTTTGATATCGACTTTCGACTTATGAAAAACATATTTTTGTAATATCTACAACGCCTTACTATCAGTAGTTGGCACTTCTGATAGTTTCTTTTTTAATAAGGCGTTGTAGATATTACAAAAATATGTTTTTCATAAGTCGAAAGTCGATATCAAAGTAACCCCGTAGTATCAAAGTAACCCCAGTTTACGGTACTGATCACAATAAAAATGAATCAAGTTCAGGCGTTAAGTTATTAACCTAGAAGTTTTGCTTTACAAGGTTTACTTTAAAAAGTGGTTTTTAAATTATTTGCATACTAGCTGTGCCCCTTGACTTCTTTCGCGTAGCCGCCACGTTGCATCGCCCGCCGGAGCTACTTGTTCACAATTTCATGGGTTTTAATTTTTTTGCGCGGAATTAGGGTTCCCGGAACCCTAATTCGTTTTCTATAATAAAAGCAGCTAAGTTACTCCGTATAACATCAGCTATCTGCCAGTGAAAATCCCGTCAAAATAAGTCCAGCCGTTTCAGAGATTAGCCGGAGCAAACAGACAAACAGACATTTTTTTTTCATCAAAAGTCGAAAACTATTGGGCATAAAAAAAAGGTGAGTGCGTGTCGGACCACGCACAATGAAGGGTTCCGCAGTTGGGATGCATTTATCCCAAGAACAAACCCATACATTCCAACTGTAAATGTAAGTTTGTACGCACAATATTGAGAGATTTACCATGTTATTTTAAGACCATAGACTTCTTATAGGTTTTCCTGTAATTATAATCTATAGGTATAGAAATATTTTCAGTATTTCTTTTTTTTTTTCAAAATTTTAAGCTCAGTAGTTTCGGAGATATAGGGGGGGAATGGTAAATTTTCGTGTATTTTCTTAAATAACTTTAAAATAGTTTATTTTAAAATTATAAAAAAATATATATTTGAGACCCTCACCGTAAGCTCTTTCATTTGATATATCGCACGGTACAGTTTGCAAAACTTTTATTTTCCGCAAAATTGACCCCCATATTCAAAATTCATTAATTTACATTACTAGTCCTTGTTTGGGTCACAGAAATACATACGTGTACAAAACAACTTAATCGGTCCATTCGATTCGGAGCAAATTGGCTGTGACAGACGGACAGACAGACAGACACATGAGTGATCCTATAAGGGTTCCGTTTTTCATTTTGAGGTACGGAACCCTAAAAAAGAAAAAACTGTTTGAAAATGTGCCAACAGCGCTCTTTCATATGATACCCCACATGCCCTAGTAGCCCTACTCAATTTTTTTAAGGCCCGCTTTAAGTACCTGTTTAAAAAAAAAAAACATTTTTATTTATTTCTCATTTGCACAATAATTGGGCAAACGTCATCTAAAACTATTCCAAAATTCAAGTTGATAGCGTTAGTAGTTCTCCAGATATCCAGCTGTGACAGACAGACTGAATCGCACCATAAGAGTTCCTTTTTACCACTTTGATAGGGAACCCTAATAGCTGTTATTTTGACATTACAAACAGACATATTAGGTTGGGGAAAAAGTCTTTTCGCATTATAGTATGTATGAACTTGTAATAAAATCTCTTTGGCTATACTATTTGTATCTGGCTGGTTTTGATATCATTGAAAGTTTAAATTTTAAAGAACATAATTCCAAATTCAAATTAGGAAAATGTGTGATTTTCATTTGTTTTTCGTACCGTCAAGATGAGTGAATCTAATGAAGAAATTCGATACATTTTAAAATTTTGCTACAAACAAGGTAAAAATGCAACGCAAGCCGCGAAAAAAATTTGCGATGTTTATAGACCTAGTGTAGTGTCTGTGAGAGTAGCACAAATTTGGTTTAAGCGTTTTTAATCCGGAAATTTTGATGTCAAAGATGCACGTCGCTCTGGTCGCCCTATTACTGATAAAATGGATGCCATTTTTGAAAAAGTGGAGCAAGATCGGCATATCAGTAGTTACGACGTAGCTGAAGAACTGGAAATTGACCACAAAACAGTTTTGGCGCATTTGAAAAAAACTGGGTAAACAAAAAAGCTCGACATTTGGGTACCTCACGAGCTCACTGAAAGAAACCTAATGAACCGTGTACTCATTTGTGATTCTTTATTACGATGTAATGAAACCGAACCATTTTTGAAGAAGCTGATAACTGGTAATGAAAAGTGGATCACGTATGACAAGAACGTGCGAAAAAGGTCGTGGTCAAAGGCCGGTCAGGCTACACAGACTGTGGCGAAACCCGGGTTAACTCGCAACAAGGTGATGCTGTGTGTGTGGTGGGATTGGCAGGGCATTATTCATTATGAGCTGTTACCACCAGGCAGGACCATCGATTCTGAACTCTACTGCGAACAACTGATGAGATTAAAGCAAGAAGTTGAGAGAAAGCGGCCGGAATTAATCAACAGAAGGGGTGTGGTTTTTCATCATGATAACGCTAGACCTCGCACATCTTTAGCCACTCAGCAAAAATTAAGAGAGTTTGGCTGGGAGGTGTTAATGCATCCGCCGTATAGTCCTGACCTTGCACCTTCAGATTTCCACCTGTTTCGGTCTCTTCAGAATTCTTTAGGCAGTGTCAGGTTAACATCACGAGAGGACTGCCAAAACTACTTGTCGCGGTATTTTGACCAAAGTCCCAAAATTTCTATAGCGATGGGATCATGTCCCTACCTACAAGATGGCAAAAAGTTATCGAACAAAATGGTACCTACATACTTTAGTTAAATGTAAATAAACTATATTAAAAAATGTTTTGAATTTTCTTAAAAAATGCGAAGAAACTTTTTCCCCAACCTATTATACCAATTTTATTTATTTGTATAGATTATAACTTTGAATTGATAATACATAATAAATATTGAAATGGCTGCAATAGCTTGATGGCTATTCTAGAGCGTCAATGCACCTAGCTTCTGACGTTTCATACGTGCCCATGTAGGTTTATGTCAAATATTAGCAGAAGCCACAACCCCACTACCAACATGAGCATGTTTCGCCTAACTGTGGAGTTAACAAACCTCACAGCACTGTTTTTAGGGATCCGTACCACAAAAGGAAAAAAAACCGGCCAAGTGCGAGTCGGACTCTCGCACGAAGGGTTCCGTACCATTATCTATAATAACGGCAAAAAAATCACGTTTGTTTGTATGAGAGCCCCCTAAAATATTTATTGTATTCTGTTTTTTAGTATTTGTTGTTATAGTGGCAACAGAAATACATCATCTGTGAAAATTTCAACTGTCTAACTATCACGGTTCATGAGATGCAGCCTGGTGACAGACGGACAGACAGATAGACTGCGGAGTGTTGGTAATAGGGTCCCATTTTACCCTTTGGGTACGAAACCCTAAAAACCGCATCCCAATCGGTTCACTCGTTTAAGAGCTACGGTGCCAAAGACAGACACACACACACAGCGGTCAAACTTATAACACCCCTTTTTTGCGCCGAGGGTTAAAAAACGGAATCCTTATTCGTCTGTCTGTCTGTCCGTCTGTCACAGCCAATTTGCTCTGAATCGAATGGACCGATTAAGTTGAAATTTGGAACACATGAATTTCCGTGACCCAAACACGGATGTAACTTAACTAAAAGAATTTTGAATATGTGGGCCACTTTTAAGGGTAAATAAGAAAATAATAAAAAAGTTGTGCTAACTGTATAGTGTGACATTTCAAATGAAAGGGCTTACTGTGAGGCTCTCACATCTCAAATAAATTGTTTTAAAATTATTTAAGAAAATAGACAAAAGTTTACTATTGGGACCCTTATCTCCGAATCTACTGAGCCCATAGATTAAGAAAAATAAGAAGTCTATGAGTTTTAAAATAACATGGTAAATCTCTCAATATTGTGCGTACTGACTCACATTTGTAGTTAGAACGTATGGGAGAACATTGTTAAGTTTTTGGGATAATTCTGTCTCTTCTTTTTTCATCACAACTACTCAACCCTTCATTGTGCGTGGTCCGACACGCACTTGACCGGTTTGTTAAATAAAGATAATGATGCATGACAAATCAGATTTGCTTATGTATTCATTACATAGACATTTAACATCGATCTTCTCATCTAAAAGTCCATTAATACAAATCGACAAAACAATAGAACTAAACCAAGCCAACGTCCTATCAGAGAAACATTTCTGAAAACTCACAATTAGTTAAAATCCAAACATTTCAGTCTAACTGAGCGGAACTAGACTCAATTCCAGGAAAAATAAACCGGAATATAATAACAGGTTCAATGAGAAATCCTAATTAATAACTGAGTTCATGTTATTTATTAAAATAAAGAAGGGCTGTGTGCACAACCGATTGTCTACAGAAATAGAAAATAAATAGCAAGAAAAAATAATCATAGGCATGAATTAATATCCCTGTCAATCGTTGAAAATAGTGCTATTTGCAAACTTTTTTTTAGGACTACGCGTTGTCTATTTTGGCTTAGGTACACTGCCGTCATAAGGAAAAAAGACGTATCTGACATCTTTTTCGAAATCGAGTTATTTACATATTCGGAATCAGCAAGAAAAAACGCATCTACCAGTATTTTTTATATTGGCGTAAACATAACGAAACCCTAATAGTTCTTACTATTAAAAGACGCATCTGCCTTTGTATCTTGTACTTTAAACAGGACAAAATATTTTTTCTCCAGTTCAATATTTCTGTACGAGTACGTCCTTTTTCCAGGCGGCAGTATAGTAAATAAATTAATTTTGTCAAGCAAATCGACACCTTACGGTAATTTGCCGCGTTATAGCCATTTCATACAACTGTCTTAGAATGACAGTTGCGATTTGAATAGACGGACAATTTAAGTTGCTAGTCAATTTGCTTAACAATTAATTTCCCTGACTTTACTTCTGTAAGAAGTGATTAAACCAATACATTCAATGAAGCCTAATGAATTCGCATATTTCCTAAATCGGTAGGTAAAACAAATATTGGTACTACCTAATAATATTTCGATATTTCAAGTCAGGATGCTCTTATGAATGAAAAGTAAAAATCGATGGTGTACGCTCTTCCCAACATTTTAACAATCATGAATGAACTCACGTCACTGCGGTCAGTACAAACTTCGCAGAAATTTATTCCTACCCGTAGAAAGATGACGTGATTGTTTACAAAACTAATACCTAACAATGTTAAAATCTTGCACAATTACGACTTAAATTCTATTTCAAATGTTAATATTATGATATTAGAGTATAACTTCCTTATTTAATCTGGTGATGATTCGGTGAGGAAAAGTTGTGTGCTTAAAATATTCAGACCGATACCTACTGCCACCTAGCGGCGAGTAGCAAAACTAAAGCGACGTCGACATGTTACTAGTGTTGCTGTGTTATTCTAGATGGCGCTGTACGAAACTTTGTTATAATAATTTTATTAAGTTCAAAATACTTTTTATTCCATTTCTCCCTAAATAATACTACATAGATAGTACTTACCCAGAATCCGCTACCGTTTAATCCATGAAGAAAGATGGACTTACCTGCAACAGAGAAAACAATGTTAATAAGTTACAAATTAAAAAAAAAAATCATACGAAGATGAAAACATACCTTTGATTAATACATGTGAGCAATTTTTTTCATTGAACCATCAAAAAGGAATAAAAATGAACGGATACATAACAACACGCCTTGTTTCCCCAAAGGGTTAGGCAGAGTTGTACTTAAGACTGCCTAGTACACACTACACACATATTTCGCCAGTTATGTTAATAGGGGGCGAGCCTATTGCCATCAACGGGCGCAAATCCAGACTCCGGGTCGGAATTATCATTGTAGAAAAACAGATCGTAAATACACATAGCAGCCGCAGCAGTGGGGTTATTATCTCCATTATTATCTGTATAAACTTATACCTGTGTTGCAATGTATCAGCCCCTTACCACACGTCAAATACCTTGGAGTGAACACATACATACATAATTATGTCGGTTGCAATGTCCCGTACCACGTTACCAGATATATAATATTTTCTTGTCTCGATTTTACAGTAGGTAAAATAAATATTCGTCTGCCTAATTGGGGACGTACTGTTAACACATTGCTAGTTTTAAAACAACCATGTCTTTAAACATTTACAAAGCACGGAATCACTGAGCCGGCAATATCTACTAACTAAAATATTTTTACAAAAAAAAACAAAAAACAACAGCAGTGTTTTGTTTGGAAGCCCTAAACAAAACACTGCAAAGAAACAAAAAAAAAATACGTGTCGACTTGACTTTTTTTTCGTCGGTTAAAAATTATTGGCACCGAAAGAGCATTGAGCGCAAAACTTCTGCCACGGACCGCCTTTAAAGCCCGCAGCACACAGTTTCTATTCGTCATTTCAATTGTGTAAGTAAACAATGACACGCTTGGTGTGTATGGAAAGTGTTGACAATGCCGCCTCTGCAATGGCCGCCGTCACCGTGCTCTGAGCGTAGAGCAATAGAGCTTAAAAGCCCGAAGATTGTACGTATTGCTCGTACGAATAATCGTATTGCTTCAGACGCGAAGATTATGGAAAAAGTGGCTACCTTCCGAGATTACCATAGTAGTAACTCCACTAGATCTCACACAATACCGTGGCATCAATGCGGTTAATTAAAACCCTGGACGCCAGTCTAATTGGAACACAAGCACGCGTAGAAGCTGTGATGACTGTGTGTGGGTATAAATTGGATGAAAGCTACAAGGGAACTAGGGCAGGGTCTTTCATTAAATGATTAAGTAATAATACTAATAATGATATTGAGTGGCAAAAACAGCATGCAGCCCGCCCGATGTGGTCACCACCGCCTCTTATGGTCATCATTTTATGCAAATTAGGCTAAAAAAAAACGTTGAAAGTTAAAAATTACATAAGAAAGTCCCCCAAAACGCCCGCCCTTCAGCTTTTGCTAGGAACTAGAAGTAGCGCAATTAACTCCCGAGCAACATAGCTGTCTGTTCAGTTAGAAGAACTTGATCTACAATACCAGACGCATCGCAGGTGATTTGTAAACAGATTATTTTTACTTGTGATACAGAGGTACTCGTACAATGGTTGTCAGTGGTTTGGTTTTGTTGTAGAACCAAAGATCCCAGACAGAGATCCCTTAGATACAAAGTTTAAATGTCTGATGAACTTGTGAAATTATTGTTTATAGTGATATGCCTTTTGCCATTCGGCCAAACGAGCGATCATCGTTTTTTTAATGCAATCAAGCCGTACGAGAACCGTCGTCGTTTATTTTACACCGATGACCGAAGTGATGTGTGATATTGGTGCAATTTGGAATATTTACGTAGAGAACGTATAAGGACATAGTATCAACATTAGTTTACACAATAAAACGCATATCACAACAAATACCTCCGCTCGTGTGTGAAGCTTTATTAAACGGGTTGGGGAATTCCTGCTGTTTAAGAAGAAAAAAAAGAGAGAAATGTATACGTATTTTCTTTATTTTTCTAGAAACCAACTGATTAGCAAATTCTTCCCCTTTAATCAAAATTGGTTTTATCATTTAGCCGTGAAAATCATGAATCTTTTAGATATTTTCACACTTTTAACTTAAGATCGAAATCCCTAAAATACTAAGTGAGTTTTTCATAAAATATTTAGGAAACAATCTGCTGCTTTTCAAACAAGAAAACGATATACCCATCCAGTAACGTATTACTCATACGTACATTGCAAAAACAACCGGTTCGGTACATGAAACATTTTATTGCGTGTATAAAGAAGGGGTGATGTGATATGAAAACACGACAGACAATAATACACCTGAAGCGGAGGAAATATCAACTAGTAATGTATGTATGTGTGTACGTAATGTATGCCTCTAATAGAGGAAGACCAAAGAAACTATGGAAGAACTTTGTGAAAGATGTTATGGCTAGAAAGGGAGGAACTACCAACATGACGACTAATAGAGAAGTTTGGAAGAAGATGAAATGTTGCGCCGACCTTAAATTAATTGCGGTAAGGGCAGAATAGTAGTGATTGGGTAGCAGGCGGGCAATCGGCTCACCTTACCACCAGGTGATCACCGTCACTCATCTACAGCTGTAATACCAGAAGCAGCGAAGGAATGTTACTATACCGGTACAGGTTTCTTAGAACGAAGTTCTTTAACGCGGCTTACGGTAGGAGTTAACTGGTAGATATCGTCACGTAACGAAAAAGCGTTATGTCCCCTCCGTGCGACTTTTCGAATCCACACTTTACTCTCGAGAGAAAGACAACAAATATGAATTTGGCCAAAATGTAAATCTAAGATGGCGGTTGCGGAAATTATGACTTTGTTTTACGTGAAAAAGAACTCTGTTAATGACGGAGGTCCCCAGACCCGCACGTGCCAACCAGACCAAGACAAGAATATTTTGTCGTAGGTCATGCTAGAGGCTTGTTTCTATATTGGGTCAGCAGCCGAAATAGTGGAAGTATTAATTTGAAAAGGTCGCTAAAAATGGTGTATATGCAAAAATTGGGTTAGCAAAGGGCCGTGGGACAGAAATATATCCAGATAAGAACATACAAATACTTACTATTATAACATCTGAAACATTATTTAGGAATCATTCAATACACTTAACAGAAATAACATCATCTGCATACAATTTATCTTCCGCCAACTGGTCATCACGTGTTACATGTGGAGTGATTGAAAGGCTACACGTGTCTACTATATATAGTCGTAGTACAACCATTACTAGAGTCAGGTGAACAGGCGGAATGCTGGGTACAAAATAGATGATTAAGTTATATTGCCCTTTTAACACATTATCTGCTTAATTCTTTATGCAAACGTTTCTTTATGCTACACCCTTACCGACCCTTATTTTACGATGTTTTCGAAACAATAGAGATGCACAACGAACGCACAGGTGCGGCGCGCCGCACTCGAAGAAAGTTATGTAAATTGTATGGACGCGCATACGCGCCGTCAAGCACCTGGTGAACGTCCGAAAACGCGCATGTGCGTCTGCCGCGCCTAATGTATTAAGCCACTGTTTTCCGGTTTCTCAAAGACGGGACTTTGTCGAAAACATTAAATCTGCTATATAGTTTCATGTTATCTCTTTGTAACAAATGTATTAATTTTTTTTTTTAAACAAGTTTTTATTATCCTGGATATCATCTAGGACCTTGTCAAGACGAATCAAACGAGTCCAAACTCGATATAGGGTTGCGTCGTTTTATTACTGAGTTCCCACGGCCACCTTTCGGCTTCATCATCAGACCAGCTCCATGTCATAATAATATTGCATTGTCATCCGATTTACACATGTCAGTTCAATCTGAAACCGGGAAGTGGGTCTAATTTTCCTTGCAAGATTAATTTACAGACAGACAAGACACCGGAACAGGTGAAACTAAATAAAAGCTTGTAAAATGGGATTTATAATGGGATGTATTTAAGGTTTTAATTGAAAGAAGAGTTTGCCCGATGGTAAGCCCTGCAGAAAGCGAAGTAAAACATATATGAGCCTAGCTTGTTACTTTACAAATCGAGTGTAAAAAATAAGAAAAATGTTAGGCAGATGATGTTTAAGCCGGAATCTCTAGCACGAAATTAATCACAGTTTAGTACCCAAAACAATAATTCACGAATGACTAACAAGAAATCCCAAAACACTATCAAACTACATACATTATCTAAACAGGGTACTTGGCATTGAGAAACAAAACCCTAACACGTGGGTTCCCGTGTGCGAACCGATGGAATTTTACTAGATCAACGCGTGAACATGCAGCGTGCGTAATTTTATGCGTGTTTTGATATAATGCGTATCCGTAGTTACGGTCCAGAGAATGTTGGAACAAATAAAAATAATGGTGGTTATATTTGGATGAGTTGAGTCATCATCTCGATTTCATCTATGACTTGGATCTATGTGTCTTTAAGAAAATTTGCTGCAAGAGAGAAAACTGCAGAAATAAATAAAGGTATCATTATTTGAAACCGCGACGAAACATTTCCTTGGTAGAAAGAAAGATCCTACCAAAAACATTTTCATGTAAAATGTTACCAAGACGAGACCATATGGCCTCGCACTGTCAAAAAGTTATCAGATCTCATGTAGAGCCAAGCTTCTAACTCTACACGCCCTAACTTCACAAACTGTACACCTAAGTCAAAATATGAGGCTTGGCCGTTGCCTTACTACAAGAACTATTGTATAATAGAAAAATAGTGAATACCATACGCCCATGTGACGGTAGGGAAACGGCCAAGTCACATATTTTAACTAAAGTGTAGAATTAGTGAAGTTAGGGCTTGTAGAGTTAGGGCGTGCGAGTAGAGCCAACTCTACATGAGATCTGATAACTTTTTGAAAGAGTGAGAGATATGGTCTCGTCTTGGCAAAATTTTAAAAAAATATGTTTTTTGGTGGGATTCCACTTCTTTTTGTATCCCCTAATTTAAAGGGCCACCCTTTAAATTAGTGATTTACTAAAAATCCTGAAATAAGTATTTTATTATTATAACCAGGAGTCCATATATAAATTTGCGGAAGTCTCATACAAACTTACCGTGCCCCCCGATTCTGATCGAAGTGATATCGAACTCATTTTCTCCATGCAATTTTCTTCATAAAATAAATCAATATTAAAATAATATTTGTCATACATTATACGCGTACCAAAATAAAAATTGCCGTATCAAATTGTACCTCAGATGTTCCAACTTTACTTCATCTAACACTCAAAGAAACTGGTTCATGTTAAGAACGCGAAGAAAACTAGTGGTAACTGTGGTACCCATCGCAACGTTTACCTGTCTGGAGTTTGTCAGCGGTGAGGCTGCGCAGGAGTCGCTTGATGCTGCGCCGCCGGCGCACGCCGCACCCGTCGTCCGGTGAACTCATTGGCATAAGGACGGCAACATATCACTTGCCGCCATTTTGTTTTGTACTTGTGCTTACACTTTTGGTTTTAGTTGGTCATATTTGGTCAATTTTAAATTGTGGTTACTTCGTTTTTGTTGTTTAGTTTAAAAGTAATGTTGGATCTAAGTGTGACAATTTTCATTTAAAATTTCTCAAGTATTTCGTAAATATGCAGCAGTATGAAGCAGAACTTTCTCAAACAAAGTTCCTTTATCTACATGTCGTACAAGTACTATACGTCCTATTCTAGCACAGTGTACTCGACATACCTCAAGCTACGTGCCAGTACGAATATCAATCAAGAGGGTTTAGGCCTCATCTGTACCAGTAACCAGGGTAATCCAGGAGGGACGTACGACTTAAACATACGGATTACTCTGCATATAATGAAGGTACAGAAAAAATACCGTCTTGATCATAAGTCTATACGAAATAAGAAGGGCAAAAAACCGAAAGATGTCGTGAATACAGAGTTCGGGCCTAAAATTAAAGCTGGTGAGAAGCATTGAAAGCCTTAATAAAGTTTATACGAAAATATATACAACAAACAGGAACCTTTTCAGTATTACAAACACGCTCTTATTTGCATATTCACTGAACGAAATTGCCTAAAGAATCCCTTTGATACGACGCGTCAAAAATATAATGAAACTTGGGAAAACAAATAATACATTTTTTAGATTTTATTAGAGAACAGCAGTGCTATTCTGTACAAATCTCACCGTGAAAACTTAGGTGAGGTGAGCGTGGAGTGAGCTGTCAATAGTGTCAATCTCTAACATCAGGTGGAATGAAAGCTCACTTCACCTAAGTTTTGACGGTGAGATTTTTACAGAATAGACCGGCTGTACTGGATAGTATTTTCTATATACGAGTACTAAATGTCAGTTTAAAGGTGAAAGGTCCAACGGTTGACGCCCTTTATAGAAATCAGGTCACTGCACTAAATGAGACGAAAATTTTGTGATACTTTATGTAACATTATTTTAGTATACATCATATTATAATATTGAGTTTTAGTCAAAGTTTGGCTATGTAAAGCGAGTTCCGAGCGAGCGAGGTGAGGTCCTGAGTTCAATTCCCGGGTGGGGCAAATTGTTATTGCTTTTTCCATCTGGAATTTCTCAATATTAACCCGGAGTCCGGATTTATGTCCGGTCGATGGCAATAGGCTCTCCCGCTATTACATGGCCATAACTGGCGAAATGTGGGTGTTATAAAGGTGCACCTCTGCTTAGGCAGAGGTGCACCGGGGAATACACGCGTGATATTATGTTATGTAAAGCGTTGTCTCTGTCACTCATACCTGTGTGACCGTCTCTTGTTAAAGCTAGATGTGTCATGTTTACGCACGAGTTACTTCGTAGTTACGCTTTCGTGAACAGTTTTAATGAACTAGCTTTCAAACAAGAGCAATGCAAGTATTTTACAGAAATGAGGAATTTTTGACAAAGCTTCTTTGAATTTCATTGCAGTTTGAACTTTTGAACAAAACTTGTTTGCTAGCGAAAATATGGCTGCTTGGCTGCTTTTGAACAGTAAAATGATTCGATTTAAACTTAATTTTAAAACTCGTTGCACGTATTCAGACAACCTCGTAACTTTTGTATCTGTTTAGCTCTCAATCTCCACATAATAGGATACTCTTACTCCTCCATACTTACTGTTACAGTACATATTACAAAACAGTGTCATCATTTGATTTGATAATCACTCAAGTTCAATTCTAGTAGTATACGAGAGTTGAAAGTCGTGCGATTGGAAATGTCTATGTCTAGCAGTGGACTGATTCAGACTGATAGTGATGATGATGATGATGATGATAGTGATGATGATAATGATGATTTGACATGCAACATATCTCCATTTCTCCTCAAAAGGAACACCCTGAACCCTGACTATTCCCACATAGATATAAATATAAAAGCCAGCTCATAGTCCCATCTACATAGGTCAAAATCTAAACTACCCTCCACTACAGACCAAGTGTGACTCACTCCAAATCGACTCGAAGCTCGTAATTCTTCATTTCTACATTCCTCCGATATAATATGTCACTATAAATTCGATGGACCGTTTTAAAGCGTTAATTGCGCAATGTCAAGGCGTAAGGTCGGCGTGAGGCCACAGAGTAGAATGTTGATGGAGTACTTATTTGGACTGAAAGGGCAGAAGTAGTGTTACTTTATATTTATGTCACTGATTGTATTAGAAATATCTACTCGGTGAAATTCGACGAGGCTTTAATATAGAATTAATGTATCATCATCCTAAGTGTATTACCAAAACATGAATCGTCGATGTGGGCAACAAGACTGCTAGGCTGAAGTGGATTGGGCAGGCGATGTATGTAGGATGCATCGGGAAAGATGAGCCAAGGTTGTTACGCAGTGGGAGCCAGAATACGGGCGTTATCGCCGATAGAGGCTTAGGAAACGTTAGCTTGATGACTTAGAGGCATTTATAGGAGATTTGCCGCAGAAGGCAACACACAGGGATGAATAGAAAGCTGTGAGATCTTGCCCAACAGTGGGACAAAACAGGTTGAAAAAATAGTGTAAGTACAGCAATCCACTGCAGGGCAGTTAGCGATAATCATAATGACGTTTTCTGCGGTACATTGGTATTGACCACTCCATTTTTAATCTATTCTGCGATCAAGGTCATAAAGTCATCTAAATATAAGTCCCACACTGGGCGCCAACATAAACGATAAGTTCCTGTTTTTGTTGTTATAATGTAAATACAGCAGATATAAAAACTATATTATGTATACTTTGGTGGGCGAATATCCGACGGAAGGCAGCCAGATGTGATGGTGATACATATAGTATCCGTAGGTACGTGGTGACGAAAATGGATGGCAACTTCGTACCCCAGATATAAATGAGTGTTCTATGTATAGAATTCTAACTAATATTATAAATGCGAAAGTAAGTTTGTTTATTTGTTTGTTACCTTTTCACACCTAAACCACTGAACCAATCATCCTGAAATTTGGCATATACGTTGTCACGTGTACAGAAACGTACATAGGATACCTTTCATCCAGAAAAAAAGTACTGTTCCCGAGGAAAACAGCAATAACGTTCTTATGATAATAGATGGCGCCACGTCTCTTTCGAATCATGGTTGAATTATATTATTATAGAAACTTTAGTATTGTGTTAAGAGTCTTTGTTTTTAATGCGAAGGTGAGTTAGTTTGTTTGTTACGCTGTCAAATTTAGGTAGACTAGTAGGGTAGACTATGATCTGGATTAGGACAAATGATACTTTTGATCCCGGTAGTGCGTTCCCAAGGGATAATTTCCGACAACCACGCTCGCGAAGCCGCCGGCAAATGCTAGTGGTCGATACAGGTGAACTCAAAAATGACCTATTCAATATATTCATAAGCTAATAAGGTGCAAAGGTGCTAACAAACTGCATAGTTCCTTCAATAGAGTTCCAAACGTTCCCAAACTACTCGGTCAATACACACGTATAACACATCTGTTTACGATTGTTGTTTGATCATGATCACGAAAATCAATGAAATATTAAAAAAAATACCAATTTATCTACTTTATTTTTGGACCTTTTTCCTACAATTCAACCTTTTGTTTCTTTTTTATATTCAATATTAAAACGTTTTTGAAAGTGGTGTTTAAATTTTTTTTTTTTCAAACACTAGAAAATGGCAATTTAACCTTCTAGGCCTATATTTTATGTGATTTAATTTGAAACTTAATTTAGTTTTTTAACATACACGTCTGTATTCCCTGAAGGATTGGGCAGAGGTACATAGAAGTGATTTTGTTCTTATTCTCAATAATATCTCCTCTTCTCACCGTACAATAAAACACCTGAAACAACTACCTAAACATTCCAAGTTCATCGCCCCCAAGCTATCAGGACTCGGAGGATGGAGGGAGGGTGTCAAGGCACAACTGAGATCAAAGCGCGTGTTCCGCCTCACCGCCTCACTACGTAATGAGGGACACAATACGTGCAAGCTTTAATATTAATTGATGGGTTATGTTGTAGTGGCCTGTGGGGTTAGTGAAGCGTGGATATGGGATAGTGCTATAGTAGGCCTAGCCAAATGGCATTCGCTTCGGAGCGATTTTATTTCTACAATCGCTATCGACGCGCATCTCTACGGAAATGCTGATCTATGATTTCGATAGCTTATGTAAACCCCATACATTTTTACCTTTTCTACTAGCATCATCGCTAATCGAATGTAACTTTGGCTAGGCCCGCAGGTGTGTTTAAAAATTTAAATGTTGAATGCACATGTTTGTTTGGACACAGGATTTAAAGGCAACTTAAATCTTGGTTAATTACTGTTCGAATGAAGTCTAAATTGATATTAACTATCCCATTACACATAAACTAGCTTCTGCCCGTGACTTCGTCCGCGTGGAATTTCTTGTTCCCCGAACCACCGCATCGCATCGCATCGCGTCGTCAGCCCGCGCTATTACTTCGTTTTCGCTTAGCGTAGTTTCTGCCTTTTTTCGTTTTGCTCGGTTCCTACGGGTCGTAGCGTGATGATAAATAACCTATATACCTTCCTCAAAAATTGAGCTATCAAATGCAAAAAGAATTTTTCAAATCCGACTGGTAGTTCCAGAGATTAGTGCGTTCAAACATACAAACAAACACTTTAGCTTTATTATTAGTATAGAAGATGGATAGATAGTACAAAATACTTATCCCTAAAGAAAACCATCGCATCTGTAACAACTAATGAACAGAAACTTTGTAAAAGAGGCTCGTAACATTGGACCGCTACGACTACTACGAATCTTGCTACGCCGTAGCCAGACGTAGAGGCACTATCGTAGCCGCTACGAAAATGCTGTAGCTAGCTACTACGCTTGGCAGTCGATAACTGAAGAGTTTGTTTGTACGTTTGAACGTGCTAATCTCTGGAATTACCAGTCAGCTTTGAAAAAATATTTTTACTTTTCCATAAGAACTATCGAAATCGGATCTCATAAAGCGGATAGCCCTTTTTGGCATTTTTAGGGTTCCGTACCTAAAAAGGAAAAAACGGAACCCTTATAGGATCACTCGTGTGTCTTTTTGTCTGTCTATTCGTCCGTCACAGTCAATTTGCTACGGATCTAATGGACCGATTAAGTTGAAATTTGGTACACATATGTATTTCTGTGACCCAAACACGGACGTGTAACGTAAATAAATGAATTTTGAATATGGGGGTCAACTTTGGGAGGCAAATAAGAAAATTTAAAAAAAAAGTTTTGCAAACTGTACCGTGTGACATATCAAATGAAAGGTCTTACTGTTTAAAATAAATTGTTTTAAAGTTATTTAAGAAACTAGACGAAAATTGACCATTCACCCCTTATCTCCGAAACTACCTAACTAAAATTTTTGAAAAAAATACAGAAAATAGTTCTATAAGTACCTATAGATTTCAGGAAGACTTATAAGAAGTCTATGGTCTTAAAATAACATGGTCAATTTCTCAATATTGTACGTACAAACTTACATTTGCAATTGGAATGTATGGGAGAACATGTTTTTCAATTACAATGTTAAGTTTGTTCTTGGGATAAATTCATCCCAACTACGGAACCCTTCATTGTGCGTAGTCCGACACGCACTTGACCGGTTTTTTTATCTGATAAGTTAATCACAAAGCCATCCATCACTCTTTAATAACTTCGCAAAAAAGCTTCTCTTGTTATCAAGATATTCAATTCAGATCAATCAAACGAGATTGCAAGTACATCACACTAAATTACTTTTGCACTTGAACTAGCCCACACATCCCTGCAGTCACCCGCGTGCCTCGGGTCGCACGTTTTAAGCCGTTGTTGGCCTGCGCTTGATTTCTCTCCGGTCGTGTCGGATTGCCGTCCCATCGGACTATGAGAGTGTACGGAGAGTTTTGCCTTTTTTTTGTGTGGGAAATTATCAAATAAATTCTCCCGCTCTGAACGGAGTGAGAGGGCGTGTCAGACTTCTACTGACTAAAACCCACCCGTGTTCCTTCAGTTGCCTGTGCCAGGGCCACGGTAACTCTTTCGAACAACCCGCAACCCTGGCAGGCATTGGCCCTAGCGGACCCCTTCTGCTAGTGCTGACATCTCTATGAGGCGCGCGTGGAACACAACGCGCCGTTGACCCGGGCCTGGCCATTGCTTGCCATCGTATGTAGACAGACTGAGTCGCACCATAAGGGTTCCTTTTTACCATTTGGTACGAAACCCTAAAAATTGTAAGGAGCGGTTGTGTACTCCTACAGTAAAATTAAATTCCAAGGTTTTTACGCATTGTTATTCCATACAGAACCAATGAAAAGTCATTGTAGAACTAGACGTGATACGCTATACTATAGCGTATCTATCTAAATAGAACAGACAGAAGGAAATGGACGACCTATTTACTTTCCATTGTGTAGAACGTGGAAGACATGTCAGTACTTTAACGAGTTGTTTTGTCTATGCTAGCAGAGTTGTTTTGTGTTTGTAAAGACAGATAATACTGTATAAGTATTAAAGTTAACTCTGTCGAAGCAAGTCTTAAAGCAGAGGGAAAGGCTTTGACTAGTTTCTGCCCGCGACTTCGTTCGCGTGAAATTTCTTGCTCCCCCGACCCACCCCGTCGCATCACTTCGCCTACCCACTTCGTTTTTGATAAGCGTTCTTTCTGATTATTTTTTTCTTTTTTCTCGGCTCCTATAAGTCATAGCGTGATGTTAAATAGCCTATAGCCTACCTCAAGAATAAATTGAACTATCAAATGCAAAAAAAAAAATCTAATCCGACTGGCAGGTCCAGAGATTAGCACGTTCAAATATAAACAAACTGTTCAGCTTTATCATTAGCTAGCTGACCCGACAAACGTTTTCCTGTCAACATTTTAATAATTTATACAAAATTCCCATAGAAAATGCAATTTCAGTCAATATTTTCTTTCATACAAACCTTGTCCAGACAAACACAACAGAAAAGAAATAGCCCAATACAAAACCGTTCTGAAGTGATTTTTATTTATATAGATATATACAATATATAACAATAGCCATTATTGAAAAAAAAATGTACTTGGAAGGTGTTAGGCCTTTCTGTACAAGCTTAGGAATTCTCTTTTAGTTAATTAGCTTCAAGAGTGACAGAAAACACTTTTTCTCTCGGTGGCAAGTACACAGTGAGGGTTGAGTCACGTACTAAGTAAACGTGACGAAGAAGGCGCCTATTGCAATTGTAATACGCAAAGGAGGCATAGACAACGATGTTGCCTGCTAACTTTGCCTGCTAAGATTTGCGGTCTTATTTTTTGTTTAATTGTACTTTGCATGGTTATGTGTATACCCTGTTTACATTCAGTGACTCACTGAAGATATTCTATCAGAATGTACGCGGTTTAAGGACTAAAACAGAAACTTTTTATCATAACATGTCTCTTCAAGACTACGACGTTGTTGTGCTTTCAGAGACTTGGCTGAACGACGGCATCTACGACTCGGAGCTATTTGATGACAGATACGTAATTTACAGACGAGATCGCGAGTCCAGTAGATACAGAGCACGTAAAAACGGAGGCGGCGTTTTGATAGCTGTAGCTAGGTACTTAAATTCACGTAGAATGACACACTTAGAAAGTCAGTGCGAGGACTTGTGGATCTCCGTTGACTCAGAATCTCCCGGGAATAGGAAAACCGAGATCTACATCTGTTGCGTCTACCTACCTCCCCCGATTACTTATGAAACTATTCAAACTTTCCTAGACTCAGCTCAAAATGCCCTGGACAAAAACGAACGTACTGTTATTGTTGGTGACTTTAATCTTAGTACTATAACGTGGAGCATCAATGAGGAAAGTCAGGTGAGGCACACTACTCCTTGCCCTATTATTAACAACGAAGTAACCAAACACTTTTTAGATTACATTTCTATGAATGACCTAAGCCAGTATAATTACCTTACAAACAATAAATCTAGAACACTAGATCTAGTTCTTTGTAATTCGACTGTACAATACCTGACACGTTGTCACGCACACCTGACACAAGAAGATCCGTTACATCCGTCGCTCGAGTTCGGCATACCCACGGTCAATAACACAGATTGCCTACAAACTAAACCGACCACTAAACCTAATTTCTTTAAAGCGGACTATGACAAAATCCTAACTTCCCTTACTTCTATAGACTGGGGAAGTTTGATGGGATGTTGTTCCTCGGTTGGCGAAATGGTCAATATTTTATACGATGTTTTATATGACATTATTAAGCAACATGTACCCCTGAAAACGATATCTAAGAAAGAGTACCCAGCATGGTACACGCCTAGGCTTAAGCGACTTTTGAAAGAAAAAAACAAATCTCGTGTTAGGATAAAAAAATACAACAATCCCCTTGACGTTATATCCTTTGAAACACTGCGTGCCGACTGTAGCAAGTTAAGAACAGTTTGCTACAAAAATTATATCGAGAGATTAGAAACAGCAGTTTTAAAAAATCCTAAAACCTTCTGGTCTTTTATTAAGAATAGAAAGAAATCCAGTAGTGCTTACCCCGCAGTTATGTGTTACAATAATAAAACTGCATCAACTGGCCACGACATATGTAACTTGTTCGCTGAAAACTTCGCAGGTGTCTATAACACCCACCAACATCCATCCATTCAACAACCAACCAACTCGCAACTGCCTAATGTTAACATCAATGACAACTTGCCGACTTTCTGTAAATTGGAACTCAATCCTGGTGAAATATTCCGAACCTTAACATCTTTAGATGAACAGAAAAGTGTTGGGGACGACGGTATTCCACCCGTGTTTATTAAAAGATGTGCGAAAGCGCTGGCTTTACCCCTCAGTCTTATTTATAACAGGTCTCTTAAAGACGGTATTTTCCCTGAGCAATGGAAAAAGGCACTGGTGGTGCCTATTTTCAAAGCCGGAGAAAGGAATTTAGTATCCAATTACAGACCCATTTCTATTTTAGTCACCTTTGGCAAAGTATTTGAAAAGCTCATAACCAACCGTCTTTCATCGCATGTTAAACACCTTCTCACCAGCCATCAACACGGTTTTATCAAATCTAGATCTACCACTACTAATCTAATGTGCTACGTGTCGTCTCTATCAGAGTCTTTGGACAAACGTATTCCTGTCGACACCATATACACTGACTTTAGTAAGGCGTTCGATAAGGTGGATCATTCTCTTCTTATAGATAAACTTCAGCACGTGGGTATAGGAGGATCAATGCTGGAGTGGTTTCGGTCTTATCTCAGTGATCGGTCTTCAAAAGTTGTTGTGGGAGGCCATAATTCAAAGCCTTTTCAAGCTACATCAGGTGTTCCGCAAGGTTCCCATTTAGGACCAATCCTCTTCAACATTTTCATAAACGACATCACGCTCTGCTTTAGGCACTCAAAATTTTACCTATTTGCCGATGACATGAAAATAATGAAGCCAATGTTATCTGAATTTGACTCTGCCTTATTGCAGGAAGATCTGAACAGACTGACGAACTGGTGCAAGATGAACAAAATGCTTCTTAATGTTTCAAAGTGTTACTACATGCAATTTAGCCGTAACAAAATCGTCAAATCTAACGACTACATGATTAGCCAACAAAAACTACTACAGGTAGAGGAAGTACGCGACTTGGGAGTCACACTGGATAAAAAACTTAAATTTGACAAACACATCCTAAACATTTCATCGAAGGGGTTCAAAATCCTTGGATTTATCTTACGTAACAGCAAAGATTTTAAAAAGGCGTCTACCAGAATTAAATTATTCAACACACTGGTTCGGCCAATACTTGAATATAGCAGCCAGGTCTGGAATCCCCACTACGACATATACATTAAACACCTCGAAAGTGTCCAAAGACGTTTCCTATATCATCTTTGTTACAAAGATCGTTTAGCTAAAAAAGTTATCAGTTACAAAGACAGATTAGGGCATTACAAAATAGTCTCACTTGCAGACAGACGGAAAACGGCAGACCTGATACTACTGCACAAGGTATTCAATGGAGTCATAGACTGCAGCGAACTATTAGCCAAGCTGCATATGAACGCGCCATCTCGTCTGCCGCGGAAAAAGAGCTACAACTTATTTTGCGTCTCTGGATCTAAAACTAATCTGGGACATTTCGCCGCTCTCCCGAGACTCTGCAGGCAGTACAATGAGTTGTCAAAGCGTTGTGCCCTGGACATAACTCTGCCCATTTCAAAATACAAAAAGAATTTAGCCACCGCAAAATAACTAAGTATATAGTATGTCACTACTCTCTGAAATGTGAATTAATTATAATTAGACTAAACAATTGTAATATTAATGCTCAATCTTGACATGTTAATTTTTAATCATTATTATTTTCCTCAAATTCATTCAATGTTATTTCTCAATTTTTATTTTTATCCTGTCTACACCATTTATAATATGAATGCTCAACCTTGATATGTTAATTTTATTTTTTTTTTGTCCTTCTAATTTTATAACTTGTATTCATAATTTATTTTCTCTATTTTTATCGTGTTTACACCTAGTTAGATGTGCATGCTGTGGTCTCCTGTAATTGAAGGAGCACACGTAAATGAACCTTTTTTATTATTGTAAATTTATATTGTTTATGTGTATCCTTTGTTGGAGATCCTCAATAAATAAATAAATAAATAAATAAACTTCAATCAATACAGATTCAAATACAGCCTGTATTTGAATCGGTCTAAATAATTCAGAATTAGTTAGCAGGCACTATACGATATGAAGATTATTAATTACCAAGTAAAGTTTTAGGAAGTTAAACCTAGAACCATTACACAACTTCTCCGTAATAAAAGCAGGTACAAACCTGTCATAAAGCTATACATGATACAATTTTTCCAAAAAAAAAATCGACACTATAAAGTGAAAAATAACTTTAATTTCGGAAGTTGGTGTCTGTGGTTTCGTATTTTCGTTTTTTGCCACCGACTTTCGAAATTAAAGATATTTTTCACTTTTTACGAATAGTACCTACCTCACACAAATTCGATAACCACTACCTGCATAAGAAATTAGAACATCATCCACATATTATACTAATTGGGAAAAATACGTATTGAAGTAGTACGTAAGTAAATATTGAAGCTAACTCAAAAACTACCCGAGCAAAGTTAATAACTTTAACATGGGACCAACTTCGAGGTACACCCCACCCTCCCGAATAAAACAAGAATCTTTCAAATCGGACTAATCTGTAAAAAAAATCATACATTAAAAAAATATATATACATATATATGTGTCGAATTGAAAACCTCCTCCATTTATTTCATCGGTTAAAAATAAAGAACGTGCCAAAAAATTCGAAGCCCGTTAAAAATCAAATGAATCTCTAGTGAATACACAAAACCAATCTAAACGAACATACTCCCACACTAAACTAAGGGCACAACTTTCCTAACACGACTACAGTGCTCAAACTAATCCATTGCATGCAAGTTGAGTAGTTATATAATAAGCTTAGTATGGAGACATTCGAACAATACGGATTTGTGAACTAGTGTGGATAGAATAACTGTGTGCCGAGTTTGATTGGATTGGTGTTAAGGAGTTAGTTAATTATGCTTAGCTGTATGCAGAGCAATCAATGCGTCTTTGGGAAGTGTCGGTTTGGAGCACGGATAATAAATGCAGTCTGTGTAAGTAAGGCTGCCATCAGACGGACTGCACCGCACAACCGCACGCAGTCGATATGAATATACCGACTGCGTGCGGTTGCTGCTGTGCAGTCCGTCTGTTGGCAGCCTAATAGTACTGAGTTTGCTACTTCTATGTAGGTATTTCTTGCCATCATCAAAGTAAGTTACAGGGATACTAGTAAAGTAGCACCTAGAAATAATCGTTTTGTTTGCGTAAACAGAAAAATACACAAGGTGTAATGACCTCTTAAGAGCTTTTCAGTTATTTCAATTACCTACACCTTGCATAACGGCGATTTCGTTCTCCAGCGTGTCAATTAAATAAGTAACACGATTGTAACAAATTGATTCATTTTAATTGAAAAGTGTATAATTGAAAGACATCGGCGACATTGAATGACCACGATTCAATTTGGGTGCTTTATCCAAATAGAAAGGCAAAAGTGAACCGTGTATTGCTATTACGAAATACACTTTGAGCATCAAAGCGTGTCTAAAATGGTTTATCAAGTTAATAAGATGCTGCCGACCCATCAGCTAACATTGTGCCTTCACCTGTCTTTTTTAGGCTAAACATAGGACCAAACGGAGCGTAAAATATCTAGAACGCTGATATTTGGGGCCGCCTCATAAAGGTCATCCGCGGTCTATTACACTCTACATGTTTTAGACTATTTTAGCTTTGACATGTTTAAATATTTCAGGTTAAATGATCAGGCACAATATACGTTTATTTTAGTCTGTGGTTGTAAGTTAATTTTAATGTTCGTTGGGAATTAATGTCTGTTCAGATGAATTAACAGACATTTTTAACCGACTTCAAAAAAGGAGGTTCTCTATTCGATCCGTATGTATGTATATAAGTTTGTATGTCCGCGATTTTCTCAAAACTAATGAACCAATTTTGATGATTCTATCTCTAGCGTTATCTACATATTCTCAGGAAGGTTTTAGTATATAATACATTAGGTAATTATTCTTATGTACGAAGTTATATACATACATGTACTGTATCGCCGGCATTTCTAAGTGAATTTTGATGATTCTTCTTTTCGTTCGTCCTGGGCTTATGTAATTATATTCAACTAAAAATGGAAAAATAAATTTACTTTAAAAAGTAAAAACCGACTTCAAAAACCTAAAACGAATAAAATAACTTTCATAAAAAACTTAACAGCTTCTGAAGTCGGTGTCTTCAATTCTTCAGTGTCAATGCACCTTAGCTTGGCACCGACTTCAGAAGCTGTTGAGTTTTTACGAAAGTTATTTTATTCGTTTTAGGTTTTTGAAGTCGGTTTTTTTTTTTAAGTATATTTATTTTAACTACAGTACGAAAATGTTCAAAGGTTCCATCGTTTAAAACGAAATATAGCGAGTAAAATGTGACTTTCGAGTTTTCGACCAATTCATGTATATTCTCACCTAAATTATTGACCGCGCGAGCAAAGCGTCTCTGCTTCAACTCCTCTGCAGGTCGTATTTTAAAACCGATCTGGAAATATCTTGGTTCCTATTCAGGTTTTAAGACTTTATAGAGCCACTCATAGCACGAATGATTATGACGGCATGTTTATTAGTTGTCGATCTCTCAGTACGAGTGAATACAACAATAGAGAAATAGGAAATTTCCTCTATCTTAGCTTATTCCTCTTGTGGTGGGTGGATTAATGTATGATCGTCATATTATTATCGTCATAACCCTTTGTTGCTAAATTCTTTCTTATTGCGCGAAACTATTTCTAAAACGTCTTTCGTACCCGCTCGGCCAATAAGGGCGAGTCGAAGATTCTAGGACATTCTAGAAGTTCCTTAAAAATAGACGACGTGCGGCCTTTTAGTTGACAATAGTCATTAGTCTGATGTCTGTCAACTGGGCTGTGCACGAAAAAAGGAGTCTGATATAATTTACGAAAGAGTATCTTCGCCCCGAACCCTATTGTTGACCGAGCGAGCTAACCGCGAAGCGTCTCCGCTTCAAGTCTAGTAACATTTGCTTTCCTCCGTCAGTTTGTTGCTACTCCTCTACAGGTTGTATTTTACAACCATCTGGACGAAATTTGTTATACATGTTTTACGACTTTATAGAATTTTTTGTCGTCGGGGATTATTGATTGGAAGGCTACACCCTCCAAAAAGGCTAAAAGGGGATTACTGGCTATCTCCACTATATATGTTATATTTTTTATTTGAAAGGTAACTTTAATTTGGTCTCGTAAAAATTTGGTGAAGATCTGATGACAATCTTTGGCGTGATGAGCACAGAATGAGTCCTCAAAATGCAGTAAATTGCTCACTTTAGATTTCTATCAGTGGAATCAGCCCTTTAATTACTAGGCAGGGATTGATGGAGCTCCTGGGACCACCTTCTCATCACAAAATCAGAGAATTCAGAAAATAATTATCAGAATTATTTAAAACGAGGCTTTAAAATCAATATTTAGTTAGTTAGTTGTACAATAATGTCACTAGATGGCGCTACTGTATACCGCTAGACGATTGGTATTTAATTGTTAGAAAAAAGTTTGTGCTCGAGAGGTATACTGTTCGTAGAACTAGTTTTAATAAAGCACTTACGGTACTTAATACCTGTGTTTATGTTAAATTATTTTTTTCTTGTTAACAGGAGTTTAACTTGGAAAACCACCGCTTAACAACCCTCTAGGGGACTTTTGCTTTCGGTAAACTATAAGTTTTGTGTATGTACAACCGCGATGGTACCTGCTACTACAAGCTGTAATACTGGAGGCAATAAACCTTTACTCTCTTCTACTCTTATTGCTGATGATCTTGATAAGATACGCAAGAGCAGTTTTTCATCAATGGAATGGAGAAAGAATCAAATAGAAATTAAAAAAAATGCATGTTTTTTTTTTAAGATATGAGTGCAAAGGATTGTTGGTGGACCTAATCAATAAATAAATTAAAACGCTTGTAGCTACTCCCCGCCCCAATCTCTAGAAACCCACGTCAGCACACTTTTCCTAGCTCTAACAAGACCTAGATTCTCGTCCACTTAGGTATAAACCCATAGGTATGCATGTCATGTGACATTACCTTGGTCTCCGCACCCCGTGTGACGTCATACCACCATAAGCTTATTGCTTGCGTTTCTATACCTAGAGCAAACAGACCCTGAGCAAAGATACCTAATGACGTTTGAAAGTAAAAATGGAGCATGAACGGATACTGTGAAAGTTAACTACGTTGATCTAATCGTGAAAACTAAATAAAACTATCAATTATATCTAGATACATCTGGACATGAAACTCTAAAAAATCATTAGGTGCAGGTCCCCTCTCATCTCTGACTCTCATCCGGTCACAGATCAGGGAGTTCAAACCAGTGACGGCTTAATTTTCTAAGGGTTAAGACTCAAAATACAACTGTTAACTGCTTCTAAAATAAGGGTCATAATGTCTTTAGGGCTGGTGTAGATGAGAGACTAATTTGCGTCTGCGAAGTCACAGTCGTAGCCTTTTTTCAGGTTGGAATCGGCAGATGCAGCTGAATATCAGCGACTGCCTATCTGACTCCCATACATCGTGTGCATAATTATGTGGCTCACAATAAATCGCGCTGCGGGTTATACATGCTCACTCTCACATCCATCAACAATACTCTTTCAACAAACGCAAAGGTTATCACAACCTGTCCACACATCGCTTCGTACATAACCATGAGGAACTAGCGCCCTCTGGCGTCGCGCCAAATGATTGGCACTAGCTCATATGCTTTATTGTCCTGCAGTAAATACCGCTTTGATGTGAAAATGTATGACTGTTTCTACGCCTTCTAGTTATGGCAAGGTATTTGTTTGCTTAGATTTGAGGAGAGCCTTTGGTTTAGTAGTTGAAAAGGTGGAAGCTAATTTCTACAGGTTCTAATTTCGATACTGTAATGTTGGTAGACTTGCATTATGTATCTGTCAGGCAGTCTCGAATAAACGCTGTTACCGTACACCCGTGTCTCATTGCGCCCGCCATACCTACATTACATTGGCGACGAGAACGAACAATATAAAATCGTGTGCAAATTAGTACCTAAGTATTGTGTAACATGTCGATAGGTCGGCTCAGTGAATTTGATGTTAAATCTGGCCTGTGGTCGTCGTATTATGATCGCCTGGAGATGTATTTTAAAGTGAATAAAGTGGCGGACGATTTGAAACTACCTACTATGATTGCGTCGATGGGAGGTGAAGCGTACGAGTTGCTGGTGAACTTAGCGAGCCCTAAAAAACCTGCTGAACTCACGTTAGGTCAGGTGGATAGCCTGATGCGTCAACACCTTCAACCGACACCGTCAACGTTAGCCGAAAGGTACCGTTTTCGACAAAGACGCCAGGGAGCGGCAGAGGACGTGGCCGTGTTCGTTGCCGAGTTAAAAAAATTATCGCGGCATTGTCAATTTGCCGCGAATCTTAATGAGAACCTGCGTGATCAGTTTATTTGCGGCCTGAAGAGCGACGTCATCAGACAACGGCTGTTCGCGGAGGATGATGCAATAACTTTCGCGCAGGCCGTGAAGCTGGCAAGTTCTCTGGAAGCGGCGGAGCGAGATTCAGCGGTGGTAGACAGATCAGTGGCAAACGATTCGGAGACTAACAAAGAAAGCGCGGTACATGCGCTGACAGCTTCATCGTCAGGCGCCGGGCGCGGCGGCGGCGTTAGGCTGCGCGGGCGCGGGGTTGGCGGCGCGGGGAGACAACATGCGGCCGCGGCGTCGGCTGCGCATCCACTCAAAAATGCGGCGAACTGTGTAGCATGTGGTGCTACGAATCATTCGTATACGAGTTGTCGCTATCGGGATTTTACATGTAGCAAGTGTCAACAGACAGGGCACTTGCGTAGGGTGTGCCCGGAGAGTAACAGTCAACCGCAGCGACGTCGAGAGGTGCCAACTTATCGCCGCGGTGGGCAGAGGCATAGCATCAACTTCGGTGGCACAACAGACAGTGGACCCGGGGAAGAAGGGGTGGAAGACCTGGAGGAAAACTTGAATCTCATCGCACTCAATAATTATCGTGCTGTAAGTTTACCTGTGTACATAGACAATATACTTATAAATATGGAGGTAGATACAGGGACTGCTATTTCGTGCATTAGTTACAAAACTTATGAACGTTATTTCAAAAAAATACCTATTGAAAGTGACGACACCGTTTTAAGATTTTACAATGGTACGAAAATAAAACCCTTAGGTATAATCAGACCGACAGTGCGTTATTTAGTTCAAGAAAAGCCCTTAGAATTGTTTATTATAGAATACGGTACTACCTCTTTGATTGGCCGACAGTGGTTGGCGGAGTTAAACATAGAGATACCTAGATTTGTAAATAAAAACACCTGTGATTTGAATCATGTTAATTCTAATGATGAAATAAAAACGATTATTGACAGATATAAAGAACTATTCAGCGGCGGGCTGGGGCGATTCACGGGCGGCAAGGCGAGCCTGCGGGTGCGGGAGGGGGCGGTGCCCGTGTTCCAGCGCGCGCGGCCGGTGCCTTACGCACTGCGCGAGCGCATTGACGCGGAGCTGGATGCGATGCTGCGCGCCGGCGTCATCGAGCCTGTCGACTGCTCGGACTGGGCCTCACCGTTAGTGCCGGTGACGAAAGCGGACGGTACGTTACGCATTTGTGCGGATTACAAGGCGACTCTTAATCCTGTGTTACTGATCGATCGTTATCCACTCCCAAAAATAGAAGATGTACTGGTGGGTCTTTGTGGTGCTAAATTGTTTAGTAAAATAGACCTCTCACAAGCGTATAATCAGGTTGAACTCGACGATTCAAAAATATATACAGTCATAAATACACATCGAGGTTTATTTCAATATAATCGATTAGTCTTTGGTCTAGCTTCGAGTGTAGGTATTTTCCAACGTATAATGTCGCAGCTGTTACAAAATATCCCTAATGTTCAAGTTTTTTTGGATGATATTATTGTGGGCGGGAAGACGAAATCCGAACACTTACGAGCTCTAGAGCAAGTATTCCAGAGGTTATCGGCAAGTGGGTTGAAACTTAAGAAACAGAAATGTGTTTTTTTAGTAAGCGAGGTTACCTACCTGGGTTACGTAATTTCTAAGGACGGCGTCAAAGCAGACAAGTCGAAATTAGAAGCTATTAATAAATTACGGGCTCCTAGGAACGTTAGCGAGCTAAGGTCATTTATAGGAATGGTTAATTTTTATTCCAAATTCATACGTAATTTTAGCTCACTCCTAGTTCCATTGAACGAATTATTGCGAAAGGATATAGAATGGGTCTGGACCAGCCAACGTGCGCGGGCTTTTGCAGAAATAAAACAGGCATTAATGGGAGCCGAGGTATTGGCTCATTATGATCCATCGAAGCCGCTGTTTATCACATGTGATGCGAGTCCTTGCGGGGTGGGGGGGGTGCTGTCTCAGCCGGGGGCGCGAGGCGAGCGGCCCGTCGCTTATGTGTCGCGCTCACTCACCGCCGCGGAGAGGAACTACTCGCAGATTCACCGCGAAGCGCTTGCGATTATATTCAGTTTACGTAAATTTCATCAATACGTATATGGACGCAAATTTATTTTACGCACTGATCATAAACCCTTAGTATCAATTTTAGGACCATACACTGATATACCTACGATGACGGCTAGTAGGATGGTGCGATGGGCGGTAATATTATCTGCTTACAATTACGAAATAGAGTACATCAGTACTCACGAGAATTGTGCAGATGGGCTTTCGCGCTTACCGGTGGCCGTTAGCGTTCAGGGTAGATCAGAAGAATCCATACCGGAACAAACGTATCTACATTTTGTTCAGGATAATCTATTATTAGACTATAACACAATTAAGACGCAAACGGCCAAAGATCCGTTGTTATGTAAAGTATTGAGTTATATAAGAGACGGCTGGCCTAGTAAATGTGATATTAGGAATTTACAACCTTATTTCAATAGGAAAACTGAGTTATACGAGGAGCTGGGTTGTATTATGTGGGGCCACCGGGTGGTGGTGCCGGCCAGTTGTCAAGACCGAGTTTTAAGGACGATACATGAGCCACATATGGGTATCGTAAAATCAAAAGCATTAGCTCGTAGCTACGTGTGGTGGGCCGGCATCGACGAGGCCGTGGAGCGCGAGTGTCGCGCGTGTGAGGTGTGCGCCGCGCAGGCGGACGCGCCGCCGCGGGCTCAGCCGAGGCCCTGGCCATGGCCTGGCAAACCCTGGTCTCGGCTACATATGGATTTCATGGGCCCAATAGCTGGGAAAACATATTTTGTTGTGATCGATGCAACGACAAAATGGGTAGAAGTTTTCTTAGTACCCAGTACAGCTGCGACTTGTACAATTACGAAACTTCGGGAGCTTTGGAGTAGGTGGGGTATTCCTAAGCAAGTCGTGTCTGACAATGGACCCCCCTTTACAAGTCGTGAATTTGCGGAGTTTTTACGTAGTGACGGAATAGAACACATTTTCACGGCCCCATTTCATCCGTCGTCCAACGGGGCTGCCGAAAACGCGGTTAAAATTCTAAAAAGAGTGATAAGAAAAGCTACTTTAGAAAGAACGGACGTAGAGAAGGCGCTTAATACGTTTTTGCTATATTACCGGAATACAGAACACTGCACGACGGGTGCTAGTCCGGCTCAATTAATGACAGGGCGACATATGCGGACTAAGCTCGATGCGTTGAAGCCGGATAGGGAGAGTAGGATCCGCCTTGCTCAACAGCGTCAAGTTGATAATGCAGGGGGTGTTGACAGGGCCTTAAGGGTTGGAGACGAAGTGTGGTACCGCCAATATCTTAAGGGGGAGAAGTGGTTACCTGGTGCTATAGAAGACAGTAAAGGTCCAAGTGATTTTGTAGTTAGAGGTAACGATAGTAAAATAGCACACAGGCATATCGATCAGCTAAAACGTAGGACAAGAAGTTCGCTTGTAATCCCCACGGGTAGCACCGGGCCGTCCGTCTTTCCAGCGTCGGTCGAGGAGGCACCCGAGGTTCGGTCGGGGCAGGGGGAGGGTTCGGTGACGCCGCCGCCGACGACCAGTGTCTCATCTTCACCGGTCCGTAGTGAGGGGGATACAGAGGTTTCAGAAAAGTTTGTGACGCCGCCTGCCGCTCCTGTACCGCCCCAGTCTCGCCCAATGCGTAAATGTAAATTAGGGAAAGTTAATTATAAGTGTTAAATTGAAAAGTGTAACCCTATCATAATTATTTTAGTAAGTAGCCCTTTTCTTTATCCTATTGTGATCTTCATATACCTAGGTTAAGTTTATATGGTCTTTTTAGCGTGTACTTTTGTCAGAAGCTAATTAAGTGTGGAGGGATGTAATGTTGGTAGACTTGCATTATGTATCTGTCAGGCAGTCTCGAATAAACGCTGTTACCGTACACCCGTGTCTCATTGCGCCCGCCATACCTACATTACAGATACAAGTTGGACAAATTGGAAAAGAATTCGTATTCCTTCTGAAAATACCACCCAAGGAAATAAGTTCTTGATACGTCTTGATGTGAATCATTATAAAGTTACAAACGCTCCATTTACACGGTGCAAGTTTGTGGAACGTTCAAGAGCATTAATCGCATGCCACAAAACACGTTCAATTATTGCCAATCAAGAATTGCATGCAAGTGTTTACACGCGTGCGATTTCCATAACATGACATACAATAATTGAATGCAAGTTTTGCCATTTAATAATTGGATGCGATTGAGTACGATTTTTTGTTTTACAGGATGACAGAGAAACTCGACCTATCCTTGAAAGGGGTTTATACTACTAGAGGTCATTACTACATTAGCAACAAATTAGGTCCAGGTAACTAGGGGTAAAAAAAAGTAACCGCTGAAAAGTTAATAACACTTGTACCTTTTTGGGGAGCTTATGAAACCCGTTAAACATTTTACTAATGAAAATAATTGCTAATAAAGACCTTTTATTTCTGAAATTATGTAAGTTTAAGGCGAGCATTATCAATCAGAGTGGAGTAGTTTTTTCATAATTTATTAGTAAACAAGTCAGAAAATTTCAAAGAAGAGCCGTCGCTAACTATCCAGTAACCGAACTGTTATAGAACAGTTGAGGACATTAGGCACAAAAAATGATAATTCGATATTTTCCCAAATATTATTTATTTTTTCTACTTTACACCTCGCTTTCTGTCCACCCTTTTTTTTTTTTTTTTTTTGGATGGGAAATCATCAAATAACTTCTCCCGCTCTGGGTGGAGCGGGAGGGCGTGTCAGACTTCTACTGACTAAAACCCACCCGTGTTCCTTCAGTTGCCTGTGCCAGGGCCACGGTATCTTTTTCAAACAACCCGCAACCCCAGCGGCATCGGCCCTATTGGACCCCATCTTTGCTGACATCTCTTTGAGGCGCGCGTGGAACACAACGCGCCGTCGACCCGGGCCTGGTCCTTACCGGACGGCGAGCTACCCATTGCTCGCGATCCGCAAGCCCGCGCCTACGGTAGCCGGGAATCGGCTATCGCTTCCCGACGCCCAGGGCGTCTCCTGCGGCGACTAGGGGCGTGAGGGCGCAAAGATTGCCTCTCCCTCACGCGTTCAGCCTCCTCCTTCGCGAGCATTACTGCTTCGCAGAAGGAGGTGACGGCTTCCCATGCACTCTCGCTCCGTACCATGGCCTGTACCAGGGCCGGACGCGAGAGATCGCCGCCGCCGATCGCCTCCGCGAGGACGCGGCGGTGCTCTGCCCAAACCGGGCAGACCTCCACCGTATGCTCCACCGTGTCCTCCGGGCGATCCACACAGTGGTAACACCCGGGCGTTTCCTCCCGCCTTATCCGGAACAGGAACCTCCCGAAACAACCGTGTCCGGTGATGACCTGCGTCAGGCGGAAGGTGAGGATGCCGTGACGCCTCTCCAACCACTCCTCAAAGAGGGGACTTATCGCCGCAATTGTGGCGTGCCCAGCACTGGGTTGCGACAGTCGCACTCTCCATGTCGCCATGAGATCCCGCCGGAGCTCTGTCCGCTGTGCCATGATTTCTCGCGGCAGCGGAGTTACGCCCCGGCGTTTTGCCTCCTCGCGCCACTCCCATGTGTATGCGAGGCCTTTTGCCTCCAGATCCCTTTCTGTCCACCCTTGGCATATTTTCGTAGCAAAATATGTTAAAAGGCTTTTTTTATTTTTATTTATTTATTTATTAATACAATCTTACACTATCTTAACAGATTGACACGATAATGTGATACGTGATTACCTGATTATCATTTCTTCGTTAGTAATTCGATAGTCACCCTTATTTTATTCTACTCTACACCTTGGTTTTTATCAACCCTTGACATGTTTTCGTATCAAAACGTGTGAAAATGCTAGTACCTAATAAAATGATAAAATATCAAGTTTGATTCAAAAAGTGATAATTAATTGATATTTTCCTTTTACATTCAAAAGTAATTCTCATTTTTCTCGAAAAAAGCAAACACGTAATTTATCACTTTCTGTTCCTAACCTTCTCAGTTTAATAGCTCGATAACCATCCAGTTTTGACCCCTAGTTAAGTGGACTTAATTTGTTGCTAGTGACCTCTAGTCTACCACGTTTCAAGGAATAGGTCGAGTTTCCATATCACCCTGTATATATAGTCAGGTGGGGTAATTGCAATAACGGGGTATAAGCAATAAGGCTTGTTTACGGTCTAACTACTAAAGAAAACTGGTGCTGCCATCTCTGATATGTGTAAAGTACTTTTTGAACTTCGCGCCTATCAATTCTCGGGAGAGCTTGACGTATCGATGAGTGAATGAAACGTCATTAGTTGAGTGACGTCGATGCCGCGTGTTACACACTTTGTTATCCTAACACGGGGTAAATGTAATAAGTGAGATAACTTTTTTTTAAATTTGATTACCTAAATTATCAGAGTGATTATAATTAAACAAATAACTTAAAACTTTAGCCTACTAAATACTTAATACACGTGATAATTATAAATTTAATACTGCTAAAAAGTAAAATGTTGTCTAAGGTTGAATATGTCATTCTAGTTATGGTACTCGCATTTACCCCACCTGACCCTACCAGTTGAACGGCAACTTGCCCGTATCGTGAAACATTGTGTGTTGTTTAGACGGTGCCAGCCAAACTGTTGCTTCAATTGTATGGTATGCCACAGGCAATAAACTTGCATCGTGTAAATGGAGCTTAAGTATATTGGTAATTTAATGCGAAAATTATCATTGACCGTGTTTAAAGGAGACAAGCTTAGCAGTCAGATTACTACGATACGTATTACATCGAACTGCTACATTAATAAAAAGTAATACATCAGCCGCGGCATTTATCGATAAAAAAACACAAACATCTCATTACGCAACTTTACACAAACAATCGTGTGAAAGCAGTGCATTCGATATTATGCATCATAAGTGCAGGATATAATCCAAGATGGCGGCTGGCTTCTCGCCAAGCGGTCAAGGTCACTGACGCAGGCTCAGTGTTGCCATAGTAAATTATAGTGATTTACACCCGTTCGTTAGTCCATCGGTGTTCGGCTATATGGCCTATAAAGGCTGCGGGACTTCAATCATGTTGTTGTTTGGGAAGGCAATATATTAGTAGTTAAGGTTTTGCGCCTCCATTTGATGTTATCGTCAGGGGTAATAATTTTAGTCAAAATGTGTATTGCTTTGAACTTTGCAAATGAATATACCTAAAACACACTAAAGAAGACCCAATTTTTAAGGCTATTACATAATTTCAAATCCAGTTAACACATTATCTGCTGAATTATTTGCGAATTTGTTCCAAATGCTGCTTTATGATATACTAAACCCTGTGCGGCAAACGCTCATGCGCGCCCAAAAAATATTTCGTGTGGTGCTATGATCGTGCATGCGCGGTTGAAGAAAGTCTACCCAGTGCGGCTGGGCGCATCTGTGCGGCGTTACAAACTTGTCCCAAGTGCGGCGAGACGCTTATGTGTGTTTGAAAATTTTCGAGTTTTATGAGTCATAAAACAATTACGCCAATAACAATAGAGATGCACAAAAAACCCACAGGTGCCACGCGCCGCACTCGAAGGAAGTTATATAAATTGTATGGACGCGCATAAGCGCCGCCAGCACATGGTGAACGTTCGAAAATCGCGCATGCGCGTTGGCCGCACATAACGTGTTAAGATTCGGAATTTCAAGTAAGAACTAGTAGTTCTGCGAACAGTAGAGCTCGCGAGCACAAACTTTATTGCAACAATTAATATGTCACTAAAGTTATTGAAAACGGGATATTTACCATGTTCTTTTTTATCAGAATGTCACCAAAATTTTGTGAGACCAACTTTAAGTTTCTAATAAAAAAAGAAACATCGAAATCGGATCGGATAAGGCGAGAAATCCAGTAGATCCTTTTTTGAGAAAGTAACCCTCCAATCAAAATCCCCGACGACAAAAAAAAATCCATAAAGTTGTAAAACCTGTATACAAAGTTTCGTCCTGATCGATTGTAAAATACGACCTGTAGAGGAGTAGCAACAAATCGACAGACGAAAGCAAATTTTGCCAGACTGGAAGCAGAGACGCTTCGCTCGCTCGGTCAATTAAGTATGCATGTGAGGACACTAAGAATTTATTCATATTATTTTATGAATAAAATTGAGTAAATTGAGATTTAAATGATCAAAATTCAAGATATTACCATCATAAAAATCTGAAGGATCTAGTTGGGAGTTTAGCTAATGCCAATGACACAAGATTAGAGGCACGGAATGATAGGCAAACCAAGTATGACCATACCTTCACAACTAACCAACGACTAACAAGATTAACACCAGCTTCATACCGCACTAATTACACAGTCTATTATTGATGTAAACAGTTGAATTCTGCACAATCTCCAACCATAGTGTGAATTGTTTCTCTAAATCATCAAACAAATACCGATGCTGAATGACGGCAGTAATTGCAATTTATATTAAACCAAGGAGGTTTCCTACCTAGCACCATCTATCTAATTCTATCTAATCTAATTTAGCTTCAGCTGTTATCAGTTACTGTTTGCTTTGGCGCTAACTGAAATAACAAAAGGAAATGATACTCATCATTTCCTTTTGTTATTTCAGTATTCGACTATATTTTAGTCCATGTTAACTTATGATGATAAATATTGGATTGGAGCAGTATTATTAGATTATTTAGAACCAATGCACTAATTATTTCAAATGAAAAAGAGGAAGCAATATGAAGTAAACTTAGCAGAAAAAATCTTGACAAAACCCAAATAATTAAATAAAACAGAAGAAAAATAATTACTCAAACAAAACTGAAAACATCTAACGATAAACCAAACAGGTCTGAGTAAGCATTTGTTTTTAGGAGTTGATAATTATCTAGAAAACCTGATACATATAACCTGGGCGTCTTCAAGTATCGACTGATTATGTTACTTCTAAGCAAGCATACGCCATCGTCGACCCTAAAATCTCTTACCTTTAAGTGAGATTGTGGTCAAACGCTAGCCTACAGATAAAAAACCGGCCAAGTGCGTGTCGGACTACGCACAATGAAGGGTTTCGTAGTTGGGATGAATCCCAAAAACAAACCTAACATTGTAATTGAAAAACATGTTCTCCCATACATTCCAACTGCAAATGTACGGTAGTACGCACAATATTGAGAGATTTGCCATGTTGTTTTAAGTCCATCGACTTCTCTTAGGTTTTCCTGTAATCTATAGGTATTGAACTATTTTCTGTATTTTTTTTTAATTTTAGGCAAGTACTTTCGGAGATAAGGGGGAATGATAATTTTCGTCTATTTTCTTAAATAACTTTTAAATGATTTATTTTAAAATTATAAAAAAATATATATTTGAGACCCTCACAGTAAGTCCTTTAATTTGATTATATCATACGGTACAGATTGCAAAACTTTTTTTTTTTAATTTTCTTATTCACTTCCCAAAATTAACCCCCATATTCAAAATTCATTTAAGTATTTACGTTACACGTCCGTGTTTGGGTCACAGAAATACATACGTGTACCAAATTTCAACTTAATCGCTCTATTAGATTCGGAGCAAATTGGCTGTGACAGACGGACAGACAGACACACGAGTGATCCTATAAGGGTTCCGTTTTTTCCTTATGAGGTACCCCCTAAAAACTATCTTACCTGACTTATTAAGCCAAGTCTAGACCCGAAAACTGACACCTCATTAAGTGATCTACTTTAAAGACGTGATAAAGATTTAGAGCTAGCTTAACCGGCGTTAAACCAGCACCATGACCCAAGTATTCAAAGTTAATGGACAGTAAACAGTTTGTGGCCGTAAATCGCGGCCTTTGTGCGAACCCTCGTCTAGACTGGAAGCCCCCCTGACAACATACGCCTATGTGGAAATGTGTAACAACAGGAACTGTTTCAGTGGAAGCGAGCAAGGAGAGAAATTTTATAGAGTAATCAATTGTCTGCTAACGTTTCTAGATTTGGTGCTCTGCAGTTTCCTGTGACAGACCCAGGGTTAGAACTACATCAATCTGCTAATAAGAGAATTCTTTTTTACGTAAAACAAGTAATAGATATGAACATAAATTACAAGATAACTAACATCAAAACGACTTCATCACTAACATCAATAACCAGTTTTTTCGGGAAGTTGGCTTTCGCAATAGTTATGATTAGCTTTGCTTCTGCATTGAACGTGGATTATAACTCATTGCATGAATAATGAGCATGGAATGAGAAAGGAAAACTGAACATCTCCTATTATCCTTTCCTGTAGAATAAACAAATGAGCAGTTAAAGATACGAAGAAACTTTTTAGCCAAGTATCTATGGATTATTGTAGTATATTGAGACCTCATTACATTCAGTGTGTTGATTAAAGCAAAGGTCCTTGACGAAATAAAGTTAGCACGGGCTTTTAAGATAGACGGCCCCCTATAATTCGTTGCGTTCGAAAAGGATAATTCACAGAGTTTTTAAAATATTGTATTTTGATTTTGGCTTTGGTGATTTTGCTAACATTACACATAAACTTGGTCGCAAGTAATGAGACCACACCTCAAACAATCTCCCCTTGTTCACAGGTGAACAGCTAGCTTTTGATATGCAATTGGATTAATTCAGTTCTCGTTTTGTTTCATAACATGTGAATAACTTTGAAATGAAAGGATATAATGTGTCTTTGAAATCGATTCCTACAGCTTTCGCAGATTATGTGTCTGTATTCTGTATTGATAGTCACTACACTTAAATCAGATACATTGCTTGATAAGAAATGAAAACACAATAACATGAAATACACTTTCTTAATTCATCGAAAATCCAGTCAACAGAAAATCACCAAACGTTTTGCTAATCGATTCTTGATGAAAAACAGTCATATTTAATCAAGAATTATTTTTTTCGGAGTTTTAGATACAAGGCCACAACAGCATAGACTCCCGGAAGAGCGCTTTCGGACATTGCATCTAAAAAGCTGTTCAAATTACAAGATACCGAAAGCACTTATACATAATTTTAGTTGCCCGATCCCAATTAGAAGTTCAAAGGGAATTCCTTTCAGTTAATATACACGGTGTAGTAAATTCAACTACCCTCAAACGCCAGGTTTAACAAGAACCACATCCAGTGCTCAATTCTCTGTGTATTTCCACTAAAGATACTTGAAACAAAGAGACGAACAGTAACGAGGTGTTTTTGGCATCCTCTCTCACGAACGAAAATCAAAACATTCCTTGCATTTGACATTTCTAGATGACGTACAATTTATTAAGTGTAGTGTAGTTTTATTGTGTCCAATTTCAATTGGCTGATGGCACCAAAGGAAGATTTATTAAATTAGATACATTCTGAGGTTAGTCTATAAATTAAATCTGATAAAACTTTTGACGTGACTAATTTACTGATAACTAAAATTTTACAAATGGTCAAGAAATATATTTTGATGATGTAGTCACGGTAATGAAAGAAGTTTTAGACAAAAAAAATCGTTCAGCCGGAACTAAGGGCTCCGAAATATTTTAATTAAAAAGAATTTCACAAAACAGTTTCCAATTTCCCCTCTTCAAGGGGTGGAATGTCAAGATCAGGGCTAAAGGAAATCTATAATATATTTTTCCTTTGAGCTATATTAAATCTCGTTCATGGTCTTTAAAATACTCTCCTGATAAATCGATGAGATCTGGGGGATGGTCATAACACAAAGAGTTTAAAACTATGTCGAGGACTTTTAACAATTTTATATAGTAGGTAGGTCTTTGGCAGCAAGAAAAGAGATAGAAGAACTTAAAATCAGAGCACATCATACTAAAATTAAATATATTTCATTAATGCAATAGTGAGATGGATGAGACTCGCTCCGACCAAGGAAGCACGGTACAAAAGGGAGGAGGCCTATACTCAGCACTGGGTGGAACAAGGCTGCATATGATGACGATGATGAAGATGATGAATGCAAGTTATTTGTACCCACATACGGATTCAATGCAATTGGTCTTAATTTAGTCTTAATCACACTACGTCTACGATTCGTCATAAAACATCTACTTTTATCAAACGACCATAGGTTACGGATTGTTAATAATGCGTGCAAAATAACCAATTAGTTACATATAAACGCGTGGGCATAAGTATTCGGCCTTCAATTATGAAGAACACTCTTCTAGAATGTTAGACCTCTTCAGTATTTCTCTTAAGAACATCATGCAAATCCTTGCTTTTGGACTGTCTCTCATCATCATTATTTCATTAATTCATTTCATCGACCCCTGAAAAGGTTCATCGTCTTTCATATCATCCATCTCTCTTTCTGCTACATTTTCAAATCCACCACAGAAGAATGAGTCATCCACAAATCATTTACACACAGACCTTGCCATACAGTACACTTCCATTCTCTCAAATATTTACACACCGGCTGTATAGTGTATATTGTTACAAGTTTTTACACAACGCTGTCACCGAACAGCTACGGAATGAACTTGAACTATATCCGTCCGTTCGTTCGTTCATTTAGGTGACAATAATAAGAAGATTTGTTTCGCACGTGAAGAGAACTAAGCTCTTCTAAAAACCAATGTAAAAAGAATGGAGATTCATCAATAAATATTGTTAAGATATTCGGCTCCCAGTCTATCCAGAAGCACAACCCAGTTACTTGATAGACTTAAAGAGCTCCTATTGAAATTTGTTTAGTTTTCTAGCCCAAATATTCTCGTATTCACAATTGCTTGAAAGCCACCATGCACGTGTCGAGCCGAGTTCTACTTCGCATTCGCTAACAAACCGGCAGTTTAATGAAATCGCAGTCTGTTCACACACTCTTCTGTTTTATCTATCACATAGGGCTTCCGTATAACGTAATGTATGTATATTCACCTATGCTATGTTTTATTGACAGAAAACTGTGGCAGACGCCTTAAGCAAGAAAACAATTGTAATGCGTCGGATGCCTCCAAAACCAACATGTCCTAGACCAAAAAGCCTGCCAAAAAGCCCATAAGGCCTGCGCGGTGGATTATGACCCATTCCCTCTCACAGAAAGGAAGCTGTAGTCCCGGCAGTGGGAACATTATAGGTGGATTATGTTTATGTTCTTTGCGACGGGCTGCGAAGGGTGACTGCTAGACGGTAGCAGCTAGATGAGAAGCCGAGGATCGAATTGACGTGCGATTGAAGGGGCCTATGCTCAGTAGAGAACTGCTCAACGATGATGATTATGTTTAAGTTTGGATACCTTTAACCTTGGCACCTCAATTAGCATCCATATTTACAGCAGCCGGTCATTTTTACGCAACGGTTGTCACTGACGGCTGGCGAAACAAACTTGAACTATATAAGCTGGAGCAGTGCCAAGTGAGTCATCAGGGTTCCCCTCGGTGACTCATACCTGTGACAAACTGCAATGGATGGCAGACGGATCTTGTGTGATGCGTAATTAGGCATGGAGGTTAATTTTGATGATCTTCTTTGTTAAGCGCTGTTAAAAGATGACATTACCGAGATTTAACACACTACTTATCGTAACTAGGTGAAGGGTCGACATTTTTGGGGCTCTCTTTTATAACCATGACGTCCAAATGCTCTAAATTCAGTTTTGAATTAATGTAAACAATTACTCTTATGGTATAAGCATGCAGAGACGAAATTAAAATCATGGCCAGTAATGTAAATGCTCTAAGTGACGTAGTACCAACAAGTGTCTGAAAGTAAAATACGGCCCTCGTTTAGAAGCGGAAGGCGCGTCAAATGTTACTGCCAAATATAAACACATTTGGAGAAAGTACACAACAATCATTTCCATTTCCGAACTGGTTTGAATCCACACTCGTGTATGATCTCGTATACGTAGAGCCGCCGTACATATGACATGGAAGCATAGAAACTTAAATAGTAATGTTTGTGAATGCCGGCGATCCCGATCAGGCCCGGAAGTGTGCCAGCGAGGAATGATCCGGGACGATTGGCGAGTACCGACAGAACACAAAGTGGAAATGGATAATGATTAGGTAGCCGGAAAATCTGACAACCAGTCTTGCCAATGTATGCCGTGTCACCCAGTAACATGAGTTGTGGTGGTCAGGTAGAGAGTCACTCAATGTGAGATAATGGTATTCAGCTGCATTCAGTCAGACTGGAAATCGACTCCAACATGTTGAAAAATGGCTAGACATAAAATGATGTAGGTGGACACAAAACTAATATGCCCAGAAATAGTCATTTTATGATCAGCCTTGAGCATGAATGTGAGATCAATTAATCAAGCTATTAAATGCAAGCCACGAATATTAAATCAAGTTTAAACCACATAAAAGTGTCTAAAATGAAGTCTAATCAATATGATCATAAATTATAACCTCTAAACACATCTAAGAAACGAGTCATATAATTTTAACTACCAACATGTTTCGTGTCATACAAGGCAACGAATATGAGATACTAGGCGGAGAAAGACGACAAAGAAATTTGCAAAAAGATGGAACACAAAGTCTTCCAGACTGCTGATAACGTAATTGATATTAGGAATTTCAATGATAATGGCAATGCAAGGACAACAGAAAGGGAAATTTAGAAAGAAAAAAATCAAAAGTAGACTGATATATGATATGATGAAGATAATACGACCCCAGACATATTAGAAACAAAAATGATAGTGAGTGAATATTTTTTTGCTTCTAGTACAACCGTCCGATGGTCGGCCACGACACGTGTCGATTATTTACAACATAATAGCCTGCATCAAGACGGGTTCTATTTCGAAGCCAACTGGGTTATTGTGATCGACACAAATCAATGATAGGATGAGAAGAATATTGAATGGATATTGTGAATGATGATGAAAGGTTTTGTGTGCATCAGAAAATGTAAATGTTGGAGCTAAAAGTATATAATAATGCTTTATTTAAGAAGATGAGTAAAATTAACAAAAAATAAAGAGAATTATCAAAATACTTTGCCACTAACAAAAAAAAAAAAATATTTATTAAACTTACACACTATCTTTACAGGATGACCCCAATACAATAGTGGTTTGCAAACACACTAAATAAATTGAAAAAGCAACTTACGGCTATTACTTAAAAATGTAAACTTTAAAAATACGAAGCACACTAAACTCTATTAAATACACAATCTGAAGCCAGACTACAGAATTATATGCTATAAAATCTTAACCTACAATATAAAATCAGACTTAACACATAATATTAATATTTAAATATATATGTCAATTCTCTCATGCACTTCGTTTAGTGCACATATTGTGCGGGTGAGGGGTGTTTTTGACAGCAGGTTGGTTCCGGCAGCAGGTACGGCCAGCAGTGGCATATACTGCCGTCGTAAGCAAAAAGGGCACAAGTAACATTTAAAAAAAAATTGAGTTACATACATATTTAGAATCAGAAAAAAAAGGCTAATCTGCTCAATTTTTTGTAGATTTAAAAAAAAAAATGTTAGTTGTGCCCTTTTTTCTTACGACGGCAGTATAGATGCAGTGGCAACTAGGCATATAGATGGCAACCTTCGGCATCACTACATGCAAGCGGATACTGACAGTAACGATGCCGCGATATCCTTAGGCATACCGCGACGTCCTTAGGCATTATCATTAAATTTCAATTTTATTGTCAGTTTTATTCGTATTCGACGCAAAAAAATCCCTTGCCGTGTCGTGCCGCCAGTGGGCACAGGCCCTAATTTCTGTAAATGTGAAAACTCCACAGTTTCAAAGATACATCCAATTACTTGATCATAGTGACCTATGGACTCTTAGGTTAATATTTGGTAACGCATACTCATAAGGACCGGTACATATGCTCTTAGCCGTACCTAAAATTAATGTTTCTAAAAATAATGACAATAAAGGAGTTAATGGATCATGAATCCAACTAATCGATTAAACAAATGAAAGTGTTGAAGCAGTTAAAAACGTATTAATGCTTGTAACTACAAGCTCGTGTAACTTGCCCTTTTCAAAGTACTAGGGTAAGTAGATATTGAGTAGAGGTCAATGCTGATGGACGTCGTATGGTTTTAGTATGTCGTTTGTGTAGAACCAATGTATGAGATTAGAAAACAACGTCCAATCTTTAAATGCATAGTTTTGACGTTGATTTCTTTTATGTTTAAAAGTATAGTTAAAAGTAATTTACATGAACATACATCTGTCATGAATACATCTGTAATGGTAAATAGGAAGACGACATGCAAGTTAAAGATTTGTAATAGTTTGAATATATAGTTATCATAATTGCCAACACAACTGAAAAAAAATATTTTTAGTCTGATCAGTTACTCTATCACAATTACACATTACAACACATTACAAAAATTCTGGTAGAAAAATATGGTATCAGAATAAGAAAATTGACAAAAATCAGACTTTTGTAAAAAAAAAAAGGTCTACGCCTATTCCCATGCTCAACAGATATATACGAAATCTTATTCTTATTCTTACACATAAGTACAGAACGTAGTCGAAAATAAGGCACATAGACATAAGACATTAGAAAAAGTTCCGCTTTGTAGACCGTCCTTTCTGTCACTCATACCGTCCTGACAGTTTCTTTCTCTCTATGTGCCATATTAAGACCCGGTTACTGAACGCTCTCCGGAAATGCGCCAGCGCATAAGACAAGGTCCCGTCAGTAACAGTCAAGAGAAACATTAACTACATAGTATACATTCTGGCGTAAAGCCCGGTATGCATGGCGGTATATTATCATTCAATTTCCTTGTGGAGTAATGTGTCTGGCAGTTGACTAAGGATTTATATCTGGATTATCTATTTCTATATTAATTTGTGTAGTTTAACCCATCATCATTTTAATGATGACCATTATTTGTAACATCCTTCAGTTCTTCTACCCACATTTAGCAGTTTACATCATTCTGAGATCCACTCCCTTAATCAAATCTCTGATCAATAAAACTGTCTAATTTAGTCTCAGCTACTGTCAACCAATCAAATAATAAAATTATGCAATGATGAGAATAGACAACAGATACCAATGGAAATTTGCTGCTATTTCGACAAGAATCACCACAACAAACGTCAGAAAGCAAATTTGTCTACCGATGACTAATACCTTTCCCATGATGCAACACGGTATATTTTTTTCAGTGTCCAGTCTGAGAACACGCTAGTAATATTGTTAACTCCACATTTTGGCACACGGCCCACGATGTATCGCGTTGCTTTTATAGCGGTAAGCAGAAGCTCAAGTACAATGCACTCGGCGACAAGGTCTCCTGAAGAAAGATCAGGTTGCGAAAGTTCTGGCAGGAGACCCAGATATTTTATGTGTGTGTTTATGTTATCGTTTGCGTGACAGGTTTTGAAAGGCAGTTGAATATTTACGAAATATCTTTCGTCTTTAACAAGATCTCTAAACTCGCAACTTAAACTGGATGCTCCAAAATAACCTTAATCTTTAGGCCTTTGTCTTTCAATATTTTGGACACAAAAAAATTGTTTCCGCAAACCACCTCGTGGCTTGAAAGATTAAAATGTGAGGACTACCAGAGTTGCATGGTTTTTTTTCTAATCCATCTGTCTCTGAATCAAGATAGTTGTTACGATCGTTGCCCTTTTAGTTTAGGTTATTCAGCACTAATAGCTTTCATAGAAACAGCCCAACAGTGTCCAGTTCACGAAACAATAAAGAAATTCGATGTAATCCTACGCGTACACAGGAACTATAAACTGATGTCGCGAACGTCTATTTGCGCACTTCCGGGAGCGTGCCATTGCCACTGCCAGTCCAGGAACATGGTGATTAGTTTGTAGACTTTATGTGGAGGGCAAGTTGGAAAGGACTACAAGTCAAGATTATAACATAAAGATCTTCGTTTGTAAGATAGAACATATGAACAAAGAAAACACAGATGAAACTGAATAACTGAGTCATCGTATTAGAAGTCGTATAACTAGAAACCACACTTAACGAAAGCACCATGACAGACTAAAAAGTTAAATGATGCAGAGGTTGAGATCTTCTTTAGAGAAGATACTAGATAATCACACACTTCAACATCCGGAACACATATTTCAAAACTATTTCTCACATCTTGATGACAACAGAAACCGTTTTGTCTAACAATCCTACCAACAGCGACATACCACAACCTGACTCAAGTAACATTTTTATTAACTCCGATCACGAAACTGCCCATATGAGTAATCAGCGAGTTCTCCAAAACATCCAGCCGAGTCACAGACTAGACCCTGGCTAAAATAGTCAGCTAGTTAAAATGAGATACGACTCTGGAGCGACGGCTGAGCTCGTTATAGAGAAACATCATGCTGAAAGAATTCTAGACTCAGCTGTCGTTGCTATAATAAATAATGCGGAGAAACGTAAACATTCTTGTGATTAATATTTTGGTCTGAAAACGCTCTAGCAAGTGAAACTTTCAGTGTTGTAATTGTAACTGTGATAAAATGCATGTGAACTAATGGAACTACTATTTTTTTTAATGCATTTAGTTTTTACAGACGTCATTGCTGAGTGTAAGTATGCGTCTTGTGGAGTCAAAAGCTAATAAAATATTCCAAGTTCATTTTTTGACCTTGATACAAAAAGTCGCTTTTGGTATCAATGTCAAAAAACCGGTCAAGTGCGTGTCGGACCACGCACAATGAAAGGTTCCGTAGTTGGGATGAATTTATCCTAAGAACAAACTTAACATTGTAGTTGAAAAACAAGTCCTCCTATACATTCCAACTACAAATGTCCATAGATAAACGAAAAGGATCCAACCCACATTACATCTAATATGGGTTGGATCCTTTTTGTTTAACTATGGACAAATGTAAGTTAGTACGCGCAATATTGAGAGATTTACCAAGTTATTTTAAGACTATGGACTTCTTATAGGTTTTCCTGTAATCTATAGCTATAGAATTATACTCTGTATTTTTTTTTATTTTAAGCTTAGCAGTTTCGGAAATAAAGGGGGGGAGGGAATGGTCAATTTTCGTCTAGTTTCTTAAATAACTTTAAAAGTGTTTATTTTAAAATTATAAAAAAAAATACATTTGAGACCCTCACAGTAAGCCCTTTCATTAGATATATCGCACGGTACAGTTTGCAAATATATTTTTTTAATTTTCTTATTTGCTCCCCAAAATTGACCCCCATATTCAAAATTCATTAATTTACATTACACGTCCGTGTTTGGGTTACAGAAATGCATACGTGTATCAAATTTCAACTTAATCGGTCCATTACATTCGGAGCAAATTGGCTGTGACAGACGGACAGACAGACAGACACATGAGTGATCCTATAAGGGTTCCGTTTTTTCCTTTTGAGGTAAGGAACCTTAAAAATGAAACGAAATGCTACGAAGCAGATTTAAAACCTTGTCCGCAGTAAAGCACATACGTAGTGAGACATGGTTTAGGCAAATGCACAGCATTTTTGAAAATTCGTAATGTCAGGAATGGGGCAAAAATGTTTTGAGACACAGTAACTCGCAACAAGTTTAATAAGGTTGCATTTGGACAGGCCAGTTGGCGTGGTTGGTTAAGATATCACCTATCATGCCGCAGGTCACCTATCATCCAGGACAAACATTTGTGTGCATGAACATGTCTGTTTGTCCTGAGTCTGGGTGTAATTATCTATATAAGTAAGTATTTACAAAAAAAAAAAAAAAGTAGTATATCAGTTATCTGGTTTCCATAGTACAAGCTCTGCTTAGTTTGGGATCAGATGACCGTGCGTGAAATGTCCCAGGATATTATTTTATTATTATTTATAAATCATCCAGAAAACAACCTTTATTTCCTGTTTATCTTACATTTGCTTCTTTCTTTAAATCGATTTATTTTTCTCAGAATACATCAACACTTTCTACTATGAAATTGGTTGCCTTTGTGATGTTCATTCGGAAGATTCCGAACAATTCCGATCGTAATTGAAGTAGCTTTTAAGAGTGTTTATACGATTAAATGGAGAAGTGTTTGAATGTTTGTATGTTTTTCAGGTCAAGTGATTGTCCAACACTAACTTATTTATGATAAGGAAGTATTGAAATGAGATTTAGGATTGATGTATTGTTGTCTGAATTGAGAATATGAGGATTGAGCTGACATAATTTAGATTGCCATTGGCACGCTAAGTAGAAGTAGAAATGGGTGAAAAGAAAACCATGGTTCACTATAGAAACAGATTTGAATTCTTGAATGTTATTTTGATAGTCCCTGGAAGCCTGTTAAATTTATATCTCTTTTTTTTGTTTGGTGACCCAATCACCAAACAAAAACATTATCATGACAAATAGTAGTATTAATATAGTACTTATTGTCTCTCCTTTTCCCTTTAACCCGTCTAAAGGTTGTCTATAAAAGATCGGTTTTAGCTATAACACCGCCCATTGCGTCGCCCATCCTAACTTAATATTATCAATGCGAAAGTAAGTTTGTTTGTTTGTTACCTTTTCACGCCTAAACCACTGAACTGATCATCCTGATATTTTGCATATACGTTGTCAGGTGTACAGTTCAAAGTGGAACGACTGCCTCTCGATCTTTTCAATCATAAATCACAAATTATTACCAGCATTACACGATAAATAATTTCAGAACAAAATAAAAGCAGTAGAATCAAAAATAGAACTACTACTACGCGTACAAGTCTGAGCGAGCATAAAACTGTAATACATTTCATGACCTACACAAGGTTGGCTACAACGGAATCTAATCAACATACCTAAACATATTTACTGCTACTTGATCATCAAGAATTCTTTTAGACACGCTACAGAGCAGGGATTGTCAACATTTTTTGTTTTTGGGCACTGTTATTCATCTCTTTATATAAAAGTTTACCAACTAAATACCTATATATATAAATCTCGCATGTACATATATGTATTGTGTGTACGTGTTATGTAAGATCTTTATGTATTCACTCAAGTTCTTTGTATTGGAGCCTCATCCATCACCTTTAGCAATTTAAATACTAGTATATAAATACAATTATTTACTTTCTAATAAGATTTTAACATATTTCTGGAATTTCTAATCTCTTAGACTATAAATTCCTGATAAACGACATCCTTCAGCAACATAGACTACAGCGTCCCGTATGCCGTAGACATATCTAGATAAGCTAGAGAACTAAATACCATAGCTCAGGAACTTGGGCTCCAGACAATAACTTTTTAAGGAAAAAACCGGCCAAGTGCATGTCGGGCTACGCAAAGTGTAGGGTTCCGTAGTAGCCCGTAATCACAATATCGTACGATTCAGTTGTTCTTGATTCTGAATATAAGTAATGGTAAAGATATTAGGAGTTAATGGTTATAACAACAACAAAAATATATGACAAGGGTGTCCAGAGTAAAACAAAACTTTAACACATAACGTAACCACGCAGGTCATACCATGCAAGAAAATCTTAACACCGCGATCTACAAAAGTGACGTCACGGCACAACGCCATCTTTTATCGAATAGCGATACTAAACTAATAACAAAATGTTGATTTTCGAAGATAATTAATTAAACAGATTAGACATTAACTAATAATAACCACTTTCTTCCCGCTAAAGCTAAAAAATTAGAGTACGATTGCTGCCAAGGTATTATGTCAATTCACAAAATTGTAATTCGAAAATTGAACAAAGTTCGTTTGTGACTTCTACAGGTACTCTAATGAAAACGTAACCCGTTGGTACAGCGCCATCTAGCGGCAGTATTGTGATACTTACGATAATTTATTATGGTTTTTTTAGTTTTTTATTTCATATTTTGTTTTTCAAGTCTTTACCCGTTATAAACAAGCAATTACTTACCTTAGTCATTTAAAGGATTAATGCTAAGGATTTTGTATTTGGTACAAAATTATCCACCACCCAAGTTCAACGACTATTACTGCTAAAGTAATAAGGTTATCTTAACCACTATAATTTTCCATTAAAGTTTAGCTTTTAGGGAGGGGGAGGACGCCCTACTGGAACAAAAATTTGCACTTTAGAGTTTAATATTTCGTAAATGGAGCATTAAATCGAAAAATAATTTTAGCAACCCCCAAGTCATTTTAGATGACCTATTTAACGATACCCCACACGATGGGGTAGACGACGAAAAAATATTCATACGCACTTCAAATCACGGGAGCTACCCCAAAAAAAAAATTCCTAAAATTTTATTTTACCACTTTGTCGGCGTAATTGATATACACACTCCTACAAAATTACAGCTTCTAGTACTAACGGTCTCTTAGCAAAACCTCGGACAGACAGACAGACGGACATGACGAAACTATAAGGGTTCCTTGTCAGAACTACGGAACCCTAAAAACTACAATCCACCCCATCTACTCGTCTCGCATAATAATACCTGAGGATATTTCAGTCTACAGGATAGTTTAATCTTTCTTACATACAAAATTAATTCTATACTTATTTATATCTTTGCATGTAGCCAAGTACGACACAAAAAACAAATGTAGGCGCAGTTCGAGCCCGCGCCGTTTGTTTTCGTGAATACAGATTGAAATTTTACTACTGTTTCCGATACTGCCGCAGCCATTGTATTTGCTCGACACTAGACTTAGTAGGCTCATTGCATTCCTTATAAAGTAAGTTTTCACCGGTTATGATATTTTTCAGTTCTGGGCAGATTTACGGCCGATATGAAACAACATGTTAAACTTTTTTGCCATTTGCAACAGATTTTCTTACGGTTTCTGACACTGCCGTAGCTATTGAATTTGCTCAGTAGAAGACTTTCTAGGCTCATTCGGGAATTCCTTTTAATGCAAGCTTTCTTCGATTGCGTTTTTTTTTTTTCATTTCTGAGCAGGTTTACGGCTGATATGAAACGACATCTGACATTATTTTGCTATTGTCAACTTATTTTTGTAATGTGTATCGTCAACTTTTTTCACGCTGAATAGCCTTTTAGAAATGACTAGTTATATGTTGAGCACCCCTGTTCCAGAGATACAATAGTTACGTCACTGCTCGTATAAAAACGTAATAAAATGGCCGCTGTAACGTTAGTGGAGTGATTTGCCAAAACAGATGCTGTTGTATGTGAACAGGGGGGTGATTAAGAGGCTACTTGGTTCATGGGGGGTTATGAAGAAAGTTTTGTTATGGATGTGGAGATTATAGATATGTTGGTCAACTAAAACTGCCAACCTAATCATGACTGCTCAATATGAGCACCGTGGCGATTGGCTCCATTCGGGGTTACGGATTGTGGGTTCGATCCCCGCACGGTGCATAGTTGTGTTGCCTACAGATTTGTTTCGGGTCTGACTGTTCGTACATGTAAGCTCATGTGAAATTAGTGTTTCTGAGCTCACGACGCAGACAAAATTATTATAAATACGTATTTGATCACTATCTCAAGTAGGTATGTACCTACAGCTGCTCAAATACACCAGAGGTGATCGCACATCTGACGGAAGATGTGTCGCGTAACGCCAGAACGGACAAGTAGAAAATAAAACATTCAACCTTACACGCTCAACCGATGATGCGTGCGTCGAGCGCGAGCGTAGTAACTGGAAGTTACCGAAGTTGCGTCCGACGCATCACCCGTCAGATGTGCGACCACCCTCAGTATCGGTATAACACATTATTTTAACACGCTCAGCAACAATACTTTTTTTTTTATTAAATAAATTTATTTTTGAATGCCTATACAATTCCATAAGCCCTAGACGGACGTAACGAAGAATCATGAAAACCCGATTAGAAATGCCATTTATGCATATAACTTCGTACATACGAATAATTACCTAATGTATTATATACTAAAACCTTACTGAGATATGTAGATCACGTTAGTGAAAGAATCATCAAAATTGGTTCATTGGTTTTTGAGAAAATCGTGGACATGCAAATATACATACATACATACGGGTCGAGTAGAGAACCTCCTTTTTTGAAGTCGGTTAAAAATGTTCGCTATGGTGTATAAATCAATTTACACCGGCCTGTGAAGTTGCGCCCTAACCGTGTATACACTGGCCTGGGACAAAAACATTACGGTGTATTACAGGATATACACATGGCGCTGAGTGTGTTAAACAGGCAATTACTTCATAATTCAGGCAGCCGCAGCGCCCTTGAAGCTGAACAAAACACAATTTAATCACATCATCGTATCTCTCTGCCAATCATTCCGGAAATTACATCGTCCAGATATCGAGCCCACGCATTTTTTCAGCCCCTGTCCCGGGTGGGTAATTATCGGAAAACCTCGAGGACGTATCTGCCATATCTTAATTAGAATTCGCTTAGGGGATGCGATGGACGGCATGAAACTGAAACCGGGCAAATTGCAGTTTTTATAGACTTTCTGAAGGCTGTTGTCGTTTAGCCGCAGATAGTACCTCTCTTCACAGTTATTTGTCTTCGTTAGTGGTTCCAGTTGTAAAAGGCACCTAAGACCAATACTAATAATAAGAACTAATATTTCAATGGCACACGTACAAGATACAACCAATCACATACTAGTTAACAACTCGTTAGTAATTCGCGTCGTGTCGTATTTGTATGGCTATACATTTCTACTACAACAAGTTACTGTTGAGAACCGGCGTGGACGACTGCTATGATGTTTTAGTTATTAGGATGACAAATAGCGTTCTCATGTAATCTATAGGATAGCTGTATTATTAATCAAATTAGAAACACTTGTACGTTTGCTAAGAATTTTTACTCTACAAATTCACCACAGATAATTAATGTAGAAGACCAATATCCGCAGCGGATTTGATCTAATACCAATTTACAAACAACCCAATTTCGTAATGACGATACCTTGTCAACTTTTTGCCAGGCAAAGCGTGATTTCGTCTCGAAAGCTTTTTCATCCCACGAATCGATGACAGGAAACAGATTACACATTAACATAAAAAATGCTGACTCTGAAAGGCAAATAAAATATTTAACTCAATTCTAAATAAATAATAGATTTAACAAAAAAAAAGTCTAAAATTTATAAAATAGTAGATTCACAGCATATCAATTACTCATCCTTTCAGGAGAAAATAAATAATACATAACTCTGAAAAACAGCGGCAAGTGTTGAATACGTAACTAGAATATTTTCAACAGAGTAATCTTGAAATATTCATAAGCTTTTTAATGTCCGAAGAAAAAATAATTCCTACAGATCTATGGAAAATTTTATATTTCAAATTGGAGAGACGGACTATCTCAACCTTTACATAAATAACCTCACTGAATGATATAATCATGACATTATCAAGCTTGATTATAAATAAGAGTCGTTTTTTTACTATTACAACAGCAGAGGGGCTTAGCTAAATAACAGCCGCGCGGGTCGATCGAAGGTTAATGAAGCTACGCTTGCCGCGGTCGGTTAGTGGACCATCCGTGCCTCGGGAAGCACGTTAAGCCATTGGTCCCAGCTGTCACTCGTAGATCTTTGACAGTAGTTACGGGGTTACCAAGGGGTACATGTCGTGTTACCCAGTGACTAGGTTGTGGAAGTCAGATAGGCAGTCGCTCCATGTAAAATACTGGTATTCAGCTGCATCCGGCTAGACTAGAAGCCGACTCCAACACAGTTGGGAAAAGGCTAGGCAGAATTTTTGACAAAAGCATGAAAACGTCTATAAATATACATATATTCTGTAAGTGGGTCTCCCTAAGAACTCACTACAACGTGTGCGTAGTCGCAGCGGAAAAATGTCGAATTTCTTAATTTCAGTTTAGCAGATATTTAGTGTATGACGTCGTGTAATTGTGTAGTGTAAGTACAAATTTGTGCATCCAGCCATTGGGGAGCTATTGAACAAAAACTGTCATAAGGTATTTCACCATAATCACCCATCTTGAAAGATAAGACAAATGATACAGTTTATATTTACAAGGAGAACCCGGCTGCCATGCATCCTCTTGGCGTAACCCCCTAATCATTCACAAAAGGTATTTGGTAAGAAAACCTTTTCTGGCTTCCAAAATATCTACATTTACAAACCTAATAACGTATGCAACAAACGTCCCGCAACTTCTGTACCACATACAGTACGGCCGATTTATCTTGGCAGGTCTGAACTTCGCGCATAAGGCTGCACAGTAAGATTTTTTAGGAACCAAATGGCGACATGAGGCGAGTGTGAGTGAGAGAACATGCGCGAAACTTCTTAGTGCCAAGATAAATCGGCCATAGTGTACAAAACTTTACTCTTTACGTTCACAGAACAGTACAAAGGTAAATGTGATTTATCCTAAATTCCAGGCAGAAAAGCCGAGCCACAGAATATTACAGAAGGTCGGCTCCACACAACGAGCGGAAACGCACACACATATACTGTTTGTCCACAGCACCGGGAACGGGAAATCAACGAGAAACCAGATTATTCGGCCGTAGTAAATGTATGTGGCGACTTCGACGCCGTCATCTGTTTTCTCGTTGTCGTACAATTCCCGTGCGGGGGAGAAACAGTGTAAGACACGCTTCACGTACAGCGAGTGTAAACGCACTGCCGACTGCTATACTGACGCGTCTATAGTCTGTTTCAAAAATATTTGATAAAAGTATAAATAAACCCTGTTCAGGTTAAATTCTTACGTATTCACTCCCTAAAGGGAATTAGTTAGTAGTATTCATCTGTATTTAGAAGGTTTCAACATTATATCTCACCACATTTTACGACAATTATAGATTGAATAACATTATCAAATTGTAAATGAAAAATCATTGACGTAAATTGAGTTTACAAAATTTACTTCAATTGTCAAATAAAAAACATCTTTAATATATATTATGATTAGAATTTCGGATTTAAATATTATAATCAAATTAAAGCAATTCAATTCTATTATCCACATATACAATATACATAAACTCACGCCTCCTTCCCATGGGGGTAGGCAGAAACTACAGAACGCCACCTGCTACGATCCTTACATACTCCTTTTGCCTCGTTTGCGTTCATACATCTATGGTCATACACGCACGCCGGTTGCGAATACTACATATGTAACATTATTAAGGAACGTACCAAAATGGTATTAAAAAAGAACCCTTATGGTGCAACTCAGTCTGTCTGTTTGTCCGTCTGTCACCGCTGGATATCTCAAAAACTACTAATGCTATAAAGTTGAATTTGAGAACAGCTTTAGATGACGTTTGCTCAACGATTTTGCAAATAAGAAAGAAATGAAAATATATATATTTTTTTGCAACAGGGACTTAAGGGGGGTCTAAAAAATTCTAGTGGGGCTGCTAGGGCATATGCCCATATGCATATTCATACATATGCATATGAAAGAGCGCTGTTTTCACATACTCAAATATTTTTTTCTTTATTTAAGGCCGCATAGTTTTCGATTTTTGATGAAAAATGTTAAAAAGATACCGTTCCTTCCCTTATCTCCGAAGTTTGCATAGAGAAAAATGTGAAATTATGCTATGTGATAGAAGTATATGTAAAGACTACAGGAAAAATAAAACGATAGCTCTACATACACACTTTATATATATATATATATATGATGGCACGGAACCCTCGGTGCGCGAGAGCGACTCGCTCTTGACCGGTTTTGTTTTGTACAATAAGTTTGCATCCACATGTACATTTTCTGATCCATCTCTATACATTTTTATCAGATACTTATGGAACAGAGCATTTGTGTGCCTACGCCTGTTTTCGCACCTTGTACGAAGCCGGCCTTCTGAAGACGATCTATTCTGGGAGTCGTCTAATTACGTCAGTCATGTCTGCCTGTCCGAGGATACCGGAGCTGAATAGTAAATGGAAGAAGGGCTGCTTGTCACGTAGTTATCGACCTTGGGGAAAAAGCTGTAGAGGTAATGCGGGCTTGAAGGCTTTATAACTTAAAATAACACCTGTATTTCCCCGAAGGCAATAGGCAGAGGTGGTCAGTACACCCACATTTCGTCTGTTATATTTAAATCCCAGAGCCTATATTGCCATCGATCGGGCACTAATCCAGATTCCGCTACGGGTTTGACGTGTATTATTTGTCTTCTGAGATGGGTAAGTAACCATTTTTGCAACTAGAATACATCTAAATTCAAGCAAGGCAATCACACTCAACGCCCAATGGTCCACCTGAAGGACTAAGTGCGGATACCAAGCCCCTGTAGCAAAGAACATAGATCATACACAATCGTTGATATTAATATTGGAAGCTACAGGAAACGTAATAAGCAATCATGTTCTAACTTCTAACAGCGACGACAGAAAAAATCTAGTACTACAAAATAACTTCTCAATACAATGTCGAAATACAAACAACACCAAAATAAAAATTCCTTAAACGCACAATAACCATCAGCTACGGTAGTAAGAACGTCAAAACACGCCATAACAACTCCCGAACGTAATCCGGAACGGAATCCGGAACGGAATACTGCCGACCTTCGCAAAGACAATCGTCACGTGGTTATCCACGACCTTGGAGCAGCTGGTGGCAAAAGGAAAGGGAGAGGTTGTGAAGGTCGAGGGTTGTGATGGAAATTAATATTAATAGGCGTTTGTTGGGCGTTAGTATTAAAGAGGATAGGAAATTGCAATAATGTGTTATGCATTGAAGACAGGAGTTGATCAAGTGTCCAATACAAAATCATTTGATTTAGAAAAACGTTATAAATAACAACAATCAGTTTATTAAGCTAGTAGGTCATACCAATAAAATGGGACCAATAATTCCTGAGATATTCCTGAAAAAGAATTGTAAATACAGAATTTACGCTCTCTACATTAAGTGGCTCAGAACAACGCCACTGGATTACCGCTTTTTAAATATCACTGCTTTTGCTTTGATTCAATTATAAACACATCGGATTGAGAAGTTTGAACTCAAATAAAAATATTAGTACCTGGTCGATCGAGCTCTACTCGAGTGAAAATAGAGAAAACGAATGTTCCCAGATATGAGACCTACTAGCTAGACCCGAAAATAATAATAATATTTGTAAACCATTGCCAGTGTAGGGAAAATATTCGGCATTGATTTAGTTTCATTTGTACGCAAAAAAGGTTAATATTCGGGGTTTGAAACTTTGGTATTTGATATCGTAAAAACGATTTTCTCTTCACACAAGATTGACGATATGAGGCTTAGTTCGGGATCATGTTTCTGCTATTATGTACAGACGCCAGCAGGTCAAGTTACCCAAAACTGTCAAACTTTCCCAATCAACCTTGAACCTAATGCTTTAGCGATAAAGTTGAAAATCTATGAAAGAAATTTGACAGATTGTAGTAGCTTGATGTGCTGGCGTCTGTACATAATTTTGTTTCTTAAAAATACCCTAGGTAAGCAGATATAATATTTTCGAAAATATGGGCAAAATATTCACAAACATGTTACAAAAAATCGCAGCAAAAAATTAAAACGAACCGTGTAATTTTTTACATATTTTGCTGTTACGCATGAATCTTCACGTGTGGTATTAAGGGTTATTTTATTTTGTCACTGTCTGGATATTTACGTAGGTCCAAATAAAAACATGAAAAATAATGTAAGAAAAATATTCAAACTTGCTAAAGTATCAAAAACTGGTCATGAACGTCTTTTCAAAATTTTAAGGTCAGTAGTTTCGTAGATAATGGGGGGGGGGGGGGTGGTCAATTTTCGTTTATTTTCTTACATAACTTTAAAATCTAACTTTAACCCTAATCTATTCAAAGTGAGAGTGAACAGGCTTCTTCTGGGTAAGCTCACTCCATCGTCGACTTTGTCTCTGTCACCTCTGACCTAGACTATAGTCAAGAGCAAACCCATCACAAATAAAAAAAAAATAGTTTATTTTACGGTACAGTTTGCCAAACTTTGTGTTTTAATGTTATTATTTGCCCCCCCAAATTGACCCCAATATTCAAAATTATTATTTTTTTTATATTTATTATTATACAAATCAAATCAAATCTCATTCATTCAAACACAGTTATAAAATAACTTGTATTAAGGGCAGTGGTACAAGCCGATACATAGCTAGTTCAAAATAATTGCAGAAGAACAAGTGTTTTGAACAATTGCATTTACATTACACGTCCGTGTTTGGGTCACAGAAATACATACATGTACCTTTCAACTTACTCGGTACATTAGATACGGAGCAAATTGGCTATGACAGACGGACAGACAGACATTCCTATTGAGGTACGGAACCCTAAAAACGAACTACAATTTGAGGATCACTGAAGTGATATCAAAAATACAATGACACATCTAATAAACTTCCTGCTACTACTACAGGTTGTATACAGCCGTAAAAGTGAACCTTTAAACTGCGTAGCAACGAAATCGCTAATAGATGGCATTATCCTTGATTGACTTTCCAAGTATCTTGGACCACTTGATGAGGCTTTTACTGAATTTATTACAGTTCTTCCTGAAGCACTACAGCTTTGTAACCTTGACCCAAGGTTAAGTGAAGTTAGGATGACTTAATTTTATGTAACTTTTAAGAGCTTGTTTCATAATGTCCCGATAGACACTATCTATAAGACTAAATCAAACAGAACAGTTTTGTAGAAAATTATCCATCAGATAAATTAAAATTTCATGAGGCGTGATGAGGTCAAGAAGGAGGCCTATTCAGCAATAAAAAAAAATAAAAAAACTACACCACCCCCTCCACCGGCCCCCTTCTACCACCGGACATCTAGGCGCACTGCCAGTTACCATCCCTACCTGGTTGCTATTCCACCAATTCGCACTAAGCGCTTCCAAATGTCTTTTATAATGCGCACAGCAAAAGAGTGGAACTGACTACCTGCGTCTGTGTTTCTGAACGTATACAACCCTAATCTCTTCAAAGTGAGAGTGAACAGGCTTCTTCTGGGTAAGCTCACTCCATCGTCGACTTTGTCTCTGTCACCTCTGACCTAGACTAGAGTCAAGAGCAAACCCATCACAAATAAAAAAAAAAAAAAAAAACACTTCATCAGGAGGCTGCTGAGCAATGAGCATGAGATTCTGGGTTCGATTCCCACGCCGGGCAGTGTTATTGATTTTTTTAAATGAGGAGTTTTTCTGTCTGTATTTGTGCTCGGTTAATGTCAATAAGCTCACCCCCTATAACATGAGACTTAAACATAATTGGCGAAATGTAGGTGTAGTATAGCCTCTGCCTAACCCTGCGAGGATTACTGGCGTGATGTTATGGTTTTAAGTTATCAGGTGGTGATACAAGCCATTACCGTTTCAGAAGCATGCTCACCAATGCAGTCCGTTCGTTCAAGCCAGCTTACTTTCAGACATGCATCAAGTTTGATAAGAGAGCTTATCAATCGCGTCATTAAAGTGTCATTGAATTATTATGGGTCCTCACTCACTGCAACTGTGCTGATAGTTGCTATGGGGACTGTCGGCTCACCATTATGACATTGTCATCTGATTAGATTAGCAACGCCCCATGTCAAAGCACATGGGGCGTTGCTAATCTTAGAGAACGTTAGCTTTTCAATATTAGTTAGGATAGTTTAGGAGGATCAAAAAACCGTCGATCGACACTCCAGACTCTTAAGAATCAGAATATTTGAAAAGTTCCGTCGATTTCTCCAGGATCCCATCATCAGATCCTGACCTGATGACTATGGGACCAACTAGAAAGTATACCCTTTCAAACAAAAAACGAATTTTCCAAATCTGTCTAGCCGTCTTCGAGTAATCGGGGCGCATACATTAAAAAAAAAAAAAAATTAAAAAATTTGAAGTCGGTTAAAAATGGCTTGTCCAAAAGTTGGAACAGTTTGTTTGAAAACTATGTGATTTGTTTCACAGCTTATTTCAGACTACACTTTCTTGTGGAGTATGTTTATCTCCCCTAGCTTAGGAATTTTCATCATCCTGACTTAATATTATAAATGCGAATGCGAATTTGTTTGTTACGCTTCCTCGCTAAAACGGCTGAACAGATTTGGATGAAATTTGGCACATAGGTAGAACATGACCTGGAAAAGGACATAGGCTACTTTTCGTCCTGGATTGCAGACGAAGTCGCAACAGCTAGTTAACATTAATAATAAATTACAAGTGTTGCAATTGCAACTCTTAATGAATGCAAAATGCATACGTACGGCCATTTGAGTAACATTGCACTGTTTCACTGAAATGTCCACAATGAACTCTAACCGCAGTAATTCTAGACTTTTCCAACAAAAGCCCTTCCGATCAATACTCCCTCCCGCACACAAATACACGATAGTACAAATTCCCTGTTTCATGGAATCATAAATATTAACGACCGAGGGCGGGTAGAATATATTGAACATTCGACAACCCACACTCCTAGGGAATTGGTGCAATGTCATTGATCATGTTGTTCAGTGCGATATTTTGGTAGCGACGTTATGGGTCATAATGATTTCGTTTATGGATATTCAATTCAGTATTTCATGCATATTTATAATATATTTGGAGTAGTTTTGGAGTGTCCATTCCGGTACTCAAGTTGAATTTCAAGAAAAACAACATGGTAAATACAACGATTAGGAATCCCCTCAAACAGAAAATTCAAGAAGTCATATATATTACATACATACTCACGCCTTTTTCCCCATGGTGCAGAAACTACAAAACGCCACCTGTTAACCATCCCTGCTTCGGTTTCGTTTATATTGGTCAGTGGTCACGCATTCTAGTTGCCAGAACTACCCACCTGACCTTTCTGTCTTAAAATATATGTGTTTTAAGACATAAAGGTCAGGTGCGTGATTTTTTTTTTATTTTTAGAGAAAATAGAGACCAGAGCCATGAGAAATCAATTCAAATGAAAATTTATTAACCTCGTATTCATCTGACTATAGAGTAAACAATTGCGGCGTCCCCCAAGGGAGTGTATTAGGACCCTTATTGTTTCTATTATACATAAACGACTTACCCCGCTAGTGACTATTCATAATTGTGTATTATTTTGACATTGTGACAACTGACAAAAAGTATAAAACTAATTCTGACCATGTGAAGGACATTAATAATACTATTAACGACATTATAAAATGGTTACAGATAAATAAATTAAAAAAATAACTTAGATAAATCTAATTATAGATACAGTTTAATAAATCAAAACATACTAAATACAATTTCAAATGTAATATTGACAGGTTAAAAGAAGTACAACAAACTAAATTCTTAGGAGTACTTATAGATCAAGATCTGAATCGGAAAGTACATCTTGATAATTTGTGAAGTAGGATTAATCTCTCAAACAAATTAAGAATATAACCAACAAAAAAACAGCAATTACAACATATCACGCCTAAATAGAATCAATTTTACGATACGGGCTTATTTTTTGGGGTAAAAGCACGGATAGACAGCATTTATTGCGCAAAAGAAATGCATCAGAGCCATCTGTGGCATCCGTACTGAAAAGTCATGTAAAATGTACTTTAAAAAGCTAGGTATATTACTACTTCCACCACTCTAGATTTACGAAATCTGTAATTATGTTTATATTGATATAAGGGATTGTTCAAAAAAAGCTCCTAAATGAACTCTCGAAATAGAGATCGTTGCAGACTTGTATTGCAGGATACGAGTACTCCTAAATCAGCCAAGTATGTGAAAATTTTCCTAGTCATATGTATACGCATTTATAACAAAATTCCAAAAGAAATAAAATTGTTGTAAAAATTAACTCATTTATAAACAGGTTATTGAAATGGCTGAAAGAACGTATAATTTATGACATAAAAGAATAGTTTAACAATAAATTTCTGGACTTTTGTCATTGCGGATAGTGCTGAGATAAAACTATTATATTATTGTATTGACCCTATATCTGTGACATTGACCAACATATAACTAATAATTATTTTGCACGCAATTGATACATATCCTGTATAGCTAAACATGTAGACTTTAGATTAATACCTGACTGTAACAACATTATACCATGTTTAAAGCAAATAAAGACTTTCATATCTATCTCAAACAAAGTTCTCTAAGGGCCTGCACCCGCTGACGGCACGGCCAGGCACGGCAAGGGATTTAAGAAAATCCCTTTCCCAGGGCCTAAGACAAACTACATTTTACCCTACAAATTACATAAGACCTTACCCTCAGTACAAATGTATTCGTAAACATCCCTTTATTAGGAAAACAGTTCGGAAAGGAGAAGCGAGGAAGCGGTAGAAAAACATCCTGACGGGAATATTATCCGGGAGTGAGATATATCAAAGCCCGGGTTACGAGTTCACCTTGAACGGTGACGTAAGGATACCGGGGTAAGATCTGTTTTATTTTGTTTTAATAATATATGTTTAGCGCTAACTACTAACTATATATCTATCACTAAGAAATTTCTGTTTACTAATTTAGTTAATTTGACTAGGGGTAACAACTTATCTAATGTAACGCAAGATCAAGCAAGGTGAAGCTGGGTCACCATTGCACAGGATCTTGAACGGTAAATGAAAAGCTGCTCAAGTCTGATGATCCCTATCATTTTTTTGCTGGTATGATTAATCCATATTAAGAAGTTAATTTTTTAATTTGAAAAACCCCCGACACCAATTTACTCTCATTTATATTTGATACTCCATCATCAGACCCTGATTACCCACTATCTAGATTCTATTAATTAAGACTATTCCAATGAGCTTAGACAAGATACCTCGATCATCGAGTAGGTAAAAAAAAAAAAAAAAATAAGTTTATTCATATATCTCATTTGGCATACACTGCATATCGAGGAGCCTCCATTTAGGCATAAAAATGCCTGTAGTTGGAGGCTCCAAAGCCCAAACAGCGGCCAAGAAGCTAGGCATCATAAATAGGGTGAAACGATACTTTACGCCTGGACTGCTTTTAACCCTTTACAAAGCGCAAGTCCGATCCTGCATGGAGTATTGCAGCCACCTTTGGGATGGCTCAGCTAAGTACCAACTAGCCGCGCTTGACTCGGTGGAACGCAGAGCTAAGAGGCTCATTGGCGACGTAGCATTGGTGAATGCCAATCTTCACAGCTTGGCTCATCGCCGCAAGGTTGCCTGCTTGTCGGTCTTCTACAGATGGTACTTCGGAGAGTGTGCTCAAGAACTCCACGACCTCATTCCACCGTCCCCCTTCTACCGTCGGACATCTAGGCGCACTGCCAGTTACCATCCCTACCTAGTTGCTATTCCAGCAATTCGCACTAAGCGCTTCCAAATGTCTTTTATAATGCGCACAGCACTACCTGCGTCTGTGTTTCCGAACGCATACAACCCTAATCTCTTCAAAGTTAGAGTGGACAGGTTCCTTCTGGGTAAGCTCACTCCATCGTCGACTTTGTCTCTGTCATCTCTGACCCAGACTTTAGTCAAAAAATAAAATAAAAAACAAATCGGACACGAGTTACATTTCTATATAAACTTAATTCAAATGCAAGTCCACAAATGAGAAAAACACCCACATCCTACATGCTGTGCTGACTAACACACTCGATTTATAACAGGCGGAGTCGCGCACGCCTATTAGTGCCGACCTTGACCGAATGCCGTCGTTAATGACGGAGCATGTTTTCCGTGATCGCCGTCTATTTCAAGGTTAAAGCTTTGTCCCTGAAGCTTTATTGCAGTTTTTTTTTTTTACAGAAAAAGTTTTGTGAAACTATGAAAGGAGATTAGGAATTTGTTTGTTTGTAGAAAACAAAATTAAATAATGAATATATGTTTGCTTTTGAATTTGAACTCGGTTGGTGTAGCGCTTTCGCATGACCGTGTAATTTCCAAAAGTTCGAATTGTAACATATTGGATAGAATAGAGTATTTTATCCAGAATAATGCTAGATTAATCCTATTTTGTCCTTACTGACATTGGTGTATTCCCGTTCGTCCCCCTGACAAAATCAGTGAGACGAACGGGAATAAATTATAAAAACATTTTTTTTTTATTCCTGTTCGTGCCACCAGTAGGAATACGGCAGGGGGACGAACGGGAATACACCCCGATATTATGTGTGGCTGTTTTTATTTTTATTATAAGCTAGAGACCCGCCCCTGCTTCGCACGGTTTTTACGACTTGCCAAAACATCGTGATTTCTTTATTATATTCGGTTTAATATTTATGTATTACTAGCAGCGCCCCACGGTTTCACATGCGTATGTCTCGAACCCGTAAGAATATGGGAATAAAAAGTATCCTATGTGTTAATCCAGATTATAGACTATCTGTGTAAGAAATTTCATCAAAATCCGTTTAGTAGTTTTTGCGTGAAAGAGTAACAAACATCCATCTTCACAAACTTTCGCATTTATATAATATTAGTAGGATGCACATAAACCTTTCGGAATAAATTTTCTAAATTAATTATGATGAAAACCGCATCAAAAGCCGTGGCGAAGTTTAGAAAAACAGCGCAGTCACACAGACAGGCAGCTACTTTAATTTATAATACGCATCTCTAAATAGTATAAAACAAAGTCGCTCCCCGTGTCTGTCTGTCTGTATATCCGCGAAATCCTCCTAAACCACGCAACGGATTTTGATGCGGTGTTGACCATCAGTTAGATAATTTTTCACGGAAGGTTTATATATATATATATATATAGAATATAACCTAATTAAGTTATTGTGTAAGTAAGTAGAAAAAACAATACTTTCGATCAAGTCGCCGAAAAGTAAATTTACATGGCTTAGCTTACGTATGCTAAACCTTAAGGTACACATAAAAATGATGAACTAGAGAATAATTGTCTAGTACATATTTTTTATAGTTCTTCTATAGTTATTATAGTTCTTCTAAAATCCTAAAGAAAACTCCGCGTTGGCTTATCTCCATCTGTTACGGTTGACTCACAGTAACCATTTCTTTTATTAAAACTATAATTAAAAATTGCGTTACTTACGACGCTATTTACTCATACTATATTCTGTATTAATTTTATAATCAAAGGCAGTAACTTCACATTTTTCACCTCTTTTTTTTATTTACACCCATGCGAAGTCGGGGCGGGTCGCATTACACATACAGTATACATACATATAGAAGTGTAAAGGATTGCATTATAAGCCTGTAGCATTCCCAATCCCAAGGATAATTGTAAAATATCCTTGAAATAATTCAAATATTCTTACATAGAAGCTCAATTCGCGAGTGAAATGAACATTTATCTGCAGGGGACGTAGTTATCACATCCTGTAGATATAACAGACTGTTTTGCGGACTTTTGCATCTGCCAGACCGGCGATGTAGGTTTTGGCAAACGAGACCCGATATGAACGGGAATGGATCGAATATGGGCTATTCCAGTCGTGTTAATGTATACATTTTTACCAGAATAAACTATATATAACGTTTTTGTAGGTGTTTTGGGACTTTGCGTTATAGACTAACTAGCTTTTTCCCGCGGCTTCGCGCGCGTGGTTGTCGGAAATTATCCCACGGGAACGCACTACCGGAATCAAAAAATCCTATGTCCTAATCCAGGTCATAGTCAACCATGTGCCAAATTTAACAGCGTAACAAACAAAATACCTCACCTACGCATTTATAGTATTACGAAAAACCGGTCTATCGACACGACGACTCTCAAAATCTATTAGGTACTTAAATTAAAAAAAGTCTCTTAACTTAACTACTAAAGTTTCTATAATAATATAATTCAATCTTGATTCGAAAGACACGTGGCGCCATCTATTATCATAAGAATGTTACTAATGTTTGCCTCGGAAGCAGTACTTTATTTCGGGATGAAAGGTACCCTATGTCCGTTTCTGTATAGGTACATGACAACGTATATGCAAAATGTCAAGATGATCGGTTCAATGGTTTAGGCGTGAAAAAGTAACAAACAAACAAACAAACTTACTTTCGCATTTATAATATTAGTTAGGACAAGCCGTGCGCCCGATGGGCTCCCATCGGCAAATTCACGAACTTCCATACAAACGTTCATCCCTATGCAACCCATTAAATTAATTAATTTAATTTATAGGTAATTTATTTTTACTAAATTTACTTTAAAAAAGTAAAAACCGACTTCAAAAACCTAAAACGAGTAAAGTAACTTTCATAACAAAAAACTTAACAGCTTCTGAAGTCGGTGCCAAGCTAAAGTGCATTGACATTGAAGAATTGAAGACATACGAAAAGAAGAATCATCAAAATCCGCTTAGAAATGCCGGAGATACAGTACATTTATGCATATAACTTCGTACATAAGAATAATTACCTGATGTATTATATACTAAAAACCTTCCTGAAAGTATGTAGACGTTAGTGAAAGAATAATGAAAATTTGCTTTTTTGAAGTCGGTTAAATCTTTCCTAGCTGCTCACTTTCATCATGTAAGGAACTCTTGTGCCATGCTTCTACTCGTAGACCCAGCTGTTTATTCGGTACGTTGTCTATCACTGAATGAATTTAGGAATTTTATTAAGTTTATAACACGTACTTAGCATTGTCTATCAATCAACCTAGACCTACCACCGTTTTTAAAGATCATGATCAGATCATAAAAGCCATTTTTAAAGCTCCTCAAGCATCCTGTAGATATAATCCACTGGTCGTTTCATAAGACCCACAAGAAGGAAAGACATTGCACGTACGTATGTCGCACTTAGCTTTAGAGTTTTTCCCTATAATCCATACTAATATTATAAATTCGAAAGTAACTGTCTGTCTGTCGTGTTGCCTTTTCACGCTTAAATCACTGAACGGATTTCGATAAAATTTGGCAAGGCGATAGATCTGGCATCCTGGGGAAGGACATAGGCTACTTTTTGTCTAAAAAATAATTTTACAGGGGCTGAGATAGGGGATGAAAGTTTGTAAGGGAAACCCAGGATTTTTTTAAGTTAGGGATATGAAAAATTTGAATTTTCATATCCCTAACTTTAATGCTTTTGGTAGGAAATAAAGAATTATGTGGTTCAGCGTTTTTGAAAAATCATAAGGTTGATTTTAAAATTCACAAATAACATTAAAAGTTATATGAAAACAACGTATTACGGAATTAATACGTTGTTTACCTAGATTAACACATAGGATACTTTTAATCCCGATAGTACGTTTTTCCGAAGGATATTTTCCGACATTCACGCAGGCGAAGCTGTGGGCAAAAGCTGGTAGGGTATATGTGAAAAAACTACGTAATATTTGCATATCTAGTCTTTCTATCATCTCTTCCACGTGTAACCTACAAGGCTTCACAATTTCTTTGTAGGCACAAGTCACAAGGGTACTACAGTGAACTAGATGCTCAGATCTCGTCAATAAAATATTATGAGACTACACGTGAGTTGTGGCCACAAAAGTGAGTGGGTCAAGAACTGAAGACTTGAAGAGTCTGTTAAGGAGTTGGGTAACGACGTTATGTGACTCTTGACATGCATAGAAGGTCGGTCCAACTTTTGTTTGTTTCGAGATTTCGAGTATCTTTAGTAGTTCTGCTTTTATTTCATGTTTACTTATTGAACTAGATGCTGTACTCGAAATATATGAGAAAAGATTTGAAGAACATCATTTTGTACCATCTTACGTAAAAGTTGAACTTCATCTTGAAACTAACCTGCAAATACTTCAACTCATACAGAGTACAAATGAGCATGGATGACCAATGTTACTCATTGCTTTTTAGCAATTTCTGGGCAGTTTTCCTTAACACATTTTCCTTCACCAATTTCCCAAGAATGGTCCACATGCCAACAGCCCAGCTAAACATCTGTCTACACGAATCAGGCATAAAACTAGCAACAATAAGGCATTACAAACGCACTTTATGGATAATAAACAGTCAGTCTGTTCATCACAACAAAACATACAATTTCATAAACATGACAGTCAAGGAGCTCGCTAAAGGGCATGGGGTAAGTATACAAAATGTTTTCACGTAAAATGGGATACTGCAGAAGCTCCGTTGAATAATGTTGGAGTATGCCTCAAACTTTTTTAATATCGTGCCAGCGCCGTACGAACCGGTATAATAGCATACAAACTGTTTTCTATTGATGTTACCTACCAAACTGTGCTATGATGGTAAAATTGCAAAAAAGTTAAACTACACAAAAGTTATATATTAAAACAGAACATATTTAAAATACAAGCGAGCGAAGCGTCTCTGTTTCAAGTCTGGCATAATTTGCTTTCCTCTGTCAGTTTGTTGCTACTCCTCTACAGATCGTATTTTACAACCAATCTATAGGTATAGAACTATTTTCTGTATTTTTTTTTTTTTTCAAAATTTTAGGCTAGGATTTTAAGAAATAAGGGGGAATGGTCAATTTTCGTATAATAAACAATTTATAGTACAGTAAGCCCTTTCATTTACACGATAGAGTTTGCTAAACTTTTTTTATTTTATTTTCTTATTTGCCCTCATATTCAAAATTTCAACTTAATCGGTTAATTAGATTCGGAGTAAATAGGCTGTGAGTTACGGACAAACAAACAGACAGACAGAAACACAGACACACGAGTGATCCTATAAGGGTTCCGTTTTTTCCTTTTGAGGTACGGAACCCTAAAAATGGGCCAAAAGGGATCTCCTGGATATCTCCGCCCTTTAAGATCCGATTTCGAAGGTTCTTTTTTATATGAAAGATAAGTAGTAACTTTAAATTGGTCTCATAAAAATTTGGTGAAGATCTGATGAAAAAAAAAGTGGTAAATATCCTGTTTTAACATAAATGGTATATTAATTGTTGCAAAAAACTTTGTGCTCGCGAGGACTACTGTTCGCAGAACTAGTAGTAATATTTCATTGTCATCCGAATTACATATGCATGTAAAATTTCAGCGCAATCAGAAACCGGGGAGTAGGTCAAATTTAACTTGCAAGACATCGGAACATGTGAAACCAAATAAAAGCTTGTTATAAAGGCTGGCTTTACAGTGACCCAGAACCGAAAGCATAAGCTGCTTGCCCGCAAAACTAGAGAAACATATTTAAAGAATCCTCTTGGGTAGACTACAGTTTGCAAGCAGCCCAAGTGAGTTTTGGAAAAGGTCACTCCATCGTCGACTTTGTCTCTGTCACCTCTGACCTAGACTAGAGTCAAGAGCAAACCCATCACAAATAAATAAAAAAAAGTTTCAAACAAACACATTTCTTTTTTTTTTTTTTCAAATTGGTCCTTCGGCATTTTCTCTCCTTTGGTTGTTATAATAGGCGATGTTGTCAAACTTTACGATATCTTTCCAGACATTTGAGAGGGAATTTATAATGAGGGAAGACTTTTTAATGGATGCTTAGAAGTTCTGCAATGAAGGAAAGTGGTGCTGAATTTTTATTAAAAGGACCAGGACAAATAGAAAATGTCAGGCAGTACCTATTTATAATTCAGATAAAAATACTCCTGCTCTTTTGGAAATTGCCCAAAGAAATTGCTGAAAAAACATTGCTGAAGTTGAATTGAATTCATTCATGTTTCTTTTGCTACGTAATCATAAATGGGTAAAGAGCATAGACTTTCCTTATTTGAATTTATGATAATCACACTGAATCATATGAACACAACAATAAATGCTAGTAAAATACGTTACAAAGATGGCCCTGGAACCATGGCCTGAAATAGGTAAACCAACAGCGAAAGGGACAATTTTATCGCGGAGCTTAGGCCAATCACACAATATACCTAAACTTAATGTAAAAAGCGACGGCTACGAGCAAACCGTAGTTAAACATGAAATGGCTTCCAACAATGCTGTTACACTTCCGAGAACAATTAGTTAATTAAATCTGACAGGAGGAGAAGTTCATTTGTATCTGAATATTACATCTATTACGGACAACAAAAAAAGTACTTCTAATAAAGAACATTTGACATTTCCAAAAATAAGAAAGTTAATAAAAAATAAATTGTATCGGGAAATTTTGTTCTTTATTACAAAATAAATTAAACAGTCAAAGGCAGGTCCGATTTCTATTTTGTGAAAGTAAATCGTTTTAAAATTAATTAAGATTTTTTCTGTAAAGCAAACTCAAACTCAAAAGCATTTATTTCAAACTAGCTTTTGCCAGCGGCTTCGCCCGCGTGGATGTTGGAAATTATTCCACGGGAACCGTACATTTTTTCCTGGATAAAAAGTATCCTGTGTGCTACTCCAAACTATAATCTATCTCTGTGCCAAATTTCATCCAGAACCGTCCAGCCGTTCTGGCGTGATTGAGTAACAAACATCCATTCATCCAAACATTCAAATTTATAATATTAGTTTTAATAGGAAGTAGGATAAGCCATTACAGGCACTTGTGAACAGTCAAGGGGTCGTCAGTCAGAAAGATGAAGCTAGTTGCCCATTGCTAAGCGTAATAGGTACAATTGATTTGGTAAATAGTATAATAGTGTATGAAATAGAAACAGTGACATGACAATCGCATACGCAACATGACGCTGTCTCGAGATATGAGCTAGGTCAAACTAAATAAAAAAACAACATATACGATAGAGGTATAACTAAAGGTACACCTCTGCCTAATTTTTCGGACAATACCTGCGTGATATTATGGATATTTTTAACCGACTGCCCCAGAAGGAGGGTAATGTTTTTAAAGATTCACTTTCAGATATTTGCTAGACTAGAAGTCACCATAAACACATCGAAATAACCTAAACCTTTATCAGAGATGAAGATAAGAAAACACGACCTTCAGGAACCCATGACTCAAAGAAATCAAAACAGAAAACATCCCAAGTAGAACGCAAAAAATCTACATCGTCACCAAAACAAAACCACCAAGTAATACATCAGATTATAATAATATTGACCAGCACACCCGTGAATCCACAGAAGCACCTGCTCCCATAACACACTCATCGCAAGAAGGCTATGCAAATGTTTTGCAATCGATACGTCTGCTATATATAGGAGTGTCGTAACAGGGCTAACAGATCCAGTGGACGTAAAAACTAAAGTTGAGTATGTAGCTGCGAAACACGCGGAAGCATGGAGTTTATGTGTGTGGACTGGAATAAATTGAGGGAGTTTGATGGTGGAAATTTTATCCATGGAAGGTGGTAGTTTAGAAAACTAGAGCAAAAAGACAATGAGTTTGCCAATAAACATGAAATACTGGACATGATACTTTAAAAAGAGAAGAGAAGGAGAATGATGATGATGATCATTAACATAGACGAAGAATAATTCTTTAAGAAGTAAAATTACAAAGATAAAACCAAATGTATAAATGATATGAGGAGCGTCAGAACAAAAACCGATAATTCACATTTTGACATTTTATTTCTTATGATGCCAATTGGTTGTTCTCGTACATATCTTGCTCTATGGTTAATGTAACCTGATCGAAAACTGATAAATTCGCTTTAAATCCGTCCGCGAAATAACCTATAATTACATCAATCGTACTAAACAACGATGGCGATCTGCACAGATAAATCCCTAACATTATCCAGTTGGTTTGGTCAATAACCGATATCATATAAATATATATCCATTTTCTTTTTTTTTATAACCCCACAGGTACCACAGTCACGAATGCACAATTTAGGTTTCTAAAGTGATGCTAACACCAATAAATTGATATATCTCGTTAAACTCTAAATTAGAAAACCATGAACTTGGCCATATTTTCACATTTATCCACAAAAAAACACAAATGTGATTTTCGGTTTTTGTTCTGACGCTCCTCATATACTAAACGATGAATTTTCAAGTCATATAATGAAATCCAACCCTCAAATATTGTCATGTAATATTAACCAGACCCCTGGCCTGTAAGACAATAAAATAAATCAAGGACTTACAGAGATCCCTTATTAAAATAGACCAAGATCAGGAGGCTCTGTGGCGGAAAAATGCATTTCACTTAGATCCTTGACAAGGGTCGAATTTTTAGCATGAAGGTCTGAATGAAATAGGTTTTTACGAAACTTCCGTACTGGGCACTAAACCATTTGATTTATTAATCACTGAGGTAGACAATGATGAAGAAATGGGGTTTTCAGCCTCCATAAAGCTATTATTACGAAATTGAAAAGTCGTTTCGAATCTCATAGTTTCGGGGAGTGCTACGAATTTGGCGGTTGTCATGTCCACGTCTTTAGGGTTTACGATAAAATCAGTTTGAACATGAATCGTATGGTTGTTAATTTAATATTTATTTAATTAACGCTTCAAAGACCTTTCTGGATGCAAAATTGGTATAGAGACACTTGAAGCAATGCAGGGAAAAAAACTATCGGTGCATGGCAAAAGACTGTCAATGATACATACATACAACACATATATAAATACACGCCGTGGGGTATGCGACCGGAACTACACTACAGAACGCTACCTTTTACGATCTTTACGTACTCCTTTTGCTTCATTTACGTTCATACATCTGGTTATACACGCACTCCGGTGGCGAGTACTACCGGTAGTACTCGCCACCGGAGTGCGTGTGCCTGACCTTTCTGAAGAACATCACCAATAAGGTAATTATCTAGGGCGTCCCCTCCCGGCGTTATCACTCACATAAGCCTTGTAAAAACATATCTTTGTTAGTCGCCTGTCATTCATCCTCTCAACATGACCACATCTTCTAAGCATACTCTTTTAAAATTTTCGGCACTACATCTGTCAATGATGAAGTTAATAAAACCGATAGTTGGTATTGACAAAATCAACTTTCCCATATTTTCACCTATTCCAAAGCAAATTCATTACGAATACTCGTAGATTTTATGTAAGCTATTCCCTCATGAAATCTGAATAATATTTCACAATAACAGGCTCGTAAAACCGAAACGTTTCGTTCAACTTTACAGCGCTGTTGGGTTGCATCAAAATTAGCGCTAATGAATATATAAATTTCAGCAGACTATGTAGATAAAATTAAATTGTACGTATCTGTATGTAATTGTCTAGCAGTAAAGGATAGATGAACTACTGAAGTAAATTTGCCTAAACATAATTCTAATTGATATTACTTCCGTGATTCATATATTGCAAAATTTCGCTTTGATAAGCGGACTGAGAAACAACTCTGAAACAAACAGAAACAAGAACATGGTAGCCATGAAGTCACTTTACAGCACCTTAACAAAAGTTGTTAAGGTGCTGTCCGAACTCCTAAAAATGTTTGGAAACCGAACTAAAATAGGTTACAGACGATATAGCGACGATGGACAAGCGCATTCCATCACAGACCATAAGCATAATCAGCCTGTAATGTTCCCAGTGCTGAGACAGACACAGGCCTCCTCTCTTCGACAGGGATTGGACTGTAACCTACCACGCGGGCCTGTGCGAGTTGGTAGATGGCACATGTCTTTGAACGTTTGGTTCTAGGACATGCCGGTTTCCTCACGATGTTTTCCTTCACCGTTTTGAGAGCAGTGCTGATGAAATTATTTACACAAAGTAAAGCGCCTGCCTGGGTTCGAAGACGGGGCCATAACCGCTGGGCCACTGCTGTTTAAGACCCTGCCGTGATCAAACGTGAGACTAAAAAATCGCTGTCGCTTATAATATACTAAAACACTACAACTTCAGAGCCCACACAATCCTATACTCTTTATACGCATAAAGCAAGGTTGGCTCGCCTTGGACGCGCCTTGCCTAAATCTGCAGCGCCACCCCATAACTAAAGAAAATGGTGTGAGTGAAGATATTTTTACTCAATAAGATAGTGCTGCGTCATAAAATTGGGAGTTCGAGGCTAAGTTTTAGGCGATTTTTATGTGCAATGTAATTATTTGTTTGATCTAATGGGGCTAAAGGAAAGTAATAGGGCGAAATTGAAAAACGCGGACAAGCCCTCATCATTGCAACGCGCAACGTCGCATAACGCGTTCTCCGCCCAGACAAGGCATTTTCGGAACGGATAAACTTGCTGTGCTACGATAGCTTAGAAAAATACATAACCAATTAAGAACTGCGGACATCCGTCCATAATATTACGAGATATTAAGAATCTGCGTGTTTTCAAGGCAGCAAATTTGTCTAGTCGGTCTTACCATTGATCTCCGAAATAGAATGAATCACTTTAATTATTCGTCTGCCATTCATTCCCGCGCAATGAAAATGCATTACACCTCTCTACCTAATTTTATCACTCAACTTACGCTACCAACAGTTGCATAGCTGATGAAGCACATCTTGTCCTAAGCTGTATTATCCATGGATGGGAGGACAACACGGATGGAAGAGCTTGAAAATACGCGATCGACCGAATCCTTTATGTTAGGCGTTAGGTAACATAGCTATTGTAATATTTTCACAGCCGGTTCGTAAAAAGCAAATCAACAAAAAAAAACCGGCCAAGTGCGTGTTGATCCACGCACACTGAAGGGTTCTGTAGTTGGGATGAATTTATCCCAAAAACAAACTTAACATTGCAGTTAAAAAACATGTTCTCCTATACATCGATATACGTCACGGTCAATTCTCCAACTGAGTTTGTAATCGCAAAAAATAATATATTATGATAAAACCCTAAAGGATCAGCAAAGTAATATATTTATAATAACGTAATTTGAATAATTACGCACACATTTATTTTTATTTTTATTTTTGATGGGTTTGCTCTTGACTTTAGGTCAAAGGTGACAGAGACAAAGTCTACGATAGAGTGAGCTGCCTGTTCACTCTAACTTTGAAGAGATTCGGGTTGTATGCGTTTGGGATACAGACGCAGGTAGTGAGTTCCACTCTTTTGCCGTGAGCATTAATTTACTTTTTTTTTTATCTTTCGTAAATTTAAAAATCCGAATTTGAGTTCTAGGACGATGACTACTGTATATGTATTGAATCTGTGTTCCTAGCTAGTTTTAAATACTTTAGCGTGTGTGGGTAGCATAATTTTTAGGGGTTCCGTACCACAATGGTAAAAAGGAGCCCTTATGGTGCGACTCAGTCTGTCTGTCTGTCACAGCTAGATATCTCAAGAACTACTTATGCTATCATCTTGAATTTTGGAATAATTTTAGATGACGTTTGCCCAACTATTTTCCAAATAAGAAAGGAATAAAATGTATTTTTTTGTTTTTTGCAACAGGGACTGAAAGGAGGTCTTAAAAAATTCGAAGTGCGGCTGCTACGGCATGTGAGGTATCATATGAAAGAGCGCTGTTTGCACATTCTCAAACATTTTTTTCTTTTTTTTAGGCCTATGCGGCCAAAAAAAAGAATGAAAAATTTTTTCGACTTTTGATGAAAAATGTAAATAAAAATACCGCCACTCCCCTCTTATTTCCGAAGTTTGCATAACCATATTATTGATATACAAATTGTCATGCAGCAGCATGCTTATTTATGCTTATCTAAAAGCTGTAGCTTAACAAAAAAAAAACATAGGCAGTCATGGGGACTGCTAACAGAAGTCAAAACTTGACAGCGCAGCACGTCACAATAGCATGTCGGTGACGCCGCCGCCGGTGACGCGAACCCATAAGATTTTCCCCTACCAAAAATTGCTTAACGCGCCTAAAAAAGTATTCAATTCAAAAACGGAGTTGGTTATTCGGTTAAACCATTATTTTTTTAGAACGAATTATTTTCGATTTTGATATAAATCTTAAGTAAATGTTGTTTTTGAAAGTGTCTTCTAGATCATCATTTAATAAAAATAAACAGAGCATGGTCTTACTATCTACTTAAACCGATTGTGAAAATAATAACTGAATACCTTTGTAAACATAAAATAAGTTTTCCATATAAAAACGCCTTAGCAAAGAGCTACGTAGGCAAAGTTATATCTGTTTCAATGTCAAACAAACGCCCCACGGAGGGGACCGTCACGGTGGACTATATAACAAGCGTGTTGTTTAGGTTAGTACATGGAAATGTCTGTGGAGGGAGGACTGAATGTTTCATGGCGTGAAATTGAAGGCTTTCTTTTAAGCTTTCTAGATTAGCCTCACTAGCTTATTTGTTATTTTAAGGCCCACTTGCATCACAAATAACTAAATACGTTCAGCGCTAATATAATTTAAAACATTGTTCTCTTTCTGTCATCTTTTTATTGGAACGAAGTTTTTTTAACGCGGCTTGCGGCAGGACTTGGAGTAAACTGGTAGAAATCTCACGTAACGAAAAAGTCAGTTTCAAGTGTCCAATGTTTTTGTTTTTGAATACAGCGTTTTTAGTTTCAACAAACTTATACTAGATGGCTCTGTATCTCGCAAGTGGGCCTTAGGAAAAAGAAATACGGTGCTCGGGTATAAATAGTAAAAAGTATGACACAAGGAGCTTGAGAAAGAGGCTGTCACACAGGTTTGAGTGGCGAGAAGACGTATGTAAAAAACCGATTTTTTCCTAAAACTGTAGGTGCCATTTATACGAAGAATAACATTTCTGGGTCCCATTTAATTATCTACATTATAACTATAAGCTATAAAACTGAGATTAACTCAATACAACATCTAGCTTTTACAAATTCCACACTCACAAATAAATTGGAAAATCTAAATCATGGTTTTCAAATTAACTAGGAAAAGAAAAAAGGAAAAGGCTAGGCAGATTTGGTCAGAACCCATACATTACGCACAGGCTATTACACCAAAATCCATCATAAAATTACCTACCCGAACCAGGCGACAATCCCATATAATGACAGAAACATTTTATACTACTCCCATTATTTTGTTTACGTGACATTTTATCACGGAGCGAAGATTCGCGTTTGTTTATCGTACATTGCATAGTTTCAGACGCTTACGTAATAGAAGTAAAGTAAATAGTGTAATGTATACTGCGTTAACGAATTTTGTGACTTCATTTCTGTATAGGCCATCCATTACATACCGAGACCGCTAGATGCATGTTAGGCCATGCTCCCGACTGTCACTCGTAGATTTTTGAGTCGTTATGGGTAGTTAGAAGCCCGAGAGTTTGATAACCAGTCTCACCATGGGGTCTCGTGTCTCGTATTACCCAGTAACTGGATTGTGGAGGTCAGATAGTTGAATACTGGCATTCAGCTGCTGGTTAGACTGGAAGTCAACCTCAGTCTCCAGCATAGTTGGGAAAACGCTGCGCAAACGATGACTTAATTTTCTGTAAAGGCAAGAAAATTCGTTTTTCTTTTGCAGACTTTTTTTCAAATGTCTGGTAGGCGTTTATGCAAATTTTGATTTACGATAAGCTAGCTTGCAGTGGAATTTATATAACTACTAACTTTAAGTGGTATACTGACCTAATTATAAAGCGGTTGTGTGCCAAAATTAAAAGTCGGCCTTTTCAAGTTGACCTAATATTTTTGCTTAGGTTTGAAACTGAAGCATTTTCATAGATAAGATCGCGGTGAATTACATTATTTAAGGGAACCATATCAAAGACACTACCATCAATAATTTTACATGTAAAATCATCTTTTTTTTTAAAGCGCGGACGAAGTACAGACGCCAGCAGGTCAAGCTACCCGAAACTGTCAAATGTTCCCAATCAACGTTGAAAAGTCAATTAAAGAAATTTGACAGATTGTAGTAGCTTCATGTGCTGGCGTCTGTACATAGAATGACATGTAAGGAGTACATAGCACGTGGCTATCTGTAATATCTGCGTGCCCTCGTATATAAAGAAGGCACGAATGATGTGTACAACTTCAAATAGGCAATATTCACAAAATCACCACGGATAGCAGACATAACATCACGCCTGTGATCCCCGAAGGGTTAGCCAGAGGTGTACCTAGAGTACACTCACAGCAGCAGACATATTGGTGACAAAAATTTGTTAATAGCAGACAGGAGGACTACCCATACTTTTAACCAAATCCCCGATTACCCACGGCCATAAATCGTGCAATACAGAATATTCACATAACTCCCATGGGCATCGTAAGCCGTCAATGGGATTATATTGGACCAATAGTTAGCACGTCCACAAAAGCAATTATCGATAAGCCATGTAGTGAATATGAGACGGATTAATGGTACTGCGGTCACTTTGATTTCTGAATGGAACTTATACTTGTGGCCTAAAGTGTTAAGGATGCAAGAGAGATTTGTATCTGTAAGTATAAGCAGCATATAACGTTCTCACTGCTGCGACACCGGCTTCCTCTCTGTAAGAGGGAATGGGCCATAATTGGACCGTGTTATTCAGAAGGCAGCCATGTTGGGGAAAGTACAAACAGAGTTATAAGCATTTTTCTGTCGATGGCTGCATCATAGACGCAAAGACAAGGCTGCATTTGACAGCTCATATCTCCGTGATAAACAGAGATATCGACATGGCAGTTTTTGCAAAATATCTTGTATGTTGGAACTAGTGTGGCTATGTTTATAACTCATTTTTCAAACAATTAAAATGGCGGTAGACAGAAGCTATAGAACGTTACATACTCTAATGCCCGCCTGCACTTCAAATTACTAAACACGTTTAGCGCTAAACATATTTAAAACATCGTTCTGTTTCGGTCAATCGTTAGAAGATGACCGGGATAGAATGATGTTTTAATTATGCGGGCCTTATTCTAATTTTTGGGAAATCGACATCAGGAACGCACCAAATAAGATTTAAGTATTCTTATCCCCTTATTCATAAAAAAACTATGTCTTTTGTCTTCTTCTTTCAAAATCAAATCATAATTCAAAAGAAATTGGCAAACACTTTTTAATAAACCTATTTAGGTTTATGAAGCGTTTTAGTTTTTTTTTATGAATAATGGGGGGTTAGAAGTTAGTAGGACTCGTTTGTATGCCTTGTTCGCGCCAATCTAGAGAACGGCTGTAACGAACTTTGATGTTTTATATATTTTGAAGTTTAATACTGTGTGACTAAATAACGAGGAGTCCAGTGTGGGCTGTAGCTAATGTTGGAATGTTTTGAAAATCTCTGTGCAATTGAGTCAAATCGATTCCAGCGGGTTTGAGAAAACATAGCTCTACGGATTTTCTTAATTACCTACCTACATTAATTTAACTCGTTGTTTAAAACAAATACGGTCTTTTAAACCTATTCTTTAACCTATTTTTCGAATAATTTGGAACGAGAATTTTCTTAGTTTTTCTGCAATATATATGAGATTACATAATTACTTAAATCCGCATAAATTCCACATTTATCAACTACAAGAAACGATAAATAACTTGCGCACTGACACAAGTTCGCAATAAATATAAAAATCACAAATTACAATCGACCATAATTGACCTTGTTATCAGTAACAGCTGATAAACATAATCAAAACGACTTTAGCCTCCAAATTAGAAGTCAGATTACTTATCAAACTGGCTGCCGAATATTTAACTGTATTCTCTACACTCTTACCAAAACCAAAATTATCCAAATATGACCACAAAAAAAATTAAACACTTCACACAAACGAAAAAAAAAAACTTAAAACCACTTTCCAAAAATCAACAAATAAGAATTCAAAACTCGAAAACACTGATTTGAAAATTCAAATTACACACCAATCACACTCAAATCTACTTTCAAAATTCGAAAATCGTTACGTTATTTATTCAAAAGACGAATCGAAGGGCTTTTTATTCGAAATTCGCGGTAGTTTGAATATTTCCGTCGTAATATTTTCAGACGCGGATTTCGGGACGCGTCCGCTCGACGCGGCTCCGTCGGCTACACTCCAGAGCTTTCAGTTTCAGACTTTCAGCGTTTCAGGCGCGGGGGATGTAGCGCGTTTGTTTTGTAAAGCGGCTGTTTGATGGCACTTGCAAATTAGCTGTTAAGGTGAGTCGTGTGTATGGAAATGTATTAAACTTTTTGTAATTAGCTCTGACACTTTTTTGACTTGAAACACTTTTTAAATAATTATGGTAGCAAATTGGACAAGTTTTTCACGTTTTTAATTGTGTTTTTTTTTTTTTTTCAATCAATGAATTCCGTTTTCAGCTGTAAGAAGTGGAAGGTGAACGAAGATTGTTAACAATTAGATTCGAATAAACATAACTTTACCTATTTGTATTAAGTATTTCATGCAAAAAAAAAATAGCTACGCTGCTTTGCATAATTCTGAATGATGTTGTCACACAACGTAATCCTTATCACAAAGAACTATATATAATAACCATAATTTCGACGTTCAAAAAGTGCTGATTCTCAACCTAGTTTGATTGAATGACTTTTGATTTTATTTTATAAATGAGCATATCACACGATAAAGCAACAACAGTAACGTGTTAGCAAATGTTTGAGGAGCTCGTGGCTAAGTAATAACAGCCGCACGGGTCGATCCATCAGGTTAAGCTACGCTTGCCGGAGTTGGTCTGTAGATGGGTGACCATCTTTACATACCAAGACTCCTCCGTGCCTCGGAAAGCACGTTAAGCCGTTAGTCCCGGCTGTCATTCGTGGATCTTTGACAGTCATTACGGGTTGCAGAAGCCCGAAAGTGTGATAACCAGTCTTACCAAGGGGTATCGTATTACCCAGTAACGGTTTGCGGTCAGATAGGCAGTCGCTCCATGTAAAATACTGGTATTCAACTGCATCCGGTTAGACTGGAATCCGACCCCAACATAGTTGGGAAAATGCTAGGCAGAATGAATGAAAATGAAATGTTTGATTCGAAGAAGAATCTCAAAAAATACAAATTGTATGTCCATGATAATAAACGTAGAATACGTAACCTTTGAAGAGCTGTATAAAATTAAAAACAAAAATAAGGAAATGTTTTCTGTAGAAGTACCTATTTACTAAGAACTTCAGCAAACCTGTAAGGATCTATCGTAAGTTTTACTAAGTTATTTTAATAATTGATTTCTATTATTGCACAAACAAGTTTAAAAAAATCACCATTCCTCACACTTGATACAAGTTAAAGTAAAATAAAAGTCACAATCGTTAAGCTAACACCTGAAGGCTGAAACTCCATTTTCAGACCTGTTATAAGTATAACGAGGAATTGACGTAAAATTAAATCAATTTCCTCTGACATTTTAACGTCTAAATGTCACAAAACCGATTAGTTCTAAATAGTATCGACGTAGGGTTTAAGGTCGACCGGCCACTGCTACGTAGGATGTGGACGGAGGTGTTCCATACTCGTAGACTAAATTGACATTTCAAATGTTCCATGTATCATTTTTTCATTTCATAGTTTGACATTTGCACCTGTCAAATTAGTCTACGAGATTAAAAAACAGACTTTAGCTGCGCGGTGCATTTGTTGGCTAGCCACGCACTTTCGTGCCTACGTAGCGTGGCAGTGGCCGATCCCGCCTATACTCTGTTCCAAAACAATTTGAAGACAATGTAATCAAATGGGTCAGAAAATAGTTCCTGTGAATGACAAATGTAGTGTAGAATTACAAATACCCTTCTCCATCCTAAATCCTAATTCTAAATGATCTTAAAGATGACTTTCATTTGACAACTGAGGTTATTTTTGTAACCTCAATTTTCGTCGACGATTTTTAAATTATATTTTAATAATATTATTCATATTTAACAAATAGTTATTGGAAAAAGTGGTGATATATGATGTTCAAACCTTCTTAATACAGATGAATGTATTACTAGTTCCCTTTAGTGAGTGATTGCGTAATAACCTACCTTACCTGAAAAGGGTTTGTTTACACTTTCATCAAAAATGTATGGAATAGGGTTTACATTTTCATATAAAGCGTAGCTACACATGTGTAGCTTAGCCGTGGGCTACTGTGGAGCAGCGCCTTAACTGGAATTTTGTAATGAATAACTAATGAGTGACCTAGATATAATAATAGGTGAACTATGCCTTCAAGGTATGCTGCTAATCAATTCATGAAGGCTATTTACTATCGATGGATTCACTTGGAACTAGAAGCCAGGTGATAGATTTTCTTCTATGAAATTTAAGGTCAACCTTTATGAATCGTTGCTGTTATTACAAAGTGCGTAACGAACACGTAGGGGGAACACGTAGGTATAGTTGTCACTTTGAACCCCCCCCCCGGTTCAAATGAGACAACTATTAGGTACTGAGAAGACGAGTCCAGGCTAAAGTGGTACGGACATGTTATACGGGGTGGGGTGGTTTTGGGATCTACCTCCTAGTGGTCCACCCCGGGCAACGGCACCACAGGCTTGCCTGTGGTACGGCTGAACGAACCCACTTAGCGGTGGTAGGCTCCGCAAGGGGCCGCCTGGCTCGCGACCACCATCCCACCGGAGTCCGGCGCCAAGCAGCTTGCTGTGTTCCGTCGGTGTGTGGGAGTGCCAGTGCCTTTGGGGGAGAAGGAGATTGTCAGTTGCGCTGTTTGGAACCGGTTGTGGTCTCTGAGTCAGCTAGCCGGGTAACTCATTTTGGAGGGTAGCGGGATCCGAAGCACGGTGCCAGCCGTTGGCCGACCGCAGTCAGTAGGGGGCCCAAGTAGCACGCCAGCCACGTGCCAAAGGCTGCCCCGCCAACTCGCGAAAAATCCCGGTATGCTCCACCGTGCCAGCCGGCGACTGGATGGGAGGACCCGGTGGCCATATCCGGGGGGGTTCGGGCGTCCCCGCAGTCTCCAGATGAGTTCCCCTTAGGTTTGGTTGGCTCTAGTGTTCCACTTGGATCACTGAGCGGCGCCTCGGCAAGTCGACTTTTTCCCCAACAACTCCACTCAATATGACACACAAAGCGAAGAAAAATAGGGTAAAACAACGGCTGCACTTCCTCCCACTAAAAGTGCATCTCACTAATATCAGGGGGTTGCACTCCAATCTCGATTCGGTCCATCACCACCTTGAGACCGAGAAGCCGCACCTGTTTTTCCTAACGGAGACGAAGATAACAACCCCGTCGGACGTGGCGTACCTCAACTACCCGGGGTACTCTCTTGAACACAAGTTCAAGAAGCAAGCTGGGGTCTGTGTCCGCGATGACATTTGTTGTCGTCGTCTCCGTTGCTTTGAGAAATCGGGTTTCTCTGCCATATGGCTACTTGTGGATACTGGCGTGGAGAAATCTCTCTACATCGGCATCTACCGATCGCATAGCGGTGACCAGGAGACAACAGCGCTCTTTAATTTCCTCGTGGAGTCGACTGACGTAGCCCAGCAACGGTACCCAACGGCGAAGCTCATTTTTCTGGGGGACTTCAACGCCCATCATAAAGAATGGTTGTTCCCATACCAGAAAACTGACCATGCTGGGTTGGAGGCGCGCAATTTTGCTTTAACGCTAGATCTGACCCAGATGGTGAATGTGGCAACGCGGGTACCGGATGTTGACGGCCATACACCCAATTGCTTGGACCTTCTGCTGGCATCTGATCCGGACAGTCATTCAGTATCGGTCTCAGCCCCGCTGGGAACGTCTGACCACTGTCTGGTGAAATCTATATCAACCTGCTCTCCTCCAGATGAGAGCCCTAGAGGCACGAGGCGAGTATGGCGATACGGGTCAGCAGACTGGGATGAGATGCGGCACTTTTTTGCGTCTTATCCATGGCGGCAAGTGTGCTTTTCCTCGGGTGACCCCTCGCGCTGTGCTGACGCGGTTGCGGACGTGATTCGGCAGGGGATGGAATATTTTATTCCATTCTCCGACATCCCGCTCGGTCACAAATCCCGGCCTTGGTATAATGCAGAATGTGCCCACGCTGAGGCCCGAAAAGAGACTGCCTACCAAGCCTGGGTCAAGGCCCGCGACCGCAAAGTTAGAGCGCGCAGGGTTCGCGCGAAGAAGAGAGCCTTTAATTCTGCCGCCAAGTTCTGCAAGCGGGTTTTGCGTAGGGCACGTTTTGACCATGTCGGACATATCGGGGCCAGGCTGGCTTCGCACCCTCCGGGTAGTAAACAGTTCTGGTCCCTGTCTAAAGCGGTTGAAACGAATTTCTGTCGTCCCACTTTACCTCCTATGATGAAACCTGATGGGTCGCTGGCTCACTCTGCAACTGAGAAGGCAAATTTATTTGCATCTCTCTTCGCAAGCAATTCACGTCTGGACGCTGGCTCAAAGCAACCACCTACTGTACCTCATTGTGACTCCTCGATGCCGGAGATCGCAGTACACATTAAAGAGGTCCGAAGAGTATTGTGCAGTCTAGACGTGAACAAGGCCAGCGGGCTTGACGGCATTCCAGCGAGAGTGTTGAGGCAGTGTGCGCCTGAACTGTCTCCTGTATTGACACGTTTGTTCCGCCTCTCTCTTGAAAAAAGAACGGTGCCGAAATCCTGGAAGCTTGCAAATGTACAACCAGTGCCCAAAAAAGGCGACCGTGCAGACCCTGCCCATTACCGTCCGATCGCCATTACCTCCATTCTGTGCAAAGTTTTGGAAAGGGTACTGAACAATAAGTTGCTGAACTACCTTGAAGACAATGATCTCCTCAGTGACCGTCAATATGGCTTTCGCCGGGGACGGTCAACTGGCGATCTTCTTGTGTATGTCACGCACTGCTGTAGCGAAGCCATCGAGAAACACGGCGAAGCACTGGCTGTATCGCTTGACATCTCGAAGGCCTTTGACAGGGTCTGGCACGCTGCTCTGCTCAGCAAGCTTCCTGCTTATGGCATCCCAGCTGATTTTTGTAGCTGGATATCAGATTTCCTTAGTGAACGGTCGATCAGAGTAGTTGTTGACGGCTGCTCTTCTGACCTTATGGCTATTGATGCCGGAGTTCCTCAGGGGTCTGTTCTCTCTGCGACTCTTTTCCTGCTGCACATCAATGACCTGCTTCGGCCTGGTATTGTTGGGTACGCAGATGACAGTACAGTTTCAGAGAGATACTTGTCCAGCGCAAAAACCAGCGGGGCCGAAGTTCGTTCTTTGAGAGAGGCCATGGTAGAGCGGACAGATTTGACCTTAAGCTTTGTCTCCCAGTGGGGTGATGATAATCTGGTCTCTTTTAACGCCACCAAAACGCAGGCGTGTCTTTTTACCGCTAAAAAAGAGTCGTTTCGCCCAAACTCCTACTTTTCGGGGTACATCTGTTCCTGTAACTGATCGACTTGAGCTCCTAGGCATGGAGTTGACATCTGGTCTCAACTTCGGCGCCACCATCGAGTACAAGGCCCAAACTGCGGCCAAGAAACTGGGCATCCTAAATAGGGTGAAGCGATACTTTACGCCTGGACAGCTTTTAACCCTTTACAAAGCGCAAGTCCGATCCTGCATGGAGTATTGCAGTCACCTTTGGGATGGATCAGCTAAGTACCAACTAGCCGCGCTTGACTCGGTGGAACGCAGAGCTAAGAGGCTCATTGGCGACGTAAAACTGGTGGATGCCAAGCTTCATAGCTTGGCTCATCGCCGCAAGGTTGCCTGCTTGTCGGTCTTCTACAGATTGTACTTCGGAGAGTGTGCCCGAGAACTCCACGACCTCATTCCACCGGCCCCCTTCTACCACCGGACATCTAGACGCACTCCCAGTTACCATCCCTACCTGGTTGCTATTCCACCAATTCGCACTAAGCGCTTCCAAATGTCTTTTATAATGCGCACAGCAAAAGAGTGGAACTCACTACCTGCGTCTGTGTTTCCGAACGTATACAACCCTAATCTCTTCAAAGTGAGAGTGAACAGGCTTCTTCTGGGTAAGCTCACTCCATCGTCGACTTTGTCTCTGTCACCTCTGACCTAGACTAGAGTCAAGAGCAAACCCATCACAAATAAAAAAAATAAAAAAATACGTAGACCCGATGACCATATCGTGAAAATACTTTTTTAGATAAAAATAAAACCGACTTCCAAAACAAAACACTACAAAGTGAAAAATAAGTTAATACGGTAAGGTAATACGGTAGTCGGTGTCTTTGGTTTTTTATTTTCGTTTTTTGCCACCGACTTCCGAAATTAAAGTTATATTTCACTTTGTAGTGTTTTGTTTTGGAAGTCGGTTTTATTTTTTTACTAAAAAGTATTTATTTTTCACTTTTTAGTTGTGGTACCTACCCCACACAAATTCGAATACCACTACCTGCTATGTAAATAACAGTGATAGGAAGTTATTAAAACATCATCCAGATAAACTAAGTGGGAAAAATACGCATTATTGAAGCTAACTAAAAACTTCCCAAGCAAAGTTAGTAAAATGTATATGGCACCACCTTGAAAGTATACCCTTTCAAACAAAAAAAGAATTTTCTAAATCGGTCCAGCCGTCTTTGAGTCATCGCGTAACATACAAAAAAAGAAAAACACAGACGAATTGAGAATCTCCTCCTTTTTGAAGTCGGTTAAAAAGTGCCTTTCCATGGCTAAAAAAGAGAGTGAGAGGTAGACCGCAAAACTACCTGGATGACAAATGTCCGGAAGGACATGCAAAAGCATGGACTTACAGATGGCAATGCTAACCAGAGCGATGCGAAGTGAATAACGCCGAAAGATTAAGAAAGCCGACCCCGCGTAATGGGAAGAGGCGAGGACAATAAAAAAGCTCGATAGCGATACTGGTTCGCCTTCTGGTTAGTCACTCTGGACCAGAATCGCTGCCGAGAGCGACAGCGATATCGGTTATATCTGAATAGGCTTTTACTCCTTCATTTCACATCGCATACATTAACATCCAGTGCCACAATAGTCCAGTATAAGAAATCAAGTTAACTCAAGCTACCACATACCGAGTAAAAGGACGGGCGTCAACGAGGAACACGCAACGGTATGTAATAGGTGTTATAAGTTACGCAGGAATTGTTAAGTGAAATGATTTAATAGTCATATTGTGTAAATAGCGTAGAATGCGAATGTGTTCCTTCGTACTGTGCCAAATAGACTTCTTTCTTTCTTTGTTTAAGACTGCTGTGGTTCTACTCGAAAACAAAGTCCCCGTCGCGTCTGTCTGTCTGTATGTTCGCGATGATCTCAAAAACTTCTGAACGGATTGTAATGTGGTTTTCGTCAATAGATAGAGTGATTCAAGAGGAAGATTTATACGTATAGATTTCCGACATCCACGCGGGCGAGGCCGTGGGCAAGAGCTATAATGGAAGTGACACCGTCAGTTGAGTTTCAATCCCAATTGAAGTCTCCGTTAGCGCGATCGAATAGGTATAAAACTCGCACTAAAAATCTCTGGTTTTTCAGTAACAGTTGGCGTTGTATTTAATGTAAATCCTAAACGAGCAATAGGGATGATGACAATTTTTTTTTTGTCTGTCGGGTAGATTATTAAAAAATATTGGACACGTATTTTTTTCTTTTTTTTTTTACGTAATCAAAAGATTACAGCGATACATTGAGTTAAAATGTGTCATGATGCCTTGCTAGATTTTATACATAGTTACATAGCGAGCCCCTTTTCCTCAATTTTAATGCATTTTATCTATTTTTTTTTTTATTATCGGTCTGACGGACTAGAATTTCTTTTTTTTACCCAGGGATCACCCGTATTGGCTGTTTAAAAGTCGATTACGTTTGTTTTTCAGTGGACATTATCACAATAAAATATAAATAAAAAAACTTACCGTTGCTCAGCAATATTTACTCCAGTATGCATTCATCTTTTGTTGCGCTAAATGGAAGGTACGGTCACCAAAGAAAGTGGCTAACGGTGGTTAAGTTTTATATCTATATCTTTATCATCATTTTAAATCTACGCGGACTAAATTGAGAACCGAATATCTTTAAAATATTCACAAGGTAAACGCATACCTAACGCAAATAAACACAACATAATAAAAATACACTTAATACTTTTGGTTGATGGTTCAATGAATAAATCCAAAAAATCTACATACATACATTTAAAACAATATTTCTTCATACATTGCTGTTTATTATAAGATATTATTATAATATAAAATGACTTACCTATGACGGGCGTTAACGTCTGGTCCCAAGGCGGGTCATCCTCGGCTTTTCGAAAACTTCGCTCCACTATGGAACAAATAATAGATTACAATTATCCTAAAGGAAGTAAATGTGGTGGTGACCCACAAACAATGGGGCACTTCTGCACGCTACAGGAGCTCATGCGGACGCTGCTGAAGGTGCTACGCTCGTAGCAAAATTCTGCAATTTCTAACCTATTTAGGTTAGAAATTAGACAGATTTTGCAATGACCCCTTAAGAGGTTGTGCGTTATTTAACGCACAACCTCTTAAGGGGTCATTGCACTCATCATTATTAACAACTTTTACTATGGAACCAAACCTGAAATCGGGAAAATCAGCTGTTCCCTTCCCTACATTTATAACTCGTCAAAATGTAGGGAACAGCTGATTTTTACAAGCTTTTATTTAACTTGCAATGTTCGTACGTAACTCACGTACGAACATTGCAAGTCCTTTTAATTTATTTTTTTTTGTTAAATTTGTCTCACTTCCCGGTGTTCGATTGAGCTGAAATTTGGCATACGTACGGTACGTAAAATCGGTGACAATGCAATATTTTGGTAACATCGAGCTGATCTGATAATGGAGCCAGAAGGTGGCCACAGGCACTCAGTAATAAAACGATGCAACTCTATCGAGTTTGGGCTCGTTTGATTCGTCTTGACAAGGACTCTGGTCCTAGATAATATACAGAGTAACAAAACCTTGTTTTTAAAAAAAATCGTGATTTCAGGTTTGGTCCCATAGTAAAGTTGTTCATAATGATGAGTACAATGACCCCTTAAGAGGTTGTGCGTTAATTATGTTACACCTTGTATACAGATTGCCCTCGACACGCTAACAAGAACAAGAATTAATTATCCTGACCTTACTGCAATTCATTACGGGTGTCTTCTTCTTTAATTCATTTATTAGCCAACATCTAAGTATTCTTTACATTTTTACACCATCCATCCATCAAAATTAATTGAAAATTGACATAATTATAAATGATAAATGATTTTATTTCTGTAAGTAGGTTTATGCAAACACTTTTACACGTCAATCATGTTTTTAAAAACTAGATGAGGTTGGTGTTTCCTATAATATAATATCCACGGAACATTATTCACACACGGTCATCTTTTCTCAAATTAAGCAGAGCTTGTACTATGGAAACTAGATAACTGATATACTACATATACTACTTTTTTTTGTAAATACATACTTATATAGATAATTACACCCAGACTCTGAACAAACAGACATGTTCATGCACACAAATGTTTGTACTGGATGGCAATCGAACCCACGACCTGCGGCATGACAGGTGATACAACCACGCCATCTGGCCTGTCATATGTTTATCTGACGACTCTGAGAAGAAAGGCCGAAACAAACTCAGCAAACTCTCTGAGTTTGTTTCGGCCTCACAGTCTCTTATAAAGTCCAGACAATTACAATCTTGGTCAGTCATGTGAAGACCATGTAGATTGATGTCTGAAATGGTCTTTTGAGGAAAGAACCACACAGATTGAGAGGACCTGTCCAGTCAGTGCACGCATTTGTCAGTAATCGCGCAGCTCAACTCAGAACTTATGTAATTTTCAAGGGTAAAATCTTAAATGTTAGATTTATTCACAGAAACTTGACTCACTGCCCATTTCACTAACAAAATGTGAATTGTAAATTCACATTGTCATATTTCATTAAATAAAAGACAAACATCTACAAAAAGGAACCTACAATTTTACAATATTTCAACACGCAAGAACTTTTTAAAGTTCCTATCCTACAATTACTTACGGTTGTGAAAATGCGCGGGTCCCGACGCCTTCCTGGATTTCTTGTCATTTGAGTCTAGATCTGTAACAAATTATTCAAGGTTACTAATAATGTTCATGTGGCTATACCATGCTTTTTCTACGAGGAATCGCAACAGGTGATTAACACATTATCTGCTTAATTCTTTATGCAAACGCTTCTTTATGCTACACCCTTACCGACCCTTATTTTACGATGTTTTCGAAACAATAGAGATGCACAACGAACGCACAGGTGCGGCGCGCCGCACTCGAAGAAAGTTATGTAAATTGTACGGACGCGCATACGCGCCGTCAAGCACCTGGTGAACGTCCGAAAACGCGCATGTGCGTCTGCCGCGCCTAATGTATTAAGCTGCTAAGCAACTCTCTACCTTACCAGAATTGAAATAAATAAAATTCATCATCATCTGCCTATTCTTGTCCAATCATACTTGGTTGGGGTCGGCGCAACACGTTTTCTTCTTTTCTCTACAACCATCACGCTATCGTTCACTCCCTTCTCTTTCATATCATTAATAAATAAACTTAAGTACGGGGCTGCGAAAAAAAATCTGCTGTTTCATACAAACGTGCAATACCTACACACTGCCAAAATGTATGTAACAGTTATTTTTTTTTATATATCTCGATAAATTTCAACGCTATGGGGTCTAGAATCACGTGATGAAATTATAGTGATAGTTTGAGCGTCCAAGTCCCTTAAAGACGGCACACACTTGACGAGGCGCAGCTCAGCGCAGTTTTCACTGCCAAACAAATATATGCAATACCTTGCAATAGTTGAAATAAAGTTGAGAATAAATAAACTTTCATTAGCTCGAAGGCGCATCTAAGCAGAAAGAAGCGTGTGTCTCATGTTATTTATTCTCGACTTTATTTTAAGGCCCGCAATGTTGATATTTGTTTGGCAATGAGAACCGCGCTGCGCTGCGCCTCGCCAAGTGAGCGCCGGGCCTTACACCTTGTGTGGGTAGATGGGTCGTCGACTGTAGGTACTATCGACAAAACGGACGCCTTTAGGCCTTACAGTTACATTTTGTATACACTAATTCATTGAAGAAACCCGGCTCTTATGCTCTTTTGTGTTAGTTTATATAAAAATAATACTAGTACAGATGATGTAAGTACATCTAGTGTAGACTATGCATTATGTATGTTTTATCTGTGGTCACCCTCTATGTGACTTTGTGGCTTTTTCCTGATAAAATTCAGTCGGTTGATCTGTTCAAGTGAAAGCACGTTCGAGTTTTATTTCAAGATCCAATATTTTGTTCTCGTCTAACAATTGAAAGTCGGAACTGCGCAACAAATAAATTAGAATAAGAGCTGGAGAATTATGAACGGCACAAAACATTTGCAACCAAAATTGTTTTAAAATTGGAAAGGCCTGGCTTTTGTCGATGGTACAACTTGCGATCACTACACCAACGAGGCCTTTTGGCTTATTTGTACATTAGCCACCCAACAAGTTGGCAAAAGTCGGGGGGTGCACAGTACAGAAACCTGTTGTGTGATTGGCCGCCAAGTTGCGTGCCGAAGACTTAGACACAGTGTTTTTAGGGTTCCGTACCTCAAAAGGAAACAACGGAACTCTTATAGGATCACTCGTGTGTCTGTCTGTCTGTCTGTCCGTCTGTCACAGCCAATTTGCTCCGAATCTAATGGACCGACTAAGTTGAAATTTGGTACACGTATGTATTTCTGTGACCCAAACACGGACGTGTAATGTAAATAAATAAATTTTGAATAAGGGGGTCAACTTTGGAGGGCAAATAAGAAAATTAAAAAAAAAAGTTTTGCAAACTGTACCGTGTGGTCTTACTGTAAGAGTCTCAAATGTATTTTTTTTTATAATTTTAAAATAAACCATTTAAAAGTTATTTAAGAAAATAGACGAAAATTGACCATTCCCCCAGACTTATCTCCGAAAGTACTGAGCCTAAAATTTTGAATAAAAATATAGAAAATAGTTAAATACCTATTGATTACAGAAAACCTATAAGAAGTCTATAGTCTTAAAACAACATGGTAAATCTCTCAATATTGTGCGTACAAACTTACGCTTGCAGTTGGAATGTATGGGAGAACATGTTTTTCAACCACAATGTTAAGTTTTTCTTGGGATAAATTCACCCCAACTACGGAACCCTTGATTGTGCGGGGTCGACACGCTCTTGACCGGTTTTTTGTAGGTATAGAACATATACTTACTAGTCGGCTGGTTGTTAGCGTGTATCCGCTCCATGAATCTTGAGATCCTGTTGTTGTGATGCTCTCCGTCCAGACAACATCCCTCTTCTACAGACCGAGCACACATACGATGTACGCGTAGCTTGCAGTCTAAGGCAGAAACAAAGTAAATTATGCTAAATATCAATGGATGGTTTTCATCATGGGCAATCAATAAAATACAATATTAATTTACATGGCTGTTACGCGTCAAACGTTTCAATGGAAATATATGGAAGTCACGACCAGCGGGGTAATTGCGAAACACTCTTACAGTAGCAATGGTTTTGATTTTGACAGTCCAACAACATTCATTGCGTTATTTATGTTGTCGACCAGACAAATTTTTCGAACATATGAAGCAATGGTTTAACAGTATGCTCCAATATCATTCAGATTGTGATTGATAGTCTGTTACGTAATTAGTGTGCTGGAGATTTTAAACGCACCCAGCCACGATACATGAGAAATTGCTAGACCGGGGCAGTTTTAAACAATACTTATGTCTTTTAGGGTTCCGCACCAAAATGGTAAAAAGGATTATGGTGCGACGCAGTCTGTTTGTCTGTTTGTCACAGCTAGATATCTCAAGAACTACTAACGCTATCAACTTGAATTTTGGAATAGTTTTAGATGACGTTTGCCCAACTATTTTGCAAATAAGAAAGAAATAAAAATGTTTTTTTTTTTTTTACAACAGGGACTAAAAGGAGGTCTTAAAAATTCGAAGTGGGGCTAGTAGGGCACGTGGGGTATCATATGAAAGAGCGCTGTTTGCACATTCTCAAACATATTTTCTTTCCTTTTTAGGCTGCATAATTTTCGACTTTTGATGAAAAATGTAAATAAAAATACCGACCCTCTTATCTCCGAAGTTTGCATAGAGCAAAATCTGAAATTATTCTGTGTGATAGAAGTTTATGTAAAGATTACAGGAAAAATAAAACGATGTCTGTAAATAGCACAAGTTTTTTATATATGACTAGCAGCACCCCGCGGTTTCACCCACGTAAGTTTCGAACCCGTAGGAATATAGGGATAAAAAGTATCCTATGTGTTAATCCAGGTTATAAACTATATGTGTGTCAAAATTCATGAATATCCGTTCAGTAGTTTTTGCGTGAAAGAGTAACAAACATCCATCCATCGTCACAAACTTTCGCATTTATAATATTAGTAGGAAGTAGGAAGTAGGATGGTACGGAACCCTCGGTGCGCGAGTGAGAGAGACTCACTCTTGACCGGTTTTATTTTCATTTCGAAAGGCAATAAACTCAGTGGTTCGACAGAACCTAGACGCATTCCATAAATTGTAGTACATTCTTATCAATTTTCACTTAGAAATTGTAACAGAAGTCGTGGACAAAATCTTGACAAAGACATCAAGATTTTGTCCGCGACTTCCGTTCAAATTACTAAGTGAAAATTGATAATATCACGGGTTGATTAAATTCACCGCTCACTAATAGGTGAGCGGCGAGACGGGGGAGGTAGAGAAACGTCAAGCTATGTCAAGCATGTGCGTCTTGTCAATCGCGCGCTCCCCCGTCTCACCGCTTACTAGCACTTGCGCGCACACTAAACTAATAACGCGATAGTGTTTTTGTCCTTCTTTCACGCAGCAACCGACCAACAGATCGACGTGATTTCCAGCGTAGAGATAGTTTATTACCCGCAGAGTGACATAGGCTACTTTTCCCTCAAAAACACACGATTCCTGTGGGAATGTCCATGAGGATGCATCTCGTAATAATATTAATATAGTACGCCCCACCGCTGTATCTCTACGTTGGCGTCGTGGTGGGGCTTGCGCGCTCCGAACTTTAGGTCTGTGCCGGTAGAGTTTACTTTGCCGGAACGGGTCTAGGATGAAGAGCCAGACCAAGAAAGATACAGAAACCCGCAGGGCAGCATGTGGCGAGCTGTTGGGCAGTAGCGACCCCACGGACCCTATCTCCCGGGAGAAATCTTGTCCTCATCTCGGCTTGCGTTTATTGGCCGGCTGGAGTGAACACTGACGAGGAACAGAGCTCGCACCTCTTTCTTGCCTTTATTGGCCGGCTTGAGTGGAGATTCGCAAGAGCAAACGTGCTCGGAGGAAGGAAGTATTTCAGTAAGGTGCTGGTAGGGATCCTGACTGTACTTCCGGGATTGTCCTGATAGCCGTGGAATACCTCTCCACTCCTCCAGCACCTCAGGAAGTGTTGCCCCCTTGTCGCTACGTCACTATGTGCTAGCGGCCGTCTCCGGGGGCCCATTATTGAGTGTGCGAGTCACCCCCTGCCATTTTATCCGTGTATAATATATAACATTGGTCAGGCAGGGGACATAGTTCTTCCAAAGCTCAAGTAACCCAATCCACTTTAGCCACTCAAACCTATAGCCCAATATGTTTTGTTTCCACGCAAAACAATAGTCCTGCACCAACCGGGGGTTGTCCTTGGGTGCACTTGCATAGTGCATACAGGGATAATCGTCAGTTGGTGCCTCCTCATTACCTAAAATTATCTAAGGGGCCTCTGCGAGTTGGCTTCGGCTCCTCGTACGCCTTCCAAAGGTCCGGGACCCCAGGGTCCCGAGAAATATCAAAAAAATAATATAACATAGTTACCTGTGCAGACGTACGCTTGCGGCGCAAGTCCCCAGATAATGTTGTCGCAGTGATGACAGTGCGCGACCGACGTTAGTGCCTGCAGCTGCAAGTGGTGCCCGCGGACCACGAACTGTGCGGGGCAAGACAACATTTCTAAGTGTTATGGAAGATTGTCAGTATATCTGTTAATATACTAATACCAGCATATTACTGTCTCACTGCAAAATACGTGCGAACAGAAATCTACTTTATAGCCAAAAATGTAGGTCTCATTCGTTTGTCAGCAAACGGTATTCGCATTGCTGAATTTTGAGCCAAACATTTTTTTTTATTATTAAATACTTCTTTAGGAGCGTTGAGCGATTTTAGGTAGGGGGAAATCTTACGGTCGGCAGTCACCATGACCGCATTTTTTCTTTAAATAGACATATTTTTGTTAAGAATGCCATTGCCACGCTCTAAGGTCTTATTATGCTTGAACTACAGCTAAGACAAAGTTAGGTAAGCAAGGTAATAAATACTCACAGGCTGCGGATGCTGCTTGGTGATCTGCTTGACACGCTGCTTGTACAGCTTGTCTCGTTGTAGGAAGGACGCGCGGGACCCGCCCACTGCCGCCGCTACTGACGCTGGCCTGTGGAATAACAATGTTTTGTTACAACAGCATTCATTACTCCAATATTGTTAGGAGGAAACTCTCGCGGAGTCGTGATTTGTTATAATTTGTAAATGATATATCACCCACAGTTTAAAACTAACTCAGACGCAAAACAGACTTTTATTTCGGCCCAAACGAAATTCGGCCTGATTTGCATTTGTGGCCGAAAACCGAAAAGTAATAATAATAATAATATCCTGGCACATTTTCACACACGGTCATCTGATCCCAAATTAAGCAGAGCTTGTACTATGGAAACCAGATAACTGATATACTACATATACTACTTTTTTTTTTTTGTAAATACATACTTATATAGATAATTACACCCAGACTCAGGACAAACAGACATGTTCATGCACACAAATATTTGTCCTGGATGGGAATCGAACCCACGACCTGTGGCATGATAGGTGGTATCTTAACCAACCACGCCAACTGGCCTGTCAAAACCGCCTGTTCGGCGTTTGGGCAAGTCGGGTAGGTACCGTTCGCACAAAAAAATCTGTTGAAGCAAAAAGTATTTATTTGACTGCGACGGTGCTTTTTCGTTGACATGTTGTTGACCGTACTTTTGCAGTGAAATCGATGCGTGGTCCCGCTTTCATGTCTCGCCGGTGACTGACCAATCAATGACAAAGACCTTTTTTTTTGTTTGGCATCTCGTAGTTGGCCTAGAGAGGCCGTGACTACTTAACCGGAGAAAGACCAATTATGTGTATTGCGTCTATATACCTTATTTGCATGTGAGCGTAACCGCTGTGGAGGGGCGTTCATTTTTAGAATGGTTTATTTATAACTATCTATTGCATGAGTGTAGATAAAGTAGAGTATCAAACTGCACATAACTAGGTATTAAAACTGTTGCATCAGTTTTATAAACTAGGTACTATTTTGATATGATTTTCAACGGGTATAAAATTACTTTTTCAAACCAACGCCACCGCCCGTACTATAAATTGCTACTGGGGTAGTTATACAATCCCTGTATTTTATTAAGTTTATCATTTATGTTTATTGCCAATAAGTGGTAGAATTTCCTCAATATAATTGTTGTCGGGTCTTCAAGGAAAAACAGGTTGCAATGTACATAATACTACGAGATCAATGCACGCCTAAATGTGTACAAAATCAGAACCAGCGTAATTATCATTGTCTGGCGATGACATTATTAAAGTTGTCGGGAATACTTGTAAGTATTCCCGACAACTCAACTTCACGTCAACCCGTACATCCCTGTTTAGCACAAAACAGGGATGTACGGCGTATACGCATTATAGGTCGAAAATAACTTTGGATGGTGATATGTACATAAAAGAGTCTTTCTAGTACTCTAGACTTTACGACCAAAATAATTTACCGATTTTGATAATATTTGGTAGAAAATTAAGTTTTTACTGGGAGCAAAATAAAACTAACCGAAATAAGTGGTAATAACAAAATATGTTAAGCTTCAATGTACTTAATATTACAAAACGCAACTCCAAACTGTCTACTCGATACTTGTACTTATAGCTCAAGAACCACTTATTCAACCAACGTGTTATTTATTTCAATTCATAGATTATTATGTTTATTGGCTAGGTTTTAGTTCCTACATATTATTTTACGATTAATAAATAAAGAAAGAAAGAAAACATGTTTATTCGGCACATGCCATAAGTGCACACAACAACCAAATATAATTTAAAAAAAAAATAAGAAAAAACAAAGAAAAAAACTTAACATTACACAATAAAAATGTGCCAAATAGGCCCAGTTCAGCAAACTGCCGAACAGCTAGTGTTAAAAAAGTATTAGCCACAAAATAACGTTAGGCCCAGCTTGTTTCTCATATAAATGCAAAGCACTGCATTGCAATGTAAGCATTTTTCTGTGAATTCCCGGAACATGACTCCACAAATAAACTAAGAACTTACTTATTACTCTTCAATTTCTTCTTATATTTAGATTTAGGCGACTGCCACCACTTCCGCCTGACCTCTAAAGCCTCCACTTCACTAATATTCGACAAATCCACCACCATTTTGTAACAAATATTCACTAAACACTTCCTGATGTTTCAAAGGACGAACTAAAAATAAATAGCCGACAGGAAAATGAGCACTTTGCCTTATTCTGAATCATTGAATTGTAGTAATTTGTTTGTAATTTTATTATCCTTACATAATCTAAGGAACACTGGGTATGTCTGTATGTTAGCCTGCTTAAAACTCGAGAACATTAAACACATTAAAGATGTATGTGTCTGTTCCAATGCACACTTTTAAATAAAAAACGGTAAATCCTATTTACGTGACATTTTTTCCTATTTACATAAGTTTTACTGCTAGATTTTAGTATTTATTATTCCACGCGAACTTATATTATTGATATTAAAACCAATAACCTGTATTTTTATCGCGACTGAACTGTTTGACAGTATCGGCTCTAAGTGATTGAATATTAATAGTATTTTTTCTTATCAGTCAATGATAAGTTAATGTTTACTATGACTATCATTTCTGCTGAATGATAGTCAATGTCGTATTGAATGTAAACATTTTTGTATGACGTGTTTTTACTTCTTTGAATAATTATTTTTTTTTATGCAATAAAGATTTTCTGGAATGATTATGTGGTCAGTGATAGTCTGTGTTATTCCCTAACAATATGGATGCTTCACACTGAATTTTATTGTAACTTTGTGCTGGTACCTACTAACTTATCATATTAAGTAAATTGTTGCTTACCGAAGGCCATAACACTACAAGTATAATTTTGCAGAAAAAATTAAGCACTCAACTAGAACAAATAATTATATGTAACAGCACTAACAAATTTCACTGACATGTTGCGCCGACCCCAACTAGATTGGGATAAGCGCAGGAGAAAGATGATATAACACCACTATGAACTTTGTCTGAAGAGTAATACAATTGTTAGTTGCAAATCACAAACACGTGTTATATGACTTTTATCTCATTTACATAAAGTTAAATGTGAAATTTTTGATAATAAGATTGACACACGTGACTGTAATCATCATCTGCCTAGCTTTTTCCCAAAAATGTTTCGTTTGACTTCCAGTCTAACCGGATGCTGCTGAATACCAGTACTTTAGATGGAGCGACTGCCTATCTGACCTCCACAACCCAGTTACTGGGTAACATTATTAGGGAATTCAATCGCGAGATTTCACACGCTAGTCACAGGAAAATGTTTTATTGTTGGAATATAAAGACAAAAAATGTAATATAGGTAGGCGTTTTGTAATGTTTTAATTTTATGGTGTATACCTACAGTGTGATACTGTGGTTATATTATTTGCCATTATTAAACACTGAATTACGGAAAGGGAAGCCGATAAGAATCGGCTTGTTAGCTATCTGCGCCACTGTCAAGTCTGGTGTCGAGATTGTTATTCAATATCGCGTTTTTAGAGATCGATACTCCGCTGACTTTTTGAAAGTTTAATAATAATAAAAAAAAATTAAATAAGTTTTCAGAATTTTTTATTTAAAACAAAAACGCAAAATTGCACTATGCATACATAAAGCAACAAATCAGAACACACGCCCAGTGGTGTTCCTTTCACTAAAGCCGAAAAGCCCGACTTTCAATCCAACGTGAGCCTATCAATAAAAAAAAAAAATGATAAAAATAAACTAGAACATGTAAAGCAACCAACTTAATCATTCATGTCGCATGAATTGGTAAGAATAATCGACGCGTCCGTGTCGCCGCACAGCTCCGGCCGCGCGCTAAATACGATGCATGGTTGCCAGCCTTATACAAAGAATTATTATTATTTATATTCCGCGCCGTTTTCATCACGCACCGTTGCCAAACTACCTCCGATGACCTCAGTTGCGTTCTCGCTCTAACACTATAAAGTTAAGCAGAGCAATTTATTTACTGCGTCAATAGTACAGTCGCTGTGATATTTGAAAACAAAAATAATGTAGTAAAAGCAAGAAATATTTTAAGATTTCTCGTCGACGGCCATTTTACTATGAAATGAGTATACTGATCACATGACACCGACACGCCCCCTTGCCACTTCTCCTGTTTTTTTTATATATATATATATATTTCTATGACTTAACCTATCTATATATTACCTGCAGTGCAAGCACAGCGCGGCCGCGATGAGCGCCGCCATGAGCGTGGCGTGCGTGTCGCTGTGCGGCGCATGCGGGCTCGCGCCGCACGCGCCCGCACCCGCACGACACGCTGCACGGAGCTGCCCGCACATTAGTTGCTCTACCACTATCAGCTCCTATGGAAGAGACATGGTGTTGGGGTTAATACGAGTTAACTAGAAAATAATATGGATTGAAGGTTTCACTTAAATACAGCAAAAATGCAATTTACTAAATATAACTTGAACTTTCAAATAAGTCAATAACCTCTATCTTCCTCCCTCCCTCCTTCTCCCTCTCCCTCAAGTTAAATATGATTGTTATACACAAACCTTTCGGCATAACTTCTAAATGATGGTTACTGTACTATACAATACATCTGAGTATATATTACCTGCGCCTTGTCGACGTCACACTTGTCGATGACGCTGTCTTCCGGCCCGTACAGCGTGCCGAGGCCGACTTGTCGCTTCACTTGGAACTCTGTTAGTTGTTGGCTGAGCTCGTCCTTCGCCTTTTGTCGAGCTTTGCGGAAGACATTGCGAAGGAGCTCCTCTTTGTCGAATTCTGTGGAGATAAATAATGAAATAAATGTGTAAAATGTGGAAAATAAAAATACATTTCCATATTCGTCCTGCATAAAAGAAGAAAAAGACGCATACTTTTTAAACTCATAATTTTAAAAAGTATCTTAGTAGTTTCTTGGCCATTATTTTCCATACGAAACCATCTTTTGGAAAGAGCAACTTGATTCAATTCATCCTTTTTATGGTAATTTTTCACATTCAAAAGTGGCTATTGAAAATCTAATTGAAACTCCGTGGACATGCACGCGTTACTCTTTCATACATATCTATCAGCCGTCATCTCGAGTGTTCACCCCATACCAACAAATTATACAGGGTCAAATTAAGTTAGCTAGCGAAACTCCGTAGACGTGGAGGGAATTATTAACATGATAAAATAAAAATAAAATTAATTTGATGATGTTTTTTTTTGTGGTCATCTACCGTCGGTAGTGTAGTCACCTAAAATATCAGCATAGCAATCTTTTATTATTTTTTTGTAAGCTTCACAGACGTGATGGGTATCGAGTTCGACTATCGATATCTCAACACGATAAAACAGATTTTATCAACTCACACTAAAAGTAACAACACTACCAGCGCTAATTGACCCCAAAAACAATCATCGTCATCACTCTCCTACCCTTATCCCAATATATTTGGGGTCGGCAATATGTAGCTTTTTCCATACTTCTCTATTAATCGTCATCTCGGTAGCCACCCCCTTTCTGGACATATCGTCATGACCATGACCGCGTTTAAATGTCGATACCCATCACATCTGCGGAGTTTCGCTAGGTAATTTAATTTGACCCTGTATTTTTCTGAATTTTCCTCCATTCTTTTAACTGTCTAATCTAAATTCATGCTGAAACAGGTATTAAACCTATTTAGTATAAAAATGTATTTGATGTTTACCATTTACTAAAACATGTTCGATTTCATTCGCCATGTTCTCATCTACACCACTCAACTGTAGAACCTGCGGAACACACAAATACATATTGTTTACGTTTCCAAGACTATCACATAATATAAAGAGAGAATGAAAATGAAATGAAAAATACAGTTAACTACGGCTCATACCAAAAATAAAAAAAACAATTTTCGACATCTTAGTTGGCTGTCCAATCAATCTGCCTAGCCTTTTCCCAACTACATATGTTAGGGTCGGCCTCCAATCTAACCGGATGCAGCTGAATACCAGAGCATACTTGGAGCGACTGCCTATCTGACGTGCACAACCCAGTTACTGGGTAATACGATACCCCCTTAGTTGGCTGTACAAAATACACAAATTTTGGTTATGAGATGGATCTGTTTACACCCGGTATACAACTGCTACTAAGTATCAAACGGAGAATTATGGACATGAGTATCCTCCCCATTCTCACATATGGCCCAAGCTCGAGGTTTGCCTGCGACCCATGGAGCGCAGTATCCTGGGGATTCGAATTTCGGACCGTATAAAAGGAACACAACACTGCGTGTCAAACCCAAGATCACGGACGTTACCCAAAAAGCCAGAACCCGCTAATCTCAAGTGGGACTGGGCCAGACATGTCTGCCGTACGTCAGATGACTAATGGGCTAAGAGAACCACCGATTAAGTCACACTAAACGCACAACGACATCACGGCAGGCCGAGACGAAGATGGCGGGACGAGCTTGACTCCTACCGAAAGGACTGGCCGACACTAGAAAGACACAATTGTGTGAAAAAGGAAGAGGGAAGCCTTTGTCCTGCAGTGTGACAGTACAGGCTAGTTAGATTAGATACAACTACTCGACAGTAGCCTGCCAGACAATAACACCCGTCTGGCTTCCCAGCCAGAGGAACTTACTGATGGACGGATTGTATGAACCCGCTTTACTTCAGGAATACATAACTAAGTAATACAATTAACACATACCGCGTTAGGTACTAAGAAGGTAGAGTGTATCTCGTACGCCCAGCGACGTAACGTGTGCGTGTGCACGCCGCTCGAGGAGCGGTAGCCGTCCGTTAGCACGAGCAGGAGACAGGCACACGCGCATCTGCAAATATACAAAAAAAAATATGAAAAAATAAAAAACGTGAGCGGTCGGGGGCCCTCGGCAGGAACCAAGTTCCTTCTCACGTATGATTTAAAACAAAAACAAAATTTTCTCAGCCGCCATATTGGACTTACATTTTGACCTCACTATCGACTTTAGCACCCTCCAAAACCAAGAAAACTACACCCATGATTCGGCCTCGACACCCTCAAAAACCAAGAAAAAGACACACATGATGAATTTGCATTGATGAAATCCGTGGAAGCCGATCACAAAGTAATTGGGAAAAGGCAGGCAGGCAGATTGACAGTTACTTATAACCACATGCACAGAAAGGGACATTTGCTAATAACATTATAACAACAAAGGTTACATTACCTCCTTTCTCCTAGCAGCCAGTTCAGCAGTACTGCCGTCCGCGCCTTCGACTCTCGTACTGAGCGGAGGTTTGAGAATAAACCTGAGTACGTTGACGTGTCCTGTAAGCGAAACGTGTATACATTACATTATCTAACGTAATAATAAATAATGTCCCCGTAATAGTACGCCGGAGTATGTGCTTTTGTTTGTTTGCTCATAAAGATCAATATTGTGTTTAGTTCAGAACTAGCTGTTGCCCGCGACTTCGTCCGCGATCCAGGATGAAAAGTAGCCTTCTCCAGGTTTACCCTACTATTTGCCAAATTTCATCCAAGTCCGTTCAGCCGTTTTAGCGTGAAATTGTAACAAACAAACAAACTCACTTTCGCGAATAGTTAGGATAGAAAGGAAGGATATTTTAACTTACAGACGCGGGTGAATCATCTTCTTCCATAGATATGATGGCTCTTTGTGGATCAGCACATGGCTGAAACGACAAAAAATATCTTTATTATAATGATCTTACATATTTGACAAGGTTATTAGGATTGTCGGGCCGGAATAAATTAAGAATGACGGGCCTGTATTACGTCACACCGATATTAGGGACAAAGTGCCAGTATTGAGAAACGTCGTGCCGATAATAGGGATACCGTTACGGTATTAGAGACGTGGTAACGGTATTAGGAACATCAAGCTGATCATTTAAGAGGGACCTATTGTTATTATTACAAGGTTATATTTAGTTTCACCTGTCCCGGTGTCTGTCTGTCTGTCTGTCTGTCTGTCTGTAATCAAATCTTGCAAGTTAAATTTGACCCACTTCCCGGTTTCCGATTGAGCTGCAAATTTACATGCATATGTAAATCGGATGACAATGCAATATTATTATGACATGGAGCTGATCTGACGATGGAACCGGAAGGTGGAATGGGAACTCAGTAATAAAACGACGCAACCCTATCGAGTTTCGGCTCGTTTGATTCGTCTTGACAGTGACTCTGGTCCGAGATGATATCCAGACTTTTTATTAGTCTGCTTGATTTAACAAAATACACTTGTTTACCTGTGTGTTAGTGTGGTATGGCGGCGGCGGAGTGCCGGGCGGCGGCGTGTCCCGGTCGCAGCACTCCTTGTGCAGCGGGGAGCCGCACGGCGCGCCCGCCCCGACCAGGCACGGTGAACCAGCCCCGGCTGGAGTTAGGGACGTGGCGCCTATTAAGGGGGATGGGCCTATGCTTGCTGGAATGAGAAAAGTATTATAATATTATAGAAATTGTTTCTATAGATATCAAATGGATTGATGATAATACAGACTAAAGTGACGATGATGTTAATTGAAAAAAACTTTTTGAGGGTTGAAATTTTTAGACACACGCCATCAAATGAGTCACTTCAATGGTTAGTGCAATGGCAACACTAATTATAGAATACCAACATTAATTTAAATTCATTTAAAATCACAACGTTACAGCTACAGGTCTAAAGATAAGACAAATCGTTCTCATATTGAGTAAAGCCACGCTGCTATCTTTCTTTCAGATCCTATAAAAACGGTTTCATGAATCGGTTTCATAATGGGATATAAACTTTTTGCGTAATTTAGGTAATTTCCCACAACAGCAAGATCAGCTAACGTTATTTTTTAACCGACTTCAAAATGGAGGTTATCAATTCGACCGTATATATTTTTTTTTTTCGTTATTAAAATTTGCTTCCCACTGCTGAACAAATCTTCCTCTTTTTACCCGACTACGGCAAAGGCAAAGGAGGGTTATGATTTTAACAGGCTATGTTTGTATGTATGTTTATCTGTTCCCTCATAACTCCTAAACTACTCGTCGTATTTTGTAAAACAAGGCATCATTGGAAGCGACACGTTTTTCTGCTAGTTATAGACTATATGTCCTCACAAAAATCCAACATGTCGGCTTATAGCGGATGTAAAGTCTGACCGAAAAAAAATAAGGTTAATATATCTTATCGTATCGGTAACCTATTACTTTTATTGGAAATATTAAAATACTAAATAAATAGTGATATTATGTGGAGAATAGGAGATGTGATGGTATGGTGTACTCGTAGATACTGAATTTTATGTTGACAAAGATATTAAATGAATATCTTGGTGTTTCATGTTATTTACCTATTTCCTGGGATATCGTAAATGCAGTTTATACTTTGAGAAATTGGGGTAACCACCTTCCTTACATTAATAAATCCTCCTCTTTTGCTTCCAAACATGACTTGTTCTCTCTTCTTGCATAATTGCTGTGTAATGTTTAGGGTACTCACATCTATTCAAGTCATGGTCCAGCTGCTCGGGAGACGATCGACTCCGCATGTGCAGGACAGGCACACCGGTTCGGTTATCCATCTGTACACACATACATACGTCTAGTTATTATACGAGAACAACAAAGGTTGGTGGATATAGTGTAGGCTTTTGGATGTGAAACACTTTTTATGTTGGCACAAATGTTGGCTGTAATTGCCGATCTCTTAGGACGCCGTTAAGGCTCTTGCTGTCTCCGTCACTTTAAGGTGTATTGTAGTGACAGTAAGGTTTAGTATTGCTTGAGAATTAGGGAGTGAGAGATATAAAAATTGTTATGTTTTTTTTTTTTACTAGAGCTCTATAGTGGGTGATAAAGTACTTAGTCTGTGTAGATACTAATTGCATCTCAAACTATCTAAAATTAGTGTTAAATTTTAAATTATTATACCATCATCACCATCATCTATCGACAAATTATTTAAAAAAAATTGTTGTAGGTATTACTGTATACGATAAAGTTGACTTAGTGTTTCAATTCCAAAAGTTATTATCACACATACGTTTTGTAGCCTTGCTAATAAAACAAATAGAAATACTCAACAAATAATGAATTAAGTTATTATCAATAGTACAGACGAGACATAAGTTAAATAGGCGTTAAGAAATTATCTTGTATGACAATGAAAAGGCAATGTTGCCAGACCGAAATATAGAAAGCATTTAGTAATATTTTATTACTGAATTTTATTAGTAAGGCTTTATGATTTTTGACGAAGTTATGTTAGTCACAATTTGAAAATGTTATAACAATGAAATTCTTTCAAGCATTTTCTGACAAATAAACATATAGATGTAATTATATTTATTAATTTGAATATTTACAAAAGACAATCCCTTTTTAAAGTTTTCCAATTTACAAACCCAATAGATATATCATATTTGACTTTCTTATTATATTTAAAAAATAAAACTGGCAATTTGAAACAAAAAAGAATTCAAGCAGATAGAAATAATGTTCAAGCTGTAGCTATAAAAATAATGTATTTAGAAAATATATGCATACTCAACAATCAGCCCGACGACATAGAAATATTTTATAATAAAAAACATTCACCTGAATATAAAACTATGACGAACCGAGTTTTTAGAACAAATTTACACCTTATCTAGAGTAAACATCTGTGATTTCGTGTATTATTTATTTACAAATTGAAAAGGTGTCCTAATTAACAATTTACACGATGTAAACAAATGTTTTTATAATATTTGTATTGCCAATGGTAAAAAATGACAGGCACCTTTAAACAACTTTATTATTATTTTTTTTTTTTGCTTAAATGATGTCACAATCTCCCGATATGTACAAGTAAATTAATCTGGCAGAGCGAGTCCTGTCCAGTTTTCTAGCTATCCCTTAATTTCACTATTATCAATACAAAAAAAAAACTTATTGTTTCAAATTCGATTGTTCTAAAAACTCCCCCACAAGTTTACCTGCAAAGGCGGCGGCGGCACATTGACCAGCGGGTAACTCATCTGCATAGCTATCGAGTTAGGCTGTGGCCCGTCCAACTCCCCATCTAACGAGTGCGACGACCTTCTCAACTGCTTCTGGTCATACGCCGGCACTGACTGATGCATCATGAACTTTTCCGGGTAACACCGTCCTTTATAGTACTGCTTATGTGAGGGAGAAGCCGTACTATTACTTGGCTTCGGTTTAGCTAAGGGATTGATCGGCGGCGGACTCAGATTTGGACTTAGAGGGTTGCGTTTCGGTCTTTCGATGGATCTTGGCGGTAGAGGCGGCGGTGTGACGTTGTCTAAGCAAGTTGTTGGCACCATTGGTACTGTATTGTTGTGTACATGTCTTCTTTTATTATTAGATTCGTCCGAGTTTTGACGGACTAATGGCGGAGTGTTCTCTTGTTGGATCTTGTTGGTTCTTGCTTGACGGAGATTGCGCAGGCTCTGGCCGGTGAGGTTGGACAGGGAGCGCGGTAGACCGCTGAGGAAGCCAGTGTTAGGAGCGGGGGTGCTCCTCGGCTGGCGCGGTGTCGTCGGCGCGGCGTCCAATGGCTACACGAGTGTTAACAAGCGTGGTTTATGTCACAGTGCATGGTGTGCTGAGATTTTGTGTGCGAATTGTAATTTAGGTTCGGTGAAGTTTCTAATTTACATTATAAAAAAAAAAATTGTGAAGGCTCTAATTTACTACGTTACAAATTACTAGTAGTGAGACAGGTTTACAGGTAGTTTTATGGTGTAAATTGCGTCACGATATGTATTTACTTTACTTTTACTGTTTTACAAGGAGGCATAGGCATTGCAATAGGGATGATGCCTGGGTAAAAAAAAAGAAATTCTATTTAGTCCGTCAGTCAGATAATAAAAAATATTAGATACGTATTTTTTGCTTTATCATATTAATAAAAAATGACTTAGATAACTCGCATTAAAGTTCGGGAGTGGGGGCTTGCTACGTCACTTCTACGTATAAAATCTATAAAGACGTGACGTCATGCCACATTTTAACTCAATGTATCGCCGTAATCTTTTGATTACGTAGAAAAAGAAAAAATACGTGTCCAATATATTTTAATAATCTACATGACGGACAAAAAATCATTTTTTAGTCATCATCCCTATTTTGTGCGGGTATACGCATATTATAGAATGAGAACCGGCTTTAAGCGTGGCGCAGGTAGTCAAACCATTAGCAAAAACTCAATGAGAGAAGAAGACAGCGCATATTGTTTGCTCTCTCCCTTTTATGAGACTTATGGACAGAATTAAACTAAATTAATACAATAATAATAATAATAATATAAAAGTAAAGATGTTTTGTGACGTTTTCGCCTTGACAATAGTAAAAGATTTTGGATAACCGGATTGCAGTGCGATACATCTCATACTATTGGCGTTTACCCACACATTTGAAAAGCCCATAATAATAACTCACTTCAAAGTATATTCTAGAGGTGTTCTAAAGTGTCGAATATGTAATACTTTATTAAAAAAAAAGTGTGTGTATCAGCTCCGACGCACGACTACTCTTTATGCCATTCCCGACTTTCTATTGTTGGACGAAAGCAAAGGACCCTATATATAGGGGCAGGGTTCCTCAATGAATCAGTGCTATACAAAAAGCAACTTTAAATGTTGCGTTCGTTTTGTTTTACGTTGCGCAGAAAAACGTAACGCTTGTATTATTTCACTCCTCATAAAATTTCACAGCATTATATGAAAATCGATTCTTAAGGAGTAAACTCCAAAAATCTCAACACAACCAAGCGCGATGGTGTTGCCGGTTTATAATATATATATATGCAATGTATAGTTACCACCATTCCCATTGTGTGAGACGAAAGTTACGTTTGTTTAGCGTTCTGACGATGCCGATGTCTGGTTCTATGCATACTTGTGTTTAGAAATCCCAAACGTGTGAGGTTACTTCATAGGAAGACCTTACTTCATAGGATCATTTCTATAGTAAGCTCTTCTCGACATGTGTGAGGTTATTTTGTAGTCTCTATATTAATGATCCTTAATTAAACATATTTGTATGAAAATCTTTACCAAGATTCATATTATTTTATTAATAAATTGACGACGATTCACAATTATTATTTTTGCGATAATAATGTTGCTAGCCCTTTGTATACAATAACTAATTAATTGCAATTTGCCTTACCAGTGATTTTTTGAGAACAAATAAGAACTCTGTAAGATCCATCCGATGAAGTTCCCCCATCCAAATGACATAATTTATTAAAAAAAGATAGCAATGAAACAGTGACAAACATACACAGCTATAAATAAAATGGGAGTCACAATGACGTCACAGTTATGCACAGGCATGCACAGAAGCAGACACGGTACAAAACATGTTACTACCGGACTCGTCCCGTTAGCCTTGTTAGTTTACACTTTAGGCAGGTTCGGAAGGTGTGTTAACTTTACTTGTAGTAGTGGAGATCTAACTCTGCTTATTTTATTCGTTAAACAGTGGAAATCCGTATTAGAAAGTTACCCAATAATAAGCCAATGCAAGGGCATTATCATTGCAACAAAGGAAATAGTAAATGATTGTTTTTGACCCCGTCAGGAACTAAGTTCCTACTCACGTATGATTTAAAACAAAAATAAAATTTTCGTCGCCGCCATCTTAGATTTTCATTTTGACCAAATTCACAGAAAGTGTGAATTCGAAAAAAGAATGTCGAGATTGAACGTTATCGAGATTCCACTGAAGTATGAACGCTTTTAAAGTATGAACAGGCTTTTTCGTTACTGTCGATTTCTACCAGTTAAGAGGCCCCCGGAGCAAGCGTAGTTCATACAAACGAAATACCAATATAATTTGTAAATCAAACATATTCTAAAGGTAGTGTGTATTTATTCCGATTGGATTACAGAATATCTAGGTTCCCAAACATATATTTTGAATGGACACTGAGTTGAAGACGAGATATGAGGAATTTAAAAATTCAATAGAAAACTTATTTTTCTCATATTTCATGTTTAAATCAATGTTCTGATTTAATATATATTTGGGAACCTAGATATTCTGTAATTCAATCGGAATAAATACACACTACTTTTAGAATATGTTTGATTTACAAATCGTGTTGGTATTTCGTTTGTATGAACTACGCATGCTCAGGGGGCATCTTAACTCCTTACCGCAAGCCGCGTTAAAGAACTGCATCCAATCGGCCCTTTTCGAGCCATTGAGCCACAACAACATACTACAAGTAAAACTAAAGCACCTCAGTTATTAAAAACTGTACCAATTGTAATGTTACGTGGGACATTATGATGTTTAATTAAAATACAAAATACGTGGACGGTTTTCACTTTCGCCTCCGTTTCGAGTTACTGTTGCGGCCAGGATGTGTAACGTACCTATGTACCTATGAAAACTCGTGAAAGACACAATAAGTCTTGTCTGTTACTGAAAAGATATCCTAACTAATCCTACTAATATTATAAACTAGCTGATCCGACAAAAGTTGTTCTGTCAAAATTTCAATAATTCATCCAAAATTCCCATAAAAAATGCACTTTCAGGTTTCCCGAACTTTCCAATTTTCCCGGCAAGTTTTTAAACATTTTCTTTCATACAAACCTTGTCCTGACAATTACAAACACAACAATAATAGAATTAGCCAAATAGGTGCAACCGTTCTGAAGTGATGCGCGTACATACATTCGGCGATTGATTTTTATTTATATAGATGTGAAAGTTTGTGACGTTTGTTACTCAATCACGCCAAAACGGGTGAACGGATCTGGATAAAATTAAGCACAGATATAGATTAGTCTGGTACAGCACATATGATACTGTTTATCCCAGAAAAATGTGCGGTTCCCGTGGGATAATTTCCAATATCCACGCGGGCGAAGCCGCTGGCATTATAAATGTGAAAGTGAGTTTTTTTTGTTTGTTACGGTTTCACGCTAAAATGGCTGGATGATAGTTGGCACGTGGGTAGACCATGATCTGGATTAGGACACAGGATACTTTTAATCCCGGTAGTACGTCCCGTGGTATAATTTCGGACGTCCACACGGCCGACGCCGCGGGTAAACTAGTAATAATATAATGATGAAAGGTGGGAGTCAAAAGAGAGAATAAGTGACAAATCTTTTCTAGGCATAGTCAACATAACAAGTCCACAGGTACTTATCAGATAAAGGGACACAGCAAATTGATCATCCGATCTTTTGATATTAGTTCTAGCAAAATAATTTTTGGATTTATCTACTAGAAAACACTACTAACAAACTCTTGTAACAAAATACACAGTAGCAATACTGTTGTAAAGATTAGGTTCTTAATTTCGCCGCTGCCGTCGCTATGTATACTTTTTAACCGTGAGGTTGAAAAAAATAGTAAGTATAGCGGTATTTTTTTTTTTTTTTTCAAATTTAGAATAAAATAACTTTTAATTTTCATTGGTCGAATAAAGCTCCAAAATTATGTAAGTAGCACTGGTCCAATCTATATCGGCCGGCGCGAAGACAGTGGCGCCACCCCCGAATATTAGCCTTTTTGCGTAGAAATAAAACTAAATCAATGCCGAATATTTTTCCTGCACTGGCAATGGTTTACAAATATTATTATTATTGACTGGCCTGTTGGTCTAGTGGTTAGTGGCCCTGACTGCTATGCCGGAGGTCGTGGGTTCGATTCCCACCCAGGACAAATGTTTGTGTGATGAGCATGATCATTTGTTCTGTGTCTGGGTGTAATTTATCTATATATGTATGTATTTAGAAATATATAAGTATGTTTATCAGTTGTCTAGTACTCATAACACAAGCTCTGCTTAGCTTGAGGCTAGACGGCGTTGTGTGATAGTTGTGGAATATTATATTATATTATTATATTATTATTCGGGTCCAGCTAGGTCTCATATCTGGGAAAATTCGTTTTCTCTATTTTCGGTCGAGCAGGTAAGTACTAAAGATAATCATATCAGGAAATCCATACAATCCCTTTCCCAAACCGTACAACAGGTGTGAGACATTTATAGGGCCAGATTTTATCACTCACCTACACTGACATCCTTCATAATCAATTCACAACAGCTAGTACCCAATCATTTTACTGCATTACAAGCAGGGAAACCTTGTCCTTTGGAACTTGAATAATAATGAGTGTCCCAATTTATCGGCCCTTCAGTGTGCCGCCATGAATGTGTAATGAGTAGCTACATGTCACCTATTCTGACTTCAGAATTTACTTGTCAAACTCTACTTTAGCATTACTTATGGTGTATGACCAGATATATTCAAACGTAAACGAAGCAAAACGAGTATCTAAAGATCGTAGCAGGTGACGTTCTGTAGTTACTGCCGACCCTCATGGGAAGAAGGCGTGTATACTTACCCCTCCAGGAGAGGATGGGGGAGGGGAGGGGTAAGTAATACTAAAGTAGAATTTGACAAGTTGTCAACATCAAATTCTCAATTCAATAAACACTACAAAGTGAAAAATAACATTTCGGTAGTCGGTGTTTTTGGTTTTGTATTTTCTTTTTTGCCACCGAATTTTGAAATCAAAGTTATTTTTCACTTTGTAGTGTTTTGTTTTGGAAGTCGGTTTTATTTTTTGTTAAAAAGTTTTTATTTTTCACTATTTAGTTGTGGTACCTACCCCACACAAATACGGATACCCCTACCTGCTATGTAAATAACAGTGATAGGAAGTTATTAAAACATCATCCGGAAAAATACGCATTATTGAAGCTAAGTTAATAAAATTTATATGTGACCGTCTAGGAATCCTCCTCCTTTCAAACAAAAAAGAATTTTCCAAATCGGTCCATCCGTCTTGGATTGATCGCGTAACAAGCATACAAAAAAAAATACAGCCGAATTGAGACCCTCTTCTTTTTTGATTTGGGTTAAAAACTGGGTGTATGTTTCTATTTGACTATTGGTTAGACAAAACATGGTATGTATTGTACTAGATTTTATAGTAAACAATTGTATAATCTGTGTAGTGTAAAACCTTGTTTACTTTGAGATTAATGAACTTTGTTGACATTTTAATCGTTCGTTTTTTTTTTTATTTGTAGTCAATTATTTTAGAGGAATCTCCAAATTAGCTCCGCGTTTTTTAAGAGAATTATTAAAACATAACTTTGATACACAGATAAGCTGTTGCTACTTATATTATTTATTTATTTAAAGCACTGCCACATCATAATGCATTTCAAATGTTCAAAAAATGATTCCGTACTATGGGTTGAAAAAAAAATTCTGGAGAGTTTTACGAAACTTTTAAAGACCGAACAAAAGAGTACATTTTCACTATTAAAGAAATCTGTTACACATAATCCTGACCGCAATCATAACTGCATACACATAGAGATATAAAAAAGTACAAAAAAATACAGTGACATTAAAAATCAAGTAAAAAAAATAGGCTTGCAACATAGTTACAAATGCTATGTGTTGGTACTGTAACAGTGCCATTGCAAAATAGGCTTTATTGTAAGGTAGTAAGATCGTTACCTGGCCCGCCATGATGGTGTCGATCTCATGTTGTAGCTTTGAGCAACGTTGTTCCGCGGATTCGAGTTGAGTTTGCTTTCTTACGTCTGGTACTTTTAGGAGTTCGTCTGAAATTGGTAGAACAAAATGTTAGATTAACAATATGATTAGATAATCTTAGAAATCTATACTAATCAATAACATTGAAATGTCAGATGGTAATGTTAAAATAACAGCTTTACCCACACAACCACAGTTTCTACGACCACAGCTGCTACACTCAGCGGCATCAGCCAGCAAATGTCATGAGACCATCCCATAGTGTAGGTACTATGGGATGGTCAGTATAAGGTAAACAAACTTAGGAGCCACGACTCCGGCTCGTCGTGGCTCCTAAGCCACGACATTCGCCGACCGAGGCCGCCGATCGACCGCAGCAGCTATGGACAAATCGACAGGTAATGTCTTAAAGAATTAAGACACTTTTAGGGTTCCGTACCTCAAAAGGATAAAACGGAACCCTTATAGGACCACTCATGTGTCTGTCTGTCCGTCTGATACAGTCAATTTGCTCCGAATCTAATGGACCGATTAAGTTGAAATTTGGTGCACGTATGTATTTCTGTGACCCAAACACGGACGTGTAAGTAAATTAATGAATTTTGAATATGGGGGTCAATTTTGGGGGGCAAATAAAAAAAAATTAAAAAAATTGCAAACATACAGTGCGATATGTTAAATGAAAGGGTCTCAAATATATATTTTTTTATAATTTTAAAATAAACTGTTTTACAAGTTATTTAAGAAACTACACGAAAATTGACCATTATCTCCGAAACTACTGAGCTTGAAATTTTGAAAAAAATACAGAAAATAATACTATAGCTGCAGGAAAACTTATAAGAAGTCTATGGTCTTAAAATAAGATGGTAAATCTCTAAATATTGTGCGTATAAACTTACATTTGCAGTTGGAATGTATGGGAGAACATGTTTTTCAACTACAATGTTAAGTTAGTTCTTGGGATAAATTCATCCCAACTACTGAACCCTTCATTGTAAGTGGTCTGATACTCACTTGACCGGTTTTTTTATGTGAATTTTTACTTTTGACACGATCGATTATTCTCTCAGGTAATTCATTAGGTTGTAGGTGTAATCCATCGGCTCGTACGCTTACCACAATAATTATTTACATTTGGCAAATGTAGTTTCTTTTTCTTTGCTTCTTCAGAAAGGTCAGGTGCGTAATACTCGCAACCGACGTGCGTGTATAACCAGATATATGAACGTAAACGAAGCAAAAGGAGTGTGTAAGGATCGCAGCAGGTGGCGTTCTGTAGTTTCTGTCTAGCCCCATGGGAAGAAGGCGTGAGTTTATGTATGTATGTATAGCTACTGCAGGCGCAAAGTTTGCATCAATCAAATTCAGAAATCACTAATCTTGGTCTTGGAAAATGCTTACATTATGTTTAACCGTTTAGTTTCACTAGGTAAGTAACTAATCATCAGTTTAAACTATTTTTACTACCAAAGAAATATGAGGCTAGAAAGAATATAAATGATGATACTTACTGCGAAGATCCCTGATAAACTTCTGTTCTTGCTCTAGCATCAACCGCACAGTGTGCACTTTCGACACTTCCAACTGACGCTGTTTCTCCGACTGAAAATGAAAACATTAATAATTATTCAATATTGTTTTACTCATAGAGTAAATGGAGAATAAAGTGAATTAAAATCACATAACATAGCCATGGACCAGACAACCCCGCTTAAGAGTTAAGCCTATGGACAGGGTAACCCGTACATGGGGTAACTCATATCGCAGTGTTACCTTTTGTTCGATTTACATTCTCGAAACCCAGCGAAATGGTTAACCCCTTTACTAAGGTAACCACGTGAAGGGGTTAACCCCTTCAATGACTTAAGCCTTTGAAGAGGTTACCTTCTCGAAAAGCTTTTTTTCGTGTTACCCTGGATTACCTAATAAACTAAGAACTAGTAGTTGCTAGTAGTAGCTTGAGTAGTTCCGTCAGAGTTCCGAATCAAATGACGAATGATGAAAATAAACAAGTATAGACACGAAAAAATAAATATTATTACAATGTTTAGCATGTGTGACGAGCAAAATTGAACTATAAGTTCATATAGACAATAGTTATTTTTCTATGTTTACAAGTCGCTCGGCAAGTCGGTACACGCAAGATTGGCGGACCGCCGGGCGCGGTACGATGTCACGTGCGGTCGTGGTTATGCAATTTTCAAACTAATATCGATTGTAAACAGTGCATATTACAATGTCTTGAATTGAAATGGCTTACCCTGTTACAGTGTTACAGGATATTAAAAGGGTAAACCGTTCATAACGGGTTAACTACACCCGTTCGAAGGTGTAACATGTATCATTGGGTTTTTTTTGAAGCGCTTAAAAAACCCCTTCAAAAACCCTTTCAACGAGTATCCGGCCGGTCCCTGACATAGGATCACGCCTGTAATACCCGAAGTGTTAGGCAGAGCTGTACCTACAGTACACCCACATTTCGCCAGCTATGTTTAAGTTCCATGTAATAGGGGGCGAGCCTGTTGACATCAACCGGGAGCAAATCCAGACTCCGGTCTGCTACTGAGGAATTCCTGACCATTGCCCGACCTGCACCCTAATTGCGAAAAACACTATCAATCGGAATTTGAATGATTTTGAAGCGTTTTTGCTAACCCATTGCTTCATATGTTTGAAAAAATTGTCTGCTCAACAACGTAAATAACGCAATGAATGTTGTTGAACTGTCAAAATGAAACCGATTCCTACTGTAAGTGTATTTGTAATTGCCCCGCTGGGAATCGAACCCAGGGGCGGCAGTCTCGACACTCGTAACGATAGCTTAACGATTGAAATCGCTCGCTAAGTCCTAATGGTACCCACCCCTAGACGGGCAAAATGGTAATAGTTAGGTTTTTTTCAAAGACAATTATTGGCCACTTCATATTAACCTTGAATAACGAGGAAAATTGGAGAACATGATTAAATAAAAAAACAGTTCTCGCCGCAACTGGTTTGAAACTGTAAATGGTTTTTTCGTGCTTGTCAAGCAATTTTGACCGTCTTAGTACTCCATTAGGACTTAGCGAGCGATTTCATGTCGAGACTGCCGCCCCAGGACCTCATGCTCAGAAGTAGTAAAGCTTGCGACCACTAGACCAACGAGGCAGTTCATTCCTGTGGGACGAATTTGTGCTGTTTTATTTTTGAGGGCAATTTCAGTACCAAAAAGTTTCTGACAAATTAAAATGGAAATGACTAAGATTAGAAGAGAAGAACTAAAACTAAAGAAACTGTAATCCTAGAAAATAACCGTATTTTTATCAGCATCTGGTTTCAACTCGACATAAGCATTAATTTTATAACGTTTTTATTTCCCTATTATCGAGACTTCGAGAGTATTCGAAACGCCCAGAACATATTTGCAGTGTGTCATCTGAGTGACACACTGTATCTTGTGATGCTTCATAGCTTCATTGCACAGGCTGTTAGCTCATCATTTATAATTACCGCGATAATAATTATTAACCTAACATAGCATCTTAAAGGTGATAGTCGATAAGCCTGACTGTCCGTTCCTGGGGCACTGGACCCGTATACACAGCTGCAGGTCTGCTGCAGCGGGAGGCGGACTTAGTTATAGTTATAGGTTTTTGAATTAGTTATTATTTTGTTTTGATGAAATTTTTTAATATTATTTTAATGTGAATGTTACTAATATAGTTTATAAGTGTTACTAACAACAATATGAATCATTAGTGTTCGATGTAAATAATTACTACTTGTGCGGGATTTCCAAATGTCTGTTTTAGCTTTACATTGAAGATATTCCGAATAAGCCAGGTGCCAATAAGTCTATCAATAATGGTCAGTACAACCGGAGGATTCTACTGCCGTGCGTATTCAAATTAATCAGCACTCTGTAATGGCAATTCTCCTTACTCCTCAATTTGGAGTGTACCGGGCATAACGACTGAAAAAGCAATTACCAAATTCGATGGGATAGTTAAAACCCTTTGTTCCCTCGTCATTGAGTATTTAAAACTATTTAGTATCTGAGTAAACAGGAATCTCAGTATGTAGTGCCATTAACAACTAAACGTAACAGTCCGGGAATCCTTCAGCGAGCAGCTAGAGCTACACCTGTGCAAACAGCTGTCGTGCTTGCTTGTTTGTAGCATTATACTATTGCACACATTGACTATCGTCTAACTTTAAATAATAATAATAAAACTACCCTATCAAATACAAGATCAACATACGATACGTCTTTGATTTAACGGTCACCGGATCCATGCAGTAATGACTTCAAGATACTTAAAGAAACTGAAACGCTGTTGGTAGAAGACCACAACTATTTCTCCACCTCTATTTTTATCAAATACTCTTTGTACCCAACTGCTTCAGAAGAAGGGTTTGCTGGATAAGCTAAGTTTTCAAAAAAAAAAAAAAAACTCCAGCAGAGGACAATCTAATAGAAAGTTTTTATGTGCACGGATCAGTTGAACAAGTTCTCTTGAAAACGCGAAAATTCATTGACATGGCGTTTTCTTTTAGTTTGTCTTTTGTTTAGTAGTAGTTTGAAATAGTGAGATGAAGAAAAGGCTGTTGAATATTATAAAATGTACAATATTTTCTGCAAACAGCTCGATCAGCTGACCAGTACCTAAGTTTCACCACAGTGGTACGGTGACCTTGCGCGAGCGCTCACGCCGTATGATTTTACAATACCTACTGTGAATATTTCATTTCTCGGACTGATAACACACACCAAGGTTACCGTCGTAATGCATTCAGTTATTTAAGTGTTTATTTTATAATTAGCTAGTATTTTGATTGTTTCCTCTAATTTTCTTGAACGGATGTTGGTGTAACTATTTTTTATTGTATTTAGGAATGGTAGGACGTGAGAAACTATTTGGGAAATTAATTTCGTAAGTCGCATAGCACAGAGACGGCTCGGCGGCCGCTGCTAGCGGCGGCATCAACATTTCCATGTAAACCAAGCGTATCAGTGGGCGTCACCGTTTACTCGCACTACGACAAAAATGACTATGTATGACTGTAGGCGCTATGAATTTTTATCACTAATTCAGTATTGCCGTCTCTAATCGCTGCCGGCGTGGTGCGACGATTCCGTGCGCTGTGGTGCAGGTCATAATTAGAGCGTGGCTGTCGCTTCGAGTTTAGAGGACCAACAGCGTACTACAATACAGTTATATAAAACTATATTTAAAACTAGCTGACCCGACATAGGTTGTCGTGTCCAAATTTGATGTATGAGAAAATTAATTTACTTCATTTTTTTTTTCGTGTATTTTTTCAATGTTTTAATAGTTATTCGGGACGGAGACAAATACCATCATCATCAAAAACCATGAAAATCGGTCCAGCCGTTCTCGAGTTATAAGTGTTCGAACAAACCCGACTTTGTTTTATATATACGTATATAGATGATCATGATAAGCCGCGGTGGGGGTTACATACAGTACAGTACGGTATTCAGTTCTACATTCATGAACTTTGACTTCTCAGCTAGTAACATGGATTAGTTAAGATTCCTCAAACTTATATTCTCTTTCCTTTTAATAAGTTTACAACAAAGCTGATACCGCAAATCAAGATTTTTAATGCAATCTTATGTAATATTATGCGAAAGTTTGTGAGGATGGATGGATGTTTGTTACTCTTTCACGCAAAAACTACTGAACGGATATTCATGAAATTTGGCACATAGATAGTTTATAACCTGGATTAACACATAGGATACTTTTTATCCCGATATTCCTACGGGTTCAAGACTTACGCGTGTGAAACTGCGGGGCGCTGCTAGCATATTATAAAAGGTCAAATTCGTTGTTTGCTTGATTGTTTGTAAGAAGTAATCTCTGGAAATACTGATCTGATTAAAAAATTCTATCACTGATAGAAATCTATTTCCGAGTGCCAGATGATAAGTTTCTTCCACGCGGACGGAACCACGGGCAGAAGTTAGTCCTTCCCTTCTTCGTGTATGATGAGGCAAGTTAATAATAAAGTGTATACACTCACATTAACAGGTACTGGAGCTGTGATGGGCGTTTTATGTCTCGACGAGTTCTGCTGGACAGTCAACACCGTCGTTGGATTTGCTGGAAAGCATACAAATATGAATTAGAACAATGCTACAAAAATGCTACAATATGGCAATTTGGGCTGCTGATTCACCTGAACTATTTGCAGGTAGGCATCCCATTCAGTAATGGGATGCCTATCGGTATATGCCTATAACAGTTCAGATCAATGAGCTATTCGCATTGGCAATAGGATGCTTCACAAGTGACTAATAAGGATCATCATTTGAGTTGAGTAGACTGTGCCGCGTCTTCATGCTATAGTCAACACTTTTTTTTTTATTATTGAGATGGGGTTGCTCTCGACTCAAATTGATGATCATTGTTTCAGTCACAATCTACTGTCCTTACTGTACTAATCTCTGGTACTCTAACTACAATAAGGGCCGGACCTTTGCCGCTCCTTTTTCTCACCAAAGCGGGGACGAGACGAGAGGAGAAATGTGTTTGAAACAACCAATGAGATTTCGTTATTTACATATTTCGTCTCCGCTTATCTTCAGTGAATACGGTTGAGCAGAGAGGAGATGTCTCATATTTGCTTAGGGCGAACAAAACAGAGATGGGACCTGTGTCTCGCAAGCTGGCGACGCGCGACGGCGCGCAGTTACGTCAGTACCTACTCCCGCTGTAGCCAGTACACATCTCTGCTCCGGTCTAGCCAGTACACATCTCAGCACAGCTTCGGTGGAAACACCTTAGCTGCTAAGCATCACATCTCCTCTCCGCTCCGCACATCTCCACCCATCTCCGCTTTGGTACAGTCCAGCCGTTGCCTTGGTGATACAGAGCGAAGGCATTTGAGACATGCTCAGTAAAATTAACAGTTTAATAGCCACATAAAAACACCATTAAAATTCACGCGATGATTCGCTTCGAGAAATATTTTTCGAGGCAGTTGAATTTCAAAGAAAAATATTTTGACGTTCGACATTTGTATGAGTATTGTAATCTTTTTGTTGCACTTAATATATTGTGACGTATCCAAACTAACTACTGCCATTAATGTCCTTGTTGGCAGTGTGTGTTTCGGCCAAGGAATAAGTAATTGGGCTGTTTCTGTAGCTGTTCTAAAAGGAGAAAGAAAGGCTTTCAGACTTATTTCAAGACACAAGCTGTGGAAGCGCCATATCTTACGCTATATGCTTTCATTTCAATTAAATTATCATTGGCATAATGTCTCTGCATCAATCAAAAACTTTCTCGGAACTCTAGAATCGCTAACTAGCCAATAACCGATGTTAAGTGTCCAGCCATTCAAACCACTTTCAACGATCCATCAATATCATTGATTGAAGTGAATAAAACCAGGGAGTACCTACTAGGGTCATATATCGTTCGGGAGTCATTTGTCTATGCACTAAACTCTTAGAGCGTATGCATTGCATTCCTAATATTTTAAGGAAGATAGTGAGATAACAATTCAAATAGTACACAGTAGAGCTTTCTTTGAAAGGGTTCACCTGATGATGTATCAAATACCGTCATAAAAACTTTAACTACCAAACAGCATTGCTGGTATATGCATGTCAAATCAACGTTATCAACTTGGTGTCTTAGGTTGGCATAGCATACCTCTTGGCTATAAATAATAATATCCTAGGGTGTGGTGGTAAACATCGCCCATCGAGTGGGCCGTCTTGTCTGCTTTCCATCCGATTCCAATGATCCCATACAAACTATTGATTCGATAGCTGTGGCCTTAGCACTTTGCTTTACGATCTTTTGCTTTTCCCAATAAGCTCATACATTTTAAAACTTTTTTCCAAAAAATATCAACCGACTTCCAAAAAACACCCACAAAGTGAAAAATAACTTTATTTTCGGAAGTCAATGTCTTTGGATCTGTATTTTACTTTTTTGCCACCGACTTTCAAAATTAAAGTTACATTTCACTTTGTGGGGTTTTTTTGGCAGTTGGGTGATATTTTTGGAAAAAAGTTTTTATTTTTCACTTTTTAGTGGTTCATTTTGTAATTTATCTAAGTTACAATATCGTAATGTCAACTGCTCATCACCTTTTGTAAAATATTTCTTTTTCCGATGCAGGGACGTTAATTGTTGAGGAGTTCTCCGTGTAAGTACCAAGAGATCTCCACATCACCATAAGCATTGTGATGAGCATAAATTACTTAGCAACCATTATTAAAGTAGGTACCTAATCGAATCGCAACCCTTGAAATACTTATTATTGAGCAGTTCCGAGGCCATCTGTGATCTTCATCATCAGTTCCACATGACCAAATGGTGTTTTCCAAGAACAAATGCACGAGTTACTATAAAAAATACCCAAATCGCTATATAGGTGTGCCTATAATATTTGAAAAGTTCCGTCGATTTCTCCAGGATCCCATCATCAGATCCTGACCTGATGACAATGGTACCAACTAGAAAGTATGCTCTTACAAACAAAAAAGAATTTTCCAAAGCGGTCCAGCCGTCTTCCAGTAATCGGGGAACATACATAAAAAAAAGATTCCGACGAACTGAGAACCTCCTCCTTTTTTTGAAGTCGATTAAAAAGAGACGAACGTAAACCACCGAAGACCAAACGACCTGGTTTAGGAACATTCTCGAGTGGGCTGATTTCACGAATTCTGTTGAGCTGTTCTACCTCGCACAGGACAAGGGAAAATATTCTGAGTTGAAGGCCAACCTACATTAATTGCTGAGACACAAGAAGGATGTAAACCTACCTCGTATCATATGCACGACTTGCTGGTGCGTGTGATGATGCACAGGCACGGAGTCAACGCGCAGGATCCTGTCTCCGGCACGCAGACCAGCTCGCCACGCAGCGCCGTGTTCCTTCACTGATTGTACGTATACGGGATTGTCACCTGTAAGATCAATGTTAGTATGATTAAATTGACTGACAGACAAGCCACATCCTAAATCGCTGGGTTCCATGTTCAACGAAGGTGAGCACTAATTAATGATTTTTTGGAAACTCATCCTCTAAAGGATATATGTAAATAGGGGATAGCGTTTGTATGGAAGTTAGTTATTTTTGCCGATGGAAATCCCAGCTCTTCTTCTTCGTATAGTTGATTCTCTTTTATTAATTATATATAGGTAAGCTTCGACCAGAATACGGCTACTATTAAATACCCACCTTATTATTTAATACTGGTATTTATAAAATAATTGCATTATAAATAAATAGTACATTACATTCAACTAAGTAGTCAAATAAAAGCCCTCTTCCTCTCACCTACTTTTGCAGTGCCCGACAGGGTCCACAATGATCATGTTTTTTGTAAACCTACCACCTAATTTCACATGTGGAAGCCATAAATATATTGAGTATTGAGTATAGACATGGCGTTGACATCTGATCTTCGGCGCCACCATCGAGTACAAGGCCCAAACTGCGGCCAAGAAACTGGGCATCCTAAATAGGGTTAAGCGATACTTTACGCCTGGACAGCTTTTAACCCTTTACAAAGAGCAAGTTCGTTCCTGCATGGAGTATTGCAGTCACCTTTGGGATGGATCAGCTAAGTACCACCTGGCCGCGCTTGACTCGGTGGAACGCAGAGCTATGAGACTCATTGGCGACATAAAACTGGTTGATACCAAGCTTTACAGCTTGGCTCATCGCCGCAAGGTTGCCTGCTTGTCGGTCTTCCACAGATTGTACTTCGGTGAGTGTGCCCAAGAACTCCACGACCTATATCCACCGGCCCCCTTCTATCATCGGACATCTAGACGCACTGCCAGTTACCATCCCTACCCAGTTGCTATTCCACCAATTCGCACTAAGCTCTTCCAAATGTCTTTTATAATGCGAGCTTAGGGTTGTATGCGGTTGTATAGGGTTGCGGTTGGGGTATTAGGGTTGTATGCGAGCGCATACAACCCTAATCTCTTCAAAGTGAGAGTGAACAAGCTTCTTCTGGGTAAGCTCACTCCATCGTCGACTTTGTCACTGTCACCTCTGACCTAGACTAGAAGCAAGAGCAAACCCATCTCAAATTAAAAAAAAAAAAAAAAAACAACCTCGAAAAAAGCTAGATAAAAGGTATTTACACAGATTTCCCAAAGGCCAGCATAACCATGATAACAATACAATCCAGTAGTAATATGACAATGAAATTAAATGTACCTAGTCATCATTACCACGCAAATAAAAGATTTTACAATGCAAATCAACTACGCAACGATTGGCCAAAAATTCGCTAACAAAGTCACAGGCACCGTAGCCATTTATTTGAGGAAACTGTAATTTTGTCACGCAACTGACGACAGATTGCAAGGTGTACTAGGACATCAAAGATATGCAGCAGTTTGTTTTTCAATATCAATTTTCTGATAATATTGCGGTTTGGCACTTAGAATAGAACTTATATGAATATTGTAAAGGTGTGTCTAAATCTATGCATATTGTATTATCTATTACACAGATGTATTGAGCTGGCGGCAGAAGGCTTAAGGGTCTAGCAGACACGGACGATAGTCGTTGCTCTTCATCATTCTTTTCTGAACTCACGCGCGGTAATCGAGACACAAAACTTCTGTTTTATTGTTATGACGTCATAGCCGATATACGGCTATAGAGCCTACTGCGCCGGAATTTCTTAAGAAAAAGAAATAGCTTGGACATCGACTTTGTTGCATCAATTATTGTTGAGAGTAAGTACTCATATACACGAGCGGCACGTAGTCGACGGCACCCACAACGGGCGCGTCTACGGCTGCAGTTGCCTCTGCCGTTGGCAACGTACCGATCATGTAAATGAGCACAACAGTTTATCTATGACCCTCAGAACCCCTGCCTAAGACAGGTGCAACAAATGGGCCGATAATATAAGCATGTCATCCAAATACAACAGTCCGTTCCTAAACACGACACAATGTTTAACTCTAGACGTACCTTTACCCACTAACAGCGTAATAATGCATTCAAACCATGTTTAATGCCCAAACAATGGCGTTGACAGCATTCATAGGGTTTGGCATGAGTAAAGGCACCGGCTGCATACAGCTTTCACTATTGATAGTCGATTAGCCACCTTTCTTTGCCAGGTATAGCTTGATGGAATATATTTATTTGGACGGCTTGGGAGTATGATGTCTAATTAGGGATTACTACTTGCACAGAATGTAAAGGCTTCTGCAAGTAGTTTGGCAGAAAATTTATTTTTAAACTTATTTGCACCCGAATCAATGTGAGACATAGTCACTTTTGGAACTTGCATCGTCTTTCACAAAAACGTTAGAAACATTGCACTTACAAGCGAAATACCTTTCCTTTTTCACAGATTTCTATTCCATTTTTAACCAATAATTTTTATTTATTTTACTAGTTTCTGCCCGCGACTTCGTCCGCGTAAAATTTCTTGTTCCCCGACCCACCCCAACGCATCGCCTGCTGCGCTATTACTTCGTTTTCGCTTAGCATTCTTTCTGACTATGAACGTTTTGTTTGGCTCGTAAGGGTGATGCTCCTAAGCGTGATGTTATATAGCATATAGACTTCCTCAAGAATTGGGCTGCCAAATGCAAAAAGAATTTTTCAAATTCGACAGGTAATTCCAGAGATTAGCGCGTTCAAACAAACAAAAAAACAAACTCTTCCGCTCTATTGTATATAGATATAAATAATAGGTTGGGGAAAAAGTTTCTTCGCATTTTTTAAGAAAATTCAAAACATTTTTTAATATAGTTTATTTACATTTAACTAAAATATGTAGGTACCATTTTGTTCGATAACTTTTTGCCATCTTGTAGGTAGGGACATGATCCCATTGCTATAGAAATTTTGGGACTTCTGGTCAAAATACGGCGACAAGTGGTTTTGGCAGTCCTCTCGTGATGTTAACCTGACACTGCCTAAAGAATTCTGAAGAGACCGAAACAGGTGGAAATCTGAAGGTGCAAGGTCAGCACTATACGGCGGATGCATTAACACCTCCCAGCCAAACTCTCTTAATTTTTGCTGAGTGGCTAAAGATGTGTGAGGTCTAGCGTTATCATGATGAAAAACCACACCCCTTCTGTTGATTAATTCCGGCCGCTTTCTCTTAACTTCTTGCTTTAATCTCATCAGTTGTTCGCAGTAGACTTCAGAATCGATGGTCCTGCCTGGTGGTAACAGCTCATAATGAATAATGCCCTTCCAATTGCACCACACACACAGCATCACCTTGTTGCGAGTTAACCCGGGTTTCGCCACAGTCTGTGAAGCCTGACCGGCCTTTGACCACGACCTTTTTCGCACGTTCTTGTCATACGTGATCCACTTTTCATCACCAGTTATCAGCTTCTTCAAAAATGGTTCGGTTTCATTACGTCGTAATAAAGAATCACAAATGAGTACACGGCTCATTAGGTTTCTTTCAGTGAGCTCGTGAGGTACCCAAATGTCGAGCTTTTTTGTGTACCCAGTTTTTTTTCAAATGCGCCAAAACTGTTTTGTGGTCAATTTCCAGTTCTTCAGCTACGTCGTAACTACTGATATGCCGATCTTGCTCCACTGTTTCAAAAATGGCATCCATTTTATCCGTAATAGGGCGACCAGAGCGACGTGCATCTTTGACATCAAAATTTCCGGATTGAAAACGCTTAAACCAAATTTGTGCTACTCTCACAGACACTACACTAGGTCCATAAACATCACAAATTTTTTTCGCGGCTTGCGTTGCATTTTTACCTTTTTTGTAGTAAAATTTTAAAATGTATCGAATTTCTTCATTAGATTCACTCATCTTGACGGTACGAAAAACAAATGAAAATCACACATTCTCCTAATTCAAATTTGGAATTATGTTCTTTAAAATTTAAACTTTCAATGATACCAAAACCAGCCAGATACAAATAGTATAGCCAAAGAGATTTTATTACAAGTTCATACATACTATAATGCGAAAAGACTTTTTCCCCAACCTAATATAAATAATTGTATATAGATATAAATAATTGTAGATTACTTGACAAGACTGCTTTTTAACCCCCGACGGATACAGATGGGTGTTATAAGTTTAATGTGTGTATCTGTCTGTGGCATCTCGTAGCTCCGAAACGACAGAACCTATTTGACAGATTTCTTTTTTGTTTTCTTTGAAAGGTGACTCGATCAAGAGTGTTCTCAGCTGTGATTCAAGAAAATATATTCAGTCTTTTGAAGATTATCAGCTCTTTTCTAGTGGATAAATAGATGTGAGCATCTTCTACAGCTTTGATCGAGTCGATATTTGGTATTCTGTTACTTCAATGATATTAGAATAACAAAGTAACCTTGAACTGATGCTGCAGCATCACCTGGAATTTGCAGGATACCCACCAACTTACAGCAGAGGTAGTGTTTGGGCTCATTGAATGTTTTTCAATGAATAGGATATGTAGATAGATGGCAATAATGCGAGTAGCAAAAAAAAAAGAGGGTATTTTTGGAACTTATTAAATTTAACTTTCAACTCGTAATTTTACCTCACGATTGACAATACGAGTACATACTTTTTATTGTTCAGTAGAGCCTGTGCTGTCAGCTCAGTTTTTGGTAGTCGTAAGTCATTCTAGAATTGCTTTTGATAGAACGCACATTTTTTTCAAGAAAATAAAGAGAAGTTTGGTAACATACCAGACACTTTCATTCCATATCCATGCTCATCGCGGACGACGGTGACGGTGAGCAAGTCGTCGCCCCCTGGCGACCCCGCCCCGCCTAGCATCACCTGAAACAAAACAACATAAACATTAGGGTTTGAATCTGTACATCACTGGTAAAGGAGTAGACAACCGAAAAAAGAGGGAGAAAGTTGAAATACATCATGCTGCGGAATAATTGTGTAACAAAAATAGTTACACTGGCAATACCTTTCATTTTGATAAAACATTCATTTACGTCGTCGAGCAGATGAATTTTTGAAACATTTGCTGCAATGTAGGTATTAGAACTTATCCTTTAAAATCCTTCGGATTATGACTAGTGTTGCGCAATTGGAGTGCTGGTCATAATCGAGTAGAAGTACTTAGGGGAGACCGATCTTAACGTTAGTTTAGGAAAAACCAAAATTGTAACCTCCCAGGGTGATTTAGGAACAGTCACATATGGATTTACACTGGTATACCGTCTTTCCTATCCCCATGAATTTCATAAAATACGTTTGCTACACCATCTACGTATATCTATAGCAGAAAATCGTGATAACATCGCTCGTTTAATGAATCTGAGCAATTTACTACAAATGGTAGATAGACAAACCCATGCAATGTTAACAAATTATAGGTAGCCATGGAGATTGTCGATGTGCTGCCAACTATAAAACGGTAATACAAAGAAACACTAGCAAGCAATATTATCGTAATACTAATTAGAATAATATGAATGACGAACACAAGAGAAGGATGAGCAATGAAAGCAATCTTCCAATTAACACTTTGCAGAATTGAAAACCGTCGAAAACAAGTGCCATTAAATCATATGTCACTGGACACCGATAACGAAGTACATACATAATATTACTCACACCGAAAGACACAATACGGCTTCAACACATTTCCTCCTAGCCGAAATTTTTAGCATGTGTGTCTACAAAATGTGGTGACCGGTCAAAAAGGATACACTAACCCTGATTAGAAAAGGAAGGAGTGGATGATATGTTACGTTAGACGATACGTCACCGTACGGATTCAGTTACTACGAGTTAGACCAACGCAAACGGAGAAGTCATACAATCATAAACAGTTAGATAAAAGGCAGAATTCAGAATCAATTTTTTACGATTAGGAAATTCTAGATTCTTTTTCGATTTTTTGTAGAAACGTTTACTACTATCGCGAAAATGTAGTAAAGAAAATCATTTAACTAGTAACACGCGCGGAACATTATGTATTCCGTGAAAACGTATATGAAAACGTAATTTCAGCGAACAAGCACGTTTGTTTGTCAAGTCATCAATGAACATCCGATCATGTGTTCAATCAAGAATCAAGACACCGTTTTCCCGCTCCGAAGAAAACAACATTAACGATCGTATCAAAGAAACCAACGTAAAACACAGTTTTCATGATGATAAAACGTGTGAATTGAATTCCCTATTACACGAAACAGTCCACGTAAACAGGAAACGTAAGAAATCTAATCCTGCAGTTGCAAAAGTTTAGAGGCAGACGATAATAGACTGAACTTTCTGGATTGTAGAGTTTAATTTTGTAAGTTGCAAGGATAGTGTTCCGTGCACAGTCTCAGTATAATAAACGTAACTTTTATTCCTGTTTATGTGTACAATTGGGAGTTCATTGAATGTTTTTACGAAGTGCGTACAACACTATTGTCTGGAGGAAACGTGAATGGTTGCGAACGAGTCCCGTTTGAATGGACATTCAATAGGTACTGATTCAGTCCCGCCAGGGTTGCGGGTTGTTCGAAAGAGTTACCGTGGCCCTGGCACAGGCAAATGAAGGAACACGGGTGGGTTTTAGTCAGTAGAAGTCTGACACGCCCTCCCGCTCCACCCAGAGCGGGAGAAGTTATTTGATGATTTCCCACCCAAAAAAAAAAAAAAAAAGGTACTGATTCAGTGCAGAAGGTGGCCAATCATTGCCGTGTGGTCCAAGGACATTAACAGACCAACGGCCTCACTTCCTTATGAGTAACAACTCATGAATTTTGAGTTTTGACAGGAGTCAAAGATTCTATCAGCTTCAGCTACACAACATGTCACGTCACTCTATGAGATCACGTTATAATAAACTAATTTATAATCTGCTTGCCAATTGTGCTTTTTTACCCGACTGCGGCGAAGCCAAAAAACCGGCCAAGTGTGTGTCGGACCACGCATAATGAAGGGTTCCGTAATTGGGATGAATGTATCCCAAGATAAAACAAGATTGATAAACATTGCAAGATTGTAGTTGAAAAACATGTATGTATTTAAAAAAATAGACGAAGATTGACTCCCCCCCCCTTATTTCCGAAACTACTAAACCTAAAATTTTAGAAAAAAAATACAGGAAACAGTTCTATACCTATAGCTTCCAGGAAAACCTATAAAAAGTCTATGGTCTTAGAATAACATGGTAAATCTCTCAATATTGTGCGTATAAACTTACATTTGCAGTTGGAATGTATGGGTGAACAAGTTTTTCAACTACAATGTTAAGTTTGTTCTTGGGATAAATTCATCCCAACTACGGAACCCTTCATTGTGCGTAGTCCGACACGCACTTGACCGGTTTTTTTATTTGCAAGGTAGTCACTTTGTTTTCGTAAAAATTTGGTGAAGATCTGATGAAAAAATAAAAAACCGGCCAAGTGCGTGTCGGACTACGCACAATGAAGGGTTCCGTAGTTGGGATGAATTTATCCCAAGATCAAGAATAAACTTAACATTGTAGTTGAAAAACATGTTCTCCCATACACTCCAACTGAAAATGTAAGTTTGAACGCAAAATATTGAGAGAGTTACCTGTTATATTAAGACCATGGACTGCTTATAAGTTTTCCTGTAATGTATAGATAAAGAACTATTTTCAGAATTTTTTTTTTTTTTTCAAAATTTTAGGCTCAGTAGTTTCGGAGATAGGAGGGAATGGTCAATTTTCGTCTATTTTCTTAAATAACTTTAAAACAATTTATTTTAAAATTATAAAAAAATATATATTGAGACCCTCACAGTAGGCCGTTTCATTTGCCATGTCACACGATACAGTTTGCAAAACTTTTCTTTTTTTCTTATTTGCCCTCCAAAATTTACCCCCATATTCAAAATTCATGTATTTACGTTACACGCTCGTGTCTGGGTGACATAAATTCATATGTGTACCAAATTTCAACTTTATCGGTCCATTAGATAGGCTGTGACAGACGGACGGACGGACGGACGGACAGACCGACAGACCGACAGACAGGCAGACACACAAGTGATCCTTAAGGGTTCCGTTTTTTCCTTTTGACGTAATCCTAAAAACCACGTATGTATGTCATGTATGTATGTCCGTCCTTATGTTCCCTCGTAATTACTAAACGGCTGAACCGATTTTGACGAATGATATGTCGTTAGTTTATAAAAAAACAAAATGGCGGGTTTTTGGCTCCAAAGGACTATGCCCATTTTAGTATGAAAGGTGGTGACTTTTTATTTTTTCTCGCGGCCATCAATCAAATCTGGTTTTTCTAGTACAGAATAGTGTAAAAAACGAAACTTATTTGACATGCATATTTCTAGACTCAGTCCGAAATTAGATAGAAGAGTTAGAAGTTTGTATGTATTTATTAGGTTTGTAAGCAATTTTCGACGCCTAGGTGCAAGGTTAGTATTAAGTTGCCACAAAATAGATAACCGTTAAATGTTTTTGGATATTTGAATATTCGGTACATCCCCTCCCGTGCGTTAGGAGTCAAAAATTGCCTACAAACGTAATAAATACATACAAACTTCTAACTCTTATATCTCATTTTGGACTGAGTTTAGTGATATGCATGTCAAATAAGTTTCGTTTGTTACACTATTCTGTACTAGAAAAACAAGATTTGGTTGACGGCCACGAAAAAAAAAGACGCCAATTTTGGGCATTGGCTTGTGTTTTCAAAAATGAAACCTCCCAAACCTATCGAGTGAGGTATCAAAATGAAAGGTTTTAAAAGGTGATTCAAAAATATATACAAATTATATGTTTAAATGTAATTTGGAATGAGAAAAGATAAATAAAACAATCCCCAACTTTTCGAGTGAGTAAGAGGCTGTTATCACACGCTTATAAGTGGGTATTGTACCTACGCACGAGATTTGAAGAACGCGCATTATTATTTATTATGATTTTTTTTTTTTGTTTATCAGCCTATATTATGTTTGTATGATTTTGATGATTCTTACGTCAAACGATGTGCGATTTTTATGCTTCTTACGTCAATCGATGTGCGATAACGATGATTCTTACATCAATCGATGTGCGATTTGATGATTCTTACGTCAATCGATGTGTCTTAATCTTGTGAGTACCTAAAGACATGGACAATATGCAAAATGGTGACAACCATCATTCTTTTTCACAGTATGGCGTCAGGCCATACCGTGAAAAAGAAAAAATAAAAGACGACGAACTATGTCAAGTGGAGCATTTTATAGAAACCTTGCTTTATCTATATAGAAAAGAAAAACCGGTCAAGAGCGTGTCGGATCATGCACAATGAAGGGTTCAGTAGTTGGGATGAATTTATCCCAAGAACAAACTTAACATTGTGGTTGAAAAACATGTTCTCCCATACATTCCAACTACAAATGTCCATAGTTAAACGAAAAGGATCCAACCCACATTACACCTAATGTGGGTTGGATCCTTTTTGTTTAACTATTCCAAAATTCATTAGTAAAAATAGCATTAGTAGTTCTTGAGATATCCAGCTGTGACAGACAGATAGACAGACTAGAGTCGCACCATAAGGGTTCCATTTTACCATTTTACATACGGAACCCTAAATACAGATCCCAAGACACCGACTTCCGAAATTAAAGTTATTTGATAATTTTGAGTTAATTTCTTATTGAAGTCGATTTAATTTTTTTTTAATAATTTTTTTTAAAGTTCACTTTTTACGCAGTCGAGTTTTTAATTTTTAATGTGTTAATGGAAAAAATAATAATATACATTTTTGTATTTATTTGGCCCAAAATTCCGCAAACCGTTAGCCATTAGGTCGTCAAGTGAAGTCACATGAGCAGGCTTTACCCGCTCATGTGACTTCATGATTTGTTACATCATATAAGTCCAATTTTTTTTCAGCTTAACTTCTAATATTTCTTTATAAGCTTTTTTTACCTTTTTTGCCACGGACACATGATTTAGTTGATTGAACTTTTCCTTACAATGATAACTTACGACATTTTTTATATAATCTGAACTACCAACAATTCTAACATCTTTTTGCTTCGTCAACGTTCACAAACTTTACCTTTATTAAGAACATCACCAATAACATTGGTTTATTATTATCCTTTTCCACTTCCACGCTCTGAGCGTTTTCACTGACATCCACTTTAAAATAAAATTCCTTATCAACTCCCGGCGTTTCCACACTTTGTAAATTCCTCCAATAAAATAAATATCTGACAGAACCGACCACAACATATCACTAACAGGCTCACTTTGAAAGCTTGAAGCCTCCTAACATAATTAACTACGCATCGGCTGTAAAGTCTCAAATGGAGCATGAACAAGGGAGCCTAGGCTTAACCACATTATTGAGCCTGTTTCCCCCAGTAGACTTATAAAATATAAAAGTTATTTTAGAACAGTCGTCGCAACACCCCGGGGGATTACGGGTCAGTTGACATTTATGAAGTTGACGATGAAATAAACAGTAACCCTTTGTTTTTATTTATGCTTCATTTCAATGAATTATCTGGGGGCACGGAAGTGCCCCCGCCAAGTCGAGAAAAACAAAGGCACGGCCGTACCATCCTTGTCTCGAAGCCATTCGGGCCATTTTCGACACCCCAGTAACTTCGTTGTGGAAAAAACTAGAAGCCTAAATTTTCAGTGACCAAGAGGGCATTACATCTATAGATATACATATTACCAAATTACATTAAATATTAATTCGTAGTTTAAGAATTATTGCAAGTCAACGTCCCTTAATTAGGGTTCCGTACCAAAATGGTAAATAGGAACCCTTATGGTGCGACTCAGTCTGTCTGTCTGTCACAGCTGGATATCTCAAGAACTACTAATGCTATCAACATGAATTTGAGTAGTTTTAGATGACAACTATTTTCCAAATAAGAAAGAAATAAAAATACAGATATTTTTTTTTTGCAACAGGGGGGGGGTTCTTAAAAATTCGAAGTGGGGCTACTAAATGTGGGGCATCATATGAAAGAGCACCGTTTGCACATTCTCAAACATTTTTTTAGGCCGCATAGTTTTCTACTTTTGATGAAAAACGTAAAAAAATACCCCCCCCCCCCCCCATCTCCGAAGTTTGCGTAGAGAAAAATCTGAAATTATGCTATGTGATAGAAGTTTATGTAAAGATTACAGGAAAAATAAAACGATGTCTCTAAATAGCACACTTTTTTTAAAATAATATTTGATGGTACGGCACCCCCAGTGCGCAAGTCTGACTCGCTCTTGACCGTTTTTTTTTTTGTCACTGACTCACTCACTGACTCACCGCTCATCAAAATTCTAAGGTAGTTCTAGCAGACCCACAAACTCCCAAATTTTGAACACAGTTATTGTTTAGCCTATACAGCAAGGAAAAACTGTGATATTCCGAATTTTTAGTTACGTTTTCGATAAATTTTATGTACTTACCGAGTTAGTTTTACAGTTCTCAACTAGACTTAATTTAAATTGATGAAGTAGGTAATTAGCCTTTTTAAAAACTTCCACGATACCTCAGATAAACCGCACAACAGAAAAAAAGGAAGACTACCTACAAAAAGAAATGAGATCCCATCAAAAATATAAAATATACATACAAAAATAACAAGTCCCGCGACGCAGTTTTTCTGCCGTAAAAAGTTGTGAAATCGAATGTAAACCAAGTCGGTTATTTCAGTATCTACCTATGTATGGGAGCAGCTATACAACAACTTTGTGATAAATTGATACCTTGTTAGTTAGCTAACAACATTTTATAGCAACCATATCAATATTACATTTCCTTATTTCTTTAATAAGTAGAGTGACTTGGCAATTGCACACGGCAATATAATCTACACAAAACAAAATCTATCTAATATTAGAGCTTTTGCTTTTATTTGTTTGAAAGTACATATATAGAGGACTATTTAATTTACCTAGTAGATTATGTTGCTGTGTGCAATTGCCAAGTCACTCTACTTATTAAAGAAATAAGGAAATGTAATATTGATATGGTTACTATAAAATGTTGTTAGCTAACTTCTAACAAGGTAGGTATCAATATATGACAAAGTTGTTGGATAGCTGCTCCCATAGATAGGTAGGTGCTGAATTAACCGACTTGGTTTACATTCGATTTCACAACTTTTTACGGCAGAAAAACTGCCTCGCGAGACTTGGTATTTTTGTACAGGTTATGTTTTTGATGGGATTCATTTATTGCTATAAAAGGCCTAGTTACCTGTCTCTCTGTTCATGGTTGAGTTACTCGATTTGAATATGGAATCCCTCTACGCTCTAATTTCTTGGTACTTTCGTTCAAACTAAACCAGACTAACCGCAAAAGCATTTTTACTAGAATTTTTGAGGCATATATATACAAATAAATAAAATTGAAGTGTCTGTTTGTAATGTCAAAATAACAGCTTATTACTAAATGCATATTAACGTATATACCTACTGTACTTGTAACAAAAACCAGTTTCTTAAATTTTTGTCTGTCTATCTACCTGTCTGTTTGTTCCGGCTAATCTCCGAAACGGTTAGACCAAAGAGTTTATATAAGCTGCTAATATAAACTCTTTGGGTTAGACCGATTGTGACGGGACTCACTGGCAGATAGCTAATGTTATAAGGAGCAACGCAGGCTACTTTTATTTTACGGAATTACGGTTCCGCGCAAAAAAATATAAACCCATGAAATTGTGAACGAAAAGTCGGATTTGAAAAATTATTTTTGCATTTGGTAGTCCAATTCTCGATTATGGTTATATGCTGTTTAATATCACGCTACGACCCTTAGGTGCCGAGCAAAATGAAAAAAGTCAGAAAGAACGCTAAGAAAACGGAATAATAGCGCGAGCAGGCGATACAACGCGGCAGGTCGGGGGGCGAGGGAGTTTTATTAAAAAGTGGCTGCTATTTTAGAATACTGTGTATCTTACAACTTCCACGCGAACGAAGTCACGGGGCACAGCTAGTTATTAATAAGTACAATTTACAAACCTGACCCGCAGGTTTATTACGTAAAAAATATCAATCAGCAATTATCGCGCAGTCATCGCGCGATCAATCGCGTAACGTTTAGATAATTCTTACCAATTTTTATAAAATTGGTAAGAATTATCTAAAAAGTATTTCGCTAATCACTCGCTGTTTCCTAATATGCACTTATAGCTACGACACTAGTGCCAAAAGAAGTAAAGGAGCAATCTTCGGAACTAACCTAGACGAGGTGTGCCCACAGAACACAAATATAGGATGTGCCGTACTCAAATGAGGCCGTACGATCAGTTTTAGAAAATGCACATTTTACTTAACTGATTGTTCCATAGAGGCAGCACTATCGCTAGTTAGCTAAGGTGTGGCTATCGCTGATACATAATACCGATTTGCGATTGAAAAGCAATTATTGCGCTATCGCTAGGCTTCTGCAAGATATGTAATAATGCCATCTGCAGTAGAATGAAAACAACGGCGACGCTTTCAGAGACGCAAAGAAAATCGTCTGTGCGATAATTTTCACACCACGAGCCTCATCTCATATTAATTGCGAATTTTAATAATACCCACGTCAGTATTCTGACGGCCAAACAAACCCACGTAAACATTTTGACGCTAAAACACCTATTTAAAAGTCTTACACAACAAAAACAACAACGTAACAAAATATTAATTAACGCCTACAAATGAACCGCGACGATGTGCGAGCGCCGCTGTTCTAGGAAACGTGATTATTGGTAGCACTCGCGTCATGCTTGGTCCAGTATGACAGGCGTGGACACTGCCAAAACATGCTGGAGACTGGCTATAGAAAAAAAAACCTGTCAAGAGCCCGTCGGACACCGAGAATTCCGTACCAACATATATAAAAAAAAGTGTGATATTATTTTTCCTGTAATCTTTACATAAACTTCTATCACATAGAATAATTTCAGATTTTTTTTTCTATGCAAACTTCGGAGATAAGGGGGGAACGGTATTTTTATTTTTTACATTTTTCATCAAGAGTTGAAAACTGTGCGGCCTAAAAGAAAGAAAAAATGATTGAGAATGTGGAAACAGCGCTCTTTCATAAGATACCCCACATGCCCTAGTAGCCCTATTTCGATTTTTTAAGACCCTCTCTTTCAGTCCCTGTTGAAAAAACAAATATTTTTATTTCTTTCTTATTTGCAAAACAGTTGGGCAAACGTCATCTAAAACTATTCCAAAACAGGACTCAAGTTGATAGCATTAGTAGTTCTGGAGATATCCAGCTGTAACAGACGGACAGACATACAGACTGCGTCGCACCATAAGGGTTACTTTTTACCATTTTGGTACGGAACCCTAATTATAACATGGTATTGACACGACCCAAAATAGACGTTTAAGAAATCTGTTTCGGTTGCTTAAGATGACATCCTGTGTTTGGACGCCCCTGAATGTCAGACAGGCATTTGTATGTTGGTAGAGAATATTTGAAAGATAATGCCGAATACTTCTTTAACCAACCAAAGCTTGTCTTTAAAACATCGCTTTTATCGATAAAACCGCCCATTGTGGAACCCCGTGTAAAATATCTAAGTACATTTGTAGTTTGTATGGCGTATATACGTATATTTAAGAGTATTCTATCTATCTACGTTTGAGATTCGTTCAGTGAAGCGTGCTTCTTAAAAGCTCATTTGGTGGCTCGTCCCGTAAAATACGGGATAGGAGCTACTTGGGATATCATGCGTAATGTAACCTTTGCACATGTACACCATTTACGCCTATTTATAATCACGGTGTAGGCTTATTATCATGTTCACATTTTATATATTAGGTTGGGGAAAAAGTCTTTTTGCATTATAGTATGTATTAACTTTAATAAAATCTCTTTGGCTATACTATTTGTATCTGGCTGGTTTTGGTATCATTGAAAGTTTAAATTTTAAAGAACATAATTCCAAATTCAAATTAGGAAAATGTGTGATTTTCATTTGTTTTTCGTACCGTCAAGATGAGTGAATCTAATGAAGAAATTCGATACATTTTAAAATTTTACTACAAAAAAGATAAAAATGCAACGCAAGCCGCGAAAAAAATTTGCGATGTTTATGGACCTAGTGTAGTGTCTGTGAGAGTATCACAAATTTGGTTTAAGCGTTTTCAATCCGGAGATGTCAAAGATGCACGTCACTCTGGTCGCCCTATTACGGATAAAATGGATGCCATTTTTGAAAAAGTGGAGCAAGATCGGCATATCAGTAGTTACGACGTTGACCACAAAACAGTTTTGGCGCATTTGAAAAAAACTGGGTACACAAAAAAACTCGACATTTGGGTACCTCACGAGCTCACTGAAAGAAACCTAATGAACCGTGTACTCATTTGTGATTCTTTATTACGACGTAATGAAACCGAACCATTTTAGAAGAAGCTGATAACTGGTGATGAAAAGTGGATCACGTATGACAAGAACGTGCGAAAAAGGTCGTGGTCAAAGGCCGGTCAGGCTTCACAGACTGTGGCGAAACCCGGGTTAACTCGCAACAAGGTGATGCTGTGTGTGTGGTGGGATTGAAAGGGCATTATTCATTATGAGCTGTTACCACCAGGCAGGACCATCGATTCTGAACTCTACTGCGAACAACTGATGAGATTAAAGCAAGAAGTTGAGAGAAAGCGGCCGGAATTAATCAACAGAAGGGGTGTGGTTTTTCATCATGATAACGCTAGACCTCACACATCTTTAGCCACTCAGCAAAACTTAAAGAGAGTTTGGCTGGGAGGTGTTAATGCATCCGCCGTATAGTCCTGACCTTGCACCTTCAGATTTCCACCTGTTTCGGTCTCTTCAGAATTCTTTAGGCAGTGTCAGGTTAACATCACGAGAGGACTGCCAAAACCACTTGTCGCGGTATTTTGACCAGAAGTCCCAAAATTTCTATAGCAATGGGATCAAGTCCCTACCTACAAGATGGCAAAAAGTTATCGAACAAAATGGTATCTACATACTTTAGTTAAATGTAAATAAACTATATTAAAAAATGTTTTGAATTTTCTTAAAAAATGCGAAGAAACTTTTTCCCCAGCCTAATAAAATAGAGCGGGTTTACCTTAACCCCGACAAGCAGTTTAACGAAAAAACAATAGTTCGCAGATAAGATAAAGAGACCGATTTTATTCATTATCGAGCCGCTATTTGTAAAATATCTAAAGTTACACAGTATGCACTAAATGCTTTAAAAGAACAACGTGCCAAACCAAAACCGAACAGTAAAAGCCATTGGCTTGAACAATACAGAAAGAACTGAAGCTCGATTGCACTCCGAACTAAGGTGTTGCAAAAGACAACATTCGATCTATTTTAATTAACCGACTTCAAAAAAAAGAGGAGGTTATCAGTTCGTAGGAATCTTTTTTTATGTATATTCCCCAATTACTCGAAGACGGCTGGACCGATTTAGAAAATTATTTTTTTGTTTGAAAGGGTATACTTTCTAAAAATCAATCAATCTGCCTAGCCTTTTCCCAACCATGTTGGGGTCGGCCTCCAGTTTAACCGATGCAGCTGAATACCAGTTTTACATAGAGCGACTGACCTCCACAACCCAGTTTCTGGGTAATACGATATCTCTTGGTAAGAATGGTTGTCAGACTTTCGGGCTTCTGAAGACCCGTAACGACTGTCAAAGATCCACGAATGACAGCCGGAACGGAGGAGTAACATAACATAACACAAATAATAACATAACATCCGGCTTAACGTGCTTTCCGAGGCACGGAGGAGTCTCGGTATGTAAAGATCACCCATCTACGGGCCAACCCTGGCAAACGTAGCTTAACCTGGATTGACCCGTGCGGCTGTTATTTCTAGTTGATCCCATTGTCATCAGGTTAGAATCTGATGATGGGATAATGGAGAAATCGTCAGAACTCTTCAAATATTATAGGCACACCTATAACGATTTGGGTATTTTTTATAGTAACTCGTGCATTTGTTCTTGGAAAGCACCATTTGGTGAAGTGGAACTGATGATGAAGATCACAGATGGCCACCGGAACTACTCAATAATAAGTATTTCACGTGTTACGATTCGATGAACAGTTGACATTATAATAATATCCTAGGACATTGTTCACGCACGGTCTTCTGATGCCAAACTAAGCAGAGCTTGTACTATGGAAACCAGATAACTGATATACCTACTACATACACTACTTTTTTTTTTGTAAATACATACTTATATAGATAATTACACCCAGACTCAGGACAAACAGACATGTTCATGTACACAAATGTTTGTACTGGATGGGAATCGAATCCACGACCAGCGGCATGGCAGGTGATATCTTAACCAACCACGCCAACTGGCCTGTCAACTATGATATTGTAACTTAGATAAATTACAAACTGACCCACTAAAAAGTGAAAAATAAAAACTTTTTCCAACAAAAACAACCGACTTCCAAAAAACACTACAAAGTGAATAATAACTTTAATTTCGGAAGTCGGTGGCAAAAAAACTAAAATACAGATCCAAAGAGACCGACTTCCTAAATTAAAATTATTTTTCACTTTGTAGTGTTTTTTTGGAAGTTGGTTGTTTTTTTTTTTTGGAAAAAGTTTTTTTCTTTCTTGTTGGTCAAATAAATCTAACGCGACTACTTATTAAATTTCACGATCAAATACTTCTTAAACTTATGTAGAATACCAAGAAAACCTCCAAATAACTGCACGCCTGCGCAGCGCCCGCCAGACACTAGGGCAATTCTTGCACAGAACTACCTTTCCAAAAATTGGCTGCTAAAAGACTAAATACGAGCGTACCGTAAAACGGGGCTATTTAGGGGGTATTTAAGACGACCCAGGATTTCGGAAAAAATATTTTACGTCGTATTCTCACCTGTCAGTGCCAGTATCTCACAATTTTGGTGAACACAGCTCCCGTTTTTTACATAAAAAATAGGTGTCAAAAATTCTCCCGCAGCTCATAATCCTGATTGGTTTTTGAAAAATATTTTATTCTTCTTAAAATTCTGCCAATCCCTAAAATAAAACCCGACCAAGTGCGTGTCGCACCACGCACAATGAAGAATGCGATGAATTTATCACAAGAACAAACTTAATATTGTAGTTGAAAAACATCAACACAGAAGTTTCTACGCACAATATTGAGAGATTTACCATGTTATTTTAAGACCATAGACTTCTTATAGGTTTTCCTGTAATATATAGGTATAGCACTATTTTCTGTAATTCTTTTTTCCTAAATTTTTTGGCTCAGTAGTTTCGGAGATAAGGGGAAATGGTCAATATTCGTCTATTTTCTTAAAAAAGGGTTTCAGGGGTCCAATATATATATTATATTTGAGACCCTCACAATGAGCCCCTTCTTTTGATATATACAACTATGAGTATAATGTGCACATGTCGAAATGAGGGAAACTATGCTTAATTTTATCAACGGAAAAAATATTTTAAAAATCAAAAAAAATAAATTAAACTTTTTAAAGCATAAGACCTCTGTGTACTCGTAAACAAAACGGTGTGACTTTAAAACTAAATGATCTATCACGATGAAACAAACTCAGTTATGATTGAAAATAACAGGGCGTCTTCATGATATAAAATTTAAAATAAAATATTGCCCTCAATTGAGAATTAAGGTGTTTTTTTTGACAAAAATCTAGTATTTTTTTCATCAATTTTTCCAATAATTGTACAATTTCTCAATAAAACCCCCTATTACCTACATTTTATCTTTCTAAAAGTAAAAATACCACGTTTATGACTCAATCACAACATTTCCTATCAGCTGTTACAGAAAGGCCTGGCACACTGCTATGTACAAAAATACTTCAGCAGGCAGAAAATATATTTTTTATTTTATTTTTTATTTTTTTCGTCGATAAAATTAAGCATAGTTCCTCTCATTTCGATATGTGCACATTGTAAAGACTCACTGTATATATCACACGGTACAATTTACAAACTTTTTTTATTTTCTTATTTGCCACCAAAATTGACCCCCTTATTCAAAATTCATTTATTTACGTTACACGTCCGTGTTTGGGTCACAGAAATTCATACGTGAACCCAATTTCAACTTAATCGGTCCATTAGATTCGGAGCAAATTGGCTGTGACAGACGGACGGACGGACGGACGGACAGACAGACAGACACACACACACGAGTGATCCTATAAGGGTTCCGTTTTTCCTTTTGGGGTACGAACCATAAAAACTTTATTTTATGTGGTTTGTGTTATTCTTTGACCCAAATATCGAAATACTTGTATAATGTGTTTGTTTTGGCCCATATTATGCAATACATATCCGTTTTCCAGTGCAGTCCATAATAGCCCCAAATAAGCGATATTTGGTTCAGCCTCATTTTTAGGGTGTCGTACCCAAAGGGTAAAACGGGACGACCCTATTACTGCGCTGTCCGTCTGTCACCAGTCTGCATCTCATGAACCGTGATAGTTGGCGTATTTCTGTTGCCGCTATAACAACAAATACTAAAAAACAGAATAAAATATATCTTTAAGCTTTTGAGCACCACGGTCATCTACAGAAGACAAGACGTTTCTGTGCCCGTCACGCCACGTCTTTACTAGACGACAACGTCTAATTATAACGTGTATTACATTAAAATACATAAACAAATGCTTTGTGCGTATTTTTACTTATTGCCTAAAACCCTAAACTAAGATTGTTATTTCAATAGGGATCTTTGTTTTTATACTAGCCAAAATTTGTTCCATGCCCCAGGCGCCGTAGTCTTTATTAGAAGACGTTGTGTTGTAGTTACTTTATTAAGTTTCTAAAGTGTCGATAGACACGAAAGTTTAAAAAAAACGTATTTATTTCGAATCGAATTGTTGAGTTTTGAAAAAAAACATGCGATCCTTAAAAGGAATGTACTTAATTTTGCTAGCTCTTACACATGTACGTAGTCTGGTCATGAGCTTTCACATAATATGGAAAGTAAAATAACTGATACCATGAGTTACGCACTACAACCATTTACATCAAATGAAAGGGTATAAAATACATATTTACACCACATTAAAATTATTCGAAACGTCCTCCTCTTGCTTCGATACAAGCCTTCAATCTGCAAGGCCAGTCATCAATCGAAGCACGCATGACGTTCATGTCAATATCGGCGACTGCTTCAATCTGGGATGATTTAAGTGACTCCAAGTTGCGATGGGGTTTAATAATAATAATAATTATTTATTTCAGATAACTAAGATCCAAAGTGTTAGTAGTTACAATGATGACTTAAGACTATTGTTAGTAAAGTGACACAATATTAGTGATTCTTATTTACTGATCACGCTCCTTACCATTTTCTTAAAAACTGGAGAGGTAATATCCTCCCCTATTATTTTGAGGATGCTGTTGCTAGTTCCTCGTACTCTGCTTAATAGTGATGCAGTTTTTTTACGAATCACCTCATGAAAACCATCGGTTCGATTCTGCACAAACATCTCTGAAGCACTACAAAAGCGAGGCCTTCGCAACAGCATCCTAAAAATATTATTATACTGGACGCGCAGCGCGTCCATCGCTCTTTTGGCATACGCGACCCACAGGTTTCCCGTGTAGAAACTTTGGCAGTATGCCTTAAAAAGGGTGATTTTGACATCTACACTACATCGGGAGAACCTGCGTGCCAGCATATTACCTCGAACCGATAGCGCCCTGCGCTCCCTTTCAATGTCTACATTGTCCTTAAGGTCGGCGGTGAGGAGGTGCCCGAGGTACTTGAAAGAATCTACCCTATTTAGTTTCGAGCCACTGAACATAATGTCAGGTATAATTTCAAGGCATTTACCGCCGGCCTTAAAGACCATATATTTACATTTCATCACATTATATAACAGTCCGTGTCTAACCGCATAAACCTCACAGCGCTTCAGTAGCTCTCCTATCGACCGTACAGTAGGGCCCAGCAGCACCATATCGTCTGCATAGCTTATGTTATTTACACTAACACCGCCCACCCTGCATCCGACATGCATGCTGCTGAGCTCCACTAGTAAGTCATTTACATACAGGTTGAAGAGCCGTGGGGACGTCAACCCCCCCTGTCTCACACCGCACTCCAACCTGTATGAGTTTGAGAGTGTATTGGACCATTTGACATGGTTTAATTGGTTAGCATACCAGTACTTCAGGATGTCTACCACTTCCGTCGGTACGTTCCTGTCCCTCAGCTTTCTCCAAAGCATATCATACGACACAAGGTCAAATGCTTTGGAGAGGTCAAGGAAACAGGCGTAAACCGGCGTTTTCCTATCTGTGTAGTATTGAACAGTGTACTTAAGACTGAGCATGGTTTAGCGCAGACCTTCTCCTCTAAGTGCTGCTATATTTTGTATTCCAAGGGATTCAAGTCTAGACTGGATGAGGGCAAATTATCATGCCTGATAAAGTCGATTCCACGGGTCGTGAGCCAGTTTTGGGTACTTTTCGCTTTATGAGCTGGCGCAGAATCCTGCTGGAATACCCAGTGCTTGTTTTCGAACATTGTTTGTGAAAGAGGTTCCACAATGTTTGATAGGACTGTGTTTTGATATACAAGGGCACTGGTTTTCACTCCTTTTTCACGAAAAACACCTCCGTTGGACCCAAATAGGACACCCCAAGCCAAACGATGAATGCCGAAGGGTGATGACCACGCTGAACACACACAAGTCTGCTCGCTTCTTCACTAGAGTGTGCATACACTTTATCATTTTGTTTGTTGAAACTCTCCTCAACATTAATTTTTTTCATCTGAAAAAGTATTTCGCAGTATTTTTTTCCCGCGTACCGCCATTACAAAACTCGGCTTCTTTCGAGTTTGAGTTTCTTCAGGAGTGCGTTAAGTAGATGGGCTGTTTTTTTTTTCTATAAGCACGCAGTCCTAGGTCTTCATTTAACACCCTTTTAACAGTAGTTCTGCTTAGTCCCATCTGCAGAGCCAACATTTGTTGCTTGCGGACCGGATTTCGTTGGATTCGCGTATTCACTGCTTTGACGACTGCTGGAGTCCGAACAGTACGGGGTCGACCGCTCCTTTGTTTATCTTCTAATCTTGAATATTCCCTGAATCGTTTGATAGTACGATAAATAAATCACAGTGGAATTTTCAAATTTTTCAGCAGTTTGAAAATCTCAGTTGGCGCGTGACCGCAACGATGCAATGCAATTACTGCGACTCTGCGAATAAATAAAATTCCAGAAACCGTTTGTTTATATTTTCTTTAAATATTCAAATTTCGAATGCCCATAATATTTTCCGCGGCTTGCATTCTAAATTCGAAATTTTACCTATGTGACAGAACCTATGTCCCGACTACGTATTATACGAATCTTTTAATATACGTAGTCGGGCCATAAGATCTGTCACATAGATAATTTTTATTTTTTTACATTTGTTTTTAGATTTAGATTTTTTGTTAACTAAGTGCATATATTGGTACTACAAAGTGAAAAATAACTTTAATTTCGGAAGTCGATGGCAAAAAAACGAAAATCCGAATAAAGACACCAACTTCCGAAATTAAAGTTTTTTTTCACTTTGTAGTGTTTATTTTGGAAGTCGGTTGTTTTTTTACATAGGTACTTAATGTTGACGTGTACAATACTTTTGGGAATTCTCTAAAATTGAGTGAATTATTTATGATTTTGTTAATTTTATTGAATAAATGATTACTATCAGTAAAGGAAGCGCCTCATACTATCATAATCATACAATGTGTGTCACATTTATCAAATAATATCTTGAACACGATTATTCTTAAATAATATTAGCGATAATTATAATCAGAGATCGTACATATAGTTAGTGATGTCGTAAGCGATGGCTGACTCATTTGACTTACGCGATGGTTTTGATATTTACTGATCCGACTTCTATTTTTGCGTATATTGGGTTGCATACGGCCATTTGAAAGGGATTAATTCAGTTTTCTTATCAGCATGCACTAGTTTAAAAAGCAGTTCTACCTATAAATGATAAATGATAAATGATATAATTAATAATATAATTGCAAATCAGGATATTAATACCAAAAACTGAAGTGTATCGGACGTTTATTTCAGAAATGCTTCTTTAGGACAACGAAATGCCTCGTATGACGTATGTATCAATAGCCCCTAGGACTCCATGAATTGTTTAAGGATAAAATAAAACCTGTCAAGAGCGAGACGGACTCGTGCACCGAGGGTTCCCTACCATCCATTCCTACTAATACATATATTATAAATGAAATTTTGTGAGGATGGATGGATGTTTGTTACTCTTTCACGCAAAAACTACTGAACGGGTATTCATGAAATTTGGCACACAGATCCTAACTAATATTATAAATGCGAAAGTAAGTTTGTTTTTTGTTTGTTCACGCCTAAACCACTGAACTGATCATCCTGAAATTTTGCATATACGTTGTCACATGAACAGAAACGGACATAGGGTAAATTAATTTAGGAGTTTAGTTAGACTAAAAGGTTTTTATTTTTCACTTTTCAGTTTTTTCGTCGGTTTAATTTTTTTTATAAATAACTTTTTTTCATATAATACTACAAATGCGAAAGTGAATTTGTTTGTTTGTTACGCTTTCACGCTAAAATCGCTAAACGGATTTGGATGAAATTTGGCACATGGGTAGACTATAACCTGGATTAGGACATAGGATATTTTTGATCCCGGTAGTGTGTTCCAGTGGGATAATTTCCGACAAGCACGCGGGCGAAGCCGCGGGCAAAAGCTAGTAGTTTATAACCTGGATTAAGATATAAGATACTTTTTATCCCGATATTCTTACGGCTTCGAGACTTACGCGGTTGAAACCGCAGGGCGCTACTAGTCATATACAAAAAAGGGTGCTATTTACAGACATCGTTTTATTTTTCCTGTAATCTTTACATAAACTTCTATCACACAGAATAATTTCAGATTTTTCTCTATACAAACTTCGGAGATAAGGGGGGAACGGTATTTTTATTTACATTTTTCATCAAAAGACGAAAACTATGAGGCCTAAAAAAAAAGAAAAATGTTTGAGAATGTGCAAACAGCGCTCTTTTACATGATACCCCACTTCGATTTTATAAGATCCCTTTCAGTCACTGTTACAAAAAAATATATATTTCTTTCTTATTTGCAAAATAATTTATTTATTTATTTATGGCGAGCACTGCCACATCACATACATATAACATTAAAAATATTATAAAAATTACTTCATAGCGGTCGGATGCACATGATAATAATGGCGTACATAACGTTTACAATTCTTCGGCTCGGTGATAAACACAAATATTAAAAAAAGAGAAAAGAAGTACAGTACAATGCAAATTAAATTAAAATTTTAACAATGAATACGATTTAAATGTCCAACATAATATAACAATAGGACTGTCCGATATAACTTAATCGAAGTGACAAATAAAATATAATAAGAATGTCCATTAAAGTGTAATAGAAATAGAAATGGCGATTATCAATAGCAATAAATTAAAAAATAAAATAGCATAGCATAACAATAAAATATTTTCAAACGATTAAATAACAATTTAAATTCTGAATTAAGGTACACTTTTAATTTTGGTTTTAAATATACGTAGCTTATCGTGGAAGATCTCAATATCGGGTATTATCGCAACAAGGGAGTGGTACTCATCAACGATTCTACGGAGGGGTGCCTGTCGTGCCAAATTAGTCTTTACAGGTGGAGTGTGGAAAATATTTTTTGAATAGTTGGGCAAACGTCATCTAAAACTATTTCAAAATTCAAGTTGATAGCATTAGTAGTACTTAAGATATCTAGCTGTGACAGATAGACTGAGTCGCACCATAAGGGTTCCTTTTTATCATTTTGATACAGAACCCTAAAAATGTGACTCTTTCTAGAGTAGCCAAGAAGAATCATAGCCTATTTTCAGGCACGAAAATCCCTAAACAAATATGGAAAACCCTTCGATCATATATTTATTAAACAACAGTTTACTTGCTAGTAGGTCTAATAAAGTCCCTTCCTAGAGAACTCAATCACATTTAAATAAAACAGCAAAATGGCGATGCTACGTGTGTACGCATGGATTCACAGCATTGTCGCAGACAACTCGACGCCGGCGTTAAATAAAGATTTAATCTGCCAACTGCTCCACCGCTCAGCGGGCAGTCATGTCCACGGTTCGAACTTCAGAACGTGTTTATGCTACGTTTTATAGCCACATGTGTGATACAATCAAAAATAGAAGTTTGGAATCTTATTAAATGAATTTTCGAATCGTGAGGTCGAAGTTATTGAAATATTCTTAAAGCAAGCTATGTGACCTTTTATACGAATACATCAAATAAATCAAGAAAACATTTCAACACTACATGCTGATTTAATATGACATCAGTCTTATGTCAACAAATCAATGACATCCTTGAACCTGACAATTTCTCATATATGCCAAATAGTAGAGGTTTCATCAACACAAAATAAACCAAAAACCATGACCCATTTCAGACAAACTTGCGCAAACACATGTACCTGCACATTCAAATAGAGAAAACCGTGGTACCAACCACAAGAATAATTACAACGAATTAGTAACTTTTCGTTCGGCACTTTTACTTGAAAGTGGGTCCGTGCGCCATTGCATTATGTAGATGATGTTATAATAATCTCGTACTTTCATCAATGGCGTAATTCAGTGGATTCGGTGGCCAGTTAAGTAGATTAGCTAGTGCATAATTAATGTCCCAGAAATACTACAATTATTCGCTTTTGTTCGCGTATCGAATCGAAATTGTCGACTTGGCATGTTGCGAAGCCAGCAGGCTCGTATTTTCCCGCAAGGATTTACTCTAGGACCTTTATCACGCAAGTTTTCGAAACATTTTCCAATAAGTTTTCCACAATGAAAACTACTGAATGCAAACAAATTTTCCTGTAACAAACTGTATATGTGAAATACGCGATAAGTTGGCAAGCGGCAGTAACTTTCAGCAAGCCTATTGTATTGCAAATACGAACCAGTGCTTAGTCGATGTCGGGACTGTCTGGCGCAATGCGGCATTTAGTTCGGGGTTGCAGCAATGCACACGAATATTTTGCAGACTACTTTATTAACTTGATACTTAAATGTTTTATGTGACATATTACTTCTATTTCAGTAGCTCGAATTCCTCATCCAAAACTACTGAAGGCTCCGAGTGTCGACCTCAAGACGAACTGCTTCTCACACGGATAACTGTACGTCACTTGATCCCTCATCACCACATCACCAATCCTGACTCTCTTTATATTTTGGCTGCTGAGACCAAAACCACAAACGTAGTATACAGGGAAGTTTTATTAAAATGTGGCTGTTATTTTAGTATATTGTGGTGTCTTACGACTTCCACGCGAACGAAGTCGCGGGCAGAAGCTAGTCCAAAATAAATATGACGTTGTTTTACATTACAGCTTGCACAGTTCACGTCCTATCTTGCGAATCGTTTCTCAGTTTCACTCACAGTTTCGAAGGGTTAACAAGCTCAGGACCATCGACACGTACGTAATTAAACCAAAGCGATGTCGTCATGATATCCAAACAGAATTCCGAATCATGTCGCTCCACACACCCTGAGAGTGAGTCACGAGAAATGCACTCTAAAACTAGAACATTATAACATCGCGAACATCACGTTCCCACGGATTGGTAATTGGTACAGGGCTGACAACGTGAATTTTGATGAATAATTATATAAACAAAATTTTGAGACTTTATGGCTAACAGCCGTGTAGCGCAGAATTTTCTAGAACTCTCCCACGTGTTTTACGCTTAGCCAACTTGGATCTGAATAGTAAACAAAGCTTGGATTTGGGTAACTTTATTTTTGGAAATTTAGTTGATGGTTACAAAAGCTGGCTTTTTAGATTGGAACCAGATGCTTTGTTTATGCGTAAGAATTTGGAAGAACATAAACACACATAGGCCTTTCATGCGCCAATGAATTCCGGCAGCATTCCACGTTAAGTACAAAACTTTCTTTTATTCTGACTCGGGTGATATTGTATTCAGTTTGATGACCGCTTTCTTTGTCATTATAAAATCTAATTGTTGCATGAAGTTTGTAGCCAATGTGGGATTTAACTCCAGTTCTACCGACATGTCTGGACAGAAACTAGTTTTACCCTACACTTCTTTTTCCCCAGTGTTAAATTTTAGTTGCAAGCCTCAAAATCATACAAATTATGAACCTAGAGGCAATACAATGCCTCCGAATTCGTAGGCTTTAAACTTATTTTTTATTTAAAAATAATTAAGAGCAGTCCAGTCCCTCAGAACCAGTTTAACTGGTTCGCTTGCCAGCCCTGATGTAACGCAACATTGCTAAGGGCTCGTTGTTTGTGTAAAATAAAATGAACACAATGACTCATATCAATTTGCATTTTTTGCCTTCTGGCTTCTCAGTATCCCATCTCGCCACGAATGATATGACACAGCAAGCAATGCCAGACATCCCTGCTATGACATACCATTTACAATACCAAATATATTACAGCTTTTTTATGTTTATGACTGATCCGATTACTAAATAACTGATATAATAGATTCAATATTTGTATGAGATAAGATAAAAGTACAGTCATAATTATTGTTCTTTATTTGATGCAGTACGCCTATGCATGTACGCATGTTCCAGTCCCCTTCTTGACCAGACTATTAACTTATCATTTGCTTATCTGTTTTGTCATTCAATTAACGACATTCGGCGTTACAAAGCTGTGAGAAATAAAAACAAATCACTATCACAGCTAGCGATAACCCGGTAAAGTCGTCCATGTGGAACGCAGCAGCGGAGACGTCCGGCCCCTGTGACTCATCAGACTAGAATGACATCGAACGCGCGAATACTTTTTATAAATTCCTTTTTTTTTTTTTTTGTCGCGTTCGTAGCTTTTGACAGCAAGGCCATACTGCCAACACGTTAAAATTTTGACGTAACCAAACCAACTCAGCGATGTAATCATTGTAACCTCGGCGAGGTTACACAAACAAAATGTTTGTTTACGCGTAGTATACTGCGTTTCTAGTTTGTCGGATAATTGTTGTAATGATCGTAGGTAGGGGTCGGAGTGGCATTACGTCTCGAGCGACGTTGGCTATGAGCAGCACGCCCTAATGGACACGTGCTTGCAATATAACACGTCGCAGTCGTCATGCACACAGGGCCGCTATTTTTTTCCTTCATCGTAGCGTGCGGCGGCTATCTGCCGAGGTCTTCACTTGTTACTGGACGTGTGCTATTGTGCAGGAAGAGGAAATAAATCTGTTTTTAATTTCACGATTTGGCGACTTACCTACTGGTTTTGCGGAAAGACTACGGTTTGGAACATTTAGGACATATTTTTAATGCAGTTCCATCTAGCCGAAGCCGCCATATTTTATGAGGTAGAATAATGTTAAGTCATAGCTAATTAGGCGATTACATCTATCAGCCAATACTTACCATTTCAATCCTTTATATTTGATTAACCTTTTGTATTTATTTCTAGGTATTCTTATTAATACCTTCTAGATGATCCAAGTGATCTTGATCCAATCATACAAGTCGCTAGTTACTTTCGCAAGACGAAATATGATACTTTAAAGAACAGCTACATCATAAAACAGTACCGCAAAAATTTCGAAAACCAGTTCTCCAACGCCAAAAATTCTTTCATCATCAAAGCTAAACTGTATATCCAATACGCTAACCAATAACCAGTTTGTTTACTACAACAAGTCAATAAAATATAATGTTAGTTACTCTTAAATAACAAGTCGGTATGCGATAACTACCGCATAGTTGCAAAAGGTCTACAATACGAAATAGGTCAAACAAATTATAAGCTTTGCTAATACTAATGAGCCGACATTAAAACGGTATGTTTCTTTATTTTGTTTTCGTCGAGGTTTTATCATTAGCTTATGCATATCACAGACGGTAAGTCAGACAAACAATACCAAAATTGTGGACATTATTATGTCATCAGCATGGCAAATACGATAACATTTTAATAATTCGTGTTAATAAATAGGTTTTGCGACAATCTAGATATAATGGGCATAAGATTTGCTAATCGCTACTTCTCCTCACAGAGTAGTAAGTAAAAAGAAATGCAAAAATCCTAGATTACGCCGTGGATCCTCCGATGAAACTATTTTTCATCGGCGCGCCATTTATAATTTATGAGCACTCTGATTATTAACTGATCCATACTTCTTATCTAGCCGGACACTCCTAAACCGAGTGACGTATATTACTTAGTGCAAGTTACTACGAAACTGGGTTACTTACGATAGTGTTTCAATAACTCGAGATCGGAATACTGAGAAACTCGAAGAATTAATCAACAGCTAAAATAGAACGATTAATAGCTCAAATTATTGTTTTATCTACTAAGAAACTCATCATCATCATCAACCTACAGCAGTCCACTGCTAGACATAGGCCTCTCCTATCGCACGTCATCCAGCTCGATTCTCGGCAACTCTCATCCAGCTGCTACCAGCCACCCTGCGAAGATCGTCGCTCCGCTTAGCCTGAGGGGCGTACTACCTTACTTTTGCCAATTCGCGGTCTCCACTCTAGAACTCGTCTACCCCAACGGTCATCAGTTCTACGGTCAATATGGCCGTCCATTTGCCACTTCAGCTTGCTTATTCTATGAGCTATGTCGACAGCTTTCGTTCTCTGTCGAATCACTTCTTTGCTGATTCGATCCCTCAAAGAGTCTCCAAGCATAACATAGCTCACTGAGCGATCTTAAATTTATGAACCAGCGACACCGTTCCTTCCGGACCGCGTATGTCCACGTTTCGGCTCCGTAACTCATAACACGCAGGACACACTGATTGAAGACCTAGTCTTTAGGCTCTGTCTATGGAATACGTGACGAGAAAACTCGCCAGCCCAGCCCAGCTAAATTCTTCTGTTCGCCTGCCTCTGAAAGTTGTTCTCTCCAAACTGCAGTTTGCCCGAGGTACAGGTATTCTCAAACAACCTTGAGAGCATAGCCATCGACAACAATCGGTCCCGGGGTCTAAGAAACTTGTAAAAACGGTTAATAAAAGTATGGAATTAGACGAATGCCTACGTAATGATAGATTTTGCACCTGCTATTGACATCATAGATAGAAATACTTAGTTTTCCACTAAAGGTATTAGGTACAATTGAATATTTCGAAACTAGGCACTGGTGTTGGTCAGAATTAAGTGTCGTTTGGAAACGTTACCAGTGCTAACTCCGCTACAGAGTGAAAAGATCAACAGCTCTTTTAAAAAAATAGCTGTTTCCAAACTGCATTTACGAGGAAACTCTACAAAGACACAGTAGTCGTAAAATCACGAAATTGGAAGACAACCAAGACAGATTTGAGATTAGGAGAAGTCATAACATTTTCAAATAATCGTAACGCTAAACTGATTATTGTCCTTCTCTATAGAGCCCCTTCTGTCTAAAATAGTCAACGGACATTTTCTGAGAACCTTGCACTTTAGGATACATTGATGTTCGTTCTAAGAATAGTTTGCATACTCATATTATCCTACTTAATATTATAAATGTGAAAGTTTGTATGTTTGTTACTCAATCACGCCAGAACGGCTGAACGGATCTGGATGAAATTTAGCACAGAGATAGATTATAGTTTGGAATAGCACACAAAATATTTTTTATCCCGGAAAAGTGTACGGTTCCCGTGGGATAATTTCCAACATCCAAGCGGGCGAAGCCGCTGGCAAAAGCTAGTAGTACATAATGTCACGCGGAAAGTCGCGGGCAGAAGCTAGTAATTCATATACACAAGAAACTTTGCAGTAACACTCTCGTCAAAACCCATCTTATAATTTGTCCAATGGTGAGGTCTTGTGAGCCAGGGTATGCCCTTCATGTCACCCCACTTAAGTGTAATTGCCAGCAATCCTTTTGATGTCGACGACCCACCTGCCTGCTTTTTGACCTAATATTGCCATTTAGGTTGGGCAGTGGGCGCATTATAAGAATAACAACAGTTTTTTTTTTAATTTATTGTTTGTTTTGGTAATGGAATTAAAAGAAATGGACGTATTTAATAAGGGGTATCGTGTTACCCAATAGCTGGGTTGTGGAGATCAGATAGGCGGTCGCTCTATGTAAAATACTGGTCCGCAGCATCCGGTAAGACCGAAAGTTTATTTTCTGAAGTTCTGTAAACTAAAATTCTATTATGACAAGTTAAGTAAAACACCAATATGACAATAAGAGGACTACAAATTCTTACTGCTTTTCTGTTCATGTTAATAGATGAGTTTCAGAGCTACAATGTCAAACAGTATTTTAAATCATTTCGTACGTAGTTGTTACATTCATGAGGCCTTACATTTTAAGCACTAAGTTTAATAAAACCTTTTTTTAAATTAAATTTTCGTCATCCATTCTAAATATACCAAAACATCAAAGTACGGACGCCGCCGTCAAGAGTTATTTTTGAGAGCAACACAAAAAGTAGAATTTTTCTCAAATAAATTATCCGGAGATAGCATTTCGGCGCCGACTAATTTATGGTTTTAGAGCGTCGTAAGGAATTCAGCGATCACTTTATCATCATTAACAGACGTTATGCTTCCACTACAGAGCTGCAGAGCTTTGCCTTCTGATTGATCGTGATTTAGGAGTATATGTCGATGATGTATATGATTTTATTACTAGTAGTTCTGCGAACAGTAGACCTCGCGAGCACAAACTTTTTTGCTACAATTAATATACCACTTGCGTCTCTTAACGCCACCAAAACACAGGCGTGTCTTTTCACCGCTAAAAGGAGTCGTTTCAACCAAACTCCTACTTTTCGGGGTAAATCTATTCCTGTAACAGATCGGCTCGAGCGCTTAGGCATGGAGTTGGCAACTTGGCATCCAGTCTCAACTTCGGCGCTACCATCGAGCATAAAGCCCAAACTGCGGCCAAATACTGGACATCCTAAACAGAGTGAAGCGATACTTTACGCCTGGGTGGCTTTTGACCCTTTATAAAGCGCAAGTCCGAACCTGCATGGAGTATTGCAGCCATCTTTTGGATGGCTCAGCTAAATATCCTACCTAAAGTATTAATTATATATGAAAACCTTCCTGGGCCTGCAGTCTCGACATAGATAGCGGTCGCTATACGACCGAATTCGGTCGCAAAGTCCTAGCGGGTCTATGCAATTTGATTGACCGAATTCGGTCAATCAAATTGCATGACAAACACGAAAAAATCACATGCTTGTCAAGCAATTTTGACTGTCTAGGCACCCCACTAGGACTTTGCGACCGAATTCGGTCGTAAAGCGATCGCTATCTATGTCGAGACTGCAGGCCCTGAAAGTATGTAGATCACGTTAGTGAATGAATCATCAAAATTGTTTCATAAGTTTTTGAGAAAATCGTGGACATACATATATACATACGTATACGTACATACATACATATGGGTCGAATAGAGAACCTCCTTTTTTGAAGTCGGTTAAAAAGGAATATAGTGTTGGAGCGGAGACTTAGCGAAAGGCAATTTCACGAAGGAACGTGAAAAAATCGATACGTCTTTCAATATATCATTTTAGCCACCACGTCTAAGCCTCACGACCTACTTTTAAAGGTATTTTCGTTAAATATGGTCGCGAATATAGAACACAATAATTATAATAACATAGATAGACGTCTGTTTGAAGTCGCATTTAAACCAAAACAACATTAGAGTGGAAAAAAATAGGGCAAAGCTGAGAATTTGTGTAGGAACAGAGATTTATGCTGATGCGGAATAGATTGCGTACAGGTTGCTCTGCGAATTTTACTTTTGCCAACATTTTATATTTTTATATTCAAGTTCAATAAGAATTTGCCGACTGAATATTTGATTATACTCTCGTTAGTTTTTTTTATGCAAAACATAGAACAGCTAATGCTTGCAAACAAAGATGGAAAGTGAATGATTCAAAAGTCTCATTCTTTGATTGAAAATTCATTGATACACGTAATTCTAAACTAGGAAACCTACTCAAATGCTGCAGTTAAGAAAAGGAAAACCAAGGCAATATCACCAAATCAATCCAACAAGGCTCAAAAATTTATATCGTACATCATTTCAGTCTCCTGTTAACATAACACAAATGGAGCAAATCCAAAGCCATGCCGTCAGCCTTACTAACCTTTCAGTCTTAATACCGCGATTTAGGTGAGTAGTACCTGGGCGACCGAGCTCTGTTCTGATAAAAATAGAGAAAACGAATTATCCCAGATATGAGACCTAGCTAGACCGATTTTCCCCTCGTACACCCCTATATTGCAACTTTCATCGAAATCGTTACAGCCGTTTTCGAGAACTTGATTACAAATACATATAATATGTATATACAATATACCTAGGTACAAATATTGCTCATTTAATAGTATACACGGTTAAATTTTTCAATTGGGTGTGGATGGCCAAATCCAAAACTATGAGGAATAGCGAAAAGTACTCAAAGGAGTCTCGGCTCGATTTTGATGAAAACTAAAATTGCATCATTGGATTTTTGAAAAATCAATATCAAGGTTTAATAGGTAGGTATCATAAGAAAAATTAAAAAAGTGTTTTGTTAAAAATGAGCTATTTCCTTTAGTTGCCGTATATCATTACTTCCCAGAATTCGATCCTTATTAGCGAACACTATCGAATGGTGTAATAATAATAGTGTGTCTTTATTTTTTTATTTTTTTTTTTCAAAATTTACGGGTTTGATTCCTGGCTAGAAATATTGATTTTTCAAAAATTTAATGTTGCTGTTTTAGTTTTCATCAAAATCGAGCCTTTGAGTACTTTTCGCTATTCCTCATAGTTTCGGATTTGGCCATGCAAAAAATATTAAGTATTATTTTATTAATAATAAAAAATGCAGTAAGATAAGTGATTTACCAATATTATTGTCACTAAGCCGTGAAAATATCACATGTAGTTTAAAAGCAGTAGCGAATTTAAAGTTGAAAATGTTACTTAAAATTTTCAAAATCCTCAGATTGAAGTACCTTTAAACTCATATCAAAGTTTCTTATATATATTTTTTCTGGAATTTTCTGGCTATAATGCATAAAATGATTTAAATTTATCAATTCTGCCTAGCTATTGAGAACGGTCTTGATAAATAACTTACCGTCTGCTGAACTACCTTGGACCTAGATATTTGAACGGACGACACTGATTTCGAGTTTTCAAGGAGATATTGATAATAAATCTCTGCCGTTAAGGTTTATGCAAAAGATCTCAGCTACACAAATTAGGTCAATTAAAGGTTTATGCAAAAAATCTCAGCAACTTCAAAAGTATTTTGAGACAAAAACACACAAATTAGGTCAACCGCCTAATCGTTTGAATTTGAAATAAATAACCACAACATGCTTCCTTAATTAAAAGGAAACGAGAAGACGTCCCAAAAAATCAGATATGGATGAAGATTCTCTCACTCTGTAAAAACGTTCCAGGTCTGAAGAACATGCTATTCGTGATAATAATGCTATTCCTAGAAATCTAATTACGAAAACGAATCAGACAACAGTAACTATCACCCTTTGATTCAATCCTGTAACACGCCTACGGCAAAGCCAAAAGGAAGGTATAGTGTATTAGATATTATGTAAACACTATCTCATGCACATCAGTAGTGATTTCACTGTCACTAATGTCAAGTGTCAGTCACCACGAATGGCGGGAAACAAAGGTGGAGCGATGCCTGCACAAGAGGCTCGGTGTGGTGATGAGCCAGTGTTAGTAATATAGCTTGAATACGGAATCAACAGGATTCTGCGGAAAAGGTATTTTTTTAGGGTTCCGTACCTCAACAGAAAAAACACGGACGTGTAACGTAATAAGTGAATTTTGAATATGGTGGTCAATTTTGGGTGGCAAATAAGAAAATTAAAAAAAAAAGTTTTGCAACCTGCACTGTGTGACATATCAAATGAAAGGAATGTGAGGGTCTCAAATATATTCATTTTTTATAATTAAAAAAAAAACAGTTTTAAAAAGTGATCATTCCCCCTCTTATCTCCGAAACTCCTGAGCCTAAGATTAAAAAAAAAATACATAAAATAGTTCTATACCTATAGATTACAGGAAAACCTATAAGTCTATGGTCTTAAAATAACATGGTTAATCTCTCAATATTGTGCGTAGAATGTATGGGAGAACATGTTTTTCAACTACAATGTTAAGTTTGCTCTTGGGATAAATTCATCCCAACTACGGAACCCTTCATTGTGCGTGGTCTGACACGTACTTGACCCTTTTTTTTTCTATGATATCAATTATCTATATCTTGCCAATGAAGATACATGGAGGATATCAATCAATCAATCAATCAATCTGCCTAGCCCTTTCCCAACTATGTTGGGGTCGGCTTCCAGTCTAACCGGATGCAGCTGAATACCAGTATTTTACATGGAGCGACTGCCTATCTGACCTCCACAACCCAGTTACTGGGTAATACGATACCCCTTGGTAAGACTGGTTGTCAGACTTTCGGGCTTCTGACGACCCGTAACGACTGTCAAAGATCCTCGAATGACGGTCGGGACCAACGGCTTAACGTGCTTTCCGAGGCACGGAGGAGTCTCGGTATGAAAAGATGGTCACCCATCCACAGACCAACCTTGGCGAGCGTAGCTCAACCTGATGGATCGACCCGTGCGGCTGTTACTACTTAGCCACGAAAACATGGAGGATATCATAGTTATCATTTAGCGCAAATTGTCGGAGCCAGCTGAAGGGAACTGGTTAATTAATAGTGCGCGTAGGCGGCATATCAACCTGTCAGTACCAGGTATTGCAATCTTTGTGCCAAATACGGTATAAATAAACATGACTCCCAGATTCTACCGACACGCCAAATATTGGTCCTATCTGCTTAGTGAATTACAGTAACAAACATGAAGTTGAATTTCAATACTGAATTGTTGAATGCGCTTTTATTGTGGTTTTCTTTCGCGCAAATATTCTAGTTTTATCACAGTTCTAGTGGGTTCCACTATCGAGCGTTCGTTCTTTGACATTACTGTCTGAAATCGAGTTTTCTCTTGCTTACCATCATCCTCCACTCTTCAGCATTTCAAAAAATTATTTCATCTTTCTCGTAACTTATTTAGTATTCATAATTACGTACCTATAATAATAATAATACTATATAGGAAAATTATGTAATATTCGTGTGCTAATATTTGCTGTCAAGATACATTTTAACTTGAAGCTTGTCTTCTTCAGTATCATGCAAATTAAGTCTTAAATGTTTACTAAATAACCGTGGAGCAGTGATGTCCACAAATCTGCATTATATTAGACTCACTTTTGTATAAATAAATACATATTTGTAACAATGTTAATGAATTGCTATGAGTTACGAAAAGCACAGATAAGAGGCCGTAAACGAAATTTTGCCGATTTCTCTGATTTACGTGATTTTACTGTTAAAAAAACTGTATTTCTATAAGTTTTAATGCACAACATGAAAGATCATTTCAATTATGATCTAATGGATAAGTGACATTTTATTTTGCGTCGAGTATTATAATGCGAGATTTACCTAGGTTGTTTTAAAGCATTTTTATTAACATTTTTTTTATATTTTTTTAATGAAGTTGATTCATTTTGACCTGAAGTTTATTTCTGTTGTTTTAATAGTAGTAAGAACTTTAACGTTTCCGTAGCCGAAATCAAAAACCCATTTGCCCATATTCTCTAAAATTTGACCAAGTTAAATATGTTTTCACTCAAAAATTTTATATGAATGTAGTCAAAAGTAATGCATTCATTGTATAGACGACTTTCACAAAAATACATTGTAATTTTTTGACGTCAATACGATTCGTAAATGTGTGATATTCTAAACCACTTACTGCAAAAATTCACAAAACAGTCGCCGGTTTTAGGTCGATTATCCAAAATTACATAATAAAAATAAAAAAGTAGCTCATTCATTAGACCATAATTGAAAAGATCTTTCATGTTGTGCATTAAAACTTATAAAGTACAGTATTTTAACTGTAAAATAGCGTCTGTAAAATCACGTAAATCAATTAAATCAGCAAATTTTCATATACGGCCTCTTAAGTTCTTTACTACACTGATTGAACAAGTGAATATTTTTCTCTTTGGTTTAATACTTTGTTAGCCATTTCCATCACCTGAGATATTACCTGCTATAGGTTGACAAAAAAGACTACACGGAGAGAAATTCTAGTAGTAGTCTCCTTAAGAGAATTCAAATTGCTGAATGACGACTATACCTACACTTTTACTCAAAATCAATGCATAGAGCATCTCTAGTAACAGCACTAAGCATTGCACCACTTAACTCTCTATAGCTTTGAATAATGAAATAATCGCGTATTGTACCAACACACATGTCATCGTCTTTGTTATTATAACATTTTTCTCGTAATCAAAGATTGAGCTCAAGACTATTAGTATACAGCTGCAATAGCTAATTGTTTTCACTATTTATTTATCCTCTAACATTATTATTATAAACGTAGGATATTGTGACGGTCAGGCAGTTTATATAAGTACGGGAGAGAATCTGACAAAAAACAGCAGAAAATAATATTGGAGAAGGATAGTAAATTAAGTACCTATAGGGGAAAGAAGTAACACCCAAGAAACAGTGGCGGTGGACGGACTGTGTGAAAGATGATATGGCCACAAAGGTCACCACCCTTTGTACCTACTGAGATGATGACTAATAGAGAAGTATGGAAGAGAAAGATATTTTGCGCCGACCCCAAATATATTGGGACAAGAGCAAGAGAAAGATGACGCTGGTAAATTATAGACCACGTGGAACAAAAGATGAAAGCCGAAAAGATACAACATCGCAAACACTGACAAGCCCAAGATCGTTTCCAAAAACCCGTATGCAAATTGGCAGGTAGAAAAGCCTATTAATAAAACGCAACCTACTTGTACCCCTATAATTTCGGAAAGCATCGACCCGAATCGACAAAAAACATGTTAAAAGACAAACGCATCGCTTTCGGACGGTTCTCGGTATGTATGTCAATTAAGTTGACCTTAACAGATACATTATTAAAATTTGCAAGCGAGCTGCCTTTTGCAGGTTTTAACTAACCTAATTGGAGAGGCGAGAGTCGTAATTAACTGTGTGTTTTCCATGGAAACTTCAGCACACTCGATGGCGTGACGATTCTAATAATTCCGGACGTATGTGGATAAAGACCCGGTACGGGAGCAATGAGCACCTGTTTCCTCTTAATTTTTTCAGTTTCGGATTTTTGCAACAGCTGCGTGTACAGCAGGGTGAGAAGTGTGAATAGCAGCAATAAACCAGTTCCTCACAAAATTGATTTTTGAACTTCACTAGCGAAGAAAGAGATCGAAATTATGCGATTTGAAACCATTTAGGAATAAGATTTATTTTCTAGGCATTACATTAGACATTACATAAGTACACACACACATAACTCACGCCTTTTTCCCATGTAGGTAGGCAGAAACTACAGAACGATGCACCTGTTACGATCCTTCCTTTTCCTTTCTAGGCATTAACAGAAGGGATATTCTCAAATGTCTGATGTGACAACTTCCAGTCTACAACTGAAAGAGGAAAAAATCTTGATCGGTTAAATGGAGCAGATTTGTTATGCCTGCCATTGAACAACAAGAAATACACTGCGTCATTGCCAATTTAAGATCTTCACTAGGCGAAAGCGGCAATTCAAGACCATTCTTTATTTATTCAATACAAAATATAAACAAATCGAAACAAAAACTATAATATTTTCTGAATAAACACATAAAAAACATGATAAATGCGACAACGCAGCCGAAGGTCGGCTTTGGCAATACATCAGAGTATCAAACGCCTCCTTGCGTCAGAATTGAATCTCGGTGCTGGGCTCATCGCGACCGGTTTGTGCATCACGACATTAGTTTACTATTCGTACTACTTCTACCTGTTCGCTAAATATCATTATTGTATAATGTAGGTACTACGCTCTCGGCGTGGTAGTTACTACTGTGTATTCATTTCTACACTCTCAGATTCTTATTATGAGTGAGATCATATCTGTTGTCGTAATCGTAACGAGCAAGCAGTGCTTCAGCCAAATCATTTATTTATTAAAAGCCTGAGATGTCCCACAGCACAATGCAGGGTAGAGGCCTCTCCTGTTCTCTTTCCACTTCTCTCTATTTAAAGCTGCTAATGACCACTTGCTAAAACAGTCCATACATTTGCTTTTGCAGTTCATTTGCTTATTTTTTATTCAAATGCATCACCATCATATTCCTCCTGTGCGTATCCCAATTAATTTGGGGTCGCAGACTCTCTTCGTCTTCCATTCATCACTATCAGCCGTCATCTCAGAATTAAACTCACTCCATTTCCAGCCATATCATCTGTCTCACAATCCATTCATCATATCTTGGTTTTTGGTAATAACTGAACATAACTCGGAACCAAATCTAACATAAATGAAGCTTCCAACAACATTAAATCGAACATTTCTTTCCGTTCTTCGTTCGAAACAAAAACTATTTTGAACACGCTACAAATGTTTACAATTTGCCCAAAGTCAACAGTCGAATTTTTAGGGCATGTTTTCATGATTTAACAATAACAAACGGCTGAAACAAAATACCTACAGCAATTAAACAGAAGCATAAAAATGTATAGTAATACAGTTTGGGGATAACAAGGAGCATTTAGGTAATAGTTAGATATTCCACAATAGTTACTTTTGAATAGCCAAACTTTGATAGGTAGAAATAAGGCTAATGTTTATAAACAACACGATCATAATCTATCTTGTAATTGGCATTCGTTAATTAGTTTTGCGAAATCTATGGAACAGTAATTAATCAAATTATATTCTCATTTTTCATCATCACTTGAACCCGTCAACGTTCTCTGTTACACCTAGGATTGCCAATGTGGCAATAAACAACGGCCTGAGAGGAATGATTACGGAGATGCTTCTCAACCCATCGGAAGAATGTAAGGAATGCAGTTAGTACTGAACCCGAACACCGTCTGCCCTATGACGTAAACCAGGTATTTTTTGCCCGACAGCCAACACAGAAACTTTTAAACAAACATCACAATTTAAAATGATAACTTGCGTATAACATTCTAAAATCAAAATGTTTACAAATCAATTGATGAATGTAAACCTAACAAAGTAAGCAAAAATATTACAAAGCGGAATTACTTATAGTCTCAGAAAAGTTCTATGAAAAAATTGTTTATAAATCAAAACTATGGAATCGCGGAATCTGATGTGCTGGACAAGATGATCCAGAAGTCTCTATAACGGAACTTCTTGATTTAAAACAAGTAATGTATCGCCTTGTATTTTTTGCAATAATTCAGTGAGGCTAACGACCTGTATGCACGACAAAAAATTACGTCAGCCGTGCAATATAAAAAGGTTAACGACTTCGCGACCTTATTAAGCCCTTTTTGATGGTCCTGTGATAAGAAATCTTTAATCAAAATACTAATAACCAAATCCCTGATAGGTGCCAGACCGGTTGCAGAACCATAGATCTTTCCGACTTGGGAGTCGGCTTGGAAAGCGAATGATTGGGGTTTAAAGTTTTAAACTGATCCGAGTGTATCGTCCTCCTGCTTTTCTCCCAATTTACATATTTGGGGCAGATTTCTTCCATAACATCTCTATTAGTCGTCATCTCAGTAGCCACCCACGTTCTAGGCTTCTTTTACACTACCCATTCATCGTTTGTTTGGTGTTTCTCTAAGTCTGTCATAACTTTTTTTTTTTTTGTGGATGGGAAATCATCAAATAACTTCTCCCGCTCTGGGTGGAGCGGAAGGGCGTGTCAGACTTTTACTGACTAAAACCCACCCGTGTTCCTTCAGTTGCCTATGCCAGGGCCACGGTATCTTTTTCAAACAACCCGCGATCCCAGCGGCACCCGCGACCCCATAACCAATTTTCGTCTGCCAGATGAGATGGCGAATAATTGAGTGTGGAACAGATTAAGTTGTGCCCAGTAAATGGGAAATAACCAGCTTTTGAAGTTTAGTTACTGACATTTGAGACCGTCAACAACACTACTACGTAGGTTAAAACACCCTTGGGCAACTCGGGCGTGTCGTGTACGTATGTAACTAGTAATCATAAAATTCTATGTTCAAACAGTTTCCAATACCTCGTCAAGGTATCAGAACTCGGGCACGTCGGCTCGGCTACCTCAGGCCATAAACCCGATTGCTCTCGAGCGATAATTAGTATGTTTGTGCAACATTTTACAACCGCACGACTACAAAGACCATCCACACAAATTTAACGACAAATCGATGTCTATTGAACGCTTTCAAGCATTTGACGCCGGTTACAGGAAATTTATTTAGTGAATGTGCGCTCCATTCTTCTTACGCTTGCACAGATTTCTAGCATGATACAAAATTACGTATGTTGTTTTGTAACGAAATCCAAAGGAGGTCGCGCTGACCTTTAAACATTCTCAATGAAATTCATTCTCATTAAAAATCATAGAATATTTTACTTCCCTTCCAAATACATGTATTTAGATGCCAACATCGTTTATAATGTTGGAAGTATAAAAAATGTTCTGATGACAACCGTGACGAGATGTTAAATGGGAACGCATTAGGGTTAGACATTTTATTTCTATACGTGAGAATTACATAGAATCGTGTTGAGGACGCCGGGGTCCGTTTCCCAAGTACTCTATAACAACAAAGCACCAATAAACGTTGTATCACGGTGGCAGCCCTCACAATCCGACAATTATGTCCGAGTGCGTGCGCCGGCGCGAGTGTCCGATTTCATTCATCGGCGCTTGGGCACAAACAAACAACAATGAACGCTGTGTATAAAAGCGAGGGTGACTGTGAACTTGTTAACTGGCTGTCGGCATGCTGTACTTCCTTCACGACTATATTATTAGACTCGTCTGTTATGGATGATAATCTGACATTAATTCCTGTTCAGAAAGAAGAAAAATTGTGTGAGAATCCCCAGATCCGAATTCCGATGCTTTGTTTCAGTAATAGATTATTTGGAGTAATCGCTGTTTTCGTGTCATCATCCCCATATCCGTATTTACTTGAGGTCAGCGCACCATATTATCTTCTACGCTATTCTTTCGTTTAGTAATCTCCACGAAACTCTTCTAAGTTCTCTTTTTGACAATTTAGGGCCGATTTCACCAATGAAACTGAACGCGTTTAGCACATCAAGACAAGCAGTTCAAGAGCTGTCAGTGTCAATATTCCAAAGAAAACAATGACACTGACAGCTCGTTAAACGCGGTTGTGCTGATTGCGCGGCGATGTGCTGATCGCGATCAGTTTCATTGGTGAAATCCTCCCTTAGTAAGTTAAAATATTTTATCATTCAAGAGTCATGTTGGTTACAGTATCAACATTTACGTTGTCTCTAAATCCTACATTTCCTTGTAGCTGCACATTAGACGCTGTACTTCGCCTCCTCAATTACCAATCATTAACATGATGACATCAACTATTCACAAGATATTTGCCTTTACTGTATCTAGAAGCAGAATTTAAAGAGCTCTAGTGTTAAGTCTTGGTTTTATAACATTTCTAAAAAGGTTTACCGAAGCAAGGAAGGTATCTTAAAAATGCAAATCTCCCAGGAAGGACTAACAAGAGAATAAAAAAGAGCCAATGAACTCTTTGATTGAGGATGTCGAAAAGAGTTAAGTAGACTTAATTGAGCCGGAAAACGGACCTTTGCTGAGGCCGGAATTAAGCACACAAAAAGAAATAAATCTACTACTAGGATTGCCGAAACAATTTTATGAGATTCGGTTAGGTAACGACAATTAAAACAATTAGGTTCGCTTAGGCAAGAATGTTCCCCCATCCCATGTGAATTCTGCACCATGCTTCAATGAACTTACGTCACACATCTTTATTTCCATCGCTTAAAACTATAGTTTTAGTGCGCACTTTAGTGTAATCTTTACACCATAGTTTTATGGTGCACGTGCGCCATACGAAAATTGAGTACCCCTTTATTTCTTCCCGTAGATACGGAGCCAAGAGAGGCGGAAAAGGGGTCCTTTTTATAAATATATATCAATATGCGTCAGCTAGTGCCGATTCATTCGTTTAAAAAATACCGGTCAAGTGCGTGTCGGACCACGCACAATGAAGGGTTCCGTAGTTGGGATGAATTTATCCCAAGAACAAACTTAACATTGTAGTTGAAAAACATGTTCTCCCATACATTCCAACTACAAATGTCCATAGTTAAACAAAAAGAATCCAACCCACATGTGGGTTGGATCCTTTTTAACTATGGACAAATGTAAGTTTGTAAAATGTTGTTTTAAGGCCATCGACTTCTCATAGGTTTTCCTGTAATCTATAGGTATTGCAATATTTTCTTTATTTTTTTTTAAATTTTAGGCTCATTACTTTCGGAGATAAGGCGGGGGAAAGGTCAATTTTCGTCTATTTTCTTAACTAACTTTAAAATGGTTTATTTTAAAATTATTAAAAAAATACATTTGAGACTCTCACAGTAAGCCGTTTCATTTGATATGTCACACAGTACAGTTTGCAAAACTTTTCTTTTTAATTTTCTTATTTGCCCCCAAAGTTGACCTCCATATTCAAAGGACATTGCTCTGCGTCCCTACATTGTTGGCCCTGGAGCCAAGAGCATCGGATAATTATGTATTGTATTCTCTATCATTTGGAGACTCCTAGAAGATCTTGTTTTTATAGCGGACTAGCTGCAGAAAAGATATATTTCAAAAAAAGTATCAGATTTTGAGGTTATAATCTAACCATAACAACGAATATTAAATGTAGGTACCTACCATGATTTTTCATAGCTCTGAGTAATTTTTAAGAAACTGAAAAGTAATATCATAATACCTACCTAGATAATTAGGTACCTATGCAGTTATTTTTCTAAAAAATGGATGCAAGTGCAAAATTAATATACATTAAACTAATCAACATAGGTAGGTAACTGAATTCGTAGCATTCCTTTTGGAATGAGATGAGTAGAAACAGCGTCCCTATGCCTGAACGGTGTGCATAGGATACCAGCTTTACCAATTAGATGGTAATAAGTGATTTTTTAAAACCTAGTCCTACAATATTTATATTTGAATAAGAAATAAAACACAGATTTTAATTTCACGTTTATTGTTCTTCGTCTAAATTACGAACTAAAATAGTGTCTAAAAACTGTGCAGGGGGGTTGACATTATTTTGATACCTCGCATAACTTAGGTACCAAATAATGGTCATAACATGGGCGCAGCAACCGATAGTTCTGCACCCAACGATACAATTACAGCAATATTCGACTATTGCCTGTCGACCTATTTGTGATGAGTCAATTAAAATATATACAAAATACACTTTAGTACTTATATGACGGCTGTGAATTTTCCCCCGTAATAACCATACGGTTTCACACAATTTACACAAAATACACATTCCATTGCGTATGCGTATCTAAGTCCGTTTTAAAGTGCCAAGTTATCGTTCGAGCGGTACACAGTTCCGAAAATCACAGCCAGGTCAATCGTTTTTTAAACCAATCCAAGTCCGTTAAAATAGCCAAGTCGTAAAAAAGTCCCGAAAGTCACCAAAACACCGAACACAAGAAAAGAACACAGGAAAAAGCACAGCGCAGAAACTGTAACTCTCAATATTGTGGTAACAATGACTTTTTTTTTATAATTTTATGGCATGGCTTTTTGGCCTTTGTGCCATTGGTAACAATGACACGTTCACCGGCAAAACTAGGGATGTAATACGACACCATTAATCGATTTTTCGATTATGATTTACTGTGGTCTTAAATTATTACAGTCTGTTACATCTACTTTGTCATATAAACATTACAAGTATGTATGACAATGGTTTATTTTATATATAACAACACTCTTCTATACTGGTAATAATAATATATAATAACATCTGTATCTAGTTTGCAATATTGTTTTTTAAATAAAACATTAGGTAATTGTGATGTGTTTAGTAAAAATAAGTATTTTTTTCGTTTAATGAACCGCAAAAGGAGCGTTATTTTTGTATTAATTGTCGTAAATAATGAATTAGTTTGAATGATTGTATAGAAATAAAGAAGTTTTGATTATTGTATAATATTATTCTTACTACCTATTTAAATTGGAGTATGACTGCATTCATAAAGTATTTTATTAGGTTTTTAAAACTACACTTTAGAAAAAAAACACAATCGATCGATTAATAATTCAATCGATCGATTATAATTGATCGGACATCCCTATTTCACTTTTGACACGACATAGGTGAAGATGGCGATGTAATGTTATTAGTCGCATTAAATTCTATTAAAAATACATTTTGGAATACAGCTAGTCCGTGATACAGAAGTATTTGCAACTTATATAATAAAATAGGCGATTAATTATCGTATATTCTCAAACTCTTCATTGCACAGGGCCATTTTGAACATTGTCTTTTATTTATTTACGTTACACGTCCGTGTTTGGGTCACAGAAATACTTACGTGCACCAAATTTCAACTTAATCGGTCCATTACATTCGGAGCAAATTGGCTGTGACAGACAGACAGACAGACAGGGTTCCGTTTTTTCCTTTTGAGGTACGGAACCCTAAAAGTGTTTACATAATATGATACGATTACGTTTATTAGTATTCCATGTAATCTTGCTTACCTAGTTCAAAAACGACACTTCACTATAACGAGTGTTGCTTTAGATTCCTCAACAAGCCTCCAGAGTGTTTAATGGGTAATAGTTACTTTAAGATATTTCGCAATATACAATTCCCCGAGCCATTATCAAGACTACTGTTACAGGACGATGACTGCGGGATACTTCAGTTATTTTGGCACAGGCAAGCAATTGGAGTTAGTTTCGCCAGTTTCCAGGATCGTTTCTTGGCGAGGATTTGGCAATCGACCGCCACTGCTAACTTTTGCATAACGACGTTGGTTTTTACCCTCGAAAAGGCAGCGGTGGTGAACTATCCAGTCTTTTGTCAAAATGCAGTTGCGGCGATATAGGAAAGCGAGTTCATCACATTATTATGTCCTAATATAACACAGTATTCTCTCATTGGGGTACGAAAGCGCCTCATAGACTACTTGCGTCCTAATTGAGCCCATAATTCACACAATGCACAGTCTAAGGACTCTCGCGCACACAAGCGAGCGTGTGTATCAGCCGTGAAGGGCATTATATACTACGGAAACTGGTTTCTCTAAGAGTGGAGGCAGCTAACTGTTTTACAACACATTTAATTTGTTGCTATTGCTTGCTTGTAAATTGCTATGAATATGTTTTAGGAAGACATTATTAAACAAGGGAAAAGAAACCTTATTAAAAGATGATAGCCACATTTCTGAAGGGTATTAGTCGTTGTTATTGCCATGGGTTCTGAATTTGATACAAAACGTCACATTCAAACAAAGTTTTTCAGTGGTATTCAGGAACAAAGTAGATAGATTATGAAGATAGACAACAAGGTACTTACTAAGTTAATAACCTAATTGTTCTTTGTTTGTTTGAGGCAGTCATTATTTGTGTTGCAATGCAATGTCAAGCAGTCACGGGGCAAGTATGTCTAGTAAACTGAGGATAGGAATTCTACATGCAAATCATACGTTTTTATGTGGTAGCAGTTACCCTACAAGGGGCTATGGACTTAGTGGTTTTGCAATTACTGTAGTATACACTACAGTAATACTACCATAAGAATTTACAATATAATAATATACTAATATAATAAAGCTGAGGAGCTCGTGGCTAAGTAATAACAGTCGCACGGGTCAATTCATTAGGTTAAGCTACGCTTGCCGGGGTTGGTCTGTGGATGGGTGACCATCTTTACATACCGAGACTCCTCCGTGCCTCGGAAAGCACGTTAAGCCGTTGGTCCCGGCTGTCATTCGTGGATCTTTGACAGTCGTTACGGGTCGTCAGAAGCCCGAAAGTCTGACAACCAGTCTTACCAAGGGGTATCGTATTACCCAGTAACTGGGTTGTGGAGGTCAGATAGGCAGTCGCTCCATGTAAAATACTGGTATTCAGCTGCATCCGGTTAGACTGGAAGCCGACCCCAACATAGTTGGGAAAAGGCTAGGCAGATGATGATGACAATAAAGCTGAAGAGTTTATTTGTTTAAACGCACTAATCTCTGGAACTACTTATCAGTTGGATGTGAAAAATTATTTTTACATTTGATAGCCCAATTCTTATTAATAGCTATTCAACATCACGCTACGACCCTTAAGAGCCGAGCAAAAAGGAAAAAGTCAGAAAGTACGCGAAGCGAAAACGCGGGCGTGCGATGTGGTGTGTCGCGGTGAGTCGAGGGAACAAGAAACTTCACGCGGACAAAGTCGCGGGCAGAAGCTAGTAATCCTAACTAATATTATAAATGCGAAAGTGACTATGTTTGTTTGCTACGCTTTCACGCTAAAATGGCTGAACGGATATGGATGAAATATGGTACATGGGTAGACCATGACCTGGACAAGGACATAGGCTACTTTTAATCCTGGATTGCAGACGAAGTTGCGGGCAACAGCTAGTAGAATAGATTTTGCTACAATGAACTACTGAATACTTTTCAGAGGGCTCAGCTTGATGTCCTCGAAAAAAATTTTTTTTCAAACCATCAGAATAAGGGAATCCCTCCACATAATTGTCGGATTATGGGTCAGCACGACAAGGACATCAAACTGAACCGTCTGTATATTAATCTGACGCACTCGAATATTTCAATGTCACGATTTTTTTTTTGTATTTTCAAAAATCGGCCATGACGCGTCGCGTCCAAATCGTCAGTCTTTTGAATAGAGCTCCTTTATTGTTTACTTAACATCCCTTCTGAATAGGAGCTCCTTTAGGGTTTACTTAACATCCCTTCTGAATATCGTGACGTGTTCGAATATTTTCTTTCCCCATTTTCAACCCCTTCGTACGGCCACCCCAACATGCAAACCGGCAGATTAAGGGCCCCTTATTCCGAAAGTTTAGGCATTTTACGCACCGAGACGGCTTGCGTCCGCGTTGCACAGGAGCTATGAACTCCGGTGACCTATGGCGGCGGGCGAGCACGCCACAGTATAAATAAATCAGTAATTCAAATATTATTGGCGTGCTGGTGATAAGAGCTAGTTTGCAACAAAAACGTATAGCTTGCTGTACTGTCCACTGCACTATTGACTGTAAACACTAATACACTTATATTGTTATGAATGCATGACTGGCAGGCGATGATCATTCTATAGAATTTAAAGAATGGTTTTAGAAGATTTGGTGAGTACTATAATGAAAAACAAATATGATTTATTATAATATATCTAATAAAATAATATTTTTTTTTAGCAAAATTAAAACCGACTTCCAAAACAAAACACTACAAAGTGAAAAATAACTTTAATTTCGGAACTCGGTGTCTTTGGTTTTGTATTTTCGTGTTATGCCACCGACTTCCGAAATTAAAGTTATTTTTAACGACATCAAAAAAGGAGTTATCAATTCGATACGTATGTATGTAATATTATTGGATTTGCGAGATATTCACATATGATGATCTAATAGAGCTTCCAAGCAAATATACAAAATTTTATAGATGTATGTTTGTATGTATGTATGTTTGTCCACGCATATCTCCGAAACTGTTAATCGGATCGTGACCATTCTTTTTTTGTTGGCTTACATTTACTCCAACTTAGGGCACAGTGTAAGTTTCATAGTATTCAAGATAGTGGAAGATGACCAGGTAAGTGCTTATTAGTCCTCAGTAATGGCAATAGTTTGGATGACCTAGCTTTCAAAATGTGTCTAATTGAGCATGGGTGCTACTACATGATACTTTCTGAAGGTCTGATGATGACCAGGTAGATATTAGATAAATGTTGAAAGCTGGGTCATCCTAACTACTTTCGTTATTGAGAACCGATAAGTACTTACCTGGTCATCATCAGACCTTCAGAAAGTATCATGTAGTAGCACCCGTGTTCAATTAGACAAATGTTGAAAGCTAAGCTATCCTAACTATTTCCATAACTGAGGACCAATAAGCACTGACCTGGTCATCATCAGACCTTTAGAAAATATCTTGTAGTAGCACCCGTGCTTAATTAGACAAATGTTGAAAGCTAGGCCATCCTAACTATTTCCATTACTGAGGACCAATAAGCACTTACCTGGTCATCATCTGACCTTTAGAAAATATCTTGTAGTAGCACCCGTGCTCAATCAGGCAAATGTTGAAAGCTAGACCATCCTAACTATTTCCATTACCATAGTACCGATAAGCACTTAAATACCTGTTCATCATCAGACCTTCATAAAGTATCATGTAGTAGCGTCCGTACTCAATTAGATAAATTTTGAAAGCTAGGTCATCCTAACTATTTCCATTACTGAGGACCAATAAGCACTTACCTGGTCATCATCAAACCTTTAGAAAGTATCTTGTAGTAGCACCCGTGCTCAATTAGACAAATGTTGAAAGCTAGGCCATCATAACTATTTCGATTACCGAGGACCAAAAAGCACTCACCTGGTCATCATCAGACCTTCAGAAAGTATCATGTAGTAGCACCCGTGCTCAATTAGATAAATGTTGAAAGCTCGGTCATCCTAACTATTTCCGTTCCTGAGAACCGATAAGTACTTACATGGTCATCATCAGACCTTCAGAAAGTATCTAGTAGTAGCATCCGTACTCAATTATAACTTTTTATAACAAGCTACCCTCTTCTTTGCTAGATTTGCCCTTTAATGCGTTCAAAGCTAAAGTAAAATCTAACCTTTGTTCAAAGGCATACTATTCTATCAACGATTACTTAAACGATAAGAATAGTTGGTCGCTGTGTTTAGCTTAAGACAATGTTTATGTTCTTTCTCCAGAATTAGCATAGCTACTGACAGGTTATATGAGTTCATATAATTATTTATTTTCTTTGACTCTCAAGGTCAATTTATTTTAATTTTATTTTTATTTATTATTGACATAATCTACTCATTTCAATGTTTATTTATTTTGTATGAGTGGTATTGCAATATGTGGTTAGCTAGTGACCTCGACAATTGATCATAGTTTTTCTTGCCCGAGCAACCGGCAGCAAGTTCGTCATGCTCCCTTAGATGTCACTGCTTGCGGTAGCGTCGGGGGTCGGGTTGTCTCCTTCCCTCAAATATGGCGAGGGGGGTAATGGCTGATCTTTGCGTTATACTCGTGAACGGGTGCTGCTTGTGGTGACAGGTCGTCTTGCTGACCTTGGTTTTGTTTTGTTATTAGTAATTTAACTCGTTGTTGATTTTACTTCGATGGTCCTAGTTTATCCCTATCTGTGACTTGTGAGTTACGACTACATGTACGGCTATATGTAAGTGGGCACGCCCTTTATTACTGGAGGCATCGATATATATGTACTACGTACTAGATATCGCGATCCGAACACTCGCTGTGTTCGACTGAACTGTACTGCAATCCGTACACCTTACTGTAGTACGACTTTGACATTCATGGAGAGTGGATGCGTATGGGGCGGTGCTAATAATAGGTTAAAATACGATCATTCGAAGAAAAGTGTGAACCTGGACGTAAATAACGATTCAGAAGGCAAGTAAGTAAAATAATTTGTTGTTTAAGTGAATAAATAGGTAATAATATCGTAATACCACAAGAGAAAAGATAAATCTTCATTTAAATGCGACGCCATCTACAATCATAGACTAAAACATGCAGATGTTTCATTACAAAACCGGTTGTAGGTAAAAATAAATGTCTGAACATAGGCTTCACGTGGTGTTTTTAGAAAGTGTTTTAATTTGTTTAATTGTTTTAAAACCAGTTTAATATTTTTGAATAATTATTTTACGTTCTTTCTTTTTAGTTTATAATATCAAATAAGTTTTGACAAATTTCAGAAAATATGACGACGTGCGTATTTCGATACTGCAAAAATACATCAAGAAATGTCAGCGAATCATCAGGTGTCTGTTTTCATCGGTAAGTTTATGTTTATTCGAGTATTTACTGGGAAAAGTGTGAAAGTTTATTTCGAAATTATTTTATATAATATATTAAAAAGTAATACTCAATTTGCTAAACATGGGGTCATAATTTTTTGGTCACAGTTTCACATTTAAATGGGGTTCTAATTTTGGTGGTTATTTATTATTTTTGGGTAAACAACAATTAATTTTGGTGTTATTTCTATAACATACGAGCAAAATGTAATATTTTTGGTTATAATTTCACTTTAAATTGGCACTAAAAATTTGGTGCACATTTACTATTTTTGCTGGTAAAAAGTTTTTTTGGTGCAATATTTCATTAGTTCTGGTGCTCAGATAAATACTAGCCTTTTTTATCGTAAATAATTTTGGTCATTCGTTAGCACTTAGGTATTACGCGAGCTAGTAGGTATTCAGATTCGTACTTAATTTTGCACGTTTGTAGGTGATATTGCATTATTTTTACTGTTACTAGATCTCGTCCCATTTAGTCATTCACATATACACCTATATATTTCAGGTTTGTTCATCCGGGTCATCTGAAAAGAGAAAAATTGATAAAAATTCTTCTAAAGGATAGAAGCGAAGACACGTGGCTTCCTACAAAATAGTCGTTTGTGTGCTCTGCACACTTTCGAGCTGGTGATATTTATACGACTAAAGCTGGAAAGCGTTTTATTAAGAAGTCGGCTATTCCTTGTAGTAATCCTTTAGAATATGCTGACAAAAAATCTCTTCCAGCATACCTGCGATAGGACAAAGGATAAAAAGAGATGTAGACAACGTGTAAGAGTAGAAGAGAAAATAAAATTCACTTAGCAAATAAAACATATAATAAACTAACAACTCTGACGAAATGGAAAGATAGTGTTATTTCACTGTAGTAGCTAGTGGATAGTGGTCTTTTACTTTTCTACTTTACCATTTTTTATTTATTTAAACACTTAATAATAATAATAAATAACAACAATAAATTTTGAAATAGAGTATGAATTTACTCTAACGAAGTTTTGTGGGTACAAAAGCCGTATCGTGGCTGTATCTCTTCTGCGGTGTATGATCTATAAGGGCTTCACGTTGTTTCACTACGTTGAAGGAAACGCGTAAGCGCCGTGAAATACCCGGCGCTTACGACGTTTTGGTCGCGAGAAAACTGTACTCTGTAAGTAATCCAGCGCTTCATATTTTAATAGTTTGGTTAGACGACATAACTAATGTTTTAACGCTGCAGCGAACTTTAGTTTTAATTCTTTCCAAAATGGAGCAAGACTTTTGTTTACGATAGCTTCTCTATCCGTATAGCTCTATGACTGGAGGCTTTTATTTAGGTATAAAGTTCTGCTTACGTTTTTAGTTTTGTATTTTGTTTCTGCTTGAGTATTGTTTTCGTTTTTTTTTTTTTTTGGTATATTGGCGTGTGCTAGCTTACTTATAGCAAATAATTTAATTTAATGTTTTGTGTTGCGTAATGTACCTAAATTATTATGCGCAGTATTATATAGAATCATTTTTTTAACTGAACAGACAGCTGTGCTGCTGGGGAGTTTGTTGCGCCACTTCTTCTCCCCAGCTAAAGCACTAGGAAGTGGTGAAGGGCGGGCGTTTTTGGGGGACTGTCTTATGTAATTTTGACGTTCAAAAAGTGCTGATTCTCAGCCTAGTTTGAATAAATGACTTTTGATTTTTTTTGATTTTTGAATTAGATAAATGTTGAAAGCTGGGTCATCCTAACTACTTTCGTTATGGAGAACCGATAAGTACTTACCTGGTCATCATCAGACCTTCAGAAAGTATCATGTAGTAGCACCCGTGTTCAATTAGACAAATGTTGAAAGCTAGGCTATCCTAACTATTTCCATTACTGAGGACCAATAAGCACTTACCTGGTCATCATCAGACCTTCAGAAAGTATCATGTAGTAGCACCCGTGCTCAATTAGATAAATTTTGAAAGCTAGGCCATTCTAACTATTTCCATTACTTAGGACCAATAAGCACTTACCAGACTTATCAGACCTTCAGAAAGTATCATGTAGTAGCACCCGAGCTCAATTAGATAAATTTTGAAAGCCAGGTCATCTAACTATTTCCATTACTGAGGACCAATAAGCACTTACCTGGTTATCATCAGACCTTTAAAAAGAATCATGTAGTAGAATCATGTAGTACTTACATACATACAAACATACATCTATAAAATTTTGTATATTTGCTTGGAAGCCCTAATAGATCATCATATCTGATCGCAGATCCAGTAATATTACATACGTACGTATCGAATTGATACGAGTAACTCCTTTTTTTGAAGTCGTTAAAAAATACAGACGAATTGAGAACCTCCACCTTTTTGGAGTCGGTTAAAAAATAAAATATACTAGCACTAGCATAAAAATTTAAATTCAATAAAAAGTGGTCGTGTGCTAGATGCAGGTTCATTTTCATCGACCGATATAATCCTCAATCCTGGGCGCGAGTCTCCTCTAAAATATTATATAATAAAATGTAATAATAAAAACAAAACACAAATTTTAATAGGTACACCTCCTTGAATGCACCTTATAAAGGTGAATGTTTCCATTAAAGTCAGTATGACTATGTAGAATTTCAGTCATACTGACTTGGCTAGTCTGTGTAGATTAGTCGTTACAGATACACTTTTTTTCTTGCGGCGACGATAATGTGGTCGCGAGCAAAAATTGCATAGGTCCTCCCTCGATGACGTCCGGCAGGACACTGGCGCGGTGCGCGCGAGCCGTTTTTCACGTATTTATTTAATTTAAAAAAAAAGTGCCGTATTTTAAATTTATCCAAAAATATCCCTGTCAAACCCGATTAGTAAATGAAATGTTAAATTTTCATAAAAGTTGCGTTCTCCCAAGTCTCATAAAACTTAAAATACTTTCAAAATCGACTTTACTTCAGATTTTTTTTTATCGAGCGAAATGTTAAATAATGTGTTTTTAACCAAAAAAGTCACTAGATCAAAGATGTATCTGTACTATATATTTTTTTACGGATTTAAATATGATGATTTCTCTGAAAACAACTCGATCTAGAAACGTAAATTTCGAAAAAGGGGCCCTTAATATTCCTCCGTTATCAGAAACACGTGGGACATATACGCTAAATCCATGTGACAGTTTTTTTTTTGCATTTTTGAAAACCGCTCTCCCCGCCAGTGAAGGGTATACATCATATATAACCTTTTTTTCTTTCCATCTAATCTTCAATATCCAATAAGTCCCCATGACTTGATACCTCCACGCATTCCTGAGAATAAGGGTCTTGACAGACTCACTGACAGACAGACGGACAACAAAGTGATCCTATAAGGGTTCCGTTTTTTCCTTTTTGAGGTACGGAACCCTAAAAAGATGATTGTTTACTTGGTCACATCACCTGAATGCAATGATCAGAATCGCAGATGACATGTGACATAACAGCCTGTCCATTCAACGTCTTGTGTCTAATCAATGTGGTTTCACTTCCTTGGGTCAGTTAGTCAAGATGAAACTATGTTCATTGCATTTGTATACAGCGTGTATTGGAAATGTGTGGTCATATTTGAGGGTGTCGTACAGACCATCAAACTAAACAACATGAAATTCTCCATGGGATCAACATTGTAATCGCGAAAAAATTTGACAGGCCAGATGGCGTGGTTGGTTAAGATACCACCTATCATGCTGCAGGTCGTGGGTTCGATTGCCATCCAGAACAAACATTTGTGTGCATGAACATGTATGTTTGTCCCGAGTCTGTGTGTTACTTATTATACTGTTAATTACACTACTAATTATATATATAAGTACGCATTTACAACAAAAAAAAAAAGTAGTGTATTAGGTTGGGGAAAAAGTCTTTTCGCATTAAAGTATGTATGAACTTGTAATAAAATCTCTTTGGCTATATACTATTTGTATCTGGCTGGTTTTGGTATCATTGAAAGTTTAAATTTTAAAGAACATAATTCCAAATTCAAATTAGGAAAATGTGTGATTTTCATTTGTTTTTCGTACCGTCAAGATGAGTGAATCTAATGAAGAAATTCGATACATTTTAAAATTTTACTACAAAAAAGGTAAAAATGCAACGCAAGCCGCGAAAAAATTTTGCGATGTTTATGGACCTAGTGTAGTGTCTGTGAGAGTAGCACAAAGGTTTAAGCGTTTTCAATCCGGAAACTTTGATGTCAAAGATGCACGTCGCTCTGGTCGCCCTATTACGGATAAAATGGATGTCATTTTTGAAAAAGTGAAGCAAGATCGGCATATCAGTAGTTACGACGTAGCTGAAGAACTGGAAATTGACCACAAAACAGTTTTGGCGCATTTGAAAAAAACTGGGTACACAAAAAAGCTCGACATTTGGGTACCTCACGAGCTCACTGAAAGAAACCTAATGAACCGTGTACTCATTTGTGATTCTTTATTACGACGTAATGAAACCGAACCATTTTTGAAGAAGCTGATAACTGGTGATGAAAAGTGGATCACGTATGACAAGAACTTTTTTTTTTTTTTTTTTTGTGATGGGTTTGCTCTTGACTCTAGTCTAGGTCAGAGGAGACAGAGACAAAGTCGACGATGGAGTGAGCTTACCCAGAAGAAGCCTGTTCACTCTCACTTTGAAGAGATTAGGGTTGTATACGTTCGGAAACACAGACGCAGGTAGTGAGTTCCACTCTTTTGCTGTGCGCATTATAAAAGACATTTGGAAGCGCTTAGTGCGAATTGGTGGAATAGCAACCAGGTAGGGATGGTAACTGGCAGTGCGTCTAGATGTCCGGTGGTAGTAGGGGGCCGGTGGAATGAGGTCGTGGAGTTCTCGGGCACACTCTCCGAAGTACAATCTGTAGAAGACCGACAAGCAGGCAACCTTGCGGCGATGAGCCAAGCTATGAAGCTTGGCATCCACCAGTTTTACGTCGCCAATGAGCCTCTTAGCTCTGCGTTCCACCGAGTCAAGCGCGGCTAGTTGGTACTTAGCTGATCCATCCCAAAGGTGACTGCAATACTCCATGCAGGATCGGACTTGCGCTTTGTAAAGGGTTAAAAGCTGTCCAGGCGTAAAGTATCGCTTCACCCTAATTAGGATGCCCAGTTTCTTGGCCGCAGTTTGGGCCTTGTACTCGATGGTGGCGCCGAAGTTGAGACCAGATGTCAACTCCATGCCTAGGAGCTCAAGTCGATCAGTTACAGGAACAGATCCAGATCTCAGGTCTTCAGATTTCCACCTGTTTCGGTCTCTTCAGAATTCTTTAGGCAGTGTCAGGTTAACATCACGGGAGGACTGCCAAAACCACTTGTCGCGGTATTTTGACCAGAAGTCCCAAAATTTCTATAGCAATGGGATCATGTCCCTACCTACAAGATGGCAAAAAGTTATCGAACAAAATGGTACCTACATACTTTAGTTAAATGTAAATAAACTATATTAAAAAATGTTTTGAATTTTCTTAAAAAATGCGAAGAAACTTTTTCCCCAATCTATTATGTAGTATACCAGTTATCTGGTTTCCATAGTACACGCTCTGCTTAGTTTGGGATCAGATGACCGTGTGTGAATAATGTCCCAAGATATTATATTATATTATAATGGTTCAGTTTGATGGTCTGCACCACAAGCTTAAACATGACCACACATTTCTGATACACGCTGTAGAGCTAAGTATTATAATCTAGTTTATATTGTAACATAAAGCATGGCTCTTAAGTACACCGAGTCAACTTTACTTCTAATAACTTTAAAGGAAGGTGATAAAAAGAGCAAATGGTTATAATAAAAAAAATATGAAATTTATTTTTTACTGTTGATAGACCTATTATATTTAATTTGCTATGATTAGTTATTTTTCTTGATTGTATTAACACTTGAAATATAATAATTTACTCTTTTTATCGCCTTCCTTTAAAGCACTCATTCCCGAAGTGGGTGATAACGCCCCATTGTAGGCGCTGGATCTTTTTGTGTGGCACGATTACAGAGAGAGACAGAGAAAATTAATTTTTAATTTATGTAATAGATAATAGACACACATATAAAATTGGTATAATTAACTATAATGTAAAGAGGGTGTTGGATTTTTTTTCATGTAAAGGGGGCGGTAGTCCATAAAAGTTTGGGAACCTATGCTTTAAAGTTATTAGAAGTATGTATACTTATTGATATATTCCCAGGAGGGGTATGAAGCGGTGTCTTTGTAGTCCACCCACAAGTCAGTTCACATTATTTACAATTTATTTAGTTTCACCTGTCCCAATGTTTGATAGAACTTGCAATAAAGTTAAATTTGACCCACTTCCCAGTATCTGAAATTTTAGATGCATAAGTAAATCAGATAACAATGCAATATTATTATGACATGGAGGTGATCTGATGATGGAGCTGGAAGGCGGCCTTGGGAACTCAGAAATAAAATGATGCAACCCTATCGAATTTGGGCTTGTTTAATTTGTCTTGACAAGGACTTTGGTCCTAGATGATATCCAGACTAATAAAAACTTGTATTTAAAAACATTTTTTTTTAAATAATACACTTGTTTTTATGTTTTAAATTTTGAGTTGGTTCATTTTATTGCTTCATGTTGCACTGCTTGCCAATGTTGGTCCACACTTACTTCTACACTTACTCAATTACTTTTTCTCTTTGTTATGCATTTATACATTAGTTGAATCATTTATTTCAAATACCTGGTCATTAAAAGGAACTTTTGAACATCAAAATGTACATGAAAATAAAATTAGAACTTTGATCACCATATTGGTTTTGTCAGATTTTTTTATTATTAGAATACACTATAAGTAGCTAGTAGGATAGGTTTTGTAGGATTTCTTGGAAGTCCTCAAAACTAAAGTGTAAAGTCGTTTGTGTATTATCATATTGTATTATAAAAACAATGGAATCTTCAATAAGCTTTTCCTTCATTATTATGCAAACATCAAAGAAGGCTTGTTGGCAGTTTGCCCAACCACATTCATTATGAGTTTGCCAAGTTATATTATTTATATTGCACACGCAGACAAATTATGTTTTATTAACTCTGTGTCTCTATCACAGCTATTCCAGGGACATGTCTAGGAAATCAGGGGCAAGCCCAATTGAATATAGCTATTTCAAAAAATGTTACATTCATTCCACGTTATTTCAATGCTGGACAATGGTTTGAATAAAAATAATAAGTATTTTATCCACAGAAATGCAGTCCTCTTTGATTGATTCTCAATCTGCATTATAAAGTATGTCTAATATATTCCAAACTCTAGGGCTTCCCAATCCTTAAGCCAAAATAAATTGCTGAGAAAAGTTTTTTAACTTTTTAATGTTTAGGCCACAATTAGATACCATCTTTTTGTTTGCTAGGCAAAATACATAAAAAAATTTAAGATATAAAATCAAGAATGTGTCCAAGCTTTTGTTTGATGCAAAAGACAAATGCTGGCCATTTGTCCTTATAGTATTAATTATCATGTCCTTTGATAACAATGCTCAATTGTAGGATGGTGGCCTGTGGCTAACTAGTGCGCGGCTCGTGACGTACCTACACACGGCGTCTGAACACAGTGCAGACGTGTGATAGTAAAAATATCATATTAAAATTAATCTTAAAATACGCGAATATGATGTCACTGTCGCACTCTCGCCATGCGCTGCCTACGCACCTTATGCCACATTTAATCTTAGAGGGCCAGTCTGCAATTGCCATGTTCGACCTCCGACATCAAAGCCACTCTACAAACGACACATATCGTAATAGGTCACCACCAAAACAATAATACGCGGCACACTTTCGAAGGGATAGGGAGTGACTTAACTCTAGCATACCATTACCCCACTGTCTCTATCGCGCTTGCCAACGAAACTATAAAAACAAACGAGACAAAATACTGTCAAAACTTTATGAAATTAAAACTATTTACACACATCAAACTCTTACAAACTATGTTTTATCAATAAACTTGTATGCAAGCAGTAAACTTACCGTATTCAAGTGAACATAAATCCAAAACAGATGTCAGGGTAAGTTTATTGACGAAAACAAGGCACAAAACACTGACAAAACACCTTTTTATATGGATGTTTAATCACAACGTGATAACTTGGGTGAAAACAGCATGCACTAACACTGAGCACTATACGAGGACACGACACTTGAACAATATTGTTTATTTACTAGGGGTACCACACGACATCACGAGAAATTTCCAACACGTCTGTCGTATCACGATGAGTTGCGGCCATTTTGCTTGCTGTCGAAAAAGAAAGAGATGCACTCTGTCTGGCAGACCCTGCCAACCAATCGAAAGGCTTGTCGTTGTCAACCAAAAGTGCTCAACATTGCGTCTTGTTATAGCTCCGAGATGTTGACTTTTTAATTCTTTCTAACACAAATTACCTTCATATTTTTAATTCTTACTACAAAATAAAGAGAACTTTCGTATTTTTCAAATTTATTATAAAAACTAATGTTATTTTATTCATATGGTTTTTACGAAACTTCGAAAGATTAATGTTTTGAACGAGTAACGTAACTTGCGTTCAAAGAGTATAAAATAATTTTTGATTGCGACATTATTTATCTGTGTGATCATGAAAATTTTTATGCAACAGGCAACAGCGCGACTTTTAAAATAATTTTGAAATAAAAAACAACTATTATTGTTCTGTGAAAAAATGACAATATTTTTACTTTTGTTGAATAATTTTGCTAAAAAATATTAATTAAAATGGCTATTGAGTGCAAATTTATAATATTACTTGTAGTTATGTTCACGGTATGCAAAGTCGAACTTTTATTTCAATATCTAAGTCAACTAGATAATAAACGAGTAAAGTATTTAAACTTTTTTAGTTCAACATCATGGAGTTTGAATGCAGCAAAAGCAGTACGAAAAGAAGTGGAAACAAAAACAGGAACCACGGTTAGTAGTGCACAAATAATTATTTTATTATCAATAGTAATAAACCATTGATGGTTGATAACCACATCGGGCCTATGTAGTACCCGGCAAAAGCGCCCGTGAAGCTCTTTGTTCAGACATACCTCCCTGCGGTCATTAGTGTCTAATACAATAGGTTTTCACCAGTTCTCGTTAGCCAAGGAGAGCGGGGTGAGGCCCTTGACCACTGAGACCACATCTCAGTGCATACCCACGTCGGCTTCTAGGAAGTACCTATTCCCTGAGACTGCATACCTCACGGTTGTGCAGGGTCTTAGCATTTAAGAAGCCGCGACTTCCGAATATACGGTCTCATCACCGACGACCGTGGGTGATGCACCCGATTTGCGGTCGACAGTGTGCGGACCCTCCTATCCAAGGCGTCAAATTCCGTCTGAGTCCATTTGAATATGCCGAAAGAGTACGTCAAAACCGGCATGAAACAAGGTGCGTGCCTTCAACGGTTGGGTGAAGGCACGCACCTTGTTTCCGCCTGATAAAAGACTATTTAATACTTTCTTCAGGCGGCCGAAGAAGCACTCCTTCAGCGATTGTTTCATATCAGCAGCGTTGATGCTTAACGCTTCCGGCATACCCAAATACTTATAAGTTTCGAATGAGGAGAGGGATCTTAGGTGTATGGAATCCGAGTTGCGTTCCAGCGGATTCCACAATCCCCTCTCGCTTTATATGCATGACCGCACACTTGTCCACAACAAATTCCATCATGATGGCGCTACTGAATGTTTTGGTTACCTTCAGTAGCTCCATCAGTTGCAAATTGTTGGGGGCAAAAAGTTTCCAAGTCATCCATGTAAGAGGTGAGATATATATACCTGACCACCTCTTCTCAATCGATAGCCTAGACCTGAATCCTCCATCACAGTGCTTAGAGCAGGCAAAGTGGACTCAAACTATCGCCCTCGATCCATATCAGCTCGCTATTCCTCTGGATAAGTCAACATTACCATCATTGCAAAGGTGTTGGACAGTCTGATTGATCAGCAGCTGGATAAGCACTTAACACTGAGCGACGCCCAGTTTGGGTTTAAGCCACATTTATCCACGGAAACGGCTATACTATGCCTGAAACAGACTGTTCAATACTATGCAAGTAGGAAAACACCGGTATATGCATGTTTTCTGGACCTCTCCAAGGCTTTCGACCTTGTATCTTATGACTGCCTATGGAGGAAACTGTCAAATGTTAAGAACCTCCCAAGCGATATTATTAGGATGCTTAAGTATTGGTATAAAAACCAATACAATTATGTTAAGTGGGCGGGTGTCCTGTAGGATACATACCTACGGGTCGGAGTGCGGTGTGAGGCAGGGGAGAATCAGCTCACCCAAGCTATTCAACCTGTATGTAAATGAGCTGATCTGTGAGCTCAGCAATACCAATATCGGGTGCTCCATTGACGGGCACTGCGTCAATAACATCAGCTACGCGGATGATATGGTATTGCTGAGCCCATCGATCAGTGCACTTAGGAGGCTTCTTCGCATCTGTGAGGACTATGCGGTGGCTCACGGCCTTAGGTACAATACGACCAAGAGCGAGCTACTGGTTTTCAAAGCGGGTAACAAATGTTATGATACTGTCCCACCAGTCACCTTGGGGGACGCTCAGCTTTCCAGGGTCACAAAGTTCAAGTACCTGGGGCATTGGGTCACGGATAGTCTGTCCGACGATGTGGACGTGGAGGGAACGAAGAGCATTGGCAGTTCGATGTAACATGCTGGCTCGTAGGTTTGCACGTTGTACTAGGGAGGTTAAAATTACACTCTTTAGAGCGTATTGCCAATCTATGTACACGTGTGCCCTATGGGTCAGCTATACCAAAAGCTCGTACAATGCTCTGCGAGTCCAATACAATAACGCCTTCAGAGTTATGTTGGGGCTGCCGCGTTTGTGCAGTGCATCGGGGATGTTCGCGGAGAATGGCGTGCCAGATTTTTACGCACTGATGCGGACACGGATAGCATCCCTGATGCGGCGAGTGCGCGACAGCTCCAACAGCTTGGTGGCTATAGTAGCCGACAGGATGGATAGTCCAATGATGTGGCAATGGATGACCAGTCATCGTGCGTCGTTCTAATGTTCAAAATAAGTTGTTTAGTGATTTTTTTGTGTAGTATGTGTTTTCATGTATATGTATGTTTTGTATATAAAATTGTAATGTGTGTTTGTTTACGGACTTATGGTCTGAAATAAATTTATGATTATTATTATTTATGATGATGTTATTCACCCTAGAGGCGTTTTGGTAGATTTTTTTTTAAATTTTGACCAACCTATTTTAATATCCCAGTTTTATTTCGTTTCTCCAGTTACAATGAGTACTATGGATTTTGGTGTATCGGCTGTGGTTGACAATGCAAGTGACGTGTTCAGAAAGCTAATCGCCAAAATGGTGGCAAAGAAGAAACTGGTAGGCTTGGAATCAGGTTGGTACTGGTGATACCTACTTGTGAATAAAGTTTTGGTCTAAAATACGATTTCGCTGGTTTTAATCTTTAATTATTTATTTTCAGGAAGGATTATTTTACGCTTTGAAGCACACAATAGAGGTCTTATTAGGGTTCTGTACCAAAATGGTAAAAAGGAACCCTTATGGTGTGACTTTAGTCTGTTTGTCTGTCACAGCTGGATATCTCAAGAACCACTAATGCTATCTACTTGAAATAGTTTTAGATGATGTTTGTCCAACTATTTTGCAAATAAGAAAGACATATATATACCTATATATATACAGTATGTTAACCAACAGAGGGCGTTCCCGTTAACCCGCAATAGTATAGCATCCATACATGCTAAAAAAAATATTACCATTCGAAAACAAAATGGTTTTTATTTTTTTTAATATTAAAATATTCACTTAAAATGCTAAAAATATTCAAAAAAATATAAAAATATTCACTAAAAATAAAAACTAAATTGCGATGTTACCGTCCTTCAAGTACGCGTGTACAGAGTGTTTCTTTTACGTATCAATTTAACATTTTTAGTGAATATTTTAATATTAAAAAAAATAAAAACCATTTTGTTTTCGAATGGTAATATTTTTTTTAACATGTATGGATGCTATACTATTGCGGGTTAACGGGAACGCCCTCTGTTGGTTAACATACTGTATATATATATATATATATTTATGAAACAGGGACTGCAAGGTGGTCTTAAAAATTCGAAGTAGGGCTACTAGGGCATGTGGGGTATCATATGAAAGAGCACTGTTTGCACATTCTCAAACATTTTATTCCTTTTTAGGGTTCCGTACTTCAAAAGGAAAAAACGGAACCCTTATAGGCTCACTCGTGTCTGTCTGTCACAGCCAATTTGCTCCGAATCTAATGGACCGAGCAAGTTCAAATTTGATACACGTATGTATTTCTATGACCCAAACTCGGACGTGTAACGTCAATAAATAAATTTTGAATATGGGAGTCAATTTAGGGGGGCAAGTAAGAAAATAAAAAGTTTTGCAATCTGTACCGTGTGACATATCAAATGAAGGCTTACTGTGAGGGTCTCAAAGATATATTTTTTATAATTTTAAAATAAATCATTTTAAAAAATAGACGAAAATTGAGCGTTCCCCCTTATCTCCGAAAGTACAGAGCCTAAAATTTTGAAAAAAATACAGAAAATAGTTCAATACCTATAGATTACAGGAAAACTTATAATAAGTCTATTGTCTAAAACAATATAGTAAATCTCTCAATATTGTGCGTACAAACTTACATTTGCAGTTGGAATGTATCGGAGAACATGTTTTTCAACTACAATGTTAAGTTTGTTCTTAGGATTCATCCCAACTTCATTGTGCGTAGTCCGACACGCACGTGGCCGGTTCTTTTTAGGTCACATAGTTTTCGACTTATGATGAAAAATGTACATAAATAAAAATACCGTCCCCCCCCCCCCCCTTATCTCCGAAGGTTGCATAGAGAAAAATCTGAAAATTATACTGTGTGATAGAAGTTTATGTAAAGATTACAGGAAAAATAAAACGATGTCTCTAAATAGCATAGGTTTTTTTTATATATGATGGTACAGAACCCTCGGTGCGTGAGTCCAACTCGCTCTTGACCAGTTTTTATTGTTATTACTGCTAGTGCTGTGGCCATAAGAAATAATCTGTTCAAATGAACAGATTATTTCCAGTATTTATACATTTTAACATTCAAGTGCTTAAATTATAACAAATGAACTAAAATGACTCACTCAAAACATTATAAACATTATTATTATTCACTTAAAACATTATTTTATGATAAAACAACTGAATCTGAAGGGTTACAATATAATCTACTTCTAGCATCAAAATGTTTTCTTCTGTGTCGAAGTAAACATGTATTACCCTTGAATTTACCATGGCAGATATCACATTCTAAGTTTGATTGTGTGTGGTGTCGCTTCACATGTTCAGAGCGACGGGAAGCAGACAAGAATGTCATTTCACAATGCTCACATTTATATGGCTTTTCACCGGTATGAGTTCTTGTATGATACAGCAATGATGTTTTTGTTACAAACTTTCCCCCACACTGCTGACATTCAAAATTCTTCTGTTTTGTATGTTTTATAATATGATCCTTTAATCGGCTCGTAGAACTAAGCTTCTTACCACACCAGTCACATGTCAAAGCTTTACCGTTTTCATGTTCTAAGCGGATGTGAACACTTAAAGCTGTTTTCTGTGCATACTTTTTTCCACAATAATCACATGAGAGTTTTGCTTCAGCATTTGACTTTCTCATCTTTTCACACAATTTCTTCTCAATATGGTTATTGAATGCTTGCTTTCCTTTATAAACCTTACCGCATGTCTGACAAACGAGGCTTAACCTATTGTGCCCTCGTTCATGATGTCTTAGTGAGTAAAGATTGGTGTAAGTTTTACCGCATTGGCTGCAGACAGCGTTACAGTGACTGTCTTTTGTATGCTGTTTCAGTAATAACATAGACCCAAAACTTCTTGGACACTGAGAGCATTTGAAATCTTTGGGTGCATGCACTCTTAAGTAATGTTGTTTCATTTTCATGACTGTTGGATACAATTTCAAGCATGTTTTGCATTTTAGATTATTTAGGTCATCTTTATCATGAATTATATCAGCAAGTACGATAGATTGCAACATACTAGTTTGTTTTCTTTTTTTCACAGCACAGTTTTTATTATTAGGACTGTAGTTTGACTCCTCTTCAAAATCAATATAAAACTCTTGGGAATCTTTGTATATTCTTTGAAATCTCTTACGCAATAGAGTTTGATCATTGATGTTTCGGTGTTTATCATAATACAATGCCACATTATAGTTACTAGTGTCCAAAGCAATGAATAATGACTTGTAGTCATAGTTTCCTGCACTCACTTTTTGGACGTGTTCCTGTAGGCAATCTATTGTACAGTGAAACTGATCTATATTTCGTCTACATTGTTGAATGAACTTATAACAGTTTATAACTATTCCTGTACACTTCTGGCAAATCATATTGTGTGCAGAAATGCTGTCCAAGACCTGAAACATACAAAGTTATTTGTAAAAAATATTGGACTTGGGATCTAAATGAAGGGAAGTTTGACTTTATTAAGTGCAAGACAGCTATACTGAGCTATGCAGATTGGGTTGTACCTATTAAAATTTAGTTACTCACCTTACCTCCTAACACAGTGTATATTATTTCATACAATACTTCAGACGTTTCGATTTCGATATCAATGCCTAGAGAAACCTCGTCTTCAATATTATATGGGGTTTCAATTTCGCTTATTGTATTAAAGCACAAGAAACAACAGTCCGAAGTATCAGACAAAACATCGCGAAGTATATTACATAAAATGGGCATTTCAAAGATTAAAGTTAACGCTCGTTTAAACTAATTTTTTAAGTAGAACTGATTCTAATTTGGTATATTTTACTTTGGTTTTGGTCACAGTTGTGGTCTACGGTTTTGATAATTGATATACAAAACCACCACAGACTGACAAAACTTTAGATTTTTACTTGTCACCACAGACATATAAAGAATAGTATATGTCTGTGCTTGTCACCTTGTCACCATAGATTCTTTATGTCTATGCTTGTCACTCATTTTTTGTGCCCCGTGGGCCGTGCCCCCGACCGTAGACAGAGTTTTCTGTGTGCTGACCCCAACTTAAAAAAAAAAACGCGTTGTTAGAAGTTTGACCGCTAAGCCAAAAGGAAAAAGAAAAAGTTTGACCGTTACCGTTATTTGTCTGTGGCACCGGTGAACCGATTTGGATGCCTTTTTCTTTTTATTTGAAAGCAGGTTTCTAGCGGTGGTTCTTAAACATGTTTAATCAAAATCGGTTCAGCCGTTTCAAACTCATCCACTCTTTTGTTAGCTGCGGTAATTATCTTAGACACATAATGGGTAATTACTTCACTTTCAAACATATTTCAGGAGGTAATTTTCAATAGCAGTCAAATCCATTATATGCCAAATTGAGAAAAGAAAACTTTTGTATGCCGTCATGATGTACGCTGTTGTGACGCTTTGGATGGTAAGTATTGATTACTATAGAGTTCAGAATTATTAAGCAATAACAGAAATAAAGTAAATGCTTCTATTTACAGAGAAAACTGTGATTAAAAAACGGATTTGGCTTCTTTTGTTTCCAAGGTGTGGATTTGACTAATTTTGTTAGGAAGCTGTCAGGATTTGACTACTTTTGAACAATCCAACTAAACGATTCAAATAGGGTTGTCATTGGTTCTATGTTATAAGGAAAGTAGTTAAACAATAAATAAAACAGTTGACATGAAAATCAAGTGATTATTTATTTTAACAAAATTTAAGACGTATCTTATGAACTTAGTACAGTCACGAGCAATAGTATGTATACACTTAGCCACTTTTAAAACTGATTTTCTTCTAATGTATTGATTATAATTGTATGTCGTTACAAACATAGCGTTTTGGATTACATAGAATTATGAAATAGGTAGGAATCTCTACATTGCTATCGTTATTTCACGAGAAAATCGCTTTTGAATTTCCCTAAGTGTATACATATTCGTGCTCATGACTGTACCTAGTAGCATGAAACAGAATAATCTTCATTCAAAATCGGTTTTCATTATATTAATGTTTTTATCTCACAATCATATGACACAACATATTATAAACAATAAAGATTTATATCGTAAATTAAAATAAAATCACTCCCAATACTATCTTCAGTAAACACTACGATAAACATAATTTGATCAATGTTATGTAGTACTGAAATGCTTCAACAAATTTAGTGTTTAGCATTGATCAATTTATGTTTATAAACAAGAAAATTTTGTGAACATGAAATAAAGAAATAATTATTTAAATTAATAAAATTGTTCCAAAAAAATGGTGAAGCACCATGTGTTAGTGATATCTATATCATATCGCCAACACGAGGTTCTACATCTATCAACATGATCTTCGCACATACCTCCTCATCATCATCCACATCATTAATATTAGCATTATTCCTGTGACAGTCTATAACAGTTTTGTAATAGTCGAGGTCCTCTCTTTGCGTCCAGTCTTTACCAAAATGTTTTGTTAGTAGCTTATCTACGTCATTATTTTTTTCATTTTTTAGTTTGGGAGAGGTGGTGATAGGTTCTGGTAATATGTCTGAAGCATATTTGCCTGGTTTAGTTATGGAACGTCGAGAACCGGTATCATTGTGGTAAAAAGGTTCACCTCTCACTATAATTCCTCGGGGATCTCCTTTCATTCTTGTGAATACGAACCTCTTACAAGTCATTATTTTGAAGTGGAAAGCTTGGGTTCCCTTATGGATTTGTTGGCTTGCTGTCTTCCAATCACATACTTCAATGTCCTTCAGATGAAAAACAGTTGCATGCTTTTTTATTATATCAACATACTCATTAGGTTGTACAATGATATTTCTCTTCCTGATCTCTTTTTCAGCAACACCAAACACCATATCGGGGGGAATAAATGAATGCCCCGTGACGGGGAAAATTAGTTCCACCTTTTTTAGTGATCTCGGTGCACTACTGCTGAACCATTTGGAAACCATTCCTATAGTAGTGGAGTTCTTGTTTTGTCCAGAGCATCCATCAGCCATTAGTCGGAGTACCTCTACACCAGTGAAATCTACATTGTTTTGTAGGCAGTGATATAGCGCACTAGATAGTTCATTTGACCCTTTTGCATGAACATCTTCAGTCCATACATAAGAAAATACATTTTCTTTTGTCAGTTCTGCATGAGAATGACCTACAACTAATGTATAGTTGTAAATGTATAACTGGCGGGAATAATAGGTACTTTGGTCAGGGACTTTAGGTAACGGATGGTTTTTGCCACAGTCAAAAGATAATATTTTTACTGTAGGGTCATTGTCTGCCAGGAATATGAAAAATGATTTGCTTCTTTTTTCGTGAATTCAAGTTCAACTTGAATTTGGGCCTTGTTTGAATCGTCCTTCTCAATTTTGATTTTTTCCTTCAATTCTATGCATGTCGAACACATATCACTTCTTGGATAACTGAAACTTAAGTTAAATTTCGTGTTAAAAATTCTTCTAAAATATGACTCTTTGCAATGACCTGTGCATTTTCTTCGATGAACATTTTGAACATTGATGCAATGCTTAACTCCGATGGCAGATATGTACGCCGACTTTTAGATCGGTAGTAGTGCGATTCAACACCCTTAAATTTATTTATAAATGAGATAATTGCATCTCTCAATCCCACGTTTTTCATCGACTTTCTATCCCCACCGCGTCTTTCTATAGCCATCAAACCGGTATCTTGGTGTCTCATTAACACTCCTCTCACTCGACCCTTTTTCATCGATAGAGCATTGAAAAAAAAATTACGGCACTCTGGTATCATCACCCCCTTAGAATCTCTTATATTGTAAACAATGCTCATATGTTTCGCATTGCCGGACAGGGATAACAGTTTTGCAGGGTTTTATAATGATATCATCTTGATACCGTTTATCAGGGTGAGCGTAGAATTGATCATGAAATTGTTTGATATCTTGCATTGATATATTAATACATCTATATGCCTCACTGTTATGTCTGCACGGGTATATCGAAGGCAAACTGAAACACGAATACCTGAAAAAGAAAAAAAATCCTACATTAAAAACATTTTTTTTTGCTAGAAAAAATATTAGGTAACATTAGATACGAGTGAAAACGTTGCACAACCCTACGTTCGGTAAACAAACAAAATGTTCGAGAAATTACTGACCTCTTCTTCTTCTACATACATACATACAAACACAAACATACATCTATGAAATTTGGTATATTTGTTTGGAAGCCCTAATAGATTATCATATGTGAATATTTTGCAGTTCCAATAATATTACATACATACGTGTTGAATTGATAACTCCTTTTTTTAAGTCGTTAAAAATGTAAGGCGAAGCGTGGCCGAGCTCTCCAAAACTATTAAGTACCTACATTATTTCTATTGTGTTTATTTTTTATCGTTTTTTATTTAGCTATCTTGAGAATTTCGTTGGACGGAGACCTAGATGACTGATGATCTCATCTACCTGATAGTGGAATCTGAAGGCGGGTATAGGATCTCAGTGACGGCACTATGTAGAACCATCGTGTTTTTACTTATTTGAATAGAATATAAGTAAAGGAATATAAATGTTGAAAGCTAGGTCATCCTATTTCCATTACTGAGGACCAATAAGCACTTACCTGCTCATCATCAGACCTTCAGAAAGTATCATGTAGTTGCAACCGTGCTCAATAAATAAGAGCTTAAACATAAGACTATTAATGTCAATTTAACACAAGTGTTTGTATGAACTCTGGTACCCAAGTAAAAGATTTAACTTGTGTTATGGGTACCAGCATTCTCTAATTAAATACGAAATTGTGACACTAATGTTACAATTTAGAAGTAGTCGCCCGTGCCTGTGTGTGTGTGTGTGTGTGTGTGTGTGTGTGTGTGTGTGTGTGTGTGTGTGTGTGTGTGTGTGTGTGTGTGTGTGTGTGTGGTGTGTAGCAGAATATGGAACAACTTTTATTAATTCTATTATAAATAAGACTTGCAATCCCGTAGTAATGTCGTTTACCAAGTAGGTACCGTTCTACAGCGTTGAGTAGGACATACCCTATGACGTTGACGCTTTTCTTGAGAACTAAGATTGTATGGTAGGGAAGAATGCTTACGCAACACAGTGTAGAGTACAAAAAGTTGCCTAACAGTCAATACTTTACATTCTTCATATAAACGTGACGTGGAATGTCGGAAGGTAATGTAATGTCGAAAAAAATCGAACGTCAAATGTTAAAAGCTGGGACATCCTATTTCCGTTACTGAGAATCTTGTTATGAGATGTTTTCTCTTTGACACCACACCCGTAGCTCGTATCAATAAGCCAGGCCGTCACACTTAGGTACACGTAATTACACGTATTAGTCCATTATCTTGTAAACTACTGAACCGATTTTGATGAAACTTTCCCTGTGTCCTAAGTTGAAGTAAATGTAAGCCAGCAAAAAAGAATGGTCACGATTCGATTACTAGTTTCGGAGAAATGCTTACATACATACAAACATAAATCTGTGTTTGGTATATTTGTTTGGAAGCCCTAATAGATTATTATCATATGTGAATATTTAGCAGTTCCAATAATATTACATACATACGTGTTGAATTGACGACTCCTTTTTTTGAAGTCGTTAAAAAAAAGAATGATCACGATCCGATTAATAGTTTCCGAGAAATGCGTGGACAAACATATATACATACAAACATACATCTATGAAATTTTGTATATTTGTTTGGAAGCCCTAATAGATTTGCAGTTCCAATAATATTACATACATACGTGTCGAACTGATAACTCCTTTTTTTTTAAAGTCGTTACGTTAATAAGGTGCTGTCAAAGTCAAATTCATCATTTTTATTCTCCCTTGAATGTTGCATGTGTTAAAAATAACAAACAATGTATTCTTATATTTAAATATATATTATATCTTAATTATACAAAAATATTTACATATGAACGTTTTTCAAGAAAAAGGGAGAACTTTTAAAAACAAAATTAATATTATTTTTAAAACAAACCAAACAAGTCATGAAAATATTCTGATATCTATGGCCGCCATTTTGTTTCATGGCGACGCCGACATCTGTCTATCATTACTTTACTCTTTGCGCCGACGATTGTTCCTTCCTATCCTACGTGGGAAGAAGGTTCTTGAACGAAAAATTTTTAAGCGCGCGCTCTGCTTTGAAATTGTGTAATTGAACGGTGTTGTTGTTGATTTGTTTGTGAAAATGGTTGAGGAGTCAGAATTAAATGTGCTTGTGTCAAATGTACTGAGCGAAAATCGGTACAGCCATTGCAGGTTATGCCTAAAGGATATACAGGAACATTACGTTCGTTTTCATGATTCTGTGTCGTTGGACTCTTCGAGTGGGATTTATCAAGCGCTTTCTGAAATACTAACGAAACTGTTAGGGGCTGAAGTAAGTTACACAAATCAAATTAGATTATGAGATTTTGGTCTTCAAGTATGTACCTACTTGAAAGTTAAAATTAAGTTTGACAATACGATATCTAGCAACCCATATAGGTATATAAAGTCAAAACATTTCATTATTCTATTCTTTTTACTTTATGGGCCGGTTACTATGTTTAACCATTGGTTGAGTTAACTTCGGATCAAAAAACCAGCTCTAAGCTTACTAAAGAAATCCTGTTTTTATTTTTTGTTCAGTATAGACATGTTAAGGTCATTGACACAAAAATAAAAAGTCCTGTATTCAACTAAATGTTACCATTTTCAGATCTGTGAAGAGATTGCTGGGATTGATGCAGTGTGTATGCCATGTGTAGACAAAGCACTTGAATCACTAAAGTTCCTAGAATCTTGTGAAAAATCAACCAATGTACTAAATAATGTCTTTAACAGTCTCTCCAACACACTGACTGTTGATATTGACACCACAAGTACAGATCATACTCTGTACATATCAGTCAGTGAACATGAGTCTCAACTTATTTTGGTTAACAATGAAGCAAAGAAGAACAAAACTCAAGCAGCTAATATTTTTCAGTGTACCAAATGCAATGTACAATATGAAGATATAATGGAGCTTAGAGTACATAACATGTCTACTCATGCTATACTTACATGTGAGAAATGCTACGATAATGTAACTGACGAGAGTGAACTGGCTGCCCATGAAGACAGCCAGCATCAGTATGAATGTTCCGAATGCAATCAATTTAGATGCACAGAAGAAAGTTTGAAACAACATCAGGATAGAGCCCACGGAGTGTTTGTATGTAAGGACTGTGGCAAGTCTTTCAAAAGTATAGATAAACTGCAGATCCATGAACAAAAACACATCTCCAAAAGTGAATGTCCCAAGTGTGGTAAAAGCTACAACACTAAAGGATTCTTCTTGAAACATGTCAAGTTATGTCTGGAAGACTTGTTGGACCCGCATCCAATAAGAAGTAAAATTGTGAAGACATATTTTTGTGACAAGTGTGGAAAGGGTTACAGCACTCCAGGAGGTTTACGGGTCCATAATAGATTTGTTCATGGTAATGCTAAGCCACATACTTGTAAATATTGTAATAAGCAGTTCACTGCTCCAAGTTACTTGAAGGTGCACATGGTGAAGCACACTGGAGAAAAGAATTTCAAGTGTGACCTGTGCAGTAGACTGTTTGTGTCTAAAGAGGCATTATTGTACCATACTAGGAGACACACAGGGGACAAGCCATACAGTTGCACATTCTGTGATGAGAAGTTTGTGAATGCCTCGGCTAGGGCTGAGCATATAAAGTTCAAACATGTTGGTCCTACCCTTATGTGTGAGATTTGCTCTCGCAAATTCTTCACCCCTAACTTTTTGAAGCAGCATATAAGAAAACATCATGATCCTTCTAACAAGTTGTATGCTGGCAGGAGTCTAATACCGCCTAATGTTCCAGCTGTAGAGAATATGAGAGTTAGGTTTATTGACTGATATCAACGCTATGGTGGCTCATGAAAAGCTGTCGAAAGACTACCAATTAAAGCTTGTTCCTATTTAGTATGTAATATACTAAAAATCATATATTCCATCAAGCGGGCTTTTTAGGAATATTATCACAATATATTATTATTTAAATTATAATGCAGATAGTCTAATTTTAATTTCAAGGCTTGTGTGGCAGACCTATTTCTCTCTGCAAGCCTTGCTAGACATTTTTGTTTTCCTATGTATGCTACCCCTGAAGAAAACTTGTGTAGAGAAATAAACTCAAAGACTATGTAGATAAGCTATGTAGTTACATAGCTTATCTACATAGTCTTTGAGTTTATTTCTATGTAAATAAAGAAAAAATCAATATTGAATTTATTCTAGTATTTTAGAAGTTACAATGGTTAGAACTCTGCTTTTATATTAAAACAAACAATCTATACTGGTGTTATTTTATTTATAACTCTTATTGTTTTACATAGACTAACTGCTGAACTCGGATATGTAAAAGTAATCTAAAATGATATATGACTGAGTACAAGCATAGAGGCACTCCCTCACTGGGAGCATTTATGTAATGTATGTAACGTAGCCCTTATCTGTAACCTAGCCGTTATTTATCTACCTAGGTATTGATAAAATTAACCTATCCTGCTGGTTTCAATTATTTCTACACTACCTAACAGTTGACTACCTGCAAAGCCCTAGCTGTTACCAGTTGATGGGTTGTTACACATTACAGGCAAATGCTACCGATACAGGAACACCTTTAGCGAGACCAGCATATTCATAGCATTAGCACTCCCCTTCTATCATATGTTAGTTAACAGATCACTTTATAAATCGGCAACATTGATAATTTCTCAATCTGCCATATTTTTGTCTGGCAGCATTTCATTATTATTATAAAATATAATAATAATAATTTATTTCTGACTATTAACAGTTAAAATTACAAGAGGTTCATGATAAGTATTACAACTTTCTTTTTATTAATTGATAATTAAATTACAAAGTAATGGGTAAAAGTTTTATTACCTAATAAATTAGTAATCTCTAGATAACCTATTCAATATAAATTTTTTGTTTGGTTCTGATCTATGTCAGATTTATATTTCTTTCTGCCTCAGAAGACTACAACATTCAAGTGTAAAGATTTTGTGTCACAATAATGTGCCTCACACAATAATTTAAGGCAGCTTAATTTTACCTAAACGTAACCAAACTTGCAGAAGGCATAATCCTGAAGAAGAGTCAAGTGCCTCTTTTTTAATATTTCTAGATCTCTTTTAAATTATTGTTTTGTTGTATGAATGTTCTTCCCAATATTGAATTCTTTTTAGGCATATTCTGTCACCAACATTCACATTGACAACAACTTAGATATATTTGGGTACTGTTGCGACTTAATGTTATTATTTACACTTATACTAATATTTGGATAAACTGCAAATGATGCTTCTGCTTCAGGCACAAACAATTTGCTATGAGGATTGTAGTGTCTTTGGACATGTTTCCTCAACTGATGTCCTGTGACAAACTTGACGTGGCAGACATGACACTCTTTCGTAGGACCGAAATGCTTCCGCCGCTTGTGTTCCATCCTCCGGGAGGCTGAAAGAAAGCTTTCATTGCATAAGTCACACGGAAATGGTCTCTCTCCCGTGTGAAGCCGTGTGTGGTAAACTAAAGCTGCCTGCGTCACAAATTTCCCACCACAATGACCACAGTGGAAGTTCCTTGCCTTGGTATGTTTTACTATATGATTGTTTAATCTACTTTTAGCATCGAACTTTTTCCCACACCAGTTACAAGATAAGACAGTTCCAAAGCCATGATCTGTTTTCAAATGTGTCCGTAATCCATTCTTTGTAGCATAGCCTTTGTTGCAGATATCGCAAAAGAAGCTTGGTTGCCGCTCCTCATGTTTGCCGCAAATTCTTAAGTGTAATTTAAAGGTGTGTTTGTTTAGGAAAGCTTTGCTGCAGCGTGGACATGTATTGACTTCATGTTTGTTTAAATGCGCTCGTAATTCCCTCTTCGAGGGGAACTGAACAAAGCACAGTTTACATATTGCTGCCACATGATATAGTTTGTCATGCAATGTCAGCATTTTGTTTGTGCTAAACCTTTTAGAGCATTTTGGACATTTTATTTTTTTGGGATAATGCACTCTTTCACTGTGTTCATCAAGTTGTAGTTGTGAGGCGAAAACTTTAGGGCACTGCATGCAAGGATGCTTGAAGTTGTTGTGAACCTTCATATGTTTAACCAGGTTGCAGTTGGAGCTGAATCTTTCCCCACATTCTTCACATATAACATTTGTCTTTTTTTGCTTCTTAACCCTATATCGTTTTTCTTTGACAAGTTCTCTTATTTTGCTAAGGGCAGTCTTTTTACTTCTGAGTGTGTGTCGTTTTCGGCTAGTGAACATGAGATTTTCATTATCCTTTATCATCAAGTATACAGTTTGAATACCAATCTTGGGACCTAAAGCTGAAGACTGGTCTAAACTTGTGCTTAGTCTGTTTAGGATTGTGTTCCAGTTGTCATTGGAGGACTGACACAATTTTTGGAATAGGTAAGAGTTAATGGTCATAGTGGCACAGTTCATGCACAGGACTTGTGGTAAAGATGGCTCCTCGACAATCTGGAACAATACATTTTAGATTTATTACAAGCAATCATACCATACAAATTCTATAATAATTTTAACGTCATTCATTTATTGATAGGCGGCGTGAGTTGCCTAAGCTGCCGAGTTTAGGAGCATGAAATTTTGCACTAATTTCCTTATATAGGTAACGAAATAGAGCACTAGGGGCGGATTTATGAAAATTTATCTCCTAAACGGGTTAAATGAGTTTTTATGGAAGTTAGTTATGTTTGCTGATGGATACCTATCAGGCACGAGTGAAATTCAATAACTTTCCAAATATTACTGCAAATAACTGTTTTACTTACACCTAGTTCACGGAACATATCCACAAAAGTGAGGGTTTCATCCAAATAGGACCTCTGAAGCCGTACAATGTCTTCAAAAGATACTTCTTGTTGCTCCGTCCAAGAAAAACATAACCTACAAACATGTTCAGATTCACTCGTCAAGAATTTAAGAGCTGGTAAAGTTATGTCGGCTTCTGGTTCCATTTTGATTAAAAATTTTAGCAGATATGTCACTAAATTAAACAGCATTTAGTATTTAACAAAAAACATCTTCACTCGCAGCATAGACCGTTTGACATTTTTGATGAAGTTTTGAACTTTTGACAGGAATGAGGAAATATATTAGGTTGGGGAAAAAGTCTTTTCGCATTATAGTATGTATGAACTTGTAATAAAATCTCTTTGGCTATACTATTTGTATCTGGCTGGTTTTGGTATCATTGAAAGTTTAAATTAACATAATTTTAATTAGAACATAATTCCAAATTCAAATTAGGAAAATGTGTGATTTTCATTTGTTTTTCGTACCGTCAAGATGAGTGAATCTAATGAAGAAATTCGATACATTTTAAAATTTTACTACAAAAAAGTTAAAAATGCAACGCAAGCCGCGAAAAAAATTTGCGATGTTTATGGACCTAGTGTAGTGTCTATGAGAGTAGCACAAATTTAATTTGGTTTAAGCGTTTTCAATCCGGAAATTTTGTTGTCAAAGATGCACGTCGTCGCTCTGGTCGCCCTATTACGGATAAAATGGATACCATTTTTGAAAAAGTGGAGCAAGATCGGCATATCAGTAGTTACGACGTAGCTGAAGAACTGGAAATTGGCCACAAAACAGTTTTGGCGCATTTGAAAAAAACTGGGTACACAAAAAAGCTCGACATTTGGGTATCTCACGAGCTCACTGAAAGAAACCTAATGAACAGTGTACTCATTTGTGATTCTTTATTACGACGTAATGAAACCGAACCATTTTTGAAGAAGCTGATAACTGGTGATGAAAAGTGGATCACGTATGACAAGAACGTGCGAAAAAGGTCGTGGTCAAAGGCCGGTCAGGCTTCACAGACTGTGGCGAAACCCGGGTTAACTCGCAACAAGGTGATGCTGTGTGTATGGTGTGTGGTTACCAGAATGGTTCCCCTAAGAATGTTCATTTGGACTCTGTAACTGCAGCTGCAAATACATTAATTTCAGAAACTAAGTTGGTTTCTATCATTTCACAAATTCTCAATGGAAAATGGACAAAATCAATGGTAAAGCTTAGTGGAAAAACAACGGAGCCACCGTTGCGCTTCTATAATAATAATAATAATAATAATATCCTGGGACATTTTCACACACGGTCATCTGGTCCCAAACTAAGCAGAGCTTGTACTATGGAAACCAGATAACTGATATACTACATAGGTATACTACTTTTTTTTTTTGTAAATACATACTTATATAGATAATTACACCCAGACTCAGAACAAACAGACATGTTCATGCACACAAATGTTTGTCCTGGATGGGAATCGAACCCACGACCTGCGGCGTGATAGGTGGTATCTTAACCAACCACGCCAACTGGCCTGTCTATCACCGCACCTCTCGCAAAAAAAAAAAGAGAAACGTGTATTGGGCATTTTGTATTTCTCCACTTCTTCCCAAAACATTAGTAGAAGGTTGAAAGTCCTAAAACACAAAAAAAAAATACCAATCATAAATATGTAGAGAAAACCTTGCTCTAAACTAATAGTTTCATCGCAGAATGGTGCGTGTATGGGAAACGGCACCGAACTATTATTAATATTGTTGCCGTTCTTATAGCATTAAAAAAATTCTATTTCAATTTATTTAAAAAATAGCCGACATCTATTTCATCGTGTATTAACTCCATTTGGCATTTTTTAATGATATTGTCTCTATATATTTATTCACTTCGGCGAGGAGACGATTTTTCGGAGGAATTACTTTTGTCTAATAATGTTTTGAGCAAACGAGAAACTGTTATTGGATGAGCATTCCAGCTTCTACAATAATATTATTAATTCGATGCCCTTGTCCGTGTACGGACTCGAAATATTGAAGCTATTTTTCAATTGTTGGTGTTTTAGGACAATCAGATTGTATAGGGTGTCTCAATAAGAGTGCACTTTTTAAATTTCTTGTAATTTATTTTTCGTGCAAGTGGCTACTCTGAAATTTTACAGCTGTCCCTGTAGGGACTACAGGCAGCAATGTGCTAACGCTGCAAATGGTAATGTTCCCCCGCCCATATGGTTCAGCCGGCAGTCGTTTGCGCCGCGCCGAAACAGTAACTTGTGTACACTGTATTATCCCTGTTAACGTGAATATCGAATAGACTGGTTTTACGGACTTGTGCATTTTATTTACTCTCCTCACCACAACCACTTAGCTAATAAGATCACGTCGGGGTCACCAATGTTGAGGTTGCTAAGTGGTTGTGGTGAGGAGAGTAAATAAAATGCACAAGTCCGTAAAACCAGTCTATTCGATATTCACGTTAACAGGGATAATACAGTGTACACAAGTTACTGTTTCGGCGCGGCGCAAACGACTGCCGGCTGAACCATATGGGCGGGGGAACATTACCATTTGCAGCGTTAGCACATTGCTGCCTGTAGTCCCTACATATTTTTTTAAAGGGGGGAGGTATGTAGGGACTACAGGCAGCAATGTGCTAACGCTGCAAATGGTAATGTTCCCCCGCCCATATGGTTCAGCCGGCAGTCGTTTGCGCCGCGCCGAAACAGTAACTTGTGTACACTGTCCCGTCAGGGTACATTATGTTCTGTGGGTCTATAGTTCGATGCCTGCCTTTTAATACAGGCGAAAGAAATAAAAAAAAAATAATAATAAAGAGACAGAGGCTATGTGATCCAGAGTGGCCTAATTGTCATTTTTTCAATACTTTTTTTTTTACTGTTTTTCCTTACTACTGTAAATTATTGTTTAAGTAGTTAGGCCTCTCTGGCCCTTGAGGCCATGAGAGACAGAGTGACCTAATTGCCATTTTATTTGTTTTATTTTAAACTGTTTTTCCTTACTACTATAAACTATTGTTTATGTAGTTAGGCCTCTCTGGCTCTCATGGCCTCAATTGTAGGACGACATTTGCAAATGCTTATTCAGTTTTCGCTGCATTTTTTCCACAATTTCCACATGTGTGCAAACATTCATACAATACGAATGTTAGCGCGCATGTGAGCGACCGGGGTCAGACTTACTCATGTTTCGTGCATTGCGAACGCAGTGTTCGATAGTCAGATTCTACTTTGACAATCACTTTGTCAGTTTACAAGTGATTGTCAAAGATCTCATGTCGACAGCCGACAGCTAATCTATACAATTATTCTCTATCGTCATGGCACAAAGCACATTTTTTATGTCACACGTGACATGATATTTTCCATTCGAGAAACTGGCTGTAGGTAAACTGAAAATATTATTATCTATGATCTATCTACTTGCTTATTTATCTGTGATCCTGATCAATGAGCATCCATACCAATGCATCATACTGTTTTGCGACTTATTCTACTCAATTTTGACTCAGTTTACTCCTTCTTTGGAATCTTATGGTTTACTCTGTGGTTATTTTTGTTTACATTTGCTGTCATTGTGTTCATCTTACAGAACACTATTACTCCTAGCCAAAGAGTCTCAACACATGTGTTGAGGCAGTCTTATAAAGTTGACGGAAAAAACTTCGAAATTGGGGGTCTACTCCCTAACTCCGTCAACGAACCATCGGGCCCATCCGATAGCCCGATACGTCGGAGTGAACCCTACTCCCTAATTATTTCGGATTCATAAAGAACGGAACGGTCAATCTCAATCTCAATGTCAATCTCAGTTTTTCGGACGGGCAATTTAAAAACATATCGGGAGTAGGGACAACTGTCAAATCGTGTCGTCATTCATTCTTCGCTCGGGCCCCGAACTAATCAACCGTCCGTCGGAGATAGGCGGAAACTTCGGACTTCATGCCTAAGGAGTAGGCCCCCTGTTGAAGACCGGCAAGCAGGCAACCTTGCGGCGATGAGCCAAGCTGTGAAGCTTGGCATCCACCAGTTTTACGTCGCCAATGAGCCTTTTAGCTCTGCGTTCCACCGAGTCAAGCGCGGCTAGTTGGTACTTAGCTGATCCATCCCAAAGGTGACTGCAATACTCCATGCAGGATCGGACTTGCGCTTTGTAAAGGGATAAAAGCTGTCCAGGCGTAAAGTATCGCTGCACCCTATTTAGGATGCCCGGTTTCTTGGCCGCAGTTTGGGCCTTGTACTCGATGGTGGTGCCGAAGTTGAGACCAGATGTCAACTCCATGCCTAGGAGCTCAAGTCGATCAGTTACAGATGTTCCCCGAAAAGTAGGAGTTTGGGCGAAACGACTCTTTTTAGCGGTAAAAAGACACGCCTGTGTTTTGGTGGCGTTAAAAGAGACCAGATTATCATCACACCACTGGTACAGATACGCGGACTGCGACGTTTATATTGATAGTTTTTGTATTCGTAAACTGTATCTATACTGCTCTAACTTAGACAAAGTGTAGGAGAAAGAACAAATATGGCATTACCGTCACGTGTCAAGTATCTAAAACGTAGTATAACTAATAAATAGGGACTCCTAGCCTAGCGGAGGTTCATCTACTGTCTAGCAGCACAGGCTGCATCAAAATAAATACCAAGTGAAAGCAAGTGTGAACTGCCTAAGACGACCCACTGACCGTATACTCGTATTGCGCAACTGTTTTTAGTACTATGCGAGCCAACCATAGACATGTTTTTCCTATCTCAATGGAGCCAACTAAGAATAGGAGCACGCTAGCTGCCAACTTCACACGATAGCTGTCAAATTAGTACTGTCAGCAAAAAAAAAACTGTTAAAAAATTCATTAATTTTATTATAATTTATATTCATTTTATAAAATTAAATTAAGAAGGAAAAAATATAATGACCCCCAAAAAATTTTCTATTTCTTTAATTCTCTTTTATCAAGAAAGGCACACAAAGTAGCAAAATGGCGACATATTATGGTGACCAGTAGGTCACACTAATATGTCGTCATTTTGCTACGCAACTAAGAATCTGCCAGTGTGCCTAAAACGTTGAATATGACAACAATTTTACAAAGGCCGAGTTGTACCAAGTTCTTGTTTGCCAGCCACGGCCATGAAGTTTTACGCTTGCCATGAAGTTTCATGCTTGTTTAACGCTTTTGCTCATGTATGTACAGTCAACGTCTAGAAGTCCACTTACACCGCAATGACCATTATCGCCTGCGCTATACGGGCTGCCAAAGTTGCCAATGTGTAGTATTGTCAAACGTTCTTATAGAAGAAGGTCATAAGTACAACTAATATTGCTATGCCATAGTTTTGTGAGATTGCTAGTCGACTTCTGACTGTTATAGTACTATAACGGTCAGAAGTTGACTAGCAATCTATATATATAATTTGGTCATATATTTAATTTGGAGTAAAATGGATTAGAAATACCTACCGAAAAAGTGAACAAAAAATAATTAAACTGAGTATAATTTTTCTTTATTTATTTTTTTGCATACCTTATGCTTTGGTAATGAAGTTCGCGAGTATTGCGGAACAAAATGGCGTCTTGACAGTAATATTCTTATTTGGCACGGACGGACATCCATTTGTCGTTATTGTTTTAGTCTTCGATTTTTTTTATGTAAATTATGTCTTAAACTAAATAAGTACCTAGTCAAAAGTACTAGAAACAAAGTATGTAAGTACCTACCTACTCTTACGCAATTGTTTTAGTTTTAATTTAGCCGTATATTGGGGCATCGCGTCAAAAATAGTACCAAGGTCAAATCGTATGTATCGTCGTCACGGAACATAAAAAACAGTGGAAGTGGTATGCAACAAAATTACTATAGGAACCGCTGTCGCCAAACTCACACTAATAAACCGATACTCGTATAATGCACTACAAACAAACAATCCGTCTGATTTGTCGTTTTAAATTTTTTCAAAACTAGCGTAAGTCACAGATCCTACATCCAGAAATAAACCTTCATACTTTATGAATAGGATTTATTTTGCTTTAGTCCAGAAAGTATTTACAACGTTTTGTAATCTTTAGTCAAACTAGATTCGATTGACGAGTAAATTCCGCTATTCGACCATAGATGGCAGTATTCGCAGTGGTCGCAATTATAAGTCTAATTGCGTTAGCTATAAGGTTGACATTCGCGTCATAGGTAAGAAAGAAAGAAAATACGTTTATTTGCGATAAACATGACGCAAAAATAAAATAATAAAAGAACAAATTTGGGGAAAATATGCGTCACATTCACGCAAAACGCTATTAAAAATCTATTGCTACTCGACCAAGGCCAGTGCAGTAACACTTTGAATTTTGAATTACATTATCGATATCGATAGATACCCGCGTTTCTTGTTTAATTCGAAAAAATAAGTCTTATTGGGAGTTACGTAAAACTGTAGGAAGAATGAAGTAGTTTTTTTTTCTTTTGCTTATATCTCGAAAACGGTGTGTTCTATCGAAAAAATAATGAAAATTTTGCCACCCTTTACAACCAGTAACTCTACATGATAATCAGTAATAGAAATAAAATAATAGAAAAAAAAAATAAATAACAGGAATAATAATCAATAATAGAAATTTGAAAATTTTCATATTATCCTTACAAAAAGTGAAAAGTTCCTCCATTTGAGGTGTTATTTTTTTTTGCTTTTGCTTATATCTCGAAAACGGTGTGTCCTATCGAAAAAATAATGAAAATTTTGCACTCCTTTGCAAGCCATACCTCCCTAAAACTCTACATGTTGGTAATACTCAATAATAGAAATTTTGAAATTTTTCATATTTTCCATACAAAAAGTGAAAAGTTCCTCCAGTTGAGGTGTCATTTATTTTTTGGCTTTCGCTTATATCTCGAAAACGGTGTGTCCTAATCGAAAAAATAATGAAAACTATTAATCGCGATTAAAAAAAGACATTTAGTTTCAATCAAAATTTTAGGTGAAAAACATCAGAATAGCAAGAATTCCATTTTCACTAAATTAAATAGCTTAGTGCCAACTTAGTGCTGTCAAACTATAAAATAATTAAGTTGTGCCACTTTAGTCCATCGTCGTTTGACAGGAATAAACTAAATTTAGGTGATTTTTTGTCTATTTAGAGACATTTGTGACAAGAGAATCGGCACCATTTTCTTTTATCGATAAAACTAACATCCGACCCGACCACATCACTAATTGAGTAAAGAAGTTCTTTCGAGAACGAAATAGGGAATACCAGTGAATAAAATCAATCCAAAAGAAACTGTATTTTAATCGTATAAGGTTGATTTTAACTAGAGGTTCTGAATGAATTAATGATTTTTATTTCTGTAAGTAGGTTTGTACAAACACTTACAAGTCAATCATTTTTTTTTTTAACTAGATATGGTCGGTGTTTCCTATCTGACTACTCTGAGAAGAAAGGCCGAAACAAACTTAGAGGTCAAAGTCTCTTATAAAGTCCAGATATAATCTTGGTCACTTCATGTGAAGACCATGTAGATTGGTGTCTGAAAAGGTCTTTTGAGGAAAGAACCACACAGATTGAGAGGACCGGTCCAGTCAGTGCACGCATTTGTCAGTAATCGCGCAGCTCAACTCAGAACTTAAGGAGCTCAACGATTCGACGAACAATACCAGAGAAAGGACATTGGTGTAGGCCGCATAAATTACTCAAACTGCCAGACCATGATTAAAAAGAACTGAGAGAAAAAATAAAACAAACAAAAAAGCAATGACCTACATAGTCTTCACATTCACAATAAATTAAAATAATATAATACTTTACAAAGTAAATATTCATGTCAACATTCCTTTTTGTCCTCAATATAATCTTTAACGGTATAAAAAGCTTTCTGACACAACTTGCGTTTAATGAATGATTTGAATTTCTTAAGGCTCAGTTCTTGAACGTGGCTTGGAAGTTTATTATAAAAGCATATACATTGTCACCTGAATGAGCCACCTATTTTCTTGAGCCTTGTTTTGTTTTTGTTCCTTGTATTTATATTGTGGATATCACTGTATTTTTTAAACAATTTAATGTTTTTATGGCATATAAAAGATTTTCAAAAATGTACTGAGAAGGCAAAGTAATTATATTAATCTCCTTAATCCCTTTCTGAGAGATTGTCTCGGACTTAATTTATAAATGCATCGAACCGCTCTTTTCTGCAAAACAAAGATAGTCTGAATGTCGGCTGTATTTCCCCACAACAGAATACCGTACGACATTACACTATGAAAATAGCTAAAGTACACTAAACGGGCTGTCTCTATGTTGGTTAAATTACGAATTTTCCTAACAGCGTATGCTGCGGAGCTTAGCTTTTTTGACAATTTATCTATATGTGGGCCCCACTGAAGCTTAGCATCTAAAGTTAAGCCCAAGAATACTGTGTTATCTTCAGGATTCAATTCTTCGCCCTTTATCAACACTATTACATCATTAGTAAATTGAAAGTAACTAAGATTTTATTAGAAAACAAATAAAATCGTACTTACCGATGCACAGTGTGTTTTTCACCCTAAAAATCGGACATGCCCTTTTTATTCCAATAATAGATGCTCTAACATGTTTGGAATGCGAGAGTAGAACACCCAGAGTTCAATTATATTTAAAACCAAAGTTAAAGTCGTTTTTATTATTTTTCTATGGAAACCAGAAAAACCACAAAAATATTAATATAAAAAAAACTATTGAATAATTCTAATATATTTATGTACAGTATTATAAAACACCATTTCGTCTTTATTTTAAGATAATACTTGTAATTTTAACTGCATTCAAATGGGTGTTATGGATTTTTTAGCTTCATTTCGTAATTTATTTTTATTTTTTTTATCTTAGCGAATATGGATTTTATTTCCTAATGTTGTTATTAATTATATCTTTATCCATTTAAATTCAAAATATCTAATCCATATCTAGTAGGATCTCGAAGATATCGGATTTTGAAAATGACGACCTAGGGTTGACACAAATCCAAAATGACAAAATATTTTCTAAAAAAATACCTAATTGTGAAGAGATGATCGTCATACGTAATAATAACGTTTTGCGCTTTTAGTGTAAGTTAATTAAAATAGAAGTAATTTTTCAAAATATTGTTTTTTTTTTTGAGGTAGTAGTAACCAATACCAAATAACCTATTCTTGTAATAGGTAGGTACTACGTGCAATATGGGTGGGATTAACTTGAACTTTTTCTCTGCATCATCCAAAGTTTGACTAGTAGAAAATTACTTTTATGCCTATAAAATTAAGTCCACCTTAAGCAATTCATTTACATTAACCGCTCAGGTACCGCGCGCGTGTTAATCATTATGCGCGCGGGGCCTGACCGATTAAAGTTTTAAATAAATGAATAAGAAAGACTTAGAAATTCAACAATACCATGAACGTTCTTTTTATTTTGCAATAATTGTAAGTATTTAAGCATAGGTTCCTTCTTCTTAATATATCGGAATATAAATATTGACATTAAAAGTGATTTTAATCTGATGAAGGAGATTATTTGGTAAAGGGAAGGGGTCCGCCCTCGTTAGGTTTCAACTAAAACCCTTTACTGTTAAATAATCTCTGGAGGAACGGGGGTGAGGCACCATGGAGCCGTTAAAGACCCATGGTACCACTTCGCCTCAACAGGAGTTGACCCAACCTGTTGAGGGATGTCTGTCCGGGCTCCGACCGGCTGACTTAATGCAAGGAGAGCAAGAGGGCGCCAACCCTCTTGTTGGTCAGCGAGTGGCAAATGAAGCTGTGGATACCGCCACAGCCGGTGCTCTTCAGTCTCCGAGAGTATCCGCAAATGCGCAAGGAGAACCTTTAACAACTAATTTTACCAAATTAAAAGCGTACCAAATACTTGTCGGCGCTGCTAAAAAACTTGGAAAAAATGTCCGACCCACTGATTTAGATATAAGCGATCGCATTTCAATTATTTTAGAAGCTCTGTCATTACCCTTAACTTACCAAACCAATAAAGACTTGCATAATTTAATCATTAAATTTACATCTAAATGTGAAACATTATACAAAAAATGTAATTATAATTATAATATTTTTATAAGAAAACACAAAAAGTGGCTAAACGAAGATTTTTGTAAACAGTGGTCTTGTGTGATAGCCGAACCTCTTCTTAGTAATTCTATTCTTGAACCTAGTCCCAGTTCTGTCCCAGATTACATTCCAAGCTTTGATTTATGTCCTGATTCTGAACCTGGTCCCAGTCACGTCCTTGATTCATATCCTGTCTCCGCTTCCATCCCCTCTACTGATTCATCTTTGATTCCCGGTTCTGTACCGATGAGTAGATATGATGATCCTATTCTTGAACCTAGTCCCAGTTCTATCCCAGATTACATTTCAAGCATTGATTTATGTCCTGTTTCTGAACCTAGTCCCTTCCATGTCCTTGACTTAGACCTTCCATCTCAATCAATTCCCAATTCGAACTATCCTATCCCTGAACCTGGTCCCAGTCACGTCCTTGATTCATATCCTGTCTCCGTTTCCATCCCCTCTACTGATTCATCATTGATTCCTGGTTCTGTACCGATGAGTAGATATGATGATCTTTCCTTAAGACAGAAACACAGAGCTCGAAAACGCTTGCAGGATTATTTAGAAAATGAGTCCCCTAATAAAGTAATATCAGTCTTTGCGAGCACTGTTGAAGTAGGAGGTAGAAAATTAAAAAAGAGCGTTTCCAAAGACCTAGAATTTATTTTTGATTCATGTGTACAGACTCCAACAAGACCGACAAAAATTGCTTCAAAAATTAGAACGCAACCGACACCTTATTCAGCAGATGAAACACTAGCTATTTATATTGACAGACAGTTTTCAGTAGAGACATACAAATTTTTACAACAAGATTTAAAAGCTCGTGGATTTAACGCCTTCCCTCTATACAGCCAAGTGCTCCAAGCCAAAAAACAATGCTACCCGTTACATCCAGTCCATGTATCTGATACAGAAGCTATTATACCAGTTTCCAGCCTAGTTTCTCATTCTTTCGAAAGACTAGTTCAATCGTATGACGCAACTTTCACTGACAACTGTAATCGAAAAGATACCAATAAATTAAATTGTATTTTTGAAGCATCTTGGGGGTTTGACGGTAGTACAGGCCAATCACTATATAAACAGAACTTTTCCCAAAATGAACATGACGAAAGTTGCCTTTTTGCAACTACTTTTATACCGTTGCAGATCAAAACAACTTGTGGACAAGTTCTGTGGCGTAACCCTACTCCACAATCGTATAGATATTGTCGCCCAATTCACATTCAATATAAAAAAGAAACGACTGATTTAATAATGGCTGAAAAACTATTAATACAAAATCAAATTGACCAATTAGACAGATTTGATACTAAAACTTTAAGTGGTCAAACTATATCTACAGAGTTTAAACTATATTTGACAATAATAGATGGTAAAGTCTTAAATATTATTACTAATACAATGTCTCAACTTCGGTGCCCTTTTTGTAAAGCGACTTCTAAAGAATTTAATAATTTAGAGTCTGTGTATTTAAAACCTGTCGATCAAAACCTTTTAAGATATGGCATAAGTCCGTTGCACGCCTGGATTCGTGTTTTGGAATTTTTATTACATTTAGGTTATAAAATTATTGTAAAGAAATGGAGAGTACCTAAAAGTTCCCCGGAAGGTGTTCTTGTCAATGAGAATAAAAAAAAAAATTCAGGACGAAATCCGCAGTAAATTAGGGCTGCTCGTAGATGTGGTTAAGCCTAATACGGGTACGACTAATGACGGAAATACTGCAAGGATGGCCCTGTCTAATAAGTGTCGTACAGTATTTGCTGAAATTTTAGGACTACAACAATGGCTTTTGGATGACTTACATGTCATACTAGTAGTTTTATCAAGTGGATTACCTGTTAATGCAGATAAATTTGATGAATTTTGTAAATTATTGGCCAAAAAATACGTAGAAGAGTATTCGTGGTATCCAATGACCGTAACTCTACATAAAATACTTGTGCACGGCAAAGCTATCATAAAAAACTCTGCACTACCCATAGGATTGTTATCTGAGCAAGCTGGGGAAGCACGTAATAAATTTTGGAGGCACGACCGCGAGCACCACACAAGAAAATCAGATAGAGAAAAAACAATTTTAGACCTTTTCCATCGAGCACTTGAATCCTCTGACCCCTTTATATCGAATATAAGGCTTAATAAAACATTAAATAAGCTTAAGCGTCAACCTCTTCCACCCCAAGCCCTCATATTGTTAGAGCCTTTTGAAGTTCCAACGGACGAAGAAGAAGCTGATCCTGAGGAAAATACAACCACTATGGAGAATGACCTCCCAGATAATTTTGAAATGTTATCTGAAGATGTGGATTTTGATGATTCGTAGTCTTCTGGGTTGTCCGATACTGTACAAGAATCAGATATTTGCACTTATTTTTTTACACCTTTCTGTATCTCAGACAATATCTATTGCATTGATCTAGAAATATAATTCTTAAAATACAAATAATAATTATTTACTTTTAACAAAAAGTAAAACCGCCTTCAAAACCCATAAAATAAACTTATAATAGATACGGTTTAGGAAGTCGGTGGCAGTTTTTCCTCAATTAAACTATAATAGTTTATTTTATGGGTTTTTGAAGACGGTTTTACTTTTTTGATAAAAGTTTTATTATTTCTTAATTTTTAGTACCGAAAAAAAAGTAATCTTCGATTTACAACAATCATAATAATTGATTTACACTCACAACTAAAATTAAATAAAATGCAGATGTAACAATAATACAGCACCTACACCCTTTACTGTATTATTGTTACATCTGCTTAAACATTTACAGTGTACAGGCGTTATGTTATTTTATGGAAGGGTGTAAACAAGGCATAGTCGTACGATTAAAGGAATCGCGGGCAATTTGCTGTAAGTTATTGAAGAGTTCCGTTGTCTGTCTCCGAAACTCTTCATCAGATCTTTACTAAATTTGTGTGGTACCATTTCAAAGTGAACTTCTTTCAAACAAAAAAAGAATTTTGCAAATCCGTTTACAAATGACGGAGTTATGCCCGAACATAAAAACATAATGTAAACATCCGAATTCAAAACCTCCTCCTTTTTTGAAGTCGGTAAATAATAAATAGGTAGCATAGCAAAAAGCGTAACAATCAATAAATTAGGGTAATCGCTACCTATGCAATCCGAATTTCTCAAAATATTTCTACAAAGTTTATTTTCCAAGAGAGGCAACCCTAAAATCATAGAAATTCTATGAGAACTTTAGAAGCATGTTTCTCCGAGATCCTACTGGATATGGACACGATTATTTTTTTGGGGTTTAATTGTATCTTAGTCAATGTAATGAGTTTAAAATAAAATCCATATTCGTTTGGATTTATCATAAAAAAAATAAAATCTTAAATTAAAAAAAAAGCTGATACTGGGTTTCCTTGCGGAGTTAAAGTCTTGTAAGTATAGTCAAAAAATGCCTAAAATATACCGTTAGTTGTGTATTGTAACAGAAATAAGAGAAACTTTTCCTGAGACGAGATATTTTCAGATTTATCAAAATACCTAAAAATATCAAAATGGCTCTAACTTTGGTTCTAAGTATATTTGACCTCCGGGTGTTCTACTCTCGCATTTCAAACAGTTTTCAGCATCTATTAATGAAATAAAAAGGGCATGTCCGATTTTTAGGGCAAAAAACACACTGTGCGATGGTACAAAACACCTCCATTTTTAAGAGTTTTTCTCCTACTATCATTTTTGAACTCCAAAATGGAACAAAACGGCATAGCTAAGGAAAAATAAATTTGTCGCGAGACTGCAACTCGACGCGTTGTTAGAACTCGACTGGGACCATAGTTTAAGATCTGTGGGGACCAAGCAAGCGTTACAGCGCTTATTTGTGACACGCGTGCCTCGCCTACTTTGCACTTCCACTGTTTTTTATGTTCCGTGATAGTCGTAATATATTTTGGTTGCATTTTCGTAGGGTACTAATTACACACGTTTGTTTGACCTGGGATTGCATTAAATCCGCAAAAGTACTGTATATTAGGTATCAATTTTGTATATTAGGTTGGGGAAAAAGTATTTTCGCATTATAGTATGTATGAACTTGTAATAAAATCTCTTTGGCTATACTATTTGTATCTGGCTGGTTTTGGTATAATTGAAAGTTTAAATTTTAAAGAACATAATTCCAAATTCAAATTAGGAAAATGTGTGATTTTCATTTGTTTTTCATACCGTCAAGATGAGTGAATCTAATGAAGAAATTCGATACATTTTAAAATTTTACTACAAAAAAGGTAAAAATGCAACGCAAGCCGCGAAAAAAATTTGCGATGTTTATGGACCTAGTGTAGTGTCTGTGAGAGTAGCACAAATTTGGTTTAAGCGTTTTCAATCCGGAAATTTTGATGTCAAAGATGCACGTCGCTCTGGTCGCCCTATTACGGATAAAATGGATGCCATTTTTGAAAAAGTGGAGCAAGATCGACATATCAGTAGTTACGACGTAGCTGAAGAACTGGAAATTGACCACGAAACAGTTTTGGCGCATTTGAAAAAAACTGGGTAAACAAAAAAGCTCGACATTTGGGTACCTCACGAGCTCACTGAAAGAAACCTAATGAACCGTGTACTCATTTGTGATTCTTTATTACGACGTAATGAAACCGAACCATTTTTGAAGAAGCTGATAACTGGTGATGAAAAGTGGATCACGTATGACAAGAACGTGCGAAAAAGGTCGTGGTCAAAGGCCGGTCAGGCTTCACAGACTGTGGCGAAACCCGGGTTAACTCACAACAAGGTGATACTGTGTGTGTGGTGGGATTGGAAGAGCATTATTCATTATGAGCTGTTACCACCAGGCAGGACCGTCGATTCTGAACTCTACTGCGAACAACTGATGAGATTAAAGCAAGAAGTTGAGAGAAAGCGGCCGGAATTAATCAACAGAAGGGGTGTGGTTTTTCATCATGATAACGCTAGACCTCACACATCTTTAGCCACTCAGCAAAAATTAAGAGAGTTTGGCTGGGAGGTGTTAATGCATCCGCCGTATAGTCCTGACCTTGCACCTTCAGATTTCCACCTGTTTCGGTCTCTTCAGAATTCTTTAGGCAGTGTCAGGTTAACATCACGAGAGGGCTGCCAAAACCACTTGTCGCGGTATTTTGACCAGAAGTCCCAAAATTTATATAGCAATGGGATCATGTCCCTACCTACAAGATGGCAAAAAGTTATCGAACAAAATGGTACCTACATACTTTAGTTAAATGTAAATAAACTATATTAAAAAATGTTTTGAATTTTCTTAAAAAATGCGAAGAAACTTTTTCCCCAACCTATTATTACGATTTATGAAGTAGTAAATAAATTAGGACGATTACAGACAATGGATGTGGCTTGCCAAGTATGAGATCGCGCTGTCACTTGCATACGATGCAGAGCATACTTGTAGAGTAATATCCCTTGCTGTATGCAAGGGATATTACTCTGCAAGTATGCTCTGAATAGTTGAATTTATAAGGTAATAGAATAGTAGCAAGATGTCTTGAAATTAGAATTTGTATCCACTTTTCCATTTGTAGAACGTGCAACCTGCAATACAGCGCGCACTGTCCTGAACAAACACCTCTTGGATTCCACGTTAACATTTAAACAAGGTAATTAAATTGATGTATCATTCAAACAATCTATCTTCCTTCGTCATTTGTATTTTATTTTGCCGTTCTATTAGTAAATCCCTCCTACTATGTGGAAATAGTCAGGTGAAAAAATAGGTACATTGCTGCCTCTTTCGTACGCAGTGTTGTAAGAGCCAGGCTGACCAAAAACTAGAAAAGGAATCTATTAGGAACCCAGTTTTATTTACTATGTCAGTCCATTAAAGTGAATTGTGCGGTCGGTAAATATGGCTCGGTCGAAGTACAATTTTGTTGTGGGGTTCTCTAATAGCGTTTCTGGGTTGTGTTTGTAGTATGGTACTACTTATATAGTGTCTATAAATTTGTATTTATGAGCTAGTTTTTTTAGTTAGTGTATTACGTTGGCTACTTGATCATGTCGATTTTTGTAGTCTGTCTGGGCTATTGATTTGCGGGCGCTAGTGATATGTTGGATTGTCTCTGGTGAAATATTACATTTTCTAGATGTGTCGGTTGTTAAATTCTTTATAATGTATTTTCTGTAGTTTTTGGTCTCAATAACTTGGTATTGCAAGCATGAATCCTTCAGTCTCCGGAAAGAGTTCGCCTCGATTTAGCCACACATTCGACGCAACTTTGTCGACATTTAATTGGCATACATCTTGGCGATGTCTCCCGTGTAGAGACTTCTGGGTCCACTCTAGAAATTTGATTTTATCATCAGTCACTCTTTCGTTTTGTTGTTCAGTTGTGTCTTTAAGATTAAGAGGTGTTCGTTTTGTGCTATTAGTTTGTGAAGTGTGGAAGATGCAGTTTTATCGAAGAAGTATTTTCTGAGAGTTGTGATCTGTCGGTTATGTAAATTTAAAATATCAATAAGTCCCTTGCCTCCCTCCTTCCGTGGTAGAGTTAACCTTTGCAGGCATGACCTTGGGTGGTGTTTACGGAATTGAGTCATTGTTGTGTTAATTTTCCGTTGCAGGTTTTTCAGGTCTGTTTTGGTCCAGTTAAGTATACCGAACGAATAGGTGAGGACAGGGATAGCTAAGGTGTTAATTGCTTTTATTGTGTTTCGTGAGTAGAGTTGTGTTTTAAGAATAGTGTCTAATCTATGTTGGAATTGTTGTTTTAATTTCTGTTTGGTCTCTTTATAGTGTATCTGACTTGATTGTATGTATCCTAAGTATTTGTAAGTATCCTGCTCATCCAGTGGTTCTATCTGTTCGCCTGTTTCTAAGGTGTATTGGTGTTGGTAGTTGTGTCCTGCTCTAACTGAGTTTATTTTGCATTTATCTATGCCAAATTCCATTTTTATGTCGTTTGTGAATTTGTCTGTCAGATTAGCTAACTCGTTAAGTTGACTCTCGGTTTTTGCGTACAATTTTATATCATCCATGTACAATAAATGGTTTAAAATGCCACCCTGGGCTGGGCACACCACAATGGGCTGAGTGCATCTCCCTGGAAGATTCCTCTCTGTATTTTAATTGGACTTGTGTCTATTGTTTCGTTTTCAACCAACCAAGTTTTCATCACGGTCTTGAGAAATGTTGCCAATGACGGGTGTATTTTGTAAATTTCTAATACTTGCACTAGCCATGAATGGGGAACAGAGTCATAGGCTTTTTTGTAATCGATGTACAGACGCCAGCACATCAAGCTACTACTCGTACAATCTGTCAGATTTTTTTAATAGTTTTTCGACTTTATTGCTAAAGCATTAATTAGGTTCAAGGTTGATTGGGAAAATCTGACAGTTTCGGGTAGGTTGACCTGCTGGCGTCTGTACATTGTAAATAAATCTGATTTAGATTTCTGAACTTTTTTTTAAAACAACGGAGTCTATGATTAATTGTTCCTTGCAGCCTTGGCTATACTTTCGACATCCTTTCTGTTGCTCGGCTAAGATGTTATTGGCGTCAATGCGCTCGTATATCAGTTCAGATATACAGGCTGTGATGATCTCTGCAAGCATGTAATAGGTCTGTATTTAGCTGGATTAGAGAGATCATTACGGTCTTTTGGTATCATAAAAGTTGTTCCAGACATAATGTACGAAGGTATTGATTTGGGGTCTTAGATGAATGAATTTATAAATGTATTTAGGTAACAATGAATTGCTGTGATTTTTTTGTACCAGTAACTACGGATGTGGTCGGATCCGGGAGCTTTCCAATTATGTAACCTTGTTAGAACTTTATGATTTTTTTCTGAGAATATGTGCTTAAACACCATTGGCTGAATGTTTGTATTGTTATTATTGACAATTCTGTTTGTATCCAATCAGCTTGGTGATTATGGCAAATAGGTTGTACCCATAATCTTTCCCAGAAGTGTTGTAATGTCTCTGGGTAGGGGGTGCTATTTTCATTGTCACATGGGATGTTGTGTTGAGTATTTGTAGTTGCCTGTTTGTTTGATATTGCGATAAAAAAGTTTTTCACTATGAGTAAATTGAGTGTTTTGTTGTTTTCTTAACGTGCAAGCTTTATATCTTTCAAGTCGGCCTGATACGACAGAAAGTTTTTGTTTCAGTGTGTCTAATGTGTGTGCTGCTTGTCTGTTTGGTTCTTCGTGTACGGTATGATTTTTATAATGTTTTATGATTTTTTTACATGTTTTTTTTTAAATTTTCTATTTCTGCTGCCGTTCATAAATTGTGTCATTCTACCTATTTTCTTTCTTAAATCTTCAACTTTTTGTTCTAATCGTCTTTGCAATTTTGGCTTGTATTCTGTTTTACCTCAAATTATTTTTCTCGGTTCAAGTGTTATCCTTGCTCCATTTACCTTAGTAGCGGTCCTTGCGGCACAGTATACGATAGTTTGTAATGTGTGGTGAAATCGGTGTCTTTATTAACATTTTCTGGGAGTATGATTTTGTCTAAGTAGCCAATTATTCTTGCAAGATTTTCAATGGCTTCTGTTTAGGAATATAAATTCTATTAAAAGTATTCGTTTCTTCAAAAAACTGGAGTGCTTGTTGGAACAAATCATCTATTAATGGCTCCCTATCTGGGTTAATTTGTGGGTTAGATAGAATTTCTGTTATTCTATTGAATTCAGTGTTATCCGATGTTTGTGTATTATGTGTAGGTTCTTCTATGGTGTTTGTGTCAATGTTGTTTGTTATTTGGGTATCAGTATTGTTGATATTAGTAATAGCTGTTATAGTTTCCCTATTGTTGCGTGAGTTAAGATTATCTACTTCGAGTTCTTCAGACACCTTTGACTTTAAGGAATTTAATTTTTCATCGGTGATGTATTTATTGATTATTATTGCTCTCCTCTGATCAGCAATTCGTTGTTCACTTAGGTGAGCAAGTGAGGGGCAACTGTTGATAAAATCTGGATACATCTTCTATAAACTGTTTCATTTCTGCCTAAATCTGTAACTCTATAATAAGACCGCATTATAGCTTCATTTTGTTCACTAGTCCATCTCATTCTATTTTGTGTAGTATGGTTTTCTAGGGCTATAGATCGCATATGTGTCGGTGTAGGTGTTTGTTGTATATGGTCGATAGAATTTTGTAATTGTAGTGTAAAATGGTTTAACTGTAGTTGGTCTAACTCTTACTTCGTTAAGTATCTCGTCTATTGTTTGTTGCGGTAGTAACTTGTTATTTTGTATAGCTCTACGTTGGTTTCCTATTCTCTGTCGACTAACCTGCATGTTCGGGTATTTTTCTATAAATTTTAGGTAGAGCGGTTCGAGATAAGTTCTTTTGTCTGTATCTAATGAAGTCAATTGAAAGTAAGTGCGCAGAATGAATGTATTCATTTCAGTGTGATTTTGTCCATCGTCTGCGCGTTCTTTAAGTGCTTGTAGTGGGTGCATGCTCTGAGTCTAAGTTGACTTCCTGCACAACACTATCAAGCGTGCTGCTGGTGGACAAGCTAGTTGTTCTTCTTGTCATGTAGGATGGGCGAGTCGAAGGGATGTATGAGAATAATGAAATGGTATCATCGCCCGTGGAATCGGCTGTGGGTTCTACGTAGTGAGCCCGCCTGTTCAACTCACTATGACCAGCTGTAGCAATTTTGTCGGTAGGAGCGCATACAACCCTAATCTCTTCAAAGTGAGAGTGAACCTGCTTCTTCTAGGTAAGCTTTCTCCATCATCGACTTTGTCTCTGTCACCTCTGACCTAGACTAGAGTCAAGAGCAAACCCATCTCAAATAAAAAAAAAATGGAGCCCGCTTGCTCATCTCCTCACTGCCGATGGTTCGCATGCTGTGGCACCTAGCATCGGCTCCAGATGCGCCCCGGCGCTCCCCGGGAAGCGACCGTAAATTATATACTCTTTTATTGCTCATCTCCATAAAGGGTTACCTTTCCTTGTTAGCCGCGTAAAATTTTTGTACAGTTGTACAGTACGCGTGTCCGCCCCCCCCCCCCCCCCCCACGTAGCTAGGTGTTCAGCTTGGACGTAAGGTAGGATTTTAGGGGGATTATTATTATTATTTAACCCCACACATACTGTGTAGAAACTAAACGATGTCTGTGTTTTTCAGTCTTTTATATAAAGAGACGTGCGAATAATAACTACCTATAATATTTTATTGTAGATAGTTACCTTCCTAACTTACCCAGTCGTTGTCAATGATAAAATAATATTTCATCATTATTACACTGTAACAAAATTCAACAGTTCAACTGACATTCGTTCATCGCACTCACCTAGCCGACTCACTTCGGCGCAGGTGGTTGCTATGGTTGCTATGGCTACAAGAATCGGGTGAAGTGATAATAAGATCACGCCGCGCTTGCAGAATCGGGTGAAGTGATAAGATCACGCCGCGCTTTTAGAATTGGGTGAGGTGATAGTATCACGCCACGCTTGAGCGTTACGTCATTAATATTATAACCGGTTTTTTTAAAATTTTATTGGAAATATTCAAATGCGCGTCAAACAAATTTTTGAGCTTCAAACTAATTAAAATAGGTTTTCAACCTATTTTAACTAAAGCCCGTCTTTTTAACTTTTGGTCTTTTTAAAAACTATCTGAACATTTAAAGTTGGTCAGCGAAAAATTTCCATTGAGAGCTTTGTATTACGAGGTGCTGTTAATTTAATTAATCTTCCTGATTTACAATAGTTGGTATTCTAATTAACTGTGTACGCTTCTTTTAAACTGTTTAAATCTAATCTGCCTTCTAAATAGATCTGCTAATCATTTCCAAATAGTCCACGGTTACGTGGTTTGAAAATTATTTAGTGCTAGGTTATTCTTTTACCACGTTTAAATTCAAACCCAAGATGGCGGCTGCGAAAATTTTAAATTATTCATCATAGGTGTCGTTTTTCGGTTATTACAATGACCCCATTTTCTTTATCACGAAAACCATAAAAATAATACCTATGACGAATAATTTGAAAAATTTTGTAGCCATCATTTTGACCTCAACATCAACTAGACACTTAAATACTAGCTTTGAAATAATATAAAATGATCACTATAATAGCATAAAAATATTGTTAAAATCTCGATTATGATTGCAGAATAGAATAGAATAGAATAGAATAGCATTTTATTTGCAAATATGGGTAATACATAAGTAGATAGTAGTCGGTATACATCAGAGTTCTGCCATATTTCACCATTCGGTATGCAAACATTTTCATTATACGAGTACAAAATTGTTAAAATTTAAATTCTTAAATTAAAACATTAAATTAATTACATTCGATAAATAAAATTATTAAAATTCAAATTGTCATTATAACATTAACTTAATAGGTAACAAGAATTATTAAAATTCAAATTTTCATTAAAACTTTAACAATAATAAATAAAATTGTTAAAAATTTAAAATGTCATTAACAGTATAATTATATAAGAATAAAAATCGTGGTCGAACATAAATTAACAAACAAACATTAAAATTCTAGGTCATAAATAGTATGTAACATTCCTCAAGTAAATCAATAATTAATTAATTAAACCTTACGAAAAACTTTTGTCCGTTAAAAACTCAGTTACACTGTAGTAGGTTTTATTTATCAATAATTTTCGAAGTCTACTTTTGAATTGGACCGTTTTCAAATCTTTCCAAGCTCTTGGCAATTTATTATAAACAATTGGAGCCATGTAATAAATACTTTTGCGCATCATAGTTGTTTGACACGATACCTGATTTAATTTTGTATTATCTCGCCTATTTCTTGGGAATACATCGGCCAAACGTTCAAAACGATTTGGATTGTTCTTTACAAACACAGCTACTTCGAGAATATAAATACAGGGAAGTGTCAAAATGTTGTACTGCTTAAAATATGGCTTGCAACTGTCGGTGGTTTTTAGTTTGAACATTGACCGGAGACATCTTTTTTGAGCCTTAAATGCAATCTCTTTATCAGTGGAGTTTGCCCAAAAAATGACACCGTAGCGCAAGTGAGATTCCGCTATGCCGTAGTAAGCCGCAAGAAGTGCTTTAGTATCGACTATGGATGATAACCTGTATAAAGCATATGCCGACGAACTCAATTTTTTACACAATACGCCTATATGTGCTTTCCAATTTAAACTGCAGTCTATTTGTAATCCCAAAAATTTGGTATCAGTTACCTCATCAATATCGTTAGTTTTGTAATGTATATGAAGGTTAGGTACACCAGGCATACGTTGTCTGAAGTGCATTAACTTTGTCTTTCTTAAATTTATATTTAAATTATTTTTATCTAGCCATTTAATTAAACTGTCAAGAGAATTATTTATGTCCGTTTCATATGTATTTACGTTTTTACACAGGATTGTAATAGTGCTATCATCAGCAAACATAGTTAAAGGCTGTTCAATGGACGTGGGCATATCATTAACATATAATATAAAACCAAACGGGCCCACAACGCTTCCCTGTGGAACACCGAATTTAATTTTACGTTCTCGTGATCGTGATATCTCTTCATGTTTATTCATTACATTAATGCGACTAATCTCGGTTATCTGTGTTCTGTTTTCTAAGTACGATTTCAAAAGTTCGAGCACGTTACCTCTTATGCCGTAGGCTTCTAATTTATTTAACAATGTATTATAATGGACGTAATCAAAAGCCTGCGTCATATCACAAAATATGGCACATATGGGGGATCGTTTATCCACACTTCTAATTATCGGAAACAAAAAATCATAAATGGCCATATCGATGGTTCTATGTTGCCTAAATCCTTTTTGTTCTTCACATAATATATTATTCTTTTCAATGAAGCTACTTAACTGATTGTAGATATACTTTTCAAATACCTTTGAGATGACTGGTATGAGTGAAATGGGTCTATAATATTCCATCAATTCCTTATCCTCTTTCTTAAATAAAGGCTTAATTATAGATACTTTTAATGCTTCTGGATACATACCCGTACATATAATAAGATTGATTAAGTGACTTAGATGACTGCATATCTCAATTGACACTGATTTTAATATCTTAGTGGCGATCCCATCATAACCTACACTACCAGTGTTTTTTAATGACATTATTATTTTATGTATGTCGTGTGGTGTGCTGGGTGTCATAAACATTGATTTAGGACTTCTTGACGTAATGGATGCTTTTGGTTTATATTCAGCATCTAATTTTGGATAAATTTTGTCAACAAAAAAGTCATTAAAAGCATTAGCGATATCCAATGGTTTGTAAATAGTTCGATTACCAACTTTTATTTTTGCAATTTGGTGTTTAGGGAAATTGTTGTTTGACTGCATAATTATTTGCCAAGTAGTCTTAGATTTATTTTTTGATTGTTTTATTTTGTAATTATTCTGTGCTTTCTGTGTTAGATTAATAATTTTATTATACAGCTTAGAATACGTAGCAAATTTCTTTTTATTTTCTTGGTTAGGATTCAATCTAAATTGCCATAAGAGTTTTCTTTTTTTCTTACTGCACAATTTAACGCCATTTGATAGCCATTTAGGTTTATCAAATGTGTTGATTTTGATTTCCTTGAACGGAAAGCATAAATCGTAGAACAATTTAAATGTGCTGATAAATTCATTGTACGCCAAATTAGGATCCTCCGTAAGATAAATCTCCGAAAATTTGAGACTGTTTATACAGTTTTTAAATTTCACAATATTTTCGTTGCAATAATCCCTTCTAGTTATATGCCAGTATTTTATTCTACATACAGTGGGTACTGGACATTGAAGCAGCTGTGCTGTATGGTCTGACAATGCAAACTCCAACACGTCCGTTTTACAATTCCTTTTAAAACTATGCGCAAAATTATCTATACAGGTCTTGCTAGCCATTCGAGTCGGTTGTTTAAGAGCAAGTTTTAAGTTGTAATTTAGTAACATACACTCCAGTTCAACTGAATTTCCATTCGGTTTTAAAATATCGATATTAAAATCGCCTGCAATTACAATATTCTTATTAAATCGGTTTGATAAGTCTTTGAGTAACAATTCAAGTTTATTAAAGCATTCAGTTATATTCTTAGGATTTGGGACTCTATAGAGACATATGACTATCAATTTATATCTAATCAGCTCAACACCACAACACTCAAAAACCCCTGGTGTTGACAATCTTGCTATTTGAGGTATTTCTTTCCATTGTTGACAATTATTAATAATAATGCATGCTCCCCCTCTCTTTTTATCTTGTCTACTGTTCGGGGTTGGGGTGAGTTTAAGATAAACTATTAAAGTTTATAATAAGATTAATATATTTCAGCAATACAAATGGGATAACGATTAAAACTAATGAGGTGAATGGGATGAGATTGAGTCGCGCCCGATATGCTATGCTAAAGCGTACTGACTGTTTTTACTTAAATAATACATAAAATATTCAAGGCATAGAGCGCGGTGCAGCGGTGTCGTAATTACGCTGACATGGTTATTATTGTTCGGTGATTGACCCGAACATGCTCCCGAGGGAGAAAAAGATGAGGTTAGTATGTAGGTATATTTAAATGGATAATGAAATTAATATTAACAAGGTGAAGAAGACAATGTTCATATAATACTAAAATAGTTATGTAGGGTTAGTTATGTTAGAAGATGAAAGTAACATTGCAATTTAAACAGAATCACTACAGTATAAATCAGGAAGAGAAAACACGCGAAAGATCGGTGAAGAACCTCTATCTTCCTTTTTTTGTAAGCACTCACTAGATAGAGCTAGTCGCTTAGGATCACTTTTCACTGATTTACTACTAGATTGCCCTTTTTCCCTAATTTCACTACACTCAATCACAACACTTTCTGTAGCAGGGTGTGGAGACGCCAACGCAGTCACTGCAGGAGCTGTTGTCCGCTCTGTTGTACGATTTCTTTTACGTTGCCATTGCCGCCAACGTTTAAAACAGTACGCTGCCACCAATAATAAGATTCCCAATATGATGAGATATATAGCAGTATACTGATGGACGTCGTGGTAGGAGATATTGGTGCTCAAAAGTTCACTCTGCTTCATGATCTCAAGACTTTTCTTAATAGCTTCAAATTGTCTGAGGTTGTCTGAGTTATTGGGATAAAACTCATATGAGATTTCTGGCATAGTGATATTTATTATGTGATTGATTGGTGATATTTCCGGTGAGATTATTTTTGTCATCGTGCTAATTGTACTAGACAATCTTTTGTTCGAATACACCATAAAATCTTCTGTTTTTACTAAACAGCCTTCCCCAACACGCAACAGACCAGCACCTGATAACCTAACTGCTTGAACTTGATTTTCACACAGAAGTTTGACGTTACATTCATTGCAGCATAAATAATAATATTTGTTTTCTGATGTTAACTCTCTCCAGTCATTCTTGCACGAGGTAGTTTTAGTTTTACATGTTCTTGTGCCTGGGATCGTCTCACAAAGGCTATGATCATCTCTCATGTGGTGAATAGGCCTACTGATATGACACAGAATAGTCACAGGATTTTGTATTACGCATGACTGCAGATCCGTGTCTGTGATAGTTAAATACGAATCCTTTCTCATGTTGATGGCTGCTAATTCAGAGATAGTTTTGATCTTCATCATCATATTATCTTTTACAATGCGTGGAACCGGGATAAGATTAAATACCTCGTAAAGATCCCTTTCAATCAGGGGTATTTTTATTTCTATAATTAGGTATTTACCAGAGTATTTGGCTCTTACTTTGAGCAAGCTGTAAAGATCTTTAAGATTAAAGTTGTCGACAGGAACTACCAAGTCTCCAGATATTTGTCCTGATATTATGCTTAGCTCTGATCTGAGTTGCTTTGGAGATATCAGATGAAAATCTAGTTTTCCAGTATAAATATCAGTTACTGTATCTAAAATTGAGTCCTGGATTCGTCGAAGGGTATACAACAAGTTGTTGGCAGTGAAAGCCGAGGTTATGAAGTCTGTGATGATAGTTATGTTTTGCACTTGTCGAACGAGGTTTTTATAAGAATCTTCGAGATAATTGAGCTTTTGATTTATAATTTTGTGGTGTTTGTTTATAGTATTCTCCATCCTTTTCATGAGGTTAAATTCAGCTTCTACGACCGACGTTTGGTTTTTCCAGAGGTTGTATAAATGGTTTTCATTTTGCTTTAAAAGGTCAATATCCTTCTCATATTTTTCTGCAAATCGTTGGTCCAACACTCCGAATAAACTATTTGCAATGTAGCCTACTCCGTCTAGCAAACCGCGTCGCCGGCGTTTCTTATTAGTCATAAACGAATCATTCATCATGACAATATTATTATAATGTTTAATTTCTTCGAACTCGTGCTCGAGTTGTAACATGACGCCGTCGCAAGGTGTTTGTGTTCTAATCGTAGAGCATAAGGTTTCAAGATACTTGATATACTTTAGTAGTGCCGCCGTTCCTTGTTGATAAGGATTTGTGTCATAATAGACTATTAAATGCCAATCATCTCTAATTAAATGCATATTAGATATTTTATCGAAGTAGACACTATTGTTTGTCAGCAGGGTGAAGTTGTAGGATGCTTGAGCGGTGTTTAATAGAGACAGCAAAAATAATGTCAAAGATAAAACTATAGCTGAGAATGAGATAGGACGTCTTTTCTTCGCCGCTGGCAATTTATTATCAACTTTTGGGGCATTTGGATCTTGATCAATTTTATTTGTTGGGAGTAAGGACAGTTTTACAACTGGGCGTTTTAAGAGCCCGTTTTTGGTTTTAAGTGTGACGACCCTTACGTGTCCATCACTTCCAGGATGCAACGCTACTACGCGACCTAGACTCCATTTTCCAGGTGGAAGGTTGTCGTCCTTTATAATAACGATGTCGTTAAGATTGAGATCTTTTTGATGTTGTCGCCATTTGGACCTCGTAGAAAGCTGCGAGAGGTAGTCAGTCTTCCACTTATCCCAGATATCTTGATAGATTTTTTGCGTCAAGTTCCATCGTGTTCTGAGATCATGTTCTGTTTCGAAAATCGTTAAGTTGGGGCCACTTGCTAAAAAGTGAGCCGGGGTCAAGAAGTCAAGATCCTCAGGATCTTCTGTCAGTGGGCACAGGGGTCTGGAGTTCAAACAAGCCTCAAGTTGGGACAGTAGGGTATTATATTCCTCGTAGGTTAATTTTTGCTCCCCCACGACACGCTTGAGATGATGTTTTAGGCTCTTAACTGCAGCTTCCCAGAGTCCACCAGCAGATGGCCATGATGGGGCGTTAAAGTGCCACTCAATATTCATTTCAGAGATTGTCGAGGTAACTTCTTGGTCAGACAAGATGTAGGCGATTTCGGCAAACTCTTGTTTTAAAATTTTGTTGGCTCCTATGAAGTTAGTTCCCTGATCACTATAGATGTGCCCAGGAACTCCTCTTCTAGCCGACATTCGTCGAAGTGCGGCAATAAATGCTGACGCAGTGAGATCTGAGACGATTTCTAAATGTATGGCTTTAGTTACCATACAAACAAAAACTGCGACATATCCTTTACAGGTTTTAATGCCACGACCTTTGTTTGCCTTAATAAGGATGTGTCCGGTATAATCTATTCCAGTGTGGTAAAAAGGCCGGTTCGGAATCAATCGTGCTGGAGGTAGGTCACCCATGATTTGATGTTGTGGTATGGGATTATTTCTTTTACATTTGACACACATTCTTAATCGTTTCTTTGTGACTCTGATTCCTCCAAGAATCCAGTATTTGTGTCTTATAAACCCAGTAGTCATTTTTACTCCGCCATGAAATACAAGTTCGTGTGATTCATCTATGATAAGATCTGCCAATTTCGATTGATTCGGGATTATGATGGGATGCTTCATTTCGGGATCAAGATTGGAATGTTTAAGTCTGCCACCGACACGGAGTATATGATTAGTGTCAAGTATGGGATTGAGATTAAGAATCTGGCTTTTCTTACTTAGTGGTTCATTATTTTTCAGCCGCGATATTTCTTTATCAAAATATTCGTTTTGGACGTGCTTAATTAACATTTCTCTTGCGGTCTTTATATTTTGCAGAGTAAGAAAACATGTGCGTTTTTTCTTGTAAACAACAATGTCGATGAACTTGTTGATGTAAGCTAATACTCGAGTAACTTTCCTTATAGTGCTATATTTTAGTAATAATTGATTAATTATTAAAATTTCAGGTTTAACAATGACCATATTTACTTCCTTTTTTTTTCTGAGTTCTTCGCTAGTAATACTCGTATAAATCGGCATCTTATGAGATTCTATAGGCTTATATTGTGGTAACCAATCGGGCCCTTGCCACCACAGCGAGTGATTGGCTAATTGAGCAGCAGGTAAACTGCGGCTTGCGCAATCTGCGGGGTTTTCTTTGGATTTTACGTAACTCCAGTTATCTTTAGGTATTATTTCAGTAATAATCCTCACTCGATTCGCAACAAAGGGTTTCCATTTCTCCGGTTCGCCACATAACCAACCTAGAACAGCCTTTGAATCAATCCAACCATAAATATGCACCTTGTAGCTCGATAGGGATAAGATGACTTTTCGCATAAGTTTTGACAACAAAAGAGCGCCGTAAAGTTCCAGACGCGGGATCGATTGTGGTTTTTTCAGTGGTATTACTTTTGATTTCCCTGCAATAAGTGTAACTTTGGTTTCATTTTCTCTCTGTATTTTGCAATACACGACGCAAGCGTAAGCTTTTGTGCTAGCGTCGCAAAAGCCATGGAGTTCTATGATATCCCTTTCATGGGTTTGAATCCAACGTGGTATTTTAAATCGAGATATATGAGATAGATCGGCTTTAATAGTATTCCACTCTAACGCAGTTTCTTGAGGGACAGGGTGGTCCCAACCCAGGTCTGATTTCCATAATTCTTGGAACAAGATCTTGAGTTTTATTGTGACTGGGGCTAGCCAGCCCAGAGGGTCAAAAATTTTAGATATTTGAGATAAGAATTGCCTTTTTGTAAGGATGTCTTGAGAGATAAACTCTATAGGATGAAAGATAAATTGATCATTTTTCGGTTCCCACCGAAGACCTAAAGTTTTGGTTGACTCCGGCTGCTTAAAGTCAAAGTCTTCCTTTTGAAATGCATCAGAACTATCTATTATTTCTGGCAAGTTTGATCGCCATTTTCTGAGATTAAATCCCCCAGATTTGAGGAGGTTGATCATCTCTGCTTTGAGCTGTTTAGCTGCTCTCGCTGAATGTTCACCATGCATGAGATCATCCATGTAAAACGAGTGTTCTAAGATGTCAGGAGCGCTACTTTGTGGATAGTTTGGCCTTTCATCGATAGCCAGTTGCTTCAGTGTCATCATGGCCAAAAAAGGTGCGGCTTTTGTGCCATATGTAACTGTCGCTAACTGATATTCTTTTAAAGGTTGAGATTGATGATTCCGCCAGATAATTTTCTGATATTTCTGATCATCGGGATGTAGCCAGATTTTGCGAAACATTTTTTCTATATCTGCTGTGAAAGCGTATCTAAATTATCTCCATTTTAAGATAAGGCTCTGAAGGTCTTGTTGTAGATTGGGACCTCGACACATAAGATCACTGAGGCTGTATCCACTCGAGGTTTTTGCCGAGGCATTAAAAACAACTCGCAATTTGGTAGTTGATGACTCAGATCGTTGGACGCAATGGTGCGATAAGTAGCAGTCCGGTTGTATGTGTGGCGCAACGGGTGTCATATGTCCGAGCTCTAGGTATTCAGAAATAAACGTTTTGTAGTCACTTGCCAGTACTGGTTGCTTACTTAATTTCCGCTCTATTTGGAAAAATTGAGCAATCGATTTTGTTTTCGACTCGCCTATATTTTCCTCAAAATTTTCTTTGAATGGTATTTTAACGACGTAGGTTCCGTCTTCACGTCTAGAGGTCGAAGATTGGTAAAAGTCGATGCATTTCTGATCTTCTTCTGATATCGCTGGAGATTCATGTATGTCCTCCACTTCCCAAAATTGCTGAATCTCTTCGATATTATTTAGGATCACATTGCAATGGTACGTTTTGTAGTTGCCGCTTAAGATCCATCCCAACTGGGTTTGTTGGGCAATGGGCAACATACCTTCTGATCGACAGATACCGTCCATAAGGATAGTGGAATAGATATCTGCCCCAAATAAGATGTCAATAGGCCTACTTATGTAAAATTCGGGATCTGCTAGAGTTATTTGGTTAAGAGTAGGCCAGTCTGGCTTAGGTAAAGTACAGCTGGGTAAGTTATTTATGAGTTTATTCATTATATATACGTCCGTTTCAAAGGTAAAATCGCTAATCAACGACGAACATTTGATGGTAATCATGCCCGTACAGTTGTTTTCCTTGTTTCCTATTCCAGAGATATAACCGTTACATTTCCGTCGCGGTAGTCTTAACAACTGAGCTGCGCTTTCCCTAATTATGGATGTCTGTGATCCTTGATCTAAAAGAACTCTCATTTTTTTATAAGATCCATCCGCTGCTTGTACGTTAATTATTGCTGTGGCAAGCAATATTTCTGGGGGTTCTTTAAGAAGCGATGCAACTGTGTTACTTTCTTGCTGCTGAGATGGCGATTTCGTAATCGTGGCTGCGTTTGACTCAGATCGATGTGACGTAAACGATTCATGCAAAATGGTATTGTGTTCTTTATTGCATTCTTTGCATCTTATTTCGGAAAGGCATTTTTTGCCTTCGTGATAATGTAAACAATTAATGCAAAGATTCAAGTTAGTAACAGCATTTTTACGTTCGTTAGGTTGTAATTCTAATAATTTTTGACATGCATGAATTCGATGATTATTGGAGTTGCAAATAGGGCATTGCTTGCGATTGTTAATTTTGCGTTTGGACTTTGACGATTGCGAAACTTCGTTTGTTGAGTAATTCGTTTTAGGATTATTATAGTTTCGTTTATAATTGGAACCTTTTGAAAATGATGGTTTGTTATTGTTGTTGGATTGAGATGGGGATGATTTCTGCGTTGAATTTTCAAGCTTCTTACGTGAAGTTTCCAGCATCATAAACTTAGTTTCCAAAAAATTAAGGAAATCCTCCAAGATAGGCAACTCTCGCGGGGATTTTAAGGCTTGTAGATAATCCTCGTATGTATCTGAGTCCAATTTTTGAGACAATATATATACCAGGAAAGGGTCCCAGGAAGACACATCGACTCCCAGATTTTTGATAGCATTCACGCTCTCGTACGTAGTGTCGTGAATGCGTTTTATATGATTTGATGATTGTTGCTGGTTTGCAGGGATATTCATGAGATTGTTAAGATAAGAAGTGAAGATTAGTCGTTTATTGTTATAACGATGATTGAGGATATTCCAGCATACAGGATAATTGTCGGAGCTTATTTGGAGATGTTGGATCAATTTTTGTGGCTCACCTTTGATCTTACTCTTTAGAAACTGCATCTTTTGTGCATTCGACAAAGAGGGATTGTTATGCACTGCTTCGGTAAAAAGATCTTTGAACGAAATCCACTTATTGTAGTTTCCCTCAAAGGTGACTATCTCCATTTTAGGAGTAGATTTTTCAATATGCGCAACGGACCACATTTTCTTATTGATGTCTTTCTTGATTTTGTTATAATATTTCTCATAATGAGTAAATTGCTCTTCGTACTCGGGGTTTGATCCGCCATACTCGTTGTCCAGCTCCCAATGAAGTGAGTCAATAGCCGCCCAACGAGATTGTATTGTCTTAAGTATGTCTTCAAACTCCCATTTTTCCGTGATGAGATCAAGGTCGATATTTGAAGATGTTCTCAAGAAAGCCTTAAAGTTGGTAGCTTGCTTTTTGAAGAGACCTTCGGCTTTACTCTCTTCAAGAGCAGGGGTTTTAGAAGCAGAATGAGATACGAGGTTCGTGGTTTGAGATTCCGCAGTAGGTTGAAACGTAGGAGGTTTCAATTCAGGGGTTTGCGGTCTGTTTGCGAGAGGGTTGTAGTTTTGAATCGTAGTTTTTATGTTGTTATATTTATCCTTCATTTGATCGTATTGATTAGTACTGAAATATGTATGAGATCGATCACCAAAAGATAGCAAAGTCATATGATTATTATGGAACTCTGTAAAGTATTGTTCCAAGGTAGCTAATCGACGACGTAAGTAGTCTGAGGTCTTGCGCTCTGCACCATCCTTCTTGAAATTGGTGAAGAGCCTATCTACGGCTTCGATTAGTTGTTGTTGGGTTGCTATAATGTCATTCATTTCCGACATTATAAAGATAAAAAAGAGACCTTACTTGTACTGCAGGCTTCTTTAGAGATCAACTGTCCTTGCGATGGCTGCAAGAACCAACCTGGAGTAACAGCGCGATGAGATGACACGATGCTTTCTTTTACCAGATTCAGTCAGGATCAGCAGGATGATGATATTTATGGAAAGTAAATCCACTCAGTTCTGTTTACCAGGGTTTGGTAACAAGTTCCAAGCGAGACACTCACACGGTACAGTTCGTAGATACGTATACACGCGTAATGGTCCCGCTCCGATGGCTCGAAGGACCAATGTTCGGGGTTGGGGTGAGTTTAAGATAAACTATTAAAGTTTATAATAAGATTAATATATTTCAGCAATACAAATGGGATAACGATTAAAACTAATGAGGTGAATGGGATGAGATTGAGTCGCGCCCGATATGCTATGCTAAAGCGTACTGACTGTTTTTACTTAAATAATACATAAAATATTCAAGGCATAGAGCGCGGTGCAGCGGTGTCGTAATTACGCTGACATGGTTATTATTGTTCGGTGATTGACCCGAACATCTACTATAACATGCAGCCAAACTGTAGTTTGGTATGCATAGTTGGTTTTCGAAACCATTCATGATGAAATGCTCGGTAATACATACTACATCCACATTTATATTTTTATCACAAAGTTCATTTAAGCATACCGTAAGTGCACTTGATTTATTTAACAAACCTGCAATATTTTGGTGTAGAATGTTAATATATTTATTAGAGAAAAAACAATTCTTTTGGCTCATTCATTGTGTTAAGGCTATTTTCTTCTAAAATTTCCAGTTGAAGGTTGTACAAGTCCTCAAAGATAGTTCTCACGGCGTAATCTTTTAAAGCTCCCGATCTTGTATACGTAGAATGGTGATAGCTTAGGTTCAAATTAGAGTCCAGGATGTATGAGTATTGATGTGAAAGATTGTCCATATATAGCATGTTGTTGAAAATTTCTAGTCTTGAATTATATAAAATATTGAAGTTATTATTACATTTGAAAGTTGGCAATGTTATAATTATATTTGTGTTCTTTATATCCATCAAGGTATTTTTCATGTATGTTATTATCTCAAAATAACATTTTGTACTTCTAAAATCTTCCTCGCCGATCATAATTATACAGAAATCATTCTTAGTGTAATATCTGAGTTTTGACTGTATACCACGTAAAAGATGCATAATACCTGCGCCCGGTGTAAGATAATGACATATTTGATATCTGTCATGAAAATAATCCTCTGCTAAATTTAATATATTCTTGTTAATTTTATTAGTACTAAATATACAAAGGTTATTTTTCAATTTATTGTCGTTTGTTTGTGTATTCTGCTTTGTCCCTTGCACATTCGCAGTTTGTTTGTTTGCAGAAATGTGCTTGGTCCATACCTAGCATCAGCAGGGGTGACACTGACAGCTCACTCCACACTCACTTCACTTAAGTTTTCACGGTGAACTGGTTAATGAATAGCATTGCTGTACTTTACTCACCATGTTAGGTAGTTTCGGAGATAAGGGCGGGGAATGGTCAATTTTCGTCTATTTTCTTAAATAATTAAAAAAAAATATTTTAAAATTATAAATATATATATATTTGAGACCCTCATTTGATATGTCACACGGTATAGTTTGCAAAACTTTATAAAAATGTTCTTATTTGCCCCCAAAATTGACCCCCATATTTAAAGTTCATTTTTTCAGGTTACACGTCCGTGTTTGGGTCACAGAAATGCATACGTATACGTGTTAAAAACAACTTAATCGGTTCATTAGATTCGGTGCAAATTGGCTGTGACAGACGGACAGACCCATCTGTTCGTCTGTCACACAGACACACGAGTGATCCTATAAGGGTTGTTTTTTTCCTTTTGAGGTCTGGAACCCTAAAAATAAAAAAAAAACAGTCTGTTTTTGCTTATAACTTTTCAAATATATTTCAAATATATTTCCAGATGGCGTCTTTCACACCGATCATGTTGTCAGGAGATAACCTGGGCCAACGGCACCGGTGTCTTAACACCTTAGTGCGTGAAGCTAAAGAGAGTGGAACTACAATCAAGGGTTTCGAGGCTCTGCCCGAAGAGTCTCCGGTCGATCGCCTCTTTAAAATAGACCTCGCAAAAGAACTCGAACACGAAGACTACATTAGACGTAATTTACAAGACGATGACATGTTATACGTGAGCAGAGCCCTGAAATCAACATGGCTGATAGACCACCATGACATCATTAACCCTAAATATTTAGAAGATGTTCTCTTCCCAGAAATGATTATGCCAGCAGTTACCAAAATGAAGCACTGGCTTTACATCAATCTACGAGACCCAACAATGTGTCAGGAGTTCTATCAGCACTACAAAGAGAACTCATTTGAGTTTGCCATAAAGTTTCTTAGTCACTGCAGTCATGAGTTTATACTGACAGAGGCTCCCAATATATTGACTAAATTATCCACTCATTCATTAAAAGTATTGTGCGAGAACTGTCCCAAAGTCGCCAAAATATATTTTGATTCGTTGGCGACGGATGAAGATGTCAAAGCTCGTTATCTCGAAAAAGAACAGTCCTACTACAAAAGTGTTAAATGCTTACTGAAGTCAGATCCAGATGTGTTCCTTGACATCACGGAAAAGTATTTCAATATGAACAGCTTTAGTAGATTCAGTTCTTTGGCGACCGACTACATCCTACGTTCTCATAAAGCTAGATTCACAAATAAATTGGAGCTGTACGTTGCGTATTTCCTGCACATCCCGACTCTTGCCGCTCGGCTCAGTGTCGAGGAGTGCCAGGAAGTAGTGCTAAAGCTAGCTCGAGCAAGCTACTTGCAGCATTGGTTCGAGTACAAAGTCGTGGAGCCACTGATAAAGCGTCTTAGACCCGATAAAAGAGCGGCGTTTAAAAAACTAGTGTTCGTTGAGAAAAATGTCGAAGAGCGCGTACAGGAATGGCCGTATCCGACGCCGGAGTCTCCCCCACATTCCAACTCTGACACTCATATATTCGAAGACGAGGAGTTCAGGCCTATCTGCGAGATGTTTGAATTCAGGCACATGCTGAAAAAAAGAAAATGTTCTCGCTTCGGCAAGTACAGTAGAGACTCATGTGTGAAAGTAAAATCGGACTTGGACCGATTGTTTGATGAGTTTCGCTTTACCGGGTTCGACCGAGCTCTGCATGACTTAGGGCAACGGTTAGGAGCTGCAGGTTCTGCGGACAGACGCCGCGATATTTTCCTTATTCTAGTAAGCAAGAGCGGTGGGCGCAGTGATGCGGTGTCGGCTCTGTTACGTCTAGCAGCCCGACACAGCAATGAGCCACCACATACACGTGCCTCCATACTGCGCAGCCTCGTCCAGCGCGCTAATGTCTGGCGCCTGCCTGCAGATGTCTGGCAGCATTTTCTGGACTTCGGGCACGGACTCGGGCTCGACGGCGCACCATCCGAATGTGCGTGCCGTGAGGGACTGCACTGCGTCGTGATTCGCCAGTTGTTGGCTGGCCAATGCGACCAAGCCGTCCTCGACGCTTTTCTCAATGACTTTTCAACGCTGGCAGAGTATTCCCTAAAGGTAGATGAGCGAGAGCGCGTTGCTAATGGTCTTCAAAATATGTTGGCAGCGGCCGCCGTAGACGTGGCCCCAGCAGTCACCGCAGAACGGCTTCATCAACTGTTCGATGTCATTGAAATATACCACGTTCGTGTCGAGAAAGCATCATTTATGGTGGAAGCAGTTAAGAGCTTAGCTTTGCGTAACGCTGCAGTCGCTCACTCTTTACTAGAACGGTTATATAACGCGAGGATTGGACGTGGTGAGTTACTTCGAGTAAACTTAAAGTTTCGGTGCGATCAGGGAGCACTCCTGAACGCGCTGCGTCACGACCCTCCTGCCCTCGAACTCGAAAAGGTTGCAGATATACTAGCTACGAGTCAATCACAGTTTGACGGATTCGTTTCGAAGCTAGTGATATACTTCAACCAGAAAGAAGACTTTACATTACAACTCAGGAGAGCGTTAAAGGAGAAGATCGCTCAACAACAGAATGAAAGTTTCAAAAATGTAAAGTTGGCACGACCGTTGGCAAGTCTTTTGTATAAAGATTTTGAGAAAGAACTATGTGAGTTAGATGCAGTGGGTAAAGAAAATGTGAAGTTTGCGGCGGCGCTGAGGGCGTGCGCACACCGAGCCCGACCTGACGTCAACTTGGCGGAATGGTGCTGGCGCAAGGCTGGCGTGAAAGCCATCGCGACGCGAGCAATGCGCTGTCGGGAAATAAAAAGAGCTGGCTCAACCCGTGCGTTAGCGGCTGAACGACGCACGGTAAGAGTAGCTTTAGCACTGAGTATGCGCTCTGCGGGGCCGGGGGGTTTATTACTCGAGACCTTCGGATCAGCAGCGAAGTTGCGTCCCGTGGTAGCATTGCATGTTGCATTGCCGTACTTCCGACACCACGGCGCTACTGCTGACCCTGGAGTATGGGATATCATTAAACCCCTGTTTTCAAGTGTCGACCTCTCATCCCGCGAAAGGCTTCGCCAGTTACTCCGAAAAATCGAATGGATTCCGTCTAACATCAAACCCGACTACTGCGGAACGTTGTACGTTGTACTTGAAAAAATCTCCAAATCAGGTTCAGATTTCGTGCTTCGGAAGTTGTGCAAGCTTCTTCCTGATGTAAGTGAAGATATGATCGAAAACATTTTGCTTTGGTTGTTAGAGGACGAAGCGGAGATGCTTTATCCCGCAATATTTGTCAGATACTTGATGCTGTCTAGAAATCACGAGAATTTAGAGAGGAGATTCACTAAAGTCGGTGATCGGTTTTTCGAGCGATTAGAAAACTTGCGTTGCACAGAGACCTCGAATTTCCAACAGAGACTTGATCAAATTATGAAATGTCTTAAATATAATGCGGCGTTTCTAGACACTAAATACATGTCGTGTTTATCAGTGATGGAAAGGGTCTTAGCTTGGACACAGAAGTTCATGCCAAAAGAGGAATATTTTGAGAAGTATGTGCATATACATTTAACAATGTTGTATTTCAAAGCTGTTAGACAGAGTATGAAACAGATGCCTGAAGTTTTCGCTGATCCGAAGAGGAGGAAGTCGGAGGGTGTAGAGGCCGTGGGCTTCGTCTTCGGAAGATATATAGTGAAGGAGGTAGCTGAACTCGTGAACACATACTTCGACTCCATAATAGAACTGTATACCGGTGCTTTGTCGGATTACTTACGTGATAACTTCACGTACGGAATTTCGAGGGCGAAGTTCATTGCATCCGTTCTCAAAGCTATCCTGGCAGAAGCAGTTGGAATCCAGCGTCGAATGGCAGTGTATGTCCTTAGAGATCTTCGGTACGATGTTAAAGATTTTACGAGAAAGGAAATCGAAGAACTAATGGCACAGGATAAATGTATTGAGTTATTTGTTCATGCTGAAATATTTAATTAATTTATTTTTTGAAATGAATATACCTACAATGCTTGATTCTATTACGTATGTACCTAAAGTACAATCTCTCAATGTATTTTTATATGTTTAGATTAATTGTTTTCAGTGCGTAATAATTGTTTTATTTTCACCCAAATAAACACCCCAACACTCAGTTCTCCGATAAGGCATCGCATAGGTAATATGTCAAAAATTATTTAAGAATATTTGTGTTGTTGCTAAATCAAAATTTTTAAGCGATACAATTAAAAATTCCAATAATGAAGTAAAAACCACTTGGAAAATTATTAACAATGAGATGGGTAAGTCGGTTAAACAAGAAAAACAGCTTGAAGTTATGGTAGACAACAAATTAGTTAATAACGCAGCTGACGTAGCTTAGGCATTTAATGAGTTTTTTGCCAACATACCTATAACTACGACTCGCTCCTTAGATTCATCCCCGTCTAAAGCTGGAAACCTTTTGCATAGTATTGTGCCCAAATGTAGTCGTTTATTTAGCTTCGAACATGTAACACCTCGTGATATAGTTAACGTTTTTAACACACTGAAGTCCAAAAACACTGGTGATCACTGGGGCATCTCCATTAAACTATTAGTCCCCTATCTAGCTGTTACTTTTAATAAATGTGTAGATTTAGGAACTTTTTCTGACCTCATGAAAAGTAGTAAAGTCGTACCATTATTTAAATCAGGTAACAAAAATGACGTTGGCAATTTTAGGCCTATTTCTATCTTACCTGCATTTAGTAAAATATTTGAAAAGTTAATACTCAAGCAGATGCTAAGACATTTTAATTTAAATGGCCTCCTTCATGATGAACAATATGGCTTTACAAAAGGTCGTTCGACTACTTATGCGGGTGTTGCTCTGCTGAAACACTTATTAACGCATGGGAGAACTCGCAAAATGCTATTGGAGTTTTCTGTGATCTCCAAAGCCTTTGATTGCGTGCACCATGACACGCTTTTGCGTAAACTACATCATTACGGTGTCCAAAACGAAGCTCTTAAAGTCATAAATTCATATTTACATAATAGGTTTCAATGTGTAGATGTTAATGGTGTGAACTCTTCCGGGTTACCAGTTCAGTTAGGTGTACCTCAAGGCTCAATACTGGGCCCATTCTTATGCTTAGTGTATATTAATGACTTACCATTCTATTTAAAAGGTATCTGTGACGTTGTACTGTTTGCAGATGACACCTCTCTTATTTTTAAAGTAGACAGGAACAGACAAGATTTTGACGACGTAAACAGTGCACTCTCAATGGTTACGGATTGGTTTATGACAAATAACTTAGTTCTCAATGCCAAGAAAACGAAATGTATAAACTTTGCCTTACCGAATGTTAGAAATCTAGGACCCAACATCGTCTTAGATAAAGAGGTGCTTAAAACTGTAGACTCGGCAGTTTTTCTGGGCATAACAGTAGATGTCAAACTTCAGTGGGGCCCTCATATATCAAGCCTAGCGGGAAGGCTCAGTTCAGCCGCTTACGCCGTCAGGAAAGTAAGACAATACACTGACGTTGATACAGCTCGGTTAGTCTATTTTAGTTATTTTCATAACGTTATGTCCTACGGTATTCTGCTCTGGGGCAAAGCCGCTGACATTCAAAATATATTTGTACTTCAAAAACGAGCTGTTCGAGCAATTTACCAGCTAGGTGCTAGAGTTTCTCTGAGAGATTTTTTTTAAACATATTGGTATTCTCACAGTGGCATCACAATTCATCTTCGCCAACATCTTACATATTAGACAAAATATACATTTATACACTAAAAACAGTGATATCCACAATGTTAAGACCAGAAATAAGGACAAATTACGTGCTCCGCTTCACCGGCTTCATAAGGTTCATTAACTCATTTGTTGGGCTCGGTATATCCTTTTATAACAAGTTACCCTCTTCCTTGCTAGATTTGCCCTTCAATGCGTTTAAAGCTAAAGTAAAATCTAACCTTTGTTCGAAGGCATACTATTCTATCAACGACTACTTAAACGATAAGAATAGTTGGTCGCTGTGATTAACTCAAGACAATGTTTATGTTCTTTCTCCAGAATTAGCTTATCTTCTGACAGGTTATATGAGTTCATATAATTATTTATTTTCTTGGACTGTAAAAGTCAATTTATTTTAATTTTATTTTTATTTATCATTGACATAATCTACTCATTACAATGTTTTTTTTTTGAGTGGTATTGCAATATGTGGTTAGCTAGTGACCTCGATAATTGGTCATATTATTCTTGCCTGAGCAACCGGCAGCAAGTTCGTCATGCTCCCTTAGATGTCACTGCTTGCGGTAGCGTCGGGGTCGGGTTGCTTCCTTCCCTCAAATATGGCGAGGGGGGTGATGGCTAAACTCTGCGTTATGCTCGTGAATGGGTGCTGCTTGTGGTGACTGGTCGTCTTGCTGTCCTTGGTTTTGTTTTGTTATTAGTAATTAACTTTGTTTATATTACTTCGATGGTCCTAGTTTATCATTTGTGACTTCGAGTTACAGCTTCATGTACAATCTTCATATATGTAAGTGGGCACATCCTTTATTACTGGAGGCCTTTATTTAGGTATAAAGTTCTGCTTATGTTTTTAGTTTTGTATTTTTATTTCTGCTTGAGTATAGTTTTCCCTTATCTTTCAAGGATTTTCTTCTCTCTGCAAGGCTCACGCTTTGTCAACGTGTTGTAGGTGGGACTGCGCCGACAGGCATGCAGAGCTCACTACCATATAACTACCTACTAGTCGCTCAATCACTAAATCTAGTTCCCATATATTAAGCTTACAGTTGTTGCATGGTCATGAAAATAATTATAGTATTAAGCTGGATTCCCAGTAACTAAACAAATTGAAACAAATTGTTTACTTGTTAAATGTAGCAAATTAGTCATTAGTTCAACATACCAGAGCCCATAACTGGAACCTTTTTTTTTGTGTCAATTCAGGGCAAACATCACAAAAAATTACCCCGTAAAGCTTTACGGGGTAATTTTTTGTGATTCTCTACAGAAAACTAGAAGCAACTTGTTAAACATGTGTCGGTCGTTCTAACCAGTTTTGCTACCATTCAAACAAAACGTAATAAAATTATGCAATGACTTCGATTATAGTACCAATAAAAAGGGTTCCGTCCGACAACAGAATTGCTTGGCATTTCTGAATAATATTCAAGACTTTCCTTCTAGCAGCTAATATATCGCACCTCTGTTTCGAAACCATTACTGAACAAAAAACTAAATTTGACAGGAGAATTAATTTAAGATTGTCGCATTATTATTTACCTCGTCGACAAATGCCAATTCAGGGCAAGCGGCCCACACAAAAAATCTACCCCGTAAAGAATTCTACAGAAAATTAGAGATAACGGCCCATAAATCCCACTCTAGTCTGTCTTCAAGACGCCACATGTGTTGGGGTGTGTTTGTCATTCTAAACAATTTTGCAACCATTTAAACAAAAACATAATTTTACAATGACTCCATTTGTGTACCAATAAAAAGGGACGGAAACTGTTTATTTAGGGCTGTACCACATTAAATAAATAAATTAATATGAGAGTCAAAATGGCGGGTGTGACTTGGCTGGTCAAATCATTACATTTGCCGGAAGGGTTTACCTAAAATGTACTATTTAGTACCTCGGTTTGGATAAATTGTACCTCCTTCAGGACGAAATTCGTGCCATATTGACGTCGGGATGGCGGGTGTTTCATTATTTAACCGTTACTCATACCTGGAAAGTACCCCAAGTGGGCAAAACGCACGTTTGATCAGTTGGATAGTTGTAGAGAAGTGAAACAACCGTGTCTGCGTGCGTTACGTCAGCGGAATGTGGTCGCTTTTCGGGATTTCGGCTTCACATCTCGTGTAATTGTTTCCAGCCGATCCAAAGATATTCACGAAAGACGGCTTCCGCTGGCGTAACGTTATTTTTGTATGTTTTTTAGTGTTATGTTATGACAATCACCTTAAGGCGGCTTAAGCGCAAGTCCGAACGTTGGGTGAATATTCGAGCGTTTTAATCGCCGTCATTATCATTCGCCAAAAGTTGATGAAAGAGAATATAATATATTTAATGAAATATTTCAGCAATTCCCGATTCTGGTCCTTAAGCAGATTCTGGGAATTGATGAAATATTTCATTAAATATATTCTCTTTCATCAGCTATTGGCGAATGGTAATGACGGCGGTTAAAACGCTCGTATATTCACCCTGTTGCAAATTAACCATATATTCAACAAAATAACCCCGGAGCATAAAATATTATTTTTTTTTGTGTCGAGTGTCAATTCTGGGCGAGATAGATCACCACAAAAATTTACCCCGTAAAGATCGGACGGCTTTTTCGTTCTGCACTATTTTTAACTATTTCGTGTAAAGTTCATCGAATTGTGCGTTTTTAAGGTTTGTGTATCAGGTATTTACTGACCACGGAGAAGGATAAACGAATATCAATGATAGTATACAAAAGATGTGTTACGTTCATACGAGTAGTAACTAAAATCTGATCGTGCTAAATGTCCCAAAAAAAAAGAGGGTCGTGTTTTTTTTATTATTACGCCTTGCTTGACACGGACTAGAGACAATACCTACCCCAATGTGCCCCATTGGGACGCTTTCGAGTCATAACAAAACACGCGGTAGTAACATATCTGCCTCATTTTAATATAATATCATTGACTAATATTTAAAGAGTATGCCAAAGCTGGAGAAAAATCTTAAGTTTGGCGTTCCTTTCTCCAACAACAATGTAAAAAGTGTAAAAATAATTAAGTGTCAAAACTCAACAACGTGTCTCCACAACCATTTAAAACTACACCTGGAAGAAACTGATACACATTTCACAATATTTCGAATATCCGAATATGACCGGCAAAAATATACGAATACCTAAATTTGTCGAATATTTGCAAGCCCTAGCACCAATGCCGTACAAGGCCAAATCCAAAAAAGTCGGCCATCCTATTTACACATGGAACAACAACCTAAAGCAGGACATGATTTACCTACTTCGACAATGATATCAACTTTTGGGTGGATACGGCTGAAGAATTAAGATCAAGAAGGCCGCTAACGAGATTTACAAGAAACCTGAAGCGGATAGCGTGATATCTTAAACGAAGATTTTGAAAAGAGGAACGTGTAATAATACAGCTTAGCAGGGACATAAATAAATAAAGTAACGACTTAGATCGAGAATACCTATCTCATGTAATGTTGACATTTGTTTTTAAGAAACGAACAATGTTTTAATTATGAATTCGTGAGTACTGTGCGTGTAAAGAGGTTAAAGACGGGGCGGACTAATAAGCCTCTAAGTGTACTCCTGATCTCAGGCGAGCAAACCAGTGCCTACGAGGGTCATACTGTGTTCCAAAATCGGAGATCAAGGGTGTTGTGTTGTATCTTTTTTTTTGGCGGATTTTAGTCGGGGTCTAAGTAGTTTTATTAATTATTTGTGCTGAATAGTGTGCATAACTTTTAACTGTAGAACTATAACATCTGCAATCGCGTCAACCTGAGGTGAACAGGTCGAACTTTGAATAAAATAAAAAATTACATTATTGGAAGTCGGAGCTGAACATAAAGAACGAGGAACGGGCCGGCCGCCTCCTGGACATTATGCTGTTGTCAACTCATCAGAACGACGAAGAAACGAGTCGAGAAAGCAGTTTAATCCCGCCAAAAGCACCTGTTACATGCAGCAATGCAGTACAAGGCTAAAACCGGCAGCCCTATTTACACATGGAACGACAACCTAAAGCAAGACATGATATACTTCGACAATGAAATCAACTTTTGGGTGGATACGGCTAAAGAAAGAAATAAGATCAAAAAGGCTTCAAATGAGAACTACAAGAAACCAGAAACGAATAGCAGTAAGACCTCCGACGAAGAAATTAACCGCCAAAAGATTCACCGGGGAAGCTGGACTAGAAGCAACCTGGCGGCGACGTCGTAAAAAGAGCCCATCCATAATTTATATCACCAGTCTCTCCACTATTCCAATACTTGCTCTAGGGTGCATACTCGGTAGGCTCTTTATCCCCTCCATATCCTAAGGGCACGTCCTCCCTACCATTATCGCGTCCCCCGGTCTACTCCTTGATATGCAATGGTTTCTGTTGCACCATGTAACATGAGGCAACAGGGGCTAGTGTGAATCTTTCGGCTCTGTTGATTAATCGAGTCTGGTCAAACCACACTGGGGTCGGTGCATTTCATTAATTCATTCATTCATTCATAGAATACAAATCAGTTTTAGTAAAAAAGTTATTGTAATTTTTACTCAAGGGACGGAGTGGCGCGGTCTCCAGCAATAGTTCGACATGAAGTAACTGCGAACGAACAGCGGTCGAATGCGCACCTTCCTTCCTGACACGGTTCTTGGCACAACATAGCTTGGTTTATTAGCAAGTTCTGAGCAGTCATATCTGTCATGACATAAGTCATATAAAAACATCATTTCAAGGTACAGTCCTACCAACTTATCTGTGAACTGAAAGAGGACGGCACCGTCGATTCAGTGTTGCTAATTAATATAAGGTGCCCAAAATGGAGTAAGTTTTCAAGAAGGAAATTTCACATTAGACATAATCGTTTAATAAGAATTACAGTTTTTACAAATTAAAAACAATGATACCTATATAAAAATAATAAAATAAATAAAAAGAATTTGATAATTTACAGTTACGTAGGTACGCTAACAGTTTAGTCTCTCAGCAATAAACAATAATAATAATAATATTCCACAACTATCACACAACGCCGTCTAGCCTCAAGCTAAGCAGAGCTTGTGTTATGAGTACTAGACAACTGATAAACATACTTATATATTTCTAAATACATACATATATAGATAAATTACACCCAGACACAGAACAAATGATCATGCTCATCACACAAACATTTGTCCTGGGTGGGAATCGAACTTTATAAATTCAGCAATATCATGACAAAACAACCAGAGAACCCGAATGTGGTAGATACTGACAATCGAATGACATTTCAACATGACGGCCGTAGTTCCAATTTTCGCCATTTCACAGATAAGTTGGTAGGAGTGTATATATATATACTACTTCAATATATATATTCTCCTTCAATGAAAAAGAACAAGAAAGAGTTTTTATTAATTCGACGATGTATTGTTATTTGAAGCATCCTGGCATGATTCTTTACGTTCCAAATTTAAATTTTGAAATTAACAAAATAAAAATAATGTTTATTGTGGATTATTGTAAAATTGCTTTACTAATGGCGCGAATTGCTGAAACGATTTTTTTTACTGATTACTAAAAAAAAATTAAAACTATTTTGATATTTTCTGCAAATTAAACAATTTAATCTTTCTTTTTACATTAAATACCACTTTTTGATATGAGTGATAAAGCGATAAGGGCCGGTAAAATTATAGCCCTACTTGAAGAGGGTTGTACGCAAACTTACGTGTCTCAGCGGCTAAATGTGAGTCGTTCAACTGTCCATAGGACTTGGCAAAGGTATCAAGAGACCGGTTCGGTCAAAAGAAGACCCGGTTCGGGAAGAAAACGATGTACAGAACCAAGAGATGACCGCTTTTTAGTGAGTCAGGCGTTGCGGAATCGTAAGGTGTCAAGTGTGGACCTGAAGAAGTAAGAGGAGTAGAAGTTAGCTTGTGGACGGTCAGGAGGAGGCTTTTGACTGCCAATATCAAGAGTTACCGCCCGGCTCGGGGCCCTAAATTACTCCATGAGCACCGTGTTGCTCGACTTCAGTTTGCTCGAAACTGTGCTTCATGGACTCTGGAGGACTGGAATAAAGTATTGTTTTCTGATGAAGCTAGAATTTCTTTGTGTGGAGAGGACCGACGCCGGCGGCCAGTGCTGCGAAAAGACCATGGGAACGCTATGCGGAAGTGTGTTTCGAAGAAATCACTCCTTATGGCGTAGGCTCCGTTATCTTTTGGGCAGCAATTAATTCGACGGAGCGTGCGGAGTTAGTTTTCATAGAAAATGGAACATTAAATGCACACCGGTACATCATGGACGTCCTAATTCCATATGCACAACCCGCATTGACTGCACTTGGGGAAGATTCCATTTTTATGGACGACAATGCTCGCCCGCACCGTTCTGGCGACGTGGAAGCGTACATGCAAGAAGTTGGGATCCGTCGTTTAGATTGGCCAGCTCGAAGTCCTGACCTCAAACCAATTGAGCATGTCTGTGATGTTCTCTAGAGTGTCGACAGACCAGTTTTTCATCTTTCTGTCTATCCTAACTAATATTATAAATGCGAAAGTGTGTTTGTTTGTTGATTACGCTAAAACGACTAAACGGATTTGGATGAAATTTGGCTCATGGGTAGACCATGACCTGGAAAAGGATATAGGATACTATTCATCCTGGATCGCAGACGAAGTCGCAGGCTACATCATAGTCATATTTAAAACCTACTATTTTGACGAATTATGCGAACATAAATAATAATAATAATAATATCCCGGGACATTTCACACACGGTCATCTGACCCCAAACTAAGCAGAGCTTGTACTATGGAAACCAGATAACTGATATACTACATACACTATTTTTTTTTGTAAATACATACTTATATAGATAATTACACCCAGACTCAGGACAAACAGACATGTTCATGAACACAAATGTTTGTCCTGGATGGGAATCGAACCCACGACCTGCGACATGATAGGCGGTATCTTAACCAACCACGCCAGCTGGCCTGTCAATAAATGTACTGAACAGCTGATTTTTTCGCGATTTCAGGTTTGGTCCCATAGTAAAAGTTGTTCATAATGATGAGTATAATGACCCCTTAAGAGGTTGTTGGTGTTTTACCAATAACCCTGTATATTTCTTTCTTATTTGCAAAATAGGTGGGCAAACGTCATCTGAAACTATTCCAAATTACAAGTTGATAGCATTAGTAGTTCTTGAGATATCCAGCTGTGACAGCAGACAGACTGAGTCGTACCGTAAGAGTTCCTTTTTACCATTTTGGTACGGAACCCTAAAAAGATAACGTAAACACTTCAAGGGTTCCGTACCTCAAAAGGAAAAAACGGAACCCTTTACTATCTTCACTCGTGTGTCTGTCTGTCCGTCTGTCACAGCCAATTTGCTCCAAATATAATCTACCGATTAAGTTGAAATTTGGTACACATATGTACCTAGTCTTGCCAAAAATATTGTTACGAAGAAAAAAATAAAAAATTATTTCAAATAATATTTATTACTTTTACAGTGTGTTAGTTTAATACATAAATATAAAACAATTTAAAATATAAAAAGCTTATTCGAAGTGGTCTCCATTGGCTGCAATACAGTCCTTTAAACGTTCATGGGAAAATTCTTCACTGCCAATCGTATGGATTGTTTTAGGGACTCCAAATTATCATGGCGTTTAGAGCAAGCCGTACTCTCTAAAACTGACCATAAATCATAATCCAGCGGATTAAGATCGGGACTAGCGGACGGCCAGTCTTCAGCTCTGATGAAGTCCGAAACGTTCACTTCCAACCAAGACTGCGTGGACCGAGCTTTATGACCCGGCGCCGAGTCTTGTTGGAAGAACCATACTTGGTTATTGAACATGGTGTTGTTAAGGGGCTTAACTAGGTACCTTCTCAAGAATGGTATCTTGATACACTTGTGCCGATGTTTCGATTTTACCACCCTATTCTTTTTTAAATTAGGTATCAGTTAAAACATGACCAGTGCGTCTCTTATGCTGCAAGTCCTAAGTCATCTTTTAAAATACGCGATATGGTTCTGGGTGCTATCTTCATCTCCCGAGATAAAATCTATCGCTTTCGGACAGGATTTCTTCGGATTCTTTCCCTTACTGCTTTGACCACCTTTTTCGTACCTACGAACACTACGTGGACGGCCAGATATTTTTCTGTCACAAACAGAGGAGGTCTCATTGTACCTATTAATAGCCCGGTACACAAACATTTGACTAATACCAAGCGTATGGAGAGTTTTAAAAATTGCATTTGGCTCCATACCAACTTTGTGTAATGCAATCACAGCGATTCGGTTCTTTTTATCACCCCACTCCATTTTAATATCGCAAAATATTGTGCAATGTATTGGCGCCAAAATTAGAAAACTCAATGAACAATCGTATAAAAATGACAGATTCCAAATTCAAATGTAATATCTTTCTTATTTTTAATTGTAACAGTATTTATGGCCAGACTGTGTATTTCTATGACCCAAACACGGATGTGTAACGTAAATAAATGAATTTTGAATATGGAGGTAAATTTTGGGTGGCAAATAAGAAAAAAAAAACAGTTTTGCAAACTGTACCGTGTGACATAAACAAATGAAAGGGCTTACTCTGAGGGTCTCAACTAGATTAATTTTATAATTTAAAATAAATTATTTTAAAATTATTTAAGAAAGTAGACGAAAATTGACCACTATCTCCAAAACTACTGAGCCTAAAATTTTGAAAAAAATAAAGAAAATAGTTCTATACCTATAGATTACAAGAAAACTTATAAGAAGTCTATGGTCCTAAAATAACATGGTAAATCTCTCAATATTGTGCGTACAAAATTACATTTGCAGTTGGAATGTATGGGAGCACATGTTTTTCAACTACAATGTTATGTTTGTTATTGGGATAAATTCATCCCAATTACGGAACCCTTCATTGTGCGTAGTCCGACACGCACTTGGCTGGTTTTTTTTTTTCTAGGATATCAATTATCCAGCTTTTGCTAGTGATCACAAACGATTAGGGTTCCGTACCAAAATCGTAAAAAGGAACCCTTATGGTTCGCACCATAAGGGTTCCTTTTTACGATTTTGGTCTGTCTGTCACAGCTGGATATCTCAAGAACTACTAATGCTATCAATTTGAATTTTGGAATAGTTTTAGATGACGTTTGCCCAACTATTTTGCATATAAGAAAGAAATAAAAATACAGATTTTTTTTTGCAACAGGGTTTTTTTGAAAGGGGTCTTAAAAATTCGAAGTGGGGCTACTAGGGCATGTGGGGTATCATATGAAAGAACGCCGTTTGCACATTCTCAAACATTTTTTCGTTTTTTTTTAGGCCGCATAGTTTTCGACTTTTGATGAAAAATGTAAAAAAATACCGTTCCCCCTTATCTCCGAAGTTTGCATAGAGAAAAATCTGAAATTATTCTGTGTGATAAAAGTTTATGTAAAGATTACAGGAAAAATAAAACAGTGTCTCTAACTAGCACACTTTTTTTGTAAATATATGATGGTGTGGAACCCTCTGTGCGCGAGTCCGAATCGGTCTTGACCAGTTTTTTTTGTATGTGTGTGTGTGTGTGTGTACAAAGCTGTTAGAGTATGAAACAGATGCCAGAAATTTTCTTAAGTATTTTCTTAAGTACAAAATCAAAATCAAAAGTCATTTATTCAAACTTGGCTGAAAATCAGCAGTTTTCGAACGTCAAAATTACATAAGACTGTCTCCCAAAACGCCCGCCCTGCACCACTTCCTAGAGCTTTAGCTGAAGAGAAGAAGTGGCGCAACAAACTCCCCAGCAGCACAGCTGTCTGTTCAGTTAAAAAAATATATATTCAATACACAGAACAGATAAAGGAGATTAGAAAGGAAATAGTTCCTGATTTGTATTAGAACGCGTGTCGCCGGTTATCTCCCACTCTTTAACTCCACTACAAGCAAAAGACCAATACGTACGTGCATTACGCAAACAAATAAGCCACACGCACTTTAATCGCGATTTTGCTATTGGTTGCCACACTAACGCAAACACTGCGCTTGACGTACACTCACACACGCGCAAAAGTAATTTATTTCTCATACATGTTACGACGACCAAAAGGTCGATAATTTTATCGATATTTATATCGATAAAATTATTGTAATTTTGTTAGTTTAAGTTTTACAATTTTTCGCTTTAATTTCGGAAGGGACGGGGTACGAATAGTGTGGACTTCCTAAATACATATAAATAATAATGTCAAATTAAGGGGAATATCAAATGCAGCCGCAAAATTCAAATTTTCTTTAATTTTAGGGTTCCGTACCTCAAAAGGACAAAACGGAACCCTTATAGGATCATTCATGTGTCTGTCTGCCTGTCTGTCCGTCTGTCACAGCCAATTTGCTCCGAATCTAATGGACCGTTTTAGTTGAAATTTGGTACACGTATGTATTTCTGTGACCCAAACACGGACGTGTAATGTAAATTGCTTTTTTGTTTGTTTTATTTTTTCTCTCAATTGTTTTTAATCATGGTCTGGCAGCTTGAGTAATTCATGCGGCCTACCCAAATGTGCTTTCTTTGGTATTGTTCGTCGAATCGTTGAGCTCCTTAAGTTCTTAGTTGAGCTGCGCGATTACTGACAAATGCGTGCACAGACTGGACAGGTCCTTTCAATCTGTGTGGTTCTTTTCTCAAAAGACCATTCCAGACACCAATCTATAAGGTCTTCACATGAAGTGACCAAGATTATGTCTGAACTTTATAAGACACTGTGACCTCTGAGTTTGTTTCGGCCTTTCTTCTCAGAGTAGTCAGATAGGAAACGCTGACCTCATTTAGTTAAAAAAAAACATGATTGACTTGTAAAAGTGTTTATACAAACCTACTTACAGAAAACATTTATCATTTAATTAATGAATTTTGAATATGGGGGTCAATTTAGGGGGCAAATAAGAAAATAAAAAATATATATTTGCAACCCATGAATATGAACAACTTTTACTATGGGACCAACTATGAAATCACGAACGAAAAAATCTGTTGTTCCATACAAAAGTTCAATACCTACTCAACCAAAATGTATGAAAGAGTTGATTTTTTTTTTGGATTTCAGAGTTGGTGCCATAAATAACGTTGTTCATATTCATGAGTAGAACACCCTGTGAAAATTTGCGCAGTGAATAAAAACTTCTCCTGTATAAATTTCAAACATGGATTTTCAGCTTTACGGCTGTATAAACCCAATATACACGGCCTTATATAATAATATCCACAAAAGATGATCTAAGTGACAACATTTTAAGGTAATAATTAGGTACGCTACGCAAAACTACCATTAAAGTTTTATGAAATATAAATTATATACTACTTACTGAAAGGCGCATAACGATATTTTTGTGCGGAGTAGGTCCTGATTTTAAGTATCTTTTCCCTGACTTTTTTGTTGTGTAATCATTTTCTGCAAAATTTTGAGAACAAATTTAGTAGGTAGGTAGGTTCAATTCTACCAGTTGCCTCAATCACAGTTTTATATATAACAATAACAGTTTTCTTGTATCTGGATCTGTTGCAAATCTAAAAATAAAATTTAAAATGTATGTTTTCATTATAACTAACATCTAAAAAAAATTGAGACAAAAAACCCACTCAGAAACTAAATTGATAACCTACAATAAACAATAATTGATGATAATAAACAAAGCTATTTTAATTATAATACGCGCGTACCGAATCTTCCCTTTTTTATTTAACAGCGATTACTGATAATAATCATTTGTACGCATATATACTTTTAATATCGACATTGTTTACAACTTGGTACAACACTATCGATACGCATGGATTTCACTGAATTCAAGCTTTGGCTCGGCGCACGCGACATCGCAGTGAACGCAATACATTGCGCGATTGCTTACGTAGTACAAGATGGTACCCATGTATTGCAAGCAATGTATAATTTTGCATCAGTTTGCGATTGTATTGTTTTTGTCTACAAACTACATAATACTATTGTAAAAGAAATCCCTTCTCGGGCTACACTACACACCTGGCTTCTTTTATGACACGTTATAATGGCGCAATTCGTACGCTGTCACAACAAGAGCGCGATTGTTCGCCGATGAAGCAAATTTTGGTTGACTATAAGAGCGTTGCTCAAAATTGCTGCGCGCCTGCCCCGCCCACAAGGACATTCTAACCTCTTTCATCTGTTCTGTGATTCAATACAACTGCGCAAAATAATATATCTAAGTACAGACCCCAGCACATCAAGCTGTCAATCAATCAGATTTCTTTAATAGATTTTCGACTTTATTGCTAAAACGTTAGATTCAAGATTGATTGGGAAAATCTGACAGTTTCGGCTAGGTTGACCTGCTGGCGTCTGTACATTACGCAATACAAACATAACAACAACAATACAACAATATTTGAAGAGAAATAACAAAGCCCAAGACAGTGCAGGTTCCATGCCAGAATAAGTTGTGCACTAAGTTTTTCTATGCCTGATCGGAATATTTTAAATAGGTAATCAAGGAGAAACAGAAATCAATACAATCGTTTATTTAATTTTTAAAAAAAGAAACATGAAGTTAGTACAATAAATACACACTGAAAACTATACATCTACCTATCTAATTACAACATTAATCCAATAATAAAAAAAACAATTAGAAAAAAAGCAGTTCATAATTTTGAAATGTATTAATTCAATACTTCAGCATGAACAAACAACTCAATACATTTATCCTGTGTCATTAGTTCTTCAATTTCCTTTCTCATAAAATCTTTCATATCGTACCGAAGATCTCTAAGGACGTACACTGCCATTCGACGCTGGAAACCAACTGCTTCTGCCAGAATGCCTTTGAGAACGAACCCAATAAATTTCGCCCTCGATATACCGTACGTGAAGTTTTCACCTAAGTAATCAACCAAAGCACCGGTATACAGCTCTATTATGGAGTCGAAGTATGTGCTCGCCAGTTCAGCTACCTCCTTCACTATATATCTTCCAAACACAAAGCCCACAGCCTCTACACCATCCGACTTCCTCCTCTTCGGATCAGCGAAAACTTCTGGCATCTGTTTCATATTCTGTCTAACAGCTTTGAAATACAACATTGTTAAATGTATATGCACATACTTCTCAAAATATTCCTCTTTTGGCATGAACTTCTGTGTCCAAGCTAAGACCCTTTCCATCACTGACAAACACGACGTGTATTTAGTGTCTAGAAACGCCGCATTATATTTAAGACACTTCATAATTTGATCAAGTCTCTTATGAAAATTCGAGTCTTCTATGCAACGCAAATTTTCTAATATATCCATAAACCGATCACCAACTTTAGTGAATTTCCTGTCTAAATCCTCGTTATTTCTGGACAACATGAAGTATCTTACAAATATTGCAGGGTAAGGTATCTCCGGTTCATCCACACTAGCCCTCTCGAACATACAAAGTAAAATGTTTTCGATCATATCTTCTTTTACCTCAGGAAGCAGCATGCACAAATCGCAAAGCACGAAATCTGAACCCGATTTGGAGATTTTGTTAAGCAAAAAGTACAACGTTCCGCAGTAGTCTGGTTTGATGTTAGATGGAATCCATTCAGTTTTTTGAAGTAACTGGCGAAGCCTTTCGCGGGATGAGAGGTCGACACTTGAAAACAGGGGTTTAATGATATCCCATACTCCAGGGTCAGCAGTAGCGCCGTGGTGTCGAAAGTACAGCAACGCAACATGCAATGCTACCACGGGACGTAGCTTCGCTGCTGATTGAAAGGTGTCGAGAAGTAACCCACCCGCAGATCGCATACTCAGTGCTAAGGCTACTCTTACCGTGCGTCGTTCAGCCGCTAACGCACAAGTTAATCCAGCTCTTTCCATTTCCCGACAGCGCACTGCTCGCGTCGCGACTGCTTTCACGCCAGCCTTGCGCCAGCCCCATTCCGCCAAGTTGACGACAGGCCGGGCTCGGTGTGCGCACGCCCTCAGAGCCGCCGCAAACTTCACACTTTCTTTACCCGCTGCATCTAGCTCGCGTAGCTCTTTTTCAAAATCTTTGTAAAAAAGACTTGTTAACGGTCGTGCCGATCCAACATTCTTGTAACTTTCATTCTGTTGTAGAGCTATCTTCTCATTTAACGCTTTCCTGAGTTGAATTGTAAGAAAGTCTTCCTTCTGGTTGAAGTATATCACTAGCTTCGAAACGAATCCGTCAAACTGGGATTTACCCGTAGCTAGTATATCTGCAACCTTTTCAAGTTCGAGGGCAGGAGGGTCGTGACGCAGCGCGTTCATGAGCGCTCCCTGATCGCACCGAAACTTTAAGTTTACTCGAAGTAACTCACGACGTCCAATCCTCGCCTTATATAACCGTTCTAATAAGGAGCGAGCGACTTCTGCGTCACGCAGAGCTAAGCTCTTCACTGCTTCCACTGTAGGTGATGCTGCCTCGACCCAAACGTGGTATATTTCAATGACATCGAGCAGGTGATAAAGCCGTTCTGCGGCGACTTCTGGGTCCACGTCTACGGCGGCCGCTGCCAACATGTTTTGAAGACCGTTAGCAATGCGCTCTCGCTCATCTACCTTTAGGGAATACTCTGCCAGCGTTGAAAAGTCATTGAGAAAAGCGTCGCGGACGGCTTGTTCGCATTCGCCAGCTAACAACTGGCGAATCACGACGCAGTACAGACCCTCACGGCACGCGGCTTCGGATGGTGCGCCGTCGAGCCCGAGTCCGTGCCCGAAGTCTAGAAAATGCTGCCAGACATCCGCAGGCAGGCGCCAGACGTTAGCGCGCTTGACGAGGCTGCGCAGTATGGAGGCACGTGTATGTGGTGGCTCGTTGCTGTGTCGGGCTGCTAGACGTAACAGAGCCGACACCGCATCACTGCGCCCACCGCTCTTGCTTACTAGAACAAGGAAAATATCGCGGCGTCTGTCCACAGAACCTGCAGCTCCTAACCGTTGTCCTAAGTCATGTAGAGCTCGGTCGAACCCGGTAAAACGAAACTCATCGAACAGCCGGTCTAAGTTCGATTTAGCTTCCCCGCATGACTCGATAATGCAGTAGTCGTTACCCGAACCCTTCTTTTTTTTTATTAAACGCTTCGTGCACTTACGACGCGCCCCACAGACCGGCCCATAACTCTCGTCATCGAATATATGTGGATCAGAGTCGGTATGCGGGGGTGACTCCGGCGTCGGATACAGCCATTCCTGTACTCGCTTTCCGACATCCTTCTCAACAAACACTAGTTTCTTAAACGCCGCTCTTTTATCGGGTCTTAGACGCTTTATCAGTGGTTCCACGACTTTGTACTGAAACCAATGCTGCAAGTAGTTTGCTCGAGCTAGCTTTAACACTACTTCCTGGCACTCCTCGACACTAAGACGAGCAGCAAGAGTTGGGATGTGCAGCAAATACGCAACGTACAGCTCCAACTTATTTGTGAATCTAGTTTTATGGCAGCGTAGGACGTAGTCTGTCGCCGAAGGACTGAATCTACTAAAGCTGTTTATATTGAAATACTTTTCCGTGATGTCAAGGAACACATCTGGATCTGACTTCAGTAAGCATTTAACACTTTTGTAGTAGGACTGTTCTTGTCCGAGATAGCGAGTTTTCACATTTTCATCCGTCGCCAAAGAATCAAAATATATTTTGGCGACTCTAGGACATTTCTCACACAATACTTTTAATGAATGAGTGGATAAATTATTTAATATCTTGGGAGCCTCTGCCAGTATGAATTCATGACTGCAGTGACAAAGAAACTTTATGGCAAACTCAAATGTTTTCTCTTTGTAGTGCTGATAGAACTCCTGACACATTATTGGGTCTCGTAAATTAATGTAAAGCCAGTGCTTCATTTTGGTAACTGCTGGCATAATCATTTCTGGGAAGAGAACATCTTCTAAATATTTAGGGTTAATAATGTCATGGTGGTCTATCAGCCATGTTGATTTCAGGGCTCTGCTCACGTATAACATGTCATCGTCTTTTAGATTACGTATTATGTAGTCTACGTGTTTGAGTTCTACGGCGAGGTCTATTTTAAAGAGGCGATCAACTGGAGACTCTTCAGGCAGGGCCTCGACATCTTGGAACGAAGGCCCGCTTTCTTTAGCCTCACGCACTAAGGAGTTGAGGTGCCGGTGCCGGTGGCCCAGGTTATCTCCTGACAACGTAATTGGCGTGAAAGACGCCATCTGAAAATAGTAATGACAAAATTTAATCTAATTTTGGTAGGTACACGACCGATGCGAATATGTGCATAAAAAAGTGCTCGCTCAGAGTGTAAAATATAATCACTGCGTCACTACAGATTTCTACTAGACTTCTTGGTCAGCCTGGCTATTATAAGCCCTGCGTAGGAGGCAGACATGTATTTTCGCATTTGTTTATTACAGATTGCGGTGTAACCAGAACGATTTGAAATCGTTTATAGGTCTTTGATATAGGTGTGTACATAATATGAATTTTGATTAAATACATAGTAAGTAGTACATATATAAGTTATAAATATTTTTATCTATTATGGCATTCTTGCTGTGTACGTATTATTATGCATGTAAAGCGTTACGTCCACAAATTAAGGAGTGTTTGCTTGCTGAGTTTGTGGAATATTTTAGTGAAGAAAACGTTTCTTAGCAAATTAATAGGCAAGAAGATAGATTAATAGTGTAAAATCTTTACTTACGGTCTGGATTCCTAGATCAATCAAACGATTAGATAAGCCCAAAACTTAGTAATTAAATGCAACAAAAATACCGAATACTTCGAGCAGCATTGCCGTCTAAACTGAGCAAAAATAAATATGCATACGATTCGACCTTGATGTTATTTAGGAAAAGGTGCCCGTCCCCAATATTCGGTTTAGCTAATAATATATTGTTACTCGACGAAGTCTTTGGGGAGGCTATTAATGCATATTTTCAAATAAATAATTATTTAGTTAACTATTCATATGCTAGATTTTTTTCCGTCGGTAATATTTTTCTTTTAAATTTCCCGCCGAAAGACTGAATAGTGCACTGAGTACCTAAGTATCTAACATCTGGCGGCAAAGCAAAGCTGTGTTGCCAGAATCACACTAAATCGTCTTTCGCACCACCTCCTCACCTGCCGATCTATTCTGTAAAGATCTCACCGTGTAAATGTAGGTGAAGTGAGCTGTCAATAGTGTCAATCCCTAGCATAAAGTGGAATGACAGCTCACTTCACCTGAGTTTTCACGATGAGATTTTTACAGAATACCTAGGCACTCAGACTAAATATCCTGTAGACGGAGCCTTTAAGAGAGACGCGTGTCCTTTTCTTGTTAGTGTGCGGCTCTAGAGTAGTATTAGTGTGCGTGACTAGGGAAGGGTCGACGCTTCAAAGCATACTATGGAATCTGTAGTACCTACATCGATTTTTTGCTTATCGAAAAATGCACAGGAGTGAAACTGCGGATAGAAGCTAGTACCTACCTACTATAATAAAATGTGTGCTTTGTTAAATAAAAATTATGGGCACATAAATATGGTATTATGTGAAATTAATGTAACAATTTATTACCAATTAAGGGTACAACTTAAATAAATAATCAGACGTATATTTTTACGATTTTATTTATTGGAATATTTACACAGGTACATATATTGGATAACAATGAAATGAAATGAAATTGTTTATTTTGCAAATTGGATGTTGGCAATATTCTGGATATTCAAATACTGTTGGCACCGAAACCGACTTTAGTTTTTTTTATTATAGATAAACCCGTTATGAAGCAGGATAGCTGTGGCTTTCTTTGGAGCAAAGCCTTGAATATTTCATGTTCCTAGTTCTGACGTCTAACAGCTTTAATCCAAGCACTTCTTATTAATTTTACAATATTATGAAAACCTACAACAGTAAGCAAAAATTATTATACCATATCAACAACAAACGTCGATAGATTTTATCGATACTATTGTACACATCCCTGCAGTTCACGCCTAAAACAATGCCTACGTTAAACATTAATTTAGACTATAAAACTTGGTTTTTTATCAAAATGATATAAGACAATCTTAGTCTTAATATGTAAATCTTCAATGTTTATCGATTTTCTAACAGTTAACCTCTGTAATTAACGATAAAATTGTTGTCATAGACTTACGTGTGAAATGATAATTCTGGGTCTATTACGCCTTCTTTCGTTATTCTTGGTGAATAATATACAGCCGCACACAGCATATTTTCACTTTACTAATTTTGTGCTAGCCAAACCACTGACATTATTTAATATTTAGCATTTAAACTGCACCAAGTCGCAATGTTTTGACCGACTAAGTCGGTCACTTGTTGACAAGATTTACACAGACAGTGCGACGTCGCCAAACTTACATGTGCTGTACCTTTTACTCGTTCCTGAACTCTGTGAAATAGACAGAGAGAACAATGCTTTGTTTGACACACGGATACAAGAGCGGCAACAAGTTAGCTCCGTCTACAGGATACTTAGTCTGAGACCTAGGCACCTCGAAAATGTCAAAATATATGTCAGTAGAGTCCTAGTCTCTGACTTATACACGGTGACATTTAAATCACAGTTTTGCTAGAACAAACGTTGTTCAGACCATGGTCTACTACTATTTTATAGCACTAAATATGTAATTAAAATAAACAAAACTAGGCGTTCTCAAATAAGTCTTATTATTTATTATTATTATTTATTTACTTCGAACACATGATTCATATTGTTGTTAGTAACACTTATAAAACTACGTTAGTAACATTCTAAACAAAACAAAACTAAAATGAAATATAAAAACAAAATGAAATATAAACCAGATGTTAGAAATCCCACAGCGCTCGGAATGTTGTCGCATGGTTTTCCCAAAGTGAAATTAATTGTTTTATTATTATTTATTGTTATTGGTAGTGTAAACAAAATTGTCGGCGGCCTTTGACAAAATTATGCTTTTCATAGTTTGTAATAAACACATCTAGTGCAGGCATTGCATTGTTATCTGCACCCAGACGTGTTTTCAATAGTTTCAAATAAACGAGTAGGTACTCCTGTTGGAATTCATCCCTGTACGCACAACAACCGCCCAATGCTCTGTCTCGTGCGTGCGCCGCGCCGCAACTACTTTGAAGCGGTGTCTGTGTTGTACGGAGTAACGTTAATTCGGACTATTTTAACTTTGTCTACTTTGGGTTTTTTTTCAAAAACCAATGACGTACCTATTTTTTTTTTTGATGCTATTAAATGGTAGTAGACCATGGTCAGAACAACGTTTGTTCTAGGAAAACTGTGATTCAAATGTCACCGTGTATATAGCTGTTATCTGTGAGTCTTAGGCTCTAGCCGGGCGATAATATTGTATAGTCCCACAAACCAAAGAGTAAAGTAACAATAGAGAGAAAGAGTAGCAACTCTGTGGTAAAATTTGCATGTATGGAAAGTGCTGCTACCTCTAGTTTGGTGGGTGAATTAAGGCTATAATAATATATACCTACCTGTAGGTATGCATACTTGCTATAATAATATGTAGCGAACGAGTCTCTTTGAGCGAGTTTGTGTTATGGTAACAGTCAGGAAAAAGAAAACGTATGGAGTTCAGAAAAATGTCCTTTTATTATTATCAAACAAAATTTATTAATATTTATTCGCTTTATACTTATTATACTTAATTAAATTAAATTAAGGAATATCATAACGCTTTTTCTTGGTTATAATAAAGATAATATGGTACGGTATGGTAATAAACACTTACATAAAACATCACAGCCAAAAATACAATATCTTCTTCGGAGTTCACTCATGTTAACAAAACAACAAAAATAACAAACGAAAATCAAAGTGGTAACAATATTATAAAATAGAAACAAAACAAAACAAATAACAGTAACGAGAAACAATTTTGAACAGAATTGCGCATCAATGTCGGGAAAGTCGGAGTTGACAATGGCGACAATGACATTTATTTGACCAAGACAACATGGCTGCCAAGTTTTTTTTTGCCACTAGACTGCAGATGTCGCTGTCATCTATGAAAATTGATGACAGTGTTAACTGTGCCCCCCTGCCACAAACTTATCTAGCCCGGTGCCGGTGAGAGAGTCAGTGTTATTGCATTTGGTGTCCCCAGTAAAAATATCAGGTTGGCGGAAAAGTCTTGCACCAAGATATAAGACTTAATCAATTTATTGATAACTTTGTTATTTACAATTAATCAGTAATGTAATCCCCAAATAACTCTATTACTCTGGCCCATTTAGTTGGTAGATTATTGATGCCCTGCGCCCAGAATTCCGGAGGCTGTGCAGAAAAGAAGTTGTTCACTGCCATTTTAGGTCTTCGTAGTTTCGAAATTTTTTTCTCACGCAAATAAAGCTTTAGTGGTCGGAACAAGTGATAGTCGGATAGCGCGGGATGCGGTCAGTACGGTGGGTGGGCATTCTGTGTAGCCTGACCGGCCTTTGACCATGACCTTTTTCGCACGTTCTTGTCATACGTCCACTTTTCATCACCAGTTATCAGCTTCTTCAAAAATGGTTCGGTTTCATTACGTCGTAATAAAGAATCACAAATGAGTACACGGTTCATTAGGTTTCTTTCAGTTTTTTTCAAATGCGCCAAAACTGTTTTGTCGTCAATTTCCAGTTCTTCAGCTACGTCGTAACTACTGATATGTCGATCTTGCTCCACTTTTTCAAAAATGGCATCCATTTTATCCGTAATAGGGCGACCAGAGCGACGTGTATCTTTGACATCAAAATTTCCGGATTGAAAACGCTTAAACCAAATTTGTGCTACTCTCACAGACACTACACTAGGTCCATAAACATCGCAAATTTTTTTCACGGCTTGCGTTGCATTTTTACCTTTTTTGTAGTAAAATTTTAAAATGTATCGAATTTCTTCATTAGATTCACTCATCTTGACGGTACGAAAAACAAAAGAAAATCACACATTTTCCTAATTTGAATTTGGAATTATGTTCTTTAAAATTTAAACTTTCAATAATACCAAAACCAGCCAGATACAAATAGTATAGCCAAAGAGATTTTATTACAAGTTCATACACACTATAATGCGAAAAGACTTTTTCCCCAACCTAATACTAACTCTGACTTGACGATGACTGTCAGTTAGTTGATGTGGAATCCATCGTGCCATTACTTTACGATAGCCGAGTTTGTGTAAATGAGCCTCGACGGTCGAATGATGACAGCTAAGAGTCTCTGCCAAATCACGCGTATTTATTTCTGGATTAGCCTTTAAACAGCGGAGTAATTCCTCATCGTCGAAGGTGGATAGTCGCCCAGATCGCTCGTGATCTTCAAGAGTTATATCTCCCGATGCAAAGCAAGCAAACCAGCGGCTTATCTTCTATCGCGATACAACACCTTCACCGAACGCTTTGCTGATGTTAGCGGTAGCCACACTCACGTTGTGTCCCTGATGCCACTCGTAAAAGATGATCGTTCGAAGTTCAAACTAACCAAATCCTCACTAGCGCGCCTTTATATACCCTTGATTTGATAACTTCGAGAACCTTCTACAACATTCTTACGTATCCCAGATCAATACTAAATACTCCGGAAAATTCTAATAATTTACAATTTCTTGTGCAATATTTTTCCGCCAACCTGATAAATTTTGTAATAAAGTGGGTAAGCAAGTTGATGAAACAAAAACATTTTGTTCCAAATCTTGAACACTACTGAACCGATTTGTCAACCCGATTAATAACTTCGGAGAAATGCGTGGACAACATACATAAGTAAAAACATACATTCATACCATCGATCACTAATAAACAACATTCATACCATTAAACATTTGTATATTTGTTTGGAAGCCTTAATAGATTATTATATGTAATTCCAATAATAAAACATAGGTACAGTCACGAGCACGAATATGTATACAGTTAGCATAATTCAAAAGCGATTTTCTCGTGCACCATAATAATATGTAATAACGACTGCAAAATACCTAGTGTCCATACCTGCCGATCTATTCTGTAAAAATCTCATTGTGAATCTCAGATTAAGTATCCTGTTAGTCTGACTGAGTTGTGAATACTTAAGTGAAGTGAGCTGTCATTCCTCTAGTAAATACGTCTCATGTCTAGTTTTGGCAAGTTTTGGGCAGAGTTTGGGTCTTGAGAGTATTATTCAAAGAGTAAAGTAATAATTATTGTTCTGTGAGTGAGTTTGGGTGTGTCCATAGAACACATATATACAGACATATCCTAACGGGTGTGTCTGTGTCAAGTGTCAAATAATCAATCTGAATTATTCTGAATCACTTCACCAAAATAACAGCAATGTCATTAGGCCGGTGTTAGCCGAAAGTATTTTTTGTTATTATCTCATCTATAGACCCCAACAGGAGCCCGGGGTCCGTTCCATTTCCACCTGATTGCGAATTTGCGAATATTTTCGACGAAACGAAGTAAATCAGTGAATGAATAATGTGGGTGTAATTTAATTCGTCACTTGTTTATTTTTTCGCTAAACAGCAGTGCAGTACAGTTAAAATTATTAGCTAAATTACCTATTCAGCGTGACAAAAGTGAATCTCATTTCCATTGTACACTACTGGTTATTTGAACCAAACCAAAAGGTATGGATTGTATATAATATTTGGCAAATTTATTGTAAGCTTAGAATAGAATACACCTATGAAATTCACATTGGAGGTATAATAGGTATCTTCATGACTTGCTAGTACCAACTGTCTTGTTTCTCATCAATGATATATTTATTTCTATTAACTCAAAATCCGCCCCTAAGGCTACCCACTGACCCGACCAAGGCCAAATTGAGTGCCCCAATTCGAAAAATCCTACATACAGATAAGTTCAAAACTTTATTTTTTCAATTATAGGTGTGGATAACTTTGTTTTTTATAGGTACTTAATTATACGTAGAGCATTTTTTAATTAATTATACATATAGTTTTCATTTTTATACGCCATGTGTATTCTTTTCAAAAAATTAAATTTATTATTTACTCCTCAAAGTGAAAAAGTGGACTTTGGAGATTTTTCGAATTGGACCACCCAATTACATTAGTGAAAACATCCAATCGCCATTACCTCCATTCTGTGCAAGGTTATGGAAAGGGTATTGAATAATAAGTTGCTGACCTACCTTGAAGACTATGATCTCCTCAGTAACCGTCAATATGGCTTTTGCTGGGGACGGTCAACTGGCGATCTTCTTGAGTATGTCATGCACTGATGTGGCGAAGCTATCGAGAAACACAGCAAAGCACTTGCTGTATCGCTTGACATCTCGAAGGCCTTTATTTAACAGGGTCTGGCATGCTGCTCTGCTCCGCAAGCTTCCTGCTTATGGTGTCCCAGCTGATTTTTGTAGCTGGATATCAGATTTCCTTAGTGAACGGTCGATCAGAGTAGTCATTGATGGCTGCTCCTCTGACCTGCTATTGATGGTGGAGTTCCTCAGGGGTCTGTTCTCTCTGCAACTCTTTTCTTGCTGCACATCAATGACCTGCTTCAGCCTGGTATTGTTGGGTACACAGATGACAGTACAGTTTCAGAGAGATACTTGTCCAGCGCAAAGACCAGCAGGGCCGAAGTTCGTTCCTTGAGAGAGGCCATGGTAGAGTGGACAGATTTGACCTTAAGCCTCGTCTACCAGTGGGGTGATGATAATCTGGTCTCTTTTAATGCCACCAAAGCACATGCGTGTCTTTTTACCGCTAAAAGGAGTAGTTTTGCTCAAACTCCTACTTTTCGGGGTACATCTGTTCCTGTAACTGAGCACAACTTGACAGATTTCAACTTCGGTGCTACCATCAAGCACAAAGAACAAACAGCGGCCAAGAAGCTGGGCATCCTAAATAGGGTGAAGCTATACTTTACGCCTGGACAGCTTTTAACCCTTTACAAAACGCAAGTCTTTTCCTGCATGGAGTATTGCAGCCACCTTTGCGATGGATCAGCTAAGTACCAACTAGCCGCACTTGACTCGGTGGAACGCAGAGCTAAGAGGCTCATTGGCGACGTAGAACTGGTGGATGCGAAGCTTCACAACTTGGCTCATCACTGCAAGGTTACCTGCATGTCGGTCTTCTACAGATTGTACTTTGGTGAGTGTGCCCAAGAACTCAACGATCTGATTCCACCGGCCCCCTTCTACCATCGGACATCTAGACACACTGCCAGTTACCATCCCTACCTAGTTGCTATTCCACCAATTCGCACTAAGCGTTTCCAAGTGTATTTTATCCCGCCAGGGTTACGGGTTGTCCCGCCAGGGTTGCGGGTTGTTCGAAAGAGTTAACGTGGCCCTGTTGTTGTTGTTTGATGATTACCCATCTAAAAAAAAAGTGTCTTTTATAATGCGCACAGCAAAAGAGTGGAACTCACTATCTGCGTCTGTCCCTACTCTCTTCAAAGTGAGAGTGAACAGGCTTCTTCTGGGTAAGCTCACTCCATCGTTGACTGTCAACTGTCTCTGTCACCTCTGACCTAGACTACAGTCAGGAGCAAACCCATCTCGAATAAAAAAAAGACATTATAACACATTTTTTAAACAATAACAATAACAAAAGTATACAACTAGGTACTTGTCAGTTATATCCTCTTCTCACAATACTCCAGATATACTGACATGATCTTCTTCCATTCATCCGCGAACACATCACAGTCAGGCTTAGCGTCCAAGAGAGCGTTGAGCGCAGTGAGTGTGCAAGAGACAGGAGAATGGGCTCGAGCGACGGTTCGACTCCGATGCACCCGAACAATCTGTGCCCCCTGTTATGGCTTTAGTTTATTGCAGCAAAAAGATGGGACAGTTTGTCGTGCAGTTCAGGAGCATAGAAGGATCTTACATATAATTTGGTAATTTTTTCTTCTGACCTCGAGAGAATTGAACCCTACAACAGCTTAACAGAAAGTTCAAAGGGTACCCACATAAACGGATACATGTAATGATCGATGTATATTGAGTATTGCAATAATAACTCACCCACAAACAAGGGTTTACAAAACTTATATAGCAACCCATTTGAACCCATGGAATAATAATAATAATAATAATAATAATAATAATAATAATAATAATAATTTATTTCTTTCACAAAAAGTACTTATTATAAATTACAAAACAAATGCTATGAACAGTATTATATAAACGTACACAAAAGTTTTAGCATCTGGAGCCGAACTAGGAGGAACCTGTATTTCGGCTTACAGCGCCAACACCCTCGAGTCACATTAGATAAGGGTGTCTTAAATGCTTGCATTTTACAATATCATTGAATATTATATACCATTGAATATTAAAAAGCTATGTAATAGTGGTCTGCTCCTCTCTTTGTGTGTTATGCAGATGAATGAGTGAGTGAGAGAGGGTGTGTCTATAGTTGGGTGTGAGTATGATATGTGAGTTTATGAGTGGACATGTTAATGAATGAATGAGATACGGTTTTATAAATATATGAATAATATATATATATATGAATAATGTGTGGAAATCTGCAGCCTATTTTGATACGCTTAGAAGCTGCTCAGTCTCGTCATAAGTAAGACCTTGTAGGTATTCGAATACTTTTCTCTTGCAACGATCTGTATTGAGTGGATACATGTTAAGGAGCTTATTAATTTTGTTGTAAATATAGGGGCCGAGAGTATTTATGAATTTAGTTATAAATTTAGTGTTAGAGGATCTTTGTTGCGTGCAAACCGTGTAATTTCTGCGTTTATTCAACATCTGGGGGTTGTAAATTATTTTTGAGTGTTGCATTATAATTATTTTTAGTAGAAATAATTGTCTCACAGTTAGTACTCCACATAATTGATAAAGTGAGGCAGTAGAGAAAAGTATTGGTTTAAAAGTACTTACCTTCAGTATTGCACGTTGGGCAACCTCAATAGATTTGAGCGTCGTTTTTGGAGCACCTCCCCACACAGATATACAATATGTGATGAGTGACTGGCAGAGGGCAAAGTATATACGTTTTAAAATAGGAGGATCGGCGATGTGTCGTATATTTTTGAAGATATATATAAGTTTTCGAACCCGTCCCGTTAATATTCTTATGTGTACTTTAAAATTAAGGTTTTTATCTATAGTAACGCCCAAATATTTGACTGTATCAACCCTCTCTATTTTAGTACAAGAGCAATTACCATGAGGTGTACATTCATGTGAGATAATGGCATAGGTGTGATCAATATCCAAGTCAGATCGAATACTAAAACAAACATATTTGGTTTTATCAGTATTTAGCGTTAAAACATTCTCATTTAGCCACCTTCTGACAGTATCAAAACCAGATTGGGCTGCATCAAAGACTTCATTCCAGTTATCTGCGGAAAAAAGCAGAGCAGTATCATCAGCAAAGGAAATGATTTCGCCCTGGGTAAGTTTTAGGTTAGTGAGGTCGTTGATATATACGAGAAATAAGGTTGGTCCCAAGATGCTACCCTGGGGAACCCCATGTGTAACTGGGAGGTCAGTGCTAGTAAAGTTTCCCACACGAACACACTGATGACGATCAGAAAGGTAGCTTTTAAACAGTTCCAGCTGTGAGCCTCTGATCCCCAGTCTTTCCAGTTTCGCCAAGAGTACCGAAACAGAGATTGTGTCAAAGGCCTTTGCTAAATCTAAGAAGATGGTCAGGCATTTCTTTTTTCCATCCAATTTATCACTGATGTAACTTACGAGTTTGTTTACAGCTTGTTCGGTAGATTTCCCGTTACGGAAACCGTACTGGTTTGGTGAAAGCAAGTTTTTACTTTCAAGATACCTTGTAAGTCTTACATTAATTATTCTCTCAAGGATCTTTGATATGGCTGGAAGTATGGATATGGGCCTATAGTTGGTGATGCAATCTCTGTCTCCACCCTTGTGTATTGGGCAAACCTCAGACTTCTTTAAAGATTCAGGGAATATTCCATTTTGGAGGCAGGAGTTAAAAATAAAGGTGAGTGGAGGAACTAAGATGTTTTTATAATCTTTTAAAAATTTACTGCTAATCCCATCAAAACCTGTAGCGCTATCTGCTTTTAAATTAGTGATGAGACGCTCTACTTCACATTCATCCGTATCCTCCAATACAAACGAATTGAGTTGAGTTGGCTTATACGAGTTGATATCTACGGTACTGTCTATTGGATTTGATTTATTTTTCCTAATCTTATCTGCCAGTGATCTACCTACATCAACAAAGTAGCTATTTACTTTGTTCAGTGACTGAATGGGACCGTCAGCTAGAGATAGAAGTTCATTTGAGCTGTTAGTGTTTTTATTTGTGTTTGTGACGTCTTTTATCACTTTCCACAGCTTTTTATTATCGTTTTGAGCTGCCTCGACAAGATTTTTTTCATAAGCTCTTTTTACTTTTTTTAGTATAGTATTGCAGTAGTTTCTGTAGCGTGTATACGTTAATTTTAATATTGTGTTATCAGGCGAAAGTTTTGATTTTTTATGTAATTTATCCCTATTCCTCATACAGCGCAACAACCCTTGTGTGATCCAGGGTTTTATAATCTTCTTTCGTCGCGATAAGGTAATGACTTTGGTGTTGTTTTTAATTGCAGCCTGAAGACAGTGAGTGAAATACACCAGTGCACTATTAGGATCATTTGACTCAAATACTGTAGTGAAGTCAATTTTTGACATTTCCTCATTTAAGCCACCTTCGTCAATTTTTTTAATAGTTGTAATCGCGAGTTGTTGAGTTTTCTTAAAGTTCATATGTAGTAAGACCGGATAATGGTCAGTCAAAGTCGCCAATGGTACAATGGTGTTGCAGGTACTTTTTGTCTTAAGTAGTATATGGTCGATACATGTCTTACTATCTGGCCGTGTAATTAATGTATGTGAGGGTAACAAGCCATGACTAGCAGCCAGATTTAGATAACGTTCACCTTGAAGGTCAATTTTATCTAGATTAATTGCAATATTTATGTCACCTATAACTATTATATTGTTAAAGGAAGAGTAGCTTATTAAAACATCATTTAAGGATTTGAGGAAATAGTCTAAGTTTGAATAAGATGGTGAACGGTAAATTGCAACAATTGCAATTTGATTTTTAAGCGTTGCAATAAGACAGTTACCTTCGCTGAAGTTAGGTTCCACAAATGTAAAACCAAGGTGTTCCTTATAAAATATGACAACACCATCATTTTGCTTTACATTATTTTTTGTCGCAGACGATCGATATCCTAGTAAATTAGGTATTGAAGTTGTGCATGACAGCCAGCTTTCTGTGAGGACAATTACATCACAATGTAGCTTTAACCTAGTTAATAGTAATTCCAAGCCATTCATATTGCAGTTGATACTGCGTATATTTTGGGAGAAAACTACGAGACTTTCAGAAAAGGACAAAATTATTTTGTGACAGTCTTCGATTTCGGCATACAGTGATTCAGATACTGATACCTTATCGATATTTTCTGTTAAATCATTTAAATTACCGAATATTAATATACCGTTCAATATAATTGTCGAATATAGATTTAATTGTGATGAAAATTGAGCTTATGTTAGTCATACGTGAATATGGAATTTGATCGCCTGTTTCAGTTCCTAATGTGAATAAAAGAGCAAAGTTGTAGCTGTGCGAGAAAGTTATATCGGACAAATATGGCAGCGTTAAATTACATGATTGCGTTAATAAATAACGTGAGTTTAAAATGTATTTAAGGTATCTCATTGAGTTATAGATAGTGTATAGGTAGACGGTTGTGTTATATATATAGATAAATCTGTTTGTTTTATGTAATATAATAATGAATAAAGTTATAAGTGTGTTGTAGTATGTCTTGTTATCTAGTATATTATTTGTGATGATTGTATTTGAGTAGTAGTGCGGTTTACTGTAATTGTATTTTGTGAATAAGTGTTTGTGTTGTAGTTTAAAATACTTATATTTAACAATGTATTTTTTTTTGATGTTATTATAATTTGAGAGAATAAAGTAGTGAGATAACACATTTGCAGAAAAATAAGAGGCATGCATTATGAGTTTTTTTAACATTAATATACTAAGGTTAAGCTTAACTATAGGTAGTCATTGCGAAATTCTCAGTTTCTCTACATCCAGCTCGGTGGTTATGCGGATTTGGGGAGAGTCAGCATTTTTCTTGAGATATACTATTCCATTGGATGTCCAGCAAAATGCATAACCATGAGTTTTTTGGAATGAACGGGCCAGAAAGAAAATTCTGTGTGTCTTTTGTGTTAAGGTTTCAGACACGTATACTGGCTTTGGTTGATTCTTAGGGTTAAGGTGGGATGTATTAAGTTTATCCTTTTTAATTTTGGATTTATTAAAGCTCTTAATCCCCTTTAAAACTTTTTCTTTGGATAGTACTGTAGTAAAATCAACAATTATCGGGTTAGACCCGTCTTTAGTGTTTAGGCGGTAAATATCCCTGATACTAGAGGGGTCAATTTCAGCATCAATGGTTTTTCCCAGGTTCAACATTACACTACATAGACTATCCTTAGTTTCGCCACTTTCTTTCGGGATATTTCGTATCTCAATACCAGACACACGCGACTTACGTTCTAATAGTTCGAGTTTGTCTTCTAGTTGCCTAATAGTTTTCTTATCCTCTTGTTTCTCCGACTCCAGACGGGAAATCCGCAGTAGAAATTCGTCGTATTTATCAGACATTAAGTTAACACTTTTTCGTAATTCATCATTTTGTTCATTTAGTTTACTTATTGTCGTTTGAAGATCTTGAAAACGCTTATCTTGATCTTTAGAGAATTGAGAGAAAAGATCCTTTATTGTAGCTGAAATGTCGATATGGCTATTCGTGGGCTTACTTTTTTTACGCTCAGTGATGTAAGCCGTAGGTGACTGGAGATCAGGTGCAGATTCACAGTGGTGTAATGGTGATTTATATGATGTGACAGTCGCGGTTAAAGCAGCCTGTTGACTGCTTTCGTTGTTAGTTTGCATCAGCGCCGAGGGACTAGGTGAGGCGGGCGGTGTTCTATTTAGTGGCATGGTTAACGCAGTTTATTGCTAGTGAGTTTGTAACTAACTTGATTGCGGTGCGCAGGAGAAGTCAACTCTGAAGTTACCGTCACTTTCTGTGTTCGAAACCCGAGCGCTGTACGAAATGCAGCCGAGAGTCACCGATGGAGCCGAACGTGTTGCCTCCGAAGTAGTCCGAAGTAAGGCGAACGAAGGCCGGTCATTGACCCCGACAAGTCTCCGCTAGATAATAGCCGACTAATTTGTAATTTGCAACGGTTACCTATTATTTAACACTGAATTTACTCCTTAACCGTTAGGTGGATTTACAAACTGATTTATGCACTATGAAGCTTGAACACTTAGCTACACGTTGATGTACGTTTTCGAGTTATTTATTTACTTTGGACACTAATAAACAATTTTAATTATGCGAGCATTTAAGAAAACTTGTTACCGCGCGCACGGTGCGAGGGTATCCATGATAATGATTATCAACCTTAGAAAAACGTCAATAATGATCAAAATAAAGGTCACTGTGCGACCGGTCAGGTCAGTGGCCCGGCCGTCTACCACTTTTCGGCCGCAGAGGATAGGGAGTGCAGCCAACGCCATACCGACACTCCTCCCCTGCGGCCCCACCGTGTTCGCCATCAGACAGTGGTGACCCCCGTCAAGGCTGCGGAAGGTAGAGAGAGCGGCGCACCGCAATTTCGGCACTCCTCTCCCGCCGCGGCTTCCAACCCTCAGCCGCGATGCCTCCCATACGACATGGCGACCCGCCTCAGTTGCGATGTCGCCCAAGCGGCTCCGCAACGTACTTGCTGGCCGCTACGTCGTCGGCTTACCGGCTAGAAACGGGGTCGTCTGGTGCCCATGTGCTGGTTTGGTCCCTGAGGTGGTCACGGCGTGCAGTGTGTTCTGGTGCACCGGTGATGAGGGGTACTCCCCAGAGTAGGGTCCGGTGACCCAGCCGCGGCGGGTTCGCGGATGAGTGCTAACGCGTGCCCGTGTTCCGGCCACAAGCGGCAGATGAGGACACCGTGGAGTTTTAGAGATAGTGCAGTATGCTTGAGCATTTGCAGCAGTTTGTATTTCCTGTGCGTGTCCCAAATAAAATATTTTTCTTTCTTTCATTTCTCCACGCAAAAAAAGTTTCCAACTTAACCTAACCGAAAAGCTTTTTTTTATTACAAAAAAATCCCATCGATTTTATCTCCGAAAGTACTGAGCCTAAAATTTTGAAGAAAATACAAGAACACTTAAAGAACAAGAAAACTTATCTATAAGAAGTCTATGGTCTTAAAACAACATGGTAAATCTCTCAATATTGTGCATACAAACTAACATTTGCAGTTGGATTGTATGGGAGAACATGTTTTTCAACTACAATGTTAAGTTTGTTCTTGGGATTCATCCCAACTACGGAACCCTTCATTGTGCGTAATCCGACACGCACTTGGCCGGTTTTTGTGTATAATGGTAATATTTTTTTACAGATGGCGCTGTTTCCACCATTATCGTTGTTGGGAGATAACCTGAGTCAACGGCATCGGTACCTCAACTCGTTAGTGGGTGAGGCTAAGAAAAGTGGAGCTACGATCCAGGATGTCGCGGCCCTGCCCGAAGAGTCTCCAGTTGATCGCCTCTTTAAAATAGACCTCGCCATAGAACTCAAACACGTAGACTACATAATACGTAATCTAAAAGACGATGACATGTTATACGTGAGCAGAGCCCTGAAATCAACATGGCTTATAGACCACCATGACATTATTAACCCTAAATATTTAGAAGATGTTCTCTTCCCAGAAATGATTATGCCAGCAGTTACCAAAATGAAGCACTGGCTTTACATCAATCTACGAGACCCCACAATGTGTCAGGCGTTCTATCAGCACTACAAAGACAACAAATTTGAGTTTGCCATAAAGTTTCTTAGTCACTGCAGTCATGAGTTCATACTGGCAGAGGCTCCCAAGATATTAATTAAATTATGCACTCATTCATTAAAAGTGTTGTGCGAGAAATGTCCCAGAGTTGCCAAAATATATTTTGACTCGCTGGCGACGGATGAAGATTTGAAAACCCGCTATCTCGAACGAGATGAGTTCTACTACAAGAGCGTGAAATGTGTGCTGAAGTCAGATCCAGATGTATTCCTTGACATCACGGAAAAGTATTTCAATATAAACAGCTTTAGTAGATTTAGTCCTTCGGCCACCGACTACATCCTACGCTGCCATAAAGCTAGATTCACAAATAAGTTGGAGCTGTACGTTGCGTATTTCCTGCACATCCCGACTCTTGCCGCTCGGCTCAGTGTCGAGGAGTGCCAGGAAGTAGTGCTAAAGCTAGCTCGAGCAAGCTACTTGCAGCATTGGTTCGAGTACAAAGTCGTGGAGCCACTGATAAAGAGACTCAGCCCCGACAAGAGAGCGGCATTCAAGACACGAGTGTTTGTTGATAAGGACGTTGGTGACTGTGAAGATAAATGGCCGTACGAGATACCCACTCCCCCGGCAGAGTCCGACACCTGCCCACATGTCTTCGATGACCAGAATTTCATGTCTGTGTGCGAGAATGATTGGTATGATATGCGAAGTAGGCTTTGCATGGATATGCCATTGACGCGTTGTGCGATGAAATGTTCAATGCTGAAAGATTGCATGATACGAGTGAAAACAGATTTAGACAAATTGTTCGATGAGTTTCGTTTTATTGGTTTTGAACGCGCTCTGAACGAACTGGGTCAGCGATTGGGTGCTACAGGTTCTGTGGATAGGCGCCGTGATATATTCCTTGTTTTGGTGAGCAAGACTGGTGGACGCACTGACGCAGTATCAGCTTTGTTAAATCTCGCTGTGCGGCATAGCAACGAGCCACCACACACACGCGCCTCCATACTGCGCAGCCTCGTCAAGCGCGCTAATGTCTGGCGCCTGCCTGCGGATGACTGGAAACATTTTCTGGACTTTGGGCACGGACTCGGGCTCGACGGCGCACCTTCCGAAGCCGCGTGCCGTGAGGGACTGCACTCCGTCGTCATTCGCCAGTTATTAGCTGGCGAATGCGAACAAGCTGTTCGCGATGCATTTTTAAAAGAATTTTCAACGCTGGCAGAGTATTCCCTAAAGGTGGACGAGCGAGTGCGCGTTGCTAACGGTCTTCAAAGCATGTTGGCAGCGGCTGCTATAGATGTGGAACCAGTAGTCGCCGCAGAGCGCCTCGGTTTCTTACTAAACGTTCTAAAATTATACCGCATTCGAGTTGAGCCAACCTCACCAGCAGTGAAGGCAATCGTGGCCTTAGCTATGCGTGATGCTGACGTCGCACGATCTTTACTGACGCAGCTATATACTATAAAGGTTGCACGCCGCGAGCTGCTGCGATTTAACATGGAATTCCGAAAAGATGAAGCAGCACTAGTGAATGCTCTCCGTCACGATCCGTCTGTCCTCGAACTCAAGCAGGTTGTCGACATATTGGCTGATCGTCGGACGAGCTTCGATACATTCACGTCGAAGCTAGTTGTATACTTTGACCAGAAACAGGATTTCACGGTAAATCTCAGAAGTGCATTAAAGGAGAAGATCGCTCAACAACGAAATGAAAAACATAAGAATGTGAAGTTGGCACGACCGTTGGCATGTCTCTTGTACCAAGACTTTGGGAAAGAATTGAGCGAGTTCGATGCAGCCGGAAAAGAAAGTGTGAAGTTTGCGGCAGCGCTGAGGGCGTGCGCTCACCGAGCCCGGCCTGTCGTCAACTTGGCGGAATGGGGCTGGCGCAAGGCTGGCGTGAAAGCAGTCGCGACGCGAGCAGTGCGCTGTCGGGAAATAGAAAGAGCTGGCTCAACCCGTGCGTTAGCGGCTGAACGACGCACGGTAAGAGTAGCTTTAGCACTGAGTATGCGCTCTGCGGGGCCGGGGGGGTTATTACTCGAGACCTTCGCATCAGCAGCGAAGTTGCGTCCCGTGGTAGCATTGCATGTTGCGTTGGCGTACTTCCGCCGTCACGGCGCTACTGCGGACCCCGGAGTATGGGATATCGTAAAGCCCCTGTTCTCTAGTGTGGACTTCAAACCTCGCGAGAGACTCCGTCAACTACTCGGTAGGACCGACTGGATCCCGTCCACCATCAAACCCGACTACTGCGCTACCTTGTACCTTGCTATCAACAAAATCTCCCGTTCCAGTGCTGCCTATGTGCTTTGTGATCTGTCGAAACTTCTTCCCGAAACCAATGAGTCTATTGAAAACATATTGGTGCAGATTCTCGACACGACTGATAAGGATATTCCGGCGATACCGTACCCTTCTATCTTTGTCAGGTACTTGCTGCTGTCCACAAATGAAGAGGATGTTGAAAGGAGATTCATGAAGATAGGGAATCGGTTTTTAGAACGCTTGGACACGCTGCAATTCGAAAAGGAATCTAATTTTAACAAAAGACTGGATCAAGTGTTAGAGAGTTTATTGTACAATTCTGCATTTTTTGACGCTAAATACTCTTCGTGTTTGTTAGTGATTGAGAGGATCTTAACTTGGATGCAGAAGTTTATGCCGAAAGAAGAAAACTTTAAAAAGTACACAAAGATACATTTAACAATGTTGTATTTCAAAGCTGTTAGACAGAGTATGAAACAGATGCCAGAAGTTTTCGCTGATCCGAAGAGGAGGAAGTCGGAGGGTGTAGAGACTGTGGGCTTCGTCTTCGGAAGATATATAGTGAAGGAGGTAGCTGAACTGGTGAGCACATACTTCGACTCCATAATAGAACTGTATACCGGTGCTTTGTCGGATTACTTATGTGATAACTTCTCCTACGGCCCCACGAAGGCGAAGTTGATTGCGTCCGTTCTCCAAGGTATCCTGGCAGAAGGAGTTGGTATCCAGCGTCGTATGGCAGTGTATGTACTTGCAGAGCGTCGGTACGATATTGGCAACACAATGAGAGAGGAGATTGAAGAACAAATGTGTAAGTACAAAGACATTGAGATCTTTGTACATGCCGAAATTTAATATTTAGTCCAAGCCTAGCTCGGAAGTTTTTTATTGTTTACATTTTTATTTATGTTAAGTTTTCATTTAAAAGAAGCATTAAAATGACTTATGATTTAATTTTAATCATAATGTCTATCTGAATTTGTTGTGAAGCCTTTCAAGTTAAGAGGAGAATTTGAGTCGCACAAGTGTATGGAATAGAAATATGAAGTGAAGTAGATTAGACTTCTGGTATAGTACCTATCACGTGACAATTTAGAATCTTATCAGGGGCCTATTATTTTAATCTTACTTCAGTGTGGGAAAGAGATGGAGCTATATAAAAGTGAGGTTGCTATAGAAATGAAATGGAATTGTTGTATTCTGTAAATAGGATATCGGAATCACTTTTACACGTCCTATTAAAAAATAGCTAGATGGAGTCGACATTTCGTATCCGACTACCACAGACAAGAAATGGCCACCCAAACTTCCAAGGTCAGGCTCTTTTAAAGTCCAGACATAAAATTGAACAGATCATGTGAGGACCATGTAGATCCGTATCTGAAACTGTCTTTTGAGGAAAGAACCACACAGCCTGTGTAGTACCAGTGCAAGCATTTGACAATATTCGTGTCGCTCAACTCAGGACTTCAGCTCAACAACTCGACGAACAATAACAAAGAAAGGATATTGGGGTAGATCCCATGTTACTAATCTAATAGAAGTATATTTCTCACGTCACAGACCATGACAGTGACCCATAACACTACTTCAAATACAATGATGAGGAAGCATTGAGCGAAAATTTTCTTAACTGATCCAATGTTGGGATTACACTCACAGTCAAACACGTCTTATTTTCTGCAAAATATATAAAAGAAAAAATTGTATAACAAAAAAAAAAAAGCTGGGATGTGGTACGATGACCTATTTGCTTCACTGTTATAGTATAACTACTTTTAAAATACTGTCATTTAACAAACTTTGTTAATACTGTTTAATAAATAAAAATCATTTTATTTTCTTAACGTTTTATTAAAAGACATCTTAGATCAAGCAGTTAAATTAATAACGAAATAATACAACGTAGCAGGGCCATCGCCAATGCAAATATGCGCAAGAGTTTCTATTGAGATATTGATTTGCTTCATTTTTTGTAGGATTGCCCATATAATTTACTTTTTAAAAGATCTTGTAGGTGTATTTTCAAAGCAGCACACCTATTTACTGTTACAATATTCTAAGTACCTTCACAATACATATTAAAAACTATTAAACGCAAAATCATAGTTACTAGTTTAATAGAACAAAACTATTACAAAAACCTATAAATATAAAATTAACTATATATTTCATAACCTGATGAGCATTAAGGGACTATCATATAGTAGAGTAAGTGTACATTCAAAATATTAAAATCATGTGGAAAGTGGTAACAAGACATTACAAAAACAGGATTAATAAAAATGGGACAGTTCATGGAAAATCTGATGATTACGTAATTAAAATATAATAGTCAGTACTAGAGAATTGGTAACATTACATTCTTAAAATAGACTATGACCAGTTTAAAAACAGTTAATTAAAATTATAACTAGGAACTTGTAGGTCATGGCCATAATGCATTACTAATGGCTCAACCTGGGAATCAAACATTAATTATTTATTTTAAAAAGTACATAATCAATTCAGCCGAAAGTCGTCATCTGCTGAACATATGCCTCCCGAGAGAAAAGTAAATAAGAAGGACGTAGTCACATTGGAAATGACAACCTACACTCTGAATACCACAGTTATAACTACCAACTCTACAACGTGTCCAATGAAAAAACATACAAAATAATAAATTAAAACAATCATTCATTTCAGTATTAGAACTAATCAACTTTAGTAGATAATTTAACACAAATACTCGTTCCACACCCTACTAGCTATGCGCAAACGCAAGCGTTGATCGATTTTATAGAGTTAGAAATCGAGACCGATATTTGAGACCACAGAGCACTGAGAGCACAGAATCGCCGCGCGTCGGTAGCGATTACAGATGACATTGCTGCCGATTCTGTTGTGCACAAACTAAACTTAATTTAGGATATTGCTAACTTTTTCTCTCTAGTAAAATGAGAAAGGGACGGACGTAAATTAGAGCTGTCAAAAGTACAAATTTGCATGGAAAACAAATTTAGACGACACGTAAAAAACATGTCGACTAAAAACACGGTGCAGCGCAAGGCGTAGTTTGACATATGTAACTTAGTTCATAGCTATAGCCGTCCTTTTCTCGCGCTATCTGTTAAGCTCATTTCAGACTACGCTATACTATTCTGCATTATAGTACAACATTAAAAGCTATACTATATAGCATTGCGTTCACATTATGCGACCTAATCGCAAGCAAATACGTATCATTGCTGCTAAAAAAGAAGAAAAATACCCGACTCTGCATATAAAATCTTATAAAGATAACTTTCCCCACGCAGCATCCTTTAATTCATTAATTTTATACTAGCTGTTCTATACTCGTGTTCCATAGACATAGATATCTTCGTACGTTTTCTATAGTGTTCGATGTTGCAGTCATAGGTCCACAGAAAATAATACGCTAAAAAGAACACCAATAAATAAATCGCTGTCGCTTGTATCCACAGGCTTGTGTTGTTTCGTTCGTCCTGCTTGCGGGGCGTGCGGGGAGGAGAGCCCCGCGCGATCATAGCATAGTGTATCGCTGAATTTCATAGCGTATAGCAAGCCAATAATATATAGTATAGCAAAGTGTGAACGTGTTCTAAATAAATGTATGGCGAGCGATATTGTTGTGCTATGAACTATATGCTATTATATTATAGCGTAGTCTGAAACGAGCTTTAGTAAAAGATAGCCGATTCTCTCATTTTAGTTTAGTTATTGAACAAGAGAATCGGCACCATTATCAATAATATTATTGCTGTCGAAATTAGCGTTGAGCGCAAACTTCGGCTGTCTCAGGCATTGACGGATAAGTCACGGGCCGTCAGTTTCCGGTAAGTAAACGGTGACGCGTACTGACACGCTAGGTGTGTGTGGACAGTGATGTTTGATACTTTTAAGGACTTTAAGTATGGTATTCGCGACATAGCCCCGTTCCTATATACATTAACGAATACTTTTACATAGTATTATGTGCAACAACAGAACTGTAATGACAAATTGTTTTTTTTTATTTTTTTATTAAACTTATCCAATTTGCTAATTGATAATTTCCCTAAGCGCATGTTCTCAACAAAATTTGAAAATATTCTAAACTACAATCAATTGGAGATCATTTACAGTACGGCTCTCCGTACTTTCGCGCATGTTCTCTCAAACTCGCCTCATGTCACCGCTTGATTTTAAAAAAAATGGTATTGCGCATGCGCAGCTTTTTGCGCAAAGTTCGGACCGTATTGATACAATGACATTAAATAAGCTTTTAATATGTATAATTCGATTACTTTCCTATAATTCCCTCAAACAAAATAAATCTCAATAAATAATATCACGTCTGTATTCCCCAAACGGTTATGCGGAAGTGTTTTATACACCCACATTTCGCTGGCAATGTGTAAGTCCCATGTAGTAGGGGGGAGCCTAAGCCCATCAATTGGACAAAAATGCAGACTCCGGGTTGCTACAAAATACTCTTTATGGAGAATCCCAGTAACGCTGCTAATCCTGGGAATTAATTCAAAAACTCATAAGGTGTTTATACTCTCTTACTTCCAAATGACTCGTATAAAAGCAGAGGCAGCAACATCCATTTTTTCAATTATAGCGACTTTAAATGCAGTCTGTCAATGTCGAATCAGCTTCATTAAGTTTGTAACAGAAATAGCAACATCACTTAGAAAATAACTGTCGAAATTACAGGTTTGCAGCATAAACAACAACATCCAATAGTGATTGGAAACCAAAAATATTGTTTACCGCCATTTTGGTATAATTGGATGTTGCTGCCTTTGCTTACTTGAATCAAATGTCACATTTTATCTATATAACATCACGATTGAATTCACCGAAGCAAAAGGCAAGCTAGAGGTGTATAATACGGGGCGAGTGTATAGCCTAATTTTCTAAATAATGCGGGTATATAAACCTGGATAAATTAGTTTCAATATAATTCAACAACATGTGTGTGGCGCACGAAACGCATTGGCGACGTGTATCCCTATGTATACAAGTACATACATATATAACTACAATATACAACTAACGACTATTTCTCTTTGTTAAGCGCCTCTATAAACTCTTCTAATCTCTCTTGGACATGTCTTACTTTCTCTGTGGAAGAAAAAGGGTAGGATTAGGTTTATTCATTATTAAGGGATAGCACAAATCTGGTTTTCATTGGTTAACAAACATCGATCTTGTGTTGTTTGAAATAAAGTTGAAAATAAATTAACGTTTATTATTCCAATTGAGTATGAAAGCGGACAGGACGCGGCTAAGCTAGAGGTTACTTACTTTCGACTTTATTTTAAGAGCGTTCATTCCGCGCGGTATCAAAGTACAATTATTTTTAGGCCAAGCACTCGATCGTTGGTATTTACAAGTATGTATTTCTGACAATTATTCTGGTATTTACTCATAAAATATGACATATCAATCATTTTCTATTTGCAGTATTACGATTAAATATTTGTATTTACTATAGAGTAAATGTTAAACATAAGTATAACACAACAATCTAGTACTTGGCCGACAACAAATTGTACTTTGATTTAAATTTAATAATCTAGAAATGCGACGTTGCCAGCCCGCGCGGAATGAACGCTTAAGTGGCTCAATGTGATGTTTGTCAGGCAGGGTAAACCGCGATACATTCCGTGCATTGTGCTCCACCTCCACCATACCTTTTTTATTATCGTGCATAATCCATTTAATTAATAGATTTCAGAAAGCCTATTTAGTTAAATCTGTAGTGATACCGTGGATGACGGGATTATACTTCGTAAACTTACTCAGTTCTTCAGCTAGCTCTACTCTTCTTCCGGATAGCAGCTTTTTCTTCAGTTCGGGGTCAGCCGCCATCTGCAATTAATAACGAATTCATTAAGGCTGCTGTATTTCGATAGCTGCCAGTATAATTACAGGCACCTTCGATATTTCAGCTTTCACTTATAATCTTTTCAACCATTTATTTTACTTTAGCGTCCATGAAGCATTGCATTTTTCGTCTGTGGTTGCCTGTCAATAAATAAGGAACTTCATAGCGTTCATGAAGTATTGCATTTTTCGTCTGTGGTTGCCTGTCAATAAATAAGGAACTTCATAGCGTTCATGAAGTATTGCATTTTTCGTCTGTGGTTGCCTGTCAATAAATAATGAAATTCATAGCGTCCATGACGTACTGCATTTTTCGTCTATGGTTGCCTGTCCATAAATAAGGAATTTCATAGCGTTCATGAAGTATTGCATTTTTCGTCTGTGGTTGCCTGTCGATAAATAAGGAACTTCATAGCGTCCATGAAGTATTGCATTTTTCGTCTATGGTTGCCTGTCCATAAATAAGGAATTTCATAGCGTTCATGAAGTATTGCATTTTTCGTCTGTGGTTGCCTGTCAATAAATAATGAAATTCATAGCGTCCATGAAGTACTGCATTTTTCGTCTGTGGTTGCCTGTCGATAAATAAGGAACTTCATAGCGTCCATGAAGTATTGCATTTTTCGTCTGTGGTTGCCTGTCAATAAATAATGAACTTCATAGCTTCCATGAAGCATTGCATTTTTCGTGTGGTTGCCTCTCAATAAATAAGGAACTTTATAGCTTCCATGAAGTAATGCATTTTTCGTCTATGGCTGCCTCTCAATAAATAAGGAACTTTATAGCGTCCATGAAGAATTGCAGTTTTTCGTCTATGGTCGCCTGTCAATAAATAAGGAACTTCATAGGCGTGCTTATGTCAAAAGTAACCTCTGGTAAGTGGTCTGGTTGTTTGTCAAACAATAAAATACCTTCACTTAATTAGTCACAAAGAGTTTTAGAAAAACTAGCATTGTAGAGTTATCGTCTCTGTCTCTCAAACGTACCTGTGTGGCAGTCTCTTTATTTATTTACTTATTTATTTAGCATCTCTAGTTAAACTATTAATGATAGTTTAAGAAGCCTATTATATTTCGACCATGATTTTTGAGTTAAATGACCAACTTTGGCGTTCTTATTCTGAGAAACTCAGACTTCGACAACTTTAGACTTACTGAGTGATAGATAATAGTTACTAGTATAGTTCATAGCAGCTTCGCTTTTCGGCTTTTTTCTTATCTATTTATATAAAGCCAAAATTCAAGTATTTCATAAAATGCGCGACTGCATTTTTTCGAGCCCGTGGACAAATGGAATGAAAAATATACAATACTCTTTTAAATAGTGGTCTCTTTCATAGCGGTCTCAGAATTTAGAAATATTTATGGATTTACTATAAAAAAAAAAATCCCATTCAAAACCATAAAACTACTAAAATCGCTCAGCATTAACAGTAAATTTCTTCTTACTTCATTAATATTATTACGTAAAATGTATACCAGGATAAACCTTAGTTCATAAGAAATTGCAATTTCATACTGTATTTTTATAATACTCAAAATAAGCGTCATTACAAATGCCAAATTTCTACATAATGTGATGCGACGCTGTGCTTCAATATACTTAATCTGTCAGAACGCAATTTTGTGATAGGCCTCTTAAATAACTGTTTGTAAAGCTACGGCGTACTGCTTACCTCGTCGAGTACTTCTCTCAGTTCCCTGTCAAGTCTTGCCGCCTCCCTGTTGCCGATCTGCTGCCGCAGCGCGTTAGCCGTCGTACGGAGCGTTTGTTGGACTCGCCAGAACATCACTACCTCACAACATTCCTTCTGTAATGAAAATATTGCATACGAAAAAGTGAATAAAGAGTTGCTTAGTCGCATTGTTTGTGTATTAGGACGATGCTTTGAAACTGCTTGGAATCTGATGTGATTTCCACAATTCTTCCTTTCGAGTCTATGGCAAAAATAAAAGTATGTTATCTATATGAGTATCTATAGAAATAAATTAAATTGAAGTGTCTGTTTGTAATGTCAAAATAACAGTTTTTTTTTACAAAATCCTTATGAATAAAAAAAAAAATAACAAAAAAAAATGTCTGTCTGTTTGTTTCGGCTAATCTCCGAAACGGCTGGACCGATTTTAACGGGACTTTCACGGGCCGATAGCTGATGTTAAAAGGAGTAACTGAAGCTGCTTTTATGTCAGAAAAATAATTATGGTTCCGCGGAAAAGCCTTAAAACACATGAAATTGTGAACAAAAAGTCAGACTTGAGAAATTATTTACATTTGGTAGCCCAATTCTCGAGGAAAAAGTCAGAAAGAACGCTAAGCGAAATCGAAGAAATAGCGCGGACGGGCGATGCAACGCGGCGGGTCGGGACACGAGGGAGTTTTATTAAAAAGTGGCTGTTAGTTTAGTATATTGTGTATCTTACGACTTCCACGCGAAGTCGCGGACACAGCTAGTTATGTTAGATGAGTTAGGCCCAGTAGGTGGCCACGCCAATCGCGGCATCAGTGGCGTTTTGGAGTCCTCAGTGGTGCAGCTGGGTGCACCGCATTTGCACTGGGACACCCAGGTTGAGTCAATAATCCCCCATTTGTCAAGACTGTGCTTGCTGCAGCCTAATTTGTTCCGCAGCTGATCATTTCTTGAAGAAGGTTTGAACTATGGCTCGTTTATATGAGGTGAGTTTCTCTTTGTCAATAGCATACGAGGCTAGCCAGGCGATTTTCTCAAACAACGGACGAATACCAATATTTTACATGGAGCGACTGCCTATCTGACCTCCACAACTCAGTTACTTGGTAATACGATACGCCTTGGTAAGACTGGTGATCAGTCTTACCAAGGCGTATCGTAGACTTTAGGGCTTCTGTCGACCCGTAACGAATGTCAAAGATCCACGAATGACAGCCGGGACCAACGGCTTAACGTGATTTCCGAGGCCCGGAGGGGTCTTGGTATGTAAATATGGTAACCCATCCACGGACCGATCGTGGCCAGCGTAGCTTAACCTGATCGATCGACCCGTGCGGCTGTTATTACTTAGGAATCGCGAGCGAAGCCGCGGGCAAAAGTAATAATAAAGTAGTACTGACCCCATTTCCGTTCTGTTGACTGTACAAGTAGAAGCTCTTCCGACAGTCCCGCGCCCTCGTCTGTGCGCGCTGTAGGAAGTTTCTGAAATTCAGATAAACTATCGTTAATATAACAGTATATTATCAAGGCGAAAGCGCTAGAATATCCCGCGAAATTCAAATTTTCTTAAGTTTTTTTCAATTTGCAGGTCAGTATCAGGTTGTATATTGATCTGAATATGATTCGCGACCGTAACAAATCTGTATTTTTAGAATTATAATAATTAAAATCATCAATACAACTCTCTAAGTTAGATTTGTTGTAAAATGTCATGATTTCCGAAATCATGACATTTTACAACAAATCTCAAAAGAAAATTTGAATTTCGCTGGCTACCTTTGCGCATTCACCTTATAAAGGGTCTTTCAAATAGGGCGGGTCGCTGTTGACAGTTTGTGGCGGCCATGTTGTTTTGGCGGCATCTGTCAAATGCCTTGTTATTTCTTCAGTTACTGATGCCAAATCGCCATGGCAAGTTACACGATTGAGCAACACGTCCAAATGATAAAACTTTATTATCAAAATGAGTGTTCGTTAGTGCAAACATTGCGCGAATTACGTCCATTTTACGGCGAACGCGGTGGCCCTTCAAAGTCGACTCTCCAACGTTTGGTGACCAAAGTCGAGACGACTGGTTCGGTAAACAACCAACCAACACCCTTACGTCAAAGAAACGCCAGATCGGCCGAGACCATCGCTGCTGTCCGTGAGAGTGTGCAGGAGACTCGCGAGGCAGTCGATTTCTCGCCGTGCACAAGAACTCGGCCTTTCGCAGACTTCAACTTGGCGAATTTTGCGTCGGGACTTGGGCGGAGCTTTAAGTGAATGACCACAGACAACGCCGTTTGTTCGCCGGCTGGGCTACAGAACGTTTGGAAGAGGACCCCGATTTTTGTCGAAAAATCATCTTTAGCGACGAGGCGCATTTTTGGATGAATGGTTTTGTTAATAAGCAAAATTGCCGTATATGGGACGACCACAACCCACATGAGGTTCACCAGGTGGTAATGCATCCACAAAAAGTAACTGTTTGTTGCGGATTTTGGTCCGGCGGCGACATTGGTCCGTACTTCTTCGAAAACGATGATCGCGAGGCCATTACTGTCAACGGCGAGCGCTACAGATCAATGATTAACAATTTATTTTGGCCTGAATTGAACGATATGGACGTGGACAACATGTGGTTCCAACAAGACGGCGCTACGTGCCACACAGCGAGCGACACAATGGACATTCGGCATGAACGGTTCGAGGGTAGGGTTATCTCTCGCAAAGGTGACGTGAATTGGCCACCTAGATCGTGCGATTTGACCCCGCTAGACTTTTTCTTGTGGGGTTTTCTCAAGTCGCAGGTCTATGCCAATAATCCGCAATCAACCGATGCCCTGAAAGTCAACATAACGCAGGCCATCGCTCAGATTCAGCCGGATCTATGCAGTAGAGTAATTGAAAATTGGACCTCTCGGATCCGTGCCACCGTTCGAAGCCGCGGTGGTCATTTAAACGATGTCATATTTCATAAATAATGACATAAATGGGCCTTTCAAATAAAAAAAATAATTTCTTTAATAACTCACATACAGCTTGTTTTATTTAATTTCAACATCGACCCGTCCTTGTTGAAAGACCCTTTATAACATAAGAGTCATTTTGACCTTTTCTTATATTGACGTCAGTTGATGCAAGAACTAGGTATTTTATTTGTAAAACTGTAGTCCTCGTAAACGGGAACCTTTTTTAAGAATCATAAAATCCAGTTTTTTTTTTGTCGAAACTCGAGCATTAACCACTTAGCTCAATTAATCTCACAGCTTTGAAACTTACCCTGAAAGCCCATTAAAAAAAAATCACACTTTATGGTGAATGTTCCATAAACGGGTAGATAGTACACCTAGTAGGTTTGCCTCTATATACTCACATAACCAGTCTATAATGTTCCCACAGCTCGGACACACGTCTCCTCTCTGTGAGAGGCAGTGGACCGTAATCCACCACGTGGGCTCAGTGCGGGTTGGTAGATGTCACATGTCTTCGAATTTTTGGTTCTAGGACATGCCGGTTTCCTTCACAGTTTTGAGACAGTGGTGATAAAGTAACGCGCCTGACTGGGTTTGAAAGACCCACGACGATGTACAATACAACTCGGGCTCGTTTCTACTGGGCCACCAATACTCGCAGAATACTCTATTTACTAACTTCAAATACAGAGGGCGCCACGTCTCCCGTATATAGTCGTTGTCCACCTCGATGCCCTTCCTGCGCAGGTTGTCCCGCACAGCCACGACCTCGTCGTACGACAGAACTGGCCGCGCCACGCCCAGCTTGTCGAGCTCGTTGCGGACCTCGCCGCGGCGCGACTGTTCTTCTGTGGTTGATTGCCAGTATAGCCAGCGTTCTTTTACACCTGGACCTGGAATAATAATAATAATGGGATGTGAGAACTACGATTCTCATAAACCAATGGTTGGCAGATTTTTTTTTTGTGGTAATGTTTTCAATACGTAACGTCAGCGACAAAAATCGATTAACTCTTCAGTTTTTTTTTTTTAATCTTAATTATTGAGCTAGCTTATTGAAATCGGAACAGAAAAATAAAACATTAAGTCACTTTATATAAAATGCGGAAATCATCATCATCATCATCAGCATTTCAGCCGAAAGAGCTGGACATAGGCCTCCAAGCACCGCCACTTCGACCGGTTCTGTGCTTCCCGCCGAAATACAATGTTTCAAATGAGTTCGTGTCAATGGGGAAGAAAACTGTCAAATTAGTTCCGCGTAAATAGCGCTAAGTGTTTGTTACTTTCATTCGGCTGTCAATGGCTTTCATTCAGACACCTTGTTAAAAACCGCAAGATGGCTCCATCTATTTTTTCTTGTCGCCAATGGGGTTGTTTCCCGGAAGTTTCGCCGCAAGAGGGTGCTGTGTGTTTGTCACATGTCAAAATCGCCTTGAGGACAAAGCGACCAATCAGCGACATGAAACAACACTTAGCGCCATCTCGCGGCAAAGTTTTTAACAAGGTACCTTGAATGAAAGCCATTGACAGTCGAATGAAAGTAACAAACATTTAGCGCCATCTACGCGGAACTAAGTTGACAGTTTTGTTCCCCATTGGTAGCTTCTTCTTCAAGATGATTTTGACAAGTGACAAACACACATCGCTCTCTTGCGGCGAGGCTTCCGCGAAACAACCCCATTTAGATGATGTGTGAGCTTACCGTACCGTACCATAGGAATGCTTGGTGCCCAATTATAAATAGATTATCTGAGGGACTGGCTTCAGATGGTAATTTACAGTGGAGGGAGACCTTTTGCCTTGTAGGGGGACATATAATCAGCCTACAATGTTCCCAGTGCTGGGACATACCTCCTCACTGTAGGGAAGCACGTGGGCCCAGTGCGAGTTGATGGATGCCACAGAATTATGACTTCGAATTTTTCGGTAAAGATATGAAATGATGTTTATTTCTGTTAAAGTTCGCGTCGTGTAAGTTTCCCGCTCTGAAGTAACCTACAAATGACTGCGCAGTCAATATCTATACTAAAACAGCAGCGCACCATGCCATGCGCATCGGGGAGCCTAGTTTCAGAGCGGCAAAATTACGTGACGCGATATATTAATAGTAGATCTTTTAAAACACTTTTACACATAAATTTTTAGGTCAATATTATAAACTAACTAGATGGCGGCGACATTTCCTAGCTGACTGATCCCTGAGAAGAAACATGCAGCGGTCCTGAAGCGCGTTTAGTTGATTGTATGTGTGTAAGTTACCTGTGAGCTCCTTCAGCTCCTGTTGAGTGAGATCGAGGCGCTGCTTGACCGCGGAGTCCATGAGCGACACGGCGGCGTCCCAGTCCTGGCGCGACGACACGCAGCGGTCCTGCAGCGCGTTCAGCTGGAGCACGCGGAGCACCTGGCAATAAGAAAAAAAAAGTCAGGCTGGGTTGGTTTTTTGAACGTCAAAAATGCCAAAAACCACTTAAAAAGGGCCATCCGTAACCTCTTAATGTAGCTCACTCTTCTCAGTGGAAATACTTTTTCGCGCGACCTAAGTACTGTATAGGTTTCATTCAAAGTCAGTCACTTTTGAATAAAAGGTTTACATGCTTTTCGGGGCTCGTGGCTAAGTAATAACAGCCGCACGGGTCGATCGATCAGATTAAGCTACGCTTGCCGGGGTTGGTCTGTGGATGGGTGACCATTTTTACATACAAAGGCCCTTGCGTGCCTCGGAAAGCACGTTAAGCCGTTGGTCCCGGCTGTCAATTGTGGATCTTTGACAGTCGTTACGGGTCGTCAGAAGCCCGAACTTCTGACAACCAGTCTTACCAAGGGGTATCGTATTACCCAATAACGGGGTTGTGAAGGTCAGATAGACAGTCGCTCCATTAATAATACTGGTATTCAGCTGCATCCAGATAGACTGGAAGTCGACCCCAACATAGTTGGGAAAAGTCTAGGCAGATGATGATGTATTTGTTCGGAAGACAAAAGTGATTCGAAATACGATAGGGTTAGGCAATGCGTAGGTCTCGATTAAAACTGATGAATCGATAAATATAAGCTTTAATAGCTCCGTTATTTTTTATTTGTAGCTTATTAATAATAATAATAAGCTGCGTCTCTGTAGAGATTCAATATCTCTACAGGGACGGGATCTTTATATGGTGAGGCTGAGGACACATCTGGCCATTTACATCTTTGGTACTCACGTCCTGCGCACGATCTTCCCACTGATGCCTCCTCAAGGCTTCCTCGACAGCTTCCTTCTTCACAGGCTCGTACACCGGGTCGGAGTCCTGCGCCCTATTCATGAGCTCGGTGAACTCCTCGCGCAGAGCTTCGCGCCCGGCCCTTATTGAGGCGTTCGGGAGCTCCGCTTCTGCCCATTCGCGGAGTTTTATGTCGACAGAGGTGTTGAATTTATCTGTAAACGAGAGTAAAAATAAAATTTCAAAAATCCCGCACTCACAAAATCCTTAAAAAAATAATAAAATAAATGAAATGTTTAAAATACGTTGTAGGTAATATTTCGATCCAAGCGTCGTCGCGTCGGGGGACGGGTTAGATCTGCGCAGCTGTACGTATTTTTTCCACAGTAAAGATAGTTACAAATTTACCCTTATTTCTTTTTACTACTCCTTCATCAGACCCTGATTACCATCTATCTATAACCTATTCTTTGAGACCATTCCAATGAGCCCAAACACGATACCTCTGCTGTAAGTTGGTGAGGAAGTTGGGTATTCCAGGTAATGCTGCAGCATCAGTTCAAGGTGTTCTGCTAATATCACTGAAGTAATAGAATACCAATTTTCGTCTCGATCAGATCTGTGGAATATGCTCACATCCATTCACCAACTAGAAAAAGGCTGATAATCTTCAAATGTGTGAATAGATTTTCTTAAATCAAAGCTAAGAAAGAACACTCTCGATCAAGTCACCTTTCTAACAAAAACAAAATTTAAATCGGTTCAGTCGTTTGGGAGTTACATTGCCACAGACAGATACAGAGATACACAAGATAAACTTATAACAATCCCTCTGTTTCCGCCGGGTATTAAAAATAAAGTAGCTTGGACTTATCAAAACTTTTTAGTTTTCTTGGTCAACAATAAAACTCCCTAGTTTCTGGAAGTCTATTCAAATGTATTGTCAGTTAATCCTCTGTCAAATCTCGAGTTACACAGCAACCAATCAAATCAGTTGACAGAGTCTTTATTAAGCTGGGATATATTGACTTATAAATCAGGGATATAATAATCGGAATGTGGGACATATTAATATAGAACAAATGGAGCTATTTATGTAGATTAACTAATGATTTTTTTTACAGTAAGTACGGCTTTGTACAATGACATGACTTTTGTCATGATTTCGTAAACATGTGTGCACTTAGTGAGGTGTAGTTTAGTTGTAGTTTGGTGTGTGCGTGAGGGCGTGGTGTAGGTTTGAGCATGATTCACTGCATTGTTCGCAGCGGTATGTTTTGATTTTTTTTAGGGTTCCGTACCTCAAAAGGAAAAAAACGGAACCCTTATAGGATCACTCGTGTGTCTGTATGTCTGTCTGTCCGTCTGTCATAGCCAATTTGCTCCGAATCTAATGGAACGATTAAGTTGATATTTGTTACACGTATGTATTTCTGTGACCCAAACACGGACGTGTAACGTAAATAAATGAATTTTGAATATGGGGGTCAATTTTGGGGGGCAAGTAAGAAAAGAAAATAAAAGTTTTGCAAACTGTATCGTGTGACATATCAAATGAAAAGGCTTACTGTGAGGGTCTCAAATATATATTTTTTATAATTTTAAAATAAATCATTTTAAAGTTATTAAAAAAAATAGACGAAAATTGACCGTTCCCCCTTAACTCAGAAAGTATCGAGTCTAAAATTTTGAAAAAAAAATACAGAAAATAGTTCGATACCTATAGATATCAGGAAAACCTATAAGAAGTCTATGGTCTTAAAACAACATGGTAAATCTCTCAATATTGTGCGTACAAACTTACATTTGCAGTTGGAATGTATGAGAGAACGGTTTTTTCAACTACAATGTGAAGTTTGTTCTTCGGATTCATCCCAACTACGGAAACCTTCATTGTGCGTAGTCCGACACGCACTTGGCCGGTTTTTTTATTTTGTAGTCTAGTCAAAACCGAGTCAAATCTAATGAGACTAGAATATTGCCACTTTTTAACAATATTTTTTTTTTTCTAAAAACTATATTACTCTTTCTTTTTTAAAATGTGCAATACATAGCTACCTATACTCCATTTAAAATAAGATTATAAATTTGAATAAACCTTTTATACAGTCCGTTCAACCAATTTTGACTTCTATTACGTAGACATAAGGATGATATTAAAAGCAAAACGTGGTTACAATACCAACTGTTTACGGCAGCTGCCATTTGTCATGCCACCAACGCAATAGGAGTCAGAATCGGTTGAACGGATTGTAAAAAAGTTATATTTAAATTTGTAATCTTATTCCAAATGGGAGTATACGTGAAAACAACGTGGAAGTAACTACACAACCTACAAACACAAGGTAATGATCTCACTAGAATCGTAACAGTAGGGATCGAGCCATATGGTCGTGGTGGAAGTTTGCGGCATTCTTCCGTCGGGAGCGTTGTACTTCACCTGACGAGGCACTCGTAACATTATATCTAGAACGATACGATGAGGAGTAGGGAACAAAGGATTTAAGGCAAAAGCGCCACGGTAGCCCGCGAAATTAAATTTTTCTTACGTTTTTTGCAATTTGCAAGTCAGTATCTAGGGATATAGGGATTGATGGAGCACCTGGGACCACGTTCTCATCACAAAACATAGAAAATTCTGAAAATAATTATCAGAATTCTCCAAAACGAGGCAGATGGCGCTAGTGTGCACCGCTCTACGCTAGGTCTACTGTTCGCAGAACTAATAATATTTACTCACCGACATCAGCCTGAGCGTTAGCAGCAGCCGGCAGGTAGATGTTCCCGAACACACGCTCCGCGGCCGCACTCCACAGCGCCTGCTGCAGGCGCTGCTCCCAGGCGGCCGCGGCCACTGCAGACAGCTCGGCGGACTGGTCCAGCAGCTCGGCGCGAGCGCGCTCGAACAGCTCGTCGCGGTCTAGTTCGCGCTGTCTGGAATGGAACGTGGACTAAGGCGAGTTGAAATTCGAGGACAACAATATTTTTTTTGGGATATTGCTAAAATAAAAATTGTTTGTAAAATAGGTAAACTGTGATTTTTAATTTGCTAGATCAAAATGACTGCTACGATCGACCTTTTTTATCATTTAGACATTTTAGTCAAGTTATGTTATGTAGAGTTACTTCGTTCGAAAGTAAAATTGGGCCTATCTTGCAGCCCGTATCTTGGTTATTTTGAAGCAAAACTGGGCGTAACATACGCCCCATCATCATCAGCATATAGCAGTCCACTGTTGGACATAGACCTCTCCTATTGCACGTCATCCAGCTCGATTCTCAGCAAACCTCATCCACCTGCTACCAGCCACCCTGCGAAGATCGTCGCTCCACCTATCTTGAGGACGTCCCTTACGTTTGCCGATTCGCGATCTCCATTCCATCGGTTCTACAGTTAATATCGCCGGCCCATTGCCATTTCAGCTTGCTTTTCTGTGCGCTATGTCGACAACTTCGATCCCTCAGAGAGACTACAAGCATAGCCCGTTACATAGCTCGCTGAGTGACCTTGAATTTATGGAACAGACGTACCGTGAGTGTCCACGTTTCGGCTCCGTACGTCATAATAGGCAGGACGACATACGCCGCAAACCCTTTGGAAAATAAGATTCTTTCTGATTGTAAACTTCAAAATACCTGGGGAAGGTGTTCTTCCACTCCGTCTCGAGGTTGAACCGCTTGGCCTTGAAGGCGTCTGCCTGCTGCTCCACGGACGCGCGCACCATGCGCCAGAAGCAGTCGGCCACCGCCAGCGACAGGTTGCGGGTCGTTACTTGAGACGGGGTCACTAGTCCGTCTCTGTGGAACATATAAATCAACTATTAACAAAAATATTTATTGTATATTGTGCGTGAACACAAAATTCTTCATTTTAAACGGACAGTAACGCAGTGGTGTTTAAACGGACTCCAAAAAAGGTGAAGGTTATATGTCCGCCTGTATGTTTTTCATATTTATCAATATTTTGAAAATTCCTTTTTCAGTTGGTAGAGGAAGCTTGCGCGGGGGACCAATATAAATTTTATTAACTTTGTCTTGGGTAGTGTTTGAGTTAGCTTCGATCAACATTGTGTATCCTGATGATGTTCTAATACTTCCTGTCACTGTTGTTTACATACCAAGTTGTGGTTTACGAATTGGTGTGGGGTAGGTACCATAACTAAATGTAAAAATTGTAAATCTTTTAAAGCAGCCTAATCTGGGAATTGTTTCTATATTTATTGCTTTAACACATTATCTGCTAAATTCTTAGCGAAATGTATGCAACGCTTCTTTATGCTACACTAATCCTGTGTGGCAAACGCTCGGGTGCGTGCAAAAAATTTCTGAGTGTAGACACCCTTACCGACCCTTATTTTACGATGTTTACGAAACAATAGAGATGCACAACGAACGCACAGGTGCGGCGCGCTGCACTCGAAGAAAGTTATGTAAATTGTATGGACGCGCATACGCGCCGTCAAGCACCTGGTAAACGTCCGAAAACGCGTATGTGCGTCTGCCGCGCCTAATGTATTAAATATAGCTAATACCTACTACCTATTTGATCAATATCATAAAATAGGCCTCGAACACAACAAAAATGAATAACAGTTTTTTTATTATTATAAAAAGTTATACCAATAAGCACACTTGCAAAGAAGAAAGCACTTGACAGATCAATAAGAATCAAAACCATGATTTAGCAAATCAATATTGAAATTGGTTTATCAAAATGGTTTTACTGCGGTTTTTTTTTACTGTTAACTAGCTACTTATAACTTAACCGCGACTCTGTCTTTTTGCTGCTCGCGCTCTATTTTTTGGGTTCCGCAGTCAACAAGAAACGTCTTCTTCGTATGTCTGTCCGCGGCGTAGCTTAGAGATTCTTACTACTATTAAGCTGTAATTTGCCATGGGAATACATATTAATCACGCCGACAAAGTGGTAAGATAAAATCATCAAAAATATTACGGGTCTGTATACACAATTTTTCGATTCAGAGATCTGTTCGCGTAATATTATGCTTTAATTTTTGTTTCAGTCAAGTGCCCCCTCCCCCCATTGTTTTATAGGTAGGTATATGAAAAAATTCACGTCAGTAGTACATATTATTCAAGGTGTAACTTAAATAACGCACAATCTCTTAAAGGGTCTCATCATTATGAACCAAAAAATCAGCTCTTCCCTACATTTTGATGAGTTAACAGCAGATTTTTTTCGCGATTTTAGGTTTGGTCCCATAGTAAAAGTTGTCTATAATGATAAGTACAATGACCCCTTAAGAGGTTGTGCATTCATTAAGTTATTCCACTTTGTATAATGAATTTAAAAGGAAAACTATTGCAGCTAGCTAAGTTAACCAGTAATAGGGTCCATAATTGTTACAACAAATGTTACCTACCACCTAAGCATATACATTGTGGAATGCACTAAATGATTGATTGATAGTCGACCAACTTACATTTGCAGTTAGAATGCATTGGAGAACATGTTTTTCAGCTACAATGTTAACTTTTTTTTTTTGATAAATTCATCCCAACTACGGAATCCTTCATTGTGCGTGGTCCGACACGCACTTGGCTGGTTTTATCTTTATTCAACACTAGCTTTTGCCGGTCGCAAATTATCCCACGGGTACGTACTATCGGCATAAAAAGTATCCATGTCCTAATTGCATCCAAATCCGTTCAGCCGTTTTAGCGTGAAAGCGTAAAAAATAAACAAGCAAACTCACTTTCACATTTATAATATTAGTTTAGGATTTGATTTTGCAGTTTGTGTTAAGTGAAAAAAAAACTTTTTCCAAAAAACACAACCGACTTCCAAAATAACGCTTCAAAGTGAATAATAACTTTAATTTCAGTGGGTCGGTATGTTTATAATTTATATTTTAAGTTACAATATTGTAATGTCAACTGCTCATCACCTTTACAACATATTTTGTAATTGCTTATCCCGATGCAGGGACGTTAACTGTTGAGGAGTTCTCCTGATAAGTAGTACCAGGAGAACTCCACATCACCATAAGCATTGTGATGAGCATAAATTACTTAGCAACCATTAATAAAGTACCTAATCGAATCGAAACCCGTGAAATACTTATTATTGAGTAGTTCCGGTGGCCATCTGTGATCTTTATCATCAGTTCCACTTGACCAAATGGTGCTTTCCAAGAACAAATGCACGAGTTACTATAAAAAAAAAAAATACCCAAATCGCTATAGATGTGCCTATAATATTTGAAGAGTTCCATCGATTTATCCAGGATCCCATCATCAGATCCTGACCTGATGACAATGGGACCAACTAGAAAAAATACCTTTTCAAACAAAAAAAGAAATCAGTTCAGCCGTCTTCGACTAATCGGGGAACATACATAAAAAAAAAAGATTCCGACGAACTGAGAACGTCCTCCTTTTTTTGAAGTCGGTTATAAAAACGCGTCGTTTTGAGCTTTGCCAAGTTTAAGCTGCATTGAAAGGTGCACCACTCACTTGAACAGCTTGGAAGCCCTAAAGAATCGCTCCTCGTATTCTCGTATGCTCTGGATGGAGTCGTCCTTGCGCGAGCGGCCCGTCACCACGGCGTAGTAGCCCAGCGCCTTCATCGGGAACAGCTTACCTTCCAGGATGCGGCGGATCTGAGAAAAATTCCAGTTTCAACAGTTAGACAAACATCATTTATTCGTTGACCATTTTGTAACTAGAAATTGAAGGTCAGTAAAGAGCGTTTAGTCCGCGCGGGCTGGCAACGTCGCATTTCTAGAGGTTTTTCGTAATTATTGTAATAAATTAAAATTTAAGTACAATTTTTTCGGCAAAGCATCCTTGGTATTTATAAGTATGTATGCCATTTTTTGACAGTTATTACTTTAGTATTTACTCATAAAAAATTACATATTATTTACAATTCTTTTCTATTTGTGGTATTAAGATTAAATATTTTTATTTACTATAGATTATATGTTAAAAATAATTATAAAATACAACGATTAGTGCTTGGTCGAAAAATAATTGTACTTTGATTTAAATTTAATAAAATAATCACAAAATACCTTTGCGAGCGTTACCTTTACCGTTGCCAGCCCGCGCGGGACAGGGTAGCCCGCGAAATTCAAATTTTCGTTCATTTGTTTCTTGCAATTTGGATTCGCGACCGTAACAAATATGTATTTACAGAATTATAATAATTAAGGTCATCAATATAACTATTTAAGACCAGGTAATCCTATTGACTGACAATTTCATGAAATCTGGACATTTAAGGATTATACTAACTTAAGGAGTTCTATTACTGATCCTAATGTTTATAATTCTGTAAATACATATTTGTTAAGGTTGCGAATCATACTTTAATTAACATACAAAGTATAACTGACTTGCAAATTGCAAAAAATTCGTAAGAAAATCGTGGCCCGCGAAAGTTGACACCGAGTTTGACACATTACACTTCTACTAACACAAACCAAGAAAATATTTATTTTGTCTGGATACTAGGTAATCACGTTCTCGAAAACGGCTCTGACGATTTCGAGAAAGTTGCAATATAGGGGAGCGAAAAATCTATCTAGCTAGGTCTCATATCTGAGAAAATTCATTTTCTCTATTTTCACTCTAGCAGAGCTCGCTCGAGCTTGGTGGTGGTACTACTATATATGAAACGAGAGATCTTGAAAAAACAGAAATTGGGTAATTCAAAAAAATAAAACTAAAAGTTTGCAGTTAAAAATAAAATAAAAACCTACTTCGTCTATAGTTTGACCAAGACCGCTGTACCGCGCCTTAGGAATGCGCGGCGAGGCGGGGTGCAGCGCTGACGAATGAGCGGTGGGACCCCGTGAGCGTTAAAGAATGAGCGGCCTGCACTGCCCCCCGTCTCGCCACGCATATACCTACGGCACCGTATAGCGGTCTTGGTCAAACTATAAGACATGTATGGCTGAAAATACTCTAAAAGGTGTCAACTATCACACCTTTTAAAGCTTGGCACGCAGCTTCTAAACACCCGGTATATCTGTAGTAATATATCAGATAATTCAGCTATTATGATACTCACTCTGTTAGGATTGGCCAGGTTTTCCTCAGCCAGGTCGACCTTGGTGAGCACGAAGATGGTGCGCTTACCGGAGGGGTCGCAGGAAGATACCAAGTCCGTCACGTTACTGCGTTCTGCGTCAACGGAGCCGTCCTGAAATGAGAGGAGAATATCTATACTTATAATAAAGCTGAAGAGTTGGTTTTGTTGCTTGTAGAACGCGTTAATCTCTGGAATGGTCTCCAGTCGGATTTGAAAAATTATTTTTGCACTTGATAGCCCAATTTTTGAGGAAGGCTATAGGCTATTTAACATCACGCCGTGACTTTTAGGAGTCGAGCAAAAAGAAAAAGTCAGTAAGAAAAAGTTATCGCGCGGGCAGGCGATACGATGCGACGGGTTAAGTTGGGGAAACAAGAAATTTCACGCGGACGAAGTCACGGGTAGAAGCTAGTTAGTGGAAATAAAAATTGTTAGTTAAGCGAAGATTTTAATAGGTGACAGATTTTTACCCGTCGTAATATATACTGGGACATTTAATAATAATAATAATAACCCCACCGCTGTATCTCTACGTTGACATCGTGGTGGGGCTTGCGTGCTCCAAACTTTAGGTCTGTGCCGGTAGAGTTTGCCGGAACGGGTCTAGGATGAGGAGCCAGACCGAGTGATGATGAGTGGCGAGCTGATGGGCAGTAGCGACCCCATGACCCTATCTCCCGGGAGAAATCTTGTCCTCATCTCTGGCTTGCCTTTACTGGCCGGCTGGAGTGAACACTGACGAGGAACAGAGCTCCCACCTCTTTCTTGCCTTTATTGGCCGGCTTGAGTGGAGATTCGCAAGAGCAAACGTGCTCGGAGGAAGGAAGTATTCCAGTAAGGTGCTGGTAGGGATCTTGACCGTACTTCCGGGATTGTCCTGATAGCCGTGGAATACCTCTCCACTCCTCAAGCACCTCAGGAAGTGTTGCCCCCTTGTCGCTACGTCACTATGTGCTAGCGGCCGTTTCCGGGGGCCCATTATTGAGTGTGCAAGTTACCCCCTGCCATTTTATCCGTGTATAATATACAACATTGGTCAGGCAGGGGACATAGTTCTTCCATAGTCCAAGTTACCCAATCCACTTTAGCCACCCAAACCCATAGCCCAATATGTTTTGTTTCCACGTACATCAATAGTCCTGTACCAACCGGGGGTTGTCCTTGGGTGCACTTGCATAGTGCATACAGGGATAATCGTCGGTTGGTGCCTCCTCATCATTTAAAATTATCTAAGGGGCATCTGCGAGTTGGCTTCGGCTCCTCGTACGCCTTCCAAAGGTCCGGGACCCCAGGGTCCCGAGAAATATCAAATAATAATAATAATAATGTCGTGGTCTAAAGTCGTATCATTTATTTCAGTTACACAATTAAAACGAACTTTTGAATCTCAAAATGAACAAAAAAAAAAACAATTGAATCTAAATGCACCCTCGAAAAGTTGCCGCTTAAGGTAGATTTCACACTAAGTGCGGATTTCACTAATTGAAACTGAACGCAATCAGCACGTAAAACACGTTTACGAGCTGTCACTGTCATTAATTTCTTAGGAATATTGACACAGACAGCTCTTGAACTCGGCTTAGATGTGCTGATCGCTTTCAGTTTCATTGGTGAAATCCGCACTTAGTGTTATTTAACCTATCTATTTTCATTTCTAAGTGACAGGAGTAATTTATTGCTTTGCTCGTTTTTGTGACGAATGATCGTAAGTATAGGATAATGTTTCGAAGATTTGTGACTTTAGTACTAGGTGCCAAGGTTGTATTTCGGTTGAACTTAAAACTGTTTTGAATCTTTTGGCTTAGTTCGTTAGTAAACAAATGTAGCCGTTTATGTATACGTAGTCGAGCCATAAGTTTTGTCACATAGGTAACATTTCGAATTTAGAATGCAAGCCGAGGAAAATATTATGAGCATTACAAATTTGAATATTTAAAGAAAATAAAAACAAAGGGTTTCTGGAATTTTGTTCATTTTCTAAAATGGAGTGGACGCACAAAGAAGACAGAGTCGCAGTAATTGCATTGCATCATAGCGGTCACGCGCCAACTGAGATTTTCAAACTGCTGAAAAATTTGAAAATTCCATTGAGATTTATTTATCGTACTATCAAACGATTCAGGGAATATTCAAGATTAGAAGATAAACAAAGGAGCGGTCGACCTCGTACTGTTCGGAGTCCAGCGGTCATCAAAGCAGTGAAGGCGCAAATCCAACGAAATCCTGTCCGCAAGCAAAAAATGTTGGCTCTGCAGACGGGACTAAGCAGAACTATTTTTAAAAGGGTGTTAAATGAAGACCTAGGACTGCGTGCTTATAAGAAAAAAACAGCACATCTTAACGCACGGCTGAAGAAAATCAGACTTGAAAGAAGCCGGGTTTTATTATGGTGGTACGCGAGAAAAAATACCGCGAAATACTTTTTTCAGACGAAAATAATTTTAATGTTGAGGAGAGTTTCAACAAACAAAATGATGAAAGTGTATGCACACACTAGTGAAGAAGCGAGCAGACGTGTGCCACGTGTTCAGCGTGGTCATCACCCTTCGGCATTCATGGTTTGGCTTGGGGTGTTCTATTTGGGTCCTACGGAGGTGTTTTTTTTTTTTTTTGTGAAAAAGGATTGAAAACCAGTGCCCTTGTATATCAAAACACAGTCCTAAGAAACATTGTGGAACCTCTTTCACAAACAATGTTCGAAAACAAGTACTGGGTATTCCAGCAGGATTCTGCGCCGGCTCATAAGGCGAAAAGTTCCCAAAACTGGCTCACGATCCGTGGAATCGACTTTATCAGGCATGAGGATTGGCCCTCATCCAGTTCAGACTTGAATCCCTTGGGTTACAAAATATGGTAGCACTTAGAGGAATGTCTGCGCTAAACCCCATCGCAACTTGGAGTCACTTAAAGCATCCCTGATTAAAGCAGTCGCCGATATTGACATGAACGTCGTGCGTGCTTCGATTGATGACTGGCCTTGCAGATTGAAGGCTTGTATCAAAGCAAGAGGAGGACATTTCGAATAATTTTAATGTGGTGTAAATCTGTATTTTATACCCTTTCATTTGATGTATAAATGGTTGTAGCTCATTCATATGAAAAAATAATAAATAATGGCATAACTCGTTCATGTTTAGCCTTTCACATTCAGCCAAAATTCAACCATTAGTTACTATGTTTAACCATTGGTTGAGTTAACTACGGATCAAAAAACCGGCCCTATAGGGTGGAGTTCACCGACTTTTTAAACGGCTGTTTAGACATTTAATCAGTTCTTTCCTTAGGAAATTTGACAAAAACCAGCTGTTTAAATACCTAACCGGTGGTATGCATGTTGGTGAACACAGGCCTTAGTGGGAAAAAGGATCGCAACTCGCGTAAACGTCAAATTTGAAAACAATATTTTCAGTTATAATATATTTTAGGAATATTATATTATAGTTTTGTTAAGTGCAACGACCACAAAGTGCAATTAATCTCAAAAATTTAAGATTTCTGTATTAATTTGTCCATATATAATTGGTGTAAAGATACAAATAAATTAATAGGTGGATCACATAAAGATGTAGAAGACAAAATTCAGGAGTTGACCTTCAAATATTGGAAAAAAGATTGAAATAAAGTTTAATAAAGTATTAGACATTGTACCTAATGTTTTATTTTTAGTATAGTTTGACCAAGACCGCTATACCGCGCCGTAGGTATGTGCGTGGCAAGACGGGGGGCAGTGCAGGCCGCTCATTCGTCAACGCTCACGGCGTCCCACCGCTCATTCGTCAACGCTCATGGCGTCCCACCGCTCATTCGCCAGCGCTACACCTCGCTTCGCCGCGCATTCCTAAGGCGCGGTACAGCGGTCTTGGTCAAACTATAACATACTTAACTAAAAGGAAAGAAAAAAGCTATGCGTACATTGCGAAGGTACCTATATAGGTACCTCTAAGCTGCATGGAATGTTTGTTCTTACTTGTTGCCAGAGGGCACCTTGAAATGTTCGAGTGACGTCTCTAGCCTCCTATATATAAAAGTACTCTGTGATGACGATCTGTAATTGTGCCTACCCCCATGGGAAGAAGGCGTGAGTATATGTATGTACATAGTTATGAGTATATAGTGAAGTTGTTATACATACCTGTATACACAGTATGATAGCGTTAGGGTTGTCCATGTACTGTTTCGTCATCTGTTTGATAGCGTCCCGCGTATCTGATGCCATGTCCACCGTTTGTGTCTGTAAAAGTAAATATTGAGTTCATTTAGAATTAATTTATTTCATTTACACTTCAGTCTTCTCGCGGGGTCTGTTTATGAACAGGGATTAATAAGGTAGCCATGCCATAGATTGATTGGTTTTCCTGTACCTATAATAATAATATGCTAGCGGCCGTTCCCGGGGCCCATTATTGAGTGTGCAAGTCACCCCCTGCCATTTTATCCGTGTATAATATATAACATTGGTCAGGTTTTGTTTGTTTGTAATGGATTAATTCAAAAAAATACTTAATCGATTTTAACATTTCTTTCAACTACAAAAAGCTACATTATCAGCGAGTAACATGGACTGTATTTTCTCGACTTCAACGCGAACAAAGTCGCGGGCAGAAGCTAGTAGTTATATACATTCAATAAAAACCAACACACACTCTCTTTCACTCTATCACACACACAAGCACGCGCGCGCGCGCACGCACACGCACGCGCACACACACACACACACACACACACACACACACACACACACACGGGATTACTAATAACTATTTTCAATTCTACTGGTTGAACCATGGGTTTGCTTCCAATGTTCACAAAATCGCGAACTTCGTATTGTACGACCATTTTTCTTCTATTTGCTAGCTTATGTCTAGTGGTATATATAAATTCTGCCTAATTTTACAGTATAAACTTACAGAAATAACTCCGGGCAGGTCGACCAGCACCATGCGATGTAGTCCGGGTCCCTTCACCGACATGGAGATTACTTCGGTAGAGACTGTGCGGCCGCCTCGCACGCTGTTGCGCATGCGCAGTTCTATTTCTCTGGTCAAATAAATATACAGAACATAACATCACGCCTGTAATACATGAAGGGTTAGTCAGAGGTGTACGTATCTATAGTACACCCACATTTCGCCAGTTATGTTCAAGTCCCTTGTAATTGGGACCTTGTACAGTCACGAACCGCAATTGTTAAGCCACTAGCTTATCTTCTTAACTTGGTTGTGTTACACGAATGCCGCCCGTGAAATTTGACATGTGACATTTCAATAACGAAAAACGGGAGGCATTCGTGTTTAGAGTTAAGACAACCAAGTTAAGATGATGAAGCTAGTGGCTCAACACACCGGTTCGTGACTGTATTTACCTTCAACCGGACACAAATCAAGATTCCGGGTTGCTGCTGAGAAATTCCAGATAGAAAAACCCAGCAATAGTTTGCCTCTCTGGGAATCGAACCTAAGACCTTATGCTCAGCAGTAGCGCTTGCGACAACTAGACCAACGAGGCAGTCTAAAAATATAATGATTATATATATATATATTTAAAAAAAAAATACTTTTTATAGAAACCTACCTCTTTTCCCCATACTGTTCTGGTAAACCAGAAACTTAGTAGCGACTAACACAACAGCCGTATTGATAATACAAAAAATATTCTAAAATAATTCACGAGTTATAACTTAAATAACGCACAGACTTGAAAGCATTGTATTCATCATTATGAACAACTTTTACTATAGGACCAAACTTGAAATGACGAAAAAAAAAAACTTGAATTTATTTAATTTGTAGTTGAAAAACATGTTCTCCCATACATTCCAACTGCAAATGTAAGTTTGTATGCACAATATTGAGAGATTTACCATGTTGTTTTTAGACTATAGACTCCTTATAAGTTATCCTGTAATCTACTACTCTCGGAGATAAAGGGGAGGGGGGAATGGTCAATTTTCGTAAATAAATCAAAAATTATTTTAATATAATATATATATATATATATATATTTGAGACCCTCACAGTAAGCCCTTTCATTTGACGATCACACGGTACAGTTTACAAAACTTTTTTTTTCTAATTTGCCCCCCAGAATTGATCCCCTTTTTCAAAATTCATTTATTTACGTTACACGTCCGTGTTTGGGTCACAGAAATACATACGTGTACCAAATTTCAACTTAATCGATCCATTAGATTCAGAGCAAATTGGCGGTGACAGACAGACACACGAGTGATCCTATAGGGGTTCCGTTTTTCTCCTTTTGAGGTACGGAACCCTAAAAATTAACTGTTTATTACATTCTGACGAGATATACGAACATAAGTGTAGGGAACACAACAATGAAGTGAAATGGGAAAGTAGGGGGGAGAGGGGTATTTTTTTCACGATTCCAGGTTTGGTCTCATAGTAAAAGTTGTTCATAATGATGAGTACAATGACCCCTTAGAGATTGTGCGTTATTTAAGTTACACCTTATATAAGCGACAAGGGCGACTAGTCATAAAAGTTAACATCAGATTAAAACAGAAGGTAAAAAAGGGCTGAAAAGGTTTTCCAAAAGTCAACTCTAATTATTTACTAAAATATATTTTATTATGAAGGCACTTACTTTCTTAAATCCGCTAAATCAGATTCTTTGTTGAGATCAAATTCTCTCGCTGAATCCCTGAACTGAGCGACGTGGTAGGGCCCTTCTGATAGCGTTACTTTTACGGGAGCTCTGTAAATAAAGATAAAAAAAAATATTATATTGTTAGTGCAGAATCCTGCGATCGAAGGCGTGGCGGCCGAATGAAGTCACGACGGCGCAAGAGTGGGGTAGACGGACAGTTGCAGCGGCGTCGGCGTGCTCATTTTCTCGGCCATTTCATTTTGGGCGCTTGGAGTGTTAGGACGGGTTTTAGCTAGGCGTCACAATTGGACCCGGTATGTGGCGCTGTGAACGAGAACCAGGCAACCTTTTTTCTAAATTCTTAAAACAAACAATTCACCAATTTATTTGCCAAACGTGTTTTCAAAATAATCATTAAAGAAATGGTGATTGAGTGTACATATTCAGTACAAGATATTTTCGGGATTATTGTATTTGCACACAGATTATTTTCTTCAAAAAAACAGATCATTCAGAATCAAGAATGGTTGACATTTCAAATTGTCTTGTGATAGTTAGTACTTACCTACCTGAGTTTTATTGCGTCAATTCAGTCAACTAAGTTAGAAACAGATGTCATTTACTACTTCTAGTATAAAAATAAAATAAAATTGAGGAGATATCGAGACGAGTTAGACTACATTTGTCTACATACTGTATACTATACATATTGTATACTATAGTGTGCGCGCAAGTGCTAGTCACCGCCTGAGGTATGTGAGCGGTGAGACGGGGGAGGTAGACTAACGTCAGGCTAACATAGTTGGCCAATCTTGTCAATCGCGCCCTCCCCAGTCTCACCGCTCACATACCTCACACTATAGTCTACCGTACCTGGTACACATCTCCCCCGCGCCCCTGGGGAAGATCCTCGCCTGCGCGATCATCTCTAGCACGGACGTCTTCCCTGCGGACTGGTCTCCCACCACGACCACGCGCGGCAGACGGTCCGTCTCTCCTGCGTCCCAGCCGGACAGCTCGTCTAGTACTGCTGAGTACATGTCGATTAAAGAGCGCTGGGGACAGAACGATAAACAGGTGTAATTGAAATATTTAATAACCATATTTTTCTATTTTTTTTATCTATTATTTATTTCTATCTATTTAGCTTTAATATTTAACACCAGTGTAGACCAAGGACTCTTTCCGGATCTCATAAAACACAGTAAAGTAGTTCCTTTGTTCAAATCCGGTGATAGTAAAGAACCCAACAATTATAGGCCTGCCTCAATTCTGCCAGTTCTCAGTAAGGTGTTTGAGAAAAGTTGATATTCAATCAAATGTCACGCCACTTTCAATAAAAAAAATCCATCTTTCATGTACCGTTTCACCAAAGGGCTTTGTGCCCCGGACGCCGGAGTCACCCTAACAAAGAACATGTTTAAGGCCTGTGAAGAAGCATAAGACGCCATTGGAAGCTTTTGCGACCTCTCTAAGGCATTTGTTTTACATTCTGTGATTACTTTAACTGAACACTGACTTATTACTTACAATCGTATACATTTACAATGTTTGTAAATATGTGAGCACCATGTATCTGTCATATAATTAATTTATCTGTCTTTGTTTCTTTTTTTATTATTTTTATCTATTGTGGTATAGTAATGTTATTCTAGGTGTATCGTCTTCACAGATAATCATGTAATGTATACAAAATATTGTAAAACATTTTAAAAGAGAGGTGGAGTTTCTTGCCCATTCATCGCCATACGAAACTATCTTTTGGAAGGGGCGACTAGAATCAATTCTATTTTTTTTTTGTAAATTTTGACGTTTAAAACCGCCTTTTATGCATATTTGAAAGAAATGATTTGACTTTTAATAACATTTTATTCACTGGTGGAGTGTTACAATATACAAAATCGACATAATTTACTTTTAAAACCCTGTATAGAAATAGGAGCCCTCCGAAGCAGGGCTTCCGTTGACCATCGCCACCTTATTGCTGGAGAGGCAATCATAAGGAAGTGGGGATGTACGTTGTTAGAGTGCGTTTCTATGAAGCGAAGACGTGCAGGAATCGACCAATCGCAGACGAGACGAGAGACTCGATGTGGATTTCAACGAATGTGATTGGTCGATTCCTGCGCATCTCACGCAGTTTAACACTAAAGAGATAGTTTCTCCATCAAGGTTCTACAATGCACCTTCATCTTTCTAGCAGAAGGCTGTCTCCCCTGCCTTAGCAGCATGTTCTGCTGCCGTAACTCTCTATTCTCCTGCTCAAGCCGCTGCAACTCTCGCTGGTATCGAGCTTGTAGCGCTAACACTTCTTCCTGTAACGCGTGCACGCGTTTCTCTGTAGAGAAGAATGAAAATAAGGTAAATTAGCAGCATACTAAATGCGTAACACTCGTAATGTCAATCGCCTTAATTTTGAGCATACGTACAACAAAATTCATACTCATACACATACTTACACATACTTACATACACTCATCTTCTTTTCTAGGGGTGCTAAATAGCTGATGGAGAAAATGAGGCCAATTTCTTTTCATGGGTCAAAAATAAGGTTGAAATAATTAATACTAGATCAATCTGCCTAGCCCATTCCCAACTACTTCGGCGTCGGCTTCCAGTCCAACCTAATGCAGCTGAATACCAGTATTTTACATGGAGCGACTGCCTATCTGACCTCCACAACCCAATTACTGGGTAACACGATAGCGCTTGGTAAGACTGGTTGTCAGACTTTTGGGCTTCTGACTATCCGTAACGACTGTCAAAGATCTACGAATGACAGCCGGGACCTTGCACAAAAATAATTAGTCCGCCATCTCGGGCTGTCCACCATATTGGATTTAGAATGACGTCACTTAGCTTGCCATGCATGTCATCCAAATTAAACGTGTATGCAAAATTTCATCTCAATCAGTTGAAGATTTAAAATTAAAATTTAGTTGAAAGGTTTGAGGCGAACCTACATACTCGTACATACAAACATTGTACGTTAAATAACAGCTTGTAAAAAACTACTTTAGGGTTGCTCATACTGAAAATTTAGGTCATTTTCAAATCCAAGATGGCGTCGATGAAAATTGTAGTAGGTACATAGTACATAGAAGATACAAGGATTAAAACTATAACGAAACAGGTAACGTTGTCTCACCGTAGGTCGCATCTTCGTTGGCCGGGGCGCGGCTGGCCGAAGGAGCCGGCCTGCTCTGTAAGTTATTCACGATCTTCTGCGGCTGGTCTGAAGAATTACAACTTGTATTAGATACAGCTTGTATCAAAAATCTGTGGTAAAATCGAAGGGTAAAGATAAAGATAATTTATTTGTCATAACATGCGTTTACACACAAATTAACACGTTAACAGTGCAGCTACTAAATGTGAGAGGAGCCCCTCACGTGCAAACACGTTTTGTGGAAATATGTAAAGAGAGGCTTATGTAATGATAATTTTGAATAAATTATATAAATATAAACCCTCTAATTGCTTTAAAATTAAAAAAAAACTTGTGACCCACATGTGGTACACTCACGTACTAGCTAGAGATTCATTGACCCACATGTGGTGCACCCACGTACGAACTATACGTTTATTGCCTCATATGTGTACAACACACGGTATAAGAGTAAAAACAAATTATTTTTTACTGAACGCATTCATTACAACTGTGAACAACTAAATCTAATTGTTAAAGTCTGATACGGAATGCATCCAATGCAAGAAAGCCTTCTGCCTTTCATGTTACAATGTGTCTCATTAAAAGTACCAATCTTACTTTCTTTGTTTATTTTTTGTACTTTCTTTGTTTATTATTTGTCATTAATCTTTATTATTAATTTTTTTAATACAAAACATTTGTTTGTTTGTTTCTATCCTATATTACAAAAAAAAAACATTCATTTATTTTTAGTAACTTTAGGCTTTTATTTCCTGACAACCCTATAAAAATGTTGCCCGGTTTTTGAGCAAACTTTTTTTATAGTTTATTGTTCACACGTGTATGCAAAAAAAATTAAAATAAATCACACGTGTAAACTATAAAAAGGCTTCAAATTTGTATGGATTCGTGACCCAAATGTGGTGCACGCACGTGTCAGAGTGACCTCACAGTGACCCACATGTGGTGCACGCACAGGGAACGTGTTAAAGCATGCAAGATCTTATAAAAAATTATGATGTCCGTACATGTTTTACCTGTCGAGGCGTACAATTTTATTTTAGCTTTTTACATAGCAAGTAATCATAGTTTTTTACGTACATACAATTATCTTTATATATAGGGTGTGGTAGAAACCATGAAACAGAACAACATTCTCCATGAAACCAACATCGTTATCGAAATAAACTAATCAGCCGTCCCATACATCTGGGTCGAGTAGGTATTGAAGCTTTGTATTGGTCAGTTGATAATTTTTTCGCGATTACGATGTTGGTTCAAAAGAAAGTACCGAGCGCGCAGTGGCGCCCTCTCGTTTTCTCGTTTTGCGTGTCCCTCATCGTTTTTTTTTATTCGAGTTGGGTTTGCTCTTGACTCTAGGTCAGAGGTGACAAAGTCGACGATGGAGTGAGCTTATGTGGTTATTTCTTTTATTTTAGATTGAAAACGCAGATTCTGCATTTCACCCACCCTCTTAAATTTAGCCACACCTTTCTGATACTTGCTATATTAGTAGATACGGTGAAATATAATATGTCCCAAAAATCATATAATTAATTTAAGTAAGTACAGACGCCAGCACATCAAGCTACTACAATCTGTCAGATTTCTTTAATAGATTTTCGACTTTATTGCTAAAGCATTAGATTCAATGTTGATTGGGAAAATCTGACAGCTTCGGGTAGGTTGACCTGCTGGCGTCTGTAATAACGCTAAACTTGAGACACTTCAACTAAAGTCTTCGGTTCAGTTTGTTTCTTTACATCAATTATTGTAAAAGATATTAATTATAATGTTTCGTGTCATTTTTGTCACAGTTGTGTCCCCACAAAAACTGACATAAGTACTTAACTCTTTTGATTAAGACGCTACCGAGCGCACAGTGGCGCCCTCATCGTTTGTTTTGTTATTTCTTTTAATTTAAAAAGAAAATGCAGAAAATAAGCACGTTAAGTTGTACTCCACAAGACTATACGTTATTATTATTACAAACAGTAGTTTTACATATATTGTTAAGTTTTATTGTAGGTAATCATTAAAATGGAAAAAAAGTGGCCACCATTTCCCGTTTTAAGGATTACAATAAAACTTAACAATATAAAACTACTGTTTATAATAATAATAACGTATTGTCTTGTGGAGCCCAACTTAACGTGCCCATTTTTTGCATTTTCATTCTAAAATAAAAGAAATAACCAAACAAACGATGAGGGCGCCACTGCGCGCTCGGTAGCGTCTTAACAGAATAGCACGCGCAAAAAATATTTTTTGGCGCTATAGTAGAGGCATTTTTAAAAACCTTTAGAAAGCTTTGGTGTCCTAAGAAAGCAACAATAACAACAGTCAATAACGACTGTCCAAATACAGAGCGTTTTTTGACACCTTAATGTCAAATACGTACCTAAGGCCGACGTCGTACGTTGGTCTAGGTCCGAACCTCACGCAGAAGGCTGCGGCAGTAACTTTTTTTAGGAACCAAATGGTAACATGAGGCGAGTGTGAGTGAGAGAACATGCGCGAATCTTCTTAGTGCCTATGTTCGGACCTGCCAAGATAAACCGGCCGTAGTGTACTTAAAACCTTATATTAGGTCTTTACCTATGAAAATATGAAATTGCTGATTTTTGATACTGGCTAGAGTGAAGATCTTTCATTCTATTTAGAATAATTCCAAATACAAATTAATTTTTAAAATTAGTTGTTCATCTGTTTTCCCGCGTTCGATTTTTCTTTGATATCGACGTTTTTGTAACCATAGAAAAGTCGAAATTGCGCTCAATTTTCGAATACGATTTCCGTCGTGGTGCCAACGCAACAAGCATCAAGGTACCGCAAGTGAGCGAACGGTGCGTTTTTGGTTTGATCTCTTCCGTTCTGGAAATTTTGATCTCAACAAGTCCCGGAGAAAAGTTTCAAATCCAACGAGGCGGTGAAAAACGCCTTTAAATAGTTCATAGATTCCCGTCCCCAGAATATAGCAGAGGCATCAACGAACTTCCATTAAAATGGCAAATGCATCGACAATATTTCTTTAAAAAAAAAAATGATTTTTTAATGTAAAACGGCAATTTCATAGGTAAAGACCTAATATATGATTCAAATAGCGACATGAGCAGTGTAATACACAAGGGAATCTAACGAGTTTAATGTAATCAAACCAAAAATTGATCATTGTTTTCATAAGGTGATTGATTGTACTGCACAAAACACATACTACATGATAAACATACCGACACTAGCAGCGTTACTAGCAGCAGCTGCAGCCACTGCGTCTTCGTACCGCTGCGCCAGCCACTCGCGCAGTTCCGCAGCTCGAGCGAGCCCGGCATCTCGCAGCCTCGGATCTATGTGCACCGACAGCGTCAGTGGGACACCTAACGATATACGGTCCTCTCAGCTTATATACTGCTGCCGTTGTACATAACATAACAAGAGTTGGGCAGAAGTGCACCCAAATTTCACCAGTTATGTTTAAGTACCATGTAATAGGGGGCGAGCGTATTGCCATCACCCGGGCACAAATCCAGACTCCAGAATTCCTGATGGCTGAAATTGCCCAACCCGGGAATCGAACCTAGGACCTCATGCTTAGCCTGTATTCCTACTGCAGAGCATAAGCCTTTTCTAGAGAAGGAAAAATAGTCCATTACACTATGCTTACTCAAAGCATGTTTTACTTTACAGTACGGTCGTCGAGAGAATGCGTTCCTGACACCTGTCAGTTGGACAATTTCCAGTAGTAATAAGGATCAAATTCGCATAACACATATTCGTTAGTATGAAATTGACAAGTATCAAGAACGCATTCTCTCGACGGCCGGACTGTACTAGTTTTTGATTGAAGTAGGCTCTATAAATAATTATACTCACATTGTCTGTGTGAATAAAACTCAAAATCAAGACTGGAATCAGTGTCTAGCACTAAAACTCACTATAACAAGAACACCAGTAAAAATATGAAATCTAACACACACTAATAATGTAAGTAGTGAAAATTAAAAATGACACCCTCTTGTTTACCTGATGGCTGACAAATGCTAAAGAATTAATCAATTCAAATGATCAATAACTTTACTCCTTACCACTACTTATTTAAAAAAAAGTAGTAACATTTATCAGTCAATATGCAAAAGCTAAGGTACCTGTCCCATCGAACTGCGGGGAAGCGACCACCTAGGAACTATTCTCTCGCTCACGAAACTTACAAAAGTTGATGATAAATTTTAGGGAAAAAATCAAAGAAAATTCATTATCTTTTGAATGTTTATGAGTTTGATAACGAAACTCAATAGAAAACTTATAGAAGATTTTGATTAATCCATTGTGTGTGACGACACATGAATTGTGATGACAACCTGACACACTTCCCAAAGGAAAGAACTCGCATAAATTTAGAATTACAGTTTTTGTTATTTATATGTATATCAAGGTTTATAAATATAAAAAAATATATTAATCTTATAATTTTAAGTCTCTAGTATTTAAAAATTTCTGTACTAATATGAATTCCATGTATAGAAACGATTTTTTATAGGAAAATTGTTGATCGCTGACAGTTCACACTGCATCGAGAACTCTTTCTATTGCACGTTTCTTGTGCAGAAAACTAGGTGATAGCTAGTCGCTTCCTCATTGGTGAGACAGGTGCGTTAAGAGTTTGTACTCATGTAACGCGCGTTTTCGATTACTGTGGAATCAGCACAACATTCACATAACTGACCTATCTGGATGTTGTCTCCAATCTTCTCTTTAGCATTGATGAGGGTGGTGGTGAACTGATCCCATTTACCATTGTCTGGCAGAAGGTCGTTCAGCCAGCCCATGTCAGGCAGTCCATCCTTCCATTCTATGTATTTCTGGAAAAAGAGATTAATGTAGATTGTTTTTCATTTTTCTGAGTGAGAACCTTTTTGAAAATAAATATATCGAAGGTTTACTGCGAAAACCTGCCAAACAACATTTTTGGCAAAAAATTGTTAATTACATAAAAAAATCTTATCTTGTAGAGATTTTTATATTGGTAAAACCAACTAAGCGCTATGTTAAAAAGTTTAGATGATATTTCATGGTAAGAACTTTTTGTAAAAAAATTATAGTAAGTATTTTTAATTAGGTATAAACTTTTAAAATGCAATAACTCAAAATACAGTTGACAGCACTTAGATGGTTTTTGCAGTAAACCCTCAATATCTTCAGATGAAAAATGTAATGTTTAGTGGTGTTTTAACCAACTGAAAAAAGGAGTTCCTTTTAAAGTTTATAATTTTTCTATGAATGTACAGTTTAATGGGCAGTACTTGGATGATTCTAATGTAGAATTTTATAGTCAAACACTGGGTGTAATTTTAATCACCATTATCCTCTTAAAGGGGTCATTGCACTCATCATTAAGAACAACTTTTACTATGGGACCAAACCTGAAATTATGAAAAAAAAAAAACTGCTGTTTCCTTCATTTTGACAAATTATAAACAAATGTACTGAACAGCAATTTTTTTTTCGCGATTTCAGGTTTGGTCCCATAGTAAAAGTTGTTCATAATGACGTGTACAATAACCCCTCTAAGATGGTAATGGTGATTAAAAATGGGCTTTCTTTCTATGCTAAGTGAAAAGCGTCATTTTATTTTCCCTATTAAATATCTTTAATAGGGAAAATAAAATGACGCTTTTCACTTAGCTGTTGTGCAGGCATCAGAACTGCATTAGAAGATATAATCCACAAACTGATTTTACTACTTTGGCAGTCTATTAAATGAATATTAAATGATGATTTTTATTAATTCCGTACATACTTTTAAACATAACTAACCTTATTCAAAGTCATGCCACCACCAACGGCTCCTCCTAGCACAAGATATCGGACCTTCAGCAACCCCCTCACAGCTCGTGCCACCAGCATGCCATATTTCCTCCGTTGGATATGACTTGTGTCTATGGGCTTGTGGAGAAGTACACTGCGGCCTGTCCAGACGGAGAATGCAACTGCGCGTTTGTCTACAATAGTCCATTGTGATTTTTTAAATGATGATCTGGAAAGAGGGTTTGTAACAATTATAGTAACAATTAAAATATTATTCGTTTTTTATTTATTAAGAATCTAGCAGCCCCTCTTGTTGTTTATAGTAATATGAGTATAATATCTACTCACTCACTTGTTGTAATATGACACACAAATACAAGGTATTATGTGTGTGTGTATGATGTGTGTATTAATACAAGGTAGGATTAATTATGTTGTTATGTGGTTTTAATAATTTAATCACACATTTATAAATTGGACTAATACAGTATCTTTTAATAGTATGTATTAAGAATTGGTTGAGGTAGTGAAGCTAGAGAATAAGTTACATAGCTCAAACAAGATCAATACATATGGTAAGGGAGTACCTAATTATATTATGTGGAACATATATTTCTTTCTAATTTGTTAACAAAATCACCGTGTACGCGTATAATGCGTAAATCAATAAACAATCCAGTTGGTAGGTAGTATTTGGCAGATAGGTTTTAGGTCAGCAGATTGTCAAGGTCGAGTCTCATAACGTGTTACATTGCACACTGCAGACTGCAGAGCTGAATATAACTGATATTACGCCGAATATAGGATGAATATGCAAATCTTTCATAAGGACGACGATTTCTTAGGGAAAAGTACCAGGGCGACAAATACTACAAGAAGTCATAGGTCAGAAACGAAGGTTAGACACCACTCACCTCATACGATTGTGCAGTATTCTCGACATGTTTACGTAATGCCTTTGGTTTGTTTAGTATTTCATAACCTATCAATAGGGTTTCGGAAAAAATAATAAATTAAAAAGATGTTCTCATTTCATAACCTCCACCGGTACTATGAAAAAATATATCACGTAATAACAAAACAGTTGTGATGGTATATATGGTGGGTTTTATAGTAAATATGAAATAATCAACTTGTAAATATAGTTATAAATTACTTCATATTTTGAATATTGACAAATTACACATTTCAAAGGACATTTTCGATTTCATTTTTGATCTACGTTTTGTTTATGCGTTTAAGGAACTGGGAACACGCACGCAGCAGTTATTTTAACCCATTCTTTTTCGAATTTATTTGATATTAAACCAGAATACTTTATAGCATTATGTGAAATGTTTTACTCATTGAGTTTATGTTTGAGAGAATAGTTTTTACTAATTTATAAACTTATATTGGAACTAATATCAACGTTTAGCGCAAAACTTTGTAGAATATCATGAAACGTCAATTACGTCATAAAAGTCAAATGGCGACTTGTTTTGCCAACTGGACAAAATCCTGTCACTTGTAAAAATAATGCAATTTTCTTATTGTTTACATCTATTATTACTAATTATTTCAGTTTCAATACTTTAGTGTGATATGTGACGTTAGTTGTTCTTGTTGAAAATGTCGTGGCTAAACTTAAACCACAGTTTAAACAGCCTAAAAGGTCAGATCACTAATTTCGCATCTGAAGTGTTATCTGAGAGTCCTGCACAGGATATTGCAAATGAAAGTTTACAAGGAGATTCTTCTGGAACAGAACTTGATGAGAAATGCCGGAATCAAGAGCTTGAGGTGAGTTTGCGCAATTTAATGTTTCGCTTGACAGCTGACTTTTAGGTTATGTTTTTATATTTTTTTATTGTTATGCAGAGACAAGTAGCCATACGACCTGTTATTATCCTCTCTAATTCTTTCGAGGTTGCATCATTGTGCAAAAAGTAGTGCAGTAATTTCGTAATCCCCGCTGGGCTTATGTAAACAAACTAATTCTAATTGTTATTTTGACATTGCTGTCTATTTCCTGTTTAATAAACATAGCAGATGATAAATTTAATTTTGATATTCATTTATTGCTTTTTTTTATAAGCAAGCCATTATGTTTACATACTAATAAATAGAGCATTATGTTACCACCTACACCTATTTCTTCCTTTGAAATGTTAAGTGATTTATATTCGCTGTGTCCAAGATGATTCTGATAGTGAAATAAGCAAATTATGTAGATTAGTTAACCAAACAGTAGCTACTTGTAAGGTATCTTTATGTTTGTTCTTCAATTTAACCTGAATATGACATAAAATAATGTTTTTAGGTTTGTTGTAAACTTTATTTAAACATCCTCCTTAGTTTTCTTCTAATATTTAACACATCGCTGGACACACTGCATTAGCAGTAGATTTATGGGTGTTTGTAAATGACAGTACGGGCACCACCATAAAAGCTTAAACTCTTCTGAATGGTTAAATTTCATATAGAGAAACAAGGAAAACCTTAATCTCTCATATATATCTTTGTGTGTGTAAGCACAGGAGCTCTCGATATTGTCCAAGCCATGGGCAAAGTTGGAAGTGTGTGAGTGTGTATGTGTGTGCGTTTTATGCTGATGTTACTCGTTTGCATGCCCATATTCACAGTGTGATTGTACACTTTGTTACCACAAAAACACTGTATTAATTAATCTAGATATAACCACAATCAGTAAGCATAATTATTATGTAATGATGTGATTTCATAAAATATTGAAAACTCGCTTCATGAGATAAAAATAAATCATAGTAAATCATTAACTTTTTTACTGGTTCTGTCTAAGTAAAACATTATTCTGTCAGTATAAAACCATATTATTGGTATGGTCTAAATATATTTAGCACTAGCTGCATTTAAGGGGGAAGCGTCAGGGTAGCTCGCTAAATTCAAATTTTCTTACGTTTTCTGCAATTTGCAAGTCAGGATTAAGATGTATGTTAAATAAGGTATGATTTGCGGCCGTAACAAATATGTATTTACAGAATTATAATCATTAAAATCAGTAATTTTTTTTTTTTTTTTTTTTTAACTCCTTCTGTTTAATGCAATCTGTCCTGGGACATTCAGCAATAGGTAGATAGAGATTCTGAACTTGCTCGGTATGAAGCCACTGCTCCATCCGATCGATACTACAGCTCATTCTTGCTGGTTGTGAGTACTTGTGAGTAAGTCCTGAGGTGCCCTTCTTTTCAGTCTAGTGAAGGTGACTGGGTTTGACATCAGCTTCATTGCCAATTGATTTGGGTGAACTTTTAATCTGGTGGAGTATGTGGTAATATTCGCTTTTATTTCCTCTTTGACAGTTTTAATCTTTAAATCCTTGTGAATTCTGTCATTTGTGACGTACCAGGGAGCATTTACTAACTGTCGTAGTGTTTTAGATTGAAACCTTTGAAGGATTTCGATGTTGGACTTCGCTGCAGTTCCCCAAAGCTCGATACCATAGCACCAGATAGGCTTGAGAATGCATTTGTATAAAAGTAGTTTGCTTTCCAGAGACATTTGGGACTTTTTATTGATCATCCAGTGTAAGCTACGGAGTTTTTGACCAAGGGCTTTGCGTTTGGTAAATATGTGGTGTCTCCATGTAAGGCGTCTGTCAAGGTGAATTCCAAGATATCGTGTGACCTCTGCTTGGGGTACTTCTATGTCGTTTAATGTAACAGGTGGACATGTTTGTTTGCGTGTGGTGAAAGTCACCTGGACTGACTTTGTTTCATTGGCTTTTATCTTCCAATCTTTAAGCCATTCGGAGATCAGGTTAAGGCTGTTTTGCAGTTTTGCAGAGGCCTCTATCGGGCAGGCATCAGTAGCCAGTATGGCAGTATCATCGGCAAAAGTGCCTGTTAGGACATTTTTATTTAACGGCAAGTCGGCAGTAAATAACAGGTACAGGGTTGGGCCCAGGACACTGCCCTGAGGTACTCCCGCCCGAATCGCACGTAAATTTGTGACCTCATCTCCCTGCTTCACCAGAAAGAATCTCTTGCTAAGATAGGAGCGTAGGAACAGGTAGAAGTTTGTTGGGAGAGACATTTTTATTTTGGTCAGTAGACCCTGGTGCCATACGCGATCAAAAGCCTGAGAAATGTCTAGGAAGACTGCAGAGCAGTACTCCTTATTTTCAAATGAGGTGTAAATATTTTCCACCAGTCTATGTACTTGCTCTATAGTACCGTGGCCCTTTCTGAATCCAAATTGGTGCTCGGGAATGAGTTTTCTTTCCACTAGGAGCGGCAAGAGTCGCTTTAGAAATAGTGTTTCCAACAACTTCGAAGCAATGGGCAATAAACTTATAGGTCGATATGATTTGACGTCATTTTCAGATTTGCCAGGTTTTAAAATCATGATGATCTGTGCTACCTTCCACTGTTTGGGTACATAGGTGCGCTGCAGTATAGCATTAAAAAGGTAAGTAAGAAATGTTATAGCGACTTCCGGTAGCTGTTTTAGAATGGACGCAGTTATTAGATCGTAGCCTGGAGCCTTGTGGTTTCGCAATTTACTGATGGCATATTTGTCTTCGCTCGGAGAACATTTTCTTAGTGGTGGGTCTAGTTGGTAAACAGAAGCTAGTGTGTCGTTGACGTGGTCCAGTTTACTTGAGCCTTCGTCGGGGTGGGGAGTGAAGACAGTTTCAAGATGGTTGGCAAAAACTTCAGCCTTTTCAGCATCAGTGCTGGCCCATGTACTGTCAAGCTTTTTGATTGGAGGTTGATGCAGTTGAGGTCGTTTGAGCTTTTGTGTAGCTTTCCATAGAGAGTAGTTAGAAGTTGCAGTCCCATTCAGATTTCCCAGGTGTCTCTGTACTCCAGCATTTCTAATTACTTCCAGAGCCTGCTTTAGCTTTTTTATGTGTGCATTCAGTTTTTTCTTGACACTGGGATACCTATTTACTTGCCAGTTTCTTCTTAGATCGCGTTTCTCAGCAAGCAGTTCTTCAGAAAATCAGTAATACAACTCTATAAGTTAGTATAATCCTTAAACATCAAGATTTCATGAAATAGTCATTCATTTGGCAGGCCAGCTGGCGTGGTTGGTTAAGATACCACCTATCATGTCGCTGGTCGTGGGTTCGATTCCCACCCAGGACAAACATTTGTGTGCATGAACATGTCTGTTTGTCCTGAGTCTGGGTGTAATTATCAGCTATATAAGTATGTATTAACAAAAAAAAAGTAGTGTATGTAGTATATCAGTTATCTGGTTTCCATAGTACAAGCTCTGCTTAGTTTGGGATCAGATGACTTTGTGTGAAATGTCCCGGGTTATTATTATTATTATTATTAGGATTACCTGGTCTTAAAGAGACAATTGATCACTTTAGTGATTATAATTATGTAAATACATACTTGTTACGGCCACGGATTTAAAATGCTTGAGGATGTTTTTATGTCAAAAATGAATGAATATTTAGATGCTAATCACTTATATTGTATACAATATTTCTTTATAATAAAAACGTACGGACCTAGTTTTTCATTATACATACAACATTTCCAAAAAATATGAAAATTAGATTATGTTTACAGGGAGAAAAACGTTATCTCTTTTTGTATGAAAATTTACAGCTTCACAATCCTCTTAAAATAAAGATGTCGCATTCGCATGTCGGTGACGCGAATTCAAGATTTTCTCGTACCAAAAAGGTTTTCACTTCAAAAAGCACTAAAACACGTAATCGTATACGTCGCTTCACACCGCGTGAAAGCTGCGTAAATGCGAACGCTATACTAGCGTTGCGAGACGTGATTGTATCGAAAGTATGCATACATTTACCATGCGCAGCGTTTACCATGCGTATACGCTCGACGAATCTATGCTGGGACGACGCCAGATCAAGGTGTCTACTCCCTAAGCACGAAATCCGTAATTTCGGCCGAAGTTCTGAGCGTTTCCTACTCCGTATCACAACGAACATACGATAAGTTCGGGGCCCGAATGAAGTACGAACGACAAAACGATTTGATAGTTGTCCCTTTCCTACTACCGATGTGTTTTTGCCCGTCTGAATTTAATATGACACTTGTTTTGACGGGTCAACTAATTTTGGACCTTGGACAAGCCCGTATCTTCATTCACGGACTTAGAGAGTAGACTCCCAGAAGCGAAGACCCTTACGGTACATTGGAAATTACCATAAGACGCCGACTGATTTCGTTTTCGCACAATATACGAGAACGAATCTCTTTCTTTAGTCCGATAAAAAATGATACTGAACTGTTGATTATGGCGATGTTCTTTCTCATCAAATAAAAAATTGGTACTTTTAAATATTTTCACTTGCTAATAACAATACAATGACCTTTGCTAGTGAATAGGTACCTTCCTAACCCAAGCGTCAACGCTATCGCCAAAGAAAATTCCTCGTATTCACAATTTAACATAGTCATACATAGTTAGTTTCAGCTCCGTTATGTAAAGCCGATATCAGACGCTTCAGTTTTTATTAATTTTTGCCTTTCATCTTTCACTCGAAGTGAACACAAAATGAATCAAAAATGAAAAACATATTATTAAAAAAAATCAACAAAAACCCGACTTCCGACCGATCCGAAAACACATAACTGAAAAGAGACAAACAAGCACTATTATACTATAGAATTTTGGTATCGCAGGCGAGGACAAACGAAAGTTACACCTTATTTCAGGTTATTGGTTTGTACCCGCCTGCAGTACCAAAATTCTATAGATAATAATGCTGGTTTTTCTCTTTTCAGTTGGGTACTTGTGTTTTTGCATTTGGTTTTTTTTTTAATAATATGTTTTTAGGGTTCCGTACCCAAAGGGTAAAACGTAACCCTATTACTAAGACTCCGCTGTCCGTCTGTCACCAGGCTGTATCATAATGAACCGTGATAGTTAGACAGTTGAAATTTTCACCTTTGATGTATTTCTGTTGCCGCTATAACAGCAAATACTAAAAAACAGAATAAAATAAATATTTAAGGGGGCTCCCATACAACAAACGTGACTTTTTTGCCGTTTTTATAGATAATGGTACAGAACCCTTCGTGCGCGAGTCCGACTCGCCGGACTTGGCTGGTTTTATTTCACTTTTGATTCATTTTGTGTTCACTTCGAGTGAAAGATTATTATAGACCAATAAATTAATTCATGTCGATGCTTTCATCATTTTGAGGCTGACTGTATGGACACGAAACGAAATTTCCTTGTTCCCCCGGCGCATTGCATCGCCTGCTCGCGTTGTTACTTCGTTTTCGCTTAGCGTTCATTCTGACTTTTTCATTTTGCTTGGCTCCTAAGGATCATAGCGTGATGATAATAACCTTCCTCAAGAATGGGGCTATCAAATGCAAAAATAATTTTTCAAATCCGACTGGCAGTTCCACAGATTAGCGCGTGCAAACAAAAGAAAAAAAGAAAAAAAAACAGATTTGAGCTTTATTATATTTAATTAGTTGACCCAGCGAACTTCGTACCGCGTTTTTTTGTATATTTAAGTAGCTTGATATATTTTCCTTAGTTTACAAAACATACATTTCTGAACGCACGCATAAATATTTGAAAACCAATATACATATATTATGTCAATCCTTTTTAGGGTTCCGTACCAAAATGGTAAAAAGGAATTCTTATGGTGCGACTAATGCAATCAACTTGAATTTTGGAATAGTTTTAGATGACCTTTGTCCAACTATTTTGCAAATAAGCAAGCAATATATATTACAGTTGGACATCATCGGCATAAATATGATATTTGCATTTTTGAAGGCACTTTATTGTATCTGCACAGTAGAGAATAAAAAGAATCGGACCCAAAATTGATCCCTGAAGAACGCCTCTTTCTATAGAAGTAAGGGCTGAAGTCAAGGTAGTACCATCCGACAAACGCAGTTCTACAAGTTGTTTTCTGTTACTAAGGTAGCTGTGGAACCATTCAATGGCATTGTCGTCACCGTAGTATTTTAACTTTGAGAATAATAGCGAGACGTTAATGCAATCAAATGCACGGGAAAAATCAAGCAAAAGGAAAAAGGTAGGAAGATAATCAAGCAAGGGAAAAGGATCCAACCCACATTGCACCTAATGTGGGTTGGATCCTTTTTGGATCCAACTCACATTAGGTGTAATGTGGGTTCGATCCTTTTTGTTTAAGACGCTACCGAGCGCGCAGTGGCGCCCACATCGTTTGTTTTGTTATTTCTTTTAATTTAAAAAGAAAATGCAGAAAATAAGCACGTTAAGTTGTACTCCACCAGTTGTTCTGTTAAGTTTTATTGTAATCATTAAAACGGAAAATTTCCCGTTTTAATGATTACAATAAAACTTAACAATATATAACTACTGTTTATAATAATAATAACGTATAGTCTTGTGGAGTACAACTTAACGTGCTTATTTTCTGCATTTTCTTTTTAAATTAAAAGAAATAACAAAACAAACGATAAGGGCGCCACTGTGCGCTCGGTAGCCTCTTAACTATGGACAAATGTAAATTTGCACGTATTCAGAGATTTACCATGTTGTTTTAAGACCATCGACTTCTTATAGGTTTTCCTGTAATCTATAGGTATTGAACTATTTTCTATATTTTTTTCCAAATTTTAGGCTCAGTACTTTCGGAGATAAAGGGTGGAATGGTCAAATTTTGTCTAACTTAAATAACTTTAAAATTATAAAAAAAATACATTTGAGACTCTTACAGTAGGTAAGCCCTTTCATTTGATATGTCACACGGTACAGTTTGCAAAACTTTTTTTTTAAATTTTCTTATTTGGGGGGCAAATAAGAAAAAAAAAAAAGTTGACCCCCATATTCAAAATTTATTTATTTACGTTATACGTCCGTGTTGGGGTCACAGAAATACATTATGTGTATCAAATTTCAACTTAATCGGTCGATTAGATTCGGAGCAAATTGGCTGAGTCAGACGGACAGACAGACACACGAGTGATCCTATAAGGGTTCCGTTTTTCCTTTTGAGGTACGGAACCCTAGAAATACATAAATCGTCATATTCAATCAGTCAATCTGCCTAGCCTTTTCCCAACTATGTTGGGGTCGGCATCCAGTTTAACCGGATGCAGCTGAATACTAGTATTTCACATGAAGCGGCTGCCTATCTGACCTCCACAACCCAGTTACTGGGTAATACGATACCCCTTGGTAAGACTGGTTGTCAGACTTTCGGGCTTCTGACGATCCGTAACGACTGCCAAAGATCCACGAATGACAGCCGGGACCGACGACTTAACGTGCTTTCTTTCTCGGTATGAAAAGATGGTCACCCATCCACAGACCAACCCCGGCAAGTTTAGCTAACCCGATGGATCGACCCGTGCGGCTGTTATTAGTTAGCCACGAGCTCCTTACAACATATTTAGAAATACATAAATCGTCATATTCGTCATACATATTTTTGTTTTTGTAACGCCCAACGTTCGTTCGTCTATAATTGCCGTTTTCTTATCTCAACTTAGAGCACCCTACTTTGAAATCATACTAGTAACACAAAAATCCTATAGTTATTAATATTCTATAGTTATTAAAGTACAATCAATCCACTTTATCTGAGTGAAATGCATTGTATGATTTATAAGGGTCTGCCTTGAGTTACATAAGTAGGAAGGTACCTTTAAGTATTATTTTTGGTGGTCCATTTTGAGGTTATGTATAAATCAATTTAATATCCCCAAGTCTAATGTATGTCTTACCATTACATATTTGGTTATACTCTATTGTAGCATTCAAATCCATATATTAATTCTATGAAACGGTAAGCCTGTATGTGAAACTGAAAATACATGGGTTTCTGCCAATCTCCTTTCATGAATATCCGTTCAGTAGTTTTTGCGTGAAAGAGTAACAAACATCCATCCATCCTCACAAACTGTCGCATTTATAATATTAGTAGGATAGGAAGTAGGATGGTACGGAACCCTTGGTGCGCGAGTCCGACTCGCTCTTGACCGGTTTTATTATTTGATACCAATTGTGTTACAATTTATTAAAAAAAAAACCTGCTCCTGTTTTTTGTATTTACAGATAAAATACATAAATATCATATTATATAGCATATATAATATTCATGTATTTACACTCCCCCAATTAAGAGGAATGTAACGACACCTCATATCTTAAAATCCATCAAGCTGCTTAGGCTTCAGGAGATTACAATTTAATGGACTTACACACATAAATACATGCGCGCGAAAAATATTACCCTCCTTCTGGGTCAGTCGGGTAAAAATGAATTCATGTATTCATTTAGTGGATTAGTGAACCGATCCAACGATGTTGGATTTCGGCGCTCCGCATCTTTCACTCGCCTCGTTCATTCCTATGTCATTTTGTCAGTGTTGTATGATTGTGGGATGAAACAAAACTACCTTCACTCGAGTGAACCATTCACTTGAGTGAACCGTCTGATATCGGCTTAAATTGAAGCTACTAATTGGGTAATTTATTTCTTTCTGTTGATCGCTTGAATGGCTGATAAGCGTCACGGTTGAAGAATTCAGTGGTGACGTTTTAGGTTGGCTGACTTATTTGATGCGATATATCGGCTATTTATATGTATATAGCCTAAGCTATAATTTCGCTTTTTATTTGACGCAGAATTAAGCTGTCGTTGTGTAGGTATGACCGAAAGGTTTTCGTAGGAAACTTATGTCTTTAAGGGTCCTCCACGAAAAGAGGCTGGGCGGCCCATTTTTCCGAAAGTCTAAAAAAAAGGAGAGGTGTCGCGGGACACCCGGTTGGAACGAAGTTCCATTGGCTTTTGCACACTTGGCGAATGATAGCTGCACCGAAAAAAGTGTAACATTTTGACCGTCGACACTGTTACGTAGGTAACAATGTCAGAGTATGAAAAGTGTAAAGTGTCAGTGTTTGCAGAGTATTAAGGGCGAGAATACACGTGCCCCAAGTAACTTGCATGCCGTGACCCATAACAAGTTCTGATTGGTGAATGTCAGTCACAATGGCATGCCAGTTACTTGCATAGTTTTGTTACGTAGGTAACAATGTCAGAGTATGAAAAGTGTAAAGTGTCAGTGTTTGCAGAGTATTAAGGGCGAGAATACACGTGCCCCAAGTAACTTGCATGCCGTGACCCATAACAAGTTCTGATTGGTGAATGTCAGTCACAATGGCATGCCAGTTACTTGCATAGTTTTGTTACGTAGGTAACAATGTCAGAGTATGAAAAGTGTAAAGTGTCAGTGTTTGCAGAGTATTAAGGGCGAGAATACACGTGCCCCAAGTAACTTGCATGCCGTGACCCATAACAAGTTCTGATTGGTGAATGTCAGTCACAATGGCATGCCAGTTACTTGCATAGTTTTGTTACGTAGGTAACAATGTCAGAGTATGAAAAGTGTAAAGTGTCAGTGTTTGCAGAGTATTAAGGGCGAGAATACACGTGCCCCAAGTAACTTGCATGCCGTGACCCATAACAAGTTCTGATTGGTGAATGTCAGTCACAATGGCATGCCAGTTACTTGCATAGTTTTGTTACGTAGGTAACAATGTCAGAGTATGAAAAGTGTAAAGTGTCAGTGTTTGCAGAGTATTAAGGGCGAGAATACACGTGCCCCAAGTAACTTGCATGCCGTGACCCATAACAAGTTCTGATTGGTGAATGTCAGTCACAATGGCATGCCAGTTACTTGCATAGTTTTGTTACGTAGGTAACAATGTCAGAGTATGAAAAGTGTAAAGTGTCAGTGTTTGCAGAGTATTAAGGGCGAGAATACACGTGCCCCAAGTAACTTGCATGCCGTGACCCATAACAAGTTCTGATTGGTGAATGTCAGTCACAATGGCATGCCAGTTACTTGCATAGTTTTGTTACGTAGGTAACAATGTCAGAGTATGAAAAGTGTAAAGTGTCAGTGTTTGCAGAGTATTAAGGGCGAGAATACACGTGCCCCAAGTAACTTGCATGCCGTGACCCATAACAAGTTCTGATTGGTGAATGTCAGTCACAATGGCATGCCAGTTACTTGCATAGTTTTGTTACGTAGGTAACAATGTCAGAGTATGAAAAGTGTAAAGTGTCAGTGTTTGCAGAGTATTAATGGCGAGAATACGCGTGCCCCAAGTAACTTGCATGCCGTAACCCATAACAAGTTCTGATTGGTGAATGTCAGTTACAATGGCATGCCAGTTACTTGCATAGTTTTGTTACGTAGGTAACAATGTCAGAGTATGAAAAGTGTAAAGTGTCAGTGTTTGCAGAGTATTAATGGCGAGAATACGCGTGCCCCAAGTAACTTGCATGCCGTAACCCATAACAAGTTCTGATTGGTGAATGTCAGTCACAATGGCATGCCAGTTACTTGCATAGTTTTGTACAAGTTACAGGCATGTGTATTCCGCCCTTACGTGCGATATAGAACTTCGTTTCAAAAAACTTCTTCAAAATTAAGGAACACACACTGAGATAAAGTACTACGTTTAGAGAGGCTATCCGAAGCAAAAACAGTGTAGTAGTAATAATAGTTCTATGGGAACACATCTTCTTGGGAGAGAGCAGAAGGATGATGATGATAATGATAATTTAGGTCTGTGCCGGTAGAATTTACTTTGCCGGAACGGGTCTAGGATGAGGAGCCAAACCAAGAGAGATACAGAAACCCGCAGGGCAGCATGTGGCGAGCTGTTGGGCAGTAGCGACCCCACGGACCCTATGTCCCGGGAGAAATCTTGTCCTCATGTCTGGCTTGCCTTAATTGGCCGCTTGGAGTGAACACTGACGAGGAACAGAGCTCCCACCTCTTTCTTGCCTTTATTGGCCGGCATGAGTAGACATTCGCAAGAGCAAACGTGCTCGGAGGAAGGAAGTATTCCAGTAAGGTGCTGGTAGGGATCTTGACCGTACTTCCGGGATTGTCCTGATAGCCGTGGAATACCTCTCCACTCCTCAAGAACCTCAGGAAATGTTGCCCCCTTGTCGCTACGTCACTATGTGCTAGCGGCCGTTTCCGGGGGCCCATTATTGAGTGTGCAAGTCACCCCCTGCCATTTTATCCGTGTATAATATATAACATTGGTCAGGCAGGGGACATAGTTCTTCCATAGTTCAATTTACCCAATCCACTCTAGCCACCCAAACCCATAGCCCAATATGTTTTGTTTCCATGTACAACAATAGTCCTGTACCAACCGGGGGTTGTCCATGTGTGCACTTGCATAGTGCAGATAGGGATAATCGTCGCTTGGTGCCTCCTCATCATTTAAAATTATCTAAGGGGCCTCTGCGAGTTGGCTTCGGCCCCTCGTATGCCTTCCAAAGGTCCGGGACCCCAGGGTGCCGAGATTTATAGAAACATAATAATAATAGTTTATTTCTAAGGATGATGATCTTCCTGCGACTTAACATCGACAGATAGCACGGTTGGCTATTCAATAGACCACGGAACGAAGCCGCGGGCAAAGCTTGTCTGTTACAAAAAGTTTAAACATATAAAGGGGCTTAAAATACTTGAGTGATAATGAAAGAAGTGGCGTGATCGGTGGAAAGTCAGCCAATAAAAATATAATAACTTGGTAAGTTGACAATTATCTGTCTAATTACTTATTTAAACTACGCTGGCCTTCAAAACATAGCACCACACATTTAAAATTGCAATTTCCCCTAAACTGTGGAAGTCAGTTTTGAAATAAAAACGTTTTATTATAGCAAACTAGCTGTTCCCCGCGACCTCGTCTGCGATCCAGGATAAATAATAGCATGTCCTTCTCCAGGTCATGGTCCATGTGCCAAATTTCATCCAAATCTGTTCAGCCGTTTTAGCGTGAAAGCGTAATCAACAAACAAACACACTTTCGCATTAATTTATAATATTAGTTAGGATAGTTAGGAAGATGAAAAACTTGTCGATCGACACTCTAGACTCGCAAAATGTATTAGTTACTTAAATAAAAAATCTTGACATACTACTAAAGATTCTATAATAATATAATTTAATAATGATTCGAAAGACACGTGGCGCCATCTATTATCATAAGAAAGTTATTATTGTTTCCTCGGGAACAGTACTTTTTTTCGAGAAGAAAGGTACCCTATGTCCGTTTCTGTACACCTGACAACGTATATGCAAAATTTCAGGATGATCGGTTCAGTGGTATAGGCGTGAAAAGGTAACAAACAAACAAACAAACTTACTTTCGCATTTATAATATTAGTTAGGATTAGGATATCATCAACTTTCTTTTAAATTGTAGTTTATTAATTTTATTATACATAACTTACGTTTTTATCTTAAAAAAACCCAGAAAATAGCCATTTTAAAGCTACTGGCAAAAAACACAACATAAGTACATACCTACTTATGTTGTGTTTTTTGCCAGTAGCTATGCCTTATTTACATTTTTAACCGGCTTCAGAAAAAGGAGGAGGTTCTCAGTTTGTCGGAACCTTTTTTTATGTATGTTCTCCGATTCAAAATCAAAAACAAAAGTCATTTATGCTTGCAAACTAGACTGAGAATCAGCACTTTTTGAACGTCAAAATTACATAAGACAGTTCCCTAAAATGCCCGCCCTTCACCATTTCCTAGTGCTTTAGCTGGGGAGAAGAAGTGCCGCAACAAATTTACTCGAAGACGGCTGGACCGATTTGGAAAATTATTTTTTTCATTTGAAAGGGTTAGGCTAGTTGGTCCCACTGTCATCAGGTCAGGATCTGATGATGGGATCCTGGAGAAAGCGACGGATTTCTTCAAATATTATAGGCACATCTACGTATAGCGATTTGGGTATTTTTTATAGTAAACTCGTGCATTTGTTCTTGGAAACACCATTGGAACCCAGTGGAACTGATGACGAAGATCACAGATGGCCACCGGAACTACTCAATAATAAGTATTTCACGGGTTGCGATTCGATTAGGTACCTACTTTAATAATGCTTGCTGAGTAATTTATGCTCGTCACGATGCGTATGGTGATGTGGAGTTCTCCTGGTAAGTACCACGTCCTCCTCAACAATTAACGTCCCTGCATCGGGAAACGAAATATTTTGTAAAAGGTGATGAGCAGTTGACATTAGGATATTGTAACTTAGATAAATTACAAACTGACCCACTAAAAAGTGAAAAATAAAACCTTTTTTCCATCAACAGACTTCCAAAAAAAAAAAAAAACCCGCAAAGTGAAAAGTAACTTTAATTTCGGAAGTCGGTGACAAAAAAAGTAAAATACAGATACAAAGACACCGACTTACGAAGTTATGTGGGGTTTTTTTAATTCGGTATTTTTTTTTGGAAAAAAGTTTTTATTGTTTCGAAAATATATCTTGTGCAGTTTAAAAGTTATTGCAATTTCAAAAGTGTGGTATTTACTAAGTTTTGAAGGCCAGTGTATAGGCGGACTTTGTACCACAAGGCATTCTTTACCAGTCAAACTTTGACAGTTCATTTGCCTTCTAGGTTCCCGAACACATCTAAATTCGTAATTCAAAATCATCTCTTGTGATGGCTATTATAGACCTACATTAACAAGCATAAACGATCCAACCTTTAAAGAATTATTTATCTTGACCATAGTCAGAATAAATGCTCTTTTTGTTCGCATTTGTGTGTCCGGGGATTTTTATTAATATTACAATGTATTTGCCAACGTATGTTAGGGGTAAATTCACATGGAAATTATTGGTACTCCAATGCTGTGTATGTTACAGTTATAAAAATAATATCGTACGTATGTAGTTCGTCTCTTTCTATTGTATGTGATTGGATAGAGATAATGTTTCTAGGTACTACTGGCCCATAAACAAACCATGGTGTGGCCACTAAATTAGCAACTTTAGAACCAGTAATTACACCTGTATGAAAGTAATAATAAATAAATTATTTAATTAATAAATTAGTCCTTCGCAAAGTTGTTATGGCTCCAAGGTTTTACTGTTCCAGTTCTAAAGAATCAGGTTATTGCAAGTAAGTTTTCTTGTAAACTTGACATGTACAGACGCCAGCAGGTCAAGCTACCCGAAACTGTCAAATTTTCTCAATCAACCTTGAACCTAATGCTCTAGAGATAAAGTAGAAAATCTATTAAAGAAATTTGACAGATTGTAGTAGCTTGATGTGCTGGCGTCTGTACCTAAGCTGTCAGTGACCATAATTTTATTTTCATGGTCTGCGGGGTAATTGCGTAACACACAGTAGGAATTTCTTCAGATCAGGAGTCGGAGGATCGGCTTCATTTTGACAGTTCAACAACATTCATTGCGTTGTTTACATTGTTGAGCAGACACATTTTCGGAACTTATGAAGCAATGGATTAGCAATAGGCTTCAATATCATTCAGATTGTGATTATAGTGCACTATAATCACAATCTGAATGATAGTGTTACGCAATTAGGGTGCTGCCTAGCCTTTTCCCAACTATGTTGGGCTCGGTTTCCAGTCTAACCGCGTGCAGCTGAATACCAGTATTTTACATGGAGCGACTGCCTAATTTAATGTTGGTCATTTGGCGTTTACTTTACGCTGTATGAAGTTTTAAATACATACATATGTTAGTAGTGTAAACAGTTGTTGGTAGACCTAAATAAATAAAGCAAGGCATACCCCTACTAATATGTATAGATAATATTTGGCTGCTCTTCATCACCACCGCCCTCAAAACAGTGTAGGAACATCGTGAGGAAACCGGTATGCGACATCTACCATTCCGCACTGGGCCCGCGTGCAGGGAGGAGGCCTGTGTCCCAGCAATGGGAACATCATAGGTTAATTATGCTATTACTAGTAGTCCAGCGAACAGTAGACTTCGCGAGCACAACTTTTTGCTACTTACCTACCACTAAAGTTATTTAAAACGGGATAATTACCTTTTTTTTTTCATCAGATCTTTACCAATTTTTTATTAGATCAGCTTAAAGTTACTAGCTTTCAAAGAAAAAAAAAACATCGATATCGGATCTTATAGGGCGGAGATATCTAATAGCCCCCTTTTGCCCCTATTTGGAGGAAGTACCCATCCAATCAAAAATCCTCGACGACAAAATAATTCCATAAAGTCGTAAAACCTATACTTGATAAGTTTCGACCAGATCGGTTGTAAAATTTAACCTGTGGAGGAGTAGCAGCAAACTGACAGACGAAAGCAAATTTTGCTAGACTTGGTGCAGAGACGCTTCGCTCGCTCGGTCAATAAATGATAAATGTTTTTTTCTATAAGTAGGTCTACAAATACTTACACGTCAATAATATTGTTTAAAGCCCTATTAATTTAGTGTGACTGCTGAGATCGCTGATTTCCTAACCCGACCCGCCACACGCTCCACACGCGGCCCGAACGGCCGTTGGTAGGGTAGATACGGTATCGCATGTTTGCTCTGCGATAAGTCTTGATAAGGCTCAGCTTTCGGCCGAAACCTGTGCCCCAGCGAGCTTGGATTACGATGTTGGCTTTAACAAGCTATTTTGTTAGAAATTCAGTTGGCTTATGAAGTACCTACTAGTACTAGACGTTATGCCTGCGAGGAGGTCGGAAGGTCTCCCACGGGAACGTACCACCGGGATAAAAAGTGTCCTATGACCTAACCCAGGCCATGGTCTACCTAAAACCGTTAAGGCGAGAAAATGTAACAGACAGACATACAGATAGAGTTAATAATACGAGTAATAATAATCGTTTATTTCTCACCACAAACTAAACTAGTATAAAAACAATAAATTATGCTTATGGTAGGTTACAATCTAGGTTGTGGATCGCTGGTGCCTATGGTAGGTATAAAACCTGTGTTACAGGTCACCAGGCCTCCAATTCACAGCGCTTATTATAAATACTACAATAGCAGATAAAAGCATCAACGACGTGGTTATAATGACAAGTATTTAATAACCGATTATACAAGATTAACAGTAGGTGAGTAATGCTAAATTGAAAATAAGAATTAGGAAATACAGTAAAAGTGTGTGTGTACGTATAGGGGTGTGTGTGAGTGTGAGTTACTTTAGTTGGATGTAAAGCGTCACGTCCATCAGACATTTATTTTTTATTTAATACTTACTAAATGCAGAGCAGCTTTCCTATGCTCGGCTTCTGAGACTTTACTGTAACTGCGGCCAATTTGGATGTAGCGCTCGCCGGCCGCTGACGCTAAACGCTAACCCGTTTGGTCGGGGTACCCTAGCTTAGTTACTGTGACCAACTTTGAGAGAAGATCAGAAAGCTAAAAAGAGGTTCATTTATTTAAATAGGTGCATCATTAGAAGGTTGAAAGTTTTTAGAGGATCACTTAAATCATTTCTCGGCACCTATGGTGACCCCTCCAAAATTTTGGTCTGCGTCCGCGCTTGCCTAACACATTGTCTTAGCACTCAAGCTAGAGTTTCTAAGACCGCGGTGGCCACCACATAGCATCCGCAATTCACGGTCATGTAATGTATTATAATATGGAGAGGTCGTGTTTTGACACCGTAGTCAAACCCCGCTGCCATTTTCATGACAACCGCCACTGTGGCCGTTATGTGGCGGCCTCCGCTGTCGAACAACATCGCTTCAACAGATGACTTTGTCGAAACAAAAGCTATTGAAAATTAATCGGCCAACTTCAGAACAGAATATCGTACAGGAAGCAAGAAGATCAGTCCAGCTAGGGCCTCACTGCTGTATTCAATACGTCAGAGAATAATCTATGACTGAGGTCTAAGTATAACAAATTGACAATTCAAATGAGATGGCGGAAAGAAACAGGCACAATATTCATTGATTCATTCTGTTCCAGATGTACCTATCTGATGAAAAATCAAATGGATCAGAAAACGTAGGTACCTGTGGATGCCTATTTGTAGTGCCACTTACTTGAGTGCTTTCATTTGATGATTTTGATACTTAAATCCGAAATTTTAAATTACTTTTTAAATCACAAGATGTTTTGTCATTTGAGATTAATTTTTTACCGACGAAAAAAAGGAGGAGGTTCTCAATTCGACACGTACCTATACAGGGTGTAAGGGACAGCCCCCCACAAACTAACAGGGTGCATTCAGCTCCTTATTTTGAATCATATTCCACTGGAAAATTTCTCAGGAAAATTTAAATTTTTTAATTTTGTTTTTCAGTTACTATTCCTTTATTTCAAAGTAAAATTACAGTATCTGTACGCAGTACTCCATTTATGTAAATAAAACAGCTAAAATAAAAAAAACGACAGCAATGGATGTTGAACTACTCTAACGAACGACGCGTGAAATCAGCAGTGCTATTCTGTACAAATCTCACCGTGAAAACTTAGGTGGAGTGAGCGTGGAGTGACCTGTCAACAGTGTCAATCCTTAGCATCAACAGCTCACTGCAAGCTCACTTCACCTAAGTTTTCACGGTGACATTTTTACAGAATAGACCGGCTGCTGTTTACTTTCTGCGTAGCTACAGAGTTCACCGAACTCACCGCATACCTATTAGGTTGGGGAAAAAGTCTTTTCGCATTATAGTATGTATGAACTTGTAATAAAATCTCTTTGGCTATACTATTTGTATCTGGCTGGTTTTGGTATCATTGAAAGTTTAAATTTCAAAGAACATAATTCCAAATTCAAATTAGGAAAATGTGTGATTTTCATTTGTTTTTCGTACCGTCAAGATGAGTGAATCTAATGAAGAAATTCGATACATTTTAAAATTTTACTACAAAAAAGGTAAAAATGCACCTATGGACATTTGTAGTTAGAATGTATGGGAGAACATGTTTTTCAACTACAATGTTAAGTTTGTTCTTGGGATAAATTCATCCCAACTACGGAACCCTTCATTGTGCGTGGTCCGACACGCACTTGACCGGTTTTTTTTTGGAGTAGTCTGTTTCGAAAGATTATTGTTTTATACCTCGAAGTTGGTCCCATATAAAATTTATTAACTTTGCTTGGGTAGTTTTTTGAGTTACCTTCAATAAAATACGTATTTTTCCCACTTAGTATACGAGTATGTGGATGATGTTCTAATCTATTTTGCAGGTAGTGGTACCTATTCCAATTTGTGTGGGGTTAGGTACAATAGGTTCCACCACCTAAAAAGTGAAAAAAAAAAACTTCCAAAAAAACCGGACCGGTGCAAGTCGGACTCGCGCACGAAGGGTTCCGTACCATTATCTATAAAAACGGTATAAAATTCATGTCTGTTGTATGAGAGCCCCCTTAAATATTTATTTTATTCTGTTTTTTAGTATTTGTTGTTATACTAAAAAACAGAATAAACAACACAACGGAAATACATCACAGGTGAAAATTTCAACTGTCTAACTATCACGGTTCATTATGATACAGCCTGGTGACAGACGGACAGCGGAGTCGTAGTAATAGGGTTACGTTTTACCCTTTGGGTACGGAACCCTAAAAACAAACAACCAACTTCCAAAACGGTAACTGAAAAGCGAAAAATAAAAAACCTTTTCACAAAAAATTAAACCGACGAAAAAAAAAACTGAAAAGTGTAAAATAAAAAAACCGTTTAGTCTAACTAAATTCGTAAATTAATTTAAGTTACAAATTTTGAGTCGGCGCCAAACAAACAAAGAAGCAAATTAATTGCGTAAAGCGTATAAAATTGTATAATAGCTTGATAGATCTTCGTTGAATGTTTGTTTGGCGCCGCCTCAAAATTTGTAACTTAAATTAATTTAGTAGTTTAGTTAGACTAAAAGGTTTTTTATTTTTCACTTTTCTGTTTTTTTTTCGTCGGATTATTTTTTTGTAAAAAGTTTTTATAACGTCAATTTTCATCTAACATTTTTCAATTTTATAATGTTATTCAAACAATAATTTGTTGGAGAAAGTTGTGAGATATAAAGTAGAAACCTTCAAATACTATGAATGTCTTATTAATCCCCTATAGTGAGTGATTGCGTAGGAATTTAACTAAAATTTAAAGAACAGGGTTTTTTATACTTTCATCGGTTACTTTCGTAACAGACGTTTTCATAGGTATCGTATATCAATCTCACACAATGTACACACGGCTTCATACCTAGCTATGCTTTTCCAGTATAAGCTGATCTCGCATTGTATCGGGTTTCCGTACAGTGAGAGGTCAGCTTATACTGGAGATGTAAAGCTTGATATGTATCCGTGAGTAGGAGTACCATAAGGTAATAAGTAAGGTTAGGCGGGGATAGTGCGTCTATGGGGCTAGTGCATCTAGCATCAATATCTCAAATGTTTTGTAAGTAATTAAACACCGATTGACCATTTGGCGATAAATAACGTTTATTAAATAGTTCCAAAATCAATTTGTAGATGGCAATTCTTCACTCCAAGCCATTTTAACATTGAAAATGTTGCTTCAGTATTTTCCCATTTTCGCTCAGAGTGTGACATCGCCTTGGTGTCGGTGAGTTTTAGGGCTATATGAATGGTTGAGGTCTCAAAAGACACGTATCAACAAGGGCTACAATATAGTTGAAAAAGAAAAAATACTTAAAAAGTCTTTGAAATTTTTCTTGAAAATCGCAAAAATGTGAAAAATTCGATAATTTTTTTAGGTTCTTTTGTCATAAAATCAACTATATCTCAAAAAATAAATGCGATATCGACAAAATGAAAAAAAAAAAAAGCCCTCGGGGTATCGAGTTGGCTACATTAAAAAAAAACTGGACCTCTGTATCACTAATAGTCTAGGCAGGAGGGTGCCCTTTGTGAGGCGTAATTTCGGGGCGCACGCTCCTTAGATGCGCGTTGCGGTGCTTAGTTGTTATGGGAGTGTTTAAGAGTTTGACCGTGAAATGTATTTGTATTTATTTGTAAATACGTATTTTAATTTAATTTTATAATGATGTAATTTTTTATTATTAATTTTGTTATTCGATACTTTGAAAATACTTCAAATTACTTTATATTTGATACTAAAATTATTATTTATATGTTCATAACTATTTTGTATCGCTGAGGAGCTCGTGGCTAAGTAATAACAGCCGGACGGGTCGATCCATCAGGTTAAGCTACGCTTGCTGGGGTTGGTCTGTGGGTGGGTGACCATCTTTTCATACTGAGACTCCTCCGTCCCTCGGAAAGCACGTTAAGCCGTTGGTCCCGGCTGTCATTCGTGGATCTTTGACAGTCGTTACGGGTTGTCTGAAGCCCGAAAGTCTGACAACCAGTCTTAACAAGGGGTATCGTATTACCCAGAAATTGGGTTGTGGAGGTCCGATAGGCAGTCGCTCCATGTAAAATACTGGTATTCAGCTGCATCCGGTTAGACTGGAAGCTGACCCCAATGTAGTTGGGAAAAGGCTAGGCAGATGATGATGATGGACTATTTACTATTGTTGTGTTAATCAAAAAAAAAAAAAAAATAGCGATTTCTATAACAAAACACTACAAAGTGAAAAATAACTTTAATTTCGGTAGTCGGTGTCTTTGGTTTTGTATTTACGCTTTATGCCATCGACTTCCGAAATTAAAGTTATTTTTTACTTGCAGTGTTTTCTTTTGGAAGTCGGTTTTATTTTTTTCTAAAAATTTTTTATTTTTCACTTTTTAGTTGTGGTACCTACCCCACATAAATTCGAATACTGCTACCTGCTGTATAAATAACAGTGATAGGAAGTTATTAAAACATCATCCATATAAACTAAGTGGGAAAACTACGCATTATTGAAGCTAACTCTAAGCTAAAACTACCCAAGCAAAGTTAATAAAATTTATATGGGGCCACCTTGGAAGTGTATCCTTTCAAACAAAAAAAAATAATTTTCCAAATTGGTCCATCCGTCTTTGAGCAATCGCGTAACAAACATACAAAACAAATACAGATGAATTGAGAACCTTCTTCGTTTTGAAGTCGGTTAAAAATGATTTTCTTTCAAAAATAGTCTTAAGAATATTTAATTAAAGTTCAAAATTACATGGCGTAATTTTTACCTTACGGATTTTTCACTTCGTTCATTTAAGCTTTATTACTTCAAAGACGATTCAAAATCTATTAGGTCTAAATCTATTAGATTAGGCATCGTACAAAATGAAAAGCTTGCCTAAGTCCATTATCAATGTACCCGAAGGTCGTGTAGAGCACGAGATCTGTGAATTTTTTTTGCAGTGACATTTCATCTCGACATACAAGTTAGACACGTTGTGGAAAAAAGAACTACATTTCAGATACTATTGCAGTTTTAAAGAAACATAAGAATAGTGCGTTACGGTAATATCTTGCGACGTAGTTTTGGTTTAAGGTGACGTATTCTAAGTGGATTTCATAGTTTTGTAAACTTGTGAAAAATTTATCCTAAGTGTATTATTTTGAGGGAAGTGCGCCTAGCTGATTCGGGGTAAGTGCGATTGCAGACGCACTTTGCCCAAATCATAGATCTTCAACTTTTTTGTTTAAGGTTGCTTGTTACTATAGATACATTACAACATTTTTTTGTTACGGTTTTTAAATAATGTTTAGTAAATTAGCAATACGTGCAACTGAGCGTTATTTTTCGATGTTTTTATATCTTTTTACAATTTTAAATTAGCTAATGATGCGATTTTTACTTGCTAATTTCCAAAGATAGTTAGCCTGATTATTTAACAATGGTTATGTTATGAGTAAGGTTTTGATTTGTCAATTTTTATAGAATAGTGCAATTATTGCGAACAAGTTTTAGACTGATTTTACATAATCTGGACTAGATCATATAGTAATTTGAATAATAAAACATTTAATTTTATAGATAGTTTTAAGTATTTGTGCTTTATTTTAATAAATACATATGACAAAGTTATAATTTGTTTTATTTAATCTTGTGTAGATTTTCTTGATTCAAAATGTAGATTACTAATTATGCAAAAGGTAGGGCGCACTTGCCCAATATTAGTTTATCGCAAATAACTCTAAAACTGTGCATGTTTTGCTATATTTATTTGTATCATCATCTCAAGTTTGATACATTTTGTCTTAGTCTGTAAATCGTGAAACGAGGCCTTTATTAAAAATTTATTAAAAAATATGCTGGAATTTAATGTTTTTTTAATGAAAAATAACATACAATTCATATACCCACATAAGTACATTATATATGTTTATTTTTATAGAACGCGTAAGTGGACAAGCTAAAGAAGTATTGACATTTAAAGCATTTGAAGAAATGTATGACGCGCTTGCCCCGCCAGACTTTACCTCAAAAATAATTTAATTTTGTCATGCCATTTATTTCATAACAAAATACATTTTGTGGAAAATATTACAGTAATGATAAATAAAGTAATAAACAAATGTAAAAGTAATAAACCTATTTAAAATTGTTCTTTTTTAAACAAGCTTTTATTAGTCTGGATAACATCTAGGACTCCTTGTCAAGACGAATTAATAGGATTATAGGGTTGCGTCGTTTTATTACTGAGTTCGCATGGTCACCTTCCGCCTCCATCATCAGATCAGCTCCATATCATAATAATATTGCATTGTTATTCGATTTACATAAGCATGTAAAATTTCAGCTCAATCGGAAACAGGGAAGTGGGTCAAATTTAACTTGCAAGATTCGATTACAGACCACTATTATTTGTCACTTGTTCAGTGAGCGAGCAAACTACGCTACATGAATAAGCGAAGCGAAGATGAATAACTTTGTTATTAATTGCATTCTCAAGGAGTAGTTTGATACATTGATCCCCTGAATTCTCCAGCAATTGCTACTATATACGTATATGTATATGTGGTAAGGTAGTAGTGACAGAAAGCACTTAGTTACCTTTGAGAAATTGTCTGTATGGAATTGTGAACTAGTGGTTATGGCTGATCCTGTAAATACAATAAAAATATGCAATTCCTTTTCACAAAATATGTAAATTCAACGTTACAAAAAACTGACGACATATTCTGGGTTTTTCACCGATTTAGAAATCGAACTATTATTTTTAACAGTTTGTAAGTTCGCGGATATGTCACACAATATCTCTTGATCTGAATCATTTGTCCCAGTCTTGGGTTCATTTGAATTTCCCCAATATTACACGACGTGGGGCCAAAGACCTCCTTGCGATGGGACGGGAGAAAATACTAGGATTATATTTAGATATTTGTGGATGGTTCCGTTAAAGATTATTATTTTAATGAGAAGCTTCTGGTTTGATGTGAGAAGAAAATGGCAGGTCGTGTTATTAAGTGATTAAAGAAATGTTGAATGTATCAAAGTCCGTTGAAGACAACCGTTTGATTTCTTACTACATAGGAAAGGTGGCGTAAGGACAGTACAAGATTTTTTCAGACCCAAAACTACCTATGACATGATGTAAACTGTTAGGGTCGCCATACACGGACTGCTTGAGGCAGTCAGGATAGACTGCTTCAAGCTGCGACTACATAGTGAACTACAGTCTTCTACGTAGACCAGACACGAAACCGCTCGAGCAGTTGCAACTGCTTCGGGCGGTCGTGCGGTCAAGCAGTCACCAGACATACAATGACTGCTCGAGTTGTCGACTGCTCTCGCGCAGTTACCTCCGCCCGCGCTCTTCATTCCACATCGCAAGCGCTTCCCGGTCGCACGCTTCTTGCTTTGTTTCTTGAGCAAAATGAATGACGTAGATTGTGACGCGCTAATCAGTGCAATTTAATCGCAAGAACTTATTTGGAATTATCTATGTTGCTACTGATTTGAATGACGAGCAGTTATCAATGGCAGCTTCAAGCTGTTGGCTATGACTGCAAGAGCGGTCCGTGTATGTTGATCAGTGGCTAAGTGCTCGAGCAGTCCGTGTATGGCGGCCCTTAATGTTCATTCGTGGCTGTTGGTATAGTGCCCGAAAATGAAGGTCCTGCGATCCAAATGTGAAACTCATATTTCTGTAGCAAATTATACTACATAGTAGTTCTACGAACAGTAGACCTCGCGAGCACAAACTTTTTTGCAACAATTAATATACCACTTGACTAAAGTTATTTAAAACGGGATATTTACCAGGTTTTTGTTTTTAGAAACACGGTAAATATCCCGTTTTAAATAAATTTAGTAGTGAAAATAACCATGTCAGTTTAAAAAGAAGATCTAAGATTTTTTTTTACACCAAAGATCCTCATCAGATCTTCACCAAATTTTTATGAGACTAACTTAATGATCTCATAAGGCGGAGCTATCCAGTAGCCCCTTGTTGCCCCTTTTAGGAGGAAGTACCTACCCCTCCAATCTAAAATCTCCGACGACGAAAAATCTATAAACTCGTAAAACCTGTACACCAAGTTTCGTCCAGGGGCCGTATTAAGAACTATTAACGCCATCATGATTCCGTTGCCAAAAAGGGATGGTGCTATAGGTCATGTATAGCTCTGTCTCTCTCTAGCACTGGAAAAAATGATGGCGTCAATAGTGCATAATACGGCCCCAGATCTGTTTTAAATAAAATACGACCTGTAGAGGAGTATCAACAAACTGACAGAGGAAAGCAAATTTTGCCAGACTTGAAGCAGAGACGCTTCGCTCGCTCGGTCAACTATAATGGAGGTTTGGAGATCTTAGTCTTCTAGTTAAAAAGCTCAGCCTCGTGGCGAAAAATTAGTCAATCAGCGAGATTGGTAGCGGGACTTATTGCCCAGCGTGGATCGGGCGTCCTTTATACTCTTTTCGACCATTTATTTTACTTTTGACATAAGCACGCCTATGATATTCGTTGTTTATTGAGAGGCACCTATAGACGAAAACAATTAATACTTCATGGACGCTAAATTATAAGAAACGGTTGGAAAGATTCTCTCAGCTATAAAATGTGCTCTCAGTTTAGAAGACTGTAATATTGGAACACGACAAATTTCTATTCTATAAGCGGTCCTTCCATCCACGGTACCCTAAAATAGTGTCAAATTTGTCAATGACCGAATCTGCGATTATAATCTGTGTTCCAGTTCCTATGTTAATCTCCAGTTTACCATGTCTGCCATTACCATTGCTAAACATTTACTGACGACTCTTGTTTTTACCTTACCCGCACTACCTGGTTTTTTTTTTGTCAAATACCCTCATAGATTTGTGTGAAAAAGTTGATTTTGTAACAAAATTATGCAAGGGTGAGTTGCTAATTTATGTTTTTGTTTTCGTGTTTTGATTTCATTTTATAAACTTGTAGTTTCTGTTTTTTTTATTGGATTTTTACATTTTTGTTTTTTGGTCATTCTGACACGTTCGTTTATAAAATACGAGCTTTTGCCCGCGACTTCGTCCGCGTGAAATTTCTTGTTCCCCTGACCCACCGCATCGCATCGCATCGCCTGCTCTCGCTATTACTTTGTTTTTAATCGACTTCAAAAAAGGAGGTTCTCTATTCGATCCTTATGTATGTATGTATGTCCGCGATTGTCTCAAAAACGAATGAACCAATTTTGATGATTCACAAACGTAATCTACATACTTTCATGAAGGTTTTAGTATATAATACATTGGGTAATTATTCTTATGTACGAAGTTACATGCATAAATGTACTGTATCTCCGGCATTTCTAAGCGGATTTTGATGATTCTTATTTTCGTTCGTTTTGGTCTTATGTATCTAATTGTATATTCAACTAAAAATGGAAAAATAAATTTACTTTAAAAAAGTAAAAACCGAATTCAAAACAACTTTTCTTAAAATAAAATAACTTTCTTAAAAGACTTGACAACTTCTGAAGTCGGTGTCTTCAATTCTTCTATGTCAATGCACATTAGCTTGGCACCGACTTCAGGAGCTGTTTTAAGTTTTTTAAGAAAGTTATTTTATTCGTTTTAGGTTTTTGAAGTCGGTTTTTACTTTTTAGGGTTCCGTACCTCAAAAGGAAAAAACGGAACCCTTATAGGATCACTCATGTGTCTCGTCTGTCCGTCAATCACAGCCAATTTGCTCCGAATCTAATGGACCGATTAAGTTGAAATTTGGTACACGCTTGTATTTCTGTGACCCAAATACGGACGTATAATGTAACTTAATGAGTTATGAATATGGGGGCACATAGGAAATTAAAAAAAAAAAAATTGCAAAGTGTACCGTGCGATATATCAAATGGAAGGGCTTACTGTGAGGGTCTCAAATATTTTTATTAATAATTTTATAATAAACTGTTTTAAAGTTATTTAAGAAAATAGACGAAAATTGACCATTCCCCCCTTTATCTCCGAAACTACTGACCTTAAAATTTTGAAAAAATAATACAGAAAATAATTCTATAGCTATAGATTACAGGAAAACCTATAAGAAGTCTATGCTCTTAAAATAACATGGTAAATCTCTCAATATTGTGCGTACAAACTTAAATTTGTAGTTGGAATGTATGGGAGAACTTGTTTGTCAACTACAATGTTAAGTTTGTTTTTGGAATAAATTCATCCCAACTACGGAACCCTTCATTGTGTGTGGTCCGACACGCACTTGACCGGTTTATTAAAGTAAATCTTTGCTTAGCGTTTTTCTGACTTGTTTTCTTTTTGCTCGGCTGCTAAGGGTCCTAGCGTGATCTTATCCAGAATTGAACTATCAATTGCAAAAAGAATTTTTCAAATCCTACTGTTAGTTCCAGAGATTAGCGCGTTGAAACATACAAACAAAAAAACAAACTCTTCAGCTTTATTATCAGTACTAGCAGCGCCCCGCGGTTTTACCCGCGTAAGTCTCGAACCCGTAGGAATATCGGGATAAAAAGTATCCTATGTGTTAATCCAGGTTACAAACTATCTGTGTGCTAAATTTCACGAATATCCGTTCAGTAGTTTTTGCGTGAAAGAGTATCAAACATCCATCCATCCTCTCAAAGTTTCGCATTTATAATATTACTAGCTTTTGCCAGCGGCTTCGCCCGCGTGGATGTTGGAATTTATCCCACGGGAACCGTACATTTTTCCGGTACAAAAAGTATCCTATGTGCTGATCCAGATTATAATCTATCTCTGTGCCAAATTTCATTCAGATCTGTTCAGTCGTTCTGGCGTGATTGAGTAACAAACATCCATCCATCCATCCAAAAAATCAAAATCAAAAGTCATTTATTCAAACTAGGCTGAGAATCAGCAAAACGCCCGCCCTTCACCACTTCCTAGTGCTTTAGCTCGGGAGAAGAAGTGGCGCAACAAACTCCCCAGCAGCACAGCTGTCTGTTCAGTTAAAAAAAAAAAAATGATTCTATATAACACTGCGCATAATAATTTAGGTACATTACGCAATACAAAACATTAAATTAAATTATTTGCTATAAGTAAGCTAGCACACGCCAATATACCAAAAAAAAAAAAAAACGAAAACTATACTCAAGCAGAAACAAAATACAAAACTAAAAACGTAAGCAGAACTTTATACCTAAATAAAAGCCTCCAGTAATAAAGGGCGTGCCCACTTACATATAGCCGTACATGTAGTCGTAACTCAAAGTCACAGATGATAAACTAGGACCATCGAAGTAAAATCAACAACGAGTTAAGTTACAAACTTTCACATTTATAATATTTGTAGGATTAATAGGATAATAGGAGGGTAGATATAGAAGTACTTAGATTATTTTCGTTTAGTCTTTGAATCGAGCCTTTTTCGTAGTCTACTTCAGTTCTTACTTACCTATCATGGGATGCCTCAATGTCCATGTAGATTGATGGGACTTCCGATTATTTTAGTGTTCAGATGAATAGGAAGTTGCGTAAAAGAAATCATCCTTTAATTTTCCAGATTAATTTAAAAAAAAAACCGGTCAAGAGCGTGTCGGACCACGCAAAATGAAGGGTTCCGTAGTTGGGATGAATTTATCCCAAGAACTAATTTAACATTGTAGTTGAAAAACATGTTCTCCCAAACATTCCAACTACAAATGTCCATAGTTAAACGAAAAGGATCCAACCGACATTACACCTAATGTGGATCCTTTTTGTTTAACTATGGACAAATGTAAGTTTGTACGCACAATATTGAGAGAATTACCATGTTGTTTTAAGAACATCGTCCACTTCTTATAGGTTTCCTGTAATCTATAGGTATTGAACTATTTTTTATATTTTTTTAAAATTTTAGGCTCAATACTTTTGGAGATAAGATTTTCGAATATTTTCTTAAATAACTTTAAAACAGTATATTTTAAAATTATAAAAAAAAATACATTTGAGACTCTTACAGTAAGCCTTTTCATTTGATATGTCACACGGTACAGTTTTCAAATATTTTTTTTTTAATTTTCTTATTTGCCCCCTAAAATTGACCCCCATATTCAAAATTCATTCATTTACATTACACGTCCGTGTTTGGGTCACAAAAATACATAAGTGTACCAAATTTCAACTTAATCGGTCCATTAGATTCGGAGCAAATTGGCTGAGACAGACGGACAGACAGACAGACACACGAGTGATCCTATAAGGGTTCCGTTTTTTCCTTTTGAGGTACGGAACCCTAAAAAGTCATCACAGCTATCTACCTAATAATAATAATAACTCCACCGCTGTATCTCTACGTTGACATCGTGGTGGGGCTTGCGCGCTCCGAACTTTAGGTCTGTGCCGGTAGAGTTTACTTTGCCGGAACGGGTCTAGGAGCCATACCAAGAGAGATACATAAACCCGCAGGGCAGCATGTGGCGAGCTGTTGGGCAGTAGCGACCCTACGGATCCTATCTCCCGGGAGAAATCTTGTCCTCATCTCTGGCTTGCATTTATTGGCCGGCTGGAGTGAACACTGACGACGAACAGAGCTCTCACCTCTTTCTTGCCTTTATTGGCTGCTTGAGTGGAAATTCGCAAGAGCAAACGTGCTCTGAGGAAGGAAGTATTCCAGTAAGGTGCTGGTAGGAATCTTGACCGTACTTCCGGGATTGTCCTGATAGCCGTGGAATACCTCTCCACTCCTCCAGCACCTCAGGAAGTGTTGCCCCCTTGTCGCTACGTCACTATGTGCTAGCGGCCGTTTCCGAGGGCCCATTATTGAGTGTGCAAGTCACCCCCTGCAATTTTATCCGTGTATAATATATAACATTGGTCAGGCAGGGGACATAGTTCTTCCATAGTTCAAGTTACACTATCCACTTTAGCCAACCAAACCCATAGCCCAATATGTTTTGTTTCCACGATCTTCAATAGTCCTGCACCAACCGGGGGTTCCTTGGGTGCACCTGCATAGTGCATATAGGGATAATCGTCGGTTAGAGCCTGCTCATCATGTAAAATTATCTAAGGGGCCTCTGCGAGTTGGCTTCGGCCCCTCGTATGCTTTCCGAAGGTCCGGGACCCCAGGGTCTCGAGATTTTTGTGAAAATAATAATAATATCTATATTATAATATGTATATCTTCTAACCTAATATAACTTCTAAGCTGGAGTTTATTTGTATGTACATTCCAGTCGGATTTGAAAAATTCTTTTTGCATATGATACCCAATTCTTGAGGAAGGTTAGGCTACTTAACATCACGCTACCACCCTTAGGAGACGAGCAAAACGAAGAAAAGTCAGAAAGAATCCTAAGCAAAAACGAAGTGGATAATTAGTGCTGGCAGGCGAGGGTGTTTTATAAATATAATATGTGTATATTCCTGTTATTTTAGGTATATTGTACATACCTATATCTTGTGACTTCCACGTGAACGAAGTCGCGGGCACAAGCTAGTTTTAAAATACAATGCAAATGTTTCACATGTGTTCGAAATACTTAATTATAGACAATTCAATTGGAATTGATTGAAACAAGGAAGCTAAAATATAGAACAGGAAAACCATTACTTTAGTGGATAAAAATATTCCTGTGGATTGCAGTAAAAGTTTTACATCTATTAATACAAATTCAACAGAGACTGATTGACTGACAGACGACAGACAAAGCATGGCCTAAACAACTGATGATATTAAGCGGAGAGTCTGACATAAATTCGTGAAGTATAAAGAAAAATCACTGTAACCCACTTAAGGACAAAAAAGAAACTATTACTACAATCTAGAAATAGCACTTTGTATATATATATATAAGTATAGGTACCTAATATTACACCAAGTATGAAAGAACCTTGTCATCGAAGTTGTTCGAAAAAAGACACGATCGCACCAATGGCGTCGCTGCGTTTTGAAATTTAAATTTGGAAGCGATTTAAATGCGCGCCAGCAATAGGTCAGAGTGGAATGTATTGGCATCGCAAGTGGGTGTTTACGTACCACTGTCTTTATGTAAAATGAACGTATGTAACTGGCATTATGAGTCTATGACGCCTTTCCTGTCGCAGACACGAGAAAGTAAAACCAGCAAAAAAAAAAAAACAAAACAGAAATTCTTTTTTATTTTGTTGGCTTGGGGCTCCGTGGCTTAGGGCCATTTTGCTATTTTTTATGTGACTTGTTAGACCTTGAAGGTTTTAATCAATATTGCTATTTGATTTCTTAGAACAGTAAAAAAAAACGTGTGCGGTCGGGGGCCCCTCGTCAGGAACGAACTTCCTTCTCAAGTCGGTATAATATTTTAAAACAAACACAAAATTTGTGCAGTCGCCATCTTGGATTTTCGTTTTAATCAAATTCACACTTTCTCTGTCGCATGGAAGGAGCTTAACGCTTATTCGGTAGGTGACGATTTCTACCAATCAACTACTACTGCAAGCCGCGTTAAAGAACTTCGTTCCAACAATGGAGAATCTTTACCAAGAAAATAACTAAAAAATATCAATATTTAGATAGGTTGGATAAAATTGGATGTAGGTATTGCAAAAAAATAATAAAAAAATCAGTTTTAGAGTTTCTGTTGCCTAGGTTTGTTGTAAAAACGAAGAGTTTAAAGGAACTTACTGGGTGAACATAACTGGTGAAATGTGGGTGTACTATAAGGCCTGCCTAACCTTTTCTATGATATGTTATGTTGTTTAAAGAAAATATTGCTTGTTGCAGATTGCATCTCTAAAGAAGTTAGTTGATGACCTGCAAACTTCTTTGCAGTCTGAGGTAAGTTTATATAAATAGTTTAATAACTATGTATTAATAAATAAAACGACCAAGAGCGAGTTGGTCTCGTGCACCGCGGGCTCCGTACCATAAAAAAGTGTGCTATTTAGAGACATAGTTTTATTTTTTCTCTAATCTTTACATAAACTTCTATAACATAAAATAATTTCGGATTTTTCTCTATGCAAACTACGGAGTAATGGGGAACGGTATTTTTTTAAATTTTCATCAAATGTCGAAAACTATGCGGCCTAAAAAAATAAAAAAATGTTTGACAATGTGCAAACAGCGCTCTTTCATATGATACTGCACATGCCCTAGTAGCCCCACTTCGAATTTTTAAGACCCCTTTTAGAAAAAAAATCTGACTTGCAAAATACTTGGGCAAACGTCATCTAAAACTATTCCAAAATTCAACTTGATAGCGTTAGTAGTTCTTGAGATATCCAGCTGTGACAGACGGACAGACAGACAGACAGACTGAGTCGCACCATAAAACAGTCGAGAGGTGTCGTGGGACACTCGCTTGGAACGAAGTTCTTGTCGCTGTATGTTATGTATCCTGAAAATTTAATAAATCCGGCCAGACATAACGTGACTTCGATTCAGTTAAATATGTTAAACACTTACGTAGTTGTATTAATTAATTTATTACGCTAATTCATTTATGTCACGTAGTTTTAGTTTTTCGCGTGCTTTCCGAGAGCAAATGCACGTGTTTCTATAAAAAATACCCAAATCACTATTGGTGTGCCTATAAAATTTAAGGGTTCTCTAGATTTTCGTGGGATCCCCTCATCAGATTTTGACTTGGTGACAATTGGACCACCTCGAGTGCATACCCTATCAAACAAAAAAAGAATTTTTAAAATCGATCCATCATTGACGGAGAAATCGATAGACAAAAAAAAAAAAGAAACAGAAAATGGAACATTGACCTCTTCCTTTTTGGAAGACAGTTCATGCTAAGAGAAAAAGCATTTTTTTCGGCATTTTCTCAGTTATCCGTGGCTTTTAGTTATTGTAACTATGGGTTTTTCTGAATTGCAAGTATTGATTTACCGGCACTTCATTTTTTTTGGGCACCAGGTACCGAAAATGGATATTTCGGCCGAAAAGTGCTGAAAACTGAAAACGCAAACAAAATTCGGCCGGACTTTAGTCTGACGTACTACCTTTTGGTATACATGAATGCATAGGTGTAAGAAGAAAAGACTCGACTCAATCACTGACTGACTCATCAACGCCTAAACCCTTGGACCTAGAAAGCTGGAATTTTGCACAGAGGCTGGGATTGTTCATGTAGAATGGTAGACAAAAACTAAGTCGATTGGTACGAAATTCCCACGGGATAGGGAATATTTATTTGTTAGTTATTTTTTTTAGGATTCCAAAAGGAAAAACGGAACCCTTATAAGATCACTCGTGTGTCTGTCTGTCCGTCTGTCACAGCCAATTTGTTCCGAATCTAATGGACGGATTAAGTTGAAATTTGGTACACGTATCCTGTGACCCAAACGCGGACACGTAACGTAAATAAATTAATTTTGAATATAGGGGTCAATTTTGGGGGGCCAATAAAAATAAAAAAGTTTTGCTAACTGTACCATGTGACATATCAAATGAAAGGGCTTACTGTGAGGGTCTCATATATTAAAAAAAAAAAAATTAAAACAAATTGTTTTAAAGTTATTTAAGAAAATAGACGAAATTTTACCTTTCCCCCACCTCTCAGAAACCAAAATTAAAAAGAAAATAGTTCTATACATATAGATTACAGGAAAACTTATAAGAAGTCTGTGGTCTTAAAATAACATGGTAAATCTCTCAATATTGTGCGTACAAACTTACATTTGCAGTTGGAATGTATGGGAGAACATGTTTTTCAACTACAATGTTAAGTTTGTTCTTGGGATAAATTCATCCCAACTACGGAACCCTTCATTTTGCGTGGTCCGACACGCACTTGGCTGGAACACAATTCTTTCGAATAAAGTCACTGACAAAGTGCATGTAAAGTAATAAGCTAAAAATATTGCTGAAAAAGTTGAGCTCATTTCCTAAACCAAATTATCGCCTAGAACATATTTTAGGGAAAGGTTAAAATACTTTACTAAACGAAGGGCATATTAGTCTAAGAGCCAGTCGAAAAAAAAAACACATCATGATTTAATTGTCAGAAATCACAACGGGTCGCAGGAAACACTAAATATTTATGATTCCTAACGAATGATAATTTTCTAAAAGTATACCTAAGTTAGAGGAAGCTCTAATCGATTTGAATCGGGTCAGAGGGTTGGGTACGGGAAATGTTAAGTAGGCTTTAAATAGATCGTTTGTTAAGTGCGAGTTAGTTAGGTATGAGTTGTCTGTCTGTATGCAATTAAATTTAGGTTTTGTTGTAGTGACAACAAAGCCTTAAGTTCATCGCATCTCTTCAAAGTGAGAGTGAACAGGCTTCTTCTGGGTAAGCTCACTCCATCGTCGACTTTGTCTCTGTCACCTCTCACCTAGACTAAAGAGCAAACCCATCTCAAATAATTAAAAAAAAGCCCGTCAAGTGCGTGTCGAACCACGCACAATGAAGGGTTCCGTAGTTGGGATGAATTTATCCCAAGAACAAACTTAACATTGTATGCGTAGTTGAAAAACATGTTCTCCCATATATTCCAACTGCAAATGTAAGTTTGTACGCACAATATTGAGAGATTTACCATGTTATTTTACGACCATAGACTTCTTACAGGTTTTCCTATAATCTATAGCTATAGAATTATTTTCTATATTTTTTTTTTCAAAATTTTAAGGTCAATAGTTTCGGAGATAAAGGGGGGGGGGAATGGTCAATTGTTTTTATTTTTTTTATTTTATTTTATTTGGTTCACCAACAATTGTATACACTGGTATAAGCAAAAATTACAAACAATAAATCAGAATAAAGTGTAACAATCACTTACAGGTAAACTCTGCATGCACACAAAACGTTGTCGTAACTTACAAAAATTGAAATAAAAGACTACTTATATTAGTTATTACCTATTATATTGTCGTCTATTTTCATAAATAACTTTAAAATAGTTTGTTTTAAAATTATAAAAAATATATTTATTTGAGACTCACAGTAAGCCCTTTCATTTGATATATCGCACGGTACAGTTTACAATTTTTTTTAAATTTTCTTATTTGCCCCCCGAAATTGATCCCCATACGATCCCGTACGGAAACCTAAAAAAAAATCAGAGAACTTACTACTTTATCAACCTATCACTCACTATACTCAAACAGGAACCAAACGGAATATTTGGCAGATCCTGTATTATATTTTTACTGCAATTTCGCCAGTTATGGTTAATTCCCATGTAATAGAGGGCGACTCTATGGCCATCAACCGAAATCAAGTTTGTTGCGCCACTTCTTCCCAGCTAAAGCACTAGGAAGTGGTAAAGGGCGGGCGTTTTGAGGGACTGTCTTATGTCATTTTGACGTTCGAAAAGGGCTGATTCTCATCCTAGTTTGAATAAATGCCTTTTGATTTTCTCTGTATGAAAAGACGCCTCTGGCCTGGAGTGGGAAAATTATAGGCTAGTATTCCTTACCACACACACACTTACTTTCCCCGCCTACACATTTTTTAAACATAATCCATTCCCAAAATCGGTTACTACCCTCAAAAGATAAAGCATTAATTTTTGCTTGTAGTCCCCTTTTGTACATAAAACACAAAACATACATAATATGAATATAAAACTAACACCATGGAGCTTCGAGATAAAAGTATTGATCGGTGAGCTGAAAAGGGTTGATAAGCGGCTATATAAAAGACAAGATAAGCTTTTCACAGCTTTGTTTTGTGGTAATAACGGGTGCAGACGGCTGTCAAAGGTATGTATATTTTTTAATTAATTTTGTACAAGACTGTTCTTGTCAAGTTTTCAATTTTCCGCGATATTTATCGTATAAAGATTTTTATTTTCCTACTTGGAAATTAGATGCCTTTATTTTTCTTCAGGTATTTGTTTTGTGATTTCCTGGTATAATACTCGTTGGATTTGGGTTATATTGAAACAATATAAGCGCACCACGGGTCGACGTCTGATTTTATCTAAAATAGTAGTTTTCATCGATTTCCCATATATCTACTACAACCGCAAAATATTTACTATTTCTAGAGCTTGTGGCTAAGGAGGAGCTTGTGGCTAAGTAATAACAGCCGCACGGGTCGATCCATCAGGTTAAGCTACGCTTGCCGAGGTTGGTCTGTGGATGGGTGACCATCTTTTCATACCGAGACTCCTCCGTGCCTCGGAAAGCACGTTAAGCCGTTGGTCCCGGCTGTCATTTGTGGATCTTTGACAGTCGTTACTGGTCGTCAGAAGCCCGAAAGTCTGACAACCAGTCTTACCAAGGGGTATCGTATTACCCAGTAACTGGGTTGTGGAGGTCAGATAGGCAGTCGCTCCATGTACAATACTGGTATTCAGCTGCATCCGGTTAGGCTGGAAGCCGACCCCAACATAGTTGGGAAAAGGCTAGGCAGATTGATTGTAAGTGAAACTAGCTGATTTACCAATCTTCGTACCTGATGTTTTAAAAGCAAAGGCAATTTTTGGAACGAAGGTCTAACGCGGCTTGCGGTAGGAGTTGACTGGTAGAAATCGTCACGTAACGGAAAATCGCTAAGCCCGTAAAACAGAGTTTCATGTGTCAAAAGTTTTTGGTTTTTAATACAGAGCCATCAAGTATAAGTTTTTAGCTTCTAAAAACATATGCTAGATGGCTCTGTATTAATTAAAGTCCGACCAAAACTGGTTTTTCGGCCGAAACCGAAACCGAATATTCGGCCGTCGCTACAGTTTCGGCCGAAACCGAAACTCACGTGGTCAAGTATAAAATTCCTTGAAATTACTGAAATTTGGTGCATTTTACCCATTATTCTGCATTAATTAGGACATGAAATGGAAACACAGTATATTAATTTTGTTGTAATCATTTATTTAATATAATATAAAAACATATTAATAATATTTTTATTATTTTTTCAAATTAAGTTCTCATAGCAATATGTTTATCAGTTATCAATAATCAAATCACTAATTGTTACTGTTTCATGAAATACTAAGTATTGGTATTTTGAAATCTTATTAATTAATAATTTGGTTTGTATTTGTACTTAGAAGAATCATTAATCTCTTTTAGGTACCTCCTATATAAAAATAATAATTACTAAAATTACTATTACACTCACGACACACGACAATTCCCGAACAGGGCCGCCAGCGTCCGCCAAAGTGTTGCCGCGAGAATCAAAGTTAGGCGAGCGAGCGTGGACAACAACTTCCGAAATCAGTTTCGGTATCGGCAAAAGTTTCGGCCGAAACCGAAACTGCCGCCGAAACTTGATTTTTGGCCGAAACTCGGCCGAAACCGAACTTTAGGTCGGACACTAGTATTAATACATCAGCGGAAGGACGTGCTTCGTTCTAACCGGGTGTCCCGCGACACCTCCCGACTTTTTATTCGTCTCTTTATGTCATACTCATAACCTAAGGGTTAGTCTCGAAGAGGGATTTTTTTAAACCATAGAAAAATCAGGTTCTCTAAGATCCCTATCTCATTCTAGTATAGTCACTCCATTTGAGTAGTTTAACCTACATGTGTACTTACCCTCAACACATTAGGTAAGCTTCATAATCGGTTGGTCTAAGGGCAAGATTCGGGCCACATTTTGACTTTACTTTTCTACGTAAGCGTTTCATACGAATATGAACCCAATTATTAACAGCATATTAAAACGCATGCTCACGTCGCTTAAACGAATATGGACATAAACGTTATATGAATAAAGTTCACATTCGTATAGCTAACACCACAGTACGATCTGTGAATCTTGCCCTTAGATTCCGTTAGCGTCATATTAGGCTCAAATAAAGTTACTTTCTTTATTTCTTTTCCTTCTTATAATTTTTGTCGTAACCTACGCAACTACCTACTCCCCGACACATAAAACCCTCATAATAACTTAGTCTAAGGACCGTCAAAGGTGCAGGTCGCAATCGGTAGTAAGCTATGCAAACGATTGCTTCACCAGACCGTCCTGCAATTAACGGCCTTCTAATGCATACGTGCTTGATTTAATTTAATTTTATGACTACCCAAGCCCAGGTAGAAAAAGGAAATGACCTTTCCCCTTTTAGATGGCCCGAATAAAACAGACAATGTTTATTTAAGTGTGTTAGTAAATTAGTTTTAGACTTAAGGTTGCACTAGTCGGCGGCTCGAACTCGTTGGTGGCGTGGCTAATATGCATGCTATTTAGTTAATTAATTAACACATTCTCTGCTGAATTTTTTATGCAAACGCTTCTTTATGCTACACCCTTACCGACCCTTATTTTTACGATGTTTTCGAAACAATAGAGATGCACAACGAACACACATGTGCGCCGCGCCGCACTCGAAGAAAGTTATGAAAACGCGCATGTGTGTCTGCCGCACCGAATGTGTTAATGTATTTAGTTTTTAGTGAAATAAAGGATGATTTATAATGAAAACGAGCGCATGAAACTCCATTAAAATCAAATCAATCTATACGTAGATATTATGAAAAAACTACTGGATGTATTTATTCAAAATAAAGTCATTTGAATTCTTGAATAAATTATTTATCTCTGTACGGTAACAATTTTACCATTTTCGTACTCCGGGAGCTATTTATTTACGCCCAAAAATGCGCTAAAATTAGTGTTAAAATATGGAAGTTTCGACGTTCATAACTTCCAAACCAATATTTTTTTCGATTCTGCTTTCGAATAGGGCTAGATAATGACGAGACAAATTAAAAAAAATAAGAATTTTACTTACACCATCAAACAGACGAGTACTACGTTTGTATGGAAGAATGACGGACTAGCGTAACCTTAAAGGCGTCCATTTGTTTAACGAGTTAAAAAAATATCGAGATTTCTTTCTTCCTAAAGTATTATAGACAAAGAGCTTCTGGGATACATTCTCTAAATCGTGGCGAACACCGCATCAAAATCCGTTGCGTGGTTTACAAGAATAACGCGGTCACACAGAAAAACACGAAAAGCGACTTCAATTGAGAATATGTATAGATAGCGTAGATCGCTACAATATGTATTATCAGTAGCTTAGCCTTTTTCCTGCTAGCACACTAGCACGTAGCATATAAATCCGTGGGTTCTGCGCCTGAGCTCTCCCCGGCCGTGTCGGATTGTTGCCACATCAGACTATGTGAGAGTGAGAGAAGAGAGAACACACCTGTGTCTGCGCATATACTTGTCATCATCTACCTAGCCTTTTCCCAACTATGTTGGGGTCGGCTTCCAGTCTAACCGGATGCAGCTGAATACCAGTATTCACATGGAGCGAATGCCTATCTGACCTCCACAACCCAGTTACTGGGTAACGCGATACCCCTTGGTAAGACTGATTGTCAGATTATCGGGCTTCTGACGACCCGTAACGACTGCCAAAGATCCACGAATGACAGCCGGGACCAACAGCTTAACGTGCTTTCCGAGGCACGGAGGGATCTCGGTATGTAAAGATGGTCACCCATCCACGGTCCGACCACGGCCAGCGTAGCTTAACCTGATTGATCGACCATATGCTATACTTGTGCACTATAATATCTCCTGTGTTCTTGGCTAATCTCTGTTGAGTTTGGCTGCTGTGATCGATATTCTATCTGGAAGAACTTCCAATATTGATTAATTATAGCTATTAATTATACAACAAAGAAGAGTACCATTGACAAGGAAAGAAGAAGAGTTATAGCTAAAATCTGCCGATTGGCCTCTGCAATCCAATGCTTTTGAATACCGCTCCTAAGACTGTCCATTTATGGGGTTTCCTACCCGAAGGGTTCCCCATATCGCCTACCTAAGCCTATTTAAGTCTCTGCTGTCCGTCCGTCTGCCTGTCAGCGGGCTGTATTGTATATCATGAACCGTAATAGGTAGACAGTTACAGATTCTGTGTTTCTATTGCCGCTATAACAACAAATAATAAAAAAAAATAAAGTTAAAAAAATTAAATGTAGTGTTAAATATTGTACGGGGTGGCGGTACGGAACCCTTTGTGTGCGTGTCCGTCTCCCACTTGCCCGGTTTTTTGTTTACTTTTGGGGTAAACTCGACTGGGAACTGAGGTCGACTCCAAAAGTATACTGAACTCCGTTTTCGTTTCCTCTTAATCCTTTCATTCCAGCAGGCTATAATTAAATCAAATCCAGAGACAGCTGAACTCACAATCCAGTCTTTCGCTATGGGCATTTTAGCTACCCATTAAATCTCAATAATCAGTTATTCAAATTCAAAATATTTCGAGCAAAATCTCATTTAGGGTCATATAGGTAGTTATATTATGACTTAATGGGTCTTAAATCTATTTGCGACGGTGTAGGTAGCAACACGTAAGGTTCTAATTTGTGCATACGCTGCGTCACAGATAGATCGTTTTACATATTATGTATTTAAATAATATTCAAATAGTTGTGCTACAATATACTTGTTTGTCTGTTTGTCACGCTACACCTGCACAAATAGCCGAAACAATTCCACAATTCCACTTCGTACCCGGCGCAATGTTTAGTTTTAATTTTGCGGTAGTTCCAAATGTTGTAATGTGGTAGCTTTATTTAAAAGTTAATTAAATTAGAGGCAGAGTATTTGCCATCCCTTTGTAAAAGGTAGCAGCAGAGAAAGCTGTCTACTTAAAAAAAAATAATTAAAAAAACTAAAAACCCGGCTGCGGTAAAACTGAAAAGCTAAAAATAAAAACGAGCCCATTTTTAACCGACTTCAAAATAGGAGGCTCTCTATTCGACCCGTGTGTATGTTTGTATGTCCACGATTTTCTCAAAAACTAATGAACCAATTTTGATAATTCTTTCTTTAACGTGAACTACATACTTTCAGGAAGGTTTTAGTATATAATACATTAGGTAATTATTCTTATGTACGAAGTTATATGCATAAATGTACTGTAATTCCGGCATTTCTAAGCGGATTTTGATGATTTTTAGGATTCCGTACCTCAAAAGGAAAAACGAACCCTTATACGATCACTCGTGTGTCTGTCTGTGTATCTGTCTGTCACAGCCAATTTGCTTCGAATCTAATGGACCGATTATGTTGAAAGGAGATTGTTCTACATCCAGTAACATCTTTCGCCCCAGAACTAACAGTGGAGGAAAATATTTTGCGTGTTCTAAATTACAAGCCCATGAAGACAAAGCTTACGACGGGCACCATTCAGAAAGCATTTATTTTAAAAGAAAACATAGATTTTGAGGTTATGTGTGGTAAGAAACAATTCTTTCAATACTTAGAAATACACTACGGGCAAAGTATCTTGGCGAGTCCGAACATAGGCACTACGAACTTTCGCGCATGTTCTCTCACTCACACTCGCCTCGTGTCACCATTTGGTTCCTAAAAAATGTTACAGCGCAGCCTTCTGCGCGAAGTTCGGACTCGCTAAGATATTTTTTTCGTGTACATGCTATTATATGCTTGTCACTAATGTTATTTCTGTGCGAAAGACTTGCGCGCAATAACTTGACAGTTCAGTTGAATGACATGACATGACGGGAAATAGGTTGCCGGGAAAATTGGAAAATTCGGGAAAACTGAAAGGGAATTTCGTATGTACAGACGCCAGCACATCAAGCTACTACAATCTGTCAGATTTCTTTAATAGATTTTCGACTTTATTGCTGAGGCATTAGGTTCAAGGTTGATTGGGAAAATCTGACAGTTTCGGGTAGGTTGACCTGCTGGCGTGTGTACTATAACAGTCAGAAGTCGACTAGCAATCTCACAAAACTATGGCATAGCAATATTAGTTGTACTTATGACCTTCTTCTATAAGAACGTTTGACAATACTACACATTGGCAACTTTGGCAGCCCGTATCGCGCAGGCGATAATGGTCATTGCGGTGTAAGTGGACTTCTAGACGTTGACTGTACATATTAGTCAAATTTTGACAGGACAACGTTTGTCGGGTCAGCTAGTGTTTTATAAAAATACAGAAAATAGTTCTACAGGGTGGCAGGGGCATCTACGCGCAAACTGTAACCATGAATTCTATAAGAAGTCTATGGTCTTAAAAAAATATACGTGGTGAATTGAGAACCTCCTCCATTTTTTCGTCGGTTAAAAATAACATGGTAAATCTATCAATATTGTGCGTACAAACTTACATTTGCAGTTGGAATGTATGGGAGAACATGTTTTTCAACTACAATGTTAAGTTTGTTCTTGTGATAAATTCATCCCAACTACGGGACCCTTTATTGTGCCTTGTCTGACACGCACATGGCCGGTTTTCAACCTAAACTTATGAACGCGGACAAAAGGATCAGAAACCACTAAGATTACAATTATCAATACGAGTACTACGGTAGGCAGATGCAGAAATGCAGTTTTATTGAAATATTAATCACTGGCTTTTGTCCGCGACTTCGTTTGCGTGGAAGTCGATAAAATACAGCCCATGTTACTCGCTGATAATGTAGCTTTCTATTGGTGAAAGAAATTTTAAAATCGGTTAAGTATTTTTTGAGTTTATCCATTACAAAAAAAAAAAAAACTTTTCTGTTTATAATATTAGTTTATATTTATCAAACGCTTATCCTCTTAGTGGAAACTGTCCATTTATGTTTACCGCATGTGACAAAAAGAAAGTTATATATTAATACTAGTATCTCCTGAAAACCTGTGCTCAGTGTGCTCTTACATCAGTTCCATAGGTTTCAAACTTACAAGCAATTATCGGGATGTGGTCTTTTTAATGATGTATATGTTAAGCTGCGCTTGCCGCGGTTGGTCTGTGGATGGGTGACCATCTTTTCATACCGAGACTCCTCCGTGCCTCGGAAAGCACGTTAAGCCGTTGATCTCGGCTGTTATTCGTGGATCTTTGACAGTCGTTACGGGTCGTCAGAAGCCCAAAATTCTGACAACCAGTCTTACAAAGGGGTATCGTATTACCCAATAACTGGGTTGTGGAGGTCAGATAGGCAGTCGCTCCATGTAAAATACTGGTATTCAGCTGCATCCGGTTAGACTGGAAGCCGACCCCAACATAGTTGGGAAAAGGCTAGGCAGATTGATAATGATTATTGATTATTGATTGATGAGTGATGTATAATGATTAGAAACTCAATTAAAGTGAGTAACATAAACCTTTTCCTCTCAGCGATATTAATTTATAAGTTCACGGACAATCTCCCGTTGTTACGTTGCCTCCTGCATACAAAACAGGTAAGTAGTATCGAGCTAGTGGATTAGGTAGTTTCATTACGTTGGATAAACGCTTCTTAGAATAGTATTGATTGAGTTTGTGTGATTCTTTACATTTAGAATTTTTTTTTGGCAGTAGGAGTTCCCTTTATCCATACGTGCAATAAGCAATAAAGTTTCTATATCCCAGAATTTGAAATAAGATCTCTAAAATTGACTAGATATTGGTGCCGATTCTGTTGTGCACAAACCAAACTTAATTTAGGTTATTGCTAACTTTTTCTCTCTAATAAAACAAGAAAGAGACTGACATAAATTAGAGCTGTCAAATTTAGTTGAACTAATATTTCCACACTTTAGACACAAAACACGTCGACTAAAAACACGGCGAAGCGCAAGGCGTAAACTACACTCTTTTGCAAGAAAAACGGGCACCTAAGCAAATTTACGTTCTAAGGTCGATTTGAGTTAATTAAATGAAATTTAATTGTTCGATGTAGTCTGCATACTTATAATCGTGTAAATTAATATGCGTGAAGTGAATTCTGGCAATTTTTTAATACATTTTTGATGACTTCTTTAAAACCGATGTACACGGCCAAACAAAAAGAAGTGGTCGGCAATAAAGATAAGAAGATTTTTTTTACTTTTTTAAATTAAATAAAGTTACAAATGTAAAAACATAATAACGAGTGTGACCTCCTGTTCCAAAATAACAGCTTGAAACCTTCTGGGCATGCTTTCCACGATGTTTTTAATAACGTTTTGAGGAATACGTTCCCACTCTTCTGCAATGACTCTTTTTAGCTCCCTGATGTTTTTAGAACATCCCAGACATACTCAATTGGATTGAGGTCAGGACTTCGAGCTGGCCAATTTAAACGACGGATCCCAACTTCTTGCATGTACGCTTCCACGTCGCCAGAACGGTGCGGGCGAGCATTGTCGTCCATAAAAATGGAATCTTCCCCAAGTGCAGTCAATGCGGGTTGTGCATATAGAATTAGGACTTCCATTATGTACCGGTGTGCATTTAATGTTCCATTTTCTATGAAAACTAACTCCGTACTCTCCGTCGAATTAATTGCTGCCCAAAACATAACGGAGCCTCCGCCACATTTAGTGATTTCTTCGAAACACACTTCCGCATAGCGTTCCCGTGGTCTTCGTAGCACTCGCCGGCGTCGGTCCTCTCCACACAAAGAGATTCTAGCTTCATCAGAAAGCAATACTTTATTCCAGTCCTCCAGAGTCCATGAAGCACAGTTTCGAGCAAACTGAAGTCGAGCAACACTGTGCTCACGGAGTAATTTAGGGCCTCTCTTGATTGGAACTGGGTCTTCTTTTGACCGAACCGTTCTCTTGATATCGTTGCCAAGTCCTCTGGACAGTAGACCGACTCACATTTAGCCGCTGAGACACGTACGTTTGTGAACTACCTTCTTCAAATAGGGCTATAATATTACCGGCCCTTATCGCTTTATCACTCATATCAAAAAGTGGTATTTAATGTAAAAAGAAACATTAAATTGTTTCATTTGCAGAAAATATCCAAAAAGTTTAAATTTTTTTTGGTAATAATCAGTAAAAAAGTCATTTCAGCAATTCGCGCCATTAGTAAACCATTATTTTTCATTTCAAAATTTAAATTTGGAACGTAAAGAATCATGCCAGGATGCTTCAAATAACATGCCAATACATCGTCAAATTAATAAAACTTCTTTCTTCATTGAAGTAGAGAAAAAAATCTAAAGTGCCCGTTTTTTTTTTGCAAAAGAGTTTAGTTTGACATCTCTAAGTTAGTTCCTAACTATCGCCGTCCTTTTCTCGCGCATTCTGTTAGTAAAAATAGCGATTCTCTAATTTTAGTTTAGTTATTAAACAAGAGAATCAGTACCAATCTCTTCTTAGCACTGATGGCCACTGATAGTTTGTTTTTTTATGCACAAGTCCTGATCTAGAATTTCGCTATGGCATTATCTTGCCTGCACGAGATCCCTCAAGCTACAGGTGTTGTTACAATAAGCAGTAGGGCTCTTAATCCTATACTGCTTCCTTGATAATAGCGTGATTTGGAAACATGCCTTTGCGATAATGGCTAAGTTTATATCATCTCGATGTTGGATCAGCTGTTACTGTGTGGATAAAGTATAGCTTACCTGTTGCAATTAGTAATTGATCGAGTGATTAAATTCTTTAGAGATGATGTTTCTACGACCATTAGTCATATAGTTCCACTAAAACAATATAGGCGTGTATTATTTTCCATTTCCTTTCTTGCTATTGCTAAAGAGCAAATAACGAGTAATCACAAGGAACAATTTTTATCAAGCCTCATTGATTCAAGGATTTAACCTTTCGTATTATCTACAGGGAATTGTCCTGTGAGCCTTGAGTTTTACGGGTAAGAATATACCGCGTACTACTGAACTAGAACATCAGATAATATAGGCGTTAAATACATTACCACCAGCTTCTGCAATACAAAAAGGAAAATAACACACTCGTGATCCAAGCCTTCATTTGCTTTTTATACTTCTTCGACAATATCCCTAAAAGTTGCAAAAATAAAATACACAGGAACTAGATAACTAAGCCTAGAAAATACTAATAAGCTAGTTTTAGTATTTCCTTGACACACGGCTGGCTTCTTTGAACTACGACTATGTATAGCTATAGTATGGTCTATAGCTGCCTCAACAATATTTACTGCACATTGTTTGTAATGGAAGTCCAGTGCGTTGTGATGCATTCTTGCATTTGCGTCTAAAACTTTAGTTAGAAGAGAATATAGACTATTGTCTTCAGCCTAGACTTTTTGACGACATGTGCAAATGTCAGTCTGTTTTTATAATCGCAGTTCGCAGTCCTCTTGGTGGTCTTCCGCAAGTTTCATTTCAGGACCTGCTTTTTGACCTATGGCAGTTCTGTTCAGTCTCTTCAGACTTCTCAGTCTTTCTTCTGGAAAATATATTTAGTATGATTGAATAGGTAACTATTGGTATTCTGTTTATTACCTGTAAATCACTACAGTCCACATCTACTTACTATGTTTATGCCTTCAGTAGGCGTTTCACTTGTTCGTTTGATTTCATTACGTTAAAGTTGGGCCCAGAATAATATTTAATTGGCTCTTTTATGTTTCTTTATCGGGATCCATATCCGTTTGGGAATGTATTATTATTCCGTATTCATCGACTTGTCCGGAGTATTAAATTTCAAAAGAATTTTGAGCAGTTCAAAGGTCTAATTCGATGCAATCCCGAATATAAAACTTCCAAGAGCCTTAGTTATTAAAAATTCATTCATTTGAGTGTCGCACCTTATTTCGTAGAACACGCTGCATTTTTCATGCAGGCTTCGATGCTTCGCATGTGTGTGACCCGCCCCTCCTTGTGTGGGTGAAGGCGTATCTCAAGCGTCGCAGGCGCCGCCTCGCCACTCAGTTACACTGTGGACGCCGTCGCGAGCGGACGTCCCGACCCGAAAACATTTTGATAGCGCACGTTCGAATTTAAAAAAAAAATTCAAAAGTGACGGCGGAGTTCAAATAAGGTTATCGGTTTATGTTTGCGGGTAGGATATCCGCGCCTGCTTGAGGTAAGTTTTGTAATGTTTGCCTTTTTTGTCTATTGTTTATCCACTTTTTTCGTTTGTCTTTGATTAGCGCTCTGCTGTACGGTTGCATAGGTCACAAGCGTAATTTTTTAAAATATTTTTTTCCTGACTCATATTTGTACAAGTGACATCATATTTGGCACTTCCTTTGTAATGTGTCAAATGTACAGGCTCATTAACACAGTCAATGGATTTATTATCTTGCGGCGATGGTATATAATATGATAAGTAATGATTCATATTAATATTTACACATGGCGTGTGTAGACGAGGTAAAAGATATCTTATTGATAAGGTGATAAATAAAGCTTTCATTATCAGAGGTGAGTTAGTGGTTTGAAGGCGATACTTGTCACTACTTACGTATCGAACTTGTATCTTGAAAGCATTAGGTACTTTTTCATGCGATATGACGTACGCTTCAGGACACACCTATAAACCTCGTTTGACTTTTCTAGATAAGCGAAGAATGTCAAATACCAGGCTAAGACATGTCTGAATTTCAGTGAGAAAATGAAATTCAACATTTTGGATTACTATCAATTAAACTGAGTTTGAGAATATTTAGGGATCACATCTTTATTGTTTCTGAAACATTACTGGAAAACTTGATCGTGGGTTTTTGTAGATTGTTGAGCCTTTAGCTTTAGACACTTTACTTTCAACTCCTAGTCATGAAATATTGAATAAATTCATTTTGGAAAGTGGTTTACAAAACATTTATGAAATAAAAATCAATCTGCCTAGCCTTTTCCTGTGTTAGAGTCGGCTTCCAGTCTAACCGGATGCAGCTGAATACCAGTATTTTACATGGAGCGACTGCCTATCTGACCTCCACAACCCAGTAACTGGGTAACACAATACCAGTTGGTAAGACTAGTTGTTAGACTATTGGGGCTTCTGACTACACGTCACGACTGACAAGAATGACAGCCGGGACCAATGGCTTAACGTGCTTTCGCACGGAGGGGATATGTAATGGATGGTCACCCATCCACGAATCGACCGCGGCAAGCGTAGCTTAAGCTTCGATCGATCCTTGCGGTTGTTATCGTTTAGCCACAAGCCCCTCTCAAAAAACATTTATGAAACCAATTCCGAAAAAACGATAACATTTCGACCCGACTGCCGACGACCCTAAATGATAAAATCGTCAGTTTGCCAACCATTTAATTTGCAGGGACTGAACCAAGTCCAACCTAATATAAAGTTAAAATGTTTCCATATACCTCACGACTTTCAAAGATTTTCCTTAATACTAAGAATTTATTGCTAATCAAATGTACTCAAATCATTTCCAATTCCGAAATACCATAGAAATGTAACCAAAGCAATACTGTCAAACACATTACAGCATAGATAATGATCGCGGGGTAATTAAATTGAAATACCAATAAATACACGAGTAGGTTTAAAATAACTAATTATGTTCAAGTCCAGCCTTGGCACACTTTGTGGGTATGCACCTCTTCGTGACTGCTAATACTAGCTTTTTTGTAATAATTCTTACCCTGATAGGTCTTGATGTATGGTCGAAATCTATGGGTTTATTGTCTTCGTGCAATTTTCTAGCGAACGATTGTAGCTTTCCTTGAAAAACTTCGCTAAAATTGAAGTACTATTACTGTACCTTAACAGAGTTGCAGAAGTTAGATTCTACGACAAACATTGTTACGCTTTTGATTCCTGTTTCCCCATTAAATACCCAAAATTTTCTTTGATAGATAGACTTTCGATGCAGGGATTCCACCAGGAGCGATACTCAGGCCAATGCTCAATTTGTGAACAGCATGCTAAATAAAATAACCAAAATATTATTCGCATAGTTGACCCTTAAAACATGAGTTCCCCACGGAATGATATTTGGTCCACAACTAATTTCGAGAATATAATGGTGTATTCATCTTTATGTTTCGGTTGATTACTTAGTTGATTAATATAAAACCTAAACAAACCGCCCAGATTACTCCAGGACTCGCGCGTCAGCGGTTCAGACAACTTATTTCCATCAAACACAATTAAAGATGTTTTTTTTTTCATAGTCGTTTTACGAACAATGGTTCTCCTCGCGTGTCGATGCAATGTGTAATTTTATTACAAGTACTCGACCAATGACAGATTACAATTGTATTACGTTGACGTTTACCTCAGTCAATGTCATTTGGTACTCTCAGATGGCCTTTTATTGCTTAATTTCACAGTTTTCTTACGGTTCGCGTTTGCTACGGGTTAGGAATTGTATTGACGAGGATTTTGGAATTGTGTTTTCTGTTTAGGACTGAAGATTTGTGACAAAATGTTCTATAAAGGTGAAGGTACCTGAATTTACTGACTTGCGTTTAGTATTTCGTGTAACTATCCATGTTTTACCTACACAGTTGCACAAAAAGTTTGCACATTTACATATTCTTTGGCTAGATATGTCCAGTTTTCTACCAAAGCCTCGTACAATTACTGTATAACTCAGATTTCGTGACTTCACGCGGTTATTGGTCATAAAAATCATGGTTTTAAAACCCAACCTGCAACTTTACGCACTCTTTATTCTGTCATAAAGACTGGCTATAAAATGTTCCTAGATAAAAAGTAGCTTCAACTGTTTTAAAATCTATATTGAATTCTTTGCCCACCTCGTATCTAAGTCAATGTTCGTAGAACATATAAAGGACAAGTCTTTGTTAATTCTGTTACAAAAATTATTTATCTCTATCACCTTCAAACATTTTCATTATGTAAAATAACTCGGCGACAAATTGTACAGAATACAGCGCAAAGCGTTTTGCCAACGTATAATACTCATACATTATTCATTACCGACAATTAGCGATTCAACATTACTTATTTATCGTCAAAAGACATTAATACGTCCTCGCTGGGTTTTATATCGCGCAATTAAACAACTTTAGTACATCACGCGTCACGAATTTCGAACGTAATTTGAAAAAGTAAATAGACCATAGAGGGTTTACTACAGATAAATGAAGCTATGAACATGACAGTAAAAATGGCGGGACCGACTTACGACCGTTATTTGTTATCGGGTATGCAGTGTTATCTGTAGAACATCGCCAAGGCGTTACTAGTGTACGATAATTTCTTTCGCGTACCCACGTTTCTGTGTTCATAAAACGCTTCGATGATTATTCAGTTAGAACATTCTGTAGTACTTATATATCAAGCGAGAAATAATCAAATTAGAGCTACACAGCGACACTATCGAAAGAATGTAAGCTAACCAAACATACAAGTACAAATAACAAATAATACAATTGCGAAATTTGTCTCGCTGTGTTACGTAGAAAATCACGAGATAACTATTTATTTCTATGGATCGTACTCATTGTAATATAATATGCAGACTTAACTATTTAAAATAATTGCTGGACATATAAGAATGACTGGCTGAAAACTTATAAATTTTGCATTGTTTTTACAACGAAAACAAGTTACTAAATACTGTGTAAGAGGACGCATCAGTCAAAGTTCTTATTATTTCCAAATTTTTGTCCGATAATTTCTGGTCCTTTGGGTCGCATAGTGTTACAGTGAGCTCAAGCGAATATAAATTTCTTCCGAAGTTAGTTTACAATGCATCGTCTGATGTCATTTATTTTTACCAATAACACATGCCCATGATATTTTTAATTACAGTAAAGCTTTTTCACTGATTGATGATCATCCGATTAATCACCAACTGCTCAATTAAATTTAATGCTAAACATTGCCCAAGTATTTCAACAACCTAAATCGAACTAACACCTAATGAATCAGTTGCCACCTCAATATCAGTGAATACTATTAACAAAACTCTATTCTATGTAATTTTAATTACTTTTTCCATTGTTATCGAGTACCAAGTTCTGTTTGTCATTAGCATATGTCACCTACGTATCTGCCGTCACGATTCACTTGAGGGACTGATAATACCGGATGTGACAACGTGTAGTGTTCAAGTATGATGTTTTAAATATATTGTACTTTTGGTTTGTGAAACACTGGTGGAAAATGTTTCGTTGAGGTAGAAATTGATGGTTGGAAAAGTATTTTAAAGACGCAGATTCAGGCTAAAGTTTGGTCCTTCTGGACGGAATCTCTTAGATTGGTTATATTTTCCTAACTATTATAAGTAATATATTACTGAGACCTGCATCTCATCAAACCTGATTTTGACAGGGTTTTGAGCATTGACATGGTATGGGACAGTTTATTAAACATGGTATCTGGATACCATGTTTCATCAACTAAAACCTTGCAGTAGTCATTTTTAGAATGACTGGTATGCTAAACATCCTTTAGTATATTCACGCAAATAATAATTTTCTGCTTCCAAAGAAGAAACACTTAATTTACAAGCGGGTCCTACAAGACGTTGACAGATGCAATCTTTACTCATTTCTGCTACCATTGTAATGGTTCCTTTTGTATGCGAAGACCGGTTCTGAGACGTCGAGAAACCAGTTTTACTCAAAATTTTGGAAAATAATAATGTAGTTCACTTATGACGTGTACAATAGATGCTTGTTTCCATGTTCGTGTGGGAAAGATGTACGAGGACTGCTTTGAACGTAATTTTATGTTATTGTGGTAGGCATGAGGTCTTTGGAGCTTGGTGTTACTTTCCTCGAACGCTGCATTCTGAATATTAGTAACTGGATTGGTTTGTGTCTGTGGCCCTACCTATACTTCTTCTGTGATCCCATGAATCTCTTAGCCTAAAAAGGCTAAGAGATTCATGGGATCCAAGACAAAAGTCTTGGAACAGCAGATACTAGCAAAAAAGAGTGATTTAGTTTTTCGTCCGGATGATGGCAATCGGCTCGTGCCCTATCATATGGGACTTAACTGGTGAAATGTGGATGTACTAGGTACAGACGTTTAAAGTACACCTCTGCCATCACCTTCCGGGATTACAGGCGTGATTTTGTTAAGCTCTGGTCCTTTGTCTTTAAGCTAGAAGGACCACAATAAAATATCTATAAAAACATTTTTAATGTCTTTAGGAAGCAAGTTATTATGTTATTTAAAAAAAAAACAGCCATTTACACGAAGCTATGAAGTTGAGTGATAAAGAAGATAGCTGTAGCTGTATTATCATTGTTTGAAACATTTCCAAGTGCTTTTTCTTCACTACAAATCTGGGTCATATTATCTGATAACTTTAAGAGCCGTATATACTTACTACTCGAAAATTCAATTATAGATACCGTGATATGACTGATTTCTGAGTAATCGATCTAATCTGTCGTTTATCTTTTTACATGCACCATAGACATTTTATTTGTAAAATTTGTACACTTCTTTTTCGTTATATTTATTATTTCTTTGAATTTTGAAGTCCGTATGGACTTATTTTTGTTAATTTTCATTGTTACTACCAAATGAACCTTGTCAGTCAAATGGTCATTTTCCTACGATTTTTTCTAGTCTTTTTTCACGGACATATTCTTTCATTTTATTCTTTTCCTATTCACCAAACTACACGATCAATCATACATTAACACAGACAGCTAAGCAAGGTAAATGGCTGCAAATGTGTCTGACAGCAAAAGCTGTGAGAACGGACCGCGATATGTAACACCCTGTAGTCAGCAGTTTGCACAAACGTTGCCGCTTTGTTCCCAGAATGTGAAGTTGTAATTATTTGTTTTATATCAATCTGGGAAGGACGTGAAAGTGTAGTTGTAATATGCTCCACAAAGCAGGTAGCTTTAACAAAATAAAAAGCACATAACGAAATTCTAATCTTCCGTAGAAAAGGACCAAGGGTGTCTTGAAAATGTGGCTTTTACAGTAAACGTAGAGTCCTCGTTGTGGTCAAGTGTAGTTAGTTCTAAGTAGCGCAGACCTAAGGTATATTATCGGACCTTAGGTCCGAAAAGTAAAAGTCAAAGAAGGTAGTCAATATTTTGTTTGGTAGGACTAAACTAGCAGAACTTGTGACGTCACGTAAAAGCGTTATGCTTCAGTTTCAAGCATTAAAAACATATACTTTTGATATATGAAACTTGTGAGACCATACTAGACGGCTCTGTATTAATACATAATATACAGCGAAAGGAACTCCACGCTCCAACCGGGTGTACAACGACAGCTCCCGGATATTTTAAACTGTCTTCAATAGGTAGTGTCATACCTTCAGATGACATCAACGTCTGTAATTAAATGACTTTAAACAAACCTTATTAACCAGAGTCAAAGACCAGCGTCCATTTGACCCGTATTATATGCAAATCGATACATTTATATCAGTTGAAAAATATCGATTACAATAACAAAGAGGTGTCGCTACGAATTTCAAATCGATGTTAAAACCGATTTGTATATTCTTTGACCAAGATATTTTTCATTGGGATGTTGTAAGAGTATTTTGGTATTGTAATATTGTTTGTTCAATGACTTTCTGACATGTATTTTGGTTTTTAAAAGCAGAATTTGTGAATGGTAGTGTTTTGAAACGTATGGTTTATAATTTACGAATATTTCAATACAAATACGTTTTTGGTCATATGCCATAGCTAGAAAGACAAGGCAGTAAGCACGTTTGTCAATGTTCTAAAATCATTACAATATAGCTTAGCGTAGTGTATTTCAAGGTAAGGGCAACATCTTTCAGAAGTTTACGTTCAGCAGTGTTCGGTGTGAAGAGTTAAAAGAATATAAGCTTAGCTGTCTACTAGATGCAGAAGAGTGGCGAAGATTTAGAGAGGCAATGGAATGCGATGGGCTCAGTGGATGGATTGATTGATTGAATCAAAATAAAAATCAAAAGTCATTTATTCAAACTAGGCTGAGAATCAACACTTTTCGAACGTCAAAATTACATAAGACAGTCCCCCAAAACGCCCGCCCTTCACCACGTCACTTCCTTCACATCATTAATAAATAAACTTATTAGCTTACGAGTATAAGCTGTTGGTGTCATTAAGTGGTCAGAAAAGCGTTCTGCGCCTGTAATCCTTAAAAACGTTAATCACCTACTTCAAAATGTTACTCATCTATACAGCCAGACATACCTTCCATATAGTGTCAAAGTACGTAACAATTGAGCGCGACTGCATTCTGCATGTGTTGACACAGATGTGTTGACTCGCTGCCTCTGCGCAAGGAACTAGGTGCGTGTTGTGTCGGGGCTAAGTTTTGGGGAGTTATCGACATGCCAAATTATGTCTATCTTGTGCAGTTCGGCTCTCAACTACAGGTTTAGAAGGGGCAATTCCCATATTTTTAAGAACGTGCACGTGAACGTTAGCATTCTAATGAGCGGTGGTATCGGCCCCGACTTACCAAGTTGTACGTTACTTTGTGTATTTAATTTCATCATCACTGCTCTCAAAACTGTGAAATAAAACCCAAATATTCGAAGACATGTGGTATTCACCAACCCGCACTGGGCCTGTGTTCTGGATTACGACCCACTCCCTCTCACAGAGGCCAGTCAGCCAGTATCCCAGTAGTGAGGACATTATAGGTTGATCATTCCAATCTCTGTTTCAATCTACCTATAATTTACCTACACTTTTGACAAGTTTTAGATATTGAATGTCGCTGAGATGCTTTCGACTACATTTTGAACGTTTTTACCAGATTGCCCCAGAAAGAGGGTAATGCTTTTAATTACGGAAATTGACCTTCTATTTTCAGCAATAGATTTAGGCTTTGGCAAGTGCCAAGTAGCTGATTTAATTCTCTGGTTATTTTGTCAGTTTGGACACCACTGGCTTATAGTGAAGGATGCTGTCGTGAGAAACCTGAAATCACCGAAATGCAGTGAGCAAGTGCGTATATCAGTGCCCTATCTTGTTACATAATACGGGCGAATAATTTTGAATATAATGTTGCTTTAACTTACTATGGTTGCCTCACTGACCTAGTAGGTACTCGGATTTGATTCGCAGTTATCACAAATTGAAAAATTATCTTTGTCTTCAACCTCTGCAACTTGAAATTATTGTACCTTATTTTATTTTATTTTATAAACCTATATAGGATTCATCTTAATATTCTTAAGTAATCATTCTCGTGTCTTTATCCCTATTTATTTGTAAGGTACTTTTTAGGGTTCCTTACCTCAAAAGGAGAAAAACAGATCACTCTTGTGTCTGTCTGTCTGTCTGTCCGTCTGTTACAGCCAATTTGCTCCGAATCTAATGGACCGATTAAGTTGAAATTTGTTACACGTATGATATTCTGTGACCCAAACACGTGTAACGTGTAACGTTAAGAAATGAATTTTGAATATGGGGTCAATTTTGGGGGGCAAATAGTTTTGCAATCGTGTGACATATCAAATGAAAGGGCTTACTATTAGGGTCTCAAATATTTTTTTTTAATAATTTTAAATAAGTAAACTGTTTTAAAGTTATTTAAGAAAATAGACGAAAATTGACCCTTCTACCTTATCTCCGAAACTACTCATCTTAAAAATTAGAAAAAAATATAGAAAATTGGGTATATACCTAAAGATTACTGAAAAACCTATGAGAAGTCTATAGTCTTAAAATAACATGGTAAATCTCTCAATATTATGCGTAAAACCTTACGTTTGCAGTTGGAATGTATGGGTGAACATGTTTTTCAACTACAATGTTAAGTTTGTTCTTGGGAGAAATTCATCCCAACTACGGAACCCTTCATTGTGCGTGGTCCGACACGCACTTGGCAGGTTTTTTTTCTACCATACTTCTACTTTAATATTCTTTAAAATGATATATCTTATATGAAACCGTGGAGTTTCTTGCCGGCTCCATAGGAAATTATTGGAACTGTGCACCTGGCTTTTGACGTTTCATAAGTGCCTATGTAGTAGGTTTATGTGAACTAAAGTAATTGGAATTTGATTGTGAATTTTTAGAGATTAAGCAAATCTTAACTACAAGACTATCTTGATTATGTCACCTGTGTTATTATTGTATAGTAAGAGAGTTGTATAGTCAAAAGCATATTTCGAAGGTTACCTTGTAAGTTTATGTCGGAAACGTGCCTGTTGTCAGACACAGATCGTGTCGACATATAATTATTAGCATATTAGTTTATTTTGTAGCCTGTGGCCGACTTTTACCCTAGGCCATGTCGTATTTTGCTTAGCTGGACACGAATTGTTGTGCTATTTTGATTTTATGTTTCAACTTGCTTGGCATAGGAATTACGGGTATTAGTTTTCGGGATTAGGTTAGTAGCTGTGGTCTGCTGTGTGTATTTCTTTCTTTCACCATAGCCTTAAGGCGTAGACTGACCTGCAACGTTTGTTGGTAATGTATCATTCGCGGCGAGCTTGCTTACAAAACGGCGGTACACAAGACGCGGCGAACGCTCGCCTCGAGCGCATGGCTGAAGCGCGCTCCATTTTTATTCAGAATGGCGGACGTAGAGGTAGTGTGCTTCATTAATTGTATTTAGTTATTGTTATTGGAAGACGAATAAAAAAACAAAACGGTATTGGGTGTCCAATTTGTACCAAAGAAGAAACATACGCTTGCAATGATCGCATCGAGCCGTTCGACTCGCTGCACTGACTAGTGTAACGCGTTACAAAAACTTGATACATTACAAACAAACGTTACAAGTCGGTATCTGCCTTAAGAGCTTAAGGCTTATCATCATCAATATCATCATTGGCATCCTTGTTCCGCCCTCTGTTAAGTATAGGCCTTCTGCCTGTTGTGCCATGAAAGAGGAGGAATTACGAAACCGTCTTTTTGGTCCTTTTCATTTTAATCTTTTATACTTTATATTAATTACAGTGTCACAAAGTCTGTGTCTATATCCATTCCTAACTGCCAACCCTGACGCTTGTGGTAGGTGGCTCATGTCATTTTCTTTTCTTTTTCACTTTAATTCTCTTTTTTTTTGTCAAGCAATTTTTTGTCCCGATGACTTTTAAGTAGTTCTAACTTTTGCGTTATAATTCCAAAAAGTCCAGTTAAAACAAAACCAGTAGCTAGTTTTATATGAAGTTTATTTTCCACGTACCGTGTGTGCTATTTAAATCTAATCGTAAGATCTTAATGATACCCACTCATACGTCATCTGTATGTGCCCGCATCTTCTGATATGGGGGTTAGCACATGGTTGTTTTAGACATTGGGTAATACATACGTAATAAGTTGTAGGGTGGGTAGGCAACCATATGCGCTGAAAGAGTTTAACTGAAACGACCACAACTCTGCCGTAAATGTGATTATGGTCCTTCTGGTCAATGTTTGAATATTTGAATCATATAAAATCAAACCTCGCTATCTCCACTGCGTCGAATTGTTGGGGAAATAGAAAAATGTAATAAAAAATTATACAGGCTCTTCAAGAAAATGTCTACAAATCGTGATCAATAATATTCTACATTACAGATCATGTTCATGTAAATATTTAGAAATTACATTAATAATACCTTCATGCAATTTTTTATTACATTTTTCTATTTCCCCAACAATTCGACGCAGTGGAGATTGCCAGGTTTGATTTTATGATTCATTTTTCTCTTGGATCAGATTTTGCCACCTGAAATATTACAAAACGATGAATGGTGGAATTATATTGGGGCTATCTATTATTAAGGACTTTTACGAACTTCTGGTAACTTCTCGGGTTAGTGATAATTTCATTGTTCTCTTTTGAATATGAAGTGCCCTATGATTGCTAATTAACCTATTAAAGGGGTTATTGCCATAATCATAAATATTGCAAGCGGATGCTTCTGATCGTCTTTTTGATTTCTTCCTTTAGACTTCCTCGACTTTCAAAATTTCAAGACTCCAATAGACAAAAAAGAAGGTCTACTCTCAAGCAACTTTACTAATAATCTATTTAGAAAGCCCTGAAAATCTCTCATATTATATAATACACGTATAGGTTATAAGTTACAACCACTTGCTTTAAATAAAGAAACGTTTGAAAAGTGAACAATCGTGGTAGCGTTGTCCAAAGGCTTACGACACTTGATAAATTAGTTTTCCGACGTCACATTACCGTGGCTTGTTTCTTATTTCAATATTGTAATACGTATATTATTTTTATATTTGTTTGGCTTTAGGCCTTAGTTGTTAAGGAGTTTATATTTTTTTCAGTCACGTCCAACTCTAGAAATCAACGACCTTTAGGCTTGGGTGTTTTAATGTGATGTGTGTCCACCTCGGTTACAGGAAAAAAATACTAGTTTATGGCATTATTTACCTATTTCTACGTTATCGCTCATTTCCAAAGGTAAAAGTATGAGTCAATAAGCCAGTATGGACTGTATCATGTCCCTAATCGTCGTCTATTTAAACCATATGCCTTCATTCCGTCCGCGTACGTATAATTTAAACTCGCGCAATGTCCACCATTTTATCTCGATCCCTGATCTCAGTTAGGATGCATACGTTTTGTAAGCTACACGGCTGAAGTTATATTGGTCGGGTGTTGCTAGCTGAACGTGACAAGAATGAAGAGCCAGCGATACATTTTTAAAAAGAGAATGCGGGTTTCGCGCCCAAACACCTGTCAAGTGTTTCAAGCGTTTGTCTTTTAATTGCCGAACGGCCAGTATTTGCACAGTAACTATGGAGGTTTTATTGTAGCAGTCTTAGTTGAATTTTACCTGTCACTGTATCGAAATATGTATGTGGTTTATGTTCTGCTTTTAGTTCAAAGTTTTTAGGAGTTTGTAATTACCTCAGTATTAAAGTCATGCTCCTTTAAATTAATATTTCAATACAAGCACTATCTGATTAAGTATTTTTTCATGGCAATATGGATCAAATCTTCGAGTTCCAATTACAAATCGATACGTACATGTAAAACCGCCTTAAGTCCCACAGAAGCGAAACAATCAAACATATTTCACATTACACACACAGAGGGTTGTCAAAAGCATTCTTCAAAGACAAACCGTCTCATAACTCTTTTCGGTCATTCAAAGAGGCGCTCGGTCATATATGTCTCTGTCTGACCCTATTGTGTTAACGCGTAAGTACAGTTAACTTGGTCGACCTCTACAACCATGCGTTTAAAATTCTACATATACGTATGTATTGTGAAGATACGGTTATGCCTACATTGTTTTACATTTACTTAAGTACCTAGTTTAATAGACATTGGCTTGGGAACTCTGTCCTATGAATTACTTTGTGATTCATCATAGACGAGTACTAGTGCCGAAGGACCAAATTATAACAAAATGTAGAAGGAAAGGTACAGGCGGTGAAATATACACATTAGTAGAATTCACCAGCTGTTACACTGACTGTAAGAAAAAATGTCTCTGATGAAAGACTCATAGATAATATTCAGGTAATCAATATCAATGAAAAAATAACAGATACTGATCAGTTAACAAACCTTACACGTTCATAAAAAGAATAAAAACATTCTTAATTCCAATTCAAATCCTTTTCAAATTCAACAACCATAATTCTAAAGCAGCGTTAGTCTGTAACCGAAAAAGAACGTCTCCGCTTTCACTGCCACAGATAATAAATCTACAAAGTCAACCTTACTAGCGCTACCGGCGACATTTCGTAACCTAACCCCTGTTAACCTCAGCCAACAATAAAGAAACATTACCAAGTAAATACATACTGTAGTCATTGTAATTTAAATAAATTCAAATTACCTATACGGTCGTCGTCGGGTGTCGCAAGTGGACCTATATTGTAAAGTTGAATGATGTAATCTTTGATCTTTTGTCTTTGCTATCTTTTCGTTGATCTGTGGTTCTATTTATTATCAAATTGTGGTAGGTCGTATAATGCGTTCGCGTACTACTGTCAATTTCTCGTATATAATAGGATCTGACAGTATTAACAAATATTCGTCGACCAAGTCAACAGTCTTATGTTACCTGCCCCCAGATTTAGAACTGTACGATAACCGAATCGATTAATTATTATTGTTATAGTATGTTTTTATATTTTACTAATGCAAATAGGTATGATTTGTACGTTATCACGTCCTACTATGATTACATCTACATAGACAATCCATACGATTACTATGCAAATCGAACCTCAAATGATTTTTCATGAGGTGTTAATTCGGGTGCCACATAGAATTTCAATAATACCCACGAGTTCATTGTAAGCATAAGCACATATTAATACAGATGGGACACTCCGCAAAAGCATATGAATAAAAAGCGACTCTTGCCATGACAAAAAGTGAAATTCAGGTCGCACAATGCTTATTTACTACAGTTATAATTCACCTAGAAGTTGCCACTCTTTCTAACGCTTAACTGTTATACCTTCTGATAACGCGGCAGTCCTACTGAATTAGCCCAGCGAAATAGGCCCGCCGCGTACTTGTAGCTTCATACCTAACCTGCGGAGTGTCCCATCTGTATTAATCTGTGGCATAAGTAGGTATACGTGTAGGTAAGTCCGTTACTGATCGTATTTTATTTTCCGCAATTAGTAAAACACATTAGTCACACTATCACAAACCAATATCTTGATAAGCTATTGTTCCGCTCCGGAACTCCAATTAATCATGAACATGAATAACAAAATTTTAAAGCTATTTTGAGTCATACTTTGAAAGTCTTGATACGGTAAACCAAAGTCCAGAATTAGGATTTATTGCACGAAGTCATTTGATAACTTCTGGTCCAATTATACTACTTAGCGGTACCCTTTTCTAGGGTCCACCTGGAGAGCCCTGTATTCATAGTTTATAGTTTTAAAATATCATACGGTGCAATTTATTGTGAAGTGAGCTTGAATTGAGCGTCAATAGTATCAATCCCTAGCATCAGGTTGAATAACAGCTCACTTTACCTAAGTTTTCACGGTGAAATTTTTAGAGGAGAAGAGAGAATCGGTACATTTAGCAATGAAGTGAAACTTACAAACTAAAGTGAAAACTACTATTCTATGCACTTTGCTGATTTCAGTCATGCCCTCGTTCTAAATATCGGTCCCCCGAACAACAAAGGTAAGTAGTTTCGCAAAGGTGTCCTATTTGCACAGGACGTATCTCGAAATCTTTCAAAGTGAGAATGAGCGACTGCGGGTGGCCCAATGTTTGTACCTTTAAATTTTTTACCCTTTTTTGTAATGTTTGTCTTATTGCATCCCGCCGGTCGATGACTTCGGTTGTGAACTTTTCAATAAAAAATATCTGAAGTAAATTAATTTAAAAATTTGGTCCTGGTGATCAGTATTTCTGGTTCTTGTAGCGATTCTCGTAGCATAAAGTGAGTTGAAATAGATTAGGTTTTACTAAGATGTTCATTGCTGAAATAAGTGTTTTTCCTTTGGAAGGTTCAGTGAATCCTGAATATAATAAAGTTATGACTGTGTCAGAAAATCAAAAACGTATGAAAAACTGAAATAAACGTCAAGTTTAAGTAAAATCGTAACGTTTATTATATTTTTACGACTACAACCCAGGAAGCAAACCGAGCCGGTTCATATAACAATTCCATCTAGCACAGGGAAGTAATAATTTCCCTAATAAAACTACTCGTCAAATCTACCGTGAACTGTGTTTGCAGGCTTTATCGTTCAACAAACCCTTTGTGTTTCAATCTCTTTCGCACTTGTAGGCCTCTAGTATGTCTGTCTCACTTGCTCTTGGGCCTGACTAATATGGCGGCAGCGGTTGCTAAGCAACGCTTGTTGTTTACACATGGCGCGAGCGCTGGTAACGATCGAATCTGTATGTATAACGATTGAATCGGTTTAATGTTCAAACTACATCGACGTTATTCGATTTTTTTGTTTGTACTACTATTAAAGCGATCATGTTGAATTTTTGGAATGAATTTTAGAAAATGTTTAAGAACGTAGAGAAAAAATTAGAAAACATTTTGATAGGTTAATTTGTAATGCTAAAAATAAATCAACTTAAAGTAAGCCTGCAGAGTTCCTTAAATTCAATTCAGCCAAGAATCTGACGATCGCAATAGTCCGAAACAGTGTGTCGTGGGTCAATCATTCTTACATCTGGTTAAAAATCAATCTGACTATGTAGAAATCCCGGATCGTGACAATATCAAAAGATATAATATAATCTTAAGACCTAGTACAGGATATTTATCAGATCACGTTCACATGACACACATTATGTCTATAGAATGGATCGCGTCGCAGTCTCGATAATTGTATGGTCAAATAACACCTTGCGATGACCTTGAATGACGTTCTCGTCTAGCTGTCTATACAATGACAATAATCTAGCTGTCGTTGGAAAAGACGAGTATCAACGCACGAATGCATAGATTCTGAATTTCAGTATAGGGATGCATCGATACGCCTTTTTGGGTTACGATACTGATTCCGATCCTCTTAAAAAATGTCGGCGATACCGACACTGATACGCTTATTGAACTTAAAGGAAGGTAAAATAAATAAAACAATTTGGGTGAATTTTTTGTTAATGAGATTGTTAGTTATGGAAATTAAAAATTAACGTTAATAGTGCTAGTAATTAAATTAACATTAATAGGATTTTTGTTTAAAAATGAAGTATTTTCATTTTTTTGCGGACATAGGCGATTTCGATATCGATCAGATCGATAAACTCTAGAAAATGAGGTCGGTTCATTTTCATTATACAAATCTGTGTATAACTTCTAAATGCCTGGTATGATTTACATGATTCAAATTGTGAAATTAGATTTAATCCTATCCTTTAAAACTAAAACCATCAAAATATTCACACAAACAAAGAATCACGTTTCCACTATCAGCTTTCGTAACATACACACGATCACGCCTTTTTCCCATGGGGGTAGACAAAAACTACAGAACGTCATCTGCTACGGTCCTTACATACTCCTTTAGCCTCGTTTACGTTCATACATCTGGTCATACACGCACGATAATCGTACACAGTTTACTTTAATCATTCTTATCAGAACCAAATATGCAATGTAATAACAAGCTAAGTAAACTAGTTAAAGAAAATCCCTTTAAAATTCTATTTTATGACTTTGAAAACTTGTTAAATCACTACTGTGCGCATGCCGTCCTCCCGCTACTTGCGCCCTGGTGCGTAGATAGGGTCTCGGAGTCCGTTACTGTAACAAAAGTACTACCATTGCTAGCAAAGCTTCGAGTCTTGGACACCGCTTACTCAAATGTACCTACCAAAAAAAGTCGGAAAGTGTGGCGGGACACCTGGTTGGAACGAAGTTTCTTTTGCTGTACCTACATAATATATCATGTACCTATTAATGTAGAGCCATCTAGTATGGTCTCAAGTTTCAAGTACAAAAACAAAAAAAATATTTATTTATTTATTAAAACTCCATGCACAAGTAAAAAAGGCGGACTTTATGGCTGAGGCATTGTCTACCAGTCAACTTTAGGCTGATTCAGAGAGAAAATATGCAACATGAGGGATAGATAAACAGAATTAACTTTGTCAGGAGAAATAACGATAGGTAGAGGAGAAACCCGCCAGGGTTGCGGGTTGTTCGAAAGAGTTACTGTGGCCCCGGCACAGGCAACTGAAGGAACACGGGTGGGTTTTAGTCAGTAGAAGCCTGACACGCCCTCCCGCTCCACCCAGAGCGGGAGAAGTTATTTGATGATTTCCCATGCAGAAAAAAAAGGTAGAGGAGAAAACGAATCCAGCAAATCAGCGCTGGTTGTAGCTGGCATGGGTGGGCGGTGAATTAGTCTTCTATTGCTATCAGATGATCTGTTATACATTTAATTAAGGGTATAGAATAAAAACATTAAAATACTCTTTTGACACATGTAACCGACTTTTTCGAGCTAACGCTTTCTCGTTACCTGAAGATTTCTACCAGTTTACTCCTACCGCAAGTCGCGTTAAAGAAGATCGTTCCAAAAAGTCTCAAACACATTTCTGTCCAACATGTTTACGACTACACATCCCAAATTCATATGATAGAAAGAAACCTTGAACTCCCCAAAACAGTTCCGTCTTCATCTTAAAAAAACAAAATACTATCACTTATTCTTTTTCCTCGTATTAAGTTGGACAGTACCCCTCAGCACAAAGTACATGAACATGCGGTTTCTTTACAGCCAGGTCAGTGGCATTCAGTAACCCAAGACGCTGAGGTCGGAACTGTCACATCGATTGAGTTGAGAAACTTCTGGGACAAGGAACCTGCTCAAACACACAGATTTCAGAGACCGTTGGTATGAGCACAGAATTGTGTGACCTAAACTTTCAATTAGAATTGAATTTTTCTGTAGGCCATTTTACAATTGCCGTAGTTTCCACACTAGCTCTCTTTACATTTAAAATTATATTGTATCTGCAAGAAAAATAACTTTTGGGAATGATATTTAGACCAGAAGAGAGGCTATCACAAGCTTTCTTAAAGGAAATATTCTTTATTGCGCTTTTGTGACGCCATAAGGACTTAGATCTCTGTAAAATCCCGTCTGTAAACATTTTACCTTCCGAATCTAAAGTATTTCGTCTTAAAAACACACAAGAAGAAACCTTTACGCCCATAATTATGATTATGCCAAAACTCCAGCCTTTCTTTCCCAACTTCAAGTAAATGAAATTCAACTTGTGTATGACAGTCAACCGTTTAGCCGTGTCAACGCGGCAATATGAAAGAATGGGCAGTAACAGCCTTACGTCTGTCGTGAACAATCATCGGTCGCTGTTGCCACAGCGTCCCTACGTTGCGAAATGACGCTAAACTTCACGAACGTGACTTTTTCTGTGTCAAAGTCTTCGGAGGTGTTCGGGTATGTTCGGCTTTTTAGGGTTCATTAGGAAGGCTTCATTAAGAAAAAACGGAACCCTTACAGGATCACTCGTTTGTCTGTCTGTCTGCCCGTCTGTGACAGACAGCCAATTTACTCCGAATCTAATAGACCGATTAAATTGAAATTTGGTACAAATATAAATTTCTGTCACCCAAACACAGACGTGTAACGTAAATAAATGAATTTTGAATATTGGGGTCACTTTTGGGGGGGCAAATAAGAAAAAAAAAGTTTTGCAAACCACTGTGTGACATATCAAATGAAAGGGCGTACTGCGAGGGTCTCAAATATATTTTTGATGTGTAACATCTTTCCTCTCGCTTTCCTGCAATATGTGGGAGGGATTTCGTGAAAAGGGTCGAAACTGTGTAACAGGAACTACAGTAAGCCGGGGAAGCGCGCGCTGTTTGATTTGATCAATGAGCACGCGTGGTGCTAGAGTTGGCCGTCAGATGGTACCAACTCAAACAGATGTCAGAAGGCTCGCTTATAATTTTTTTATAATTTTAAAATAAATTGTTTTAAAATTATTTCAGAACACAGACCAAAATCGACCATTCTCCCTTATCTCCTAAACTACTGAGCCTAAAATTTTGAAAAAAAAAATACAGAAAATAGTTCTATACTTATAGAGAGTACAGGAAAATTTATAAGAAGTCTATGGTTTTAAACATGGTCATGGGGTCTCAACTAGAACAAATTATAATTAATCTCGAAAAGAAATCATAGATGGCAGCATAGGTAACAATTATGAAATTAACAACCAGTAATAAGCGTTATACGGCAGATTTTGGCTGAAGTAAGATTAGTAAAAATCAAAACTTCCTTGTTTAATGTTGATTTATCTATTTACACTCATATTTCACGTATTTTCAACAAAAACGATACATTAAGCCTTTTACTTCAATCCGAACCAAATAGTATGTTATAAACAGTTCAAAGTAGCCTTCTGTCATGCATTTTGTTTTAGAGCTCTTTGCAGTAGATGGCGTTTTATTAAACTTGTCATCACTTTTACCGCCACGGAATAGAAAAAAACCGGCCAAGTGCGTGTCGGACCACGCACAGTGAAGGGTTCCGTAGTTTGGATGAATTAATCCCAGGGATGAAAAATATGTTCCCTCATACATTCCAACTTTTGGAATGTATGGAAGACATTCCAACAGCAAATGTAACTTTGTACGCACAATATTGAGAGATTTATCATGATATTTTAAGACCATAGATTCTAATACGTTTTCCTGTAATCTATAGGAATAATATAACTACTTTCAGTATTTTTAGGGTTCCGTACCTCAAAAGGAAAAAACTGAATTGTTATAGGATCACTCGTGTGTCTATCTGTCTGTCTGTCCGTCTGTCACAGCTAATTTGCTCCGAATCCATTGGACCGATTAAGATGAAATTTGGTACACGTATGTATTTCTGTGACCCGAACATGGACGTGTAACGTAAATAAATTAATTCTGAATATGGGGTCAATTTTGGGGGGCAAGTAAGAAAATAAAAATATAGTTTTGCAAACTGTACCATGTGACATATCAAATGAAATGGATTACTGTGAGGGTATAGGAGGGTGTAGGAGATAGGGCGAAATGGTCAATTTTCGTCTATTTTCTTAAATAACTTTAAAACAATTTTAAAATTATAAAAAAATATAGATTTGAGACCCTCACAGTAAGCCCTTTAATTTGATATATCACACGGTACAGTTTGCAAAACTTTTTTTAAATAATTTTCTTATTTGCCCCCAAAATTGACACCCCATGTTCAAAATTCGTTTATTTATGTTACACGTCCGTGTTTGGGTCACAGAAATTCATACGTGTATACAACTTAATCGTTCCATTGGATTCGGAGCAAATCGGTTGTGATAGACACACGAGTGAGCCTATAAGGGTTCCGTTTTTTTTCCTTTTGAGGTACGGAACCCTAAACACAAGTGAATGTGTGTCGTTGCTGTTGTGTCTCACAATTATGCGGAAACAATGTACAATAATAACATCTCTTCGTCAGTTGTAATAAGTCTTAATTTTGTATGAACAACAAATTCAACTTCGACAAAACAAGCCAGCTCGTGCTCTACTGGAGTGCTAAAAGGAAATCCCCAGTGTGCGTCAGAATGGCTGGTTGTCTGTGGCGTTGGTCTATGAGAGTTGATTCGAAAATTGCTACATAATTGCTTATATCGCACCTTGAAAACAAAAGTGGCGTTATACAAAAGTTAAATTTTTTCTGTATGTCCATTTAAAGCTTTTTTGACGCAGCATTTTGGTCAATATCTTAGCAAATAACTGAAATAAAAGACTGCAATTTGACTATCTTACTCTAAGTTTTGTATATACTGAAAATATGCCAGTAAATTATGGAGTTATTTAGAAAACATAGTTTTGATAATGCCACTTTTGTTATCAAGGTGCGATATTTGCTACATATAATAAATAATTTCTACATAGGATATGTATTTAGAAACAAAATATTTTTTTTTGACCAGCAATCCTGACGTTTGGTTGGCTGGTCACCTCCTAGTTTAAAGTCAAGCATGCAGAGTTTCCCGAAATGTATTGCATCAATAATTGCTACATATTTACTTCATTTATCTAATTTAGTTGTAACTTCAAACATATGTTAAATAAAGGATGTAGCAATTATTTAAATTATCCCAAGGAAAAGTGCCTGATAAAATAATAAAGGCAAATAGTTGCAGTGTGTCTTCACTCAACGGTATTGCTACTTTAGGAGGCAGGCGTTTTAAATTGTTAAATGGCATGTTATGAGTAGGTAAGTGGATAATAAGCACATTAAAAGGATATCGTAAATAAAAAAAAATGTGGGTCGTTCATAAGATTCAGTTTAATAATATTACAATTTACTTAAAAAATATTCAATTATTAATTTGCCTTATTTTCATATTATTTTTTCGCATATATTATACAATGTGGAATTAGCTTCTTTTTACTCTTCGTAATTTTTTTCGATTCGTCATCATAACATTTCCATTGTGAATTTCGTCAGCTTTGTAGTGACTAATTAGTGTTTCACATACTGGGGGCTCGAATTCTATTATTGACAGTAAATACACTAATAATAAGATACACTACAACTATTTGCCTTTATTATTTTATCAGGCACTTTTCCTTGGGATAATTTAAATCATTACTACATCCTTTATCTAACATATGTTTGAAGTTGCAACTAAATTAGATAAATGAAGTAAATATGTAGCAATTATTGACGCAGTACATTTCGGGAAACTCTGCATGCTTGACTTTAAACTAGGAGGTGACCAGCCAAACAAACGTCAGGATTGCTGGTCAAAAAAAATATTTTGTTTCTAAATATATATCCTATGTAGCAATTTTTTATTATATGTAGCAAATATAAGCAATTATGTAGCAATTTTCGAATCAACTCTCATAGACCAACGCCAAAGACAACCAGCCATTCTGACGCACACAATCCCCGACGTAAGTCTTTGTTACATTTTTTATGATATTTCTATTGTGGCTGTAAGTAGCAAAATTGCTACTTACAGCCACAGTAGAAATATCATACAGTATTTTATCTTCATACAAACGGCCGGAAGGAGGTATTTGGCTTTTTCCACCGAGTAAAAAAACTAGATTAATAAATAAATAAGTGGATAGGGTGAAAAAAGTGATACACGAGCTACCTACCTGAGCTCGCGTTAAAAAAAACTAGTAGGTAGTTTCCTAAGCTAGGCTATCTACTTACTTATAATATTATGTACTTGGGTACTTACTGAGTTAGACGAAATATCGTTAGGAAAAGATTATGAGAGTAATAAATGGTAGGTAACTACGTAGTAAGATTGACATTATAATTTAAGATTTTGTAGTAGGTAGTTAGAAGATTTGATTGCTGTAGGTAGCGCACACGCGATGAGATGGTTGATAATAAGTAAGGATAACAGAGCAGTTCGACATCTTTCGAGTTGCTCCGTACTGTAGGTAATGAGGACGTTAATAAGCTGAGATGAAAAAAGATATTTAATTTCTCGTCAGCTGTTTCTTGCATTTTGGCTAAGTTGGTAGGTGTTGAAGTTTGTAATAATTGGAGTTTGGTAACCATCGACGACAGCAGATTATTTTTTTAAATAAAAGATATAATATTTACAATCACAAAACTAGAAATAAACTCAAGCAAGTGATGGTGGTATGTAGGATGAAATTAAAATACTGTAGGCGGGCAGCCCTATCGCGTGTTTACGTACCGCGCGGCTGTAGGTAGTTATTTCAAGAACAGGGGTTGAGTCACATACTGTATGATATTTCTACTGTGTGATATTTGCTGGAGACACATATGTTTTCATTTGTCATGTTATGTGCTGGTAGGTAATAAAAAAATGTGGCCTAAGTAAGTATGTACCTATCTACTGATCACTTTGTAACGTTCTATCAGTATTGTTATGTACTTTATTGAAGTATTAAAATATTTTTATAAAAATGTTCCGTTCGTTTTTATTTTATTTATGTAGGTAGGTACTTCATACCACAGCTTGTACCTACTTGTATTGTTTCTGCCTACTCATAATACATATTTACCTATTTAATTTCATTTCCTTGCTGCAGTAACATTATTACCGGTTAAATTACAAGCAATTTTATAGTTTTGATTGATTTGAGTAGATAATAAAATTTAAAAACAAGAATACCTACTTATCGTAACATTCGCATGGCGACCACTTAGATTTTAGTAAGTTACCGCGGACATAAGCAGATAATAAAATTAAGCGCGTTTAGGAAAAAACCCATTTACAGCTGCACGAATTATTATGTATACCTATATGCCGCATGGCGTAAAAATAAAATATAATTATTTGGCTTCGCAAACACGTCGTCTCCTACTAAAGCTAAAAATGCTAGCTCAATCATCAATCACACAAACGAAACAATTACGCCAACTTTTTGTCCTTGAGCGCACGGTACGATTACGACGACATACATACTCGATGTGAGATGGAGAATCTATAGGTATCTATATAGCCATCTAAGTAGTATCGAAGCCACCTAGCATCGATGAGACCTAGTGTCTAGGCAGACTCCTAGATGGTGTTGTAAAACTACAGTATCTGGTAATTAGTGAGTCGCTGATGCAGCCATCTGTTATAAATTGAAGGAAAAAAAAATAGCCAGCTCAATAGCCAGACTTAGGGAGGTGTCATTTCTTTGTATGGGATTGGGTATCTGTACGTAGTATTGTAATATCTGTGACATGGTATATCTCTCAATATTGTACGTATAAACTTACATTTGCAGTTGGAATATATTTGAGAACATGTTTTTCAACTACAATGTTCAGTTTGTTTCTGGGATAAATTCATCCCAACTTCGGGACCCTTCATTGCATATGGTCCGACACGCACTTGGCCGTTTATTTTGGAAAGCTTCCCTTTGGTTTTGTTTTATAAAATGTATGAATAAATGCTTAGTTTTTAATTGGTTCTTTTGTAAAATCACAATCTCTACTTTCATATCTGACTACTGGATGATATAGGTAAATTAACTATGTTTCACGCTTACTTTTGTGACTTGTCGTTTACTGACGAGCTGCTCCTACTTCGCCCGAGGGATTAAATAGCTCCGTTGTAATCATTTCTGAATGATTTTGTAAACCACATCAAAATCTATTAACTGTAGATGTAACTATCCTAGCTTGTGCTGCTTTATATATATTATGAAGATATGATGGACCATCAGGGAGGGTTGTCTTCATCTATAGGAAGGTACTCTGTTCTTACATGACGAGTTTAATTTTACAAGCATTTAAGCTGTCCCGGTGTGTCTGTAATCAAATCTTGCAAGTTAAATTTAACCCACTTCCTAGTTTCCAATTGAGCTGCAATTTTACATGCGTATGTAAATCGGATGACAATGCAATATTATAATGACATGGAGCTGATCTGATGATGGAGCCGGAAGGTGGCCATGGGAACTCTGTAATAAAACGACGCAACCCTATCGAGTTTGGGCTCGTTTGATTTGTCTTGACAATGACTCTGTCCTAGATGATATTATCCAGGTTAATAAAAGCTGGTTTAAGAAAAAATACACTCTTGTTAACCGACTTCCAAAAGGAGGAGGTTCTCAATTCGTCTGTAAGTTTTTTTTTTTTTTGTATGTTTGTTACGCGATTACTCAAAGACGGATGGACCGATTTGGAAAATTCTTTTTTTTGTTTGAAAGGGTATACATCCGAGGTGGTCCCATATAAATTTTATTAACTTTGCTTGGGGAGTTTTTGAGTTAGCTTCAATAATGCGTATATTTCCCACTTATTATATGTGGATGATGTGATGATGGTTTGATAACTTCCTATCACTGTTATTTACATGGCTATATCTACAATTATTGTGCTCAATTATGTATTCGAATTTGTGTGGGGTAGGTTCCACAACTAAAAAGTGAAACATAAAAACTTTTTAGCAAAAAATAAAACCGACTTCCAAAACAAAACCGACTTCCGAAATTAAAGTTATTTTTCACTTTGTAGTGTTTTGTTTTGGAAGTCGGTTTTATTTTTTGCTAAAAAGTTTTTTCTACATCAACACATTATCCCCTATAATATTTTGCCTCTATTAATAAAAAAAGTAATTAACCAGTGGTGTTTAATCTTCGACGTACATAACCTTCCACAATGCATGTCGTATGTCCCATAACGTGTCTAAACACTAAACAGAGCTACACATTCAACAGATGTGTCGTGTACACACAGTACAGTCACCACTCAAACGCACATACAGCACATCAGTGGTAACAATTTGACATTGACAGTGCCTTTATGTCGTAGCAGTAAGGGAGGTTTTCGTAGTGCAAGAGTTACCAATGATGTGCGGTTGACTGTACCTGTGAGGCCTTGTGCCCGATGCTAGCCAACGACTCTTTATTGACTATTATTTGCTAAACCTATGTGTGTACATGTAGTGATGGATTTCTTGACTTTATGGTGGTAGAGACGAAAAATTACAACCTGATAGGTTTTTCAGTTCTGTAGTCTGATTTATTTGAAAGAATCGTGTAATTGGCGTAATGAAAACGAGACAAAAAAGTTTTAACAGAAAAATTCACAATTACTTATTTTCGGTCTTTGAACTACTAAGCCCATATATGGACCGCACTCAAAATAACGATATGAAGGAAGAGAGCATTAAGTAAAACTCATTAAATGTGTAATAGACGAAGAAGCTAGTACGCAGATACTAATTCAGCATACAACCAGATCCCTCAAAGTAGACTAGGCCCGCTTACCTTGAAAGATCTTATCCTGTACCGTGTGATCATTTGATATGTCACACGGTACAGTTTGCAAAACTTTTTATTTTATTTGCCCCCCATAATTGACCCCCATATTCAAAATTCATTTATTTAAGTTACACGTCCGTGTTTGGGTCACAGAAATACATGCATGTACCAAATTTTAACTTAATCGGTCCATTAGATTCGGAGCAAATCGGCTGTGACAGACGGACAGACAGACAGACGCAGGAGTGATCCTATAAGGGTTCCGTTTTTTTCCTTTTGAGGTTCGGAACCCTAACAAACGAAGACCTTTAAAATACAACCGCAAAGTCGCCACATCGACTCTTGCTATTAACAAAATGCTATTCCATAATATTTACCATCACAGCCGCTGTATTCATCTTAATATTTAGCTTTAGTATCGATTGATGCGAAACCTGTGATGAGGTTAGGCGTACGCGCAGTTAAACGCGGCGACATTGCGGTTAAGTCGTAATAGTCCTACTTTGTCACTGTTTGGTTTGTTTTTGTTCAGTCTGGGAGTTAGCAAAATCGGTAGACAAATGAAATAAGTCCCTTAGATATCTTAGACCTCAGTATGAATGCTACCGCAGACAGGCGCGACGCGGCTCTAGTAGAATAATTGTAGAACATAATTTATTATTCTAAGAGTCGCGTCGCGCCTGTCTGCGGGCGAGAGTTTTAAAATTGTAAATGGCCCATGTATTTCATACATTTCTAGATATAAAATGGTGTTGCAGTCAGTAAAAACTTCAGAAGTAATTAAATAGGTTCTTTAGATTAAATTCTTGAAGTACGAGTGGTAAGTCATTTCTCTTTGTTGTCTCTATTTAGGGAGAAAAGGAAAGGATAAGGGAAGGAAGATGATCTCCTTCCGTTGCGTACCCCATTTTTTTCTTTCCAAAACTATGCTCTGGTGATAAATGGTCACAAATATCTTGTTTTTTTTGCTACTCATGTAGATTTAGACTTTAGAAGGAACAGCCTGGAAAGTTTCTCATCCCCCATTGAAAAGGGAGGATGCTCCGACCAGACGGGTGTTGTCAGTTTTGTATCTGGTGGGCTTCTGCCCGACGCGACGGTTGTTGTCGGATTCCTGTATATATTCAGACGCTCGGGAAACTGATAGTGCGATGTAGTTTCGTCAGTCGTAGTTCAAACACTGCTACGAGGATCTTTTGGCGCTCGAATGACTTTGATAGGAGGGCGCTGTTGGTGAACATTTGTGCAATTGTTTTATGAAATGTCACTTGAAATTTATTCAAATAACAAGATGGCAGCGTTGGTTCCGATTTTGAGCCACACGCCAAAAAAAACCGTGTAGTTTGTATATGGTGGTATAGATGTCGCTTCATAGACTTCAAAACCGTTTTCAGTCAACTGTCAAGGTCCTTAGCCCGCATGTCAGTCGGGCGCCATGACACAGTTCCGGACGATTTCCCGCCAACTGCACGCTCACGTTATGCTTTGACACTGGTTCATCGTTTACGTTGATTCTATGATCTATCAATGGTGGCTGAGTTTGTTTGTTATAGAAATTGTGACATGAGGTTGCACATAAAGGGCACACGTTTCATTTGAAATAATAAGTTCATCGCAATTTTTTAAAATGTATTTGAACAATATTTTTATGTAGAAAGCTGTTGTTTGCCCTTGTGTCTTGTATTAGCAGGTTGAAGATTGAAAATTGTCTGGCTGAGATAGTAGTTTCGAGACAATCGTTTTTTTTTTTTTGCAAAGAATGCGTGTATGACCGTAAACGAAGCAAAAGGAGTACGCGTTCTGTAGTTTCTACCAACTCCATGGGACAAAGACATGAGTTTATTTATGTATGTAGGTTGAACTACCTACTCTTTAATTATTTCAAAGCCGGTATCAACTATATTAAAAAAAAAAAAAATTATAGGCAGTCATAGAGACTGCCGACAGAAGTGAAAACTTAAGGCTGACCCCACATTTGGCGTGCGCGATCCTCGGGCGTGCGCGCTGCACGGACGCAGCGCGCGCGTAGCGCGCGCGCTGCGCGAGCGTCGGGTTTACCGCCGTGTGACGTGCAGGCAGCGTGCGCGCAACGCGCGCGCGGCGCGCTCGCGACGCTCGAGTAAGTAAGAAGAACCGAAACAGTAGCGGGCGGCGGGGATAGCGGGCGAAGGGGTAAGAACGCGACTCGAGCGTCGCGAGCGCGCCGCGCGCGCGTTGCGCGCACGCTGCCTGCACGTCACACGGCGGTAAACCCGACGCTCGCGCAGCGCGCGCGCTACGCGCGCGCTGCGTCCGTGCAGCGCGCACGCCCGAGGATCGCGCACGCCAAATGTGGGGTCAGCCTATACGTAATACGAGTACTACGCATAGCATGTCGTAAGTCGGTGACGCGAACCCATAAGATTTTCCCCTACGAAAAATCGCTTAACGCGCCTAAAGAAGTTTCCACTTCAAAAAGTTTCCACTTTATTAACATTCATACAATATGAACGTTGATAAAGTTAAGTGTCAGTATTTGTATCTATTTAGACAGGTTTGATACCCAACTAAGCGTAACGCGTACGACTTCCGGCCTTTGACTTCCATTCCAAACCTTGGGATTTTACTCACATAAGAAGTTAAATGTTCAAAACAGTAGCAAATACAATCCGATTTCCGTTCCGTCTTGCGAAAATCATTTGACATCTAACCTAACCTTTGCCATCAGGCATAATAGCCCATTTTTCATACAAACCACTGATACGGAGCTTAACTCTTGGGCTTCCAAGGTCAATAGGCTCATAAGACCCTCATTTTGAATGGCTACTAATAAGAATTCTCACAGCCTTCGTTGCTAGTCAATCATGCGCCGACATTGGCCTCTTACAGCGAAGAACAAAAAGACATAAATTAAAATTATCGCATGGAATTTGCTACTTTATTGTTTTAGTCGCAAAGTTAGATTTGCGGTGAGTGTCAAGTTGGTTCTGTGTTAAAGATGATTTGTGAATGATTTGCACTAGCAAATTCCGGGATTTCATCGATACTAATTGATGGAATCCGATGGATGGCAGCTGAGATGCAGCAGAAATCAGTTTTAGTTAAAAAAAAAAAAAACTATGCTGAAGCTTAGTTTTTATTTTATAATACACCAGCAATACCGTAGGAATGAGGGGCTTATCGCGAAGAAAGTTTAACTTTGAATGTGGATGGCTATAAACGCAGTTGAAATACCAAAGAAACAATGAGTTTACCTACTGCGTGAAAGATATGGCTAGAAAGGAGGTGAATACTGATATGAAGAAAACATGCTGCGTCAAAATATTTGGTAAAGGTTTGACGGAAGGACGATAATGGGTCACTTAGGCAATTGTCCCACCGCCGGCGAGAAAGCGGCTGACTATCGGCTATTTTCTCGCTCATGAAACGTACAATAGATATACATTCCGTGTAAACAAAAGAGATGCATATATTAATAGTTGTTTGCTGACTGTTCACACTGCGCGCGAGTACTCGTTTATCGCAGCGACAATAGCTATCAAAAAGAGTACTCGCTGAGAGTCACTGGCGGGCAGCAGAGCACTCGCTGAGAGACTCACGCTTGTTACATACGCATTCCAGCGAGTAATCGCTTGTCGCCGTCGTTCACTCGCTGCCACTCGCTTCTCGCTTATCGCCGGCGGTGCGACAAGTGCCTTAGTGCAGTTTTTGATGGTGAATGTCATCAGGATGGTCATCCGACACTAAGAGGTATCACCTGATCTTTGGAGAGATGGCCCCTAGGTCTAATATGCTTTTACACAGAAAACAGCAGTTCGCAGTATGATAAAACTATAGAAACGGATTCATTACGATCAAGTCCAAAAGATCAGAAAAATACTTCTACCTTCATATTGTTAAATTTCCGCATGTTGGCTTACACAAGGGCAGATGCCACTCATTAGGGCAACTTTCTAATCCCTTTGTATTTTCTTCCCATTTTCGTGAATCATCTGTCAATGCTGTAACGAAACATCTTCAATAGAGCCAACTTCCGTCATCTCCGCCATGCATGCTCAACCGATAATGACCTCTATTACAAACGATTTTAAGTAAAAAGTGTGTAACATGCACACCATTCGTTACGTAACATTCTAACTTATCTACTTTATTTGAATTTCAACTTTACTCCAGCATCATAAATTCCGAAATCCTTTAACAACTCATTAGACTATATCATTAAATAAAATTGAACTGTATATCTCCATTAACAAAGTCCTTTCTCGTGTGCATGAAGTGTCAATCGTTGCAGGGTTTTCTGTAAAGGAAATTAGACTTAATGGCGTTAGAAATAAGGTTGTATGTTACCACCGTGTGGTAGGGAGGTCGCATGCGCACGCGACTCGTTCCGGCTGTGATTGCGTTTATGAAGGACGTTCAGTCATGTGAAATTGATTCCACTCAATTACTGTTTGAAGATACTGTTGTTGAGTTATCTCTTTGGTAGAATCGTCGAAATTGTTATTTTTTGTTAAAAGGAAAATAAAAAGTAGGTACTTATCAGTTTTCATAACATCAGTTTACTTACCAAATTGGAAAAGATTGAAAATTGATCTAACCGAAAACTAAAAGTTGTAAAATATTCAAATGCTGTTATCCGTCTTCCCTACATCATCATCATCGGCAGCTTCGTTCCACCTACTGCTGAGTATGGGCCTCCTCCCTTCCCAACATACCTTCTTAATATTTGCTAGGTATAGGATATTTAATTTCAGTTAATTGTCACCATGGCAATCTTGGCTCATTAGATCCACTTCTTCGAAGAGTACCTAAAGGAAAATCGTAAGGAAATCAACACATTCATAAATTTATGATTAATGCCAAGTCCAATTACCTTTGACATAATTTCTTGGAATCGTCCTTTGAGTACTTTATGACTCAGGAGGATCTCATCAAAGTCGTGGAAAACTCCTGGATGAGGGACGCCACGGAACCGGGAAGTGTATGAGAAGAAAGAGAAGGCGGGTTGAGATGATGATGATGATGATAACAACTCAAAGGACCAGTCGATATTCATGCACCTAGAAACGTCAGACTATTACAGGCCTTTGCTGGCATATCTTAGAAAGGAGACAATTATTGTAGTTGAGCACCGTAGATGTATTAACGTAAACGAAGCCAAAGGAGTATGTAAGGATCGTAGCAGGTGGCGTTCTGTGGTTCTGCATCCCCCATGGGAAAGAGGCGAGAGTTTATGTATGTACTAGCGACCAGTCCCTGCTCCCTGCGCCGCACGGTTTTTACCACTTGACAAAATATCCACATTTCTTTATTGTATGTAAGTTTAATATTAATGTAGCAATTAAACATAAATTATCCGGAATAAATTATCTAAATAATGGTGAAAACCGCATCAAATACCGTTGCGGAGTTTAGAACAACGCGCTCACGCAGACAGATGCGAAACTTGACACGACTATAATTTATAATATGTATAGATCGGACTAGTACCACACTAAACGAAACAATCATCCGGAGAAATACCGCATTAGCATTTTTGTGTTCCGGATTGACGGGCCAATACCGTCGGTGGCGCTGAAATTACAAGCACATGAGACAAATCTATTTTAATTGATTGGAATATGGATGTCCATGTTATGAGTAATGTGCATTGATTACAAAACCAGCTTTGAAATAAATCTTTACAATATCCTCTTCAGATAAGTCCCACAAACGAATTTCAAACGTAACCGCCACGCCTCCTAGAAAACACGATGACAGTACATTATTCAGCTAAACGCTTGACGTACTATGTAGCCAGTCGTCTCATCACTACAATAGTCATACAAGTACTACAGTCACCGCCCACTCATTATTCACTGTATACTTAACAATGATGACTTAGAGATTAGAGAAAATTCCACAATTGCAGAGAGAAAACATGGTCGGGCAGAATTTAAAAGAGTTACAAAAAAAATTGCGGTTTGCGGGGATGGTATCCGCGGCGTGGAACGCAGAAAGCCAAACTATGGCCAAGCTGGAGAGATCGCCAGAGTTGATGATATGGTTAACGATGGTCCAATACTCCAGCATAATATCGGTTTTCAAAAGAATAGAAGAGAGTTACGTTGACGGTTGTTAGGATAGGACACCATCACATCTTATTGTCGACAGAAAACAAAAGCGTTAAATTTTCTTGATACTCGCCTTCAGTCCTGTCATAAGTTTTCGATTAGTCTTTTGAATTAGTCGCTACTAACAAATAGTCAGACAGTTGATGCAGTACTTCTTGTTTTGAATTGGTTGTGATTGTTTAACTTGCTCAGAGATACTTCTGAATTGATATATACAGCAATAACTAACAAGTTAAAATGTTCACAGCCAAAGTTTACAAAGTATCAAATCGAACCTCTATTGTCTGTATCTAGTAGTTTTAATTGGACGTATGTTAGTCTAGCCACAACACTTACAGGTGAACATGTTTTCAAAACAGCCCGTACTGAGCTCCGCCAGTCGTCGCATACTGCCAGCCATTGTTCGTCGTCGAACGTATTTGAAAAATAACGATGTTCTATTTTGTATTTCGAATTTTAGTAACGGTCGCATTCGGTTTTTGAATATTATTATTTTATTTTCTTGTTGCATTTCGGCGGGTGATGATGTGTGTTTAGTGCGAAGTGTCGGATATTGTTTATAGTTTTAATACAGAAGTCTATAGTTTATTTAATATCGTTCACCAGATAATGCTTCAAGACTATCTTTAATTGTATCATCAGAGATTCCCACACTTCTTTCTTTTGTAATAACTGGCGGTGCAAAAGTCAGCTTTTTAGACTGAGTAATTGAAGCCAATGCAATGAAATAAAACGATCGTTTGCCTGCAAGTGTAAACTGTATCGAACTTAATACAGAACCGTTTAAAACGTCATTGGTGATCAAAAAGCGTACTACCGTGTTTGCAATAAAAGTAAATAATTACGAGCTATGCAGAGCGGAAAATAACCAAATATAGATCGTGGCTATGAAAATTGTATTAATATTGTGTTTATTTCATTGTAGCCTATGTCCGCTTGGACACATTTGCCATGGAACATGGTATTCAGTAATAACTGGTTTGCTTTAAAATCTGCACAACAATGTTTTTTCCTTCCTGATATTGATCCTGCTTATAAACGGCAACTACGTCTTTTCTATCATTAACAATATTTGCCGTCCTTCACATTCAGAGGTGGATAACTCTTAAGTAGCACCAAACTTACCAATGTTCTGTCCGTTTCCAAATCAATCATCATCGTCCTTCACGTATACCAATTTATTATCTGCCGTCATCCTGACATGACGGCAGATAATAAATTGGTATACGTATACTGATTTTCGTCCCTTTTCAAGCCTCTAGTGCCTTCTTCTTAATTTCATCAATAGTTTGTTCAATCAGGTGAACCATATCTCAATAATTTGATTAGTTAAACAAGATGATGATAAGAATGGTGGTAAAATGAGAAGACACATACTATTGGTGGTCTTGCAGCTAATATTCATCGCTCATTCTGCCTTCATAGCCTATGTAGGCATTGATGATGTTCATGTGAGTATACTAAAAGACTTGAAGAATTTTTATTAGATATAAGTACAATCTTTCGTAGGTTGTGGAGATAGCTCCATTTAAAATGATGGTATTCAGCTGCGTCCGGTTAGACTGGAAGCCGACCCCAACAATGTTGGGAAAGGGCTAGACAGATGTTGATACAATTTTTGTAACTATTTCAAATTGGTGGGGACAAATCTGGGATTCTAAAGAGATCGGCCAAAAGTTGCCTCTTCTGAGAAGGTTTCTGGCTAAATTGAAGACCCTTTTGTGTGGCTGTCGATTTCTATCAGTCCGATCTGTCGCAGGAAAGATAGCCAATCGTCACGATGTCGGAATCCGCGGGCCGTCCCATGAAGTTCCCCTACACGTTCAGCGCCACGATCGCGCAGTTCGCGATGAAGTTCTACGTCCAGAACCAGTGGATCTGGAAGTACTGGATGATTGGAATCGCCGTCTCTGTCCCCGTCTTTTACAAGATCCACAAATTGGCAAACCCCCCCGGCAATGTCAGAAAATGGGTAGAGATCAGGAGGAAGGAGGCTGCAGAGCACCACTAAATTAACAATAAAGACAATAGTGCTGGGTTAGAAGGAGATATTATAGATGCAGAAATTAAACTGCTATTATTTGTGGTTACTGAAGCTGGGGTTCTCTAAGAATGATATGCTCTTTTAGAATTTCCCTCAGGACTTATAAGTAATTTATTTGTTTATCCTTAACATCCACATTAAAAGACCAATTGAATGCCGACGTAGTCGATATAGTTTACAATCATGATCATTCATTGCAGTTGTAATCCCAGTACCTTAGATGTTATTATAACATTCGGTAATCTGTATGCTCAGACTAAATAAAAAACGAAGACAGCGCTGTCAACAGTGACGTGGGGCCGGCTTCGTAAACATGTGTGCACTTAGTGAGGTATAGTTTAGTTGTAGTTTGGTGTAAATGTGTGCGTGTGAGCGTGTATGCACAGAGCGCGAGGTGTAGTTTTGCATGCTTCATTGAATTGATCGCAGCGCTATGTCTTGGTTTTTTTATTTAGTCGTGAGTCTGTATGATGGAGTATGAAGTAATGTGAACTGAAGCGGCTGTGGCTCACTAGTTAATATATGTGTATTGACTAAGGTTCAGGCTTTGCTCAGTTTTGAAAGGTGTTGTCAATCAAATAACAGACTCTGCAGCAGCTTCGTTCGTATAACAGAAAACTAGGCAAAACTGTCTGAAATTTTGGAGCTTCCAGGTTTAAAATATGGTAATACCTTAGCACTCATTCTCTTGATCGTTTTCTGAATTGAATAATTTTTCAAATGGTATGTGACTTCACCATAATCTGGATTCAGATATTTACCTACTTCTGAACCATTATTATTGAAAGCTTTCTCTCTGACTAAGCCTTCTTATCTGTTCTAAATATTATTTCTCAAAAGTCTTCACTTGCTTAGCAGTTTAGCACCGAGTCAAATCGTCGTATAGTTGACAATACTCCTTACGTAACTCGGACAATTATGGAAGTTTGAGAAGACGGCGGGAACTCGGTCAAGGCAGTGCCACTGATGCGCAATCTTCATTATTGTAGGAATTATTTAGCATTTTTACTTGTTCTAGGCGCCTTGGGTTCCACTGAAGAATCTGGGAGTCAAATTATGTTGTTTTTCGTTTATGTTCATGTTTTTTTGCTAAGTTGCTAGTGTAAATCTTTTGGTTAATTCGAGTAATAGAGTCTGACCACCGCTGGTCCACAGCATTCATGCCGTGGATTGCTTCTTATTTGCAAAAATGGGTCCATTTATAGTTCAGTCTTGGTATGATTGGGATTCAAGGAATCGAAGATAGGAGTGAGCGAATATGTATTGATCCTAGGATGCGACCAAAGTTTGCAGATTTATCTGGATATGGTCTTTGCCTTTAAGGACTATTTCTGTTTTGGCTACCCATAGCTGGAAAACTCCATTTTTCAAATGTTTGGAGAAAATACCTTACTTCCAGGTGACAAATAGAGTTTTCTACCTTAACGTTAAAAAGTTTATTTAGAAACTGTTAAAGTTAAGAGAGGTTCAAACAATAAAAATAGTTTGATTAAGCAGACATTAATGAATTTTGAGCAACACTATTAAATAAATAAGCAGACGAAGCCTGAAACAAACACTAGTGCAACATTTCCTGATACGTACCGTGTCCCAGGTTCAGTGTCCGGTTGGTACAATGGCACATAAATGCTTTATAACCGTAGTAAAACCGAGTGATATCGGTATACGCGGAAGCATTAACAAAAGGGCAAAAGCGCTACACTAAAACTATTGAGAAATGGCTTTTTTGAAATCGAAGGTTTTCTTAAAAGTTCATCGACCTTATATTTACTCCTTCTTGTTAAGAGCTGAACGAAGGACTCATAGCAAGGTGAATTCCGAAATTTTGGATTTAGTTAAACTTACAGATAGTCAGCTTGCCAGAACAATTGTTCACAGAGCGAGCGAAGCGTCCCTGCTTCAAGTCTGGCAAAATTTGCTTTCCTCTGTCAGTTTGTTGGTACTCCTCTACTTTCGTCCAGATCAGTTGTAAAATACGACCTGTATTTTACTGTGATCTGGACGAAACTTGGTATACAGGCTTTACGACTATATAAATTTTTCGTCGGGGATTTTTGATTGGGAGGGTACTTCCTCCAAAAAAAGGGGGCTGCTGGATATCTTCGCTTTATGAGATCCGATATTGATGTCGCATAAAAATTTGTTGAATATCTGAAAAAACAAAACATGGTAAATATCCCGTTTAAAAGTTATTTAAACTTTAGTGGTGATATATTAATTGTTACAAAAAAGTTAGTGCTCGCGAGGTCTACTGGACAGTAGACCTCGCGAGCTACTAGTTGATAGTGAGGTGATTGCCCAAAGATATTTATTCGAAGCATGTGGTTACAAGGTTGGTAGGTAAGAGATAACGCGATGGACTGTCTAAAGCCTATCCTGTCAGGGAAATGTGGAAGGGGGAAAGGAGGCCTTTGGCCCGCAGTAAATAAGCCAATTACAGCAGTGAATTGGGGCAACTATAATACTTGCTATAAGTTGATTCAGCTCTTCACAGCAGAGGTAGCTTAACTATAACAAATGGTAATAAGATAAGAGACATAAGATTGACGTCCTAAGGAGAGGCATATGTCGAAATGAATAACTCATACCTAGGATTTCCTGTGGAGTCATACATAGCAGACTTGGCACAAATACCTGTGGCTAATGCAAATATTAGCCGTGGTAGGAAACAGGACATGAACTTTCGAGTTTAACCGAATGCTTTTCAATTGAAAGGTGAGGACCCTTGAGGTAGGTTGACAACCAGTCCTACCAAGGGGTTTCGTGTTACTCAGTAACTGGGTTGGGAAGGTCAGATAGTCGCTCCATGTAAAATACTGGTATTCATCGGCATCCGGTCTGACTGGAAACAGACCACAATATAGTTTGGCAGATAATGCTTAAAATGGCAAAAGATAGAATCTTAGTTTCGTTTTGGTTGTATAGTAACTATAATAGTTCCAAAGTACTCTTTGTCGGTATCACAGATATAAGAAAATGGCCGGTATGGTCTACGGATTAAGATAAAAGTAATTATCAGTGCGTTATCAAGGCGAACTATGGCGAGAGCATTGTAAAGATTTAGGAGTGTAGCAATAGTTTGTAGCATGTATTTAGATGACGTCTTTATAATTGAAGCTAGGTTCTCGGTTTAGGACGAAAAGATGATTTTAACGTAATGTCATCCTGAGGGTGTTCGTTCGAAGAGATTCAGGCGCTTTAGCAATAACTACATAATTATGTAATTCCCGCTAAAGTAAATTCAATTTAGTCGCAGGCGATAGGATTTGGTTTTATATCTAACTAGCTTCTGCACTGAAAGAGAAAATTTTTTTTTTTTTAAATGTAAAAATAAAGCAACATTTTTCTCTCTCAAGGAGATAATTTTTAAGAACCACGAAGCATCAAAGGGCAATAATCAAGTATGGTTTTAAAGCGTGGTTTTTAAATTTAGAAATCTTTTCAAATCTTGAAGCAGGTGATGCAACAACGGATGTTCACAATTCGAACATGAAAATGTAATTCAGTAAAAACGTGGTTTTATTTGTGCATTTAAAAATTTAAATTAATGTCCCTCATTTTGGTTTGTAATCTCTAATTCTATGAATGGGTGAGATATCGGCTTAAGTCATACCTAAAAAGAAAGGCCAATAACTGAGCTTGTTTTTAAATACATTTGAACGATTGAGGCTATTTTATTTATATTTTTTTTTAACTGTGCAGTTTTTTTTATTTTAAATTTTTACTACGACTTCGAAAGTGCGTAGTATTTTGTTTCTCATTATCACAGGCGTGAAACTTGTTTTATTGGATAATATACACATCAGACAACTCACAAAAAAAGACCTATTAAAAATAACATACCAACTTTAACTGTGACACTGTTGGCAATTAATTGTCAGAAAAATGGTTATTTAAAAAAAAAAAAAAACTAGAAATAGCAGTTAAAAATAAAAAAAACATACTTCGTCTCAAAATGCTCTAAATGGTGTCAACTATCACCATATAAGGGCTTTGTACCTAGCACCTTGGCTCATCCTAAGATTATTTTCATGAAATTCACCAATATAATAATTTATTAAATAGTCTTTCTGATCCGGAAGGACTACTCGTAAAAACAGTTTTTTCTTCATATACTCATTTAACTCTCTCTTTAACGTCACGAAGGTGTAAAACAGTTACTATCGTATTTCTGTCACCAAAAGTGTGGCGTTATCTGGTTTCACGCACCACTTAGTAAATGGGGGCTACCTGTGATACTGGCACGAGTACGTTTGACCGTAATTGGCTTTGTTTGTTGTTCGTGCTCTTAGTGTTAGATGCATCGATTGAAATATCATTTTGTCTTTGATAAAGAAAAGAAACTATGGATGGACTGTGTGAAAGGTGATATGGCTAGAAAGGGATGATTACCGAGATGACGACTAATAGAGAAGTATGGAAAAAGAGATGTGGCGCCAACCCCAAATAGTAGGCCAGGAGAACGATGGTCGTGTCTTTTATAGATAGGTGAATTTCGCAAAATTTCAAGTTTTTCTGCAGGCCCCTACAAAATTAGTGGTGTTGTCTACGTGTATGTGTTGTGTATAGTCTAACCCTGTTGCTAGGCTTTATAAAAGTAGTAGCGAACCTGACCCTTATTTACACCTTCCGGGAGACTAAACGCCCATAGACGTCATAACAATAAAACTTCTATTATGTCTCGTTCAGTGTTAATAGGGATGATGCCTGGGTAAAAAAAAAGAAATTCTATTTAGTCCGTCAGTCAGATAATAAAAAAATATTAGATACGTATTTTTTGCTTTATCGTATTAATAAAAAATGACTTATATAACTCGCATTAAAGTTCGGGAGTGGGGGCTCGCTACGTCACTTCTACGTATAAAATGTACGAAGACGTGACGTCATGCCACATTTTAACTCAATGTATCGCTGTAATCTTTCGATTACGTAGAAAAAGAAAAAATACGTGTCCAATATATTTTAATAATCTACATGACGGACAAAAAAACATTTTTTAGTCATCATCCCTATTGTAAGGCTGAATTTAAGTCTAAGCGAAAATGAGAATTTCTGTAGTGGAAAAAAACCAATTACCTACACTTGCCAGAATAAATGTTTGTGACAATGAAGATGATATAGAGGTTTTGCGCTTGCATTGACCAAATACATATTGAAAAGTCTGCTCCACATGAATCACTTAAAGTTATAACTTTGTACAAAATGAGCAACTCGAACGATTACCACATCTGTGCCGTATTACTAATACCCGCTACACCAGCTAAGCCAACACACGATGAGTTATGTCCTCAAGTACATGTACAAACGACGACATAATATCAAGCTATACATGCCCAGTATAAGCTGACTCCTTGTTTTACGGAAAGTCTACAGTGTCGTAGGTAAAAGAAGGAATTGACTTTAAGGGACTAGTACTCCTGAAAATGAGATACTTTTTGATACGGGATCAACTCTAATTAACTTTTAAATTCTATACACATTGATTGTGTTAGTATTGCACGATTGTATGGAACTACAGATTTGTTTTTGTTTGTTTACGAGTTTTCCAATTCTTATTTGCTTTCTAAGTTTATCTTGGACATCAGTGAAATCGGCGATTATCTATCTTCTATCTATATTAATAATAACGCTGAAGAGTTTGTTTGTTTCTATGTTTGAACGCGCTAATCTCTGGAACTTCCAGTCGGATTTGACAAAATCTTTTTGCATTTGATAGCCCAATTCTTGAGGGCGGGTATAGGCTGTTTAACATCACGATAGGACCCTTAAGAGCGGAGCAAAAACAAAATAAGTCAGGATGAACGCGAACACAAAGTAATAGCACGGGCAGGCGATATGATGTGATGTGATGTGATGTGATGGGGTGGGTCGGGGAACAAGAAATTTGATGCGGACGAAGTCGCGGGTAGAAGCTAGTAGTTAATATAAGTCTGAAATCGCCAACCCGTCTTGAGCAGGTGTGGTGATCAATGCTCGTGTCTTCTCTGCATGAAGAGAGGCTTTCTCCATGCGGTGTTACAGTAACAGGCAGATATTAATATTATTATTTCAGAGTAGATCCTGTAGTAAAAGTTGATCGTTTTCATGAGTGCTACACTCCCTTAAATTCCCTTCCTTTACCTGCCATATACAATGCGAGGTCAACTTAAACTGGAAAAGTATAGCTTGATATGTCCTCAACTGTATAGCGTCTGACTCAGAACAGCCATAAAACAGGGCAGATAACGATATCGTGTGTTTGAACAGACGTACCCGCATGCTTGTGTGTGTACAATTGGTCTCGGGACGATTCAGTCAATGTAGCTGTGAATTTTTGTTGAAATACTGTGGAATTAAAATGAGAATTTTCTGTTGAGTTTTATTTTGGTGATAGTGGATATTTTGGATGTCATTTTACTCGTCACAGACTTTCAGACCTAGGTGCATTCGAAACAAGTCTTCGTAGGTTTTTCCTTTTAAACGTTTGGCATATTTACTGCCATTTTTGATTTAGATAACTTTAGTGTATATATCATAATACTTTCTGTGGCGATCTTTCAAATTGTGTTTCAACAACGTCAAAGTTTTTCTTTGAAATCCGGTCCAGGTTGTTAACCCATCCGAAAAAAGCAAACACGAAATTCTTAACAGTAACTGTGTTTAGAGAATAATTTGTTAATATTTCTTGCAGTAATAATATTTAAAATTACTTTTCTTTCTTTACAGAAGCTCAGCAAAAAGAATGGCATCAAAGAAGAGGAGTCTAGTTGGTATTGGGACCCGCCGTCTCAAACGTCGAAACTATCGGACGATGACGCCGACAACCACTACAGAATACAGATACGAGATATACAGGATGAGCTTACCACCCTGAAGGAGAGAAGCACCATTGACGTGAGACCCGATGAAGAACTGGCCAGACTAAGAGAAGAAAACAAACATCTCTCCTCAAACTTAGAAGATTTAGACAGCCAACATCAACAGGCTATGGAAAGACTGCTCGCACTGAAGAAGGAATTGCAGTCAAATTTTGAAGTTCTAAAACAAGAGCACGAGGATCTCAAAACTACAAATGAAGAATATGCAAATGAAATCAGAAAGTTGTTATCTAAAATCGGAGAGCGGGATAAAGAATTAGAGGATGTGAAGGGGACTAAGGCTGACTATGATACTCTGTTTCATAAATATCAAAACCTAGAAAGGATCCATAGTTTGCTAAGAGAGAACGCTGAAAAATTCCAAGAAGAAAATCAAGATTTACACGAAGAAGTATTCAAGCTGCAAGAAGAGGTGACAAAGTTGGAGCATGAAATAGAAGTAGCACACAAACACGCAGAGATGTCCGATATGGTTCCCAGAGATACATACGAAGAGCTTCTGAAGGAAATCAATGAACTGAAAGATAGAAGAAATTCAAATCAAATCCAGTTAGATGAAATCAACATAGATGATAATGCTAAAGGTGTCATTGAAACCCTCAAACGTGATATTAATGAACTTAAGCATAAACTTGCTCAAAAAGAAAGTAGCTGTCAAGAAAATCTAGATAATAAAGTAATAAAACCTGAAAAGGTTATGCAATTGTACAACAAGTATGTGAACTTTGAACTTCCCATTGATTACGTTGGAGAAATACCATCAGCTGGAGACAACATAGTCCTTTTTAAATTAGAGAGTGTTTTCAAAACAGTGCATTCATTTAAAAAAGAAATTGACATGTTAGACCACAAGTTATCGGAGAAAAACCTCGATGCCAATCATCTGCAGACACAAATAGATGACCTGACCACAGAGAATGATTTCTTAACTACTGATATCCAACATTTAGAGCGAGAATTAAGTGAGATGAAGAAAAATAATGATTTTCTCATATCTGAAATAGCAGCCTTAAAAAATACGTCCAAGTTAGAGCCCATTATAGAAACACATGAAGATAACTTAGCAAAATTAGAGACAGAACTGGCTGATTCTAATAAGATGAATAAACTCTTCGAATCAGAAATCAAGAGGGTACTCAAGGAGCTAGACGAAGTAAGGACTGAAAAGATTTCCCTCCGTAACAGCTTGAATGACATAAAACAGAAATACTCAACGATGTTGGACGAATTTGAAATGTTAAGAAATCAAAGTTCTGCAGTTGCAGAACTAGAACATACTGTTAATAGCAAAGATCAAGAAAAACTTAAAAGGACAGCCGATGAAATCGATGAGCTAAAGAAACGTTTGAACTCTTCTCACTCTAAAAACGAGCAGCTGTCTATAGATATTCACATATTAGAAAATGATAAAGTGTTACTAACTAAAAAAGTGGATGATCTTAAAGTAATATTAGATGAAAAGTGTTACGCGCATAAAGAATTAGAAATTTTAAAAACAGCCTTGGATCATAAGCTGCAGGACTTCGAAACTAAACTGGACGAAGTCATAAAACATAAGCAAGACATAGAGAGCGATAAACACAGTTTACAACAAAAAGTAATTTTACTAGAAGAACAATTAACAACTGTTAGTACCGCTAGTGCGACACTAGGAAATGGAACTACAGAAAACACTTTAATCGCTGAAAAAATGCATGAGATGTCAGTAGCAAACGAGACTCTTTCAGAGACCATAAATACACTAAAAGCAGCGATAGCTGAGCTGCAACGCAAAGAACAAGAGCTTTTGACAGAAAACAGTAACCTTAAAAAAGATATGAAGACTGAAAAAGAATTAAAAGCACTTGAAGATACCATCGAAGAGTTAAAGTCCAAAGCAATTCGTCAAGAACTACTTAGCAATGAACAAGTCATAAGTCTAAAAGCTGAAGTTGAGGAACTGACCGAAAGGAAACTAAAACTGGAAACTGAATTATCTTCTACTGATAACAAAATCTTGCACCTTGAAGAAGAATTTGACAAGTTGGTATCAGACCTCAATGAAAAAGATACTTTGATTGATGGTCTTAACAACACAGTTCAACATAATAACATAACAATACAAAAATTAAGTGAAAATGTAGCAGATTTGGAAAAAACTGTTACCATTAAAAATGATGAAATTAATGTCCTCAGAGACATAAGTTCAAAATCAAATCAAAGTGAAGAAGAATTAAATAGGCTTCATAATGAAAAAGAAGATCTAACTAAACAGATTTACTGTTTAACCGATGAAATTAATTCAAAGAACACTGAGATATCAACACTTACGGGGCGTCTTGTAGAATTAGAGAAAGCACGAGATGAATTTAAAACAGCAATGGGTGACAAAGAAAAAGAAATAAAAGAACTGAGTCAATCAATAGTTGAATTAACCGATAAAATAAAGACTACGGAGAACATAACGCATCATAACGATGATTATGCCAAATTAGTACAAGATAAAGAAGCAATAGAGGCTAATGTAGCGGAACTAAAAGATTACATAGCTTTAAAAGAAAATTATATTGAGGAACTGAAAGAATCACACGCGCGTGTCGAGAAGATGGCCACAGAATACAAATCGATCATAGATAACGCGATGGTTGAAAAAACAGAACTCATAAACTTAATAAACCTGAAACACAATGAAAGCATACAGTATCATAATGAAATACAGAGGCTGAATCACATCATCTTAGAACATACTAACGAATATAAGAAAATTATTGAAGAAAAAGATAATCTGATCCAAAGTTCTGCTATGAATTGTACGACTTGTGAGAATTTAAGGGTAACACTCAAAGAAAAAGATGGTATTATTGTATCTTTGAACCAGAATATAACAGAATCTGAAAGGGCGAAGTCTGAATTATTAACTGCTAACGAATCTGTGAAGAATTTGACGGAGAGGTGTGAAAACTTGGAAAAGAATTTAGCGGTTCAGATGGAAACGGTGAAAAAGATGACAGCAGAAAACTTACAGGTAAAATAACTTTCGAAATGTATTTAAACTTTTTATTCAAACCTATTGAAAATAAAATCAATATAAACTGCCTGGTTGGCCTACTAGTGGTTGCAAGCGCGACGAACTGGTTTTGGGTTCAATTCCCAAGTCGAATAAAGTGAGCTCTTATGTCATTGTGATAAGATATAAATTCAAATGATTGACGCCCGTTTGTGAAATGCAAGTTATGTGAATATCACTGCTACAAGGCACTTGGCGCTCGGGGGTACTGTTGCTAAATAATTGAGAAATTGTTTTGTGAATTAAAAAAAAATAACCTTGTAGCGCTATACGTTAAAAACTATTTTCACATTTCAGTTGTCGGAACAAGAACAGAATTCGGTGAAAGAGTTGGAACGTCTGCGGCGCCATCTGGTGGAAACAGAAGAGAACTACACTCAGGAGCTGATGGCTTCAGAGCAAAAGCTCACTGAGTGCCAGACGAGGCTGCATCAAGTTGAGGAGCGGGCTAAGCAGACTAGTACTGTCTACACTAGCAACAGGTAACTAGACATCTGGTGTAATTTCCAATAATTTATTGTTCTGTGAATAGGTTTTTAATGATTGAAGTAAGCGGCTATGAAGGCACTTTACTAAGAGTATTACTGAACGACTTTGCATCAATTTTATTAGTGGCGAGTTTTAGACGGTGTTTATGTATCAAAATACTACTGCCCATGTTCACTGGTTCCCATACATTGTAAGTCCTCAATAACATTCGAAATTCACAAAATTAAATTTTCAGCTAAACGCCACTTTAATACGCATAAGTTATGATTTTACTTATTAAAGCATAACCATTCCTTTTGACTTTGCCGTAGGAGTAAAAACAAAATACTCACAACGCCATTCTTATTTTCAGCATCCGTGCGAATCAAGAAGTAGAAACCTATCGCAATCAAATCAAACTGCTAGAGAAACAACGCGAGGACGTTCAAGCGAGGCTTAGCGAAGCTGAGGACGCTAGAGAGAGGAGTGAAGCTGCACTCACCAACCTACAGGTTGTGCTGGAGCAGTTCCAATTAGGTGAGTCTTGAACAGTTAAGCTCACGTATGTGGTAACTATGACTTTAATACAGCGCCATTTCGAACCTTTTTAGGAAGCTTTCATAAAGTTACCATACTACTAAAACAATATAAAGGAAACAAGTCGGCGAAGCTGCCATAGTAGCCGGGACACGCAACCGGAAAAAGTATTCGAAAAAGTATTTCTTGGTCTATCATAGAGGCTGTTTATCTTATAGGTTTTTTGAGTATTCATTAATAATTATTCTGATTGGGTCTACATTCCATCCACAAATAAACATGCAACTATTTGATTTTCCATAAAAAATGTTGCTAAAATGTCAACGATGGCTTCTTCAGACAAAGAACGCGACACCCACGCCGCGACGGAGAAAATCAGAAACAAAATTGAAGAACTCAAACGCGAGAACCGTGGTCTTCAAACAGAGATCTCAAAACTCAACACCAAGCTCGAAGAGTCCTTAGCTGGTCTCCAAGCGGCTTCCAGACTCGGTGATCAGGTGGAAACGAAGAGAGCCGAGATCAATGACCTGAAGGAACAAGGTATGTGAGGTTCTGATGGGTAAATAAAATGGGGTGACATGTTTGGATTGTTGAAATGCATTATTGATGTCCATATTTTTTTAATTTGTCAAAGTCACAGCATTTATTTCAATTAAATCATTACAGGCGTTTTTTAACTGTCCACAAATCGAGTCAGTTGTTTGGCTGTTCCCTGATTTTTTTGAGAGTAGTACAATTTTAGTGGTTGTCAATTTTATTGTCATGGAGATTGTCGCCTTTTATTTTGGGAGGAGATTTTCTTGACCAAACAAAAACCTGCAACCAGGGATTAAATCACAAAATAGATAGGTACAGAAAGAAGGTTAGCTCCATACAACGAGCTAAAACGCACGCACACTTGGACACGCTTCACGTACAGCGAGTGCAAGTGCTCTCGCGACCGGCATTTGTTTAAGATTGCCGTATGTACATTAGTCCCCATTATTTTTGGCTGGGCTGAAGTGAGCGCGACCGCCATCTTGCCCATCTTGCGCATGGTATTTTCCCAACGGACGCCTTAATTTTGCATTCTGCGCATCGGCTCGCGCCTACGTTCAACACGCTGCACGCCAGCAACAGACTGCACTACAATATTACCTGAACGACACTCCGCGAACAATTTTGTATAGTGGACTGTAGTTTGGGAGGCTTCTCCGATTCCAAGGAAACTAGGCTTGATAAAATAAAATAATTTTACTTGCTGTTTAGAACAAGGACTAGGAGGACAAGGACAAGGAAAGAAGTGATTTTATTTCCAAGTGTGACAAATGACAACAGAACAAGTGTCATATAACTGTCAAAAGGACAGTAAATACGGTGTTACAATATGAAAATATTAACTTCTATGTTGAACTTGCAACAATGTGTGCGTGCACCTGTTTTTGCTCGTTGTATCGAACTAGCCTTCTATATTATCTTTCTATTACGTGACTACATTTTCTTGCAACAAAAATAAGGATTTAGATATTCAAAACATATATGGTAATACCTGTTGAAGATTCTGACAATTTCATAATTATTATAAGTGTCAAAGATAAAAATAGATTAATATAAAATGAGATAAAAGTAGATTAATATAAAATGGTATCCAAATGCATTTCCACAAATCAAACAAAAATGAACACCAGAAATCCTCTATAGATTAGACTTGAATGCTAAGATTAGTATGAATTTTGTGATTAAAATATTGTATTGTGTCGATCTTTTATGATTATGACTGATTATGATTATATTGATTGGCTTATCTTTCAATGTCAGTGCAACCCTAATAAATAGTGTAGTTGTAACATAAATTAGTTCTGACTGATTTCATTGTAATATAAATATGGGTACTGATTTGTGAGATATGCAAGTTCAACCTTGATTTTTAAATCTTTTAAGCTTCAAATATAAATGAAATTAATCTCACATTGCGACTTATAATATAACTAATTTAACTTCGTAGTTTTTTGGAACGATCTTCTTTAACGCGACTTGCGAAAAATCGTAGAAATCGTGACGTAATGAAAAAGCGTTATGCCCGAAAAAGTCAGTTTCATTTCAAGTGTCACAAGATTTTGTCTTTTAATACGGAGCCATCTACAAGTTTTTTTTGCTCTTAAAAACGCACTGGTGTCCCACGACGCCTCCCGATTTTTTTTAATTTGTTATTTTTATTGCCTCGTTGGACAGACTAGGTCGAAAGCACGAATGCGGGTCGTGAGGTCCTGAGTTAGATCGGCCAAGGTGTTTTTCTATTAAGAAATTTTTAGTAGTATCCCGGAGTCTGAATTTGTTCCCGGTTTTTGGTAATAGACTCGCCCCCAATTACATGTGACTAAAATATCTGACCAAATATGGGTGTATTATACACATCTTCAGTACTACCCTCTCAGATAACATTTGATGGCTGTATTTCCAGCCATCAAATGTTATCTGATACTGATTTTGGCAAATTTTCTTGCAATATCACAAATCGGTACCCACTCAAACGCATAGCCATAAAGCCGTAGTAAAGACCAGCCTTATACCGTTTCCCGGCCAAATATCAGCTGGTAATTCTGGGGTGATATCGCCCAGACTACCAGTTGGTATGCGGCTGGGTCTCGGCTCGCACATTGCAACAGACACATGTAAGTCAGTAAATAACTTTGTTTTTATGTGTCAAGCTTACACGTGTGTCTATTAGTGTCAATGTTTTTGGCCAGTTTTTTTTTGTTGTTTTTTTTTTAAGAAGCTGTTTTTGGGTGAATATTCGAGCGTTTTATCCGCCGTCATTACCGTTCGCCAAAATTTGATGAAAGAGAATATAGTTAATGAAATATTTCATCAATTCCCAGAATCTGCTTAAGGACCAGAATCAGGAATTGTTGAAATATTTCATTAACTATATTCTCTTTCATCAAATTTTGGCGAACGGTAATGACGGCGGATAAAACGCTCGAATATTCACCCTTTTACTAGGCCATAATCAATAACGCACAACTCTGCTTGCCGCTTTGTTGTGAGAAAGACAATGTTGCTAAACAAGAGTTGATGCAGTTGTGAGAGAATTCAGTAATTGTTGTATTAAAAGCACAACTTAAATAGATTTTTGCGGCTAAGCGCCTCGTCCATGGCGTTTAAAATAAAAACGAAAAAGTAAAGAACGACCTGTCTTAAATATTAAAATCATTAATTTTCTGAAAAAAAAATAGTACTTAACTATAAAATCAACAAGTAGCAAGTATAAATAATAATGTACGAAGTAATATCAATCGAATGCAAATCATGGAAACGTGTATCATCGCTGTATGCTATAAACAAGCAGCTTACCAAGAATCAAGACCAGAGCTTCCGCCTACTTCGGTTTAATCTCATTTGGTAACTGTGAGGTTTTGAACGCAGTGACCGCCGTCATCTGTCACTATGACAGACGTCACTCTGACAGCTGTCACTTTAACAGATGGTAATGGCGGCGCGCGATACTCAGATTACCATATGGGGTTTGACTGAGGGTATCGGCTTCACGTCGTGTCGTCTATGTGTTTTCACCATGTTTTATTTTGCGCTTTTTTTGAGAATTTTTGTGTATGTTTTTTTGGGGCTGTGACTCTCAGTGTTGCCATATTTGTTTTTTAAATGATGCTTTTTTGTAGTATGAATATTGTGCTGAAAACAATCACAATCCAGATATACTTTCAAATAAAAGTAATCATATTTTGAGAGTTGCGGTGATTCACAACATCCAATATCAAATCCAATTTATTCTAAAACGAATGTGAATTCTGATGAATGCAAATAAAAAATAATAACCAATTTATATTAAAGTAGAATATAATCTGAGAGTCTCAACTTCATTCCGCATTATATTTTCATGAAGCACATGCAAGTTACCGTCTTGCAGCACCTTTATGTTGTATGTGAGTTTTTTGTGAATGTTTTTTTTTTGTTTATGTTTTAACTTGTTTTGGATACGGATATAAAGAAAAAAAAAATAACCGTAAATGTTATATCAAGATTATAGATTAGAGGAAGAAATCTGAAAATTATATCCTTGTTTTCGTACTAAGGCACCACACATTAAATTAAATAGTTTAAAATATCATTCCGTTTCTGACAATCGTTCGAAGTTGATGAGACAGAATGATGTTTAGCGCTAAATGTATTCAGTTATTTGTTCTGCGAACGGGCCTAAAAGTATGTTGCAATCTTCAGAGATAAAGAACCCCTTTAGTTCTGAAGGAACACTATCCAAAGCAAGTTTCGTTTTTATTTTTTTTTTATTTTGAATGCTCCGAGTTCCTTAGAAGAGAGTTGAAAGTAGAAGATCATCGTTATCGCCGCATTGCCTCTGAGTATTACTTCAGGTACTGGTGGAATTAATAAAAGGGAGACGGGAGTCTCTCACACATAAGTTTTATCATTAATGGTTTATTTACCAGCTTAAAATTTACTTAATATCGGTCGATGAAAAATCCTGACTAGATTTGCCTAGAAGGTTTGATCAGCTGGAGCTGGAGGCGAAAGTCAACGTCATTGTGTTATTCCACGAGCTAAATGGCAGAAAATTGCAACGCTATTGCAAATTGTTAATCTTTGAAGTTTTTTCATATATTTTTCATTTATTGGAAATATACTACAACTGCATACGTTAACAAATTGTAGTTTACATTGATGATATCATCATGCACAGTGCACAGAGTGATTTCATGATTTGGAAGTTACTAGTCTTTTATACCAACATTTTTGCCTAGCAGTGGACAAATATAATCTGAGTATCACAGGTTTTTGACTGATATTTAGTGACTATAAAGTCTTCTTGTAGTAAACTTGTACAGAGGTCTTAAAACGTGTCTGAGCGGTTTCCGGGGCCCTACCCAGTGGCTGAATAATACTTTGAGGTCGTGTGCGCACACGCAACGAAGCTTCGAACGAAGATGTGCTAGATGCATGGTAAGAGTAGAATAGTTTTTTTTTTTATCTTTTTAATGCTATCTGATGATTTTTATTGTGTATATTATTGAATGTGTATGTTTGTATTTTAGTCGAATATATTCATTTCTGTCTGTAAATAAGGGATTTCCAATATTCCTTTTAGTGTTTTAAAAGGCTTTCTTAGCCACATTGCTCACGTAAACTGTTCCAACATTTAGCAACGGAATATTTTGTGAAAAATGATCTTGTTTTCCGGCGAGTATGATTTGTTTGTATGACGATGTCAAGTGACCACTACATTTAACCCTTCACTGCTTACCCAGTTCGGACTCTCCAGACGTCAGTAGCGGCGGCTGAGGAACGGTACTACAACGCGATATCAAACCAGCAGGATAAGGTCGACAAGAACCTGGTGAAGAACCTCGTCATCAACTATGTGATGACTGCTGGTGGGAATAGTACGAACAAGTAAGGAATTATTTTGTAGTCTTTTATTTTCACAAGTATTTTTAAACAAAACTGGCGAAATGTGGGTGTACTATAGGTTCACCTCCGCCTCACCCTTTGAGGAATACAGATGTGATGTTATGTGTGTATTTTTGTTCAAAAATACTGAGGTCCATTTTGTTTTGGACTCCTTTTTATTGTAGACAAATAATGAAGTAGCAGCATCAGTATTCGTTTTCTTAGAAGTTGTTGCATCACTCATAATATTATTATTATTATGGGTGTGGTGACTTAATAAGGGGTCTCCAAGTAATCCAGATTAGAGAAGGATCGGAATTTTAAGTACCCGCATTTTATTATCTGATAATAGTATATCAAGGAGCCTATGTTCAGCACGTATTTCTTGATGCTGATATCATGATTATGATTATTATTATTTGTTGGCGTCAATACTGCGGTGGTTTAGAGGAAATTAAAATTAGGAAAAACCCAAACGAACAGCCGAAAAATCGAAATTGAAATTTTGACAGGACAACGTCTAACGGGTCAGCTAGTATGAAAGAATTAAGTGCCCTTATTCATGCCAACAACAAAATTAACAAAAACATTCTTACTCTCCCACAGAACACAAGTCCTTCGCGTCCTCTCAACAGTCCTAGACTTCAACCAACAAGAGTGCGAGCGTCTCGGCTTGTCGCGCTCCACCACAGCCCCCGACAGCTTAGCGGCTGAGTTCGTGAAGTTCTTACAGAACGAGTCCAGGCCTAGGGCTGCACTGCCGAACATGATGACGTTAGCGCAGGGCAACGGGAGTAGGAGCACCACGCCGAGCTCGAGGAAGAATTCTACTATAGGTAAGGACTGATTTAAGCATGAATATTTTTTTTGCGTTTACAAATTAAACCGTTGCACATTTTACCGCCTACGTTAAAAGATAAGACAGTTGTTATAAAGTTGCCGTAGAGCCACAGCCAACCTGATACAATGTTGTTACAACCGACTGAAACGACGGTTTTAATATAGGGTGTAAGGGACAGCCCTCCACAAAATGACAGGGTGCATTCAGCTCCTTATTTTGAATCATATTCCACTGGAAAATTTCTCAGGAAAATTTTAATTTTTTAATTTTGATTATCAGTTACTATTCCTTTATTTCAATGTAAAATTACATTATCTGTACGCAGTACTCCATTTATGTAAATTAAACAGCTACAATAAAATAAAATAAAAACAGCAATGGATGTTGAACTACTCTAACGAACGACGCGTGAAATCAGCTGTTCACTTTCTGCGTAGCTACAGAGTTCACCGAACTCACCGCATACCTATTACCTACCCCTCCCAACCAGTAACTGATGCTCCGATTTGTGCATAAAAGCACAAACAAATCAGGTTTATTAGATTCTCATAACGTTCCTGAAATAATTTCATGTACCGGGCATCTTAGTATGATATACTGAATTCACCCCATCAGTCTGCGGAGGGCTGTCCCTTACACCCTGTATAAAATATATCTTTAATTTTATTAGCACCGATACCTTTTAAACTTACGAGAGTGCAGCAATTCTGCTTGGCGCTAGAAATAAGTAGATTCGTAGTACTTCACCGAAGGACCATTTTCACAAGGAGCACTATTGCTGTTACTATTTTAACCCTTCTGCGATCATCATCTCATCTGCCTGCCATTTCCCAACTATTTTGGGGTCGGCAGCCGATGCAGCTGAATACCGTGTGCTTGCCTGTCTGACCTCCACAACCCAGTTACTGGGTAATACGATACCCCTTGGTAAGATAGGTTGTCATTGTCAGACTTTCGGGCTTCTGACGGCCTGTAAGGACTGTTAAAGATCTAGAAATGACAGCCAGGACCTGTTGGTCCTGACCACCAAGACTCCTCCGTGCATCGGAAAGTACGTTAAGCTGTTGCTTCACCCATCACCCATCCACGGACCAACCGGAAAGCGGAAAGCTTAGCTTAACCTGGTCGATCAACCCATGCGGCTTTTGTTATCCCTTCTACGTTAAATAAAAAATAAATCGATCTACTTTTTGTCATCCTACTTTGTGTGTGTTGGGAAAAGATCTCCCCTTTCCCATTTTTGCTAGAGTTTACGATGCGATGTCTTCTTACGGGAGTCTAATACGTAATAATCGTTACCCATCTATCTAAGTGCATTCAGATCAATTCAATTTAATTAGTTAATTAAAATACTTTCTATCTTTTTCAGGAGCACCCCCAAACCTACCGAGAACGGGACACAGTCGCACCGCATCAAACAGTTCGAACAACCTTCTGTTCCAGAACATAGACGCCATCGAAACGTCATCCCAGCTCTCGCGAGACTCCGACAGAGATCCGCGAGTGCTCTCACAGAGTCTAGACACCGGTGTCAACCAGACGAGGAACACTGAAGGCGCCATATTAAAGTCTGTATTAAAAGACATGTGATTTTTACAAGTTTTTAAAAATAACCAAACGATGTTTTTGTGTGGGAAAGTTGAAACTTTACTGAGAGTCCAATAATAACGATGTTTTAGAGTGAGATGGCGCTATATAATCATTAGACGCATGAAAGAGAACGATAGTCATATCTCGTGTGTTGCATCTTTAAATTATGTATCTCATATGTGTCTAAGATGTTAGAGGATAACGCTATATAACTATTGTAGGTATGCAAGAAAGAGAGCGATAGTCATCCGTCATGTGTTGCATCTTTAAATTATGTATGTCAAATGTGTTCAATATGTGAGACATATGTGTGCTCTTCGCGTTGAAAAGAGACAAACATAATTTGACAGCTATTATGGTAATTTTATCTGTCAAAGAAGAGTCTTATCATAATTTCGACTCCAATTATACTTTCTACTTCAGTATGTATTAGCTCAATAATGTTGAGCAATAAGCAAATAATGATATGGTACTGAATTCCGTATAATGTACTCATTCGTTTAATTATTATTTTTATTCCGTCTAAATTAATGAATTGATAGCATTTTAATTCAATGTATATACCTATATTATTGTTTAGTAAAATAAAATAGTAGTCACTGATTTTAGCACGGATCTTCGGATTCTAATTTCGTTGCACATTTGTAGATTCTTAGCGGATGTGTCACAAAAATGATCTGAGAATACCATAAATCCGTTACCGCGTCCAAAGAAGACCTCAGAACGGATGTTTCAAAAATATTGGTGAAAGATAATTATTATTAATAATATCATTTGAAATAGTCTAACAGGCCTCTGCGAGTTAGCTTCGGCCCTCCGTACGCCTTCCAAAGGTCCGGGACCCCAGGGTCACGAGATTAAAAGAAGATTTAATCCTTATACAAGTTGTAAGATATATTTTATTTTATACGGGTTTTCCGTGACTACAGATACCTGAGTTAAACACAAGCTAATGATTTGGGCAGTCAGGATACGTAGCTACTAGATGATCAGGGGTACAGAAGCTATATTTTTGCACTTAAATAAATATTACATGTTTACTCTGAAATATTAATTTTCGAAGTTATGTGCTTAAATAAAATATAACTGCCTACTAATAATAGGTTAGAATGTGTTCAATTCCCAAATAATCTAGCAATTTCAAACTGCTCAATTCCCGGTCCAGTTCCTAGGATGTCCAATTCCCTATTTCCTAAAATCCAATTCCACCTAATGCCTAAGTTCCGTACTAACCAATTCCTACATGTCCAAATCCTTAATACTAACCAATTCCTACATGTCCAAATCCTTAATACTAATCAATTCCTACATGTCCAAATCCTTAATACTAACCAATTCCTACATGTCCAAATCCTTAATACTAACCAATTCCTACATGTCCAAATCCTTAACACTAACCAATTCCTACATGTCCAAATCCTTAATACTATCCAATTCCTCCATGTCCAAATCCTTAATACTAACCAATTCCTACTAATCTCGGGATGTTCAATTTCTAGAATGAGTTGTATGGGAATTTATAATTCTGAGCCCAAAACTAGTATGGTTGCGCTCCAAAACGTTTCCTTTTCAGATTACTCGCTGATTCTGACTGTCTTTAAGCATTATCTTTTAAAAACCAATCGCATTGTTATTAGCATTTAAATGATTTTGTGTGTATAAAATGTTCGAACGTCATCTTATGTTTTTCATTAAATTTCAGTAGCTTTAGTAACTGTATAGTTATTTTGGTGCCTTACTATCGTGTAGCTGGTGGCACCTAGGATTGACAGAAAAGGAGAGGTCTACAATTGATTTGTAAATCTGTGGAATATTAGTTGAGGGATCCTGTGGATATGATGCTAAGGCTAGCACAGAGCAGGGAACTTTCTGATGCATTGCATAATAAACTTTATTGCTACTGAATTAAAGTGCAAAATATAGGTAGGCACCTGCGCGAGCTTAAGAGCCGTTAAATGTTTCTGTCAATGTTTATTCCACTTAAAAAACGTTGAAAATAAAGTATTTTATTCAATGTCGTCTGAAAACCGAAGCATAGTATGTTCTGCATGGAGCCTAAACATTCAATCAATAGACTCTGTCAATCGATTATGTCGTACGATTTAGTTTCTACTATGCCTAGCAATAAGAATTAAAATACCGTAAAGTTGCCCAAAGATTTTCTGGGGTTACTGAAACTAGTCGTACGATGCCATCGATTGATATCGTTACTTATTTCTATCGGCATCATGAGAAGTTCTGTCTTATGACATTTGCAGGAGGAATGGGGTCATGGGATGATCTATTGTAATGATTATACCGTGTTTTTTTAATTTGGTTTTGGCTTGGTTTGGTCTGACATCCAACCCAAATACACTACACGCTCGTATTAATTAGTATCGGCGCTTTAACTGTTCATAAAATAATGATAGACAAATCGATTATTATTTAGTACGACCACTGGTCGCATTAATTAGAAAACTAATGCATGGGGTTATTTCCCGGAAGCTTCGCCGCGAGAGAGCGCTGTGAGCTTGTCACTTGTCAAAGTCATCAAGTTTGTCAAGTCACAGTTTTCTTCCCCTTTTACGCGCGTACAGATATGCCCCTCCCCCCGCTTTCAGGGGATGACATAGTTGAGCAAAGAGGAAAGAGTTCGGGAATCATAAAAATGTATTATTTTTCGTTTATTTTCAATGTCCTATCATCCTATGGTCAAGCCAACTATAAGTTTAAATATTAAGTTGTATAGAATTGTACATTGTGTAATTATAATACTTATTATAATATTATTTGTATCGAGTTCAATTTTAATTGTGATCTAGTAATTGATTTATCAAATTGTTGTCTTAGTATTTTATAGTTTTTACCGTTTGGTACAAAAGCATTGGTGTTTAATGCAATAGATTAGTATTAAAATACAATTTTTAGTTTGTGAAGTTGATGATAAATAATTTATTTTAATGTCCAATCAAGTCTTTTGTATTTATTTTTATTAATTCTTAACTGACATTTTTATTTTTCATGATGAACGCATGCAATGTATTTTATGTTATTTAATTTTGATTTTTCAAAAGCAATAATAAGACAAAGCAATAAAAGTCATCAATACTTTTGTACAAAACTAAGTTATTAGTGCTATTAAATTTTGTAAATTTTAATTTGTGAATAATGTATTAATACTTAGTCTAAAACAAATATATTAGTATCGTCGTCTACGCAGTGTAGCTGCCAGCATATTGTACTCCTTACATAACGAGGTAATAAATTAATGATTGAAATATAAAACGAAACATTTTATTTAGAACACCTTTTCAAGGAAAAGTTAAATTTTAAATTTAAAAACTCCCGACACAAATTTACCCTAATTTCTTTATGCTACTCCATCATCAAACCCTGATTACCCCATCTATCTATTAATCGAGAGCTTTCCAATGAGCTCAAACACGATATCTCTGCTGTATGTTGGTGAGGAAGTTGGGTATCCTGCGAATTCCAGGTAATGCTGCAGCATCAGTTCAAGGTTACTATATTATTCTAATATCGCTGATGTAACAGAATACCAAATTTCGACTCGATCAGATCTGTGGAAGATGCTCACATCCATTCATCAACTAGAAAAGAGCTGATAATGTTCAAACGGCTGAATAGATTTTCTTGAATCATAGCTAAGAACACCTCGATCAAGTCACCTTTCAAACAAAAAAAAAAGTAATTTAAATCGGTTCAGTCGTTTGGGAGTTACGATATGTGGCATCGTAACAACAGGTACACGTTAATATTATCACACCCCTCTGTTTCCGTCGGGGGTTAAAAACAGATAGCTACAAAACTAATACCTTTGTGAAAACCGTGGAGCCCATACACTGCACTGATATCATGTACAGACGCCAGCACGTCGAGCTACCCGAAACCGTCAAATTTTCCCAAACAACCTTGAACCTAATGCTGTAGCGATAAAGTCGAAAATCTGTTAAAGAAAATTGACAGATTATAGTAGCTTGATGTGCTGGCGTCTGTACATCATTAGCATTACACATCGGTACTTTATAAATTATATAACATCACGCCGGTATTCCTTGAATAAGGGTTAGGCAGAGGTGACCAATACACCTACATGTCGCCAGATACCGAGCTTAAGAAACTAACTACACTTGTTCAGCTCAATTCGGTCTTTGTAGCATACAAAGCTGGTGTTTCCTATGGACAAAAGCTGAACTGAGCCGAACATGTGTAGTTAGTCTCTTACTATAGCAATAAACTGGGTAACCCAGACAGTGCATATGGCCGTCTTTTCCATAGGCCACCGCGATCTATGGGGCTCTAGGCCTGTTCCTGCCAGCGTTCTAGCTACTAGCTAACTTAGTTAGTGGCTGTCAAAAGAAAGCCTAAGTTATCCCAGGCGGGGTGTTAACATTTTCGAGCTCGCTCATACATCCCGGATTCCATTGATTCTGTTAATTCTCAAATTTATTTGCATAAGGAGACGAAGTACCTCCTATTTATTTATTAATGGTAAAAAGAAACCTATCCGAGACGGGATGCTAAAAATTTCGAGCTTCCATTTTCCATAGGGCCTCGCAGTACAATGACTATTCAATTCTCTTTGCTCCAATAGGTTGATGGACGGCCATGATTCTGTTTCTATTAGGTACTGTGAACTTAACTAAAAAAAAAATAAATGACCCGGCTGCGCTAAAACTGAAAAGCTAAAAACAAGCCCATTTTAAATTAGATAAAAGTTGGAAGCAGGCGGGCCCCATTCCTTTTTATATTTTAAACTCAGTAGCTCCCGCCCACTTTAAACTTTTATTTAATTTAAAATGGGTTTGTTTTTAGCTTTTCAGTTTTACCGCAGCCGGGTTTTTTAGTTAATGTATATTATTTTTTTTTTATTTCCAGGTTTTTAGGTTAAAAATGTGAAAGATTTCGTAGATGATTTAGTTATTGCGACCAATACTCCTTGTATTGGTCGCAATAACTAAATCATCTACGAATAAATCAAATTTTTTTTTTAAATAATAAAAAAAAAATGTTATTCAGATTGAAAATAATAGACGAACAGTTTTCAAATAAAAGCGTGTTACACCCTCTTTTTTCGCTCGTGCTGTTAAAATCTAACACGCTTTTATTTGATAATTATTTGTCTATATTTCCAATCGGAATAAATTGTTTAGTTCTTAGTAGACTCTGGATATCTAGGACCAGAGGCCACCTTCTGGCTCCATCATCAGACCCTGGATATTATCTAGGACCAGAGTCCTTATCAAGACGAATCAGACGAGCCCAAACTCGATGGGGTTGCGTCGTTTTGTTACAAGTTCCCATGGCCACCTTCTGGCGTTATCATTAGACCCGGGATATCATCTAGGAATGAATCAGACGAGCCCAGATTCGATGGGGTTGTGTCGTTTTGGTACAAGTTCCCATGGCCACCTTCCGGCTCCATCATAAGACTCTGTATATCATCTAGGACCAGATTCCTTATCAAGACAAACAATCGAGCCCAATTTATACAGAGTGTTTGGCAGAACGTTGAACATACGAAAATGGTGGATAGGTGGGATCATCTGCTACTTACTCAGCCCATTAGGGTTGAGTAAGTAGCAGTAGCAGTGATTTGGCCCTGGCCCCTGGATATTTAAAAAGAAAATAGTTTTGCTTTCTTCTAGTTTCACCACTTTCTTTATTTTAAAGTGTAATTTTTATTAAAAATGGGTAAAACAGGCAATATTTTGTTCTTTTCGTTTTAATCTTTAATGTTGGCAGATTCTTATAAAACTATTGCTTTATTCAGATGTTTGCTAGAAAAAAAGTTATGAGTCCTCAACCTTACAGAAAGATTAAAAAATACTTAAATCTTAATTATCAACTGCATAAAAAAAAAGAAAACAAAAAATGATTGCGGAGTTCCAATTCTAGCAAAACATCCCTAGTGTGTGACCTTTCTAATGGTATGTAATTTGCTTTTATAAAAAAAAAAAACTTTAAAAGTTATTGCATAATTTTATCAAGTAGGAAATTTTTGACGAAACTCTACCGTTACATAAAGTGAAATGTTTTGCGAAATTGAATACTGCAAGGTTGGTAAAAATTAAATGATCGATTGAAATTATGTAAGTTCTTGAATTAAGCACAAAGAAAATAGCTGTATCAGTTAAGGTGCGTTAATGAAACAATTAAATAATTGATTTAATTAATTTCTAATAACAAAATTTCTACCTGCTTTGTGTAACCATCCCAAGGGAATAGTGAATGTCAATTTGCACTATTGCTACTGGCAAGCCGTCGATCATTTCTTTTTTTAATCTGGAATTAATAAGCTGTCGATATAAAAAATATCAAGCTCCTACGATGTGCAGTTACTCAATAACTTTAATTTCGGAAGTCGGTGATAAAAAACTAAAATACAGATCCCAGGACACCGGTCCTGGGATCTGTATTTTAGTTTTTTATCACCGACTTCCAAAATTAAAGTTATTTCATAATTTTGAGTTCGTTTCTTTTTGAAGGCGATTTAATTTTTTTACATTATTTTTTATTTCGTAATTTTTAGTTTTTAGTAAAAACTAGAATATTTTTGTGTAATAAGTATTTAATAGTTTTGTTATAAATATTGCACTAGAATTTGACCAAGGTTTTGAGATGTTTTCCCTTTGACACCACACTCGTAACTCGTATCAATAAGCCAGGCTGTCACACACGTCCATTATCTTGAAAACTACTGAACCGATTTTCATGAAACCTTCATGCCCTTTTTTTTTTTTTTTGTGGATGGGAAATCATCAAATAACTTCTCCCGCTCTGGGTGGAGCGGAAGGGCGTGTCAGACTTTTACTGACTAAAACCCACCCGTGTTCCTTCAGCTGCCTATGCCAGGGCCACGGTATCTTTTTCAAACAACCCGCGACCCCAGCGGCATGGGCCCTATTGGACCCCATCTCTTGCTGACATCTCTTTGAGGCGCGCGTGCAACACAACGCGCCGTCGACCCGGGCCTGGTCCTCACCGGACGGCGAGCTACCCACTACTCACCGTCCGCAAGCCCGCGCCTACGGTGGCCGGGAATCGGCTATCGATTCCCGCCGCCCAGGGCGTCTCCTGCGGCCACTGAGGGCGTGAGGCTGCCTCTCCCTCACGCGTTCCGCCTCCTCCTTCGCGAGCATTACCGCTTCGCAGAAGGAGGTGACGGCCTCCCATGCACTCTCGCTCCGCACCATGGCCTGGACCAAGCTCGGCCGCGAGAGATCGCCGCCGCCGATCGCCTCCGTGAGAACACGGCGGTGCTCTGCCCAAGCCGGGCAGACCTCCACTGTATGCTCCACCGTGTCCTCTGGGCGATCCACACAATGGTGACACCCGGGCGTTTCCTCCCGCCTTATGCGAAACAGGAACCTCCCGAAACAACCGTGTTCGGTGAGGACCTGCGTCAGGCGGAAGGTGAGGACGCCGTGGCGCCTCTCTAACCACTCCTCAAAGAGGGGACTTATCGCCGCAATTGTGGCGTGCCCAGCGCTGGGCTGCGACAGTCGCACTCTCCATGTCGCCATGAGATCCCGCCGGAGCTCTGTCCGCTGTACCGTGACTTCTCGCGGCAGCGGAGTTACGCCCCGGCGTTTCGCCTCCTCGCGCCACTCCCACACGTGCGCGAGGACTTTCGCCTCCAGATCCCACGGCGGCAATCCGGCAAGGAGGCTCGCCGCCTCACCGGAGACCGTGCGGTAACCCCGGACTAGCCGAATGGCCATGACCCTCTGGGACGCGTTCAACCGGCGGACTGGCCGCAGCCTCAGGGAACGCGCCCACACCGGTGCCCCGTAAAGGGCCATGGACCGCACGACCCCCGCGTAAAGCCTCCGGCAGGAGGCGTTTGGACCACCTAGATTGGGCAGGAGCCGCTTCAAGGCAGCCCCAGCCCGCTCCAGTCTGGGAGCCAAACGTCGGAAATGCTCCACGAAGTTCCACCTGTCGAGGACGAGTCTCAGGTACTTCATCGTCGACTCGACTCCGATGCGAACCCCTCCTACCGTTATTTGGGAACCCGACGGTGGCGCATTCCGAGGACCATGAAAACACATGGCCTCGGACTTGTGCAGGGCCACCACGAGTCCCAACTGCCGGATCCTCTCAACGACTATCGCAACCCCGCGTGTCGCTAATTCAGCCGCCGCCTGGTGCGACCTCCCCTGCGCCAGGACCAGCGTGTCGTCAGCGTAACATACCACGCTGACGCCGCTAGGGAGGTCGGCGCGCAGCACCCAGTCGTACCCGATGTCCCACAAATGCGGCCCCAGGACCGATCCCTGTGGGACACCGCACGACATCTCTCGCCGGTTCCAACACACCGACTTCCGAAATTAAAGTTATTTCACAATTTTGAGTTAATTTCTTTTTGAAGTCGATTTTCTTTTTTTGAAGTCGTTTAAAAACAGGATTTATTTTTTACAAAAGACTTAAAAATTAAAGCCTCTCGAGACGTTAATTACCCCTAACGTCATAACAGACGAGGCTCGCATTAGCTGTAGACTGCATCGTAGGTGCGGTCGGCCCGACAGCCGCAGCCGGCCTCCGACGTAGTTAGTGGGTACAGCCAAACACTGCAGCTTTGTGGTTTTATAGAACGACACTACAGCGATACGACTTGTATTTTTGTATATCCTATCAAAATAAATGAGCAATATTTGTATAAATATATTGTATATTTTGTAATCACGTTCTCAAATACGGCTCTAAAGTTTTCGATGAAAGTAGCATTATAAGGGTTCACGGGGGAGAAAAATCGATCTAACTAGGTCTCATATCTGGTAAAATTCGTTTTCTCTATTTTCATCAGAGCAGATTTCGGTCGCCCAGTACTAAATTAAGAATGAAACTGTTTGAACAGAAAGATGTGGGAACCTTTTCTGTGAAAAATTAAGAGAGGTGCATACAACATTTTCCAAGATTCCCCAGGGTTGCTATAATTTAGGTACGTTGTACGTCGTTGTCCAGTGGTCGTAAGCGCGACTTCTGAGGCTGGACTCCTGGATTCGATCCTCAACTTGGCCAAAATGTTGCTATTTGATTTTTCAATTCCTTTTTAACCAACTTCAAAAAAGGTTATAAAAATAAAATAGGTTAAATAGGTTCTCAATTCGACTGTATATTTTTTTTGTATGTTTCTTACGCGATTACACAAAAACGGAAGAACCGATTTGCAAAATTCTTTTTTTTTTGTTTGAAAGGAGATACTTCCTAGGTGGTCCCATATAAATTTTAATAACGTTGTTTGGGGGGTTTTTGAGTTAGCTTCAATAATGAGTATTTTCCCCACTTAGTTTAAGTGGATGATGTTTTAATCTATGCGGATGATGTTTTAATAACTTCCTATCACTGTTATGGTATTCGAATGTGTGTGACCACAACTAAAAAGTGAAAAAAAAAAAAATAGCATAAAATAAAACCGACTTCCAAAACAAAACACTAGGTACCGAAATTAAAGTTTTTTTTTTTTTTCACTTTGTAGTGTTTTGTTTTGGAAGTTGGTATTATTTCTCCGTAGCAGCCCGGAGTCTGTACTTGTGGCTGATGGCGACACCTCCTCCTCCTCCTCTCTCAAATGTATGCAGTTGTGCTATGTAGGTACACACTGTGTAAGGGTAGGTCCCTTACAAGAGATATACAGGCGTGATGCTATTATGTTATGCCCTATATTCTAGATACCCTAACATCGTATATCGCAACCTGTAAAAATCGCTGGTATCTATAGCTGAAACATTAAGGTAATTGGCATTCTCTATTACTTTGAGAGGCGCACCCAACGCGCTGGAATTAATGAACAGTCTGCTTATCTAGGTAATGTACTAACTGGTATTAACAGATTGTTGTAAAGAATATTAATTAACAGTAAGTTTACCTTAATTATTACCTACTAGTATGCAATATATCAACCGTAGTCACTATGTTGTTTTATCCTAGCCTGTAGCCTTTTATTTGCTCATCACGAAGTTCAGTTCTAGGTGACTGTTTTGCCAGCAGCGCATGAGCAAACGCCATTTCGCTTGACCACATCAAAATCAATCTGCCTAGCTCTATCCCATCATGTCGGGGTCGGCTTCCAGTCTAACCGAATGCAGCTGAATACCAATATTTTACATGGAGCGACTGCCTATCTGACCTCTACAGCCCAGCTACTGGGTAATACGATACTCCCTGGTAAGACTGGTTGTCAGACTTTCGGGCTTCTAACGACCCGTAAAAGACTGTTAAAGATCCACGAATGATAGCCGGGATCAACGGCTTAACGTGCTTTCCGAGGCACGGAGGAGTTTTGGTATGTAAAGATGGTCACCCATCCACGGAACGACCCCGGCAAGCGTAACTTAACCTGATGGATCGACCCGTGCGGCTTTTGCCTATTATAGGTACTTAGCCACGAAATCCTTGACCACATATTGGTGTTATATTGGTTGGCGAAATACAAAATTTCCGAGCTCGCTTCGCTCACTCTTGCATTTTACATTCTCCTGATTCCGGAGGCGCCCGTAGACAAGGACATACCGACTATAATGTATTCAGTAAGATTCAGTTTGGAGTTGGGGCGCCCCGTAGGTGCGTATGCAAAATATAAACGTTCGAGTAAATTAGGATAATGTAAATCTAAATTCTCCTAATTCTCAATTTTCTCTGCATGAATCGAAAAACTCCTATTTCTGTATGAATGGACAAAAGAAAACCTAACTTTTCGAAGGCGGGGGGCTAAAATATGCGCCTCTCTCTACTCTCCAAGAGAGGCGCCGCAGAAACCTCGCACAGGGCGCTTGTAGGTAGTGCTACAACCGGTGGCGATTAGTTGCCGAGGAAGGTCTAGGAAAGGCTTGACGTGATGACTTAGAAACGTATAAAGAAAATTGGCCGGAGAGCAACACTCAGAGAAGTGTGTAAGGCTATAGGGGAGACTTTTGCCCAGCACTGGGGCAACACAGGTTCACAAATAAAACCAGTCAAGGGCGAGTCGGATTCGCGCACCGAGGTTTCCGTAATATCATATATATGTATATAAAAAGTATGCTATTTAGAGGCATCATTTTATTTTTCCTGTAATCTTTACATAAGCTTCTATCACACAGAATAATTTCAGATTTTTCTCTATGCTATATTAAACTTCGGAGATAAGGGTGGGGGGGGGGGGACGGTATTTTTTTTACATTTTTCATCAAAGTCGAAAACTATGCAGCCTAAAAAAATTTTTTGTGAATATGCAAACAGCGCTCTTTCATATGATATTCGATGTGCCCTAGTAGACCCATTTTGAATTTTGAAGACCCCCTTTTAGTCCCTGTTGCAAAATATATCTATATATATTTTAATTTCTTTCTTATTTGCAAAATAGTTGGGCACACGTTATCTATAACTTTCCATAATTCAAGTTGATAGCATTCGTAGTTCTTGAGATATCGAGCTGTGACAGACAGACAGACTGAGTCACACGATAAGGGTTCCTTTTTACCATTTTGGTACGGAACCCTAAAAGTAGCATGGAAAATCTTGGTACCTACCTAGCCTTTTACAACAATTTCCCACTATAAAATAGTTCGACCACAATTTACAACTTAATCCCAAATTGGTCAAAACATACAAACATTCTAATAAAGCCAGTAACACACTCGCCACGACATTAGTTACATCCTTCAGCACAAGGTTCTATTTTATACCGCGACCCTGGAACCAACGTTATTAGAATATATTACTTGTGTTACTATAACTTGACTGGATTTCGACTTTATTCTGACGAATATAAATTATTATGTAGTTTTACTTACAATGTTGCAAATTACTAGTAAGCTATGTAAGGTGGAGTGAGTGAAATTGAGATAGCAATAATGTCATGCACGATTGACAATGCTTTGTTCATACCCACATCTAGTGTATATTGGTTAATCAATCCCATTAAAATTAGTGACTCGCTTAAGCGTGGTAGATTACGGCCCACTCTCTCACACTAAGAGGAGGCCTGTATCCGCGCAATGGGAACATTATAAGCTGATTATAATTAAAACTTGGAGACGGAAGTATCAGCACGGGCAAGAGCTTTTCTCATATAGCTCGTGTGGGAACGGAGACGACTAGCAGACGAACTTATCTACTTCTTCATATAAACACTGTAGTAATTACCACGCACTATCAATTTCCCTACAGTCCAGGCGTCGAGAGGATGTGTTCTTGACACCTGTCAGTTAGACAATTTCTAATAGTAATAAGGACCAAATTCAAAGCACATATTCGTTAGTATGAAACTTATAGGTGTCAAGAACGCATTCTCTCGCCGGCCGGTCTAGTTCGGAAAGAGTCCACCCCATTGGGTGAGTTGCGGTGTGATTTACCTAGGGTCGAATTCCTGTCCGGGACAAATATTTATATGATTTGCAGACTGTTTTTGCAGAATTAAATGTAACTTATTGTGCTTGTAAAAAGAGAACAGGTGTTTATCTTAACACTTTTTTCATATGTTAACACACTAAACTTCCTTTATATCTAGAACTCTGCCCATCTCCTAACATAAACCTAGCATGAACATTCTAGGTACATCAGACATTTGCAAATTGGCTACAAGTACAACGCAACGCAGTTTAACATCGCCTCACAATATGTAACGAATTTAATCGTCTCGAAACTCTTAATTAACGAAATTATTTAAATACCTGCATGTACTAATACAAGGTTTCGAACTGTATTGAAATTAACTAAGAAAAGTATGGAGTTTTTTTTTTTAATAAATTGTTTATTTTAGCCAAAAATGCGGACGTTTGAGTCCTATTTAAATACCAAAAATGTTGCTACATTAAAAACCTAATTGTTATTAAAAACAAAAACGAAAATCCCGTGCCCCCATTTCATTTGTCGTCGGATAAAGTCATCACATACCAAGTATTTTCCGAACATGACATCGTAACCTAAAATAGCGCCAATAACAGTAAAATCCGTTGCCGAACGCACCTTGGCGTAATTAAAAAACAAAATTATTCCACCCCATGTGATTAACAGCACACCCGCTTGGGCCACCCACTCGCCCCCCATTTCTTCACACAATGGTCAGTTGTAACACAACTGCCTTGTAAGACATAGCGTAGCCTTAGAAACTGGAAACAAAACAATAATAAACAATACTTTTTTTAACAATAATGTACTAAAAAACATGCCAGCAACAAAATCTGTGTGTCTAAAATCCTAAAATGTGTGATTTTTTGTGCTAAAAGTGTTAAATATGCAAAATTTTCGCATCATGGTCGAGAAATTGAAATCTAACCTTCATTCGTACTTTTTTCACAAGGAAACAATGTTTAATCTGTTGTATTAAATTCATGTGTGTATGTGAGTGGAATTAAAATTCAAAAATGACAGCTACAATTTATTTTCGCGCCAGAAAATTTAAAATTGTGGCAATTTACGTTTTATATTACGTGTTCAAAATAAAATTGAAATGATGACGGTTTTAATGAGTGTTTTTGTATAATAATAGCAAAAATGTGAACTATAGTGACTAATAATTGTTTTGTAATTGAAAAATACTGTTATAGTGTGTGTTGTGTGGTCATAAATTGGATTTTTATTCCCTAATTATTAAGTAAGTATTATTTGATATCAGTAATAATACAGCAATTGCAAAATTTGACATGCTATGGTGCTATATTCTGAAAAGGTTTTCATTTATTAAAAACCTAGGTAAAGAGCTGAAAATATAATATTAAAAAAACTCAGCAGTTCCGTGCTCTACTTTTTCATGGGTCATATTTTATCATAAGAATCTAAAAACACACTTTTAGTACGGAAACCTACGTGTATTATGGAACATAAATTATGCCCATTAATTAAACTAATATATTTTTGCAATCTTTCATCAACTTAAGTAATCGGTTTATAGGAAGTTCGAAAATCGAGGCAATCAATCTACTCCAACTAAGTAAAGATACTTAGTGATCTGATCAATTTTAAAATTGACTCCTTACTACTTGCTATCAAGTAGGTACTTACCATAAAATGATACTACGGGGTTACTTTGATAACAACTTTTGACTTATTAAAAACTTATTTTTATATAATTATCTACAACACCATATTAAAAATAACCTATCAGTGGTTGGTACTGATAGGTTCTTTCAAAGTAACCCCATCTTACCCGGTATCTAACATAGTTTCGTCTTAAGTTTTCACTCATCTTCTGAAGCTACGGAGAGATACTTTTTAGAGTAAGCTCTTCAATATAATCCCGTAAAAGTGTACTATTGCATGGACGCTCCTAACCACTACTCTTGATAGTGGAATAAACTGGATAATATACGATATCTTCATTATAATTCCATAATCTATACGATGTTTAAATGACCTTGCACGATTCAAGTCAGCTAAATAGAGTCTAGACTAGCTCAAACTCAAGGCGTTACGAACAGTTATTCATTTTTCAAGTTTATTCTAATTGAGAAAAACTGAAGAGAAAACTGAGGCTTAACTGGGTGAATTTTGAAAGTTGGCATCGTGGCGAACTGCTGTCCTAAACCTTGCTGTTTTGTAGTTCTGGGAAGAGCAGACCTCGCGAACACAAACTTTTTTATAACCATTAGAGTTATTTAAAACGGAATATTTACACCATGTTTTTTGTTTTTAGCGGTGCACAGTAGCGCTATTTAGTACCTTATTGTAAAACTAGCATTAATATTGGTTTTAAAGCCTCGTTTTAGAGAATTCTGATAAATATTTTCAGAATCCTCTAGTTTTGATATAAGAAGGTGGTGGCTACCTAGTAGTTACAGGGCCGATTCTACTGATACAAAACTAAAAGTGAGCAATTTACTGCATTTTAGGAACTATTCTGCTGCACGCCGAAGATCCTCATCAGATCTTCACCAAATTTTTATAAGACCAACTTAAAACTACGACCTTTCAAATAAAAAAAGAATAATTGACATCGGATCTTATAAGGAGGAGACATCCAATAGCCCCCTTCTTGCCTCTTATTGGAGGAAGTACCCCTCCAATCAAAAATCCCCGACGATAAAAAAGTCGTAAAACCTGTATAAGTACCAAGTTTCGTTAAGATCGGTATTAAAATACGACCTGTAGAGGGGTAGCAACAAACTGATAGACGAAGGCAAATTTTGCCAGTCTTGAAGCAAAAACGCTTCGCTCGCTCGGTGAATTAAATGATGAAATATCGCTAACCCAACATTGACATGTTATGTCCTTAGAGTGCATTAAAACTGCATCCATGCTAATATTTTTTATTACAGCATGAGGTATATATATCACTATATTATAAAACAAAGCCCCCCGCCGCCTCTGTCTGTATGTTCGCGATGATTTCAAAAACTCCTGATTGGATTTTAATGCGGTTATCATCAATAGATAGAGTGATTCATGTGGAAGGTTTATATAAGTATAGTTTTCTGATATCCACGCGGGCGAAGCCGCCGCTAGAAGCTAGTTAATACATATTAATAAAAAGTCCTGACTGACTGACTGACTGAATCATCAACGCCCAACTCACACCCTTAGACCTAGAAAGCTGAAATTATGCCCAGAAGTTCCTTTTATAATGTAGACAAGGTATAAGGAAGGATTTTTTCGAAATTCAACCTCTAAGGGAGTAAAATAGGGGATGAAAGTTTGTAAGGAACAAAATTGGTATTCAGCCTTTTGTTAACAAATTACGAATTGTTTTGGCGTTTTTGGAAAATCATCTTAAAATCCTCGCTATCGCCTAAGACACTTTATTAATTCAGAGTACTTACAATAACTACCAAGTTCCGTACCTGTTAGTTACTATTTTTTCGAAATTCCCACGGGATAGAGATTAAAGAGGATTTATACTTTCGCTTCAAATTTGGCATGCAAGTAGGTAATTTTCCGTTCCGATTGTTAGGTTTTAGGATTTTTTATCCTCCAGCAATCATGTCCTTGGCGCACGAATCCGTGCGCCGCTCCTCTGATAAGCAGTGCGAGAAGACAATGTTTACCTGAATTAACACATAGGTTACTTTTAATCTCGGTAGTACGTTCCCGTGGGATATTTTCCTACATCCACACGAGCGAAGGCTAGTAATTATATATTCGAAAGTATCTCGGTCTGCCTGTGTCTCTTTTCTTTTCACGCCTAAGGCTGAACGGATTTCGAAGTCTGGCACACAGGTAGACCATAACAAGGGTTAGGACATAAGATACTTTTTGTCCCGGTAATACGTTCCCGTGGGATAGTTTCCGACCTCCACACGGGCGTATTCGTGGACAAAAGCTAGACCTTCAATAGCTGATACCAGAGTAGAAGAAGGACATCTAATTTATGTTTAAGTTGTTATTACAAGGTGAAAAACAATACAAGGTCTTGTAATCAACATCATTACTAAACACATTACAATCGATTTTAGCCAGCAGTAAATAATAATTTACCATGCTAGATTTTCTTAGATAGTAGCTACTAAAAGAAACATTTTACTATAGGTACAAATTACAGAGTATTATTAAACTGTGGATTAAGGTTTATTCTTTGGATTATGCCTAAAATCTAAAACAAGATTATTTTTTGGCCATTATTTGATTTGCAAACGGAGGAAAATGTACCTTATTGCTAAAGCTACTTAAAACTATCATAAAACAGACTTCCGACTACCTTATGATAGACAGTTGAAAACAAGTATGAACTACCTAGTTTCAAATAAATCTCGACGTGAAAATTATCCCCAAAATATTGCTACGCGGCGTAGCAGTTCGTAGCCAACCGCTACGAGATCCTTCAAGCTTTTCGTACGAAAAATATGTTTAAGATCATGTCTTGTGTAAAATAATTCTTTCATGTAGGTTACAGAGTTTTGCTAATCTTAAGATGCCGTTTTTTATCAATGTCTAAAAAATGACCATCCTTAAAAAATACGATGACGAATTATTAAGATACCGTTATATTTCGTTCCGTGAGGCCTCTCAACATGATTTACGACGGCTTGCATTACTAATTACTAAATGCGTGTAGCGCTAAAAGTATTTTTTAAGGGGGAAGCCTCAGGGTAGCCCGCGAATTTCGAAATTTCTTACGTTTTTTGCAATTTGAAAGTCAGTATTAAGTTGTATGTAAAATAAAGTATGATTCGCGGCCGTAACAAATATGTATTTACAGAATTATAATAACTAGAATCAGTAATACAACTCCTTAAGTTAGTATAATCCTCAAATGTCAAGATTTCATGAAATAGTCATTCATTAGGATTACCTGGTCTTAAAGAGTTGTATTGATTACTTTATTGATTATAATTGTGTAAATAGATACTTGTTACGACCGCGAATTACATTTTGATCAACGTACAATCTAATACTAACTTGAAAATTGCAAAAATCGTAAGAAAATTTGAATTTCGCGGGCTACTCTGACACTTTCGCCTTAAAGCATCATTCTGTCTCTGTCAACTTCAAATGATTGAGAGAAACAGAACGATATTTTAAATACGTTTACAGTCCGGCCGTCAAGAAAATGCGTTCTTCACAGCTGTCAATTTCATACTTAAGAATATGTGTTTTGCGAATTTGATCCTTATTACAAGTAGAAATTGTCTAACGAACAGGGGTCAGGAAGGCATTCTCTCGCCGGCCGAAATGTAGTGCTACATGCATTTAATGATTTGTGGCGCAAGGGGGTCGTAAATCGCTCAAATGGGCAATATTTTAGACTGTATTACTTTACTTCAGTAATAAAGTAAGGTGTGAACAAAATTTCAAAGTAATTAGTTATAGTGCTGCAGCACTGCAGTTTGTCAATGTTGGTGACCTTGCTACCTATGTATAGTATAGTGTGCCTAGGAACTAGATGCTATTAGTATTGTATACTAAGTTGAGATACTAGAAGTCGTTACGGGTCGTCAGAAGCCCGAAAGTCTGACAACCCAGATAGGCAGTCGCTCCATGTAAAATACTGGTATTTAGCTGCATCCGGTTAGACTGTAAGCCGACCCCAACATAGTTGGGAAAAGGCTAGGCAGGCAGATTAAGTTGAGATTATGTACAAATTGATACAACTTGATATTAAACTGATTCCTGTAAATAATCGCCCATTTTCCTAAAATGATCACTGGTCAACTGGTGTGTATCAAATGTCTAATGGAATTCGTTGAAAGATAAAAAAACCCAGCCAAGTGCGTGCCGGATCACGCACAATGAAGGGTTCCGTAGTTGAGATAAACTTAACATTGTAGTTGAAAAACATGTTCTGCCATACATTCCAACTGAAAATGTAAGTTTGTGCGCACAATACTGAGAGATTTGTCATGTTATTTTATGACCATAGACTTCTTATAAGTTTTCCTGTAATCTATAGATATATAACTATTTTATGCATTTTTTTTTCCAAATTTTTTTGGCATATTTGTTTCGGAGATAAAGGGGGGAATGGTCAATTTTCGTCTATTTTCTTAAATAACTTTAAAACAGTTTATTTGAAAATTATACAAAAAATATATATTTTAGATCTTTACAGTAAGCCCTATCGTTTGATATGTCACACGGTACAGTTTGCAAAACTTTTTTTAAAATTTTCTCATTTGCTCCCGAAAATTGACCCCCATATTATAAACACGTCCGTGTTTGGGTCACAGAAATACATACGTGTACAAATTTCAACTTAATCCGTCCATTAGATTTGGAGCAAATTGGCTGTGACAGACGGACAGACAGACAGACACACGAGTGATCCTATAAGGGTTCCGTTTTTCATTTTGAGGTACGGAACCCTAAAACGAGCGTGCCTTACAGTAGTCGCTTAAGATGTGTAACATCAGGGTTGCCCAACTGTTCTGACTGCTACTCAGAAACGCTATATCTATAACGCTATATATATTGCTGGCAGCCCGTGACCCAACAATCAACTCCACTACAATAAAAGCAGAAGTGCGGGCCGCCTCTGGACTTGAAGTTAGCACTCAGACCATTCAGAATTGCTTACACCAGGCTGGACTACGAGCACGGAGGTCATGGCGAGCATGTCTAAATTCACGGCAACGTCAGTCAGCGCCGGAGATTGCAGTGGGATGGTCTCTGGCAAAATAAAAAAGATGAGGAGCAAAACATTCAGCAAAACTGTCCCTTCGTTGACGAATCGCGAATCAGTACTTTTCCAGATAACCGACGTGTCCATGTCTGGAGAAGACCTGGAGACTCTGAAAGGCAAAGAAATGTTACTGCAACCGTTCAGCAAGGTGGGAAATCGGTGTCCTGTTGGGGTGGAATTATGATAGTAGCTAGAACGCCTTTGATCCCGTATCGAGGCTCCATGATGGCAGATAGTTACAAAACAGTCGCTATTGATGGGATTGTCAGACCATTCCGAAAAAAACTATGGGCACCAATTCGTACTGGTCGATGATAATGCGCCCGCACTTCGAGCTCAACGAGTCAATGCTGCTCTTCGAGAATACGACATCACGAATTTATACTGGCCTGCTGGCTCGCCTGACTTAAATCCAATAGAGCATGCGTGGGATGCTCTTAAGCAAGCTGTTTGGAACGGTCAGCCACCTCCCCAGACAGTCCAAGAAATCAGGGAAGCCGCTATTCAAGACAGGACAGGTTATTTCAAGAAATGCTGGATAACTTGATCCTCAGCATGCCCAGGAGGATCTCCGCATGTGTTCGAGCCAGGAGAGGAGTTACATTGTATTAAATAAAAACCTATTAATATAAATTGTTGTATAAGTTTGGTTAAACAATCTTTTTCTTTCCATCTTTCCGTTACACTTACATTACTTTATTAATTTATGTTATTAAAAAATAAAAAAGAGTATTATTTTTTTTATTTCAAACTTTGTCATTTCTATTTAAAAAAAGATATAACGAAAACACTTTTTCTTGATAAAGTTAACTTTTAAAAATATATCAGCTTTTGATAGTGATCACAAACTTTTTTATGTGCGTATATCAAAATGAGGGAAACTGCGTTTAATTTATCGACGGAAAATACAGAGATATCTAAAAAATGATCCGAAGTGTTCCATATTAAAAAATGATCCGAAGTGTTCCATATTAAATCGCTCTTTTATAATTGTTGTATTGCATAGCTCGTTACATAATGGTGCCGATTCTGTTGTGCAATAACTAAACTTAATTTAGGCTATTGCTATCTTTTTCTCTCTAATAAAACAAGAAAGAGACGGACGTAAATTAGAGCTGTCAGATTTAGTTGGAACTAATGTTTCCATACAAATTCAGATGACACGTAAAAACATGTCGACTAAAAACACAGTGAAGCGCAAGGCGTAAACTAGTTTGACATGTCTAACTTAGTGCATAGTTATAGCCGTCCTTTTCTCGCGCTGCCTGTTAGTAAAAGATAGCGATTCTCTAATGTTAGTTTAGTTATTGAACAAGAGAATCGGCACCAATATATCGTAGCCTAACGAAATCATGTCTGAAATAAGTAGCACTCCCAAATTTCCACACTACCCATCAGACAAACTACAAGTCACTCTCGAGCCATGTATCGATGGCCTATCATGTTGAAAGGCTTGTCCTACATGCAGACAGCCCCTATCTGAAGCACTATTAATCATTGACGCCTCTACGGGCGAATTTAATTATAATAATATTGAAAAATTGGTTTAAAAGTAGGTTTGGGAAAGTGAGATTAGCGAGTAATTTTATAGTGAAAAAATAGACAGTTATGATTCTTAATATTATTTAGCCAATGATCTATAATTTATTTTAGCCATCATTACAAAATTTGTTCAATCAACAGATCTAGACAAAAGGCCTCTTCTGATACAGAGAATGAACGTGCACTTATTTAATGCGTGTTGGCGATGTCAGACTAGTCGAAGTCCAAGTTTCTTCACTATAGTCATTATACTTTTACAAGAACTCTAATCCATATACGCCCAGAACTACTTTATTTATTATAATTTATAAATATTTTATTTTATTTATAAATATAAATATTTTATAATATTTATTTTTTTAATTTATGAATATTTTATTTATAAATTATTATTTATTCATTCTATGAATAACTTTAGAATTTACCCAAATTTATTAAAAACCTGTGATAACTACGTAGCTTTACTCAATTAAACAGTTACTTTTTTCTGGCTGACGACATGATTCTTGCACGACGTAAACCAGCAAACAAATTGCACTGGTTACTATTTGAATCAAATGTCTACGCTGCTCAAAAATCTTTATTGCAAATAGAACCTACTTACAAAGCCTTGCTATAGATGGCGTTTTTTTTTTTACATTTTACTGCGCTAACAAACGATTTACGATGCTTTTATGAAATTACTACTTCTTGCTATGTTTTAGAATCAATGGGCATATATTATTGGGCTAATATCACAAATTATTTATCTATCCTTTATCCAATGCGAATCCTGTCAACAAACCCCCTGTACACTCCATTTGCATCACTGACTGACTCGTTTATTTCAGTTAAGTACGAGTATTTGATATATTAGTGACATTATAACGTCACGATCGCTATTATGACATAAGGTTTACAGCCGACGAGACGCAAATATACATCTATCGTCGTTTTGTGCCTCTCGGATGACACCTGTACCCTGATTGCGTAACACATTATCAATCGGTTTCATTTTGATAGTTCAACAACATTCATTGCGTTATTTGAGTTGTTGAGTAGACGAAATTTTCGAACACATGTAGCAATAGATTAGCAATTTTCTTCAAAATGGTATAACTAAGTCGGGTTTAACTTTAGCTCTCGAGCTCTGTAGCTGCAGGTATTAAATAGCTGTATGTTAAGAGAGACCTATGTCCACCAGTTCACTAACAAAGCAAAGCAAGCTTAGTCAGCAGAGAAACCTGTATCGTCATTTGTGGAGGCAAATGCACCCTTATGAGGGGCTTGCGTTAGGCTGAGTCAGATATTCTGAAAGAACAAATTGTTTAATGTGATATGAATAGATAGATAGGTACGCTAAAACTTAACAAAGCTCATTGACATAACCATAATTCAATATAACAAGTAATAGTTCAGATTAAGTCTTATTTTATCCATGATATATACAAACACGCAGCGTACGTTTTGTATGTATGAGTATGACCCATAACTTTTTGACGTATAATAAAAATAATAGGCAATATATTTAAAGTTAATTTTATGCATACAACCGTCGCGGCCGTAAGAATTATTTTGCCTTAATTATTGCAAATTATATGCCAGTTAGAAATTACGTGGCAAATAAAAACTTTTTAGCAGAAAATAAAACCGACTTCCAAAACAAAACACTACAAAGTGAAAAATAACTTTAATTTCGGTACCTAGTCGGTGTCTTTGGTTTTCTATTTTCGTTTTTTGCCACCGACTTCCGAAATTAAAATTATTTTTCACTTTGTAGTCTTTTGTTTTGGAAGTCGGTTTTATTTTTTGCTAAAAAGTTTTTATTTTTCTCTTTTTAGTTGTGGTACCTACCTCACACAAATTTTAATGCTGCTATGTAAATAACAGTGATAGAAAGTTATTACAACATCATCCGCATAGATTAAAACATCATCCACATATATTAAGTGGGGAAAATACGCATTTTTGAAGCTAACCCAAAAACTACCCAAGCAAACTTAATAAAATTTATATAGGACACCTAGGAAGTATATAATACCCTTTCAAACAAAAACAAACATACAAAAAAAAAACATACAGTCGAATTGAGAACCTCCTCATTTTTGAAGTCGGTTAAAAAATAAACATCTTTAATTTTATCAACAACAGACGACCAAGTGAACCATTTCTAATATTTTTTTTCCAAGTCTTGTTCAAGTGTGTGTGTCAAGTGCCAACAAAAAACCGGCCAAGAGCGTGTCGGGCCACGCTCAGTGTAGGGTTCCGTAGTTTCCCGTCCGTAAAAATATAATAAAATTTGTAAACGAAGTTAAAAAAAATGCTTACATATACGGTTATACTACAAACTTAATCCAGAAATTATTTTGTACAACTTTTTGTCTTTTTTATACAAAAACTGTTGTTTCCATCAAGTTCAAAATGATTTTCCTAGAAAGTCCTTATAGAGTTCTACTTTTCAGATTTTTTTCATATTTTCTAAACTTATGGTTCAAAAGTTAGAGGGGGGGGGGGGCGGGGACACATTGTTTTTTACTTTTGGAGCGATTATTTCCGAAATTATTGACATTATCAAAAAATGATTTTAGTAAACCCCTATTCATTTTTAAATACCTTTCCAACAATATATCACACGTTAGGGTTGAAATTAAAAAAAAAATCACTTCTCACTTTACATATAGGGGGGCTACCCTAATAAAACATTTTTTTCCAATTTTTATTTTACCACTTTGTCAGCGTGATTGATATACATATTGGTACCAAATTTCAGCTTTCTAGTGCTAACGGTGACAGAGATTAAGCGAGGACGGACAGACAGACATGGCGAAACTATAAGGGTTCCTAGTTGACTACGGAACCCTAAAAATGAAATAAAGGTAAAAATTAAAACGGGATCCCCATTTAATTAACTTTTGATTTTGAAATTATATTTTTTTCTTACCTTGCCATGTGGGGTATCATTGTCTGAACTTTTTTGCTTATAGCTTCAAAAATTAAGAAATAGGGGTCACAACAGGTGTCAGTTTTAGACCATTTTTGTACGAGCTCTATCACAACAACTAAACAAGTTAGAAAACCTTCTTAAAAACTTCTGTATATCATGTACCATAATATTTAATCAACAAATACTAAAAACTCTGATTCATAAGGCATTTTATGCAGTTGCTGAAACTCGCCCATTTTTATACTGTTGTTTAAATATTTGTTTAAAAATGGGCGAGTTTCTGCAACTGCCAAAAAATGATCTTGGTAATTCACAGTATCATTATGAAATACAAAGTTATCTTTGCGATTGTTAAAGTTTAATTACCTCAACCTCTGTAAGAAGTATCATAAGTTGCCCTTAATTAATCGGCGAGTAATATCAGACTGTATTTCATTATTTAAAATTTTCAATAATTCTATTGATAACTCATATAACTCACTCAGATAACTCATATATATAGATTTAAATAATGTATTGTGCTATGCAGTTCCCAGAACTATCCATAGACGACGGGTGCGTGCAGGCAAACTCTTTGCAGTAGGCACCTGCCGATCTAATACTGGTCTACGATCGCCAGTTCGTCGAATGACAGCAACTTATAATGAAATATTCGAACACATAGATATATTTGCATGCTCTTTGAAAAGGTTTCGTAGCCTTTTGTATGAGAAACTTGAAGCCTTGGACTAATTGTTTTTAATTGTTTGCTGTTGTGTCTAAAATACTAATATTTTTAACTATTTTTTTTTTCTTATTGTTTTTATAATATAAGTGTAACTGTCATGCATGAAACAGTTCACCTCCTAGTGACTTTAAGGTTTGTTTATGTATGGTAATCTGTGAACAGCGTTGTGGGCTACATTATTACTTATGTGATTTATGTTTTTCTGTTTGTAATATTGCATAATGTAGCTGTTTGTTGTTCCTATATTAAAAATAAAAAATTAAAAAAAAAACTCCAACATTCTTTCCAAATTTTATGTTAACGTTCCCGGAAGGACGAAGTGATGGAACGCACCGTTGCCTGTTCCATTTACGAGTACCTGTACGAATTTCTGACAAAATTTATTTATAGTGCGGGCAAGTAGAAACTTTAAAGGACATGTGTAAACAGCATGATTTTGATCCTTTTAATACCAGCGTGTCCTCGGCCAGAAAATGCCTGAGCCTTGGCTTTTTTTAATTAAGATTTTGTTGAATACCTATGTAAATAATATGAATTTTGTTTAAGCTTCAATGTTAAACTATTTTTTTCCTCTTTTTTTGGTAGCTGCATTGTGATGTTCACACTCTTTATTTACAATCTGTTTTTAGAAGTGATAACTTTTAATTGGCTGTCAGTCTCACATCATATTTTTTATTCTGTTTGTTTTAGCTGTAAGTCATCCATAGTTGATAAATAAATAAATTAAGAAAAAATATTCTTCGTTTAGTATTTTTTTTAAATATGTGTGTGTGTTTACATATTGTACGGTGGAACCCTTCGAGTGCGGGTCGAACTCGAACTCGAAGTATACATCAATTAATTCCAAAAAACCATCACCATTTAAAAAATACTACATACAATACACCATTTGAAGCACCTTTTCAACCCCCTAATAGCTTGAAGTACTAATAGCAAGTCATCAGTTCGTCTGAGTCAGCTCTTGACTCAGTGAGTCACTGAACTTGATAGTGGTGCGTCATTGGTAGCGTTGGCAAAAACAGCCGGGTGAATCAGGGGTTGTTTTTGACATGTTGTTTTTTGTTATGGTTTTCTAAAGAAAATCTAGCTTATTAGTGATTATAAGTGTTAGTTTCACTTGTTTCCTAATAAATAGCCAGAAATTAGTGTTAGTGGAAATGGTCAAATAACTGCAAAATGAGAAAAGGATGTATTTAAACAAATGAGCGCATCTAGGAGCTCGTGGCTAATTAATAACAGCCGCACAGGTCAATCCATCAGGTTAAGCTACGCTTGCCGGGGTTGGTCCATGGGTGACCATCTTTACAAACCGAGTCTCCTCCGTGCCTCGGAAAGCACATTAAGCCGTTGGTCCCGGCTGTCTTTTGTGGATCTTTGGCAGTCGTTACGGGTCGTCAGAAGCCAGAGTCTGACAATCAGTCTTACCAAGGGGTATCGTATTACCTAGTAACTGGGTTGTGGAGGTCAGATAGGCAGTCGCTCCATGTAAAATACTGGTATTCAGCTGCATCCGCTTAGGCTGGAAGCCGACCCCAACATGTTGCGAAAAGTCTAGACAGATTGATTGAACGTGTCTTGTCACCCAGAGACTAATTTCCTTTAAATTCACGTCATGCGAAAAGATCGCTTTAGTTAAACTACCCACGGCTATTGAAACCTAGGACGTTAACTAATTTTAGGATTCTCTTTCTTTCCTTCTAATAAGTAGGCTGAAATATATGTAATCTTATGAAAATAAAACCAATAAGCTAATGACTCCTTCTTATAGGATTGGCCAACAATCGCCGTTGACCGGAAAAATTGCAAAGAGGGAAGGCAGGCCTTTGCCCTGTAGTGAGACAACACAGGCTTAAATATTATTAGCAATTTTATGAGGGTCAGGAAATGAGAATACAGTTTTCAGTATATGCACGTTTATTCACTCTTGTTTAACCCTTTAAATCCACTTTCCTCGACTAGACACCAAACCACCAAACTAGAATGCCCATGTTCGTGTGTGCCACCGCTCTAACTCCCAAGTGAACGAACGAAGGAACGTCTGAGTGAAGTGTTGGAGGGAATGACATATTAGTCAATACACCATCTAAATCACGCGATCAAGCACATTTAATTATAAAGTAAATATAATAAAAGATGATAAATATTACTACAAAAATACAAGTAGTCCTTAATTATACCAACAATGCTGACAGCAATATCCCAATGAAAAATATATCTGTCACGTCCTCGCCATATTTGAAAAGTTCCCTGGACTAGACCCAAACAGTCGATCAAGTCTTGTGTTGTGTAGTTAAACAAAAATAATGAATTACTTACTACTATTACTTTTTAGGGTTCCGTACCCAAGGGTGCCAACGGGAACTTATTACTAAAGCTTCGCTGTCCATCTATCCGTCCGTCCGTCTGTCAGCGGGCTGTATCTTTTGAACTGTAATAGATAGACACTTGAAATGTTTACAGAGTGAGTACTACTATGGCCGCTACAAAAACAAATAATAAAAATAAAATAAAGTAAAAAATTAAAGGAGGGTACCCATACAAGAAACGTGTTTTTTTACTAAAGTATTTTAAAAAATGTACTTAGTGTTAAATATTGCACGGACCACGGTGGTATACGGAACCCTTCGTGTCCGAGTCCGACTCGCCTTTGATCGTTTTTTATTAATTACTTTTCCGTACACTTCAAAAGAGTTTTTGAATATAAAAGCAGTCCCTGAACTTGTTATTGAAACGTCATTGATAACATCAGCAAATTAGTTGGTACAACATGTTTGTGTGATGCATATTTGTAACATTTTATGCGTTCAGCATACGAAGAAATTATTTTGGAAATGATAGATTGCTTGTTAGATATTAATGATAACATAAAGTTAAATGACAGATTAGTTAATTGTTATTTCTTTCTAAAACTTTTCAATACTTTTTCAGTTTGTTTGACTTGACAACTTGACAACTTTAACTGAATGGTAATATTGCACCTTAAAAATATAAGCTGCTTGTGCTGAAGGGAAATCAGACTTACTTATTATAAGGATATCTCCCTCAACTGCTCCTAAAAACGGACAATACCTTTTTTTTTAATAACTGGATTCCACATTGCAACTGTTTTTGCTAACCGTACCGCTACCACTGCCGTGTAGGATCGATAGCACGTGCTCATACACAACTCTACGTATATACCATAAACAATCGCTTCTCACTACTGACCAATAAGCTATCAAATGCATGTGCTTTAACGGGAAACAATGTGATTTTTTTCTAAGAAAACGTTGCTATTTTAGGCCCGCTTGCACCACATCACTAAATGCATTTACCGTTAAACGAATTTAAAACATCGTTCTATTTCTGTCAATCGTTTGTAGATGACAGAGGCAAAGTGAGGATTTCACCAATGAACGCGATCAGCACATTTAAGCCGAGTTCAAGAGCTGCCAGTGTCAATATTCCAAAGAAAATAATGACAGTGACAGTTCTCTCTACCTGCGTCTGTGTTCCCGAACGCATACAACCCGAATCTCTTCAGAGTGATCAGGCTTCTTCTGGGTAAGCTAACTCCATTGTAGACTTTGTCTCTGTCACCTCTGACCTAGACTATAGTCAAGAGCAAACCCATCACAAAAAAAAAAACCGTCAAAATGCGTGTCGGACCACGCACAATGAAGGGTTCCGTAGTTGGTATGAATTTATCTCAAGAACCAACTTAATATTGTAGTTGAAAAACTTACATACATATACATGCATTACATACATTCCAACTGCAAATGTAATTTTGTACGCACAATATTGAGAGATTTACCATGATATTTTAAGAACACTTCTTATAAGTTTTCCTGTAATCTATAGATATAGAACTATTTTCTGTATTTTTTTCAAAATTTTAGGCTCAGTAGTTTCGGAGGTAAGGAAAGAATTGTCAATTTTCGTCAATTTTCTTAAATAACTTTAAAACAGTATATTTGAAAAATATAAAAATATATATTTGAAACCCTTACAGTAAGCCTTTTATTTGATATGTCATAGGGTACAGTTTCAAAACTTTTTTTACTTTTCTTATTTGCCTCCAAAATTGACCCCATATTCAAATTTAATTCATTTGCGTGACAGTTCCGTGTTTGGGTCACAGAAATTCATACGTGTACCAAATTTCAACTTAATCTGTCCATTAGATTCGGAGCAAAGTGGCTGTGATAGACGGACAGACAGACACAGGAGTGATCCTATAAGGGTTCCGTTTTTCCTTTTGAGGTACGGAACCCTAAAAACGTTATAGTTTTCGTCAAAGTTAATTTTATCAGTAACATTAACAATCAATATCAATCTGCCTAGCCTTTTCCCAACTATGTTGGGGTCGGCTTCCAGTCTAACCGGATGCAGCTGAATACCAGTATTCACATGGAGCGACTGCCTATCTGACTTCCACAACCCAGTTACTGGGTAATACGATACCCCTTGGTAAGACTGGTTGTCAGACTTTTGGGCTTCTGACGACCCGTAACGACTGTCAAAGATCCACGAATGACAGCCGGGACCAACGGCTTAACGTGCTTTCCGAGGACGGAGGAGTCTCGGTATGAAAAGATGGTCACCCATCCACAGACCAACCTCGGCAAGCGTAGCTTAACCTGATGGATCGACCCGTGCGGCTGTTATTACTTAGCCACGAGCTCTTTATCAGTAACATTAACAATGACCATAGAATTTAACTACTTACTGTTGCATCATCATATAAAATGTAAAAGATAAAGTGAAAAGGGTGACAAGTGACAAGACGTCTTGTAAAAATATGATGACACAAACCATAACTATAGACCTTCACCGCCTGAAGTTAAACGGTTAAATTTACCGTTATTTGTGACGTTATTTTAACTATTGCTAAAATGTATTTCGCTCAACCGGAGATTTGACGGCTGACAAGGCATTGGTTATCGTTGAAGTTACATGGTGCAACTCACTCTAATAGGGTTTACCGTTAAATACATTTAGTGATAAATGTCACCCGTCTCTCCATAATTCCATTGCCTACTTTAGGATGCATATCCGGTACGGCTCTAATAATCCTTCTATACCATAAAGGCACATCTTCCCTACCATGATCGCGCCCCCGGTCTACTTCTTGATATGCAATGGTTTCTGTAGCCACATGAAGCATGAGACTACAGGGGCTATTGTGAATCTTTGGGTTCATTCGAGTAATCAAGTCTGCTCAAACCACGCTGGGGTCGGTGTATTTCATTCATTCATTCATTCATTGTAGTGCAAGTGGGCCTTAGACTGTTGGATTTTTATCTGCATTGGATAAGACTACTATAAAATTCAAAAATACACATGAGACAAGCCTTTATTGTCATAGTTATGGAAAGAGCAGTGATCACCGCGTGTCGCTGAGTTCAGTTCAGCGGGATCATTTTTTTTTATATTTTGTTTTATTTGTGATGGGATTGCTCTTGATTCTAGTCTAGGTCAGAGGTGACAGAGATAAAGTCCACGATGGAGTGAGATAACCCAGAACAAGCCTGTTCACTCTAACTTTGAAGAGATTCGGGTTGTATGTATGCGTTCGGCATTACAGACGCAGGTAGTGAGTTCCACTATTTTGTCGTGCGCATTATGAAGGATGTTTGTGAGCGCTTAGTGCGAATTGGTGGAATGGCAACTAGGTATGGATGATAGATGTTCGATGGTAGAAGGTGGCCGGTGGAATGAGGTTGTGGAGTAATTGCGTAACAGAGCAGACAAACTTTTCGAACGTATAATCAAGCAATGGAAACAATCAATAGACTTTATTTGACCGAGGGAGCGAAGCGTCTCTGCTTCATGTCTGGCAAAATTTGCTTTCGTCAAATATTACCAGAAAAGTCTATACATTGTTTATTAGTATTAGATACTCAGCAATTAAACTTTCCATGAATTCACATAGAGTTCCTACAACACTGTACAACACCCTATGGTTTCAGAACCTTTTAATAGAGGATTCATATCATGTGTGTAGATAAAGTCTTGTATGCAACTGTACATAATTAGGTATTAAAACACAGTTGCATAAATAACTAGTAATCACGTTCTCGAAAACGGCTCTAACAATTTCGATGATAGTCGCTATATAGGGGGCGAAGAATCGATCTAGCTAGGTCACATATCTGGGAAAATTAATTTTCTCTATGTTCATCAGAACAGAGTTCGGTCGCCCAGGTACTTATTATTATAGGATTAGCAATATCCTTCAAAATAATTCGATTGTGAGTGAAAGTATATTACGCAATTACGGTGCTGACCACCTGAGGGCTAAGACTAGCCCCCCCGGGGGGTTCCCGCATTGTCGAGGCGGGGGGGCTCAGTAGCCGTGGCTTGGACACCCACGGTGAAGCGAAGAGGAACCCGAGGAGGGGCCGCTCGTCAGGGCTTTTTCCAGGAAGTCGACGACGTAGCGGTCAACAGGTAGGTTGCGGTGCCGCTTGGGCGACATCGCAACTGAGGCGGGCCGCGATGTCGTATGGGAGGCATCGCGGCTGAGGGTTGGAGGCCGCGGCGGGAGAGGAGTGCCGGTATTGCGGTGCGCCGCTCTCCCTACCTTCCGCGGCCTTGACGGGGTCGCCACCGTCTGATGGCGGACGCGGTGGGGCCACAGGGGAGGAGGAGTGTCGGTATTTCGTTGGCCGCTCTCCCTATCCTCTGCGGCCGAAAAGTGGTAGGCGGCCGGGCCACTGACCTGACCGGTTGCAGGGGGACCAAGGGTGACTAGACACGGGGTCGTCTGGCGCCCATGTGCTGGTTTGGTCCATGGGGTGGTCACGGTGCACAATGTGTTCTTGTGCGCCGGTGATGGGGGGTGCTCCCCAGAGGAGGGTCCGGTGACGGATAGTCGCGGCGGGTTCGCGGTGAGTGCTAACGCGTGCCCGGTTTCCCGCCACAAGCGACAGAGGAGGACACCGTGGAGTTTTAGTGGGTTGGAGTCCCACATAACTGCACTATCTCCCCGTGGTAGTGCAGTATGCATGAGCATTTCTCCACAAAAAAAAAGGGCTAAGACTAGCAATCGCTTTCAAAGCGTTTTGTATTTCTCAACGTCTTTCTGATTCCAACTTAATCCAACACATTTTGACTTACCCGTCATAGTTATCGCTGATAGAGCGTCACTTTATCTAGGCCTCATGCTGTTTTGCACTGAAAATCAACGACCGATAGAATAATTTGAAAAGCAATATGATTGAAGTGGCGGTGCTTGGGGGAGGCCTATGTCCAGCAGCAGACGACTTTCGGCTGAAATTATGTCGATGATGATGATTGCAAAAAAATAAAAACCGACTTCAAAGACCTAAAATGAATAAAATAATTTTTACTGCTTCTGAAATCGGTGCCAAGCTAAGGTGCATTGATGAATTGAAGACACCGACTTCAGAAGCTGTTAAATTTTTTATAAAAGTTATTTTATTCATTTTAGGTTATTGAAGTCCGTTTTTACTTTTTAAAGTAAATTTATTTTTCCATTTTTAGTTGAATACTAGCAGCGCCTCGCGGTTTCACCCGCATAATTCTCGAACCCGTAAGAATATCGGGATAAAAAGTATCCTATGTGTTAATCCAGGTTATAAACTATCTGTGTGCTAAATTTCTTGAATATCCTTTCAGTAGTTTTTAGAGTAACAAACATCCATCCATTCTCACAAACTTTTGCATTTATAATATTTAGTAGAATATACACAAAATAATTACATAAATCCAAAATAGAACAAAAATCAGAATCATCAAAATCCGCTTAGAAATGCCGAAGAAGACAGTACATTTATGCATATAATTTCGTACATAACAATAATTACCTAATGTATTATATACTAAAACCTTCCGGAAAATATGTAGAAGTATGTTCATTCGTTTTTGAGCAAATCCCGGACATACAAACATACATATATCTTACATACATACATAAGGGTCGACTAGAGAACCTCCATTTTTGAAGTCATTTAAAAAACATTATAGTCTTACAGAATAATCACTTGACACCCAACGAACTAAATTCCTTTATGTAACTAGCTTGAAAGAATAGCATTTTATTCGTGTAAAATAGAAAATTCTGATAAAAGTACTTGTTCTTTTTAAAAACTGAACGAATTCTGGCAGAACGCCAGAATAATAGGAACATGTAACACTTATAAGGCTGACTGTATTCTAAGGCGTGGTAAGGGAGTACCTATTTAGTTACCTATCTATTTATGCTCGATTTCTAATTTCCTACTGAACATGAACTGCCACTCTCATATCTTCGTAAATAGAAATATATTTACTTTCCAGGCATTCACATAGTACACGGATGACTAACATTCTTCACGTTAACATTTAAGGCGACGATAATCGACTTGTAATGATTTTCACGTCTAGACTAGTAGTGTGTAGTGTGTGTGTAAAAAAATATGATAAACTAGCTTTCGCCCGCGGCTTCGCCCGCGTGGAGGTCGGTAATTATCCCACAGGAACGTACTACCGGGATAAAAAGTATCATATGTATTAATTTAGGTTATAAACTATTTATGTGCCAAATTTAATCCAGATCCGTTCAGCCGTTTTTGCGTGATTGAGTAACAAACATCCAAAGCTTCTCATTTATAATATTAGTAGGATATAGGATTAGAGCAAAATGCTCTAATCCTATCCTCAATAACTTAATATCATGGGTGTAATTTATCTATATATGTATGTATTTAGAAATATATAAGTATGTTTATCAGTTGTCTAGTACTCATAACACAAGCTCTGCTTAGCTTGAGGCTAGACGGCGTTGTGTGATAGTTGTGGAATATTATTATTATTTATTATTATATTATCATAATGTTATAGATTATGTTTACTACATAGTGTAATTAATTTGTAAATTTATGTCTAACGTGGATAAAAAACTGAGAATCACGTAAAAACTATCAAGCGTATTTTTATGAAAACTTCACGATTTTAAAGATAATTTAATTATTTGTCTTTTAGTATATGTGTTTTACCTTTGTTTTATGTTTAATAAATAAAACCGGTCAAGAGCGAGTCACTCTCGCGCACGGAGGGTTCCGTACCATCATATATTAAAAAAAACTGTGCTATTATTATCTTTAAATTAAATAAATAAATTTACATTAACTTCTATCACACAGAATAATTTCAGATTTTTCTTTATGCAAACTTCGGAGATGGGGGGGACGGATTTTTTTTTCATCGAAAGTCGAAAACTATGAGGCCTAAAAAAAAGAAAAAATGTTTGAGAATGTGCAAATAGCGCTCTTTCATATGATACCTCCACATGCCCAGCCCCACTTTAGATTTTTAAGACACCCTTTCAGTCCCAGTTGCAAAAAAAAAAATATATATTTTTATTTCTTTCTTATTTGCAAAACAGTTGGGCAAACGTCATCTAAAACTATTCCAAATTTTAAGTTGAAAGCATTAGTGGTTTTTGAGATATACAGCTGTGACTGACAGACAGACTGAGTCGCGCCATAAGGGTTCCTTTTTACCATTTTTGTACGGAACCCTAATGAATAATGCGTCTAATTTGGGGCAGCGCTACTTGATGAGCGAGTCCTATTACTGGCTGGACATACGACGCGTTAGGTGAGCTCAGCACAGAACACGCAAGCTAAGCACTCAAGGTCATTGGCATGTATCTGCGTCTTAACTGTAAAAGTAACACCTACAGCTATTATTTTAAACAATTAATATTGCCAGTGAGACCCAAACGAGACAGTTAGTCTGTACCTTGGTGCTCAGAATGCGATTTTCTAAAGAAGAAAGGTAATTTAGTACGTGTGTCAGACATAGTTAATTACCTAATTAACGTACCATAGCATAGATATTAGGGAGGATATCTAGAAGTCATCTTTTAAAGAAGCATAACCGGCATATTATGATAGGTATAGGAGCTAGGCTTACAAATCACAAATTGTAGTGTCCAAATAGGGATGATACTTGGGTAAAAAAAAAATATTTAGTCCGTCAGTCACATAATAAAAAAATATTAGATACGTATTTTTTGCTTTTTCATATTAATAAAAAATGACTTAGATAACTCGCATTAAAGTTCGGGAGTGGGGGCTTGCTACGTCACTTCTACGTATAAAATGTACGAAGACGTGACGTCATGCCACATTTTAACTCAATGTATCGCCGTAATCTTTTGATTACGTAGAAAAAGAAAAAATACGTGTCCAATATATTTTAATAATCTACATGACGGACAAAAAAAATTTTAGTCATCATCCCTATTGTCGTACGAGTACACACAATATCAAATTCGCAAAATCTCTGTGTCGAAACTAAAGCTAAAGAAATGTAAACGGTCGCTATATCACAACGTTAACAAGGACACCTTGATTGATTATAGCAATTAGCAAGGTCCCATTGTCATAAATTAACTTCATACGACTAGTAGCGACATCTCATGCTCAGAATTAAAAACTGGCCAAATGCGAGTCGTACCACGCATAACGAACGGTTCCGTAGTTGGGATGATTTATTCCAAGAACAAACTTACATTGTAATGAAAAATTATGTTCTCTCATACATTCCAACTGCAAATGTTAGTTGATCGACTATTACTTGTTAACTTGTAAAGTCTACTTATGATGTGATAGCTTTCTTTGTACCTTCGTTATATAAACTACTAACATGATTTTTCACATTTCCAAAAATAACCATTCCGCTGGCAACATTCTGCTAACTCTAACAAAAATTGGCACTTTAAAGCTTATTATTTCGCAAACGCCACCCTGAATCGAAAAATGGTTTTCACACAATATTTTTAAATAGCCTATCCAACGACACCCCACACCATGGAATAGACGAGAAAAAAGTCATCCCAACTTTAGATGTAAAAAAAATATTTTACCACTTTGTAGTACTAAGAGTCCCTGAGATGAGCCTCGGACAGACGGACAGGCAGACAGACATGGTGAAACTATAAGGGTTCCTTGATGACCACGGAACCCTAAAAATTACTTGACTATGGCTATCACGCCTGGGTGTCTTAAACGGGTGCGGGCAGTAAGTGTTCATGACATCGTTAAATGCTCTCTGTGTTTTCCAGGACTTGATTTTGCAAATAGTTTAATTTTATGTTTTGTGTTTGTTTGTTTTGTAATGCTAATTACGTTGTATAATAATTTACGTATAAAATCAAATTCTTCTAACCTCTAAAATCCCCAGCAGCGCAGACAGCTGTGCTGCTGGGGAGTTTTTAGCTCCACTTCTTCTTCCCAGCTAAAGTACTAGGAAGTGGTGAAGAGCGGGGCATTTTGGGGGACTGTCTTATGTAATGTTGACGTTAAAAAAGTGCTGATTCTTTACCTATGAATTTCGATTTTGATTGATGTTGATTTGCTGCTTCTGCACTACTGAACACAAGATCGATTCGCGCGCGGAACGAATTTAAACGTAACATTTTTATGGCGTACAGATAGCCGTTTCGTATCTGGGTTAGAGATTGGGTTTATGCCTCGATATATTGGGCAGATATTCTAAAGAATATATGCCCATGATATGCCCAGAATTCGAGGAGCTCGTGGCCAAGTAATAACAGCCGCACGGGTCGATCCATCAGGTTAAGCTACGCTTGCCGTGGTTGGTCTGTGGATGGGTGACTATCTCTTCATACCGAGACACCTCCGTGCCTCGGAAAGCACGTTAAGCCGTTGGTCCCGGCCGTCATTCGTGGATCTTTGACAGTCGTTACTGGTCGTCAGAAGCCCGAAAGTCTGACAACCAGTCTTACCAAGGGGTATCGTATTACCTAGTAACTAGGTTGTGGAGGTCAGATGCAGTCACTCCATGTAAAATACTGGCATTCAGCTGCATCCGGTTAGACTGGAAGCCGACCCCAACATAGTTGGGAAAAGGCTATCTAGACGCACTGCCATCCTTACCTAGTTGCTATTCCACCAATTCGCACTAAGCGCTTCCAAATGTCTTTTATAATGCGCACAGCAAAAGAGTGGAACTCACTACCTGCGTCTGTGTTTCCGAGCGCATACAACCCTAATCTCTTCAAAGTGAGAGTGAACAGGCTTCTTCTGGGTAAGCTCACTCCACCTTCGACTTTGTCTCTGTCACCTCTGACCTAGACTAGAGTCAAGAGCAAATCCATCTCAAATAAAAAAAAGGCTAGGCAGATTGATATGCCCAGAATTCCCGGGCATAAATCTATCACTAGTCTGGTTGTTTTTGCTTGTGAGATTTTTGTCTGTAACTGCGTCTTTTACTTTACATTATGTTTGTCTGTTTTTCACAAAAGTGTGTGTAGTGTTACAGGCTGACGTTAAGAATCTTGACGAAGATTTTCTGTACCACAGACTAGATACAAGATGCTAACGACCCCAAAACAAATCCCCGTACAACCCAAAATTCTCTAGCCTATTCCTCCATTCCATTTCGCTAAAGCCTGCCCTATTTGATTGAGCCGACTTGTACAAAATGTTAATAACACCGGTACCTGCACCATATCTTTATGGGGACTTGGCATGAAACATTATTATAATGTCACCTTCCCATTAATGTCTATAATTATTATTGTGTTTTGCAAAATGGATTTTTGAGGTAGGTGGGGTTAGTGAAAAAGACAGAAAAGACACAAGCTTTTGGTTATGTTTAAAATACTAGGCTTACGTTTTGATTCTAAATACTTTATACTAATTTGGGCCTCATTAGAAGGCTAAAAGTAACGCAAAAGGCTTAGGCTATGCTTGGAGTTTCTCTACGTGATCGAATCAGTAATGAAGAGCTTCGCAAGAGAACCAAGGTAACCGATATAGCTCGAAGGATTGCTAAACTTAAGTGGTAGTGGGCAGGGCATATTGCTCGCAGAAGAGATGGCTGATGGGGCTGAAAGGTTCTGGAGTGGCGACCGCGTATCGTTGGAAGGTCTTCTACAAGGTGGACTGAGAACATTGTGAAGGCCGCAAGAATCCGCTGGATGCGAGAAGCTCGGAACCGGTCGAAGTGGCGGTGCTTGGCAGAGGTCTATGTCCAGTGGACGTCATTCAACTGAAATGATGATGAATGACTACTTTATACTTTTGCGAAGTACTGTCTGTCTGCTACCTTTTCACGCTTTAACGGCTGAACGGATATGTATGAAAGGCACACACACGGACCATGGCCTGGGTGGACATGGATTATGTGTTGACTTGGCCGTTCTCGTGGGATACTTTCCGACCTCGACGTGGACGTAGACGCGGGCAAAACCCAGTAACTTATTTTTTTATTTTTTATTTATAATAGTTAGTACCTGGTCAACCGAGCTCCGCTCGGGTGAAAATAGAGAAAACGAATTTTCCCAGAAATGAGACCTAGCTAGATCGATTTTTCGCTTTCATTGCCACTTTCATTGAAATCGTTAGAACATTTAATATTATAGGATGTAGGATTTTTAGTACCTCCTACTCTCCTGAAAGCTAGGTTGACGTAGTAAGTACACTGGGCCATTGTTTATGGCTCTAAGTATAAATACCTCTCTGGGTAAGACCCCTCGTTTTCCTTTTAAAACTTTACTATTTTGCTCTACTTTCGTACCTGAAATAATTAACAACTAACAACACACAACGACAAAAGTCGATCAGCACTACTTCTAAACATCATCTAAATTGACACAAAAATCGACACATTGTAAAGTTTCATATAAGTACTAGCTAATAGATAAATATGATACTTTTATGCTTCATTTCAACTTTTCAAGGTATTTAGAACTAAAATAATCGGGTTGTTCCCAATATTACTACTACCATGAACTCCTCCTGTAGGTATAGTGCGAATTTTCTTCACAGTTTAAATTGGTAATTAAATTTGAATTAATAATAATAAATGGTAAGCTAAAGAATTCTGAAGAATTTTTGGTGAGTTATCCACAGCCAACTTTTAGTTAGGAGTTCTTTATTTCAAACAGAAACTAGATTATATGTACAAGCTAAAACTAAAAGATATATATGTATATTATGTACAAGTATATAAAAATCTAATAATCTCAATAACTTAATATGATAATGTTTTAGATTATGTTTACTACATAGTGTAATTAATTTGTAAATTTATGTCTAACGCGGATAAAAAACTGAGAATCACGTAAAAACTATCAAGCGTATTTTTATGAAAACTTCACGATTTTAAAGATAATTTAATTATTTGTATTTTAGTATATGTGTTTTACCTTTGTTTTATGTTTAATAAATAAAACCGGTCAAGAGCGAGTCGCTCTCGCGCACGGAGGGTTCCGTACCATCATATATTAAAAAAAAAACTGTGCTATTATTATATTTAATTTAAACAAATAAATTTACATTAACTTCTATCACACAGAATAATTTCAGATTTTTCTCTATGCAAACTTCGGAGATGGGGGGGGACGGATTTTTTTTTTCATCGAAAGTCGAAAACTATGCGGCCTAAAAAAAAAGAAAAAAATGTTTGAGAATGTGCAAATAGCGCTCTTTCATATGATACCTCCACATGCCCAGCCCTTCTTTAGATTTTTAAGACGCCCTTTCAGTCCCTGTTGCAAAAAAAAAATATATATATTTTTATTTCTTTATTATTTGCAAAATAGTTGGGCAAACGTCATCTAAAACTATTCCAAATTTCAAGTTGAAAGCATTAGTGGTTTTTGAGATATCCAGCTGTGACTGACAGACAGACTGAGTCGCACCATAATTGTTCCTTTTTACCATTTTTGTACGGAACCCTAATGAATAATGCGCCTAATTTGGGACAGCGCTACTTGATGAGCGAGTCCTATTACTGGCTGGACATACGAGGCGTTAGGTGAGCTCAGCACAGAACACGCAAGCTAAGCACTCAAGGTCATTGGCATGTATCTGCGTCTTAACTGTAAAAGTAACACCTACAGCTATTATTTTAAACAATTAATATTGCCAGTGAGCCCCAAACTAGACAGTTAGTCTGTACCTTGGTACTCAAAATGCGATTTTCTAAAGAAGAAAGGTAATTTAGTGTGTCAGACATAGTTAATTACCTAATTAACGTACCATAGCATAGATATTAGGGAGGATATCTAGAAGTCATCTTTTAAAGAAGCATAACCGGCATATTATGATGATAGGTATAGGAGCTAGGCTTACAAATCACAAATTGTAGTGTCCAAATAGGGATGATACTTGGGTAAAAAAAAAATATTTAGTCCGTCAGTCACATAATAAAAAAATATTAGATACGTATTTTTTGCTTTTTCATATTAATAAAAAATGACTTATATAACTCGCATTAAAGTTCGGGAGTGGGGGCTTGCTACGTCACTTCTACGTATAAAATCTACCAAGACGTGACGTCATGCCACATTTTAACTCAATGTATCGCCGTAATCTTTTGATTACGTAGAAAAGAAAAATTACGTGTCCAATATATTTTCATAATCTACATGACGGACAAAAAAAATTTTAGTCATCATCCCTGTTGTCGTACGAGTACACACAATATCAAATTCGCAAAATCTTTGTGTCGAAACTAAAGCTAAAGAAATGTAAACGGTCGCTATATCACAACGTTAACAAGGACACCTTGATTGATTATAGCAATTAGCAAGGTCCCACTGTCATAAATTAACTTCATACGACTAGTAGCGACATCTCATGCTCAGAATTAAAAATTGGCCAAATGCGAGTCGTACCACGCATAACGAACGGTTCCCTAGTTGGGATGATTTATCCCAAGAACAAACTTACATTGTAATGAAAAATTATGTTCTCTCATACATTCCAACTGCAAATGTTAGTTGATCGACTATTACTTGTTAACTTGTAAAGTCTACTTATGATGTGATAGCTTTCTTTGTACCTTCGTTATATAAACTACTAACATGATTTTTTACCATTTCCAAAAATAACCATTCCGCTGGCAACATTCTGCTAACTCTAACAAAAATTGGCACTTTAAAGCTTATTATTTCGCAAACGCCACCCTGAATCGAAAAATGGTTTTCACACAATATTTTTAAATAGCCTATCCAACGACACCCCACACCATGGAATAGACGAGAAAAAAGTCATCCCACCTTTAGATGTAAAAAAAATATTTTACCACTTTGTAGTACTAAGAGTCCCTGAGATGAGCCTCGGACAGACGGACAGGCAGACAGACATGGTGAAACTATAAGGGTTCCTTGATGACCACGGAACCCTAAAAATTACTTGACTATGGCTATCACGCCTGGGTGTCTTAAACGGGCGCGGGCAGTAAGTGTTCATGACATCGTTAAATGCTCTCTGTGTTTTCCAGGACTTGATTTTGCAAATAGTTTAATTTTATGTTTTGTGTTTCTTTGTTTTGTAATGCTAATTACGTTGTATAATAATTTACGTATAAAATCAAATTCTTCTAACCTCTAAAATCCCCAGCAGCGCAGACAGCTGTGCTGCTGGGGAGTTTTTAGCTCCACTTCTTCTTCCCAGCTAAAGTACTAGGAAGTGGTGAAGAGCGGGGCATTTTGGGGGACTGTCTTATGTAATGTTGACGTTAAAAAAGTGCTGATTCTTTACCTATGAATTTCGATTTTGATTGATGTTGATTTGCTGCTTCTGCACTACTGAACACAAGATCGATTCGCGCGCGGAACGAATTTAAACGTAACATTTTTATGGCGTACAGATAGCCGTTTCGTATCTGGGTTAGAGATTGCGTTTATGCCTCGATATATTGGGCAGATATTCTAAAGAATATATGCCCATGATATGCCCAGAATTCGAGGAGCTCGTGGCCAAGTAATAACAGCCGCACGGGTCGATCCATCAGGTTAAGCTACGCTTGCCGTGGTTGGTCTGTGGATGGGTGACTATCTCTTCATACCGAGACACCTCCGTGCCTCGGAAAGCACGTTAAGCCGTTGGTCCCGGCCGTCATTCGTGGATCTTTGACAGTCGTTACTGGTCGTCAGAAGCCCGAAAGTCTGACAACCAGTCTTACCAAGGGGTATCGTATTACCTAGTAACTAGGTTGTGGAGGTCAGATGCAGTCGCTCCATGTAAAATACTGGCATTTAGCTGCATCCGGTTAGACTGGAAGCCGACCCCAACATAGTTGGGAAAAGGCTATCTAGACGCACTGCCATCCTTACCTAGTTGCTATTCCACCAATTCGCACTAAGCGCTTCCAAATGTCTTTTATAATGCGCACAGCAAAAGAGTGGAACTCACTACCTGCGTCTGTGTTTCCGAGCGCATACAACCCTAATCTCTTTAAAGTGAGAGTGAACAGGCTTCTTCTGGGTAAGCTCACTCCACCTTCGACTTTGTCTCTGTCACCTCTGACCTAGACTAGAGTCAAGAGCAAACCCTGCATCTCAAATAAAAAAAAGGCTAGGCAGATTGATATGCCCAGAATTCCTGGGCATAAATCTATCACTAGTCTGGTTGTTTTTGCTTGTGAGATTTTTGTCTGTAACTGCGTCTTTTACTTTACATTATGTGTGTCTGTTTTTCACAAAATTGTGTGTAGTGTTACAGGCTGACGTTAACTGACACACTTAAGAATCTTGACGAAGATTTTCTATACCACAGACAAGATACAAGTTGCTAACGACCCCAAAACAAATCCCCGTACAACCCAAAATTCTCTAGCCTATTCCTCCATTCCATTTCGCCAAAGCTTGCCCTATTTGATTGAGCCGACTTGTACAAAATGTTAATAACACCGGTGCCTGCACCATATCTTTATGGGGACTTGGCATGAAACATTATTATAATGTCACCTTCCCATTAATGTCTATAATTATTATTGTGTTTTGCAAAATGGATTTTTGAGGTAGGTGGGGTTAGTGAAAAAGACAGAAAAGACACAAGCTTTTGGTTATGTTTAGAATACTAGGCTTACGTTTTGATTCTAAATACTTTATACTAATTTGGGCCTCATTAGAAGGCTAAAAGTAACGCAAAAGGCTTAGGCTATGCTTGGAGTTTCTCTACGTGATCGAATCAGTAATGAAGATCTTCGCAAGAGAACCAAGGTAACCGATATAGCTCGAAGGATTGCTAAACTTAAGTGGTAGTGGGCAGGGCATATTGCTCGCAGAAGAGATGGCTGATGGGGCTGAAAGGTTCTGGAGTGGCGACCGCGTATCTTTGGAAGGTCTTCTACAAGGTGGACTGAGAACATTGTGAAGACCGCAAGAATCTGCTGGATGCGAGAAGCTCGGAACCGGTCGAAGTGGCGGTGCTTGGCAGAGGTCTATGTCCAGTGGACGTCATTCAACTGAAATGATGATGAATGACTACTTTATACTTTTGCGAAGTAGCTGTCTGTCTGCTACCTTTTCACGCTTTAACGGCTGAACGGATATGTATGAAAGGCACACACACGGTTAGACCATGGCCTGGGTGGACATGGATTATGTGTTGACTTGGCCGTTCCCGTGGGATATTTTCCGACCTCGACGTGGACGTAGACGCGGGCAAAACCCAGTAACTTATTTTTTTTTTAATTTATAATAGTTAGTACCTGGTCAACCGAGCTCCGCTCGGGTGAAAATAGAGAAAACGAATTTTCCCAGAAATGAGACCTAGCTAGATCGATTTTTCGCTTTCATTGCCACTTTCATTGAAATCGTTAGAACATTTAATATTATAGGATATAGGATTTTTAGTACCTCCCACTCTCTTGAAAGCTAGGTTGACGTAGTAAGTACACTGGGTCATTGTTTATGGCTCCAAGTATAAATACCTCTCTGGGCGAAGACCCCTCGTTTTCCTTTTATAACTTTACTATTTTGCTCTACTTTCGTACCTGAAACAATTATCAACTAACAACGCACAACGACAAAAGTCGATCAGCACTACTTCTAAACATCATCTAATTTGACACAAAAATCGACAAATTGTAAAGTTTCATATAAGTACTAGCTAATAGATAAATAGGATACTTTTATGCTTCATTTCAACTTTTCAAGGTATTTAGAACTAAAATAATCGGGTTGTTCCCAATATTACTACTACCATGAACTCCTCCTGTAGGTATAGTGCGAATTTTCTTCACAGTTTAAATTGGTAATTAAATTTGAATTAATAATAATTAATTAATCATTGTACTTGGGTTTTAATCAAAACAGAATATATTTACATAATTATAAGTCTTAAAACAATAATAATATGAACATATGTACAATAATATGGATTGGGTAACTGTAGTGGATTGGGTAACTTGAACTATGAAAGAACTATGTCCTCTGCCTGACCAATGTTATATATTATACACGGATAAAATGGCAGGGCGTGACTTGCACACTCAATAATGGGCCCTCGGAAACGGCCGCTAACGGAAGCATATAGTGACGTAGCGACAACGGGCAACACTTCCTGAGGTGCGTGAGGAATGGAGAGGTATTCCACGGCTATCAGGACAATCCCGGAAGTACGGTCAAGATCCCTACCTTACTGGAAAAGAAACATACATATGTCAAGTCTTAAAACAATAATAATAATATCGAGGGTTCACGGGCTATTTGTATTAAGCGACATGTTTGGAACTTTACAGGAGAGCATTTCTAAGTTTCATTATTAGGAAAAAAGAATACTGTAAAAAAGTATCAATATATTTTACGAAAAAGTGGCCTATCGACGACGGTTAATAATCAATAGTGTCTATCTCCGTTTTTTACGTTTTTCACTGTTTAATGCAGGTAGATATGATAATAACTCCATGTCGGCCAGGATGTCGCTTAATACAAATAGCCCGTGAACCGGCACGAGTCGTGAGCACAAATTCCAAATGAAATGTTGTTGCCATCGTCAACGGGCTCTTGTATTGTGTTTTCTACCTGTACATAAATAAGCTTGATCTTATATTAACCTCATTGCCCCTGGAAATGTACGAATCGCCGTAATAGGAAAAAAGATTTGTAAGGTTTTAAAGTTGAATTTGTGCTCACGACTCGTGCCGGCTACTATACAAGTATTAATAATTAATTTTAATTTAATTTTAGATGTGTAGGTATACTGTGAATAAAATTCACGCTATATCTACTGGTATTGATGGTAGAAATAGTGCGAACAAGCCAAATAATCACGTTTTGTTTTTCAAATACCAGACACAGTATTTTAATAAGTTTGTCAGGAGAACCTTAGTGTACGGCCCGAGTGAAAATGCGTCCAGCGGGGCGTTCAGCGTTGCGTGCAAGCGGCGAAGAGCGTTCACCGAGTGCCGCTCGGCCGTCACTCAGAACACTCGCGAGTGTTTGCATGTGTTTAACACGAACGTCGTCGCACGCCCCGCCCCGCCGGACGCTCGAGTCGAGCGTACACTTATAATTATATTATTAAAGGTGGCAAATTATGAAGTATGTATTTTACCCGTCCTTCGTACTAGCGACAAAACATCAAGGTTTCTTTGTTTTATTTATGATTAATATTAAATTGTATAATGAACCTTCCGGAATAAATTCTCTAAATAATGGTGAAAACAACATCAGAATCTGTTGCGTAGAAGAACAATGCGGTCACACAGACGGACATGAAAGGGTACTTTTTTATAATATTATGTGTCTATAGATTCTGTTATATTCTATAGATTCCGTTGTCAAAACAGGATTGTGGTATCTGTCATGATTAGCGATCGTCGCCAGTAGAAAAGCCAAAAAGCAAAAAGAAAATGTAGGTATGGTGTTGACATAAGCTATCGAAAGGTCACGTGATCATGTCAACGTCACTTTGAAGGTATAGCGATTGTAGAAATAGAATCGCTCCGAACCGAATGCCAATTGTCGAAGCCCTCTGAGGACCTAGACAAAGTAACATTCGATTAGCGATGATGCTAGTAGATAAGCCAAAAAGCCAAAACATGTATGGGGTGACATAAGCTATCGAAATGTCACGTGATCATATCAATGTCATTTTGAAGGTATAGCGATTGTAGAAATAGAATCGCTCCGAACCGAATGCCAATTGTCGAAGCCCTCTGAGGACCTAGACAAAGTAACATTCGATTAGCGATGATGCTAGTAGATAAGCCAAAAAAGCCAAAACATGTATGAGGTTGACATAAGCTATCGAAATGTCACGTGATCATATCAATGTCATTTTGAAGGTATAGCGATTGTAGAAATAGAATCGCTCCGAAGCGAATGCCAAGTGTCTAAGCTCTCTGAGGGCCTAGACAAAGTAAGATTCGATTAGCGATGATGCTAGTAGATAAGCCAAAAAGCCAAAACATGTATGGGGTTGACATAAGCTATCGAAATGTCACGTGATCATATCAATGTCATTTTGAAGGTATAGCGATTGTAGAAATAGAATCGCTCCGAAGCGAATGCCAAGTGTCTAAGCCCTCTGAGGGCCTAGACAAAGTAACATTCGATTAGCGATGATGCTAGTAGATAAGCCAAAACATGTATGGGGTTGACATAAGCTATCGAAATGTCACGTGATCATGTCAATGTCATTTTGAAGCTATAGTCATTGTTGAAATGGAATCGCTCCGAAGCGAATGCCATTTATCTAGGCCCTCACTGTAAAAATGTCACCATATTCGATCTTCTCTTGTCTTATAAGAAGTACGCAATTTTCTTCTACAATCTACTTATATACTACCTTACTTAAACTAGCAAACCAACACCACATCACCCAACATTTACTATACAATAAGTAATCGGCGGCCGCGAATTCGTGCGCTGTTGCCAAGGACGCTCGCAGTCCTTGGGTCGGTTTCCTTAAATACCGGACCGTGGCTATCGCGCCATCGCCATCTCGACCTGCTCGTGTCATGGACACTGCTACGTTTAACGTTACGCACAAACCAACACTTGAGCCAGTTTTTTTTTGGAAGAAATATGTGGGACATTGGTTTTGGCGGGTGTGAAAGTTTTTGGGGTGAATTTGGCTTCTATATGGTTGTATTGATGATTTGAATTATTGTAATTCTGTAAATTCATACTTGTTACTATCCTGAATCAAAATATGCTCAACATACAACTTTATACTGACCTCCATATTGAAAAAAACGTAAGAAAGTCAGAATTTCGTGGGCAACCCTATGTGTTTATGGTATATACTGCCTCTTTGGTGTAATAGTTGATACCAAGCGCGACTCCTGAACATAGGGTCCTATAGTTTCGATACACAGGTTATGCAAAGGTTTTCCGTTCGGAACTTCTTAGTAGCAGGTAGCAGCTCTGAGTCTGGATTTGTGTAATGTTCTAAGGGATTTTATGGACTGCCCCTATTACATGGGACTTGATCATATCTAGTGTAATGTAGATTTACCATCTGCACCATATGCACCTCTGCCTACCCCTTAGTGGAAGGCAGTCATGATGTTGTTATATTCCGTTTTATAAGGCAACCTATTTTCAGGGTATTCGAAAAGCCCTTTTTTGGCATCAGTATCAAAAGCTGCTAGTTCCTATGACCTTGGTGTGGTCTTCACTGAGCTTGGCTTGCTGCCAGGCCTCACTTGAAGGAGCTGTCGTGAACCCATTAGCACATATCCGGTTCCTTGATATCTAGCACTACCAACATGGCACTGATTGTGAGATTGGGTACGTCTTGTCAAGTGTCTTTCAGACTTAAAAAAATCTGCCCGTTTTAACGGACCATCCCTAAATCTGTATTGTATTGTAGTGTACCCAAAGGATGCCAAAAGAGGGCTTAGATAAACTGATATTCTATCAACGGTAACCCTGATGGAAAACGTCAAAAATACGAATGGATTGACATAAGCTACCAAAACTAACTGAAGTGGTAGTGGGCTGGCCTTGTTTGTTGAAGTACCCGTGGCCGGTGGAGCTGACGAGTCGTAGAGTGGAGACCGCGTATCGGCAAGCGTAGGGTAGGAGGCCCCCCGGCTAGATGGACTGACGACTGTAGGAAGGTGTCTGGGACAGCCTGGATACGGAAGGCGAAGGACTGGGTGCTGTAGCGCACCCTGGGAGTCCTATGTCCAGCAGTAGCTGCGATAGGCTGAGTTGATTGAGCTACCGGAAATATTATGCCATTCTTGTTGAAAGTAATTTTTAACCGACTTCAAAAAAAGGAGGAGGTTCGCAGTTCGTCGGAATCTTTTTTTTCTTTTGTATGTTCCCCGATTACTCCAAGACGGCTGAACTGATTTGGAAAATTCTTTTTATGTTTAAGGGTATACTTTCTAGTTAGTGCCATTGTCATCAGGTGAACTGTGATGGGATCCTGGAGAAATCGACGGAATTCTTCAACTGTTATATGCACACCTATAGCGATTTTGGTGTTTTTTACAGTAACTCGTGCAAAGCACTATTTGGTCAAGTGGAACTAATGATGAACATCACAGATGGCCGCCGGAACTACTCAATAATAAGTATTTCACGGGTTGCGATTCGATTAGGTACTTTATTAATGATTGCTAAGTAATTTATGCTCGTCATGTGGAGTTCTCCTGGTACCTACTTACCAGGAGAACTCCTCAACAATTAACGTTCCTGCATCGGGAAAATCAATACATATTTTGTAAAAGATGATGAGCAGTTCACATTAGAATATTGTAATTTAGATAAATTACAAACTGACCCACTAAAAAGTGAAAAATTAAAAACCTTTTTCCAAAAAAACACTACAAAAGGAAAAGTCGATGGCAAAAAACCAAAATACAGATCCAGACACCGACTTCCGAAATTAAAGTTATTTTCCCTTTGTAGGGTTGTTTCATGTCGGTTGTTTTTTTTATAATTTTCAACAAGTACCTATGTCAATCGCTATCAAAGCGTTTTGTATTTCTAAATAAACTTTTTCCAAAAACACAACCGACTTTCAAAATAACACTAAGTGAATAATAACTTCAATTTCGGAAGTCGGTGGCAAAAAACTAAAATACAGACCCAAAGACACGACAAAGACCCAAATAGAAATAAGTTTTAGAACTAACAGCTATGTTTGAATAAAGATGGTAATCAAAGAGACAAAATTAATAAGTTTGACTTTGACACTAAATCCTGTCGCCATAAGAAACTTGATTATAATACTTCTTATAATGTGCTGAATTAATATTAACTTTGAAAGTAGCCAAATACAAAGTTACTAAACTTATGACCTTATTCCTTTGTGGGCTTCTAATGAGTTACGTTGGGTTCTTGAGGAATAGTTTCTAGTCATTTATATATAAATAATATTATAATAGTTCGCTTTCCGCCATTGCGGAAAGTATGAAATTATACTTGCATATTTTCTTGAAAATGATTAATTTACAAATTTTATGATTTGTATTGACTAATAGGGACTTGTTCCTTAGTTTTGGTAAGATACATAAGGCTTAGAATACCTTTTTAAAGATTTTGCCGGAAAAACAAAAGAGTGTATTTTGCATTTTTGCTACTTTAAAAATGTTGCAAACAAAGACAAACTTACACAATTGCTATTATTGTAAGTAAGGCACACTGATAAAATGCTGCTCTCACATTGATTCTGTAATTTTAAATAGATAACAAGTAAGAAGAGAAGCTAAATATAAAAAAGTCTGGGAAGCGAATGGATTTTATTTTCTTCAGAAACAGTTTTCTGAGAAATACCTACTCAGTGTATCCCTACTAACAGCCACGAATACCTACAATGGTAAAATCTAGATATTAAAATTGCTCTCTGCGATTTTAAATCACACTTTAGTAACATTTTAGTAACGTTAATTATTCCAAAAATCATCGTTACGGGTGGTCAGAATTCTAAAAACCAGTCTTACCAAAGGCTATCATGCTACCCAGTAACTGGAAGGTCAGTTTGGCAGTCGCTACATGTATAATAATGGTATTCAGCTGCATCCAGTTAGACTGGAAGCCGACCCCAACATAGGTAGTTGGGGAAAGGCTTACTGATTATTATATAGGCAGATTTCTTACAGTACCTACCTACCTAATTAAAACAAATTTTTACAAAAAAAAAAAAAAACAACCGACTTCCAAATAAAGCACGTTTTTTTGGAAATCTGTTGATTTTTTGTAAAAAAGTGTTTTATTTTTCATTTTTTAGTGATGGTACCTACCCCACCACCACTTGGAATGTACAAAACAGTGACAAGAAATATTAGAACATCATCAGGATACACAATGTTGATCGAAGCTAACTCAAACACTACCCAAGCAAAGTTAATAAAATTTATATTGGTCCCCGCGCAAGCTTCCGCTACCAATTGAAAAAAGAATTTTCAAAATTTATCCACAAGGGACAAAAATACCTACATAAAAATTCATACATACAGACGAAAATATAACCTCCTCTTTTTTTGAAGCTTGTTAAAAAATCACACTTACCATATTTAATTGATGGAAGCAACGACCCCAACAAATAGGTCATACAATTAATCCTGACTGCAAATCAGAAACACGTTAGTAAAGTAAAGTAAAAAAAAAACAACGCGTGACCGGTAACTGGTTGAAATAACACCACTGAGTTATGTTCTAATAGTTAGGTTTGTTGTGTAGAGGGAGCGGAGCTATGTCATGCTATGCTCTAGATGTTTTTGTAGGACCTACTTGTGCAATATATTTTTGGGTTTCCCTGGGTTGCCAACTCCGCAATTATTTTCTTATAGTTCGAACGCTCGAACCGATATGAGACAATCAGAACAATTAAATTAATAAATCCATTTGACATATAACAGACCTAGTTAGTGTATGGAAGGTTCTGTTAAGGCGAACAACTTTGAGCGTTCAGTCCTTCTCTGTCCCGACACTCTAATTAGCTCTGTCTCGGTCCCTCCGCGCGCCTTTTTATCATAGAATTCACACAATTTTTGGAATTATTAAAAAAAAATCACAGATCTCGTGCTCGACACGACCTTCGCGTACATTGTAAATGCACTTAGGCCGCTTTTCATTTTGTATGATGCCTAATCTAATAGATTTAGACCTAATAGATTTTGTATCGTCTTTGAAGTAGAGTAGAGCTCAAATGCACGAAGTAAAAAATCCGTAAGGTAAAAATTACGCCATGCAATTTTGAACTTTAATGAAATATTTTTAAGACTATTTTGGAAAGAAAATCATATTTTGTTTAACACAACAATAACGAAGCGATACAAAATAGATACGAAAATAGAAATAATAATTTTAGCGATGTCACACTCTGAGCGAAAATGAGGGCTATACTGAAGCGATTGAAAAAACATTTAAATGTCAAAAAAAAAAAATCTCTTAAAATAAAATATAAGGTGAATTATTTAGAAATTTGAATTATCCATCCATTTGTGTTATCCTCAAATTAATAGAACGTCACCTTTAGCAATAGATACATGCAATTAATAATTTTAGTATTTTTTTACAAGGATTAAAAAAAGTAAAAACTTTACTTTAAATTTACTTTAAAAAAAGTAAAAACGGACTTCAAAAACCTAAAACGAATAAAATAACTTTCTTAAAAAAAAAACTTAACAGCTTCTGAAGTCGGTGCCAAGCTAAGGTGCATTGACGAAATGAAGACTTCAGAAGCTGTTAAGTTTTTTTTTTTAATGAAAGTTATTTTATTCGTTTTAGGTTTTTGAACTCAGTTTTTACTTTATTTAAAGTCAATTTACTTTTTTATTTGTAGTTGAATACCTATACAATTAGGAGTATATAAGCCCAAGACGAATGAAAAGAAGAATCATCAAAATCAGCTTAGAAATGCTAGAGATACAGTACATTTATGCATATAACTTCGTACATAAGAATAATTACCTAATGTATTATATTAAACTTAAACCTTTTTGAGAGTATGTATATCACGTTAGTGAAAGAATCACCAAAATTGGTTGATTAGTTTTTGAGAAAATCGCGGACATACAAACATATTTACATACATACATACGGGTCGAATACAGAACCTCCATTTGAAGTCGGTTAAAAAACAAACAAGAACGTGCAATGTGATGATAGTATATCGAACATTATTAATGTGCGTTTAGTTGTAGATTATTTCTCCTAGTTAATGAGTTAGTAGCCTCTGAATAACGCAGTATCGCAAGGTTTTGCTCGGGGTAGCGCCTTAAGCTAAACCCACATTATAGCAGCAGCCGGCCCGCAGCGCGCATTGCTAAAATACGCCAAATCACACTAAGAGCCGCGGCGGGTCGCACTGCAACGCAGTAATTGTCGCAGACAGATTCAAACTACGCATTTGAGTTTGCACTGAAGCACCCATATGGGCGAGCCGCGCCGCACCGCTACGTATTGCAAGTCCAGCATCACTTTCGTACATTTTTGTAAGAACCATCGCACACTGCAAGCGAGCAGCATTCATCACAAAACAGTAGCCGTCAAAATACGCGTGGCGAGCGGTCCGCCAATGCATTTCGCTGCATCCCGGTGCAGCGCGCAGGAAGCAGGAGGATTTTTGCTAAACGTTGCGATGCGAAGCGTATCTAAAAATACATGTTACAGTATGCAAGGCTACGACCACATACGCGTTGAATTTATCCGACACTGTCCGCAAGTCACACGAAATTAGTTAGAGAGTATGTTTATGAGTATAATAACAATATATTATGAATGTGTAACTACATGAATATGTTATATTTGAGGATTAACAGATCAAAGCATAAATCTTTTTTTCAAATTTTTAATTTTCTAACAAATTTTAAATCTTTTGTACACCTTCTAACTCAACTCATCAAAATAAATACAGGCCGTATTTATTTTTACATTTTTCATCAAAATTCGAAAACTATGCGGCCTAAAAACAAAAATGTTTGAGAATGTGCAAACAGCGCTCTTTCCTATGATACCCCACATGCCCTAGTAGCCACTTCGATTTTTTTAAAACCTCTTTCAGTCCCTGTTGCAATATATATATATATATATATATATATATATATATATATATATATATATATATATATATATATATATATATATATATATATTATATATATGTCGAAGAAGCAACGTTCTCTACGACATCATCTTCAATGTTCACGTCGGGTCTAGTGGGCGTCATTGGGATGTGCGAGCACAAAACACTATTTACACTTCCACACGTCTTTATTAAGGTTCTACAAATTAAATCACTAGGTAATTCTAACTATAAAGGAGCAGCAGGTTCGCGACACCGATCTCACTTCACCACTTATGATCCACCTCGATCAACCACCGTTACAAGAATGAGCCCTTGCTCCACCCGGCGAACGTTAAGATGGCGCCTCGACCCCACTCTAGGTCTATCCTCTGCTCTGATTGGACGTTATACAAGTCAATGACTTTTAATAAATTTATTAGGTTTTACACAATATATGTAATAAATCAAATCAAATTAAATTAAGACATAACAAGTTATTATCAATGAATCTTATAATTTATTAATCGTACGCAACCAACAATCAACTCTCCGTTCACTTCCTCCGACATATATATATACATATATTTATTTCTTTCTTATTTGCAAAATAGTTGGGCAAACGTCATCTGAAACTATTCCAAATTTCAAGTTGATAGCATTAGTAGTTCTTAAGATCACCAGCTGTGACAGACAGACAGACTGGGTCGCACCATAAGGGTTCCTTGTTAAATAATATGTTGGGGTCGGCGTCCGTCTAACCGGATGATTGCTTATATGACCTCCACATCCCAATTACTGGGTAACACGATACCCGTTGGTAAGACTGGTTGTCAGACTCTTGGGCTTCTGACGGCACGTAACGACTATCAAAGATCCACGATTGACAGTCGGGACCAACGGCTTAACTTGCTTTCGTAGGCACAAAGGGGTCTTGGGTTCAGTCCGATGCGCGTTCGTACACGGACGTGTTTTCACTGTGCTCGGCACGAATTTTATTCGCGTGGTGCGCGGCCATAGCCGCTGCCTGTGAACACTATGAGTTCCAAACAACTTATAGTCAATGAGTTGCTGGCATTCCTAGTCCATGCTATTGACTACATGGACGAGGTGAGCATCCTGCATATATGCCGGTCCAATTTCAAGGAGGACGAAGTCAGCTGCGGGAAACTGTTACTGTTCCAGTCACTTGGGAAACTGGACCAGATGCCCTCTCGGCGTAGAGATGGAACTGAGAAGAGTCTCCAAGATATCATTGATATGTTGAAGAAGACTGACCCGGACGACGTGCCCGATTTCGTGGCGAGGGAGCTAAGTAAATTACCCCCGTCACGTTCGATCACGTCGACGTTACACGGTTGCTAAAGAACATCACTTCCTTGAAAGCGGAGATGACCAAGATGCAATCCAGAATGGAGGTTTCAGAAAAAACCAATACTGAGCTACGTGCAGAAATAGCGTTATTGCGCAGCGTTGGTACAGTATTTGGGTCACCAGAAGCCTCAAAGGTAAACACACGTCGAGGGGCGCAATTTGCATCAATCGACAGTTTCGAATCGGCGAACACAATTCCGTCACCGGCTGCCAATAACGCTGAGCAAGCACCGCCCGCTACCTCCGTCGCCCGCACCACAACACCGGCTGCGGAAACGTCACGCGCGCGTACGTCGACCCCTAAATGTGCTTATGCTGCTGTTGTCACCAGCGGCAAACCAGGAAAAGGAGAAAAACTGAAGGTGGGTGCTCAACCTGCCCAGCCTTCGGTCCGTGGCTCCTTGCCAAGGACGAGCCGAGTTGATGAGGAGGGTTTCATGAAAGTGGAAAGGAAGAGGAGGAAGCCCAGTACTCGTAACTTGTGCGGTACTGCACCGAGTGGACTCAACATGTTGCTGCGCCCTGCTGTGCCTACGACGCAGTTGTATGTTTCGCGTCTACATTATACCACAACAGTTGAGGAGGTCGTGCAGTACATGAAAGTGAAGACCAACTGGACTCTGAGGGTCGAAAGGTTGGAATCGCGCCACGACATTAATTTTAAGTCATTTGTGGTGCGAGTTCCAACCCACCATCTACAAACCTGCTTGAAGGAGGACTTTTGGCCGAAGGGTGTCGTATATCGACGTTTCCGAGGACGGTTAAGCGACACCGCGCAGCGACACACGACGCCGACAACGTTACGTGTATAGTTATAGTTTAATAAGGTTTTTAATATGTATTAGTTTATTTTTGTTGTTAATATTATTTTGTGTATTTTTTCTATGGGCACCAGTAGCCTGATAATAAAATGATTATTATTATTATAAAAATAGCCACCTGTCCACGGACCAACCACGGCAAGCGTAGCTTAACTGGAAATCTTACCGCGTAGCTTTCATTGTACCCGACCTTTACCACAAAACTATGCAAACTATTATGTGTAGAGTGTTCCATGTTAATACATAAGTACTTAGAGTATAATAACTGGCGGCACTGGTAAACTGAATATCAGCGTAATTGGATCGGACGGGCTCTCGGGTCGTTGTTCAGCATTGCAGGGCTAGAGAGCTCAGGACTGGAAAACTATTTGACGAAAATAGGGAAATGCATTATTTTTTTGGCTAGCTTTAAACTACACGTCCACATCTTGACTACCTACTAAACTAGTTAAGTTAGTTAGTTAGTTAGTGGTCCAGATGTGGACATTTTTTGGTTGAATGACTTTCAACAAAAGTAGTAGCTTTTTGTGAAGGAGTTCTTCCGGGGAAGTGTACCGAATTGAAGAGATTGGTTGCTGGTGTGTGAAAGATGATATGGCTAGAAAGGAGGTGACTACTAAGACGAGGAGAAGTACTCGTATAGAAGAAGAAGAAGACATGAAGCGCCGATCCTAAATTAATTAGGATAAGGGAAACAGAACGATGATGATACCGGTGTAATAGCGGAGCATTTCAGTTTTGTATCTGGAATTGCGACGTATCTGCGAAGCCTTTGGTACTTATTGGAGATGTCTACAGGCGGTGGTGATCACTTACATACAAAAAGGTGGGCTGACAGCTACTGCAGAAAAAGTACATCTACCTACCTAAGTTAGTTGGTGAAATTATTGCAAGTTATGGAAAATGAATGCAGTTTTTTTCCACGCAAGTGAATTTAAAAGTTGTTCAGGTTTTTCAAACCGTGATTTGCATTGTAACGCAATAAAAATAACTTATTTTTGTACGAGTCATGCTTAGCGTTTGTAACTTAACTTGCTTTCTTGCTGTTTGCAACTTGTGGCATATAATTAATTCATTTATGTATTGTAATAGTATTGTTTTATCGGAAAATATCAATAAAAGTAATTACATTATTTATTTAAATAAAGGGCAATCTGGCCAACTTTTTTTTTTGCGTGGAGAAATGCTCATGCATACTGCACTACCACGGAAAGATAGTGCAGTTATGTGGGATTCCAACCCACTAGGTGTCCTCCTCTGCCGCTTGTGGCGGGAACACGGCCACGCGTTAGCACTCACCGCGAACCCGCCGCGGCTGTCCGTCACCCTCTCCTCTGGGGAGTACCCCCAATCACCGGCGCTTCAGAACACATTGCACGCCGTGAACACTCCAGGGACCAAACCAGCATATGGCCCCGTGTCTGGGCACCTCTGGTCCCCCTACGACCAGGCAGGTCAGTGGCCCGACCGCCTACCACTTTTAGGCCGCAGAGGATAGGGAGAGCGGCCAACGAAATACCGACACTCCTCCTCCCCAGCGGCTCCACCGCGTCCGCTATCAGACGGTGGTGACCCCGTCAAGGCCGCGGAAGGTAGGGAGAGCGATGCACCGCAATACTCAATCCTCTCCCGCCGCGGCCTCCAACCGTCATCCGCGATGCCTCCCATACGACATCGCGACCCGCCTCACTTGCGATGTCGCCCAAGCGGCACCGCTACGTCGTCGGCTTCCTGGGAAAAGCCCTGACGAGCGGCTCCGGACCTACTCGGGTACCTGTTCGCTTCGCCGTGGGTGACCAAGCCAAGGCTACAGACCCCCCCCCCCCGACCCGACTGCTTTAGGCCTAGTGGTCAGAAGCACCACTGCTGAGAATGGGATTCTTCAGTCGATGTCCGGTCTGTCAGAGTTATGGGATTATAAGTACCATCCAGGGAATACAGACTTAATACAATAATACGTACTAGACGCCGAGTCTGTGCAAAAATCCAGATTCCGAACAGATAGGTACTGATAATTTCACTTTTCCTGACCCGGGTGTTGAATCAACAAACACACCATGCCGCCAAAAAGGCAATATGTAGCCATTTATTTATTTATTTGTGATGGGTTTGCTCTTGACTCTAGTCTAGGTCGGAGGTGACAGAGACAAAGTCGGCGATGGAGTGAGCTTACTCAGAAGAAGCCTGTTCACTCTCACTTTGAAGAGATTAGGATTGTATGCGTTCGGAATGCAAAGCCATATGCATAAAGCGCTATACTAATATCAGATGTACAATTTTATTGAAAAGCCATAGCCATAAAAGATTACGCGTGTTCTCAATTAAAAGATCGAGCCATCTAATTGGATAATTGTTCAAATGTACGTACAAGGGCACATCTCAGCACAAACTGTTTTGTAACACAATGTAATTGATTGATTTGCCAATAAAATCATTTAGATAAACTTGTAAATGAAGTAAAGACTATAATAATCTATTTCTTTTGGCGTCATTGAAATGTGATTGTAACATAACTTTTTAATATCGTCAGGGTAGCCCGCGAAATTCAAATTTTCTGACGTTTTTTTGCAATTTGCAAGGCAGTATTAAGTTGAATGTTATACGAGTATAAAGTATAACGCGCGGCTGTATCAAATATGTATTTACAAAATTATAATAATTAGAATCAGTAATACAACTCCTTAAGTTAGTATAATCCTGAAATGTCAAGATGTCATGAAATAGTCATTCATTAGGTTTACCTGATCTTAAAGAGTTGTATTGTATCACTTTAATGATTATAATTATGTAAATACATACTTGTTAAGGCCGCGAATTATATTTTGATCAACGTACAACCTTAATAGTGACTTGTAAATTGAAAAAAAACGTAAGAAAATTTCGTGGGCTGCCCTGACGTTTTCGCCTTAAAAGCTTGAGGCTTATCTTAAAGTGTAAAAAGGATTTTAAAAAGGTTTTTACTTAAATTTTATTTTGTACTTTTTAGCATTAGAATTTGATAAAACATCTGTTCTTCAATTGTAAGGGCTATCACGTAAAGTTGAGGTATTCCGGTGCCTACCTTCCGGTACTCAGACCCTGGACTATGGGCTATAGTTTTTGTCAAAACAAAACCAACGAGCCACACATGGTTGAGGAGTTCCTGTGCACCATCACTGTAGACTTCAACCAGGTCCATAGCACTTGTCAAGTCAAATCAAAATAGCCGAAAGACAACGAGCCTATCTTGTTTCTGTGAAGACTTCCTATGACGTACTTCCGGCTCCATCATCAGGTCCTGGAGAACACCTCGTGCTAAAGTACCTACTTCTCAAGACATAATTATCGAAAAAGCCAGAAGACAACGGGGCTATCTTGTTTAGTTGAAAAGTCCTTATAGCCAGCATCTGGCTCCATCATCAGATCCTAGACTACACCTTGGACTAACGTACCTACTTGTCAAAACAAAACCAAATGGCCGAAAAATAACAGGGCTATCTTGTCTAGTTGAGGAGTTCCTATGGTGACCTTGCGGATCCATCATGAGGCCCTGGACTACACCTTGGGCACGACAAAACCAACGACTGCAAACCCAACAGGGCCGTCTTGTTTAGTTGAGGAGTTCCTATGGCCACCTTCGAGCTCCAGCTTCAGACCCAGACTAGTGTAAAAACACTTGTCTTGTCAGTGAGTCCAAACCCGATGGTGCTTTGTTGTTTGGTTGAGGAGTTTCTATGGCCACCTTCCGGCTCCATTATCAAACCCTGAACACCACCTAGTGTACAAGCACTCAAAATCAAAATCAAAAGTCATTTATTGAAACTAGGCTGAGAACCAGCACTTTTGTCCCCAAAACGCCCGCCCTACACCACTTCCTAGTGCTTTAGGTAGAGAGAAGAAGTGGCACAACAAACTCCTCAGCAGCACAGCTGTCTGTTCAGTTAAAAAATTGGGTTGTTTATAGCACTGCGCTAAATAATTTAAGTATTACGCAACAAAACATGAAATTAAATTAAATTCATTGCCATAAGTCAGCTAGCACACGCGAATACACAAAAAAAAAAAAGAAAAAAAAATCGAAAACTATACTCAAGTAGAAATAAATATACAAAACGTAAACAGAACTTTATAACTAAATAAAAGCCTCCAGGCATAAAGGTTGTGCCCAGTTACGTATAACCATACATGTAGCAGTAACTCGGAAGTCACAAATGATAAACTAGGACCATCGAGTAAATAAGAGTTAATTACTAATAACAATAACAAAACCAAGGTCAGCATGACGTCCAGTCACCACAAGCAGCACCCGTTCATTAGCATAACGCAAAGATCAGCCATTACCCCCCTCGACATATTTAAGGGAAGGAGGCAACCCGGCCCCCAACGCTACCGCAAGCAGTGACATCTAAGGGAGCATGACGAACTTGCTGCCGGTTGCTCAGGCAAGATTATTATGATCAATTGTTGAGGTCGCTAGCTAACCACATATTGCAATGCCACTCATAAAAGACATTGTAATGAGTAGATTATGTCAATGATAAATAAAAATAAAATAAATTGACTTACATGCAAATAAATAATTATATGAACTCATATAACCTCATATAACTCATATAAAAGTAAGCTAATTCTGGAGAAAGAACATAAACATTGTCTTGAGTTAATCACAGCGACCAACTATTCTTATGGTTTAAGTAGTGGTGGATAGAATAGTATGCCTTTGAACAAAGGTTATATTTTACTTCAGCTTGAAACGCCTTGTAGGGCAAATCTAGCAAAGAAGAGGGTAGCTTGTTATAAAAGGATATACCAAACCCACCAAATGAGTTATGTACCAAGCCGGTCAAATGGAGCACGTAATTTGTCCTTATTTCTGGTGTTAACATTACAATATCACTTTATAAGAGACTGTGACCTCTGAATTTGTTTCGGCCTTTCTTCTCAGAGTAGTCAGATAGGAAACGCCGACCTCATCTAGTTTAAAAAAAAAAAACATGTTTGACTTGTAAAAGTGTTTGTACAAACCTACTTACAGAAATAAAACTCTATTCTTAATAGTTTCATTCAACTTTAGCGTCAAATAAAAGCTTGTAATAATAGCAATATAATATCCTAACGAAAACTATTAACAAACTAAAATATGGCGGCGAAAAATTCCTCCGCATCGCTGTAGACTGGTAATGTACCAAGGTAAAAGCCAGACCTTGGTTCACTGGAAGTGTTAACCAGCCGTTTGGAGATTTCATTGAACAGACCTTGACGGACCCCACAGCCCGAGGGTTTCAACCAACAGCTCGAAGACCTGGTAGGTAGGTTTAGTAGTTGGAGAAGTTATTTGATGATTTCCCATCCAAAAAAATGGATGGGAAATCATCAAATAACTTCTCCCGCTCTGGGTGGAGCGGGAGGGCGTGTCAGACTTCTACTGACTAAACCCCACCCGTGTTCCTTCAGTTGCCTGTGCCAGGGTCACGGTAACTCTTTCGAACAACCCGCAACCCTGGCAGGCATCGGCCCTAGCGGACCCCTTCAGCTAGTGCTGACATCTGTTTGAGGCGCTAGTAGTTGAACCCTACTATTACAATAAAATAAAAAGTTGATAACCTTGTAACCTCTGCAACTATAAGAACAATTAAAACAAAGTTTTATGAAAGTAACTATGAGTTATTTATTACTCATCAAAGTCACACAATCCCTTTGTGACCTTGACACCCACGAGAGGAGATGCATTATCTTCTATCTATACCTACATATTAGAAATTAAAGGCACATTTCGTGTCTGTCTGTGTGACTGCTTTATTCTTTAAAACTACGCAACGGATTTTGATGCGGTTTCCACCATCATTTAGAGAATTTATTGTGGAAGGTTTATAATAGGTTGGGGGAAAAGTTTCTTCGCATTTTTTAAGAAAATTCAAAACATTTTTTAATATAGTTTATTTACATTTAACTAAAGTATGTAGGTACCATTTTGTTCGATAACTTTTTGCCATCTTGTAGGTAGGGACATGATCCCATTGCTATAGAAATTTTGGGATTTCTGGTCAAAATACCGCGACAAGTGGTTTTGGCAGTCCTCTCGTGATGTTAACCTGACACTGCCTAAAGAATTCTGAAGAGACCGAAACAGGTGGAAATCTGAAGGTGCAAGGTCAGGACTATACGGCGGATGCATTAACACCTCCCAGCCAAACTCTCTTAATTTTTGCTGAGTGGCTAAAGATGTGTGAGGTCGAGCGTTATCATGATGAAAAACCACACCCCTTCGGTTGATTAATCCCGGCCGCTTTCTCTCAACTTCTTGCTTTAATCTCATCAGTTGTTCGCAGTAGAGTTCAGAATCGATGGTCCTGCCTGGTGGTAACAGCTCATAATGAATAATGCCCTTCCAATCCCACCACACACACACCATCACCTTGTTGCAAGTTAACCCGGGTTTCGCCACAGTCTGTGAAGCCTGACCGGCCTTTGACCACGACCTTTTTCGCACGTTCTTGTCATACGTGATCCACTTTTCATCACCAGTTATCAGCTTCTTCAAAAATAGTTCGGTTTCATTACGTCGTAATAAAGAATCACAAATGAGTACACGGTTCATTAGGTTTCTTTCAGTGAGCTCGTGAGGTACCCAAATGTCGAGCTTTTTTGTGGACCCAGTTTTTTTCAAATGCGCCAAAACTGTTTTGTGGTCAATTTCCAGTTCTTCAGCTACGTCGTAACTACTGATATGCCGATCTTGCTCCACTTTTTCAAAAATGGCATCCATTTTATCCGTAATAGGGCGACCAGAGCGACGTGCATCTTTGACATCAAAATTTCCGGATTGAAAACGCTTAAACCAAATTTGTGCTACTCTCACAGACACTACACTAGGTCCATAAACATCGCAAATTTTTTTCGCGGCTTGCGTTGCATTTTTACCTTTTTTGTAGTAAAATTTTAAAATGTATCGAATTTCTTCATTAGATTCACTCATCTTGACGGAACGAAAAACAAATGAAAATCACACATTTTCCTAATTTGAATTTGGAATTATGTTCTTTAAAATTTAAACTTTCAATGATACCAAAACCAGCCAGATACAAATAGTATAGCCAAAGAGATTTTATTACAAGTTCATACATACTTTTTCCCCAACCTAATATGTATAATACATAAATATTAAACTTACTTATAATAAAGAAATCTTGGTGTATTGTCGTAAGAACCGTGCGAAGCAGGGCCGCGTCGCTTGTCTATTATAAACTGTAGGCCTATAATATTTACTATGTGGGCATGGCGTTGCATCAGAACGATGAACTAATGATTCATCTTAATTATTACATAGCATCACGCCTCTGTTCTCTGAAGGGTTTAGGCAGAGGTACATAGTAAGCCCGTCTTTCGTCAGTTACCTATGTTATGTTCCATGAAATAGGGGGCGAACCAACTGCCATTTAGCGGGCCCAAACCCAGACACATAACTGGCGAAATGTGGGTGTACTATAACAGTTACAGGTACACCCCTGCCTAACCCTTCCGGTAATACAGGCGTGATATTAAAGAAAAAGAAAGAAAGAAAAATAATTTTATATGTCACAGAAACACAATCAATCTGCCTAGCCTTTTCCCAACTGTGTTGGGGTCGGCTTCCAGTCTAACCGGATGCAGCTGAATACCAGTATTTTACATGGAGCAACTGCCTATCTGACCTCCACAACCCAGTTATTGGGTAATACGGTACCCCTTAGTAAGACTGGTTGTCAGACTTTCGGGCTTCTGACGACCCGTAACGACTGCCAAAGATCCACGAATGACAGCCGGGACCAACGGCTTAACGTGCTTTCCGAGGCACGGAGGAGTCTCGGTATGTAAAGATGGTCACCCATCTACGGACCAACCCCGGCAAGCGTAGCTTAACCTGATGGATCGACCCGTGCGGCTGATATTACGAGTACTTAGCCACGAGCTCCTCTCCGCGTCACAGTAACACGTGCATACAAAAAGATATTTAACTCGAATTTTACATAAAGAAAAATAAAACAAAATGGATCTGCATACAAACCATGATGTTTCATGGTTTTAAATCCAGATTCTGCTGTTTTTGAGAAATTCCAGATGGAAAACCCTACTTTAACCGACTTGGGAATCGAACCCCACGTTCAGTTGTCGCTCTTGCAACCACAAGACCAATGAAGCAATTTAGGGCATTCGCAAAAATAATTAAATATGCCCAGAGCCTCGTTTTCAGCTAGTTAATTATATTTTTATTTATTTATAAAGTGAAGTTTTACTGAGAATAGCCTTGATTATTATGTCAAACATAAAATTAAATACTATTTTTAGTTTACGTACACTACCTACTTGAGCTGACTGATAAGGTACACCAACGACCTTTTATGTATAATGTATAATATTCACGAAAATGTCAAAAGTTATTACTTATGTACTTAGTGTGGGTACTACTGAAAACTAAAATTACAGTCAGCATAAGTAAGTCGTGAGAAATTAATATAAAAAGTTTTTTTTTTTTTTTTTGTTATTTCTTACCATTATAAATAACACATACTTTGTGTTTAAAAACTTATGGTAGACAACCTTAGAATCTATTCTACTAAATAACATATTGAAAATTACAGCGTAAATGAAGTAGTTTTCGACCTTCGCGTTTACCCAAACCATCATAGTAAAGTTACTCGTATTAAAACAATTTATAAACCTAAATCATTTCTCTTTTCAGGCAAAATGTCATCCTAAACCATGGCGCTGAAACTGAAATACAAAGACGAGCACGGCATTGTCCAGATCAACATGAGTCCCTCATCGAGCCCGAAGGAACCCGACAAAGACATCACAGACCCGAAGTTCGACACGATCAACAACCGATTCGCGCAGTACGATCTCTTCGGAGGCAAGTACGACGTCGATTCAGGAGGGGAGACACCGCGGTCACTCTTCCGAAGCCGCTACAACAGCATTGAGGAGGAGCTAGCCAACACTCCGTACGCATTCACAACCGAACGCTCTCTAAGACTAAACAGCGCAAATAAACTCGACATTACTATCCAATCGCGCGACGAGACATCTCCTTCCAAAGATATCCAGGACGATCGATTTTTCAAACGAAAATTGAGTTTGGAATATGATGAATCGTTATTCGGTCCGCAGATCGATTTGAAAGTGAGCGATTGTGGAACTCCCGCGTTTACGGTGACGCAGTTGATTCATGCGCAGGATCGATACTTCGATCTGTCGGCGCGGCAGTCGGAGAGTCCGTGTGGTAAAGTGTGTGCTGACTGTACTGAAGTGCGTGTGCCAAGTCCGGAGAGGAATGATGAGGCGTTCCGGGTGCTGTCTGCTGAGGTGAAGCAGGGAGCCGTGGTTGCGGCTAAACCGTGAGTATTTATTTCTTCATTTTTGTTTTGACAGGAATCTTTATTTGTGGACATATCGTGAAGTTTAAATATGTTTTTTTTTACAAAGTTTTTTTTTACACAAAAACAATAATTCAATTTTTCAATTTAAAATCAGCACGTTAAACAATTTAAATTAAGTATTCCTTACGATATGAGAAAATAATTAAATTATCGGGACATTTTTGCATCAGCTACGGTACCGTAATTTGGTCCTACTTTGCTCCAATATTTGCTCCAAATGTTGAAAATTATGATTATTTTTAGAAAATCAACTATACAATTTACTTAATGTATTATTTTATGGATATATAGCTTATTTGTCAAGTATTTATATAGGGAAATAGATATTATGAAGTATATTATGAATTTATTTTTGACAAATAATACTGAGCAAAATTACCCATGGTGTTGGGTATCTTTGCTCCTAGATATAGTCTATGTAATCTCCATTGTTAAAGCTGTTGGAGCAAATTAATGCTTTCCTAATTCAAACTCTGCTCCAGTTATAATATGTTTTGCTATTTTGGATGATATAAATTGGTGAGATATGGGTAAAAACGAAAAAATGGATAAAAACGGATGCGTTCATAATTTAATTAATTGTTGCAAAATTTTTAACGTAGAATAGGCGAAAACATTTTACAGAACAGGAGCATAATTACACGTAGAGGAGCAAAGTAGGACCAAATTACCAGTATGTATGTTTTGGTTACTTTTATGATATTTTATTATCTATTAACAAATTAGGTTACAGTTAGGAAACATTTAGGTAATTATTACTGAAACAATAAAAAAGGTTTAACCTACGAAGTAGGCTCTATAATTGTTTTTGCTTGAAAACAACAATGATACTGTATTTTGTTCCTAATCACGACGACCGTGATAGTAACAAAATACGTTTGTAACAAGTGTAGTACCTGTTTCATTTTTGTTACATGATGAGTTGACACAAAATCTAAACAAAAAATCTTAAATATATCCAATGTCGAATCTTTCCTACCTTAAAACCGTAATGTAGTGTGAAGACAGACAATTTAATTACCTACAGTCCGCAAAAGTAACCCATTGTTTGGCCAAATCAAAGAAAATCAAAAGGAGCATCTATTTTTTCAATGTGCTGACGAATTAATAATAAACATAGGAAAAGAAACAAATCTTACCAATAAATAAAACACACTTCTAAACAAATCTATAAATTGCCATCTATCCTACTTAATTACGTCCATAAATAACGGTACATTGGAGATCAGACGTTCCCGAGAATAGACCAAAACTAACGGACATACAAAGCTAAACTGAACTTATTGTGTATCACCCAAAATAGTCTTCAATAGGCGACAACTGTATTTGAACTTACGCTAAACTTATTTTTGCGTTTATTTTTTAGTATTTAGTTCTTGATTTTTCCTCGTATTAGAGAGGAACTACTTTAAATGTATCAGGATAAGGTATGTTATTCCAGAACATGGTCTGGCTGTTCATACGTAATTTGAGTGAAAAAAAGGAGTGGAACTCACTACCTGCGTCTGTGTTTCCGAACGCATACAACCCTAATCTCTTCAAAGTTAGAGTGAACAGGCTTCTTCTGGCTAAGCTCACTCCATCGTCGACTCTGTCTCTGTCACCTCTGACCTAGACTAGAGTCAAGAGCAAACCCATCACAAATAAAAAAATAAAAAATAACCATCAATGTAAGTGGGATGGAACCATCGATCAAAGGATGGGATATTACATCCATATGTGCCCAGATACTGTCATGTTTTACCTGCGTACTCGTAAAACATCCCATGTGCCGTCCTACCAAAGTTACAATGTGCTAAAAATCGTGAGAACGTATCAAAGAGAATCATTTTCTCATTTACTAATAAAACAATGTAGGCGTAGGCCTCAAGGCTTTATATAAAACGGCTTATCCTAATAATTTGGTGATTATGTATGGCGCCAAATGATAGAAACACAGTAGGTATATTATCATTTAATCGTCCATTGCTAAATATGGACATAACACAGTTGGAATCACCATATTTGACAATCAAATTGGTGGTTTTACTGTATCGCCTTTTTTTGTTTACTACAGCTATGGAAACGAAAAACCTAAACTTGCAGTTTGAAATGAAAACACATAAAGTGCAAGCGCCGTGATCACTGCTCCTTCCAATTCTCTGTATGAGAAGAGGCGTTAAACTGAGACAGTTCGTGATCATCCTCTTATCACAATCTATTTGTTTTCGGCACAGAATGTTATGTTTCTTCTATACATCTCAATTGTAACTCCCCTTTCTGTAGCCAAAGATATCATCTTTTTAACCAACTTCAAATCTCTTCAAAGTTCTCAATTCTTCTGTATGTTTTTTTTTTGTATGTTTGTAACGCGATTACTCAAAGACGGATGGACTGATTTGGAAAATTCTATTTTTGTTTAAAAAGGTGGTGCCATATAAATTTTATTTACTTTACTAGTTTTTGAGTTAGCTTCAATAATGCGTATTTTTTCCACTTAGTTTATGTGAATCATGTTTAAATCTATGGGGATAATGTTTTAATAAGTTCCTATCACTGTTATTGACATAGCAGGTATTATTCGAATTTATGTGGGGTAGGTACCACAACTAAAAAGTGAAAAGTAAAAACTTTTTACCTAGCAAAAAATACAACCGACTTCCAAGACGAAAAATAACTTTAATTTCGGAAGTCGGTGGCAAAAAACGAAAATACAAAACCAAAGACACCGACTACCGAAATTAAAGTTATATTTCACTTTGTAGTGTTTTGTTTTGGAAGTCGGTTTTATTTTTTGCTAAAAAGTTTTATTGTAAAACCCGTTCATCGGTCCTTTAGCCTTCATCTACTTTCTCTCTCATAGCTATCCATATTAGAAAACACAACTTTGCTAACCACACTATGTCCCATGCACAATGGGTCTAGATATTATTTTATGCTGCTGTATACCATGTCACACCTTGGTTGCATCTCTCACCCCGAATCTTTTTAACAATAAAACAATTTTTCGTCATAAATATTCATGTAGACAAGATAACAGACGTTACCGCGTGTTTCAATACGCGTGTGAAAGCAACAGATCATATATTTTAATATAAAGATCTAAATAGCTTAGCTTACACAGAGAAAATAATGTGCCCTTGCAGTATTGTTCCGTGTGAGTAGCATGTTCTCTTCCTCAACATAATCTGCCTAGCCTTTTCCCAACTAAAGAGGGGTTGGCTTCCAGTCTAATTAGATGCAGCTGAATCCCAGTATTTTATATGGAGCGACTGCCTCTCAGATCTCCATAACTCCATAGCTCACTGGGTAGCACGATAAGTAGTATTTACCATTAGGCATAAGGCTTTTGACGTTTGGTTACCCATATCACCTTATAGTTATCATCTCCCTGTTCTTGTTGCATGTCATCTAGCGCTACACGTTTTCATCTTCCATTCTCCCCTGTCAACAGACACGCTATCATTCACTCCCTTCTCTTTCATATCATTCCTCACACAATCCATCCATCTTTTCTTTGGCCTTCCTCTTCCTCTCCATCCATCAACATTTATATTTATCACTCTTTTAGTCACATGCCTCCTCATTACATGCCCATACCAAGCCAAAAGATTTCCTTTCAAATGTGGTCTCATAACAACTTAAAGTACCTATGTAATAATATTTATATAAGTGTTTAATTTTTGGTTTTGTTTAGGGTATAATTGTTTTCAAACATGGCACATTTCAAAACAGAACAAGGCGTGTGAATTTAGGTAGGTTCTTAATAATGAACAAAATTGCTATTGTTACTAGCACTGTATATATCATAAATAATATCTGCTCGTGAATCAAGCAGACACGCAGTGTGCATGTTTGGTGAACATGATGCAGCTCTTTCGTTCTCTATATATCATGAGAAGTTAGAAGAGCAGCCTTGCGTACTGTGTTCCGGTCTTCCACTTAGCGTGTCGATGGCAATCTAATTAGAGTTGGCCCAGAATTCGGCTACTTGTTTGGTGCCATCAGTAGCATCGATCAGTGCCTGTGACGTTACAGGAACTGATGAATGTTACAGGACCCGCAGGACGCGATACTTATTCTGTGTTCCGGTATAGGTGCCGATGTAATTACAGGCATATGGGACATGAGATTTCAGCTCAGTCCCTGGAATGCCAATGCATCTGGAGTGCCATTGGTAACATCAGATGGATCGTCTCGTTGTGTGCCATCTAATATCATACAAAAGACTAATGGTGATGACAGGCTGAAATGACAGATGATGACGTGAGAGTTGTATGGAAGAAAAAGACATTCTGCGCCGACCACTAATAAATTAGAATATGGACGGGACGCTGATGCTGATGGTAGGAGCTAGTTTGTACAAAATCCATATTTTTAGTAATTTATAGTTACCAGAATATTTTAAACTTAAGATTAAAATCTTCTGTTAACTACGTATATATTATATAGGAATATAACATTAGACAGCGTAAAGAATGCTGGAGGATGTTCACGTGAGCGTAAAGTAAGTGTAATATCTTTATTAACATCATGTAACTAAGTTTGCACGAAGATTAGCTTTTGTTATATATTAATATTAGAGCATATATTAATTTTAGCTACATACTAATAATATTAGAGACGTAATGATTTAACTAACCATTGGTACTAATAAAATTGGTTTTAGCAAACCAGAGTCATTTCTATTTGCAAGGCTGCTCTTTTAGCTTTACATTATAGAGAAGGAACAAGCATTACAAATCCTTTTTTATTGTTTATATTTCCTGTGCGTATCATCATCATCTTCCTGCCCTTGTCCCATTTTACTTGGGGTCGGTGCAGCACGTTTTCTTCTTCTATTCTCTTCTGTCGAGGAGATGCCGGTTTCCTCACGATGTTATCCTTCAACTTTTTGAGAGCAGTGGTGATATTTTATTTACACAAAGTAAAGCGTCTGGGTTCGAATCCACGACCTACAACTCATAAGTTATGAGTTGTAGGTCGTGGATTTGAACCAACCACGCCAGCTGGCCTGTCTGTGTGTTATGAGTATGTAACACACAGACAGGCCAGATGGCGTGGTTGGTTAAGATTCCGCCTATCACGCCGCAGGTCGTGGGTTCGATTCCCATCCAGGACAAACATTTGTGTCCATGAACATGTCTGTTTGTCCTGAGTCTGGGTGTAATTATCTATATAAGTATGTATTTACAAGAAAAAAGTAGTGTATGTAGTATTTCAGTTATCTGGTTTCCATAATACAAGCTCTGCTTAGTTTGGGATCAGATGACGGTGTGTGAAATGTCCCAGGATATTATTATTATTATAATTCGGGGCCACCACTGCTCTAAACTCCATACTCATGAAGTAAATCCAAAATATTATAAGGAAAAGTAAAAAGACCAAAAACCGACAAAAGTAAAGTAACTTTCTTACCAGGAAACTTAACCTAGAAAATCACAACAAAGTTTATTATATAACATTGTATAATCAGCAGTAGGTACAAGAGTAACTAACCGACGGAAATTACCAAACGAAGCGTTAGTAACAAAAACTACCAGTAATTGTTCAGTGACAAGTACGAGTAACCATTCGTAATTCGTAATGGTACGATTAGGGAAAACCACCACTTCCATTATTTTAGTTAATTGTACGATTTCCTATAGACAGCTATCGATAGACGTTTATTTTCAATTTCAAGATAGAGGTAAAAACAATTTGTCTTTATAAATATACAGGAGAAACTCAGAATGAATAATATTTCAATAAAATATTAAGAAAAAAGAAATTAAATCGATGTCAAAAATAAATTAACTCAAAATTATGAAATAACTTTAATTTCGGAAGTCGGTGTCTTGGGATCTGTATATTAGTTTTTTGTAACCGCCTTCCGACATTAAAGTTAAGTTAAGTTAAGTATAATTTTTGAGATAATTTCTTTTTGAAGTCGATTTTATTTTTTTTTTATTTCGTAATTTTTAGTTTTTAGTAAAAACTGGAATCTTTGTTTGTAATAAGTATTAAATAGTAGTAAATATTGCACTACAATTTGACCAAGGTTTTGAGATGTTTTCCCTTTTACACCACACCCGTAGCTCGTATCAATAAGCCGGTCGTCACACTTACAGTTATAAGTCCATTATCTTGAAAACAACCAAACCGATTTTGATGAAACTTGCACTGTTCCCTAAGTTGAAGTAAATGTAACCCAATAAAAATAAAAATAAATCACGATCCGATTAATAGTTTCGGAGAAATGCGTGGATAAACATACATACATACAAATATATAAACCTACAAACATACATATATCTATAAAAATGTGTATATGGGTTTGGAAGCCCTAATAGATTATCATATGTGAATATATTATAGTTCCAATAATATTACGATTATTATTATAATACGTGTCGAATTGATAACCCCTTTTTTAGATGTCTGTTAAAAATTACATTGTGTATGGTGGGCTGTATGTATCATAATTGTATTTATTATCACTATTTTGCTACTCGTACACATAAGCCTCAAAGAAAAAGAGGGCATTATCTTTATCAACCCGTTACTTGCAAGCTTGTTCAAGTTCTGCGGAGAAATGAAGAGAATAAACAAGAAAAGTATTAAACAAATGTGGATTGATATAACGAAAAGATGCATATCAAAGAAAATATGGATGGATTGTGCGAAAGATGATAAGGCTAATAAGGAAGTGAATACTGAGTAGCTGATAGAGATTTATGGAAGCAGAAGATATGCTGCGCCGACCCCAAATAAATTGAGATAGGGGTGTGAATTGAATATATTGAATTGGTTCTGATGCAAAAAAGTTCTAAAACCAAGCACTTTACGCCTTACCAAACAAAATATAACAGTTACAATATTAAATGCTCTTAACTTATCAACAAAAGTGGTATTTCCAAATGAAGATAATGTCAGTGTCGATGCCCATATACTATCAGTATTAATATGCTAGACATCGAAAGCAGTATAAAGTCGACCGGCCACTGCTACACTACGGCCGAAATATCTGGGCGAGTCCGAACTTCGCGCAAAAGGTTGCGCAGTAACATTGTTTAGGAACCAAATGGTGACATGAGGCGGGTGTGAGGGAGAGAACATGCGCGAAAGTTCGTAGTGCCTATGTTCTGACTTGCCAAGATATTTCAGCAGTAGAGCACGTAGGATGTCGACGGGGCTTTTTGCCACAATAGATGCGCAGTTCATTTGTTTGCCGGCTACTCACCCGAGCGTAACGTGGCCGTCACAATTCAATGCATTTATTTCAATTAAACAAATTACTTGGCAGGCAGTTTTGAATTTTCAAGGAGTCACTCAGTGAGAAAGATGAAGCTCATTCCAAAACGTAGTAGGTTCCAATAGATGATCCCGCCTACAATTTTATATACATCCGTCGCTGTGGAATGGCGCCTTTACTGTGTCTTTAAAGTATATACAGTTTAACTAAGTGGCGGTCTGATGTCATCGCGATTTGACGACAAAAACTTGGAAATTACAACAAAATTTTGAGAGCCAGTTAACTTTTTTGTGGAGCAGTTAAATGTAGCTAATTCGGTACATGAATCGTATATAAAAAATCCTTCGTTCCTTACTTAAACAAATATTAATAGGATTGATCCTATTTATAGAAATATATAGGATCGATACTATAATATTAATACTTGTTTTAATCTACCGATAGTGGCACTGTTTTCCAACACAACATAATTGTGTCTGCTAGGAAAGTTTTGGCGCTCATTGAATCATTCAATCAATTCAAATTCAATTCAATCAAATGGGTCTTTTAATTTATGTCTCCATTGGAAATGGGAACAAAATACATCACAACAAAAGACACCTCCATAATTAACCTACAATGACTGTTCCCAGTGACTCGGGTTTCATGTGAGAGGGAGTAGGACATACCCAGTGCGGGTTGGTGGATGTCACATGTCTTCGATTTTCAAGTAAAGTCATTTTTTTACACTGGCATAATGCCATTGGCGAATGCAGGAGGTCTTTAATTTTTATATTCTCGGACATGCTGGTTTCTTCAAGCTATTAAGGTGTGTAGGTGAGAAGGAAATATATAACAATCAAACAGCACCTAGTGCAAATTTTTGCCTTTTCTTATTCTGCAGTATCAAGCACTTTGTTTCACTCATGGTCATCACCACTGCGGTTTTATTCTTCAGTACCACTCTATAATCTATGCCAATTTTCAACTACCTTCCGGTTTGCCAGGTTTCGTCACAAAAACTCGTAAATAATAATAATCATTGGTTTCAAATATTAAAAGAAGTAAAAACATTGCATTATTACAAACAAATGGAGCGCAAAATGATTAGATGGCCTTTTCCATTGTTTGTTTATTTCCTGAAAATTAATTCATAAAAACAGTTTTCTTCAATGTTATTTTTAATCTACGATAAGTAGGTGTTATATCATTGTCTCTTTGGAGTAGGTAAATATAGTTTCTCTTTTTGTTCGATTTTTTGATGCCTCCGTTTTGTAGGTCAATCAATCTGCCTAGCCTTTTCCCAACTATGTTGGGGTCGGCTTCCAGTCTAACCGGATGCAACTGAATACCAGTATTTTACATGGAGCGACTGCCTATCTGACCTCCACAACCCAGTTACTGGGTAATACGATACCCCTTGGTAAGACTGGTTGTCAGACTTTCGGGCTTCTGACAACCCGTAACGACTGTCAAAGATCTAGGAATGACAGCCGGGACCAACGGCTTAACGTGCTTTCCGAGGCACGGAGGAGTCTCGGTATGAAAAGATGGTCACCCATCCACAGACCAACCCCGGCAAGCGTAGCTTAACCTGATGGATCGACCCGTGTGGCTGTTATTACTTAGCCACGAGCTCCTTCTCCGTTTTGTAGGTACTGTAAAGGTACACGTACAATGGGCAACCTTATACTGACATTCTATCGCTCAAGCAAATATCGAACCACTTTTGAATAAAAAATAGTTCTAGTTGGTTTTAGGAGGGCACCCACAAAATATCACGCCTGTTCGAAGAGTTCGGCAGGTGTACCTATAGTAGATCTACACCCACTTTTTTCAACTCCTTCTTCAACTGAGCGATACGCGAAGCAACAAAAATTGACAAAAAAAAAAAAAACGTAAATACTTAAAGAATCGTCCATACAATGCACACGTTCTTATCAAAGACTTTTGACATGTGAACACACAGCACTCTCTTGCGGCGAAGCTTCCGGGAAACAACCCCATTGGCTAGTGGTCAGTCAGGTGTTCTCGATATCAATGCGACATTCTTAAAACTGGTAACAATAATTTAAGGATTATGTGCAATCATAAGATTCATCGGTTCGATACTTATTAATATTTGCTACAGGTTAATGGCCGAAATTAGAATAAAATATTGCACAGGGTTACCTACTAAACATTAGGTACTAAAAAATTGTATAATGTATCGAAGTAGACCGTAAGACTGTTTGTCCACCGCAGCGGGAAGAGGACGTCCACGAGAAAACAGACGACGGCGCCGAAGTAGAGACAGTATCTATACATTTACTGTGGCGCCGTTGGCTGTTTTCTCGTTAGTCTAAACAAATATCACGATTGCTTGTTAGTAAAATCAGTGGTTCCATTTTGGGTACAACTTGCTCATCTTTCATAACAAAAACAATGCTTATATACAAAGTACAGTAAACGTAACATCACTTGAAATAGGTAACAGAAACACTAACATTTCTTATATAAATGAGTTTTAATAACCTTAATCATATGATGGCGTAAAAACCAAGGCTTTCGGTACAAAAACCATTGACATAACACCACTGACTTGTAACATAACCAAGGTTGAAGTATAAGAAATTAACTTCTTGGTTTTATGGTTTTGCTAACTGGTTTCCGTGGCTCTGCCAGCGTGAAAAGTTTTGAATTTACTATTTGGGACGAAAAGCAGCCAGTGTCCTTCAAATATCATTCAAATTAGTGCATTAGTTTAGTTGTAAAATGAATTAAACAAATACACGCACTCACTTCACAACACGATCATTCTCTTGGTTCACTTGCAGACTTTTGTGTGTTTAGGTCTGGTTTTGTGCTCCGTGAGGTATACTTATGTGAATAAACATAATTTTAAAAGATGATAATTAACACTTTGAAGGACACTATACGGCCTTAGCAGTAATAACAATAAAACCTCTAAAGTGTCTCGTTCCTTTCTTTCAAAGCGTGAATATTGCTACATCTCTGCCTTCCGCGGATTACAGGTGAAATTTTATTGTAATTAATATTTGGTACAAATAAATCAACTTAGAATATAAATAAATAAATTTTAAAAAGATATTGTGCACTGAAAATAAAACAGTTGTCAGTATGCAGATAAAACTCGACTGTAAACTGTTCCACAATACCAGAGACTTTCAAATTCATTCGTGGTGATTTATACAATGACACAGTGTAGATCGCGTCTCAGATAGAACGTCTACAAGATATTGTAGTTGTAAGAGGCAGAAATCAAACATAACATCACGCCAGTATGACTGAAGAAAGCAGAGGTATATTAGGTAGTAAACCACATTTCTCCTGTTAAGTATGTTTGAAAGGAAACGAGTCTATAGCCATTACAGAACAGTTTAGGAATGCAAAAAATAATGTTAAAGCTACCTGGAATGTCATTAAGAGTGTCTCAGATCTTCAAACTCGTTGTCCTCCCTCTTTTGACCTGTTGCAAATTTCTAATAATCCAATATCCTCAATTAATCACGTCAATAACTTTTTTGCTAATGTTGGCAGCAGTTTGGCGTCCAAATTTAAATCACCCTCAATGGAGCCCAACCTTGTGACAAATTCCAGTCCGTGTGGCTCAATGGCTCTCCTTGAGGTAACCGAAGATGATATTGATTCCATTATTTTGGGACTCAGGGCTGATTGTGCTACTGGCGTAGACTGTATACCTTCCAAAATAATAAAAGCCGCGAGGTGCGTATTAGTTCCGATTATTACGCATGTCTGTAATGTGTCTATAAGAGCTGGTGTCTTTCCGACAGCATTAAAAAAAGCAGTAGTTCACCCCATTCACAAGTCTGGGCGCAGAGATGATGTAAATAATTACCGTCCAATTTCGATTTTAACATCAATGTCAAAGATCTTAGAACGCGTACTGAATAGGAATCTCACCAGTTTTCTTAAAGCAAACAGCATTTTAGCCAATAACCAATACGGTTTCAGACATGGTGTAAGTACCGAGGACGCAGTTATGGCTCTATCTAATCACGTAGCTAGGACGTTAGACAGAAAACACAAGTGCCTGGGAATTTTCCTTGATCTGTCAAAAGCATTTGACACCGTTTCTGCCCCAGCCTTATTGAAAAAAATGGAAAGGATTGGAATACGAGGACACCCTTTGAAAGTCTTCGCAGACTACCTCAGTGATCGTACCCAAAAAGTGAAAATCGGCCATTACGAAAGTGACGAGCTTCCTATTAAATATGGCGTACCTCAAGGCAGCATCCTGAGGCCTACTCTCTTTCTCATTTATATAAATGATCTTTGCAAACTTTCGCTCAAAAATTGTCAAATATTTACTTATGCCGATGATACTGCCCTTGTAATAGATGGCCCCGATTGGCCTGAGACATACCAAAATGCTGAAGCTGCACTTTCCTACGTGATGAAATTTTTGGCCAATAATTTGCTCACTTTAAATGTCGATAAAACGGTATACGTTCCTTTTGCAATTAGGTCAAATCTGTGCCCGGCAAACTCCCTTACCCTTAAAGCACACACTTGTGTTTCGTCAACGCAGTGTAGCTGCCTCTTCCTCACAAAATCTTCTTCTGTAAGATATCTGGGAGTACTCATTGATCAACATCTCAACTGGCACCCACAAATAGACAAAGTTACGTCTCGAATCCGTAAGTTGATCTATATATTTAAGAAGCTACGAAGCTCTGCTGATCATGATACGCTCAGATTAGTTTATTTTGCCCTTTGTCGATCGGTCCTAATGTACTGCTTGCCCGTGTGGGGTGGTGCCACCCAAAATGTTTTTATTCGTCTTGAGAGAGCCCAGAGAGCTGTCCTGAAGGTTATGCTCTTTCGTCCACGAAGGTATCCCACTGTGCAGCTCTATGCTGATTGCAGGGTACTCACTGTTAGGCAACTTTATGTGCTCCTGTCGACGCTACGTAAACACTCTGTGCGTCCCCCTGAGGAACCGTCCGGTAGACTTAAGCACAATGTTTTTCCTCTGGAACGCCATAGGACTGCCTTTGCCAAACGCCAATTCTATGTTTCTAGCATAAAAATGTATAACATCCTAAATAAAAAGTTAAAAATTTATTCTTACTCAACATTTCGTTGTAAAACCTTACTTAAAGATTATCTCCAAACATTAAACTATGATAGTACGGAGGATCTACTACTGGGTAATTTACAGTGATACCTAATTATAAATCTTTACGTGCACATCCACACACTGCACCTACACACACACACACACAAACCCTACATATACACTACACGTTCACCTACAGTTACACTTACAAACTACACACACGCTTCATCATACACGCATAACCATGTATCATTTCTCTTTTTTATTTTATTATTTTATCTTTATCTTTATATAAATAATAATTCTGTTTTCTACCATTAATTGTTAAAACTATTCCAAACTACTGAAAATGGCTCTAAGTTGCTACGGAGAATCACTGACTCCTAAGTCACAGGAACTTACACCTAGTTTAGGAGTCAGAGTATTTAATAACTGACCCTTGTAATTAAGCCTTTTATGTGTTACTTTTGTTGTATATTGTTAAGAGCTTTAGGTGAAATAAAGAATTTATTTATTTATTTATTTATTATTAATCGGGCACACATCTGGATGCCGGGATGCTACAGAGAAATTCCTGATATAAAAACCTAATAACACGTAGTCCGATCTGGGAATCAAACTTAACTATTTTAAGTTTTGTTTTTCTCATCATCTGTACTTTCAAGATCAATAAACAATTTATTATTATTTATTATTATTATTATGTTTCTATAAATCTCGGGACCCTGGGGTACCGGACCTTTGGAAGGCATACGAGGGGCCGAAGCCAACTTGCAGAGGCCCCTTAGGTAATTTTAAATGATGAGGAGGCACCAACCGACGATTATCTCTATCTGCACTATGCAAGTGCACCCAAGGACAACCCCCGGTTGGTGCAGGCCTATCCATGTCAATATGTTTTGTTTCCATGTCCATGGAAACAAAACATATTGGTCTATGGGTTTGGGTGGCTAAAGTGGATTGGGTAAATTGAACTATGGAAGAACTATGTCCCCTGCCAGACCAATGTTAAATATTATACACGGATAAAATGGCAGGGGGTGACTTGCACACTCAATAATGGAGCCCCGGAAACATTAACATCTTCTTTTTTTAAGTATATTGGTGTGTGCTAGCTGACTTATAGCAAATAATTAAATTTAATTTAATGTTTGTGTTGCGTAATGTACTTGCATGTAATTTGCACAGTGTTGTATAGAATATATATATATTTTAAATTTTTTTATTTAACTGAACAGACAGCTGTGCTGCTGAGGAGTTTGTTGCGCCACTTCTTCTCCTCAGCTAAAGCACTAGGAAGTGGTGAAGGGCGGGCGTTTTGGGGGACTGTCTTATGTAATTTTGACGTTCGAAAAGTGCTGATTCTCAGCCTAGTTTGAATAAATGACTTTTGATTTTGATTTTGATTATTATTATTATAATCCAATGCTCAGTAGTCGGCTAGAACAACTAGTCACTCAAGAATCATTGAATTTTATTTTGTTCACCAATATCATTCTACTGCTTGGCAAGGGTCTTCCCCATATTCTTTCACTTTTCCCTATCTGAAATTTCAATCTTCATCCAATGTAAACCATCTGAAGGCGATATTATTATCATGATTAACACGTTCGGTCCAGCGGCAGCGCCGCCGCTCTCGTGAGACGCGCACGTTATAACACAATATTTTCTCATATAAAATGGACATAACGTTCACGTTCACAAACGTTCTGCTTCAAGTATCCTAGAGTGTTACAAGATTAAACACAACGTGCCTAAACGGTCAATCCAACTGCATACAATTTGGACACAACGTCTGTTCCCGTCAACGTTCGTCTTGCGCACGACGTGTTGTTCAGACGTTGCGTATGTGTGCGTACGCACTTGTGCGAGTGTGTAGTAGACGACAACATTAAGCCGCCAAAATTTGATTTGTTTGTGGCTCCAGGTGTTTAACACTTGCAAGTGTTGCGGCGCAAAATTTCAACTAATGGAATTTACTACGGCTTCCTGACGTTGTGAGACGTAGTGCAAATAAAATCACATTTTTATTAGACGTGATTAGAATTGTACTAATTTGACGTTGATGGACTGAACGTGTTAATTATAATTTTAATTATTTTTTCGGCAAAAACAACTGAATACACAACTAGTCCACCGAATTTGTGACAAAACCAAGGCTAGACTAAGTTAATTATTTCTTTGTTCCGTTCACAGAACATGTAGGTAGCTATCCCATAGTGTGCTGTATTTAAATATAAGATAGCCTTGGTGATAGGCCTGGAAAGGTGTTTTGCAAATGTGACTGAATTGGAGAAATAAATGGGGAAATTATTTACATAATATGATTATTATGTATGTGCGACAAGAAGTGAAAAATATAAATACACATTAAAAGTGAAAGATGCTATGGATATATAGAGGGTGATTACTGCGATGTCGACTTAGAGATATGTATAGATAGACGTGCTGTGCTGACCACAAACTATTTGGTATAAGGGGAGGAGGATGATGATGTGGTTAAAGAAATAATACGAATATTTAGGTTCAAAATTGCAAAGCAAATGTGGTGAAGGTAGACGTAGATAGATAAAACATTTATTCAGTGCACAGAACCGACGTAGCACAAGACACAAAAGCACAATTAAATGAATGATTGATAATTAGTGACCGATACTTAAACACATGATTGTACTCATGATAACAAACAACTTTTACTATGGGATCAAACCGGAAATCGCAAAAAAAAAATCAGCTGCACCCTAGATTTTGACAAGTTACTCGTATGCGAACATGAATGTATGGGACAGCTGATTTTTTTCGCGACCACTGGTTTGGTCCCATAGTAAAAGTTGTTTGTTATCATGAGTACAATCATGTGTTTAAGTATCGGACACTAATAAGTCACTATATATATTTATATATATATATCAAATTATCTATATTAATTAGCTAAGGCGTCTCGTCTTGCATTGTGTTTTTGTCAAATGCAAATTAAATTGCTACAAGCAATTTCATCTTTACTTTTACCCGACTTTTCTTTCTTCTAAGGAAGTTGTTGCGCATCAAAACCAAAAAAACCCGGCCAAGAGCGAGTCGGACTCGCGCACCGAAGGTTCTGTACTATCCTACTTCCTACTTATCCTACATCCTACTATCCTTACTTCCTATCCTACCATCCTGTCCTACCTCCTACTAACATTATATATAAGAAAGTTTGTGAGGATGGATGGATGTTTGTTACTCTTTCACGCAAAAACTACTGAACGGATATTCATGAAATTTGGCACACAGATAGTTTATTATCACCTGGATTAATACAAGGATACTTTTATCCCGATATTCTTATGGGTTCGAGACTTACGTGGGTGAAACCGCGGTGCGCTGCTAGTCATATACTCGTATTAAAAAAGTGTGCTATTTACAGACATCGTTTTATTTTTCCTGTAATCTTTACATAAACTTCTATCAAACAGAATAATTTTAGATTTTTTTCCATGCAAACTTCGGAGATAAGGGGAGGAGGGATCGGTATTTTAATTACATTTTTCATCAAAAGTCGAAAACTACGCGGCCTAAGAAAAAAGAAAAAATGTTTGAGGATGTGCAAACAGCGCACTTTCATATAATACCCCACAGCCCCACACTTCGAATTTTTAAGACCCTTAATTCTTTCTTATTCGCAAAATAGTTGGGCAAACGTCATCTAAAATTATTTCAAAATTCAAGTTGATAGCATTAGTAGTTCTTGAGATATGTAACAGACAGACTGAGTCGCACCATAAGGGTTCCTTTTTACCATTTTAGTACGGAACCCCAACATGGTACTACTATACAAAAAATAAAAACATAGGTACTTAAAGAAATAAAGTGACAAGTGACATACTTCACATCAAATAACGAATATATACAGTGCGTGCGGTGTGCGTCGCAAGGTTGCACCAAATCCAGCACCGATTCCAGCTCAGCATATGTCAGGCAATATCTATCTTAATTATCTACCTATGTATGCTATATTTTGTAGATATTGCAGCTTAATTAGCCGTTTAGTTAACAGCCTAGCCTTTGGAAGTAGCGCTTGCCGGCTGCTCCCGCGGCACCGCTCGCTTCGCTTGCTCGGCTCGCGCGCAGTTTGTCACAGTTCCAACCTAACCTATAAATGAATTTAATTCAGGCCGCTAGTTGAACGGCCACCGTTTAGCTATAAGTCTAGGCTGTCAACTGAAAGGCTAATTAAGCTAGTTGGCTGCGACATAGACATACCTGCAATTTAGGCTCATTTTGACCACACACTACTAAACAAACGCGTTTAACGCTAAACAAGTTTAAAACATAATTCTGTCTCTGTCATCTTCAAACTATTGAAAGAAACAGAGCGATGTTTTTAACTCATTTACCGTTATACGCGTTTAGTGATGTGTGGTGAAAATGAGCCTTAGTATCACATTCAAAACTTATATTGCAATCTCGGGATTCAATGCTATAAGCTCCTATGAAAGCCTGTATGAAGTATTTTGTTTTTGGTAAAATTTTGCTAATACCACCCCGGGATCGACACTTTTACGACTATGTTCTCAGAGCATTTTTTACTTTACCTACATTTTTACTTTTTTTCACTTTACCATCTTTACATACCGAGACTCCTCCGTGCCTCGGAAAGCACGTTAAGCCGTTGGTCCCGGCTGTCATTCGTGGATCTTTGACAGTCGTTACGGGTCGTCAGATGCCCGAAAGTCTGACAACCAGACTTACCAAGAGGTATCGTATTACCCAATAACTGGGTTGTGGAGGTCAGATAGGCAGTCGCACTATGTAAATAAAATACTGGTATTCAGCTGCATCTGGTTAGACTGGAAGCCGACCCCAACATAGTTGGGAAAAGGCTAGGCAGATTGAATTTTTGTTCTATGAGCATTTTGAGCCAGTCAGTAAGGTATGGTAGGAGGGCTGATAGGGTACCCTGAATCTTTACCTAAGTAACGCTACTTAATGGAGGTTTACCCACAATTGAAACGAACTCAATATCCATGTCTCAACAAGTCCCGTGTATTGTCCGTACTTATATTAAATAGTTACTCAAACGGCTCGCGCACAGACCACGGTCTACTGGGTTCACTTTTTACAATCACCTTGAGACGCCTTGCTTTAAATGTTTACTACAAAATAGTATATTGTATGAATCAGTTTAAGTGGTGACTTCTATTAATCGGTGTTTTGATAGCCTTTTACAAGGGCAAGGCAGGCAATATTCAACATAGACGACCCAGCTAAAGATGCTTATGTAGGATTGCCTATAGTTATTTCCCCAAGAGACAGACGAACTATCTTTGGTATACATTTTGGCTAATAATACTTTGTAACCTAGCTATGGGTAATATTTTAAGCCATTTATGTCGTCTCAAATCGTGTTAATCCGTGATCCTGGACAATAAATGTTTTTCTATTTCTATTTCTGTTCAGGTATTAGATATCAAGTATTAATTTGTGTACTGTGAACTTAGTTTTCGGGCTAATAAGGAATTCATGCAAACGCATAATATTCAGTCTATAAGAAGAAATAAGTAATTTGTACTGCTGGGACCAAAGAGAATTAATAGTCATTGGCTGGGACACATATCTCCTCTATTTTAATTATAATAATTTATGGTCGTGGGTTCGATTCCCATCCAGGACAAACATTTGTGTGCATGAACATGTCTGTTTGTCCTGAGTCTGGGTGTAATTATCTATATAAGTATGTAATTACAAAAAAAAGTAGTGTATGTATGTAGTATATCAGTTATCTGGTTTCCATAGTACAAGCTCTGCTTAGTTTGGGACCAGATGACCGTGTGTGAACAATGTCCTAGGATATTATTATTATATTATTATTTTAGATGGGAGTGGGCCACACTCCACCAAGTGAGCCAAGTGTGGATGTGACATATCTTCAAATTTTTGGTTCTACGGTAAAACTGCGAAAAATTGTACACTTGTATTTTTATTATAACATCAACGTTATTTTTTATAAATGAGATTTGTTGTATATTGTACTGAATTGTTTTGTTTTAGACAATTCAAGATATCTCTTATTTTTTTTTTTTTTGTAATTATTGTCATGAACGTAACAATGTGTTAGTGTGAGTGGAAATAGTAAAGACTAGCCATTCAGCTATTACTGGGCTGAATTCCCAGGGTTTTCAGGACCTCCCTACCTAAGTATCATGATACATATAGATCAGGTGCTCTTTCGATGCACAGTAAATGCTCGCAAAGGAAAAAGAGCATAAACAATTATATGATATAATAGTGAACGATTCATATATTACTGACAACACAGTTTTAACATCTAATTGGTAGTAATAACTTACCAATTAGCAGTTATTATTTCGTGTTACTTCGGCATTGAAGACCAGTGAGTGAAGACCAGAGTCTAATCTGCTATTACTTTTACCCTTATTAACCTGTTTTATCACAGAAATGCGAAGACAACCTTGTAGAGGATGCGTAAGGAACCAGGTGCAATACGTACTTAATAAATGAAGTAACAGTATTTTCTAGACACACCATTATTACCCCTCGTGTACAATACCATCATTATCTGCCTAATCTTTTTAACCGACTTCAAAAAAGGAGGATCTCTATTCGACTCGTATATATGTATGTATGTTTGTAAGTATGTAAGTTTGTATGTCTGCAATTTCCTCAAAAACTAATGTACCAATTTTGATGATTCTTTCTCTACCGTGATCTACATACTTTCAGGAAGGTTTTAGTATATAATACATTAGGTAACTAAACTAATTTACGAAGTTATGTACATAAATGTACTGTATCTCCGGTATTTTTAAGCGGATTTTGATGATTCTTCTATTCGTTCGTCTTGGGCTTATGTAATTGTATATTCAACTAAAAATGGAAAAATAAATTTACTTTAAATATGTAAAAACCGACTTCAAAAACCTAAAACGAATAAAATAACTTTCATAAAAAATGTAACAGCTTCTGAAGTCGGTGCCAAGCTAAGGTGCATTGATATTGAAGAATTGAAGACACCGACTTCAGAAGCTGTTAAGTTTTTTTTTTATGAAAGTTATTTAATTCGTTTTAGGTTTTTGAAGTCGGTTTTTACTCTTTTAAAGTAAATTTATTTCCAATTATGTTGGGGTCGGCATAATACCAGTATTTTACATGGAGCGACTGTCTATCTGACTTCCACAACCCAGTTATTGGGTAATACGATACCCCTTGGTAAGACTGGTTGACAGTTGAATCATATAGCCTAAATAAATATCTAGCCTTCTTCCAGTTAGATTGGCATTTGCTTCCTAACTAGATTAAAGTTGTCTTCTCAATAAGATGGTTGACTTCCTAGTTAGATTGGGACCACTTTCCCTACTACATCAAAATGGCTTTCCCAAGTAGATCCGCATCCCAGGGTCCCCACTACGACGATGGTAGGGCTCCCAATTACAGGAGCTCGCTTCTCAGAACCATTTAGATCGGTTTTCCATCAAAATTACAATCGGATTCCAGTCTAATCCAGATGTGAACCAAAATCAAATGTGAAGTTGGTATCAAACCTAATAAAAAATCTCTAGCCTAAGGCAATTCACATTCACAAAATGGTGATCTCCTTTTATATCCACGCCGCCTCCGCTCAGTCGCCGGCAAGTTGCGTCAGCGATGCTTATCCGCTGTTTCCGTACTCTTTGCGAAACGTGAGCAAGTGTACATCAGTATTGTAGTCTAAAAGTAACGTATGTAGATTATTGTTGATACAATCAACAGTTATTGTGATTATATTGCGCAGTTTATTTGTTTTGATGTGAAGGGACTTATGAAAGAGCTTGGACGGAAATGTTGTGGAACAGTTAAATATACTTCGGCAGGTAGACTTTATTGCAGTATGCAGAGTATTGTCTTCACGATTACCGGTGAAATTATAATTATAAGCTCATGAAACTATATTTTTGAAGTGTAAACTTCTTTAGGCGCATTGAGCGATTTTTGGTAGGGGAAAATGTTACGGGTTCGTGTCACCGCACGCACCTCGACACCGCGATATGCTAAGCATAATTTTCACTGCCAATTCTTTTTTCTCTGCCAAGAATTGACAAATCTCTTGTTGCCGCAGATTTTCATAGGCGTCAGGTAACCATCATCATGGTCGTAGATCTGACTGACCATCCGTTTGAATGTCGACAATGATAGCGTGATTCGACAATTGTTTAAGTAAATGAGTAACCGTTCTGTACTCGTTGGCACTTTGATAAGTCTAGTCCAACAAATTTGTGTAAGTCCTAGGCTAATTGTTGTCTGTTCTTATGAGTTGTTCTGTTCAGAAGCTGTTAACAAACTTTTATTATTAAATAAGTAAATATCTATGACATGTAGTCAGGATGGCATGATAAGTAAGTTCTTAGATTTCCCCTGAAATTGAATTGCTGAGATTTGCACTCAATAGGTGTAAAATAAATTAAAAATTAGGTATTCTGTCTCGCAGTCAAACGATCGAATCGTAAAATCTTGATAGCAAAATGACAACAGAAGATGGCAAAATCCTTGGAATTCAATTTAATTATAAAGTCCAGTATTTCTTGAATAGTGAACTTGTAAGTAATTGACTTTGACACAAATAGCCGGTTGTATACCGACAGTGGTTCGTATACGAAAGTCAGACATCGCTTCAGTAATTGATCCGGAAGTCAGTTCAATTATATGCTACAATAGACTTGTCTATGAATAGAGTATAGTGCGTTGTTGTTATTTACGTGATACGCATGTTTTTTTACGTGATACGTATGTTTTTTGTACGTGATACGCATGTTTTTAACTTGACTCTGAAAGAAGCATATTTTTAAGAATTGGTTAAAACAATCAATACGCATTCAGGGTGCTGATGGGGTTGCCCCGATAGTACAGCGCATCAGGGATGTTTGCTGAAGTTCGCGTTGACTGCTTCTACGCTGTGATGCGGAAGCGGTGCGCATCTCTGGTTAGTAGGGTGCGGGGCAGCACCAACGGCATCCTGTCTATGGTAGCAAGCAGGCTAGATAGTGCGTTTGTGAGCCACTGCTGCGAGGTATCTGCTGCGCCTGTCACCTTGCAGCAGTGACGTCACAAAGTGTTCTGTTTTACTAACAGTTTGTAAGTGTATTGTTAGTAACACTATGAGTCTTGTTACTTAAATTAAATGATTATTATTATATAAAATCGCAGAAGACCTGGAAAAACGGTGTGAAAAAAGGATGCCTTTATCCTGCATTGATAGCAAAAGGATTGAATAACAATAAAATAATCGCTTGAAAAGTGAAAGATGATATTTACACATTTTATAGAAATAAAATATCATTGCAAGTTTGGGCAAGATCCTAAGGGATAAATAAATACCTAGCTGATACATGTAAAAAGAGTTTATTTTGTATTTAATTCAGCAGCATTGCATTCATTCATAATTGACAGAGCGAGCGAAGCGTCTCTGCTTCAAGTCTGGCAAAATTTGCTTTCCTTTTTCAGTTTGTTGCTACTCCTCTACAGGTCGTATTTTACAACCGATTTGGACGAAACTTAGTGTACAGGTTTTACGACTTTATAGATTTTTTTGTCGTCGGGGAGATTGGATTCAAATTGGATCAAATTTGCCCCTTTTTGGAGGAAGTACCCCTCCAAAAAGGGGCAAATTTGAAACGTAGTAACTTTGAGTTGGTCTCATAAAAAAATTTGTGAAGATCTGATGAAAAAAAAAACATAGTAGCAGTATCAATAATTACTTCTGCTTATTTGTTTGAGAAAAACAATCGTGATGTTCATCATCGTCTTGATTTTGAAATCTTCAGATAAATGACTTCGTGCACATCGCGTGCTACATATGTATACCTACCTCAATATATCGACATCAATACTTAATGTCATTCAAATCGTAGGCTTTATTTTTCTGTAGCAACATTGAGAATTATGTTACATCAATAACTTGTTACTCAAATATTAACTTTTACATGTTGTTACAAACAACTAAATGCAATATAGAGAACCGTTTAACTGTTTACAAAACCATTGCAATATTAGTGAACAATTTATTGATTGCTTAAAAAAAAAAAACAAAACAATACTCTGTATCGAATTTCGTCACTATTGTCAAGAATAAAAACAGTTTAATGTAACAATGTCATTATGTATTTATTTAGACCTCTAGCATTTAATTACATTGGTGAAAATGAATATGTTACGTAAAAAATGTAACAAATGAAGTTTCAAAACACACACGGGGATTCCATTCTTTGGCAGGATAGACACTGGCGCCGATTCTCTTGTTCAGTGCATCTTTTTCTTTCTATTTCATTAAGAAAAGGACAGACGATAAATTTTAGTTTAGTCCTGTCAAATTAGTCAGCGCCTGACGTAATTTGACGTATTTTAATCACATCTAAACTTGTGGAGTATCTTAATTTGACAGGACTAAACTAATATTTATTGTATGACCTTTTCTTAATGAAATAGAAAGAAAAAGACGCACTGAACTTAAATTTAGTTTAGTTCGGAAAAAGGGAATCGGCGCCATTTACTAATTTTAGAACTTTAAAACAGACTTTGACTCCTGAGTATGTGGCGCCATTTCTTCTCAGGGGTAATCAGATAGGAAATGTCGACTCCATGTAGCTTATTTTTATTTTATAAGTATGACGTGGAAAAGTGATGCTGATATCCTATTTACAGAATAAAAAACTCATTTCATGTGTTAAAAAGTGGTGATTGTCGCTGACGGCACCAGTGGATAGGTAACAGGTTGACAACCTACCCGTACTATACTCCACCGCTAGGCCAATGCCTCTATCACTAATAACTAGTTTAAACCTCGCAGATTAATTATTAAACCTCATTATGGCTGCCGGCCGCCATTACTGTCCAACAACTGTCAATTTGCGCGGGAAACCAACTGTCACATGCTGTCATTAATTACCGATTATACTATAAACGTGATTGTACAGACGCCAGCACATCAAGCTTCTTCATTCATTTCATTTCTTTAATAGATTTTCGACTTTATTGCTGAGGCATTAGGTTCAAGGTTAATTGGGAAAATCTGACAGACCTGCTGGCGTCTGTACATTCACGAGCAAAACTATGTATACACAGAACAAAATTCAAAATTGCTTTTCTCGTATAATAACGATTGCAACTTTGAAATAAGACCTATTTCAAAATAGTTTGGGTTCCAAAATGTTATGTTTGTAACAACATGAAATTACAATCAATACAGTAAGAGAAAATCAATTTTAAATGTTGCTCAGTGTATACATATTAGTGCTCATGACTGTACCTTGTTTGTGATGGTTAAGAAAATCATCATGGCTTCTACAATGATCTTGGAAACAAAAATTCATACCATCCATCCATATCCATACTTACTAATACTATAATTATGTAAGTACTTAAATGCGAAAGTAACTCTGTCTGTCTGTCTGTCACCTTTACAGATTTCAAAGAAATATGGCACACAGGCAGATGTTGACCGTGTTTGTGCATGAGGGATTTGAGTATTTCCGTCTCCCAAGAAACAAAAAAAAACTTTGTGAGTGGCCACACAATATAGAAAAAACTTAGGTACTACGTGTGTAGGTCGTGGGGTTCGAATCCAGGCAGGCACATAACTTTTTGTAAATTATTTCATCATCACTGCTCTCAAATCTGTGAAGGAAATCATCATGAGGGAAGCGGCATGTCATTGAATCAAACAAATCCAAGACATGTGACGTCCACCAATCCGCACGGGGCCCGCGTGGTGGATTACGGCGCACTCCCTCTCACAGAGAGGAGGCCTGTGCCCCAGGAGTTAGTTGGAACTTTCTAAGCTGATTATACTAATTAAATATCTCTCTAAAAAATATCTCTCTGCACAGCTCATTTTGGCAGGATCCCAGAATTCGGTCAAAATATACTTCTATTAGTAGAGATAGATTATCCAGAGATGCTCATCAGAGTTGGTTATTTTCTTATAACTAGAGATCTAACAAGAATGCTGGCTTCTTTTTAACCGACTTCAAAAAGGAGGAGGTTCTCAATTTGTCTGTATGTTTCTTTTTTGTAGGTTGTTACGCGATTACTCAAAGACGGATGAACCGATTTGGTAGTTTCTTCCAAGATATACATATAAATTTTATTAACTTTGCTTGGGTAGTTTTTGAGTTAGCTTCAATAATGCGTATTTTTCCCACTTACTTTATCTGGATGATGTTTTAATAACTTCTTATCACTGTTATTTACATAGCAGGTAGTGGTAGTCGAATTTGTGTGGGGTAGGGACCACAAGTAAAAAGTGAAAAATAAAAACTTTTTAGCAAAAAATAAAACCGACTTCCAAAACAAAACACTACAAAGTGAAAAATAACTTTAATTTCGGAAGTCGGTGGCAAAAAACGAAAATACAAAACCAAAGACACGACTACCGAAATTAAAGTTGTATTTCACTTTGTAGTGTTTTGTTTTGGAAGTCGGTTTTATTTTTTGCTAAAAAGTTTTTTTAATTATTTCCTATCATTCTGATAACTCTCCGCCGAAGAATGATTGTAAACAAGCAATCAGCAGGCTATAAAACTAGACGCTAATAAACTTACGAAATAGGTAGGTAACATTTTTTTCTAAAGAAACAACGCGTAGTTAGTCGTGGCACGTGTTAACCAGATTTCAGGGATGCGTAGAGAAATATAAAAATAATTTTGAAATAATTACCTATAAAGACAAACATTTCATGCTTTTCCGGATTTCCGGATAAGCACTATATTTACCAGATTAGTAAAAAAAAACTAAATAGAGTATATATGAAGTTATGCGCCAGATAAGTAATCCTGATGGTTATTGTGTTTTTTTTTTTTAATTTAAGGCATTATACGCTACTCCTTCGATAAATACTTTGTGTTGTGGGTTCAAATCCGGGCAAGTACGAATGTGAATTTTTCAATTCGTATGTATGTTTAATTTCATATTTCATAATTATCTTGGATGTCACAGACATCAGTGAAGGAAACACCGTTAGGGAACCTGGTCTTATATTGATATAAGTCTGAAATCGCAACCCGTCTTCAATGCTCGTGCCTTCTCTAAATGAAAAGAGGCTTGGCCCTGGGTTGGTTGGGACAATAATAAGCTGGTATTATTAATACATTCATCTGGAAAAATTATGACAAGCAAATTTTATTATTTTATTTTTAACGTTCCGCACATATTAAGACCGTCTCTCGCTTGACTCTTCCATGCAACATTTCTTTCGTATATGTTTAGTTAATTAAGTAAATTACGCGTTGGTTAGAAAGCGGAATGTGGCCACAATTCTGGCTGTATGTAACACGATCAGAATGTGCTCAAATATGTTTGTATCACGGCTGTAATCTTGAGGGGTGGAGGGAACACTTACGGTTATTTACAGCGGTATACTTTTGAAAGAAATAAAAATGACAAAAGCAAAATAACTACCTACCAATTTAAGGCATGCTTGCACCAAATCACTAAATGCGTTTAGCGCGAAGCATATTATTTCTGTCTCTATCATTTTCAAACGATTGATAGAAACAGAATGTTATAAATACGTTTAACGCTAAACATACTTAATTTGTGACTAGCAGCGCCCCGCGGTTTCACCAGCGTAAATCTCGAACCCGTAGGAATATTGCAATAAAAAGTATTATATGTGTTAATTCAGGTTATAAACTATCTATGTGCCAAATTTTATCAATATCCGTTCAGTAGTTTTTGCGTGAAAGAGTAACAAACATCCTTCCATCCGCAAAAACTTTCGCATTTATAATATTAGTAGGATTTGTGGTGCAAGCAGGCCTAAGTGACTAAACAACTAATTAATTACAAAATATCACGCCTGTATCCCCGAAAGGAAAAAAAGGATTGATCAAAAATTTTAGATAAGTACTAGCTTTTGCCCGCGGCTTTGCTTGCGTGGACGTCGGAAATTAACCCACGGGAACGTATTACCGGGACAAAAAGTATCCTAGTCTTAGGTACTCTTAAACCAGGTCATGGTGTATCCGTGTGCCAAATTTCATTCAAATTCGTTCAGCCATTGAGGCGTGAAAAGGTACTTTCACATTATAATACTTACTAGTAGTTCTGTGAACAGTAGACCTCGTGTAGAGCGGTGCACAGTAGCGCCATCTAGTGACCTTATTGTGTAACTAACGTTAATATTGGTTTTAAAGCTTCGTTTTTGAGAATTCATATAATTATTTTACAGAATTCTCTAGTTTTGTGAGAAGGTGGTCCCAGGTGATCCATCAATCTATAACTAGTAGTTAAAGGGCCGATTGCACTGTTAGAAATCTAAAAGTGAGCCATTTACTGCATTTTGAGGAGTCATTCTAGAGCCTCACGCCGAAGATCCTCCTTAGATCTTCATCAAATTTTTATGAGACCAACTTAAAGTACCACTGCCTTTCAAATAAAAAAAAGAAACATCTAAATCGGATCTCATAAGGCGGATATTCACTAGTCCCCTTTTTGCCACTTTTCGGAGGAAGTACCCCTCCAATCAAAAATCCCTGACGACAAAAAAGATCTATTATATAAAGTCGTGAAACCTGTATACCAAGTTTCGTCCAGATCGGTTATAAAATGCGACCTGTAGAGAAATAGCAACAAACTGACAGAAGAAAGCAAATTTTGCCAGTCTTGAAGCAGAGACGCTTCGCTCGACCCCTCGTTCGGTCACTTAGTATGGATTCTCATAAAGAAGCAGTGGATAGATTAATTTATAACAAGTACAGGTAGCTCAAGTAACACTCGGTTGATCTAATACCTCTGAATTAAACAGACACTGTGCTGCTGGGGAGTTTGTTGCGCCACTTCTTCTCCCCAGCTAAAGCACTAGGAAGTGGTGTCTTATGTAATTTTGACTTTCGAAAAGTGCTGATGCTCAGCCTAGTTTGAATAAATGACTTTTGATTTGATTTGATCTGATCGTCAATCTGCTAATCACAAACAGCAAAAACCAACACAAATTAGCAGACTGTCTGTGTAATTGAAGGATTGGCACAATTGATCAACCATGACATTCTGACAGGTTAAATTGTATGATTCGATGTTAACTGAATAACTTGGACAGGTTTTAGTTACGTGTGAGGAAATGCTAGGCACCTGATGAATATGCATTTATGTACTTGCCTATCATAAACATCAGTGGCGATGTATATATGACCACATACGAACTACAACAGACGAGAAAGGTGGCGCACTTCAATCCATAAAGCAACAGAATGTTTTGAAATATATCGTCTTGATGACCCAGACAAGAAGCGCCAAATACGCAAATCACCCAAAGCCTATGGAGGCTTTGGGTGACTGTTTCATACAATGGACAACTTTAAATCTTACTGGCTGACATTCTATCACTCAACCAAAGATAGAACTACCTTTTGAATAAAAAAAGGTAGTCCCAGAAGTTTTGCTTTTTAAGGCTGAAGTCAGTCTAGAATAGACGACGCTATAGGATCCTTTTAGGAAGTGTGCGATTATCCGAAGATTGTTCTGATTTCTTATAATTATAAATCCGTTATTGTTCTACCATATGTTATTTATATAGTTTAGCATCCCCCCTGTGGAGTTCGACGTTCGACTCTTCACTGTACCTACACATACAACGCGATGCTGATCTGATCTGTTCACCGTGTGACCGGGTATCAAGTCCTTTGGTTTTGCTATAGGTATAGTCATCAGAGAGCTTACGCAATGCAAGAAATTTAGTCTGGCTCGCTGTCGCCAAAAACGGTGAAGATGACTATAGTACGACCATGGAGTATAGTTACCCCGTGAGCACAACAGCCATATCTTCCATCGAGATATCAGAGTTATCCTCGCGAGCCCACTCGTCTGGTCGGAGTATCCTCCCTTTTCTATGGAGGATGAAGAACTTTCCACCCTGTTTGTTATAGGTACCTCTAAACTGGTGACCCCGGGTACGAACGTGTGCGCAACTTTGTGCAGCATACCTATTATATCTTATAGGTACTAATCCCATATTTTACTCATCATCTGTCTAGCTTTTTCCCAAATATTTTGGGGTCGTCTTCCAGTCTTAACGGATTCAGCTGAATACCAGTATTTTACATGGAGCAACTGCCTATCTGACCTCCACAACCCAGTTACTGGGTAATTCGATACCGCTTGGTAAGACTGGTTGTCAGACTTTCATGCTTCTGGCGACCCGTAATGACTGTCAAAGCTCCACGATCGTCAGTCAGGACCAACGGCTTAACGTGCTTTTCGAGGCTCTGAGGGGTCTCGGTATGTAAAGATGGTCTCATCATATCATCATATTTTACTAAGATGTGCCAATTAACAGGTTGACTGGTACCTGGGTGAATATTCGAGCGTTTTAACCGCCGTCATTACCTTCCGCCAAATGTTGATGAAAGAGAATATAGTTAATGAAATATTTCATCAATTCCCAGAATCTGCTTAAGGACCAGAATCAGGAATTGCTGAAATATTTCATTAAATATATTCTCTTTCATCAACATTTGGCGGAAGGTAATGACGGCGGTTAAAACGCTCGAATATTCACCCACCTCCTACACTTTAGTAACATAATAATAAGCGCCTCTGATAGATAGTGCGACCTTCACGGAGATGCATCTCATCAATAAGTACCACCTACATGAAATTAAAGTGAGTGTCGCAATGCAAATAATTGGCCATGTGCTGAATGTAGTGAATTTTAATATTGTTAGTTTACATTGAAACAAATATGCATCATAAGAGTATATTATCAATTTAACATACCAGAAATGCGGGTTACTTTGACTCTAGGGCATGACTTTGCCCCAAATTGAGTCAGATGTTTAGTGTCATTAAATCCTCACAAAGTTTCGCAAGTAGGCGTCTATATCGCCAACTATTAGTTACCGAAGGACATACTCGTACGACGTTCGGTTGTCTGGTCGAGAGAGACACTTCGGGCAGTCTAAGCATTTGTCTCGATTTGGGCCAACGACAAGCCCTAGGTCAAAGTAGGCCCTTACCTACTGTATTTACTATGCTTTCATAAAGAGCGATGGTAGAACGATTTACTAGTGCGCTACAGTTGCAATTTCATTTCCAAACGGATCTAATATTTTAACGGCATAGGTATAGAATTTGTGGATAAATATTTGGATAAATAAATGATAAATGATAAATGATTTTTATTTCTGTAAGTAGGTTTGTACAAACACTTACAAGTCAATCATGTTTTTTTTTTTTTTAACTAGATGAGGTCGGCGTTTCCTATCTGACTACTCTGAGAAGAAAGGCCGAAACAAACTCAGAGGTCACAGTCTCTTATAAAGTCCAGACATAATCTTGGTCACTTCATGTGAAGACCATGTAGATTGGTGTCTGAAATGGTCTTTTGAGGAAAGAACCACACAGATTGAGAGGACCTGTCCAGTCAGTGCACGCATTTGTCAGTAATCGCGCAGCTCAACTCAGAACTTAAGGAGCTCAACGATTCGACGAACAATACCAAAGAAAGGACATTGGGGTAGGCCGCATAGATTACTCAAACTGCCAGACGATGATTAAAAATAACTGAGAGAAAAAATAAAACAAACAAAAAAAGCAATGACCTACATAGTCTTCACATTCACAATAAATTAAAATAATTTAATACTGTACAAAGTAAATAGTCATGTCAACATTCAATATACACATCAGTGGTTATTTCTTAGCATCTAGCTGCATGTTTTAACTGTTTTACCCACAGTACAGATGCGACTTAATCTGATTTTGTTTTAGATTTACCGAAATCTAAGTAGCCGGTTTGGTGATATCACATTAAAAACCAACAATACCACAAGTAATTACAAAAAGAAAAAAATATTATCTCACCGGACACGTACGGTCAAAACCAATCAATAACAAATAAAAACACAGACAAAACCAAAGGCACTTCTAATTTCATTTCTACCCACATACAAACACAATCTGACGCCTGTACAATGTCATCTACCTCTGTGACTCACACAGGTTGTGAAACTGTACGGAACCTCACTGCATCCCACTATCACCTACGGAACTCTGATTCTATTGTTCTGTTCAAATAAATTGCAGTTGGGTAACGCATGTATTTATAATTAGTAGGCATGGGATGTCCCAACGTGGGTTTTAGTGATTAGTTATTAGTTGGCCTTTGTAGTTTACATTTTATTAGTAGTTTTATTTAAAGTGTTATTGCACTAATTTGAGTTCGGTGAGGTTAAGGTGCTTGTGCCACGGACAGTTTGTGGATGGGTGATTATATTGTTTTCGTTACACAGCGAAACTATCTGTGCCTGCAGCGTACATTCAACTTTCGTTCATTGTTTGCCGTTAGGGTTGCTACACACATAAGCCGATCGGGTAGTTCATTCGGGTCGACACATCATTAAATTCGGCAGTGGATTGTGGAACGTAAAAGTCGACTCGTAGCAACTACTACATTACATTCGAAACATTCATCTACATATATATTCGGTTATGCCGCCGGCTTTGCTGTCCCGCTGTGGCTCGACCTCGAGTGACAGCCGAGCGGCTATTTCCCCGAACCTATCTACGTATTCGAATCTACATATTATATTCCATGTTACCGCCCGGCTGTGCTGATGTGTATAGCAACCCTTACGAGTAAGTATCTAGTCAGAAACTTGAACGTCTGACTAAATAAAGACAAACCGTAAAAATACGAAAATTCTGAAGCAAGGAGAGGTGAAACACAATTATCACATGGAATCTGGAACGTTTACCAGTTTGCTACAACAAACAGTGTCGCATTAGCTATTCATATTTGTTATTAAATGGTGGTTGAATTGGTAAGAAAAATTGCTGCCACCTACACAGCCGACCGCTGTCCACACACATGGCCTCACCAAATATGGGGTATTATGATCAGGTTAACGACCGGACTAGTCGTAAAAAATAACCATAGTGTGGAGTTTCTTATCGGCTTTTTTACATAAGACCAATTATTTGCAATCAGGAATCACGTAATAGCAGATTTGACTACGCATTTTCCAGCGTGAGGTTGAAAATACTCAAGGTGGCTCCTAACTGACTGATTGCTACGATAAATGGTCAAAGGGTAAATTACTAAGTTCTTTACGCATATTCGGCGGATTACAACCTAACTTTAGCTTTTTAAAATTGACTGAAAACTGGAGGTACCCCCTTCTACCATCGGACATCTAGACGCACTGCTAGTTACCATCCCTACCTGGTTGCTATTCCACCAATTCGCACTAAGCGCTTCCAAATGACTTTTATAATGCGCACAGCAAAGGAATGGAACTCACTACCTGCGTCTGTGTTTCCGAACGCATACAACCCCAATCTCTTCAAAGTGAGAGTGAACAGGCTTCTTCTGGATAAGCTCACTCCATCGTCGACTTTGTCTCTGTCACCTCTGACCTAGACTAGAGTCAAGAGCAAACCTATCACAAATAAAAAAAAAAGGTACTGCAGAGAGTACGGATTCGATATTCTTAGCAAATATAATTATGCTATTTACGAACAATGGATTTCCCATCGGGAAAAATGGCGAACGTCCATACAAAGTTTCTTCTCTTAACCCCATTAGGGAAAGAATTTAAAAAAATCTTACGTTGGTGCTCACTTCAGCTAGGTACTTATATATGGAATTCTGGTACAAAATTTCGTGCTTCTAGACCCAAGGGTTTAGGCTGTAAATTGTCTGGCATTGAATTAATGAATTTCAGATTTCTGTTAAGGAGATTATAAGTAGATACATCATTTGCCTAGTCTTTTCCCAACGATTTTAGTGTCGGTTTCCAGTCAAATCGAATGCAGCTAAATACTAGTATTTTACTTGGAGCGACTGTCTTATCTATCTGACCTTTAAACCCAGTTACTGGGTAACACGATACCCCTTAGTAAGACTGATTTTAAGGCAGTAGAAAGGCAGCGCAAAGGCCTCGCTACTCCCCGTCCAAAGCTACCAAGGACCAGTTCTTGTTGAAGGAGTCCAGCTCATTCCACCATCTCCGTCTGGGACTGCCGCGATGACGCTTGCCATTAAGAGGGACCCATTGAGTCATAAGTTTGGCCCATTGGTCTTATTATAAGCGTAAGCCAGCATAATATGTTTTTAAATAATATTTGATTACGAAATTTTTGTCCCCAAACTAGGTTAACCCGTGTAAGAAACGTTCACGAAAAGCGTTGTTTTCCCGTACATTAAGTTTCACTATCAATTGTATAGTAAACCGCGCTGTACCATCACGCTGGCGATGTTTGTGGTCGGCAGACAATTTGCGGTGAAGGAAAGTTGTAAGATGTAGCCGATTTATATCTAGGAGATACAGAAAGTTAATTGTTTAATGTTTACAGAGAGTTTCAAAAGATAGAATATGTAAATAGTGTACATGCTTGTTGTGTCGTTCGTAGGTAACCGAACACGAACACCAATAACTATGTAGTTCAGCAATAAAAGCTCCTACAAACAGGCGCGACACGCGACACGGATCGCATGCGACATAACGGCATCGCGTAACGCGCGACGAACGGTGTCTTTGTGTGGCGTGCGATTCGTGTCGCGGGGCGCGCCTGTTTGAAGGAGCATCAAACTTCACATGTTGTAGTTACCTATTTATTTTGTTATATTGTTTTATCATATTCCGGGAGTCATTTTATGTACCTACCTACTTAGGTTTATTTTGACCAGGAAACTTATATTTTACAAAAAATATTTCACACTCAATGTTTCCAGAACCGTTCTGCATTGGTATTTTTTATTCCTCGTCTTCCCATGCGTCATAATGGACTTCTTCGTCTAATTTTATTAGGTACATTCAACAGTCTACAAAATCAGCACCCTACATGTCTAATTTTATTGTCAGTCCGATCCGGGCCCCACACTGGGTGCTACTCAAGTAGGGCTGCACGGTGCGTGAAACACATCGCCGCATACGCACCGTGTAATTACCACGGCAACCACTGTGTTTACAATTTGTGCGTAGAGAGGGGGACAAGAGATGAGCGCACAGCGATTTGGATGAGAGAAATGAGACCCTGTCTCTACAACTCATCAAGCAAAAGATATCGAACGGCAGTAAATTCGGATTAAGGTCTGACCTTAACCCGAATTCTTCCAATAGAACAACTTCCTTCTCTCTATTTAGCCCGTAATGACCCAATGCTGGACTAAGGCCTCCCTTTCCCGTTTCCACACACGTCTGTCCACTGTCATTGCGCGCCAGTCCTTTCGGTAGGAGTCAAGCTCGTCCCTCCATCTTCGTCTTGGTCTGCCGCGATATTGTTTAGCATAATGGGACCCAATCAATGGTTCTTTTAGCCGACAGCTCGTCTGAAATGCGGCAAACATGTCCGACCAAATCCCACTCAAGATTGGCAGCTTTCCGGGGAACATCCGTAATTAGGGTTTCGTACCAAAATGGCAATAAGGAACACTTATGGTGCGACTTTGTCTGTCTGACTGTCCGACTGTCACAGCTGGATATCTCAAGAACTTGCTATCAACTAGAATTTTGTAATAGTTTTAGATGACGTTTGCCCAACTATTTTGCAAATAAGAAAGAAATAAAAATATGTATTGTTTTTGCAACAGGGACTGAAAGGGGTTCTCATAAATTCGAAGAGGGGCTGCTAGGGCATGTGGGGTATCATATAAAAAAGCGCTGTTTGCACATTTTCGAGTATTTTTTTAGGCCGAATAGTTTTCGACTTTGATGAAAAATGTAAAAAAAATACCGTTCCCCATATCTCCAAAGTTTGCATAGAGAAAAATCTGAAATTATTATATGTGATAAGAGTTCATGTAAAGATTACAGGAAAAATAAAACGATGTCTCTAAATAGCACACTCTTTTTTGATGGTTCAGAACCCTCGGTGCGCGAGTCCGACTCGCTCTTGGCCGGGTTTTTTTGGTTTTGGTGCGCAACAACTTCCTTAGAAGAAAGAAAAGTCGGGTAAAAGTAGAGATGAAATGACTTGTAGCAATTTAATTTGCATTTGGCAAAAACACAATGCAAGACGAGACGCCTTAGCTAATTTGTTGTATTCTTACACTAAATAAACTGGATCTACTTTTCGGTCAGTTTCCCGTTGCTTACAATAATAAACATAATAAAAACATTACAATAGGGTGCCCTACATAGTTTCCACTTATAAGTCAGGCTACAACATATCTTCCTACATATTTGCTGGACTGCCTCGTTGGTCCAGGTCTAGGGGTCGCAAGCGCTACTGGCTACTGCTGAATATGAGGTCTTGGGTTCCCAGATCGGGCTAAGTGTTACTGAGTCTTTCCATCTAGAATTTGTCAGTATCAACCCGGAGTCTGTATCAATTACATGGGGCTTAATCGTAACTGGCGAAACCCCCGCGCCTCTGGAAGCATGTGAAGCCATTGGACCTGCACCTGAGCTCTCTCTAATCGTGTCGAATTTGCCAATACATCGGACTATGAGAGTGAGGGAAGAGAGAGTGCACCTGTGTCTGCGCATACAATATCTCCCGCGTAGATGGTTAGTCTCCGCTGAGATTGGCTACCGTAGCCGTTATTCGGTCTGAAGGAAAAATATGCCCTCTCAGCGACCTCTTATGCCTTAACCCATCCCTAACAAGCGGTGCGTATCCGGGGAAAGTATAGTTGCGTACTAGAACAATATGCTCGTGTCACACCACTTTATCACGCACCTAGACCATGTCGTGCTTACCTAGCTCCCGATAGGATGAGGATAAGGGATCGAAGATAAGATAGCTGTATCCAGGATCTAAGGCGTAACGCGTTCTAAAAGTATAGTAGTGACCCAGTAAAGGTCCGGTCTTAAGAATCGTAGGATGTGCCTTTGCACCCAAGCAGATGTACTTTACTAATTAGTGCAACTGTCTTCATCGCCACTGCTCTAAAAATGGTTAAGGGGAAAGCGCCAGGGTAGAAGGCGATTCTATAAATGCATATTTGTTACGGTCGCGAATCATATTTTGATAAACGTACAACCTGAAAATGACCTACAAATTGCAAAAACCGTAAGATAATTTGAATTTTGCGGTATACACTGGCGCATCCCCTTTAAACAAAGGTTTGAGAGTAAACTGGCATATCCTTGAACCAAAAATTCAAAGGCATGTGATATTCAGCAATCCTCACTATGCCCGGGTGGTGGATTATGGTCAATTGCTGGAGCGTCCTAGAGCTGTTGAGGTAACCACATTTTTCTCAAAAAACCGGCCAAGTGCTAGTCGGACTACGCACTATGAAGGGTTCCATAGTTGGGATGAATTTATCCCAAGAACAAAGTTAACATTGAAGTTTAAAAATATATTCTCCCATATATTCCATCTTCAAATGTAAGTTTGTTCGTAGAAAAATGAGAGATTCACCATGTTATTTTAAGACCATAGACTTCTTATACACATATATTTTCCTGTAATCTATAGGTATAAAATATCTATAGCTTTTTTTTCAAAATGTTAGGCTCAGGAGCTTCGGAGATAAGGGGGGGAATGGTCAATTTTCGTTTATAACTCTAAAACAATTTATTTTAAAATTATAAAAAAAATATATTTGAGACCCTCACAGTAAGCCCTTCCACGTGTCACACGGTTCAGTTTGCATTGTTTTTTTTAAATTTTCTTATTTGCCTCCAAAGTTGACCCCATTCCTATTCAAAATTCATTTATTTACGTTACACGTCCGTGTTTGGGTCACAGAAATTCATACGTGTACCAAATTTCAACTTAATCGATCCATTAGATTCGGAGCAAATTTGCCACACGAGTGATCCTTTAGGGGTCCCGTTTTTTTTTCCTTTTGGGGTACGGAACCATAATAATGAAATATAAAAAAAAAAACAAGTCGAAGTCGCCGGCAACAGCTACTATTTAAATAGCTCTTAATAGTTCCAAACACTGTTTACACAATTTACGTCCGATAAATTAAATTCCTTTCATAATACACTTCCACACCTCTTCAGTAACTGTAATATATTCAAACATTAAAATTTTGTAACGCCCGTAAAGTGCGCAAACTGTATAATACCGCAATTAACCTAACACATTAACTGGTTCAGTTCGTTAATAACCAGACGGTGCACGTTTCGATCGGCGATTAAATCATCGAAAATGATGCACTACGGCACTAATAACAAAAAATTGTGAAGGTGTAGTTTCCACGTGAAGTGGTTCCGTAGATGAGTTTTTCAACATCATACATATATTCTGCCGTCGTAAAAAAAAAGGGCACAACTAACATTTTAAAAAAAAATCTACAAAAAATTGACCAGATTAGCCTTTTTTTCTGATTCTAAGTACTCGTATGTATGTAACTCAATTTTTTTTTTAATGTTAGTTGTGCCCTTTTTTCTTACGACGGCAGTATTACTGGCTGACATTCTATCGCTCAAGCAAGTGTAGAACTGCCTTTTTAAATAAACAAAAAAGGTAGTTCGTGTTTTTGTTTTAGGGCTCAGTTCGGTTTGAGTTAGAGGATAGGCAGTGTAGATTAAATTAAAGAAGTGCGTGTTTTTTTCCGAATATTGTATCGTTTCAACTTATAATTACAAAATACTTTTCTGCATTACCATCTCTCATTTAGTAGACACAGCTACTTCCCTGTGGAGTTAGAATCTCCACAGTACCTACCTACTTTTTATCCGACTGCGGCGAAGCAAAAAAGGAGGGTTATGTGTTTGACCTGTCTGTATATATGTATGTCCGTTTCTTTGTTCCCTCGTAACTCCTAAAGGAATGAACGGATTTGGATAAATTATACGTCTTTAGATTTGTCTTGGTGGCGCGACTGTCACTGACTACTAGTAAAATGGCGAATTCGGGGTGCCATATTGTGGAGTTCAAATTTTTTTTTTTCTTCTAATACCACCGAGTGGGATATCAAAATGAAGAGTTTTAAAAGGTGATTACAAAAATATATACAACTTATATGGTTAAAAGTAATTCGTAGTGACAAATCGCAAAAAGCTTTTAAATAACCCTCACGACCAAAACTCCTTGCATGAACTAAATCATCTGCGGTAAAACTGAAATGCTAAAAACAAGCCCATTTTATATTACAAAAAGTTGGAAGCAGGTGGGACCCATTCCATTTTTATATTTTCGAACTCAAATCTTCACCTTTTCTTTCGCCTTCCTCTTTGCCATTATATACGTATACTCGTAAATATAAGGGAAAAAAAACTCTAGGGCCTTGGGGTCCGAGTGCACATCGAGTATTTCGGGACATCGCCAAGCGGTTGGTCGACTCTTCACGGGACCAGAGGGCTGGCCTATTTTTAGCCCAAAGAATCAGCATTGCTATCCAACGTGGCAATGCTGCCAGCCTTTTGGGCACTTTTACCATTGACAGCGATGCGGATGAATTTTTTGATGCCCTATGAGCTTGTCACCTTTTTATTTTTATGATTTTTATATACATGTACATAATATACATATATATCTTTTAGTTTTATCTCGTAAATATATATATATATAGCACACTCATTCATTAAATCCTTATATTTAACCCAACAATATCAATGCACTTCCTACACGTTTGCATTAGAATTAATTATTTATGAATGGAAAACGCAATGATCCCACTATGGGTTTCAATTGCGCCAGTATCAGCTACGGAACCCTAAATAAGTAAAATTGCAAAAACCTAATTATTATCGGTCCAGTTGTGTTGACGTAAGCGCAAGGTCGGCATTACACAAATGTACCTGTTTTCTTGATTTTCGGCATGTTTTTATACCGAAGTTGTTTCAATGGAATGATGGAATGAGAATGGGACACGCCTGCTCTTGCCGGCTCATCTCCATAGGGAACGACCAATTGAAATCGTGCATCTACGTATAGCTTCTGACGATACATAAGTATGTGATGAATATGTGAAATTATAATAATAATATAATATCCTAGGACATTGTTCACACACGGTCATCTGATCCCAAACTAAGCAGAGCTTGTACTATGGAAACTAGATAACTGATATACTACATACACTACTTTTTTTTGTAAATACATACTTATATAGATAATTACACCCAGACTCAGGACAAACAGACTTGTTCACGCACTCAAATGTTTGTCCTGGATGGGAATCGAACCCACGACCTGCGACATAATAGGCGGTATCTTAACCAACCACGCCAGCTGGCCTGTCAAAATTATATCATTTTTTCTTTATTTTGACTTAATGTATGTTCCTGAGTCTTAATATTTAAATTGAATTAAAATATTAGTTCCATTTTTGAGTTGTACGAGTTACGAGTATGAAGACATATTTGCACACCATTATGTACCTACTCTTTTTTTTTTATGGGAAATCGTCAAATAACTTCGCCCGCTCTGGGCGGAGCGGGAGGGCGTGTCAGACTTCTGTTGACTGAAACCCACCCGTATTCCTTCAGTTGCCTCTGCCAGAGCCACGGTAACTCTTAAAAACAACCCGCAACTCTGGCGGGACACCATATGTACATACCTAATGGTAGAAAGTAATTTGGCCACTATAGTCTTAATTTCTTAATTTGTACCTACTTTCTAGCAAATAAAAATAATTTGAATTTTGAACGCAACAATTATTAGCTTAGTAAAAATCATCATCCACATAGCCTTTTCCCAAATATGTTGGGGTCGGCTTCCAGTCTAACCGGATGCAGCTGAATACCAGTATTTTACATGGAGTGACTGCCTAACTAACTTCCACAACCCAGTTACTGGGTAATACGACTAAGACTGGTTGTCAGACATTCACGCTTCTGACGACCCATAACGATCGTCAAAGATCCACGAATGACAGCCGGGACCAACGTGCTTTCCGAAACACGGATTGTCTTGGTATGTAACGATGGTCACCCATCCAAGGACCAACCGCGGCAAGCGTGGCTTAACCTGACCGATCGACCCATGCGGATGTTATTACTTAGCCACAAGCCCAATCTACCTTAGTAAAAAGATGGGTAAGAAATAATTAATCATTGGTTATGGGTGGTGTCGTTATGGTTTGTGACCAACTTTACATTTATTATTTACTTTAAACATTGTTCTCATGTAAGTGACTTTGTATCTTTTTAGGGTTCCGTACCTCAAAGGGAAAAACGGAACCCTTACCCTTATCACTCGTGTGTCTGTCTATCTGGCCGTCTGTCACAGCCAATTTACTCGGAATGTAATGGAACGATTAAGTTGAAGTTTGGCACACTTATGTATTTCTGTGACCCAAACACGGACGTAACGGGTGGTGTAACGTATATAAAAAATTAAAAAAAATTAAAAGTTGTGTAAACTGTACCGTGTGACATATCAAATGAGGGTTTACTGTGAGGGTCTCAAATATATATATTTTTATATTTTTTTTAAATAAATCATATTAAATTTATTTATGGAAAATACACGAAAATTGATCATTCCCCCTTATCTCCGAAAGTACTGAGCCTAAAATTACAAAAAAAAAATACAGAAAATAGTTCAGTACTTATAGATTACAGCAAAATCTATAAGAAGTATAATAATATGGTCTTAAAACAATGTATGGGAAAACATGTTTTTCAACTACAGTGTTATGTATGTTCTTGGGATTCATCCCAAATACGGAACCCTTCATTGTGCGTAGTCCGACAAGCACTTGGCCAGTTTTTTTGAGAATAAATATCTTTAAACCTGACCTAAATGTTTACAAGGTGCTATCCACATTTTACACTGATGATATAGTTTTGAAATTCTTATATTCAATTTTATTTCTTAGTTCCCAAAGAAAATCCTTTACAAGGGAACTCAGGGTGCAATATTGAATTATGCATTTTTACTGAAATATTATAATCATTGATTGTTGCTCTCTATAGCCTTGACCAGTGATATCTTGAACTCTGTTCCTGATACCCTTGGGCTACTATTTTACAAACTTTCTCATTAACACTTTCCCTGACACTGAGATGAAGTTCACATTCTGAAAATGACGCTAAAAAATTTCATACAAAATAAGACAACGCCTACAGCCGTACTGTCGTCAAAAACAAGTCAAGGTACCTGTAATATGGTATTTTTTATACCAGTATTTTTGCCTTGACACTAGAAACATTTAAATGAGTGCAATACGACACTAGATCACGTGGCTTCTTAGTCATGTACGCAAATTTACACGGCTATAGGCGTTTTGTCTGTTTTGACTTAGTAAAGTTAACCGCCTGTGGGCGTAGCGCGATATCAAACACGAACAAAAATACGCCTCTGGTCGTGACGTCAGCGAAAGTGTAAAAAACATCGAAGAATATGATTATGATAAAAACAACACTCTCTTATGAAATTCCTCTCTTCCACAGCGCGGTATCCACATCAAAGCGGAAGAAGGAGTCTTCATTCGCGATCCTCGCGGAGGCGCCGGTGTCGCGGCCCACCAGCCCCAGGTCTCTACCGGTGGACATCAGGACTCGCAGGGTCTCACCTTTTAGAGGTCGGTCGATAAAAATCCTTTTTAATACAGTCAAAACCGTTTATAATGACTTCGCTAAACGACGTACCGGCTATTACGACGAAATTTTGAGGTCCCTGCATTTCTGTTTACTTAACATTTGTTGCTTTTGGTTATAACGACTATTTACCCGACTGACCCAGAAGGGTGTAATGGTAATTTATTTTATTATTTATTATTTTTCGCGTGCATGTATGTATGTACGTATGTCCGTTCCATTGTGACCTCTTGTAGCCTAGACGTCTGAACAGATTTATATGAATGATGTCGTTAGATTCGTCTATTTTGCGCGATTATCACTGGGTATAATAAAATTCATATAAAAAATTCAAAATTTCTGGCACCAAATTGTGTTTAAAAAAATATCACCCAAACGAATGGGGTATCAAAATGAAGGGTTTTAAAAGGTCATTCTCATGCAGTCGGACGCGTCTTCTTCAATAAAGACCTATTGCCTCCGACTGCATGAGATTGGAGACAAAATAGGTCATCTTGCTTCCATCTTTTTACCCAACTGCGGCGAAGCCAAAAATGGAGGGTTATTAAAGTTCACTCTTTACGCAGTCGGGTTTATTGATTTTTTTTTTACATTTTTAAAATTTATTTATTAAAACTATGCACAAGTAAAAAAATACTGTACAAAGGCGGACTTAATTCCTGAAGTATTTTCTACCAGTCGACCTTAGGGTGATGCAGAGATTCTATCGGCTATAATAACCGTAATCCGACGGTCCCTTCGAAGTCGATATAAACGGTTTTGACTGTATAGATAATATTGTTGTCGCCAAGGTTGAGAAAGAGACGATTAATACATTAGGTGGTGATATTTAAGCTTTCTTATTTGCCATCGATACGCTAATAAAAAGAAGTGTAGTCAAGTTTCATGAAATTTCGCGATCCCTCTTTCAGAGGCAGTTCAAATATAAGCAATCATACTTTTTACATATTTGTAAGAAAACAACCCGTGAACTTATAATTTCAATTGTATGCCTAGTGAAAGTAATAAAGGCAGAATCTTTGCAGCCAACTGAAACACGCCTATTTCAGTAGATAATAATAATGTTTATTCATTACAAATTTACAAAATTACAGAATATTTAAACAAGCTAATTTAGATCAGATTAATTGGTGTAGTCATCTGTAGCCGAACTAGGCAGAGCCTGTATTTCAGCTATCAGCGCCAAACCCCACGAGTATTATACATATATAATAGATGATGATGATTAAAGCATTGTAAAAAATAAATAACATGTTTATGATACCAATTCCTTAAAACACGAGGTTTTTCTTCTCCAGGTCGTGGTTTCCGTGAAGAGACTTCCCGCCACAACACTCCAAAGACTTCAGCAGCAAACTCCAGATCAAACTCACCTCCGAGAAGAAGAACCAACTCCTTATCCAGGATAGACAACATGGCTCAAACAGCCACATTACCCCTACCCATACACAATCTACCCAGACCACACTCTCCTAGAAACTTCCTCAAAGAAAACATTGAAGAAGTAAGAGAAGCCAGTGAGTTGAATAGAGAAAAACATGAGGCTGAAGCTGAGAGGAGAAGAATAGAGGAAGAAGAAGCTATTCTTAAAGAAATGGGAGTTTTAGATAAATCCAAGTCTGGATCTAAAAGTCTTGTTGCATCGAGGACCAATTCTAGAAGTAACTCTCCTAGTAAAGTCAATTTGAGATCAAGAGATAATTCTCCGTCAGCGATTATACATTACGAGAATATTCCAGCTAATAGCAAAGAGTTTGTTAACCCCGATGATGGTATCAAAAAGCCTGTCACACACAGATCCCGAGTTCGATCTGTGTCTAAATCCCAACCTCAATCCAACAATGGATCGCCAAAACACTCGAAGATACCTAAAAGACAAAACTCAGTTTCTCCAACGAGGACTAGCACAACACGAGTACCGTCGATATCTCGAAGACCTTTTGAGAATAACTTGAACAAAAACCAAAGGTTCATATCTAGTAGCACAAGCAGTATTCATGAGACTATAAGGATTGGGAGCCAGGTTCACGACAAAAGAGCAAGTAAAAGTACTCAACACTTGGACATATCTCCCGCACTTATTAAAGGTAAACCTCCGATCTCTCCTGGAAGAGGAGGTCCACCACCTTCAAATAGAACTATAAATGCTAAAAGACTGTCTCCCATAGTTGGAACTCCAAACAAAAGTCCTACAGATGACTTAAAACCAAGTTCGGCAAGGACGAGCTTAAAACCAACACCGATGCCAAGAAAAACAGTAAAAACTGCCGGTAACACACCTGCTACATCTAGATTGAATTCTAGACAGCCTAGCAGGACAGTCAGCAGAGACCCTAGCCCCGAAAAACGGAAAACCAAGCCGGTTACAAAACCTATGACTAACGGCACAACAAAACCGGTTAGTAGAGCAGTGAGTACAAAAACTACTCAAAAGCCTTCAGTAACAAGTAAACCAGAACCTAAAAAGCCAGTGAGTCGTACAAATAGTATGAAAAGCCTTATAAGGACCCCTAGTACGAAGAATTTAACAGCGGAAAAGCCACCTCTAAAGAAAAATAACAGCAGGAAAGACATGAACGAAAAAGCACAATCTACGAGTAAAATCAACGAAGTTGGTACTAGGAAAGATTCCGTGAAAGACTCAAAGAAAACTGCAAAAGGAAAAGATGAAGATAAAGGTAAAGTGAAAAGTATGAGGAGCACAGATTCGATGACTGATTCGGACAATGTGATGAAACAAGACAACGAGACGCAATACGATAAGATCACGAATGAAAAAGGTGAATCACTCGTTATAATGACAAAGAAAAACATTATTTCGATGACTACCGCTGCAATAACTTCCCAACCTTTGGAACTTGTATCTACAGTTACCAACCAACTACCAGCTGCTTTTGAAAAGGCCAGAGAGAAAGGTATTTTTGAAAGGCTGAGTTCAAAAGAATCTCTTGTAGGTAAAGAAGAAGCAACTGAAAAACCTGAAAAAGTGAATTATGAAAAAGAACCAAGTCCCCCAAAACCACATAAACGGACCGAACATAAAGAGGTTGTAGAAGAAAAAGTTGAAGAGAGAAAACCTCCACCGAGGCATAACAAAAATAACCATGAAATGAAGCCTTTATTTACAGATGATCAAATGAAACTAAGACTTCTACAACCACCATACAACAACCCTCAAGTAGAACGAGCAAAGCAAAAGATAGAAGCCATTTTAAAAGAGCCTGAAGTGTCTACAGAAAATATATTGACAGCGTCAGCAAAATCTAGAGAACTCAAAAACACCTTAAAAGAAGCAGCTGATAAAACAAAGATCGATGCAAAAGAATTAAAAGACGAAGCAGCAAACAAACTAACGGACATCAAAGATCAAGTTGTCAAACAAAACGAGAAAATGACCGAAGAAATACGTTCAGAAGTTACGAAAATCGTTGACAGCATAATCACTCCAGTTGAACAGCCAAAGGAAATCACAGAGAAGAAAGATAAAATCAAAGATATCCCTAAAAAGATAGAAGAGGTAAAAAAAGATATAGAGCCAATAGTGACAGTAGTGAACGAAAAAAAGAAAAATGGTGGAGCGAGTATTGTTGAGAAAGTGAATGAAACTCTAGTGAAAGGCGAAGGTGATGTGGAGGTGCAAAGTTCGAATGTGTCCACTCCGGGTGTCGATAAGATAACTGTACATAAGAAGATGGCGGACGGGAACGGGTCTGATAGATCTGCTCAAAGTAACGGCGGGTGAGTCTTTATTTATTATAAATTAATTCGTCATTTACCTTCAAATTATTTCCAACTTATTTGGGGAGAGTTTCCAGACTTGCTTTAGTATGATCAGTATTTTGCATCACATTGAAAAGATTGGTTGACTTTCTCCCGATAACAACCTGATCTTTCTATATGCCAATAAGTGAAAATCCAAATAAAATATTTCAAAGATACACACAGGAAACAAACAAACATGCACACAGGAATAGCTTGTTATTGAGTTGCAATACTACTAAAAACGTTAAGCAAATCTTTTAACTTTGAAAATAAAAAGCAAGAAGGCAAACAAACGAAGCTCAGACGCAGGCAGAAAGAGAAACAATGCTCAATTTAATCGTTTTATAATTACTATTTGTACAATAACACTCGCTTGTAAAGAAATGAAAGGTAAATAATCCCTCAGAGATGGTTCACAATGTGCTTTCACTATGATCCCTAATGATTGATACATATAAAACGCCAGTGTATTATGATGTGCATATCAATCAACTTATTTTCATTTCCTTTACGGATATTACGCTGCATATGACAATGTTTTCATCCTGTTGGTTGGGCATCCATCAGTGAAAGTTTCCGTGGTCAATGAGCTGTTACGTTGCGTCCTCTCGGGTCCAAAATGAAAAATGGGTAATGCATCCTCTTTTATATACAAGTAGTTCTTTTAATTCACCGACACTTTTCACAATAGATTGGTCTTTCCTTACTATTTTAGTTTAGGCTGTTCCAAGTTAATAAATTGGCTTCCTAAACCACGATTAGTCCTTGTAGTTTTGGATTTACCAATTTTGTCTAGACTGATCTTACGTTGTCCTCCACAAGTCTATATTTCAAACAGTAGTTTTATATTGTTATGTTTTATTATAATCGTTAAAACGGAAATAAAACTTACTTACTTTTCTGGAATTTCATTCTAAAATAAAAGACATAACAAAACAAACGATGAGGGCGCCACCGTGCGCTCGGTATCCTCTTAACGTACTTTCCGAGGCACGGAGGGGTTTCCGATTTGTAAAGATGGTCACCCATCCACGAACCAACCACGGCAAGCGTAGCTTAACCGGATCGATCGACCCGTGCTGCTGTTATTACTTAGCCATGAGAATTAAATTATTATTTACTCATCTTCTGAAGAAGGAAGAAGAAAAGAAGGAAAAATTGTTTATTTTGCACAAATAAGATGCACACAGAACATAAAATAATGTAAGTAGCCAAGTCAGCTGACACTCCAGCAGCATCACCTTCCATTCCAGCGAACATCACTCATCACATCAGTCTCACTCATGTGTACGTTAGCTCAGCAGCGGTCAGTATGCGGTAACGAGGGTGGTATCGACCGCGTGGCGTGACCACCAGCTGATTAGCATACGCGGTAGGTAGGGCTGCAGCGGATAGAGAAATGTATTGCTTGCACTTACTTTTATTTATTTTGGGGAGATTAGAAGTTTGGGGGTTGAACTGGGTTGAAGGGAAATAATAGGGTCACGATTTTAGGCAAAACGGGAAAGATGGTGTTTTGAAAGCTTTCGTTTTTGTGATTAATTTAAGCTTTTGTATTTGATCCACGATTGATATTATGTACTTATTTATAAATCACATCATAACGGGATACTTAACTAGATTGACAATAAATCTGTGACATTAAACATAGCTCAGTGTTCAGTGTCCAATAACACTGTACAGCAGTCCATTCAAGAACTGCAATTCATATAACATAACATCACGCCTTGTATGCCCGAAGGGTTGGGCAGAGGAGGAATAAGGGCCAGCCTATTGCCATAAACCGGGCACAAATCCCGACTCCCCGGTGGTACGGTGGCTTCCCGCATTGTCGAGGCGGGGGGGCAATAAGTAAGTTGCGGTGCCGCTTGGGCGACATCGCAACTGAGGCGGGCCGCGATGTCGTATGAAATGCAGCGCGGCTGAGGGTTGGAGGCTGCGGTGGGAGAAGAGTGCCGGGTATTGCGGTGCACCGCCCTCCCTACTTTCCGCGGCCTTGGCGGGGTCGCCACCGTCTGATGGCGGACGCGGTGAGGCCGCAGGGGAGGAGGAGTGTCGTTATGGCGTTAGCCGCTCTTCCTGTCCTCTGTGGTCGAAAAGTGGTAGGCGGCCGGGCAACTAACCTGACCGGTCGCCTAGACACGGGGTCATCTGGCGCCCATGTGCTGGTTTGGTCCTTGGGGTGGTCACGGCGTGCAATGTGTTCTGGTGCGCCGGTGATATGAGTACTCTCTAGAGGAGGGTCCGGTGACGGACAGCCGCGGCCGGTTCGCGGTGAGTGCTAACGCGTGTCCGTGTTCCCGCCACAAGCGGCAGAGGAGGACACCGTGGAGTTTTAGTGGGTTGGAGTCCCACATAACTGCACTATTTCCCCGTGGTAGTGCAGTATGCATGAACATTTCATCACGGAAAAAAGGCTGCTATTGAAAAAATCCAGATGGAAAAAGCCAATAACACTTTAACCGACCTGGGAATCGAACCCAGGACCTCATGCTCAGCTGTAGCGCTTGCGACCACTAGACCAACGAGGCAGTCAAAATTCGGAATCACAACTAAATATAGGCCAAAGAATATGAAGGAGGACAGAAAAGAGATTCTCAATCCATACAGACATGGTCTTACAGGTAATTCGTGAAAATAGGTTGCCAAAATCATCTTAAGTATTAACTAAAGTTCTTTTAAATATCTTGTAACACCCGCTTAATTCTCCTATTTTGACCTAAACGAGCCCACACGACCAACAGTTCAACAGCCAAGGTTGCCGCGTTCTCGATTTCCACGAATTACTTTAACCTATATTTACTTAATTTCCGTTGCGTAAAAATCAGCCACATTCAATTTTGGCAGCCCTATTGACGTTGGTGACGCGGTACAAAAATTTCATAGCTTGTGCTAAAAACGTCCTTCGATTGGGAATTAAAGTTGATCTTGTAGAAGGTTGTAAAAATAGAGAAGTTTATAAAGTAGATTACCCACTAGGTAACTAAAAGATGGTTTGATACCGTAGGTACTTGAAACAAAATAAAAACATAGAATTTATAAAATGTTCATCAACTTTACGTATATATCAATAGATCAGACGAATCCGGAGCAAATCTAACTTAGAGAAATGTATCTATTAATGATTTTTGTAGTTCAAATTATGTAAATACATATTTCTTATTGTCGCGAACCATATTGTGATCTAGATATAACCTTACACTGACCTGCGGCCTAATTGCGTAACCCACTGTCAATCTAAGGAATCTGAATCATTTTGAAGCATATTGCTAATCCATTGCTTATGTTCGAAGTCTGCTCGACAACGTAGATAACGCAATGAATGTTGTTGAACTGTCAAAATGAAACGGATTCCGACTGATAGTTTGTTACGCAATAAGGGTGCGGCAAAATGCAAAGAAAAACGCAAGAAAATTTGAATTTCGCTGTCTACCTTAGCGCAATCTTCTTAATCACATAATCTAGATGTCATTACCTTGTCATCCTGATTAATTCCTTTTCTTATTCAACATTTCATTAATTTAATTTCAAACAGATAAATATTAATTCAATCTTATCCACACAAACAAGCAAAATTCTACGACAAAGTTCCACATTTCGTGAACCGAGTCATACAACTTACGACCCCAAACCAAGGCATTGTTTTGACAATAAACTCAAGTTTTTCAAATTGTACGGTATACAATGGTGCCTTTGTTCATTCATTTCATTACCACTTTCTTTGAAAACTCATAAATGAATACAAAACTTTAATTAACTGTCTTTCATTTGCGGAACAGCTTTATTAAAACCTCTTGAATATTTTTGCAGTGGGTAGTGCAATGCGGAGTTGCTGTAATTTAATAGCAGCCTGCAAATACCAATTTATAAGACGGTTATTGGCTACAGTTTCTGGAACTTAACACTTTCGCTGACGTCACGGTCTAAGGCGTATTTATTTCGTGTTTGAAATGACGCTACGCCCACAGACGGTTAACTTTACCGAGTCGAACCAGACAAACCGCCTATATCCGTGTAAATTTGCGTACAGTACTAAGAAGCCACATGGCCCAGTGTCATATTGCACTCATTTAAATTTTTCTAGTGTCAAGACAAAAAAGTACCGGAATAAAATATACCATATTACAGGGTACCTTGACTTGTTTTTTGACGACAGTACGGCTAGAGGCGTAGTAATATTTTGTATGAAAATTTTTAGTGTCATTTTCAGATTGTCAACTTCATATCAGTGTCAGTGAAAGTGTTAATATATCTGTAAAGTTTGGATGGATGGATGTTTGTTACGCAGTCACGCCAGAACGACTGATCGGATCTGGATGAATTTTGGCACAGAAATAGATTATAGTCTGGAATAGCACACAGGTTACTTTTCAACCGACTTCAAAAAGGAGGAGGTTTTCAATTCGTCTGTATGTTTTTTTTTCGTATGTTTGTTACGCGATTACTCAAAGACAAAGAAAACATCTTGTTTTGTTTGAAAGTATATACTTCCGAGGTAGTCCCATATAAATTGTATTAACTTTGCTTGGGGAGTTTTTGAGTTAGCTTCAATAATGCGTATATTTCCCACTTATTTTATGTGGATGATGTGATGATGTTTTAATAACTTCCTATCACTGTTATTAACATGGCTATATCTACAATTAATATTAATGGTCAGTTATGTATTCGAATTTGTGTGGGGTAGGTTCCACAACTAAAAAGTGAAAAATAAAAACTTTTTAGCAAAAAATAAAACCGACTTCCAAAACAAAACACTACAAAGTGAAAAATAACTTTAATTTCGGAAGTCTGTGGCAAAAAACGAAAATACAAAACCAAAGACACCGACTACCGAAATTAAAGTTATTTTTCACTTTGTTGTGTTTTGTTTTGGAAGTCGGTTTTATTTTTTGCTAAAAAGTTTTTTATTTCGAAAAATGTACAGTCACCGTGGAATAATTTCCAACGGCGAAGCCGTTAGCAAAAGCTAGTTATACCTATATAACTCTGAATGTTATGCCTAACTATAAGTTTACTATATCGTATAAATTTTCCTACATCCTACAAGTTAGAATATCTACTACCTATATCATTAGTGTGCGTAACAAAATATTTTATAGCCTTGAACATAATATTTATATGAAGAAGTAGAGATTGTATGGAATTTACTCAGTAAACGAGGCGTGAAACATTGCAGTTCGTATCTTATAATAAAAATAACAGAGAAACTTATATAAAAAAATACGTTTGTATGTAGGTACATATACCTAAGTCTAAATTTTCTAACGGACAGACACATACATAAACACATATTATATAGGTTATACACATCTGCCTAACCCTCCGAGGCGAGCAAGCGTGATGTTCAGTTTACTCAACCCGGGGTTCGAATCCTTACTCTTATCATATGCAATTGCAACACTTGAATCATTTGACAGGCCAGATGGCGTGGTTGGTTAATATACCACCTATCGTGCCGCATGTCGTGGGTTCGATTCCCATCCAGGACAAACATTTTCTGAGTCTGGGTGTAATTACCTATATAAGTATGTATTTACAAAAAAATACGTAGGTATATGTTAGTATATCAGTTATCTGGTTTCCATAGTACAAGCTCTGCTTAGTTTAGGATCAGATGACCGTGTATGAATAATGTCCTAGAATATATAACGTGTTTTTTTTTTTATATACCATAACTCTAGGGTATTAATGCGACCATATATAATTTTGAACAACTTTTACTATGGGACTAAACCTGAAATCGCGAAAAAAATCAACAGCCGGTCGATTCTGAAAAAATCTCACCGTGATAACTAAGGTCAAGTGAGCTGTGAGTCATGCTGATGCTAGGGATTGACACTATTGACGACTCACTCCACGCTCACTTCACCCAAGTTTTCACGGTGAGATGGTTACAGAATCGCACGGCAGTTCCCTACATTTTGACGAGTTTTGCGAACATCGAACGTTTTGCGAACTCGCGTATCAATAAAAAAATACAAGTTGTATATATAATTGTTATTTAACCACTTGTCAGTCCACGTTCACATGAGTTAACAAAGTAAAACTACTCTCTGCAGTCTATGGTCACTACAGTTCCGTTTTCAAACGCAGGACGTTCGCACATTTATCCGATTTGTAGAAACTGTGAGAAAGAATGAATACGGAATGCCTGTGTGTCTTCCGGGCACAAACTCTCAAGTAGTTATTAAATAACCGGGTCTTTAAAACGATCTTATTAACCAAATCATTTGCACTAATGCTACGGTTTCCTAAAAGAGCGCTGACCGCCACATAGCGTCCACAATTTACCGGCGAACGATGTCACTGAAACGTTATTTGTGTATGTATTTATGAATGTGAAAGTAGTTTTAGTTAGTGAGAAAGAAGTTTTTTCCTAGAGATCGTTTTTTGACACCGTACAGTCAAGCCCCGGTGCAACCATTTTCATGACAACCGTCACTGCGGACTTTATGTGGCGGCCATCGCTCTTGTACTCGTAGAAAACTGTAGCTTAACTAAGGGCCGGTTTTTTGATCCGTCGTTAACTCAACCAATGGTTAAACATAGTAACTAATGATTAAATTTTGGCTAAATGTGAAAGGCTAAAGATGAATGTATTCACATTAAATAGTAACTAATGGCATTTTAGCAAAAACCGGCCCTAAGTAATAGTTAGCTATCGAGATCCATTCTGGCCTATAATTGCGTAGTCTGATAAGTACTTAATAGGTACGTGTATAGCTCATGCCATAGTGATGGTGGTCGCAATGAAAGTCTCATAGTAAACGATAGCGTAAGTACTGTGATTTACCCACGATCGCCACACAAGATAATTTGCAATAACACAACAAAATTGAAATTATGGGAAAAATCTCCCTTTTGTTCAAGCTAAGTATATTGTAGTCCATTGAACTCTTTACTTAAGGCGAAAGCTCCAGGTAGCCCGCGAAATTCAAGATTCCTTACGTTTTTTGCAATTAATTTGCAGGTCAGTATCAGGTCTGGGTGATCTAAATATGATTCGAGACTAACAAATCTATATTTATAGAATAATAATCAATAAAATCATCAATACAGCTCTTTAAGTTCATATAATCTTAATGAATGACTAATTAATGGAATATTGACATTTAGGATTATACGAACTTACGGAGTTGTATGATTCATATGATTATAATTTTATTATTACTCATATTTTACGGTCGCGAATCATACCTTAATCAACATACAACGTAATGCTGATTTGCAAATTGCAAAAAACGTAAGAAAATTTGAATTTCGCGGGCTACCTAGAGCTACGTTATTTCTGAGATAAACGTAATTACTGGAAACAAAGAATGAGATGTACGTAATTACTGGAAACAAAGGATGAGATGAACCTAATTACTGGAAACAAAGGATGAGATGAACGTAATTACCGGAAACAAAGGATGAGATGAACCTAATTACTGGAAACAAAGGATGAGATGAACGTAATTACCGGAAACAAAGGATGAGATGAACCTAATTACTGAAAACAAAGGATGAGATGAACGTAATTACTGGAAACAAAGGATGAAATGAACGTAATTACCGGAAACAAAGAATGAGATGAACGTAATTACCGGAAACAAAGGATGAGATGAACCTAATTACTGGAAACATAGGATGAGATGAACGTAATTACTGGAAACAAAGGATGAGATGAGCGTAATTACTGGAAACAAAGGATGAGATGAACAAAATTACTGGAAACAAAGAATGAGATGAAAGTAATTACTGGAAACAAGGGAAGGTGGTTTGACCCTTGGTTTATATAACATCAGCAGTTCAGACCCAGGAGAACCGGCCGCGACTTACGAGCTGTATAGGTGGTAGGTTCGAACCCAGGCAGGAAATTTACTTTGTGTAAATTATTACATCACCACTGCGCTCAAAACGGTATAAGAAAAAGTCGTGGAGAATGTCCTAGAACTAAAAATTCGAAGACATGTGACATCCACCAACCCGCACTGAGCCCGCGTGCTGGATTACAGCCCACTGCCTCTCACAGAGAGGAGACCTGTGTCGCAGATGTGGGAACATTATACGCTGATTATGCTTATACAACATCACCCCTGTAATCCTTCAATACAGGATCTGTCGGTTTATTCTGCACAACTCTCACCGTGAAAATTTATATGAAGTGAGCTTGAAGTGAGCTGTCATTCCAGCTGATGCTAGGGATTGACACTATTGCCAGCTCACTCCACGCTCACCTCACCTAAGTTTTGATTGAGTGAGATTTGTACAGAATGCACATGTGCAGCCACATTTGACCAGTTAACAAAACTTCTAAACTAATATTATACAGGATGTTTATTTGTTTGTAAAATTGTAATTTGTTTTAAAATAATCACTAAAAACCTGTAGAAATGCGACGTTGCCAACCCGCGCGAAATAAACGCTTTTAATCAGAATAATTAAACTTCATCTGTAAACGAGGTTTGGATTTTGGTTATGAAAATTCTAAAAACACCGTTTCAATAATTTCCCTGACCGTTTGAATGACGTCACCTCTTGACCTTTGAAGAAAATACTGACTCATTATAATACCTGGCCGGCAGCGGCTAACGATGACCAGTAGAAGAGTCATCGATATTAGTGAGGTGTCTAGACTTGCGGTCACTTCCCGCAACTGTTCTACCTTTCCTTTTTTTGGTATTCTGAGCGTTTTTGTTCTAGAGAGGAAGCATCTCGGGCAAAAATGTTGACGTATCAGAGAATAATGCGTTACAGCATTCATTGGGTATTATAATATTCACTCGACACTCAGGAAATTGTATATGGTATCTTTTTGTAGTATTTAGGTACTTGTATGAGACCACGTGGTTGTTGGTCTCTACTCTACATTTGAACTACATTTACCGACTTTAGTTTGATAAGTCTGCACTGCCATCGAGGACCAAACCCGCCGTTTCCCTTGGAAACTAGGTGCTGCAATACAGTTCCCTACCCTACACATGTAAAACTGGCCTAGTTCTAAGTATTGTACAAGTTACTCTACTTATACATGTTACTGTCTCTAGGCTTCCATCTATCCGCAGCCTTTGCATAGGGTCAACAACCTACAACACAAGTATACATAATACTTTAAGAACCATGAAAATAAATTGAGTCATAAAGTTTTCTAGTATAAAAGAACTCGTAAAATTGTAAATTAGAGATACAAATCTCTTTTCTATTTGAGCAGTGTGTATTTGATGGCCGCCATCTTGGATCTTGCATGCAATGACGTTTAATGCAGTGATTCGATTATTTTTTTGTAATGGATTAGGGAGTCTTTTTGCATAGTTTGAAGAAGGGTTTCGGTGTTACAACAATGTGAGGGATTTGGTTCGAGCTTCGAGTCCCAGACGAGGCTAAAATGTTTTTTTTTTTTTTAGTAATGTGTTGATTAGTTAACTCGTTAGTAGTAAGAGTTCAAACTATGCCCTTTATTATTCTTTCAAATGTTTCTCTTGATCATCATTCGTCGTTAGTAAATGCCATAGTAGGTACTTGTTTGCTGATGACCTAGTTCTAAATTTTGTCATTTTTTAAGAATCGTTTTTAATCTGTATTTGGAATAGGAAATCCTTTACCGATATTGTTCTCGTCAGCTATGTGTAGGCTTGATTATTTATTAAGAATTACTTAGGATTAAAGATAAACATTTATCGTTTAAATAAAAGTTCTACCCTAAACCGTAAATAAGAAATGTCAACTAGGTACCCGTACGTTTCTACAAAAGTCCACTTTCTAACATTCTTTCTGCCCAAGGCTCATTACGTCTGTACACGCTACGACCGACACGTAATTCATGGCATTCGATACTATGGCAGCCCTTAAGAAATGGTTCCACCTCCTAGTTCGCCCTCGAGCGTTGAACGCCACACCCGCCCTCCAAACACAACAAATGGCGCGAAAATTATCATAAACCGTATGAAGATGCGGCACTAAATCTTGTTGCCTTTACCTCAAAACAATAACAGTATCTGTGCTTCATTTAGGCGCGAAAATTTTGAATTATGAATGGGTGTGTGGCGTTTAGTTTTGGTTAAGAAAGTGTTTTTTTGTAACAGTGCTTCCATGTAACGAAAATTAGTTGATTTTGATTATTTTTATCGGCTTTTTGTATGTTAGTAGTGTTTTGATCTTGTTATAATAATGATACATAACAGGACTGTGTATATTTTGCCAAATGAACTATTGCCGAAGAGGTATGGCGATGAAAATAGGTAAATATTGTGATTACTTTACTGTACTTAGGTAAAGATTTGATTGTGACATTATAGAATTTTTGGTCAGTGGGTAGCCTTAGGGGCGTTTTAAGTATTTTAATTATACTAACGCAAATGTTTTAACCGACTCACTGAAAAAGAGAGGTTAGTTTTTCATTTTGTGGACGATTTTTCATCAGAATGTTCTATCGATAAATTCAATAAAAGCTTCTTTTAATTCTAGTATTACTATTATTGCAAGTTAAATTAATTTTATTAGGTACTAGAGTAATGTGTCATGTTGGCACGTGGCTGTATTTACCCGCTATAAGCCGCCGGAAATAGGCACATGAAACAAGGCCTCCACTTCCGGTGGACAAAACCGTAATAACAGAGTTGTAAAAATTATAATTTCTATCTAATGGGGGCAGAAAGAGTTATTTGGATATATTCTATAGAATCTTACTCAGAAATGTTTTTTTTTCGTTGACCTACTTTAAAATGATTAATTCAATTAACATATTATTTTCCTAAATTCTAGACTTATACCTCTTATACCAGGCCTACCAATGCTGCAAAGGTAATGAGCACCAGGAACACCGCGCATAATAAGCATGAAATACCTTGAAAGTTTGAAAACTAAGTAACCACTATTTTAAGCACCGTCACTTTGTTTGATAAAGCGACATGTTTGAGCCCAATAGCCACTGTAGCCATATTAAAGTGGCTAAGGCAATGCACTGTCAACTTATCCTACCACAAGTCATTGATGGTATTTGGTTATTCTAAGTTGGGCCACAATTTAAACCAGCTACAACACCCAGGTCTTCATAGCAACGACTTTGTGTACCAAAGACTAGGATATTTACAAAGGAGAACCCCATAGGAGGAGAGTAGCTCTTAACCCCTATGGATAAAAGAATAGGGTGTATAATTGATATTTACTACTGTTGTTTAAACAAAGAAATAATCCCATAACGTACTGCAAACTTGAAAATAAATAGTTAATCATACAAACATATAGTTTCTAGAAATATAAATAAGTACATAAACTAAAACTTTATTAACAAAGCAATTTATATTTTAAAGAAGCTATCTAATGTCAAGGTCTAGATTGCAAACTGCCAAAGTATTTTATAAGTATGTAACTGGATTTGCATTGTTAAACGAAACGAAGTATCAAGCAATGCTCACTGATCTAAGTGTTAAACGAAACAAAGTGTCAAGCAATGCTATTTAAGTGTTAAACGAAACAAAGTATCAGGCAATGCTCGCTGATCTAAATGTTAAACGAAACAAAATATCAGGCAATGCTCACTAATCTAAATGTTAAACGAAACGCAGTATCAAGCAATGCTCGCTGATCTAAATGTTAAATGACACGAAGTATCAAGCAATGCTCACTGATCTAAGTGTTAAACGAAACAAAGTGTCAAGCAATGCTATTTAAGTGTTAAACGAAACAAAGTATCAGGCAATGCTCGCTGATCTAAATGTTAAACGAAACAAAATATCAGGCAATGCTCACTAATCTAAATGTTAAACGAAACGCAGTATCAAGCAATGCTCGCTGATCTAAATGTTAAATGACACGAAGTATCAAGCAATGCTCACTGATCTAAGTGTTAAACGAAACAAAGTATCAGGCAATGCTCGCTAATGTAAATGTTAAACGAAACAAAGTAACAGACAATGCTCACTGATCTAAGTGTTAAACGAAACGAAGTATCAAGTAATGCTCACTGATCTAAATGTTAAACAAATCAATGTATCAAGCAATGCTCTCTGGTCTAAGTGTTAAACGAAACGAAGTATCAAGCAATGCTCACTGATATAAATGACTTAATAATAATTTATTTCAATTTGGTTTTGACTTATTCGATACTCCTTAGTAGGTATCAAAATCACGTGTAAAATACTGTTACTATACTGTGTTTAATATGGGTAAGACTGATAGCCCAACCCAACGTCCTCAAGATAAAATCTGGGATAGTGATGAAAAAGTATAATAAAAGTCACTATAACCAAAGCTAATCTACAATCTTCAATTCTCAGGTTCCCACAAAGCACTAGTACAACTCCCAAGCCTCCAGCAAGGACCAAGAAAGAAGCAAAAGATATACCATCAGCAGAAGTAAGAGAAACATCAGAACCAACGGAATCTACAGAAGACAAACCTAAAGAACCTAACTTCTGCCAAAGGCTCATGAAGAAATGCAAGTCAAAATGTTGTGCCTGCTGCACGAAAGGAGAAGAATCGGAAGAAGATGGTGATAAAGATAAAGAGAGAGTGAGAAAGGAAGAGGAGATGAAGGAAGGAAAGAAAGGTATGATGAGTAAACTGAATTGTTGTAAGAAGAAGGTAGATGAAGAAAAGGCTGAACAAGAGATTAGAGCTATGGAAAGGGCTGCTGGTAAAGTGAGTACATTCAAGTTTAACCTAGTATTTATATCACACGAAGCGACACTCGCTGTACTTGTGTCTATCAAGTGTATAAACATGCGAACGTGTGCGTGAAGACGACTAGCGTCAGCACATAACACACACCCACACTGAGACACACACTCTTCCGACTTCGCCATTGTCTCGGACGGTACCGACTGCTCCTGCGCTTACACACACATTCACAGCGTGTTTGTACACCCTTTTTTTTCGTGGAGAAATGCTCATGCATACTGCACTACCACGGGGAGATAGTACAGTTATGTGGGACTCCAACCTACTAAAACTCCACGGTGTCCTCCTCTGCCGCTTGTGGCGGGAACACGGGCACGCGTTAGCACTCACCGCGAACCCGCCACGTGTCTGTACACCTGGTAAAAACAAGTAAATTGCGTGTCACTTCGTGACATACTCGTAAAAAGACTGTACCAACCTACATTTGTTCGGTACAATATTTGCAACCGAACAGCTCAAAACGTCAGCCTGTACTCTGTATTTTCATAAAAATGTATTTAATCGTAATTATAGTTTACTAGCTTTTGCCCGCGGCTGCGCCCGTGTGAAGGTCGGAAAACTATACATAAATACCTTCCTTTTGAATCACTCTTGATGAAAACCACATTAAAATCCGGTCAGTAGTTTTTGAGATCATCACGAACATACAGACAGACAGACGCGGCGGGGGACTTGTTATATAATATGTAGTGATGTTCGACTACCAAATTAAATCATCGTCTAGTGCTAATTTAGTATTGTAGTACCTATTCAATATGGTTTTTTTAAGAATATATAAATTTTAGTCAAACATGGCAAAATAGTATTTCAAGCAAATTCGAATGGCACTTTTCCTAGAACTCTCAATCCAATTCTCGCCTTGCCATTTTTGGCAAGTTTGAAATATCCAACCAATATTTTTAATTAGATAAATAAGTTAACCATAATAACGAAAATCTCGTTCCCAGGCCTCAATAGAATACGAAAACGAAACGAAACCCAAGCGTACTTTACGCGACGTGTTCTGCGGTTGTTGCGGGCGACGGCGCCGCGTTGCGGACACCGGCTCCATGCCTCGCAACGTTGCGGAGTCTATGTCTCCGGCTCCTGAAGAGGAGGTCGGCTGCTGCGGCAGGAAGAAGAGGACAATTGAGAGAAGGGACAGTATATTGAGTGATAGACCTCCTACCAGGTAAGCTTCTATACCTACCTGTTTTGGTTTTCGTTATTTATGAGATTATTATACTCAAACCATGTGGCCGATGGGGTTTCCCATCCACAAAAATGATGAATTCCATACAAACTTTCATCCAATATTTAATCCCTTTGGGGGATGAATTTTCAAAAATCATTCCTTAGTGCTCACCTTCGTTATATAGGGTCAAATTAAGAGCAACTGGCAACGTCGCATTACTAGAGGTTTTTGACTTTTGTGTTTATTTTATTAAATTTAAATCAAAGTACTATTTTTGTTCAGTCAAATAACTAGATCGTTGTATTTTATTATAATTATTTTTAACATTTACTCTATAGTAAATTTAAAGAAATCGTAATACTGCAAATAGAATATTATTCAATGGATGAATGTCAATTTTTATGAGTAAATACCAAAATAACTGTAAAAAATAGCATACATAGATATATAATATAATATCTACCAACAATGTAGTTATTTGACTGAAAAACAATAGTAGGTACTTGGTTTGATTTAATTTAATAAAATAATCAAAATACCTGTAGAAATGCGACGTTGCCAGCCTGCGTGGTGTGAAAGCTCTTAAATTAGCTAACGAAACTCCGCAGACGTGTTGGTATCAATATCGAAACACGACAAAATAAAAAAGATTTGATGATTTTTTTTGGGCTGGTACTGGTATTGGCCGCTGGTAGTGTTGTTACTTGAAATGTGAGTCGATAAAATCTGTTGTGTCGTGTTTAGATATCGATACCCATATCACGTCTGTGACGTTATCACAAAAAAAGACTGATAAAGATTTTTAAACTGATATTTTAAACTGATATTTTAAACTGATATTTTAAACTGATATTTTAAGTGACTACACTACTGGCGGTTGATGACCCCAAAAACACATCATCAAATTAATTTATGTTTTGGTTTTTCATGTAGGTATACATGTATACTGATACTCATCACGTCTGCGGAGTTTCGCTAGCTAATTTAATTTGACCCTGTATAAGGAACTCTTATGCAAAATTTCATGCTTTTAGCATACGCAATACAACGCGCTAATGAGATACTGGATACATCCACCCAGCAGTTTAGGCTGGGCGTTGTCTGGCAGTGATTCTAAGATTTTTATTAAGTACAATATGGCTACCTACTATAGTGTAAACTATATTAAAGTACTCTGCCGTCATAATACGTCATAAAGACGTATCTGACATTTTTTTCGAAAGAGATTAATTTACATATTCGGAATCAACAAAATAAGACGTATCTACCAGTATTTTTATATTGGCGTAAACTTAACGAAATTCTTACTATTAAAAGACGCATCTGCCTTTGTATTTTAAACAGGACAAAATATTTTTTTCTCCATTTCAATATTTCTGTACGTCTCATTTTCCTTGCGGCGGCAGTATTATAGTAGTGGCTACTCTACCGCCTGTTAGTGAGCACTCTCTATTTGTGTTAATAGTAATGCAGTTATTATGTAGTTTTGAATACAGAAACATAACTATGCTCAGCATAAACCCTTACTTAAATGAATTGAGTCGCCGAAACGTCGCCTTCAGTTTAATTTCATACAATATCATGGTTTGGGAATTGTGATACACTTGACGGAAAATGGTTAGACTCGAATTCCAGAGCCACTAAATAATTATTGCTGGCTGAGCACGATTATGACAACAACCAACAACTACGTTGTATTGTAACAGTTGCTGCAACAACCGCCTGTGCACGTGGTTGCGTGGCATGTGCCGGCGCAGCTCCGAGCAGTCGTCCAGCAGACGCACGAGCATGTTCTCTAAGAACAAGAGCATGTCACCTACTCTTCCTCCTGAGGTGAGTTTCACTTTTTTTTTTTATTACAAGCCGAGCCCGACGGAATTTCTCAACGGCAACTTCATGCTTCTAGACGCTGCGGTTCTGGCTGTGCGTTGTCTTTCAGTGAATGTATGAATTTAAGAATTTTATTAAGTACTGAGATCAAGAAACTAATCTTTTGATTTGTTTAATTGGGATAACTTTCTTCACTATCACTTTGTGAGCGCGGCATTTTTGGAATAATTGTGATTCTGGATTATATCGTTTATTTTTAGGCAAGTATTAAATGAATAAATAGAATATAGTTCATTGTATACCAAGATTGCAAGACACAGCTCATATAGTATCGTATATTCTTGTTTTTAACCGACTTCAAAAAAGGAGGTTCTCTATTCGACCCGTATGTATGTATATATGTATGTTTGTATGTCCACGATTTTCTCAAAAACTAACAACTAATTTTGATGATTCTTTCACTGACGTGATCTGCATACTTTCAGGAAGGTTTTAGTATATAATACATTAGGTAATTATTCTTATGTACGAAGTTATATGCATAAATGTACTGTATCACCGGCAATTCTAAGCGGATTTTATGATTCTTCGTTTCGTTCGTCTAGAGCATATGTAATTGTATAGGCATTCAATTAAAAATGGAAAAAAGTAAAAACCTACTTCAGAAACCTAAAACGAATAAAATAACTTTCATAATAAGACTTAACAGCTTCTGAAGTCGGTCTTCTATTCTTCAATTCACCTTAGCTTGGCACCAACTTCAGAAGCTGAAGTCTTATTATGAAAGCTATTTTATTCGTTTTAGGTTTTTGAAGTAGGTTTTTACTTTTTTTAAAGTAAATTTATCGACTGTTATTTTGTTCCAACCAAGAAAAACAGGACACTTTCTTGCGATTTCTTAACCCTCTATAACTTTTGTATATTAAAAGTTCACAGTATATAAATACAAATACTCAAATGACCCAAAACGAAGCCTATTTTGACCCACATGGACCAACAAGTCGCCGCAACATATTTTACTTAGACTGTTGTAATCGCGTCGTCGGCGTCGGCACGCAACGACCACGCGTGTCTGAGAAAAAATACTCAAGGTCTGAACCTGGTCACTTATTAAAACTTTGTTTGTTCCTATAATTGTAGGTGTTTCATGGAAATCACAAGGTAATTTGAATGGGAAAGGATGTCGCATGATGTAAATGGGACTAATATTACTCATGGTCAGTTGTTTCAGACCTAGAGTTATAATTTCACTACAAATGAATCACTGCAACTTCGCTGAATTTGACATTGATCATAGATAATGATGCAAAATAATTCATATTCTAGATAAACTTACAAGAGGAGAGTCTTTTAGGTTTATATTGAAAATGAATTGAATTGTCTGAACTACCTGCATTGTAGTCAGGAGTCAGACTCGAGTCTATTTCGATTCTATTTATTTAAAGTACCTTTACTTAAGCTAAAATCTACATGCGCATACACTAGCGCAAAAGAATATCAAATGACATTATACAAGATACTTTATAGTAATAGCCAAGATGAAGGTCACATGTCGGGCGTCAACAATGTGATATTGGCGCCCAACAAGGTACCACGTCATTTCATAAATTAAAAGTCTATTATTACTCAAGAAACTTAATGTCCCTCGTTAATAATAATAAAACGCACATATGTATAGCGTGCTAAGCAGTACAACAATATGTTTGAGAAATATATTTAATTTCTCGCGTGTAGACTTTTCTTAGTTATGATTTTAATCTGTTCGCCATATATAATTAAAAGTAACTTAGTAAGTAGGTACTATTTATAAGAAATAGGTTAGTGTAAACAAGGTCGGTTGTCTAACAATAGGGACGAATAATCGATGGCATTATTAAATGTATGATTAGCGTATTTTAATGGCAGTGTCTATTCGACTGTTAACAGAAACGCATTCGCATTACGTATAACAGAGGATTTGTTTTTTGGTTGTTTCATAAGTTCAAGTTAAGCGATTTCGGGATTCGGGAACTATATAACAACCACTTGTGAAAATGAATACCTGCAACCAACATTAATTTATTGTTTCCGCATCAAATAACTCAAAATATTACAGAGACCATGAGTGTCGAGAAATATAATATCAATGTATAGTTTTAAAACAGTAAACGCAAAAAGAAGCAGCTTAAGACAAATGCAGAATCTATACCTAACACCGCATCTTCAGAATTACTTATACAGTCTCCCTCGTGAGATCTATTCGAGGAATCCGAATTACCCTCTGATGACGATGGCTACTGGTAATAAACTAGCTGTGACTCCGTTACCATCGCCGCGTCCTTCTATTCAAATTTCTCCTCGAGTTACCCCAAATCCGTCGCCCAGGCCCTCGCGGAAACCGTCTAGAATTATGATTACGAAGGATTTCATGAAGAAGGATGTGGATATCGAGGAAGACGTAGAGGTAAATAAACTTGACCTTGCTAACACAGGCCAATATTTGACAAAACGTGTTGATTAGACTACCAGTCAAAAACTATTTCTTTAAAATATTAATCGTGATTTGTAAATTATCTTCAAAGACGACCCTAGTAGATCCTAAGAAATCCTAGTTGTAAGTTTATCCATGCTTTTTATTACCAAAATAGTTATTAAATATATTTAACGATGGTTCCATCTGAATTTCTTAGTATTTATTCCCTTGTCCTCGCGTGAAATATTCTTATTAATACTTTTGTAGTAAGACCCTAATTTTTGTTTTTTTTTTTTTTATAATATGAGTAATACCTACGTTTAAAAAGTGGCACTGAAATACTACGGTCAGTGAGCTAGCGTCGCATCGGGGTTGTGTCGTCATGTTCCATGTCACCGCCATTACGAGTCTGTTAACACACGCTCTAAATCTAACCTGTGAAAGCCGAACAAGGTCACTATACGACCTTTTAACTATTCACCTACGAGTATTTATTATTGTAAACCTAGGAATATATTAACTGTCCAGTCTAGCCTTTACCGAAATATGTGAAGGTATACTTCCGATATCGCTAGACAAGAACAGAATAGTTCATTAGTTATTTTACTTGAAGCTTCTGTCGTAGGTATGTTGGATCCTGAGGAAGTAAATGTATATGAAATACCTATGCTTGCCTGTATAATTCCTAAAGGTGGTTAAAGCTTTTCTTGAAACGGAAATTAGTAGTTAGAAATCGTAGACTCATTCTAGTAATCTCCTGTTATAAATGGCGTTTAATATCCGCAGGACACCCGCAAGAAGCTCGACACATCGCTGGTCGAGCATACAAGTGTGATGCGCGGCGCTATACCTGTGTTGCCGATAGTACTCGCCTACTTCTGCCTATTTTGCAACATTGTGGTTCCCGGACTTGGTGAGTTGACGTTCAAATATTAATAAAACCCACGACTAGACTGAAAAGTACTTATTGTCACTTACATGAAAGTAACCTTATTATATAAATGCACACAGACACACTCACTCTCACACACTCATGCGCTCTCACACGCTCACGCACTCATTCGTTTCACCACGCCAGCACTCCTCATTCTAATTTGTTTGATTTAAATTTTTAGAGTCTTAGTTTTTGTTCTGTTTTTTATTGCAAAACCATAAAAACATGATGGTTATTGTGATGATCAAATTGGGAGTCGAAACTGCCTCTCCTAAATACAGATTACTCCGTGATCTAGCTAGGAGAGCAGCGATTCACCCAACAATTTATTGTACCTACACCATGTAATGCACCAATAATGCATACTTTGTAAGTCCCTCATGTTGTACAAACCCTTTATGTACAGACGCCAGCACATCAAGCTACTACAATCTGTCAAATTTCTTTAATAGATTTTCAACTTTATCGCTAAAGGATTAGGTTCAAGGTTGATTGGGAAAATTTTACAGTTTCGGATAGCTTCACCTGCTGGCGTCTGGACCTTAATAAATGAAAAATGTTTCAGAATAAAGTACCAAAGCCTTGGTAGCTTCTATATTACAGTTGAATGAATTAACAAATTATAAGACATTTTTAATGTGATACTGTATGAGAAATATCTAGCGCCGGGAAGTTGAATTAGTTTGAATAATGTTCGTACGCATTATGTTGAAGATTCACATGAATCCTATTCATAATGGATACCTACCTACACACATCAATAGTGTCTAGGGATAAAGGTTTTTTTTTTTTAATATTTTATTTCCTTATTGAAGTTAAATAAAAATGTCTTTTTAGTTTGATTGATGATTGAATGATGTTTTCGTACCTGTAGATCGACGAAATACTCTCTGCTTTTGCATTATACTTTTTGCGATTTTTGTATTTTCGCCGTTAACGCGTATTAGCGATTCAACATACTCAGTATGAATTCATGCGGAAAGATTTGACCTTAAGCCTTATCTGCCAGTGGGGTAATGATAATCTGGTCTCTTTTAACGCCACCAAAACACAGGTGTGTCTTTTTACCCCTAAAAGGAGTCGTTGCGCCCAAAGTCCTACATTTCGAGGTACATTGGTTCCTGTAACTGATCGGCTTGAACTCCTAGGGATGGCGTTGACATCTGGTCTCAACTTCGGCGTTACCCTCGAGTACAAATCCCAAACAGCGGCCAAGAAGCTGGGCATGCTAAAAAGGGTGAAGCGATACTTTACGCCTAGACAGCTTTTAACCCTTTACAAAGCGCAAGTCCGATCCTGCATGGAGTATTACAGACACTTTTGGGATGGATCAGCTAAGTCCCAACTAGCCGCGCTTGACTCGGTGGAACGCAGAGCTAAGAGGCTCATTGGCGACGTAGAACTGGTGAACGCCAAGCTTCACAGCTTGGCTCATCGCCGCAAGGTTGCCATTGTACGATTTCGTCGAGCAGTCATTTGTATATCTTATCTTGTCTGCGTGTGGTGATGCAAGCTTATCCTCCATGGCAGAAACGTGACTGATTTCGCCTCAAACTCGAGTTACAAAAATATAATTGCAAAACCTGATTTTTAGTATCAATAACGTGCTTTATCCCTAGATACTTCCGATGTGTGTATTTCAACCTTTTTTAAAGTTTTTTTAACCTTAGAATTGTTCTGTTTTAATAAAGGTGCGCCCGATGGGACTACATAAGTGGCGCCCATGTGGGACAACATTTTATATTTATAACCGTTGCATCTACAGGTAGCATATTGAGCGGCCTGTTCTGCCTGTGCTTCGGCATTCCCAGATTTGGAGTCCACGACGGAGCTAAACATAGGATAGGTGAGTATATTCTAACACAGTCTTTAACATATAGTAGTCATAGCTAAACTACATATAAAGTAGCAATGAACTAAGCTTATTTCCGACTATCATTAACGTCTGTAAGCTGAAAAAATAATTTGCCAACACTATTTTCTGTTGAATTCTGAAAATGTTATCATCACATTTCGGCTCTCTGCGTAACAACGTTGATAGTGAAATTATATCAATCAAGTTTCTGTAACATTAATATTTTTAAACAGGCTCGTTCGTGATAAACTTGCTCGTGGGTGCGGGGCAGTTGTTCACTGTACTGTTCTGCCTGGTCGGCTGGGGCTGGTCCATCTGGTGGGGCGTCATCATGGTCAAGACTTCACGTAAGTTTACCTTCCACTTATTTAGGTTTCAAAAATTTAGGCGTCAAATGGAACAGGTAATCAAATAAATTTACTTTAAAAAAGTAAAAACCGACATCAAAAACATAAAACAAATAAAATAACTTTCATAAAAAACTTAACAGCTTCTGAAGTCTTTTAGTCTTTCAGCTAAAGCACTGGGAAGTGGTGAAGGGCGGGCGTTTTGGAGGACTGTCTTATGTAATTTTGACGTTCGAAAAGTGCTGATTCTCAGCCTAGTTGGAATAAATGACTTTTGATTTTGATAGATTTTAATTTCTTGAATAAAATTTCCCTCTCGAGTCTCTACCCGAAAGTCAAAAAACAAAAAATTGAGAAACGAGCAAATGCACATTCTATCCCTACTCTATCGAGTTCTCTTTGTGTTAACACAGTTAGAGCATTATTTCGTTGTTCTATCTATAATTTCAAGAAAATTGAGAAAAGAATGCTCTTATGCTCACCCTGGTTTGATGTTTGTTTAGTCAAAGCGACCTATATAAGTGTATACTTATAATCGATAACTAAATCCCTGTAATGAATTGGCGCCCAACATGGTACTAACTGCTTCATAATTTGGCGCCCAACATGTGACAAACACCTACATATATGTAGTTGATATTCTCATTCACATTTACTTGTATCCGGTGGAGTCCACACCCAACATCTAAAGATACCTACATGTATGACCTGGACTGGGAAATGTACATATGACTAATAAAAATATGAATACATTGGCGCCCAACATAGACCAATAAAACTGGCGCCCAAATGGGACTAATGGCGGTCAATAGTTTTTAAAGACAGTCTACTAATTGAAGTTAGGATTATTACAGGTCAGTTTTTTGATCCGTACTTAACTCAAACAATGGTTAAACATAGTAACTAATGGCTGAATCTTGGCTAAATGTGTTTGCCAAAATGCTATTAGTTACTATTTTTTAACATGAATGAGTTAACGTGAATACATTCATGTTAACTCATTCTAGCCATTCCAGAATTCTAGCATTTAGCCAAAATTCAACCATAAGTTACTATGTTTAACCATTGGTTTAGTTAACTACGGATCAAAAAACCGACCCTAGGAAGTAAGCTTACGTTCCCCTAATTTTATGTTTTAAAAGAAAATATTATATTGATTTCAGGTAAATACCGCAAGCTAAAAAAAGAAGCGGCCGCCGCAGAGGCAGAGGCAGCGCCCCCTGTGACTGCCAACAACCATACTCGCGCGTAACATCGTTTCTACAAGTTGACAAGGCAAATGGATTATTTACATGATTTTAACTGACCTTATTTAGTGTTCGTTTCACTGAATCTGGTTCTGTCAGAGATTTTAAGTAAAATACTGGATGTCTTTGTAAACAAGAAATTATGTAGTTGTGATAAAAGCAACCCAAGTCCTTACTTGACTTGACTTTTTACAGTTTATTCTGTAAATATATCAATGAAATCATTATAAAATTATTGTAAAAAGGACACAACAGTTTCATAATTGAAATATTTTATCTATTTATGCATCAAGAGTGTCAGTACTGCCAACGCGACGCATCAAACTCTCATTCTAAAAATTGTAAATAAAAATAAGGTAGTCGATTCGTAACTTTGGAAATATGAATAGTATTTTGTCTTTAAAAAAAAATACGTAGTTTAAAAGCGAAAAATGTTGTTATGAAAAATACATTTAAAAAGCGAAAGAATATATATGTATGTATACATTATCAAACTATCTGCTGGTCAGAATTTTAACCGTTCAAATTAACGGTTTTCTCCGAACGAACACGACTTCCATACGAAGTTTTCCGACCGCCGCGCTGCACGGTCATTTTTAACTTTTACTCATAGGTTTAACGTTAATGTATATGATTATGGGCCCCAAGTGCTTCTATAAATAGTATTATTAATATTATACACTTAAATTAAGTGATATGATATGGAGGAAATTATTTCGTAAAACGGCAACCTTTTGTGGAACTTTTCTGTGGCATTATTAATTTATCATCGTGAGATTGTGCTCCATCGGGGGTTCGATTGTTATATTCAAACTATACGTTTTCCAAGCAGCCAAATTGTCTGGAAAGTGCCACTTTTTCGCACTAGTGCTTTTTACTTTTCAGTTTTTTTTTATTTATTTTTATTTTTAACTCCGTTGTCAGCCCGACGTAAAGAGTTTTATTATTTGAGAAAAGTTTTACAAATTATTCAAGTACAGATTATCATTCATATAAAAGGTATAATAAAATTAATACTTCATTAAACGCGATATTAATTACTCTAGATTTAGATTTTGATCAATAAAATTAATTTTAAATATTCATTAAATATGTTTACGTACAGCACGTATGTTTTGCTCGTGCCTTTTTGCGATACGACGTGGCAGCTATTTAGCACATGCGCAGTAGTAGATATGCTGAGTGCGCATGTAGGTATTTAAAATAAGCCCGCCATTTTACTAATTTCTTACTTAGTTCGGAGTCGGTCTGAGCAAAATCTGCTCAAAATGTTGAATAAATTAAAATTCTAGTGACGAATAAATTTAACCCCGGAAAATGTTATTCAAGAAGCACAAAATGCCAACAACAGCCTCTCACCATCTAAATCAAAAGAAAAATACATTTTCGCAATATATATATTTTTATTTCCTCGCACAATACAACGATTAAAAAAAAACGATACACGTGCGTAAGTTGATTTCATTGAAATCACCTACTTTCTGCACTTGTAGCATAAATAACTATTAACTGTTTATGTGAGTGACACACTGAATATAAAACAAAAGGAGACAGAAAAGAAACAAAAATACAAGTTTGGACAGTAGGTAAGTGTTTCGATCATCGACGATAACCGACTTTTAATGATGTTAAACTGAAAATCACGTCTAACCGCGTAGTGTTATTGATTTGGAAAAATATGTTAAATTAGAGCATTTTCTTAATAACTTATAATATGTGAATATTTTAGTTTATGTTAATATTACATTTGTAAAATCGTCGTTGCGACTTTAAGACCTCTTATGTGTAAAAATCAATTTTGTAAGAAAATCGATAAAAACCGTCGCATCAGTTTTAATTAGCAAGAACATTGGAGATCTTGAAGTTTGTAAACAAATTACGATTGAAACGTCGTATACACATGAGAGTTTTTGCATTCGATAGAGCTTCAAAATGTAGAATCGGCTGGCGTAAAAAAAGTGATTTTGCCAAAAGTGACACATAAGAGGTCTTAAAGTCGCAACGACGAAATGATGTCTAACGCGGATAAAAACGCTGAGAATCATGAAAAAACTTTCAAGTGTATTTTTGTAAACCATTTTAAAAATAATTTAATTATTTAAATTTTAGTATACGTGTTTTAATATAATACCTTTTGTTTTATGTATAATAAATTAATAAGCGTCTAATTTGAGACAGCGCTCCTTGGTGAGCGAGTCCTTTTACTGGGTGGACACAGAACACGCAAGCTAACCACTCAAGGTCATTGGCATATATCTGCGCCGAAGAAGTTGACTTGTGACTAACGTTACGTCTGTGTTGTTGACATTTCCTCTGTATTATATCGTTGTTGTATGTAAAGTATTAAGCTCTAAGAAACTTTTGTATATGACCAAACTGATATTTCTAACGTAGTCATCACAATTATCAAGATTGTTTAGCAAAGTAACCGCTAATAATGCGATGAAGTGTAGTTTTTTGACAATTTTCCAAATAATTCTATTTACCTATAATGGAATTTGTTATTTCATTAATTTTCAGTTTTAAACTACGAGCGTTTAGGCTGGAAACAACAGAGCTATGACGACCTTAGGTGAAGTGAGATATCATTCCACGTGATGCCAATGATACTTAGGTGAAGTGAGCTGTCAATAGTGTCAACTATTGACAGCTCACTTCACCTAAGTTTTCAGCCGGTCTATTCTGTATAATATTTCACCGTGAAAACTAAGGTGAAGTGAGCTGTCATTCTAACTGATGCTAGGGATTGAGACTAATGGCAGCTCACTCCACGCTCACCTCACCTAAGTTTTCACGGAGAGATTTGTACAGAATAGCACTGCAAATGTTTGATGCCAATCATTGAGAAAGAGAGAGAGAGAGATTCGGTGAGATTTTTCAGAATAGATCGGCAGGAACGTTTTGAGCAACACTACTTATAGTTCAGCGTAAAACGCTCTCATATAGCTGCAATATTATCTTCGAAGCTGATTCCTTGAGAAGCATGTGTTGTGTGACTATGAATGATAGGCTGGGGACTGACGTGATAAGACAACGGTGCGGTTTAAAAGAAGATGTAGTGACAAAAACTGGCCAAGTGCGTGTCGGACCAAGCATAATGAAGGGTTCCGTAGTTGTACGAAATTATCCTAAGAACAAACTGAATATTTTAGTTGAAAAACATGTTCTCCGATACATTGTGACTGCTAATGTAAGTTTGTACAGACAATATTGCGAAATATACCATATTATTTTAAGACCATACACTTCTTGTAGGTTTTCCTGTATAGAACTATTTTCTGTATTTTTTTTAGTTTTAGGCTCAGTAGTTTCGCAGATAAGGTGGGAATTGTCAATTTTTGTATATTTTCTTAAATAAATAACTTTAAAACCATCTATTTTAAAATTATAAAAAGAATATTTGAGACCCTCACAGTAAGCCCTTTCATCTGATGCGTACACGGTACAGTTTGCAAACTTTCTATTTTAATTTCCTTATTTGCCGCCCAAAATTGACCCCCGTATTCAAAATTCATTTATTTACATTACACGTCCGTGTTTGGGTCACAGAAATACATACGTGTACCAAATTTCAACTTAATCGCTCCATTAGATTCGGAGCAAATTGGCTGTGACAGACGGACAGATAGACACACGAGTGACCCTAGGGTTCTGTTTTTTGCCTTTCGAGGTACGGAACCATTAAAATATGCTTAGAAGGTTTGGTCATGTTGAGAGGATGAATGAAAGACGACTAACAAAAGGCAGACAAGGCAGATGTGGCCTAGGTGATGTTCTTCAGAAAGGTCAAGTGCGCAGTACTCGCAACCAGCGTGCGTGTATGACCAGATGTATGAACGCAAATGAGGCAAAAGGATCGTAACATGTGGCGTTCTGAAGTTTCTGCCTACTCCCATGGGAAGAAAGCGTGAGTTTATATATGTGTATGTGTGATCTTCGCCATGCTCATAATAAAATCAAAAGAAGGCCAGTAAAAGGCTGTTCTCTGTCGTCTCCAGTTTAAATGTTAGTCTGCAAAAAGATGTAATTTCATTTGAGTTCCAAGTGCATGGCCATTAGTGTTGTGATTTTCTGTAAAGTGATTATGATATATGATATTTGTCTTCTGTTTGTATGCATTGTTTAAATAATGGATGGAGGCTCTATTTGATCCTGCGACTTCATCTTATCGTAGTTGATTACAGAAATATCGATTCTAGTAATGTAGTTACAATATGAGCTTGAATGCCGTTGATTTCCACACAGGCAACATTTACTGAAACGCCATCTTGAACACAAGACGTAAAGCTTTGGTATCATCCTAGGGAAACGGTTCCGTCATATACAGGGTTATTGGTAAAACACCAACCACCTCTTAAGGGGCCATTGTACTAATTATTATGAACAACTTTTACTATGGGACCAAACCTGAAATCGCGAAAAAAAATCAGATGAATTATGCGAACATAAATGTACTGAACAGCTGATTTTTTTTACGCGATTTCAGATTTGGTCCCATAATAAAAGTTGTTCATAATGATGACTACAATGACCTCTTATGAGGGGTCACAGTAAGAGAGCGTTTGACAAAAAACGCTCTCTTACTGTGTTATTTGGACAGCCGTTACTGTGTGATCGTTCACAGGCTTTCTTAGGAATCGAAGAGTTCTTACGTTTTGGAAAACGTTTAAATTCTACGGAATATTCTCTAATTCGAGACAGGAGTATATTACCGTATGCTTGCCTTTGTAACTCCAGACGTAGCTGTAGGTACCTGCTACAGTCCCATTATTTGTGCGATGGATACAAACTGAAAGAATTAATAAAAAATGTTGTGAAGTTGAGAAACTGAAGTGATTATTATTATGTAAGATATATTTATGGGAAAAATCTTCCAGTACAATTTATTTGTTATTAACAAATTATTAATTGTTATAAGTTGATTATACAATGTCTATTAATTATAGTTGCTTGTACAACGAATAATCAATAAAGACGATTTTAATTTCAGCTTTGAAATTTTATTTTTGTCGCCCTTATTGCGATCATGAGCATCATCTTTTGTGCTTTATACAATCTTATGTGTCATAGGATGATTTGATAATTAGAATTTTCGCGAAAATCCTAGGGATATTGCGAAAACACGGATAATTATATAATGGTGAAAACATTTCTCAATCTTACTGGAAAAAGATAGGCTTTTTGCAAAAACACGAGTCACTCTAGTAACATTGACTATCTTTAACTCTGATTGCCTAGATTTTTTGCTTACTGACCAAATCTTATTCTGATTAAGAATATCTTGGGACAATTCATCAATTGCATCTTTCAGATGCTTTTCATTTAGTTTTATTATATACATAGTTTCATTGTAAGATTTAAGCGAGGAAGTAGTGACTAATATCAGGTTGGCGGAAAAATATTGCACAAGAAATTGTAAATTACTAGAATTTTCCGGAATATTTAGTATTGATCTGGTCTGATTGGATCTTGATACGTAAGAATATTGTAGAAGGTTCTCGAAGCTATCACATCAAGGGTATATGAAGGCGCGCTAGTGAGGATTTGGTTAGTTTGTGAAAATGATTAGTGAACATCAAATTCGAACGATCAACGATCTGGGCGACCATCCACCTTCGACGATGAGGAATTACTCCGCTGTTTACAGCTTTTTGTTTTTCTGGATTAGCCTTTAACACATTAGGTGCGGCAGACACACATGCGCGTTTTCATAACTTTCTTCGAGTGCGGCGCGGCGCACATGTGCGTTCGTTGTGCATCTCTATTGTTTCGAAAACATCGTAAAAAAAAGGATCGGTAAGGGTGTAGCATAAAGAAGCGTTTGCATAAAGAATTCAGCAGAGAATGTGTTAAAAAGGCTAATCCAGAAATAAATACGCGTGATTTGGCAGAGACTCTTGGCTGTCATCATTCGACTATCGAGGCTCATTTACACAAACTCGGCTATCGTAAAGTAATGGCACGATGGATTCCACATCAACTAACTGACAGTCATCGTCAAGTCAGTGTTAGTATTTGTGAATCGCTTCTTTTTCAGCCACATCGGAAAGAGTTTCTCGAAGATCTGGTAACCGGCGATGAGAGCTGGATTCTCTATGATAACAACTCACGGCACCGCGCCGTCTGGCTTCCTTACGACGCAGAGCCACCAACGAAGCTAAAGCCGAACCGTCACTCACGCAAGCATCTTCTCTCCGTTTGGTGGGATGCGAAGGGCCCACTCTATTACGAGCTTCTCCCTGCGAGAAGGACGATTACGACTTCCATTTATACTGAACAGCTTCAGAAACTGGCTGACGCAATAAGAGAAAAACGACCGAGACGTGTAAATGTTTACTTACTCCATGATAATGCGCGACCCCATGTCGCTTCGGAGACTCGACAATCCGACTATCACTTGTTCCGACCACTAAAGCTTTATTTGCGTGAGAAAAAATTTCAAAACTACGAAGACCTCAAAATGGCAGTGGACAATTTCTTTTCTGCACAACCTCCGGAATTCTGGGCGCAGGGCATCAACAATCTACCAACTGGGCCAGAGTAATAGAGTTATTTGGGGATTACATTACTAATTAATTATTGTAAATAACAAAGTTATCAATAAATTCATTAAGTCTTATATCTTGGTGCAAGACTTTTCCGCCACCCTGACATATTTTCCTTCATAAGAAGGGCTAGTTTCTTTTGGTCTGTTTCTACCTCTTTAATGGCATCGTCTTCATCCATTGTGCCAAATAATTTTTTAGATATGGTGCCTACGAATCTTAGAAGTGCAGATCTTCTCGACTGGCGAGATGTAAGGTGAAAAATAGCTTCATTGTCATGGTCATCCTGTAGTGTAAAAATGAATTTGAGCTTAGTAAGGCCAGCTTCTGGAAGGGGACCCACAAGGTCGAGGCTGAGTCGTTCAAATGGCTTAGTGCAAGTAGTAGTTATTTGCATTGGAGATTTATTAATCTGTCTTAGGGCTTTGTTACTTTGGCATTGGGAGCAATTTCTTATGTACGTTTTGATATATTAAATACCTTTCTTTTACTCGATTAAACATTCGCATAGATCCTAAATGTCCGGCAATAGGAATGTCATGATTTTCGCGGAGTATTCTAGGTATCTCCGAGGGTGTAGGGAACATTATGGTATTATGATAAGTATGAACTGATACTTGAGTATTGTTAAAGATATAGCAGAACATGTTGTATATTTTCGCCCAGATATGCTTATCAAAAGGATTTTAGAAATCAGTGATGGCTAAATTTAGCTCGGAATCAGTAGAATCACGTAGTACCCATATCGGTTTGAAGATTTAGTATACTTTTATAAATGTCCTCGTCAATCAATCTGCCTAGCCTTTTCCCAACTATGTTGGGGTCGGCTTCCAGTCTAACCGGATGCAGCTGAATACCAGTATTTTACATGAAGTGACTGCCTATCTGACCTCCACAACCCAGTTACTGGGTAATACGATACCCCTTGGTAAGACTGGTTGTCAGATGTAAAATGTCCTCGTATGAACTGTTATGAAAGCCTACCTACTTTAGTGAATGGGAAATATATTGTCTTTTCTTTGTAATTGAATGAGATAAAGGAGTAGAGAGTTCTTTCCCTATCTACGAGTTCTTTAGAGCCTCCGAGGTTGCTCACGATTTCTTCTACGTGAGGGTCGGAGTCATCGAGATCGATGATAACACATTAAAAATAATGGCATGGAATTCCAACGGACTGCTGCAACACCAACATGAATTGCAAGTAGTGCTAGACACAGAAAATATTGATGTGTTCTGTGTTAATGGGTTTGGTTTCCGCACTTAATCCTTCAAGTGGACCAATGTACGTGCGATAAAATATTGATGTGTGTTTGATCTCTGAAACGCACTTCACTAAACAGTATTTTGTAAAGTTTACGGCTATAAGGTTTATCAGTCGCTGCACCCTAACAACACGGCCGAGGAGGAAGCGCGGTTACTATTAGAGAAAATATCTGTCATTACGAACAGTGTAAATACGAGGAGCCAGACACGCAAGCTGTGACGATATCAGTTAAAGCAAATACATTTAAAGTTACAGTAGCGGCCGCATCCTGTCCCCCAAGACTCATGATAAACATAGAACAATATGTACACTTCTTAAGACACCTTGGACAGAGATTTATATTAGGCGGTGACTTTAACGCTAAGAAGACTCATTGGGGATCGAGATTAACTTCGACTAAGGGAAGACAGCTTCTAAGTGCAGTGAAAGACATGCGTACTGTAAGACATAAGTACTGGAAAACCTACCTACATACTGGCCTATTGACCATCAGAAATTACCAGACCTTATCGACTTTTTCATAGTAAAAAATATATCAACCAATTATCTGATTGTGGAAGTTGCCACATGAACTCTGATTACTCTCCGGTATTATTACAATTAAGTCACAAAATATTACTAAGAGAATACCACTTGACGTTAGTTAACAAGTTTACAGATTGGGAAAGTTTTAGCTTAGACCTACAAAATATTATTGACCTAAAAACTTCATTAAAAAGCAAAGGTCAGCTTGATTCTGAAGTAAACAACAATACACAGGCATTGGACCAGGACACAAATATTGCCTTCAAACTGTGCCTTGAAATAATGTTGTTTCTTGCACCTATTGCATATTTGATTATTGATGTTGTTTTGTATTTGGATACGGTATTTTCAATGATATTGCCATTGTTATCAATTATTACCAAAATCTGCCAAATGTAACCTATTAACAGTTGTGTATGTAATTACTAACAAATTGTATTTTATGATCTGGAGAATAAATGATTTGATTTGATTTTTTGCTTTGATAACGATAATCACAAAACGAATAGGTACCTAAACAAGAAAAAGAAACCGGTAGATTTAATCCGGTAGTTAAACTTTGTTTAGGTTAGTGAGAAACCCATGTCCAGCACACTTACAGGCTGATTTGTATTGACTAGATTAAATGGGCGTGTCACTGACTCTGGCAGGGCCACCATCAGGGATTTTAATTTTGAAAACGCAAAAAATTAGTCGCTAATTAGTCGCCAAATATCAGAATTAGTCGGTCACTGGTTCAAAAGATATAAGGGTTTATAGGTGGCCCTGCTGAAGAGACTCTCCCCAGCAGGGCCAAATTTATATCTCAAAAACTAGGGCACCTAGCGAAGATCTGTTTTCTCCCATATTTAGTCGCCAATTAGTCGGAATTAGTCGCCAAATATCAGAATTAGTCGGTCACTGGTTCAAAAGATATAAGGGTTTATAGGTGGCCCTGCTGGAGAGACTCTCCCCAGCAGGGCCACATTTATATCTCAAAAACTAGGACACCTAGCGAAGATCTGTTTTCTCCCATATTTAGTCGCCAATTAGTCGGAATCAGTCGCCAAGTTACAGATTTAGTCGGTGTGTAATTAAAAAGGTATTAAAGAATTCAATTTCCCGTGCACTTTCCCCATACAGTAGTACAAGCGAGTACAAAATACTTTATGTATTTTCTAGATAGTATCTATGACGTCTTATGGAGGAATGTTTGTTTCGAATTAAATAAATATAAACTTAGTCTATAATTTCAACCCACCATAGGAAAGCTGTATTCATTACTTATAAACAAATCTACAATAATGTACGATGTAATGTGTATGTGTGTGTGTGTGTAATGTGTGTATGTGTATGCGTAATTATTTATCCAACACAATGTGCACTTACCACTTAGTCACTGGCAGATAGATCGCTGCACTCCGTTTCATTTACGGTAAGTAAGAAAGAGATAGCTGCGGGTGTACAGTACGAGCTGCTTAGAACGAGTTGCCCGTCACGTAAGTTAAAGGGTCAGCGCAGACAGGGAGGAATAATCCCCGCACGGTCTCGGGTATTTTCTTTACGGATCGCGTATGTTCGAGCTTGCGCGCGACCTCACGAGTCTGCGCGAGTAAACCGTTCTAGGTTACAGCTACAGTAAACATGCCAGTTTGTCGCGAAAGTTCGTCAACGATGGTGGACTGGGATATGATTATAATTGTGCTTTTGGCGGAAGAAGAAGAAATGAAAGAACATGTTAATAAAACCCCTAACATCCAAACTCACAAACTGTATCTGTTCATAATATTGAATAAATAGGTATTTGTAACATTTTCTGAAAGTACAATAATTTTAAGGTAATTTAATCATTTTATATTTCGACAACAGAAGTTTTATTATTCTAACCTAAATTAAGATAAAATAAAAACTCAACCCGTCCATACCCACAACACAACACTCACAATCACCTCAAAATACACACAATCACAACACACATCAAACGAACTTTTTGAAAATTCATTTTTATAAAATAAAATTTGATTACAATTGACAAAACGTTTTCAACGTTTTAGTATTTTAAACATTTACTAAAAGTACGATATTTTTTTATTATTCTAACGTTAATTAGAGGTTAACATTGTAAACTGGTAAAACAGTTGCATGCGACTGTACATCTTGACACTAAATAGACCAAGAGCAACGTTTAATGTTTTCAAAGAAGTTTAAGCCACTCTAAACTAGTAATTAAAAACATAAAAACATGAATTTAATTGAGAATTTATCTCTCTCGGACATTACTAAAGACTTTAGACCGATAAAACTAAAAGTATATTGCACATATTAATAGAAATATTTTTTCTTGGTAATTTTTCGTGAACTCTTCGATCTAGCTCTTGGACTATACCTTACTAATTGAACTCATTATATCTCCTAAACTAAGACCCGACTAAATCTGTAACTTAGCAACTGATTCCGACTAATTGGCGACTAAATATGGGAGAAAACAGATCTTCGCTAGGTGTCCTAGTTTTTGAGATATAAATGTGGCCCTGCTGGGGAGACTCTCCAGCAGGGCCACCTATAAACCCTTATATCTTTTGAACCTGTGACCGACTAATTCTGATATTTGGCGACTAATTCCGACTAATTGGCGACTAAATATGGGAGAAAACAGATCTTCGCTAGGTGCCCTAGTTTTTGAGATATAAATTTGGCCCTGCTGGGGAGTTTCTCCAGCAGGGCCACCTATAAACCCTTGTTATCTTTTGAACCAGTGACCGACTAATTCTGATATTTGGCGACTAATTTCGACTAATTAGCGACTAATTTTTTGCGTTTTCAAAATTAAAATCCCTGATGGTGGCCCTGCCAGAGTCAGTGACACTAAATGGGCAATATTAGCTGATAAATAAATAAAACATGACGTAGGTACTGTCAGATTACCAGTTCGGGCATCAGTGTCATCGGGTTTATTCATCAGGAATTTGTCAGTAGCAGCCCAGATTCTGGATTTGTGCCGGTTGATGGATAGGCTCGCCCCCTGTTACATGGGACCTGGCGAAATGTGGGTGTACTGTAGATACACCTCTGCCTAACCCATCGAGGATTACAGGCGTGATGTTGTGATATAAATAAATAAAACAATAATCTAATTCGTCACTTTATTTATTGTAGAATGATGTTTAACTTGAATCAGTCTAAAGAAACAATGGTGCCGATTCTCTTGTTCAATAACTAATAATAATAATAATAACCTGGGACATTATTCACACACGGTCATCTGATCCCAAACTAAGCAGAGCTTGTACTATGGAAACCAGATAACTGATATACTACATATACTACTTTATTTTTTGTAAATACATACTTATATAGATAATTACACCCAGACTCAGAACAAACAGACATGTTCATGCACACAAATGTTTGTCCTGGATGGGAATCGAACCCACGACCTGCGGCATGATAGGCGGTATCTTAACCAACCACGCCAACTGGCCTGTCAAAAAAAGTAAGATTAAAAATTAAAGCCCGACTACTGAAAAATCACGCTCTAAAAAGTATGAAACAAGAAAATATTCTCATCTGGAAAAAGACAGACTAGGTAAGGGAGTAGGAGTTACAAAATTACGTAATTTTACCGAAATCGCTGGTAAAATACGGGTATTTTGCGGTAATTTATATAAATTACGGTAAAGTTACCGGCGACTTATGAAGTTTTAAATCCCGCGCGCGTAAAGTATCAAAATCATTATGCGATGTTGCCGATTAGTGCAGTTTACCATAACGTGCGTGGCGTGTGCGGCAATATGCGCTCTTACACGCATACAACACTTAGAAATCGTCTGACAGACGACATAATAAGTTAAACAAGCTCACTAAGGTTCAATCTAATTTGAAACACACAGACACGGATCCTGTTGAAATGGATATGTTTGATTTTGAAACTGAAGATGAAGAATCAGATGCAGAACATGTAAAATCAAACACAGAAAATGAAACAATTGAACCCTTGTTTTTTCTGTTTTTTTTTTTTGGCACTGTAATTGAAGAATCAACAAAAAAAACATTTCTTTTGTTATAATTATCAATTTTATCTTTATTCTTGATTGTTTGAAAACTTAACTTTTAATTTTTGCTGTCCTCTGCTCTGCTTCTGTACAGTCACGAACCGGGATTGTTGAGCCACTAGCATAATTATCATCTTAACTTGGTTGTGTTACACGAATGCCTCCCGTTTTTCGTTATTGAAATGTCGCATGTCGTCGGCCTAATTCGATAACCTGCCAAGTAAAGCTGGCATATAGCCAGCTTTACTTGGCAGGTTAACAAATTAGGCCGACGATGTCAAATTTCACGGGCGGCATTCGTGTAACACAACCAAGTTAAGATGATATGCTAGTGGCTCAACAATCCCGGTCCGTGACTGTACATAGATACACGAGAGTGATGTGGTGTGATGAGTGGTTACAGCTAGCTATAAATAAAACATCATTCAATTTTACAATATCACTTTATTTTATTACGGTCCATTTATGTATAATAGTAGCGTCATTATCGAATACAGACAATTATGGCGTGGCTTACAAATATTTGCACTGACTACCGTGTCATAGAATACTCTACGTCGATAGCGCGGGTCACACACATTAATTGACAATATTTTAGTAAAACAAAGATTTTTGGCTAAACAATTACATTTAAATTTCCAATTATCAGTCGTTCGAACCCGGTGTTTAAACGTTCCCAGAGGGCCTAGACAAATAGCATTCGCTTCGGAGCAATTCTATTTCAACAATGGCTATAGCTTCAAAGTGACATTGACATGATCACGTGACATTTCGATAGCTTATGTCAAACCCATACATTTTTTTGGCTTTTTTACTAGCGTCATCGCTAATCGAATGTTACTTTGTCTAGGCCCTCTGGATTCACTTGGAAGTAGTTTTTTCATTAATACTGATATTTTTGAACTGAAACAGTCAGGGCTAAAAATGTAAAAAAAAACTTGAGTTGAAAAACTGTTTTGAAACGTATTAGACCAGAAAGGAGATCAGCCGGCCTAGTTACATTCGATTATCGATGACGCTAGTAGTAAAGCCAAAAATGTATGGGGTTGACACAAGCTATCAAAATGTTACGTGATCATACTACGAAATAGAATCGCTCCGAAGCTAATGTCATTTGTCTAGGCCTACTGCGCTTCGGAGCGATGCTTTTCTACTAGTGTCATCGCTATCAAATGAAACTTTGTCTAGGCCCTCTGTTCTTCTTGTTTCCGATAGGCAAAAATTATCTGTGATATCGAAAAAAGAGGTTCAGTAATTGTAACATTATTAGCTAATAGTGTAAAAACAGTTTTTTTCTTTCAAAATAAACCGAGCTTTCACTTTTAGTAAACAAATTGTTTATTCGATATGAAAGCAGGCTTGCATTAATAACGTGTCAAATGTATGTAATCCGCGCACTGTAATATAGAAACACACAAATCACCTACCACGGTGTAATGTTACATTGACTTTGCTATCGTGATGGACTGGATTCATTAAGTTTTCTATAGTAATAATAATAATAATAATATCCTGGGACATTATTCACACACGGTCATCTGATCCCAAACTAAGCAGAGCTTGTACTATGGAAACCAGATAACTGATATACTACATATACTACTTTTAATTACACCCAGACTCAGAACAAACAGACATGTTCATGCACACAAATGTTTGTTCTGGATGTGAATCGAACCCACGACCAGCGGCATGATAGGTGGTAAAACCAACCACGCCAACTGGCCTTTTACAGTTTCGTCGAAAAAAAATTCTGGTATAATACGACTTCAAACGGATTTCTAGGAGTTTCATTAAGTACATACTTGTTGAGATTAAAATACTAACAACCAATGCAGTTAACATTATTCTGAAAGGAGACAGCAGACTGATGTCTATACATAGTGATCCAATAAATATATGCTTAATATTTCTAATGCACGAGATCTTGTCTTTGGATTATAACATCATTAAATTGACCCAACCATTTTCGTGTAAAAGTCGCCCAAAATTGTTAAGGGTTTACAAATACTGATATTTGTTATTGAAAATTTATTTGCACCATATTCCGACAAACGTCCTTTATGTTGTAACAAAATACATTGTAGTAGGCATCGCTTGACCGGATATTTAACTCTTCTTGCACCCCAAATTACTAAATGTGAGCTAAACATATCTAAACCATCATTCCGACTCTGTCAAACGTTTGAAGATGACAGAGACAAAATAAGTGGACCTTAGAGCATATTTGGATTTGCATAGTCACCGCCTGAGGTATGTGAGCGGTGAGACGGGGGAGGGCGCGATTGACAAGATTGCCAGACTGAGTTAGCTTGACGTTTGTCTACCTCCCCCGACTCACCGCTCACATACCTCAGGCGGTGACTAGCACTTGCGCGCTCACTATAACAAAATACTGACAGTTCAACCACAACGGGGGCAATATAGTTTCGTCCCTATATCGCCCCTAATTAAAGATCATAGCCTTATTAATTATGTCTAACATATAAATCCAGTCCATACACAAAGGTGACATCACACTAAAGATCCTGAATTTACACAAATTGTAATTTCTACGTAATAAAGTGTACATACATCAGATTACCTCGAAGCCTTAGTTCGCGAATACCGTATAGCTTACGTTTAAGAGTTGCTGTTACTTGTTCTAAAGTTCTTTTCGATTATTTATTGTAGGAACCTAACCTAGAAATAAGTTTTATTTTGTAGAAATAACAGTTAGCTTAGGCTGACCGCGTTGTTCTTTTAAACTACGCATCCGATTTTGATGCAGTTTGCACCATCATTTAGAGAATGTATTCCGGAAAGGTAATGTGGTGGTAATTTGACGTTGGTTTACTTGTTAGTCTAAAAAAGTATAACACAATACGCATGTGCTCTCAGAACTTTTGATTGTTTCCTTTGCATTCATATTGGGATAACTCCCAGAAATAATTCAAAACCTACTGCAAATTGAGTACTTGTTTGAGATCAATTAACACCATCAACAATAATAATCTATAGATATAGAACTATATTCAGCATTTTTTTTTTCAAAATTTTAGGCTCAGTAGTTTCGGAGATGAGAGAGATTTTTGTCTATTTTCTAAATAACTTTAAAACAATTTATTTTAAAATTATAAAAGAAAATATATTTGCGACGCTCACAGTAAGCCCGATATGTCACATGGAACCGTTTGCAAATCTTTTTTTTTAATTTACCCCCCAAAATTGACCCCATATTCAAAATTCATTTATTTACGGTACACGTTCGAGTTTGGGTCACAGAAATCCGTACGTGTACCAAATTTCAACTTAATCGGTCCATTAGATTCGGAGCAAATTGGCTGTGACAGACGGACATACAGACAGACACACGAGTGATCCTATAAGGGTTGCGTTTTTACCTTTTGAGGTACGGAACCCTAAAAAGGACCTTTTTACAAACATACATAACATCACGCCTGTACTCCTGAAGGGTTAGGCAGAGATGTGCCTATAGTACACCCACATTTCGCCAGTTATGGTTAAGTCCCATGTAATAAGGGGGCGAGCTTATTGACATCAACTGGGAACTAATACTGAGAAGTTTCAGATGGGAAAACCCAATACACAAACGAAGTATTAAATTATTTTTATGATTGCGAACAGAACTTTAGAACAGCCAACGTGAAATATTTACATCATTTATTTAATAATAAGACAAACGTACGTCGTTTAGTAAAAATTGCACAAATTGTGAAGACTGATCACGTGGTTCAATTTAGCACCGGCCGATTAGGCGCGACACAAACGTGCGACAAGTCGCAAGTCCCACGACAAGCTAGTGTAACATCAGGTGGCAAATTCCCGTAATTAAGAACGTTCAAAATCTATCGCAATCTCATCACAGCGACAATCAAATATGTCAAAATCTTGTCAAAAATGTTGGGAAATTAGAGGTACTTTTAACATAAATAGAAAGACAAAATATATAATACTTGAATTTGTGACTTGTCGCAGCGTTAAGTCTAGCCTTTTAACATTTTTGGAGACACTTCCCAATTTAAAAGAATACTGAAATAACACTCAAGGCAAGACTTTAATGGATTGTACAAATAAATATCTTTTAAACTAAAAAAAAACCGCTATTATATTTACATTAAATTAAAGAAAATTGATCGCTTCAAAAAAATGTCTACTTAAAAAAATATAAAATAAACTATTAACCATAGAATTACAGAAATCCATTGACTATGGCAAATTGTACTTAAATATCACCATTCTATCTAAAAAAAAGGGGGTAGTTAGGTATTAAAAAAGTATTCTTTGGTAAACCTATATACCAGAATAAAATTAAGCCATTAAATTGTTAATGCTATCCTAAGGTTTGGTTCCAAACATGCTTTACATCGTAAGCCTCGACATACGCTGCGACTTTTAGTCGCAACTATTTTAGTTGACTTAATAAAACTCAGATTTCCCAGAGACCAGTTCAGGTATTAATCCAAGTTACTTTTATGTAAACATAAATTGATAGTAGTTCTACGACTTATCGCAGCGTATGTTAATCCGACATCTTTCCCAGTTTAGAACCAAAAGAAGCTATACAGTGAGAAATGCTAAAATACTCGTAAATATAAAAAAATATATAGGAAACAATATTTTGAGTATTATCCGTCGCACTACTGAGGCCAAAACATATCCATAATAAGTTTCGAGCACTCAAAGCCGACTAATCGCAGTAACGCTCTAAATTCTTAATAACCAAACACAATTTCAATAACTCGCGCGACTTTCAAACAATTTTGTCCTTTTATCTTCTAAGATTAAACATTACAATGCATTTCAGTTCCTTTCACAAACACAACAGTTATTGCGATTAATCGCCGCGACAAATCGCAAGTGTGAACGCAACTTATCCAACTCATTTATTTAACTAACAATATTATGCCAATGGAGCCTTTCAGAATTATAATAATTTATGCAATAATTTAATTTTATTGTTATTATTATTATATTGGAATTGTAATATTGCAATTTCGACATTATATTTTTTCACCATTCACAAATTCCTTTTTCATTTATGTCTCATTACCTCTAATGGACTGTCAAATAAAAATAAAACTATACTCTACCCGATGTTCCATCATATAAGGGGTAGGACGCGAACGTATGTGTTGCGATTAAAAGTCGCATGATGAATTAAAAAATAAAACTTTTACAATTAATAAATAAATAGTGTTATGGAGTATGATTTTTTACTAGAGGACTATGTTTTGACATAATCATTTAATTAATCATTAGTATTCCTGTTTTCGAAAGTATTTCACAATTCTAGCCGATTTCAAATGCATGGTCGCTTGGTATTGATCAAAACATAGCACCATAAATAACTAATTCTTTAAAAAAAAAGTCATCGTCATTGTCTTAAACTTAAGTGATAAACTCCAAAAGTGCGATATTTAATAATACTGGCCATTAACTCAAAAAAAGAAAAATCAAAATGGCGCCTGAGAACTAAATGTCAAAGAAAAACCTGTCATACGACAAACGTCATCGAAATTGACAAAAAAATCAGTCCACTAGTACAAAATCAGGAGTTAGTATTGTGTACAACTTGTGTACGTATTATACAGCGTGTTCACTGTAAGATACAGTTGTTTTTTCTCTGGATCTCCACTTGGGATAGATTTCGTTCTATCTCGTCGTCATCTGCTATCCTGTTGGACAAAATAAATGTTTTAAAACACCAACTACTTTTTATTGAAGACTGTAATACGTATCCGTTTTCGGGTCGAATATTGGCCTGCTATCCGGTATCCGGCCGTATATTAATAAATTATGCGTAATATTCCAGGTAATGGATAGTAGCCGGCAATATACAGAGAACAGTGGAAACTAAAGAGGAAACCTTTGCCCAGGAGTGTGAAAATACAGGTTGAATAAAAAAAGGATAGTAGCCGGATATCCGTTTAAGCTAAATAAAATACTCAGTAGACTTACGCCCTTTCCTGCTCATCCATTTCTTGTACTAATCTGTCTCTCTCGTTGACGGCTGATAGCAGCTCCTGTGAAACACAAAACCAATTAATTCAACCGATATCAATATCCTAACGTATACAAGTTAATTATGTGATTGAAATAAAATAAAGAAATCAAGTAAGTAAGAGCGTTGGAGCGGCAAGCAACATCCCTTATTTCCAAGTTGCCGTGATCCTATTGCTAGCACAAATATTTATTAAAAGCCTGCAGGACAAACGCCGCCCTACCCTTTCCACTTCTCTCTGTCTATGACTATACAATGTGTAACTAAAATAATGCATATTATGAAAGTAGTTTGTTCAGAATCGTTTACTGAATTGATTTCTGTCATTTTTAATAAAAATAATTAAAACTACACAAATTACTCTCTACACAAATTATTTTCTCGCCATCAAAATGGAAAGTTTGGCGAGTAAAATTGTAAAAAAACAAAAAAAATGTATGTTGGAGAATAATAATAAAAAAAAAAAAACAGTCACAGCTCCTCTGTACAGTAAAAAAAAAACCGAAATGGACGAAGTACCTACTAGGCTAGACCCTTATACGTGTGCGACTGTGTGCGTGCGTAGATTTGTAATGTGATCACAATGGGCATTGTTCATATTTTTTATATGTTGTAATTGAAAAACCATTTCGAGGAATAGCGATACTGATCATTACGGACTAATTAATCATGAAAAATATTCATATTTTATTAATATTTTCGATAAAATACGATTGACCTTGTTTGCCCTTCAAATTGTGTTAGCTTTGGCCATACAGTTTTGTTTCGTTGCCTCAGAAAATAAAAAAGTAAGTGGCAAGTATTGTCTATAGTCTGTCGATATATAAATGTACTCTGTAGTCTGTCGTGCCAATGTCAAAAATATAAACAAATTAGTTACATTAAAATCTTTTACAATATTTCAATATTCTTGCGACTTGCCTCATAATCTCGTATTATCTCAACACATATTGGAAAAGAGTTATGGAATACAGGTAGTGCTTTGTTCCAACTTGCAGCAATAATAGTAATAATAGTGCAAACAAAATGTTTGTTCGTATTAGAGAAGACTCGTATTAAAAAGACGAGAAGACGAGAAAAGTGGTGTCGTGATGTAGGCGTGGAATATTACAAGGTTTATACAATGTATTATTGTTGTGAAGATTACATCTTCCAAAACCACTTTCCGTTTAAAACTTGCTACTGTTTCGGACGAAATTTCTAAAAATAAGATTGTATTTGTAAATAAGAAAACCGGTCAAGAGCGAGTCGGACTCGCATACCGGGGGTTCCGTACTATCATATATTAAAAAGAATGTGCTATTTAGAGACATCGTTTTATTTTTCCTGTAATTTTACACAAATTTCTAGGGGGACTTTGGGAGGGGGGGGGGGGGGCTCGGTATTTTTTTTACGTTTTTCATCAAAAGTCGTAAATTGTGCGGCCTAAAAAATAAAGAAAAAATGTTTGAGAATGTGCAAACGGCACTCTTTCATATGATACCCCACATGCCCTAGTAGCCCCACTTCGAATTCTTAAGACCCCTTTTAGTCCCTGTTGCAAGAAAAATCTGTATTTTTATTTCTTTCTTATTTTAAAATAGTTGGGCAAACGTCATCGACCGAGCCAAGGGAGGCACTTTTTAAGGTTCCGGCAACCCGTACAAACTTATTAAAGTTTGCACCGGTGATTCGGGCAGTAAGAATCCTTAATAATAATTCCTCCTAGCCATGCCACGCGCAGCGGCGACCGGCGAAGTTAGCCGAGCGAATCGCACGGGCGACTGGCGGTGCGGCGGGCGATAGAAACAAATGTATGAATCAGTACGGCGCATGCCACAGACTCGCGCGGTAGACGCGGCGAATAGTGCAGGAGCTAAACAAGTTTATTTGTATTCGCCGCGAAATAATGAAAACCGAAACTACTCTAGGGAATTTTATATCAATGATATACACAGTTACTTTACAAGTGTCACCTTAACGTCATCAATAATTTTTCTGCAGCACTTAAAATCCTATCTACGTTTACCGTTTTCTTGTCGGATTTTCATAAGAATACCTATAATAAAAATTAAAAAAAAAACTGGACATAGTCTGTATTTCTTGTACTTCTATACTCCGATTTTTCCATCTTCGGAATTCTCCGTCTATACCCCGATTCTTATTTAAATCATATACTCCACAATCTCTTCCCAATATTATGTCTTGAACCAAAACGCTACTACTCTCCAAGCCATATCGAGATAATTTTGATAGAGGCATTTCGCTCTCGGTCTATTGGTCGCAGCGGCGAATACTGCCCGTGGCCGTGCAAACTGCTCAACGCCAGTCGCGTCGCCCTGTCCCGTGACCAGGGCCAGCAGTCTCGACACTCGTAACGATAGCTTTACGAATGAAATCGCTCGCTAAGTCCTAATGGCAAGCACGAAAAAACCAATCAATCATCAATCAATCAATCATTTATTTATTTGCAAACATGGGTAATTGGTACACAGATGTTCTTTTAACATAATAAAGTGCTCCATATTCTACCATCGCGTGGGCATGCAAATAATAATATTCAGTCACTATTTTTGAAACATTACAATACAATTAAAATAAAATCAATAATGTCAAAGTTAAATTTAAATAAATGTCGTTTAGAGTACAAAAAAAATACAAGTAATAAACAATAACAATCAGGGATCACAATAGCAGCTATAACAATTTAAAAAAAAATAAGTCAATCAGTCAGCGAATCATCATTAAGGAAGTCGTCAATTGTATAATAACATTTCTCAATTAATATGTCGTTTAGTGCCCTTTTAAATTTTGTAACAGTCATATTTTTTATTCCATTAGGTAATTTATTATAAATGCGGGGGGCAATGCCAAAAAAACTTTTTTTCATTAGCGCGGTTTTACATTTCACATGGCATACTTGGCTTAAATATTGAGTCCGTATTGGATATCTTTTGACTTCCGCCATTTTTTTAAATAATTGTGGATTGTTTTTTACAAACAAAGCTGTTTCCAATATATATAAGGACGGAAAAGTTAAAATTTTTAAAGTTTTAAAATAGGAAAGACAGCTATCTGTTGTTTTTAGACCGAACATTGACCTTATACACCTCTTTTGCATTCTAAATACCAGTTCCTTATCGGTAGACTGCCCCCAGAAAATAATACCATACCGCAGAACAGACGCAACTAGTCCATGGTAGGCTATTAAAAGGGCCTGACTGTTCACTTTTTTTGAAAGTTGGGAGAGTGCAAATGAAGATTTGCTAAGTTTTTTGCAAAGGACTTCAATATGAGGTTTCCAAGTAAGTTTACTGTCGATCACTATACCCAAGAATTTGGCTTCATTTGCTTCCTCAATATTACAGCCTTGGTAATTAATACAAACACTTGGGTACTCACTGCGTTGATGAAAATGCATTATTTTTGTCTTGTTCAGGTTTATTACCAAATTATTATTATGTAACCAATTTATTATATTTTGTAACGTAATATTTATATCTTGTTCGTAATGAATTTTATTTGTACACTTAACTACAGCAGTACTATCATCCGCAAAAAGAACCATTTTGTGCGTTGTTACTTTCGGGAGATCGTTAATGTAAATTAAAAAAAGTGGCGGCCCCAGGACACTACCTTGTGGAACACCATATTTTATATTCCTTGGTTGAGATACATATATTGTCTCCAACTTACTCTTTGGACAAATTCTAGAAACTTCTACGCATTGCAGTCTATCACTTAAGTATGATTTTAACAACTGCAGGATGTTTCCTCTGACACCGTAACTATGCAGCTTATGTAATAGAATCTTATGATCCACATAGTCAAAAGCCTTGGACATGTCAGTATAAATTGCACATACTGGATTTGTTTTATCTACAGATGACATGACGTTAGTTAATAAGTCGAAGAAGGCCATATTAACTGAAGTATTTCTACGGAACCCTTTTTGTTCTTTACAAAATAATTCATATTTCTCGAAATATGCGTAAAGAGAGTTATATATTACTTTTTCGATTATTTTTGAAAAAATTGGAATTTTTGCAATAGGTCTATAGTTTTTTAATTTGGTTTTGTCATCTCTTTTATATAAGGGTTTTATTATAACTTTTTTTAGTCGGTCGGGAAATATGCCATCAGTAATACACAAGTTTATTATATGCACTAGTGAAGGGGCTATCAAGTCTTTAGTAAATTTTATGGCTTTAGTAGAAACGCCATCGTATCCCATAGTACTTGTGTTTTTTAGGGTGGAAATTATTTTTATTATGTCGTCAATTGTAACAGGTTGCATAAACAAGGAATTTAATGTCTGATTACTAAAATTAATACTCTTCAATGTGTTGTCAGTTTTTACATTATTTTCAATGTCATCAATAAAATAATTGTTGAATTCATTAGCAATGTCTGCAGGGTGTGTAAGCAACAAATCACCTTTATTAATGCACATAATTGGCTCATGTGGCAAACACAATTTGGTTTTATTTATTATTTGCCAGGTTGCTTTCGATTTATTTTCGGCAGTGTTTATATCATGATTATTTTGTGCTTTTTGTGTTAGCTTGATAATCTTTCTATAAAGTTTTGTATAGTTTTTAAGAACTTTTTTATTTTTTGAATCAGAATTTAATCTATATTCCCAAAGTAGCTGCCTTTGTTTCCTACTGCATATTTTTATTCCTCGAGATATCCATTTCGTTTCCTTGTGTGTTTTGATGGTTATATATTTTTCCGGAATACATAATCTATATAAACCATTTACAGTTTCAAACCAGTTGCGGCGAGAACTGTTTTTTTATTTAATCATGTTCTCCAATTTTCCTCGTTACTCAAGGTTAATTTGAAGTGGCCAATAATTGTCTTTGAAAAAACCTAACTATTACCATTTTGCCCGTCTAGGTACCCCATTAGGACTTAGCGAGCGATTTCAGTCGTAAAGCTATCGTTACGAGTGTCGAGACTGCCGCCCCAGGATGTTAAAGTTCCGGTCCCTTTGTAAGATTGGTTGTCAGACTTTTGAGCTTTAACTATCCGTCATTCAACTCAACTTATCGCAGTCCACAGTCGGACATCAGCCTCTCCCAGGCTGCGCCACGACACTCTGTCCTCCGTCTTCACCATCCAGTCTGTCCCACATCCTTAAGTCGGTCAATCTACCAGTAACGACTATCAAAGATAAAACTCAAACTAGAAAGTATTTAGTTCAATTAAGGCGACGATAACCGATTTTTATGGATTTTAAACTGAAGATCACGTCTAAACGAGTAGTGCTAATAATTTGGACAAAATATATCGCACACCTAGATAAAAAGTAGCACAACTCAAAATAATCCAAAATCGAGTTATTGCGATTATCGGACTCTGCGTTGAAAACTACATTAACTGATTGACTTCAAAGACACATGGGTACCAATCTCCATTAATGAATTACAACATCATACAAAAATATTTTAAATTGATCAAATAGAACACGAGTAAAACGTTTTTTACTGTGCCTGAAAAAAGGGGTAACTATTTTGAGCTGTGCTACTTTTGATCTAGGTGTGCGATATGTTAAATTAGAGCATTTTCTTAGTACTTAATATAAAATATTTTAGATTATGTTTATATTACATATTGTAATTAATTTGTAGTTATGTCTAACGCGGATAAACTGAGAATCACGCAAAAACTATCAAGCGTATTTTTTATGAAACCTTCACCATTTTAAAGATAATTAAATTTTTTATCTTTTAGTATACGTGTTTTATTAAAATAGCTTTTGTTTTATGTATAATAAATTATTAATGCGTCTAATTTGGGTTAGCGCTCCTTGATGCGGCGTGTTGCGTGAGCTCAGCACGGAACACGCAAGCACTCAAGGCATTTATCAGCGCCTTAAACCATTTAAGAATCTAGTTGCCCATTCCAAAGCGTAGTAGAAACTCCATGGACACTCTTTGAAATTATATTATTACAAAAATATCAGTTACATCATTATGTTGAATTTATAATTAAATGGGAGAACGATGTTAAAAAGACGAACACGTTAAAAGCGTCCACAGTAGCCAACAGGAACAAAAAAGTACCAGTACCAACTGACGGCGCCCGTTTACGATCATAACGCGTGGATCAGCACCATTTAGCTCAACCATTTTGAAGGGAAAAACGAAAGCTGGGACTAAGGCCTTAACGTGGTTTCTGAGGCACGGAGGGTCTCGATATGTTATGGATGGTCACCAAGAACCGAACCATGCGACTGTTATGAGCCAAGAGCTACTCAGCCTGAAGGCAAGTATTGTAACAGATATCTATATATACCTGTAACAGTAGCCTCTCCCTGCGTTTCTGTCCGGGTGTCTTGCGCCACTCGTCCACTCCTAGCGACAGTCTGAGTTCCCGCGCCAACAGCTCGCAACGACGACTTAGATCTTCTTCTTGTTCTCTGAACATAACACAAATAGATTACAAATATGTGGTTACGGCCGGCTAACGACATCTGCAATACGGTATTCATTCTAGAAATGTATGCCACAACATTTTTAACCACGGCCCGAAGCGAAACTATGTAATTTTGTAAACAGTGGCCCATTTGAAACTATGAATCTCGATTGAAAACAAGTTTTTTAACAGCTGGGTGAATATCCGAGCGTGTTAACCGCCGTCATTACCTTTCGCCAAAATTTGATGAAAGGTAATATATATTTAATGAAATATTTCATCAATTCCCAGAATCTGCTTAAGGACCAGAATCAGGAATTGCTGAAATATTTCATTAACACATTAACTGCTGAATTATTTGGCGAATTTGCTCCAAGTGCTGCTTTATGATACACTAAACCCTGTGCGGCAAACGCTCATGCGCGCCCAAAAAATACTTCGTGTGATGCTATGAGCGGGCATGCGCGGTTGAAGAAACTCTACCCAGTGCGGCTGGGCGCATATGTGCGGCGTTACAAACTTGTCCCAAGTGCGGCGAGACGCTTATGTGTGTTTGAAATTTTTCCAGTTTTATGAGTCATAAAACAATTACGCCAAGAACAATAAAGATGCACAAAAAACCCACAGGTGCGGCGCGCCGCATTCGAAGGAAGTTATATAAATTGTATGGACGCGCATAAGCGCCGCCAGCACATGGTGAATGTTCCAAAATCGCGCATGCGCGTTGGCCGCACAGAACGTGTTAAAAATATTCTCTTTCATCAACTTTTGGCGAATGGTAATGACGGCGGTTAAAACGCTCGAATATTCACCCAGCTAAATAATGATCATCCGTGAATAACAAATAAAAAGTGGCCCATTTGAAACTATGCATCTCGATTGAAAATAAGTTTATTAACAACTATATAGTGATCGTCCGTGAATAACAAATTATGGTTTATGAAAGAAAGAATAATAATAATAATAATATCCTAGGACATTGTTCACACACGGTCATCTGGTCCCAAACTAAGCAGAGCTTGTACTATGGAAACCAGATAACTGATATACTACATACATACACTACTTTTTTTTTGTAAATACATACTTATATAGATAATTACACCCAGAATCAGGACAAACAGACATGTTCATGCACACAAATGTGATATACTACATACACTACTTTTTTTTTTTGTAAATACATACTTATATAGATAATTACACCCAGAATCAGGACAAACAGACATGTTCATGCACACAAATGTTTGTCCTGGGTAGGAATCGAACCCACGACCAGCGGCATGGCAGGTGGTATCTTAACCAACCACGCCAACTGGACTGCCGTTATAACGTTTATACAAACACAAAATAGAAAAAACAAAACAAAAAGTGATAATAATGTTTTGAACAAGAATAGTGCGGACTCACGGCTGCGCCAAAAACGTTCAGGGCCTTAGCACACCTCCGCCGCGAAACCATAGCAGCGGAACCGCAGCAGCTCATTTCAACTGACTCGCATGATGTTCAGCTACTCGAATTGGAGTAGCCGATACGAGTAGCGGAACATCATGTGGTTTCGCGGCGGAGGTGTGCTAAGGCCCTTATTTCAGCATTAATGCCAGACAGATATGCATGCATATACGGCGACTGGTAATTACCGACATGTAGTGACACATGATCGTACTCATGATTACAAACAACTTTTACAGTTGCTTTACAGCTGATTTTGACGAGTTATGCGAATATAAATGTAGCAAACAGCTGATTTTTTTTTCGCGATTTCACGTTTGGTCCTACAGTAAAAGTTGTTTGTTATCATGAGTACAATCATGTGTTTAAGTACCGGTCACTAATTACCAGTATAAATACCGCGTTATTTCGCTTTGTAATCAAATAAAGTTCTTCACATTTTTAATATTGTCATAACGGTGCCGATTCTGTTTTGCACAAACTTAATTTAGGCTATTGCTAACTCTTTTTCTCTAATAAAACAAGAAAGAGACAGACGTAAATTAAATAAGAGCTGTCAAATTTAGTTGAAAAATATTTCCATACAAAATTCCATACAAAAAAAAACACGGTGAAGCGCAAGGCGTAAACTAGTTTGACATCTCCAGTTTAGTTCATAGCTATAGCCGTCCATTTCTCGCGCTGTCTGTTAGTAAAAGATTTCGATTCTTTAATTTTAGTTTAGTTGTTGAACAAGAGAATCAGCACTAATATATTTGACACATTATCGCTAAAATCTCTTTCAAATTTCCCATGACACAAGCATGTATACTCACAGAATATTCAACTGCATCTGCCTTCTAAGGAGCGCGTTCTTCTTATTAACCAGGTTGAACCATTGAGACATTAGCCTGTCTTCCTCCTGTTATAAAAAAAAAAAAAAAACATGACTATAAAACCCAAGATAAAAAAAGAAATATTAATCGTTTTGTTTACTAACTTTTCTTAATGTCTAACTGCTTCTGAAGGCATTTAGAAAGCCGTCTTCTATGCAAATTTACTAAAACCACGCTTCCGAATTGACGAAGATATGAATGTAAGTATGAAATAGTATCGGTCGGGATATAAGAATAAGTATGAGATAGTATCGGTTGCTCATAAGACATGAACTAATGAACGGTAATTGGACCGTGTTATGCAGGAAGCAGCCATGTCGGGAAAAGTACAAACAGAGTATAATCATTTTGCTGTCGATAGTTGCACTTCGGTTGTATATGAATTTTCTGATTATTTTATATTTGAGACATATTGGTATAACTATTGTAATTTTTTGTATCCTATCCAGAATTTCGAAACGTGGCTATTAATATTAATAATTGCGATTTTAGACGTGGCTGTTTTATACAAAATAGCATATTTTGTAGAAATCGCAATAAAGCATAAACCAGCCATGTAAGGCGCGTCGCCCACACGAGCTAGAGTCGAGGTGGCGAGACGCGGCGTGGAGGGTGCGGGGGTTTACCGCGCTAACCCCCCCTGCACCCCTGCACCGCATGCCAGCGCCGCGACGCCGCCTCGACTCTAGCTCGTGTGGACAACGCGCCTATAGTTCGTTCGCGTTAAGAATACAGTGAGTCATCAGTGCAACTGCAAGATAAAGGTGTATTCACAGTGGTGTTAATATTGAGTGTACTTTTCTCCTTATAGCACATTTCATCGAATTTATCAATCATAGACTTCCGAGCCCTTTTTTTTCACTGGCGATTTCAATGTATTATTTTATTTTTTTTCACTAAGAATACTATAAGCTGTTCTCTCGGACACACCGCATGCAGCTGCCGTTTTTTGTACTATGCTGTCCACAGTCACATTTAAATCAACTGTTTAAAATACTTAAAAACATTGTAAATTACTTTGAATTATCGAACCACTTTTATTTTTACGAATTGGAAATTTAAATCAGTTAACACAAATGACAGGACTCAACCGTTACGTTCGAAGCAATGCCTTCAACTGTCATTGTGAACTTGACTTTGTAATTTGAAAAGATTTTATTGGTTGTCATTGTCCGTCGGCCTAGCCCCGCCCGGCTAGGCGACGGACAATGATGACTCACTGCATTCTTAACGCGAATGTACAGTTGGTATGTTTTAAAATGTGATCCGTTACTATTTAAAAAATAAAAACCAGACAAGAAAATATTAAGTGTAGCAGCTATTGATTAAAATATTTACTACGTTCACTAAAATAATCCGACTGTTGTATAATGTATTCATACTGTTTTTTACTTTAACTAGATACACTTCCTTTAAGTTTTTTATAAAAAAATCAAATAAATAAAATTATTTTGATTTGAGTAAAAACTTGGCAATAGAATTAGAAGTATTTATTAAAAAAAAATATATATTAAAACATCACAAACTATTATCAGCAAAATATAAATTTTCTCACTCATTCATCATCCAAATTAAAATCTAACTCAGTATTAAATCCATCAACGTCATCTTCAATCATTTCAGTTGTAAATGTCAAATTCTGTATTAGATGTTTTATTGATATTATATCACGTAGCTTGGGTTCTACTATAGGTTACCATTTGGCCATTTATTTAGTTAACTGAGTCTTAAAACACCTTCTCTTTCTGGATTGTCAGAGCCGTGACGTCTATAAGATATCGCACCTTGATAACAAAAGTGGCATTACCAAAACTATGTTTTCTAAATAACTCCATAATTTACTGGCATATTTTCAGTATATACAAAACTTAGAGTATGATAGTCAAATTGCAGTCTTTTATTTCAGTTATTTGCTAAGATATTGACCAAAATGTTGCGTCAAAAAAGCTTTAAATGGACATAGAGAAAAACTTTAATTTTTGTATAACGCCACTTTTGTTTTCAAGGTGCGATATTTTACGAGTAATATCCAAACAGTCGTAATCTTCTTGGTCAAAGTCAGACTTCATATAAATATCATATTGCTCTGGCTTTCTTATTTTCCATCATAGAGTGACTGCGTTTTACGTAACTCGAACCCCGATACCTCCTAACATTTGAAATTTGAAGAAAAAAAAACAGCCATATAGTTAGGCTGACTTCTGCAAAATAGGTATTTTAATTTTTATCAAAATTGGCTGCAGTTTACATGAAGGTGACAATTTTGACGGTTTTTTTTGTGACGGTTTTTACAATAAACATTTGTAGAGATTACTGCATTTGACGGCTCATATCTCCGTGATAAATAGAGATATCGACATCGCTTTTTTGCAAAAAAAATCTGGTATGTCAAAATTTGTATGGCTATGTTTATAACTCATTTTTGGAAAAGTGTCACATAACTGCTTTCTGCATAACACGGTCTAATTGTCCATAGTTAAACGAAAAGGATCCAACCCGCATTAGGTGTAATGTGGGTTGGATCCTTTTCGTTTAACTATGGACAATTATGAAATTATCTATTCCTGGGCGAAAACTATAGGGATGATGCCTGGGTAAAAAAAAAGAAATTCTATTTAGTCCGTCAGTCAGATAATAAAAAAATATTAGACACGTATTTTTTGCTTTATCATATATTAATAAAAAATGACTTAGATAACTCGCATTAAAGTTCGGGAGTGGGGGCTTGCTACGTCACTTCTACGTATAAAATCTACCACGACGTGACGTCATGCCACATTTTAACTCAATGTATCGCCGTAATCTTTTGATTACGTAGAAAAAGAAAAAATACGTGTCCAATATATTTTAATAATCTACATGACGGACAAAAAATCATTTTTTAGTCATCATCCCTATTAGAGATGTCAAATGTTTAGCAACACATTTTAGTAATGCACCCAAGATAGTTGATGGATATGTCGCAGCCAACTTGCTTAGTTATTAGCCTTTCAGTTAACAGCCTAGCCTTTTTACTAAACGGCGGCCTGTAGGTTACGTTGGAACTGTGAACAACTACGCGCGAGCGGTGCCGCGGGAGCGGCCGGCGAGCACTACATCTAAAGGCTAGGCTGTTAACTAAACGGCTAATTAAGCTGCGACAGATATACAAGGTCAAATTAAATTAAATAGCGCCACTTCACAGAGGTGATCTATGAAGTTTTGCCAGTTAATTTAATTTAATTTGATCATGTGTACGAATAGGATCTAGAATACGCCTGGTCAATCATGGCCGGTCTGAACATAGGCACTTCAAAGTTTCGCGCATGTTCTGTCGTACAAACTCGCCCCATGTCGAGTTTACATGCGCGAAAGTTTGGTTCCTAAATAATGTAATTGCGCAGCCTTCTGCGCGAAGTTCGGACCGGCATGATTCATCATCCGTATTGTCCACTATACACTAGTATTGTAGATGGTAGGACAGGATTAGGTTACCGGGTCGGTTGGGACTTGAATACAGGATAGGACCAGTCTCTTCCACTTTTTCTGTAAAATGGGGAGGAGCGTTAAAGCTTCCTAAAAACACTTTCGGCCTTGGTCTAACTTTAGTCCAAGCTTGCCTTCGAACCAGTTTTGTTTTATTTTGAACTTTATTTAAGTTGGTAGAGCCAAGGTAAATGATGTCAATTTGCTGTGTTGTAGCCATTTCATACAACTGTCAAAGAATGACACGTCTTGTGATTTGAATATACTATTACGTACAATATTTAAGTTGTTAGTCAGGTTAGTTAACAATTAATTTCCCTGACTTTAGAATCTATATATACAAATAAAGAAAAATGAAGTGTCAGTTTGTAATGTCAAAATAACAGCTTTTTACTAAATGCATATAAAAGTAATATATACCTACGGTACTTATAACAAAAAAAAAAACAATTTTACGAATTTTTGTCAGTCTGTCTGTTTGTTCCGGTTAATCTCCGAAACGGCTGGACCTATTTTGACAGGACTTTCACTGGCAGATAGCTGATGTTGTACGGAGTAACTTAGGCTACTTCACGTCACATTGGTGGATCAAAGAAATAGCCTGCCGTCAGTCATCCGGTTTCGTCGGCGTTTGGTGCGTGCGGGGCAGCTTCATTTTGTAAAAAAAAATTATACCTTGCAACTACTTTCTCAAACCTGAAAATTAATTTGGGAGCAATATGTTAATTATAAATAAGTTGTGCGATAGTCAGTAATTCTTATAAACGGGCGCGTCAGTCACGCCTTAAAATTGTAAAAAATCCAATCTTTGCGCCACTTTTTATTGGCAACTTAAATGTAATTTTGAAGTTCGAAAAGTGCTGATTCTCAGCCTAGTTTGAATAAATGACTTTTGATTTTGACTGACGGAATCTGTTACAGAAATATACTGACTGACTACATTTTTTTTTTGGTTATAATAATATTCTTCCACCTGCTTACTAAAGAACAATGGCTAATTCTTATTTGAAATAAAATTGAATGTCTAAAAATTACACTTATACAAATGAAATTCAATTTATTAGCTATGTTCTTTCATGCTCTCATATTATCTAATTAAGGCCAAATAAAAATTATGCTTAATGAAAAGTTTTTTGACTACTTCGTTCTAAAAAGTTAGGAAATTGTTGCTGTCAATTGACATGTTGTACAAATGTCAACGTCAAAAACGAACACCGATTATTCTGGTGAGGCGGCCATCTTGTAAAACGAGCAGGTAACTTCAGATTGCAGTAAGGTGCGCACGCAATTATGTCGACGGTGGACGTAATATTTTAATCGCATCCCTCGTAATCTAAGCGATCTATAATTATTTTGTGAAGTGTTTGATTGAATTATCGAGAATTCGAAGTGGAGTGATTGTGACAGGTGTTATTTTTTAAATACTGCCTTTCTACCCGATAATCCACACCTACCTGAACATGGTCGGCGCCTCCGCTTTTCTGGACTGTTAATAGACTTGTTGTATAAATGTCAACCTCAAAAACGAACATTGAGAACTGGTGAGGCGGCTATCTTGTAAAACGAGCAGTGAACTCGTGGTCGGGGACGTTATATTTTAATCGCATCCCTCTTAATCTAAGCGATCTATAATTATTTTGCAAAGTGTTTGATTGAATTATGGAGAATTAGAAGTGGAGTGATTGTGACAGGTGTTATTTTATTGACCTTCCTACCCGATAATTCACGCTTACCTGAACATGGAGAACACATTAGAAGAAAGTTGAAAGACTTCAAATAAATAATGTATTTATTTTGTTGATGTTTGAGTTCAATGTGTTCTTCCTTAGATAAAAGTATTGCAGCAAAGTAGGAAATATATCAAATGTTATGGCAATTCTGAACTAAAACAACTAGTATTCAAAGTCTTAAAAAATATTTATTGACATTGACAACCGTTGACAGTTTACAACTGATGCTTGTGCTCTGTATCTATATGTAGTCTGTGGCTTTGTCCTATGTTGTTCAAAAGTTCAACACTGATTAACTACTAATCTGACCCTTCTCTAACAAAAAATGTTGCACAAACTATCTCAGAAAATGACGCCGAGTTAAATAAGGTATTTTTCATTTCAAGACATAGTGATTTAATTTCAAATAAAACAATGTATGGGAAGCTGCCATTGTTCTTTCAGGTTTTAGAAAGTACTTGCACCGATTTTTTACAACTTTAACTGACTGACGTGACTGACGCGCCCGGTAACAAGATTTGCATGACTGATGACCGTAAAACTCATTTGTAACATAGTGCTCTCAAATTAATTTTCAGGTTTTTGAAAGTACATAGTTGCAAGGTATGTAGACTTTTTTAACAAAATGAAGCCGCTCCCGCAGCAAACGCTAACGAAACCGGATGACTGACGGCAGGCTATTTCTTTACTATTACGACGGAATATTTAAAAAGCCTCTACAAAGTGCTTGCAATTTTTTGTCGCTCGTCTCTCGGACTAAATGTGGTGGCATGATGTGGCGTGGTGTGGTATGATTTGTGTGGTATTTCTTTAATACCTCATTCCCCTACCCCTTCTTCCTTAGGACTAACATAACTGGCGAATGATGGGGGCTTTGGTCAAACCAGGAATGACGTCACATGTTATGTTACCTCAGTGTTATCCGCACACTCCATAACTCGCCGCAGCTGCTTCTCCAGCGCGGCGGCTCGCTCGTCGATGGCGCATTGTTCCTTCTCCAACGCTTCCAGCTCGCTCTGGATGTAGGAACCGGTTTCTCTGCCCTGGACGAAAGACAAATTAAAAATGTTTAAGCTATGTAGGTAATACAGGGATGATAGGAATAGAACCAACGGACCAAAGAAACCGTTCTAAGGTATTTCGTGCCTGCTTTCATTACACAAGCTTTTATTTAGTTTCACCTGTCCCGGTGTCTGTCTGTCTGTCTGTCTGTGATCTAATCTTGCAAGTTAAATTTGACCCACTTCCCGGTTTCCGATTGAGCTGCAAATTTACATGCATATGTAAATCGGATGACAATGCAATATTATTATGATATAGAGCTGATCTGATGATGCAGCAGGTGGTCATGGGAACTCAGTAATAAGTAAGTTTGGGTTCTTTTGATTTATCTTGACAAGGATTCTGGACCTAGATGATAAGAAGTTTGTTTAAAAAAAAATTAATAACTTTTTTTACATTACTCAATATACGTATACTACATTGCAGTCAACAATGTGAACTTAGGTGATCGGTTTTACAAAGACATGACCATTGTGGATCCTGTCGGCCCTTTAGACAACAGATACGTACCTCTTCCGGTGCAGCGTCGTTATCAGACAGCTTATCAACGAGCGCTGAGAACGAGTGCAGCGGAGATCGTCGCTCGGTGCTTAATGATAGAGATTTTACGCTCTTTGTGTCCTCGCTGTGACGGTCTTCTGTTCAAAGAAATCATTATTATGAATACTAAAGTGTTTGCTAAAGTAAGTATGGCAGTAAAGAGGGCTACTACGGTTTTCACAGCTGAAAAATTATATTTTGGGGCAACGCGGGGTAATGAGAGCCATGGCGATTGGACGGAACCTATGCACATTCGATTTTCCTTAAGCACTCGACTGTTTCCGTCAACCATCGAGAAAGTTCGGCTGTCGCACACGAGTCGTTAGTGCATTGGGTCACGAGGGACGGCTGTGTTTTTCGCTCCGCGCTTATAAATAACTGCCGATTGCCAGCGCCCACGTAAGAAGAATGAAGATATATTCTTATTGTATTATGTTTATATTTATTACATGTTTAGATTTGTCTTCTTTCAAGAGTCATTTGTTATATTGTGATTGAAAGTCGCGTGATATTTAGACTATTTTTGGAAAAAAGTAAACCTTATGGCTCCCATTTCTCATATGAGCGTAATTACGGCTCTAATTTCCCGCATGTATGCAGTAATGGGAGCGACTAACTTTTTTGTAAAATCTTTATTGTACCCTTAATCTTTATCTTTATTTGCATGGTTGTACTTGATTTAAAATGTTATAAAAATATAGTCAATTAAACGAGGTTTAAGTTCTTAATTAAAAATTGTAAAAAAGTTAACAAATGTGGTTCTTATCAACATTTTACATTAGTAGGCTCTATTACCTCGCTCTTTTCTACATAAGACACAAAATCACATTTAGCGGGCCAAAAATGCTTTAAAGCGACGAGCTAGTCTAACCTAGAAAATATGTATACCACCTTTCCGAACTGAATTTAATTTTAAAAACAGTGTTAGAAGTTATATTTTAAAACAATAAAAGACCATGTCGCATTTTTAGGTACATTGCGCGCTCAAATGCTAGCTTGTCAAGCTCTATGCGAGCGGTGAGACGGGGGAGGGCGCGATTGACAAGATTGGCAGACTGAGTTAGCATCACCTCCCCCGTCTCACCGCTCACATACCTCAGGCGGTGACTAGCACTTGCGCGCGCACTATATCTTGTAAACCGAATTTTCAGTGGCAGCACAATGTATAAATGCATCAAATAACTGGCAATAGTCTGTCCTCATATTGGACAAGACTTACCTCGATTATCAAGACAGATGCTCATTCATGAAGCTCAACTCGAGGTAAGATAGCATTTTAAAATTTTAATTTTTTCGCTATTTAAATCAAGATTCATAAATGAGCATTGTTTTAGATACCCGCTAATTGCACATTGGGATGAAATTCATCCCATTTTTTTTATTTATGTAGTGGTTCGTAGGAGTAAAGTCATCCCACGCAAATCTGTTTTTGGTTTGAACCTTGTTCCACCACTATTAAGGAGTCCTTTCTAATTTCATACATTTAGTTTGATGCACTATCTATTTCCGAGGAATTTGAGGTACGACAACCCTCTATGCGACTAGTCAATAGTCTATGGAAAGATTATTTTTAGTCTTTAATTGCAAATCTTTTTGTAAACAAAAGGTTTTTGTTCAAATTGGAATGCTTGTAATTAATGCAAATTGTATTAAAGCACGTGGTTTTATTTGTATTTCGTGCTAAGAATAAACACACCATACATTTTAAACCATAAAACATACAGGTCATCGCTTGTTTTTTTTTTTTTTTTATTAGTAATTTCTTTGAAAGTGTAACTAAAAATTGTTTTGTTATTTTTTACAACCAATTTTGAAAATGAAAACAAGTCATACTTTCAAACAAAACGTACATTACTATAAAGCCCTACTCACTAGCATTCTAAGAAACATTCAACGGTCACAAAATTGCAAGAAGCTACGATGCAAATCGGTTTTGTTTACAAGATTGCAGCGGGGCTGGATGACATAATCGGGTGGGGCGCTTAGCAGTTTCCCCGCACGCGGGTGAGCACAGCGGATACCGGGATTAAGTATTGTTTTTATCCTTCAAGAAATAAAGACACTGTTCTTAATTTATGTCATGTCACTTACCAGATCTATCAGGACTAACAGAACTCTTCCTGGAGCCAGGACTGGATGGTAGCGAGTCCGTTCTGCCAAGCAACGCGTCCAGTTGTTCCACACCACCCGCTGTAGGAGATAAAAGAGATCAACATCAAATACTACTTTGTGTCTATGAAACTTACCAACGAAATCGTAACGTGACAGCCGTTTTGTTGGGCTCCAGTTGGAACCTAAGAACTGGGGCCACACAAAAAGTTTGCATACGCAAAGGAGATAGAGAAAAAATATTTTGACGTGAAAACGTCTTTTTGCTCGGTGTACTGGTGGTGTTTGGTAAGTTCAATATTTCTGATCGACAAAAACATGTACGATAACAACCGCTAATAACTACGACACTTTTAATGCTAGAGACAGGCCAGATGGCGTGGTTGGTTAAGATACTACGTATCACGCCGCAGGTCGTGGGTTCGATTCCCATCCAGGACAAACATTTGTGTGCATGAACATGTCTGTTTGTCCTGAGTCTGGGTGTAATTATCTATATAAGTATGTATTTACAAAAAAAAAAGTAGTGTATGTAGTATATCAGTTATCTGGTTTCCATAGTACAAGCTCTGCTTAGTTTGGGATCAGATGACCGTGTGTGAACAATGTCCCAGTATATATATAAAGAATGGTTGAGCATTCAAAAGATAGGTCATATTTATAACAATTTTGAAGCAGGATTTCATTTGTCTACGATGTCACATCGCGAATGCACGCGCATGCGCGCGACCCTCTATTTTTCACTTTTATGTGTCGAAATTCCAATTTGTATAGCGCAAAAACGTGTTTAGCTAGAATGTTGATTCTGGCGTCATTGTCAAGAGTTGCCAAAGTATTACTAGGACCTAAACATAAATAATAGAAATATTGGCTAAAATAGGGTCAAAAATGCATATGAAGTTGATAATAGCAAAATAATTTCAGATGTCTCATATCGGCCGTAAATCAGGTCAGAATTTTTTTTTTAAATCCAGCTGAGGAAAGCTTGCATCATATGGAATGCAATAAGCCTAAAAGTGACTAAACGTGTAGGCAACTTATTGTATTTATTCATTTATTTATCTTTATATAATAAAAACGCAACATAAATAGATATCAATAAATTTATATATTACTTATTTATGTATTGTTTAACACACAGACATATATTACTCATATAAATCGCACTTATCCACATCTCAAAAACTATACCTAATTAAAAGCATCACCGGATGACACTCGGCAGTATGCGGCGAGCCGGCGAGTTTCGTATAAGCAGCGTCGCGCTCCGCGCTCGCGGAGACGCCACACCAACAGTCGTAATTGACCCATAGTCGCGAAGCCCGCATTGCTTGTATGCAACTGACTACCTACTGTGTATCTTCCAGTATATTTTTTTCTAAATCTTGTATGTTCTTAAATCTATCTTGCTACTGCTGTGATTTCTCTTCCTACCTAGCCACGAAAATAAACTGTACATGTGACTATTGAAGTGGGTTAATCTTTCTAATCAAAAAGCATCTACAAAACGTTTTCACGAAAATAAACGGCGCGGACTTGAACTGCGCCTACTTAATTTTTTGCCCCGTTTACTCATACTGCTGGATGTAATAAATGAGTCCTTGTCGTTATATTTAGTGACAGATCGATTGTTTTACACTGTCTACAATCTACGCAATCTAACGTTTTTAAGAAGTTTATAGCTTGTAATAAATGAAAGCAATTTTGACACAAAACAAAATCCATGCGTTCCTGACACCTATCAGTTGGACAATTTTTAGTAGTAATAAGGATCAAATTCGCAAAACGCATATTTGTTAGTGTAGCGCCAGCGTTAGTTGTGTATAAATAAATATAATAGTTTACAATGTCACGGCACGGACATACAAATTAAATTGTTAGTAGATGTAGAATACCTAATGTTTTGTGAATAACAAGCGCGTGAGTCACCGACCGCTGGCAGCCGGCGGCCGCGCAGCGAGCGAGCGGGCACTCCCGCTTCCCCGCGCGCGCCTCACCGGCTCGCCAGTCCGTTAGACGCCGCTGGGCTGACCACACGTTCCGCTTCGCTAGATCTCGTGCTTACGCATCTCGCGCGCTTGTTACTTATGCTATCCTATGTACTCTGCCTATCTGCTTTCTATCTACTCGTGCTTTCATAATCTTACTGTGCTTCTCTTGTGGAACTTTCACCTTCTGTTCTTCGAACTTTATGTATGTACGTGTGTTTGTGGACTTAAGACATTATACACCGCTAGTGAACATCATACCGGCTATCATTCATCTCCCGTACGTACCCACTTCATTGGTGACCCCGGAAGAACACCATGAGTGTGCCACAAGGAAGCGATACGAGAGGTCAAAGGAAGGACGCCCCGAGTTACGATGTCTATCGCGTCGGTGTGAGGGTACCCCCATTTTATCCCGAAAAACCGGCGTTGTGGTTTGCGCAGCTGGAGAGCCAGTTCGTGCTCGCGAACATCACAGCCGATGCCACGAAGTTCCACCACGCTATAGGGAGCCTGGACCCCATATACGCATCCGAGGTAGAAGATATCATCACGGCACCCGCAGCGCCGGACAAGTACGAGCGGCTAAAAAGTGAGTTGGTGAAGAGGCTATCTGCGTCGAGAGAGAAGAAGGTACAGCAGCTTCTGACTCACGAAGAGCTAGGCGACCGCAAGCCCTCGCAGTTCTTGCGACACCTGCGCCACCTGGCGGGACCAAGCGTACCAGAGGAGTTTTTACGAACCATCTGGACCAGCCGTCTGCCGAGCAGTACGCAGACTATTATCGCTTCGCAAGCTAAGGCGAGCCTGGAGGAAGTGGCCGAGCTGGCTGATCGCATACAGGATGTAGTGCCAGCAACCCCGCAAGTAGCAGCGACAACAAGTCAGATGGCGACACCGGGAAGCAGCGTCGACCAGATGAGTGGTCAAATCGCCGAACTTACACGACAAGTGCGAGCTCTCACGTCGCAGGTCGACCGGTTATCCCGGTCAAGGAAAAGGTCCGGCAGAAGTGACAGTCGGGGACGATCACCTTCTAGAAGGTCAGATTCGAACTACCGGAAATTCCCAAACTGCTGGTACCATTATAAGTTCGGCGATAAAGCAACGAAGTGCGTGAAGCCCTGCGACCAATCGGGAAAAGCAACAGGCAGTCGATAATGGCGACCGGCGACTGTCATAGCACTGGTCGCTTATTTGTTACTGACCAGAACACCAAGATGCGGTTCCTCGTCGACACCGGTAGTGACGTTTGTGTTTACCCAAGGTCTGCAGTGAAAGAGCGCCGTAATAAAACTAGCTACGAACTATGTGCGGCTAACGGTAGTGCGATAAATACCTACGGTTACGCGTATTTAAAATTAAATATAGGTTTGCGCCGTGACTTTGCTTGGCGATTTATAGTGGCGGACGTAACAAAACCAATAATAGGGGTCGATTTTTTATCACACTACAACTTAATTGTAGATGTCAGAATGCAACGCCTAGTCGACGCTAACACTACGCTTGTGACCCCTGCTTTGCCTGCTCGTCCTTCTGATATTGTTTCTTCGGTTAAGGTAAGAATTGGTGACACTACATATCACGACATACTCCGGGAGTTTCCTGACATAACCCGGCCGTCGGGTATACAACGTACACCTACACACAACACCTTACACTATATTCGCACGACACCTGGACCACCCGTATCGTGCACACCACGTCGGTTGGCTCCAGACAAGTTAAAAATAGCTAAGGAGGAGTTTGAATCTATGCTTTCAAATGGCACAGCCAGACCCTCCGACTCACCTTGGGCTTCACCCTTGCACCTAGCACCTAAGAAGGATAACGGGTGGCGCCCGTGTGGTGATTTTAGGATGCTCAACGCACGAACAATACCCGATAGGTACCCAATCCGCCACATCCATGATTTCGCTCACAACCTCTCTGGATGTCAAGTATTCTCGACGATAGACCTGGTCAAAGCATATAACCAGATACGCGTCAATCCCGAGGATATACAAAAGACAGCCATCACCACACCGTTCGGGCTATATGAGTTCCCTTATATGACCTTTGGACTTCGCAACGCAGGGCAGACATTCCAACGTTTCGTCGACGAAATGCTGCGAGGCCTGGACTTTTGTTTTGGTTATTTAGATGACTTCTTGGTCTACTCAAAAGACCAAGAAGAACACAGGGACCACCTACGACAACTCTTCTCCAGGCTGCAAGATTATGGGATGGTAATTAATATATCAAAATGCGTATTCGGAGTCGCACAGGTAACATTTTTAGGCTACCAAATATCATCAGGCGGCACGAGACCATTGCCTGAAAAGGTTGAAGCGATCAACAGCTTCCCAACACCGAAGACAGTGCGAGAACTGAGGAGGTTTCTAGGGATGCTCAACTTTTACAGGCGGTTCATCCCAGAGGCGGCTCAACACCAGGCACCGCTGAACAAGCTTTTAGAAGGCTCGGTAAAAGGCTCGTTTCCCGTCAGCTTCACAGCAAAGGAGGATGATGCGTTTACAGCCTGCAAAACAGGTCTCTGCCAAGCAGCAATGTTAGCGCATCCTGACTGTGGAGCAAAGCTAGCCTTAGTGACCGACGCCTCCGATACGGCCATGGGTGCAGTCCTTCAACAGTTAAAGGATGAGGAATGGCAACCCTTAGCTTTCTTTTCTCGTAAGCTAAGCACAAGTCAGAGAAAGTACTCGCCTTATGACCGTGAACTGCTCGCGATATATGAAGCGATTAAGTACTTCCGACATATGGTCGAGGCCAGAGAGTTTGTGATCTACACAGATCACAAGCCCATCTGTTACGCGTTTCATACACGTAAGGAGAATTGCTCACCACGACAGTTCAGACACCTAGATTTTATCTCGCAGTTTACCACCGACGTCAGGCACATTTCGGGCAAGGATAACGTTGTAGCCGATACCCTGTCACGAGTAGAGGCAATCGTGCAGCCAATCGACTTGAATGTACTAGCCAAGTCTCAGAGTTCCGATTCAGAGCTGAAACAGCTGCTCGACGGGGAAACGTCACTACGCCTAAAGAAGATCACACTGCCGGGAACACTGTCTGAACTGTACTGCGATGAGAGTAGCAAGACACCAAGGCCATATGTCACGAAAGAACTTCGCCGCCAAGTTTTCGACAATCTACACTCCTTAAGCCACCCAGGAGCCAACGCCAGTGCCAAACTGGTAGCAGAGCGTTATGTGTGGCCCGAAGTGAAGAAAGACTGCAGAGAATGGACGCGAAGCTGCTTGGCATGCCAACGTGCGAAGATAACTCGCCATGTGTCTGCAACACTTGGCAACTTCAAACTGCCACGATCACGGTTTATGCACATCCACATAGATATGATCGGGCCCTTGCCAATTTCACATGGATTTCGGTATTGTCTCACCGCTGTAGATCGCTTCACGCGATGGCCTGAGGCAATACCAATTAAAGATATCACAGCTGAAACCGTGGCTAACGCTCTTCTTTACGGCTGGATTGCACGCTTCGGCTGTCCCACAAAAATTGTAACGGATCGTGGCAGGCAATTTGAGTCGGCTCTCTTCAAACACCTGTCGGAAATAGCTGGGTTTGAACACAGAAAGACTACTGCTTACCACCCTGCCTGTAATGGGATGGTTGAGCGTTTCCACAGACAGCTCAAGACAGCCATTACCTGCCACGGGAATCAAAACTGGACAGAATTGCTACCACTAGTTCTTTTAGGTATCCGAAGCACATTTAAGGATGATGTACAGGCAACACCGGCTGAGCTGGTATACGGTGAAACATTGCGTCTGCCTGGAGATTTCTTCGAACCGGAAGCAGTTGGCAACACGGATATAACCGACTACGTATCAAGGTTACGCATGTTTGCCAGAAATATTCAACCGTCTCCAGCGTCGCGACATTCTAATAGTAAGGCCATATTCGTGTTTAAGGATCTTGCCACCACAACCCACGTCTTCTTAAGAGACAACGCGTCATCCGGGTCATTTAAACCACCATATACAGGGCCACATAAGGTACTAGAGAGGGGTGACAAAGTATTCAAACTCCTCCTTAAAGGTAAAACGGTCTCAGTATCGATAGACCGAGTGAAACCGGCCTACATACTTCAAGACTCGCACACCACAATAACACACAGCAACACTAACCATAACGAACACGGACAGAAACAAACATCACATGATACACCAGTCATCAGTCCGGCGCCGACGACCGAAGACGACAATATCAAAAGAACACGGTCAGGCCGTAGGGTGCGTTTCCCTGATTACTATCACCCTTGACGGTCTCAGGAAGGGGGTGGTGTAGCGCCAGCGTTAGTTGTGTATAAATAAATATAATAGTTTACAATGTCACGGCACGGACATACAAATTAAATTGTTAGTAGATGTAGAATACCTAATGTTTTGTGAATAACAAGCGCGTGAGTCACCGACCGCTGGCAGCCGGCGGCCGCGCAGCGAGCGAGCGGGCACTCCCGCTTCCCCGCGCGCGCCTCACCGGCTCGCCAGTCCGTTAGACGCCGCTGGGCTGACCACACGTTCCGCTTCGCTAGATCTCGTGCTTACGCATCTCGCGCGCTTGTTACTTATGCTATCCTATGTACTCTGCCTATCTGCTTTCTATCTACTCGTGCTTTCATAATCTTACTGTGCTTCTCTTGTGGAACTTTCACCTTCTGTTCTTCGAACTTTATGTATGTACGTGTGTTTGTGGACTTAAGACATTATACACCGCTAGTGAACATCATACCGGCTATCATTCATCTCCCGTACGTACCCACTTCATTAGTATGAAACTGACAGGTGTCAAGAACGCATTCTCTCGACGGCGGCGGCCGGACTGTAGTTTGAAGTGTCTTTGATTTGCTTTATTTGTACATATTGCGATGGTGAGAGTGGATTAGAATTGCTTGAATAATTAATAAACAATAATATTGTGGTTACACTGTTTGCGCTGTAAAATGGTGCGGGTGACAGATGTCAGTACCAGACGGGTACGAGTGTCAGTATCGCATGACTAGGTCAGTGGCATTATGCAATTCAATTTTATCGATAACGATTCTCACACAAAATTTATTTTATAATTATGTATTGATGCAATACAAAACATTTAAAAATCACACTCAAAGCTCAATCGATATTTATATTAAAAAAAAAATGTATTTTATACGTGGTAACATTTTTGCTATGAGGCTCTATACGCCCGCGACCATTTTGCGTCAGTACGAGTGCTGTCTTAACAACAAAAATTTAAAAATCCATACAGTGAACTTAAAGAAGTTTACTGTATTTATTTTTAAATGTTTGTATATAAAAAAAATATCGACTACCTATCATAGCAATACATCCCATCACTAAATATGTCTATAGCGTCTCGTTACACGCATAACACATTGCTTCTGTTTTCTTTCAATTTACATCTCAGTTATCTGGGTAATACTTTGGTAAGACTGGTAGTCAGACTTTCGGGCTTCAGACAACCAAAAATCCAATAATGACAGCCGGGATCAAGGCCTTAACGTGCTTAGTCTCGGTATGTAAAGGTAGCTTAACCTAAATAACAACTGACCTGCGACAATCTCGTCCATGACTGATTGCTTGCTGATGATCTCGACGGTGCCGCCGCGAGAGTGGCGAGATGGCGACAGAGGTGATGTCGGACTGCGGATAAAGTAAATATTACTAAAAAAACAAAACCCTTATTTACCCGAGCAAGTAAAACGCAGTCTTATACAAGGCGTCATTTCAATAACGCACAACCAATGGGTCATTCTAATAAACGTTATGAACAACTTTTACAACAAAAAAAACGCAGTTCCGTACATTTTGACGAGTTATGCGAATATAAATGTACGGAACAGCCGATCTTTTTTTTCGCAGCCCCAAATTTTTTTTTCGTATTTTCACTACACCATTGTTTAGCAGTCCAATTTTCAACGGTATAGTGCTTATGATCTCTAAAAAACATGGCTGTCACTTCCAGATAGGCAGACATAACGAAACTTTAAGGGTTTCGTTTTTGTTTTTGGACAAGCGAGTGAAGTGAGGTGCTACTAACATAGTTTTAAGCTATATTTACTAACACAAGTTTTGTTTTATACTTTATATATGTTAGTTTGTAAGGTATGTATCTATGGGCCATTGTAGCCGGATAATAAATTATTTATTATTATTATTATTATTTGCCATCTGGTTACGGCACCTTAACAAATTTATTTTTTTAAACAAGTTTTTTAATAGTCTTGATAATACGAGTATCTAGGACCAGAGTCCTTGTCAAGACGAATCAAACTAACCCAAACTCGATAGGGTTACGTCCTTTTATTACTGAGTTCCCATGACCACCTTCCGGCTCCATCATCAGATCAGCTTGCAAGATTAGATTACAGAAAGTCAAACACTAGGACACGTGAAACTGAATAAAAGCTTGTAAAAAGGACCGGCAGATTGGTTATCCTAACTAATATTATAAATGCGAAAGTGAGTTTGTGTGTTTGTTACGCTTTCACTCAAAAACGGCTGAACGGATTTGGATGAAATTTGGCACACAGGTAAGACCATGACCTGGTTTAGGACATACGATACTTTTTATCCCGGTAGTACGTTCTCGTGGGATAATTAAAGACATGCACGCTGGCGAAGCCGCCGGCAAAAGCCAGTACAACAATAAATAACTTACCTAACGATACCGGCTCTCGCATCAGCAATAAGCTTTCTCGCTCTCTCACGTAGTATCGCCTGTCTTTCTTCCTCTGTCATCGGCTAGGAGCAAAACCAAAATAGTATAGTTAGTAACTTTCCTAAATAAAAATGGACTTAAACAGGCCTTTACATCAAGTGCTTGCGCAAAACGTATGTGCGATACAATAATTATTCTGTCTTTAACAATTATAATCGTTTATAAGTCGAGAACCACTTAACTGATTGTGGCTTGTGGTAGGAGTAAACTGGCAGAAATTGTGACGTCACGAAAAAGCGTTATGGCGTCAGTTTCAAGTGTCAAAAGTTTAGGTTTTTGTTTTTGAATACAGAGCCATCTAGAATAGTTTTTTTTTTTAGCATAAAAACAAAATCGTTTGACACTTGAAACGTGAGACCATACTAGATGGCTCTGTATGAAATACATAATATACAGCGATAGGAAATTAGTTCCAGCCGAGTGGCTACTGTATCTACTGTACTAAGACTAAAACTGTTGACGTTTTGTATTTTCATATTTTAGAACTCCATATCGTATCGTTACCCCATTTTAGGGTTCCGTACGTCCGAATGAAAAAACGAAACCCTTATAAGATCACTCGTGTGTCTGTCACAGCCGATTAGCTCCGAATCTAATGGACCGATAAGTTGTTAAGTTGTTGTTGTTTTTAAGTTGAAAGGATGCATTTCTGTGACCCATACGGCGGACGTGTAACGTAAATACGTAAAAAATTGAATTTGGGGGCCACTTATTTAAGAAAATGGAACATTCTCATCCCCCCCACCCCCGCCCTTACCTCCGAAACTACACAGCCAAATTTTTTTAAAGTAATAGTGTACTTCATTGTTGATGAGCCTAATAAATAAATAAGAAGTAGTTGTATACTTATATATTACAAGAAAATTTAAATCAATAGTCTTAAAATAATATGATAAATCGATTAATAATATTGTGCGTAAAAACTTACATTTTGCAGTTGGAATGTATGGAAGCACATGTTTTTTAACTGCAATGTTAAGTTTGTGCTTGGGATAGATTCATGCCAACTACGGACAATGAAGGGTCCGACACGCACTTGGTCGGTTTTTTGTACTCCTCTTTAACGATAACATTATAAATTGCTCGCAACACACAGTTGCCAACTTGATCCAGGTTGGAAAATTAATCAGTAAATCAGTTCATTTGTAGACAGCAATAACCATAGCCAACCAAAACTTTATAAATCAGTTTAATCGACAGAAAAATACGACTGGTCTACTCATTGTATTCTCTATTTCGTTAACCATGACATGAGAAAGAATTTAGCAAAAAAAAAAAAAAGAACTCGTACCTTAGGACTTACATCTCCATTCCTATGTCCATTCTCTTTCTCTTCTCTTTCCTTCTCGTTCTGTCGCATCTTTCTGTCCTTTTCCCTCGCCTCCTTTTTCGTAGCTTCGAGCAACTGTCTCGCTCGCTCTTTCAACTCATCATGACGTGATAACAATTGCTGGCCAATGAGAATCGAGAGCGATGACGTGATCGACCAATCAGCGAAGCGGGGTTACATAGCGTCGTCCAATCAGAAGCGTCAAACACAGGCGGGAAAGCGGTGTCGATGAGCAATGGAAAGAAATGACGGATTTTTTTTTATTTTGGACGGTCGGCAAAATAAATGTAGAAATATAAAGAGTTTGTTTCATCACATTTTACTATTTATTAAATACAAAAGATAATCAGTGACAATATCTATTTATATAAAGATATAAATAAAGCTGAAAAGTTTGTTTATTTGTTAATTCGTTTGTTTGTTTGAACGCGCTAATCTCTGGAATTTTCCCTCGGATTTGAAAAATTAATTTTGCAATTGATAGCCCAATTCTTAAGGAAGGCTATTTAACACATTCTCTGCTGAATTCTTTATGCAAACGCTTCTTTATGATACACCCTTACCGACCCTTTTTTTTACGATGTTTTCGAAACAATAGAGATGCACAACGAACACACATGTGCGCCGCGCCGCACTCAAAGAAAGTTATGAAAACGCGCATGTGTGTCTGCCGCACCGAATGTATTAATAAAACGCCAGGACCCTTAGGTGCCGAACAAAAAGACAAAAAGTCAGAACGCTAAGCGCAAACGAAGTAATAGCGCGGGCAGGCGATGCGATGCGACGCGGTGGGTCGGGGGGACAATAAATTTCACGCGGACGAAGCCGCTGGCTGAAGCTAGTAATATTATTTGGGATGAAACAAACTACAAAAATAATTTCATTGACATTGCTGACCGTACCATGTTACACGACAAATGACAGTAATGAATTAACTAGCACATAATAAACACTAGCATTTGCTTAAGTATTTGATATTTATCTTTTTATCAGCAGTTACTATGTCCCAACGTTGGACGGACACAAACAGAAATAATATATAATATGGTTTATTATTAAATTAAATATAATATTATTGGTAAAATATTAACAACCTCTTAAGGGGTCATTGTAAGTCATTTGAACCACTTTTACTATGGGACCAAATCTGCAATCGCGAAAAAAATCTGCTGGGAAATGTTTTTTTTTTTTGTGATTTCAGGTTTGGCCCCACAGGAAAAGTTGTTCATAATAATGATGACCCCTTACGAGGTTTTAAGTGTTTTACCAATAACCTGTGTAAAATTACATTACTAATACATACCAATGGATTCTCTATATTTAGATATTTCTTTTTTTTAAACTATATAGGCAACTTTAATAATTATTTGACTTGTTTTTATTCTAAAATTGGTGCTGACTTTTACAAAAAAAATGCCTTTTATAAAAATATTTCTATCTCTAAAATTATTTTTTTATTTCTTTTGGTTTTCTACAATGTAGGTATGATTTCGCTACGTATTGAGCTTATTAGTATGACAAAAAAAAAACACTAATTATCTATGGTTGTGAAAAATATTCCAATATTCTTATTGGTATAACTACAAGAACAAAAGAAATCAATGTTTATTTTTTATAAGTCAGTATCACAAGAATGTATAATGTATAGATACAGTCTCTTGGTATCTTTTGAAGTATTTGTAAATGACATATCGGATCCAATAAACAGGGTGTGAGATCGTAGCCAGAGTGAAATATTATAAGTATTAAATAAATAATAAAGTGTAGTAAATAACAGTCTACATTTTTTAACAAATCCTTGATAATTTTACTAAGTAGATTAAAATACAAATCCGTATAGAAAGAAACCGCACTGATACCTTAGTTAATAATTAAGTTAGGCAGACAAAACATTTATAATGCAATTAGAATGTATTTAGAATTATATAAAAAAATACCTATGCTTTTAGAGTAATTTGTTTAATATGCATTATTTACTAAACAAAATATTGCGTAAGGGTAGGGCCAGATATATTTAGCAAAAAAGAAAAGAAATGCGAAAGTAACTCTGTCTGTTACCTTATCACGCCAAAACCACTGAAACGATTGTTATGAAAGAGAGTAAGGTAGCCTGCGATCTGGAGATGGATTTAATTTTCTTTTTTTTTTTTCTTTGATTTTCTTTTCGTTCTGTATATTTGTATTAAAAAGTGATCGAGCACGAGCCGTTTTCTGAACTGAAATGGGGTCTAAGAGTGGTTGCCTCGCGCTTTTGGTAGGTATTTAAATATAGTAATTATTTTAATCATTTTATCAAGGACAAACAGCGAATTGTGCTAATCAATCTTAATACCTTTTCAGGACACATATAAATGGCGTCGGGCGCGGATATGGCTTCTTCGTAAATGGCGCGTCATAATCACGTCCAAGCAACGACATACTGAGTGTACTAAATTGCACTTTATTTCAATTAATTTTGTATGAAATTTGAATGGAATAGGAAGCCGCCCGTGACATGTCCGCACTCGACGCCATTTATATATGGCCTGCGCCTTAGGCGACTACTGCTAGCTCGCTCATTTTATTTTATTTCCTCATATTTTTTTGGCATCACATTCTTTGCTGAACCACGACTTGCCATTTTAGTTTTCTGCATAATGGCTCATGGCTCCTTAGAGATTACTTATTTTATTGAGTTACTTAGTTGTTAACATTATTGTGCATGCTGTGATCTCCTAAAAGTGCAGGAGTACACTTACTTAATACCTAATGTTACCCTTTACTTATGTGTCATGTATTGTTCTATTAGATCCTAAATCAATAAATTACTTAGTGGTTTTTTATTGAAGTGCAGTTGTCAACCGGTATTTATATCCCTAAACATTCTGACATTATCTTGTTTATATATACTAGAAGTTGCCCTATTCGTTAAATTAAATAAACACGAATTTACCTCAATGACTGACATAAGACAACGCACAGCACCAATGAGGTCCCAGTATAAAAACCAATTGTATACAGGTGGTCATCAAACAGCCTTATTAAAAAATAGCATCCTTTCCATGGGACCGCTTGTATATAATAAATTACCTGACCATTTAAAAGACCTTCCCATAAAAAAGTTTAAAAAACAATTAACAAAACTATTGCTGGAGAAATGCTATTACACAATTAAGGACTTTTTAAATGACAAAACTATATAGGAAAATATTATTGATAAATGTACGTTTTCTTTGCAATTTCGAATGGTTTAGATTATAATAATGACATTGTTATTTATTTATTATTTTTTATGGTTGTTGCTATATTGTAATTTGACAAACAGATTTTGACATTACCAGATTATGTAAAGATTATAATTAGATAGTAATAATTGTGAATGTTTTGAATTATTTTTACTATTATTATTGTTTTTATAATTTTTTGTTTTTGTTTTAGTCTGATCAGTAACTACATATTAAATTTAACTATGGCTAATAATAATCGTATCGATAGCTGTATCTATAGTACTATTTAATTCAAACCTAATATGTTGCATGCCGTAAGGTAAAATGTATCGGGACACTTGACAAACACTCCAACTTATATGTATACCTACATTATTAGCAAATAAATGATTTCTTTCTTTCATATTATTATTATTTTTTTAACGAAGTGCCTTATCCTTTTCCACTTATTTTATTCAATCTTATAATAATGCCCGGCTACGACCTCCTCATAACACTACACTCACACTACGCACTACAAACACAAGCCATCCACTCAAACACAGCACCTCTCTTACCGGTGTAGGTTTAGGCAGCTCCGGCGTGCTCGGCTTAGGTTGTATAGTCGACAGACGGCTGTCCGGTTCCGGTTGGGATAAAGGGTCCACGACCGGTTCCGGTTTCGGGTCCGGTAGGGGTTTTGCTGTAATGAAGAATAAAGATTTTGTATTATATTTTTATACCTTCTACTGCTGGAGATAAGTATTTTTATAGACCGCTATATTCATAAAATTGTCAACCCAGTAACTGGGTCGTGGAGGTCAGTCGCTCCATGTAGAATATTGGTATTCAGCTGCGTCCGGTTAGACTGGAAGCCGACCCCAACATAGTTGGGAAAAGGCTAAGCAGATGATGATGATATTCATAAAATTCTCAAACTAATTAATTATACTTTGTTAAGTAAGCATGCAGCCCTAATGTCAAGTCCCAAGTTGAAGTACGACAACTCGGGAGATTGACCAAGTAGGATTGCTTTACAAAAATCCCTCTTCTCTTGCTTAACCGTAAGTTTATTGCAAGCAGACTTTAAAATAATAGAGAAGAGGCTAAGCAGATAACTCTATGGCAGATAGAACCTGTGGCGGCATCTACAACGCCACATGCGAACTACGCATCAAAGACCTGACGTCACACAAATCCTGCATCGCGCAAGCAGAGTTTACCGCGCGACTAGCATATATACAACGTCCCGACATCAATCATCGGACAGTAGCCAACCAGACACAACACCCGTCTGCTCGGAGGATCCTCCCTTATCTATGGAGGATAAGTGAAGTGAACACTCTGTTCCTCATGCCTCTATAATCCTATTCTGGGAAAAACTGTGTTCACCAGCACATTACAGTATCTCTTTGGGCAGATCGCGTGTGAGTAGTTGGTTAATTTTGTTTTTTTTTTTTTTGTTTTTCAGAATCTGGATTTTCTTACCTAGGGTTACTATTAAATAATAGCTAATAAATAAGGTTACCTATATCATTGTTCTGGTTGTTCTGCGCAGGTGGTGCTGGCGTTTCTTGCTGCTCCTCTTCATCATCAGAACCAAAGGGATCATTTAACTCCTTGCGAGTCATTAGCTTCTCTGGTCTAGCGGGTGGTGGCTGGAAAAATTATGAAATGCTTTGAAGAACGATCCAATTGTATTTTATATACCTTACAAAAAAACTTTGTACTATAAGTCAAAACTTGAGAAAAGGAATAATGGTTCGTACATTAATGAAGCAAAATTCTCGCTTCGAACGCGTTTATGGCGTATGATTTGCCCAGTATCGCAACAATATATAGTATGTTTTTTTTCTAAGCCATTTCTGGAGCACAGAACTTTTATTTTAACCAGCGCCAGGGTAGCCCGCGAAATTCAAATTTTCTTACGTATTTTGTAATTTGCAAGTCAGTATTAGGTTGTATATTGAATAAAGTATGATTCGCGGCCGTAACAAATATGTATTTACAGAATTATAATTATTAGAATCAGTAATACAACTCCTTAAGTTAGTATAATCCTCAAATGTAAAGATTTCATGAAATAGTAATTCATTAAAACAGTTGTATTGATCACTTTAATGATTATAATTATGTAAATAGATACTTGTTACGACCGCGAATTATATTTTGATCAACGTACAATCTAATACCGACTTTTAAATTGCAAAAAACGTAAGAAAATATGAATTTCGCGGGCTACCCTGACGCTTCCCTCTTAAAGTACTATTCTATAAATCCCTATTATATTATATATTTCGATTATCAATCAAAAAGTGAACGTTTTACAACAAGACTCAAAAAGTGACTATTTCACGACAAAATGGGTGAAATTTTAAACCCTTTACCTCATTGACCTTCAAGGGATCTGCGAACCACTTGGCAGTGGGTTTCTCCCTGAGATCTCTGGCCGGGGAGAGCATCTTGCCGAGGATCGTCTTAGATTGTTGCAGGAACATATCGCGGACATCTTTCATGGGGGCCGGCGATTGAGGCTTGTCCGGGGTGGTGCGGTCGGCGGAGTGACGGGATTCTTGCGAGTCTTGGGAACTGAAACAAGGCGAGAGTTTTATTAGAATCTAGACATAGATATTATAAATTAAAGTTGCTTTTCGTGTCTGTCGTGACCGCGTTGTTCTTCTTAACTACGCAACGGATTTTGATGCGGTTTTCACCATCATTTAAGGCATTTACTTACTACCGAAGGTATGTGTATTATTAAATAATATTAAACTTACAATAGACTAATCTCGATGTTTTCTCAAGTTGTAAGAACCTTGCGAAGCAGGGGCGGGTTGCTTGTAAATAAAGTATAAAACAAAGGCGATCTTCGTACCTGTCTATATGTGTACCTTTTGGTATTTTTTTTATGTTAATATTCAAAATCAAAATATTTTATTTCACATAAACCTACATAAGCATGTATGAAATGTCACCAGCTAGGTGCACGGTTCCAATTGGTCTCTGGAACTCACGGTATCTCTTTTAAAAATAATTGGCTTTTACAATATTTTCCAATTAAACAGTTACAAGATTACTACGAAACTGAACCACAGTTTGTAATTTATCTTAGTTACAATATCCTAATGTCAACTGCTCATCACTTTTTACAAAATATTTCTTTTCCTGCTGCAGAGACGTTAATTGTTGAGGAGTTCTCCTGGTAAGTACCAGGAGAACTCCACATCATCATAAGCATTGTGACGAGCATAAATTACTTAGCAACCATTATTAAAGTAGGTACCTAATGGAATCGCAACCCTTGAAATACAATAAGTATTTCAAGGTTGAGTAGTTGTGAACAGAGTAGAAGCCGCATACCTAGTTTTTTTTTGTTTTTTCAATAGCTTAGACTGAAGTTGCTCTATCAATAAACACATTTGAAGTAAAGTACATCAATAAAAACAGAACGAAAAAACTTTAAAGATCGTAAAAAAAAACTAGGTATGCCATAAATACTACTGGGAACTAGGTACTCCGTTCACCATTATACCCCATTTTTGTCAAAACGGTAAAAAAAGTCACACAATATAATACATTAGGTAATTAATGTTATGTATGAAGTTACGCATAAATATCGTTCGTATTGTATATTCAACTAAAAATGTAAAAATAAATTTACTTTAAAAAAGTAAAAACCGACTTCAAAAACCTAAAACGAATGAAATAACTTTCATAAAACACTTAACAGCTTCTGAAGTCGGTGTCTTCAACTCTTCAATGCACCTTAGCTTGGCACTGACTTCAGAAGCTGGTATGAAAGTTATTTTATTCCTTTTAGGTTTTTGAAGTCGGTTTTTATTTTTTTTTTTAAGTAAATTTATTTAGTATAGATTCTCCGACTCACCCCGGTCGTGGCCTGTCGATCATATTCCGCGACCGTCTCATGCTGATCTCTCTGCTGAACAGCTCCTGAGGAATGGAGCCATCCGTGTCGTGGCGACCCACTAAGTATGAGGATTCTGTCTCGTCGTTACCTGAAAACAAGGACAGATTAGAAGAATCATCAAATATATATCTGTTCAATCTGCCTAGCCTTTTCCAAACTATATTGGGGTCGGCTTCCAGTCTAACCGGATGCAGCTGAATACCAATATTCTACATGAAGCGACTGCCTATCTGACCTCCACAGCCTGCTAAGACCGGTTGTCAGACTTTCGGGCTTCTGACTACCCGTGACGACTATCAATGATCTACAAATGACAGCCGACAGCGTATCTTACATATACCTGCCAGCACGAATCTTGAGCGCTCGGAGGAGTGGTGGTGTGGTTTGCGCATACGTACATATTGTCTCAGTGGTAAGGTCCAAAATCGCTTAAAGTAATTCAAGGTCAGCGCTCTTAAACCGTGCCGGTACCTGTATCAATGATCATTTTATGCGAATTTTTGTCTTGTAACGTACAAATAGGTCCTAGAATATTGTAAATTGTAACTTACCTAATTGTTCTACTTGTAATTCGTTGCCAGTGAAATGTGCCCTCAGTTGGAAGAGATATGTCATTATCTGATAAAGAAAAACAAAAAGTTATTTATCTGCGAAAAACGATTAAACGTGAAAGTTTAATTTAATATTACAAGTATGGATGCCAAGCTTCATAGCTTGGCTCATCGCCGCAAGGTTGCCTGCTTGTCGGTCTTATACAGATTGTACTTCGGAGAGTGTGCTCGAGAACTCCATGACCTCATTCCACCGGCCCCCTTCTACCATCGGACATCTAGACGCACTGCCAGTTACCATCCCTACCTGGTTGCTATTCCACCAATTCGCACTAAGCGCTTCCAAATGTCTTTTATAATGCGCACAGCAAAGGAGTGGAACTCACTACCTGCGTCTGTGTTTCCGAACGCATACAACCCTAATCTCTTCAAAGTGAGAGTTAACAGGCTTCTTCTGGGTAAGCTAGTGAGCTTACCCAGAAGAAGCCTGTTAACTCTCACTTCACAAAGTCAACGTCGACGATGGAGTGCCATCGTCGACTTTGTCTCTGTCACCTCTGACCTAGGCTAGAGTCAAGAGCAAACCCATCACAAATAAAAATAAAAAGTAACTTACCGCTAATCTGTCAGGAATCTGTCGCGAACACACATCGGCTGCAGTCAGTACTTGCGAGATACCTAACTTAGAACTAGCTTCTAAAGCTACGCGTAGATTCTTCTCCGCCTCGTCGGGTTGTAGACCGGAGAAGTCACTGGAAACATAAAATAATATCTATTTATTTATGTTCCGGTAAGCCAGATGTTACAAATATGCTACTAAACAAAGTTATTCATGCTAATATTATAAATTCTAAAGTAGCTCTGCGTGTCTGTCTGTCTGTTATCTTTTCACGCCTAAACCACTGAACGGATTACGATAATAAAATTTGGTAAAGCATCCCGGGGAAGGACATCATCATAATCATCATAAAATACGAGATTCTAACTCTGCCGTCAATATACATACCTGACATTTGCGTATTTGTTTTTAAAAATATCGACCAGTTCACTAAAGTAGAAGATACGCACAACGTCAACACTCGCCATAAAAAGAGGTTATGTGCGCCATCTTCAAGAATTAAAATGCTAAGTGATAGCCCATATTATATGGCAATAAAAATATATAATAAGTTGCCCAACATGTTTAAAACTGAAAAATCAATAACGATATTCCAAAAAAGGCTAAAACTATACCTAATCCAAAAATGTTTCTACTCTGTAAAAGAATATCTAGAGTCTAGCTTAAAATAACGATTTTCTCTCATGTACAAAAGTGGCGATGTGTCATATGCAAACAATAAGATAGGCTATCCTATTTAACTTCATATAATAATAATTATTATAATTTGTATCCTGAAACCTGAAAGTATGACATTAATACTGCTATATAATTGTATTGCAATTCATTATTATTGACATAACTAAGTAACCTTAAAATTTTGACATAAGTAACTATAATTTCTCTATTTAATTGTAATATTATAGAAGACAATAATTAAATAATAATAATGTTTAATGCATGCCAATTTAGAATGACATTATACTATTACAATGCTTGTAAAAGGCTGCTAAGTCAAAAGTACAAACTTAATATAACACCAATATATACACTTAGTTCGCAATAAACGCTTTGACTTTGACTTTGACATAGGCTACTTTTGGTCTCAAAAATAATCCTACAGTAGAATATAGGGGATGAAAGTTTGTGTGGGAAACCTAGCGTTTCTTAAGTTAAGGGATATGAAAAATCATCCCCAAGGGGTTAAATACGGATTTACTTTAAAATTAATAAATAATATTAAAATTGTTGTGTCCCTCTTTATTTAAGAGATTTAAGGGATTGGAAATGTAGTCATAGTTTGTTTCATTCGTTTTAATATCGGTCCACTCGGTCAAAATTGTTTGTTATTGCGTGACCGCTATAATTTTAACTAAACAAAATCCGCCCGCCGCGTCTATCTGTATGTCTGAATCGATAAACTCAAAAACTAAAGAACACAATTTCATACGGTTTTCACCATTGGACGGAGTGATTCATGACGAAGTTTTAGGTGTATTATTCATTATGGTTTATTTAATCATGCCGACTGGGAGCGCCGCGCAAACCAATGCAGTTATATGAAAACAATGTAGTACGGTTCCCGTGGGATATTTTCCAACATCCGCGCGGACGAAGCCGCCGGCAAAAGCTAGTTTTTTTTATATACACCAACAGTACAGTCACTTACTAACCCTAATAAAAAGAACTAATAAAATTTGCATTTCAATGCCTATACAAAAACAGGACGAACAAACCAACACCACCTACCTAAGGAGGCAACTAATCCAACCAACCAACCTACCAACCAACAACCAACCAACCAAGCTAGTAAAGAATAGAAATTATGTAGCTTTCTTATCTAAGTTGGGACTTCTAGTCTAATCAGAAGTCTGACACATCGGCTCTATACTTATGTAGCATTATTATCAAAGTTGGAACAGCTTCTAGTCTTAATCAGAAGTCTGACACATAGGCTCTATACTTATGTAGCATTATTTTCTAAGTTGGGACAGCTTCTAGTCTAATCAGAAGTCTGACACATCGGCTCTATACTTATGTAGCATTATTATCAAAGTTGGAACAGCTTCTAGTCTTAATCAGAAGTCTGACACATCGGCTCTATACTTATGTAGCATTATTCTCAAAGTTGGAACAGCTTCTAGTCTTAATCAGAAGTCTGACACATCGGCTCTATACTTATGTAGCATTATTCTCAAAGTTGGAACAGCTTCTAGTCTTAATCAGAAGTCTGACACATAGGCTCTATACTTATGTAGCATTATTTTCTAAGTTGGGACAGCTTCTAGTCTAATCAGAAGTCTGACACATCGGCTCTATACTTATGTAGCATTATTATCAAAGTTGGAACAGCTTCTACTCTTAATCAGAAGTCTGACACATCGGCTCTATACTTATGTAGCATTATTATCAAAGTTGGAACAGCTTCTAGTCTTAATCAGAAGTCTGACACATCGGCTCTATACTTATGTAGCATTATTATCTAAGTTGGGACAGCTTCTAGTCTAATCAGAAGTCTGACACATCGGCTCTATACTTATGTAGCATTATTATCTAAGTTGGAACAGCTTCTAGTCTTAATCAGAAGTCTGACACATAGGCTCTATACTTATGTAGCATTATTTTCTAAGTTGGGACAGCTTCTAGTCTTAATCAGAAGTCTGACACATCGGCTCTATACTTATGTAGCATTATTATCAAAGTTGGAACAGCTTCTAGTCTTAATCAGAAGTCTGACACATCGGCTCTATACTTATGTAGCATTATTATCTAAGTTGGGACAGCTTCCAGTCTAATCAGAAGTCTGACACATCGGCTCTATACTTATGTAGCATTATTATCTAAGTTGGAACAGCTTCTAGTCTTAATCAGAAGTCTGACACATAGGCTCTATACTTATGTAGCATTATTTTCTAAGTTGGGACAGCTTCTAGTCTTAATCAGAAGTCTGCCACATCGGCTCTATACTTATGTAGCATTATTATCAAAGTTGGAACAGCTTCTAGTCTTAATCAGAAGTCTGACACATAGGCTCTATACTTATGTAGCATTATTTTCTAAGTTGGGACAGCTTCTGGTCTAATCAGAAGTCTGACACATCGGCTCTATACTTATGTAGCATTATTATCAAAGTTGGAACAGCTTCTAGTCTTAATCAGAAGTCTGACACATCGGCTCTATACTTATGTAGCATTATTATCTAAGTTGGGACAGCTTCTAGTCTAATCAGAAGTCTGACACATCGGCTCTATACTTATGTAGCATTATTATCAAAGTTGGAACAGCTTCTAGTCTTAATCAGAAGTCTGACACATCGGCTCTATACTTATGTAGCATTATTATCTAAGTTGGGACAGCTTCTAGTCTAATCAGAAGTCTGACACATCGGCTCTATACTTATGTAGCATTATTATCTAAGTTGGGACAGCTTCTAGTCTAATCAGAAGTCTGACACATCGGCTCTATACTTATGTAGCATTATTATCAAAGTTGGAACAGCTTCTAGTCTTAATCAGAAGTCTGACACATCGGCTCTATACTTATGTAGCATTATTATCTAAGTTGGAACAGCTTCTAGTCTTAACACATTCGGTGCGGCAGACACACATGCGCGTTTTCATAACTTTCTTCGAGTGCGACGCGGCGCACATGTGTGTTCGTTGTGCATCTCTATTGTTTCGAAAACATTGTAAAAAAAGGGTCGGTAAGGGTGTAGCATAAAGAAGCGTTTGCATAAAGAATTCAGCAGAGAATGTGTTAATCAGAAGTCTGACACATCGGCTCTATAATTTTTCCAAACATCGGAACATTGGATCTTTTTTGGTATGTCGAAGATTTAAAATCTGCGTTTGTATCTGTATTAGCAAATCTGCAGACAAAAGGTGTAAGTACATAATAGGTGCATAATAGTGGATGTGGATCGAACTCAGAATGCTCGTTTTTGACATTAAATCTTATCCTAACTGACTAATCACTGTTCTCAACTCTTTGTTTTTTACTTTTAACTGAATACGTTTTCAGAAAACAAAACACCATTCTTAAAAGCCCCATGCACACTCAACGCTGTATGGCCGGCAGATGATCCTTTTGGAACGTATTTTCCTGAAGTTTCTCTTATTATTTCAACCAATTAATTATTTTGTACTCACATGAGGTCAGGTCTAAACCGGTGTATGATGGCACAGAAGGCGAGTCCTGAACGGAAGCTTGTCGTAAGATTAGTGACGCGACAGGATTTGTACTCGCGAGTCATGGACTGACACCATTCTAGGAGGTCCTGGACCTGCAATAAGTAACACAACATAAAGTAAGTCAACTAGAGAAGTTGTTCTTTCTTTCCAAGGGTTAAGTCTTCCACTACACGTTATCGTTGGCTTCTGAGATCATTATCAGTACATTCCCACACGGTCGCATGTGGGAATGTACCGTTTTTAACCACGATGGAAAACGAAGGGGGTATTATAAGTTTAACGTGTGTATCTGTCTGTGGCATCGTAGCGCTCAAACAACTGAACCGATTTAGATTTTTTTTATTAATCAATCTGCCTAGCCTTTTCCCAACTATGTTGGGGTCGGCTTCCAGTCTAACCGGATCCAACTGAGTACCAGTATTTTACATGGAGCGACTGCATATCTGACCTCCACAACCCAGTTACTGGGTAATACGGTACCCCTTGGTAAGACTGGTTGTCAGACTTTCGGGCTTCTGACGACCCGTAACGACTGTCAAAGAACCTCGAATGACAGCCGGGACCAACGGCTTAACGTGCTTTCCGAGGCACGGAGGAGTCTCGGTGTGAAAAGATGGTCACCCATCCACAGACCAACCTCGGCAATCGTAGCTTAACCTGATGGATCGACCCGTGCGGCTATTATTACATAGCCACAAGCTTTAGATTTTGTTTTATATTGTTTGAAAAGTGACTTGATCGAGAGTGTTCTCAGCTATGATTCAAGAAAATCTATTCAGCCGTTTGAAGATTATCAGCTCTTTTCTAGTTGATGAAAGGCTGTGAGCTATCTTCCACAGATCTGATCGAGTCGATATTTGGAATTCTGTTACTTCAATGATATTAGCAGAGCATAGTAATCTTGAACTGATGCTGCAGCATTACCTGGATATTTAATGAAATTAAATTATTCTAAATTAATTAAAGAGCAGCGGTGGCCTGGTGGTATCGGCCCCGACTTACGAGTTGTACGTTACTTTGTGTATTTAATTTCATCATCACTGCTCTCAAAACTGTGAGGGAAAGATCGTGAGGAAACCGGCATGTCCTAGAGCCAAAAATTCGAAGACATGTGACATCCACCAACCCGCACTGGGCCCGCGTGGTGGATTACAGCCCACTCCCTCTCACCGAGAGGAGGCCTGTGTTCCAGATGTGAGAACATTATAGACTGATTATGTATATATGTATGAAATTAAAGAACGAATACTTACCTCGTATGTACGTACTATGGGGCTCGTGGCTAAGTAATAACAGCCGCACGGATCGATCCATCAGGGTAAAATACGCTTGCCGCTGTTGGTACGTGGATGGGTGACCATCTTTACATACCGAGACTCCTCCGTGCCTCGGAAAGCACGTTAAGCCGTCAGTCCCGGCTGTCATTAGTGGATTTTTGACAGTCGTAACGGGTCGTCAGAAGCCCGAAAGTTTGACAACCAGTCTTACCAAGGGTAAGGTACCAGGAACTGGGTTGTGGAGGTCAGATAGATTCAGCTGCATCCGGTTAGACTGGAAGCTGACCCCGACATAGCTGGGAAAAGGCTAGGCAGATGATGATGATAAATGGATACTTACCGGAGTCTTATCCTTATCAAACTTCCCGGGAAACAGTTTCTCCATATCAGCCACAGTGGGCGTCTTATCACTATCCTCATCCTTCTCATTCTCATTGCGGTCCAAGTTAAAACTATTCAAATTGGTCTTCAACTCCAACGGCTGTAACATAACATTACGACTGTATTCCTCCAAGTTTTGGGCTGAGGTGTATCTTCGGTGAAATGCAATGCAAATGTTTCAATAGTACAGCCGACCACACGTCAGTAGCACTTGACCTTCAGCTGGCCTAGCGTAGTACGGAGTTTTAATTGATTAAGAGGCCAACTTATACTGAAATATACAGGTTGATTTTTAAAACATGCGACAAAATTTAAGGGGGTGTTCTACCCATCAATATGAACAACTTTTACTATGGGACCAACTCGGAATTCGCAAAAAAATTTCGACCTTTTTATACAAAATGGTCCAATCGGGTTATGTGCTTTTACATGGGAAGGTAATTTTTTTTTTTGAGAATTCTTAGTTGGTCCCATAGTAAAAGTTGTTCATATTGATGGGTAGAACACCCCCTTAAATTTTGTCGCATGTTTTAAAAATCACCCTGTATAATAATAGTTGACAGTAAAAAATACCTTATGAATTTTATTAAGTAGAATGGTTGTGAGCTAAAAGTATCAAAATTCAACTTTGTTTGGTAAAAGATTTTAGATTAATTAATATTTCTGAGAAATAGTTACGTAAAAAAATATAGCAATTGGTTACATAATATTGAACGCGAATCAGAGCGCGAAACGTCACATCTTCCGTGATGTCACTTAGACAAATTTAAAGTAAATAGCACTCGCATGTTTATTTAAGGAATACTCAAAAAAAATACGATTGTAATGTATGATTTTAAGAAATATCAAAACGAAAACGACAGATGCATTTTGAAATACGAGCTATTGAGTATCCGTTCCGCTTGCGTTTTAGTTATTTAGATCACTGTCATCAACTCACCACTTCTTTATTTTTTAGGGTTCCGCGCCTCAAAAGGAAAAAACGGAACCCTTATAGAATCACTCATGTGTCTGTCTGTCCGTTTGTCACAGCCAATATACTCCGAATGTAATGGGCCGATTAAGTTGAAATTTGGTACACGTATGTATTTCTGTGACCCAAACACTGACGTGTAATGTAAATTAATGAATTTTCAATATGGGGGTCAATTTTGGATGGCAAATAAAAAATTAAAAGGCAAAGTTTTGCAAAATGTTCCGTGCGATATATCAAATGATAAAGCTTACTGTGAGGGCCTCAAATATATATATTTTTTAAAGTTCTGTACCTCAAAAGGAAAAAACGGCACCCTTATAGGATCACTCGTGTGTCTGTCTGTCTGTCTGTTTGTATGATGATGTTTAAGGATTAAAGGTGGGTTTGAACCAACCGAACACAGAACCAGAAAAAGAACTAGGGCATTATTTTCTTGATATTATTGACATTTTAGTATAGACTAACGAAAGAATGCTATAACTCTGTTTACAAAAAAAGAATTTGGTAGATAGGGGATAGAATAAGCATTCTCTCGTTTGATCTACACCAAGGCTGCTCAACCTCAGGCCCGCGGCCACGAACTGACCCGCCAACGCATTTGATCTTTTGATAACCGATTTTAGGACCAGGTCGTAATAAATATTTTTCTTCATAAAAATCCATTCCCAATTAACCAACAATAAAACATATATTTCAGACATGATTTTACTATCGACATCAGATTTGTCGCCAAATATCGATAAGTTGTTAGCATAAAAACCTGAACTGATACCCCTGAAGAGGTCAAAGGTATTAGTGAAGTTTTTTTTTTTTAGATTTTTCATAATATGAGTAACTTATAAGTTACTTATAAATAAGCACTTACTTATAAGCAAATGTAAGCATGTTTTATTTACTAGATGGCCCGCCGACTGACACGGAACTAAAATTAAGGCCCACCTTCAAAATTGGTTGGGCAGCACTGATCTTGAACCGACCCTTACATTAGCCTACACTACAACGTTCTTCGCGTACAGTATAATAACGCCTTTAGAGTGCTTTTGGGGCTCCCGCGGTTCTGTAGTGCATCGGGCATGTTTGCTGAAGCAGATACAGATCGCTTTCAAGCTATCATGAGAAAAAGAACAGCATCCCTGATGCAAAGGATTCGGGGGAGCACCAACAGCATTTTAAAGGTGCTAGTGAATAAGCCAGAATGCCCGCTCCTGGGGCACTGGACCCGTATACACGCCGGGATATAGTTATAGGTATTTGAATTAGTTTTATTTTATTTTAATAAGAAATATTACTAACATAGTTTTATAAGTGTTACTAACAACAATATGAATCATTTGTGTTCGATTTAAATAAATACAAATTAGAAATAAATAACACGGAAGTGCAGTGTGTACTCACCTTTAGATTCCTCATCGCCACCATCTTTGGTTTAAACACAACACCCTTCAACTCCCCTTTAGTTTCAACACTACTGTTATTCTGTTTCGGAGTCGAGAAAAACTTAGGTTCAGGTTTCATCGCCATTTTGGTCAAATTACTTAGCATTTCTGGCCTAGATTTCGTCATGGGTTCGAAGATGTCATTGTCGTTGGGTTGCGGGTCATGAGGGACGGGGGTGGAAGGTTCAGGGGGTGAGGGGGACAGGGGGGCTGTTGGGGTGCGCGAGTTGTCGAAGTTGAGACTCTGCACACTGTTGGGGGTGGCTGCGATGTCACTGTTTGTGAGACTCTGGGTCATTTCTTCCATTTGTTGCCGGAGGTCTAACATCTGAAAGTAAGAATATGGTTATTAGTTTTACAATGCACGCTCTTTTCGAGCATATCTCCGGAAGTGCCACTTTTTCGCACTAGTGTTTTTTTTTATTTTTAACTCCGTCGTTATCCCGACGCAGTTTTTATTATTTGAGAAAAGTTTAAAAAATTAGTCAAGTACGCTTACTGGCTGTTGTATGGGAGACCTAGTTCAGGCCGGCTTTTTAATGAAATGACTGAGTCTAGACGTCTATTTAAGGTGAAATTGAAATGGTGTCAAAACAACCAACAACAAATTAAGATGGATATAATTGCAAGACACCATTCCAATAATCACTTTTCAAAATTTTGGAAATCAACCAACAAATTGAATATAAAGCCTAGCCGGCCCGTGAGCGTCGAGGGTGAACACGAGCCGGATGCCATCGCAGGATTGTTTCGGCAGCATTTTAAAGTTGAGCCGTTTGTGAACCGTGCACGGTCTGAAATGATGTCGGTGCCTGATGCTGGGGCTATACCTGGAGATATTAATGTAAAGTACACTGCAAAGGACATTGATGTTGTTATTAAATCTATGAAAAGAGGAAAATCTCCAGGTTATGATGGCCTCAGCATTGAGCACCTGCGGCATGCTGGGGTGCACTTGCCTAGAGTTCTAGCTCTACTGTTTAATCTGTGCATTAACCACTCCTACCTGCCTGACGATCTCATGTATACCATTGTTGTCCCCATTGTAAAAAACAAGACCGGAAATGTCTCGGACAGGTCTAACTACAGGCCTATATCCTTAGCAACGGTTATAGCGAAGGTATTGGACAGTTTGCTTGACGGCCATTTAACAAAACATATAAAACTGCACGATGGCCAGTTCGGTTTTCGAACTGGTCTATCCACTGAAAGTGCGATTTTGTGCCTCAAGCAGACTGTGCAATATTACACCGCTCGTAAAACGCCAGTATACGCATGTTTCTTGGACCTGTCCAGGGCATTCGACCTGGTCTCGTACGACCTGCTGTGGACAAAAATGTATCAAGACACTAGTTTACCCCCTGCAATTATATCTATATTTAAGTACTGGTACAATAATCAGAATAATGCTGTTAGGTGGGCGGCTAGTGAGTCGGAGGAATATAAGTTAGAGTGTGGGGTTCGGCAGGGGGGGTTGACCTCACCGAAGTTATTCAACTTATACATGGACCGCCTGATTGGTGAGCTGAGCGGCACCGGCATCGGGTGTCACATAGATGGAATTTGCGTAAATAATATAAGCTACGCGGATGACATGGTCTTGCTCAGCCCCTCAATCGGTGCGTTGCGTAAGCTACTCAGTATATGTGAAGAGTATGCGGAGGCCCATGGGCTCAGATACAATGTAAAAAAAAGTGAGATTATGGTATTTAAAGCACCTAAAAAAGAGGTCACAGTGGTATCTCCCGTCTCACTCTATGGTACACCATTGAACCAAGTCACTCACTTCAAGTATCTGGGCCACTGGGTCACCGAGGACCTTAAAGATGATTTGGATGTGGAGAGAGAACGCAGAGCGTTGTCTGTTCGCTGTAACATGTTGGCTCGCAGATTCGCACGGTGTACTGAACAAGTGAAGGTCACACTGTTTAGAGCTTTCTGCCAGACCTTTTACACATGCAGTTTGTGGACCAAATATACGCAGAGGACATACAACGCTCTGCGTGTGCAATACAATAATGCGTTCAGGGTGCTGATGGGGCTGCCGCGGTACTGTAGCGCCAGTGGTATGTTCGCAGAGGCGCGCGTGGACGGCTTTCACGCCGTGATACGCAAGCGAAGTGCGTCTTTAATGGTGCGGGTGCGCGGCAGCCCCAACGCCATCCTGGCCGCGTGCGCAGGCCGATGGGACTCCGTACTAATAGCGCATTGTATAGGCCTACACGCAATAGCTAGTGCCTGAAATATTTTCATTGTTTTGTTTATTGTTATTGTTATTGTACTATTACTAACATAGGCTAAGAACATTGTTACTAACAAATTATGGAAGCAATTCTGAAATAAATTTTATTATTATTATTATTATTATTATTATCATTCATTTATAAAAGGTGCAATAAAACTAATACTTCATTAAACGCGTTATTAATTACTCTAGATCTGATCAATAAATTATTTTTTTAATATTCATTAAATATGTTTGGCTGAAAATATATTTTGCTCGTACCTTTTTGCGATACGAGAACGTGACAGCTATTTGCACATGCGCAGTAGTAGATATGCTGAGCGCGCATGTATTTAAAATATGTCCGCCATTTTACTAATTTCTTGCTTAGGTCGGAGTCGGTCTGTATAAATCGGCTAAAGATTTCGAGTTCAGGTGACGAATCAATTAATTTAACCACAGAAAATGTTATTCAAGAAGCACAAAATGCCAACAACAGTCTCTTACCGGCTAAATCAAAAGAAAAATGCTTTTTCAATATATATTTTTTTTATTTCCTCGCACAATGCATAGTACACACGTGAGTAGTGACACACGTGCGTAAGATAATTTCGGACTCGTGTCGACTTTTAATATGCCACTCGTCGGGAATCACCTACTTTCCGCACTTGTAGTATAAATAACTATAGCAGTAGATGATATAAGTAAGTAAGTATTACGTTCAGATGACAAATTGATTGCAAAATAAAATTATCCTCTCTCCTATACACATAATACACAAATTCAAATTCTTTATTGCGAACTAAGTGTACAGAGTTTTGAAGATGTTAACAATAGGTAGGTTCTTGAAACTTAGTTGCCTGTTAAAGCATTGCAATTTAATACATAGTATTACAGCTATACAGTTTATATTATATTAATTATCATAAATCATACATTTTATTTTATATCATACTATTCTTATAATTTATATCATAGTATATAACAACATTAGGTATCACATCATTTTAATATTAGATAATTATTTTTCTTCAAGAAATTCTTTTACAGAGTAATATGCCTTTTTAATCAGGAAGTCTTTTAGCTTCCTTTTAAAAATACTAATTGAATGTAGGTTCCTAATGTCTATGGGTAACTTATTATATATTTTGATGTCCATACAAAAAATACTATTGCTATATACTGCAGTGTGGGATGTTTTATTGAGTAGTGTTTATTTTTAATTCTACTGCTTGTTAATGTGTCATAGCTACTGATGTTTGATTTAACTAAAATTGAGGCCGCGTAGATATATAGAGCAGGGAGGGTTAATATCTTGAGGTTTATGAAATGAGCTTTACATGAATCTCTTTGGTGTATTCCACATATTGATCGACACTACACCACACTACATTGATACACTTTTTTTTGCGCCTTGAACGCAATTTCTTTATCAGTTGAATATGCCCAATATAGTATTCCATAAGATAGAGTGGCACAGTCTGGCCATAAATACTGTTACAATTAAAAATAAGAAAGATATTACATTTGTATTTGGAATCTGTCATTTTTATACAATTGTTCATTGAGTTTTCTAATTTTGGCACCAATACATTGTACAATATTTTGCGATATTAAAATGGAGTGGGCTGATAAAGAGAACTGAATCGCTGTGATTGCATTACACAAAGTCGGTATGGAGCCAAATGCAATTACTAAAACTCTCCATACGCTTGGTATTAGTCAAATGTTTGTGTACCGGGCTATTAATAGGTACAATGAGACCTCCTCTGTTTGTGACATAAAAAGATCTGGCCGTCCACGTAGTGTTCGTACGAAAAAGGTAGTCAAAGCAGTAAGGGAAAGTATTCGAAGAAATCCTGTCCGAAAGCAAAAGATTTTATCTCGGGAGATGAAGATAGCACCCAGAATCATGTCGCGTATTTTAAAAGATGACTTAGGACTTGCAGCCTATAAGAGACGCACTGGTCATTTTTTAACTGATAATTTAAAAAAGAATAGGGTGGTAAAATCGAAACAACTACTGAAGCGGTACGTAAAGGGAGGTCACAGAAAAATTTTGTTTACGGATGAGAAAATCTTTACAACTAAGCAACATTTTAACAAACAAAATGACCGTATTTAAAGCTCTAAGGAAGCTTCCCAATTAATCGACAGAGTGCAACGTGGGCATTATCCGACTTCAGTGATGGTTTGGTGGGGTGTTAGCTATAAAGGAGTGACTGAGCCATATTTTTGTGGAAAAGGTATCAAAACATCGGCACAAGTGTATCAAGATACCATTCTTGAGAAGTTAGTTAAGCCCCTTAACAACACCATGTTCAATAAACAAGTATGGTCCTTCCAACAAGACTCGGCGCCGGGTCATAAAGCTCGGTCCACGCAGTCTTGGTTGGAAGTGAACGTTTCGGACTTCATCAGAAGACTGGCCGTCGTCTAGTCCCGATCTTAATCCGCTGGATTATGATTTATGGTCAGTTTTAGAGAGTACGGCTTGCTCTAAACGCCATGATAATTTGGAGTCCCTAAAACAATCCATACGATTGGCAGTGAAGAATTTTCCCATGGAAAGAGTGCGTGCTTCTATTGATAACTGGCCTCAACGTTTAAAGGACTGTATTGCAGCCAATGGAGACCACTTCGAAAAACCTCCTTATATTTTAAATTGTTTTATATTTATGTATTAAACTAACACACTGTAAAAGTAATAAATATTATTTGCAATAAAAAAAACATTTTTTTTTTCGTGACAATATTTTATGGCAAGACTAGATATAATACGGAATATGTAAAATCCAATATAAATATGAAAATATAAATAATAACATAATTTTAATAATAATAAATATACTTCTAATAACTTCATAAAAATTACCTACACTATTCATAAACAATGCATAAAATAAAAATAACTAATATACTATACCCATATCCACAAACCAATATATATAAGTAAATATATATGTATATATACCAATATAAATAATATATATACAGAATTATACACCCAAAATAAATAATCATAATCATTTATATAATCTAATCATTTATAATAATATTAAGTTTCTTGAATTGCTACTTAGCCCTCTTCCTCTCTCCTAATTTTGCTGTGCACCATATATGTAACACATATGGAATGCAATAAAGAATTGGGTATTGAGTATCAAATTGAGATCCTGTGATCATTCCTGTGCATTGCAACGAAAAACCGAAGGTTACTTTCGCAGATTGCTAGAACTAGTAAAAACCGAAGGTTACTTTCGCAGATCGCTAGAACTATTAAAAGATAATAAATGAGTCAATCATCAGTCAGTAAAACATCACAAATTGAATAAAAACGTTTACTAGGTACAGTAACCTAGACTACAAAATCGATGTTATTATTGAAGTGAAAACTTCTTTGGGCGCGTTGAGCGATTTTTGGTAGAGGGAAACTTACAGGTTCGCGTCACCGCGACACCGCGTTTTCACTTCTGTCAGCAGTCTCAATGACTGCCTATTTATTTAGGCTTCCGTACCTCAATAGGTAAAAACGGAACCCTTATAGGATCACTTCGTTGTCCGTCTGTCAAGACCCTTTTCTCAGGAACGCGTGGAGGTATAGTTGTCGCGGATCTATGGTCCCCTAATCAAGCTTCTACGTCAACGCAAAAAAAAAAAAAAAATGCGGCCATTTATGCGATATATTTTGATATTCGCAAATAAATCAAAACCTATAGGGTACTTCCCGCTGACCTAGAATCATGAAATTTGGCGAGAAGCAAGGTCTTATAGCAAGACTTATAGCTTATAAAAGTCCTAAAATCGTTAATTTGTTGTTTTATAACATAAAAAATAGGTTTTGCGATTACATACATCGCAGTTGGAGTATTGACCGTGACGTATATCAATTTATGGGAGAACATGTTTTGCAACTATAATCACTACAATGTTATGTTTGTTCTTGGAATAAATTCATCCCAACTATGGAACCCTTCGTTGTGCATAGTCTGACGTGCACTTAACCGGTTTCTTTTTTTAATTTATTCACACTTTAATCCACTTGCACCACATCACTAAATTATACATTTAGCACAAAATAAATTTAATACATCGTTTTATTTCTGCTAATCGTTTGAACTTGACAGTAACAGCCGCGCGGGTCATTCCATCAGGTTAAGCTACGCTTGCCGGGGTCAGTCCGTGGATGGGTGACCATCTTTTCATACCGAGCCTTGGAAAGCACGTTAAGCCGTTGGTCCCGGCTGTCATTCGTGGATCTTTGATAGTCGTTACGGGTCGTCAGAAGCCCGAAAGTCTGCCAACCAGTCTTACCAAGGGGTATCGTAGAGGTAGGGGAGGTCAGATAGGCAGTCGCTCCATATAAAATACTGGTACTCAGCTGCATCCGGTTAGACTGGAAGCCGACCCCAACATAATTGGGAAAAGGCTAGGCAGATTGATATTGTTTAAACTTGACAAAGACAGAATGATGTTTGAGATATGTTTACATAATCTATACCTATGGGTATAATACCTAGTGATCTGTGACGCAAGAGGTCCTAGCTTTGAACCCCATAAAATGCATAGGGAAGTGATAAACAATATTCACCTGTCTAGTAGAATTATCCGACAGCGTGTAATCGTCCTCGTCCAAATCCTCCAGCACGGCGATATCAGAGTTATTGTTCACTGACAAGAGTGATGCTAGGGACTGCATGTCATCGTCACTGTAATACAGAAAAGATTAAATAAACAAGTGTATTTTTTTTTAATCAAGCTTTTATTTATCTGTACATCATCTAGGACCAGAGTCCTTGTCAAGACAAATCAAACGAGCCCAAACTCAATAGGGTTGCGTTGTTTTATTATTGAGTACCCGTGGCCAGTTTCCGGCTCCATCATCAGATCAGCTCCATGTCATAATAATATTACATTGTCATCCGATTTACATATGCATGTAAAATTTCAGCTCAATCGGAATCCGGGAAGTGGGTCAAATTTAACTTGCAAGATTTGATTACAGACAGACACCGGAACATACATACATACATACTATACTCACGCCTTCTTCCCATCGGGTAGGTAGAAACTAGAGAATACAGGTGGCATTCTGAAGTTTCTACCTACGATACGATCCTTGCTTACTCCTTTTGCCTAGTTTACGTTCATAAATCAGGTGTGATCATACACAGGAGAAACTTAAAAAAAAAAAAAAATTAATAAAATTAAATCGACTTCAAAAAGAAATTAACAAAAAATTATGAAATAACTTTAATTTCGGAAGTCGGTGTCTAGGGATCTGTATTTTAGTTTTTTTTTTTTTTCACCGACTTCATTATTATTGAGTTAATTTCTTTCTGAAGTCGATTTAATTTTTATTCATGGACAGTCCTACCGCGTGGTAACTGGGTTGTGGAGGTCAGATAGGCAGTCGCTCCATGTAAAATACTGGTATTCAGCTGCATCCGGTTAGACTGGAAGCCGATCCTTTGGTAAAAGGCTAGGCTATTATGATGACTTACGTGGCCTGTCCTTCTCTCAGCAGTACAGTGTGTAGGGTAAGTTGGATGGAGGCGGCGACTATCTTCTGGGTGACGGGGTCCAGGGTGAGGACGAGGGTCCGTTGGGAAGGTTCGAGGCTGGCGTATTTGCGCATGTTGATGGAGCACACGGCAAGCCGGCGGCGTTTGCCGGTTACTGATACCTGGAGAAGAGATAGTGAATATTTAAAACAATGGTTTTGGTCAGAATTTTCTAAGAACTTGTCAGGTTAGTGGTCAATGAAAATTGGTTTTAAATTCGCATAAATTCGAACCAAACCAACGCCTGCATCGCACGGTTTTTACGACTTGACAAAACATCAATATTTCTATATTGAAATGTAATATGAAAGTATTATAAGTATACTTATAAACCTTCCGAAATAAATTCTCAAAATTATCCGTTACGTAGTCTAAAAGAACAACGCGGTTGCAGAGACAGACACGAAAAACGACTTTCACTGTATAAGGGGCTAGCGTAGTAGGTATTTCGTCGATTTTGTTTGTTTTGACTGTTACCCCGGAATTGTGACTGTAATTTGCGTAGTTTTGATTATTTTTGGGATAAAAAATTACCTATATTAAAAATGACTACTTTCATAATGTGCATTAATTTTGTCACACATTGTATGTATAAGGAGCTCGTGGCTAAGTAATAACAGCCGCACGGGTCGATCCATCAGGTTAAGCTACGCTTGCCGGGGTTGGTCTGTGGATGGGTGACCATCTTTTCATACCGAGACTCCTCCGTGCCTCGGAAAGCACGTCAAGCCGTTGGTCCCGGCTGTCATTCGAGGATCTTTGACAGTCGTTACGGGTCGTCAGAAGCTCGAAAGTCTGACAACTAGTCTTACCAAGGAGTATCGTATTACCCAGTAACTGGGTTGTGGAGGTCAGATAGGCAGTCGCTCCATATAAAATACTGGTATTCAGCTGCATCCGGTTAGACTGGAAGCCGACCCCAACATAGTTGAGAAAAGGCTAGGCAGATTGATTGTATGTATAACTCAGATCCGATTTCTGTTTCGTCTTGCTTAATTAATCGGTCGCATCAATTTGGTAGCTTATAGGCTGACATTCTTGAATGTCTACTAAGGCTACTCACATCCTCAAGCACGAAGGTCCAGTCTTTATCCTCCAGTTCGTTTGTGCGCGAATCTTTGAAAAGCGTCACCGCCACCGTACGGTTTTCGGGCACCGTGTAGATTACTGACCCTCTGCGAATTAAAAACATTAGTTTTGGTGAAATTGTATTCTAATATGTATCCGGTAGTGCATCATCAAGGAAACTGTTCGGCATTGTACAGTAACAGTTAGAAGTCGACTAGCAACCTCACAAAACTATAGCATAGCAATATTAGTTGTACTTATGACCTTCTTCTATAAGAACGTTTGACAATACTACACATTGGCAACTTTGGCAGCCCGTATAGCGCAGGCGATAATGGTCATTGCGGTGTAAGTGGACTTCTAGACGTTGACGGTACAGTTTATCCAAAAAAGCTATGCGCTTTGTTAATCTTTGTGTTTCTGAATTACACAAACGTCGTGCCGCAGATGCATAACTTCTAAGTTTTGTACTGCCGTGCTTTGTGGTAGTTCACCTTTTGTCCAAGATCCCAGAGCCGCCAGACCTTATTTTCTGATTAACAAAATGTAAGGGATAGAGTAGTTTTAGTACGTACTTTGAACGTACGCATACCTGCTAGCTTGGGCCGACGGCCAATTTTCAGATCTATTAGGTATTAAAGGTAAAAATATTACTCTCTGTTCTTAAAGTCTTAACTACTGATTTTAATGTATGTTTTACAGAATATTGTTAATATTTGATAATCAATACTGCCAACCCCTATCCGTCGGCGGATTTTTTCCGCCAGACGCTTTAAAGCTCGCAAAAAAATCTTGCTTATAGTTTGAGTTCTGCATGGAGTATTCCAGTCACCTTTGGGATGGATCAGCCAAGTACCAACTAACCGCGCTTGACTCGGTGGAACGCAGAGCTAAGAGGCTCATTGGCGACGTAAAACTGGTGGATGCCAAGCTTCATAGCTTGGCTCATCGCCGCAAGGTTGCCTGCTTGTCGGTCTTCTACAGATTGTACTTCGGAGAGTGTGCTCGAGAACTCCATGACCTCATTCCACCGGCCCCCTTCTACCATCAGACATCTAGACGCACTGCCAGTTACCATCCCTACCTGGTTGCTATTCCACCAATTCGCACTAAGCGCTTCCAAAAGTCTTTTATAATGCGCACAGCAAAAGAGTGGAACTCACTACCTGCGTCTGTGTTTCCGAACGTTTACAACCCTAATCTCTTCAAAGTGAGAGTGAACAGGCTTCTTCTGGGTAAGCTCACTCCATCGTCGACTTTGTTTCTGTCACCTCTGACCTAGACTAGAGTCATGAGCAAACCCATCACAAATATTTTTTTTTTTAAGTCTGAATTTTTATGTAATGATACTCGGAGAACTATTTCAATACTATTTGTAAGCAGCCACCAATCTTAGATTGGTGTGGCAGCTAGTACCTGATATCTGAAAATTGGCCGTCGGCCCAAGCTAGCAGGTATGCGTAAGTTCAAAGTACCTATAGACTAACACTACTCTATCTCACACATTTTGTTAATCAGAAAAAAAGTAAGGTCTGGCGGCTCTGGGATCTCGCTTTATATCATTGCGCGTTTGTTTTTCGTTTGTCGTTTCGTTTCCTCCATAGACATAGAGAATGGACTGAGCGTTCCCTATTCAGTTGCGCAGTGCATACAGACCGAAAAGTCCGAGAGAGACAAAGCGAATTTGCGGCCAGTAGTTGTCTCTTTATAGTTTGACCAAGACCGCTATACCGCACCGTAGGTACGTGCGCGGCGAGACGGGGGCAGTGCAGGCCGCTCATTCGTCAACGCTCACGGCGTCCCACCGCTCATTCGCCAGCGCTGCACCCCGCCGCGGTACAGCGGTCTTGGTCAAACTATAGTAGTTCTAAATGCACTACAGGTATTGGCCGCAAATTCGCTTTGTCTCTTTCTAGAGACTGATCACTTTTGTGAGGCTAACGCTCAGTAGTCCAATTCTCTATGTCTATGGTTTTCTCTCTGTCGATGTCGGATTACCTACTCCCGTAGCACATTCTCTGCTGAATTCTTTATGCAAACGCTTCTTTATGCTATACCCTTACCGACCCTTTTTTTTACGATGTTTTCGAAACAATAGAGATGCACAACGAACGCACATGTACGCCGCGCCGCACTCGAAGAAACTTATGAAAACGCGCATTTGCGTCTGCCGCACCTAATGTGTTAATAGATCGTCATCGGTAACCCAATAGCTTTTTTTTGCAATAGAGTTGTAAAATTCAGTTGTTGATATTATTTTGTAATCATGGTATTACAAAACAGGCAAGTACTTCCATGGTTAGCAGCTCTATGTAAGATAAAATGAAAGACGATAATTGCCGAAGCGCATAAGTACTTTTCTTGGGAAATCTGCAGGTACCTGTGTGACAGTCTCTGAATAATAGAGTTCCACTGCAATATTGATTGTTTGAAATAGATTTCTGATAACTTACTTGAGCGGATCCTTCAACGAGGGCTCCCATTCCAAGGGGTCTGTGATCACTCGCCGCGACCGTCTGGTCCACACCACACTTAACTTATTGGGTTTCCTGAAAATAATAATAAGATATAATAATAATATCCTGGGACATGATTCACACACGGTCATCTGATCCCAAACTAAGCAGGGCTTGTACTATGGAAACCAGATAATTGATATACTACATACACTACTTTTTTTTTTTTGTAAATATATACTTATATAGATAATTACACCCAGACTCAGGACAAACAGACATGTTCATGTACACAAAGGTTTGTTCTGGATGGGAATCGAACCCACGACCTGCGGCATGATAGGTGGTATCTTAACCAAGCACGCCAACTGGCCTGGTATAGTTTAAGATTTAAGTTTATTTGGGACAGACAGATATTATTTATTTTATTTTTGATTGCAAGAGAGACATTATGGAAAGACGGAAAGGAAACCTTAGTCCTGTGGGGGGACACAATAGGCTCATAATAAAGTTGCGTACATCACGCAGGTACGTGATTAACCGGGTAAAAGAAAACAGATCGAAAATTTTAAGTGCTGTGAAACCTTTCAACGGCGACAAGAACGCGTGGATCGTGGTTGTGCGCGGGAGTGCACGCTAACGTGCGCACTGAACGAAGGCTGGCCACTGGCGATTGGATCGCGCGAGCGAGCCTGGGCAAGGTGATTTGTCAAGCAAATGTGAGCTCTATTTGCAGTGTTTGTACGTAAAAAATATAATAGTCTATGGTCACAGTGGCAAGGTCTCAATGTTCATGTATTATAAAAGGCACACAAAATAAATGTTTATATAAATGGTTTCTTACGTAACAATAATAATACAAGTGTCTCGGGCCTCTATGATTGATTTGGCTTCCTCCCCGCCCCCTGTTTTTTTTTTTTAATTTGAGATGGGTTTGCTCTTGACTCTAGTCTAGGTCAGAGGTGACAGAGACAAAGTCGACGATGGAGTGAGTTTACACAGAAGAAGCCTGTTCACTCTCACATTGAAGAGATTAGGGTTGTATGCGCTCGGAAACATACGCAGGTAGTGAGTTCCACACTGCCGATTCAATGCCTAACCAATAATGGACAATCACAAAACACTCCTGTATCGAACAAGAACACCCACAGACATCGAACCATTCTTTTTAATGTTTTGGTGTAAAATCTAAATTTAGTCAGCGCTGTCGAGTTACTTAAGCCGCAAATAGCAGAAATCGATACGAGGCGAACTTGCAACTTGCATCGTTGGCATAGACATTCCTGCATCGCATTTTAGTTATACATTTTATTTGTTTTTTTTTTTAGTTACTGGGTAATACGATAGCCCTTGGTAAGACTGGTTATCAGACTATCGGGCTTCTGACGACCCGTAACGACTGTCAAAGATCTATGAATAACAGCCGGGACCAACGGCTTAAAGTGCTTTCCGAGGCACGAAGGAGTCTCGGTTGGTCCCATCCACGGACCAACCCCGGCAAGCCTCATAGATCGACCCGTGCGGTTTTTATTAGTTCATTTCGCTGTTATTATGTATTAATACAGAGCCATCTAGTAGTTTTTAGCAAGATACTAGATGGCTTCAAACATATGAACGTTTTTTCGTTACGTGACGATTTCTACCAGTCAACTTCTACCGCAAATCGCGTTAAAGAACTTCGTTCCAACATTCACAACTTCGGACCCTATTTCAGGTTTTCAGTTATTTTATTCACACTTTGTACAGTTCGTGCTGATGCGAGCAGAAGCCTGCTTACCATTTGGGCGAGGTCTCCAGATCGACGCGATGATAGGAGGCAGTGTACTGGAACTTGGCGGCCCGCTTGTTGACGCGCTGTAGGCGTTTCCACACCGACGCCATTATAACACCTGGAACAACCAATCTGATTTATAATCATCATCATCATATAGCAGTCCACTGCTGGACATAAGCTTCTCCTACTGCACGTCATTCAACGTGATTTCCGGCCACTCTCATACAGCCACCCTGCGAAGATCATCGCTTCACCCAGCTTGAGGTGCCGATTCGCGGTCTCCACTCAAGAACACGTCTACCCCAACGGTCATCAGTTCTACAGCTTATAATTAATATGGCCGCCCGATTGCCACTTGAGCTTGTTTATTCTGTGAGCTATGTCGACAACATTGGTTCTCTGCCGGAACACCTCGTTGCGGATTTGATCCCTCAGATTTATAATATTGACGTAAAATAAATTGGTAAGGCTGTAGTACTCGGACCCGGTAAAGTTATGCGGATATAGATAGTGCAATCTACGAAGACGCGCCCCACTCTTCGTCCTAAACGCTTACAGTGAAAGGACGAGTGCAAATGAGATAGGAAGAAGAGTAGGGCGCGTCATATGGCTTATCAATAGTGTCTCCAAACTCCAAGGTTAGTAACGCATTGAATCGAAGAATGGCAATGCATGTGCAAACTCTTTCGTGTTTTGTACGTGCTGTGAGGCAGCGGTTACCACTCGTCAGCAGTGTTAGCCGGCCAACCAAATGCGAGAAACATCTGAAAGTATATAGTATTGCCATCCAATTTACAGTTGAGCGTTTTCTATCTAATTTTAAGACCAACGCAGGAAATGGTCTGTATTTATAGGTACGTAGATCAAAGAGCTTATCGGCTATTCTTCATCAAAAATTCCTACAATGTTAGAATAATAAGATATCGAGGCCAGTTACAGTAATAACTTACGGTAGTCAGAGCAATGTCGGGGGCGTTGTGTATTATCTGCGCCTGCACATTATCGCGCCGCGCCGCTCCTGCGGAAGCAAACAGTGATATTGAGCAAATGTTGGAACATTTTGATAGGTTCTGTTTATTTTGTGGATGTAAGGGACTACTGTCTTCGCAAAATAAAGATATAGGGAAACGTTCTTAGGAGCTTAACTTTTTAAGTACCTAATTGCTACTTAATTGACAGATTTTGGAAAGATGGTACAGTCAGCTAGAAAAACGCCAATTCTCACGTTTTATTTTTATGATGCCAACCGTTGCAGGTAGATAGTAATCCAAGTTAGCACTACTCCGGAAGCTAAGCTAACACTGAAATAGGGACTGTTTATATGAGCAGTTATTAAATTTCAGCTTATCTAATCTATTCCGTCTGGCTGGTTGCAGAGGGAATCCAGTGCCTGCGAACTTGTGTCATTTACAAAAGCTTTCTGACCTTGTTTTCTTTTTACTCGGCTCAAAAGGAAAAAACGGAAACCTTATAGGATCACTCGTGTGTCTGTCTGTCTGTCTGTCACAGCCAATTTGCTCCAAATCTAATGGACCGATTAAATTGAAATTTGGTTCACATATTAGGTTGGGGAAAAAGTCTTTTCGCATTATAGTATGTATGAACTTGTAATAAAATCTCTTTGGCTCTATTTGTATCTGGCTGGTTTTGGTATCATTGAAAGTTTAAATTTTAAAGAACATAATTCCAAATTCAAATTAGGAAAATGTGTGATTTTCATTTGTTTTTCGTACCGTCAAGATGAGTGAATCTAATGAAGAAATTCGATACATTTTAAAATTTTACTACAAAAAAGGTAAAAATGCAACGCAAGCCGCGAAAAAAATTTGCGATGTTTATGGACCTAGTGTAGTGTCTGTGAGAGTAGCACAAATTTGGTTTAAGCGTTTTCAATCCGGAAATTTTGATGTCAAAGATGCACGTCGCTCTGGTCGCCCTATTACGGATAAACTGGATGCCATTTTTGAAAAAGTGGAGCAAGATCGGCATATCAGTAGTTACGACGTAGCTGAAGAACTGGAAATTGACCACAAAACAGTTTTGGCGCATTTGAAAAAAAACTGGGTACACAAAAAAGCTCGACATTTGGGTACCTCAAGAGCTCACTGAAAGAAACCTAATGAACCGTGTACTCATTTGTGATTCTTTATTACGACGTAATGAAACCGAACCATTTTTGAAGAAGCTGATAACTGGTGATGAAAAGTGGATCACGTATGACAAGAACGTGCGAAAAAGGTCGTGGTCAAAGGCCGGTCAGGCTTCACAGACTGTGGCGAAACCCGGGTTAACTCGCAACAAAGTGATGCTGTGTGTGTGGTGGGATTGGAAGGGCATTATTCATTATGAGCTGTTACCACCAGGCAGGACCATCGATTCTGAACTCTACTGCGAACAACTGATGAGATTAAAGCAAGAAGTTGAGAGAAAGCGGCCGGAATTAATCAACAGAAGGGGTGTGGTTTTTCATCATGATAACGCTAGACCTCACACATTTTTAGCCACTGCATCCGCTGCATCCGCTGTGTAGTCCTGTCCTTGCACCTTCAGATTTCCACCTGTTTCGGTCTCTTCAGAATTCTTTAGGCAGTGTCAGGTTAACATCACGAGAGGACTGCCAAAACCACTTGTCGCGGTATTTTGACCAGAAGTCCCAAAATTTCTATAGCAATGGGATCATGTCCCTACCTACAAGATGGCAAAAAGTTATCGAACAAAATGGTACCTACATACTTTAGTTAAATGTAAATAAACTATAATAAAAAATGTTTTGAATTTTCTTAAAAAATGCGAAGATACTTTTTCCCCAACCTATTATGTATTTCTGTGACCCAAACACGGACGTGTAACGTAAATAAACTAATTTTGAATACGGGGTCAATTTTGGGGGGCAAATAAGAAAATTTAAAAAATAAAGTTTGCAAACTGTACCGTGTGACACATCAAATGAAAGAGCTTATTGTGAGGGTCTCTATATAATTTTTTAAACTTTCAAATGAATCATTTTAAAGTTATTTAAGAAAATAGACGAAAATTTACCATTCCCCCCCCCCCCCCTTATCTCCGAAAGTAATCAGTCTAAAATTTTGGAAAATAATACAAAAAATAGTTCAATATAGATTACAGGAAAACCTATAAGAAGTCTATGGTCATAAAACAACATGTTAAGTCTCTCAATATTGTGCATACAAACTTACATTTGCAGTTGGAATGTATGAGAGAACATGTTTTTCAACTACAATGTTAAGTTTGTTTTTGAGATTCATCCCAACTACGGACACCTTCATTATGCGTAGTTGGACACGCACTTGGTCGGTTTTTTAAATAATTGAGCCTCTTTTTAACCTTGTGGCTTTTTCTCGCAGTTGGTCGCAGTAACTAAGGTAGGGTAGGTACCCCAAGCAAACGGGTTAGGTTAGAACTGTGGCCAACCGAGCGCGAGCAGAGCGAGCGAAGCAAGCGGTGCCGCAGTAGCGGCCGGCGAGCGCTACATCCAAATAGGTTGTTGGACCCAGAAATAGGAATTATTTGGGTTCACAAAAAGAGGCGCAATTATTATATTAGAGTTCAATAATATTTAGGGAATTATTAGAGGTTCCATAATATTAAATACCATGCCATAAGCATTATGGCATGGTATTTAATATTATCGAACCTATGTAATATGTCGAATTTAAAAGCCCTTTTAGACTCCTGCTCTATAAATGTCTGATTCGGGAATTAAGTCAAACAACGCTAATCTTTAATAACGTTGGTTGGGTGAGTGAATTGCAATCCTACGTAAATATTCACGATTATAAAACTATAAATAGCTATCGGAAACCACAACGCAAGGTTTTCATAAGGACAAATATAATCAGTTTTAAGTTATTATTTTACTGAAATATGAGTAAGCAAATTTTTTCAGATTCAAAAAAATGCTCATCATGCGGGATTATTATTTACTAGCTATTGACCGTGGCTTCGCCCGCGTGGATTTCAATACTTCCCAATTTGAATCAGTGGCGTGCACTCCATACATGCAAATAAGCACTGCATACCCTGTAGTACCATACACACATGCCCATCTAATTGTAAATGATAAATAACTATAGTTCAAAAAAAATATTAATCTAACTTATTCGCCATTCACACGAACCCACATTCGCTTCCAGTGTTTACAGCGCGATTTACGCGCCATCTATCGCAAGCACAGTGAGTGAGTGAGCAAAAGCATTATTACGTCGTGCTTATTTTTCATACAACGCAAGATTTGGAATATCGTGTAGTACACATCAAAAGTGTGTCTGATGCGTGAAAACGTGTGCGTGTGTTAGACATTTGGAAGCACTGCTTTTATTGCAAACCGTCCAAATTGAGAAGCCGTAAAAGAACCGCCTAATTGTTGATTGCAAAGGGTTGACATTTTTTAGTCGGATTGGCCAAATGACCGACTAATTCATTCGTTCGTATTAGTTCGGAACGTAATTGCAAAGTTTTTTCGCCATATTGTTTATGTTATTCTCGGCGCAAGTGATTGACTGTCTAAGTGATTATTTAGTAAGTTTATTGTAAAAAATGTAAAATTATACCTGTGAGTCCTGTGCTGGCAAAGTGTGTTTAAATTAATTAAAATCTGCAGCGTTTTCGACGTTATCTTTTGAGGAAAAATTTAAATTGATTGCAGTGTGTGGGTTGGATTTATCTAAAAAAAAAAGTAATGCTGCTAGTCGTTACTTTCATGAAAACTTTTATGATAATTATCACTGGCTAACAGGTTGTGTATGTACTCACAAACATATTGTACTGTTTTCCTTGCATTTTGTTTACACACCAAGATAAAAAGAATGTTTGAACCTATAACGGATTAATTTTCACAATGCGGCTGCTAAACACGATTCTTCAGAAAAACATTTGGAATCCTGCTTGAAGTTCCAAACTTTTGGTAAAGGTAGAATAGAGACTAGTTTGAATAGCCAGTTTAAGTTAGATATTGAAAGGCACAACGCGAAAGTTGAGAGAAATAGAAATATTTTCAAACGGTTAATTGATGTAGTTTGTTTTCTTGGTAAACAAGAATTAGCATTCCGTGGGCATGACGAATCCAGCTTGTCTTTTAATAAAGGCAATTTTCTAGGAATTGTAGATTTGTTAGCTAAATATGATGGAAATTTGGAAACCCACTTACAATCAACATCGGGTGGCTCATTCACGGGGTTATCGAATAGGACCCAAAATGATTTAATTTCTAGTGTTGCGTCGGTAATTAAATCAAAATTCAGTAGCGCTTCGACCGAACGATCATTTTCTAGTCTAAAACGAATTCATACATATTTACGAAACACACAGGGCCAAAACAGACTCACAGATTTGTCTATGATTGCAATTGGGAAAGAACTTTTAGTATAACGATGTAGCAGTTTTTACGACGACGTTTTGCAAAACTATCTGAAAAAAAGATAGGCGCGTTGATTTGATTTATAAACATTAACTTGTAGAAAGTAATCAGTTAACATTAAAGTAGTAATTTATTTTGAATTAAAATTCATTTGCGCAAAGAAAAAAAAAATAAACATCCCACGGCCTTTTTAAATGCCACTTTGCATATCATATAGGTAAGTGTCACTTATTTAGATATTCATAGTGGTCGCAAACAAATGTCATGCGAAGCTAAAAACTCCTGTGGTAAAACTCAGGTAGGGTAGGTAGTCCTAGTCGTTGGGCCACCGACAGCAACAAGCTGAAACTGGTAAGTTTGTTTTTAGCTGTGCATACCCTGTCTGAAATCTCTGTGCACGCCACTGATTTGAATTGGGTTTCGTTGACAATTTCATGGGTTTTATATTTGTTTGCGCGGAACCCTATTTCTTTTTCTAAAATAAAAGTAGCCTAAGTTACTTACTGCTTATTACATCAGTTATTTGCCAGTGAAAGTCCCGTCAAAATCGGTACAGCCGTTTCGAAGATTATGTGAAACAGACAGACAAAAATAATAAAAAAAATAGTTTTTTTGTTATAAGTATCGTATATACTTTCATAATGCATTTAGTAAAAAGCTTTTATTCTGACATTACAAACAGACACTCGAATTTTATTTATTTGTATAGATGTATAGATTAACAATATTGTGCAACGCTGTACTCGATCTATGATCGCTATTAATCAGCCTAGTTGGCAACAATCATCCTATCAGTGATTAATTGATTAGGCATAGATCGATTCTAATGTGGAGCTCGTGGCTAAGTAATAACAGCCGCACGGGTCGATCCATCAGGTTAAGCTACGCTTGCCGGGGTTGGTCTGTGGATGGGTGACCATCTTTTCATAGCGAGACTCCTCCGTGCCTCGGAAAGCACGTTAAGCCGTTGGTCCCGGCTGTCATTAGAGGATCTTTGACAGTCGTTACGGGTCGTCAGAAGCTCGAAAGTCTGACAACCAGTCTTACCAAGGGGTATCGTATTACCTAGTACCTAACTGGGTTGTGGAGGTCAGATAGGCAGTCGCTCCATGTAAAATACTGGTATTCAGCTGCATCCGGTTAGACTGAAAGCCGACCCCAACATAGTTGGGAAAAGGCTAGGCAGGCAGATCGATTCTAATTTGACAGATCATTATTAGAAAGAGATTTTTTAACGCTTTCAATTGTGCAAGAAACATATAAACACAATACAATGTTACAACTAGAGAAAAAGAGTGTTTTCCATGAACTCTGGCACCCAAAGTAAGATTTAGCTTGTGTTTAGGGTGCCAGCGTCCTCGCCTATGATTTGAACATGTTGCAGTGGTTGTAAGACGAGTACGTACAGTATATCATTATTAAATTATAATATTTATTTATTTTTTTTTTCCTAACTAATGCAAGATTGCAACTATGATGTAGCCTTTTACTGTGGTACCTATGTATGGGTGTGTGCATGTGTGAGAGAGAAAGATAAGCTTAAGCGATCGATATCCATAGTAAATCTTCAGTCTTATTATAACTCAAGCCAACAATAAATGGTTTGATAGTACATCAAAATAAAACCGGTCAAGAGCAAGTCGGACTCGCGCACCGAGTCTATTATCTCGTCACCGAGAATATTAGTGATGTGATAGGTAAGAATTAAAGAATCCAACCCCGCATATGCGGGATCACACAAAATGCGGGATGCCGCAGTTTTTGCGGGATCAGTAATGCGGGAATATACATGCGCGACCCGCGGGATTTGCGGAACTGAATAAAAAGCCAGCCATCTGCGTGTCGGACCACGCACAGTGAAGGGTTCAGTAGTTGGGATGAATTTATCCCAAGAACAAACATAATATTGTGGTTGAAAAACATGCTTGTTCTCCCGTACATTCCACCTGCAAATGTAAGATTGTACGCATAATATTGAGACATTTACCATGTTATTTTAAGACCATGGACTAACATCCTTAGACCTAGTTTTCCTGTAACCTATAGGTATAGAACTATTTCGTGTATTTTTTTCAAAATTTTAGGCCCAGTAGTTTCGGAGATAAGGGGGCGGGAGTGTGGTTAAAGGGGTTGAACTTTTTGGCCTCGTCCCGGTTCGCCTTTTTCATTGTTTTACAAAATGGCGTCGCACGATAATACATGGATAGGGGTCATATAGCCAAACAAAAAATGTCATGTGATATAATGTCCTAAACTGTCACTTTACCTAGATAATTAAAGTTAAAAATGGCCATGATGAGCGCAAATAATGTTCGTTTCCTTCATATCAGAAGCGGGCTATTTAAGCTACAAACCGCTTTTTTATTTCGATACTTTAATAAGCATTGATACTTTTCACTTTACACGAATTTATCTGTGGGACTTCCCTGTAAAATAAAATAACTTTAAGGAAAAATTAAATGCCACATGTTTGGACATACACCATATCTCGCAGTGAAGGCAATTTCGTCATTATTCCAATACAATACAATTAGTGATAAGTACTGGTATGGTAACTACATAATATGTAGGATGTATATTTCATACAATAAGTATGATTTTATTTGCAGACCCGCAAATCCCGCGGATTCGCGGGATTTATGTGACCTCGATGCCGCAGGATTGGATTTCTAAGTAAAGATTCAATATTGCATAAAAGGTGTCCTTTTTAGAGAGCTGTCTTAAACGGGTTCCATTTTTATTTCTTATTAATGATGTACCCAACAAATAGCTTATTTTATGTTTCTTTTACACTCAAATCATCACAAAAACCGTTATGTTACTTACTAATATCTCTTTGTAAAGATAATGACTGTTGACCGAGCGTAACCTTTGCGAGGCAAACAATGCGCTCTGGTGAAGAAAGAGATGCATGCGGGTTCACGTAAATATGATAACGTTTTCCTCTTTGCTTTGAAACGTTTTTAGAAGATTAGTAATGTATGAAGAGTACTGGGTAGCATTTGATGGTAGAAACATTTTTGAATATAAATTGTAAAAAGATTAGGTACTTACTTTAAAAATATATATATAAACCGACTTCAAAAACCTAAAATCGAAAAATAACTTATAAAAAAAACTTAACAGCTTCTGAAGTTGGTGCCAAGCTAAGGTGCATTGAAGAATTGAAGACACCGACTAAGTTTTTTATGAAAGTTATATTAACTAAGTACTTATCATGTATTCGTTTTAGGTTTTTGAAGTGGGTTTTTACTTATTGGAGTTTACTCTAATAAACTCGATTTTCAAATAGGCCCCCCGTTATGGAAAAAATATGGAGTGAAATAGAAGCGAAGCGTTTTCACGTTTACGTTTTGTTTATTTTCGTCCAGTCTTCATTGTAGCGGTCAATATATAACGCACTATCTTTTGCTCGCGGCTTAGCCCGCGTGGATGTGGGAAAACTATACATATAAACCTTCCTCTTGAACCACTATCTATTTATGAAAACCGCATTAAAATCAGTTCAGCAGTTTTTGAGATCATTGCGAACATAGAGACAGACAGACGCAACGGGGGAGTTTGTTTTATAATATGTAGTGATTATATAAATTCAAAGACAATCGTACATAAGGAGTAAACTCCAGTTGTACGTCGAAGCTGACACACTTTCTTTAAAAGTAAATTTATTTTTCCATTTTTTGTTGAATATTTATACAATTATTTTTCACTTTGCAGTGCTTTTTTTTTGTATAAAGCTTTCAATAATCATCTACGAACACCGGCTACCTATCTCAATTTTTATTTACTATGACATTAAGCGTACTAATTACGGGGAAGACATTTTCATTTAATCAGCTATCTAACGAGGTATACAATTTTTGATCGATGTCTTAACAATTTATATTGTTAACTAATTAAGTAATAGATTCTTTATCTATACTCGAAAATAAATCTGAAGGATATTATGACTGGCGAAAACGATAATGACGGTGCATCAAGACCGTGCGTCAAGTAATCAAATCAAATGCAATTGTCGATATAGGCAACCTTGTGCAAAAACAGGCCGCACTGCAGAAAAAAAAAACGCGCGGGTATCTCTAAGGGCCGATCAGCACATCTAAACCGCATTCAAGAGCTGTCAGTGTCATCATTGTTGTGGAATATTGACACTGACAGCTCTTGAACGCAGTTTAGATGCTGATCGCGTTCACTTTCATAAGTAAATTTGGCACTAAATAATGCAATCCCGTTCTGTTCAAATCCTGGATCTATCCTGTGTGTGAATTGAATATTACAACAATTTGCAAATTCGACCTTTGCCACATTATCGACTGTTTCATCGGCACTTCTGTATCCGTTTACACCGTAAAAGACATGAACTATACTTCGCAATATGTTTTGTCAATATCTTTGAATTACATTGATATCAATAATAATTTCAGATGAGCAATTCAAATACTACTTAAACTTATCCTTTAAGTGGCAAAGGCCAAATTACGAAAAAGGTTATCTCAAAAAGTTATTGTTAGAGACAGAGGAAAACCAATCTTAATACATAACAAATAATATTCAATGCACAAAAACAAGACCAAACATTTTCAAGGTGTTTCAATAGACCTTATAGGCTATAACATAAGATCTATTTTTGGAGATGATTAATAATGTGGATGATATCATCAGGATCCTGAGATATTTGATGCATGTAGGTGTTGATTCGCTGCGGCATTCCTTCGCATAGTTTTGTTTGACTCTTTGACTACACGTGGTTATGTATGCGAGCCTGGTATCTTGTTTCATAACATAATAATGCGACAGGTTATTTAATTCTGCAGTTAATGTTGATCCTCGAATGTCATGTCGGTTTAGCTCGCAATGTTTATTTTCGTTCACTGAGCCGAAATAGATTCGCCAAATATAATAATCATAATATACCTATTTTCGAGAGAGAGTCATACAAGTTCAGAGATTCTGGTATTCCCAATTACGGGTATATATTGATTACAGATAACGAAAAAATCACCATTTTTTAAAAACAGTTTGGTGATTGCAATATTTTGATATTAGCAGTCCGGCAGATGCTCTTGCCCATCCTTTTGAGATACTTAATCCAAGTCGCTTTTTCGACACCCAAGGCGAAAACTGGTGGTCTTTTCTTTGCCAAACCGCAATATCATTGAATTTCATATCCCAAACTGCATGCAGTACGATAAAAAACGAATTTCCTTGAAACTATAAACTAAGAATTAAAAAGGAACTACAGTAATGCGCTTATAGCATTCGCTGGGCGACCCCTCACTTTAACTAGGGGGGAAATGGGTCATGACCTTATAACCTCGACGATTACTAGTTGGTAGTGTCTACGAACGAAACTACCCGTTATATTGACGGTTCGTTATAGCTACGAGCTACGTGGAATTAATCAAGATCGAGTTCTTTTAATATGACAGATTTGGCGAGAGCCAATAATAATAATAATAATATCCTGGGACATTAATAATAATAACAATATCTTCTAACTCGGTGGAACAGCTCCTAAAACAGTTTGGGTCTAATTCTAACTTAACCAGAAGCAGTTAAATATCATCATACTACAAGTAGCAGCTGCTATCTAATTTCAGAACCTAATTTCCAGGTTTAGTCAGACTCCAGAAGTCCAGGCTGCGTGTAATGTGCCAGTCCAGACTGCATGAAATATAGGGTGACTGGTAATTTAGTGGCCGATACTTAAACACATGATTGTACTCATGATAACCAGCAACTTTTACTAGGTATGGGACCAAACCTGAAATCGCTAAAATAAAAATCGGCTGTTCCCTACATTTATATTCGCATAACTCGTCAAAATGCTGGGAACAGCTGATTTTTTTTTTCGCGATTTCAGGTTTGGTCCCATAGTAAAAGTCGTTTGTTATCATGAGTATCGGTCACTAATTACCAGCCACCATATATAACTGCAGAGCTATTAAAATCCTTGCTTGCATCTTTCCAATGATGCGTATGCTCCCCTGCGTATCTGACCTGACCTTTTTGAAAGACATTAACAATAAGGTCAGCGTATGTCCCTCCTATTCGGCGTTTTCGCTCGCATTTGCGAATATAAATACCTCGTCACCTTTGATTCATCCATTACACAAATTAACATTTGAAAAACCAGTAGGTACGAGTATCAGCGTTTCCACATGATGAAACATCGGAGCATACTCATTTGCCAAATACAATACCTATCGGTTCAGTACGGTCATTACATGGCAGAGGATTGTGAGGAGTTATAGATTCTCAATTATCAATGCGCATGCCTTCTCTGTATGAAAAGAGGCCGGAGGGGAGACTGGAGCATCCAATATCGGTATACCGAGATCTTGAAATACCGGGATCCCGCATGATTGTCTACTCCCGCAAGGAGCGAGATTATTGACGACTACGCATGTTCAAAAAAAAACTTTTATTTTTAATATTATAAAAAACACAATGTGCGTCTCCACTCAGACAAATTTTCTAAGGGCAGAAGTAGTCAAAAAATGTTGCCAGCTTTTTAAACTAAAAATATGTTACCAGTTAATGACGCTAAAGATATTACATAAAACACAAATATTGGCTATAGTTACTTGAACTAAATATAAAATTATAAACTAAGTACCTATATTATGTTCATATGGACTTGAACATAGTTGGGCCAGGCCAAGACTCATAACTACAGCAAACAAAATAGTTAGAATTAATCAGATATACTAACGATAGAACATGACATACGAGTATTTTTAAGTAATGGGTAGCAAATACAGACGTCCTTAGGCGTTAGCGCATGAGGCACAGCACACTCTTACTCCGCTAGGAGTAACTATAGTATGACACTATTACGCCTAGCGGAGTAATAGTGGTAATGGCATGAGGAGTACTGAGCTGAACTCAAACTGGGAAATGAGGTCGCACTTGCGGCTAGCGTTTGTTCGTCAACACTCATGATTTTGAGAAATGACTTCGTGTGAATCGGGAGGTTCAATGGGGAAGTATTCAGCTGAAAGGGCTTTTTCTGCTGCCAGCGGTTAAGCATCCCAAACTTATTAGATGCAATCTGGCAAACGAAACAATAGACACGTTATTATATATGTTCTCCGAAAATATTATCACCTAAAAATGGCTTGAAGTTACTTTGTTTTTAAAACACACTCACATAATAGAAGTCTGGTTTTAAGACTGCCTATATACATAGATAGGCAGTCTCACACAGCAGAGCATGCGGCATTTATATCATATTATTAAATATTATATAAAAAAATAACAAATTAATTAATAAATAAAATAATTAATTAATTTAATATTATTATATTAAATATTATTTTTATTAATATATTATTATATTTTATTTTCTTACATTTTATTCTTATATACATATTATTATATTTTATCTCACAAATTCCGAGATTACAAATAACCTGCGGGATTGGATGCCCTAAGCGGGACAATAGACGCGGCGGCCAAAGACGCCCCCGGAGCATGCGTATTTCATACAAACGAAATACCAAAATAATTTGTAAATCAAACATATTATAAAGGTAGTGGGTATTTATTCCGAGTGGATTACAGAATATCTAGGTTCCCAAACATATATTAAATAAGAACAATGATTTAAACAGGAAATATGAGAAAAATAAGTTGTCTATAGAAATTTTAAATTCCTCATATCTCGTTTTCAAATCAGTGTCCTTTCAAAATATATGTTTGGGAACCTAGATATTCTGTAATCCAATCGGAATAAATACACACTACCTTAAGAATATGTTTGATTTACAAATTATTTTGGTATTTCGTTTGTATGAACTACGCATGCTTCGTGGGGCTCTTATGTCAATCAGTAAAAAGATTTGGCTTAAGTGCTTATGGCTTCCGAGTAGTTCCGAGTCTTTATTATTGATTGAAAAGGATGGTTATGTCATGTTATAGAATTATGGAGAAATGTTTTGACACTGCGTGAGCGTGCGTGATCCATCGCCGCCCGTTCGATGTCCACAGGGCGCACAGGATGGATGGAAAGCAGCACGTCAAGTAATTTTTTGCTTCGTTGGTGTAATTGCTGTATGACGTTCCAGTAGGAGGATAAATAAATAAATAAATAAATAAATGTTGAGTGGATAAGGCGACTAGCAAGTGAGTGGAAACGCCAGGAGGGGACGCCTTAGAAAGACATATAGCGACCTTATTGGTGATGTTCTTCAGAAAGGTCAGGTGCGTAGTACTCGCAACCGGCGTGCGTGTATGACCAGATCATGTATTTCTGTCTGCCCCTATTGGAAGAAGGCGTGAGTTTATGTATGTATGGGACAGTTAGGCTGGTACAGGTTCTCAGGTTCTGTCGATAAGGACAGCCGGGAAATACTTGGCTCTACTTACTTTAGGAAACACTGGAGAAAAGGTGTGATATTACCTACGCCACTTGACCCGAGCTTCTACCTTCAATTACGTCGGTGCTATGGCCATCAAAGAGGCCAGATCTACTGCTAATCAACATAGAACATAGCTGCCATATCGTCTTATTAAGCTCCCGAGTAGAATGAATGGCTTCATCTACGGTCCACTACGACTTATAACTATTATTAACTTGCTTTTATAGTACAGGTACAGTTCCTTGTGCAAATTAATTGAATTTCCAATTGCATGTCGGAATAATTTATGAAATTTTTCAAATCATTGAAAAACCTCAGAATCATCTCAATGTTACCGTGAACGAGATTATAGAATGAACTGCGTAAAAAGGGGCTCACGGCCCCTAGAGTCTATGGTCAATTAATACAAGACAATTTTTATATCATTTATGTCTAGGGCGCAGACCAAGAAGTCTTGGCAATCATGTGTGGAGCCAGCACCATCTGAATCAGATGTAACTTTTGCCTCGTAGTAGCTTGATACTGGCCAACAGTAAAGTCTGTATTCATGGTAAACAAAAGTTGCAGCAAGGTTGCAGCAACATGCATACACAAACGTATGTTGCAGTATCGTATATGCAACATGTTTTAGAAAAAGGTGAATAAGGCTTTAAACGAACGATGTGACTTGTTTCATTCATCCTTGTAGCGGCAACTGACATCCCAACAAGATCAACTTCCGTTAGCAGTATCATAATCCGGTCCAGTATTGATGACTTCAAATATTTCAATGAGATCATCAGTTAACTTTTATTAATCTAGTCTAGACAATACCGATGCCGTTAATAAAATAAATAGCCCATTCAAGACCAGACACCTGTGATTAAGGTCAAAGTAAGCGTTAATCTGAATTTGTATGGCCTTAACTTTAGGAGCAGCGAGCAGCCAAAATTACACGTTCGACATACAATCTCTTCAGACAAAATGGCAACCGATGTCCAAATAATCAGTTGAATTAATTTACGAATGATATGATAGTAGATTTTAAAGCAGTGCACTTCGACAGGCGAGCCTGCCAACGATTGTATTTATCATCCGTAAAGTACCATGAAATAACTGGAAAACCATCACAATGTTTACCACTGCGTAAATTATACATAAATAAATTCAAGGAGACCCAGCAATGGCGGATCGTTGAACTTTAATACAATTGTGAGAAAACTGTAAATCATGATGCACAGTTGACTGAACTGCAAACATCAGGAATATTAGATGAATAATTTAGGCAAAGATGGCTTTGGCTAGCCGGAAGCTTTGGTGCTTTCCGGATATACTTCGGAATTTGGATTTACGGATGTCGGCCTAAAACTATCTTGGTAGTTGTATCTTTGTATTGTTGTTGTTATTATTCATTACAACTGCAAAACGACCATGCCTGGCATAGTCATAGCCTTAGGAACTCCGAAAGTTGTTAGTTTTAAAGCGCATATTTGAGGATATATCCTGAATTCCTGACCCCTGTTTTTGCTGCACAAGGATCCTAAAGAGCTAAGGTCAGGCACCATATCAGTAAGTCATTATCTGGACAATATCAACGAAGAAAAAGACCTACCTAAACCTTGCGTGAATGTGACACATATTTTCCCCAAACTTGTTATTTTATTATTTTATTTTGTTTTATTTCTTTGCGTCGTGTTTATCGCAAATAAACGTATTGTCTTTCTTTTCCGACGAAAAATCTGACCGTTCGCTGAATGTCAAACGAGGGGATTTAGTCTATGGAATCGGACAATAGTTTACTAACGTTTGCCATTCGACAACGCACGAATATCGAGCGCATACTAAAGAATTTTAAACTGACCCGACCGCTGTTACTATCCAGCCAAAAATGGTAGCGGAAACCAAAATTAACGATAAACAAACAATTATTTATAGTTATTAAGGCCAAACAGTGACCCACGATTGTTAATTGACTCTGCTCCGACAATTACAGAGTTACGTGTGAAATTAATAGTAGGTAGCACTTCCTCTTCGTCAATTGGAAATATGTATGTACCTACGTCAGATTTTTAAGTTTTGATATTTTGGGTGAGTCAGATTTCGACCTCAACATTTGAGGTGGTAGATCATTGGCAGAAGTAGTTATCTCGTATTTATCAATTCTGTTTTTTGTTTCCTTAATGCTGTTATTGTAGTAAGTGTGTTTGTCTGTCTGTTTGTAACAACTTCAGAATAAAACTGTTGAGCCGATTCTGATGATGCAGAAACGTAAGTCGAAAGCCGGAAAAAGACGCACAGTGCGCCGTTTCTGTCGGTTGGTTTCGACCAAAAAAAAAGTAAGAGGATGTTCACGCTGTTGTTTATTGTTGGGATTCTCGTATTAAGGGAGTGGTGACCTACGCTTTTTGGAACCAACACGTTAGATAACACAATGTACTCTGTGGCTGGCGCAAAAATAAAATTGTGATCAACAAAGGAGAAAATCAGTTTCGATATTCGTTATTCAAACTGGGGGAACATTTAATGCCATAAATAAAACTAAAAACTTTTTGCTTGTACACAGTTTTGTTCTTCATATAGGAAGACCAGACAAGATGAGTTCTATCCTACCTAGTGCTACATCCCATACTAATATTATTGGTCGGTCTGTCTGTCCGTTACCTTATCACGTCTTAACGGCTGAGTGGATTTCGATGAAATTTGGCACACAGGTACACCATGAGTTAGGACATCTAAAGGATACTTTTACGATACCGTGGATGATTTGCGAGCGCCACGCGGGCGAACGCAGTAGCTAGTAAGTAGGTACAGAAATATATTTCAGTCTAACCAGTTTCTTAACCCTTCCATTGCTAAGTTCGTCACACTTGCCCACTTACATAGATTAAGATACCTAAAAATAGTTTTGTATTGTCTATGGTGCGGCAATGAATGCATAAATGATAACGGGCTTCAGATAAAACCTCATTAGACTTGCTATTAATACAATAACATTGTATTTATCGCTTAAAGTGATTAACTTAATAATAATTGCAATGAGGAAAATAATATTTATTATTACACATTATGTCAACTATTTCCATCTTATTAAGTAAGTACCTATAGGAACTCGTAATCATTTTCATAATGGTTTTGGAAGATGACTCAAAAGTGTTCTGTAAGGATATTCTTGGGTGACACAATAATGCAACAAAAAAAAAAAAATTAAGAGTCATAGAGATTATTTTGTTGCTTTTTTAAGAAATAATACGGTCATAACACTCTTTGACAATGTCGTCAGAAGCCCGAAAGTCTGACAGCCAGTCTTACCAAGGGGTATTGTGTTACCCAGTAACTGGGTTGTGGAAGTCAGATAGGCAGTTGCTCCATGTAAAATACAGTTGCATGCGGTTTGACTGGAAGCCAACCCCAACATAGTTGGGAAACGGCTAGGCAGACAATGATTTTTAAGAAATCTTACAGAAGTAAGTACTGCATGTGCTAGTAAGCCTACTGGATTGCAAGGGGCATTCTAATAAAATGATGATATAAATTGAATTGCAAACTTGTAATAGCCAGATATAACCATCATCATCTTCTTCCTCCCCTTGTCCCATATTACTTGCGGTTGGTGCAACACATTTTCTTCTTTTTTTTATTTCAGATGGGTTTGCTCTTGACTCTAGTCTAGGTCAGAGGTGACAGAGACAAAGTCTACGATGGAGTGAGCTTACCCAGAAGAAGCCTGTTTACTCTCACTTTGAAGACATTAGGGTTGTATGCGTTCAGAAACATACTACTTCCATTCTTCCTCACACAATCCATCCATCTTTTATTTGGCCTTCCTCTCGCTCTCCATCAATAGCCAGATATAAGCAAAACTGATTTATCAAATAGTTTATCAACAAACAGTTATGACAGAAGGAGTATTGAGGAATTACTCTGCTGTTAGCAGAGTAATCTTATAAATGCGAAAGTAAGTTTGTTTGTTTGTTTGTTACGTTTTCATGCCTAACCCACTGAACCAATCATCCTGAAATAAACATTTTTTTTTTTTATGTAACAGATAAAACATTGTAAGAAAGTGAAGAACTAATCGTTTTTGAAGATCTCCCAACTGTTGACGATCACAGCGACATCTACTGGCGAAAAATGATACCTATCCGTGGGACACTAGCGACGCGCTGCGGACCTTCACTGTCTGTGTGACGCGCTAACGAACGCACGCAAAATTATATATAACTGCTAACCGTAGCTTACCTATTGTATAATATCCACATAAATAGTAAAATTGTACGAAACGATAATACACGTTATCACAAGGAGCCTGGTGTCTGATTTTCATCCAACGACGTTGACACGACGACGACCTGACGCAGAAACCCCAACATATTCTGGTCCTACGAGCCGAACGTTCTTCCGAAGCAGCAAGCATCAATCTTCAGCAACGGTCAGGTCAATCCATCCAATTTCCTTCCAAAATCCTGTGCTCAGTTTGTGCTAATATCGTTACCTTTTGCAAAAATTCCAGTGTGGTGCAAAATTGTGCGTCTACCTACATCGCTCGGGCGCACGCCGGTCATCTGTAAGTACTTGATCTTTCTCTCTTGCAAGCCACCAAAATGACCACGAATAAGAGGCATTCAATAGTAGAAATAGAAAGTAGTGAAGATATCATTCGCGATTTAGTTAAAAAGAGAGGTACCGTTAAGCGAAAATTAACTTTGTTTTCTAAATATGCAGTGTCATTAGATGTTTCGCAAATAACAGACTTTCAGAAAGCAGAGTTAGAGGAGCGTTTTCAATCCTTTAAATTACTAATTGATCAATTTTCTACTATACAAGATGAATTAGATTCCATTGTATCAGATACTCAGTTGGACAGAGAACTGCTAGAGAGAGAAACGTTTCAAAATCAGTTTTATGCTATTGTGGGCCAGGCTAAATGTATTTTAAAAGATACTTCCACTCAAAATGTCGGCGGTCAAAGTCGCACTTTTAATTGCATGAAGTTACCCACAATTTCATTACCGAAATTCGACGGTTCATACGACCAATGGCTCGAGTTTCGCGATACTTACTTATCAATGATACACAATAGTGACAATCTAGATAATGTTCAGAAGTTCCACTATTTGCGTTCGGTTCTTACAGGTGATGCACTACAAGTAGTTAAAGCACTGGAGTTTTCTTCCGACAACTATTTAGTTGCTTGGAGTCTCTTAGAGAATAGATATAACAATGACAATTTGCTTGTTAGTAATCACGTCAAAGCTTTATTCTATGCTCAATCGATGAATAAAGAATCAGCTTCTCAAATTCGTAAGCTAATAGATACAGTTTTAAGAAACATTCGGGCGCTAAAAACGTTAGGAGAACCTACAGATACGTGGGATACTTTAATTATCCACATAATAACTTCCAAGTTAGATTCCTTGACCGATCGCGAGTGGGAAAGTTACAAAAGTACCCTCCCGAAAGTAGGAAAATTAAAGCTGTCTGAATTAATGAAATTCCTCAAGGATCGTGCTGATTTTTTGGAATCGATTAGGCCTCACAGTAAACAATCAGTAGACGCTCACACAAAGAAACAGTCGGTCACAAAATCACATAGCCATGTTATTACACGCAAAGATAACAATAACAAAAAAGAAAAACCATCAAATTCACCACGTTACAAATGCGCTCAGTGCGGTTCTAATCACCCGGTTTACTCGTGTGAAGATTTCCTTAATTTGTCCCTTAAAGATAAATTAAATATCATTGAGGAGAAAAAGTTGTGTCGTAATTGTTTACGATCAGATCACGCAGTAAACGAGTGTTGGTATGGGCCGTGCAGACATTGTAACAAAAAACACAACACGTTAATTCACACGGACGCTGTTGTAGACGCTCGCACATCATCAGCTGTTGCTCAAATCACGCAAATCGTGCCACAGACTGAAACAAGTGATACGAGTGCTTCACACATAAAGATGCCGCTCACAACTTCTCACAAATCTCACACTATGTACACGGAAGATAATAATACCAAAGCGCAATGTTTTCTAAATCCGGTATTATTATCAACCGCATTAGTGGAAATAGCGGACGAACATCATATATATCACACAACGCGAGCTCTCCTCGATAACGGGAGCCAACATTGCTTCATATCTGAATCGCTTTGTAAAGAACTTAAACTTCCATTAATACAGTCCACTGTTCAAGTTATAGGGGTAGGTAATACTATATCCCAATCCACGCAATCATGTCGTATTCAGTTGCGATCCAAAACGAACACGTATAGCACGCAGTTTAGTTGTTTAGTTTTGCCTCGTATTACGGCACAGTTACCATCACTAGGAGGTAATTACCACATCGAAATACCAGGCAATGTTCAACTTGCCGATCCAGAATTCTATCTGTCTGGTGAAATTAATTTATTATTAGGGGCAGATAAGTTTTGGGACCTACTTAGTGAAGGTCTGATACGGTTGCCGAATGGTCCATATTTGCAAAACACACAACTTGGTTGGGTCATATCAGGCACTGTTCATAAAAAGGTTTCACGCGTTAACCTAACTCATTGTAATTTCACGCAAACATTAGAATCAGAACTCAAACGATTTTGGGAACTGGAAGAAATATCACCAACGTATAACAATCTCACTAAAGCTGAAAGTGCATGCGAAGATTTATTCAAAGATACGACTTTGCGCGACGTTAAAGGCCGGTTTTCTGTGCGCATTCCACTCAGTCAATCAGCAGATGTTTTACACGACACATTTTCTATGGCAAAATACAGATTTCTTGCACTCGAACGCAAACTAATTAGGAGCGCGCCTAGCTATAAAAAAATGTATACCGATTTTATGAGTGAATACTTAGGTCTGGGTCACATGAGTCGCATATCAGAATACTCTTCACCTTGTTATTTTTTACCACATCATGGTGTTTACAGGGAACATAGTTCAACAACAAAACTGAGAGTTGTCTTTGATGCAAGTGCAAAGTCTACTTCGGGCAAATCATTAAACGACATACAACACATTGGGCCTACATTACAAAATGATTTGTTTTCAATTTTACTCCGTTTTAGACAATTTAAATATGTAGCATGTGCTGACATTGAAAAAATGTATCGGCAAATATTAGTTCAGCCTGATCAGAGACATCTGCAACTAATATTGTGGAGGGAAGATCCATCTGAGCCGCTCGGTGTATTTCAACTTAACACCGTCACTTACGGGACGGCATCCGCGCCGTATCTCAGTATTAGATGTTTAAAACAACTCGCGTCAGAATGTAAAGATGACGTCATCGCACAAGTAATTAATGACGACTTCTACGTCGATGATTTAATAACGGGACATCAGGATCAACAAAGGTTACTAGAAATATGTAAAGATGTTTCTGAAGTATTAGAATCAGGTTGTTTCTCCCTTAGGAAATGGATATTTAACTCATCAATTCCACAAACAGAGTTACCGTCTACTTCTAAGGAATTCTCACAAGGCGAAAATTGTCATACCAAAACACTAGGTATGGGATGGTTTTATTCATCCGATGAATTGTATTTTAGCTCAAAATGTGATCATGACGTAACTCACGCTACCAAACGCAATATTCTTTCAGTCATCGCGCAGATTTATGATCCTTTAGGTTTACTTACACCAAACATCATTATAGCTAAAATTCTATTGCAAAAGCTGTGGCTATGTAAGATAGGGTGGGATGACTTAGTTCCTAACCATATACTAGTAGAATGGCAAAAATTCATTCATAAATTACCCAATTTACAAGACATACGCATTCAACGTTATGTCATCGGAGAAAATACACGCATTATTGAGTTACATATATTTTGTGACGCCTCGCAAGACGCATACGGCGCCTGCGCATATATACGCAGCTATACAGACGCAGAGGTAATAACAGTCACGTTGTTGTGTGCGAAAAGTAAGGTCGCTCCCGTAAAACCGGTTAGCGTACCGCGCTTAGAACTGTGTGGCGCGCTAGTAGCTGCAAAGTTGTTTACGAAAATTAGTAACTCATTAAGATTAACTTTTAATAACGTATACTTTTGGTCAGACTCAACAATAGTTTTAGGATGGCTTAAAATGTCACCTAATTTATTAAAAACTTTTGTGCAGAACCGCGTTGTACAAATAAACGAACTCACGGGCGATAAACCGTGGCTTCATGTAGCCGGTAAACAAAATCCAGCTGATTTGTTATCGCGCGGAGTGCATCTAGATATACTTAAAACTTGTGAATTGTGGTGGCGCGGACCGTCATTTCTGCAGGTACCTAATACACAATGGGCACATGATATTAATTCTTATAGTAATGTTAATCACGATGAATTACCTGAATTGAAATCACTTAAAACTTCATTGCTCGTTCAAGTAAATTCAGATTCCTTTCTATTTGATAGGTATTCATGTTTTAACCGTTTGCGACGCGTAGTGGCGTACATTATGCGTTTCATAAACAATAGCCGCACAAAACTAAAAGCAGAACGGCTCACAGGTTGCCTATCGATGGATGAATTAGATATTTCTGTTAGAACTTTAACTCGAATATCACAACAACAATCTTTCTTAGATGTTTATGAAACATTAAAACAAAATCGTCAATTAAAATGCCCACGCAGTATTTCTAGTTTAAATGTTTTCTTAGATGAACACGATCTAATTAGAGTAGGAGGCAGATTGTCATATTCAGACTCGTTCTCATATGATAAAAAACATCCTTTGTTGTTATGTGGTAAACATACATTGACTCGACTTATATTTGAGCATCAACATAAATCACTATTACACGCAGGTGCTCAGTTATTACTGGCTACAATTCGTGATACTTGGTGGCCTATTAGAGGGCGTAACTTGGCTAAACAAGTGGTGCACACCTGTATGAGGTGCAAGCGTATGCGACCTAAACCGTTAAACATACAAATGGGTAATTTACCTACCGAACGATTGGAGCCAGGGTATCCATTCATACGTAGTGGCGTGGATTATGCTGGGCCATTGTTGATGCTGAATCGTGCCGGAAGGGGGGCAAAGTTAACAAAATGTTATATATGTCTCTTTGTCTGTTTTACTACCCGCGCAATACATTTAGAATTGGTCACAAGTCTTACTACCAAAGCATATTTGCTGGCGTTGAAACGTTTCATCTCTCGACGTGGCAAACCATTACAGATATATTCTGACAATGGCACGACTTTTATAGGAGCTTTAAAAGAATTTTCAAAATTTTTAGATTCTTCAAAATCAGATATAATCAATTTTACAACTAATAACTCAATAGAATTCACATTTATTCCGCCGTACTCGCCTCATTTTGGTGGTTTGTGGGAGGCAGGGGTCAAGTCCTGTAAATTTCATTTATGTCGCATTATAGGCAATGCTCATTTCACATACGAGGAGTTGAATACGGTATTGGCACTAATTGAAGCTGTCCTCAACTCCCGACCGATGTACCCAATGTCCAGCGACCCGAACGACCTGCTTCCCTTATGTCCTGCTCATTTCCTGATTGGCCGACCTCTCACAGCACCCGCCAGTCGGGACCTCACTGCGACAGCTACGCAACGACTGCCACGATACGATCGCGTGGAGAAGATGAGGCAGAACTTCTGGCAACGCTGGTCAACTGAGTACATATCCGAGCTCCAGAAGAGAACGAAGTGGCAACTCAACCAGGACACACTTACCCCTGACACCCTCGTCCTTATTAAAGACGACCACTTACCACCTTTGAATTGGCGCCTCGGACGAGTGCTGCAGACATTCACCGGCAAGGATGGCATCTCACGCGTGGCAACCATCAAAACTGCGACGGGCGTTATTCGGCGAGCGTTCCCGAAAATTTGCCCGCTCCTACATCCGGACGACGTTCGAGCCAGCAGCATCGCAGCTTCATTGGAACCTGGTGCTTCCAAGGCCGGGAGCATGTTGACGATCACAGCGACATCTACTGGCGAAAAATGATACCTATCCGTGGGACACTAGCGACGCGCTGCGGACCTTCACTGTCTGTGTGACGCGCTAACGAACGCACGCAAAATTATATATAACTGCTAACCGTAGCTTACCTATTGTATAATATCCACATAAATAGTAAAATTGTACGAAACGATAATACACGTTATCACAAGGAGCCTGGTGTCTGATTTTCATCCAACGACGTTGACACGACGACGACCTGACGCAGAAACCCCAACACCAACTGTTTGAAAAAAAAGTAAGACAGACGTGCCAGACTATTAGATGCCACCACACATTCTCCCCTTGGCTAAATATTATTATACTGCTATCACTTCACTAGAAATAAATAAATCTCTACCAATCACAGTGTTTATGACAATTTCCCTCTTGACCTAAGAAGAAGCCGATTTAGAAACCCCCAATCCTGGTTATAAAAATGAATATGGGCCAATAAATCACATGTTTTAGACAGTTAATAATAACTTTAAGAATATGGCATGTCTTGAAGTTCATTAATATATAGGTATGTACATATAGTATAATATATATGTATAATATGGTCAGCAGATGTTTACTCAGTGACTATGTTTATGAATGCTTTGTTTATGTAGTACCACCATAAAGATATGTAAATGGAATCATTATGTGAGCTATTTTTAGTGTGTTATTTAATTTATAGCCTATAGATGATTTGATAATGGCAGGATGAATAATATGAATGGGATGGACTAAACATTTAAATAAATTATCTGTATGTTCCTTTCCAAAAGAGTGCCAAACAGAACCCTATTACTAAGCCTCCGTTGTCCATCAAACTGTCTGTCAGCGGACTGTATCTCAAGAACCGTAATAGGTAGACACTAGACAGTTGAAATTGTCACACATTGTGTATTTCTATTGCCACTTCAACAACTAAAATAATAAAATAAAGTTAAAAATTAAAGGGGGTCCCGATACAAGACATGTTTTCCTTCTTTTTTAATGCAAGTATTTTTTTTTAAATATGTTAAATATTATATGGTGGTATGGTAATAATTTTATTGTAAGGTTTTTGAAGATAATTTAGTTCATAAAAATACCATAATCAAATAAAGGTTACTCAAGACTAGCTGATCAAAACAGGATATTTCAAGAAATTAATTTTTAAAGAAAATTATGAATCAGATACAAAGTAATTTTTTTTATGTTTTTATTTTGTAACTCAAATTACTTGAATTCTATTGCATTACAATTTGTAATGACACAAAAATTTTGCTATGAAAATAGAACAAAAAATACTTACAGATATTCTAAATAACTCAACAGGAAGTAAACTTGACTACCACTTCACTCTCCAATCAAACCGAATCCTTTAGGTGTTCCAAATTTAAATGACCACACTAATCACACTATAAACACTACACAAACAAACCCAGCTGTAATTGCGTACTCTAACATCTAAAAATAACTTTCAAAACTCAAAGGAAACATTATTGTCTCAAAATTCACACATAACATCACAAAATAAAGTTCAAAGAACTAATCATGATATCATCCAAACAGATAGTTAATAATTAATTTACGAGACCTAGCCTTGACGAAGTCTCAGCTTTTTATACTTACTGTTAGCGAAGTATCGATGCCCTTATGCCTTGCACCATATATGAAAACAGGACATAACTGTCCACACTGACTAACACTTAAAACAAAAACAGTTCTAACACAGGATTTCAATCGCACTAAGATGACTAAACCAGATTTTTTGCGAATGATTATTTTTCAGGAAAAATTAGCTACAGCAGAAAAATTGTATGTCCATTTTTGACGTTTGTGTTAATTGGTGTTGCCACTTGCCGTTACCGGTTGCGGTGAACGAGTTATTAATATTATTCTACTACAGCTTGTCAAAACCTTTGGTTAGAACGAATTAATTTAAAGAGGACTGCATAGGATTTACTTCCATTTTTTCAAGACTTTAAATTCAGCCATGAATTAATAGAATTTTTTTATGTGATTTTTAAGTTTGGTGATTATTATTATCGCTTTGTATGTGTAAGTAGGAATTGAACAAACATTCATCGTTCGGATTCACGTAGATTGGCAATCGGGAGAATGTGAAATCAATGACCAAAGAATTTGGTCATCGAATGAAATGGTCGGATAGTTGGTGTAAAAACCTGTGAATTTGTTTAGTTCGAAAATATAATTAGGTTCTTACATAATTTTACTATCAATATTATGCATTTATTTTAGTTGAAAACTTTATTTTTCTTCGAACGCAAATAAATAATTCGTGAAAAGTATTACCTACGTCTGACATTTATTTGATTGACGCTCTCTTACTCCTCTTTCCGCCATTTTCATACTCGTTTGGCTTGTCATCGAAAATATTAATTTATTCTTTGTTCTTATAATACGTTCTATAAGTTACAGAATTAAAAGACTACAAGCTGTAAAATTACCAACTGTAGTTGTAATAATTATGTAGAGTCCAACAAGCTTCTTTTTACGATAATTATCAATCATCGCATAACCTAAATAATGGAAGAAGTAATTTTTCCGCTATTATGCCTCAAGAAAACGAATTCGAAACCGTTCAAGAAGGTGACAAAAACAACACCAGAGTCTAATAATGTGGAAAAGGTCTTAAAGCCATCGAAAAAGGCCTACGATCCTGGTGTACCATTGACTACAAAAGTTGCGGTGGAGTATTTGTTGAATGGGAAGTTAAAGACAAGTGTATGTCGTTACTGTCTAAAAGTAACGGTAGGGTTGTCCGAACTGGACCAGATATTGCAGATAGCTGGCACAGGGGTCATGTATAAAGTGTCTATAAGAGAAATGATAGCCTGTTTCTACCCTTTCAAGGTATGTTGTTTACAGGCATGGACGTACTATACGTCCATGTTTCCAGGTGACCCAGTTAATAATTCACTCATACATTTTCATTTATGTGGTTTTGAACGAATTCAAGTCTGCATAATAAATTTGAGGTTGAGCTCATTAAGTATTTTGTTAGTTTGTAAGCTCAGGGGCAGAGTAGTGATTTATATTTGATTATACCATATTATTGTCTTTCTGTTGAATGGCAACTGCCTGCTATTGTAAAAATTGGATTAATTAATAAAAGTAAGCGAGTGTTGCCTTTAATAAACATTATTTGCAGACATGTAATAATATTGTAATTAATCTTGTTTTTGTTTATCTTTATTGACGTCGTATTGATATAATAATAATGAGGGGTATAAAAGCAAAGGCAGTCACAAAACATCTAAACTGAGTCATTTACAATTTTGTAATGTGTCATAAGAAATTGTTATTTTTGAACAGTTATGTTATTCATACATATATCAGTACGTAAGATATGTAGCATTAAGGAGGACGCGTCAGGCTAGCCCGTGAAATTCAAATTTTCTTATGTTTTTTGCAATTTGCAAGTCAGTATTAAGTTGTATGTTAAATAAAGTATGATTTGCGGACGTAACAAATATGTTTTTACAGAATTATATACAATAGAATCAGTAATACAACTCCTTAAGTTAGTATAATCCTAAAATGTCAAGATTTCATGAAATAGGCATTTTTTGAGATTACCTGGTCTTAAAGAGTTGTATTGATCACTTTAATGATTATAATTTGATCAACGTACAATATAATACCCACTTGTAAATTGCAAAAAACGTAAGAAAATTTGAATTTCGCGGGCTACCCTGACGCTTCCCCCTTAACTAGGATTAATGAAATTTATATCAGTTCTTTAATAATTGAGAAATACTTTAGAACTAAGGTGTCTTTGCATTTAAGTATTGGACTGAAGCATCTTTGCATTAGGTAAATAGGTAAAACGGGCATGGGGTCAATTCGTGTATCATCAGGTTTGCATTGTAATGCTTTGGACCAAAGCTAGTTTGCGTCTCACTATTTGATTTGACAACCTGTGACAGCTTCGCCATCTAAGGGCCTGGTTTTTGGTCCATAGTTAACTCAACCAATGGTTAAACATAGTAACTAATGGTTGATATTCATTAAAAAATAGTTACTAATGGCATTTTGGTAAACACATTAAGCCAAAATTCAACCATTAGTTACTATGTTTAACCATAGGTTGACTTAAATATGGATAAAAAAACCGGCCCTTACAAATTTTGAAATGGTGCCTTCTCATTTTGGATAAGTGTTTTTGCACGCAAACACTAGTTTCCATTGACTGAGGTGGATTTGCACTATAATGTTTATGGCATAAAGTTGCAGCATTCAAGTACTACAATTTGGTATACCAGTTTAAAAAATTACAATTTGGGACTGAAGTGGCTTTGCTTTTATACCCCTCATAGTTGATAATGAAAAACAGATTAAAAATTAATTAATGCAAAATTTCCTGCATTCTAAATCTTATAAACATTATTGTTTCAGGCTAGACAAGAAGAAAACTTCCCAGAGAAAATATGTCAGAGGTGCATAGACAGAGCTCTCAATGCATACCTGTTCACGCAGCAGTGTGAGCAAGCGGAAAGAGCTTTACACAACTGTTTTGATGACATGAATGAGAAAATCAATAAACTAGACCCCGTGGATAGACCGAAAAAGAGGGGTAGACAAAAACTAAAACCTAACTTTAATGTATTGTATGCAGAACATGGTAAAGTAATAGATTACGCTGAACCAATACGAAACATCATCAATTCACAAACAGAATCTTTGAGTAACGAACCAGACTGGAATGAATTTGAATGCAAAAGGTGCTGGCAAGTTCTCCCAGACTTAGAATCGTTAATGAACCACGAGCAAAAACATCCAAAATACATGTGGTATCATTGCCGATTATGTGGTAAATCTTTTGTAAAACTTAACCAGCTGAAGAAACACTTTACCCAAGTCCATATACGAGGAAAAGGGAATAACGAAGAAGTAGATAAGACTTACAAATGCAAAGAATGTGGAAATGTTACAGAGAATCACGTACAACATCTACAGCATATAGAGAAGCATAAGTTTAAAAGTATAATGAAACATTTAATTGAGAAGAAAACGGACCAGTTGTGTTTGGTTTGTCTGAAGAAGAGTCGGGATCTAGTGGAGTTAGACAAAATGGTCTGCATACATGGTAGTTGTCCAGAATTGGTTGGAGATAAATCATTGTATACGGTACTAGCTTCAACTTTACCTGATGTGAGTATTACTTTTATTCTTTATCTAACATACTTAGTTGTAATTTACGTGGATTTAAATGTTGGTTGGTCAATGTCAAATAGGCGAAGATTCCTTTGATTAAAGTTTGTAAAAATTCCTAAAACTGTTCATGTTGGCCCACAAACATATAATATAATGTAATTTGGCTGGCTAAATTATTAATGATACTGCAAAAAAAAACTAATATTTTCAAAAAACATGGAAATCTTTGACACTACCTCTCCATCACATTTTCTAGGGTATTCTATTTTTTACAAGCTTTCATTTAACTTGCAATTTTCGTAAGTTGTCCTTTTCAAAATTTGCAAGTTATATTTGACCCTCTTCCCGGTTTTCGATTGAGCTGGAATTTGGCATTCGTAAGTAAAATCAGTGATAATGCATATTTTGGTACCATCTAGCTGAGCCGGACGGTGGCCACAAGAACTCTGCAAAAAATCACGCAATCCTATTGAGTTTGGGCTTGTTTCATTTGTCTTGACAAGGAGTCTGGTCCTAGATGATAATCAAAATAATAAGAGCTTGCTAAAAAAAAACTGGTTTTTATGAATATCTCACTGCATATTGTTCCATCTGTAAGAAGTGATTCCTTTTCTAGCAAAAATTATACAAATACCAAGAGTTACACGTACCTCGTAAAGCCAACATAATGACTATTACTAAACGAAATCGAAAATATGAAGAAATCCAGAATGTTCCTCACTTTATCCCAAGAATACAGTTTAAACTATCCTTGCCAGAAATAATTACGAAAGATAAATTTAAGACTGATGACTTTTATTATTATGTTTTCTGTGAACCCCAAGTAGAGGATTATAATGACATCAGTATCATTAACCATAATATTTCTACTCAAGACAATAAAGGTCAAAGAATTTTTGAAGTAACTGATGAAGAAACTATGGATTGTGATTTAGATGATAATATGCTGACTAATGATAAAGATGGAATCTGTGTAATTGGGCATTCTAGCTATGGAGATAAAATCCCAAGTGATGTTAAGGAACCAGTAAATCCAATAACTGAAATAGATAAGGAGGAGACTGGACCACTTGATTCATTTAAAAGTATTGTAAACAATGATATAAACCAAATAGAATTGCCAGAAAATGCTAACCCTGGTGGTAAAAATATAACTGGTCACATAGAATCAGAGGATTTGACTGTAAATAGTTATCTAAATTCAGTCCTACCATATGATAAACAAAAACAACCCATTAGCTTAACTGGTACTTCTAATGCCAAAGAAAATATATTCAATGTTAAAGAACGAATGGATGTTGTTGGTAACCGTGTTCCAGAAAATAACATGCTATTCTATGAAATTAGAAAAACAGATAATACAGAAGATACTCTTCTTATTGATGAAAAATATCCAACAGATTTGTTTGAACAAAATAACGTAGATAATAAAGTGAACAAGTCATCTTTTAAAGTTTCAAAGCCCAGCATGTTTCATTTCTCTAGTCCTATAACTTTGGAATTTGATCATAATATCAAATTGAATGCTGCAAGTGACCAGGAATTATATAATATTAATTCGATAAAACACAGTGACATTCCTGGATATGATATAAGACCAACGAAAGTAAAGTCTGATCTGAGTTGGATATTTACTAAAACTTCTCACAGTACCAACTTATTTAAGAATAATGAAGTAACTGACAATGTAACTAATGCTTTTGCTGAAACCAAAACTAAGGAAGAAGATTGTGAATTCTGCTGGGTATTCAAACATTTGAACAAATGTGAATACTGTAAGAAACGAATTGAAATAGGTGTTAAGATTATTGATGAAGACAAACAAAGTATAGAGAAGAGTACTGTTCTTGATAATAAAACTAATAATAATAAGCTGATTGATACTGCTACTTTCTTTAATAAAAATGAAGAAAAACAACCAAAAGCAGTGAACATTGAGAAATATGACAAACCGAAAATAAAGAAGATATGGGAATGCAAAGTTTGTCTTACCAATAATAATAAAGATAGATCTACTTGTCACTGCTGTGAATCAAAGAAATACATCGAAAATGGTAACTGTAAAGTCACATTTGGAAATAATAAAACCTTTTTTATCAATATACCTAGAAAAGAAAATAAAGAAGAATCTAATGTGGAGAAAGAGATTGATAAATCTGATAAGAAGTCTGTACCAGTTATAGATGAAGCAACTATGATGGATACAAAAAGTGATACAATGCAAGATAATATAGAAATACAAATTGACAATATCAAAGATATAAAGTCGACAGATGGCATGGATATAGAAACCGACTCAGTTGACTATAATTTAGATACAAAAGCCACAATAAACGAAGAAATGGATGTTGAAGAAGAACCATTCATTCCTAATACTGTTCAAAAGTTTAATCCAACATTAACAAATACATTGGCTGCAAACATTGTGCCATTTGTTGGGACAAACATTCAGTTCAACATTGGTTCTAATCTGATACAACATGTAAAACCAGCAAGAAAAATTAAAAGGGCTGTTAGGAACATGCCGAAAGCTTTTCATAAGTAGATTGTCTTAACTTTTGGAGGTATACGCGCATGTCTGATTAAGTGATTTAGTTTTCTTCTTATGAAAAATTATAATCTCGGAGTAAAGTTATACCTAGTAACTGGGTTGTAGAGGACAGATAGGCAGTCGCTCTATGTATGATACTGGTATTCAGCTGCATCCTGTTAGACTGGAAGCCGAATTCAACCTAGTTGTCATAGAGATCTACATTTTGGAATGGGCAACTAAAGTTTAATTATTAATTCATTGGAGTAAACTGACAGATGCTAATGTCACGTAATGATGATGTAATAATTTTAATATTATGTTTATGTATTTGTAATGACAATAATATAGGTGTACTTACCTATTGTCTATCATGCGATGATTGTACCATTTCGATATCGGCGATGATTATGATTAATATTATTATAATATTTTTTGGATTATGATTATTATTTTTTTCTTGGATACTTTTACGCACTAATAATATATTTCCGTGTTTACACCTCTTAAAGTTAAACAATCCTTTGAGTTCTTCTTTTGTTTTCCATAACAGGGAGGCCGTCGACGGCGTTAGACACTCCCGAAGGTAAACTTTATGAGTAATGTCTTGTCCTATGCTAGCAGCAGAAATGGTCGTGTTTTTGGCAGCATCTTCATCTGATCATCATCAGCACAATATTATTAATATTATCATTATCTATCCATAGATAAAATAAAATTAATAAATTGAAAAATATTCATCCTTTATCGAATCGCGAGGCTAAATTTATTATTAAAAATTGGTTATTAGAACTAGATTATGAACAAACTGAATTGTTATTACTATAAAATCTTGTGAAACACATACACACACACAATTCACACGCATACAACACCACAAACACTCCCAGACACACTCACACATACACACTCACACATACACACCCTCCCTGACGCCAAATCATACTCCCTACTAGAATTGCCTTCTCATTTAAACGTCCCGGCTACTGCATTTATTTACATAAAAATATTATGTCATTTATGTATGTGAGAGGTAACTGAGTTCTGTAATACAGGTCTCTGAACCTAGCGCAGAAATCAGGGAACTCGTAAGAATTTGTCACTTTTTATGTGAATAAAGATTTATTATTATTATTATTATAGATCTCGGTTTCCCTCTCGCAGTATAACAGTGATCAGAGTCTGGTTTTTATTTCTCGCCATATTTGAAGGGTTTCTCGTTTTTCTATAGGCTTTTACGACATCATCTGAGTTTTGCGTTATGGTTACCGCAATTTTCTTGGCAATTTCTTCAGGATTGTCTTTCTCAGAAGGGTTGATGCCACATATTTCAAGTTGGTTGCATGATTGTGCTTGCTCCAGTTGATTTAATTTGTTTTCCAGAACTTCATATTTGATGTTTGTGTTTTTAAGATGATTTTGTAAGTCAGTGCAATGGTTTTCCAGTTCTTTCATTGATTTCTCGTATCTTTGTATCTTGGTGTCATACTCATCAATTTTATCAGAGTAGAATTGCAGGTTATGTTGTAGCTCTTCTTTAATAACTTGCCTGACTTCCCTGCGCAGGTCTCGTAATATTTGCTGCATCATGTTGTCACCATGGACACCAGTGTCTGGCTGTGGATTAGCAGACTCTGTATCTGTATTTTCGTCTCCGTCGATATCAGGGATGATACATGATAGTCTTTTAGGTTTACCACCTCCATTGCAAGATTTGTATTTCCAGTCCACTGAATCTGTATCGTGCAATTCACTAAGTTTGTCGGGTGTTATTGATACACAGGAAGCATGAAGCCACTTATTACATTTGCTGCACTGCAATCCAGGAGACTTTTTGGTAATCAGTTTTACACATTTTGCGCATTTCACCATTATTATATAGTACGTAGGGTATTATTCTTATGCTCTCCGGCAAGGTGAACAAGGCCGTCATCGACGTTCTGTACGGGGCCAATCTATGCGCCCTACGTAAGAGGGATGGCGGCATTCGTCCCATTGCCGTGGGAACTACTTACCGTCGTATGGCAGCCAAGATTTGCTGTAAATTTTATGGTGAGGTTGTTTCGGAAAAATTTCAGACCCTACAGCTAGGCTACGGCTCCAAAGGGAGCTGTGAGGCTGCCGTACACGCCTTATCGACCTACCTAAATTCTGGGAAAAGAGAGGTCATCCTGAAGGTTACCATAAGGAATGCCTTCAATTCAGTTAATAGGTGTCCCTATTATCTGAATTGAAGGCGGAAGTATAATAACCTTATCGGTAACTATATTTTTGAGCCGTTTGGGGTTGAAACCCTCGGGCCGTGAAGTCCGTGTGCTCATGGTTTGGTCAAGGAAATCTCCAAACAGCTGGTTGACACTTCCCGTGACCCAAGGGCAGGCTTTTACCTTGGCCAGAGGCTAAGCATTGCCATACAACGTGGCAATGCCGCCAGTCTCTTGGGTACATTACCAGACGACAGCAATGTGGATGAATTTTTCGACGCCATATTTTAGTTTTTTTTCATAGTTTTAGTTGGTTAGGATATTATTTTTGTGTCTTTATTTTAGTGTTAGAGAGGTTCTGATTTTCTATAAATACTATGAAAATTACCTTCTCTTGTACGTAGGGTAGATGAATAACAGCGATCGCTGCGTATGCGGCTGCTCTCGATGGTTGCGCATGAGCGACTGACTATTAGGCTGGACATTATTGGGTCGGGCATTATTGCCTTCCTACGTGACGGACGCGATCATCGGCCATATTGGCGGGGATGAGGGATTTGTCAACGAAAGTTTACTTGTGTTCAAGGCTAAAAAGTGTACAGAAGATTACCATAAGGAAATGAACGCTGAGTGTTTCGAGGAATGGTTTAGGGGGGTTTTGCCGAAACTAAAACCCAATTCTGTAGTGGTCATGGATAATGCCCACTACCATTCCCGGAAGATAGAATCACTACCTACAATGTCATGGATTAAAGCAAGAATACAGGAGTGGCTGACAAGCAAGAATATACAATTTGAAGAGAAAATGACAAAGGCCACTCTTATAGACATCGTACGGCAGAACGAGGGTTCACACCGTGACAAGTATGCTGTGGATGAGATGGCAGCGGAGCACGGAGTCACTGCCTTACGCCTGCCCCCTTACCACTGCGAGCTCAATCCAATAGAGCTGGTTTGGGCGCAGGCGAAAGGATACGTTGCCAGAAACAGCAAAACATTTAAAATGACAGAAGTAAAAAAATTGTTCGAATAAGGACTGAAAAACGTGACTGCCGAAAGATGGAGCTGCTGTGTGGGTCATGTAATGAAAGTAGAAAACAAAATGTGCAATCTCGACCTATGATAGACAATGTTACGGACCGTTTTATAATAAGTGTTACTGACAGCGACAGCGATAGTGCTGATATCATCTGTGAAGACGAAGAATAAAATTAATATCCAATGCAATTTTTATTTCATTTTATATAATTCGCTTTTTGAAAGTCATCATCAATCGGTCTCTAAAGATATTACTATTAATATTTTTATATCGATTAAGCAAAACTAGACTGGGAGATTTCTTATTAAAATAAATAATGTGATTTGATTTAGAACGTAATGAGAATGAATGAGCGAGTGATTGATGTCAATCTTCTTGTCACAACACTATATTCTTTTCATCAGAAAATGGTAACACCGTAAACGTCAGATTACTCCAGTGACTTAATAATTAGACTATAGCTTCGACTTTCTGTCTGACTGACCAACTCTGACAATTTAACGTGTCTGTAATTGGTTTAATTGATATAAATACTTTGAGTTTGAGTTGTGATAAGGCTATGCAAAGTCATCCTTTGAAAGTTATTCCAAACTTATACCTTGTAAAATGTATGGTTATATGGAAGTTAATATCTGATGTAACTTTACTCTGGATTTTTATAATAAGAGGGTTACAGCCTTACTAATGAGATTTACACACGACTTATACCGGAGTTATAACGCTTTTTAAAAGGGCCAAAAGTGTTATATTATAAGGTTATAACTTCTGGTATAACTAGGGTGTAAATCTTTATTAGTAAGGCTGTTAACACGTTCTGTGCGGCCAACGCGCATGCGCGATTTTCGAACGTTCACCATGTGCTGGCGGCGCTTATGCGCGTCCATACAATTTATATAACTTCCTTCGAATGCGGCGCGCCGCACCTGTGGGTTTTTTGTGCATCTCTATTGTTCTTGGCGTAATTGTTTTATGACTTATAAAACTGGAAAATTTTCAAACACACATAAGCGTCTCGCCGCACTTGGGACAAATTTGTAACGCCGCACATATGCGCCCAGCCGCACTGGGTAGAGTTTCTTCAACCGCGCATGCTCGCTCATAGCACCATACGAAGTATTTTTTGGGCGCGCATGAGCGTTTGCCGCACAGGGTTTAGTGTATCATAAAGCAGCACTTGGAGCAAATTCGCCAAATAATTCAGCAGTTAATGTGTTAATGTTTAATCTCCCTATGTTATCCGTATATGACTAATCTCTGAGATTTTCAGCAATAAAAAGGTTTTGACTTATCAAAGGTATTAATGGTTCAAAGAAAAATATGTATTGTAATAGTTTGCTAATCTCATATTTTTGTAACTGTTTAGTAACACTTTATGCAAAAAGAAGCTGATCTCAATAATATTAGAAAAAGTATTATATACAGTAGTAGTATACAGTAATAAGTCATCGTGACATGATCTCAATAAAATTAAATCTAATTTTGTATCATATAGCTTAGTCATTCGGTTTATATATATACGAGGGCGGCACTGAAAATTTCGGGAATCAAGGAAGTGACACAACATTACTATTTAAAAATGTATTTATTGCTTTTCGAAGTATTCTCCGCGAAATTTGACACATTTTTCCATACGATGGAACCAATCATTGAAGCAACCATTCCATTCGGAAGTTGGGGTCTCCAAAATGGCCGTTTTGTAGGCGTCCACAGCTTCTTTAGGTGATGAAAATCTCTGACCACGCAATTTATTCTTTATTTTAGGGAAAGTATAGAAATCATTAGGGCTTAGGTCGGGGCTGTACGGCGGATGGTCTAATAATTCTATGTTTTCTTGCTCTAAAAACTCTTTTGTTCTGTGCGCGGTGTGAGAACTCGCATTGTCGTGATGGAGGATGATGCGGCGGTTGCAGTTCTCTTTACGGAGTTCAGAAACGACCTGTGGCAAACAAATGCTAGCATACCATTCTGCATTAACCGTTCTTTGTCCCTCAAGAGGAATAGTCGCAACATGGCCGGTTTTGGAGACAAACGTGGCCACCATTTTTTTTTCAACACTCCGTGAACGAACAATTTTTGTTGGCTTTAACTCATTTTCGAACACCCAAACTCGTGACTGGTTTTTTGTTTCGGGTTCGTACGCGTATATCCAGGATTCGTCACCTGATACGATGTTGTATACAGCATTTGAGGATCCTGCGTGGAATCTTTCGAGAGTTCTAACGCACCAAGTAACGCGAGCCGCTTTTTGCTCTTCACAGAGCGCATGCGGTATCCTTCGGGAAAACAACTTTTTTTACACCTAATTGTTCATGCAAGATTATTTGTATTTGACTCATGTCAATGTCTAAAGTTGCCTGAATTTCGCGGTATGTCACATGTCGATCTTCCTCAATCAGCTTACGCACAGCATCAACGTTTTCTTGGGTGACTGCAGTTTTTGGACGACCTTGACGGGGATCATCACTGAGCTTGACACGTCCACGTTGAAATTCAGCAAACCAGCGGTAAATTGTGGTTTTGGATGGGGCTTCATTACCAAATGCAGAAATCATCCGGTCAACACACTGTTTTTGTGTTAAACCACTTCGAAAGTCATAATAAATCATCGCTCTTGAATTTTCAATTCCAGAGTCAATTCCATTTTCTCAACGACTAAACAAGTTTGACAAAACCTTGTGACAAGACCGAGAATCTTTTTTAAAATAAATAAATGGTATTCGATTTTTAAAACCAAGGAGTTTTCAATTAAAAAGATTTTAATATGACAGGAACAATGGAAATATTCCATTCCCGATACTTTTAGTGCAGCCCTCGTATTTGATGAAATACTCATAAGCATGTAAATAAAAAAATAATTTAAAAAATTACATTGACTTCAAAATAAAACTCAACTCAACTCAAAAATTATGAAATAACTTTATGGTGTCTTGGGTTTTTTGCCACCGACTTCCGAAATTAAAGTTATTTTCATATTTTTGCTTTAATTTCTTTTTGAAGTTGATTTAATTATTTTAAATATTTCTTTTATTTCATAATTTTTAGTTTTTAGTAAAAAAAGGAATATTTGTTTGTAATATGTAGTTAATAACTATGTATTTACAAAAAAAAAGTAGTGTATGTAGTATATCAGTTACCAGGGGCCGTATAATGAACTATTAACGCCATCATTTTTCCAGTGCTAGAGAGAGACGGAGCCATACATAACCTATAGCACCATCCCTTTTTCGCAACGGAATCATGATGGCGTTAATAGTTCATAATACGGCCCCTGCTTTCCATAGTACAAGCGCTGCTTAGCTTGGGATCAGATGACCATGTGGGAAATGTCCCAGGATATTATTATTATGTTTCTATAAATCTCGGGACCTTGGGGTTCCGGACCTTTGGAAGGCATACGAGGGGCCGAAGCCAACTCGCAGAGGCCCTTTAGATAATTTTAAATGATAAGGAGGCACCAACTGACGATTATCGCTGTATGCACTATGCAATTGCACCCAAGGACAACCCCCGATTGGTGCAGGACTATTGTTGTACGAGCAAACAAAACATATTGGGCTATGGGTCTGGGTGGCTAAAGTGGATTGGGTAACTTGAACTATGGAAGAACTATGTCCCCTGCCTGACCAATGTTGTATATTATACACGGATAAAATGGCAGGGGGTAACTTGCACACTCAATAATGGGCCCCCGGAAACCGCCGCTAGCACGTAGTGACGTAGCGACAAGGGGGCAACACTTCCTGAGGTGCTTGAGGAGTGGAGAGGTATTTCGCGGCTATCAGGACAATCCCGGAAGTACGGTCAAGATCCCTACCAACACCTTATTGGAATACTTCCTTCCTCCGAGCATGTTTGCACTTGCGAATGTCTACTCAAGCCGGCCAATAAATTCAAGAAAGAGGTGGGAGCTCTATTCCTCGTCAGTGTTCACTCCAGCCGGCCAGTAAAGGCAAGCCAGAGATGAGGACAAGATTTCTCCTGGGAGATAGGGTCCGTGGGATCGCTACTGCCCAACAGCTCGCCACATGCTACCCTGCGTTTTTATTATTATTATAATAGTTACATTGTTATAAATATTACATTATAATTTGACCAAGGTTTTGAGATGTTTTCCCTTTGACACCACACCCGTAGCTCGTATCAATAAGCCAGGCCGTCACACTTACACGTATTAGTCCAATTATCTTGAAAACTACTTAACCGATTTTGATGAAACTTGCACTGTTCCCTAAGTTGAATTAAATGTAAGCCAATAAAAATAAAATGGTCACGATCCGATTAATCGTTTCGGAGAAATGCGTGGACATACAAACATATAACTAATAACAATATAAACATACATACATATATAAAATTTTGTATATTTGTTTGGAAGCCATAATAGATTATCATATGTGAATTGTGAATATATTGTAGTTCCAATAATATTACTTATATACGTATCAAACTTATAACGTTCTTTTTTGAAGTTGGTTAAAAAAAACTAAGTACAATTAGAAATGGGAATTTAACATTTGATTTCCTTAATGCCTGTACATTAAATGCGACGACTGATATTCATTCTCACAGATAGTGCTGCCATATATGAAACTTGGGCAATAAATTCGATTGTACCCCATTTTTTGTTTTCAATACAATACATAATTGTCTTATTCATTAGTCAAGGCTTTAATGCGATGATACGCATATACAAAATGGCAGGGACATCGACACGCAAACTATAACCATCAATGATTTCAAAAGGAAGGTTACGCCCATTGGATCCTTTTACCCAAACCTTCTTCATACAAGCAAAAAGTAGCGCCATCTGTGATAACTCATACGAACTACGTAAGTTCCGGGTTGCATAGGCGCGCGACATGGCCGCCATTGTAGATTTCTGTAGTAAAATTATCGCTTTAGAAATGTGTTTATTTAATAGTTTAATTGCAACAAAAGTAATGTAATGTTACGTACCGATGATACGATATCTCTTGTTCCTTTTTAACCTTTGTATCGTAATTTTTGCGTCCTTTTACTATATTACAAGCAAAGCTTCAACACGCGGACCGCGGTCGACTGAGTTGCATTGGCCCTAAACTGCCATTTTAGGGCCAGCGCGCTGGTGCCATTTCGTCGGGCGGAAAGCCCGGTCCTAGTCCTATGCAGTAATATATAAGTCAATGGTAACCATGACTTCAGCTAATGCAAAGCAAGCAAGCAAAAATTTTTCGTCTGTTATCAAAAATAAAATCTGCTGTTTCATACAAAACTGCAATATGAGCTGAGATCGGAGTAGGTAGATTGAATTGGGGTCATTGATCCGTAACGTATACATATATTAATATGGACATTCCTCCGGAATCTCGGAATTGGTTGTTTACTATTAGATTACCAGGATGCTAACATTGTAATCGATGAAGATTAAAAATATGAATTTTATTTTTGATAAAAATTAAAATTAGATATCAAAATGTACATATTTAACAATAAACACTGTTGATTTTTTATCCTTATTGTTATTTTATTCTACCATTAATGTCAATGACCATGACCACTAAGAAAATATTTAAATTTCAGTGCAACAATATACAGGGTTATTTGTAAAACACCAGCAACCTCTTAAGGGGTCATTGTACTCATCATTATGAACAACTTTTACTATGGGACCAAACCTGAAATCGCGAAAAAAAATCAGTTGTTCAGTACATTTTGACGAATTATGCGAACATAAATGTACTGAACAGCTGATTTTTTTTCGCGATTGCAGGTTTGGTCCCATAGTAAAAGTTGTTCATAATGATGATTACAATGAGCCCTTAAGAGGTTGCTGGTGTTTTACAAATAACCCTGTATAAAAAGTTGTGGCTATAATTAAAGGCTAAAAATAAAATATTAAAAATGAATTAACGCTTTGATCGGAATTCGATTGTTTTTATTATTCAACAGATAAATAATAAATAAATTTAGTTTAGGTACCTTCCATTCTTCGTTTTTCTTTCACTTTGAATTGAGTAGTAATAATATCACTACCAACATTAACAATATTCAATTGGATCCGGAAATACCGGAATTAATTTCCGGGAAAATGGTTTATCCATGTCATTCTTTCTGTGGGCATTTATGATACAAGTACCAAAAATCCATCGACCTACTCCAATCACTGCTTATGAGGCCATTCCGAGTCACTGTCAGCGCGACAACGATAGCTCTAAATGGTTGACGTCTCAGACTAGGTCATGTTTGCTCACTCTCCAGTGTTCTTGGCTAATGTACGCATTCGGAATCATTCCCTGAGTGTGGTGTGGAAGAGGGTACTTTTGAGCACATATTTTTCTCCTGTCGTAATCTTTTAGTTCCTCTATATGATATACTCCCCCCTAATTTTCCCAGACCTATTAATGTTCCATTCCTTCTAATACTCGTTAATTCCTCATTAATAAAATACTAAAAAAATTACACCCAAAAATTTATATTATTAAATAACATCAAGCTATAAGATATATAGCACAAATAATATTAAATGATCTTAATATTAATAATAACGAATGAAAGGTCACTGCAAGCATCATGGTTCACTGTGTACGCCTAATTTGTGATGTCTGGTTACTAACAAATATATGTAATATATGTTTTAACTTAAGGCTGTATAACCAATCAACCTCAGCGTATACATTTTGTTTCCTTCAACCTTGACATTGGCAAAATCATCCATAAAACGATGGAGCCATTACTACGAGGGCGGGTCAATAAGTCCGTGACTTTTTGAATTTCTGACCTCTTTACTGAAAAAGCAACATTACTCCTGTCAACAGGCATCTGTCATTTGACTCCTGTCAAAATTTGAACTTGCTGCGTCAGTTAGTTTGTGTTTGACAGCTATCTTTATCAGACTACCCACTAATTTGAGGAAAAAATGGAAAAGAGTGAATTTCGTGTGCTTATTAAGCATTATTTTTTGCGAAAAAAAACCATTACCGAGACCAAGGCTAAGCTTGATAAATACTATGGGGACTCTGCACCATCGATTTCAATGGTAAAAAAGTGGTTTACTGAATTTCGTTGTGGCCGTACAAGCACTGAAGATGCCGAACGTCCTGGACGCCCAGTTGAGGTCTCTTCACCCGAAACAATCGAAAAAATTCACGATATGGTGTTGGCCGACCGAAGATTGAAAGTGCAAGAGATTGTGGAAGCCGTAGGGATCTCGCATGGCTCTGTGGTTTCAATTTTGAATGATCACTTGGGCATGAGAAAGCTTTCCGCAAGATGGGTGCCGCGTTTGCTCACAGTCGACCACAAACGCAATCGTGTAACAACTTCACAGGAAGGTTTGGCGTTGTTTAAGCGCAATATGGAGGAGTTTTTGCGCCGTTTTGTAACCGTGGATGAAACATGGATCCATCACAACACACCAGAGACCAAACAACAGTCAAAACAGTGGGTTTCTAAGGGTGAATCGGCGCCAAAGAAGGCCAAGGTGGGTTTGTCAGCCAATAAAGTTATGGCGACTGTTTTTTGGGATGCACGCGGGATAATCCACATTGACTACCTTCAAAAGGGAAGAACAATTAATGGGGAATATTATGCCAACTTATTGGACCGATTCAATGACGATTTGAAAAAAAACCGACCTCATTTGGCCAAGAAAAAAGTTCTTTTCCACCAAGACAATGCAAGGGTGCACACATGTGCAGTTGCTATGGCAAAAATCCATGAATTGGGCTATGAATTGCTCCCTCATCCGCCCTATTCTCCAGATTTGGCTCCGAGTGACTACTTCTTGTTCCCAAACCTGAAGAAATGGCTTGGTGGAAAAAGATTTGACTCCAATGATGAAGTCATCTCGCAAAAAAAGGCCTATTTTGAGGACCTCGACAAATCATATTTTTTGGAAGGGATAAAAAAATTGGAGAAGCGTTGGACAAAGTGTATAGAGCTCAAGGGAGACTACGTTGAAAAATAAAATGATTTATTTATCAAAAAATCTGTGTTTTATTCCAAAAGTCACGGACTTATTGACCCGCCCTCGTATAAGATTGGAATTGGATTTTCTGTAGACAGTATTATATTCCTTGAGCAACTCCTGGTGCTCCATATTGTTTATTGCAATGAATATTTCCTCTGTATTCACACAAAAACAGATTTTAACAAAATTTGGGTACATGGTTTGTTTATCTGTCAGTGTCAACGTCTACGTCACGTTCAAAAGCGTTCCGAATTGATCTTAAGTTTAAGCTGTGATGGACGTACGTTCGGAACGCGCTGCTACACGGTCAAAATAGCTGGAACAACAAAATTTATTTTGACTTGACTAACCGAAAGCTATCGGCACGCTCTTTTATATGATATGACGGTAGCTTTCGCTTAGGACACGGGGCTATGACTTGAAGCATGCCGAAAACTAGGACACGTTCGAGAAATTCAGACAGATAGCAAACCTACACATAACACTCGCGAATTCGTCTATCCTTGTCCCTAAAAAACACAGGTTTGATTCAATTCCCTCACACCTCAACCAAAACCCCCAAGCTTTTTATTAAGTTTAATTTTTAACGCTAGCTTTTTTTGTTGCAGATCAACTACTTCCACAACTTCATTGGGACAAAAATATGCGAAAAGTGCCTTAATCATGCTATCACTTCATACATTTTTATACACCAGTTCAATTTTACTAGGGAACGGTTAGAACTATGCGTCAGCCTCATGTTAGATAACCTTAATCAAATGAAACCGTATGCTAATGTGTTCGTGCAAGTTTCGCCACCGTGCATAATGGCTCCTCCAGACGATACGGACGAAACATTACTTCTAGATGACAATGACTTTGTAGATGAAAGCAAACTCAAAATAGATGTGTTAGAGGACGAATTTAGACTGAAATCTGAGAGCGAAAGCGAAAGCGAAATTGAACCAGAACCGAAAGATGTTTTCGAACCAGAACATATATTCAAACCATCTCCACCAACAAAACGATTTAAAGCAGATCTATCATCCCCAGAAATAAAGAATTTAGCTAGAAACGCGACTAAAACTTATATGAATAAAAAACTGTTTAACGGTTTGCAGCAAAGTTCGAAATACCCTGTAGATGTTTGCAGCGAATTTTTAACGTTTAACAAAAGGAAAAAAGTTGAAAAGGTCTCGTTTAAATTCACTTGTCCGTTGTGTAGTAAACATTTCATATCAGAGTATTTCTTGAAAAGGCATATTTTGAAGCATGTGAATAAGAAAGTTCAATGCAATATCTGTCATGGTGTATTCAAATCCAAATTCCTTTTGTATGAACATACTAAAATAACACATTTACTAAAAGAGAGCTTTTATATGTCGTGTAAAGTGTGTGGCAGGAATTTTACTGATACAGATAAGTTACAAACTCATGAAGAAAACCATAGAATCAAGCCTTGTCATCTGTGCAATAAAATCTATGTGACCCAAACTCATTACGAGAATCACATGCAAAGACACGCAGTCAAACTCAAACTTTTAAAAGAAAAACAAGCCCAAACTTGCAGTTTTTGCGAGAAAGAGTGTTCAAACGACAATGAACTTTCTGTCCACGTCAATAAGATACATTTACAAATAAAACCATACAGCTGCGACATGTGTGATAGACAATTTTACACTGAAAGTAATTTGAGAAGCCATAAAAAGGTACATAGTATGCCTTCGAAAGAAACGTGCGAATTTTGTAGCAAAACTCTTAGAAGTAGGAAACAGTTAGTAATTCATGTTAGGAAACATATTGGGGCCAAACCGTTTTGCTGCCAAGTTTGCGGCCAGGCATTCTACTCAGCTTTCAAAGCTAGGAAACATATGAGAATATATCATGGTGGCCGATTCTGCTGTAGAATTTGTAAATCTATCTTCGCAACCAAATATGAACTTAAAGAACATGTTAGCAAAGATCATAATGTCATTTAGCAAAAGCTGGAGCCATTTATTGGCCTGGAATTTATAATTATGAAGTACCAATTTCTTGTTGAAATGTTCAAATTCATGGTTTTTGCTGAAACGCCACATAATCAAGTTATTTTTCATTTTAAGTCAATGTAATAGAAGTACAGACGCCAGCACATCAAGCAACTACAATCTGTCAGATTTCTTTAATAGATTTTCGACTTTATTGCTAAGGCATTAGGTTCAAGATTGATTGGGAAAATCTGACAGTTTCGGGTAGGTTGACCTGCTGGCGTCTGTACGTGAAATGATTTATCAAATTAATAGAATGTTTATCACAGTAAGAGTCTCATTAATTCATGATTTATGCCAAAAATATGAATAGATAAATAAAGCCAGATTTATTATTATAATATTCCGGCTTTTATCACATAATATGTATATGTGTTGTGTATTCAGAGTGTGTCGTAAATAGTGGTCCAACGTTAAGGGGTCGATACACCGTATATTCAACTATCACATACCACAATTTGAACCATTTTTTTTTCTAGGTCTCGGAATACAATTTTATTTTTAAATTGACAACTCGCTTTAGTACCTACATTTTTTTTACATTTGCATGTATATAGGTAACTGGTAATTAGTGACCGGTACTTAAACACATGATTGTACTCATGATAACAAACAACTTTTACAGTGGGACTAAACCTGTATTCGTGACAAAAAATCAGCTGTCCCATATATCTTCGCATAACTCGTCAAATTTTTTTTAATTTAAGATGGGTTTGCTCTCGACTCTAGTCTAGGTCGGAGACGACAGAGACAGTGTCGACGATGGAGTGAGCTTACCCAGAAGAAGCCTGTTGACTCTCTATTTGAAGAGTTTAGGGTTGTATGCGCTCGGAAACACAGACGCAGGTAGTGAGTTCCACTCTTTTGCTGTGCGCATTATAAAAGACATTTGGAAGCGCTTAGTGCGAATTGGTGGAATAGCAACTAGGTAGGGATGGCAACTGGCAGTGCGTCTAGATGTCCGATGATAGAAGCGGGCCGCCGGAATGAGGTCGTGGAGTTCTTGGGCACACTCTCCGAAGTACAATCTGTAGAAGACCGACAAGCAGGCAACTTTGCGGCGATGAGCCAAGCTATGAAGCTTGGCATCCACCAGTTTTACGTCGTCAATGAGCCTCTTAGCTCTGCAAAATGTAGGGAGCAGCTGATTTTTTCGCGATTTCAGGTTTGGTCTCATAATAAAAGTTGTTTGTTATCATGAGTACACTAATGTGTTTAATTATCGGTCACAGTCACACTTTATTTATCACATGCATTTCACAGTTATAAAAAAAAAGTCATTTAAAGAAAATACGGCCTAATTAGTGAAGCAAGGTGTAAATTTTTTAAATAATAATATAAAAAAGTATTTAATTCTGAGACTGGAAAAAATGGTTCAAATTGTGGTATGTGATAGCTGAATATACGGTGTATCGCCCCCTTAACGTTGGACCACTATTTACGACACATCCTGTATATAATATAGGGTGACTGGTAATTAGTGTCCGATACTTAAATACATGACAGGCCAGCTGGCGTGGTTGGTTAAGATACCGCATTTCATGTCGCAGGTCGTAGGTTCGATTCCCATTCAGGACAAACATTTGTGTGCGTGAAGATGTCTGTTTTTCCTGAGTCTGGGTGTACTTAATTATCTATATAAGTATATATTTACAAAAAAAAAAAGTAGTGTATGTAGTATATCAGTTATCTGGTTTCCATAGTACAAGCTCTGCTTAGTTTGGGATCAGATGACCGTGTGTGAAATATCCCAGGATATTATTATTATGATTGTACTCATGATAACCTAACCTAACCTGAATTCGCGAAAAAAAAGGATTATTCCGATCTGTCACCCTGCTTGGTCCCCTTAGAGGAACAGATCGGAAAAACGTTTGGTCTGTCCCACTATTAGCAACTTTATTCACTCGCTATCTGTCCCAGATAGGAGTGAATAGCGAGTTATGCGAACATTAATGACAGCAGATTTTTTTTTTCGCGAATTCAGGTTTGGTCCCACAGTAAAAGTTGTTTGTTATCATGAGTACAATGATGTGCTTAAGTATCGGTCACTAATTACCTGTCATCCTATATACACGCTGCTTTTTGGTTGTCTAGGGAGCAGCCACGACAGCGTTGTACTCATTATTATGAACAACTTTTACTATGGAATCAAACCTGAAATGGTGAAAAAAATCTGCTGTACGCTACATTTATGTTCGCATAATTCGTCAATATGTAGTAATGAGCTGATTTTTTTTTTTCGCGATTACAGTATTGGTCCCATAGTAAAAGTTGTTTATAGTGATGTGTAAGCACTATCGTGGCAGCTCCCTAGCCGATAAAAAAGCGGCGTGTATAATATATTTTGCAAGCAACCGTAGTACTTGATTCCTAATATTTCCAAGTTATTACACATTTTTACACTTAGCTCAGACCAAGGAAAAGAAAAAGACTAATTAATTAGCCGAGAAAATATGAAATCCCGTGCGGGAGTGTTTTAAAGATCTGGCCTCACTAAGGGCCACTCTGGCCTCACTAAGGGCCACTCTGGCAGCACGGCACGGCAAGGGATTTTAATGCGACGAATAAAAATGTAACTTATAGGTATGACAATAAAATTGAAATTTAAATTATGATGCCTAAGGACGTTGCGGCATGCATAAGGATACCGCGGCATCGTTGCCGTTGAAATTTCAATTTTATTGTCATACTACTTATTAAGTTATATTTTTCGCATAAAAATCCCTTGCCATGCCCTGCCGCCAGTGTGCGCCAGCCATTACGCGGATGCCGATCGGTCACGACTCGCCAGTCGATTGCTTTGATAATTTTTGAACTTTCCGTCAGTTTGAACACCTCCACACAAGTTTGTTGACACAATGGTGGCGTACTTTAAACATTAAAGGTTCTCACATGTATCGCGCAGACGCGGACACCTCTTTTCTCTTTTTCTCGCTCTGACTTTACTAGAATGATAGGCATAGAAGGTATGGAAGCCGACCCCAATATAGTTGGGGCAGGCTAGGCAGATGATGAAGTTTTTATTTGTACATACAATTTGTAATAATTTGCACCGCGTATAATATCTACATATACTATTTATAAATTAAGTTATAGTACATATACATTCATACACACATAAACTCACATCTTCCCATCCGTGGGCAGAAACTACAAAACGCCACCTGCTACGATCCTTACAAACTACTTTTGCTTCGTTTACGTTCATACATGGTCATACACGCACGCGGCGCCGATTGCGATATACAGGATGTCCCTGGAAGTATGGATCATATCGAATAGGGGCGTGGGCAAGGTCATTTCCAAACTTTTTACGGTTTAAAAGTTATGACCAATGTTTGTTTTTTTCAACCACTTCGCATAGTGCTCAATAAAAAAATCATTTAAAAAAAACTAGCAAAGCTATCTATTACATTTTTTTTTTCAGAACTGTAGAAAAGTGGGCCTTTCCTGTGGTAATACTTTTACGCAGCTAGAAAACATACGTTCAATAAGGAAGAACATTTACAGCAAAGGCTTCGTTCTGGCAAAAATTTGACACAATTTTCGAGCGATTTTCATGGGAAAAAGTTACACTAGCGAAAGTTGACCACGTATTACAAAAACTGGTCCAAGTCATATAGATTCTTTGGAGGTATGAATCACTGGAATATTCTTAATAGTTTAAAAGTTAGAGAATTTTATTAACAAGGAGGTCGTATTTTTAAAATTTTCTAACTACGTGGCGAAATAAAATAAAACAATGAAATTAATATGTAAATGTATTATTAAATTTAAATTACAATAGATGTTCAAAATTCCTTCCTCTTACTCTCAAACACAACTGGCATCGCCGAATGAAATTTGGTATTATTCGTCTAAATGCACGGGAATTATTTTTTATGTATAAGGTTGCAGATGTGATTTTCTGACGGAGTTGTTCCTCGGTTCCGCTCTCTGTCTCGTACACCATCTCTTTGTAATAACCCCATAGAAAGAAATCTATGGGGTTCAGGTCAGGGGAACGTGGTGGCCATCGAATGTGCCCCCCTCTTCCGATCCAATGACTAGGGAAAGTTAAGTCTAGATGGTCTCTTACGACTCTTGCGTAATGTGGGGGAGCGCCGTCTTGCTGCAACCACATGTCTCGACGGGTTTCAAGTGCTCCTTCCCCAAGTAAACCATTTGGGTCATTCTGTAGAAATATGAAGTATGAGGGGCCATCGAGTCTAGCAGGTAACTCATGAGGACCTATTAGCTGTCCTTCTACTATTTCAGCCCACATGTTTACTCCGAACTGATGCTGGAAATGGTCACTTCGTACAATGTGTGGGTTAATGCGCGCATTAAAATGCAGATTATGCATGTTAAATATCCCCACCCTTCGGAAACTTGTTTCATCGCTCCATAAAATTTTCTTTAAAAATTGAGAATCTTCACGATGGCGACGTAACATTTCCCTACAAAAAGCCCTTCTCGGGCCATAATCACTCGGTAAAAGGGCTTGCACACGTTGAACGTGAAAGGGATGAATTATGTGTCGTCTCACAGTACGATGTACCACAGATCTCGGAATCCCTGACATTCTTGACATGCGACGAATACTTGTCATTGGATTCTCACGTAGCATCTGAAGCACCACATCTTCGACTCCAAGGTCAGGAACGCTACGTCGACCTTCCCTAGCTCCTGGATTTCTACCATCTGCATAAGCGGAGTGTACACGTTGGAATACTCGGTAATCCGGATAGCGGTCCCGATTAGAATATCGCTCTCGATACACTCTTGCAGCTTGGCGTGCATTTCCATCACAAAATCCGTAAATGAAATGCATATCTGCATATTCATGGCTGTTGTACGTAGCCATACTCAAGTCAAACAGTGTCCAAATCACAGGCAAAAACAAAGTCCAAGTTACACAGTCCAAATAACGTTAAAGAATAATTATTGATGAACACCGAATTAAGTGGTACATGCGCAGTCACAAGCTGGTAGCGAGTTACTAAAACATCTACCTGAGTGGGAACGTGCGCCGGTGCTGCTTCTTTTGTTTCCCTTCCCCCGCACATTCCTAGCACCTCGTTGGAATGCAATGCCCTCGCACTTGCTCTTTCACCTCGCCGCGCTCGCTCCGTCGCGTCGCCATACATATTGTACCAGAGCGCCGATATTACGTCAGCAGGTGCACGGTTTTTTCCGGGTTGTAGCTAGGGCAAATAACATGACTCATGAGATAACAAAAAGTTTACCGAAATTATTTTTATTTTTTATTTAAACCTAAACCACATCAAACAGTAGTGTTCAGATAGGTAACAAATGCCTAGGGACTGAAATTAAATCGTTAGTTAAGCTGAAAAAAATGAAAATTTGAAACAGAAAATTGTAAAAATATGACTTCCTTGTTAATAAAATCTCTAACTTTTAAGCTATTAAGAATATTCCAGTGATTCATACCTCCAAAGAATTTCTATGACTTGGACCAGTTTTTGTAATACGTGGTCAACTTTCGCTAGTGTAACTTTTTCCCAAAAAATCGCTCGAAAATTGAGTAAAACTTCTGCCAGACCGAAGACTTTGCAGTAACTGTTTTTTATTATTGAACACATGTTTCTAGATGCGTATAAGGATTACCAAAAGAAAGGCCCACTTTTCTACGTTTTGAAAAAAAATAGCCCTGATAGTTTTTTTTATGATTTATTTTTCTATTATTCGAATTGATTGAAAAAAAACAAAAATTGGTCATAACTTTTGAACCGTAAAAAATTGTACCGACATTCTCAGAGTATAAAAGTTTGGAAATGACCTTGCCTACACTCCTATTCGATTTGATCCATACTTCTAGGGACACCCTGTATATTTATACCTAGTATGTGTTTCAAAAAGATTATTTCGTCAAAATGTTTGATGATTTCACGATTTATTTGATATTAACATGAGCTAAATAAGTTTAAAAGTGTCATCATACTCACAAACATATTTTAAATGTTTGCGCAGATGCATGACTTGACAACACCTCCAAGTACCTTAGGATCCGGTTGCTGGCGTGGCAATAGGCTCGCACCAATTACATGGAACTTAAATCTATACTAATAATAAAACTGAAGTCTGTATTTTGACTGCCAGTCGGATTTGAATAATTATTTTTGCATTTAATAGCCCATTTCTTGAGGAAGGATAGGCTATTTAAGATCACGCTAGGACCCTTAGAAGTCGAGCAAAAAGAAAAAAAATCTGAAACGCTAACCAAAAACAGAGTAATAACGCGGGCAGGCGATGAGATACCACGGGGTGGCTCGGGGAACAAGAAGTTCAAGGGGACAGAAGCTAGTTACATATAACAGGCGAAATGTGGGTGTACAAACGCCAGCAGGTCAAACTACCCGAAACTGTAAAAAATTTCCAATCAATCTTGAACCTAATGCTTTAGCGATAAAGTTAAAAATCTATTAAAGAAATTTGACAGATTGTAGTAGCTTGATGTGCTGGCTTCTGTACTATAGATGCACCTCTGCTTAACCCTTCGGGGAGAAGAGGCGTGATGTTATGTGTTAATAATTATAGAGCGACAAAGTGGCTTCGTTTACCTATCCATTAGCTGGGTTTCAAAATGCAGTTCTTAATGTCAAATGAATTGGCGGGATAAGGGGGAAGCTCCAGGTAGCCTCCGAAATTCAAATTTTATAACGTTTTTTGCAATTTGCAAGTCAGTATTAGGTTGTCGCGACCATAACATATATGTATTTACATAATTATAATCATTAGATTCAGTAATACAACTCGCTTAAGTTAGAATAATCCTTATAGCTTAGTTTCAAGGGGCTTCCTATGGACCTTAATGTCGACTTGTTCTGCACCAGTGTGGCGACCTTAAGACGGCTTTTGGGACAGTTATTTTTCGAGGATAGTTAACTTGTATGCTACTCTCTTTACTAAATAACTAATTGTATGTACTTTCTTTTTTATCGACTTTTTTTAACTATATGTGGAGGCTTGTAATTCGCTATTGGTTAATATTACATTCTTTATGTCATTGGTTTGTTAGTCTGTAAGCCTTCTATAAAATAAAATAAATAAATAAATGTCAAGATTTCATGAAATAGTCATTCATTAGGATTATATGAACTTGGGCTCGGCGCAAACGGGCTACCGACCACAGCCACCGGTGGCCAGCAACAGCGACATAATACAGTTTTTCATATATTTTGTAAAGACGCACCGCACACGTGTAGCCTGTGGCGGCCACTCGCTACCTCAGTACTCAACTCCGCTGAAAGAGGACTGCCTCTCTGACCGGTGTCTGTGGTCACCGACCACTCCGTTTGCGCCGAACGTTAGAGAGTTTTATTGATGATTTTAATGATTATAATTCTATAAAAACAAAATAAAATATTCAGATCAACATAAAACCTGATATTGACCTGCAAATTGCAAAAAACGTAAGAAAATTAGAATTTCGCAGGCAACCTAGAGCTTTCGCCTTAAGTGCATAACACAGTAGGAATCGGTTTCATTTTGATAGTTCAACAACATTCATTGTTTTTTTTTTTTTTTTTTGAGCAATATGCTTCAAAATCTTTCAGATTGGGATTGATGTGTGTGACGCAATTAGGGTGCTGTATGATAATAATAGGAATCAATATCTGTATAGGTACAGCAGCTAAAATATATTGTAAGTATTAGATTTTAAGATATTATGTTAATTAAATAAGATTATATTTACAGTGATAAATTTGTTTTTTTTTTTTGCCAATCTACCATTTTACACCGTCGTAATGATACGAATGGTCTGGAAGAGCAGAGAAGTGCAGAGCAAGGGCTTGTCTGATGACATGGAATAATGAACTTATTTTCAAGGCTCTAAAGTGTAAATTTGCAGGAACGTTGATGAAAACATCACACTTCTCATCGAGCGCGCTCACTTGAGCTTTATGATCTGCAATGCTATTCTGTAAAAATATCACCGTGAAAACTTAGGTGAGGTGAGCGTGGAGTGAGCTGTCAATCTCTAGCATCAGCTGGTCGATTCTGTAAAAATCTCACCGTGAAAACTTGCGTGGAGTGAGCTGTCATTGTTATTCCCCTGATGCTAGGGATTGACCAAGCATTACATTTACAATCGTAATCGAGATTTTAATAATATTTTTATGCTAATTCTATGGAATTTTAAATTATTTCAAATATTTAAGTGTCTACATATTGTGTTTTTCTTTAAATAAAATAGCAAAACAGAAATGCAGTCAGCCAATTTTGTTTTTTTTCGTTTAAGCTAGCTGTTAAAGAAAATGCGCATGGACATTGTTATTAATATTATGAACCCATTGGCTGATTAAATAAACGCAATCGCGATGAATTTTGAAGAAGCGATTATTATCAATCGATTCGAGTAAAGACTGCGCGACAGGTGTACAGCTTTTTTATTAACCAAACAAATGTACTCAATAAGAAGAGACAACTGGGGGCCGATTCTACTAATTTGCAACGTTACACGTTCAATTGTGTTTCAACAACAGTTCAGTTTCGATCGCCATTCGATAGTTACCAAAAAAGTAATTCTACAGTGCGACATAAAAGAGTAGAAAATAAATGAGGGCGCCACAATCACTCAGGTAGCAACCCAGTTAGTACGACCCAGCAAATCTTGATACTTGAATAGTATTACTTATTTTATAGGTTTAAATAATGTCCGTGCTGGGGTGACTGATCCTTGAGTGAAATAGTGCATGGTTGGTAGTTTTAAGGTTAGTTTATTATTTTTAATAAACAAGCGCTTCTCGCCATCAAACTGGAAAGTTTAGTGCGTAAAATTGTAAAAACAAAAAAAAAATGTATGTTGGAGAATAATAATAAAAAAAATGAAATAACTCCGTATGTTTATTAATCGATTGCTTTCATTATGTTCCACATAGATAGATATGTAATAGATTTGGTATATAGTAGTAATAAACAACAACTCCACACAAATAACTATAATTAAGAAAGTACACTAATCTAATAAATTAAAATCTAAATATTCTATACCTTCCATGGGATCACTATTTTGAGGCGTGTCGCCTATTTTTACCTCTGACATTGATTCGTCACTGCTCTCTGAACCAATCTCATCGTCACTGCTGTCTGCACCAACCTGTATAACTAAACGTTCTATGTCAGTGTACAATGTTCTTCCACGTTCATAATATTCCTTCTCAATTTTCTTAACATGCTCACAGCAATTCTTCCAATCCTGCGCTGTTATCAAATTGAATGCTTCTTCGGTTAGCTCCTTAATGTTTTTTGCACCCACATTCTGTGAAGCGACCTTTCGCTTTGCCAGTGCCCAAATTAACTCTATGGGATTAAGATCACAGTGGTATGGTGGCAGCCTTACCACTGTGTGACCGTATTGCCCTATAACCTCATCAATTTCGTATTCTGGTTCAGGCTTATGTTTCTTTACCAGCGCCAGAAGTGAGGGTTTTCTCAAATCTGGGTCGAAAGGCACATTGTTTTGTTCTAGCCATATTCTTATTTCATTAACCCTAGTAGCTGATGTTGGAGCTTTGTTCTTTATAACAGAGTGATAGGGTGCATTGTCCATCACGATGATTGAAGGCTCTGTGATGTTGGGGATAAGTTTTTCTGTAACCCATTTAGTGAAATTCTGTTGGTTCATTTCGGAATGATAATCTTCTTGTTTGTTTACACCGCTAAAGAGTAGTAGAGCATTAGGCACAAAGCCTTTTTCATTTCCGGCATGAACTATAATCCATCGCTTTCCCTTTGAGATGTCCGTAGTGAATCCTTCAGTTTCAATCGACTGCCAGCATTTTTTAAGCTTGTAGCTGGAGTGGATGTAGCTTTCATCCAAATATATTATATCCTTTTGAAGCTCTTCTGGCAAGTTTCTGTTTTCCATAATTATTTTTAAATATTGTTCTCTTTTGTGTGCAATAATAGGTTTTTCTATCAAAGCTTGTCTGTTTGTTTTACATTTTTTATAACGAAATCCAATCTTTTTTAGAAGTTTCCGCAAATGCTCTCGACTTCCGTCATAGCCGATATCTTCCCTTAATTGAATTAATAATTTACCAATTGTCGGTACCTCTTTCTTTACAATATAAAAAAAATGAATTTTCTGCCGAATTGCACATGTGTCAAAGTCGTCCAAAACCTTTGAGGGACGACCCTTTCTATGTTTCGCTGGGGTCGAGAATTTCCCTTCGTTTTCCATGCCATGTTGCACGATTCTACGCACTGTGCTTACAGAAACCCCTAAAACAAACAAAGCATGGTATTAACTCAAAATATAGATACAAAGTTAAATTAGTGCTTTTACCTTTACATATACTTTTCTTTTATAATTAAATTATATAATGTGCTGCGCCATGTTATATAATTTAATTATCCGACAAAACAAACAACAACAGCTAAAATATTTCTGACAGTTGCGCCGTTGTGCGCGCACGGCTCAGATAATGCATCCGTCCGCAGCGCCGGCGTCGGAGTCGGTGGGTGCTAGCGCGGACGGAACGCAATGTATGTACTCAACTTCTATACCTATTATATTTACATAAACTTTGAAAATATTCAATAATCTTATTTATCTAATTTTAATTGGCATTTTTACTTCCACTGCATGATGCACCGGTCGACGTCATTACGTCAACGCCGGCTGTCGCTGAAAACCAGCGCTGAGGCTCTGTCTCGTATGGGGTCGCGGCATTATGCTGAGCGACGGCCGTTTTGCGTGAATGTGACGCATATTTTCCCCAAACTTGTTCTTTGTTTTATTTTGTTATTTTATTTCTTTGCGCCATGTTTATCGCAAATAAACGTATTTTCTTTATTTCTTCTTTCTTTTCTTTCTTTTAATTTTATAACGACTGTCAGTCTGACGTATATATATGTATATATAAATATTTTAGTAATGTGTAAACATTTTAAAATGGTTTCTTTAGGTACATTTAGTCTGTTGCTTCAACAAACATGGTAGGTATAGCAAAAAATGTATTTCGTAATATACAATAAATTACAAATTTTTCGCCTTACGTTCAACGTTGTTTAGTCGCGCTATAACTACAATGGTATTTGTTTATCTTAGCATAACCTCAAAAATAGTAGACAAATGATTTGTAAATAATATTTAGTTCAAAAATGTTGTTCCCTGAATGTATTAATCGTTCGTAAGTAACGTTTGGTGCAACTTTCAATAGTTACTCACCAGTAAAATCTGCTGTACGTTTGTAAATATCTTCGAAGTTTGATAGCAGCTTTCCAGCTTGAAATTCTGTCATACACCGCATGAAAACTTTATAAATTATTTCACGGGCACCACCACGAATGACCTTATTCATGATATATCACTGTATTCCTGTCCACACTGAGAAATAACACACCAAAACCAAAATTCTAACGCAAAACGAAACCCAGGGGGGGCACACTTAGAACAAGCACTACGTTCGTAAAGAAAGAGGCGCCATCTACTTTACTTAACTGAGAAACTATTAGTTTCATAATTATCGATAGATGTCTCTGTAATCCCAACTTAACGAAAATAATAAAATCAAATAACTAAGTTCTCTAATTTAGTTTATAGTATTTTTCTAGAGAATAATTGTAATATAACACCGGAGAACTTCGGATTATAAAACGGGATGCACCATCTGGTGGCAACATTTAAAACTAGAACATACTTATTTTGGCCAGTGTTAAGTTTTCTAATAAATACGATTTCGAAATTGAAATAATACCTCTGTTTACCATTGTGTCGAAGTAAAAGAGTACATAGGTACATAATATTGACATTGCCCGTATAGGAGTACAGCATTTTAGATCTATCTTCAATAGCAGGGATAGCCTAGTGGTGAGACCGTCGGACTGACAATTCTAGTGGTCTCGAGTTCGAACCCAAGGCATGCACCTCTGACTTTTCGGATTCATGTGCGTGTAGTTCCCGTTAAGATATGTAGATGGCGTTTCGCATCTGGCTGCTTCGAAATGACGCAAGAGGGCTCTCTTCTCCCGTATTATTATTATACTCTTTGACGAAACCGATCGAGAGAAATTGACAGCTCAAGTACTCATTTTAGGTGTTGCCAGAAAATGAAAACATTTTAGTTCACAAATATTTAATTTCTACTCTTTTATGTTGCACTGTACTATTCTATAAGCAAAATGGAAACTAAACTTAAACCGAATCGTAAGTCGTAACGGGAACGTAACAGCGGGTAACCTGTGTGACCAACATTCCAAATAGTATGTTTTAATAAAACCACAGAAAAAAAAGTTGAATCTAATAATGTTACTAAATACGAATAAGTGCTACTAAAAGTATTTTTAATACAAAAACATATCTCGACCATACTTATACTTTTAGCCTGTATATTTTTTGTAACATTTCAACTTTATAAATAATAAAAACTCAGAAGAACGTTTCGTTTTCGGCCCCAGCTTGCGAAATCTGTGAAACGAAACGTTTCAATTATGTCAAAAGCATAATAATGCGACTAAACGTCACGCTCATGTTCGGTTTTGTTAGCAGAATAGCTTTTGAGATTGTTTCGATCGATCGGTGACTGAACTGAAACGTAACCGCAGTTGGATCGTTGTTACATTAGTGGAATGCGAAAACGCTCAAAAGCCGTGGTTCAGCTGCTATTCAATTGCGATTTTTTAACAATTTTGTTAGTAGAATCGGTCCCCTGAGCGTGTTAAGTGATAGAGTGCTACTAAAAATGTCCTGACCATTGAATTTAACCCCACAAAAACTATACATGTAGCAACTAAACGATGTGTTAGATAGTTTCTACAATGAAATATTTGGTACATATTAGCCGCACGTCTTTTTATTTAAATGACCTATCTAACTTACCCAGTCGTTGCCAATAATAAAATAATATTTATCAAATCATCATCATTAATTACCCTATTACAAAATTCAACAGTTTAACTGACATTCACCGTGCTCACTGCCTCACGTCACCTTGCCGACTCACTCCGGCGCGGGTGGTTGCTATGGCTAAGAGAATCGGGTGAAGTGATACGTACGATCACGACACTTGCGCATCGCACTTACTAGCGCACTTCACCTAACCGAATCACTTCGATGCGGTTGGTTGCTATGGCTACGAGAATCGGGTGAAGTGATGAGATCACCTCCTCGCCTCTTTTTAATTTTTGGTCTTTTTAAAAACTATCAGGAGCATTTAAAGTTGGTCAGCGGAAAATTCCTATAGTGAGATTTTTTATTACGAAGTGCTGTCTAATAATTAGACAGCACTTCTTCACTAGATTAATTATTAATCTTTCTGATTTACAATAATTCGTATTCTAATTAACTGTGTACGCTTCTTTTAAACTGTTTTTTATAGCTCTATAAACTAATCTGCCTTCTTAAATATGTAGATCTGCTAATTATTTTCAAACATGCATATGTGGTTTGAAAATTATTTAGTGATATATTATGTGTAGTTATGGTTTACCACTTTTAAATTCAAATCCAAAATGGCGGCTGCGAATTTTTTTTAATTATTCGTCTTGGGTGTCGTTTTCATGGCTTTCGAGGGTGTTTAAGCCGATAGTGAGGTCAAATGAAAATCCAAGATGGCGGCTGTAAAAAACATTTCATATTTTTCATCATGCGTATCGTTTTCATGGTTTTTGAGGGTGCTAAAGCCGATAGTGAGGTCGAAATGAAAATCCAAGATGGCTGCTGCGTAAAATTTCATATTTTTCATCGAACGATATTATTAAAAACTCGATTATGATTCTATAAATGTGCTTGGTCCATCCCTAGCATCAGACAGGATGACATTGACAACTAACTCCATGCTCACTTCATTTAAATTTTCACGGTGATATGGTAACAGAATAACATAGCAGGTAGATTGACAGCTCACTTCACCTAAGTTTTCACGGTGAGATTTGTACAGAATAGACCGGCTGTTCTGCGCCGAGCTCTATAGGATACAAGATTGAAACGACAAAATAGGTCACAGTAGGTACAGCACAGAGAGACTATTAATACTTACTTGTGACTTTTACTGGTACCTATTCAATAACTTGATAGCTCTTAGCAATACTTAGGTATAATGTTAAAATGAAAATTATAAAAAAAGCAACCGACATGAAACAACCCTACAAAGGGAAAATAACTTTACTTTCGGAAGTCGGGATCTGTATTTTGGTTTTTTGCCATCGACTTTTCCTTTTGTAGTGTTTTTTTGGAAAAAGTTTTTTAATTTTCACTTTTTAGAGGGTTAGTTTGTAATTTATCTAAGTTACAATATCCTAATGCCAACTGTTCATCACCGTTTAAAAAATACTGCTTTTCCCGATGCAGGGACGTTAATTGTCGAGTTCTCCTGGTAAGTACCAGAAGAACTCCACATCACAATAAGCATTGTGACGAGCATAAATTACTTAGCAACCATTATTAAAGTACAGACGCCAACACATCAAGCTACCCGAATCTGTCCCAATCAACCTTGAAACTAATGCTTTCGATAAAGTTGAAAGTCTATTAAAGAAAGACAGATTGTAGTAGCTTGATGTGCTGGCGTCTGTACATAGGGCACTTAGCTAGAATTTTTTTTTCTACAGTGTTTACACAACGACAATCGTCCGTAGTTAAACAAAAAGGATTCTATGGTCTTAAGGTTCTTATTGTGCGTACAAACTTAGGTATATTTGTCCATAGTTAAACAAAAAGGATCCAACCCACATTACACCTAATGTGGGTTGGTACCTTTTCGTTTAACTATGGATCTATGCACAGATATTATAAAAGAATTTGAAATCTATGACTTGCTATCAGGAACACAAATGCATAACCAACTCTGCGAAGCTGCTGGGTGCAAAAAAGAAGTTAATAGTTCCTGTTTAGGTGCAGAATTCTAGTGTGCTGGGATCACTTCAGTGATGTTAATTGTGAACATCATCTTCGGTTACTATTGCTATTTATTTACAACCAATAGATGGTTGTGTTCTTTTCAGCAATTCTCAGGTTTTTCTCGAAGATTTTGAAGTGGCGACCCCGCCACGTGATGAAAGAACCAAAACAAAAAAAAACAGATGTAGCAAAATTGAATCAACTAATTTAAAACAGTAGGCACTTAAAAATATTGTAGATACCGAAAAGGAAATTTGACCATTTTGTCAAATCATCAACTGTAAACGCAGGTGTTATCGTTTCACAGATGAGATTCGTGAAAATATATTCCAAAGTTATTGGGACCAAGGAAATCTTCAGCCACAGCGTGTGTTTATTGTGAGGCATGTGAAAAAAGAACTGCTGGATCGGAATCTAGGAGGCAAGCCACTCTTCAGTATTTTTCCTCAGAATCAGCATCTCCAAGTTTGCCAAACGTTTTTCTTAAAGACTTTGGGAATAAGTTTTCGTACCGTTAGAATATACTTGTATACAATCAAAAAGAGTCGTTCGCCCAAACTCCTACTTTTCGGGATACATCTGTTCCTGTAACTGATCGATTTGAGCTCCTAGGCATGGAGTTGACATCTGGTCTCAACTTCGGCGCCACCATCGAGTACAAGGCCCAAACTGCGGCCAAAAAACTGGGCATCCTAAATAGGGTGAAGCGATACTTTACGCCTGGACAGCTTTTAACCCTTTACAAAGCGAACGCAGAGCTAAGAGGCTCATTGGCAACGTAAAACTGGTGGATGCCAAGCTTCATAGCTTGGCTCATCGCCGCAAGGTTGCCTGCTTGTCGATCTTCTACAGAATGTACTTCAGAGAGTGTGCCCGAGAACTCCACGACCTCATTCCACCGGCCCCCTTCTACCATCGGACATCTAGACGCACTGCCAGTTAACATCCCTACCTGGTTGCTATTCCACCAATTCGCACTAAGCGCTTCCAAATGTCTTTTATAATGCATCCATCTTGGCATCGACCTTACTGTATATCATAAACAATGCAGGGGACATTTTTGTACCGAGCCAGCTACCTCCAATTTATAGAATAGCCACGGAGAAGGGATTTCACGCTCTTTTTCTCTTAGGAGACGGGTCGCCATTTTCTTGAAAGAAAATAGGATTTCTTAATCCGACACCGCCCAAAATTTCGAGGGAAAAATATAAAATAAAAATAATTGAAAGAATATTAAGTTTCAATTCATCTCATTATTTATAGTTTAATACATAAAGTACACAGCTAAATTGTCAAAAATGTTAAAACATTATTTTTTTGTAACTTCCTGAATGTAACTTGTAACTTTTTAAGCTTATGAACGAAGTTTTTATTACTTTTAATAAATTTATAAGATATTAATAGAGTTTTATTTATATTTTTATACCAAATAATCACGTCGTAACAGACATAAGTTGTAAAACAAAGTTCTCACTGAGTGACGTATCTGCTTCAAGTGAATAGAAATAAATAAATAGATAACTTGGGACTTTAGGTAGGTGTGTAATAGGTATTCAATGTTATGACTATCCTGCTGTAATCCATGAACACCAGTATCTATCTGTATCTTGTCGAATCAAATACTGACAGGTATGGACTTTAAACAATGTTTTGATTAGATTACGATGATAAACAAACATCACTGGTTTTCATTCTTCAAATTTTACCTTTTTATTATAACCTTACTAACATAAAGAGCAAGCCAAGAGCAATATAAAAATGTTATTAATTCATGAATAAAGCCACAGCTAACGCAACTACAGTAACATGGTTGTAGCGTCCGACCGAAAAACTGTTGCCCTGAAAAATGATCAATTGCTAGTTATGACAGTGAGCGCGGAGGGTGACGCCCTGGGAGACAAGGCTTAAGGTCTAATCTGTCCGCTCTACCATGGCCTCTCTCACCGAACGAACTTCGGCCCCGCTGGTTTTTACGCTGGACAATTATCTCTCCGAAACTGTACTGTCATCTGCGTACCCAACGATACCAGGCTGAAGCAGGTCATTAATGTGCAGCAGGAAAAGAGTTGCAGAGAGAACAGACCCCTGAGGAACTCCGGCATCAATAGCCTTGTGGCTATGGAGCAGCCGTCAACGACTACTCTGATCGACCGTTCACTGAGGAAATCTAATATCCAGCTACAAAAATGCCATCCAGCTGGGACGCCATAAGCAGGAGGCTTGCTGAGCAGAGTAGCGTGCCAGACCCTGCCAAAGGCCTTCGAGATGTCAAGCGATACAGCAAGTGCTTCGCCGTGTTTCTCGATGGGTTCGCCACAGCAGCGCGTCACATACACAAGAATTCATATTCAAATATATTTATTTGTGACGCATAGGTACGAGTATAATGTTGTGGTATGTACATGATGTTATAAAATTAAAATAAAATATTGTATCACTATGCGCTGATTTGCAAGGCGTACAAAGTTTACAAAGAAATAGACTATAATATTATAAAAGATACTGCTAAGTAGTTGTGTAAATTGTAAATATTTATATGTAAAAATAATATTTATATGAAAAAATGTAAATATTTATATTTAGTATATGGGCCAATTTCCGTATTTCTATGAACCAATGTAGCTTCGCATTCGATACGGATACGATGTTCTGTTGTCGAATCTTCTGATGTAAGTTGGCAGCACCGTTTTTTTTTTTGAGAATTTTGTGACGTGGTAACTCAGTCCTTCATGTATTTTTTTTTTGTGTTTTTTTAGTTTTTTAATCAAAGCGCGTTCGATTTCTCTTCCAGTTGCACACGTCACTATACACAATAATAATAGTGGTGAAACACCAATTTTATTATTGTGTAATGCGTGAAACTCTGCACCTAAGACGACCCACTGACCGGTGTTTCAATTCATACATCATTAATCATAAGGTTTGAATTTAATAATAATAATAATAATAACGAATGTTTATATTTTTTTAAATGTTTTTTTAATGTGTTTTAAAAAATATTTTAAAATGAAAACCATTAAACAATAAGTTTAGAAAATAAATAAAGGACATAATAATAACCTGGGACATTATTCACACACGGTCATCTGATCCCAAACTAAGCAGAGCTTGTACTATGGAACCCAGATAACTGATATACTCGTACTACATTTACTACTTTTGTTTTTGTAAATACATACTTATATAGATAATTACAGCCAGACTCAGAACAAACAGACATGTTCATGCACACAAATGTTGGTCCTGGATGGGAATCGAACCCACGACCTGCGGCGTGATAGGCGGTATCATAGCCAACCACGCATTAATTACGGTAGACCTACCGTAATTTTTCTAGATCTACCACCTACCGTAGACATGTTATTATGGTGCCTCATTCTACCGTAATTTCGTCAGTGTCCTTATTTCTGTAATGGCAACACTTAATTTAGTTAATTGTTACTAATTTATTACGGTAACACTGCAATGAAAAAGACTTAGAATAATAACTCTTCGAATAATTGTTATTATTCTAAGGAAAAAGAAGAGTCGCAGCCATTATTTTTTATGGCTTTATAATAGGAATGCTATCCCTGCCACATTCAAACGCCTACTATGAACGCATTTTTAGCCATATTACTGACTTGAAGACTAAGAAAATGAATCAGTTGGCCACAAAATCTATTGCTGGGAACCTGTTCACGCAACAGGTTATTAAGAGACATGACTATGTTGATTTCCATCCCGCCTATGAAATGCATGTGTCGATGTGTAACAAAAAACGGATCAGTAGGTATTTAACTTGATCTAAGTGAGAGAATTAATTGTTATGATAAATAAATAATTGTATACTTATTTAGAATACAAACAATTTGGTTTTCTTGAACAATTGATGAAAAAAGGTTACCCCATTTTTACCGTATTATATTTTGTTTGCCTACCGAAATATTCTACCATTTACCGTATTTTTAGACCAGCAACACCGTAATTTTGACAGAGAGACTGACAGCTTACAGCCTTACTGTCAACGAGTATTTCTATATACCTCAGACTAAGTACACTCCTATCAACTTATCTGTGAAATGGCGAAAATTGGAACTATGGCCGTCATGTTGAAATGTCATTCGATCGTCAGTGACTACCACATTCGGGTTCTCTGGTTGTTTTGTCGTGATATTGCTGAATTTATAAAGTTAAACATGCCGAAAGCGATTAAAAGTGATGCTCGAAACGTTATTCTAAAGGTTAAAACCTTTTTGAAGAAGAAGCTCGGGCGGAGTCTGCGATTACTCCATTTAATCAAATATACAAACGAATTTCGGCAACGACAGGTTAGTGTTGTCAACTTTCTTGTTATAAATTACCCGATACTTAACTAATTAAGTCCACGAAATATTACATTCTTGCTGCAGGTTAGCGTAACGGTAACGTACATACATCTAATAGGTAACCTGCTAAGTGAGTGAGCAAACTAACCTGCCAGATTTCAAATTTCTACTAACATTTATTTTATTATCTTATATGTCAGGTGTGAGTCAAGGACTAATTTCAAAATTTAATAGTTAAGGAAGGGCACGCAGCAGAACAAACTGGTACAAAAATTCGGACACCAGGCAAGGAGAGAAAACGTAAAAGTGGATTTGTGCATGTTGATGATTTTCACATGGGAGTTATACGGAGGAAAGTACATGAATTTTATTCTGCTAAAAAAGATATCCCTACTGTTAAAAAGCTTCTAGAGGTCTTAAATACAAATAAATTACACAGGATAGAGAGAGAGTCTGCGAAAGCTGCTTCACAAGGTGGGATTTCGTTTTAAAAATGTCAATCCAATCGGAAGGTTCTTATGGAGCGTAATGAAATATCAGCTTGGAGAGCTAAGTACTTGCATGCAGTGGATAAAAATAATAAATCTCCCCAGCCCCGGCCCATAATTTATTTAGATGAGACCTATATTCACTCTTCGCATACATCGGTTAAATGTTGGCAAGGAGAGGGTGAAGACGGAGTATTGGAGCCTGTATCGAAAGTATATTATTGTTCATGCGGGAGGAGATAATGGATTTGTTACAAATGCACTACTTGTGTTTAAATCAAACACAAAAAGTGGTGATTATCATAACGAGATGAATAGTACCAACTTTAAAAAGTGGGTTATTGAAAAACTTGTGCTACTTTACGAGAGCCATCCATAATAGTGATGGATAATGCTCCTTATAACCGTATTTGTGTGAATAAAGTCCCAAATACGAATTCCTTAAAAAAAGATATGCAATGGGGATTGTCTAAAATTTTTCACCATCACATTTTATTTTATTTTTTGAAAATTTAGAGCATTTTGAGAAACTAATTTGAATATTTTGATGATTGGCTCAATAGTTATTTAAAAAAATATATATTTAAATATTTTATATTTTCAAGGTAGGTGACGTCATCAGGGTGCACAAAAGTATGTGCTGTTGCCTCACTAGTACATAAATAAAAATTTAAATCTGTCAACACAACATCATCTATCTCACATCTGTCAAAGTGTCAATAGACGTCAAGACGACAAAATCGAATCATTGTTATTAGGGTTCCGTACCAAAATGATAAAGGAACCCTTACGGTGCGACTCAGTCTGTCACAGCTGGATATCTCATGGAATTCCGCCAAAGAGCAAGAAAATATGTCCAAACGCCGAGAGACACTATTAAGGATTCTTACTGCCCGAATCACCGGTGCAAACTTTAATAAGTTTGTACGGGTTGCCGGAACTTTAAAAAGTGCCGCCCTTGGCTCGGTCGATGACGTTTGCCCAACTATTTTAAAATAAGAAAGAAATAAAAATACAGATTTTTTTTGCAACAGGGACTGAAAGGGGGTCTTAAGAATTCGAAGTGGGGCTACTAGGGCATGTGGGGTATCATATGAAAGAGTGCCGTTTGCACATTCTCAAGCATTTTTTCTTTATTTTTTAGGCCGCACAATTTTCGACTTTTGATGAAAAACGTAAAAAAAAATACCGACTCCCGCCCAAAGTCCCCCTAGAAATTTGTGTAAAGATTACAGCAAAAATAAAACGATGTCTCTAAATAGCACATTTTTATAAATATATGATACGGAACCCGCGGTGTGCGAGTCCGACTCGCTCTTGACCGGTTTTCTTATTTACAAATACAATCTTTTTTTTCGTTTCGTCCGAAACAGTAGCAAGTTTTAAATGGAAAGTGGTTTTGGAAGATGTAATCTTCGCAACAATAATACATTGTACAAACCTTGTAATATTCCACGCCTACATCACGACACCACTTTTCTCGTCTTCTTAATACGAGTCTTCTCTAATACGAACAAACATTTTGTTTGCACTATTATTACTATTATTGCTGCAAGTTGGAACAAATACACTACCTGTATTCGATAACTCTTTTCCAATATGTGTTGAGATAATACGAGATTATCAGGCAAGTCGCAAGAATATTGAAATATTGTAAAAGATTTTAATGTAAATAATTTGTTTTTATTTTTGACATCGACACGACAGACTACAGACAATACTTGCCACTTACTTTTTTATTTTCTGAGGCAACGATACAAAACTGTATGGCCAAAGCTAACACAATTTGAAGGGCAAACAAGGTCAATCTTATTTTATCGAAAATATTAATAAAATATTAATATATTTCATGATTAATTAGTACGTAATGATCAGTAACGCTATTCCTCGAAATGGTTTTTCAATTACAACATATAAAAAAATATGCACAATGCCCATTATGGTTGACCTAAAATAAAATTGACTACGGAGAGAATTTGACTAAACCTCAGCTTTTATAAATAATTAAGAAAAACAAGCCTGGACAAATGCTTATATTTACCACCTTATCACTGTGATCTCAATCCCATTGAACTCATATAGAGCACAATGAAAAGAAAAGTTGCTGATGTAAATATTGAGCACAAAAATGCTGAAATTCCCCGCCTAGCTAGAAGCTTCTGACGCTATTACAGTTCATGAGTGGGCACAGCATTGTAAACACGTTCGCAGGTTAGAAGGAGAATACTTAAAACGTGATTTGTATTTAGAATTAGCAATTTGTTTTTATTATTACACTACCACTATGTACCACTGCTAATTATAATTAGTCAAATCTGGTGTTAGGAGTTAGGTACGGTCATAACTAAATGCTAGACATCCAGGTACCTCTTGCAGGGTAGGTACCTACTTAACTTCGCATTAAATGAAAGTTGTATCCCCCGCGTGGAACATTTTATCTGCTGCATTTCCACTTCATTGGATTACTTTTTAGATAAAGCCTTTTTATTTATTTTATTATTTTTATATAGGTATCATTGTTTTCAATTTGTAAAAACTGTAATTCTTATTAAATGATTATTTCTAATGTGAAATTTCGTTCTTTAAAAATTACTCAACTTTGGGCACCTTATATTAATTAGCAACACTGAATCGACGGTGCCGTCCTCTTTCAGTTCACAGATAAGTTGGTAGGACTGTACTGTGGCGTTTCATAAAAATGAAAAATCCGCAGTAAATAAAAACGATTCGATTATGTTATGTAACGTCATTGTAGATTTTTTGTAGATATATTCAGTTGTATCCATAGATAACACTATAAAGTAATAGTTGTAGGTATCGGAAAATGGCGACTGTCATCAATAAACAAACCTAACCTAATTTACTTACAGCGAACAACCCTACCAAAACAAAACAAAACAAGAGAAGTGTCAAGAAGTATGACATTTTGTGTCTCAGTTATATTAATATTAACCATAAATGTAATACATTTATTTCTCAGGTCTTGAAAAGATGGACAGTTTCAAGTTGAAGCTCAAAAATGTCCTTCACAGTACAAAGTATTGTGGGATATGCTTGGAAAGTGACGATAATATGAGCACCATTAACGAAAATCTGGAGATAATTGTGAATGAACAGATTCGCACGAAAGCTTTGAAGGCTATAATTAATGTAGTGTTTATAGAGGTATGTGTATTTTGATCATCTTTACACACTAATACACAAATCAAAATAAACTAGGTAAGTATACACGTACAATGTTATCATGTCGTATTATGTTATCATGGATGGGATGCTCGAATGCAAAGTTTGTAGGGATTGAACATCTATCGAACGAAGACATATCGATATTATAATTTGTAATGCTATGTCTTGATAAATAGATAGATACATTTTTGTGTCTATAAATAAATTACAGGCCATTTGCTTATTAATGTAAGTAAACACTTTATAAAAAAAAAATACATATAAAATAAATGTGCAGCTTACTTTTATCTGTAAGGTGTAACAAAATGAAGTGCGAACTTTTCAGAGCTTATTTACCTGTTAATATGAACACCTTTCCCTAACGACGCATAGTCCGGAAGTGACGAAAAATTTTCACTTCTCCATACTAAAGAGTATCAGTTGATCAGCAAGTTTGTATGGAAACGTAAAAATGAATTTTTTTTGTCACTTTTGGGCTATGAGCAAAACGTTGCTGTTTATACCGATGGGTGGAGTAAGTAGGAAAAAAAACCCTGTGTACTTTGAACATTGCAAGAAATGTAGTACGTCCTCTTTGGTGAAATGAAGGATTTATTCATTATTTTTTTTAGTGTTCTGTACCTCCAAAGGAAAAACGGAACCCTTATAGGATCACTTGTGTGTCTGTTTGTCTGTCTGGCCGTCTGTCACAGCCAATTTGCTCCGAATCTAATGGACCGATTAAGTTGAAATTTTGTACACATACTCGTATGTCTGTGACCCAAACATAGACGTGTAACTCTAATGTTTAGTTTGTTCTTGGGATTCATCCAAACTACGGAACCCTTCATTGTGCATAGACACGCCCTTGGCCAGTTTAATTTTTTTTTTTTAAATTTAATATTTCTTTTTAAATTCCTGTTCGTGCCACCTGTGGGAAGACGACAGGGGGTATACACCTATTTCTTTAATTTAAAAATGCTGGTAACTAAGCTAGATCTATTAATTAGTTTCATTCTATTATTTCAGACTAATTACAGCCTAGCATGTTCACTCATATGTAACAGTTGTGTGGAAAAACTGATTCAGTCATACATTTTCATAGAAAATGCGAAGGAAACATATAAGCTTTTAGACAGCTATGTGAGCAATTTATTTAGCAAATCAGATGATATTTTCAATCATTTGCCGGAGTCAAGTATTGAAAGTACAAATGTTGTTATTGTATTAGAAAATAATAATGATGGTTCTCTTAAAAAAAGGGAAAGAAAAGATGAGTTTAGCATGATGGCGGAAGAAAATAATAAAATCTTGGAAGTGAAACAAGAATTGACTCCAAAAGGAAAGAAATTCAAATGTGTGAACTGTCTAGTATATCTACCCTCACTCAGAGCGTTAAAGATGCATATAATGAAATGTAAGAAACAGATGTTACAATGTAGACTATGTTTTAAGACATTTAAAAATAAACAACTTTTAAATGTACATTACGAACTGCATTTGAAAGTGAAATGCAAATTTTGTCCTCAAATACTTCATAAAAAGAAATTACTGGACCATCTTAAAACTAAACATGGAGATTCTTTACTAAAATGTTTGAAATGTGAACTGTTTTACTCCATAAAAACTTATCAAACTCACACTAAAGTCTGCCAACAAACAAAAGAAAAAAACCCTCGAAAATGCTTGATGTGCCTAAAGACCTATACTGAAAAAGAATTCAAGTCCCATAACTGCAAGTACAGCTGCCCAGAATGTACCGAAATACCTTGCATGCATTATAAGTATTTGAAGTCTTATAGGGAACAGGCTTTAAACAACGCATACAAGACCAAATGTGTTGACTGTGACTATGTTTGTACAAGAAAAGAAAATTTACTTGGACATGTGAATAAGGATCATTTAAACAATCATCCATATACTTGTGATAAATGTGGACAACAGTTTTATTCTAAAGTAGCTTTAAAAGCTCACATTCTTAGGTTCCATGAAAACTGTTTCGTGTGCCAGTTTTGTGATTCAGAATTTAGTAATATTAACAATTACGAAAGTCATGTAATATCCTGTGAGGATATCAAAAGGAAGTTTGCTTGTGACAATTGTCCAGCCTCTTTTGACTCCTCTGTCAGTTTGACGAACCATATAAAACGTAGACATAGCACAGATATTTTCCCATGTGGCCTTTGCAATAAAAAGTTCCTGAAAGATTCTAAAAGAAAAGAGCATATGATTAAAGTGCATAGTAGTCTCAAAATTAAGAATAGGAATAAAAATATAGAATGTGTTGTGTGTCAAGAGAAGTTTGATAATAAAGGAGAATTGGTGCAGCATATGAAATCCCATGGTCCACATACTACGTATCCATGCAGAATATGTAATACAGAGTATCAGACTCTGAGACAGTTTCGGGCACATAATCGCAAACACAATGGACCATTTGCTACTTGTCATGTTTGTGGTAAACAAATGAGAGAAATCCTACTAAAAAAACATCTGACTACCCACTCAGATTCTGTAGAAACATGCGAGACTTGTGGCAGGTCTTTTCAAAACGTCACTCTATTAAAATACCACCAGAAAGTTCATTTAGAAAGTGTCCCATGTCCTAAATGTAAGAAAATGATCAACCCAGCCAGACTACGGCGGCATTGGAGAGGGCATCTAATGGAAGAGAATCCTGCTCAAAAAGGAGTTAGGAAACAACAGCCAAACTTGAAATGTGAACTATGTGAGTATAAGACATGGAACAACACACTTCTAGAATGTCATATGAATCGCCATCATTTGAAAATAAAGCCATACGTCTGCCATATATGCAGCAAAGACTTCATAGGAAAACATTTGCTGAAAAAGCATATTGAAACGCATGACATGAAAAGTGTTGTCTGCATGGTGTGCTTGAAGAGTTTTGCCAACTCGACTTGCTTGAAAATGCATTTGCGTCTACACACTGGTGAAAAGCCTTTCACTTGTGAAATATGCGGGGACCGATTTCGGTCATCGAGTATTATGAATGTACACAAGTTAAAAAAGCATTCCGGCAAGAGTTATATTTGTCCGTTATGTTCAAATAAGTTTTATACTGTAAGAGATTTGCGAAGACATGTGATTAAAGTGCATTGGAAGCAGAAAAATAAGAGGTTTGACCCTCGAGAGTTGAAAGGGCTAGATAAAGAACATTATCATTTGTTTCATGACGGTAGAAGAGTTAAAATTGCTGATGAAGATGTCGATTTTTATTTGCCTTGTTGAATTTAATAGAATATACTTACGTTGTTTTAAAGCAGCTGGTTTTATTATGCCTATTTCCTTATCTAACTACTTGGGGCGTAGATACCGCCCGCCGTATCAATGGTATGATGCGCCCGACCCTGAGAGGCCTCCCGACGCGATGTGTGTTAGCATAAATTCATTAGTAAATAATATCCAAAACCTCAATGACCTATAAGAGTGAATACCCAATGAAAATATGCAAACTAATAATTAACGTTATTTGTTTATGGAATTATGGCTTACAAAGGCTTCAAGCACACAGAATGGCGCCGATTCCCTTGTTCACAAACTAAATTTAAGATCAGTGCATCTTTTTCATTAAGAAAAGCACAAACCGCACCTTTAATCTGAAACCGAAATTACTCAAAATTGCTATTTTGTGGGAAAACGCATTAACCCTTACATGCATGATTTTATTTTATTTTGTGGAAAAAATGTTATAAGGTACGTTATTATGTAAAGAGGTCGGGAAAAATAATAAAAAAATCATAGTCTAATTTATTGATATATTATAATAAAAAAACACTATGTTGCCATTTGGCAACAATATGCATATACTACCTCAACTATACTTATATACGTATTTATGATGAATGGAATGCAGCAAAGCAATTTCTATCGTATGTATGGCAAAGAGCAACCTTGCATTTGGTGCATTCTGTGCGTGAGTAGCCTTTGCATCCTGGTAGTTTGCATCTATTTTTGTTGGCACATCTTTGTTCATTATGGCCAATTCCATCAGTCCTAACATCTTTAGGTGGGACGGCTTTCATAGGTCCACGATGTTTCTTTGCTTCTAGTTCTTTGTCAATACTACTTGAGGAGGGTCGTCCTCTTTTGTTTTCGGCACTTTTTTATAATTACATAACGTCTCTGCCAACTCGGATCTGTACTCACCTAAACTAAGGCTTTTGTGGATCCCTCTTTGGATATTGGCTTTTTTATATAAAACCCATGAGTTTATAATAGCCATATCAATCATGTGATAAAATAAACGAATATACCATTTTCGACTTTTTATCCTAATCCTATGTCTTCCTAAAAAGCTATCCATTAAGTCGACGCCTCCCATATGCGCGTTATAGTCTTTGATTATTTTCGGGCAGAGGATAGTGATCGTCTTCTTTTCTTTTTTGTCGTATCTGTTGACTGGTTCAGCACCGACATACGTAGATGCTAATGTAACGAGCTTGTTATCCTTCCAACAGGTAACTGAAATGTCCACGCCTTCATAGTCGGCCACTTGCTCTTCATACGACCCTCGAGGTACAGAGTCTTTCATGTATTCTTTTTGTGTAGGCAATTTACAGTTTTTACCGAGACGGTTTCTTTGGATCGTACCAAGAGCATATATGCCCTGACTGTCTAGGTAATGAAGCAAGGGAATCGAGGTGTAAAAATTGTCGAAGTAAATAATGTGGTTCGCACTTCGTGGGACATGGCAGCACAATCGAATGACCGTGTTTCCTACAGCGCCAAGATCTGGTTCGCCTGGCAGGTTGTCAAGGTCGTGCTTACCAGAATAAATTTCAAAGTTATATGCATATCCTGACAGAGAGCATAGTACGAACAGCTTGAACCCCCACTTATGCGGTTTATTCGGGAGGTATTGCTTCATGAAATGTGCTACTTTCGTAGCACACATTTGTTCATCAAGTGACAACCTCTGCTCATATGGGGCAACTCTTGTAAATGTTTTATTGAGATGTTCTACTAAAGGTCTTATTTTGAATAGACGATCGTGTTGAGGGTGACCAACAGGTTTGTGTTCTGCATTGTCATTGAAATGAATGACTGAGCGTATTTTTTCAAATCTGTTCAAATTCATTGTCTGCATTATATTAGGAAAACCATACTTTGACCAGTAAGATCTGACGCTAGGATAGTTATACACAGACATGAATATAATAATGCCAAGAAACTGGCGGATTTCTAACACATTTACAGGAGGACAGTTGCTAATTGTCTTTTGGGTAATATATAAATTCGTCTCATTTACTATTTTGGTAAGTAGGTATATCCTCATTTATAATTTGAGAAAAGAATTCAAATGGTGTCTCTAGTTGTGCCACTTCTGAGGGAAGATCTGATTTACCTAAAAAGGTAATACGATCGTCATTCCAATCCAGATGGCGTTTTTTCCATATGAGATCCCTACTTCGTGTTCTCCAAGCAGCAACACCGAAAATACCAGCAACCGGTTGACTAGACGAAGGTCTCGGTACAGGTTCCGATGAAGTCCCTTCATGATACTCTTCGGTAACTACAGGAGGGTCATCTGAGATATTTTCATTTTCATGGTCGTCGACATCATAATTCTCCAGCTCATGCAATAATTCCCTTTCGCTCAATCGATGTCGTCGTCATCGCCTATATCACTGCCGTCTTCAGAAATATAGCCGTCTTCTTAGGCTGCAAGCATTTCCTCAATATCTTTGTCCCGCATTTTGCCAAGCAAGCTGGAAAATAATGCAAAATTACCCAAAACCCTCCACCACCAAATACTCAAAACCGGATGAAATCATAAGCGCTAAACGCATAATGTAGACTTTTGGCAACATAGCAATTTAGCAGGATATCGCATCATTCCGAGTAAATACCAAAGGAAATATAGAATATATCGATAACTAACCTTTTTCTTAGTCAATAACAATTTTTCCAATCGAATTAGCACCAACAGCAAAACAGAAATAAAAAATCAATTGGTCACAAATCGTCATCAACTAACTTTTTCACCTCAGTTGACAATTATACAAACTGTCAAGAAATTCGCGCCAAAACCGAGTTTTTTCTTTATTTCGTTCAATAGTCTGTGGTTTTATAATAGTCGTTACGTATCATTCAGTGACACATAACTTTAACTCTTTGTAATAAAAAAGTAAAAAGGGTATGATTACAAATGGCAACAATATGCATGTAAGGGTTAAAAGTTTGACATTGTCTAATTGTTTAAAACTACTATTAATTAACATGATATTAATGTATAAAATGGAAAACTAGTAGGAATTGTGTAATATGGTACCTGCATAGAAATATTAAAAAATCGGCTTCACGAATAACGTTTTTCTGCTAACTGTACAAAACATCGGATACTATGCTGCTAATTTGCGAAGATTACTCGTACGTACGGTGCGGTCGCTTTTACGTGACGTCTTCAATTTGGTCGACTTATTAGAGAATTGCTGACATATTATTCTTGTTTTTGATATAACTTTCATTATAGCCATAATTGAATGCTGAAATTTAGAAGAACTAATGTCCATGAATCATTTTAATTTTTTTTAAAGTTTACCATGTTTCTTAATGTTTTGGGAACTGCGTATTTCATCGCTAAATTACGATCAGTCTAAAATTAATCAAATTTATTTTTATCTTATCGCGTAAAGTTACAAAATCTAAAATTCCTGACATTATAATCGTCTACCACGGGTATTTTTTACAGTTGTTTATTTGGTTATAAGTGTATTGCTTTACTTGCAAATCCGTTTTTTCTGATTTTTTAAACCATTTAATTACATTGGTTTACGTCAACCAAATCAAAAAGTAATGTTTAAACAAATTAAGGTCTCTTATTGGTATTTTTTTCAAACTTCTGCGTTGAGCCGTTTCCGAGATCTGGGAAATCACAAAACGTTACCGCAGCAAAATCTTAAATAACTTAAGAACCATAACACACAGAAATTTTGCTATTTGCTAACATTTACTACTCAACAAAAGCTATCTATTCACGTATTTAGTTCCGGGCTGAAACGAATTTTTGAAAAACGATTTTGCCAGGGTAACGTTTCAAACGTTACTGCAGCAAAATCTGTTTTTCTCAAATAACTTTATAACTACAATTCAAACAAATTTTGCTATTATTAAACAAATTGCTACTCATGATACACTAATTATTTGTTATAGTCTCACCTCTCTAAAGCACAACTTTTTCAGACGTTTTGCCCGGGTAACGCACTCCATTTTCATCGTTATCGAGTCCGCTGTTGGACTGAACGATTCTCTGTGCGAAATTAATTCAGTTTCGAAAAACTCGAAATATGTAATTTTTGAGTTATTTCGGTTATTGAATTATTAGGGGCGAAACGATAATTAACAGTTTAGACGTCATTAAAAAATTGGCTACTATAAATACGTCAATTTCCGTCAGGCGCTGACTAATTTGACAGGACTAAACTTATATTTATCTTCTGTCCTTTTCTTAATGAAATAGAAAGAAAAAGATGCACTGAACATTTTAGTTTAGTTTGTGAACAAGGGAATCGGCGCCATTATCTAACCTACAAGTCAGCGTGCTCTAATTATTGAGAGAGCTCGTACTTGCATTCCTTTAGTAAAATTACAATGGCTCAGCTTAGCCTAGTAGGTAACCCAGTCAGGATGCTCCAATTTTCGAGATCGCTTCGCGCGAAATGAATGCAAGACGCATTCATTTTGGGTCGGTTCAGACAATGGAAAAATCCTCTCGCAACTTTACTGGCATCTATTGAAAACAGGACCGTATTAGCCTAAAGTATAAATAGAGCAGACTGTCGATATTCATACAATTTTATATTTTAGATTATGGTATTACGGTCCTATTTTCAATGGAGCCAGTAAATTTTCCCGTTCCGTCTGAACTGACCCTTAGTAAAATCACAACACCATCGCCAGCTTAACCTATCCCTAATTTTCGAGTTTGATGAAACCGGATCTGAGTCGCGATGCTTCAATTTTCCAACTCGCTTCGCTTGCTCTTGCGATCACAATAGCGAGATTGAGGTTCGCTAGAAATTGCCTATCTTGGACACTAGGTAACTGGAGTAGCTCTTTTCCGATGAGGCTCGAATTTGTCTGAGTGGTGAGGACCGAAGTCGACGTCGGCGAGTATTATGAAGACCAGGGGAACGCTATGCCGACTTGTGTTTTGAAGACATCACCCCTTATGGTGGAGGGTCCGTTATGTTGTGGGTTACTTTCAGCTGTCGTACAGAGATAGTATTAATTGAAAATGGCTCACTAAATGCGCACAAGGGTATAATTATACATAACAGAAATCCTTTGTCAACATGCACAACCCGCAGACTGAATTGGTGAAGATGCCATTTACATGGACGATAATGCTCGGGTCCACGGTTATGGCGACGTAGATAGATGCTTATATGCAAGAGATCGGTAGTCGTCGTTTGGATTGGTCAGCGCGGAGCCCCGACCATTGAGCACGTCCGGGACCTAAAAAGGCGAATACGATCTGTCCAACCACTTCCACAAAACATCAGAGAGCTTAAACGTGTGATCTCGGCTGAGGGAACACATTCCACTGGACACCATCTAAAGCCTGGTGGAAAGCATGCCAAGACGATTACCTACATGCCGTAATCGCTGCAAGGGGAGGTCATACTCGTTATTATTTTTTATTGTCTTTTTATTAAAATACTCGTAGTCTTAATTTCATTACTTATAGCCATTAAAATGTCCAGTTTAACGGTTCTCTGTTTACATTGACTAAAACACCGATTCCAGGATTTAAGTGTTACATAAGTAAGGTAGGTCTGTCGAATTTCGCCTAGAAGTTAATTACGCCTATGCTAAATAACTCAGGTTAAATACTAGATACAATCAAACTTACTACCTACGTATCAAGGTTCATACATCCCTAAACAGCCCCGAGTCGCGCCCGCAGCGCTCCCCACCCCGCGAGCTAGTAGTCAAAGACTACAATATCTAGTAGTCGACTGACGTCCGTAGTGAGTAGTCGCTGTGTCGTTTTTAACAACAGAGAGCGGGAATTTCGAGGTAAGTTTTGATAAAATTTGTAAGTTTAGTAGTAAACTATAAGGCTTATTTGTTAGTATGATTATTCTATCGTTCATAACCAGTTTTTCTGTAGTATTAAGCAGTCGATTTTCCATTATATTTAAAACTTATTAGAAGTGTCCTCGACGGTAATTACGCCTAGGCGTTATTACCCATACCAAATGCTACCATAGGCGCTTTTATCCATCACGTGAGCTTGTCATGAAAGGAATTTATTTGCACATTATGAAAATTAATTGATTGATGCGCGAAATGTAATTCATTATAGGTAGGTATGTAAAAAGTTTAAAATATAGTAATAAGTAAGTACCTATGTAATTTTTGTGCAAAAGTAAAGTAAAATAAATAATAAGTTCATTGTTTTAGGTTACAAAATATGTCAACTGCAAAGAAAAAGCGTGCCTCATGGACACAAAGTGATTTAGAAGCTGCTGTTACTGCTGTTCAGACAAACAGTTTATCTAGTTATAAAGCAGCTAGTAGTTATAACATCCCTAGAAGAACATTACGAGATTATTTAAAGAGTGGAATGTCCAAACTAAATTTAGGTAGAAGATCAATATTTACTAGCGAACAGGAACAAGATTTTGTGAAAAGGATAATTAGATTTGCAGATTTGGGGATCCCGTTAACGCCAAAGATGATACGCAAACAAGCATTTGTGTTTTGTGAGGCATATAACATTACTAACAATTTTAACAAGCAATTAGGTATTGCCGGACGAGACTGGCTCAAGCTATTCCTAAAGAGAAATAGCAATGTAGCAAAACGCAAAGCCCAATTTCTAAATCAAGCCAGAGGCCAAAAACTCAACAAAGCAATCGTTTCACATCATTTTAAAGAAGTGGAAAAATTATATGACGAGTCAGGAATACGTTACAATCCAGAGAGGCTTTACAATATGGATGAAAAAGGTTGCCGTTTAACGATGCATAAACAACCTACAGTAATCGCTCAGAAAGGAGCAAAAAGAGTTCATTTACAAGCATCTGAACATGGCGAAAATGTCACGATCGTGGGTTGTGCTAATGCGTTGGGGAATTCAATACCGCCGATGATTATATTTAAAGGCGTTCGAAGGAAGCCAGAATTCGAATTAAATCTGCCTCCAGGTTCAACTGTAAGAATGGCTCCGAAGGGAAGCATGACTTCAGAGCTTTTTATTGACTTCTTAAGACATTTCGCCAGATACAAGACCTCGGGAAACTGCCTTCTTATATTTGACGGGGCAAAGTGTCATTTAGATTACAGAATTGCTGAAGAAGCGGATATACTTGGTATCACTCTATACTGTCTACCCTCAAATACGACCCATGAATTGCAACCGCTGGATAAAGCCTGCTACAAACCTTTCGAGAGTTACTGGGATCAAGAAGTTTTTCAACATTTTTACAAAACCCATGCACAAAAATTAACTCGCCCAGATTTTAATAAGATTTTATCGAAGATTTGGTCAAAATGTATGACACATGAAAACATCACTAGTGGCTTCCGAGCAACAGGGTTATATCCCTTTAATCCAGATGTTTTGTCTGAAAGCGCTTTCGCACCCTCAGTGTTAACGGAACTACAGGCACCTATAAGTGAAGACAGAAGTGAATCTTGCGATATGTTTCCAATGGCAGATAACAATGAAGAGCTCGATAGTTTGGTGAATGTTCGGCAGGTAACCCCTACTACTGCATACGTAACACAAGACATCTCACTCTCACCGTCTCTAATTGAAAGTTTGAACACTATTGACATTGAATTTTCTGCTCTACAAGACACTCCACCGCGTGCACTGATTGAGTGTCCATCTCCAAATGTCACTCCACCGCGTTCAACAGTTGTTTGGCGCGCTCCAGAACACACTCCACAGCATTCTATTATTATGAGTCCAACTCCACGAGTTACTTCTCCAGACTCACACTTCAAACCACATTCTTCAAGTCAACCCTGTTACAGATCGCCGGTTGCTTCTACAAGTGGCTTGCAAAATTTAAAGAGACTTGTATGTTATAGCTCATCTACTGATGCTTCCGACTCTGATCATACTTCTGACAACGAAATGATTACCAAATTTATCACAAGACCACTTATTCAACAATGCAAATATGCTTCTGATGGTGAAGATAGTTCCGACAGTGAAATTATGACAAGGTTCATCACAAGATCACGTAAAGAGCAATCGTTACGTATTTATTCATCTGACTCGGATTCTGAAGCAAATCTTGAAGACGACGACGTACCGTTGGCTCAGTTATCGCAAAAATCGCAGTTTCAACAATTTATGCCCACACCAAACTATGCAATCACCAAAAAAAGACCCCGTCGAAAGGCTTTGAATTACAAAGGCCAAAGAATAAGTAAAAATCTATTTAATGACCCGAAAGACATACAAAAGAAAGCGGATAAAAGTGAAGTAGCCAAACTAGCCAAAGGTAAAACTAAACCAAAAGAAATAAAAAAGAAGGCTGACGATAAAGACAAAACAGCTAACAAGAGGAAATTAGGAGAGCACAATGTTATAAAACCAAAGAAGCAAAAAAAAGAGATTATAGCACATACTAGTGGGAAAAAAAAGAACTCAGCAAAAAGAAGGGTAAAGAAAACAAAAGTGGGGAATGGTATTGTTACGCTTGTTATGAGGATCGTATTGCCGACATGAGATCATGTATGAATTGTACAAAATGGTACCACGAGGAGTTTATCGGTTTAACAAAAAAAGACAGAGAAGAATTTAGATGTCCTGATGGCTGTGATTAATCACATCTAAATTCTTCTAAATTTACGTAGAGAGAATTAATTCTAGCTACTTAGATTTAGATAGGCGTTACTACCTCAACCGTAGATTTAGATAGGCGTTACTACCTCAACTGGATGTAATAACGCCTACAACTGTTTTTTTTTTAGAATTTATTTTTGTTTGATGATGTTTTATACAGACTCCTTTGATTGTTTAAACTATGTGCCATTGAAAAAAAAAATTTGTGTTATTATCTTAGTAATTTTAGTTTTTTTTTACCCGATTGTATAACTGTGAAAACATGTTGTAAAACTTAAAAGAACTGATGATTAAGATCTCCTGCATAAACTGATTATGTTCCTAATTAAAGAAAATTGTGATAATGCTTTAATAAAAAGTAATTTTAAGTAAACTGTCGTAGGCGAAATTTAACTTCAGTAGTTTAATTGCGCCAAAACGATTATGTTTAAATTCTGATTTTTTTTCATTATTTTAATAAATAAACCAATAATATTTTGTGTTTTATTTATATAATAATAAACATACATCCCATGGAAACATTCTGTTCGTCATTTTCATTTATTATATTAGAGAAATTTACGTTTTTCTTTAAGTAGGCGTAATTCGACAGACCTACCTTATTTAAACCGACCTGTTTAAAAATTTATTTAAGACTTAAATCCTGGAATCGGTGTTTTAGACAATGTAAACAGAGAACCGTTAAAATTGTCATTTTTGTGGCTGTAATGAAATTAAGACTACGAGTACTTTTATTTTAGCAGCTCCCAAGACGTCTCCGTGCTCATAGGTACAGACGCCAGCAGGTCAAGCGACCCGAACTGTCAAATTTTCCCAAACAACCGTGAACCTAATGCTTTAGCGATAAAGTAGAAAATCTATTAAAGAGATTTGACAGATTGTAGTAGCTTGATGTGCTGGCGTCTGTACAACCATACGGAAACAGGGATTGTATTTAGCAGGAGCAAAATAAATTTACGTTCTTGCTGAAACTCAACGTAAAAAGAGATTTACAAAATAAATACATCAAAATATAAGGTCATGATTTATTGTGAAAACAGTAGCACCCATTACCTATTTAATAAATAAACATCTGAAAAATAATAATTTGGTAGGTACAGTCAGCAACAAAAATGTGGATAAACACTACAAATTATACATATTATTATCATCTAAATTAATGCAAAATGGTACGTTACATTACTTTTTTGCATTTCATGTAATATTGTAGTTAAAGAGTTTTGTATCACAGATTTTTATAAATATTTTGCGCTTTGAAGAACACACATACAATATACGGCCGTAGCAGTTATAACAATCTATCCATCTTCTCTATCCATGCTGTGAGACTGTGGAACTCGCTTCCGCCTAGCATTCGCGATTTCAAAACTGTGTCTCTTTTCAAATATCGAGTAAAAGAGCATTACTTTTCCTCTCAACTGTGAGTATTTATACAGGGTTATTGGTAAAACACCAACAACCTCTTAAGGGGTAATTGTACTCATCATTATGAACAACTTTTACTATGGGACCAAACCTGAAATCGCGAAAAAAAATCAGCTGTTGAGTACATTTTGACGAATTATGCGAACATAAATGTACTGAACAGCTGATTCTTCTTCGCGATTTCAGGTTTGGTCCCACAGTAAAAGTTGTTCATAATGATGAGTACAATTAAGACGTGGTTGGTGTTTTACCAATAACCCTGTATAAGTATAGTAAATGTATGTTTATATATTTTAGCTTTATGTATTTATTTAAGTTTATGTTATATTATTACTTGTAGGTATAGTTAATATTTTAGTTTAAGTATTCGCATATTCATATTTTTCTCTTCTTGTTCTCACACACTATTGTCTACATTTCTATTTCATTTCGCAGGTCTGCTGGAAGAAATTTCTTATGTATTTTTCTGTGTACAGACGCCAGCACATCAAGCTACTACAATCTGTCAGATTTCTTTAATAGATTTTCGACTTTATTACTAAGGCATTAGGTTCAAGATTGATTGGGAAAATCAGACAGTTTCGGGTAGGTTGACCTGCTGGCGTCTGTACATAAAATAAATAAATAAACAATAAAATTTCTGTTGTCTCGAAATCATCCTTCAAAACGTTAATTGACTTTTGTTGCTGATTTCTGACTAAAAGTTCCATAGTTTACCGATTCTATTTAATAATCTATATAGTAAGGGAGAGAAAACATTACGCTGACCCCAAGTTACATGGGACCAGGGCAGGCAGACTAAAAAGTTAAAGAAGTGTTGATAAGTGACAGTATTATGCATTTAGTGCATACCTACATTCTATTTTTTTATTTTATTTCAAGAGTCCATGTATTTTTCTATCTTCTGATGAAGATAAGAATATTCACAGAATTTACACAAAACTTACTACCATCCTTTGAATATAATACTGGCGCCGTAAGGAAAAAGGACGTATCAACAGACATTGAAATAGAGAAAAAAATATTTTGTCCGTTTAATGTACAAGATACAAAGGCAGATGCGTCTTTTAATAGTAAGAATTATTAGGCTTTTGTTAAGTTTACGCCAATATAAAAAAACTGGTGGATGCGTCTTTTTTGCTGATTCCGAATATGTAAATAACTCTATTTCGAAAAAAAATGTCAGATACGTCTTTTTTCCTTATGACGGCAGAATAAATAATACATACTCTCTCCAAGGGCTTTCCGTAGTAACACCCCCATAATCGCTGAACATATCGTGTGCATTACCCTAGCAAAATGTTGTGCTTTAGAGAGGTGACTATAACAAATAATTGGTGTATTACGAGAAGCAATTTGTTTAATAATAACAAAATTTGTTTGAATTGTAGTTTTAAAGTTATTTGAGAATAACAGATTTTGCTGGAGTAACGTTTGAAATGTTACAGTGGCAAAATCGTTTTTCAAAAAAAAAAATTCAGCCCTGAACCAAATACATGAATAGATAGCTTTTATTGCTTAGTAAATGTTTGTAAATAGCAAAATTTGTGTGTGTTCTTAAGTTATTTAAGATTTTGCTGCGGTAATGTTTTGTGATTTCCCTGATCTCGAAAACGGCTCAACGCAAAAGTTTGAAAAAAAATACCAATAAGAGACCTTAATTTGTTTAAACATTACTTTTTGATTTGGTTGACGTAAACCAATGTAATTAAATGGTTCCAAAAATCAGAAAAAATGGATTTGCAAGTAAACCAATACATTTATAACCAAATAAACAACTGTAAAAAATGCCCGTGTTATTATAACGTCAGGAATTTTGTAACTTTACGTGATAAGAAGATAAAAACAAATTTGATTAATTTTAGACTGATCATACTTTAGCGATGAAATACGCAGTTCCCAAAACAACAAACATGGCATACTTTAAACAAATTAAAATGATTCATGAACAATTTGTTGTATGCAATACTGGGGAAATTGGATTAAACGATCTTGATACTTTTTATTTTTTTTTCCCTTTTGTAACAGTTTCATTACTGTTGGAATTTCCATTCGAACTGTATAGAACTCGTTTACTTTATTCCTAATCAACTCTAAATCGAAACCGTCCAAATTGATTTTCTTCTTGCCCCTCCTCTTTTTACCAGGCGTGGAAAATACACCATCATTGGATGTGCCATCACCTACGATTCGCCGTATAGTAGTACTGGAAACTCCTCTAAAGAAGCTACGATTAGTAAGAAAAATATAAAATACGACGCGCTTTAAAATCAAAGATTGAGTTTGATTTACGCCTTCTTCTTCCCTTATTTTACGAGATACATTGAAAACAATATTTCTCGCTTGAGATCGAAGTGGCTTTTTCGACATTATCATAAAAACAACAAATTATCAAGAAGATCGCAAGATATCACAAAATCTCAACAGCGGTTGACAGATCTCGTAATTTGATTTGACAGGTGACAATTGACATTGCCATATGAAAATCACATTTTTTATATATATATTTTTTATGTCATGAGGTTCCGGTAGACCTGTACGCTCGCTCATCCGACCAAACCAATGAAACAATCAGTCGTGAACCAACTCGCACTGTGGCATTGAAATTCGAGCTTTATGTCGTGAGTGGATATTTCATTTCACATTCAAGTTAAAAGAAGTGCACGACGCGTTAACGACGCGTGGTTCACGCATTGCTCACCCGTGACAGTCAAATGTAATGTTGAAATATCCACTCTATAAATCGATTGTACTATCAAGACAAAATCATTTCGCTTCGGGAAAACAACCATTAAAATTTCACGCTGTATATATATATATATATATTTATGCCATGAGGTTCCGGTAGACCTGTACGCTCGCTCATCAGACCGAACCAATGAAACAGTCGTGAACCAATTCGCACTGTGGCATTGAAATTCGAGCTTTATTTCTTGTTACTTAGAGTGGATATTTCAACATTCAAGTTAAAAGAAGTGCACGACGTGTTAACGACGCGTGGTTAGTAGACAGTCAAATGAAATATCCACTCTAAGTAACACGTTACAAAGGTAATATTTAAATGCCATACTGTGAGTCGAGCTGGAATGGAGTCCACCCACCTACCTACGTTATTAGTACCTATCTAGGTACCTCTTAAGGAAAATTGTACAAACTATTAAATGCATTGGTACTCACAGAAAAATATATGTATCCAAATATTAAAATTAGACAAGTACTCAATTTATCTGTGATTATTCCCTAAAGATGTTAATGCTAAGGCAAAGCAATACATATAATTTGTATGAGACTATTTTTTAAATAAAAATAATGAATCATGACCGTTTATTATTTTTAATAACCTGATCAGCAAACTTTTGTATGCAACTGTACTAACAAAACATCCATATTATCCCGGTCATTTGAGACGATTGCGCTTATATATATTGCGGTCGCTTTTACGTGACCTCTTCAATTTGGTCGGCTATTATAATCGTCTACCACGGGTATTTTTTACAGCTGTTTATTTGGTTATAAGTGTATTGGTGAATTTTGTTATATGTGCTTGAAATTTTATTATGGTCTACCAACGATAAAACATACCTACTATCAGTCTAAACATCACCCTAAGTGACTAAAACTAAGCTCAAAGGGATTGTTCGACAAGAATCATTATAGAAATTCAACCAGAAAAAAAAATTGGCAATAACCCCAAAGTAGTTTTAAAAACTTCCACAGACTTTCAGCTATCCAAAGCAATATAAATAAATAAATTTTCGGGACATTATTTGGGTGAAATTAGAGTGCAAACATGGAACAACAGGCGAAAAACACATTTTTTAGTTTACTAAGTTTTTAGTTTATAGGCGGGAACACATACAATACTTTAGTATTGTATGTGTTCCCGCTTGGAGTAATCCTAAACTATAAATAATTGCTGATATGGGGTGTTTCGGAAAACCAATGGAGAGAGGCTTCTAAAACTTTTATTTGGTTCTTGTTTCACAGGCCACCTGTATAATAGAACCACTAATCTTGATTAAGTTTTGGCAATCTACCATCTTCAAAAAGATAATACGACTCCTCGGGTAGCTCTTCAACATCCTTAGGATCGAATGGCCTTCCATCCTTGAACTTCCAATGAGCTTTCTTGAAGTGATGTCTCATATCTCTGGCCATGAAGAACATACTATCACACAATGGGCAACTAATTGTTTTCTCCATATGTTTCTTTATTCTATGACTCTTCATCATACTAGAAGACCTGAATCTTTGTCCGCAAAGATCACAGGGGTAAGGTGCTTCCCCAGTATGCATTCTCATGTGCATTTTAAGACACACACGGTTCGCAAATTTCCCCCCACAAACGGAACAAAAGCAACTGTTGTCATTTGTGTGTGTTGAAATATGTTCTTTCAGTCGAACTTTACCGCAGAAGTCCTTACTGCATATATGACAGACGTATGGCTTGATTTTTAGATGATATCGGTTCAAATGAGCGTCTAAGTCACATTTCTTTCTCACTACATGTCCACATAAATTACATTTAATTGAAGGCTTCCTTGATACAACTTTTTGTTTCTTTGGTTCTGTACTAATGCCGTCGTCCTCCCCTTGTTCCGTGCCAACTCCATGTACTAGCTCCATATGCCTTTTTAAACTTGAAGGTTTGATAACCTTGTTGCACCGAGGACATGGTTTTGGATCTAAGTGGATTCTTTGATGGAAGCGTAGCATTGATTCCAGGTGAAACGACTTGCCACATACTTCACAGATATGGCCCAAAGTTGTATCTCTTTTATACGGGCACCTCACCGCATGCTGGGGGTAGAATGACGCAGCAACCCTTTTGTTACATCCAGAACATTTTATTCGGTTGGTATAATGCCTTTGATTGTGAATGTATAATTTACTTAAAGAATAGAATTTTTTCGAGCATACTTTGCATGGATAAACTTCATCTTCTCCATGGAACTTTTCATGTTCAAGCATTTCTTTTATATTTTTAAACATTATATCACATAAAGAGCATTCAATGTGTTTTCTCCTTTTCTTGCATTGTATTCCGCCATGAACCCTCGCATGATGTTCTTCCAGTTCTATTTCAATAAGAAATTTGCTTTTACAAAGGGCGCATGCGTAAACTCCTTCATTGTGTTTCAAGTTCTCATGAGTGGTCAGTTCTTCCGCAACGTCGAATGAGGCAACACAGTGAGCACATTGGAACGGCCGTATAACAAGTTTGCAGGCCTTCCTATGTGTTATCAAAGTTCTGCTGTCTTTGAATTCAAAGTCGCAGTAAGGACAAAACAGATCTTCATGGAATTGCATGATGTGTGTTTTTAAACTCAACTTAGTGTAAAACTGTTGACTACAATCAGCACAAGTAAACGGATGATGGTCCAAATGCTCTCTGTTAGCGTGCCCTATAAGATGTTCTTTTCGCCGAGTAACATAATCACAATCCAAGCATTTTATTTTGTTCACATGGCTCAAAACCTGCTCTCTATAAGAATTTAGATACTTATAGTGAACGCATGGCATGACAAAACATTCTGAGCATGAGAACTTGCATTTATGCTTCTTCATTTCAGCATCCATAAAGTTCTTCAGACACATTACACACTGAGATTTAGCTCTTGTGTCATTGACCAAGTGGCTTATTTTGAAATGTGTATCCATAGACTCTTGGGTGTAGTAGACTAGATCACAAAACTTGCAAGGGTACACCAAATTAGGATGGAGTGTTCTCAAATGTTCCATTAAATCCCCTTCTGGAAGTATAACTTGACATAACTTGCATCTAGCCCTGCTATGCGTCTTGTAATGTATGTTCAAATATTGCTGAGTGTTATAAGTTTTGTCACATAGCTTGCAGCGGTAAACAGACTTTTTATGCTTGGCTTTTTCATGTTCCTTTAAGGATCTGTAAGTGGTGAAAATATCTGGACAATCAATGCATTCATAAGTGTTGTACCGTGGAGCTGAGGTCCGTACAGAGTTTAAAGGCTTTATCACAATATGACCTTCTTTCAAGCTTATGTTTGGAGTTCCATCAGGTTTTATAACTTTCCTTGCTTTGATTTGCCTCACTTCCTTCGGTTTTTCTGTTTCCATTTTTATAACTATGGGTTTATGGACTTTGGCAACTTGAATTACTTTTGGCTGTGGTGGCTTTGGATTAATTGGTTCTTTCATAGCAATGGGTTTAGCAGTTGGCACAATTTCAGTCATCGACTTAACATCAATGATTGTTTTGTAAAGTTCAGTGTCATTTTCCAAAACAATCATTACGTTGGCAGTATCGTAAGTCACAGATTCATCAAGTTGTGTGTTGATGTCTATTACTTTAGAATCAAGGTCTGAGATGCAGTTATTAAGGATTTTGTTCAATTGTTTTGTGTTGTGTATAAAAAGATAAGATTGTATTGTCTTCTCTGTACAACTGTCGCATAAGTGAGGACTTGACATGAAGTTTTCAATCTGGAAAAGAAGATAAATAATTTTTGATGTTATGTTCATAATTTTAACAAATTAAAAACATGACCTTATGGTCATGACGTCAATGATGATACTTCGAAAATATAAATGTGATAAGTACTCACGTCTTCATTAAATACATAGTTCAGTATATCCTGCAGACATTTAGAGAATGTCTGATGACTGATAACGAGTTCCATGTCAACAGAACAGAAGTTGCCACGGCTCTCCAGACATAGTCCGCAGAATGTGGGAGACGTCCATACAGTCTTAAGTTTCTGTTTTATCCATTCTAAGTGCTCTGGAGCGGTGTAGTTTGACTCCGCTTCCATCTTGCATTTGCTGAAAAATGTTAATTTAAAAAAAGTTTATTTCCAGATGAGGTATTTATATTTTCTTTGCTTTTATCAACTGTAAGCAGTAAGTTAAATTTTACTTTACTAATCGGTGGCATCAACAACCATGTCCGAATTTCTTTTGAGGTCTCCTCCGGAGCTTGCCATTACAAATGATCATTGTGTAGTTCTAAGGGTCTGTGGATCATTTTAGGAAGCCATCCAGTAGTTTAGCAAATACAGGGTGTTTGGCAGAACTTTGAACATACGAAAATGGTGGATAGGTGGGGTCATCTGCTACTTACTCAGCCCTAATTTATTTGGCCCTGGCCCCCTGGATATTTTGCTTTCTTCTAGTTTCACCACTTTCTTAACTTTAAAGTGTAATTTTTACTAAAAATGGGTAAAACAGGCAGTATTTGATTTTTTTTAAATTTAATGTTGGCAGATTCTTTTAAAACTATTGCTTTATTCGGATGTTAGCTAGAAAAAAGTTATGAGTCCTCAAACTTACAGAAAGTTGTAAAAAATACTTAAATCTTAATTTCAAATTGCATTAAAAAAAAAAACAAAAATGATTGAGGAGTTCCAATTCTAGCAAAACATCCCTAGTGTGTGACCTTTCTAATGGTATATAATTTGCTTTTATAAAAAAAAAACTTAGTTATTTCATAATTTTATCAAGTAGGAAATTTTGACGAAAATCTACCTTTACGGAAAGTGAAATGTTTTGCGAAATTTAATACTGCAAGGTTGGTAAACATTAAATGATCGATTTAAACTCACACGTGAAGAGACAAAGAGGCTTCCAGAGAAAATCCAGTGTGAACAACTACTTGGATTTTTTGGTAAATGATTTACCACCATTAGTGGAAGACGTGTTCCAAGTAGACATAAACAGGCCTATTGTCTTTCAACACGATGGTTGTTTTGCTAGAATTGGAACTCCTCAAACATTTTTTTTTAATGCAAGTTGAAATTAATTAATTAATTAAGATTTAAGTATTTTTTACATCTATCTGTAAGTTTGAGGACTCATAACTTTTTTTTCTAGCTAACATCTGAATAAAGCAATAGTTTTACAAGTATCTGTCAACATTAAAGATTAAAAAAAAACAACAAAATATTGCCTGTTTTACCCATTTTTAATAAAAGTTAGGTACTCTTTAACGTTAAGAAAGTGGTGAAACTAGAAGAAAGCAAAAAAAAAAAGACAATAAAAATATCCAGGGGGCCAGGGCCAAATAAATTAGGGCTGAGTAAGTAGCAGATGACCCCACCTATCCACTGTTTTCGTATGTTCAACATTCTGTCAAACACCCTGTAAATTCGTTTTTAAAAACAGAGGGGATGCCTACTTAAAATTGATTAGAAAAGAAGGGATAGAATAGAATGTACAACCACAAATCATGTGAATGATTACAAACTGAATGAATGACTCAGCTATGCAAGTGCGAAAATAAAGCAACATTGTTAGGTAGTTCCACAGCAATTTTTTTTAGGCTTCAGTGCACTTCAGCTATGTGACCCTATCTACGCACTAGGGTGCAGGTAGCAGGAGGACGGCGTGCGCACAGTAGTGAATTAAATAGTGTTTAGTCATACATTATAATTTTAAAGGGATTCTATTTAATTAGTGTTAGATTGATATTAGATTCTGATAAGAATAATTAGCGTAAGTTGAAAGTAAAATATGATTCTTTGTTTGTGTAGATATTTTGATGGTTTCAGTTTTAAAAGATAAGATTTTAAATCTACCCTTACAATTTGAATCGTGTAAATCGGTCCAGGTATTTAGAAGTTATAAGCAGATTTGTATAATACCTACATTTTAAAATGACTCATTTATGAACAAATGTAAAAGAGGAGTCTCAGATCTCGACTTAGGGAAAATTAACTTCTAGAATTATCCTAAAATACCCAAACTGTGTATAAAAGACGGACCATTCGCTATTTCATCAGTCATTGACCGGTTAAGTAGTCACGGCCAAAGTAAATAAGTTTGTAGGCCAAATTCTGAAATTTGTAGTAAAATATATCAAAAGTTATATCAATGTTAAAGTGGCTCCTCAATCTAAACATGAATTGAGGAGCCACCTGGAACACGGAAAGTATTCAATGAATATATCTGAAAATTTTGAATCATTTAGTAGTAATTGTTTATAGTGCCTATTAAAAATCGGAGTCCAGTACTGTTAATATTCAAGAATATACAATACTTTTAATGTGGCTCCTCAATCTATACATAAGAGCGTGAATTTCCATGAAAGTAATTGGTCAATTTATATTCCACTCCAAAAAACATTTAGTAGTAAGTGTGTTCGAATTTGTAGCATATGGACAAAGTAGTAAAACTGAATGAATTTAGTAAATAAGTGCATTTAATTTGAATGCAGTGCAGTACATGAATGTCATGATACTTTCCTTACCTACATTCTGCTTTTCATACAATAATAATCTCTATTGCAATACCTAACCATTCAACATACTAGTCAAGATAAAACATAATTTCAATCTGATTTCAATAATTTCTGTCAAGCTTAACATTTTGTATTTATTTCATTATTTTCTGCCAGTGTCATGTCATCATTCTTAGCAAGTCTTGGTTTGGTTCCTATTCTGTTCCCACTTCCCAGTGCTTCATTATGATTGATCATGATTCATGCATGTTCGTCTCCCTAGTATAAGAAGTGTTCTGTGATGTTCGTAGACGGGGCAATGAGTTGGAATGATAATTTGCCGTGGGTGCTAAAAATGTTAACATTTCAATAAAATGCTCTGAATATATTTGTTTTGACAAAAATTACTATTCGAACGTTAATTTCTAGGTTATGTGACGTACGCAATTTGTGGGACAAAATGGCGTATTTTCTCTATTGTTAAAGCGTTCGGAAAATAAGAAAACAACGCCTAGTATTGATCTAAAACTCTGAACCCAATAATTAATAGTATTTTTATGGAAGACGTTGACTTACCTTGCAGGTTCCACGTTCCAGTTTCTTTCTCGTTCAGTCGATAAAATTAGCTTGTGTTTTAAGGCGTCTGACGATATTCACGTTACGCCGTGTACCTGTACAACAGCACTTTTTTATCAGACTTTAGCAGCTAAATAAGTTATAAATATAAGCTGATGATGATGAATTACATATTCTTGACCAGAAAAGCTTGTCACAAAGTTTTGTAATTTTTTGAATAACAGTGACATGGAATGCTTATAAAGAGCGTTGTAATTTGACTTTATAGTTGACTTGACAATTGACATTGTCAAGACGCCCCGAATGGATAGCTCAGTATAGTATAAAGTACTCTGTGGCTCGCCTCAAAAGCATTCTCTGTTGCCGATTCTGTTGTCATACATACACAAACCAAACTTAATTTAGGCTATTGCTAACTTTTTTCTCTAATAAAACGTAAATAGAGCTGTCAAATTTAGTTGGAGCTAATATTTCCATACAAATTCAGAAGACACGTCGACATGTCGACTAAAAACACGGTGAAGCACGCTACGGCGTAAACTAGTTTTACATCTCTAACTTAGTTCATAGCTATAGCCGTCCTTTTCTCGCGCTGCCTGTTAGTAAAAGATAGCGATTCTCTAAATTAAGTTTAGTTATTGGACAAGAGAATCAGCACCTCTATCTACCTACAGTCCGCGCGCGAGCTCCGAGGAATCGGGGGCTGAGGAAGCGGGCGGTTTCCAAGCACATACTATCCTCATATAATTATTTCATAATTAATTAGATGCGTGGCGTGTGGAGGCGAAGGATGTGTTGGTTATTAAATAATTCTATGAGAATAGTATGTGCTTGAAAACAGCCTGCTTCCTCGGAGCTCGCGGGCGGACTATATCTACGGCTCCACCACGCACCGCGCCGACCCCATTCGCGCCCTTCTGCTAAAAATCTCGAAATATTCGTAAGAGTATGTAACGCTGCCAACTGTCCAATGGGGAGGAAAACTAAGTTTTTATCACGATAGATGGCGCACAATCGACTGTACCTTGTTTTGATATATTAGCTGTCAAGTCGTATGGATTTTTGCTACCTACTAAGTTTAGCTTTCTTATTTTCCGGAATTTTGTCCAAATTGCATCAATGTAGTGCGTTAACTTGTAAAAACAGAAGAGTACATTTGTTTCCTAAAGAAAGTAAGGACAGTAAACAATAGGGGTTGGCGTTACGTATTAAAAACTTAGCTACTACACGATTGTCTGCTACGCATTTCACAGAAGAGGATTAGATTTGTAAAGGAGCTGTCCTTTAGGCTGGGTAATATATCTATAAAACAAATAATAAAGATTATTATCAAATAAAATAAAAACTATTATCATCAAAATAAATGTGTCATAAAATGTATGTACTACTAAAGAAGCCTCCTAAAGATTTAATCAATCAATATAGGTATTTAGTTTTCAAAATATTCCTGTACTGCCTGTCTGTTAATCATTGGTAAAGGTGTATCTGCATTTATGTCTTTGAATGTATCAGAAGGTGGATATAAGTATGCGGTGTCGTCTTGGATGTCGCAGTCAGCACCAAAGTTTTGGTTTCGATCATACGAATGTAATCTAAGAAAAAATTAAATAGGAATGTTAGTCCGTGGCTTGTAGAAAAAGGCTAACAAGCAATCATAACCTCAAATATTTTAAGTGTTTCCTTTCAATCAAATCGGCCTTTTTGCCGGCAGCTGCTGCGTTCCTTTTACGGAGCTTTACTTTTAGTTGAAGCACAGTCATAAACGCGTACATATTATAGTCGAATTACACTTTTAAATCTCATAAATAGCAATCACACTATTGTCACAAAAGGTAAACAAGGTACAGTCGACTACAGCGACATCTACACACAGCTTTGAGTGTGGCTCCTCATTTAATCGAATAATCGAGGTTTAAATCGACTATTCACCGACTCTTTCGTTTGGCACTATAGATGAAAAAAAAAAAAGAAATGGACATTTTGATTTCTGAATGATGTGTTGCTTTGGTTGCTGAGTATAGGTAAGTCATACATAATATATATTTACATGCTCTGTGGTCATACAAGTGTTCTGTCTGTGATGAGCTGTCAAATAATATTGTTTTGTATGCGGGGTGAGGCTGAATGGTCTATAGATCGATGCCTGCCTTTTAATACAGGCGAATTGGCGAAAGAAATTAAAAAGAAAAAGTATGCGGGGTGTTTATTTTACTTTAGTTTTTCAGTTGTATTATTTTAATTATTAACATGGACATGTTAAATATACTGGTAAATCCAAAATATATGAAAAGTGTTTGCTTTCTATGTTATAAACAAAGTGATAAAACTACAAGCTTACATGAAAACATAGAAATTCATGACGAGTACTTTACTTTGAATCTAACTTTGTGGAATGTTATGAAAAAGTTATTTCCGTCGCACGTAAGTAATTCATTTATTTTTAGCTGAAGATGTTTACCTGGTGATGATAGAAACGAATCATCAACATTTCATAAAATTACAACAGTAATAATTGAGGAGGCTAGGAACAAAAAGTAACATTTACACCATTTAGTTTTTTGAATAAATTGGGAAAATAATTTTTTTTGTTGATCTGTAATATTATTATTTAATTTTTATTTGCCATTATGGGGTCAATTATATTGTAGATTATAATCTACTTTAAGTATTTGTGTAGGTTTTAAAATTATGCCAATATGCTACAAAGTATTTATAAAATGACACCTTTTGAAACAAATTAGGCAAGTAAATTAAAAATTTAGATATTCATACAATTTTTTTTATTATACATGTAACTCTCCACAGTCAGTCTCCAAACAGTCACACTCAGCATCTTCATTATCTTCATCATTGTTTTCACTGGTATTGCTTTCATATAAAATGTCACAGTACCATTTTAAGGCAGGCTCATTTTTCCACTCTTCTCCAAACTGTTTGATGAGCAGATTCTCCACATCCTTTTTCTTTGTACCTTTGATAAAATGCCTCAATTCTTTCTCAACTAATTTGACATTGGTCAAATTGGTTTTATGCTTTAATTGATTTTTACCATAATTCAAATTGTTTAACTTACATAGTAATCGTCACAAAGCAATTGAAATTAAATGTTTTTAGTAAAATGTATACGTTTAGATCTGACCTAATGCCATCGGACGTATTTACTAAGAAAAATGTCACTTTTTGATTTTGAACTCTTAAGTCATACCGTGGTTGAATAAAAATTTTACTTTTTGTTCCGGAAACAGTTTTTCGGGTTGATTTTTTCTATGAAAAACGTGCTCTTTTTGATCTTTATCATTGCAGATTCGGATAAAAATCAACCTTCTGAGCCCGATTAAAAAAAAAATCAAGAATAGCCAAATATGTAAATGACACCTTTTGTTCCTAACCTCCTCAATTATGAGTTGTAATAAAAGACAGAAAAATGCTAAGCTTACATTTTCATTGACTCCACAAATACTCATTTGCCTGACTTGGTGAGGCCCTGTGAAAGATGTAGGGTACTCTACCAAGAGGAACTGCATTACTTTTCTAAACCTCCTTGATCATTACTCAAGTATTTAACCTGGAGCGGTTTTGTAGTTTATTTTATAATTATCTTTTCAGGACCTACTTCTACCACAAGCATGTGAAGACTGTTCAAGTGTAATAATTAAGATATTCAGTCTATTACAAAGAAACTACTTTAAAAATGAAATGCTTAGCCATCTTGTAGACAATTTAAATGAAGAAGTTGACAATAAAATTGAATGTGCAAGACAACCAAACAAATATAAACTGAAAGTTAACTTACCTACCTATGAGAGTATTATAACCAATTCAAAGAAGCAGCTGAATAATGTAGAATGTAAGAAATGTGATATGAAATTCAACTCAAAAGTATTACTTCAGAAGCATTTTAAAATAACTCATAAGAACACCAATGCAGCTAATATCTGTGATATTTGTGGAAAAATATTTAATAAAAGTTCAACATTAAAAAATCATTTGTACAGCCATAAAGGAAAGCAATGTCCACACTGCTTTAAAGTACTGAAATCTCACGCGCATTACAACATACATATGAAAAATCATAATGCTTTAACTAAAAGGAAAAGGGGGAGCAAATATCACTGTTGTGGCAGCTGTGACTATAGGAGCCTAAATAAGAATACACTTGAAGCTCACATCAACAAGGTACATCTAAACATAAGGCCTTTTGTCTGCGAAATATGTCAAAAAGGATTTTATAAAAAGAGTAACTTAACACAGCATTTTGTAACACATGAGAAAATAAAAGACAAGACTTGTGAGATTTGTGGCAATACATTTGTGAATGAAAAGACATTGGCAGAACATTTAATGCTACACTCTGGTCAAAAGCCTTTTAAATGTGAAACATGTGATGCTGAGTTTATTACATCAGGTCGTAGATTGGAGCATGTGAAGAGAAAGCATATGGAGAAGGTTGAATGTTGTGTGGTTTGTGATAAAAAGTTCAGTTTGAAAAAAGATTTGAACTCTCATTTGAAACAGGTGCATGGAGCAGAAAATTATGTTTTGAAACTTGAAAATGAGCAAACTGAATTGCAGGTGATCAGGTTAATAAATGATGCAAAAGTGACGATCATGCCTGCATAAATAACATCACTCATGACATAATGAGACATTTCAGTATTGCATCGCATCTGCAGAGTTTTTCATATAGATAGTGCAATCCACGAAGACGCGCCCCACTCTTCTTCCTAAACGCTTACAGTGAAAGGACGAGAGCAAGTGAGTGCGAGTGAGGTAGGAAGAAGAGTGGGGCGCGTCTTCGTGGATTGCACTATCTATACCGTCTTTGGCTTGTTTGTCATCCAATAATAACTATGTTAAAATATGTTTATTTAAAATTGAATTAATTTAACTAAAATATTAACATTTGTTAGCTTACCTCCTCAGCAACGTTCTGGCTATGTGTGAAGGGAAACGGCCAGTAGTTGTACTAGCAGCTAGCTAGTGCTAGCTGCTAGTTGTGGGGTAAACGAGGATATGGAAATAATTATACTTTATTTTTTATCCTTGTAAAACTAAAACACTGTATTTCTTTGAAATGTAATAAAAATCAGCATGTATAACTGTAGCTTATATTTAATTTTATAAAAAAAAATAAGGTACAAAAGGACACATCATATTTTTAACAAAGATTTGTCAATTTACTCCTCTATTCTATACAATAAATATACAAAATACGGCAGTGTAATGAGTATTATTAATTAAAATGATTACAAGCAATTTTGTTTTTTCTATGCATCACAATACGGTTTCTAGCTTCCTTTATATTCAATACAGTTGGTTTTAAAAGGTATTATCATTTGTATTACGCTATTTAATCGCTAAAAAGTTTATATTTATACAGATACAGGCTGTGCATAGTACGTAATCTTACAGAATGCGTAGGTATATTGTTCTATTTCTAGATCTTTCCATAATAAGTTATGACATAGTTTGTAAGAAAAAGGAGGAAATAGGGGTCTTCTGTCAGCCTAGTTCAGCATTGATTAACTAACTAGCGAAGTACATTTTATATAAGAAATATTTTTTATAACAATTGGTAACTATATTTCGGTAACTATGTCAATATAATACTAACTTAATCTAAAGGTATTATATTAAAAACAATTATTCTGCTAAAGTAATCTGTACAACGCACAAGATTTGAATCAGACATTTTAGTCGACATTTTTATGTTAAAAAAAGTTGTTCCAAATCTTGCCCGTTTCAAAGAATAATATCAGTTACAAGAGCATTTTTTAACAAACGTGTTTGTTACACTTATGATATTTCACACTAATACTACGCGAGTTACTTTATCTGTCATGTTTACTGCTCCATTTTTATTGCTTGAACATTCACTGTCTCTTGTTGCAAATTAAACGATCCTAAATATTTTCTATACTATTTCCTATTTTTCGGATGTTCTGTAGGAAACTGAACGTGGGTATTTTTCACTTATCATTATGCCAATGCCAATGACAGTTGTCACTGTCACACTTCGCAAATCTAGTGGGGAGCGCGCCATTGTTATGTAATCGACTATTTAATAATTTTCGCGTAATTCTAACAAGAAATACAACTTCAGTTCATTGTAAACCTGCGTAGTCGTTGGGGGTAGTATCTAGTATTGGTAGCCACCTCCTTGGCTGGGTGGCACGTAGGCCTGGCCACCGCTGGCACTGCCTGAACCGCTGCCATAACCGTTGCCGGATGCACTGCCGCTACCGTAACCAGCGGTCGAGGGACCACTGCCGTAACCGCCAGCAGGTGCATCAGGGTACCTCGCTTCACCTTCGTATGTCACCTGAAGCATAAAGAAAACGTTAGCTACGACTGTTACGAGTAGTTACCGGTCAAAGAAAAGATTATTTACACAAAATTCGCATTTTGAAAAGATCTCTATGAAAGCACAATAGGATTATGTTTTCTATTTTCTGCACTCTATTTCATTAGAAAAACCGAAGTCTGATATATTTCAAAGCAGCGCCATCTATTACCATGGTTATCGCAAATAAACGTATTTTCTTTCTTTCTTCTTTCTTTACCAAGTAGCGGAATTACAACAAACTTACCTCCGCGTTGAATCCGTTCTTCCAGTCCGCGGTGTACTTGACGATCTGCGTGCGACCATCAGGCAATGCTACTCTGTACTCTCCCCTCGTGATATCGCCGTCGGATATCGCGTTGTGGCTGTAGTCGTTGCCATCTTCGGCCACCTGGTGGAATGAAATAAAATTTAAATACTGAACCGCCATTTTCTTTTCCAACAGCCGAGAGAGGTTGTCTGATTGTCTATGCTTCGCCCACTTTCGCTAAAGCTATTTAAATAGGTAAGGAAGGTCCTACGCATTAAGATCGAAAAAGCAATACTTAGATTCCCTAATGCTTTTTTGAGATATTTTTGCGACTAAGTACCGGATTCAAGAAGTTCTCCGAAGAAAACTCTTTAACGGACTCCTGCAGACAACACCCATAAATTTTTGGGTTCCTGGTTCTTAAGTCATAGATGTAATGTCATTAATAATGTGCTAGTGTCAATGGATCTCATGTGTCCCTTTGAAACAGACTGACGATCAATAGTTGTTTGGCATTAGGAAACCTGGAATAGCCTCCTCAGGTGGATGTAGGCGCTCAGCACAAACAGCTAGCAAATGGCATCTAGCATCTTGCAATTGCTACTAAATAGGCAGCAGAAGCTGAGTTGACAAACATACGACTGTATTCCTCGAAGGGTTAGGCAGAGGCACAAGTAAACCTACATTTAGCCAGTGCTATATAGGGGCGAGCCTCATCATGTCATTCTCCTGCCCTTGTCCCAATTTATTTGGGGTCGCCGCAACATGTCTTTTTCTTCCATACTTCTCTATCAGTCGTCATCTCGGTAGTTACACCCTTTCTGGCCATATCATCTTTCACACAGTCCATCCATCGTTTCTTTGGTCTTCCCTTACTCGTATAGCCCTCCACATTCATACTCAACACTTTCCTGACGACATTTTCCTCATTCCTCCGCATCACATGCCCATACCATGACAACCGATTTCCACACAACTTTTCAGTCACCGGTGTCACTTTCAGACTTCCTCTTACATACTCATTTCGTATTCTATCCATTCGCGTAACACCACACATCCCTCTTAGCATTCTCATTTCGACTGCATGCAATTGCCTTTCATTCATTCTTTTTATGGCGTAACATTCTGATCCATACATGACGGCAGGTCTAACCATTGTTTTATAAATCTTCCCCTTGAGTTTAAGGGGAATGCGGGAGTCGCAGATTGTTCCCGTGACCTGCCGCCGTTTCATCCATCCAGTGTTAATTCTGTGCTTAACAGTCCGATCTACTTCGCCATCGCTTTGCACAAGTGAACCAAGATACCGGAAGTCGGAGCAGGACGGGAGAAGCGCGCCATCAAGCGCTATGGCTCCAGAACTGGAGGGACCGCCAAAATCGCAGAACATATACTCGGTCTTGGTTCTGCTGATTTTCAAGCCGACATCATCCAGTTTCCGATGTCATTTCTCCAATTTGCTCTGGATCTCAGGCCCATCTTCACCGACAAGAACGATGTCGTCGGCAAATAGCATGCACCAGGGTGCCTCTTCCTGTATGTCCACTGTTAGAGCGTCCATAATCAACAGGAAGATGTATGGACTTAAAGCCAACCCCTGGTGCAAGCCTACCGCCATACTGAACTCGTCGGTGTTGCCAGCAGCCGACCGGACATAGGTACAAGATTGACTGTACATAGCACGAATTAACTCTACATACTTCCCGGACAAACCTTTCTCTTTCAAGGCCCACCACAAGACATCCATACAGCGGGCGAGCCATCAACTGAGCACAAATCTAAACTCCGGGCTACTACTGACAAATTGATCCGTTAAGTTAAATAGGCTGACTGTAACAGACCTGGTAGGAGAAATCGAACGGCATGCCGGGCTCGTGATGATGATGATCACCGTGGTCGTGGTTTCCGTTGCCGTGGTCGTGATGATCGTGATGATCATGATGATCGTGATGCTGGGAAAGGAAAAAGAAAATATTATTATCATTGGGCTTGTGGCTAAGTAATAACAGCCGCACAAGTCGATCGATCAGATTAAGGTACGCTAGCCGCGGTAGGTCCGTGCATGGGATCTTTACATACTGAGATCCCTCCGTGCCTCGGAAAGCACGTTAAGCCATTGATCCCGGCTGTCATTCGTGGATCTTTAGTAGTCGTCAGAAGCCCGAAAGTCTGACAACCAGTCTTATCAAGGGGTATCGTATTACCCAGTAACTGGGTTGTGGAGGTCAGATAGGCAGTCGCTCCATGTAAAATACGGGTATTCAGTAGGTATTTCCACTGCTCTCATTATGCGACCAAAGGCCCGAGAATGTAGAACTGGTCGAAGCGGCCATGCAGTCCTAGACTGGTGGTACTGTACTTATGTACAGACGCCAGCACATCAAGCTACTACAATCTGTCAAATTTCTTTGATAGATTTTCAACTTTATTGCTAAAGTATTAGGTTTAAGGTTGATTGGGAAAATTTGACAGTTTTGGGTAGCTTGACCTGCTGGCGTCTGCACCTACTATGGAACTTACCTGGGGTAGGTAAGTTACCTGGGGTAGGTATGGAATGGAACTCGCTCAATGGTGGACATTACGGCGGGCTGTTTTTTTACGATGTTCAAACAGCATTCTTTCGGTTAAAGGAGATGTTCCAAAATGTATGGACCTTGGGCCAGGTACGTGTACACTATACATAAAAATAGGGAAATGCATTTAAAACAGTTCACAACTGTCCAATTACTTTTAAATGGTTTTGTTTTCTGGTAAACCACAATTCATGAAACTGCAACACACAACAAAAACCCGTCATGGCGGTAAGCTGTCATTTTGATTGATTAATGACGTTTGACATGTTTAATACTCAAGAAGAGGACTGAAGTGACAGTGTTGTGACAGCAGAGAGTCCTCTATCTATGATCAATGGTCAATCTATAGTTTACTGCGGTTTACTGTCACTGTTTTTATGCACAGAGTAACTAAATAGGTGAGACGCCATGTTGAAAGTCGATAACAATAAATGATAAATATCAATTCCCTACCACAAAAGTATACATTTAAATGATATTATCTGTATTTTTCCCGAATTCTACTGATTTTTCACTTTTTTTTTGAGGTAGTGTACACAGACATGGCCCATTTTTCCTTTACACATATCAGTAAAATACGTAGGAATCTACTGTTATTATTACAAACGGAACCCAGATATGTTATACACTTACAAAACAACAGAAAAAAGTGTTCCGCGCCGAGAGGCAGCACACATACACACTTTTCATTCATTTTACATTTCACTACAAGTAAAAAGGATAGAAAAAGGATAGCTTGATAAAACCAATAAGAAAAAATGGGACAGCTAGATGTTGTCAATTGCGCGTGAATGTAAACAAACATTATTCGGGCCACCAATCACCGCACGTTGGCATCATAGATTAACAAATTAACTAGGCAGAAAGTACAAACCGCGTGTACAGAATTTGTAGTCGGGATTTGTGCCTATGCAACGAATAAACACTATTAAAAGGTAGGTAGGTGAAAAATAAAACACGTTTTAAAAAGAAAGAAATATATATTATATTGTAAAAATAATCATACACCTTCGAAAAGATTTAATTTATTTCTTTTCTGTCTCTTAGAGAGCTTTTTTATTTCGGGATTATTTTTATGAGCGGAATGGAGGCGAACTGTTGTGTACTTATCAATTATAGTTTTAATTAAATGTATGCGATGATTAAAAGCAGGTGCTTGGTCTTTGGAATGTTCCAGAATTGAGTTAAATACGTTCGAATATAAAAAAGTTTTTAAAATATTACATTTTAGTCTCTCAATATCCTGATTATTTACAAAATGGGTACCGTTTTCATTTAAATGAGATTTTATAACCGTCTCAGATTTTAAACATACTGAAAACAAGTCTTCTGATGCATAACATAAACCTCCCATGTCTCTGATTGTGACCAACTTGTGGAACCACAATTTTTGATTGGTATATAATGTATCAACACATATTTCACACTTAATCATTTTCGTTAATTTTCGTGCAATCCAACCAGAAATGTAACCTGTTATTTGTTTAACTGACTCTGAGCAATTTTCACTATTCAACATTTCAGAAAGAATATTTACGTTGTTTTCACAATTTTTGTCACTAGATGTAGGGTTATCTAAAATATTTTCAGTTTCATCTAAATCTAAAGCACGAAGTCCTGATGATGAGTTAACATTTTCAATACCTGATGATGAGCATGTAAGTATAGGTATATGTTCCATAGGAATGCAATTTCCACTAAAGGCGCTGCGTAATTCTAGGTGGTTGAAAATTTTTTTGTACAATCCTTTAAATTGTACTGTGTTCGGATTATTATTATAACCACCTTGTCGTCTGATTACACCAAAATAATTTTCTATGTGGTCTTGAGATAATCGGTAAGTTGCTATGTACTCTAATGCTGGTGTGTGTCCTGATGTTGTAGCTGCAGTTACATAGGTGGTGAAAAGATGTTTTAAACTTTGAATACAAATCAAAAATCCTAAAAAGCCAGTTTTAGATTTGCATTCAAGTATGGATTTTTTGGATATGTTTATTATGATTCTTTGTCTTATTACACGTTTTGTTTTATTGTAAATTCGTAATGATAAAATATATTCCTTGGCCTTCTCTAAAAAACTTAAAATTTGAGCAGAATTATTTGAATTAATGGGTTTTTTGAAATCATATTTTCCTGATGACCTGGAATTAAAAATGTCAAATAAATCATTAAAGATTGAGATAAACTCTACGGTTGGTTCGGTATTTATAATTTTGGATGATACTATTAATTGATCACAAAGTTCTAAAGCACGGGCTATACTTCTGCTTAATAGCTGTGTGGCTAATTTAACTTTCATTATTTCGTTTCGAAAATGTATATGTCTTTGCGAGAGTTTATTGGCAAAATTTAATCCTTGACTTTTTTGAAGTTGATTTAAAGCAACAATTAAGCTCCATCTTATTTCTTCGTTATTATTTCCAAATATAACTTTTTTTGCTTCGAAGGTATTGCGTACTAATTTGATCATATGGCATGGATCCAAAAATACAGCAACTTCAATGCCGCAATCAGGGTGTAAAAAAGTCGTTTTTAAATTATTTGGCGTTTTTAAATTACAACCTAAAAGTTCAGCCGCAGCCAAGTTACTTGGACAACCATCAAATGTGACTGCCACAACATCAGCACCTCCATCGTAACATTTGCTTATGCAAATATTTATTAAATTTGCCCGCGTTTCTGCCGACAGATTTTTAATAAAAAAGTAACCTACTGGCAACTTCCAGCTTTCGTTAAGAGCAACTAAAATGAAGACGTACACTTGTGTAGCAATGTCATTGCTGGGGCTAAAACCGATACCGAAATCAACAAGACCGTCAGTTTTTTTACCAGTCCAAATTGTTTGATGCCTAAGCGCCATTTCATCTGCTACAAGGGTACATATTATACGTTTACCTGATAAAGCACTTCTCTTTTCCAAAATATCAAAGGCTTGTTGCGTGAACCCCGGCGAACAAGAAGTGTTTTCATACCACTTGGTTAATACACGTGGATGTGGCAAAGCAGTATCAAATACACTTCTTACATATTTGTAAGCGGCAGAAGAATAAAAATTAAGAGTAAGTGCGAATTTTCTGAGTGCGGGGGGATACTTTACGCGATATGACTTCTTTGATTTTTTCTTTAAATGGATTCTATTTATTAAATTTAGGACTTCGGTCTTTAAATTAAGTTGTGAAAACTGTTCTTTTGAAATGTAATCTTTTCTCTTTAAATCTTTCAATATCACGGCTATGGTGGCAACACGTTTCTTCAGTCTTTTATTTTGTTGAACTAGTATTTTGTTTTTTTTCTGTAACAGTTTTTTCTTACATGTTAATTCACGTACGCGTTTTTTAAGTGCCGCTTTTCTTGGTGATTCAAAAATATCTTCCATATCCGGTATGCTGACATTGTCGAGACTTGTCGGGGAGTTTTGAATATTTATATTGATGTGTTCCTGGGAAATAAAACAAAATAAGTTAAATAAATCTCGTCACCATCGTGGTAGGCTTTAAAAAAAGTTAAATACAAACGACGTTATAAGTAAAGGGAAACTAGTGGCGGATTGAGATTGTACTGAAAGCTGAATAATGATAATGGTTTTATTTAAAATGCCAGAACAAATGCTAGAGCAAATCGTAGGGTAGACTGCGAAATACTCATTTTTTACACTTTTAATTACCTCTATAACGGGAACAGCGTTCTTTTTGAGAAGTGTTCGACCTTTGTTTGAAGTATATTTATCAGTAGCCTTGAAATGATTGCTACAAATTCTACTGCTTTTTGAGGGCGTCCAACTGGATTCACTTCTTTGTTTACGAACAATTGCGATCCACTCTTGAAGCCGGATCTCAGTGGTTGGAAACCTACGAAGAAAATACGGTAAATAGTCAAACTCGCTGTTGTCACACAGTAAAGTAATATAAACGATTCATTTCTTTGTTTACGAACAATTGCGATCCATTCTTGAAGCCTTATAGTATAATATAATATAATATAATATCCTGGGACATTTCACATGGTAGCTTTATTTTAACACTATCTGTGACATATTAAGGTAACGATAAGCTATTAATATTTTCTTTTCCTACATATTATGACATGTTTAATTTATAATTAAATATATGAAACAAAATTATAAAGAAAAGTTATTAAAAGGGAAACTAGAACTTTGCTGTAAAGATGACTTTACTGCCTAATATTCGCATCTGTACTTTTATTCTATGTCCGGAGTGCAAGCATCCTTGTCGTTCTTACGACAAAAAATGTATTTTCCATCTCTTTCTTTTTTCTAACCTCCAAATATCAGAATATTAGGAAAATAATTGAAATATTTTAATAAATCGAAGTATATTGTGTACTTACGTGTGGTATGAGATCCCTTGTGTTTTATTAACTTTGGTATCATAATTGGTACACTTTCTAAATACACAAGATGGCATTTTGGATGGTAATTACGTAGCAGCGCGCAACGTATCACTCGTAGACGTGCGTGACACAGACTAAAGGCAATACGTCCCAATTAGGACGTTTTCTAGTCTTCACGATTTGCGCGCTCATAACATATCTGTTTATTAGAATATCATTGAACGGAACCGTTTGATTTATTTGCTTGTCGATTTCGATAACATTTTATTGGAAACAAGAAATCATTAAATCCAACTATGTATATTATAAATTTAAAAAAAAATCTGCAGCAGGTTTTTATGAAGGAAATAGTTTTTAGAAGTGTGCCATTAAAATGGAGTTACGAATATGTTTTACGTTTTCCTACGTTTTGGTAAGATTTTGCTTTTAATTTTGTAGATATTTTTTCAATTGTCTTTTATTCTCGTGGACCTATGGAGAAGTAGACCTAGAGACTACATAGAGATATACAGAAAAAAAAAAATCAGCTGTTCAGTACATTTTGACGAATTATGCTAACATAAATGTACTGAACAGCTGATTTTTTTTCCCGATTTCAAGTTTGGTCCCATAGTAAAAGTTGTTCATAATGATGAGTACATTGATCCCTTAAGAGGTTGTTGGTGTTTTACCAATAACCCTGTATACTTACTACCTACACGCGTATCAAAGAACTGCACAGTTAGGTACCTACTCAGATATAAATTATTTTCAGGTTTTCGCAATTATTCCGATATGTAAAGCAAACTACGATGCACAGCTAGGTAAGTATCGAAGCAGTTTACCTATGGGAATACCTATCTCCGGCAATTGTTTTACGGGAATGCTGAATAAAATCCCTCTGTTAGCGCAATTCGAATGTTCATTTTTGTTCAATCCCACGTTCACACAACACCGACAAAATTAGATAGATATGAACGTTCATCTGTTCATTTCAATTAATTTTTCGATCATCCGGACCGCGAGTGAAAGGCAAATATGGGCAAAAAGTGAAGCGTTATTGATCAGCACCCTAATTGCGTAACACACTGTCAATCGTAATCTGAATCATTTTGAAGCAAATGGCTAATCCTAATGATTTTCATATGTTCGAAAAATTTGTCTGCTCGACAACGTAATTAACGCAATGAATATTGTAATAGGTTGGGGAAAAAGTTTCTTCGCATTTTTTAAGAAAATTCAAAACATTTTTTAATATAGTTTATTTACATTGAACTAAAGTAAGTATGTAGGAACCATTTTGTTCGATAACTTTTTGCCATCTTGTAGGTAGGGACATGATCCCATTGCTATAGAAATTTTGAGACTTCTGGTCAAAATACCGCGACAAGTGGTTTTGGCAGTCCTCTCGTGATGTTAACCTGACACTGCCTAAAGAATTCTGAAGAGACCGAAACAGGTGGAAATCTGAAGGTGCAAGGTCAGGACTATACGGCGGATGCATTAACACCTCCCAGCCAAACTCTCTTAATTCTTGCTGAGTGGCTAAAGATGTGTGAGGTCTAGCGTTATCATGATGAAAAACCACACCCCTTCTGTTGATTAATTCCGGCCGCTTTCTCTCAACTTCTTGCTTTAATCTCATCAGTTGTTCGCAGTAGAGTTCAGAATCGATGGTCCTGCCTGGTGGTAACAGCTCATAATGAATAACGCCCTTCCAATCCCACCACATACACAGCATCACCTTGTTGCGAGTTAACCCGGGTTTCGCCACAGTCTGTGAAGCCTGACCGGCCTTTGACCACGACCTTTTTCGCACGTTCTTGTCATACGTGATCCACTTTTCATCACCAGTTATCAGCTTCTTCAAAAATGGTTCGGTTTCATTACGTCGTAATAAAGAATCACAAATGAGTACACGGTTCATTAGGTTTCTTTCAGTGAGCTCGTGAGGTACCCAAATGTCGAGCTTTTTTGTGTACCCAGTTTTTTTCAAATGCGCTAAAACTGTTTTGTGGTCAATTTCCAGTTCTTCAGCTACGTCGTAACTACTGATATGCCGATCTTGCTCCACTTTTTCAAAAATGGCATCCATTTTATCCGTAATAGGGCGACCAGAGCGACGTGCATCTTTGACATCAAAATTTCCGGATTGAAAACGCTTAAACCAAATTTGTGCTACTCTCACAGACACTACACTAGGTCCATAAACATCGCAAATTTTTTTCGCGGCTTGCGTTGCATTTTTACCTTTTTTGTAGTAAAATTTTAAAATGTATCGAATTTCTTCATTAGATTCACTCATCTTGACGGTACGAAAAACAAATGAAAATCACACATTTTCCTAATTTGAATTTGGAATTATGTTCTTTAAAATTTAACTTTCAATGATACCAAAACCAGCCAGATACAAATAGTATAGCCAAAGAGATTTTATTACAAGTTCATACATACTATAATGCGAAAAGACTTTTTCCCCAACCTAATATGAACTGTCAAATTGAAACCGAATCCGATTGATAGTGCGATAAGCAATTGTCCCGCAGTTCTAATCAAAAAACATCTTTCAAACTCCAGCGATGAAAATGAAAGAAATGGACACGGGTGAATATATTTCTTTTTTTACAAAATACTAATATTCTACCCATGAATATGAACAACTTTCACTATGGGACCAACACTGAAATCACAAAAGAAAAAATCTGCTGTTTCATACAAAAGTTCAATACCTACTCTACCAAAAAGTATGAAACAGCAGATTTTTTTTTGTGACTTCAGAGTTGGTCCCATAGTGAAAGTTGTTCATATTCATGAGTAGAACACCCTGTGAAAGTTTAGCTAATGATTTAAAAATAGCCCTATATATACTTATACGTAATATGACAGGACACCATATTGACCCAATATTCTTATCTATAGCCCCTATGATGAAAAATAATCGAGTTGCGAAGAGGTCGGTGACACCTTTCCTTAGCAGCAGAAGTTCGCCGCCATCTGGACGTGTCCCCGGCGAACCACCTGGTGACTTGTCCTCGTACCCCAGTGGAAGCGACCTCGGCGAGCCATTGTCAAAGGATTCACCGTTGACAGCTGGTTACACGATAGTGCATCCTACTGCAATAGTCACACTCGGTGAAGGCGAGACATGGCCGCCGGACGTCGCGCGCCCTACTAGATGTACTACGTCAATGCCTTTACCAAAATGTAAGTAAGTACATATTAGAACGGACGAGAAATTGCATTCAAGATATTTGAAGCTTGAAGCAGGGACTGAGTTACCGGAATTAAATGAAATAAAATTGTTTATTCTGTAAATAGGATATCAGAAGTGTAAAAGTGTTACACGCCATTCTATTAAGAACAAAAAAAAATAGGCTAGATGGAGTCAACATTTCCTATCTGACCACCCTTGAGAAAAAATGGCGAAAGTTAGGGGTCTCTTTTAAAATCCAGACATAATCTTGGTCAAATCATGTGAGGACCATGTAGATTAGAGTCTGAAATGGTCTTTTGAGGACATAACCATACAGATTTGAGTAGGCCTGTTCAGTCAGTGCACTCATTTGTCAGTAATCGTGCAGCTCAACTTAGAAACATTTTGACAAATCATTTTGTACCTACCTTTATTTAAAAGGTGTAAATGAAATATCTGAAACCTCTCTGGTCATTTTGTACTCGTCATTATAAACAGCTTCTGCCACCAAGGACCAACATCGAAATCGTGAAGAAAAATCAGCTGCTAAATATGTACACTTATAAGTAAATATGTACACATAACTCGACAAAATGGAGGGAACAGCTTCAAGATAAATGTAAAGTTTTAGTTATAAATAACTAGTTTTAGTCATAAATGTCTACTTTTAGTTATAAATGACTAGTTTTAGTTATAAATATCTAATTTTAGTTATAAATGTCCAGTTTTAGTTATAAACTAAAGCGTTTCCAGCAACTTTGTCCGCGTGAATTTTTGATTTCCCTATACAAACCTCAGTAGCCCTTCGTCTGTGGCATGTAGGTATATTGCGCGCGATACGCCGCCTCTGTGCCGGTACTTTTGGGTGGACCCACGCGATTACGGCGCGTCTGATTAAAACGACGATAACTCTAAAGTTACGATAGGTAGCTCTCTACAAGTTATGACGTTAGAATCGTTATTAAATTAGCTAACAGATTATGTATAGATTAGTGTAGTTTTGACTTGTAATTTATTCTTTTTTGTTTCAGTGCACCCATGGTTTTTACCAAGTAAGTTTTTCTTCTCTAAAATCTAAAGTAGGTAGGTATTGTTTTTCTTTTTTTTTAAATAATTTTAACATTATTTTATAGCTAGCGGTGAGTACCTAGTCCCATTCAATAAGTATATTAGTTAATTTTAACTTAAGATCCGTGCTTACTTAGTATAAACTTAAAAATATTTAAATTGGGTGGTTTGTGAAATGTCAGTAGCTAAAGAATTATTTATTTCTCGATTTCAGATGAATACGACGATGAAAGTAACTTAATTCCTATGGACGAGAAAGGTACAAACACTAAACGGTTTTTGAGAGGTAGCCAGGGGAACTAATTGTTAAGCAAATTGACTACCAACTTAAATTGTGCGCATGTTCAAATCACAACTGTCATTCTTTAACAGATGCATGAAATGGCTATTTTTACAAGCTTTTATAATTTGCAATATTTGAATGTATGTGTGCTCGTCTCAAATCTTGCAACTAAATTTTAAAGCAGCTATCCTCAACCGATTGAGATGAAATTTTGCATAATTACACGTTTAATTTGGATGACAGTGCATGGTAATCTAAGTGACGTCATTCTAAATTCAATATGGCGGACGGCACAAGATGGCGGACTAATTATTTTTTGTGCACTCCCTTGATATGGGTATCAATGAAAGGGTTTGCTGAGAAGAATACGAAAAAAAAAAATAAGTAAAATATTATTAAAAACAAGCTTTTATTGAACTAAAAGTACTAAATAAAACTTACGTAATCATAGAACTTTAATATTCTCTTAAAATCTTGAGGCCTATCTAAGGACGTTCACGCCTCAAGCTTCTAAGAGAACATTAAAGTTCTATGATTAGTTACGTAAGTTTTATTTAGTACTTTTATTACAATAAAAGCTGGTTTTTAAAAAAGGTTGTTACTTATATTTTATATTTTGTTAAATAGGAACAACAAAGTGCTACATTATGCAATATTACAAACAGAAAACACAAGTTACACGAGGGTACCGAGCGCGCATTGACGCCCTCATCGTTTGTTTGATATTTTCTTTTATTTTAGAATGAAAATACAGAAAATAAGCACGTCAAGTTGTGCTCCACAAGACTATACGTTATTACTATTACAAACAGTAGTTTTACATTGTTAAGTTTTATTGGAATCCTTAAATCGGAAAATAATGGATTTTTTTTTGCGTTAACAACTATACAATTTAAAACTACCGTTTGTAATAGTAATAACATATAGTCTTGTGGAGCACAACGTAACATGCTTAATTTATGCATTTCATTCTAAAATAAAATAAATAACAAAACAAACGATGAGGGCGCCACTGCGCGCTCGGTACCCTCATAAATAATAATGTAGTCCACAGCGCTGTTCACAGATTAACGCTAATAAATAAAACTTTAAAATCACTAGTAGGTGAACTGTTCATGAATGACAGTTACATTAATAGTATAAAAACAAAAAAAATTGCGTTATAAGACAACAGCAAACAATAAATTAGTCTAAGTGTTCAAGTGTCTCATACAAAAGGCTACGAAACCTTTCCAAATAGCATGTAAATATGTCTATGGGTTCAAATGCTTCATTGTAGGTTGCTGCCATTCGCCGAACTGGTGAACGTAGACCAGTGTTAGATCGGCAGGTGCTTACCGCAGAGTTTCCCTGCACGCACCCGCCGTCTATGGACAGTTCTGGGGACTGCTTAGCACAATACACGCTATAACACGGCCTCCTGACATGTTAAACTTATGTTCTTCTGATGTAACAGGCTTGTTTTAACTCAGTCAGCCAATAACAGTAGCTAACATAAGTTTGACAGTTTGTTAGGTAAATTTTATGTAGATTTTAATCTTTCAGAAACCGGATTTTAGTAATATGTCTAACGTAAGAATTTGATTAACTAGCGAGAAATTCTAATTTATATATTTCATTAATTTATTTGTTTTCAGACGTACAAAATCTCAATAAATACATACCGCCTAAAGTAGGAGAATACCTGAAGCATTATATTGACGACGAAAAATAATAATATTTTTTTTTTACTAAATTGTCTCTTACTTATTTCACTAAGGCCCACTTGCGGGTTGTCGGTTGTCGGGTTAAATTTATAAATGAACAGTTTGTAAACTCGGAGTTATGTAATTAAGATTTTAACTCTTATTCACTAAAAAGTAACACCGGGTTAGTTAATCTAGCATGAGTGTTTTTTGAGTTGGGAACATTGCTATTCAATAGACGAAACACAAAAGAGAATTATTGTAATGTCTTATGCAATCCGATCAAAAATGAATGAACGGAAATTTTGTACCTAGAGTGCCTTTCATCAAATAGTCCCTATGACGTAATGTTGGCTCCACTGTTGTAGGACGAACACGATAGGCTACCGTCCTAATAGGTCCATGTGTTAAATATTAACAGTGGAGCCAACATTACGGCATAGGAACTATTTGATGAAACGACCTCTACCCATCTCTTTTACTCTATTACGATACATACTACCTTAGAATAACATACTACTTTCTTGTCTTTGAATTTTATAACATGACATTTCATTTTAATAATTTTGTACTAAACCTCCACATACAATAAATACGTATGGGGTACATACGTATTGTATGTGGAGGTTTATTTTATTGATTGACGAAAACGTCAGATAGAAAATATGTATAAGGGTTTTATAATTTGTATTTATTTCTAGACGAGTTCATGAATATATTGCCCGCTAATATCGTACCGAATTTTCAGTTACGTCGAACAATATAAAATACAAAACAAGTTATCAGCTACCTTATATTGTCAATTTAAGTAATTCGACATTACTTACATTAACCCAGTGTTTAGCGACTAACTCTCCCACATCGGTGGGTTAAATATTTAGAAGTTTAATTCTAGGCTTACCTCTAACTCTTGGTGGCGCAAGATGAGTTATTTGATTAACCGTGAGTTAGCTGGTAACTCCGACTTATTTAAGATAACCCCTAAACGCGCAAGAGGCCCTAATTAAAACACGATAATAATAGTCCTCCAGATCGAATTTTGTCATGGCAGCCAGCCTGATCGGAGACTAGCCTTCGGCGCGGGACTAGTAGTATAGTGCACAAGGTTTTAACATGCTTTCCAAGGTACAGTGGTATCACACCTCCAACTTCCAAACTCCTGGCTGCTACTGAGAAATTCCTGATAAAAACCCAATAAAACTTGGCCCGACCTGGGAGCTCATGCTCTTGCAACCACTAGACCAACGAGGCAGTCACATAGCAAACTCAAGTTAAAACTAAAATACTCACTCCAGGTGTCGGGTTAGGTCCAGGTCCAGGAGTGGGCTGTCCAGGAGGCAGGTACGGCCTCTGGGGCGGCGGGTTCGGAGTGGGCTGTCCAGGAGGCAGGTACGGCCTCTGGGGCGGAGGGTTCGGCCTGTTGGTCGGTGTCGGTGGTTGCTGAAATGTTATGAAAAGATTGTATAATGTGGAGGATTTTGAAAAGGCAATAATTATTTTCGTAACAATTAAAAATTAAGTTATTGGAACGAAGTTCTTTAACGCTGTTTGCGGTACGAGTTGACTGGTGGAAAATGTAACGCACGTTCATTGATTTTAGTGGCTTTTAAATGTTACGAGTATTACGCCTTTAAATAATGCAAGTTATGCAAAAATGAAATTACAATTTTTTTTTGTGGAATGAAAATACTATATGAATAAATTCAGGAACTCAATTGATTCAAAACATAAAAACGTTCTAACTTTTAAACTACAGATAGTTTCACCGTTTTTTTTTTTTTGTATAAACAGACTAATTTATTGTCTATAATTTTATCAGCGATTTTTTTCAAATATTCATATTTTCTTTACTAAAAATAAAAAAATATTCCCTATGAAGCCGAACGGAATGGCATGTGGAGCTCTGTGCGGGCGACAAGCAGCAGTGTAGCACATATGTAAAAAGTACTCTGTGCGGCTAAGGGTATTAGTGTTCTGTGTGTGTAGCACTGACCATAGAGTAGTTTTTATGCACTGCCTACTGTCAAGAGTAGACGTTGACACTTTGGTTTCGAACAAAGCGTCGTGGGATTTGATGGCGCACTCGTACCTTTTTTGTTTAGCGAGAAACACTATAGCGCATCTGTGCCACTTTGATCCTTATAACTATTTCTTTTACTTTATGATTCCAGTACCGGAAAATATTATAACCTACAAGAAAATGCCCAGATCAATTTATTAATCTGCCTATCCTTTTCCCAACTATGTTGGAGTCGGCTTCCAGTCTAACCGGATGCAGCTAAATACCAGTATATTACATGGAGCGACTTCCTATCTGACGTCCACAACCCAGTTATTGGGTAATAGGATACCTCCTTGGTAAGTCTGGTTGTCAGACTTTCGGGCTTCTGACGACCTCTAACGACTGTCAAAGATTCACGAATGACATCCGGGACCAACGGGTTAACGTGCTTTCCGAGGCACGGAGGAGTCTCGGTATGAAAAGATGCAGGTCACCCATCCACGGACCAACCCCGGCAAGCGTAGCTTAACTTCCTGTGATTAGACAGAATATCTCCTTGGATTTAGTAGAAAAGTAGATCGCCAATCTAGTTATTGGACTCTAATAACTGGATTGGCGATCTACTGTTCAATTCAGCAACGTATATAGGTATCCATTACAGCGCGACTAGAAGCATCGAATAATCAGTCAATCCTGTGCCATTTCAGTGTACTCGTATTTTCTTAACTTCTTCCTATCATTAGTACTTTTGTGTTTACAATTCAATGGCTTTGAAGTAACAGAAACATTCGCTGTTTCTGTTATTTAAAATACACGAACATCCAGTCCAGTCCAGCGCTGGATTTAACTTTCTGGATTCTGGCGATTTGAATAATGTAAGCTGGACATTCAGGAAATCACTTTCCATTTAAGTAGACCACCAGTGCTTACCTTATTTCCATTATTATTGGTGGGGAATGGTACGATGGGTGGATCGTAGTTGTAACCCTTGCTGGGAGGCAGGTACTCGTTGCCTGCTGACATCGCCATCACGAATAGTGTGGAGGACACTATGCTGGAGAGCCACATCTGGAAACAAGAGGAAACGTTGTGTTAAAAACCATTATTAAAGGCTTATCAGTTATGTCAACCTAACAGCTAATAATTTATTGGTCCGCCAAGCTCCGATATCGTAAGTTTGGACGGTATAAGCCTTCGTTCTCCTCAACGGAGGGCATCAACAAGAAGGAAACAAAATCTTAAAAACCTGAATGATGAGCACCGGGTTTTCATAAGACAGTTAATGTCAAAAGTGTCTTCATATGTCTTGTAAGGGAAGGGCTATAGGCAATGATGTTATAAGTAAAAAGACGTAGATAGGTTATACACGCTCCGAAAGTGGTACGTCAAAATGTGGCTAATTAGCCACATTTTCGTCGTCTTGTCTCTTTTTCGCTCCCGTTATTTACGACATGCCGTCCTATTTCCACGTGTCATCTAATAGTTCGACGTTGTGCCGTTTTTGAACATCGAATGTTGGGTAGGTAACGTATCTACGTCTTTTTACTTATAATATCATTGGCTATAGGTACATTTGCTTACAGCCGCTGCGCGCCGCTGCTCTTTCAAAGGTAATTGACCTAAACTAAAGGTTTCAGTGTTACCTAATCGCGAAAGGTGAAAATCTTTATAAAACTATTCCATTAAACTTTTATTTCAAATAAAACAAAACAATCGTTTAAAAAAAGTGTGTGTCAGATTCGGCACACGACTGGAGTTTACGCCTGTATTTTGTGCCGTTCTGACTTCCTATTGTTGGATGAAAATAAAGGATCATAGGGACAGTGTTTCTTCAATGAATCAGTGCTATACAAAAAGCAACTTAAAGGTGTATTTTTTTTTTATGTATGGCATCTCGTAGTTGACCTAGAGAGGTCGTGACTACTTAACCGGACTATCCTGTGGCTGCCTTAATATGACTCAAAGCCTCCAGCCAGGGGCATAAAACTTACAGACTAAGCGACTACTAAGCGCTCGGTTAGTTCTAGTGGAGTTTGCATAGATTCTAAAGGTGTAAAGGCGTTCGTTTTGTTTTACGTTTACGTTTGAGTTAACACTTCGCACCTTCGGTAAGACAAGGCCATAAATGTCAAAATTTCAAAAAGTCGGTTAAATATGCCAAAGTGCTTTAAAAATGCTCTTTTCATCAGGGATCACAAAAGTGTAGGGCTTATTTTATGCAAAGATGCAACTTCAAGGTGGTAAGGTGGTATGAGCAGAATAATACGGATTTGAATATAAAAAAAATTAAAATGGCTCTCTTGTAAAATCACAAAAAGTGCAGTTGTGCCCTTGTTTTACCGAAGGTGCGACTTGTATTACTTCACTCCTCATCATTTTTCCATACGGCTATACGTACTCGTATATAAGTCTTATTTGAAAATCGAATCTTAAGGAGTAAACTCCAAAAAAGGCAAACTATACCAGTTCAGTAGTTTCATATCTTTAGCGTCTACGACATAATATTGAAACGCAGCTCTAGCTGCTGTACGGGATGGACTGCTGAGACTACTACATAGAGTAACTTGAGTTTGATTTAGATGATGATAACTCTATGCTAGATCGATAGATACCTAACTCTGTAACGTAGACGAGGCAATAGAATAGAGTTAATGACATGTTTCTGTTAGCTGCGACGTTACAATATAGTCATAACTTGGAGTTTTTGTCCGACAGACAGTATGAGTACACTAGGTGCGTACTTGAAACAAAACACTCGGGTTTTGCATACAATGCTCTTTATGGTAAATTGTAGAGACAGCGCGCTACGTGAATTGTTTTTGTAGGAATAATGTACTCATTTTTACCCGACTGCCAGGGCAGGTTATGTTTACAAGCTTCAACTGTCCCGGTGTCTGTCTGTCTGTCTGTCTGTAATCAAATATTGCAAGTTAAATTTGACCCACTTCCCGGTTTCCGATTGAGCTGAAATTTTACATGCTTATGTAAATCGGATGACAATGCAATATTATTATGACATGGAGCTGATCTGATGATGCAGCCAGAAGGTGGCCATGAGAACTCAGTAGTAAAATGACGCAATCATATCGAGTTTGGGCTCGTTTGATTCGTTTTGACAAGGACTCTGGTCCTAGATGATATCCAGACTAATAAAAAAAAAAACCTACACTTGTTAAAATCAGACATTTTATTTGGGACATCTATATCTTATTTAACTATACATATACTTAACTTCTTCTTTAACTATAATTATATATTTACTTTATGTATACTAATAAATAAAATTGAAGTATCTGTTTATAAAGTCAAAATCACAGCTTTTACTATTTTAATCAATGCTTAAGAAAGTATGAAAGGAGTTTGTTGCGCCACTTCTTCTCCCCAGCTAAAGCACTAGGAAGTGGTGAAGGGCGGGCGTTTTGGAGGACTGTCTTATGTAATTTTGACGTTCAAAAAGTGCTGATTCTCACCCTAGTTTGAATAAATGAGTTTTGATTTAGATTTTATTTTTTTGATTATGTACTCATACTATAAAAATTTCAAAACTTGTTTCTTTAAAAAAAAAAATGTTGGTTGTTGTCTGTTTGTTCCGGATAATCTCTGAATTGGCTGGACCGATTTTGACAGGACTTTCACTGACAGATAGCTGATGTTATAAGGAGTAACTTAGATACTTTTATTTAAAAAACATAGGGTTCCACGTAAAAACATAAAACCCATGAGTTTGTGAAAAAAATAATACGATTCCAATTGGGCAGTATTAACATCCACGCGGGCGAAGCCGCGGGAACAGCTAGTAAATAGTATAAATCAAAATCACTTTTTGTGTTTGTCTATGTGACCGGTTGGTACTTCTAAGCTACACAATGGATTTTGATGTGGGTTTCATTACAATTTATAAAATTTATTCCGAAACAATTATGTGTCATATTTAAATTAGAGCACAGAAATCTCGATGTTTTGACTTGCCGCCACAACAGTGGATTGCAGCCTTGTGAAGCAGAGGTGGCTCGCTAGTTTCCATGTTAACAAAATAATGATTCAAAACATCGTGGCCCACACTACGGGCCGATTACTGCAGTGAGGATCCAGAAAAGGACGTCCTAATAATACGAGCTTTTTCCAAGAGCACCACTTTCAGCCACAAAGTTCTTACTTTGACCCGCAAAAAAAAATTAACGAGCCTTACAGTTGTTACATATGATGTGTAACATCTGTCATCAGTTTGGGTTGGTATCATCTGACGGCCAACTCTAGCACCGCGCGCGCTCATTGGTCAAATCAAATAGCGCGCGCTTCCCCGGCTTCCTGTTACACACTTCCGTCCCTTTTCACGAAATCACTCCCACAGATTGCAGGAAAGCGAGAGGAAAGATGTTACACATCAAAAAGCTGCTGGCTAAACAAAAATAGTCCATTAGGTACTTTAACCGCTTGAAAGTCGCATGGTATCGCATAGGTTCATGTCACTTTGCGCTCGACTTGTTAACAGAACCTCAGGTTCGTAACTACTGGCAGCCCGGGGTAGGCATTGGGCGATGGTATTTTACTTTTATATATTATTATCTATATATCTGTTGACTTCGATCGCTTTTTCTTATGAACCTATTTGGTATCATGCGACACTAAAGGCAAAAAGCTTCTTCTAAGGCCAATAACAAAAACCGTCGACGTGCCAAGTTCAAACAATTAACATAAGACATTTAAATTTCGCAAGCAATGGGATCTTGCTACTGAAGGCTCCTGAAGACAGGTGTCGACCTCAAGACGAGCTGCTTCTCATACGGACAACTTTACGTTGCTAGTTTCGCGTCGCCAGTCATGACTCTCTTTATATTTTGGCTACTGAGACCAAAACTACAGTTTTATAAAACCGGTCAAGAGTCAAACGGACTCGCGCACCGAGGGTTCCGTACCATCATAAATTTAACCAAAAGTGTGATATTTAGAGACACCATTTTATTTTTCCTGTACTTAATCTTTACATTAAACCAACACAACATAAATAGAATAATTTCAGGTTTTTCTCTATGCAAACTTCGGAGATAAGGGGGGGAACAGTATTTTTTTTACATTTTTCATCATAAGTCGAAAACTATGCGGCCTAAAAAGTTGGGCAAACATCTACAACTATTTCGTAATTCAAGTTGATAGCATTAGTAGTTCTTGAGATATCCAGCTATGACAGACGGAAAGACAAACCGACTTAGTCGCGCCATAAGGGTTCCTTTTTACCATTTTGGTACGGAACCCTAAAAATGTTTCTGTTATTTTAGTACATTGTGGTGTCTTACCACTTTCACGCGAACGAAGTCGCGGGCAGAAGCTAGTTATCTATAGCCAGATGACTTGTGGTGGATGATTGAAATACTATCTTGAATTTATGCAAGCCACTCATTTAATAAAAATGTCACCCAAAAGTGTTTGTTTCTGCCGTCCGTACATCAATGCGTTTGATTGCAGATGACGTACTCAGGCGCATACATCTACAAACATTATGTATAGTCATAGATACATAACTGCAGACGGTAGATCGAGGCCGGTCGCCGTTCGCTGGCACTGCCTATATCAGGCACTACGATATTTTGGCGATTTACCAAACAAAACCAATCATGTTTGCTTTTGGCCTATTTTGCAATGAATGTGTGGAGTCTCTGGCATAAACCTGCCCATTGTTAATAAAAAAGACGATTGTTGATACGTGACTTTGGTCATACAATAATAATATGCAATGGTGTGCATTGGTAAAAGGAGGAGGAGAGGAACTCGTGGCTTAGTAATAACAACCGCACGGTTCGATCCATACGCTTGCCAGGGTTGGTCCGTGGATAGGTGACCATCTTTGAAAACCGAGACTCCTGCGTGCCTTGGAAAGCACGTTAAGCCGTTGGTCCCGGGTATCATTCGTCTTCTACATATATAAATAGAAATCAATTGCCGAATGTATGTAAGCCCATCATTTCAGAACGGTTGCACCTATTTGGTTAACTCCTTTTTGGTTGTGTTTGTAATTGTCAGGACAGATTTTTTTATGAAAAATTCACCGGAAATGTCGGTTTGGATGGTGTTTTGTACGAAAACAGACAACCCATAGCCTGAACTGCACTGCACTGGAGATAGAGACACGAAATTCACTCTGAGCGACGCCGAGCACGAACAGCTATCTAAAAACCAACCTAAAAGAAATCTCCAGGATTACTTATTACATTCGAAAATCAACTTAAATCTCCAACAGCTGCATATATCGTGCGGCCTCAAATTATATGCAGCTAACATGCAAACGTTTAGCTAAATCTCCTAGACACAGACTTTAGTCTTCGTGTTATCACGATTTGTGCAACGATGCATCCACTCATTGACGATATGGTCTAACTACAGATAAGTGGTTCCAATTGTCACGCTTCAAGTAAATGGCGAAGGAACGTGAACAATTGAACATGTGCAATTTATTCACTAGCTTTTAACGAAGCTTCAAACCATACTATTACGAGTGATGTTTTGAATATTTCTAAGTAATTTTATGTCAAATACTTAGACTTAGTGATTAGTGCGATTACATATAATATTAATGTAGTATGTGATTGTCGTTTGTCTACCGGAGTTGAATTTAGACGATATAAGACAAACAGTCTGGTCATGCTATCTGAAAGCACGTTAAGTCATTGGTCCCGGCTGTCATTAATAATAATATCCTAGGACATTGTTCACACACGGTCATCTGATCCTAAACTAAGCAGAGCTTGTACTATGGAAACCAGATAACTGATAAACTACATACACTACTTTTTTTTTTTGTAAATGTAATACATACTTATATAGATAATTACACCCAGACTCAGGACAAACAGATATGTTCATGCACACAAATGTTTGTCCTGGATGGGAATCGAACCCACGACCAGCGGCATGGCAGGTGGTATCTTAACCAACCACGCCATCTGGCCTGTCATTGATGGATCTTTGACAATCGTGACGGGTCGTCAGAAGCCCGTAAGTCTGACAGTCAGTCTTACCAAGGAGTATCGTGTTATCCAGTAACTAGGTTTCAGAGGCAGTCGCTTCATGTAAAATACTGGTATTGCTGCATCCAGTTAGACTGGAAGCTGACTTCCTAGTTGGGAAAAGGCTAGGCAGATGATGAATTTCATCATTTATATCCAGATTAATTTAAATTAAACCATAATGACGAACCTTTTTTTTTTTTGTGGATGGGAAATCATCAAATAACTTCTCCCGCTCTGGGTGGAGCGGAAGGGCGTGTCAGACTTCTACTGACTAAAACCCACCCGTGTTCCTTCAGTTGCCTGTGCCAAGGCCACGGTAACTCACAATGACGAACCTAATCCCTAAAGATATTGATCAGAAACTCAAGGGTATCTGAAAGCCTCTAATTCTGTCAAGTAATAATTTGTTGCATATTCTATAGAGGAACAATGGTTTGCTGTCGTAACATCTTTCCGCGTGGATGATACTTTGAGAGTCCCTCATTAGGTGCTTGTGAAGACAGGTGGTAGTGGTAGCGGAAAGCGATTTGTTGAATGAAAGAAAGCATTACTTTTAGAAAGAAAGAAAGATAAGAAAATTTACTTTAAAAAAGTAAACACCGACTTCTTCGTTTTAGGTTTTTGAAGTCGGTTTTTAATTTTTTAAAGTAATTTTTTTTTTTTCATTTTTAGTTGACTATACAATTAAATAAGCCCAAGAGGAAAGAAAAGAGGTATCATCAAAATTCGCTTAGAAATGCCGGAGTTACAGTACATTTATTTATATAACTTCGTACATAACTTTAATTACGAGTACCTAATGTGTTATATAGGTATACTAAAACCTTCCTGAAAGTATGTAGTTCACGCTAGAGAAAGAATCATCAACATTCGTTCATTAGTTTTTGAGAAAATCGCGGACATACAAACTTACATACATACGGGTCGAATGGAGAACCTCCTTTTTGAACTCGGTTAAAAATGCGTTTATTTGCGGCAAAAACGACGCAAGAAAAAAAACATGAACACACAAAGAACAAGTTGGGCAAGACTATGCGGCGCATCCACGTCAAACGGCCATCGCTTAGCATAATGCGACCCTTTGCGAGACAGAACCCTAGCGCTGGTTGCCAGTTACTTTTGAGCATCAAACCGATGAATTGGTAATGCGCTACCAGTCTCATTTTCTTAGAATGAAGTCGTGCTATTGATATTGTATTTCGACTGTCACAAGTTAAAATGACTCCCTTTTTTGAGCAGTCATTAAATCATTTAGTCAAAAGTAGAAAATGTCATCATAATCACAAGCCATTGGAAAGATTGATCGTCATTAGTTTTCATTATTAGAAGACAGAGAGAGAGAGGAGGGAGGAGCTTGTAGCTAAGTAAGAAAAGCCGCACAGGGCTACGCTTGCCGCGGTTGGTCCGTGCCTCGGAAAGCACGTTAAGCCGTTGGTTCCGGCTGTCATTTGTGGATCTTTGACAGTCGTTACGGGTAGTCAGTAGCCCTATAGTCTGACCACCAGTCTTACCATGGGGTCAGATAGGCAGTCTCTCCATACTGATATTCAGCTGCATCCAATTAGACTGGAAGGCAACACCAACATGGTTGGGAGAAAGCTAGGCAGATTGATTAGCAGACAGGAGCTCATCTTCTTGACATAATCAAGACTCGCCATTTCCTTATCGCACAGTAATATTTCTAATGGTACCTATAACGTATCTTTGAACCATCATTGCAGAGCAAGTTTTGGCGATTTTATATACCTAGTTTTATTAATCCGCTTAAGCCTACCCCTCCGCTTTCCGATACCACCGAAGCCAAGCCCTACTAGACTGCTTCAGTAGATAACAGTGTTCTTTAAGTCACAAATTATGTTCAATCTTAAGATAAATAGTTCATTGTAATTCTCCGACTGTGACGCTACGTGCTCTATTGTTTTAGCGGTTTTTATCCCACGCCTGGTTAAAGGGCAAATGTTTGTAGTACTCGTATTGCCAATATGTCACTTCATTTGTGAGAAAATTGGGTTAATTTGAGCTGTTTACTTTTAAATTATTGATGTTCTGTAACTGCATATCCGGCTGTGTGACTAATATTTGAGGAACAGCACTTTGGCAGCAACTTCGTCCACCCTTCACACACTATCCAGTGGGAATTTCTAAAAAAAAATCCTGCCTTATTCCTTGTCCACTCTCCTAACCTCTGTGCTTGTCCTTGTCTTAACCCCTGTCCTCTAACTTATGTGCTTGTCCGTGTCCTACCCCATATCCTCTAACTTCTGTGCTTATCCTTGTCCTCTAACTTCTGTGCTTATCCTCGTCCAAACCCCTGTCCTCTAACCTCTGTACTTTTTAGCTTCTAGGCTGGGCGTTGATGTCAATAATAATAACTTTAGCCACCCAAACCATAGCCCAATATGTTTTGTTTCCACGTTCTGAAATAGTCCTGCACCAACCGGGGGTTGTCCTTGGGTGCACTTGCATAGTGCATATAGGGATAATCGTCGGTTGGTGCCTCCTCATCATTTGTCAAAGTGTCTAAGGGGAATCTGCGAGTTGGCTTCGGCCCCTCGTACGCCTTCCAAAGGTCCGGACCCCAGGGTCCCGAGATATGTAAACAAATAATAATAATAATGATTTTTTGTGAGTGAGTCAAGGCTTTTCTTTTTATATGTAGGTAGTTATTGATTGATATAATATATGATGAAAAATGGACTGGTAGTATTAAGTCCGCCTTTGTACAATATTTTTGTGTACCAAACGTTCACTAAACGTACTCTTAACTTTTCCGGGTACTTAAGATAAGTCAGCGAATTTTTTAGTAAGGCCCGTTACGTACTAGCTATTGGCCGCCTAGGCGGTTCGATTAAGCGGTCTAACCGCTTAACGCGGTTTCATCGCGATTGGCCGCCATAGCACTGAGCCGCGATGAAACCGCCTTAAGCGGTGGACCGCTCGAAGGCGCGTGGCCCATAAACAAAATGGACGCCGTCGAGATAGTTTGTATTATTTATTTTTAATCCGGAAAACAATGAAAGAAAATTTAAAAAAAGGTACTGGATTCATCCTTTACTAGAAACACGCAACGAATTTGGCCAGTTCGCAAGTCCTTCACAATTCCAAATAATTTCTACAATGAATTTCTCTGTGTCGAAGTTCATGGCAACTCACGTACAAACTCATCGGCGGCTCGCGGCAAACTAAACTGCCCATGAATCGCGATTGAAATTTTGTGGCGGATACGTGCGCACAATCACAGGCCGTTGCATATTAAACTGGAAAAGCGGCTAGCCACGCGGTTTGCCGCCCCTGCGGTTAATCGCTAGTGCGTAGGAGCGCTTAAAATTGGTATTGTCTTTAACATTAAAACGTATGTAACAAAAATACTATGGCACCTTAGCTTTTATAATAAATAGTAGTAAGGAAGAACACATTTTACCTTTCATATGTATCTAGTAAAAGTCAGTAAAAAGGTTATGTAAATATTACTTAATTAGTGGCTTTGTTTACATGTTGACCAGTAGTCATGTATGTGACAAGAGGCATATTATTTACTGAAGATTAAGGTTCTGACAAAGCTTCAAAACCTAGCTTCTTACAATGTGACTTCTATGTATACAAATAATACAGCTGAAGAGTTTGTTTCTTTGTATGTTTGAACGTGCTTATCTCTGGAACATCTAGTCGGTTTTGCAAGAACCCTTTTGCATTTGATAGCCCAATTCTTAAGGAAGGCTATAGGCATATTTAACATCACGCCAGGACCCTTCGGTGCCGAACATAAATAGAACGAAGAACGCAAAGTGAAAACAAAAAAATAGCGCGGTCAGGCAATTCGAGACGACGGGGTGGGTCGAGGCACTCGGAGGAACAAGAAATTTCAAGTGGACGAAGTCGCGGGCAGAACCTAGTCTATCTATACACAAGGAGTAACTTGAAAAACGAACTATCTCTTAAGAGGTCATTATACTCATCATTATGAGCAACTTTTACTATGGGACCAAACCTAAAATCGCGAAAAAAAATCAGCTGTTCCCTACATTTTGACGAGTTATGCGGCCATAAATGTAGAGAAAAGCTGATTATTTTCGCGATTTCCGGTAAAACTTACATGTAACAAAGAGATATTGACGTTTTGTCAAGTTTTAAAAACTGAGCGAAGCAGTTTCTATAAAATACCTATAACCTTACATTTGTTTAGGCTAAACAGCTTTTTACTACGGAATTATGTATGAAGTTTGCTGTACGACTAACATTATACACTTGCAGAATCAGTAAGAACGTTTATTGAAAAATTCACATTGTTAGAAGCTAGATTTTGAACTAGGGAGAAAGAAAATATCTACTTACTTAATTTAAATACACTGACAGAGAACGCACAACCTAAACCGCTGTTTCTAGAAACATTACATTTTGTACAAAAGTTCCTTATATAACGAAAGTGAGCATTACAGAATTTTAGAAAATTCATCCTTTAAAATAAAGCATGATAGTTCGTAATTTTTGCCGATGTACTATCCTTTCGGGCGCATGGATTGTCGTAAAGAAACCTTCACTTTGGTCTAAGACCACAAGCACATGACTATGTGCTTGTGGTCTTAGACCAGTCAAGGTTCGCAGTTTCGAAGGTTAGAAGTCAAGGTTAGCTCACTAGCTAGCATGGTGAATGTGGTGATCAAGATCAATGCTCATTCTTTCTCAGTCTGATCAAACTCCTTTGCCATCCTCTCTGAGACACTTACAGTTTGGCACCATTGCCCAATCCGGCCAACCCCCGGCGTCAATTCTCGAGTATATTGAATTAAGCTGCGGCACGCGGGCGACCTATCGCGTACTTGATGATGACATTTCAATGCAAACCTCAGCAGGGCTGCGACACGGAAATTAGGCGGTATCATAAGAATGTGACACCTTTAGTAACAATGGGAGAATGGTGGTGATATTTCGACGTTTCGACATGTTGGAGAGTGTAGCATACCATTATGACTTAGTCGACTAAATAGAAAATAATTATTTGTGGGATTTGCCAATTAGTCTATGACATTACTACCTTCACCTCCCTATAGAACTTGCTAGAAACACAAAGTCTATATATATAACACCTGCCTTTTTTCTACGATAGTCACTGAAGCATATATAGTTCCCCGAAATTGAGGATCACAGCTTCGGCTAGATCACACCTTCGGCTAGATCACAGCTTTGGCTAGACTACCGCCATAACCACTACACCGGCTAGCTACCGTCCAATTGGGGATCACAGCTTCGGCTAGATCACACCTTCGGCTAGACCACAGCTTTGGCTAGACTACCGCCATAACCCACTACACCGACTAGCTCCCGTCCTGAACCCACATCTCCATCTCCATCTCTTACTGCACCGGCGGCAATTGAGCAACACCAGAAACTACGGCTGACGGCCACATTACCGGCCCCCTAATCCGGCAGCATACACGCCAGACGCGGCCCTCTACCCGGCGACTACGGCTGACAGCCAGACCTAAGGCCACGCCGAGCCACCGCAGCGCCAGCCAGACGGTCCACCCAGGGCAGTACTTCCATTTTTTTAAAACCCTCCAGCACAGAACCTTACGCCAAGATAACTCACGACCCCCTACAGTAATCTTTGTTGTCATACCTATAAAATAAACTCTGTTTAAGTGACACATTAGTCTCATTGCTCTACCCTAGAATCCGCTACGCCACAAGAATAAGGATGCTGATGCACTATGCAGATAAGCTGGTGAAAAGTCTAACTTTTATCTTGTTTCTCATGTGTTCTATAGTTTATCGGAAGATCGAGCATGTTATGTTAGGAAATGGCGGTTAAAACAAACACTTCAGATAGAACAACGGTTTGGTGTGTGGGAGCTGGATCTAAGAAGGTATGTTTAATGGCTGGTGGCGAGCCTATTGCCATCAACCGGGTACAAATCCAGACTTCGGGATTCTACTGAGAAATTCCAGATAGAAAAACCGGTCAAGTGCGTGTCGGACCACGCACAATAAAGGGTTCTGTAGTTGGGATGAATTTATCCCAAGAACAAACTTAACATTGTAGTTGAAAAACATGTTCTTCCTTACATTCCAACGGTAAATGTAAGTTTGTACGCACATTATTGAGAGATTTACCATGTTGTTTTAAGACCATAGACTTCTTATAGGTTTTCCTGTAATCTATAGGTATAGAACTATTTTCTGGATTTTTTTTTCAACATTTTAAGCTCAGAGATAAGGGAGGGTGGGCTGGTCAATTTTCGTTTATTTTCTTAAATAACTTTAAAACGGTTTATTTTAAAATTATAATAAATATATTTTGGGATCCTCACAGTAAGCCCTTTTATTTGATATATCGCACGGTACAGTTTGCAAAACGTTTTATTTTTTTTATTTTATTATTTGCCCCCAAAATTGACTCTCATATTCAAAATTCATTCATTTACATTACACGTCCGTGTTTAGGTCACAGAAATACATACGTGTACCAAATTTCAACTTAATCGGTCCATTAGATTCGTAGCAAATTGGCTGTGACAGACGGACAGACAGACAGACACATGAGTGATCCTATAAGGGTTTCGTTTTTATTTTTTTTATTTTGAGGTACGGAACCCTAAAAACCCAAAATCACCAGGATATGGTGTCATGTAGAAATTGATCGTTGTGGTAATCACATCACTATGTGCTTGTGGTCTTAGACCAAAGTCAAGGTTCGCAGTTTCGAAGGTTAGAAGTCAAGGTTAGCTCACTAGCTAGCATGGTGAATGTGGTGATCAAGATCAATGCTCATTCTTTCTCAGTCTGATCAAACTCCTTTGCCATCCTCTCTGAGACACTTACAGTTTGGCACCATTGCCCAATCCGGCCAACCCCCGGCGTCAATTCTCGAGTATATTGAATTAAGCTGCGGCACGCGGGCGACCTATCGCGTACTTGATGATGACATTTCAATGCAAACCTCAGCAGGGCTGCGACACGGAAATTAGGCGGTATCATAAGAATGTGACACCTTTAGTAACAATGGGAGAATGGTGGTGATATTTCGACGTTTCGACATGTTGGAGAGTGTAGCATACCATTATGACTTAGTCGACTAAATAGAAAATAATTATTTGTGGGATTTGCCAATTAGTCTATGACATTACTACCTTCACCTCCCTATAGAACTTGCTAGAAACACAAAGTCTATATATATAACACCTGCCTTTTTTCTACGATAGTCACTGAAGCATATATAGTTCCCCGAAATTGAGGATCACAGCTTCGGCTAGATCACACCTTCGGCTAGATCACAGCTTTGGCTAGACTACCGCCATAACCACTACACCGGCTAGCTACCGTCCAATTGGGGATCACAGCTTCGGCTAGATCACACCTTCGGCTAGACCACAGCTTTGGCTAGACTACCGCCATAACCCACTACACCGACTAGCTCCCGTCCTGAACCCACATCTCCATCTCCATCTCTTACTGCACCGGCGGCAATTGAGCAACACCAGAAACTACGGCTGACGGCCACATTACCGGCCCCCTAATCCGGCAGCATACACGCCAGACGCGGCCCTCTACCCGGCGACTACGGCTGACAGCCAGACCTAAGGCTGACCACGCCGAGCCACCGCAGCGCCAGCCAGACGGTCCACCCAGGGCAGTACTTCCATTTTTTTAAAACCCTCCAGCACAGAACCTTACGCCAAGATAACTCACGACCCCCTACAGTAATCTTTGTTGTCATACCTATAAAATAAACTCTGTTTAAGTGACACATTAGTCTCATTGCTCTACCCTAGAATCCGCTACGCCACAAGAATAAGGATGCTGATGCACTATGCAGATAAGCTGGTGAAAAGTCTAACTTTTATCTTGTTTCTCATGTGTTCTATAGTTTATCGGAAGATCGAGCATGTTATGTTAGGAAATGGCGGTTAAAACAAACACTTCAGATAGAACAACGGTTTGGTGTGTGGGAGCTGGATCTAAGAAGGTATGTTTAATGGCTGGTGGCGAGCCTATTGCCATCAACCGGGTACAAATCCAGACTTCGGGATTCTACTGAGAAATTCCAGATAGAAAAACCGGTCAAGTGCGTGTCGGACCACGCACAATAAAGGGTTCTGTAGTTGGGATGAATTTATCCCAAGAACAAACTTAACATTGTAGTTGAAAAACATGTTCTTCCTTACATTCCAACGGTAAATGTAAGTTTGTACGCACATTATTGAGAGATTTACCATGTTGTTTTAAGACCATAGACTTCTTATAGGTTTTCCTGTAATCTATAGGTATAGAACTATTTTCTGGATTTTTTTTTCAACATTTTAAGCTCAGAGATAAGGGAGGGTGGGCTGGTCAATTTTCGTTTATTTTCTTAAATAACTTTAAAACGGTTTATTTTAAAATTATAATAAATATATTTTGGGATCCTCACAGTAAGCCCTTTTATTTGATATATCGCACGGTACAGTTTGCAAAACGTTTTATTTTTTTTATTTTATTATTTGCCCCCAAAATTGACTCTCATATTCAAAATTCATTCATTTACATTACACGTCCGTGTTTAGGTCACAGAAATACATACGTGTACCAAATTTCAACTTAATCGGTCCATTAGATTCGTAGCAAATTGGCTGTGACAGACGGACAGACAGACAGACACATGAGTGATCCTATAAGGGTTTCGTTTTTATTTTTTTTATTTTGAGGTACGGAACCCTAAAAACCCAAAATCACCAGGATATGGTGTCATGTAGAAATTGATCGTTGTGGTAATATTTGTGCGAAGCAGTCAGTCCAGCTGCGGACGTCTTTCGGCTAAAATGATGATGCTGATGGAATGGAACCAGTAATTATCTTTTTCATTTATTTGTTGATCGTCAAAGTCAGACCCTGACCTACTCAGGCTATTAATAAAATGTTAACAATACAAAGTTATAGCTAATTACCTAATAAAATGGTACTTCAGAAGTAAATTGTTGAGAACTTGTTGATTGTCATGGCCATTCCATGGGTTATCGACTTATCTACTGTGCTTTGTATGTGTTTAATTATTTTACAACCTTAAAAGGGCCTTCTCTAGTGGTGAAATGTAATTGATTATTCAGTAAATAGGATAGCGAAATCACTTAACATAAGAAATGGCGAAACAAACTCAGCGGTCTCTTTTAAATTCTAGACAGATAGAAAAAAAAAATTCAGGCAAACCTATATTACATAAAATAAATTGCAGTGTGGTTGGTATCGGCCTGTTGAGGAAATTACGTACCCGAAACAGTTTGAGTTAACCTATCCCAACAGACGGCACGCATGCATCAGCCATCGTGAGCTCAACCTTATCTCAGGGAGCTGGACGACCTGCCACACAACACTTCTACTATGGGAGCATAAAGAACTGACCAAGTGCGTGTCGGACCACGCACAGTGATGGGTTCCGTAGTTGGAATAAATGTATCCCAAAAACAAACTTAACATTGTAGTTGAATAAGTAATTTTTCAATGGAATTTGTACAAAATTTTTACTTTTCCAAGTATATTTTATAAGTTGGGCGGCTATTACTCGTAAACTTGTAAAAGCCTCTACTTAGCTGTGATAGTTTTCCTTTTAATGTCGTTATATACTACTGCCGTGATTTTTTCACATATCCAAAAGCAACCATTAATATGCAATCTTCATTTTACGCAAACGGATCCCTGAATTGAAACATAGTTTTCATAGAATTTAATATTTTCGAATGGCCTATCCAACGATACCCTACACCATGGGATAGACGAGAAAAAAATACATCACCACATTACGTGTACAGGAGGCACCCTATTTTTTTTTTCATGATTTTATTTTACCACTTTGTCGGCGTAATTAATAAATGTATATCCATGCCAAATTATAGCTTTCTAGTAGGAAGAGTCTCTGAGCTTAGCTGCGGACAGACGGACATGGCGAAACTATAAAGGTTCCTTGTTGACTACGGAACCCTAAAAAGGCATAACAGTTACCTAAATCACCGAACAGTTGGAAACTAAAAGTATATTTGCTATACTGGACTTCTTAGTGTGTAATCTGGGCAGTTAGCCCTCTTAACAACTTTGCTGACATTACCGCCAAGTCAAATCAAGTTAAGGTACGATCTGTGACTCTTACCCTTAAAATCTTTTCACGTATCACAGTGCAAGTGTCGGTAAGATAATATTTTGTAGGTTATGTGTTTAATTGAATGTAAAGTTGTGACATTTTCTTTATGTGCGTTCACGGATAATGTTAGATACCACTGAGTTACGGTGGAGGAAAACATCGTGACTAAAATCACTAACATGCGTTTTGTAAGCGTGATGATCAATGCTCGTTCGGTCTCTGTATGAGCACAGACATTTGAACGGCAATGGAACAGTTACACACACAGTACATTACAGTTCTGTCTTAATCATTACAAAAAAAAAAAAAACTAAAATAATAAAATGTCATGTTGTGAGTGTCATGGCGGCGGTGGCGATTACTTTTGATGCGATTGTCACGAAATGCACATACACAAATCCATTGGCACTAAATGCAAGTTTAACAATTATCGTGATTTGACTTAATCGGTGATAATCATAGTAATCCTTACTTTTTATGGTCAGGTTTTGTTGCTATTTTTCTGAGTAAATTAAGTGCGTTGATTTGTGAGTATTATTTTTCAAACACCTACACTACATACCCATGATGGAGGACCAGCATATGACGCAGTAGCAGCGACACGTTGTGTCTCAGCCGTTCGAACATCCGTCATCACAAACATGTCATGTCTGTCATGTTTAAATATGGAAATTCTATGAAGATGTTTGTTTGTCAAACTCCTTGAAATGGTTGAGCTGATTTTGGTAAAATTTGACACACAGATAGGCCGTGTTTTGGATTATTTTTTTTCCCGGGTACATGAAGTAGTTTCCCTTAAACGATTCCTCCTTTTCTTGTGAATGAGACTGGCAACAGCGGCTGTTGTTACAAAAAGCTGGAATTCTACGTATTTTATTTATTTAGGTAGCAGCCCTACCCAATGTAACGTTAGTGTTATTGCAACCTTTCAACGTCGGCGACGTGGGATCGCTCGGATTTAATTAAGATGAATATCTGAAGCCAAAAATTAACTACATATTGTGTTACAATTTTGAAAGTCTAACCTATCACATTTTGGGCATCTTTGAGAGGATTAAGTTTGAGGTTGATTGTAATTTGGTCATATTTGGGTTACATTTGGATTTAAAATGTTTCGTTAACGTTACTTTTCTGTAGAAAAAAAGAGACAGGAAGTTATTCAGCTGACGAACAGGAATCATAACGCCAAAATTCTTGCATATACTTACACATATATGTTGTGTCCACATACCACAGTATCACGACCGTATTACTCGCTGGGTTAGGCAGAATATACATTGTATAATCATAGAATTAAGCTACCAAAATATCTATTATTTCCATTAATTTCAATTTTCGGACCGTTATTGCCAATAACGAAGCAAGAACTTTTTAGCTTTGCATAGTAGACCCTCCCATATGGAAGTAACTATCACAGGTAAAATTAGCTTACGAATCTATTTATATGCCCAGTTTGGCAATAAAAAGCTACCAATGGTAAGCAAAACGATTCGTTTTTGTTTATAGGAACTGAGCATGAACCGTTACGGGTATTTCAAAAGTCTACTACTCTAGTGCTCACGCCTGCACAGTTGATGGGAAGCTAATGGGGCTACATCAGCCTATCATACCAAAAGGCAGCTTTATGTAACCTGCACCACAAAAGGGTTTAGCCGATGCGTAGGTAAAGTTTGAGGCAAAGTTGGAACACCTCAAGAATCTATAATTACACTGGCACATACTTCAAAGAGAAATGCAGCAACGCTGATTGGTTGGAGTAATACATATGATGGTAGTACAGGACAAGCTCCTTCACAAATAGAGCTCTAGCATTGGCATACTGTGCCTTCCGTAAGTCTGCTATCACGACAGTTAAGGAACATAATCTCGTGCAGAATCCCTGTAACCTCTAGTTCCTGGCATCAATTGCTCAAGTCAAGTCACGACGCGAGTGACACGGGTTGCAATACTACTCGTAGTGCGAACTAGGGCACTATTATTAACTTTCTAAATGCTACAAACACTGCTTTGATTCCTATGTTTACAGTAATCGATGTTTTCGTTTCCGAAAGGACGAGCTATTTCGTCATTTGTGGAAATGTCGTGATGATCTTCATAGTCAGCATTAGTAGCTCTGTGGATTACAAAAAAAAAAAATAAGTAAGTAGGCGCAGTTCGAGACCGCGCCGTTTATTATCGTGAAAACGTTTGGTCACAGATGTAACCTAACCTAACCTAGGGAGTGGTATTTGCTGGGCACTGGACTGGCTTATTGCATTCCTTATGATGCAAGTTATCCTCGACTGTATTTTTTTAATATTTCTGACCAGATTTACGGCCGACAGAGACGACATTTGAAATTATTTTGCTATTTTCAACTTCATATGCATTTTTGACCCTATTTTAGCCAATATTTCTATTATTTACGTTTAGGTCCTAGTAATACTTTGGCAACTCTTGACAATGACGCCATGACGCCAGAATCATCATTCTAGCTAAACACGTATTTGCGCTATACAAATTGGAATTTCGACAAATAGCGAAAAATAGAAGGTGGCGCGCTTGCGTCTGCACTCGCGATATGACGCTATAGGCAAATAAAATCCTGTTTCAAAATTGTTAGAAATATGACCTATCTTTTGAATGCTCAACCATTACTCTAGCATTAAAAGTCTTGCAGTTATAATTAGCGGTAGAAATCTTACATGTTTTTGCCGGTCAGAGATATTGATCTTACCAGCAGTACACCGAGAGAAAAGACGTTTTCACGTCAAAAAAGCCATTGCTTTAGGTATTAATTGTATCCCACCAAAAATATTTTCATGTAAAATATTGCCAAGACAAGATCGCTCGCAATGTCAAAAAGTTATCAGATCTCATGTAGAGCCAAGCTTCTTATTCTACACGCCCTAACTCTACAAGCCCTAACTTCACAAATTTCTATAGGTGTGCCTATAAAATTTGAGGGTTGCCCTCGATTTCCATGGGATCCCCATATCAGATTCTGACTTAGTGACAATGGGGCCACCTCGTTAGCATACCCTTTCAAACCAAAAATAATTTTCGAAATCGGTTCACAATTGACGGAGAAATCGATGTGCATACATAAATAAAAAAAATATATATATACGCGACGAATTGATAACATCCTTCTTTTTTTGAAAGTCGGTTAATAACTTTAATTTCGGAAGTCGGTGGCAAAAATCTAATATACAAAAATCTAGATCCATAGACACCTAATTCAGAAAATAAAAGTTATTTTTCACTTTGTAGTGTTTTTTTTTTTTTTTTTTGCTAATCGGATGTTTTTATTGCAACATGGTGATTATTGGTGATTATCGCACTGTTAAAAAGGTAGGTAGTAATTAAAGTGTAAATTACAAGCACGCATGTTTGTATGTTGTAGTAAATTGTGTGAAATAATTCAACTCTTTTAACCCAATTATTGTTTTCAATTGTTTTTGTGGGAACGGTCACATCGCTGAATGTGGCAAGCGATTTTAACACTTCGCCATTAGAATATAGAGTTTAATTTTATAGTGTATAGATTTATTGTTACCTTATAAGTGTGTGATAAGTGATTTTGTATTTTATGGCGGTGAAGTTAGGATCTAAATTTTTGGTGATAGACATTTTTCAGTTACAAAACACAGGCTTATTTTTGTAGTGAGATATAACAGATTTAATAAATCTGTGAGATTAATCCGCTAATACATATTTATCGTTACGGCACAATCGTTGGGGACCAGGCAGAGATGATGGCGATACGGTGTGACTTGTGAGAATCAAAAGAAACATTGATTTTATCTATTTTCGTATTCTTACGTCTTGTTCAAGATTTTAGTGAGGGTCGTTGTAGGTACCTAATCTGCTGTTTAATTTAATTATAAAAATTGGTGTTGCGTTGTGTATAACTTGTACACAGGCCTGTATCAAGGTTTAAAAGATCAGGGATAATGTCTAAACATTATCCCTGATCTTTTAAACCTTGAATTCAGTTGGTAAACTTACGTTTAAATTAAACTGCATTGTACTGATTTAAAGTAAGCGAGTTCCTTTACGACTCAAGTAAAAGTAAAGAGCTAGGTACTTAAATTATGTTTATTTTAATCAACAATTGCAAAGTAGGAACAGGCTATGTAGCTAGATGTTATAGGAGCTAAAAGGTTGTTGAACCCTAATAGGACTCTACCAAAGAAAGAAAATGATGGATTCTCAACTTTCAATCCACATTTCAGTATCTTTCTTCACCTCTTGGACTCTAATCCAACAAACGATCTGTTTGCGGACGAATAAGCGAATATCTTATTGGCATGTGTCAGAACTGAAGTACTGTGAGAGGAATTTATGAAAGCGTTGTTAACTTTTTACCTGAACTTGATGATTCTATTATGTTCTCTTTTATATGCATGTATATATACAAACTGTGTCTTTAATTTTTGTAATTGGTTTTAAACCGTCTTTTACAAAGAAATAGTTAAATAAATAAATAATTCTACAGCAGGGCTATTATCATATTACTAGCTTTTGCCCACAGCTTCGCTCGCGTTAATTTATTTAGAATAGCGGTTTAGGGCGTGAAAAAGTATCAAGCAAACAAACTTACTTTCGCATCTATAATATTATAGTTAGGAGGATGAAAAACCGGTCTATCGACACACTACGAATCACAAAATGCTCTTATCACACTACTAAAGTTTCTACAATAATATAATTTAATCATGATTCGAAAGACACGTGGCGCCATATATATATATATATATATATATATATATATATATATATATATATATATATGGCGCCACGTGTCTGATGACATATGATATATATATATATATATATATCATAAGAACGTCATTGTTCTTTTCCTCGGGAACTGTACTTTTTTCGAGATGAAAGGTACTTTATGTCCGTTTCTGTACACGCAACAACGTTTATGCAAAATTTCAGGATGATCGGTTCAGTGGTTTAGGCGTGAAAAAGTAACAAACAAACAAACAAACAAACTTACTTTCGTATTTACAATATTAGGATTTACAGGAGTCTATCACATTCAAGCCTCTGGCCCCGGTTAGGCTTCTGTCTCTGCTCTGCCGCCATTCGCAGTGAGTGACAGTTGACATTAATGACAGCTTGTGTGTGTGAGACAGTATTTACAGTATTTGTTTATTATCAAGTGTATCTATTATTAAAAAAAAAAAAAACAAGCTTTTATTACTCTGGATATCAACTAGAACCATAGTCCTTATCAAGACGAATCAAACGAGCCCAAAGTCGATAGGGTTGTATTGTTTATTACTCAGTTCCCACAGCCAGCTTCCATCTTCATTATCAGGTCAGCTCCATGTCATATTAATACATATGCATGAAACATTTTAGCTCAATCGGAAACCGGGAAGTGGGTCAAATATAACTTGCAAGATTCGATTACAGACAGACAGACAGACTCCGGGGCAGTTGAAACTAAATAAAAGCTAGTAATAGATATACTACACTACACTATATGCACGTAAGTCTTCTAAGTATAGTGCGTTTCACGAAAGAATTAACTTCGCCGTAATGTTGGTACTATTGCTTTCAAGGAATAATGAAAGCAAAGGCAAAGATGCCAACATTACGGCGAAGGGAATTCTTTTGAGAAACACTTTAGTTACTTCGAGGTTGGCTTGTGTATGCAGATAAATCGTCATTCTCCAGCCCTTGTTTCAATTTATTCGGGGTCGCCGCAACATGTCTTTTTCTTCCATACTTCTCTATTAGTCGTCATCTCGGTAGTCACTCCCTTTCTAGCCATATCATCTTTCACACAGTCCGTCAATCGTTTCTTTGGTCTTCCTTTACTCGTATAGCTATCGACATTCATACCTACTCAAAACTTTCCTGACGACATTTTCCTCATTCCTCCGCATCAACCTATTACAGACTATTACAGATGAATATCAGCATTATATAGGAATTCTGAGAACTGCATATTTACTTATTGATATAAAGCAGTGTAAATTACAAGCTGCATTATCTAGGTACATATTACATCAAAGTTGCCTTAACCTTAAACCAAATGATGTTCACAAACAATAATTACAACAAAAAATGAACACGCGAACCTAATTTAAGATCATATGTCAAACATTACATAAGTCTTACCTAACTCATTATTATTAGATAATGTGTAAGTTCAACCTAAACGCATAAATCAATTTAACTAGTACCTACTATGACAGGAAAATTGATGCGGCTCGCACTTGAAGCAAGATGGAGTACATACTTTTTTAAATGTATAACTGATCGCATGACGAGTGTTGCCAGTTAAAAAAAAAATGTTTTTTTTTGTTTGGTTTTAGGGGGGACAGGGGCTCAAAACATAAATGCTGATACTTAACGTGATGAGTTAAATAAGTTAACATACTTGGTGGAAGTTCTTCGTCCATTTTTCTGATACAGGGTGCCAGGGAAATTCGACCTTGAAAGGGGTTATACTAGAGGTCATTAGCAACAAATTAAGTCCAGTTAACTAGGGGTCAAAACTGGGTAGATACCGAGCTGTGTCGGTTTTTCGATTTACGAGATTTCGGGAGAGATTTCTGAGATTTTTATTGGGCAAGCATTTTAATTTTTTAATAATCACTCATTTTTCAGCTTTCAGAAAACTATCAATTAAATGTTTGAATTAATTATGAAAAACTACTCCACTCTATGGAGTAGTTTTTCATAATTAATTGTTTTTGGTAGCAGGTCAGAAAATTTTAGCTCGGAAACATCATATTTTTTGCGGCGAGATGATATTTTTTTCTATGTTAAGTTATGGCTAAGCGTATAATAGAAAAAGGAAATCTAATCTGTTTACCCATATAATTGACTCGACGTTCCTATAAACGTAATTATTGCTAGGTTGTGTAAAAGAAAATTGTCTAAGTAAAGGAAATGAAAACGATGAAACATAGTTTTAAATGATTATCTCAATAAATACAGCTTTAAAAAGCAGTTAAACGAGTTTATGGGATGATAAGTTACAGCTCCTAATACAAACAGGACATAAATAAAGATGGCAATCATTATTGACCATAAAGATTATAGAATGCTTAAGTAACAACATATTTCTAACCCGTATTCTAGGATTAAGAATAGTTTATTTCCTTTTCGTTAACTACTTATAAGCAATGCGATGCCTTATATATGCATGTAATAACATAATTTTACTCGCACTTTAAATTACATCTTGATAAAGTTCTTGGTAATTAGACAATTGCTAAGTAATGTTAACATTCCAAGAAATAAACACCTAATTAAATAATTGCTTCTTATTCTAGGGTTTGCAGATGCGACTGCTGAACGTGGAGTCATGGGTTCGATGTCCAGGTCAGGTAAAGTGCTATTGAATTTTCTCAGCACGGATAATGGCGATAGGCTCGACTTCTATTACATACGACATTGTTGTATAAATATGGGTGCACTAATACACCTCTACCGACTCGTTCGGGGAACGTAAGCGTGATTATTTACTTATTTCTTTACTTTATGGTTATTATTATTACGTTGACAATAATTATGTTGTATATAATTTAATTTAAAACTAACATGGGGCAGTAGAATCCCTTGTATACTCTCTCTCTCTCACAGAACACCAGACATATACGCATAATTTTACTCCATTCATCCGCTAACACATCACATTCAGGGTATGCAATCAGAAGGGTATTTGATATTATCATAGCAAATAAATAGCTAGAAATAAAATTTTGTGGCGTAAAAACTCTGGCAACACAATTTACCGCAAAATTTTGATTTGACAGATTAAACTTTTAAACCGCGAGGCGACAGCAACACGCCATGCAGCCTATAATTAAAACTCATTTCTCGAATGTGCTCAATTTCTCACGGTGTAGATGTAAGTGATTGCCTGCATATCTAAAATTGCTAAATAACACATTGCAGAGATATGAGAAAGCAAAAACGTTGGAAGAAAATTGATTGAAGGGAAAATAGTTTCCCGGTTTGCGCGAATTAGCGTAAGAAATTGAGTTGTTGCTGAAGTTAGATTTTAGATAGTTCTTTTGTTGCTTCCGTGGCAAAGTGTAACATCGAGTTAACAACTTCGAGAGTTTGTTAATAATGTGTAAAAGTTTAATATTAAATGTACTACACATCTGCATGTTTGTGAAAACCACATCTAAATTCGTTACAAACAATGCGGCTACACAGACAGCCACGAAAAGCGACTTACATATAATAATGTATAGATAAATATATATCCACAAGGCCCAATCCCAATCCATCCCAATGTGTAAATCCAAGTCATAGAAAAATACAGACAGATGCAGCTAACAACTCCTACGGGTGTGAAAGTGTTTCTTTGCCAGGAACCACATGAAAAACCAAAACTTTTCCGTATCCCGATACTATCATTCTTTCAATCTGCTAATCTGCCTAGCCTTTTCTCAACTAGGGGGGTCAGCTTCCAGTCTAACTGGATGCAGCTGAATACCAGTATTTTACATGTAGCGACTGCCTATCTGACCTCCACAACCCAGTTACTAGGTAATACGATACGATACTGACGACCCGTAAGGACTGTCAAAGATCCACGAATGACAGCCGGGACCAACGGCTTAACGTGCTTTCCGAGGCACGGAGGAGTCTCGGTATGTAAAGATGGGCACCCACCTACGGACCAACCTCGGCAAGCGTAGCTTAACCCGATGGATCGACCCACGCGGCTGTTATTACTTATTCATTATCAATCAATAACCAAAAACAATTGCTAAATATAACTCTTTTGAATTAAATATCTCTTACATCACAGTTATAAGCTTTCCAATTAATAACATTAATCATTTAACGGTTATTTTACCATACCACGGTTAAAAACAGACAAGCATTTAGAATCATAATATTTGTTAATCTGTTCTCTATATCGAATTAACGACACAAATCGATGTTAAATGGAATATAACAATTAATAATACCGATGTGTTGATTATATTTACCAACTTGCTTCTGCCCGTGATGTCATTATCGTGGAAGTCTTAACACGTACACTGTCAATGACCCACATGTGGGTCACTGCACTTTTCATACATAATGGGTTCTTAGTGTTCTTACTTCGTGGACATAAAAGAAAGACTGGTACCAGAACGTATGAGCAATTATATAGGTAAATTAAAAAAGTAATGAGCCATCGATTTTTTTTTTTTGTTTAGGACTTACAAAGCTTTGAAAATTGAACTTAAAAATAAATTTATACGGGCTACTTCGACTTTTATGGCCTCTAAGGACCTGACGTGGTGTAAAGGCAAGTACCTCAGTACATAGGAACGCACAGCCGTGAGACACACATATTGTCACCATTTTTCCTCTGTCTAGTTTTAAGCTTTTTATTGTACAGGGTTAAGTTATTTTTTTCTTTGTAATTTAAAAAAAAAAAAAAAGTTTTTTTTTTTTTATTTGGTTGTTGTGTGCACTTATGCCATGTGCCGAATAAACATGTTTTCTTTCTTTTCTTTCTTTCAAAAAGTAAATTGGACGTGAGAGCTAATTTCAACATTTTGGCTGGACAATGAACGTGTTAAGATACACAAATATATTAAATAAACAGCCACTTTTTTAAAGAACTCCCTCGCCCGCCCGCTTTCCTTTTTTGAATATCAAATGCAAATATAATTATTCAAATCCGACTAGAAGTTCCAGAGATTAGCGCGTTCAAATAAACTGTTCAGGTTTATTATTAGTTAATACTAATAATAAACCTGAACAGTTTGATGATATTGATTGATGATATTATAAGACGTATATATTTAATCGTGTGTTTACATAACTTCTGTGATACGCTGAGGCTTCCGTATCTAAATGATTTATTATGACATAGAAGAAAAAAAAGCAGTGATAAAAATTATAGATTTGTCTTACTTTATTTTCAGAATGGGCAGTTTTAGATAACATATAAATAAGTAGAAATAAATGAATGACAATAATTATCAGAAGAAAGTGGAAGTCTAAAACGTTTTCATACATTCTAAAAAAAGCTAATAGGTGTGTATGTAATTTCTCACATATTTTTTGTAAATGCCTCATTTCTTTCCCTAGCAAGCGTGTTTAGGTTACCTTATTAAACAATACCTACATAATTATCTATTTACCACAACAAAATACAAATGAAACTATGATATAATACACATAATAGTTTAATAACATAACCTGACAATAAATCGACGACCTTACATATTCAATAACTGTCAAAACTATATAATAGACACCAACATTTTTTTTTAATATGACATAACTGACAGTTGATATTGTCAGTGTTGCCATATCAGGCGCCACGGTCAAGGGGCAACTCTGAGTGAATGAGGCTTGTTAAGTTGATTAGTGTATTGAACATTGATTGTGGAGTCAGGAGAAAAGTGTTTGAGTGGTTTAGTCGACCTGTTGAAGGCTGGTAGGCGGTTCCTAAAGCTAATGATAAAAGTAGAGCCACTTTTAAAATAAAAGCGAATCAAGTAAATATAAAAAAAAACGACTTAAAAAAGAAATTAACTCAAAATTATGAAATAACTTTAATTTCGGAAGTCGGTTGTCTTTTAATAGTTTTTTTATAAATATTGCACTAGAATTTGACCAAGGTTTTTAGATGTTTTCTCTTTGACACCACAATCGTAACTCGTATCAATAAGCCAGGCCGTCACACTTAGAAGTTTTAGTCCAATATCTTGAAAAATCCTAAACCGATTATGAAGAAACATGCACTGTTCCCTAAGTTGAAGTGAATGTAAGCCAATAAAAATAAAATGGTCACGATCCGATTAATAGTTTTGGAGAAATGCGTGCACAAACACACATAGCCATTGTGACCATTCCAATGAGCCCAAATACGACACCTCTGCTGTAAGGTAAAGGAGTTGGGTATCCTGCGAATTCCAGGTAATGCTGCAGCGTCAGTTCAAGGTTACTATGTTATTCTAATATCACTGAAGTAACAGAATAACAAATATCGACTCGATCAGATCTGTGGAAGACGCTCACATCCAATCATCAACATTTGACACGCTCGATCAAGTCACCTTTCAAATAAATAAAAAAAAAAAAATTAATCGGTTCCACACAACGATGCCACAGATACACAATATTAAACTTATAATATTCCATTGTTTCCGTCGGGGGTTAAAACTTAACCAGAATTGATTACCGAGCTCGGTCTCATAAGTCAACAATAACTGAATTATCTAAGCTTGTCATTATCACCAAGATATGTTATTTAAAATGAATACACATACTAAGATGTCAATAATCTATTGTGAAGGTGACAAGTTGAAATATGTGTTTAACACAGATGTTAGTGTCAAGTGTCAGATGGTTGTAGGCATATTGTTTTGGTGTCCCGTGCCACCCATGGCGAATGAAAGTGGACATCCTTTGACAGCTTTGCAAAAATGTCTACGAAGACTGTATTTTCTTATTTAGTTAATAAACTCTCTATTGTTCAAAAATGTCGTGATGCCCCAGAGGTTAAGGCATACACGAGGTTGTGGGCTCAAATCCGGGACGTGGGGTGACTTTTTATATAAGGCTGAAATCGACAACCCGTCTTGAGCAAGCGAGATATCAATGCTCGTGCCTTCTCTGTATTTTAAGAGGCCGGTGCTCTGCAGGTGGGATAATAATATACTGGCTACGTAATACAAAAAGGACAAACATAGTATTTAAAATTAACGTGAACAATGGGCGGTCTCATAATGTATTTAAACTCATTTACGTTTTGTTATATTGGCAAAAAGGACGAAAATTTTACAAGTGCAAAAGTACCTGGCTAGTCTTTTCAGAACAGAAGTTTATAAGCCAAAGATTAATCTTGATGAAACACACAGAACACGAATACCTATTCTGAATTAAATACAAAAAATTAACACATTAATAAAGATATTACTCATATTATTTTTCTATCGCACTAAGTGCGGATTTAACCAATAAAACTGAACGAGATCAGCACTTCTAAACCGCGTCCCAGAGCTGTCAGTGTCAAAATTGTTATGGAATATTGACACTGACAGCTATTGAACATGTTTTAGAATTGCTGATCGCGTTCAGTTTCACAGGCAAAATTCACCTTAAATATTTATGTTAAACCACGATTATAGTGAAGTAACCGGTAATTACCGGTAACCGTATTATGTAAACACAACTAACAATCGGTTGTCAGTTGTCAGTCCGATTGTTGGGTTGACGTCGACATCTTGTTAGATAATGACGCTCTGATGGGCGCGCTTGGGAGTGAACGTGGATAATTATTAATTATTTCTTCATGAAGTACTTACTATAATTGCCATTAAGGATTTTGGGTTAAATGTAGCAATATGTGGCTTACTATGTAAATGTTGCAGGGTACAGTCAGAAAAAAAAGTCGATTAACACTTTAGTTTTCTAAATCTTGATTTTGAGCAAAATTATTTAATGAATCGGAGCAGAGAGGTACAAATTAAAAAAAAAATGCTTTTAGCCGTTACTTACATGAAATGCTAAAAAAAGTAACAGTGTTAATCAACTTTTGTTGCTGACCGTACCATCCGCACCTGGTTGATATCACAACCAGCCGGTCTATTCTGTAAAAATCTCACCGTGAAAACGTAGGTGAAGTGAGCTTGAAGTGAGCTGTCATTCCACCTGATGCCCTAGCATCGACACTATTGACAGCTCACTCCACGCTCATCTCACCTAAGTTTTCACGGTGAGATTTGTACAGAATAGCACCGCAGTAGTAGTACTCAGCGTTATTCCTCCACATTTCTTATGCGCACAGCCAAAGTGTTCCCTTTCAATATAACCTGTCTGCCTTCAAAGCAAGAGTGAACAGGCATCTTCTGGGAACACTCGTTTCATCATACACCTAATTCATCGCTTTCCATTAGGCGTGATCGAGGTCAAGAGCAGGCCCAGTCAGCAATAAAAAAAATTGTTTCGTATGTCTAAGGTTTGGTACAGACGCCAGCACGTCAAGCTACCCGAAACTGTCAAATTTTCCTAATCAACCTTGAACCTAATGCTTTAACGATAAAGTTGAAAATCTATTAAAGAAAGACACGATTGTAGTAGCTTGATGTGCTGGCGTCTGTACATAAGTTGGCGCTTTATCTGATAAAAAGTGATACCGCTGCCAAAAAAAAAAAAACACCTGCAATATTTCTTAAGTCGAACTACCAAAGTTGCTGTTCCTAAGTTTCAAAACAAAAACCAAGATATTTTTAAATAAAGACCCAACAAAAGGGTCCGTCCGTTTTGCACTCAGTTTCTATTGCCCCCGTTAGTTTTGAATCCGATTCGAATAAATTGTTGGCCTCTTAAGAAAATACACTTAAATAAGAGTGCATACCTAATAAGTACTGAATCTTGAGTTTATTATCATTTTAAGACGGAAATGAGATTTTAAATGAAATACTAATACACATTTGCACTATAAAGGTTAGACATTCGCGTGATACGAGTTATGCAATAATAACCAACGTGTATTTTAATTATTAATAATTATAAAATAAAATATAATGTAATAATTATTAATGTAATAGTGTAATAATGCAATATTTGTAATTGAGACGTTCTTAATTAACTTTTATTATCCAGGTAGATACTGTTACTGATAGTTACCTACTATTTGCTTAATTTTTTTTTATTACAGTCATCATTTCTTCGTGTATTATATGCAAATTTATATGCTTACGCGGATGAATGTGGCCCATAAAGTTGTGTAATAATTACCGAAATAAGTTTTTTAAGCAAATTAAACGAGATCATTAAAAATGCGAATAAAAAATTTACTGTAGTATTGATACTGCTATTCAATTTGATGATAACCATAATGCTAAATACGAATTTTAGAGCTGCGGTACATCGAAAGTTAGTTATTAATTTGATTATTGATTTTTATCTCTAGGCTTTTAACAATCTGTGACGAATTGGAACTTAACCAATGCCATTTTAACCCATTCTGTTTATGTTCAATGTACAGACGCCAGCACATCAAGCTACTACAATCTGTCAAATTTCATTTAATACATTTTCAACTTTATCACTAATGCATTAGGTTCAAGGTTGATTGGGAAAATTTGACAGTTTCGGGTAGCTTGATGTGCTGGCGTCTGTACCTACGTAGATTCACACTGTTATATAATTAGAACAATCAAAGTAATTAGGATCATATGATGCATATTATGATTTACAAAAAAAAAAAAAAAACAAAACTAATCGAGCGAGCATCTGTTTGGGTTGGTACTATCTGACAACCAACTCTAGCACAAACAGCGCGCGCTTCCCCGGCTTCCTGTTACACACTTCCGTCCCTTTTCACGAAATCACTCCCACAGATTGCAGGAAAGCAAGAGGGAAGATGTTACACACCAAAAACTGAGCTATGAGCTTTCTGTTTTCAACCAGGTGATGTATAGTCTCTATTTGATCGTAAATTCTAGCACAGACTAAAAATATAACAACAGTGTTGCTAATATAAAAGAGGTTACATACCCAATTTCTTTTTATGATCTTTTTAACACTTAATGGATATGTTCCACGAGCATGTTCAATCTACCGGTGTTACTCGTCAATTTTTATATTTATTGTTGTTTTATGCATTCCCTTCATGCCTTAACACTTATGGTGTCGGTAGAAATCGTAGTTATCTTGTTATGAGCAGTTTTACCTTGGTATGTTTTATGGGCTCACATAAAGTAGGTTTTATATGAATCGTAAGTGTAACTTTTATGAGTTTATTCAAATGATTGAATAACTTAGATTCAGAGAGAATGTCAGCCGCAACGATTAACAACTTTTATGCAGAAGTTGCCCGCAACTTTGTCTGCGTGTGTTTTGTATTGCATTATTTTTTAAATAAAAATATCCAGAATCAAAAGTAGTCTATGTCCTTCCCAGGCTATGTATCTATATGAATATTTATAAAGTATCCATCTATTATAGAGTATGGAAACTTTATAAATCTTGAATCTCTTTTTATTATGTCTTTAATTTTTTGATGTATTATGGTCTTACTCTGGGGCGTAGGGAAAACGCAAAAGATTTTAAATCGTTCCAGAAAAGCCAGTGAAGATAGCACACAATACATCAACACGCACCTGTTGTTCATTACTGATAAGCTATCACAATTTCATAAGACCGATTTTTAAACGTTGTCTCGACGTAGATATAATTGCATTTGTCTACGTTCTCCCATACACTGAGTCGTGATTCAGAGTCTGTGAAGCCTAACTGTTAGGTAAAGGGGCTATTTAGACGACTAAATTAATTCTGAACGTCTGAATTTAATCGTCTGTTTAAGAAAAGAAGGGATATTTAGAAAGCGTCTGTACTGTACACACGACACTGAATTAGCGAATACGTCTGCAGTATGCAGATAAAAGTATGATAGAGGTGGACTTATCGCGACCTTTCTTTTAATCCGATCGAGCCTGTCCCTGCTGTCCTCCCCCCAGCGACGCCCTTAGCCCCCACAGGCAAGACCAGTAGAGCAGCCGACAACCTCCTAGATTGACTTGTGAGATGACATTGATAAACCAAAAAGCGACCTTTTTTCTTTCTAATTAGGTTACTTTTTAGAAGGCTAACTTGCTAATGTGACCTAAGCTTTAGCCAAATGGAATAAGCATTTAAAGGACGGGGAACAAGTAAACATTATACCTGCAAAAGCCACGCCGTGAAGATACAAGCATGCCTAGTGTCACCTAGAAACTGGTTGTAGACCGGTTGCCATGACTACTGACCCAGTGTGGGCAATGTTCCTGCATACTACACTATAGGGACTGGAGTAGACATGCAACAGAGACCAAGTATACAATCGCGGTGTCATCGGTACTAGGTCAATCCGCCTAGCCTTTTCCCAACTATGTTGGTCTATCTGACCTCTACAACCTACTTACTGGATAACACGATACCCCTTGGTAAGACTGGTTGTCAGACTTTCGGGCTTCTGATGAACCGTAACGACTGTCAAAGATCCAAGAATGACAGTCGGGACCAGCGGCTAAACGTGCTTTCCGAGGGCACGGAGGGGTCTCGGTAAGTAAAGATGGTCACCCATTCACGGACCGACCGCGGAAAGCGTAGCTTAACCTGATCGATCGACCCGTCCGGCTGTTATTACTTAGTCATCGGTACTACATACGAAGGCGAAGGTCGTCTCCGTGACGCCTCTCCTCGATGCGCCTCTAATATTCAATCTATCGAACTTTGATTAGCTTACGGCAGAATTTTCAAATTCAGTCAATTTATAAGCCACTACAAAGTTGTAGTGACTTACTTAAAACTGCATTTTTTTAAAAGACAAACTTAAGGACTAGTTTTATGAATCGTTTTTAAATGCAGATACTAAACGCCTTGTTATTTTTGTCCCACAGCTGGGCAAAGGTCTCCCCCACATTCTATCACGGATCCTTTTCCAGAGCCACCTCGAATCAGCCCTTGTTATACGCGTCTAGGTCGTCTCCTAAGTTTGATTTTTCTAAATTTCGTCAGCATCGGTTTGTTGCGACAATACTGTCAACGTCACATTCATACATAGCAGTGGCATGTAGAAGCGTGACTGTATGAAGGTTGGTCTCTGTGAACTATCTACTCCTGTACCGTGGGGCCGAGGACCTTTGCTTCTATTCGCAATCTTAATTAGTAAGTACTTACTACATGCGCGATAATTGTAATTAAGGTGCTTTTGAAGATTCATTATTAATTATTATTATTTATTAGTATAGCTTTGAAGTTTCGGGCGTTTGGACAGGGAACTATGTTCTTCTGAAAATATATAGATATCTTCTGATATCTCTTCTAACTCTAAAGTGTAGGATCTTTTCATAATTATGTGTTAATCTCATACACGCATTTCTTGACCTTAAAATCATTCCCAGATCCTTTAAAATCAGCCAGCCAATGTCACCGATTTCCTTGTTCACAAGCTAAACTTTATTTAAGTTCAGTGTATCTTTTCGTTCTATTTCATTAAGAAAAGGACAGAATATAAATATTAGTTTAGTTCTGTCAAATTAGCCAGCGGCTGTCGTAAATTGTCGTATTTTTAGTAGGCAATTTTTTAATCACGTCTAAACTTGATAATGGAGTATCTTAATTTGACATGATTAAACTAATATTTATCATCTGTCCTTTTCTTAATGAAATAGAAAGAAAAAGATGCACTGAACTTAAATTTACTTTAGTTTGTGAACAAGGGAATCGGCGCCAATATCAATCTATTTATTCTGTAATGCGGGGCAAATACCTCCCTCTTCCTTTTTCATACACGTCTGTCCTCTGGCATTGCGAATCCTTTCGGTAGAAGTCAGCTTCATACCTCCCTCTTTGTCTTGGTCTGCCGCGATGTCACCTAGTATAATCAATGGTTGTTCTAGCGCACAGCTCAACTGATGTTTGTAAGATAATTGTGAGCATTGTCAATTAGCAGTTCCAAGCACACTCATTATAATGTCATGTAGATTGTGTAGTATTTCAAGACATTTCAACACGCTTGGCAACCGAACAGAGTCGCAAGTAATATGTAAATCCTAATACTTACATAATTGATGTAAATGTCTGGCTCAGGCCTCACAGATCGACACAAATAGTACCAAAAGGATGTAATTAGATACTAGCAGGTGGGCTCGACCGATCAATACATTCCAATACTCAGCGAAATTAGGACCAGTAATCATTCACGCTTGTAATCCCCGAAGAGATATTTCGCCAGTTAGTAGTTCGCTCATTTGACTATGTAGGTCAAAAGTGTTTCTTGGAACATCAGTTAGTCGTAATTCTAATCGCTAACTAGTAATTCAGTTGCATAGTCATCAGTTGTCTTTCATAATGCGCACGGCAAAAGAGTGGAACTCCTACCTGCGTCTGTGTTCCCGAACGCATACAACCCGAATCTCTTCAAAGTTCAATCATGCTTCTGGGTAAGCTCACTCCATCGTCGACTTTGTCTCTGTCACCTCTGACCTAGACTAGAGTCGAGAGCAAACCCATCACAAATAAAAAAATAAAATAAAAAAGCACTTAATACTATTACTTGAATCATAATTAAAACAATTGTGTTTCTGACCTGTCATTTGTTTGAGGTTGAGATACTCGTACATACTCGTACTATCGACGAGAAATTGCTGACTGATCGCTACCTGCATGGGCTCACATTCATCATTTTTTTTTTAAGTTTTTTTATTTGAGATGGGTTTGCTCTTGACTCTAGTCTAGGTCAGAGGTGACAGAGACAAAGTCGACAATGGAGTGAGCTTACCCAGAAGAAGCCTGTTCACTCTCACTTTAATTTAATTGCTAATTGTGTTATAAAGCGCGTATAGTCCTTTTAACAAACTGCTCTCATGTTAAACGCGATACAAATTTCATATTATTATTGTTAAGATGACGTTTGATACTTGCCATTTGGCATTTTTTATCCATTTTGTTTTACAAAGCAATTTCGTCAGCTTTATATTAATTCTGTTAACTATACGTCTGCATATTATTTAGAATTGTAGACAAAGACCGGAATCCAAACAGAATGCATCAAAATCACGTGGGAAGGTTTCCGAACATCTATAACATTGTGCTAATGTGACCATGCACCGCATTAGCGCGGATTAGTATCAACTGGCTGGCTGCTACCAAATTAGGATCCATTCTTACTTTGTTATAAATGAGGTTTTGATTGACATAAGTATAAATGTGTGGAGGATTAGCGTGTACTGATATTTATAGTTAGGGCTTTACTAATATTGTGTCTTGACATTTTTCATATTGCAAAATTTAGAAATATTTAGATGAGATTTAGATTTATATCGATGAGGTGAGATGTTTTTCGGTACACTGATAGATAGGTGACAGAATAATCTTTATTGTACTAAATTCAAATTATAATTTGAATATTTTAAAATATATTTCGGGTGTACAATGTTCGGGGGTACAATGGGCAAAACAAAAAAAAAAATAACGAGCGAGCCTTACAGTAGTCGCAAATGATGTGTGACATCTGAAATCTGTTTGGGTTGGTACCATCTGACAGCCAAAGCTAGCACCGCGCTCGCTCATTGGTCAAATCAAATAGCGCGCGCTTCCCCGGCTTCCTGTTACACACTTCCGTCCCTTTTCACGAAATCACTCCCACAGATTGCAGAAAAGCGAGAGGGAAGATGTTACACATTAAAGAAAAATATAATTTGTTCAAGATTGTGGTTTTGAAACGAAGTCTGTAAGACAATCGTCGTAGATTCATTTTAGAATACTTCCGTCTCCTACTTTCTTCATAATGTTTCTTTTAGCTTGTGTTTTCCAGGCCTAAGTCTCCCTGTTCATTTATCCACTGCTCTTGATCTTCAGCAAATAACAATAATAATATTTATTTTTGCCAGAAGAAACAACCTTACAATAAATTCCATACTAGTACAGACGCCAGCAGGTCAACCTACCCGAAACTGTCAGATTCTCCCAATCAACTTTGAACCTAATGCTTTAGCAATAAAGTCGAAAATCTATTAAATAAATCTGACAGATTGTAGTAGCTTGATGTGCTGGCGTCTGTACATATTTCCTATAAATCTAGAAGATTAGATACCCAATTCACAGTAATAAATTCAGGTGGTTTCGTTTATTACGGTAGGATAGTTTTCCTCGTTCTCTGTTTACAGTATAATAAGCCGATTTGAGAAAGAATAATTAGATAGTCTTACCTTTTAATCACTACAAAGCAAAACTGTGGATGTATCACGCATTAAAATTGTTGCTTACTTGTTGTGTGTGTGTGTGAGAGAGAGAGTGTTTGATATTATTATCATCTCAAAATATTTTCCAATTATCCTGTCACCAAAAATTATCCTGTCTGTTGGCGTCAAGCTCGTATCGCCATCTTCACCTGGTTCTACCTCGTTACCGCTGGATATTATCACTAACTCTCTAACTATCCTGCGACTGTCTGCAAGTATTTTTATTTCATAATTTTTTAATACAAATAGAAGGGCATGTAGTTAAGTAATAACAGCTGCACGGGTGGATCAATCAGGTTAAGCTACGCTAGCCGAGGTTATTCCTTGGATGGGTGACCATCTTTACAAATCAAGACTCCTCCTTGCATCAGAAATCACGCCGTTGGTCCCGGTTGTCATTCGTGGATCTTTCACAGTCATTACGGGTTGTCAGAAGCCCGAAAGTCTGGCAACCAGTCTTACCAAGGGGTATCGTATATTACCCAGTAAAATAAATTCAGCTGCATCTGGTTAGTCTGGATGCCGACCCCAACATAGTTGGGAAAAGGCTAGGCAAAGTAACCTATGTCCTTTTCTATGACCAAGTACAAATAAAACATTCCTCTTCGTAAATCCTACATCAGATCTCTACGTACCACCGTATGTTAATATCCCATTCATTAGTCGTAATGTGGCTATCAAACGACTATAACTTCTAATTTAATCGTTTCTGATATTAAAAACGCAACTTAGAGTGCTTAATATAACCTTTTACTTATGTTCGTGTTTAGTTTAGACTAGAAGCTGGTATTAAATGAGAGGAAGTTTTTTTTGACAAAAAACTCCCAATAAATTGTAACTTCGCTAAGGTTGGAACGTGCGACAATTAGGTATTGTCGCACGTTTAGATGCCATTCAACCTTAGGATGGTAAAGTCGGGTGAGAGCAGTACTGGCTCAGTGGTAATGGCCGCGACTTACGAGTTGTAGGTCGTGGGTTCGAACCTAAGCAGGCGCTTTACTTTGTGTAAATAATTTGATCACCGCTGCTCTCAAAACGGTGAAGGAAAACAATCATGAGGAAACTGTCCTAGAAACAAAAATTCGAAGACATGTGACATCCGCCAACCCGCACGGGGCCGGCGTGGTGGATAACGGCCCCCTCCCTCTCACAGAGAGGAGGCCTGCGTCCAAGCTGTGGGAAAATTATAGGCAGATTATGCATATTATTTTAACGTGAAATAATGGTAATCACATTCAATATTTTCTATTGAAAGTTAGAATGAACGCTCCATGGCGACATTGTTGGAACCACCTGATTTGGCAGACAATTTGGGAATCTGTCCTACTGTTAAATCTTTTTTGCGATCAGTCTGTACTATGATAATAGGACGATAAAAAATAATAACGATTGTGCAAATAAGTGTCCACAGGATAACTTAGAATAAGTAAAGGCAATGTCACAAGGACCCCACTCTAAATTACACTTTAGATAAATAAGTGTTCTAAAGAATATAAAAGCTGCACGCTACTGGACACATCAGTCTGCCGCATGTCAGAGGAGCAATGGGCCAAACTTACGACCCAGTGTGTACCTCTTAATGGGAAGCGACATTGCGGCAAGCCCAGACGGAGATGGCGGGATGAGCGGGACTCCTTCAACAAGAACTCGTCCTTAGCAGTTCTAGACAGAGAGAAGTGGAAAGAGAGTAGGGAGTAGGAAATAGGGAGAGTAATCGCGAAAAAAATCAGCTGTTCAGTATATTTATATTTGCATAAATCGTCAAAATGTACTGAGCAACTGATTTTTTTCGCGATTTCAGGTTTGGTCCCGTAGTAAAAGTTGTTCATAATGATAAGTACAGTGACCCCTTAAGATGTTGTGCGTTTTTTAAGTTACACCTTGTGTAATAATAAATAATTTCCTCGAAAAATAATACTTAGTTTCCAATGTTCAAATTCCTGTACTTAACGTGGTGACCCTAGCACTAAGTTGCGCACTCGAGGTCACAGAGCCGCAATTTGGCACGACTCTGTGTCAATTTATATGTAATAATATCGTGTGAGTGCACTGCTATTCGCTATTCTGTGGCGAACGCTTTGTATGGCAAGCGACCACTTTATCTTGCTATTTGGGGGAATTGTTCAACTAGTATTTCTAATGGGTAAGTATTTAATATTCATATACAAGTACATATATGTATATAATACATATACAGGTCACTTAACCTTTTCTGTTCTGTGGGGAATTCCTCATGGGTGCCCTTCATATGTCAGACTCCTGCTGAACAAACCTTACAGTCCACTAGAATGAGTCGGGAGCCCGAAAGATACTTATAGATTCAAAGTTAGAGTGAACAGCCATCATCTGGGTAAGCTCACTCCATCGTAGACTTTGTCTCTGTCACCTCTGACCTAGACTAAAGTCAAGAGCAAACCCATCTCAAATTAATAAAAAAAAAGATTACGCGACTGGAGGAATATGTACTACCTATTTAATTGAAGTTTACGAAATATTTTAAAGATTTGAGTGGGGAAAAATCTGTCAGTTTTGCATGAAACGAACATTATGCTGAGTGGCGCTTAGTTCTTTAGCGCATTAGTAGGTAAATAGTAAGAATAGAGATGAATATAAAATGATTTTGAATGCGGGAATCCATTGGATGCAGGTAGTGCAGGACCAGTCGCTATTGCGATGGGGCAGGAAAGAGCGACGACGAACGATATCCATTCTATTAGACATAATAGAGTGAACGTCGTCGTACGGTTGATAATGATGATGATTAGTTAATCACTGATGTTGATCTATTTTAAAACTAGCTGTTGCGTGCGGCTTCGCCTGCGTGGATGTCAATACCAGATCAGATTTTGTTCACAATTTCATGGCTTTTATTTTATTTTTGCACGGAACTCTAATTTTTTTTCTAAAATAACGTTACTCATTATTACACCAGCTATCTGCCAGTGAAAGTCGCGTCAAAATCGGTTCAGCCGTGTTGGAGATTAGCCGGAATAAACAGACAGACAGACACAAATTTTGTTTTCTTTTTTTTTTTTTTGTTTTAGGTATCGTATATACTTTTATATGAATTTAGTAAAAATCTGTTATTTTGACATTTCAAACAGACTTCAATTTTATTTATTTGAATGTTCTACGTAGCATGAATGTATAGATGTTAAAAAAAAAAGCTGTTTTGACATTACATCTTCACAAGTAACATTTCCACCAAGTACCAAGTTAAGGTGGCCACACTTTACGCGCAGCACTTCATCGACCGCGCAGATTTACACAAATAAAGTGTGGGTATAGAGAGCCCTTTGATAACTTGCCCTTAATGGTTTGTGTTGAACTTCTTGTTGTTTAGTTATGTGTTACACTGGCCTGTGGTGTGGTTTATATTTTACATAAAAAAGTCGGAAGGTGTCTAGTATGGTCTCAAGTTTCAAGTGTCAAAAGCTTTTGTTCTTGTAATAAAAAACATGGAGGTCAACACGGCGCTTTTTCGTGACGTCACATTTTCAAGCCACGTTGAACAACTTCGTTCCAAAAAGATGCTTAATTTTCACTGGGTGTTAAAGGGCAAATATAATTAATTAATTTTGTGTATCTACATAATATTGGATACTGTTAAATAGATGTTTTAAAGTAGGTATTTTACTTTTTTGCCACCGACTTCCGAAATTAGTTATTTTTCACTTTTTAGTGGGTCAGTTTATAATTTATCTAAGTTACAATATCCTATGTCAACTGCTCATCACCTTTTACAAAATATTTCTTTACCCGATGCAGGGACGTTAATTGTTAGGGAGTACCCCTGGTAAGTACCAGGAGAACTCCACATCACCATAAGCATTGTAAAGAGCATAAATTACTTAGCAACCATTATTAAAGTAGGTACCTAATGGAATCGCAACCCGTGAAATACTTATTATTGAGTAGTTCCGGTGGCCATCTGTGATCTTCATCATCAGTTCCACTTCACCAAATGGTGCTTCCCAAGAACGAATGCACGAGTTACTATAAAAAATACCCCAATCGCTATAGGTGTGCCTATAATATTTGAAGAGTTCCGTCGATTTCTTCAGGATCCTATCACCTGATGACTATGGGACCAACTAGAAAGTATACCCTTTCAAACAAAAAAGAATTTTCCAAATCGGTCTAGCCGTCTTCGAGTAATCGGGGCACATACATAAAAAAATAAAAAAAGATTCTGACGAACTGAGAACCTACTCCTTTTTTTGAAGTCGATTAGTAAAAATGGTTCTAATTTTCATGAGTGCCTAATACTTCATAGTTACATTTTTGAACCGTTGGATGTAGTTCTATAAATAAACTTCCATGAAAGAAGAATAGTTAGAATTGGTAGCTAGTCTATTTACAATCTTGCTTTCGACCAGGTCAAAGTTCGCACCAGACCATTATGTTAAGAGCTTCCTTAAAAACATCACTGTATCATAAGATCTTTAAGAGACCTCTAGCGGTCAAGACATTACGATATTACACAAGGGGGCTGTTATGTGCTTTTTGTCTATATAACATATGTAATACTTTTGTTTCATAAAACCTCATAGACAATATCTAAATGTTGCTAGAGTTCTAAGGGGACAATAATAGCGTAGATAAAATCATAGAATTTTTATTATTTTTGAGATTGTATTATAAATTCTGCAACATTTATGTGCAGAAACAAGATTGCCTGAATATAAACAGGAATTTATGAAGGCTATTTTAGCCAAGCTGAAGCGAATTTTATCCTGGATCGTAGGTACGACTTCGGATCTTGCGCAGCAGAAAGCAGGACGGCATTGCTGCTTATTGGAAACTAAGGAAACAGAGAAGGACCGTCTTTCTCCTTCATAGCTCCATTTTTAGGGTTCCGTATCACAAAAGGAAAAATGGAACCTTTATAGGATCACTTCGTTGTCTGTCTGTCAGTCTGTCAAGACCCTTTTTTTTCAAGAACACGTAGAGGTATAAAACTAATATCAAATACATGTAGGTCTATGGTACCGTGGAGCTCTAAAAAATCAAGCTCCTAAGTCAACGCAGTAAAAAAAATACGGCCATTTATGCAACATATTTAGGTATTCTCAAGTAAATCAAAACCTATAGGGGTACTTACAGTTGACCTAGAATCATGAAATTTGGCGAGAAGCAAGGCCTCACAACACAAGTAAAGGAGGTTCGAAAATCGTTAATTTGTAATTTCAACACATACAAAAAAAAAAAAATGGGATTACAAACTTAAATTTGTTGGAGAATTGACCGTGACAATGTATCGGAGAACATGTTTTTCAACTACAATGTTAAGTTTATTTTTGGGATAAATTCTTTTCAACGGAACCCTTCATTGTGCGTGGTTGACACGCACTTGGCCCGGTTTTTTCCGCATCGGATGTTAAATTCCGGTTAGTGCACTAACAGTAACAACCTAGATATAGAACTTAAACAAAACCGCTACCGTTCCCACTCATCACAAATTCTCTGAATGTCTCCCATCTTCATACAATCTTGCCGATAGGTCTTCATACAAAATTGTGTACAATCGCCATAACTCTTGTACTCCACAGATTAGAGGCGATTTTCGAATGATTTAGTGGTGTTATAAAGTTGTAATAAATTGCATGTCGCCATGCAATTAGACGTTGCATGATAGTGTTGTTAGGGGTGTCAAGGTGTGGATATTTGTTTCGGATATTTTTGGGCTAAAATCTAGTAATTGTTTTGAACCTATCATATTTTGTTTTGTTAATGGTTCAGTTTTTCAGTAAATATAACGTAGATTCACGTGTGCCTATGTATCATTTTTATTTTATTTCTCATGATACTTAGGTAACAAAGAAAAACGACTTAAAAAAAAAAAAAAACTTTTTACGATATGTAAACCACATTTGTCTTGTTCTGAATCATTCCCATAAGTTTTGCTTTCTCAAGATACCTTAGTTAGTGTTGTGTTAAATAAATCCGATAAATTCTCTCGAATTACCTAATTGCAGGCACTAACAGAAAGCAATTGATGACGTATTAATAGCTTACAAGACCCATATAAAAGCTGTCCTCAAGTCGTTTCTCTTGTACACTTTATGGACAATGTAATTTGATACTGCGCTGTGGTTACACCAGGCTGCTCTTAGGACACATCTTTTACTTGCAGGTACTGGCCATATTAAAATAAGTATTATTAGTACCTACTTATAATAACTTCAAAGTGGATTCTAGGTACGAAATGGGATATAGTAAATTTTTCTATAATTTCGGTTTTAAAATTAGCTATGTAACGTAAAAGTAACGATATAGAAAATTACCACCGCGATTAATTGCACAACTTTTGCTGCAACTTTTAGATCGATTTTAAGTACCACTACAAACTTCACACTTTCTTTTTAATTTCACGTTAAATACATATAGATACGCCAACTACGCTGTCCTTAAAAAATCAAACAAAGAATTCTTAAAATAAAAATTGTCGTAGTTTTCGGATAAACTCCAAAAAATCGGATATTCTACCGACATGCGACTACTTGACATCCTTGTATGATGTATGAAGTCTAAAATTACCAGTTTCTTGCTATTTGTGAGAAAGTGCAACGCTTGTTACAGTGATAGCGACGACTTAGGGTCACACTGGGGACCTGGGTCTAGTGGTGTCTAAAATATTATGCGCGAATTTGTTCGTGCCATTCTTTGTTAAGTGTTTGACGCTTTGTACAGACGCCAGCACATCAAGCTACTACAATCTGTCAAATTTCTTTAATAGATTTTCAACTTGAATTGATTGGGAAAATTTGACAGTTTCGGGTAGCTTGACCTGCTGGCATCTCTGGTCTGTACATGGTTTTATGGCAAATAACACGAGTATACTTTAACAGAACGTAACACCATCGTATGTTCCCCGTAGGGATGAGCAGACGTGCACCCAGATATCGCCAGTTATCTTGAAGTCCCACGGGGCGAGCTTTTTGCTATGACCTCGTGGTAAATAGCACTGTTGCCCTCGAATTCATTGGCGAAGGCCAAGGAGTTAATGTTACTTGAGTGTGGGAACGAGATGGAGATGGATGATGTGGGATGGATGGTGTCCTGTATAGCTCCAACTCTTTCTCACACTGAAGTAACATTAAAATAATACTGCTGTAAGAGGTGGTGGTTGGCTCCCAGACCTCCCGTTTGATACGGTCCGGAGTTGAGTCCCGATATGTTGAGCACATGACTGTCGTCGTCTGCTTAGCCTTTCCCCAAAAATCTTGGGATCGGCTTCCAGTCTAACCGGATGCAGTTGAATACCAGTATTTTACATGGAGCAACTGCCTATCTGATCTCCACAACCCAGTTACTGGGTACTGGAGACTGGAAAACAGACTTTCGGGCTTCTGACGAGCCGTAACGACTGTCAAAGATTTACAAATGACAGCCGGGGCCAACGGCTTAATGTGCTTTCCGAGGCACGGAGGAGTCTTGGTATTTATTGAGCACATAATCACGCTAAAGAATTTTGATATTTGTATGTAGATATCTAACTATATGGCAGTCGTCTCACATCTATGTGTAAGCTAGATTGACATGGTCCATCTATGTGTCAAAATTCATTCAAATCCGTTCAGCTGTTTATTCGACCCCCAAATATTTTAAAAAACTTATTGCATGTGAGGGTTAAAATAGTATTAATTTGTCTCGACACCATTTAGCCTATGGCCATCGACCGGGCACAAATCCAGAATACTGCTGGAAACTTCCTGACAGAAAAATCACGATGGCCGGCCTGGGATTCCAACCCAGGACTACAAAGCCATCATTCTCCTGCCCTTATCCCAATTTATTTGTGGTCGGCGCAACATGTCTTTTTCTTCCATACTTCTCTATTAGTCGTCATCTCGGTAATCGCCCCTTTCTAGCCATATCATCCTTTCACACAGTTCATCCATCGTTTATTTGGACCAGGGGCGGCAGTCTCGACATTCGTAACGATAGCTTTACGAATGAAATCGCTCGCTAACTCCTAAGACGGTCAAAATTGCTTGACAAGCACGAAAAAACCATTTACAGTTTCAAACCAGTTGCGGCGAGAACAGTTTTTTTATTTAATCATGTTCTCCAATTTTCCTCGTTACTCAAGGTTAATTTGAAGTGGCCAATAATTGTCTTTGAAAAAACCTAACTATTACCATTTTGCCCGTCTAGGTACCCCATTAGGACTTAGCGAGCGATTTCAGTAGTAAAGCTATCGTTACGAGTGTCGAGACTGCCGCCCCAGGATCGCAAAACCGTTGGTCGTAATAATAAAGATATCCCTACGCTCAACATTGCATCAGTATGTCTAGATTGCAGTGTATGTAATCCATCAATTGGGCAACCATCTATGTGTAATTAATAAACACAAAAGGACAATAATGGTCTTAATAAATTCTGTTCAATATTTCTTAGGTATACCAATAGATCATGCATTAGATACATATTCATTTATTTTTATTGCGAATAATCGTCAAAAAGTACTTAATTTAAGGTCAATATGGGTAAGTGTAGCTACGGGGTAAGTGTAACTGCCCCTTATATTACGAAAACTGATTAAGCTATTGAAGCAAGTGCCATCTGTTAGTATGAGTAAAAAAAATATTGATTCACAATTTCTATTCTAGATGTCGTAGTCAAACACTTTTATAGTTATCGCCGTTTTGTAACATGGCACAATTTTTAATACGTGACGCAATGAGGTGCGTGGTTTTTCATCAATAAAAATCTCGGTGATTTCGTCGAATCCGTGAATTTCGCATAGGTAAGTTCTTTTTATATATGTTAAACTTTATGTTATTCTAACTATTTTACTTGTATTGTTGAAAATAAAAGTTTTACGTAAGTTTTAAAAATATAATCTAAAAATCTTGACCCTGGGAAAGTGTGTCTACTTTACTTGGGGCAAGTGTGTCTTTATGTCACACTTGCCTCAAGTCAGGAGTCTCAAACATTTATGTATGACTAATTATTATTACCTACTTAGAGGTAAGTGCCTACCTACCTGAAGTTTTTTTTTACTTGGGATAAGCATTGAAAGTACTGAATTGAATTGCGGAAGAGCGTCTATGTTAAATTGTGTTTATTGTAGGTAGGTATTTATTATTTTTGTTTTTATTATTTATTTAGTTATAAAAATGTGCTATATTTTAGAAAATGTTGAATTGTTTTATATAATTTTTAATGTGATAATATTCCAAAACGAAACAGTATTACGCTCTAGTTCCTAGGTCCTAAGTGCATTTTTAGACAGATACTCGTAGCCTACTTAGAAATTTACACACAAATGTGCAATTATACAATTTAGAAAATGTTGTTTTTTATGTTTATTTTATTTTTTTAATGAATATTCTAAAGACTTATGTAGGATCCCAAAGTAATCCTCCTGTCGTAGATCGTAAGCTCAATTCTCGACAGATACTAACTTAATTATGAACATTTGCTGTAAGTGGGTAAGTACTTATTTCACAGCTTACGTTTAAGATGTTGATTTTTTGTTTAATTTTATAATTTTTAGAAACTCCTTCGCAAATTTTAATTTTCAGACATTGTTATTTTGATCGGCATTGTTTTAATGAATATATTTTGTATCAAGCACCAATATGTGTTTTTCTTTCAATTCAACCTTTATAAAAAAAAATGTTTTAAACCCCTGATATGACACACTTACCCCGTAACTTTTTTTATTTTAAATTATCATAACAAGCGCTGTAAGTAGTATAAGTAAAATATGAAGGTTGACATGCTTAAGTATCAAGGAATTTGCAGATTTTATTTAAAAAACAGCTGTCTATCGCGGGTTTATTATGTAGTCACACTTGCCTCGTTTTGCTGGGGAAGTGTGTCTAACATAGTACTTTTATTTTGGACCCTAAAAATCAATAAATAATGATTAAAATTGTACAAAACACATTGCTTTCTGGCCTTTATGGACCTTATTACATTTTGCTTTAAGAGATATTTGAAATTTTATCCTTAAACGTTTTGATTTTTATGTTCAAAGTAAACTTTGTGAAAAGTATGTCACACTTACCCATATTGACCTTAAATCTTTTTCAATTAATTTAAAATCAATTTTCGTTAAATCTATTGCAATCGATTTTAAAGAAGATATACTATATTTTTTGTAATCCAATTTATAGACATAAATAAGATTAATATTCTTTGTACTTATTCCAATTTGTATCAATAGCCAATCGATTTAATGTTTTTGAAAGGTCTTTGAAAATTAGAACAATATTGATTGAATGTTGCGGATGCTCAGCTTAGATTGCTTCTTATTTAATTAAAATCCTAATTGATTTTATTTTCGATATAAAAACGTTGTATAAAACAGCACTCAAGTTAAATTGTTAGTAACATCAAATATTGACAAATTAAAAATATGAAATTAACTTGAAAATGGGAAGTGTAGATTTATGTAATTCAGACGTAGTTTGTATTTTTATTTTCTTTTGAGATTCCTGCTCTCGTGGCGCCTTTTTCTATTACGTGATGAGTAACACCATTTTAAATTGTGGAGGATACCAGGAAACTTGGACTTAATAGTCTGATATCACAAACACATAATGAGCTAGCGTGGTAATCAATGCTCATTACTTCTCTGTATGAGAAGAGGCCTTGGATTTATTAGTCTGAAACCATCGCGTGAGTAAGTGTAGCAATCTCTTCTTCTTCTCAGCTAAAGCACTAGGAAGTGTTGAAGGGTGGGCGTTTTGGGAGACTGTCTTATGTAATTTTGACGTTCAAGAAGTGCTGATTCTCACTCAGCCTAATTTGAATAAATTACTTTTGATTTTAATTAATGCACTACCTTTTTTGTATGATAAGAGGCCTTTGCCATAAATTGAGAATCTACAGGCTGATCTAATATGCACATTCGATACCCAAATAAGTCATTACCACATTCACCTTTACATACAACCGCTCACCAAAACATTTAGGTGCCGTTCTATCGTAAAACTTGTAACCTACTAAGATATTTTATTCACTCTAGAATGTTTGAGGACATCAACTGACATTTAAAAGAGACCAGAATTTATATACAAGTAAAAAAAAAAATCGCTTAAAAGGGCCGAGCGATCCGTATGCCATCTTTTGGTCGACTTACGAAACTTGTATTTAATTTGGAGTATTTAGTACGAGTATGTATTCCGGATAGTATTTTTGAATGGGTGTTACTCATGTAGATTACAGTTTTGGTTATGGCAACATTTATTGATAAATTCCGATTTTATCCGAATGAGCTTTTAACTAGACTAAGTTTTGCCTTTCCGGCTATTAACAGGCATCTTTGCCATTTAAAGAGATAATATTGAAGTTTTTAGATACTTACCAATTAACTTTGGTCATGCTTGAACTCTTTTCTGCAGTGAATTATTGCATGATTACAAAATCGGGCTTTTATCTAGTTAGATAAGACTAATAAAACAAGCAAAAACAAAATTATTAAAATAAACTGTTAAATAATACCGGCTTATTACTGTTCCACTGCAGAAGAGAGAAGCATACAGAGAAGGCACGAGCATTGATCACCACGCTTGAGACGGGATGGCTTATTATTATGTCCTAGCATGAAACGGTTAAATAAAAAATGAGATAAGAAATAATAAAAAAAGGCAAAAATAACATTGTTTAAATAACTTTTCTACAACACTATAGTGTTGTAGAAAAAGTTATTTATTAGAAGATATATCTTCTGTACAGAATGACAACATGTCCAAATGAACATCACTAAGTAATTCGCCAAACGTGGCAATTACTGTATTATACAGACACACCTTTATCCAAAGCTAAACCGTCGACTTTAATCACTGTATATGTTAAATTTCATAAACAACTCACATTCAAAAGTAACTTATTTGACTTATTTCCAAACATAATCTAATCAGAGAGCAATCAATCACAAATACAGACATCATTATAACGCTAGCAATTAGAGACATGAAACACACATACATACATACACCAAAAAAGCGGTCAAGTGAGAGTCGGACTAGCACAAGAAAGGTTCCGTACCACTGTAGAATATTTAACACTACATATAAAAAAAATACTTTAGTATAAATCTAAATTTTATTACGTGTTGTTATTAGTACAAACTCTGTGAAAATTTCAAGTGTCTACCTATTACGGTTCACAAGATACTGCCCTGTGACAGACGGACGGACGAACCGTGGAGCCTTTGTAATAGGGTCTCGTTGGCACACTTTGGGTAAAGAACCCAAAAAAATAAATTGAATCGTTACACTTTCACAATTAAGTTAACTCGCAAAAAACAACTTTCAATTGAAATAAATAAAAAAATCGTAATATATCAAAATGTTTTTATGAGTTTATTATGCAGGCATGTAAGCTAGTATTTTTTTAATATTTTTTAACCAAACTGCATAACAGTTTTCGACGGGATTAGCATTTGGTTCAAGCACAATCGCAAAAGGAAATAGGCTCATCCTCTACTTTAGGTATACCTTCATGGGATTTTAAATATGATTGACAAAACGTGAGTATAAGTAGAATACACCCACATCATCCGTAGGTATACATCTCTGGGCTTGCGGACGGCGAGCAATGGGTAGCTCGCCGTCCGGTACAGGCCCGGGTCGACGGCGCGTTGTGTTCCTGCACGCGCGCCTCAAACAGATGTCAGCACTAGCTGAAGGGGTCCGCTAGGACCGATGCCTGCCAGGGTTGCGAGTTGTTTGAAAGAGCGTGGCCCTGGCACAGGCAACTGAAGGAACACGGGTGGGTTTTAGTCAGTAAAAGTTTGACACGGCCCAGAGCGGGAGAAGTTTATTGATGATTTCCCATAAAAAAGGTATATTCATCTCTGCTTTTGCTTCAGGATATATAGGCTGGATGATATTATATTATTTCATGAATACAGTCTCTGCTCACTTCCTTTTAACTAAGCATGATGACGTATAAGTGTCTATATTGTTAAATAAATTCGATTGTTTATACCCACGTCTAGTATTAAAATGATCAATGGTTGGGCTTGCTTTGGCAACACAATGGATTTGCGTGTGAAATATTCTTTTTTTATTTTATTTTGGCCTTCCACTCATTATGTGTATAATAACGTAATTAATTTGGCTACCTATTTCAAAGGTAAGTTAAAAATAAAATTGTGATTGTTGCAATGAATCAATGATTGATTGGGACTTAAGATATTGTTTGGAAGTCATTGATACGTTAAGAGCTAGTTAATTTTTTTTTTCAAGGTGGCAGTGTCTGTTGCGAATAAGAATTGATTTGAATCTTTTTTTTAAAAAAAAGGTAGTAATAATAACTACCCAATAAACAGTTTAAAAAAATGGAGAATGTGTGTATATGCATTACCTATAATTTTCATGATGAAATCAGGTAAAAATGTTCGTGAAAAAAGTCTTCTTATTTACAAAAGTAAAAATAAAATAATTAGATGTGTTTAGAAACTTACCCTTCTGACTGAGGGAATCATTTTTGATACTATGTTGTGTTTACCTGTAAAAAAAATAAGACATTATAATAAAAGGATTTCAAATCTAGGTAAAAACAAACAAAATTTAGCTTTTACTTTTAGTATTGCACAAAAAGGAATGGAAATGGGGTTAATTCCTTCATCATATTAAGTTTTGCAACCAAAATGTGAAAATTTTGCATGGCATTATAATTTTTTTCAGTTTCTTTTTTCGGTACCTACACAATGCATTGCATACTTACACTAGGTATGTGTTAAGCATTACAATGTCTATATTTCTAGGTCAGGTCATAACTAGTGTGAATCAGACGCTAGACATTATTTTGTCGATTTGGGTTTCTTTTTAAGTGAGCGCGTTGAGATCTTTACTGTAGAATTTTCGATACTAATAATAAAAGCTGATGCTTGTTTATCAGAACGCGCTAATCTCTGGAACTGCCAGTCGGATTTGAAAAATTATTTTTGCATTTGATAGCCCAATTCTTGAGGAAGGTTACAGTTTATGGAACATTACGCTACAACCCTTAGGAGTCGAGCAAAAAGGTAAAAAGTCAGAAAGAACGCTAAGTGAAAAGGATGTAACAGCGCGGTCGCGAGCAGAAGCTAGTTTAACATACAATACATAATATAAGTTTCATATACAATACATAATATAAGTTTCATATACAATACATAATATAAGTTTCATATACAATACATAATATAACACTCGCTTCTTCTTTACGTGTCGAGGGCAATCTTAACTATATCAAGACTAGTTAAAACATATTGAGGTATCACTCCTGAAAAGTATTCGCCGCAAGGTTGCCTGTTTGTCGGTCTTCTTTAGACTGTACTTCGGTGAGTGTGCTCAGGAACTCCACAACCTCATTCCACCGGCCCCCTTCTACCGTCGAACATCTAGACGCACTGCCAGTTACCATCCATACCTAGTTGCCATTCCACCAATTCGCAGTAAGCGCTTCCAAACATCATTCATAATGCGCACGGTTAAAGAGTGGAACTCGCTACACTCCATCGTAACCTCTGACCTAGACTATAGTCAAGAGCAAACCCATCTCAAATAAAAAAAGAAATCTGTAAATAAGCGTGTACCACCACTTATATATTGCTAGATGAGCCTGAAAACTGTCTGATAGATATCAAAACTCATTGGATCAAGATGAACTGAAAATCACTGAACACTAGAACTACAGAAGGACTAAAAAAACACAACCTAGACTATTCCCAACTACGTTGGGTTCGGTTTCCAGTCTAACCGGATGCAGCTGAGTATCAGTACATGGAGCGACTGCCTATCTGACCTCAGCAACCCAGTTACTGAGTAACACGATACCCATTGGTAAGACTGGTTGTCTTCTGACTACTCGTAACGACTGACAAAGATCTACGAATGACGGCTAGGACCAATGGCTTATAATATCGTGCTTTCCGAGGCACGAAGGGGTCTCGATATGTAATGCATGGTCACCCATCCACGGTAAACAGATAAGCATAGCTTAACCTTCGATCGACCCGTGCGGCTGTTATTATAATAATAATATGTTTATTTATTTTCTCTCACAATGGCTTTGTAGCACTTAAAAATTTTGAACTATACAATTTCACATTGTGAGAGCTGGTGCCTGAGGTAGGTTTTAGAAAAACCTGTATTATAGGCCCCACTTAGTGGCATCATACAAGTAAAACAAAAAAAAAAAATGTTTATTTACAAGCCTCAACCTGGAGGAAATTGAGGATTAATCATTAACAACTTAGTAATATCTAATTTGTATCGACTTCGTAGCGTATGGAAAGAAATATCGATCGATTAAGTGACTAACATCTGTCAGTCAAAGTTACTACTAACTTCTAAGAAATCGTACCGTGTTAGTAAATAAAGAGTACTTCATGCATCACGCGTCACCTTGACCTCTACGGTTAGAGCAGGTCATTAAGCAAATGGTTTTCGGTAAAAATATTAGTGTTTTTTTTGCAGTTTTGTAATCGTAAATTACTTTATGATGTTTTTGAAGTGTATTTTAGGTAGTTTCATATTTTGTGTGGGATAAAAACTTTTTTACAAAAAAAAAAAAAAATAAAATAAAACAACCGACTTCAAAAAAAAAAAACACTACATACTGAAAAATAACTTTAATTTTTTTATATGGAACCAACTTGGATGTATACCCTCCCAATTAAAACAAGAATCGTCCAAATTGGACTACGAGTATGCTATAAAAAGTTACGCGTAGTCATAGATAAAAAAAGCACCGCATTTTCACCAAAAATGCAATATTTTTGATATCACGTGACCTAATGGGTTAGCTAATAGTTAAAAGTGAACTAAAAATCTCCTAATTTTTGTACGTCTACGAAATATTCACTTTAAGATATCAGACAGCCAGTTCGCAAGTGACGAATGCTGAGCACCGTAAAATCTACATAGTTTGCAAAAAAAAACAAAAGTCTAGATTGGTATAAGGGTGAAAATACCTGGTACAAATCCATGCAAGAAGCTGGCATGCCACTGTGAAATCAGAAGTTGTTATCGCACACGCCACACTCTTCATAATTTTGTACCAGCTACAGTCATGTATATTTTCAGTCACGCGGGACAGTTCTATCCCCCCCCCCCCCCTAGGGACAATTTTATTCTTCTTTTAAATCGGAACCAGACTAGAACTAGAATATTTCCATGTTGTGGCCGTGTTTGAAATGTTTATAAGTCAGAATGACGCTACTTAAGAGTACCTATGTGAATATGACTCTGCCCTTTCCCAACAGATGTCGTTTTTAGTATTGTTTACGTGTACTAGGAATTGGCCATTCGATAGTACTGAATGTCAGCTATCTAACGCATTATGTGATATTTGGTTGAAGTGTCAGCAACAAGAGTTTTCACCTTTTTGTAAATGTCGGTTTTTGTTCCAAATATACATCATTTGCGGAAGAAGTTTACCGACGACAACTAATGCGTTTGAAGCGAGCCATAGAAGAAAAACGACCAGAATGGATGAATAGCAAATTAATTCTTCAACATGACAATGCCAAACCGCATACCGCAGAAGTCGTAAAAAGCATTTAGATGGACAGGATTGGGACATGTTACTCCACCGGCCATATTCGCCAGACATAGCTCCTTGAATTACCATTTATTCCGGACGATCTTACTGGAGAACGGTTCATACGAAAGTATCAAAATTTGGCTTGATAATTGTATAAGCTCAAAAGGCCAGGACTTCTTCCAGCAAGGAATACGTTAGTTACCTGAAAGATGGGCGAAGGTTGTAGCTGCAGATGGAGCATACTTTCAATAAAATTTTCATAAATTTTCTAAACAAGCAAATGTGATTTATTTTAACAAAAAAGGGCAGACTCGTAATCACACACCTCAATACTCCGCAGCTTTTGTATCGCATTTATTTTTCAGAACCTTCATAACAACACGCAAACCATTGCGAAATCTAATTTGATCACTTCACAAAGGAAATCCATCAATCTCAAATGCCATTCTGAGTTGTAAAAATTTATCACTGTGTTCTGAGGCCGGCTATCATTATAACTGATCTGTGTTATAATGTTTCCGTTCTACAAGGTTTGTGTTTTCGGAGATATTATTTTTATTGTGAATTGTTCAGGGTGTATTATGATCTAGACTTCTTTTGAAGATTAGTTTTATAGAGGAGGGTATGAGCAACAGGGTGCACAGTTTCCTCACCCTCCATAGAAAAGGGAGGATCCTCCGACCAAGACAAGTGTTGTGTCTGGTGGGTAAAAAAATATTTGTTTCTAACAATTTTTTTTTTTTTTAACTGAACATACAGCTGTGTTGCTGGGGAGTTTGTTGCGCCACTTCTTCTCCTCAGCTAAAGCACTAGGAAGTGGTGAAGGGCGGTCGTTTCGGGGGACTGTCTTATGTAATTTTGACGTTCGAAAAGTTCTGATTCTCAGCCTAGTTTGAATAAATGACTTTTGATTTTGATTTTTTTTTTCAGAAGTTTGGTTCACCTACGAGTTTTGCGTTGCCTAGTAGTATCTATGAGTTCCTCCAACGTGCAGGCAAGTGCATTAACTCCACAAGAACTCAATGTATTCCTCGTGTAGTATTGAAATCCAGAACAGAATCTGTCTGACTGGTGTAAAGGTTTATGCTGGAATCATACAGACTCATAATGGCTGGAATCATAAAGAATCGCAAGATTCGCTCTCGCATTCACTAGCCACTAGATAAAACGATAAAGTCGCCTACAAAGTCGAGAGTATTCTAACGTTCAAACTTGATTAAATTACAAAATAATCTTCACACAAATCAGTAAGATCAGTGGGTATTTTAGTGCTTGTGTTTCGCAAATGTTAATATAACTTGCATTGCTGGCCGTACCTATATTTCAAATACTTTTGGGACGTATTTTATGACATACCGGACTTTAATTACTGCATTTACTTTAGATGACACCTTAACGGATTACGTTTACTGTCCACTGCATGAGTTTAGGTTGATGCTCCTAAGACTTACAATTAGATTTATACACATACATTTTTTAACTGCGCGGATTCGAACTGCGCCTACAAATACTTTTTTTATTGTTTTTTTTACTTAGCTCGCGCTGTGACTTACAGTACAGCCGTCGAGAGACTGCGTTCCTGACACCTGTCAGTTGGACTATTTCTAGTGGTCATCATCATTATCACAGACCAGACAGACCAGTTGGCGTGGTTGGTTAAGATACCACCTGTCATGCCGCTGGTCATAGGTTCGATTCCCAACCAGGCCAAATATTTGTGTGCATGAACATGTCTGTTTGTCCTGAGTCTAGGTGTAATTATCTATATAAGTATGTATTTACAAAAAAAAGTAGTATATGTAGTATATCAGTTATCTAGTTTCCATAGTACAAGCTCTGCTTAGTTTGAGAAAAGATGACCGTGTGTGAATAATGTCCCAAGATATTATTATTATTATGTCCTCTATTTATTTTCAAAACTTATTAAATACATTTTTAAACATTTTTTTTATAAAAAATAGTGATCCGCCAGTAGCGGGAGCAAGGTCCAAGCTACCGGTGGTTAGGGCTGCAGAGACAGGAACCTCCTCACAATGCGACCCGTATCGAGAAGTACTGCCTTCTGAATCTGGCCCTTGATCCAACCGCCTAGGTAGGATTAAGTATTCGCATTTATTATTATTATTATTTCAGCAGAGAGACGTCCACAGTTGGACATAGGCCTCCCCCAAGCACCGTCACTTCGACCGGTTCTGTGCTTCCCGCATCCAGCGGATTCCTGCGGCCTTCACAAGGTCATCGGTCCACCTTGTGGGGGGCCTTCCAACGCTACGTCATCCGGTATGCAGTCGCCACTCCAGACCTTTTCTGCCCATTGGCCATCTGTTCTGCGAGCTATATTTCCTACCCACTGCCACTTAAGGAGAAAGCGTCAGGGTAGCCCACGAAATTCAAATTTTCTTACGATTTTTGCAATTTACAATACTGACTAGTATTAGGTTGTATGTTGATCGAAATATAATTCGCCGCCTTAACAAGTATGTATTTACATAATTATAATCATTTAAATGATCAATACAACTCTTTAAGGCCAGGTAATCCTAATGAATGACTATTTCATGAAATCTTGACATTTGAGGATTATACTAACTTAAGGAGTTGTATTACTGATTCTAATGATTATAATTCTGTAAATACATATGTTACGGCCGCGAATCATACTTTATTTAACATACAACTTAATACTGACTTGCTAATTGCAAAAAATCGTAAGAAAATTGGAATTTCGCTGACTACCCTGACGCTTCCCTCTTAAGTTTGGCAATTTTCTAATTGAGTAGTTACATGTTCATCTTGCACTAATAGCCAAATTACGGGCTAAGTAACCTTATAGATCTTGGCTTAAGTTAAAATCATCAAAATCTAAGTAATTTTTGTTTAAAAACGTCAAGTTTTCATGAAATATTAATCAGAATTTTCCATCAAATATGATTTATAGATCAATTGGCGATTTTAATGATTATGAATCAGTAAATATATTATCACATTTGACACAATTCTGTCATGAATTGCATTTTGAGCATCATACAACGTTATACGCAAGTGTGAACATAACATCACGCCTGTACCCCGCGATGGGTTAGGCAGAGCTGTACCTATAGTACACCTACATTTCACCAGTTATGTTTAACTCCCATGTAATAGGGGGCGAGTCTATTGCCATCAACCAGACACAAATCTAGACTCCGGGATGCTACTGAGAAATTCCTGATGGAAAAACCTAATAACATTGCTAGACTCGGGAATCGAACCCAGGACCTCAGCTTAGCAGTAGCGCTTGTGAACACTAGACCCACGAGGTAGTAAGTGTGAAGTCTCCTAATAAACGTCATCTGCCACATACAGCATCTTACCGTCACGTCAAGATGGTTGCTATGGAAATGTATAGCAACCATCACATTTTATTTTTTAAATGGTCCTAGTTGGTTATCATTTGTGACTTCGAGTTGCTTTGAGTTTCGGTAAGTGGGCACGCCCTGTTTGCCTGGAGGCTTTTATTTAGGTATAAAGATCTATTTAAATTTTTACTTCTATATTAGCATGTGCTAGCTGACTTATGGCAAATAATTTAATTTAATTTTATGTTTTGTGTTGCGTAATGTACAGACGCCAGCAGGTCAACCTACCCGAAACTGTCAGATTTTCCCAATCAACCTTGAACCTAAAGCTTTATCAATAAAGTCGAAAATCTATTGAAGAAATCTGACAGATTGTACTGTACCTAAATTATTTTGCGTACTATTAAATAATATTTTTTTGTAATTGAAAAAAAAACTGCTTCTGGGGAGTTTTTTTACGCCACTTCTTCTTCCCAGCTAAATAAAGCACTAGGAAGTGGTGAAGGGCAGGCGTGTCGGGGACTGTCTTATGTAATTTTAACGTTTGAAAAGAGCTGATTCTCAGCCTAGTTTGAATAAATCACTTTTGATTTTGTACTGATGAGGTGATGGGGTATCTTTGAAACGAAATCATGCTTTGTTCTACCTCCTGTTGAGTATAGTCTTCTCCCTGTTGTGTTATGCTTCCCAGGTCTGTGCGAGTCTCATTCAAAGGGCCTAGACTAGTTGCAATCGCTTTCAAAGCCTTTCGTCTTTTAAGTTCCAGGGTAGCGCGCGAAATTCATTCTTTTTTAGGTTTTTTTTCAATTTGCGAGTCAGTATTAGGTTCTATGTTTAAAGTATGATTCGCGACCGTAACAAATATGTATTTACTAAATTATAATCATTAGAATCAGTAATACAACACCTTAAGTTAGTATAATCCTAAATATCAAGATTTCACAAATAAGTCATTCTTTAGGATTTTATGAACTTGAGAGTTGTATTCGTGTTTTTAATGATGATAATTCTATAAATACAGATTTGTTACGGTCGTGAATCATATTGAGATCAACTTACAACCTGATACTGACCTACAAATTGCAAAAAACGTAAGAAAATTTGATTTTCGCGGGCTACCTGTAGCTTTCGCCTTAACATAAAGTTTTCGATACCTTATGTCAGTCTCATACATTTTTGACTTCTCCATCATCGTTATCGGTGATAGACTGTCACTTTGCCTACCCCTCCGGTCTTACCCGCGATCTTTTGAATGTCATCCACCCATACCAGGTTAAAAACTAGGGTGTGCTTATGACCACATGACGATAGAAGAAGTGGAAGACTGCTGGAGCCGTAATTTAGCGTCACCGACAGATTGTAGCCGAGTACCTATAGGTACCCGATTCAGCGTCACCGACCCGAGCGTGACAGTTCAGTTTCGTTCACTGTTCAGCAAAAGCGCAAAGTATGTTCAATTAAAAAATCAATTTCGCAGGCTAGATGAGAGCATCGACCTTAAGTTAGATACTTAACTTAAGTCCCACGATAAACCTCAACTTAACATAGAAATAACTTAGAAAATTACCAATCTCACTGACTTAGTCGCTGGTTGATATGTCAAAGTCGTGAACTGAGCGGTTACCTGAAGGTTACCGGTTGACGGTAACCGCATAAGTATAGTTAAATTAACTATAAGTTAACTATAAGTTTATCTGATGTCTGTGAGAATATTAACTTGGTTGTTGGGATTGCGAAGCTTGGTGGCCGCAAGTTTGACCTACAAATTATGCGTCTGTGAAATTTGACCTAAATTAGGTCAAAACAGATTCAAAATCCTTCAGATTCGATAGGCATGTGTGATATTGTATCCTCGGTAGATGCACTCGAGGCGATTGCTTGAGGTTTGTGAGGGATACGCTATGGCTGACGGCCTCTTGTACAATGTGAAGAAGAATTTATGGTGTTCGCGGTTAGTACAAAAAAGCATAGAGCAATGTCTATATGGGGTAGCTCTAAACAGCGTTGAGGTTTAGGTACTTTTGCCACTTAGTAGCTGAAGATCTGAATGATGACGAGGATATGGAGCGGGAACGAAGGGCGTTGTCGGTCTGTAGGTTTGCAAGGTGTACGAGACCGTATAAGATCACCCTTTTCAAGGCATAGGTACTGTCAGCCTTTTTACACATGCAGCCTGTGGGTTAGACAAACTCAGAGGGCCTACAACGCTCTTCGTGACCAGTAAAACAACGCCTTCCGCATGTTATTGGGGCTACCGCGGTCCATGCAGGCATGTTTGCTGAAGCGGCTATCGATAGTTTTTCAGCAATTATGCGAAAAAGAACAGCATCATTGTTAAGCAGGATTTTGTGGGAGTACCAATGGCATCCTGAAGGTGATTGGGGGTAGGCCAGACGGCGTTTTCCTGGAGCATTGGACCCGTATGCCTAACTGCGGATCTGATACTGCAGGAAAATATATGAATTAGAAAATTGTAATTAGTTATACGTACTAGCATTGTTACATAAGCTGTATTACTAACAAAGATCTATGGAAGATGTGTCTGAATTAAATGATTTGTTAATATGTTATTATTTGCCGGAGTTTAGATTTGTGCCCGATTGTAATAGGCACCCTATTGCATGGGACTTGAAATGTCCTAGATGTCCTTGAAATGTGTTAGAAGCACCTCTGGCAACCTTTTGGGGAGTACAGGAGATATTGTTTTGCGTTTGAATCAATACACTGATCCCACATTAGGAAACTGCTTTCAATCCTTATGATAATGCCTTCATTTTGTAGAGGGGCTACTGTAATGGGTACGAATTACCATGACAATTAGATCGGATAATGGTCCTTATTTTACTAAGAGGCTTGGGTGTCGATTTTGCAATCGTTTGTGGTGATTTAGTACCTACTTCTAGTCTTTCAGTCGGCGGTATTCGGAATTTTGCGTCTTTAACAAAATATGATCCGTAGGCAACGTTTTTTTTTTTTGCTTTTTTTCATCATTGAATAGGTAACCTGCAAGATCGTTTTTTCATACGACTTTTCTCAGGCAAATACGCCAAAACCAATTCTTTAATGTATAAGCAGCTCTTGAGCATGCGAACAGAATACTAAGAATTTTTCCTGTGGCTTTTTTTATGTATTTATATGCTATTTAAATTTTTCTTAAGAGCGAGAATCGAACCTCCAAATTGTCAGATTTGATGTGTCCATCCTCGTATTTTGAGCAAGCTCATCATAATTAACTATAACCACTCCATTGCATGTAAAACGGTGTTACCGTCCGTCTGTCACAGCCGCGTCGAATGGCTAATCTCTGCGTTTCCTACTTCAATTCACCTTCGTTGGGCAATAGTCACACGCCATTGTCTGTATGTTCCAACGAAGAGGTCGGCTACGATGTGTTATAGATAATTTGGTTGTTTTAGTTATGTTCTAGAGAAAATGTCTGTCGCTTTTTGTTTCCCACTAGCTGCACGCCGCAGTGTTATCCTCGTGGATACTAAATATCACTACGCCATTTGGTAATAGTTATTACAATTTACTATCATTTTATTTATTTAGGATATAAAAAACCGGCCAAGTGCGTGTGGGACTACGCACAATGAAGGGTTCCGTAGTTGGGATGAACAAACTTAGCATTGTAGTTGAAAAACATGTTCTCCCATACATTCCAACTGAAAATGTAAGTTTGTATGCACAGTATTGAGAGATTTACCATGTTGTTTTACTTCTTGTTGATTTTTCTGTAATCTGTAGGTATTGAACTATTTTCTGTATTTTTTTTTTAAATTTTAGGCTCAGTACTTTCGCAGATAAGGGGGGAATGGTCAATTTTAGGCTCAGTACTTTCGCAGATAAGGGGGGAATGGTCAATTTTCTCCTGTTTTCTTAAATAGTTTTAAAATGATTTATTTTAAAATTATTAAAAAAATATATATTTGAGACCCTCGCAGTAAGCCCTTTCATTTAATTTGACGGGACAGTTTTCAAAACTGTTTTTTTAATTTTCTTATTAACCCTCTAAAATTGACCCCCAAAATTCATTTATTTACGTTACACGTCCGTATTTGGGTCACAGAAATTCATACGTGTACCAAATTTCAACTTAATCGGTCCATTGTAAGGGATGTCGCTTGTAAGGGACAAGCGATATTTTTTTGCGAAATCGACTTGTATATCGATATAGACGCAGAAAAAAGCCGATTCTAACCATATATACAAGTCGATATCGCAAAAAAAAAAAAAAATATCGCTTATCCCTTTTTAGCTGTTAGGCATAGATATGTATATTTTATATTCATTGTCACAATGGAAGTCCTCTTGTCAAATTCACGCCATCAGTGGGCGCCCCACTGATGGCGTGAATTTTCATGAATACCCTCGGACTAGAACCCACCCGTGTTCCTTCAGTTGCTTGTGCCAGGGCCACGGTAACTCTCTCAAACAACCCGCAACCTTGGCAGGCATCGGCCCTAGCAGACCCCTTCAGCTAGAGCTGACATCTCTACGAGGCGCGCGTGGAACACAACGCTACCGGACCGGACGGCGAGCTACCCATCGCTCGCCGTCCGCAAGCCTGCTCAGCAGTACTCCCTGGCATTACAAACATTTAGTAGTTTCCTCATTACCAATCAAAAAGCTACGCTTCACCTAAATTGAGGACTCACGAAGTTAATAAGGACTTTGAGTGAAGCCGACGAGTTTCATAGTAAATAATATAATTGGTTTTTAGTTAGGGTTGTCACGAAGAAAATCTTGGGAAATCATTAAATGTTTGGATTACTCTTCCGAGATGTTGGTCCCAGTTATTTATTGTCATCAAAATATTCTTGATAAATTTTCCAGCTATATCAGATGCTGAATGTCGGAAGCAACAAGGCATTAGAGGGAATTTCAGACATTGTAACATTTCAGATGATGTTAATCTTTCATATTAGGTAATGAAGGGTAATCTGCCTAGCCTTTTCCCAAGTATGTTGGGGTCGGCTTCCAGTCTAACCGGATGCACCTGAATACCAGTATTTTACATGGAGTGACTGCCTATCTGATCTCCACAACCCAGTTACTGGATAATACGATACCCCTTGGTAAGACTGGTTGTCAGACTTTCGGGCTTCTGACGACCCATAACGACTGTCAAAGATCCACGAATGACAGCCGGAACCAACGGCTTAACGTCCTTTCCGAGGCACGGAGGAGTCTCGGTATGAAAAGATGGTCACCCATCCACGGACCAACCCCGGCAAGCGTAGCTTAACCTGATGGATCGACCCGTGCGGCTGTTTTCACTTGGCCACGAGCTCCTCCGCTGGAAGGGTTACCATTAATTATTAAAAGTTTCTTAGATATATCGAATAAATCATTGGAGAGTCGCAAGATGTTGCTTCATATCACAACAACACTTGCGTCTTAATTAATTGCCTTTGCATTAAGTATGAAAGTATTATTTTCCAGACTTCTCTCTTTTTCTCACTTTTGACAACACATATCAACACGTCAGTGCTCCCTGAAGAGGTATACCGATACCCACATTTCGCTAGTTATGTTAAAAGGGAAAGCGCCAGGGTAGCCCCTGAAATTCAAATTTTAATAGGTTTTTGCAATTTGCAAGTATGATTCGCAACCGTAACAAATATGTGTTTATAGAGTTATAATCATTAAAAACAATAATACTACTCCTTAAGTTAGTATAATTCTCAAATATCAAGATTTCATGAAATACTCATTCATTGGGTTTAATTGGTCTTATTGATGATTTTAATGATTATAATTCTGTAAATACATATTTGTTACGGCCGCGAATCATATTTTGATCAACATATAACCTAATACTGACTTGCAAATTAATTGCAAAAAAGAAAATTTGAATCTCGCGGGCTACGTTGGTGCTTTGGTCTTAAGTGTGTGCGGTTGTGTTGTGAGTTGTGTGTACGTTTGACAACCCTACAAATTCCTATAGCATTACTAGTAGTGTAAAGTATTGACTAACTAATTGAGTTCGTTACTCGTTAGACAGACTTGTGCATTGAAGAGCATTAACTACAGCCATTTATAAATAGTCACATTTGTTAGTAGCAGCTCACGCTGTTACGAGGTTTATGGTATAAATCATAAGGGCTAAATAGTAAAAAGGACTCGATTAGGTTTAAATTATGTGTTTACGTTTGCACAGTGTATGTACTTAACATATTTCAAAATAATAATGGAACAGAAGAAATGGGCGTTGTCCTTTGTTTTTTTTTGGACTTACGATTATTTGACTCGAATTAATTTTATCCTCGCTTGTCCCATTTCATAGATGTTTATAAACAGACAAAAAAGAAACAGTTCTACGTATATATAGCGGTGCCAAATAAAAAGATCAATCTAATTACTGCACTCTCAATCATATAAACACCTTCATTTTGAAAGGGATTCATAATCCATTCCTTCATAAAAATACGTTTAAAAAAAAACGTAGATTACTCAATGAATATTATTATTGAATTGCCTTGTTGGTCTAGTCACAAGCGCTACTGTTGAGCAAGACGTCCTGGGTTCGATTCCCTGGTCGAACAAAGTGATATTGTTCTCAGTAGCATCCCGGAGTCTGGATTTCTGGTTGATGGCAATAAGCTCACCCCCTATTACATAGGAATTTAACATAATTGGTGAAATGTGGGTGTACTATAGGTACACCCCTGCCTAACCCTTCGGGGGATACACGAGTAGTGTTAGTTAAGAGGATTGTGAAGCTGTAAATTTTCATACAAAAAGAGATAACGTTTTTCTCCCCGTAAACATAGTCTAATTTTCATAATTTTTGGAAATGTTGTAGGTATAATGAAAAACTAGGTCCGTACGTTTTTATTATAAAGAAATATTGTATACAATATAAGTTATTAGCATCTAAATATCTATATTTTTGACATAAAAACATCCTCGAGCATTTTTATTTTTTAAAATTAAATTAAATTGAATTACTAAAAACGAAAAACGTACAGACCTAGATTAAAGTGTAGTGAATGTAATGAGATCAAAATTATTTCATTTTGTAAAGGTTTAGGGGAGTAAAAACGTTTTCGCCCGAAACAATATTTATGTAAATAATTGTGTGAAATGTAGGTAATTGCCTCCAAAAATCGCGCCGCGTATCGGCACTTCACAATCCTCTTAATATTGTTGAATTAAAAAAAATAAAGGATTATTAGTGTGTCATGGGTTCGAATCCAAGCATACTACTTTGTGAGTGTAAATTATTTCATCACCACTGCTCAAAACGGTGAAGAAAATCATCGTGAGGAAACCGACATGTCCTAGAACCAAAAAATTCAAAGACAGGGCCCGCGTGGTAGATTACAGTTCACTCCCTCTCACGGAGAGGAGCCCTGTGTCCCAGATGTGGGAAAATTATTCGCTGATTATGTCGTCTGTTATAGAATTAGGCTGCGGTTTTAACAGATAACCTTATAACTCAAGCTTAGCTATATAGAAAAAACCGGCCAAGAGCGTGTCGGGCCACGCTCAGTGTAGGGTTCCGTAGTTTCCCGTCCGTCACAATAAGTGTTCCCACTTATGAGTTTAAAGGTGGGTATCCATTATGTTATTATCCAGGATAATAAAATATGTAAACGAAGTTAAAAAAAAATGCTTGCATATACGATTATACTACAAACTGAGTCCAGAAATTATTTTGTACAAATTTTTGTCTTTTTTGTACAAAAACTGTTGTTTCCATCAAGTTCAAAATGATTTTCCTAGAAAGTCCTTATAAAGTTCTACTTTTCAGATTTTTTTCATATTTTCTAAACTTATGGTTCAAAAGTTAGAGGGGGACACACATTGTGTTTTACTTTTGGAGCGATTATTTCCGAAATTATTGACATTATCAAAAAATGATTTTAGTAAACCCCTATTCATTTTTAAATACCTTTCCAACAATATATCACACGTTAGGGTTGAAATAAAAAAAAAAAATCACTTCCCACTTTACATATAGGGGGGCTACCCTAATAAAACATTTTTTTCCAATTTTTATTTTACCACTTTGTCGGCGTGATTGATATATATATCGGTACCAAATTTCAGCTTTCTAGTGCTAACGGTCACAGAGAATAAGCGAGGACGGACAGACGGACGGACAGACAGACATGGCGAAACTATAAGGGTTCCTAGTTGACTACGGAACCCTAAAAAACTTCAGCTGACCTAAAATTAACAATAATGTAACCTAAAAAGTTGAATGCAACACTCATTTACAAGATTACAAATCACCTGTCTTAGTGCCAACATAACGACTAGAATCTATTGACAGACACGGCTCTAAAGCAAATATGGAAGGCACTTGACACATCCGGACCTTGGCTTAAACTTAAACCTTGTGTCTTAGTCCCTTCTTGCTGTTAACATCGGTTACATCTGTGTTATTTTTTATTTAATACTTTTGACCTTCATTATTGAACTTTTCATGTTCATTGTTTTAAGATTATTTTTTGTTTGGCGCATTTTTATGTAGGATGGTACTACTTATTTTTAGGATACATTTTAATTGACTTTAAGAAGGTTAGAGATTTGATGACTATTAATGAAAATAAAAAAGAATGGAATTGAGCAACGAATTAGGTAAATTCGGTAGGTACAATCAGGAAAATTACACCTTACTTCAATTTGCCCTGATGAAGCCATTTTGTACTACTGCTAAATAATGACAGTTCTGATTTGAATATACGGGCAATTTAAATTGGTAGTCAATTTGTGTAACATTTAATTTCCATGACTTTGCTTAAGCGACGTATAAAGGGTATCCCAGAAATCAACCGACTTACGTGGTGATAGGTTTGGTCAAACCCACCTCAAGTGTAACTTAGTTTACTTTTCATCTCGGAATATCTTATCAAGCAACCGATTCTGTAGGTACAGCTACTTGAATTTTGTAATCGATTTACTCCACATTTACGTTCTATTGCAGCAATAGGATGTAACTTACTGCGACTTATGTGAATCTATGTGAAATTATTTCGACACCCGCCATTACTGTTCAGATTGCGTACGTTTTTATACTCTGACATGTCAATCTAACAGGCTGGAAGAAATTATCGTTTTGTAATCATTTAATTTGAGTTTTTTTTTTTTTAATGAAGTTAAAGTTTTTCCATGAACTTCCAAATCAAATCAAATCAAAAATATTTATTTGCTAGGATATGGTACATAAGGTGTTACAGTAATTTAGTTTCAGCATATCCTGCCATAATCTGGCGTGCAAATGTCTTCACAATCAGAGTCAATTCTAAATTACAAATTACAAATAACAGATTCTATAGATTTGTCTTCTAAATAGTCCTTAATTGTATAATATCTTTTAAGCAGCAATAGTTTGAAGAGTATTTTTTTAAACATTGTCAGAGGTAAGTCTTGAAAACTATTTGGTAAATGATTGTAAATAATAATCGACATGCAGTATACATTTTTCTTAAATAATTTTAGTTTTTTTGGTGGCAGCCGAAGTCTACCTTTATGCCGTGTTCGGCTATTTGGCCTGACTGTGCTGGTTTCAAATAAATTATAATGTCTCTCAACAAAAATACATATTTCAAAAATATACAAACATGGCAAAGGTAGAATTTTAAGTTTCTGAAACAGTGGCTTACAGCTGTCTAAAAAGTGAGCTCCACAAATTGCTCGGATACATTTTTTTTGAGCTTTGGAAACCCCGTCAAAATCCACCAGTCTTACCAAGGGGTATTATGTTTCCCAGTAACTGGGTTGTGGAGGTCAGATATCGATATAGGAGTCGATCCATGTAAAACACTGGTCAGCAACATTCGGTTTGACTGGAGCCTGAACCCAACATAGTTGGGAAAAGGCTAGGCAGAGTGTCGTCGAAATTTTCTGCGCCGATATTAAAAAGATGATACGGAAAATTCTGTAGCATAGATGGTTAGTTCATTGGATTGCAACTATGTTGTGACCAGCTTCTAGTCTAACCTAATACGACACCGTATCAGTTTTTTACACGGAGCAACTGCCATCTGGCCTCCTAAACCTCACTTACTGGATAATATCGTGTTAATTATGTGCACTAAATATAAAAATAAATCCACGTGCACTCTAGACAGTCAGCCCCGGTTACCACCATGTCCTGAGTTCTTTATCGCAGCAGTGGGAACATTATACGATATATTATGCTGGATGGCCGAGGCCGGCTCAGGAAGAGGTGGCGAGACTTTCTAGAATTTCCGCAAGGATTGGATCGAGGTGGTCCTGGAAAAGAAGGCTTGGAAAGATTTGGGAGAGTACTTTGCTCAGCAATGGGACAGTGCAGACTAACATAGAAAAAAATACGAGCGAGCCTTACAGTAGTCGCATATGATGTGTAACATCTGACATCTCAACTTTGTAATAAGCAACATTAACGCATCTTGAAAAAAAAAATGATTCAGGTACTCGAACAGTTATTTCTCTATGGCAAAAGTACTATCTAGTTCTATGGAACTAAGCAAACATTTCAATCCAAAGAGTAAACATTTAAAAAATATACTTTTCTTATCTGTGAGATGGGTTCGATTCGTACCATCTGACGGTCAAGTCTAGCAGCGCACGTGCTCATTGGCTCCCCGACTGGCTTCCTGTTACACATTTCCGTCCGTTTTTACGAATTCGCTCCCACAGATTGCAGGAAAGCCAAAGCCAGAGGAAAGATGTTCCACATAAAAATAGAAAAATGCTGGATGGCTAATATTTTTATCACGGTATGCTTAAGTTTTTCGTGCACCTATATACAGAGAAGCAAGATATTGTAAGATCTCCCAGCTTTCTGTCGAGCAGTTAAATTATTACATAAATGTACAATATAGGTAATATGTGTTTCTTCCTAAGTTTTTATTATGCATCATTTTAATCACCAAACAAAGTATAAAGATAAATTACAAAAAAACTAATCTTACACAAAACGTAACTAAAAAAATTGCTTAGTTGAATATACATAAGTTTGATGGTATGATGTCCAATTTGTATATTTTTATAATGCCCATTACACAAGTTAATTCTTCTCTATTGCAACCGTAAAAAATATTAATGAACAGTAATTAGCAAGCTCCATAGTAATCTTAGAGTTGTTAAAACGTATATGATTTTTACCTTAACCTCTGGAACGTCGGATACACCATTGAATGTTAAGAAAAAGTTTTCCGAAGGAATTTCTGGTATTGTAAATTCTAATTGACCGACTCGCTGGTTCAGTACTCGCAAGCGTGATTGCTGGGTTTGATTCTCAGCTCGCGTAAAGTATTGTTGAGTTTTCCTATCAGGATTTTTTATATATCTATATATAATCTTTCCAGCCATTTATTTTAGTTTTGTCAGCTCGAGTACTAATCAATTAGTGATGTCCTAATGCGTTACCGATGCGATTTCTTATAACAATGAACTTCATTTATGAAGAAGTTTTAATTGATTTAACACATTGATATTTTATTTTAATGAAAAATGTAAAAAAAAAATGTCCATGAAGTATTGCATTTTTAGGGTTGCGTACCAAAATGGTAAAAAGGAACCCTTATGGTGGGACTCAGTCTGTCTGTCTGTCACAGCTGGATATCTCATATATATATATATATATATATATATATATTTTGCATCTGGGACTGAAAGAGGGTTTTAAAAATTCGAAGTTTGGCTACTAGGTCATGTGGGGTATCATATGAAAGAGCGCTGTTTGCACATTCTGAAACATTTTTCTTTTTTTTGGCAGCACAGTTTTCGACTTTTGATGAAAAACGTAAAAAATATACCGTTCCCCCCTAATCTCCAAAGTTTGCGTCTCTACGCAAAACTTCTATCACATAGAATAATTTCCGATTTTTCTCTAAAAATCGGAAATTATTCTATGTGATAGAAGTTTATGTAAATATTACAGGAAAAATAAAACGATGTCTCTAAATAGCACAGTATTTTTTAAATATATGATGGTACGGAACGCTCAGTGCGCGAGTCCGACTCGTTTCGTTTATGGTTGCTTGCCAATAAATATGTAGCCAGGATTGGCGCCTATGGAAAACTATCAGGCAGAATGTTGGTATAAGATATACATCTCTGTCTGCGGTCTTTGAGAAATGGTCGTGAAGTTATTTATTTAAAATTTTATTGTTCATACGTCAAACTTAACCATGATTTTAAGTGAACAACTCTGAAAAGCACTTAATCAAGAATAAGTAATCGTTTGGCTCACAAAGTAATTATGTTAACAAGCTTCGAGTTATTACATTACTTAGCTCGGAAGTAATGAATTGACGAGTGTTTGAATACAGTTGAAAATGTTAGGAAGTATTCAGTTTTTATTTGGATTTTATGTTTATTGATGATTTGAGACTGTATTTCATATTTCATTTTGATTTTTTATGGCGAAAACAACAGTTGCATTTTTATATTAGATACCTACGTAATTGGTTAATTTTATGTAGAAAGCAAGTGTTTTAGGATAGCCTTTTGTTTAAGTTATTCCATTAATGGTAATTACAAAATTAATCTATTGTTACTTTTAAAAGTTTAAAATGATAAATAGTAACATAAAATTCTCACTTTAGAAATAATCATTTCTAATCTTTAACGTTCATAGAATTCAATAGGAACTATAAATGAATAGGAATTCAATATATTCTTAACATTTGAACTTAGAATGTACATATTATTTGCAAAAACATGCAGTTGCTAGCTTAGCAACCTATTTACAACAAAAACTGTTTGCAACTTCAGAATAAAAACGTCTCCACACACCGTCTTAGAAAAAAAAGAAGAAATTCAAAAACAGAACTAACTTTTTCAAACGCCTTCGTTCCTTACACTTCACTGCACAATCACAGACACAAAATTACTAGAAACGTGTGCGCGCAACTACTGTACATGGACGACTGACAGTTGCAGGGGAACACACGTACACTTATATACATGCTCTGAATTCTATGTTAGTTGGGCAACCAAGGATGCGTTGGTGGGGTAGCTTCCGGGTTTTTTCGGTTATGGAATGAAAAATAAATGGAGTAAATTCTTAACGCGTGAGCGAAATGATTGCTAAATAAGTGAAAAACCTCGAGCTTTTGAAGAGTAAAATGGCGGCTTGATAGTTATAGAATTTGATGGGTGGCTTTTGAATACTTATGGTTTCACCTCGCCAGCTGTTCATTTATCTATCTGTCTGTCTGTCACTCGCGACGGCAGGAAGATAAAAAGTGGTGGCCCGCTTATTTTGTTCCATTTTATATTCTCTCCCTTATTTTCCGTCAAATGAAAACGTACTTTTCCTATAATATGACATGCTCTGAATTCTATGTTAGTTGGGCAACAAAGAATGCGTTGGTGGGGTAGCTTCCGGGTTTTTTGATTATGGAATGAAAATGGAGGAAATTCTTAACGAGAGAGGTAAGTAAAAGGAAGATTCTGTGTCAAGCTTTTGAAAAATTAAGCGGTTAGATATTTATCTAATAGACTTCGATGGGTGGCTTTTTAAGACTTACGATTTCATCCACGTCGTCTGTCCGCATTTCTGTCTGACACACGCAATTTTCTTCAAAAATTTTCAATGCTCGGCTGGAAGAAAAAAGTGGTGGCCCAATAATTATGCATTGAAAATGGATTCATTCATTAACAGATTTCGAGATTTGATCAATTGAGCAAAAAGTGACGCGTAAATAAGTTGGGGTGTGCTGTTCTTTGTTAAAAGTAAGATAATAGAAAAGGCTTAGAATCGGATGGGAGGCTTTTAAATGCACGGCTATGTCCGGAAAATACAAAGGGATACAGAACTTTTTTTTTTACTTCAAAAAAGGAGGAGGTTATATTATGTTCATCTGTATGTATGTTTTTCTCTATTTTTATTGATATCTTCGTCAATTGTGGACTGATTTAGAAAATTCGTTTTTCATTTGGTAGAAGAAGCTTGCGGGCGACCACCCGCAAGCTTCTTCATATAAATTTGATGAACTTTGCTTGGGTAGTTTTTGAGTTAGCTTCAATAATACGCACTTTGTGTAATAATAATAATGATAAATAATACTTCTTGTCACTGATGATTACATAACTTTAGTTTTGGAAGTCGGTGGAAAAAAACTCAATACAGATTTATCAAAGTTATTTTTCACTTTATAGCGTTTTTAGTCGATTGTATTTTATTGTACTTTTTTCTTTTTGATAGTTTGGTTAACAGGCTTTGCCGCCTCCGTGTAATAGACATTGCAATATCAAAGGGTAGCCCTATCAACCGATTTCCAAAAAAAATGTTGCCAATCTTAGTGACAAAATATTATTTATTAGTGTGCCAAGTATAAATTAATTTCAATGGCACCCAAACTGAAAGGCTTGTAGCTAAGTAATTACAACCGCGCGGGTCGATCGATCAGGTTAAGCTTCGTTTGCCGCGGTTGATCCGTGGATGGGTGACCATATTTACATACCAAGACCCCTCCGTGCCTCGGAAAGCACGTTAAGCCGTTGGTCCCGGCTGTCATTCATGGATCTTTGGCAGTCGTTACGGGTCGTCAGAAGCCAGAAAGTCTGACAACCAGTCTTATAGGTGTATCGTGCTACCCACACCCAGTAACTGGGTTGTGGAGGTCAGATAGGCAGTCGCTCCATGTAAAATACTGGTAGTCAGCTGCTTCCGGTTAGACTGGAAACTGACCCCAACATAGTTGGGAAAAGGCTAGGCAGATTATGGTACCCAAACTAGGTAATCAATCGACAATCAGCAATGCTCAGCAGTAGAAATAGTTAAGGCGAGTCGTGGTCCCATACAGTCGTCGCGTCGCACGGACCCGCTAGCGAATATTTCTAAATTGCCGCTGTTAAAGTTGCGTTTTGTAAAAATGTATTATTATTTTAAAATAAAAAAAAATGCACAGTTGTAAGATAAGTGGATTACCAGTATTATCGTTGCTAAGCCGTGAAAATATCACTTGTAGTTTAGAAGCAGTAGCGAATCTAAAGTTGAAAACAACCTCTTTTCAATTTTTTTCGCAAGGTGTTTGTTGTTGTTTTGGTGTTAAGTTGCTTAAAATTTTCAAATGAAGTATACATATCAAAAGAGAAAATATTTTTTCTGAAATTTTCTGTAGGCAGATTTAAAAGCATGAGGCTCTCAAAACCGACCATTTCATGACTATAGGTACTCGCCTTAAGGCGCCCCCGAAGCATGCGTAGTTCATACAAACGAAATACCAAAACAATTTGTAAATCAAACATATTCTTAAGGCAGTGTGTATTTATTCTGATTGGGTAACAGAATATCTAGGTTCCCAAATATATATTAAATAAAAACAATGATTTAAACAAGAAATATGCGAAAAATAAGTTTTCTATAGAAATTTTAAATTTCTCATATCTCGTCTTCAAATCAGTGTCCTTTCAAAATATTAGGTTGGGGAAAAAGTCTTTTCGCATTATAGTATGTATGAACTTGTAATAAAATCTCTTTGGCTATACTATTTGTGTCTGGCTGGTTTTGGTATCATTGAAAGTTTAAATTTTAAAGAACATAATTCCAAATTCAAATTAGGAAAATGTGTGATTTTCATTTGTTTTTCGTACCGTCAAGATGAGTGAATCTAATGAAGAAATTCGATACATTTTAAAATTTTACTACTTACAAAAAAGGTAAAAAAGCAACGCAAGCCGCGAAATAAATTTGCGATGTTTATGGGCCTAGTGTAGTGTCTGTGAGAGTAGCATAAATTTGGTTTAAGCGTTTTCAATCCGGTTTTTTGATGTCAAAGATGCACGTCACTCTGGTCGCCCTATTACGGATAAAATTGATGACATTTTTGAAAAAGTGGAGCAAGATCGGCATATCAGTAGTTACGACGTAGCTGAAGAACTGGAAATTGACCACAAAACAGTTTTGGCGCATTTGAAAAAAACTGGGTACACAAAAAAGCTCGACATTTGGGTACCTCACGAGCTCACTGAAAGAAACCTAATGAATCGTGTACTCATTTGTGATTCTTTATTACGACGTAATGAAATCGAACCATTTTTGAAGAAGCTGATAACTGGTGATGAAAAGTGGATCACGTATGACAAGAACGTGCGAAAAAGGTCGTGGTCAAAGGCCGGTCAGGCTTCACAGACTGTGGCGAAACCCGGGTTAACTCGCAACAAGGTGATGCTGTGTGTGTGTTGGGATTGGAAGGGCATTATTCATTATGAGCTGTTACCACCAGGCAGGACCATCGATTCTGAACTCTACTGCGAACAACTGATGAGATTAAAGCAAGAAGTTGAGAGAAAGCGGCCGGAATTAATCAACAGAAGGGGTGTGGTTTTTCATCATGATAACGCTAGACCTCACACATCTTTAGCCACTTAGCAAAAATTAAGAGACTTTGGCTGGAGGGTGTTAATGCATCCGCCGTATAGTCCTGACCTTGCACCTTCAGATTTCCACCTGTTTCGGTCTCTTCAGAATTCTTTAGGCAGTGTCAGGTTAACATCACGAGAGGACTGCCAAAACCACTTGTCGCGGTATTTTGACCAGAAGTCCCAAAATTTCTATAGCAATGGGATCATGTCCCTACCTACAAGATGGCAAAAAGTTATCGAACAAAATGGTACCTACATACTTTAGTTAAATGTAAATAAACTATATTAAAAAATGTTTTGAATTTTCTTAAAAAATGCGAAGAAACTTTTTCCCCAACCTATTATATGTTTGGGAACCTAGATACTCGTATTCTGTAATCCAATCCGAATAAATACAGTCTGCCTTAAGAATATGTTTGATTTACAAATTATTTTGGTATTTCGTTTGTATGAACTACGCATGTTTCGGAGGCGCCTTAAGGTGATAGGCAACGGACGATCCCGGACGATCTTTTCAGCTAAAGTTCACCTCCATACTGCAACGTTTTTACCTTCACAACTTACCCATTAATTCTATTAACTTATATTCTACTAAGTGAACGTTACCCTGAGAGTATAATAGTCGTGATAACCGAATGATGATGATTTATTGATTTATTAAAAAACTGGCCAAGTGCGAGTCGGACTTGTACACGCAGGGTTCCGTACCACCGTACATTATTTAACACTCTATATATTATATTTAAAGAAAAACTTCAGTTTAAAAATCACGTTTCTTGTATGGGTACCCCTTTAATTTTTAACTTAATTTTATTTTTATTATTTGTTATTAAAGCGGCAATAGAAATAAACAAAATCTGCCTAGCCTTTTTCCCAACTTTGTTGGGGTCGGCTTCCAGTCTAACCGAATGCAGCTGAATACCAGTATTTTACTGGCCTGTTGGTCTAGTGGTTAGTGGCCCTGACTGCTATGCCGGAGGTCGTGGGTTCGATTCCCACCCAGGACAAATGTTTGTGTGATGAGCATGATCATTTGTTCTGTGTCTGGGTGTAATTTATCTATATATGTATGTATTTAGAAATATATAAGTATGTTTATCAGTTGTCTAGTACTCATAACACAAGCTCTGCTTAGCTTGAGGCTAGACGACGTTGTGTGATAGTTGTGGAATATTATTATTATTATTATTATTACATGGAGCGACTGCCTATCTGACCTCCACAACCCAGATACTGGGTAATACGATACCCCTTGGTAAGACTGGTTGTCAGACTTTCGGGCTTCTTACGACCCGTAACGACTGTCAAAGATCCACGAATGACAGCCGGGACCAACGGCTTAACGTGCGTTCCGAGGCATGGAGGAGTCTCGGTATGAAAAGATGGTCACCCATCCACAGGCCAACCGCGGCAAGCGTAGCTTAACCTGATGGATCGACCCGTGCGGCTGTTATTACTTAGCCACGAGCTCCTCAATAGAAATAAACAATCTGTAAATCTGTGGAAATTTCAACTGTCTGGAAAGAAGAAAGAATAATGAAAAACTGTTTATTATTTAAAAAATAATAAACAGACTACCTATTACGATTCATGAGATACTGCCCGCTGACAGACAGTCGGACGGATGGACGAATAGACAGCGGAGGCTTAGTATTAGGGTTCCGTTTGGCACCCTTCTGGTACGGAACCCTAAAAATGATTTGTAATCGTGATGAGTAAGTACATCACATTTTTGATGGAACTAGGTCAAAATAGTTATAACTACTTATGTTTATAGAAATTAATAACAATTTTTTTTGTGAATCTATTTCCTTATTAGTTTCTTTATTATTAATTGATTTGAGTTTTGAAGAGCCTATACGTGCAAAGTATCGTCCTGGACAATTAGGCACATCGTTTTCAAATGAAGGTAGACTTGAATAATTCTTTTTTTTAATTTTTTTTTTTAAATAAAGGAAATAATAATAATATATCCTGGGACATTTTCACACACGGCCATCTGGTCCCAAACTAAGCAGAGCTTGTACTATGGAAACCAGATAACTGATATACTACATATATTAATTTTTTTTTTGTAAATACATACTTATATAAATAATTACACCCAGACTCAGGACAAACAGACATGTTCATGCACACAAATGTTTGTCCTGGATGGGAATCGAACCCACGACCTGCGGCGTGATAGGTGGTATCTTAACCAACCACGCCCACTGGCCTGTCAAATGCTGGCAAAAGTTATTGTATTGGTTACCAATACAATAACTTCCTGCCTGCCGTTTCCCAAGTATCTTGGGGTCGACTTCCAGTGTAACCGGATGCAGCTGAATACCAGTATTTTACATGGAGCGACTGCCTATCTGACCTCCACAACCCAGTTATTGGATAATACAATACATCTTGGTTAGACTGGTTGTCAGACTTTTGAGTTTCTGACGATTCGTCACGAGTGTCAAAGATCAACGAATGACAGCCGGGACCAACGGCTTAACGACCTCAGCAATCATTGCTTAACCTTGAAGATCGACCAGTGCGACTGTTACTAGTTTATCTTCGAGCCCCTCGGGCGTGGTCAGGATGTAATATTTCAGTCCATGCATTTTCAGGGTTTTATGAAAAAGTTAGATCTTCTGGTAGCAGCTGAATGAAAGAAGCCGAGGATTGAGTTTAGGGGCGTGCGATTAGCCGATTCCCAGCCACCGTAGGCGCGGGCTTGCGGACGGTGAGTAGTGGGTAGCTTGCCGTCCGGTGAGGACCAGGCCCGGGTCAACGGCGCGTTGTGTTCCACGCGCGCCTCAAAGAGATGTCAGCAAAAGATGGGGTCCAATAGGGCCGATGCCGCTGGGGTCGCGGGTTGTTTGAAAAAGATACCGTGGCCCTGGCACAGGCAACTGAAGGAACACGGGTGGGTTTTAGTCAGTAAAAGTCTGACACGCCCTTCCGCTCCACCCAGAGCGGGAGAAGTTATTTGATGATTTCCCATCCACAAAAAAAAAAAAAAAAAAAGGGGCGTGCGATTGGAGAGGCCAATGTTTAGCAGTGACCTACTTACTATACATTGATGATGAAGATGATGTTAACACTCTCCGGGATACTAGACGCCCATAAACATCATAAAAATATAACTTCTACTGTGTCTCGTAAAGTGTTGACCCGATATATCCTACTAATGATACTATCCTACTATAACATCATAATGATCTGCATAGTCTTTTCCCAACGATAATGCGGTCAGCTGTCAGTCTAACCGGATGCAGCTGAATACACTGATTTTAAATACAGGGTTATAGGTAAAACACCAACAACCTCTTAAGGGGTCATTGTACTCATCATTATGAACATCTTTTACTATGGGAGCAAACCTGAAATCGCGAAAAAAAATCAGCTGTTCAGTACATTTTGACGAATTATGCGAACATAAATGTACTGAACAGCTGATTTTTTTTTCGCGATTTCGGGTTTGTTTCCATAGCAAAAGTTGTTCATAATGATGAGTACCATGACCCCTTAACAGGTTGTTGGTGATTTACCAATAACCCTGTATAAAATAGTGATTTTACATAGAGCGACTACCTATCTGACCTCTACAACCCAGTTACTTGGTAAGATATACAATACCCCTTGGTAAGACTGGTTGTTTGACTTTCGGTCTCCTGACGATCGGTAACGACTGTCAAAGATCCACGAATGGCAGCCGGGACCGACGGCTTAACGTGCTTTCCGAGGCACGGAGGGGTCTCGGTATGTAAAGAGGTATTCATATACTATCCTACTATATACTACATCTTCACTTTTTACCACTTTCATATAAAATTTTTGAGTAAAAGAATATTTAACTTAGTCAAATTTTAATTTTAGAGAAAATTGGCAAAGAATTTCTTTTGATTTCAGCTACTTAGAATGTTAAAGTTCATAAAATTAAAACAACACAAATAAACTTCAGTTCAAAATCAATCAATTTCCAAAAAAAAAAAAAATGACTATAAAAATCTTTTAAAACCACCTAAATCTCGCATTACGTAATAATACTCGGCGCAAAATAAAAAATCGCACATTCTTTAGATTATAATGGAAATGATCTTTCTTGTTGTGCATTAAAACTTATAGAAATACAGTATTTTAAGTGTAAAATCACGTAAATCAGAGAAATCGGCAAAATTTCGTATACGGCCTCTTAAATGTTTCACAATAAAAATAAGTTTTAAAAATTGTAGCAATACTGTCTTACCTGCGCAGTACGCATCTCAAATTGTTGTGACGTAAAGCCAAATCGGTGGTGAACTAACTGGCCCTGCGTGTACAGTCACGTGTCAAAAGAAGTATACATAAATACAACAACGATTTTCCTTCTAAATTATCGATAAAAATTATGTAGTGTTAAGCAAAACTAACTCCGAAAGCTCAAAGCGATTTTCGATACTCGTGACTTCGTGACTCACTATCGAAAATCGCTTTGAGCTTTTCTATTATCGTACAGTCAGTGATTAAGGTCGATGATCATTTCAGGGTCCTGACGATTTCATTTAAAATATCTATCTATCTATAATTATTCAGATTTTTCAGACACAATCCATATTTTAATTAGTACCTTTTAGTTCAAAATTATTTGATCAAATAAGTAGTAGAAGTACCTACATAATTATACCAATAAAAAAAAAAACACTGTCATCTTTAAATTTATTAAAGTATTTAAATTATTATGATTTTCTTTATTATTTTTCATTTTTATAATATTATATAATTGCTTTCAAAATATTGTCTACTATTTATTATTGTCAGTATGTATGTCTGGAGTATTGTGAGAAGGGTGTATTAATGTTGAATACTTTTGTTATTGTTATTGTACTTAAATAATGTGATTTAATGTCATAACTAATGTAATTGGCCTTGGCCGTTTTATGTTAATATAAATAAATCAATAATTTGTAACATAAAAAAACATCAATAAACTATGAAAGGATAGTGCTAACTTATTTTTGTTGATGACTGTACAATCCACTTTGACCCTATACCTTCATTTAGTAATACACATAATTGGTTCAGATAAGTGAACGGAGCGGAAACAAGATGCCTCTCATGGACGTATGAGTGTGTACTAATACAATTATCATTACTGTGTGTTTCAAGTATTTAAAGTTAATTATATCATATCCATAAGATTGCTATTTATTTGTGACGTCATATGTTCACCTTTTGTTATGTTGAAGTAGAGATCATGCCTAATAGATTTTCTTTATGTTACAGATTGTCTAACGCAACGGTTTGATTGAGTGCTTGATGAAAATACACTGTGACATAAAGAGGATATCCGATTTATTATGGGCCTTGGAGAGTAGGTCAGTGTAGTGTATCTATTTAATAGATAATTATGTAAACACTATCTTACACACAAAAGTAGTGAGGCTTAAACTTGACATTGGCTGAATGCACAAACCGTGCGAAGCCAAAAAAGAAAAAAACAGTAGTGACGCTGCTGTCGCTAATGTCACCTGTCACTCACCACGAATGGCGGGCGAAGGTGAAGTACCAAGCATGACTCCGCTCTCTGTGAGTGCGTGTTAGAGGAGGGCACCATGGGCCATATATTTTTCGAATGATCCAATATTTTGCCTCTTCTAGATCTAGGTACATATAGCCATCTCCCTAAATTTTAAAATACACCTTCCAATTAATTTCCCGTCCATTTTAACATATTCCTCTCCAGAACTGCTTGTGGCGCTCATGATTTTCATCCGTCACAATAAAAAAAAAAATATATATATATATATATATATATATATATATTTTTATTGTGACGGATGAATATATATATATATATATATATATATATATATATATATAAGTAATGTATATTTGAGGTTCTAAGAATACCATATATTATGTAATTTTATCTTTTCGTTTGTTTCAGTCCCGTACTAACCTTACAACATCTACATTCAGTTCAACTGTATCGTAGTTTTTTTTATTTATGTGTAACACCTTTCCTCTCGCTTTCCTGTAATCTGTAGAAGCGATTTCGTGAACAAGGACGGAAGCGAGCGACGCGAAATGAAATATTTTTTTTAAAGTTTAGAGTGACTGATTGAAATGTTGCCGTACCTTTAAAAGTTGCTATTTGGTATGGAACTATGTTCTGTTTTTTAATCTCGTAGACTAAATTGACATTTCAAATGTTCCATGTATCATTTTTTCATTTCATAGTTTGACATTTGCACCTGTCAAATTAGTCTACGAGATTAAAAAACAGACTTTAGAAAGTACCTTTGCCACAGAGAAATAAATAAGGTGAGATGTCAGATGTTAAACACATCATTTGCGACTACTGTAAGGCTCGCTCGTTTTATTTTATCGTCATTTTGTTTTTAAATATAAGAATTCACATTTTATTTCCAATTCACTTTTGACATTGGCAGAATGGTCGACATCGGCTTTGTTTGCCTTACTTCTTTACTGACTGTAGAATCGTGTTGATTCCGAACCTCCATGCATGGAAACTTGAAGTGTTAGTGACATAATCAATATAAACACGGGATCAACAGGATTCTATAGTCAGTAAATATTACTGTTGGTTACTTGTTATTTCACCAGCGAGCAAGCAGTAGAATCGGTATGTATGTGTTTCTTTCTTAGACAAACTTTTGCCCACATCCAATCAATCAATCAATCAAGCTGCCTAGCCTTTTCCCAAATATGTTGGAGTCAGCTTCCAGTCTAACCGGCTGCAGCTGAATACAATAATTTTCAGGGTCCACAACATAGTAACTGGGTAACACGATACTCCTTCGTAAGACAGGGCCTGCGGTCTCGACATTCGAATTCTATCGCAAAGTCATAGTGGGGTATCTAGACGGTCAAAATTGTATGACAAGTATGTATGTGATTTTTCGTGTTTGTCATGCAATTTTGACCGTCTGGGGACCCCACTAGGACTTTGTGACCGAATTCCGTAGTAAAGCGATCGCTATCAATGTCGACACTGCAGCCCCTGGTTCCCTGACTAACGACAGTCCGAATAACAGCCGGCCATATGACCGCATATCAAATACAATTACTAAAAAGAGGAGTAGGTAATATATTAGGTTGGGGAAAAAGTCTTTTCGCATTATAGTATGTATGAACTTGTAATAAAATCTCTTTGGCTATACTATTTGTATCTGGCTGGTTTCATTGAAAGTTTAAATTTTAAAGAACATAATTCCAAATTCAAATTAGGAAAATGTGTGATTTTCATTTGTTTTTCGTACCGTCAAGATGAGTGAATCTAATGAAGAAATTCGATACATTTTAAAATTTTACTACAAAAAAGGTAAAAATGCAACGCAAGCCGCGAAAAAAAATTGCGATGTTTATGGACCTAGTGTAGTGTCTGTGAGAGTAGCACAAATTTGGTTTAAGCGTTTTCAATCCGGAAATTTTGATGTCAAAGATGCACGTCGCTCTGGTCACCCAATTACGGATAAAATGGATGCCATTTTTGAAAAAGTGGAGCAAGATCGGCATGTCAGTAGTTACGACGTAGCTGAAGAACTGGACATTGACCACAAAACAGTTTTGGCGCATTTGAAAAAAACTGGGTACACAAAAAAGCTCGACATTTGGGTACCTCACGAGCTCACTGAAAGAAACCTAATGAACCGTGTACTCATTTGTGATTCTTTATTACGACGTAATGAAACCGAACCATTTTTGAAGAAGCTGATAACTGGTGATGAAAAGCGGATCACGTGTGACAAGAACGTGCGAAAAAGGTCGTGGTCAAAGGCCGGTCAGGCTTCACAGACTGTGGCGAAACCCGGGTTAACTCGCAACAAGGTGATGCTGTGTGTGTGGTGGGATTGGAAGGGCATTATGAGCTGTTACCACCAGGCAGGACCATCGATTCTGAACTTTACTGCGAACAACTGATGAGATTAAAGCAAGAAGTTGAGAGAAAGCGGCTGGAATTAATCAACAGAAGGGGTGTGGTTTTTCATCATGATAACGCTAGACCTCACACATCTTTAGCCACTTAGCAAAAATTAAGAGAGTTTGGCTGGGAGGTGTTAATGCATCCGAAGTATAGTCCTGACCTTGCACCTTCAGATTTCCACCTTTTTCGGTCTCTTCAGAATTCTTTAGGCAGTGTCAGGTTAACATCACGAGAGGACTGCCAAAACCACTTGTCGCGGTATTTTGACCAGAAGTCCCAAAATTTCTATAGCAATGGGATCATGTCCCTACCTACAAGATAGCAAAAAGTTACCGAACAAAATGGTACCTACATACTTTAGTTAAATGTAAATAAACTATATTACTTAAAAAATGTTTTGAATTTTCTTAAAAAATGCAAAGAAACTTTTTCCCCAACCTATTATTATACCTACCTCATGCGATTTCACAGACAAGTACCAGCTTCAATTAATTTAAATTAATAAAGCTAAACATTTATTTGTAGTTATAATAATTGATGATGGCGTTTAGATTCGCACTATTAAAGTTAATTATAAAATATTAGTTAAATGATCTTTGACCTGCTCGTTACTCCTTATGTCTTTAGTGATGTGAACGCTAAGAAAGTCATTTTCTTTTGATATCAAAGTTAGTTTAATTATATTGTATTGGTTTATTTAAAAATTGGAGCTAACTGTTGGACTGGTCTTTTATTCAATCAGATAATGAGGAATATGCCTCTTTTAATTAATTTACAGTGTATTTAAAAACTACAAGTAATGAATCAAAGACATCGATTTTCTTTTCGAATACTTGTTAATAAACACCGAATCCATTTCTTATCTAGCCATCTATAGACTCATGAATTTAATCGATTGGCTTTATAATACCTATTGATTTCCCTACCTAATGTAATATTATAAATAGAAAAGATTTTTGTATGTTTGTTTGTAATAGACAAACTCAAAAAATACTTAACCGATTTAAAAAATTCTTGCATATATAGAAAGCTGTATTTTATGGACTTCGACGCGAATGAAGTCGCGAGCAGAAGCTTGTTGAAGTAGGAAGTTTTAAAAAAAAAACAGTACGCCTTGCAAAAAAAAAAAAAAAAACAAAATGGTGTATGATGGCAACACTCAAAGTAGCAGGCAGCACTTTTCTCACAAACTTCGATGGTTTTTTTCCCACAAACTAAAGACCAGTTCCACCATTAACAAACTTCAATTACCCCACTTACTTATAAATACAGAGCCATCATATTTGTATGATAGATGCGACTGGTATTAGCACATCTCGTAAGGAGACGTAGTTTATGGTCTATTAATTTGATTTGTTACCACAGCTTATTGAAGACTGTCCACTTAGACTAGCCGTCTCATTAGGACATGACATAATAGCCCAAGATCCCAGAGCTGCCAGACCTTAGGTACTTATTTATTTATTTTATTAATTAACACAAACATTTGTTGTAACAGATAATACCCAAGCTAACAAAAGTAGTCATGATTGCTCAGATTAGAAGCACAAGTTACACAGCGGACAACATACTAAGTGTCACCCTCTGGAATTCCGCCAAAGAGCAAGAAAATATGTCCAAACGCCGAGAGACACCATTAAGGATTATTATTGCACGAATCACCGGTGCAAACTTTAATAAGTTTGTACGGGTTGCCGGAACCCTAAAAAGTGCCTCCCTCGGTCCCAACCGTAACCTCCTGTCTGGAACGAGCAATTATTCAGTATCCCACGAAAAACCATGAAAACATATTTTGCTAGAGCGAGGTTGCGCCTTACTTCCAACTTATAGTACCCAACCATGCCTATAACAAAGAGAGTTGGGTACATAAGTGGGTAGAAAGGGTAGACACCGAACTGTTTTAAGTAAAGGTATCGGGTAAATTTATTCTGCATCTTTTCCAGCATCTGAGAATACTTCACTTCATAAGGATTCCAGATGGTAGCACTAGTTTCCAAGTTGCTTCGCACCAATCCATTATAAAGTGCTTTCACTGCTGCTATATTAGTGAAGTCACGTGTTTCACGCATGACAAAACCAAGATTTTTAAATGCTTTCTTGCACACCTGCACCACATGAGCACGAAACGAAAGATTCGTAATCGTATCCTTATAAATGTATGGGATAGGTACTTTGAACATACGCATACCTGCTAACTTGGGCCGTCAATAAAGTTACGTAAAAATAATACTCACTTAAAGTCTGACTGCTGATTTTTATGTATATTTTACAGAATATTGCTAATAATTAATAATCAATACTGTCAGACGCTTCCCGTCGGCGGATTTTCCCGCCAGACGCTTTAAAGCACGCAAAATATGTTACTTATAGTTTGAGTAATGAAATTTTATGTAATGATACTCGGGGAACTATTTCAATATAGTTTGTAAGCAACCAGACTAATCGTGTCGTGTCTGGGGGACGTTTGGTTGCTACGATTGGTTTGGCTGCTTACAAATAGTATTGCAATAGTTCCCCAAGTATCATTATATAAAAATAAGACTCAAACTATAAGTAAGATGACATCATTTTTTGCAAGATTTAAAGCGTCTGGCGGAAAAAATACCGCTGACGGGAAGTGTCTGGCAGTATAGATTAATTATTAACAATATTCTGTGAAACATACATTTAAAAAAAACCACTGACTTCAAAAAAAAAGAAAAAAAAAACACTACAAAGTGAAAAGTAACTTTAATTTCAGAAGTCATGGTCTTTGGATCTGTATTTTAGTTTTTTGCCACCGACTTCTGAAATTAAAGTTATTTTTCACTTTGTAGTGTTCTTTTTTTGGAAGTCGGTTGAAAAAAAATATGTATGTTTTACAGAATATTGTTAATAATTAATTATCAATATTGCCAGACACTTCCCGTCGGCGGTTTTTTTTCCGCCAGACGCTTTAAAACTCGCAAAAAATGATGTCATCTTATTTATAGTTTGAATCTTATTTTTATATAATGATACTTGGGGAACTATTGCTTGGCTAACTATTTGTAAGCAGCCAAACCAATCGTAGCAACCAAACATCCCCCAGATACGACACGATTGGTCTGGCTGCTTACAAATAATATTTAAATAGTTCCCCGAGTATCATTACATAAAATTTAAGACTCAAACTATAAGTAAGATGCCGTCATTTGCGAGCTTTAAAGCGTCTGGCGGGAAAATGCGCCGACGGATAGTGGTTGGCAGTATTGATTATTAATTATTAACAATATTCTGTAAAACATACATTAAAATCAGTAGTTAGACTTATTTTTACCTTTAGTACCTAATAGATCTGAAAATTGGCCGTCGTCGTCGGCCCAAGCTAGCAGGTATGCGTAAGTTCAAAGTACCTATAGACTAACACTACTCTATCTCACACATTTTGTTAATCAGAAAATAGTAAGGTCTGGCGGCTCTGAGATCTTGCTCTATAATATCATAGTTGTATCCACAGAGGGTGTGGGCGACCTACACACACGTTTTGCCAGTTTTGTTTAAGTCCCATTATAGGAGGTGAGCCTATAGCGATTAACTGCATACAAATCCCAGATTATTGAGAAGTTCCCAGTGGTGAAAATAGAGACAGAAATCTGGACCTCTCGCTCAGCAATCTTGAGTATTGCAAGCGACTTCGTTCGCGTGGAAGTCGTAAGATACACAATATACTAGAATAACAGCCACTTTTTGATAAAACTCCCTCGACTTTTCGACCCGCGCTTTTGTTCACAATTTAATGGCTTTTATTTTTTGGCGCGGAACCCTAATACTTTTTCTAAAATGAAAGCAATGTAAGTTACTCCTTATACCATCAGCTATCTGCCAGTGAAAGTTATGTCAAAATCGGTCCAGCCGTTTTGGAGATTAGCCGAAACAAACAGTAGGTACTAACTACAGCAGTAACTTAGGCTACTTTTATTTTAGAAAAATAATTAGGGTTCCGCAAAAAAAAAATCCCATGAAATTGTGAACTAACCCGATTCAAATAAGGAAGTATTGATGTCCACGCGGGCGATGCCGCGGGCGACAACTAGCTAGTATGTAAATATTATGAACACCCTTTTAAACGTTAGGCGCCGTTACCGTGGACGTTAACATCAACGTCAAAGTCGTAGACGTCAACGTCCACGATAACTTGACGAAGGAAAGACGGAAACAAATTATGAAAGCACACATCGGAAACAAATTATGAAAGCACACATCGGAAACAAATTATGAAAGCACACATCGGAAACAAATTATGAAAGAACACATCGGAAACAAATTATGAAAGCACACATCGGAAACAAATTATGAAAGCACACATCGGAAACAAATTATGAAAGCACACATCGGAAACAAATTATGAAAGAACACATCGGAAACAAATTATGAAAGCACACATCGGAAACAAATTATGAAAGCACACATCGGAAACAAATTATGAAAGAACACATCGGAAACAAATTATGAAAGCACACATCGGAAACAAATTATGAAAGCACACATCGGAAACAAATTATGAAAGCACACATCGGAAACAAATTATGAAAGCGCACATCGGAAACAAATTATGACGCACATTGGAAACAAATTATGAAAGCGCACATAGGAAACAAATTATGACGCACATTGGAAACAAATTATGACGCACATCGGGATACCAATTGTGAAAGCACACATCGGAAACAAATTATGAAAGCACACATCGGAAACAAATTATGAAAGCGCACATAGGAAACAAATTATGACGCACATTGGAAACAAATTATGACGCACATCGGAAACAAATTATGACGCACATCGGAAACCAATTGTGAAAACGCACATTGGAAACAAATTATGAAAGCGCACATAGGAAACAAATTATGATGCACATTGGAAACAAATTATGAAAGCGTACATCGGAAACAAATTATGAAAGTGCACATCGGAAACAAATTATAAAAGCGCACATCGGAAACAAATTATAAAAGCGCACATCGGAAACAAATTATAAAAGCGCACATCGGAAACAAATTGTGAAAGCACACATCGGAAACAAATTATGAAAGCACACATCGGAAACAAATTATGAAAGCACACATCGGAAACAAATTATGAAAGCGCACATCGGAAACAAATTATGACGCACATTGGAAACAAATTATGAAAGCGCACATAGGAAACAAATTATGACGCACATTGGAAACAAATTATGACGCACATCGGGATACCAATTGTGAAAGCACACATCGGAAACAAATTATGAAAGCACACATCGGAAACAAATTATGAAAGCGCACATAGGAAACAAATTATGACGCACATTGGAAACAAATTATGACGCACATCGGAAACAAATTATGACGCACATCGGAAACCAATTGTGAAAACGCACATTGGAAACAAATTATGAAAGCGCACATAGGAAACAAATTATGATGCACATTGGAAACAAATTATGAAAGCGTACATCGGAAACAAATTATGAAAGTGCACATCGGAAACAAATTATAAAAGCGCACTTCAGAAACAAATTATAAAAGCGCACATCGGAAACAAATTATAAAAGCGCACATCGGAAACAAATTATAAAAGCGCACATCGGAAACAAATTATAAAAGCGCACATCGGAAACAAATTATAAAAGCGCACATCGGAAACAAATTATAAAAGCGCACATCGGAAACAAATTATAAAAGCGCACATCGGAAACAAATTATAAAAGCGCACATCGGAAACAAATTATGAAAGCGCACTTCAGAAACAAATTTGAGGCTTGCTGAATATTAACAGGCAGGCCAGCTGGCGTGGTTGGTTAAGATACCGCCTATCATGTGTGGTCATGTGGTCGTGGGTTCGATTCCCACCCGGGACAAACATTTGTGTGCATGAACATGTCTGTTTGTTCTGAGTCTGGGTGTAATTATCTATATAAGTAGAGATGTATTTACAAAAAAAAAAGTAGTGTATGTAGTATATCAGTTATCTGGTTTCCATAGTACAAGCTCTGCTTAGTTTGGGATTAGATGACCGTGTGTGAAATGTCCCAGGATATTATTTATTTATATCCGATTGCCGAAGTGACCGAAGTGTGGTGATGCATGATCGGCTCAAGTTGATTAAGGGCCGATAAGTGGGGTCCCTCCCTAAAATGAAACACAAGTCACTAATGATGTTATACTCTCATGTATTGACGAAACCATCACCATTATCTTCGTGCACTTACAATCGAAGGCTGTGGGAATTTCGCAGAAAAATATACAAACATTGCTCAACTGAGGGACCTAACCCAGCACCTTATGATCTGCATTCATGCTTTTTCACTTTGAGTATAAAGATTTGGCTGTAGGTTGGCTTCAATATTGACCGTGTGACTGCTATAAAAGGTGCATTATAAGAGCTACGGTTAACCAGTCAGGTTAATCTACGCTTGCCGCAGTTGGTCCGTTGATGGGTGACCAACTTTACATACCAAGATCTCTCCATGTCTCGGAAAGCACGTTACGCTGTTGGTCCCGGCTGTCGTCCATGGATCAACAGTCGTTACGGGTTGTCTGAAGACCAAAAGTCTGACAACCAGTCTTACCAAGGGGTATCGTATTACCCAATAACTGGGTTGTAGAGATCAGATAGGTAGTCACTCCATGTAAAATACTGGTATTCAGCAGCATCCGGTTAGATTGGAAGCCGACCCCAACATAGTTGGGAAGAGGCTAGGCAGATGATATCAATCGCTACATAGATAAGACCAGCCGCGCGCGAGCCGAGCGAGCCTAACACACAATTTTAACTAAACGGGCTTTTTTTAAAAATCTTTATTTAAGGAGCTTGGTCAACAAGACTAAGTCGCTCCGTAAGGCTGTCTTATAATATAATACACCAATTTATAAATATACAGTTCTTATACATGAGTAACTATCTTCTACTTACGTATACCAATCGGGACAAGCTTATACAATAGCCTCGCTGTTTCTGACAAGGAAACAGAAGGAACTTTTTTCATTAAATATGCGAACTTATTTAAGGGGATATGTCCAGAACGAAGTCTGAGACCCGTCACAATTTCTGTTCTGCCAAAAACACATGAATCGATTCATGGCGATTTCCATGGTTCTCGTTTTATGGTTTTATATACCACACCTTCTTCTCCACAGACCACCGATCAAAGTGTACCCTCAAGTTTAAAAAACAATGTTCGCGAATAGATTTCATGCAATGGCTGAATGTTTAATGGCATGCCGTCACTTGAAGCTGATCTTGCTAATTACTCTACCCTTTCGTTATCTACTAAATGTGGGAGGGAATCCACATTTTTTGAATTGGTCCTCAATCTGATAACGGAATCTATAATTTTGTAAGCTATCGGTGTTACTCTGAAGCCACATACATCGAGCTAAATGTGGGACTTATACGGTGCTCTAATAATAAAAATTCCGATTCACGCTTGCCATCTTTTTGTTTCTTCATCAGTAATTACTGTGTGGTGTTGAGTGGCAAAACAAGCTTGTACAAAAAATCATCAGCGAAATGAAATAATGTATTACCTGATGAATGAATGCAATGTGTTTCACATTTGCATAAGACTACCACGATGTCTTAGAACTTGAACTAACTAGTTCATCGTCAGAGCTGCTTTTCATAAGCAAAGATGGCCACCGGGTGTGAAAAAAATTTGAAGAGTCGGGTGCAGCATAAACCCCAAAATAGTACGAACCTACCTTTTAAAAACCGCGCAAAATGTAAGCCTATAACAGATTCTTTAGAGTCAGTTTTTTGGTGAGTGTTTTGGTATACACAACTTATTTTCGGCCCACAATGGGTTGGATCCTTTTCGTTTAACAACGTCCAATTTCAGTGAATAAGAAGTAACTGTTTCAATCAATCTGCCTAGCCTTTTCCCAACTATGTTGGGGTCGGCTTCCAGTCTAACCGGATGCAGCTGAATACCAGTATTTCACATGGAGCGACTGCCTATCTGACCTCCACAACCCAGTTACTGGGTAATACGATACCCCTTGGTAAGACTGGTTGTCAGACTTTCGGGCTTCTGACGACCCGTAACGACTGTCAAAGATCCACGAATGACAGCCGGGACCAACGGCTTAACGTACTTTCCGAGGCACGGAGGAGTCTCGGTATGAAAAGATGGTCACTCGTCCTCAGACCAACCCGTGCGTAGCTTAACCTAATTGATCGACGCGTGCGGCTGTTATTAGTTGGCCACGAGCTCTCCAAGTAACTGTATCAATATTGACTTTTAAGTATAAAATTCGACGCAGACATCAAGCTTGATCCGTTTGGTGACAAATGACTGCAATGTTTCCCAGTTCTATTTTCTGGTATTTAGATGATAGCAACTCATTCATTAGAAACGGTGCCAAAGATGACGTTTTAACAAATGACAATGATACTGTATTCTGGCATAATTACTGACAAGTAAGTGACAGAGTCAATGATGTTGTATCCTTATTATTTTTTGAGCCAATAAACGTATTTGTATAATAAAAACTTTTTCCAAAAAAATTTTTATTATACTTTCAAGGGTTGCGATTCCATTAGATACCTACTTTAATAATGGTTGCTAAGTAATTTATGCTCGTCACAATGCTTATGGTGATGTGGAGTTCTCCTGGTACTTACCAGGAGAACTCCACATCACATCACAAAAAATACCGGAATAAAATATACCATATTACAGGTACCTTCACTTGTTTTTTGACGACAGTATGGCTAAAGGCGTGGCATTATTTTGTATGAACATTTATAGTGTCATTTTCAGAATATCAACTTCATCTCAGTGCCAGTGAAAGTGTTAAGGTTTTGTGTAATGTGAGGACCGCGTCTCCTGAAAAGACTTTCTGAGTTAGTTATGCTCAAGACGATATTTTTTTGAGTGACTTCATAAACTTAAGAATTTTAGGTACCTACCTTCTAAGAGTCATTATCATCTTCCTGCCCTTATCCCATCTTACTTGGAGTCAGCGCAAGACGTTTTTTATTAACCAACTATTCTCCCCTGTCAACCGTCAGGCTATCATTCACTCCCTTGTCTTTCCAATCCAGCCATCTTAAATTCATCTTACCTTATAAGAGTAATTGGTTTATAAAATGTCGAAATTAAGTTTTGCGTGACTTCTATAGAAATCTGAAAAAATAAATACAATTAATTGATGGAAATCAAGATTAATTAACGCGAATTTTAACAAAATTTCCGTTAAAAAGCGTTCTTTTGAGCTACATATATTTTGCAGCATGGATCGTAAATGTTCAATAAATGGAGAAGAATAGAACAAACTCGCGTACTCACCTCTTAAAATATTCTCCATGTCACAATGCTATGTAAATGTATGTTAACGGACTGTGTATAATTTTTAATTGCCGTAGCTTATAGTGATCAATTTGCATGGTGGCATACATTTTTGGCGACTTTTTGTAAGCAGTAATTGCTTTAAGCTTTGTAATAGGAAACTTTTCCACAATAATTGTGGAAGTGTTATTTGAGTAATAATATCAAAAAACCGGTCAAGAGCGAGTCGGACTCATGCACCGAGGGTTCCGTACTATCATATAAAAAAAATGTGCTATTTAGAGACACCGTTTTATTTTTCCTGTAATTTTTACATAAACTTCTATCACACAGATTAATTTCAGATTTTTCTCTATGGCTCCCTTATCTCCGAAGTTTGCGGAGAGAAAATTTTCATTGTACTCATCATTATGAGCAACTTTTACTATGGGACCAAACCTGAAATCGCCAAAAAAAAATCAGCTGTTCATTACCTACATTTTGAAGAATTATGCGAACATAAATGTACTGAACAGCTGATTTTTTTTGGTTTCAGTATTGGTCCCATAGTAAAAGTTACTCATAATGATGAGTACAATGACCCCTTAGGAGGTTGTGCATTATTTAAGTTACACCTTGTCACCATGTCTTGCAACTTAATCGGTCTATTAGATTCGGAGCAAAATGGCTATGGCTGACGGACAGACAGACAGACAGACACACGAGTTATCCAATAAGGGTTTCGTTTTTTCCTTTTGACATACGGAAGCCTAATACTGAAAAGAGAGATATTGAAGATTTTAAAACAAAGCTTTGCAAAGCAGTTAGTTATTATGGATATTTTATAGCTTAGGAAAGGAAAAAGGCTTAAGTCCCAAGTTTGTCTCCACACAAAACGGATTTGCACGGGAAAATAAAGACAATAGTACAATGTTTAGTCGCGCAGGTTATGCAACCGTTCGGATGTAGTTGCTAGCTATGTTCACTTCTACATTCTCTTAGGGCTCATTTACGGCGACGCGGCGCGTTATGCGACCGATGCGTGTGGCGCATGTGTGGCGTGACGTCTCGCGGCGCGTTGAACGATTTTTACGTTTACGGAGAGGCGACGCGTGCAGCGGCCCGCGTTATCACACGCGCAAACGCAAAGAGAATTATTTAAAAAAATGGCAGATTATTAATTTGTTCTCCATTTATTTTTTTTTTAATACCGAGAAGTCGTGTTTTAATTTCAATCTATACATTAAAAGTGGTAAACTTTTCAAATAACATAACTGCGTTTTTTTGTCGCAATAGAAATAATGGGATATAATTTGTAAAAAACGCTGGTCTCTCTTTTTCTATTTTGTATTTCCATGGAAATAGTGGGATACACCCCGAAGACGCGGGGCGTGCGATGCCGCGGGCCCCGCCGCTGTTTTACCGAGAACGGAGAATTGCAGGAATAATCGTAGCTAGCCCCAACGCTGCGTGCGCCGCCGCGATTCAGGCGGAGCCCGCGGCGATGCCATCCGCGGGCTCCGCCTGCATTTCAAGCAAACGCGTGTAAAATCGCTTCTCCTTAAACGCTCTCTTAGAACGCCATATATTTGAATTTAGTGCAGGCCACGCCGCCCAACGCGACGCGCGACGCCCCGCGTCTCCGTAAATGAGGCCTTAAAGACATGATAGAAAGCTTCCAGCCTTCGTTTGAAGAGAAAGGGAGCTTTTTTTCTGTTGTTACTGCAATCCCTCCCTGGGACAGACTCTCTCTGGGAGAGGCCAGCAGTGGTGACTTTTTGCTGAAATGATGATGATGAGGATTGTGAAAAGATTAACCAGGTAGTGATGTGGCATCAAGGTGCGTTGGATGATACTTTAGTATCGTCATTCGATTCAGCTTAGGTAGTCTTCTGAAATTCAATTTCTGGGCTAGACACATCACATTACACATTAGATATTAATATAAAAATTATTTAAAAAATTAAATCGACTTCATAAAGAAATTAACTCAAAATTATGAAATCACACGCATTAGTCCATTATCTTGAAAACTAAACCGATTTTGATATAACTTGCACTGTTCCCTAAGTTGAAGTAAATGTAAGCCAATAAAAGTAAAATGGCCACGATCCGATTAATAGTTTCGGAGAAATGCGTGGACAAACATACATTCATACAAACGTACAAACATCTATAAAATTTTGTATATTTGTTTGGAAGCCCTAATAGGTTATCATATGTGAATATCTCGCAGATCCAATAATATTACATACATACAGGTCGAATAGATAACCTCCTTTTTTGAACTCGGTTAAAAAAGAATGAAAAGTATTTATTGTGACTCGCACAGGAAGATCACAAAATAAGCTAAACACACTTTAAAATAAACGGGGTTGGGCCGTAGATGGGTGACCATCTTTACATACCGAGACTCCTCCGTGCCTCGGAAAGCACGTTAAGCCGTTGGTCCCGGCTGTCATTCGTGGATCTTTGACAGTCGTTACGGGTCGTCAGAAGCCTGAAAGTCTGACAATCAGTCTTACCAAGGGGTATCGTGTTACCCAATAACTGGGTTATGGAGGTCAGATAGGCAGTCGCTCCATGTAAAATACTGGTATTCAGCTGCATCCGGTTAGACTGGAAGCCGACCCCAACATAGTTGGGAAAAGGCTAGGCAGATTGATTGACTTTAAAATAAAATATATGCTGTTATGCTCATAACATTACTTAAAGATATCGGACCTTAAAGTAATGTGATGAGCACGATCTCCTTACGGCCTCGAATTACGAGTTGTAGGTCGTAGGTGCGAAACGGCAGGCTTTATTTTGTGTAAAATTTCATCACCACGGCTCTCAAAACTGTGAAGGAAAACATCGTGAGGAAACTGGCTTGTTCAAAAAAACTTTTTAGCAAAAAATAAAACCGACTTCCAAAATAAAACACTACAAAGTGAAAAATAACTTTAATTTCGGTAGCCGGTGTCTTGTGTTTTGTATTTTCGTTTTTGCCACCGACTTCCGAAATTAAAGTTATTTTTCACTTTTTAGTTGTGGAACCTACCCCACACAAATTCGAATACATAATTGAGCACAATAATTGTAGATATAGCCATGTAAATAACAGTGATAGGAAGTTATTAAAACACCATCACATCATCCACATAAAATAAGTGGGCAATATACGCATTATTGAAGCTAACTCAATAACTCCCTAAGCTAAGTTAATAAAATTTATATGGGACCACCTCGGAAGTATACCCTATCAAACAAAAAAGAATTTTTCAAATCGGTCCATCCGTCTTTGAGTAATCGCGTAACAAACATACAAAAAAAAAAACATGCAGACGAATTGAGAACCTCCTCCTTTTGGAAGTCGGTTAAAAATTCGAAGACATGTGACATCCACCAACCCGCACGGGGCCCGCGTGGTGGATTACAGCCCACTCCCTCTCACAGAGAGGAGGCCTGTGTATCAGCTGTGGGAATATTATAAACAAATATCCGATATGGTTGTCATAAATATGGAGGAGGAGGAGCTCGTGGCTAAGTAATAACAGCCGCACGGGTCGATCCATCAGGTTAAGCTACGCTTGCCGGGGTGGTCCGTAGATGGGTGACCATCTTTACATACCGAGACTCCTCCGTGCCTCGGAAAGCGCGTTAAGCCGTTGGTCCCGGCTGTCATTCGTGGATCTTTGACAGTCGTTACGGGTCGTCAGAAGCAGGAAAGTCTGACAATCAGTCTTACCAAGGGGTATCGTATTACCCAATAATTGGGTTGTGGAGGTCAGATAGGCAGTCGCTCCACGTAAAATACTGGTATTCAGCTGCATCCGGTTAGACTGGAAGCCGGCCCCAACATAGTTGGGAAAAGGCTAGGCAGATTGATGGTTATCATAAATATTTTTTGTTATGATGTTCAAAAACCACTATTTTGTATCCTCTTTGTTAAGGTATATTTAATGCATTTAATTTGTGTTTCGGTTTAATTTACGGTAGCTCAACCACGCACCAGGTTAACCTTGCGTCAAATCCGCGTGGTCGTTATTATGTCAGAGTGAATCAAGCATCTAATAAACATATAATACAACGTATATATTCGTAACCTCAATAGAGTACATTCAGTAATGAGCCGTTTTTGCCAAAGCTGCGAGTTCGAGGACTTACGGTCAGTGGGCAAGTAGTACAGAATGATTTGATGAGAGAATGACACAAGAATAGGCATAATTAGGAGGTGTTTTTAGGAGTAGTGCTTGTGAAAGAGATTCTGAAATTTACGTCTGCTGCAACTTTGATGTCCTTTTTTTTAAAAAAAAATCTTGATATAATAATTAATAGGTAATAATAATAGTCTAGTTTAATAGTACTCTAGTATAATAGTAGTTATAATAGAATAATCTTTAATTCGGATAAGCATCATTTATATACAAGGTATGAATTAAATAACGCACAAGCTCTTAAGGAGGAAGCGTCAGGGTAGCCCGCGAAATTCAAATTTTCTTAAGTCACTGAGGTCACTGAGGAATGCATCACGATACAATGCGCGTTCCTTTTGGTTTTTAGGATTACATGGTCTAGGCAGGTACGTCCATTTGTGGGAAAGGAGTGTGCTGGTAGTAGGCCGTGAGACGCCATCAAATTAAGGTAACTATTAGATCGAGAGTCAGAATTATTTTCTGCAATATCAATATTGATGTCACCGACCAACACGATATTTTTAGTAGAAGAGTATTTTAGGAGGAGTTCGTTCAAAGAGTTCAAAAAACCAGAGATATTTTTCTGCGCAGGAGGCCGGTAAATTGCTAATATAACAGTGTCTATATTTATTTTTACTAAAAGACAGTTTGCATCAATCACAAAGGTTCTTCAACAGATAATTTCAAGCTACAATTATGATAAATTACCACACCTTCATTTTGGGTAGTGTTAGTAGAGGTAGAGTGTGAGGTATAACAGTTATTAAGAGAAGGAATGACCTGGGTGCATGGCAACCAACATTCCGTCAAGATAATAAGATCCCAATTGATATTGCTCCTGCTGAGAAATGTTTGGAATGCGGGAAGTTGCGTCTGATGCTTCTGTTTTGGTGAATAAACGAGAGATACTGTTTAGGTTTAGGAATGTGGGTAGACCCGCCAGGGTTGCGGGTTGTTCGAAAGAGTTACCGTGGCTCTGGCACAGGCAACTGAAGGAACACGGGTGGGTTTTAGTCAGTAGAAGTCTGACACGCCCTCCCGCCCCACCCAGAGCGGGAGAAGTTATTTGATGATTTCCCATCCACAAAAAAAAGGGTAGGTATATGGGTAGAAATGTCTTAAACATCACACAGATGAGATTTTGCAACCGACACCGCATCCAAAATGGAGTTTATTTCGTCTACATTATCGAATACAAAGTATAATTTCCTGGTAGATTGATCTGAAGTTTAGAAGGGAATAATAATATCCTGGGACATATTCACACACGGTCATCTGGTCCCAAACTAAGCAGAGCTTGTACTATGGAAACCAGATAACTGATATACTACATATACTACTTTTTTTTTGTAAATACATACTTATATAGATAATTACACCCAGACTCAGGACAAACAGACATGTTCATGCACACGAATGTTTGTCCTGGATGGGAATCGAACCCACGACCTGCGGCGTGATAGCTGGTATCTTAACCAACCACGCCAACTGGCCTGTAAATAAACTTAAAAACACGTGATCCATTAACTACGGAATCTCTCGATAGTTTGAATTTTTTTTCTGGTCCCTTGAAAAATACTCGATAAATTGAATAATAACATTATTCAATTTATCTAATAATACATATATGTTAATTGGTCCCCTCGGTAATTTGAAGATGACGGAATAGTATCTTGCCCGTCAACATGCAATAACTTGAAGTCCGGGCTTCCCTACTCTCTATAATTTGAAGCGTTTATCATTTGTTTATATACATGCACAGACTGGTGGATTGTTTATATAAATAAGATATGAGTGAGTTTACAGTTCGCATTCCAGACTACCTAGTGAGTCAGCTGGTTTACTTGATTATTTTACTCCCTCCGTCTTGGTTATTAAAACTCCAGTTATTTTGAACTCTAAGTCATTTGAAAATTTCTCTGGTCCCTTGAGTTTCAAATTATCGAGAGTCGACTGTACCACGTAAAAATGTTTTGGATACAAGTACTTAGCTAATTTTTTGCTGTTGTAAAATGGACTTACCGAGAAGAGTGAGTGAGTGAGTGAGAGTTTTGAAGAGTGGACCAGTTATCAAAAAGTCCACTCCTCAAAATATGCTCAATCAAACTGTTTTCCTACGTCATACTGCCGTCCACATCACTTGATCATATGACATAATACCAAATTAAATAACAATTTGTCAAATTACAGCGGTGCACTACAATATATTATATTACTATCTTTTGCTCGCGGCTTCGTCCGCGTGGTCCTCTTCAATCAGTATTGAATCGCTGAAAACCACATTAAAATCCGTTCAGTAGTTTTTGAGATCATCGCGAACTTACAGACAGACACGGCCTGGACTTTGATTTAATATATAGTGATAGTGATATCGTAACGTCATCTCATTACCACGATTTATACCTATTATTTCATTATGAAATGGACAGATGATGAATATTAGTTTAGTCCTATCAAATAAAGATACTCCATAGACAAGTTTAGACGTGATTAAAACAAATGCCTACTAAAAATACGTTAATTTATGTCAGGCGCTGATTAATTTGAAAGGACTAAACTAATATGTATCTTCTGTCATTTTCTTAATGAAATAGAAAGAAATAGATGCAAAGAACTTAAATTTAGTTTAGTTTGTGAACAAGAGATTCGGCGCCAATGTCGTGCTTTTTTTTCTTGAATTAGATTGGAACATTTTCACTCGTTTCGGTAATATAGCACTATGAATATAAATAACTTTTAGTTATGCAGGAAAAAGACGGCATTGAATTTCTGATGCGAAAATCATGGCTAAGTAATTATATTTATAGAACTTCCCCGAAAGAGCTCCCTCACAACTATATTTCATTTCATGTCATTTCATTTATTCGATAACAATATTTACATTATGTCTGAATGTGTTACAAGAAAAAAGTTAAATAAACAAAAAAAAAGAAGTCGATTAATAAAAAATACCATCACTATCTCAAATTAAATTAATAAAGCCACTAACTAATATACTAATGTTAATTAATTATATAGACCAATAATAACATAAAACAATGATCAATGATAATTCATTTGAAAAAGAAAATCATAACTTCAATTTCAATTCATCCGTTGTCAAAAATTCAAATCATATTATATAAAAACCATTATATCTACATATGATGCAGGTATTTATTATATAACACCTAGGTTGCTATATATTTTATTTATATAATAATCTGAGGAGTAAGTAGTAAGGATCGTAGCAGGTGGCATTCTGTAGTTTCTGCCTACCGCCATGGGAACAAGGCGTGAGTTTTTGTATGTATGTATGTAATAATAATCTCAATGAATGTCATAAATAATTATTATAATGAACTTACCTACTTAACCATCTGCTTACCTTCATAGGTCTAGGCGTGATGTTTAACGTGAGAAAGGGACTTATCGATCGCATCACTGACCTTGCCCAAGAATGCAACACTTTAGAACCGAACCGACGACCTTTGTAGACTGAGAGCTAGTGAGCGAAAATATTAAATCCATTAATTTATTGTGTGACATAATACGTCGGCGTCGTAGCCTCGTAGGTTATCTGAGAACTTTGTTGCTCCATTTTACCAGTCTCGTTAAACCCTGGAATTCTTCTTGTTAATTATAATTTTCAGTATTGTATTTGAGTACAATTTTAAACAACGTTAGTTAAATGTAAGAAAAAGTAAACAGAGTGGCAAATCCCGTACATTGTATGTATATTTTTACGAAAACGTTCGCATTTTAAACAACTCATCTTTGACTAAATCTGTCGAAAATACATCAAATTTACCTACATTTTTAGGGTTCCGTACCAAAATGGTAGTAAGGAACGCTTATGGTACGACTCAGTCACTTATTTTGCAAATAAGAAAGAAACGAAAATATTTTTTTTTATTAATATATACCTATAGGTATTTTTAGATAGAAGTTTATGCAAAGATTACAGGAAAAGAAAACGATGACTCTATTGAGAGCCGAGGGTTCCGTACCACCATACATAAAAAAGTGTGCTATTTAGCACACTTTTTTATGTATGGTGGTACGGAACCCTCGGTTTGTGAGTCCGACTTGCTCTTGACTGGTTTTTTTACAAACTTTAACATTTTGATTGTCGCTAAGATGAGACTGCGATCAGAATTTGAACGCTTTTGGCCTTCTAAAAAAAGACATTCCAACATTTTAAATTGTAACATAACGTTACATCATGCCTTATTTCCTCGAAGGGTTGGGCAGAGGTGTAGCTATAGTACACCTATTAATAAAACACTGCTGTTACTGTTACTTTTAAAAACAGAATCTTGGAAGACTTTGCATAGGTACAAAAGAAATCATCTCCAATTACAGTAACTTGTTGATACGAAATGGTTCAAGGTTCGCCGTAAATAAAGAGTTTATTTGATTGAAACTTTATATTTTATATAGCTACAGACGCCAGCACATCAAGCTACCCGAAATTGTCAAACTTTCCCAATCAACCTTGAACCTAATGCTTTAGCGATAAAGTCGAAAATCTATTAAATAAATTTGACAGATTGTAGTAGCTCGATATGCTGGCGTTTGTACATAAACGCATGCCTTTTTCACATGGGCGTAGGCAGAAACTATAGAATTCCACCTCCTACGACCCTTACATACTCCTTTTGTTTCGTTTATGTTCATACATTCATACACGCACGTCGATTGCGAGTACTATATTTTATATGAGTTTACTACGAAAATACGAGATTCTCACTCCCATCGTCGATTTTGTCTCTGTCGCCTTCGACATAGACTAGAGTCAAGAGCATACCCATCTCAAAAACAAAACAAAAAAAAAATAATCAAAAAAATTATTCAATGCATTCCTTTGTCTTATAAAACTACCTCGATCAAACTACTTTTTCACAGAAAATTTACCAATTAGCCACTATCTCCTCGTCTATAACCCGACCTTTTACTCATTGAGCTGTCAATTACTCATCCTATTCTGACGTTCATTGTGCACCTGAGGCTATATGGCCAGGCTGTAAGGCTAGGCTATTTGTCAGGTCATCATTAGCCTGCTTGTCTAACACATTAGTGGCGTTCGTCTATTCATAACTTTGATGTTTTTGACATTTATCTTGTGGCGATCTTGTTTTGTATAAAGAATAAGATTCATGGTAATGATGAGGTGCTATAGAATGTAGTCTGGGTCCTTGACTAGTGTCGATCTTAATAACTTACCAAATGTTAGGTTAACCTAATTCGAAGCATAGTTTTCATGTTTCAATTTCATCTTGTTATGTATTGTTTTTTTATGGCACATAGGTATGCTTTCAGAGTATATTCCGAAGTTGAACACTAAGTTTTCTTTAAGAAATTTGTTATTGCCATCTTACAATTAGTTTAGCTTTTTATACAGGGTGTTTGGTGCATCGTGTGCCAAATTGAAATGGTCGACTGGGGGGGTCACCTTCTATCCTTTCAGACCCCTAAACACTTCTCATGCCCTGTGGCTTTTTTTTCATCGACTTTTTATTTTTTTATAAAAAAAATACCCAAATTTTGCATTCAATTTCAAAATAAAAAAAAAGTGTAAGTCGTAGACTCTGAATTTTAATTTTATTTAGACGTGTATTGTATTACAGTACTTTTAAATTCAAAATTAGTGACATTAGCCATCCAGTTTTTTTTTAATTTACTCGCAAAGTTTCGGACTTCAATTAAAGCTGTCCATGTTACAGCTATTTACATGGCTATAAAAAAAAAACCAAAAGCGACCGGGATCTTCCAACTCCCTCAAAAACTCTCTAGTCTATCCTCTTGCTAGTGATGTGCCACATGCCATAAAAATCTTTTTACAACTTTGTGAATTCGCTAGAATTGTGAATCGAGTCACAAAATACTAAATTTGAAATTATGATTTAAAAAAATATTTTTACTTAAATTATACCTCAAGAACTCATTTAATCTGTTATCTCACTCTTGTAAGGTAAAATCTGTCTCGTATCTCTTTTTTTTGGGGGGGACGGTTACTAGAAATAAAAAATAATTGCATTTTTAACATTTATTTAATCATTTTTTACATATTCTGCTCAAATTGTTGGCCGCTATTGCGAATGCAGGCCCGACATCTATTTCGTATTTCCACAGTTGTTGTACGAAGTCGTATTTCCTCCTTAATTTGATTAAACGCCGTTTCAATGCGTTGAAGTAGTACCTCCCTAGACGGAACCTCCGTGGCATATACCAGCTCTTTGGCACGTCCCCAGACATAAAAATCTAGCGGAGTTAGGTCTGGGGAACGTGCCGGCCATGCAATAGGGCCATCGCGACCAATCCACGCATTGGGGAACACATCGTCAAGATATTCCCTCACAGTCAAACGCCAATGCGCGGGACAGCCGTCATGCTGGAATACTTTGGGAACATTTTCATTAAATACGGGCACCTCGGACACTAATTCGGGCAGGTCATTTTGAAGGAACTCCAAATAGTTATCGCCATTGAGGTTATCGGGCAGGTAATGCGGTCCAACCACCTGATTCCCAATCACTCCTGCCCAAACGTTTACACTAAACCTCCTTTGAAAAGATTTCTGCCTTTTAACATGTGGGTTTTCCGTTTTGTTTGTCCAGTGATGCAGATTGTGAAGATTGAGGATCCCTTCTTTGGTAAATTTGGATTCATCCGTCCACAATATTCTTTTTAAGAAATTAGGATCATCCACATCCGTGTGTAACATAAACCGACAGAATGCCACTCGTCTGTCAAAGTCGCCACCCTCAAGACCTACAAACAAAGAACTCTTTTAAATTCCTGTTGAGCAGTAAATAATTGCACAATGAGATTTTTAATGACCGGCGGCGTCGGACCGTTTGTATGGGCTGGTTCACTACCTGGAAGTAGTGACGTCATACCCATTACCTGCTAAACAAAGGCATCGTCAAACAAAGTGTGTACGGGTTTAAAGTTAGTTCAAAATTACGTACCTTGCACCGGAGTGTAGTGGAATGGATGTTTTTCGTTTTGCTGAAGAACTTTCCACACTTTCCATATTGAAATATCAAGATGTGCTGCCACATTTCTGATGCTTCTTGTAGGGTCTTCCTCAAAAAGTGCCAGTATTCTCTCGTCCACTTCAACATTATGTCGCACAATATGGCCCCTTGGTTCATAAAAAGTGACACTGCCAGTCTCGCGTATGCGTCGGTATGTGTCTTGGAAGACTCTGCGGCCAGGTAGTCGTCTACCAGGAAAACGTTCCTGGTAAATTCGTTGCGCTGCACGAGCGACACCATTGGCGGCTCCATAAGCCATCATGATGTCAGCATATTCCTCGTTAGAGAACGTCGCCATTGCAACAACAAAAAATCAACAAAGTTTAACAATAACACCAAAAGTTAAAACGTAACAAAAACCAACAAAACTCAACAAAACAAAGTAACAAAATGAAAAAATCGCGGAGTACGGTGAACTAACACACACGTCAGGTAGCAGAGGCAGTGACAGACAGAGTCTCGACTGACTGACGAATGACGGATTGACGGCGTCGTCGCGTCGGTGGCAGTTCGTCGTTTGTTCAAACTAGTTTAGGTACGCTATGCAAGAAAGATAGAAATAGAAGATAGATTTTACTTCGCGAGAGTGAGAAAACAAATTTTACCTGTTACTTAAGTAACAATTACGCAAAAAGACTTTTTTCTTTTGAATTTGGAATTTAATATTTTGTGACTCGATTCACAATTATTCTAGCTAATTTACAAAGTTGTAAAAAGATTTTTATGACATGTGGCACATCACTAGCAAGAAGATAGACTAGAGAATTTTTGAGAGAGTTGGAAGATCCCGGTCGCTTTTGGTTTTTTTTTTATAGCCATGTAAATAGCTGTAACATGGACAGCTTTAATTGAAATCCGAAACTTTGCGAGTAAATTAAAAAAAAACTAGATGGCTAATGTCACTAATTTTTAATTTAAAAGTACTGTAAATACACATCTAAATAAAATTAAAATTCAGAGTCTACGACTTACACATTTTTTTTATTTTGTAATTGAATGCAAAATTTGGGTATTTTTTTTTATAAAAAAATAAAAAGTCGATGAAAAAAAAGCCACAGGGCATGAGAAGTGTTTAGGGGTCTGAAAGGATAGAAGGTGACCCCCCCAGTCGACCATTTCAATTTGGCACACGATGCACCAAACACCCTGTATACTTTATAAATAAATAAATTTTGTAAAAAAAAAGATAGATATGGTGTTTGGCGGCAGAAACAGGCATGTATAATATTAAACTTCATACATATATTGAAGACAAATTACAAGGTGCTTTACCTACTCTATTTGTATTTCTTACTAGCTTTTGCTTGCGGCTTCGTCCGTGTGGTGGGCAGAAAATATCCAACGGCAACGTACTACCATGCGTTAATCCTGGTAAACAATGTATTAATTCCGTAATACATTGTTTTTTCATATAACTCTATTGGTTTACGCGGCGCACGCCAGTAAAGCTCCCAGTTGGCTTGATTTTTCCCGACATCTTCAACAATCATCGTAATATTTCAGCCAATTTACACAAAATCATAATGAATTAATAATAATGAATACACCTCAACCTTCCTCATGAATCACTCCGTCCACTGGAGAAAACCGTATGAAAATCTGTTTGGCAGTTTTCGAGTTAATCGCGTTAAGACAGAGACGTGGCGGCGGGGACTTGTTTTATAATAATATAGTGTAGTGATATCAGATTTTAATACGGCTAAGTAAGTATCTATTAGGTCGTATCAGATACAGCTAGAAGCGTATTCCTAGGCCCAAACGAGGGGAAAGGTGTGCAAACACACAAAGCGCTTAGATGAGATTGCGACTAGATGAGATTGAGACGCGTTGAAATGTTGCTACATATTTTATTATTTATGTCTGTACATATTATATATTTTTATTATTTTTTTAGTTACTTATTTTAATAGTCTCTGACAGCGATACACACCGCCGGCTTACGCTGAAAACCAGCGCCGTGGATTCGTGCCTTCGTGCACGGGCCGCGGCATTATGCTGAGCGTGTAGCCGTTTCGCAGGGTAGTGACGCACATTTCCAAAAACTTTATTGTGTGTACTTATGTTTTTTGTTTTGTGTGGTTTGTTATGTTTTATTATTTTGTGTTTCGCTTTTCTTGTATAGTTTGTGTGCGTCATTTTCACGCGAATAAACTGTTTTTCTTTCTTTCTTTCTTCCTTTCTATTTTAAATGTTTTTAAATACGGGAAATGGCTTTCTGGAATGACCCATAAATTTTGTGCAAGCATAGCAATCAATGTTCATCCATTTCTGTATGAAAAGAGGCCTTTGTCCATAATACTGCCATTACAAGTCAGAATGATTCATAAAAGTCCACTGACGCTAACTACGAATACGGCCGTAGGTACACCTCATACATAATGAACAATCAGAGCATAAACAACTGATCTTAAGTAACTACCGAACACAGTTGATCCCATTAATAAAAACACAAATAAAAAACGTATTAAAATGGTACAACTGCCCATTAATTTTTGCAATTCTATTCAACAACAATATTAAAGTGAAAGTCTCATCGTAATCGGTGCAGTAAAACTCTAGTTATGGTTTTAAATGTACCATTTTGTTAAGTAATATTACTGTAATTAATGTTTTAAGTTACTAATTGGTCTGTTATGCTTTGAGATGAAAAACACTTTAATTCTCATAATGCTACTGAAACTGTGTTAGTTACAAATAAAAAAAAAATCTTAACTTTCATTAACAACCTGGCGACAGAGATTGGCAAAAGCCTTTGCCAAATCGAGAAAAATTGTCAGCACTTTATTTTTAACCGACGAAACAAAGGAGGAGGTTCTCGAGTAGACGTGTACATTTTTTTTTTAATGATGACCACGCTTATCCTTTTACAGAGCAGTGCGATTTGAAAGATTCTTCGATAATTTTATGCGGTATAATACCCTCTGTTATACTTCGAAGTTGGTCTCATGTAAAATTTACTAACTTTGCTGGGAATGTTTTTGAGTTAGCTTCAATAATATATAATTTTCTGTCACTGTAATTTACATAGCAGGTAGTGGTATTCGAATTTATTTGGGGTAGCTACAACTAAAAAGTGAAAAATAAAAAAAAAATTACAAAAAAAAGAAATAGTCGACTTCCAAAAAAAAAAAACTCAATGTGAAAATAACTTTAATTTCGTAAGTCGGTGGCAAAAAACGAAAATATAAAAACCAAAGATACCGACTTCCGAAATTAAAGTGGAAGATGGTTGTTTTTTTTTATTATCAGTATTATTGATAACAAAGTCCGTGACTTCATTAAATGCATCACGAGTAGTTTTATTACATATAAACCCGTATTTCTCTAAGTAGTTTATTAGTAGTTTATTATTCTGTAAGTATTTTATTCATAAGTTTTTCCAAAAATCTTTGATAAAGTACTTGCTTAATATTGAAAATGGTCTATAATTATTAACATAACATACACAGGTACTCGAGGGTTAGTGAGATTTTGAAGGCTCGTGCGAAAGTTGCAGATGTAAATGCCAAGTTACAAAATAGTTCTATAGCTATAGATTACAGGAAAACCTGTAAGAAGTCTATGGTCTTAAAATAACATGGTCAATCTCTCAATAACGTGCTTTCCGACGCGCGGAGGGGTCTCAATTTGTAATGGCTTATGTTTAACTTACCACCAAATAAAGTAAAATACTGCCAAAAATAGTAAATAACTCCATTTTATTGTGAAATTATAAACAAAATGTTTAACATCTTGCTATCCTAGACTACAAACTAATCATTATTAACCTAACCTAACCTAACCTAGAAAGAACATTAAAAGCAAATCAAACAAATATAAAAAAAAACCTAACCTAACCTAACGCAATAATTCGCTCGTTAAGATTTGGTGATCATTTACTAGATTTGGTATTTGAATACAATTTGAAGTGCAAAAAGCTTAGGGTATCAAAGTATGTTATGGTGATCATTATATTTAATCCCATTTGTAATGGATGGCCATCCCAAGAACCAACCGAGGTAAGTGTAGCTTAACTTTCGATCGACCCGTGCGGCTGTTATCATTTAGCCACAAGCCCCACGTTACCAACCTTAGATACAATGTGGAAGAGTCTCATCTCCCTGTAATTTAAAGCAGTTACTCTGTCAAATTACAAACAAATTAGGGATTACCACCTCGTTTTAACCTGAATTATGAACACACACAAATCATGTACAGAGTCAGCAAATTGCTCAAACAATCATTGCTAGTTAAGTACGTGAAAATATCACAAGAATAACTGGGAAATACCAATTGCTGGTAAAATTACCATGACTTGTAGAGGTTGTGTGAAGGCAGATAATCCTATACCATCTTCAGTGTTTAAAGTAATGTGTGAAGAATCAAACACCTACCTTCTCTCTAAGGGCACGTTAAGGGTGAATAATTTAAGAAATATCTATTTCTAACGTTAGCAAACACATTAATGTGCGTACAGCTAAGAATCACCTTGCCATAGTCTGTGCTTTCTGATAGCTATAACCAGTTCCTATTTAAAAAAAAAAAAAAAAAACAGACAGACGATAGTTGACAGGATTCAATCGGCTTGTGGTAGGAGTAAACTGGCAGAACTTGTGACGTCACGAAAAAGCAAAAAACTATACAGAGCCATCTAGGCTCTATATTAAAAAAAAAACAAAAACTTTTGACACTTGAAAATTGATACCATACTAGAGGGCTCTGTATTAATACATAAAACAGCGAAAGAAACTTCACTCCAAATCGGATGTACTACTACAGCTCCCGACTTTTCTATTTTTAACCGACTTCAAAAAAGGAGGTTCTCTATTCGACCCGGATGTATGTATGTCCGCTATTTTCTCAAAAACGACGAATGAATCAATTTTTATGATTCTTTCACTACCATAATTGACATACATCCAGGAAGATTTTAGTATATAATACATTAGGTAATTATTCTTATGTACGAAGTTATATGCATAAATGTAGGTACTGTATCTCCGGTATTTCTAAACGGATTTTGATGATTCTTCTTTTCGTTCGTCTTGGGCATATGTAATTGTATATTCAACTAAAAACGGAAAAATAAATTTACTTGAAAAAAGTAAAAACCGACTTCATAAACCTAAAACGAATAAAATAACCATAAAAAACTTAACAGCTTCTGAAGTCGGTGTCTACAATTCTGCAATGTCAATACTTCCGAAGTTGTTAAGATTTTTATGGTTATTTTATTCGTTTCAGGTTTTTGAAGTCGGGTTTTACTTTTTAAAGTAAATTTTCACAAATATGTCGCAGTATTTAAATCTCGATTAAACAGACCATTTCAAGATAAGCGTGCAACGTCACCCATATCATTGCTTACCATGAGGTGAAATATTGGTCAAACGCGAGGCTTTAAAAACCTAAAATATAACAACAGGACTTGGGAGTGATTTTCGACCGCTGTCTTACTTTAAGAGATTACGTTTTACTATTCTATTGCATAGGAATCTTTCAGGCGCTTGGGAGTTGATTTGCGAAATGCTCGTGACTCGTGACAACCCAAATGTTATTAGGCTGCGGTAACCACCCTCGAGTCTAGTGCCTGTGTGTGGCACCCCTATACCGCGACCCAAACACTGATACTTCAAAAGATGCAGAAAACCTTCCTAAGATGCCTCTTTCCCTATAACCATTTCTTTCCCTATAATTACCTTTCCAACTACCTTTAAGGGAGGTTGGGCTTTAACTCTTTGGAGGTGAGAACAGGCCTTGATCAGCTCACGGTAGCCTGTGAAATCTTGCGGGGACGTATAGACTGCCCAGAGCTCCATGGGCTTTTCTGTCGACTTTTTTTGCGTACTTTGAAGATGAAAATGAAAATGAAAAATGGTTTATAGTATTACTACAAGTAAATAAGATGCTCACTCAATGCCCTTCTGACTGCCAACCCTGAATGTGATGTGTTTGCGAATGAATGGAGTAAAACTATGCGTATGTGTTCTGGTGTTCTGTGAGAGAAAGTATACAAGGGAGTCTACTGTTCCATGTTAGTTTTAAATTAATTATGTTTATGCAACAAAATTGTAAATAGAAGATTTACATTTTAATGTTTCTATGTTAATTAATGTAATTGGTGTTGTATTGTTTTAATTAACTATAAATAAATAAAATAATAAAATAACGTATTAAAAATGTTAACTTATAGTTCGTTCGCGTTAAGAATGCAGTGAGTCATCAGTGCAACTGCAAGATCCGACCAACCGTTGCGTTCGAAGCAATACCTTCAACTGTCATTGTGAACTTGACTTTGTAATTTGAAAATATTTGATTGGTTAGGGGGCGGGGCTAGGCCGACGGACAATGATGACTCACTGCATTCTTAAAGCGAATGTACTATAGTGTAGTAAAAAGAGGTCAGAAGGCAGCCGCTCAAGTACTTTTTTAAAGTAAATTTATTTGTTTCTTATTAGTGTCAGTATTTTGAATGTAAATTAGTGCACTCATAAATAAATTGTTATAAAATGTTTCAGTTATAAACAAAAGATGCTTAGAAACTACTGCCATAGTGCGCACAAGGCTTTACCAGTGTCGATTACCGCACATACTTCTCTGCCAAATTCACGCGCACTTTAGCCCATTTGAACGCTTCAAAACCACAAATGTATCAGCGACTGACATTTGACTAGCATACTTGGTGGTTCAAGGTTCGATTCTACGTAATTAGAGTGTTCAATTTTATTTATTGCTCGTCTTTTGTCCGTGGTAATTGCTGCAGTATATTATATGGATGATGGCGCTATTGACATGCTCGAAGAGCATTTTGTAATGTAAATTATTGGAGATTGTCGGGCGTTTGATTTAATGTTGTTTTATTTTTGAGATATAAATTGATTTTTCGTTTTTGGCAAAAGGTTATTGGGTTTTCTCACCAGCAATTTTCTGAGTAGCCGCCCAGATCTGGACGCGTGGCCAGTTGATGGCAATAAGCTCGCTCACACATGGGAATTAAACATAACTTCTAAAATGTGGGTGTACTATAGGTGCAGCTCTGCCTTGCTCTTCGGGGATAACAGGCGTGATGGTATGTGCTTTAAGAATCTCTAGTAAGAACTTGTTATGTTTCCAAAGGGTACAGTGCTACCCAGTAACTGGGCTATGGCGGTCACATTGCCAGCCGCGCCATGTCAAATTCTGGTATTTATCTGCATACTATCCCACTTCGGTCAGTGGGTCGTCTTAGAGGCAAAGTTTTAGGAGTTGGAGTATACACTTAGGGGCACTATGAGCAGCAAAGAAAACAAATACAATTTTTTTGGTAAAAAAAAAAATTTGTGGGACATAAAAAACATCTTTTTTTTTCGGAAATTTGCCAGTTTTTTGCAGTATCGGGCTTTCCTTGACCTTCAACCCATTTATTTTTCTGAGAAGCATGGTCCTAAGACGCACTGTTTCCGAATTATGGGCCTCCGAATTTTTTTACTTTATATAAAACGCTCTATATTTCCAACCCCTACTTCCTATCCTACTATTATAATTTTATAAATACGAAAGTTTGTGAGGATGGATGGGTGTTTGTTACTCATTCACGCAAAAACTACTGAACGGATATTCATGAAATTTAGCACACAGATAGTTTATAACCTGGATTAACACATATGATACTTTATGCCGACATTTCTACGGGTTCGAGACTTACGCGGGTGAAACCGCGGGTCGCTGTTAGTTATATATAAAAAAGTGTGCTATTTACAGACATTGTTTTATTTTTCCTGTAATTTTTACATAAACTTCTATCACACAGAATAGTTTCAGATTTTTCTGTATGCAAACTTCGGAGATAAAGGAGGGAAAGGTACATCAAAAATCGAAAACTATGCGGCCAAAAAAAAGAAAAAATGTTTGAGAATTTGCAAACAGCGCTCTTTCATCTGATACCCCTCATGCCCTAGGGGTAGCCCCACTTGCAAAAAAAATATATATTTTTATTTCGTTCTTATATGCAAAATAGTTGGGCAAACGTCATCTAAAACTATTCCAAAATTCAAGTTGAAAGCATTAGTAGTTCTTGAGATATCTAGCTGTGACAGACAGACATAGTGAGTCGCATCATAAGGGTTCCTTTCTACCATTTTGGTATGGAACCCTGATTATAATCTAGAGAGAACTTTACTGCACTAAAAAAGAAATTACTAAAGCAGCAGTCGTGCCCCGACTTACGATTTTCAGAACGTGGGTTCAAACCCAGGCAGTTGCTATAATTTGTGTAAATAATTTCATCAGCACTGCTCTCAAAACGGTGAAGAACAACATCGTGAGAAAACCGGCGTGTCCTAGAACCAAACATTCGAAGACTTGTGACATCTACCAACCCGCACTAGGCCCGAGTGGTGGATAACGGCCCCCTCCGTCTCACAGAAAGCAGGCCTGCGCCTGCGTCGCGGCAGATTTTGCTTATGCTAACGGAACCACAAGCTCTTAAAACTTTTGAATCAGAATCAGAAATATTTATTTGTAAAGGACAAGGTCTTATACAATAATTATATGTTGGATGGAAGCGGACCCCAACACAGTTGGGTAAAGGCTGGGCAGATGATGATGATGAGATCTTTTAACACATTCATTGCCACTTATATTTTAAAAACATCACCTGGGTTACTTAATATTTTTAATGATTACAATAGAGAATACGAAATTTAATGTGTTTTCAATTTAAAAAAAAAAACCCTAAATAAAAAAAACCCACCCAAAAATGGTAACTTCTTAGAGTACACTCAACGCATATGGTACGTTGGTGGCATGACGTAGAAATCTCGATCAACGCAAATGGTGCGTTGGTAGCAACGAATGGGTTAAGTTATGGTTGATGGTTCATTTCAAAGGTTCCCAACGGTAGGGTTAGTTGCCGCTGGAGCTTTTCTGAGGGCGGTAGCGGGTCTAAAGGCAAAATCACACGACCACGAGTAGTACGATTACAGAGAGAGAGAGAGAGAGAGAGAATTGATTTTTAATTTGTGATTATTTATGTAAAGGGGCGTTGGATTTTTTATTCTTGTAAAGGGCGGTAGTCCATAAAAGGTTGGGAACCTTTGGTTTATTTGATGGAAAATGGTTTAACACCGACACCTGTAACACCAAGGAGTGGTAGAGAGGGAAAGTTGCTTCGTACGATCTATGTGTAATTTAAAACCAACAGACAGACAGGCTATTTTAAGAAACTTAAGATTTTAACGTTACCAGCTATTATATACTGGAAACTGCATTGTTTGTAAAATCAAAGCCACATTTATTTACTAAATTGTCAACAGTTATGAAGACAACAATCCGCACTCATTATTGAAAAAGAGCTTCTTTGGTGTTGCTCCCAAAATTTATAATAAAATACCCGATGTCATAAGAAGTATGCAAATAAAAAAAATCAAAAGTGTTTTTTATAAATTATTAGTTGAGAAATGTTACTATGCCCTAGACGATTACTTAAATGATAAAACACTTTAACTATTGTACCTATTAATAATCAGTTACATGCGTGTGTTTTCTTTTGTTTTGATATTTTTGTTTTCAAAAATCAAAATCATAAGTCTTTCATTCAAGCTAGGCTGAGAATCAGCACTTTTCGAACGTCAAAATTATATAAGACAGTCCCCCAAAACGCCCGCCCTTCACCACTTCCTAGTGCTTTAGCTGGGGAGAAGAAGTGGCGCAACAAACTCCCCAGCAGCACAGCTGTCTGTTCAGTTCAAAAAAAAAAAAAATGTATGCAGCACTGCGCAAAATAATTTAGGTTTTGTTTTCTATAGTAGATTTTGTTTGTTTTTTATAGGTAATATATAGTCTTCACTGATATTTTTGTATTTCATCTATGACAAGACATAGTGCAACATATAATTATTGTATAAGACCTTGTCCTTTACAAATAAATATTTCTGATTCTGATTCAAAAGTTTTAAGAGCTTGTGGTTCCGTTAGCATAAGCAAAATCTGCCGCGACGCAGGCCTGCTTTCTGTGAGACGGAGTGGGGCGTTATCCACCACGCGGATCAAGTGCGGGTTGGTAGATGTCACAAGTCTTGGAATTTTTGGTTCTAGGACATGCCGGTTTCCTCACGATGTTTTCCTTCACCGTTTTGAGAGCAGTGGTGATGAAATTATTTACACAAAGTATAGCACCTGCCTGGAACCCACCTTTGAACCCACGTTCTGAAACTCGTAAGTCGGGGCACGACTGCTGCTTTAGTAATTTCTTTTTTAATGCAGTAAAGTTCACTCTAGAGTTCTTTTTGAGCAAGTCCGGAGCTCTTGCTCTTGCCTATCAGTATTTTCAGAGATGCGTCATCGTATAATTAGGGTTCCATACCAAAATGTTAAAAAGGAACCCTTATGATGCGACTCACTCTGTCTGTCTGTCACAGCTAGATATCTCAAGAACTACTAATGCTTTCAACTTGAATTTTGGGATAATTTTAGATGACGTTTGCCCAACTATTTTGCATATAAGAAAGAAATAAAAATGTATATATATTTTTTGCAACAGGGACTGAAAGGGTGTCTTAAAAATTCGAAGTGGGGCTACCCCCTAGGGCATGTGGGGTATCAGATGAAAGAGCGCTGTTTGCAAATTCTCAAACATTTTTTCTTTTTTTTGGCCGTATAGTTTTCGATTTTTGATGTACCTTTCCCTCCTTTATCTCCGAAGTTTGCGTAGAGAAAAATCTGAAACTATTCTGTGTGATAGAAGTTTATGTAAAAATTACAGGAAAAATAAAACGATGTCTGTAAATAGCACACTTTTTTATATATGACTAACAGCGCCCCGCGGTTTCACCCTCGTAAGTCTCGAACCCGTAGGAATATCGGCATAAAAGTATCCTATGTGTTAATCCAGGTTATAAACTATCTGTTTGCCAAATTTCGTGAATATCCGTTCTGCTCGTTTTTGCGTGAAAAAGTAACAAACATCCATCCATCCTCATAAACTTTCGCATTTATAAAATTATAATAGTAGGATAAGAAGTAGGGGTTGGAAATATAGAGCGTTTTATATAAAGTAAAAAAATTCGGAGGCCCATAATTCGGAAACAGTGCCTCTTAGGACCATGCTTCTCAGAAACCTAAATGGGTTGAAGGTCAAGGAAAACCCGATACTGCAAAAAACTGGCAAATTTCCGAAAAAAAAAAAATGCTTTTTATGTCCCACAAAATTTGTTTTTACCAAAAAAATTGTATTTGTTTTCTTTGCTGCTCATAGTGCCCCTAAGTGTATACTCCAACTCCTTACACTTTGCCCCTAAGACGACCCACTGACCGAAGTGGGATAGTGGGATAAGAAGAAAGAAGTAGGATGGTACGGAACCCTCGGTGCGCGAGTCCGACTCGCTCCTGACTCCGGTTTTTTTTAAACCACACCTCAATGGCTAAACAAAGAAAACATAAAGACTGCAGTGCTAAGTCGATAATATTAATAAAAAGATATCTAGATTATTTTTAAAACAAAAGCTCATTTTTAGCGATCATTCAGTCAAGGTCCAATACACTTTTATACTTACAAGTATGTGTACTTATATAAATTATAGTTATATGGTTCTTTGTTTTGGACTAATGTACTAAATGACGTCACCGGTACAGATCAAGGTAGAACATTTTATTATATTGTTAAGTAAATCATCATCTGCCTAGCCTTTTCCCAAATATATTGGGTTCGGCTTCCAGTATAACCGCATGCAGCTAAATACCCGTATTTTACATGGAGCGACTGCCTAGCTGAACTCCAAAACCCAATTACTGGTACCCCTTGAAAATACTTGTTGCCAGATTTTCAGACTTTTGACTACCCGTAACGACTATCAAAGTTCTATAAATGCCAGCCGCGACCAAATTGCTTTCCAAGGCAGGGATGGCTTATTTTTTGGATGGGTAACCATCATATCTCGATATGTAATGGATCCCATCCAAAAAATAACTTCGACCAGCGGTGCTTAACCTTCGAATTCTATCGACCCGTGCGGCTGTTTTTGTTTAGACACGAGCCCCTCTATATTGTTAAGTAAAATGAAATCAAATTGTTCTGCACTAATGTAGGTAATTGTTTTTACAGTTTTGAGGATTCTTTTTATTATAATACTATAGTGTTTTGTAATAAGATTTAACATGGTTAAATATACAGGACAATTTTTTAATATTAAGCAGTGCGCTTTTCACAGGTTGAATATGAATAACTTTCACTATGGGACCAACTCTGAAGTCACGAAAATAATCAGCTGTTTCATACATTTTGGTTGCGTACGTGAACTTTTATATGAAACAGCTGATTTTTTTGATTGTGATGTGATTTCAGGGTTTGTCCCATAGTGAAAGTTGTTCATATTCATGAGTAGAATACCCTGTAAAAATTTGCGTTCTACTTAAAAAATTGTCCTGTATATATAATATTTATATATTATGCTTTAAAAAAAAAAACATAGGTACGCCTACTACTTGACTTGCAAAGAAACGCTTGAATTACATCTAAGAGGATTGTGAAGCTGTAAATTTTCATACAAAAAGCGATAACATTTTTCTCCCCGTAATCATAGTCTAATTTTAATAATTTTTAAAAATGTTGTAGGTATCATGAAAAACTAGGTCCGTACGTTTTTATTATAAAGAAATATTGCATACGATATAAGTTATTAGCATCTAAATATCTATATTTTTGACATAAAAACTTCCTTGAGCGTTTTTTTTTTAAATTAAATTAAATTGAATTACTAAAAAAGACAAACGTACAGACCTAGATTAAGGTGTACTGAATGTATTGAGACCAAAATTGTCTCATGTCATAAAGGTTTAGGGGGGTGAAAACGTTATCGCCCGAAACAATATTTATGTAAATAATTGTATGAAATGTAGGTAATTGCCTCCAAGACTCGCTCCGCGTATCGGCACTTCACAATCCTCTTAATGTAATTCAATTGTTTCTTTGCATATTGTCCAAACAAATGAATGTGTTTGATTTCTCTACTGTCTTTTTATTTCGGAAATACCATTTTCATAAGTGCTGTTTTCTGTGAGATAAGCGTATGAATTTTGTTCAATGGCCGGTTTACCTGATTGACGAGCATTAGTCTCGTAAAAACTCGAAAATGGCTCGACCGATTATATATTTTTTTTTTTTCATTTTGTTCGCCTCATTACTACACACTACCTGCGTCTGTGTTTCCGAGCGCATACAACCCTAATCTCTTCAAAGTGGAAGTGGAAGGCTTCTTCTGGGTAAGCTCACTCCATCATCGACTTTGTCTCTGTCACCTTAGTCTAGGTCAAAGGTGACAGAGTACTAGACTAGAGTCAAGAGCAAACCCATCTTACATAAAAATAAAAATTACTGGGGCGGTTTAGAAAAAAGAAAATTAGGAAAAACCCAAAGGAAGAGTCCAAAAACCAAATTGACAGTACAGCATCTGATGGGTCAGCTGGTAAATAAATAAACGATTAGGGACATTGCTAAAGCTCTTGTAATAAAACAAGACTTTGATATTGAAGTACTTGTATAGAACACAGGCCCAAGGTGTACACCTTAGGCCTGTGTTCACCAACATTCAAACCGCCGGTTATGTATTTAAACGGTTGTTTTGTGGCGTTGCGGTTTCAATGGGTAGAGCAAATGAGACTAGTAGTCACTTATATCGAGTTTATTATATGTAGAGGGAGTAGGTTCACAAGTCGTAAGGTTCTCTCGTGAAGATGAACTATGAACCAATTATAATATACAAATATACAATTCAACTGAGGTAAAGTACTGCCCTGGGTGGACCGTCCGTGTGCGCTGCGGTGGCTCGGCGTGGTCAGCCTTAGTTCGGCCGTCAGTCGTAGTTGCCGGTGTAGCACGGAGCGTCTGAGGTGTAGGCTGCCGGTGTAGTCAGGCCTGTAGTGTAGCCTTCAGCCGTAGTTGCCGGTGTAGCACGGAGCGTCTGAGGTGTAGGCTGCCGGTGTAGTCAGGCCTGTAGTGTAGCCATCAGCCGTAGTTGCCGGTGTAGCACGGAGCGTCTGAGGTGTAGGCTGCCGGTGTAGTCAGGCCTGTAGTGTAGCCGTCAGTCGTAGTTGCCGGTGTAGCACGGAGCGTCTGAGGTGTAGGCTGCCGGTGTAGTCAGGCCTGTAGTGTAGCCATCAGCCGTAGTTGCCGGTGTAGCACGGAACGTCTGAGGTGTAGGCTGCCGGTGTAGTCAGGCCTGTAGTGTAGCCGTCAGGTGCAGTTGCCGGTGTAGCACGGAGCGTCTGAGGTGTAGGCTGCCGGTGTAGTCAGGCCTGTAGTGTAGCCGTCAGTCGTAGTTGCCGGTGTAGCACGGAGCGTCTGAGGTGTAGGCTGCCGGTGTAGTCAGGCCTGTAGTGTAGCCGTCAGGTGTAGTTGCCGGTGTAGCACGGAGCGTCTGAGGTGTAGGCTGCCGGTGTAGTCAGGCCTGTAGTGTAGCCGTCAGGTGTAGTTGCCGGTGTAGCACGGAGCGTCTGAGGTGTAGGCTGCCAGTGTAGTCAGGCCTGTAGTGTAGCCGTCAGTCGTAGTTGCCGATGTAGCACGGAGCGTCTGAGGTGTAGGCTGCCGGTGTAGTCAGGCCTGTAGTGTAGCCGTCAGGTGTAGTTGCCGGTGTAGCACGGAGCGTCTGAGGTGTAGGCTGCCGGTGTAGTCAGGCCTGTAGTGTAGCCGTCAGTCGTAGTTGCCGGTGTAGCACGGAGCGTCTGAGGTGTAGGCTGCCGGTGTAGTCAGGCCTGTAGTGTAGCCGTCAGTCGTAGTTGCCGGTGTAGCACGGAGCGTCTGAGGTGTAGGCTGCCGGTGTAGTCAGGCCTGTAGTGTAGCCGTCAGGTGTAGTTGCCGGTGTAGCACGGAGCGTCTGAGGTGTAGGCTGCCGGTGTAGTCAGGCCTGTAGTGTAGCCGTCTGTCGTAGTTGCCGGTGTAGTACTCAGCGGCCGCCGGTGTTGTCAAGTAAGTTCAGATTGAGTGTTCAGGCCGGTAGCTGGCCGGTTTAGTGCGATAGGTCTGTAGCTGAACTCATATCATAATATCGGGGAAATATATATTATATGCTGTGGCGACTTATTGTACAAAAGAGCCGGATTTCTCTCGTACGTTCTATTTATAGACATCTAGAAGTTTCTATAGAGATGTGTAGGTGGTCATGTCGTAGACTATTTCACACTCCCACAGATAATTATTTTTTAGCAAATCGACTAATTATAATATGCTAGAGTACCCTGCTTGCAAAGAACGGATTTTCCCTAAGGGAAATTTGCGAGAAGGTCTGAACCACCTATACTGACTATTACACTTTACTACCCTGTCGGGAGTACATTTACTTTTATGTCATATTTCCTAAGGAAAGAACAGCCGTTTTAAAAGTCGGTGATCTTCGCCCTTATAATGGCTGTATTTAGAATATTTTTATATCGAGTGGTAGTCAACTATACTATAAAACATACACTATGGCACTCGTAAATAGTGTAGCTTTCTGCCAGTGAAAGAATTTTCGAAATCGGATCAGTACTTCTAGATATATTATCTCCTACATCCAAACTTAAGAAAAGAAAGCCTTTTCCCAAATATCGGGTCGGCTTCCAGTCTAACCGGATGCAACTGAATACCAGTTTTTTTCATGGAGCGACTACCTACCTACGATACCCCTTGAAAAGACTGGTTGTCAGACTTTTGGATTTCTGAGGACTCGTAACGGCTGTCACAGATATACAAATGACAGCCGGGACCAATGGCTCAAACGTGCTTTCAGAGACACGGAGGGGTCTTGGTATGGTCACCCATCCACGGACCAACCGCGGCAAGCGTAGATCCTGATCGATCGACCCATGTGGCTGTTATTACTCAGCCACAAGTCTCCAAACTTATAAACTTTACCTCTCTATAACATTAGTGTACCTTGACGTAGTTCCTACATATGTAGGAACTTCATCGAGTCATCATTTTGCATGGCATGAGTCAGCTAATTCTTTGCGGCTACAAATATCTTTGCAAAGCTTCTCTTCAACAATGAATAGGTAATTTATATTCGGAGTGTGAGGGATCCTTCACACATTCCAATACCAAATATGTATTTTTCATTATATTTCGTGTGGTGTTGTAAGTTATACAATATAGTATTCAAGCTATTACAATCATTACAGACACAATGATTATAATTACGAATACTATTATGTATCACCCACGCATTAGGGTTCCGCAAAACTTGTTGGTTGATCGTTCATAACTTGTAGTTTCTTTGATTGTAGAAAGTTATCTATAAACAATTTTTTATTGATTTTTTGTGTTGTTCATTGTATTAGATTTATTGAATGGATGCTGAATTTCTCATCATGATCAGAAAATTTAAATTTTCTGTGTTAAATATTCATTAAATCTCTAAGAAGTCAACTTTTTTGTAGGTTTATAATGGAGTTTGGGCATCTTTTATTCGATTCATAAGTTAAGAGGCCTATAACAAAATTGCGTTTTGTGATACAGATTACGTACAGAGTACGGCGACTCTTCGCATTATGTGTATGTTGAGTCTTTTTTTTTTATTTAGTTTTAATTTCATATGAACTAACGTTTATCCTGGTATAAATTTTACGTAATAATATTAATGAAGTAAGAAAGAAAGAAAGAATAATTTTATAGCTATTCCATACATATTTCAAAATTCTACTAAAACTAAATCACTATTTAAAAAATATTATTATATATATTTTTTATTTCATTTGCTTATGCACAGTAGTCAATCCACGAGCTCGAAAAAATGTAGTCGTGCATTTAATGAAAATCTTGCTTCGGAATTTCGGCTTTATTTATATAGATAAAAAAAATTTACGAAAAGCGACGCCGCTATGAACTATACTAAAAACTATTCTTCACCACTCAATATCTCAAAGTTGTCGAAGTCTTTCTGTTTCTCAGAATAAGAACGCCAAAGTTGGCCATTTAACAAAAAAATCACGGTTGAAATGTAATACGAGTATGCCTCTTAATAGGTACTCTCTGTATTAGGTACCTATGTTAGGATGTAGTGCTAATGATCAATCTTCCGTAACGTCACATTATAAGTCTTGATTACACTGTAGTAACGTTTAGCCAAGTACCTTCGGGAATAGGGCGACGAACGCAATGATTGTCAATTGTTTTTAACCGCCTTCAAAAAAAGGAGGTTATCAGTTCGACACGTATGCATGTAATATTATTGGGACTGCAATATATTCACATATGATAATCTATTAGGGCTTCCAAACAAATATACAAAATTTTATAGATGTATGTATGTTTGTATGTATGTATGTTTGTCCACGAATTTCTCCGAAACTATTAATCGGATAGTGACCATTTTATTTTTATTGGTTTACATTTTCAACTTAGGGAACAGTGCAAATTTCATCAAAATCTGTTCAGTAGTTTTCAAGATCATGGACTAATATGTGTAAGTGTGACGGCCTGGCTTATTGATACGAGCTACGGGTGTGGTGTCAAAGGGAAAACATCTCAAACCTTGGTCAAATTCCAGTGCAATATTTATAACAAAACTGTTAACTACTTATTTCAAACCAATATACTAGTTTTTACTAAGAACTAATTATTACGAAATAAACAAATTATAAAAAAAAATTAAATCGACTTCAAAAAGAAATCAACTCATAATTATGAAATAACTTTAATTTTGGAAGTCGGTTGCAAAAAAACTAAAATACAGATCCCAAGACACCGACTTTGGGCACGCCACAATTGCGGCGATAAGTCCCCTCTTTGAGGAGTGGTTGGAGACGCGTCATGGCACCCTCACCTTCCGCCTGACGCAGGTCCTCACCGGACACGGTTGCTTAAGGCGTTTGCGATAAGGCGGGAGGAAACGCCCGGGTGTTACCACTGTGTGGATCGCCCGGAGGACACTGTGGAGCATACGGTGGAGGTCTGCCCGGCTTGGGCAGAGCATCGCCGCATCCTCGCGGAGGCGATCGGCGGCGGCGATCTCTCGCGTCCGGCCCTGGTACAGGCCATGGTATGGAGCGAGAGTGCATGGGAAGCCGTCACCTCCTTCTGCGAAGCTGTAATGCTCGCGAAAGGGAAGGCTGAACGCGTGAGGGAGAGGCAATCTTTGCGCCCTCACGCCCCTAGTCGCCGCAGGAGACGCCCTGGGCGTCGGGAATCGATAGCCGATTCCCGGCCACCGTAGGCGCGGGTTTGCGGATGGCGAGCAACGGGTAGCTCTCCGTCCGGTAAGGACCAGGCCCGGGTCGACGGCGCGTTGTGTTCCACGCGCGCCTCAAAGAGATGTCAGCGCTAGCTGAAGGGGTCCGCTAGGGCCGATGCCCGCCAGGGTTGCGGGTTGTTCGAAAGAGTTACCGTGGCCCTGGCACAGGCAACTGAAGGAACACGGGTGGGTTTTAGTCAGTAGAAGTCTGACATGCCCTCCCGCTCCACCCAGAGCGGGAGAAGTTATTTGATGATTTCCCATCCACAAAAAAAAAAAAAGACACCGGCTTCCGAAATTAAAGTTATTTCATAATTTTGAGTTCATTTCTTTTAGAAATCGATTTAATATTTTTCTTCTTCCATACTTCTCTATTAGTCGTCATCTCGGCAGTCACCCCCTTTCTAGCCATATCATCTTTCACACAGTCCATTTATATTTTTTTGGTATTCCCCTACTCTATATTCTTACACAGACTTTTGTTTTGTACTGAACCCGACAATTATTGTCCCAACTAACCTTGCCTTTCTTAATGATAATCGGAAGTAGGTATAACAAAAAAGGTTTAACACCAAATACGATGACATAATAACACTTTGATAATAAACAATAATTCTCTTGTCAAAGCGAGGGTCAGAAATAAACGTTCAATAATTACAGTATTGAATTTATTTATTCTAAATTACAAGCAACGTTGTTTTTTGTTGTTATTTCAACTGTAAGCTACCGTGTTTTTGTATTACTACAATAGGTGCAATTTGTTTAAAATATCTTTGGCGTATATAGGAACGTAGAAGGTTTTTGGGATCTAATACCTGCTAACTGCTAATACCTATATGTTTATAAATAAACTGAGGGTCGATTTATTAATGTGTTATAAGTTGTTGATTTTTGATCGGTTTTTACTCTCGTAACAATACAAAATGCTTGGTGCTTGGAGATGTACAGACGCCACCAGGTCAACCTACCCGAAACTGTCAGATTTTCCCAATCAATCTTGCACCTAATGCCTTAGCAATAAAGTCGAAAATATATTAAAGAAATCTGACAGATTGTAGTAGCTTGATGTGCTGGCGTCTGTACTTCCGTAATTATATTAAGGGCTATTTTTTCAATTGTAAGATAACTTTTATTTATGGAATAAATATGGCGGTTTGACAGCTTTTCTAAAGAAAATATTGCAAACTGTCATATTTATTATTCAGATAAAAGTTATCTGATTATTGAAAATTCAGCCCTTAGAAGAATTTCTTATTTGGTTTAAATTAGACTTCCTGATAAAAAGCTTAGACATTAACTTGGCGTTCCTATTTAGCTCGAGGAAGAAGAGATAGACTAATATCCGAATGGTACAATATTAATAGAGATGTAAAGAAGAAAAAAAAACCGGCCAAGTGCGTGTCGGACCACGCACAATGAAGGGTTCCGTAGTTGGGATGAATTAATCTCAAAAACAGACGTCACATTGTGGTTGAGAAACATGTTTTTCCATACATCGATGTCACGGTCAATTCTCCAACTGCAAATGTAAGTATGTAATAGAAAAAACAAAAAAAAAAAAATGTGATGAAACTAAAAATTAATGATTTTCGGATATTTTCCTTTACGTGAGCTGTGAGACCTTGCTTCTCGGTTTTGATTTATTTGCGAGTATCAAAATGAAGGCCGTATTTTTTATTGCTTTAACTACTTACTTTAGCTTGATTTTTTTAGAGCTCTAAAGGGCTACAGACCTATGTATTTGTTGACATTAAATGACATTTCCACGCGTTCTTGAGAAAAAGGGTCTTGATAGATGACAGACAGATGGACAACAAAGTGATCCTATAAGGGTTCCGTTTTTCCTTTTGAGGTACGGAACCCTAAAAATACGTTTGTAACTGGGGCCACACCACATAAATTGGGATAAACTGGTGGCTGGTGATGATGCTATGAGGCTGAAAACGCTAAGATATAAAACCTTAGTCACTTAGTGTCAGCCAACTCTAAAAATACATATGTACCTACTCTAGTTCGAAGATAATCTAGATAAAATCTTCATGTAGGATTAAAACAACGTTTCTCCTCCTGACTGTATAAAACCAAGACCCAAGTCCGCTATACAGCGCCAGTAGGTCCAACAGTAAAAACACTATTTTTCAACAGGTCACGATAACCATTTATTTATAAAGAGTGCGGCAACATTAATCAAGGAAAGTCATTTTAGACCAGCAATTTGTGCTAACTCATTTATTTCTCATTTGCTCCTACTAACCACAGTACATTTTGTAATACATTCACTTGGTTTTAGTTTTGTGTGGCGCCTCTTGGTGTTGGACCACCTGCAAAATGTAGACATTTTATTTAAGGACGAGCTTGAAAATTATCCCACGAGAACGTACTACCGAGATTTAAAATATCCTAACCCAGGTCATGGTCTATCCGTGAGCCAAATTTTATCGAAATCCATTCAGCTGTTCGAGACGTGAAACGTAACAAACAGACAGAATTACTTTTGCATTGATAATATTAGTGGAAGTATGGATGTCTAAGAATACAATCGAAGCATAACGGCAATTAATTAATTGGGTACACGTACACATTTTATTTTATTTGATTTTTATAGACCGAGCAGCGAAACGAGCAAGGTGTCTCTGATGACACCTCTCTCTCTAAGATGAAGATGTCTCTGATGTCTGTGTCTCAAAATTTGCCTTAGTCTGTCAGTTTGTTGCTACTCCTCTACAGGTCGTATTTTACAACCACTCTGGACGAAACTCGGTATACAGGTTTTACGACTTTATAGAATTTTTTTGTAGTCGGGGACTTTTCATTGGAGGGGTAATTCGTACAAAAAGGAGTAAAAAGAAGGCTACTGGTTCTTTTTTATCTTTTTTCTAACTTTAAGTTGGTTTCATATAAAATTGGTGAAGATTTGATGAGGATCTTCGGCGTGATGAGCAGAATAGCTCCTCAAAATACAGTAAATTGCATACTTTTAGATTTTTACCAGTGGAATCGGCTTTTTAACTACTAGGCAGGAATTGATGGAGCACCTGGGACCACCTTCTCATCAGAAACTTAAAGAATTCTGAAAATAATTATCAGAATTCTCTAATACGAGGCTTTAAAACCAATATTAATGTTTGTTTTACAATAAGGTCACTAGATGGCGCTACTGTGCGCCGCTCTATGCGAGTTCTACTGTTCGCAGAACTACTAGTTACGGTTCCGTACCAAAATGGTAAAAAGGAACCCTTATGGTGCGACTCAGTCTGTCTGTTTGTCACAGCTGGATATCTCAAGAACCACTAATGCTATCAACTTGAAATTTGGAATAGTTTTAGATGACGTTTGCCCAACTATTTTGCAAATAAAAAAGAAATATTTTTTTTTTTTGCAACAGGGACTGAAAGGGTGTCTTAAAAATTCGAACTGACCTTAAAGGGTCATTGATGACTTTTGGGATTATACTAACGTTAAGGAGTTGTATTACTAATTCTAGTGATTACAATTCTGTAAATACATATTTGTTACGGGCGCGAATCCTATTTTAATCAATATACAACATAATATTGACTTGCAAATTGCAAGTTAAGAAAATTTGAATTTCGCGGGCCACCCTGGCGCTTCCCGCTTAAGCTGATCCTTCAGAATTCTAGCTATATATATGGCAGGTATAATCAGTTTGTTGGGTGCTACTTGTACACCTTTTCTTGTTCCATCTTGGCAATAGAGTTGCAATTATCACCGAGCTAGAAGTTATATGTATGTGTATAAAATACTTGCTACGCCCTAACAGGGTCATGTGCTCTAAAGTTGTAGCCTGGTAATATTCTGTAGCTGTGCACACAGTTAAGGCTAAAACTTGTGCCAAAAAATAAATAAGTGCTTTTGTAATTCATCTCCTTTTTCTGCCTGCCCTTGTCCCAATTATTGGATTTAACCTCAAAGTGTGAAGATCATCAAGCATCTTCTGGACACCTCGTTCCATCATAGACCTCACCAATCGCTTACCATCAGGCGTGATCGAGGTCAAGAGTTATATTTAGCAATAAAAAAATAAAAAGCTAGAAATCCTCCACTCTACAGCCATTTTCATATTGTAATTGAAATCCACATTAATGATCTAAGTGGTTTATTAAAACCTAATGAGAGACCTCATTAAGTTACTCTGTAATCAGCTTGAGAAGTTGACTTTAAAACACCTTATAAATCCACTTCACACTCAGGTAATAAGCTACCCATCCTTAGATCGACGCAAACGCAAACCACAGTAAAGGCGCCGCTCCACATCATTCCATGTCTAAGCTAAGCCCTGCTCGCTACGCATTCTATTAAAACTCTATACTTCGCTAGGCCAGCTCAAGGTTAAAGTGTTACGATTGCTATCGACTGTACTTAGTTTCGCTTTGTATGAAAATGTAGCCGGGATCGTCCACTGTGACCCACGACTCGGCCAGGCTACACACCGATGCGTGGCTGGCAAACAAATGAACCACGCAGCTAACGTGATACATTTCTCAGTGGACATCCTACGTAGCAGTGGACGGTCCACTTTAGGCACCTGTGCCACCGCCGACGATCAACGAGAAGCGAGTAGAGCTAGCCATAAAAAATAACTTTGTTAAAAAACTTAACAGATTCTGAAGTCGGTGCCAAGCTAACGTGCATTGAAGAATTCAAGACACCGACTTCAGAAGCCAGAAGGCGTGGTATCATGCCGCAGGTTGTGGGTTCAATTCCCATCCAGGACAAACATTTGTGTCCATAAACATGTCTGTTTGTCCTGAGTCTGGGTGTAATTATCTATATAAGTGTGTATTTACAAAAAAAAAAGTAGTGTATGTAGTATATCAGTTATCTGGTTTCCATAGTACAAGCTCTGCTTAGTTTGGGATCAGATGACCGTGTGCGAATAATGTCCCAGGATATTATATTATATATTGTTAGTTTTTTAGAAAGTTATTATCGTTTTAGAATTTTGAAGTCGGTTTTTACTTTTTAAAAGTAAATTTATTTTCCATTTTTAGTTGAATATACAATCACAAAAGCCCAAGACGAACGAAAAGAAGAATCATCAATATCCGCTTAGAAATGCCGGAGATATTATGCATAATAGCTTCGTACAAAATAATACATAATTACCTAATGTATTATACAAAAACCTTCCTGAAAGTATGAAGACCACGTTAGTGAAAGAATAACCAAAATTGGTTCATAAGTTTTTGAGAAAATCGCGGAAATACAAATATACATACATACATACATACGGGTCGAATACAGAACCTCCTTTTTTTTGAAGTCGATTAAAAACGAGTTGTCGAGCAATGAGCAGCGAGTGCGCGACGTGACAGCGACGAACGATTACTCGCTGTCGCTGGTACAGATTTTGTTATCTCACAAAACGATACGTGATTTACCCTACAATCACGGTTTGAATGTGTGTGTAAGCGCAGGAGCTCTCTGTACCGTCCGAGACAATTGCGAAGTCGGAAGTGTGTGTGAGTGTTATGTGCTGACGCTACTCGTCTTCACGCACACAATCACAGCGTGTTTGTACACTAGGTAACCACATGTAAAGCGTGTGTCGCTTCTTGAGATAAAAATACTATATGCGTAGGTAGGTATGTACCAAGCGTGAGACTCTCAGTGATACGAGTGTGCTGCCCGCCAAGAAAGGATCGCTGAGCGAGTACTCTCTTTGATAAACGAGTACTCTCGTTTAATTAGGGGTCCCCGAATGATCAATTGCAATTGCCTTCAATTTTAATTGTAGTAATATAGTCAATCGCTTCAATTGCATTTGGTAGACGATTAATTTGCGCACCAAAGTGTCTCAATCACGTAAAAATTCACAGTTGAAATTCGGGACCCTTAACACTAGACCTACGTTTATTGAGCTTATTGAGCGAGAAAATCGTTGATAGCTAACCGCTTCCTCGTCGACGTTGGGTCAGGTGCCTAATTCTCTCACATTTGCACCAAATATGGTAAGGTATGGAGCGATTACCCGCGTCCGTGAGAACGCAAAGATGGTGTAACAATTATATTATTACTGTAATTATAGATAATTATTATTATTATATTATTGATCGGTTTTATAGGTCAGATTGTTTGTTAGTTTGTAATCTTTGGAGATGCGAGTTAATGTATGATATTATGAGACTAATATGGTAATTGAAGATTGTTGCTTCGGTTTAATGATGGTATATTTTATTTATTTATTTTATTTACGTACACGCAGTAAAGTAGATAGACACCACCCGAAATATTATAACTTCTGAGTACTTTTGAGTGAGGTACTGCTTATTTCTTAAGAAATTTCTTCCAGCAGTCCTGCGAATTTATTTATTTATTTTTAAATAGAACTGTCGAAGCCAATTATACTATTTAAATATATAATTTACGAGTACTTGCTTTTGCCCGCGGCTTCGCTTGCGTTATTTTAGAATTTGACAATCAATTCCTCGGGTTGTACTCTGCTTGTCTATAATATTATAGTTAGGATGATGAAAAACCGGTCTATCGACACTCACAAAATGTATTAGGTACTTAATTAAAAAAAAAAAACACTACTAAAGTTTCTATAATAATATAATTCAATCATGATTTGAAGGACACGTGGCGCATCTATTATCATAAGAAAGATATTGCAGTTTTCCTCGGGAACAGTACTTTTTTCGGGATGAAAGGTACCTTATATCCGTTTCTGTACACGTGACAACGTATATGCAAAATTTCAGGATGATCGATTCAGTGGTTTAGGCGTGAAAAGGTAACAAACAAACAAACAAACTTACTTTCGCATTTATAATATTAGTCAGGATTTGAAAGAAAGAAAACGAAAGAAAATACGTTTATTTGCGATAAACATGGCGCAAAGAAATAAAATAACATAAAAACTTTTTAGCAAAAAATAAAACCGACTTCTAAAACAAAACACTACAAAGTGAAAAATAACTTTAAATTCGGAAGTCGGTGTCTTTGTTTTTGTATTTTCGTTTTTTGCCACCGACTTCCGAATTTAAAGTTATTTTTCACTTTGTAGTGTTTTGTTTTAGAAGTCGGTTTTATTTTTTGCTAAAAAGTTTTTATTTTTCACTTTTTAGTTGTGGAACCTACCCCACACAAATTCGAATACATAATTGAGCACAATAATTGTAGATATAGCCATGTAAATAACAGTGATAGCAAGTTATTAAAACATCATCACATCATCCATATAAAATAAGTGGGAAATATACGCATTATTGAAGCTAACTCAAAAACTCCCCAAGCAAAGTTAATAAAATTTATATGGGCCCACCTCGGAAGTATACCCTTTCAAACAAAAAAATCATTTTCCAAATCGGTCCGTCCGTCTTTGAGTAATCGCGTAACAAACATACAAAAAAAAATACAGACGAATTGAGAACCTCCTCCTTTTGGAAGTCGGTTAAAAATAAAATAATATAAAAACTTTTTAGCAAAAAATAAAACCGACTTCCAAAACAAAACACTACAAAGTGAAAAATAACTTTAATTTCGGTAGTCGGTGTCTTGGGTTTTGTATTTTCGTTTTTGCCACCGACTTCCGAAATTAAAGTTATATTTCACTTTGTAGTGTTTTGTTTTGGAAGTCGGTTTTATTTTTTGCTAAAAAGTTTTTATTTTTCACTTTTTAGTTGTGGAACCTACGCCACACAAATTCGAATACATAATTGAGCACAATAATTGTAGATATAGCCATGTAAATAACAGTGATAGAAAGTTATTAAAACACCATCAGATCATCCACATAAAATAAGTGGGAAATATACGCATTATTGAAGCTAACTCAAAAACTCCCTAAGTTAAGTTAATAAAATTTATATGGGACCACCTCGGAAGTATATCCTATCAAACAAAAAAAGAATTTTCTAAATCGGTCCATCCGTCTTTGAGTAATCGCGTAACAAACATACAAAAAAAAAAAAAACAAAAAAAAAATACAGACGAATTGAGAACCTCCTCCTTTTCGAAGTCGGTTAAAAAGAACAAGTTTGGAGAAAATATGCGTCACATTCACGCAAAACGGCCGTCGCTCAGCATAATGCCGCGACCCCATACGAGACTGGATTTAACACAGTCATGCATTCTGCTCACAAAAATTAAAACATTCTGACAGTATCATCTTCTATTCATTCGCAAACATATCAAGATCTGTGTTTGAGTCCAGGAGAGCGTCAATAGCGGCTAATGTCCCAGGAATAGGTGACTTGGAGTGTGCAACAGTACGGCAAGTTGGAACAGCGAGGAAGCGGTGTTTTCTGCTACGACAGTAATTGTCTGGGACAAACAGCTTGCAAATTTCATTATACAGATCAGGAACATCAATAATCCCAAGAGAAGAAGAAGAGAAGAATATGATTAAGGGACCTACTAACACGTGCTGTGTTCAGGAGTAGGTACCAGTATCTGTATCAAGGCCTAGATTCTCCGGCTAAACGACAGTTTCTTTAAGAGGTGGATGAGACTCTTGGGTATTAAGAGGTGGTTGAGACTCTTGGGTATTAAGAGGTGGTTGAGACTCTTGGGTATTAAGAGGTGGTTGAGACTGTTGGGTATTAAGCCATTGACTGTTACGTCTACCAGCACAATGACCGCTAAGTCTACACATACAACCAACATCATACAATAATGAGATAATGTTCTTAATACTTTGATTACCTACTAAAATACTACTACTGACTTCGATCGACTACTCTGACCTAAATGTGGCTTTTTTATTATAATATTTTTTACTGTTAAAAGAACATGATAAGGATAACTTGACATAAAATATGACTGTTTATTGTAAAGGTTTTGATTCAATTCAGTTATGTTACAACAGTAAACCCACATTGTGTTCTGACAGAGTTCATGTACTTGCTTGCTTCTACTCCCGCCTTTTCCCAACTATTTTTGGGGTCTGCTGCCAGTCTAACCGGAAGCAGCTGAATACCAGTATCTTACATGGAGCGACTGCCTATCTGACCTCCACAGCCTAATAACTAGGTAATACGATACCCCTTGGTAAGACTGCACGGAAAAAAAAAATTGTTTTAAATTAAGAATATTTCACTTGGTCAAGACATTGCGTGATTCATATATGGGGAAAACATTATATTCTTAAAATTAGTAAATATTTGTCTTGTTATTCATTTTTCTTCCAAGTATATATACTCACTAACCAAGGCAATATCCTATTCTTGCAATGAGAAAGCTACGTTTTCTTTGCCTAAGTAAGTATATTTTTTTTAAGTCTAGAATATTAAATTCTCAAATTTAAGACAATTATGTCTTAAATCTAGATTGTACTCCTCGAAGTTCTCCGATTACTCCTCCGACTATGAAGAGCAATATCTCATAGCAAGAATATATTTATTAGACAAGAAATGTCATTGTTTCTGATCAAGAATATATCTATTGGTCAAGAATTTCCGTGATTCATATATGGGGAAAACAATAAATGGTTGTACCAAAACACAACTATTCTCAATGCTAGTAAATAAATAGTTAAGTCAAGATATTTGTCTTCCTTCTAGAATTTACATACTTGTGATTAAACAATATATTTGAGAATAATGCTTTTCTCAGTTGAACACTTTGTCAAACGGATCCCGGAGTTTTCTTACAAGAAAATAAATTCTCAGTATGAAAAATAAATGACTTGTAAGAAGAAAGGTATTTACTTATCTGTATGCTACGGCATATTTCAGTGAAGCAGCTTTAACTCTTGCATCAATTAATTCTATTTTCACACTGAGAACAATTTATCTCTAATGAAAAATATCAACAATCTTAGTTACTAGTAGATGCTCTTCAGTGAAGAAGTTTAAGCTACTAGTTCAATAACAATAAGTTATTCTCTGGAGATCACGTTGTTTTAAATGAATAATATCAATGTTCTTAGTTCAATATTTATGCGTATTTCAGTGAAGAAGCCCAGTTCTTAATTCAAAAACAATAAGCAATTGATACGGAGATCAGATTGTCTCCAACTAATAATGTTAATATTGTTGATTTAAGAACGTGCAGGACTGCAGGTACTTAACTGAAGAAGTTTTAGTTCTTGATCTAATTCATTGTATGTTTCATACGGAGATCAGAAATCTCTTGGCTCAATAATAAAGTATTTTACTGTAAGAATTTTCATTTCTTAATTCAAATCATAGCATGTTTCATACGAAGGTCAGATTGTCTTATTTGAATAATTACAATAGTCTTGGTTCAATGGTTAAAATGCGTTTCAGTAATTTTTTTTCAGTTCATCGTTCGATTTAATCAAGTTAAAGTTTAGTCAGAATGTAATTAAACAAAATGTTCACATTCTGACTAAACTTTAGCTTGAATAAATCGAACGATGAACTGAAAAATATTGACTGAAACGCATCTTAAGCATTGAACCAAGACTATTGTCAAATAAGACAATCTTAACTCCGTATTTAACAAAGCACTTGAATCTGTACATAGAACTGAAACGGCTTCACTAAAATACCATGATTATTGAGTACCATTTGAAACATTAAATGAACAAGAAAAAGTACTAAAACTCACAGAATTTCGAGTCTGATCTTTCAATCTGATCTCCGCGTGCCATTTCATGCCTGAAAATAGAGGTAGGTAAATAAGTGGGAGATACTCAAATTAATAATAGATAAAATTATACAATGGATTTAATTGTATGAAATCATTTATTAAAGAATAAACTTCCTAAAACAAAAGTATTGATCATTTTATTTAAATATATTAGGTATTAATCATATTACCTAATAATGTTATAACTGTGAATATTAAGGGGGCATCGCAAACTATTGCTTACATTAGCTGCCTAGCTGCACTCGTGAGAAGTATAGATTAGCGCCGCCCTTTAAGATTTGTTTCTTTATTGGACCTATACCATCAGAACCTTATACCCAATAATACCTAGTAGTTCAATAATTATCATCTTAAATACAATACTTAATATCTTGATAATATCGCTTTATCATGATCATTATTAATGCTAAGGCGCTGGCAACCCGCCTACTATCACATTTTTATTGTCATACAAAATAATATTAATTGTCAAATCCTATCATTATCATCTGAAATATCTTAATTTGTGTCATGTTTCGCAGCAGAACCACTTTGGCTATATTATGTAAAAATTACAGGATAAAATGTAGAGAATGTCTATATTTTTGTAGCTTAATATAAAAAAAAATTGTATATTGTTAGTTTCTTGGAAAATACCAATTCAATGTGGTCATGCTACAGAGCATACTCTCCAGCAGAGCCACTTTAAAAATAACGGTTATTTCACGCTGATTATGCACAGGTCATAATATAAACAAATGTATAATTATTGTATATCAAGATAACACTTTGCTTGTTGTGTAGAGACTTGTCTTTTACTTCATAAATTTTCGTTTGTATATCGCCAGGATTCTGAAAATAATAGCGAACACATAAAAATTGCAAAATTGATGAACATACCTACAAAGCACGCGTGTTTACTACTAATATTATAAATGGGAAAGCTTGTGATTGAATCTGATCTGAAAATTTGGATGAAATTTGGTATGAATGTAAATTATACCCTGGTTAACAGATGTTACTCTTTATTCAGGAAAAAACCAAAACATACCATCAAATTACGTAACCGCGAGTGAGCCCGCGAGGTATAGATATTAAATACCATACATGCAACTAAATAAAATAGTACCCTAATATATTTACCTGGACGTAAATTATGCAGTTTTCGACGCATTCTAATGTGGAAAATTTTCTACGCTGTTCAGTCTTCCTCTCGGTGGAATCAGGTAGGACAACACTTTTATTTGATCTGGCACTTTTAGATCTGAAATGTATAAAACAGTTGATTTATTTTGAAGTAAGTACTATGCGAGCGGAGCCACGGGCGGATGCTAGTAACGTAAATAATATAAATAAGAATAGTGACGGTGACGGTGACGGTGAAGGTAAACGTAATAAATGAAAGTTAAACTGTTTATTACCATCATCAGGCTGCTCTTGAATACTTTCATATAAAGTACTCAATGTGTCATCTTTTGATTCTCCAAATTTGAGGCTGATGATTTTATTAATAAACCATTTCCAATTCCTGAAAAAGCATGTTGATCTTTCAGGATACAGTCTTTCAAAGTCCAGGTTTATCTAGAAACAAAAATTGGTTATCTGTAAACATTTAATTCTGTAAACAATTTTTCAGAAAAGTATCTGGCATGCTGGTGTTGGACCAATCTAGTTACAGCCAACATAACAATAATATCTATAAAAATATTTGTGGGCAATCCACACAACACTATCTAGCCCTAAATTCCACAAGTAAATGTAGATTCAAATTGGATAATGAAAAGTGTAACATCGAACAGCTGTCTACCGCTTCGCATAACTACCTACTACCAGCCTATCATTTATTTGGGAACCCATAATCGAATAGGTAGGTACATTGAGATTTAATTATATCTATGGGTAGGTAGGTAAAACCAGTAAGATTCTTTTTGCTCACAACATGGCGCCTAGCCGGCCCCGGTGCCGTCATTCATCGTGTGTTAGTCGATCTTTAAAATGCAATAACTTAATTAGATGTATTTCCAATAATTAAACACTTACCTTAGCACACAACACAATCTCCAACAACGCAAAAGAATGACTCGACAGAATCACCACGAACTGACACTTGCAGAAGACGTAACGTAATGCGGTGCACTGCGCATCCAAGTCCAAAACAAAAAGGGTGTTGCCTGCTACGAAATAGTTTTTATATTATTTAAGTTCATTACAACCAAACGGAACGAATGGCTTTTGTACCTACTTTATTTCATACACTACTAATGAATCGAACATCGTGCCTATAAAAACAGATTGGTATAGACATACTCCCAAAAATTGGGGAAACAATTTGTGGAATTGCAACACTCGTTCCTTTTCGTTGACGACAGTTATGACGTAGGTAGGTAGGTAGCACATTTTCAAAAAACGCGAATTTGGTTTAAGAATCTTAAATCAAATTCTTGATTCTTGAAAGATGTAGGTAATAATTAGTGGTCGTCCAGTTGTCGAAATTCGACCCTATTTAATTTAAATTGGTACTCGTATTTCGAAAAAAATACGAGTGGTACGCCCAGCTCGAAAACACTCAAACCGCTATACAGCCTATCGAATGACGTTGTCGCGAAGACGCTGATTCGAAAAACTGTTTGAATGGTTACTACGCTAAGTAGTTCGAAAATCTTGTTATCGATTAAAAAACTTATCGATTAAATTACCAAAAAACGTTAGAAAATCTTATTTTAAAACAATTTAGATTCCTAGCTCAACACCGTAACTTATTTCCACAAAACAAGAATGTCTTGTTCGAAAACATTTGACTATCATTACTTGAATAATTTAGATTCTTACGTCAATACAACTATTTACTTACCCAAAAACAATGTTTTCTCAAACCAAGCATATATGTTCTTACTAAAACACGTTAGTATCTTATTTTGAGACAATTTACATTCCTAGTTCAACACCATAACTTCTTTCCACAAAACAAGAATGTCTTGTTCGAAAACATTTGACTGCCTTCACTTGAATAATTTAGATTATTACGTCAATACAACTATTAACTTACCCAAAAACATTTTTTTCTCAAACCAAGCATATAATTATGTTCTTACTAAAACACGTTAGTATATTTTATTTTGAAACAATTTACATTCCTAGTTCAAAAAACAAGAATGTCTGTCGAAAACATTTGACTACCTTTACGTGAAAAATTTAGATTCTTACGTCAATACAACTATTTACTTACCCAAAAACATTTTTGTCTCAAACCAAACATATACTTTCTTACTAAAACACGTTAGTATATCTTATTTTGAAACAATTTAGACTCTAGTTCAACACCATAACTTATTTCCACAAAACAAAAATGTCTTGTTCGTAAACATTTGACTACCTTTACTTGAATAATTTAGATTCTTACGTCAATGCAACTATATACTTACCCAAAACACAAACTCTTCTTAAACCAAACATTTATTGTATTATTATAAAATGTAAGTCTTTCTTATTTCGAATCATTTTAGATTCTTCTTTCAAATCCGTTATTTTCTCACATTAAATGTTTTCTTCTTAGAACAAAAAATATTTTTCTCCATCGAAAACGTTCCTGCTTTCTGATTATGAGAATCGTCAATACTTCTATGAAGAGTATAAAACTTTTGTCACAATAATATTATTGTTGAACGAATTTACACATTTTCTTGAACCAATAATTTATTTTTATTCTTGGCCCTAATCTCTGAGCTTCTTAAGCTAAATCCTTTTATATTCAGAGTAAGAATTCTTAATGAATTGTTTCAAAATGCAAATGTATTTTACAGTCAAGAGTAAATATCGTCTTGATCCAAAAAAATATTCTTGATGTAAATAAATAAATGAAGAATAATATTATATATCTAGAAGAATTCCATTTTATTTTATTCAAGATATTATTATTACTTTGAGTAAATATATGCTTGAGATTAAACAATATACTTGAGAATAAGTTTATTCTTGAATGAAAACTTTGCCAGACCCCATTTTTTTCCGTGTGGTTGTCAGACTTTCGGGCTTCTGACGACCCGGGCCGTAACGACTGTCAAAGATCCACGAATGACGGCCGGGACCAACGGTTTAACGTGCTTTCCGAGGCACGGAGTTCATGTGCTAAAACCGATAATTATACATTGTAAAATGTGTGATGTGTTTAGACAAGAGTTTTTCAAAGCTTTTATTATTGAAACTAGCTTCTGCCGCGTGAAATTTCTTGTTCCCCCGACCCACCCCATCGCATCGCATCGCATTGCGCAGGCAATGCTAAGCGAAAACGCTCGCTTAGCGTTCTTTCTGATTTTTTTTTTGTTTATATCGGCACCTAAGTGTCCTTGCCCGATGTTAAATATGCCTATAGCCTTCCTTAAGGATTGGGCTATCAAATGCACTATTAACTATTTCTTCAAATCCGACAGACAGTTCCAGAGATTAGCGAGTTCAAACGTAAAAAAAAAACAAATTCAGCAAAACAAAAAACTTCTTGTCTATGCTGTTGTTCCAAGTTAATTACGTCCAGCACCCCCTAGGCCTGCTACTGGCACCGCTGACTCGCTAATGTTGTACAACCACGGCATCAGCTAATCTCATTCCGTCTCATGACACAACTGGCTGAAAGGTTTATGCTTGGACCAACGTTAGATGTTCCAAGCATAAACCTTTCAGCCAGCTGTCTTTTAAAATTGACAACTTAAGGGTCCCCGAAACGATCAATTGCAATTGTCAATTTTTACGTGTTTGATACACATTGATGCGCAAACTGATCGTCTGCCAAATGCAATTGACAAAATTACTACAAATGAAATTTATGATGAATATAATTGATCGTTTCTGGAACTCCTTAGCGGGTTTAAAATCAGTTTATGTATTTGGAACTGGAACGTCGAATAAAGTTCGAAATTCAAAACTGGCTCGATGGTTGAAACCTGGGTGTAATGATAAATCTTGTTTAGTAATAAGGTCGTTTTGGCTTGGTGCCTAAAGCTACAGTTTCCTACAAGAGCGGCGGCCGCCATATAACGGCCGCAGTGATAGCTGGCATGAAAATGGTGGCAGCGGGGCTTAACTTTACGGTGACAAAAAAAATAATTTAAAAAAATTAAATCGACTTCAAAAAGAAACGAACTCAAAATTATGAAATAACTTTAATTTCGGAAGTCGGTGTCTTGGGATCTGTATTTTAGTTTTTTACCACCGACTTCCAATATTAAAGTTATTTCATAATTTTGAGTTCGTTTCTTTTTGAAGTCGATTTAATTTTTTTAAATTATTTTTGTTTCGAAATTTTTAGTTTTTAGTAAAAACTGGAATAGTTGATTGTAATAAGTAGTTAATAGTTTTATTATAATATTGCACTAGAATTTGACCAAGGTTTTGAGTTGTTTTCCCTTTAACACCACACCCGTAGCTCGTATCAATAAGATAGGTCATCCTAACTATTGCAATTGGACCAATAAGCACTTACCTGGTCATCATCAGACCTTCAGAAAGTATCATGTAGTAGCATCCGTGCTCAGTTAGATAAATGTTGACAGCCAGGTCATCCTAACTATTTCCATTACTGAGGACCAATAAGCACTTACCTGGTCATCATCAGACCTTCAGAAAGTATCATGTAGTAGCATCCGTGTTCAATTAGATAAATGTTGAAAGCTGCGTCATCCTAACTATTTCCGTTATTGAGAACCGGTAAACACTTACCTGGTCATCATCAGACCTTCAGAAAGTATCATGTAGTAGCACCCGTGCTTAATTAGATAAATGTTGAAAGCTAGGTCATCCTAACCATTTCCTTTACTGAGAACCGATAAGCACTTACCTGGTCATCATTAGACCTTCAGAAAGTATCGTGGAGTAGCCCCCGTGCTCAATTAGATAAATGTTGAAAGCTAGGTCATCCTATTTCCATTACTGGGGACCAATAAGCACTTACCTGGTCATCTTCCATTATCTTGAAAACTACTAAACCGATTTTAATTAAACTTTCACTGTGCCCTAAGTTGGAGTAAATGTAAGCCAACAAAAAAAGAATGGTCACGATCCGATTAACAGTTTCGGAGATATGCGTGGACAAACATACATACATACAAACATACATCTATAAAATTTTGTATATTTGCTTGGAAGCCCTAATAGCCCCGCTGTCCGTTTGGTGCCGGACGTAAAGAATAGCGCCATCCCATTTCTTCCCATGGGTGTCGTAAAAGGCGACTAAGGGAGCTTGAGACCTAGTGCATACAATTTAAGTACCTAGGGTCACCCGCGCGGTGGCGGGTAAACCACCAACGAAAGCATTCCCAAGGAGGGTTGGTGTCAGGCGGGCGGCCGACTGTAAAAACTTAGCCGAAACTATATGCAACATGGTAGGTAATATGAGAATGCGCGATAGGGCTAGGGCGTACCCCACAGGTGACGCGCAGGGGCAGCACCCGGCTCCTGTGGGAAATGGACAAGGGTTGTCGCATCAGAACGAGCGGGTGCGACGTAAGACGCAAGCTCGGAGAGTGAGAGAAGTAAGATTGAGGTGCGCAAGCTAGAATGTAGGTACGATGACTGGAAGAGGAAGAGAATTAGCAGATGTCTTAAAAAGGCGACGACTGAATATAGCGTGTCTGCAAAAGACGAAATGGAAGGGTGCGAAGGCTAGAGAGATAGGAGAAGGATATAAGTTCTTTTACTGTGGAAGCGATGGCAAGCGAAATGGTGTGGGTATAGTTTTGGATAGGGAATTGAAAGAATGTGTGGTGGATGTTAAAAGAGTGAGTGATAGAGTGAAATGTGTGAAAGTAATTATGGAAAGTTTAGTGTTAAATATAGTAAGTGTGTATGCACCCCAGTCAGGATGTGAGGATAGAGTAAAAGAGAAGTTTTGGGAGGATTTCGATCGTGTGGTGATGGATGTGCCAGAGAGTGAAGAAGTGTATGTGGGGGGTGACTTTAACGGGCATGTAGGAAGACAGAAGGATGGGTATGAGAGAGTGCATGGCGGTTGGGGATACGGAGCCCGTAACACTGATGGCGAGACACTGTTGCAAGCTGCTTCTGCTTTCGACCTGGCAATAACAAATACGTGGTTTAAAAAGCAAAACGAACACCTTATTACTTACAGAAGTGGCCGCCACGCGACACAAATTGATTTCTTGCTGGTAAGACGGAACAGCCTAAAATGTGTCAAAAATTGTAAAGTGCTGCCAGGCGAAGGCTTAGTCACACAACACAGACTAATAATAATGGAAGTAAAAGTCAGAGTCTTGTCCAGTAAGTACAAAGAACGGCCCCCACCAAAAACCAGGTGGCGTATGATAGAAAAAGAGGAATGTGCAAGTATGTTTAAGAGTCAAGTGGTAGACAAAATGATCGAAATGAAGGATATGGAAGGAAAAACTGTGAATGAAAGTTGGAAAGAGATGGCGGATTGTATAAGGAGAGTAGTAAAAGACGTGTTTGGCGAATCGAAAGGGAAAGGCATGATAGAAAAGGATACATGGTGGTGGAATAAAGAAGTGCAAAAGATGCTTAAAGAAAAGAAAGTTGCGTGCGTTTAAAGAATGGCAGGGTGTAGAAAACGGGAATGATAGTCTGAAAGAAAATAAGAAGAGAATTTATAAAGAATGGAAGAGAAAGGCAAAAAATGTGGTAGCAGTTTCCATGGCTAAGGCGCAGGAGAAGTTGTATGACTCACTGGACAGCCCAAGAGGCCAGTAGGAGCTATACCGGATTACAAAAGCAAGAGAAAGGAGAACGAGAGATATAATTCATATTAAGTGTATGAAAGATGAAGCCGGTAAGGGTCTGTCCCAAGATGACGAGATAAAAGAACGATGGAATTTTTATTTTGAAAAGCTAATGAACGAAGACAATAAATGGAATGGTGTGCTCAAAGAGGTACAAACAAATAAATGATAAATGATAAATGATTTTTATTTCTGTAAGTAGGTTTGTACAAACACTTTTACAAGTCAATATTTTTTTTTAAACTAGATGAGGTCGGCGTTTCCTATCTGACTACTCTGAGAAGAAAGGCCGAAACAAACTCAGAGGTCACAGTCTCTTATAAAGTCCAGACATAATCTTGGTCACTTCATGTGAAGACCATGTAGATTGGTGTCTGAAATGGTCTTTTGAGGAAAGAACCACACAGATTGAGAGGACCTGTCCAGTCAGTGCACGCATTTGTCAGTAATCGCGCAACTCAACTCAGAACTTAAGGAGCTCAACGATTCGACGAACAATACCAAAGAAAGGACATTGGGGTAGGCCGCATAGATTACTCAAACTGCCAGACCATGATTAAAAATAACTGAGAGAAAAAATAAAACAAACAAAAAATAAAAAAGCAATGACCTACACAGTCTTCACATTCACAATAAAGTAAAATAATATAATACTTACAAAGTAAATATTAATGTCAACATTCAGTATGCAAAAATAAAAATAATATAAAATAAAATTGGAGCAGTTCAATCCCAAGCCTTTTTGTCCTCAATATAATCTTTAACGGTATAAAAAGCTTTCTGACACAACTTGCGTTTAATGAATGATTTGAATTTATTAAGGCTCAGATCTTGAACGTGGCTTGGAAGTTTATTATAAAAGCGTATACATTGACACCTGAATGACCCACCTATTTTCTTGAGCCTTGTTGGAGGTACAACAAATTTGTGTTTGTTCCTAGTATTTATATTGTGGATATCACTGTATTTTTTAAACAATTTAATGTTTTTATGGGCATATAAAAGATTTTCAAAAATGTACTGAGAAGGCAAAGTCAGTATATTAATCTCCTTAAATTTCTCTCTGAGAGATTGTCTCGGACTTAATTTATAAATGCATCGAACAGCTCTTTTCTGCAAAACAAAGATAGTCTGAATGTCGGCTGCATTTACCCACAACAGAATACCGTACGACATTATACTATGAAAATAGCTAAAGTACACTAAACGGGCTGTCTCTATGTTGGTTAAATTACGAATTTTCCTAACAGCGTATGCTGCGGAGCTTAGCTTTTTTGACAATTTATCTATATGTGGGCCCCACTGAAGCTTAGCATCCAAAGTTAAGCCCAAGAATACTGTGCTATCTTCAGGATTCAACTCTTCGCCCTTTATCAACACGTTAGTTTTCACCTGCCTAACGTGAGGTAGTGTAAACTTAATGCATTTGGTTTTTTTTTTCATTAAGGAGTAAATTATTAACACTGAACCAGTGAACTACTTTTGAGATCGCTCTGTTTACATCGTCAGTAACCAGCTGCTGACGTTTAAGTTTAAACAAAAGTGAAGTATCATCCGCAAACAAAACTATATCATGATTATCCTTAATGAGGTAGGGCAAATCGTTAATATAAATAAGAAACAAGAAAGGACCAAGAATCGAGCCCTGTGGGACCCCCATTGTTACTATAGATCCGGGCGATCTTTTTCCATTAACGTCAACGCTCTGAATCCTATTACTCAAGTATGAAGTAAGAAGATCCAGAGCGGTGTTCCGGATCCCGTAATGGCGGAGTTTCCTGATTAACGTTTCATGAAGAACGCAATCGAATGCCTTGGACAAATCACAAAAGATGCCCAAGGCATCGCATTTGTCTTCCCATGCATTATAAATATGTCCTAAAAGTTCAACACGTATCAGTAGTTGAACGACCCTTTGTAAAACCGAACTGCTTGTTATGTAATAATTTATGTTTATTAAAAAATCTTTGCAATTGGTCTAAAATTAATTTCTCAAAAAATTTACTAAACGTAGGTAGTACTGAAATAGGTCTATAATTTGTGGGGTCTGATGTACTACCTGATTTAAACAAAGGTATTATTTTACTATATTTCATGAGGTCAGGAAACTCCCCACAGTCGATACAGTTATTAAAGATAAGAGCTAAAGTAGGTGCTACAATGTTAATAATAGACTTAGCAACTTCTACAGAATTACCCCACAGATCTGCTGTCTTTTTTACATTTAAAGTGTGAAAGGTTTTAATTATGTCTCTACAGGTAATTTGTTCAAAATTAAATTCCGAATCGCAAGCATTAACATTTTCCTTAAGCAAAGACTCAGCAACAGAAGTTGATGAGTTTAGGGATTTAGTAGTTGAAACGGGAATATCTGAAAAAAAATTTTCAAAGGCCGCGGCGACTTGTGAGTCTGATTTTATTATATTGTCATTAATAGACAGGCTGTAGTCAGCACTTCGGTTATTAGACCTTCCCGTTTCACTATTAATAATATTCCAAGTCGTTTTAATTACATTACTACTGTTTTTAATCTTCGAACTCAAATAACGCGACTTGGCCATACAACAAACTTTTTTAAATAATTTTGAATAGTTTCTAACATATAAATTAAATTCAGCAGTGTTTACAAAAGACCTTTCATTGTATAGTTCATAAAGCCGTGTTCTACTTTTATGAATACCAATGGTAGCCCAATCACTGAAAGACGCGTTACTATTAACCGAGATAGTCTTGGGAATAAAGATGAGATTAAATTGTTGGCAGTACATATTAAAAAAATCATCATACAGATCATTAGGATCAGTATGATTAGCCAAAACTGTTAATTTATTAATGAGTTTAACTTTAAAAGCTTCCAAGCGACTTGTAGTTTTGGGGTTAACAATGATATCCTTTTTAGCCACTTTTTTGTTTTGGTTTTGGATAGTAATCCTTTGCCCGCAATGATCAGAATCTAGTAAATTTATAATTTCTTTATGGCTTGGAATAACATCTGTATAAATATTATCTAGGCATGTGGCACTAGTAGGGGTTATTCTTGTGGGCTCCAAAAAAAGACTTATTATTTTACTACAAGAACCTGACTTTTCTAATAAATTAACATTAAAATCACCACAAATGATAATAGATTTATTTGAGTTACATATCTTGTGTAACACTTCATCCATTACCTTTTCAAAGCAGTCTACAATCCTGAAGGGGGCCTGTACACACTTAATACAATAAATTGCTCCAATTCTATACAAGCTATTTCAACTGTCCGCTCAACAGATAGGCTCACAATATCCTTACGGTCTTTAAATTTCAGCTGGTTACTTACTAAAATTAATGAGCCACCATGTATAGCATTTACTCTGCTGAACGAACTACCAACCTGGTGATTATTAAAATTGAACATAAACTGGTGGCTTTTAAGCCAATGTTCTGTTATACAAAGAATATCAATACTGTTAAAATTCATAAATAATTCTACTTCTAAATCTTTGTTGAGAAAACCTTGAATATTTTGATGCACCAGGTTAATACTATTTACTAATTTTGAAATTTTATTTGATTTATTCTTGCATTTCTGTACATTATTGCTAGAGGATGCCTCTATTGTCTTAATTTCTAATTTAAATTACTACCAATGTCAATTTTGGATACCAAGTTATTGGCTGAATGATATAAAATGTCATGGCATTGCTCAATAGAAGCAACTTGTTTAGCCAAATTCTTGGCTGTAATAGAAAAATAATATGATAGCGACACAGCTAACTGTCTTTTGCAATACTTTGAAAGATAGTACCTATCCATAAAAAATCTATCTTTTGTCAAATATAAATGATTACCAACATAATTGTTAGTGTCAATTAAATGGAATAAATTATTATTATATGTCAAGTTATGTAATGTCATATTCATTTCATATCTAAAATTGTTTTCTTCCTGTGGCAAACTTTGACTGTATGGGAATGTAAACAAAACAATTTTTCTTAAACTAATGTTGCACAATGATTTATAATATTGGAGTAATTCTCCTTTGTTCACATTACCCCTATTACCAACAAATATTAATAATATAGTATCCTGGTTAAAATTGCATTTTAAAACTTTTTTCATTATGTCAAATAAAGAACAACCAGGCATACAGTAGTTCATTATTGAGTGTCCTGGATATTTATTTGTTAACAAGGGTTTAGTGACGGAAATTAGCATGGATAAAGTAAGGAAGGCAATTCAAAGTATGAAAAATGGAAAGGCCATGGGCCCAGATGACATACCAGTAGAAGTATGAAAGTGTTTAAAAGAAGATGGATGTATGTGGCTAACTTCATTCTTCAATACGTTGTTGCATGAAGAAGCGATCCCACAAGAATGGTGCAATAGTTCGCTAGTGCCCATCTTCAAGAATAAAGGTGACGTACAGGACTGCAACAACTATCAAGGGATAAAGCTTATGTCCCATAGTATGAAGGTATGGGAGAAAATAATAGAGAAAAGATTGCGAGAGGAGAGTGAGATTACCCCAAACCAGTTTGGGTTTATGCCAGGCCGAGGAACAGTGGACGCCACTTTTGCACTCCGCCAATTGTGTGAGAAGTACAGACGTGCACACAATAACTTGCACATGGTGTTCATTGATCTGGAAAAAGCGTATGATAGGGTACCTCGGGATGTCTTGTGGTGGGCCTTGAAAGAGAAAGGTTTGTCCGGGAAGTATGTAGAGTTAATTCGTGCTATGTACAGTCAATCTTGTACCTACGTCCGGTCGGCTGCTGGCAACACCGACGAGTTCAGTGTGGCGGTAGGCTTGCACCAGGGGTCGGCTTTAAGTCCTTACATCGCCCTGTTGATTATGGACGCTCTGACAGCGGACATACAGGAAGAGGCACCCTGGTGCATGCTATTTGCCGACGACATCGTTCTTGTCGGTGAAGATGGACCTGAGATCCAGAGCAGATTGGAGAAATGGCAACGGAAACTGGAGAATGTCGGCTTGAAAATCAGCAGAACCAAGACCGAGTATATGTTCTGCGATTTCGGCGGTCTCTCCAGTGCTGGAGCCATAGCGGTTGATGGCGCGCTTCTCCCGGTCTGCTCCGACTTCCGGTATCTTGGTTCACTTGTGCAAAGCGATGGCGAAGTAGACCGGACTGTTAAGCACAGAATTAACACTGGATGGATGAAATGGCGGCAGGTCACGGGAACAATCTGCGACTCCCGCATTCCCCTTAAACTCAAGGGGAAGATTTATAAAACAATGGTTAGACCTGCTGTCTTGTATGGATCAGAATGTTGGGCCATAAAAAGAATGAATGAAAGGCAATTGCATGCAGTCGAGATGAGAATGCTAAGAGGGATGTGTGGTATTACGCGAATGGATAGAATAAGAAATGAGTATGTAAGAGGAAGTCTGAAAGTGACACCGGTGACTGAAAAGTTGTGTGGAAATCGGTTGTCATGGTATGGGCATGTGATGCGGAGGAATGAGGAAAATGTCGTCAGGAAAGTGTTGAGTATGAACGTGGAGGGCTATACGAGTAAGGGAAGACCAAAGAAACGATGGACGGACTGTGTGAAAGATGATATGGCTAGAAAGGGAGTGACTACCGAGATGACGACTAATAGAGAAGTATGGAAGAAAAAGACATGTCCCAAATAAATTGGGACAAGGGCAGGAGAATGAATGATGTGAATATCTCGCAGATCCAATAATATTACATACATACGTATCGAATTGATAACTCCTTTTTTTGAAGTCGTTAAAAGCTTAAGGCGATAGCTCCAGGTAGCCCGCGAAATTCAAATGATCTTCAGTTTTTTGCAATTTGCAAGTCAGTATCAGGTTGTATGTTGATCTGAATATGACTCTCGACCGTAACAAATCTGTACCTATTTATAGAATTATAATAATTAAAATCATCAACACAACTCTCTAAGTTCATATAATCCTAATGAATCACTATTTCATGAAGTCTTGATATCTAGTATTATACTAACTTAAGGAGTTGTATTACTGATTCTAATGATTACAATTTTATAAATAGGTACATGTATGATACGGTCGCGAATCATACTTGAGTCAACATACATCCTAATACTGACATGCAAATTGCAAAAACCGTAAGAACATTTGAATATCGCGAGCTACCTAGAGCTTCCCCCTTAAACGATAGAATAAGGAGAATACAATGTTAAAATTAGTCATCACACAATAATGACCAACAAATGTCCTAAGGAATGCGCCATTTAACTGCTAAATACTATAAACACAGCTGAGCACACAACAAGCCTGCGTAGGACTCTCCGCATTCGAGTGGGCTCCAAGCATTAATTATAGAAGGATGCTACTCGATAGCATCGGGGATAGAAAGACGTAACGACAGTGCGAGTGTTTGGAAGATAGACCTGTGTGTCTTCTTAGAAAGAAACGATGGATGGATTGTGTTAAAAAATCATAAAGACCAAAAATTATTCCCATATAAAATGCACTTTCAGTTTTCCCGAATTTTCAATTTTTTCCGGCAAGTTTTAAAACATTTTCTTTCATACAAACCTTGTCCTGAGAATTACAAACACAACAAAAAAAGAATTAGCCAAATTGGTGCGACCGTACTGAAGTTATGAGCGTACATACATTTTGATGTGTATTCTTAGATTTTCAGGGTTTCTCTGCTATCAAACTTTTATAAAGAGACATGTACCTATTCGCGATTCACATTTAAACAAGGCTTAATTTACTTATCCAGGATAGGAATCGAAGATGACCCGATTGTTACACGATATTTAATGAGAACTTTAAAAGAGACTTTGACCCCTGATTTTTCGATCCTTCTTTTGTCGTTTCGTTGACTATTGGTTTCTTTTTAAATATAACGTGTGAAAGTGATTTCGATATCCTATTTACAGCATAAACCATTTCATTTCATTTCACCCTGGTCCATAACTAATTAGAATTCGCACTGATTAATCAAACTGAAACTATATTTTGCTTGTGAAAGATGATATTGATAGAAGAGGAGTAATAATGAGGGGCTTTGTAATAACAGCCGCACGGGTCGATCAATCAGGTTAAGCTACGCTTGTCGCGGTTGGTCCGTGGATGGGTGACCATCTTTTCATACCAAAACCCCTCCATGCCTCGGAAAACACGTTAAACTAGATTCTTGATAGTTGATAGAGCTTTTACTATGGGACCAAACCTGAAATCGCGAAAAAAAATCGGATGTCCCCATACATTTATGTTCGCAAAACTCGTCAAAATGTAGGGAACTGCTGATTTTTTTTTTCGCGATTTCAGGTTTGGTTCCATAGTAAAAGTTGTTCAAAATGATGGTCTCATTAATACCCGAGAGTATATAAAAAAAAACACGTTGTATATATATTTCGAAATGTTTTTGCAACGGTAAGAAGAAGATCAGCTGAAAGACTGCTGGCCCCCAACAAGGACCGTCACTTTGACCAGTTCTGCGCTTCTCGCATCCAGCAGATTCCTGCGGTATTCACAAGATCATTGGTCGACCTTATGGCAGGCCTTCCAACAAGGCCTTGTTATTTATCAATAATATTGATCAATATTATTTTCAAGGTACGATACGCACGGGTCGATCAGTCAGGTTAAGCTATGCTTGCGGCAGTTGGTCCGTGGATGGGTGCCCATCTTTACATACCAAGACCCCTCCTTTCCTCGGTAAGCATTTAAGTCGTTGGTATCGGCTATTATTCGTGGATCTTTGACAGTCGATACGGGTCGTCAGAAGCCCAAAAATCTGACAACCAAGGGGTATCGTATTACCCGGTAACTGGATTGTGGAGTTCAGATAGGCAGTCACTTCATCTCACTATTAATATAAATGCGAAAGTTGGGATGCGGATAGATGTTTGTTACTCAATCACGCCAGAACGGTTGAACGGATCTGAATGAAATTTGCCACAGAGATAGATTGTAGTCTGGAATATCACAAGCTACTTTTTTATTCAAAAAGGCTTGGCAAGTGATGATTATTTTCAAGGTGTAAGACTTAAGACTTTCCTCAACCGAGTTTATCAATATTTTACACCTTTGCTAAGCTTACGGAATGATTGTTGTACAAACAAGTGTCAAGCTTCGCCCACTGTTCACCTCCTTATAATCGATGTTATTATTGTAAATACATTCCTTTTGTGTATTCATAGTTGAAGCATTAAACTAATGAGTAATTATTGTGTATTGTTAGTGAGCCTACGTAGATAAGGGGAGTGGTGGCGCAGTGGCTGCGGCTCCGACGTCGAGTTGTAAGTAGTAAGGTTCGAATCCCAGACCTACTTACTACAACTCGTATGGGTAACTTTTCAAAGCTTGGAAATTTTTCAGTTTATTTTTTATAAAAATAAAAATATGGAAACAATGAATGCAATTTGCAAGTCAGTACCAAAGTATGTGTTTATAGAATTATAATCATTTAAGTCATCAATGCAACTGTTTATGACCAGGTAATCCTAATCAATGATTATTTCTGAAATCTTGACATTTGAGTACTATACTAACTTAAGGAGTTGTATTGCTGATTCAAAAAAAATCTATAAAATACGTATCTATTGCGGTCACGAATCATACTTTAATCAACACACAACCTAATACTGACTTGCAAATCGCAAAAAACGTAAGAAAATCTGAATTTCGCGGGCTACCCTGGCGCTTTCCCCATAAACTTTGACTTTTTGAGTAGTCATCAAAAGTACAGCGGTTGGGATTCGGACCTACGGTCTCTCAACTTGCCAGTTTGATTATCCGTTGAGCTATAAACACTAACCAGTACCATTCTAAGATACTTAAGTACAGGAAAAAGATTATTATAAATAATATTAATACTTAAATACCTTTATAATAAAGTTTATCGTCGCTTTCAATGTTTAATTTATAGTCCATAGAGTCATAATATACATAATTTAATTTTATTATATTTGTTTATTGAAGTTAGCAATTAGGTGCACTAGACTAGCTTCTGCCTGCGACTTCGTCCGCGTGAACTTTCTTGCTCCCCGACCCATCCCGTCGTATCGCATCGCATCGCCTGCCCGCGCTGTTTCATCGATTTTGCTTAGCGTTTTTATGACTTTTTTTCGTTTTGCTCGGCTCCTAATAGTCCTAGCGTGATGATAACTTTCCTTAAGAGTTGGGCTATCAAATGCAGAAAGACTTTTTCAAATCCGACTGGCAGTTCCAGAGATTAGCGCGTTCAAGCAAATTTGATTACTATTAATAAAAGTTATACTGAGCCAACCTTAAAAATTAGACATATTATGCTATTGAGGACTTTTTTTGGACTTTTTAAGAGGAACAATTCCGTCATACATGATTGTTGCGTAACTTTAAGCGTTTACGCAGCGCACGCAACGGAAGCTCTCAAAAGTAATAATTTTTCCCCGTTTGCGCAACATTTTTCATTGATAAATGATAAATGATAAATGATTTTTATTTCTGTAAGTAGGTTTGTACAAACACTTTTACAAGTCAATATTTTTTTTTTTAAACTAGATGAGGTCGGCGTTTCCTATCTGACTACTCTGAGAAGAAAGGCCGAAACAAACTCAGAGGTCACAGTCTCTTATAAAGTCCAGACATAATCTTGGTCACTTCATGTGAAGACCATGTAGATTGGTGTCTGAAATGGTCTTTTGAGGAAAGAACCACACAGATTGAGAGGACCTGTCCAGTCAGTGCACGCATTTGTCAGTAATCGCGCAGCTCAACTCAGAACTTAAGGAGCTCAACGATTCGACGAACAATACCAAAGAAAGGACATTGGGGTAGGCCGCATAGATTACTCAAACTGCCAGACCATGATTAAAAATAACTGACAGAAAAAATAAAACAAACAAAAAAAAAGCAATGACCTACATAGTCTTCACATTCACAATAAAGTAAAATAATATAATACTTACAAAGTAAATATTCATGTCAACATTCAGTATGCAAAAATAAAAATAATATAAAATAAAATTTGGAGCAGTTCAATCCCAAGCCCTTTTGTCCTCAATATAATCTTTAACGGTATAAAAAGCTTTCTGACACAACTTGCGTTTAATGAATGATTTGAATTTATTAAGGCTCAGATCTTGAACGTGGCTTGGAAGTTTATTATAAAAGCGTATACATTGACACCTGAATGATCCACCTATTTTCTTGAGCCTTGTTGGAGGTACAACAAATTTGTGTTTGTTCCTAGTATTTATATTGTGGATATCACTGTATTTTTTAAACAATTTAATGTTTTTATGGGCATATAAAAGATTTTCAAAAGTGTACTGAGAAGGCAAAGTCATTATATTAATCTCCTTAAATTTCTCTCTGAGAGATTGTCTCGGACTTAATTTATAAATGCATCGAACAGCTCTTTTCTGCAAAACAAAGATAGTCTGAATGTCGGCTGCATTTCCCCACAACAGAATACCGTACGACATTATACTATGAAAATAGCTAAAGTACACTAAACGGGCTGTCTCTATGTTGGTTAAATTACGAATTTTCCTAACAGCGTATGCTGCGGAGCTTAGCTTTTTTGACAATTTATCTATATGTGAGCCCCACTGAAGCTTAGCATCCAAAGTTAAGCCCAAGAATACTGTGCTATCTTCAGGATTCAACTCTTCGCCCTTTATCAACACGTTAGTTTTCACCTGCCTAACGTGAGGTAGCGTAAACTTAATGCATTTGGTTTTTTTTTCATTAAGGAGTAAATTATTAACACTGAACCAGTGAACTACTTTTGAGATCGCTCTGTTTACATCGTCAGTAACCAGCTGCTGACGTTTAAGTTTAAACAAAAGTGAAGTATCATCCGCAAACAAAACTATATCATCCTTAATGAGGTAGGGCAAATCGTTAATATAAATAAGAAACAAGAAAGGACCAAGAATCGAGCCCTGTGGGACCGCCATTGTTACTATAGATCCGGGCGATCTTTTTCCATTGACGTCAACGCTCTGAATCCTATTACTCAAGTATGAAGTAAGAAGATCCAGATCGGTGCTCCGGATCCCGTAATGGCGGAGTTTCCTGATTAACGTTTCATGAAGAACGCAATCGAATGCCTTGGACAAATCACAAAAGATGCCCAAGGCATCGCATTTGCCTTCCCATGCATTATAAATATGTCCTAAAAGTTCAACACCGGCATCAGTAGTTGAACGACCTTTTGTAAAACCGAACTGCTTGTTATGTAATAATTTATGTTTATTAAAAAATCTTTGCAATTGGTCTAAAATTAATTTCTCAAAAATTTTACTAAACGTAGGTAGTACTGAAATAGGTCTATAATTTGTGGGGTCTGATGTACTACCTGATTTAAACAAAGGTATTATTTTACTATATTTCATGAGGTCAGGAAACTCACCACAGTCGATACAGTTATTAAAGATAAGAGCTAAAGTAAGTGCTACAATGTCAATAATAGACTTAGCAACTTCTACAGAATTACCCCACAGATCTGCTGTCTTTTTTACATTTAAAGTGTGAAAGGTTTTAATTATGTCTCTACAGGTAATATGTTCAAAATTAAATTCCGAATCGCAAGCATTAACATTTTCCTTAAGCAAATAAAAATATAAAAATGCTCCGCTCCTATTAGTCTTAGCGTGATATTATATAGCCTTCCTCGATAAATGGGCTAGCCAACACTAAAATATTTTTTTTAATTCGAACCAGTAGTTCCTGAGATAAGCGCGTTTAACCAAACAAACGAACTTTTCAGCTTTATAATATTATATATTATATATACGTATATAAAATATAAATATATAATAATAATATATATAAGTGCCGATATTAGTGTGGATGTGTAGTTTATGTTGGGGTCGGCTTCCAGTCTAACCGGATGCAGCTGAATACCAGTACATGGAGTGACTGCCTATCTGACCTCCACAACCTAGTTATTGCGTAATACGACACCCCTTGGTAAGACTGGTTGTCAGACTTTCATTCTTCTAACGACCCGTAACGCCCAATGACTTAACGTGCTTTCCGAGGCACGGAGAAGTCTCGGTATGTAAAGATGGTCACCCATCAACGGACCAACCCCGGCAAACGTGCTTAACCTGATGGATCGACCCGTGCGGCTGTTATTACTTAGCTACGATCACCTCAACTCCTCCTCCTCCTTGTAATTCACAGCATCATTATGAAATACAAAGTTATCTTTGCGATTGTTAAAATTTAAAATGATGAAATTTCTTCGTTTAGTATTTTCATAAAAACAAAATAAAATATAAAGTAAAAAAAAAACACGTTTCTTGTATGGGGTTACTTAAACTGAATGATTTTATTGTCACTTGCATAGTGCATACAGGGATAATCGTCGGTTGGTGCCTCATGTCATCAAAAGCGTCTATCTCTGCGCGTTGGCTTCGGCCCCTCATACGCTTACCAAAGATACCCGTAACGACTGTCAAACATCTACGTATGACAGCCGGGACTGACGGCTCAATCTACTTTCGGAAGCAGAATGAATCTAAAGACGTTTATCAAAAATAAATCTAGGCAGATTAATGTCAGCCGACAATTTACGATGTTTTCTTGTTCGACATTGAAGATTTTATTCATTTAATTTACAACTATTGAAGATCATATCCTTATAGCCGTAGAAATTCCTGAGCGATGTCATACCTGACGTCATCGGGACACTTCGGAATACATAAAATATTCACAATAATTTACGGTTGATCTGATGATAATAATGACTATCGTCGGTTGATTGTGTACGGATGTTTGTAGTTAGCCATGTTTGTTAATATTTTAATTTCATTACGTCAACGCCGGCTGTCGCTGAAAACCAGCGCTGAGGCTCTGTCTCGTATGGGGTCGCGGCATTATGCTGAGCGACGGCCGTTTTGCGTGAATGTGGCGCATATTTTCCCGAAACTTGTTTTTAATTGTTTTATTTTGTTATTTATGTCTTTGCGCCATGTTTAGCGCAAATAAACGTATTTTCTTTCTTTTCTTTCTTTTTCTTTCTTTGAAGCACTTCTTCTCCTGTAAGCCAAAATTTAAAGTTGTGATAACCTAGGAAATCGAAGTAACGGAAAACTTTTGTGTACGTAATGACGAGTGTCGATGTCTGGTTTAGGACTTGTAAAAGTTGTTCATACTTAGATCACACTGAAATTTTCTGGATTCTTATAAATAAGACCAGATATTAGACTTATGATACATTTATTGATTTTCAAAGTGGCTCACAATTTATACATTTTTGCATTGGCTGGAAGCATTGTAAAAAACAGTTGGACCAATCTGCCTTGGGGACCTCTTTAGTGGCTAGTGGAACGCATTCACCGCCGACTCAGGGCTCGTAAAACGAGTGCCTCTAAGTTTGTTCTTAATGTTAGGAAACATATATAAAGACGTCGCAAGGTGCAAAGTCTGGGCTATATGGCGGATACGTCGTCAGTTCTACATGTGAAGCCTTCAAATACGCTTCCGTTCCCTTAGCGGAACGTGATGACGCGTTATCGTGGTAAAGGACGAAATTGTTTCAAGGACGCTTTTCACAAGTGTTTACGTACCAATCTGCGTTCACTGTTCTTTGGTCTTCAAGCGACACTGTTGTGTAATATCCTGATTTGCCAAAAAAAGCAACCATCTTCTTACCAATGCTTCGACTTTTCTTAACTTTCGTCGGCAAGTCTTCAAAAGGAAAGAACTATTCTGCCGACTGGCTTTTTCTTTCCGATTCAAAGCAGTACACCCAGGTTTCGTCACTTGTCACGGTTATTATAGACAGCCAATGACTATCCTCCATTAAACTTATTTATCATTTTACGGCACCAATAGACACGCAGTCGTTTTGGGTCTTCCGTTAAGAGCCAAATTCTAATTTCACCCCCACTTCCCCGCGCCCCACCTCACTCTTTATCAGTGTGTTCATATTAGTGTGTTCTGACCGCAAGCGACACAGCTCTCCCGTTTGAAAACCGAAGCGAGACTGAGCGAGGTTGTCGGGCGGCAGGGAAAAACTTCAAGACGCCGATAGCTTAGGAAATTTCTTTTTACGGTGAAAATAATGCTAATTTAAAAAAATAAAGCAAACATAAGACCTGCTTTATAGTTAGTTCAGTTAGTATGCAAAGTTTCATGATCTAATTTTAAGTATTTTTTGAATACGAGCCGTTTATTATTGTTCAGTTTGGAGGTAACTTTGGATTTTTTTTTCTGTCGAGAAAATTTTATGGAATCGTGTTTTCGTCAAACATAGTACTTAACATTAATCCTCAACTTTACCATATATTTATTTCAAAATGAATGCTGCAGTATTTTCGACATAACGGATCATCATGCTAAGCCATTTGAGGTAGTATAGGCTCTTAAATCATGCGGTATCCATCGATTGCGAAGCTTCCGTACCTTCAGATGCACATGCCAAATGTTTTGCACTTGGCTCATTCCAAAGCCAGTGTTAATTTGCTGACAAGTATGATACTTTTTTGTCAGTTTCAATCAGTTGTCGTATGGTATCAATATTGGATTCTGTAACCGCCGTCGCCGGCTGACCTTTACGATCGTCATGAAGATGATCACATCCACGTCTAAATTCTCCGAACCACGAATACACAGAGCTGTGACATGGGGTTTCATCACCAAATGCCAATTGAAGTCTCTGGCCACTCTCTTGTTGATTTAAGCCACAACGAAAATCGTAAGATATCATTGAGCGAAAATTTTCACGAGTTCAATGCAGTGTTGTAATAGCGATACACAATTTTATAAAGGACGAAATAATGAAAAAAAAAAACAAATGACAGTCTCGCAAATAAAAACGTAACATGTTCCCAGAGAGTTCCATTTTCGAATTACGTAAATTGCTTTTTTTTTATTGTAAGTGGCCACTGCCGTATTCCGTACTTCCAACTTTCGTAGTTCAAACTTTCAGTATGCCCCACGAATAACGAGTTCATTGACCCCTTTTTGGGTTTTTGGTTATTTCAAGTACTTTTATTTAAGCTATTACGAAAATGCTTTAATTTAACATATATTTTTTCCAAATAATTAACATTACTCGTTTAGACGTGACCTCCAGTTTAAAATCATTACAAATCGGTTATCGTCGCCTTAATGTCAAATACTGGTGAAACAGATTTTCATGACGCTTATTATAATATGACGGAACCGCATTCCTAGAAAACCTAAGCTTTACGTCTATCCCGCACATTTTTAATCGACTTCAAAAAAGGAGATTCTCTATTCGACCCGTATGTATGTATGTTTGTATGTCCGCGATTTGCTCAAAAACGAATGAACCAATTTAGATGATTCTTTTACTAACGTAATGTACATAAATTCAGGAAGATTTTAGTATATAATACATTAGGTAATTATTATTATCTATTTTGTTGATTCTTCTTTTCGTTCGGCTTGGGCTTATGTACCTAATTGTATATTCAAGTAATAATTGAAAAATAAAGTTATTAAAAAAAAACCAAATAAAATAACTTTCATAAAAAACTTAACAGCTTCTGAAGTCGGTGCCAAGGTATGGTTCATTGAAGAATTGAAGACACCGACTTCAGAAGCTGTTAAGTTTTTTTAAGAAAGTTAAATATTTTATTCGTTTTAGGTTTTTGAAGTCGGTTTTTACTTTTCAAAAGTAAATTTATTTTCCCATTTTTAATTGAATAAACAATTATATAAGCCCAAGACGAACGAAAAAGAGAATCATTAAAATCCGCTTAGAAATGCCGGAGATACCGTATATTTATGCATATAACTAAGTACATAAGAAGAATTACCTAATGTATTGTATACTAAAACCTTCCTGAAAGTATCACGTCAGTGAAAGAATCAACTAAATTGGTTCATAAGTTTTTGAGAAAATTGCGGACATACAAACATACATACATACGTAAGGGCCGAATACAGAACCTCCTATTTGAAATTGGTTAAAAAGTAAAAACCGACTTCAAAAACCTAAAACGAATAAAATAACTTTCATAAAATCTGAACAGCTTCTGAAGTCGGTGTCTTCATTTCTTCAAGTCATTGCACCTTAGCTTGGCACCGACTTCAGAAACTGTTAAGTTTTTTATGAAAGGTATTTTATTCGTTTTAGGTTTTTGTAGTCAGTTTTTACTTTTTTAGAGTAAGTTTGTACGCATACATTTAAACTGTGAGATGTGTGTGCTTGCAAAAGGTTGCTAAGTCTTATAAATAAATACCAACCTAGTAAATGATCAATAATTTTGCAACAAATGTTTTGAGTTTGGCTTTATCTAGACTCTTTGATATTGAAAACTTGGAAATCAACATGCTTGCCTACAAGTGTCTTCTATCAGTAGTACTAATAAATTCAAAGCCGATAGTGACCATGACAGTTACCCTCATCAATAACAGATGCGTCGGCTGCAACTTTGTATGTATCAATATTTATCCTCATTCTCTTCTTATTTATTACCACACTACGCATTTCCGTAATTTTCTGAATGACAATGAGATGAAAATTTAGTTTATTCCGCATAGGTAATAACAGGCTACTACGTAATTGTGATAACGGGCTACTACGGAACCCTACACTGTGCGTGGCCCGACACGTACTTGACCGGTTTTTTTTCTTTTTTTTTTAGGTCGCATAGTTTTCGACTTTTGATGAAAAATGTAAATAAAAATACCAATAAAAATACTTATATAGATAATTACACCCTCTTACATGGGACTTAGACATAACTGGCGAAATGAGGGTGCACTATATAAGTAGGTTTTTTATTTTTATTATTGCTGAACGGGCCTACTCTTGACCTAGATCATGGGCACGCCCTTTATTACTGGAGGCTTTTATTTATACTCGTAAAGTTCTGCTTACGTTTTTAGTTTTGTATTTTTATTTCTGCTTGAGTATAGTTTTTTTTTTTTTTTTTTTGTGTATATTGGCGTGTGATGTAATTTAATGTTTTGTGTTGCTTAATGTACATAAATTATTATGCGCAGTTGTGTAAGATTCATTTTTTTTAACTGAACAGACAGCTGTGCTACTGGGGAGTTTGTTGCGCCACTTCTTCTCCTCAGCTAAAGCACTAGGAAGTGGTGAAGGGCGGGCGTTTTGGGGGACTGTCTTATGTAATTTTAACGTCCGAAAAGTGCTGATTCTCAGCCTAGTTTGAATAAATGACTTTTGATTTTGATTTAGATCACGCCTGATGGAAGGCGATGGATGATGTCTATGATGGAACTAGCGTGCTTAGAAGATGCCTGTTGCACCTGATGCACTCTTGCTTTGAAGGCAGATGGGGAAGGTACACCCCTGCCTAACCCTTCGGGGATTACAGGCGAGTTATATTATGCATATATTATCAGTACGATGCTGTTTATTTATAAAACAGAACGCGTCTGTCTGGTGACGGGGCGCTTCATCGACCTTAGGATCGGCGTGTGAGTACGGACAGAAAGAAAATACAAGCATTGTTAGAAATAATGAGGAAAAAAATTGTAATAAGTACCTGGAGCCTGCAGAAATATAATATTCTTGATCAGGTCAGAAATAGTTTTGACACTTAAAAATAAGTAAAGCTATGATAGAAAGGGACTACCGAGATGACGGCTAAAGGTCAGTTTCTACCAAGTAGAAAAATCCCCGAGCACTTTTTAAAAGACAATGTTCAAAATGGCCCTGTGCAATGAAGAGTTTGAGAATATACGATAATTAATCCCCTATTTTATTATATAAGTTGCAAATACTTCTGTATCACGGACTAGCTGTATTCCAAAATGTATTTTTAATAGAATTTAATGCGACTAATAACATTACATCGCCATCTTCACCTATGTCGTGTCAAAAGTGAAATAGGGATGTCCGATCAATTATAATCGATCGATTGTGTTTTTTTTTCTAAAGTGTAGTTTAAAAACCTAATAAAATACTTTATGAATGCAGTCATACTCCAATTTAAATAGGTAGTAAGAATAATATTATACAATAATCAAAACTTCTTTATTTCTATACAATCATTCAAACTAATTCATTATTTACGACAATTAATACAAAAATAACGCTCCTTTTGCAGTTCATTAAACGAAAAAAATACTTATTTTTACTAAACACATCACAATTACCTAATGTTTTATTTAAAAAACAATATTGCAAACTAGATACAGATGTTATTATATATTATTATTACCAGTATAGAAGAGTGTTGTTATATATAAAATAAACCATTGTCATACATACTTGTAATGTTTATATGACAAAGTAGATGTAACAGACTGTAATAATTTAAGACCACAGTAAATCATAATCGAAAAATCGATTAATGGTGTCGTATTACATCCCTAGTTTTGCCGGTGAACGTGTCATTGTTACCAATGGCACAAAGGCCAAAAAGCCATGCCATAAAATTATAAAAAAAAAGTCATTGTTACCACAATTGAGAGTTACAGTTTCTGCGCTGTGCTTTTTCCTGTGTTCTTTTCTTGTGTTCGGTGTTTTGGTGACTTTCGGGACTTTTTTACGACTTGGCTATTTTAACGGACTTGGATTGGTTTAAAAAACGATTGACCTGGCTGTGATTTTCGGAACTGTGTACCGCTCGAACGATAACTTGGCACTTTAAAACGGACTTAAATACGCATACGCAATGGAATGTGTATTTTGTGTAAATTGTGGCTCTGCGGGTGGTTCCATGTTATTGGAAGATGAACAGTTTCGTCACTGTGTACAACAATGGACTGCACCTCGTTTGGTAATTACTACTTGTTTTTTTTTTTAGCTTAGACCGTGTTTTATCTATCTATCTATTATATATATTTATCTATTTTATCTATTATCTAGGTAGGTATTATGATATTACTTTTCAGTTTCTTAAAAATTACTCAGAGCTATGAAACATCATGGTAGGTACCTACATTTAATATTCGTTGTTATGGTTAGATTATAACCTCAAAATCTGATACTTTTTTTGAAATATATCTTTTCTGCAGCTAGTCCGCTATAAAAACAAGATCTTCTAGGAGTCTCCAAATGATAGAGAATACAATACATAATTATCCGATGCTCTTGGCTCCAGGGCCAACAATGTATGGACGCAGAGCAATGTCCTTTCACTGAATAAGTAACTGTATCAATATTGAATTCAAGTATAAAATTCTATGCAGACATCGAGCGTTTATCGAGCGTGAAGTTTGCGTAGAATTTTATACTTAAAGTCAATATTTTCCCAAAGACTCTCAAAAAAGCCATTGTTCATCCAATCTTTAAAACAGGTGACAGGGGCAGTGTAAATAATTATCTGCCAATTTCGGTACTTCCAGTAATTTCCAAAATACTGGAAAGAATCATCCACAAAAATCTCCTCAACTTTCTGGATAAATATAAAATCATCGCTGAAATTTAACCAGTACGGCTTCAAAAAAGGGGTATCGACGGAAGACGCTGTATTGGCTCTACTGAACTATGTTGTCAACAAAATCGTCTGTAAACAAAAATGTGTCGGCATATTCTTGGATCTTTCTAAGGCCTTTGACACTGTCTTTGTCCCTATTTTACTCGGAAAATTACAACAGATTGGATTACGCGGCATAGCTCTCAAATTGCTTAAGGATTTTTTATCAGACCGGGCCCAGTGCGTTAAAATAGAAGAGTACATCAGTAGTGAACAACTTCTAGATTTCGGTGTGCTCAAGGAAGTTTACTCAGCCCCCTCCTCTTCCAAATCTATGTTAACGAACTCTGTCTACTTACTCTCCCTTCTACTCACATTATAGCGTACGCCGATGATACTGTTTTACTGTCTAGTCGACATGACTGGGAAACGGCTAGAGAGGCCGCTGAGAGGTCCTTGACCCAAGTTATGATCTGGTTGGGTAAAAATAGTTTAACTATGAACGTCAGCAAAACGAACTTCATAACCTTTGTTTCCAGACGCTCTACCCTTCCATCTGAACTCTCACTACAAGTCAAAGCCCGTGTTTGTGACAAGCGTGACAACATCATTCTGTGTTCATGCCAGACTGTGACGAGGGCCTCCTCCGTCATGTATCTAGGCCTCTACCTTGATTCCGTCTCAGTTGGAAGATCCACATCGAATCTCTGTCTGCGCACACTAGAAAACTCATCTACGTGTTCAAAAAGTTAAGAAAGATATTCTAAAAATGGTATACGCCGCCTTATGTATATATATATATATATATATATATATATATATTATAATTTAAAAATTATTTAAGAAAATTGACGAAAATTGACCATTCCCACTCCTTATCTCCGAAACTACTGTGGCTAAAATAAAAAAATAAAAAATACAGAAAATAGTTCTATACCCATAGATTACAGGAAAACTTATAAGAAGTCTATGGTCGTAAAATTACATGGTAAATCTCTCAATATAGTGTACAAACTTACACAATTTGCAGTTGGAATGTATGGGAGAACATGTTTTTCAACTACAATGTTAAGTTTGTTCTTGAGATAAATTCATTCCAACGGAACCCTTCATTGTGCATGGTTCGACAAGCACTTGGCCTGTTTTTCGATTCAGGGCTCCGTTTGCGTTAAATTAAGCTTTAAATTGCAAATTTTTGTTAGAGTCAAGTGGTTCGACCCCGAGCGAAATGGCTGCTTTTGAATGTGCGAAAAAAATCACGGCAACAACGAAATTAAAAGGAAGTCCATCACAACTAACTAAGCTTTACAAGTTTTCGAGTAACAGTCAACTGACTTATAAAAGTAACAGTCAATTAACTTTAAATATTCATTAAATATGTTTGACGGAACGTATATTTTGCTCGTGCCTTTTTGCGATACGACATGACAGCTATTTGCACATGCGCAGTAGTAGATATTCTGAGCGCGTATGTATTTAAAATAAGCCCGCCATTTTACTAATTTCTTGCTTAGTTCGAAGTCGATCTGTGTGAATTTGCTAAAAATGTCGAGTTCAAGTGACGAATCAATTAATTTAACCCCGGAAAATGTTATTCATGAAGAACAAAATGCCAACAAGCCTCGACTAAATCAAATGAAACATAGTTTTTCTGTATATATTTTTTTTATTTTCACGCATAATTCATAGTAAAAACGTTGTATAATACACGTGCGTAAGATGATTTGATTTCCGCCTCTTGTCGACTTATACACTCGTCGGAAATCACCTACTTTCCGCACTTGTAGCATAAATAACTATTTTGCATAGTGACAAGTTTGTGTTAATATCTTGACATTTTATTTATTTCTGAAAACAATAGAACGTAAGCTGTGCTAAAAGCTCATACATGATTCTACTAAACGCTTCATTAAAGAAACAATGCTAAGAGACATAAGTAATTATTATTTATTATCTGTGGTCAGAACATTATCAAAATGTCAGACATCATGCACATTATGTAATTGAACATAATCATAAAACAAACAATAGTCGTGCGTGCTTTTAATTTCTCATTACAAACGTTTCTCATTTCTATTAACTTTCTCGTAATTAAAGTTGACATTTGATTAAAATGTTTGTAATTATGTTTAGCATTTTGACTGATTACCAAGGGGTAAAGTGGTAACCAGTATCCGGGATGTGGAGGTCAGATACACAGTCGCTCCATGTAAAATACTGGTATTCAGCTGCATCCGGTTAGACTGGATGCCGACCCCGATATAGTTGGGAAAAGGCAAGGCAGATGATGACGTAAGTGTGACTGATTATGATAGCAGCTTGTCATTTTCCTACCCCAGGACGAAAGCTTGTTCTTGTATGGAGAACCAACTGAAATGATATCTATACAGGATGTATCAGAAAGATGTGGTCAAACTTAGGATTGTGGTACAGACCATCAAACTGAACAACTTTATCCATGGGACCAACACATTAATCGAGAAAAAAAAATATCAGCCGTCCCATACATTTGGGTCGAGTAGGTATTGAAGTTTTGTAAGGGATAGCTGACATTTTTTTTCGATTACAATGTTGGTCCTATGGAGAAAGTGGTTCAGTTTGATGGTCTGTAGGTACAATACCCGTAAATTTGACCACACCTTTCTGATACACCCTGTATAATTAGAAATAGCATCTAATCAAAGAAGAAATCAATAGATTTTCAGTTTGAATGAACTCACTGCGTGGGTTTCAAGCTGATATTAATGAGTTCACTTTTATGACAGCTTACTTTTTGACAAGTTTCCTTGTAAATCAATCAATAAATTGTTTCTTTTCATCATCATCTGCCTAGCCTTTTCCGGATGCAGCTGAATTACGGTATTTTACATGGAGCGACTGCCTAATTGACCTCCACAACCCAGTTACTGGGTAACACGAATTCCCTTGGTAAGCAAGGAAAAAGCATACCTAAATAATTCATACAATTTTCTTCGGAGGTGTAACGATGGTGTTTTCGAAAGTCAACGACTAAATTATTTATTTTATGATGTAAAAAGTTAGTAGAGATTTTAAACTATGTTTTGACAGAATTTTCCCTTTTCAAGCATGCGACCAAATGCTGTAACAAACAACATTTATTATTTAGTAAAAAAAAAAACATAACGTTCTAATATCTACTTAATGTTGGCAGCCTTGCTGTGCAACTTGACATTACCAACAGGATATTTTATTTTATTTTATTTTATTTTATTTCTTTAGGAAAACTTACAGCTAAACAGATACAGTAGGTAAAAGTTTAAACAAAATATGGCCAATTACAAGTTTTCACATGTAGTATAAAATTACATGAAACGGGAAAATAAAAATATACTAAATTGACACAAAAAACAGCAAAATTACTATTAACGTTCGAAGAAACTATTAGTTAACATTTTCCTCAATTTAGCAACACTAGTATTAAAAATGTCGATATCAGCTTCCCGGCAGGTTGCATTGTACATACGACTCGCTCTAACCATGTATGAGTTCCGTCTGTATATAGTGACTACCACTGGGGTGTGCAATAAATCAGAACTACGTAAGAATGCAGACGGCACTCGCAGCCCGACCTTATTTAACAGCTCGGTAACACCAGTTGTTCCATTAGCAATTTTGAAAAGAAACACAAGATCTGATATTTTCCGCCTTTCGTAAAGTGGAAGGATATGAAATTTTTTACAACGGTAGGTATAATTAATTAAAAACGTTTTTGACCGATATTGAATGTGCCTTAAAAACCTTTTCTGTATGCTCTCAATACGATTTATGTAGACATTATAATTGGGGTTCCAGACCTGAGAGGCATACTCCAAATGACTACGAACAAAAGAACAGTATAATATTTTAATAGTCTTTATGTTTTTGAACTCCGAGGACACCCGAAGAATGAAACCTAGTGCTTTTGATGCTTTCTTCACTATATAATATAATATAATATGTGGCAATATAATTGATAATATAATAATAATGTATCATATTAGCTAGCTTTATTGCTGACGGTACATGCGTACTTGACGAGCGCACGGCATCCCGCATTCTGCGCCAAATGTCATAAAACATTACGTACAGAAGCTAATGATTATGTGGACCGTACAGATGTGACATGCGAAAAATGTTGCCAGTTGGACGATTTTTTGATAACTAAATTAAAATTGCGACTTCCATAAGTAATATTAGCAGTAGTACCTTTCCTAAATTATTTATTTAAAACACAATTATAACACCTTTACAGAATCATCCAAGGCGATGTTTTAACTTGACCAGCGCGACGTCCCTTCTTACTGCCACTTCTTACTTAAATTGGTTGATTATTGAAAGCCAGTGGTGCCGATTCTGTTGTACACAAACTAACCTTAATTTAGGTTATTGCTAACTTTTTCTCTCTAATAAAACAAGAAAGAGACGGACGTAAATTAGAGCTGTCAAATTTAGTTGAACTAATATTTCCATACAAATTCAGACGACACGTAAAAACATGTCGACAAAAAATACGGTGAAGTACAAGGCGTAAACTAGTTTGACATCTCTAGCTTAGTTCATAGCTATAGCCGTCCTTTACTCGCACTATCTGTTAGTAAAAGATAGCTATTCTCTAATTTTAGTTTAGTTATTGAACAACAGAATCGGCACCATTGTTGAATGTGTATGCTGTTGGAGTTCTTTATTTAATAAATACCTATAAATACACAATAGGCACAAAACTTATCCTTAAAAAACAACTGTCCCATCTCGACACATATTCTTTGCCCGCCGATCAGTGCGTGAGATATATCGTATACCTACGTTTATATAGGTTGATCGGAATCTGCGAATGTGTTACTATGACCTTTGACTGCCAGCTCGATGAGCGAATACAACGAGCTCTTGAATCTGAATTACGTTTAGAAGATGGTGGATAGGAATTGTACGCACCGGGACTTACAGCTGAGTACGGCCATGTTTAAAAACAATTGAGCCCGGTACCTATGAGTTACCTAAGACCCTACTGACTCTAAAGCTAGCCCTATAGCAACTACCTATCACCCTAGTTATTCTAACGTCCTAACCTACCATACAAACCACACCAAACGTAAGTTACGTTAGTTTTACGTGCGAGAAGTCTGTAACAAGGAGACCTACGGTAACAGACGGAATTTGGGTAGGAATAGGGGGTTGTGTACGTCGTGCAATGTACACAGGAAATGGTTTTCTTACTGCCGATCCCACAGACTCATAGGACCGATGATGGATAAAGGTGTCTTGGTCACATTGAGAGGAGTTACGGGAGATGAATCAAAGTCGACTCCAGCTTGATGAATGCTTTATTACAATAGTTAACTTAATTATATACAATTTTTGTGGCCAATACACATTGATACCTATTTACATGTGTGTTGTGTGTGTATTGAGCCGATGAAGCGAAGATCTCAGCAGGTCACTTGTTAGTGCTGACGGTCTGCCGGTGTTGCCGGCGGAGCGAATGTATGTCGCTCTTAACGCTGACGCTGTAATGATGTTGCTGGCTCGTGTAACTACTGCTCGTTCACGGTTGAACAGGAATAGTCCACTCATAAGGAATGGGAGACGTAATTCTAGCAAGAACAAAACTCTACATAAATAATAATACCAACCTAATATTATCCTGCTGCAAGGTAAACGCTTCTTTTCATACCGATAAGGAACATTGATCACCCTTGTTCAAGGTGGATTGGCGATCGCAGACTCCTATAAGTCCAAGTTTTCTCACGATGTTTTCCTTCACAGATATCCAAGATAAAGTTAAAAAGAACATTTAAATTGAAAAGTCACATTGGTACTTCCCCGCATTTGAAGCCACAACCTGGTGCATGAGAGGCGAGGCCTTAACCATTGGGCCAATACGACACTCTCACGATCTGCTTCTCTCGCCAAAATGATGGCTTACCTTTTTGACTGAAAATGGCTGCTATTTTTCTTGTTCACTGCCTCGTTGGTCTAGTGGTTGTAAGTGCTACTGCTACGAATGAGGTCCTGGGTTCGATGCCCGGTTTGGGCAAAGTGTTATTGGATTTTTTCATCTGGAATTACTCGGTAGCAGCTTGCGATTTGTGCTTGATTGATGGCAGTAGGCTCACCCCCTATTACAAGGCACTCAAACATAACAGGCGAACTTTGTGTGATGTTTTGGTGTGTTCTCGTGTTCACCTGTTTGGATAACGCATGATCGTTCTGCATTTTAACTGACTCCCTCCAGTTAACTTTGTTGACTTACATTGTAAACATAAACATCATTTAAATACATATTCCCAATGTCGCATCTATCACGATTTCTATTATATGAAACATGAAGTGATGAAAACCATCCAGTAAACTGTTACTAGATTAGATCCAAGATGATACCAATTGCGTACGGTGTATGAATGTTGGCATTTGCGGTTGGGAACTTTGTTGGGTATCAAAACAATGGGTTTATAAAATGGGTCTATTTCTATATTCTATGTATTGTATTTCTAGTTTGGTTTCCGCAATAATTAGTCCTTCAGGTGGACCATTGTGCGTGGACCATGGCGGCCGTTGGTTGTCATGCCAACCAGCCCACCGCCCTCCAGAAGTTGATTATGTCCAATTAGAACAACTGTTGAAGATCTGGGTGCCCCGAGGGTTTCGTAAGTACCAGGGGAACTCCACAACTTCCAGAACTCCAGAACTTCGCATAAGCATTGTGACGAGCATAAATTACTTAGCAACTATTATTAAAATAGGTACCTAATCGAATTGCAACCCTTGAAATACGTATTTTTGAGTAGTTTGGCCACCTGTGATCTTCATCATCAGTTCCACTTCACCAAACGGGGCTTTCCAAGAACAAAAGCACGAGTTACTATAAAAAATACCCAAATCGTGCCTATAATATTTGAAAAATTCCGTCGATTTCTCCAGGATCCCATCACCAGATCCTGACCTGACAATGGGTCCAATTAGAAAGTATACCCTTTCAAACAAAAAACAATTTTCCAAATCGGTCCAGCCGTCTTCGAGTAATCGGGTTACATACATAAAAAAAATATAATAAAAGATTCCGACGATCTGAGAAACTCCTCCTTTTTTTGAAGTCTGATAAAAAAAATTGTTGCTTCATACATTTTGACCGCGTAGGTTCAGTTTTGTAGGAAACAATTTTTTTTTTTAATAACTGACGAAACTTTCAACGCAGAGGAGTCCAGCGAGAATCATGTAGGTACCGAATCCATGGTAAGAGGTTGTGCGTCGGTGTTCTGCCACCCTGTATAAATATGAGCACAAATAAATACACGAATATACTGAAACAAATAAAACAAACAATGGGAAAACTATACATATGCATCGCAGGTGCATTGTCATCTTGCCTGTAATAGCATCCCTATTACAGGCAAGACGACAATGCACCTTGACACATATTTTTTCTTTTTTTACGTAATCAAAAGATTACGACGATACATTGAGCTAAAATGTGGCATGACGTCTTTTTTTTATGTATGGCATCTCGTAGTTGGCCTAGAGAGGCCGTGACTACTTAACCGGACTATCCTGTGGCTGCCTTAAGAGAACTCAAAACCTCCAGCCAGGGGCAAAACTTACAGACTAAGCGACTACACGCTAAGGGCTCCCCCTGTGGGGAACGGGCCTCGGCTTAGGGCGTCGCTGGGGGGAGGACAGCAAGATGGGACAGGCTGGATCAAATTTGAATGATTATTATTGTCAGGGGAGTTTAAAGCTACTGGCTCAGCTACGCCACCAGCTGGCACTTCATACCTACCCGAGCAAGGGACGGGGGGGAGGGCGATTATTACGGGGTCGTCGCGAAATCGACATTCCAACCTCGGCGGCGAGGTTGGAATGTCGATTTGTGTTTGTTCCTACGGTCCCTACTGCTCTCCTGGAGAAGAGTTATGGGGTCGTCGGGATCTGACGGATTGACTACGCAGATGCCTGTTATTTGGATGCCACTGAGGAGCTTTTGAATAAACTTGAGCGTTTACAAAATATCTGTATTCGTTTTGTTTTTAACCTTAAAAAGTATGACCACGTTTCTAACTTTCGCAAGACTCTCAAGTGGCTCCCTATTCGACTTCGCAGGAACTCTCGCATATTGTGTCTGCTATTTAACATCCTTCACAACCCTAAAACACCTTCCTATTTGCGGGAACGCTTTTCTTATGCCCGTCCATTTGATGTGCTTTGCAGGTCGCATCTTAAAAACCTCCTAAAATTTCCTTCCCATTCCACTGACTTCTACTCCTACTCCTTCACTGTGCACGCGGTTCGGTTGTGGAATTCACTTCCACCTGACATTAGGGACTGCCAAACTGTTGCAGTATTTAAAAGAAGAGTGAAAGAATACTATCTTTCCATTTCGTCATAGTTATTTTAGTGATATTTATTCTAGAAGTATGTATGTATTTAAGTATTTATTATAGGTTTTATTAGCTTAGTGAGTTGTTTTTTTTTAGATTTTATGTATTTTTATTTTCTCTCTTATTCTTACACACGGTGTCTACATCTCTTTTTATCCTCTGTCCTATCGCAGGTATGCTGGAAGAGATTTCTTTAGAAATAAGCATCACCTTTGTACGTAATTTTCTGTTCCTTTATTCTTGTCTGTTTATTTGTGTGTACATAAATGGTTAAATAAATAAATAAATCTGAGAGGATAAGCCTAGGGCGGCGGACCTTACTAATACGAGAGGGGACATAGCTAGCCGCCTCGACAACCAGAGGCTTGCGATGGTTGGTGGCTGAGTCGAAGAAACGCTTGGAGGAGCAAGAACTGGGAGATGGTATGGCATGACGTCACGTCTTTGTAGATTTTATACGTAGAAGTGACGTAGCGAGCCCCCACTCCCGAACTTTAATGCGTGTTATCTAAGTCATTTTTTATTAATATGATAAAACAAAAAATACGTATCTATTATTTTTTTATGATCTGACCGACGGACTAAATAGAATTTCTTTATTTTTACCCTGGCAACATCCCTAATAGGGTAAACCGACAACCCATAACCCTTTAAACTATTTATAACTTAGAAAATAAGCAACACAGATTTTCGTCAGAAATAGGTATGTACCTAGTACTTCCCCGGATAAACTTTAAATTACAAAACCCTAGCTACTTTCTACTTCTGATCGAGGAAAACTTATCTTTCACATTGAGAACAAAATTACCTATGCATAATGGCACCTTTGATATCGGAAACCAGCTGACAGCCATGTAGGTACTTATCGATAATAACATAAATACAAATATAATGCTACCACAACATATCTTGCACAAAACATGTACAGATGCCAGCAGGTCAACCTACCCGAAACTGTCAGATTATCCCAATCAACCTTGAACCTAATGCTTTAGCATTAAAGTCGAAAATCTATTAAAGAAATCTGACAGATTGTAGTAGCTTGATGTGCTGGCGTCTGTACATACAACATTACAACAAAACTTTAATTCAGTTGACCCGATAAACATCGGTCACTTCAATCTTCTTAGAAACTGCGTCTACGCATAACCAATCGCAAATACCTATCAACCCATCACTCTCCATTTGAAATTTAACTCTATCCTTCTTCACATAAGGTTGTTTGTTGTTGGTAAGGTGAACGTGAGAGAGGTCTAGTTAAAATGGCCATGTGATGCTTTTAATTAAGGATAGTTTAATGTAACAGGTCTTATCTAACGTGCTGTTTCGCCCCGCGGCGATGCCTGTTTCCCGTGGGAATTTAGTTTTCGACTTTAGAATTTTGTAAGGGGGGTGACGGAAGTTCTAGACTTAGTAGTTCTTAGAGTTTAATAATGGCCCACTATCAGGGCTTTTACAAATCCTACATTGATTGTCGCCTGATGATGATGCAATTCGGAGCAAATCTTCCTGCCCTTTTCCTATGTTATTTGGGATCGGAGTAAAATATTTTTCTTTTCTATTTTTCCTTGCCATTGCCAGCCGTCATAATTATACTCTCGTAGTCATTCACTGTCATTTCATTCATATCGATGCTTCAAACGAACATTCCATCCATCTTTTCTTTGGTATCGCTGTCTCCCTCCATTCACCGACAATTAAATGCATCACTCTTAAGAGGATTGTGAAGTGCCGATACGCGGCGCGATTTTTGGAGGCAATTACCTACATTTCATACAATTATTTACATAAATATTGTTTCGGGCGATAACGTTTTTACTCCCCTAAACCTTTACGAAATGAGACAATTTTGGTCTCATTATATTTAATACACTTTAATCTAGGTCTGTACGTTTTTCGTTTTTAGTAATTCAATTTAATTTAATTTAAAAAAAATAAAAGTGCTCGAGGAAGTTTTTATGTCAGAAATATAGATATTTAGATGCTAATAACTTATATCGTATGCAATATTTCTTTATAATAAAAACGCACGGACCTAGTTTCATTATACCTAAAACATTTCCAAAAATTATGAAAATTATACTGTGTTTACGGGGAGAAAAACGTTATCTCTTTTCGTATGAAAATTTACAGCTTCACAATCCTCTTAAGTTTTCAAGATCTGGAGTGGCGACTGCGTATGCGACCACCTCACAAGGTGGCCCGTTGACTCAAACTCAAAGTAATTCTTTCAAACTAAATCAATTATAGCCACTTCTGAGTTGTCAAGGGGTCGATCAATCAAAAAAATGAAACATTCCAAATTGTTACGTGTTTCCTATGGAGAATAAAGGGCAAGCAACTCCACGAACACTCTTAACCTGGTCAAGAACGCGGGAATCGGCTGGATGCGAGAAGCACAGGACAAGTCCTGTCCTGTGCTTCTCGGGGTCGGGGGGGTTCAGTAGCCGTGGCTTAGTCACCCACGGTGAAGCGAATAGGAACCCGAGGAGGGAAATATGTCCAGCTGTCTTTTAATCAAATGATGATGATGATATTATTCGATCAACACATCGAACATACATACCACAAGTAAAACCAACTTCTATAATACAGTAATGTAAAGTAATTCTCAATGCAGATCGTAACTCAAGTTCGGCCATCATTGGATGCCGTAGGGTTCAGTAGGTTATTACGCGGACTACCTGATGTAGCGGTATAAATATGAATGGAACCCTAAATTGATGGTAGTAGCATCGTTCGAAATACTGTCTTTGGACTAATGTAATTAGTGATTGAATTATTTATGGTGGTTCAATTTCTATAGGGCTCGCGGCTAAGTAATAACAGCCGCACGGGTCGATTCATCAGGTTAAGTTACGCTTGCCGGGGTTGGTCCGTGGATGGGTGACCATCTTTACATACCGAGACTCCTCCGTGCCTCGGAAAGCACGTTAAGCCGTTGGTCCCGGCTGTCATTCGTGGATCTTTGACAGTCGTTACGGGTCGTCAGAAGCCCGAAAGTCTGACAATTAGTCTTACCAAGGGGTATCGTATTACCCAATAACTGGGTTGTGGAGGTCAGATAGGCAGTCGCTCCATGTAAAATACTGGTATTCAGCTGCTTCCGGTTAGACTGGAAGCAGACCCCAACATAGTTGGGAAAAGGCTATGCAGATGATGATGATGATGATTTACCTATTAAAATCTGTCTCGCCGGTCTTGTAGTCGCAAGTGTGACTCTAGCGGCGGTTCCTGGGATCGATTCACGAGGCGAGGAAAGTATTATTGTTCTCAGTAGCAGCCCGGATTCTAGATTTAGCCTGTGTTGCATCTAAAACAGTAGGGTCAGTTAGTAAGTATAGCATCTCAAAAGATGGCGCTACAAAAAATAAAATTGCATTATTATATATTTCTGACCTAAATACCATAATCATAATTATTTTACATTTTAATAATAAAATTGAGCATATTTTAATATTTTTAAACATTAAAATAAATAAGATATTATATAAGTACCTACTGGCCTTTTTTTTGTCAATTACTATATTAAAATAAAATTCAAACTTTTTAAAGTTACAAACTTCAAACGCGGAAGAACGTTATTTGTGTTGTTAATTTTATAAACATTTCTTTTGAAAATGCCTAAGTTATGTTCATTTGATGTATGCATGTATTTATTTTGTTTTTACAATGTTAATTTTGTTAGTTTCCTATGCTATTTTTTTACTGTTTGTATTTCCTGTGCGTGTCCCAAATAAAATATTTTTCTTTCTTTCTTTCTTTCTATTTGGCTGTGCTTCAGTTGGTGTTATAACATCTGTTAGAAACAGCTGTTAGATTCAATGCTTTGAGTGTTCCTTTTAATTCCTTCCTTGCAATAGGCATAACGGACAGACCTCTGTGCAGAGCTTGCATGGAGGCTGAGGAAACCGTTGCGCATGTGCTCTTTGAATGTACAGGCGTTACCTAGATTAGAACAGACCCTCGGGGCAAACAGATCTTTCACAGATGTTCTGAACAGACCAAGAGACGTGATGAACTCTTGTGGAGGAAGGTGGGCTGGTTGGAATAACCACCGATGGCCGCCGTGGCTCACGTACACGTCCACTTGAAGGACTCAGTTCAGAATCCAAACCCAGTAACATAGAACATAATTACGTACCTAATAACTTTATAATTATCGTCTCTTTGTCACACAGTGGGTATCTAAGTGTACGGTAGTATTTTGTAAATTAAATATGCACAATTTGACTTGCGTTCGGCACAATTTAACTTGTTTCATTTCAAGTAATTTCTAAGAAAGATTACCCTACATGTGTAAGTCAACCGCATATCAATGGTAACAAAACTAGTAAAAGCAGATCCTGTCCTCTGTAAAAGCTATTATATTGTGCCAGTTCCGCTTAAAATGGTTTTGTTGCACCAACTAATGTAACTTTTTTATACGTCCATGCCTACAATACAGTATGTGATATCACATAAAGTAGGCATGGACGTATAAAAAAGTTACTAACAAAGTCTATCTCTATAGACTGCTTAGTTCGGAAACAAATTGTAGACGGCGCCACTGAGCATGTTTGCATTTAGAAGATGGTGCTGTGGTAATATAGTTGATCGTAGGCTTTTATATTTCATTTCCTATTAATCTAGGTCAATCCTAATAGCCCCAATTAATATAACCTACCCTCGATACCGTGAAACAGACAATAAATTCAAAAAGTTGTGTAAACAGTCGAATCTGTAACAATTCAATCGTTTTGTCCACGTCCATTGTTCCGAGACTTGGCGAAACAATGCAATCCTTTCTCCAACGACCTTGGCACACAAACACGAAGATTTTGTGGTAATTTACGAGATGTTTCTCTGTGTACGAAGTATTGATTGTTATAATTGTTTGTTTTTTTTTTTGGAATACAAGATATTTTGATGTGTAACATCTTTCCTCTCGCTTTCCTGCAATCTATGGGGGTGATTTTATGAAAAGGGACGGAAGTGTGTAACAGTAAGCCAGGGAAGCGCGCGCTATTTGATTTGACCAATGAGCGCGGGGCTATAGTTAGCCATCAGATGGTATCAACCCAAACAGATGTCAGATGTTACATATCATATGCGACTACTGTAAGGCTCGCTCGTTTTGTTTATTTTCTTTAGAATAATTAGTAAAAATGCTGCTGTAATGGCTCGGAAGTTTAATCATGAGGATGGGTTTGCAACCTGTGTTGCTAATGTGACTTCTACATTAACCATAAGTTTGAACAATGTAATTTGTGTCACTATTATTTTGGAAACCACTGACTCGAACTGTCATCTGTACTCGTATGTCGCAGATGAATTGAAATCCGCTGTTTTACATGACTGCTAGCTGTTTTACAAAACAGCTCCGTTATGTAAAACGCTGATCGACGTTTATAAACGTTTTGCATTTATCATTGCAGCGGGTCAACGATTGGAGGTTAGAGATGTAGATTTTAGTTCTAAAATTTTCGCTCGTGGCTCTGTATATCATAACAACAATAATGGCGTCCGAAACAAAAATAAATAAAACGAGTAATATGAGTAAAAATGACCCTAACTCAAGTGAAAACAGTGATTTTAAGGATAATTTTAACATAAAATTATCAGAGTTGTATGAAAGTCAGTACTAATAATACTAAATGGCCAAGTAACTGCGACAACCAGTTGGTCGGGATGCCTTAGCTTAGTTACTGCAACCAATTCGGCATTGCAACTAAGCCATCCTGCTTACCTACGTCTAAACGTGGGTAGCAGTTTTGTTAAACGTAACGCAATGGCAATCTAGCTGAACGTTGTCCAGCTGTTTTACACAACGAAGCTGTTTTGTAAAACCGCTAGCGGTTATTTAAAACAGCGGATTCGACAATCCATCTGCGACATATAAATAAAGAAATCTTTTCTTATTTTAACGGTAAAGGAAAATATGAAAATCAAAGCTTTATTCAATTAGGCTGAACATCAGCACTTCTTCAACGTCAAAATTCGTCAGGTGGCGTTCTGTAGTTTCTGCCTACCCCCATGGGAAGGCGTGAGTTTATGTATAAAACTATTGTACATAAGAAAGTTCTCCAAAACTACCACTCTTCACCACTTCCTAGTGCTTTAGCTGGGAAGAAGTGGCGCAACAAACTCCCCAGCAGCACAGCTGTCTGTTCAGTTAAAAGAATTTTATTCTAAACAATAGTATAAGCAGTAATTAACATAATTTTATTTCCCATGTGTCAGCTAGCACACAACAAATACTTGAAACATTGACTACCAAACTTAAACGTAATCATGAAGAAATCAGTAGACTTCTGTGTATACCTATATGTACAGAACATTATCTTATTTTTATTATCACTACCTACCTTTTAATGAAGTTTTTATTGCATCTCCGTTGACGACCGATTTCTTTATGATTTTGCTAATAAACAGACAATTTTCATTAAAATACATGACAAGCACATTATTTTTAAACCCATAATTTACTTTATTAGATTGCTGAAAATCGTGGCTCAGTAATAATCGATCCATCAGGTTAAGCTACGCTTGCCGAGGTTGGTCCGTGGTTGGGTGAACCTCTTTCATTTTATTGAATCTTTACATTCCGAGACTCCTCCGTGCCTCGGAAAGCACGTTAAGCCGTTGGTCCCGGCTGTCGTTCGTGGATCTTTGACAGTCGTTACGGGTCGTCAGAAGCCCGAAAGTCCGACAACCAGTCTTACCAAGGGGTATCGTATATTACTCAATAACTGGGTTGTGGAGGTCAGATAGGCTGTCGCTCCATGCCAAGATACTGGTATTCAGCTGCATGCGGTGACTAGAAGCCGACCCCAACATAGTTGGGAAAAGACTAGGCAATAATGATGATGAGGTAACGTACTCGTTGTAATAGACATAAACATAATGTCAAAATGTGTATTTTGACATTATATTTTTTGGGTCCCATTAGATGTAATGATGAGATTTTAGCAGTTCTACTAGTTAGTATGTGTGGTAACATAATCTTAGATATATCTGGATATATTATGAAATACTGAATTGATAGATATTCGTAAATATATATATAATAATATAATAGTATGTATGAACTTGTAATAAAATCTCTGATGGTAACAGCTCATAATGAATAATCATTATGAGCTGTTACCACCAGGCAGGACCATCGATTCTGAACTCTACTGCGAACAACTGATGAGATTAAAGCAAGAAGTTGAGAGAAAGCGGCCGGAATTAATCAACAGAAGGGGTGTGGTTTTTCATCATGATAACGCTAGACCTCACACATCTTTAGCCACTCAGCAAAAATTAAGAGAGTTTGGCTGGGAGGTGTTAATGCATCCGCCGTATAGTCCTGACCTTGCACCTTCAGATTTCCACCTGTTTCGGTCTCTTCAGAATTCTTTAGGCAGTGTCAGGTTAACATCACGAGAGGACTGCCAAAACCACTTGTCGCGGTATTTTGACCAGAAGTCCCAAAATTTCTATAGCAATGGGATCATGTCCCTACCTACAAGATGGCAAAAAGTTATCGAACAAAATGGTACCTACATACTTTAGTTAAATGTAAATAAACTATATTAAAAAATGTTTTGAATTTTCTTAAAAAATGCGAAGAAACTTTTTCCCCAACCTATTATAATGCGAAAAGTTTTTTTCCCCAACCTAATATTATTATATCTATACAAGTATTATAAAGAGGTAAAAGTTTGTATGTAGGGGGTAATCTCTGGAACTACCAGTCGGATTTCAAAAATTCTTTTTGCATTGGATACCCAATTTATTCTTGACGAAGGCTACCTATTTAAGATCACGCCATGACCCTTAGAAGCCGAGCAAAAACAAAAAAAAAGCGATAAACGAAGTAATCTTCGTTTATCGCTTTTTTGTTTTTGTTCGGCTATTAAGCACGTGCGGGCGATGCGATTCGACGCGGTGGGTCGGCGGAACAAGAAATTTCACGCGGACGAACAAGCTAGTACTGAAATAATTTGACGAAGTGATGCAAGGCTGAAATTGTGCAAATCCGTGCAAATACTTAGTTCGACGGTTAGTTAAATAAATTATAAATTATATTTATTTTGAAAGTTGGTTTGCTGTGGGCTTAGCATAACCACTTGTCTATCTCAAAGTGAAGTAGAAATCCTTCTACAATTTGACATTTTGTCTTTCCGGCCGCAAAGTATTTATATACGGTTATCTACAAAATCATTTTCTTTTTCCCTCTTCTTTTGCTTATATCTCGAAAGCGGTGTGTCCTATCGCAAAAATTATGAAAATTTCGACCCCCTTTACAATCTCTTAAACCCCTAAAACTTTACATGTAGGTAATAATATTTCATATTTTCCATACAAAAAATGAAAAATTCCATATATTCCTTAAAAAACACGTTGAGAATTGCATCTTCTCCGGCGCTACGGGCTCGCCTCCACAGTTGTATTTATATGCGTGACTTAATATTTGTAAAAATTGAGAATTAAACAGAAAAAAAGAAATCCTATTGCAAAACAAACTACCTGCGTCTGTGTTTCCGAACGTATACAACCCTAATCTCTTCAAAGTGAGAGTGAACAGGCTTCTTCTGGGTAAGCTCACTCCATCGTCGACTTTGTCTCTGTCACCTCTGACCTAGACTAGAGTCAAGAGCAAACCCATCACAAATAAAAAAAAAAAAAAGAATTCTGAGTCGAATTATGTAAAGAAGTGAATATCGTAAAAGTGCAGTTGACTCTTTCTACTTTGTTGCCGTCGCCGCGTCGTACTGTCTACACGGTGACGTCATATTTGTCTACTCTTCCGTCGACAAGACGCTTCTCTACGGTCCTCGTGCTAAGCCGGCTGCTATCACTATCAGGCATTCTACGAGGATCGTTGCTCCACCTAATCTAAGTTACCTACGTTTGATGCCTCGATTTCGATTATTACTGATCCTAAATGTTTACAGACCGATTTCATCTGCCACCATACCTACCAACATTCTTCAACCCATCACAATCCTAACACACCTTTTTAACCTTGTGATAATCGCATTAAAATCACTACAACAATGTCAGTCAGATCCCTAACGTACTTAAATCCGTGACCTATTGTGTGAATAAACAACTGACGAGCGCATTCCATCAGATTTGAGCCGTGTCTTCACACCGAATTTATAATAAGCTGTTTTCTCATGCCTCATTACTTAAGGCTTATATGTACTTAGCGGCATTAGTCGAGGGGCTCGTGGCTAAGTAACAGCCGCATGGGTCGAGCGATCAAGGTTGAGTCCGTGGATTGGTGCGATCCATTTCATATCAGGACCTGGCCGTCATTTGTAGATCTTTTCAGTAAGGTACTTACGGATAGTCGTCAGTCTGACAACCAGTCTTATCAAGGGGTATTGTGTTATGCCCGCCAGGGTTGCGGGTTGTTCGAAAGAGTTACCGTGGCCCTGGCACAGGCAACTGAAGGAACACGGGTGGGTTTTAGTCAGTAGAAGTCTGACACGCCCTCCCGCTCCACCCAGAGCGGGAGAAGTTATTTGATAATTTCCCACCACAATGAAGGGTTCCGTAGTTGGGATGAATTTGTCCCAAGAACAAACTTAACATTGTAGTTGAGAAACATGTTCTCTCATACATTCCAACTGCAATTGTAAGTTTGTACGCACAATATTGATAGATTTACCATGTTATTTTAAGACCATAGACTTCTTATAAGTTTTCCTGTAATCTATAGGTATTGAACTATTTTCGGTATTTTTTTCAAAATTTTAGGCTCAGTAGTTTCGGAAACAAGGGGGGGGGGGGAATGGTCAATTTTCGTATATTTTCATAAATAATTTTAAAACAGTTTATTTTAAAATTATAAAAAAAAGTATATATTTGAGACCCTCACAGTAAGCCCTTTCTTTCATTTGAAAAAAGTTTGAAAAACTTTTTTTTTAGTTTCTTATTTGCCTCCCAAAATTGACCTTCATATTCAAAATTCATTTGTTTACGTTACACGTCCGTGTTTGGGTCACAGAAATTCATACGTGTACCCAATTTCAACTTAATCGGTCCGTTAGATTCGGAGCAAATTGGCTGTGACAGACAGATAAAAGGCACACGGATATGCCATGACCTGGGTTTAATCCGATTTAGCCTATCCCTTGCTGTCCTCCCCCAGCGACGCCCTAAGCCGAGGTCTGTACACGAGGCCCTTAGCGAGAGATCGCTTAGTTTTGAAGTTTTATGCCCTGCCTGGAGGCCTTAATTTATTGAGGCAGAGGACTTTCCTGTGGGTTCCCCACAGGAAAAACCTCCTAGGTTGACCTGTAAGATGCCACATAGAAAAAAAAAACCCATGACCTGGGTTGGGATCTAGGCTACCTTTTATCCTGGTACTACTTTCCTATGGGATAATTTCCGACACCCACGAGAGCGAAGCCGTGGGCAAAGACTTACAAAGTCAGTGTGCTCAAGAACTCCACGACCTCATTCCGCCGGCCCCCTTCTACCATCGGACATCTAGACGCACTGCCAGTTACCATCCCTACCTGGTTGCTATTCCACTAATTCACACTAAGCGCTTCCAAATGTCTTTTATAATGCGCACAGCAAAAGAGTGGAACCCACTACCTGCGTCTGTGTTTCCGAGCGCATACAACCCTAATATCTTCAAAGTGAGAGTGAACAGACTTCTTCTGGGTAAGCTCACTCCATCGTCGACTCTGTCTCTGTCGCCTCCGACCTAGACTAGAGTCAAGAGCAAACCCATCTTAAATTAAAAAAAAAAGTCATACGTAAGTAAATAGGCTAGATGTATTCCCCAAATCAACACGAATGAATCAATTAAATCTAGAACCTATTTACGGTCGTGTTAACGGATATTGGCTCATTAAACACTTAGACACTCTGAACTTTATGCCGACCATAAATAAATTATCTACAAGTTAAATAAATTATTTGTACGATGTAACTGGCTTGTTAGTCTACTGGTCGCGAGCACAACTACTGGGAGCCAGGGCCGGCAGTCTCGACATAGGTAGCGATCGCTATACGACCGAATTCGGTCGCTAAGTCCTAGTGGGGTACCTATACAGTCAAAATTGCTTGACAAGCATGTGATTTTTTCGTGTTTAGCATGTGAATTTTGACCGTCTAGGGACCCCACTGTCAGGGATTTTGCGACCGAATTCGGTCGTATAGCGATCGCTATCTATGTCGAGACTGCCGCCCCAGGGTTGATTTTCGCAAAAGTAGCGAGTTTGAATTTGTGCCCGGTCAATAGCAACAGAACAACATCACACATCACATCTCTATACCACTGAAAGAACGGTTTAAAAAAATTAAATAAAGCACTCAAACATAAAAAAAACACGAGTTAAGGATTTATGGCTATCGCTCAGCATAATGCTGTGACATCATGCGAGACAGCCACAGCGCTGGTTTTCAGCGACAGCCGGCGTTATCGTGATGACTTCAACCGATGCAGCGTAGAAAATAAATAATGTATCCCCTATAACATGAGACTTTAACATATCTGGCGAAGTGTGGGTGTACTATAGGTATACCTCTGCCAAACCCTTCGGGGAAACCAGGCATGATGTTATTTTATATTACACACAATCACATTGGACTTAATCTTCATCCTCTTGGACTTAATCATCATCATCCTCATCATCTCTCTACCCTTGTCCCACGTTACGTGTGGTCGGCGCAGCACGTTTTCATCTTCCATTCTCTCCTGTCAAGCGTGTTATTCCTCACATAAACCATCCATCTTTTCTTTGGCCTTACACTACCTTTCCACCCATCTATCAACATTTATATGCATTATAGTTTTAGTCACGTGTGTTTCCTCCCTTCTCATCACATGTCCATTCCAAGATATATGGGGCTTAATCATAACTGTCTATTCCTTTGGAGAAAACTAATTTACTAACTTCTGCCCACGAGTTGGCCCGCGTGAATTTCCTTTTTAGAGAGGAAGAGAGCCTATTCTCAAGTTCTAATTTCGCCCCCACTTCCCTCGCCACCTCACTCTTTATGTTGTTGTTTCTGTAATGTTTGTTCTGAGCATAAGCGACACAGCTCTCCCGTTCGAAAGCCGAAGCGATACTGAGCGGGGGTGTCAGGCGGCAGGGAACAAACTTCAAGACACCGATAGTTTAGGTAATTTCTTTTTACGGTGAAAATAATGATAATAATAAAAAAAAAAAACATAAGACCTGCTTTATTGTTAGTTCAGTTAGTATGCAAAGTTTCATGATCTAACTTGAAGTATTTTTTGAATACGAGCAGTTTATTATTGTTCAGTTTGGAGGTAACTTTGGATTTTTTTTCTATCGAGAAAATTTTATGGAATCGTGTTTTCGTCAAACATACTTAACATTAATCCTCAACTTTACCATATATTTATTTCAAAATGAATGCTGCAGTATTTTCGACATAACGGAGGATCATGCTAAGCCATTTGAGGAAGTATAGGCTCTTTACATAAAATATATCCTATGATACTAGGCAATACTGAACATTAGTGACAGAATTTCGGTATCGGATCAGGAGTTCCGAAGATTTCCCCCTACATAAAAATTCACAAATTTTTCTTCTTTTTAACCGACTTCCAAAAGGAGGAGGTTCTCAATTCGTCTGTATTTTTTTTTGTATGTTTGTTACGCGATTACTCAAAGACGGATGGACCGGTTTGGAAAATTCTTTTTTTTTTTTGTTTGAAAGGGTATACATCCGAGGTGGTCCCATATAAATTTTATTAACTTTGCTTGGGGAGTTTTTGAGTTAGCTTCAATAATGCGTATATTTCCCACTTATTTTATGTGGATGATGTGATGATGTTTTAATATCTTCCTATCACTGTTATTACATGGCTATATCTACAATGATTGTGCTGAATTATGTATTCGAATTTGTGTGGGGTTGGTTCCACAACTAAAAAGTGAAAAATAAAAACTTTTTAGCCAAAAATAAAACCGACTTCCAAAACAAAACACTACAAAGTGCAAAATAACTTTAATTTCGGAAGTCGGTGGCAAAAAACGAAAATACAAAACCAAATACACCGACTACCGAAATTAAAGTTATTTTTCACTTTGTAGTGTTTTGTTTTGGAAGTCGGTTTTATTTTTTGCCAAAAAGTTTTTTTATTATTAAGTTGGTATAGATATAGCAAGTGTTGAACGTGACACAAATACATGACCTATAGTGTGAACGACTTTGAAGAACATTCAGATTTATAGGAGTCATGTTATGTTTAAACGTCCTTGCATAACTTAGTTAAGTGCAACTCATACTTATCAGCTTTTTCCCATGGTTAGTGATGAGCTTTTGACAGGTAGGCCTATTGTTAAGTTTCTTTATTGAAGTCGCACTTGATATCTATTCTAATTGTCTGATTTTTGAACTTCATATTCATATATAATATATTACAGTCCCTTCATACGCCAAGCCTTTACTTTTCTAGCGTGTAAATAAAGAAAAATCTGTCTTCCTGTCACGGGTAATTAGTATGGATTTTATTAATGAATTAATTTTAAACATGAATGTAAGTAATGTTTTTTATTATTATTTTATTATTTTTTTATTTTTATTTTTTATTTTATGTTTTTTATTAGTATAGACTCTGTTTTAATATAGCAAGACTATATTAAAACAGAGTCTATACTACTATCATACATCGCTTGACATAATTAACCACTTCAAAAACCCCCACAAGATCTGATACACACACATACACACTCACACACACACACACACTCACACACACACACTCACACACACACACACACTCCCACACATACATCGGTTCACTCTCCTCCCTTGAGGTGTATGTACGAGTACATACACCTCAACACTCACACATACTTGAATAGCACTAACACTAATATTAATATGCATTAGTAATGGTAATTGACACACTTTCACTCATGTAAGTTTTAGTTTTACTAAATTTAAATTTTGGCCGATCACTGTCTCTTAAGATACAGGTTTCTTCCTAGTTTAAGAGACAGGGTTCATTATTTTTTGTATGCATAGACCTTTTTTTTTTTTCTCTTTTTTTTGTAAACCTAAATCTCTTGCTCACAAGCTATGTTTTATGCTTATTCTATTGTAGGTATTGATTTGTTCTGAACTGTGTCTGTGTGTATTTATTTTGGATAAATAAAGAAATTTATTATTATTATATTATTATTTTTTTACTTATCATCACTGTATTTTATTATGAAATAAATGACTTAACGAATAATGGTACGTTTTACACATACTTTGAAAACCTTTTTTTATAAAAAAAATGCCACAATATTTTTTTTAAGGCACAGATTATTGCCAATGACCTTGAGTGGTTAGCTTCTGTGCCGAGTTCACGCAATGTGTCGTACGTTCACCCAGTAATAGGACCCGTCCATCAAAGAGCGCTGTTCCAAATTAGACGCATGATTAATGTATTATTTATACATAAAACAAAAAGTATGTTAATAAAACACGTATACTATAAGCTAAATAATTAAATAACCTTTAAAATGGTGAAGGTTTTATAAAAATACACTTGATAGTTTTTGCGTAATTCTCATTTTTTTATCCACGTTAGACATAACTTTACAAATTAATTACACTATGTAATATAAACCAAAACTAAAATATTCACATATTAAGTTAATAAAAAAAATGCTCTAATTAAACATATATTATTTCCAAATCATTAACACTACGAGTTTAGGATTGATACTCAGTTCAAAACTATTAAAAGTCGGTTATCGTCGCCTTAAAACGCATATAAACATAACGATAACTTCAACTTGAAAGGAGTATGTGTAATATTTAAATAGGATAGGTAAGTACTTAGGATTCCGTATTTACACATTGCGGGCAACAGTTGCTAGTTTAATAGATTATTTCTTAATAGATGCAGACTCTAATTAATCCAACCGTTAATTGCGAGGTCTAAGCAGTCTTGATCAGTTGTTAATCATAGTTGAAGCTTGTCACTGTATCTTTAATAAGATAAACAGGAATTATTAATCAATATGGACTATTAATTAGATTTTATCGTGAACAGCCTTCGTTTGAGGAGCTTGTGGTTATATGGCAATGAGCTTTAAATCTTACTGGTGAAATGTGGGTATAATAACATACCCCTCTACCTATGGGGAGACATACTTTGGGGAGTATAAGAGCGATATTATGTTATGCAGCGCTTGCGCTTGCGATGGGTGATAATTTTAGACATTTAGACTTTGACTGACCTGGGAATCGACCCCAGGACCTCACATTCTCTGTACTTCCTACAAGACAGATCCTTACATGATGAGGAAAATTATGAAAACTCCACTTGACTTGATATTAACTTGTTACACAAAATATCGTGTTTATTATTACATAACTCGAGAATCGGACCTTGAACTAACGCAATTAACTAACGATGTACTATAACGTGTAATTTGGCTCACTTGAGGTCACTTAACAAATTATTTTCTATTTTTTTTTTTAGGTAATGGGTCACGGATATTGTTATGTATTTGTTTTTTTTTTTTACACGTGGAGACGTGTTTTTAAAAAGTACAGTGCAGTGCTACTAATCTCTTGTCGTTGAGGTTTTGTTTTTAAAAAAACAAAGCTTTCTGATAAACCGACGAACTTTTTATTGGTACAACTATGACACAAAAAGACTTCACATTTTAACTAGTTCGGTTTAAGAGTTTTATTCTTATTAAGACAATCGTCACTTACATGACGACAATATAAAATATTAGTAGTACAATAGGTATTATCCCAGTGCGGAAAGGTACAAGGAAAATGAAATTGTCAATTTTCACCAAGTTGGAAGCGAATTCACTGCATTTTTGCGATATTAGGCGGTAGTTTATTTATTTTTTAAGTGAAAACTTCTTTAGATGTGTTGAGCGATTTTTGGTAGGAGGAATATTACGGGTTCGCGTCACCGCGACACCGTGACATGCTATTCATAGTTTATGTTTAAGTTTTCACTTCTGTCGGCAGTCTACAAGACTGGCAATAAAAAATTATATATAATAGGTTGGGGAAAAAGTTTCTTCGCATTTTTTAAGAAAATTCAAAACATTTTTTAATATAGTTTATTTACATTTAACTAAAGTATGTAGGTACCATTTTGTTCGATAACTTTTTGCCATCTTATAGGTAGGGACATGATCCCATTGCTATAGCAATTTTGGGACTTCTGGTCAAAATACCGCGACAAGTGGTTTTGGCAGTCCTCTCGTGATGTTAACCTGACACTGCCTAAAGAATTCTGAAGAGACCGAAACAGGTGGAAATCTGAAGGTGCAAGGTCAGGACTATACGGCGGATGCATTAACACCTCCCAGCCAAACTCTCTTAATTTTTGCTGAGTGGCTAAAGATGTGTGAGGTCTAGCGTTATCATGATGAAAAACCACATCCCTTCTGTTGATTAATTCCGGCCGCTTTCTCTCAACTTCTTGCTTTAATCTCATCAGTTGTTCGCAGTAGAGTTCAGAATCGATGGTCCTGCCTGGTGGTAACAGCTCATAATGAATAATGCCCTTCCAATCCCACCACACACACAGCATCACCTTGGTGCGAGTTAACCCGGGTTTCGCCACAGTCTGTGAAGCCTGACCGGCCTTTGACCACGACCTTTTTCGCACGTTCTTGTCATACGTGATCCACTTTTCATCACCAGTTATCAGCTTCTTCAAAAATGGTTCGGTTTCATTACGTCGTAATAAAGGATCACAAATGAGTACACGGTTCATTAGGTTTCTTTCAGTGAGCTCATGAGGTACCCAAATGTCGAGCTTTTTTGTGTACCCAGTTTTTTTTCAAATGCGCCAAAACTGTTTTGTGGTCAATTTCCAGTTCTTCAGCTACGTCGTAACTGATATGCCGATCTTGCTCCACTTTTTCAAAAATGGCATCCATTTTATCCGTAATAGGGCGACCAGAGCGACGTGCATCTTTGACATCAAAATTTCCGGATTGAAAACGCTTAAACCAAATTTGTGCTACTCTCACAGACACTACACTAGGTCCATAAACATCGCAAATTTTTTTCGCGGCTTGCGTTGCATTTTTACCTTTTTTGTAGTAAAATTTTAAAATGTATCGAATTTCTTCATTAGATTCACTCATCTTGACGGTACGAAAAACAAATGAAAATCACACATTTTCCTAATTTGAATTTGGAATTATGTTCTTTAAAATTTAAACTTTCAATGATTCCAAAACCAGATAGATACAAATAGTATAGCCAAAGAGATTTTATTACAAGTTCATACATACTATAATGCGAAAAGACTTTTTCCCCAACCTAATATATTATAAAACCATTGCTGAATGTATGGGAGAACCTGTTTATCAACTACAATATTGTGTTCTTGGAATAAATTCCCCTTCATTGTGCGTAGTCCGACACGCACTTGGCCGGTTTTTTCTCTCTGATATATCTCAGTAGTAGTTCCTGGTTGGTGGCAACATGCTCGCCCATGAGACATAACTGGCGAAATGTGGGTGTGTGTGTACTATAAAGGTTTCATGCAATGGGCAACCTTATATCTTACTGGCTGACCATCTATCGCTCAAGCAATATGCTTGAGCGATTAATTACATATCTATTGAATTAAAAAAAAAAAAAAATAGTCCCAGAAGTTTTGTTTTTAAGGCACAGGTCGTCGGTCTAATAGAGACGACAAGTTAAGCTCGTTTAAGGAAGTGCGCGATTGTCTGAAGATTGTATTGATTTCTTATAATTATAAAACATATCGCACGCTTAATCCAATACTGTCACTCAATCAATTATTTTTTTTTGTTCTCAAATTTGAGATACTACCTTTATCGATTATTTTTATATCAAAGAATAATTAAATTGTGCATGGATTCTTATGTATCACTCATACTCATACTACAAAAAACGTTTTTTGGCGCTCCTGAAAAGTTTTCTTTTTTTCGATAGTGACAGTATTGGTTTAAGCGTGCGATATATTGGTCTACTATCTGTAATTTCTTAGATAGCTTCTCCCTGTAGAATTCAGCTCTTCATAGTACGGGTTGTTATGTGATAATAATTTAAACTTATGTATTTACATTGAAGTATGATGTTGTTTATGTACCCCGCTCAGTATAAATCCCAACTAGATTGTAAACCTAGATACTGTACGATGAACATTATACATTTAATATGCTGCTGTTGCAATAAATCGATAATATCATAGAATAAATTAATCTTAATCTAGCTCAATAATTAATTACTGGCTGATAGAGGTACGCCTCCTTATCGATAGGCCTATGTCGATGATATGTGTCATTAAATGCAAATTGCTGATGATAAATTGTATATCGATAAGCAGTCACCTCTAATGAACATGATGTGTTGGTATTTATTACTATCGATAGTTCGGCCACCTCTAGCTGTAGTTCATGACATGTAATTTAATAGGGTTTTGTAGAGGTAAGATGGTGGCCGCATGTATAGCTGGGAAAATTAATTGTTTAACAAATTAATACCCTACATCAATTTGCCGTGTTATAGCCATCCCATACAACTGAATGACAGTTGTGTTTTGAATATACGGACAATTTAAGTTGGTAAGTAGTCAATTTGCTTAACAATTAGATTCACTGACTTTAGCTATAAACCTCATCTTCAAAAATTCTCAGTTCGTCGGAATCTTTTTTTTTATGTATGATCCCCTATTACTCGAAGACAAGGTCCAACAGGTCAGGTCAGGATCTAAGGATGGGATACTGGAGAAATGGAGGGAGCTCTTCAAATATTATAGCCACACCTATATTTGGGTATTTTTTATAGAAACCCGTGCATTTGCTCTCGGAAAGCACCATTTGGTGAAGTGGAACTGATGATGAAGACCACAGATGGCCACCGGAAAGAACTACTCAATAATTAATAAGTATTTCACGGGTTGCGATTCGATTACTTTAATACGACTGCGAAGCAATTTATGCTCGCCACAATGCATATGGTGAAGTGGAGCTGATGGCATTGATGTAATATCAATGGCTGATGGTGAAGAACCAGGAGAATTCCTGAACAATTATCCTTGCATCAGTAAAAGCAATGTTTTGTAAAAGGGGATGGGCTATTGTATCTTAGATAAATTACAAACTGACCCACTAAACTGAAAACTAAAAACCATTTTTTACAAATAAAAAAAACTGCAAAGTGAAAAATAACTTTAATTTCGGAAGTCGGTGGCAAATTAAAATACAGATCCAAAGACACCGACTTGCGAAATTAAAGTTACCTATTTTGCACTTTGTTCTCTACAAAGTCACTTGTTTTTTATTTTTTGGAAAAAAGTTTTCTGTCGAGAAGGCTGTGACAGAGTGTTGTCCAAGGAGGTGTGGGTCGTCCGGTGGCGAGATGGGTGGACGAAATTGTAGACATCACGGGCAAAACCTGGATGAGGCTGGCTCAGGAGCGTGGGGACTGGCACAAGAAAAGAGAGGCCTGTGTCAAGCAGTAGGTGAAGATGTTACTTTTGGCGAAGTACCTGAACGATTGGCTTTTCCACTAAGAAGCATAAGTTCGAAGCCTAGGACAGCCTTTAGGACTGGGAATTTGTTCATGTGAAAGGGGCAAAAATCTCTATAATCTTATTTTTTTTTTTTAAGAGATGTGTCCTATCCACAATCTGACCGAACAATGCACAATTTAACTTTGCACATCAATTCCCTGTAAATCGGAACAATCTTTTTCTGAGTGTTACAAAATCCTTCTAGGGCGTAACATAACTTCACGTACTCCTCGATGGGTTAGGCAGAGGCTGTAGACCCACGTTTGGTCAGTTAACTTTAAGTGCCATGCAATTGAAGGGGGCGAGCCTATTCCCATCAACTGGACACAAATCCAAGGATGATGCCTGGGTAAAAAAAAAAGAAATTATATTTAGTCCGTCAGTCAGAAATTAAAAAAAAAAAAAATTAGACACGTATTTTTTGCTTTATAATAAATTAATAAAAAAATGACTTAGATAACACGCATTAAAGTACGGGAGTGGGGGCTCGCTACGTCACTTCTATGTATAAAATCTACCAAGACGTGACGTCATGCCACATTTTAACTCAATGTATCGCTGTAATCTTTTAATTACGTGGAAAACGAAAAAATACGTGTCCAATATATTTTAATAATCTACATGACGGTCAAAAAAAAAGTAATCATCATCCCTATTCCTGATGGAAAAGCCTAATAACACTGCCCGACCTGGGAATCGAACCCAGGCCCTCATGCTCAGCAGTAGCGCTTGCGACCACTAGACCAACGAGGTAGACCTTTTAGGGATACGTATTGAGAACCGTCGTGATGATTAGAACCTTGTCAATATTCGCGGTAATCTTAAAATAGGATCTTTGTATACGTCGTATTTTGATTTCCACGAAAACAATGGTAACGAACGAGTAAGTAGGTAAATATTGTGAAATCATTCTGAGAATGTATCAAGGATATATTACGAAGATTTGTGTATACAGACATTATCTTATCCTAGTCCAGGGAGCTTGGATGGTTATGATATAAGTACCTACAGTCAGAGTCAAAAAGATGTATACATATGTGTATATGTATACGACCAACTAGCTTAATATTCATTTTCCCGTTAACAGCCTAGCCTTTTAACTACACAGCGTCGTTCAACTAGCGGCCTGGATGATATTCAATTATAGGCTAGGTTAGGACTGTGACAAAGCGCGCGAGCCGAGCAAGCGAAGCGAGCGGTGCCGCGGCAGTAGCCGGTGAGCGCTACTTTCAAAAGCTAGGCTGTTAACTAAACGGCTAATTAAGCTATAGTTGGCTGGGACAAAAATTAATTAATCTTATATTGTATTGAATTGTAGCCACAGAACGTACTATACACATTGGGTACCTACTTAATAGTAGCTACACATCAATACAGTATTATGAACACACAAATTGTAGACAATCAAATGAATATACGTCTGTGTATACATCTGTATGCGGCTGACTGTACCTACTACCTACCTATCATGTTTATTTTACAACGATTGAACGGACAAGAAACGCATTCGAAATATTTAGAGCTTTTATAACTGTGTTATAATATAAATCGTTAGTTAATGATTGATTATTAATTTCAACCACTCTTCTTGACCAGTTTTGTTGTCAATGCAGTTTCTGAAGGCGAATAAATTAATTGCAAATTTTTGTGAATCTATTTACCACCTCTAGCATCGCTGGAAAAATCCCCCTCCTTTAACTGCCCTAACCTCTTTTCGTGTGCAATTTCTGACCATTTCTGTCATCTAAAGAATGTCACACAATAATTAGGATTATTGTGTGACATTCTTTAGATCATTGCTAATATTATAAATGCGAAAGTAAGTTTGTTTGTTACCTTTTCACGCCTAAGCCACTGAAACGATTATCCTGAAATTTTGCATATACGTTGCCAGGTGTATAGAAACGGCCATAGGGTACCATTTATTCCCGAAAACAAAGTACTGTTCTCGAGGAAAACAACAATAACGTTCTTATGATAATAGATGGCGCCACGTGTCTTTCGAATCATGATTGAATTATATTACTATAGAAACTTAAGTAGTGTGTTAAGAGTTTCTTTTTTTAATTTATATAAGTACCTAATACATTTTGTGAGTCTTAGAGTGCCGATAGCCCGGATTTTCATCCTCCTAACGATAATATTATAGATGCGAAAGTAAGTTTGTTTGCTTTCACGCCCTAAACCGCTATTCCAAATAAACGCGAGCGGAGCCACGGGCAAAAGCTAGGTAAATACTAATATGGATAATTAATTATTGTTGTTGCTATTATTATACAAGGTATTTGCCATTTTGTGTTAGTTACGGATAGGGCTCTCTCACTAGTCAGAAGTGTCACAGGAAAGGTAACAAATGATGCACCGGATTGGTTTGTGACTAGTTAGTAACTGGTTTTTAGGGTTCCGTACTCAACAAGAGACCTTTATAGTTTCCCCATATCCGTCTGTCTGTCCGCGGCTTAGCTCAGACACTCTTAGTACTAGAAAGCTATAATTTGGCATGGGTATTAAATAAAATCTTGGAAACGAAAAGTTTGTAGGATATATAAGGTAGCGCTTACACGTAAAGTGGGGATGATATTTTTGTCGCGTCTATCCCACGGAGTGAGGTATCGTTGGATAGGCCGTTCAAAAAAATTGCTAGTTTGTGAATACTATTTTTTTGATTCAGGGATGCGTTTGCGTGATATTAAGCTTTAAAGTGCAAATATTTGTTACAGTCAAGTGTCCCCCCCTTTTTTTTTTAAAAAAAAGATGGGAAATCATCAAATAATTCTTCCGCTCTTCGTGTCAGACTTCTACTGACTAAAACCCACCCGTGTTCCTTCAGTTGCCTGTGCCAGGGCCACGGTAACTCTTTCGAACAACCCGCAATCCTGGCGGGCATCGGCCTTAGCGGACCCCTTCAGCTAGTGCTGACATCTCTTTGAGGCGCGCGTGGAACACAACGCGCCGTCGACCCGAGCTTGGTCCTTACCGGACGGCGAGCTACCCACTGCTCGCTTACGGTGGCCGGGAATCGGCTATCGATTCCCGACGCCCAGGGCGTCTCCTGCGGCGACTAGGGGCGTGAGGGCGCAAAGGTTGCCTCTCCCTCACGCGATCAGCCTCCTCCTGCGCGAGATTTCTGCTTCGCAGAAGAAGGTGACGGCTTCCCATGCACTCTCGCTCCATACCATGGCCTGTACCAGGGCCAGACGCGAGAATCGCCTCCGCGAGGACGCGGCGGTGTTCTGTACAAGCCGGGCAGACTCCACCGTATGCTCTACCGCGTCCTCCGGGCGATCCACACAGTGGTAACACCCGGGCGTTTCCTCCCGCCTTATCCGGAACAGGAATCTCCCGAAGCAACCGTGTCCGGTGAGGACCGGCGGAAGGTGAGGATGCTGTGATGCCTCTCCAACTACTCCTCAAAGAGGGGACTTATCGCCGCAATTGTGGCGTGCCCAAGCGCCCCCTTAAACCTGGATATAGGTTGTTTTAGGATATGTGAAAAAAATCACGGCCTTAGTATACGTATGTAACGAAGTTACAAGGAAAACAACGAGTATCACAGCTAAGTATAGGCTTTACAAATTATTAACGAGTAATAGTCGATCAACTTACATTTTCAGTTAGAATGTATGGGAGAACATATTTTTCAACTACAATGTTAGGTTTGTTCTTGGCATAAATTCATCCCAACTTCGAAACCCTTTATTGTGCGTGGTCCGACACGCACTTCGCCGGTTTTTTTTTAAACCGCCACGGAATGTGCTTATGCACATTCAAAAATGGATTAGCAATTTCTTTCAGTCTTTTGAATTGTGATTGAAAGAGACTGAATTAGGTTGTTGATCAATTTTGCAAAACTACTGTTACCTATATGATGTGATTGATGTACAGAAATTATTACAACCAAACACATGAGGTTCGTAAACAATTAAATATTGGATAGACTTTCAGTACCTACCTACTAGACTTTTTCAAACTGAAGAGTGAGCGAGAAGGTCTGTCATTCTTTATACTTATTTACAGAAACGGAGGGCTTCTCCAACGGTTCTTCGGGCGCAGCCAATTGACGAACCGCCGTTGGAGCCTAACTCAGGAAGGAAATCTTTATTCTTTTTATGTTCGTCTACATTAGATCCACTGCTGAGCAAAGGCCTGCCCCAAATCCTTCCGAGCATCCACTTCCAGAGCCACCTCGATCCGTCTAGGTCGTCTCGCCACCTCTTCCTGGGCTAACCTCAGCGGCGCTGTCCAAAGAAAATGGGGCGAGGAAAGGAAAAGCCAAAAGCAAAGTTGTCCGTTGGTGGAGTTGCCCCTGTGTCTGCGGCGCCTACGCAAGCTTCGCAGTCTCTACGGGATGCAACAACAACTGAGGCGAAGGCCTGGTCTACTGTTGTGGGGAGGAAGGCAAAGGAAGAAAAGCCTACCTTGTTGGCGTCGTCCACTCCTAAAACAACCAGTGACTAGTATTGCAGTCTCGATAAGTGAGGGGTCATCTGCCAAACTCGGTGTCGAAAGGGAACAGAGAAAACGAAGTTGGTATTGAGATTAAGAACTGCTTCTGATATTTCATAGCTTAAGTACATATTTTTGTCTGAGCGGACGGTAAAATTATACGTGTGTGTATATTGTATTACCAAAACGAAGATAGAGGGACGAAATTGACGCGCACAAGTGCTAGTCACCGCCTGAGGTATGTGAGCGATGAGACGGGGGAGGTAGACAAAGGCCAAGCTAACTCAGCCTGCCAATCTTGTCAATCGCGCTTCCCCCGTCTCACCGCTCACATACCTCAGCGGTGATTAACACTTGCGCGCGCAATATACCAAAAGGACTGGCCCAAAATGGCAGTAGCCCAGCAGTGATACAGTACAGACGAAATAGATAGATTGTTTATTATTTTCAGAGTATGACGTCAAGTTCACCCTGAAGATAAAAATTGATGAAGGCTGTAGACAACAGACATAAGGCTAAGAATAGACTAAGTACTTAGTCAGCCTACGAGAGCGAGTGGGCAATAATCTACCGCGCGAGCCCAGTGCGGGTTAGTGAATATTACATGTCTTCGAATTTTTGGTTCCAGAACACGTTCGTACGTGTCTCCTCACGTGGTTTTCCTTCACCGCTTTGAGAGTGGGTTCGAACTCACGACTACTACTGGCCACCGCTGATCTGACCAAGTGCACTATACTCCTCTCTATACCAGCAGTTGTTTAAAGTCGATCAGTAATGGCGCCACAGTGAAATAACTGTGTCACGCATCGTTGTAAGACGTACTTGAACTGGGCATACTTAACCTTACGTCAAAAATACCGACGCAATTGAATCGTTTATACGCTAGAAGAGAGTGCAAAGTTTGAATGGTAATGTTTTTAAATAACTTAAAAAAAAAAAATATGCTCTCTTTCTGAAAAGTGAACGAAACTGAACCGCCACGCTCGGGTCGGTGACGCTGAATTGGGTATACTCGGCTCCAGTCTGTCGGTGATGCTGAATCGTGTATACTTGCGGTGAAACGCGTATATTCGGTTCCAGTAGTCAATTTTCACTTGTATCGTGTGGTCACGCCCTCTTTTTTGATACCTCATACTTTTTTATATTAGTAAAATTACAGTAAAAGAAGGTAGGTAAGTATACATTGTTTGCTAATGAATGAAAGTGAGAGTTTCATTTTACGGTGTCTGCGATTTCTGTTGTTTTTTTTATATTAATACGTTGGTGTATAAGATAGACTTGCCTAGTTACAGTAGTACAAAATATTAGTACAAACTCAACTAATATTTTGTATTTTTTTTTTTTATTAAAATATTTCTTACCTACATTTTTTTTTTTGGTGGGGTCATGACCGTGAATAGTTGTGTCAGCGGTCATAACAGAAAACTAAAGAAAATCTCCAGAAAGGGAACTTAAAAAAAAAAATACTTGTATTTAATTTTCAAAGCACGCACTCTAACCCACCGCCCATCCTTTACAAAATCTCAGCTGAGCTGATCTGAATTCAGCAAATCATCGCTCAGGCGTGCCCTATCACGAGTCACGACTGTTATGTATGAATGATGTTATTAATAATACTACAGTCGCCTCTATTATTAGTTTATAAATAATGTTATCGTCCCACGCCAACAAAAAGTCAGATCATAATAAAAAAGCTTTTGAAGTCGCCGTCAAGTCTGAGCTAATAGACAATGATTTAGTTACAGGTGTTGTAACGATTAACAAAGGCCATTTGTGAGGTGGATGTCAGTGGAAACACCCTCTAGAATTTGTATGGTATCAAAAAGGTATGGGAGAGTAGTAACAACTAGCGCGTAGGATTACCTTAGCTTATCTTAAAATACCATTATGACGGGATACTTTGACTCTGGCATAACGTTGGTCCAAATCGAGACTAATGTTTAGTGTTATTAAATTTTAATCACACTACAGTACGCGTCTATATCGCCATTTATTAGTTACCGAAGGAAGTACGACGTTCAGTTGTGTAGACTCAACACGGCGGTCAGTTCAATCATTTGTCTCGATTTGGGCCAAGGTTATGGCCTATAGTCAAAGTAACCGGCCATGACGGTAGTTATTTTCTACCGAAATCCTGAAATTTCCTCGATTGAGGTAGAGGAAGCGTCTGTCAGACACTTTCTAACTAAAAACCACATGAAGTTCTTCCTGCGGCCAGAGGTCTAGAGTGCTCATGCATTCATCCTCACACTTTATTACCTGACTATTTTGAAGCATATTGCCAAAAATATCTGGCTAAGTGGATCATAGGAGGATCTCTCCCGACGTTTCTTCTAAATCCGTTTCAATCACTTCTTATTTTCATATACCCTTAGTTAGACCCTTATCCAAATTGATTGTGGTCAGCGCAGAATGTCTTCTTCTTCCATACATCTATCAGCCGTCATCTCAGTAGTCACTCCTCTTATAAAGTTTGTTTTTTAATCTCGGAGACTAATTTGACAGGTGCATATGGGAAATGAAAAAATGATACATGGAACATTTGAAATGTCAATTTAGTAAAAAACATACCATAGCTATACTGGGTGACTTTTTTACAGTCTAGAAAAAAAATAGGGTATAATAGGTGAACGGCGTACAAGCCTATGGCATACCTAGTTTTTTTTTTTTAAATAATAATATACAAAGGGTGCGTAGTGCGTATGATTTGAATTTAGATATTTTTTAACGATCTATAAAGTTTTTTTCAAAACTTCTCTTTTTATTGTTCTAGTTTAATTCAAATGTGTGTAGTGTTTATTGATACAGCAATTTCGGTCTAACGGCCAGTTTTTTGATCCACCAATGGTAACTCAAGCAATGGTTCATATTCATATTCATTTATTTGCATACCATAGTGTTTATACGATGTTACTTAAGGCTTCAAGCTAAAGTACATTATGGACCCTGTTAGGGCACAGCAATATAAGTAGTATTAAGTACTTACAATTAAACATTAACATTCAAATATCGAAAAATTAAATTGAAATAAAATTAAAATAACAATTCTTTTATAATTATGTAACCTTATAAATTACGTATTAGTAGTTATAATTGTAGAGATACGAGTAATATCAATGTTGTATTAAGTACTAATAATATTGTTAAATTTAAAATAACTAAAAATAGAAGTGAGTAAATAAAAAAGATAAAGTTAGAATTAAAATAGTAAAATTCAGAATAATGTTACAATCAAATAAATTAAACATGTATATCACATATTGCAATAAAAAAAATATACAACATAATAATGAATTGACACACATTCCAAAGAAGAAAAGAAAAAAAGAAGAATACAATTTATTTTATTTTATTGAGATCATGTATATAGGTAGTTATTAATTATGTTTTAAGGATATTCTTATTTTATAATCATAGTTTATCGTTGAAATATTCATTTATATTATAGTAGTTTTTGTTTAATAGAAATAGTTTTAGTTTATTAATAAAACTATTATATATTTTTGTGTTCCTAATATCTTCCGGTAGCTGATTATATAATTTTATTGACATGACATAAGCACTCGAGGAATACATTTTTAGTCGAGATGTTGGGATATTCAGTCTGTTTTTGTGTCTTAGTATAATTTTAGTTTGTATGTTTCCTCGTTTTGTATAGAATTCTGGGTATTTGCGTACAAATTTACAGGTTTCAAAAATATAAAGGCAGGGTAAAGTTAAGATTTTCAGTTCTTGGAAGTGGGGTTTACAACTTTCAGTTTCATCTATTTTAACTAAAATCCTGATAAGTTTTTTCTGTAGGGTAAATAATATGGGCGCGTCTGTACTATTACCCCATAAGATGATAGCATATTTGAGCCATGCATAGGCATACGCGTAATACGTGACTATCGCAGTTTTTAAGTCTGTTGTTTTCTTGATTTCCGGAGGGCATATGGTTAAAAACACAGTAACTAATGGTTGGATTTTGGCTAAACATGAATGTATTCATGTTAGCTCATAATGGCATAACTCATTCATGTTTAGCCTTTCACATTTAGCCAAAATTCTACCATTAGTTACTGTGTTTAACCATTGGTTGAGTTAACTATGGATCAAAAACCGGCCCTAAACTATTGAAAAAACAAAAAAGAAAAACTAGGTATGTCATAGGCCTACTCCGTTCACCTATTGTACCTTATTTTTTCAAGCCGGAAAAAAAAACTTCCAGTATAACACACATAATCTGGGTAGTGTAAATTAACTAGCGACCCGCCCTTGCTTCGCACGGTTTTAAGACTTGACAAAACATAGAGATTTCTGTATTACGTATATATGTAAGTTTAATATTTATACATATAAGCCTTTCAAAATAAATTCTATAAATGATGGTGAAAGCTGCATAAAAATCAGTTGCGTACTTTAGAAGAAATGCGCGGTCACACAGATAGATACAAAAAATTGTAATCAATGTATAATAGATGTGCTGATTACCTCTGTCATTGTAAACACTCCTTCATGCCAATTCAAGTGGTATAAAGATTATTTAAACTCCTACTGCCGCTAATATTAATGAACTGTAGGAGTTTTAACTACCCATACAACGGATACTACTTGTCAAATTAAATATAATATGTCGGAGTTAAATTAAAACAACATTGCATTACGCCTATCGTTGTGAAGATGAGTCGTTCACCCACACATATCAGCTAGTAATTGTTTGGCTGCAGGGCAAAAGCCTTCTCGTATTCAAAGGCATGAGCATTGATCACCATTGGGTAAATACAGCGATCTCAGGGAAGACGGCGCACAGTGGTCACGTCCTTTTTTTTTTGTGGATGGGAAATCATCAAATAGCTTCTCCCGCTCTGGGTGGAACGGGAGGGCGTGTCAGACTTCTACTGACTAAAACCCACCCGTGTTCTTTCAGTTGCCTGTGCCAGGGCCACGGTAATTCTTTCGAACAACCCGCAACCCTAGCGGGCATCGGCCCTAGCGGACCCCTTCAGCTAGTGCTGACATCTCCTTGAGGCGCGCGTGGAACACAGCGCGCCGTCGACCCGGGCCTGGACCTTACCGGACGGCGAGCTACCCGTTGCTCGCCATCCGCAAGCCCGCGCCTACGGTGGTCGGGAATCGGCTATCGATTCCCGACGCCCAGGGCGTCTCCTGCGGCGAATAGGGGGGTGAGGGCGCAAAGATTGCCTCTCCCTCACGCGTTCAGCCTCCTCCTTCGCGAGCATTACTGCTTCGCAGAAGGAGGTGACGGCTTCCCATGCACTCTCGCTCCGTACCATGGCCTGTACCAGGGCCGGACGCGAGAGATCGCCGCCGCCGATCGCCTCCGCGAGGACGCGGCGGTGACAGTGGTCACGTCCTGCCTTGCACTCTCTCTCTCTCTCAACTGTGCAACAGTTCGGTTTCGAGAAGGCCCCTTTACAGTCTCCCCAGTGATGTGCCTTAACAGATGTTGCACAGAGGGGTTTCGGATCGGTCTTTTGAGCGACGATGCCCCCGTCTGTGTGCAGATAGTGACCGCCGAGGTGGTAAAACCCCACACTCCCCGATCTTATCCCCAAAGCCCGGGCGCCTTTTGAAGGATTCTCCCCGAAAAAAAGGTAAACACCACAGAATTTGAGCTTATTATTGCGACGCGTGGCTAAATAAAAATAGCCGCACGGGTTGATCAAAGCTTAAGCTACGCTTGCCGCGGTCGGCTTGTGGATGGGTCACCATTAACCCAAATAATGTCGACCGGCCCCCCATAGGTCCATAACTTGATAGTAATCGCGTAGGTAAAGCGTTAGACGGGTTAATTATTACATATCGAGACCCCTCCGTGTCTAGGAAAGCACGTGAAGCCGGTGGTCCAGGTTATCATTCGTAGATCTTTGACAGTTGTTACGGGTAGTCAGAAGCCCGAAATTCTGACAACCAATCTTACCAAGGAATATCGTATTACCCAGTAACTGGGTTGTGGAGGTCAGGTACGCAGTCACTCCTTGTAAACATAACATCCGGTTAGACTGCTAGCTGACCCCAACATATAGTTGGGAAAAGGCAGGGAGATGATGTTTGCGATAACAGGCAAAATATTAAAATCAATCGTGATAAAAATATACATCCTGAAAAGCATTTTAATTAAAAATAATGGATAGATGAATAAATATTTAGATAATGACAACACGGAAATGTCAATAGTCACGTGAAACTAAGGAAGAAGACAATACAATCATAATGTTTATAATACAAGCGAAGTAAATAGTCGTGAAATCTGAAATTATTGCATCCGTAAAATATCATTATTAACGTTTAGTTCAGGTAAGCAAAAAATATTTGTGTAAATTGATAGTTTCGGTGACTGTACCATAAACATGATCATTATAAGTTTTTAAACCGACATTGTCACACTATTATTAGAATTTAAAACGGGATATTTACCGTATTTATATTAAGTTTTTCGAGAAGCGATTGAAATTACCAAATATAAGAACTTCAACCGTGAGGATGGGTTTCAACTGTCGAGAGCCTGGAATCCAGTGGTCCAATTGAGTAAAGACCGCAAGAGTACCGAAAAAAGTTCGCGAGCGGACACAGTGAGTTTTGTGTGTCGAGAACAGAATCGAGTTGTGAGTGTAACATGTGACAGTGGTAGCAGTGTCAATCGCACTAAACGAACAAGAAAGAGGGTAGACCGTTTTGTCTGCTCGTAAACATCCACCCGCAATAACTTCAGTTTATCCGTGATTATGGCACTTGCAACAGTGTCAAAATATCAGAAACTCGAAAAACTTAATATACTTGGTAAATATCCCGTTTTAAGGAGAAAGCGTCGGGGAATTTCGCGGGCGAAATTCAGATTTTGCTTATGTTTTTTGCAATTTTCAAGTCAATATTAAGTTGTATGTTAATTAAAGTATGATTTGCGGCCGTAACAAATATGTTTTTACAGAATTGTATACAATAGAATCAGTAATATAATCCTAAAATGTCAAGATTTCATGAAATAGTTATTTTTGGGATTACCTAGTCTTAAAGAGTTGTATTGATCACTTTAATGATTCTAATTACAATATGTAAATAGATACTTGTTACGACCGCAAATTATAATTTGATCAACACAATATAATACCGACTTGTAAATTGCAAAAAACGTAAGAAAATTTGAATTTCGCGGGCTACCCTGACGCTTCCTCATTGTCGATGGTAGAGATAATACCAGCTCACCATCGACAATGATGAGCTGGTATTATCATGCAGAGACAATAAATTGTCGACGTTACATTACGTACCACCTTTTATCCCAAGGGTTAGGCAGGGGTGTACCTATAGTACAGACGCCAGCAGGTCAAGCTACCCGAATCTGTCAAATTTTCCCAATCAACTTTGAACCTAATGCTTTTGCGATAAAGTTTAAAATCTATTAAAGAAATTTGACACATTGTAGTAGCTTGATGTGCTGGCGTCTGTACACCCACATTTCGCCAGTTATGTTTAAGTTCCATGTAATAGAGGCCACCAATCCAGACTTCGAGCTGCTACTGGGAAAAACCAAATATTACTTTGCCCGACCTGGGAATCGAACACAGGACCTTATGCTCAGCAGTAGCGCTTGTGACCACTAGGTCAACGAGGCAGTGTTAACAGTCTTAAATTGGCGCCAGTGCGATTAATCACTACATATAATATTATAAAACAAAGTCCCCCGCCGCGTATGTCTGTCTGTATGTTCGCGATGATCTCAAAAACTACTGACCGGATTTTAATGCGGTTTTCATCAGTAGACAGAGTGATTCAAGAGGAAGATTTATACGTATAGTCTTCCGACATGCATGTGGGAGAAGCCGCGGGCAAACCGCAAAAGCTAGTTTACTATAAAAATGGTTATTTTAACGCTTTGAAGGAAGAGAGAACTCCACGACCTCATTCCACCGGCCCCCTTCTACCATCGGACATCTAGACGCACTGCCAGTTACCATCCCTACCTGGTTGCTATTCCACCAATTCGCACTAAGCGCTTCCAAATGTCTTTTATAATGCGCACAGCAAAGGAGTGGAACTCACTACCTGCGTCTGTGTTTCCGAGCGCATACAATCCTAATCTCTTCAATGTGAGAGTGAACAGGCTTCTTCTGGGTAAGCTCACTCCATCGTCGACTTTGTCTCTGTCACCTCTGACCTAGACTAGAGTCAAGAGCAAACCCATCACAAAAAAAAAAAGGAAACGAACGAGGCACAATAGAAGTTTTATTGTTATTACTGCTATAGCCGTATAGTGCAGCATAGACTCGAATTAAATCACCAATCACGTTTCAAGAAACCAACGAAAGCAGTACGACTATTTTGTGTACTTTTTAGGGTTCCGTACCTCAAAAGGAAAACACGGAACCCTTATAGGATCACTCGTGTGTCTGTCTGTCACAGCCAATTTTCTCCGAATCAAATGGACCGATTAAGTTGGAATTTGGTACACTTAGGTATGTATTTCTGTGAGCCAAACACGGACGTGTAATGAATTTTGAATATGGGGTCAATTGTGGGAACAAATAATAACACACGAACAAATAACAATTTTGGGGGGAAAGAAAGAAAATAAAAACAAGTTTTGCAAACTTTTGTGACATATAAAATGAAAGGGCTTACTGTGAAGGTCTCAAACATATATTTTTTATAACTTTAAAATAAATCATTTTGAAGTTATTTTAAAAAATAGGCGAAAATTGACAGTTCCCCCCGTATCTCCGAAAGTACTGAGCCTAAAATTTTGAAAAAAAATGCAGAAAACAGCTCAATACCTATAGATTACAGGAAAACCTATGAGAAGTCTATGGTCTTAAAACAACATGGTAAATAATAATATTTACCATGTTGTTTTAAGACCATAGACTTCTATTGAGATGTCCCAGGATATTATTATTATTATTAATAATAATATCCTGGGACATTTCACACACGGTCATCTGATCTCAAACTAAGCAGAGCTTGTACTATGGAAACCAGATAACTAATATACTACATACACTACTTTTTTTTTGTTAAAATTTTTTTGTTAAATCTCTCAATATTGTGCGTACAAACTTACATTTGCAGTTGGAATGTATGGGAGAACATGTATTTCAACTACAATGTTAAGTTTGTTCTTAGACATCATCCCAACTACGGAACCCTTCATTGTGCGTGGTCTGACACGCACTTGGCCGGTTTTTAGGGTTCCGTACCTCAAAAGGAAAAAAAACGGAACCCTTCATCTCCGAAACTACATAAATCATAAATCATTTATTTATTTGCATTTAACTACTACTACTGAGCTTAAAATTTTGAAAAAATACAGAGAATAATTCTATAGCTATAGATTACAGGAAAACCTATAAGAAGTCTATGGTCTTAAAATAACATGGTAAATCTCTCAATATTGTGCGTACAAATTTACATTCGTCCATAGTTAAACGAAAAGAATCCTACCCACATTAGGTGTAATGTGGGTTGGATCCTTTTCGTTTAACTATGGACGTTTGCAGTTGGAATGTATGGGAGAACATGTTTTTCAACTACAATGTTAAGTTTGTTCTTGGGATAAATTCATCCCAACTACGGAACCCTTCATTGTGCGTGGTCCGACACGTACTTGACCCGTTTATTATCCATAAGAATGCTCGTCAATTTTCCAATGTACTCCTTAACCTTACATAAATAGTCGTACTCGTATAGACTTAATAATATTTCATCTGTACTTGGGAGTAGAATCCATAACGTGACCTTTGAATGATCGTTTTAACATGTTCATTGTTCGAGACTCACATGCGGGTTATTTTGGGTAGGAACGAGACGTCTGTGCCATACATGTGGGTCACTGCACTTTTCATACATAATGGGTTCTTAGTGTTCTTACTTCGTGGACGATTATACATGAACGTATGAGCAATTATATAGGTAATATAAAAAAGCAATGAGCCATCGATTTTTTTTATTTATTTAGGACTAACAAGGCTTTGAAAATTGAACTTAAAAATAAATTTAACAGGGTTCCTTCAACGTTTATGGCCTCTAAGGACCTGAAGTGGTGTAAAGACAAGTACCTCAGTACAAAGGAACCAAAAAGTAAATTGGACGTGAGAGCTAATTTCGACCTTTTGGCTGGAGAGTGAACGTGTTAATTCCATCTATGCACAAAGACATTCAGCGATAAGTATTATTAGATGAATAGAGTCTTTATAAGCATTGTGTAAGACCACAGCGCTCCTTATAATTATGTGATATAACAAGACATACTTATTATATCTTTATAGAACTGTTCGCCAGCCTGTCAGTAGCTATATATTCGTTCGTCCATGTCTGTCAATCACTTTAAAATCATATTTATATTATGTGAAGTGTTAATAGTACCTAGTAGCTACAACTTACTTATTTTTATTCTGTGTTAGATAAGAATTGTTTATTTTGAAACTGTTTAATATGTAATTTATGTAACGTCACGATTCTCTACTATACGAATAACAGGTTGAGAAGTATGTATGGAGGCACCTACATTCCTTTAAGACTCAATAGTTAAAAGTTAAGAATGCAGACTTGGAGGTCAAGGGTTTGTTAGGATACCCAAATAGACCAATGTGTTTGTAGATGATTCTAGGATGCCTCGTCGGTCTATAACGACTTCTGGCATGGTATATTTTTTTTTTTTTTTTGGGTGGGATATCATCAAATAACTTCTCCCGCTCTGGGTGGAGCGGGAGGGCGTGTCAGACTTCTACTGACTAAAACCCACCCGTGTTCCTTCAGTTGCCTGTGCCAGGGCCACGGTAACTCTTTCGAACAACCCGCAACCCTGGCGGGCATCGGCCTTAGCGGACCCCTTCAGCTAGTGCTGACATCTCTTTGAGGCGCGCGTGGAACACAAAGCGCCGTCGACCCGGGCCTGGTCCTTACCGGACGGCGAGCTATCCATTGCTCGGCATCCGCAAGCCCGCGCCTACGGTGGCCGGGAATCGGCTATCGATTCCCGACGCCCAGGGCGTCTCCTGCGGCGACTAGGGGCGTGAGGGCGCAAAGATTGCCTCTCCCTCACGCGTTCAGCCTCCTCCTTCGCGAGCATTACTGCTTCGCAGAAGGAGGTGACGGCTTCCCATGCACTCTCGCTCCGTACCATGGCCTGTACCAGGGCCGGACGCGAGAGATCGCCGCTGCCGATCGCCGCCGCGAGGACGCGGCGGTGCTCTGCCCAAGCCGGGCAGACCTCCACCGTATGCTCCACCGTGTCCTCCAGGCGATCCACACAATGGTAACACCCGGGCGTATCCTCCCGCCTTATCCGGAACAAGAACCTCCCGAAGCAACCGTGTCCGGTGAGGACCTGCGTCAGGCGGATGGCATGGTATCTTGGGTTCGATTCCCAGGTCAGGCGGAGTGTTATTATTGGGTTTTTAATTTCTCAGTAGCAGCTCGGAGCCTAGATTTGTGGATGTTGTGTGTCTTTTATCCTATGCTGTGTATGTATGTGTACTTTCGTTCTTTTCTTTCTCCCTGTTTTCCTCTTTGTCTTTCTTATGCTACCAAGCTGATAATAAAATGATGTCCACAGAATACAATGGCGAACTGAACATTTTATAACTACAACAATTATAACGGATTTAAACTGACCACTGGATGACTCGAAATCTTATAAGGGGGAAGCGCCAAGGTAGCCCGCGGAATTCAAATTTTCTTACGCTTTTTGCAATTTGTAGGTTAGTATTAGATTGTTTGTTGATTCAAATATGATTAATATGTATTTACAGAATTATAATCATTAGAATCAGTAATTCGCGGGCTACCCTCACCTTACCGTAAAGGTTAATAAAACCATGGCAAGTAGGTAGGCCTATGTGACTTTTTCAATTCATATGTATTTTCTGAGTATATCATGGAGGTTACTCACATCGGTGAAGTAAAATAACGTGAGGGAGCCTGGACTTACAGATAATATTTGGCAGGCCAGATGGCGTGGTTGGTTAAGATACCACCTGCCATGCCGCTGGTCGTGGGTTCGATTCCCATCCAGGACAAACATTTGTGTGCATGAACATGTCTGTTTGTTCTGAGTTTTTTTACATCTATATAAGTATGCATTTACGAAAAAAAAAGTAGTGTATGTAGTTTATCAGTTATCTGGTTTCCATAGTACAAGCTCTGCTTAGTTTGGGATCAGATGACCGTGTGTGAACAATGTCCTAAGATATTATATTATTATTATATATTATCTTATATAATATAAGTGTGAAATCGCCACCCTGTCTTGAGCAAGCATGGTGATCGATGCTCGTGCCTTCTCTGTATGAAAATACGCCTCTGCCCTGCAGTGAAACAGTAATAGGCTGGTTCTATTTATTATTTAAACTAACCACTTAAAGACTGTAGGAAATCACCTGCCATTTCATGTTGTATGAAGTTTATATATTTATGGTCAATAACCTTACGATTTAATGGATGTAGGTCTACAGTATCACTAAATGTCACAGTTAAAATATTCACCGCTGAATCTATCTTGTAGAACGTGGGAACTAATTATATCTTTATTGAGAGATTGTGAAAGATCGGCTGCTACGCCGAGGAGGTTCTATGATATAGGAGAGGCCTAAATCCAGGGGACTGAGATAGGAAGAGTTTATTTATACAAAAGAGCTCGTTTGAGAAACCTACCTATATACTAGTGTGGCGGCATCTACATCGCCACATGCGAACTACGCATCACGCAAATACTTGCTTAGTGCGCGACCAGCACTTATAAAACGTCCCCGCATCAACTGTTAGGCAGTAGCTCACCAGACGCCAACTCCCGTCTGGTCAGAGGAAAGGATCCTCTCAATAGAGGACGAGTGAACTTTACACCCTGTTCCTCATACCTCAATGCTACCTCCGTACTCATATATTTCGATAAGCATACACAAGCTACGCACGCGAACTTAGCTTCTCTTTGTATGAGAATATAGGCGGGGTCGTCCACTGCGACCTGCGACCCATGGCCACGGAATGCACGAAACAAATGCTGGCAAACAAATGAACCGCTCAGCTAATAGTGGCAAACCTCTACGTGCACATCCTACGTATGAGTGGACCGTCCACTTTTTCCCGTGTTCCAGTTCGAATGGGTGTTGGTGGTATATGCTAAGTTTTGGGAATGTAGGTGGCTGGTGCCCAACCGGCTTATCAAACTTACGGTGAAGGAAGACTTCGCTTGAAAGCTTGGACTCATCTGTCAGTGTCAGCCTCATTACAAACTTAAACAAATCCACAGTTGAAAAACGAGCTCCAGCTGACTCACGGTTGAGGAAAAGAGAATCAAATCTACTTTGTGTTGATCACAGCAAAACAGCCCTTCTACGCAAAAGCATCTATCGAATGGCTCCAGTTATATATAATAAAATTCCACGAGAAATAAAGATTCTTAATGTCATAATGTTTAAAAAGAAACTCAAACAATTTTTAATTAGTAAATGTTATTATGTTATGTTATACTCGACAGCTGACTTTATACAAGACAAAAACTGACATGACTTTTTGTTCATTTGACTTAGGTATTATTCGTCTATATTGTTGACTGATTACAATTTTAATTTATCCTTATATATGTTTGATATCTACTGTTATGCACTTGAATTTTTATTTTGTATTATTAGGAATGTTTTATTATTATACTTAAATTTTATTTTATTTTTTTGCTGTTACTTAATCATTATTTTTTTAATACATATGTTATTTTTTCCGAACACAATTAGAGAAGATAAATTTAACTATAATTATGTACCTAATTTAAATTCACAACGATTTATAAACTATTTTTGTATGCCATTAATGGCTGGCTGTAGCGAACTGTACCTACCATTTTACATCTATTGTACCTATAACTTACAAATAAATATTTCTGATTCTGATTCTGATTCTGATTTGCTCATTAACTCTTGAGTCAAAAGTAATGGTCGGAAGTTAATACGTTCCTTCAATGTAAAGAAGATGAAGAATCAAGCATTACTTACGCTTATATTTGTACAACACGCCACATTGCCACCATTGACCTCATAACACGCAATTCGTCAATTAGTTTAAACATGCAGTTAGCTGCAGTTATGAGATCGTTCGGTTAAACTTAGCCTCTGTCAAATGTTACCCGGTCAGGCCGCGCGTTTGTGGCACAGGAGGGTAATGGAGACGACAGATTCCACTATTATAATATATTATATGTCTAAACTAATATTATAAAGAGACAAGATTTGATTTTTTGTATGTTTGTTTGTAATGGATAAACTGAAAAAAGTACTTAACCAATTTTAAAAATATTTTTTATTTGATAGCCCTATTCGTGAGGAAGGCTATTTAACATCACGCTTAGGAGCTGAGCAAAAATAAAAAAGTCAGAAAGAACTAGCGTGGGTCGGCGAAGCGAAGCGACGGACGGGGTGAGTCGAAGGGATAAGAGATTTCACGCGGATAAAGTCACGGGCAGAAGCTAGTAATGTATAAACAAACAAAAAAAAAACATATAAGTACCATCACGACTATATTCCTTACTCATTTCGAGCAGAGTTGAAGAGGTGTAGTAGCTACCTACACCCTCGCAAGTCATGGTTAAGCTTCATGTAAAGGGGGCCCATTGCTACCTACACCTATTTATTGTCTTCTTTGATGCCACAAATTCAGAAACTAGACTGCTACTAAGAAATAACTTTTGGCTGATCTGGAGATGGAACAAATCATCATCTACCTAGCTTTTTCTTTTTCCCTACGATGTTTAGGTCGTCTTTCTAACTGGATGCAGCTAAATATTATATTGGTCCGTGGATGGTGCGTGGACCATCTTTACATACCTACCAAGACCTGCCTCGAAAAGCACGTTAAGCCGTCGGTCCCGACTGTCATTCGAGGATCTTTGCCAGTTATTACGGGTCGTCAGAACCCCGAAAGTGACAACCAGTCTTACCAAGGGGTATCGTATTACCCAGTAACTGGGTTGTGGAGGGCAGATAGGCCAGGCACTCCATGTAAAATAAATATTTTATGGTTGGTTGGTATGGTTGTCACTTTCGGGGTTCTGACGACCTGTAATAACTGGCAAAGTTCCTCGAATGTGCAGTCGGGACCGACGGCTTAACGTGCTTTTCGAGGCAGGTCTTGGGATGTAAAGATGGTCCACGCACCATCCACGGACCAACAGCGGCTAGCTTAGCTTAACCAGCAGTGTTATTCTGTACAAATCTCACCGAGAAAATTTAAGTGAGATGAGCGTGGAGTGAGCTGTCAATAGTGTCAATCCTTAGCAGCAGGTAGAATGACAACTCTCTTCAAGCTCACTTCACCCACGTTTTCACGGTGAGATTTGTACAGAATAGACCGGCTGATCAATCGATCCGTGCGGCTGTTGTTACTTAACCACAAGCCCCTTCTCCCCCTAGAGATGGATTCTAAAACCCCACTGTTTGCTTTGGAGTTTAACGTGGGGGTTAACTGTGACTGCTCTCTCTCTGACGACAACTGAGAGGATTTTAATGAAAGACACTTAGAAAGGCTATTTCCTGAATTAACATTTATTAAAGTGTATGAGAGCAGAGGTGGCTCAGTGTTACCGGAGTATGGTCGTGGGTTCTAACTCAAGCAAGCACTTTAGGGTGAATATTCGAGCGTTTTAACCGCCGTCATTACCTTCCGCCAAAAGTTGATGAAAGAGAATATATTTAATGAAATATTTCAGCAATTCCTGATTCTGGTCCTTAAGCAGATTCTGGGAATTGATGAAATATTTCATTAACGATATTCTCCTTCATCAACTTTTGGCGGAAGGTAATGACGGCGGTTAAAACGCTCGAATATTCACCCTTTACTTTGTGTAAATTATTTCATCACCACTGCTCTCAAAACGGTGAAGAAAAAAAGTCGTGAGGAAACCAGCGTGTCCTAAAACCGAAAATTCGAAGACATGTGACATCTACCAACCCGCACGGGGCCCGCGTGGTGGACTACAGCCACTCCCTCTCATAGAGAGGAGGCCTGTGTCCCAGCTTTGGAAACATTATACGCTGATTATTGTATAGTGATTTTTTTATGTATAATTTGCTAATTATTGTATATCTTTTATCCGAGATTGATGAAGTAGTTCTCCCAAGGAAGTTGTTATCATTTTTTTTATAGTTCCTTATATAACTTTTGTTTGCATGTTTTGAAAAAGAAAGTTTGGATAATCAAACGATTATCTCGTTAGTCGCTTAGACATTATAACCATATGAATAATGGCTTGTTGAAAAGGTCAAGTAAGCTGATGATTAAAATATTAAAAATGTTAGGGTACTGTGATAGACTCTCTGCTTTTTAGGGTTCCGTACCCGAACGGTGCCAAACGGAACCCTTTATTACTAAGACTCCGCTGCCCGTTTGTTTGTCAGCGGGCTGTATCTCATGAACCGTAATACGTAGACAGTTGAAATTTTATTTCACAAATTTCTGCTATAACAAAAAATAATAAAAATTAAATAAAGTTTAAAATTAAAAGGTGTCCCCATACAAGAAACATGTTTTTTTAAACTGAAGATTTTTTTTTTAAATATGTAGGTAAATATTGCACGGTGATACGGAACTCTTTGTGTGCTAGTCCGACCCACACTTGGCCGGTTTTATGTTAATACCTACAGCAAAAGCTTCTTCTCTTTTTTGTTAAGTGTCTGAAATCGCGGCTAACAAGCTGTGGTCAAGTGTAATGATCATTATTCGTTTCTTGATTTATACAATAAGTTATAAGAGACGCCTTATGACAGCAGAGTCAATATGCCAATATGAATCTATGTAAGTAAGTATAGGTCGGTATTTTTCTGATTTAAGTTAAACTACAATAAATTCGAAAACAACGGTCAACACTAATATTGCCATGATCTCCATTCAGACACACCTAGTACATGGTAGCAGTATTTCGTCAAGAAAAAGAAGAATAATAGTCCTTCAAACCGAATGTCGGCCACGGAGACCTATCTCAGCGGAGACCAGCCTTCGGCGCGGGAGATATTGAATTGCAGGCGTGTGTACGCAGACACAGATGCACACTCTTCTCTCACTCTCATAGTCAGATGTGACGGCAATCCGACACGACTGGAGAGAGTTCAGGGGCTGCAGTCTCCACATAGATAGCGATAGCTTTACGACCGAATCCGGTCGCAAAGTCCTAGTGGAGTCTCACATGCTTGTTCAGCAATTTTGACCGTCTAGGTACCCCACTAGGACTTTGAGACCGAATTCGGTCGAAAAGTTATTTGATAATTACCCACACCCAAAAAGAAAAAGGCCCCGGTGTAGGGCCAACGGCTTAACGTGCTTTCCAAGGCACGGAGGTATTAAACCGCCAACTTCCAAACTCCGGGTGTTACTAAGGGATCCGGACTGTTGTTAAGAAGAAATAGTACCGGTCAAGAGCGAGTCGGACTCACGCACCGAGGGTTCCGTAGCATCATATATAAAAAAACTGTGCTATTTAGAGACATCGTTTTATTTTTCCTGTAATCTTAAATAAACTTCTATCTATGCAAACTTCAGAGATAAAGAGGGGGGGGGGGGGGGGCGGTTTTTTGTTTACATTTTTCATCAAAAGTCGAAGACTATGCGGCTTAAAAAAAATGTTTGAGAATGTACAAACAGCGTTCTTTCATAATTATGATATCCCACATGCCCACTAAGACATCACTCTCACTAGGGCATTAGCCTCACTTCGAATTTTTTAAGACCAAATTTTCAATCCCTGTTGCAAAATATATATATATATATATAGGTATATATATTTTTATTTCTTTCTTATTTGGAAAATAGTTGGGCAAACGTCATCTAAAACTATTTCAAATTTCAAGTTGATAGCATTAGTGGCTCTTTAGATATCCAGCTGTGACAAACAGACAGACTGAGTCGCACCACAAGGGTTCCTTTTTACCATTTTTTTTTACCATTTTGGTACGGTACCCTAAGAAAGTAGCAAGCAAGTCTATAGAAAGAGTTGCTTACTATCCTCATCACCTCATTACTTTCCCCAGAAACCAGAGGACACAAACTCGGGGTAACCACTCCAAAACTCGTCTCCATGCTTCCCAATATTCCGTTACCTTGGCTCGCTATCGGCGCAGGCGCGGCTTTCTTCCGCACGAATGTTAGCTATGCATACTGAATAGTGAATACCTCACACTTGAACAACTGGGGAGTCAGCAAGGCTATTGTCATTCGTGATAAGAACGGTTGCTCTAGCAAATAGTTATTCCATTAAGTAGGTAGGTAGAATTACCGTATTACCCAGTAACTGGGTTGTGGAGGTCAGATTTATAAGCAGTCGCTCTGGAAGCTGACCCCAACATAGATGAAAAAAAGGCTAGGCAGCTGATGAAGTAGGTACGTATGTATACATCTTCTTGTTAGCGTGTGCGATGGCAATGTATAATAAGTTGGTCTAGAACTTTGCTATGAGTTTGGCGCCATTAGTAATGGCCATCACTCATAATTACGTACAGTAATATGCTAGCACGTACACAGTTAGATTTTATCCTTATACTTGCAGATCTAACAAACTTTTTCATTTGTGTAACAATCAAGCTGAACTAAACTAAACATTTTAGTAGTTAGGAAAACGTTAAGTTGGCCCTTAAAGGTAACTGAAAAAGTTTTACAAGTAGATATAAAACTGTCAAAGACCATATCACACACCTAGATAAAGGGTGGCACGACTCAAAATACCTCTTTTTTCAGGAACAGCAAAAAACGTTACTCGTTTTCTATTTGACTCATTTAAAATATGTTGTATGATGTTGTATTTTATTAACGGAGATTTGAACACAGGTGTTTTTGGAGTCAATTTAGTTTTCGATGCAGATTCCGATAACCGCAATAACTCGATTTTGCATTATTTTGAGTTGTGTCACCCTTTATCTAGGTGTGTGATATTTGAATGCGAATTCTATACTCTCCTTTAGAAAAACTTTTATTTGGCTACCTACATTATTACGGAGTTTGGATTCGCAATATTACAATTTTATACATAAACCACAATACGTCTTTCAAACAATTTTATACTCCACATAAACTATGAACTAAGGTAGAGGCACGTATTAAGTAACCACACAATCACAGCCGCTCACCGAACTCAAAGGACCATCACTTATTAGAAAGGTTGGACGAGAATTGGTGCAGTCACCTCGATAACCTTCGGGTAAACGAATGCAGTGTTGTGACATCACATTATTATAATAATCTCGATTACTATAGAGGGATCCGTGGCTAAATTAAATAATCAGCTGGATGCGTCAAAAGTAAGTAAATTTAATAAAAGCGACAACGTTGTCTATAGTGAAAAATTGAGGGAGTTACCTAAGTTAAAGAAAGTTAGTTTTTTTCTTTAAGATTTTGTATTCTGGGTACGAGTGTTTATTCTTAAAATAAGGATATTATACGTAGTTGCTGCATTTAATGGCATCTAATCCAGCAACCTATTCCTTGAATTTCATACGGAAGGTAATCTAGAAATAACAGCTATTTCACTTCACCACTAACCTTGTTTGAGAAACAGCAAATATTCTGAAACAAAACCACCACAATTTGCGACATGAACACCACAGAACTGCAACCATTTCAGTATGAAATACCTAAGATTAATAAAATTATCCACATATTAAGCAAATAGGATGATGTGTAGACACAAATGGATAGAGCAAGAAATGACTACATAAGTCTGAAAGTGACACCGGTGACTGAAAAGTTGTGTGGAAATCGGTTGTCATGGTATGGGCATGTGATGCGGAGGAATGAGGAAAATGTCGTCAGGAAAGTGTTGAGTATGAATGTTGATAGCTACAAGAGTTATTGGAGAATACCAAAGAAACGATGGATGGACTGTGAAAGATGATAAGGTTAGAAAGAGGGTGACTACTGAGACGACTAATAGAGAAGTATGGAACAAAGAGACATCTTGCGGCGACCCCAAAAAGATTTGAATAAGGCCAGGAGAATGATGTTGAGCAATTAGGATTAGATTACTTATACCTACTTACTTTTGGTTTGCTAATAACAATTAACTATGGTCACCAACCCTGTAAATAAGACTAATATGAGCATGATCATGATATTTCGTTTGACGAATTCATTCCCCCTAGGTACCTATTATAATATTATGTATACTTAGGTAGAACTTAAAACACGAGTGTTTTAATACCTAGTTATGTGCAGTTTTATACACTACTTTATCTACTTTCATACATTGGGATTGAACCCTAAATAATTTTTTTTCCACGAAATTCGTGAAAAACGTATGAATGGCGCCAAAACCTAGCAGATCACCGCGCATGTGCTAAAGCGGGCGCTGCCACAGACAAGTCAAAATTGGAATCAAAACTTTTTTGTAATGATATAAAAATGGCCCGCAATCAACTTTTTTATATGCGTTCCATTATAAAAAAAAATGATGGGAACTTCTTGATGATATTAACTTCTTGGATTTGCCCTGTATCGTATGGGTAAAAAAAAATGTTTTATAACATTATTTTGTTAGAAAAAAAGTGTTATAATATGATTCTACGGTATTGTGTTTTTAAAGTACGTCGATATAAACTCGTTTTGAAGTTTATAATTCGAATTTTACGTTTTGAGAGTAGATAAAATACTTTATGAAATAAACCCAGAAAGTAATATCTACCTGAAACATAAAAGTTATATTACTTTGTTTTGTTTAAACAGACTTTTTTTTAATATTCGTATTTTCGTTACTAAAAAAAAAAATATTCCATTATGAAGCCAAACGGAAAGGCATGCGGCGAAAACGCACTGCCCAGTCGCACAAGGTCACCAGAAAGATACCACCAAATTGTGTAATAATAAAACATTTATTTCAAAAATCACAGAGATCGTATGTATTCACATCAAGTTTTTATTCTAAGTACAGTCAGCAAGAACAGAAATGGAATTTCTAATCCGAGAATTTATGAAGAAAACAGAAAAAAGGCAATTTTTTTAATGAAGGAAAACCGTAGGTATATTAATATAATTATTTTACAACAATGGTTGACGTAAACATTTTAAGTGTGTAATTTATGTAAGTCTATGGTCAGCAAAATCGATAAAAAATGCGGCCAACTGTACAATATATAATTATATAATATCATTGTATGTATGTACAAAATAACCTTAAAAAATAAAATCACAAAATAATAACTTAACCTTAAAATCCAGTCGCAAAATCAGACAAAATACAAATAAAAAATATCAGTTGCTTTTAAACTCTGTCAATAATAAGTCCCTGAACCATTTTAAATAGTTTTTATCCAATAAATAATTGATTGATTGTCGAAATAATGATACAAATATAAATTCAGATTTTTTGGACCAAGTTCTTAGACCTGAACAGACAGCTGTGCTGCTGGGGAGTTTGTTGATGTCTTCCCAGCTCCAGCTAAAGCACTAGGAAGTGGTGAAGGGCGGGCGTGCCGGGGGACTGTCTTATGTACCTAATATAATTCAAAAAGTGCTGATTCTTAGCCTAATTTGAATAAATTACTTTTGATTTTGATTGTTACATATAGTTTCTCAAAAACTGCTCATCCAATTTGAATAAAATTGTCGCTGTTGTGTAGTTTAATTAAACTATTTTTTTTCTAAGTAAACTTCAAGACGCGGCTGAATGTCTTTATGGCATACAAATAAAGTTTTTTTTTTTAAATATAATATGTTAAGTACTTATATTACTTTGTTGTATACATTATAACTTAGGGGCTAACAATAAGTTAAGTTATACTTAAACGTCACTTAATAATAGGAACATCGAGATTAAATCGGCGGGCAATGTTTCTTGTCAATCTGTTGATGTTTTCGCGCTGTAACAAAGAAATCATAATGTTAACCCCATAACATAACTTCACGCCTGTATCCCCCGAAAGGTTAGGCAGAGCTGTACCTAAAGTACACCCACATTTATTTTCACCAATTATGTTTAAGACGCCCTCGGAGCATGCGTAGTTCATACAAACGAAATACCAAAATAATTTGTAAATCAAACATATTCTAAAGGCCTAGGTTCCCAAATATAGATTAAATAACAACATCGATTTAAACAGGAAATATGAGAAATATGAGTTTTCTATAGGAATTTTAATTCCTCATAACTAGTCTTCAAATCAGTATCCTTTTAAAATATATGTTTGGGAACCTAGATATTCTGTAATCCAATCCGAATAAATACACACTGCCTTAAGAATATGTTTGATTTACAAATAATTTTGGTATTTCGTTTGTATGAACTACGCATGCTTCGTGGGGCTCTTAAGTCCCATGTAATAGGGAGCGAGCCTATTGCCGGGCACAAATCCAGACTCAAAGCTGCTACTCAGAAATTCCTGATGGAAAAACTTAATAACTCTTTGCCCGACCTGGGAATCGAACCCGGTAGCAGTAGCGCATGCGACCACTAGATCAACGACGCAGTCCTAAATAAACCACAAAATAAGAATAATTTTGTAAATAAATTAACGTTAATTAATAAAGCTAATAATGTTAAATTAGTACGTAAGTTAAGAACGGTGGTGGACCTACTGTAAAAGAACGATAGCATCAAGTGGGTTAACATAATGTTGCAGGTCCTACTTGGAATGGATTACTGTTGTATACAAATATTCACGGCGACATTTTCGCAAACAAGCTGGTGATTTGCAATACCGTCCGATCCTGCATGGAGTATTGCAGTCACCTTTGGGATGGATCGTCATCGCCGCAAGGTCTTCTACAGATTGTACTTCGGAGAGTGTGCCCGAGAACTCCACGACCTCATTCCACCGGCCCCTTTCTACCATCGGACATCTAGACGCACTGCCAGTTACCATCCCTACCTGGTTGCTATTCCACCAATTCGCACTAAGCGCTTCCAAATATCTTTTATAATGCGCACAGCAAAGGAGTGGAACTCACTACCTGCGTCTGTGTTTCCGAACGCATACAATCCTAATCTTTTGAAAGTGAGAGTGAACAGGCTTCTTCTGGGTAAGCTCACTCCATCGTCGACTTTGTCTCTGTCACCTCTGACCTAGACTAGAGTCAAGAGCAAACCCATCACAAATTTAAAAAAAAAACCTACTAGAGCCATCCCAGATACACCCACACTTTGCCAGTTATAATTATTTACCTAAGTCCCATGTATAATACATGGGACTAATTGTATGTATTGTTAATACAATACATACAATTAGTCCCGACGATATACGACGGTATACGATTAGTCAATTAGTCAACGGGCTGATGTCCGCAACTCGACTTCCAAGCGTGTATTTTGCGTTCATATGTCCCAACTAATAGGGAGTGAGCTTACTGCCATTATAGATCGTAGGTATATATTTTTTTTAAATTGAACGGACAGCTGGGGATCTGGTTGCGCCACTTCTTTTCCCAGCTAAAGCACTAGGAAGTGGTCGTTTGGAGGACTGTCTTATGTAATTTTGATGTTCGAAAAGTGCCGATTCTCAGCCTAGTTTGAAAAAATTACTTTTGTTTTTGATTTTAATTAACCATGGACTCCAGGCTGCTAGTTTGCTACTGAGAAAATGCAACAACTCTTTGCGCGACCATGGAATCAAACCCAGGGTACGTTTAACAATCGCGTTTGTGACTACTTGGCCAACAAGTTAGTCTACTAATTATATTTTAATAAAATAATTGTTATAACTCACCATTATACTTTGGATGGTCTAAGAGGGTAAACGAAAGTCGACTGTACGTCCTTGCCGTACATGTTCTTAGCTATGCAGGTGAAGTTGCCCATGTCCGTCCATAGCAGGGGGTTGATGAGGAGGTCGCCAGAGGGCAGTATCTGTTGGAGAAAGAAAATTATTAGAAAAATATTGCGTGAATTCTTTCAAGAGGATTTTTTTAAGAAACGTTTTAAAGAAATAAATCATGAAAAATCGTTACAGGCACTTAAAGCTATCTAGTTTATCTAATTGAAAATGAAATTATTTAAGACACCGATTTCAATTTTCAATTAAACTGAAAGTCAGTCAGGAAAATAAATTATTAAACAAATTGGCACCCTTCGTAAATTTTACATGTTTTAGTCCTTAATTTATGCAACTATCAAAGAATGACATGATATTATCCGGATAATTTAGGTTGGTAGTCAGTTTGCTTGGCAATTGTTTTTGGGAAAAGGTTCATCACTTGAGTCAAGCAGCGCCATCTATCCTTCGTTAAGGACAACGTGAATGCTACAAGGTTTAGTTGCCGAGCGTGATAATATAGATTAACTTTCAGGCAACTTGCAAGCTTGTAAATGGTTCGTCGTAATTAAACTTGTTATTACTTTTTGTATAATATTGTTAGTTGTTAGCCTAATTCAATACAACATACGACAGATTTTGTCAATAAGCATTCTTTTCTGTAGATTTTAGTACCCTTTCATCGATTAGTAGGTATGTAAAATATTATATTTTCTCCTTACCCGCATCCTAGAGTTTCCAAACACGAGCTCGTCATTGTTATCTTGCCAGAAGACCTGGGACTTGCTGACACTGTCCACTCGGCATGGCAGGACGACATTAGAACCGATGTTTTGGAATATGTTCGTGTAGTAAGAAGTGATCACTGGTTTTGTTGGCATGCGGAATAGTTTCTGTAGCGTTAAGAGGTTTTCTTCTTCGCTTCCTGTAAATAAAGATTTAATACCATTATGATGATGAACTGTATGTCGTAACAAAAAGAAAAATCCGAAAAGGTAGGACTTCAAATTATAGATTCAGCGCCATCTGTTATCGAGTAGTAGCACCACAAGTGTTATTGCTTGCTACAGGTGTCACTAGATGGCGTTGACTATAATTATTGAGACGGCCAGTTTTAGCTTGAAAAATCTTGTTATTTTATTTTAGAAATATCGATGCCATCTGTAATAAAATAGTTAGTTACCTTCAGCAGTAAAAACAGTCGTCGACGCAGTTTTCTGATTAAGAGCAGAGGTAGCGACACACGTGAAAACGTCACCGTTGTTCGATGACGTCACGATTAATTTGCTGTCCAGCTGAGCGAAGCTTGAAGGGTCAGCGGGCAGGATGTCGTTGCTTTCCACTTCGTACTGTAAAGTACATTATAAAAAATTAGGAATCATAAAGAGTGAATAAGGAATTCGGAACTAAAAAGTTCGTGAGTTGGTCCTGATATGAATGTTAAGACTTCAGGGAGTTTTAGGTTCGTACGATTATTCGAATAATAACATAATAGTATTCCAAATGGAGATCCAATATTCAGCACAAGGCTGCAAAGCAAGCCCAGCAAGGACTGCAAGCAATCAAAACGAAAATAATCGCCCATAATGTGGATCAGACAGAAGGGTGGTGCTCACTAAAGAAACTTCATAGGTAAAGTACACTCGTGAGAACTTTGTAATTCTTACGAATGATTAAGTTATTGAATATGTATCAGAAAGGTGTTGTCTTTAAGGGATACAGACCATCAAACTGAACGACTTTCTCCATGGGACGAACATCGTAATGGAGAAAAAACTATCAGCTATCCCGTATAAAACTTCCAATAGGCTCCAATAGGTCAATGATATCAGTGATAGGTTCTAATAGGGTAGATAGGTAGGTAGGTAGAGACTTGACCTAAATGTAACGTGTTGTGGACGGCTGACTATTTTTCGTCGATATCGATGTTAGTCTCATAGAAAGAGTTATTCAGTTTGATGGTCTGTACCACATCCTTAAAGATCACATCTTTCTGATACACCCTATATAGTGCTACAAGGATATTTTGGCACTGATGGTATATATAATTAAGTGCGATTGTTTTGTAAAATGTACCTATTGATGAGCAATATAACGGCGATAGTTTAGATTTCGGCCACGTGTCAATCGATCTATATACCTACAGCTATACAGTTCAACTTTTGCATGAATTTCATGAATGAAATCAACTAAACGGCTTTAAGTATTTCACGATAATATCCAACATTTTTTAATACATCCTCTAGTCTACTCACATCAACAACAGGCTCCCCATTTTTCATCCACTGCACGGAGGGCGCCGGCTTGCCGAGCACTTCACACTCTAACACCAGTCGGGTCCCTAGCTCGAACTGGACAGTTTCCGGCGGCGCGTTCCTGATGCGGACCATGTCGCGGAGGTGACGCCTTCGCGGGGTTACTACTGGAAATAAGAAGAATTGGGGTTGTAGAAAAAGTCTTTGTTCCGAGTCGATGGTGCTTTATTAAATTAGTTGGACTCAGTAGATGGTCACGTTAATAGCAGCGCCAGTGACGTTCGTTAGATCCTCAGACATGCTGACGTATTTGCACTTTGGACATAACAGCATGTGGGTGAGGTTAATAACATTGTCTGAAGATATTAGATGTTCCTATGTTGAGAGCCTAATACAGGTAGCATGGGACCGGTCATTGTGGCGGTACGTGGGGAGGCCTACATCTAGTAGTGGACGTATTTAACGTTTTGAAGGCATCGATCTCTAATAAACAACGATCGATGTTTGAAGGACACTATTTGGCCGTAGCCGTAATAGCAATAAAACTTTTACTGTGTCTCGTTCCTGACCTTCAAAGCGTTAATGATTACGATGAGTGTAATAATAATGTTGATAAAGGCGACACTTGACTTTCTTTTCTTAACTGAACGTTATTTTAAGAACTCCAAAAATATATTTAATACTACGTACGTCATCAATGTTAATATTGAAGTTTTTAGTAGCAATTGATTCGTCTTTAAATTGGTTGTGTACACAATTTATCTTTATGACTGGAAGTATTGTGTTTATGTGAATTATAAGTTCATCTACACAAATCTGATCCAAAAATAATATTCATGTCACCATTTTAAAGCAGACAAAAAAATTCTAATTCAAATTCTAATATGAAGAATAATGCCCAGATGTAGGTATATTAAACACATATGTATATCGTACGGTTGGAGCTTATAAATCGATTGACTTGCAAACCTCACCAGTCTACAGTCAAACGATTACAAAGTATAATCAATCATTTCAGAGAATATTTAAAGTCTCTCGCCAAGTTCTGAATAAAACAGTTTTTATATTAGCATTTTTTGTTGAAATCTGTGATATATCCATTTTGATTTAAGCTTAGAAATGTCACTTAAATGTGAGGCCATTTTAGGAGATAAAGTTTGAAATACATATTATATTATAAAAGCAGCAGAGCAGCAAAATAGGTTAGCAAGTTGTTTTTTTATTCGGTATGATAATATTTTTACTGTAGGAATTACGTTATGATTCGAGTATATTATGTGGAATCATTGAGTCGTAATGTGGTACTTTAGAAGTATAAGGTATGATAAGTTATAAGATGAAAATGGGAAAGGAACGAGTAGTTTACGATTTTCTATACTTTCGCTTATATTCATAGGATCGCTTCATTTTACCTACTTGAAAATTAAATCAAGTAAATAATTTCTGGCACAAGACGGCTATAACTGGATTTATCCTACTAATATTATAAATTATAAATGTGAAAGTTTGTATGTTTGTTACTCAATCACGCTAAAACGGCTGTACGGATTTGGATGATAATATGACACAGATAGTTATAACCTGGATGAACCAGGAGCTCGTGGCTAAGTAATAACAGCCGCACGTGTCGATCCATCAGGTTAAGCTACGCTTGCCGGGGTTGGTCTGTGGATGGGTGAGTATCTTTTCATACCGAGACTCCTCCGTGCCTCGGAAAACACGTTAAGTCGTTGGTCCCGGCTGTCATTCGTGGATCTTTGACAGTCGTTACGGGTCGTCATAAGCCTGACAACCAGTCTTACCAAGGGGTATCGCATTACCCAGTAACTGGGTTGTGGAGGTCAGATAGGCCATCGCTCTATGTAAAATATTGGTATTCAGCTGCATCCGGTTAGACTGCAACATACGAGTAGTTGGGAAAAGGCTAGGCAGATGGCAGATTGATGAATATATACGATACGTTTAATCCCGATAGTAGGCTCCCGTGGGATAATGTTCGACATCTACACGGGCGAAGCTGTTGACAAAAGTTAGTTTATTAAAAATCAGTCCGATTTGGTTAATGTTTGAGTGTCTCTATAGGTAGAATATGATCCTTAAGGAAAACCAGAAAAACCTATATTCAGTCACGCCATATTTCCCGGTCTATCGTTAGTAGATCGAATTCTATTAGGTTTATTATGAGTACATCAAACACAATATTCTCACATTCTGTTTTCCGAAGTAATAGGTATGAATTGGAAATTAAATCAAAACATACCTACAAAGTCGAGATAATACTCATTAGAATAGACATTACAAAGTTAAGCAATCCCACTAATATTATAAATGCAAAAATTTGTGAGGATGAATGGATGGATGAATGTTTGTTACTCTTTCACGCAAAAGCTACTGAACGGATTTTGATCAAATTTGGGACACAAATAGTTAATAGCCTGTATTAATACACATGATACTTTACATCCCGATATTCTTACGGATTTGAGACTTACGCTGGTGAAACCGCGGGGCGCTGCTAGTTAGTTAATATAAGTTAATCACTAAATAGGTACTTTTTTCGACAAAAATCATGATTATGATGAAAACTGATCCTGCATGGAGTATTGCAGTCACCTTTGGGATGGATCAGCCAAGTACCAACTAGCCACGCTTGACTCATCGCCGCAAGGATGCCTGCTTGTCGGTCTTCTACAGATTGTATTTCGGAGAGTGTGCCCAAGAACTCCACGACCTCATTCCACCGGCCCCCTTCTACCATCGGACATCTAGACGCACTGCCAGTTACCATCCCTACCTGGTTGCTATTCCACCAATTCGCACTAAGCGTTTCCAAATGTCTTTTATAATGCGCACAGCAAAGGAGTGGAACTCACTACCTGCGTCTGTGTTTCCGAACTCATACAACCCTAATCTCTTCAAAGTGAGAGTGAACAGGCTTCTTCTGGGATAAGCTCACTCCATCGTCGACGTTGTCTCTGTCACCTCCGACCTAGACTAGAGTCAAGAGCACACCCATCAGAAAAAAAAAAACTAAAATAAAGTTTATTCTGGAAAACTCCACGATACTACCGGTTCATGTCTAGACCAAATAAACCACAGTCACGGTTCCTATTCTAAAAGAGCTTAACTCACAACATGGCGACAAGGAAATCCTAAAAGTCAAATGATTCAGAATAAATCAATATGAAATATTCCTGAAAACGGTGCAGATTTCATATAGGCGCCTTTTGGATACCACTTTAATTTTTTGACCCCTTTTTTAATCCCGCTGGACTTTTGCCATTATCGTTGCCCTATTTAGGGTAAGCAGCGTAATAATATTCTGGTGCTTTTGGGTAACGATGCATCGAAAAGTTTAGCTAGTTTTAACTGACAACAAAAAAGTAGGAGGTCCTCAATTCGACTGTGTTTTTTCTTTTTTTTTTGTATATTTGTTACGCTGTTACTCTGCCAATTATGAAATGATTTTGATGATTGAAGTGAAAACTAACTTTAATTTCGGAAGTTGGAGGCAAAAAACTAAAATACACGTCCAAAGACACCGACTTCCGAAATGAAAGTCGTTTTTCACTTTGTAATGCTTTTTTTGGAAGTCGATTTTTTTTTTTTTTTTATCTTCCGGTATCATCTGCAGTATTAGTAAAAACAATGACATTGACGCTGCTTCTACTTAGTAAAATTCTAAAATTTATTCATTCACTGATAGATAAAACACAGTCTAAATCTCTGGGTCATGAAAAGAGCTGGAAATTTTGTGCAAGGGTTCCTTACACAACCAAAGTGAGCACAAACAAAGGATTTTTGAAAATTCAACCCCTAAAAGGGTCAAATAGCGCTTCTAATAAAGTTCGTTTATCCTATTAATATTATAAATGTGAAAGTTTGTGAAGATGTTTGTTACTCAATCACGCCAGAACGGCTGAACGGATCTGGATGAAATTTAGCACAGAGATAGATTATAGCCTGGAATAGCACATCGAGTACTTTTTATCCCGGAAAAATGTACGGTTCCTATGGGATACTTTCCAACCTCCACGCGGGCGAAGCCGCTGGCAAAAGCTAGTAATATATAAAAACAAATACAACTTACCATTGGGTTGTATGTTGTTGTCTAATCCTTTTATGCTGTCCGCAACATGAGCACTCGCAAAAGTGCACAGCAGCAACATTAAGAGAGCGGCGAGTAGCGAAAGTGAGTTAATCATTGTTGCTATTCGATAATAGATGTCGCTATTTGAGTATTAAGTTGCAGCCTGAAAAGAAAATAAAGGAAAGATTAACAATGTTTAAACTAAGAGCCGGTTTTAGTTTTAGAAAAAAGTGTAAAATCGTTCTCTTTATCACTGATCTGAATAAGATCCTTGAATCCTTGATGGAAACGCTTTCGAAGTTATAGAAACTTTTGATAAAAAAAAGAATGTATAGCGGATCACAACATTCACAATCACAACGTCGTATTGCAGTTGTCTTTGGCAAAGATTGTCGCTTAAATTAGGAGAGCCATAACCTGCCATAACCAATTCCTATCTACTATAACGGGTTTTAGCGAGTTCTATAAAGCTGCACCCTAATTGCGTATCACACTCATCAATCGGAGTCAGTTTCATTTTGACAGTTTAACCACATTCATTGCGTTATTTACGTTGCTGAGCAGACAAATTTTTCGAACATTTGAAGCAATGTATTAGCAATTTGCTTCAAAATGATTCAGATTCCGATCGGTTTAGAGCTTTTAGTTTAAAACCAGGTTTATAGAACTCGCGGATTGCTGAAATCTTGTCTCGCATCGAACGCAGCATATTTATACAGGGTGACTGGTAATTAGTGACCGATACTTAAACACGTGATTATACTCATGATAACAAACAACTTTTACTATGAGACCCAGCCTGAAATCGCGAAAACAATATCACCCTACATTCATGTTCGCATAACTCGGTTAAAATGTCAGCAGCTGATTTTTTTTCGCGATTTCAGGTTTAGTTGCTATTCCACCAATTCGCACTAAGCGCTTCCAAATGTCTTTTATAATGCTCATAGCAAAAGAGTGGAACTCATTACCTGCGTCTGTGTTTCCGAACGCATACAACCCTAATCTCTTCAAAGTGAGAATGAACAGGCTTCTTCTGGGTAAGCTCACTCCATCGTTTGACTTTGTCTCTGTCACCTCTGATCTAGACTAAAGTCAAGAGCAAACCCATTACAAATAAAAAAAAGTCCCATAGTAAAAGTTGTTTGTTATCGTGTTTAAGTATCGGTCATTAATTACCAGTTACCCCAATGATCTTATACACAAGATGTGTTACGTTCCTAGAAACTAACATTTAAAATCTGGTCCCGCTCAATGTCCCAAAAAAAAGGGTCGTATTTTTTTACTATTACGCCTTGCTTGACGCGGACTAAAGACAATAGCCCAATGTGCCCTAATTGGGACACTTTCGAGTCTTCAGAAAACGCACGGTAGTAACATATCTGCCTCATTTTAATATAACATCATTGAGTCACCCTATATAGCCAGTTAGCTAAGTGGTAGCAGCGCAGATTTATACCATCACCAATAAGACATGATCAGCCTATATTGTTCTCACTGCTGGGAGGTCTCCTCTCTGTGAGAGGGGTCTGTGAGGGTGGATGTCAAAATGTCTGAATCTTATGTTCTAAATCTTTTTCCTAGACGTTATAGTTGATTTCAGTGTCACTAAATGTAACTGACTGCGATATCTAAGTACATATTATTTGCTTTACACGCGTTTGCAATCAGCGCTTGATTTATATGAAACATGTGTTACCTATCATGGATGAAGAGCTATGATTTCTCATGAAGATTACATTTTATAAGCATGAATTCACTGGTTACTGATTCATGTGCAAGTTAAGGCAACGCTCCATGTGAAAATTACTGATCTGAAAAGTTGACCATCGCTGAATTACATTAATAACTAACTTTACAGATAAAACATTGCTGAGCATTTTATACACAGGTAAGCTGTTGAAAATGTATGGATATTCTTGTAAAAACGTTTTTGTGGACTCATAGACGACACTAGTGGCTCATTGGCTAAAAGTTATTTACGCTACGATTTAAAGATAAGCAATTTTAATTATTTTAATTTGAGATTTGTATGTACTGGATTCTGAGTAGGTATCAGTGTAAGCGAGTCATGAACTCACCTGTACATGAAACCGCAGTTAATGTGTAGAACAACGTTTTAACTATGACGAATGGGAAAAACTTTATACACGAAAATAGGTAGACGTATTATCAAAATTCCCGAGATTTGTAATCGATAAGTCTGACAGTGATGAATTATGATAAAATTGATGTTAACTTGAGGCAAAGAGATTAAAATTAGTATTTAATGTCTTTGACTTGAGGTACCACGTGTCGTTCTAATGACGTGTTCGAATACCTGCACGCGTAGCTTGCAGGACCATCATAGAAAGGGGTTTTGTCGACGGAAGAATACCTAGACAAAAAGACGTTTCCTTGTAGACAGTAAGACGGTAACAAAGTACGTAGAAAGAGTCAACTGCACTTTTTACGAAATTCACTTTTTTTACATAATTCGACTCAGAATTCTTTGTTTTATCGTAGGATTTACTAATTTACTAATATTAAGTCACGAATATAAAGACAACTACACCAATTTTTCACAAAGTGGAAAAAACAAATAAAAATATATATTACAGTAATATTGGCCTTAACCATTTCCTTGCTAATGGCCTATTAACTAAATGATGTAAAATAGAACAACATAGCTTTGTTCTTCTATTAATATGTCACAGTTTTGCGTTCAAAACGCTCTGCTGTAAAAGCATGATTATATAACGGTATATACGTTGCGGCGTCGTGTAGAAAGTTTTCTACTGTCTTTAGCTAATCGCTATGATTACAAAATCAAATTGTCTTCACTACCCTAGACAATTTGTTAGTTGTCAGTGTGATTTTGACAGTTTGAATCATTGATGGTTTGAATAGAATACTTTCTTCCGAAATATTCAACTTAAATAAGGACCTAGACAAAGATCGTTAGAATCGAAAGACAAAAGGATTGTAGAAGGATTTCTACTGTCACTTTGTATACAAAGAGATGTGTCTATTCTTCGTAGAGACAGAAGAGGTCATGCTACGCGGGCTGATAAGATTTAAAGCAGGACGTTGGTCGTAACCGCGACTGTAGATCCACGCCGGTCGGGTTCGATTCCCAGGTTGGGCAAAATCTTACTAGGAATTTCTCAGTATCAACCTGGAGTCTGGATTTCTGGCCGCTTAATGGAAATAGGCTTTTTCTCTAATACTTAAACAAACACTTTTTTTTGTTGGTGGGAAATCATCAAATAACTTCTCGCGCTCTGGACGGAGCGGGAGACTCTCGTGGTAGACTTTTACTAAAACCCACCGGTGTTCCTTCAATCGAATGGGCCAGGGCCACGGTAGCACAGACATCGGCCCTTGTAAGCCCCATCAGCTAGTGCTGACATCTCTTTGAGGCGCGCGTGGAACACAACGCGCCGTCGACTCGGGCCTGGTCCTTACCGGACGGCGAGCTACCTATTGCTCACCGTCTGCAAGCCCGCGCCTGCGGTGGCCGGGAATCGGCTCTAAATTCCCGACGCCCAGAGTGTCTCCTGCGGCGACTAGGAGCGTGAGGGCGCAGAGATTGCCACTCTCTCTCCGTACCAGGGCCGGACGCGAGAGATCGCCACGTAAACTATCCTAACGGGCGAAATCTAGGTCTGACGAGTCTGGAATAACTCGTGCAATGCACAGTAATGCAGGTGTAAAGTTATGTTATAGAATGGAATGTGCTGACTCAAACAAATGAAGATAGTACAATCATTCCGGTCAAGGTCGTGTGTTCATTTGTTTCTGCGAAGCGTCACCGTGCGTCAGTCAGTCCGTCAATCGAGAATCAAGCCTAAATTGACTCCAATTTAAATTGGGAATCATACGTCACTAAATGACGATGACGGTCATTATGAAACAGTGGGTGTGCAACATACTTTATGGTCTAAATAGTGACCATTACGAAATTGTAATGACGTACGAAAGTAACCACTCTCGTGACGAGATTTGAGAAAATACACAGCCCTAATCATGGTCTATAATTCCAAGGTAACCAATATTTTGTAACAATGTTTTGATTTAAAAGAGTGTCCATGGAGTTTCTTGCCCGTTATTCTACTACGCTTTGGAATGGGCAACTAGCTTAATTTTTCTTTATTGTTCTGACTGACCGATTCCTTGACATTTTATAAGGGCCTTTAAATGGTTTAATTGATATACATAAATGCTTTGAGTTTCAGTTGGGTCAAAGATCAGATAGCTATAGCGAGGCTCACCAGTAACTACCCACTCACGATGCGGTAAAAAGAGGTATTAACCCCTTAAGCGTTCGCATAGGATGCATACCTACTGTATATCTATATAACTGATCTGTACCTACTTGCTATCTTGCAATATTAAAAGTTATTGATTGGCATCCAAACAAAAAAGAGCATTTAAAGTTAACAAAAAAACTTTACAATAAGATACGATCTGTGCGAGGCTACAAAGGTCCTATCTCAGCATAATGCTGTGAATGTCACTGTCTAGACCCTCTTGACTTTGAATGGTCTGAAATCGCCAAAAAATTGTGAGCGAGCGTGGTGATCAATGCTCGTTCCTTCTCTGAATGAGAAGGGGCCATTGCTAAACAGTGAAACAATTCCAGGATGATGATCACAGACTAACTTTGAATATTTTTTTATAGACTAATAATGACGTAATCACGTAGACGGTTCAGTGATCGCAATATTATTAGCACATATAAAACTGTCTAGCCCTTGTTATATAAAATAAAAGTTAGTCAGTTTTCACGACACTGCGATGTGAGACAAAATCTATTTTTATAAAAATACATATGATTTTCCGAGAAAAGTTGACTCAATAGAGGAAAACTGATAACCGTATGTTAAAAAATGACTATTCATTTTTTTTTAATATTATTAATTTACCTTCCAAAAAGTCTTCGAAAATCTTTATAAATAAAAATAGACCGGTATTTTTTGTTTTACAATGTTCGTAATAGTCCGAATTAGGTTTTTATGGAAAGAAAATTTGGAAAAGTTTTCAAGAAATATTTCGAATTCGAGAAAATCAGAAAGTCTTTATTTTTAGGGGATCTTGTATGAATTATTGAATTTTGTACGGGACAACGTTTGTCGGGTCAGTTAGTTAGAAATAAAATCCATTGTCCAGAAGTACCAATTCCTGAATCAAGCTCTTAATTCAACTGACTAACGATGTTAAAAATATATAGACCCTACAGGAGGTAGGGTCTGGTGTTAATCAAGACTAATTTAATATTAAAAGGCTGACTGCAACTTATACAGGGTTATTGGTAAAACACCAACAACCTCTTAAGGGGTCGTTGTACTCATTATGAACAACTTTTACTACCAAACCAGAAATCGCGAAAAAAAATCAGCTGTTCAGTACATTTATGTTCGCATACTTGTATATTATATCTAGCAATATTAAAAGTGATCGATTGGCATCAAGTGGTATCAAATTAAAAGCTATATTTTACTCAAGATACCTACTTTGTGATATGATAATAGTGTGTTCAAATTTCATTAAACAATATAAAGATCCAACAGAAAATCTTAAAATAAGAAACTAGTAAAATTCTAGTTAGGTATCTTTCAATTCTTTGCGAAATCAATAATACCTAAAAGTATAGTTTGTTAAAATAATAATCACACCCGAATACTGATTAAAATAGAACTACTTTTTGCGTTACACACTACCGAACTTTTCTTTTAAAGTTATTAAATTAAAATGGATTTGTTAAAATCAATAACTTTTCCGAAGTCTACACAGTAATATGTTAACACAGCATAAATTAGTTAGTAGGCTACGTAGAAATAACAGCGTGTCCTATCCACGGTAGGTACACTTAGTCATAATTCAGTCACCACAAGTCCGTGCCAGTTGTAAGCGCTACGGCGCGTGTTACGATTTGTCAAATGGTATTTTTATTAGATCATTTCTGGCGTTTGATTTCTTTTTGTAAACAGCTTTTTTTTCTTTTAAAATATATATTTATAGTGGAGGAAAATTAAGTGAAAATTAATAAGTTTTCATACAGTTTTTTCCTGGTGTTTTTTGTATAAAAATTACTGCAATTTTTTTTTTGTGAAGATTTATTTATCATGAAATTAATTAATTTAGAATTGATTGAGTGCACTATTTAATCACTATATTAAATCACAAAAAATACTGAATAAACAAAAAACAAAACCCAAAAGAAAAAAATATCAAAAAATAATTCCTAAATTATTAAAAAAAAAACACGTAATTGATCATAAAAACTAACCTTATCAATCTCGTTCGCACAAAACACACGATAAAATATAAAAATACAAAATTCCTTGAGCTCTTATCCGTTTGGGAGTAGGTATAGGAGTATGGACAATTCCTTTTTGCCCACCCCTTATATACGAGTATGCCTCGGATCGGTTAACTGAATTGAGTACTCTGTGGCCACAGCGCGCTTTCGCGAGACAATTTTCTCGTTAAGATTATGCTTTTGTAGTGTGATTGGAAAATTCATTTTAGATTCTTTTTTCGATTTTTTCGGTGATTTGTTTAACTGTTGTAGCTTGATAATAAAGAATGGGCAATTCATTTTCTTTTTTGAGGATTATTTTGCGTTGCTGCCTATTCCTCTAAGCAAAAATTAAAGTTTACTTTATTTACCTGTTTTTTTTTTTGATGATTTGTAGAATAGTTTCAAGTTATTGTTAATAAGAATGGAATATTGTACGTTGCCTGAGGTATGAAAAGGAATTTATTTTATTTAAGTAAATTGCATGTCTATATTTCTTAGAGCGTTTTGTATTTTCAGTTGTGCTTCAGTAATTATTCACTATTATTATCGAGTCTTTATTCCCAGCATTGAACGTAGAACAATTACATATAAGAATAAAACAATAAAATTACATGTTTTTTCCAGAAAATATAATTTAGAAATACCAACCTCTCTTCGTTTAGTTTTATTATTTTCCAGTAATTTTCCTCAAAGTTACAAAATTCATTCTTAAGACAAGGATCTTTTCAAATTAATTTCATTACTACTAAGAATTATTACTGTACGTCTGGATGTCGGGAATCCCACACATCTGTGCCTCTATCTTATATCTCTATGGTTATTTTACTTTACGGTTTTTCTGCTATAAAGTATTTAAGTGGGTGTTTATACGACGATGGGCCAAATATTTATAAAAGTTCCATTAAAAGACGTGACTGCTTTCGTGGTCGCTAGAAAGATTGCTGTGGGATTCCTTTGTCCGATTCTTGGGTCGTGGATAGATTTATAGGGTTTTTCCCTTAGGGTTTTTTTAAGGGTTGTAGTCTAGTTTTTGTACCCGATTAATAGTAGTCGGCTTTTCCCCTATTTACATGAAACCTTAGTTTGGTAAAATATCCGTAGGAGGTACGACACAAGCCAGACCATTCCAATTTTGAAACAATTTTGCTTGCAAATGGTTTGCGAGAATAGCGACGGAACTACAAATTTCTTTATGTTAGAGCATAGTGCAAAATGTAAATGATTTATTGAGGGTTTGACTTTACTGATTAAAGGAAAATTTATCGTATTTGGCGTCTCTGTTTACAATACAATATCAAAGATTTGTGATCGTTTGGCATACAGTATTCAATTTGACAGAATTATGAATTACGTCGATATTCTCGCAATCCAGCGAAATGTTTGGTGCCGTTCCGACTTTCTATTGTTTTAAGAGATCAAACGACCAGGGTTTCTTCAATGAATCAGTGCTATACTTAAAGTAACTTTAAAGCGGGTTGCAGACCAAAAACTAAACTAAGTTAGTTTAGCTTAGCTCACATAGCTGGCGTAGTTTTTCATACTTGTGTGCAGACCGCAAACTATGCATATATAAAAAACAAACGACAGTCAGTCGGCGGCTGAAGATGTTTTTTCATACATTTTGTACTAGACGCTCACAGTCGGCGGCCGACTATACGCGTTGGTGTGAACGCGGCCTAAGGTATAAAGGTGTTCGTTTGTTTGATAGTACTTTATCTCTCCTGCTTACCCTTTCGAAGAATACAGATGAGATGCTATGTATCTATATAATTAAATGACGTGTTCAAACTGGCTGTTGACCCAGCTGATCTTAAGCGGCCAATATAACAAGTGCAACACCTCTTAAGTCACGTCGACCTAGGAGAGTACGTGTCATGGCGTTGCGTTCGTAAATTATGGAATATTACCTATGTTCTGTAACAATGTTATTTTAGAAAAAGTTCGGCTCCATATATTATCATATATGTCACTCATTAATGATATTTTATTTCTGTACAAAGGACGTAAAACACTTTTACATGTCAAAAGAAATACCTGATGAGTTCGGTCATACCTTTGTGACAGTGTCCTTTTAAAATCTTGATTGATGTTCTAATTTACGTCCGAATTTTAAGGAGGAAGCGTCAGGGTAGCCCGTCGAAATTCAAATTTTCTTACGGTTTTTTGCAATTTGCAAGTCAGTATTAAGTTGTATGTTAATTAAAGTATGATTTGCCGCCGTAACAAATACCTATGTTTTTACAGAATTATATACAATAGAATCAGTAATACAACTCCTTAAGTTAGTATAATCCTAAAATGTCAAGATTTCATGAAATAGTCATTTTTTGGGATTACCTGGTCTTAAAGAGTTGTACCCTTTAATGATTCTAATTATGTAAATAGATACTTGTTACGACCGCAAATTATAATTTGATCAACGTACAATATAATACCGACTTGTAAATTGCAAAAAAAGTAAGAAAATTTGAATTTCGCGGGCTACCCTGACACTTCCCCCTTAAATAATTATATTAATATTGTGGATAGGTAGATAATGAGATTATTTAAAATAAGCTGCATTTTATATTAAAAAAAAAGAAAAGTCTTCATTGTGTAAATTGAAAAGTATTTGTAGTAGGAAATTAATATGTTCCAGATAAGTATATCGAAACTTATCACATGGCCTTGAAACATGTTATCTTACAAGCCTCTAATAGATGTAAAGATTAGGCTAATCTATGTATGTATATGTATAATAAAAATCAATTGCAAAAACTCGAAAATGTCTCGACCGATTGTGATGTAACTTTGGTAAGTGGTGTGCGCGCCGGAGAAGGTTCCTAACAAAAAATTGCATATAATATTTATAATACTTAGTAACAATAAGAGTGGTGAGTGGGTGCGTCCATCAGACATTTCTGGTTGTTCTCGTCTGGCTAACGGCGAGTACTTGCACAGACATAACCAAGTGGCCAGGATTATTCACCAGCAACTTGCTTTGTACTGGGATCGGTCTATCATTACTGACAGGACTATTGTAGTGGTGATAGATCGATTAGCGTGGCACACAATGATAATCAATGTTACCTTTCCACATGATGAGAATCTCGTGAAAGCTGAGAAAGATAAAATAAAATATCTTGACTTAGAGCACACGAGGTTATTGACGTGGAATGTAAGCTCAGCTGTCATTGTCATTGCCAATTGTCGTAACGGCCAATGGCCTGATGGCCGAAAGTCTCGATCAACATCTTTCGAGGCTCTCGTTAGGCGGTTGGATCAAGGGCCAGATTCAGAAGGCAGCTTCTCGATACGGCTCGCATTGTGAGGAGGTTCCTGTCTCTGGAGCCGTAACCAGCGGTAGCTTGGACCCTGCAACCGTCACCGGCAGACCTAGTTTAATATTTTTAAATGATTTTTGTCTTTTTTTAAGAAATTAATGTACTTATATTTTTTATGGAAAAAATTAAAAAAACTAAATAATATTATCCGAAAATTAAATTCCAAAATCTGATCAAAGAGATCATAATATCTACAATTGCCTATTTATGTGTCAGATGACCTGTCTTTTCGATTGGTATTGGTTGGGACAATATTTTTGATTTAATAAGACAGACACTTAATTATAAGTAGGCCATACGTCACTGGTAAAAATCCTTGACCTTGAGCTGACTTAGCGTAGTAAGGAGTTTCAATAGAGAGGCCAGCTTATACTGGATTTGTTGCTATGCCTTACTTTCAAATAATCAAAATCCTATAAAAAATAATCAGATAATCAAATAGAACGGTCGGAAGTACGGCGCCTCGTGTATATCAGTACGAATCGAGATACGATGATGTAGTCAGCCACGACAACTATTGTGCAATCGTCTACGTCACATGATTGGCTACCTACGACCGGCGTAAGCGCATGCGGCGCGCGGCGGGACGAGCCCCCAGTGTATCGAGATAATAGACTGATAAACGACTTGGTTTACATTCCAAAGGTTTTGGCTGTTGGAAATCTTTTTTGTGATTTTGAACGAACTTTTTTCGGTTTAATACACGGGACGGGCTCATGGCTAAGTAATAACAGCCGCACCGGTCGATCGATCAGGTTAAGCTACGCTTGCCGCGGTCGGTCCGTGGATGGGTGACCATCTTTACATACCGAGACCCCTCCGTGCCTCGGAAAACACGTTAAGTCGTTGGTCCTGGCTGTCATTCGTGGATCTTTGACAGTCGTTACAAGCCCGAAAGTCTGACAACCAGTCTTACCAAAGGGTATAAGTACCCAATAACTGGGTTGTGGAGATCAGATAAGAAGTAGCTCCAAGTAAAATACTGGCATTCAGTTGCATCCGGTTAGACTGGAAGCCGACTCCAACATAGTTGGGAAAAGGCTAGGCAGATTGATTGGAGTCGGTTTAGTTAGTGGATCAGTGAACAAACTAAACTAAAGAAAATATTGCTAGCTTCTAGCAAGCAAGAAAGGGCATAAAGGAAATTAGACAATGCATGAATTTTATAAAACCAAGAAAGATTGAGATTTTTTTTATACAAGCTAGAGAGAAAAGACATAATTAGTAAAAAAAGTTAAAAATTAAAATCACGCGTTACCTACTTATAAAAGCTGTACGTACAGTCTTGCCTCCAGCCTAAAGGTGGTTTTACACCGGCGAGAATTGTTTGTATGGCAAAATTTCTATCCACGTCCTGCCCATTTTTGGTGTAAAAGGTAATATGCGCGAGGATGTGCGAGGCAAGACTTGAAATATTTGTTAGTACATTAATGAACTTTATTGCTCTAAGAATATAGTATTTACTTACTTTGTAAAACGGATACACAAATCTCGCACCGGCGTTGACATATATAATACTGACATACGCACTAGCCATCGAGGAACCGCACGGTCTCTCTCCGTCAAGCGCTAACTCGCGATATCACGCGATGGCTCGCGCTGGCACGCGCTGTTTCGCGCCGGCTCGTTCGCTTTGACCATCGCGAGACGTCGCTGCGTACCATAGTCTCCAGCTCCCAGCCAGCACGCGAGACGGCTGGCCGGGCGGTGCGTCATTGCGCGAGCTGGCGCGAGGTAGCGTTGGCCATCACGAGACGGCGCGGTATAGTGATGGACATCTTTCGGTGTAAAAGGGTAAGCGTGATTTTAATTCTTGCCAATCTCATCCACGCTTCGCCTCGCCAGTGTAAAAACACCTTTACAGGGATGACTGATTATCGTTTTCATTATCTTTTATCGAAATTGAGTAAGTACTTATCACATTATATCTCTAGTTGATCCTATTCCTCATTCTGATGATGCTGAATCATTGTTTCAAGGTGCCGTCCAATGATATCATCACAAGGGCCTGGACACATCACCACGGCGGCGCAGCGCACCCGCACGTACACGGCACCGTGACGGCGGCGCCGCGCCGTACCGATGGACGGTGGCGGCGTCGCGCTATGCCGATGTGTCCAGGCCCTTACTGTCATCAGCAGTTATCGGATAATCGGGCGCTTATATACCACTACTTATACCTAAACTTCTTCCCACGAAAGAATAATATGGACATTCCTTTCTGAATAAATAAGTAATCCCGGGTTCCCGGGGTTAAACAATTTTGTAAAAACAACAACAAAGTTAATGAAATTACAGCAGTGATTTAGTATCTTTATCTTTATTTTATTCAAAACAAATGTAATATCAATAAAAAATGATAATGTGCACAATGTGATCAAGAAGTGGAAACTGATTTATCTACAGTATGTTAACCAACAGAGGGCGTTCCCGTTAATCCGCAATAGTATAGCATCCATACATGCTAAAAAAAATATTACCATTCGAAAACAAAATGTTTTTTTTTTTTTTTTTTAATATTAAAATATTCATTAAAAATGCTAAAAATATTCAAAAATATATAAAAATATTCACTAAAAATAAAAACTAAATTGCGATATTTCCGTCCTTCAAGTACGCGTGTACAGAGTGTTTCTTTTACGTATCAATTTAACATTTTTAGTGAATATTTTAATATTAAAAAAAAATAAAAACCATTTTGTTTTCGAATGGTAATATTTTTTTTAGCATGTATGGATGCTATACTATTGCGGGTTAACGGGAACGCCCTCTGTTGGTTAACATACTGTATATAACAGATTAGTTGTCGAATCGACTAATTTGTTGTATTTTATACGAACAGAAGGTATTCTGAAAGGCATGTCCGTATTATTCTTTTGTGGGAATAAAATTTAAGTTTAGGTATATTAGCGCCCGATTATGCGATCACTGGTCATCACCATAAAGGCTCCGCAGACTCCGGTAGAGCAATTTTAATGAAGTTTTCATAGAAATTGTTCCCAATCGATTCAGCAGTGGTGAGTATAGTCGTCGACCTGTAGTCCGCATACTGTCGACGCGTCGCACGGACCCGCTAGCGAATATTTCTCCGCTGTTAAAGTTGCGTTTTACAAAAATTAATTACCCATTTAAAATTAAAAAAAAAAATGCCCAATTGTAAGACCAGGGATTTACTAATACTATCGTCGTCATGCCGTTAAAAAATCACTTGTAGTTTACACAATAACCCCGCTGAACTCCTGACTACGATATAAAAAGTTCTCGTACTATTGCGTCATATTAATGAACCAGCTAGGAATTCCATGACAGCTATTTATTATAATGACTCATTCATAGTTCCCAGTAATTCATAAAAAGGCGTAAAAAAAAAGTATGAACGCATTTTTTGCGAGTCGCGACAGTTTTAAGAGCACGTGCAAATCCAAGATTGCGTATAATGTTCGAATTTCAATTTTAAAATGGTCGCTCATAATGGCGTCACTTTCAAAGAAAAAGTGACAGCAAACCAAAGCAAACTGTCAAAATCCATACATTTTGTTTTAGTTCCATATTTTGCCGCGTGTCAAGATAAAGTGTGCAGCGAGACTAAGGTTGTAAATCGCATGGCATGGTTTTCTAAATATGCTGATCTTTTGACTCGTGTCAGTTATCACGTAGGGAATTTTGATTACGATCGTCCGAATGAACGGCATGCTTATGCTACCGCGCAATAAAAATACCTGTTAGGGTGATATCAGGAAATGATCGTAGTTTTACGAAGAAACTTTTGTGCTATCTTAATCTAGGAATTTGTTATTTAAGATATGCCATCTCACGCATTCTTAGAGGTTAAGTCTTAAGTAATAGGTCCGCGTTTTTATGAATAAGAATAATAAATTTAGGTAAAAAAAAATACAGATAAAATTATAAACTAACATAATATCGACGGCTCCTAAGTATACTGTACTTTTAATAACTTTAAAAGAAAGCGATAAAAAGAGTGAATGGTTATATTTCAAATGTTAATAGGTACAATCAAGAAAAATAACTAATCATAGTGAATTTAATATAAAATAAGGCCTATCAGCAGTGCAAAATAAATTTCATATTATTTTATTGATACGCTCTTTTTATCGCCTTCCTTTAAAGTTATTAGAAGTACAGTTGACTCAGTATACTTAGGAGCCATCGATATAACATCCTCCTTTTTTAAAGTCGGTTACAATAAGATAAAGGAATGTGTTGAAGTTTCCTGGATTATAGATTATTAGACGTGAGGATTGCGCATTTAATCATAAATAAATTACAAATAACCAAAATACGTATACATATTAAATTTACCGAAATAAAGGAGTAAAAATTACAGATCATTAGCTTTCCCACCAAACCATGCCAACCAAATAATTAAATTAAACCCATTCAATTCTATCACGACTCATCAATGAAATAAAATAAAAAATATTCCCGCCAATTTTAAACCACCTGTCAAAATGACAACTATTTTTTAATCCAACCGTCGCGCGTCAGTCGGCGAACTTCTTAAACAGCCAGTGCTATTAGATCATAAAACCTTTTTTTCTGAAAAGATGACCACAAAAAAGGAGGATTTCATCATGGTGTTGACAAAAAAAGTGAAAAAGATAAAAGTTTGAAGTATTGCGTACGTGACTTTAGAAGCGTATAATAAATAACGCTACGACCGACGGCAGTGGAGTGACCTAGCAGAGTCGGTGGCCCAGGTAATTAAGTTCTGTCTTAACTTTTGAAAGGATTAACAAAAAAAAAAAAAAAACATGTGCGATCTAATGAACACATTATTTATTGTACAGGTTTTTTTAGTTTATAAAAGCGTAGGTATGTACTATGTAGGTATTATCAACAAAATTAATATATTTTGTGCAGTTATCAATCTACGTCATTTTCACCTATGTAAAAACGGTTGAAGGATACTATAAAAAACTAGTAGACCTGGCGAGTACAATCTTTTTTAGATTAAATTCTAAATAAACTAAAAAATGTGGTTCCAATATTAATATTTTTAGGATGCTTTTGCAGCTGCCCCGTTTCTGTAGCGCATCGGAGATGTTTGCTCAGAACCGAACTGACGGCTTCCATGCGCAAAAAAGTTGCATCACTAATGCGTAGAACGCGGGTCAGTGACAATAGCATCCTGAAAACTGTGATGGAGAGTCCTTACTCCACTTTGCTGAGGCACTATGTGTGGAGAATGGTCACGTAGCTTATTTCTTGCTTTATCGTTCTCTGCACATCCTGCCTCAGTCACCTACTATTCTTCTCCTTCTATCTGTGTACTACTAACACTAGGGATAAGGTACTTTACTAACAAAATGGACCATATTGTTGTCTGAACTAAATAAATAAAAAAATATAGTGAAAATACCAAATTTCCTATAGTTTTGTGATTAGAAGGCGGTTCCAGGTGCTACATCCACCTATTAGTTAACTATTCCACTGGTAGTCGAAAATTCGAAATCGGATCTCATAAAGTGGAGACATCCAGTAACCAATGATGTTATAAGTAAAAAGACGTAGATAGGTTACTTACCCAACATTCGATGTTCAAAAACGACACAATGTCGAACTATTAGGTGGCACGTGGAAGTAGGACGGCATGTCGTAATTATCGGGAGCGAAAAAGAGACAAGACGACGAAAATGTAGCTAATTAGCCACATTTTGACGTGTCACTTGCGGAGCTTGTATAACCTATCTACGTCTTTTTACTTATAATATCATTGCCAGTAACCATATTTTTGCCCTCGGAGGAAGTACCCCCTCCAATCAAAATCCCCGACCACAAAAAAATTATATAAACTCGTAAAACCTGTATACCAAGTTTCGTCCAGATCGGTTGTGAAATACTACCTGTAGAGGAGTAGCAACAAACTGACAGACGAAAGCAAATTTTGCCAGACGCTCCCTTTGCCCGGTCATTAAACAAGGTATTTTATCCACAATAAACCACAAATGATATCAAAATCAATGTAAATTGTATTACTAAATAACTACTATATTAGACATTTTTAGATTTATTTCAGGAAAAGGATTATTTCCTGGTTGTGCGGTTTGTCTCGTCACCTGGTGCATCTTCTAGGTATTTGGTTATTTTTTTATAAACATCAATCATATTACTTTTCCCAACTATGTTGGAGTCGGCTTCCAGTCTATCCGGATGCAGGTGAATAGCAGTATTTTACCTGGAGCGACTGCCTATCTGACCTCCACAACCCAGTTACTGGGTATTACCCAGTAACTGGGTTGTGTTACCGACTAGGTTGTGTTACCAAGAGGTATCGTATTACCCAGTGGGTAATACGATACCTCTTGGTAAGACTGGTTGTCAGACTTTGGCTTCTGACTACACGTAACGACTGTCAAAGCAACAAGCAAACCGCACTTTAATATTACTAACTCTCATCTGTATGCCCATCATTGCGGACTCCGCTCAGTCAGCATATGTAAGTGTCCTTCTATCCTCAAAACTTGCAACTTAAAATATCTCGGGGTTCAAATAGACGAGTCGCTCTCATTTAGACCACATATTGACAGTTTGGTTACAAGAGTGCGCAGGTTAATTTTTGTGTTTAAAAAATTGCGAGCAATTGCAGATAAAAAACTAATGTCACAGGTTTACTTGGCCCTAGGTCAATCTGTAATACAGTACTGTATTACTTCATGGGGTGGAGCACCAAAATCTTACTTACTACCTCTTGAAAGAGCACAGAGAGCAATTTTAAAAGTAGCAAACTTCCATCCCTTTCTCTATCCTACAGATCTGCTATACAAATCCTGTAACGTGCTGACTGTTCGCCAGCTTTTTATAACGCACTTGGTATTAAAACAGCACACCATGCTCTCCTATAACACTGAAAGTACTAATAAGAGACGGAATGATATTGTATGTGAGTCAAACGCATCCTCTAAATATGTTTTTGTAAATAGATTTTATACATTTTTAGGCCCATTTCTGTACAACAAATTAAATAGGAAATTAAGTATGTATAAATTAAATAATTACGATTGCAAAAAGGTTATTCTGCAATTTTTACTTAGCATATCATACAGTGAGACAGAGGATTTACTTGTTGTATGTAAATAAAACATGTTAGTCTTTTAAGTTAATATTAGTTTCTATTTTAGTCTTCTCCATTGTTAATTTTATATTTTAAAAATTTTAAGCACTTTTCTAGCCTGAAACACAGGTTCTACCTAGTTCAGGCAAATGAGCAACTGTGCCCTCTATAATTTTTAAGTTATATTATTGTAAATCTGCACCATTTTTATAAATAAACGATATTATTATTATTATAAAGATCGTGAATGACAGCCGGGACCAATGGCTTACCGAGAAATGGAGGGGTCTCGATATGTAATGGATGGTCACCCATCCACGAAAGGACCGCAGCAAGCGCATTTTAACCGTCGCTTGACTCGTGCAGCTGTTATTATTTAGCCACAAGTCCCCCCTAATTTTTTATAAACGTGATTGGTACTTATTATATCAGCCATTTAAGCCGCTTTGCAGGGCAAGGGCCCCCTTTCTTCCTATCTTATTAATAGGTATCTATTGACTAAATGAAAAATAATAAATTTACTTTAAAAAAAAGTAAAAACTGACTTTAAAAACCAAAAACAAATAACATAACTTTCCTAAAAAAGTTGAAATTTTAGTCCACGTACGAAATTCTGTGACCCAAACACGGACGTGTAACGTAAACAAATGAATTTTGAACATAGGGGTCAATTTTGCAAATAAGAAAATTAAAAAAAAAAGAGTTTTGCAAACTGTACCGAGTGACATCAAATGCTTTGCTTACTGTGAGGGTCTCGAAAAAACGGAACCCTAAAAACAAAGTATTCCCAGCTTTGCGATTCGCAAGTCTATTTTTATGAGACCTGCGGTGGAAAATAGTCTCTTAGATGCGACAAAACTCATTTGGAAACTAATGTATTTCTGCGCCATTTTTTTTTAAGTTTGGGTATACGACGTCTTTGTTCGTACTTACATTACTTGCAATAAAATTATCGCCGATGCCGATATATCGGCAAACCCGAAGTATCGCCGATATATCTGCATCGATATCGGAATCGGATGCACCCCTAACTCTGGCTAGTTGCCAGGTGAATCTTTTGACACCCGACATGACTTGTCTCCTCGGAGCTCGTGGCTAAGTAATAACAGCCGCACGGGTCAATTCATTAGGTTAAGCTACGCTTGCCGGGGTTGGTCTGTGGATGGGTGACCATCTTTACATACCGAGACTCCTCCGTGCCTCGGAAAGCACGTTAAGCCGTTTGTTCCATGCTGTCTTACATGGATCTTTGACAGTCGTTACGGGTCGTCAGAAGCCCGAAATTCTGACAACCAGTCTTACCAAGGGGTATCGTATTACCCAGTAACTGGGTTGTGGAGGTCAGATAGGCAGTCGCTCCATGTAAAATGCTGGTATTCAGCTGCATCCGGTTAGACTGGAAGCCGACCGCAACATAGTTGGGAAAAGGCTAGGCAGATGATGATGACTTGTCTCCGAGTTCTGCACTTAGAGTAATGAAAACTGGTCGGAAATAAAATTCTTTTTTTTTATGTTGCAACTTATTTATTTATTAAAGAACACCAACAGCATATATTTAGTTTGTTGCAACACTTCTTCCCAGTTAAAACACTAGGAAGTGGTGAAGGACAGGTGTTCTATGGGACTGTCTTGTGTAAGTTAGACGATCAAAAACTGCTGATTGTCAGTCTAATATGAATAAAAAAAAATCTTTTGTTACAAGGCTTTCTAGTAATTTTATCATGTGTAAATAATCTATTCATTGCATTTCCTCAAACACATTCTTTAAGGAAAAAAATAAAAATCCACAGCGAAAAACATCTAACGTGTCGATACTAAGCCGTGGATTTAAAAGTTAAATCAGTTCTGAAAAATATACGAACCATCTGATATACTGAGGCACATTTAACATAATATATGTATTTTCATCCTCTACTATATTATAATTTTAAATTAACACATCTTTTGGCGATCCTTTTGTAAATGTTCCTTCTGATATTGAAGAATTGTTGACCATGTACTTATAAAGTTTTAAGAAATTCTTTATTTTGATTTTTCACGTTATTTAAAGACCTTTACTTACTATATTTTTTGATCTTTATTAGCAATATTAGGGATGATGTATTGGTGTAACGCCGCAGGTCGTGGGTTCGATTCCCATCCAGGACAAACATTTGTGTGCATGAAAATATCTGTTTGTTCTGAGTCTGGGTGTAATTATCTATTTAAGTATGTATTTACAAAAAAAAAAGTAGTATAATTATATAGTATATCAGTTATCTGGTTTCCATAGTACAAACTCTGCTTAGTTTAGGATCAGATGACCGTGTGTGAACAATGTCCCAGGATATTATATTATATTATTTTCAGCCATTCAAAAATGTAATATACTATATACTTAATAAATAAATAAAAAAATAATTAGCCAGCTGTACAAAAATGCAGCTCAGGGACTCATAAATCTGGACTGGGCACGCCACTATTGCTGCGATAAGTCTCCTCTTTGAGGAGTGGTTGGAGAGGCGCCACGGCGTCATCACCTTTCGCCTGACGCAAGTCCTCACTGGACACGGGTGCTTCGGGAGGTTCCTATTCCGGATAAGGCGGGAGGAAACGCCCGGGTGTTACCATTGTGTGGATCGTCCGGAGGACACGGTGGAGCATACGGTGGAGGTCTACCCGGCTTGGGATAGAGCACCGCCGCGTCTTCGCGGAGGCGATCGGCGGCAGCGATTTCTCGCGTCCGGCTCTGGTCCAGGCTATTGTACGGAGCGAAAGTGCATGGGAAGCCGTCACCTCTTTCTGCAAAGCAGTAATGCTCGCGAAGGAGGAGGCTGAACGCGTGAGGGAGAGGTAACCTCGATTCCCGGCCACCGTAGCCGCGGGCTTGCGAACGGCGAGCAATGGGTAGCTCGCCGTCCGGTAAGTATCAGGCCCGGGTCGACGGCGCGTTGTGTTCCACGCGCGCCTCTAAGAGATGTCAGGAGTAACTGATGGGGTCCGCTAGGGCCGATGCCTGCCAGGGTTTCGGGTTGTTTGAAAAAGTCACTGTAGCCCGAAAAAAAAGGCCCTTTTAAATAAACGACACTTTTGTAACTTTTCTTTACGTATATATACTTATATATGTATATATATATATATATATATATATATATATATTACTTCGGTGCCTGGGTAATACGATACCCCTTGGTAAGACTGGTTGTCAGAATTTCGGGCTTTTGACGACCCGTAACGACTGTCAAAGATCCATGTAAGACAGCATGGAACAAACGGCTTAACGTGCTTTCCGAGGCACGGAGGAGTCTCGGTATGTACAGATGGTCATCCATCCACGGACCAACTTGGCGACAGAAATGTTTCCATGGTTCTTCTCTGAAACAGCTTTTTTACAACGAGCTTTACTGCCAACGGATCTTTTCAGCTATATTTTTACAACACATTCGGATCCTGAATTTAAACCATAACTATTCCTGTCCTCATTCTGTCTTATTTTACATACACAAGGACTTGAGGACAGCGAACTGAACCAGGTTCACAGAACTTACAGAGTTTTGAACCGATGTTTATATGAAACTGAGTATAATCAGGTCAGGAGATAGTTCATATGTTTGTTTGGTTTGTTTCTTTTTTAATATATTTTAAGGTTTCGTGTTGTTTAGGTTTATTTTTATAGGTTAAGTGTTTCAGAATAGTATATTATGGTCGGTGGTAAAAAAAAAACGAAAACAAAACTAAAGACAACGACATCCGAAATTAAAGTTATTTTTCACATTGTAGTGTTTTTTGGAAGTCGGTGGTATTTTTTAATGTTTTTTTTTTCACGTCAATTCATTTAACACTACTTGCCATGTAAAAAACAATGACATGAAGTTTTATAACGTCATCAACACAGAACAGGTAAAAAAGGTCTTTTATCTGTTCTGTGGTCATAAACATAACCAAGTGGATTAAATATCTTTTATAAACAAAAAACCAGCCAAGTGCGTGTCAGACCACGCGCAATGAAGGTTTCCGTAGTTGCGATGAATTTATCCCAAGAACAAACTTAACATTGTAGCTGAAAAACATGTGTTCCCATACATTCCAACTGCAAATGTAAGTTTGTACGCACACTATTGAGTGATTTACCATGTTATATCTATCCATAGACGTCTTATAAGTTCTTCTGTCATCTATAGGTATAAAACTATTAGCTGTATTTTGTTCAAAATTTTTAGGCTCAGGAGTTTCGGAGATAACGAGAGCGGTCATAAATAAAAACGTACATTTTTATACTTATAAAAAATATATATTTGAGACCTTCACATAAGCCTTTTCATTTGATATGTCACGGTACAATTTGCAAACTTTTTTTTTTTTTTTTAATTTAGCCCCATACTCAAAATTCATTTATTTACATTACACCTTCGTGGTCGAATCACAGAAATTCATACGTGTACCAAATTTCAATTTAAACGATCTATTAGATTCGGAGTAAATTGGCTGGGACAGACGGATGGACAGATAGACACAAGAGTGATCCTATAAGGGTTCCGTTTTTTCCTTTGAGGTACGGTACCCTAAAAACAGCATACGGAACTAACACAACACTAAAATCAGATTACTCAAAGAGCACAGTTTTTCCCCAGACAATAAATGCCGTGGCATTACTATGTAGAGATGACCAAAATAAATGTCAGACGTACTGTGACCATTTTAAAAATTGACACTTCCATTTGTAATTCGAAGTTTGAACGACGAATGAAAAAAACATTTATGAACATCTGCTTTCAAGAATTTACGTCAGTAGTATGCATGGAATTGATTTGTAAAAAATGGGGTAATAGGGGTATACTCGTAATTCTGTCACAATTTTGTGAACATCTGCTTGTATTAATTTTACTGCTTTTTTGCTGATCAATAAACCCGACTGTCTTTCGTAGATCTTTGACAGTCGTTACGGGTATTCAGAAGCCCGTAAGTCTGACAGACAACCGATCGGAATCGGAATCCCGAAAGTCTGACAACCAGTCTAACCAAGGAGTATCGTATTACCCTGTAACTGGGTTGTGGAGGTCAGATAGGCAGTTACTCCATCCTGCTTCCTACTATAATTACTCAACCACGCCAGAACGACTGAACAGATCTGGATGAAAATTGGCACAGAGATAGATTATAGTCTGGAATAGCACAAGCTACTTTTTTTCCGGTAGTATACTTTCCTGTGGGATAATTCCGACATCCACGCGGGAGAAGCAACTTGCAAGAGCTAGTGGTATTCAGCTGCATCCGGTTAGACTGGAAGCTGAACCCAACATGGGAAAAGGCTCGGCAGATTGATCTGCTGATCAAAAATAATTAGCTACATCTGGGAAAAAGGCTTATAAAACTCGGATTTACAGCACAAGAGACAAAAGTTATGCAGAAAAAGTCATTTTGGGCAGATTGGGCGTTATATTTAATAGTTAGATGCCAATATATCTCTTTGACTGTTCAACCAAGGTAACCGATATAGCCCGAAGAATTGCCAAACTTAAGTGGCAGTGAGCAGGGCATATTGCTCGCAGAACAGATGACCGATGGGGCCGAAAGTTTCTGGAGTGGCGACAAGGTGGACTGATGACCTTGTGAAGGCCGCAGGAAACCACTGGATGCCAGAGGCACAGAGCCAGTCGAAGTGACGGTGTTTGTCAAAATTATAATGTCTTTTAAAATGTGTGTACATTAAACACGATTTGCATGCCCATGTGACATTAGAACATGGATCACTATTATATAAAAAGAAAACATCTACACGTATGTACTTGTTACCCATGTTTGCAAACGATAAATGATTTGATCTGGGTGGACGTCTTTCGGCTGAAATGCCGATGATGTTGATTCTCTGAAGTGTTTTGTCAAAATGTCAAAAAACTAGGCGTTTTTATTCAGCTTGTACCTAGCTATGTCGAAAAAGCCTCGACATAGCTAGATAAAGAGAAGAGAGAACTAAGAGGCTCATTGGCGACGTAAAACTGGTGGATACCAAGCTTCATAGCTTGGCTCATCGCCGAAAGGTTGCCTGCTTGTCGGTCTTCTACAGATTGTACTTCGGAGAGTGTGCCCGAGAACTTCACGACCTCATTCCACCGGCCTCCTTCCACCATCGGACATCTAGACGCACTGCCAGTTACCATCCCTACCTGGTTGCTATTCTACCAATTCGCACTAAGCGCTTCCAAATGTCAAATGTCTTTTATAATGCGCACAGCAAAGGAGTGGAATTCACTACCTGCGTCTGTGTTTCCGAGCGCATACAACCCTAACCTCTTCAAAGTGAGAGTGAACAGGCTTCTTCTGGGTAAGCTCACTCCATCGTCGACTTTGTCTCTGTCACTTCTGACCTAGACTAGAGTCAAGAGCAAACCCATCTCAAATTAAAAAAAAACATAAATCTATCAATCAATAGATTTGTATATCGATTATTACTACTGTTTTATTCTTGTACAATTTATAACGAGGTCGACTCTGTATCGCTGTCGTCATAAAGTCAGAGAAATGACTAGAATCTTTACAAAGATACTCTTCAGTTGTCATAACAAAAATCAATCAATCAGTCAACGGGACGTCAACGAGAACTAGATGACGGCGCGCGGCGCCGAAGTAGCGATGCATACATTTGCTATAGCCGCGTGTTCAACGCACACCACAACCGGCACGTGAACTTCGGTTCGAATAATCTCATTTCTCGTTGACGTCCTGTTGATGGTGGCGGTGGATAGTCGTCAAACTGACTTTACACACTAAAGTCGTATGTGAATTAAGGAAAAAAATGTAAAAAATTCATAATATTTTTCTATAATTAGTCAGCTATAGGATTTGATTCTTATCAGTCATTATTATCGTCAGGTGCAACCTCTAAAATTAAATAAGAACATTGCTTATAACAAAAATAAGTTTTCTATAGAGATTTGAAATTCCTCATATCTCATCTTCAAATCAGTGTCCTTTTAAAATATATGTTTGAGAACCTAGATATTCTGTAATCCAATCGGAATAAATACACACTACCTTAAGAATATGTTTGATTTACAAATTATTTTGGTATTTCGATTGTATGAACTACGCATGCTTCGGGAGTCAATCGACCTGCCTAGCCCTTTACCAACTATGTTAGTATCGACTTCCAGTCTAACCAGATGCAGCTGAATACCAGTATTTTACATGGAGCTACTGCCTCTCTGACCTCTACAACCCAGTTACTGAGTAATACGATACCCCTTGGTAAAACTAGTTGTCAGACTTTCGGACTTCTGACGACCTGTAACGACTGTTAAAGATCCACGAATGACAGCCGGAACCAACAGCTTAACGTGTTTTCCGAGGCACGCAGGTGTCTCCGTATGTAAAGTTGGTCACCCATCTACGGACCAGCCTCGGCAAGCGTAGCTAAATCTGATGTATACATTAAAACTAAAAACTATTATTACTTGTCACTGTGAAAGGATAGTGCATAGACTATGCACTATCCTCTCATGATATAATATTCTAATACAGTATTTGAATTGCAAGCAATGCATGTAAATAGACACACTGTCGCATTTGAACTCGAGAAAGTTGAACATGTGCGTCATCTTCGGCCTAGCCTTTTTTGCATTATTGTCGCCAACATTTAATCTACATATCGCACACCTAGATAAAGAGTAGCTCAACTCAAAATAATCGAAAATCGAATTATTGCGATTATCGGACTCTGCGTCGAAAACTACATTGACTGATTGACTTCAAAGACACATGGGTACCAATCTCCATTAATGAATTACAACATCATACAAAAATATTTTAAATTGATCAAATAGAAAACGAGTAAAACGTTTTTTACTGTTCCTGAAAAAAGGGGTACCTATTTTGAGCTGTGCTACTTTTGATCTAGGTGTGCGATATATAGAAGGTGTAACTCAAATAACGCACAACCTCATCATTCATTCATACTCATCATTGTACATTGTACTCATCACTATGCACAACTTTTACTATGGGACCAAATCTAAAATTGCGAAAAAATAACAGTTGTTCTTACATTTATGTTTGCATAACTCGTCAAAATGTAGGGAACAACAACATATTTTTTTTTTTCACGATTTTAGGTTTGTTGGCATATTTTAAGGGTGTACAGACCATCAAACTGAACAACTTTCTCCATGGACCCAACATCGTAATCGAGAAAAAATAATCAATAGTTCATTGACTTATGCAACCGTCCCATACATTTGGGTCGAGAAGGCTTATAGAAGTTTTGTATGGGGCAGCTGATTATTCCAGTGCCTTTTATTTTAGTGCGTTCCGAAAAGAACAATACAATCCAGAAAGTTGAAAACAATGTTGAATGGTACGCAAAAGGTTGGTTAAAAGGCCATATTATACGGAATTTTACCGATTTCGCTGATTTACATGAGTTAAAATACTGTATTTCTATAAGTTTTAATGCACTATATTATGAAAGATCATTTCAATTATGATCTAATGAATGAGCTTTTTTTTTTATTTTTTATATTTAACTAGCTTTTGTCCGCAGTTTCGCCCGCTTGGATGTCGAAAAACTAGAAGTATACTTATACAAAAATTTAATATTTTTTTAATTTATTAATTTTTCTCCATGCAAACTTCGGAGACAAGGGGGGGGGGGATGGTATATTTTTTACATTTTTATCAAAAGTTGAAAACTATGCAGCCTAAAAAAAATGTTTGAGAATGTGCAAACAGCGCTCTTTCATATGATACCCCACATGCCCTAGTAACCCCACTTTGAGTTTTTGAAACGTCATCTAGGGCGAAGATTTTATTGGCATGTCAGAAGTACTGTGAGAGGAATTTATGAAAGTGTTGTTAGACGATTTTATATTTTCTCTTTTATGTGATGTGTATATACAAACTGCGTGTTTAATTTTTGTAATTGGTTTTAAACCGTCTTTAACAAATAAATAAATAAATAAAATAAATCTAAAACTATTCCAAAATTCAAGTTGATAGCATTAGTAGTTCTTGAGATATTCAGCTGTGACAGACGGACAGACAGACTGAGTCGCACCATAATGGTTCCTTTTTACCATTTAGGTACGGAACCCTAAAAACCGACTTTTTAATGACGTCATCATCATCAGCATATAGCACCACTGTTGGACATAGGCCTCTCCAATCGCACGTCATCCAGCTCGATTCTCAGCAAACCTCATCCAGCTGCTACCAGCCACCCTTTTTTTTTTTTTTTTTTGTGGATGGGAAATCGGACTAGCGGACCCCTTCAGCTAGTGCTGACATATTTTTGAGGCGCGCGTGGAACACAACGCGCCGTCGACCCGGGCCTGGTCCTTACCGGACGGCGAGCTACCCGTTGCTCGCCATCCGCAAGCCCGCGCCTACGGTGGCCGGGAGTCGGCTATCAATTCCCGACGCCCAGGGCGTCTCCTGCGGCGACTAGGGGCGTGAGGGCGCAAAGATTGCCTCTCCCTCACGCGTTCAGCCTCCTCCTTCGCGAGCATTACAGCTTCGCAGAAGGAGGTGACGGCTTCCCATGCACTCTCGCTCCGTACCATGGCCTGTACCAGGGCCGGACGCGAGCCACCCTGCGAAGATCACCGCTCCACCTAGCCTATCCTGAGCTCCACCTACCGTACTGATTACTGATTAATGAACTAATTGTTTTTAATCAAAGATTTAATACTGGAAGATCACAAAGTCACAGGGGGCAATTAATCCCTAACAACGTGTTTACTATCTTTTAATTCTAACTCGAAAGCCAATGTGGCTTCTGACCCATAATAAAAATATATCAATAATAATCTGCTCCCCGCAGATTAATTATATTGGACATTGACAATTGTTTCCCAGCGTGCGATAACACTTGGCCAAACGTCTCGATTAGGAATAACCGAGCTTATGACGCGGTAACCTTGGGATGGAGTTAATCTACTTTATTTCATATAAGGGTCGAAAAGAGCCAGTTTGTAAATGAGGAGCTGGCGAACAAATCTGGACTTGTCCTGTAATTGATTTTTTAGAGTACAGACGCCAGCACGTCAAGCTACCCGAAACTGTCAAATTTTCTCAATCAACCTTGAACTTAATGCATTAGCGATAAAGTTGAAAATCTATTAAAGAAATTTGACAGATTGTAGTAGCTGGATGTGCTGGCGTTTGTACCTCAATCTGCCTAGCCTTTCCCCAACTATGTTGGGGTCGGCTGCCAGTCTAACCGGATGCAGCTGAATACCAGTATTTTACATGGCGCGACTGCCTATCTGACCTCCACAACCCACTTACTGGGTAATACGAGTACGATACCCCTTGGTAAGACTGGTTGTCAGACTTTCGGGCTTCTGACGACCCGTAACGACTGTCAAAGATCCACGAATGACAGCCGGGACCATCGGCTTAACGTGCTTTCCGAGGCACGGAGGAGTCTCGGTATGAAAAGATGGTCACCCATCCACAGAACAACCGCGGCAAGCGTAGCTTAACCTGATGGATCGGCTGTTATTAATTAGCCACGAGCTCCTCGGTGCTGGCGTCTGTACGGTGAAAAACCAAAATAAGCTCAAGTTAATTAGGTAGAGTTTTAAGCTTTATTATATGAATGGTGTATCAAAATGTAAGCCCGGATCTGGCTTTAGTTCAATAGAAACCCTAACCCCCTTTTTTAAAATGTTTTTTTGGAAAATTTCAATTCATCCAACTAGACAAGGACGAGTCCGTTTCTGATTGAAAACACCGTTTTTAATATTTTTTTAGGCATTTAATAGAGCCAGTTTTGATTGAAAATATTTCGTTAGTAATTAAGAAAGTGCACAAAGAGCGCAAAAAAGTATAAAAAATGGAGTGTGTGGACAAGTCCGGATTTGTTCGCCAGCTCCTCAAACCTCAAATGTTCAACAGATACCTACGTATGTATGTACTAGACATATTATTATTATAAATTGAAGCTGCCTCTGTGACCGCGTTGTTCTTCTACAGTACGCAATGGATTTCGATGTGAGTCACCAACGTTTAGAGCATTTATTCAGAAAGGTTTATGGTAGGTATAATACATTCATGTTAAACTCAAGTATATTAAAGAAATCTCGATATTTTGTCAAGTCATAAAAACCGTGCGAAGCGGCGTGCTTTGAATATACACATACATACAAGTATCCCCTGGGCTTCTAGTCGGTAGGAGTCCGATATACCCTCCGTTCTATACAGGGTGAATGTTTCAACTGGGCGTGGATGGCCAAATTCAAAACTATGAGGAATAGCTAAAAGTACTCAAAAGAGTCGCGGGCTCGACTTTGATGAAAAATAAAACTGCATCATTGGATTTTTGAAAAATCAATATGTCTAGCCAGCAATCCTATTAAAAAAAAAACCTATTAAACCTTTATAATGATTTTTCGAAAATCCAATACGTTAGGTATCCATGAGAAATTTTCCTACGAAAAAATGTGTCTGGTCGCTCGTTATTCTATTATAGGTTAGTTCGAAAAAAAAAAGTATATTATAGGACCACAGAAAACAAACAGATATTCAAAAACAGACATAAATTTTCTGCGCTTCGCAGAAGTTCGCGGAAGCCCATGTCGACGATTTTCCTATCATAATGAGGAGCATATAGGTGTCATAATAGGGCAGCGTCAATTATAGGAAGCCTGCGCGGAAGATCCAACACCATCATAACAACATTATCTGCCAAGGTGGACATGCCCTTGCACTGGGTACGGAGGCACGTCCCAACATGTGTTGAGACACGTAAATATTAGCTGTTGTTAGGTTAGTTTGTAAGTTTTACTAATAGTTTTTAAGTCGTTTTTCGTCGGATTGTGTGTATTTTTATGTGTGATCCGCAATAAATGAAAAGATATAGTAATGGTAATTAGTGACACATGATTGTAATCATGATAACAAACAACTTTTACTATGAGATGAAACCTTGAATCGCGAAAAAAAATCAGCTGCTCCTTACATTTTGACGAGTTATGCGAACATTAATGTTTTGGACAGCTGATTTTTTTTCGCGATTTCAGGTTTGGTCCGATAGTAAAATTTGTTTGTTATCATGAGTACCATCACGTGTTTAAGTATCGTCACTAATTACCATTCAGCCTATATTTATTAACAGCCAATAAAACAATACAATAATTGAGAATATATATAGCAACAGAATGTTGAGCCACAAAAGGAATAAATGAAAGGCGATTGCATGTAGCTGAGATGACAATGCTATGGATAGAATAAGAAATGAGTATGTAAGAGGAAGTCTGAAAGTGACACCGGTGACTGAAAAGTTTTGTGGAAATCGGTTGTCATGGCATGGGCATGTGATGCGGAGGAATGAGGAAAATGTCGTCAGGAAAGTGTTGAGTATGAACGTGGAGGGCTATACGAGCAGGGGAAGACCCATGAGACGATGGATGGACTGTGTAAAATATGATATGGCTAGAAAGGGAGTGAATACCGAGATGACGACTAATAGAGAAGTATGGAAGTAAAAGACATGTTGCGCCGACCACAAATAAATTGGGGACCAGGGCAGTAGAATGATGACGGTGATGTTCACGGGCTATTTGTACATCGACATCCTGGCCGATATTGAGTTATTTTCATATCTACCTGCATTAAAAAGTGAAAAACGTAAAAAACGGCGATAGACACTATTGATTATTAACCGTCGATAGGCCACTTTTTCATAAAAAATATTGCTACTTTTTTACAATGTTCTGTTTTCCGAATAATGAAACTTTGAAATGCTCTCCTGTAAAGTTCCAAACATGTCGCTTAATACAAATAGTCCGTGAACCCTCGATATATGCCCATACACTTCATACCGAGACACACCCCCTAGTTGCGCTACACACTTGCAATCACAATCAGAACAGTTTTGAAATAAATTATTTCAAAACATTATCCTCTGCTCCACAGAGTAAATAACACAATGAATATTGTTGTGTAGCGCACATAGGCTGCCGGTCCTGGCTATCAGTCGTAGCTTATTGACAATCGTTATGGGTAATCACTGAAGTTAGTCTTACCAAGGCTTATCGTATTACCCAGTAACTGGGTTGTGTAGGTCTGATATTCAATCGCTCCATGTAAAATACTGGTATTCAGCCGCATCTGATTGGTTCAGAATAGTCGCGAAAAAGCTCCAGATGATGATGTAAGGTATGAATCCGTCATGATTTACTTTGAAATTTTAATTAATATTATATATTGGTTCAACCACTAAATCTCCAAACGGCTGGTTGACACATCCCGTGACCCAAGGGCAGGCTTTTACCTTGGCCAGAGGCTAAGCATTGCCATACAGCGTGGCAATGCGGAGGAATTTTTCGACGTCATATTTTAGTTTTTCATTAGTTTTAATTAGGTTAGGATATTATATTTTTAACTTAATTATTTTATTATGGATAAAAATAAAAAGAGGTTGCTCGACGCACCGAAAACATCATTTTTTTTTGTGGATGGGAAATCATCAAATAACTTCTCCCGCTCTGGGTGGAGCGGGAAGGCGTGTCAGACTTCTACTGACTAAAACCCACCCGTGTTCCTTCAGTTTCCTGTACCAGGGCCACGGTAACTCTTTCGAACAACCCGCAACCCTGACGGGCATCGGCCCTAGCGGACCCCTTCAGCTAGTGCTGACATCTCTTTGAGGCGTGTGTGGAACACAACGCGCCATCGACCCGGGCCTGGTCCCTACCGGACGGCGAGCTACCCGTTGCTCGCCATCCGCAAGCCCGCGCCTACAGGGGCCGGGAATCGGCTATCGATTCACGACGCCCAGGGCGTCTCCTGCCGCGACTAGGGGCGTAAGGGCGCAAAGATTGCCTCTCCCTCACGCATTCAGCCTCCTCCTTCGCGAACGCCGAAAACGCCTGGAAGAGCTATTGTTCGATGAAACACCAAATGAAAGGATCGCTTCCATTTTCACTAAAAAGGAAACTCCTGGACATATGCATCCTTCCCACCCTCACCTACGGAGTGAAAACGTGGTCGTCAACGCAACGACAAAAGTCCGCACTCGGGGTCTGCCAGCGAGCAATGGAACGAAGTATTCTTGGAGTCAAAGTCACAGACCGCATTCGGAACAGTATACTTCGTTCTAAAACACAAATCGCAGACGTGGGCAACACAGCCGCCAAACTAAAGTGGAATTGGGAATTGGGCAAAAGTAGCCACTGACTGGTTTCCGAACAACAGGAAGCGGCGACGCGGTAGGCCCAGAAAGAGATGGCCTGACGAATTGGACGCCTGTCTAAAGGATTGGCTTGTAGCATAGCAAGAGGCAGGAAGAAAAGGAAAGACGGAAGGGAGGCTTTTGCCCTCCTCCTCCTTAGTCGTTCACTCTTGACGGAGTGGTCGTGGTTGATGACTCTGCATTTTCTTTGGCCAAAGCTGCCCTCGCGATTCTCCTCCACTTATTCCGGTCTTCAGCGTCTCGGAAATTCTGAACTATGGAGGTTTGTGTTGACGCTTTGATAAGGGCTGTCCAACGCGTAGGTGACCGACCGCGTGACCGCTTGCCCTCCACTTGTCTCTGGACAATGAGTCGTTCCATGGAGTGTTCGTTACGAACCACGTGGCCGAAATATTTAATAATTCGTGTTTGAACAGTCGACGATAATCTCTGCTTGACTTTTAGTTCCTTCAGGATCGAAACATTGGTCCAAAACGTTGTCCAGGGAATCCGCAGCAGTCGCCGCCACCACATCTCCAGTGCATCAATTTTGCGTCGGTCTATGAGGCGAACTGTCCAAGTTTCTGCGCCGTATAGGAAAATCGGGAAGACTAGGCTTCTCATTAGGCGGATTTTTGTGGCTTTGGTGATATTACGGTTACTCCAGACTCTTTTAAGCTTGTCAACAGCAGATCGTGTGATAGCACATCTTCGAATCTCGCCTTCACATTCTCCAGTGTTTGTGATAGTGGAACCGAGGTACACATAAGAATGGACAACACAGTTGCCAATCATACAGATGTCAGGATGGTTTAGTTCAGCTCGGTTCACGATCATCATCTTGGTCTTGTCTCTGTTGACCGTTAGCCCCAAAGAGAGGCTTGTTGTCTCTAGACTGGTCAGCAAGTGTTCCAAGACCTTCTCTTGTTTGTGTGAGAAGAGTAGTCTTGTCGGATATCTTAAGTTGGATATCCTCCGACCTCCCACTGAAATGCCTTTGTCCCGTTGCTGTAGGCCTTTGCCCTACAGGGAGACATAACAGGCTCATAATAATAATAAAAAAATATGCATAATATACCTAATGAAATTACTTCGCTTTGTTCGAAGTTGGTCTTTCTAGAATAGCATTACAAAATCTTCATTAATTTAGTTTTTAGAAGCTATTTTTAATGACACTTCTAACTAAATTAATCTGTATTGAACATCCGATAAAATATAATTAACAAAGTAAGTAATTATAGGAGGGTTGTTATTCAGTATCTGTACACAGGGGGTGGTTTTCTCGGAAGACTGTAATTATATTAAATAAGTGATAATACTGTGATCGTTGACTTAGTAACAACAGCCTATATTTAGGGTGGAAACAAGTGGGTATAAAGTTACTGGATGGCGCAATGTTTCATAATAATAACACTAGCCTGTTGTCCTACATCAGAGCACAAATCTCTTCTCATACAGAGAAGGCACGAGCAGTTATGAACACTCTTGCTCAAGACGAGTTGGCGATTTCAGATTTATATTGACTACCAGCTTTTGCCCGCGGCTTCGCTCACGTGGTTGTCGGTAAATATCCCCCGGGAACTTACTACCGAGGTTAAAGTACCCTAAGTCTTCATCCATTTAAACATTGTCTTCTTGCAATGCTTATACAGGGTTATTGGTAAAATACCAGCAACCTCTTAAGGGGTCATTGTACATTGTAGAATAGAGACATTTTATCGTCCCTCTCAAGTTGAATTATTACTAGGGGCAGACGTTTTTTTGGGATCTGATTATAGCAGGTCAATTAAAGCTCGGACACAACAAACCAATGTTAAACAATTCGTTATTAGGATGGTTAGTGGATCATTATGAACAACTTTTACTATGGGACCAAATCTGAAATCGCAAAAAAAATCATTACATCATTACATTTTGACGAATTATGCGAACATAAATGTACTGAACAGCTGATTATTTTTTTTGCGATTTCAGGTTTGGTCCCATAGTAAAAGTTGCTCATAATGATGAGCACAATGACCCCTTAAGAGGTTGTTGGTGTTTTACCAATAACCCTGTATAGTATCCGAGGACGCGTGCGGATTGATATATGATTATTGGAGGATAAAAAATCCTAAAAACTAACAGTAGTAATGGAATATAGTAACGTATAGTAACAGTAATTAGAAGTTTTCAACTTTGTAACTGCACAATTTTTCCAACAACTACTGTTTGAATAATATTATCAAATTGTCTTTGAATAATAATCGATAAAAATTTAAATTAAACAATTAACCTCAATTGTCAAATTAGAATTCAAATAATTACATCAAAGCCACTCAATTTTTATGTGACGCTGCATATGGACGTTTTCAAATCCATTTAATTATATTTTCGTCAGATAGACTTTTGGAATAGAGGCATTTTCGTACTTCTAGAAATCAAGACATACCTTATAAACATAACTATTTGATGTTTAAGTTCCTATCTGCTATCATTCATTTCTTATAATATTATTCTTATAATTATTATTAAAATAAAAATACATTTAATTTAATTCAGGCAAAACCCATAATAATATCATAAAATTAAATTAAATTAAATTTCACGATACTGCCACAGAATAGATTTTTTATTTTTTTATTTAAGATGGATTTGCTCTTGACTCTAGTCTAGGTCGAAGGTGACAGAGACAGAGTCGACCATGGAGTGAACTTACACAGAAGAAACCTGTTCACTCTCACTTTGAAGAGATTAGGGTTGTATGCGCTCGGAAACACAGACGCAGGTAGTGAGTTCCACTCTTTTGCTGTGCGCATTATAAAAGACATTTGGAAGCGCTTAGTGCGAATTGGTGGAATAAGATCACAATAAAATGCCAATACAATGAAAATAAATGAATAACACAAACAAACTAAAAAATATATGACAAACTAAAAAGGTCACGGAATTAAAATAAAAATAAAATGTCAATGCAATTAAAATAAACGAAGATTAAAAGACACAAATTCTCAGAGTCACAGCATTGCACAAAAATTAAAAAAAAAAATATATATATATATATAAATACATGTCAAGGTCAAAGGTCAAAGGTCAATCAAAGTTATGTGCCTATAATATGTGGCTATAAATGTTTGTTACAGCATGATTGCTGCTAGTGATGCTAACGATTATGTTCTTCCATTTTCTCTATATCTCCGACAAATAATTACAATTATCTTTAGTTACTTACAGAGTGGTGACGAAGTGTCCCAAGTTATTTACAAAACTAATTATATCCTATGGACTTACTTGAATTCCAGGATATTTCTGTTTATAAAAGCTTTTATTCAGTCTCACATGTCCCGGTGTCTGCCTGCCCGTCTGTAATCGATCAATGGGTCGTCTCAGGGGCGAAGTTCTTCCAAGTTAAATTTGACCCATTTCCCGGTTTCTGATTGAGCTGAAATTGTACATGCATATGTAAATCGGATGACAATGCAATATTATTATGACATGGAGCTGATCTGATGATGGAGCCGGAAGGTGGCGATAGGAACTCAGTAATAAAACGACCCAAACCTCGATAGGTTTGGGTGTTCGTAAACTCGATAGTTTGGGCTCGTTTGATTCGTCTTGACAAGGACCTAGATGAAATCCAGAGTAATAAAAGCTTGTTTAAAAAAACCGGTCAAGTGCATGTCCGACCACGCACAATGCATGGTTCCGTAGTTGGGGATGAATTTATCCCAAGAACAAACTTAACATGAAAAACATGTTCTCCCATACATTCCAACTACAAATGTTCATAGTTTAACTATACCTATATAAGGTGTATCTATTCATACACGAAATCTCTTAAGGGGTCATTGTCATTACGAACAACTTTTACTATGGGACCAAACCTGAAATGGCGAAAAAAAAAATCTGCTGTTCAGTACATTTATGTTCGCATAATTCGTCAAAATGTACTGAACAGCTGATTTTTTTTTGCGATTTCATGTTTGGTCCCATAGTAAAAGTTGTTCGTAATGATGAGTACAATGACCCCTTAAGAGATTTCGTGTATGAATCCTTATATATCATATATTATGAAGGATTAGCAATTTGCTTCGAAATGATTCAGATGCCGATGGATAGTATGTTACGCAATTAAGGTGCAGCTATACGAAAAGGTCGCTAGATGTCTCGCGTCCAATCCTAACTAATATTATAATGCGAATGTAAGTTCGTTTTTACGCTTTCACAGCTAAACGGCTGAACCGATTTTGATGAAATTTAGTATGGGGATACTTTGGACCTTGGGGAAGGACATAGGCTACTTTTTATTGACAAACTAAGCGGGCGAAGCCAAGGGCGGAAGCTAGTATGGTAATATTTTCAGAATGCCTGTAGACTGCCCCGTTTCTGTAGTGTACATAATCGAACATGCGATGCATGCGATGGTTTTCATGCGATCATTCGAAAAACAATCGCATTATTAGTAACTAGAACCTGGGCCAGTAGCAACAACATTCTTAAAACAGTAACAGAGAGTTTCTATTTTCCCATTTTGAGGCATCTTGTGGAGAGGATGGCCAAATGAGAAACTTGTACCTTACTTGGTCATCTTCTGTGCAAAACGCTTCGAAATCAATGGATAATAATAGTAATTATATCTCTACGTTGACGTCGTGGCGGGGCTTACGCACTCCTATGAACTCTTGGCCTGTGCCGGCAGAGTTTACTTTGCCGAAACAGGAATAAGGTGAGGAGCCAGATCAAGAGAGAAACATAAACCCGCAGGGCATCATGTGGCGAGCTGTTGGGCAGTAGCGACCCCACGGACCCTATGTCCCGGGAGAAATCTTGTCCTCATCTCTGGCTTGCCTTTATTGGCCGGCTGGAGTGAACACTGACGAGGGACAGAGCTCCCACCTCTTTCTTGGTTTTATTGGCCGGCTTGAGTGGAAATTCCAGGAAGTTTTCCAGTAAGATGTTGGCAGGGATCTTGACCGTAATTCCGGGATGGTCATGATAGCCGAATGGTCATGATAATGAATGCAATACCTCTCCACTCCTCACGTACCCCAAGATGTTTTGCGTCTCCCTTGTCGCTACATCACTATGTGCTAGCGACCGTTTTTGGGGGCCCATTATTGAATGTGCAAGTCACCCTTTTTTTTTTGGATGGAAAATCATCAAATAACTTCTCCCGCTCTGGGTGGAGCGGGAGGGCGTGTCAGATTTCTACTGACTAAAACCCACCCGTGTTCCTTCAGTTGCCTGTGCCAGGGCCACGGTAACTCTTTCGTACAACCCGCGACCCTGGCGGGGTGCAAGTCACCCCCTGCCATTTCATCTGTGTATTACATCAGGTAGGGGACAATGTCCTTCCATACCTCTAGCAGGTTACCAATCTACTCTAGCCACCTAAACCCAATATATTTAGTTTCCATGGTTTGCAACAGTTCTGCACCAACCGGGGATTGTGTATTTGCATAGTGCATTCAGGGATATTCAGTGCCTGTACATTTAAAGTTGTCTAAGGGGTTCGGCCCCTCGTACGCCTTCCAAAGGTCCGCCTTTCAAAGATAGGTCGAAGACACAATAAAAATAAAAATAATTACTTAGTAACACTAGCTATAAGATATTGCTGACGTTATGGATCTTTGTTGTCTCCTTTTTGGAGAAAGTACCCCTCAAATCAAAAATCCTCACGACAAAAAAAATGTATAAAGTCCTAAAACCTGTACCTATATCAAGTTCGGTTGTAAAATACGACCTGTAGAGGAGTAGCAACAAACTGACAGACGAAAGCAAATTTTGCCAGACTTCAAGCAGAAAATCTGTTACTTACAGGATTTGTCTATATGTGCCGCTAAAATCTTAATAAAACCAGTCAAGTGCGTGTCGGACCACGCACAATGAAGGGTTCCGTAGTTGGGATAAATTTATCCCAAGAACAAACTTAACATTGTAGTTGAAAAACATGTTCTCCCATACCTACATTCCAATTGCATATGTCCATAGTTAAACGAAAAGGATCCAACCCACATTAGGTGTAATGTGGGTTGGATCCTTTTTATTTACCTATGGACAAATGTAAGTTTGTGCGCACAATGGTGAGAGATTTACCATGTTGTTTTAAGACCATCGACTTCTTATAGGTTTTCTTGTAATCTATAGGTATTGAACAGTTTTTCTGTATTTTTTTTTTTTCAAAAATTTAGGTTCAGTACTTTCGGAGTTAAGGGAGGGAATGGTCAATTTTTGTCTATTTTCTTAAATAACTTTAAAATGGTTTATTTTAAAATTATAAAAAAAAATATATATCTGAGACCCTCACAGTAAGCCCTTTCATTTGATATGTCACACGTTACAGTTTGCATAACTTTTGTTTTTAATTTTCTTATTTGCCCCCAAAGTTGACCCCCATATTCAAAATTTATTTATTTACGTTACACGTCCGTATTTGCGTCACAGAAATACATATGTGCACCAAATTTCAACTTAATCGGTCAATTAGATTCGGAGCAAATTGGCTGTGACAGACGGACAGACAGACAGACAGACACACGAGTGATATTATAAGGGTTCCGTTTTTTTCCATTTGAGGTACAGAACCCTAAAAACTAATGAAATATGCATATAAATAAAACTAATTCTCATATATCTGCTAATGATTTAACACTACACCTAAATTATCTATGTATATTAGCCATTAATTAACATGAGTATGTTTAGAACAAATATCCGTATCGACCATTTGAAAGATATTTTGAGGTTTATCCTTGTGGGAAATCCACGTGTATGTTAGAGACACGGGTGTGAAATACAGAGCACGGGATCGCCGCACCCGCAGCTTCTACAGCATGGATCAGAAAGGTGAGGTAATTTTTAAGATTGTGGTACAGACCCTTAAACTGAACAACTTTCTCAGTGAGACCAACATCGTAATCGCGGAAAAATTATCAAGTGTCCCATTCAAAACTTCAATAACTACTCTACCCAAATGTATGGGACGGCTGATGATTTTTTCGCGATTAGGTACGATGCTGGTCCTATGGAGAGTTGTACAGTTTGATGGTCTGTACCACACCCTTAAATATGACCACACCTTTCTGATACATGCTGTATAAGAGGAAGTCTGAAAGTGACACCGGTGACTGAAAAGTTGTGTGGACATCGGTTGTCATGGTATGGGCATGTGATGCGGAGGAATGAGGAAAATGTCGTCAGGAAAGTTTTGAGTATGAATGTGGATGGCTATACGAGTAAGGGAAGACCAAAGAAACGCTGGATGGACTGTGTCAAAGATGATTATTTTTGGCCAACCAACAATTGTTTATACTGTAACATGTTAAAATAAAGATTCCTAAATTAAAGGTTAGTATAACAATTTCTTATAGGTTAGCACCGCATTCCCCATAAAATAACAAATGTTGCAAGTTATAGTCTAAAGAAAGATTTAAATTAAAGTTTAAAAACATAATTAAAGTCATACCTAATTAAATTTAAAAAAAATTAAGAACTCAATATCAAAAGCACAACCAAAATAATACAATACAAAATCAAATTCGCAATTAAAATGTTATGAAATCAATAAAAAGAAAATTAATACAAAACAAAAATAACATAAAATCAATTTACAGCCAATCTCAAAACGGAATTGCAGTATTACACACTATTAAATGATATTCTGTGGAACTTGCCAATTGAGTCAAAATGCACGTCACTAAGGTCGCTGTATTCGTTTAGCTGTTTACAGAGGCGAGGGACAATAGAACTTGTGCCGAGAACTGTTCTACGCGGAGGGGGGTACAAGGGTAATGGGGGTACGAGGAAGTCTAGCCGGAGCACGAAATCGGAACTTGCTAAGCAAGTGGGGACAGTCAATTTTATTCCGGAGAATTTTATAAAGGAAAATGGAATCTGCGATACTTCTACGCTTTTATAATAATATCCTAGGACATTGTTCACACACGGTCATCTGATCCCAAACTAAGCAGAGCTTGTACTATGGAAACCAGATAACTGATATACTACATACACTACTTTTTTTTTGTAAATACATACTTATATAGATAATTACACCCAGACTCAGGACAAACAGACATGTTCATGCACACAAATGTTTGTCCTGGATGGGAATCGAACCCACGACCAGCGGCATGGCAGGTGGTATCTTAACCAACCACGCCATCTGGCCTGTCATAATGACACCATCTTAAAATGTACGAGTCTAGCTTCATACGACCGTTTCCTTCTGGCGATTCCGCTGGCATAAGCTTGATGCCACATAAATCAGCGCTTTCCCAACTATGTTGGGGTGGGCTTCCTCTCTATAACCAGATTCAGCTGAATACCAGTATTTTAGATGGAGCGACTGCCTATCTGACCTGCGCAACCCAGTTACTGGGTAATACGACAACCCTTAGTAAGATTGGTTGTCAGCATCGAATGGTTGTCAGTCTTTCGGGTTTCTGGCGCCCCGTAACTACTGCCAAACAGCTACGAATGACAACCGGGACCAACGGCTTAATGTGCTTTCCGAGAAACGGTGGGTAGACTGACCTGATCGATCGCCCTGTGCGGCTGGTATTCCTTAGTCACAAGCCCTTCTTGACTACTGAGATGAGTAAGATGATGACTAATAGAGAAGTATGGAAGAAAAAGACATGTTGCGCCGACCACAAATAAATTTAAATAAGGGCTGGAAAATTATGATCATTTTTCACCGCAGGAGTACAGTCATGCCATTGGGATACGAGATAAATACATAAATATATACAAACATCAACATTAAACCCAAGTAATCTAAGTTGATTTTGTCAGTCATCAAGTCATAAAATAATTTTAACTGAAATGGAAACTGGACCATACGCAATTATATGTTAAAGTTTTTAATTCAAAAGCATGAAATGTATCTCGTCTCGTTGGCTTTAGTATAGCTCGTGATGACTCGAGACATTTAAGTCTCCCGCAGACAGTCGCGACGCGACTCTGGTGGAAGAATTACTATGAAAACTTCATTAAAATTTTTCTACTGAAGTCGCGTCGCGTCTCTCTTCGGGAGCCTTTATTCCGTAGGTCATAAAGATGGTTTTGCCAAAAAATTACATACTTGTACTTACATGTATGTCTTACCTTGTAGATCATTATGTCTGACGGGAAATATCCACAATTAGTTTTATAAAAAACTGTAAATGCATGTGGATGTAGCAATCATAATATGATGTGTCTGCTTCATATTTAAATGTTTGACTGATAGGAATATGTATGTATGTCTGTCCGTTTGTCTCATAATTTCAGTAACAATAAGTTAGAAACATGCAAGTACCTACAAATGTGACTAAACTGATTGCTAATTATATATGTATTTTTTAAGTAAGTATTTAAATCTTTAACATTGCTTAAAGGAAACAGTGCCAAACAGTTAAAATAAAGCAAACTAGCCAACCTTTGTACATTCTTACAGACATCTTAAAATATAATATCAAGTCGAACAAAGTCAAATGACTAGCTAGTATACAATAATAATACATATAAAATTGTCTACTTCCTGCGATCATTAGCAGTGTATGAAAAATAAAAGAATTTAGCAGAAGTGCTGATCCAGGTCGGATCAGCACTTCCGCTAATTTTTTATTGTTATAGTCATTATTTAGAAATGTCCGATTTTTTTTTTTTCTTTTACAGTAACATCATTTTAGTCTCGACGCACACGGGCCACACGCTACAGCCACAAAACGCCGCCACCTGTAGCTGGTAGCGGCTACTAAGGGCCGAAACACATAATCGCGTTGCGGTGCCGCGCCGCGAGAATCGGCAGTAGCGGCACTGCCGATTGTAGAGGCGCGGCCAATGATGTTATAAGTAAAAAGACGTAGATAGGTTACCTACCCAACATTCGACGTTCATAAACGACACAATGTCTAACTATTAGATGGCACGTGGAAGTAGGACGGCATGTCGTAATTACCAGAAGCGAAAAAGAGACAAGACGACAAAAATGTGGCTAATTAGCCACATTTTGACGTGCCACTTGCGGAGCGTGTATAACCTATCTACGTCTTTTTACTTATAATATCATTGGGCGCGGCACCGCAGCGTGACGCTAGTTCCAGCGTTATGATGTCATACTTCAATCTGCCTAGCCTTTTCCCAACTATGTTGGGGTCAGCTTCCAGTCTAACCGGATGCAGCTGAATACCAGTATTTTACATGGAGCGACTGCCTATCTGACCTCCACAACCCAGTTACTGGGTAATACGATACCCCTTAGACTTTCGGGCTTCTGACAACCCGTAACGACTGTCAAAGATCCACGAATGACAGCCAGGACCAACGGCTTAACGTGCTTTCCGAGGCACGGAGGAGTCTCGGTATGTAAAGATGATCACCCATCTATGGACCAACCCCGGCAAGCGTTGCTTAACCTGATGGATCGACCCGTGCGGCTGTTATTACTTAGCCACGGGCTCCTCTAGTTGACAATGATTTAGTTTGTTTCTATCACTCTAGCACATATTTTTTTTACGAATATATTTTGATAGCCCGCGTAGTAGCTCTTCAAATGATGATATACTCATTCTAAAGTAGGCGAAAAAATTATTTTCGTCTATCTTTAATGCTTTGTATTTTCGAGAAAAGTACTCGCCATCGGGATTCATTGCCTTATTAAATGGATGTATCCAGTATCTTCTTTGTCGTTTATTTAAAACAGAGTAATGTCTTTTTAATAACAAATAAGCAATTTAAGCAAATAAGCAAAAGTTTGTTGCGCCACTTCTTCTCCCCAGCTAAAGCACTAGGAAGTGGTGAAGGGCGGGCGTTTTGGGGGACTGTCTTATGTAATTTTGACGTTCAAAAAGTGCTGATTCTCAGCCTAGTTTGAATAAATGACTTTTGATTTTGACTTTGATTTTGATTTCAATAAGTTTCTCACGATGGTCCATGGCAGAGACACGTCTATCCACAATCAAAAATCACGAGGAACTGGATACCCTACTATACGACAATAAAATGCTCTTTTTCGCGACGCCGCAACACCGCAACGCAAACCGCCCATTTTAGCGGTGCGGCGCCGCAACGCGGTTATGTGTTTTGGCCCTAAGTAGCGGAAGTAAGGCGCAAACGGGCCACAACCACCGCCACCGGTGGCTGTCGTGCGCTACCGCCACATTTGTAACAGTGGCAGAAGTGCGCGACAGCCGTGGGTGTTCAGTAACCGCCACATTTTACAAGGTGTATCACAGAGGAGTGATCAAACTTAAGGGTGTGGTACAGATCATCAAACTGAACAACTATTTCCCGGGGACCAACATCGAAATCGTAAAAAAAAAAATGTTGTCCCATACAAAACTTCAATACGGTAAACCGGGGTTACTTTGATACTACGGGGTTACTTTGATATCGACTTTCGACTTATGAAAAACATATTTTTGTAATATCTACAACGCCTTATTAAAAAAGAAACTATCAGTAGTTGGCACTTCTACTTCTATATTCTAAAAAAATATGTTTTTCATAAGTCGAAAGTCGATATCAAAGTAACCCCAGTTTACGTCCTACTTGACCAAATGTATCGGACAACTGATTTTTTTTTTTTTACGATTACGATGTTGATCCCCGGGAAACAGTTGTTCAGTTTGATGGTCCACACCCTTAAGTTTGATCACTCGTCTGTGATACATCCTGTATAACCCGTGACTGGGTGGAGCAGCGCGACTGTGGCGAGTGTGGCCCGCAGCGACCACAAGTGGCGAAGTTCGGACACTGCTGTAGTGAGTGGCCGCCACCGGCTACACGTGTGCGGTACGTCTATACCAAATATATGAAAAACTGCTGGCCATCGGTGGCTGTCGGTCGGTAGCCCGTTTGCGCCGTCCCTAAAATGTGTACAAAAACTGTAGTCCACAGTTCGGTGGCGGCGTTTCGTGGCTGTAGCACACCGCACACGCCCTTGTGCGGCAACGCTTATATGCAACGTTTTTTTTTTTACTTTCTTTGCGTACCTGAGTTAGTAGGTAGAAAAGATTATTGAAATACAAACCCAAAACAGGACAAATAAGTGTGCCAAGCAACAAATAAGGCTAAGCGCGCACTACGGATTTAATTGTTGCGATTTTTAAACTGGGAAATAAAATCGCAAACGAAAATAATTCCCGCGTGCACTTTATTATCACTAAAGAAGAGACACAGAAAATAACCATTATAATATTAACAGGCCAGCTGGCGTGGTTGGTTAAGATACCACCTATCATGCCGCAGGTCGTGGGTTCGATTCCCATCCAGGACAAACATTTGTGTGCATGAACATGTCTGTTTGTCCTGAGTCTGGGTATGTAATTATCTATATAAGTATGTATTAAAAAAAAAAGTAGTGTATGTAGTATATCAGTTATCTGGTTTCCATAGTAAAAGCTTTGCTTAGTTTGGGAACAGATGACCGTGTGTGAAATGTCCCAGGTTATTATTATTATTTTTTACATTTCTCGGGACGCTGGGGTCCCGGACCTTTGGAAGGCGTACAAGGAGCCGCAGTCAACTCGCAGAGGCCCCTTAAATAATTTTAAATGATAAGGAGGCACCAACCGACGATTATCCCTGTATGAGCAAGTGCACCCAAGGAACAACCCCCGGTTGGTGCAGAACTATTGTTGTGCGTGGAAATAATACATATTGAGCTATGGGTCTGGGTGGCTACAGTGGATTGGGTTACTTGAACTATAGAAGAACTATGTCCCCTGCCTGACCAATGTTATATATTATACACGGATAAAATGGCAGGGCGTGACTTGCACACTCAATAATGGGCCCCCGTAAACGGCCGCTAGCACATTGTGACGTAGCGACAAGGGGGCAACACTTCCTGAGGTGCATGAGGAGTGGAGAGGTATTTCACGGCTATCAGGACAATCTCGGAAGTACGGCCAAGATCCCTACCAGCACCTTACTGGAATACTTCCTTCCTCCGAGCACGTTTGCTCTTGCGAATCTCCACTCAAGCCGGCCAATAAAGGCAAGAAAGAGGTGGGAGCTCTGTTCCTCGTCAGTGTTCACTCCAGCCGGCCAATAATGGCAAGCCAGAGATGAGGACAAGATTTCTCTCGGGAGATAAGGTCCGTGGGGTCGCCACTGCCCAACAGCTCGCCACATGCTGCCCTGCGGGTTTCTGTATCTCTCTTGGTCTGGCTCCTCATCCTAGACCCGTTCCGGCAAAGTAAACTCTACCGGCAAAGACCTAAAGTTTGGAGCGCGCAAGCCCCACCACGACGTCAACGTAGAGATACAGCGGTGGGGTTATTATTATTAAATATATATACTTAATTTTACGTAAAAGAATTTTGAAGAAGAAGAAGATAAATACTAAACGTTACTGGGTCCATCACGATGACAGCATTACGACCTTTTAAAGGTTTTTTTTTTACGTACGGTAGAACGATCTTCATGTACATGATAAAAAGTTTTTTGGTTATGCTTGGATGACTATTCAAGGTTTTGATATACTTCTCAATATCGTTGGCTCTTTTCTTCGGTATAGCGAAACTTCATAGAGTAATGTAATATCACCTGAAGAGAGGCTGTTGGTGACACTCAATCTGCCTAGCCTTTTCCCAACCCCGGCAAGCGTAGCTTAACCTGATGGATCGATCCATGCGGCTGTTATTACTTAGCGTAAATGAAACAAACATTTTTGTATTAATCAATTTCCATTCGCAATATTTTTACAAACGTACATCAAATACTCATATGTATGTGTGAATCATATAATCCTCCTAGGTGATACAACTATTCCTGTTCTGATGTGTTGCTATTCGACAGATCTATTAGATTTTTTCCTAATAAAAAATCAGCGCAAGAACTAGTTGATGGCTCCATTGTTTTTTTAATCATGCACGACTTCATCAGACACTTCATCTCATGATTTGATTTTTAAATATGATCCATATACAACAGAGACCGTTTAATCCATATTTGGTGCCTCTTTGCTACCGCGCTGTTTAGTCTGTCAGCGTCTATGTTGTCGTCATTGAGATATAATGTACTACGTACGTAGTACATTATAGCACAATGGTTGTCGTTGAGACGGACGGGCGGCGGCGTCGGTGCAAGCGATTCGGACTCACTTAGGTCTGACATCAGCAAAGACCACAAGTCAACTGAAAGCTGCGCTTGCGATTTTTTCCGCAGTGCGCGCATTGATACCTACAACATCATACGGTACAAAATATACTGTACTATACGGTTGCGCATCTGCTATATTAAAATCGCAAACGATTTCTAATCGCAGTGCGCGGACTCTAGTAGGTATTGTTCACATGGCGATTATTATCCGCAAAGATTTAAATTTGCAGTGCGCGCTTAGCCTTAGTGTGCCCGATGGGGTTCCCCATCGGCAAAAATTAAAAACTTCCATACAAACTTCTATCCCCTATTGTCCATCAACACACTAAATGTGGGTTGGATCCTTTTCATTTAACTACGACCTATTTAACTTGCGAGGTGCGGTGTTGGTTACAAAGACGTGTTAACGAGATGCTCTCAGAATTTTAATTTAAAAAAACTAGGTCCATTGTTACGATGTATTGTTGTTCTACGTACCAGTGCAGACATTTGAATAAATTAAACTAACAAAGTGCTACATCAAACTAACAAAGTGCTACATCAAACTAACAAAGTGCTACATCAAACTAACAAAGTGCTACATCAAACTAACAAAGTGCTACATCAAACTAACAAAGTGCTACATCAAACTAACAAAGTGCTACATCAAACTAACAAAGTGATACATCAAACTAACAAAGTGCTACATCAAACTAACAAAGTGCTACATCAAACTAACAAAGTGCTACATCAAACTAACAAAGTGCTACATCAAACTAACAAAGTGATACATCAAACTAACAAAGTGCTACATCAAACTAACAAAGTGCTACATCAAACTAACAAAGTGCTACATCAAACTAACAAAGTGCTACATCAAACTAACAAAGTGCTACATCAAACTAACAAAGTGCTACATCAAACTAACAAAGTGCTACATCAAACTAACAAAGTGCTACATCAAACTAACAAAGTGCTACATCAAACTAACAAAGTGCTACATCAAACTAACAAAGTGCTACATCAAACTAACAAAGTGATACATCAAACTAACAAAGTGCTACATCAAACTAACAAAGTGCTACATCAAACTAACAAAGTGCTACATCAAACTAACAAAGTGCTACATCAAACTAACAAAGTGCTACATCAAACTAACAAAGTGATACATCAAACTAACAAAGTGCTACATCAAACTAACAAAGTGCTACATCAAACTAACAAAGTGCTACATCAAACTAACAAAGTGCTACATCAAACTAACAAAGTGCTACATCAAACTAACAAAGTGCTACATCAAACTAACAAAGTGCTACATCAAACTAACAAAGTGCTACATCAAACTAACAAAGTGCTACATCAAACTAACAAAGTGCTACATCAAACTAACAAAGTGATACATCAAACTAACAAAGTGCTACATCAAACTAACAAAGTGCTACATCAAACTAACAAAGTGCTACATCAAACTAACAAAGTGCTACATCAAACTAACAAAGTGCTACATCAAACTAACAAAGTGCTACATCAAACTAACAAAGTGCTACATCAAAGTAACAAAGTGCTACATCAAACTAACAAAGTGATACATCAAACTAACAAAGTGATACATCAAACTAACAAAGTGATACATCAAACTAACAAAGTGATACATCAAACTAACAAAGTGATACATCAAACTAACAAAGTGCTACATCAAACTAACAAAGTGCTACATCAAACTAACAAAGTGCTACATCAAACTAACAAAGTGATACATCAAACTAACAAAGTGATACATCAAACTAACAAAGTGATACATCAAACTAACAAAGTGATACATCAAACTAACAAAGTGATACATCAAACTAACAAAGTGATACATCAAACTAACAAAGTGCTACATCAAACTAACAAAGTGCTACATCAAACTAACAAAGTGCTACATCAAACTAACAAAGTGCTACATCAAACTAACAAAGTGCTACATCAAACTAACAAAGTGCTACATCAAACTAACAAAGTGCTACATCAAACTAACAAAGTGCTACATCAAACTAACAAAGTGCTACATCAAACTAACAAAGTGATACATCAAACTAACAAAGTGCTACATCAAACTAACAAAGTGCTACATCAAACTAACAAAGTGCTACATCAAACTAACAAAGTGCTACATCAAACTAACAAAGTGCTACATCAAACTAACAAAGTGCTACATCAAACTAACAAAGTGCTACATCAAACTAACAAAGTGCTACATCAAACTAACAAAGTGCTACATCAAACTAACAAAGTGCTACATCAAACTAACAAAGTGCTACATCAAACTAACAAAGTGATACATCAAACTAACAAAGTGATACATCAAACTAACAAAGTGCTACATCAAACTAACAAAGTGCTACATCAAACTAACAAAGTGCTACATCAAACTAACAAAGTGCTACATCAAACTAACAAAGTGCTACATCAAACTAACAAAGTGATACATCAAACTAACAAAGTGATACATCAAACTAACAAAGTGCTACATCAAACTAACAAAGTGCTACATCAAACTAACAAAGTGCTACATCAAACTAACAAAGTGCTACATCAAACTAACAAAGTGCTACATCAAACTAACAAAGTGCTACATCAAACTAACAAAGTGCTACATCAAACTAACAAAGTGATACATCAAACTAACAAAGTGCTACATCAAACTAACAAAGTGCTACATCAAACTAACAAAGTGCTACATCAAACTAACAAAGTGCTACATCAAACTAACAAAGTGCTACATCAAACTAACAAAGTGCTACATCAAACTAACAAAGTGCTACATCAAACTAACAAAGTGCTACATCAAACTAACAAAGTGCTACATCAAACTAACAAAGTGCTACATCAAACTAACAAAGTGCTACATCAAACTAACAAAGTGCTACATCAAACTAACAAAGTGCTACATCAAACTAACAAAGTGCTACATCAAACTAACAAAGTGCTACATCAAACTAACAAAGTGCTACATCAAACTAACAAAGTGCTACATCAAACTAACAAAGTGCTACATCAAACTAACAAAGTGCTACATCAAACTAACAAAGTGCTACATCAAACTAACAAAGTGCTACATCAAACTAACAAAGTGCTACATCAAACTAACAAAGTGCTACATCAAACTAACAAAGTGATACATCAAACTAACAAAGTGATACATCAAACTAACAAAGTGATACATCAAACTAACAAAGTGATACATCAAACTAACAAAGTGCTACATCAAACTAACAAAGTGCTACATCAAACTAACAAAGTGATACATCAAACTAACAAAGTGATACATCAAACTAACAAAGTGCTACATCAAACTAACAAAGTGCTACATCAAACTAACAAAGTGATACATCAAACTAACAAAGTGATACATCAAACTAACAAAGTGCTACATCAAACTAACAAAGTGCTACATCAAACTAACAAAGTGCTACATCAAACTAACAAAGTGCTACATCAAACTAACAAAGTGCTACATCAAACTAACAAAGTGCTACATCAAACTAACAAAGTGCTACATCAAACTAACAAAGTGCTACATCAAACTAACAAAGTGCTACATCAAACTAACAAAGTGCTACATCAAACTAACAAAGTGCTACATCAAACTAACAAAGTGCTACATCAAACTAACAAAGTGCTACATCAAACTAACAAAGTGCTACATCAAACTAACAAAGTGCTACATCAAACTAACAAAGTGCTACATCAAACTAACAAAGTGCTACATCAAACTAACAAAGTGCTACATCAAACTAACAAAGTGCTACATCAAACTAACAAAGTGCTACATCAAACTAACAAAAGTTATTAGTGAAAACTTTGTTTATAGATACTGTAACAATCATATCACTCATCTTACAGGCAGAGCCTATTATATTAGAAAAAAAATAGTCATCATTCAGCTGAAAGACGTCCGCTGCTAGACCTAGGCGACCCCAAGCACCGCCATCGCCATTTCGATTCCGTGCTTCCCGCATCCAGCGGATTCCCGCGGCCTTGACAAGATTGAGGGAGGCCTTCCAACGCGACGTCTCCGTTACTTTAGAACCTCTCGGCCCCATCCATCGGCCATCTGTTCTGCAAGCTATTTGCCCTATCCACTGCCACTTAAGTTTGGCAATTTTTCGCTCTATGACGCGTACCTTGGTTCTACTGCGGATCTTTTCATTTCTGATTAGATTTAGAAAAAAATAGTCTACTGTTAGAATTAAAACAACAATCTATTTTGTAAAAACAGAACACTACAAAGTGAAAAATAACTTTAATTTCGGTAGTCGGTGTCTTTGGTTTTGTATTTTTGTTTTTTGCCACCGACTTCCGAAATTAAAGTTATTTTTCACTTGTGTTCTGTTTTGGAAGTCGGTTTTATTTTTTGCTAAAAAGTTTTTATTTTTCACTTTTTAGTTGTGGTGTGGCTTTTTATTTAAATACATAATTGAGCACAGTAATTGTAGATATAGCCATGTAAATAACAGTGATAGGAAGTTATTAAAACATCATCACATCATCCACATAAAATAAGTGGGAAATATACGCATTATTGAAGCTAACTGATGAGGTGTCTGCAAAACCACGCTAAAGTCAGTTGAGATCGCCCTGAGAGCTACGAGTATACTGAAGGTTAGCACGTTCAAACCGATGCGCTTTCCTACTATTACACTGTTCCAGTTGTGCGAGGTTTTGACTGTAAGACAGTTATTCATACGTAAAATTATCCTCCAAGAACATAGAAACCAGCCCTACAACCCAATGTTATTACAGAGACGTCGTAAAAATCATGTATGTGACTATTTAACCACATTTAAAACAACCTTTGCTAAAAGATTTGTTAGTTTCCTAGGCCCTTACCTTTATAATAAGCTTAACAAATCAATAAATATATACACCTTGACTAGAACACAATGCAGACTAAAAGTACGCCAATATCTGCAGAAATTAAGTTACGAGGAGACGGAACAACTAATATACTCACCACTCTAAGAATACGGCTAAGGGAACAGAAAATGAATATACACTCATTACATAGCTCACCTACACACATATACACTCATGCATACTCACACCCACACATTCTCATACATACATCACACAAACACACACCCGCACACACACACTCATACACACGCACGTCTGTACATGCACCTGAACACACACACACACACATACACTCAATCCATTAATAAATTATGTTATAATTAAAATTATGTACTTACCTGTTTTCAAGTTACTTATCTAGATTACTTATCAACTTTTATCCTGTAGTACTGATTTAATTTGTATGCCTCTATTGCTTGGCACCTATTCATATATTATAATACTAGAGGGAAATGGTGCTGATAGCCGAAATACAGGCTATGCCTAGTTCGGCTACAGATGCTAATCTCTTTACTCTTACTGAAATTGTTGCCACATTGCCATTGTAAAATAGTACTAAGTTTTTTTGAAAAAAAAAACTCAAAAACTCCCCAAGCTAAGTTAATAAAATTTATATGGGACCACCTCGGAAGTATACCCTTTCAAACAAAAAAAGAATTTTCCAAATCGGTCCATCCGTCTTTGAGTAATCGCGTAACAAACATACAAGAAAAAAAAATTAAGAACGAATTGAGAACCTCCTCCTTTTGGAAGTCGGTTAAAAATGAAAAGTACAATTCAATCCGAAATGAATATAGCTGTACAAAAAATGCAATAAGAAATAAGCCAGGAAACCGAACGACTTCCACTTGAACAAACGAAAATAAATACCAATATTATATATTATTATCATATTATATAATATAATCGAAACAATTGGATCGTTCGCCATTTCGATTATGTAGAATTGTTTTAAATATTTTGCTGAGACTTCAATAAATATGTACAAGTTTTTGTGTAAGTGTGTATGTATAAATTTTATTAAGATAACATTACTCCATAAAACAATAAACATTTTCATTTGTAACAGATCTTATGGACGGACTAGGTATTTTGTGTCTAAGTCATCGCCTAAAGTAACAACTTAGGTCGGTTCAAACGTGCGTGAATGATATCTTAGGAATATTTTTAATAAAATGGAGGCACTAGACTATAAGAAATGCTCATTGAGCTGAGATATCATATCATATTAAATTTAACCGAACTCTCTTCAATATATAAAATAAAATGTATAACGTTACTAAGTGAAAATTATGCGAATTAAGCTCTGGCCAAACTGCGGCGTATCCGACGCGGGATACAGGACGATATTTGCTCGCACCGATTGGGAAAAGACTAGGCAAATGTTTTGCCTAGTCCTGGGGTCGACTACCAGTCTAAACGGATGCAGCTCAATAAAAGTATTTTACATGGAGAGTTACCCAGTAACTAGGTAATACGATACACCTTGGTAAGACTGGATATCAGAGTTTCGGGCTTCTGACGACCCGTAACGACTGCCCACGAACGACAGCCGGGACCAACGGCTTAACGTGTTTTACGAGACACGGATTGTGTCAACTAATTTGTATGCAGCTGTTCAATCTGGGGTGAATAGTATCGTGGCTTTACGCACATGGGCTACACGCTACAACTACAAAACGCCGCCACCTGTAGCTGGAAGCGGCTACAAAGCACCGGAAGTGCGTGACAGACACAGTCGGTGATGGACATAAGTGGATGGTAGCCGCTACTTTTGTTAACCCACTAGCTTCACCCCACGACTTCGTCCGCGTGAAATTTCTTGTTGTCCCGCCCCACCCCGTTGCATCGCATCGCCGGTCCTCGCTTACTTCGTTGTCGCTTAGCGTTCTTTCTGACTTTTTTCCTTTTTTCTCGGCTCTTGACGGTGACAACGTGATGTTAAATAACTTATAGCCTTCCTCAAGAATTGGCCTATCAAATGCAAATAAGAATTTTCCAAATCCGACTGGTGGTTTCAGAGATTAGCGCGTTCAAACAAACCAAAAATTAAACTCTTCAGCTTTATTATTAGTATATCATAGATTGCTAGTAGTATCATATTATGGTGTTTTGTGTTAGCGTTTAGTGGTCGGTGGCCACACAAAGCGAGAAGCGGACTATCGTGGTGTGCAGTGCAGTGACCATCGGCGTTATCTGTGTGCACCGAGTTCATACAAAATGTACAAAACCTGTGGTCCGCCGCTCGGTGGTGGCGTTTTGTGGCTGTAGCGTGTGGCCTGTGTGCTGCAAGACTAAAACAAACGACACCGGCGTACCGCATCCCGCGCGGGTTTCGCCCCAGTTTGAACAGTCCTTTATTGAAGACACGCCTTACTTCTAAGAAATTGTAAATGGTTTTACAACAATCCTGTAGGTAATAGTCCTGCTGTATAGCCTTAATAATAGGTTTGGGAAAAAGTTTCTTCGCATTTTTTAAGAAAATTCAAAACATTTTTTAATATAGTTTATTTACATTTAACTAAAGTATGTAGGTACCATTTTGTTCGATAACTTTTTGCCATCTTGTAGGTAGGGACATGATCCCATTGCTATAGAAATTTTGGGACTTCTGGTCAAAATACCGCGACAAGTGGTTTTGGCAGTCCTCTCGTGATGTTAACCTGACACTGCCTAAAGAATTCTGAAGAGACCGAAACAGGTGGAAATCTGAAGGTGCAAGGTCAAGACTATACGGCGGATGCATTAACACCTCCCAGCCAAACTCTCTTAATTTTTGCTGAGTGGCTAAAGATGTGTGAGGTCTAGCGTTATCATGATGAAAAACCACACCCCTTCTGTTGATTAATTCCGGCCGCTTTCTCTCAACTTCTTGCTTTAATCTCATCAGTTGTTCGCAGTAGAGTTCAGAATCGATGGTCCTGCCTGGTGGTAACAGCTCATAATGAATAATGCCCTTCGAATCCCACCACACACACAGCATCACCTTGTTGCGAGTTAACCCGGGTTTCGCCATAGTCTGTGAAGCCTGACCGGCCTTTGACCACGACCTTTTTCGCACGTTCTTGTCATACGTGATCCACTTTTCATCACCAGTTATCAGCTTCTTCAAAAATGGTTCGGTTTCATTACGTCGTAATAAAGAATCACAAATGAGTACACGGTTCATTAGGTTTCTTTCAGTGAGCTCGTGAGGTACCCAAATGTCGAGCTTTTTTGTGTACCCAGTTTTTTTCAAATGCGCCAAAACTGTTTTGTGGTCAATTTCCAGTTCTTCAGCTACGTCGTAACTACTGATATGCCGATCTTGCTCCACTTTTTCAAAAATGGCATCCATTTTATCCGTAATAGGGCGACCAGAGCGACGTGCATCTTTGACATCAAAATTTCCGGATTGAAAACGCTTAAACCAAATTTGTGCTACTCTCACAGACACTACACTTTTTTTTTTTTTTTGGTTGGGAAATCATCAAATAACTTCTCCCGCTCTGGGTGGAGCGGGAGAAGTCAGACTTCTACTGACTAAAACCCACCCGTGTTCCTTCAGTTGCCTGTGCCAGGGCCACGGTAACTCTTTCGAACAACCCGCAACCCTGGCGGGCATCGGCCTTAGCGGACCCCTTCAGCTAGTGCTGACATCTCTTTGAGGCGCGCGTGGAACACAACGCGCCGTCGACCCGGGCCTGATCCTTACCGGACGGCGAGCTACCCATTGCTCGCCATCCGCAAGCCCGCGCCTACGGTGGCCGGGAATCGGCTATCGATTCCCGACGCCCAGGGCGTCTCCTGCGGCGACTAGGGGCGTGAGGGCGCAAAGATTGCCTCTCCCTCACGCGTTCAGCCTCCTCCTTCGCGAGCATTACTGCTTCGCAGAAGGAGGTGACGGCTTCCCATGCACTCTCGTTCCGTACCATGGCCTGTACCAGGGCCGGACGCGAGAGATCGCCGCCGCCGATCGCCTCCGCGAGGACGCGGCGGTGCTCTGCCCAAGCCGGGCAGACCTCCACCGTATGCTCCACCGTGTCCTCCGGGCGATCCACACAGTGGTAACACCCGGGCGTTTCCTCCCGCCTTATCCGGAACAGGAACCTCCCGAAGCAACCGTGTCCGGTGAGGACCTGCGTCAGGCGGAAGGTGAGGATGCCGTGACGCCTCTCCAACCACTCCTCAAAGAGGGGACTTATCGCCGCAATTGTGGCGTGCCCAATAGACACTACACTAGGTCCATAAACATCGCAAATTTTTTTCGCGGCTTGCGTTGCATTTTTACCTTTTTTGTAGTAAAATTTTAAAATGTATCGAATTTCTTCAGTAGATTCACTCATCTTGACGGTACGAAAAACAAATGAAAATCACACATTTTCCTAATTTGAATTTGGAATTATGTTCTTTAAAATTTAAACTTTCAATGATACCAAAACCAGCCAGATACAAATAGTATAGCCAAAGAGATTTTATTACAAGTTCATACATACTATAATGCGAAAAGACTTTTTCCCCAACCTAATATTAAGGAGGAATAAGAATTGATCAATACGCTAAAACTTATTGTAGGAGCAAGTAGCAACAGAGAAAAGCAAAAACAAATCACTGAAATTTTTTTGACACACTGTTAGAAAAGGTGGTTATAATGTTTTCGACCTCGTTACTGCGTTATCACCCTTTAGTTGATCTTAGTTGTCTTCGTTGACTTGAAAGGTATATTTAAGTGACAGTTAGACACTTTCAAACTGAGTGAAGCTTCAATGTACTGGGAACTGTTGTCAAAATTGGTAAAGTACTTATGACAACTGACAACTATGACTTATGGCAAACGTAACGGTAAACGCTCGGATCATGAGGCCCGAGTGCACGTCTTTTTTTAAAGGAAATTTTTCGCCGACTGGTCGACACTTCACGTGACCAGAGGGCTGGCTCGTTCTTTGGCCAAAGAATTAGCATTGCCATTTAACGTGGCAATGCTGCCAGTCTTCAGGGCACGTTTCCGGATGACAGCGATGCGCACGAGTACTTCGACGCTTAAATTTCCCTGTTTTTGTATTTATTTGTATATACTGACTTGATGATTTTATTTACCGTCTTGAAAAAAAATGGGTACAACATGTGAACGGTGTATGCCTATGGCATAGCTAGTTTTTTTTTAGTTTTTTCAATAGCTTAGACAGAAATTGCTCTATCAATAAACACTACACATTTGAAGTAAACGAGAACAATAAAAACAAAAATTTTGAAAAAACTTTATAGATGGTCGTTAAAAAAATATCGAAATTCAAATCATACGTAGTACGCAGGGTGCGTAGCAGTGGATGCAGTACCGGTTCCTTCTTAAGAACCGGGACTGGATTTTCGGTACTGGACTTGGAACCGGGATTACCCGAGAAATTCGGTACTAACGTACAAATATCGCTATTAATTTATAGTATGAAGGGCACGTGTGCGTGCACACTACATATAATTATCTAAACCTGTTGAAAAATGAACTTATTACAAATGTGGAATGGTGTAGTTAATAAAACTATGTATTATTTGTAAATCTATAATTGACAATAATCATCAGAACACAATCACAACCGAATTTAAATGCTTTTTGAGTTCAAATTAGGAAAAATTATCAAATAGAACTTAAATTCGAGGTATATTTTGAATTAGAAATAAGCCTTTTTTCTCTCGAAACTTTGTTTTTTCCACTATTGAATAAGTCTTTTACGTCACATAAACACTTTGTTCCTTTCACTATAAGTATCATCATTTTGTATACGACGTATTAATAAATGTTAGTGTAATGCAAGGGAAATAAAATTGTATGGCGCGAAAATTCTCTTTTTTATATTAACATTATTGTCAAAATTATCAAATTTATAGGCATAGAACGAGCTCAGCGTGCATTAATAAAGATAATGTATTTTAAAAATAAAAGATTCTCTACTTCAAGCTTATACCAAATAAGTGATTTACTTTCCGTAAGGAAATTGTATGTAACCCAGACCATACTAAAAAAACATAAAACCCTACCATATAATGTTAACGAAAAATCTAAACGGAGAAAAGATTTAGTCGTCCAAGTTACCCAAACCAAAACAAGATTTGCAGGAAAGCAATTCAATAGACGCTCTACTCAACTCTATAACAAAATTAATAAATATGTTTATGTATATAATAAAGGTTACCACGACTGTAAAAAAAGTATAATAGACTGGATAAAACCACTTACCTATGAGGAAACCGAGGCGCTCCTGGAATGCTGAGTAGCCGAAATATTTCACAGATATATAATTTGAAACACCACACACCCACCCATACCACACCACACACCTCATCACACACACCACAACACACCACACCACATCACACCACACCACACCACACCATGCCACACACCTTACCACACACCACGCACCATGCCAAACATCACACCACATTGCGCGCCTCATCACATACCACACATAACACCGTATTTTTTACCACAGCACACTATACCTATGTCACATGCACTGGGAATAAGTTTATTTTTGTTTTTTAAGTATCTTAAGTTTTATTATTACAGCTAATAATTTAAATTGCAACTATACTTATAGATTTGTGTTTTTAGTTTCTTGAGAATATTAGTAGGTAAATAAATACAGAAAAACAGTAACAGCCTGCCTGGTGGTAACAGCTCATAATGAATAATGCCCTTCCAATCCCACCACACACACAGCATCACCTTGTTGCGAGTTAACCCGGGTTTCGCCACAGTCTGTGAAGCCTGACCGGCCTTTGACCACGACCTTTTTCGCACGTTCTTGTCATACGTGATCCACTTTTCATCACCAGTTATCAGCTTCTTCAAAAATGATTCGGTTTCATTACGTCGTAATAAAGAATCACAAATGAGTACACGGTTCATTAGGTTTCTTTCAGTGAGCTCGTGAAGTACCCAAATGTCGAGCTTTTTTTTGCACCCAGTTTTTTTCAAATGCGCCAAAACTGTTTTGTGGTCAATTTCCAGTTCTTCAGCTACGTCGTGACTACTGATATGCCGATCTTGCTCCACTTTTCCAAAAATGGCATCCATTTTATCCGTAATAGGGCGACCAGAGCGACGTGCATCTTTGACATCAAAATTTCCGGATTGAAAACGCTTAAACCAAATTTGTGCTACTCTCACAGACATTACACTAGGTCCATAAACATCGCAAATTTTTTTCGCGGCTTGCGTTGCATTTTTTCCTTTTTGGAGTAAAATTTTAAAATGTATCGAATTTCTTCATTAGATTCACTCATCTTGACGGTACGAAAAACAAATGAAAATCACACATTTTCCTAATTTGAATTTGGAATTATGTTCTTTAAAATTTAAACTTTCAATGATACCAAAACCAGCCAGATACAAATAGTATAGCCAAAGAGATTTTATTACAAGTTCATACATACTCGTACTATAATGCGAAAAGTAGTTTTCCCCAATAATATATGCGTCGACTTGAGAACCTCCTCTTTTTTTCGTCGGTACGGGTGGAGCCGCGGGCACTAGTCCATGCACCTTTAAGGTGTGTTCGTCTGTACGCATTTCTCAAAAATTATTAGATACATTTTAATGGAACTTTCTCTTTTCTATCAAGGGCTTAATTTTGTGTACAGTAATTGCGGTTAAAAAGAAAGAAAGTGTTACACATTTGGGAGAAAGAAAGTAACTTTACAACGTGTTAGATTTTACTTATTCTTTAATGATAGTCATTCTTTATATCGCCAACCCGTCTTGAGCAAGTGAGGTATCAATGCTAGTGTCTTCTCTGTATGAGAAGTGGCCTTTGCCCTGCATTGGACAATAATATACTGGTATTCAATTATGGAAATTTTTAAGGCTCCGTACCTCAAAAGGAAAAAACGGAACCCTTATAGGATCACTCGTGTGTCTGTCTATCTGTCCGTCTGTCACAGCCAATTCGCTCCGAATGTAATGAACCGATTAAGTTGAAATTTGGTACACGTATGAATTTCTGTGACCCAAACACGGACGTATAACGTAAATAAAAGAATTTTGAATAGTATCAATAAAATAAGTAATTAATTTTTGGGGGCAAATAAGAAAAATTAAAAAAAAGTTTTGCAAACATATCAAATGAAAGGGCTTGCTATTAGGGTCTCAAATATACCTATATATTACATATTTTTTTTATAATTTTAAAATATACTGTTTTAAAGTTATTTAAGAAAATAGATGAAAATTGACCATCCCCCCCCCCCCTTATCTCCGATACTACTGAGTCTAAAATTAAAAAAAAAATACAGACAATAGTTCTATACCTATAGATTACGGGAAAACCTATAAGAAGTCTGTGGTTTTAAAATAACATAGTAAATCTCTCAATATTGTGCGTACAAACTTACATTTTTTTCAACTACAATGTTAAGTTTGTTCTTACAATAAATTCATCCTAACTACGGAACCCTTCATTGTACGTAGTTCCACACGCACTTGGCCGGTTTTTTTTTTTATCTACGGCTAGACGTCGTTTACCGATTTTACGGCCGACCTCACACGTCAGTACAGGATTTTATCTCACGAAGCGACACGCGCTTTACTTGTGGTGTACAGACACGCTGCGAATGTGTGTGTAAGCGTAAGAGCTCTCGGTATCGTCCGTGACAATGGCGAAGTCGGAAGTGTTTGTGTGTGCGTTTGTTACTGTGCTGACGCTACTCGTCTTCACGCACACGTTCACAGCGTGTATGTACACTTGGTTACCACAAGTAAAGCGCGCGTCGCTCGCTTCGTGAGATAAAAATACTGTAGTATAGTTGACCTCGTAATTGCTTTATCACCCTAAGGTTGAAAATTGAGCGATAGCGTGACGTCTGACAGGGTCGATTGGTAGAAGAAAACTTGTTGGGCCGACCCCACGTAACATAGGACAAGTGCAGGAAGATGATGAGGATGTCGGATGATGATGGTTGGATGTCACTTGCACTTCACATGGTTTATTTGTCTTTATTGTGACAATTAGATAGTTTTAACCTTATTTATTTATGTACACACAAATAAACAGACAAGAATAAAGGAACAGAAAAATACGTACAAAGGTGATGCTTATTTCTAAAGAAATCTCTTGCAGCATACAGATAGGACAGAGGACAAAAGAGTTGAAAAAAAAATACAAAAAATCTAAAAAAGCAATTCACTTAGGAAATAAAACATTTAATAAACACTTAAATACATACATAGTTCTAGAATAAATATCACTAAAATAACTTACGAATTGGGAAGAATTGGAAAATGAAGTTTTAATTTACTGAGAATTATGTGTAAAGAAATTACGAAGACGAATGTAGCTAAGTCATGAACAATGAAAACCGCCGTTATAAGTGCTGATCACCGTCTTGCTGACCTTGGTTTTGTTATTGTTATTAGTAATTAATTCTTTATTTATTTTACTATGATGGTGCTAGTTTATCATTTTGACGACGACGTAAACAGTGCACACTCAATGGTTACGAATTGGTTTACGACAAATAACTTAGTTCTCAATGCCAAGAAAACGAAATGTATAAAGTTTGCCTTACCGAATATTAGAAATCTAGGATCTAACATCGTCTTAGATAGACCTAGCTTTCAACGTGTAAGTGTGACGGCCTGGCTGGGAAAACATCTCAAAGCTTTGGTCAAATTCTAGTGCAATATTTATAACAATACTATTAAGTTAACTACTTATTACAAACAAATATTCCAGTTTTTACTAAAAACTAAAAATAATTTAAAAAATTAAATCGACTTCAAAAAGAAATCAACTCAAAATTATAAAATAATTTTAATTTCAGAAGTCGGTGGCAAAACATTAAAATACAGACAGATCCCAAGACACCGACATCCTTATTTCATAATTTTGAGTTGATTTCTTTTTGAAGTCGATTTAATTTTTGAAATTATTTTTTATTTTACTTTCATTGAGTGATCTGCTTACTTTAAACAATACATCCGTTATTAGGGCAGTTTTCGCCTGTTGCTACTACTTTTAGTGTGGACCAAGCTTTAGACGATAGGTATTTTGCCAAGATTACCTAGTCAAGTCTATAATGCGTCATCAAACACGTCAAAAATGCTTAATTTTTAGAGATCGTTTCGTTTTTATCATGATGCATCATAATCTTAGACATTACAAACTAAATAACATGGATAGAGAAACCTTTGAATTTCCCAGGGTCATCTACCGATTAGCTTTAGTTATTATTTTTTATTAAATCTATAAAGTACATACGTCGTGAGAATGCGTTCTTGACACCTGTAAATTGGACAATATCTAGTTGTAATAAAGATCAAATTCGCAAAACACAAATTCGTTAGTATGGAACTGATAGGTGTCAAGAACGCATTCCCTTGACATGGCCGGACTGTAAGGTTTGAAACTCAATCAATTTGTAGGACCATCTGGTTTATTAAGTTGCTGAGAATTACTTTGAAATTAAGGCTCCCGCAGACAGGCGCGACGCGACGATGCGACGCGATTCTGGAAGCACAATTTCCATGAAGCTTTCGTAGATAAAGACGCTTCGCGGACTGTTTGGGGCAGCCTTTAGTTAAAACGTATTTAGGTACTAACAATACTTTTGTTATTTAACTTCATTTATAATATTAGTAACCTACATACCTGTTTTAAAAATTATGTTAAAATAGCTACTTAGCCCAACATTTCAGGTTTTTCATAAAATAAGTTCTCATATTATTTTTATTATCATTTTTAACCGACTTCAAAAAACGAGGTTCGCTATTTGACCCGTATGTATGTATGTTTGTATGTTCACGATTTTCTCAAAAACTGATGAATCAATTTTGATGATTCACTATCGTGTTTTACATACTTTCAGGAAGGTTTTAGTATATAATACATTAGGTAATTATTCTTATGTACGAAGTTATATACATAAGTGTACTGCATCTCCGGCATTTCTAAGCGGATTTTATGATTCTTCTTTTCGTCCGTCTAGAGCTTTTTATTTATTTATTTATTTGATATAGGCACACCAACAACTTATTTTACAAATCAGACATGTACATACACTTACGATGGGATTTTGTGTAAATAAGTTACTTATAGGCATGCACATCACTCACAAAATAAAGGACGAATCTGAATTACAATTAAAATAATTATCAGAATAAAGAATATAAAAAAGGAAAAGTTACATTAAAAATATAAACGTAACTTAATTACATTGATATTATACATTAAATTAAAATTAAATTAAGTACTAATAACTAAGAAACACATTACATTAATTGAACATTAATTACATTTTTAACCGACTTCCAAAAGGAGGAGGTTCTCAATTCGTCTGTATTTTTTTTTTGTATGTTTGTTACGTGATTACTCAAAGACGGATGGACCGATTTGGAAAATTCTTTTTTTGTTTGAAAGGGTATACTTCCGAGGTAGTCCCATATAAATTTTATTAACTTTGCTTGGGGAGTTTTTGAGTTAGCTTCAATAATGCGTATATTTCCCACTTATTTTATATGGATGATGTGATGATGTTTTAATAACTTCCTATCACTGTTATTTACATGGCTATATCTACAATTATTGTGCTCAATTATGTATTCGAATTTGTGTGGGGTAGGTTCCACAACTAAAAAGTGAAAAATAAAAACTTTTTAGCAAAAAATAAAACCGACTTCTAAAACAAAACACTACAAAGTGAAAAATAACTTTAATTTCGGAAGTCGGTGGCAAAAAACGAAAATACAAAACCAAAGACACCGACTTCCGAAATTAAAGTTATTTTTCACTTTGTAGTGTTTTGTTTTAGAAGTCGGTTTTATTTTTTGCTAAAAAGTTTTTATAATGAGATATGATTATTCGGAATTATATTGATTAGGTCGATTTTAATGATTTTAGTTTTAAATTTTGGCAAACTATCAGCGAATATATCAATGCTACTGTCAATGGAACAAGCTTTATTGTAGAAGGACAACATCCTGTTTAGGGGAGCATGGCGGCCCAGGTTTGTGCGACACGGTTTAGTTACAAACGTACCAATAGTACGTCTAGACTGATTTTGTTAAGCAAATCTGGGGTTAAATTCATCCCGTTAACAATTTTATATTGTGTTGTCACATCATTTAGGACCCTTCGTCGCTTCAATGAGTCTAATTCAAAATAATTTAGCCGTTCTGTGTAATCGGCTCTATAAGGGCATTTGTGGTCTTTAAACCGCAAGCACCTGGTAAATTACCTTTGAACGCGCTCAAGACGATCCTTGTGGACATTATAAGTTGGGCTCCAGACTGGAGATGCATACTCTATGAGAATGAGAGAGCTTGTGTACCTATAGGCATTCAAATACCCTTGTCTACCCCAATGTCCTTTCTTTGGTATTGTTCGTCGAATCGTTGAGCTCCTTAAGTTCTGAGTTGAGCTGCGCGATTACTGACAAATGCGTGCACTGACTGGACAGTTCCTCTCAATCTGTGTGGTTCTTTCCTCAAAAGACCATTTCAGACACCAATCTACATGGTCTTCACATGAAGTGACCAAGATTATGTCTGGACTTTATAAGAGACTGTGACCTCTGAGTTTGTTTCGGCCTTTCTTCTCAGAGTAGTCAGATAGGAAACGCCGACCTCATCTAGTTTTAAAAAAAAAATATTGACTTGTAAAAGTGTTTGTACAAACCTACTTACAGAAATAAAAATCATTTATCATTTATCATTATAAAAATGGAAAAAATAAATTTACTTTAAAAAAAAGTAAAAACCGACTTCAAAAACCTAAAACAATGTGTTTTGTTTCCACGTACAACAATAAACCTGCACCAACCGGCGGTTGTCCTTGGGTGCACTTGCATAGTACATACAGGGATAATCGTCGGTTGGTGCCTCCTCATCATTTAAAATTATTTAAGGGGCCACTGCGAGTTGGCTTCCGCTTCGCGTACGCCTTCCAAAGGTCCGGGACCCCAGGGTCTCGAGATATGTTAGAAAAAATAAATAATAATAATAACACGTTGACGTCGTGGTGGGGCTTGCGTGCTCCTTTAGGTCTTTGCCGGTAAAATTTACTTCGCCGGAACGGGTCTACGATGAGGAACTAGACCAAGAGAGATACAGAAACCCGCAGGACAGCATGTAGCGAGCTGTTGGGCAGTAGCGACCCCACGGACCCTATCTCCCGAGAGAAATCTTGTCCTCATCTCTGGCATGCTTTTATTGGCCGGCTTGTGTGGAGATTCGCAAGAGTAAATGTGCTCGGAGGAAGAAAGTATTCCAATAAGGTGCTGGTAGGGATCTTGACCATGCTTCCGAGATTGTCCTGATAGCCGTGAGATACCTCTCCACTCCTCAAGCACCTCAGGGAGTGTTGCCCCCTTGTCGCTACGTCACAATGTGCTACCGGCCGTTTCCGGGGGCCCATTATTGAGTGTGCAAGTCACCCCCTGCCATTTTATCCGTGTATAATATATACCATTGATCAGGCAGGGGACATAGTTCTTCCATAGTTCAAGTAACCCAATCCACTTTAGCCACCCAGACCCATAGCCCAATATGTTTTGTTTCCACGTACAACAATAGTCCTGCACCAACCGGGGGTTGTCCTTGAGTGCACTTGCATCGTGCATACAGGGATAATAGCCATTTGGTGCCTCCTCATCATTTAAAATTATGTAAGGGGCCTCTGCGAATTGGCTTCGGCCCCTCGTATGTCTTCCAAAGGTCCGGGACCCCAGGGTCTCCAGAAATGTCAAAATAATAATATCCTGGAACATTTCACACACGGTCATCTGATCCCAAACTAAGCAGAGCTTGTAATATGGAAACCAGATAACTGATAACTGAAAAAGTAGTGTATGTAGTATACATACACTACTTTTTTTTTTTGTAAATACATACTTATATAGATAATTACACCCAGACTCAGGACAAACAGACATGTTCATGCACACAAATGTCTGTCCTGGATGGTAATCGAACCCACGACCTGCGGCGTGATAGGTGGTATCATAACCAACCACGCCAACTGGCCTGTCACATAGTTGGGAAAAGGCTAGGCAGATGACGCCATGTCAGATATCTATCTAGTCACTAAATGCCAGCTGCCGTAACGATACGTAGGATGAGTAAATTAAGGGAAACAAGTCATTAGTAGGTACACTGTGTAAGTGACAGATTAGTCTACTGGTGAAGACTGCCACTATTTTTATACTGTGATGGGTTGTCGAGTCATTGACTAGACAACTAAGGTTGTTCATTACGCTGGAGGCCTTAGAGGTGTTCCTTCTCTTGAATTAACTGCAAATGTATGGCTTACTAGATTTTGCCCGCGGCTTAAGGGTTCTGTATTTGGGATGAATTTATCCCAAGAACAAACTTAACATTGTATATTTGAGAAATATACATTTTTCATTTGATATGTCACACGGTACAGTTTGCAAAACTTTTTTTTATTTTCTTATTTGCCCCCCAAAATTGACCCCCATATTCAAAATTCATTTATTTACGTTACACGTCCGTGTTTGTATCACAGAAATACATACGTGTACCAAATTTCAACTTAATCAGTCCATTAGATTCGGAGCTAATTGGCTGTGACAGACGGACAGACAGGCACACGAGTGATCCTATAAGGGTTCCGTTTTTTTCCTTTTGAGTTACGAAACCCTAAAAAGTTATTTTATAGCATTATGTGGTCAAGAAATCTGTATCATTAAAAAAATAATTTTGTTTGAATTGTACATGCATAAAGTCTGTCATTGTAATACTAATTAAGAATTCATAATCAGAACTTTACGAATTGAGTGTAGATAAAATCATTTTATATGGGTTCACAGCTAGTCATTCATTAATTTAAAGCGTCATGCTTTTTGTAGAACAATCGTAATTAACTCATATCGCGTCTTATCCAGTTATAGCCGGTTAAAGAGATCTAGATAAGGTAGTGCCACGGTTATATTTTATTACCGTGGTAGTGCCGTCCAAATCGCAGTATTATTTAGTAAGTACAGCACCTTTTTTTTCCCTTGGTGAAATGCTCATGCATACTGCACTACCACGGGGAGATAGTGCAGTTATGTGGGACTCCAACCAACTAAAACTCCACGGTGTCCTCCTCTGCCGCTTGTGGCGGGAACACGGGCACGCGTTAGCACTCACCGCGAATCCGCCGCGGCTGGCCGTCACCGGACACCCCCCATCACCGGCGCACAAGAACACATTGCGCGCCGTGACCACCCCTTGGATCAAACCAGCACATGGGCGCTAGACGACCCCCTGTCTAGGCACCCTTGGTCCCCTTGCGACCGGTCAGGTCAGTGGCCCGGCCGCCTACCACTTTTCGGCCGCAGAGGATAGGGAGAGCGGTCAACGAAATACCGACACTCCTCCTCCCCTACGGCCCCACCGCGTCTGCCATCAGACGGTGGCGACCCCGTCAAGGCCGTGGAAGGTAGGGAATGAGGGAATTTGAATGAATGAATTTAAGGGGCCTCTGCGAGTTGGTCTCGGCTCCTCGTACGCCTTCCAAAGGTCCGGGATAATAATAATAACCTGGGACATTATTCACACACGGTCATCTGATCCCAAACTAAGAGCTTGTACTATGGAAACCAGATAACTGATATACCACATACACTACTTTTTTTTTGTAAATACATATTTATATAGATAATTACACCCAGACTCAGGACAAACAGGCATGTTCATGCACACAAATGTTTGTGTGCGTGGGAATCGAACCCACGACCTGCGGCATGATAGGCGGTATCTTAACCAACGGCGCCAGCTGGCCTGTCATATAATTAGGCATTGTTACAGTTTGACTGATGAAAAAAAGGAGGGTTCTCAATTCGACACGTATATAGATATATTTTTTTTAATGTATTACCACGCATAACTTTTTATAGAGTAATCCAATTTCAAAGATTTTTGTTTTATTCGGACGGGTATTCATCGATTTTGATCCCATGTAAAATGTATTAACTTTCTTTGAGTACTCGTAATTAGCTTCAATAATACGCATTTTTCCCACTTTTTATGTGGATAATGTTCTAATCTATTTTGCAGGTACCTATTCAAATTAGTGTGGGGTAGGTACCATAACTAAAAAGTGAAAAATAAAAACTTTTTACAAAAAAAAAAAAAAAAACAACCAACTTCCAAAAAACACTACAAAGTGAAAAACAAACTTTAATTTTGGAATTCGGTGGCAAAAACGAAAATACGAAACCAAATACACCGGTACTTCCGAAATTAAAATTGTTTTTCACTTTGTAGTGTTTTTTTGGAAGTTTCGAGTCGGGGTTTTTTTGATACGAAATTAGTACAGTATTTTGTAATACTTAGGTATTTGGTATTTATATTATTCGGTAATAGCCAGTGCAGTTAAACGCGATGATAATGGTAATATCATGCTATTGGCCATTAATAATGACAATCACTGCATTATATAAAATACATTTATCGACATTTTAAAGGGCACACTCAAATGTGCTATTTGCTTATACCACACGGTGCAAATTCCTAGAACTCAAATCGGGTCAAAACGATATATGATCGATTTGCTGCATAAATATTCAGTTAATAATTATTAATTAAATATCGCCTTAGCAGCAGAAATTGTGGGTTTTACTTAGAAATTGTGACTGACCTAATTAATGTAATATTGTTGATTATGAAAGCAAAGGCTTCAATGGAAACGAGGTTGGGATAGGTCAGGAATCAGGTTGTTGAATTCTTACTCGTGAATTCCTGCATCATTCTGCGGTATATAGTCGACTATAAAAATGCTTTCTCACCCTTCTTCTTCCTCATTGTGATGGCACGACTTCCACGGCATCGTAGGTTACATTTTGATCAACGTACAACCTAATACTGACTTGCAAATTGCAAAAAAACGTAAGAAAATTTTAATTTCGCGGGCTACCCTGACGCTTCCCCCTTAAAAAGTAGAAGATCAATAACTTTTTAAAGGATTAGTTAAATATTTCCCAAGACATAATAGGTAGATAATAATCCCCACATTTTGGTTCTCTTATAGGGCTTTTACTCCTTAGCATGTTTCCTTATCTTCGTCCGGACTTCATAATTTTTTTCCATTTCATTACATTTTCCAGAAAAAAAATACATTCAATTAGGTATTATTACGCGACTGCGGCGAAGCCAAAGGTTTATTGACTTGTACGTATGTATGTATGTCTGTTCCATTGTTAAACGGCTTTTGATGAATGATATGTAGTTAGATTCGTCTTTATTGCGCGAGTGTCACTGGGTAAGTATATGAAAATTATGTAAAATCAAAATGGCGGTTTTATGGCACCAATATATATGTTAAAAAAAAAAATCTCCCAAACCTAGAGAGTGGGGTATCAAAATGAAGGGTTTTAAAAGTTGATTACAAAATAAGTCTTTAAATGTAATTTGGAATTAGAAGTACACTTTATATGCAGTCGGTTTTCTGATTTGTAAAAAATTAATTAGGAAGGATTATTTTTCTCTCACTGTATTATATACGTAATGCTTTAGGTAACGGATTGACCATGACCTGGATTAGGACAAAGGATACTTTTTATCCCGGTAGTACGTTCCCGTGGGATAATTTCCGACTTCTACGCGGGCGCAGCCGCAGGCAAAAGCTAGTCGGCTATATAATATTTATATATTGCATCTGGAAATACAAAAAAGGGGGGAGGTTTTTTTTTTAATACCTAAATTGGAGGAGCTTGTGGCTAAGTAATAACAGCCGCACGGGTCGATCCATCAGGTTAAGCTACGCTTGCCGGGGTTGGTCCGTAGATGGGTGACCATCTTTACATACCGAGACTCCTCCGTGCTTCGGAAAGCACGTTAAGCCGTTGGTCCCGCCTGTCATTCGTAAATCTTTGACAGTCGTTACGGGTCGTCAGAACCCCGAAAGTCTGACAATCAGTCTTACCAAGGGGTATCGTATTACCCAGTAACTGGGTTGTGGAGGTCAGATAGGCAGTCGCTCCATGTAAAATACTGGTATTCAGCTGCATCCGGTTAGACTGGAAGCCGACCCCAACATAGTTGAGAAAAGGCTAGGCAGATTGATGGTGTAAGTACCTAAGTTTTGTTTGTCCCCGCCTGCGTTACCAAAACTCTATAGTTTATAATTATAATGCTTGTTTGTCTCTTTTCAGTTAAGTTTCTGCAGCTGGGTTTTTTTGTTTTTTTTTTTTAATTATTTGTTTTTTTACCCTTGAAGACATAATGTACTATAAAATCAAAATCAAGTACCATTATATTCAAACTAGGCTGAGAATCAGCACTTTTTGAACGACAAAATTACATAAGAAAATCTCCAAAACGCCCGCCCATCACCACTTTCAATTGTGCTTTACCTGGGAACCCCCCAGCAGATAGTGCAGTACCTATTTAAGTAGTCAGCACAACTATCTGTAAAGTTGAAAGAACTTGATTCTATACAATAAAAAACGGCCAAGTGCGTGTCGGACCACGCACAATGAAGGGTTGCGTAGTTGGGATGAATTTAGGTATCCCAAGAACAAACTTTCATTATTTCACTATTCAAAATTTAAGTTGGTCGACTATTACTCGTAAACTTGTAAAGCCTCTACTTAGCTGTGATAGTTTTCCTTTTAATTTCGTTATATATACTACTGCCGTGAATTTTTTTTCACTTATCAAAAAGCAACCATTTTGCTGGAAGAGAGGGTGGGGGGGGGGGGGGGGGGGGGAGGGGGCACTTGGCTCTAACAAAAATTTGCAATTTAAAGCTTAATTTTACGCAAACGGATCCCTGAATCGAAAAATGGTTTTCACAGACTCGTAATATTTCTGAATGGCCTATCTAACGATACCCCACTCTATGGAATACCCTAAAAATATATATATTTTACCACTGTCGGTGTGATTAATATGTACATAAATATCCATACCAAATGATAGCTTTCTAGTCTCTGAGCTAAGCTGCGGACGGACGGACAGACGGCGAAACTATATGGGTTCCTTGTTAACTACGGATCCCTAAAAAGTTAACTTTTACTTAGATAGGTACGATTAATAAACAGTTGAACGAACTAAATAAATTATAATATAATATAAAAACAATAAATTCACATTTAACCGTGAACGTTATTTCAACCGATTCCCACGTTGGAACCCGATTTCCCGCAATGCGTAATCATCGAAAATCGATATAACTTTACAACTGCGCAATGTTTTACTGACAATGTTGATATTACAGCCGTAAGTCACTGATAAGTCGCCGGCGCAACACTAGTTCCTCACTCCGTACTTTGCACTCGAACGAAAACCACGTATCGATATATTCGATAAAACTTTTCGGTGTTGGACAGCACTATTTTGTGATTGGAACGTCACATGTGATTTTTTTAATCTGTGCACATTAACCTATAGTATTTTTATTGTGTTTTTTTCTTGATCCGTCGCGTTCCGTGTGTTTTAAAATAATAATTGAACATTTGTGTTTTCTTTTTAAATTAAACATTACGAAGATGTTAAATAGTTATAAAATACAATATTTCTTATATTTTGCTATAAAGTAGTTTTGTGATTTTGATTATAAATCAGTACGATTTACGACGTGTTGTTTCGTGGTGTTTTATCATTCGTGGATTCGGTGAGTAGCTACATTTTTTTTTTAAATTGTAGTAGTTGTGGTTATGCGAGTATGTGAGTAGTAATCTATGTACCTATATCAAACCGTGTAATTAGTTTTAACTGAAAACGAACGCTGTTTTGCTGCATTTTGTGGGATTTTTGATAATATATGTAATAAAGAACTACGAGTATGCCACCATTCAGCCACGTGTAAAAGGGAATGTTTAGTTATTTTTGTAAATTTCTAAATAGCGTAATTTCTGCCACCGTCTTGAAAATGATTTAGGTATAATCCACTATCAACAGAGCTCTTTTGAGTAACACTTTACAGTTGAAATATTGACACTGATATAAAATTATTACTACTTAGATATAATTTTATAATCTCAAGATACAAGACCAATACTTACTTTACAGGGAAGTGTACTCAGATAAAATACCATTAATCTATATATACCAACTCACTTCTAGAAATTACTAATTTCACTAGCTACTGCCCGTGGCTTCGCCCGCGTGAATCATGGGTTTTCATTTTTTTGCGCGGATCCTAATTCATTTTCTAAAATAAAAGTAGCTTAATTTACTCCTTATAACATCAATTATCTGCCAGCGAAAGTCCTGTCAAAATAAGTCCAGCCGTTTCAAAGATTAGCCGGAACAAACAGACAGACAGACATTTTTTTAAGTAATTTAGTAAAAAGCCGTAATTTTGACATTAAAAACAGACACTTAAATTTTATTTATTTGTATAAATAACATACAGCTTCTTAGCCACGACTTTATCCGCGTGAAATTTCTTGTTCTCCTTATCCGCGTCGCATCGCATCGCCCACCAGCGCTTTTAAGGTCGTAGCGTGATGGTAAATAACCTAAAACCTTCCTCAAGAATTGGGCCATCAAGTGCAAAAAGAATTTTCAAACCCGACTGCTAGTTCCAGAGATTAATGCGTTCAAATAAAATTTAAAAAAAAAAACTTCTGCTTTATTATTATTAGTATAGATTATTATGTTCTCACTGCTGGGTCACAGGTCTCCTCTTTGTGAGGCCGTAATCCACGGGAGTCGTACGCGGGTTGGTGGATGTTACTTAAGTATCTTCGAAATTTGAATTTGAATGACTGGCTTAGAGTTCTTAAAATTGCGTATTAAACAAATTATGACAGTTGAATATTAGTTCCGTGTTCTATACAGTTTCAAACCGCGAATTCCGATTACGGCTCAAAAATGTATGGAAAGCGTAAGGTAAGCGTCGATTGCGCCCGACCTTGGATGTTGATAATCAGGAAGACGTCAGGAATGCGACGTCTTTAATTACATCATGCGACTTCCGGGGTCAATGCCCTGATAATGACGAGTACTATGAAATACCTACCTTTTAAAAAGAAATATCTGATATTTTTCAGCACAGGTTAAAGATAGTTTTTAGTATATGTATTTGACAATTAAGTACCTATAAATTGTGTTCCATTTCTGAATACTGTGAAACAGCTGTTTAATTTTTGAATAGTGTGACACCTTGGTTCACTTGTGCAAAGCGATGGCGAAGTAGATCGGACGACAGGTCACGAGAACAATCTGCGACTCCCGCATTCCTCTCAAAATTGAGGGGAAGACGTATAAAACAATGGTTAGACCTGCTGTCTTGTATGGATCAGAACGTGGGGCCACAAAAAGAATGAATGAAAGGCAATTGCGTGCAGTTGAGATGAGAATGCTAAGAGGGATGTGTGGTGTTACGCGAATGGATAGAATAAGAAATGAGTATGTAAGAGGAAGTCTGAAAGTGATACCGGTGACTGAAAAGTTGTGTGGAAATCGGCTGTCGTGGTATGGACATGTGATGCGGAGGAACGAGGAAAATGTCGTCAGGAAAGTTTTGAGTGTAGATGTCTATACGAGTAGGGGAAGACCAAAGAAACGCTGGTTGGACTGTGTGAAAGATGATATGTAGAATGTGAGTGACAATCGAGATGACGACTAATAGAGAAGTATGGAAGAATAAAAAATAAATTAAAAAAAACCCGCCTGCACAAACATAACTGAAAAGAGAAAAACAAGCATTACCTATAATCTATAGAATGTTAGTATCGCAGGCGAGGACAAACAAAACTTACTCCATATTTCAGGTTATTGGTTTGCCCCCGCCTGCAGTACCAACATTCTATAGATTATAAAATAAAATAAAATAGTTCATTTGCACCTTCAATATAAAATATTTACGTACTTAGTTTATAATAAAAATAGGCCATATGGTAAATAAAGTAATTAAAGATAATACTTGTTTTCCTCTTTTCAGTTATGTGTTTGTGCAGGCGGGATTTCAATATTTTTAGTTTTATTAATATACTATACCTATATTACATACTTACACAATTTAAAAATGATTGGGCTACGGATATTTATCAGTTATTGAATTAACCAATTTATTGTTCCTAATTAAATTTAAACATATACTTAACTTATATATATATTATATATGTATTTTAATTTATTTTATGTTGATATCCTACTCGATAGGTTTCGTTAATATTTTTTTATTAACGTAAGTATAAATGTTTCGCGCCAAAAATCCGCCATTTTGTTTTTTTTTTTCAAACACCTGTCTAAGGACACTTTGGTTTTTATGACAAATATAACGATACCTTAACTGTCGAAATCCATCAAGCCGTTTGGAACATACGAGGTAATAAAGAAATTTACAAATATACAAGATACGCGTGAAAATCCTTGGCAGTCGGGTAAAAAGACACGCTGCGCCGATCCTAAATAAATTGGGACAAGGGCAGGAGAATGATGAGGGGCTGCAGCAGTTGCGGTGTGTAATATGCCACACGTATTTCTTGAATACAATAAATGGCAATGCTGCCAGTCTTTTGGGCACGTTACCACAGCGATGTAGACAGAAATTTTGATGCCATTCCCCTTTTATTCACAGTCACATAAATATTATTACCTATTATAATTTTAAGACTTAAAATTAAAAACCCTTCGCTCCATAACTCTAGTAGCAGATGTTGGGGAAAAAACAGATAGGTTGAAGTGGGAGTAGTCGCCCGGACACGTCGCACGAATGCACCCGGAGATATGGGCCATCAGGCCACGGAGAAGTTGGTGTGACGATCTGATAAGGTTTGCAGGGGGATCGTACAAGACAGGGTGGTTTGGAAAGAGAAAAGAGAGGGATTTGCCCAGCAATGGGACACAATGTTGGCTAAAATTGTTATACAGTATGTTAACCAACAGAGGGCGTTCCCGTTAACCCGCAATAGTATCGCATCCATACATGCTAAAAAAAATATTACCATTCGAAAACAAAATGGTTTTTATTTTTTTTAAATATTAAAATATTCACTAAAAATGCTAAAAATATTCAAAAAAATATAAAAATATTCACTAAAAATAAAAACTAAATTGCGATGTTTCCGTCCTTCAAGTACGCGTGTACAGAGTGTTTCTTTTACGTATCAATTTAACATTTTTAGTGAATATTTTAATATTAAAAAAAATAAAAACCATTTTGTTTTCGAATGGTAATATTTTTTTTAGCATGTATGGATGCTATACTATTGCGGGTTAACGGGAACGCCCTCTGTTGGTTAACATACTGTATATTCAAATTAGGCGGAGAATAAGCACTTTTGAAACGTCAAAATTACAGAAGACAGTCCACCAATGCCTTTCATCACTTCCCTTTTCAATGCTGGGAAGAAGTGGCGCAGCAAACTCCCCAGTCCAGATCTGAGGAGTTTGCTGAGTAGAATCCTGGTAGATTTTAAAATTATTGAATAGAATAGAATAAGTGGAATATTTTTATTAAAACATTGATCCATGTTATTGATATTATGTGGGTACTTTACACAAATCACACTATTTACTTACCAGCTGTATTTCTTCAATGAATACGGATGTGTGTTTAGTATATTATCGTTCATAAGATATCCTGCCCATATGGGTGTAACATAAAAAAGGTTAAAAAATCAGGTCGAATTTTTCTCGATATTATACTCCCAAAGGCTAGCGTTGACTAGCGCAGCCGCGCCGCAACGCAATGTATTGCAAAAATCCTCGTTCAACACTTTCGTACATTTTCTATGAGCCAACGCTCACTACAGGCGCCGCACCGCAATTTTTTGGTAATAATTTGCTTGGCATAAAGGCCATACACGGAGTGATCAATCTGAAAAATTCTGAAGCTCTGAACCTGAATCGTTCTGACCAGATGTAAATAGGTACGCGAAATGATTCACTGCCTACACAGGCCTCATCTCAGACTGTTACGGTTTGGTGGATGTCACATGTCTTTGAATTATCGGTTCTAGAACGTTTCCTTACAATGTTTGCCTTCACCATTTTGAGAGTGATGAAATAATTAGCACAAACTAAAGTACCTGTCTGGCTTCGAACTTAAGACCTACAACTGGTAACTCCCAGCCTTAACACGGAGCTATAAATACTCTAGAATCACCTCATATTAACTTAAATCAGACTTTATTTTAAAACTTTGTTCTTACACAATGCCCGCTTTAGATGTGACTTTCACTTGAGTAAAGCTATAAAACCTCGGTTAAGACGTTAAACGTGCTGGAAAGCACATTTATTGTACTTGTTCTAAAAATGAATTGTTTAAAGACATTTGAGGCTGGTTATAAATTGAGATTAAGGAAATAGTTCAGTGATCATGATTTTTTTTAAACTTAGAAATAACTACCGAAACCCCAATTACTTTTAACGTAACCTGGCAACATTGTGTATCCTATAGACATCCATCTCTGCTGTAGATACGTTGTATAAATTGCATTGTCCGCTAGTAGTTAATCTACTATTCGTCAGAGCTAAGTTTTTATGGCATGCATAAAAACCTAGTTCTGACGAATAGTCTGACGTCAAACACAGACAACCTTACTTTCATGCTTTCAATCTAGACAGCACCTATTATCTAAACAAAAACTAACCGACCGAAATTAGATGATTCATTCAAGGATTTGATTAAATTGTACATAAGTAAGTATAAGTAGTTATATATTTTTTTCTGATGATGGAATGGACTACGTAAAAAATTTAAGAGTACGTCAAAGTCGCGGGAAACACCGGGGATGAGGGGCGCACGAAGCCGGGAAGTATGGCAGAAAAAAGCGGAGGCCTAACAGTGAGACTCGAAGACCTGAAATGATGATGAAGATCCTTATTATGCAGAATATGACGTGAGGAAAGTTTTGAGTATAAATGTGGATGGCTATAAGAGTAGGAGCAGACCAAAGAAACGATGGATGGATGATATGGCTAGTTATATCATGATGACTACTAGTATAGAATTATATGGAGGAAAGAAGACACGTTGCGCCGACCCCAAATAGATTGGGACGAGGGTTTTTTTTTTAGTTGAGATGGTTTTGCTCTTGACTCTAGGTCAGAGGTGACAGAGATAAAGTCGACGATGGAGTGAGCTTACCCAGAAGAAGCCTGTTCACTCTCACTTTGAAGAGATTAGGGTTGTATGCGCTCGGAAACACAGACGTAGGTAGTGAGTTCCACTCTTTTGCTGTGCGCATTATAAAAGACATTTGGAAGCGCTTAGTGCGAATTGGTGGAATAGCAACCAGGTAGGGATGGTAACTGGCAGTGGTAAGAGAATGATGTGGCAGTATGATTAGAATTAGGGACTAGCTCCCACGTAAAATATTAACGGTATACAGATGTAGTCTAGTTTTCAATAAGTGCACCAACGCGGGCTTGTGTACGGCTGACAGAAGGATAGTTACGCGCTTTCAAAGACTGAGTCGAATCCGAAACGAGCTGATCCGGCAGAGAACCAAAGTTGTCGACATAGCTCACAGAATAAGCAAGCTGAAGTGGCAAATGGGCTGGTCATATTAGCTGTAGAACAGATGACCGTTGGGGTAGACGTGTTCTTGAGTGGAGACCGCGAATCGGCAAACGTAAGTGGAGGGACGATCTTCGCAGGTAGCCGCTGGATGAGAGTTGCCGAGAATCGAGCTGACTGGCGTGCCATTGGACAGACCCATATCCAGCAGTGGATTACTATAGGCTTATGATGATGATGAAAGACCGAGTCAGATTTTTGTCGTGGGAACCAGTCCTTAACTTTAAAGGTGAGGACACTAAATTGCATTTAGCGTACCCTGGGTAGACAGCCTGTAAATCTTTTTTAACCGACTTCAAAAAGGAGGAGCTTCTCAATTCGTCTGTATGTTTTTTTCTTTTTGGTATGTTTGTTACGCGATTACTCAAAGACGGATTGACCAATTTAGAAAATTCTTTTTGTTTGTAAGGGTTTCAAGGTGGTCCCATATAAATTTTATTAACTTTGCTTGGGTAGTTTTTGAGTTAGCTTCAATAATGCGTATTTTTCCCACTTAGTTTATCTGGATGATGTTTTAATGACTTCCTATCACTGTTATTTACATAGCAGGTAGTGGTATTCCAATTTGTGTGTGGTAGGTACCACAAGTAAAAAGTTAAAAATAAAAACTTTTTAGCAAAAAATAAAACCGACTTCCAAAACAAAACACTACAAAGTGAAAAATAACTTTAATTTCGGAAGTCGGTGGTATAACACAAAAATACGAAACCAAAGACACCGACTACCGAAATTAAAGTTATTTTTCACTTTGTAGTGTTTTGTTTTGGAAGTCGGTTTTATTTTTTGCTAAAAAGTTTTTTAATGTAACATAAGCTCCAGTATAAGAGTTAAATGTGTTACAACTTTTGTGTACCTAGAAAAAAGTATATTCTATCCTTTATCCCGTATCGCCATTTTAAATTTATTTCAATTGTTTAATAAAATATTAAATACAATTTCTTTATCAAAACGTACCGGTCTGAATACCATACAAGAACTCCGTATTCATAAATATTGTGTTACTACGGTAAGTCTAATGAGTTTATTTTTAAGTTAATTTGACAATTTGTATTCATCGATTAGGTTTTGTGTTAATTTAGCACATCATTTTTAAAAGCAAGCAGGTACAAAATACAGTTAGTTAGGAACTATACATGTAAAGAGGTCACTAAAAAACTGAAAGGTTCGATCGAAATACGAGGTTGTTGAGTTTGCCGTGGTCGGTCCGAAGTTACATTTCGGTCGTCGAGAGAATGCGTGTCAGTTGGAAAATTTCTAGTTGTAATAAGGATCAAATTCGCAAAACACGTATTCGTTAGTATGAAAGTGGATGAACGTATTTAAAAATCACATTCTTTCGTGCTTTTCAGATCTTTATTTGAATCAGCTTAAAAGTTTATCAATTAGGTTAGGTTTATGCTAGTATTTCTCAGTTGCGGAGTTTAGCACGCGTAGGATGACCACTTCTATATCTATTATAGACACTCTTTCTATCCAAAATAACTTCATTATTCTTTTCTTAATTTTTAGGGTTCCGTACCTCAAAAGGAAAAATCAAAACCCTTATAGGAATCACTCGTTTGTCTGTCTGTCTGTCTGTCACAGCCAATCTGCTCCGAATTTAAGGGACCGATTAAATTGAAATTTTGTACACTTATGTATTTCTGTGATCCAAACACGGACGTGTAACGTAATTAAATGAATTTTGAATATGTGGGTCAACTTTGGGGGGCAAATAAGAAAATAAAATAAAAAGTTTTGCAAACTGTACCGTGTCAAATTAAAGGGCTTAGTGTGAGGGTCTGAAATGTATTTTTTTTATAATTTTAAAATAAATCATTTTAATGTTATTTAAGAAAATAGACGAAAACTGACCATTCCCTCCGTATCTCCGAAAGTACTGAGCCTAAAATTTTGAAAAAAATACAAAAAATAGATCAATACCTCAGGAAAACCTATAAGACGTCGATGGTATTAAAACAACATGGTAAATCTTGTGCGTACACACTTTGCAGTTTGCAGTTGGAATGTATGTGAGAACATGTTTTTCAACTACAATGTTAAGTTTGTTCTTGGGATTCATCCCATCTACGGAACCCTTCATTGTGCGTAGTCCGACACGCATTTGGCCGGTTATTTTACATAGTGTTATCTAAGGCCGTTTATCCACCGCCACATCAATGGGATATCAACGAGAACGAGATGACGATGCCAAAGTAGAACACTTACTATGGCCGCGTGTCGACCGCACACCACCAGGTCGTCACGTTCGGTTCGAATGATCTCGCGTCTCGTTGAAGTCCGTTTGACGTTGTGAGGTGGTCAAACATTTGTCAGGCCAGCTGGCGTGGTTGGTTAAGACACCACCTATCATGCCGCAGGTCGTGGGTTCGATTCCCATCCAGGACAAACATTTGTGTGCATGAACATGTCTGTTTGTTCTGAGTCTGGGTGTAATTATCTATATACAGGGTGTCCCAAAACTCAACGTCAAGCCGAAACGGGGTGACAGGATTGATCATAACCATCACGAGAAAAATCTGAAAAAAAATCTATCCCATGCAGTTTGAAAATTATGGGCATTTTAAGAAAAACCTAGAAATTTGATCAAACTGTACCATTTTTCGGTTATTGTGGTTATTCTTTTTTATTTTTGTTCATTTGAACTTTGGAAACGTAATCCTAAATAACATTTCTAGAATCCCAATAAAAAATAATGACACAATTGCCTCAAGTTTTCGAGAATTGAGACTATTTGTTAAACTACGAATTTAAAATTTTCAAGATTCGTCGACTTTGACAGGCCCTCCTATAAAAAAAATGTACTAGAGTGCCTTGGCAAAAGGCATTAAAAGTTGGCACATTTAATCAGAATTCTAAAATGGTACAATACTTGTTAGTTCCATACAATAGAAAAGAGTAAAAAAATTAAAACCTCAAGTAACCCGATTTTTGCTATCACATTTTACTCAGTTAAAATGTTTTTAATTCGCACAAGCTCTAGGTAGGTTCTTAATTTTAAGACAAAATGATGAGAGAGATGGATAATGGGTATGTTTGCCATGAGTGAGCGAGACAGATAGTGACGCCACGCATTGAGACGGAGATGCGTCGTTTAAACGAGTGCGAATGAAACAGATAGATGCTATGGCATCTATCTGTTTCATTCGCACTAGTTTCAGCCAAGCAAATGGCTACGCTACCAGTCCGACACCAACCAGTTAGTACGTTTCGCTCATTCGTCTACTGCGTACGTTCGTATTCGCTTGTGTTGATTTAGTACTGACAACTTTGGCTTCTCTTTTTGGACATGAATCTTTGTGAATTGGACTTGTTGATAACATACCGGCAACTTTGGCTTCTCTCTGGACTTTTGTGTTGGCATCCTTTTTATCCACCATGCCTATGCGCTACACTTCACAAGAATATGCGAACATGCACCTCATTTATGGGGAATGCAGATGCAACGCAAGTGCCGCCGCTAGACTTTATCGTGAAAGATATCCAAATTTAGAGCGCTACCCGGATCACCGAGTGTTTGTTAATGTGCACCGTTCACTCACAGAGGGCGGCCATTTCCCGAATCAAATACAGGCTGGAGGTAGACCTGTGTTTCCTTTCCAGGAAGAAGTATTGCAAGAGGTCGCAGGTGACCGAAGTATTTCCGTACGTGGAATTGAAGAAAGAACGGGAATACCCAAAAGCACTGCTCATCGTATTTTACAAAGAAACGAAATGCATCCGTTTCACGTACAACGAGTTCAAAGTCTTGTACCTCGAGATTATCAGGAAAGGATTTCTTTTTGTAGAACAATGCTACAGAGGCATAATGAGAATCCCCAATTCATCCAAAAAATTCTCTGGTCAGATGAATCGACATTTAAAAAAGATGGTTACATGAACTTGCACAATTATCACGAGTGGCATGTGGAGAATCCACATTTAATGCGGGAAGATAGATCCCAGTATCGTTTTAAAGTAAACCTGTGGACCGGAATTTTAAACGGTAAAATTATTGGGCCTATTGAACTGCCTGAGAACTTGAATGGAACTAATTACCTAAATTTTTTAAGAGTAGATTTACCAACCCTGTTAGAGGACGTACCACTAGCAGATCTTCGCGACATGTGGTTTCAACAAGATGGCTGCCCAGCGCATTTCGCAGTGCAAGTAAGAGATTTCCTTGACCAGGAATATCCGGGAAGGTGGATTGGACGTTCAGGCACTATCTCGTGGCCCGCCCATTCACCAGATTTAAATCCCCTGGATTTTTTCTATTGGGGAGTTCTCAAAGAAAAAGTTTACTCAAAGCCCATTGAGAACGTAGCCGACCTGCGTGAACGCATTTCTCAAGCAGCTGAGGCGATCAACTCTCGAAGATATGCCCGACTTATAAGTAGATCGTTTTTAAGAAGATGTAGGGCTTGTATTGAGGCTGATGGTAAACAATTTGAACAATTTATTTAAATTGTTCAAATTGTTAAATTGTTAAATTGTTAAATTCAAAAAATTTATTTATTAATTTAAATATTTTAACTGCTTTTTCCTTTATCAAATTAAGGCATAACGTTCCGCTAAATAACTCATGTACAGCAAAATAATCTAAAAAACACCAATTCCTTCCGTTTGACTTTTCTTTTTCAAGACCATTTTAAAACTAACTTTCAGGTGCTTGAAAACATTTCAGCTGTATTATATACATGGAACTTACTAATTCCATAGCTTTTATCCACTTTTAAACAAAAACTACTGGAAAAAGTGTGTCAAGGAGGCTGACGCCTGTTTAACGACCCATCGTGACTCGACGCGAGGCTTCCTGGCATCGGTCTTCAAGGCGCAAAGGCTGCACCCTGCACGCGCGGCGCTGCGGCGCCCTAGGCCCGCGCGTCTGCGTTGCAGTTGTCAAGCTATACTTTTCTGGTCTGGCTGTGTGTCATCAAGTGACATGTAAAAGAAACATTGACTATAGTTCATATAGTGCTTTTTTATTTATATTGTGTGATTAATAATAATTTTAGTGTGTTAGGAGTTTATAATTATTTTTCTTTTAGGTAAGTGTATTTTTACTTATGTTAAATGCCGCCTGTAGCGACGCTGGAATTAGTGCCAGTCAACCTGTCACATCACTCGATGTCCAGGTGAGATGCCCCCATTGCTCCCAGGCGCGCTTCTTTAAAGGCGAACGGGGGCTACGGATACATTATGGCAAGGTTCACAAGCCTCATAATGTATCTTTGTGCCCCCCAGACACAACATCAATACATTCAGACCAAACACTTTGGAAAACCCTTTCAAATTTAAAAAATTCTACCCCTGTGTTGAAGAGAGTTCCCCGGGGCGCGAGGCGGTCTGTTGCTCTTAGTTTGTCGCGATGTCTCCGCCTTACGACTCAGGAGAATTCTTATAGCGCCTGGGAGCAACTACTCACCTTCCCTTATAGGATACTGCATGTCCAAAAAAATTTGGCAACTAAAAAAACATTGACAAACCAAATTAAAGACAATTGTAACAATTATTCGACCCTTATTTTAGATCCAAAATTACCTAATTTCACTAACACTTCACAAAGAGGCTTATGTTCACATGTGGAATCCAAATTAAGTGATGGTGATATTAGGGGAGCAGCCAGATTACTGTTTAGTAGTGATGTGGTGGCGCCATACTCTCCGGAAACTCTTTCAGCCCTGGAGAGTAAACATCCGGCGCCTGCGGATGGTCTCACCTTCCCCGACCCCCCTCTCACTCCCGATCCGGATTCAACTCCTTTCAATGTTACTGCCCCACAGCTGACTGCAGCCGTGAGCTCCTTCCGAAGTGGTTCCGCCGGTGGCCTCGACGGCCTGACTCCTCAGCATTTAAAAGATCTCTTGAGTTCAGGTGCCGGGGACGCTGGTGAGTCGCTTTTGAAGGAGCTTGCGGCTCTAATTAACCTGATGCTCAACGGCAGTGTGAATGATGCCGTCGTCGATGTCTTGTACGGGGCCAACTTATGTGCCCTGCGCAAGAGGGACGACGGCATTCGTCCTATTGCCGTTGGGTGCACCTACAGGCGTACGGCAGCAAAAATATGCTGCAAATTGTACGGCGAAATTCTAACCAACAAGTTCCAGCCCCTACAGCTTGGCTTTGGATCCAAAGGGGGCTGCGAGGCTGCCGTACATGCCCTATCCAGTTTTTTAAATGCCAGTAAAGGTGAGGTCATCCTCAAGGTTGACGTTAAGAACGCTTTCAACTCCGTTAACAGGGACACTTTGTTGGCTGAAGTAAAAAAAGAGTTGCCAGAAATTTATGGTTTTATGTGGCAGTGCTACAGGCACCCGTCTAAATTATTATATAAAGATAACGTTCTGCAATCTGCAGTCGGATGCCAACAAGGTGATCCTCTCGGGCCAGTCATTTTCAGTTTGGCTATCCATCCCATAATACAAAAACTAAATTCAAAATTTAACGTGTGGTATTTGGATGATGGAACACTAGGAGGTGACGTAGACACTGTACTAAAAGATCTTGAATTCCTTAAGCAGCAGTTCCAATCCATCGGCCTTGACCTCAACAACTCCAAATGCGAAATTTATCTTTGTGACAATACCGACAGACAATCGACTATACAAAAATTCAATTCAATAACCCCAGATATCAAAGTTTTGGAAAAAAGCTCACTGCACCTTCTAGGTTCCCCAATTTTCGAAGACAGTTTTTCACCATTCGTCGACGATAAAATTAAACATTTTAACGATATTTCAGATAGACTTTCAAAAATTAATTTACATTCGGCATTCACCCTTATCAGATATTGCTGTTTTGGTCCAAATTTTATGTATTTTCTCCGCTCTTCCTCTTTATGGAAGCAGCCACAACTTTTAGACAAAATCGATCGTATTATTCGAAGCACCCTAACATCAATTTTAAATGTGGCATTGGACGACCGCGCGTGGCTGCAAGCCACACTACCCATTCGTTTTGGTGGGCTCGGCGTCCGCAAAATTTCTAGTGTAAGCCTACCGGCGTTCCTGTCCTCGGTCCACAGCACCGAAAAGTTAACCACAAGAATCTTAGCCCCTTCTCAGGTTGACTCTGAAGTGCCGTGTTTGACCGACGCGGTGAATGCCTGGAAAGTGGCTTGCCCGGATACGGTTCAGCCCGAGAACCCGTCTTCCCAGAGACAGTGGGATGAGCCGCTCTGCAGGTTGGTACGGAATAAACTTATTAATACGTCCACCAATACTGCTGAGCGTGCCCGCCTGTTGGCTGTGGGTGAATGGGAGTCGGGTCTCTGGCTTCAGGCTCTACCGTCACCCAACATAGGCACTATACTGAGTGACACCACATTCCAGCTCGCTACATGTTTGCGTGTGGGTGCTCCTTGTGGGGCTCCACATCGCTGTCAATGCGGTGAAGGAGTCGACTGCCTCGGACACCATGGACTATCCTGCAGCAAGAGCGCTGGTCGGATGGCACGGCACGCCAGCATTAACGACATCATCCGTCGGGCTCTTGTCACCGCCGGGGTGCCAGCTGTTTTAGAACCCAATGGCTTGGCGCGTGACGATGGGAAGAGGCCAGACGGAATGACCATAATGCCTTGGAAGTTGGGTAGGCCTTTGGTGTGGGATGCAACCTGTGTCGACACCCTCGCGCCATCCCATCTTCTTAGCACGGCGGGCTGTGCTGGGGCGGCTGCTGCAGGAGCAGAAAACCTCAAACGGCGCAAATATAGTAACCTTATTAGGAGCTATATGTTTGAGCCGTTTGGGGTTGAAACTCTAGGGCCTTGGGGTCCGAGTGCTCATCGAGTATTTCGGGACATCGCCAAGCGGTTGGTCGACTCTTCACGGGACCAAAGGGCTGGCCTATTTTTAGCCCAAAGAATCAGCATTGCCATCCAACGTGGCAATGCTGCCAGCCTTTTGGGCACTTTTTCCATTGACAGCGATGGGGACGAATTTTTTGATGCCCTATGAGCTCTTCCCCTTTTTATTTTTATGATTTTTTATACACTTGTACATAATATATATATTTATTTTTAGCTTGTACATATTCTCCATGTAAGGACACCTTCTTTAAATAAAAGTTTTTATAAGTCAAAAAAAAAAAAAAAAAAAAATTTGAACAATTATTGTAATAAAAAATGTTATTTCTCTATCTGACTTTTATTCCAACAAACCTAATTATTTTACTAATTTTACTAACTTTTTTTCACTTTGGTAAAAGTGGCGTCACTATCTGTCTCGCTCACTCATGGCAAACATACCCATTATCCATCTCTCTCATCATTTTGTCTTAAAATTAAGAACCTACCTAGAGCTTGTGCGAATTAAAAACATTTTAACTGAGTAAAATGTGATAGCGAAAATCGGGTTACTTGAGGTTTTAATTTTTTTACTCTTTTCTATTGTATGGAACTAACAAGTATTGTACCATTTTAGAATTCTGATTAAATGCGCCAACTTTTAATGCCACTTGCCAAGGCACTCTAGTACATTTTTTTTATAGGAGGGCCTGTCAAAGTCGACGAATCTTGAAAATTTTAAATTCGTAGTTTAACAAATAGTCTCAATTCTCGGAAACTTGAGGCAATTGTGTCATTATTTTTTATTGGGATTCTAGAAATGTTATTTAGGATTACGTTTCCAAAGTTCAAATGAACAAAAATAAAAAAGAATAACCACAATAACCGAAAAATGGTACAGTTTGATCAAATTTCTAGGTTTTTCTTAAAATGCCCATAATTTTCAAACTGCATGGGATAGATTTTTTTTCAGATTTTTCTCGTGATGGTTATGATCAATCCTGTCACCCCGTTTCGGCTTAACGTTGAGTTTTGGGACACCCTGTATAAGTATGTATTTACAAAAAAAAAAGTAGTGTATGTAGTATATCAGTTATCTGGTTTCCATAGTACAAGCTCTGCTTAGTTTGGGATCAGATGACCGTGTGTGTAATGTCACAGGATATTAAAAAAAAAAAAAAAATATTTCTACAATCTGTCAATTCGCCTTTCCAATAAGTTAGGCTAGTCTGCAGAGGTATTTTTCGACAAACTTCATTGCAAGACAGGACTTCGGATTTTCTGGCTTTTAACATCCTGTAGTAAGTCCTGTCACAATATATATGGTGTTACGTTAACTGAGTCTCCCACAGAAAGTCGCGACGCGATTCTGGTAGAACAATATCCATGAAGTTTTCATAAAAACTGTTCTACTAGAGTCGCGTCCCAATGTCGCGTCGCGCCTGTCTGCGGAAGCCTTAAGCCTACAAAATGTAGGGAATAGCATTTTTTTCATATTTCACTGTTGGTCCCTTCGTAAAAGTTGTTTATTTTCATGGGTAATATAGTAAAGTATGCACACTGCATATTTACATGACCACTCAGGATGTCAACTAAAATTAGCACCGTATGTCAAAAATAACGGTCACCCATCCAACATCTTTATGAAATTCACAAAGATTGCATTACGTATATGTATCTAGGTTAGCATTTTCGGCCATTCACACAGAGCAATCAGTTGAGTGTTCCATTGAGATCGGATAACAAGGTCGGTTGCATTCGGTGGCTGGGTCAATGACCACACAATAACCAGATCAAGGCTATATGTAGTTCTCTATTGAGTTATATAACAACATTGCGGTGAATAACCGATGAGTTAGACAGAGCTAGGGTTAATAATACACCCATATTTTGCCAGATTGGTTGAAGTCCTGACCTGGAGATTAATCTCAGGAAGTCAGGACCCATTTGGTCACTATTTTTGTATAAATTATTAGTGTGTAGCTTATCTTTTAGTCAAGATCTTTCCCTTCTCGTTTTTATTTAAAACTTTACAATAAATTCAATCATTCACGTATAAAAAATACATTTGGCTTGAATTGATACAAAATCAAGCCAAATGTATTTTTTTAAATACTGAATCTGAAAACCCGGGCCTAGGTATACAGCAAGGCCACTGGACCGAGAATTGACCAATGATGCGATAAGTCTAGCAATTGAAAAGTTACTTTCGTGACTGATAACGTAGGATCAACATACAAAAAAGTTGACGACTAATAGAGAAGTACATATGGAAGAAAAAAAACCGGCCAATGCGTGTCGGACTACGTACAATGGAGGGTTCCGTAGTGCAAAAGAATTTATGAAACTCCAAGGTTGTTACAGGTTCACGACTTTAGGCTCGCTCCATGTAGGTATACGAACATGGGAAATATAACTTACGATATTTTTGAAAATCAAATCATTTATTTCAAATCCTAATTGCCTCACTAATATTATAAATGCGAAAATAAGTTTGTTTGTTTGTTACCTTTTCACGCCTAAACCACTGAACCAATAATCCTGACGTTTTGCATATGCATTGTGACGTGGACAGACACGAACATAGGGTACCATTGATACCGAAAAAGAGTGCTGTTCGCGAGGAAAACAACAAGAACTTTCTTATGATAATAGATGGCGCCACGTGTCTGTCGGATCATGATTGAATTATATTATTACAGAAACTTTAGTAGTGTGTTAAGTTTTATTATTTTTTATTTAAGTTAAGGTTGCCTGCTTGTCGGTCTTCTACAGATTGTACTTTGGAGAGTGTGCCCGAGAACTCCACGACCTCATTCCACCGGCCCCCTTCTACCACCGGACATCTAGACGCACTGCCAGTTACCATCCCTACCTGGTTGCTATTACACCAATTCGCACTAAGCGCTTCCAAATGTCTTTTATAATGCGCACAGCAAAAGAGTGGAACTCACTACCTGCGTCTGTGTTTCCGAACGTATACAACCCTAATCTCTTCAAAGTGAGAGTGAACAGGCTTCTTCTGGGTAAGCTCACTCCATCGTCGACTTTATCTCTGTCACCTCTGACCTAGACTAGAGTCAAGAGCAAACCCATCACAAATAAAAAAAAAACTGTATCTAATACATTTTGTGAGTCTAGTGTCAATAGACCGGATTTTTATAATCATAATACTATATAAAGTGAGTTTGTTTGTTTGTTACGCTTTCACGCTAAAACAGCTGAACGGGTTTGGATGATATTTAGCACATGGTAGACTACGACCTGGATTAGTACAAAGGATACTTTTGATCCCGGTAGTGCGTTCCAGTGGGATAATTTTCGACAACCACGCAGGCGAAGCCGCGGGCAAAAGCTAGTTGTGTAGGTACAGACGCCAGCACATCAAGCTACTACAATCTGTCAGATTTCTTTAATAGATTTTCGACTTTATTGCTAAAGCATTAGGTTCAATGTTGATTGGGAAAATCTGACAGTTTCGGGTAGGTTGACCTGCTGGCGTCTGTACATTAATTTATAATATAATTATCTGCCTACTCAGTCGCATAAAAGGTAAAGGCGTGATATTATGAAAGGAAATTACCAACTAAGTTAGACTACATATATTATCCTTAGCATTATTACACAAACCGTACTTCTTTAATGTCTTTTTTATCGTCCACAATTTCCAACGCTCCATTCGCTAGATTAGTTAAAAAATTAAAAATTAATCCGACTAATAAGCATCGTTTACTTTACCTAATTACAAAAACGTCTTCTAGGAACATTCGATAAAGTCTGATTATTTCAAGGTTGCCTCAGTCGAAGCGTGAAGTTATTTTAATTTGTATTTTCACACTTTTTTAGGGTTCCGTGCCTCAAAAGGAAAAAAAAGTGGAACCCATATAGAATCACATATGCACATATGGATTTCTGTGACCCAAACACTGAAGTGTAACGTAAATAAATATTAATTTTGAATATGAGGGTCACTTTTGGGGGACAAATAAGAAAATTAAAAAAAAAAAGTTTTGCAAACTGTACCTTGTGACATATCAAATGAAAGGGCTTACTGTGAGGGTCTCAAATAGATTTTTTTATTATAATTTTAAAATAATTTGTTTTAAATTTATTTAAGAAAATAGAACAAACTACTGAACCTAAAATTTTGAAAAACAAATCATAAAATGGTTCAATATTTACAAATATACAGACACCCCTGTCCAGGGTCAAATTAAATTAGCTAGCGAAACTCTGCAGACATGATGGGTATCCGTATCTATAATGAATTTTTTTGATGTTTTTTTTTTTTAGTGTAGTCCCTTAAATATCAGTTTTTTTTTTATGTAAACTCCACAGACGTGATGGGTAACAACACTACGACTGATTTTTTTTTAAATATTTCTATGCTACCATATCACAGCATCATGCTGCCTTCGTGTCACAGTCATGACGTGCCAGCAGCTGCCGACAGAGAAAAAATTCAAATTACCAAGAGTTCAAAGTAACAGGAGTGTTCAGAGGGAGGGAGGAAAAAATCAAGTAAACAAGCTGACTCACTTTAACGTTCAAAGGTAGACTGGAAGGCGAACTGTAAACTCACTCATATCTTATTTATGTAAACAATTGACAGGTCTGTCCATGTATATAAACAAATGATAAACGCTTCAAATTACAGAGAGTAGGGAAGCCCGGACTTCAAATTATTACATGTTGACGGGCAAGATACTATTCCGTCAACTTCAAATTACCGAGGGGACAAATTAACATTAATTTTATTCAATTTATCCAGTATTTGTCAAAGGACCAGAAAAAAATTTCATACTATCGAGAGATTCAAATTATCGAGAATCGACTGTATTTTGTTTTATTTTTCTTTTTGTATTACTCGAGTTAATCATCTTTTTGTAAGCACGTGTTTTTGTCACAAATAATCTTATATTTGTCTCTTTTTTTAACCGACTTCCAAAAAGAGGAGGTTACCAATTCGTCTGTATGTTTTTTTTTTTGTATGTTTGTTACGCGATTACTCAAAGACGCATGGACCGATTTAGAAAATTCTTTTTTTGTTTGATAGGGTATACTTCCGAGGTGGTCCCATATAAATTTTATTAACTTTGCTTGGGAAGTTTTTGAGTTAGCTTCAATAATGCGTATATTTCCCACTTATTTTATGTGGATGATGTGATGGTGTTTTAATAACTTCCTATCACTGTTATTTACATGGCTATACCTACAATTATTGTGCTCAATTATGTATTCGAATTAGTGTGGGGTAGGTTCCACAACTAAAAAGTGAAAAATAAAAACTTTTTAGCAAAAAATAAAACCGACTTCCAAAACTAAACACTACAAAGTGAAAAATAACTTTAATTTCGGAAGTCGGTGGCAAAAAACGAAAATACAAAACCCAAGACACCGACTACCGAAATTAAAGTTATTTTTCACTTTGTAGTGTTTAGTTTTGGAAGTCGGTTTTATTTTTTGATAAAAAGTTTTTATTTCTTTTACCAGCGGTCATTCACCCCAAAAAGAAATAATTATATCTTTTTTGATTTTTGTTTTGTCATGTTCAGATATCGATAGTTCGATACCATCGCATCTGCGGAGTTTCGCTAGCTAGTTTAATGTGACCCTGTGATTACAGGAAAATTTATAAGAACTCTATGGTCTTCAAAAAATTGATTAAATAGAAGTAAAAACCGACTTCAAAAACCTAAAAAGATTAAAATAACATTCATAAAAAACTTAACAGCTTCTGAAGTCGGTGTCTTTAATTCTTCAACACACTTTAGCTTGGCACCGACTTCAGAAGCTGGTATTAAGTTTTTTTACGTTTTTAATTAAAAGTAAATTTCGTTTTGCATGTTTAGTTGAATATACGATTACATAAGCACAATCGCGGACATACATATGGGTCGAACTTAGAACCTCTTTTTTTGAAGTCGCTGAATAACATGGTAAATCCATCAATATTGTGCGTACAAACTTACATTTGTAGGTGGAATGTATGGGAGAACATGTTTTTAGACTACAATGTTAAGTTTGTTCTTGGGATAAAAGGATCCCGACTACGGAACCCTTCATTTTGCGTGGGCCGACACGTATTTGGCTGGTTTTATTTTACTGTGTTACAGTTCATTGTATGTAACATTATAAATGGTTCTGTATCAAATACCAATAATTTTGCTTCTAATGCCCTTCGTACAGGTCAGCGTATGTTTCTCTTGTATCGCCTCGAGCCATGCACCAATTATCAATATCTATACTTCGTGTATGACCGCGTTGTTCTTCCGAAACTACACAACGGATTTTGACGCGGATTTCACCACCATTTAGAGATTTTTTCCGGAAAGTTGATGTGTATAATACACCAGCTGCTGGCCGCGACTTTGTCCGCGTGAAATTTATTGTTCCTCCGTCGCACCTCGTTGCATCGCATCGCCCGGCCGCGCTAATGCTTCGTTTTCGCTTAGCTTCTTTATGACTATTTTCTTTTTTCTCGGCTCCTTAGGATCGTAACGTGATTTTAAATAGCTTGTAACCTTCTTCTAGAATTAGGCTATCACGTGCGGGGTCGCGGGTTGTTTGAAAAAGATACCGTGGCCCTGGCATAGGCAACTGAAGGAACACGGGTGGGTTTTAGTCAGTAAAAGTCTGACACGCCCTTCCGCTCCACCCAGAGCGGGAGAAGTTATTTGATGATTTCCCATCCACAAAAAAAAAAAAAGGCTATCACGTGCAAAAATATTTTTTCAAATCCGACTAGTAGTTCCAGAGATAAGCGCGTACAAACAAACAAAAAAGCAAACAAGCATTTCTTCTTTATTATTAGTATAGATAGAATGATATCTCAATCAAAAACGTAAATGTAAAATGTGAGCCAAGTTCAATATTAAGAACGTTCACGGCGCGCGCGCTGCCAACGTCGCATTTCTAGAGATTTTTGTGATTATTTTATTAAATTTAAATCAAAGTCCTATTTATTTCAGTCAAGTAACTATTATAGACTGTTGGTTTATAAGTATGTATACTATTTTTAGGGTTCCGTACCAAAATGGTAAAAAGGAACCCTTGTGGTGCGACTCAGTCTGTCTGTCTGTCACAGCTGGATATCTCAAGAACCACTAATGCTATCAACTTGAAATTTGGAATAGTATTAGATGACGTTTGCCTAACTATTTTGCAAATAAGAAAGATTTTTTTTGCAACAGGGACTGAGAGGGGGTCTTAAAAATTCGAAGAGGGGCTACTAGGGCACGTGGGGTATCATATGAAAGAGCGCTGTTTGCACATTCCCAAATATTTTTCTATTTTTTAGGCCGCATAGTAAAGTCATGGTAAATTTAAGAACGGACTATCATAATTAAAGCGTATATAAAATTTCGTGTCTGCTCGGTTGACCGTTGAGGAGTTTCTTTGTCTGGAGCCAATCCTGGCTGTAGAATCCTGATTCTACAGCCAGCAGCCTGATAAGCATGACCTGTCATGCTTATCATAAAAATGCATTGTCTTCGAAACAGAATCAACATGTACCAACTTCGTGGGATAAGAGGAAGTGATTTTTGTAGATTTGACCAATACCTACAACATTATCTAGGTACTAGCTAACAAACAAACTAACAAGACAAGTTAAATAAAAGCTTGTAATAAACATAAAATATTAATTTTTTTAGTTCCAATCTAGTTTTGTCGCAAGTCACGAAAATTGTATTCTGACTGGACTGCACGCCCCAGAGAATTAAGGATTCTGACGACACGCACCCAGTCCCATTTAGCGCGTGGAAATCGTTTACATTAAGAACATTTCTCGCTTGATTCGTTTACGTTTTTCGTAATTGTTAGTAATTCCGTTTCAAATCGTAAAATTCCCTATTTTATAATTTTTTCCTTTGTATACATACAATTACCCAGCTGGACGCCAAATTTCAACTTACTAGGTCACCTGGAAGTGGGTTAGGTTTTTGATCTATATGTCAGTCAGTTAGTCATAAAAATGTCGATTTTTATACGTTAATATCTCAATAACTGTTTGAGCTGTATTTATGAAATTTGGGATTATATTTAATATAAGGGGATTTAATAAATAAACCTTTCATGTGTTTATGTTAAATAGATTTTGAGTTACTAAGGGGTATAAATGGTTCTTGTAATACAGGGTTATTGGTAAAATACCAACACCCTCTTAAGGGGTCATTGTACTCATCATAATGAACAACTTTTACTATGGGACCAAACCTGAAATCGCGAAAAAAATCTGCTATTCAGTACATTTTGACGAATTATGCGAACATAAATGTACTGAACTGCTGATTTTTTTCGCGATTTCAGGTTTGGTCCCATAGTAAAAGTTCTTCACACACGGTTGCTGCGTCGCCAGTTCCATTATCTTGAACTTGGCTTGACACTCTACCGCGTGTCTAGATTAAACTTACAAGTAATATAGAAATCTCGACATTTTGTCAAGCAAAACTGTACGAAGCAGCGGTGAGTCGCTAGTATATAATAATTATGAGAATAAGCTATGAGAATTATTGCCGTGGTAAAAATATTATCCTGCAAGCAAAGTGATAGCGGGGTTATATGCCCATAGAGTGCCTGACATACCTAGATTTAGGTATATGTACTCTTCAAGGCTTCCTTTAGCCCGAAAGTCTGTCAATCAGTCTTACCAGGTGTATCGTATTACTCAGTAACTGGGTGGTGGCGGTCAGATAGCCAGTCGCTCCGAGTAAACTACTACATACAACAGAAGTAATAAAAATCTTGATTGCATAATATAATATATAATATTGCATTCTCTATCTATTCTCTATTGTGTAATATATAAACAATTTTAAGCGGGTGGCTTATTTATTATAAAAAATGTAGAACATAGAAAAGTTTTTTTGATTTTGTATTTAGATGAGGGTTGATTGACTAATTAGACTTGTTTTTCTTAAGGCGAAAGCGCCAGGGTATCCTGCGAAAATCAAATTTTCTTACATTTTTTGCAATTTGCAATGTATGTTATAGAAATAAAAATTATAATGTATAATATTTATATGTAAATGCTTGTACCTGTACAAAATCTATTGTATACTTAATAATATATAAACCATTTTAAGCCACCCTTCGCTTGATTGAAAGCAAAACAGATGTGGGCCCAGTTAACCATTATCAATTTTTAAAAGGGGTAACAGGTTCGCGGTCCCAGTTACATAGTGGGGCGATCGACCCCTAACCCTAGTATTCAGCTGAATCCGATTTAGACTGGAAGCTTACCCCAACATAGTTGGGAATAGACTAGGCAGATAATAAGCCCAAGAAAAAGGGTGAACCAGACCTGGTTAGGTAATTTTGGCGAAGCCTTTATTTAGCACAAGACTTGGCTCCAATACGACATCGCGTGATCTACAAAGACCTCGATATTTTACTATAAATAGCTAGAAATACGCACAACACAAGTATAAGATTACGAAATCATGGACCAAAGCATTTGTTTATTCATTAAAATTTTTATTATTAATTCATTAATACCGAGTATTTGATCGCTGACTCAGAAATATACGTAATACGAGTATATTGGGTTTCTGTGATCTAGAAAATGAATACGTTGATAAGCAAATTTTAAAGTAGATTTTTAGGTCGTTTAATCAAGATTATTTTTTAGTACCTGGGTGACCGAGCTCTGCTCTGAGGAAAATAGAGAAAACGAATTTTCCCCGATATGAGACCTAGCTAGATCGATTTTTCGATCCCGTAAACCCCAATTATCTTGCAACATTCATCGAAATCGTTAGAGCCGTTTTCGAGAACGTGATTACAAATATATACAAGGTGTAACTTAAATAACGCACAAACTCTTAAGGGGTCATTGTACTATAGAAATCTCAAGTAATATAGAAATCTCGACATTTTGTCAAGCAAAACTGTGCGAAGCAGCGGTGAGTCGCTAGTATACAGGGTGTTTTTTAAAACATGCGACAAAATTTAAGGGGGTGTTCTACCCATCATTATGAACAACTTTTACTATGGGACCAAACCAGAAATCGCGAAAAAAATCAGCTGTTCAGTTCATTTATGTTCGCATAATTCGTCAAAATGAACAGCTGATTTTTTTTCGCGATTTCAGGTTTGGTCTCATAGTAAAAGTTGTTCATAATGATGAGTACAATGACTCCTTAAGAGGTTGTGCGTTATTTAAGTTACACCTTGTATATTACTGGCAGTGCCCTGCGGTTTCACCCGCGTAGTCTCGAACCCGTAAGAATATCGGGAAAAAAGTATTCTATGTGTTAATCCAGGTTATAAACTATCTGTTTGCCAAATTTCATGAATATCCGTTCAGTAGTTTTTGCGTGAAAGAGTAACAAACATCCATCCATCCTCACAAACTTTCGCAATTATAATATTAGTAGGAAGTAGGATTATATATAAAATATTGTTCATTTAATAGTTTACGATTAGGAAAAAATTCTCATTTGCAAAGGTAGGGTTAACATTTTAAGAAAAAACCGCTCAAGGGCATGTCGGACCACGCACAATGAAGGGTTTCGTAGTTAAGATGAATTTATCTCAAGAAAAACTTAACATTGTAGTTGAAAAACATGTTCTCCCATACATTCCAACTACAAATGTCCATAGTTAAACGAAAAAGATCCAACCCACATTACACCTAATGTGGGTTGGATCCTTTTTGTTTAACTATCGCCATGTAAGTTTGTACGCACAATATTGAGAGATTTACCATGTTAAGACCATCGACTTCTTATAGGTTTTCCTGTATTTTGTAGGTATTGAACTATTTTCTACATATTGAACTATTTTCAAAATTTTATGCTAAGTGCTTTTGGAGATAAAGGAGGGAATGGTAAATTTTCGTCTATTTTCTTAAATAACTTTAAAATGGTTTATTTTAAAATTACAAAAAAATAGATTTGAGACTCTCACAGTAAGCCCTTTCATATGATAGGTCACACGGTACAGTTTGAAAAACTTTTTTTTTAGTTTCTTATTTGCCCCCAAAGATGACCCCATATTTAAAATTGATTTATTTACGTTACACGTCCGTGTTTGGGTCACAGAAATACATATGTGTAGCAAATTTCAACTTAGTGGGTCTATTAGATTCGGAGCAAATTCGCTGTGACCGACGGACAGACAGACAGACAGACACACGAGTGATCCTATAAGGGTTCCGTTTTTTCATTTTGTGGTACGGAACCCTAAAAAGACTACAGAAGTAAACCCGTTATCACAATTATTCAAGAAGACATAAAGATCACAAAAATCTGGATGAAAGACATTGCAATCTCCATCGCCTTTTTCGTCCTCCAAATCAATAAATCTGCCTAGCCTTTTCCAAACTATGTTGGATTCGGCTTCCAATCCAACCGAATGCAGCTGAATATATCATACATGGACCGACTGCATCTGACCTCCACAATCTAGTTACTGGCTTTACCCTGCGAAAGACTGGTTAACAGACTTTTGGGCTTCTGACTACCCGTAACGATTGTCAATACCAACAGCAATTTTTACCCTAAGACTGTTTGGCCAGTGCACCGGCAACCGGGAAGGGGAGGTTAACGAGAAAACAGATGACGGCGCCGAAGTAGAGACATTACATTTACTAATTTACTATAGCAAATAAATGATTTCTGATTCTGATTATGGCGCCTTCATCTGTATTTAACCGACTTCAAAAAAGTAGGTTTCTCAATTCGACCGTAGGTATATAATATTTTTTTCACGTGTGTTCGTGGATTACTTCGTCGTTTATGAACCGTATTTGATGATTCTTTTTTGGTTGGAAAGAAGATATCACAAGGGTGATCCCATTTACATTTTACTAACTTTGCTTAAGTAGTTTTTGAGTTAGCTTCAATAATGCTTATTTTTCCCATTTAGTTTATGTGGATGATGTTTTAATAACTTCCTATCATTTACGTAGTGGTATCTGAATTTTTGTGGGGTAGGTACCACAACTAAAAAGTGTAAAATAAAAACTTTTTAGCAAAAAACAAAACCGACACGACTATCGAAATTAAAGTTATTTTTCACTTTGTAGTGTTTTGAGTTAGAAGTCGGTTTTATTTTTTGCTAAAAAGTTTTCTCGTTGACGTCCCCTTCCCAGTACGGTGGACAAACAGTTTAAAACCATAGAGTTTACACGGGTAAATGACCGCTAGTACTTTCATTGAGATGAGTACACGTACAAGTCATAATGTAGGCACTCTAGTATCACCATTCTCTAACACCCGTATATAATAAAACAACATCCATAATGTTCTGTCTAATAATTAAATAATAATCACCAAACTTATGCCTGAGATACACGAGGCTGGTTTCTCGAGCCAGTGTTAGTAAGCTAGGAAGATAGTAACTCTAGATTCGTGTACACAGAACTAGCTTCATTTCTAGAGTAGTAAACTAGTGAGAAAGCTAGTAAATTAGCGACTCAAGCTGGGATAGTTTAGTAGGATGGGGTTCTATTTTTTGAGCTAATTGCACCCCCATCACTGATTTCAGGATCCTGGCTTGTGTATTCGTTTCATGTGGCCGGCGAAGCTAGCATTGTTTATTTATTTATTTAAATGCCTTAAAACTATTATTACAGGTCTTAACCCAATGCGATAGCCAAGTCACACACACAAAATTTAAATTAAAACACAAAATACATATCATCTCAAGATCATAAAGATTTGGTACAGGTTTAGTAAGTGTGCAGTGACCACGCGTTTTGTTTTGCTAACTGCAACCATGTGTTGTACTGTACTGGCTTAAAACTATCTGGCATCATGTGAACAGCACTAGCATATGCCAAGCTTCCTAGCTTGCCATCAAGCCAGGATAGTATACCCAGGTTCAAGCTTGCTATCCTAGCTTTGAAAAACTAGCCTCGTGTATCTCGGGCATTATGGATGTAATAAAAATGAACGAGCATTTTTTCCTCAAACCAAGCAATGGAATTTTATAATCGTTTTTAAAAATAGAAGAAAAAAACCGTTAGTGATGCGATGATGAAACTATTATTTTTAATCGTGAACGGCAATTATAATATCGATATACCGAGAATCGTAATCGGTGTTAAATCGATTTATGTAAAATTGGAATGCGGACAGATAGAAGCTGATTTGGAGTGAAAGTTTACTATTTGATATTATTACGTTGCTAGAGAGCAGAAGATCTTCTTCGCGTCGCTGGCACGACTGTATTTCAGATCTTGTCGGCCCAAAACTTCGCCTTTTCTGCGGCGTCGTCAGCAGCAGCGCAGATGTCACTGGCTGCATGTTTTGGGACACAGAGGGCAGGATAGGAGGTGGAGCATAGTTTGCGACATAGCTCCACATCCACTCACTGCTGCTGTTCCGTCCAGGTAGCCCTTTACCAGGTTGGATTTACATCTTCCCACTTGTGTCCGCAGACGGTTCAGGGACTTTCAAGTGGACTACGAAAGGTTACACCCTACAGGGGGATTCTCCTTTGGTGTTAGATAGTAAGTAAGCAGAAATTAGACGAAAGGGTTCCACAGTACCTTACACAGATTTTGCATTTCTGTCAATTTTTTTTTTAAATCTTTTATTTTAGGGACTTTTATTCAAAGAACATGCCAGTCCCATTGAGACATAAATAACCAATACAACTACACAATCAATATTAATCTATACTATTCTAGAGCCTAAGTAACAGGATTTCACTGACGCGTGAACACTTTAAATAGGTTCATAGCAGCAGACGAGAGGGGATTTGCTAATATTATTAAAAAATTACCAGCATCCATCATATTTAATATAAATTCACGCACCAGTGATACCCTGTAATTTTTATATTTATTACACTCTAATAATAAATTTCTTAGATGGATAGTGTCCTAAACGTAACCTATTTGCTATAGTTATAATATTGTCTGCTTATTTTATAATTCATAAACCATGGTATTCGAGAAGGCTGACACTATATCGTTCTAAACCAAATACCTTTCTCTTTACTTCTCTCATCAAAATACTCTTTAAATGAGTTATAACATTTGTTTTTAACTACACTAAGATATTCCGTATATTAGTTTTAAATTATATTGATCACCATCCGTCATTGCTAATTTAGCCAACCTATCCGCCTCCTCGTTACCAGTTAACCCGATATGAGATGGAACCCATTGCAGTCTAATATCCTGTCCACGACTTTTATAACTGTTTATTTGCTTTAATATTGCATATTTCTGTCAAAATCACAGTGATCTTTATTCTGGACGAAATAAATGGTTGCTATTGGGTTGCTGCTGTCAGAGATGAAGTAACTGTAAAATTAAGTACAGGAAATGAGAATTTATGGAATGGGTGTGGAGGTCGGAAACTATCCCACGGAAACGTACTACCGGGATAAAAAGTATCCTATGTCCTAATCCAGATCATCGTCTAACTGTATGCCAAATTATATCGATCCGACAGACTGACTGACAGAGTTACTTTCGAATTTATATATATTTAATATTAGGATGGACGCTTTAGTGTGAGAGATAGATGTTAGATTATTCTACAATTTTCCTTTACTTACGCACGTAGCACTGCGACGTACAATTTTTATCGTCTAATCAACGTCCTGTTATCGTGATGAAATAACCGATACCTACCTATGTACTGCGCAGTCCGCGGAAGGAAGCCCCAATCTTAGTTTCTAACACTTTGAAAGCGGACTACAAGGTCCTTTAGACCGGTCACTGCGACACGTGTCAAAAGCAGTGTGATTTTCACATACGTTTTATAGATGTAACTACTCGACTACTAATGTTATAGATGTGTGATAATGATAATACATAATTATAATATCAACAGCATCGTAATTCTCTTGCCCTCATCCCAATTTATTTGGGGTCGGCGCAGCATAATATATTCTTCCATACTTGTCTATAGTCGTCATCTCAGTAGTCACCCTCTTTCTAGCCATATTATCTTTCACCAAGTCCATCCACCTTTTTAACCGACTTCTTAAAAAGGAGGAGGTTGTCAATTCATCGGTATATATTCAATTGTAGACCGATTTTGAAAACTTCTTTTTTCGTTTGGTAGAAAAAACAGACGTGGTGGTCCCATATGTGTATGTTGATTATATTAATAATACAGGACAATTTTTTAAGCAGTGCGCAAATTTTCACAGGTCGTTTTTTTCAAATCAAATCAAATCACTTTTATTTGTTAACACAGGTAAAGAAATACAGATCTTAAGTTTGGTGAACAGAACGCTATGTTATGCCAGGAGGCGTATAAATATGGTGTGCATCTAGCTCAATATTGCAAATTTAAATTTCACAGAAAAAAACGATGTTTGAAAAGATAGTAAAAATTTCAAAATAAATTGAACAATTATATAATATTATTTCAAAATTGAATTATGTCAGATTTAAATGAGGAATCGTTTAGTTATAAACGTAAGTCGGGATAATTGAAAATGTCAAAAACTTTATTAAATATCAATATTAACAATAAATTTCAATTCCAAATTAATTCATCATTTAAGATTTTTTTTCTTTCATATTACATAGAAACAAAGCATTATCAAGAGCCATCATTGAAAAATTCATCCAGTGTGTAGTAACATTTGTCACTAAGTAGGTTATTAAGTGCCTTTTTGAATGTTATTAATGGCATATTCTTTATGGCATCCGGTATTTTATTGTAAATTTTTGGAGCGTTACCGAAAAGGCTTTTACGCATGAAGGCTGTTTTACATTTTACATTACATAGTTTGTTACAATATTGAGTACGCAATGGATTTCTTCTGACTGCCGATAAGCTGACAAATACGGGTTTTTTTTTACAAACAATGCAATTTCCATTATATATAGTGCTGGCAGTGTCAATACTTTTAGTTTTTTAAAATACGGAATACAGCTATCTGTCGTTTTTAGACCACACATAGACCTCACACAGCGTTTCTGCATCCTAAATACAACCTCCCTATTAGCTGACTGCCCCCAGAAAGTAATACCGTACCGTAAAACAGAAGCTACAAGCCCATGGTATGCTATTATCAATGTCTCAATATTAACCTTTTTTGAAAGTTGGAATAGTGCATACGCAGATTTACTTATTCGTTTACATATTATGTCAGTATGAGTGTTCCAAGTCAATTTATTATCAATAGTCATTCCTAAAAATTTTGCACTCTCAACTTCCTGAATTTTACGGTCTTTATAAGAGATATTAATGTTAGTATTTTCACGACGCTGATGGTATTGCATAATGTTGGTTTTGCTTAGGTTAATTTTCAGATTATTATCATTAAGCCAGTTTATTATTTTAGTTAAAGATTCATTAATATCATTTTCATAATTGTTTATGTCATTGCATTCTATTATGGCTGTGCTGTCATCTGCAAAAAGAACCATCTTATGCTGAATTATTTTTGGGAGATCATTGATGTAAATCTGAAATAGAGGAGGTGCCAACACGCCACCTTGGGGTACGCCATATTTTATGGCTCTTTGTTTTGAGTAGTATACTGTTTCTACTTTGGTTTTGGGACATAATCGAGAGACTTCGGTGCATTGAACTCTAACAGTTAAATATGATTCTATCAATTTTAGGATATTCCCCCTTACGCCGTAGCCATATAACTTTTGTAGCAATATCCCATGGTCAACATAGTCAAAAGCTTTCGTCATATCAGTAAAAAAAGTACATATTGGATTATTTTTATCAACTGATGTCATAATATTATTAATTAAATCAAACAGTGCCAAGTTAGTATTTATGTTTTTGCGAAAACCTTTCTGTTAATTGCAAAATGCTAATGGCTGTGCTATATCTTCCTTTACATACTTTAGGACCTTATTACAAACGCCATCCCAGCCAACAGTACGTGTTTTTTAGATTAGAGATCATTTTTATAATGTCATAAATAAAGATTGTGATGATAGATTATCAAAAACATTAGCATTAATCTTATCAGAATTTATATTATTTTCAATTGTGTCAATAAAGTAATTATTAAATTCATTAGCAATATCAGTAGGGCGTGTAAAAGTCAAATTGTCTCTGTTTATAGTCATAATTTGTTCCTGTGGTAAGCACGTTTTAGATTTATTAATAACTTGCCAAGCGGCTTTAGATTTTTATTCTGAGAGAAGCTTATAAAATAATCGTTTTGGGCTTTCTGAGTCAATTTTATATTTTTTTTTATAGAGAGTGGAGTATTTCCTTAGATTATTCTTATTTGTTGAGCTAGGGTCAAATCGATATTTCCAAAGTAAATGTCTCTGTTTCTGACTGCATATCTTTATCCCTCGAGATATCCATTTAGTTTTTCTATTTAATTTAACAGTTACTATCTTTTCTGGAAAGCATAATTTATATAATAACAAGAAATCGTCCATGAAGGCTTCAAAAGACACGTTTTCATCTTTAGCATTAAAAACTTCTACGAAAGATAAACTGCCTAGGAGATTTTTAAATTTAATCATATTATCTTCAGAGTAATCTTTCTTTTTACATTTCCAAAGTTGTAATTTGCAAGTTATTTTTGTGGTCACTTTCAGTATTTGAGATGTGTGATCCGAAAGGGCATTTCAGCTTTACAACCCCTTTTGTAACTACATATGTGCAAAATTATCGAATTATCAAATTATTATTTTACTACTGAGTCTTGTTGGTTTGTAAAGTGCTAGTTTTAAATTATATTGTAAGAGAAAATATTCAAATTGAAGAGTAATTTTATTTCTCTTTATTACGTCAATGTTAAAATCTCCTGCAAGAATAATGTTTTTATTTGTCCCAGAACTAAGCCTTTTGAGTATGTTGTCCAATTTTTCATAAAATAATACATAATTATGTTTAGGTACCCTGTATATAGAAATAATAATAATGTTATAGGATATAAGTTCGACAGCGCAACATTCAAATAATCCTGAAATCGATTGTTTGGCTGCGTCAGTTAGTATTCGATATTGCAGCCCTGCGCTGACAAAGATGCATTGTCCGTTCTACCCACACCTTTTACTATGTGACCAACCCTGAAATCACGAAAAAAGAATCAGCTGTTTCATACATTTTGGTCGAGTAGGTATTGAACTTTTATATGAAACAGCTGATTTTTTTCGCGATTTCAGGGTTTGTCTGGAATACCCTGTAAAAAATTGCGCACTGCTTGCATGTCCTGTATAATAACATCCTGTCACTGTTATTTACATAGCAAGTAGTGGTATACGAATTTGTATTAGGTACCACACAGCTAAGAAGTGAAAAAAGAACCAACTTCAAAACAAAAAAACACTAAGTACAAAGTGAACAATAATTTTAAAATTTTGGAAGTCGGTGTCTGGTTTAGAATTTTAGTTTTTGCCACCGACTTCCGAAATTAAAGTTATTTTTCACTTTTTTTTTTTTGTTAAAATGGTTTTCATAATACTAAATAAAAACATAAATTACACCTACGTTCTTAAATTGAACGCCACTGCGCCGGGAAATGTCAATTTTGACGTGATTGATACACACATTGATGCGCCTATTGATCGTTTACCAAATGCAATTGAAGCGATTGACAATATTACTACAATAGAAATTGATGACAATTGATCGTTTCGGGGACCCCTAAGATAATAAAGAAGAAAACGCGTTGAATCAGGTGATTCATCTATTTTCTCAATTATAAAAATAAGCCATGTACGGGCAAAGAAAATATTTTAAATACCCTAAGGTAAATTTTTCTGACTGCGTCATTTTCAAATCTATATGAATAAAAATGAAATGCTGTTCATTGGTAATTAACAGCATCACTTGAGAAAAGCTGAACCAATTTGGCTATATTTTAATATTTAAAATATTCGTAATAGTCCGAATAAGGTTTTAGGAAAAGAAAAATTAAAAAAGATGCCCGAAAATTTTCAAATTCGGGGAAAACTGAACGTCCTTTTTTCTATGCAGTTTTGTGTGAACTATTGAAATTTCGACAGGACAATATGTCTGTCGCGTCTGCAGTTTTGAATAAAAACGTGGTGACATGCGCTCGCTATATGGGAAACGAATTTGTTTCAAAACACAGTAGGTACCTACATTATTTAAATCGGATGAAATGGATATAAGCGGACATAACGGATATAATATAGTATGTATTCCAAAGTAGTCTCTAAAAGATCTCGCACCTATGAAGTGTCGGTAAAAATAATCAAAAAATCAGTAAGATAGGCCTAACATCTGCCCCGCATCCGATTCCAAGCAGTGAACGGGTTAAATAATTTAGTTCAGACTACTACGTTCTAGCATTCCGATGGCCTGCGATGCGTCATACGGAAGCTGGACAATGGACCGTTTGGGTCAGAATGACCGTGGGAAGAGGGGTTATTTGGGATGGCGCGTTTACCTTCAGTGGTAGATCAACACATGGGCTGAAGTTGTGACGACTACCGTGGTCCTGGGACGTGATGTGGTAAACTTTCCGTCCATTCCCTATAATATGTATGTGTCTTAGTCCTTTTTTATTGTATATATATTTTATATATATATATAAAAAACTAGTAACAAATTACGTAGGTCCAGCCTTAGGTGCTAGATTTTTACAAATTCCCTGGACCCCACACTAGGACTTCCTGTGTTGTTGGTAGATTTGTCATTTGCTATAAAGAAGAAGCAAAAATCTATTTGATGGAAGCCGATCCATTCTGTCATAATCTCACGGTGACAGTTTAGGAGAAGTGACTTTGTAGTGACATGTCGATATTGTCAATCCTTAGCATCAGCATTGCTGTTCTGTAAAAATATCCCCGTCAAAACTTAGGTAAAGTGAGCTCTACATAGGGTCAAGCCCTAGCATCAGATGGCAGAGAATTTCTGTTTGTTTGTTGTGTTAACCTGATCAATCGACCCGTGCGGCTGTTATTACTTAGCCATAAGCCCCTCCAATATTTTGTAAGTATACCATTTAAAAGAGTATATTTACCCGTAACGACTGTCAAAGATCTAGTTTAACGTGTTTTCCGAGGCACGAAGGGGTCTCAATATGTAATGAATGGTCACCCATCCACGGGCCGACCTCGGCAAGCGTAGCCTAACCTTCCGATCGATCATGCAACAGTAATTATTTAACCACGAGCCCCTCTTCACATAGTATCTGTTACAATAAATAAAACCTAGTATCGTTCATAAATATCATCAAATATACTCAATTAAGTACAGCCTTATCCACCGTCTAAGACCACGAGACACAAATCAGTAGCCATATTCTATAAAAACAATTTTAAAAGCACGTGTTACCCGATAAAATATCGCAACGCTTGACACACATAGCCATTTACAATTGAGTCTGCAATAAAAATGTCATACAGCCGCTATTCGGTAGGTCCATAGAGCGAGCGGGTTTGCGCCGGATTTTATCAATCAATCGTTTTCCGTTTCGATTTTGAATTCTATTCCGTACATATAATGGCATTAAAAACAAAAACGTGGTAATCAATACCATATCCACCAATATCAATTGTTTACTGGACACATGGCAGCTGCATGACGTTGCGTTGTGACATGCATCAACGCAATAGATGTCAAAATCTGTTGAGCGGTCTGTAAAAAAGGTTTATTTAAATATAAAATTTTATTTCAAATGTAGTATACGTCACGTAGGTTCTTGAACTGAATACCGATGTTTATGAAGTGCAAGTGACATGCAACCTTAGTGTGGTAAAGCATTTATGAGGTCGATTATACATCATTTCAGCCGAAAGACGTCCATTGCTGCACATAGGCCTCCCCAAGCTCGCCGCATCGACTGGTCCTGTGCTTCTCTCATCCAGTGCATTCCTGCGGCCTTCACAAGGTTATTGATCAACTTTGGAAGGCCCCCGCCTACCAACGTTAAGGCACTCCAGAACCTTCTTCAATGTCCCCTGCCACTGCCACTTAAGTTTGGCTATGCAACCAACCAAAAACAAACCAACGAAAAATAAACAGATTTATATAACTACGATCATAATTATGGATTCCACATCGAGCTTCTTTTAAATATTTTGACTGGCAACCAATCGCCAGTGTGTCAAGTTACAAATTAACATTGATATATCTCCCTAAATCTGCAGTTTCCTACAAGAGTGATGGCCGCCACATAACGGCCGCAAGGTTGTCATGAAAATGATGGCCGCGGGGTTTGACTTCACGGTGTCAAAAACGCTCTTAAGGAAAAAACTCCAACTTACTTTCAAAACTAACGTTTCTGTGATGTAATTCGCCAAGACGCTATGTGTCGGCCACAACTCTTCGAGGAAACCGTAGCTTAAGGCGAAAGCGCCAGGGTAGAAAATTTAAAATTTCTTACGTTTTTTGCAATTTACAAGTTAGTATTAGGTTGTAGGTTGATCAAAATATAATTCGCGGCCGTAACAAGTATGTATTTAGATAATTATAATCATTAAAGTGATCAATACAACTCTTTAAGACCAGGTAGGTAATCCCAATGAATTACTATTTCATGAAATCTTGACATTTGAGAATTATACAAACTTAAGGAGTTTTATTACTGTAAATACATATTTGTTAATACTGAATTGCAAATTGCAAAAAAAAACGTAAGAAAATTTGAACTTCGCACTGACGCTTCCCACTTAATGAAAGACTTTTCATTTCAATAATTTTGATCATTTGATTAAAGAAATAAAAGTTACGAAATTCTCTAAGTCTGGATTTCGACTTGCCCTTTAATACAAAAGAGAAAACTCAGAACATAAACAACTCGTTAAGTTAGTTGGTATAAGTAGTCCGAAGTATTCCAAGAATTTCTATAAAGGTTTGGCCTTAAAGAGGCTCTTAGTTTACCTCACCAAGATTTCTTGCAACTCCTGCACAATACTTTAGCTACCTCTGACTGTGTGGCCACACCTTAGACTAGTCACCGGATGAGGAAGAAATTTCAATGTCTGCATACCTTTACAATTGTCGCTGTTACGTATATTAGTTATATTGGCAACAGTAGTTCCACTGGAATTGCTGGTTGATGTTTTATTAAAGCTTTTTGTTAACGGTTTTGTTGTAACTGGTGTGAATTCAAGAAGTATTTAAATGTAAGTACAGACGCCAGCACTTCAAGCTACTACAATCTGTCAAATTTCTTTAATAAGTTTTCAACTTTATCGCTAAAGTATTAGGTTCAAAGTTGATTGGGAAAATTTGACAGTTTCGGGTAGCTTGATGTGCTGGCGTCTGTAGTGTGTGTAGTGGTCGCCCAATGAGTTTGTTTCCCGGAAGCTGCGCCGCAAGAGGGCGCTGTGAGTTTGTTACAGGTCAAAAGTCTTTGATGAAAACTATTTGCGTGTTTTTAGGGTTCCGTACCTCAAAAGGAAAAAAACGGAACCCTTATAGGATCACTCGTGTGTCTGTCTGTTTGTCTATCCGTCTCTCACAGCCAATTTGCTCCGAATCTAAAAGGCCGATTAAGTTGAAATTTGGTGCACGTATGTATGACCCAAACACGGACGTGTAATGTAAATTAATGAATTTTGAATATTGGGGGCAATTTTGGGAGGCAAATAAAAAAATAAAATAAAAAGTTTCGCAAAGTTTCGCATATATTAAATGAATGGGCTTACTGTGAGGGTCTCAAATATATTTTTTTTATAATTTTAAAATAAACTGTTTTACAGTTATTTATGAAAATACACGAAAATTGTTAATTCCCCCCTTTATCTCCGAAACTACTGAGCTTAAAATTTTGAAAAAAAAAATACAGAAAATACTTCTATACGTATAGATTACAGGAAACCTATGTAGTCTATGGTCTTAAAATAACATGGTAAATCTCTCAATCTTGTGCGTACAAACTTACATTTGCAGTTGGAATGTATAGGAGAACATGTTTTTCAACTACAATGTTAAGTTTGTTCTTAGGATTCATCCCAACTACGAAACCCTTCATTGTGCGTAGACCGACACGCACTTGACCGCACTTTTTTTTTTTGGTCTTCCTCCTCCTACATTCATTATCATCATCTTCTGTCTAGCCTTTTCCCAACTATCTTTCGGTCAGCTTCTATTTTACCCGGATCTCCGTGAACCGGATGCAGCTGAATGACCTCCACATACGATTCCCCTTGGTAAGACTTTCGGGCTCCTGATAACCCGTAACGGTTGTCAATAATCTTTGAATGACAGCCAGCACCGTTGGTCCCGGCTGTCATTCTTGGTTTTTTTGTTTGACTGGAAAAGCCGTTGGGCTTAACGTGCTTTCTGAGGCACGGAGGGGTCTCGGTATGTAAAGATGGTCACTCATCCACGGACCTTCCGCGGCAAGCGTAGCTTAACCTGATCGATCGACCCGTGCGGCTGTTGTTACTTAGCCACGACTCACGAACCTATTAATTAATTCCTCACTAAAGAAATAAAGTCTTTCCAGTCCTTTTTAGGGTTCCGTATCTCAAATGGAAAAAGGAACCCTTATAGGATCACTTTGTTTTCCGTCTGTCTGTCTGTCAAGACCCTTTTTCTCAGGAACGCGTGAAGGTATCAAATTGAAATATATATCAAATACTCGTGTCTATGATCTCTTTCAGTTGTAAAAAAATCAAACTTGTAAGTCAACGCGATCAAAATATATGACCGTTTATGTCGCATATTTTGCGATTTCACAAGAGAATCAAAACCTATAGGGTACTTCCCGTTGACCTAGAATCATGAACTTTGGCAAAAAAGAAGGTCTCACAACACAAGTAAAGGAAAAATTCCGAAAATTGTTAATTTGTAGTTTTATCACATAAAAAAAAACATTTTTTGTGACTACAAACTTAATTTTGCAGTTGGAGAGTCGAACGTGACGTATAATATATCGATGTATGGGAGAACATGTTATTCAACTACAATGTTAAGTTTGTTCGTGGGATAAATTCATCCCAAATACGGAACCCTTCATTGTGCGTGGTCCGACACGCACTTGGCCGGTTTTTTTTTTATTTTCTGTCATAATAAATATTGTATAATAAGTCTCAAGTGTTTCCTACCATGTGGTCGACTGTTTCCTACCTAGCAAACGTCACTACTAACGGCAGCGGAAGCCCCCTCGTATAACTAGAGAAAGTGGAATAAGTTCACACAGAGGTTTCACCAAGGTGACCTATTGATCTTTTGATTATCAGACCACTTGTACAACTGACCGAGTTGCCATAACTTCTGGGAATATACTCGTAGGATACGTATACTAAACACGATGAAGAGTAGACTTCCTTTTTAGAAGAGTTTAATATATTTCTGACGACATACAAGTCTGGTCAGTTCCTAATTTATCAAAATAAATCTGCCTAGCCTTTTCCCAACTATGTTGGGGACGGCTTCCAGTCTAATCGGATGCAGCTGAATACCAGTATTTTACATGGAGCGACTGCCTATCTGACCTCCACAACCCAGTTATTGGGTAATACCTCTTGGTAAGACTGGTTGTCAGACTTTCGGGCTTCTGACGACACGTAACGACTGCCAAAGATCCACGAATGACAGCCGGGACCAATCGCTTAACGTGCTCTCCGAGGCACGGAGGAGTCTCGCTATGTAAAGATGGTCACCCATCTACGGACCAACCCCGGCAAGCGTAGCTTAACCTGATGGATCGACCCGTGCGGCTGTTATTACTTAGCAATTTATCCTAAGTTACAATAGCTTAATATGAATTGCTCATCACGTTTTACAAAATGTTGCTTTTCTCGATCCAGGGACGTTAATTGTTGAGGCATTCTCCCCGTAAGAACCAGAAGAACTGAAGCTGATGGTGAAGTCACCCCTCCCTCATAATTATGCTTTATGATGAGCATAAATTGCTTAGTAACCGTACTAAAGTAATCCAATCGTAACCCGTGAAATACGAGTAGTTCCGATGGCCATCTTCAGTTCCACTTCACCAAATGGTACTTGAGGGTTTCCCTCGATTTACATGGGATCCCCAAATCAGATTCTGACTTGGTGACAATGGAACCACCTCGAGAGCATACGCTTTCAAACAAAACAATAATTTTCAAAATCGGTTTACAAATGACGAAGAAATCGCTGTACATACGAGTACATAAAAAAAGATGTATATTATATACTAGCGGACCCGGCGAACTTCGTACTGCCTTAGCAGCGCCATCTACCGGGTCCAATTGTGTTTTTAAACCATCCATGTACCCACTGAAACACACAAAATTTCATCCAAATCGGTCCAGCCATTTAAGAGAGTTAGGTGACAAACACGTACATAAGAATTATATGTATGATACCATGGTCTATTATAGGAGAAATAAGTGATGTTGATACCATGGTACATACTTTCAACTCATTCATGATCCAGCTTTTTGATCTCCATGCTCCTATAAGGAGAAAGACCTTTTATAAGCGTCCCACACCTTGGATCACTGACAATGTGCGTCTGATGTTCAAGTTGCGAGATGAAGCTAGAGACAGATGTCGTAATACAAGGAGTCCAACTCATAAGCAGTACTATAAGGATCTTAAACATGAGGCCACCGCTGCATTATTGAGGGAAAAGACAGCATATTTTACAAATAACATTAACAATCACAGTAAGGATCCTAAACTATTGTGGCGTAATTTGAAATCTGATGTACTTCCAGACCACAAAGAAAGGCTACTGCCAAGTCATTTTGATAACCCAGACAGTATCAATGCGGCTTTTTTGGACGTTCCGGGAAATTGTAATGATAACATCTCACAAATGCTCTACTTCAAATCTCGTAGGCACGGTGCCGCTGAGTTCTCGCTCACTACAACCAACCAGGAGACAGTTCTGAAGATAATCAGGAGCCTAGGATCGAATGCACAGGGTGTTGATGGTATCAGTTTGGATATGTTAAAACTCACATTGCCGAACACCCTGCAAGCTATCACTGATATCATCAACAGATCAATAGAATCGCACACATTCCCCGGCCTTTGGCGACGGGCAATTGTTCGCCCTATCCCAAAGATCAGTGATCCAGCCAATTTGAAAGACCTCAGGCCAATTAGTATTCTGCCTTGCCTGTCGAAGATTCTGGAGCGTGTAGTGTATCTACAAGTTATTGAATATCTGGAGGTTAACAACATTCTCCCTGACCTTCAGTCGGGTTTCCGTAAAGGTAGAGGCACTGCAACGGCTCTGATTGATGTGGTGGGCAATATCCTGGAGGCACGTGATCGGGGGGAGGGGTCGATCCTGGTCCTACTGGATTTTTCACGGGCTTTTGACGCTATTAATACCAATCTACTGCTGTCCAAGCTAGCATACTATGGCTTTAACCGAGACGCTGTGGATTGGTTTAATAGTTATTTGACTGATAGGTCCCAGTATGTGCAGATCCACAAGGAAGATGGATCAACCGTGTCATCCCCCCCACTCCATGTGTCAAGAGGCGTCCCGCAGGGATCCATCCTGGGCCCTTTGCTGTACATCCTCTACAGTGCTGATGTTGTTGGATCCTTTGTAAACTGCAAATATCACATGTATGCAGATGATATTCAGCTGTACATTTCGTTCAAAGGGGATGATGCAGCATTGGCAGTGCGGAGGGTGAATGAGGACCTGCATCGAGTAGTGACCTGGTCTGAGGAGAACTCTTTGGTTCTGAACCCACTGAAGTCTAAGTTCATGGTGCTGGGAACAAAAAAACAAGTTGCTGCAATATTGTCTGCCAATCCGGAGGTTGTGATTAAAGGGAAGAAAATTGAACGAGTGGAACAGGCATGTAGTCTGGGTCTAATCTTAGATCCAGAGCTGCGATTCGAGGCTCATATAAACACCGTAATAAGAAATTGTTTTTATAGGCTGAAGGTATTATACGGTATACGTAATTTTCTTAGCGTACCACTCAGAAAACAACTGGTAGACAGTCTGGTCCTATCTAGGCTAAACTACTGTGACACTGTCTATGGGCCTTGCCTGCTTGCTAGAACAGATAGGTTAATTCAGCGAATCCAGAATGCCTGTGTTCGTTTTTGCATTCTTGTCCCTCGTAGGCATCATGTGACTCCATACATAAACCAACTCAAGACACTAAAAATGGCTGCCAGGCGGAAGCTTCATCTAGCGAGTTTAATGTTTGGCATTATAACAACCCATAAGCCGCACTATTTATATGAAAAACTCACTTGGCGAGAAACTCATTATAAGTATGGTCTTCGTTCTGTGGTTGGCCCGCTAAGGGCACCGCGACATAGAACCACAGCTTTCAGGGGCAGTTTCAGATTTGCAGCCACCCGCTGCTGGAATGATCTTCCACCACCGATGCGAGGCCTGAAAACAATACAGTCGTTTAAATATCAACATAAAAAGTTACTATTGCATGCACAACTCTCATTACTTTAATTCTAGATACATCTTTATGGTATTTACCTCACGGGTTATGGCCTATAGTCCTTGGTTTTGGATCTTCAGCAGCGCTGTGGCATCGCTTCTGCCTCATGTCTGCTGGGATTGCTGGCAGTGATTCTCTGTCCCAGTTCTATGTGGTTTGTAAACCTGTTAGATAGTACAATTTGTGTTATTTCTATAATCATACTATTTCTTATAAATATCCATTCTATTATATATACAATTTATTATTAAATACAATTTGATTTCAATTATTATTTCCATATCTCTGTTTAAACATATTATTTACATAATTTTTATTCTCTTACCATAGTATTTTTTGTATGGTGGCACATGTGCATTGCACGGGTTCCCTCCAACTCCGTAGGTTCATCATCATACTCTTATTCAACATTTCACTCATAAACACTATAAACATTGACACAATCATTGCTGTAGCACAGTGGCACTCATTACATCATCATTTTCCTGACGCCATTGATGTTCAAGCTTACATAACTCCAATTCTCGTACGATGTGGTTGGTCGGACGGACGCATGGCTCATTTGTCAAACTGTTGCGCAACGCAAGCACAGAAAATAAAACCTATCTCAAGACACGAACGATGACAGACAAACTTTATTGTCTGTGGTTTGAGACGCGTTGAAATGTTGCCACATATTTTATTGTTTATGTCTGTACATATTATATATTTTTATTGTTTTTTTTTTAGTTACTTATTTTAATGGTCTCTGACAGCGATACACACCGCCGGCTTACGCTGAAAACCAGCGCCGTGGATTCGTGCCTTCGTGCACGGGCCGCGGCATTATGCTGAGCGTGTAGCCGTTTCGCGGGGTAGTGACGCACATTTCCAAAAACTTTATTGTGTGTACTTATGTTTTTTGTTTTGTGTGGTTTGTTATGTTTTATTATTTTGTGTTTCGCTTTTCTTGTATAGTTTGTGTGCGTCATTTTCACGCGAATAAACTGTTTTTCTTTCTTTCTTTCTTTTCTTTCTTCTTTCATGTAGGTATACAAGGTGTAACATAAATAATGCACATCCTCATAAGGGGACATTGCACTCATCATTATGAACAACTTTTAGTCACACAAACCAGAAATCGCGAAAGAAATATCAGCTGTTCCCTACATCGGCAGGCCAGCTGGCGTGGTTGGTTAAGATACCACCTATCAAGTCGCTGGTCGTGGGTTCGATTCCCATCCAGGACAAACATTTGTGTGCATGAACATGTCTGTTTGTCCTGAGTCTGGGTGTAATTATCTATATAAGTATGTATTTACAAAAAAAAAAAAAAATGTATGTAGTATATCAGTTATCTGGTTTCCATAGTACAAGCTCTGCTTAGTTTGGGATCAGATGACCTTGTGTGAAATGTCCCGGGTTATTATTATTATTATTATTATTTATTTTTGCGTACCTCGTCGAAATGTAGGGAACGGTGAATTTTTTTTTCACCATATCAGATTTGTTCCCATAATGAAAGTTGTTCAAAATTATGAATACAAAGACGCCTTAAGAGGATGTGCGTTATTTAAGTTACAATTTGTATATTAAGGTATACTTGACGAATTGAGAACCTCATCCTTTTTTTGAAGTCGATTCAAAATAAGTATTATAAGTTTCGAGTAAGTACTACCTTTCCTTCAATATAGTATTTAAAGTTACGTGTAGTAGATTAATTACTCATAACTAACATCACACTTGTATTCCCCGCCGGGTTCGGCAGAGGTCATAACCAATAACCATTGCCATCGATAAAACCTTGATCATAGATTGTAGGTTAGCAACACATGAGTACATTCATAGTTACGCTGACAGGTGTCAAGCTGTCAACCGAGCCTATGACGCGACGTTGTAACTGAGGAGCTGTTCACGAGTCGACAAACGAGAGTGTGTCACTGTACCCACACGGCTACATATCAAGCTATACTCTGCCTGGGTAAGCTGATCTCGCATTGTATAGAATTTCCGTACAGTGAGAGGTTAGCTTATACTGGAAATGTATAGCTAGGTATGTAGCCGTGTGGACTATTGATGTTAGGTAGGATGTACACTAGCTTTCATGCGATGTGAAGGTATATGCCATGAAGATCTACTATTGGTAGTATAGTAAAAGAATATAATACTTATATATAGTACATACTAGTGTACTAGGCACAGACACAGATAAACATACAATTAAATTTAAAATTCAGCGTGGAGTTGCATCCACCTCCGCAATATCGGGGAATCTCACCGATCTGTGTAATATATTATTGATATATTATAATAATAATATAATGCACTGAGAGTAGGTACTGCTGCGGCTGCCGCGGCGTTGTAGTACGTCAGGGATGTTTGCAGATAATAAGGGCTCGTGTAGACGGCGCCGCCGCCGCGGTGTACACGAGTCGCATCCGCGCCGCCAGCGCACCGACACCGCTTCATTTCACCGTACCAATATACGGTTGTTATGTTAGTAATAGATTGCTACCCACGAAGACCACACGTGTCGCATTGACATTCCCAGTTTTATAAAAAAAAAGAAGTTAATGTTGTCTTTTGTGTATACAGTATGTTAACCAACAGAGGGCGTTCCCGTTAACCCGCAATAGTATAGCATCCATACATGCTAAAAAAAATATTACCATTCGAAAACAAAATGGTTTTTATTTTTTTTAATATTAAAATATTCACTAAAAATGTTAAATTGATACGTAAAAGAAACACTCTGTACACGCGTACTTGAAGGACGGAAACATCGCAATTTAGTTTTTATTTTTAGTGAATATTTTTATATTTTTTTGAATATTTTAGTGAATATTTTAATATTAAAAAAAAATAAAAACCATTTTGTTTTCGAATGGTAATATGTTTTTTAGCATGTATGGATGCTATACTATTGCGGGTTAACGGGAACGCCCTCTGTTGGTTAACATACTGTATATTTCCAAATTTTTGTCCCATAGCACTTCTCTATCCTCTACTAAACTTATGGACCTTTCGTAATCAAAATTCTCCGTGACAGTTTACTAAAAAGTTAAGTTTAATAAGCACGTGTACGTAAGCGGCCGGTAATGGAATAACAACTGGTGATCAGCGGGGTGGCGCATGGCGGGGGCTGCGGTGTCGGCGCGGTGGCAGTGCCGTCTACACGAGCCCTAACATTGATGTTTTGCCGCCACCAGTAAAAAAATATGTGCATCTCTGATGTCGCGAGTTCGCGGAGACACCAACAGTATTCTCAAGCTGGCTTCCCCTGGTGCGTGATTCTGCGGATTATCACGCACGGCCGACGGCCACGGATAGCCACGCACCGCACTTGTGTGCTCTGGCTCTTCCAACGGTGCGTGTAAGTTTGTGTGGGTCTCGAGATTGGAAACTATTTTGCCATTTCAAAATGCAAAGTGAAAGAGTAGCTCGCACCGCACCTTTGAAGTTACTGACTCGCGGCGGATCGGGCGCATCGCGATGGACGTATATGCGCAACCACGGACGTTACTCTTCCCATGGTGCATCGGTGCGGGCTGGTCCACGTCCGTCTGCAAATCTGCAATATCACGCACCGTGGGAAGCCAGCTTCAGTGTGTTCACAGATCGGTGGAATTCCCCGATGTTGCGGAGGTGGATGCAACTCTACGCTGAATTTTAATTACCTACGCCACGTAATGACATGCCACGAATATCTACTACTAAATTATTCCAAAAATTATTAGCTACAGAATAAATACCAATCTCTTTATTCTTGAAACTGAATTGACGGCTAATTTAAATACAAATCTTCTTAGTGAAAATCATTGGCCACCTATGGGTAGTTCTTTTTTTAAATATTATCTGTCACTCTTCTTTTGTTTGCAACAATGGACGTCTCGCGGGAAGCTTTTCGTGCTATGATTTTTCGATCTCCCTCATGATACATTTTTTCGAAAGGTGGTTCACCCGAATGCATAAGTGTATTGGGGTTGGAGGAGAGTATTTTGAAAAGCTTTAAATAAGCTCTTTTCATATTCTAACTATTTTTCATTTCACTAACAATTTTTGGAACAGCCCACGTGTTAACTAGTACGACCGAAATATCTTCGCGCAGAAGGCGGAACCAAATGGTGACATGACTACATGTGTGAGGGAGTGAACATGCGCGGAAGATCGTAACTAGTGCCTGTGTTCAGACTTTCCAAGATATTTCAGTCGTAGTGTGTCGTAGGTTTGTAAAGATTTGAGGATTTCGTTGAAAGTCAAATCAAAGCTCAGCGCTGATGAAAATATTTAGTGCAACTTTGGTTTATAGTGAGTTAGTTATTTATTCTATTTAGTACCTATTGTAAAAAGTTAGTTGTATAATTTACTATTGTTAAAATAAAACCTTAAAGCGAGAGCGCCACGGTAGCCCGTGAAATTCAAATTTTCTTACGTTTTTTGCAATTTGCAAATCAGTATTCGTTTGTATGTTGATCAAAATATGATTCGCGACCGTAACAAATATGTGTTCACATATTTATAATCATTAAAGTCATCAATACAACGCCCACCAGCTAATCCTATTGAATGACTATTTCATGAGATCTTGACATTCGAGGATTATACTAACTTACTGAGTTATATTATTGATTCTAAATATTATAATTATGTAAATACATATTATTGAGGAGCTCGTGGCTAAGTAATAACAGCCGCACGGGTCGATCCATCAGGTTACGCTACGCTTGGGGTTGGTCCGTAGATGGGTGACCATCTTTACATACCAAGACTCCTCCGTGCCTCGGAAAACACGTTAAGCCGTTCGTCCCGGCTGTCATTCGTGGATCTTTGACAGTCGTTACGGATCGTCAGAAGCCCGAAAGTCTGACAATCAGTCTTACCAAGGGGTATCGTATTACCCAATAACTGGGTTGTGGAGGTCAGATAGGGAGTCGCTCCATGTAAAATACTGGTATTCAGCTGCATCCGGTTAGACTGTAAGCCGACTCCAACGTAGTTGGAAAAGGCTAGGCAGATTGATGTAAATACATATTATTATTTGTTACGGTCGCGAATCATTTATTTATTTATAGTTAATTAAAACGGTACAACACCAATTACATTAATTAACATAGAAACATTTATAACATTGACAATAATTATGTTGTATACAATTTAATTTAAAACTAACATGAAACAGTGGACTCCCTTGCATACTTTCTCTCACAGAACACCAGACATATACGTTTTATTTTACTCCATTCATCCGCAAATACATCACATTCAGGGTGTGCAATCAGAAGGGCATTTAGCATCTTTAGAGTACGACAGACTGGGGATTCGGCTGTGGCTACAGTTTTGGATGGCAGTACTTAAATCAACTTACAACTTAATACTGACTTGCAATTGGAAAGATAACGTACGTAAATTTGAATTTCGCGGGCTACTTCGGCGCTTCCCCTAAAGTATTCGAAGATACAACGGCAGCTATAAATAGATATCAGATATACTTCACTCGAATTTAATAATTCAGTCGATTCTGAAGATGTGAAATTCAAGAGTTCCTTTATAATGTAAAATCAGTATACTTTGCCTAGTCCATATTCCACTAAACTTGAAATGGGACCCGGCGTCAAACTGAACAGTTTTTCAAACTCCTGAAATCCTTCACAAATCTAGCTTATAATAAAAGCGAAGTGGATTTGCTCAGTTTTTCGCCACACATATCTTGCTCGCCACTGGTCATCAAACCTGAGAACTCCACACAATTGGTTGCGACCGGCCGACTTGACCCGCTATGATAATAACCAGTACGTATCAGTTATTACCAACAGTAATGGTTATGTTAACTGCGAAATTACGAGGTTTAATCATTTTATTATCTAGTTATATCATTCGTTTGTTAGTTTGTCTCTATGAAGGACGATCAGCTGATCTATTTTGTAAGTGAGCTGTGAATAGTGGCAATTCATAGCATCACGTGAAAACAGCTGGTTGGTCTTTTCGTGATGTGGCCTTGTTTTGTGGTCTAGATAGTTACATGTTTCAATATACTTGTTGTGATAGTTAGAGGTAAGCTTTTTAAGTCATAATCTGCCTAGCCTTTTCCAAAAAATGTTGGGGTCAGCTTCCAGTCTAACCAGATGCAGATGTATACCAGTATTTACTTGGAGCGACTGTCTATCTGACCTCCACAACCCATTTACTTGGTAATCCCCTTGGTAAGACTGGTTGGCAGACTTTCGGGATTCTGACGATCCGTAACGACTGTCAAAGATCCACGAATTCAGCCGGTTCCCAGGCACGGAGGGGTCTTGGTATGTAAAGATGGTCACCTATCGACTAATTGGTCGACCCTTGCGTCTGTTATTACTTAGCCTTAAGCAAAAGGTAAGCTTTATAAGTACTGACCCAAAGTTACACCATTTTTTAATTCCAAATCCTTTCTTAGTTGGACTGGATTTAATGGTCAACATGGTCATCACATTTACTTTTATTTCTGACTAGCTGTTGTTATTGGTATTCTTCGTCTGCGATCCAGGATGAATAGTAGTCTATGTCCTACTCCAGGTCATGGTCTACACATGTGCCAAATTTTATCCAAATCCGTTCTGCTGTTTCCGCAAAAAGTTTCTCCATTATTATAATTCAATCATGATTCGAAAGACACGTGGCGCCATCTATTATTATAAGAACGTTATTGTTGTTTTCCTCGGAAATAGTACGTTTTTCGGGATGAAAGGTACCCTATGTCCGTTTCTGTACACCTGACAACGTTTATGCAAAATTTCAGGATGATCGGTTCTGTGGTTTAGGCGTGAAAAGGTAACAAACAAACAAACAAACTCACTTTGACATTTATAATATTATACAGGGTGTCCGTTTACGGTGTAGCGAAAATTAAGGGTGTGGTACAGACCATCAAACTGAACAACTTTTTCAAGGAGACCAACATCGTAATCGTGAAAAAAAAAATTGTCGTTCCATACATTTGGTCAAGTAGGTATTGAAGTTTTGTATGAGACGACTAATTTTTTTTTCATGGTTACGATGTTGGTCCCCGGGAAAAAGTTGTTCAGTTTGATGGTCTGTACCACACCCTTAATTTTCGCTACACCGTAAACAGACAGCCTGTATATAAGTTAGGATTATCGACTTATTAAACCCCAACACATGAACAAACTCAAATTATTTCCCCACTCCAAAAGTCCAAAGTCATCAATTTCCGATTATGTCTATAATCCGAGCAAGCTGGTAACTTGATTATGTCAGTCTTCAGGACTTGTCAATAGAAAAAAACCATTTTTGTTTTGGTGACTGGGCCAGCTCTTAAGCTCCATCACGCCTGATGGAAAGCGATGGATGAGGTCTGTGATGGATCGAGCCTGCCCAGAAGAGGCCTGTTCACTCTTGCTTTGAAGGCAGACAGTTTATATGTGGAAGGGAACACAGACGCTGGCAGAGAGTTCCACAATTTGGCTGTGCTCATAAAAAATGTGGAGGAAAAGCGCTGAGTACGACAGGTCGGGATAGATCTAGAGTTTGCAAACACGGCTACTGACCGCTAGTATTTATCCAGTTGTTACTGAAACTTTTTTTATCTCGTATCACAGTATTTTTTTAGTATTAGTTACCTTGATGCATATAGCATACATGGAAAAATATAAAAAAAATCCAAGTTTTCAGGAAAGCTTGGAAATCCGGATCACTTTAACGATCTGTAGTAATAGGTAGGTAGGTTACCGCTCATATAACGATCACTTCATCGATTGTATCCTATTTATTACTATGAAACAGGCTTTACTATCTAATTGAAATCATGATAAACGTATTAAATCTATCGCTCGACATTTTTTTTTTTTTTTTTTTTATTTGTGATGGGTTTGCTCTTGACTCTAGTCTAGGTCAGAGGTGACAGAGACAAAGTCGACGATGGAGTGAGCTTACCCAGAAGAAGCCTGTTCACTCTCACTTTGAAGAGATTAGGGTTGTATACGTTCGGAAACACAGATGCAGGTAGTGAGTTCCACTCTTTTGCTGTGCGCATTATAAAAGACATTTGGAAGCGCTTAGTGCGAATTGGTGGAATAGCAACCAGGTAGGGATGGTAACTGGCAGTGCGTCTAGATGTCCGGTGGTAGAAGGGGGCCGGTGGAATGAGGTCGTGGAGTTCTTGGGCACACTCTCCGAAGTACAATCTGTAGAAGACCGACAAGCAGGCAACCTTGCGGCGATGAGCCAAGCTATGAAGCTTGGTATCCACCAGTTTTACGTCGCCAATGAGCCTCTTAGCTCTGCGTTCCACCGAGTCAAGCGCGGCTAGTTGGTACTTAGCTGATCCATCCCAAAGGTGACTGCAATACTCCATGCAGGATCGGACTTGCGGACATAGCGTTATTTAAAATACTAAAATCATTGTCTGATGATGTCTCCCAGTACATGTATCTTCGGTGGAACTACGATATATCCACTGTAAAGAAGTATAGCAAGAAAACACTCTATTTCACTCGTTGTCACATTGCCCACTTTGAATCGCGTAAATATTTGTATATTTGACCAATAATATATTTCGATAACATAGTCATCAAACATACATGCAGTCAAAGTAATACATGGGCGTTTTAAAGTGTCTTGGCCCATGGTTTTCTTGCCATTGTGGTCGGTCGTGAGGATTATGGCGACTTCCCCAAGTATAATTTTGATTTTTTGGTATTTGGTTCTTCGGTAGTTAGACTTCTTTTTGCTAAAGAAGTCAAGGGTACACTGTTCTCGTCACTGTCGGAATACAAGTATTCTATCTCAGCAGGAGCTCTTAGCTGAGGACCTGCATAGAAATATATATATATCAACTGACATGTGAAAATTACGTAAATATTTATATGAGGTCTAAATCAATCCTGGTTTAGAGTAAAAAACTCCTCATCACCAGAATCTTCATCTGTCATATCAGCATTCGCGTTATCTGGTAGTAAAATGAGTATATTTCTTGGAAATAGGGCGTCATCATCTAATTGTTTCAATTCGTCAATGATTTGATTGAAAGACAATGGTTTATTGGTATTCTTACGTCTGAAAGTCAAAAATATGTAAATCCCCAAATTACTACCGATCGTTAAAACGGTCATCAAACATAATAATAATAATATCATTTATTTTTATTTCACAGTTTTGTTAGACAGGTTATAAATTTATATAACAAAAAAAACGTGCATACTATAAATTTCAACCACAAGCTAATTTGTAAACACTTACCGTTTTGAAGACATAGTGAAAAGTAATTACGCTAATACGAGTTAAAATACAAAAGCACTTCAAAATTATGATCATAAGATAGTTCTGCACCGAAATACTGTCCAGCGATCACTGCAGCGATTGTTAAACCATAAGCAAGAGTTATCCGCTCGTTATTATTTTTAAATTGAGAGTATTCCCCATACCTTTGTTATCTTTTTAACAATCGGTCGTTGTCAATAGGTTAAGAGTTTTATCCTCGGGATGATAATATAGATAATATAATAATATATAATATATATATATAATAGACTGGCCTGTTGGTCTAGTGGTTAGTGGCCCTGACTGCTATGCCGGAGGTCGTGGGTTCGATTCCCACCCAGGACAAATGTTTGTGTGATGAGCATGATCATTTGTTCTGTGTCTGGGTGTAATTTATCTATATATGTATGTATTTAGAAATATATAAGTATGTTTATCAGTTGTCTAGTACTCATAACACAAGCTCTGCTTAGCTTGAGGCTAGACGGCGTAGTGTGATAGTTGTGGAATATTATTATTATTATTATTATTGAGTATTTCGAAATTGGAGGTGTCCTCCGAAAAGGTCAAGATGACCAGATTTATGGAGTAAAAGGAGTTTAAGGAACGTAGCAGGTGAGGTTCTGTAGTTTTTTACTGTAACATAACACCACGCCTGTATTCTCCGAAGGGTCGAGCAGAGGTGTACCTACCCCACATTTTACCAGTTATTGGAGGCGAGCCTATCGCCATCAACCGACCACAAAATAATACAGACTTCTGCTACTGAGAACTTCTAGATGGAAAACTCTTGCAACACTTTGCCCGACCCGGGCATTGAACCTAGGACCTCATGCTCAGCAGTAGCGCTTGCAACGTTACACCAACGAGGCAGATTCTGACTAATTTCATGGGAACAAGTCGTCAGCTTATAAACTCAAACTAAAAAACTCAAGCTCAAAGCATTTATGTCAAAAACAATTACAGACGCATTTGAATTGTCAAAGTGACGGTAGTTAGAAAGCTGAAGTTATTTCCCCATTCCAAAAAGTAGATCTCTATGGAGAGAAACGAGCAAGAAACTCCACGGACACTATTTTAAATCTAGATATTACAAAATTCTCTGTACATTAATCTTGTTGCTTCTATATGTGAGAACAATGTAAAATAAAATATTTAAAACAATTCAAAATTTAATATTAAAAATTAGTCCTGGCAGTTAGGAGATGACCAGTCTTAACAGACGGGGCCCGTTCACCATTGCCGTTATGTAGGATTGCTGGGTGATTTATCCCAAATAAAATATTTTTCTCTCTTTCTTTTTTTCTTTCTCTGATTTCCTTACTTACGTCTCAGTCTATCTCTTTTTAAGTAACAATAAAACATTAAACATTAAACAGAATTTGATTAGGCTCACGTTTTTAATGTGTGTCGAGGACGGCACATACGTCACGGTGACGCATGCGAGCGTAATCGTAATCGAATCTATGCGCGAGAGTCGATTCAATGGATGCGCCAGAGTTTATCGACTTTTGACGGTGTGATTTTAATTTGTAATTGACCAACTCTCGTTTGGCTAATTTCAGATTTTCTTTACGATGTAGTGGAGTAAAAAGAGCATACGTGCACGTGATGCTCCTACTATTTTGCTGTGCCTGACAGAATCCATAATGATCACATAATTTGAAGTTACCACGTAAGTTCACATTGATTTTGGAATGCAAAGGAGTGGAACTCACTACCTGCGTCTGTGTTTTCGAACGCATACAACCCTAATCTGTTCAAGGTGAGAGTGAACAGGCTTCTTCTGGGTAAGCTCACTCCATCGTCGACTTTGTCTCTGTCACTTCTGACCTTTTTTTTTTTGGGTGGGAAATCATCAAATAACTTCTCCCGCTCTCGGTGGAGCGGGAGGGCGTGTCAGACTTCTACTGACTAAAACCCACCCGTGTTCCTTCAGTTGCCTGTGCCAGGGCCACGGTAACTCTTTCGAACAACCCGCAACCCTGGCGGGCATCGGCCTTAGCGGACCCCTTCAGCTAGTGCTGACATCTCTTTGAGGCGCGTGTGTAACACAACGCGCCGTCGACCCGGGCCTGGTCCTTACCGGACGGCGAGCTACCCATTGCTCGCCATCCGCAAGCCCGCGCCTACGGTGGCCGGGAATCGGCTATCGATTCCCGACGCCCAGGGCGTCTCCTGCGGCGACTAGGGGCGTGAGGGCGCAAAGATTGCCTCTCCCTCACGCGTTCAGCCTCCTCCTTCGCGAGCATTACTGCTTCGCAGAAGGAGGTGACGGCTTCCCATGCACTCTCGCTCCGTACCATGGCCTGTACCAGGGCCAGACGCGAGAGATCGCCGCCGCCGATCGCCTCCGCGAGGACGCGGCGGTGCTCTGCCCAAGCCGGGCAGACCTCCACCGTATGGTCCACCGTGTCCTCCGGGCGATCCACACAGTGGTAACACCCGGGCGTTTCCTCCCGCCTTATCCGGAACAGGAACCTCCCGAAGCAACCGTGTCCGGTGAGGACCTGCGTCAGGCGGAAGGTAAGGATGCCGTGACGCCTCTCCAACCACTCCTCAAAGAGGGGACTTATCGCCGCAATTGTGGCGTGCCCAGTCACTTCTGACCTAGACTAAAGTCAAGAGCAAACCCATCACAAATAAAAAATGAAAATCAATTATTGAGATGTGGTGAGATGAAACGTTCTTTTTTGGGAAGTCAGTTGTTTTTTTTTTTTTTTTTTGTAAAAAGTTTTTATTTTTCACTTTTTAGTGGGTCAGATTGTAATTTATCTAAGTTAAACTGCTCATCACCTTTTACAAAATATTGCTTTTCTTAGCTTAATTGTTGAGGAGTTCTCCTAGTAACCAGGAGAACTGGAGCTGATGGTGAAGTCACCATCACCATATGCATTGTGACGAGCATAAGTTGCTTAGCGACCATATTATAGTAATCCAATCCCAACCCGTGAAATACTTATAATTGAGTAGATCCCATGTCCATCTTCATTATAAGTTCCACTTCACCTCGGAGCCGAGGTGGTCCGAGAGCAAATGGACGAGTTACTATAAAATACCCAAATCACTATAGGTGTGCTTATTAAAATTTGAGGGTTTCCCTCGATTTTCATGGGATCCTCTCATCAGATTCTGAGTTAGTGGCAATGGGACCACCTCGAGAGCCCCTTTCAACCAAAAAATTAATTTCGCTTATCCGTCAGGGTATAGATGACGGAGTTATGCCCGTTCATACATTCATACAAAAAAATATAAACATCTGAATTGAGACCATCCTCCTTCTTGAAAGTCGGTTAATTATGGAATGATAGCGTGACGGTTGACGCTGTTGACAGGGGAGAATGGAAGAAGAATGGTGAAGGTGTTGCGCTGACTTTAAGTAACATGGGACAAGGCCAAGAAAATGATTACGATGTTAAGAAATAAAAGGATTGATAATATATTATAGTATTAGGAAATATATTACTATTACTATTGGCTGGATGTGTAGATGGAGCAGAACGGAATGGTTGCTGACCAAAGGCCAGGTGAGTAGACGACCATACAATAGATCGCAGGGAAGACCTGGATGAGACTCGCACGGACAAGATTTCAGGTTTGGCCCCTTACTAAAAGTTGTTCAGAATGATGAGTACAATGTTCTTAAGAGATTTTGTGTATGAATAGATATACCTTATATAGGTACCGATGTATGTAATTACATGCGCATGAGACGATCCACCTTTGCCTTTGGGATGGAAATGCACCTTCGATGCTTCTGTTCAATAAATCAATATGTCTAGCCTTTTCCCAACTATGTGGCGGTTGGCTTCCAGTCTAACTGGATGTCCATCCGACCTTCCCCAACCCAGTTACCGGGTAACACGATACCCCTTGGTAAGACTGGTTGTCAGACTTTCGGGCTGCTGACGACCCGTAACAGCTATCAAAAAGCCACGAATGACAGCCGGGACTATTAAGCGCTTGCGTTGAATATTGATACAGTTACTCATTTGTCAAGGATTTCGTTTTTTGTTTGGTGGAAACTGACCCTTATGCAATGGTTAATATTTTCAACACAGCATGCAAAGCATTTCGATCCTCTATCTCTTGATACCTATCCATAATAACTGAAGTGCTTAGCAACTCTAGTATACACCATAAAACAGACGATGAGACTAGTTATATAAGCACTGAGTCCTCTCATTTGTCTCGGGAATATTGCCGTCGTCGGCGTCCTTCCTGTTGCCATGCGGGTTGGTTAGGTTAGCTACACACTTGCGATTTTAGTAAATAATCACACACGGTCATCTGATCCCAAACTACGCAGAGCTTGTACTATTTATTTATTTATTTTATTTATTAGGGTTAAAAAACAGTTACACGCTACAGATTACAGAGAAATACTAAAACTAAGATTTAGCAAACATGTAACCCACACCATGACACCATTGTCCTCATTTTAACTAAAAATTAAACAGCAGTGCTGACAAAAGCAAAAAAAAAGGGAAAACAACAAAACAATAGTCGCTATAACAATAACGCTGTGTTGCTAAGATTAGCTTAAGATTAGCTACTATGGAAACCAGATAACTGATATACTACATACACTACTTTATTTTTTTGTAAATAACTACATACTTATTACACCCAGACTCAGGACAAACAGATATGTTCATGCACACAAATGTTTGTCCTGGATGACAATCGAACCCACAACCTGCGACATGATTTATTTATTTAAGGACAACCAACAAAGCAAACACTAACATTATTGCCTATAAATCATATTTTATCTCCTTGACTTCATTGCATTTTGACTTCTATAATTAATCTCTTTTACAACTACTGTTCAATTTATTCAAAATTTGTAATTCTAATTCTTAATTTTAATGTACCTAATGATCCTATATTTTTGTACGCCGGAAACGGCAGAATATTATGATCGCAATACATAATTCATATAACACCTTTGTACAATATTCTGACAAATAAATGCATTCTATTCTATTCTATTCTATAAAAATACATGTTAAAATACCCATATTATTTTTACATTTTATAGTGTAGCCTTAATTAAAGGCTGCCACGGCATGCATTAAACATAGGAGTAGGAAATGCAGTTACAAAACATATTTTACTTGTTTAGATAGATGTAAGTACTTATGCAAGTGAAAAGATAATATAAACTACAATATTAGTTTTACACTTTTATGAAAATGCCGTATGCAAGACAGACTTGACTTTATGTAAAGAGTAAGACATATTAATATCTACGCTGGGTGAGCGTGACAGGTGACAAAATTGAATCTGCATTCTGTTAATGGTGGAAAAATGACCCAGATTGGTTTTAAAGCCCTTAGCGCGAAGCAACTGATATGTAGACTTACGAGCAAGTTTGTAAGGCACGTTCCAATTTATTTGACTTAATAACCGCGGACAATCAATATGAGTCCCGTAAGTTGGGGTGATTTTGCGCCTGCCAGTAATACTTTGCTCCAAATCCGTACAAGTTTAAAAATAAAATTTCTAAAAAAGTTTACAACTCTATGGTTTTATTGATGTCTGAACGCAATCATAAGATGTCAATGTTCTGTCATGGAAGTTGACAGGTCGCCATTGTTGCTATTACCTGTGCAAGGAGTCCCAACGTGAAAGTAGAAAGTTTACAAAAAAAAAAGTTTGGTAAAATCAAGGTTAGGTTTATTAAAACCTAACCCAAAATTAAATCCATTGATTTAATTTTGGGTTAGGTTTTAATAAACCTAACACAGCAAACCTAGCACAGGTAATAGCAACAATGGCGACCTGTCAACTTCCATGACAGAACATTGACATCTTATGATTGCGTTCAGACATCAATAAAACCATAGAGTTGTAAACTTTTTTTTAAATTTTATTTTTAAACTTGAACGGATTTGGAGCAAAGTATTACTGGCAGGCGCAAAATCACCCCAACTTACGGTCTTTATTGTTTTATATAGGAACAGATAATCTTGGATCATACGGCGATTTTCCAGACTCATAAGTTTGAAATGTTTCAAGCGTGAGCTGTAGCTAGTTAGATTTCTGGCCGTATTGCAATGATATGACAATTGCCAAATAAATATTTTCTGCACTGGTTCTAAACGACGTTTATGTATTTCTTAGAATGGAGTCCACACTAACCAGCAATATTCTAAACCTGATCTGACTATTGAGTTAAACATTGCAATTTTAGTTGAGGTGCGCTTAAAACCTTTGCAGTTACGCAGAATGAAACCCAACATATTAAACCTTTAGTAGCAATTATATCAACGTGAATATTAAACCGAAGCTTATTGTCAATATAAACACCCAAATCACGAATAACTGCTTTCTCGTAAATAATTTGGTCATTAATTTTATAGTTACGAAAATACGGTCCTTTTTTTTCTAGAAAAATGTATGTGATTGCATTTGTCAGCATTAAGTAACATGTTATTGTCCAAACACCACTGGGAAAAACGGTCTAAGTCTTCTTGGAGTTTATGTGGATCCTGATTTCACTCAATTCGTTTTATAATTTTTAGATCATCTGCGTATATCTTTGAGTGTACAAAACAAGACGCCACGTCGACGACAGGCCAGCTGGCGTGGTTGGTTAAGATACCGCCTATCATGCCGCAGGTCGTGGGTTCGATTCCCATCCAGGACAAACATTTGTGTGCATGAACATGTCTGTTTGTCCTGAGTCTGGGTGTAATTATCTATATAAGTATGTATTTACAAAAAAAAAAAAAAAAAATTGTATATGTAGTATATCAGTTATCTGGTTTCCATAGTACAAGCTCTGCTTAGTTTGGGATCAGATGACCGTGTGTGAAATGTCCCAGGATATTATTATTTATTATTATTATTTATTTATATTATTTATAAATATATTGAAAAACAACGGGCCCAGATGGGGGCACGGCCTTAGGGTACGCCTGAGGGTGTCCGACACAGGTTTGACGAATAACCGTTAACTGCAACTTTAGCTGTGCGTTTAACAAGGTAAGACTCACACCACTGCAACAAGTTTCCTGCAATTCCAAGCGCGGCTAGTTGGTACTTGACTGATCCAGCCCAAAGGTGACTGCAATACTCCATGCAGGATCGGACTTGCGCTTTGTAAAGGGTTAAAAGCTGTCCAGGCGTAAAGTATCGCTTCACCCTATTTAGGATGCCCAGTTTCTTGGCCTCCGACTAAGGGCTGCTACTGAGAAATTCCTGATGGGAACACCCAAGAGCACTGCGCATGCCATGACCAACGATCTGATCTCCTGTCCAAAAAAGTCGCATTACAAAACGCGCTCCCACACCCAGCCTACCGCAGAGTACAAAGTCCACAAATTGATTGCATACGCAACTCAGTTCAGTTGCAGTCGCCAAGCTGTCTCAAATGCAGTCACAATTGACTTCTGACACCGGTAGAGTTGATTCGTTAGCTGGCCGTGTGACGCTTTGTCACGCTAGTCTGACGAAACTGGTCGCAATGTTGCGTTTGACTGGTTTGGAGGAAGGGAAAGGATAAATAATTTTGAAAATATATCGTCGAAAATACACATGCGTGTAGCTGGTACAAATCATGACATTGTCCAATCAGAAGTCGTTATGGCACACGCCATGCCAGCTACTTGCACAGTTTTGTATCTATTACAGCCATTTTCGCCCAAAAATCGTTAAGCTTGAAGTGCTAAGGTAGCCCGCGAAATATAAATGTTCTTACGATTTTTGCAATTTGCAGTTCAGTGTCTGGTTCTATGTTGATTAAAATATGATTCGCGACCGTAACAAATACATATTTACATCATTATCTCAAATTAAATGAATAAAGCCACTAACTAATATACTAATGTAATTAATTATATAGACCAACAATGACATAAAACAATGATCAATGAAATTATCATTCGAAAAAGAAAATCATAACTTCAATTTCAATTCATCCGTTGTCAAATAATCAAATCATATTACATAAAAACCATTAAGAAAACACGTCATATAAAATTAAAATAAATCAACAATTTTCAATAATAATTTGAGATAATGATGGTATTTTTTATTAATCGACTTGTTTTTTTTATTTTTATTAATTAACCATTTTTCATGTAACACATTCAGACACAATGTAAATTGTTATCGAATAAATGAAATGAAATGACATATTTACATAATTATTAATAGTAGTGGTAATAGTAATAGTAATTTATTTCTCTCAAAAAGGTACAATTTTGGTACATAGTATCAAAGTTACAGGCAGAATCAAACCTTTGTGAGAGCTGGAGCTTATACTGGGCTCGGGGCCTGTATTACAGATCTCCAGGCTCACACCCTTAAAATTACAATATTAAATTGCACTTACGTACTACAACAATGTATTATATAAGCGTTATAATCATTTTATTTTTTTTATTTGAGATGGGTTTGCTCTTGACTCTAGTCTAGGTCGGACGCGACAGAGACAGAATCGACGATGGAGTGAGGTTACCCAGAAGAAGCCTATTCACTCTCACTTTGAAGATATTAGGGTTGTATGCGCTCGGAAACACATACGCAGGTAGTGAGTTCCACTCTTTTGCTGTGCGCATTATACGTATAATAGTTATTTATGCAACTGTAGTATAACAAGGGGTATTAAAACAGAGTGTGATAATGGTATCACATGAGTGTTTTAATACTTAATTATGTACAGTTGCATACAAGACTTTATCTACACCCATGATATGAATCCTCTATAAAAGGTTCTGAAACCATAGGGTGTTGTACAATGTTGTAAGAACTCTATGTAAATTCATGGAAAGTTTAATTGCTGAGTATCTAATACAAACAAACTATGTATGAGTTTTTTTTTTTTTAATTACGGCGCTGTGGTAGTGAAACGCGCGTGCATTGCAATGTTCTTTTTTTGAAATTCATAAAGATACCACGAATCAAGTAGTGAGAATGTGGCTGTTTGATGAGTAAGGAAGGGATCGAAAAAGAAAAGGAGTTGTCTATATAGGGTGACTGGTAATTAGTGACCGATACTTAAACACGTGATTGTACTCATGATAACAAACAACTTTTACTATGGGACCAAACCTGAAAACGCGAAAAAAAATCAGCTGTTCCCTACATTTATGTTTGCATAACTCGTGATAGCAAACAACTTTTACAATGGGACCAAACCTGAAATCGCGAAAAAAAATCTGCTGTTCCCTATATTTATGTTGGCAGAAATCGTGATAACAAACAACGTTTACTATGGGACCATACCTGAAAGCAAAAAAAAAATCAGCTGTTCCCTACATTTATGTTCGCAAAACTCGTGATAACAAACAACTTTTACTATGGGACCAAACCTGAAATCGCGAAAATAAAATCAGTTATTCCTTACATTTATGTTCACATAACTAGTGGGAGCAGCTGATTTTTATTTCGCGAATTCGTATTTGGTCCGATAGTAAAAGTTGTTTATTGTCATGAATACAATCATGTGTTTAAGTATCGGTCACTAATCAACCAGTCACCCTTTATATAAAAGAGTACTCTGTGGGAGTTGTATAATGAAATTGAGTACAATATTATAACACTCGTTTGGATGATATTATCGTTACTTTGATACTGGTTGTTTAAATGTTGCCAATAAGCTAACTGTTTCAGAAACTTTTATAGAGGATTTATAGCATGGGTGTAGATAAAAGACATTTGGAAAAGCTTAGTGCGCATTGGTGGAATAGCAACTAGGTATCTAGGTAGGATTTTAATCAATAATACAACTTCTTAGCTAATATAATCTTTAAACGTCAAGATTTCATGAAATAGTTATTTATTAGGATTATTATGAACATAGGCTGTTGTATTGTTGATATGAATTATTTTAAATCTATAAATACAAAGTTGTTGCGGTCGCGAATCATATTCAACACCCAACCTGATACTGACATGCAAATTGCAAAAAACGTAAATTTTAATTTTGCGGGCTACCCTGGCGCTTTCGCCTTAAGAGGATTGTGAAGCTGTAAATTTTCATACAAAAAGCGATAACGTTTTGCTCCCCGTACACATAATCTAATTTTCATATTTTTTTTAAATGGTTTAGGTATAATGAAAAACTAGGTTTGTATGTTTTTATTATAAAGAAATATTGTATACGATGTAAGTTATTATAATCTAAATATCTATATTTTTTATATAAAAACTTCCTCGAGCGTTTTTATTTTTTTTAATTAAATTTAATTTAATTACTAAAAAATAAAAACGTACAGACCTAGATTAAGGTATACTGAATGTAATGAGACCAAAATTGTTTCATTTTGTAATGGTTTAGTGGGGTGAAAACGTTATCGCCCGAAACAATATTTATGTAAATAATTGTATGAAATGTAGGTAATTGTCTCCAAGACTCGCGCCGTGTATCGGCACTTCACAATCCTCTTAAGGCTTGTCTTGCATAGAAAAGAAAGAGAGTAGCGCGATGCGATGATACAACGCTGTAATTGCAAAATATGAAGCAATTATCTATTTACAAAAAGTGTATTGACTGGACTAAAAAAGTAATGACATGAAATCATTCCTTATTATTTTTTAGAGAACTGTATAAATATGAACACTTTTAATGAATATTGTAGGAGTTATATGGTGAAAACTAGAAAAAATAAACCTAAATTTCGTTTTTTTTTTCTCTAATTCTATAAACTGAAATAGATTTCAGAACAAATGAAATCACTTCTTATGTATTGTAAATTACTGTGTATTTTTTCCCATTAAAAAGATGCTATAGTTACTCTGCCGTCTTAAGAAAAAAGACGTATCGGATATTTTTTTCGAAAAAAGACTCATTTACCCGTATTTTTATATTGGCATAAACTTAACGAAATCTTATAATTCCTACTATTAAAGTATGACTTATCTGCATTTCTACTTTGTATTTTAAAAAGGACAAAATATTTTTTTCTCCATTTCAATGTTTCTTTAGAAACGTACTGTAAAAGATTTATGTTCGCATAATTCGTCAAAATGACCTGAACAGTTGATTTTTTTTCGCGATTTCATGTTTGGTCCCATAGTAAAAGTTTTTTAAATTAAGATGAGTACAAGGACACCTTAAGAGGTTATTGGTGTTTCACTAATCCACGAATGACAGCAGGGACCACCTGCACAAAACAGTCAGTGTTTCATTTATTGTTTTCAGAAAAAAACAATAATATGCCACTAATGATGTGTTTTAGCAAAAACTTAGAAACACCCATACCTACAACAATTCCAAAAATTATGAAAATTAGGCTATGTTTACGGGGAGAAAAACGTTATCACTTTTTGTATGAAAATTTACAGCTTCACAATCCTCTTAAGATAAGATTGGTTGTCAGACTTCCGGGCTTCTGACGACCCGTGACAACTGCCAAAGATCCACGAATGACAGCCGGGTCCAACGGCTTAAGGATGACTCACGCTAGACCGTGTCGGGTCCGAGCCGAGTGTCGGCCGTAGCACCGTTGCTCGGGCGTCACTCGGTTGCCGCTCGGTATAACGTGAGTGTGTTCATACAAAATATATGTAATATTAGTTGACCGTGCTACGGCCGACACTCGGCTCGGACCCGACTCGGACCCGACACGGTCTAGCGTGAGTCATCCTTTAACGTGCTTTCCGAGGCACGGAGACGTCTCGGTATGTAAAGATGGTCACCCATTTACGGACCAAACCCGGCAAGCGTAGCTTAACCTGATGGATCGACCCGTGCGGCTGTTATTACTTAGCCACGAGCTCCTGAGCTGACCCCACTATAGTTGGGAAAAGGCTAGGAAGATGATGATAAGGTGTAGGTATCATTTCTGTATTAATATTGTCAATTATGAACACACAACAATAGCTGTATGACGTTGATTAAAAGATTTAGGCATATCCTTATTATATTAGAACAATACACACTAATAATCTATTCGTTCGTCATGATTTTTAATTATTAATTTTACAAGTGCCTTCCAGACGTCATCAAATCAAATATATGTGACCATATTTATTTAACTGGAACCATTGTTTAAATTCAAATATTTATTCGTCACAAAATATTGTAAAAAAGTAGCTTTTGTAATGTGTGCCTTATTTTTGGGTGGGAAATCATCAAATAACTTCTCCCGCTCTGGGTGGAGCGGGAGGGCGTGTCAGACTTCTACTGACTAAAACCCACCCGTGTTCCTTCAGTTGCCTGTGCCAGGGCTACGGTAACTCTTTCGAACAACCCGCGACCCTGGCGGGCATCGGCACTAGCGGACCTCTTCAGCTAGTGTTGACATCACTTAGAGGCGCGCGTGGAACACAACGCGCCGTCGACCCGGGCCTGGTCCTTACCGGACGGCGAGCTACCCATTGCTCGCCGTCCGCAAGCCCGCGCCTACGGTGATCTCAAATCCCGACGCCCAAGGCGTCTCCTGCGGTGACTAGGGGCGTGAGGGCGCAAAGATGGCCTTTCCCTCATGCGTTCCGCCTCCTCCTTCGCGAGCATTACTGCTTTGCAGAAGCAGGTGATGGCATTCCATGCACTATCGCGCCGTACCATGGCCTGGACCGGGGCAGGAGGCAAGAGATCGCCGCCGCCGATCGCCTCCGCGAGGACGCGGCGGTGTTCTGCCCAAGCCGGGCAGCTTCTTAAAGTCATGATGTGATGATGATGTCAATGTTTGCGCTCACTTGGCGTCGAGTTGCAAAATCTCATCGACAGCTTAGTGGTGTCGCACGGTCTCGCTAATTGTCGCAGCGACTAGACGGTGCTCGTGCACATGTGATGACTGTCGGATGCGCTTCGCTTTAGCATAATAAGCACCAAGGCAGTGCAACTAGAAGCTCAGTAGTCACTCACAAGATGAACAACACAACTGATAAATGATAAATGATTTTTATTTCTGTAAGTAGGTTTGTACAAACACTTTTACAAGTCAATATTTTTTTTTTTTAAACTAGATGAGGTCGGCGTTTCCTATCTGACTACTCTGAGAAGAAAGGCCGAAACAAACTCAAAAGTCACAGTCTCTTATAAAGTCCAGACATAATCTGTCTCTCTCGAATGCTCAAAGAACGCTTCCTGCACGAGACTCATTTTAAATGGATACTCTTTTCTAAGATACATACAGGTTTTCTGCCTAGTTTAGAAAAGGGAGTCCATGACCCATTTCATATTTGTGTACTGGTTTCTCTTTATAACATTTAAGTATGTAAGAAATTTTGTATGCCATGTACAAACTACTTTGAAATAAATATATTATTATTATTATGTTTTGACATTTCTCGGGACCCTGGGGTCCCGGACCTTTGGAAGGCGTACGAGGAGCCGAAGCCAACTCGCAGAGACCCCTTAGATAATTTTAAATGATGACGAGGCACCAACCGACGATTATCCCTGTATGCACTATGCAAGCGCACCCAAGGACAACCCCCGGTTGGTGCAGGACTATTGTACGTGGAAACAAAACATATTGGGCTATGGGTTTGGGTAGCTAAAGTGGATTGGGTAACTTAAACTATGGAAGAACTATGTCCCCTGCCTGACCAATGTTATATAATTATACACGGATAAAATGGCAGGGGGGGAACTTGCACACTCAATAATGAGCCCCCGGAAACGGCCGCTAGCACATAGTGACGTAGCAACAAGAGGGCAACACTTCCTGAGGTGCGTGAGGAGTGGAGAGGTATTCCACGGCTATCAGGACAATCCCGGAAGGTCGGTCAAGATCCCTACCAGCACCTTACTGGAATACTTCCTTCCTCCGAGCACGTTTGCTCTTGCGAATCTCCACTCCAGCCGGCCAATAAAGGCAAGCCAGAGATGAGGACAAGATTTCTCTCTGGAGATAGGGTCCGTGAGCTCGCCACATGCTGCCCTGCGGGTTTCTGTATCTCTCTTGGTCTGGCTCCTCATCCTAGACCCGTTCCGGCAAAGTAAACTCTACTGGCACAGACCTAAAGTTTGGAGCGCGCAAGCCCCACCACGACGTCAACGTAGAGATACAGCGGTGGGGATATTATTATTATATTATGTGTGTCGACTAGACGCAGACGCAAACGACAGGTCTGCACAGCGACAAGATCCCGATGCAAACGACAACTCTGCGACTTGTAGCAGTGACTAGACGCAGCGATAAGACGCACAGTTTGCGCTGGCAATTACTCGTGCCATATCGGCATGACAGAACAATTTTTAAACGTCAATTAAACTATAAAATAAAGGTGATGACCCAATGCACGCGTAGTAACTCTGTGACAGATATAGCAATGGCCATATGTCCGTATTACGTGGTTTATAATGGTCATTCATTAATACTTCGCTCGTGTTGAATCAATTGTTCTTTAATAGTCCACGTGTATGAATGATGGGGGTAACGCTAAGTGGGTAGAGATGGCATGGATAGATAGGACGTTATAGGAAATATACAGGGAGTCCGGTAAAGAATGGATAACCTTGAAATAGCATATAAAAAAAAATATCCTAACTAGTACATAAGATACGATTTAAAAAAAATCTGTTCAAATTCTAGTAACACTATTTACTGCCTCCTGTCGGCATAGTCAATGTACAGACGCCAGCAGGTCAAGCTACCCGAAACTGTCAAATTTTCCCAATCAACATTGAACCTAATGCTTTAGCGATAAAGTTGAAAATCTATTAAATAAATCTGACAGATTGTAGTAGCTTGAAGTGCGGGCGTCTTTACAATATTATAACAACAAATAACCGATGGAATTCATTCATTTATGGTCGTGGTGACGAAAAATGTAAATATATTTACTTTAAAAAAAGTAAAAACCGACTTCAAAAACCTAAAACGAATAAAATAACTTTCATAAAAAAAAAACTTGACAGCTTCTGAAGTCGGTGTCTTCAATTCTTCAATGCACCTTAGCTTGGCACGGTTTTTACTTTTTTTTTTAAGTAAATTTGTTTTTCCATTTGTAGTTGAATACACAATTACGCTCATTATTAACGAAAAGAACAATCATCAAAACTGGTTCATTAGTTTTTGAGAAAATCGTGGACATACAAACACACATACATACATACATTACTTACATACATACGGGTCGAATAGAGAAACTCCTTTTTTGAAGTCGGTTAAAAAGTAAAAAAAAAATCTAAAAATTTTATGTACTTACTTCCTGGGATATTCCTTCCCCGGATATTTTTTTATAGTTATTTTAGAACGGCCATAATTATATGCTATTTCAAGGTTATCCATTCTTTACCGAACACCCTGTATAATCTTTGTAAGGAAATGTGCGTAGTAACGCCTGAGGACCTTTTCCAATGCTCACATTCGCTTTTGCTAAGGTATATAAAGGGCGGACAAACTAAACTTACATACATACGTATGGGTCGAATACAGAACCTCATTTTTGGTCACGAATCACCATACTTGCTACAAGAACGATAAATAGGAACATCAGATTATACGTATATATTATAACCGTAAATTTTATAATGTAGGACGAATAAGTTTAGAATTATAATGTGCCTTATCACAATATTATGGTGATACATTCATTGATCATAATATAGTTGAAGGGTATGTGTACCGTGAGTTCGAACTTCAGCCTTTTTTAGGGTTCCGTACTACAAAAGGAATAAATGGAACCCTTATAGGTACGTAGGATCACTCATGTGTCTGTCTGTCTGTCCGTCTGTCACAGCCAATTTACTCCGAATATATTAGGTTGGGGAAAAAGTCCTTTCGCATTATAGTATGTATGAACTTGTAATAAAATCTCTTTGGCTATACTATTTGTATCTGGCTGGTTTTGGTATCATTAAAAGTTTAAATTTTAAAGAACATAATTCCAAATTCAAATTAGGAAAATGTGTGATTTTCATTTGTTTTTCGTACCGTCAAGATGAGTGAATCTAATGAAGAAATTCGATACATTTTAAAATTTTACTACAAAAAAGGTAAAAATGCAACGCAAGCCGCGAAAAAAATTTGCGATGTTTATGGACCTAGTGTAGTGTCTGTGAGAGTAGCACAAATTTGGTTTAAGCGTTTTCAATCCGGAAATTTTGATGTCAAAGATGCACGTCGCTCTGGTCGCCCTATTACGGATAAAATGGATGCCATTTTTGAAAAAATGGAGCAAGATCGGCATATCAGTAGTTACGACGTAGCTGAAGAACTGGAAATTGACCACAAAATGGTTTTGGCGCATTTGAAAAAAACTGGGTACACAAAAAAACTCGACATTTGGGTACCTCACGAGCTCACTGAAAGAAACCTAATGAACCGTGTACTTATTTGTGATTCTTTATTACGACGTAATGAAACCGAACCATTTTTGAAGAAGCTGATAACTGGTGATGAAAAGTGGATCACGTATGACAAGAACGTGCGAAAAAGGTCGTGGTCAAAGGCCGGTCAGGCTTCACAGACTGTGGCGAAACCCGGGTTAACTCGCAACAAGGTGATGCTGTGTGTGTGGTGGGATTGGAAGGGCATTATTCATTATGAGCTGTTACCACCAGGCAGGACCATCGATTCTGAACTCTACTGCGAACAACTGATGAGATTAAAGCAAGAAGTTGAGAGAAAGCGGCCGGAATTAATCAACAGAAGGGGTGTGGTTTTTCATCATGATAACGCTAGACCTCACACATCTTTAGCCACTCAGCAAAAATTAAGAGAGTTTGGCTAGGAGGTGTTAATGCATCCGCCGTATAGTCCTGACCTTGCACCTTCAGATTTCCACCTGTTTCGGTCTCTTCAGAATTCTTTAGGCAGTGTCAGGTTAACATCACGAGAGGACTGCCAAAACCACTTGTCGCGGTATTTTGACCAGAAGTCCCAAAATTTCTATAGCAATGGGATCATGTCCCCACCTACAAGATGGCAAAAAGTTATCGAACAAAATGGTACCTACATACTTTAGTTAAATGTAAATATACTATATTAAAAAAAGTTTTGAATTTTCTTAAAAAATGCGAAGAAACTTTTTCCCCAACCTATTAATAGACCAATTATGTTGAAATTTGGTGCACTTAAGTATTTCTGTGACCCAAACACGGACGTGTAATGTAAATTAATGAATTTTGAATATGGAGGTAAATTTTGGGGGGCAAATTAGAAAATAAAGAAAAAAGTTTTTCAAACTGTACCGTGCGATATATCAAATGAAAGGGCTTACTTTAAGGGCCTCAAATATATATTTTTTTATAATTTTAAAATAAACCATTTTAAAGTCATTTAAGAAAATAGACGAAAATTGACCTTATCTCCGAAAGTACTGAGCCTAAAATTTTGAAAAAAATAGGAAATAGTTCAATACCTATAGATTACAGAAAAACCTATAAGAAGTCGATGGTTTTAAAACAACATGGTAAATCTCTCAATATTGTGCGTACAAACTTACATTTGTCCATAGTTAAACAAAAAGGATCCAACCCACATTAGGTGTAATGTGTTAGCATTGCTTTACTAGATACCACTTAGAGACGCATTTCTGTAACATTTCAAATAAAAATGAAAAAAAAAATCCGGTCAAGAGCAAATCGGACCACGCACAATGAAGGGTTCCGTAGTTGGGATGAATTTATCCCAAGAACAAATTTAACATTGTAGTTGAAAAACATGTTCTCCCATACATTCCAAATACTACTAAAGAGTGGAACTCACTACCTGCGTCTGTGTTTCCGAACGTATACAACCCTAATCTCTTCAAACTGAGAGTGAACAGGCTTCTTCTGGGTAAGCTCACTCCATCGTCGACTTTGTCTCTGTCACCTCTGACCTAGACTAGAGTCAAGAGCAAACCCATCACAAATGAAAAAAAAAAAAAAAAAATACAAATGTCCATAGTTAAACAAAAAGAATCCAACCCATATTACACCTAATGTGGGTTGGATCGTTTTCGCTTAACTATGGACAATTGAAGTTTGTACGCACAATATTGAGAGATTTACCATGATATTTTAAGACCATAGACTTCTTATAGGTTGTCCTGTAATATATAGCTATAGTAGTTTTCTGTATTTTTCTGTATTTTTTTTTCAAGTTTCATGGAGCGACTGCCTATCTCATCTCCACAACCCAGTTATTGGGTAATAACAATACCCCTAGGTTGTGAGACTTTCGGGCTTCTGACTACCCGAAACGACTATCAAAGATCTACGAATGACAACCGCGAGCAACGGCTTAACGTGCTTTCCGAGCCATGAGACCCCCGTCTCGTTTATGTTATGGATGGTCACCCATCCTCGAACCGACCTCGGCAAGCGTAGCTTAACCTTCAATTCAATTGACCCGTGTGGTATTACTTAGCCACGAGCGCCTCAAGTATACGATTTTTTTTAAAAGAAAGTCTTATCAAGTCCGTACTCTGGAAGTGCTAACCAATCCTTTAGCTTATTCCCTCGATGACGTAAATGCAAAGCAGAGATGCAACTATCTGACCCATTTCTGCTGTACGTCGGTATTTAATCTACATATTTTACTTTGCTTTCCTTTTGGGAAATAAGAGATGGCATTATTCACTAAGGAATGTACTACTAGCAGCGCCCCGCGGTTTCACCCGCGTAAGTCTCGAACACTTACGGTGAAGCTACCGCGAATATCGGGATAAAAATTATCCTATGTGTTAATCCAGGTTATAATCTATCTGTGTGTATATAAGGTGTATCTATTCATACACGAAATCTGTAAAGGGGTCATTGTACTCATCATTATGAACAACTTTGACTATGGGACCAAACTTAAAATCGCGAAAAAAAAAGGAAGCTGTTCAGTACATTTATGTTCGCATAATTCGTCAAAATGCCACACACACATGAACAGCTGGTTTTTTTTTGCGATTTCATGCTTGGTCCCATAGTAAAAGTTTTTCGTAATGATGAGTACAATGACCCCTTAAGAGATTTCGTGTATGAATAGATACACCTTATATACGTTACGTAAAAAGTAACAAACATCCATCCGTCCTCACAAACTTTCCCATTTATGATATTAGTAGGATTTAGACCAGTGTTTTTAACTGTCTTCCAAAAAGGAGGACGTTCTCAATTCGAATGTTTATATTTTTTTTTTTATGTATGTTCGGCCATAACTCGGTCATATATAGACTGATTTGCAAAATTCGATGTGGTCCCATTTCCACCAAGTTAGAATCTGATGAGTGAATCCCATGGAAATCGAGGGAAACCATCAAATTTTATAGGCACACCTATAGTGATTTGGGTATTTTTATAGTAACTCGTGCTTTACCTCTTGGAAAGCACCATTTAGTGAAGTGGAACTGATGATAATGACCACAGGTAGCCATCAGAACTACTCAATTCTACCTAAGCATTTCACGGGTTGCGATTCGATTACTTTAATATCGTTGCTAAGCAATTTATGCTCGTCACAATGCATATGGTGATGGTGACTTCACCATCAGCTCCAGTTCTCCAGGTTCTCACTAGGAGAACTCGACAATTAACGTCCCTGCATCTCGAAAAGCAATATTTTTTTAAAAGGTGACTCCTTAATTCAACACTAATTTTAACGCATCTTTGGGTGTAAATAAATAGCTCTCGGAGTAAGAAAATGGCAAAATCGTTACCGTACAGGAATAGATAATTTATTCAAGGATTCAAGTAATTTTATTTTGAATAAATACATCCCGTAGTTTTTTTCATAATAACTATACGCCCAAAAGTCTGTTCATGAAATTTTACGCGCTCGTTTCCGTTATAAATCGTATATTTCATTAAATAAATAAATACTATATAAATAAAACTAAACAGCATGCAAATAAGCCACGCCACCGACAAGTTCGAGCCGCCGACTAGTGCAGCCTTAACTATCAGCAAAAATACATTATGACCTCATGAATGGAACTTACCGATACAAAATGAACCACCTTTTTCTCCGAAATCTTATCCTTCAAGGTTATCGCTCAAAAAGATATACATACATGGCATAAGAACATACAGACAAAAAACCTTTAAGAAAGTTTTTGCATAATAACTTGAGGCGTGTCTGGCTTTCTTGAGCTTTATTTTTTTCTTTGACGAGTTTCAAGTTGCTGACAAAAAATAAAACAGGTCAAGATCAAGGTAATGGCACTAGCTTACGTGCCTGGACTTGCTTGCAAATGCGTCATACTTTTTTAATGCATTCTTTTCCTACCGTTTTTAGCATAGGTTAATATACCGCAAACGTGTCACTTAAACCTGCCTTGAAGATATTGTGATTTTAATATACAGGGCTATTGGTAATATGTCGGCAATCCATTAAGGTGATGTAGGAGAGGTCATTTAGAGAGGGTATGTAAATGACAACCATTTGCTCTCAAAAGGGCGAAGGAAAACATTATGAGGAAAATGGGCATGGCCTAGAACCAAAAATTCGAAGACATGTGACATCTACCGACAGTAGACTTCCTCTCGAAGGGAATAGGCCTGTGTCCCACCAGTGGGACTGATTATGCTAATATGCTAAGTGCTCTGAAACCTGAAACCTTAATTGTCCATAGCTAAACGTAAAGGATCCAACCCACATTACACCTAATGTGGGTTGGATCCTTTTCGGGTAACTATGGACAATTACACATATTATCTGCCCAACCCTGCAATTTAAATAGAACTTGCTTGTGTTAGACTTTTTATTTACGGACCCATGACTCCATTGAACGTCTAGTGGCGCAGGGCAGAGTAGAGGGTAATAGGCCACGCGGCAGGTCATCGATGAGGTGGACCGAACCGACCAAATTAAACCCTTGGTTGGAGGTCCCAGACTGTCATCTAACAGAACCCGATGCAGAGAGGTCGTGAGGCGGGCAATGACTACACCTGCTATTGGACACAGTTCATCGTGATCACGACCGGTGAGGGCTTACAAATCTTGCAGGCATACATAACTAAATACATGTATGTATATATGCGCACATACATTTCTGAGAATTCGTCATCAGTAAAATTCAATTTAATCAGTTGCATTTAATTACTTTTATTGCAATTTGTTCAAGTGACGAGCAAATGGACAGTCATGCAGCCTTGTGTATACTAAGGTCAGCAAGAAACCAGTTCTTGAAGCTTACGTCATATTACACCTCCGAAGCTTTTTTGCACTTTTTTATTTCGGAAAAAAACTTTACTGCGCAGTGGAGAAATGCTTTGTATAGTAACGTTAAGAATATAGTTGGTTTTGGTTCTGTAGATAGTTTTTAATTTATTCCTATTGAATGCCTCGTTGGTCTAGTGGTAGAATTGTACAACTGCTAAGCCTTGGGCTTGAACTATAGCACATTAGAGAAACGGACGAAAATGAAGATTGTAGAAAGACTTCTACGACGCGATATCAAAAATGAAGAAAAGAAATTTCACTTTGTTGAGGGGATTGTGGCTAAGTAATAACAGCCGCAGGGGTCGATCGATTAGGTTAAGCTACGCTTGCCGCAGTTGGTTCGTGGGTGGATGATCTTCTTTACATACCGAGACCGCTCCGTGACTCGGAAAGCACGTTAAGCCGTTGGTCCCGGCTGCCATTAGTGGATCTTTGACAGTCATTACGGGTCGTCAGAAGCCCGAAAGTCTGACAACCATTCATCTAAGGGTATCTTATTACCTACTAGCTAGTCGCTCCATGTAAGTTACTGGTATTCAGCTCCGGTTAGACTGGAAGCCGACCCTAACATAGTTGGAAAAAGGCTAGACAGATGATGATGATGATGATGTCTGTTCGTCGTAGAGTAGATAATTTAGAAGTGGTCATTCTACACGTACAGTTCAGGTTTTATTGGATTTTCCTTCAAAAACTTCTTAGTAACCTCGAAGTCTGGATTTTAGTCTGGTTAATGATGGCCATACGTAATATACCAATTAGATTCTACAATTATTAAAATTTACTTATTAAACCTGTGAAAATTTCGGCAATATTCCCTCAGAAAACCTTCATTGTTGCTTCAATGGATTTAATGATGGATGATTACAACGTTTCGCCTATTACCGTCTAAGCCATATTGCGTGCCATGTAACCTTAAAAAATATTTCCAAACAAGGAAGTTCACCTCAAAAAATATTATATTAAAAAAAATCCACATAATTTATGATCTCTAATACACTTTAAACACGTACTTTCACGTCCTTCGTCGCTTCCTTCACACCTGCCAGTTACAAGCTTTTTCGCGCTCTTTTTTGTCGGCCATGTTTTTTTTTTCCTTTTTTAAACGTCGCCGCACTGACTCACTCGTATAATGCCAAGCTTTCTTGACAGTGATGTTACGCAATCAAAAGTTTTTATTTCGTAATTATATTTGACAAGTGAGGATTTTTTATTCCGTTTCTTTTTTTTATTGGTGAGTGTTCTTTTTCTTATTTTTGTGTTTGCGGTATCCTAAGTGTTTATGGCACGTTTTTTAGTGGATGACATGTCATAATTTGCTTTTCCTTTTAGATCTGATTTTTACCAATGGAAACTTGGTTCAAGAAAGAATGAATGGTGTCCTTTGAAGTACTATTTTTAGAAACGTACTGTAAAAGATTTATGTTCGCATAATTCGTCAAAATGACCTGAACAGTTGATTTTTTTTCGCGATTTCATGTTTGGTCCCATAGTAAAAGTTTTTTAAATTAAGATGAGTACAAGGACACCTTAAGAGGTTATTGGTGTTTCACTAATCCACGAATGACAGCAGGGACCACCTGCACAAAACAGTCAGTGTTTCATTTATTGTTTTCAGAAAAAAACAATAATATGCCACTAATGATGTGTTTTAGCAAAAACTTAGAAACACCCATACCTACAACAATTCCAAAAATTATGAAAATTAGGCTATGTTTACGGGGAGAAAAACGTTATCACTTTTTGTATGAAAATTTACAGCTTCACAATCCTCTTAAGATAAGATTGGTTGTCAGACTTCCGGGCTTCTGACGACCCGTGACAACTGCCAAAGATCCACGAATGACAGCCGGGTCCAACGGCTTAAGGATGACTCACGCTAGACCGTGTCGGGTCCGAGCCGAGTGTCGGCCGTAGCACCGTTGCTCGGGCGTCACTCGGTTGCCGCTCGGTATAACGTGAGTGTGTTCATACAAAATATATGTAATATTAGTTGACCGTGCTACGGCCGACACTCGGCTCGGACCCGACTCGGACCCGACACGGTCTAGCGTGAGTCATCCTTTAACGTGCTTTCCGAGGCACGGAGACGTCTCGGTATGTAAAGATGGTCACCCATTTACGGACCAAACCCGGCAAGCGTAGCTTAACCTGATGGATCGACCCGTGCGGCTGTTATTACTTAGCCACGAGCTCCTGAGCTGACCCCACTATAGTTGGGAAAAGGCTAGGAAGATGATGATAAGGTGTAGGTATCATTTCTGTATTAATATTGTCAATTATGAACACACAACAATAGCTGTATGACGTTGATTAAAAGATTTAGGCATATCCTTATTATATTAGAACAATACACACTAATAATCTATTCGTTCGTCATGATTTTTAATTATTAATTTTACAAGTGCCTTCCAGACGTCATCAAATCAAATATATGTGACCATATTTATTTAACTGGAACCATTGTTTAAATTCAAATATTTATTCGTCACAAAATATTGTAAAAAAGTAGCTTTTGTAATGTGTGCCTTATTTTTGGGTGGGAAATCATCAAATAACTTCTCCCGCTCTGGGTGGAGCGGGAGGGCGTGTCAGACTTCTACTGACTAAAACCCACCCGTGTTCCTTCAGTTGCCTGTGCCAGGGCTACGGTAACTCTTTCGAACAACCCGCGACCCTGGCGGGCATCGGCACTAGCGGACCTCTTCAGCTAGTGTTGACATCACTTAGAGGCGCGCGTGGAACACAACGCGCCGTCGACCCGGGCCTGGTCCTTACCGGACGGCGAGCTACCCATTGCTCGCCGTCCGCAAGCCCGCGCCTACGGTGATCTCAAATCCCGACGCCCAAGGCGTCTCCTGCGGTGACTAGGGGCGTGAGGGCGCAAAGATGGCCTTTCCCTCATGCGTTCCGCCTCCTCCTTCGCGAGCATTACTGCTTTGCAGAAGCAGGTGATGGCATTCCATGCACTATCGCGCCGTACCATGGCCTGGACCGGGGCAGGAGGCAAGAGATCGCCGCCGCCGATCGCCTCCGCGAGGACGCGGCGGTGTTCTGCCCAAGCCGGGCAGCTTCTTAAAGTCATGATGTGATGATGATGTCAATGTTTGCGCTCACTTGGCGTCGAGTTGCAAAATCTCATCGACAGCTTAGTGGTGTCGCACGGTCTCGCTAATTGTCGCAGCGACTAGACGGTGCTCGTGCACATGTGATGACTGTCGGATGCGCTTCGCTTTAGCATAATAAGCACCAAGGCAGTGCAACTAGAAGCTCAGTAGTCACTCACAAGATGAACAACACAACTGATAAATGATAAATGATTTTTATTTCTGTAAGTAGGTTTGTACAAACACTTTTACAAGTCAATATTTTTTTTTTTTAAACTAGATGAGGTCGGCGTTTCCTATCTGACTACTCTGAGAAGAAAGGCCGAAACAAACTCAAAAGTCACAGTCTCTTATAAAGTCCAGACATAATCTGTCTCTCTCGAATGCTCAAAGAACGCTTCCTGCACGAGACTCATTTTAAATGGATACTCTTTTCTAAGATACATACAGGTTTTCTGCCTAGTTTAGAAAAGGGAGTCCATGACCCATTTCATATTTGTGTACTGGTTTCTCTTTATAACATTTAAGTATGTAAGAAATTTTGTATGCCATGTACAAACTACTTTGAAATAAATATATTATTATTATTATGTTTTGACATTTCTCGGGACCCTGGGGTCCCGGACCTTTGGAAGGCGTACGAGGAGCCGAAGCCAACTCGCAGAGACCCCTTAGATAATTTTAAATGATGACGAGGCACCAACCGACGATTATCCCTGTATGCACTATGCAAGCGCACCCAAGGACAACCCCCGGTTGGTGCAGGACTATTGTACGTGGAAACAAAACATATTGGGCTATGGGTTTGGGTAGCTAAAGTGGATTGGGTAACTTAAACTATGGAAGAACTATGTCCCCTGCCTGACCAATGTTATATAATTATACACGGATAAAATGGCAGGGGGTGACTTGCACACTCAATAATGAGCCCCCGGAAACGGCCGCTAGCACATAGTGACGTAGCAACAAGAGGGCAACACTTCCTGAGGTGCGTGAGGAGTGGAGAGGTATTCCACGGCTATCAGGACAATCCCGGAAGGTCGGTCAAGATCCCTACCAGCACCTTACTGGAATACTTCCTTCCTCCGAGCACGTTTGCTCTTGCGAATCTCCACTCCAGCCGGCCAATAAAGGCAAGCCAGAGATGAGGACAAGATTTCTCTCTGGAGATAGGGTCCGTGAGCTCGCCACATGCTGCCCTGCGGGTTTCTGTATCTCTCTTGGTCTGGCTCCTCATCCTAGACCCGTTCCGGCAAAGTAAACTCTACTGGCACAGACCTAAAGTTTGGAGCGCGCAAGCCCCACCACGACGTCAACGTAGAGATACAGCGGTGGGGATATTATTATTATATTATGTGTGTCGACTAGACGCAGACGCAAACGACAGGTCTGCACAGCGACAAGATCCCGATGCAAACGACAACTCTGCGACTTGTAGCAGTGACTAGACGCAGCGATAAGACGCACAGTTTGCGCTGGCAATTACTCGTGCCATATCGGCATGACAGAACAATTTTTAAACGTCAATTAAACTATAAAATAAAGGTGATGACCCAATGCACGCGTAGTAACTCTGTGACAGATATAGCAATGGCCATATGTCCGTATTACGTGGTTTATAATGGTCATTCATTAATACTTCGCTCGTGTTGAATCAATTGTTCTTTAATAGTCCACGTGTATGAATGATGGGGGTAACGCTAAGTGGGTAGAGATGGCATGGATAGATAGGACGTTATAGGAAATATACAGGGAGTCCGGTAAAGAATGGATAACCTTGAAATAGCATATAAAAAAAAATATCCTAACTAGTACATAAGATACGATTTAAAAAAAATCTGTTCAAATTCTAGTAACACTATTTACTGCCTCCTGTCGGCATAGTCAATGTACAGACGCCAGCAGGTCAAGCTACCCGAAACTGTCAAATTTTCCCAATCAACATTGAACCTAATGCTTTAGCGATAAAGTTGAAAATCTATTAAATAAATCTGACAGATTGTAGTAGCTTGAAGTGCGGGCGTCTTTACAATATTATAACAACAAATAACCGATGGAATTCATTCATTTATGGTCGTGGTGACGAAAAATGTAAATATATTTACTTTAAAAAAAGTAAAAACCGACTTCAAAAACCTAAAACGAATAAAATAACTTTCATAAAAAAAAAACTTGACAGCTTCTGAAGTCGGTGTCTTCAATTCTTCAATGCACCTTAGCTTGGCACGGTTTTTACTTTTTTTTTTAAGTAAATTTGTTTTTCCATTTGTAGTTGAATACACAATTACGCCCATTATTAACGAAAAGAACAATCATCAAAACTGGTTCATTAGTTTTTGAGAAAATCGTGGACATACAAACACACATACATACATACATTACTTACATACATACGGGTCGAATAGAGAAACTCCTTTTTTGAAGTCGGTTAAAAAGTAAAAAAAAAATCTAAAAATTTTATGTACTTACTTCCTGGGATATTCCTTCCCCGGATATTTTTTTATAGTTATTTTAGAACGGCCATAATTATATGCTATTTCAAGGTTATCCATTCTTTACCGAACACCCTGTATAATCTTTGTAAGGAAATGTGCGTAGTAACGCCTGAGGACCTTTTCCAATGCTCACATTCGCTTTTGCTAAGGTATATAAAGGGCGGACAAACTAAACTTACATACATACGTATGGGTCGAATACAGAACCTCATTTTTGGTCACGAATCACCATACTTGCTACAAGAACGATAAATAGGAACATCAGATTATACGTATATATTATAACCGTAAATTTTATAATGTAGGACGAATAAGTTTAGAATTATAATGTGCCTTATCACAATATTATGGTGATACATTCATTGATCATAATATAGTTGAAGGGTATGTGTACCGTGAGTTCGAACTTCAGCCTTTTTTAGGGTTCCGTACTACAAAAGGAATAAATGGAACCCTTATAGGTACGTAGGATCACTCATGTGTCTGTCTGTCTGTCCGTCTGTCACAGCCAATTTACTCCGAATATATTAGGTTGGGGAAAAAGTCCTTTCGCATTATAGTATGTATGAACTTGTAATAAAATCTCTTTGGCTATACTATTTGTATCTGGCTGGTTTTGGTATCATTAAAAGTTTAAATTTTAAAGAACATAATTCCAAATTCAAATTAGGAAAATGTGTGATTTTCATTTGTTTTTCGTACCGTCAAGATGAGTGAATCTAATGAAGAAATTCGATACATTTTAAAATTTTACTACAAAAAAGGTAAAAATGCAACGCAAGCCGCGAAAAAAATTTGCGATGTTTATGGACCTAGTGTAGTGTCTGTGAGAGTAGCACAAATTTGGTTTAAGCGTTTTCAATCCGGAAATTTTGATGTCAAAGATGCACGTTCGCTCTGGTCGCCCTATTACGGATAAAATGGATGCCATTTTTGAAAAAATGGAGCAAGATCGGCATATCAGTAGTTACGACGTAGCTGAAGAACTGGAAATTGACCACAAAATGGTTTTGGCGCATTTGAAAAAAACTGGGTACACAAAAAAACTCGACATTTGGGTACCTCACGAGCTCACTGAAAGAAACCTAATGAACCGTGTACTTATTTGTGATTCTTTATTACGACGTAATGAAACCGAACCATTTTTGAAGAAGCTGATAACTGGTGATGAAAAGTGGATCACGTATGACAAGAACGTGCGAAAAAGGTCGTGGTCAAAGGCCGGTCAGGCTTCACAGACTGTGGCGAAACCCGGGTTAACTCGCAACAAGGTGATGCTGTGTGTGTGGTGGGATTGGAAGGGCATTATTCATTATGAGCTGTTACCACCAGGCAGGACCATCGATTCTGAACTCTACTGCGAACAACTGATGAGATTAAAGCAAGAAGTTGAGAGAAAGCGGCCGGAATTAATCAACAGAAGGGGTGTGGTTTTTCATCATGATAACGCTAGACCTCACACATCTTTAGCCACTCAGCAAAAATTAAGAGAGTTTGGCTAGGAGGTGTTAATGCATCCGCCGTATAGTCCTGACCTTGCACCTTCAGATTTCCACCTGTTTCGGTCTCTTCAGAATTCTTTAGGCAGTGTCAGGTTAACATCACGAGAGGACTGCCAAAACCACTTGTCGCGGTATTTTGACCAGAAGTCCCAAAATTTCTATAGCAATGGGATCATGTCCCCACCTACAAGATGGCAAAAAGTTATCGAACAAAATGGTACCTACATACTTTAGTTAAATGTAAATATACTATATTAAAAAAAGTTTTGAATTTTCTTAAAAAATGCGAAGAAACTTTTTCCCCAACCTATTAATAGACCAATTATGTTGAAATTTGGTGCACTTAAGTATTTCTGTGACCCAAACACGGACGTGTAATGTAAATTAATGAATTTTGAATATGGAGGTAAATTTTGGGGGGCAAATTAGAAAATAAAGAAAAAAGTTTTTCAAACTGTACCGTGCGATATATCAAATGAAAGGGCTTACTTTAAGGGCCTCAAATATATTTTTTTTTATAATTTTAAAATAAACCATTTTAAAGTCATTTAAGAAAATAGACGAAAATTGACCTTATCTCCGAAAGTACTGAGCCTAAAATTTTGAAAAAAATAGGAAATAGTTCAATACCTATAGATTACAGAAAAACCTATAAGAAGTCGATGGTTTTAAAACAACATGGTAAATCTCTCAATATTGTGCGTACAAACTTACATTTGTCCATAGTTAAACAAAAAGGATCCAACCCACATTAGGTGTAATGTGTTAGCATTGCTTTACTAGATACCACTTAGAGACGCATTTCTGTAACATTTCAAATAAAAATGAAAAAAAAAATCCGGTCAAGAGCAAATCGGACCACGCACAATGAAGGGTTCCGTAGTTGGGATGAATTTATCCCAAGAACAAATTTAACATTGTAGTTGAAAAACATGTTCTCCCATACATTCCAAATACTACTAAAGAGTGGAACTCACTACCTGCGTCTGTGTTTCCGAACGTATACAACCCTAATCTCTTCAAACTGAGAGTGAACAGGCTTCTTCTGGGTAAGCTCACTCCATCGTCGACTTTGTCTCTGTCACCTCTGACCTAGACTAGAGTCAAGAGCAAACCCATCACAAATGAAAAAAAAAAAAAAAAAATACAAATGTCCATAGTTAAACAAAAAGAATCCAACCCATATTACACCTAATGTGGGTTGGATCGTTTTCGCTTAACTATGGACAATTGAAGTTTGTACGCACAATATTGAGAGATTTACCATGATATTTTAAGACCATAGACTTCTTATAGGTTGTCCTGTAATATATAGCTATAGTAGTTTTCTGTATTTTTCTGTATTTTTTTTTCAAGTTTCATGGAGCGACTGCCTATCTCATCTCCACAACCCAGTTATTGGGTAATAACAATACCCCTAGGTTGTGAGACTTTCGGGCTTCTGACTACCCGAAACGACTATCAAAGATCTACGAATGACAACCGCGAGCAACGGCTTAACGTGCTTTCCGAGCCATGAGACCCCCGTCTCGTTTATGTTATGGATGGTCACCCATCCTCGAACCGACCTCGGCAAGCGTAGCTTAACCTTCAATTCAATTGACCCGTGTGGTATTACTTAGCCACGAGCGCCTCAAGTATACGATTTTTTTTAAAAGAAAGTCTTATCAAGTCCGTACTCTGGAAGTGCTAACCAATCCTTTAGCTTATTCCCTCGATGACGTAAATGCAAAGCAGAGATGCAACTATCTGACCCATTTCTGCTGTACGTCGGTATTTAATCTACATATTTTACTTTGCTTTCCTTTTGGGAAATAAGAGATGGCATTATTCACTAAGGAATGTACTACTAGCAGCGCCCCGCGGTTTCACCCGCGTAAGTCTCGAACACTTACGGTGAAGCTACCGCGAATATCGGGATAAAAATTATCCTATGTGTTAATCCAGGTTATAATCTATCTGTGTGTATATAAGGTGTATCTATTCATACACGAAATCTGTAAAGGGGTCATTGTACTCATCATTATGAACAACTTTGACTATGGGACCAAACTTAAAATCGCGAAAAAAAAAGGAAGCTGTTCAGTACATTTATGTTCGCATAATTCGTCAAAATGCCACACACACATGAACAGCTGGTTTTTTTTTGCGATTTCATGCTTGGTCCCATAGTAAAAGTTTTTCGTAATGATGAGTACAATGACCCCTTAAGAGATTTCGTGTATGAATAGATACACCTTATATACGTTACGTAAAAAGTAACAAACATCCATCCGTCCTCACAAACTTTCCCATTTATGATATTAGTAGGATTTAGACCAGTGTTTTTAACTGTCTTCCAAAAAGGAGGACGTTCTCAATTCGAATGTTTATATTTTTTTTTTTATGTATGTTCGGCCATAACTCGGTCATATATAGACTGATTTGCAAAATTCGATGTGGTCCCATTTCCACCAAGTTAGAATCTGATGAGTGAATCCCATGGAAATCGAGGGAAACCATCAAATTTTATAGGCACACCTATAGTGATTTGGGTATTTTTATAGTAACTCGTGCTTTACCTCTTGGAAAGCACCATTTAGTGAAGTGGAACTGATGATAATGACCACAGGTAGCCATCAGAACTACTCAATTCTACCTAAGCATTTCACGGGTTGCGATTCGATTACTTTAATATCGTTGCTAAGCAATTTATGCTCGTCACAATGCATATGGTGATGGTGACTTCACCATCAGCTCCAGTTCTCCAGGTTCTCACTAGGAGAACTCGACAATTAACGTCCCTGCATCTCGAAAAGCAATATTTTTTTAAAAGGTGACTCCTTAATTCAACACTAATTTTAACGCATCTTTGGGTGTAAATAAATAGCTCTCGGAGTAAGAAAATGGCAAAATCGTTACCGTACAGGAATAGATAATTTATTCAAGGATTCAAGTAATTTTATTTTGAATAAATACATCCCGTAGTTTTTTTCATAATAACTATACGCCCAAAAGTCTGTTCATGAAATTTTACGCGCTCGTTTCCGTTATAAATCGTATATTTCATTAAATAAATAAATACTATATAAATAAAACTAAACAGCATGCAAATAAGCCACGCCACCGACAAGTTCGAGCCGCCGACTAGTGCAGCCTTAACTATCAGCAAAAATACATTATGACCTCATGAATGGAACTTACCGATACAAAATGAACCACCTTTTTCTCCGAAATCTTATCCTTCAAGGTTATCGCTCAAAAAGATATACATACATGGCATAAGAACATACAGACAAAAAACCTTTAAGAAAGTTTTTGCATAATAACTTGAGGCGTGTCTGGCTTTCTTGAGCTTTATTTTTTTCTTTGACGAGTTTCAAGTTGCTGACAAAAAATAAAACAGGTCAAGATCAAGGTAATGGCACTAGCTTACGTGCCTGGACTTGCTTGCAAATGCGTCATACTTTTTTAATGCATTCTTTTCCTACCGTTTTTAGCATAGGTTAATATACCGCAAACGTGTCACTTAAACCTGCCTTGAAGATATTGTGATTTTAATATACAGGGCTATTGGTAATATGTCGGCAATCCATTAAGGTGATGTAGGAGAGGTCATTTAGAGAGGGTATGTAAATGACAACCATTTGCTCTCAAAAGGGCGAAGGAAAACATTATGAGGAAAATGGGCATGGCCTAGAACCAAAAATTCGAAGACATGTGACATCTACCGACAGTAGACTTCCTCTCGAAGGGAATAGGCCTGTGTCCCACCAGTGGGACTGATTATGCTAATATGCTAAGTGCTCTGAAACCTGAAACCTTAATTGTCCATAGCTAAACGTAAAGGATCCAACCCACATTACACCTAATGTGGGTTGGATCCTTTTCGGGTAACTATGGACAATTACACATATTATCTGCCCAACCCTGCAATTTAAATAGAACTTGCTTGTGTTAGACTTTTTATTTACGGACCCATGACTCCATTGAACGTCTAGTGGCGCAGGGCAGAGTAGAGGGTAATAGGCCACGCGGCAGGTCATCGATGAGGTGGACCGAACCGACCAAATTAAACCCTTGGTTGGAGGTCCCAGACTGTCATCTAACAGAACCCGATGCAGAGAGGTCGTGAGGCGGGCAATGACTACACCTGCTATTGGACACAGTTCATCGTGATCACGACCGGTGAGGGCTTACAAATCTTGCAGGCATACATAACTAAATACATGTATGTATATATGCGCACATACATTTCTGAGAATTCGTCATCAGTAAAATTCAATTTAATCAGTTGCATTTAATTACTTTTATTGCAATTTGTTCAAGTGACGAGCAAATGGACAGTCATGCAGCCTTGTGTATACTAAGGTCAGCAAGAAACCAGTTCTTGAAGCTTACGTCATATTACACCTCCGAAGCTTTTTTGCACTTTTTTATTTCGGAAAAAAACTTTACTGCGCAGTGGAGAAATGCTTTGTATAGTAACGTTAAGAATATAGTTGGTTTTGGTTCTGTAGATAGTTTTTAATTTATTCCTATTGAATGCCTCGTTGGTCTAGTGGTAGAATTGTACAACTGCTAAGCCTTGGGCTTGAACTATAGCACATTAGAGAAACGGACGAAAATGAAGATTGTAGAAAGACTTCTACGACGCGATATCAAAAATGAAGAAAAGAAATTTCACTTTGTTGAGGGGATTGTGGCTAAGTAATAACAGCCGCAGGGGTCGATCGATTAGGTTAAGCTACGCTTGCCGCAGTTGGTTCGTGGGTGGATGATCTTCTTTACATACCGAGACCGCTCCGTGACTCGGAAAGCACGTTAAGCCGTTGGTCCCGGCTGCCATTAGTGGATCTTTGACAGTCATTACGGGTCGTCAGAAGCCCGAAAGTCTGACAACCATTCATCTAAGGGTATCTTATTACCTACTAGCTAGTCGCTCCATGTAAGTTACTGGTATTCAGCTCCGGTTAGACTGGAAGCCGACCCTAACATAGTTGGAAAAAGGCTAGACAGATGATGATGATGATGATGTCTGTTCGTCGTAGAGTAGATAATTTAGAAGTGGTCATTCTACACGTACAGTTCAGGTTTTATTGGATTTTCCTTCAAAAACTTCTTAGTAACCTCGAAGTCTGGATTTTAGTCTGGTTAATGATGGCCATACGTAATATACCAATTAGATTCTACAATTATTAAAATTTACTTATTAAACCTGTGAAAATTTCGGCAATATTCCCTCAGAAAACCTTCATTGTTGCTTCAATGGATTTAATGATGGATGATTACAACGTTTCGCCTATTACCGTCTAAGCCATATTGCGTGCCATGTAACCTTAAAAAATATTTCCAAACAAGGAAGTTCACCTCAAAAAATATTATATTAAAAAAAATCCACATAATTTATGATCTCTAATACACTTTAAACACGTACTTTCACGTCCTTCGTCGCTTCCTTCACACCTGCCAGTTACAAGCTTTTTCGCGCTCTTTTTTGTCGGCCATGTTTTTTTTTTCCTTTTTTAAACGTCGCCGCACTGACTCACTCGTATAATGCCAAGCTTTCTTGACAGTGATGTTACGCAATCAAAAGTTTTTATTTCGTAATTATATTTGACAAGTGAGGATTTTTTATTCCGTTTCTTTTTTTTATTGGTGAGTGTTCTTTTTCTTATTTTTGTGTTTGCGGTATCCTAAGTGTTTATGGCACGTTTTTTAGTGGATGACATGTCATAATTTGCTTTTCCTTTTAGATCTGATTTTTACCAATGGAAACTTGGTTCAAGAAAGAATGAATGGTGTCCTTTGAAGTACTATTTTATTACTCGATTTCAGAAATAATTACAGAGCAAATTAATTTTGTTGCTAGATGGATAGGTACCTACCTACCTATAGCGCTATTCAACCCTTTTTAATCTCTTCTTTCGATCATCATTTCCTATTTGAAGATTGTGTAGCCCGAAAATAGTTAAACACATGATACTAGCATGTTTACTAGCATTAATATAAGCCCTATGGTAATTGCCAAGTAAATAACGATATACATCGCTAGGGATGTGTCACAGCTAATAATTTTATCGATACCTATTTTAAAAAGAATTTCTATGACCTGTATACTCGTAATGTGTATATACGTAAGTTCTCTTCTATCCTTACTTCTGAATATGAGTATTATTCATTGCAAAGAAGTTATTCAAGCATTTGGAAGTTGCAACTTTAACTAGATCGCTCTTTCTTTCAAAGAACACTGGACTTTTCAAGTTTAATGGTAGGTCAGCGATGCGTCAGTTATCTTCTGATGTCTATCGGCTGCGCTTTCGTCTAAGTGTGTTATCTGTGTCTAAAGCTTTTTTTGCACGTGTTTCTGTGACAAATAAACTTATTTTTCTTTCTTTCTTAATTGTTATCGGCGGCGTAGTAATAGATGTGCAATGCAAATATCTAGATTCTAGATCACCTCTAATTTGCCTATCTATTTATTTATTAAAGAACACCACATACATATATTCAACAAAAGTATTTAGCAAAAGTAGGTACACAAAGTACAAGTTCAAGAGACAAGGTTCAAGATCCCTTGTGGGTGGAGGTCGTAAATAACATTATCTTTGTATAAAAGATAATTTTATTACTTTAATGACGGGTCCTCAAGTTTTCGAGTGATTTAAGACATGTGTTTTTGTACTGAATATGTCCGAAGGTGATCGGATGAACACGTGCTCTTAAATTTAATTTTCGGACTGGGGCTGTCAAAGTTTGCGAAATTATTTTAAGGTTTGTCCTCAGTAAAATACGGTGAAACTAAGTAACTTTGTGTCTATCTTTTACAGTAACTATAGCATCTTTTTGATAGGAAATAATACACAGTAATCTACAATAGTTACAAAAGAAGTGCTTTCATTTGTCCTGAAATCTATTTTAGTTTACAGAACTAAAAAAAACTAAATCCTTTCTTCTAGTTTCTACCATATTGCGCTACGATTTTAATTAAAAGTGTTCATAAATTTATACAGTTCTCTACAAAATAATAAGGAATGATTTCATGTCATTACTTTATTAGACCAATCAATTTTTATTTTTTTTGTAAATAGATAATTGCTTCATATTTTGCAAAAAATTAGCAGCGTTGTGTCATCGCGCTTCTCTTTCTTTTCTATGCAATCCGACAGTGACCGCGATTTTACGGGAGGACGATTTTACAAGATGTTTTATAGCATCATATGGCTGACCTGATTTAATTTTGAATGAATCGAATTTTATATTTTCTAATCAATTGTGTGCCGCATTCAACCATAATAACCAAATTAAACCAGAAACAATCAAATGCATTCTTAAATTCCTCTCTAATAAACACCCCATCTCACAAAGAAGGAAATATCACATCCTTATTATCAAATTAACAAAAGACGAAAGGAAACCAAGTTTCATTAACCCTAGTCCTGCATTCCAACGAGACAATCAACCAATCACCGCTGATCATGAACCCCGTGGGGGTCAAGGTTACACTTGACAGTTCGCGCCATCACTCATTGGGTCAATCCAAGATGGCGGCAAGGGATATGGGCAATATCCTGTCCGTTACGTAACGATACTAATTTTAACGTTCCTTTTATGATTTGGTGTTTCTGTGGGATGTATCTGTTATTTCTTTAATTTTTATGTAGGTGTGATGGAAGTTAGGTTTTTGAGAAAAGGATTTATTTTTAAATAAATTATTGGTACAATCAACTGCACATCGGTGGTAACACCTAGAGCTGGCCTAGCGTAGAACATACTACGGCGTTTCAAAGAATACGAGGCAAACTTATATGAGTGTTATCACCACCGATGTATGGCCTGCTGTACCTGCTTTGTTGTAACGTCAAAAAGTATTGTCGAGGAAAATAAATAATTGGCCCAGCTCACCAGCTGAAATAATACTAAACTCAAGGTTACAGTTTCACGTCGTCGGTACTAAGTTTACACAGGATTACAAATATTTATTTTAAAAACATGACACACATTTACTTTGGCACCAATATTTATTTGTGTTAAAAGTAACAATTAATAAACACTTTATACATATATGGGCCACTTAGAACAGTTTCACATGTCTTACACGTGTTAGCTGAAAAGCCACATGACGTGCTGGAGTTTTACTGTTAACAACTGTAACAGTAGAGACCAAGAAACGATGGACGAACTGTGTCAAAGTTGATATGCTAGAAAGGGAGTGACTACCGAGATGACGACTAATAGAGAAGTATGGAAGAAAAAGACATGTTGCGCCGACCTCAAATAGATAAGTTCAAGAGAGTAGATCCTCTCTTTTCTTTCTTTTCTTTGTCCTTCAAACACACTGTTTTGCCCGGCTTTTGTATCGAACCCACGTTTAAAGTCGCGCTTGAGTTTGTACTATACCAATCAGGAAGATATTATTATATAATATTTTAAAAAGTTTCTAGGGGCTTGTGGCTAAGTAATAACAGCCGCACGGGTCCATCGATAAGGTTTAGCTACGCTTGCCGTGGTTGGTCCGTGGATGGGTGACCATTTTTACATAACAAGACCCGTCTGTGCCTCGGAAAGCACGTCAAGTCATTGGTCCCGGCTGTCATTTGTAGATCTTTGACATGTGTTATCTACGGGTCGTCAGAAACCCGAAAGTCTGACGTGATACCCAGTAACTGGGTTGTGGAGGTCAGATAGGCAGTCGCTCCTTTTAAAATACTGGTTTTCAACTACATCAAATTAGACTGAAAGCCGACCCCAACAAAAGGAAAAGGCTAGGCAGATGGAACGATTATAATATTTTACAATTTTCTAAATTCCTGTGAATAAATAAATATATATTATTATTTATTATAATAAATAATGACAATTGAATTATTATTATGTGTTTCGCCTAACTAGAATTATTGATAAAAAGGGTGTTCATATGTCACGTCCTTGACTTGACTAACATTTTTATCGAGTATATTTTATTCACTATATGAACTCAAATCACTATCTTAGCCCTCATTAAATATAATGAGAATTAATTAATTAGTTAAGTAGGTACTTATAATTTTTTTAAATAATCATATCAAATTATTATCGACTTGTGAACCACCTGCTTCGCACGGCTTTTACGACTTGACGAAACATACATATTTATTTATTTTATGTAAGTAGAATATTAATATATTATACAAACAAACCTTCTGGAATAAATTCTCTAAATGATTGTGGAAGCCGCATCAAAATCCGTTGCGTTGTTTAGAAGAACAACACAGTCACACAGACAGATACGAATAGCGACTTTAATATATAATTTATAATATGTATAAAAGTTTTTATTTTTCTAGACTCATCTTCCTTGATGTTAATATTTTAAAGAACCTGCGACCGATTAACATTCAAACTAACAATTTAAACACAGATTTATAAAAAAAAACATTAATAAGTTAAACAACTAATTCATTAAAGAACTGACTGACAACAAGTTCTCTATATTAGAAAAATAAATCATCCATGACTAAAAAACCAAAGACAGATATTTTATTTTTTATATAAAATTATACATAAACCCCCTTATTTTAAAGTTAAGTTATGATTAGCGTCTGTATACATTTTTGACATTTTTAAACAACGTTTTATAAATAAGTGCGAAAATCTTTGACATTCGCTGTCCAATGACTCGTCTGAACACGTTTCGCTCAGTCATATAAAAGAAATGATTTGTACTAATCGCGATTCCAGTACGATTTACACGATTGCTATGAGTGTGTATACAGCTTTATCGTGCAGTGTGGTCGTGGCTTTAGAGGTTTTAGAGTTAGTTTTAAAATAATAATTATTACAAATAATTTGTGAGTGGAATTTGCACCTGTCAGGTTTTGGATAGTGGGTAAGTGAAATTAATTAATAGTAGAAATAGAAATAAGTAACCATGATTTTAAATATTTATTTTATTCAACCTTTATGCACAAGTAAAAAAAAAAATCGAATCGGACTTAATGCCTGAGGCATTTTCTACCAGTCAATTATAGGGTGGCTCGGAGACAAAACATGGCGGGTGCAATATAAAGGATAGATAACTCGAAAAACAATAAATCTAATAAATAAATACATATATATATATATATGCATACCTTTTCATAGTAGTTTTTAGTTTTTACAGATAGGAGTAATGACTTTAATTTTCATTGATAAATATTTTTTTAAATTTTGATACTAAAGCTGGTAAACAGGTCAATAAAGTTCGTTGGCTTAACACGTGTATGTCATACTACTTAAGATAAATTAATTATCATGATACGAGGTAATTTAAGTACCCAATCGTTCCTTGCTATTTTGTGGATACCTAAGCAAAATATGTATACTAGGTGACTTTTTAACGTCTTGAAAAAATCATCCCACATATGAATAATGGAATTCTAAATACGTAATTCATCATTCTTTCTCTAGTCCATCGTCGCAATTTATTTGGGGTCGGCGCAACATGTTTACACGACTGCGTGACGCAAATGAGGGTAATGTGTTTATTCCATATTTCTCTAATAATCGTCATCTCGGTCATTATGTATCATAATTAATGAACTCTTATGATAATGTCAATATAGGCTGTTTTTAAATAAGTAATAATAATACGTCCAAGATTTTTAAATGTCGTATAACTGGACCTAGTTATGCAGAAAGCAGCCATATGTCACTTTTTCTATAAATGAGTTATAAACACAGTCATACTAATTTCGACATACAAGATTTTTTGCAAAAATAACCATGTCGATATCTCTATTTATCACGGAAATATGAGTCGTCAAATGCAGCCATGTCCATACATCCATAATGCAACCATCGACATCATCATCTGCCTAGCCTTTTCCCACCTATGTTGGGGTCGGCTTCCAGTCTAACCGGATGCAGCTGAATACCAGTATTTTACATAGAGCGACTGCCTATCTGACCTCCACAACCCAGTTACTGGGTAATACGATACCCCTTGGTAAGACTGGTTGTCAGACTTTCGGGCTTCTGACGACCCGTAACGACTGTCAAAGATCTACGAATGACAGCCGGGACCAACGGCTTAACGTGCTTTCCGAGGCACGGAGGAGTCTCGGTATGTAAAGATGGTCACCCATCCACAGACCAACCCCGGCAAGCGTAGCTTAACCTGATGGATCGACCCGTGCAGCTGTTATTACTTAGCCACGAGCTCCTGCAACCATCGACAGAAAAATGCTTATAACTCTGTTTGTACTTTTCCTGACATGGCTGCTTTCTGCATAACACGGTCCAACTTTTTAGTATAGATAATATAGATATTGACTACTGCGCAGGTATTTGTAGCCTACTTCAGAGCGGCAAACTTACATGTCGCGAACTATGGTAGCCACCTTTTTAAAGCCATCAAGGTCCATCAAGGTGGGCAGGCTCTTTATTAAGAAGAAGATTTCTCTTTATATGCCAGCGCAGAGAGCTAAGGGAGCTGACCACCCTGTTTTCATTTCTTGACTCTCCCTCTTCTCCCAGTTATTTAGCCAACCATTTTCAGTGCACTACAGTACATTGGTGACGTGAAGCTGGTGGATGCCAAGCTTCACAGCTTGGCTCATCGCCGCAAAGTTGCCTGCTTGTCGGTCTTCTATGGACTGCACTTCTGTGAGTGTGCTCAGGAACTCCACAAACTCATTCCACCGGCCCCCTTCTACGATCGATCAGCTTCAGCAGGCTTCTTCTGGGTAAGCTCACTCCATCATAGACATTGTCTCTGTCACCTCTGACCTAGACTATAGTCAAGAGCAAACCCAACTCAATAAAAAAAAAAAAACAATAAAAATCTACGTTCGATCATCTCATAATCATCTTCTTCGACGTTCCACTCATCGCACTGACTTCATTACTCTTCTTTCTTCGTTCAATCTATCTCTCTGTGCGAATGCGCTCTCCCAGGAAATCAAGATGGCAACCTACCGATTATCCTTTTTGTCAAAAGTTCGAGAGCACATTCGTAAGAAGTTGGCATTATCATCATATTGTTTGTCTTAGTATATTCGTGTATTTGTGTATATTTATATATAAGGTGTAACTATTCATACACAAAATCTCTTAAGGGGTCTTTGTACTCATCATTACGAATAATTTTTACTTGGGATGGGACCAAACATGAAATCGCAAAAAAAAATCAGCTGTTCAGTACATTTTGACGAATTATGCGAACATAAATGTACTGAACAGCTGATTTTTTTTCGCGATTTCAGGTTTGCTCCCATATAAAAAGTTGTTCATAATGATGTGTACAATGACCCCTTTAGAGATTTCGTGTATGAATAGATACACCTTATATAATTAGGTATATATTATTATATTTATAGTTTGTAATATATATGTGTATCTTTATTTTGAAATAAATATTTATTCCTCAATTTTTCGTAATTTCACCTACCACTGGTAGAAAATATCTATGGTATTAAGTCCATCTCTGTACATATTTTGTTCTTGAAGTATTAAATAAATAAATAAGAACGTTACAACAATTTAATGTTAAAATAACTCACTATACTTCCACTTCCTGTCTTAATTGTGTCGCCGGTAATGAAGTCTGTCATAGGTATATAACGGAACAAAGTTGTGTCAAACTAATCAAAAGCTGCTATTTATTATCTTTAACCACTGGTCTTTCCCGCTCTTTAATTATTCACGTATTTAACCATCATTAATATGCTAATGAGCATATTATCTAGGTATTTTATCCATTAAAAAACCACAACCGTTAAGACCCAAAGGTAATCTCAGAAAAACAGTAAAAAATCTCGACTGTTTTATTTTTGTAGAACACATAAAATTAATACTGTTCCCATACTTAAGAGGGCCCTTCCCGGTCCGTATATCGTAAACGCGAGCGTGGTCGAAAAGCTTGTTGTTTCATCCAGCGCAACGCCCGTTGACTAACAAGCATTGAGAACGCGATAAGCACTTGTACAAGCATTGAGAACGAAAAATAGTGTGCAGAAATTTTATGAAACTTGTTCCAGGAAATACGTGTTTTATAGCAAGTCTTACCTTACAAGTTTGTGAAATAAATGTTTGTCTTTTAGAATTACATGTGCGAGGTTCTATCGATATGTTTTCTTTACTTTTACAATTTATAAGTACAGTATGAATAGCCAAAGTTCAGGTAAAAATTGTGCAAAAAAGCAAATTTTTGGAGGCTTATACTGATTTTTTTTCTCCAACTTTTTATTTTTCGCTTTGATAGAAACCTAGATACAGTGCACAAAATACTTATTAGTTCAAACATTTCTTAGCCAAGATATGTTAAAACGCTATAATCACGTACGAGCTTATGTATGAAAAGTACGATGGGTTGGCCGCTCTTAAAGGTTAGGCAGAGGACTAAGCCTAAAGTTCACTTACCATTTATGACAAAAAAATCAATCTGCAAAAAAAAAACAACCTAACCGGATGCAGCTGAATACCAGTATTTTACTTGGAGCGACTGCCTATCTGGCCTCTACAGCTTATTTACTGGGTAACACGATACCCCAAGACTAGTTGTCAGACGTTTTGTCTTCTGACGACCCGTAACAACTGTCAAAGATCTACGAATGACAGCCGGGACCAACGGATTAGTAATGTGCTTTCCGAGGTACTTGATATTTATAAGTCTCAATATCTATTCAGCGTATAACTCATAAAATAATCAAACAAACTACCGGTTTCTTATCAATAAGCTACGCAGATACTCCAATGACCTACATAAAAAATTTGATCACTCTCGTTATACGTCATATCCGTGGACTTCTGTCACTCCCAGGAAATCGTACGATAGTGTCCTCCCATACACAAACAGCATGGTATGACAGTCTCCCCTTAAGAGGATTGTGAAGCTGTAAATTTTCATACAAAAAGAGATAACGTTTTTCTCCCCGTAAACATAGTCTAATTTTCTTAATTTTTGGAAATGTTGTAGGTATAATGAAAAACTAGGTCCGCACGTTTTTATTATAAAGAAATATTGTATACAATATAAGTTATTAGCATCTAAATATCTATATTTTTGACATAAAAACATCCTCCAGCATTTTTATTTTTTTAAATTAAATTAAATTGAAATACTAAAAACAAAAAACGTACAAACCTAGATTAAAGTGTACTGAATCACAATCCTCTTAAGGCGGATTCGCTAAGGTAACCTGCGAAATTCAAATAATCTTACGTTTTTTTGAAATGTGCAGGTAACTAGCACCTTATATAATAATGATAATGGCGAGCTGTTGGGCAGTAGCGACCCCACGGATCCTATTTCCCGGGAGAAGTCTTGTTCCTCATCTCTGGCTGGCCTTTATTGGCCGGCTGGAGTGAACACTGACGAGGAACAGAGCTCCCACCTCTTTCTTGCCTTTACTGGCCGGCTTGAGTGGAGATTCGCCAGAGCAAACGTGCTCGGAGGAAGGAAATATTCCAGTAAGGTACTGGTAGGGATCTTGACCATACTTCCGAGATTGTCCTGATAGCCGTGGAATACCTCTCCACTCCTCAAGCTCCTCAGGAAGTGTTGCCCCCTTGTCGCTACGTCACTATGTGCTAGCGACAGTTTCCGGGGGCCTATTATTGAGTGTGCAAGTCACCCCCTGCCATTTTTTCCGTGTCTATTAAAACATTGATCAGGCAGGACCATCCAACACATATTCTAATGTCTTAGTTTCCATATCCTGCAATAGTCCTACACCAACCGGTGGTTGTCCATGGGGGCACTTGCATAGTGCGTACAGGGATAATCGTCGGTTGGTGCCTCATTTCATTAAAAGCGTCTAACGGGCCTCTGCGAGTTGGCTTTGGCCCCTCATACGCCTACCAAAGGCAGACCGCAGAGTCCTGAGATGTGTCAAAGACACTAAAATAATAATAATCAGCCTGTGTTCTCCCACCGCAGGGCTAATCCGCGGCAGGGAAAAACCCTTTCCTTTTCCACCCAACTCGATCCTGAACCAATATTGACCAATCCCTCCTATAAACGTCAAGTTCGTCCCCCCATTTACGCCTGGGTCTTCCGTGATGCCGTTGGATGTTTTCAGGAATCCTATGATTCGCGACCGTAACAGATATGTATCTATGGAATTATAATCATTAGAACCATCAATACAAGTATTTAAATTAGAATTGGCCTCAATTGTCATGATTTCATGAAATAGTCATTCAATGTGCGCTTTTATCATTTCTAAGGTGGCGATATTATCGTGGACGTCCACGGATCACGATCACACAGGGAATTAAAATGTATAGAATATATGAAGAAGCTTTTCCGTCTAAGACAAAATTATAACGTGCACGAATTTCCATAAATTATAAGGACGTCCACGATAATTAATATACAGGGAATTTTTTTAAGCAGTGCGCAATTTTTCACAGGTTGTTCTACCCATGAATATGAACAACTTTCACTATGGGACCAACACTGAAATCACGAAATAAATCTGCTGATAAAAGTTCAATACCTACTCGACCAAAATGTATTTTCATACATTTTGGTCGAGTATTGAACTTTTATATGAAATAGCAGATTTTTTTTCGTGATTTCAGGGTTTGTCCCATAGTAAAAGTTGTTTATATTCATGAGTAGAACACGCTGTGAAAATTTGGTGACGCTATGACGTTAGAAATTATAAATGCGCACGCGCACAATAGCTTTCGCCTAAAAACGCATTCCTTTACCGTCTGTTGTACCGCACCTAATGTCCTCCATTCATAGCTGATGCAATAATAAAGATGCATAGATCATTTTTTTTTTACAAAACTTTTATTTTTTCCATAAATATTTCAACGCCGTACGACAGTTTCCCCATACACAGAAAGAGCGTGTGTCTGTAAACATCCTCCATTCATAGCAGCTGATGCAATAATAAAGATGCATAGATCATTTTGTTTACTTAACATTTTTTTCTATTAATATTTCAACGCCGTACGACAGTTTCCCCATACACAAAAATAGCGTGTCTGTAAACGTCATTCATTCATAGCTGATGCAATAGACCAGGTGTATGGATCAGCGGCTACTACAGTCCGGCCGCGGCCGGCGGCGTCGAGAGAATGCGTTCTTGACATCCTATCAGTTTTATACTCGAATATTTATTTTGCTAATTTGATCCTTATTACTACTAGAAATGGTCCAACTGACAGGTGTCAGGAACACATTCTCTCTACGGCCGGATAGCAAATATTATAGTAAAAAAAACCGTTCAAGAGCGAGTCAGACTCGCGCACCGTGGGTTCCATACCATCATGTATAAAAAAGTGTGCTATTTAGAGACAACGTTTTATTTTTTCTGTAATCTTTATATAAACTTCTATCACAGAATAATTTCAGATTTTTCTCTATGCGAACTTCGGAGATAAGGGGGGAAACTGTATTTTTTTACATTTTTCATCAAAAGTCGGAAACTACCCACTTCGAATTTTTATGACCCTTTTCAGTCCCTTCAAAGCAAATTGGCTGTGACAATCGGACTAATTCTTTTTTAATCTTTATCAAATATGGACCCAGTTATCTCAGTCATCACGTATCTTTTCTGGCCCAATCCCTTGTCGTCTCGTTCTCCTTCAGTCACATAATATCGTACGACCGTCTTCCAATACACACAATCTTACCATCTGTCTGTCGTAATGTAGACCATTCATAGCTGATGTAATATACAACGTGCTTGGATTAGCGATCTACTAAATACAAATAAAAATATTGTAGTAAAAATTATGTTGCGGATAAAAATATAGTTCATTGGATGGCCAAAAAAAACTTGCATTTATCAAACGATTTTTTTTTTTCAGTCGGGCCTTTCTTCTTTATTTTAAAACATTATTTTAATGCCACAGTTCGATAGGTTTTATTCATATTAGTAAAAAAAAAAATCCTAATCAATCCTCTATTAAATGATCTATTTTGTCTAAAACATTACTCCTTATCAAAATCAGCCATTATATACATAATTATCGGCCCACTAAAATACCTAGAGCATCCAACTTTGAATTACATAATTATAATATAATTTCACGTTATATATTATTACGTTATCCGTCACATGACATACGAGAGTCTCCCCACATACAAACACATTCCTCACCTGTCTGTCGTAATATCCTTCATTCATAGCTGATGCAATATAAAAGGTGCATGCGATCAGCGTTTTGTGTCGTAGCTACTTAGATGTTTTGTGTATTGTAGGTAAGGCAAAGTACGAGATTATTTTTAACGGACTTTAAAAAGGGAGGTTATAAATTCTCCACGTGTGTTCGTAACATCTCAAAACCTTGGTCAAATTCTAGTGCAATATTTATAACAAAACTGTTAACTACAAGCAAGTATTCCGGTTTATACTACAAAATAAAAATTACGAAATAAAAAAAATCGACTTCAAAAAGAAATTAACTCAAAATTATGATTATTTCATTACTCGGCGCGTTCGTGCTAGCCACACAGATACCAGTACACATTCCATTCATATACCTACGACCACTGCTTGCCACATATATTATGATGCAGGAACTCCATCTAATCTTATCAGCTTGCGATGACGTAATCAACATACTTCTAGGAACCTAGGAAGGCCACTAACACATTGAAAGGGTACTTAATTGAAATGATGTCAACCTTCAGATTTAGTTAAGAGCACTGCAAAGATTTTTTTTGTGATTTATGTACCTTTATCTACTTTTGACAATTCGACGGTCAATTGTTAAGAGGCCTGTCAAATTTTATCACCTCTCTCGCTCACACGGGACCAAGTTTTTAATAATGTTAAATGAAAGGATGCTTTTTTGAAAAATTTAATCTATTATTATTGTTAACTAGCTTTTGCTGCGGCCGCGTGGATGTTGGAAATTATCACACGGGAACCGTAGGTATATTTTTCCGGGATAAAAAGTATCGCATTTCCCAGACTATAATCTATCTCGTGCCAAATTTCATCCAGATCCATTCAGCTGTTCTGGCGTAAAAGAGTAACATCCATCCTCACAAACTTTCGCATTTATAATATTAGTGGGAATAGTAGGATAAATAATATTAATTTAATAGGTAATTATTAAAAAGACATTTCTATTGTGTAATAATAAACTCAGCTCAATAAGTTTTGTGATCTATTTTTTTTAGGGTTCCGTACCTCAAAAGGAAAAACGGAACCCTTATAGGAGATCACTCATGTGTCTGTCTGTCTGTCTGTCCGTCTGTCACAGTCAATTTGCTCCGAATCTAATGGACCGATTAAGTTGAAATTTTGTACACAAAATTATGTATTTCTGTGACCCAAACACGGACGTGTAACGTAAATAAATAAATTTTGAATGTGGGGGTCAACTTTGGGGGCAAATAAGAAAATTTAAAAAAAAGTTTTGCAAACTGTACCGTGTGACATATCAAATGAAAGCCACCCCCCCCCCCCCCCCCTTTATCTACGATAGTACCTACTGAGCCTAAAATTTTGAAAAAAATTTAGAGAATAGTTCAATAAGACAATAGTTCAATACCTATAGATTACAGGGAAACCTATAAAAAGTCTATGGTCTTAAAATAACATGGTAAATCTCTCAATATTGTGCGTACAAACTTACATTTGTCCATAGTTAAACAAAAAGGATCCAACCCACATTACGTAATGTGGGTTGGATTCATTTCGTTTAACTATAGACATTTGTAGTTGAAATGTTTGGGAGAACATGTTTTTCAACTACAATGTTAAGTTTTGCTTGGGGTAAATTCATCCCAACTACGGAAACCTTCATTGTGCGTGGTCCACACGCTCTTGGCCGATTTTTTATTTAATAGGGCAATATTTTACGGGAAAAAGTACAATGGGTTAAAAACGAAGCCGAGAGTCACTTGTTTTTCCCGTTATTATGATAATTTTTGATGTGTAACATCTTTCCTCTCGCTTTCGAAACTATTAATCGGATCATCGTTACCATTCTTTTTTTGTTGGCTTACATTTACTCCAACTTAGGACACAGTGAAAGTTTCATCAAAATTGGTTTAGTAGTTTTTAAGATATTGGACTAATACGTGTAAGTGTGACGGCCTGGCTTATTGATACGAGCAACGGGTGTGGTGTCAAAGGGAAAACATCTAAAAACCATGGTCAAATTCTAGTGCAATATTTATAACAAAACTATTAACTACGAGGGCGGGTCAATAAGTCCGTGACTTTTTGAATTTCTGACCTCTTTACTGAAAAAGCAACATTACTCCTGTCAACAGGCATCTGTCATTTGACTCCTGTCAAAATTTGAACTTGCTGCGTCAGTTAGTTTGTGTTTGACAGCTACCTTTATCAGACTACCCAGTAATTTGAGGAAAAAATGGAAAAGAGTGAATTTCGTGTGCTTATTAAGCATTATTTTTTGCGAAAAAAAACCATTACCGAGACCAAGGCTAAGCTTGATAAATACTATGGGGACTCTGCACCATCGATTTCAATGGTAAAAAAGTGGTTTATTGAATTTCGTTGTGGCCGTACAAGCACTGAAGATGCCGCATGTCCTGGACGCCCAGTTGAGATCTCTTCACCCGAAACAATCGAAAAAATTCACGATATGGTGTTGGCCGACCGAAGATTGAAAGTGCAAGAGATTGTGGAAGCCGTAGGGATCTCGCATGGCTCAGTGGTTTCAATTTTGAATGATCACTTGGGCATGAGAAAGCTTTCCGCAAGATGGGTGCCGCGTTTGCTCACAGTCGACCACAAACGCAATCGTGTAACAACTTCACAGGAAGGTTTGGCGTTGTTTAATCGCAATATGGAGGAGTTTTTGCGCCGTTTTGTAACCGTGGATGAAACATGGATCCATCACAACACACCAGAGACCAAACAACAGTCAAAACAGTGGGTTTCTAAGGGTGAATCGGCGCCAAAGAAGGCCAAGGTGGGTTTGTCAGCCAATAAAGTTATGGCGACTGTTTTTTGGGATGCACGCGGGATAATCCACATTGACTACCTTCAAAAGGGAAGAACAATCAATGGGGAATATTATGCCAACTTATTGGACCGATTCAATGACGATTTGAAAAAAAACCGACCTCATTTGGCCAAGAAAAAAGTTCTTTTCCACCAAGACAATGCAAGGGTGCACACATGTGCAGTTGCCATGGCAAAAATCCATGAATTGGGCTATGAATTGCTCCCTCATCCGCCCTATTCTCCAGATTTGGCTCCGAGTGACTACTTCTTGTTCCCAAACCTGAAGAAATGGCTTGGTGGAAAAAGATTTGACTCCAATGATGAAGTCATCTCGCAAACAAAGGCCTATTTTGAGGACCTCGACAAATCATATTTTTTGGAAGGGATAAAAAAATTGGAGAAGCGTTGGACAAAGTGTATAGAGCTCAAGGGAGACTAGGTTGAAATATAAAATGATTTATTTATCAAAAAATTTGTCTCGACGGGTCTTTTTCTGATTGGTGCTCTCTTACTGCAGGGGTGCCTCAGGGTGGCGTCCTCTCTCCTCTTCTCTTTTCCATTTTTATCAACTCTGTCACCAGTGTCATCTCTTCCTACTTCCATCTCTATGCTGACGATCTGCAGCTGTACAGCCATTTCTTAAGGGAAGATGCGGAAGCCACTGTGTGTGCCATGAACAGAGACCTGGATTTGATTAGCGAATGGTCGCGGTCCTTCGGACTGCAAATCAACCCTAGGAAATCCCAGGCTATAATTATTGGCGGCAGATATATGCGGAATAGGCTCGATGTTGCGTCGCTGTCTCCACTCTGTCTGAATGGAGTTCAGATTGAATACGCAAATACGGTTAAAAACCTGGGGGTGACCTTGGACTCCTATTTATCGTGGACTGACCACGTTGCTCAAGTCAGTCGTAAAGTGCACTACACTTTTCATTCTTTGAAAAGCCTCCAGTGCTTCTTACCCCTGAACACCAAAATCTCCCTTGCTCAAACTCTCATTCAGCCTATTATTGACTACGCAGATGCCTGTTATTTGGATGCCACCGAGGAGCTTTTGAATAAACTTGAGCGTTTACAAAATATCTGTATTCGTTTTGTTTTTAACCTTAAAAAGTATGACCACGTTTCTAACTTTCGCAAGACTCTCAAGTGGCTCCCTATTCGACTTCGCAGGAACTCTCGCATATTGTGTCTGCTATTTAACATCCTTCACAACCCTAAAACACCTTCCTATTTGCGGGAACGCTTTTCTTATGCCCGTCCTTTTGATGCGCTTTGCAGGTCGCATCTTAGAAACCTCCTAAAATTTCCTTCCCATTCCACTGACTTCTACTCCTACTCCTTCACTGTGCACGCGGTTCGGTTGTGGAATTCACTTCCACCTGACATTAGGGACTGCCAAACTGTTGCAGTATTTAAAAGAAGAGTGAAAGAACACTATCTTTCCATTTCGTCATAGTTATTTTAGTGATATTTATTCTTGAAGTATGTATGTATTTAAGTATTTGTTATATGTTTTGTTAGCTTAGTGAATTGTTTTTTAGATTTTATGTATTTTTATTTTCTCTCTTATTCTTACACACGGTGTCTACATCTCTTTTTATCCCCTGTCCTATCGCAGGTATGCTGGAAGAGATTTCTTTAGAAATAAGCATCACCTTTGTACGTAATTTTCTGTTCCTTTATTCTTGTCTGTTTATTTGTGTGTACATAAATAGTTAAATAAATAAAATAAAATAAATAAATAAAATCTGTGTTTTATTCCAAAAGTCACGGACTTATTGACCCGCCCTCGTACAAACAAATATTCCAGTTTTTATTAAAAACTAAAAATTACGAAATAAAAAATAATTTAAAAAATTAAATCGACTTCAAAAAGAAATTAACTCAAAATTATAAAATAATTTTAATTTCGGAAGTCGGTGGCAAAAATGAAAATACAGATCCCAAGACACCGACTTCCGAAATTAAAATTATTTCATAATTTTGAGTTAATTTCTTTCTGAAGTCGATTTCATTTTTTAAATTATTTTTTTAATAAATACATCCAGTAGTTTTTTTCATAATATTTAATAAATACGCCACATGATAAATACTAAAATAACAGCCACATTTTTATACCTCCCTCGGCCTCCAACCCACCGCGTCTCATCGCGTCGTCCTCTCGTGCTTTTACTTCGTTTTCGCTTAGCATACATTCAGAATTTTTTCTTTTTGCTCGGCTCCTAAGGGTTCTACCTTGATGTTAAATAGCCAGTAACCCTCCTCAAGAATTGGGCTATCAAATGTAAAAGAAAAGTTTCAAATCCAACTGGTAGTTCCAAAGATTAGTGCGTTCAAACAAACAAACTCTTCAGCTTCATTATATTAATTATAGATACGAAGTATGAAATAACATCATGTCACTATTGAACTAAATGACTGTAATAAGATAACGATATGGTGTGTTTAATTATAATAATCTTGTGTTAATAAGCAATTAAGTGTCTTCGCCGGCGCCCGTTATCACTATCACTAAGGATAATAATATCATTGTAGTGATACATGAGTCTGAAATATCTACAGAAATGTTGTCATTTTGTCGGATTTTTCAGGCTTTGAACATAATTGGACCGTGTTATGCAGAAGGCAGCCATGTCGGGAAAAGTACAAACAGAGTTATAAGCATTTTTCTGTCGATGGTTGCATTATGGATATATGGACAAGGCTGCATTTGAGGAGCTCGTGGCTAAGTAATAACAGCCGCACGGGTCGATCCATCAGGTTAAGCTACGCTTGCCGGGGTTGGTCTGTGGATGGGTGACCATCTTTTCATACCGAGATTCCTCCGTGGCTCGGAAAGCACGTTAAGCCGTTGGTTCCGGCTGTCATTCGTGGATCTTTGAGAGTCGTTACGGGTAAGCCCGATAGTCTGACATCCAGTCTTACCAAGGGGTATCGTATTACCCAGTAACTGGGTTGTGGAGGTCAGATAGGCAGTCGCTCCATGTGAAATACTGGTATTCAGCTGCATCCGGTTAGACTGGAAGCCGACCCCAACATAGTTTGGAAAAGGATAGGCAGATTGATTGGACAATGCTGCATTTGACGGCTCATATCTCCGTGATAAATAGAAATATCGACATGGCTGTTTTTGCAAATAATCTTGTATGTCGAAATTAGTATAACTGTGTTTATAACTCATTTTTGGAAAAAGAGCCGTATGGCTGCTTTCTGCTTAGCTAGGCCCAATTATTCTAGCTTTTAACTACCTAACTCATTGGTCTAGTGGTCGCAAGCGCTACTACTGAGCATGAGGTCCTGGGAATTTCTCAGTAGCAGCCCTGAGACTGCATAAGCCTTCGGGGAACACAGGTGTGATGATAATTATATGTAATGCAACCGGCAGCAAGTTCGTCGTTCCTTTAGATGCCACTGCTTGCGGTAGTATCGGGGGTCGGGTTGTCTGCTTCCTTCAAATATGGCGAGGGGGATATTGCGTATTAATATTTGCGTTATACTCATGAATGGGTGCTGCTTGTGGTAACTAGTCGTCTTGCTGACCTTGGTTTTGTTTTGTTATTAGTAATTAACTCTTTATTTATTTTACTTCGATGGTCCTAGTTAATCATTTGTGACTTCGAGTTATGGCTACATTTATGTAAGTGGGCACGCCGTTTATGTCTTTAGGCTTTTATTTAGGTACAAAGTTCAGTTTACTTTTTCAGTTTTGTATTCTTATTTCTGCTTGAGTATAGTTTTCGAATTTTTGTTTTTGTCGGTAATTGGATTGACGTTTGCTAGCTGACTTATGGCAAATAATTTTAATTTAATGTTTCGTGTTGCGAAATCTATGTATTCGATTGCATTATTTACCTATTATTGATTAACACCAAAATCCGTTTAGTCGTTTTGGTCTGATTCAGAATCAAACATTCCATTGAAGAGTGTGCAACAAGGATCTTTTGGCATCTGAATGACATGGACATAGGGGCGTTGTTGGTAATCATTTGTGGAATTGTCATAAGAATGGGGAAGAAATCTGTCAAATCAGTTCTGCGTAGATGGCGCTAAGAGTTTGTTACTTTCATTCAGCTGTCAATGAAGTTCCTTGCTCAAAACTTTGCCACGAGATGGTGCTGTTTTTTCTTGTCGCCGATTGGTCGCTTTGTCAAGGCTTTGGCAAGTGACAACCACACAGCGCTCTCTCGCGGCGAAACTTCCGGTAAGCAATCCTATTGTCACAGCAATAGTATTGATAAAACAAGATGAGAGCACTAGTACCAGTTTTGTCCACGCAACAAGTACCGTTGTACGCTTAATTTTTATTCGTGAAAGCAATAAGTTTATAACAAATGTGTTGTATAGTCTATAGGGATGTCGCATTTTATCACCTCCCTCGCTCACACGTCACCAACTTTTTAAGAATGTTAAATGAAAAGATGCTTTTTTGAAAAATGTAATCAATTGGCGAACTTGGCCCCTTCTACCACCGGACATCTAGACGCACTGCCAGTTACCATCCCTACCTGGTTGCTATTCCACCAATTCGCACTAAGCGCTTCCAAATGTCTTTTATAATGCGCACAGCAAAAGAGTGGAACTCACTACCTGCGTCTGTGTTTCCGAACGTATACAACCCTAATCTCTTCAAAGTGAGAGTGAACAGGCTTCTTCTGGGTAAGCTCACTCCATCGTCGACTTTGTCTCTGTCACCTCTGACCTAGACTAGAGTCAAGAGCAAACCCATCACAAATAAAAAAAAAAAAAAGAACTAATAAATAAATAGGTAAATACTAAAACACATTTTTATAGTGGCATTTATTTAACTTATCTCAAAAACAGATTAATGCTGATTTCTTTAGATAACACAAGAGAAAAGTGTTTATTTAATAAATACCTATTAGTTAAATTATTATTATTTATTTTTTATTTTGTTTATTCTGGGTCAATAAACAGCTACAATATGTGTTGGAACAGAGAAAAGATAATACAAAATATTAACAATATTCCAGCCACTACATTATCCGCATATTAACAAAAGGAAATATGGTAATGAGTGCCACTAGATTGGTAACAAATAATTACATCATAATTATTAATAACAATTAATTACATCACGCAAAATAAAAATTCTAATGGATAGCTTGGCAAACAGAGTAACAATTATCACTTAAAACAAATAAATAATAAAATTTAGACTAGATTACATTCCATAACATTATTGGTTAATAATAATTTTCATAACATCACATTTAAATTTAGATTTTGAGCATACAAAAATATCATTATTAACAAAATTACAATTATAAGAATCAACCATTCGACAGATAGGGCAGCGCAAACCAGAATTAGTTCGACAGGTAGATCTGCCTAGCCTTTTCCCAACTATGTTGGGTTCGGCTTCCAGTCCAACCGGATGCAGCTGAGTACCAGAATTTTACATGGAGCGACTGCCTATCTGACCTCCACAACCCAGTTACTGGGTAATACGATACCCCTTGGTAAGACTGGTTGTCAGACTTTCAGGCTTCTGACGACCAGTAACGACTGTCGAAGATCCACGAATGTCAGCCGGGACCAACGGCTTAACGTGCTTTCCGAGGCATGGAGGAATCTCGGTATGTAAAGATGGTCACCCATCTACGGACCAACCCCGGCAAGCGTAGCTTAACCTGATGGATCGATCAGTGCGGCTGTTAATACTTAGCCACGAGCTCCTTCTTAGTTCGACAGGTATTGACAGCAAATAGGGTGCTGTATGTTCGCCAATATTGATTATATTTTTCAAAAAAGCACCTTTTCATGTAACATTCTTAAAATTTTGGTCCCGTGTGAGCGAGAGACGTGATAAAATGAGACAGCCCTCTTAACTATAGTTGCAAAACTTCCGAAAAATTCTGAATAATTCCGGAATACTTCTGGGAAAGTTTCTTTAAATCAGAATTATTAAAAATGAATTTAGTTAAGATTTTTTTTTTTTTTTTTTGCTGAAAAATCATTTTTGCATCGATCGTCGATCGCCGCCGCCGCTGCCCCTCTGTGCGCCGGCCGCTGCCGCCGCGCCGCGCACGCCCGAATGCCACGAGTCGTGCGTGCAGACGATGGCGGTACGGGGTGCGGTAAGAGGGGAGATGCTCCCCGGAGAAGTTTTCCCCCCCGCGAGAAACATTCGTACCCCGCAATCGAATGTTTCCGCCGAATATTTCGCCCGAATAATTCAATGGGAATAAACGTTGAAATATTCCCAAAGTTTCGGAATATTTCGGAATACTTCCGAAATATTCGACAGGAATGATTCGGAATTTTTCCCGCCAGCATCTATACTCTTAACACCCCCGTTACCAAATAAGTTTAACATACAGTTCTTTGAAGATTACTGTCTTAAATGAAAGTAGCTCAGAATTACTTATCTGTAAGGAAAATTATGTTACACTAATACCTACTTATATTCACTACTTTTTACCCGCGACTTCGTTTGCGTAGATTCAATATTTTCTATTTAAACCCGCAATATTACTCCTTCAGGAGTTCCGACGCCTATCTGACCTCCCTAACCCAGTTACTGTGTAATACGATACACATACGTAATTGCGTAACACATATAAAATGGCCACTGGCCTTTCATTATGACAGTTCACCTACGTTCATTGCGTTATTTACGTTATTGAACAGACGAATTTTTCGAACCTATGAAGCAATGGACTAGGAATTTCTTTCAAAATTCTCTCAGATTTTTAGACGACTACCCCAAAAAGGAGTGTAGGTAATGTTTTCAGGGTATGTATGTGAGTTTCTTTATTCCACCATAACTTTTAAATGCCTGAACAGATTTAGAGTATCGATAGAATCCTTACACCATCCCGAGTGATACTACCTACATAAAAAAAAAATAGCGGCATTAGGGCTCCATTTACAAATGTATAAAAAAACTTCAATTATTACAATATGGGTATCAAATTGAAGGCCTTGATGAGCATTCCAAAAAAAAAATTATGATTTATTGGCATTGGTAAATTTTACATAGGTAGGGTGTAAAGACGCCAGCAGGTCAAGCTATCCGAAACTGTCAAATTTTCCCAATCAACCTTGAACCTAATGCTTTAGCGTTAAAGTCGAAAATCTATTAAAGAAATTTGACAGATTGTAGTAACTTGATGTGCTGGCGTCTGTACATGCAAAACAAACATTTCAACTTTGGCTGCAAAACAATATCAGACTTTAGTAAGACTGAATATCTAAATTGTCATTAATACATTAGGCGCGGCAGACGCACATGCGCGTTTTCGGACGTTCACGAGGTGCTTGACGGCGCGTATGCGCGTCCATACAATTTTCTTCGAGTGCGGCGCGCCGCACCTGTGCGTTCGTTTTGCATCTCTCTGTGTTTCGAAAACATCGTAAAATAAGGGTCGGTAAGGGTGTCTACACTCAAGATATTTTTTGCACGCACCGGAGCGTTTGCCACACAGGATTAGTGTAGCATAAAGAAGCGTTTGCATACATTTCGCTAAGAATTAAGCAGATAATGTGTTAAAATGTATAAAATTTAAAAAAAAAATTAAAACACGACTGCCCTGCCAAAACAGCCTCCGACATCAAGAACAATTTTTTATCTGTTTCGTCTTGTTTTATACTTTTTAGGTCGTGTTTTTTTTTTATGTTTTATTTATTTATTTTTTTCATGAACGTGTGTTACACAATTAGTGTCTGTGTCTAATTCTCTATATCATCAAGCGAATTCATTTACTAACAAGTTTATTTAATCAAAAACATTAGAAACTGACTGCGAGATATTCTTTTTCGTGTAAGTAAGCATATTACTTTGGATGGCCTAATCTAACTTACATGTGACATCCACATCACTCCCACGCACAGTATTAGACATAATTAATATTACATATCTTATTAAATATCCCGTGAGTGCTCAGCTTTGTCTCGATAATATCAGATCAACAGCTTATTAACAATAGGGCTAACATTAGAACTGTTGTGTTGTGAAGATTACCTATATTTGTAGTTAAGACACGTATTATCTGCTAACGAATATTTCGGTACACCTATTAAATAATGTATCGTGACAAACTAAGCCCCTTTGCACCACAGTGTTATTCAAATGGCTGATAGAGAAATCTTTCTATTCTGTGAATGATTACCTTAACTGCAAAGATTCACATTGACATTTTACTATATAATTTGAAATGATTGACATCCGTATCTTAATATTATATAATAACTATGATTTATGTTTAAATTTAATTAGCTCCATTTATTTAGTTATAATGTACTTAAACATTTATTTTGCATGCTAGTTTTAGCGAATTATGTTAGAAACAATTGTAAACCAGACCATCTGAGATGTACTACAATTCTTGCAATTAAATTTCATTTCATTTCATTTTCACAAATGACTCATGTATTTAGCGCTAAACATATTTAAGGCAGATGTGAGTGGAAACGCCGGGAGGAGACGCCGAAAGAAGGCCTGGAGTGAGCTTATTGGTGATACTCTTCAGTAAGGTCTGGTGCGTAGTATTCACAACTTGCGTGCGTGTATGACCAGCACCCTAATGTCATAAGGGTAGTATTTAAACGCAAATCAAAATATTACTTTTTCTATCAAAAAATAATCCGAATTCCAATCAAAATTACTGATTGCACAGCAAAATACTCAACTCAAAATATAAGTAAATAAGAAACAATTTATATTCGTGGCGCACCGCAATAAAGCTTTTTTATTAATGCGCTAATAATGACTAGCGCACATTAAACCTTATTACCTTACCTTTTATCATTCTTGAGAAAACAAACTATTTTAACTTACCCTTGTGCCCTTTGCTCGCTCTTGCATCCTAGAACGGGGCTCCTATTTATGTGTAAAGGGTTTAAAGTAACCTAACCAAACCTAACCTCGGAGTTAATATTAGTCACCATGTCATTTTGCTATGAGTCTGAGTATTATGTATGTACGCTCTGGTTAATTTGCTGTGCACTCAGTATTTCTATTGATGTAAAAAAGTATATAAATGATGGAAATAAATTGATAGGTCATTGTTTATTTGATGTGCAATTAAAAATATCCCATTTCATAACACACTTTCAATCAGAGTTTTGAAGGATATTGCTAATCCATTGCTTCATAGGTTTGAAAATTTGATCTGCTCAACAACGTAAAAATGAAACCCATTGCGATCATTTGTCATTTTTTATGTGTTACGCAATTACGCCGCTGCGCTGATGTATGAACGTAAACGAGACAAAAGGAGTATGTAATGCTCGTAGCAGGTGGCGTTCTGTAGTTTCTGCCTACCCCCATGAGAAGAAGGCGTGAGTTTATGTAAATCTCAAATTGTTTATTGCAATCTATAATGTACACATACGGGGGGTAAGATGAATAAATAGAAACAATTATGGACCCTGTCGGGCACAGCAACACTTTGAATGATTAGGAGAGAGGAAGAGAGTTTTGTTAACTTTCCTTGTAATATACAGGGTTATTGGTAAAACACCAACAACCTCTCAAGGGGTCATTGTACTCATCATTATGAACAACTTTTACTATGGAACCAAACCTGAAATCAATCCTGTTCAGTACATTTTGACGAATTATGCGAACATAAATGTACTCAACAGCTGATTATTTTTTCGCGATTTCAGGTTTTACAGGAAATAATTAAACATATATAGGGTTACCTGTATAATATATGTTTAATTATTTCCTGTCTATCTTGTACCTATTATTAAATATTTTGTACATATTATTATTATCTACATACTTATTTATTTTTGGATAAAATTACATTTATAGTTTTAGTTTTTATTTTATTTATTATTATTAAAATAATTGAATGTCTTTTGTTTATTAATAATTATTAATTGTATGTAGGCATAATGTATGTAGGTATGTTCTGTCTACATCATATTTTTCAAACGATTGATAGAAATTCGGATTTGTGAGCCGGTTGATAGCAATAGGCTCGCCCCTATCACATGGGATTCAAACATAGCTGGCGAAATGTGGGTGCAGGTACTGTAACGATCTCCGAAGGGATCGTTACTTTACTTTGAAATCTAGACAACTCAAATAATAAATAAATCAACTGTTCGCGTATAAATAAGTATAGGTTTATGTTAAATTCAGTTAAGTACTAATATCACCACGGGTATCGATATCTATGAATATCACTAACATAGCATATAAATGACTGAAATAAAAATATTTTATTTTACTTTTTTATAAGACTAAAAAACTTTTTAACAAAAAATAAAACCGACTTCCAAATCAAAACACTACAAAGTGAAAAATAACTTTATTTTCGGTAATCGGTGTCTTTGGTTTTGTATTTTCGTTTTTTGCCACCGACTTCCGAAGTTAAAGTTGTTTTTCACTTTGTAGTGTTTTGATTTGGAAGTCGGTTTTATTTATTTATTTTTTTTTTTTTCACTTTTTAGTGGATCACATGTGCTTACCCCTTCATAGCGTACCGGCGTGATGTTATGTTACGAACTGGTGGAAACAATAGACAGACATGAGATTTCAGCAATCCCGGGCGATTTGCTATCATTTGTTGAGGAGTTCCGTTACCTATCTCCGAAGTTCTTCATCAGATCTTCACCAAATTGAATTGGGACCACTTCTTCCAAAAACTACCCAAATCGCTTCAAGTGTGCTTATAAAATTTGAAGAGTTCCCTCTATTTATCCAGGATCCCATCATCAGATCCTGATTTGATGATCATGGGACTACCTGGAAAGTATACCCTTTTAAACAAAACAAAAAAAAAATCAAATCGGTCCAGCCATCTTCGAGTAATCGGGGAACATACATAAAAAAAAGGTTCCGACGAATTGAGAACCTCCTTCTTTTTGGGGTCGGTTAAAAATATTTTTATATAGCTTTTCTTATTATATCTCTTTAAATCAACGCGCCTACGTTGACCGAGGGGGCCCGTCTCGTTGACGTCTCCCTAGAACAAACTCAACACTTTTTCAAAGTGACCGTCCGAATCTCATAAATACTGCCAGACTGATATACAGGGGCTCGAATTAAACCTCTACGTGAGCTACGCCCCTCTTGAATAAAAGTATCGATGTAGTCTATTTATAAATAAGACTTTTATTCATAGTATGACATTCGAGCGCTCAGGCTAATGTTACCTAAGCCTATAAGAACAATTATCTAACGACAGGAACAAAATTCAAGATATGAGATCATACCCTTGCAAGAGCTGGCTTAACTTGCCCAAAACTGCATTTACTTGGTTTTAAGGTGAGGTTTGCTTTCTTAAGTCGCAACATTACCTCCTTAAGGGGGAAGCGTCAGGGTAGCCCGCGAAATTAAAATTTTCTTACGTTTTTCGCAATTCGCAAGTCAGTATTAAGTTGTATGTTAAATTAAGTATTATTCGCGGTCGTAACAAATATGTATTTACAGAATTATAATAATTAAGTATAATACTCAAATGTCAAGATTTTATGAATAATCATTCGTTAGGATTACCTGGTCTTAAAGAGTTATATTGCTTACTTTAATTATTATAACTATGTAAATACATACTTGTTACAACCGCAAATTACATTTTGATCAACGTACAACCTAATACTTACTGATGTGTAAATTGCAAAAAACGTAAGAAAATTTTCGGGGAAAACAGGCGTCATGTTATGTGCTGTAAAAGCTGTTTTTAGGGTTCCGTACCAAAATGGCAAAAAGGAACCCTTATGGTGTGACTCAATCTGTCTGTCTGTCCGTCTGTCACAGCTGGATATCTCAAGAACTACTAATGCTATCAACTTGAATTTTGGAATAGTTTTAGAAGACATTTGACCAACTATTTTTCAAATAAGAAAGAAATATTTTTCTTTTTTCAGAACAGGGACTGAAAGGGGTCTCAAAAATTCGAAGTGGGGCTACTAGGGCATGTGGGGTATCATATGAAAGAGCGCTGTTTGCACATTCTCAAACACTTTTTTTTTAGGTCGCATAGTTTTCGACTTTTGACGAATAATGTAAATAAAAATGCAGGTCCCCTTATCTCTGAAGTTTGCGTAGAGAAAAATCTGAAATTATTCTGTTATAGAAGTTTATGTAAATATTACAGGAATAATAAAACAATATCTCTAAATAGCACACTTGAACCCTCGGTGCGCGAGTCCGACTCGCTCTTAACTGGTTTTTAGGGTTCCGTAGTCAACTAGGAACCCTTATAGTTTCGCCATGTCTGTCTGTCCGTCCGTCTGTCCGTCCTCGCTTAATCTCTGTGACCATTAGCACTAGAAAGCTGAAATTTGGTACCAATATGTATATCAATCACGCCGACAAAGTGGTAAAATAAAAATTGGAAAAAAATGTTTTATTAGGGTAGCCCCCCTATATGTAAAGTGGGAAGTGATTTTTTTTTTATTTCAACCCTAACGTGTGATATATTGTTGGAAAGGTATTTAAAAATGAATAGGGGTTTACCAACATCATTTTTTGATAATGTCAATAATTTCGGAAATAATCGCTCCAAAAGTAAAAACAATGTGCCCCCCCCCCCCCTAACTTTTGAACCATACGTTTAGAAAATATGAAAAAATCTGAAAAGTAGAACTTTATAAGGACTTTCTAGGAAAATCATTTTGAACTTGATGGAAACAACAGTTTTTGTACAAAAAAGACAAAAAGTTGTACAAAATAATTTCTGGACTATGTTTGTAGTATAATCGTATATGCAAGCATTTTTTTAACTTCGTTTACATATTTTATTATATTTTTACGGACGAGAAACTACGGAACCCTACACTGAGCGTGGCCCGACACGCTCTTGGTCGGTTTTTTTTTTTGATGGTACGGAACCCTCGGTGCGCGAGTCCGACTTGCTCTTGGCCGGTTTTTTTTTTTATAAACACGTAAGAAACGTGTTAATTATCCATTTGCAGAACTTTAAGTTGCAAATCAGTTAATTCATAAATTCTTAATAGTTCTCCACTTAAGTTCACTGACAGTTAATAGTAACAATAAAACGAATTAGTCCCGACGGCCGACATTTGAGTATACACGTATTATTATCTAAATCATAAAACAGTTTAGCTCTGTTTTTATTTTTAATTTTTATTTGTGATACGTTTGCTCTTAACTCTAGTCTAGGTCAGAGGTGACAGAGACAAAGTCGACGATCTCACTTTGAAGAGATTAGGGTTGTATGCGCTCGGAAACACAGACGCAGGTAGTGAGTTCCACTCCTTTGCTGTGCGCATTATAAAAGACATTTGGAAGCGCTTAGTGCGAATTGGTGGAATAGCAACCAGGTAGGGATGGTAACTGGCAGTGCGTCTAGATGTCCGATGGTAGAAGGGGGCCGGTGGAATGAGGTCGTGGAGTTCTCGGGCACACTCTCCGAAGTACAATCTGTAGAAGACCGACAAGCAGGCAACTTTGCGGCTCTATTGCAGATAAACTAAATAAATAAGATTGTACGATTCATTCACACTACACGCTTCTAACATTCTGACTCTCATTCAAAGGCTATTTTTGGCTACGTCGTCAGAATGTATCGTAAATATTAGGTTCTATGTACAATATAGGTATATAAATCCATCTGCCTAGCCTTTTCCCAACTATGTTGGGGTCGGCTTCCAGTCTAACCGGATGCAGCTGAATACCAGTATTTTACATGGAGCGACTGCCTATCTAACCTCCACAACCCAGTTACGGGGTAATACGATACCCCTCGGTAAGACTGATTGTCAGACTTTCGGGCTTCTGACGACCCGTAACGACTGTCAAAGATCCTCAAATGACAGCCGGGACCAACGGCTTACCGTGCTTTCCGAGGCACGGAGGAGTCTCGGTATGAAAAGATGGTCACCCATCCACAGACCAACCCCGGCAAGCGTAGCTTAACCTGATGGATCGACCCAAGCGGCTGTTATTACATAGCCACGAGCTATATAACTATAGCGAGCAATATAGGTATATAAATATATGTTCTATACTAGCACTTTGCCAGCGACTACGTCACGTCCACCCTATGTTCCCCATTTCGTGGAAATTTCGAGAAAATCCTTATTCCTTGTCTAGCTACCATCGAGGTCACTGGCGGTGAACCAGTTTCTAACCTTATTACTAAGGTTATAATTTTGAAAATGTGTGTAATAACCGCCAGTGTCCGCGCCGGTACCTACGTCTTGAAAGAAACTTCTGGGCAAAATTTCAGCTTTCTAGGTTCAAGAGTTTGGGTTTATTGAAGATTCTCAGCGTAATTTGGCTGACAACTAGACTTACTAAGGATATCGTGTTACCTGATATTTCGGTTGTGGAGGATATAGCCGGTTGCTCCATGTAAAATGCTCGCATCCGGTTAGACTGGAAGCCGACCCTTTTTTTTTTGTTATTGTGGATGGGAAATCATCAAATAACTTCTCCCGCTCTGGGTGGAGCGGAAGGGCGTGTCAGACTTTTACTGACTAAAACCCACCCGTGTTCCTTCAGTTGCCTATGCCAGGGCCACGGTATCTTTTTCAAACAACCCGCGACCCCAGCGGCATCGGCCCTATTGGACCCCATCTTCTGCTGACATCTCTTTGAGGCGCGCGTGGAACACAACGCGCCGTCAACCCGGGCCTGGTCCTCACCGGACGGCGAACTACCCACTACTCACCGTCCGCAAGCCCGCGCCTACGGTGGCCGGGAATCGGCTATCGATTCCCGCCGCCCAGGGCGTCTCCTGCGGCGACTGAGGGCGTGAGGCTGCCTCTCCCTCACGCGTTCCGCCTCCTCCTTCGCGAGCATTACCGCTTCGCAGAAGGAGGTGACGGCCTCCCATGCACTCTCGCTCCGCACCATGGCCTGGACCAGGCTCGGACGCGAGAGATCGCCGCCGCCGATCGCCTCCGTGAGAACACGGCGGTGCTCTGCCCAAGCCGGGCAGACCTCCACTGTATGCTCCACCGTGTCCTCTGGGCGATCCACACAATGGTGACACCCGGGCGTTTCCTCCCGCCTTATGCGAAACAGGAACCTCCCGAAACATGGAAGCCGACCCTAACATGGTAAAAAATCAAAATCGGTTCAGTCGTTTGGGAGCTACGATGCCACTGAGAAACACAGATACACATGTTAAAACACTCTAATGTTTCCGTCAAGGGTTAAAATGCTAGGCAAGATGATGACTCACAGTGCTATCTTAATAATTTATGGATACAATTGGCTGAGGTATATTGCGAAAAGAGGGCCTTGTGGCTAAGTAAAAACAGCCGCACGCGTCGATTGATCACGTTAAGCTACGCATGCCGCGGTAGGTCGGGAAGCTCGTTAAGCCGTTGGTCCCGGCTGTCATTCTAGATATCTTTGCCAGTCGTTACAGGTCGTCAGAAGCCCGAAAGTCTGACAACCAGTCTTACTAAGTAGTATCGTGGGCTGTGGAGGTCAGATAGGCAGTCGCTCCATGTAAAATACTGGTAATCCGGGTAGACTGGAAATCGACCCCAACATAGTTGGGAAAAGGCTAGCCAGATGATTAAGTAAATTGGCGATATGAAATAATCGCCCTGTCACTCTAAAATTAAATAATAAATAAAGATAAATAGTAATTACAAAGCATTTATTACCCAGGCGATCCGATTTAACTCGCCAAAACTAAAAAAAAAATAACAAAAAAATCGTCTTGAAAAACTGTAGTTTACTACAGATTTTTTCATCATCATATTCAATTTTTATTTAACCTACTTTTTTGAAGTCGGTTAAACAAAAATTGAATATGATGATTCATCAAAATTCGTTCACTCGTTTTTGATGATTCTTTCACAAACGTAATCTACATACTTTCAGGAAGGTTTTAGTATATAATAGATTTGGTAATTATTCTTATGTACGAAGTTATATACATAAATGTTCTGTATCTCCAGCAATTCTAAACGGATTTTGATGATTCTTCTTTTCGTTTGTCTTGGACTTATGTACCTATGTATATATATATTCAACTTAAATGGAAAAATAAATTTACTTTCAAAAATTATAATAATAATAAAAATAACCTAGGACATTATTCACACACGGTCATCTGATCCCAAACTAAGCAGAGCTTGTACTATGGAAACCAGATAACTGATATACTACATATACTACTTTTTTTTTTGTAAATACATACCTACATATATAGATAATTACACCCAGACTCAGAACAAACAGACATGTTCATGCGCACAAATGTTTGTCCTGGATGGGAATCGAATCCACGACCTGCGGCATGATAGGTGGTATCTTAACAAACCACGCCAACTGGCCTGTCAAAAAAACCGACTTCAAACGCCAAAAAAGAATAAAATAACTGTCATAAAAAACTTAACAGCCTTTGAAGTCGGTGTCATCATTTCTTCAATGTCAATGCACCTTAGCTTGGCACAGACTTCAGAAGCTGTTAAGTTTTTAAGAAAGTTATTATATTCGTTTTAAATTTTTGGAGTCGGTTTTTACTTTTTTAAAGTAAATGTTTCAATCTCTTAGTGACCTAATATAAATCAGAGGAACCCTGAACCTCCTGATAAGAGATAAATACGCGCGTGCTCCGTTATCAATGAATGAATATCACACTTTAAAATGACTGAACTCAATTTTTTGTGGAGCTTCTATACTACGTATACTTAGGTATAATATTTTACGTGAATGTCACTGATTATTTAGTTTTTAGGACAAATGATATAATTACAGTAAACGTTTGATAAAACTGTCTACTAATTCTTGGTACTAATCCCAGTAATTACTAAAATAAATGCCAAAGCTTGGACTGTCAGTTGCTCTTAAAAAGCTGAACTGATTTGGATAAAATTTAGCTCACAAATAGACTGTGCCCTGTGGGCTTAGCATGACCAGTTGTCTATCTCTACGAAGAGTAGACAAGCTTTTCTATGCAAATACACATTTTGTTTCTCCGTTTTTGACATCGCACCGTAAAAATCCTTCTACAAATTGTCATTTTGTCTTCCGTTTCTAGTGATCTTTGTGTGGGCCTTTTTTATGTATACTATTTTGGAAGAAAATTGTCTAGGGTAGTAGACAATTTGATTTTGTAATCGCCATGCTAAAGACAGTAGAAAACTTTCTACTGGACGGCCGCAAAGTATATACGGTCATCTACAAAATTTATTTTTCTCTTCTTTTGCTTATATCTCGAAAACAGTATGTCCTATCGAAAAAATAACCCCGTAAAACTCGACATGTAGGTAATAATTTTTCATATTTTCTATACAAAAAGTGAAAAATTCCATATATTCCATATTAAACACGTTCAGCATCGCATCTTCTCCGACGCTACGGGCTCGCCTCCGCAGTTGTATTTATATGCGTGACTTAATATTTGTAAAAATTGAGAACAGAAAAAAAATCCTATGAAAAAACAAAGAACTCTGAGCAAAAAAGTGAATTTCGTAAAAGTGCAGTTGACTCTTTCTACTTTGTTGCCGTCGTACTGTCTACACGGTAACGTCATATTTGTCTACTCTTCCGTCGACAACACGCTTCTCTACGGTGCTCGTGCTAAGCCGGCTGGATATCAGCATTCTTTTGTTACACTAAATTGTATCTTACTACCGAGCATAGCCCTCTTCATTCTAGTTATAAGCCACTAGCATTAAATTTTGGCGAAACAGTTACCAATATAACGTGAATGCTGCGTTTGTTATGCAAAAGAGAGCATTGAGAACTATGCTTCGTTTAGACCAAACTGAATCGTGTAAGGAACATTTTATCGAGCTAGGTATTTTAACAGTACCTTGTCTTTATATTTTAATTCTCCTTACTCATTTACATAAAAATCTAAATAAGATAGAAACCGACACTGAGAGAGAATATAGAGTAAAAACTCGGAGAAAAGACCTGCATACTATCCTCCAAGCAAAACTAAATGTTGTAAAACACGCATCAAGTGTGCAGTCTATAAATATATTTAATAAATTACCACCAGAATTAAAGAATATTCCAAATTTGATAAATATTTAGAAATAAGCTGAGGACATTATTAATTAAGAAATGTTATTATTGTATTGACGAATTTTGTAAGGATAAAAAATAATGATTGGTAAATTATCAATTTTAGAATGTAGTGCAATAATTTCATTTAGCAATAATAATATCATGACATATAATAATTGACATTTATGTACCCTTATTATTATTATTATTTTGTTAAAGTGTATTGATATTTCGACACAAATGTATGTTTGTTTATGAAATAAATAACTAAACTAAACACTATATGGCCCTTAATTCTGTATGACGTACCTACAAGAAGTAGTTCCTCTAGGATCCGATTGGCAGCTAGTATAGGTTGGTATAGCTTTGATAAAATATGTAGATAGTAGCTTCTGCCCGCGTCTTCAACCGCATGAAATTTCTTGTCCTCTCGACTCACCGCGTCGCATCGCAACGCCTGGACACGCTATTACTTCGTTTTCGCTTAGCGTTCTTTCTGACTTTTTTTTATTTTTGCTCAGCTCCTAAGGGTCATAGCGAAATTCAAAAATAATTTTTCAATCCGTTCCAGAGATTAGCAGCGCGTTCAGACAGACAAAGACACAAACTCTTCAGCTTTATTGTTGGTTTAGATATACATATACGAGTATAGATTACGCATAAAAGGCCTATTCAAACCTAAGCGGTATTCGCTGCCGCTATGGGTAGAGAAAACCGAGTGGGTATGCGGTAATATTACTGTTCATTCATCTATACCGCTTTTGCCGCGAAACATAATTAATACTAAAGGCCTATTCAAACCTAAGCGGTATTCGCTGCCGCTATGGGTAGAGAAAACCGAGTGGGTATGCGGTAATATTACTGTTCATTCATCTGTACCGCTTTTGCCGCGAAACATAATTAATACTAAAGGCCTATTCAAACCTAAGCGGTATTCGCTGCCGCTATGGGTAGAGGTACATACCGCGCGGGTTTCGCTTAGGTATTTAGTATTATGTTTCGCGGCAAAAGCGGTACAGATGAATGAACAGTAATATTACCGCATACCCACTCGGTTTTCTCTACCGCAGACGGTAGCGAATACCGCTTAGGTTTGAATAGGCCTTTAATACCTAAGCGAAACCCGCGCGGTATTACCTCTACCCATAGCGGCAGCGAATACCGCTTAGGTTTGAATAGGCCTTAAACAAGATGAGGTTGACGACGCTGAATCTTTTAAAATCAGCGTTCAGTCCAAAGTTCAAACCACTGTCAATGACGTCATACAACAGATACATGATATAAGAATCTGCACAAGAAACATGAGTACATTTGTACAAATAACTTATTACAAATGGCAAAAAATACACAATGTTCCGGCCATTCAATCTCAAGGTGTTGATATTGAACCGTTTGAACTTTAGTATAAAGATCGAAAGAAGTAGGTATTCTAACACGTCATGCTTAATTTATAAAAATCGACTTCTTCTCTTTTCGGCACGAGTTATCTATACATATTCCGTACTATCATATATTTAAAAGAAAAAACTTTTTAGCAAAAAATAAAACCGACTTCTAAAACAAAACACTACAAAGTGAAAAATAACTTTAATTTCGGCAGTCGGTGTCCTTGGTTTTGTATTTTCGTTTTTTGCCACCGACTTCCGAAATTAAAGTTATTTTTCACTTTGTAGTGTTTTATTTTAGAAGTCGGTTTTATTTTTTGCTAAAAAGTTTTTATTTTTCACTTTTTAGTTGTGGAACCTACCCCACACAAATTCGAATACATAATTGAGCACAATCATTGTAGATATAGCCATGTAAATAACAGTGATAGGAAGTTATTAAAACATCATCACATCATCCATATAAAATAAGTGGGAAATATACGCATTATTGAAGCTAACTCAAAAACTCCCCAAACAAAGTTAATAAAATTTATATGGGACCACCTCGGAAGTATACCCTTTCAAACAAAAAAAAAAATTCCAAATCGGTCCATCCGTCTTTGAGTAATCGCGTAACAAACATACAAAAAAAAAATACAGACGAATTGAGAACCTCCTCCTTTTGGAAGTCGGTTAAAAAGTGTGTTATTTGGAGACACCGTTTTATTTTTCCTGTAGTCTTTACATAAACTTCTATCACACAGATTAATTTCAGAATTTTCTCTATGCAAACTTCGGAGATACGGGAGGAACGGTATTTTTTTTTTACATTTTTCATCAAAAGTCGAAAGCTATGAGGCTTAAAATAAAGTGTTTGAGAATGTGCAAACAGCGTTCTTTCATATTATGCCTACATGCCCTAGTAGCCCCGCTTCGAATTTTTGAGACCCCCTTTCAGTCCCTGTTGCAAAAAATATATATGTATTTTTATTTCTTTCTTATTTGCAAAATAATTGGGTTAATATCATCTAAAACTATTCTAAAATTCAAGTTGATAGCATTAGTAGTAGTTCTTGAGATATCCAGCTGTGACAGACAGACAGACTGAGTCGCACCATAAGGGTTCCTTTTTACCATTTTGGTACGAAACCCTAAAAAGACGTATCTGACATTTTTTTCGAAATAGAGTTATTTACATATTCGGAATCAGCAAAAAAAAAAGACGCACTTACCAGTATTTTTAAATAGGTGTATACTTGACGAAAACCTAATAATTCTTACTATTTAAAGACGCATCTGCCTTTGTATCTCATAGTTTAAACAGGACAAAATGTTTATTTTTTCTCCATTTCAATATTCCTGTAGATACGTCCTGTCCTTTTCCCTTACGGCGGTAGTGTAGCTGGAAGTGGCTACTAAGTAACGGAAGTGCGCGACAGATCGGTAGTCGACAAGGTGGTCGGTAGCTGCTACATTTTAACCGACTTCAAATAAAGCAGGAGGTTCTCAATTCGGTTGTATGTTTATTTTAAATGTTTGTTACCTCAGTACTCCGTCATTTATACACCGATTTGGAAAGTTCTTTTTTTATTGGAAAAGATATACTTCCAGATTGGTCCCATTTTTATCAAAATCTAGTTCTGATGATGGGATCTATGAGGAATTAAGGGAACTCCTCAATGATAATAAGTATTTCACGGCTGGCGATAACATCTCTCGATTAATATAGTTAAGCAACTATGACGGACGCGAATAGTTGTGGGGTAGGTACAACAACTAAAAAGTAAAAAATAAAAAAAATTTGACAAAAAAAAACCGACTTCTTAAAAAAATAACTTTAATTTCGGAAGTCGGTGTCTTTGGTTTTGTATTTTCTTTTTTTGCCACCGACTTCCGTAATTAAAGTTATTTTTCACTTTGTAGTGTTTTTTTTTTTTTGGTAGTCGTTTGTTTTTGTCGTCAAAAAGTTTTTTATGAACCCATTGTATTGTGTATTTGCTTAAAGCCTCTCTGACTACTAGACATGCTTTTGTAAACTGAGTCTATATATATTTAGGACCCGATTTATATAATAAGCTCAAAGTGCCACTTACAAACATTGTAGTCTGAAGATATGCGAATATTTGGGTACACTTGATTACACAGACACTGCTAAGAAGCTTCTAGAATTACTTCAATAATTATGTAGATATTAAATTAGTAATTTTTTAATTTGTATTTAGTAGGATAATAGTATTTCAATAATTATTTAAATATAAGTAGGATAGTATTATTTCAATAATTAATTAAGTATGGTCAAATAATATTATAAATATCAGTTGATCGCTTAGTCTGGGGATGGCCTGAAACACAGGTTTTTATTAACCTAGCTCAGGCAGGTCGCCACAAGTTAAAATTGTCTGTACCAACGCACCTTTCATAGGTAATTAAAATCCTGTGTAAATTAAACAAGTATTTGTATAAGTAATTAAGCCAATCTGTTAAGATCTAGGTACTACTAGCCACCACCAACTTTATGCGAAATGTACGAAAACTGTAGTTCGCTTCTTCCTCGATGACCCCATAACTCTTCTCCAGGAGAGCAGTAGGGACCGTAGGAACAAAAACAGATCCACATTCCGACTTCACCGCCGAGGTCCCTTGCGACGACCCCGAAGTAATTGTCCCCCCCCCCCCCCCCCCCCCGTCCCTTGCTCGGTAATGAAGTGCCAGCTGGTGGCGTAGCTGAGCCAGTAGCTTTAAATTCCCCTGACAATAATAATTACCATGATTTGATCCAGCCTGTCCCATCTTGCTGTCCTCCCTCCAGCGACGCCCTCAGCCGAGGTTCGTTCTCCCTTAGCGTGTAGTCGCTTAGTTTTGTAAGTTTTATGCCCTGGCTGGAGGCTTTGAGTTCGCTTAAGGCAGCCACAAAATTGACGGGTTAAGTAGTCATAACCTCTCTTGCCATACATTAAAAAAAAAAAAAGTTCGCCACTAGGTGGCGGTGTTTTGTGGCTGTAGCGTGTTGCCTGTGTGCTGCACGGCTTAATGTTTCAGGATGATCTGCCTTCGAAACTCTAGGCAAATTTTACTAAAAAATAAGAAGTTTAAAACATAGTTATTGACCAGTAACCAATCTTGAAATCGGTTCTCAGATTCCGAAGTTCTGACTACCTGCAATAGTTGAACGAACTCTTGTAGGTAAGGAGGAACCTTGATATTAATATCAAATTAGGATCCGATATCCATTGCAAAGAGGTATTATTCGTAATGTAACCTTGAACGACTTTTTTGCACAGTACATCGTATCTGTCTATGTAATAATTTTCTAAATATAGAATCGACTAAATTACAGCGAATTTTATACCTTTTCAACCTTGGCAATGCATGACTTGGTCATGCATGTTTTACAGACAATTTTACGGGATTAATACAAAAGAGTATGTGCGATTTTGAGCCTTAACTCATCGGGAAGCCATGGCGGCGTAGCCAGGTCGCGTCGCCAACAAAATGTATGGTATGCAGCGCAAAAGTACGTTAGGTGAGCCACCCAACCGCGTGCCCGTGTTTCCGCCACAAGCGGCTGAGAAGGACACCGTGGAGTTTTAGTGGGTTGGAGTCCCACATAACTGCACTATCTCCCCGTGGTAGTGCAGTATGCATGAGCATTTCATTTCTGTAAACATATCGATTTACTATGTACGAGAGTGCGCAAATTAATATATGTTTTTAAAAATTTACGGAATGTAGCTGACCATAAATTATTTAAACAGGTTTATTTAGCTTTGTGTTAATCCATTCTTACCTATTGCATAACTTCTTGGGGTGGTGCTGCAAAAATAATTTTACTGCCTTTAGAGCGCGCGCAAAGAGCAGTTCTGAAGGTTGCTACCTCTCGCCCTTTTAGATTTCCTACGCACCATGTAATGTACTAACAGTGCGCAATTATTCGTTCTGAGTATAATACTACACCAACACGCTGCACTACCTTTTGACCCAGTACCGTCTGACAAGAGAAGGAAGGACTTGGTTTGCATCAAGCCTCAAACTAAACATGCGTTTGCTAATCGATTTTATGTATTTTTAGGACCTTTTTTGTATTTAATAGACTCAACAAGGTACTAAACCTCTATAGGGAAAATTATAAAAAATGTAGTATGATGTTATCAGAATATTTATCGATACTCAATTACACAGACACTGAAAATCTACTAGAAATTTTGTCATAAGGATAATTTATGCCCTCGTAAGTATTTACTTTTGTATATTTACGTAGGCTAGTTTTAGGTATTAATGTACCAATATGCTTCTTCTCATAGTTGTTAAAAGATTATTTTTATTTTTTAAATATCACTTTTACTTCAAATTTTAATGTCCCAATGAAATTGAAATGTAAAGCGATGGCCTGAAACACAGGTTTGAATAAACCTAGATCGGGTGGGTCGCTACCTAACATTCTAATTCCAAACTATCATTACTTGCACTGTAACTAAACATATACTTAAGCATTAGTTTATTATTAGGCTCCATAATATATTGTATTGGAAATTTACTAATAACTGACTAAATGTACACTTTTTGAAATATTTTTATTAAATAAATTATTATTATTATTATTATTCTTTTTTATACTTTTACGTATCTCGGCGTTGCGCCGGCTTAACCCTAGAAAGATAGTCTGCGTAAAAATGACGCATGCGTTTGCGAAATATAGCTCTCTCTTTCTTAATAGCGCGAATCCATAGGTACGCGTTTAGGACATCTCATTCGTCGCTGGGAGCTTCCATATGGCGCACGTGTCCGCGAGGTAAGTGTAACCGATTTTGAAATATAACGACCGCGTGCGTTAAAATTACGCATGATTATCTTTTACGTGACTTTTATGATTTTGACTTGTATTATTTGTTTTTATTTTTTTATGTTATTATAACTGTATATCATAACTTACATTAACAGTTTCTTTTATAGATATTGAAGCAACAATGGGTAGTAGAAACTTGGACGAAGACCGTATCCTGGCCAGTCTCATGCAAAGTGACGACGAGCTTCCCTGTGAGGATACCGACAGTGAAGTAGGTGACCATGAGAGTGAAGATGACGTGCAGAGCGACACAGAAGAAGCTTTTATAGATGAGTTAGAAGAGGAACAGCCGACGTCAAGTGAAAGTATAATCCGAGATGGACCAAGCACCACTGAACAACCAATCTCCACATCAGTCTCTCGAAGGATCGTAACCTTGCGACAGAGGACTATCAGAGGTAACATTGATATGTGCCAAAAATGTTTGTAACTGATTTTTATAGAATTGTATGTTTCTAATATGTTTAAGATATTGTTATTGTTGATTATGCGAAAAAAAAGGCTGATTATTATAGTTAAAAACAATTTGTAATAGAAAAAAGAAAGTGATAAAAAAAAATGTTGATTTATGACAGAAGTTTATAGGTTTTGTTTTTTTAAATAAAAAAAAATTATAAATATATTAACTGCAGTTTTAATTATTCTTATATATTGTGTATATATATATAACATACATTTCTATTGAAATAAATTAAAAAACACCAACCTACAGCTAAATAAAACACATGCGTCAATTTTACGCATGAGTATCTTTTCCGTACTACACAATATGATTATCTTTCTAGGGTTAATGGGGTAGTACGGGCCGAAGCCAAGTGCTACCCCTGGAAATTGGCGAGAATAGGATGAGATGATGGTGTGTTCGAAATTTGTGATGGTGAGTGTGTCTGTCCATGAGACTGTGTTCGTGCGATGGTTGCTGCACTCGTGTGTGAGGTGACAATTGATGTTTCGTTGTCATTTTGCAGAAATTTTCTGACAATCCTGCAGGTATTCAAGATTGCAGCTTTCTGAAGAGTCTGATATGTGTAGGGTGGTAAATCGAGTATTTTTAAAGACTGGTGGAGCTGTTTAGGTATAACACCTGTTGTTGACAATACTATAGGAACTATGGTGACATTGCTAAGCCGCCACATTCGGCTGATTTCTATTTTCAGGTCTGTATATTTTGAGAGTTTTTCTGCTATAGTATTCTGTAGATTGTGTGTATTAGGAACGGCTATGTCTATGATTTGTGCAGTTTTGTTAATTTGATCTAATAACGTAAGGTCTGGTCTATTGTAGTGTATTGTTTTGTCGGTGAGGATAGCTCTGTCAAAGTACAGCTTGTGTGTGGAGTTTTCGAGAACAGTTTCAGGTTGATATTTATAATAAGCTACAGGTGGTGAAGGGATTAATTTATATTTGTTTACTAATTTTTGGTGGATTATATTAGCTATCTGGTCATGTCTGTTTTTGTAATCAGTCTGGACTATTGCTTTACACGCACCCGTGATGTGTTGAATGGTTTCGGAAGAACTATTGCATCGCCTACATCTGTCTATGGTTTGTGGAACTTGCATTAAGTGTTTCTGGTAATTACGAGTTTCTATTACTTGGTCCTGAATAGCTATCATGAACCCTTCTGTCTCAGGGAACATTTCTCCACGCCTTAACCATTCGTTCGACGCTAACTTGTCGACGTTAGGTTGATTAAGATCATGTCGATGTCGCCTATGCAGTGACTTTTGGGTCCATTCTGCGATTTTAGTCTGTCGGTCAGTCTGTTGTATTATTATTATTTCTCCACGGAAAAAAAAGGTGAGCCACCCACCTTAAAGCTCTATAAGTTTAGTTGTCAGCGCGCCTGGCGACGTCGCCATGGCGTCCCGGTGAAATAGGGCACTTTATGCTTTCTAAGGTGACGGTATTGTCGTGGACGTCCACGTCCATAAAATACGTGCAAGTTAAAACATTATCGTGGACGGAAATTTAAAAGCGTCCTCATATATTTCCATACATTTTAATTCCGTGTTATCGTGGTGTAGTGACGTGGACGTCCACGACTTATCATTATCTTAGAAGCTTTATTATAAAAGCGGACAATGTTTTTCTTTAGCCGTGAAGCATTCAAGTTACCTTTTTATTGGGATAAATCAAATTAAAAACGTAAAACTACCAAATTCACATAGGTAACTGTGGGTAGAGTAGGTTTGTTAATCTTTCCACATTAAAAAAAAAAGAACCGGCCAAGTGCGTGTCGGATTACGCACAATGAAGGGTTCCGTAGTTGGGAGGAATTTATCCCAAGAAAAAACTTAACATTGTAGTTGAACAACATGTTTTCCTTTACATTCCAACTGCAAATGTAAGTTTGTATGCACAATATTGAGAGATTTACCATGTTATTTTAAGACCATAGGTTTCTTATTTTTTCCTGTAATCTTAAAGGTATTGAACTATTTTTCTAACATTTTAGGCTCAGTAGTTTCGGAAATAAAAGGGCGGAATGGTCAATTTTCGTCTATTTTCTTAAATAACTTAAAGTTATGTGGGAAATGGAACGTAAGTGGAAGTAAGGGAGAAAGTGCTATGTGTGAGTGGGAGAGTGATAGACAAGGGAGAAGGGATTAGAGCGACGCAGTTAGTACGGAGTGGGTAAGGAACGCCATGTAAGATTGGACTAACGAAGTGTGCTAAGAAAAATAAAAGACGAGAATTCAAGACTACGATATTTATTTGGAAGAATCCTGTATCCCACAGTTATTTAAGAAAATAGACGAAACAAGCCGTCTGTAGCAGCGTCCGCAAACAGCTTATTTTAAAATTATAAGAAAAATATTATTGAGACCGTCAGCAAGCTCTTTCATTTAATATGTCACACGGTACATTTGCAAAACATGATTGTTTTTTTTTCTTATTTGCCCCCCAAAATTGACCCCCATATTCAAAATTCATTTATTTACGTTACACGTCCGTGTTTGGGTCACAGAAATTCATACGTGTACCAAATTTCATCTTAATCGGTCCGTTAGATTCGGAGCAAATCGGCTGTGACAGACGGCCAGATAGACACACGAGTGATCTTATAAGGGTTCCGATTTTCCTTTTGAGGTACGGATATTTATATATAGTTAGGTGTGTATATTATATTTATATGTAACTATATCTTTATATTTAAATAAATATTTATTCCTCATCTCTCGCTGTTGCACCTACCACTGTTTGTATCTGCGTCACCCAAAGGTCGACTGGTAGAAAATGCCTATGGCATTAAGTCCGCCTCTGTACATTTTGTGTGCTTAAAGTATTAAATAAATAAATAAATAAATATCCGCCACAGAAAATCCCAAAAACATCCAGCTCGACATGGACATTGAACCTAGAACTTCACGCTCGACAGCCACTTTATACAACCACCGTCTAAATCGAGGCTGTCCGGATATTTGCGAACCTCACACAATACCGGGCACACGTGGCCGATGTAACGTCATGAAATTTATTTTTAACATTACTTATCAGGACTTTTGCTGCGTTTGGCAACATTACAACATTGTTATTTATGGATTTACAACATTAGCTAGCATTCCTTTCTATCGTCAAAAAGTAATAAAAATAATAAAGATTTATTGAACAAAAATGGTTGAAGAATCAAACACTTACATACAAAACGATGCGTATACAATAATAGCGTATTACAATTATATAGGAAGTCCGTTTACGGTGATCAAACTGAACAACTTTTTCCCGGGGACCAACATCGTAATCGTGAAAAAAAAATCAGTCGTCCCATACATTTGGTCAAGTAGGTATTGAAGTTTTGTATGGGACGATATATTTTTTGTTTTTTTTATGATTACGATGTTGGTCCCCGGGAAACAGTTGTTCAGTTTGATGGTCTGTACCACACCCTTAATTTTCACTACACCGTAAACAGACACCCTGTATAACCATTAGTATTATAAGCAGACTTTGTATGAACTCTGATATCCAAAGAAAGATTTAACTTGTGTTAAGGATTCTATTTATGTGAGAATTCACATAAATGAAATACATATGTTGCCAAGCAAAGTCAAAATTTATCAATTACGGAATCGCGAGATTTTTACGATAGATACAAAAGTGCATTCCATAATAGCCAACACCTCCACTTTAGGTAAATATGCAGCCGAATATCGATCTGTAGTTCATAGATCGGATATAAAAAATCCCGGGATTCCGGGATTGATAAATTTGGCGTTTTTATTTTTGGATACTGCACTGTTCCTTCACAGAATTCTCATGTATAATTAATTACCCAGTAAGGTCAAACGCATGTATTACGTATCTTTCCATGTAACCTTCAATTTTTCTTCGTAACTAATCGGATTTTTCCTCATTTCTGTATAAGTTACGATGTTTTATTAAAATTCACTGAAAGTACACCTCGTTGTTCTGTAAATTCTTCATGGCTGCCGAATTAAAGATTTAAGTTAGATTTTACGGATTAATAAAAACCGATAGACGACAAATGGCAAGTAACAATCCGGCAATTTCATAATTTTTTTTCATAGTGAAAATGTGACTACTATTTGCAATTTTTTGATAAATATGTTGTAATGTCAGTTATATTAAATAAGGCCTTATTGCTGAATTCCTGCGACAATGTCGAAAATGTACATAGTGATGGCTCTAGTATACTGCCCCAAAAAATATAGCCGATTAATACCTCTTCGGTTATAAATGTTAAGGACTGTTCAAATTGAGGCGAATCCGGCGCGGGATGCAACTGGCGTAACTATTCGCGCCGGTTAGAACACCTCCATACAAGTTAATGTACAGACGCCAGCACATCAAGCTACTACAGTCTGTCAGATTTCTTTAATAGATTTTCGACTTTATTGCTAAAACATTAGGTTTCAATGTTGATTGGGAAAATCTGACAGTTTCGGGTAGGTTGACCTGCTGCAGCTGGCGTCTGTACACTATCAGCGCAAGCGAATTTCGTTGCCATTCCGTTTGGCTTTCGTAGAGAATATTTATTTTTAGTAAAGATAATATGAATTTAAATTAAATTTGAAAAAAATCACAGATACAATTATCTATTATAGGGTGATTGGTAATTAGTGACCGATATTTTAGATTACAAACAACTTTTACTATGGGACCAAACCTGAATTCGCGAAAAAAAACAGCTGTCCCATACATTCATGTTCGCATAACTCGTCAAAATGTGCGAGCAGCTGATTTTTTTGTCGCGATTTCACGTTTGTTCCATAGTAAGTTGTTTGTTATCGTGAGTACAATCATGTGTTTAATTATCGGTCACTAATTACCAGTCACCCTTTATATATATGTATATAAAAATCAATTGCCGTGCATTAGTCTCGCAAAAACTCGAAAATGGCTCGACCGATTTCAATTTTTTTTTGTTTGTTTGGTTTATGTCAATACTGGGGTGGTTTAGAAGAAAAGAAAATTAGGAAAATCCCAAAAAAGCCACCGATAAATCGAAAAAAAAAAAACAAAATTTTGTCTCGCGTGGTACAAAGTTCACTGGGTCATCTAGTAGATAACAAAATACGTCTTTACATAATATCTTAAGTAGTTTGAAAGTAATATAATTTTTATGTGGTTTGGGTAGACATTATTTCCTGAATTTATTTCATAAAGTCTTTTACGACAATACTTTCACCTGTTATTGGCATCTGTGTAAGCCCAACACTGTTATAATACCTACTGTTAATTGATATTTTGTATACAGAAGCTGTTGGTGTACCTTTACAAATAAAAAAATAATACTTAAATATTCACATAATAGAACTGGTGTGTACGCGTTCTTTTCTTTTTTGTGGATGGGAAATCATCAAATAACTTCTCCCGCTCTGGGTGGAGCGGGAGGGCGTGTCAGACTTCTACTGACTAAAACCCACCCGTGTTCCTTCAGTTTCCTGTACCAGGGCCACGGTAACTCTTTCGAACAACCCGCAACCCTGGCGGGCATCGGCCCTAGCGGACCCCTTCAGCTAGTGCTGACATCTCTTTGAGGCGCGCGTGGAACACAACGCGCCGTCGAGCCGGGCCTGGTCCTTACCGGACGGCGAGCTACCCGTTGCTCGCCATCCGCAAACCCGCGCCTACGGTGGCCGGGAATCGGCTATCGATTCCCGACGCCCAGGGCTTCTCCTGCGGCGACTAGGGGCGTGAGGGCGCAAAGATTGCCTCTCCCTCACGCGTTCAGCCTCCTCCTTCGCGAGCATTACAGCTTCGCAGAAGGAGGTGACGGCTCCCCATGCACTCTCGCTCCGTACCATGGCCTGTACCAGGGCCGGACGCGAGAGATCGCCGCCGCCGATCGCCTCCGCGAGGACGCGGCGGTGCTCTGCCCAAGCCGAGCAGACCTCCACCGTACGCTCCACCGTGTCCTCCGGCCGATCCACACAATGGTAACACCCGGGCGTATCCTCCCGCCTTATCCGGAACAGGAACCTCCCGAAGACGCGTTCTAGTTTGACATATTTTTTTACATAACATAGGTACTTGCATTATTTGAAGACGTAATAGCGGATTTAAAAGTCTCTAAAATCATATACCTAATTGCGTCTTAAATCCAGGCATACTTCAACTCCCAAAAATGGGTATGACCACTATCCAGCTTACCCAATAGTTGGCCTTATATTTAGACGTTTAGTAAGGCACAAATCATTCATAGTAGGTAGCTACTAAAAATCGCGGCTAGAATTTAGAATCTCAATTTATGGACGTATTATGAAAACATTTGCTAATTTTACATCAGAATGCGAGATCAGGTATTCCGCTATTTCGGAATCGTTTAGATTCCGCGAATGGTTTATTAAGAGAATTCTGTAGGAGGATGACGACCCGGCCCCGTGGTATGTAGCTCCTGGTAAAGGAAAGACCAAAATTGGTGAACTGGCCAGAATAGTCGCATCTTGTCGTCTTCAGCCGACTTCACCCACTTATAAGAAGATTTTGCTATTATCTTCCGGTAACACTGCTCATCTGATCACTACGCTTTTAACGACGATTTAAAACGGATAGTGTTAAATGGGGTGTCAGGCTCGCCCCCTATCAGTTTGGGCTTAAGGCGAAAGCGTCAAGGTAGCCCGCGAAATTCAAATTTTCTTACGTTTTTTTGGAATTTACAAGTCGTTATTATATTGTACGTTGATCAAATTATAATTTGCGGTCGTAACAAATATCTATTTACATAATTAGAATCATTAAAGTGATCAATATAACTCTTTAAGACCAGGTAATCCTAATGAATGGCTATTTCATGAAATCTTGACATTTCAGGAGTTGTATTACTGATATTATTATAATTCTGTAAATACCTATACATATTTGTTACGGCCGCAAATCATACTTTATTTAACATACAACTTAATACTGACTTGCAAATTGCAAAAAACGTAAGAAAATTTGAATATCGCGGGCTACCCTGACGCTTCCCCCTTAAACATAACTGGCGAAATGTGGGTGTACTATAGGTACTGCCTAACCCTTCGGGGATTACAGGCGTGATGTAGTGTGAAAGTACTAGTATGTAGTGGTTGAATAATAAAATACCTTTATCTACACTCATATCATAAAGTTCTGATTATGAATTCAAAAATAGTACCATAATGACAGACTTTATGCATGTACAACTCAAATGAAGTTTTAAAAAGTGTGTGGCAGCTACGATGCACGACTGGAGTTTACTCCATGTACGATTGTCTTTGAATAAGCCACCTCTACACGTCGACAGATGCATTAGCCGATGTCATCTGCGGATGCGTCTTCCGACGTGTAGACGGGGTCATTTGCTCATCTGTGGTAGGTACTTAACGTCGCCAGATGCGTCTGCCACCAATCCGGTTACTGTTGTGTCACGTAACAAAGGGTTCCAACGCGAGCGCCCAGCGTCTGTCCATGCGTCTGACCACGCATCACTATCAGAGTTGCGAATGAGAGAGCACGCGTGCTTCTTGCAGTTTTTTTTTTCTAGTTTGTTAATGTCGTTCGCTGAAATGCCTAATTAGAGCACTGACGAAACATTTAAATTCCTCGAGTTGTATCACGCAAAAAATTTCCTGTGTAATCCGAAGAAAGTACCACAAAAATAAAAATGTTGTAGTTATAAGTAGGTACTTACAATTAATTAAAATAATGTAATTATTTCAATTAATTAATTCTGTTAAGGCAAATTGGATACTGTGATGCAAATAGGGTAACCTAACAGAGTCTAGGTAGGTAATTTTTATTTCTACGGTCTCAACATCGTTTTTTTTTTTCGTTGCGTTTTCGTGTTGCGTCTGTAGAGAATTAACACAGACTGAACGACCTACAGACGTGTGGTCGGCTCGTGGAGATCCATCTGCTGATGCGTCTGTCGACGCGTTGAGGAGGCTTGAGACAACAGAACTGTGACAACGCTTCGCTTGAATGTGAAATACTCATGAGAGGAGTGAATCCTAGTATTTTTTCCATAAACTCCGAGAGTCCGAAAAGCTTTATTATGATTTCTATATACAGATTTCTTAGCAACATAATGCCATAAAATAACTTTTTTCTACTAAAGTACACTTTCGATCGAGCAAGGAGTTTTTAAATTCGATTTACATCATTGTATATGGAGACCGCGCTAGAGGGCGCATGCGCGGTTGATGATAGCTCCGTAACCATAGTAACGTAATCCACATTACAAAAAAATTTGCTCAAAATTATGAAATAACTTTAATTTTGGAATTCGATAGCAAATACTAAAATACAGATCCCAAGACACCGATTTCTGAAAATAAAGTTATTTAATAATTTTCAGTTAATTTCTTTTTGAAGTCAATTTAATTTTTTCAAATTATTTTTAACACCTTATGGTACATAGATAAGGATAATAATAAATTAGTAGTTAGCCCCCGCTGGTGCAAGCTGGTGGCTAGGTGTCTGGGAGAGACTGGATGCGGAAGGCGGAGGACACGGAGGACACGGAGGACACGGTGTTGTGGCGCACCCTGGGAGTCCTATGTCCAGCAGTGGACTGCGATAGGCTGAGTTGATTGTGGTTATCACGCTATCATAAAAGGATGAGGTGACCCTAATATCCTACCAATTGTTAACACTAAAATGCATACTATGAAAAGACTTTTAAACTTTACAGACCTTTTTACAGCAAATTAAAAAACTAAACTAAATTGATAAGTACGAAAAAGTACTATCAAAATGAAATGAAACAAGAAAAAGTTCTGAAAACTATACTCCAAAATCTCAGCGGTAACAACAGCCAATTCAAATTCAACTCGAACTTCAACCTTTTACAGACACATTACAAGTCGCCAGTCAGAAATATGAAGCTTTGTTGTTCCACAAAGTTCCGTAAAGTTGTCCATTCCAAAGCGTAGTAAGTACTGTAAAGATTCCCGGAATGGGAATCGTTACTTTTACTTCAAGATCTATACTCGAATGATATAATTAATCGATTCGCGTTGCACTGTTTGATGTATTTAAATAATATATATTTAAAACAAACGCGCCTATCTTCTGAAAGGAGGCACGTCGTCTCGCTGACGTCTCTTATCAAAAAACCAAAAACGCCTTCTTCTAAAAGTGACCGTACGAATGTCAAAATATCGTCAGCCAGATCTTTTAGATTGGGACTTAGTTGGAACCTCTACAGTAACTATGGAGAAGAACGGGCAAGAATCTCCACGGACACTCTTTTAAATCAAAAGTATTGTTCCAACCAGTACCCATAAAAAATATAGACAGTCTCATTCTAGGCCACAAGGAACACTCCATCCCAATGGACAGGTTCACCGCACTACAACTCTGAATAGATTGAAGATATACAAATAAATACCGCCAAGATACGAGCCAGACACAGAGAACTTTCAACGCCTAACCCCTATCTAGACTAAAGAAAACAAACATTATTTTAATATAAATGTTTAGCGAATTAATTGTTTTATTTCTGGTAAATGCGCAAACGGCGTTGAAAGATTCATGTAAACATGCCTGCCGTTTTGTTTTAAAACTGGAGTGATTGATTTTCGTTAATTTGTGTTAGTGGTGGCTTTAGAGTATGTATAAGACAAGGAGGTCTATTCTGTGAAGTGAACTTGAAGTGAGCTGACATTTCACCTGATGCTAGCGACAGCTTTGCTCGCTCAACTCCTCGGATCTAACCTAACCTATTCGAGTCAGTATGCACCCAAAATTCCATTGTAGGAATTTTTAACAGGATTAGGCATTTCAAATCAACATAAGAATTAGCTAAAAAAATGTCAAGCGCACGACCAACTGTGATTGGTGGAATAAATTATCAACGGCCTTGCTCATCACTCAACTTGCGTTTAATTTTTACTTATTGAAGATTCCAAAAACCGGGTGCGTAGTCCTTTAGGATTTTTAGGTTTAGATTTGACAAATCTTTAACTTATGTGACCTTTACGTGAGATAACAATTAGTCGTTTTAAAAATATTTTAAAATTAGACTAATAAAGTTTAGATTCTCTGATACGTAAATAACCATTGTATGTAATGAAACGCGCTCTATAGCATATTCCCCCAGACTGACTGGCGAAATTTTCATGTGAAGTTTTCCGGGAAATTTTCTGATAGTATATTTTGTATTTTATTATCATGATCACCCTAGCTTTTTCTCAGGTATGTTCAGGTAAATTTCTTCCCAATCATGCGACCAAATACCTTCATTTTACACGAGTGAACCAACTGCACTCTTCATGGCGAACCTCTGGTAAATTCCAGGTGAAGTGTTCATTGAGTGTTATTCCCAGAAAATTGCTATTGTGTACTTGTTCCACTAATTGGTTCCTATGAGATATATTAAGTTGGAGGAATTTACTCTTTTGCGTTTTGAAATGCAACATCGATACCGCAGATATTCTTAGCGTGGGGCGGCGATGTTTCAATTGAAAGAAAGTTACAACGTTTTTAACCAACTTAAAAAAAAGGAGTAGGTTTTCAGTTCGTCGGAATCATGTTTTTTTTTTTTTATGTATGTGCCCCGATTACTCGAAGATGGCTGGACCGATTTGGAAAATTCCTTTTTTGTTTGAAAGGGTAGACTTTCTAGTTGGTCCCATTGTCATCCGGTCAGGGTCTGATGATGGGATCCTGGAGAAATCGATGGAACTCTTCAAATATTATAGGCACATCTATAGCGGTTTGGGTATTTTTTATAGTAACTCGTGCATTTGTTCTTGGAAAGCACCATTTGATCAAGTGGAACTGATGATGAAGATCACAGATGGCCTCCGGAACTACTCAATAATAAGTATTTCACGGGTTGCGATTCGATAATGGTTGCTTAGCAATTTATGCTCGTCACAATACATATGGTGAAGTGGAGCTGATGGTGCAGTCACCATCAAAAGTCAAAAAAGTTTTTATTTTTCACGTTTTAATGGGTCAGTTTGTAATTTATCTAAGTTACAATAGTCTTATGTCAACTGCTCATCACCTTTTTTTACAAAATATTGCTTTTCCGGATGCAGAGACGTTAATTGTTGAGGAGTTCTCCTGGTAAGTACCAGGACAACTGGAGCTTATGGTACAGTTACCATAAGCTCCAGCAGTTGACATAAGACTATTGTAACTTAGATAAATTACAAACTGACCCATTAAAACGTGAAAAATAAAAACTTTTTTCCAAAAATACAACCGATTTCCAAAAAATAAACACTACAAAGTGAAAAGTAACTTTAATTTCGGAAGTCGGTGGAAAAAAACTAAAATACAGATCCAAATACACCGGCTTCCAAAATTAAAGTCCACAACTTCGAGTGCAGAGTCTCCAATCTTCATGAGCGTGGGCGTTACATGAGCATTTGGCATGACCTTCGTCTTGTCCATGTTTATTTTAAAGTCCACTCTTTCGGAAGCTCTACTGAGGTCGTCGACCATTTTACTGAGGGCCTCCATAGTCTCAGCCATGACTAATATATCGTCGGCAAACTTAAGGTGAGTGACGTCCTCGCCATTGATGGTGATGCCTAGCCGTTTCCAATCCAGAACCTGGAAGACATCCTCCAGTGCCGCGGTAAACAGTTTCGGAGAGATAACGTCTCCCTGTCTCACACCTCGGTGCAGACGGATAGGTTCGAGGTCTGGTCCTGGAGTCGGAGTAACATAGTTTTCCACACACATTTTCCCGCGTGGATCTCGGAAATTATCCTCAGAGACTGTCTAAAATCGCCGTCTAGCAGTACCAATTATATTCTGTGATGCTTTGGTTGTTCTTGATATCTTTGATAGTTCGATTTAGTACTTCGATTACACTTTTGTAGGACATTGTACAGACGCCAGCAGGTCAAGCTACCCGAAACTGTCAAATTTTCCCAATCCACCTTGAACCTAATGCTTTAGCGATAAAGTTGAAAATCTATTAAAAAAATTTGATAGATTGTAGTAGCTTGATGTGCTGGCGTCTGTACATTCATTCCAAACCAACAGTTTACATTGCTACGACGTTCGTCCCCGCTCGCTGTTTTTACTAATGTTACAAACTGGCATTTCCTCATGAGTAAAGTTTAATGTGGCATTCCGCCACCATTTAGCAACGTGTAAGCTATACCAGAGGAGGCTGCTGCAACAGCAACTCCTTTATCTTTCCGGATTTGAGTTAAAAACAGATTTAAAAGAAAAGTTTATCAGTACCCCCAGCACATCAATTAAAAAAAAGCACCTTCACTGCTTACGATTTTTTGCACAATATTATGAAAACTAAAAAACAAATATCAGGTTTTTATGATTCTAAACTTAATTTAAAAATACTTAATGATATTAATATTATCTAACTTCAGAAATCATGGGTTTCCCATACAAACCTTCATCCCCTATATCACCCCTCGTAGGATTATTTTTAAGAAAAATATGTTCGCCCCGGGATGCCATATCTATCTCCTTAACAAATTTTATCATAATCCGGTCAGCGGTTTAGGCGTGAAAATTTAACATATAGACAGACATACAGACATTTACTACTACTAATATTAGCACTCATCATATATCAATCGGAATCTGAATCATTTTGAAGCTAATTACTAATCCATTGATTCATATAATATGTTCGAAAAATTTCTCTTCTCGACAATGCAATGAATGTTGTTGTACTGTAAAAATGAAACCGATTCCGATTAATTTTCCGATTCCGATTCCGATTGATTGCAGGTAAAAGACAGTAAGCACCTACACATGAACTGAAAAAATCTCCTTGGTGTACTTGCTCGGATTTGATCCCACACCTCCAATCTACTTATTTCGTAAAATGTTAATTAACACATTGTCTGCTTAATTCTTTATGCAAACGCTTCTTTATGCTACACCCTTACCGACCCTTATTTTACGATGTTTTCGAAACAATAGAGATACACAACGAACGCACAGGTGCGCCGTGCCGCACTCGAAGAAAGTTATGTAAATTGTATGGACGCGCATACGCGCCATCAAGCACCTGGTGAACGTCCGAAAACGCGCATGTGCGTCTGCCGCGACTAATGTATTAAAGTTCAACTTTTTTGTGATTATTTAGTACCTAGAGCTACAAGTCCACAACCTACAATTAACAACGATACTTTAACTGGAGCTACGTGTCGCTCACCTCGTGCCTACAAATTAACAGCCGGTCACAGACTATCAGGGAAGGCAAACCTTTTCACGTGTACCAACATGCAAAAAAACAGTAATAAAATTGGGAGTGCAGCACCGTGCGATTAATAATAGGTTTTTTGTTTATTTTTTTTATTTGTGATGGGTTTGCTCTCGACTCTAGTCTAGGTCAGGTAGTTAAACTTCTTAAAAAGTCTTTTGAACAATATATGTGGTGTAAATTGGTGATTTATGTACAGATGCCAGCACACCGAGCTACTATAATCTATCAAATTTCTTTAATAGATTTTCATCTTTATTGCTAAAGCATTAGGTTCAAGATTGATTGAGAAAATTTGACAGTTTCGGGTAGGTTGACATGCTGGTGTCTGTACTTTAAATAATTTAATGTTTAGTATTATCTTCAAACAGCTGACCTGACAGATGTCCTGTCAAAATTTCAATCATTCATACAAAATCCTATAGAAAAAGGGACGTTTAGGTTTTCCGGAATTTGAACATTTTCCGGGAAACTTTTCCGATTTAAACAAAAAAAAAAAAAAACAAAAAACATAATTCGGTCTATTACAAACATTTTAAAACAAAAAATAGCCAAATCGTTCCAGCCGTTCTTTAGTGATGCGCTTATGAACGAACAGCTTTTCATTTTTATTTATATACATTTGTATAAAAGGTCTATCTATTCATACACGAAATCTTTTAAGGGGTTATTGCACTCATCATTATGAACAACTTTTACTATGTAACATTTATGTTCGCATAACACTTCCAAATGTAGGGATCAGCAATTTCTTTTTTTCCTTTTTCAGGTTTGCTCCCATAGTAAAAGTTGTTCATAATGATGAGTACAATGACCCCTTAAGAGATTTCGTGTATGAATAGATAGACCTTATACACTGAATGATTTTTTTTACCGTCTAGAAAAATATAGGGTACAATAGGTGAACGGAGTAGAGAAGCCTATGGCATACCTAGTTTTTTTTTTCGATAGCTTACACAGAAATTGCTCTATGATTAAACACTACACGTTTGAAGTAAACTAGAACAATAAAAACAGAATTAAAAAAAAAAATTTAGACCATTAAAAAATATCGAAATTCAAATCATACACACTACGCAGGATGCGTATGATTTGATTTCGATATTATAATATTAAAAAAAAAAAACTAGGTATGCCATAGGCTTCTACTCCGTTCACCTATTTTTATCAAGACGGTATAGTTTGTAGATAATTGCTTTTTAAATTAGCACCTTACTACATAATATGGTGAAATGTTTCATCGCATCTTAAATAAAATAAAATACTTTGACTTTTCGACTTTGCATGCAAATCCTTTATTGTAGATGTTTCTTACTACACATAAAATTACAAATAAATGTTACGGTATACTGTACACCTGAATTATAAAAAAGAAACTTAAAAAAACATCGTGTACTAAAAATCTTAGGGTCGGTACGTTTCCACACATAAATCAATGCCGTGCCCAGAATTTTCATTCCTGTGCCTAAGGCGCGGGACACAGAACGGACACGAGACGAGGACGAGACACAGACGCGGTATCCCTTTCACGTATCTACATTATTCTTCTTCATATCAAATATATAAACGCGATCTGGCACAAAGAAAAAAGAAAGAAAAAGTATTTACTGAGACTCGCACAGGAAGATCACAAATTAAACCTGCGTCTGTGTTTCCGAACGTATACAACCCTAATCTCTTCAAAGTGAGAGTGAACAGGCTTCTTCTGGGTAAGCTCACTCCATCGTCGACTTTGTCTCTGTCACCTCTGACCTAGACTAGAGTCAAGAGCAAACCCATCGCAAATGAATAAAAAAAAAACACTCTTAAAAAATAAAATATAAAAAAGCAAAACATACAGAAAGAACAAGACGCAGGCGCGTCGCTTTTCCTTCTGCATACTATTGCCGCGTCTGCGTCCCGTCCTCGTCTCACGTCCCTTCTGTGTGGCCCACACCATAGGTTTGCCACCCCCCTAGTATCCCAGCGTAGTCTATGGTCCTACGCGTATGTCATCACGTACGCACTTACGCAGGTCTAACCGTTTTCCTTGTACCTTTCCATGTTAATCTATGGTAATGTCAACAAAATAGATAGGTGTACAGGCAAATAAGTATGTAAGCTTCCGTTACTCATCGTCTGCCTAGTCTTTTCCTAACTATCAGGTTGGCACAAAAGTAATGAGACACTTGGTTTACGTTTTATATTATTTTATTATTATTACAATACAAAAAGCTTAGTCAATGATGTAATCACCATTAGCATCTAAGACTTCTTGCATGCCTTTCGCCCAGAACTCTGATGGCTGTGCCTCGAAAAAGTTGTTCAACTCCGCCTCTACATCAGAGAAATCATTATATTGTTTACCCCGCAAATGTAGTTTCAGGGCTCTAAACAAATGATAGTCTGATAGGGTGAGGTCTGGGGAATAAGGTGGGTGGGGTATCGTCTCCCAGCCCAAGTTCTCCAGGGTGAATATTCGAGCGTTTTAACCGCCGTCATTACCTTCCGCCAAATGTTGATGAAAGAGAATATAGTTAATGAAATATTTCATCAATTCCCAGAATCTGCTTAAGGACCAGAATCAGGAATTGCTGAAATATTTCATGAAATATATTCTCTTTCATCAACATTTGGCGGAAGGTAATGACGGCGGTTAAAACGCTCGAATATTCACCCTCCAACTGTTGGCGAACGGTAGATGCGACATGAGGTCGAGCGTTATCGTGTACTAAAACTACATTGACTCGTCTTCGTCGTTTTTTCTTGATAGCAGCAGATAGTTTGGTGAGCTAGGTTGAATATTTGCCAGCGTTTATAGTTTCATTGTGTAATAGTTCATAAAACAGCATGCCTTGCGTGTCCCAGAAACAAAGCAAAGCAGAACTTTAAAAAAAAATCACAACACATTTTTTTTTTAATCTGTAATCTACAGGAAAAAAGTAACAAACGTTTAAAAATACACAGAGCTTTCGAGAATCGATCGTTCATTCGATATTCAAATTTATTTCTACCACTTTGGATTGAAGCGTAATTCGGAATATCTTTTTTTTTCCACAGACATCCATATTACTTTCAAATGGGGTACGCGGTCAAGGTAACCAGTATTATGTATCTACTTACTGTCAACAAGGTTATGCATCCTTTATTTTTTAATGGCGAGTTCTTTTTTTTTCACCTACCAGCCAGCAATAAACTAAAATATTCTAAACGGTCCTGTAATCCTGTTTCGTTGGTCTAGTGGGAGCAAGCGCTATTGCTGAGCATGAGGTCCTGGGTTCGATTCCCAGGTCGGGCAAAGTGTAATTGGGTTTCCTATCAGGAATTTCTCAGCAGCAGCCCGGAGTCTGGATTTGTGCCAGGTTGATGGCAATAGACTCGCTCCCTATGTAGGGGCTCCTGTAGCTGTAGTATGTATGCCTCTACCTAACCAGTAGGAGTTTACATGTGTGATGTTATGTTAGGTTATTCTATAACGTCGTTACAAAACCGGCATATCCTAGAACCAAAACTTCGAAGACGTACTTACATGTACTGATGGGTAATGGAAAAATTTCGGAAGGAAAAGAATAGAAAAAAATATTTTTCCAATATTTTTCAAATATTTTTCCAATACTTTTCCGATATTTTTCCAAATAAAAAAGCTGATTGTGATTAAAGATTAGAAAAAAATAAGACTATTAATGTGTACTCTGACATCAAGCAATGAACTGACAATCAATGAATGACATCAAGCAATGAATAGACTGCTTGAATATCTACGAGACTTTTTGCTGCAGTTATTATTCTAAGGTCTTTTGCCTGCTTTGTATGTGTCATTACTTTAGGTCTTTTTTTTTGTAACGTTTTGTTTGTGCAGAATAAACAGTTTTTCTTTCTTTTCTTTTTTTTCTTTACTGAAAAATTATAAATATCTAATCTTTAATTTTTTCAATTTTTTTGCCATAATGTTCTCTTATTGGAAATTATATACATAAATAAGAAGAAATTACAATGTGCACTAAAAGTATGTACATACACAAGTAGTTCTTTTTGGCCGGGTAGACGTGAGCCGACGACGATGCGCAGAATGCACAATTGGAAAAATACCATGTGCAGATGGCGCAAGATGGCGATTGCGCTCATTTCAACCCGCGGAGCAAATTGCGTAATATATCATTGGAATCAGTTTCTTTTTGACAGTCCAAAAACATTCACTGCATTATTTACGTTGTCGAGCAGATAATATTTCGAACATGCGATGCAATGGATTAGCAATTTGCTTCATAATGATTCAGATTTGATTCTGATTCGCGATTTGAACGCAATTAGGGTGCAGGCCAAAAAGATTGGGGACTAATTGGACTACTGTACTTAATCACGTCCAGGCGGAGCATTATACTGAACTGTTACTTGGTCCACATTCACATGTTTTCCTTTATAACCGTCTACAAGTTTTAAAAGATAGTAAGTTTCTCTTGTACGGTAGTACATATTGCAATTCTTCTAACATTAAAAAGCAAAAATCATTTTCTTTTGTCAATATTTTCTTGTTTCTTGGCACAAAAATCAGGGCATTCACGCGAAATGAAAAAAACCTCTAAAATGAATGACATTTTAGAGGTATGATTAATTTCGCGTGTAGTGCGCTGTTCTTCTACAGCTGACTTAATTTTGGCGGGTTCTTTTCCTGGGTTTGGTTGATTTTCGGGTTTTATAACTAGATCGGTTTTTCTCTGAAACTGGTTGGTGATATAAAACCCACCAACTGAAGATTTATTGTTTGTGTAGATGCAGTAGAAAATATTGATCATGATACTTTTCGCCAGTGATGATTCGGATTCTTCAACAGAATAGATGTGTTAATGCAATAAAACCCTTTGAACGTAAATAAAACCCTTTAAACTCTGTGTTACTTTACTTCCTGAAGTCAAAATTTTACAGTAAACAATACTTTTAAAACCGAAAAATTTCCAACTTTTGAAAAATTTTCGAAAAGGCACTTTGAAATGTTGTTTTCGAAAATTATGTATACGATCTTTATCATTTAAGTATAAAAATAAGTATTCGAGCCATTTTTAAGTTTAGGATAGAACAAAGGAATAAGGTTTTTCAAATAAACTGTATCCCCTCGTTTCACCCCCACAAGGGTGGAATTTTGAAAAATCGTTTAAGGTGTTTACAAAACTTATGTTAAAGATTATTTATACAAAAAACAATGGCTGCTTCCCATACATTGTTTTATTTGAAATTAAATCACTACGTCTTGAAATGAAAAATACCTTATTTAACTCAGCGTCATCTTCTCAGCTAGTTTGTGCAACATTTTTTGTTAGAGAAGGGTCAGATTAATAGATATTCAGTGTTGAAATTTTAAACAACAGTTAAGAGTTGTAAACTGTCAACGGTTGTCAATGTCAACCACCAATAAATATTTTTTAAGACTTTGAATACCTACTAGTCTTTTTAGTTCAGAATTGCCATAACATTTGATATTTTCCTACTTTGCTGCAATACTTTTATCTGAGGAAGAATACAATAATAATAATAATAATAATAATAATATTCCACAACTACCACACAACGCCGTCTAGCCTCAAGCTAAGCAGAGCTTGTGTTATGAGTACTAGACAACTGATAAACATACTTATATATTTCTAAATACATACATATATAGATAAATTACACCCAGACACAGAACAAATGATCATGCTCATCACACAAACATTTGTCCTGGGTGGGAATCGAACCCACAACCTCCGGCATAGCAGTCAGGGCCACTAACCACTAGACCAACAGGCCAGTCAAATATACTAAATAATAAACTCAAATATACAACAAAATAAATGTATTATTTATTTCAAGTCTTTCGACTTTCATTTAATGTTTTCTCCATGTTCAGGTAGGCGTGAATTATCGGGTAGGAAGGCAGTTTGTCAATAAAATAACACATATCACAATCACTCCACTTCTAGTTCTCCACAATTCAATCAAACACTTCGCAAAATAATTATAGATCGTTTAGATTAAGAGGAATGCGATTAAAATAAAACGTCTACCGACCACGAGTTCACTGCTCGTTTTACAAGATGGCCGCCTCACTAGTTCTCGATGTTCGTTTTTGAGGTTGACATTTGTACAACAAGTCTATTAAGTCTAGAAAAGCGGAGGCGCCGACCATGTTCAGGTAGGCGTGGATTATCGGGTAGAAAGGCAGTATTTCAAAAAATAACACCTATCACAATCACTCCACTTCTAGTTCTCCACAACTCAATCAAACACTTCGCAAAATAATTATAGATCGCTTAGATTAAGAGGGATGCGATTAAAATAAAACGTCCACCGACCACGAGTTCATTGCTCGTTTTACAAGATGGCCGCCTCACCAGTTCTCGATATTCGTTTTTGAGGTTGACATATTATGTACAACAAGTCAATTAAGTCTAGAAAAGCGGAGGCGCCGACCATGTTCAGGTAGGCGTGGATTATCGGGTAGAAAGGCAGTATTTAAAAAAATAACACCTATCACAATCACTCCACTTCTAATCCTCGATAATTCAATCAAACACTACACAAAATAATAATAGATCGCTTAGATTAAGAGGGATGCGATTAAAATATAACGTCCACCGACCACATGGTTGCGTGCGCACCTTACCAAAAATCTGAAGTTACCTGCTCATTTTACAAGATGGCCGCCTCACCAGGTGTTCGTTTTTGACGTTGCCATGTTGTACACAACATGACAATTGACAGTCTAGAAAAGCAGAGGCGCCGACATATTATTTACTTCATGTAAATAAAACAACAAACTAAAAATGATAACAACACCACGATAATTATGCTGTACCTACTGTATAGGAAAATAAACATAAAATGGCAATTTTAGTTTAGTATTGCCAATCCAACCAACAATTTCCTACCCTTTTAGAACGAAGTAGTCAAAATTTTCATTGAACATATTTTTTTATTTGGCCTTAATTAGATAATATGATAGCATAAAAGAACATAGATAATTAATTGAATTTATTTTGTATAAGTGTCACTTTTAGACGTTCAAATAAGAATTCGCCATTGTTCTTTTCGAGCTAATCAAGCCACGTAGTAGTATCCTCCCCTGCAAAATTGACTGCCCATTTTCACCCCGTAAGGGGTATATTTTCGAAAAACTGTTCAAAGATGAACATTTATGTATTCTTTATTTTTAGTCTTATGTATAAATAGTGAGTTTAGAGTTAATTGGTCAGCGCGTTAAAATTTTGACACACCCAATTCCCCTTTAGCCCCCTAAAGGGGAATTGGGTGTGTCAAAATGGGTAGTTTAGAAAAAAGAAAATTAAAAAGTTCATAATTAACATAAATTTTAATATGTATTCGTGCCAAGTTCAAGTTTATTAACTCAAGGAATAATATTTATACAAACATACAAACATACATACAAACAAAAACCCCCCTTTTCACCCCCTATAAGATTGAATTTCCAATAACCCCTTCTTAGTGCTCCCCTAAATTATAAAAGGAAGCCGTGTGCAAAATTTCACGTTCCTAGACCCAGTAGTTTCGGCTGTGCGTTGATTTGTCAGTCGGTCAGTCATTTTATTCAATCAATCAGTCAGTTATTCATTCAGTCAGTCAGTAAATATGTTCAGTATAAATAAAACCCTTTAATTCATATGTTATTTTAATTCCTGTAGTCAACATTTTACAATAAACAATATTTTTCCATTATTTTTCCATATTGTTATTTTTCGGAAAAATAAACGGAAAAATTTCCGAAAATTACCCATCACTACTTACATGTGACATCCACCAGAATAAGGCCCCCGTGATGAATTATTAACTCCCTCTCTCACAGAAGAGGTCAGCATTCATCACCCCACATCGTTAAATAGACCAAAATCGCCTGACAATTCATACGGCTTTGTAATGAGTTAACAACCTGGTGAGAAGATTTTTTAAAGCCCTGGGGGTCTATAAATAAAGCTTATTTTCCGAGAATGTGTAGCCCTGCCTTTATCTTTTGTATTTTTATGAACAATTCTTTTTTTTTTCTCCATATTTATGTGCTTGCTTTGTATTAACTGTGCTTCTACAAAATTAAAAAAAAAATGTCTGCCAATTAAAATATTGAAATAATACGAGATTGCGCAACTAATACACTTTTCTGAATCATTTCGTGTGAAAATGTAAAAGAGACACGTTTTCCATACATTATTGTAATAATATGACCTCAGATAGAACAATGAAAACTAGTTCATACCCTACAGATATCTTCAGATGCTGAATAATTCACGAGATGACTGAAATAATAAGTCCACTTTGTTACGGATCGATGTCAAATAACGATATAGATAAAAACTTAAAAAAAAACCGGTTTCCAAAAAAAAACACCACAAAGTGAAAAATAACTTTAATTTCGGAAGTCGGTGTCTTTGGTTTTGTATTTTCATATATGCCACCGACTTCCGAAATTAAAATAATTTGTATTTTTTTGGAAGTCCGTTGTTTATTTTTTTGTAAAAACTTTTTATTTTTCGCTTTTTAGTGGTGGTATCCCTACCCCACACAAATCCAAATACCTGTAAAATAAATTAGAACATCATCCACTAAAGAATGGGAAAAATACGTATTTTTTCAAAAAACATTCAAATCATAAAATATTAATATAAAACATTATTCCAAAAGAAGTCGCTTTAGTTTTTGTTCATTATTGTGTCTGTGAACAAACGCCAAGCCTTTACTTCAATTAAACCATTTACAGGCACTTTTGAGTTGTCAAGGAGTCGGTCAGTCAGTAAGAACTGACAAGTAGGTTCCTACGGAAAAGAACGAGCAAGAAACTCCATGGATACTCTTTTAAATGAAATTATTGTAACAAAATGAATGAAATGTTAAACATGACTTTATTAGTGAACCGATCCAACAGTGTTGAATATCGACATTCGGCATCTATCACTGTCCTACCGAACGGTTAAAAAATGAAATTAAATGAGCAGATGAACGTTCATTTCTATGGAATTTTATCGGTGTCAACTTGGAATGAAACAAAAATGAACATTCACACGTGTGAAGCGTGTCTATCAGCTTTTTTCGTTGAAAGTAAAAATTATGGTAATTTGTAAGAAAATTCTTTTTGTCACGTTTTTAGAGAGCAGTTCTTGTTATGTGTCAAAAAGTGACGTGCAACATTAAATTAGGTCTTCCTTGTGAATTAAAGCAAGGAAATTTTGGTCTTACAGGTTGTGTGTTAAGGGGTATTTTGCATGTTTAGGTTTTGTAACCTAAGTGCCAACTGATAACTCGGCAAAAACAGACTTCCATCTTCTTCCACACTGTCACGTTTACAAGTACCTACTTGCAAGCTGTTGGTACCTATATTGTGACCGTGAAACAGCAGATTTTTTGATTAACTGACGGAAAGTTCCTGAGCTGGGGGTCCAGCGTCATGTGCTGAATTCAAGATAAGTAACCGTACCAACTACGTGTATTCATTCGTCTGCGGCAAATAGTCGTTATCGACAAGCCATTCTGAATTTACAAGAAATTCAATACAATTTTCGTTTTTTTTTTTTTTTTCATAATAAGTCTATTTAATCTACGTCAGAGGTGACAGAGACAAAGTCGACGATGAAGTGAGCTTACCCAGAAGAAGCCTGTTCACTCTCACTTTGAAGAGCTTAGGGTTGTATACGTTCGGAAACACAGACGCAGGTAGTGAGTTCCACTCTTTTGCTGTGCGCATTATAAAATACACTTGGAAGCGCTTACTGCGAATTGGTGGAATAGCAACCAGGTAGGGATGGTAACTGGCAGTGCGTCTAGATGTCCGATGGTAGAAGGGGGCCGGTGGAATGAGGTCGTGGAGTTCTCGGGCACACTCTTCGAAGTACAATCTGTAGAAGACCGACAAGCAGGCAACCTTGCGGCGATGAGCCAAGCTATGAAGCTTGGCATCCACAAGTTTTACGTAGCCAATGAGCCTCTTAGCTCTGCGTTCCACCGAGTCAAGCGCGGCTAGTTGGTACTTAGCTGATCCATCCCAAAGGTGACTGCAATACTCCATGCAGGATCGGACTTGCGATTTGTAAAGGGTTAAAAGCTGTCCAGGCGTAAAGTATTGCATTCGATGGTGGCGCCGAAGTTGAGACCAGATGTCAACTCCATGCCTAGGAGCTCAAGTCGATCAGTTACAGGAACAGATGTACCCCGAAAAGTAGGAGTTTGGTAGGTGTCATAAAACTCAACACCTTCGCTGCTGGGACTCAGAACCCTCTGTGAGAGGGAGTTGACCGTAAGGTGCTTTGTGCACACACGTTCTTCTTGTCGTGAAAAACTACGGTTTATTCGCCGTGATCACGGTCGTCCAGTGTTGTATGGATCAACTATGGAAGCTTGTTGATAGACACTTTTTTTTTTAATTTACGTTACACGGCCGTGTTTGGGTCACAGAAATACATACATGTGCCAAATTGCAACTAAATCGGTCCATTAGATTCGGAGCAAATTGGCTGTAACAAACGGACAGGCAGACAGACAGACACACGAGTGATCCTATAAGGGCTCCGTTTTTTCCTTTGAAGGCACGGAACCCTAAAAAGTAAAAACCGACTTCAAAAACCTAAAAAGAATAAAATAACTTTCATAAAAAACTTAACGGCTTCTGAAGTCGGTGCCAAGCGATGGTGTATTGAATAATTGAAGACCGACTTCAGAAGCTGTTAAGTTTTTTATGAAAGTTATTTTATTCTTTTTTAGGTTTATGAAGTCGGTTTTTACTTTTTAGGGTTCCGTACCTTAAAAGGAAAAAACGGAACCCTTATAGGATCACTCGTGTGTCTGTCTGTCTGTCTGTCACAGCCAATTTTCTCCAAATCTAATGGACCGATTTAGTTGAAATTTGGTACACATATGTATTTCTGTGACCCAAACACGGACGTGTAACGTAAATTAATGAATTTTGAATATAAAGGTAAACTTTGGGACAACTAATAAAAAAAATAAAAAATTGCAAACTATGCCGTGCGATATATCAAATGAAAGGACTACCTGTGAGGGTCTCAAATATATTTTTATCATAATTTTAAAATAAACTGTTTTAAAGTTGAAAATAGACGAAAATTTACCGTTCCCCCTTATCTCCGAAACTACTGAGCCTAAAATTTTGAAAAAATTACAGAAAATATGATAGTTCTTAAAATACCATGGTAAATCTCTCGATATTATGCCTACAAACTTACATTTGCAGTTGGAATGCATGGGAGATCATGTTTTTAACTACATTGTTAAGTTTGTTCTTGAGATAAATTCATCTCAGCTACGGAACCCTTCATTATGCGTGGTCCGGCACGCACTTGGCCGTTTTTTTTTTAAATAAATGTAAATTTATTTTTCCATTTTTTGTTTAATACCTATACACTTACATAAGCCAAAGACGAACGAAAAGAAGAATCATCAAAATCCGCTTCGAAATGCCAGAGATAGATTTATGCATATAACTTCGTACATAAGAATAGTAGGTAAGTTTTTGAGAATTTCGCGGGCATACAAACATACATGCATACGTACTAGTCGATCATAGAACCTTCTTTTTTTGAAGTCGGTTAATAATCCACCATGCGGGCACAGAGCGGGATGATGGATAATAAATAATAATAATAATATCCTGGGACATTATTCACACACGGTCATCTGATCCCAAACTAAGCAGAGCTTGTACTATGGAAACCAGATAACTGATATTATACTACATACACTACTTTTTTTTTTTGTAAATACATACTTATATAGATAATTACACCCAGACTCAGAACAAACAGACATGTTCATGCACACAAATGTTTGTCCTGGATGGGAATCGAGGATATCACATGTCTTGGAATTTTTGGTTCTAAGATATGCCAATGCCGGTTGCCTTACGATGTTTCCTTCACTGCTGCACTGGTTTGAGAGCAGTGCAGTGTGGTGATGAAATAATTCATACAAAGTAAAGTCTGGGTTTTGATTAAACCTACGGCAGTACGTCGCGGCCGTTTCCACTGGTTCTCCATCACTGCTTTCCCTGCGTATTTATTAAAATTTATTTCCATAGAGTTTCCAGCTTATACATACACATATATTATTCTTTTCCTTATAAAAAGTGTTGTACAGACGCCAGCAGGTCAACCTACCCGAAACTGTCTGATTTTCCCAATCAACCTTGAACCTAATACTTTAGCAATAAAGTCGAAAATCTATTAAAGAAATCCGACAGATTGTAGTAGCTTTATGTGCTGGCGTCTGTACATTCACAACCGATGTCTACTATTTACCATATAACTGAATTTTAATCAAACAGAATCTTAAATTATGTACGTTTTTTTTTTCTAAAAAAAATGAATGAAATCATAACTTTAAATAGCCTTGACTGGAGCGGAGTTGAACAATTTTGAGGGAACTACTAAAATACGGGCACTGATAAATTTGCATTAAATAGGGGAAATATACTGCGACATTATAAGGTGTAACTTAAATAACGCACAACCTCTTAAGAGGTCATTGTACTCGTCATTATGAACAACTGTTACTATGGGACTAAACCAGAAATCGCGAAAAAATCGGCTGTTCCCTACAGTTTGACGAGTTATGCGAACATAAATGTAGGGAACAGCTGATTTTTTTCGCGATTTCAGGTTTGGGACCATAGTAAAAGTTGTTCATAATGATGAGTACCCCGTTATTTAAGTTTGTAGGGAACAGCTGATTTTCGATTTTAGATTTGGTCCCAGAGCAAAAGTTGTTCATAATGATGAATGGGGTATTCATTAAGGCCTTGTAGACTGTCCATAACTAATACGCCGAATTTTAACTAAATAATGAATTATCCAACATCTGTAAAATCAAAATGGTGGCTAAATTAATGCCAGTTGACCAGAAGATAGTGTCATTATTATTCTTATTTTACTAGTAAGAACATCCCAGCACCCTAGTGCGTAAAGACACTTTCAAACATAATCCGAGAGTTATAACTATTATAACTAAACTCCTTTGCAAAAAAAAAATCGTAAGGCGTCAAGTGTGGACCTGAAGAAGAGCCTTGAAGAAGTAAGAGGAGCCGAAGTTAGCTTGTGGACGGTCAGGAGGAGGTTTTTGGCTGCCAATATCAGGAGCTAACACCCGGCTCGGGGCCCTAAATTACTCCGTGAGCACCGTGTTGCTCAACTTCAGTTTGCTCAAAACTTCCTTAAGTGCCCTTTTTTTTTTGCAAAAGATTGTATTATAGAACTCTTGGATTATGACTGAAAGTGCCTTCATAGGTTTGAAAAATTCGTCTGCTCAACGCAATGAACGTGAGTGTACTGTCAAAATGAAACCCATTGCGATCATTTGTCATAAGGGTTCCGTACCGAAATGGTAAAAAGGAACCCTTATGGTGCGACTCAGTCTGTCTGTCTGTCCATCTGTCACAGCTGGATATCTCAAGAACTGCTAATGCTATCAAGTTGAATTTTGGAATAGTTTTAGAAGACGTTTGCCCAACTATTTTGCAAATAAGAAAGAAATAAAAATGTATATATTTTTTTGCAACAGGGACTGAAAAAATTCGAAGTGGAGCTACTAGCCCGTGTGGGGTATCATAAATGAAAGAGCGCTGTTTGCACATTCTCAAACATTTTATTTAGGCCGTATAGTTTTTTTACTTTTGATGAACAATGTAAAAAAAATACCCCCCCCCCCCCCCCTTATCTCCGAAGTTTGCATAGGGAAAAATTTGAAATTATTATGTGTGATAGTATATAGTTTATTTTAAGATTACAGGTAAGATAAAACGATGTCTTTAAATACCATATTTTTTATATAGTATGGAACCCTCGGTGTGCGAGTCCGACTCGCACTTGACCGGTTTTATTTAATAAATATTGTGTTTCACAATCTGGTGAGCAATTACTCCGCTGTTCTTATTTCCATAATGAACCTTCCAAACGTATATCGATATTGTTAAATTAATTCACTGTAGACTAAAAACACTTTGAATAAATTGACTTAAAATTCGTGATTTCTCTTGGAGCATTAATTATTATTAAACATTTAAATTAGGTCATATAATTTGATAATAAAATGGCATGATTCGTGAAATATAGGTATGGCACACAAACTGCATTGTTGGTTAGCTTCAAATACACAGTCTAAGGGAAATCGACGCGCAATCAGCACCCTCATTGCGTAACACACTAATAATCGCAATCGGTTTCACTTTGACAGTTCAACAATATTCATTGCGTTATTTAGGTACGTTGTCGAGCAAACTTTTCGAACATATGAAGCAATGAATTAGCAATTTGCTGCAAGATGATTCAGATGCCGATCGATAGTGTGTTATGCAATTAGGGTGCTGTTACCATGAATTCAGTACGTACATAAGTACTTGGTCTGCGAGTATATGGTTCTAGACCCCTCAGTGTTGTAATTTTTCTTGAGTTGCGCGTCGATTTCGTTGAAACCCTGTGTAATAGTTTCTAGGTTTTAGTAGATAAATATTTACCCTTTTTAACAGACTTCCAAAAGGAGGAGGTTCTCAATTCGTCTGTAGATTTTTTTTTGTATGTTTGTTACGCGATTACTCAAAGACGGATGGACCGATTTAGAAAATTCTTTTTTTGTTTGATAGGGTATACTTCCGAGGTGGTCCCATATAAATTTTATTAACTTTCCTTGGGGAGTTTTTGAGTTAGCTTCAATAATGCGTATATTTCCCACTTATTTTATGTGGATGATGTGATGGTGTTTTAATAACTTCCTATCACTGTTATTTACATGGCTATATCTACAATTATTGTGCTCAATTATGTATTCGAATTAGTGTGGGGTAGGTTCCACAACTAAAAAGTGAAAAATAAAAACTTTTTAGCAAAAAATAAAACCGACTTCCAAAACAAAACATTACAAAGTGAAAAATAACTTTAATTTCGAAAGTCGGTGGCAAAAAACGAAAATACAAAACCCAAGACACCGACTACCGAAATTAAAGTTATTTTTCACTTTGTAGTGTTTTGTTTTGGAAGTCGGTTTTATTTTTTGCTAAAAAGAGTTTTAACAGCTCAGAAGATAATCGAGCTTTTGCTCTGTGTTCTTCTATTATTATTTATTGCTGTTCTATGAGATAACATGTCCTGCATTGGTACATGTTATCAAGTTCATCTTAAAATAGAGTTTTCTTCCAGCAAAACTAAGCGTTTGATTTTTTATGCTGACTTCAAAAAAGGAGGTTCTGTATTCGACCCGTATGTATGTATGTTGTTACGATTATGTACAAAAACTCAAAACCAATTTTGATAAATCTTTCTCTATCGTGATCTACATACTTTCAAGAAAGTTTTAGTATATAATACATTGCATAGGTATATGTTGTGTAAATGTACTGTATCTGCGGCATTTCTAAACGGATTTTGATGATTCTCCTTTTCGTTCGTCTTGGGCTTATGTAATTGTATATTCAAATAAAAATGGAAAAATAAATTTACTTTAAAGAAAGAGAAAACTGACTCCAAAACTTAAAACGAATAAAACCACCGACTTCAGAAGCTGTCAAGTATTTTATGAATATTATCATAAAATACTTGACAGCTTCTGAAGTCGGTGCCAAGCTAAGGTGCATTAAAGAGTTGAAGACACCGACTTCAGCTTCAAGCTTTTTTTATGAAAGTTATTTTATTCGTTTTAGGTTTTGAAGTCCGTTTTTACTTTTTTTAACGACATCAAAAAAAGGAGTTATCAATTCGACACGAGCTCGTGGCTAAGTAATAACAGCGCAAGGGTCGATCCATCATGTTAAGCTACGCTTGCCGGGTTTAGTCCGTAGATGGGTGACCATCTTTACATACCGAGACTCCTCCATGCCTCGGAAAGCACGTTAAGCTGTTGGTTCCGGCTGTCAGTCGTGGATCTTTGACAGTCGTTACGGGTCGTCAGAAGCCCGAAAGTCTGACAACCAGTCTTACCAAGGGGTATCGTATTACCCAATAACTGGGTTGTGGAGGTCAGATATGCAGTAACTCCATGTAAAATACTGGTATTCAGCTGCATCCGGTTAGACTGGAAGCCGACCCCAACTTAGTTGGGAAAAGGCTAATCAGATTGAATTTGACACGTATGTATGTAATATTATTGGAACTGCAAGATATTCACATATGATAATCTATAAGGGTTCCAAACAAATATACAAAATTTCATAGATGTATGTTTGTATGTATGTAAGTTTGTCCACGCATTTCTACGAAACTATTAATCGGATCGTGACCATTCTTTTTTTTTTGGCTTACATTTAGTTCAACTTAGGGCACAGTGAAAGTTTCATCGAAATCGGTTCAGTACTTTTCGAGATAATGGACTAAAACGTGTAAGTGTGACGGCCTGGCTTATTGATACGAGCTACGGGTGTGGTGTCAAAGGGAAAACATTTCAAAACCTTGGTCAAATTCTAGTCCAATATTTATAACAAAACTATTAACTACTTATTACAAACAAATATTCCAGTTTTTACTGAAAACTAAAAATTACGAAATAAAAAATAATTTAAAAAAATTTAATGGACTTCAAAAAGAAGAACCAAGACCAGATCTTCCGAAATTAAAGTTATTTCATAATTTTGAGTTAATTTCTTTTTGAAGTAGATTATTATTTATTTTTTTTAAGTAAATAATTTCTAGTGATGTTACAAATTAATAGTTTAGATTTCAGTGATTGCAAAAAGGATCATATTTTATTTATTTTCCGAATGTCTTCCATTCTTTTCTAAATTTCAGTAAAAATGCCGGCTGTAAAAATGCCATGTAAATATTTATTTAAATCGCAATTTTAAATTCATTTAAAAATCTCTCGATCCTCACAGCGCCGGATTTAAATATGTAGGTAATCGATTAACATCTGCGGTCGTTTTGTAAGTCAATTGATATTTTGAAATCGGCGGAACCGCCCAGACGTATATTGGTACTCAGCGGGATTGTATTAACCCTACCATGATAGGCAAAAGTATTCAAGTGTTGTGTGTGTTAAGGCGCCCTTAAGTGTGTTGTAATACCTACCTATAGGTTGCACAAGCTAGCGGCCGTTCAGCTAGCGGTCTGAATGGTATTCAATTGTATATTATAGTACCTAGGTTAGGTTGGAACTGTAACAATCGACGCGCGAGCCATATTGATCGCAGTAACTAAGCCAGGGCACTCTGACTACGGATTAGGTTAGGTTAGAACTGTCACGCGCGCCCCTAATGGACGTCGCGGGGGGAGTTTCACACCTCACTCCCCCCGCAGGCCTGAGGTGCGGCACTAGCAGAGGATCGTGGAAGGCGCACAAGTTCCCATAATCCCCGGTCCAATTGTGGGTGGGAACACCGGGGTGGTTTTTAGTCAGTAAGAGTCTGACAGACCCCTCTGCCCGCCCCAGGGCGGAGGACACACAAAAAAAAGGTTACAACTGTGACCGAACGCGTGCAAGCTGAGCAAGCGAAGCGAGCGGTGCCGTGGCAGCGGCCGGCGAGCACTATTTCCAAAGGCTAGGCAGTTAAACGGCTAATTGAACCAGTTGGCTGCAACATGTAAACTTATGTATGTTCGGTTCGATTCCCGGGTCGGGAAAAGTTTTATTAGGTTTTCCATCAGGAATTTCTCAGAAGCAGTCCAGAGTCTGGATTTGTGCCCGGTGTTGCCATCAGGCAACAGGCTCGCCCCCTGTTACATGGGAGTTAAACATAACTGGCGAAATGTGGGTGTACTATAGATGCACCTCCGTCTTACCTTTCGGAGGATAAAGGTGTGATGGCGCAGAAAACGTATGCATTTTCCATGATTAAAAAACAAACATTTACTATAAACCAAGTTCTAATCTAATTTTAGTTTATACCTTTGTATACAAAATAAATACATTTCATTTAGGTACATTGGAATTTTGGGAAAAGGCTGCACAAATAGTGAAAAACCCTGCCTCCTTAACTAGGGGAACCCTGTGACCTAGGAGTCAGTGTTCTACTGTAACTTTGTGTACCAAAGAAACCTTTATGTATGCGTGTTAATAAACCCATAATGACCTGATATAACTATAATATGAATGTGTTGGTAAGTATAATAAGTACCGAAACATACCAAACAAAAAAGAAATAATTACCTGCTTATTTGTAACACAATTGAATTGTGCAAGGTTGTTTGTTATATTTTATTCGCCAAATAAATTTTTATTTTTTATTTTTGTTCATTTCGTAATACCTATGCTTAAAAGTTACTTCGCTCTTTTAATTAGAACCCCAAAATAGATCTGATTTACTCGTAAGTAGAAAAGCAACTTGAAACTTTAGTTATAAAATTAAGTAAATTGGAATTATGAGGAAATATTGTATTGTGTAGTTAAAACTAAAAGCTTGTTAGTAATATGAATCCAATTTAGAAAGTTCTTTGTAACTTTTAAGTAATAATTACATGTAATATCAGAGAACTTAATTGTTAAGCAAATTGAGTAACTACCAATTTAAATTGTCCGATTATTCAAATGACAACTGTCATTCTTTGATAGTAACATGATAAATTGATGTAGGGTGGCAACTTGCTTAACAATTAATTTCCCCTGACTGTATACAGGGTTATTGGTAAAACACCAACAACCTCTTAAGGGGTCATTGCACTCATCATTATGAACAACTTTTACTATGGGACCAAACCTGAAATCGCGAAAAAAAATCAGCTGATCTACTGATCAGCTGATCATTTTGACGAATTATGCGAACATAAATGTACTGAACATATGTCGCAGTAAGGCCGTGAAATCCTGTCAGGGTCGCGGGTTGTTTGAAAGAGTTACCGTGGCCCTGGTACAGGAAACTGAAGGAACACGGGTGGGTTTTAGTCAGTAGAAGTCTGACACGCCCTCCCGCTCCACCCAGAGCGGGAGAAGTTATTTGATGATTTCCCACCAAAAATAAAGGTATATGAAAGCGGTTCCAAATGATTTAGTAATATAAGTATTAGAACACTCCGACCAAACAGATTAGGTTAGGTTAGAACTGCAACCAATTGCTGACGAGCCGAACGAGCGAAGCGAGCGGTGCCGCGGCAGCAGCCGCTGGCGAGCGCTACGTCAAAATTGGTCGCAGTAATAAAATTAGGGTACTCTGATAGTTTTTATATAACTATATTACGATAAATAGCATTATCCCTAGGGATATAACTATATCATGGCTACAACCATCGCACTGCCACATAAACATACAATACAACTATTTTCTTAATGTCACTCGGCACTCATCGCATTTCCGAATACAATCGAATGCTAATTTCCATGTCCATCAATTATTAGATTTATCGTGTATAATAATTTGAATTCAGAACTAAGTACTTTATTGTTGTTCAAATAAAAAAAAAAAAAACAATAATTGAACCCAAGTTTTGCCATTCAATAAAATCGCATACGACTTACACCAAGGCAATAAAATTGCCAGGCGATTATTGCATGCGAGTTTTGCCTCGTCTAAACACAGAGTTGCACGTCCTTACCCTTATTTGCGCTGCCAAATATTTAATTCAATTTTATTGAACGTTGTTTCGTTCGCTCATGTTCGAATGATAGAAAACGAGGTTTATAATATGTAGTGTTCCGAAAGTGAACCCGTGAAATACTTAGGTCTAATTGAGTAGTTCCGATGGCCATCTGTGGTCTTCATCATCAGTTCCACTTCACCAAGTGGTGCTTTCCGAGAGCAAATACCAGAGTTACTATAAAAAAAACATCCAAATCGTTATAGGTGTAAAATTTGAGGGTTTCCCTCAATTTTCATAGGATCCCCACATTAGATTCCGACTTGATGGCAATGGGACCACCTCGAAAGTATACTCTTTCAAACAAAAAAAGAATTTTGCAAATCCGTCCATATATGACGGAGTTATATACATACAAATATATATAAACATCCAAATTGAGAACCTCCTCCTTTTTAGAAGTAGGTTAATAAAAAATACGTACTCAAGTGTCGTGACGGTCAAAATGTTACACTTTTTTCGGTCTAGCTCCCATGATTCGCCAAGTGTGCAGAGTACACGAACTTCGTTCCAACAAAGTACGGTCGTGTGACAAAGTATACACGTCCAGCAATGACGGGTTTTGACCTCGATATTGCGTATTACCATGAAAAAATATGTTAATTTGAACGTTCTAGAACAAAGATTCCACAGATGGGATGCCTTCAAGGACATTAGCAATATTTGAGAACCATATTATAGAAGTCGGGAACCCATAAAATCAAAATCAAAATCAAAATCAAAAGTCATTTATTCAAACTAGGCTGAGAATCAGCACTTTTTGAACGTCAAAATTACATAAGACAGTCCCCCAAAAACGCCCGCCCTTCACCACTTCCTAGTGCTTTAGCTGGGGAGAAGAAGTGGCGCAACAAACTCCCCAGCAGCACAGCTGTCTGTTCAGTTAAAAAAATGATTCTATATAATATATATATAATATATATATACATATTGTGTGTTTCTGGAACCCATTTGGTCTTTTGGAACCCATTATGTCCTTTAGTATCCTTATGAGCCTCTTAAACCTGTATGGACTTTTAACAAATGTGCTTCTGGAACCCATTATGGTTTTTGGTACCTATCCTTACTTATGGGCCTCTAGAAACCATATAAATATGGGCTTTTAGAAATGTCATAGGTCTTGTGAACGCAAGGTTAGCTGACGCCAGTGAAGAGCTAGATTCGCGTCTGGAATCAGACATTGTTTTATATAGGGTCAAATTATATTAGCTAGCGAAACTCCGCAGACGGTATGGGTATCTAAACACGACAAAATAAAAAATTATGACATTTTTTGGGTTCAACGACCGCTGGTAGTGTTGTTATTTGAAGTATTAGTTAAGAAAATCTTTTCTTTTTTTGGTTTTATCGGGTTTAAATATGGATACCCATCACGTCTTTAAAGTTTAGGTACACAAAAAAAAACTGTTTTTTACGCGATTTTCAAAAGTAGCAGGTTCTCATTTCGGATGTTTATATATTTTTTGACGTGAAAACATCTTTTCGCTCGATGTACCGGTGGTAAGTTCATTATTTTTGACCGACAACAACATAGACAGACATATCAGACTTTGAATGCTAGAATAATGGTTGAGCATTCAAAAGATAGGTCATATTTATAACAATTTTAACGCCGGATATAATTTGCCTATGACGTCACACTGTGGGTGCACGCGTATGTGCGCAACCCTCTATTTTTCACTATGTGTCTAAATATCAATTCGTATATCGTGAAAACGTGCTTAACTGGATCAGTTATTCTAACAAGACCTAAAGAGAAACAACAGAAATATTGGCCAAAAAAGGGTAAAAATGAATATGAAGTTGGCAATAGCAAAATAAAGTCAGATGTCGTCTCATATCGGCCGTAAATCTGCTCAGAAATAAAAAATATTACAATCAGTAAAAGCTTACTTTACAAGGAATGCAATGAGCCTACTAAGTCTAGTATCGAGCAAATACAATGGCTACGGCAGTATCGGAAACCTTAGTAAAATTTCAAAAATATGTTTTCATGAAAACAAACGGCGCGGTCTCGAACTGCGCTTACTACACATTTTTTATACAGGGTTATTGGTAAATCACCAACAACCTCTTAAGTGGTCATTGTACTCATCATTATGAACAACTTTTACTACGGGACAAAACCTGAAATCGTGAGAAAAAAATCAGCTGTTCAGTACATTTTGACGAATTATGCGAATATAAATGTAATGAACAGTTGATTTTTTTACGCGATTTCAGGTTGATCCCATAGTAAAAGTTGTTCATAATGATGAGTACAAGAGGTTGTTGCCCATAACCTATAAAAATATTTGCAAACTGTACCGTGCGATATATCACATATGAGAGAGTGAGAGTGAGAGTCTCAAATGCATTTTTTTTATAATTTTAAAATAAACCATTTTAAAGTTATTTAAGAAAATAGACGAAAATTGACCACCCTCCCCCCCCCCATATCTCCGAAAGCACTGAGCCTAAAATTTTGAAAAAAATATAGAAAATAGTTCAATACTTATAGAGTACAGGAAAACCTATAAGAAGTGGATGGTCTTAAAACAACATGGTAAATCTCTCAATATTGTCCGTACAAACTTACATGTCCATAGTTAAACAAAATGAATCCAACCCACATTAGGTGTAATATGGGTTGGATCCTTTTCGTTTAACTATGGACATTTGTAGTTGGAATGTATGGGAGAACATGTTTTTCAACTACAATGTTAAGTTTGTTCTTGGGATAAATTCATCCCAACTACGGAACCCTTCATTGTGCGTGGTCCGCTCTTGACCGGTTTTTCTCTCTTTGTACGCTGCGCCGGTCGACATCATCACGTCAACGCCGGCTGTCGCTGAGGCTCTGTCTCGCATAGGATCGCAGCAGTATGCTGAGCGACGTCCGTTTTGCGTGGATGTGACGCATATTTTCCCCCAACTTGTTCTTTTTTATGTTTGTGTTTTTTCTTTGCGTCATGTTTACCGCAAATAAACGTTTTTCTTTCTTTTTTTCTTTCTTTACACATTGATTTAGCCGACCCGCTCTGTGCCGAATCCAAACAAGTGTGTAGCACAGCACGCCTGAGGTTTTTTGGTCTTTTATCTAGGCCAGAAGAGTGATGAATATACATATATGTTGAATGAAGAATTAGAGGATGGCCAAAAAAAGATGGATGGATTGTATGACGAATGATAAAAAACTTTTTAGCAAAAAATAAAACCGACTTCCAAAACAAAACACTACAAAGTGAAAAATAACTTTAATTTCGGTAGTCGGTGTCTTTGGTTTTGTATTTTCGTTTTTTGCCACCGACTTCCGAAATTAAAGTTATTTTTCACTTTGTAGTGTTTTGTTTTGGAAGTCGGTTTTATTTTTTGCTAAAAAGTTTTTATTTTTCACTTTTTAGTTGTGGAACCTACCCCACACAAATTCGAATACATAGTTGAGCACAATAATTGTAGATATAGCCATGTAAATAACAGTGATAGGAAGTTATTAAAACACCATCACATCATCCACATAAAATAAGTGGGAAATATACGCATTATTGAAGCTAACTCAAAAACTCCCCAATCAAAGTTAATAAAATTTATATGGGACCACCTCGGAAGTATACCCTATCAAACAAAAAAAGAATTTTCTAAATCGGTCCATCCGTCTTTGAGTAATCGCGTAACAAACATACAAAAAAAAAAACATACAGACGAATTGAGAACCTCCTCCTTTTGGAAGTCGGTTAATAAAAGAAAAAGGAGTGAATGTTAGCGTGACGGTTGACAGGGGAGAATGGAAGGAGATAAATTCACTTAACAAAAAGTAAAAACCGACTTCCAAAACCCAAAACGAATAAAATAACTTTCATAATAAAACTTAACAGCTTCTGAAGTCGCTGCCAAGCTAAGGTGCATTGAAGAATTGAAGACACGGACATCAGAAGCTATTCAGTTTTATTATGAAAGTTATTTTATTCGTTTTAGGTTTTGAAGTCGGTTTTTACTTTTTTTTTAAGTAAATTTATTTTCTATTTTTGGTTGAATGCCCATATACGAAGGAAACGAAGATTCATCAAAATCCGCTTAGAAATTCCAGTAATACAGTACGTTTATGCATATAACTTCGTACATAAGAATATTCACCTAATGTATTATACTAAACCCTACCTGAGTATATGTAGATCGCGTTAGTGAAAGAAACATCAAAATTGGTGCATGAGTAAGAAAATCGTGGAGATACAAACTTACATACATACATACATACATACGGGTCGAATACAGAACCTCCATTTTGAAGTCGGTTCCACCAACCCCACGTAACATGCGGCAGAGACAGAAAGATAATGATGATGATTTCTAAGAAAATCTAAAATGGTGTGCATGTAGATGAAATATGAGATATATTTTGTCTCCGTTACGCATACACACATAAAACTTCTCATGGACATTTGGACAAGCTCTAGTAAAACAACTCAGCCTTAAGGCGAAATTCGAATAGCTTTACGTTTTTTTGCAATTTGTTGGTCGGTATCAGGTTGTAGGATGTTGATCAAAATATAATTCGCGACCGTCATAAATATAATGTATTTATAGAATCATAATCATTAAAATCATCAATACACACTTCACTTCACACATGACTCTTCGCGGGCAATTTTTTATGTTTAGATTATCATATGAATGAAACGAAAATATTTGCGCTCATCATGGCCATTTTTAACTTTAATTATCTAGGTAATGTGACAGTTTAGGACATTATATCACATGACATTTTTTGTTTGTCTATATGACCCCTATCCATATATATAGGTACTAGCTTATACCCGCGACTTCGTCAGCGTCTTTTTCCCCCGAGCCACCCGGTCGCATCGCATAGCGTAGCTCGCCCGCGCGATTACCTACTTCGTTTTCGCTTAGCGTTCTTTCAGACTTCTCTTTCTTTTTGCTTGGGTCCTAATATAAATAATCTTAATAATCTTAATAGCCTTCCTTATGAATTGGGCTATCAAATGCAAAAATTATTTTTCAAATCCGACTGTTGGTTCCAGAGATTAGAGCGTTCAAACAGACACAAAAATAAACGTAATTTGTTTACCATTAAGAAAGTTATAGTGAGCCAACCTTAAAAGATAGATTATGCTGTCGCGGACTTTTTTTTAGAACTTTATAAGAGGAAGAATTCCGTCATACATGATTGTTGCGTAACTTTAACGCAACGGAAGCTCTCCGAATGGAATAAATTTCCACGTTTTTGCAACATTTTTCATTGATGCTCCGCTCCTGTTGGTCGTAGCATAAAATTATATATCCTATCCTTAGCCTTCCTCGATAAATGGGCTGTCCAACACTAAAATATTTTTCAATTCGAACCAGCCGTTCCTGAGATTAGTGCGTTCAACCAAACAAACAAACAAACTCTTCAGCTTTATTTTGTTAGTATAGATTATCGTGCTGCGCCATTTTGAATAATAATTAAAATCGCGAACTGGGACGAGGCCTAACAGGTTCAAACCTCTTTTCACAGGATGTTCTACCCATGAATATGAACAACCTTCACTGTGGGATCAAATCCAAATCACGAAAAAATCAGCTGTTTCATACAAAAGTTGTATACCAACTCGACCAAAATGTATAAAACAGCTGAACTTTTTTTCATGTTTCAGAGTTGGTCCTATAGTGAAAGTTGTTCTTATTCATTACCATATTGTACATAAAGTTCGGGGCCAATGTAAAACCCCTTGTAATCTTTTATGCAATAAAGTTTTTATTATTATTACCTTAGGCTCAATTTGCTTTGAAGCGGAACGGGGTGGAATCGAGTTTTTGTAACGATATTGTACATAGCATAATGAACTTTATGTCAATTTTCTAACGTATAAACTAGATACGAGCGGGGATTCCCGAGAATGCGGGAGTATCCTCCAGAATACACGCGACCTGTTATTTGGCTCATATCTTGTTTGTGCGTTACACTATTTTGACATTAAGTTCATTATGATTTACGTACAAAAAAAAATCGCTTTCATTCCGTTCCGCGGCAAGGTAAATTGAGCCTTAGCGCATCTCCCTTACCAACAGGGCCCTAGCAACTGGACCTATGCCTACCTACTGAATATACCTACACACAGCTAATTCATCTGCATCATTGCAACTGACGGCTTCAATGAACGATTATTGCCTTAATCACATTTGCATCAGGAGCAATTTAGCGTGCATCGAGCTACCCAGCCAATGGTGTGTGTTCAATCAATTGTGTATGTTCACGACGGTGTTCGCAAACGGGCTATTCAGAAAGCTTTTTAAAGGGTAGTATTTAAACGCAAATAAAAAAAATAAAAAAACTTTTTGTACAAGCAACAGTTTATATTCGTGGCGCACCCCTATTTATCTTGAAGCTTTTTTTATTAATGCATAGCTAATAATTACTAGCGCACATTAAACCTATTACCTATCATTCTTGAGAAAAACAAAATATTGTAACTTACCCTTCGTGCCCTTCGCTCGCTCTTGCATCCTTTGTCGACGGAGCCCCGCTTTGCGGGGCTCCTATTTCTGTGTAAAGGGTTTCAAGTTTAAAGTAACCTAACCAAACCTAACCTCGAAGTTAATATTAGTCGCCATGTCATTTTGCTATGAGTGTGAGTATTCTGTATGTACGCTCTGGTTAATTTGCTGTGCAGTCAGTGTTTTATTGTAATCATTAAAACGGAAAAAAGTGGCCACCATTTTCCGTTTTAATGATTACAATAAAACTTAACAATATGAAACTACTGGTTATAATAATAATAACGTATTGTCTTGTGGAGCACAACTTAATGTGCTCATTTTCTGCATTTTCATTCTAAAATAAAAGAAATAACCAAACAAACGATGAGGGCGCCACTGTGCGCTTGGTAGCGTCTTAAGAGGTTGTGCGGTATTTAAGTCCCACCTTGTATAACAATTTTCCTCTGGTTCTTTAATAGTAGTTTGTAGTATTAACAAGAAAAATTTGATTAGATATTTTACTATTATCTTTAAAATTACAATTATTATCGCAATACAATCAAGTAAATACTCACAATAACCAGCCAACTTTTCAAGAATTAATTTTCCTATAATATGTACTTAAAACAAAGCTGAAACGGGAAAGCAGTAATAGACTTCACACTTGACGAATAATCACAATTATTTATTGATATTCTTATACAGTTGAAAAGAGTTTCGACTTATCTCATGTACGGCAGCAAAATGTTCCCGCCAAATGAGCGGTCCGAGTACTTATACACTTCGGCGGCCGGATGTGACGTCACTAACGGTCACTCGCTGGCTTGGCTGACAAATTCTGCTCCAAATTGTCGTAAAGTAGCATTGGCTTGGCGTTGGCTTGGCGTTGTCTTGGCTTTGGCTTGGCTTTGGCTTGGCGTTGTCTTGGCTTTGGCTTGGCTTTGGCTTGGCGTTGGCTTGGCTTTGGCTTGGCGTTGGCTTGGCGTTGGCTGAACACATGACGAGGCGTTACAAAGCACTTTAATTCAAAAGTTTTAGTAGGGAACTCTAATAACGTAAAAAGATTCTTCAAAATAATAATTTGTTACGAATGTGTTCAAAGTGCAATAAATAATTCGGAATTTCTTAAATCCCGGGACTTAATCGTCATGTTTATGATACCTGGGTTTTATCCCATGTATACGTATGTTAGTTGCTCGACGTTTAAGTAATTATATTGTACCTATTCCGATCTCTGGTGATTACCAACTAGCGCGATTCAATCGAAAAATCAGTCAATAATTTCACTTGACGACACTCTGTATACCTATAGTTTTAGTTAGAGCATGTTATCGCCGCATACCACATTAGTTACAGAATACGAAATCATTTTTAAATTGCACAGCATGAATGCATTCCATTCTTAAAATTAAATGTCAATAAAGACCAAGAATTCGTTCAGGAGGAGAAAATACAACGGTAGGTACCAGGACTTTTCCTCGCTTGAATGACATTGAATAAATCAGGTTGGTGATTTAGTCACCTGCATCCGTCAATTCTACCTGTCATAATGAACAACTTTTACTATGAAACTCATATCAGATTAGTTAAAAAAAATATCATAAGTGGATCGTCTACTTTTGTATAGGAATTGTTTTTTTTTTCCCCGAGTCGGATATGACATGATTTCAAAGCGAAAGTTGTTCAGTATTGCGGGTAGAATCACCCCCTTGACGGATGTAGGTGACTAAGACGCCAACATAACAACAATAAAGGTATAAACACTGTATAAAAATATTATCACGATAACTCGCTGGTCTAGTTGACTAGGTAAGTGCCTGTTTCACTACCTCCAGTTTCCGTTAACTTATCTGGCAGACGATTTCGTATATAATATGTTTATTAGGGTTCCGTACCAAAATGATAAAAAGGAACCCTTACGGTGCGACTCAGTCTGTCTGTCTGTCCATCTGTCACAGCTGGATATCTCAAGAACTACTAATGCTATCAACTTGAATTCTGGAATAGTTTTAGATGACGTTTGCCCAACTATTTTGCAAATAAGAAAGAAATAAATATACAGGGCTATTTTTAAATCACTAGCTAAATTTTGACAGGGTGTTCTACCCGTGAATATGAACAACTTTCACTATGGGACCAACTCTGAAATCACGAAAAAAAATCACCCCCTTATCCCCCCTTAAATTCCCCCTTATCTCAGAAGTTTGCATAGAGAAAAATTTGAAATTATTCTGTGTGATAGAAGTTTATGTAAAGATCATAGAAAAACTAAAACGATGTCTCTAAATAGCACACATTTTATCTGACAGTCTCTTGGCCGTTTTTTTTTTAATTTATCTGGTAGATAGGGCTCCGGAGTTTGAGAAACAGGTCTTTATTACAAATTTAATTTAACTACACTCACATCGGAAAGTTCTGATTATGAATTCAAAAATAGTACCATAATGACAGACTTTATGCAGGTACAACACAAACCAAATTAAAAAGTTTTATTAAGATACCGATTTCATAACAACATAATGCTGTAACATAACTTTTTTTTTCTATTAAAGTACACTTGGGATCGACCAAAGAGTTTTCCTAATAATCCTAGATTTGTGCTGTTATTCCTAAAATATCAGGCATTAATTAATCAAAAACTAAAAATAACTTTTCCTTTTTTGTTGCACTTCTCAAAAGGGTTTTTACTTTATTTTCCTGGTCTGATGTTATGCATTCGTGACAAAAAAAAATGGGAAAGGGATGTTGCATAATTCCACTATATTTGCAATAAAATTGCGGGCAAAGGAAACGTCATGTAAATCCTGTAAGTATACATCGTATCGAACTTTCTTTGTTCATTACAAAGTCAATGTGAGTGCGATTTAAAATTTTCATGGCGCCGCCGTTCAGTTGCGTTGCCGCAAACGCCTATATAAGTTTCTGTTCGCTAATAACAGTTTTCATTCACCGATCATTTCGACCGATCGATGGTCTCATGTGAAAAGACGTTTAGGCTCGTGGAACAGATCGATATTGTGATTTGAATTCAAAATTAGAACTGTTTTTTTTTTTTGTTTTTTATTTCGGCTGTGATTGTGGTTTTTTTAATTAGTTTTTTTTTTAAATATCGTTTTTTAAAGTGTTAGATTTTTTAACGGACCATATGCGTGGCGGGAGTTTTGACAGGTATTTTATATTTTTTTCATTTTGTGTTACACAAAATACAGTGCGTTTTTTTCTGATTTGCAAAGTAACGGGATAATATTAATAAAACATCCATCGTTTTTAATGATTACTTTATGTTTGTAGTACGTAACAGTTTCGCATAAGTTCTTACGTACGGTATTTCACTAACATATGAAATTGTTAATAAATTATGAAGACTAAAGACTACAAATCTTACTAATTCATTAAAATAATAAAATTACTGTAAGTACATTATTACAAAAACATACCTGAGTTAAACAAAAAATTGTCAGATAATTTTATTTAAAGTATGATAAATTCGTTCTCTACGAATGATTAAAATGAATTGAGTACCATGGTGCATATACATAACTCACTTATAAAAAAATCTTAACAGTGGCTGAGGTTGAAGGTTAGACTTTTTGAGTAAAAACCGAAAAGCCGTCAATCATCGTCATGTAGTGCTTAAGAAAATATAATAACTGACACAAAATATTACCTATGCTTGTACGCACATTTCTAAAATGTTAACTTAATTCGTAATTTCTTTACCAACAACTTTTGACAACAATTCCCAGTTGAAACATCACTGAGGTTGAAACTATCTGTCACTATTTAATAACAAGTGTTTTTTTTTTAAACAAGTTTTTATTATTCTGGATTGATATCCAGAACCAGAGTCCTTGTCAAGACGAACCAAACGAGCCCAAACTCAATAGGTCGTTTTATTACCGAGTTCCCATGACCACCTTCCGGATCCATCATCAGATCAGTGAGGAGATCGCGGCTAAGTAATAACAGCCGCACGGGTCGATTTATCAGGTTAAGCTACGCTTGCCGGGGTTGGTCCGTGGATGGGTCTTTACATACTAAGACTCCTCCGTGCCTTGGAATGCACGTTAAGCCGTTGGTCCCGGCTGTCATTCGTGGATCTTTGACAGTCGTTACAGGTCGTCAGTTGCCCGAAAGTCTGACAACCAGTCTTACTAAGGGGTATCGTATTACCCAGTTACTGGTTGTGCAGGTCAGATAGGCAGACGATTCATGTAAAATACTTGAATTCAGCTGCATCCGGTTAGACTAGTAGCTGACCCCAACATAGTTGGGAAAAGGCTAGGCAGATTGACATCAGATCAGCTCCATGTCATAATAATATTGCTTTCTCATCTGATTTACATATGTATGTAAAATTTCAGCTCAATCTGAAACTAATTAGATTACAGAAAGACACACCGAGCACGGGTGAAACTAAATAAAAGCTTGTAGAAATCTTAAATTATTAATTCACTCAATGCACGCGCTAAGCCGCTGTGTCTAGAATCATGAAATGTTGCGCAAGAGTTCCTTATAATAACGAGCGTGAGCACGAAGCAAGGAAGGATTTTTATAAATTCATCTCCTAAAAGGGTTCCATAGGATGAAACTTTGTATGAGAGTTCATAATTTCTGCCGTTATAGAAAATCCGATCGGGCGTACGGAATGTAAAGAAATAACCCTTTTCGTTTTAGGAGGTAAAAGTGATATTCTTACACCTTAGGATGATAAATAAACTAAGAGGTCGATTAATCCATCTAGAGTTATAATTATCTATTTCTGCCACTGAGCAGCTCTGCTGAGTTCAATTTTTATAAATGGTACTGGCACTTCCCCGCGACTTCACCCGCGTGGATTCCGTACTTTAGTACCCCGTTAAAAGGTATTACGTTATTATTTTTCTTTTTTTTCTATAAATCTCGGGACCCCGGGGTCCCGGACTTTTGGAAGGCATACGAGGTTCCGAAGCCAACTTGCAGAGGCTCCTTAGATAATTTTAAATGATGAGGAGGCACCAACCGACGATTATCTGTGTATGCACTATGCAAGCGCACCCAAGGACCACCCCCCGATTGGTGCAGGACTATTATTATTACAGTTTATTATTATTATTATTCTATTCGTATCACGGTACTGAGTTTCGAGTAAATCGGACCGCGCGTTAAAATTCTTCCATACAAACTTTGACACCCCCTAATCTCCCTTTACACCTCCTAAGGGCGATCGAAGGGTGTCAAAATTTAGGAAAACAAAAAATTACAAACTTCATAATTTACTTTGATAAATATTCTAGTCAAATTTCAAGTGTCAATAAACTTTAAATTTGGCAAGAAATAAGATTTTTCATCAATCAATCAATCAATCAATCAATCATTTATTCATTTGCGAATATGGGTACAAAAGAAAAGGTCTCAAAACAAACAATAGTGTCCATTAGCCATATCCTACCCTAGGGCATGCAAATTTACAAATACACAGGTATCTACTAAACTAGAATTTTAACAATAAAAGACATTATTTAAAACATCGTACGGAGTAACATTATATAACTTTATCCTGTAAATATTCACTGACAGAGTAATATGCTTTTTTTAGCAACATTGTTTTTATACTGTTTTTAAATACATTTAAATCACCTATCATCATACAACTGAAACCCCCGTTTTCACCCCCTTAAAGGTCGAATTACCAAAAATCTTTCCATATTGGATCCTTACAGCGTAAAATGCATCAACTGCCAAAATTTCAAGCTTGTATCCCCAACGGTTTAGACTCTGCGTTGATGAATCAGTAAGTCAGAACAAGTAATTACGTTATAGGGCATTTGTTCCGATGTAAGTACCGGTACAGTCACGAACCGGGATTGTTGAGCCACAAGCATATCATCTTAACTTGGTTGTGTTACACGAACGCCGCCCGTGAAATTTGACATGTGACATTTCAATAACGAAAAACGGGCGGCATTCGTGTAACACAACCAAGTTAAGATGATCAGCTAGTGGCTCAACAATCCCGGTTCGTGACTGTTCAAGAGACGTTTCAGTTCCTGAACTCTTTCTAGATATTAAGTATCTATCGTATACATATTGGGTGACTGGTAATTAGTGACGATACTTAAACACGTGATTGTACTCATGATAACAAACCATTTTTACTATGGGACCAAACCAAAATGGCAAAAAAAAAAATCAGGTGTTCCCTACATTTTGACGAGTTAGGCTGACCCCACATTTGGCGTGCGCGATCCTCGGGCGTGCGCGCTGCACGGACGCAGCGCGCGCGTAGCGCGCGCGCTGCGCGAGCGTCGGGTTTACCGCCGTGTGACGTGCAGGCAGCGTGCGCGCAACGCGCGCGCGGCGCGCTCGCGACGCTCGAGTAAGTAAGAAGAACCGAAACAGTAGCGGGCGGCGGGGATAGCGGGCGAAGGGGTAAGAACGCGACTCGAGCGTCGCGAGCGCGCCGCGCGCGCGTTGCGCGCACGCTGCCTGCACGTCACACGGCGGTAAACCCGACGCTCGCGCAGCGCGCACGCCCGAGGATCGCGCACGCCAAATGTGGGGTCAGCCTTATGCGAACATAGATGTAGGGAGCAGCTGATTTTTCATAACGATTTCAGATTTGGGTCCATAGTTAAAGTTGTTTGTTATCATGAGTACAATCATGTGTTTAAGTATCGGTCACTAATTACCAGTCACCTTATATATTATTATAAATTAAAGTCGCTTGTCGTGTCTGTGTGACCGCGTCGTTCTTCTAAAATACACAATGGATTTTGATGCGGTTTTCACCATCATTTAGAAAAGTTATTCAAGAATAGTTATGTGTATAATATATATTAATATTTAACTTCAACTATAGCACATAATTCTCGATGTTTTGACATGTCGCCACACCAGTAGATTGGACCCGTGTGAAGCAAGGGTGGGTCAGTATACCAAGCAGTGATCACTACGTAATACATAAGCTAAATATTCCAAAACAGCAATCTGAATGATTTTGAAGCATATTCATTGCTTCATATGTTCGAAAAATTTGTCTGCTCAACACGTAAAAAACGGAATGAATGTTGTTGAACTGTCAAAATAAAACCGATTCCGATTGATAGTGTGTTACGCAATTAGGGCTGTGTTCACCAGCATTCAATCTGTCGGTTAGATATTTAAACAGTTGGTTTATGTCAAACTTCCTTCCAAATTTGACGTAAAACAACTGTTTAAATAATAAATACCTAACTGGTGGTTTGAATGTTTCTGAACACAGGCCTTAGGGTGCAGATTGCACGTCGCTTTCCTTTAGACCGCGCGTGTATTTACAACACGTGGAATGACTGTCAATAGTGTCAATCTGTTGGAATCACAGCTCATTTCAAGCTCACTTCACCTAAGTTTTCACGATGTTTACAGAATAGACCGGCAGGTCATAACGCACTAGATAAAAAAACACGTACAGTCAATGACGATGCCAATATTTAGTGACACACCCATGATTCACCATGTTATCTCACAAAATTTTAATTATGTAATTGTACAACTATTAAAATTCTGTACACTTCGCCATTTTATCTGTTCTACGTGACTTGGGCGCTAACGGCATTCCATTCATCAGATGAGTCAAAAAATTACAATACTACTGCCCTCATTTTTTTGTAAGTTAAGATAGCTATAGAGGATTCGTAATTCCAAAATGAAATAGTCTCATCACCCGAAGTGATGAGACTATTTCATTTCGGAATTACGAATTACCCAGTGAGCAAAGTATCGTTAGGAATGTTTTGAGCATGAATATGGACGATCCGATCCAGTAAATCCCCAGCGACGTCCTAAGTCGAGTTCCGTATCCCAGGGTGCCCTTAACGTGTAGTCGCTTAGTTTATAAGTTTTATGTCCTGGCTGGAGGCCTTGATTTATTAAGGCATCCACAGGATATCCCGGTTCAGCAGCGTCAACCTCCTAGGTTAATAACCTGCGAGATGCCCTTCACAAAAAAAAAAGTAGAATGTGGATGGCTATAACAGTAAGGGAAGAACAAAGAAACGATGAATGGTCTGTGTGAAAGATGATATGGGGCTATACAGGGTTATTGGTAAAACACCAACAACCTCTTATGGGGTCATTGTACTCATCATTATGAACAACTTTTACTATGGGACCAAACTTGATCTCGAAAAAAAAATATCAGCTGTTCAGTACATTTTGGCCAATTATGCTAACATAAATGTACTGAACAGCAGATTTTTCGCGATTTCAGGTTTGGTCCCATAGTAAAAGTTGTTCATAATGATGAGTACAATGACCCCTTAAGAGGTTGTTGGTGTTTTACCAATAACGCTGAATAGAAAGGGCGTGACTACCGAAATGACGACTAATAGAGAAGTGTGGAAGAACAAGACAAGTTGCGCCGACTCTAATTAAATTCAAAATCAAAGTCATTTATTTAAACTAGGCTGAGAATCAGCACTTTTCGCCCACCCTTCACCGCTTCCTAGTGCTTTAGCTGGGGAGAAGAAGTGGCGCAACAAACTCCTCAGCAGCACAGCTCTGTCTGTTCAGTTAATAAATTTGATTCTATTCAACACTGCGCAATATACCACAAAACATTAAAATTAAATTAAATTATTTGCTATAAGTCAGACACGCCAATATACCAAAAAATCGAAACTATGCTCAAGCAGAAATAAAAATACAAAACTAAAAACGTAAGCAGAACTTCATATATAAATAAAAGCCTCCAGTAATAAAGAGCGTGCCCTCTTTGGGATAAGGAGAGGAGTGATTCTGTTGATTTCCTTTGGAGTCGTCTGTTGGTGCTAGCTGAATAGATATTTAAAGCTGAAAAAACTGATCGTAGTGGTACATAATTAGAGTGCTACAAAGAACTTTTGGCGCGTTGGTGGTAAACATTTGTGAAATTCGCCAGCACAGAAAACTATTGCTCTTAGGGAGTTCGCCAGCGCGTGGATTCGTGCCTTCGTGCACGGGCCACGGCATTATGCTGAGCGTTAGCTGTTTCGCGCTGTAGTGACGCATATTTCAGTGTACTTAGTATATTATTTTTAAAATAGATACCCGTTTGTTTATGTTTTCAACCTGCTGTTAAACAATAATTATATGTTTGCATGTGCGTCACTTTCATGTGAATTTAAACAGTTTTTCTTTCTAAATTATCGCAAAAATTCTAAAAAAAAATCAAGTGGCGTCGGTCATTAGTTCCGATTTTGGTCACGAGCCAAAATATCCATGTGGATACCGTTGTAAACTAAACCTGCCGTCAATTAAACTAATGTCAACGAAACGATCCCAAAAATTGAATTCTGATTGACTTGTGACCTGTGCTTGTGCCACATCAAACATAGATTGAAAACCCATTTAGAAATGAGGGGGAAAAGAGCTATTTGAGAAAATTATTGCTACCATTATTTCTGTTCATTTTTTGCATTTCCCATAAGAAAAGTTCCTGCAGGAACGTTGTTAATATGAACAAATGTCAATTTTTTGAAGCTACGAAGTTTAAGCTTTTTCAGTAAGTTCGCTACGAGACTACGCGCGTAACCTGCGTTCGGTCTAAGTTCGCTACGAGACTACGCGTAAGCTGCGTTCGGACTAAATTCGCTGCGAGACTATGCGTAAACTGTGTTCGGTCTAAGTTCGCTAGGAGACTACGCGTATGTAAGCTTAAGCTACGTTCGGTCTAAGTTCTAGTTTTACATATTATCATAGCACATGATCAGACTTATTTCTTTGGTCCTATAACACCTATGATTTGATCAAATAAACAAATAAAGGCCAGTTTCTCGAACGGAAATTATCGCAAAATTAATGTAATATATTGTCAAGCACACCCACGTTATTGTGTATTTGTAGAGTTATTGGGTATTTCTATTACTAATTTCTCAGTAGCAGTCTGGATTCATTCCCGGTTAATGGCAAAAGGTTCGCCCCCTATTACATGGAACTTTAACATGACTGGCGAAATGTGGGTGTACTATAGGTATACCTCTGACAGACAAAACACGGCTAAACCAATGAAATATAAATATTTATGCAAAAAATCTAAAAGATATATTCCTCGGTGTATGTTTTTTTTTTTTTGTAAATCTGCTGAGCGTCACAAACCGTAAGTTGCATACGAAATCGCAAGCGCCGCTCTGGTATGTCAACAGGGGAACTCCGTGTGACGTCACAAGCTTCATTGATAAATTTGATCATGTACTTAGATTGTGTGAACTGATATGCAAAGAATAGTATCTACGTTTAAATTACGTCAAAGTAGACATTAGTATTTGTACAAGTATTGTGACTAATACTTTAATCTGTTCCTATAGTTTGGGTTTATGTGGAAAATAAAAAGGTTGATGGGAATATGCCTATATTAGGTACAGAAGCCAGCACATCAAGCTACTACAATCTGTTAAATTTCTTTAATTAGTTTTCAACTTTATCGCTAAAGCATTAGGTTTAAGGTTGATTTGGAAAATTTGATAGTTTCGGGTAGCTTGACCTGCTAGCGTCTGTAGTACATGGGACTCAAACAGCTGGCGAACCGCGAAATGTGGGCGTACTACAGGTACACCTCTGTTACACATCGGGGATTACTGGCGTGATGTTATGTTACATAAAAGCATTTTTAGGGTTCCGTACCTCAAAAAAAAAAACGGAACCTTTATAGGATCACTCGTGTGTCTGTCTGTCCGTCTGTCACAGCCAATTTGCTCCGAATCTAATAGATGATTATGTTGAAAGGTACACGTATGAATTTCAGTGACCCGAACACGGACGGGTAACGTAAATTAATTAATTTTGAATATGAGGGGTCAATTTTGCGGGGCAATTAAGAAAAAAAAAGTTTTGCAAACTGTACCGTGTGATATACCAAATGAAAAGGCTTACTGTGAGGGTCTGAAATATATATTTTGTTTTTATAATTTTAAAATAAATTCTTTTAAAATTATTTAAGAATATAGACGAAAATTGACCATTCCCACCCTTCTCTTTGTGTTTTTTTTTTTAATTACTTATTTAAATAAACAAAGCACAAGTCCGGTCCTGCATGGAGTATTGCAGCCACCTTTGGGATGGATCAGCCAAGTACCAACTAGCCGCGCTTGGCTCGGTGGAACGCAGAGCTAAGAGGCTCATTGGTGACGTAAAACTGGTGGATGCCAAGCTTCATAGCTTGGCTCATCGCCGCAAGGTTGCCTGCTTGTCGGTCTTCTACAGATTGTACTTCGGAGAGTGTGCCCGAGAACTCCATGACCTCATTCCACCGGCCCTCTTCTACCATCGGACATCTAGACGCACTGCCAGTTACCATCCCTACCTAGTTGTTATTTCACCAATTCGCACTAAGCGCTTCCAAATGTCTTTTATAATGCGCACAGCAAAAGAGTGGAACTCACTACCTGCGTCTGTGTTTCCGAGCGCATACTCGTACAACCCTAATCTCTTCAAAGTGAGAGTCAACAGGCTTCTTCTGGGTAAGCTCACTCCATCGTCGACTCTGTCTCTGTCGCCTCCGACCTAGACTAGAGTCAAGAGCAAACCCAACATAAATTAAAAAAAAAGATTTTTAAAGCATAAATTAAAATTTTATGACATCGGCTTTTTAAACTTTACTTTCTTAATATTTACTGACATTATAAATAATGTCAGTAATAAATATTAAGAAGGTAAACTTTAGGTCAAATATTAACTTCCCAACGAACTCCCAACTTATTTACCCTAACACAGCATTGCCTTGGCAAAACCAATACAAAGGTTTATTTAACTGCAAAAAAATATTGTACGGACATCTATTGTAGGTATATCCCACTCTAATTTGGGATTCAAAAGCGGTTGCTAGCCGGAAAGAGATAAAGGTTCTATTCAAGAGACACATAGACACAGACACCTTTTTACGTATAAAAACCGGTGAAGAGTGAGTCGGACTCGCGCACCGAAGATTCCGTACTATCCTACTAATATTTAAAGTTTGTGAGGATGACTGAATGTTTGTTACTCTTTCCCGCAAAAACTACTAAACGGATATTCATGAAATTTGGCACACATATAGTTTGTAACCTGGATTAACCCGATATTGTTACGGGTTCGAGACTTACGCGAATGAAATCGCGGGGCGCTGCTAGTCATATATAAAAAAAGTGTGCTATTTACAGACATTGTTTTATTTTTCCTGTAATATTTACATAAACTTCTATCACACAGAATAATTTCAGATTTTTCTCTATGCAAACTTCGGAGATAAGGGGGGACGGTATTTTTAGTTACATTTTTCGTCAAAAGTCAAAAAAAAACAAAAAATGTTTGAGAATGTGGTAACAGCGTTCTTTCATATGATACCCCACGTTCTCCAGTAGCCTCACTTCGAATTTTTAAGACCACCTTTCAGTCCCTGTTGCAGAAAAACAAATATACATTTTATTTCTTTCTTATTTGCAAAATAGTTGGGCAAAAATCAAGTTGATAGCTTTAGTAGTTCTTGAGATACCTAGCTGTGACAGACAGACAGACTGAGTCGCACCATAAGGGTTCCTTTTTACCATTTTGGTACAGAACCCTAAAAATGTTTGTCGTATATTCCACTGTACTTTTAGTAGACCTTTTTTTTTCAATGACACGCCAATACCTCTGTAGCTGCTGCACCAATTTCCGTGAAATATAGTTCAAAGATAAGATAATAAAAGATCTTGCTTTTGAAGGATACAATACCGAAGAGTTTTATTAACATTTTTGTTTGCAATTTACTTTTTGGGAAAGCCCTGGTAACTTGTAGGTAAAAAGATAGAGTGCCGCGAGGATCTGTTGGCGCCTGAATTAATTAATGAGCGTATATGTTCACTTCTTCGCAGTCTAGTGGTCGCAAACGAAACTGCTTAGTGTGGGGTTGTAAATTCGATACCCAGGTCTGGTCAGTCAGGTCAGGTCAGTCCCAGGTCAATACTAGGCTATTATTGTCTCACTGCAGGCAAAGGCCGCTTCTCGACGGGTTGTCGATTTCCGACTTATATTAACAGTCCAGCTGGTCTATTCTGTAAAAGTCTCACCGTGAGAACTTAAGTCGATGGTCCCTATTAACAATGTCGGTTCTGCAGGGAGACTACTGTTTAGTCCCTACTGAACAGTGGTCTTTTTCGCAGAACTGACCTTGTTAATATCATAAAGATTATTTTTTATCGTTAGGGCAAACTTTGAACTGCCCTCAGTTCAAAGTTTGTTTTGACAGTGAAGATTTTTTTTAAATTTTAATTCGATTTATGTAAAAATGTGAATATTGGTAAAAATGTATATCCGACTTTGTTAATAGGGACTGTCGAAGTGAAGTGAGCTTGAGGTGAGCTGTAAATCCACCTGATGCTAGGGATTGACACTATTGACAGCTCACTCCACGCTCACCTCACGTAAGTTTTCACGGAGAGATTTTTACAGAATAGACCACCAGGTTTCCTCACGATGTTTTTCTTCAGCGATGTTAGTAATGGTAATGTTCAAGATAAATTCAGAAAGTACATCTTAATGAAAGAGTTACATTGGTGCCCCGATGTGAACCCAAGAAACCCCAACCAGTTTTTTGATCCGTAGTTAACTCAACCAATGGTTAAATATAGTAACTAATGGTTGAATTTTGGCCGGTTCTTCAATCGCCAGTTACTTTGACAGTTTTAATATGGACAATCTGTCAAAACGTCACATTTATTCTTCATGTAAAAGTTATCAATGACAGACTACGCGCAGCCTGAACCGCTGGATTTAGAACTGTGGTCTATTTTCGCAAGAGTTTCGAAATTCAAATTTTCTTACGTTTTTTTTTTCAATTTACAAGTCAGTTTTAGGTTGTACGTTGATAAAAATGTAATCGCGGCCGTAACAAGTATGTATTTACATAATTATAATCATTAAAGTGATCAATACAACTCTTTAAGACCAAGTAATCCTAATGAATTACTATTTCATGAAATCTTGACATTTGAGGTTACACTAACTTAATGAGTTGTATTACGGATTCTAATGATTACAATTCGGTAAATACATATTTGTTACGGCCGCGAATCATACTTTATTTAACATACAATTTAATACTGGCTTGCAAATTGCAAAAACGTAAAAAAAAATGATTTTCGCGGTCTACCCTGACGTTGGTGAGCGATAAGGAAGGATTTTTTTTTAAAATAATTCATCTCTTATCTGGTATCCATGGAAGTTCATCATCTTTGAATGAAATCCCATTTGGCACACCGCTTGTCAAGCCATAGTAACTAACATATTATTTTTCTATTGTTTCAGATAACTCCTTTACTTGAATCTCTGCAGTATTAAATAGTAATTTATTAACATAAACATGTATCTGGTACTTCTGTTTGCAACGACGGCTCTGCTTGGCTGCGGGCGATCGGCGAATGTCAACAAACACATGAGGCTTTTGTCTGTAGATAATAACATTGAACATAATGGTGAGTTCTTTTACTAAAATATTTATTTGTTTTTAAATAGAGGAAATTTCCAGGACTTTTTAAAGAAAGAAAGAAAAATATTTTATAAGTGACACGCACAGGAAAAACAAAGAATAAAGAAGGAACATTTAAAAGTATAAAAAAGACCTGTGCGAGGTAAAAAAGGGGGCATTCTGGGAGCCTAAATTTGATTGACCCAGCGGCAAGCAAGATGTGACTTAGTTGCAGACCAAAAACTAAGCTAATTTAGCTTAGCTCACATAGCTGGCGTAGTTTTTCTAACTTGTGTGCAGACCGCAAACTATGCATAGTTGTTGGTGTGCACACTGTGTACGCGACTTCTAGTTTATTTAATAGCTGGCTTATCTTGGTTGTCTTAGTTTAGCCTCGGCATAGCTTAGTTTTTGGCCTGCAACCCACTTAAACAGTTTTTGCAATTTGCAGGTCAGTGTTAAATTGATCAAAATAATTATGATTTGCGACCGTAACAAATATGTATTTACTGAATTATAATCATCAATACAACAGTTGTATTGATGATTTTACTGATTATACAAAATATTGAATTTCGCTTTCGCTGCAATGTTCTACTGACAATAATTTTTGAACTTGAAAAACAATACTAATCTTATCCTTTCTCTGTATTGGTAGCGCCATCTGTTGTCGAGTAGCAGCAACTATTTAAATTCTTACAATCCTTTTTTTAATCATTATTAACCATTAAAAATTATAGATACGCTTTTGAAAAAGCTTAGGTACCTATAATTAATTATTTGCTGTTACTCACATATAACCCAAGCGTCTCGCTCGGGCCGGGACAAGTGATGTAGGCTTTTCCCATCCGGAATTTCTCAGTAGCTGCCCGGAGTCTGGATTTGTACTCTGTTTTGGATAATTAACTATATATCTAATGCTATTTAAATGTATTCAATTACAGTAGCCCCAACAAAACAGAAGTCCGGAGCCCGTCGCTTCCTCACGATAACACAGCGCCCTCTAGCGACGTACGCACACCACAGCGGCGAGGTGCTCGAACTAACGTGCGACGCGGTCGGCGCGCCAGCGCCATCTATACACTGGTTTAAAAATGATGCGCCGGTTTATGAGGTAAGAAAATATAATCATAGCTGTTCTATCCATAATCTTATATCTATATAAATCAACTGCCCTGCATGAGTCTCGCAAAAACTCGAAAATGGCTCGATCGATTTGAATTATTTTATTTTGTTTTGTTCGCCTCATCACTGATGTGGTTTAGGAAAAAAGAAAATTAGGAAAAAACCAAAGGAACAGTAAAAAAATCTTGAAATTTTGACAGGACAATGTCTAACTGGTCAGCTAGTATTAAAAATGCCTGAGAGATATTAATTCTCTGACGGCATGTGTGAAGCCAAGTCAGAGCCCCCCAGGGACGAACGTGTGGACGGTTCGTGTACTAGGCGGGGGCGGATGGAACTTATACGACCTCATCTAGTTTACAAAAAAAACATGATTGACTTGTAAAAGTGTTTGTAACAAACCTACTTACAGAAATAAAAATCATTTATCATGTTTTGTCATTTATAAAAGTCTATTTTCGTGTCTAGTCCGTGTGAGCGCAGAAGGTTGATATGTCTACATTATACTTGAATATATTAAAATTTTATCTTAGATATATTAAGTTAATTTTCATGTCTTTTCAAGTCGTAAAAACTGTGCGAATCAGAGGCGACCACGATAGTAAATAAACTGTCTCGTTGGTCTTGATAAATGTGGTTATTTGTGTAAGGAGGTTAATATATATCCTGGGACATTATTCGCACACGGTCATCTGATCCCAAACTAAGCAGAGCTTGTACTATGGAAACCAGATAACTGATATACTACTCACACTACTTTTTTTGTAAATACATACTTATATAGGTAATACAGCCAGACTCAGGACAAACAGACATGTTCATGCACACAAATGTTTGTCCTCGCCATCTGGCCTGTCAAAATACAAACACTTTTACGGAAAACTAGATGAGGTCCATGTTTCCTATCCGACTACTCTGAGAAGAAACTCGTAATAAACTCAGAGATCACAGTCTCTTAAAAGTCCAGACATTATGCGGTGTGTGTATACTTGGTGACCACAAGTAAAGCGCGCGTCGCTTCATGAGATAAACAAGTGTATTATTTAAAAAAATATCTTTTTAAACAAGCTTTTATATAATAGTCTAGGACCAGAGTCCTTGTCAAGACGAATCAAACAAGCCCAAACTCGATAGGGTTGTGTCGTTTTATTACCGAGTTCCCAAGGTCACCTTGCGGCTTCATCATCAGTTCAGCTCCATGTCATAATAATATTGCATTGTCATCCGATTTACATATGCATGTAAAATTTCAGCTCAATCGGAAACCGGGAAGTGGGTCAAATTTAACTTGCAAGATTAGAAAAGCAGTATTTTCTCTCTACTAGCACAAATAACACCTAACTTATTTTTTACAGTATGACGTAGAATCAAATGAGCTAATAGATAGCAACCCGAGTTCTCTCGCGCGGGTCATCTCGACCCTGCTGGTAACGAGGACGATGGGCCACGATGTGTACACTTGCCTGGTCAGTGCTGGCTCCAAGACGGCCAGGGCGACCTCTGTTGTTTATAGTACAGGTGAGACAGTAAATTATTTTATTTTTTCTTCTAAGGAAATTGCCTCGTATCTTGTAACTAACTCGGTCACAAGTGTCTGCTCATCGCTAGGTTCTGAGTGTGTGTTGTGTTTTTAGATTTGGTCTTTACCCTGTGTCCTAACCGAGCGCGATGGTCACGCGAGTACGCGATCGCTGTTCTCTTTTTTACATGACATACTCCCGCGATCTATCAAGTTGTGTTTGTCATAATTTATGTAAACGATCGCGTAATTTCGCGCGACAGTCACTTTGGTTAGAACTCGGGTTATGACTTTTTCATTTGTCCTTGCAAACTAAATGATGATAAATGACATTTCATAAATGGGTTAAAAAAAATACTTTAACATGTCAAAAATAATTTAATTGTTTTATATTGATGAGTTCGGGGTTTTTTATCCGACTAGTCTGAGAAGAAAGACCGAAACCAACTTCGCTTTCTGTTAGGATGGGTACGACTTTTCCATGTGTACTAGCAAACTTACTACTTCACATATACTTACTACTTACTTACTTAGTACTTTAAATCCCCTTCTCCCCCACAGATGGCAGCACACAGCTATCGGAGCGCGCCAAGCTTTATCCCTTAGAACCTCGTATAGTGGTGACGTATGAGATGTTCGTGGACACGATAGGCAACAACATTGTACTGCCGTGCCGGGTCAAGGGACACCCCAAACCCCATGTCACCTGGAGGGATAACAAAGGCGCCGTTATTGGGAAGGATAGTAGGATGAAGGTAGGATAAAAATACTTTATTTCTCTACGAAATGTAACACCAAAACCAGGCGATTTTGTATCAAACCCCATGTCACCTGGAGGGATAACAAAGGCGCCGTTATTGGGAAAGATAATAGGATGAAGGTAGGATAAAAAATAAACTATATTTCTCTATGAAATGTAACACCAAAACCAGGCGGATTTGTATCAAACTCTATGTCACCTGGAGGAGTAACAAAGATGGTAGGATAAAAAAAACTTTATTCCCTTATGAAATGTAACGCCAAAACAAGGGGAATTTGTATCAAACCCCATGCCACCTGGAGGGATAACAAAGGCGCCGTTATTAGGAAGGATAGTAGGATGAAGGTAGGATAGAAAACTTTTTTTCTCTATAAAATATAACACCAAAACAAGGCGAATTTGTATCAAACCCCATGCCACCTGGAGGGATAACAAAGGCGCCGTTATTAGGAAGGATAGTAGGATGAAGGTAGGATAGAAAACTTTTTTTCTCTATAAAATATAACACCAAAACAAGGCGAATTTGTATCAAACCCCATGCCACCTGGAGGGATAACAAAGGCGCCGTTATTAGGAAGGATAGTAGGATGAAGGTAGGATAGAAAACTTTTTTTCTCTATAAAATATAACACCAAAACAAGGCGAATTTGTATCAAACCCCATGCCACCTGGAGGGATAACAGGAAAAGATAGTTAGATGAAGGTAGGATAAAAAACATTATTTCTCTATAATGTATCTAATGTTATGGTGGGTGCACATATACATATACAATGCAACATGAAACGGAACACCAAAACAAGGTGAATTTGTATCAAGGTGTGTTATATTTCAGGTTACGTTTCCCGTGTGTGTCCCACCATTACAAATACTTTATATCTGATCTCCCCGGCCGTCCTCTTGGTCACATTGTCGAGGTTGCGACTGCTGATCTGAATTTTGAATCTCGGGTTAGGTTAAGTTTTGTTGGGTTTTGGAAATAAAATTTTTTGTTCAATCACGAGCATAAATATTCATGATTAATGTGACGGCCAATATGATACATATAAGTGATCTTTTGTGAAGAGGTTTTGGGTAGGCGCGCGAGTTGAATGCAGTCGGGGCCTGAGGAGCATCTCTCCACGCCGCGTCGGCGCCGCCGTCGTACGCACGCCTCGCCTCTCACGGTCGCAGTGTAGTGTTGTCCCTTGTTGCAGCACATTCCTAAGCTCGGCATTTAACTCGCGCGCCTACTGTACAAGCGAGATTAGCGAGACAAGCGACACCAAAATATAGGATGCTGCATCGGCTTAAAAAGTACATAATAAGTGTCAATGAAATATTGACGGACGTGTCTTGCGTCATTTATATCTGCCTACTCAGTTAAATTTAGAAGAATGCGATACTTCGTTGTGATCAAAAATATCTAACTTCACTTTGGCAGCCATTTTTCTCAGTAATCTTATCTCCTATTGATGACCACTGTTATTCTGCAGGCGCTTCGTTCGGGCGAGCTAGTGATATCGTCTCTGCGCTGGAGCGATATGGGAGAGTTTTCTTGTCAAGCAACCAACGCGTTCGGATCGCAACTCGCTAAAACATTCGTTTATCCAGCTAAAGTAAGTATTATCTTCTTCAAAAACTTAAATTCAATCATTCATTCACAACGCCTAAACAACGCCACAGCCTAAACATAGAAATGGTTAAGGCCTCGCTTCTCGTGCACGAGGTTCAATCTGCCTAGCCTTTTCCCAACTATGCTGGGGTCAAGACTAAGACTGGGTGTCAGACTTAACGGGCTTCTGACGACCCGTAACGACTGTCAAAGATCCACGAATGACAGCCGGGACCAACGGCTTTGCGTGCTTTCCAATGCATGGAGAGATCTTGTTATGTAAAGCCGTTCTCGAACTTCGACGTTTCCTAGGTATGATCAACTTTTACCGAGACTGTCTCCCTCGACAAGCACAACTACAGAACGAACTTAACATGTACCTATATAACAGAAAGCGAAAAGACAACACGCCAATCGAGTGGACAACGGACGCAGAGCAAGCCTTTGAGAAGTGCCGCCAAAGCATCACAGAGGCCACCTCTCACATCCAATTCAAGGAAGTACCCTCGCCATCATGACAGACGCTTCAGATCACAGCCTTGGTGCTGTTCTCCAACAAAAAGTGGATACAGTTTGGAAACCACTAGCGTTTTATTCAAAAGCAATGAGAGTAACACAACGCCGGTACTGTGTCTACGATCGCGAACTGTTTGCCATATATACAGCTGTTAAACACTTTCGCCGGTTAATAGAAGGTTGCGACGTCGAAGTATATACAGACCACAAACCGCTTACTTACGCTCTTACGAGAACAGCGAGACGAGAGAGACAACTGCATTTTGTAAGTCAATTTTGAACGGGCATAAAGTACATAAAGGGGGAACAAAATACAGTCGCCGACGCTTTATTACGGCTCGAAGAGATTATTTGTCCATCAACTATCGATTATAATCAACTAATCATCGATCAACAACAAGACCAAGAACTCGAAGAACTAAAAAAACAAGGAAACCTGGTATTCAAAGAATTAACTGTACCCGGATGTAACCGACCAATCACATGTGAGCTATCAACTTCAATACCACGACCGTATCTACCCGCAAGACACCGTTACGCAGCTTTCGAAGCGCTACATGGGTTATGTCACCCGGGCGTACGGAACACAAGACAACTGATGACAAGAAAGTTATTTTGGCCATCTATGAATAAAGAGGTGGCACAGTGGACGCGAGCCTGCATAAGCTGCCAGCGAGCAAAGATACATCGGCACGTCACTACGCCATTAGTACAATTCCCGCCGTCACAACGCTTCGAACACGTACAGTCGCGACCAAAAGTCGATAAGCAAACTCACAAAGCAATAGCTTGGCGTTTAGTTTGACTTAAGACCTTCTATTTCCAAGAACATAAACATGCATAATTATAATATTGTCGTCAACAACTGATTGTAGTTCATAATTTCAAAGCGCATTTCAAGCACGCGCTCGCGCACGCGCGGAGAACAATATATAAGGAGATGTTTGTTGCTCAATAAAAAGTCAGTTAATCTTAAGCGGTTCACTTTGAAGAACACGCCTTTTATTTCAAAATACCTCCAAGCTTACCTAGCTGCTAAAATACCACCCATCCACGGACCTTCCATGGTAAGCGTAGCTTAACCTGATCGATTGACCCGTGCGGCTGTTATTACTTAGCCACAAGCCCACTCGCGCGCCTCTCTATTGTGGAGATGAAATATACAAGCCTGGGTTTTGCTTGGATTGAGCTTGAGTTAGCGAGGTAATACGTGACTAAGTCACCAAGAGCGTCTGACCAGTGGACCTCAGTCTACGCAAAGGTGAATCTTGTAAAATAAATAAAAAAAATAAATATTATCAAATAAATATTTTTGATTTGATTTGATTTGGGAGGTGAGAGCAAGGTTGTCAGCATAGAGGAAGTGCGTGTGCGTGTTCGGACTGGATGATCGGTCGTTGGTATAGATATTAAAAACCGGTCAAGTGCGTGTTGGACTACGCACAATTAAGGGTTCCGTAGTTGGGATGAATATATCCCAAGAACAAACGTAACATTGTAGCTGAAAAACATGTTCTCCCATACATTCCAACTACAAATGTCCTTGGTTAAAGAAAAGATCCAACCCACATTAGGTGTAATGTGGGTTGGATCCTTTTCGCTTAACTATGGACAAATGTAAGTTTGTACGCACAATATTGAGAGATTTGCCACGTTATTTTAAGACCATAGACTTCTTATAGGTTTTCCTGTAATCTATAGCTATACAATTATTTTCTGTATTTTTTTCAAAATTTTAAGTTCAGTAGTTTCGGAGATAAAGGGGGGAATGGTCAATCTTCGTCTATTTTCTTAAATAACTTTAAACCAGTTTATTTTAAAATGATAAAAAAAAAATATTTGAGACCCTCACAGTAAGCCCTTTCATTTGATATATCGCACAGTACAGTTTGCAATTTTTTTTTAATTTTCTTATTTACCCCCCCAAAATTGACCACCATATTCAAAATTCATTACTTTCCTTACACGTCCGTGTTTGGGTCAAAGAAATACATACGTGTACCAAATTTCAACTTAATCGGTCCATTAGATTCGGAGCAAATTGGCTGTGACAGACGGACAGACAGACCGACAGACACATGAGTGGTCCTATAAGGGTTCCGTTTTTTCCTTTTCAAGTACGGAACCCTAAAAAGGAGCGATGCCAGGACACTACCTGAAGGTAGGCCGTTTTTCTGCGCTCTCCTGCGAAAATAATAGGCTGGTATTATTTTTATCTAAAGTCGAGATTGGTGCCCAATTGACTGTCGAAATCGAAATTACCAGTAATCCCCGTTTTATTTAGTCCAGGATCCTTTTCGTACTTTTCCTTCCTAACACATTGGTGCCCAAGGTGAAGTTATAAAGTACCTGTATCTACGCGTTAAAAAATACGAGTAATATTCACTTATCAGGTTCTATACACTACACCAACTTTGATATTTAATGATAGAAACTCGGGTATTTTTCAGTTTTCAGTCGCCTTTGCCCAGTAGTGTTAGGGCCCTATCTCACTAGGACACCAATGGCGGCGCAACCATGGTTCAAAGATGGTGGTTGTGCTGGTGATCGCGCCTGTGAGATACCCACCATAAAGTTGTGTTCATTTTTTGCTTGTGAGGCTGCGCCACCATGGCTGCCTAGTAAGATATAAGCCTTAGAGTTCAATGTAGTTACCAATACCAATACTGAGTAGTGACCATGGAGTTTCTTGCCCACTCTTCTCCCTAGAAAACTACAACGCTTTGGAATGGGCAACTAGCTTCATCTTCCTGACTGACCTACTCCTTGACAATTGGTTTATTTGAAATAAATGCTGGGACTTTAAGTTTGAATGGCTTCAGCTTCATCTTTCTAACTAACCGGCGGGTAATAACGTAACACACTGACTTTAATTTTGACAGCTCAATATCATTCATTGCGTTCTTTACGTTGTTGAGCATTCAAAAGTTTCGAACATATGAAGCTATGGATTAGAGATATGCTTCAAAATTATTCCGCAAGCTCTTTGACAATTCAAAAGTGCCTGTCAATGATTTAACTGATTGAGTTTGAGTTAATAATTTCAACTACTAACATAATATTTTTCAATTGTTCCAGGCCGGATAAACGGACAAACAAACCCACAAAGCGTCGAGTATACTTAACTGGATGTTCCTGATAATAATTAAGTTTTTAATTAGGGCTGTTAAACACTGCGCCGTCGAACGCTGCGGTTGGCCGTTTTTACGCTTCTCCTAACGAATGTAGAAATGATTAAACCCGGTTCTTACGAGTAAATGATAAACAAACATGTAATTAGTAACATATTTGGTTTTCTTTATCCCAAAGTGGGGCTTTAAATAGACTTTTAAGTTGTATAATTTTAGTGAAAACTTAAAATTAGGAATCGGTAAAAATAATAAGGTAAATTATATATATTCTGTATTTTTTTTTTTGTGCTGAGAATAAAAACTTGAATGTGTTCTCGTATTCTACTAATCGGTCAATGTCAATATAAACAACACGGGACACTTAAATGTCAACATCAGTTTTCTAATTATTGTTATGTAATGATAAAAAATTGAAATGATACGCTTTAGTTACTTAAAAATGTATTTTAATTATCAAGGTTCCGAATTAGAGCTACTAATCTAATCTTTCCAAAACAAGTGTCTATTTATATCCAATGTGTTTAAAAAAAAAACAAATCAACATGGGATTATGGTACCTACATAATTACCATAAAACATGTATTCGTTAAATATCGAACAAGTATTAAAAGGAAGCCTAAAGGCTGGACCGCCGAGCTTTAAAACGCAGCGTTTCTCAGTTCGTGAGAAAACCCCCTTAAAAATCGAGTCTGCCTATTATTGTCTTAATATTTTTCGTAAATGTTGTTATTTTAATAAAAGAGAAACATTGAAATCCGCATAATCTATTATTATGAATGATTAAAAATAAATGAATGTTAGTCGTTGGGTCTTGACTATTCTCATTAAGGCTAAAAAGAAAAAATGATTATATTTTTTTAATACTTATGTTTGCATAATTTTTTGTACAGGAAATTGTACTTACAGTCATCAACAAATATTATGGGTATAAAACCCAGCAGAGGGTAATAAGGATTGACAGAAATAAGTACAATAAATACAATAATAAAATTAGTACAAAGAATATTTTTATCACTTTTTTTGTTTACTGGTCAATAAAAATACAACATAGGTACTTATATATTTATTTTAGAAAATATGGCATTTATTTCATTTAAACATTTCCAATTGAAAAATAGTTCACACAATACAAAAATAATAACTACTCTATTTATATAATAAAAATGAAATGCTGCTCGTTTGATAAGCCCATCATTTGAGAAGAGCTCGACCGATTTAGGAATTTTTTATTTTAAAATGTTCGTAATAGTACGAAATAGGTTTTTATGAAATGAAAAATTGGAAAAGTTGCCCGGAAAATTCGGGAAAAACTGAAAGTACTTTTGTCTGAGTGATTTTTATATAAACTTGACTACATTGAAATGTTGACAGGACAATGTCGCTGTCGGGCCAGCCAGTTGTTAATAATGTCAAGTACCCAACTCAGATCGACTTTAAATGTATACTTATTGTTTCTTTAGACTGTGATTCAAGTTAAAAACCTACAATAAATGAAGTGACGAATTAGATTATTGTTTTATTTATTTATAACACAACATCACGCCTGTAGGATTACAGGTGTTTGGCTCATACGTATACTGAGTCAACAGTACTTCTAATAACTTTAAAGGAAAGCAATAAAAAGAGCGAATGGTTATATTTCAAATGTTAATACAATCAAGAAAAATAACTAATCATAGTGAATTGAATATAATAAGGCCTATTAACAGTGCAAAATAAATTTCATATTATTTTATTAATAACCATTGCTCTTTTTATCGCCTTCCTTTAAGGTTATTAGAAGTACAGTTGACTCAGTATACTTAGGAGCCATTGATATTATATTTATATGTATATCTTTATATTTAAATAAATACTCATTCCTCGTTTCTCTCTATTGTACCATATGGCATTAAGTCCGCCTCTGTATATTTTGTGTGCTTAAAGTATTAAATAAATAAATGTTCTTGAGCCCATAAAAGTCGCCAACCTCGATTGCCACGTCGCAGCGCTAGGACTCGCGTAGCGGTCTGCGAGCATGAAGACTATTGAAGACCAACTTCATGCAGCCGTATTCGAATGGTTTGGTCGCTCACCAGCAGCTGCTGGTCCTCCTGGAGCCTTTGCACTAGTTGCGTCGCTGTGATATTGGGTAGTTTTTTGGCGGTCATTTGGAGAAATCGATCCTGTCTCTTAGTGGTAACACGATATTTACATGTATGCCGTTCTGCCATATCCCCAGTAGCGTGATAACGTGAACACAGCCTGGATATCACATTTTGGCTTGTGTCCAGAGACTCAGCAATGACGCGTAGAATAGCCCCGTTTTGTAACATGCCAACTGCCCCTTAACATTTCATCTCGACTCAAATGACGGCGTGGCATAACGCTAAGAACCTTACACAACCAATTGATAAAAGAAAAAAAAAACAATTTATTCCGTTTTACTTCACGAGAAAATCTTTTTAATGCAACTTCTTGCAACTATGTACTTTGTGTTTTCATTTGTTTCTCGTTGTAATTTTCAAATTTCGAATAAAGAATAGACAAGGTTTAAATCTGTATATAAACTTATTAAGGACACTAAATAGGTTTTAAACAATAAAGCTATGTTTGATTTCGAAATAACGTATCCCTAGACTTTGTTCATGTGAACTGATGAAAAATATGAGGCAAACATTTCGTAAATGTTTGACCCTATTGAGGTTATTGTAGTGCTATCGGTCATTGCTATTGGATATGAGCTCAGTACCCCTCATTTTGTCTTAACATAAGAAAAACTTAGGGTTTTTTGTTATCTTGTCCCCCAAATCCGACACCTACTGGCATAACACACGTTAGCCATGTTTGAACAGCGCTTACTCACTAGTTTTAATTCAATTTCATCCATTAGATTTTTATATTTTCTGCAACGTACCTTTTTCATTATTTTTCTTTTAACGTTTTTTTAAGATACTTTTAGGTACGTAGCTTTCAATGACTGATCTAGTATAACGATAGAAAATGTTGAGCAATTCGTTAACATTACTTAACAAGCTCAGTGCCAGCCTACAATCGTGTTGCCAAGCGCAGTGCCGGGCGCGTACTAATTCATAGAAACCGAGCGGCGCTACTCCGCATATTAGCGGGGCCGGCACCCCGTGCTCAGCCCGCACCCCGTTAATTCGCGGAGCTACCAGCGAAAGAGTTAAAACATCAAAATTTTTGATCCAGTCCAGGTGTGAGATATGTACGGATATGTACTTGTGAATTCGGTCATAATCTGCTTTATAAAAGTTGTATTTTACGTTATTTGTGTTATAAGAAAGTTTCACTTCACCTAAAACTGGAATTTCTAGAGGAGAATGAAATCTGTCAGTTGTGCTAAGGGCACCAAAAGCTTCATTTACATTACAGGATGGTAAGTTGATAATTACTAGGTCGAGTATACGTGCAGATTCATTTGTTACATGATTATGTTAGGCCAATTTATTCAAATTCAAGAAGTCGATCAAGATCTGACCCATAGCAGGAACCATGCAAACACTATAAGGCGCATTCTGCCGGTTACAATCCACACCACCCTGATTATATATAAGAAATTGTTCACAGATATTATAAATATAGTTATATATTCTATTGACATGTTGCGCCGACTCTAAATATGATAAATTGGGAGAAGGGCAGGAGAATGATGAAATATTATAACCTTTTCTATTCTATAAAATATTTTTTTAAAGACACAATAAACTCGACTTTAAATACTGTAGGTCTGTAGAGATTCATAATAATGCTATTATTTACCAAATCTATATAAATAAAAATCAATCGCCGAATGTATAGCGCGTACTTGCACATCAATTCAGAACGGTCGCACCTAATTGGCTAATTCTTTTTTTTTTTTTGTTGTGTTTGTTATTGTCTGGACAAGGTTTGTTTGAAAAATGGCCGGGTTAATTGGAAAATTCGGGAAAACTGTAAGTTCATTTTCTATGGGAATTTTGTATGAATTATTGAAATTTTGACAGCATAACGTTTCTCGGGTCAGCTAGTAATCAACAAAAATAACATCAGTTTATGACTGAAACAGACTTCTTTTTCAAATATTTTTTCTAGTTCAATAATAAAGGAACCTTTATATTCAGACCACAGAGAATCCATTAAGTTACTAGTGTTAGTGAAGAAAACTTAAAACTAATGTTAGTTAGTATCCAAATAAATCATATTTTATACTCCATGGGTTTAGGTAATTAACTTAAGGTAAACAAAAATCGTAAAAAGCGTTTTTGTAGATGACACTTGTGACTTTGGTATTTTCATCAACAAGTCAAGCATTCGCATTTAAAAAGTATCATTTGGTGTAGCGTAACTGATGAAGAAGACCACAGATGGCCACGGGAACTCCTCAACGAAAGCGAAGAAGAATCCGCAAAATTTTGTAATAGTGCATTACATGTGGATTAGGCCTACTGCAGATACCACGAAAAAAGACGCGACAAATTCTACCTCATGGTGGTGTGAAAATGAATTATTTGGGCAAAACGCGAGTTGGAGTACACATTGCGGCGGTTCAGCGCGTTTATTTTACAAGAAAAGGTTAGTCATAAATTACAGGAACACTCAATTTGTTTTACGACTATTTGCATATCAAAAACGTGTTATTGGCGCCATTTTTCAATATGGCGGTGTGAGCGGCAAAGATACGAGGTGGCAAACTGAAAATTCGAAAAGAGCACGTTGAAATCAATAAAATTACCAACTCTCAAAACTCCCGGGAAACTTCCCAGGTAAAACTACCAAATAACTGGACCACAGGCAGAGTTTTACAAGTGATCAACCTAAAATTCTCAATTCAGAAACCGGCTGTATATATAGGTATACGTATATAGATAAAGATAGTAATATTATAACGACTTAACCTTTGAATGATGTCAATGGCAATTTGTTAAAACCTACAAAATTATGTCAAAATAAAAACATACTTGTGTCTTCCTTATGTAGTAGTCCTACTTCTACTCTATTTTTAACCGACTTCAAAAAAGGAGTTTCTCTATTCTGTATGTTTGTATGTCCGCGATTTTCTCAAAAACGAATAAACCAATTTTGATGATTATTTCACTAACGTAATCTACATACTTTCAGGAAGGTCTTAGTATATAACACATTATGTAATTATTCTTATGTACGACGTCGTATGTATAAATGTACTGTAAAGCCTAAATGTTGGCCTATAAATTCGCTAAATGTTGGCGATATTTAGGGAATTTATTTGGGAAGGTTTTTAGGTATGTTTACTAAATATTTAACTTGGATATAGCACAGAAATCTGGATGTTAGATTGTACCCGTGCGGAGCAGGGGCGGGTTGCTAGTTTTACTTAATATCACAAACATTTTAAAAACACGCAATGTTATCAATGGCTTTTATTGTCTCAAATTTATTCTATTCTACTACTATACTAGGTACTGAAATGACGGCATATACAGGCTGATATTTGTAAGTGTGCGTGGTTGACTAAATCCAAAACCAAAAGTCATAGCGAAAAAAAAGTCAAAAGAGTCTCAGGGCAAATTCTGAAGAAAACTAAAACGGTGATATTAGATTTTTGAAAAACCAATTTTCGGGAATGGTGATTTTATAAAAAAAAAAGCCGGTCAAGTGCGTGTCAGACCACGCACAATTTTCGTGAGACTCCTTTTAGTACTTTTCGCTATATCTATACGTATATATATATATTCTATCTATGTATATAATCGCTCGTTATAATTATACTTCGATAATCCAAGTCCTCATTTTGTGATGAATATTTTTTTTTTAAATGTCGTTTGAATCGCGTACAGAAGAGTCATTGACATATGACAATCCCATAGGTCCGCTATCCCGCTCTTGATAAGCAAACGTACCACCTCTTCTAACATTCACATTTCCGATTGAAAACGCGGGGACAGAGTGCCTCATATTTTGCAACTGCCTTTTTACTTCTTCCTCCAATTGCGTTATTGTGACATAAGAAGCTTTGATATACTTAATCTCTGATTGCACTAAAATGAGGTCTTTTAGCAATTTAGACACGTCTAGGTGGTCAAAAGTTATTGGAGACAGTTTTTCCAAAATATGTATGTGTACATGGAGTTGTAATATATTACTAGGTGAGCGACATGATGTTTCGCTGATATTCCGTTGATTGAACTACTGCGGTTTCACTGCTATGGTTTCGCGGCGGAGGTGTGCTAAGGGCCTCATGGTAGGCATTTATCGCCCACCAAGTCAACATAATACCACAATTTTTTTTAATTCACTGGAAACTCTATTGACAGAACCAAACAGTTGCAAAAAGTATAATTCTGTGTGGAGACAAGAGTAAACGCTCCCATGAGTACCATAACATATTGGCAAGTCATGGTATACTTCCACGGCACGACATGACAAGCCACGCTGACTCTTGCCTATAAATGCCACTTGCTTCATCATCGAGTCCTCCAGACCATGAAAGTGCGATTTTTAATCTTAACTTGAGCGCTAAGTTACGAGTAGCTTGAGCGATAGAAAGTCTTATAAACGCGTAGACTACAAAGAACTCGATCTTGCAATAAACATTTTAGACTTTACGTCTATACTAATCCGTAACGACGTCAACGCGGCAGCTGAAATTCTCACATTATTAATAAGCTCAACCATATTAAAGAATACCAAAATAGTTAAAACTCCATCAAGAAGACAAACATGCCTTGGATAACTGATAGTTTATTGCGCTGCTTGAAGAATAGAGACAATCCATACAAATAGAGGTTAAAAAGAACCCAGAGCATGAAATCATCTTAAGTACCTGTAAGTGCTACAAGAATTATTGCAATGCACTCTTAAAAAGCAATAAATACTTTTTGAAAGGCAAGAGATTGCGAAAGCTAACAATGACAAAAAGAAACTCTGGGGGTTAAACAAAACGATTTGTGAAAAACCAAGCCTATGGCTCTTCATCTAGTATTATATCGTACGAGAAACCTAAAAAGGGCATCAAATGATGTTAACACCTCTTTTGTTAATGTAGGGAATAGACTTGCTGAAAATGGTACAAGCGACAATAAGGCTAGCTGCAGTTCTGACCAAAGTGGCCAAAAACTCGCAAATCCGGCAGAATCACTCGTCCTACAGACGAAAATGAAGTTTAGTTACTTATTTTAAACCTGAGGGAGAATTGTGCAGTAGGAGTGAACTAAATCTCGGGTGAAACCATCAAACGATACTACAACGTGGTGCAGCTGTAGTTAGGAAGTCTTCGGGGAGATCTTGTATGAAATGTATAAGTAAACCGGTAAGTAATAATAATTATACTTTAATAAGAAACGTTATTACATAATATGCGAGTGCATCGGTCATTACGACTGAACAGGAAGTGACACCAGTGTTGCCATATTAAGTACTTATTACAGGTTATTTTCCAGGTTAAGACTCCATGGCTATTATATTTAAATGAAAGTGTAAGTTTTAAAAATTATAACAAAACAATTTAGTTTCCAAGCCATGAAAACTTTTACAATGTAAGACGAATATAATATTATTTTTCCTTCTTTTTGTAACAAACAAAAGAAAAATTCTATGTCTATGGGCACAAAGTATTCATTTTGACAACATTCATTTTGTCCTTTTAACATTACCTGTATAAAAACATTGGTACATGAATTGACTTATCAGAAGGAAAAAATACGTTTATCTGAATTACACACACAGTCACATAGTTGTTGATACATACAGTTAGAATTGAACTTCATTCCATGGAATAAGGGCCGGTTTTTTGATCCGTAGTTAACTCAACCAATGGTTAAACATAGTAAGTAATGGTTGAATTCTGGCTAAATGTGAAAGGTTAAACATGTCATGTTAAAAAATAGTAATAATGGTATTTTTCCAAACATATTTAGCCAAAATTCCGCCATTAGTTACTATGTTTAACCATTGGTTGAGTTAACTAGGTGGGTGAATATTCGAGCGTTTTAACCGCCGTCATTACCTTCCGCCAAATGTTGATGAAAGAGAATATATTTAATGAAATATTTCAGCAATTCCTGATTCTGGTCCTTAAGCAGATTCTGGGAATTGATGAAATATTTCATTAACTATATTCTCTTTCATCAACATTTGGCGGAAGGTAATGACGGCGGTTAAAAGCTCGAATATTCACCCAGGTACGGATCAAAAAACCGGCCCTTAGAGTTCAAATTTCGTAATTGTGTCAACCTTGTTATTGGTCTCGATACAAACTAAATGTAATAATTATAAATCTAGCCTTAATTTTTACTGTACATACATTGGTAACGTAGGATTCAAAATTTAAAACAGCAGTCATTGGTTGCGGTAACCATTTGGTTAACTCAATGGTAACCGGGAGGTCCGTAAGCGGTAGATGGTTGTTTGTAACCCTGGTTGCCATGGAAACCGGTTAACGAACCGCTGAAGTCATTGGGTGTGGGAGCGTTGTAATTATAACCTCCTGAAAATAAAAGAAAGAAAGAAAAAGTTGTTATAAAAAAGTCGGGAAGTGTCGTGGGACCCCGGTTGGAGCGAAGTTCCTTTCGGTCTATATTATGTTTTAATACCTACAGCTATCTACTTTTATTCGTAGCAGCAAGATAGCTGCTGATATTTATATTTGTATAAATTTGTATGAAAATTCGTCATTTTTTAAATTAAAAAGTAGGTACTTAGATTTCTATTTCAAAGTATTTTTTTTTTTTAACTCATCGCCTAAGGCTCGTGAGAAGTGGCCGATGAGAAAAAATCCCATCAAACACACGGCTTCTTAATAAAAAGAATACAATACCTTGTCTGCTGTTGTAAGTGGGCTCTGGGTATTTTGCCTGCCCCTCATATCTGACGTCTGCGTGAAATCCCGTTTGCCAGTCCGCGTGGTAGGTTACTGTAATAGGAAGATTATTTTATTCAGAGACTATTTGCACTATATCGATGAAAATTGGTGTAGTGAAATTAAGAATAAAAAATATTAGGTTGGTTTGTTTTGAGTGTGCAAATCAGTTGTCATAGTATGCGCATTATTGATGCGCATACTATGACAACCGATTTCTGCATGTGAGGCGGAGGTATGAGGATAATGTCGTCAAGAAAGATTTGACTAAGAAGGTGGATGGCTATACGAGTAGGAGAAGACCAAATAAACGATGGATAGACTGTGTGAAAGATGATGATATGGATAGAAAGAGGTGACTAACAGGATGACGACTAACAGAAGAAAAAGACATGTTGTGCCGCTGCATGACTACTCTCCCAGTCGCAGATTTCTCAGAGTCAAATCTGAAACAAATATTGAAACTCAAAGCCCAGGACCTGATGGGATCACGAACGAATGCATCAAACTTGCAAATACTCTATAACTGTCAACTAGTACGTTACTATGGAACAAAATAGTGAACGAAGAAGCTGTTCCACAGCCATATATAGACAGAGTCTGAAATCATCTTGCTTTATAAAAAAAGCCAACCCAACAGACATTGCGAACTATCGCCCAGTAAGTCTCATGCCTAGTCTTTACAAGTTATTTACCTCCTGCATAGTTGAAAGAATATCATCAGAAGTAGATTCAAATCAGCCAATCGAGCAATCGGGATTCAGAAGTGGTGTCAGCACAGCGGATCACATCCAAGTAGTAAGCAAGGTGATAGAGAAATATTTAGAATTTCGCAAACCATTATAATTATGTAGCTTTCATCGACTACAAAAAAGGCTTTAACTCTATATCACACGACAGAATACGGGCAACATTGATAACACAAAATATAAATGAGAAATACATAAATATCTTTTGATTGATATAAAGAGAGGCGTGAGACAAGGCGACCCTATTTCTCCAAATCTATTCATAGCCGTCATACAACATCTAATGGAAACCTTACCATGGTCTAAAAAAGGCATTAACATACATGGGAATTTGAAAAAATATCCTTAGGTTTGCGGACGATATTGTTTTGTTCTTGATTAATCCACAACAATTAAATAACATGCTGAACAAACTACATCAAGCGAAAACAAAAGTCAGATTGGAAAAGAATCTTGAGAAAACAAAAGATACGACCTTCACATGACACCTATTTTGGTAAATAACATCGCTCTCAAATATGTACAAAAACATATCTATTTAGGTAAACAAATATCTTTTAGTACCGGAAGAAACGCGGAAGAAGTAAACGGAAGAAGAACGATCACCTGGAAGATGTACTGGGCTCACAAAAAAGTATTCAAGTCGAAACTCTCGATGTGGAATAAGAGATTCATGATAGACTCATGGACTCAGACATACTGCTATGACTTACTTAAGGCTGCCAAACTTGGACTTTCGACCATAAAACAAGATACAAAATTAAAACAACTCAGAAAAAAAAGGAAAAGTCTCCTAGGTATAAAACTAAAAGACAATGTGAGAAATGTGGACATTCGCGACAAAACAAAGGTAATCGACGCCCTGGACTTATCACTGCAGAGAAAATGGATTTGGGCAGGACATGTGGCTAGGTATAGTGATGGCAGCTGTGGACTATTTATAAAGTCAATAAAATGGACTGGAGCACCAGGTACAGACGAAATAATTGCGACAGCAGGTAAAAACTGGCTAGCCACAGCCCAGCAGAGGAAACTGGTATTTCTTGGAGAAGGCTTATACCCGTAGGAAGGCCGTACAAAATAACGAATAATTTTTTGAATGCATGAAGTATTGTTATCTCCTTTTTTTTTTCTTAATTTCCTTTATGTAATTGATACTATTGTATGGAACTAAATAAAGCTTATTATTATTACGTTTCATTATTAAACTGGAAGGTTGAGATTTTGTCTATTAAAAAGTCTATTTAGCTCGGCATGCTATGCAATCAGAACCCTGAGGGATGAACTAACTTTACCTCAACTTAGTAGGGTTTACTTCGCTTTGGTTGAGTCCAGTATGTTATGTGTCCAAGATTGTTGTCAAAACTGACCAATCTGTGTACGTCCATCAGGTAAAACAGGGTTAGTATGTTATGTGTCCAAGATGTTTGTCAATACTTACCAATCCGTGTACGTCCATCAGGTAAAACAGGGTTAGTATGTTATGTGTCCAAGATGTTTGTCAATACTTACCAATCCGTGTACGTCCATCAGGTAAAACAGGGTTAGTATGTTATGTGTCCAAGATGTTTGTCAATACTTACCAATCCGTGTACGTCCATCAGGTAAAACAGGGTTAGTATGTTATGTGTCCAAGATGTTTGTCAATACTTACCAATCTGTGTACGTCCATCAGGTAACTGCACTCGGTACTCTCCACGTACAACATTGCCATCAGAACTCTCCTTACGATCGTAATCATTGCCAGATTGAGCATCTTTCACTGAGTAACCGAACTCATAGGACTTGGGCTGGAAAAAGAAAACATTGATGTTAAAATAGACTCTTCAGCAATAGCTCAAATATCTGATCTATATATGTATAGCGTAAAGCTCTAGACATCCTACAAATACAACACAATAATGCTTTCAGGGTGCTGTTGGGTCCCCTCTTTGAGGAGTGGTTAGAGAGGCGCCACGGCGTCCTCACCTTCCGCGTGACACAGGTCCTCACCGGACACGGTTGTTTCGGGAGGTTCCTGTTTTGCATAAGGCGGGAGGAAACGCCCGGTTGTCACCATTGTGTGGATCGCCCAGAGGACACGGTGGAGCATACAGTGGAGGTCTGCCCGGCTTGGGCAGGGCACCGCCGTGTTCTCACGGAGGCGATCGACGGCGGCGATCTCTCGCGTCCGAGCCTGGTCCAGGCCATGGTGCGGAGCGAGAGTGCATGGGAGGCCGTCACCTCCTTCTGCGAAGCGGTAATGCTCGCGAAGGAGGAGGCGGAACGCGTGAGGGAGAGGCCGCCTCACCTCGGCCTCAGTCTCAGTCGCCGCAGGAGACGCCCTGGGCGGCGGGAATCGATAGCCGATTCCCGGCCACCGTAGGCGCGGGCTTGCGGACGGTGAGTAGTGGGTAGCTCGCCGTCCGGTGAGGACTAGGCCCGGGTCCACGGCGCGTTGTGTTCCACGCGCGCCTCAAAGAGATGTCAGCAAAAGATGGGGTCCAATAGGGCCGATGCCGCTGGGGTCGCGGGTTGTTTGAAAAAGATACCGTGGCCCTGGCATAGGCAACTAAAGGAACACGGGTGGGTTTTAGTCAGTAAAAGTCTGACACGCCCTTCCGCTCCACCCAGAGCGGAAGAAGTTATTTGATGATTTCCCATCCACAAAAAAAAAAAGGGTGCTCTTGGGGCTGTCACGTTATTGTAGTGCATCCGCTATGTTCGCGGAAGCGAGAATCGATGACTTCTACGATATTAAAAGAAAAAAGACCGCTTCTTTACTTACAAGAGTGCGTGGCAGTTCCAATAACATTCTGAAAGGCCTATCTGAGCAGCTGGATGCCCCAATACTGAGGTATTTTGTAAATGTACTGGTGCGACAAGGTCAACCTTGTCGTTCATAATGAATTTGTCTTTGGTGTGTAGTTATAAGAGTTAATTACCTACTGACCCGTAGATTAAGTTTCTTATCTTATTTGTCTTGTTTACTAACAATTGGACCTTGTAGTGTAGTCAATATAAATAAATAAATGAATGAATAGGCTCACCCCTATTCTTTGGGACTTCTAGATATGTGGTTTCACCTCTGCCTAACCCCATGTCCTAACCAAAATTATCGTTCGCGCGAATATGTGATTTTCGCGTTCATATGTCATCTTTTGTTCAGAAAATTGGAAGGCGCCCTCTGTTGACGCGACCACGCGTTTAGGTTCACTGAACAGAAACTTTTTTTTATAAAAACAACCGATTTCCAAAAAAAAACACTACAAACTGAAAAATAAGTTTATTTTCGGCAGTCGTACGTCTTTGGTTTTGTATTTTCATTTTTGCCACCGAATTCTGAAATCAAGGATATTTATCACTTCGTAGTGTTTTTTTTTTTTTTGGAGTCAATTGCATTTTTTTATGTCAATAAGTTTTTATTTATCACTTATTGGTTGTGATACCACTACCTGCCAAATATACGCCTCGACTTAAGAACCGCCTCCTTTTCTTCGTCGGTTTAAAATAAATTAGAACATCGTCCCCTTAGTAGACTAAGTAGGAAAAATACGTATTATTGAAGCTAACTCAAAAATTCTCTAAGCAAAATTTATAAATTTTACAAGGGACCAACTTCGAGGTATACACTCCCGAATAAAATAAGAATCGTTCAAATCGTACCACTGCACTCTGTAAAAAGTTATGCGCCATACATGAAAAAAAAAACCGGCCAAGTGCGTGTCGGACCACGCACAATGAGTTCCGTAGTTGAAAAGAATTTATCCCAAAACCAAACATTGTAGTTGCAAAACATGTTACATTATTAACATACATTGATATATAATCTGCCTAGTCTTTTCCCAACAATGTTGGCGTCAGCTTCCAGTCTAACCGTATGCAGCTGAATACCAGTATTTTACATGGAGCGACTGCCTATCTGACCACCACATACGATACCCCTTTGTAAGACTGGTTGTCAGACTTTTGGGCTTCTGACTACCCGTCACGACTGTGAAAGATCCACGAATGATAGCCGCACGGAGGAGTCTCGGTATGTAAAGATGGCCACCCATCTACGAACCATAACCATGTCTTTTATAATGCGCACAGCAAAAGAGTGGAACTCACTACCTGCGTCTGTGTTTCCGAACGTATACAACCCTAATCTCTTCAAAGTGAGAGTTAACAGGCTTCTTCTGGGTAAGCTCACTCCATCGTCGACTTTGTCTCTGTCACCTCTGACCTAGACTAGAGTCAAGAGTAAACCCATCACAAATTAAAAAAAATAAATAAAAAAGAAACCATCCCCGGCAAACGTAGCTTAACCGACCTGATGGATTGACCCGTACGGCTGTTATTACTTAGCCACGAGCTCCTCCTCCATACATTGATATACGTCACGGTCAATTCTCCAACTGCAAATTTAAGTTTGTAATCCCAAAAAAAAAATACTTGTGCTGAGAGACCTTGCGTCTTGCCAAAATTCGTAATTCCAAGTAAACGGTAAAACGATTTGTTTGCGAGTATCAAAATATGTGACATAAATGGCCGTATTTTTTTATTGCGTTGACTTAGAAACATGATTTTTTTAGAGCTCCAAGGGACCATAAACCTACGTATTTGATATTAATTTCAACTTGATACCTCTATGCGTCCCTGGTAAAAAGGGTACTGACAGACAGACAGATGGACAAGGAAGTGATCCTGTAAGAGTTCCGCTTTTTCCTTTTGAGGTACGGAACCCTAAAAAGTATACGTTTTGACTTGAGAACCTCCTCCTTTTTTTCGTCGGTTAAAAAATCACATGAACGTGACGATCGCCTACTCGCGCGACGGTCGCATTTGGTTGTGACGCGACCTAATAGGTAAAGTCCTCCTAACCGAAAGTGATCGTATACCTATATATAAGGTGTATCTATTCATACACGAAATCTCTTAAAGGGTCATTATGAACAACTTTTACTATGGGACCTAACATGAACACGCAAAAAAAAATCTGCTGTTCAGTACATTTTGACGAATTATGCGAACATAAATGTACTGAACAGCTGACTTTTTTTTCGCGATTTCAGGTGTGGTCCCATAGAAAAAGTTGTTCATAATGATGAGTACAATGACCCCTTTAGAGAATTCGTGTATGAATAGATACACCTTATATACGTAATTTTTCAGGGAAACGATATCGATTTCGCGTGATAGTAGTTTTAGGTTAGGACACGCGGTAACCTCTTTGGGAAATACTGGCGTGACGTTATTTTCTGTCTTCAGCAATCTGTTAATTAATTGTTTAGGGTTCCGTAGTAAATAAGGAACCCTTTTAGTTTCGCCATGTCCATCTGCCCGTCCGTACGCAGCTTAGCTCAGAGACAGTACCTACTATAAAGCTATAATTAGGCATGGATATTGGATATACATATTACGTAAGTATAAAAACTTCTCCTATGTAGGAACATTGTTCAACAACATCAAATCACAAAAAACCACGCGGGGCTAAAAACATTATTTGTGAAAAGCTAGAAAGCAGTGTTTATCATTCGTAAGGTATAAGTGGACCTTACATTTAATGCATTTGATTCTATATTTCACCTTGCAACCCGGAAATTTAAACCGTGTTCCAGCTCCGTCATCATGAGCAGGTAAAGTCCTATATTAATCATGCCGATTTAGTGGTACTTCATATAAAATCATGAAAACAAAATTTTTCTTATCTCCTGTACACGTAAGGTATGCATGTTTTTTTTCTCGTCTATACCATGGTGTGGGTTAGCGTTGGATAGGCCATTCAAAGATCTGTGGAAACCACTTTTCAATTCAGGGATCCGTTTGCGTAAAATTAAGCGTTAAATTGCAAATTTTTGTTAAAGTCACGTGACCTTCCCCGCCAGATAAATGGTTGCTTTTGGATATGTGAAAAAATTTACGGCAGTAGTACATATAAAGAAATTAAAAGGAAAACTATCACAGCTAAGTAGAGGCTTTACAAGTTTACGAGTAATAGTCGACCAACTTATAAAATGTACTTGGAAAAGTAAACCATTGAAAAATTACTTATTCAACTACAATATTAAGTTTGTTTTTGGGATAAATTCATCCCAACTACGGATCCGACATGTACTTGGACGGTTTTTATTTTATTGACAGAGTCACAAGTTATGTATTCATTTGTTTAACACTTAAGGGACAGAAAACGCACATGGGCCTAATAACAATAATAATAATAACCTGGGACATTGTTCACACACGGTCATCTGATCCCAAACGAAGCAGAGCTTGTACTATGGAAACCAGATAACTGATATACTACATACACTACTTTTTTTTTTTTGTAAATACATATATATATATATAGATATTACACCCAGACTCAGAACAAACAGACATATTCATGCACACAAATGTTTGTCCTGGATGGGAATCGAACCCACGACCTGCGACATGATAGGTGGTATCTTAACCAACCACGCCAACTGGCCTGTCAACAATAAAAACTACGATGGACGATGATTCACATAATAAAGTATAATCAGTCTATAACATTCACACTGCTGAGACACAGGCCTCCTCTCTGTAAGAGGGAGTGGGTCATAATCCACCACGCAAGCGCAGTGCGGGTTGGTGGATATCACATGTGTTCGATTATTTAGTTCTAGGTCATTCATTGCCAGTCACCATTATGAGAGCAGTGGTGATGAAATAAATTACACAAAGTAAACTTGTGGACCGGGTTAAGAATACAACAATCCGTTCCATCACTAAAAAAACTGATGTCACTCGGAGAGCTGCTATGCTTAAATGGAATTGGGCTGGCGCATGTCAGATGTGCAATGAGCCAATCTTACGACCCAATGGGTCCTGGCGACATCGCAGCAGAGCTGGACTCCTTTAATAAAGATTAGTTCTTAGCAGCTCTGGACAGAGAGAGGTGGAATGAAATTAGGAAGGTCTTTGCTGGGAGTGGTACAATAATGGCTAATAATAATAATAAAAAAAACAAAAGTACCTTTCTGGATCGAGCCCATGTACGACACGTAAATCATGACCTTTATCACTGGCCCACCATCGCATTCATATTTTTATCATCATAGGAAGATGTATTTACTAAGGAATTCGCGCCACAATAAAAACAATAAAAATAAAAGTCCCAGACCACTAAATCAGTCAAGAAATTCCACTTACCCATACCACAGCTTAACAAGCTCAATTACTGACCACATAGGATACGTCGAGTAAATCCCTACACATGAAATACAGACGACCTCTAAACTTGTTTACAACAATTTACTCATTTACAGAGAAGTCAGCTGAGCGTGCAGACAAACAAACATACAGGAAACAACACTGAAATTAAATTAAGCATTTAGTACTGAGGCACAAGAACTAAATTGGAATGATTACATAGCAGTAAACAGCAAAAACAAAGTTGGTAAAATAAAGATAACTAATCAAAACATTAACAATACCAGTGGTAAAGCTGATTCTGTTTGTGTCGCACGCTCAAAAATGACCAACAGAGTGTTATTTGTCGCTATTCTCGTGTGTGTGGACGCGAAATTAAGGATTTACTTAACTGATACGCCTATTGAGAGAATAGGAACGAGAATATACAGAAAGGAATTACTCACGAACGCTTTTCAGAGCCCTAAAGAACTAGCCTACGACTCTTCCAGCAGAAATCTGTTTTTCATGTACATGGACGATGTAGCACAAAACTCTAGACGAGCATACGTAAATGTTGTGACGAAACAAGCAATGAAAATCGAAGGCATACAAAGAAACAAAGCTACTGCTGTGGACCCCGATACCAGTGAAGTGTATTTCGGATCGGACGATGGATTATACAAATATGATCCCCTGTATAACGTTGCTACAAACATTGGCTTGTACAACATGAACATTTTCAAAATAGTTATAAGAAACAATGAAATGTACTTAATTGATGCGAATGATCATATGATTTACAAGATATTCAATGAAGGACAAACTGCTATTAAAATTGGCAACATGAAGACTGTTATGGAATTTGACGTGGATAATGACAAAAATGTCCATATAGTGACTATGTGCGGTGTTTTTTGTGCTTATAATAGTCAAGAAATTGTTAAAAATAAGGATTTGCGTGTTGTGTATCATTTTTTCGTTGAAGGTGAAAAGACTTATGGATTATCCGATGACGGGATTCATGAAATTGATTGTTACAACGGGACAGCTAGAAAGGTCGCTAACTTAGATTTTTTTCCTAACAGCATGATCTTTGGGGATTATGGAGATATACTTTATAGTATTGATAACAATGTTTATAGGTTAAGGCCAATCAATTCTTATCATATGTACAATATACGCACGAAGACTAATTAATTTAATATTTTTGTTTATTAAACTTTTGTAATAATAGCCTCAGTTGTTTTCATACTTTCGTCAATGAACAAGGTCGAACGAACGTGCGGGGTAACCTAATCATAAGGCAAGCTTTATCATGTTTTATAAAAAGAACGTGGGTCTAACACGAACGTGCGGAGTCAGCCTAACGTAAATTCGAACGGTTTTAAAATTCAAGATACTCGTCGCACAAAAATAGTACTTTATTCAAATGTATGGGTGATACTAATTATGCTTGTGTCTATGCTTTAGAATAGGTCGATTCAGTAAACGTTCGAATTTGCGTTAAGTTTACGTTGCGCGTTCGTGCTGGGCTCCTGAGTACTAATATCACAGTCAGTAAGTTAAATTGAATGTACATTGCCTCTAGGTAGTCTAAGAGAACTTTCGCCAAAAACGATAGTAGCTTTCATGATAATGTGTATACCTTAGTCAAAATATGTGGCTTGGCCGTTTCGCTACCGTCACATGGGCGAAAAGGGAAAAATTAATTCACTGTTCATTATTTTTCTGTTATACAATAGTTCTTGTAGTAAGAAACGGCCAAGCGGTTGAGTTTGTGAAGTTAGGGCTTATAGAGTTAGAAGCTTGGCTCTACATGAGATCTGATAACTTTTTGACAGTGCGAGCCATACGGTCTCGTTTTGGCAACATTTTATATGAAAATGTTTTTGGTGGGTCAATTATATTTTATTTGAATCCGACTGCAGAAACCAGGCAATTTACTGAGACGTTTCCACACGTTTCCTCCTATTCATGTTCGTCTTCTTAACTAAGCTCCTAATTGAAAACTTTCTAATTAGCGACATCGACTAAGGAATGCTAATATCTCAGATGATGTCAATAGTGCTGATTCTAAACGTTCCGTACGAAATTCGCTCGCGCCCGCGCCGACTGTGCGTAAACTTACTTTTATGGTTCAGTTTTGAAACTAGCTCGAATAGTCACGTTACTTCCTAATCAAGGCTCCTGCAGACAAGGCTCCCGTAGTAGAACAATTTCTTAGAAAACTTCACGGATTTTTTTTGTACCCTTCTGGTACAAAAAAAAACCGTGAAGTTCCGCGTCACAACGTGGCGTTCGCCTGTCTATGGGAACTATTATTCGTATCCTGCATCCCACTGTACTTATAGTAGGGTACTCACCACTTCATTGTCATGACCGTGTCCATGATTGTGTCGGTTCCCGTGGTCATGTCCATTGTCATAGTTCTGTGATCCTGACCCGAAAGTTGGAGGCAGGTAGTTGTTGCTTGGCGATGTGAAACCTGTGTAAAAATATTAAGCATGGTTATAATATTAACATTGTTTACAAAAACAATTAAAAAGCCAAATTACCGACATACGATTGGTTAAGACATGCAGTGCCGATCCCAAATAAATGGAGTCAAGGACAGGAGGATGAAAGTTCGGAAATGTGAAAGCCATAACTTCCACTGGCCTTTGTGACTAAATACAGGATCTAAAAAGGCCGAAAGTGCCCTTATCGCAATTTATAATTGGGGTCGGCGCAACATATCTTCTTCTTTCATACTTCTTTATTAGTAGTTAACTTAGTAGTCACTCGATTTCTAGCCATATCATCTTTATTTCTTTGGTCACACAGTCCATCCATCATTACTTTGGTCTTCCTTCCCCTACTCGTATAACCATCCACATTCGTACTCAAAACTTTCCTGACGACATTTTCCTCATTCCTCCGCATAAAACTAAGTCAGATTGAGTAAAAATGATTGCTGGGAAAAGACTTTATTTCTGGTGAGAAAACTCGCTCTTTACGGTAAAGCGCAATGAAACGCACGCAAAAGATTGTGCTTGAGAGTGCATGCAACTGCAGAGGGGTCGTGGTATTTAAAGTTAAATTACCAAATTCGAAAAATTTATTACGTGAAAAAAAGAAAACAAGTTGGAACAATAATTATCTTCGTTACCAGAAGTTTCCCAGGTATGATCCAGCACAAAAAGGAATTATAATAACGTTTATTCATCAAAAAGTCATCATCATCTGCCTAGCCTTTTCCCAACTATGTTGGTGTCGGCTTCTAGTTTAACCAGATGCAGCTGAATACTAGTATTTTATATGGAGCGACTGCTTATCTGACCTCCATAACCACTGTTACTCGGCAATACGATACCCCTTGATAAGACTGATTGTCAGACTTTCGGGCTTCTGGCGACCCGTAACGACTGTCAAAGATCCACTAATGACAGCCGGGACCAACGCCTTAACGTGCTTTCCGAGGCACGGAGGGGTCCACGAACCAACCGCGACGAAATTATTCATCAAAAGTAATAATACAATAATATCATCTGCTTACGGGTAAAAAGAAATATGTGCAGGTAGTGTCAATTGGAGTAAATGGCTTTTCAAAGTTAAGTTTTAGTGTGATCTATTTCAAACTTGTTAAATAAAAAAATGTTAAAGCAAAATGTTGCACTAGATTAATAGATTTCCCTTCTTTTAAGATTTACTCTTATATAATATTGGTCTTAGTCAAAACTGTATAAAATTAAATTAAGATCGAAAGGGGATAGCATTAAATATCTTTTACTTAACAAACGTGAAATATCTTCTGAATTCAATGATTTCGACAGCTTTAAGCTTCAGAAGCAAACAATTATAAGGTTCATAATAATAAATGCGTTTATGAATTTTTCTCAGAATCATTCTTACCATTTTCTACCATTTAAATTATATAATGTAAAAAAACCGTATTTTTTGTTGTTTTTAGCTGTATAAACTGAATCGAATTTAAGCAATAAGATTATACTGGTATATTTTTTTCAAAATGTGAGAAGATATCACTTGCACAAACTCAATATCTCTGCAGCCATTGGACATTGCATGTATTCGGTTTTACCAGTAGATAGCGCGTAAAAAATTACACGTAACTGCATTTTTAACTCGATTTAGTAAAAAAAAATGCATTTATCTTGTTTTACCAGTAAGCTGACGATATGTAATTGTTCGGTGAGCCACAAAGTAAGCGTCGCTTGTATCTTGTGGCTCAGGAGAGTGAAATTATCAAAGTTATAACGGTTACCTTACAGTTTGAGGATGTTAGATTATCATAATTTACAAGTTGTAATAAAATAAAACATGAATGAATGATGAATGTTCACAATGACGGGGAGTTGAAGTGCATGTTTGCTTCGATAACCACTGTGTTGAATTTGGTAACTCCAGCAACCAAAACGATTTCGCTTGAATTGCTTCTGGTAACTGTAGCGACCAAGAGGACTGCATTTCAATTTTCTGCTCTATTTCGATGGCAGTAAAGTTAAATGGCTAAATTTTACAAACGATGTGCTGTACTAATCTCCGTACTATATGAACTATCACTCATAATGGATTTTGGTAATACTGACCTGTAGAAGGTGGTAAATAACTGTTGGTTGGAGAGTCATAACTATTGTGGTTCGCAGGTTGCTGATAGTTGTAACCGGAGACCGGAGGCTCACTGGTTGCTACTGCTGCCAGAAGAGTCACCATGAAAACCTGAAACAGAGGAATGGAAGGTTGAAATGTGATTTTCTTGATATTTTTATTTTTGTTTTTTTGTTCGGGTGGCCAATCATCAAATTACTTCTCCCGCTCTGGGTGGAGCGGGAGGGCCGCTCCACCCAGAGCATGTCAGTCTTTTACTGACTAAAACCCACCCGTGTTCCATCAGTTGCCTGTGCCAGGGCCAAGGTAACTCTTTCAAACAACCCGCAACCCTGGCAGGTGTCGGCCTTAGCGGACCCCATCAGTTAGTCCAGACGATCGATTCTGTAAAAATCTCACCGTGAAAACTTGGTGAAGTGAGCGGTCAATAATGTCAATTCTTTCAAGGTTCTTCGCCTCACCTAAATTTTTACGGTGATATTTTTACAGAATCGATCGGCTGACATCTTTCGTCGACCCGGGCCCTGGTGCTTACCGGACGGCGAACTACCCATTGCTCGCCGTCCGCAAGCCCGCGCCTACGGTGATCGGGAATGGGCTCACAATTTCCGACGCCCATGCGTCTCCTGCGGCGTCTAAAGGCGTGAGGGCGCAAAGACTGCCTCTCCCTCACGCGTTCCGCCTCCTCCTTTGCGAGCATTACTGCTTCGCTGAAGGAAAGGTATAGTCAGCCTGAAAACGATGTGAATTAATTGTCTAGAATCTTTGTTCCACAATATTGTATCAATGTGTAAGTCACAAAATATATTACACACTAGCTCACCCACTAGACGTTGTCCTGTCCAAGTTAGAATTTCTATTTTTCCTATTTCTTTTCTTTTAAACCACCCCTGTATTACGAGTAAAGCAAAAAAAAACAAAAAAAAAAAAAATATTCAAATCGGTCAAGCCGTTTTTGAGATTTAGCGAGACTAACGAACAGCAATATGAGTTATATATCAGAAGATATACCTAGATAGATTGGGTATTTAATTGTAGACATTACAGGTTGGCATTGAACACAGATCGTAAACAATCAGTTCAGTTTTTGTCAATGTACAGCATGTATCAGAAAGGTATGGTCAATTTTATGGGTGTGGTACGGACCATCAAACTGAACTACATTCTCCATGGGACCAACATCGTTATCTCTCACGATGTATTCCTCACATCACATCACACCTAGTTTTTTTATCAATAAAGCTTTCAAACGGTGATCTTTAAAGCTGCACCAATCAAAGGGGTAGACATACAGAGTCTGAAAAAGCTGAGCCGAGCACATAATACAAGTTCGAGCTTAAGGAACAGGGGCCTTAGTATGAAGAATTAATGCTATCCAGTTTCAGAGAAAGACGGAGTTATACTTGACCTAAAGCACCGTCCCTTTTTCGCAACAGTAATATAGACCCGGATGCGATTTGCGTCAAGCGACTCACGCGCGCGTTATCTGCCGGTCTATTCTGTAAAAATCTCAACGTGAAAACTTAGGTGACGTGAGCTTGAAGAGAACTGTCATTGCACCTGATGCTATGGATTGACACTATTGACAGCTCACTCGACGCTCACCTCACCTAAGTTTTCACGGTGAGATTTGTACAGAATGGCACTGCAGTTTGTCGTATTTTTGTTTTTTTTTCTGTATTCGCTGTCGCAAGACGCGTGTCGCTTGGGCGTGTAGCTCGTGGCCACGGGGTTAGTAAGTACTAAGTGACCGACAAGCCCTTTCACCGGCCGTCATGCATAATTAGTAACGTATTCTTGAAGCTAATTCCCACGTAGTAAATAAGGAGTTACTCCCATTTTCCCATGCATCTATGGTTGCCAACGGTCCCAGGATTATGCAATATTAACGTATGTATCTTTTAATCAAATTGCTTAGATAAGAATAGACATGATTTACGTGTATTGCAGATAAATGTAATAGTGCAGTCATGTGCAGTGTGCTGAACTATTAGTCTGTGGCGCTGAACGTCAAATCGAATTCATTTGTCGTTAAGGGGAAAGCGTCAGGGTAGCCCGCGAAATTAAAATTTTCTTACGTTTTTTGCAATGTACAAGTCAGTAAGTATTACGTTGATCAAAATGTTATTCGCGGCCGTAACAAGTATATCGCACACCTAGATAAAGAGTAGCACAACTCAAAATAATCCAAAATCGAGTTATTGCGATTATCGGACTCTGCGCCGAAAACTACATTGACTGATTGATTTCAAAGACACATGGGTACCAATCTCCATTAATGAATTACAACATCATACAAAAATATTTTAAATTGATCAAATAGAAAACGAGTAAAACGTTTTTTACTGTTCCTGTAAAAAGATGTGCCTATTTTGAGTTGTGCTACTCTTGATCTAGGTGTGCGATATATTTACATAATTATAATCATTAGAGTGATCAATACAACTCTTTAAGACCAGGTAATTCTAATGAATGACTATTTCATGAAATCTTGACATTTGAGGATTATACTAACTTAAGGAGTTGTATTACTGATTCTAATGATTATAATTCTGTAAATACATACATATTTGTTATGGCCGCGAATCATACTTTATTCAACATACAACCTAATACTAACTTGAAAATTGCAAAAATCGTAAGAACATTTGAATTTCGCGGGCTACCGTGGCGGCTTCTAAGCTAACGAGTACCGACATCGTTCGCTTCAAATTCTATGATTCACGTGAAATACTAAAGGGTAAAAGCAAATCATTATTATCTGCCAAGGCTTTTCCAAACTATCAAACTCAAAGCTTTCATTTCAAACTAGCAACCCGCCTTGTCTTCACAGTCGGCATGATTTTTGCTTTTTTACACCAAATTAAGCAATAAAACATTTTAATTTTTTTTACTATGTTTGCTCCACAAACAATCTGTGCGAATACCTGGCGGCCCGTGACAGCCTTATTTGCGCTCTACGCAAATTGCGCAAAACTGACAACAAAACCTATGTAATGCATTGTTTTCCATGAAAAATAGAAAAGTATACCGCCTGCCTCGATAGATGGCGCTGGAGTCGAATTAGAAGTCGCTATGGTTTCGTTACACAGCTGCACAGGCTGCTGCGTTATTGGTAAAACACCAACATTCATAATGAACAACGTTCATAATGATGAGTACAGTGACCCCTTAAGAGGTTGTTGGTGTTTTACCAATAACCCTGTATAAGGTATCGAAATACTTTTCTTGTGCTTTTTTATAGTGCTGTGCTTTATTGATTAAGAGGGAAAAAAATTACATGCATTTTCCCTATTGAAACTGAAAATGAACGATAGGGAATATACATGTAATTTATTTTTCTCTTAATAGTTATGTTACATCATTCATGTTGAAATTATACTGGTGAGAACGATGCAGAACGTTAAAAGCGTCCTGTGCAGTCTAACCGGATCCTGCTGAATAACAGGATTTTACACGAGGCGACTGTCTATCTGATCTCCACAAACCAGGTCCTAGTTAATACGATACCCTTCGGTAAGAATGCTTGTCGTACTTTCGAGCTTCTGTCTACTCATAATAACGACTGTCAAAGATCCACGAATGCAAGCCGGGACCAAACCAACATTCCGAAACACGGAGGTGACAATCTCAATGTTATTTCATTTGGACGATTCTACAATTTAATTACGCTGTCGAGAAGACTAATTGTTCTAAGATATTATGAAGCAAAGGATTAGAGGTTTCCTTCAATATAAATAATAATAAATAAATTAATAAATTGTTTTGTTTATTGATCTTGAAAGTACAGATGATGAGAAAAACCAAACTTAAAAATAGTAACAATCAAGATATATAAAGTTATGTAACTACATTATTATGGTAGAACATGGTGATGTAATTACACGGTACATCTGTTGACAATTTCTGATACCCTGTCTCTTAAACTAGGGTATACCTGTTTCTTAAGAGACAGTGGACGGCCATAAAGTTATGTTCTAATATTAACTATTAATCAAGTGAGGACCCGATCGATCTACCCACAATTAAACAATTATCAAAAATCATAAGGAAGTAAAATTAAATAAGGTTAATTTAATGAACGTATTTCTTGTGTGTATGTGTATGTGTATGTGCGTGCATGTGTGTATGAGTGTGTGTGTGTGTGTGTGTGTGTGTGTGTGTGTGTGTGTGTGTGTTTGGGCGTGTGTACATGAGTGTACAAGTGCTAGGTTATGTAGGTTAATAATGATTCTGTGTGATCATAGTCTTGTTGAAGTAGCCATTCTGTAAGTTTTTGTTTAATATCCCATTTTGTCAGATCAAGTATGTTTAGGTGTTTATGTATTTTTCTGTAGATGAGAGAGATCAGAATATGACACTGATGTTTGGCAAAGGCTGTTCTATGAGGAGTACTTGGAGGGATAAAGGTTCGTTTTTCTCGGTTTGTATGTTTGTTTCAATATGTTTCGGAATTTCAAAGAAATTGTATTACACAATTCTATTAAGGTGTAGGTTCCCTGACACTGTTTTATTTCTTTATTTATTTATTGGTCTATCTACAGTCTCTACACTGTTCAACCAACATACAAACCTAATGCACAATATTAAGTGATAGCATCATTCTCCTGCCCTTGTCCCCAATTTATTTGGGGTCGGCGCAAAATGTCTTTTTCTTCCATACTTCTCTATTAGTCGTCATCTCGGTAGTCACTCCCTTTCTGGCCATATCATCTTTCACATAGTCCATCCATCGTTTCTTTGGTCTTCCCTTACTCGTATAGCCCTCCACGTTCATACTTAACACTTTCCTGACGACATTTTCCTCATTCCTCCGCATCACATGCCCATACCATGACAACCGATTTCCACACAACTTTTCTGTCACCGGTGTCACTTTCAGACTTCCTCTTACATACTACTACTAATATTAAGTGATAGCATGCAAAAAAAACCGGCCAAGAGCCAGTCGGACTCGCGCACCGGGGGTTCCGTACCATCAAAAAAAAAGTGTGCTATTTAGAGACATCGTTTTATTTTTCCTATAATCCTTACATAAACTTCTATCACATAGAATTTCAGATTTTGTTCTATGCAAACTTCGAGGATAAGGGTGGATGGTATTTTTTTTTTACATTAAACATAAAAAGTCGAAAACTATTCGGCCTAAAAAAAAAGAAAAAGTGCTGGAAAATGTGCAAACAGCGCTCTTTCACATGACACCCCACATGCGCTACTCGCTAGTAGCCCCACTTCGAATTTTTAAGAGCCCTTTTAAGTCCCTGTTGCAAAAAATATAGGTATATATTATATAATAGGTTGGGGAAATGCGAAGAAACTTTTTCCCCAACCTAATATATATATTTATTTCTTTCTTATTTGCAAACTAATTGGGCAAACGTCATCTAAAACTATTCCAAAATTCAAGTTGATAGCATTAGTAGTTATTGAGATATCCAGCTGTGACAGACGGACAGACAGACAGACAGAATGAGTCGCACCATAAGGGTTCGTTTTTACCATTTTGGTACGAAACCCTAACAATATTATATACAAAAAATTACAATAAGTGTAAGTACAGAAATGACACGTAATTTTTACACAATATAAACACGAATAGTTGACAATCATTGGGAAATCGTACGTTACATGTTATCTATTTTGGTGGACTTTGAATTTTTGAAGTGAAGTGGAACAAATACCAATCCCTTCAAGCCTGCAGTCTTAGAACTGGAGAGTCAGACCCTGATACAGTTTTGCTGAATGGAGGACGTATCAGTTTGATAGGGTGACGCGGATATATGCAATGTATAGGGTATGTTGAAATTAAATTTACTTAAAAACTGGGGGCAGTCTATTTTACTCTACGTTTTTCGAGTGAGGTCATGACAAATTTGTATTTTATTTTTCCTTCACCGATTGACGTTTCATCATCTTCCTGCCCTTATCCCATGTTACTTCAGATCGGCGCAACACGTTTTCTTCTTCCATTCTCCCCTGTCAACCGTCACACTATCATTCACTCCCTTCTCTTTCATATCATTCTTGACGTTTACTAAAAAAAAAGACATGGCATTTTGGCCTCTTTGCCGCAAACAGCGAAGATTTTTGCGACGGCATTTTAGTCTCCTGTCTTCTAATTGTACTAACAAGGATATGTTATTATGCCCCTTAGTAAAGCGGATGAAGATACTTTAAAATTAAACATTTTGTCACTTCTTGTCTCTGCCTCGGTCTTCTAAAGTGAGCATGGGGCTTGGTTAAGAGTTTAAGAAGACGAGGTTCCCAATAGCACCCCGAAGTCAAGATTTCTACCCAGGTAGTGGCAATAGGCTTGCCCCCTATTACATGAATTATTAACAGAATCCTAACTAATATTATAAATGCGAATGTAAGTTTGTTTGTTTGTTTGTTTGTTACCTTTTCACGCCTAAACCACTGAACCGATCATCCTGAAATTTTGAATATACGTTGTCACGTGTGCAGAAACGGGCATAGGCATTTCATCCCGCAAAAAAGTACTGTTCCCGAGGAAAACAACAATAAAGTTCTTATGATAATAGATGGCGCCACGTGTCTTTCGAATCATGATTTGATGAAACTTTTTGCGGAAACCGCTGAACGGATTTGGATAAAATTTGGCACATGGGTAGACCATGATCTGGAGTAGGCCATAGGCAACTATTTATTCATCCTGGATCGCAAACTAAGTCGCAGGCAACAGCTAGTTATCTATAAAATTTAATAAAATTTAATTACTGTTTGTATTGTCAAAATAACAGCTTTATACTAAATGCATATGAAAGTTACGGTACTAACAAAAAACATTTTTTATAAATTTTGTCTGTCTGTTTGTCTAATTTCCGAGACGGCTGGTCGAATTTTCCGGCTGGGAAACTTTCACTGATAGATAGCTGATGTTATAAGGAGTAGCTTAGACGTTTATTTTAGCAAAAGAATTAGGGTTCCGCGCAAAAAATTTAAAACCCATGAATTCTGACATCTACGCTGGCGATGCCATGGGCAGACGCTTAATCCATAATCATCACTCTCCTGCCCTTGTCCCAATTTGATTGTGGTCGGCACAAAATGTCTTTTTCTTCCATACTTCTCAATTAGTCGTCATCTCGGTAGTCACTCCCTGTCTAGCCATATCACCTTTCACACAGTCCATCCATCATTTCTTTGGTCTTACTTCCCCTACTCGTATTTCCTGAGGACATTTTCCTCATACCTCCGCATCACATCAATACAGCCCTCGAAGTTCAAATCATGACTATTTCATAAAATCTTAGTACATCTCTTAACTGGTGAAATGTGATATGGCTATAGGTGAGTAAAGTAGGAGTAGGCCACACGTCAGAGCTCAGGCCTAGCGTACACTCGTACATTTCGATACAATGAGAGGTCAGCTTATACTAGTTTTGTTATCATTGAACACACACATTCCGTACACATTCTGCCTACCCCTTTCGATAATACAGGCCTGATGTTATGTTAATATACAAATTGTATAATTGGAAAACAATGTTAAATATCACTCAGCATGATCATATTGTGCAAAGTCATTATCATTTGAAAAAAAAAAAACAAAAGAACTTTCATTCAATTGTTTCTTCATTGTATTTTCAAAATGTTACCAATCTATTATTTGGTCAAACAAAACATTTAAAAATAACTGTACTGTATGTAAATAATACGATTACGGAAGTCGGACTTTCGCGGTTTTTGTTCGATTTTGACATAGACAGCTTAACCAAATCGTCATCATTTGTCTAGAGCTTTCCCAGCTGTCGGCGTCGGCTTCCAGTCCAACCGGATGCAGCTGAATCCCTGTATTTTACATGGAGCGACTGCCTATCTGACCTCCATACCACAACCCACCTACTGACTACCTTTTTTTCTGTGGAGAAATGCATAATGCACTACCACGAGGAGATAGTGCAGTTATGTGGTACTCCAACCCAATAAAACTCCACGGTGTCCTCCTCTGCCGCTTGTGGCGGGAAAAAGGGCACGCGTTAGCACTCACCGCGAACCCGCCGCGACTGTCCGTCACCGGACCCTCCTCTGGGGAGCACCCCCCATCACCGGCGCCCAAGAACACATTGCGCGCCGTAATCACCCCATGGACCAAACCAGCACATCGGCGCTAGACGACCCTGTGTCTAGGCACCCTTAGTCACCCTGCGACTGGTCAGGTCAGTGGCCCGGCCGCCTACCACTTTTCGGCCGCAGAGGATAGGGAGAGCGGCCAACGAAATACCGACACTCCTCCTCCCCTGCGGCCTCCCGCGTCCGCCATCAGACGGTGGCGACCCCGTCAAGGCCGCGGAAGGTAGGGAGAGCGGCACACCGCGATACCGGCACCCCTACCGGAACCCTCAGCCGTGATGCCTCCCATACGACATCGCGGCCTGCCTCAGTTGCGATGTCCCCCAAGCGGCACCGCGACCTACCTGTTGGCCGCTACGACGTCGACTTCCTAGGAAAAGCCCTAACGAGCGGCCCCTCCTCGGGTTCCTCTTCGCTTCACCGTGGGTGACCAAGCCACGGCTACTGAGCTCCCCCGCCTCGACAATGCGGAAACCCACCGGGGGGGACCTACTGACTACCTGACGCCATATCAATTGTAAAAGATCTACGAAGGACAGCCGGGACCAACAGCAGCCGATGATTTCGGCTGTCATTCTTGGATCTTTGATAGACATTACGGGTCTTCAGAAGCCCGAAAGTCTGACAACCAGTCTTACCAAGGGATATCGTATCACCGAGTAACTGGGTTTTGGAGGTCATATCGCTCGATGTAAAATGCTGGTATTCAGCTGCTTCCGGTTAGACTGGAAGTCGACTCCAACATACTAGGAAAAGGCTAGGCAAATGATGGTGATGGACAGTCTAGGCGAATGGCTATACACGGGGTCAAATTAAATTAACTAGCGAAACTACGCAGACGAGTTTCGATATCCAAACACGACAATAAAAAAAGATTTGATGGTTGTTTTGGTGTCAATGGCCACTTCTAGTGATGTTAATTGGAGTGTGAGTTAGTAAAATCTGTTTTATCGTAATGGGGTATCGATACCCATCACTTCTGTGAAGTTTACACATAAAAAAAAAACTGATTTTTAAACTGATATTTTAAGTCTAATATGTGTTAAAATAAACTGATATTTTAACTCCAAAAAAAAACATAATCAAATTAATTTCTATTTTTGTTTTATCATGTTAGATATCATCACGTCTACAGAGTTTACCTAGAAAGAACTGGTGACGATTTTGAGGCTCCGATCTGGTCATATTCCGCTCAATAGTTCTGCTTACATGATGCGCAAAGTGGTATCACCTAATTGTACAGTGTGTGGAGTTTTGGAGGACGCGCACCACATTTTAGCGGAGTGTGGTCGGCTTGAGCGTCGAAGGCGATCTATGTTTAAATAAGGGATTAAATATAATGATCACCATAAAATACTTTGATACCCTAAGCTTTTTGCACTTCAAATTGTATTCAAACACCAAATGTAGTAAATGATCACCAAATCTAGTAAATGATCACCAAATCTTAACGAGCGAATTATTGTGTTAGGTTAGGTTTTTTTTTATATTTGTTTGATTTGCTTTTAATGTTCTTTCTAGGTTAGGTTAGGTTAGGTTAATAATGATTAGTTTGTAGTCTAGGATAGCAAGATGTTAAACATTTTGTTTATAATTCCACAATAAAATGGAGTTTTAACTTTGGTGATCATTTACTATTTTTGGCAGTATTTTACTTTATCTGGTGGTAAGTTAAACATAAGCCGTTTGATAATAGCTACTACAATGTAGGTTTCTTTAATAGTATTTTGGCTGCACCATTGTCTGATGCAGCCAAAATGCTGGTTAGGATGGTGATGGTAGGTTTAAAGTTAAGGTCAGAGTAGTGTTTTCTTGTTTCTTAGTTTTTGTAGGCTTATTTAAGTTAAATATTAAGTGAATTTTTGTTTTCAATAATGGGGGTGACATATTCATTTATGAAAAAACCCTCTAAATAAATAAAGAGAAAAAAAAACCTAGCTTATTTAATTTGACGCTGTATAATAACAGCCAATGGGTCCCTCTGAATGGCAAGCGTCTTCGCGGCAGGCCCAGACGGAGATGGCGGGACAAGCTAGACTCCTTCAACAAGAACTGGTCCTTAGTAGCTCTAGACACAGAGAATTGAAAGAGTAGGGAGGCCTTTGCCCTGCAATGGAACATCACAGGCTTTTAATTAAAATAATAATAATAATAACAGCCGCACGGGTAGATCGGTGCGTGGATGAGTGACCATACCGAACAACCGTCCACACGGGCGAAGCCGCGACTAAAAGCTAGTAAATTCTAGCCTCCACAACCCCGTTACTGGGTACCACAATACCTCTTGGTAAGACTGGTTGTCAGACATTTTTGGGCTTCTGACTACCCGTAAAAGATGCCAAAGGTCGATGAATGACAAACGGGTTACCAGAGCGGCTAAACGGGTTACCAGAGCGGCTAAACGTGCTTTCCGAGGCACGTAAAAGTTGCCAAGTGTGTAGATAAAATTGTCCCCTATACGGGACTTCAGTTCTGAGGAGGATATTAAAGAAGATAAATAATGAAACAAAGACAGAGGGACACCACAGTGTAAATTACTTAACTTTCAAGACAATAGTTTCTCATGCTACACTGACCACGGAACCTTTTCTTTGTTGGTCTTACTTAAATGTAGGTTTACATGGAGTGCATGTTCTTTACTATGCGTGGTGTATGGTATAACTTATAAACTTATTGCTATATTTAGCAAGTTTGCTTGAGTTTTTTTTTTTTTTAATATAAGGGTCCCTTCTTCCCTTTCTCTTATCACACCATCGCGGTTTAGGGAAACGGTCCCTGAATATCGCGTAAGGCTTTAACCCTGTAAGTTAGTAGGTATTAACCTATCGTTTTTTTCGTTTTATTTTTTACTTCCAAAAATACAGTTCCAAAGACACCGACTTCCGAATTAATATCGGAAGTCGGTGTCTTTGGATCTGTATTTTAGATTTTTACCACCGAATGCTAAAGTTGTTTTTCACTTTGTAGTTTTTTTTTGGAATTCGGTTGTTTTTTTATAAAAGAAAAAAGTCCACTTTCTAGTTACCTACAAAAACAGTGACAGGAAGTATTAGAACATCATCAAGATACACAAAGTAGATTAAATACGTATTACCGAAGCTCAAAAGCTATATTTTTAAAAGCTAAATTTTTCTACCAAATGAAAAAACAAATATCAAAATCGGTCAATAATTGCCGAAATTATCGATGAGCATACTTACAAAAAAAAAACATATAACCTCTTCCTCTTTTGAAGTCGGTTAAAAAGATATCATGTTATTTCACAAAAGATAAAGGGTATCGCAGCGTACGGTAGGCCGCACATCACTGGTAAAAGAAAATAATTTTAAAAAATTAAATCGACTTCAAAAAGAAATTAATTCAAAATTATGAATTAACTTTAATTTCGGAAGTCGGTATCTTGGGATCTGTATTTAAATTTTTTGCCACCGACTTCCGAAATTAAAGTTATTTCATAATTTTGAGTTAATTTCTTTTTGAAGTCGAATTAATTTTTTTAAATTATTTTATTCCGTAATTTTTAGTTTTTACTAGAAACTGGAATAGTTATTTGTAATAAGGTAATAAGTAGTTAATTGTTTTGTTATAAATATTGCACTAGAATTTGACCAAGGTTTTGAGATGTTTTCCCTTTGACACTACACCCGTAGCTCGTACGTATCAATAAGCCAGGCCGACACATTTACACGTATTAGTCCATTATCTTGAAAACTACAGAACCGATTTTGATGAAACTTTTACTGTGCTCTAAGTTGAAGTAAATTTAAGCCAACAAAAAAGAACGGTCACGAACCGATTAATAGTTTCGAAGAAATGCGTGGACAAACATACATAGGCACATACAAACATACATCTATGAAATTTTGTAGGTATATTTGTTTGGAAGCCCTAACAGATTATCATATGTGAATATCTTGCAGTTCCAATAATATTACATACATACGTGTTGAATTTATAACTCCTTTTTTTGAAGTCATTAAAAACCTGTATATGCAGGCCTCGTATTATAATGACATTGTACGGCGTTAGTATGATTATTTAATCTATGGTACGGCTAAGCTACGCCAGCTCAAGATCAAAGCGTTACCACTCACGTGCGGCCTATACATTACAGAAAAAAAGAAAAAGAAAATCAAGGAATTCAAATGTTCGACTGCAGGAATTTAAAACATCGTTCTGTTTCTGTCGATCGTTTGAAGATGACAGAGATAGAATGAAAACGGACCTAACTGTTTTAATGTTGCCTCCATGTACACCCACTGCGACAATGATGGGCGTCTTATAGCGGTTACAACAAGAACTATGTCACCATTCAATTATAAATGTACCAAGTGATGCGTTGGTGTTAAATGTATGTAGGCCTAGCCACAGTATACTTTATTACACTGTGGCCTAGCGAGGCGAAAATGTACGACCAGCATCCAGCATAGCTATTCACAAAAAGCAGACAGGCTGTTGAATCGAAAATTACGTTTTCGATTATCAGCCGGTCTTTTCTGTAAAAATCTCTAAGTGAAAAATTTGATGAAGCGAGCTTGGAGTGTCATTCCACCTTGGGATTGATACTCCTGACAGTTCACGTCATCTAAGTTTTCACGGTAAGATTTGTACGGAATAGACCGTCTGATTTGTCTTGCCCCTGACAGCAATGGCTGTCGGAAGAATAGTGATTTACCATTTCATTTGAACTGACTTTGGTTTTAGGATTTGTGAACAGCGTTTAAGGCCCTTAGCACACCTCCGCTGCGAAACTATATCACCAAAACCACAGTGGTTCAATTCAACTGACTCCCATGATGTTCCGCTACTCGAGTAGCGAAACGTCAGCGGAACATCAGCGAAACATCATGAGGTTTCGCTGTTTGGCAGTTTCACGGCGCATATGTGCTAAGGCCCTTAAAGACATCTTCGATAACATTGATTGATGTTCGATTCGGCCTGGAAGCGTATCGAACGGGTAAGCTATGCAGCGCTTTCTGGGAAATTAGCTCGCACCTGTTGATTGACTAATATTTTTACTACGGCATCAGTTCTTCTCATGTATGTACATATTTAGTCCTTGTTGATACGGGATATTAAAAAACAAGTTCTAACTTTAAATTTAACTTAAACCTAAAGTTCTTAATACAAAATCAACAAATCTGCTCTAAAGTCAGTTTTTGGACACAATCAATCTGCCTAGCCTTTTCTCAACTATGTTGGGGTCGGCTTCCAGTCTAACTGGATGCAGCTGAAAACCAGTATTTTACATGGAGCGACTGCCTATCTGACCTCTACAACCCAGTTACTGTGTAATACGATACCCCTTGATAAGACTGATTGTCTGACTTTCCGGATTCTGACGACCCGTAACGACTGTGAAAAATCCAGCCGGGACCAACGGCTTAACATGCTTTCCGAGGCAAGGAGGAGTATGTAAAGATGGTCACCCATCCTCGGACTTAAACCGGCAAGCGTAACTTAACCTGATGAATCGACCCGTGCGGCTGTTATTACTTTTGATTAGCCACGAACTCCTCAAAGTCAGTTTTTAGACTGAGAACATTATTTAAAGAATGTACAAACGCCAGCAGGTCAACCTACCCGAAACTGTCAGATTTTCCCAATCAACCTTGAACATAATGCCTTAGTAATAAAGTCGAAAATCTATTAAAGAAATCTGACAGATTGTAGTAGCTTGATGTGCTGGCGTCTGTCTGTACATACATTTTCAGAATACACAACATAAAAATAATTGTTATAAAGCCACATTTGACACTTTGGTACTTGTATGTCCCTAAATTCGAGTTTCGATACTACCATATTATGATGATGCCATTATATTCGTCAATATACCTACAATTATTACGAGTAGTAACACGAACTATTATTTAAACTATTTCACAATACGCGGCACGCTCTATTATTTGTCGTATAGCCCGATGAATGCAATTTCATCCAAATGGTATTATTATTTTAAAATGCTGTTACCCAATGTCATATAGCTGATTACTTTAGATGTATGTATACAAAAGAACTTTCGCTCAGTCTCTAGTTAAATTGGTCCTATACCTATGCAGACAGTTGCTGACTACCTATTAAGAGTTAATTAGTTACTTCCAAAGGTATGTGATAAAAAACTTAAAAAAAAAACACAATCACATACTTACCAAAAAAAAATCACGACAAAGTGAAAAATAACTTTAATTTCGGAAGTCGGTGATTTTCAAGTATCTGTATTTTAGCGTTTTTTACCACCGACTTCCGAAATTAAAGTTATTTTTCACCTTGTAGTTTTTTTTTGGAAGTAGTTGTTCTTTTTTTTACAAAAATGTGGTTCACACCAATTCGTATACCACTACTTGATATGTAAACAACAGTGACAGGAAGTATTAGTACTGCATCAAGATACGCAAAGTGGATTAAATACGTATTATCAAAGCTAACTCAAAAACTACCCATGCAAAGTTAATAAAATAAAATTTATATGAGATCACGCGCAAGCTTCCTCTAGAATTATTATTTCATATAATTATTTTTAAAAATCAGTACACAATTGACGAAAATATAGATGAAAAATACATTTTTTTTAAATACATACAGACGAACATAAATAACCTCCTACTTTTTTTTTAAGTTGGTAAAAGGTGTAAATAAAACCGGCGGGCAATTGCGTAACAGACTATCAATCGTAATCGGTTTCATATTGACAGTTCAGTAACATTCATTGAGTTATTAACGTTGTTGAGCAGACTTTTTAAACATTTAAGAGCAATGAGCAATATTGCAAAAGCAATTTGCTTTAAAATGATTCAGATTCCGATTGATAGTATGTTACGCAACAGCCAGGATAAATTCTAACGCAATCACTCACTAAAGGGAATTAGCTTTGATAACCAAAGGGAATCAATTAGTAACACATTCATCTGTATTTAGAACGTTTACCCATTATACCTCACCACTCTATCCAACAATTATTTAAGCAATTACATTATTAAATCGAAATCGACGTAAATTGAGTTTATATAAAAACTTTTTAGCAAAAAAAAAACCGACTTCCAAAACAAAACACTACAAAGTGAAAAATAACTTTAATTTCGGCAGTCGGCGTTTTTGGTTTTGTATTTTCGTAGTTTAGTTTTGCTTTCCGAGGCACGGAGGGGTCTTGGTATGTAAAGATGGTCACCCATCCACGGACCAAACGCGGCAAGCGTACAAAGGAAGATGTAGGTGTTGAAAAAAACTCTCGAATAAAATAGGTATTGTCATAGGTACAGTCAGTCTCAAAAAGATGACAAGAATCAACAAGAATTAATTTGATTGTTTACTACAATATTATGTCGTTCGTAATACTGTAGACGCGAATCGCGCCTGTCTGTAGGAGCCTTTAATGTGTTCTGTGGCTACACTTTGATACAAAATTATGGAACAAAGATTAAATTAAATAAATTCTTATCGACGCAATGATGTCATTTATTTATTTAAACCAAGACAGCGCTGTCAACATTGACGTGAGGCCGGTTCCGTATACATGTGTGCACTTAGCGAGGTGTAATTTAGCGTATGCTTTACTGTATTTTTCGCAGTGCTGTCTTTGGTCTTTTATTTAGTCTCAGCCTACTTCAAGTAAAGTAACAGAGGCGGACTTAATGCCATAGGCATTTTCTACCAGGCAAAGTTTGGGTGATGCAGAGACAAACATCATCGTCACCTTTTTGAGGCTTACACACACAGCTGGATATGTATCTACATACTTATGCAATTTTTTATCATTTCTACGTAAGATCTGTGTGTAATTTGCCCATACTTCCGTGGGTTATCATCATATCATTATTGTCATGGGGTCTGCAAACCATGACGCCACGCATACCCAAGTGATTAGGGTTGATGATAAAATGACGTCTACTTAGATAGGTTATTTACATAGAATCAACTTGACTGTATTCAGGTTAGGAAGAGATTGAGTTTCTAATAGAATAATAATGTTTGTTGTGATATTATGTTATGCAATAATATTGCATAACATAATAAAGGAGTAACAAATCACGCGTATTATCTCTTTTTCTCAAATGTTTAATATTTTTTACAATTTCTAACTCCCGTCAAAATATACGTAATTATGACGTATCAAATCATATTAATTTTTATATTAAAAAACCGGTCAAGTGCGTGTCCACGCACAATGAAGGGTTCCTTAGTTTGGATGAATTTATCCCAAGAACAAACTTAACATTGTAGTTGAAAAACATGTTACACGTTTCCGACTTCAAAAACCTAAAAGGAATAAAATAACTTGAAATAGCGGACAATGGACATGAAATAAATTAATCTAAAATATGTTATTTTCTTAATTTTGTTTGAGGCCTTTGGTAAATAGAGGAAAAACAAACTTTGGTACAGTCGACCGCACGTACGTGGTAACGATAGGCCAACAGCAGGCCCAGTCAGCAATAAAAAAGAAACAATTAAAGCAGTAGGTAATTAATAAGTGGCCCCGTATAGCCGTATTCTATTGAAACTCCGAACTTCACTGACGTGCAGTCAACTGTACTAAGCCTAATTGTTCCGGTAAGTGCAAGTCTTTCGGTACGTAATTTGGCAAGTTTAGTAGTTGGTACAGTCATGAGCAAAAATATGTGCCACTTGAATAGCTAAATCAGTGTTTATTTTTTCTTAAATAATAATAAGTACTTATAACGATTGAACATAAGTAGGTAGGTACCTAGTTGCGTTATATTTTAGTAGATCTAATAGAAATATGTACTTAGTTTGAATTGGTTGTTATTATTCTTACCTTATATTGCACCATTGTAGAGAGATTTAGCGGCACCTGCAAAAAAAGACATTTAAAATACATATATTTATAGAATAATCCGAAGTTATAAATAATAAAACCTATGAAAAATAGAAATAAAACTGAACATGTGTTAAGAGAATCGTAGGTCAAATCAACGTTTGAAAAGCAAATTTACTCAAAACTATTCAAATCAAATCAAATTATTAATGTGTACAGGTTATAAATATGGTGTGTGTAACAAATTATAAGAGTACATTTCGGCGTTGAAAAAGCTCATGTAAAGCAGTACCCATACATTCGTAATTGAGAACCAGAAACTAGTTTATCCACACCTTCTAAATCTGCGATCTAATCCTCGGCCATCAACCATCTCATGCACACAATGGCCCACTCCCACGCAAGATGGCGTCTTTATCTCTTATGTAAAGACTTAGAAAATGCGTTCACAATTAAAACAATTACATAAAAGTTTAGGAGAAGATTTATGGCGATCAGATTATAGTTTTCCCATAGTTTTGTATAGTTTTTACGGCTTTAACTAAAACTGTTAATTATGTGGTAGGTAATTACTCTTTATTTATGGTGGTAGACATGGTTAAGAAATTGAGAATCTATTCTGTAAAAATCTCTAAGTGAAAACCTAGGTGAAGTGAGCTGTTACTACACCTGTCTACTATTATTTATACGAGTATGACAGCTCACTTCACTTACGAGTATGTTTTCACGGTTAGATCTTCACAGAATAGACTACAGTCCGGCCGTCGAGTAAATGCGTTTTTGACACATGTCAGTTTCGTACTAACTAATCTATAATATTTTGCTAATTTGATCAGGGTGTCAGGAACGCATTCCCTCGACGACCGCCCGCGCTGGCCGGACTGTACATAGTTTTCAGATATTTTTAAGGTTCCGTAACCAAATGGCAAAAAAGGAACCCTTATAATTTCATCCTGTCCATCTGCCCGTAAAATAATTCCGTATGTGTCACAGCCATTTTACTTGGTGACTACTGATGGCTGTTCTGCGTGGATGTGAGGCATAGTTTCCCCCAACTTATTCTTTTTTTTCGCGTCATGTTTGCCGCAAATAACTTTGTTTTTATATGCCATGAGAAATATAATGAAAACAAACTTATTTTTGCTGTCCATAAAATCAATATTCACAAATGGGAATACCTTTGGTGCAAAATGCATAGCTGCTCTAAAAAGAGGTGCTCAAACGGGAATACTTCTCACTCACAGTACGCGGTCCGACACGCATTTGACCGGTTTTTGTTTTAAGCAATTATATGAATTTTTCTTTCATCCTAGTTCGAACTTTCTTCTGTATCGTTTCGACCAGGGGTTCCCAAACGTTTTCAGTTCGCGACGCACTTTAGTATTTTGTCTCGGCGCTCTAGCTAGTCGAAATAGGATGCAATGATACTAGGTAAAGAGGCACACAAGAGCACCTCACGGCACCCCTCTGTACTCTCCCCTGGCTTAGAAAATGTACGGCAGATACTTGAATTCTACCCATTATTGACAGAGCGAGCGAAGCGAGAGTGAGCTTCAAGCTTTCGTCTGTCAGTTTGCTGCAAAATACGACCTGTAGAGAAGTACTGCAGGTCGTATTTTACAACCGATCTGGATGAAACTTAGTATACAGGTTTTACGATTATATAGTTTTTTTTTTTTATCGTGGGAGATTTTTAATTGGAGGTTTACCTCCTCCTAAAAGGGGCAAAAGGGGGCAACTGGATATCTCCGCCTTATGAGATGATTTCGATGGTTCTTTTTTTATTTGAAAGGTAACTTTAAGTTGGTCTGATAAAGATTTGATTGAGATCTGATGAAAAAAGAAAACAAACCATGGTACTCGTATATTCATTGTTGCGTAAAAGTTTGTTCTTGCGACGTTGAAAGGCCATGTTTCCCGTAATTTCGCAAATCTTCCGAGTAAGGCCCTTCGCACACGGATATAAGCGTAATCGTCACGTAAGCGTATCGTAATACGCGTGTAGGACGAGAGCCATACGAGCACGTACATGTTCAAACTTCTTCGCATACGAAGCGGTGCTGCAGCGAATCATATGAGATTTTTCTCGCCAATGCGGCATGACGATACGCTTACGAGACGACTACGCTTACGATCAGTGTGCGGAGGGCCTTAGATGTGTTTGATTTCGACTTCTTATTAGTACCTACCTTCCCTGCAGTCAACCACACGTGACGTCCTTAAGCAGTTGATTTTTTTACCTCTGAGTTTGCACCACTGTGATCTTTATTCTCATTATCATAAGGTTGCTATCACTGACAAGTCTGTCAAAATCATAATGATTTCTATTCTCGTTACCATAAGGTTGCTGTTGGGTTGCTGCTATCAGATGTAAAATAAGTGTGAAAGTAATTTATTAACACTTGAACTAATAAAAACACACATTGAAAGCATTTTTATGCCGTAGTCGTATACGGCTTAGAGGTGCTGTCAGTGTCAATGTATCTCTATCTATTTAGTATCACACTTTATAATATTATACTCGTAAAGGCGAAAGTTTGTGAGTGTGTGAATTTGTATGTTTGTTACTCTTTCACTCAAAAACTACTGAACGGATTTTGATGAAATTTGGCACACAGATAGTTTATAAGTGGATACTTTTTATTCGAGACTTACGTGGTTTAAACCGCGGAGAGCTGCTAGTATTATAAACTTATATAGAAATATCCTATACTATTAAATCAGCAATATATGTATACCTATACATATATTTGTAATCACGTTCTCGAAAATGGCTCCAACGATGTCGATGAAAGTGGCAATATAGGGGTTTACGGGGGCGCAAAATCGATCTATCGAATCGAGAATCGAGCTCGGTCGCCCAATTACTAATACATTATAATAAATAAATTTAATGCTGTTTGTTGGTAAGCGCATCACATCATAACGGCTGGACCGATTAGGCAATTTTTTGTTTGAAAATATTCGTACCTAATAGTCCGAACAGATTCTTACGGAAAGAAATTTTTCCCGGGAAAAAAAAATTAACTCGGAAAAAATTAACGTAATTTTTCTAGGGATTTCTGAACCATCGGGTCAGCTAGTACATAAACAAATAAAAGTAATAAATAATGTCAAATTGTTAACATATACACGAGTTTGACGGTACCATAGACCTATCGTAAAATATTTCATTCATAAAACTGGTGAGTATTTTTCCCCTCAAACGACTGACGCACCCCAAGGGTGCGTAAGAAAAATCTTTGAATTTAAATCTTTACATAATATATTATGTATATAAACGTATATAATATCATAATTTTATTTATAACGCAATCAGAGTTTACGGCGCGACTTTTTTTTTATGATGGGTTTGCTCTCGACTCTAGTCTAGGTCGGACGCGACAGACACAGAGTCGACGATGGAGTGAGCTTACCCAGAAGAAGCCTGTTCACTCTGACTTTGAAGAGATTAGGGTTGTATGCGTTCGACGCAGGTACAATTATATTATATATAGTGAGTTTTATAATATTAATTTTATTAATTATTATTATTTATAGTGAGTTCCACTCTTTTGCTGTGCGCATTATAAAAGACATTTGGAAGCGCTTAGTGCGAATCGGTGGAATAGCAACTAGGTAGTAGAGAGCGATTGAGACCTGACTAGACACTAGACTTGTATATATTTATACAACGTCCCGATATCAATCGTCGGGCAGTAGCCCACCATATACAACACCCGTCTGGTCGGAGGATCCTCCGACCAGACGGGTGACGGGTGGCGGGTGACGGGTGACGGGGTGAACTTTACACCCTCATACCCCACATATAAAAAATAAATTTTCTTTAAAAAAGTAAAAACTGACTTCAAAACTTTCTTAACAGCTTCTGAAATCGGTGCCAAGCTAAAGTGCATTGACAACAAGAATTGAAGACACCGACTACAGAACCTGTTATGAAAGTTATTTTATTCCTTTTAGGTTTTTAAAGTGGTTTTAACTTTTTTTTAATAAATTTATTATTCCACCATTTTTAGCTGAATATACAATTACATAAGCCCAAGACGAACGAAAAGAAGAATCATCAAAATCCGCTTAGAAGTGCCGGAGATACAGTATATTTATGTATATAACTTCGTACATAAGTTTAATTACCTAATGTCGGTATTATATGTATACTAAAACCTTCCTCAAAGTATGTAGATTACGCTAGAGAAAGAATCGTCAAAATTGGTTCATTAGTTTTTGAGAAAATTGCGGACATACAAACTTACATACATACATACAAACATACATACATACGGGTCGAATAAAGAACCTCCTTATGAAGTCGGTTAAAAAAGTCCAGACTCACTCACTGACTGGCATCAACGCTCAGCCGAAAACCTTGGAGCATGAAAGCTCAAATTTTGCACAGAGATCCGGATTTTTCGAAATTTCCCCGCTATAGGATTCCCTATTACAAGGCGAACGAACTCGGCAAAGTGTAGCTTTTGCCCGCGGCTTCGCCCACCCGCGTTAAAAAGTATTTATTGTCAATTTGAATTTACCAGAACTCCTTGTATCTTGTCTTTTTTTTTATTTAACAACTAAATACGGAATTAAAAAGCTATTGTAGTTAGAAGTAAATGGCTAAGTAATAACAGCTGCACGGATCGATCTGTCAGGTTAAGCTACGCTTGCCGCGGTTGGTCCTTGGATGGGTGACCATCTTTACATACCGATACTCCTCCTTGCCTAAAGAAAGCACGTTAAGCTGTTGGGCCTGGCTGTCATTCGTAAATCTTTGAAAGTCACTACGGGTTGTCAGAAGCCCGAAAGTCTTACCAAAGGTATCGTATTATCCAGTAACTGGGTTATGGAGATCAGATAGGCATTAGGCAGTCGCTCCAAGTAAAATACTAGTATCCAGCTGCATCTGGTTAGACAAGAAGCCGACCCCAACATAATTATGTAGTTGGTAAAAATCTAGACAGATCATGATGGTTCCAAGTAGATATATGTATGTTTTTATTTTTTATTTGAGATGGGTTTGCTCTTGACTTTAGTTTAGGTCAGAGGTGACAAAGATAAAGTCAACGATGGAGTAAGCTTACCCTTGTGAAGAGATTCGGATTGTATGCGTTCGGGAACACAGACGCAGGTAGTGAGTTCCACTCTTTTGCCGTGCGCATTATGAAGGATGTTTGGAAGCGCTTAGTGCGATTTGGTGGAATGGCAACTAGGTATGGATGGTAACTTGCAGTGCGTCTAGATGTTCGATTGTAGAAGGGGGCCGGTGGAATGAGGTTGTGGAGTTCCTGAGCACACTCACCGAAGTACAGTCTATAGAAGACCGACAAGCAGGCAACCTTGCGGCGATGAGCCAAGCTGTGAAGCTTGGCATCCACCAGTTTTACGTCGCCAATGAGCCTCTTAGCTCTACGTTTCACTGAGTCAAGCGCAGCAAATTGGTACTTAGCTAAGCCATCCCAAAGGGGGCTGCAATACTCCATGCAGGATCGGACATGCGCTTTATAAAGGTTCAAAAGCTGTCCCGGCGTAAAGTATCGTTTCACTGTGTTTAGGATGCAGTTTTTTGGCCGCATGGGTTTGTGCTCGATGGTAGCGCCGAAGTTGAGACTGGATGTCAACTCCATGCCTAGGAGCTCGAGCCGATCTGTTACAGGAACAGATGTACCCCGAAAAGTAGGAGTTTGGTCGAAACGACTACTTTTAGCGGTGAAAAGACACGCCTGTGTTTTGAAGGCGTTAAAAGAGACCCCATTGGGAAACAAGGCTTAAGGTCAAATCTGTCCGCTCTCTACGTACTTGTATTTAGGATTTATGGCTTAGAATACCCCAAGAAAACTGAATAGTATTATTTTTTTCAAAATTTTAGGTTAAGTACTTTCGGAGATAAGGGGGGGATGGTCAATTTTCGTCTATATTCTTAAATAACTTTAAAATGATTTATTTTAATATTATAAAAAAAAAAAAAATTATACCTATTTGAGACCCTCACAATAGGCACGGTACAGTTTGCAAAACTTTTTTTTTAATTTTCTTATTTGCCCCAAAAATTGACCCCCATATAAATTCATTTATTTACGTTACACGTCCATGTTTGGGTCACAGAAATACATAAGTGTACCAAATTCCGGTACCAAAAATCGGTCCATTACATTTAGAGCAAATTGGCTGTGACAGACGGACAGACAGACACACGAGAGATCCTATAAGGGTTCCGTTTTTTCTTTTGAGTTACCGAACCCTACAAAATACTATATTTCTTAAGTTTGAATGCACAACATGAATTTCAACATTTCAATTATGGTCTAATGAATGAGCTACTTTTTATTTTGCGTTGAGTATCGTAATGCGAGATTTAGGTTGTTTTAAAAAAAATTACTGCCAATTTTTTTTAATTTATTACATTCTTTTTTCAGGAATTGAATTTATTTTGAAGTGAAGTTTATTTCTATTTTAATTTTATGAACGAGAGTTCTAAGTAGCCAAAATCAAAATCAATTCTTTGCCTATTTTATCTAAAATTTGACCATGTTAAATACTTTATTACTCGAAAATTTTATATTAAAGTAGTGGTAAAACGTGATGCCTTGTTTAGACAACATTCACAAAAATACATTGTATTTTTTTCATACCTTATAGACGTCAAAACGAATCGTAAATATATGATAAGTATTATAAACCTCTTACAGCAAAATTTTACAAAATAGTCACTGGTTTCGAGTCGATTAATCAAAATCCAATAATAATAATCCCCCTAAATACCTTCGTCTACATAGGCTGGAGATATCTTAATGATCATTTTAATTAATTTGAACGAACTAAATAGCCTACTCATTGGATTTATTCTATTACCAACCCGCTTTAAATCTTAAAAAAAACTCCTATTATCAAACTACTAATTAAAAATAATACTATTTAAAATATTACCCAAATTATTACCTTTGATCCAAATGCAACAACACAATTCAAAAACAATGAAAATAAAAGTCACTATTTTGATTTATGAAAGGAATAGAAATGGCGCGCGAATTTGAAAATAGAATGGAACGCACTGCTCCAGTTCTGTAAACGCACTGATACAGTTTATGCGCCATGTTGTTTTTATATGCTGCTATGTTGAGAGCGCATCTTCAAACGGCCTATTGTAAAAAAATAACGACCTCGTTTATTTTTTATGTCGATACAAGACTTAGATATCGACATTTATTTATGCTCTAATTTTATTGATGGACTTGGACATATTGGACATGTAAGATTTAGTAAGTAAATATTTTCGTGTTTCTGTAATGGGGTTGTTTCCCAGAAGCTTCGTTGCAAGAGATCACTGTTTGTTACCTGTCAAATGTATTTGATAAAAAAAAATGTGGATTGTGTGGACGATGTTTTAAGTATTTGCGTGATTTTATCATCTATTTGTGTTGCTTCACAATGTATTGCACCTGGCGTATCACCCAGTTGAAGGAGGAGTTGAAAACAAGAGGAGCATTGATTGCAACAAGGAAAAAAGCCAAGCTTGGCGTAATGTAATTAATTATATTTAATATTTTATAGACTTTTAGCTGTATTCTGGACGATATTATGGTTTTATAGAATATAAAATAAACTTAACTCATTATTTTTTTGCTTCTTAATGATACTAATGATAAACAAGATGTAAAGTTACTTGTTACAAAATGTATGGTTATTTGAAAAGAAACCATCGTCTTCTTTAGAGGTTGACTTTAAGTTAAGCTTTTTTATTATTAATAAAAAAGTCACAATTAATAATAAATATCGTACCAACCTGTCATCTTAGAAGTGGTCTCGTAGTCTGTTTCATTGCAAAGTTTCCGACATAGCCTCGAAAATCACTTGATTTGAAGTTTATTCATTTCAGTGCCTTTTCCCACTTTCTCTTCATGTGAAAATTACTTGGGAATTTGTCAACGCTATCTACGTTGAACTAATTTGAGAGTTTTCTTCCCCATTACATAATTACCACGAATGTGATAGGCTAGGTGGCTGGGGGACAGACTGGATGCAGAAGTCGGAGGACAGGGTGCTGTGACGCAGCCTGGGAGAGGCATGTGCCCGGCAGTGGACTGTGATATGATGCGTTGATTGATGGTTAATTAATAGTCTAGGTAAGTATATCCAACAAGGCTCAAGAAAATAGGTGGGTCATTCAGGTGTCAATGTGTACGCTTTTATAATAAACTTCCAAGCCACGTTCAAGATCTGAGCCTTAATAAATTCAAATCATTCATTAAACGCAAGTTGTGTCAGAAAGCTTTTTATACCGTTAAAGATTATATTGAGGACAAAAAGGCTTGGGATTGAACTGCTCCAAATTTTATATTATTTTTATTTTGGAATACTGAATGTTGACATGAATATTTACTTTGTAAATATTATCTTATTTTAATTTATTGTGAATGTGAAGACTATGTACCTAGGTCATTGCTTTTTTTTTTTGTTTGTTTTATTTTTTCTCTGTTATTTTTAATCATGGTCTGGCAGTTTGAGTAATCTATGCGGCCTACCCCAATGTCCTTTCTTTGGTATTGTTCGTCGAATCGTTGAGCTCCTGAGCTGCGCGATTACTGACAAATGCGTGCACTGACTGGACAGGTCCTCTCAATCTGTGTGGTTCTTTCCTCAAAAGACCATTTCAGACACCAATCTACATGGTCTTCACATGAAGTGACCAAGATTATGTCTGGACTTTATAAGAGACTATGACCTCTGAGTTTGTTTCGGCCTTCTCAGAGTAGTCAGATAGGAAACGCCGACCTCATCTAGTTTAAAAAAAAAAATATTGACTTGTAAAAGTGTTTGTACAAACCTACTTACAGAAATAAAAATCATTTATCATTTATATACGTACATTGTATCGCTTTCGAAGTGAGTTCAGAAACACTGTAGTAAAATTCAATAAGATGCTAGGCCACGTCAAACAAACATGATTATCTTTTTTGAAGTCCAGGCTTAAGGCGATATGTAAAAAGCTAACTGAGCGGTAATAAGAAAGTGACAGAGTCAATTACATCCACATGCGAAAAAAAGAGATCGCAACAATGCGCTGGAACCAAAATAAAAGCACCAAACCAAATAAAAATTGTTTAAAAATAAATTAAGCTATCTATCAAAAATATGTTCAGCCAGAGTTTTCAATTACCTAATACGCACATTTTTAATGCAATTTTGCAATGAAATTACTAATATGTTTTTTTAATTACAGAAAAAAATGTAAAAAATATAGGTAGGTATTTTTGGAATTTAATTCTATCGAGGAAATTTAACCCAATCGTGTTTTCCTTCAGTCAGAGTATTGATCAAATAGTCAATAAACATATATCCAAAAATTAAATCCATACATTCTGTAATAGTGAAATAAATGGTTACGAAAAAGCCCCCAACTTATTATGGTAAAGCAGATGAAGGAAATCTATAGGCTTTCTCTCAATATTATGATCTAGGAACTAGACGCTTGTTTAGACCACGCGCCTAGGTTTGGCGGAAGCGAAGACTATTACCCTGCGGAAGGGCGAATTTCACCAATAAAACTGGATGTGATCAGGACATCTAAACGGCGTTCAAGAGCTGTAAGTGTCACTATTCCACGAAAATTATGACACTGATAATTTCTTGAACGCGATATAAATGTGCTGATCAAAATTCGGCCTAAGTAGAACTTTAGGAAAATAGATACCGCAGCTCTCGGGGGAAAAGGGTGTTGTGCTTTGTAAAATTACGATAGAAAAATTCATAGAGCGGAAAAAAATAAAGTAAAAATTCAGAGGAACTCGTGGCTAAGTAATAAAAGGCGCACGGGTCGATCCATCAGGTCAAGCTAAGCTTGCCGGGGTTGCGTCCGTAGATGGGTGACTCGGAAACGTTAAGCCGTTGGTCCCGAAAGGTTAAGTCGTTACGGGTCGTCAGAAGCGCGTAAGTCTGACAACCAGTCTTACCAAGGGTATCGTATTACCCAGTAAATGGTTGTGGAGGTCAGATAGGCAGTCGCTCCGTGTAAAATAGGTACTGGTACTGGATTCAGCTGCATCCAGTTAGACTGGAAGCTGAACCCAACGTAGTTGGGAAAAGGCTAGGCAGGTTGAATTACGATAGAAAAATTCGCTTACCTTCTTAAGCGACAATGTTCTATAGGACTCAATTTGAACTTTTAGTACCTAAGTAGACTTGATCAACAAAAAGTAAAACAATTTATATTGCAAAAGTTTAATTATTTATCTTATGGCAAAACTCTGAGCAGTTACTACCGTAAATGAAATCTTGACATGCGAACTACCTGTAAACTAGGGCTGTTTGACAATACATAGGTACTCTTATTAGCCTAGAGAACCGGCGCAAATACCTGGAGGCTAACGTACTTTATGATATTGTTCATAATCATTTTGATGCCATTGATCTGACGAGCAAGCTGTGTTATTCTGTCCCTCGAACAGTTCATGTGCGCCAGATTCGTGCACGTACTCTGTTCGCGCTTGGTTCTTGTCGTACAAACTCTGGCTTACGCTGCCCTATTCATAGAATGTTGGAATCCTATAATTCACATTTCATTGATATTGATATATTTGCATGCTCGAAAAATAAATTTAAATCTAATGTTATAAAAATTTTATCTTAATTGTAATCTTATTATTATTATTAATTTATTGCATAATTTAATTGAATGAAATTGCTTCTGATCTGATTTGCTTTTGGAGCTATAGCTAGCTTTATAGTGATCTTATTTATTTATTTCAAAATATTAATATTAATATTTGTTAATTTTGGTAATGCTCGTCTAGTGGCTACCACTGATCATTAAATATGTTTTATCTGCGGATAATGCAGTGGACTGCAACATTACTACCTAAGTTGTGTTAACCTTATGTTGTTTATATGTTGTAGTTGTTTATTATCCCTTCATAAATAAAATAAATAAAATAAAATATTATTACTACATCTGGGCGACCGTGCTCTGCTCTGATGAAAATAGAGAAAACGAATTTACCCAGATATGAGACCTAGCTAGATCGATTTTTCGTCTCCGTAAACCCCTATATTGCAAGCCGTTTTCGAGAACGTGATTACAAATATATACACACGAAATTTTTAATCAACTCGTGACCATTCTTTTTTTGTTGGCTTACATTTACTTCAACTTGGGCACAGTGAAAGTTGCATCAAAATCGGCTCAGTAGTTTTCAAGATAATGGACTAATACGTGTAAGTGTGACGGCCTGGCTTATTGATACGAGGTAAGGGTGTGATTCTAGTGCAATATTTATAACAAAACTATTAACTACTTATTACAAACAAATATTCCAGTTTTCGCTAAAACAAAAAATTACGAAAAAAAAAATTAAATCGACTTCAAAAAGAAATTAAATAACTCAAAATTACGAAATAAATTTAATTTCGGAAGTTGGTGGCAAAAAACTAAAATACAGATCACAAGACACCGAAATCGAAGTTATTTCATAATTTGAGTTAATTTCTTTTTGAAGCCGATTTAATTTTTTTTAATTATTTTGTTTTACCGTCTTGAAAAAAATAGGGTATAATAGGTGAACGGAGTCGAAGCCTATGGCATATCTAGTTTTTCTTTTTAATAATATTTTTTTTAATAATTGATATTTTTAACGATCTGTAAAGTTTTTTTCAAAATTTCTGTTTTTATTATTCTAGCGTACTTCAAATCTGTAGTGTTTATTGATAAAGCAATTTCTGTAAATGCTATTGAAAAAACAAAAAAAAAACTGTATGCCATATTCTTCTTTCTACTCCGTTCACCTATTGTACTCTATTTGTTTCAAAACAGTATAAAAATCATCCAGTATATGCAAATATACAAATATAGTATAGGACTTACATAATAATAATAATCTGGGACATTATTCACACACGGTCATCTGATCCCAAACCAAGCAGTGCTTGTACTATGGAAACCAGATAACTGATATACTACATACACGACTTTTTTTTGTAAATATATACTTATATAGATAATTATCTTGCCTTACAATCTTGAGGTAGGCAGAATTGAAAACAAACCAAGTTTTTTTTATTGATTATTAATCTACGAGGTAATAACAAATTGAAGTGGATAATTTGGTCCAGAGGGCCTAGACAGAGTGACATTCTGTCAGCAATAGCGATTACGGAAAAGTTAAAAATTTCCTGGCACAAGCCAACTGCACAGCAGGGACTGACATAAGCTACCGAATAGCCTATATTAATACCTTTAAGGAGCCTATATGGTCTATACGCTAGACATAGAGAATGGACTGAGCGTTAGCCTCACAAAAGTGACCATTCTCTAGAAAGAGACAAGGCGAATACGCAGCCAATACCTGTAGTACTACCACAGATTAATTCAGATGTGACACTCCGCGGTTTAGGTATGAAGCTACAAGTACGCGGCGGGCCTATCTCACTGGGCCACATCGATCTCTAATAAACAACTAGATACACAATCAGCGGCAAAAAATGTCCTCACCGAAAGTCCACCAAATTTAACATTTTGGTTTACTTTTACTCTAGTAGCATTTGAACGATCCGACAGTAAGCATGACACAGTGCTCGTTTAAAAAGTGCGAAAATCACACTTCCAGGACGCAAAAAAAAGATGGAGTTTCATATTTTCGGTAACTATTAATATTATCGATATATAATTGTTATCACTGTATTGTAAATACTAATATTTTCTCAGGAAATCGTCGTAAAAACATTTTTTTAATTAAGTCGTAATAAACAGGAGGAGTTATAAAGCATCTCAATTGTAAAGACTCAGTAAACGTAGTAATCATACTATCGCATGCCCGCTTAAATTGTTCGGGTTATGTGCGTTGATTCTGTTCCATTTGTAGAGACGCTATTGTTTCTTTTTTTATTATTATTAAAGTTACTTATGATTTTTCTGTTTTTTTTTTTTTTTTTTTTTGTTTAATGAGACTTGTTTACTGTTTCTATAAATATTATAGTAACACAATCCCATGCAAAAGTTCTCGTCGCCAATTGTGTTTACGTAATTGTAGTTGAAATAAATATACGCTAATGTCTGTGTCTGTGTACAAACGTACCCGTCCAAGTGGGCATTCATTCGGTAAGGACTTTTTTTGCGCTGATTGTGTATCTAGTTCTTTATTAGTGATCGATCCAATCAGGTAAATTATAATATAATGATTACACATATACACCAAAGAAGAGAATAAAATGTGTTTTATTACGTACACTTTTTTTAACACATTAAGCTTAACAAGCTTTAAAAAAATACCTTTATAATAATATAATAGGTTGGGGAAAAAGTTTCTTCGCATTTTTTTAAGAAAATTCAAAACATTTTTTAATATAGTTTATTTACATTTAACTAAAGTATGTAGGTACCAGTTTGTTCGATAACTTTTTGCCATCTTATAGGTAGGGACATGATCCCATTGCTATAGAAATTTTGGGACTTCTGGTCAAAATACCGCGACAAGTGGTTTTGGCAGTCCTCTCGTCCTCTCGTTCAGATTTCCACCTGTTTCGAGACCGAAACAGGTGGAAATCTGAAGGTGCAAGGTCAGGACTATACGGCGGATGCATTAACACCTCCCAGCCAAACTCTCTTAATTTTTGCTGAGTGGCTAAAGATGTGTGAGGTCTAGCGTTATCATGATGAAAAACCACACCCCTTCTGTTGATTAATTCCGGCCGCTTTCTCTCAACTTCTTGCTTTAATCTCATCAGTTGTTCGCAGTAGAGTTCAGAATCGATGGTCCTGCCTGGTGGTAACAGCTCATAATGAATAATGCCCTTCCAATCCCACCACACACACAGCATCACCTTGTTGCGAGTTAACCCGGGTTTCGCCACAGTCTGTGAAGCCTGACCGGCCTTTGACCACGACCTTTTTCGCACGTTCTTGTCATACGTGATCCACTTTTCATCACCAGTTATCAGCTTCTTCAAAAATGGTTCGGTTTCATTACGTCGTAATAAAGAATCACAAATGAGTACACGGTTCATTAGGTTTCTTTCAGTGAGCTCGTGAGGTACCCAAATGTCGAGCTTTTTTGTGTACCCAGTTTTTTTCAAATGCGCCAAAACTGTTTTGTGGTCAATTTCCAGTTCTTCAGCTACGTCGTAACTACTGATATGCCGATCTTGCTCCACTTTTTCAAAAATGGCATCCATTTTATCCGTAATAGGGCGACCAGAGCGACGTGCATCTTTGATATCAAAATTTCCGGATTGGATCATCAAAACATCGCAAATTTTTTTCGCGGCTTGCGTTGCATTTTTACCTTTTTTTGTAGTAAAATTTTAAAATGTATCGAATTTCTTCATTAGATTCACTCATCTTGACGGTACGAAAAACAAATGAAAATCACACATTTTCCTAATTTGAATTTGGAATTATGTTCTTTAAAATTTAAACTTTCAATGATACCATAACCAGCCAGATACAAACAGTATAGCCAAAGAGATTTTATTACAAGTTCATACATACTATAATGCGAAAAGACTTTTTCCCCAACCTAATATAAACAAAAAAATATTGGACAATTCGACTCTACTCATGCCTTTGTCCTAGCGGTGAGCCTCGGTCGTAAAATCTATTGTTTTTTTTTTTCGCACTGTAACTCTGATTTTAAAACATTGTAAGTAAGGTTGAATTTGTTTTGATGTATGCTGACTAGCAAGCACCGGTCGTAACGGCTTTGTGAATACAACTTTAAACATTGCACTTATGGTTGAATTTACATTAACGTATATTTATTTCAACTAGAAGTAGGTAAAGACAATTGGCGACCGTTTTAAGAGAATTTTTGTATGGCATTGTGCATCTAGTTGTTTATTAGTGATCGATGCTGGGCCAATTCATAAGGACCGCCGCCGCCGCCGCGGTCAGAAGGTATACGAGTTACGCGTTAGAAATAGAGGTAACTTGTAGGTGAATATAACTGTAGTTAATAAGCGTTGTGCGACCTGAATTGCACTTTATTGTGTCGTAGCAAGGGTCGCTTTTTATTTAAATGATTTTGCGGAGTGTCCCATCTGTATTTATCTGTGGTACTACTAAAGAGATAACTACTGGGCGCACATTCACTGTGCAACTGAATACGGAACGCTCAGTCCATTCTTTAGGTTTATGGTATATACCGTTGAAAGTACAGCGCTACAGGGCCTTGTGGCGCTTGAATGACATTGCCAGGGACTCGCTGTTAGCAATCAGTTGTGAAATTGTCTTGAAAAATACACGACGGCGGCGTTAGTTCCAATTTTGGCCACACGCCAAAAGATCGCTGTACAACTGTAGTTGTAGAAATACAGAACGCTCTAAAAGCGATTGTCACTTTTCTACTACGCCCTTTGAGTGCGATGGTCAGTGTTGTTAGTTTTTCCATACACAAGGAATTTCTCAATAGCAGCCTGGTTCTCGATTTGTGCCTTGTTATTGGCAGTAGACTCGTCCCCTATTACCTATTTGGAACTTAAGCATATGGTGAGATTCACATCTCATAATACTCGCGTATCCTTAACACCGATTCCTACCCGTTCGGGCTTACAGGCGTAATTTTAAGCCGGGATCTTGAACGTTCTTCCGGGGTTTCCTGATAGCTATGGGATACCTCTCCACTCCTCATCAGCACCTCAGGACATGTTGCTCCCTTGTCGTTACGACACTGTGTGCTGGCGACCGTTTTCGGGGCCCATTATTGAGTGTGCTAGTCACCCCCTGCCATTTTTTCTGTGAATTGTATATAAAACATTGGTCAGGCAGGGGCAATAGTTTTTCCTTAGTTCTAGGTAACCAGTCCACAGCCACCTAAACTCATAGCTCAACATGTTTTGTTTCCATGTTCTGCAATACTTAGTCCTGCACCAACCGGGGGTTGCCCTTGGGTGCACTTGCATAGCGCTTACAAGGATAATCGTCGGTTGGTGCCTCCTCATCATTTAAAAGTGTCTAAGGTGCCTCTGCGAGTTGGCTTCGGCCCCTCGCACACCTTCGAAAGATCCGGGACCCCAGGGTCCCGAGATCAGACAGGACAGGTTGAGAGTTCAGACAGGACTTTCTCTGAGAACACCAGAAACCGGAAATTAATCAGTACCATCAGCAATCGGTTGATATTAGGTGCGTATATGCATATCCTCCGCAGGAAACCAACAATTATACATCAAAACTTCGACAAAGCCATGATTCATTGTTTCTACTGATACCAATCAGCAACCTTCCTGAAATATGACCTTACAACATAATCGTATGGACGTGATAGTTTGAATGTCATCTCCGAATGGGAAACACGTAGGTACTCTCTGGTACTTTGAACTGAGTGGGCTTTTAGATCAGATGTCTCCAAGATCTGGTCTAGGAATGGTGGAAAAACCTTGGTTGGCAAGACTAACATTAAAAAAGTAAGAGAACATGCAGATAAACGGGACTTTATAATAATAGCTCTTTACCTATGAAGTTGCCGTTTTACAATACTGGTCATTTGAAACGTAATTTATGTATGGCTAAAAATTCTAAATTCAAATGAATTTTATTTTAAAAATATGGAATTCTATTTTCAAATTCAGTAATTTGTTTATTGATTAGTGTTTTGTTTTCGCTACATTTATATCTTTTTCATCAATATGGACACGATAACAATACGAGTAATTATGGAATACGAGTTCCGTCGCGGTAGCAATGCCGCATAAACGGCTCGCAACATTAATTACGTGTACGGAGTGAACACTACAACGAACGCACGACTCGTTATTGGTTTGAACGCTTCCGACATGAAAATTTTGATCTAAAAAATGAACCCCGTGGTCACCCGGGAACTAAAGTCAGCAACGACGAATAAAAGGCGATAGTGGAAGCTGACGATACTCAATCTACGGCTGAGTTAGCAGCAGGCTTCCAACGTTAGCATCAAAACAATATTGGTCCATTTGCGTCAAATTGGTAAGGTTAAAAACTTGATAAGCGAGTGCCGCACGAACTGAACGATCGACAACGCGACGAACGCTTTGAGTTGAGGTATGCCTTGCGTTGATTAACAAACTCAGACACGAAGGGATTTTGAACCGCATTGTCAATTGCGATGAAAAATGGATTCATTTCGATAATCGTAAGCGGACATCACGTTGTTTAGACCTAGGTTCAGCACCCAGGCAATGCCCCAAACGAAAACATACCCCTAAAAAAGATAGAAGAGAAAGAAAAAGAAGCTCGCAAATCTCCGGCCAGCCTTGGTGCGCTCGCCCCCGCGGGTCTTAAACGACAACGCTCGACCTCATATGGCACAACAGACGGTCTCTAAAATACAAGAGCTAGGGTTGGAAGTTTTGCGTCATCCACTATACTCACCAGACCTTGCGCCGACAGACTTCTACTTTTTCCAATATTTGGACAACTCCTTGCCTGGGAAAAAATTAAATACCCGAGAGACAGTACCTACAAAATGCTTTGAAAAGTTTGTTGGCTCCCGTACACCTGACTTCTTTAAGAAAGGCATTGAAAAATTACCACTCCGCTGGCAGAGGGTGCATATTTTGATTGATAGAAATAAAAAATATTTATATTAAAATGAGTTTAACATTCGGCATACTAAACGGCAATTTCATAGGTAAAGATCTAATATGATGACAATGTTGAATATAAGCTTACCTTAAAAAAAAGTACGAACCGAGTTAAGTTATATTATTCGTTTTATTTAGAAGTCGGTTCTTACTTTTTTTGAAGTAAATTTATTTTTCCATTTTTAGTTGAATATACAATACAATTACATAACCCCAAGACGAACGAAAAGAAATGCCCGAGATACAGTACATTTATGCATATAACTTCTTATTATATACTTAAACCTTCCTGAAAGTATGTAGATTACGTTAGTGAAAGAATCATCAAAATTGGATAATTCATTTTTGAGACAATCGCGGACATAGAAATATACATACATACGGGTCGAATAGAGAACCTCCTTTTTTGTAGTCGGTTAAAAATAGTTATTTATGCTACAAGTGCGGCAAGTAGGTGATTTCTGACGACGAGTGTACGAGTCGGAAATCTGTATCATACAACGTTTTACTAAGCTTTGTAGGAAGCAAAAAAAATATACTGAATATCATTTCATCACTAGAACTCGACATTTTTAGTAGCTTTACACAGATTGACTCCGAACTGAGCAAGAAATTAGTAAAATGGCGGGCTTATTTTAAATACAAGCGCGCTTAGCATATCTGCTAGGTCAAATAGCGTATATTATGTGCAAATAGCAGCCCCGTCGTGGCACGTGGCAGCTATTTGATTTTGATTTAGGTTTTGATCAATAATCTAAATCTAGAGTAAATAATAACGCGTTTAATGAAGTATTAGTTTTATTGTACCTTTTATATGAATGACTAACTGTTGCCCGCGGCTTCACCCGCGTGGATGTCAATACTTCCCTATTGGAATCGGGTTTTATCCACAATTTCATGGGTTTTATTTTTTGCGCGGAACCCTAATTCTTGTTCTAAAATAAAAGTAGCCTAAGTTACTCCTTATAACATCAGCTATCTGCCAGTGAAAGTCGCGTCAAAATCGGTCCAGCCGTTTCGGAGATTAGCCGTAACAGACAGACAGACAGACAAACAAAAATTTTAAAAATTGCATTTTCGTTATAAGTATCGTTTATCCTTTCATATGCATTTAGTAAAAAGCTGTTATTTTAACATTATAAACAGACACTTCAATTTTATTTATTTGTATGTATAGAGTATAGATATAGATGTATAGTTCTACGAATTAGTCATGTACAGATTGTACATGACTAATTTGTAAAACTTGGCGTACTTAACGTTTTTGCTTAGCGATCTTTGTAACTTATGTTCGTTTTATGCTGAGCGTGTAGCCGTTTCGCGGGGTAGTGACGCACATTTCCAAAAACTTTATTGTGTGTACTTATGTTTTTTGTTTTGTGTGGTTTGTTATGTTTTATTATTTTGTGTTTCGCTTTTTTTGTATAGTTTGTGTGCGTCATTTTCACGCGAATAAACTGTTTTTCTTTCTTTCTTTCTTTTCTTTCTTTTACTCGGCTCCTAAGTGTCCTTTTTTATTTTTTTGGATGGGAAATCATCAAACAACTTCCCCCGCTCTGGGTGGAGCGGGAGGGCGTGTCAGACTTCTACTGAGTAAAACCCACCCGTGTTCCTTCAGTTGCCTGTGCCAGGGCCACGGTAACTCTTTCGAACAACCCGCAACCCTGGCGGGCTCCTAAGTGTCCTAGCGTAATGTTAAATAACTTATAGCCTTCCTCAAGAATTGGGCTATCAAATGCCAAAAGATTTTTTGTAATCTAACTGGTAGTTCCAGTGATTAGCGCGTTCAAACAAACAAACTCTTCAGCTTACATAGTATAGATTAGTCTTGCCATAAATATTGTCACGAAGAAGAAAAAAAAATTTTTATTGCAAATAATATTTATTACTTTTACAGTGTGTTAGTTTAATACATAAATATAAAACAATTTAAAATATAAAAAGCTTATTCGAAGTGGTCTCCATTGGCTGCAATACAGTCCTTTAAACGTTGAGGCCAGTTATCAATAGAAGCACGCACTCTTTCCATGGGGAAATTCTTCACTGCCAATCGTATGGATTGTTTTAGGGACTCCAAATTATCATGGCGTTTAGAGCAATCCGTACTCTCTAAAACTGACCATAAATCATAATCCAGCGGATTAAGATCGGGACTAGACGACGGCCAGTCTTCAGCTCTGATGAAGTCCGAAACATTCACTTCCAACCAAGACTGCGTGGACCGAGCTTTATGACCCGGCGCCGAGTCTTGTTGGAAGGACCATACTTGGTTATTGAACATGGTGTAGTTAAGGGGCTTAACTACCTTCTCAAGAATGGTATCTTGATACACTTGTGCCGATGTTTTGATACCTTTCACAAAAATATGGCTCAGTCACTCCTTCATAGCTAACACCCCACCAAACCATCACTAAAGTTGGATAATGCCCACGTTGCACTCTGTTGACTAATTGGGAAGCTTCCTTAGAGCTTTGAGCATAAATACGGTCATTTTGTTTGTTAAAATGTTGCTCAATTGTAAAGATTTTCTCATCCGTAAACAATTTTTTTCTGTGGCCTCCCTTTGCGTACCGCTTCAGTAGTTGTTTCGATTTTACCACCCTATTCTTTTTTAAATTATCAGTTAAAAAATGACCAGTGCGTCTCTGCTATGTAGGCTGCAAGTCCTAAGTCATCTTTTAAAATACGCGACATGGTTCTGGGTGCTACCTTCATCTCCCGAGATAAAATCTTTTGAGTTCGGACAGGATTTCTTCGAATTCTTTCCCTTACTGCTTTGACCACCTTTTTCGTACGAACACTACGTGGACGGCCAGATCTTTTTCTGTCACAAACGGAGGAGGTCTCATTGTACCTATTAATAGCCCGGTACACAAACATTTGACTAATACCAAGCGTGTGGAGAATTTTGAAAATTGCATTTGGCTCCATACGAGTACCAACTTTGTATAATGCAATCACAGCGATTCGGTTCTCTTTATCACCCCACTCCATTTTAATATCGCAAAATATTGTACAATGTATTGGCGCCAAAATTAGAAAACTCAATGAACAATCGTATAAAAATGACAGATTCCAAATTCAAATGTAATATCTTTCTTATTTTTAATTGTAACAGTATTTATGGCCAGACTGTGTATATGTCTGAAATCGCCAACCTGTCTTCAGCAAGCGTGGTGACCAATGCTCGTGCCTTCTCTGTATGAGAAGAGGCCTTTGCCCAACAATAATAATAATAATAATAACCCCACCGCTGTATCTCCACGTTGACGTCGTGGTGGGGCTTGCGCGCTCCAAACTTTAGGTCTGTGCCGGTAGAGTTTACTTTGCCGGAACGGGTCTAGCTAGGAACCAAGAGAGATACAGAAACCCGCAGGGCAGCATATGGCGAGCTGTTAGGCAGTAGCGACCCCACGGACCCTATCTCCCGAGAGAAATCTTGTCCTCATCTCTGGCTTGCCTTTATTGGCCGGCTGGAGTGAACACTGACGAGGAACAGAGCTCCCACCTCTTTCTTGCCTTTATTGGCCTGCTTGAGTGGAGATTTGCAAGAGCAAACGTGCTCGGAGGAAGGAAGTATTCCAGTTAGGTGCTGGTAAGGATCTTGACCGTACTTCCGAGATTGTCCTGATAGCCGTGAAATACCTCTCCACTCCTCAAGCACCTCAGGAGGTGTTGCCCCCTTGTCGCTACGTCACTATGTGCTAGCGGCCGTTTCCGGGGGCGCGTTATTGAGTGTGCAAGTCACCCCCTGCCATTTTATCCGTGTATAATAATATATATAACATTGGTCAGGCAGGGGACATAGTTCTTCCATAGTTCAAGTTACCCAATCCACTTTAGCCACCCAGACCCATAGCCCAATATGTTTTGTTTTCACGCACAACAATAGTCTTGCACCAACCGGGGGTTGTCCTTGGGTGCACTTGCATAGTTCATACAGGGATAATCGTCGGTTGGTGCCTCCTTATCATTTAAAATTATTTAAGAGGCCTCTGCGAGTTGGCTGCGGCTCCTCGTTCGGCTTCTAAAGGTCCGGGATCCCAGGGTCCCGAGAAATGTAAAAAAAAAAATAATACTGTTTATTTCTCTCATAAAGGTACATTGTTACAGAAGTGTGTATATACATTTTTGCCTTATGCTAGAACCTTTGTGAGAGCTGGAGTCTGAACTAGGTTCGGGACCTGTATGACAGATCTCCAGGCTCACACCCCTTTAAATATTAATCATATTTATATTTAACGGCGTCTTGATTCACTCTATACATAACACTATTAGCAAACAGTTTAGATAGAGAGGTAAATCTATATAAAAAGGTGGTTATATTTGTGAAGTGTAATTAAATGTTAGGTGATGTTATTGTAGGAATATGTGTGTAGTGTAGTGTGTGAATGTGTGAGGGTGTTGTTTGTATGTGCATGTAAGTCCTATGAGAGTTTGTGCTTATTAGCAAGTATGAGTGGGAAGTACGTTCAAAATTATTGAATGGTTTGGATGATGCTTTCTGTATTTTCATAGTCCATATCCAGCAGCCAGTTCTGAGGAGCTCGTGGCTAAGTAATAACAGCCGCACGGATCAATCCATCAGGTTAAGCTACGCTTGCCGGGGTTGGTCTGTGGATGGGTGACCATCTTTTCATACCGAGACTCCTCCGTGCCTCGGAAAGCACGTTAAGCCGTTGGTCCCGGCTGTCATTCGAGGATCTTTGACAGTCGTTACGGGTCGTCAGAAGCCCGAAAGTCTGACAACCAGTCTTACCAAGGGGGTATCGTATTACCCAGTAACTGGGTTGTGGAGGTCAGATAGGCAGCCGCTCCATGTAAAATACTGGTATTCAGCTGCGTCCGGTTAGACTGGAAGCCGACCCCAACATAGTTGTGAAAAGGCTAGGCAGATTGATATCCAGCAGCCAGTTCCTTACAGTAGTTTTGCATTTATGTTTAGCCATTGAGTACATATGTAATATTGTATTAACTTTGTTGTATACATAAGGACCAAGAAAGCCAAAGAATCGTTGAGCTAACTTTGAATGAACAGGAAAGGACGAACACACTGCATGCTTACGTCTCAAGGCTTCGAACTCTATAATAGACTGGTATTATTATAATTATATTGGTATTGCACTGAGCAATGTAAGGATAATAGGTGGCGTTCTGTAGTGCATTCCCATGCGGGGAAGAAGTGGTGAGTTTATATATGTACATGTATTGAGTGAAATTGTTGCTGATAAGGTTCAAAAGTATTTGATAAAGTATTGAAAGTTTTTGAACATATCGTAAGTTAAGCAACTATCGGTAGCTTCTCTCTGCTTACCCAATTAAAATCTTCAAATGTTAATCGTGACTACTAATTAACGTGTTACAATAGAAAACTTTGGCAATGATCGGTAACTCGCTAACGATCTTGCACAAATGAAATGTACCTATCAAACTTTGATTTATTGTGGGAACATGCAGGGGTTCTCAACACACGGCTCAGGCACGGACGGGTCTTGGTATGTAAAGATGGTGCCAATGACCAACCAACCAACCAAACACGGCACTATCGAACGGTGCGGCTGTTATTATTCAGCCACAGCCCCCCCCCCCCCCTGCGACTACTTTAACCAAATAGTACAAATTTTTTTTTAAATCGTCTTTAAAAAGGAATTAACTCAAAATTATGAAATAACTTTAATTTCGGAAGTCAGTGTCTTGGGATCTATATTTTAGTTTTTTGCCACAGACTTCCGAAATTTAAGTTATTTCATAATTTTGAGTTAATTTCTTTTTGCAGTCGATTTAATTTTTTAAATTATTTTTTTATTTCGTAATTTTTAGTTTTTAGTAAAAACTGGAACATTTGTTTGTATTAAGTAGTTAATTTTGTTCCTTAGAGGTTTTCCCTTTGACACCACACCCTTAGCTCGTATCAATAAGCCAGGCCATCACAGTTACACGTATTAGTCTATTATCTTGAAAACTACTGAACTGATTTTGATAAAACTTGCACTGTTCCCTAAGTTGATGTAAATGTAAACCAATAAAAGTAAAACGGTCACGATCCGATTAATAGTTTCAGAGAAATGCGTGGACAAACATACATACATACATATAAACATTCATACCTACATCTATAAAATTTGGTTAGCCCTTTCTTTGGAAGCCCTAATAGATTATCATATGTGAATATATTGCAGTTCCAATAATATTACATGCATACGTGTCGAAAAGATAACCTCCTTTTTTTAAGTCGGAAAAAAATAAAGTCACTTTTCGTCTATGTCTGTGTGATGGCTGAGTTCTTCTAAACTACGCATTGGATTTTGATGGAGTTTTCACCATCATTTAGAGAATTTATTCTGGAAGATTCATGTTTAACATTCATAATTAACTAAGTAGATTTTAACTGATCACAGAAATCTTGATGTTTACATATTATGTCGCTATTATATTGCACCCTTGCAATGTAGGGGCGGATCGCTCTAGTACAGACGCCAGCAGGTCAACCTACCCGAAACTATCAGATTTTCCCAATCAACCTTGAACCGAATGCTTTAGCAATAAAGTCGAAAATCTATTAAAGAAATCTGACAGATTGTAGTAGCTTGATGTGCTGGCGTCTGTACATATTATTTATTAGCTTCTGCCCGCGACTTCATCCGCGTAAAATTACCTGTTCCTCCTGACTTACGCTCACGCTCACCCCGTCGCATCGCATCGCCTACCCGTTATTAATACATCGTTTTTGCTTAGCGTTCTTTCTGATTTGTTTATTTTTGCTCGGCTCCTAAGGGTCTTAGCGTGATGTTACATAACCTTTCTCAAGAATTGGGCTATCAAATGCAAAAGTAATTTTTCAAATCCGACTAGAAATTCCAGAGATTAGCGCGTTCAAACATACAAACAAAGAAAAAACAAACTCTTCAGCTTTATTATTAGAATACTCGTAGGTATTGAATACCTACTTGCCTCTATACCATGTCTGTTATTAGATTTAACTACTCATAAAAATGTTGCACACTCCCGCCTCGTGTTCGTAATACTCCAAGGTTGTTAGTAATGGCTCCCGATGGCTGATAGTGAGTACTGTCTCTGCACAAATTGGTACCAAATGTGTTATTAGCTCATCTACTTTTTGTGTACTTACAGATAATCCAGTACGGTGAATCAGTCATGTTGAAGAGAAGCTATGTCGCCTAACTTTGATAAACTTTCAGGCCCAATGTGACTTATTTTTTAAACGACTTCCAAAAAGGAGGAGGTGCGTATTCAAACCCACAATAATTCATGCTTACATGATACTAATAAAATAATGAAAAAAAAAAAAATACTTATAAATAACAGACAGAACTATACCAAAAATTCCACCAAAAGTCTCGCAACGTGTGTGCACCCTTGCGCTAGCGATTGGGAAACATCTCTCGGTACAAATAATCCTCGCACACTATCCTTAGATAACGCGTAGGCATGAACCATACCTATCGCAATATTCTTCATTGGAATATTGATAAGGCGTCATTTTGGTTTATTCTACAACACGTTTACAGGACACATTTATCGCGAAGTAAGTGCGGTTCTTTAAGCGATCCGCGGAAGCGCAATTAGACTGGCAAAAATAGCGGCGCACTCGCATAGACTGCGGTCAGCGCGGGAGTGTGTCCTGTCGGAGACCACGCATAAGAAAGGGGCGGGGTTTGCTCACGGGCTTCCTTTTCGGCAGGATCGGCACGTGTTTTGCCGCGTGATTACTTTACTGCTTACAAGTACACTTCTTGCGCGCTCTGTGTTCATGAATAATGTAATCTAATGGATAATTACATTACTCCTTCCTTTTTCTATTAGGAAAAAGGAATATTTTGTAAAAGGTGATGCTGTTATAACTTAGATCAATTAAAAATTGACCCGCTAAAAAGTCAAAAATAAAGACGTTTTTATTTTTAATTTTTAGCAGGTGTTTTTAACTTTTAATAAAAACTTTTTACAAAAAAAAAAAATAATCGACATCCAAAAAAAAACACTACAAACTGAAAAATATCTTTAATTTCAGAAGTCGGTGGCAAAAATACTAAAACACAATCTGTGTGTTTAAGTCATAAAACACGTATTTTGTCAAATTTGAAGAAATTTGTTAAAACTTTATGAATGTGGGATGAAAATCTTTTGTTTTTGTGTAAGCTATAATAAAAGGTCGTAAAACATGATTTTATTGCTAATTTTAACCGCATATTATCGGTTATTTTGTTTAAAACACATGTGCTTCCTAACTTTTGGACGGTAGTGTATCTCACAGTGTGAAGGCCAATCGCGGGTTATAATGTATATGTATATCTCGGAATATAATATATATTATATCACATAGTGAAAAGCGGGATTTAGCCGCGTGAATTTCCAGATGGCAAAACCCAATTACAATTTGCTCAACCCGGGAATCGAACCCAGGACCTCATGCTCAGCAACAGCACTTGCGACCACGAGACCAACGAGGCAGTCACACATAACATACAGGTACCAGTAACGTTCTGAGTTTTTTAAATCCGTGAGAGAGACCTTGAAATCGATGAAACTCGAATAAACTCCCGATCTCACCTCACTTGCATAATATTTTTATTCTAATTGTTACAAGTCTATTGTATCTGAACTAATTCTTCTACGCCATTGTAGTATGTGAAAATCGGTTTCTTTTACATGTAATGGAATTTTTAATGGGGTAAACGTTTAGTTTAGCAAGCAAGATACCATGATATTACTCAATCTTTCCATAGGAAAAAGGAAAAGATGCTATCAGTAACAGCGCTAAGCGTCTATTTCATTACGTTGTCCCTAATTGTTTCGACTGGGTGCATTCACAGACATAAATCTCACATGAAGAAATACCCAGATCCTGTGCCCAGATCATCTACTTCCGGGATTTTATGCGACGCAAGCGCCACTTACTTAACAAAAATATCGTGATGGTCCAGTGCTTACGGCGTTGCCTCTCGACATGCACGAGGTTGTGTGTTGGTGGATTCAAATCGGGGCAGGTACCAATGTGACTTTTGAAAGAAACGATGGCTGGGCTGTGTGAAAGACGATATAGCTAGAAAAGAGGGTGACTACCGAGATGACGACTAATAGAGAAGTATGGAAGTAGAAGACATGTTGCGCTGACCCTAAATAAATTGGGACAAGGGCAGGAGAATGATGATGATGTATGTACTTTCTGAGTTTGTCTTCAACGATGTCTCAATATCAAATTCTCGATTCAAAAACCAGATATATGTCTTGTAGTAAGTAAATATAGAAAGAAGATGCATAGAATAAAAATGACCTGGATGAGACGGACCAGGACCACGGACCAGGGAAGCATGGCACAAAAGGGGAGGAGGACTATACTCATCAGTGGGTGGAACAACGCTGCCAATGTGACAATGATGATGAAGTCAGTACAAAATATTTGTTACGTTATATACATCATAGCCTGAAACGGCTATAACATATAATTTTTTCTCTATCATTGCGAATGGGTACCTAATTACCCAAATCAGTTCATTTGACGATCGCCACGCAATACTATTTCGTAACTACATTAGTAGAAATGAATTCGTCTTATTGCAATGGTTAATAATGGACTCACGCACACATTATTACTGCTATTATTTTTTCTGCAATAATAATAATCCTCGTATGTTAGATGCTGTTTGGAATATTTACAACGACGTTGAGCGAGTTAGGATTACCATTTCGAAATTTGAAAAATCCTGACAAAAAGCTGAGTTCAGTTTTACTTTTTAATCTTTCTTTTTTCAGAAGTTTTTTTTTTTTAACCAAAAAATGTTAAATGAGTGTGTAACTTTTTTTGCTTAAAAATTTGCATTTTTACGAATTATGCGAACATAAATATACTGACAAGCTGATTTTTTTTCGCGATTTCAGGTTTGGTCCCATAGTAAAAGTTGTTCATAATGATGAGTACAATGACTCCTTAAGAGGTTGTTGGTGTTTTACCAATAATCCTGTGTAAAACAATTGTTAGACCTGCTGTCTGGTATGGCTCAGCATGTTGGGCCACAAAAGGGATGAATGAAAGGCAATTGCATGCAGCTGATATCAACCTTAACGTAACGACAATAAAGACCACTGTGATGTGGACAGACTTGTTAATGGCAGCAACCCAATAGCAACCTTATTGCATTGATAATAAAGGTCACCGTGAGTTTAATAGTGGTTCATAATTAGAGCGTAAGTCAATTTGCTTAAAAATTAACTCAACTGACTTATCAACTATATAAAAGTTACGTAAGTACCTAATGACTTATAAGACGAGCCTATTGTTATAAAAATGCTCCCGCAAACAGGACGCACGCGACGCGACGGTGCGTCGGGATTCTGGTAGTACAATTTCCATGAAGTTTTCATAGAAATTGTTCTACTGGAGTCGCGTCGCGCCTGTCTGCGGTAGCCTTAAACCGGGCACAAATCAGGCTCCGGGCTACTAATCAAAAATTCTGATTATGCAAACCTAAAAGTACCTAAGTACCTACCAACTCGAGTTTTTCTTCTAACAAAATGTAGATCCACATTCAGTTGGTTGTCGATAATAGAGCACAATCATGGCGGACATCTCTCCTTCAAGGACTCATAGATCACGCTCGAATTTCAAACAACAAAGCACGCCAAAAATTTCGTCATCATGAGTAATGTTTTTTTTTTAAAGATGCCAGATAGTTAGCTTATGGAGCCAATAAATAACCATTTTGTAATGTTGTCGAAATATTTTAGTACTAAAGTTATTAGATTAATGATCTGTGAAGTATATGATGTAGGCACCTTTTTATTTATTTTTATTGGTAGAAAATCATCAAATAACCCGCTCGTGGCGGAGCGTGTCAGACTTTTATTGACTAAAACCCACCCGTGTTCCTTGGCCACGGTAACTCTTTGAAACAACCCGAGTCCTTGGCAATCATCGGCCCTAACGGACCCCATCTGTTAGTGCTGACATCTGTTTGAGGCGATCGTGGAATACAACGCGCCGTCGACCCGGGCCTGGTCCTTACCGGACGGCGAGCCCGCGCCTACACGCTGGCCGGGAATCGGCTCTCAATTCCCGACGTCTCCTGCCTCTTCCTCACGCATTCCACCTCCTCCTTCGCGAGCATGGAGCAAGGAGGTAACGGCTTCCCATGCACTCTCGCTCCGTACCATAGCCTGGACTAGAGCCAGATGCGAGAGATCGCCGCCGCCGATCGCCTCCACCGTATGTTCCACTGTGTCCTCCAGGCGATCCACACAATGGTAACACCCGGGCGTTTCCTTTCACCTCATCTGGGACGTAGGTTCCCTAACGTGCCTTATTTTTGTAATAAAGGCTGGAGATCTAGTACAAAACTTTATAATGATAAATAAATAGTTTGAATAAATTCAATAGATGTTACACAAAGACTCCATTTAATTATTTTAATTAAACAAAAAGACTTGTAATTGATAACCATTTTGTTATTTATTACAATTCCTTTTCCTGTTGTTATTATTTTTATTCAATTAAAATATATCAAAGACAATGAATTCTGACTACGTACTTCCTTGCACTGTGTTATGTTCAAAAATTGTCTGTTTTGTGGCAGATCAATGCCTGCTAGCTGGTTCAAGGCCTTCAGAACATGAAAAGCGACATATTGTACAGAGTGCAAAAAGAAACAGACCCATCACAAAGCCGTAAAAATGTTGTGATAGCCCTGTAGATAAGACCTCGCCTCTTATACCCGATGTTGAGGGTTCAAATCCGGGCAAGTACTAATGTGACTTTTTCAATTCATATGTACAGTCACGAACCGGGATTGTTGAGCCACTAGCTTATCATCTTAACTTGGTTGTGTTACACGATTTGACATGTGACATTTCAATAATGAAAAATGACTCAACATTCCCGGTTCGTGACTGTACCATCGCGGACATGTGCGGTGTTACCGAAAGCATACAACCCGAATCTCTTCAAAGTTAGTGTAAACAGGCTTCTTCTGGATAAGCTCACTCCATCGTAGACTTTGTCTCTGTCACCTCTGACCTAGACTCAAGAGCCATTAGTCATTAGTCATTAGTCATTTATTCATGAACAATAAATTGTATCTGAAATTACATGGTATAAAAAAAGAAGATGAAATACATAAAGAAAAAAAAAACACGTTAAATATTACAACAATGCATAAATATCGGGATTTCATTATAGATCTTCAACAGCATATAGACACTTATTCAACAGGAAACTTTTAAGTTGCTTTTTGAAAGAGCTTGAGTAGATAGCGCGTTTTATATCTAGGGGCAACTTATTAAATAATATCACCGATTGATATCTGGGACTGTGCTTCACAATATTCAAATTAGGCTGTACCCTGTAGCGTATAAGAGCAAACCCATCTCAAATAAAAAATAAAATTTAAAAAGAACCACTTACAGACCTTATTACTGTGGTAATGTCCGCAATGGTCTGTACCATCCAGCACATCAAGCTACTACAATATGTCAGATTTATTTAATAGATTTTCGACGTTATTGCGAAGGCATTAGGTTCAAGGTTGATTGGGAAAATCTGAGAGTTTCGGGTAGGTTGACCTGCTGGCGTACATGCTTACTGAGTTTTTCTTAGTCATTGCTGACATCGGTGAAGGAAAACGTCGTGAGGGAACCTGGACTTATAATTAATATAAGTCTGAAATCACCAACACGTCTTGAGCAAGCGTGCTGATCAATGCCCGTGCCTTCTCTGTATGAGAACAGGTATTATTTTACAAAGCCGTCATCAAATCCACGCATTCTGTACATGGAACTCAATAACATTTTACAAAAATAGTTGCTCGGTAGGTAGGTATCGATTTTTATTTATGGTGTGCAAAAACCGCTCGTGGAGCTCGTGACTAAGTACCTAATAACAGCCGCACGGGTCGATCCATCAGGAGTTATGCTTGTCGGAGTTGGTCCGTAGATGGGTGACCATCTTTACATACCGAGACTGCTCAGTGATCTTTGCAAGTCGTAACGGGTCGTCAGAAGCCCAAAAGTCTCACAACCAGTCTTACCAAGGGGTGTCGTATTACCCAGTAGCTGGGTTGTGGAAGTCGCTCCATAAATACTGGTATTCAGCTTCATCCGGTTAGACTGGAAGCCGACCCCAACATATTTGGGAAAAGGCTAGGCAGATTGATTGGTGTGAAAAATCGCTGTACCTATTTCTAACTACGGTAGACATGCAAAACATTGTGCTGCTGGGCGCATGCAACAGTACAGGAACAGGACCCAGGAGGGGCACAACCACGGAACAGATAAATAAGGTTCAAAACTGGATTATCTATATGAAAAAAACTTTGACCTTCAATATCTCCGTAACAAGAACGTGCCCATGAAGGAAAGAACAATGAACTCTGTTTCGATAAGCGTCTTTTTACATATGTTATACCAAAGATTTTTTTAAATTTCAAAACTTAACTTGGATTTTTATCTTATAATCTAATAATAGGTAACGTTGCAACCCACATAAGTCGTGCTAGGGTCTTTTAAATCTCAAAAGAGACCGCAATGATATTATGATTGCCATAAATAGTGTTTATTGCCACAAAAACACTGAATTAGGGCTCATTTACGGAGACGCGGCGCGTCATGCGACCGACGCGTGTTGCGTGACGTCTCGCGGCGCGGTGAACGATTTTTCCGTTTACGGAGAGGCGACGCGTGCAGCGGCCCGCGCAAACACAAACATATGGCAATGGACGATGTTGTTAACGAAGACGCGGGGCGTGTGATGCCGCGGGCCCCGCCGTGAATTATTCCGATCTGTCAACCTGCTTTGTCCCCTTAGAGGGACAGATCGGAAAAAAAAAATGATCTGTCCCCCTGTTAGCAACGAGGGGACAGTTAGAACTTTATTCACTCCTATCTGGGACAGATAGGAGTGAATAAAGTTGCTAACAGGGGGACAGATCAAACTTTTTTCCGATCTGTCCAGCTAAGGGGACAACGCAGGGTGACAGATCCCCCGCCGCGGGTGTCGCTACGTTTTACCGAGAACGGAAATTGCTGGGCCTGCAGTCTCGACATAGATAGCGATCGCCTTACGACCGAATTCGGTCGCAAAGTCCTAGTGGGGTACTTAGACAGTCAAAATTGCTTGACAAGCATGTGATTTTTAGTGTTTGACCTGCAATTTTGACCGTGTAGGGACCCCACTAGGAATTTGCGACTGAGTTCGGTCGTATAGCGATCGCTATCTATGTCCCACTGACTATGACTCAGTCTTGGGCATTAATCAATTAATTTGTCAATTATCTTGTTAATTGACTAAAAAAGTAATTGCAATTAAATTAATTACAATTAAATTAATCGCAATTAAACGTTTAATTGCACCTTGCAATTAAATTAATTTGATTAACGTATGTCAATTGTAACTCACAATTAAAATAATTGCAATTAACTTTTTTAGTTTTTTTATGAAACAATTAAAACTAACAATTAACTTTATGTATCAAAACGAAATTAGTAAAAGATTTAGGAAAATTAAGCTGTAAGTCTCAGACAAACAAAAAAGTGGTCAAAGGCTGTAACTATAGCTTAATTTTTCTAAATCTTTTTTTGTCATTGTCATTGTCTGTCTAATCAAGATTCATTTAAAGGTATTGATGATTATTTGAATCGGTCTTTTATTTGTTGCCAACATGTGTATAACCACAAGAATAGATGGGGGGAGGGGGCACAATTATACTACCCGGAGCCACACGGTTATATTATATATTTATATATACCGGCTGTATATTATAGGTACAACAGTATTTTTATAATTGTTAGTTTTAATTAAAATTCACAAAACAATTGAGAATTAATTAATTGTTAATTGTAGTAAATCACAATTAACAATTAATTAATTGTTAATTGTTACTACTACAGTTAACAATTAAATAATTGTTAATTGTAATTTTCCACAATTACAATTGATTAATTGTTAGTTGTTGTGGTTACATTTACCAATTAATCAATTGTTGATCTTTAATTGTTCTTGCAATTAAAATTTGCCCAACACTGCTATGACTGCAGGCCCAGGGGCGGCAGTCTCGACACTCGTAACGATAGGTTTACGACTGAAATCGCTCGCTAAGTCCTAATGGGGTACCTAGACGGCCAAAATGGTAATAGTTAGGTTTTTTCAAAGACAATTATTGGCCACTTCAAATTAACCTTGAATAACGAGCAAAATTGGAGAACATGATTAAATAAAAAAAACGGTTCTCGCCGCAATTGGTTGGAACTGTAAATGGTTTTTTCGCGCTTGTCAAGCAATTTTGACCGTCTTAGTACTCCATTAGGACTTAGCGAGCGATTTCATTCGTAAAGCTATCGTTACGAATGTCGAGACTGCCGCTCCAGGAATAGCTAGCCCCAACGCTGCGTGCGCCGCAGCGGTACACGTCGCGTGCGACGCAGCGATGCCATCTGCGGGCTCCGCAAACGCGTGTAAAATCGCTTCTCCGTAAACTCTCTCTTACAACATATTATATATTTGTATATTATACAATATATTTAAAATAGTGCAGGCAGCGCCGCCCAATGCGACGCGCGACGCCCCGCGTCTCCGTAAATGAAGCCAATCGTCTGCCAAACAAAAAATATAAAATCACAGTGATTTAAGAGAATCTGATAAGTAATCACCACTTATAGTACTTAGGCAGATTCACGAGACTCGATCTTACCCTATCCTTAGGGTTGCCATACGTCCTGTACATACGGGACTGTCACTAGTACTTAAATTATAATAATAATAATTTTATTATCAGGCTACTGATGCCCATAGAAAAAATACACAAAATAATATTAACAACAAAAATAAACGAATACATATTAAAAACCTTATTAAACTATTGTATAACTATACACGTAACGTTGTCGGCGTCGTGTGTCGCTGCGCGGTGTCACGTAAACAAACGTCCTTGGAAACGTCGATATATACGACACCTTCCGGCCAAAAGTCCTCCTTCAAGCAGGTTTGTACTTCATCAACAGGTGGGTTGGAACTCGCAGCACGAATGACTTAAAGTAATTTTGTCGCGGCGCGATTCCAACCTTTTGACCCTCAGAGTCCAGTTGGTCTTTACTTTCATGTGCTGCACGACCTCCTCAACTGTCGTGGTGTAATGCAGACGCTAAACATACAACTGCGTCGTAGGCACAGCAGGGCGCAGTAACATGTTGGCTCCACTCGGTGCAGTACCGCACAGGTTACGAGTACTGGTCTTCCTCCTCTTCCTTTTCACTTTCGTGAAACCCTCCTCATCAACTCGGCTTTTGTCCTGTTTTCTCCAAAATACGCATGCAGTTTCGGCACCGGGTGATGCTGGAGCTCATCAATCATCAATCTACTTCAAAATATGGCAAAAAAGATGAACCTCTTCCTAGATCATCTTCTCAAGTTTAATTTGTTGGGAGTATCAGTTAATATTATTGGTTACGCTTGATTATTATAACTTTTGATTATTTTATGATAATAAACCATTATCAGTATTATGACCAGTGATCGGATAATCGGGCGCTTATATGCCTAAACTTCTTCCCACGAAAGAATAATATGGACGTTCCTTTCTGAATAAATAAGTAATCCGGGTTCCCAGGATTGAACAATTTTGTAAAAACAACTCTCTAACAAACTTAATGAAATTATAGCAGTGGTTATTTTGATTTAGTACCTATCTTTGTTTAATTCAAAACAACTGGAATATCAATAAAAAATGATAATGTGCACAATGTGATCAAGTAATGGAAACTAATTTATCTATATAACAGATTAGTGATCGAATCGACTAATATGTTGTATTTTATACGAATAGAAGGGATTCTGAAAGGCATGTCCGTATTATTCTTTCGTGGGAATAAAAGTGAAGTTTAGGTATATATTAGCGCCCGATTATCCGATCACTGATTATGACCCACGTTCTTCAGATTTCTATTTAGTTTTTAAAATTTTGTCCCGTATCAATGCCAAACAATTATGGCAACCCTGCCTCACCTTCATCCGGTTCTAGGTCCTTTACTGAAAAACTGTTCAGTTTCATAGGGCAGTTTATGTGCAAGGCAAGACCAGTTCGAAGTTGCTCCAAACAAGATTTTAGCGATTTGTTCGTTCTGAGTTGAGCCTGCTCTTGTAAGAGTATAGCCTCATATCGTAAATTTTATTTCTAACGTTAGGTAACTGTTCTTACAGACTTAGATAGGATTATCCTAGTGCTCGAATGTCATGTTATGAATAAAAGTCTTATTTAAAGATAGACTACGTCGAACCTTTTATTTAAGGGTGGGCTAGCTCATGTAAAGGTTTCATACAATGGGCAACCTTACATTATGATACAGGCTGACATTCTATCGCTCAAGCAATAATCAAACTACTTTTGAATTTAAAAAAAAAAATTTAAAAAAACAAAAACCCGACTGCAGAAACACATAACTGAAAAGAAAAAAACAAGCATTATAATCTATAGAATTATGGTACTGCAGGCGGGGACAAACAAAAGTTACACCATATTTCAGGTTATTTGTTTGTCCCCGCCTGCAGTACCAAAATTCTATAGATTATAATGCTTGTTTTTTTTCTTTTCAGTTATGTGTTTCTGCAGTCGGGTTTTTGTTTTTTTAATTTTTTTTTTTTATTTCAACCTTTTTAGTTTTATTAATATATATTTGGAATTTACTCATTACTAGATACTATTCATTTGATACCAATAATGTTAGTGATTTGTTTATAAAATAACATTCCCCTCCCTTTTTTATATTTTCAGATGTAATATATAAATATTATATATAGCCTATATCACCTCATATGTTAAAATCCTTCAAGCCGTTTAGGCTACAGAGCGTTCCAAAGAAATAGACATACATACACACATACTCTCGAAGAAAATTACCCTCCTTCTGGGCTAGTCGAGTAAACTCGATGACTCATCATCGAAATACTATGTATTTGACCCCAACTAATGACATCAATGTATATAAAATAATAAACTCTTTAAAATCAACTATCTCTACAGGCTACGATGACATTAACACAAAAATCCTTAAATTATGCTCTACATTTTTATCAATTCATATTAGCCATATTATTAATATGTCATTTAAGCAAGGTCTATTCCCTTCACGGTTAAAATTCTCAATTGTTAAACCAATCCACAAGAAAGGTGATAGAAGTGATATGAATAATTACCGTCCAATAACACTCATACCAATATTATCAAAGGTCTTTGAAAAGGTCATGCATGAAAAACTCTCCGGATTTTTATCCAAATACAAAATTCTAAATGAAGATCAATTTGGTTTCAGAAAAAATAAATCGACCACAACAGCTTGTTTTGCTCTATTAAAATTAATAACGAAAAGCCTTAATGAAAAACTACCAATTTCCTCCATTTTTCTAGATATGTCCAAGGCTTTTGATTTCGTGAACCATAGATTGTTAATTTATAAACTAGACCGATATGGCATAAGGGGAAACGCATTGAAATGGCTAGAAAGCTACCTTACACATCGACAGCAATGTGTTGAGATTTCGGGACAAACAGGAAATCAAAAGCTCGCATATAGGTCTCAGTATCGCGAAAATAACTGCGGTGTTCCCCAAGGGACCATAATAGGGCCACTTTTATTCTTGCTATATGTTAATGACTTGTCTAGTGTCACTTCCCACAATTGCATACTATATGCTGACGATACGACCCTCAGTATTATAAATGAAAATGACGACATTGTTGAGTACCAAAATGAAATAAACATGACATTAAATAAAATGATTACATGGCTTGAACACAATAATCTTCATATTAACATTAACAAAACAAAAATGATACAATTCCAGACATATAACAGTACGCATCCACGGCTTAAAATACAATACGGAAATGAGACAATAGAAGAGGTCGATTACGTAAAATTCTTGGGGATAAAAATTGACAAAAACTGTAACTGGAAATCTAATATTGATGATTTATGTAAGAAGATAGATAGATTTGTATTCGTTTTATATAGACTAACACGTGTGGCTAGTGTTAATGCGGCACTATGTGCATACCACGGCTATGTGTCATCAATTTTGCGCTATGGTATTATGATATGGGGTAATTCGGTTGACCTTAAAAGAGTGTTTCGAGCTCAGAAAAAATGCATACGCTCAATCTGTGGAGCGCACCCACTGGACAGTTGTGTTCCACTATTTAAAAAACTTAAAATACTGCCACTTCCAGGACTATACATTTTTGAAATTTGTATCTTTGTACACCATAACAGACATGAATTTGACCTGTATAACGATGTTGTATCCAGACCCAGCCGCAAAGTGCATATGCTTAATGTTCCTAGGCGTAGACTTAAATTGTTCTCTAATAATGTATACTGTATGTCCATTACTGTTTATAACAAATTACCTGATTGCTTCACCTACCTCAGCCTCAGAACATTTAAATGTAAATTATTTAACTTTCTTTTAAACAAATGTTATTACTCGACTGAAGATTTTATGAATGACAAATTTACCTAAATATTTGACATTATTGCCTATAAATCATATTGTATCTCCTTGACTTCATTGCATTTTGACTTATATAATTAATCTCTTTTACAACTATTGTTCAATTTATTCAAAATTTGTAATTCTAATTCTTAATTTTAATGTAATGATCCTATATTTTTGTACGCCGGAAACGGCAGAATATTATGATCGCAATACATAATTCATATAACAACTTTGTACAATATTCTGACAAATAAATGCATTCTATTCTATATTCTATTCTATTCTATTCTAAACAGTAGCGGTACAACTGATAACTTTTGCGGCCCCCTATTTCTTCATTTTTGAACAAAAAAAAAAAACAAATTGTATTTGTACTCGATGAGTTCTAGACAATGACACCCCACATGCCAGAGTAAGATTTTTTTTTTTTCAAAATCAAAAGTTTACTGTAGGTTTTAGGGGGCTGAAAAGATTTGAGATGGGAGGGATGGGCCGTGGATGACTGAGACATGATGATGTTTACGGATTAATTACTAAAAGCACAATGACGCTAATGACATGAGACTGGATTTCGATCGTCCCTATTAACAATGTCGGATCTGCAGGGAGACTCCCCTCCATAAAGACGAATTTAATTGATGATTCAACAATTTAGTCAGTTAATGGATATTTGTTTTTGTGTTTCGAAGTCATCGTATTTAGTATCCACCTTTAGAATTTAGATTACGTAAATGCCTTACGTTAAAATTTAAATTTAAAAATGTATTAATTATTTAATATTTATTTGTATTGTTTGGTGTAAGTTATTGAAATACGAATAAGTAACCAAAAGGATAATTTTGAACAACTTTCACAATGGAACCAAACCGCTTCTTCTACCAAGAGACAATCTAAGTATACATATCGACCGTCCCTATTAACAATGTCGGTTCTTGAGGGAGACTACTGTTTAGTCCCTACTGAACAGTGGTCTTTTTGCAGAACTGACATTGTTAATATCATAAAGATTCTTTTTTATCGTTAGGACAAATATTAAACTGCCCTCAGTTCAAAGTTTGTTTTGACAGTGAAGATTTTTTTTTTTATTGTAATTCGATTTATATAAAAAAGTGAATATTAGTAAAAATGTATATCCGACATTGTTAATAGGGAACATCGATTTATAATAAAGAGGGTATTCGCAAATTAGTAACATGCAGCGCGAGATAATAATGACACTTGAAGGTATGTACTTAGGCTCAAAATTTTTCAGGTACCCCTTTTACCTATAGTATAGTTGCCGGCATAAAACTTGAACGCTGACCTTGAATTACTTTAAGCGATTTTGGACCTTACTCCTGAGACAATACGTATGCGCAAACAACGCCCACTACTCCACCGAGCGGTCAAGATTAGTGCCGGCAGGTATACACCCAAACGCCAGTTATGTTTAAGTTCCATGTAATAGAGAGCGAGCCTATTGCCATCACCCGGCCACCAAATCCAGACACCACGCTGCTACAGAGAAAATCTCTAATGGTAAAACTCAATACCACTTCCCGACGCGGGAATCGAACCTAGGTCCTCATGCTCAGCTGTAGCGCTTGTGACCACTACACCAACAAGCCATTCATCAATTTGTATGTTTAATTTTACTCCCACACGCATCACATTTGAAGTAGGTATTCAAGGAGTCGTGAAGTAGTAAGCAGACACACACGCCCAAACAAACGAAATTCATACATGATCAGTAGGCAACATTTGATGTGAGCTTTATTTGACAGTGAGTGTCAGGTTCAACAAAACTAAACGAAAAATTCACAGAAGTCTCAAGAGTTCTGTGAATGTTTCAATTGTTTCTGTTTAGTTTGAATTCATATCAAAATCAATCTGAGAGACTGAGAATCAGCTGTTTGAAGGGCTCGTAGGTAAATGATAACAGCCACACGTATCGATTTAAGGTTCAGCTACGCTTGCCGTGGTCAGTTTGTGGATGGGTGATGCATTACATATCGAGACCCCTCCGTGCCTCAGAAAGCACGTTAAGCCGTTCACCACGACTTTTATAAATCTTTGACAGTCGTTAAGAGTAGTCAGAAGCCTAAAAAGTCTGATCATCAGTCTTACTAAGGCGTATCGTGTTACCTAGTAACTGGCTTGTGGAGGTCAGATAGGCAGGATGTACCTAGGTATAATATGATATGGTATGATGACGCCGATGATGGTATACGGGGTTATTGGTAAAACACCAACAACCTCCAGAAGTCGTGAAAAAAAAATAGCTGTTTAGTACATTTATGTTCGCATAATTCGTCAAAATGTACTGAACAGCTGATTTTTTTTCGCGATTTCTGTTTGTGTCCCATAGTAAAAGTTGTTCATAATGATGAGTATAATGACCCCTTAAGAGGTTGTTGGTGTTTTACCAATAACCCTGTATATTATTTTTTATTTCTATTCTAATAAACACAATCTCCTACACAATGGATCGTTTATTTATAAAACCAATCAAAAACATATTTCTTTGAATTCCCACTTTTCACTTAGAGAGGAGGAGAGGTTTTGATATTTAAGTACACAAATAAATTGGGATAAGGGCAAAAGACTCTGGGGCCTATGATTTTGGGGTATTTTCTGAAAGCCATATAAATCACTTCGTGCTAGCTAGGCCCTCGGAAATATAATCTTTCTGCTTTCCAGTTACTTTTGACATTTCGAGTACTATTTGTTGTCCTAATGCGTTACGGATTCGATTTCTTATAACAATCGACTTTATTTATATGAAGATGTTTTAATCGATTTAACACATTGATATTTTATTTTAAAGGAAAATGTAAAGAAAAACAGCGTCCATGAAGTGTTGCATTTTTTCATCTATGGTTGCCATAGAGCAACACGGGCCCCGGCGGACCGGAGCCGGAGTCCGGTGTATGGTGGTTGCCTGTCAACAAATAAGGAACTTCATAGGCGTGCTTATGTCAAAAGTAAATATAAATAGTTGGAAAGATTTATATTTATTCAAATATCTGAAGTATGCCTTCTGCATAATGTTCTCAAATCGCCCCACACATTATTAACTGACGAAATAATAGTAGCCTTCTATTACATAACAAACCATAGAGTACCCTAGAGCCTCATAGAGCTATCAAATCCTAACAGACGCGGCCTTGCTTTCTTCTCTATAATAAGCAGATAAACACATCGGTACATCTCATTACAATTACATCAATCTCGTCAAATGTATATAAAAACAATAAACAAAACGCTTATTGTATGTCTTTTAAGGCGGTGCAGGTTATAAGCTTCAAGCGTTTTTGTACTTTGGTGCTGAAATGGGGTATCTTGTAACGTGGACGCTGCCCAAGTAAACCCAACCCAGAAGAACTATCTGTTTTCATGTGGGTGTCCAGAACCAGAAACTGTAACATAATCAGCCTAAGGGTTTCTCTCTGTCAGAAGGAATGGGATAATCCATCACGCAGGCCCCGTGCGGTAAAGGTGTGACTAATATATTCATAATAGGTACAGGTATTATAATACAAGCCATGTATATTAATATTAGGATATGCGAATATAGAGTAATAGGTTACCAGGTATTAGTCCAATAATAGGGACGGACGCGTAATAGGCCGAGTTGCCTCGCTATTACTCGCTATGCTATTATTATTTGTCAACCGCGATCATCTCACTCACTCGCCGACGTCTCGGTGCCTGACGAGTGATCAAGATGGCTAGACTCGCCTTAACCGACCCGAGGCGGGCGAGTGAGCGAGATGAATATTGTATTGTATGAATAGATCTTGGCTGCTTGCTTATCGTTAAGTGTGTATTTTAGAGACATAGATATACACGTCGGGCTTCGTATGAATGCTGCATGAGTTGGTTACTAAATAAGCAAGCAATGAAAACAGTTTTTTTCTAAAATGGTCACTTGTTTCTGTCGCTTTGTCTTAGTATTAGCTAATATTGATATTAGTTTGTAATAATATTTGTAGTGACCAAAGCTCACAGCAGTCACAGCGACTCCATAATGTAATCACCGTTTCACTTCTGTAATAGGCATACGTGAATATTTCACGAAAATCTTGTATTTCATATTAATTATTATGGAGAATATTACGCAGGTATCAATATTAGATTGAGTAGCTAATAATGAATCGGTTTACTAATATCTAACTAATACTCAGTAATAGGTCTGGTATCATAATATGCGATAACTAATATATTCAATAATAGGATTACCTTAATATAACATCTCTACCGTGCTGGTTGGTGGAAGTCACATAATATGTCTTCGAATTTTTTGGTTCTAGAATGCATCGGTTTCCTCACGATGTTTTCCTTCCCTGTTTAAAGAGCAGTGGTGATGAAATTAAATACCTATACAAAGTAAAGCGCCTGGCTGGGTTCGAACCCACGACCTACAACTCTTAAGTCGGGGCTATTACCACTGGGCCACCACTGCTAAAGAAACTGTAAGAAAAATTATAATTCGAGCTTTTGGAAATAATTTACAATTTTATTTTGTTATAGAAATTCACCACAGTGCGAAGACTAAAACGAACAAAACCTTTTCAATTAGTGTAGTGTAAAAAGTGTAGAAATAATTGTGACAATGACACATATTATATAACACGTGAACAAAGTGCTTATATTATCATATCAGACTCTAAGAAAGTGGAACGGACTTGTGTCAAGTACAACCAACACTGTTCTAAATTTTAAAATAATTATCGCGTCAAAAATTAACTAAGATTAAAATTTGCTTATTAGTCTTGTAAGCTAGATTGTATATTAATTATTAAGAACCTGGTTCTTTTTAATAAAGGATAAAAAAAATAGAAATTCACCTGAGAGAAACGAAAAGGCCACTGCAAATGAGTGGTACCACGATACCCCTCAGTAAGACTGGTTGTCAGAGTTTCGGGCTTCTGACTACCCGTAACGACTATCAAAGATCTACGAATGACAGCCGGGACCAACGGCTTAACGAGCTTTCTGAAGTATCGATATGTAACGGATGGTCACCCATCCACGATCCGACCGCGGCAAGCGTAGCTTAACCTTCGATCGACCCGAGCGACTGTTACCATTTAGCTACTTTCTCTGATAAACTTAAAAAAAAAACATTATAGATCTGATGATAAAAGAAAGAAAAATCTATTTATTGCAACAGAAACACGTGCATTTAAAAAAGATAAGTTATCTAGAATACATGATACTTAGTACCTAAAACTAAACAAATAGGTACATATAATTTAGAAGCGTTAAACAGAAATAGTCAGCACTTCGGCAGCTAGTACAAATAGGTACCTACCTACAACGCTACAATACAATATAAACTTTTTTTCAAAAATACTTTTTCAAAAAAACACAACCGACTTCCAAAATAACACTTCAAAGTGAATAATAACTTTAATTTCGGAAGTCGGTGTCTTTGGATCTGTATTTTAGTTTTTTGCCACCGACTTCCGAAATTAAAGTTATTATTTATTTTTCACCTTGAAGTGTTATTTTGAAAGTCGGTTGTGTTTTTTGGAAAAAGTTTTTTTTTTTTTTTTCACTTTTTAGTTGGTCAGTTTGTAATTTATCTAAGTTACAATATTCTAATGTCAACTGCTCATCACCTTTTATAAAACATGTATTGATTTTCCCGATGCAAGGACGTTAATTGTTGAGGAGTTCTGCTGGTAAGTAGGTACCAGGAGAACTCCACATCACCATAAGCATTGTGACGAGCATAAATTACTTAGTAACCATTATTAAACTACCTAATCGAATCGCAACCCGTGAAATACTTATTATTGAGTAGTTCCGGTCGCCAACTGTGATCTTCATCATCAGTTCCACTTCACCAAATGGTGCTTTCCAAGAACAAATGCACGAGTTACTATAAAAAATACCCAAATCGCTATAGGTGTGCCTATAATATTTGAAGAGTTCCGTCGATTTCTCCAGGATCCCATCATCAGATCCTGGCAATGGGTCCAACTAGAATGTATACCCTTTCAAACAAAAAAAGAGTTTTCCAAATCAGTTCAGCCGTCTTCGAGTTATCGGGGAACACACATAAAAAAAGAGGATTCCGACGAACTGAGAAGCTTCTCCTTTTTTTCAAGTCAGTTAAAAATCGAAACTAGCGCCGCCATCTTGTTATGTCAATACAACTTCTGAGAATTTTACAAATTAATGTTTACCAACAACACCCCCTGTTAATATCATTCGGGAGCCAAAAGAACCTTGTAGTAAAAGTACATACTTTATCTAAAAAAACTCCACAGTTCCCGCTATCGCCTCCGCCTGTAGCTTGCATCGCCTATAGAAGATACCGGACACACAATCGGACCATAATTGCGATCAAGTAACCTTGCTCTAAATCCCGTAACGTATTTGTTAGTTTCATAGATTAGACGGGCTATGAAGAAGTGGCAGTAGGCATTTAACTATTGAAACATTTAATTAAGTATTGATTTTTTTTTTTTAATAGGTGTAACCGGTGTAAACTATAGGATGCATCCAGACATATGGGCCGGAATCGTCACACAGTGGGTGCCTAAAGACGGGCGTCATCACCGAGGCAGGCCTAAGAAACGCTGGCGTGACGATTTGGACACGTTCCAATCGGATTGGACGGAGAAGGCACATCATAAAAAAAAATGGGGGAGACGGAGACATGTTGTTCCACTGCTGGGCAAACCCAGCCGTGGCACAATATAGGTTAACAGAAAAATTATCTAGATATATCAAATCTAATGTATCAATACTCGTGGAATTGAGAAATCTACTAACGAGGTAAGAAGCATCCTTTGGGACAGGTCATTTGGGACTATCCGTGTGCCTAATTTCATCGAAATCCGTTCAGCCGTTATGGCAGCAGACATACAGGCAGAAAAAGTTAAAAGTGTTTGTTCCAAAAGTATTAAAGTCAAAAGTAGTAAAGTATAAGTTGCAAAAAACTTTAGAGAATAGGCAAAAATCTTCTGTCCCATCTACAAAAACATCATCTTTGTCCCAAACCATACAGTAATAATAAAACGCATGGTGTTTTCCGATCTGGATAACTTCGTTTGTGGGTGGTCGAGCTTTTGTAATTACGCCATGTTGCAACGGAGATGTAACCTTATTGTTCTTATTTTGTTTTTAATAGCAGCCATCTTGAACTTTAGAAGGTCGAAGGTTTGAAAGCAAGGAGGTTGCCTCATCACTTCATCAGTGTAAGTACCTAGCCGGTCCATGAAAACAATTTTAATTACTGTTGTTTTAGTTAATGTTATTATAAACGCAGCTTAAATAAGCTAACGTAGCAATACAAAATTATTGTTGTTTATTATTTTCATTATTTTTAGGCTCAAAAAGAAAAAAGGAAGAACCCTTTTAAGATCACTCGTATCAATCTGTCTGTCCGCCTGTTACAGCCAATTTTCTCCGAATCTAAAGGGCCGATTAACTTGAAATTTGGTAAAAAATATGATTTTCTTGAAACATGGACGTACCTATAACGTAAATAAATGAATTTTGAATATGAGGGTCACTTTTGGGGGCAAATAAGAAAATTTAAAAAAAGTTTTGCAAACTGTATCGTAACATACTTATCAAATGATAGGGCTTACTGTGAGAGTCTCAAACAGATTTTATTTTTTTATAATTTTAAAATAGGTTGTTTTAAAGTCATACTTCTGTAGCACTTTTCAGGAAATCTGTAGAAACTATTGCACGAAATTATGATGGATTCTATCAGATTTACAGTGATGGGTCCAAGGACGATAATGGAACAGGAGCAGCCTTCTTTGATCCTCAATCCAACACGGGAGCTAGTTTCATATTGAATCCCAAAGTATCCATAATGACGGCGGAATTGTATGCTATTTCGGAATGTCTGTCGTACTTGATGTCATGCAATTGTACTGAGTTAGTGATACTTTGTGATTCAAAGAGCGCTTTGCAGCATATCATATATACAGGACTATTTTTAAATCATTAACTAAACTTTAACAGGGTGTTCTACCCATGAATATGAACAACTTTCACTATGGGACCAACTCTGAAATCACAAAAAAAAAATCAGCTGTTTCATACAAAAGTTCAATACCTACTCTACCAAAAAGTATGAAACAGCAGATTTTTTTTGTGACTTCAGAGTTGGTACCATAGTGAAAGTTGTTCATATTCATGGGTAGAACACCCTGTTAAAAAATAGCCCTGTATATAGCTGATCATGGCTGTGATGCTGTACGGTATATGCAACAACAAATTTAATTGCATTGAGCTCTCGAATAGATTGGTGTTACTTAGTACCTAGAACTGTTATTCGGCGGGAGGTGCGCGCACCTCGACTATTCTACACTGCGCGATGTAGAAGGAAGGCTGGGGTGCGAGCCCCTCTCCGCTGACTTTTAGAAACCTATAACTCACAATTAATTGATCTTGATATTTTCGCGCTATCGCAATCTAAATTTAAAAGAATGGTTTCACAATCTCTTGCAAGTCGCCCATAAGAGTCGCTCTTGTCATCCACTTCCTTCGATTCGTCGGTATATAGTGTTTTTCTTCTAAATATGTACATTATTTTTTATTTATTTTTTCTCATTTAACATGCGTTCGTTATCATACTCCTATGTCACCTCGTGGACAATAATAATAATAATAATAATAATATCCTAGGACATTGTTCACACACGGTCATCTGATACCAAACTAAGCAGAGCTTGTACTATGGAAACCAGATAACTGATATACTACATACACTACTTTTTTTTTTTGTAAATACATACTTATATAGATAATTACACCCAGACTCAGGACAAACAGACATGTTCATGCACACAAATGTTTGTCCTGGATGGGAATCGAACCCACGACCAGCGGCATGGCAGGTGGTATCTTAACCAACCACGCCATCTAGCCTGTCGTATAACCCCCACAATAGTGTGGGTTATACGTTTTTTCGACTGTAATATAACTACATTTTGTAAATGCTGTACTGTATAACTGTTTTTTGTCCCAAATAAATAAAATAAAAAATAAAATAAAATAGCTCGGTGCACCTCGGGCATACGAGGTCTGCCCGTAGCTTATTCTATACTAGACTTCTATTTAAGATTGAGGGAAAGTGGCAAAACGGTTAAATTCCAATGGATTCCATCACATGTTAGTCTGTTGGGAAATGAACAAGCAGATAAGTTAGCAAAAACAGGAACCTATGAAGGAATATCTGTCAATCATCTGCCCTTCTTTACAGATATATTAAGAGATTTTAAAATCATTTGCAATAATATGTGGAAAGTACACTTTGACAAAAGATCTGAAGAGAAGGGTATATGGTACAGGACAATTCAGTCTGAACCACCAAGGATTCCGTGGTTCTCTGAAGTACAGATTAATAGACGATTGTTAGTAACAAGCATGCGTCTACGATCTGGGCACATTCCATTGAATGCGTTCGGGATCTTATGAAGGTGGTTGATACCCCAAACTGTCTCATTTGCAATAGGAGGGAAGACACCTACCACGCTCTGGTGGAATGTGCTCTGGTTGGGGCAGAACGGAGATTTTTGGAATCAGAAGCAGGATTTAGCTTAAGGGTTGTTGGCGTATATGTAATTTGATCTTGTCTAATCCTACATCCAAATTAGCTATTAAGTTATATTACTTGATTGTTAAATTAATTAAGTTAAGATCTTAGTTATTACCTATTTATTATTAATTTAGTAAAACTACGAGGCTGGCTTAATCGCTGCGCGATTAAAGCCTTTTTTCCAAATAAAGATATAAAAAAAAAGTTATTTAACAAAATAGACTAGAATTTACCATTCCCCTCACCTCCGAAACTACTGAGCGTAAAATTTTGAAAAAAAAATCTGAAAATATAATTCTATACTTACGTATAAATTACAGGAAAACCTATAAGAAGTCTATGGTCTTAAAATAACATGGTAAATCTCTCAATATAGTGCGTACAAACTTACATTTGCAGTTGGAATGTATGGGAGAACATGTTTTTCAAGGAAACCGATCACTTTCCGATTTTTTTTTTTTGTTCGAATTTCATTTTACCGAAAACTATTGACCGATGTCTTTTTTGCTATATGCATTACATATTTTTAGATTAGCGAAGTATCATGTGTCATAGGTATTATTTTACCGAACTATATTTCGCCGATTTACAAAATAACTTTTTGCTATTGGCCGAAGCCTCTTTTGAACTTTTTTCATTAGCCAAATGCCATATTTTCACCACACCGAAACAAATTTTACGGAATATTATTTGGTCATAAATATTTAGCCGGTTACTTGGTAGCATTTTCAGTGTCATAAAAAATTAATATGTTGTGCTACAATATTTTATGACAGAAACAGACAGTCTCGTCTGCCCTACCCCTAGAGTGTAATTTAAGCCCGCGTAGGCGCGGAAGGGTGGGGCGGCCAGCGAGCTGAAGCTGCGGTGGTGAGCGTTAAAACCATCTGCGACGATAAGCTCGCGTGGGGCCGCCAGAGCCCCGCAGCGCTGTGCAGCAATGCTTGCCCCGTAGCAATGCTTGCTGCATGGCCTGCTTGCACGCTGCATGCCTGCTTGCATGCTGCATGCGTGCTTGCATGCTGCATGCGTGCTTGCACGCTGCATGCCTGCTTGCATGCTGCATGCCTGCTTGCATGCTGCATGCGTGCTTGCACGCTGCATGCCTGCTTGCATGCTGCATGCGTGCTTGCACGCTGCATGCCTGCTTGCATGCTGCATACCTGCTTGCACGCTGCATGCCTGCTTGCACGCTGCATGCCTGCTTGCATGCTGCATGCCTGCTTGCACGCTGCATGCCTGCTTGCATGCGGCAACCATAGACGAATAATAATAGGTAGGTACTTACCTACTTCATGGAGGCTGTTTATTCTTTACATTTCCACCGGTGACTGTCGCCTCTTCTGCGGTGTTGAGTACGGCTGTAGCGGGCTGCCGCCACAGGCTACACGTGTGCGGTGCGTCTATATAAAATATATGTAATAGGTTGGGGAAAAAGTTTCTTCGCATTTTTTAAGAAAATTCAAAACATTTTTTAATATAGTTTATTTACATTTAACTAAAGTATGTAGGTACCATTTTGTTCGATAACTTTTTGCCATCTTGTAGGTAGGGACATGATCCCATATTGCTATAGAAATTTTGGGACTTCTGGTCAAAATACCGCGACAAGTGGTTTTGGCAGTCCTCTCGTGATGTTAACCTGACACTGCCTAAAGAATTCTGAAGAGACCGAAACAGGTGGAAATCTGAAGGTGCAAGGTCTCCAGCCAAACTCTCTTAATTTTTGCTGAGTGGCTAAAGATGTGTGAGGTCTAGCGTTATCATGATGAAAAACCACACCCCTTCTGTTGATTAATTTCGGCCGCTTTCTCTCAACTTCTTGCTTTAATCTCATCAGTTGTTCGCAGTAGAGTTCAGAATCGATGGTCCTGCCTGGTGGTAACAGCTCATAATTAATAATGCCCTTCCAATCCCACCACACACAGAGCATCACCTTGTTGCGAGTTAAACCGGGTTTCGCCACAGTCTGTGAAGCCTGACCGGCCTTTGACCACGATCTTTTTCGCACGTTCTTGTCATACGTGATCCTCTTTTCATCACCAGTTATTATTAATTAAGATGATTATTAATTGAGATTCGCAGTGTACAGACGTGCTCGTTAGCAATATTTAATCATTACTTTGATATTAGTGACCTCCTTTAATGCATTACTAACGTAATGCAACAGTAATTTTGCTTAGTGTGTAGTTTCAGTGAATAATGGACTCGAAATAGTGAACTCGTAAAAATACACAATGGATAGCAGCCCCTTTAATCCAAGGGGGCCAGTGCACCCCTCCGCCTCGCCATCGAAGACGACGACGCAAATCCCAGCCCTTGAGTCGGTCACAACACCCGAGATTCAAAAATGGATGTCAGCCATCGAAGAGCACTTAAATGAAGTTTGCTCTATTGCCGCGGATGGTAAACTCAACTCGGAGCAGAAAATGAAAATTTCTACCCTATGCCGTAAAGTAGGATCTGGAACATCACAAATGGCAGTCCTATATCAGTCGCTCAAGCAGAAAGCCATGCACGCGTATAACATGGTTGATGCCCTTCAAGAAAAGCGCGACCTGACGAAACATTTTTCGGAGCTCAAGCAGACGATTAAGGACTCTGGTTCTGCGGGAAAAGTTTCTTTTTCCGAAATGGTGAAGAAGGGAGCAAATGATTTCATTCGACCGGAAAATTTAAGCTCTGTAGCTATTTATCCCAAAGATAAATTAAAGTCGAGTGACGAAACAAAAGACCTCGTGAAAAAAAATCATTCGCCCTGATCAAATGAAGCTGCATGTACGTGGTGTCCGCAATACCAAAAATGGAGGCGTTATTATTAGTACCCAGACGAAACATGACGCTGATAAACTGAAGCACGCAGTCCAGCTCTCTACATCAGGACTTTCCGCCGATGAACCCAACAAGCGCAATCCTCGGATCGTGGTTGTAGGTGTGCCGACTACTTTGGCTGAAACTGAAGTCTTCAGGTGCATTTACGAACAGAATGTAGCCGACAAGTTTACAGCCATGCCTATGGAGTCCTTTTTGAGCTTGATTAAATTAAGCCACAAATCTGGGAAAAGAGAAGCGTCGACCTGTAACTACGTCATTGAAGTTACAGCCTATTTACGTAAAGCCCTATTATCCCAATCGAGGCTTTTTATAAATTGGACGTCCTGCCCTGTCAGAGACTTCACCCTGGTTACCAGATGCTACAAATGCCAACAATATGGTCATGCAGCAAAAACATGCAGAGAGCTGAAATCTACGTGTGGTCACTGTGGTGAAGAAGGACACTCAATGTCAGAGTGCGCGAAGAAAGCAGATACACCAAAATGTGCAACTTGCTCACGCTTTAAAAAGCCCAATAACCACAAAACGGGAGACGCCGAGTGCCCTGCTAGAAAAATAGCGGAATACAGGTACATCAACTCTATCAACTACGAGAGCGCCTAGAGCGTCATACTCAAGGCCAAACTTCCGTGCTGAAGGCCTGCTGCCGACTCAACAAAACACCGCCTGGCCTACAAACCCTCGATATTGGTGATGTCTAAGCACATTTGCCACCCGCTGCAAAAATCGAATATACACATAGCCTCTAACGTGATTTAATTGTCTGCAACTTTGACATTAACCCACTTACCAAATCTGCTGACGCAAAAATCATAATAATATTATAATAAGTATGTGTTTAACTAGGTTATAAAGTGCAAGAAACAATTTTTTCGCAAACTATATAAGAAATTACGTAGTTATTAGACTTTTTGTTATTTTTATCTTTTAAGGTATTTAAGTAAACTAGGTAAATAAAATTATGAATTAATTAAATATAGTCATTATTTCAAGACTTCTAATGTTTAATATTGTTAAGAATTTTATAGTCCATATTACCATAAAATATAAGCTCATGCCGCCTGTGATACAGGTTTATCCTAGTACAGGCACCTAACATTATAATACCTTTGTAAATTATTTCTAAGATTTTAAGTTAATATTTTACCAATTTTGAATACTGAATAAACATTTATTATTATTATTATTATAGTTATCAGCTTCTTCAAAAATGGTTCGGTTTCATTACGTCGTAATAAAGAATCACAAATGAGTACACGGTTCATTAGGTTTCTTTCAGTGAGCTCGTGAGGTACCCAAATGTCGAGCTTTTTTGTGTACTCAGTTTTTTTTTAATGCGCCAAAACTGTTTTGTGGTCAATTTCCAGTTCTTCAGCTACGTCGTAACTACTGATATGCCGATCTTGCTCCACTTTTTCAAAAATGGCATCCATTTTATCCGTAATAGGGCGACCAGAGCGACGTGCATCTTTGACATCAAAATTTCCGGATTGAAAACGCTTAAACCAAATTTGTGCTACTCTCACAAACACTACACTAGGTCCATAAACATCGCAAATTTTTTTCGCGGCTTGCGTTGCATTTTTACCTTTTTTGTAGTAAAATTTTAAAATGTATCGAATTTCTTCATTAGATTCACTCATCTTGACGGTACGAAAAACAAATGAAAATCACACATTTTCCTAATTTGAATTTGGAATTATGTTCTTTAAAATTTAAACTTTCAATGATACCAAAACCAGCCAGATACAAATAGTATAGCCAAAGAGATTTTATTACAAGTTCATACATACTATAATGCGAACAGACTTTTTCCCCAACCTAAATATGAAAAAGTGTGTTAAGTCGCTGTCGCTGGCCACCGGTGGCTGTGGTCGGTGGCCCGTTTGCGCCTAGCCTATAATCGATGAAAACTTCTTCATGAATAAAGTCGATTATTAGAAATCGAATAGGTAACGCATTGGTTAGGACATCACTGGTTGATTAGTATTAGAGCTGTCAAAAAGTAAAATAAATATTTGTATAGTTTATAATTACCTACTATTTATAAAAAAGAGTACCTAACAGCCCTGGGAAAGAATCACCATCTGATCAATTTTAGGGGAATTCCCCGAATACCTGGTCCATAAAATCAACCACAACCTTCCACACACAACCAATACTAAGGGCGTGTGCGCACGCGGCAGTTGCCCGCCTCACGTTATTGTATTGAAAGATAACCGTCGAATAACACGTCGCACGCGTCCGCGCTGCTCATATTATCTTTCAATACAAACACGCGAGGCGGGCACCCACCGCGTGCGCACGCGAACGCCCTTATCTTCTTCCCTTTTTAACCCTTTAATCCTTTAACGACGCTCTTATACGATCGTGCGTTCAACTTTACAAAAATATTTTCGCGCCGATATCGCACTATCGTGACATGGCGTTTTCTCAGGGGGGGAGGGGGCGGGATTTTTTTTATTATTTTTCTAGGATGACTTTGGACATGGGTACTTAGAATATAAGATCGAAAACAAGCTACGCAAGACTTTTTTTTCCCGGTCTTAAATATGGGCGCATTATAGTACCTATCTGATACTATGCTTACCGCCCTCTATCGCGTATTAGTGGAACTACAGTTACAAAACCATTTCAATCGATCTGTCAGGTATAACCAGATGCAGCTGAATACCAGTATTTTACATGGAGCGATTGCCTATCTAACCTCCGCAAGCCAGTTACTGGGTAACACGATACCCCTTGGTACAACTGATTGATTGTCAGACTTTTGGGCTTCTGACTAGGTACGCGTAAAGACTGGCAAAAATCTACGAATCACAGCTGGGACCAACGGCTTAAGTTGCTTTCCGAGGCACGAAGGGATCTCGATACGCAATGGATGGTCACCAATCCGTGAACTGACCGCGGTAAGCGTAGCTTAACCTTCGATGCACTCGTGCGAAAGACTTATACTGTTTAATCATCGAAATAAATACTAAAAAATATTAATCACTTAGAAACATCTTAGCTTTTTTATAAAAAATAATCAGCATAAAACAGTGACAAAAGATAGTAATTCAATCATTAAATAATTTCATTTACAAAATATTTTATTTAAAACAACGCCATCTAGTATCGAGTAGCACAACTGCAATACTAGTCGGCATCTCTTTGATATCAACATTATCAAGCAACGCGCGCCGCGCACGTGGCGGCTTTCTTTTGACAGAAATGTAGCTTCACTTTTATAAATTGTTCAGAACTGTCGTCTTTTTGTTAATTACAAATTTACAATTTTGCAGTCAATATAACAAGAAAATTGTTAACAGATTCATTATTATTATAGGTGAAAAATTAAAAATTGAAAAATACTGAAAGAGTTTAGTTTACTTTATTAATGTTAAAGTGATGTTAAATTCAAATTATTAGTCTGGGTTCACATTGTATTTTGATGCGTATTGGTGGATGGAAAATACATAAACAAAAATCATAAACAAAAACGAAAACTATAAGTCAAGACTAGAAATCGAACTCGCTACCAATGTAACTTCTAACCACTGAACACGCATAGTTGGCGGCATCCTTTGTGCGATGCCGAAAGCCCAAAATAATATTGTTTTGGTTGCCATTTCGCCGCCGAATCTTGCGAAGTGAACACGTGTTTGTTTTGATAGTTTGATGTGCTCTACAATCGGTTAGTTTTGATTTTCATAATATTTACGAGAAATTATTGTTTTTGTCTTATTTCGTAGACGTGCCCTAGTGCCTATATAGTAGGTAAACTGAGCTTCTGATTGTACTTTTTACGCAATTTACGTACACACGACGCGTTATAAACTTCTAGACCTAATTAGTTTAGCATTCCATTGAAATTGAGATCATTGTAAGTACTACGTATTTTTATTATTTCGTGGTTAGCATATATATTTCTACTTTTGAGAATATCTATCCGGTCAGTGAGTGTTATTTTGATGAAGGCAGGGTACAAAAGTAAATAATCTGATAGAAAACTCGAGACAGATATACCGTAAATTACGGCTAAGACTAAGTAGTATTGTTATTTTTAATTCTGTAACACTACGAGACACTTGAAGTTGCATAATTCTGATAAAAAGTACTAAAAAGTTCGCAACAGGAAGTTACTTTTATTGTTTTACTTGGAGTCGAGTACGTACGATTATTCTTTTTACATTAGGAAATAATAATAACATATCTATCAATAATTATGTAGAAATAGTAGTTTAATTAGAACCAGTAGAAATAGGTTTTATTTTACGAAAACTTTTTAATGAACCTACGAGGCAATCTTGACAACTTTTATTTATAAAACGTCACTTCCGTAATTCCACCATCAAACTTGCAAAAATCAAAATGGATGATTTGTTTGATTATTTCTTTACGTAATAATGTAAATAGTGATTTTTTTATTTATTTATTTATTATTGATTTGGTGATATTTCAGATCCGAAAATGTATCCTACGAAGAGTACGTACGATTACATGACTGAAATAAACCGTTTGTTCCCTCGGATTGCTGAAAATGGTGAGCTTATAAACTTTTTACATTCGTACCTTTATTGGCCAGCAGTGGGTCGTCATTTAAGGGCGGTATCAAAATTGTGTATGAACTTTTCATGTCGTGTTTCGGAAGCGTATAGCAATGTCCGTCTACACTTCTTTGCTTGTTTTCAGTGTCGTAACTGTCATACCAAACCAAAACAAACATTATAGAACAACAAAAACAAAATTAGAAAATTGTTAATACAAATTAATTACCTACGAAGTTTTTGGGCAATAGTGTAGGTAAACAATTTGTCAGTGTTATCAGTAAGGCAATTGGTCAGTGGGTCGTAATATGGGTGGAGTTGCAATGACAATGTATTATGGACTGATAACAATAACAGATATTTTAGTAGGTATCATTAAAGTAAATCCGCCCCTAAGGCTACCCACTGACCAAGTATTTTAAGCTACCGTATCTTGAATAGGGTATATTGACTCGCATGTGATATCCACCACTAATGCACAAATATATTAATTCCAGATGCTTTACAGTCTCCAAACACAATAATCAACCCGAATCTATGCTCACCGTTCAGGCAGTCAGCACCAGTCAACCATTCCTCAAGCTCAACTGATTCAATGTCTCCGGACTCTTTCCCAGACATGTCACGTCGCTCAGACACCGACAGACTACCCTATGAGACTCCCCTCATTGTCAGACGCCAACGGCCAATTATTGGAAGAAAGATTTTCAACAACCCTGAACGAACTGAACGTGTGCCACCAACATTGGAACCAGCATACAAACCCTTTGAACATGACAATGAATTCGCCAACACAATATGGCAACCAGATACTGAACATCATTTATTCCCACCAACACCGCCTAGCATTCGCATTGAACAGAAGAACTACTCACAGAATATTTTCTATGAACTATTTCCCACTGAGAAACGAGGATTTGAATTCAAACCACCAGTTTCAACATTGTCTCCTGTATCAAACTATACGCCAGTTTCGTCGAAATGTTCGCCGACACTGCCAACTACGCCGACTTCGGCGAACGTTCCTGGCCCTCGTATGCCGACCTCGCCGTTCAGGGTGCCTAGTCGGCCAAACTATGGTCCTAGTTCATCTAACCATCGAGAAACAAGGCCTGCTAAGATGTGCACATTTTGCCGTAAGAATGGGGAGACGCCATTGGTTTACACGACACATGCTGTGAGAGAGTATGTTGGCAAGCAGATTATTGTGACTTGTCCTATATTGAGGTCTCATGTCTGCTCAACGTGTGGAGCTTCTGGAGATAATGCTCATACCATGTAAGTAATTTTATCACTAATGATAATCTAAAATCTGTGTGTCTAATAGTATTGACTATTTACATCACAGAATGATTAAACTGAGGTTTTAATCTTGCCAATTTGCCATCATGCATTGTTATCACAAATTCTTTGGCTTGATGGGAAAAATAACAAATCAAAAAACAGAAACTTTTTTTCCAGCACATACTGCCCAGTACTTCGCAGCAGCAACAATGGCCGACCGCTTCAGTCAACAACCATCACACTGAAAAACACGAGAATCAAGAGCAACGGTAGGAGAAGATTCTAATTATAATTTATTATTACCGCTTAGGGCGAATTTCAGCTATAAAACGACGCGATCCATCATCTAAACCACATGTAAGAGCTGTCAGTTTCAACAAAGGTGGCTCTTGAACTCTGTTTAAATGTGCTGATTGGTGAAATTCGCTTTGAAAGCATAGTTCCCACTGAGTTGTGTTATGTATTGGTCCTATTCCAACATCACCAAAGCAAGATGCTGTTAGTGGAAATGGTGCCTCTAAACCTGATTTTTTTAAGACCCATGCTAACTGCATGATTTGCTGATTGAAATAACAAGAGCTGAACTTGACTCGAGTTTGACAGTCTAAGGGCGGATTTCACCAATGAAACTGAAACCGATTACCTTATCTATACCACTTTCGAGAGGTGTCTCGGTGTCATCAATGTTATTGAATATTGACTCTGACAGCTCTTGAACGCAGTTTAGATATGCTGATCATGTTCAGTTTAATTGGTGAAATTGGCACTTATCAGCAAATGTTTGCGTTGATTTACCTTGCCAACTTTGAGATTGATCTAGTGTAGACTAATTGGTCCTAAGCTCAAGTCATCTCATAATTTTTTAAACAAAGTTGAAGAGAACTGCTGGTCTCAATTTGACTACTTTGCTGTGTTGCATACGAATATAAACTTTATTAGTACAAAGTTAGCGTTCATATTCGTGTGCGACGCTTTTTCACTTGCGCTTATACGAATATCAACATTAAAAGCGTAATTATAATGTTTATATTCGTATGAAACAATTAGCAAAGTAATGTCAAATTGAGCTCTATGAATCTTGGCCTAAGAGAACTGCTCAATGTTAAATAAGTGCCTCCATAGACGGGTGAATATTCGACCTTTTAACCGCCGTCATTACCTTCCGCCAAAAGTTGATGAAAGAGAATATATTTAATGAAATATTTCAGCAATTCCTGATTCTGGTCCTTAAGCAGATTCTGGGAATTGATGAAATATTTCATTAACGATATTCTCCTTCATCAACTTTTGGCGGAAGGTAATGACGGCGGTTAAAAGGTCGAATATTCACCCAGACCCGCGTGTCTTATTGTTGACAAAAAATGCATGACCTCCTCGATTAGACGAATGTTCCTTAATTGTTACTGTTTTAATTAGTGATCTAGATGGCTAAAACATAGTTTATAAATACCATCTAGAATGTTTACATTAGGCTATCTGTCAGCAATGAAACATTGACTTTGAGTAGTCTTGTCTTGGGTTGATTGGTTGGTTGATGCTCAGAATGCAAAATTAAGGTATCAGTTGGGACAGTGGATGAGTGCGGGATGCGCAATGCGCAAGATGGCGGTTGCGCTCACTTTAGCCCGCCCAATAAGTTTGAGGACTACTTGTAGTTTGAATAGAATTAGAGGCCAGCTTATGCCAGTTTTGTAACTGATGTATAGAGGCCACACCTACAGTAAGTACACTTTGAACTGAAAGTATGTAGATTTATTAATGTTTAACATTATTTCTTAATTCATGATCTCATGAAAGATGATTTAGTTGATAATGATTAAGATCTATTGTGAACTGATAAATGTTAATACAAAATTACTTACTAACAACAACTGTTGGAAGAAAATTGAACACTTTCTTACGATTTTTAATGTTTTAAATTTGTATATCTTAATAATCACATATTTTTAACTGGTTTTGACAATTTTATATTTTAATTATGACAAATAGAATTAGAATTTTCAACTTGACAATTGTGTTGACGAATGTAAATCAATCATGGACTAATGATTAATTCAATCATTTAATTATTATGCTTCTTGAAAACGCGTAGTTAATAAAATGAGCGCTTGAGTTGTGACCATACTGTATGACGCTCTATTTAGCGATTGCCCCCTTCATATTTCTTCCTTTTGTGTAAAAATCACAAATTATATGAAAACTCTAATGTAAATAGCGCACCCCATTTATTTTCTAGTCCACTTCAGGCGAAAACTCCTGGGTTACCTAGTTCGCGAAATTCCAGTTTTCTTAGGTTTTTTTTTTTCAATTTGCTGGTCAGTATCAGGTTGTATGTTGATCTGAATATGATTCGCGACCGTAACAACTTTGTATTTATACAATTATAATCATTAAAATCATCAATACCACAGTAAGTCATACAATCTTAATGAATAACTTTCATCAAATCTTGACTTTTAGGATTACACTAACTTAAGGAGTTTTATTACTAAATTTAACACATTATCTGCTTAATTCTTTATGCAAACGCTTCTTTATGCTACACCCTTACCGACCCTTATTTTACGATGTTTTCGAAACAATAGAGATGCACAACGAACGCACAGGTGCGCCGCGCCGCACTTGAAGAAAGTTATGTAAATTGTATGGACGCGCATACGCGCCGTCAAGCACCTGGTGAACGTCCGATAACGCGCATGTGCGTCTGCCGCGCCTAATGTATTAATGAGTATAATTTTGTAAATACATACTTGTTACGGTCGCGAATCATACTTTAATCAACATACAACCTAATACTGACTTGCAAATTGCAAAAAAACGTAAGAAAATTTGAATTTCACAGGCTACTTGGAGAAACATGCTGTATTTTAAATATTCTTTTGACAATGTTTCAATGTCTACTCATCACAACTATTTTTTTATCTGAGATTATTTTAATGACTAATTTGTGCTCAAATAATCATGATTCTTGAATTATTTTAAACTTTGACAGCTATTATGCACTTTTTTAATCACATTTTGACATCATGGTTCTCTTTTATACTTGTTTTTACTAAATGCTTTTATATGTTCTATAGGTAGAATCACAAAAAATAAGTGTTTTGACTGATCTATAAATGACGTGACTATTAAATAAAAAAGTAATCAATGTAATCATCATACACGATCTTGGATTGGCAACATTTTAAAATAAGCGAGAGTGTGGAAATGTATTTAATTTTTTTTTTTTTCAAGTTTTTTTCAAATGCCTAGAGTAAGGAAAGATTAGTTCGAATATAAATATTTTACATAATGACTACATTTCTACACTATCGCTCATCTTAGTACGTATTATAAGATAATGATTATAATTCGCGCCATGTAAGTTTGCCGCTCTGAATTAGGCTACAAATGACTGCGCAGTAGTCAATATCTGTACTAAAACAGCAGCACGCCATGCCATGCGCATCGGGAAGCCTGGTTTCAGAGCGGCAAACTTATGTGACGCGGTGACGCGAACTGTATGACCACTGCTATAAATTGTATTATAAGATTTTGACTGATTTATTAAGACATGTAATCATGTTCCTACACACTTTAGATCTCTATAATAAGTTGATCCATTGGACTTGAATTTAATTTTTTTACTCGAGTCTGTGTAATGGACGGTTCTCGCCAATCATACAGGATGTATCAGAACGGTGTGGTCAAATTTAAAGATGTGGTACAGAGACCATCAAACTGAACAACTTTCTCAATGGCACCATCACTGCAATCGAGAAATCCCATGATTAGTATTGAAGTTTTGTATGGGACAGCTGATAATTTTTTCTCGATTACGATGTTGGTCCCATGGAGAAAGTTGTTCAGTTTGATGGTACCAAACCCTTAAATTTGATCACACCTTTCAGATACACCCTGTTTGTATACAGTTCGGCCGTCGAGAGAATGCATTCTTGACACCTTTCATTTTCATACTAACGAACGCGTTTTGCGAATTTGTTCCTTATTATCCACGTACTAGAAATTGTCCAATTGACAGGTGTCAGGAACACATTCTCTCAATGGCCGGACTGTAGTCAACCTCGGCCTGAATCTAAAGGCTCAATGGTGAACTGTCAGTTTGGTATGAATGTTAATGTATGAAAGACCATAAATGTTACACTGTTTCTGATTTTTCATACATTTACGTCCATGCTAGCTCACATTCTGCAACTGACAGCGCTATGTTTGTTGTGAACTGAATAATAATTTTGTCCACGAATAATGATTCCTTTCACTGATACTGATGACTATGGTATCATATTATCCAATTAGTATTGATAATTATGGGTCCTGGATTTTTTGAAATAAGACTTAAAAATGTTCAATTATTTTTTGTATTTTTAAGGTAGTGCCAACATAACAAAGTAGATTTACACAGCCACAAGGATCTTTTGGCGGTAGAATGACGTTGGCACTGTTGGTAAACTTTTGTGAAATGGGTTAGTTTTCGTTCGCTCGCCAAAAAAGAAACTTGTAGCGCATAGCACTCCCATTGATTTACCAATCTGTGTAACACTATTTTTAACCAACTTCAAAAAAGGAGGAGGTTATACAGGGTGTAATTTTCACAGTTATCCTCTTAAGTTGTCATTGTACTCATCATTATAAACAACTTCTATTATGGGACCAAACCTAAAATAGCGAAAAAAAACAGCTGTTCGCTACATTTTGACGAGTTATGCGAACATAAATGGGAACAGCAGATTTTTTTGTTAAAAAGTTGTTCGTAATGACCCCTCAGAATAAAGGTGATTAAAATTATACGAGTTAGCTTCGATAATACATAAATATTTAATCCACTTTGTGTATCTTGATGATGTTGTAATACTTCCTGACGCTGTTGTTTACATAGCAAGTACACTACGGCAGATTTATCTTGGCAGGTCCGAACATAAGCACTAAGAAGCTTCGTGTATTCTCACTCACACTCGCCTCATGTCAACATTTGGTTCCTCAAATATCATACTGCGCGTCTTAGTTCAGACCTGCCAAGATAAATCGGCCATACTGTACGAATCGGTGTGGGGGTAGGTACCTACCATATCTAAAAAGTGAAAAAAAAAAAAGTTTTTTTTTGTTTCAAAGAAAAACAGTCAAACACTACAAAGTGAAAAATAATTTTAATTTCGTTTCGGTGGCAAAAAACTAATATACACATTCAAGGCCGCCGACTTCCGAAACTAACGTACCTACATAATTATTATCTTTTTTGTAAAAAAGTTTTAATTGAATTTGGTGGACCAACGCTTTTTGAACGTGTACTATTCCACCAATTCCTTAGTATATAAGATTTTTGATTCTCTGACAGCTTTATGAAATGTAAGAAAAATAATGATTTTGGTTATGAACTTTTAATTGTTACCATGTGTTTTGTTGTAAGTTTGATTTTTGCATAGCATTTGTTTAATAATGGTAGTGATGCAACAAATACTGCTTTTACGAATACGAATACCGATTGTACTATTCGTCGAATACGAAATCGAATAGGTACCTGATTCTACTATAGGTGGACGCAATTGTTAGTCGAAAGGGGTAAGAAAATTAAACACGTTAAGCAATATAAATATTTACATGTATAACTCGACTTTTTAACTGTCTCTTGGAGCTGTCAAAATCGTTAGGTTAAATGATTGAATTCGGCGCCTCCTTACCTCGGAACCCGCCGACGCCTCCTTACCTCGGAACCCGCCGACGCCTCTGTACGATCTAAATACTACTTCTGTCGTCTGCACAGTTCTATAATATTATTCGTTGTTGTTATTTAATATATACAGTGTAATATTTTGACGTTGACAGACGCACAGTTTAAAAAATAGAGTCATAATTTAATAATTAAATTTAACTATTTGGTACATTTTTATTTAAAAAAATAATAGTTGCCAGTTTTTGGCGACAAACGATTACTTTTTCTGTCTGTATTATTTCCTGCAGTTGAAAATAGCTTAGCTCAATACAATCCGCGAAGAATCGTAAGGAATGTTGACGTAAAATGAGCTAGAGTGAGAGAGAGCGAATGTAGATGCTTCTTCAAAACATGGCAATGTTGTGAAGAAGTATCTTCCTTCGCTCTTCGGTCAACAGACCATCTGTGGGATGTAAGAAAGTTTTATGATTTTATAAATTAATCTTTGTGTCTTGTCAACTCGGTCGCAAATTCGCAAGGCAATATCTATAATATGGGATTTCTAGGTAGTCACTAATTACGAATGTCATGAAAGTACCTATTCGGCGAATACGAATATTCGTATTCGTTACATCACTAAATAATGGTTTTGAACCGATTTTAACGTTCCTAGTTTTTAAGGTTGATTATGATACAAATGAGTAGGTATAACAAAAGTTAAGAATGGTTTTTGTTTTTTAATTTTATTTTTGACTAATTTTGTTTGTTCATGGATATGTTTTAATAATAAGCTTATTGTTTTAATGATCTTGTATACTATTCTGAAACATACCTAACAATAATTTCATGTTTTCGAAATAAAAGCATTTAAATCTTTTGATTATTTCTTTATAAATATTATAAACAAGAATTGAATTTTCAAATAGACATTATCTACTCCAAAAAGCTTTATCTGCTGTAGTTCGACTTTCATGTACTTATAATACAGATTTATTAATAATTATTTACTATTCTAATGTACACTAAGTACTGATTTTATATATTCGTAAGTTGCGTTACTACAAAAGTACTAACTTATTCCCATGTTTTTTTAATAAAACTCTTTTTAAACTATCTTTTGTTTTTATTTATTTCCCACTAGCGACCCGCCCCGGCTTCGCACGGGTATTTAACAAAAATTTCAAAATTAAAAATTATAATACACATACATAAACCCTTCTACGTCAGGTTACTAAAAAAAGAAAGTTTGAATAGTGTCACTGACTGGCAGGGCCACCATCAGGGATTTTAATTTTGAAAACGCAAAAAATTAGCCGCTAATTAGTCGAAATTAGTCGCCAAATATCAGAATTAGTCGGTCACTGGTTCAAGGGTTTATAAGTGGCCCTGCTGGAGAGACCCCCCAGCAGGGCCAAATTTATATCTCAAAAATTAGGGCACCTAGCGAAGATCTGTTTTCTCCCATATTTAGTCGCCAATTAGTCGCCAAATATCAGAATTAGTCTGTCACTGGTTCAAAAGATATAAGGGTTTATAGGTGGCCCTGCTGGAGAGTCTCCCCAGCAGGGCCACATTTATATCTCAAAAACTAGGACACCTAGCGAAGATCTGTTTTCTCCCATATTTAGTCGGAATCAGTCGCCAAGTTACTTGAAGAACTTTTTGAAAATTCATGTTCATAAAATAAAATTTGATTACAATTGACAATACGTTTTCAACGTTTAGTATTTTAAACATATTACTAAAGGTACGATATTTTTTTATTATTCTAACGTTAATTAGAGGTTAACATTGTAAACTGGTAAAACAGTTGCATGCGACTGTACATCTTGACACCAAATAGACCAAGAGCAAGGTTTAATGTTTTCAAAGAAGTTTAAGCCACTCTAAACTAGTAATTAAAAACATCCAACATGAATTTAATTGAGAATTTATCTCTCTCGGACATTTCTAAAGACTTTAAGACCGATAAAACTAAAAGTATATTACAAATATTAATAGAAATATTTTTTCTTGGTTATTTTTCGTGAACTCTTCGATCTAGCTCTTGGACTATACCTTACTAATTGAACTCATTAAATCTCCTAAACTAAGACCCGACTAAATCTGTAACTTGGCGACTAATTCCGACTAAATATGGGAGAAAATAGATCTTCGCTAGGTGCCCTAGTTTTTGAGATATAAATGTGGCCCTGCTGGGGAGTCTCTCCAGCAGGGCCACCTATAAACCCTTATATCTTTTGAACCAGTGACCGACTAATTCTGATATTTGGCGACTAATTAGCGACTAATTTTTTGCGTTTTCAAAATTAAAATCCCTGATGGTGGCCCTGCCAGAGTCAGTGACACGTTTGAATATTATTATTTTAATGAACTTTAATTTTTATTTTAATGTTTTTTTTTTTGTTATTATTTTTGTAAAAAGATCACATTATATACAAAACAATAGCAAACAGCTTATCAAATGAATACTAGGAAAGAGTCGATTCCAAATAGGTATTAAGATTGCATCGAGCAAAAAGCTAAAAAAGAACAGTTGCGGTTAAGTTGATAAGGACGAAAATAGTGTATTTACACAATTAAAATCTTAGATAATTATTACCATGGATAATGTGTTTACAATGTTTGTGAGGCAAACATATGAAATATGATATAATTTTTTTAATGGACTCATATAAAGTTGAGCAAAAATCTACGAAAACGCGTGCTGGCATTCAGGGGATTTCATGTACTTTTACATAGAAATATTCTGTAGACATTAATTCAACCCAATCTATAATATGTAATCTTATAATTTTGCGTCTCATATTTTCATAACATTGTCTAGAAGATTTAAAGTATTTTTATTCAAAATGCGCTCCGAATTCGCCATACAAAATTACCATGAACGCGCTGTGCCACCTAAATACATGCCACGCGCCACCAGCGTTGTTATTGATACGGCAATTGCCGTATTATACGGCATTCCACGATTTTTTTTTGTAAATATACGGTATACGGCAGGCTTCTCATTGCCGTATCACAAAATACGGCAATTGGCTAGGGGTGAAACTAAACGTTTTTTCACTAATAATATTCTAAATAAGGCAACACTAAAAGAAACCTGTAACAAAATTCCTCGCACCATGTCCAATATGGCCATTCAACGACGTACACAAAATGTTTCTATGCACTGATAGTAAACTAATTACTGTTATAGTGGGTAGACCAGGCTAGATTACACAAGTTGTTTTAGGACTTTAAATGACTTTTTTTTAAGAAGCAAATATAAAAAAAAAAACATAAAACTCGTATTATTTCAAAATCTAAAGCGATGATCCTATGGTTTTTTTTTACCTAAAATGAAGTCCTATTCATTAAGTATACAATGGCATCATAATATAAACATTTTTTAAAAATAAATAATGTAATACGGCAATTTAGTATTTTTTTCCCTTAAATACGGCAAACCAGACTGTGACATACGGCAGCTCAGATTTTTACGATAACAACACTGCGCGCCACCAACAATTCAGTCGTCCTCGAGAGCTCAGAGCGTGGTTATGTTACTTTGCAGAGCGAGCGCATCGTTCGCGAACTACCGTGTAAGCACACTCTGCTGCATAGAAAAACATGGTAAATGACATTTTCGATATCTTGAATTTAATTTCCCTACCCTATTCATTTAATGAATTTTATCATGTAAGCAATTCCGTTAATCGAATGTGTTAAACTTTTGTATATTTACATAAGTATTATGGCATCAACTATTGTTTTAGAAAATATTTAAGTATCTTATTAGGAAAAATGGGAAAGCGAAAGGAGAGGTATTTTAGTAAGAAAAGGAACCAATTCAAGAAAACAGCCGTTCTTCAAAATCGGTACGTATCATCTCCTAGTTTAAGATTGATTCTCTGTCTCTTGGAGCTAGATTCATAAATCCTATAATAATAATAATAAAAAAGCTGGTAACACGAACGTCAATAAGTCATATTTATTTTCATACTTATTTCCATTTTTATTCATATTAGTAGGTTTTTAACGACTTCAAAAAAGGAGTTATTAATTCGATACGTATGTATGTAATATTATTGGAACTGCGAGATATTTACATATGATGATCTATTAGGGCTTCCAACACATATACAAAATTTCATAGACGTATGTTTGTATGTATGTATGTTTGTCCACGCATATCTCTGAAACTATTAATCGGATCGTGACCATTCTTTTTTTGTTGGCTTACATTTACTCCAACTTAGGGCACAGTGAAAATTTCATCAAAATCGGTTAAGTAGTTTTCAAGATAATGGACCTCCTGGCCTGGCTTATTGATACGAGCAACGGGTGTGGTGTCAAAGGGAAAACATTTCAAAACAAAAAAACAAGGTTCTCAGTAATGGAAACAGGACGACCCAGCTTTTAACATTTATTGAGCACGGGTGCTACTACATGATACTTTCTGAAGGTCTGATGAAAAAAGCTCATTTAAAAAAAAAAAAAGTATTTTCTTAAAGACCCTCTACAACCGCGAGGTGTGCAGTCTCAGAGAATATTTTCTCAAGGCTGACGTGGGTATGCACCGAGATGTCGTCGCAGTGGACAAGGTACTCACTCCGTTGTCCTTGGCTAAAGAGAACTGGTGCAAACCTGTGGCGTTTAGTACCAACGACTGCAAGGAAGTATGGCAAAGCAAGGTGCTCCACGGACGCTAAAGTACGCGAAAATAGAAATTTTGAGTTATTTCTGTTTTTGATGAAAGGTACGATGTACGGTTTTAAAAGTTTGAACGATTTTTACTATTGTAATGTATTTATATTTCTTTTATAAATAATAACTAAGCATTTTTTGATGCAGTAGAGACTAAAGCAACAAAATCCTTCATTCAATTGTTTATTTAATCACAATACCGTAACACGTAGTATGAAATAAAGTTAAAAATTAAATTGACATGTTTTACAAAATTAAATAACGACTTTTTTTATTATCTGGTAATTCAATACAAAGTGTGACCGCCTCTGTTGTTTAAAATTTGTCGGCTACGATTTTTTGTCTGTTTTGCAAAAAATGTTTAATTGAAAAGACTGCACATTTTTTCTTTCATTTAAACCAAATTAGAAAAAATATGAAGCTTAGGTAAAAATAATGTACTAGAATTATACTCGCTCACAATCCATATGATGCCATATTTTACTAAATGTAAGTTACCAAGTTTTGTTTTTCAACAGCCACGCACGTGTGCGAGTGCAGCTGTGTGCGTGATTCGAAGTGAGCGAGTGACACGAAGTTAAATACCTAATTATTAGCGCTTGCCGATTTTGTTCGGCACAGTCTTAATAAAACTAAAAAGATTGAAATAAAAAAAACCCGACTGCAAAACAACTGGTAAGAGAAAAATGAGCATTATAAACTATAGAATTACAAACCAATAGCCTGAAATATGATGTAACTTGTTTGTTCCCGCCTGCAGTACCAAAATTCAATAGATTATACCTAATGCTTGTTTTTCTCTTTTCAGTTATGTGTTTTTGCAGTCGGGTTTTTTGTTTTTTTTTTTTTAATAATTTTATTGTTAATTATAGAAATAGATGGATGGCACGATAATGTTTACTCATTGAAATGGCACTCTATAATGTCACGGCGGGGTACCGCTAAGTTTAAAGGAATACCTACCTAGCTAAAATAGGTAGATTGCAAACTTATAACGCTCCCAGACTTAATAATTTAACACCCAATGTAACTAGATTTGCAACAAAAAGATCGTATCGAAGCATGTTGGTTGGAAATGCTAGTAAATTAATAAAGCGTCTGATTTAAGCGGCACCCCGCCGCGACATTATAGCGCCATTTCAATGAGCAAACCTTATCATGCCATCCATCAATTTCTTGAGATGACGTTTTGAAGATTTGTTGCTTTATTACTACCTAGGTGCCAAGGTTGTAATTCGGTCTGTCTTAAACTTTTTATGGTGAGGTTGCTTCGAAAAAATTTCAGCTCCTGCAACTAGGTTACGGCTCCAAAGGGGGCTGTGAGGCTGCCCTACACTCCTTATCGACCTACCTAAATTCTGGGAAAGGAGAGGTCATCCTGAAGGTTGACATAAAGAATGCCTTTAATTCAGTTAATAGGTGTCCCTATTAACTGAATTGAAGGCATTCTTGCTGGCAGAAACTAAAAAAAAAATTAACCAAAATAGTTTTCTTTGGCAATATGACACCCTTCTAAATTACTGTATCGGGACAACCATGGCGTGTTTCATAGCGATGGGCCGAGTCGACTTTTTGGTAACTCGAGTAACTCGAGTTGACTCGCTTACCAACTCGGGTTGCAACCCGAGTTGACTCCACTCAGTCTGTCGAGTCGCCGCGTCGTCCGTCCGAGTCAGTAAATGCTCAACTCGGTGCATCGTTCCGCGGGTTGCTAGTTTGCTACGTTCGCGGTTCCCCGGGTCGGGTCCGGCGGGCTGCGTGGGGTCGAGTCAATGGTGGTAGTCAAATAAAAATGAGCCCGTTCAAAAATCAGACGTTTATTATTATTATTATTATTTATTATTAAGGTGTTTACAAAGTTTGTAAACATCAGATCACAAAACGAACTACTTATGTAGCACAAAATAATGGTAATATTTTTACCTTTTATAAGAAACTAAAATAAATGTAATGGCACTTTATTCCTTAAATTAAACACCGCACCGTTTGGTATTTGGTTTGCTCATCTATCTATCAACTAACAGGAGCATAACTTGCAAACTACTTTAGTTTTGTCATCTGTTTTGGAAAAAAACTCCTACGCAACACTTTTTTTACTTCCAGGAGACATTCTAAACTTATTAAAGCCAACAAAACAAACAACACTTAAACTAATAAAACTGCAACAAAACAATACACAACGAACGAAGTAACAATAACAAAAAAGTAAACAAAACAAATAAGCGAGCTGGCTTTCTATGCCAAAACTCTCTCATCAGTTCTGTCTGACTAACCGTCTGATAAGAAACCAACAACGAGAACTATCTCTTTCACTCGCGGCTCGGACGTTCGGTCGTCGGGCTGAGTCGGGCTCGCTCGGAGTCGTTCGGGCCTCGCGACTCGCGGGCCGCTAGCCAACCCGCCGCATCGCCCGCTGCGCACGCTCTCCGGGTCAACTCGGTTTGCAGATATTTTGACTCGGGCTGACTCGCTTACAGTCTGACCCGAGTTACTCGAGTTAGATAACTCGAGTCGCCCATCGATAGTGTTTCAACCATTTGTGTGCACGAACATGTCTGTTTGTCCCGAGTCTGGGTGTAATTATCTATATACGTATGTATTTACAAAAAAAAGTAGTGTAGGTATGTAGTATATCAGTTCTCTGGTTTCCGTAGTACAAGCTCTGCTTAGATCAGATGACCGTGTGTCAATAATGTCCCAAGGTATACCTACAGGGCTATTGGTAAAACACCAACAACCTCTTAAGGGTGATCCCTTAGGACAGAGTTCCTCAAACTTATGGCCCCACGTACCCTTGTTAAAATTCCCAGACGATAGCGCACCCCTAAACCTCCTTCCCCCCACCCTGTAAAGAATATCTATCTGTAGGTAGTAGAAAATACGGCTTTTTATTTTAATTAAAGTTATCAAATACAGTGTCAGAAAGAAAATTAATGTGATAGGTGAATGAGTGGGCTTGTCACAAATTGAGTCGATTTTAGGAGTAATTTTGGTCAATTCCGACTCGGCTCGCTTGCCAGCCATCCAGCCGCCAATACGTAAAACTTGTCGCGAACCCCCTTCCGGCAAATGGCGAACCCCTAAGGGTTCGCGGACCCCACTTTGCGTAACCCTGCCTTAGGATATTATTTTATCTTAATTTTTGAATTTTGAAATAAAACACTTCTGTAATTCGGTTGAACTTAAAACTGTTTTGGATACTTTTGTCGCAGTTCGTTAGTAAACAAATTGCTGTATAAGCATACAGGGTTATTGGTAAAACACCAACAACCTCTTAAGGGGTCATTGTACTCATCATTATGAACAACTTTTACTATGGGACCAAACCTGAAATCACGAAAAAAAATCTGCTGTTCAGTACATTTTGGAAGAATTATGCTAACATAAATGTACTGAACAGCTGATTTTTTTCGCGATGTCAGGTTTGGTCCCATAGTAAAAGTTGTTCATATTGATGAGTACAATGACCCCTTAAGAGGTTGTTGGTGTTTTACCAATAACCCTGTATTATAAAAAAAAACCGTCTGGAATCTCCTGTTGCCTGTCAACAAGGTGAACCCCTCGGGCCAGTGATGTTTAGTTTAGCCATTCACCCAATTATTCGACAGCTAAATTTCAAATTTAACATTTGGTATCTCGATGATCCCAAGGAGCAAAATATATCATAATATAATAAAACAATAGTGCCTTTGGTTTTGTATTTTCGTTTTTTGCCACCGACTTCCGAAATTAAAGTTATTTTTCACGTTGTAGTGTTTTGTTTTGGAAGTCGGTTTTATTTTTTGCTAAAAACTTTTTATTTTTCACTCTTTAATTGTGTTACCTTCCCCACACAAATTCGAATACTGCTACCACATACAAAACAGTGAAAATAACAGTGATATGAAGTTATTAAAACATCATCCACATAAACTTAAGTGGGAAAAATACGCATTATTAAAGTTAACTCAAAAACTACCCAAGCAAAGTTAATAAAATTTGTATGGGAAACAAAAAAAAATTTTCCAAATCGGTCCATCCGTCTTTGAGTAATCGCGTAACAAACATACAAAAAAAAAAAAACAGACGAATTCAGAACCTCCTCTTATGAAGTCGGTTAAAAAATGAAAGGGAAAATCATTTACGGGCGATCTGAGGTCGGGAAGTGGAAGGGAACATTTCTAGTATTAGTTTACCAGCTTTCATATCCTCGGTCCACTGCACTGAGAAATTAATCAGGAAAATCCTAGCCTCCACACTGGTTAATTTTGATGTGCCTTGTTTTACCGAGCCTATGGATACCTGGAGACTCGTTTGCCCGAATTCAGACCTACCCGACAATCTGTCTTCCCAGAGACGGTGGGATGAGCCGTAGTACAGAACAATTTACTTGACACGTCTGCTACTACTGCGGAGCGTGCGCGCCTACTGGCTGTGGGTAAGTGGGAATCGGGTCTGTGGCTCCATGTACTACCATCGTCGAACATAGGCACTTTGTTCGACGACACTACTTTCCGCCTCGCCGCTTCCCTGCGACTAAGAGTAATCTGTTGTTCTCATCGCTGTCGCTGTGGTGAAGTTGTCAACAGCCTCGGACACCACGGCCTGTCTTGCAGCCGGAGTGCGGGTCGCTTAGCGCGGCACGCCACCATTAATGACATCATCCGATGAGCCCTTGTCACCGTCGGCGTTCCAGCTGTATTAGAACCCAATGGCTTGGTACGCGACGATGGCAAGAGACCGGACGGCATGTCTTTATTTCCATGGAAGGTGGGTCTCTTGTGTTCAAGTCTCTTGGGTACATTACCAGTCGACAGCGATGCGGATGAATTTTTCGACGCCATATTTTAGTTTAAGATTTTATCTTAAGTTTTAAATTCTGAAATAAAACATTTCTGTAATTCCGTTGAACTTAAAACTGTGTTGGAAACTTTTGCCTGAGGTCGTTAGTAAACAAATGTAAGTAGCTGTATAAGTTCTATGTTCTATGTTATTGGGTTTGGTTTCCGCACTTAATCCTTCAAGTGGACCATTGTGCGTGAGCCATAGCGGCCGTCGGGGTTTATTCCAACCAGCCCACCTCCCTCCAGAAGTTGGTCACGGCTTCTGGTCTGTTCAGAACATCTGTTAAAGATTTGGGTGTCCCGAGGGTTCTGTTCTAATCTGGGCAACGCCTGTGCACTCGAAGAGCACATGCGGAACGGTTTCCTCAGCCTCCATGCAAGCTCTGCACAGAGGGCTGTCCGTTATGCCCATTGTGTAAAAGTGTTTGTTCAGCGAGCAGTGTCCTGTGATGGTCCCCGTCATCAGGCGCAGACTAGTTACAGACACAGACAGTTAGTTTGCCATCTAGGCTTGGCATAGCCTCCCTGGACTGCCTGCACCCTGGTGCCGAGGACCACCACTCCTCTGCTTTTGTTTGGGTGATCTCTTGCAGCCATCTGCGTAATTAGTTGAAGGGGATGGGTACGATTGGTTTGGGTCCATAGACTGACGCACTGGATGCCCTCCTAGCAAGTTCGTCCGCTGCGTCGTTACCCAAAGACCCACTGTGTCCTTTTATCCATTGCAGTGTTACTGTATTGCGGTTAGATACCGTTGCTCGTTCTAACGCATTGTGACATTCTAGTATTAATCTTGAAGTAATATATTTTTTCTCTAAGGTTTGGAGTACTGAGGCACTGTCGGAGAGTATACGTATATGGGTATCCGTAACTCTCCTGGCCTCTATGGCATACGCCGCTTGAATAATGCCCACACATACTGCCTGGTAGACAGTGTTGAACATTCCCAGCGGGCTGGATATGTAAATGTTGAGGTCGTGCGAGAAGACTCCGGCACCGGTTCCGGAGTCGGTCTTTGACCCGTCAGTGTAAACCCTCAGCTCGTTCGGGCCCGAGTGGTCACGCTGTTCTTCCGTGAGTATTATGTTGTAGTGTTTTTGAAAGTAATGTTGTTTCGGGGCTCTGTCGCAGGCTGATGCCATCATTGGCCGTCTTTTGATCGCATCCTCCCTAATGCGTATGTGTTTAACCCTGGAGTCTTTGCTCAGGGTTCCGGTTATATTGAGCCTAAAGGCGGCCAAGGCTGCCTCCTCCCTCACAATGAGGTGTAGTCCAAGCATTGCCTGTAATGCGGCCGTAGGTGCGGTTCTCATGCAGCCAGTGATTGCCACACAGGCTAATCGCTGTAGTTTTTCGAGATCTTTCCGGGTTGTGCTCAGGTCTGTCCTGGGCCACCAGACTAGTGAGCCATAAGTAATGATCGGTCTGATAACTGCGGTGTATAGCCAGTAAGTGACCTTGGGGTTAATCCCCCAGTTCCTGCCAAGCAGTCTCTTACACTGCCACAGGGCTATGCTGGCTTTTGGGGTGATGTAATTAGTATGTCTTGCCCAGTTTAACTGTTTGTCCAAAAAGATGCCCAGGTATTTGGTTTCAGTCGATAGGCTTAGGGTAGTTCCAAAGAATCGTGGTAGTTGTAGTGTTGTCAGCTTCCTCTTTTTTGTAAAAAGAATCAGCTCGGTTTTGGTAGGGTTCACTGATAGTGTATGTTTATTGCACCAGTCCTCTACTATCTTCAAGGCCTGACGCATGAGATTACATACGAGTGTTTTCGTGGGTGCCGTTTATTATTATGGCTATGTCATCAGCGTAGCCAACAGTGAAATATCCTTTATCATTGAGTGTCTTAATAAGGCTGTCTACGACCAGGTTCCATAGCATCGGAGAAAGGACGCCCCCTTGCGGGCAGCCCTTTGCTACAATGGCCCTTGTAGTGTCGTATACCTATAGCTGTATAAGTATACCTACCTAAACTTATTCACGCGGACAGCATTTAGCTTTGATTTTGTACGTGACCCGTTATCTAGTTCGTATAGTTGATCAAAGCATAGCGCTGTCAACAGTGACGTGAGGCCGGTTTCGTAAACATGTGTGAGGTGTAGTTTGGTGTAAATATGAGCGTGTATGAACAGAGTGAGGTGTAGTTTTGCGCATGCTTCAGTATATTGTTCGTAGCGCTATCTTGGTTTTTTATTTAGTCTGAGATTAGATAGATTGTTTTGTGAAAATGTGACGATTTATGGACTCAACGGACGGATGCGGTACCTAACGCCTCTCCATACAAAACTGATGGTTTTCTTTGGGCAAAACCTAAATTGAGCTGATGGTGCAGTTAGTCCCTATGAGTTATATTGATGATTAAAAACTGAATTATTATAATTTTCGTTTGAGTGATTATGATGTTACTTACCTACTTACATTCAACCTTTTCCTTCCACATCTGCGTCCGCATCAGCTCCGTAGACCGGCAGTGGTAGCCCGCGAAATTTAAGTTAGAGTGCAGTTCTACCTGATTTAGAAGATGACTGTGTTATGCTATCAGATTCAGCCAGGAATCGAAATTACTTTTATTTAAACCGTCTTATCTTCACTGTATCAGTTCGATTCCATGTCAAAGAATGGATTCTGCATCGCGCAGCTCGAGCGCATGCGAGAGCAAGGTGATGCAGAACCCCAATAATTATACCATAGGTACTGGTAGTAATTTGTTTTTTTTTTTTTCTAAAAAACTGAAAATGTATTGGTTAAGTAGTTATTTTTGCGGTTGTAACACTCTTGTAGTGAGAGTAAGAGCCATATACGAATAATATAATAATGAATATTAGTTTGGCAAAGTAAAGTTTAGTCAAAGTGGGATCTGTGTGCCTCGGCTCGCCGCGAATGATCACACGATGAGAGTAAATAGGTAGTTGCCAATGCTAGGAGACTGGCAGGTAGGTAAAATGATGCCAACCCCCCCCCCCCCCCCAAGCCAAGGTATGATAGATACCCTAACACTCTGTAGGTTTCCCACAAGAGTGCCCTTACAAAGTTTTTGTAAACTTTATTTCCACGCCATCTAGTGTCTTCGTGTAGAATGAAAAACGCAGAATCATGATTGGTTGGTATGCAAGGTTATTAGGATTTTGTACGTCAGTCAGCGTTGCCAATTTAGCATATTTTATGCTAAATTTGCCAGATTTTCTTTCTGCTTAGCATTATATTTCGTCGTTTAGCATATACCATATTTTTTTTAGCATATTATTTAATATATCCCTTCTGGTGCCATCGGTTTTACAACCACTTAAGTCAAAATTTAGTCTAGTGGTAAAGTAAAGACGCCAGCACGTCAAGCTACCACAATCTGTCAAATTTCTTGAATAGATTTTCAACTTTATCGCTAAAGCATTAGGTTCAAGGTTGATTGGGAAAATCTGACAGTTTCAGGTAGGTTGACCTGCTGGCGTCTGTACAATCACACCCGTCGGGTACTCTGGTCCGACACTATTGCGATTATCTATGAAACTATGTCTTCTTTCTGTCTTATTCTTATGGTATAGTGAACACAAAAGACATAAATAACATATTAAATGGGAACACACATCTACCGTACAGTTCTGGAAAGAAGTTATCCTAACTAATATTATAAATGCGAAAGTAAGTTTGTTTGTTTGTTTGTTACCTTTTCATGCCTAAACCACTGAACCGATCATTCTGAAATTTTGCATATACGTTGTCAGGTGTACAGACACAGACCTAGGGTACCTATTATCCCGGAAAAAAGTACTCTTCCCGAGGAAAACAACAATAACTTTCTTTATTGATAATAGATGGCGCCACGTGTCTTTCGAATCAAGATTGAATTATTATATTATTACAGAAACTTGAGTAGTATGTCAAGAGTTTTTTTTTTAATTTTTGTACTTAATACATTTTTTGAGTCTAGAGTGTCGATAGACCGGTTTATCCTAACTATCCTAACTAACATTATAAATGCGAAAGTGTTTGTTTGTTTGTTGATTACGCTTTCACGCTAAAACGGCTCAACGGATTTGAATGAAATTTGGCACTTGCGTAGACCATGACCTGGAGAAGGACATAGAGTACTATTTATCCTGGATCGCAGACGACGTCGCGGGCGACAGCAAGTCCAATATAAAGTTGCAGCTGGAAATAACCGGCCTCTATGCCTGGAGGCTTTTATTGAGTTATAAAGTTCTGATTACGTTTTTAGTTTTGTATTTTTATTTCTGCTTGAGTATAGTTTTCGATTTTTTTTCCTTTTTGGTATATTGGCTGACAGTGAATTTAATTTAATTTCATGTTTTGTTGCGTAATACCTAAATTATTTTGCGCAGTGCTGTACACAATCAAGTTTTTTTTTTTAACTGAACAGACAGCTGTGCTGCTGGGGAGTTTGTTGCGCCACTTCTCCCCAGCTAAACCACTAGGAAGTGGTGAAGAGTGGGCGTTTTGGGCGACTGTCTTATGTAATTTTGACGTACAGACGACAAGTGCTGATTCTCAGCCTAGTTTGAATAAATGACTTTTGATTTTGATTCCTTTTGCAGACTGATCTAAGTTTGCAATACCTCTGTTGTCATTACCGCACTCAAACGCGGAGATTGAATGCGTTTTCAATCAAATTTACTTACTTAGTAAAAACTAAGCTTCGGGATCGTTTGGCGGTGCCAACCTTAAATGCCATTTTATATGTCAGATTTGGCCTGAAGAGGACATGACAGTGCTGTTATTCTTATACAGTTCCATAATTATGTCGAACTGCGCTATAAAAGTATAGTCGCCAGCACATCAAGCTACTACAGTCTGTGAAAGGAGATGTTCCAAAATTTATGGACCTTGGGCCAGGTATGTGTACACTAAACATAAAAATAGGGAAATATATTTACAACAAGTTCTCAACTGTCCAATTACTTAAAAATGCCTTTGTTTACTGGTAAACAACAATTAATTGACACTTGAAATAACAACACAACAAAAAATCATCATGGGGGTAAGCTGTCATTTGAATTGATTAATGATTTTGACATCTTTAATACTCAAGAAGAGGACTAGAGGACTGAAGTGACACTGTTGTGACAGCTGACAGTCCTCTTTCTATGATCAGTGGTCGATCTATGGTTTACTGTCATCGTTTTTATGTACAGAGTAACTAAATCGGTGAGACGCCATGTTGAAATAATTGATAAATATCAATTCCCTACCACGACAGTATACATCTAATTGGAATGGCCGAATTCTACGGATTTTTCTCGTTTTTTTGAGGTAGTACATAGACCTGACCCATTTTGAAACATCTTCCCAAATGTTCCCTCGATACCGGGATATAACACTCAGACCACCGCTTTTAACAACCAAAATGATGGTGTCGTCGCCTATATCAGCTGTGAGTTAGAGAAGTCGGTAGAGGTCCCACAGTTCGAGGATGCTAACTGTATGATAATCAAATTATCTAACAAAGTGTCTATTGTCGCCTTATACAGATCTCCATCATATAGAAACTTGGCACCTTTCTTTAACAATCTTGATGCAGTTTTCCACAAATTGTCTAAATATCCGACTGTTGCTCTTATTGGTGATATTAATATCAACATAAGTTATCAAAGTGGTGATTTGAATTCTGATGAATATCTAAAAATTACTGCCTCCCACGCGTTACTTCCAGCTCAGATGTTCCCCACAAGATTGACAAACTGCCTTGACCATATTTTGCTAAGATCACCTAACCCCACCACATCTCTCGTGTTAGATAGCCCCATTACTGACCATCACCCTATTGTTCTGTTCTGCAAGCAATCTGTCACTGGGCTTGCACGCAAACATTCAATCCCAAAAACCAACATCCCTGCCGTTATTTCCGATATTGCCAATACAGATTTCTCCCCTATTCTTAATATGAATGACCCAAACATAGCTGCTGAATCTTTGGTTTCTCTACTATATTCTTCTGTTAAAAAGTATACATGCATCACAAACATTCCGAGCAGAAAGCGTATAGTCAAGCCATGGATTACGCCTGGTCTTCTGAGATGCATACGCCATAGAGACAAACTATTCAAGAAGTTCAAAAAAAATCCTGAAAATGAAACCCATAAACACATTTATTGTCGATGTCGCTATAAAAACTTCTGCAATATGCTTTTAAAAAAAGTGAAACGCGAATTTGAAAGATCTCAGTTTCAGAGGGCCATTCGTAATCCAAAAGCTACTTGGCGCCTTATTATACAAATAGGTAACCTGGACCAGAATAAAAATGCACCTACGGAACTAATAAAATGTCATAATGATCCCATTTGTTCAGTGAATGTGGTTAACCAGTACTTTGCAAATGTAGGCAAAAATCTGGCTTCTAAAATTACACAATCCGATTTTTATGCTTCAATCATTAGCGACAAAGACAAACTGACCACCACTACCTTGTCTCCATCTGGATCTATCGTGTTGCATGAGGTAACTGCAGCTGAGATTGATACGACCATTCTGAGTCTAAAGGACAACTGTGCTATAGGGCATGATGGCATATCAACCTCTATTATTAAGGCCACTCGGCATGTCATTGCCCCTGTTCTTGTTCATGCTTTTAACCTATCTTTGTCCTTGGGTATTTTCCCTGAAGTCTTTAAAACAGCTATTGTCCACCCAATTTTTAAAGCGGGAGATAGAGGCGGTAATTATAGACCAATATCCGTACTTTCTAGTTTATCTAAAATTTTCGAAAAAAATTATAAATACAAGATTGATAATTTTTTTAAACAAAAATAACGTGCTAGCTCCGAATCAATTCGGTTTTCGAGCTGGAAAGTCCACTGAAGATGCAGTTCTGGAACTCACTGACACAATTACTTCAAATTTTAATAAAAAACAAAAAACTATTGGAATATTTTTAGACTTATCCAAGCTTTTGACACCGTCTCTATCCCCTTGCTGCTTTATAAGCTTGAAAGTGTTGGCATTCGTGGTACTGCTCATGGTATTTTTCACAGTTACTTAACAAACCGAAGACAGGTAGTAAAAATTGATAACCACCTAAGCGTAGAGGAGGAATTATCCTTTGGCGTGCCTCAGGGTAGCGTACTCGGGCCTACCCTCTTCCTCATTTACGTGAATGAACTATGCCGGTTATCTCTTCCAAGCACCAAAATCATCGCATATGCCGACGACACAGTTCTTTTAACTAATGGCAAGGACTGGTCAGACACTCGAAAGGCTGCAGAGAAAGCCTTAGGCGTGGTAATGAAATGGCTGACTATGAAACTCCTCACGCTTAACGTTAACAAAAGCAAAATTATACCTTTTACTCCTGGTTTAGGTAGCCAACATCTTTCAAACTGAAAGCACACACGTGTCTCAACAGCAATACAACTCCTTGCTTGTGCTTGAAAATGCTTTCCCATTGAGCGCGTGGACAATATTAAATACCTTGGCGTGTATATTGACAACCTTTTAAAATGGAAAAGGCAGGTAGACTCAATTGTGTTGCGTGTGAGAAGGTTAATCTACATTTTCAAAAAGCTAAGATCAGCCACGGATTTCGATTGCCTAATCACTATATACTTTTCATTGGCTCAATCAGTCCTAGGATATTGTATCAACTCGTGGGGAAGTGCTCTTAAAACAACCATGTGAAGAGTCGAAAGAGCGCAGCGTGCAGTGTTAAAGGTAATCGCACACAAACCTATAAGATTCCCAACAAAAGACCTCTTTCTATTCTGCAAAGTCCTAACTGTCAGACAGTTATATGTATTGCAAACAGTTGTCAGAAAGCATGGGCAGTTGCAATATGAACCTAAATGTGTTACTGTAGGGCGCCGCGCGGATAGAGTTTGTGCTACGGAACTCTGTAGCTGTAAGTTGTAGTTTTAGACACATTAGTTCTAGGCTCTACAACAAGATCAACAAAGAAGTAAGAAGTCCCTCTAACGAGGAACATTCTTAGGAAGAAATTAACGAAATGGCTAAAATCAAAGACGTATGATGAAACCGAAAAACTTATGGAAATATAACATAAAAAACTCATACTAACACTCACACACCCTTACACACTCTCCTACACACAGCCTTACACACCCCTACCCACATACATCACGCACGCACAACTATTTCACTATAAAATAAATAAAATAATATAATAATATCCTAGGACATTGTTTACACACGGTCGTCTGATCCCAAACTAAGCAGAGCTTGTACTATGGAAACCAGATAACTGATATACTACATACACTACTTTTTTTTTGTAAATACATACTTATATAGATAATTACACCTAGACTCAGGACAAACAGACATGTTCATGCACACAAATGTTTGTCCTGGATGGGAATCGAACCCACGACCAGCGGCATGGCAGGTGGTATCTTAACCAACCACGCCATCTGGCCTGTCATTTAATTAATTAACTATATTTAATTAATCTAATTTAGTTCAAAAATAATCCTAGTTTTCTTTTAGTTCTTACAGACACTTTTTGTTATTCTGGAACTACTTGTGTTGTTTTGATTCTGGAGGTGGTCGTTGATGGCTGCGCCACAGTTTTAAACTATTATTGCTGCCATCATCGTTACATAAATATTGTTAAATGTTTTATTTAGTTCAAAATAAAGATTATTATTATTATATCTCCTTTCTTTAACAGATTTTCAACTTTATCGCTAAAGAATGAGGTTCAAGGTTGATTGGGAAAATTTGACAGTTTCGCGTAGCTTGACCTGCTGGCGTCTGAACCAAAGAGACTTATGATTCGGTTTCTCACTCGTCCACATCTACAGCTGCTGTAGATGTTCAAAATATCGACTGTTTATTTCAAAACTTGGTGTAATCCTACGTACAGCCAATTTGTATATTTTATAATAATTTTGATTAAAATTAGTTTTTTTTAAATTTGTCATTTTATTTTAGCACTTTAAAAAAAACTAGCATATTTTTGGCATTTCTTTAACAGCACTTTAGCATACTTCGTATCAGCCTAGTTGGCAACACTGACGTCAGTATGTTATCAGTTTCAATTTTCATTCAATGTTAGTTCAAACCGGAGGTGAAAATAAACGGACGCGTGTCAAAAATCAGCTAAAAGTGCCAAAACTATTTTTAGTTCGGCATTAGATACCTGTCGTTGTGCGTTTATTCAGCCACTTGTGTGTGTGTTTTTTTTTAAGTTCATCTGGAAATAAATTAAATATTAAAATGGATATGGATGAATTCGATGAGGATGAATTCGATGATGATAACTATAACAATGATACTTTGATTGACACGGAGAATTTACCGGTGATGCGTCTATTGACTCCATTTAATACGGAAGCATGTGGAATTTATGGCAGGTTAGTGGAAGCCGGAATGTTAACTTTTTAACGTTAATAAAACGTAACAAAAAAAATCCAAAATGTATGCAAGTACAATAAAATTTGCATAAAATTAGCACAACAAATACTGTTTTTATCAGTTCGACTTAGCTCATTCTTGGTTTTATTTTACAGCACGAGACAACGAGTTTTAGAACTTTATTTTTTGTTTTTTATCTATGTGTCCATGACGTGCTTCGCAAACGCTCCACTGGCAATGTCAATGTCACAGCAATGTCATCACAATTCACTAATTCACAATCACAACATTCGAATGTTTTCTCAAAATAACATCCATTCGGTTATGGCATAAAATTTTAACAAAAGCAACAAAGAATGAGTTCGCCAAAACATGCACAGTCTAAGTCTAGCTCACGCTCACCTTCTCCAACTGCTGCTACAGGAACAATTAAAAAGGCCGAAATTAATGGCGATGCCATTGTGAGTGCAGATCCAGAACGTGATGAGGATTATTATAGGCGACCCGATTTTATTTACGGGGGCCCATTTATAGCTGTGAAATTACCTTCCCCATTTTTGGATACTTGTACGCCGATGAATATTCCGCTGCAGGGGACGTTTAGAAAGTATGTATTACCTTTCCGTGAATGGTATACTATTTGATTGTATATGACGATCACCTGATCATTTTTCCGTGAAGAAGCTAAAGAGTTTGTTATCCCAATTCTTGAGAAAGGTTATCTAAGGTTATAGACTATGTAACATCACGCTAGGGCTCAGGAGCCGAACAAAAAGCAAAGAGAAAAAACGGCAGGTGAAATCGTGGGGCACAGCCAGTAATCATATATAATCGCTTGGCAATAAGTGTAATTGGTACTTACTTTATGAAATTAGTGATGTGTATTGGTTTTGAACCATGATAAAATTAAATATTCATATTCATTTATTCATGAAATATAAGCTTAACAGGTTACACCAAATCACTTATATCTATGCTAATTCTACAAAATTAAATTAAACAATTTAATTAAAACTTCTTCGAGTAAATAATTTTATTAATACAAAAACATACAACTAATATATACAAATCTTAAACTTGAAATAAACCTATGTCTCGGCTAAAGTCGAATAATAAATGTGGAAAATAAATTCACGCCTTTTACGTAATAATATTTCTATAGCCAGTACTAGATGATAACAACTAATAGACAAATATGGAAAAACGGACATGTTGCACCAACCCCTAATACATTGGGATAAGGACAAGAGAATGATGGTGATGTGTATAGCCAATAATATCCTACTGCATACTGTGCAAATATATTGCCCCATAATCCCTATAGGCACCTTATACAGATTTCTTGTGGTAACCAAATCAAATCATTTACCAGTTATTTTTAAATTAACCTATCCTACTATATAATTTCATGTAATGTTTTTAATTTCACGAAATGTCAGCTCATAATACTATTTTTAGCAACTTTACTATGATCATTTTTTTTTGTATACTCCTTAGATTTTAAACGATTTTCAGCTTTATCTCAATGGAATATGATTTAAAATTGCAAGTTTTAGTTAAATCAGCTGTTATGCGAAGCATCCTCATACATAGTTTAATATAAAGCACTATGAACTTTATTGTCGAAGTAATAAAGTTGCGTTATCAATTTATTATCAATTTACATAGTTGAATATAATACGACAACTTCATCATGCTTTTGGAGTGTGCTTAATAATTTCAATGTCTTTATCAGAGCCCGGATAGCTCAGTCGGTAGAGCATTGGACTTTTAATCCAAGGGTCCAGGGTTCAAGTCCCTGTTCGGGCGGTATCTTTTTGCGTTTTGTTTTTGGTTTTTCTATAAGATTCTGTTTTATTTTTCAATTATAAAATGTATTTTTGACATTTTTTTGCTGAATATTTGAGTAACTTTTTAATTTTAAAAATTGTAGAACTTCAAATTATTACATCACCTCGGAAATATTTTCGTACTTAAATGTATTTTTTTTTTGTTTTTTCAGGAGTTTCGCTTATTATTCGCTGAAGGAGAGGCTGCCTGTTATTTTAACTAAACTCATTGATTACTTGTCAAGAGAAGGATCTAAGATTGCAAGTGACAATTCTGCGGTATGTATTCATATAATTTTTTGATAAACTGATATAACTACACAAATGGGTAACCTGTTTCCTTATAGCAAGTTAGCAATACTTACCAACCTTACCAATTTTCTGTTCTTTCTTACAGTGAAACTAAAACAGACACACTTAGTCATTATTTCAAGTACCTACAGAAATCAAGCAGCTTATCAACATATTATACTTCTTTTTGATTATATGTAATCTTTTTTATTTATTTATAGTTATATCATGAAAACCCATTCCTGACATAATCTTTATCACATAACAAAGTGGCAATTCTGTTGCCAAGGTTACATCGATTATTATAAATAACTACCTAAGCACCTGCCCTTGATCTAGAATAAAATATCCTATGATACTCTGCAATACTATAGCTTGCCATTTCAGAAACAAAAATTCGGAATCGAATCCTTAGTTCCGAAGATTACCCATACAAACTTATTTTTACCTGTTTATAATATTATCATAGATTTTATTCTATTTTCTTGCAGTCCCCAGAAGATGTTCAAAAATTCATGCAATCGGTTGTTAAATTGAAAAATGACTTGGTTACTAATAAAGACTATGACTCGCTAACGTTACAGTCACCAAATGCTGAAAAATGGAACCGTTGGATCGAAAGTCAGGATAGCAAGAAATATTTTCTTAACTCATGGATGTTTACCGAGTGTTATGTTTACCGAAAGCTTAAGGAAGGTTGTGAATTAACGTAAGTATAATTTACTATACTTGGATTATTAAAAAAACTTGAATGATTAATAAAACTTCCTTTCCTTATGTTCATAACAGCGCCATCTCGTATCATTTGTAGAAAACTGATGTTAATTTTACAACTGCTCACAGTAGATGGCGCTAAATTAAATAGACACTATTGGTAACACTTATTATTCAGTCATGAAATTAGATTCTATGTCTTCTACAGTGAGAAAAATATTATTTTAATAAGATACTAGCCGACCCAACAGACGTTGTCCTGTTAAAATTTCAATAATTCATACAAATATGAACGAAATAAAATGCACTTTCTGTTTTCCCGAATTTTCTAATTTTCCCGGCAAGTTTTAAAACATTTTTTTTCATACAAACCTTGTCCTGACAATTACAAACAAGACAAAAAGAATTAGACAAATAAGTGCAAACGTTCTGAAGTGATGCGCGTACATCATTCGGCAATTGATTTTTATTTATATAGATTTTTAAACAAACTATAAATGAAGATTACCAGGCTAGTATTCTAAATTTGACCACTAGATGGCGTTAATATAAATTTTCCGCCTCTTTTATTTCAGAAAAGGGTTGCAGGACTTCGATTATTTCCAAGAACAAAAGAACAAATCGTTTACTATTAATGAAGAAATAATGTGTTTAGTCGCTGATAGAATGGTGACTATGATAAAGAAGTCTGAGAAAGACAAACGAAAAGCTGACTTTAATACTCTTTTGAAGGTAAAGTTGATGTTTTAAAATTTTACTTAGAATTACGTATGGTATGCCCAAGGCAATTAAAGCGCACCATGTAAATTAGTCGGGGTAATCAATTGTACCTAATAACGTATGGTATGCCACAGGCAATTAAAGCGCACCGCGTAAATCAGGCGGGGTAATTGTACCTATAATAACGTATGCTATGCCACAGGCAATTAAAGCGCACTGTGTAAATCAGGCGGGGTAATTGCGTAACACAATTTATTACAATATCAGTGCCTTTCATTTCGACAATTCAACAACATTCATTACGTCACTTACTTTATCGAGCATACAAATTTTTCAAACATATGCAGCAATGAATTAGCAATTTCCTTCAAATCCTTGAGATTGTTGTTGAAAGCGTTTTACGCAATTGCGTTGCAGGCTTTACAGCTAAGGTCTTTTTACAAGCTTTAATTTAGTTTCACCGGTCCCGGTGTCAGTCTGTAATCGAATCTTACAAGTTAAAGGAGATGTTTCAAAATGGGCCAGGTACAGACCTGGCCCATTTTGAAACATCATCATTTCTTTTTTTTTTGAGGTAGTATACACAGGTATACTACCTCAACAAAAAAAAAGAGAAAATTCCGTAGAATTCGAGAAAAATACAGATAATTCATTTAAATGTATACTGTTGTGGAAGGGAATTGAAATTTATCAATTATTTTTATCGACTTTCAACATGGGGTCTCACCGATTTAGTTACTCTGTGCATAAAAACAATGACAGTTAACCATAAACCGAACATTGATCATAGAAAGAGGACTGTCAGCTGTCACAACACTGTCACTTCAGTCCTCTTCTTGAGTAATAAACATGTCAAACGTCATTAATCAATCAAAATGACAGCTTACCCCCATGACGGGTTTTTGGTTGTGTGTTGCAATTTCAAGTGTAATTAATTGTGGTTTACCAGCAAACAAATCCATTTTAAAGTAATTGGACAGTTAAGAACTGTTTTAAATATATTTCCCTACTTTTATGTATAGTTTACACGTACCTGGCCCAAGGTCCATACATTTTGGAACATCTCCTTTGACCTACATCCCGGTTTCCGATTGAGCTGAAATTTTACATGCGTATGTAAATCGGATAACAATGCAATATTATTATGATATAGAGCTGATCTGATGATGGAACCGGAAGGCGGCCATGGGAACTAGTAATAAAACGACGCAACCCTATCGAGTTTGGGCTCGTTTGATTTGTATAGACAATGACTCTGTTCAAGATGATATCCAGATTAATAAAAATTGTTTAAAAAAATACACTTGTTCTATTTCAGATCGGCCTATGGGCCAACAGATGTGATATATCCTTGTCCCTAGGCTCTCAAGTGGACCTCATACAGGCAGCTAAGGATGCCACAGAGAAGCTTCGTTTGAACCCGCCCCCTTCTCCCCCCCAGAAGGGAAAAAAGAAGAAAAAAGCCGCCGCCCCCGCTGGACCCATTATAATCAGCGCTGACCCGTTCCAGATGATACTGGATTTGAAGGATAAGGTATGATTTTAGTTAGGCCAATAGTGAAAATAAAAATTTATATAAAATAAAAATCTCCCGAAAAGTATACTAATAGAAGAATAGAATCTAATGTAGGTATATTATGTATGGCACATCAATAAACACAAACAATGACATGAAGAACTAGGTACATAAAAGGATATTCAAGTAGATACATAAAAAAGCATAAAATCCGTAAATAATTAATAACCATACTTAGATATTAAATCGCATCCAAACACTCGACGCTCTTCCTCCTCTCTCCTACTTAATCTATGCTGTGCCCGACAGGGTCCATAATTGTGACTAATCAAATTATTCCAACTTGTAATACATTATGGTATGCAATAAAGATATTGAGTATTGAGTATTGAGGCTATGACAACAGACATGCACAATATTTGCATAATATCACATCACGGATTCTGATAATAAAAATAATATATAAATAATGTACGTACGTTCTTCCCATGGGCGTAAGCAGAAACTACAAAACGCCATCTGCACGATCTTGACATGCTCCTTTTGCCTTGTTTACGTTCATATCATTAAAAAAAAAAAAACTAAGATAAAGAAAGAAAGAAAGATATAAAGAAAAATGCGTATAAAATAAATACACCTTAAAACTATAGAAACATGAAATAATGATTGCAATGCCAAAAGGGCCTCAGCTCAGCTTAATATCAGATGGTAACACAAGGTATACCACCTGACGCTGATTTTCAGCTGCAACCCACGAGTGCCATACGCTAGAATTTAGTAAACACAGATAAGTGTGTGTCCGTTTTATAATAAATTAAGAGAATAAATTAAAAAGAAATGTAACATACATGTGTGTGTGTGTTGTGTTGTGATTAATTAAAAACTATAATAAATACTCAATATCAATGTTATTAATTACAATAAAATAATAATATATCTATATCTAAGTATTTAAGATAAAAACTAAGATTAAAATTGTAGACAAATATCAAATTAAAACTGGCTAGAAAGGGGGTGGCTACCGAGATGACGACTAATAGAGAAGTATGGAAAAAGGGACATGTTGCGCCGACCGCAAATGGATGATTTAATTAAAATTGTATAAGTAACATCATCATGATATCATTGGCAGTACAAAACTTATAAGCTATGCCGATATGGGGCTGTGGAGCGCGTGCGACGTTCGTACTAATTCGAAAACACGAATATTACCGAAGCGCATAACTTTTCTGGTTTACCTGTACCATGATGCCTGTAACATTGGTTATGATGCCACGTCATGAGGACAAGCCTATTACCATCAACCGGACTCCTGGCTGCCACTGAGAAATTCGTCATTGAAAAACAATATCCCCGTACTTTCCTGAACGTGGAGAAATGCTCACACACGCACTATTACGGGGAGATAGTGCAGTTATGTGGGACTCCAACCCACTAAAACCCCACGGTGTCCTCCTCTGCCGCTTGTGGCGGGAACACGGGCACGCGTTAGCACTCACCGCGAACCCACCGAGTACCCGCCATCACCGGCGCACCAGAACACATTGCACGCCTTGACCTCCCCAGGGACCAAACCAGCACATGGGCGCCAGGCTACCCCGTGACTAGACACCCTTGGTCCCCTTGCGAGGTGTCAGATCAGTGGCATGGCCGCTTATTACTTTTCGGCCGCAGAGGAAAGGGAGAGCGGCCAACGCCATACCTACACTCCTCCCCTGCGGCTCCACCGCGTCCGCCATCAGACGGTGGCGACCCCGTCACTTTGCCCGACCTGGGAATCGAAACCACCTCATGCAACGAGGCAGTCTTAGAAAGTTCTAAATAGAGTGCTACTTGGATATTTTGGCGCCTGAATGACATTGACGAGGGGCATGGTTGGTAAACATTTGTGAAACTGTCACAGAAATTGTATTGGCAAAACAAGATGGCGGCGGTAGAAAACAAGATGGCGTCGATTTTCGCCAGGCGCCAAAAGTTCTTTGTAGCGTTATAAAGAATATTAATGAATATTAAAATGTGTTTTTTTTTTCAGGTGCTAGTCGATGACGCCAATAAAATAGCTGACCAAGTAGCGAAAAGATCTGAAAAAATGTTCAATAGTGTTACCGCGGTATGTATTATTATTATTTATACATAGTAGTGACCCACCCTTGCTTCGCACGGTTTAAAAAAAATACAGACTTTATGAAACATCGAGATTTATTTGTGACTAGCTTTTGCCTGCGGCTCCGCCTGCGTGGATGTCGGAAATTATCCCCAGAGACTGTCTAAAATCGCCTTCTAGCAGTAGCCATAATTATATTCCGTGATACTTTGGTTGTTCTTGACATCTTTGTTAGTTCGATTTATTGCTTCGATTACACTTTTATTTACATTGCTGCAATGTTCGTCCCCGCTCGCTGTTTTTACTAATGTTACAAACTGGCATTTCCTCATGAGCAAAGTTTAATTGATGTTCAAGTACCAAATGTGCCGGTCAGCTACCATTTAGCAACGGGTAAGCTATTCCAGAGGAGGCTACCGTAACAGCAACTCCTTTATCTTTCCGAATTTGAGTTAAAATCAGATTTAAAAGAAAAGTTTATCAGTATCTCCCAGGGCATCCAAAAAAAAAAACAAACTACCTTAAAAAAATAATGTTAATAAAATTATTTTAATATTATCAATATTTATTTGAAATACTCTAGCGCCGCCTTGGATCACGCAAGTGTGTGCCTACGTGTCAGCCAAGTCATTTGGTGACTTAAATTGTAATTGCTTTCAACCGAGAGGCCCGATTTTAATGAAACAAAGACTAAATGTTACCTCAAGATTCGGATTATGACAATATTTCCAATCCCTTAAATCTCGGGAAAAAGAGGTGCAAAAAAATACAATATATCCTACATTTCAATTTTAAAATCATCCCCTATTAAATCACCACTGATTTTACAAAAACGCTGAAACGTGTAACTCTTTATTTCTTATCTTAAGCTTAAAGTTTCATATCCTAATGTAGTGGTATGGCACCACACATGCACACACATGAGCTTAAGTGCCTATAAGTTAGCATGTCTGCGAAGTTCAAACACAGTCAACAGTCGTCAGTCGACGTCACGACAACACGCAACACTGTCGTTACCTACCGCGTCATTCGCGTCATTTCATAATTCAGTCAAATCAGTTATTGTACCTACCGTGTTAATTTTAATATCATTTTATTAAACTCATGTGTACCACTGAATGAACATTTAATTTCATAGAACCTAAATCACGTCCCAACAAAAGTTCTATACTAATTTCAGAAAATATGGGTTTCCCATACAAACTTTTATCCTCTATATCACCTCTTATGTTCGTCTCTGGGATGCCATTTATTTCCATGCCAAATTTTATTGAAATCCGTTCAGCGGCTTAGGCGTGAAAAGGTAACGTACAGCAGAGTTACTTTCGAATTTATAATATTAGTATGGTTATATTCTAATATTAATGTATTATACATCGTTTAAGTGAAACAGATGCGCGGATTTGCGCAAAATGGTGTCGACAGTTGAAGGGATAATAAAAGAAAGAATATAGATAATAGAAGATAGAATTTATATAAAGATAATAGAAGATAGAATGTAGATATAGATGATAGAAATATAGATTGCATCCTAGGGAAGGACATAGGCTACTTTTGTCTCAAAAATAATTCTACAGGGGGACTAATAGATTGTATAGAAAATCGAGCATTTTTTTAAGTTAGGAATATCATTCACAAATAATATTAATTTTTTTGTGTACCCCTCTTTAAGAGATTTAAGGGATTGGAATGGTAGTCTTTGTAGTCATAGATCGTATCTTGAAGTAACATTTAGTCTTTATTTAATTAAAATCGATACACTCAGTCGATAGTTATATGTTATTAGAGCGTGACCAGCACAATTTTAACTAAACAAAGTCCCTCACCACGGCTGTCTGTCTGAACGTGATAACCTCAAAAACTCCTTAACGGATTTTCATACACTATCCATCAATGGACGGAGTAATTCATGAGGAAGGTTTAAGTGCATAGTTCATTAATGTTTTGTATAAATTGACTGAAATATGACGATCACTGTTGAAGCTTTCGGACAAAACTTAGCTTTACTGGCGTTATATGAAAACAGTGTATTACGGAATTAATACGAGTACATTGTTTACCTGGATTAACACATAGGGTACTTTTAATCTCGGTAGCAAGTTCCCGTGGGTTATTTTCCGACATCTACGCGAGCGAAGCCGCGGGCAAAATCTAGTGTATTATAAATTCTCAAAACGATGGTGAAATCCGCATCAAAATCAACGGATTTTGCGTTAACTGCGTTGTCCTTCTAAACTAGGCAACGGCCTAGTTTAGAAGGACAACGCAGTTACACAGACACACGAAAACCGACATTAATTTATAATTTGAATAGATATAGATTCTGACAGTCTAACAGTCCTGTCATTCGTAGAGCTTTGACAGTCGTTACGGGTAGGTACTCAGGAACCCGAAAGCCTGACAAGCAGCCTTACTTAGATATCGTGTTACCCAGTAACTGGGTTGTGAATGTCAGATAGGCAGGCGCTCCATGTTAAATGCTGGAATTTAGCTGCATCTGGTTAGACTGGAAACCAATCAAATTTGGTGTGTGCTAGCTTACGTATAGCAAATAATTTAATTTAATGTTTTGTGTTGCGTAATGTACCTAAATTATTATGCGCAGTGTTGTATACATTAATTTTTTTTTTAACTGAGCAGACAGCTGTGCTGCTGGGGAGTTTGTTGCGCCACTTCTTCTCCCCAGCTAAAGCACTAGGAAGTGGTGAAGGGCGGGCGTTTTGGGGGACTGTCTTATGTAATTTTGACGTTCAAAAAGTGCTGATTCTCAGCCTAGTTTGAATAAATCACTTTTGATTTTGATTTTGAATCCCAATTATCATTCTTCTGCCCTTATCCCAATTTATTTGGGGTCGGCGCAACATGTCCCTTTTTTCCACAATTCTCTATTAGTCGTCATCTTGGTAGTCACCTCTTTCTTTTTCTTTGGTCTTCCCCTACTCTTATAGCTATCGACATTCATACTCAAAAATTTCCTGGCGACATTTTCCTCATTCCTCCGCATCACATGCCCATACCGTGACAAATGATTTCCACACAACTTTTCACTCACCGGTGCAACTTTCAGACTTCCTCTTATGTAGTCATTTCTTACTCTATCCATTAGTGTAACACCACACATCCCTCTTAGCATGCTCAACTCAGCTGCATGCAATATAGTTGGGGAAAGACAGGCAAATGATGATGACATGTACAGACGCTAGCAGGTCAAGCTACCCGAAACTGTCAAATTTTGCCAAACAACCTTGAACCTAATGCTTTAGCGATAAAGTTGAAAATCTATTAAAGAAATTTGACAGATTGTAGTAGCTTGATGTGCTGGCGTCTGTACATTATCTTAGATTGTGTATTCAAGTTAATGTATGTTTTACAGGCAAAAAACGCGACGACGTTCAAGGCTAAGTGCAGTTGTCATAGACTAGCAACGAAAGCGGGCATGCCGCTCTGTAAGCCAGAGGTAAGTATTAATCATTATTGTTATGTTAAGACTTCATAGAGAATATTGCTTAAAAAGTACAGTTTTTACTTAAATTCTACAAAAACATTCTAATTCACACGTATAGGATAATTTGAAGTACAAGGATCTTTTGAAGCGTGGCCGAAATTGGAACTAACTCCTCCATCTTATTTTTTCTATGCGTTTCACAAAACAATTGCTCAAATATTTACCAACAGCGCCCCCAGTCGATGTCATTGGAGCGCCAAAAGATCCTTATATTAGTCCCCCGACTTTCATTCGTGGATCTTTGTAATTTTAGTACACGGCTGTCATTCGTAGATCTTTGTATCTTTGTAATATTAGTCTCTCGGCTGTCATTCGTAGATCTTAGTATTTTTGTAATAGTAGTCTCCCGGCTGTCATTCGTAGATCTTTGCATCTTTGTAATATTAGTCTCCCGGCTGTCATTCGTAAATCTTTGTATGTTTGTAATATTAGTCCCCGGCTGTCGTTCGTAGATCTTTGTATCTTTGTAATATTAGTCTCCCGGCTGTCATTCGTAGATCTTTGTATCTTTGTAATATTAGTCTCCCGGCTGTCATTCGTAGATCTGTGTATCTTTGTAATATTAGTCTCCCGGCTGTCGTTCGTAGATCTTTGTATCTTTGTAATATGACGTCTTTACCTATGAAATTGCCGTTTAGTATGCAGAAAGTAAAAGCCATTTTTATATAATTACTTTTTATTTCTATCAATCAAAATCTGCACCCATGCTATTGATGCATCTCTACCAGCGCAGTGGTAATTTTTCAATGCCCTTCTTGAAGAAGTCAGGTGTACGGGAGTCAAAAAACTCTTCAAAGGCATTTTGTACTGCCTCTCGGGTATTGAATTTTTTACCTGCCAAGGAGTTGTCCAAATTTTGGAAAAAGTAGAAGTCTGTCGGCGCAAGGTCTGGTGAGTATAGTGGATGACGCAAAATTTCCAACCCTAGCTCTTGTAGTTTAGAGACCGTCTGTTGTGCCATATGAGGTCGAGCGTTGTCGTGTAGGAGCAGCGGGGACGAGGGATTAACCAAGGCTGGCCGGTGATTTTCGATCTTCTCCATCATTGTGTCCAGTTCCTCACAGTACACATCCGCAGTAATGCTGGTGCGATTTGGTAAGAAACTGTGATGAATTATACCAGCACTAGACTACCAAACAGTGACCATGACTTTTTAACCGACTTCCAAAAGGAGGAGGTTATCAATTCGTCTGTTTTTTTTTTTTTTTGTTTTTTTTTTTTTTTGTTGTTGTTACGCGATTACTCAAAGGAGGATGAACCGATTTGGAAAATTCTTTTTTTGTTTGAAAGGGTATACTTCCGAGGTGGTCCCATATAAATTTTATTAACTTTGCTCGAGGAGTTTTTGAGTTAGCTTCAATAATGCGTATATTTCCCACTTATTTTATATGGATGTTGTGATGGTGTTTTCTTCCTATCACTGTTATTTACATGGCTATATCTACAATTATTGTGCTCAATTATGTATTCGAATTTGTGTGGGGTAGGTTCCACAACTAAAAAGTGAAAAATAAAAACTTTTTAGCAAAAAATAAAACCGACTTCTAAAACAAAACACTACAAAGTGAAAAATAACTAATTTCGGAAGTCGGTGTCTTTGGTTTTGTATTTTCGTTTTTTGCCACCGACTTCCGAAATTAGTTATTTTTCACTTTGTAGTGTTTTGTTTTAGAAGTCGGTTTTATTTTTTGCTAAAAAGTTTTTATTTTTCACTTTTTAGTTGTGGAACCTACCCCACACAAATTCGAATACATAATTGAGCACAATAATTGTAGATATAGCCATGTAAATAACAGTGATAGGAAGAAAACACCATCACAACATCCATATAAAATAAGTGGGAAATATACGCATTATTGAAGCTAACTCAAAAACTTTTTTTTTAGGGTACGTTTTCGTTTGGGGCATTGCCGCTTACGATTATCAAAAAGAATCCATTTTTTATCGCAAGTGACAATCAGGTTCAAAATCCTTTCCTTTCTGTGTCTGTTAAGCAACGCAAGGCATACCTCAACGCGTTCGTCGCGTTGGCGATCGCTCTGTTCGTGCGGCACCCACTTATCAAGTTTTTTTACCTTACCAATTTGACGCAAATGGACCAATATTGTTTTGATGCTAACGTTGAAAGCTGCTGCTAACTCAGCCGTAGATTGAGTATCCTCATTTTTACTATCGCCTTTAATTCGTCGTTGCTGAATTTAGCTTTCGGGTGACCACGGGGTTCATTTTTTAGATCAAAATTTCCATGTCGGAAGAGTTCAAACCAATAACGAGTCGTGCGTTCATTTGTAGTGTTCACTCCGTACTCGTAATTAATGTTGCGAGCTGTTTGTGCGGCATTGCTACCGCGACAGAACTCGTATTCCATAATTTTTCGTATTTTTAACGTGTCCATGTTGATGAAAAAGATACAAATGTAGTAAAAACAAAACACTTATCAATAAACAAATGACTGAATATGAAAATAGAATTCCATATTTTTTAAATAAAATTCATTTGAATTTAGAAATTATTGACAGTCATTCATAAATTACGTTTCAAATGGCCAGTATTTTAAAACGGCAACTTCAAAGGTAAAGACCTATTCTTAGTCTCCCAACTGTCGTTCGTAGATCTGTGTATCTTTGTCTTTGTTCACTTTAGGCTAAAGCACCAGGGTAGCTCGTGAAATCCAAATTTCCTTACCATTTTTGCAATTTGAAAGGTCAGTATGACGTTATATGTTGATCAAAATATCATTCGCTTACCGTAACGAATATTTATAGAATTATAATCATCAATACTGCTCACTAAGTTCAAATTACCCTATTGAATAGCTATTTCATGAAATGGCATTTTAGGCCAATTCTAACTTAGACATTTAACATATTTATGATTCTAATGATTAGAATTTTGTAGGTTTAGGTTGGGGAAAAAGTCTTTTCGCATTATAGTATGTATGAACTTGTAATAAAATCTATTTGTATCTGGCTGGTTTTGGTATCATTGAAAGTTTAAATTTTAAAGAACATAATTCCAAATTCAAATTAGGAAAATGTGTGACTTTCATTTGTTTTTCGTACCGTCAAGATGAGTGAATCTAATGAAGAAATTCGATACATTTTAAAATTTTACTACAAAAAAGGTAAAAATGCAACGCAAGCCGCGAAAAAAAATTGCGATGTTTATGGGCCTGGTGTAGTGTCTGTGAGAGTAGCACAAATTTGGTTTAAGCGTTTTCAATCCGGTGATGTCAAAGTTGCACGTCGCTCTGGTCGCCCTATTACGGATAAAATGGTTGCCATTTTTGAAAAAGTGGAGCAAAATCGGCATATCAGTAGTTACGACGTAGCTGAAGAACTGGAAATTGACCACAAAACAGTTTTGGCGCATTTGAAAAAAACTGGGTACACAAAAAAGCTCGACATTTGGGTATACCTCACGAGCTCACTGAAAGAAACCTAATGAACCGTGTACTCATTTGTGATTCTTTATTACGACGTAATGAAACCGAACCATTTTTGAAGAAGCTGATAACTGGTGATGAAAAGTGGATCACGTATGACAAGAACGTGCGAAAAAGGTCGTGGTCAAAGGCCGGTCAGGCTTCACAGACTGTGGCGAAACCCGGGTTAACTCGCAACAAGGTGATGCTGTGTGTGTGGTGGGATTGGAAGGACATTATTCATTATGAGCTGTTACCACCAGGCAGGACCATCGATTCTGAACTCTACTGCGAACAACTGATGAGATTAAAGCAAGAAGTTGAGAGAAAGCGGCCGGAATTAATCAACAGAAGGGGTGTGGTTTTTCATCATGATAACGCTAGACCTCACACATCATTAGCCACTCAGCAAAAATTAAGAGAGTTTGGCTGGGAGGTGTTAATGCATCCGCCGTATAGTCCTGACCTTGCACCTTCAGATTTCCACCTGTTTCGGTCTCTTCAGAATTCTTTAGGCAGTGTCAGGTTAACATCACGAGAGGACTGCCAAAACCACTTGTCGCGGTATTTTGACCAGAAGTCCGAAAATTTCTATAGCAATGGGATCATGTCCCTACCTACAAGATGGCAAAAAGTTATCGAACAAAATGGTACCTACATACTTTAGTTAAATGTAAATAAACTATATTAAAAAATGTTTTGAATTTTCTTAAAAAAATGCGAAGAAACTTTTTCCCCAACCTATTACATATTTCTTGCGGTCGCGAATCATATTTTGATCAACATACAACCTGACACTGACCTGCTAATTGAAAGAAATGTAAGGAAAATTAAAATTTTGCCAACTACCTCAGCTCATTACCCTTTAAGAGAGTTCATCCCGCTCGGGCTGGCAACGTCGCATTTCTAGAGGTTTTTCGTGATTACTTTAACAAATTTAAATCAAAGTACTATTTTTTTCGGCTAAGCACTAGATCAATCAATCTGCCTAGCCTGTTCCCAAGTATGTTGGGGTCGGCTTCCAGTCTAACCGGATGCAGCTGAATACCAGTATTTTACATGAAGCGACTGCCTATCTGACCTCCACAACCCAGTTACTGGGTAATACGATACCCCTTGGTAAGACTGATTGTCAGACTTTTGGGCTTCTGACGACCCGTAACGACTGTCAAAGATCCACGAATGACAGCCAACGGCCGGGATCAACGGCTTAACGTGCTTTCCGAGGCACGGAGCAGACTCCGTATGTAAAGATGGTCACCCATCTACGGACCAACCCCGGCAAGCGTAGCTTAATCTGATGGATCGACCTGTGCGGCTGTTATTACTTAGCCACAAGCTCCTCTGCTAAGCACTAGATCGTTGGTATTTATATTTATGCTATTTTTTTACAGTTATTTTGGTATTTAATCATAAAAATTGACATATTGTTAATTATTTTCTATTTGTAGTATAACGATTGTGGCATAGGGGTTTAGGTATTAGGTGTAGGTAGAGAATGAGACTCAAGCGTCACTTAAAACAGAGTTTAACTTTAGGTTAAGCCACAAGTTACAGAAAAGGGTCGTAGATTCTAGTTGTAAGGTTTTTCGCTGTGGTGTTATAAAAAGTGGAAGGGTACTGCCCTGGGTGGACCGTCTGGCTGGCGCTGCGGTGGCGCGGCGTGTTCGGCCTTAGTCGCCGATTAGAGGGTCGCGACTGGTGCGTAGTTGCCGGGTATAGAGCCGCGTCTGGCGCGTAGGGTGCCGGGTAGAGGGCCGCTTCTGGCGCGTAGGCTGCCGTAGAGGTTATGGGCCGGTAGTCTAGCCAAATCTGGTCTAGCCGGAGCGGTGACTGAATCCGAAACGGTGATTGTATCCGGAGCCGCGAAATATCCGAAGCTGTGAAGTTTCCGAAGCTGTGAACCCTGGAAACACGCAAGGGTACGTCCATGAGCTCAGAGGAAGATCCGGTAAGCCTCTGTGATGTGCGTAGTTTCCTAACCAGACGAGTCCGTAGCCCCAAGACAAGGAAATGGGTCATTGGAGAGGAAAATCAACATTACAGTGGTTTACAAAATCATTATTTAGAATGAACACAAGATAAAGTCCGAGACAATCTCTCAGAGAGAAATTTAAGGAGATTAATATAATGACTTTGCCTTCTCAGTACATTTTTGAAAATCTTTTATATGCCCATAAAAACATTAAATTGTTTAAAAAATACAGTGATATCCACAATATAAATACTAGGCACAAACACAAATTTGTTGTACCTCCAACAAGGCTCAAGAAAATAGGTCGCTCATTCAGGTGTCAATGTATACGCTTTTATAATAAACTTCCAAGCCACGTTCAAGATCTGAGCCTTAATAAATTCAAATCATTCATTAAACGCAAGTTGTGTCAGAAAGCTTATTATACCGTTAAAGATTATATTGAGGACAAAAAGGCTTGGGATTGAACTGCTCCAAATTTTATTTTATTCTTTTATTTTTGCATACTGAATGTTTACATGACTATTTACTTTGTACAGTATTATATTAGGTATTTTAATTTATTGTGAATGTGAAGACTATGTAGGTCATTGCTTTTTTTGTTTGTTTTATTTTTTCTCTCATTTATTTTTAATCATCGTCTGGCAGTTTGAGTAATTTATGCGGCCTACCCCAATGTCCTTTCTTTGGTATTGTTCGTCGAATCGTTGAGCTCCTTAAGTTCTGGGTTGAGTTGCGCGATTACTGACAAATGCGTGCACTGACTGGACAGGTCCTCTCAATCTGTGTGGTTCTTTCCTCAAAAGACCATTTCAGACACCAATCTACATGGTCTTCACATGAAGTGACCAAGATTATGTCTGGACTTTATAAGAGACTGTGACCTCTGAGTTTGTTTCGGCCTTTCTTCTCAGAGTAGTCAGATAGGAAACGCCGACCTCATCTAGTTTAAAAAAAAAACATGATTGACTTGTAAAAGTGTTTGTACAAACCTACTTACAGAAATAAAAATCATTTATCATTTATCATCATTTATCATTTAAAACACAGTTACAGTAATATACAGATTCTCCTAAGGACACTATGAGTACTTACCCAATTTCGGGGAGTTATACCGGCTTGTGGTTATGGCGGAAAAGGAGTTTCTAGCAAGTACTATAGGGAGGTGAAAGTAGTAATGTCATAGATTAAATATAAAAATCGCACAGATAATTAATATCTAGCTTTAGAATTCGTCATGCTACACGATTAAATATTGTTATTTACTATAGAGTAAATGTTAAAAATAATTATAAAATACAACGATCTAGTGCTTGGCCGAAAGAAATAGTACTTTGATTTAAATTGAAAAAAAAAAAGTAAAGAGTCTAGAAATGCGACGTTGCCAGTCTGCGCGGGAAGAACCCTTTTAAGTGTTTACGTACGTATCTTAGGTTCCACCAGAACCCGAGGCTCCGAAAGATGCTGCGGCGGAAACGAAAAATGCTGCGACAGAAACGAAAGTTGAAGAGAAAAAAGAAGATGCTGCTAAGCAAATACCCTGCCCTGCCAAGATGACCGTACCCCAAGCTGTTATGTTTGGTAAGATTATAATAAAATTGTTATTACTAGGTTATTAATTAAAAGGATAAAAATACAGGGCAAATTTTTATCACTACCCAAATTTTCGCAGGGTATTCTACCCATGAATATGAACAACTTTCATTATGAGACCAACTCGGAAATCACGAAAAAAAAATCTGACGTTTCATACAAAAGTTCAATAATTACTCGACCAAAATTTTAGCGCTAAATGCTAAATTTTTTAGTTTAGTGCTAAATGCATTTAATCACTTGTGCTGCAATCGCGCGCCTTAACTGTATCAAATTATGTATTTGTCCACAGATATTGTTTGCGACAATGCTGGGTACGAACTGTTTGCGGATCTTTGTCTGGCGCATTTTCTAGTAGCACAGAAACTTGTGCAAAAGGTAAGACTTAGCCATAAAATAAGAAATAACCGAAGCCTATACTATATTTTGACCGATACCGCTGTACCGCGGGAGGCGGAATGCCGTGAGCGTTGACGAATGAGCGGCGGGACGATGTGAGCGTTGACGTATGAGCGGCGGGATGACGTGAGCTTTGACTAATGAGCGGCGGGACGATGTGAGCGTTGACTAATGAGCGGCGGGACGACGTGAGCATTGAGGAATGAGCGGCGGGACGACGTGAGCGTTGACGAATGAGCGGCGCGACGATGTGAGCGTTGACGAATGAGTTGTGGGACGACATGAGCATGTGAGCGTTGACAAATGAGCGGCGGGACGACGTGACCGTTGACGAATGAGCGGCCTGCACTGTCCCCTGTCTCACCGCGCACATACCTAAGGCGCGGTACAGCGCTATCGGTCAAACAGTAATAAAATTGAGCAAAAATGTATTGGGTGCTTGGTCCAAATGCCCTGATGATGGTGGTTTCTGATTTTTATATTTATGGCCAGAATCAGTCCTGGCATCAAGACAAATCCAATGATAACTCATTTTTTTTTTTAATCAATCGAGTTGTTTATTCTAAATTAATTGAATAAATAATAATTGTAAACTACATACACATACATAAGATCACGCCTGTGGTCCCCGAAGGGTGGGGCAGAGGTGTAACTATAGTACACCCACATTTCGCCAGTTTCGTTTAAGCCTTATATAATAGGGGGCAGCGAGCCTATTTCCATCAAGCGGACACAAATCCAAACTAAGGCCTGCTCCTGAAAAACTACAAATGGAAAAACCCTATAACACATTGCCCGACCCGGGAATCGACCCCAGGACCTCATACTCAGCAGCAGTAGCGCTTGCGACCAATAGACCATCACTCCTTATTATATGTTTATACAGGGTGTTTGGTAGATGGGTGCAAAGCCTGAAGGGGGTGATATCTTAGACCATTTAGAACTTATATAGCTAAACTTGTCTTAGACGAAGTCTGTTCCTTGTATTTTTTTTTAAAACTCTGATGTTTTTTCTGACAGATTGTTGTAACTTGATGTGCTGGCGTCTGTACATCCTAATTCCAAGAGCTAATGAGATATCTGCGTAAATAGTACCTCAAAAGAAAGGGCAATAACCAAGCATGTTTTTAAAATGGTTTGAACGACTGAGGCTATTTTTTTTATTTTTTTATTGTGCCGTTAACAAAACATGTTCTTGATTTTTAAAAGTTTCTTAAACTTGAATATGGCGTAGAATGTTTCTCTGATAACACAGATGCTTGGGGATTATTTTGTTTGAGTAATCATACATTACATAAATAAAAAATAATAACATAACAGCTTTTACTGGACACTATTAACAATTAATTGAAAAAAATGGGTATTATTGTTAAAAACCCCAGAGTTTAAAAAAAATACAAGGAACAGACTTCGTCTAAGACAAGTTTAGCTTAATAAGTTCTAAATGGTCTAAGATATCACCCCCTTCAGGCTTTGCACCCATCTACCAAACACCCTATATATTTACCAGTCTCGTTAGTGGTAGACATTTAAACCACTCTTTCCCATTATCTTTTTGTGACAACTATTAAATTGTTCTATAGTCGACCTCGTAAACGCTTTATATCAGTTTTGACAACAATTCCCATTAAATTAAAACGTCACTAAGGTTGAAACAATCTAACTGTCACATAGACAAATAGCCCTTGTCGCTTTTTGAAGTGACATTCAACCCTACTTTAAATATGAGGTATTCTACATGTTTGACGGGAATAAGTAAATTATCAAATTTATTTACGATATTTGTTAAAAGGATTACAGGACGTAAACGCAAATAACGCAAGTTTTATAATGCCTAAAAGTATATGATCTACTGCAGTAAACAAAATCAGAAAAATATATGATATTTTTCAGGATATATGCTAGTTAGATAGTGTGTTGAAAACGTAATACAATTAATTTGATACGATAGAAAAAAATCACGAAGATACCTCTAAAAATTTATTTTAACGATTATAAACCATACTAATATATACAGGGCTATTTTTAAATCATTAACTAAACTTTCACAGGGTGTTCTACCCATGAATGTGAACAACTTTCACTATGGGACCAACTCTGAAATCACAAAAAAAAAAATCAGCTGTTCAGTACATTTTGACCAAATAAGCGAACTTAAATGTACTGAACAGCTGATTTTTTTTTTGCGATTTCAGGTTTGGTCCCATAGTAAAAGTTGTTCATATTCATGGGTAGAACACCCTGTGAAAGTTTAGTTAATGATTTAAAAATATCCCTGTATATTACATGCAATCATTCAGATTTTTTGTCAGATTATTCTACAAGCAACATATTAACGTGATAGTGTTTTAATTTTTTAGTCTAATCACTAGATTTTTTGTAAATAGATAATTGCTTCATATTTTGCAATAAATTACCAGCGTTGTGTCATCGCGCTTCTCTTTCTTTTCTATGCAGTCCGACAGTGACCCCGCTTTAGGTCATGTAGTCCCCTTAAATCATTTTTTAATAGTTGCTTGACATCCCATCGGGCTTAATTTAATGATAATTTTATACTAACAATCGCCAGTCCGTCCGGGTCGATCAATCAGGTTAAGTTAGGCTTCACGCGGTTGGTTCGTGGATGGGTGACCATTTTTACATACTAAGACACCTTCCTGCCTCGGAAAACACGTTAAGTCATTAGTCCCGGCTGTCATTCGTGGATCTTTGACAGTCGTTTACTGGTCGTCAGAAGCCTGAAAGTGACAACGAGTAATAATAATAATAAAGGTGATAAATGGTGCCTCCTTATCATTTAAAGTTATTTAAGGGGCCTCTGCGAGTTGGCCCGAGAAATGTAAAATTTTTTTTAAAAAATAATAATAATATTCTGGGATATTTCTCACACGGTCTTCTGATCCCAAACTAAGCAGAGCTTGTACTATGGAAATGTACTTGTACTTTTTTGTAAATACATACTTATATAGATAATTACACCAGACATGTTCATGCACACAAATGTTTGTCCTGGATGGGAATCGAACCCACGACCTGCGGCATGATAGGTGGTATCTTAACCAACCACGCCAACTGGCCTGTCTAGAGTCTTACCCAGTAAGTGGGTTGTGGAGGTCAGATAGGCAGTCGCTCCATGTGAAATACTGGTATTCAGCTGCATTCGCTAGGCTAGGCAGATTTTTTATTTTTTTATTTTTATTTATTTATCATCTAAACTAAAGAATACAGGATTACTTATTACATAGCAACCAAAAACCACTAAGGTTTAAACTTGTGCTACGAGTATCATGAGTCTATATCAAACTAAACAATCTTGCATTTTATAAGTATGCGTTATTGATTAAGTTAAGATGATTACTATCAATCGCCAACCCGTCTTCAGCAAGCGTGGTGCTCAGTGCTCATGCCTTCTCTGTATGAGAAGTAGCCTTTGCTCTACAGTGGAACGATAATAAGCTGGGATTATTATTGCACTATCAACATGATAAAAAACCTTTGGACTAGTAAAATACACATTTCTTTTTTGTTTTTAGGTTAGATTCCACGTAAAGAATATACCATGGTTTATCTCCGATGTGACACCTAAAGATTTTCAGTAAGTTGCCATTTTATATTTAGCTTACCGTCCGGTTGAAAGCCATGACCCTGATTTACACTGTGTGGTTTAATTAATTTTTAAGGCGCCCCCGGAGCATGCGTAGTTCATACAAATGAAATACCAAAATAATTTGTAAATGAAACATATTCTAAAGGTACTGTGTATTTATTCTGATTGGATTACGGAATATCTAGGTTAAATAGGAACATTGATTTAGACAGGAAATATGAGAAAAATAAGTTTTCTATAGAAATTTTAAACTCCTCATATCTCGTCTTCAAATCAGTGTCCTTTCAAAATATATGTTTGGGAACCTAGATATTCTGTAATCCAATCGGAATAAATACACACTACCTTAAGAATATGTTTGATTTACAAATTATTTTGGTATTTCGTTTATATGAACTACGCGTGCTTCGTGGGGCTCTAAGAAATGGGCGAGTGGGTAAAAAGTGGGTACGTAAAAATTAGGAAGAAAGGGATGAAAAGGAAAGTAAATGCAAACCGTGTTCTGGGTATTTTATTTCCATGTTGTAATTTAGAAGTTGCCATGTTCAATATGGTTAATAGATCTGATTTAGTAAAATAAAATTAAGAATAATATGTACATGTTCTAATTTTGTTTTTATTATACAATATATTTTTGATAAAACTATATTTTATTGTGAGATAGTCCAGAATATTTGTGTAAATGGCAACCCTGTAGACAGACGTAAAAATTATAATATAATTTGGTAAATTTATTTATTTATTTTTTACTACGAATAAATTAAAATTGGGACGGTAAAAATTTATATTAATGCGTATTTACCCAAAGTTCGGGTTTTTACCGGGTAGAGACCCATCTCTAGCTGCATCCGGTTAGACTGGAAGCCGACCTTAACATAGTTGGGAAATGGCTAGGCAGGTGATGTGTGTTAAAGAGTTACCACAGAGTTGCTATATATGTTTTATCTTCCAGATTCGTGATAGACGCTTGCTGCAAAAGTCAATTCAGTGCACCATCATCGACGGGTAAGTCTTTAAGGGCAAAGCGTCAGGGTAGCCTGCGAAATTCAATTTTTTTTACGTTTTTGGAAATTTGCAAGTCTGTATTAAGTTGTATGTTAAATAAAGTATGATTCGTGGCCGTAACAAAGATGTATTTTCAGAATTATAATCATTAGAATCAGTAATACAAGTCCTTAAGTTAGTATAATCCTCAAATTTGACATTTGATTTCATGAAATAGTCATTCATTAGGATTACCTGGCTTTAAAGAATTATATTGATCATTTTAATGATCATAATTATGTAAATATATACTTGTTAAGGCCGCGAATTACATTTTGATCAACGTACAACTTAATACTCACTTGTAAATTGCAAAAAAGGTAAGAAAATGTCGCGGGCTACCCTGACGCTTTCGCTTTAAGAGGAAACGCGATCACGACGTGGTCGTTGGCGTTCATTCCATACTAACGTATTCCTCAGTTTTCTCCCTACCATAACGTTTACCCACCTTTTAATTGAAAAACAAAACTGGTCGCAAAAACTGTAATATTATCTCTTTCCACGACCATGGTCGCAATAACCCTAGCACGTTTATGCTGCGTTCGCTATTTAGTTTCCAACGATGTAAACAAAGATGTGTTTTTGGGAAAATAATTTGAATACCCACATAGAAAGTTCATTTTGCGCTACAATTAATTTTTTTATGGCTTTTTCAATAGTACAGCACGGCGCACGTCAGTAGGGACAAAACCAGTGTAAGCTAGCCTCTCATTCTATCGAAACTCCTTACTGTGCTAGGCCAGCACAAGATCAAAGTGTTACGACACTTGACCTACTGTGTTAGTCATTCTGAAATCAACTGTATAAAGTGGAAATAACAACAATATCTATTGAAAACAAGAATTTCTGAATTGTTTTTAGGTTTCCGTACCCGAAGGGTGCCAAACGGAACCCTATTACTAAGCTTCCGTGTGTCCATAAAAGAAACTTTTTTTTTTAAAGTGAAGTATTTTTTTAATATGTAGGAGTTAATATTGAACGGTGGTAAGGAACCCTTAGTTTGCGAGTCCACTCGCACTTGACCAGTTTTTTTGTTTCTTGTTGCATTCACTCGAGACGCTTTTAACGTGCACGTCTTTTTACATCGTTTTCACATATAATTATAAATTCAACATTAATGATGTTAACCCGTGAGAAGGCGCGCTATGAGCAATTTGCTCACACAAAAATCTAATTCAAAAATTTTTTGTCTTTCCCATGCCACACCAATTCAAGCACTTAAGTACCTTCCTAAATATTCACCCCCTCTCCCCTGACGCAATTCTCGATCCGCTCAGTGGCGTTGCGACCGCGCAGCAAGGCGTTTGTGGAGGCCGTGTACCAACGTGCGGCAATTTGCTCATCACGCGCCCATCCAATTACTTTGCACCGAACATGTAAAATACATGTGTTCAGTGTGTTTCGAGAGGCACATTAGTGTAGATTTAATGGATGAATAACACTTTTTAGTTTTTGTTATGTAACAGTTTTTATTGTGATTTTTATGAAACGTGCCAAAAAAATTAATTAATACTAGGTTGTTTTGTTATTTGCGTTAGAAGTTGCTATTATGTTTAATAGTTTTGATTAAAATACTTGTTTTCTTACTTACTAAACCTTGTGTTATTTATTTAAATACATTATAAGCCAATAAATATAGAAACACTAAAAATATAAACATTTATGATAGTGTGAGCAATTTGCTCGCACGCGCCTACTCGTGTAAGAAAATTAGGCGCGCCTTCTCACGGGTTAAGCTAATGTTTTGTAACAAATCATCATCTGCCTAGTCTTTTCCGAACTATGTTGGGGTCGGCTTCCTCTGTTTAGCCTTTTCCCAACAATGATGGGGTTGGCTTTCTCTGTCTAGTCTTTTCGCAACTATGTTGGGGTCGGACCCGACTCCTTTGACAAAAGTGCCTGTACCTAAATACTTTGAGTTTAAATATGGAATAGATTTAAAACCCTATCCCCAACAGGCGCCACCGAAGGGGAGGCAGGAGAACCTAAGATGATAAAGGCAGATAACTTGAGAACACTCGGCGAGCAATGGAAGCAGTTTGTTCAGGATGGCGTTTTTCTCGTTCTTGTAAGTACAGATCTCCAAAGGAAAGTATTCGCTTCGGGAATCATCGTCTATCTTCGGAAATACGAACGCGCGATGACACAGATTAGTACAGATGGGACACTCCGCAGTTTAGGTATGAAGCTACAAGTACGCGGCGGGCCTATCTCACTGGGTTAATTCACTAGGATTGCCGCGGTCAGAAGGTATAAGAGCTACGCATTAGAAAGAGTGGCAACTTGTAGGTGAATGAATATAACTGTAGGTAATAAACGTTGTGCGACCTGAATTGCACTTTATTGCGTCGTAGCAAGAGTCGCTTTTTACTTAAATGATTTTGCGGAGTGTCTCATCTGTATTAATCTGTGGCGATGATCAGATCTAATAATGATAAATCATTTATTTCGAAAACAAAGACCCATAACACAGACTAATATAGAGCTATTACAACCATTGAGGTACTTGCCTGTTTTGTATTACCATCATTACAAAATTATAGGTTAACAGCTCTATGCAAGTCCAAAAAATTTTTCAATACTTTTGAGTGACAAATGACTATCTGAGACCGTAGGTGACACGACAGAGATAAATCTTCATACAAACGCGCAATGATAGGTGCACTAGTACAAAGTAGTAGAAGCTTTGCCTCTGTATGGGGTTTACTCTGTGGTACGCAGTTCGTGCTAATTCAAAGGGTTAGGCAGGGGTGTACTACAGGTACATCTCCACCCTTCGGGGATTACAGGCGTGATGTTATGTTATTCTCTATTGCAGGCTGAAGATTACTGGACATACCCCCACTGTTATAAGGACATGAAGAGACTCGAGTACAATCTATACAGGAAGCTTCAAACCACAGTCGCCGTCTTGTTTAAAGGCGATCTGAACTATCGCAAGCTGACGGGCGATATCAATTGTAACCCTGCGCTTGGGTTTCTAGCTGCTCTGCAAGGTACGTAACCAGATTCAGAATTTATTAATTTTACATGGTATGAGGTCAATGATTTTTAACCCCCCCGACGGAAACAGAAGGTGTTATACGTTTAACGTGTGTATCTGTATATCTTTGTATCTGTCTATGGCATCGTAGCTCCCAAACGACTGAACCAATTTAGATTTTTTTTTCGATAGTGTTCTTAAAGCATGCACTAATGAACTATTTGAAATAATAACATATTTAATTAATTTATCATTTTCAACTGGCACTTTTCCCGAAGCACTGAAGTTGTCAATAATTAAGCCCCTTTATAAAACTGGTGAAAAGTCAGACGTTAATAACTACCGCCCAATTACCTTGATACCTATTATATCGAAATTATTTGAAAGGTGCATGAATAAAAGACTAATTGAGTTCTGTAATAAATTTAATATCATACGGAAGGAACAGTTTGGTTTTCAAAAAAATAAATCAACAACGTTAGCTATCTACAATCTTATTAAAATAGTATTAACGAATATTAACAACAACTATTATACTACTGGGCTGTTCTTTGACCTTTCTAAGGCCTTTGATCTAGTCTCTCATGACTTATTACTACAAAAATTAGAGGCAATGGGAATTAGAGGCATTCCACTTCAATGGATTTCTTCTTACCTAAGAAATAGACAACAACGTGTTGCCATTACAAGAATGGATAAAAATAATGATATGACATCGCATTATTCTGACACCAAATATAACAAATATGGCGTCCCACAAGGGAGCGTATTAGGACCTATTTTATTCTTATTATACATCAATTCTATTACTAATATAACTAATCATAAATGTATTTTATTCGCTGATGACATTTCTATTATTGTGACATCTGATAAAAAAACCAATAAAATTAATGATCATGAGACTGAAATTAATAATGTAATTGAGAGACTGATTGAATGGCTAAATCAAAATAACTTATCTATAAACCTTAAAAAGTCCGTTTATATACAATTCAATAAATCAAATCCAAAATATAATATTAAAATGAATATACATAGAATTCACGAAGTAACTCAAACTAAATTTCTAGGCGTAACCTTGGATCAAGACATCAATTGGAAAGCACATGTTGATACAGTTTCCAAACGAATTAACAAGTTTGTATATGCACTAAAACGGATCAGAAACATAACAAACATTAAGACAGCAATAACAACATATCATGCGTATGTTGAATCTGTGCTGCGCTATGGTTTAATTATGTGGGGCAATAGCACCGATCAAAATAGAGCGTTTGTTGCACAAAAAAAATGCATTAGGGCTATATATGGGCTTCAACCGGATGAATCCTGCAGGCCAATATTTAAAAAACTTGATTTGTTACCATTGCCGTCACTTTATATATTGGAAATTTGTATGTTTGTGTGGAGGCACAAAGAGTTATTCACTAAAGCAATCGATCTTAATTCTCGAAGTTGTCGGGACCCCCACAGGCTCGTGTTAGATGTTTTACCTAGGCTTGCAAAATATAATAAAAGCTGCATGTTTATGTGTGTCCGGATATACAATAAGATACCAGAGGAATTTAAAATATTAAATAAAAGATTGTTCAAAAGTAAATTATATAAATGGTTATCTGCTAATAGTTTTTACAGTGTCAAGGAGTTTCTAGAGCATAAAATCGGACGATGACAGTGGTTATAATTATGTTGTTGTCATGTATGTAAATTTGCACGCTTATTTTCATGAAGCAAAACATGTAGAACCAACCAGTGTATTCATATTACCATCTTGTATACCATGTTTTTTGCAAATAAATTATTATTATTATTATTATTAGCTATGATTCAAGATTCAACAGTTTGAAGTTTATCAGGTCTTTTCTAGCTGATGAATGGATGTGAGCATCTTCCACAGGTTTGATCGAGTCGAAATTTGGTATTCTGTTACTTGAATAATGAATAACATAGTAACCTTGAAGTGTACCTGGTGATCTCCAACTTACAGCAGAGGGCTCATTGGAATGGTCTCAATAAAGAGGTTATAGATAGATGGTAATCAAGGTCTGATTATGGAGTAGCAAAAATATATGTACAAAATTACCCTAAATTTGTGTCGGGGGTTTTTAAAATTTAAAATTTATATATTTTATTTTGTTGGCACACAAAAGTAATGAGACACTACAAAACTCTATACATTTGCTTTTTCAAGTTAAATAAATAATATAAATAAATAATATTCCACAACTATCACACAACGCCGTCTAGCCTCAAGCTAAGCAGAGCTTGTGTTATGAGTACTAGACAACTGATAAACATACTTATATATTTCTAAATACATACATATATAGATAAATTACACCCAGACACAGAACAAATGATCATGCTCATCACACAAACATTTGTCCTGGGTGGGAATCGAACCCACAACCTCCGGCATAGCAGTCAGGGCCACTAACCACTAGACCAACAGGCCAGTCAAAACCAAATGTTTGCGATAATATTCTATAATGTTCAACATTGAACATTCTAGGTATCGGGTGTTTTTTTTAGAGGGGAGAACTTTAAATTGAAATAAAACACAGAAAAATGTTTTTAATATCCATGAAATTGGCTTTATTTGATAGATAATTATAGTACAGTCACTAGTTTATTCTTATAAATTGGTTTCGGTGCAGGTTTCATCCCGGCACCTATCATAGCGGTCCGCACAGTGAAGTCGGAGACGATCTGCGGTCTGAAGCGCGGCGTTTGGGACACGCTGACGCAGTCCAACCCCAAGTGGATGCAGTCCGGGGACTACGGGTATGTTACACACATTTTAAAAAGAAAGATAATGCAATTATTTGACCCAGACTGAAGCCTTTTAAGTGCTTTACTTAACAGGCTCGTGGCTAAGTAATAACAGCCGCACGGATCGATCCATCAGGTTAAGCTACGCTTGCCGGGGTTGGTCTGTGGATGGGTGACCATCTTTTCATACCGAGACTCCTCCGTGCCTCGGAAAGCACGTTAAGCCGTTGGTCCCGGCTGTCATTCGAGGACCTTTGACAGTCGTTACGGGTCGTCAGAAGCCCGAAAGCCTGACAACCAGTCTTACCAAGGAGTATCGTATTACCCAGTCACTGGGTTGTGCAGGTCAGATAGGCAGTCGCTCCATGTAAAATACTGGTATTCAGCTGCATCCGATTAGACTGGAAGCCGACCCCAACATAGTTTGGAAAAGGCTAGGCAGATTGTTTGAGTTAGCAGGTTAAGTTACATTTCATCTTGCATCATCATCATATCAGCCGAAAGACGTCCATTGCTGGACATAGCCCTCCCCCAAGCACCTCCACTTCGACGACTTCTGCGCTTTCCGCATCCAGCGGATTCCTGCGGGCTTCACAAGGTCATCGGTCAAAAATTGACCATTGACCCCTACCGTAGCCAAGGGTAGGCGGGTCGCTGCTGTAGGGGCCATTTGTTCTTGGTGCTTGTCATGGGGTTGGGTGAGTATCAACCCCACCCTCCCTCGCGTTTGCCATGGGGGGGTGCCATAATCGCCACGTCTGGCAGGCGGGTTGGTAATCGCAGTATGGGGTTTTAAAAATGCATAAAGAACGCTGCTGCCCATCCTTTGGTAAGTCCCTTAGTCATCGAAATAGGAGTCGTGGTGGTGGTATTCTTTAAGTTATATTTATTAAATAGGCTAATTTAGGCTAGATTGTAATGCGAATAAAGTCGGAGACGATCTGCGGTCTAAAACGCGGCAATAGCCTGCAGGTCGACCCTAAGTGGATGCAGACTGGGGAAGAAAAGTTTTTCTTTTGACTTGTAATTGTGTAATTTAATAGGTAAGTATTAAAAACACATTTTCATTGTGTCATTTATTTCAAAAACAGATTAGATAACAGAATAAAAATGTGTTTTTAATAATTACCTTATTTAGTAGTTCGCTAATTGATTACATTTTTCAAAAAGGCATCCTTTCATTTAATAATCTTAAAAATTTGGTCCCGTGTGAGCGAGAGAGGTGACAAAACGAAACAGTCGTCTTAAACATAATTTGCGAAATGTGGGCGTACTAGGGTAACCCTCCTCTGCCTAACCCTCCGGGGAAAACAGGCGTTAAGCTATGTTGTGTTAATATAATTATTTAAATTTATTTTCAGTGTAATACAGTACTGCCCTAAGGGCGAGGCGCTCAGAGTATCTGATCGTCCGTGTGTCGACTACTGCACCACTTGCTTTGGCATTATATGTCCCGAACACATTGATATATGATGACCCGGTAAGTTTGAATGATGAATACGGTTAAAATGAAATGTAGTATTGTAGAGTAAAAGAGATGGGTATACAATTTTCGTTCATTCATTTTTGATCGGATTTCATATCAGGGCAAAGACTTTGCAATTCTATTTTTGTTTCGTCGATTGAACAGCAATGTTCCCAACTTAAAAAATACTAATGCCAGATTAACTACCCCGGTGTTACTTTTAGTGGCGCAAAGTTAAAATGTTAATTGCTTGACTCCCAGTTTACAAACTCTACATTTATTAATTTATCCCGACTAAACGTGCAAGTGGGCCAAGTTATATTAAGTGAGGTTAAATATTTAGAAGTTTAATTCTAGGTTTAAACTCTTGGTGGCGCAAGATTTATGTTTTGTGTTTTGGTTAACCCTGTATTAGCTGTTAACTCCGAGTTATCTAAGATAACCTATAAACGCGCAAGTGGGCCTTAGAAATGTTTGCTGACCATAAGTTACTAACCAACTAGTCATTTTGGCTGACCGAATACACTTTTCTGTTCACAAAAATAAGAATACTTTACTAACCGTTTAAAGAACACCCTTTATAAATAAAGGGGTATATCCAACAAAAGAAATACTTTCATCATCATCTGCCTAGCCTTTTCCTAACTATATTGGGGTCGGCTTCCAGTCTAATCGGATGCAGCTGAATACCAGTATTTTATATGGAGAGACTGCCTATCTGATCTCCACAACCCACTTACTGGGTAATACGATACCCCTTGGTAAGACTTTCAGACTTTCGGGCTTCTGATGACTCGTAATGATTGTCAAAGATCCAAGAATGACAGCCGAGACCAACGGCTTAGCGTGCTTTCGGTCTTGGTATGTAAAGATGGCCACCGATCCACGGACCAACCGCGGCAAGCGTCGCTTAAGCTGATCGTTCGACCAGTGCGGCACCATGTAGATGTATGTTCGGTAAAACTACCCGAACGTGATTAAAGATATTAATGACAAATGAAAGTTTATGTACAGCCCGCGGCACGTAAGTTGGCAAGGTTTTGGCGTAGTGGGGGTAAGTTCGCGCATGCTACACTTATTGCAACAAAAAAATAGTCACTTTTATTGCTTGTGATTATTCTGTGGTTATTACCATAATTTATTTTTAAACATAACTATTTAGAAGAAAGTTAAAGAAAGGAGAAGAATTCGTGAATTATATTAGGAGTAATAAATAAAATATACAGGGTTATTTGTAAAACACCAACAACCTCTTAAGAGGTCATTGTACTCATCATTATGAACAACTTTTACTATGGGACCAAACCTGAAATTGCGAAAAAAAAATCAGCAGTTCAGTACATTTATGTTCGCATAATTCGTCAAAATATGTAACAGTACACATCATAAACCATTTTTCTAGCATGTCTACGTAAAATGGTATTTGTTTGTGGCATTATCTAAATTTAAAAATTCAAACAAAACAATAACAAGAACTTGTAACAAAAGCTCAACAAAAACCAATGTTACAATTTTAGTGCACGCAAGTGTACTCGGGAGCGAATGAAACGTGGACGCGACGCGAGAGACAAGGGTCGACTGACCAACCAATCGCGCGCTCGGAACGATGCTACCTCATTCCCCGCGTCCCGCTCGAGACCAAAGAGATCTAAAAAATAACTTCTGCGCATCTAACGACTCTTGCCAACTTACGTGCCGCGGGCTGTACCTAAAGTAATTGTTAGGGTTGGCTTTGTTGTTTGTTGTTCAATACATAGTTGGGAAAAGGTTAGGCAGGTGATGACATCTACACGATTGTATTCGATTTTGGCGTTCGGCTGGACCGAATCATGCCGACTTGTAGGTACAAATGTGCTGGGTGCTGCTTGTGGTGAGCGGTCGTCTTGCTGTCCTTGGTTTTGTTTTGTTATTAGTAATTAACTTTGATTATATTACTTCGATGGTCCTTGTTTATCATTTGTGACTTCGAGTTTCAGCTTCATATACAATCTTCATATATGTAAGTGGGCACATCCTTTATTACTGGATGCCTTTATTTAGGTATAAAGTTCTGCTTAAGTTTTTAGTTTTGTATTTTTATTTCTGCTTGAGTATAGTTTTCGATTATTATTTTTGTTTTTTTTTTTTTTTTGGTATATTGGTGTGTGCTAGCTTACGTATAGCAAATAATTTAATTTAATGTTTTGTGTTGCGTAATGTACCTAAATTATTATGCGCAGTGTTGTATACATTCATTTTTTTTTTAACTGAGCAGACAGCTGTGCTGCTGGGGAGTTTGTTGCGCCACTTCTTCTCCCCAGCTAAAGCACTAGGAAGTGGTGAAGGGCGGGCGTTTTGGGGGACTGTCTTATGTAATTTTGACGTTCAAAAAGTGCTGATTCTCAGCCTAGTTTGAATAAATGACTTTTGATTTTGATTTTGATTGATTGTAGTACCACATAAAGGCTCACATGATTATACAAATATTCGTGATATTAATAATTTCTTTCTCTCTTTCAGATTTGGATTGAACTTGTTGTTTGTTGTTTCTCTAAATCAAATATTTTTCAATGTTTTGGCACAGTCAGGTTCTACACCGTTTTTCATAAATCAATCTTAATATATTACTTGTTAACTTTACTTTAGATAAATTTGTTTTGATTCGAATATTGTGTTTTATTTTTCCGTGAAAACTCCACTCTGAACTATACATTATTGCTAATAAAGGTACACACAGCGTAATTATGTAGGGACCCCTCTGGTTTTAAAATATTATACTGCTGTAACATATTTTTTTTACGAATATCCTAAAGAATACTTTCAATAAATTATAGTTAAAAAAAAACTAAAAAACACGCTTTAATACCATTAAATAACTAAAAAGTAAAAAATAAATTTCAATATAACAAGTAAAGTGATTAATGAGAAAATTAATGTCATTGTAAAAAAGCGTGGGGTGCTCGATATTAATATGAAAGCGTGGTTTTTTTTTATTATTTTTTTATCTATAATTTATTGAAAGTATTCTTTAGGATATTCGTTCACGTTTAGACTGCACAATACTCTTCGGACCTCTTTAATGTGAACTGTGATCTCCGGCATCGAGGAATCACAATGAGGTACAGTAGGTGGTTGCTTGGAGCCAGCGACCAGACGTGAATTGCTTGCAAAGAGAGATGCAAATAAATTTGCTTTCTCACTTGCAGAGTGAGCCAGCGCCTCACAAAGCGCATCACTCTGGGGGCGAGTATTGCCCTCCCTGAATGCAGATTAGTTTGCCGATGAGCGCTCTGGCCCCACCAATACGTTGCTCAATTCTGCACTGCCAAACTGGTACGGCTGGTTTCGGTGGTGTAGCTCTAGAGTCATTTGCAAATTGTGAGCTACACGACATGCCGCTACAGCCGCGCAGTACAGAATCGAATGAGTATCGGTGAGGTCTTCACAGTCATCAAAATAGATTGACAACTGCGAATCCAGAGCTGCTACCAGCGCCCTATTTTTGTTATGCATATTATTATTAAAAGCCTGTGATGTCCCACTGCGGCGCAAAGGCTTCCGTACTCTCTTTCCTCTTCTCAGTTTAAACTTCCGATCCAATAAGGCAGCTTAAAATGTTCTTTTGCATCGTTGTTTGTGGACTGTCGATATAGGTACTTATCATAAAATGTTTTTGTAACAATACAGCTTTATAGGATTTGAAATTGCGTGTCTTTTGCTGGGGTACCTAATTCATGATGCTATGTGTACATAATTAGATATTAGATTGATTGATTGAAATAATATAGAGCTGAGGTCTCACAGCTCTATATTATTTCTTCAGTTTCTCTTTTCCTTTGCATAGAAGTTGAAAACAGTGACGTGTATTTATTAGTGACTTCCTCAAATGTCAGCTTATAAGAACATGTCGACTAAGTTCATTTTCAGAATAAGAAGAGCTATAAAAATATATATACTTGTTGTGACGAAGGAAACTGAAGTTTACGTCAATTATGCAAAGTTTTATACGTATTTGTTTTTGGTGAGACGAAATAAGAGACAATTTATATTTTTTATAAAATCATTTATTTACAAAATAATGAGTTACGCGATCTAAATGTACTAGTAAATAATACAATGAATACATAAATATAATACATAGCAAGGGTTATTATTATTTCTTTTTACAATATTCGTCCTTTAGGTACTATTTCTAAATATTAAAAGGAAGAAAAGTGCATTTAAAAATGATTCATTTTTGTCATTGGAAAAACTGGCCTTTTCAGTCGTAAAATATACGAAACTGCGCATAAGAATAATTATATCCGTTAAGTTCAATTGATTCCAATAAAACATTGAATATGTAATCATTTTTATGATCAGTTTAGAAATTAAAAATACTTATACTTAGAAGACAATTTACAAAAAAAATATTTTAAAAATGATGTCGGATAAATAGAAATAAGTAAGGATATATTTCGCCATTTGTTTTTCTAATAACTACTACTAAATAAGCGTTTTGTACAATAGTCTTTTATTGACTCGTATCCTTTAAATACAGCGTATGTCGTCTAAAGTATTATATCAAAAACCTTGCCAAAAACGAAAATATTACTTTTTCATTTCCATTACTATGTAATTTAAACAATAGTTTAGATTCCTTTAATAGCTTAGATACCTTTTAATTACATTATTAACGAAAAATATTTTTTTCCTAAAAAAGTACAGCACAACTCCGACAAGTAAAATTTTCGTTTTTCACATAAGCTCGAAAAGATTCCCGCTAAAATGCAATCATAGATAAAATATATCAAATGTCACATATTAGAGCCGTTTCACAATTTACATATTTTATCAGGTCCAAGACATCAAATCAATTAATATCTCATAGGTAGGTGCTAGATTTTCCTAACCTCCCGTAAAAAATACAAAAAACTTTTTAAACAAAGTCAATTATACTTTTTAGATCTGGACCTCATTCCCAAGATACGTTGGTGTTAGTATCCCTGTCCCTGACCCTGGTAGCCGCTGTTGTAGCCAGATTGTTGGCTATTTCTGTCATAGCCTCCCTGCCCGAGACCGGTATCTTCATATGAGATCTTGGGCTTGTAACCGTCTTGATCAGCTTCGTATTGTACAGTCTGTGAATGTACGAAATTATTTGATAAGTCCTGCTAACAAACTAACTAGGTCGTGTCATTATGTAGTTTGTTAGTTAATCTTGGACACCGTAATCTTAAGATCGTTCAATAACATTAAGAAAGAAACGAATACACTGACACAACATCGCGTCATTGTAACTACATTATATTATGGTAACTTGAAGTAAATGCGTACCTATTAGATAAGGTCTGTGCCTTTGGCCGAGGCCTGGCCCTTGTATAGGGCTAAATAGACTGGTTGGTATATCTACATATTATACTGTCTAAGGTAGACAGTGGTCTTTTACAGATGCAGTTAAAATCGATGTACATACAACACAGTACCTAAGCAATGCTTGCTGGCGGTAGAAATTTTGGTAGTATCCAAAGTCTATTGAAACTCTTGTTTCCAATTAATTTCCACTTGAAACGAATATCAAGTTCAATAACAACAACAAGTAGAACAATTTTAATGAAGTTTTCACAGAAATTGTTCCACCAGAGTCGCGTCGCACCAGTCTACACGAGTCTTTATAGTCCAAATTAGGTTGATTTCAGAACGACTTTGTACCTACATCATAAAAATGTTTGAAGTTGTAACGAAAAATAACTTTTATGTGCGGGAATAAAAGCTGTGTTATTTGTTTACATGTTTGGGAACTAAATCGCGAAAATTACACCTTCGATCAAACTGTTCCACAAGAAGTTCTACCAAGTTACTATACCAACCATTTATTTCACATTTGACTTATAAGCACGCCTATGAAGTTCCTTGTTAATGACAGCCAACCATAGACGAAAAAATACAATAAGTACTGCATGGACGCTGTTTTTTCTTTACATTTTTCTTTAAAATAAAATATCACTGTGTTAAATCGATAAAGTCGATTGTTATAAGAAATCGAATCGGTAACACATTAAGACATCATTAATTGATTAGTACACACGGCATATCAAGCTATACATTTCCAGTAGCTGTTCTCTCATTGTACGGAAATCGTATACAATGCGAGATCAGCTTATACTGGGGATGTATTGATATGTAGCCGTGTGTACTCGAGCTGTCAAAAGGTGGCAAACATTATAGTTTAATTATGCCTCACCTGTTTCCTGCCATCGGGAAGCAGCACATAGTACAGTCCCTCGGCCCTGTCTCCCTGCCTCGACTCGCGGTGTCCGAAGTCGTTGCCAGATTGATCATCTTTCACCATGTACTCGAAGTTGTAGTTAGCGGGCTCCTGGAAAGTAACAGACACGTATTGTTAGCAGTCTAGGATCGTAAGGCATTCCACTAATACTGTGCGAGAGAGGTAGGAGGAATCAACCAATAGGATTCCTCCCAGATTAGTAGCCAGATAAGTACACCCGCTGTTGCATGGCGTCTGTTGTGACAGGTCAACTCAAAACTGCAATAGCTCTTTCTTTAAAATACCCTTCCAGACATGGACTTGCATTGTTAGGCCGATCGCTCAGACGAGATCGAGTCGAGGCGGCGTCAAGGCGCGGGCGCACAAGCGGCGCGCCGCATCTACCTACGTTTTCTTTAGAAATAAATGGCAGTGTGGTAATATACTAGATTCGCGGCACTGGCTAGGTGGAGGCGTCGTGGGGTCGAGGTGGGGGCGCTGAGCCCGACCGCGTTGCGACTGAATGCTCCTATTTAAATTAATAACTTGTGTGCAAGTACGTTTTCATCTTCTGACGACGACATGTTGAATAAATTGGAATGTGTGAAGGAAGCATAGCCACCCGAGCCTCGATTCTTCATAGAGACCATGCCTCGACCCTGCCGCGACGCCTCCGCGATCTCGCCTCGACGCGCCTAAGACTCGCATAAAAATCCTAATGTTTGGACTTTACAAGACCATCACCAGAGTTTGTTTCGGCATTTTTTCTCAGGGATCAGTCAGCTAGGAAATGCCGGCGCCATTTAAAATATTGACGTGTAAAAGTCTATGACACATGAGTGTCCATGGAGCTTCTTCCCTGTTCTTCTCCATGAAGAATGGAATGGGCAACTACCTTCATCTGTCTGATTAACCGACTTCGTGAAAAAGTGCGTGTAAATGGTTTACTTAAATGCTTTGAGTTTGAATTACCTGGGACCAGACATCAAGCTACTACTAGGATTTTGTTTCTGACACTAATAGCGACAAGTGGTATTTTGGCCAAGGTATAAGGCCTCGAAAGCCTCCCGTAACGTGGACCGATGACCTTGTGAAAGCCGCAGGAATCCGCTGTATGCGGGAAGCACAGAACCGGTCGAAGTGGCGATGCTTGGGGGAGGCCTATGTCCAGCTTTGGACGTCTTTCGGTTGAAATGATGAAGATGAAGATGCCGATAAGGGTTCACAGCCTTGAGCAACGCAACTAGCGTCAAGCGACCCGCGCGTGTGTTACCTGTTTCCGTCTGTCGCTCCGCAAGTAACGTCGCGGTGGCTCGTGGCACGCTCTAAACAACTAGGTACTTTCATCTCCGCAGTCGCTGTCACAAGACGCGTGTCGCTTGAGCGTGTAGCTCGTGGCCAAGGGGTAAGAGCTGAAAACTCACCCCGTTGCTGCCGTCATCACCACCGTATCCTCCGGAACCAGGGGGCAGGTACTGTCGGCTTTGCTCCTGACCTCTTGAAGAGTGGCCTCCAAAAGAACCGCTCTGGGAGTGACCTGTAAAATATAGTCATTACAGATAAAAAAATTTAATGCTTACGAGATCAACTTTTTTTCAAACGTGTACGTAGGTAGATATCAGTTTGGATATCAAGATCAGTTTGGATAACAAGACCATTTTGACATTTGATAAAGATCTACATGTATATTTTAATTCAGCTTCAGAGTAATTGCGATAAGCATCTATATGTATTTCTTCTTATTTAGAGAGAGGCTTGCTAGCTTGAGACAAATAAGTAGTGCAAACTGATACTCTCAGATTCGCCAGTCAGTCTGAAGATGAGCGGAAAATATTATTTATATGGAAAGATTTGGACCTTAGGGCACGAAAAGCATGCTGAGAAAAGCACATGAGGTTAAAATATTAGTCAGCAAGGTAGTACCTAGCTGAATTGAAACCATTCAGTGTATTTGCGTAAGTATATTTTGGTACGTGGTGGCAAAACACCTCAAAACCGTGATTATGAAATAACTTACCACCAGCACCTCCGAATCCAGGCGCACCATATTGCTGAGAAGGAGCATTAGCTGATGGGGCGCCATACTGTGATGAGGGTGCGCCGTACTGGGACGAGGGGGCGCCAAACTGGGCCGAAGGTGCACCGTATTGCGACGAGGGAGCTCCAAATTGGGATGAGGGGGCTCCATACTGCGAAGAAGGCTGGTTTCCTTGTCCAGGGGCACCGTATTGGGTGGATGGGGCGTTGAACTGTCCTTGGGGAGCTCCGTATTGGGTTGAAGGACGACGGGCACCACCGCGGGATGGCCCACGGCTTCTAAAGGATTAGATAGATATTTTACAGGGTCACAAAACTGTCATCTACACATTCGGTAGGTACATCAAATTAAGTATTGTACAAAAATAATTGAAACGGCTTTTATTTTTGAATTGCAACGTTCTGAAGCGCCTGGCTTTGGTGTGTTGACACCTTTACACACGCATTATATTGTGCTTATGTGTGCAAGTCATGGTACAGGAGTTGTGAGAGATTATTTAATTTAAAGTTAAGTTACATAACCTATAACTTCAAAACTGAGCTTCGGGAAAAGTTGAACAGAAGTGTTTAAAGGTGTTTAAAAGAAGTGAATAGACGGTGGAATATTGATATTACAGAGTATTGAAGGCTTCGGTATGGTCCTGTACAAAAAAAATCATAATAACGCGAAGTACAAGTGACTCGGCTTCGTTAGTTTTTTCGCACCACCGTCGATAGTGTGAAATTAGGCATAGGTTATGTCATGCGAACCTAATCTAAAGTAAATTATTATAATATTTCTGGGGTCTAGCCGGGCAATAATATTGTACTGAATTAAATTATAACACGCAGGTCAATAAGACTTATGATTTGAATTTGGAAGAAAACTTTTACAAAAAATATACTAAGGTACCTATTTGAAAATCGAATTGCTTTTTATTGCGTCGCAGAAGCTTTGAAAAGTAAAGTATTCTCCGCAGTGATAAAGGTGTCTTCGTCTTGGGCAAGCTTGAAACCCTCACTGCACTCAGGATTCTAGTCTGCGCTCGGGAGCATCAGAATCCTTCGTTGCGCTCAGGATTCAAGCAAGCGCCCGTGACGTAAGACACTGCTTTATCCCCTTATTGAATAATCTACTTATAAATTACCTGAACAAAGCATCAGTCTGCCTCTGAAGGCCTGGTGCTCCGGGGGTTCCGTACAGCTGCGAGGGAGCTCCGCCTCCCGCTTGGGGAGGAAGATACCTGTTGTCCACTGGAGGCTCCGCCAGGCAAACCACTGCTAGCGCGCTGATTAAGAGGATCTGAAAATGATGATTAACTTTACTAGTATATTACCTACACATTGGAGCTATTCACATGACGATGTCTCGTACGATATTTTCAGTAAAAAGTTTGGACCACACGTCAACATCCAACTATTCATACGGTTAAAAACAATTATTGCAGTATAAAGTCAAGCTGCCAAGCACACATTACAGCCACAAAAGGCCGCAGCGCAACGCATATTCATACAAAAAACTTCCGCAGTTGAAAAGAATTTATCCCAAAAACAAACTTAACTTTGTTGTTGAAAAACATTTTCTCACATACATTCCGACCTTGCTCAGACTTGCTTCTTTCCAAATTTCATGACTAGGTCGACGGAAAGTACCCTATAGGTTTCGATTTACTTGCGAGTATCAAAATTATGCCGCATAAATGGCCGTATTTTTTTACCACGTTGACTTAGAAGTTAGAAGCTTGATTTTTTTGAGTTCCAAGGGACTATATATGTATACAGTGATGGTATTTGATATTAATTTCTACTTGATACCTCCGTGCGTTCCTAAATAAAAGCCACATGGGTCGACCCATCAAGTTAAGCTACGCTTGACGGGGTTGGTCCGTGGATGGGTGACCATCTTTACATACCGAGACTCCTCCGTGCCTCGGAAAGCACGTTAAGCCGTTGGTCCTGGCTGTCAGTCGTGGATTACGGGTCGTCAGAAGCCCGAAAGTCTGACAACCAGTTAAGACTGTGGTTGGTAAGCCAAGGGGTATCGTGTTACCCAGTAACTGGGTTGTGGAGGTCAGATAGGCAGTCGCTCCATGTGAAATACTGGTATTCAGCTGCATCCGGTTAGACTGGAAGCCGACCCCAACGTAGTTGGGAAAAGGCTAGGCAGATTGATTGACCTCCGCGCGTTCCTGAGAAAAAACGTCTTGACAGACTGTCAGACAGACCGTTCCGTTTTTTCCTTTTGAGGTACGGAACTCTAAAAAGTGCGGTGCGGCCCGCCTGTAGTGAGCGTTGGTTCATAGAAAATGTACGCAAGTGATGACTGTGAAGAAGGGGGATTTTTGCAACGTTGCGTTGCGGCGCGGCGCGTTTGTTACCTCAAAATTATAGAAACAGTACCTAAAATAGCGTACATATCGGGGCCATTGGGGCCCGTTACACGAGGGTAGGTACCCGGGCGATAATGACATAATTATCGAGCTTTAAACTTTAGTAAGAAACTATCACACAGGTATGAGTGTCAGATCTGGCGCTTTACAAAGCTGAACTTTTTACCCGACTGCCATGGGAGGGTTATGTTTTTCGCGCGTATCTTGTATGTTTGTAAATTTCTTTATTACCTCGTATCTTTCAAACTGCGGGATGGATTTTGACAGCTAAGGTATTATATTCGTCTTAAAAACCCAAGTGATAACTAACGAAACCTATCGAGTAGGGTATCAAAATAAAGTAAATTAAAAGGGGATTATAAAAATATATACAAGTTATATGTTTAAATTTAATTAGGAATAATAAATTGGAAAAATTCAATAATTGATCCGTAGCCCAATCATTCTTATATTATGTAAGTATATAATATAGGTATATATTAATTAAACTAAAAAGATTGAAATAAAAAACATATTAAAAAAACAAAAACCCGCCTGCACAATCGAATAACTGAAAAGAGACAAACAAGCTTTATACATATATTGAATATTGGTACTGCAGGCGGGGACAAACCAAAGTTACACCATATTTCAGGTTATTGGTTTGTCCTCGCCTGCGATACCAACATTCTATAGATTACCTATAGGTAATGCTTGTTTTTCTCTTTTCAGTTATGTGTTTGTGCAGGCAGGTTTTTTTTTTTAATATGATTTTAATAACAATCTTTTTAGTTTTTCTAAAACTCTATGTATCTACATCATGGCCGCGCAGGTGGGTAGGTACTGTATGTACCTACTTGGTGTTTAAGAGTTTAGTTTGCTGTGTTACACCAATTTCACACAACTGTCGATAATGACCTGTTGAGATTTGAATACACAGACAATTTATATTGGTAGTCAATTTGATAAACAATTATTTTCCCTGACTTTACATACCTACTGTCGTGAATTACTTAGTATTGCGGGATAACCCGACAAGTCTCGAGCTCAACCTTAGTTTTATAGGTAATCATCTGCCTAGCCATTTCCCAACTATGTTGGGGTCGGCTTCCAGTCTAACCGGATGCAGCTGAATACCAGTATTTTACATGGAGTGACTGCCTATCTGAGTTCCACAACCCAGTTACTGGGTAATACGATACCCCTTGGTAAGACTAGTTGTCAGACTTTCGGGCTTCTGACGACCCGTAACGACTGTCAAAGCTCCACGAATGACAGCCGGGACCAACGGCTTAACGTGCTTTCCGAGGCACGGAGGGGTCTTGGTATGTAAAGATGGTTACCCATCCAGCAACCAACCGCAGCAAGCGTAGCTGAACCTGAACGAACCAAGATCAGCAGCAATATCGACCCGTGCGGCTGTTATTACTTAGCCTCCCCCCTTAGTTTTATAGGTAAACCTTTGTCTGAACAAGATAAGGTTTTTCAAAAGTTAAGGCTTATGCAGTTCCATTATAAGTAGGAATACCTAATTGACGAATCGTTTATATTACGATTGGTTATTTTCCTTAAGAAATCCAAATTTTAAAGTATTCGCGTAAAAAGATTTGCAAGAGTTTCAATTATTTAATAGACGAATATTGAATAAAATAAATTGAATTCTTAATTCCTTACCTTCATTGTTATGAGGTATTTCAGCTTTTTCTTGAAACTCGAAATCAAACCTGAAAAAAAAATCATTACATAACCAGGAAACAAAAAACTATGGGTTTTTATTAGTGTCTGCTTGCTTAATATGTATCTTCACGGCTTCAGCCGTATCAATATGATAATTCTTTACAGAGAAGTAAGTAAGTCAGTATTCGCAATTAGCTGTAATTAAAAACGGTACTTAAATAAAATATAAAAGAATTATAAAATTCTATCGATTCGTATTATAAAAAATCTCAACCATTCATGCAAAGGTGGGTCAGCTAACTGCTATAACTGACTGTACCTAACTTCTGTTGAATGAATGATAATTTTCATTCTGGAAAATATAAATTTGATTAGTGGTAGCGTAGTAGTGAATTAACCCATACTGATGCCGTAGTCTGTACATAAATATTACAATCATTTAAATTCAATGCTATATCGTTAGCTTAGTAGTCGCATGCGCAAATCCTGCAGGTCCTGGGTTCGATGATCGGGTCGAACCCGAGAGAGAGAGAGAGATAGAGTTATTGGCTATAGAGTTATTGGGTTTTTTCTACTAGGTATTTTTGAGTCAGTAGCAGCTCGGAGTCTGGATTGGTGCCCGGTGGATGGTACTAGGCTCGCCCCGACTTGAAAATAAACTGGAGAAATGTGGGTGTAGGTATAGATACACTTCTGCCTAACCCTTTGGGGATTGTAGGCCTAATGTTATGTCAATCCAAATAATTAAAAAAAAAAAAAAACAAAATCAAACCTTCACAAAACACTTCACTCAACGGTAATTTTCGATTTTCGAAAATTCAAATTTTGGAACACCGCACTAGAACGGCCGATGTTGCCCGAATGATGATCCGTATTGATTCCCATCCGCTTATATACCATAATGCAAGTGATTACTTATTACATGTAATGTATGTACATCCTTACTTACGTACATAGATATTGTGTTTATGTGTGTGTAGTGATTGGCGCATCTGCTTAGTGAGATGGTTAGAATGTTGCTCTACTTTGTTGTGAATAAGTTTAGGGTCAATGTCAAGCGAGTGATTTGGCACGCCTGTAGGATCGATTTGTTGTTTGTTTACTTTTGTTTGGACATCTGATTGATTAATAGAGATTTAGCATTGGAGTCGTGATGTCTGCCGTCCACATATCGAAGACAATTTGTTGGTTTAATACTATGGGAGGGATTGAACTCTTTATTATTTTTTTATAAGCCGTTTCCATCTCACTGCAGAGCAAAGGCCTGTATCCCCCCCTTTCTTTCCTTTATTACTTAGTCAACACAAATAAATCGCGATAACTTTATACACAATTTCAAAGTTTTCTCGATTTTCATTCTACATGAGTCGCGTGCTTTTTTGTACAAGATCAAGACAATGACCATTCATAGACGTACCAAAATGGTAAAAAGAAAAGGTTCCTTTTTATGATGCGACTTTGTCTGTCTGTCTGTCACAGCTGGTTATCTCAAGAACTACTAATACTATCAACTTGAATTTTGGAATAGTTTTATATGACGTTTGCCTAACTATTTTGCAAATTAGAAAGAAATAAAAATGAATATATATTTTTTTGCAACAGGTACCTATTGAAAAATTCATGGTCTTAAAAATTTGAAGTGGGGCTACTAGAGCATGTGGGGGTATCATATGAAGGAGCGCTGTTTGCACATTCTCAAATATTTTTATTCTTTTTTTTTTTAGGCCGCATTGTTTTCGAGTTTTGATGAAAAATGTAAAAAAAAATACCGTTCCCCCTTTATCTCCGAAGTTTGCATAGAGAAAAATCAGGAATTATTCTGTGTGATAGAAGTTTATGTAAAGATTACAGGAAAAACAAAACGATGTCTCTAAATAGCACTTTTTTTTTTAATATATGATGGTACGGAACCCTCGGTGCGCGAGTCCCACTCGCTCTTGGGCGGTTTTTTAATGCTGTTTACTTTGTAACCTCAAACCAACATAATTATCGTGATTTTATTAATGTAGATTATCTTTATCAGTCTTACCAAGGGGTAGATAATCCTGTTACCTGGGTATCGCCGTGTCGCCTACACTTAAAAATTTTACACAAAAACTGATGATTGAAAGCATAACACAATAAAATTAAGGGTATATTCGACCAAACTTTTATACCTTGTATAAGTCCTCAGCCATTGAATAAATTTTGAATTTTTTACAGTTTCTCCATACAAAAATGGTCAGTCGTCAATTTTATTCCACGGATAAAAGATATCCGACTTTGGTCAAATTAGCCCAAAGGTGAAGTAGAAGCAAATGAATCGAAATACAACAAATTATTGCAAATACGCAGTCAAGAACGATTTTCTTACGATATGATAAAATGTGACTGTCCACGAGAAAAGGTACCTTATGGTCGTTGGCACTTACGACATTGTGCTTATTACAAGCTAAGTAAACTGTACGATTTGTATTTCTGAACGGCTTAAGCGCCGATGACCATAAGGTACTTTTTCCCGCGGAGTGTCACAAATAAACAACTCATTTTTACATTGTCTTAAGAAAATAATATTATGTCGTTACTTCCTTTTAGGCCATTCTGAGATAAGATACGATAAAATATATTAAGTAATAATTATATAATTTTAGTGTTTTATTTAAATGATGTGTTTGTTTAATTTACTAGTCACAAGAATATTTGCAATTTATACAAAATATTTATTTCAAATGTTGTGTCGCCTATTTCGGGTCCCAAATGTTATTTTTGGTTTGTTACCAATTTGTTCCACATCTAACAAAATAACTGCCGTTATTTATTATTTATACCCTGACTATTTTTTTCATATGACAACTCTTTGATGCACCATAGACAAGACAATTAACTAATTCGCCTTCTTACTTTTGATCTGACTGGGTTGCCAACGTCTCGATCGTCAATTTGTTTATTTGCCGTCAGAATTTTCAGTGGAATTTAGTTTGGCCACGGTAAATAAATACGAATATGTCTATTGTTTTATTTTTTGCACCTAGATGTACTATTGCTTGTAACGATTATGTATTGTTATCGTCGCTAACATCATTCATTTCCAAATGAAATCATTTTAAGGTTATATCACATATGTTTTTGATTCACGAAAGTTACCATATGTTACCAAGTGTTACTGATGTGATATAAAAAAAAACTTTTATTTAATTTTTCTTTTTGTATATGAAAAAAGTAGTAATGCCGTAGGCTCTATCAAATAATAAAATAATGGTGCATGTATGTTGTCTGTCTTACATTTTAAACAGATCTTTATGAAACTCACGTACTCGTAAGTTAGTTACCGATTGCCATAGTGTGTTACCGATTTCAAAGATGTTATGGTACACATATTTTTACGGCGATACCCACCCAGTAACTGGGTTGTAGATGGCATATAGGCAGTCGCTCCATGTAAAATACTGATATTCAGCTGCATCGGTTTGACTGGAATCCGACACCAACATAGTTGGGACAAGGCTAGGATTATACAGGGTTATTGGTAAAACACCAACAAGCTCTTAAGGGGCTTTGTACTCATCATTATGAACAACTTTTACTATGGGACCAAACCTGAAATCGCGAAAAAAAAAAATCTGCTGTTCAGTACATTTTGACGAATTATGCGAACATAAATGTACTGAACAGCTGATTTTTTTTTGCCGATTTCAGGTTTGGTCCCATAGTAACAGTTGCTCATAATGATGAGTACAATGACCCCTTAAGAGGTTGTTAGTGTTTTACAAATAACCCTATATACATTAGATTGATTTGTTTATTTCTATATTAAAATAGAGCACCCTACCCAACGTTTTTGTTAGATACATTCGCCTAAAAGCTATAGACGAAGGTGTGCTCCACTTCAAACCGAGCTGGAACTAAGTCAGTCATGTTTTACTAGCTTAGAATATCAATACAAACATAAGCATACATGTTTATTTGGATATACTTGTCAAATCTGCAATACAATAGACAATCTAAAATATATACCTATATTTTTTTTTACCCGACATCAAAAGCTCCACATTGACCAAACAACATGTAACAATATATTATACATATCTTATAACCTAGGTTAGTACTTATATACTAGGATGTTAGTAATAATGTGGCTTATGATCTATATTATGTACAAGTATTTAAAGGAAAATAAACTAGCCAAGTGCGTGTCGAACCACGCACAATCAAGAGTTCTGTTTGTGAAGAATGTCTCCCAAGAACAAACTTAACATTGTAGTTGAAAAACATGTTCTCCCATACATTCCAATTGCAAATGTAAGTTTGTACGCACAATATTGAATGATTTATCATGTTATTTGAAGACCATAGACTTCATAAAGGTTTTCCTGTAATCTATAGGTATAGAATTAATTTATTTATTTTTTTCAACTTTAGGAGCTCTTGCATCACAAAGCACTACTTAAATACGTTTAGCACTAAATAACAGAAACCATTACCTAGGAAACCCAAACTTTAGGACCTCTTGCATCACAAATCACCACTTAAATACGTTTAGCACTAAATAACAGAAACCATTACCTAGGAAACCCAAACTTTAGGACCTCTTGCATCACAAAGCACTACTTAAATACGTTTAGCACTAAATAACAGAAACCATTACCTAGGAAACCCAAGCTTTAGGACCTCTTGCATCACAAAGCACTACTTAAATACGTTTAGCACTAAATAACAGAAACCATTACCTAGGAAACCAAAACTTTAGGACCTCTTGCATCACAAAGCACTACTTAAATACGTTTAGCACTAAATAACAGAAACCATTACCTAGGAAACCCAAACTTTAGGACCTCTTGCATCACAAAGCACTACTTAAATACGTTTAGCACTAAATAACAGAAACCATTACCTAGGAAACCCAAACTTTAGGACCTCTTGCATCACAAAGCACTACTTAAATACGTTTAGCACTAAATAACAGAAACCATTACCTAGGAAACCCAAACTTTAGGACCTCTTGCATCACAAAGCACTACTTAAATACGTTTAGCACTAAATAACAGAAACCATTACCTAGGAAACCCAAACTTTAGGACCTCTTGCATCACAAAGCACTACTTAAATACGTTTAGCACTAAATAACAGAAACCATTACCTAGGAAACCCAAACTTTAGGACCTCTTGCATCACAAAGCACTACTTAAATACGTTTAGCACTAAATAACAGAAACCATTACCTAGGAAACCCAAACTTTAGGACCTCTTGCATCACAAATCACCACTTAAATACGTTTAGCACTAAATAACAGAAACCATTACCTAGGAAACCCAAACTTTAGGACCTCTTGCATCACAAAGCACTACTTAAATACGTTTAGCACTAAATAACAGAAACCATTACCTAGGAAACCCAAGCTTTAGGACCTCTTGCATCACAAAGCACTACTTAAATACGTTTAGCACTAAATAACAGAAACCATTACCTAGGAAACCAAAACTTTAGGACCTCTTGCATCACAAAGCACTACTTAAATACGTTTAGCACTAAATAACAGAAACCATTACCTAGGAAACCCAAACTTTAGGACCTCTTGCATCACAAAGCACTACTTAAATACGTTTAGCACTAAATAACAGAAACCATTACCTAGGAAACCCAAACTTTAGGACCTCTTGCATCACAAATCACCACTTAAATACGTTTAGCACTAAATAACAGAAACCATTACCAAGGAAACCCAAACTTTAGGACCTCTTGCATCACAAAGCACTACTTAAATACGTTTAGCACTAAATAACAGAAACCATTACCTAGGAAACCCAAGCTTTAGGACCTCTTGCATCACAAAGCACTACTTAAATACGTTTAGCACTAAATAACAGAAACCATTACCTAGGAAACCCAAGCTTTAGGACCTCTTGCATCACAAAGCACTACTTAAATACGTTTAGCACTAAATAACAGAAACCATTACCTAGGAAACCCAAACTTTAGGACCTCTTGCATCACAAAGCACTACTTAAATACGTTTAGCACTAAATAACAGAAACCATTACCTAGGAAACCCAAACTTTAGGACCTCTTGCACCACAAAGCACTACTTAAATACGTTTAGCACTAAATAACAGAAACCATTACCTAGGAAACCCAAACTTTAGGACCTCTTGCATCACAAAGCACTACTTAAATACGTTTAGCACTAAATAACAGAAACCATTACCTAGGAAACCCAAACTTTAGGACCTCTTGCACCACAAAGCACTACTTAAATACGTTTAGCACTAAATAACAGAAACCATTACCTAGGAAACCCAAACTTTAGGACCTCTTGCATCACAAAGCACTACTTAAATACGTTTAGCACTAAATAACAGAAACCATTACCTAGGAAACCCAAACATTAGGACCTCTTGCACCACAAAGCACTACTTAAATACGTTTAGCACTAAATAACAGAAACCATTACCTAGGAAACCCAAACTTTAGGACCTCTTGCATCACAAAGCACTACTTAAATACGTTTAGCACTAAATAACAGAAACCATTACCTAGGAAACCCAAACTTTAGGACCTCTTGCACCACAAAGCACTACTTAAATACGTTTAGCACTAAATAACAGAAACCATTACCTAGGAAACCCAAGCTTTAGGACCTCTTGCACCACAAAGCACCCTCGATATTGTTTTTGATTGCAGAGGTTTCATATTTATTTTAATTAACTGAATAATACTGCAGCTAAAATGAATCAGTTCTTATGAAATTGATGAGAGCAAATTTTCTGACATGTCGACCTTCGTGTTGCCGCTTATTATTATTATTTATTGGACATCTCGGGACCCTGGGGTCCCAGTCTTGGAAGGCGTACGAGGGGCCGAAGTCAACTCGCAGAGGCCGCTTAGAAAATTTTAAATGATGAGAAGGCACCAACCGACTCTTATCCCTTTATGCACTTTAATTATCATTACATTTTATTATCATTATTATAAATAAAACAAAGTAAAAACAAATTTTCACAATCAATTTTTTTCTTCTTAACCTGGCCTGTGGGGTGTCATTGTCTAGAACTCTCAACTCACGAGTAGAGTACAATTATATATATATTTTTATATCTTCGAGAATGAAGAAATAGGGGGCCGCAAATGTTGTCAGTTTTAGACAATTTTTGTACGAGCTCTGTCGCATCAACTAAACAAGTTAGGAATTTGAAACTTCTGTATATCATGTACTGTGATTTAATCAACGTATTTGTACTAAAAACACCAATTAATCTGAAAAAAACCTTGTAATTCAGACTTTCTTTGCGATTTTTAAAATTTAAGATGAAAAATATTCTTTGTTTTTTTTTCATTTATCAGAACTAAAAAAAAACTAAAGTACCTACGGAAGCCTCGGTTCGGCCAAGTGCGAGTCCGACTCGCACTTGGCCGGTTTTTTTATCATGAGAATCATTACGTATGTGGAGTTGCGCTAGCTAATTAAATTTGACCTTGTATATTTGCGGTGCTGACTGCTGTACTGACTGAAGTAAGTGCTAATCTAAGTACCTATCTATGACAATATCAGACTGAAACTTCCCACTGTAGGGCAAAGGTCTCCTCTCATACAGAGGTTAAATAAACTAATATTCATAACAGATTACAGACACAGATAGGTACCTACCTACAAACTATTTAAATCCATCCAATCTAGCAAAATGCGGTATTATACCGGATCAGAAAGGTGTGGTGAGAGGACTATGACCATTTTAGTATAGAACGTGGCGTCTTTTTAGGGTTCCGTACCACAAAAGAAAAAAACGGAACCATTTTAGGATCACTCGTGTGTCTGTCCGTCTGTCACAGTCAATTTGCTCCGAATCTAATGGACCGATTAAGTTGAATTTAGGTTCACATATGTATAATATTTCAGTGACCCAAACACGCACGTGTTTATTACAACGTAAATAAATACCTGGTCCAGACCTGGTGGCTGGTATCACCCAGGAGCTGCTTGCACTCACCGCAATCCAATGGACGTAGCGTTTGCTCTGAGTGAGATATACTCCGGTATATACTCCTCCAAGTCATCGCTGTCGCGGGTCCACTCCCTGAGGGTGAAAGGTTACACAGGAGCGCAAATACCGGCAAACGCCTAGAATACCCTGTTCCTGGTTCACACGCAGGTGGAGAAAGCTTCTCTTGCAAACCAGGGATATGGGTCCGGCGAAGGGTCGCGCCTGTTGACCATACACGAGGCTCAGGGGTTGACCTACGATAGCGTGATCGTCATCAACACCAAGTCCAGGAGGCTCCAGATCCATGACAGCATCTCCCACGCGGTAGTGGCGGTGTCCAGACATACTATCAATTGCGTCTATTACACCGATGACGCTGATGACGCCACGGGCCGCTTTGCGAAGAGGGCGATGGATGCGCCGACTAAAATCGTCGCCGAATACAACCTGAAGACGGCCATGCAGCATCGAGACGTAGCCGTAATGGAGGCCTTGCTTAGGCTAGCGAAGTCCCTGGTCAGCAGCAAACATCCCAACATCACCCAAAGTCCCATCTAAATTCAAACCAAAATGTAATCCCACAACCCACACCCAATGTAAATCTTATAGATTAATAACATGTAAACCGCATGGCAGGCCGAGTCTGTCATACTCACTAAAATGTCCTGCCGACGGTGGCGCGGTACACTCGGTCGTTGAGTTCTCTAAAATATGGTTGAACTGAACGGCGCGGATGTGCACGTCATTTTCGTGAACGGAAGCCGTCGGTTGGGGCCGGTCGACTCGTACTGCCATGCGGTTCTTCTTTCTTCTTTCTCCCCCCCCTAATAAAAATATTAAATATGTAAAGCCTGTGTATTTGTATTTGTAATTGTTTATAATGATTAAAAAAAAATCAATAATATAACAATAATAATATATACACATACATACTTACATTTAAAAAAAAAATCAAAATAATAATAATAATAATTTTGGATGAAGTGACGTAGATTTAAGTTACTAACATAAGATTAGATTAAGTGTCCAATGTAGGAGTTTTGTAATTGTAACTTTTATAATATTAAAAACAACGAACAAAAAAGAAAAAAAAGGCGCGGGTCACCACGTCCGCGGTAGTTTTATTCATAAAAAAAAAAACAATATCGTGCGTACAAACTGACATTTGTAGTTAGAATGTATGGGAGAACATGTTTTTCAACTAGTGTTAAGTTTGTTCTTGGGATTCATCCCAACTATGGAACCCTTCATTGTGCGTAGTCGCGCACTTGGCCGGTTTTGTGTTTTTTCGCGGTCATCAACCAAATCTTGTTTTTTTAGTAGAGAATAGTTATTTGACATGCATATCTCTAAACTCAGTCCGAAATGAGATATAACAGTTAGAAGTTTGTATGTATTTATTACGTTTGTAGGTAATTTTCGACTTCTAGGTGCAAGGTTAGAGTTAAGTCGCCACAAAATAGATGTTTTTGGACATTTGACTATTCGGTACACTTTCCCGTGCGTTAGGAGTCAAAAATTGCATACAAATCTAATAAATACATACACACTTCTAACTCCTATATCTCATTTCGGACTGAGGTTAGTGATATGCATGTCAAGCAAGTTTCGTTTGTTACGCTATTCTGTACTAGAAAAAGAAGTTTTGGTTGACGGCCACGAGAAAAAAAGACGCCAATTTCAGGCATTGTAGACTGAACAACTTTCTCGATAGGACCAACATTGTAATCGAGAAAAAAATTATCAGGGGAATGATCATGATAGATTTGTCAATGACAAAAGCTCGTGAGAATGTAACACTCAGTTATTTGGATGTCTTGATAATACATGTTCCATTGAGCGACATCGTGAGATTTACAATGGGTATAAAACGCAACGTCTGTCTGTTACTGAACTGTTGGTTGGTATACCCTACTAGTTTGTTGCTAAAATGCATAATAATTTGAATTTGGAGGTTGGAAATGCAGCCTGGATTGATTGAATTTTGTTTGAATAAGGACTAATTTTTCAATCGTCAGATAACTTTTATCTATGGAATACATATGGCGGTTTGACAGCTTTTGTATTATATATAAAATATGTCAAACTGTTATATTTATTCTTTGGATAAAAGTTATCTGACTATTAAAAACTTAGCCCTAAATGTAATTGGCATACTGATTATTTAATTTTTTGAAAATGTACTTCTAAATAACACATAATTCTCAATGACAGCTTTGTTGGTCTAGTGGTCGCTAGCGCAACTGCTGAGCATGAGGTCCTGGGTTCGATTCCCAGGTCGGGCAAAGTGTATTTGGGTTTTTCCATCTTGAATTTCTCAGTAGCAGCTCAGAGTCTAGATTTGTGCCCGGTTGATGACAACAGGCTCTCCCCCTATTACATGGGAATTAAAAACAGAACTGGCGAAATGTGGGTGTACTGGTACGCTTCTCCATAACCCTTCAGGGAATAGTAATGATGATATTTCTCTATCTCATAGTTCAGACAAGTAAAGTCCTAGTAAATAGCTTGTATGTTATAAATTCTGGATGTGTAATAAATGTGGAGACAGGTTGAGTATGCCACGACCGGCATGGAATAGACAACACAGACTAAACCCCAATAAAGACAGACAAATGCCAACTTTAATGCTATCTACATTAACTTGGTTTCAGAATAACCCAGTCTATTCAATGGGTCGTTAAAAGATTTTTAAAGCAATGGAAACAAAACCCTATGTTTTGGTAGTAACATTCAGAATCATTTGAGGTGGATGTCTGCGTAGGAGTGCAGTGTATTATTGATTCATGGTGCGAAGTTGTGGTGATTGTGAACAATTAATTTCAAAATAGTTGAAAGTAGTTCAGTGCTTGAAAGCTCTATAGCTTGATTTTCAATTGAAATACTTTATAACATACCTATCTAGTATGTTAATTGGATCAGAGAACCTACCTATGGCTGAACATTTGTAGTGCCAGTTACAAGTTTGATTTGATTAATTAAATAAGTACTTAAACCCGAAATTTAAATTTTAAGTCACCATATAAATGTTTTCACAATCCAGGTAAATTTTTTAACCTCTATCTTCGTTAATGATCTTCAGTTGCAATTTACTGATGTTATTAAAAAAATAATTGTTGGAAAAATTTGTGAGATTTAAATGCCTCGTTGGATTACTGGTTGCAAGCGCTACTGCTGAGGTCCTGGGTTCGATTCCCGGGTCAGTTAAAGTGTTGTTGGGTTTTTCTATCTGGAATTTCTCAGAAGCAGCCTGGAGTCAGGATTTGTTCCCGGTTGATGGAAATAGGCTCTCCCTCTATTACATAGGAGTTAAACATAACTGGCGAAATGTGGGTGTACTGTAGGTACACATCTGCCTAACCCTTCGGGTATTACAGGCGTGATGCTATGTTTTGTTTTATTTACAAAAAAAAAAAATAGTAGTATATGTAGTATATCAGTTATCTGGTTTCCATAGTACAAGCTCTGCTTAGTTTGGGATCAGATGACCGTGTGTGAATAATGTCCCAGGATATTATTATTATTATTATGTATAAGTTGAAACCTTCTTAATACAAATAAATGTGTTACTAATTCCGTTTAGTGAGTGATTGTATAAGAATTTAATCTAAACAATCTGCTTGTTTACAATATAAATGGGACTAAATATGGTATTATTTAGACAAATTTCGTCGCGTAGTAAAAGGTGATTCGTGGGTAAGCCCCATAGAGCGAATACATAACAGATCTCAGACTCTTTTTAGATATCTGAGGTAGGCCCATAAATGGTGGACCGAGAATCTGGGGCCCTAGACAAAGTGACGTTCTATCATCTATTAAGACGATGGAGAAGTTCAAAATGTATGAGACGATAGAAGCTACCGAAAAGCTTATCGACGTGAAGAATCAATAGGGTCTATTTCAGTTTTTTAATGATAAATGATTTTTATTTCTGTAAGTAGGTTTGTACAAACACTTTTACAAGTCAATCATGTTTTTTTTTTTTTTTTAACTAGATGAGGTCGGCGTTTCCTATCTGACTACTCTGAGAAGAAAGGCCGAAACAAACTCAGAGGTCACAGTCTCTTATAAAGTCCAGACATAATCTTGGTCACTTCATGTGAAGACCATGTAGATTGGTGTCTGAAATGGTCTTTTGAGGAAAGAACCACACAGATTGAGAGGACCTGTCCAGTCAGTGCACGCATTTGTCAGTAATCGCGCAGCTCAACCCAGAACTTAAGGAGCTCAACGATTCGACGAACAATACCAAAGAAAGGACATTGGGGTAGGCCGCATAAATTACTCAAACTTTCACTTGGTAGATTTAAAGTTTAATTTGGTTTGGCCCATTTAGGCACTATCTCAAAATTCACAAAGTTGTAGTTATTCGCTATAGAAATTCAATTCATCCAAGCCAAATTAAACTTTAAATCTACCTGCATTAAAAAGTGAAAAAACTCTTCACCATCGTTATGTCAATCCTTTTGAAACTCGTTGTATAAATACGAAACTCGTGAATGCCGCTAAGGTCCGCTAAGGTCGCAGGAATCCCTGATGTGGTAAGCATGCTTGGGGGACTTGGGGAGGTTTACGTGCAGAATCCGCTGAATGATGGTGAGGAGAACTGTCTTTCCCTGGCCTTTCAAGTTGGACGTTTTAGGAACCCTTCATCATTACGTAATGGCAGCCGTATCTAATTAAGACACACAATACCTATATACAGGGTGACTGGTAATTAGTGACCGATACTTAAACATATGATTGTACTCATGATAACAAACAACTTTTACTATGGGAGCAACCCGAAATCGCGAAAAGTCAGCTGTTCCCTACATTTATGTTCGCATAACTAGTCAAAATGTAGGGAGCATCTACCTTTTTTTTCGCGATTTCAGTTTTGGTCCCATAGTAAAAGTTGTTTGTTATCATGAGTACAATCATATGTTTAAGTATCGGTTACTAATATTATCAGCCACCCTATACGTAGTCGGGCCATAAGTTCTGTCACATAGGTTTTTACCTATGTGACAGAACTTATGGCCCGACTCTAATTACTCTCTCTCTCTCTCGAATGACTCTATCGAATTTAGAAGCAAGCTGAGGAAAATATTATGGGCATTCGAAATTTGAATATTTAAAGAAAATAAAAACAAAGCTGGGTTTCTGGAATTTTGTTCATTTTCTAAAATGGAGTGGACGCGCAAAGAAGACAGTCGCAGTAATTGCATTGCATCGTTGCGGTCACGCGCCAACTGAGATTTTCAAACTGCTGAAAAATTTGAAAATTCCACTGAGATTTATTTATTGTACTATCAAACGATTCAGGGAAGATTTAAGATTAGAAGATAAACAAAGGAGCGGTCGACCTCGTACTGTTCGGACTCCAGCGGCCATCAAAGCAGTGAAGGCGCGAATCCAACGAAATCCTGTCCGCAAGCAAAAAAATGTTGGCTCTGCAAATGGGACTAAGCAGAACTACTGTTAAAACGGACCTAGGACTGCGTGCTTATAGAAAAAATAGCACATCTTAACGCACGGCTGAAGAAAATCAGACTCGAAAGAAGCCGGGTTTTGTTAAGGCGGTACGCGGGAAAAAAATACCGCGAAATACTTTTTTCAGACGAAAAAGTTTTTAATGTTGAGGAGAGTTTCAACAAACAAAATGATAAAGTGTATGCACACTCTAGTGAAGAAGCGAGCAGACGTGTGCCACGTGTTCAGCGTGGTCATTACCCTTCGGCATTCATGGTTTGGCTTGGGGTGTCCTATTTGGGTCCAACGGAGGTGTGTTCACAAAGCTATAACATATCACAACATCACGCTTCTATCTCCCGAAGGGTTAGGCAGAGCTGTACCTATAGTACACCAACATTTCGCCAGCTATGTTTAAGTCCCATGTAATAGGGGGCGAGCCTATTGCTATCAACCGGGAACGAATCCAGACTCTGGGCTGCTATTGTGAATTTCATTTTTGGAAACCCCTATAACACTTGCGCATGCAAGTCTTGCGACCAGTTGACTTGGCAACAAGGCAATAAAGCCTAAATTAGTTTGGTTACAAAAAACATAAGCCTACATCAAATTCCGTGCAATTTTTAATAACTACATTGATGACCATGATATGGTTCTATACTAACAATTATGCGTTGCTTTAATGGGCCATTAACCACTCGGATGATAGTTAATTACTTCTTGATTTCAGTGTTATTAGTTGATCTAGTTGACTTTAAAATATTTATTTTTAAACATGGTCACTTTTGAAACGTCAGCAACTAGGTGCACGGTTCCAACGGGAATGAAAACTGCCAAATTAGTTCCGCGTAGATGGCGCTACCTATTTGTTACTTTTACTTTTAACGAATTTTGACTCAACCAAAAATTAACAATTGAAAGCTTAATATTACGCAAACAGATCCCTGAACCTGAACCAATGGTCTTGAACCTACCGATTTTTCGGTAGGTTCGAGGCTAAAAAAAATATCCCTAAAAATATCCCATATCGGTAGAACGATATGGGATAATTTTTGGGATATTTTTTTACCTACCTACCTGTTTTGTTTGCTAATATACCGATATTTGTGGGCAACTCTACCGATTTGGCCTTGTGACGTTCGAGACCACTGCCCTGTACCGAAAAATCGTTTTCACAGAACCACAATATTTTGGCGTGGGCAAAATTGGAACTACACAATTACCATTAATATGCCTACAGCTTTACTTATTAGGGTGTAAGGGAGCAGGGATACAAGCGTGACAAGTAGATAATTAATATCTGTTAATTGAATCGGTTAATTAAGATACAGCCAAAACCCAGGAGTAATAGGACCTCTCCAATACTCGGCCGCTATTGCTCAACTTACATCTTCGTATCATATGATTTATCGACAATTTGCGCGTACGCAACGGATCGTGCTGATCTAAATCGTGACTGCTACCGCAATCTATAGAGGTTTAATTGAATTTTTTACTTGATTTATTAATACTAGTTGACCTAGTGTAAGGTTGTGTTGCGATAGTAAGTCGTAAGTCTTTTGATCAGCAGAAAACTAGAATGAAACGGTGAGAGCTTTTTAGTTTTATTTAGTGAGTAGCTTTTTGGTTTTATTTTTAAGAGTACTAACACTAACTAACACTAGTCTCTATTTTTATTTTATTTGGGAAACAAACAGATACAGTAAGAAGCATTATTAATACAATTTTGAAAGTTACGACGGACGCTATTAAAAGAAAATATACAGAATGAATTTTTCATGTGGGCCTGGATGGCCAAATCCGAAACTATGAGGAATAGCGAAAAGTACTCAAAGGAGAGACTCCTTTGAGTACTTTTCGCTGTCAGGAGTCTCGGGCTCGATTTTAATAAAAACTAAAACTGCATCATTGGATTTTTGAAAAATCAATATCAAGGTTTAATAGGTAGGTAACATAAGAAGAATAAAGTATTTTGTTAAAAATGAGTTAGATTCCTGGCTAGAAATATTGATTTTTCAAAAATCCAATGATGCTCTTTTAGTTTTCATCAAAATCGAGCCCGAGCTCCTTTGAGTACTTTTCGCTATTCCTCATAGCCACTCACGCCCACTTGAAAAATTCATCCTGTATGGTTACCTAAATGGTTCAACAATGAAAAGAACAACAATATTGAAGAGGCAAGATCATAATCTTGATATTCTACTCGATGTTAATTTAAAGATTTCCACACATCATATCATCACGCCAATAATCCCCGAAGTGTTAGGCCGAGGTGTACCTACAGTACGCCCCACATGTCGCCAGTTATGATGCTAATGATTACCGATGCTAAAATAATTTAATTTTAAAGTAAAACAACCAGCCAAGTGCGTGTCAGACCACGCACTATGAAGGGTTCCGTAGTTGGGATGAATTTCTCCTAAAACAAACTTAACATTGTAGTTGAAAAACATGTTCTCCCACACATCGATATACGTCATGGTCTTTGTAATCGGAAAAAAAATGAATGTGTAAAACTGCAAATGAACGATTTTCGGACCCTTTCCTTTACTTTTGCTGTAAGACCTTGCTGCTTGTCAAATTTCATGACTCTAGGTCAACGGGAAGTACCCTATAAGTTTTGATTTACTTGCGAGTATCAAAATATGTCGCATAAATGACCGTACGTTTTTATTGCGTTGACTTAGAAACTTGATTCATTAGGGTTTCAAGGGATCGTAGACTTACGTATTTAGTATTAATTTCAACTTGATATCTCCACGTGTTCCTGAGAAAAAAGGTATTTACAGACTGACAGACAGACGGACAACGAAGTGCTCCTATAAGGGTTCCGTTTTTCCTTTTGAGGTAAGGAACCATCAAAACACCAACTCGTCTATTTAAATTCTCTCTTTGACGTGTTTGAAATTAAGACAAATAGTAAGCTTCTGCCTTCTGAAGGATCGAAAGCTCTACGATGGTCGACTCTAACGCCTCTTGATCCGTTCTATTTACTGAAATTCAACTCTAGCTTTATATACTTAAGTTATAGTTCCCTGGTACAAGGCTGACAGCTAAATAAGACGAATCTAAACTGTCTAAACAGACTAATTTAATACATAAAGTAGGAAATAAATGGTTCTGCAATAAGACTATCCATAACTACCTTCTCGTCAGTTAGTGCACGAACTAGAATATGCAACAGCCGAAATCGCTCTTCAATAAAGTCTAGATTATTTCACAATAACAACGCGACTGAGTCATTGCTCTAACTAAATTAACTAATTATGTTTGAACAGGAAATATTTTTATCTCCCATGATCAAATAGCAGGTTTTAAGAATTGATGGGGTGCTTTGACATAGCTTCCACGCCTGGCGATTGTTTCGGAAGTCGGTGCAAAAAACGAAAATACAAAACCAAAGACACCGACTTCCGAAATTAAAGTTACTATTCACTTTCACAAAAGACCGTTTCAGACACCAATCTTTATGGTCTTCACATGAAGTGACCAAGATTATGTCTGGACTTTAAAAGAGAGTGTGACCTCTGAGTTTGTTTCGGCCTTTCTTCTCAGAGTAGTCAGATAGGAAACGCCGACCTCAACTAGTTTTTAAAAAACATGATTGACGTTTAAAAGTGTTTGTACAAACCTACTTACAGAAATAAAATCATTTATCATTTACTTTGTACTGTTTTTTTTTGGAAGTCGGTTGTATTTTTTTGTTTTTTTTTTTTTTTTGTGTAAAAAGTTTTTATTTTTCACTTTTTAGTTGTGTTACCCACCCCACTGAATTTTGAAAATCACTTTCTGCTAAATAAATTATATTTCGCAGGAAGTGCTGTTTGAATTTCTCTACATACCTAGACTAAGTGAGAAAAATATGTATTATTGAAGCTAACTCAAGAAGGAGCTCGTGGCTATGTAATAACAGCCGCACGGGTCGATCCATTAGGTTAAGCTACGCTTGCCGGGGTTGGTCTGTGGATGGGTGACCATCTTTCATACCGAGACTCCACCGTGACTCGGAAAGCACGTTAAGCCGTTGGTCCCGGCTGTCATTCGTGGATCTTTGACAGTCGTTACGCGTCGTCCGAAGCCCGAAAGTCTGACAACCAGTCTTACCAAGGGGTATCGTATTACCCAGTAACTGGGTTGTGGAGGTCAGATAGGCAGTCGGTCTATGTAAAATACTGGTATTCAGCTGCATCCGGTTAGACTGGAAGCCGACCCCAACATAGTTGGGAAAAGGCTAGGCAGATTGATTTTTGAAGCTAACTCAAAAACTGCCCAAGCAAAATTGCAATTTTACATGGGACCAATTTCGAGGCATACTCTGCCGAATAAAACAAGAATCATTCAAATCGGACTACTTTGTAAAAAGTTATGCAAGTCATACATGAAAACAGAAAACATAACCTCCTTTTTTTCGTAGTTTAAAAAAAGGGCCAAATGCGAGTCGGACTCGCACAAGAATGATTGCGAATCATCCTTTTTTGGGTCTACTAATTACGGTTCAAAAGATAGTACAGCGATTTTAAAATCGCCGAAAAAGTCACGTTTCTTATATGGAGAGACAGATTATGTCATAGAGATATAAAAAGAAACGAATTTTTCGGCGTTTTTTTTTATTTTATTAAATTTTTAATTTTATTGTATATTTATTATTTGTTATTACAGCGGGTGAAAATTTCAACTGTCTATTTAATACGGTTCATGAGAGCCCGCTGACAGACAGACGGACGGACAGCGGAGGCTTAGTGTTACGGTCCTGAAAAGGGCGCCAACCCTTTGGGTACGGAATCCTAAACATAAGATTGAAAACTAAAACTCAACTACGAGAAAAACACCAAATAAAAAGGTATAAACAAGATATCGGTTTCAGATTTCGTATAACAGAAGTCCCACGTAAATATATATTTATGCCTTAATTACTTACATGACATTTTTAGTAAAATTGCGTGTGTTAGTAAGTCAGTATATATAATGTATAGTCCATCCGCTTAAGGGGTAGCACTAAGGTTGCCCGCGAAATTCAAATATTCTTACGTTTTTTGCAATTTGCTGGTCAGTATTAAGTTTTATGTTGATTCAAAGATAACTCGCGACCGTAACAAACATAAATATTAGAATAAGTAATACAACTTCATAAGTTAGAAAAGACCTCAAATGTCAAGATTTCGTGAAATAGTCATTCAATAGAGTAATATGAACTTAGAGAATTGTATTGATGATTTTAATAATTATAATTCTATAAATACAGATTTGTTACGGTCGCGAATCATATTCAAATCCACATACAACCTAATACCGACTTGTAAATTGCAAAAAACGTAGGATAATTAGAATTTCGCGGGCTAGGTACCCTGACGCTTTCGCCTTAAATAAAAACTACTGCAAGCCTCGTGCCACGGAACGTCGAAGTAAACTGCCTCGAGAACTACGAACGATACCACTGTTAAATCCGTAAGAAATAGTGGAATTGTATATCTGTGGTGATTGTAAACACGGGTACACTTTCCATATTCGTTGTAAAGAATATCGATGCGCAAACTGGTACCATAAATTCAGTACATAGTTACCTATAGACACCCAAAAAAGTTGACAATAAAAATTTAAAAAAACTGCTGTTTCATACAAAAGTACACACTGTGTTATGTCGCAGCCAACTGGTTTAAGTCGCCGTTTAGTTAACCACCTAGTCTTTTAACTAACGGCGGCTGTTCAACTTAGCGGCCTAATTATAGGTAATTCGATTATAGGTTAGGTTGGAACTGTCACAAAACACGCGCGAGTCGTATTGGTCGCAGTAACTAAGCCGGGGCACTCCAACCTAAAGGGTTAGGTTACGGCTTGATCAACGCCATGCTGGGGGATGAGGGGTCCTGGGCGGCAGTCGCCTCCTTCTGCGAACACGTCATGTCCCAGAAGGAGGCGGCGGAGAGCGCGCGGGAGGAAGACCCTCTCGCGGCGAAGGCGGAGGAGGGGTCGAAAAAGACGTCAGTATGACAGTCATCTCCGACTCCTCCCAGGTGGAGGCCAGCAGGCAACGGGTGCGGGGGCACCCTTGCCTGTATTGCACAGGCCTCCACCAGTGTTCCCGGCCATTCCCGTAGCCCCCCAGCCTGGGAGGTATGCGGGGCCCGCCAGCTAGGCGGGCATGCGCCGGGAGGGTTGTGGAAGCAAAGGCTGAGCCGGTTTCCCATGGCCCTCCCGTCACGGCGATGTGGGAACACCGCTGAGTTTTAGTGGGTATACTGCCACTCTGGCAGGGAGTCCCACATACTCCGTGTCGTCCCCCGACGAGCGGAGATGCGTAATGTCATTTCTCAGCGACACAAAAAAAAAAAGGTTAGAACTGTGGCTATCCGCGTGCGAGCTGAGGTGCGGCAGCGGCCGGCGAGCACTACTTTCAAAGGCTAGGCGGTTTCATTTTGCTGAGCTGTTTTCAAGATTAAATTTCACTCAAAACGAGAGGAGACAACTGTAGGCTTACTTGTCACATAAAATTATTATTGAATAGTCTAGACCACACAAATCTACAATTCCAATTAAAACCAATCCTGAATTTCGAAACAACTAATTAATAAAATCGTTCTACATTAAACATAAATTCGTGTAAAAGTAATGAATCGGTAAAACGCATAGCGATTGCGATAATCGAATAAATTCGCATAATGTTGGAGATGCGCCAGCGCATCGTGATGTCCATTAAATCGTTGCATATTAGCACGCTTAAGCTATTACGGGATAGACAGAGTGATCGGTGGTTCGATGTGTAACTGTATCAAGCACGGTTTTCGATATAGTATAATTTTACTCAAGGATGTTGACTATCACCTCAGAGCACGAAGAAGCCTCGGTGGCCATTGCTAGAGGCGGGATTGTCATTACTTTCCATACAAATCAAGCGTGTTGACTCACCGTATACTCGCACTTTGACACTAATGACGTATGGAAACTGATGGTTCGTGACAAAAGTCAACGCACCTTCAGCGCCACGAATTTGATAAGCTCTAGCACCTGTGTATGCTATCGGCGCAGCGATTTTTACTCTGTGAGTAACACAGTTCATGGATAGAATCATCATCTGTCTTGCATTTTTCCCAACTATGTTGTGGTCGGCTTCCAATCTGACCGGATGCAGCTGAATACCAGTATATTACATAGAATGACTGCCTATCTGACCTCTACAACCCAGTTAGGTACTGGGTTATTAAAACTATTATCCAGTAACTGGATTTGGTAAGACTCGTTGTCAGACTTTCGGGATTCTGACGACCCGTAATGACTTTCAACGATCCAAGAATGACAGCTGGGTGAAACAGTTTAACGTGCTTTCCGAAGCACGGAGGGGTCTCGGTATGTAAAGATCCAAACCCATCCACGAACCCAACGCAGCAAGCGTAGCTTAATCTGATCGATCGCGCCCCTTTGCCCTGCAATGGAAAAATAAAGGCTGAAATGATTTCACAACTGACCAAGGAGCGCCGTGTTTAAATGGCAATATAAAACAGCTGTGTTGCCGCAGCTACTCACAGTGCTTTACGAGGAAAATCTAAAATTCTTATCGAAGCGATTTTCGCATCTGAATTAAAAGCCCAATTATCTAAGTAGTTACAAACTTTATTTGCTCTTCAATAATTACTTAATGAATCTTTATCTTGCTCTCAAAACGGTGAAGGAAAACAACTGGCATGACCTAGAACAGGAAAATGTGACATCCACCAATCGCATTGGGCCCGCGTGGTGGACTATAGCCCACTCCCTCTCACAGAGAGTAGGCCTGTGAGAGTGTCCCAGCAGTGTACAGTGAGTGTCATCGTCTGCTGATTAATACATTCATGAAATTTGACACACATTTATAACCTGGATTAACAAATAGGATACTTTTTATTCCGATATTTTTACGGGTTCGAGTTTTACGCGGGTGTAACTGCGGGGCGCTGCTAGTCATATATAAAAAAGTGTGCTATTTACAGACATAATTGTATTTTCCTGTAATCTTTACATAAACTTCTACCACAAAGAATAATTTCAGATTTTTTCTATGCAAACTTCGGAGATAAGGGGGTGAACGGTATTTTTATTTTTATTTATCATCAAAAGTTGAAAATTATGCGGCCTAAAAAAAACACAAAAAATCAAACAGCGCTCTCTCTTATGATACTCCACATGCCCTAGCAGCCCCACTTCGAATTTTTAAGAACCCTTCCAGACCCTGTTACAAAAAAAAAAAATATTTCTCATTTGCAAAATTCAAGTTGATAGCATTAGTAGTTCTTGAGATATCTAGCTGTGACAGACAGACTGTGTCGCACCATAAGGGTTCGTTTTTTTCCATTTTGGTACGGAACCCTAACAATAGTTTGATACACAATGAAGCGTTCCGTAGTTGGGATGAATTTATCCAAAAGAACCAAGCTTAACAATCTGGTTGAAAAACATGTTCTCCCATACATTCCAACTGCAAATGTAAGTTTGTACGCACAATATTGAGAGATTGACCATGTTATTTTAAAACCATACACTTCTTATACGTTTTTCCTGTAATCAATAGGAACTACTTTCAGTATATTTTTAAAAATTTTAGGCACAGTAGTTTCAGAGATAAGGGGCGAATGGTCAATTTTCATCTATTTTCCTAAATAACTTTAAAACAGTTTATTTAAAATTATATATATATATATATATTTGAAACTCTCACAGTAAACCCTGTATCACACGGTACAGTTTGCAAAACTTTTTATTTTTAATTTTCTTATTTGGCCCCAAAATTGACCCCCATATTTAAAATTCATTTATTCGAATCTAATGGACAGAATAAGTTGAGAAGTGTAACGTACACTTCTCAACTTATTCTGTACATTAGATTCGGAGCAAATTGGCTGTGCCAGACGGACAGACAGAAAGACAGACACACGAGTGATCCTATAAGGGTTCTGTTTTTCCTTTTCTATAAGTTCAAAAAAAAAAATAGTAAAAACAATATTTTATCGTAACTATTACTAACTACTTATTATTTATTTTTGCTTTTTTAGTCTTTAATTAACGATGATAATTTCATAGTAACGATACGAGACTCATATGATTTTTTTTTTATTTTTTAGTTTTTTTTAGATTAAGCAAACGTTAAAACGTGAATTTTTAGCTTTCCAAACCATAACTTTTTTTCTTTGCAAAATATACGAAACTCTCCAGTTGGTCGCCTTAGTAACGTGGTAGTTCACGGGGTAAAACACGGTAGTTCTTGACTACCGTGTTTTCAGATATGGAAAAAGTCGTTAATCCTTAAGATCTGGGCATTGTTCATATTTTTTATATGTTGTAATTGAAAAACCATTTCGAGGAATAGCGTTACTGATCATTACGGACTAATTAATCATGAAAAATATTCATATTTTATTAATATTTTCGATAAAATACGATTGACCTTGTTTGCCCTTCAAATTGTGTTAGCTTTGGCCATACAGTTTTGTTTCGTTGCCTCAGAAAATAAAAAAGTAAGTGGCAAGTATTGTCTATAGTCTGTCGTGTCAATGTCAAAAATATAAACAAATTATTTTCATTAAAATCTTTTACAATATTTCAATATTCTTGCGACTTGCCTCATAATCTCGTATTATCTCAACACATATTGGAAAAGAGTTATGGAATACAGGTAGTGCTTTGTTCCAACTTGCAGCAATAATAGTAATAATAGTGCAAACAAAATGTTTGTTCGTATTAGAGAAGACTTGCGAGAAAAGTGGTGTCGTGATGTAGGCGTGGAATATTACAAGGTTTATACAATGTATTATTGTTGCTAAGATTATATCTTCCAAAACCACTTTCCGTTTAAAACTTGCTACTGTTTCGGACGAAATTTAAAAAAATAAGATTGTATTTGTAAATAAGAAAACCGGTCAAGAGCGAGTCGGACTCGCGAACCGCGGATTCCGTACTATCATATATTAAAAAAAAAGTGCTATTTAGAGACATCGTTTTATTTTTCCTGTAATCTTTACACTAACTTCTAGGGGGGACTTTGGGGGGTCGGTATTTTTTTTACGATTTTCATCAAAAGTTGAAAATTATGCTGCCTAAAAAATAAAGAAAAAATGTTTGAGAATGTGCAAACGGCACTCTTTCATATGATACCCCACATGCCCTAGTAGACCCACTTCAGTCCCTGTTGCAAAAAAAACTGTATTTTTATTTCTTTCTTATTTTAAAATAGTTGGGCAAACGTCATCGACCGAGCCAAGGGAGGCACTTTTTAAGATTCCGGCAACCCGTACAAACTTATTAAAGTTTGCACCGGTGATTCGGGCAATAAGAATCCTTAATAGTGTCTCTCGGCGTTTGGACATATTTTATTTTATTTTTTAATAAAAGGAACAGCAAACAGTTACATTATAAGAGCTTACAACTAGTTTAACAATAAACATTAGTAATAATATAACCCACAACGCTGTCCACAGGTAGACATAAGAGTTTAAAAGGAAAACAAGTGTAATCGCTAGGAGCTAAGGAGTTTTACGTGCGGTAGTTAGTTGTATCGTGGTTGCTTTAATAGTCAAGGATTACATTATAATATTAAGATATGAGCTTAGTAAGTTAGATGTTTTTCAGATAGGGTACATACAGGGGTTTTATTTAATAAAGTGGATCGGATGAGGCTTTTGAATCTACTCATTGTACAATTGAAGATGTCAATATTTTCAAAGGTTCTATTAAATGAGTCAACCATACGGCGGCGGACAGGAGAGCGTTCGCCAGAATTAGTTCGGCAAGAGTTCACCGCAAAAAGAGTACCTGCTCGTACCTGTCGCCTGTGAAAGGTTCTTGGTACAGCATAACAAATCATATTATTTAGATTTATACAATTAAATTTATTTCTAACAATTTTGTATAAAATTATGGCTTCAAGGTATTTTCTTCGTAAGCTAAGAGGCAGGCTTGCTGAGTAGTTGAGAGTAAGGTAAGTAGGATTTATGGCATCTATTGTACATGGCACGTAAAAATTTCTTGCTCTTTGGCGGAATTCCATGAGATATATCCAGCTGTGACAGACAGAGTGAGTCGCACCATAAGGGTTCCTTTATCATTTTGGTACGGAACCCTAATAACATTGATTCGATTTTGTATGACGTCTATTGACACTGACAGATGTGAGATGGATGATCTTGACAGATTTAAATTTTGAATGATGTACTAGTGAGGCAACAGCACAATCTTTTGTGCACCCTGATGACGTCACCTACCTTGAAAATATAAAATATTTAATTTAAAAAAAAAATAACTATTGAGCCAGTCTACAAAATATTCAAATTAGTTTCTCAAAATGCTCAAAATTTTCAAAAAATAAAATAAAATGTAATGGTTAAAATTTTTAGACAATCCCCAATTATAAATCTGAATCGGTTTCATTTTGACAGTTCAACAACATGCATTGCGTTACTTATTTACGTTGTCGAACAGACAATTTTTTCGAGCATATGAAGCAATGCATTAGAAATTTGCTTTAAAATGAATCAGATTCCGATTGTAAGCAAAGGAGCTGATCAGGATAATCGGACAAACTAATTAAATTATTGTATTGTCAATCCATCAGGTTAAGCTACGCTTGCCGGGGTTGGTCTGTGGATGGGTGACCATCTTTTCATACCGAGACTCCTCCGTGTCTCAGAAAGCACGTTAAGCCGTTGGTCCCGACTGTCATTCGAGGATCTTTGACAGTCGTTACTGGTCGTCAGAAGCCCGAAAGTCTGACAACCAGTCTTACCAAGGGGTATCGTATTACCCAATCGCTAAAATACTGGTATTCAGTTGCATCCAGTTAGACTGGAAGGCGACCCCAACATAGTTGGGAAAAGTCAGATTGCTTGTCATCTGTTCTTGATAAGTTTCAGTTCAAAGATTCCGTTACGTAGGTACAGACCAAGCTAATAAAAGCGTGTGAAAACGTCAAAAAATGTATGTTTAGGAGAAATTAATCATTCCATAACAACCTTGCAATGACTACAATTAAACCCCTTAGTGGCTATGGTTGTCGCGATATTCAGAGGTGCAGGCTGCACTCACATTGGAAGTGGGAAGGATCTATTAATTCTCTATTGTGCCAAATGCTGTGTCTTACTTGGGTACGCAATCGTTTGAGTGCTTTCGCTCATGGAGTTACTTGCGCGTTCTTCGCCATAGTAAGCGACTACGCTTTGGAATGGACAACTGGCTTCATCATTGTGACTGACCGACTCCTTAACAGAAGTCCGCAAACGGTTTCTAAAAAAAAAAATGCTTAGAGTTTGAGTTTTCACTGCAGTTCACGTCCTGGAACATCTGTTTCACAAGGATGATTGTAACGCCATCCATACTAATATTATAAATTCTAAAGTAACTCCGTCTGTCTGTCTGTCTATCCACGCCATAACCACTAAACGGATGTCGATGGAATTTGGCAAGGTGATAGATGACATCTTGGGGAAGGACAACGCCTACTTTTTGTCTCAAAAATAATCATATCTTGAGGTAACATTTAGTCTTATTTCATTAAAATCGGTCCACTCGGTCAAAAGTTATTCGTTATGAGAGCGTGACCGGCACAATTTTAAGTAAAAAAAGTCCCTCGCCGAGTCTGTCTGAACGCGATAAACTCAAAAACTACTGAACGGATTTTCATACAGTTTTCATCCATGGACGGAGTGATTCATGAGGAAGATTCATTAAAGTTTTGTGTAAATTGGTTGAAGTATGACGATGATTGTGAAAGATGTCGGAAAAAATCATGCCGACTGGGAGCGCCGCGCAAACCAATGCAGTTATATGAAAACAATGTATTACGGGATTAAAACCTACATTGTTTATCTAGATTAACACATCATCATCTGCCTAGCCTTTTCCCAACTATGTTGAGGTCGGCTTCCAGTCTAACCGGATGCAGCTGAATACCAGTATTTTACATGGAGCGACTGCCTATCTGACCTCCACAACCCAGTTATTGGGTAATACGATACCCCTTGGTAAGACTGGTTGTCAGACTTTCGGGCTTCTGACGACGCGTAACAACTGCCAAAGATCTACGAATGACAGCCGGGACCAACGGCTTAACGTGCTTTCCGAGGCACGGAGGAGTCTCGGTATGTACAAATGGTCACCCATCTACGGACCAACCCCGGCAAGCGTAGCTTAACCTGATGGATCGACCCATACGGCTGTTATTATTTAGCCACGAGCTCCTCTAGATTAACACATAAGGTACTTTTAATCCCGGTAGTATGTTCCCGTGAAATTTTCCCGACAGATACGCGGGCGAAGCTGCGGGATGATATTAAATGACACGAAACAATAGAATTTTAAGAAGCTGCTTCCATCGCTTCTTTTACTAACAGCTCGCCTTACTTAATGACAATCACTATTTAAACTTTAAACTATAAAGTTAAGCCCAGTTTAAATTAACTGCCGTAATAAAATATGGATCGCCGAAGGAAAGGATGTGCAATTTCAATGAATAAACTCATTGAATAAAGACCTTGCTCTCGATTAGTCGGAACCGATGTATCGATTATGGTTTGCTATCGAATCGATTGTCATAATAGCGACTCGTGCGCTGGTTGTGAAATTTGATGGAGGGGTAGTGTTGTGGAATGTGTCGATAGGGATTTAGAATAAATTATTGTTTTCTTCTTGTTAAAACTTACAATATGTTTTGCTTACAGTGTAATACTTATTATCTCTTAACAAAAAAATGAATTGTACATGTTTATAAAAGAGTCGAAAATTTCGTCTGCATCGCTGTCAACTGGAAACGTGTCCAAAAGGCTGGCAGCATTGCCAAGTGGAATGGCACAACGAGCAGACAAAATTTTTGTTGGCATCCAAAAACCGCGGTAACAAATGATTAAATAGTGGGTCACTTTATGCCTAGTTGATCTAGTGGCCGCAAGCGCTTCTGCTGAGCATGAGGTCCTGGGTTCGAGCACCAGGTCGGACAAAGTGTTGTTGAATTTTTCTATTAGGAATTGATTTGTATCCGGTTGATGGCTCGCGCCCTTTTTATTGCATGGGACTTAATAAAGATAATTGGCGAAATGTGGGGTTATATGGTTACCCGTCTGCCTAACCCTACGGGAAATACAGGCGTGATGTTATACCCTTTATATAGGGTTATTGGTAAAACACCATCATTGTACTCAACATTATGAACTAATTTTACTATGGGACCAAACCTGATATCGCTAAAAAAAATCAGCTGTTCACAAATAAGCGAACATAAATGTACTGAACAGCTGTTTTTTTTAGCGATTTCAGGTTTGGTCCCATAGTAAAAGTTGTTCATAATGATGAGTACAGAGGTTGTTGGTGTTTTACTAATAACCCTGTATATCGATATCCGTTTCTATCGATATCCGTGTCTATCGACAACAAACAGCAAACCATAAGTTACAGTTTTGATTTTGATAGCACGAAACAACCTTGTCGTAATTAGATGATATTCGATGTGTAATAAATAATATTATTTGTATTATGTAGGTATCAATTTAGATTACTTGGGCCTGCTCGGCCATTTTTAAGATCGCTCCGTACTAGTTCATTTCGGACAGTGAACTAGTTCATTCTATTAGTTCTAATAGCTCTATTCGGTCTTCGCTCTCGGTCAGCATTTCCATAGAACACAGCTCGTCTCGCGTGTTCGCACAATAAGCTAAAATAGACATTATGGCATTGAAATAACGCGCATCTCATCTCATTCTTGCGAATTCGGTCGGTCGGGTTAAGGGTTCGGGTAGCATCGTCATTCGTCGGCTCGGCTATTCTCTCTCGTTCTCATTCGTTCAAAGACAGCGAATGAATTCGTGTGACGTGTCAGTCAAACAATCAGTTTTATTATTTATATATTTAGGGAATAGGTTTCTATTGTAAAATGATGTCTATAAAAGGCAGCGACCGCGGCTGTATCGGTCATTTGCTCGCTGGCCCTCTTAACGTGCGGTAGTTGTCGACGTGATGTGTTGTGTCCGTTAAATTGATTTAAGTTGGTAAGGGTGTAGTTAAGCTCTGTAACTACATGCTATTTTTGTTATTGTGTGGTTGGTGACTTATTTTTTAATAATTAATTGTGTTACGTGCAAATAAATCAGATTTGTAGGGTACTTTTTCTTTTGTTATTTCGAATGCGTCTAAGATTGTTTTTTTTTTTTTTTAATAAATTTTGCTTCTGAAACCTTAATATATATTATTTAATTTCTCGTTCTCGTTCGCACATACGATCACGCGGTTTACAATGCACGAATTCAAAAAGAGCTATTTGACCTATTAGACCGATTACAAGTCAGCGTTCGGAAACGTTTCTTCTAGTACAGTGCGAAGATACGGCTCCTATTCGTTCATCTTTCACGAACTACACATGACTACAGACCAAGAGAGATACATGAACCTACAGGGCAGCATGTGGCGAGCTGTTGGGCAATAGCGACCCCGCGGAGGGTCCGCGGGGTCGCTATTGCCCAACATCTCATCTCCCGGCAGAGGATTGTTCCTCACCTGTGACTTGCCTTTATTGACCAGCTTGAGTGGAGATTCGCAAGAGCAAACGTGCTCGGAGGAAGGAAGTATTCCAGTAAGATGCTGGTAGGGATCTTGACCGTACTTATGGGATTGTCCTGATAGCCGTGGAATACCTCTCCACTCCTTAAGCACCTCAGGACATGTTGCCCCTTGTCGCTACGTCACTATGTGCTAACGACCGTTTCCGGGGGCCCATTATTGAGTCTGCAAGTCACCCGCTGCCATTTTATCGGTGTATTGTATATGAAACAATGGTCAGGCAGGGGCAATAGTCTTTTCATTGTTCTAGATAATCAGTCCACAGCCACCTAAACTCATAGCCCAACATGTTTTGTTTCCATGTTCTGCAATAGTCCTGCACCAACCGGGGGTTGCCCTTGGGTGCACTTGCATAGCGCTTACAGGTATAATCGTCGGTTGGTGCCTCCTCATCATTTAAAATTGTCTAACGGGCCTCTGCGAGTTGGCTTCGGGCCCTCGCACACCTTCCAAAGGTGAGGGACCTCAGGGTCCCGAGTTATGTCAAAGACATTTTAAAATTTTAATGAATAAAACTTTTTTTATGAACATGAACTTTTTGAAATTAGAAATTGTTTGAAAACATAATTATGTTCGGTGAGTATAAGAACTCATCTAATTTTAAGTAGGCGCTCAATATCAATCGACCAATAAGTAATGCATGTTGTGCTTACCTGTAGGTAAGAAATTGGTACACTAGTCCATAAGTCTACTCGATGTACAGACGCCAGCAGGTCAACCTACCCGAAACTGTCAGTTTTTCCCAATCAACCTTGAACCTAATGCTTTAGCAATAAAGTCGAAAATCTATTAATGAAATCTGACAGATTGTAGTAGCTTGATGTGCTGGCGTCCGTACCTATCTCATATTTTTGTATCAGTGTATTCAATTGTTGGTGAGCCAAATAAATAAAATAAAATAAAATTAAAACATGGAATAATTCCTATTTTGGTGTCCTAAAAATAAGAAATAGTCAAATAACTGCAACCAACTTGGATATAACCTGTACTCCGCGGATATAACGCTCGCCGGCCTATGCTGCGGCTCGCGCACGGTTGATCACAGTTTTACCTAAAATAACCCATTAGGTCGGAGTGCCCTCGCTTTGTTACTGCGAGCATCTGTGAGAAAAGGCCAAAAAGTTAAAAAGAGGATCATTTATATATTTTAGAGAATCAAATAAACATTTTCCCTAGAATATTATAAAGCCGACTACACAGCATGATACTGGTTTTGTTACCACTGCAATGCGGCCTACTCCACCTACGTACGGCGCATATTGGGAAGTCAGCCTTGCTACCTGACTGGCTAAAAGAGTAAAAAATTTTGACATAAAAAATAATTTAAAAAATTCGACTTCAAAAAGAAATTAACTCAAAATTAAGAAATAACTTCGGAAGTCTAAAAACTAAAATACAGATCCCAAGACACCTCTTGGGATCTGTATTTTAGTTTTTTGCCACCGACTTTCAAAATTAAAGTTATTTCTTAATTTCGAGTTAATTTCGTTTTGAAGTCGATTTAATTTTTTAAATTTTTTTGTATTTCGTAATTTTTAGTTTTAAGGAATATTTGTTTGTAATAAGTAGTTAATAGTTTTATTATAAATATTGCACTAGAATTTGACCAAGGTTTTGAGATGTTTTCCCTTTGAGACCACCACCTGTAGCTCGATAAGCCAGGCCGTCAGACTTACACGTATCCATTATATTGAAAAGTACTGAATCGATTTTGATGAAACTTTCACAGTGCCCTAAGTTGAAGTAAATGTTAGCCAACAAAAAAGAAAGGTTACGATCCGATTAAAAGTTTCGGAGAAATGCGTGGACACACATGCATACATACAAACATACATATATCTATAAAACTTTGTATATTTGTTTGGAAGCCCTAATATATTATCATATGTGAATATTTTGCAGTTCTAATAATATTACATACTTACATACGTGTCGAATTGATACCTCCTTTTTTGAAGTCGTTAAAATGTAAGGTGAAGCGTGGCCGAGCTCTCCAAAACGATCAAGTAACTAGTACATTATTTCTATTGTGTTAATTTTTTATCGTTTTTAGCTATCTTGAGAATTTCGTTGGACGGAGACCTAGATGACTGATGATGTCACCAACCTGATGGTGGAATCTGAAGCCCGCCTTCGGAACTCAGTGACGGCACTATGTAGAACCATCATCGTGTTTGTACTTATTTGAATATAAGTAAAAGAATATAAATGTTGAAAACTAGGTCATCCTAACTATTTCCATTACTGAGGACCAATAAGCACTTACCTGGTCATCATCAGACCTTCAGAAAGTATTATGTAGTAGCATCCGTGCTCAATTAGATAAATGTTGAAAGCTAGGTCATCCTAAGTATTTCCATTACTGAGGACCAATAAGCACTTACCTGGTCATCATCAGACCTTCAGAAAGTATCATGTAGGAGCAACCGTGCTCTATAAATGTTGAAAGCTGGGTCATCCTAACTATTTCCATTACTGAGAACCAATAAGCACTTACCTGGTCATCATCAGACCTTCAGAAAGTATCATGTAGTAGCATCCGTGCTCAATTAGATAAATGTTGAAAGCTAGGTCATCCTAACTATTTCCATCACTGAGGACCAATAAGCACTTACTTGGTCATCTTCCATTACCTTGAAAACTACTAAACCGATTTTGATGCAACTTACACTATGCCCTAAGTTGGAGTAAATGTAAGCCAACAAAAAATAATGGTCACGATCCGATTAATAGTTTCGGAGATATGCGTGGACAAACATACATACATACAAACATACATCTATAAAATTTTGTATATTTGCTTGGAAGCCCTAACAGATCATCATATGTGAATATCTCGCAGATCCAATAATATTACATACATACGTATCGAATAAATCGAATTGATAACTCCTTTTTTTGAAGTCATTAAAAAGTGAGCTTTAAAAAAGGTAGAAACATGATTTATTTATTCACTCCAAACATACAAATATCCTTACAGGCTAGACGATTTTTGCGATTTTTGCCACCTCTAAAAAATAAGTAGTTCTACTGTTTGTACCATAACAAATTCTATAGGTAGTTATTCTTTCAAATTCACCCTAAGCGCAACAGAATATGTCGATGTCATCAGCAATGTGGTTGAGAGTGCGGAGCGAGCTCGTCAGCGGCGCCTCACGCAGCAAGTTAGTTCGCGCGCGGTACCGCCAGCAACCGCAGCTGACGACGACGACCCGCATACCCGTCTGGCACGACTAGCTCCACCCTTCGCAGTATATCCGCATTACAATGCGGATATATTACTGGATATAGATATACATATCTTCCCTCTAATTACCTTAAAGATATAAGTAACAAGTGTAAGTTGCCTTCTGACCCTCAGTTCATTATATCCGACCATACAGATAAATTAAATAGTGTTGGATATATCAAAGGATAAAATGGATACGCCCCGTATTCCCTCATATATTTATAACTAGGTATCTAATAAATTTATTTTGTACGCGCTCCAACATGGGACTATATTTAGTTTCATGCGGAGCCCAGATAACTGCATTACTTTCTAATTGGCTTCATACTAAACCATTATACAATGCCGTTATAGCTGCTTTCATATTTGGAAAGCCTATAGCCATTCTCAGGACGAATCCTAGGTTTCTATATGCTTTTTTATTTACCTTAACATGATCACGAAACGTGAAGATGACGTGAGATTTTGTCTCCAAACAGTCTCATGCAGTCAGAGGCAATAGGCCTTACCTATTAAATTTAAGAAGATACCTTCGACTGCATGAGATGGTTTGGAGACAGAATAGGTCATCTTGTTCCAATATTTTGTTAGTTCACTTTTTACGCAGTCAGGATTTTTGATTTTTTAACTTTTTATTTTTTACACTTTTTAGTCAGGAAGGATTATTTTTCTTCTCTCACTGTATTAAACGGTCGTCAAAATCATCTTTCAAAGCAATAAAATTTTGGGTGTCACTCGATTTTTTTTTTATCGTGTGAGAAGGAACATTGTTCCTGTCGGGGCCGGGGGTCCCCCGACCACACACGTGTTTTTATCATTTCTTATTCCAAATTACATTTAAACATATAATTTGTATATATTTTTGTAATTATCTTTTAGAAACCTTCATTCTGATACTTTTGAAACACCTATTGGCGCCAAAAATCCGCCATTTTGATTTTTTATAATTTCAATATACTCGGTGACACTCTTGCAATGAATACAAATCTAATGACATATCATTCATTAAAATCAGTCAGGCCGTTGAGGCTACAGGAGGTCACAATAGAACGGATATACTGTATACATGTCAAAAACATAACCCTCCTTTTTTGCCTTCCCGGCAGTCGGGTAAAAAGAGGTAGAAACAATGAGTAGAAGCTAGCTCATGAATGAAAAGGATAAAACTATATTTTTCGTCCTTTTCATTAATGAGCTTTCATGCATTACCTTGTTTCTACCTTTTTTTAGTGGCCAGTTAATAAAGTGTGGCCAATTACTATAGCAGTCACCCTATTCAAACTTCACCCAACCTGTTGATTGAATTTACAACGTTTCGTGGCATTTTGTTCAAACCGTCCTTTCTTGGATGCAGAATGCAAGCAGTACCACTCTGCTGATTAGCGGTCTTCACAAAGACATCATGGTAACAAAAAGGAGGGTGCTGTGTTTATCTGCGTAAAGTATGTCAGTAAGTCAACAAGTGACGTCACACGGTTTGATGCTTCCTTCACTATAATTGCCATGTTCGGTATATTTAGCGTCAAGCGTGTGTTGTGTAAGGTATGATCGTGCGCTGGCGCCGGTTTGAATATCGATCAGTTAGGTGCTGCGGCGGTGCAGGTCACAGGCGGTAGCGTTTTTATTTAATTGAATGTGGCTTATCAAGTTTTTAGAAGTTTTAGGCTCCTGTACCCACAGACATATAAAGAGTAGTAGACCAAACATTAATACATAGTTATATTTTTTATATATAGGGCATGATTCTTTATTCTCTTTTTGCTAAGCGACAAGTCGTAAATAGCATCTCGTTCTGTTACCTGTTGTCACACTGACTCATACATAGACAAAATTTGACGCGTAGCTTGTTTATCCCGCACCGCCATATTGATAAGCAGCACCACATCAATTGCAGTCGCAATTAGAATATGCCGAATTTTGTTTTAAACTGGCACTGCTGAATTTAGTTTCAGCAGTGCCAGCTGAAAGTATAGCCGATGGCCGATACTCGGTCGACACTCCAGAACCTTTCAGTGGAAAGGTTCTGGAGTGTCGACCGAGTATCGCAAGGCCTGTCATAAGATGGACCGATGACCTTGTAAAGGTCGCTGGAATCCGCTGGATGAGAGAAACACAGAACCGGTCGATGTAGCGACGCTTGGGAGGCCTATGCCCAACAGTGGACGTCTTTCAGTTGAAATGATGATGATAATTCATAATTCATTTATTTAGATAACAAAGATCAATTGGGTTAGTAACAATTTTTTAAAAATTTGTTACCGCTACCCTCACTAATTTTAATGTAACACCTGTAATACCATGTTTTAACGCAAATAAATGAATTGAATTGAATTGAACAATAGTTTTATCCATGTTAGTACAGTTAGACAGTTAGACAGTGTACAGGCGACAAGTGACCTCACCTGCGGGCTGTCATGTCTCCCGGCTATAGCGCGTAGAATGCTGCTGGAGCTGCTACGGAGTCTCTTTAGCAGCGAGGCCGCTTTCTTGCGCCGTACAGCATTAAAGCAGTCGGTACGTGCTTCAGCGAACATACATGACGCGCTATAGAACCGAGGCAGACGCAACAGCACTCTAAATGCGTTGTTATACTGGATTATATGATAAGTGCCTATGTCGACTCGCTCATAACTTGAACCACACAAAACAAATACTTGTAATTTTCTTCTGTCACGACATTACTATCATACTTGCTTATTTATAATACTCGTGTGTATTTGAAAATTTACCAGCTTGTAACTTTTACTAATTGGTTGCGTGAAAGCATCTCGTTGGAACTAAGTTTGCACATAATAATATAATCACCGTGTTTGGCTAACCGCGGGGTACCTGGATTGTAGAGGTCAGATAGGTGGTCGCTCCATGTAAAATACTGGTATTCAGCTGCATCTGGTTAGACTGGATCCCAACATATTTGGGAAAGGTTAGATGATGTTTAGCTAACCAATAGGTGGAACAAGTGAGTTTCGGCCCGGAATGAAATTATCTAAAAAAAAGCTGAAGTGGCAGTAGGCTCGTTATGTCTATCAAAAGACCGATAGCCGGAGCTGTTATGGACCAGCTTTGGATAAGCCTGTAGTGGTAGTCTTGCAGTGGACTGTTATAGGCTGTGTAGTTGGTGATTGCAGTATTTATTTTGTTTTTGGGTGCCGTTGGCTCATGGGACATTTCAGCATGGCCGCTAAGGTAGGCAACGCATTTATCATTTTACACCAGAGGGTCTAGACAAGAGCCAATCGCTGCCAAACCGTTTCGTATTTCAACGACTTGTCAACAGGCTTGACATAAGCGTTTCAGTAGCATAAGTCAGTCCCATACATTCTATACTTTTCCATCATCGCTATCGCTGATAGAATGTCATTTTCTCTAACCCCTCACAGGCCTTTTGAGCTAAGCTCTGCTGATTACTTCGTTAAGTTTGTTTTTATTTTTATTTTCTTTCTATATTTTGAGGGCTTTATCGCTGAGTAAAAACGTCACACTAACAACATAACATCAGCACAATCGAGTAAACTAAAAACAGTTATATATACTTACTTTAAAATAAAATAAAAAACCGGTCAAGAGCAAGTCGGACTCGCGCACCGAGGGTTCCGTACCATCTACCATCATATATATAAAAAAAATGTGCTATTTAGAGACATTTTTTTTCCTGTAATCTTTATATAAACTTCTATCACACAGAATAATTTCAGATTTTTCTCTATGCAAACTTCGGAGATAAGGGAGGTCGGGCGGTATTTTTTTTACTTATTTCATCAAAAGTCTAAGTCAAAAGTTAAAAGTCAACTATGCGGCCTAAAAAAGAAAAAAATATTTAAGAAACAGCGTTCTTTCATATGATCGAATTTTTAAGATCCCTTTCAGTCACTGCTGCAAAAAAATATATATATTTTTTTTATTTCTTTTATATTTGCGAAATAGTTGAGCAAACGTCATCTAAAACTATTCCGAATTTCAAGTTGATAGCATTAGTGGTTCTTGAGATATCCAGCTGTGACAGACAGACAGACTGAGTCGCACCATAAGGGTTCCTTTTTACCATTTTGGTACGGAACCCTAAAAATGCTAATTTGTTCAGTATCCTAGCTTGTTCCGATAAATGACAAGCCAGGATAGCATTACACTCAAATATCGTACTTATTTGTTGGACCAAGTAAATTACACCGCGAAGCCTCATTCCGCACACACTCCATCAAAACATGTTGCACATCTTCGACTACTGCACATTCTTCACAGTTGGGTGACGTTCATTAGAAAACCAAACTTTTTTTGATTGATTGAATGTGACTGGAACGAAGTGTTAGTGCCATAACTAAATCATTTCTACTAAGCAGATTTCGATCAGTCCAATTATACACTGGAAGCTATGGCTGGATGATCTTTATTAATCAGTGGCGTGCACTCCATACATGCAAATAAGCACTGCATACCCTGTAGTGCCATACATACATACCCATCTAATTGTAAATGATAAAAAAATATTAATCTAACTTATTCGCCAATCACACGAACCCACATTCGCTTCCAGTGTTTACAGCGCGATTTACGCGCCATCTATCGCAAGCGCAGTGAGTGAGTGAGCAAAAGCATTATTACGCCGTGCTTATTTTTCATACAACGTATGATTTCGAATGTCGTGTAGTACACAGCAAAAGTGTGTCTGTGTGCGTGAAAACGTGTGCGCGTGTCGAGTTTTGGAAGCACAGCTTATTTTGCAAACCATCCAAATTGAGAAGCCGTAAAAGAACCGCCTAATTGTTGATTGCAGAGGGTTGACATTTTTAGTCGGATTGGCCCATAGATTCGTTCGTATTAGTTCGGAACGTAATTGCAAAGTTTTTTCGCCATGTTGTTTATGTTATTCTCGGCGCAAGTGATTGACTGTCTAAGTGATTATTTAGTAAGTTTATTGTTATAAATGGAAAATTATACCTGTGAGTCCTGTGCTGGCGAAGTATGTTTAAATTAATTAAAATCTGCCGCGTTTTCGACGTTATCTTTTGAGGAAACATTTAAATTGATTGCAAAGGGAAGTGTGTGGGTTGGATTTAACTCAAAAAAAGTAATGCTTTTACTCGTTACTTTCATGAAAAGTTTTATGATAATTATCACTGGCTAACAGGTTGTGTATGAACTCACAAACATATTTTACTGTTTCCCTTGCATTTTGTTTACAAACCAAGATAAAAAGAATGTTTGAACCTATAACGGTTATTCAGATCTACTTAAATAATTTTCACAAACCGGCTGCTAAACACGATTCTTCAGAAAAATATCTGGAATCCTGCTTGAGTTCCAAACTTTTGGTAAAGGTAGAATAGAGACTAGTTTGATTGAATAGCCAGTTTAAGTTAGATATTGAAAGGCACAACGCGAAAGTTGAGAGAAATAGAAATATTTTCAAACGGTTAATTGATGTAGTTTGTTTTCTTGGTAAACAAGAATTAGCATTCCGTTGTCATGACAAATCCAGGTTATCTTTTAATAAAGGCCATTTTCTAGAAATTGTAGATTTGTTAGCTAAATATCTTGGAAATTTGGAAACCCACTTATAATCAACATCGGGTAGCTCATTCACGGGGTTATCGAATAGGACCCAAAATGATTTAATTTCTAGTGTTGCTTCGGCAATTAAATCAAAATTCAATAGCGCTTCGACCGAACGATCATTTTCTAGTCTAAAACGAATTCATCCATATTTGCGAAACACACACGGCCAAAACAGACTCACAGATTTGTCTATAGGCCACCGACAGCAACAAGCTGAAACTGGTAAGTTTTTTTTTAGCTGTGCATACCTTGTCTGAAATCTCTGTGCACGCCACTGTTATTAATCCTATAATATATAATCTGAATATAAAAGAAGAACGTTTACAGAAATTCCATCTGACACAGTTGGTTTGACCAAAAGATCTACTCTTTCGTTATCCTGAATCTGTACGTGAGACGGGATCCACTGTAAAATTAAGTAAATTGACTTTTCGCGCATTTTCGACGACAATGTGACACACAGAACAGATAAAAGAGCCTCTTTCATCTGTTCTGTGGTGTGACATCTCAAAAACCGTAATTTTACAGAAAACGACTTTTGAACTTTTAGATGATGTCTCTCTAAACTCTTAAATCATTGTCAAGATAGCTTTATTATGTGTGAAGTGACTAGAGTATAACTAATAATTAAATGAAATAATCAAAAACAAAAACGAATCAGTAAAACGAAAAATCGAAATTCGAGATGTCACACTTTCGTCGCAAATGGGCGTTTTGACCTAAGTTCAATATAGATTCCAAAATCATGTAGGCTATCGGTAAGAGCCTACGTTATTGCAATATGAATATTGAATATGATAATTATATTATAATAGTCTATAGCAAGTTTGGCATTTGTATTTAATTCTAAATTTGTTTTTTATTCTAGATTTTATTTTTATTCATCTATATTTAAGTCTAGATTTTAAAATTGGATATAACGTTGTACACGGAAGAGTTTTCTTGTATGACGACTATCACTAGACCTAATAATGTCTGCTCATGTTGTAATGTTGATGGATAGATAATGATGTCATGATGTTGGCCGCGAGTCCGGCTCGCACTTGGCCGGTATTTTTTAGCCGAAAAAAAATATGTAGCGACAAATCAATATATTCAAGTCATTTATTTAGAGAAAAAGTAAAAGCACTTGATGATCTTGATTTTTTTATTCTTAATAATTTATTTTAGCCGCTAGTAGCACTTCCATGCATTCCCAATTCTAGTGTCTATTTCCTTTGACATTATATCAGTCGTCGAAATTTGTTGGCCTAAGTAAGTTTCAGGGAATTCAGGAAATGAATTGCTTTTAGAGGAATTGCTTAAAGTGGCCATTTTAAGCCCCAAATTGACGTGAAAAAGTGTTTCTACAAACCTACTTACAGAAATAAAATCGTTTATCATTAAATTGGTTGTGTACCCCTAGTTTACTAATTTCTAGAATGAATTTTGTTTTGTATCTGAAGTTATTTATTAATTATTATTATTATTTATTATTTGTGATGGGTTTGCTCTTGACTCTAGTCTAGGTCGGAAGCGACAGAGACAAAGTCGACGATGGAGTGAGCTTACCCAGAAAAAGCCTGTTCACTCTCATTTTGAAGAGATTAGGGTTGTATGCGTTCGGAAACACAGACGCGGGTAGTGAGTTCCACTCCTTTGCTGTGCGCATTATAAAAGACATTTGGAAGCGCTTAGTGCGAATTGGTGGAATAGCAACTAAGTAGGGATGGTAAATGGCAGTGCGTCTAGATGTCCGATGGTAGAAGGGGGCCGGTGGAATGAGGTCGTGGAGTTCTCGGGCACACTCTCCGAAGTACAATCTGTAGAAGACTGACAAGCAGGCAACCTTGCGGCGATGAGCCAAGCTATAAAGCTTGGCATTATTAATTAATTTCTAGTTAATAGCCATGGTGGTTCTTCCCCGGACGAGCATCTTAACAAGGAAATCTACATACATGAACACAACATCACACCTGTCTTCCCGAAGGGTTGGGCAGAGGTGTACCTATACTACAACCCACATTTTGCCAGTTACGCACTTGACGCACCGCCAACAATGAGCGAAAAGCGAGTTGAGCTAGCAATTACAAATGAGTTGGCGAACAACGAGCAGCGAGTAAACGACGGCGACAAGCGATTGCTCGCTGGTATACGTATGTATCAAGTGCGAGTCTCTCAGCAAGTGCTCTGCCCGCCAAGCGAGCGGCGCTGAGCGAGTACTATCTTTGATAGCTGTGGTCGCTGCGCCAAACGAGTACTCGCGCGCGGTGTGAACAGTCTGCGATCAACTATTAATATATGCATCTCTTTTGTTTACACGGAAATGAATAACTACGAGTATTGTACGTTTCTTGAGCGAGTAAATAGCCAATAGTTTGTTGGTTCCTCGCCGCGGGTAGGACAACTGCTTTATGTTTAAGTATGGGACTTAAACATAAAGCAATTGTCTTACCTGCGGCGTAAAAGGGGACAACTCTATTGCCATCAACCGGGCACGAATATGGCTGTTACTGAGAAATTTCTGAGGAAAAACTAAGTAACACTTTACGCGACCTGGGAATCGAAGCCAGCACCTCACGCTCAGCAGTAGCACTTGTGACCACTAGACCAACGCGGCTGTCAATAACCATACATACATACATATCGCACACCTAGATCAAAAGTAGCGCAACTCAAAATAGGTACCCCTTTTTTTCAGGAACAGTAAAAAACGTTTTACTCGTTTTCTATTTGATCAATTTAAAATATTTTTGTATGATGTTGTAATTCATTCATGGAGATTGGTACCCATGTGTCTTTGAAGTCAATGTAGTTTTCGACGCAGAGTCCGAAAATCGCAATAACTCGATTTTGGATTATTTTGAGTTGTGCTACTCTTTATCTAGGTGTGCGATATATTAAATACTTTACAGTACGCCACCTGCTGCTATCCTTACAAGTACTAAAGATCCTACAAATAAACCGGTCAAGAGCGAGTCGAACTCGCGCACCGAGGGTTCCGTTCCATCACACCTATGTATAAAAAAGTGTGCTATTTACAGAGATCGTTTTATTTTTCCTGTAATCTTTATATAAACTTCTATCACATAAAATAATTTCAGATTTTTCTCTATGCAAACTTCGGAGATAGGAGGGAACGGTATTTTTTTACATCAGCAAAACTCGAAAACTATACGGCCTAAAAAAAACTGTTTGAGAACGTGCAAACAGCGCTCTTTTATATGATACCCCACATAGGCTACCCCCTAGTAGCCCCACTTCGAATTTTTTAGAACCCTTTTCGGTCCCTGTTGCAAAATATATATATTTCTTTCTTATTTGCAAAATAGTTGGGTAAACGTCATCTAAAACTGTTCCAAAATTCAAGTTGATAGCATTAGTCGTTTTTGATATATCCAGCTGTGACAGAGGGACAGACAGACCGACTGAGTTGCACCTTATGGGTTTCTCTTGACGCCTTTGCTGATTTCTTTCTTAGCGTTTATCTTCCCGATGTTCCGCTACTTGATGCTGAAAAGGTTTCCCTCTGTGGTACTAATGTTAGCAGTAATTATGTAAATATATTTAAGTTCACTCCTCAGGATGTCATATCAGGAATAGATAAACTTAAACTTAGTAGTTCAGTAGGGCCTGACAATAGAGCGGCGGTACGTAGGCTGAGTGCCAAAAATGCCGCCCCAGGACCCGACGGCTTACCTGGAAGAGCCTGGGTTCTGGCCTTTGGGGCTCTCGGGCCTCGACTAGGGGGGCTCCTAAGCGCATGCTTGGAGAGGGGCCAGTTCCCACTTCGTTGGAAGACGGGGAAACTGGTCCTCATTAAGAAGCCGGGGCGCCCTGCGGACTCTCCGTCCGCTTACCGACCCATCGTGCTGCTCGACGAGGTGGGCAAGCTCTTTGAAAGAGTTATTGCAGACCGCCTCGTCGGGTGGCTGGTGCAGGAGGGGCCGGATTTGGCGGAGAGCCAGTTTGGTTTCCGCAGGGGGCGCTCTACGGTGGACGCCATCATGCGCGTGCGAGCCCTCACGACGGGGGATGCTGTGGCCCGGGGTGGGGTCGTCTTGGCGGTGTCTCTAGACATCGCCAACGCCTTCAATACCCTGCCCTGGAGTTGCATCAGGGAGGCACTCCGGTATCACCGGATGCCGACCTACCTCTGTCGAGTGGTTGAGGCCTATTTGACGGATAGGGCCGTCATCTACCCCGGTCATCAGGGAGAGTGGAACCGGCGAGAGATGTCGTGCGGTGTCCCACAGGGATCGGTCCTGGGGCCGCATTTGTGGGACATCGGGTACGACTGGGTGCTGCGCGCCGACCTCCCTAGCGGCGTCAGCGTAGTATGTTACGCTGACGACACGCTGGTCCTGGCGCAGGGGAGGTCGCACCAGGCGGCGGCTGAATTAGCGACACGCGGGGTTGCGATAGTCGTTGAGAGGATCCGGCAGTTGGGACTCGAGGTGGCCCTGCACAAGTCCGAGGCCATGTGTTTTCATGGTCCTCGGAATGCGCCACCGTCGGGTTCCCAAATAACGGTAGGAGGGGTTCGCATCGGAGTCGAGTCGACGATGAAGTACCTGGGACTCGTCCTCGACAGCCGGTGGAACTTCGTGGAGCATTTCCGACGTTTGGCTCCCAGACTGGAGCGGGCTGGGGCTGCCTTGAAGCGGCTCCTGCCCAATCTAGGTGGTCCAAACGCCTCCTGCCGGAGGCTTTACGCGGGGGTCGTGCGGTCCATGGCCCTTTACGGGGCACCGGTGTGGGCGCGTTCCCTGAGGCTGCGGCCAGTCCGCCGGTTGAACGCGTCCCAGAGGGTCATGGCCATTCGGCTAGTCCGGGGTTACCGCACGGTCTCCGGTGAGGCGGCGAGCCTCCTTGCCGGATTGCCGCCGTGGGATCTGGAGGCGAAAGTCCTCGCGCACGTGTGGGAGTGGTGCGAGGAGGCAAAACGCCGGGGCGTAACTCCGCTGCCGCGAGAAATCACGGTACAGCGGACAGAACTCCGGCGGGATCTCATGGCGACATGGAGAGTGCGACTGTCGCAGCCCAGCGCTGGGCACGCCACAATTGCGGCGATAAGTCCCCTCTTTGAGGAGTGGTTAGAGAGGCGCCACGGCGTCCTCACCTTCCGCCTGACGCAGGTCCTCACCGGACACGGTTGTTTCGGGAGGTTCCTGTTTCGCATAAGGCGGGAGGAAACGTCCGGGTGTCACCATTGTGTGGATCGCCCAGAGGACACGGTGGAGCATACAGTGGAGGTCTGCCCGGCTTGGGCAGAGCACCGCCGTGTTCTCACGGAGGCGATCGGCGGCGGCGATCTCTCGCGTCCGAGCCTGGTCCAGGCCATGGTGCGGAGCGAGAGTGCATGGGAGGCCGTCACCTCCTTCTGCGAAGCGGTAATGCTCGCGAAGGAGGAGGCGGAACGCGTGAGGGAGAGGCAGCCTCACGCCCTCAGTCGCCGCAGGAGACGCCCTGGGCGGCGGGAATTGATAGCCGATTCCCGGCCACCGTAGGCGCGGGCTTGCGGACGGTGAGTAGTGGGTAGCTCGCCGTCCGGTGAGGACCAGGCCCGGGTCGACGGCGCGTTGTGTTCCACGCGCGCCTCAAAGAGATGTCAGCAAAAGATGGGGTCCAATAGGGCCAATGCCGCTGGGGTCGCGGGTTGTTTGAAAAAGATACCGTGGCCCTGGCATAGGCAACTGAAGGAACACGGGTGGGTTTTAGTCAGTAAAAGTCTGACACGCCCTCCCGCTCCACCCAGAGCGGGAGAAGTTATTTGATGATTTCCCATCCACAAAAAAAAAAAAAAAAAAAAAAAAAAGGGCCTGACAATATTCCTCCAGAAATTTTGAAAAGTTGTAAAAAGTACTTCTGCTTACCTTTATTTCATATTTATAATCTATCCTTAAAAACAGGAATATATCCACCACATTGGAAGATTTCAAGGGTCACTCCTATTCCCAAGAGTCTGAATAAAACATTAATAGAAGAATTCCGTCCCATTGCCATTTTATCATCACCAGCTAAAGTTTTTGAAAACATACTGCATAATTATATTTATTCCCAAGTTGAAAAGTATTTGTGTAACGAAAAACATGGTTTCAGAGCAAAAAGATCAGTAAATACTAACCTTCTTATCCTAGTAGACTATATATCAAAACGATTGGACCGTGGAGGCCAAGTCGATGTCTTGTACTTTGACTTTCGGAAAGCGTTTGATAGGGTCAATAATGATATTCTGCTAGCAAAATTATGTGCCATTGGATTTCCGCCAGGCCTCTTACGGCTCCTTGCTGACTACCTCAGGGGTCGTCAGCAGTTTGTCAGACTGGGCCATTATGAATCCCAACCCTATCATACGTGTTCCAGAGTCAGTCAAGGATCAATCCTGGGACCGCTTCTTGTCTTGATAATGATAAATGACCTTCCTTCAGTTATCCATCACGCCAGAAGTCTATTGTATGCAGATGATTTAAAACTTTTTTCCGAAATTCACTCTGAAGCCGATTGTCAGGCGCTGCAGCGTGATATCGAGGCGATATTAGAGTGGAGTGTTAAGAATAAAATGGAATTCAATTCTTCTAAATGCTTCATCATTAGTTTTACTCGAGCACGAAACTCTATCAAATTTACTTATAAAATGAATAGCAGCGATATTACTAGAACAACCGGAATGAAGGATCTAGGTGTCACATTTGACAACAAGCTGACGTTTCATGATCACATGGTATCGGTAGCAAAAGATTCAATTAGGCGATTAGATTTCATACTGAGCAATGCTAAGGATTTCAGCAACATCAGCGCTATTAAATCTATTTTTAATGTACTTGTTTGCAGCAAACTGGAGTCCAGTGCATGCGTCTGGAACCCGCACGAAAAGAAGTACACTTTACTCTTAGAAAAGGTACAAAAAGCTTATCTTAGGTATGTATATAAACGTTTGAATGGATATTATCCGTTTATGTACCCTTCGAACTTTCTGTTAGGCTGTTTAGGGTACAATTCTCTCGAGGTCAGAAGAAAAAATGACCAAATTATTAATATGTGTAAGATCCTTCACGGATAAACAGATGCACCTGAACTGCACGACGAACTGTCCCATATTTTTGCTCCAATAAATTATAGCCGTAACAGGAGGCAGGATTGTTCACCGTGCCTCGGAGTCGAACTGTCGCTCGAGCCCAGTCTCCTGTCCCTCGCACACTCACTGCGCTCAACGCTCTCTTGGATGCTAAGCCTGAATGTGATGTGTTCGCGGATAAATGGAAGAACATCTTGTCAGTATGTCTGGAGTATTGTGAGAAGAGCGTATGACTGTCAAGTAGTTGTATACTTTTATTATTGTACTTAAATAATGTTTTAATGTCTTAACTAATGTAATTGACCTTGGCCGTTAGATGTTAAATAAATAAATAAATAAATATTATATCTCTTTACCATTTTGGTACGGTACCCTAATAATGAACGTGAACGAAGCCAAATTAGTATACTTCTTTTCTTTCGTCCATGTTCATACATATTATGTTCTAAGGTTGGTGTAGTTTCGACTTGTAATTGTAAACTCATAACCAAACTTAGGGGTCCCAGCATCATGGCCCTTTACGGGGCACCGGTGTGGGCGCGTTCCCTGAGGCTGCGGCCAGTCCGCCGGTTGAACGCGTCCCAGAGGGTCATGGCCATTCGGCTAGTCCGGGGTTACCGCACGGTCTCCGGTGAGGCGGCGAGCCTCCTTGCCGGATTGCCGCCGTGGGATCTGGAGGCGAAAGTCCTCGCGCACGTGTGGGAGTGGCGCGAGGAGGCGAAACGCCGGGGCGTAACTCCGCTGCCGCGAGAAATCACGGTACAGCGGACAGAGCTCCGGCGGGATCTCATGGCGACATGGAGAGTGCGACTGTCGCAGCCCAGCGCTGGGCACGCCACAATTGCGGCGATAAGTCCCCTCTTTGAGGAGTGGTTAGAGAGGCGCCACGGCGTCCTCACCTTCCGCCTGACGCAGGTCCTCACCGGACACGGTAGTTTCGGGAGGTTCCTGTTTCGCATAAGGCGGGAGGAAACGCCCGGGTGTCACCATTGTGTGGATCGCCCAGAGGACACGGTGGAGCATACAGTGGAGGTCTGCCCGGCTTGGGCAGAGCACCGCCGTGTTCTCACGGAGGCGATCGGCGGCGGCGATCTCTCGCGTCCGAGCCTGGTCCAGGCCATGGTGCGGAGCGAGAGTGCATGGGAGGCCGTCACCTCCTTCTGCGAAGCGGTAATGCTCGCGAAGGAGGAGGCGGAACGCGTGAGGGAGAGGCAGCCTCACGCCCTCAGTCGCCGCAGGAGACGCCCTGGGCGGCGGGAATCGATAGCCGATTCCCAGCCACCGTAGGCGCGGGCTTGCGGACGGTGAGTAGTGGGTAGCTCGCCGTCCGGTGAGGACCAGGCCCGGGTCGACGGCGCGTTGTGTTCCACGCGCGCCTCAAAGAGATGTCAGCAAAAGATGGGGTCCAATAGGGCCGATGCCGCTGGGGTCGCGGGTTGTTTGAAAAAGATACCGTGGCCCTGGCATAGGCAACTGAAGGAACACGGGTGGGTTTTAGTCAGTAAAAGTCTGACACGCCCATCCGCTCCACCCAGAGCGGGACAAGTTATTTTGATGATTTCCCATCCACAAAAAAAAAAAAAGGGGTCCCAGCATTTTTTTCGTTACAGAGAGTCTTTGTTATGTGGAGTGAAGAAAGAGAAACAACCTAATATGCTTACTAATCACAATACTTTTTAATACTTTTATTATTTAATTATTGGTTTACGACTGATAATACGAGAGGTGCATTGTGTTTAGTAACTGGGGACAACTTTCCTAAAGACAATGCAATCCAAGAGTTGTCACATGAGTTCAATAACAAAAGCAAGGCGGCTATTTACGACCTCGGGTGTCTTTCATAAATATTACGGCACATCAAAGATTTAGTCGGAGCCTTTTGTAAACTGGTAAGTTAAACAGTAATGGTGATAAAATATATTTACTGACGTCTAAAATGAACATATTTTAAAGAAAGAAGAAATAAAGAAAAAGTATTTATTGAGACTCGCACAGGAAGGTTACAAATTAAGCTAAACACACAAAATAATAAAAAAACAGTCCCGTACGAGGTCAAAAGCCTCCTATGTCAGCATGTTGCTACAACATTTATAAGAAAGTGTCGCAGCGCTGGTATTCTGATAAGGCCCGCAGTGATTCTTCGTAATAGAGAATAGCTGTTGCGCTATAAAGAGTGTATGGATATTAAGGTAAACCAACTAATTTGAACTCATTCCTACGATAGAGGAAGTTTTACGTTATATCGAATGGCGTTGTAAAGAGGTTACCCTGAACCTTGTTAGTTTACCTTCAAAGTTAGAATAGAGAGAGGTTACACTTATTAACTTACCTTACAATTCTAACAGCTAACAAGTTCTAATATGTACGCTAGGCCGCACGTCATTGGTAACAAAACCAGTAAAAGCTGGCGGATTATTCTATTGAAACATCGTACTACGATAGGCCAGCTCCGGTCAAACTCTTACTGTTGAGGTGCCGCCTGCTGTAGGTACTACAAAAAAAATATAAGGAATGCTAAACACATGTTAGGCTCGGAATAGCTCGACAGGATTCGGGAAAAATCGAATGTGTGATACATATAATGATTAAAAGCTCCCGCAGAAAGGCACGACGTGAAAAAAAAAATTCTTTGTAAACTGCATTAAAATTGTTTTACCGGAGTCGCTTCGCTCCTGTCTGTGGAAACCATAAGAGAGGGTAAATTCCGAACGAAGTTTGAAAATCGCCGTGAGCCGGCTGAAAACTGAATACGTGTAGGTAGTACATAATTGCTTCGGTTCAGCTTTATTGTTCAACAAATACTGCCGAATCGAATGTGTGTATAGTACTTCTAAATAAACTGTGAGAACAATCGAACCTCTTCACATCTTTGCCAGTACAATCTATTTTGACATGGTCGCTGTTGTTGAGCGAAAACTTTTCCTTTCCAATAACCTTAGTTGGTTTGCCAATGTAAAATTTTCTTTCATCCACGTAAATAATATCTCTGTATATACAGACTATATCTTTCACAGTTATCAGGATTGCGTTCGTGATGTTGCATTCAGATTTCTGTGGGTAATTGAAATTTGGGGTTAATTTTTGATTGCCTCGTTGTTGGGCTTCTCAGGTTCTCCTGTCAGGTTTCCCTCTCTCTGAGAGAGGAGGTGTGGTCGTAATCCACCACCTGGACCCAGTGTGAATTGGCGTCTTATTGTCTTTCGCTATTATTCTTAACTAGCTTTTGCCAGCGGCTTCGCCCAAGTGGAGATCGAGAACGCCCCCGGAGCATGCGTAATTCATGTTCATACAAACGAAATACCAAAATAATTTGTAAATCAAACATATTCTAAAGGTAGTGTGTATTTATTCTGATTGGATTACAGAATATCTAGGTTCCCAAATATATATTAAATAAGAACATTGAATTAAACAGGAAAAATGAGAAAAATAAGTTTTCTATAGAAATTTTCAATCAGTTTTCTTTCAAAATATATATGTATTTGAGAACTAGATATTCTGTAATCCAATTGGAATAAATACACATTACCTTAATAATATGTTTGATTTACAAATTATTTTGGTATTTCGTTGGTATGAACTCCGCACGCTTCGTGGGCCTCTTACTCACGCAAACGTCCTACCGGGATAAAAACTATCATATGTATGTATCCTATCCAGGTTATAAACTATATCTGTGTGCCAAATTTCATCCAAATCCTATTTTTGTTAGGTTTACTGTTCTGAAATTGTACACTACGTGTCGTGAAAAGAATACCGTCCTGTATGCATGCAACGTACTACCTGGGATAAAAAGTATCCTGTGTTAATTCAGGTTATAAACTGTGTGCCAAATTTCATCCAAATTCGTTTAGCTGTTTTTGAGTGATTGAGTAACAAACATACTTACAAACTTTCACATTTATAAAATACTAGCTGACCCGACAGTCGTTGTCCTGTCCAAATTTCATGTACCTATGAGATAATGAATTTTCTTCATAATTTTTGTTTTCGTGAATTTTTCCCATGTTTTAATAGTTATTCTGCTATTCGGGGTGGAGACAAATCCAACAAATCAAAGATCGTAAAAATCGGTCGAGCCGTTCTTCTATATAATTAAAAAGAAAAGTCCTGACTGACTCATCAACGCCCAGCCTAAATCCTTGGACCTAGCAAGCTTTGCATAGCGGTTTCCTGTATAATGTAAACAAGGAATAACGAAGGATTTTTCGAATTTCAACCCCTAAGGGAGTAAAATAGAGGATAAAAGTTTTTCTTATGGAAAATCGTCATTTTTGTAGTTAAACCATGAAAATTGGTTTTTAGCATTCTGGTTAAAAATTAAAAAAACCACATGTTTCAGCGTTTTTGGAAAATTATCCTGAAACATGTGGTTAAGGGGAAGAAACAGGGGATGAATGTTTGTAAGGAAAAATATTGTATTAAGCCTTTTGTTTAGAAATAATGATGTATTTGGCGTTTTTACCCGACTACAGCGAAGCAAAACGTGAACAAAATCTATGTATGAATCTATGTTCATCTGTTCCCTCATAACTTCTAAACTCCTTATTGTAATTTGACAAATGAGATATCGTTGAAAGCGTCTTGATTGTCCGCTGGTTATAGGCTCTCTGACGTTACATTGAATTGAATATGGCGCTCTCTAGAGGCCATAAAGTCATGAATTTCTTAATGATGCCGTGTTGGGTTAATTTTTTGTTGTATTGTTGTATAAACTTACTTGTCCTTGAGCGCACGGTACGATTACGACGTCATACTCGATGTGAGATGGAGAATCTATAGGTATCTCGATATAGCCATCTAAGTAGTATCGATGCCACCTAGCATCAATGAGACCTAATGTCTAGGCCGACTGAGCCTGTGCTGTGTGTGGCCGTTGTAAAACTACGGTCTCTGGTAATTAGTGAGTCGCTGATGCTGCCATCTGTTAAAAAATGAAGGAAAAAGAAATAGCCAGCTCAATGACTCAGGAAGGCGCCATTTTTTTTATGGGATTGGGTATCTGTATTATAATACAGCGTTTCCGCGAGTTAATTTCCAACATCCACGCGGGCGAAGCCGCTGATTATTATATACATACACAAAAATTAGTAGGATGTTTACTTTTTATCTACTTACATAGCAATTGACCCAGTCTGTACCTTCACACGTCACGATCGGCAATATTTCAATAAACCTCGTAATGTCTTCGTCAAACGGGTTGAGCTGTGGCGTTTTGCAACCTCTGCCGTTATCTTGTTCCACATTATCCTTCAATCTCTTTTGGATTAGCCTAGAAGTAAGTTCATTAGCATTATTTTACAGCGTTTTTCTTTTTAATTGGCGAATTTTCATGGGATGTAGAGCTTGAGTTCTCGTTAGGTGCGCGCCAGTGCTAGTCACCACCTGAGGCATGTGAGCGGTGAGACAAATTCAAAAGCATACTATTCTATCAACGACTACTTAAACGGTAAGAATAATTGGGCGCTGTGTAATGTTTATGTTCTTTCTCCAGGATTAGGATACCTTCTGACAGGTTAGATGAGTTCATATAATTATTTATTTTCATTGACTGTAATTTTTATTTATCATTGACATAATCTACTCATTTCAATGTTTTTTATGAGTGGAATTGCAATATGTGGTTAGCTAGTGACCTCGACAATTGATCATATTATTCTTGCCTGAGCAACCGGCAGCAAGTTCGTCATGCTCCCTTAGATGTCACTGCTTGCGGTAGCGACGGGGATCAGGTTGCCTCCTTCCCTCAAATATGGCGAGGGTGGTAATGGATGATCTTTGCGTTATGCTCGTGAACGGGTGCTGCTTGTAGTAACTGGTCGTCTTTCCGAACTTGGTTTTGTTTTGTTATTAGTAATTAACTCTTTGTTTATTTTACTTCGATGGTCCTAGTTTATCATTTTTTGTGACTTCGAGATTTGGCTATATGTAAGTGGACATGCCCTTTATGCCTGTAGGCTTTTGTTTAGGTATAAAGTTCTGTTTACGTTTTTAGCTTTGTATTTTTATTTACTGTTTTCAATTTTTAATTTTTTTTTGGTATACTCGTATTGGCGTGGTTAGCTGACTTATGGCAAATAATTAAATTAAATTAAATATTTTGTATTGCGTAACGTACCTAAATAATGTTATGCATGGATCTATAATAATAATAATAATAATAACCTGCGACATTATTCACACACGGTCATCTGATCCCAAACTAAGCAAAGCTTGTACTATGGAAACCAGATAACTGATATACTACATATACTACTTTTTTTTTTGTAAATACATACTTATATAGATAATTACACCCAGACTCAGAACAAACAGACATGTTCATGCACACAAATGTTTGTCCTGGATGGGAATCGAACCCACGACCTGCGGCATGATAGGTGGTATCTTAACCAACCACGCCAACTGGCCTGTCGAATAGAATAGAATAGAGATATAATATAATAATATTAATATTATATAATCCTATAGAATCAAATTTTTTTAACTGAACAGACAGCTGTGCTGCTGAGGAGTTTGTTGCGCCACTTCTTCTCCCCAGCTAAAGCACTAGGAAGTGGTGAAGGGCGGGCTTTTGGGGGACTGTCTTATGTAATTTAGACGTTCGAAAAGTGCTGATTCTCAGCCTAGTTTGAATAAATGACTTTTGATTTTGAGACGGGGAGGTAGATAAAGTCAAGCTAACTCAGTCTACCGTCGACCACCGCGTCTTGTCAATCGCGCCCTCCCATGTCTCACCGCTTACATACTCGTACCTCAGGCGGTGAGTAGCACTTGCGCGCACACTATACTATACACACCATGTTTGGATCAGCTTGATTCGGCACAGGCCGGGTGGCAGTCGAATGTTTTATTCTGCCGTCCAGCTGTGCTGAATCGTGCCGAATCACGCCGACCCAAACATGACGTGTGCTGAACACAATACTTATTCTGTGGGCAATGTCAACTTCTTATTACGGCTAGTGTTATATCAAGTACCTGTTGGTAGCAATCAAATCCTCAATGATAACTTTTGCTCGGTCCATCGTGAACAAGACTATTGGGCTCAGTAGCAGCACCAACAGGAGACCAAGAAATGAACGTCTTGAGCGCCAGAGCATCTTCGCAAAAGGCAACTTCTGGAAGTAAGTGGTAATCGCTAAAGCACATCAAATCATCATCTACTATGTTGGGGTCGGCTTCCAGTCTAACCGGATGCAGCTGAATACCAGTATTTTACATGGAGCGACTGCCTATCTGACCTCCACAACCCAGTTACTGGGTAATACGATACCCCTTGGTAAGACTGGTTGTCAGACTTTCGGGCTTCTGACGACCCGTAACGACTGTCAAAGATCCACGAATGACAGCCGGGACCAACGGCTTAACGTGCTTTCCGAGGCACGGAGGAGTCTCGGTATGTAAAGATGGTCACCCATCCACAGACCAACCCCGGCAAGCGTAGCTTAACCTGATGGATCGACCCGTGCGGCTGTTATTACTTAGCCACGAGCTCCTCTACTAAAGCACATCAAATATTAATTATAAAACATACTTAATAAAATCAGGCAGAGATATGTGTCGGTACGTATAGTACACCTCACTATACGTACACCTTTGCCTGACCCTTTGAGGAGTACAGGCGTGATGATAAGTCATGTAAATAAAAATATTAAATTCATTGACAGACAACACACAACCCATACCCGCTGGGTGGGAGGCATGACATTTTGCACAAGAGAAGTGAGCAATAAGGGAAGGACTCCTGAAAACTCATCCCCTAAAGGGGGTTTAATAGGTGATAAAAGTTTGTGTGGAAGATCAGTCCTACCGATGAGAAATCCCAACGGGAGAACGGCTTGTCATAAAGATATTTGCTTTCCCGCTTACTTGATCAAGTCTCAGTAAACCTGTTTTGTCAATTCGAGATATTAGCGCACAAGAGGGGCATAAAACAGCCGCACGGATCGATCAGATCTCCCCCGTCTCTTGCTCGGGTATGAAGTGCCAGCTGCTGGCGTAGCTGAGCTTTAAACTCCCCTGATAATAATAATCACTCAAATTTGATGCAGCCTGTCCCATCTTGCTGTCCTCCCCCCAGGGACGCACTAAGCCGAGGTTCGTTCCCCACAGGGGGAGCCCTTTAGTGTGTAGTCGCTTAGTCTGCAAGTTTTATGCCCCTGTCTGGAGGCTTTGAGTTCGCTTAAGGCAGCCACAGGATAGTTCGGTTAAGTAGTCACGGCCTCTCTAAGCCAACTACGAGATGCCATATATAAAAAAACGGATCGATCAAAGGTAAAGATGCGCTTGCCAAGGTCAGTCTGTGGATGTGTTACCATCCATTAGGTTAAATACCGAGACCCTACTGTGTTTCGTAAAGCATCAGCATGTAAAGCCGTTGGTCCAGGCTGCCGTTCGTAGATCTCTGACTGACAGTAGTTACTGGTAGTCACGAAGCCTAATCTGACAACCATGTCTTTCTTACCAAGGGGGATACCCCTTGATAATCACACAAATGAAACAATTTCGGTTGTGTTGTGGGCAGTGTTGCTTAGTAACTGGGTTGTGAAAGAAAGTCAGATAGGCAGTCACTCCATGTAAAATTCTGGTATTCAACTGCATTAGTATAGAGTGAGATAGGATAGAAACAAAGCTAGCGTGGCGCCGAGGGCGCTGCGTATCGAACGCTAAAGAACGGAGCGCGCCTCGGTTGCTACTGCTTCGTCACAAACAATTCTATACAGTTTTACTGAGTGCACGCCTCGGGCGCTTGCTTTGTTTCGTGCCATAGTTGGGAAAAAGCGAGGTAGATGATGATCTTGATGTTACGGTGCGCTTTTCCTCAATGTATGCGCACAATCAATCCGACATCCCTGCCGGCGTCTAGACTGTGTTCCCTACTACCGTTAATCTCTAAGGCACCGTCCTATTGTCATCGCAATGTAGTACTGCACCAGTTGATTTCATCGTGCGATGAAACCGTCCGCGCGATAAATCCTCCTCCTGTTTTGGAGCGATGCGATCACACAGGAAATGGCTCTTATCAGAGATGCACAGTCTTTGCATGATCGCGCGATTTTCGTCGGACGCACGCATCATCGTACGAGCGATGGCAATAAGACGACGCCTTAAGTGAGTATTTTCCTGCTCGTTCTATCAAAGACCTCAATATTGCTTTTGGCCAGGTGAGATCAAACTCAAAAGTGGGCTAATCTATACTTTTATACTAATAATATATATTATAATGAGACAGAGCGAATTTTGTGAGTTTGTATATGTGGAGGGTAATCTCTGGAACTACAGCTTCTATTTGAAAAATGATTTCACCATTTAAAAGGTGCATTATTCCAGCTGGACATAGGCTAAAGATATATATGTCGTATTATGGTTTGATAATTCGAATTTTCGCGAAAATCCTAGGGATATTGCGAAAACATTGATAATTAGACAATGGTGAAAACATTTCTCAGATCTTACTGGAAAAAGATAGGGTTTTTGCAAAAACACGAGTCGCTCTAGTACACATATGTATTTCTGTGACTCAAACACGGACGTGTAACGTAAATAAATGAATTTTGAATATGGGGGTAAATTTTAGGGCATATAAGGAAATGAAAAAAAAAGTTTTGCAAACTGTACCGTGTGATATATCAAATGAAAGAACTTACTGTAAGGGTCTTAAGTATATTTTTTTTACAATTTTAAAATTAATCATTTTACTGAGCCTAAAATAAAATAAAAAATACAGAAAATAGTCCAATACCTATAGATTACAGGAAAACTTATAAGAAGTCTATGGTTTTAAACATGGTAAATCTCTCTACATTGTGCGTACAAACTTACATTTGCAGTTGGAATGTATGGGAGAACATGTTTTTCAACTACAGTGTTAAGTTTGTTCTTGGGATTCATACCAACTACGGAACCCTTCATTGTGCGTAGTCCGACACGCACTTGGCCTGTTTTATTTTATTTATTTATCATTAGTTTCATCGGGTCACTTAAACAAACGTTGGCTGTAGAAATCGAGATGGATCATTGAAATATGATTGAAACATTGAGAAATTTTCGTCGAAAGACATCCACTGTTGGACATATGCCTCCCCAAAGCGTCGTCACATCGACCCGTCCTGTGCTTTTCGTATCCAGTGGATTCCAGCGACTTACGCAGTTGACATTTAATTCAAAGTAAAATATCGTACCTTAGCCATTTTCTTGTAAAGTATCATTGAGATACAATGTTTATTATCTCAATGTAAAATATTTGTTACTTTTGTTAGCTTTTGTTATTCATTCAATTCTTTTAAAATGTCAAACAAAGTCCACAGATAATAACAAATTACTCATGTTTAAAGAGTAAATTATTATGATCATCGCTATCATCGTAATCTTTAGGAAAACTTAAAGAGTGATAAAAACCTTCAAACTGGTATTTCATAAAAACTATTTTGGAAAAACCAAAAAAAATCAACCAACCTCCAAAACAAAACCCACAAAGTGAAAAATAACTTTAATTTCGGAAGTCGGTATCTTTCGGTCGGTCGGTATTTTACTTTTTGCCACCGACTTCCGAAATTAAAGTTATTTTCACTTTGTGGGTTTTTTTGGTGGTCGGTTGATTTTTTTTTATAAAGTTTTTATTTTTCACTATTTAGTGGATCAGTTTGTAATTTAACTAAGTTACAATATCCTAATATCAACTGCTCATCACCTTTTATAAAATATTTCGTTTATCCCGATGCAGGGATGCTAATTGTGTTGCTAGTTGTTGTTGAGTTCTGGTAAGTACGAGGAGAACTCCACATCACCATAAGCATTGTGACGAGCATAAATTACTTAGCAACCATTATTAAGGTAGGTACCTAATCGAATTGCAACCCTTGAAATATTGAGTAGTTCCGGTGGCCATCTGTGATCTTCATCATCAGGGGGCCGATTCTACTAATAAAATTGTTAAAAAATCGCAATTGAATGGCAGCTGAACCACGGCTTTTTAGAGTTTTCGCATTCCACTAATGTAACAACGATCCAACTGCGTTTACGTTTCAGTTCAGTCACCGATCGATCGAAACAATCTCAAAAGCTATTCTGCTAACAAAACCGAACATGAGCGTGACGTTTAGTCGCATCATTATCTTTTTGACATAATTGAAACGTTTCGTTTCACAGATTTCGCAAGCTGGGGCCGAAAACGAAACGTTCTTCTGAGTTTTTATTATTTATAAAGTTGAAATGCTACAAAAAAATATACAGGCTAAAAGTATAAGTATGGTCTAGATATGTTTTTGTATTAAACATACTTTTAGTAGCACTTATGTCGTATTTAGTAATATTATTAGATTCAACTTTTTTTTGCTGTGGTATTATTAAAACATACTATTTGAAATGTTGGTCACACAGGTTACCCGTTGTTACGTTCCCGTTACGATTCCGTTTAAGTTTAGTTTCCATTTTGATTATAGAATAGTAGAATGACTTTTTTGGTAACTATGGAACGCTCGGGGGAGCCTGGATCGTCTCAACGCTTATGTATAGGTACATCAGCGGTGGGACGACCCGGACTGCCAGGCACTTCTTCTCTTGCAACCGAGCGGGTGGGCAGGTTGCGGATAGCCCAACTCTGGGGGCGGGATCGGCGGATAACATCGACCCCGCGCCCGGAGCATCTCGTTAGAGATCCCGGACAAGAGAAGTTCCCGAAGGCCAAAACCCAGGCTTAGGGTAACCCATGAACCTTTTCCCATGTATCCATGATCCAAATAAGCCGTTTCCTTCCTATCCTTATTATCCCGTAGATCCTAAATCCCAGGCCAATTCCCAGACCTGGGTAACCTTTCAAAACCCTGGACCTTATCCACAAGACATCTTCCCTCCCATCCCTATATCCCGTCGTTCCCAGAGGAGGGGCAACCTCCATTCCAAAAAAGCCCACCACCTATTACCATGAAGCAGCAGGACAATGTTTTTACCCAGGTGGGTCCCGGCCAAGCCGGGGAATCCCACATCGCTTCGGCGGTCAGCCCCCAACGTAATCTGGGGGGGCACCCCACTGCAAATTGGTGCCGCGCTCTTCAGCGCGGCCCGCTGCTGAACAAGCGCCAACAACCCAGGCTGCTGAACAAGCGCCAATAACTCAGACCACGGCTGCGACTACCGCGCCAATAGACCCTACTCCGGCTGCGACTCACGCGCCGTCCACGAGCCTCTGGCAACAGAGTATCGTGAGGAAGAGTGTAACATATAACCCTGACAATGACCAAGACCAAGCACCCATTACGAGCCTGGACAGCGAGCTTCGCACGTTGGCATCCCAACGTGAGAGGATCGAGGTCAGGCTAGACGACCTAACACACGCACAGAAAGGGTCGGGGAAGGAGGACGAGCCTGGCAGCTCTACCACGCTCCCGACTGATGAAGTACGCCTGCTGCGACAAAAGCGCGAAAAAATCAGGGCCCGGGAGAGGGAATTAGGCGACCGAAAGCGCAAAATCTGCGTAGGCACTAGCCGGCGCGGAGCGCGATCGGACGCCGAAGGGGAAGTACGCGACCAGCCGCAAGTACGCGAAGGGGACACCCAGCGCGAAAAGCGGCCGGACGCGGAAACACGTGGGCGGGGACAAGTCCGTGTAGGGAATACCCGGCGCGAAAAGTCCCCGATGACAGAGCATGCCGGGGTAGCCAGCCGACCTCAGGACCCTGACAGAACCCAAGACCGAACTCGACCCAGACATAGGAGGAAAAGGCGGGCTGGAGCCTCACATAGGAGCTTTTTGGCAGCCAACACCTTGCCAGGCACCTCAAAGCCGCAGCCAGGACCAAGCGGTCCGGGGCCGGTAAAGAGGGAGCGCCCCGACGACACGGCTTCTCCGAGCATGATCCAAGGGGACGCAAAACGTGTGAGGGTCCACTCTGCTCAGGGAGAGCGGAGAACCTACGCGCGGGCCACGAAGGATATCCCTGCGAGGCTGGCCGTAGCAATCTGCTTTCCTCCCCCCTCCAAAGACCTGACAAAAGACGAAGCCGATTACATAAAGACTAACCTCGAGAACATGCTGATGGACACTGACGCGACCACACCACTCCCGGCCTTTCGCGGATACCCACGGGTAGCGGAGGGCACGGTGCAGATGTGGTGCGAGGACGACAATGCCCTAGCATGGTTGACCCAGAATGTACCCAAGATTAGACTACCTGACACTGACCTTACACTGACAGTACTGAAACAGTCTGACGTACCCACTCGTGCCCGAGCCTCGCTTTTCGTCCCTCGATACCGAGGTGACGTAGCTCGACTCCAGAATATTCTGGTTCGCCAGAATACTTGGTACGACATCGCCAGATGGTCACTCTACAGGGCAACAGCCGTCGGTGGTGACAACTATGGGACATTTTTGACCCTGGGTGTGCCACCGGAGGAGGTTGAAAGGGTTTTGGCCCGGGAGCGACGAATATCGTACCTACTCGGGTCGATATACGTACGCTTCTGGCCCACGACCCAACCCTCTGACATCCAGACTGGCAGCACGGACACACAGACGCCACAACCGACGACAAAGACGAATGACGCGGCCATTGCCCAACTTGAGGAGGACATGGCCAGAGCGGCAATGGCCGACATAGACCCCACAGCGACTGCATCACCCGACTGGAGCGAGCAGCTCTTAGCCTCGTCGCCGGGTGACCCACATGAAGACCAGAACAGGGTAGAGTTAGAGGGAAAATCGTTCGATGGATCCAGCTCCGACTAACTCTACCCCAACGCCGTCATCACCCCTCAATATTATCCAAACCAACCTCCAGCACAGCCAAACTGCCACAGCTAGCTTACGCAGGGCACTGGAGGTAAAGCCCCAAACCATTGCACTGATCCAGGAGCCATGGATCAGGAACAACAGAATATGTGGCCTCGGTAACATCGGAGGTAAGCTAATCCTCAACACACACGGCTCAGACAAACCAAGAACATGCGCATACATACCCAAACATATTCCCAGCACACCACTCACCCAATTCTGTTCCAGAGACTTGACAGCTGTCAGGCTCCAGACTGCAGGTGACATCCCAGACATAGTACTGGCCTCGGTATACATGCCGGGGGAGGACGCAGACTGCCCTCCGAAGGAGATGGCCGACCTGGTGCAGCACTGCGAGCACGCCAAACTTGACCTAATCATCTGCACTGACTCGAACGCCCATCACCCGCTCTGGGGCAGCGACGCACCGAACCCCAGAGGAGAGGTATTATCCACATATTTATTCTCTACTAACCTTAACATTGTTAACCGCGGCTCAGAACCCACTTGGGTCACAGTTCGAGGTCAAACAATCATAGACCTGACACTTGCTACAGAAAACGCGACTAACCTTATCACAAATTGGCACGTATCAGACGAGCCCTCTTGCTCAGACCATAGAAGGATCCGATTTACACTAACAGCCAACACAAGGAAACCAGAACCGAGACGCAACCCACGGCGCACCAATGTTCCAGGGTATAAACGCCTACTAGCCTCACTACTAGCTAGGCACCTATCACAAATAACCATAAAAGACCAAGCACAATTAGAATATACCGTGACAAAATTATCAGAATATCTAACCGAAGCTTACTATGCATGCTGCAAGCTAAGAGCGCCACAACTCAAGGGCGAGAGAAACCCTTGGTGGAACGCTGAACTTAGCAAACTCAGAAATGCACTACGTAAGCAATTCAACAGAGCTAAAAACACTAGACTCCCGGATGACTGGGAAATATATAAAGAAACCCATACACATACAAAAAGCAAATCAGAACCGCCAGGAGAACTGCGTGGCGTAAATTCTGCGAATCCATTGAGACGAACAACGAAGCTGCGAGGGTAAGGAAGATCCTATCAACCGATCAGGACCGAACCCTTGGCGCGCTGAAAAAACCCGATAATTCATATACATTAACCGACCAAGAAACCAGTAAGGTCCTTCTGGAGACTCACTTCCCAAACTGTAAACTCTTGGAGGACAGGACGTGGGGGGCTGAACCAGAATGGACCCCAACAGATCACGATTGGACTAGAGCCCACAATATAATAACAAAAGACCGAATAAAGTGGGCCATAAATACCTTCCAGCCATACAAGTCCGCAGGACTGGATGGCATCTTCCCAGCCTTACTGCAGTGGGGGGTAGATCATCTGATGCCATGGCTGGTGGAAATCTACCGCGCCTGCTTAGCATTTAGATATATACCCCTCGCATGGCGCGAAGTGAAGGTCATCTTCATACCCAAACCTGGAAAGACTGACTATACACAACCCAAGTCTTACAGGCCTATAAGCCTCACATCCTTTTTACTGAAAACCCTCGAGAGACTATGTGATAGATACATCCGAGATGGACCTCTTAGGATAAAACCACTACATAAACAACAGCATGCGTACTGCACTGGCAGATCAACGGAATCTGCACTACACACTGTGGTTTCCAAGATTGAGTGCGCAGTGGACCACAAATGCTCAGCACTGGCCGCCTTCATTGACATTGAGGGTGCCTTCGACAAGACCATGTTCAACAGTATTGGCATGGCCCTAGATAGACACGGCATAGACTCAACCCTGAGTGGCTGGATCACAAACATGCTCAAACTGAGAGCTGTACAAGTGACAGTGAACGACACTACAAGGGCCATTGTAGCAAAGGGCTGCCCGCAAGGGGGCGTCTTTTCTCCGATGCTATGGAACCTGGTCGTAGACAGCCTTATTAAGACACTCAATGATAAAGGATATTTCACTGTTGGCTACGCTGATGACATAGCCATAATAATAAACGGCACCCACGAAAACACTCTATGTAATCTCATGCGTCAGGCCTTGAAGATAGTAGAGGACTGGTGCAATAAACATACACTATCAGTGAACCCTACCAAAACCGAGCTGATTCTTTTTACAAAAAAGAGGAAGCTGACAACACTACAACTACCACGATTCTTTGGAACTACCCTAAGCCTATCGACTGAAACCAAATACCTGGGCATCTTTTTGGACAAACAGTTGAACTGGGCTAGACATACTAATTACATCACCACAAAAGCCAGCATAGCCCTGTGGCAGTGTAAGAGACTGCTTGGCAGGAACTGGGGGATTAACCCCAAGGTCACTTACTGGCTATATACACCGCAGTTATCAGACCGATCATTACTTATGGCTCACTAGTCTGATGGCCCAGGACAGACCTGAGCACAACCCGGAAAGATCTCGAAAAACTACAGCGATTAGCCTGTGTGGCAATCACTGGCTGCATGAGAACCGCACCTACGGCCGCACTACAGGCAATGCTTGGACTGCCTCCACTACACCTCATTGTGAGGGAGGAGGCAGCCTTGGCCGCCTTTAGGCTCAATATAACCGGAACCCTGAGCAAAGACTCCAGGGTTAAACACATACGCATTAGGGAGGATGCGATCAAAAAACGGCCAATGATGGCATCAGCCTGCGACAGAGCCCCGAAACAACGTTATTTTAAAAAACATTACAACATAATACTCACGGAAGAACAGCGTGACCACTCGGGCCCGAACGAGCTGAGGGTTTACACTGACGGGTCAAAGACCGACTCCGGAACCGGTGCCGGAGTTTTCTCGCACGACCTCAACATAAACATATCCAGCCCGCTGGGAATGTTCAACACTGTCTACCAGGCAGAATGTGTGGGCATTATTCAAGCGGCGTATGCCATAGAGGCCAGGAAAGTTACGGATACCCATATACGTATACTCTCCGACAGTGCCTCAGTACTCCAAACCTTAGAGAAAAAATATATTACTTCAAGATTAATACTAGAATGTCACAATGCGTTAGAACGAGCAACGGTATCTAACCGCAACACAGTGACACTGCAATGGATAAAAGGACACAGTGGGTCTTTGGGTAACGACGCAGCGGACGAACTTGCTAGGAGGGCATCCAGTGCGTCAGTCTATGGGCCCGAACCAATCATACCCATCCCCTTCAACCAATTACGCAGATGGCTGCAAGAGATCACCCAAACAAAAGCAGAGGAGTGGTGGTCCTCGGCACCAGGGTGCAGGCAGTCCAGGGAGGCTATGCCAAGCCTGGATGGCAAACTAACCAGGCGACTCTTACGCCTGGATAGGAATGGCCTGCGCCTGATGACGGGGACCATCACAGGACACTGCTCGCTGAACAAACACTTTTACACAATGGGCATAACGGACAGCCCTCTGTGCAGAGCTTGCATGGAGGCTGAGGAAACCGTTCCGCATGTGCTCTTCGAGTGCACAGGCGTTGCCCAGATTAGAACAGAAACCCTCGGGACACCCAAATCTTTAACAGATGTTCTGAACAGACCAGAAGCCGTGACCAACTTCTGGAGGGAGGTTGGAATAAACCCCGACGGCCGCTATGGCTCACGCACAATGGTCCACTTGAAGGATTAAGTGCGGAAACCAAACCCAATAACATAGAACATAACATGAACATGAACTGTTCTTGAAACACAATTGAACGTGTAACGTTTCAAATTAGTAGAATCGGCCCCCAGTTCCACTTCACCAAATGGTGCTTTCCAAGAACAAATGCACCAGTTACTATAAAAATACCCAAATCGCTATAGGTGCGCCTATAATATTTGAAGAGTTCCGTTGATTTCTTCAGGATCTCATCATCAGATCCTGACACGATGACAATGGGACCAACTAAAAAGTATACCCTTTCAAACAAAAAGCGAATTTTTCAAATCGGTCCAGCCGTCTTCGAGTAATCGGCGAACATACATAAAAAAATAAATAAATAAAAGATTCCGACGAACTGAGAACCTCCTCCTTTTTGAAGTCGGCTAAAAAGTAATCCGAAAATCCATTTTATTACAGCTTGAATTGAAAATTGTATCGGCGCTATAAGTATTACTTGATCGATTACCATCAAAAATGTAGTTTATTGGTTCTACTATACGCAATGCGTACTGCGTAGGTTCGTTTCCACGAATATATCGCCGTCATGCTGCCAAAACCGATTATCTGCAATTTTAGTCAATTATGTGTTAAAAATACCAATCGATTCAGTTTTTCAGTTCTGTCATTTGCCAATATCGGTTAAACGCAGAAACCCATTAGTTGCAGAGATACTCTGTGCATAATAAAGAGTATTTACCAATTTCTGTAAAAAGTCGCCAGACAAAAACGATTAAATTTGTTAAACGATACGTTTTTAGATATTACGCTTGCTAAATAATATTAAACTCGTTTAGTTGATTTTCTCATTTACGCACTGGAGCAGGTCCACAGATGATTTATTCTGCCATAGTATTTAAAATGCCGTTAGCGGGTTTTGGAAAAATATTTACTTATTGAAAACTTTAATAACATACGTCAGCAAAAATTAAATTATTAACTTTTAACTCGCGCCCTTAAGAAATGAAAGATGAAATAATGTTTTTGTGAAAAAAAATAATTATATGCATTTAATTGATTTCGGGTAAGGTTACTACGGGTTCTATTAGATAAACATCTCTGCAGCCAAAAGCGATTAAATGATGATACCTATATCAATTTTAATAGGAGTTTCAAAATAACTGTAGCAGTTATCATTCTACTGAGTGGGTAAGTTAAACTCGATTACTAAGTAATTATTTACATTGATCTTTTAAAATCAAGCTCAATAGCAATGTCCAGCAGTGGGTTACAAAGTAACCTATGTGTTAATCCTGTGCCTTATCTATCTACCTACCAACTTTCATCTAAATACGTTCCAGTAGTTTCAGAGATTAATTTTGAAAGAGACCTGTGTCCAGCAGTGAGATACACAAGTTGCCTATGTGTTAATCCTTTGCTTTATCTATCTACTTACCGAATTTCATTCAAATCCGTTCAGTAGTTACGGATATTAATGTGTACAGACAAAATGTATAGATGAGTATAAAATGAATAAATGAAAAGTTCTTAATTTTTTCGTCAGGTAAAACTAGCTAAAATTATGTCTAACTCTTTTTTTCTGTTCTTTTGCAAAATTTTCTGCGTCTTCAACATTTTCTACATAATTATGTAAAATGGTGAAATGAATGTTTACTTCTATGCATTATTAAAATTTTAAGACTCAACGGTTCAAATTTAACAAACAACTATTTTTGATAATTGGCAGCCAAAAGTGATTAAAAGCACTCCTCTCGGAGGTTTTTTTTTTTGTTTATCCGTTTCTATAAGGATAATCGAATCGAAAAGTGTTGCTTTCTACAGAAGGATAAATAATGCGTCGGAAAAGAACTAGTATTTAACAAAACAATCTACAGTAAACTTTCAAATTGATTTATCTCAAATTGCATTATTGTGCATTTAGCCAACTTTGGCAGCATGACTACGATATATTAAGTCGAACGAATTACAAGAAAGACGGTCTGGCACAAGAACATTGATAATTAAAAAAGGAGCTATCGTGTGAAGGCAGCAAGCGCGATCCTACCCTTAGTTGGCTCGCATAGTACATCAGTAGATTGAAAACACACTGTATTTCTCATTAACCTAGCCATATATACCTACAATATTTATAATAGCCGGACTTCAACGGCACTACTGACTACTACTACGAGTACCACTAAACTTACGGTACGTACCTACTACACTTACGTACCCTAAGGCAAACTTAGAACTACTGACCTACAATGGAACTACTTACCAAACAAGTAGGTAAAATTCCAATGATTGATAACTTTGAAGATATCAAAACATTGTGCACCAACTATAAAAAGGACAGCATAACTAGGAAAAACGTTGATTACCTGGAAAAACGTTTGAGAAACGTAGAAGAACTGTGGGGAGCATTTGATGAGCAGCATAAAATACTGTGGGAGATCACTGAACACAATAACATCGGATACTTTAACAATTTTTTAACTGAACAGACAGCGGTGCTGCTGGGGAGTTTGTTGCGCCACTTCTTCTCCTCAGCTAAAGCACTAGGAAGTGGTGAAGGGCGGGCGTTTTGGGGGACTGTCTCATGTAATTTTGACGTTCAAAAAGTGCTGATTCTCAGCCTAGTTTGAATAAACGACTTTTGATTTTGATTTTGAATGACATTTACACGAAAAAAAAAGAACATGTACTTACGAGTCAACTAAAAGGCATATTATGGATCTATTAGCTTTTCAAAAGAGACAACCAAAACAAGACCTAAACTTTGATCTAACTGGCCTAATGGATGAGGAAACTGAGGACGACGTTAAGAAGCTCATCACTTAACAAGAACGCAATTTTAAGGCTTCTATAACATAGTTTGACAGGCCAGCTGGCGTGGTGGGTTAAGTTACCACCTATCATGTCGCAGGTCGTGGGTTCGATTCCCATTCAGGACAAACATTTGTGTGCATGAACATGTCTGTTTGTCCTGTGTCTGGGTGTAATTATCTATATAAGTATGTATTAAAAAAAAAAGTAGTACTTATAATGTAGTATAATCAGTTATCTGGTTTCCATAGTACAAGCTCTGCTTCGTTTGGGATCAGATGACCGTGTGTGAAATGTCCCAGGTTATTATATTATAGTTTCTATGAACGTAACACATCTTGTGTATAATATCATTGCTGCAACACACATTCACATGCTTTGTGGCACCGAAATACGTAAATAATTGGCGTATGGTAGGACTAAAAAAACCGGCTAATGCGTGTCGGACCACGCACAATGAAGGGTTCCGTAGTTGGGATGAATCTATCCCAAAAACAAACTTAACATTGCAGTTGAAAAACATGTTCTCCTATACATTCCAACCGCAAATGTAAGTTTGTACGCACAACATTGAGTGATTTACCATGTTATTTGAAGACCATAGACTTATATAAAAATTTTCCTGTAATTTAAAGTATGGAACTACTTTTGCATGCGGCTTCAGCCGCGTGGAAATCGGAACTTATCGCACGGGAACGTACTACCGGGATAAAAAGTATCTTATGACCTAACCCAGGTCATGGTCTACCCGTGTGCCAAATTTCATCCAATTTCGTTAAGCCGTTTTAGCGTTACGTTCGTGTTTCGTTCACAGAAATTCATATGTGTACCAAATTGCAACATAAGGGGAAGTGCTTAGATAGCCCGCGAAATTCAAATATTCTTACGTTTTGTGCAATTTGCAGGACAGTATTACGTTTATTGTTGATTCAAATATAATTCGCGACCGCAACAAACATTATATTTACAAAATTTTAATCATGAGAATTAGTATACAACTTAGAAAAGAAAGTTAGAAAAGACCTCAAATGTCAAGATTTCATGAAATAGTTATTCAATAGAGTAATATGAACTTAGAGAATTGTATTGATGATTTTAATGATTATCACACTAATATTATAAAGCCGAAAGTTTGTGACTGTGTGTGTGTGTTTGTATGTTTGTTACTTCTTCACGCTCAAACGGCTGGACCAATTTTTATGAAATTTGGTATGGACGTAGCTGACACCCTGGACTTACACATAGGCTACTTTTTGTCCCGAAAAACGTAGTGGTCCGTCGTACCGTGGGTTACAGCGTGGGGCGCAGCTAGTAATTCTAAGTAAATACAGCTTGTTTACGGTCGCGAGTCATATTCAAATCAACATACAACCTATAATACCGACTTGTAAATTGCAAAAAAACTTATGAGCATTTTAATTTCGCGGGCTACCCTGACTCATTCGCCTTAATCGGTTCAGTAGGTTCGGAGCAAATCGGCTGAGACATACGGACAGACAGACAGACACGAGCGATCCCATAAAGAGTTCACTTTTTTCATTTAGACTTACGGAACATATGCCACATTATTGCACGGAAAATAGAGTCAGTAAGATAACCATGAGAAGTCGATTAAACTTGATTTGTTTTACGAAGCAATATTACGATAATATTACCATTGTGAAAATACGGTGTGACTACTGGTCACACCGTATTTTCACAATGGGGAGTTTTTGTGAACTGTGCCGTATATTATCGGGACTATAAACAATACCCTTTTAAAGTAAGGGATAAATTATACTAATTTTATTTAATAGGGATATTCCTTTTTACAGAATATGTTTTAATAAAAAGGAAGTTAAAAGAGTAAAGGTGAGCTATTTAAAATTATGCATATTGGTGCCGATTCTGTTGTGCACAAACTAAACTTAATTTAGACTATTGCTAACTTTTTCTCTCTAATAAAACAAGATAGAGATGGACATAAATTACGGCTGTCAAAGGAGATGTTTCAAAATGGGCCAGGTACACTACCTCAACAAAAAACGAAAAAAATCCGTAGAATTCGTGAAAAATATAGATAATTCATTCAAATGTATTACTGTTGTGGTAGGGAATTGATATTTATCAATTATTTTTATCTACTTTCAACATCGTAGACAGAGAATCTGTCTACGTTCAACATGGTGTCTCATCGCTTTAGTTACTCTGTGCATAAAAAACAATGACAGTAAACCACAGATCGACCACTGATCATAGAAAGAGGACTCTCAGCTGTCACTACAGTGTCACTTCAGTCCTCTTCTTGAATATTAAGGATGTCAAATGTCATTAATCAATCAAAATGACAGCTTACCCCCATGACGGGTTTTTGTTGTGTGTTGCAATTTCAAGAGTAATTAATTGTGGTTTACCAACAAACAAAGACATTTTGAAGTAATTCGACAGTTGAGAACTGTTTTTAATATATTTCCGTATTTTTATGTATAGTGTACGCGTACCTGGCCCATGGTTCTATACATTTTGGAACATTTCCTTTAGTTGGAACTAACATTTCCACATAAATTCAGACGACACGTAAAAACATGTCGACTAAAAACACGGTGAAGCACAAGGCGTAAACTAGTTTGACATCTCTAATTTAGGGGCGCGCCGGCCGCCGCCCCGCGATGTGATTGTGATTGATTAGATGTGCCATGGGCTAGGGCCTGGGACGTTGCTCCTTTAATAACATGCCACCGGAAGATGTGTTTGATAGCCTGCCGAAAGTATCAGGAGCGCAAAGGTGCATTGATGGAGTGATACATATTTGACTGATTATTGTTATGTTTATTGTTGAATTTTGTGTTATGTATATTATTTATAAGAGATAAAGATAGTTTAATATGTGTATATAACATCGTCTTTGAATGTTGTCTGTTAGATCTTATACTTATAAAACTAAGTTCATAGCTATAGCCGTCCTTTTCTCGCGCTGCCTGTTAGTAAAAGATAGCGATTCTCTAATTTTAGTTTTATTGTTGAACAAGAGAATCGGCACCATTGTATGTATCTTAAAATAACATGAAATTCTACTGGATTTGACAAGTTTATGATATTGTCGGTTCAAAGGTAAAACTCATTAAGGCGAAAGCGTCAGGGTAGCCCGCGAAATTCAAATTTTCTTACGTTTTTTTGCAATTTACAAGTCGGTATTAGGTTGTATGTTGATTTGAACATGACTAGCGACCGTAACAAATCTGTATTTATAGAATTATAACCATTAAAATCATCAATACAGTTATGTAATTTCATATAACTCTATTGAATGGCTATTTCATGAAATCTTGACATTTGAGGTATTTTCTAACTTATGATGTTGTATTACTGATTCTTATGATTATTATTCTGTAAATATATGATTTTTGCGGTCGCGAATTATATTTAAGTCATCATTAAACTTAATACTGACCTACAAATTGCAAAAAACGTAAGAATATTTGAATTTCGCGGGCTACCTTAGCGATTCCCCTTTAAGTGTCTTTGTTGAAAAGTCACTTTTTTTGGCCGACGGTTTTCTCGAAGCAAAATTTACATCAATAAAAAGTCATTAAATGTATAGCGTAAATCGTTTATATAATCAACCTAATAATAATCAAAGTTCAAAACAATGAGCATCATGCCATTTATCTGAAAATAATATTTAAAATGACAATGGTAATTAATAAGTCATTTATTCATTTGTTTAACATAGGTACAATAATAATGGTATTTAAATGTAATAATTAGTGCGCTATGCTATGCCAGAGGGCGTACAAATGCTTGTAATTAACAAATCAGGCCAGCAGTCTCAATTAATTAAATAAAATAAGCCTGGACAATAAAAAATAAAAAAAAAACAATTATAAAAAATACAACATAAACAACAAAAAATAACATTTCATAATACAAATTAATTAATAAATAATAAATAGCCACAGAGATCAATGTCAATAAAAAGAGAAAAAATAAAAATAAAATGTTAATACAGTAAATGTCCACACACAGACTGAAAACAAATAATAAACTATGTCAATTAGAATACTAATTTCAATATACAATCTGGTGTAAATAAACAATACTAATGTCAATATACAAAATTATTTATAAGGACAAACAATACTTGTTTCCCATTAGCATGTCAATATTCTATTATTCACAGTACTGTCATCAGCAAATGGTGACATAGGGTGACTTATGGCTTTCGGCATATCATTTATATAGATTATAAATAGAGGAGGCCCTAAAACACTACCTTGGGGTTCGCCATATGTAAGTGTTCGAAGATCAGATTTGTAAATTCTTTGACATTTAGACTTAAAATCTATTTCAGATACTTCAACGTTCTGTTTCCTGTTCTTTAAATAAGATTCTGTTAAATTCAAGTCATTACCTCTAATGCCGTAGGCGTCTAATTAGCAAAATATTATGCTCCACATAGTCAAAGGCTTGAGTCATGTCACAATATATTGCGCATACAGGTATTTTATTGTCAACATACGTATAAACATTATTTAAAAAGTCGTAGACGGCCATACTGACTGTTTTAGATTTCCGAAAGCCTTTTGTATCTTCTGTCAATAATCAATGAGTTTACCGACGATATCTTCCTCATTTAGTAGCGTTCCTCATTTCTCTGGTCGTAGGTCCGTATAGTAGCTTAGGAAAAAAAGCGCGGGAAACTCCAAACTTGGCGGACGCGTCCTTTTTGTTAAAATTTATAATTTAAAAAAAAACCTGTAATATAAGATCAGTAGTCGTAGTTTTAGTGTCCTATTTTCTTTTAATTATAGTTTAAATTTAGTGTAGTATATTTTCTTCGATAGTGGTAAGTCTTTTCTAATTTTTGGAGAACAAAATGAACGACCCGCCTGATCCGGGGGGCTTCGTCCCCCCGGCAGGCATTTTTGTAACCATAATATCAAATGAATCGGGCATGGATACCGATGGGTCGTCTTCGGCTCGTCACCTTAAAAGAAGCCGTGTACATATTTGCAAGCACTGCAATAAACGCCGCCGTACCCGTAAAAACCACGGTTCCGAATCATCGGGTTGTGGTTGCGTAGAATCATCTACTTTAGAACGTCCTGCATCAGAGCCTAACTGTTCCGAAATAATAGTATCCAACAAAGTTACTGATATTCCTGCTCCTTCCTTAGATGTTCCCACTCAGATAGGTCGAAAAACCTATGACAAAACCGACAGTACGCCTTTTGTTATTCATGTTCAAAAACAATTAATTTCACCAGATGATGGAACGTCGTTGCACCCGATTACATTTGGCAAATTTTTGAAACATAACGCCTTCCAGAATATAATCAACGGTAGCGTCAAAAAAATCGGGCGCAATAAAATATCACTATCTTTTTCCAATTTCCTGGACGCAAATTCCTTTATTACCCATAATAGTCTTCAGACACATAATTACAAAGCTTTTATATACCAACTTTTAACGTCACTAGAATGGGTTTAGTACGTGGTGTTCCTGCGGAATGGTCTCCGGAGGAAGTTATTGATAATATAACAGTACCAATTGGTTGTGGTCCAATTTTAAAAGTCAGACGCCTTAATTTTAAAACCACTGTTGATGGTACAACCATTTGGAAACCATCCCAATCCATAGTTGTTACATTTGATGGGCAGGTTCTACCAAAAAGAATTTTTATGTGCTATAATGCTTTACCTGTAGATCTATATATTTTCCCTACTGTACAGTGTTTTAATTGCTGTCGTTTTGGTCACACTAAAGTTCAGTGCAGGTCCAAACCTCGTTGTTATAAATGTGGCCAAGGCCACACTGGGGACAGTTGTGAAAGAGAACAAGAAAGTGCATCTTGTTGCCTTTGCTCTGGCTTTCACTATGCTACTAATAAGTCTTGCCCAGAATTTTCTAGGCAAAAATTAATTAAAACATATATGGCACAAAGTTCAGTATCTTATGCTGAAGCAGCAAAAGTACATCCTGCAGTAACTAAATCGTATGCCGATACACTTCTATCTTCTCCTTCCAAAAACTTTGCACATACTCCATCAATCTCTTCGCCTAATAGAATGCCGCCTACTTCAAGTAGTTATAAAAAGACTGTCTTCCTCAAACCACGCTCCCCTCCCAAATCTGTACAAGGATATAATAAAGAAGCTCACAATGCCATTATTAACGATTTCAACATTCCCCAACCAGCTAATGGTTGTGCCTTTTCTAATAATCATAATAATGAAAAAAAAGACACAAATTTTTCTATAAACGATTTTCTTTCTGCACTACACAATCTTCTTTCTCAGTTCAACATTTCACCGTCCAACGTTGCCCCATCTTTCAATGTATCTCCATCCATTCATAATGGACAACACATCCAAAATAATCCAGTGGAACTGCCGCAGTCTAGTAAACAAAAAGAGTGATGTTATATATCTTTTAAACAAATATGAGCCATTTGCCTTTGCCTTAGCAGAGACGTGGCTCAAATCTAATCATATATTTAAAATTAATGGTTATTTAACCATTAGAGAGGATAGATCTGATGGGTATGGTGGAGTAGCTATACTTATCAAGAATTCTATCCCTTTTTCTATCATTACATTACCTCCTCACAGTGAGGAAATTTCAATTGTAGCTATTAAAGTGCATCACACTTGTCTTGTTTCTATTTACATTCCTCACCCTTCCTCTTCTATTCTTCAAGAGATAAATAATCTCTTTTCTTTTCTTCCAAAGCCTTTCTTAATATTGGGGGACTTTAATTGCCATCACCAATCATGGGGTTGTTCAACTTCTAATTGTTATGGCGATGAATTACTAGATATAATAGACTTACATAACTTATGCATCTTGAACTCTGGAGCTGCCACACGTCGTTCAGATCCCAATCAGAACCAAAGTGCAATTGACCTTTCTATCTGTTCTCCAAACTTAGCCTCTTCATTAACTTGGCATACTCTATCCTCTACTTATGGTAGTGATCATTTTCCAATAGTTATTTCTTATCCTCTTTCCAAACCAAATGCACCATTAAGAAGATCAAACTTAAAACATAAACTACCCAATAGAAATAATAATAAAGACTGGGACAAATTTAGGAATATTGTTGACAGTAAGGTTTGCTCCTTGCCTGTCATTTCTAATGGCAATGAATATAAGATCAGTAGTCGTAGTTTTAGTGTCCTATTTTCTTTTAATTATAGTTTAAATTTAGTGTAGTATATTTTCTTCGATAGTGGTAAGTCTTTTCTAATTTTTGGAGAACAAAATGAACGACCCGCCTGATCCGGGGGGCTTCGTCCCCCCGGCAGGCAATTTTGTAACCATAATATCAAATGAATCGGGCATGGATACCGATGGGTCGTCTTCGGCTCGTCACCTTAAAAGAAGCCGTGTACATATTTGCAAGCACTGCAATAAACGCCGCCGTACCCGTAAAAACCACGGTTCCGAATCGTCGGGTTGTGGTTGCGTAGAATCATCTACTTTAGAACGTCCTGCATCAGAGCCTAACTGTTCCGAAATAATAGTATCCAACAAAGTTACTGATATTCCTGCTCCTTCCTTAGATGTTCCCACTCAGATAGGTCGAAAAACCTATGACAAAACCGACAGTACGCCTTTTGTTATTCATGTTCAAAAACAATTAATTTCACCAGATGATGGAACGTCGTTGCACCCGATTACATTTGGCAAATTTTTGAAACATAACGCCTTCCAGAATATAATCAACGGTAGCGTCAAAAAAATCGGGCGCAATAAAATATCACTATCTTTTTCCAATTTCCTGGACGCAAATTCCTTTATTACCCATAATAGTCTTCAGACACATAATTACAAAGCTTTTATACCAACTTTTAACGTCACTAGAATGGGTTTAGTACGTGGTGTTCCTGCGGAATGGTCTCCGGAGGAAGTTATTGATAATATAACAGTACCAATTGGTTGTGGTCCAATTTTAAAAGTCAGACGCCTTAATTTTAAAACCACTGTTGATGGTACAACCATTTGGAAACCATCCCAATCCATAGTTGTTACATTTGATGGGCAGGTTCTACCAAAAAGAATTTTTATGTGCTATAATGCTTTACCTGTAGATCTATATATTTTCCCTACTGTACAGTGTTTTAATTGCTGTCGTTTTGGTCACACTAAAGTTCAGTGCAGGTCCAAACCTCGTTGTTATAAATGTGGCCAAGGCCACACTGGGGACAGTTGTGAAAGAGAACAAGAAAGTGCATCTTGTTGCCTTTGCTCTGGCTTTCACTATGCTACTAATAAGTCTTGCCCAGAATTTTCTAGGCAAAAATTAATTAAAACATATATGGCACAAAGTTCAGTATCTTATGCTGAAGCAGCAAAAGTACATCCTGCAGTAACTAAATCGTATGCCGATACACTTCTATCTTCTCCTTCCAAAAACTTTGCACATACTCCATCAATCTCTTCGCCTAATAGAATGCCGCCTACTTCAAGTAGTTATAAAAAGACTGTCTTCCTCAAACCACGCTCCCCTCCCAAATCTGTACAAGGATATAATAAAGAAGCTCACAATGCCATTATTAACGATTTCAACATTCCCCAACCAGCTAATGGTTGTGCCTTTTCTAATAATCATAATAATGAAAAAAAAGACACAAATTTTTCTATAAACGATTTTCTTTCTGCACTACACAATCTTCTTTCTCAGTTCAACATTTCACCGTCCAACGTTGCCCCATCTTTCAATGTATCTCCATCCATTCATAATGGACAACACATCCAAAATAATCCAGTGGAACTGCCGCAGTCTAGTAAACAAAAAGAGTGATGTTATATATATTTTAAACAAATATGAGCCATTTGCCTTTGCCTTAGCAGAGACGTGGCTCAAATCTAATCATATATTTAAAATTAATGGTTATTTAACCATTAGAGAGGATAGATCTGATGGGTATGGTGGAGTAGCTATACTTATCAAGAATTCTATCCCTTTTTCTATCATTACATTACCTCCTCACAGTGAGGAAATTTCAATTGTAGCTATTAAAGTGCATCACACTTGTCTTGTTTCTATTTACATTCCTCACCCTTCCTCTTCTATTCTTCAAGAGATAAATAATCTCTTTTCTTTTCTTCCAAAGCCTTTCTTAATATTGGGGGACTTTAATTGCCATCACCAATCATGGGGTTGTTCAACTTCTAATTGTTATGGCGATGAATTACTAGATATAATAGACTTACATAACTTATGCATCTTGAACTCTGGAGCTGCCACACGTCGTTCAGATCCCAATCAGAACCAAAGTGCAATTGACCTTTCTATCTGTTCTCCAAACTTAGCCTCTTCATTAACTTGGCATACTCTATCCTCTACTTATGGTAGTGATCATTTTCCAATAGTTATTTCTTATCCTCTTTCCAAACCAAATGCACCATTAAGAAGATCAAACTTAAAACATAAACTACCCAATAGAAATAATAATAAAGACTGGGACAAATTTAGGAATATTGTTGACAGTAAGGTTTGCTCCTTGCCTGTCATTTCTAATGGCAATGAAAATAGTTGTGCTGAAGCTTTGGCACTCATATTAATTGCAGCGGCAGATGAAGTTTTTCCTGTAAAAAATAACAATATTAGTACAATTCCCTCGCCTCCGTGGTGGGACCAGGAGTGCACAGAATTGATTAATAAACGTAAAGAGGCTGAATACAATTACAACCTTGATATGTCTGATATTAATTTTGAAATCGTTACTAACTTAATTAATGAAACTTACAAACTTTTTAAGAAGAAAAAATTTGAATCTTGGCGTAACTTTTGCTCATCAATTTCACCAAATACTCACCCCACGATTATCTGGCGCAATATTCGTAGATTTAGGTCCATTTATAATAACCCTTCTCTTATCCCCGACACTTTAGCCAGTGAATTTTTAGATAAATTAGCACCAGCTTGGGTTCCAGAGGTTATTAACCTTTCTCTCGTATCCAATAACCAAGACACTCAACATACGACGCTAGATCTTCCATTCACTCTCACTGAATTAAAGGGTGTTATTCATAAGACTAAGGATTCTGCACCAGGCTTTGACGGCATCCCGTATTCCTTTTTTGCTAATTTAAATGATGATGTCCTCAGTTATTATTTAGAGCTTGTTAATTCTATCATGATTACAGGAAACATCCCTGTGGAATGGAAACGTCAAATGGTGTTGCCATTTCTTAAACCGAATAAAACCCCATCTGATGTTTCTTCATACCGTCCCATAGTGTTGTCTTCAATTCTAATGAAATTAGCGGAACACTTAATTAAAAATCGCCTGGAATGGTATGTTGAAAGTAAGGGTCTTTTGGCAGAATCACAATATGGTTTTAGAAAAGGTAAAAGTACAACTGACTGTTTAAGTATTTTAACATCGGATATTCGATTATCCTTCTCTAATAACCATTCCACTATTGCAGTTTTCCTTGATATTGATGCAGCTTATGATAATGTTGTATTATCAGTTTTACAAAATAAATTAAAAGCCTTACAAGTTCCATTGAATTTGTCGAATTTCATTATTAATATTCTGACTGAACGATCTGTTAACATGATAATAGGAGATCATGAGGTATCCCATCTTGCTTGGAGAGGCCTCCCGCAGGGTTCTGTGCTCAGTCCTCTCTTATACAATATTTACACTTTCGATTTAGACTCGTCCTTAATTACTAACAATGTTAAGGTTCTTCAATACGCCGACGACGTATTATTATATTCTTCAAGCCAATCTGTTGAACAAGCCAGCTGTGCTATCAATTCTGCTTTATCTACTCTGGAGTCATGGTTACATCTAAACGGTTTGGATTTATCCACGTCTAAATGCGCGGCTGTTTTATTCACTCGGAAAAGAAATATTCCCTTGGTAAACCTCTTTTATAAGGAAATACCTATTCCAGTTACAGATAAAGTCAGATATCTTGGTATAATACTTGACTGTAAATTAAGTGGTGTTCCTCATTGTGATTATATCGTTAACAAATGTGAAAATCACCTAAACATGCTTAGATGCCTCTCTGGTGTATGGTGGGGTGCACATCCATTTTCTTTGAAACTTGTTTACAACGCAATTATCAGAAGCACTCTAGATTATGGATTGTTCGTTCTAGAGCCTGGTAGTGTTATGGCTTTTAAAAAATTGGATCGCATCCAGTCTAAAGCATTACGCATTATTTCGGGTGCCATGAAGTCTAGTCCCATTAATGCACTCCAAATTGAATGTGGGGAAGCTCCTTTATATCTTAGAAGACAATTCCTATCTGACAAATATTTGTTCCGGATTCTTCAGCTCTCAACTCATCCTCTCATTCCTAAACTAGACTCTTTAGTGTTACAGATTGAATCGTCAGATTACTGGTCCCATAAACGTGCTCCTTGTTTAGTTGTAAGCTATAAAAAATTCCTTTCACTTTCTTCTCCAATTCACCATTCCAATAAACTTCCCCTGTTTAACAGTAGTTATGAGAGTCTACAATTCAGCCCTATCATTAAATATAACTGTGTAAGTAAATCAGATCCCGATTGTCATATAAGTTTTAATAATTTTCTGGCTGAACACTCGGAGTATCACTACATATTTACTGATGCTGCCAAGCGTTCGCCGACGGGTTGTGTTGGGATAGGTACTTACCATTCTCAATACAACATTGTCCAAAAAATAAAACTGCCTCCGGAGACTTCAGTTTTTACGGGGGAATGTTTCGGTATTTTAAAAGCCATAGAATATACTCGTGTTCTTAAGCTCAAAAAAACAATAATTTTTACCGATTCTCAAAGTGCTCTTCTAGCCATCAATAAATCCCCTTTTGAACACAAATCACAGCTCCCAATCATTTATTTAATAAGAGAATTTGCGTTCAGAACCATTTCGGAAGGTAATACTTTGCAATTTGCATGGATTCCGGCCCATTCTGGAATCCATGGCAATGAAGTTGCTGACACACTTGCCGGTGATGCGGTGCAGTGTGGGGATTTAGTTCCTTATACTAATTTTAGTAGTGACCTTGTGATGTTACCTAAAACTTTTCTTCGGGACACCTGGAAGGTAGCTTGGGATATCGGAAGTAAATTAAAGGGCCGTTATTTTTCAATTATTCAGCCCGACGTTCCGGAAAAACCGTGGTTTGGCAGGGCGAAGTTTGGCAAGGTGGAGACCTCCGTTTTAATACGTATGAGACTGGGTCATGTTTGTTCTCCAGCCCATCTTGCCAAACTTCATATCATCGACGACCCCATCTGCTCGTGTGGTACAGACGTAGGCGACCTTAACCACATTTTTTTCTCCTGTCCCTTATATGACCGTTCTTCTTTTCTCAGTAACCTCTTGTCCCTCCGTATTCCTTTTCCTACCTCAATACTTTCTTTACTTTGCACAAATAGCTTTCCTGTATATAAATGTATAGTATCATTCATCACTCTAAATAATATTAAGTTGTAAATTTTCCTCATTGTAATTTGCTCATTATTTACTATCTTCACCTTTATAAATATACTGATCATATATCCGTCCTATCCTAAATCCCGTTAAATTATTCATACTAATATTTTCGTTTCCCTAACTTTGAAATTATTAATAAACTTGACATTGGCTAAATGCACAAACCGTGCGAAGCCAAAAGGAAAGAAAAAAAAAAAAAAAAAATAGTAGCTTAGATCAATATCTGACTCTATGGTAGCTTAACTTTCATGTAAAAAGTATTCAAATAAAAGTTGACTAAAATTACTTGGTTTCAAGTCAGTACAAACAACTAAACATAGGAGGTGAGGGAATGCGGGAAATCCCCTGCCTCTGTGTATGTGTAGTAAATGCTGTAGGCACATTGTGAACTTACGAGTTTATTAAATATTTCCACATAATAAGATTTTATAATAATAATCTCATTTAATCAGGTAAATTACACCCTTAACCGTAAAATTAAATAAAATCTGACTAAAATCGAATAAAGCCAAATAATTTTTAATAGTTTATTAAAAATAAAATTATTTTGACGTAAACGAGGCCAAAAAGGAGTATGTAAGGATCGTAGCAGGTGGCGTTCTGTAGTTTCTGCCTTCCCTCATGGGAAGAAGGCGTGAGTTTAAGTTTGTATGTCTTTTTACCTATAGCCGCAGAATATGATGTATACCTACTGAAGGTCACGGGAACCAACTGGATGCGAGAAGCACGTGGATATGGCGATGCTTTGGGGAGGTCTATGTCCAGGAACTGACACATTTCAGATGAATTGGTGATGTTAATTAATATATTATAGCCTATTATAATATTTTTGAGATACTTGGAGGACAGAAAGTGACAAACTGTGGTTTTTCTACGTTTTATGACGAATTAATAGTCAATTCGTTTGTCAGTCAGTAAAGGAATGCACTAAGTGCGGTTTTCAAGGGCGCTGACAAAGAAAATAATGTAATAACCGAAATACGAGACTGTAATATTGTAAATCATTCATGTTGATAGTCATTAACAAGGTTTTGGAACCTTGGAAACGGTAGGTACCTACATAAGCTCGTAGTTGCTCCGTTTTCTGCGAATATTTCTTTTACAAAGAAATATTGAAATGAGGTAGGTATAGGAAGGAACATGTTGGAATGTCTTACTTTTATTTTGACTGCAGCAAGTGCGGTGAGTCATAGCCTAGCTGCTCTTGTGGCCGTGGCGGCAAATGCGTTATCGTAATCATAATGAACTGCAGTTGTGCGGCGCTCTGTCCTGTCCAGATAATCCGTTCAACAAAGGAGTATTTTAATTTGTAAGTTATTTCAATTATATTATTTTATTTATGCCACGTTGAGCCTACACGTCGCGTGTTCTTTATCATCACGAATCTAAGATCCTGAGCTTTTCCTTAGGCTCCGGCTACCGTAGCTGTTAGAGCAGCTAGGTATTATAAGTAAACTAAAGATGTGTCTCGCGAATGTCAAATGTTACAAATCACGGTGTATGCGTATTCAGGTACATATAGTTCGCGTCACGTAAGTTGGCCGCTCTGAAACCAAGCTTTCCGACACCCGTGGGATAACGCGCTGCTGTTTTAGTATCAATCAATCTGCCTAGCCTTTTCCCAACTATGTTGGGGTCAGCTTCCAGTCTAACCGGATACAGCTGAATACCAGTATTTTACATGGAGCGACTGCCTATCTGACCTCCACAACCCAGTTATTGGGTAATACGATACCCCTTGGTAAGACTGGTTGTCAGACTTTCCTGCTTCTGACGACCCGTAACGACTGTCAAAGATCCACAAATGATAGCAGAGGCACGGAGGAGTCTCGATATGTAAAGATGGAACCCATCCACAGACCAACCCCGGTAAGCGTAGCTTAACCTGATGGATCGACCCGTGCGGCTGTTATTACTTAGCCACAAGCTCCACAAGTATACAGATAGATAATGGCGCCGATTCATTTGTTCACAAACTAAATTAAATTTAAGTTCAGTGCATCATTTTCTTTCTATTTCATTAAGAAAAGGACTGACGATAAATATTAGTTTAGTTAGTCCTGTCCTAGACCGCCCGGCGCTCTCTTCGCGCGCCGCGCAATCATAGCATAATGTATCGCTCAATTTCATAGCGTATAGCAAGCCAATAATATACAGTATAGCAAAGTGTGAACGTGTTCTAAATAAAAGTATGCCGAGCGATATTGATGTGCTATACTCTATATGCTATATGCTATTATATTATAGCGTACTCTGAAATGAGCTTAATTCAGAGCGGCAAACTTACATGACGTTTTCTGTCCCGGAAAACAAAATGTTGCGCAAACATTTTGTTCGCGGTGTCTGCTCTAGTTTACATTGAACCTCAATGTCTATTCTGTAACAATCTCATCGTGAAAACTTCGCTTGAAGTGAGCTTTCAATTGTGTCAATCCCTAGAATAGGGCTTAAACAAAGATCCTGACTCTCATTAACGATATATTTGTAAGGAAGTTTTATGTATGCCTAGACAAGACTAGGCAAAATATTTTAAAAAGACCGGCCAAGTGCGTGTCGGACCACGCACAATTAAAGGTTCCGTAGTTGGGATGAATTTATCCTAAGAACAAACTTAACATCGTACTTAGTTGAAAACCATGTTTTCCCATACATTCCAAATGCAAATGTAAGTTTGTACGCACAATATTGAGAGATTTACCATGTTATTTTAAGACCATAGACTTCTTATAGGTTTTCCTGTTATCTCTAAGTATAGAACTATTTTCTATATTTTTTTTTTTTTAACTTTAGGCTCTGTAGTTTCGGAGATAACGGGATCAATTTTCGTCTATTTTCTTAAATATCTTTAAAACAATTCATTTTAAAATTATAAAAAAATATACAATATATGTATATTTGAACCCGCGCAGAATTGAACCCTATTATTTGAAATATCACACGGTACCTCAGTTTGCAAAACTTTTTTTTTCTTATTTGCCCCCCAAATTTGACCCCCATATCCAAAATTAATTTATTTACGTTACACGGTCCGTAGTTGGGTCACAGAAATGCATACGTGTACTAAATCTCAACTTAATCGGTAAGATTCGGAGCAAATTGGCTGTGACAGACAGACAGACATACGAGTGATCCTATAAGGGTTCCGTTTTTTCCTTTTGAGGTACGGAACCCTAAAAATATAATAAGATTCAAGGTACCTAACTAAACTTAGATTCCAATTCTCCTTATCAGTTGCTCCTTATAACTTATACATCCGGAGCCCACGAACTAAATAACGATATTAAGTCCACTTTGTACCTGAGGACTCGTATTACAAAACCTTATTTGTTACTGCGGACTTTGTTCAATTGTATGGTCTTCCTGTTCATCGCCTGGGTCATACACAAAAAGTGAACATTGCCAAATAACCCTGTATTTTGCTATGTTATGAACAACATTTACTATGGGACAAAACCTGAAATCGCGATAAAAAATCAGCTGTTCAGTACATACATTTGTGAACGCATAATTCGTTAAAATGTACTGAACAGCTAATTTTTTTTTGCGATTTCAGGTTTGGTCCCATAGTAAAAGTTGTTCATAATGATGAGTACAATGACCCCTTAAGAGGTTGTTGGTGTTTTACCGATAACCCTGTATTTTGCAATGTGTATGACTTTTCATACAAAGCGACTGGTCACGTGACTTATGTTTGTATGAGAAGCTTAGAATAATTATATTCTAAGATGAGAAGTTGAATTTTATTTTTTAGATTTTGACCTATGTTCCTTGGGGAAAGTAGTCCAGTTTTATGCACCTGATTACCTCCTAAAATATCCGCACTCCTTTTAAATTTATCTTGTATATTTTAACCGTCACTTCAACTAAACTACTTGGCATCTGAACAGTCTTCAGAAAAAGATTTTTTCAGATTCAGAATAATAAAAAAAGACATGTAAATTTCAGTAAAGCGCGATTTTTTAATGAAACTTGTTAGGTTTCAAGACAAAATAACTATTAAATGTATTTAATGTTGATTTAATATTAAAATAACTGGTTTAAATTGCATGAACAATTTTTTTTACGTAAAATTGTTGTATCACTTTTACACTGTTATTGATAGGCTAGGTAATACCTCGTACCAACAAAACAGTAGTTTCCCAATCGAAGTATCTGCCCTGGTACAGAAGCTCGTTGATTAAAATAATTAAAGAAAAGGCTGAAAATATCATACTTTTAAAAAATACGGGAATTTATCAGATTTCGGATGTTTTTTTTTTTTGTATTGAGAGAGCGGGTTAAAGGCCTAGAAAAGGTTATGTTTGACGACTATGTAACAAGAATAGAATCAGATAATTAAAAATCCTCGGGCCTTTTGGGGTTATGTTAAGGTGAGGAAACAATCAAACTCATATCCCTCAGTTCTACATTTCATGATCAAACTCTTAAACACTCCCATATCACAACTCAGCGACACGACGCGCATCTGAGGAGCGCGCTCTTTAATTGTTTTTTTTTTTTTTTAATGTAGCCCAACTCAATACCGCGAGGGATTTTTTCATTTTTTCGATATCGCATTTAATTTTTGAGATATAGTGGATTTTATGACAAAAAATCATAAAAAAATGATCGAATTTTTCACATTTTTGCGAGTTTCAAAAAAACGTTTTGACTTTTTCAATTTTTTTTCATCATCTTGTAGCCCTTACGCGTATTTTGAGACCTCAACCATTCATGTAGCCCTAAAACTCACGACACCAAGGCGATGCCACACTCTGATTGAAAATGGGGGCTATATTGAAGCTATCGAATGCCCGTGGCTAAGTAATAACAGCCGCACGGGTCGATCCATCAGGTTAAGCTACGCTTGCCGGGGTTGGTCCGTGGATGGGTGACCATCATTACATACCGAGACTCCTCCGTGGCTCGGAAAGCACGTTAAGCAGATGGTCCCGGCTGTCATTCGTGGATCTTTGACAGTCGTTACGGGTCGTCAAGAAGCCCGAAAGTCTGACAACCAATCTTACCAAGGGGTATCGTATTACCCAGTAACTGGGTTGTGGAGGTCAGATAGGCAGTCGCTCCATGTAAAATACTGGTATTCAGCTGCATCCGGTTAGACTGGAAGCCGACCCCAACCTAGTTGGGAAAAGGGTAGGCAGATTGATTGAAGCTATCAAAAAACATTTTCAATGTTAAAACTCTGTGCCACTCCAGTGGCATTGTACAGACGTCACAGCACATCAAGCTACTACAATCTGTCAGATTTCTTTAATAGATTTTCGACTTTATTGCTAAAGCATTAGGTTCAAGGTTGATTGGGAAAATCTGACAGTTTCGGGTAGGTTGACCTGCTGGCGTCTGTACATACAATTCAGTGTTTTCGCTCCGCGCCTCTATAGTGGACTGAACAGTCGTGGATAATAGGCATACCTACACTCCATTTGAAATAAGACATTTAAATAAAACTTTTTACATTCCGTTCAACCCATTTTGATTTCTATTACACAACTGCCAAATAACTGATCCTCAATTTACTGTCATTACAGTTTTGCCGCAATGCCGCCGATATTCAGATAATTTTTGTTTTACAAAAAAGGGCAATTCGTTCAATTTGTAAATTAAATCCCAGACACTCCATTTTAATAAAATCGGCCAAGTGCGTGTTGGACGCACAATGAAGGGTTCCGTAGTTGGGATGAATTTATCCAAAGAAAAATGAATGAACAATGCGTCATGAAAATAGAGAAAAAAATACATAATGTCAAAAGATTGCAAAAACACAAACAAAAAAAATACAATTAAAAATATAAATTATAACAATTGAATCAAAGTTGTCATCCAGAAACTCCTTGACTGAATAATACCTTGTCATGTAGTAGCTTAAAGAGATTACTTTTGAATTCATTATTATTCTTACTATTTCTAATAGGTATGACAAGGTAATTTACTAATTTGTTATACAATTTTGGTAGCATTACATTTACACTTTTATAAGCAAAAGCAGTTGTGCTGGTGATTATTGTTTTTAACTTATCTGAGCGACGTTGACTTTCTGCATGATTAAACAAGTGTACTATATTAGTTTTTACAAACATCAAACCTCATACATATACAGCGACGGTACTGTCAGAATATTTAAATCCCTTACATGTATTTGTTTTTCTTAATTTGCAGATGGCTCGGATGCATCTTTTTTTGTGCCAAAAATTCGGAGGATATATTTGTAGCATTACCCCAAAATATGAGTCCATACCTTAATGTGGAGGCTACATACCCGTGGTATGTCGTTAGGAGGGCAGTTTTGTTTGCAACTTTACCTAACATATAAAGGGCATAAGAAAATCGATAAAGCCTCAAACAAACACTATCAATTTGAGTTTTCCATGTCATATCATTGTCAATATGCAATCCTAAAAACTTTGTAGTGTTCGTTTCTAGTACTTTGTTACCTGTTTCGTGTGAATAGTAGAGCTCTTAGGTTTGAGCCAAGCGATTTGTATTTTCCAAGCTGTCACACTGAACAACAAGTTATCTATTAAAAAAAAAAAAGATTATTTGATAACCTTAAACGTACAACAAATTTGAGCCAAAGATGCCTGTATTAGGAGACTCCGTTCTTTCAAAAACAAGAAGTGTATACAATACGAGTACATAATCAAAAACAAGGTGATTTTAGATTAGAGGTAGATTCCACTTTAAGATTTGGAAAATGTTTTGGGGCAACTGTAGTGAAAGGGAAAGTATTTTTAAAGCCCAAAAGCGCTGCCTAAGACCAATTTTTTGTCTGTCAGTTTCAGCTGGTTGTATACCTATTTTCAAAGCCCATAAAATATTAACAGCTTTATTTGTTAAATCTAATCAACATTTATTTACAACATTAAATGAATCTCAGCATCGAACTGTAACTATGCGATCACAGTACCAACTTAACGATGTGGCTATAGAACTGCTTTATTGAAAAAAAGTATTTTTGGCATTTCTCCTGTAATCTATAACAAAATCCCAAACTCCATTAAAGAGCAACCTTTAAAAATCTTTAAAAATAAACTTATATCACTGCTATTAGAAAGGTGATATTACTCTGTAACCAACTTCTTAACTGATAAAGATTTTTAACTGTAAGTTGGTACATTAGTATTGTTATAAAAGTTTATATATACATTAGTATTGTTATAAAAGTTTATATATATATATATTTTTTTTTTTTATTGTAATAGTAAGTCAGACTTGATTCAATTTTATGTATATTTTAGCAAATATGTAAGCATTTAAATAACATTATAGTTCTAAAAAATATTAACAAATAATAAGTATTTTCTAAGTTAAGTACGTAATTAATATTTGCATGCCAATATGGTAGAATGTACAGACGCCAGCACATCAAGCTACTACAATCTGTCAGATTTCTTTAATAGATTTTCGACTTTATTGCTAAAGTATTAGGTTCAAGGTTGATTGGGAAAATCTGACAGTTTCGGGTAGGTTGACCTGCTGGCGTCTGTACAAGGATTCTATAAACCATCCATCTTATTGTAAAAACCTACATTCTGTGCAAATAAATAAATATTCTATTCTATTCTATGCATTGTAAAGCCATTTTCTCTCCTTATTATCCCTATATGCACTATGCAAATGCATGTGCTCCCAAGGACAACCCCCGCTTGGTGCAGGACTATTTTTTTTTTTTTTTTATTCAAATTGAAAGGGCTTTGTCGCACATGCGATTATGCCGCCCTGGTTGGCTTAACAAAATCATACTTACTAATTAACATTTAACATAATCTTAGTATAGCTAGTTTGTAAAGTACTCTAGCTGCATCAGAAAGTGGCACAGCTAGAATACTATTACAGTAACCTATCTCTCTAATCCTACAATCCAAACTATTTCTAAATTCCTCGTTGCGGACACACTCGGTTAATATATGATAAACATCATCAACGGAATTGATACAAAAATCAATTGATACAATTATCAGTTGGGTGCAGGACTATTGCAGAACGTGGAAACAAATACTAGTGGCTAGGGGTTTGGGTGGCTAAAGTGGATAGGGTAACTTGAACTATGGAAGAAATAGGTCCTCTGCCTGACCAATGTTATACTGGATGATTTTTTTTTACCGTCTTGAAAAAAATAGGATACAATAGGTGAACGCAGTAGAAGTTTTTTCAAAATTTCTGTTTTTATTGTTCTAGTTTACTTCAAATGTGTGGTGTTTATTGATAGAGCAATTTCTGTCTAAGCTATTGAAAAAAATAAAAAACTAGGTATGCCGTAAGCTTCTACTCCGTTCACCTATTGTACCCTATTTTTTAAGACGGTAAAAAAAAATCATCCAGTATAATTATAGGTACGCGGATAAAATCAAATCATTTATTTACTCGGACAACAAAGATCCATGATGTTAATAATACCTTATAAAATGGCAGGGGGTGACTTGCACACTCAATAATGGGTCCTCGGAAACGATCTCAAAATCAAAATCAAAAGTCATTTATTCAAACTAGGCTGAGAATCAGCACTTTTTGAACGACAAATTTACATAAGACAGTCCCCCAAAACGCCCGCCCTTCACCACTTCCTAGTGCTTTAGCTGGGGAGAAGAAGTGGCGCAACAAACTCCCCAGCAGCACAGCTGTCTGTTCAGTTAAAAAAAAAAAAAAAATATTCTATATAACACTGCGCATAATAATTTAGGTACATTACGCAATACAAAACATTAAATTAAATTATTTGCTATAAGTAAGCTAGCACACGCCAATATACCAAAAAAAAAACAAAATCGAAAACTATACTCAAGCAGAAACAAAATACAAAACTAAAAACGTAAGCAGAACTTTATACCCAAATAAAAGCCTCCAGTAATAAAGGGCGTGCCCACTTACATATAGCCGTACATGTAGTCGTAACTCAAAGTCACAGATGATAAACTAGGACCATCGAAGTAAAATCAACGAGTTAAGTTACTAATAACAAAACAAAACCAAAGTCAGCAAGACGACCTGTCACCACAAGCAGCACCCGTTCACGAGTATAACGCAAAGATCAGCCATTACCCCCCTCGCCATATTTGAGGGAAGGAGACAACCCGACCCCCGACGCTACCGCAAGCAGTGACATCTAAGGGAGCATGACGAACTTGCTGCCGGTTGCTCGGGCAAGAAAAACTATGATCAATTGTCGAGGTCACTAGCTAACCACATATTGCAATACCACTCATAAAAAAATAAATAAACATTGAAATGAGTAGATTATGTCAATAATAAATAAAAATATAATTAAAATAAATGGACCTTGAGAGTCAAACAAAATAAATAATTATATGAACTCATATAACCTGTCAGTAGGTATGCTAATTTTGGAGAAAGAACATAAACATTGTCTTAAGTTAAACACAGCGACCAACTATTCTTATCGTTTAAGTAATCGTTGATAAAATAGTATGCCTTTGAACAAAGGTTAGATTTTACTTTAGCTTTGAACGCATTAAAGGGCAAATCTAGCAAAGAAGAGGGTAGCTTGTTATAAAAAGATATACCAAGCCCAACAAATGAGTTATGAACCTTATGAAGCCGGTGAAATGGAGCACGTAATTTGTCCTTATTTCTGGTGTTAACATTGCGAATATCACTGTTTTTAGTGTATAAATGTATATTTTGTCTAATAATAAGATGTTGGCGAAGATGAATTGTGATGCCACCGTGAGAATACCAATCTGTTTAAAAAAATCTCTCAAAGAAACTCTGGCACCGAGCTGGTAAATTGCTCGAACAGCTCGTTTCTGAAGAACAAATATATTTTGAATGTCAGCGGCTTTGCCCCAGAGCAGAATACCGTATGACATAACGCTATGAAAATAACTAAAATAGACTAACCGAGCTGTATCAACGTCAGTGTATTGTCTTACTTTCCTGACGGCGTAGGCGGCTGAACTGAGCCTTCCCGCTAGGCTTGATATATGTGGGCCCCACTGAAGTTTGGCATCTACTGTTATACCCAGAAAAACTGCCGAGTCTACAGTTTTAAGCATCTCTTTATCTAAAATGATGTTGGGTCCTAGATTTCTAACATTCTAGATCTCTAGCACATAGTGACGTAGCGAGAAGGGGCAACAATTCCTGAGGTGCTTGAGGAGTGGAAAGGTATCCCACGGCTATCAGGACAATCCTGGAAGTACGGTCATGATCCCTACCAGCACTTTGCTGGAATACTTCCTCCGAGCACGTTTGCTCTTGCGATCTCCACCCAAGCCGGCCAATAAAGGCAAGAAAGAGGTGGGAGCTCTCTCTAACTAATTTTATTAATGAAAGAAACAAAAATAGTCTTATGGGATAATTCGTAGAGCGTACTCGAAAAACAGGAAGGCCTCTTCAGTCATCTATGTTTATAATAATAATATCTATGGTTAGGTTACCGCTCTATGAAGAGTACCGTTACGTATCTCCAAAATTCATAAATAGATCATGATTATTTTCATACAGGCAAAGAAAAATCTTATAAAGAAAAAAAAATACTCAATTTGGCCCATAAAACAAATAATCGATATACAAACATTTTAAAAATCGTCGATTTGATGTCCTCTTCTCCTTTTGAAAGTCGGTTACAAAGTATTTTACATCGACAAAAATTGCGAATTTCCAATAAACTTTCATTCCTTATTTAACCAATTCAGTGGCTGTATAAAAAAAATCTGTGAATGCAATTACTCAAGAAGTTAAAGACAGTCTCCTACGACGTTTTTGTGTAGCTGCAACGGTTAAGGTAGATTCCCTTACTGCCTCGTCTCAACTTCCACCCGGTATTACTCCAATCGGACACGAAATGGAATCAAGACAAAGGCCATTAGAATTCTTGTACTAAATCTTAATACCTTTCTAATGATATATCATTTATTCGCATTGGAGCAGGTACTAGCTACCATACTTTTCGTGGCATCATCGAGATGATTTGAGGAACGTCATGATGCGTTCGAACTGAGGAGAAGCACTAACTAAACCATCGTTAATTCTGTTTCAGAAATCAAAATGAGGATCATCCAATACCCGATGCATATACTCTCCAAGGAGACGCAGGAATGTTCTCTAAGAAACTGTACCGTCGTCATTGATGGACAGAATTACTTACACAACATATATGAAAAGAGCAGGATCCCCTACGTCTTCGGTTGTGAAGCCGACAAATACGCTCAGTACTTGAAAAGGCTATTTAAAATGTACAAAAAGGCTAACGTCAAATGCTACATACTATTCAAAGGTGGTGATACGGACATAGAGAAGAAAATAAAAAAGTTTCAACATTTAATCTTCGATTTTGATATAAACTGCGTATTTGCACCACCTATATTTTTAAAAGAAGCCAATGTGCAAATGGTGGATGAAATGGGCATAAACTACGCGTTCTGCGTCACGGAGACCAAAGATGGGTGTGTTGCCTTAGCTCAAAAACTAAAATGCCCTATCATCAGCTTTGATATAGAATACTGCTTCAGAAAAGCCCCTTATATACCATCCATAACAATGAAATTCGACGACAGAACGAAGTCAATCCAATGTCGCCAGTACAAACTTCATAATTTTCTGCAAAAGAATTCCCTGACTGAAGAGAAAACTGCAATTTTTGCTGCGTTAACCGACTCAGCAGTATTTCCAATTGACTTTTTCGATTCTCTATTTCAAATGTGGGGCGTATCAAATATCCCCCAATATTTAAAATTCAAAGATCTGATCTCGTGGCTCTCGAAGCATAGCGAGCAAGAAGCGAGAGACGGAATTGGAAAAACATTGACTAACGATGAAGACCGAAATAAATTTTGGTTAAATTATCATGAAGTATTAACGAATATGCGGAAGGATGAAGCCGGGCATATCACTGAGTATCTGCTTAATTCAAATATTCCGATAGTGAGGCAAGATCCTGAATGGTTCGAGAAAGGAGTGGTATGTAAACACGTGTCGCCAGTATACATCAATCTGTACAAATCGAAGGTTATTGAAGGATCTTGGGACAATGAAACAAAATCTCAAGACCGTCTACTCCTTCCGATTGATATAATAAAATATGCATACAACTTATTGACAAATTACAGAGGAGATACATTCAAAGTGTACAAGGATAGCAGCACATATAAAGAGATAGATTCTTATGACCCAAATGTTCGTAAGCCAAGCTACAACTGCAGTGTGTCGGTCTTCGAGAATGGCTGGGATCAAGTGAAGCATTTGAAGCTGTTCGAGCATTTTCTTACTGAGAATGATATAAATACTGAAGTTTTAGCTAAACTACGACCAGATTGTGTTGTATTGTTTATCGCACTAGTATACTTTGCTCGCAAAAAGCAGTTGGAAGGTGAGGGCGTGACCAGAGAAGTGTATGCGGTTGTACTGTCATACGTCATGCTGAGCTTTGTGCTCAATAGAGACACACGTTGTGAAGATTCGAAGGAATTTTTACAAGTTACAGGTGCCACAGCCAAGTATTTCCAATACGATGAAGTTGAAGCTAAAAGAATTTTCGACGGAAAAGCGCTCAGCAGTTTAATGGAACTCCAGTACTGCATAAAGCATATGAATTATTTGAATACTTTATGCGGTTCACCGTATGAATCTACTCAGTACAGAAAGTCGTACAACGGCACGTTTGTATACAAGGTGTTTTGTGATATGCGAGAATATGGAGATTGCGAAGATTTTGTAAACAAACTGTTTCAGAAGGCTCCGACAGTTTTAGCAGTCGTAAAGGATCTGTTTCAAGTTTACCGAGAACTTTTGATGAGTGAATAATAATTGTGCTTTGTTATACTTGAATCTACCGATCTAAGGGGTCATTGTACTCATGTACTCAACATTATGTATAACTTTTACTATGGAACCAAACCTGAAATCGCAAAATCAAAACTTTGCTGTTCCTTACATGTATGTTCGCATAACTTGTAAAAATGTAGGGAACAGCAGATTTTTTTTCGCGATTTCTGGTTTGGTCCCATAGTAAAAGTTGTTCATAATGATGTTTACAATGACCTTTTAAGAGGTTGTGCGTTATTTATGTTACATCCTGTAAAAGTACAAATATGTAATAAATAGTGTCGCCAATGATTATCATAACATAATACATCCAAAGAAACTTGCCAAATGTGGGGAATCCATTACAGAAAATGTATGGGTAGCTCTATTCTTTTTATTTCTTTCGTAAAAAAGTAAAATATAACATAAAAAAACACTTCTTACTGCCAAAAATAGTAAATGATCACCAAAGTTAAAACTTCATTTTGTTGTGAAATTATAAACAAAATGTTTAACATCTTGCTATCCTAGACTACAAACTAATCATTATTAACCTAACCTAACCTAACCTAGAAAGAACATTAAAAGCAAATCAAACAAATATAAAAAAAAACCTAACCTAACCTAACACAATAATTCGCTCGTCAAGATTTGGTGATCATTTACTACATTTGGTGTTTGAATACAATTTGAAGTGCAAAAAGCTTAGGGTATCAAAGTATTTTATGGTGATCATTAAATTTAATCCCTAATATTATTCCAGTTTATACTGGTTTTGTTACCAAGAACGTGCGGTCGACTGTACGACCACGGTCAAAGGTTTCATCGGTTATCTTCGGAAAAGCCGTTTGACAAATAAAATGTTTTTGTATTGTTTTTTTTTCTTATTATGCATGCCAATTATGTTGTGTTTGAGATTATTAGTAATCATAAGTTACCAAAAATACTCTTAAGCTATTTTATGACTATTTTTTAATGTACAGACGCCAGCAGGTCAACCTACCCGAAACTGTCAGATTTTCCCAATCAACCTTGAACCTTGAGCCTTAGCAATAAAGTCGAAAATCTATTAAAGAAATCTGACAGATTGTAGTAGCTTGATGTGCTGGCGTCTGTACATACTACTGACCTCTTTTGTGAGGAATAAATATTATAAATAAGTACGTCTGTTTTTCTATTGACTTTGAATCGAGGAACACCTTATTGGTCTAGTCGTCGCAAGCGCTACTTCTGAGCATGAGGTCCTGGGTTTGATTCCCAGGTCGGGCAAAGTGATACTGAGTTTCTCTACCTGGAATTTCTCAGTAGCAGCCCGGCGTCTGGATTTGTTCCTGGTTGATAGCAATAGACTCGCCTCCTGCTCCCCGCTCGGATATAGGTACAGACGCCAGCACATCAAGCTACTACAATCCGTCAGATTTCTTTAATAGATTTTCGACTTTATTGCTAAGACATTAGGTTCAAGATTGATTGGGAAAATCTGACAGTTTCGGGTAGGTTGACCTGCTGGCGTCTGTACCTACACCTCTGCCAAACCCTTCGGGAATTACAGGCGTCATGGTATGTTTGAAATGAGGATCAAGTTCTTTCAGACCTACTTTAAAAAAAAAGCTAAAAATTGTTTTTGGTTTCAAAGTTTCGCGGCATTATGCTGAGCGACGGCCGTTTTGCGTGAATGTGACGCATATTTTCCCCAAACTTATTTTATTTTATTATTTTATTTCTTTGCGTCATGTTTATCGCAAATAGACGTATTTTCTTTCAAAGTCAAGCTATGTTTTACTCACACATTTGGTGGACAGTTTACACTTAGGTAAGCATAAAACATTATAAAAAAAAACCGGCCAAGTGCGTGTCAGACTACGCACAGTGAAGGGTTCCGTAGTTGGGATGAATTTATCCCAAGAACTAACTTAACTTTGTAGTTGAAAACACGTTCTTCCATACATTCAAACTGCTAATATAAGTTTGTACGCACAAAATTGAAAGATTTACCATGTTATTTTACGATTCCCGCGGAGCATGCGTAGTTCATACAAACGAAATACCAAAATAATTTGTAAATGAAACATAATATGTTTCATTTACAAATTATTTTGGTATTTTGGTCAGAACCTAGATATACTGTAATCCAATCGGAATACACTAAGTACCTACCTTTAGATTATTATTCTAAAGGTAGTGTGAATTTATTCCGATTGGATTATAGTATATCTAGGTTCCCAAATATATATTAAATAAGAACATTGATTTAAACACGAAATATGAGAAAAATAAGTTTTTATAGAAATTTTAAATTTCTCATATCTCGTTTTCAAATCAGTGTCCTTTCAAAATATATGTTTCGGAACATATTTTGGATATATATATATCAATACATATCGCACTACCTTTAGAATATGTTTGACTTACAAATTATTTTGGTATTTTGTTTGTATGAACTACGCATGCTTCGTGGGCCTCTTAAGACCATAGACTTCTTATAAGTTTTCCTGAAATCTATAGGTATTTAACTTTGTTCTGTATTTTTTTCAAAATTTTAGGCTCAGTACTTTCGGAGATAAAGGGGGAGAATGGTCAATTTTCGTCTATTTTCTTAAATAACTTTAAAACAATTTATTTGAAATTATTAAAAAAAATATATATTTGAGACCCTCACAGTAAGCCCTTTCATTTCATATGTTGCACGATACAGTTTGCATAACTTTTTTTTAATTTGTCTTACTTGCCCCCCAAAATTGAAACCCATATTCAAAATTATTTTAAATTACATTACACGTCCGTGTTTGGGTCACATAAATGCATACATGTACCTTTCAACTTAATCGGTAAATTAGATTCGGAGCAAATTGGCTGTGACAGACGGACAGACAGACACACGAGTGATCCTATAAGGGTTCGGTTTTCCTTTTAAGGTGCGGAACCCTAAAAAGCCAAAATCTTAATACCTATTAAGTTTGAATTGACCTCAAATGTCATGATTTTATGAAATAGTCATTCAATAGGTTAATTTGAACTTAAAGAGTTATATTGATTATTCTTATGTAAATAGATATATTTTTTACGGTCGTAAATCATATTTTGATTAACATACAACCAGACAACCGACCTGTAAATTGCAAAAAATAGTAAGAAATTTTTAATTTCTCGGTCTACCCTGGCGCTTTCGCCTTAAATATCGATCATAACTTCTAGATCACTACTGCTCTCAAAACGGTGTAGGAAAACATCGTGAGGAAAACAGCATGATCTAGAACACACAATTCGAAGACATAATTATGACATACCAATCATGTGTCTATGAATTTCATGTCTCTATCTCAAGTGGTTCTGGCTGTGCGCTGCCTGTCAGTCAGTTAGTCAGTTCGTAATGAAGGGATTCATTAGACAAAAAAGAAAATCTATCATGCAAATGTTGTCCTGGCAATTATTATTAGGAAGAGGAACACAACAAAAAAGTCTGGAAAATCGGTCGAGTCGTTTTCAAGTGATACTCGTACGTGCAGCAATTAATTTTTATTTATATATATATAGATATCGTCGTGATAGATTAAACTAGAATTCCATATACTTTTGTAATGAATGACCCAATAACACAAGGTCAGGGCCGGGAGATAACGCAATAAAACACTTTGTTTATAAATAAATTAATTACTGTTTAAATTATTGTTCATACAGTTACTACTTCTTATCAATCTCTTATATACGGAATAGGATTATTAAGTTTAACTATATTATCAATTACAACATAAATCGGATCCCCTTGTCTATTAAAAACTAATTCTCTCAAATTAACAATATTAGAAACTTTATCTAAAGCATACTTATACTTATTATAAACATAAACTCCATTTGTTGTACTTATATACGGCTTATAATTAAAATCGGTGGAAATGGCATCAACTGTGAATCTTTCATGTGTATTTACTGCTCTAGTTCCTAATTTGACTCTAGATAGTTTTCTGTTTTGTAAGAAAAACATATTATATTCATCATCGACTATTAGTTTGTCGATGACTATTCCGTTCACTTCTTGTAGTGGACTGACAAACCCGTTGTCGAATCTATACGCTTCTCGCCTTCTATTAACGAAGAAGATTATATCTTTGAAGAAGAGGTATTGTATATTATCTTGTACTGGCAGTTGCTCAGGGACTTTGTTTTCATTTAAAAAGAAGAGACCATCAGCACCGCCTACGTAAATTCTGTTTCTTCTTTGATCAATGGCTACTCCTGTAGCATTTCTGATACCTTCAATGATACCAATCGCTTTCGTGTTTAAGTTAAAAAATCCGAGCCCTCTCATTGGTACTTTGGCAATTTGATCAAAAGTGAAATACAAAGTGTTGTCATTGTCGTTCAAAGCCAGCTGGTGGATGTTATTGATCCCTTCCTTTAGGATGTCGACCGCATAGCATCTGCTGCTGAAGATTATTCCATAACATTTCTCGGTAGTCGCCGTCGTTAGCAGGGTTGTTAGAAGCAGCAGGATCATTTTCTGGAAAGAGAAACAACTTTCGTTTTATAAGAATTTCTGGGTATTGTTTTATTGTGTAAAAATCTCTTCGTGACAATTTAGGTGATGTAAGCGTGAAGTGAAATGTCAACCTACCTGACGCTGGGATACGCTAGGGTATCTAGGGATTGACAGCTCACTTCAAGTTCACTTCACCAAAGTTTTCACGGTGAGATTTTTACAGAATAGCACTGCCGATACCCTAGATTCGATCCCCGTCTGTTACCTACACCATAATGACGCTGTCCCATACCATAACAATAGCTTAGTTCATTTATGGCTACTCGTATTTAGTTGATGGGCTTGCGTTTGATTACCATCTCAACACAGTCACCATCGTCGACCATCCCACCAGTCTGTTGGAATGGCCGACGATGGTTTACACTTGTCTAAAAGTAACTTATTCACTCGAGGCATCTGTCCACTGCTGACCAGAAAGCGACTAGCTATCGACTAACATTTAGGCCCGACCTAAAATCGAACCAAGAACCTCACGCTCAGCAGTATCGCTTGCAACCACTTGACCAACGAGGCACATAGGTATCCTAGACACCTATCCCCGGTGAGTAACGAGAAGCAAGTTGAGTTAGCAACTAAAAACGATTTGGCGAGCAACGAGCAGCGAGTGCGTGACGGCGGTGGCGACGACATAATTACTCGCTGGTGTGGTACCAAGCGTGAGTCTCTGAGTGAGTGTTCTACCCGCCAAACGATTTTTTTTTTATGTGTTGACCTAGAGAGGCCGTGACTACTTAACCGGACTATGGCGCCAAACGACTGTCGCTCTTATTAACATACAGGTTGCTCGGAAATTCTACCTGATCCTTAAAAGGGGTCGGTTAAAACCTCTGAACGGATTGGCACATGGATAGACTATGACCTGGATTAGGACAAAGGGTACTTTGGTCCCGGTAGTGCGTTCCCGTGGGATAATTTCCGACAACCACAGGCTACTCGTGTAGAAAGATTAATGTTTTTGTAATGAACGTAGGATTCACTTCATTCAGTGATGCGTGATGTGACTCACATGTGGTACAATGGCTATATGGTAGGTAGGTACGTTCAATACCATTGAAAAGGCCTTCAATGGTTATAACCTACCTAGTACCATTACATCTGATCATAAGTAGCATAACGTAAACATAACATCACGCCATTATTCCTCGAAGGATTGAACAGAGCTGTACCTATTAGTACACCCACATTACGCCAGTTATGTTTTCCTCATTCAATGAGGAAAATGTCGTTAGGAAAGTGTTGAGTATGAATGAGGAGGGCTATACGAGTAAGGGAAGACCAAAGAAACGATGGATGGACTGTGTGAAAGATGATATGGCCAGAAAGGGAGTGACTACCGAGATGACGACTAATAGAGAAGTATGGAAGAAAAAGATATGTTGCGCCGATCCCAAATAAATTGGAATAAGGGCAGGAAAATGATGATGATTTCGCCAGTTATGTTTAAGTCGCATGTAACAGGGGCGAGCCTGTTGCCATCAACCGGGTCAGGCAGCGTTCTTCGGTTTTTCCATCAGGAATTTCTCAGTAGCAACCCGGAGTCTGGATTTGTGTCCGGTTGATGGCAACAGGCTCGCCCCTTATTACATGGGACTTAGAAGACATGGGACTTAGAAGAATAGTTGGTCGCTGTGTTTAACTTAAGACAATGTTTATGTTCTTTCTCCAGAATTAGCATACCTACTGACAGGTTATATGAGTTCATATAATTATTTATTTTGTTTGACTCTCAAGGTCAATTTATTTTAATTTTATTTTTATTTATTATTGACATAATCTACTCATTTCAATGTTTATTTATTTTTTATGAGTGGTATTGCAATATGTGGTTAGCTAGTGACCTCGACAATTGATCATAGTTTTTCTTGCCCGAGCAACCGGCAGCAAGTTCGTCATGCTCCCTTAGATGTCACTGCTTGCGGTAGCGTCGGGGGTCGGGTTGTCTCCTTCCCTCAAATATGGCGAGGGGGTAATGGCTGATCTTTGCGTTATACTCGTGAACGGGTGCTGCTTGTGGTGACAGGTCGTCTTACTGACCTTGGTTTTGTTTTGTTATTAGTAACTTAAATCGTTGTTGATTTTACTTCGATGGTCCTAGTTTATCATCTGTGACTTTGAGTTACGACTACATGTACGGCTATATGTAAGTGGGCACGCCCTTTATTACTGGAGGCTTTTATTTGGGTATAAAGTTCTGCTTACGTTTTTAGTTTTGTATTTTGTTTCTACTTGAGTATAGTTTTCGATTTTTTTTTTTTTGGTATATTGGCGTGTGCTAGCTTACTTATGCAAATAATTTAATTTAATGTTTTGTATTGCGTAATGTACCTAAATTATTATGCGCAGTGTTATATAGAATCTTTTTTTTTTTTTAACTTAACAGACAGCTGTGCTGCTGGGGAGTTTGTTGCGCCACTTCTTCTCCCCAGCTAAAGCACTAGGAAGTGGTGAAGGGCGGGCGTTTTGGGGGACTGTCTTATGTAATTTTGACGTTCAAAAAGTGCTGATTCTCAGCCTAGTTTGAATAAATGACTTTTGATTTTGATTTTGTGGCGAAATAAAATCAATCAATCTGCCTAGCCTTTTCCCAACTATGTTACTGTCGGCTTCCAGTCTAACCGGATGCAGCTGAATACCAATATTTTACATGGAGTGACTTGACTACCTATATGACCTCCACAACCTAGTTACTGGGTAATACGATACCCCTTGGTAAGACTGGTTGTCAGAGTTTCGGGCTTCTGACAACCCGTAACGACTGTCAAAGACCCACGAATGACAGCCGGGACCAACGGTTTAACGTGCTTTCCGAGGCAAGGAGGAGTCTCGGTATGAAATGGATGGTCACCCATCCACGGACCAACCCCGGCAAGCGTAGCTTAAACTGATGGATCGACCCGTGCGCCTGTTATTACTTAGCCACGAGCTCCACGAATTAAAATATGGGTAACCCCTGCCTAACCCTTGAGGGAAACAAGGGTGACGAGACTATGTAACTTCACTGAGGAACTATCTAAGTGACATTCAATTTTAGCAAAGGAATAATTACTACAGAGCGTTCACATTTATTAACCGACTTCAAAAAAGGAGGTTCTCTATTCGACCCGTATTATGTCCGCAATTTTCTCAAAAATGAATTAACCAATCACTTACGTAATCTACATACTCTCAGGAAGGTTTTAGTATATAATACATTAGGTAATTATTCATGTACGAAGTTATTATACATAAATATACTGTATCTCCGGCATTTATAGGCGGATTTTGAAGATTCTTCCTTTTTCCGTTCGTCTTCGGCTTATGTAATTCAACTAAAAAATTAAATGGAAAAATAAATTTATTTTAAAAAAGTAAAAACCGACGTCCTCGAATCTTTTTTCTCTTCTTTCTTCGAATTCTTCAATGTCAATGCACCTTAACTTAGCACCGACTTCAGCAGCTGTTTAGTTTTTTTATGAAAGTTTATTATTCGCTTTAGGTTATTGAAGTCGGTTTTTACTTTTTTAAAGTAGGTACACTTTTTTTTGACTAAATTTGCATCATTGTCAAAATCACAGTGATCTTTATTTACATCACAATAGGGTTACTTTTTGATTACCACCATTGACAAGTCTGTCAAAATCACAGTGATCTTTATTTTCGTTGCAATAAAGTTCCTTTTGGGTTGCTGCTGTCAGCTGTCAGATGTAAGTAACTGCGAACAGTTCGTGAAGGTGGACTATACAAAGAGAGGTAGCTTGAAATGGTAATTAACCAGACGACGTAAAACCATCATAATTGTACCACCTATACCAGTAAACTTAAAATGAAATGAGGTTTTGAAGAAGTCCCTAATTGGGAACTTTATTGGCGGGAGAATTACAACATTACATGTTATACCTACATCTATATCCCGCCAGAAGGCATACAAAATAGCTTAGGTAAACTGAAACTATTTCACGAAGTCGTGTCTTGAATCCTTTATGTCGTTAATCATAAGGTTTAAATTGCAATGACTAACTCGCCTTCGTGAAATAAGACTTATTGTCAATGTAACAAAATAAAAACAAAAGAATAAAGTCAATATTAGTTCTTCCCATGGGGGTAGGCAGAAACTACAGAACGCCACCTGCTACGATCCTTACATACTCCTTTTGCTTCGTTCGTTCATGCATCTAGCTAGGCACGCGCCGCGCCGCGCGTCTTTTGTGAGTAGGTACACGGACCTAACCTCCCTGAAGAACATCACCGGTGGGAGAATTAATTTCATAATTTGACCTAGTTATGTAGAAAGCAGCCATATAGCCCCTTTTCCAAAAATGAGTTATAAACACATTTTTTGCAAAAACAGCCATGTCGCTATCTCTATTTATGACGGAAATATGAGCCGTCAAATGCAGCCTTGTATGGTACATCCATAATGCAACCATCGACAGTAAAATGCTTATAACTCTGTTTGTACTTTTCCCGACATGGCTGCCTTCTGCATAACACGGTCCAACTGGCCTACTTACAAATTTTTTTATTACCTACATTAACCTCCGAATACTCAAACGCCACTTCAAGTAGCGTAAGCATATTTAGCCTGTAATGTTGTCACTGAATACACCACGCGGGCCCCGTGCGGGTTGGTGGATGTCACAATCAATCAATCAATCTGCCTAGCCTTTTCCCAACTATGTTGGGGTCGGCTTCTAGTCTAACCGGATGCAGCTGAATACCAGTATTTTACATGGAGCGACTGCCTATCTGACCTCCACAACCCAATTACTGGGTAATACGATACCCCTTGGTAAGACTGGTTGTCAGACTTTCGGGCTTCTTGACGACCCGTAACGACTGTCAAAGATCCTCGAATGACAGCCGGAACCAACGACTTATTGTGCTTTCCGAGGCACGGAGGAGTCTCGGTATGAAAAGATGGTCACCCATCCACAGACCAACCTCGGCAAGCGTAGCTTAACCTGATTGATCGACCCGTGCGGCTGTTATTACTTAGCCACGAGCTCCTCCGGGTTGGTGGATGTCACATGTCTTCGAATTCCGGGTTTCTTCATGTTTTCCTTCACCTTTACTTCAAGTAGGTATCAGAATCATACGAGACTTGAATATGAAAACACAACTTCAGTACGTAATTATTGCTACAGCACCCATAAATACTGATTTATACGGTGTAATTTAATCGCCTGTGCCATAATATAAGGAGGAAGCGTCAGGGTAGCCCGCGAAATTCAAATTTTCTTACGGTTTTTGCAATTAGCAAGTCAGTATTAAGTTTTATGTTTAAAAAAGTATGATTTGCGGCCGTAACAAATATGTATTCACAGAATTATAATCATTAGAATCAGTACTACAACTCTTTAAGTTAGTGTAATCCTGAAATGTCAAGATTTTATGAAATAATCATTCATTAGGATTACCTGGTCTTAAAGAGTTGTATTGATCACTTTAATGATTCTAATTATGTAAATAGATACTTGTTACGGCCGCAAATTATATTTTGATCAACGTACAATCTAATACCAACTTGTAAATTGCAAAAAACGTAAGAAAATTTGAATTTCGCGGGCTACCTTGACGCTTCCTCCATTAGTTAAAGCAACAGTAAACGTCATTGGTTGCTTCAATTTTATTGTATGCCACAGACTAAAAACTTGCATCTGTAAATGGAGCTTAAGTTTCCGAGTTAGCGGACAATGATTACCTACTTACCTACATAATGTAGGAGGGGCTCGTGGCTGAAGTAATAACGATCGATCAGGTTAAGCTACGTTTGCCGCGGTCTGTCCATGGATAGCTGACCATCCTTATACAGGGCTATTAGTAATATGTCGACAATCCATTAAGAGAATGTAGGAGAGATCAGTTTCAACGTTTCAACCAAACGACCCCTTATGACTCCTATGCAAATGTCAACCATTTTCGATGTTTGTTACCGCAGATATCTACAAAAAAATATAAAATGTCAAATTACTCCAAAATGGATGACTTTTGGTTGCAAATGACCTCTCCTACGTCCCCTTAACGGATTACCGACATATTACCAATAACCCTGTATACCGAGACCCCGTGCCCCGTGCCTCGAAAAGCACGTTAAGCCGTTGGTCCCGGCTGTCATTCTTGGCTCTTTGACAGTCGTTACGGGTCCTTAGAAGCCCGAAAGTCTGACAACCAGTCATCAAGGGGTATCGTATTACCACCCTGTAAATGGGTTGTGACGATCAGATAGGCAGTCGCTCCATGTAAACTACTGGTATTCAGCTGCATCCGATTAGACCGGAAGCCGACTACAACATGGTTGGGAAAAGGCTAGGCAGATCATGATGACGTATTTACATACACACATTTGTATAAGTACTTCAATGTTACATACACAGTAGAAATCATCAGCTGCAAAGCTGTAATGATGGCCAAATGTGAGTGTTTTTTTTTTACTACTTTTATTACTTACTTTTTGTGTTCCAATAAAAGTAAGTAATAAAAACTTTTTTTACAAAATGAAAAAAAAAAAAAACAAAACAACCGACTTCCAAAAAAAAACACTACAAATTGAAAAATAACTTTAATTTCTTTGGATTTGTATTTTATTTTTTTGCCACCGTCTTCTGAAATTAAAGTTGTTTTTCACTTTGTAGTGTTCTCTTTTTTTTGGAAGTTTTCCTGGTAAGTACCAGGAAAACTCCACATCACCATAAGCATTGTGACGAGCATAAATTACTTGGCAACCATTATTAAAGTAGGTACCTAATCGAATCGCAACCCTTGAAATACTTATTATTGAGTAGTTCCGGTGGCCATCTGTGATCTTCATCATCAGTTCCACTTCACCAAGAACAAATGCACGATTTACTATAAAAAATATTCCAATTACTATAGGTGTGCCTATAAAGTGTGAGGGTTGCCCTCCATTTCCATGGGATCCCCATATCAGATTCTGACTTGGTCACTTGGCGGTGGACCACCTAGAGAGCATATCCTTTCAAACAAACAAAAAAAAAAAAGAATTTTTGAAATCGATCCACAATTGACAGAGAAATCGGCGTACATACATAAAAATATATATACTGGATGATCTTTTTACCGTCTTGAAAAAAATTGGGTGCAATAGGAGAATGGAGTAGAAGCCTATGGCATACTTAGTTTTTTTTTGTTTTTTGTTTTTTCAATAGCTTAGACCCAAATTGCTCTATCAATAAACAATTTGAAGTAAACTAGAACAATAAAACCAGAGATTTTGAAAAAAAACTTTATAGATCGTTATAAAATATTGAAATTCAAATCGTACGCACTACGCAGGGTGCGTAGTGCGTATGATTACAAATAAAAAAAAAGTTAAAAAAAAAAAAACTAAGTAGGTACTATGCTTTTACTCCGTTCACCTATTATGCCCTATATTTTTTCAAGACGGTAAAAAATCACCCAGTATGTATACGTATATATATTAGGTATATACGCGACGAATTGATAACCTCCTCCATTTTTTGAAGTCGGTTAAAAAGTAACATCACCTCCGGACCCAAGTACGAGTATGTACAACCTCGTAAACTAGGGGTTGCCTCTACGATACGGCAGCAGGGTGTGGATGAGGAGCTGTTTCGCAAACTATGTCAAACCTTTTATCCTGCCCTCTGTGCCCTATAAAATGCAAGCAAAGTGACTTCAGCCACCGACGATGCCGTGAAAGTGGCGAAGTTCAGCCACACTGTCGCGCCATCAACACGAAGTACAAGACCACCAAGGAGTCGTCGTAACCAAAAACAAAAGAGTTAAATATGTAACTTACGTAAAACATTGTTGTCTAAATCACGGCACACACGGCACACACGTTATGTCATAGCGAACGTTCGAACACACTGACGGTGCCGCTATTATCGTCCCTAAGGCCACTGGGCCATGACATTGTATTCAGACCTCTCGCCCTGTTGTGGAAAATTATATAATCAGTATCGGATGCGGAAAACATAATATCTGAGTATTTTGACTAGCTGGTTCCCAAATCTATTTATCACTTTATATAATCGTGTCTGGCTGTGAGACCGCGTTGTTCTTCTAAACTTTGATTAGGTTTTCACCACGGTACAGAAAATTTCTTTTTCATGGTTTTCACAACAATTTTAGAGTTTTAGAGAATTTATTCCGGAAGGTTTATCTGTATAATCCATGACTACATATATTATTATAAAACAAAGTCCCTCGCCGCGTCTGTATGTCTGTCTGTATGTTCGTGACGATCTCAAAAACTACTGAACGGATTTTAATGCGGTTTTCATCAATATATAGAGTGATTTACGAGGAAGGTTTTTACGTATGGTTTTCCACATGCGCGCGAGCAAAGCTGCGGGTAAAAGCTAGTTACTATTAAAGTTACAAATAGGTAATAAAAAAATCTCATATTTTGTCAAGCCGTAAAAAACGTGCGAAGTAAATTATTAAAATACAAGACAGGGGCTACCATTCACTTAATAGTCAATTAAGACATAATAGTACATTATGATACAATTAGTGTGCTATGTTGGTCATTACACACGCGTTTCATACGACGTTTTTAATGGACCTAAGATTCGGAGCAAATTGGTTGTAACGTCTGACACACGAGTGATCCCATAATATGGGATCACTCGTGTGTCTGTCGGAAACCAATGGGTTCCGTTTTTTTTTTTTCAATTTGGTACACATATCAATTTCCACGGATATCGTCAATTTATTTGATCCAAACACGGACGTGTTACGTAAGTAGATAAATTCATTTTGAATATCACTTTTAGGAGACAAAAATAACAAAAAAATAAAGTTTTGCACTCTACACAGTGTGACATATCAAATAAAAAACCGGCCAAATGCGTGTCGGATCACGAACAATGAAGGGTTCCGTAGTTGAAAAGACTTTATCCCAAAAACAAACTTAACATTGTAGTTGAAAAACATGATCTCTCATATACGTCACAGTCAATTCTTCTTCAATTGATTTATTGGCGAGTATCAAAATATGTCGCATAATTGGCTATATTTTTTATTGCGTTGACTTGAAGCTTGATTTTTTTTAATAATAATAATATGTATTTCTTGCGCGTCTTTCCTTGTTAGGAGTTTATTATAGGTAATCATTTTTACCACTATATCACATTGTCGGCACTATAGGTCTATTGTAGGGAACTAATTCACTTAAGAATAATATTGTTTCTAAGTATATGACTGTTTGATGCCAGAATAAAATTAAAATAAAAAAATAATAATAATCTTTATTACATAAGAGTGATTACAAATTGTGTGAAGTCCCTGACACTTGTGCTAGGTGGTTAACCTGTGTTACAAAAGCCAGTGCCCTCTCCCGGGAGGAAATACTATTGAAAACTTATGCAATAAGGTTAACAATTTAGAAATAAAAATACTAAATAATACAAAACAATAAAAAGTGGTTAGAAAAAGCCTGTGATGGTGATTGTGTAGAGTATGCGTGTAGTGATGTGTGTGTGAGAATGTGCGTTTGTGTGAGTGTATGTGTGCGAGTGTGTGAGTGTGTATGAAAATTGAATTAAATAATCAGGAAAGGTTGATTGTGATGGCGAGTAAGGGGTGAATTAGAGTGCCTCTAATAGGGGTAGGACTATTTTTAGGAAAGAGATTTTATAATTTGCTCTGTTTCGTCGTAATTGAGGGACAGCAACCAAGGCTTAAGACTCAGCTTTACCTTATGCAATGTAAGTTTATAAATTGATAGTTTCTTGTGGATTTTGTTATACATCTCCCAAACTGCTAAGCCTAAAATTTTGAAAAAAGAATAGGTACATAAAATAGTGCTATACTTACAGATTACAGGAAACCTATAAGAAATCTATGGTCTTAAAATAACGTGATAAATCTCTTAACATTATCCATACAATTAAACTTACATTTGCAGTTGGTATGTGGGTGAGGCTCACAAAAAATGTACTTTATCCATATTTTTCGTGAGCCGAATTTTGAGTAAAGATAAAATATATCGGAAGTTCTGAATAAATAACACAATTTGTTTCCTGTGTTGGATATTATTCACTTGTTAATATCAGCTCATTTAAATTGTTAATTTATTTGAATTTAACCAAAAATAAACCGGTAAAACAAACTACTTACGTCTTGTTTCATAGATAAAAGCTTTTTCCAAAAATATCAACCGACTTCCAAAAAAACCCCATAAAGTGAAAAATAACATTAATTTCGGAAGTCGGTGTCTTTGGATTTGTATTTTACTTTTTTGCCACCGACTTCCGCAATTAAAGTTATTTTTCTCTTTTAGTTACGCATCATTATGAACAACTTTTACTATGGGACCAAACCTGAAATCGCGAAAAAAACATTAGCTGTTCAGTACATTTATGTTCGCATAATTCGTCAAAGTGTACTGAACAGATGATTTTTTTTTCGCGATTTCAGGTTTGGTCTCATAATAAAAGTTGTTCATAATGATGAGTACAATGACCCCTTAAGAGGTTGGTGTTTTACTAATAACCGTGTATAGTGTTTTATTTTAAATTCCATTATAATAAAAATAATCTTGTCTCGTGTGAACTAATCTTAACAATATTTTCAGTGTGTTACCTATTTCCAGTGTGTTATCGTGCATTACACGTTCACGTGTGTGTTGGTACATTTTCTGCGAGCCTCACCCATGTATGGGAGAACATGTTTTTAAGTACAAAGTTAATTTTGTGCTTGGGATAATTTCATCCCAACTACGGAAGCCTTTATTGTGCGTGGTCCGACTCGCACTTGGCCATTTTCTATTATTATGTGGCTGATGCGCCACGTGGCTGGCAGTGAAAGCTGTTTCGTAACGTAGTTAACTTGTTACGAGTACGACCATACGATGATACGACAGAATACGATTGTAGTGAGTGTTATGTAAGTATGTACCATCGCGGATGTTTAAGGTAAACCAGTTTTCAACCTTATTACCTTAGCAATAACTAATATGGTCGAAAAATGGTTACCCGCAAATGTCCGTGGTTGTACAGACACCAGCACATCAAGCTACTACAATCTGTCAAATGTCTTTAATAGATTTTCAACTTTATCGCTAAAGCATTAGGTTCAAGGTTGATTGGGAAAATTTGACAGTTTCGGGTAGGTTGACCTGCTGGCGTCTGTACATCAGTACAAATTTTTGGAACGGAGTTCCTTATCGCACGTTACCTATCAAAGAGAATTAAACTACTTACCTATACTCTGCACATTTGAATGAGAGCTAGACTGAAAACAATGTCAAATTTTAATCGCAGCTATACTTAGTAACTGTTTTTTTTCTTCATTTATTTAAGTAGGTAGGTCTGTGCTCTCAAACGTTGTTAATTTATTTAATTGTGCCTGTTATTTAATACATAATATACAGCTAAAAGAACTTCACTCCAACCGGGTGTCCCACGACGTATCTCGATTTTTTTATTCATCTACATAATATATCTATACCTACTATAATAACTAGTACTTCTGCGAACAGCAGTCCTATTCTGTACCAATCTCACTGTGAGAACCTTAGGTGAGGTGAGCGTGGAGTGAGCTGTCAATAGTATCAATCCCTAGCATCAGATGGAATTATAGCTCACTTCACCTAAGTTTTCACGGTGAGATCACCTCGCGTTGAGCGGTGCACAGTAGCGCCATCTAGTGACCTTATTGTAAAACTAACCGATCAAGAGCCAGTCGGACTTGCGAACCGAGGATTCCGTACCATCATATATAAAAAGCGTGCTATTTAGAGACATCGTGTTATTTTTCCTGTAATCTTTACATAAACTTCTATCACAGTATAATTTCAGATTTTTCTCTATACAAACGGTATTTTTTTTTACATTTTTCATCAAAAGTCGAAAACCATGCGGCCTAGAAAAAAAAAATGTTTGAGAATGTGCAATCAGCGCTCTTTCATAATTATGATACCCCACATGCCCTAGTTGCCCCACTTCGAAATTTTAAGAAACCCTTTCAGTCCCTGTTGCAAAAAAGAAAAATGATATTTTTACTTCTTTTAAATCATATTAAAATTATTTAACAAAATAGACGAAAATTGACCATTCCCTCCTTATCTCCGAAACTATTGAGCCTAAAATTTTGAAAAAATACAGTAAATAGTTATATACCTATAGATTAATCAGCGATTTAAATTAGTCAGCGCCTGACGTAAATTGACGTAGATTCAGTAGCCAATTTTTTAATCACGTTACTTGTATAAGGAGTACCTTAATTTGACAGAACTAAATTAAGAGGATTGTGAAGTGCCGATACGTGGCGCGATTTTTGGAGGCAATTACCTACATTTCATACAATTATCTACATAAATATTGTTTCGGGCGATAACGTTTTCACTCCCCTAAACCTTTAGAAAATGAGACAATTTTGGTCTCATTACATTCAGTACACTTCAATCTAGGTCTGTACGTTTTTCGTTTTTAGTAATTCAATTTAATTTAACTTAAAAAAATAAAAATGCTCGAGGATGTGTTTATGTCAAAAATATAGATATTTAGATGCTAATAACTTATATCGTATGCAATATTTCTTTATAATAAAAACGTACGGACCTAGTTTTTCATTATACCTACAACATTGCCAAAAATTATGAAAATTAGACTATGCTTACGGGGAGAAAAACGTTATCTCTTTTTGTATGAAAATTTACAGCTTCACAATCTTCTTAATATTTATCTTCTGTCCTTTTATTAATGAAATAGAAAGAAAAAGATGTAGGTACTTTAGTTTCGTTTGTGAACAAGGGAATCGCCGCCAATATTGCGCAAGCGCGCTGCATCGATTGTGGTTGTGGACTTGCTCGAGTCATGGCGAGCCCTAACACGGTCCTGAAAATGATTGCTGACAGAGTGGACTGTCTGTCAGTTACGTTACATGTGCCATCATTTCGTGTTGTTTACTACCACTTAGATTTAAAGGACAATGTTACTAACACTCTATGAGTCTGCTTGAAATAAAATTTTGGGGTTCCGTTCGGCACCCTTCACCCTAAAAGGGTCCTATGAATATACACCTCTGCCTAACTACTTTTTCGTTGAATACAGGCGTAATGATATTGTTATTAGAACGTTATCTACAGTGTGATTTGGCGTCATGTCGTAATTAGGCATGGAACAGTAAGTATGTACAGACGCCAGCAGGTCAACCGACCCGAAACTGTCAGATTTTCTCAATCAACTTTGAACCTAATGCTTTAGCAATAAAGTCGAAAATCTATTAAAGAAATCTGACAGATTGTAGTAGCTCGATGTGCTGGCGTCTGTACTTACTGTTCCATGCCTACTAGATAATGGCCGGCCTCCGTTTCATTACAGTTTCCTTTTCGCTATGAAATTAATGTTAGTTCTTTTGTATTGAGGCAACCATTTTTAAATAAGTGGCTCCCTATAATCCCAATATTTGCAATATGGTTTGGAAGGCAAAGAACTATAATATTGTAGTTTCGTAAACGGTCACCTTTTGTTCTGAACATTTATACAGCTAAAGTTAGATGAAAAATAAATCAAATGTCAAAAAGTATAAAGAACTTGGTAAACAAGTGCGAGTTGGACTCACACACGAAGGGTTCCGTACCACAGTGCAATAATATTTTTTACATTTTTTATTTAAATAACTACTTCAGTTAAAAAAAAAACGTATCTTGTATAATTATTGAATTATATCATTTTTTTTTTTAATGAAAATACTAAACGAAGAATATGTTTCATCTTGAATTTTAACAATCACAAAGAAAAAATAAATGTATTTCATAATGAAAGGAAGAAAATACGTTTATTTGGTAAACTTACGGTAAACATGACGCAAAGAAATAACACAACAAAAAAATAAAAAAGTAATAAAAGAACAAGTCGGGGGAAAACATGCGTCACATTCACGCAAAATAGCCGTCGCTCTGCATAATGCCGCGACCCCATACGAGACAGAGCCCCAGCGCTGGTTTCAGCGACAGCCGGCGTTGACGTGATGACATCGACCGGTGCAGCATGCAGTGAAAATAAAAAATGACAATTATAATAAAATAAATACACAATATATAATATTCTCACAATTTAAATAAATATAATATTGAAAGTTGACAACATTCCGTTCCGTCAGCACCGACCAATTATATTACTATACTCTTTGGCACCGACTCCTACGCTGGCGGACGGATGCGTTATCTGCGATAATGTGTACCTAATGATACTAATGATACAGTTAATTATGGTCTGTTTTTTAATCTCGGAGACTAAATTGACATTTGAAATGTTCCATATTGTATCCCTTTTTCATTTCATAGTTTAACATTTGCTCCTGTCAAATTAGTCTCCGAGATTAAAAAACAGACATTAGGATAAAAAAAAAGTAAAAACCGACTTCAAAAACCAAAAACGAATAAAATAACTTTCATAAAAAACTTAACAGCTTCTGAAATCGGTGACAAGCTATTAGTGCATTGAAGTACTGAAGACACCGACTTCAGAAGCTTTTAAGTTTTTTATGAAAGTTATTTTATTCGTTTTAGGTTCTTGAGTCGGTTTTTACTTTTGTAAGAGTAACTTTATTTTTCCATTTTTAGTTGTGGAGCCATAGCGCTTGATGGCGCGCTTTTCCCAGTCTGCTCCGACTTCAGGTATCTTGGTTCACTTGTGTATAGCGATGGCGAAGTACATCGGGGATAGATGAAATGGCGGCAGGTCACGGGAACAATCTGCGACTCCCGCATTCCCCTTAAACTCAAGGGGAATGTTTATAAAACAATGGTTACACCTGCTATCTTATATGGACCGGAATGTTGGGACACAAAAAGAATGAAAGAAAGGCGATTGCATGCAGCTGAGATGAGAATGCTAAGAGGGATGTGTGGCGTAACGCGAATGGATAGAATATGAAATGATTATGTAAGAGGAAGTCTGAAAGTGTCACCGGTGACTGAAAAGTTGTGTGGAAATCGTTTGTCATGGTATGGGCATGTGATGCGGAGGAATGAGGAAAATGTCGTCAGGAAAGTTTTGAGTATGAATGTGGATGGCTATACGAGTAAGAGAAGACCAAAGAAACGATGGATGGACTGTGTGAAAGATGATATGGCTAGAAAGGGAGTGACTACCGAGATGACGACTAATAGAGAAGTATGGAAGAAAAAGACATGTTGCGCCGGCCCCAAAGAAATTAGGACAAGGGTAGGAGAATGATGATGATACAAAATACCATATGCTTAAGACGAACGAAAAAAAATCATCAAAATCCGCTTGGAAATGCCGGAAATACACAAATACATTTATGCATAGGTACCTATAACTTCGTACATAAGAATATGTATATATATTTATCTAATGTATTATATACTAAAACCTTCCTGAAAGTATGTAGAGCACGTTAGTGAAAGAATCATCAAAATCAGTTTATTAGTTTTTGAGAAAATCGTGGACATACAAACATACATACATACATACGGGTCGAATATAAAACCTCCTTTTTTAAGTCGGTTAAAAATAACAGGTCGCCACTTCCTTTTAGAATGGAGGTCTAAGACAAGATACGATCAAAACGATGGCTCCTAAGTATACTGAGTCAACTGTACTTCAAATAACTATAAAGGAAGGCAAAAAAAGCGCAAATGGTTAATAATAAAATACTTAATATGAAATTTATTTTGCACTGCTAATAGGCCTTATTATGTTCAATTCACAATGATTAGCTATATTTCTTGATTGTATTAACATTTGAAATATGTTTTCGCTTTCGCTCTTTTTATCGCCTTCCCTTAAAGTTACTAGTAGTAGGTACAGTTGACTCAGTATACTTAGGAGCCAGTGGCGTGCGTTTCATAAAGACAGAAAGACAGTGCCTACCCTACCTAATTCAGTATAATCTTGTTCTGATATCTATTATTATTTTATCTACGAGTCCGACGAGTACCTACTTACTAACAATAAACAAAAAAAAATCAACAAACAGTCGCTCCAAGCAAGCTCGTTCAGTATTGTATTGCGCGGCACTAGCGCCGCGACGACCTGAGTACCAGAAGTGCCTCGGGAAAGACACAAACTATTCGAGTCTAAATGTTTATATGTGTGCTCTCGTGGCCATGCGAATTGAATGGGTGTGCGTTCCTATAAATACGTAGCACACAATGTCACAATAACGCACACAACCGTACAGAATAGGCAGTGTCTTTTTCAGAACACGACAAATTACGAAATTGTCCGATGTTTTCCGAACCGAAATTAGCTATACAACTATTTTAAAAAGTTGCATTGTTTCATTTATATTGCACCCTAGCTTACACTATTTCCTTTTGTCGTATTAGTTTTTGCACTAGCTCCGAGTTTGTGACTAGTTTCGTGGCCATTGTTTGTTTGATTCGTTTTGGTTTGTGATGTGAGCCATAATAATTGGTATTTAAAGAGTTTAACGTCGATAATAGTGTGAAAAATGGATAATATTCACTGTGAAAGTTGTTCAGGTGGTGTGTGTATAGAGAAAATAAAAAATGATGCGTTTTCAAAACTATCATTCGGTGATAAAAAACAAGTGATTGTAAAAGGTCGTTGTACACCGGATTTGCAATTAGTACAAACTAAAGGTAAAGTCAATCGTAAATTCAATACAAAACAATATGATTCATATTATTGGCTCACAGGTTGCATACATAGCAATAGGTTGTTCTGCTTCCCTTGTCTACTATTTTCAAACAATAAAGCGGTCTGGAACGATACCGGTTACATCGATATTCATAACTTTCCTACTGCAGCTAAAAAACATGACCAATCTGAGAAACACCTAGAAGCTTCCCTTAAATATCACACCTTTGGAAAAAATCGTATTGAGACGCGTTTAAATTCACAGATACAAATCGACATTGATAGACATAACGCGAAAGTCGATCGGAACCGAAATATTTTTCAGCGACTTATTGACATTGTTTGCTATTTGGAGAAACAAGAGCTCGCTTTTCGTGGACATGACGAATCTGCTTCGTCAGAGAATAGGGGACATTATTTAGAGCTGGTCGACGTGCTCGCGAAATACGACGGAGTTTTGGAAAACCATTTGCAAAATTGCACTAGCTCATTTACGGGTTTATCAAATCGAATTCAAAATGACCTAATCTCCAGTGTAGCGTCTGTAATGATTCAAACAATAAAACAAGAAATTGCTTCCACTGATTTTGTTGCTGTGATGGTCGATGAAACACCAGACGTAAGTGGAAAAGAGCAACTAGTACTGGTTTTAAGGTATTTTCGTGAGTCAGAAGTGTTTGATCGATTTATAAAATATATTGACGTAAGTTCCGACCGTACCGCGAAAACTTTAAGTGCCATCATACTGAAGATTTTATCAGAATTTAACTGTTTGGCGAAATTAATAGCTCAGACATACGATGGTGCTGCTGTGTTATCATCTGAACGGAACGGCGTTCAGACGATGATTCGCCAGCAGTGTCCTCTTGCTGAGTACGTTTGGTGTTCCGCCCATGTCCTTAATTTGATACTTTCCAAGTCGTGCGAACGTATTCATGAAACTAAAAGTTTTTTCAGTCGCATAAAAACATTAGCCAATTTCTTTAATAATAGTACCAAAAGGCAAAACCACTACAATAAAATGGCTGATATGAAAAAATTGCCTCGCGTTGCTGACACTCGATGGACTTACAATTCGCGTACTGTAAATGTCATTTTCAATTCTTCTTCACATTTAATTGATTTATTTGAGGATATGGCTGAACACATAGAGTCCTGGGATGGCGAGACGTTAGATCAAGTTTCCTCTTTATTATACAATTTAAAAGACTTTGAATTCCAGTTTTTACTCCATGTATTTAACGAAATATTCGCAGAAACTGATGTGCTTTACGAAATTATGCAAAAAAAGACGTCGGATGTGATTTATTGCGTCAAAAAAATTTATGAGTTTGAATCTTTTTTAGAATCATTTAGATCTAGGTTTGAATTCATTTTTGAAAGCGTAAAAAAAATAACCGGACCGCCAAAACGGAAACGTAATGTTGTGGACGCCAAAATAAATTATAAGCGGATTTTTATTGAAATTATAGACAATATATCGAACGAATGTCGCGACCGTTATAAAAATCTGAAAGAGTTAAAATTTTTTGGACTACTATCATGCGAAAATTTCAATAATTATAATGACAATTTTCCGGTTGAATTAGTAACGCAATTCGTAAATGTTTATAAATCACACAACTTTAACTTAGACCGCCTAATCAATGAGCTCAAATGTGTTTATAAATCTGCGGAATTCAAAAACCTTAGTATTTACAAAATCATAGAACATTTTTACGAAAATAACATAAATACAGTTTTCCCCGAAGTACTGCGGTTGGCAAAATTAATTGTTACAGTTCCGGCGAGCAGTGCTTCTACTGAAAGGTCATTCTCGTCACTAAAACGTATACACACCTACTTAAGAAATACACAAGGCCAGAAACGTCTTACAGATCTTTCCATGGTTTCAATAGAAAAAAAACTTCTTACGGAAATGAAACGCCTTCCCAACTTTTACGATTCCATATTGCAGATATTCTTACAGAAAGATAGACGTGTAGATTTAATTTACAAATAAAAAAATCTTAAAATAACTTTAAAGCTCTTGCAAACAGACGTGACACGCGATGCAAGTCGCTCCTGTTTGAAGGTGCCTTTATAGATTCGTCCGTACCTATACTCACACCACCATCGTTTCACTGCTATTACATAATTTTACAAATACTGAACATCAAACAAACGCGCCGAAAGGCCACTTTGAATATCCGTAAATTGATATGTCTATAAAATCAGTCAATGTATGGATATTTGAGGTGGCTATTACCTACGTCATTATTTAATCGACAAGACGACGAACCAAAACCAACATGCAGTAAGTATTTTGGCTTTTAAAATTTTCTGTCTACCCTGTCTAAAAACTCTGTGCACGCCACTGTTAGGAGCCATCGAAAATTGCCTAATAATTATAAAATTTTGTGTCTGTGCTAGTGATGGGTAATTTTCGGAAATTTTTCAAAGCTTGGAAATTTTTCCGTTCATTTTTCCGAAAAATAACAATATGGAAAAATATTGTTTACTGTAAAATGTTGACTACAGGAATTAAAATAACATATGAATTAAAGGGTTTTATTTATACTGAACATATTTACTGACTGACTGAATGAATGACTGACTGATTGATTGAATAAAATGACTGACCGACTGACAAATCAACGCACAGCCGAAACTACTGGGTCTAGGAACGTGAAATTTTGCACACGGCTTCCTTTTATAATTTAACACATTAGGCGCGGCAGACGCACATGCGCGTTTTCATAACTTTCTTCGAGTGCGGCGCGCCGCACATGTGCGTTCGTTGTGCATCTCTATTGTTTCGAAAACATCGTAAAAAAAGGGTCGGTAAGGGTGTAGCATAAAGAAGCGTTTGCATAAAGAATTCAGCAGAGAATGTGTTAAGGGAGCACTAAGAAGGGGCTATTGGAAATTCAATCTTATAGGGGGTGAAAAGGGAGGTTTTTGTTTGTATGAAAAATCTTATTCCTTGAGTTAATAAACTTGAAACTTGGCACGAATACATATTTATGTTAATTATGAACTTTTTCATTTTTGTTTTTCTAAACTACCCCCCCTAAAGGGGAATTTTGTGTGTCAAAGTTTGTATTGAAGAATTTTAACGCACTGACCGATTAACTCTAAACTCACTATTTATACATAAGACTAAAAATAAAGAATACTTTCATCAGAGTTTTTCGAAATATACCCCTTACGGGGTGCAAATGGGCAGTCAATTTTGCAGGGGAGGATTTTACTGCGTGGCTTGATTAACTCGAAAAGAACAATGGCGAATTCTTATTTGAACGTCTAAAAGTGACACTTATACAAAATAAATTCAATTAATTATCTATGTTCTTTTATGCTATCATATTATCTAATTAAGGCCAAATAAAAAAATATATTCATTGAAAAGTTTTTTGACTACTTCGTTCTAAAAGGTTAGGAAATTGTTGGTTGGATTGGCAATACTAAAATTGCCATTTTATGTTTATTTTCCTAAACAGCATAATTGTCGTGGTGTTGTTATCATTTTTAGTTTGTTATTTTATTTACATGGAGTAAATAATATGTCGGCGCCTCCGCTTTTCTAGACTGTCAATTGACATGTTGTAGAAATGGCAACGTCAAAAACGAACACCAAGCACTCTGGTAAGGCGGCCATCTTGTAAAATGAGCAGGTAACTTCGGATTTTGATAAGGTGCGCACGCAACCATGTGGTCGGTGGACGTTATATTTTAATCGCATCCCTCTTAATCTAAGCGATCTATTATTATTTTGTGAAGTGTTTGATTGAATTATCGAGAATTAGAAGTGGAGTGATTGTGATAGGTGTTATTTTTTGAAATACTGCCTTTCTACCCGATAATCCACGCCTACCTGAACATGGTCGGGGCCTCCGCTTCTCTAGACTTAATTGACTTGTTGTACAAATGTCAACCTCAAAAACGAACATCGAGAACTGGTGAGGCGGCCATCTTGTAAAACGAGCATGGAACTCCTGGTCGGTGGACGTTTTATTTTAATCGCATCCCTCTTAATCTAAGCGATCTATAATTATTTTGCGAAGTGTTTGATTGAATTGTGGAGAACTAGAAGTGGAGTGATTGTGTGTGTTATTTTATTGACAGACTGCCTTCCTACCCGATAATTCACGCCTACCTGGGGACCGATTCTACTAATTTGCAACGTTAGGTACACGTTCAATTGAGTTTCAACAACAGTTCAGTTTCGATCGCCGTTCGACAGTTACCAAAAAAGTCATTCAACTATTCTATAATCAAAATGGAAACTAAACTTAAACCGAATCGCAACGGGAACTTAACAGCGGGTAACCTGTGTGACCAACATTCCAAATAGTATGTTATAATAATACCACAGAAAAAAAAAGTTGAATCTAATAATATTACTAAATACGAATAAGTGCTACTAAAAGTATTTTTAATACAAAAACATATCTAGACCATACTTGACTTATACTTTTAGCCTGTATAATTTTTGTAACATTTCAACTTTATAAATAATAAAAACTCAGAAGAACGTTTCGTTTTCGGCCCCAGCTTGCGAAATCTGTGAAACGAAACGTTTCAATTATGTCAAAAAGATAATGATGCGACTAAACGTCACGCTCATGTTCGGTTTTGTTAGCAGAATAGCTTTTGAGATTGTTTCGATCGATCGGTGACTGCACTGAAACGTAACCGCAGTTGGATCGTTGTTACATTAGTGGAATGCGAATACGCTCAAAAGCCGTGGTTTAGCTGCCATTCAATTGCGATTTTTTAACAATTTTATTAGTAGAATCGGCCCCCTGAACATGGAGAACACATTAAATGAAAGTCGAAAGACTTCAATAAATAATACATTTATTTTGTTGTATATTTGAGTTTATTGTGTTCTTCCTTAGATAAAAGTATTGCAGCAAGTAGGAAAATATCAAATGTTATGGCAATTCTGAACTAAAAGACTAGTATTCAAAGTCTTAAAAAATATTTATTAGTGGTTGACATTGACAACCGTTGACAGTTTACAACTCTTAACCGTTGTTTAAAATTGCAACACTGAATATCTATTAATCTGACCCTTCTCTAACAAAAAATGTTGCACAAACTAGTTTAGAAGATGACGCTGAGTTAAATAAGGTATTTTTCATTTCAAGACGTAGTGATTTAATTTCAAATAAAAAAATGTATGGGAAGCTGCCACTGTTTTTTGAATAAATAATCATTAACACAAGTTTTGGAAACATCTTAAACGATTTTTCAAAATTCCACCCTTGTGAGGGTGAAACGTGGGGATACAGTTTATTTGAAAAATCTTATTTCTTTGTTCTATAAACTTAAAAATGGCCCGAATACTTATTTTTATACTTAAATGATAAAGATCGTATACATGAATTTTCGAAAACAATATTTCACAAGGGAGGCTTTACCCCTTCGAAAATTTTTCAAAAGTTGGAAATTTTTCGGTTTTAAAAGTATTATTTACTGTAAAATTTTGACTTCAGGAAGTAAAATAACACAGAGTTTAAAGGGTTTTATTTACATTCAAAGGCTTTTATTACATTAACACATATAGGTATTCTGTTGAAGAATCCGAATCATCACTGGCGAAAAGTATCAATATTTTCTACTGCATCTACACAAACAAAAAATCTTCAGTTGGTGGGTTTTATATCACCAACAAGTTTCAGAGAAAAACCGATCTAGTTATACAAACCCGAAAATTAACCAAACCCAGGAAAAGAACCCGCCAAAATTAAGTCAGCTGTAGAAGAACAGCGCAATACAAGCGAAATTAATCATAACTCTAAAATGAATGAGTATGAATGCCCTGATTTTTGCTTTTTAATGTTAGAAGAATAATTGCAATATGTACTACCACCGTACATGAGAAACTTACTATTTTTAAAACTTGTAGACGGTTATAAAGGATAACATGTGAATGTGGACCAAGTAACAGTTCAGTTTAATGCTCCGATTGGACGTGATTAAGTACAGTAGTCCAATTAGTCCTCAATCTTTTTGGCCAGCACCCTAATGGCGATACAACCTATCAATCAAATCTGAATCATTTTGAAGCAAATTGCTAATCCATTGCTTCGCATGCTCGAAATATTATCTGATCGACAACGTAAATAACGCAGTGAATGTTTTTGAACTGTCAAAAAGAAACTGATTCCAATGATGTACCTATTACGCAATTTGCTCCGCGGGTTGAAGTGAGCGCAACCGCCATCTAGCGCCATCTGCACATGGTATTTTCCCAATTGAGCATTCTGCGCATCGTCGTCGGCTCACGTCTACCCGGCCAAACAGAACTACTTGATACTTATAGTTCACATTGTAATTTCTTCTGATTTATGTATATAATTTTCAATAAGAAAACATTATGGCAAGAATTACAAATTGTTAAAGATTAGATATTTATAATTTTTCAGTAAAGTAAAAAGAAAGAAAAAATGTCTATTCTGCACAAACAAAACGCACGTTATAAAAAAAAGACCTAAAGTAATCAATGACACACATGCAAAGCAGGCAAAAGACCTTAGAATAATAACTACAGCAAAAAGTCTCGTATTCAAGCGTTCATTGCTTGATGTGAGAGTACACATAATAGTCTTACTTTTTTTCTAATCTTTAATCACAGTCAGCTTTTTGATTTGGAAAAATATCGGAAAAGTATTGGAAAAATATTTGAAAAATATTGGAAAAATATTTTTATTCTTTTCTTTTCCTTCCGAAATTTTTCCATTACCCATCAGTAGTCTGTGCTATATGTATCTTTTGTTTAATATACTATGTAGTCACAAGAATATTTGTAATATTTATACAAATTATGAATACAACAGTCCGTTCCATCACTAAAATAACTGATGTCACTCGGAAAGCTAATCTGCTGCATGTCAGACGATGAATGACACACTGGGTTGTAAGTAAGGTTGGCCACCTTACTTACAACCCAGTGTGTCCCGCACACCGCGGCAGGCTCAGCCGGAGATGGCAGGATGAGCTGGACTCCTTTAATAAAGATTGGTCCTTGGCAGCTCATAAGTACGAAATACTCATAAGTACGAAATACTCATAAGTACGAAATATCTCAGTAATATAATATAAATTAGATTTTGTTCAGACGCCAGCAGGTCAAACTACCTGAAACTGTCAAATTTTCCCAATCAACCTTGAACCTAATGCTTTAGCGATGAAGTAGAAAATCTATTAAAGAAAGACAGGTTGTAGTAGCTTGATGTGCTGGCGTCTTTACATACATACATTCTGTATCTCTGACTTATTATGTAGTTATCTGTGATTCTTGTTGTTATTTGCAATGAAAACGAAAACAATCGCTGTTTAGACTCTCTGAATCACATGTCAAAGCTTTCAAGGAACTGTCAGTCTGTCACACAAATGACAGACTATGATACTCGTCTGTCAAAAAGAAAGATTGATTTGTTTCCTACTATTTTCGGACTTTCGTTCGGTAAATGCGATATTAAATACTCTGTCTCGAATGCGGTCTCGTGTTTATGTTTATTACTAGTTTAGCTTTATAACAGCCGTCGTAAAAAATTGCATACATCGTGAATAATAGTGAATCTCATTGTGTAATCGACGCCGTGTTTAGGTAGCCAGTGTTCTTAATTTCCTTAACCGGGTGAGTAAGTTGTTTATATTACATTAAGCAAGTACCAATTAAAAAAAGTTAGTAACAAAATAGTTTAGGTTATCTATCAGATTAATTTGCCTTTCGGGAAATTGGTCAATTTCCAGTAATAATGAATTGGGTACTTTTAAGGAAAAATCCATAATACCTACATAATGTTTTACCTTATTGCATAAAATAGAAATATCGTACAAAACGTACGATATTTCACTTGATTTAAATAAGTTTTAAATTTCGGCCAGTTTTGAAACATTTAAGTACATTTGGTCATTTTTTTCTATTTAAACTTACTCGCCTTACTTGAGCTACTTGAGCTTACTGCCTTTTATTTGGACAGTTAAATGATAAAGAGTAGCCTAGTATAAATAGTAGTAGGTAGTAAAATTATTTGTAAAAGATCTTGCCAGGAGAACCTACCACAGATATGCAACGTGTTTATGCCACAAGGCCAAAAGAAAAACATACCTAAAAAATGGTTAGCACAGTAACTATGTTAATACCTCTCGGTATGCTATTAACCGGTTATACATAGGGATAAAAACGTTATCAAAATTTTATTTTCATTGAATTTTCAATATAATTAGACATAATTTGTTGGCCTTATCACATTCCATTCCCATATAAATCAAATTTTAATAATCTCTATACATAATTTCAAGAATCAGTGAATGGTTAGCTGGAGAGGGTTAATTTTTTTCATTTCATGTTCAAACAACACTGACAAATTGAATTAGGAATAAACATTCATCTGCTCCTTTCATTCCATTTTTCGTTCATTTGGTAGGCAAATTCAACATTGTTGGATTAGTTCATGAATTCATTTATTTTTCACTTTTAATTCATTTTGTCTTCACACTTTACTTCTAATGAAAGACGCCAAATTAAAGACAAAAATGAACAAAAAGTGAAGCATCTGATAGCTGCTTTACAAGAAACTGTCTCATTCATCATCCTATTGCTGATATCTTTCTTCCATACATCTCTACAGGTTGACTTGTAATTTAACATATTTGTTCCAGGACATGGTAGCCACACATGATTATCAGACAATTCTTTAACACATTATCTGCTTAATTCTTAGCGAAATGAATGCAAACGCTTCTTTATGCTACACAAATCCTGTGTGACAAACGCTCGGGTGCGTGCAAAAAATATCTTGAGTGTTACCAACCCTTATTTTACGATGTTTTCGAAACAATAGAGACGCACAACGAACGCACAGGTGCGGCGCGCCGCACTCGAAGAAAGTTATGTAAATTGTATGGACGCGCATACGCGCCGTCAAGCACCTGGTGAACGTCCGAAAACGCGCATATGCGTCTGTCGCGCCTAATGTATTAATATTCAAGAATTTGCAAGTTCAACCTTTGCCTGCATTATAAACTGTTTCATCAGCATCTCTAAATATTTTTTTTTTTACTTTTTTACCTCGTTGTATAGCTGATTAAATGAAGATGTCTTCCCCATAATTTGTATGCTTATTGCCGTAGCAAAATTTTGAGATAACTGGTGTCCAAAGTTCATGTATTTAGATGATTTTTGAAAAGGAGGATAAACTTTTTCCTTTAACTGTTTGTTCCAGGAAATTTGGTTACGTACATCAAAAGGTTTGTTAAAGTATTAGGTACCCAATGGAATATCAATGAAAGCCATTCAATTTGAGAGTTGAGGAAAGTGATATTTAGTGACGAATTTTGGGAAAATTTTAAAAATAAGTAATAACGTTAAAATTGGGTTTTCTCGAATCAATTGAATCCCACGAATTTTTACCTAGGCTTTATGGGGTGCTTTTGTGTTGTAAATGGGTCACAGGAGCTTGTGGCTAACTAATAACAGCCGCATGGGTCAGTCCATCAGGTTACGCTACGCTTGCCGCAGTTGGTCTGTAGATGGGTGACCATCTTTTCATACCGAGACTCCTCCGTGCCTCGGAAAGCACGTTAAGCCGTTGGTCCCGGCTGTCAGTTGTGGATCTTTGACAGTCGTTACGGGTCGTCAGAAGCCCGAAAGTCTGACAACCAGTCTTACCAAGGGGTATTGTATTACCCAGTAAGTGGGTTGTGGAGGTCAGATAGGCAGTCGCTCCATGTAAAATACTAGTATTCAGCTGCATCCGGTTAGACTGGAAGCCGACCCCAACATAGTTGGGAAAAGGCTAGGCAGATTGATTTGATTGGGTCACAGTATCATGTCCTGGAAGGGATACGTCAAATTACAAATGGCTCTGTACAAATGACATCTCAAAGGTCGCCCCCTTTCTAGACATATCATCATTCACACAATCCATACATTGTTTCTTTGGTCTTTTTCTGCACCTGTGATCATCCAGATTCATTAACTGTCTAGTTGAATGTCCAAAAGAGTTTTATTTAATAATGCAGCAGTGCCTGTATCAGTGGGCCACGGAAGGTATGTTTATTTTTTTGCCAGATTGCGAATATTCCGCCATATTAAAAGCCGGATAGTCGGATACCTGGCTGAACCAAGTAAAAATAGTTCATAGTCATCAGCCTGTAACATTCCCACTGCTGGGATGTTATGTGACATCGATTTTTGGTTCTAGGACATCAATCAATCAATCAGTTTATTTGTGAAACATAGGTGTTTATAGAAATAGGGGGTGTGCTATGTTTTGTCATAATTAAGCCATACAAAATAAGTGACTCATTAGGTGTCATTACGTCATTATGCCATTCAAATTCAAGTCATTATGCAATTAATTAATACATGAAAAGAAAAAAATAAAAAAAAGAAACATCAAAAACAATAAAATTAATAGATAGATAAAAAATGCATCATTATAATAATTGGTCGTTAAAAAATGCATCATTATAATAATTGGTCGTTAAAAAATGCATCATTATAAATTCGTCTACAGTATAATAACATTTGTCAATTAATAATTTCATAAGAGCTTTGAGACATGGCGGTTTCCTTCACCGTTTTGAGAGCAGTGGTGATGAAATAATTACTTACTTACACAAGTAAAGCGCCTGTCAGGGTTCGAACCTACGACCTACAACTCACTAGTCGCGGCCGTTACCACTGCGCCACCACTGCTCGTAACTGCTGAAGCAAATAGATAATTATTGGTAAATTGTCAATTTTATTTATTTCAATTTATACTTAGTCCTTGAATATTGAGGATAATATTTTTTTTTTTTTGCAGGAAATCTACAGGAAATGAGAAAGATATTGCGGTTGTATTTATAATTTTGATCAATATTTAAGTAAACACGTAGAAAGTATCCTCTCTTATCGTAGTATTTGTAAGTCGTAGTTTATTAAAAAACCGGCCAAGTGCGTGTCGGACTATACAATGAAGGGTTCCGTAGTTGGGATGAATCCCAAGAACAAACTTAATATTGTAGGTGAAAAACATGTTCTTCCATACATTCCAACTGCAAATGTAAGTTAGTACGCACAATATTGAGAGATTTACCATGTTGTTTTAGGACCATAGACTTCTTGTAGGTTTCCTGTAATCCATAGGTATTGAACTATTTTCTGTATTTTTTTTTTTCAAAATTTTAGGCTCGGTACTTTCGGGGAATGGTCAATTTTCGTTTATTTTCTTAAATAAATTTAAAACGATTTATTTTAAAATTATAAAAATATATATATTTGAGACCCTCACAGTAAGCCCTTTCACTTGATATGTCACACGGTACAGTTTGCGAAACTTTTCTTTTCAAATTTCTTGTTTACCCCCAAAATTGACCCTCATATTCAAAATTCATTTTTTTACGTTACACGTCCGTGTTTGGATCACAGAAATACATACGTGTACCAAATTTCAACTTAATCGGTTCATTAGATTCGGAGCAAATCGGTTGTGACAGACGGACAGACAGACACGAGTGATCCTATAAGGGTTCCGTTTTTCCTTTTGAGGTACGGAACCCTAAAAATAACCAGTATCTGTCGGATATTGATCCAGTATCTGGAAAAGTTCCACGCTTATATTATAATATATTCCGCCCACTGAGAGAATTATTCCTGACAGCTGTCAGTTGGACACGATTAGGAACTAATAAAGTTTAAATTCGTAAAGCGTATTCTTTTGTATTCAGCTTTGCAGTCCTTCCATAGTTTATTGGACCTGTGATTTTGTATCACAGTGATCTTCATTATCATTGCTATAAGGTTGCTGTCAGACGTGAAGTAACTGTGAAACGATTGTCAGGAACGCATTTCTTATCGGAATGCGTGTAAGATGGGACACTCCGCAAAATCATTTAAATAAAAAGCGACTCCTGCTACGACACAATAAAGTGCAATTCAGGTCGCACAACGCTTATTACCTACAAGTTGCCTCTCTTTTTATCGCGTAACTCTTATACCATCTGACTCTTGGGTTGTCTTCTTTTACGACGCGGCGCGGCGTGTGAGTGAGTATCGAACTGACCGTTTGAGCCGGCCGGTGCGCGGCAGCCCGCACTGAATTGGCCCAGTGAGATAGGCCTAAACCGCGGAGTGGCCCATCTGTATTAATCTGTGGTAGTAGTTAGTTTTTCTTTATAACAGTCTACATAATATTTTTTTTTTTTTGTGAAGATTCGAACTGGTCTGACATGCAGTAAGACAACAACGTTCAAAGGTTCTATCGTTTATCATCGGAAAAACTCAAATATAACGAATAAAATGTGACTATCGACCAATAGAAAGTGATTTATATTCCCACCTAAATTATTATAGATTGGCGCACTAATTCCGTAACTCCCTTATTGGACCAGCCACATTTAATTCAGCAAAGTTCTGTTTTTCCAAATTTAAACGATCAAGCCTATGAACGTTGTCGTAATGTACGTATACTTTATAAAGCAATTAACTATTTATTTTTTATGTTTTCAGCTTTCTTCAAAGGCAGGTCAGACTGATCTTGAAGCTGGTTTGGCTCCGTCTTGTTTCGGACTGCACGGAGAGGCACTCCGGAAATTGCTGCTTACACAGAAATTCGGTAATAAACTACATACACATACATATTTTTTTTACCTATAATAAAATAATAACGAAGAATTTTTGTCCGTTGGTCTGGATGCATGTTCCGGATTGGCGCAAAAACGGGTTGTACGCATGCGACGTATACAGGGTTATTGGTAAAACACCAACAACCTCTTAAGGGGTCATTGTACTCATAATTATAAACAACTTTTACTATAGGACCAAACCAGAAATCGCGAAAAAAAATCTGCTGTTCAGTACATTTTGACGAATGATGCGAACATAAATGTACTGAACAACTGATTCTTTTTTTTCGCGATTCCAAGTTTTGTCCCATAGTAAAAGTTGTTCATAATGATGAGTACAATGACCCCTTAAGAGGTTGCTTGTGTTTTACCAATAACCCTGTATAAATGCTACGTAGGTACTGCTGAAATAAAAAATATCCTATGTCGTAAACCCAGGTCATTCTTGGGTAACATTTTCCGGGGTATAAATTAATTGATTCGTCACTTGAACTCGACATTTTTAGCAGATTTACACAGATCGACTCCGAATTAAGCAAGAAATTAGTAATATGGCGGGATTATTTTAAATACATGCGCGCTCAGCATATCTATTACTGCGCATGAATGAGAAAGAACATAAACATTGTCGTGAGTTAATCACAGCGACCAACTACTCTTATCGTTTAAGTAGTCGTTTATTGAATAGTATGCCTTTGAACAATGGTTAGATTTTTCTTTAGCTTTAAACGCATTGAAGGGTAAATCTAGCAAAGAAGAGGGTAGCTTGTTATAAAAGGTTATACCAAGCCTAGCAAAGAAGAGGGTAGCTTGTTATAAAAGGTTATACCAAGCCTAGCAAAGAAGAGGGTAGCTTGTTATAAAAGGTTATACCAAGCCTAGCAAAGAAGAAGGTAGCTTGTTATAAAAGGTTATACCAAGCCTAACAAAGAAGAGGGTAGCTTGTTATAAAAGGTTATACCAAGCCTAGCAAAGAAGAGGGTAGCTTGTTATAAAAGGTTAGACCAAGCCTAGCAAAGAATAGGGTAGCTTGTTATAAAAGGTTATACCAAGCCTAGCAAAGAAGAGGGTAGCTTGTTATAAAAGGTTATACCAAGCCTAGCAAAGAAGAGGGTAGCTTGTTATAAAAGGTTATACCAAGCCTAGCAAAGAAGAGGGTAGCTTGTTATAAAAGGTTATACCAAGCCTAGCAAAGAAGAGGGTAGCTTGTTATAAAAGGTTATACCAAGCCTAGCAAAGAAGAGGGTAGCTTGTTATAAAAGGTTATACCAAGCCTAGCAAAGAAGAGGGTAGCTTGTTATAAAAGGTTATACCAAGCCTAGCAAAGAAGAGGGTAGCTTGTTATAAAAGGTTATACCAAGCCTAGCAAATGAATTATGAAAATATCCTACACTGTCCCGCTGAGCGAAGGCCTCCCTCAAATCTCTTATTAGTATAGATTATATTTATTACTATATACGTAGATATCATGATTGAATTTCCGATTTCCAGCTTTTTATCAAGGCCTCTGTGGTCTTCATAAAAGTCGTTACTCTCTTATGTTCATAGTAATTTTGATGTTATCACTTGTCAGTAACATCATGAATACCTATTATGGTACAAATAGTAGATTGGACAACTAGTACATAAAAGAAGCCATTTTACCCCGAGATGATGCGGCAAGGGTGGATAATTAATGCCCTGCTGCTTTTCACTTCTATTAAGAGAAAATGAAACAGGCGTAAAATCAGTTTTCACTGTTCAAAAATGTTGCAAAAGTGAAGAAGAGAATAGTTTTTCCCGCAACTAAACATTTTAAAAGTCTTTTTTTTTAATTTTCAACATGTCATTCGAATTGGGGACTTCATACTGCCAAGTCATAAAAAAGTTTTTTTTGCGTTTTTAAATAATAAATTACAACTATTTTATCTGGTTTTATTAAATTAACGATAGAAAACACGGACGTGATATACCTAAATTAAAGCAGATGATATTTCATTTGCTTTAATTTATATCACTTCCGTGTTTAATGGCTTTAATTAGTGACGTTTTATTGTGCGTGTGGCTGTTGGGCCTGACTGTCTTAGAAAAAAAAATACATTATGCACTTATGAGTATAAATAGCGACTTGATGTCGCCCATGCACAACATAAAGACGAACTTTTAGAACATGAGAAGTGAAAATAACATAACATAACATCACGCCTGTAATCCCCGAAGTGTTAGGCAGAAGTGTACCTTTTTTTTTTTGTGGATGGGAAATCATCAAATAACTTCTCCTGCTCTGGGTGGAGCGGAAGGGCGTGTCAGACTTTTACTGACTAAAACCCACCCGTGTTCCTTCAGTTGCCTATGCCAGGGCCACGGTATCTTTTTCAAACAACCCGCGACCCCAGCGACATCGGCCCTATTGGAACCCATCTTTTGCTGACATCTCTTTGAGGCGCGCGTGGAACACAACGCGCCGTCGACCCGGGCCTGGTCCTCACCGGACGGCGAGCTACCCACTACTCACCGTCCGCAAGCTCGCGCCTACGGGTGGCCGGGAATCGGCTATCGATTCCCGCCGCCCAGGGCGTCTCCTGCGGCGACTGAGGGCGTGAGGCTGCCTCTCCCTCACGCGTTCCGCCTCCTTCGCGAGCATTACCGCTTCGCAGAAGGAGGTGACGGCCTCCCATGCACTCTCGCTCCGCACCATGGCCTGGACCAGGCTCGGACGCGAGAGATCGCCGCCGCCGATCGCCTCCGTGAGAACACGGCGGTGCTCTGCCCAAGCCGGGCAGACCTCCACTGTATGCTCCACCGTGTCCTCTGGGCGATCCACACAATGTTGACACCCGGGCGTTTCCTCCCGCCTTATGCGAAACAGGAACCTCCCGAAACAACCGTGTCCGGTGAGGACCTGCGTCAGGCGGAAGGTGAGGACGCCGTGGCGCCTCTCTAACCACTCCTCAAAGAGGGGACTTATCGCCGCAATTGTGGCGTGCCCAGCGCTGGGCTGCGACAGTCGCACTCTCCATGTCGCCATGAGATCCCGCCGGAGCTCTGTCCGCTGTACCGTGATTTCTCGCGGCAGCGGAGTTACGCCCCGGCGTTTCGCCTCCTCGCTCCACTCCCACACGTGCGCGAGGACTTTCGCCTCCAGATCCCACGGCGGCAGGCAGAAGTATACCTACAGTACGCTCCACATGTCGCCCCCTATGGGCGAGCCTATTGCCAACATTAGCGACTATAATGTACCCGGAGAAAAAGTATCCCATATTTTAATCCAGACCGTAGTCTACATGTGTGTCAATTTTCGTCCAAATCCGTTCAGCTGGTAAGAGGCCGTATATTAAATTTTGCCGATTTCGCTGATTTATGTGATTTTAAAGACTTTACTTTACAGTTAAAATACTGTATTTCTTTAAGTTTTAATGCACAACATGAAATATCATTTCATTTGTGGTCCGATGAATGAGCTACTTTTTTATTTTTATTAGGTATATTATATAATTTTTCTATCGACCTAAAACTGATGTTTTGTGAATTTTTGCCGTAATGATTAGAATATCACATATTTACGAATCGTTTTGATGTCAAGTTTATGAAAAAAATACAATGCATTCTTGTGAAAGTCGTCTATATAATGAATGCATCACTTTTTACAACTTTCATATATAATTTTGAGTAAAAAAATATTTAACTTAGCCAAAGCTAAGAGGCTCTGGCGACGTAAAACTGGTGGATGCAAAGCTTCATAGCTTGGCTCATCACCGCACGGTTGCCTGCTTGTCGGGTCTTCTATAGACTGTACTTCGGTGAGTGTGCTCAGGAACTCCACAATCTCATTCCAACGGCCGCCTTCTACCATCGAACATCTAGACGCACTGCAAGTTATCATCCATACCTAGTTGCCATTCCACCTACACGCACTAAGCGCTTCCAAACATCCTTCATAATGCGCACGGCAAAAGAGTGGAACTCGCTACCTGCGTCTGTGTGTCTTTCCCGAGCGCATACATCCCGAATCTCTTCAAAGTTAGAGTGAACAGGCTGCTTCTGGGTAAGCTCACTCCATCGTAGACTTCGTCTCTGTCACCTCTGACCTAGACTAAAGTCAAAAACAAACCCATCTCAAATACAACATAAAATAAAATAAAGTTCATAAAATTAAAACAATAGAAATAAACTTCAGTTCAAAATCAATCAATTTCCTAAAAAAAAAAAAATGCAAAAAATTGGCAATATTAAATCTTTTAAAACAACCTCATTCTCGCATTATTATAATACTCGACGCAAAATAAAAATTCGCTCATTCATTAGATTATAATTGAAATGATCTTTCATGAACCTTCTATGCACAGGCACATTTAAAACTAGCTTATTAAAAAAAAGTGTGATCTGTATGGCTCCTGTTATCTTTAATAAAATTCCTGAACACATGAATACCTTGCCATTGATGAAATTTAAAAAATGTTTTACAGAATTACTTGTAGACAAATGTTATTATTCTGTTCAGGATTTCCTAAATGATACATTATAACTACTTATTTGCCTTATTCAACTTTGTTGTATAATAAGTATTGTATTTGCATGCCAACAAGGCAGAATGCACACGGTTCTTTATTATGTTATTTTCGATCCTATTTGTATGTACCTGCATTCTTAGCAAATAAAGTCCTATTCTATTCTATTCTATTCATGTTGTGCATTAAAACTTACAGGAATACAGTATTTTCACGGTAAAATCACGTAAATCATGCAAAATTTCGTATACGGCTTTTAAAAAGTGATTGACTAACAAACATCTCCCTAGTGTGACAGTTTACAAAACATGAAAGGTGAAGAATCCATAATCAAGTTTTTTTGTTTGAAATCGGGTCGAACTGAGTTATCATAATATGAATTTCAAATAGTTCTTCATTTCATGTGTACTAGTAGCGTGACGTGTCTCATTGTAGAACATTATGAAATTGTGAATTTTTAAAACCAGGCGTTGACGATGCGATAACGCAATGTATGGCGCCACAGAGTATTTGAGACAGAAGGTCCAATGGACGGAGTAGTGCAGATAGCAGCAGCCTACATTTTTTTGTTCTGTCGTAGTACCGTATCAGCCTGTTGCATCGAAAATTTAACATTGAGCAAGTCAAATGTAACTGATGTTCATCCTACGTGGAGTATTTTTATTTCCAATCCTGCAAATTTTTGAAAAGTTAAGAATATACATATATTATTTTCATATACAAGGTGTAACTTAAATAATACACAACCTCTTAAGGGGTCATTGTACTCATCTTTATGAACAACTTTTATTATGGGACCAAACCTGAAATCGCGAAAAAAATCAGCTGTTCAGTACATTTATTGTCGCATAATCCGTCAAAATCTACTAAACAGCTGATTACTTTTTTCATGATTTCAGGCTTGGTCCCATAGTAAAAGTTATTCATAACGATGAGTACAATGACCCCTTAAGAGGTTGTGCGTTATTTAAGTCATACCTTGTATAATTGGCTTAACGGCGCACGCCAGTAAATTTCGCCATCTTGATATTTCAGCCAATTTACACAAAACATTAATGAATTATACACCTCAACCTTCCTCATGAATCACTCCGTCCGTTGGTGAAATCCGTATGAAAGTCCGTTCGGTAGTTTTTAAGTTTACCGCGTTCAGACAGACAGGCAGACGCGGCGGGCGTGGGGACTCTATTTTATAGTATGTCAATCTGTCTAGCCTTTTCGCAACTATGTTGGGGTCGGCTTCCAGTCTAACCGGATGCAGCTGGATACCAGTATTTTACATGGAGCGACTGCCTATCTGACCTCCACAACCCAGTTTACTGCGTAATACGATACCCCTTGGTAAGACTGGTTGTCAGACTTTCGGGCTTCTGACGACCTGTAAAGACTGTCAAAGATTCTCGAATGACAGCCGGGACCAACGGCTTAACGTGCTTTCCGAGGCACGGAGGTGTCTCGGTATGAAAAGATGGTCACCTATCCACAGACCAACCCTGGCAAGCGTAGCTTAACCTGATGGATCGACCCGTGCGGCTTTTATGACTTAGCCACGAGCTGTTTGTTTTATAGTATGTAGTGATGAATATTCAAAGTCAAATCATTTATAACTGTACAATGAACTTTTGGCGCGTGGCCAAAATCAGGACTAATGCCGCCATCTTGTTTTTAGGGTTCTGTACCTCAAATGGAAAAAACGAAACCCTTATAGGATCACTCGTGTGTCTGTCTGACTGTCCGTCTGTCACAGCCAATTTGCTCCGAATCTAATGGACCGATTAAGTTGGGTACACGTATGAATTTCTGTGACCCAAACACGGACGTGTAACGTAAATAAATGAATTATTTCTTTTCATAAAAACCTAATTCGTACTTATTACAAACATTTTAATAAAATAAAAAATTTCAAATCGATCTAGCCGTTCTCAAATGATGCGCTTACCAAATGAACATCTTTTCATTCTTACCGACTTCAAAAAAAGGAGGAGGTTCTTAGTTCGTAGGAATCTTTTTTTTATATGTATGTTCCCCGATTACTCGAAGACGGCTGGACCGATTTGGATAATTCGTTTTTTATTTGAAAGGGTAGAGTATATTTCTAGTTGGTCCCATTGTCATCAGGTCAGGATCTTATGATGGGATCCTGGAGAAATCAAAATTTTATAGGCACATCTATAGCGATTTGGGTATTTTTTATAGTAACTCGTGCATTTGCTCTCGGAAAGCACCATTTAGTGAAGTGGAACTGATGATAAAGATCACAGATGGCCACGGGAACTACTTAATAATAAGTATCCCACAGGTTGCGATTCGTTTAGGTACTTTAATAAGGCTAAGTAATTTATGCTCGTCACAATACATATGGTGAAGTCGAGCTGATGGTGACTTCACCATAAGCTCCAGTTCTCCTGGTACTTACTAGGAGAACTCCTCAACAATTAACGTCTCTGCATCGGGAAAAGCAATATTTTGTGCAAGCGAACAATATTTAGGTGATGAATAGTTGACATTAGGCTATTGCAACTTAAATAAATTGCAAACTGACCCACAAAAAGTGAAAAATAAAAAGTTTTTTCCGAAAATACAACCGACTTCAAAAAAAAAAACCACTACAAAGTGAAAAATAACTTTAATTTCGGAAGTCGGTGGAAAAAAAACTAAAATACAGATTTAAAGACACCGGCTTCCGAAATTAAATTTATTTATCACTTTGTAGTATTTTTTTGCAAGTCGGTTGTATTTTCATAAGATTATTATTCTTGTATTGTATGAACTATTTTTCACTTAGAAATGTTTAAATGAAATAATGCCATATTTTCTAAAAAAATATAAGTACCTACTTATTTTTGCCGACCCTTATGGCAGTGGGCACTGCTGGAATTGTTTTATACCCAAAATGTTTGTTGATGACTGTAAGTACAATTTCCTGTACAAATATTTATGCAAAGAAAAGAATGAAAAATAATGTAATCTACCTACTTATATATTTGTTTATTAATGCCTTTTTTATGGGGGTCAAATAAGAAAATAAAAAAAAATTTGCAAACTGTACCGTATGGCATGTTAAATGAAAGGGCTTACTGTAAGAGTTTCAAATATATATATCATTATTTTTTTTTAAGTTATTTAAGAAAATAGACGAAAACTGACCATTCCCCTTTCCAAAACTACTGAGCCTAAAATTTTGAAAAAAAAAAAATGAAAATTTCACAATAATACAGGCTGTTGGACCGGTTTCCTTCCGGTGGTCCCTTCTCAGTCTTTTGACCACTTATCGGATGTCGTAATAATCGTTTCGATTATCGCACACTTTTTTAAAAAGTTTAATAGAGTAGGTTTTCTGATTATTATTGTGATACTGTGACTGCCATGTCGGCTCTAATCTGTCTGTCATACATCATTCAACATTTACGTCCATTGACACAATACTTTGAACATAACATAACGCCTGTATTTCCCTAAACCTAAAGGATGGGCAGAGGTGTAAATCACGCTCTCATTTCGAAAGTTAAATTTAAATCCCATATGACAGTCTATTGCGATTTAACACAAATCCTGACTTGCTTCAGAGTCAAAAATATTCATGATCGAGAGTCTTACAAGTAGAAGGAACAAGTTTATACATAATACACGTATAACATAACATTTCTGCTTGAGGATAGTTTTGGATTTTTATTTTCATTTTGGTATATTGGCGTGTGCTAGCTGACATATGGCAATGAACGTAACTTAATTTCATGTTTTGTTCCCTAATACTTAAATTATTTTGCGCAGTGCTGTATAAAATCAAATTTTTAGGGTTCCGTACCAAATTCCGTACGTCTGACGTAGCTAGTAGTATATATACAGGGTGTTTGGCAGAACGTTGAACATACGAAAATGGTGGATAGGTGGGGTCATCTGCTACTTACTCAGCCCTAATTTATTTGGCCCTGGCCCACTGGGTATTTTTAAAAAAAAATTTTTTTCTTTTTTCTTGTTTCACCGCTTTCTTAACTTTAAAGTGTAATTTTTATTAAAAATGGGTAAAACAGGCAATATTTTGTTTTTTATTTTAATCTTTGATGTTGGCAGATTCTTATAAAATTATTGCTTTGTTCAGATGTTAGCTAGAAAAAAAGTTATGAGTCTTCAAACTTACAGAAAGATGTAAAAAATACTTAAATGTTAATTTTAACTTGCATTAAAAAAAAAAAAACAAAAAATGATTGAGGAGTTCCAATTCTAGCAAAACATCCCTAGTGTGTGAGCTTTCTAATGGTATGTAATTTGCTTTTATAAAAAAAAAAAAACTTTAAGAGTTATTTCATAATTTTATCAAGTAGGAAATTTTTGACGAAACTCTACCTTTACGGAAAGTTAAATGTTTTGCGAAATTTAATACTGCAAAGTTGGTAAAAATTAAATGATCGATTGAAATTATGCTGTACCAGTTAGGTGCGATAATAAAACAATTAAATAAATTTAAATAATTTATTTAAATAAAATCACAGATGTTCAAATTGACGCCCTTCATTTGCAATACAGGTGCGGCATCTACGTCTGATTTCTACAGTTGTTGTGCGCAGCAGCATCTCCTGTCGCATAACTTCGAAAGCAGCATTAATTCGATTTAACAAATCTTCTCGACTTTCTACTTCTGTAGTGTAAACTAGTTCCTTTGCCCTTCCTCACACGTGAAAATCGAGCGGAGTGAGGTCGGGCGATCGTGGAGGCCAGGGAATTGGTCCTCCCCTGCCAATCCACGAATTTGGGAAACAATTATCCAAATGCTCACGTACAATTAGACTAAAGTGAGCTGGGCAACCATCGTGTTGAAAGACAATAGGCCTGTTTATGTCTACTTGGAACACTTCTTCCACTAATGGTGGTAAATCATTTATCAAAAAATCCAAGTAGTTGTTCGCATTGATGTTGTCGGGCAAATAATGAGGCCCTATTAGCTTATCGCCAATCACTCCTGCCCAGACATTCACACTGAATCTCCTCTGGAAGCCCCTATGTCTCTTCACGTGTGGGTTTTGATTTTTAAGTGTCCAATGGTGAAGATTGTGATAATTGACAATCCCTTCTTTGTCAAATTTGGACTCGTCCGTCCACAGAATACTTTTTAAAAAGTTTACGTCGTCCACATCGGTATGCAGCAAATGGCAACAAAATTGCACACGTCTCCCAAAATCACTATCATCGAGACCTAGAACAAACAAAACACGTCTAAGAATCGATTTCAATACTGAATCTTTTCTTCCTCCGAGTTCAAACTCTACAATTATCTAAATTAAATTATCTTCAATTTTTAAGTACACTAACTGGCTTTATGGCTTAGCCATAAAGACGTAAGACCACATTCACAAAAGGGCGTGCGACTTTTCAGTTTTGTTCTAAAAAGGAGCCATAAGTGCTGGCAAGTTTACCTACGCTGACCACCTGCGCAAACCGTATCCGAAATCCGAATCCTGTAAGCGCTGGCCGCCTGATTGTTACGTGAATGCGGCCGAATAGGAATAATTTATTCGAATTTAATTTGAAATTAGAATTGAATGCGCTAAAAACAACATGAGGCAAAACAACTAATAAAGAAAGTGACGAAATCAAGGTTAAATGGAACGATCAATTGAACTGTCTCATAATTTACTACATTCCACAAAATCGTATCAGATGCAGTGCATAAACGGCTTAATCTTACCTTGCACTGGAGTGTAGTGAAAAGCATGCCTACCATCTTGCCGGAGAACAGACCACACTTTCCATATGCTTAAGCCAAGTATTGAAGCTATCTGTCTAATGCTTTTGGTAGGGTCCGCGTCAAACTCGGCAAGAACTTGTTCGTCAATGTTAGTATCGGGTCGTACTGCGTTCACTCGTGGTTCTTGTAAGTTCAGGTTACCGGTTTGTCGTAAACGTCGGTAAGTACTCGCAAACGTCTGATGACTGGGTACTCGGCGGTTGGGATAACGCTCTTGATAAATTCTTCGCGCTTCACGCGAATTAGTATTAGCGCTTCCATACGCTAACAACATGTCCGCGTATTCCTCACTGGTAAAAGCAGCCATTTCTTTACCAATAACAACAGGTTATTACTAACAAAAAACTTAACTAACAGGTTATAAAACTAGTGCTAACAATAAAAGAAAACGAAGTGAACAAAAACAAACGTAAGCGTAACGGGCACGTGAGATCGCAGAGGCAGTTAAGTCTCGACTAAATAAAAGAAAAGAATTCATTCTGAGGCGTCACGGTGCCACGAGAGCGAAAGAGAGCAAAAATACGCTATGACTGCGCAAGAGTGAAACAAAATTTCTACCTGCTTTGTGTAACCATCTCAAGGGAATAATGAATGTCAATTTGCACCTCTGCTACGGGCAAGCCGTCGATCATTTAATTTTTACCAACTTTGCAGTATTAAATTTCGCAAAACATTTAACTTTCCGTAAAGGTAGAGTTTCGTCAAAAATTTCCTACTTGATAAAATTATGAAATAACTCTTAACCCTTTACCGCATTTTGGTTCATATATGAACCAAACCATATTATCTTAAATATTTTTAAGTTCCAAACTGATTTCCTTATTTTATGCATACTGTGTCAAATTCGTCCCGTACGACCGTCATTTTATGTATAAAACCGCCATCTATGAGCTATTTGTGCTATGCCTATAAACCTGCAACGAGTAGTAAACGTGGTCGACCATCTTCCAGCGTCATAGAATAATCCATTCAACAAAAAAAAAATGAGAGGGCCCATAGCAATAATGCCATCTCAGGACGTTCGTTTGGATAAGATGGATCATTTGCCTGTCTGGTCCACTAGACAGCGTTGTAAGGTCCCTGAATGCAGTGGTAGATCTCACGTGGAGTGCCGAAAATGCAAAGTCAACCTTTGCCTCAACGATAAAAGAAATTGTTTCGAAATATTCCATACCACATAATTTTTGCGTTTATATTTATTACGTTATTTTTGTATTGATTTTTGCTCAATGTACCAAATGTGATCCAAAGTAAAAAGTGTAAAAGTTAATTTTTTGCTCAATGTACCAAATATGATCCAAAGTGGAAAAGTGTTATTTTTTCTGAAACTATTCAATAAAAAGAAAAATCTTGAAACACGTGTCCATTAATTTAATGTTTCCTACTATATATATTTTTTTCTAACTTAAATAAAAAATCATGCAGTAAAGGGTTAAAGTTTTTTTTTTTTATAAAAGCAAATTACATACCATTAGAAAGCCCACACACTAGGGATGTTTTGCTAGAATTGGAACTCCTCAATCATTTTTTGTTTTTTTTTTTTAATGCAAGTTGAAATTAACATTTAAGTATTTTTTACATCTTTCTGTAAGTTTGAGGACTCATAACTTTTTTTCTAGCTAACATCTGAACAAAGCAATAATTTTATAAGAATCTGCCAACATCAAAGATTAAAATAAAAACCAAAATATTGCCTGTTTTACCCATTTTTAATAAAAATTACACTTTAAAGTTAAGAAAGTGGTGAAACAAGAAAAAAGAAAAAATTTTTTTTTTAAAAATACCCAGTGGGCCAGGGCCAAATAAATTAGGGCTGAGTAAGTAGCAGATGACCCCACCTATCCACCATTTTCGTATGTTCAACGTTCTGCCAAACACCCTGTATATATATACAGGGTTATTGGTAAACACCAACAACCTCTTAAGGGGTCATTGTACTCATCATTATGAACAACTTTTACTATGGGACCAAACCTGAAATCGCGAATCGGTGTACACCTCTGCCTAACCCTTCGGGGATTACAGGCTTGATGTTGTGTGTTATATTTCCAAGTAATAGCAAAAAAAATGCCTGAAATGATTACTTATTCTTACTTATTTATTATTCTAAACGCATGTGTCTTATCGATCGATTGGACTAGATGTCATGCAAATGCCTATTTAACAGCTGCGTTATGAGTCACTATACCCAACTATGCCCAACATAGTTGGGAAAAGGCTAGGCAGATTGATTGACGTTACTGCCCCTGAACGAATTCTCATAGCAAATTTTTAAAAATGGCGTTCGGGAGTATGCCATCTTATTATACGTACTCATTTTTATCATTTTTTCGAGATACTTCTCTTTGCTGTAGGACGTGGTTTAATTTTTTATGGACCGTGATCCTTCTTCTTTCAACTTAATCCGTCCATTAGATTCGGAACAAATTGGCTGTGACCAGACGGACAGAGAGAGAGAGACAGACAGGCACACGAGTGATCCTATAAGGGTTCCGTTTTCATTTTCAGGTACGGAACCCTAAAACAAAATAATAATCACGATTTCTTTGGAACAGACATCGATTTTGTAATTTTACACCTTTTTGGTCGTTACTTGGTATTGATTACATTTATTGCCTCCTGTCCATCATAATTCATAATTAACTACAGCCCGCGGCACGTAAGTTGGCAAGAGTCGTTAGATGCGCAGAAGTCATTTTTTAGCTCTCTTTGGTCGCGAGCGGGACGCGGGGAATGAGGTAGCATCATTCCGAGCGCGCGATTGGTTGGTCAGTCGACCCTTGTCTCTTGCGTCGCGTCCACGTTCCATTCGCTCCCGAGTACACTTGCGTGCACTGAAATTGTAACATTTGTTTTTGTTGAGATTTTGTTACAAGTTCTTGTTATTGTTTTGTTTGATTTTTTAAATTTAGATAATGCCACAAACAAATACCATTTTACGTAGACATGCCAGAAAAATGGTTTATGATGTGTACTGTTACATATTTTGACGAATTATGCGAACATAAATGTACTGAACTGCTGATTTTTTTTTCGCGATTTCAGGTTTGGTCCCATAGTAAAAGTTGTTCATAATGATGAGTACAATGACCTCTTAAGAGGTTGTTGGTGTTTTTCAAATAACCCTGTATATTTTATTTATTACTCCTAATATACTTCACGAATTCTTCTCATTTCTTTAACTTTCTTCTAAATAGATAACTATTTTAAAATTAAATTCTGTGGTTATTACCATAATTTATTTTTAAAACTAGTTTAAAAATAAATTATGGTAATAACCACAGAATAATGACAAGCAATAAAAGTGGCCATTTTTTTGTTGCAATAAGTGTAGCATGCGCGAACTTACCCCCACTACGCCAAAACCTTGCCAACTTACGTGCCGCGGGCTGTACTAATTTTAAATGATTTCAATTTTAAATTCACGAATATTCTGCCTCGAAAAGAATATTGCAGAATATTCTCGATCAGAGAACATTCTCCGTGACAGAATATTCTCTCGACTCATCATTAATTGCAACTAGGTAATCCTCGTAGTGAGGAGCTCGTGGCTAAATAATAACAGCCGCTAGGGTCGATCCATCAGGTTAAGCTACGCTTGCCGGGGTTGGTCCGTAGATGGGTAACCATCTGTACATACCGAGACCACCGTGCCTCGGAGAGCACGTTAAGCCATTGGTCCCGGCTGTCATTCGTGGATCTTTGGCAGTCGTTACGGGTCGTCAGAAGCCCGAAAGTCTGACAACCAGTCTTACCAAGGGGTATCGTATTACCCAGTAACTGGGTTGTGGAGGTCAGATAGGCAGTGGCTCCATGTAAAATACTGGTATTCAGCTGCATCCGGTTAGACTGGAAGCCGACCCCAACATACGAGTAGTTGGGAAAAGGCTAGGCAGATTGATTGATTGGGGTAATCCCCGTAGTCCCTAAGAAATAGAATAATAATAATAATAATAATAATCCCTATAATAATTTATGTTTATTTTTTGTTTTTTCAGATGTCAGTGATGGTAGTGAAACGATGGTATCGTTCAAGAAGAAATCAGTTATTTATATTAATTATAAGTATAATCTGTGTAATATATTATATTTCTCTAAATGGCAATCTGCCACGAGAACCCGATCTAGATATTACAAGGAGGTAAGTCTATTTGGAAGATTTTATTAATTTTAGTATAGCTTTTCGAAGAAAAGTATGCGCTTCGGGAATCTTCGTGTTTCCGAATTAGCACGAAAGTCGCGCCACAGAGTAACCCCCCACAGAGACAATACTTCTACTCGTAAGTTGTGTACAACCGTGTTTTGTAGTGCACCTATTATTGCGTGTTTGTATGAAGTTTAATCTCTGTCGGGTCATCTACTCCGGTCTCAGATCGTCATTTGTCACTCAAAAGTGTTGCAAAGTTTTTTTGGAATTGCATAGAGTTGTTGTGCAGGTACTTCTATGGTTGTAACAGCTCTACATTAGATTTCATCATCGAGCTTTCGTATTTACGAAGATGGACGATGATTCCCGAAGCGAACACTTAGGACAGCTGTAAATGTTTTTTTTTTGTGTGAGACATCACACAGTTTCGAAAAACCGTAAGCCCCGTATTTAATAGGAAACTAAGTTGCCCAAGATTGTTTTGGCAACATGAAACGATGCAGTGTTGCTGTCAAATTCAAATTCATTTATTTGCTAGAATGTAGGTATACAATGTATGATCTTAAAAATAGTGGCCCCTTTACATTCTACCATTATCCTATGGTGTGCAAATATTTAATTTCGTCGCTAGTGTGGAGCACGATGTTGCTATTTTAATTAAATTATAAATAAAAATACAAGTACACAGCCACACCGAATCAGAACTCATGCATTAGAATTTTACATGTCAAACATACCTAGGTCAGTTCAAGGGATAGTTTAATATAATGTCAGATTAACAATATGTAAATAATAAATGTCACAACTATTATCATGTCAGAGTGCAAATTTTAATTAATTAATTATTATAAAGTATATATATTATTATTACAGTGTCATTCTCCGCAACTTGCAATGTTGCTATGTTGCTGGCAACATGCTAATGTCCCGTATTCATGATAGTTAAAAGTTGCACATTTGATATTGGGCAATAATATTTCTCAACGGTGTTTCCAATTAATATGTAACTAACAGTTATCTGATGAAGCACCTTACTTTGTGATGACAATTTGTTTTAATTGTACAATTCATTCTTCATACATTGCGTTATTTTTGCTGTTGGGTTGAGCAGATAATATTTTCAGAGCAGATATGAAGCAATGGATTTAGTTGTAGGTACTACCAAAATGAAAGGAATTGTTATTTCAAAGCCGTTACACAATTAGAGTGCAGGAAATAAGGAGAAACGTCATTTAGGTAGTTTTTATTGGTAGAATAAAATAACGAAAAGTCAATCATTTAATTAATAATAAATTAAAAATATCAATAAATAATTATTTAATTTGACATGAGAATATTAGACCACAGATTTACGGCCGGATACTCAATATTTTATGTCGCTCAAATCTTATGCAGTCTAGCTGTCATTTTAAGTCATAACGTAACGACTGAACGAGTTCGTTTGAGTGCCCCTTAAGAGGAATGTGAAGCTGTAAGTTTTCATACAAAAAGCGGTAACGTTTTTTTCCCCGTAAACATAGTAGTCTAATTTTAAATATTATTATATTTTTATTGAATATTCGAAAACTTTCCGGTATCCGGCGTATTCGACCTTAGTTGCTATATCCGGTGTCCTATATCCGGCTAAACTATCTATCTATCCGTTTCATTGCTACAGTAAATTGTATGTCATTGCAATTTTATGGTTAGTCTAGGCTTATATTAATACTTACTTGATGTACTTACCTAAGCCGAAAGCCAAGTTATTTCATCGACATAAAAAAAAAAAATCTCCGTTTAAAATAAACGATTGCGAATTCTTTAATAATAAATGTGTATAATTAAGTAATTCTGGTCTAATGTTTTAATTAAAATCGTAGAAGAATCATAAATTTCAAAGCTAGTAGAATACATATATTTGAAGTGTATTTTTATACTTAACGAAGGGCGGTGGCCACCACATATCGGCTGTAGGGACCATAGAACACTATCACACGTGACGGCTGTTATGCAAATGAGGGCGGCGGGGTTTGACTTTACGGTGTCATACGCTCGATAGGAACACACACCAACTTACTAGCGTAATCATTATTTAGAAAATGATCGCTGCCAGACCGGACTGCGCCTTCCACAGTCACTGGGTGGGGAGTTGGGGAGAGTCTTAGGTCTGAAATAACAATTAATTAAGAAATTATGAAAACTAACAATATTAACCTATTTACTTAAGTAATATTGTTACTAACACAACTATGGACTTTAGTTCGAAATAAAGTTTAATTTAATAACGTTTCAGTGACGACATGCGTCGGTAAATTGCGGAGACTATGTAGCGGCCACCGCTCTTCTAGGAAACTGTAGCTTAAGAATATAAAGGAGAATTGGCATTTTCGATCGCAGACGCTATTTCAGTGCCTTTCATTGCCCATTTTTTTATTACAATTTGTAGTTATATTTATTTAGTACTTAATCGTTTAATTTTTAAACGATTTTGAAAACTTATTTGTTATGGTTACGTGTTAATTATGATACGCTTTTTCGAAAATTGCAGCTATTAAGCGCTATTAGACACTTCACTTTTTGTTCATTTTTACCCGACGAAAAAAAATGGAGGAGCTTCTCAAGTCGACACATATACTCGTAGGTATATTTTTTTTCCATGTATGACCACGCATAAATTTTACAGAGTATTCCGATTTGAAAGATTCTTTTTTATTCGGGAGGCTATATACCTCGAAGTTGGTCCTATGTAAAATGTTATTAACTTGCTTGGGTAGATTTTGAGTTAGCTTCAATAATACGTATTTTTCCCGCTTAGTTATAAGTGGATGTAGGTACTAATTTTGTTTGCAAGTAGTGGTATTCGAATTTGTGTGGGGTAGGTCACAAATAAAAACTTATTTACGATTAAATATCCTACCTACTTCTAAAAAAAAGCACTACAAAGTGAAAAATAATTTTAATTTCGGAAGTCGGTTTCTTTGGGTTTTTATTTTCGTTTTTTGCCACTGACTTCTGAAATTAAACTTATTTTTCACTTTATAGTGCTTTATTTTTGGAAGTCGGTTTTTTTTTTTTTTTAAAGTTTTTCCGTTTCACTATTTAGTTGTGGTACCTACCCCCACAAATTCGAATACCACTAAATGCAATCGAAATTAGTACATCCACATATACTAAGAGGGAAAAATACGTATTATTGAAGCTAATTCAAAATCTACCCGAGCAAATTTAATAAAATAATCGGACAAACTTGTTAAATTATTGTATTGTCATCGGTCCTTGATAAGTGTGCGAAGTTTCAATTCAATCCGACGTTTTGAAGTATGTGAAAATCACGTTCAAAGATTCCGTTACATAGCTACAGAAGCTAATAAAAGCGTGTGAAATGAAATTAGCAGATGAACGTTCATTCCTATATAATTTTGTAGCTGTCATGTGAACGTGGAATGCATCAAAAATTAAACTTAACTCGAGTGAAGCGTCTGATATCAGCTTTACTATCTATTTCTTCTCTTCGACTTTTGCTAGTCTCATTCATACTTTAAGGGCTGGCGAAGATCTGGCGAAGTGCAGCACACAACCAACCTTGCATGAGTTGAAATAAAGTTGAATAAGCCGGATTTGCGCCGGTCCTAAAGCCTAGTGTTGTATGCTTTTCTCTTTCTGTTTTTTGTGTCTTTTTATTTTCTGTCTTTGTTTAGAAATGCACGCTTCACTGTCACTAGTAATTCAAGCAGCTCGGTTGTGGTTAAAAAGAATACAATTAAACATGTAAATTTTAAAAACAGGTAAGGTTCTGTTTTGTGTTCTTCTTTCAAAATAGTCTTTGATGCCAATTGAGAGAAAAATAAAACAATTCAATTTTGATTTTTACTTGCGGGGATTTTTACAAGCATTGTACTAATGCTAACAAGTCGATATTCTGCCATCACACCGAAGATTCTCATCAGATGTATAACTAATTTTTATGAGACCAACTTCAAGTTCGAAATCGGATTTCATAAGGAGGAGATATCCAGCCCCCTTTATATCCCTTTATGGAATCCCCTCCAATTAAAAATCCCAGACGACAAACAAATTCTATAAAGTCGTAAAACCTGTAAATGCCACGACGTAGAGGAGTACCAGCAAACTGACAGACGAAAGTAAATTTTGCCTGACTTCAAGCAGAGACGCTTCGCTCGCTCCGTCAAGTCCTAATTAGTCCTAATTAGTGTAAGTTTCCTCACGGTGTTTTCCTCCACCGATGGCAGTAATATCCAAGATAAACTTAGAAACTACTTACGAATTTAAAAACTCACATTAGTACTTGCCCGGATTTAACATAATTACCTACCACGTACAGTCACGTACCGGGTCACTTTTGAGCCACAAGCATATCATCTTAACTTGGTTGTGTTACACAAATGCCGCCCGTGAAATTTGACATGTGACATTTCAATAACGAAAAAAACTTTTTAGCAAAAAATAAAACCGACTTCTAAAACAAAACACTACAAAGTGAAAAATAACTTCAATTTCGGAAGTCGGTGTCTTTGGTTTTGTATTTTCGTTTTTTGCCACCGACTTCCGAAATTAAAGTTATTTTTCACTTTGTAGTGTTTTGTTTTAGAAGTCGGTTTTATTTTTTGCTAAAAAGTTTTTATTTTTCACTTTTTAGTTGTGGAAACTACCCCACACAAATTCGAATACATAATTGAGCACAATAATTGTAGATATAGCCATGTAAATAAGAGTGATAGGAAGTTATTAAAACACCATCACATCATCCACATAAAATAAGTGGGAAATATACGCATTATTGAAGCTAACTCAAAAACTCCCCAAGCAAAGTTAATAAAATTTATATGGGACCACTTCGAAAGTATACCCTACCAAACAAAAAAAGAATTTTCCAAATCGGTCCATCCGTCTTTGAGTAATCGCGTAACAAACATACAAAAAAAAAAAAAACATACAGACGAATTGAGAACCTCCTCCTTTTGGAAGTCGGTTAAAAACGGGCGGCATTCGTGTAACACAACCAAGTTAAGATGATAAGCTAGTGACTCAACAATCCCTGTTCGTGACTTTACTTGAGAGACGAGGCGTTAACTACTGGGTCTCCACGACATGGTTTATTTAAACGAGAATTAATTTCGATATGCATCTTAAAATATCTGAATTGGTATCAACGGCTAAGAAAAAAATGTATGCATGCTATTATTGTTATTTTCGCTTATTGGTTGGTACTTACGTATGCTGGAAACACCATTATAATACCATTTCATAATATCGTGTGTGTGGCCTTGTACAGACGCCAGCAGGTCAAGCTACCCGAAACTGTCAAATTTTCCCAATCAACCTTGAAACTAATGCTTTGGCGATAAAGTTGAAAATCTATTAAAGAAATTTGACAGAATGTAGTGGCTTGATGTGCTGGCGTCTGTACAACATTTATTTATATACAAGATGTAACTTATATAACGCACAACTCATCATTATGAACAACTTTTACTATAGGACCAAACCTGTAATCGCGATAAAAGTCAGCTGCTTCATACATTTTGACGAGTTATACGAACATAAATGTAGGAAACAGCTGTTTTTTTTACGATTTTAGGTTTGTTCTCATAGTAAAAGTAAATGATGAGTACAATGACCCCTTAAGAGGTTGCACGTTTTTTTATGTTACACCTTGTTTATCAATGTTACAAATTGTATTAAAACTTGAATTAAAATAGAGTTCCTACTGGATAGGTTATAATACGGGCTCCGCAATAATAATAATAATAATAATTGTTTATTTGCATGAAATATGGTGTTTACAGATGTCATAATACAATTCATAGTACTTCATATTCCGCCTACTAAATTCAGCATGCAAATTTTGGATATGCCATGATTCATAGTTATTGAATGATATTTGTATTCATTAAAAAATATTTAGAAAATGTCAATAAAGAAAAAGAAATTACAAATGTCAAAATAAGAATACAGGCAAGTCAAAATTAATAATATTACAGGAATGTTAAAAATGATTAAATTACAAAAATGTCAAAATTAATTAAATTACACTATTCATGTCTGTGCAATATTCCTATTCATATTATAATTCAAAAATTCATTAATAGTATAGACGCAATTTTCAATAAGCCATGTTCTGAGTCTTTTTTGAAATATATTCGTAGGAAGTTCTCTCAATACCTTTGGTATCTTATTAAATATCTTTATTGCCATTCGACTGGTGTTTTTTTATGGAAAATTGCTGTTCTACACCTAGGCATAGCTAATCTGGTCGGATCCCTTGAGTGTTTACCTATTTTATACATATTTTCACTATCGGCTTTACTAAATAGGTTAGGGTGTTTTTTTACGAACACTCCCATATCCAGTATATATAAGCATGCCAGTGAGTGCTTGTGGAGGCTAGTAATTCAGCTGCATCCGTTTACACTGGAGGCCGTCCTCAACATAGTTGGGAAAAGGTTAAGCAGATGATGTTTGTTCTTGTATACATAGGTTTTCAGAACGTTTACATCGTTGATGTTCTGACTAGGTCAAGCTAAAAATAAATAAATAAAGCGGTACACACACACACACACAAACACACACACACACCACACACACACACACATGCACACACACACACACACACACACACACACACACATACATACATAGGTACACTTCGCATATAAGCACACCTCACACACTGAGAGCTGCTAAATTAATGTTTTAAATTCTATTTATGTTTTATTGACAGGCCAGTTGGCGTGGTTGGTTAAGATACCACCTTATCATGCCGCAGGTCGTGAGTTCGATTCCCAGCCAGGACAAACATCTGTGTGCATGAACATGTCTGTTGGTCCTGAGTCTTTTTTGTAAATAAGTCTGGATGTAATTATCTATATAAGTATGTATTTACAAACAAACAAAAAATTAGTGTATGTAGTATATTATTATCAGTTCTATGGTTTCCATAGTACAAGCTCTGCTTAGTTTGGGATCAGATGACCGTGTGCGAATAATGTCCCAGGATATATTTATTATTTTATGGGATATTATTAATTGCACATCAAATAAACAATGACCTATCAATTTATTTCCATCATTTATATACTTTTTTACATCAAAAAAATACTGAGTGCACAGCAAATTAACCAGAGCGTACATACATAATACTCAGACTCATAGCAAAATGACATGGTGACTAATATTAACTCCGAGGTTAGGTTTGGTTAGGTTACTTTAAAACCTTTACACATAAATAGGAGCTCCGTTCTAGGATGCATGATAGTCATTATTAGCGCATTAATAAAAAAGCTTTATTGCGGTGCGCCACGAATATAAATTGTTTCTTATTTAGTTATATTTTGAGTTGAGTATTTTGCTGTGCAATCAGTAATTTCGATTGGAATTCGGATTATTTTTGGATACAAAAAGTAATATTTTGATTTGCGTTTAAATACTACCCTTATTTTATTACTTAGAAAATATCCAATTTTAAATTCATTATTTTGAAATACCAAAAAGTAAAGTCGAGTGTTACAAGTTACCCCCGACATGGGGTAGGTAGGCTTATTCACAATTTGAGCAGCAGCTATACCATAAATTTTACTAATAAAAAAAAATACATGTTATTTTGGCATTATTTTGTAGTGTACATTTAGTGCAGTGAACCTATGTTTCACGTTCATTGCTTGACCAGCCGGTCTATACAAATCTAATCATGAAAACTGATGCTAGGGATTGACACTATTGACTGCTCACTTCAAACTCACTTCACCTTTCTAGTTGTCTCTCAATTTCCGATAACCGCGCGAGTGAAGTTGCGGCCAAAAGCTGGTGTTTAATACCTTTCGCCGCAGCGTCACCCGCGTGCAGGTTGGAAATTATCCCACGGGAACGTACTACCAGGACAAAAGTATCATATGACCTAACCCAGGTCATGGTCTACCTGTATGCCAAATTTCATCGCAATCCGTTCAGCCCTTAAGGCGTAAAAGTATGAAACAGGGCGCCGTCAGTTGGGACTGGTCATCTTTTAGCTGCCACGGCTTATTTTAATTGATTATTTAATTTTGGAAATATTTTAATTTTTTTATTAAATAGATACGTTTTTCTACATCATTCTCAAATCCAATCAATTTCACCATGAATAGTGTACCCAATATTTTGATTTAAAGAGTGTCCATGGAGTTTCTTATCCGTTCTTTTCCATAGGTACTACTACGCTTTGGAACTAGCTTTATCTTTCTGACTGCCTCTTTGACAATTCTAAAGTGAATTTGAAATAAGTGCTTTGAATTTTAATTTTAACAGAGTTACTTTCGCATTTATAATATATTACAATTGCTAATGATTTACCACAACGAATGTATAGTAAACCCCAAAAAGATGTATACACGGACAAGGTACCATTTTAATGAAAACAACCTTTATTCCATAACACTGTATTCGTGGTATAGGTACGAAACATAGTAGGTACCTATGCAATGTATTTCACCAATACGAAGTATACAATTGTACCAAAACCTTCTACACAAGCCGTATGCATAATTATCTGACTGCCTATACCTACATTTCGAATTACTGCAATTACATTACCAAAAAATAATACACACACACACACACAAAAAAGTAATAAAACACACGTACAAAAGCAAATAAATATAGGTAAATAAAAGAAATTCGTCGACATTGGCGCCGATTCCCTTGTTCATAAAAGAAACTAAATTTAAGAGGCCCCCGGAGCATGCGTAGTTCATACAAACGAAATACCAAAATAATTTGTAAATCAAACATATTCTTAAGGCATTGTGTATTTATTCCGATTATATGTAATCATTCTAATTTATACCCAATCTTGCCGAGGTAAGAGTTACATTACAAAGACGTACTAATTTTAGTAGTATTAGTAGTTTTACGAAAATTGATCATTGATATGATTTTTACTTCGATCGTGAATGAATGTCCTAACCTTAGCGTCATATTTGTACGGCAATCAGTCGGCATGTGTATTTTGTATTTCAAATGTCAGGTGTGTGACGCGCATGCGTGCTCGAAGCATGGTCACATGTTTATTTCCTTATTTTTTGATTTATCTTTTCCTCACTTTTGTTTTATCTTTTCAGAAACTCTGTGATTGAGTAAGTAGATAGTACATAATAAGTTAACTTTGCATGACTTTTTTGTATGTTAGTGCATGTTGCATGGTGACGGTTTAGAAAATAATTCTGTTTTAATGAATTGATCAAATATAAGAATTTTATTGCATACACGCGTGCTGAAAACCCCGCACTCTGCAGAGCAAAGACGCAATGAGGGATCTACTTACATTTACCCTTACAGAATAACCCAATGCGGTAAATGCCCTTATCTTAATAAAAACTAACATCAATATCTAATTATTACAAGAATACGCACATTGAAAACAGATAAAGGATTTATTCAGGCCGCGTCCTATCCAAAAGCGATCGTTGCGCGAGTCGTATTCTTACGTCACTTTTCGCATGGTGGCGCCGATAGAGGGCACTTTCCAGTTTTCTGAACAAAACCTGACATATGAAGGCGACGATAGCGATTTCGCGCGAACTGTCATTTTGGCTAGGACACGGGGTCAATCTCGGCAATAAGTTATTGCGCCATTCAACCGAAGCGAATCAGTTCGATTGAACTGTTTAAAACTGAAACTGGGGAACTGTCAGTTTGGTTGTGTGTATGTGTGCTTACTAACTGGTGTTACCATTATGTGCCTTGTCAGTTCTCAAGTGGATCTGAGCTTAAATGCGCTTTTTGTGTGTAGCATGTGCAATTCGTTGCTTACTGCATAAGTTAAGATTAAAATACTGAAATTAGTTTGATCCAAATCTCTGAACTTAGCGAATCACTTTTATTGAACTGTATAATTATGCCTTAAGGGGGAAGCGTCGGGGTAATCCGCGTAATTCAAATGTTCTTACGATTTTTGCAATTTTCAAGTTAGTATTAGGTTGTATGTTGAATAAAGTATGATTCGCGGCCATAACAAATATGTATTTACAGAATTATAATCATTAGAATCAGTAATACAACTCCTTAAGTTAGTATAATCCTCAAATGTCAAGATTTCATGAAATAGTCATTCTTAAAGAGTTGTATTGATCACTTTAATGATTATAATTATTTAAATACATACTTGTTACGGCCGCGAATTATATTTTTATCAACATACAACCTAATACTAACTAGTAAATTGCAAAAAACGTAAGAAAGTTTGAATTTCGCGGGCTGCCCTAACGCTTTCGCCTTAAGGGGGTGCGCTATGGTAGTCCGCAAAATTCAAATTTTCTTACGTTTTTTGCAACTTACAGCTCAGTATAAGTTTTTATGGTATTGATGATTTTATTGATATTATTCTGTAAATACTCAATCGTTACAGTCGCCTCAAATTAATACTGTACAAACTTGATACTGAGCTGCAAATTGCAAAAAAATGTTAGAAATTTTTATTTCGCAGGCCGCCTTAGCGCTTTCGCCTAAAAGTAACGGTCAAATAAGCAAACGTAATTATAAACAGCTAAATCTCATGTTGTCTCTGTCACTTAAGGGATTATTTTGGTGACAGAAAGACTTTTAAGGTTGTTTTAAAGTCGCGATGTATTCGAGGGTGAAATTGTCTAAGTCGCATTGTGTAAAGCGTTTTAATTCTGACGTTTTGTTTTGAAAACTTATGAGTTGTAAAATAATCTATTACTTATTTTAAGTGACCAAACCTCAAAAAAATCGTATACTTATTGTTAAACGCTTTCGAACTGTCATTCCCGTTACCGATACCGTCATCGACGAGGAGTGACAATCTTCACCGATACCGACAATCGGTACCGATACCAGCAACAACATACAGCGTGTGTGAGAGGCCCAAGCGCCGAGTCAATATGTGCAGTACGTCAGATGTGCTTATGCTGGCGTGTAAGGCATCTGTCTCACCGCCGATTAGCGAAAAATGTGTTGAGCTAGCAACTAGAAACGAGTTGTTGTGTTGTGTGTTCGGATAGTTTTGTCGCTGAGCTATGAGCGAGTGCGACGAGTAAAATGACTGTCCAGTCACTTGCTGGTGTGCATCTGTAACAAGCGAGTCACTCAGCGAGAAGTCTGATCGCCAAGCCAGCGTCGCTGAGCGAGTATTTTCTTTGATAGCTCTGCGACAAACTAGTAGAGAGACAATTCTTGCCGGCCATTTAAACAGTCAGCCATCAACTATTAATATATGTATCTCTTTTACTTACTGGACCTACAATCTTTTGTACGTTTCTTGAGCGAGAAAGTAGTCGTTAGATAGTCGCTTCCTTGGGGTGGGACTCGCACGAGTGGCGCTGCGGCTCCTCGGGCCAACGTAACGCATTCCATTCATCGCCTCAACACAGCGTATGTCTTGTGTTAAAGAAGCAAAAGTAGCTCGTATTTAAAATTTGTCCGTCCGAAAGCTTCTTTAGAACAACCTCGTACAAGTATTGGCAATAATGAATGAGCTACTTTTTATTTTATTATTTAATTTTGACTAATCGACCTAAAACAAGCGACTGTTTTGTGACTTTTTGCTGTAAGAGGTTTAGAATTTCACATATTTACGAATCGTTTTGACGTCTAAAAGGTATGACAAAATTACAATGTATTCTTCTGAAAATCGAATGACCAATGAATGCATCACTTTTTACCCCATTCATATAAAATTTTTGAGTAAAAAAATATTTTGCTTGTTAGTCAAATTTTAGAGAAAATGGGCAAAGAATTGCTTTTGAGTCCGGCTCTTAGAACATTAAAGTTCATAAAATTAAAACAACAGAAATAAACTTCAGTTCAAAATCAATTTCTTTTGTAACAAAAAAAAATGCAAAAAATTCTAAAATAATTGCCAGTAAAAATTCTTTTAAAACAACCTAAATCTCGCATTATAATACTCGACGCAAAATAAAAAGTCGCTCATTCATTAATTAGATCATAATTGAAATGATCTTTCGTGTTGTGTGTTAAACTTATACAAATATAGTAAGGCAAAATTTCGTATACGGCCTCATAACAATGTGACACTGACCTACAAATTGCAAAAAAACGTAAGAAAATTTCATTTTCGCGGGCTACCTTAACACGAAAGTTGTATTTTCCGGTAAACGTCGGTAAAAGACGGGCAGCATTGTATTCAACATTTTGATGTTTTGTTTAGCAACAATATCTCGTAAAAATTTTTTCTTCTCCTAAATTTTATATAGTGTCGGCCGGTATCGGCGTATCGGTATCGGTGAGGCTGCTGATAATATTGGTATCGGTTTGGTGTCGTTATTAATATGTACTAACACGGGTTATCTAATACTAATACGGGCATCGTTGTAATTTGCATCTTTTATTAAACTGGTTGCTTTGTATGGCGATTTTAAGCCTTTAATGTGTGGGAAGTTAAAGCAATTTAAACTATTGGGTTGGCACGAAAGTAATGAGACACTACATAACTCTATACATTTCCTTTTTAGAACATTCTAGGTACTTGTGATATCAGGTTATATAAAGCCGCGATCGGTTTAGTCACCCCGACCGATCACCATGTTCGGCAAGCCGATCCCTTGGGAGAAGCGAGCCAAATACCTTTGTGTGACTCTCGACCACCACCTCTCCTTTTCTGAGCACATAAAGCAGGTGCGTTCGCGCGCCGCTTTCGCTCTCGGTAGACTCCACTCCGTTCTGAATGCACGTAGCAAATGGTTCACTGGTGCAAATTGCGCATTTATACAGCGTGCTTTCGTCCCATCATGACCTATGCGGGTTCAGTGTTTGCGCACGCAAAACCCCACCTCGCCCTGCAGGCCCACCAAAACCGTTTCCTCCGAAAGGCAACGGGAGTCCCTTGGTTCGTTCGGAACGAAATACTCCATTTAGATCTTGATATTCCCACCATCTCTCAGTTCTTGAAACGCAACTCCAAGCGTTTCTTCGACTCAGCCACCAACCATCGCAACCCTCTGGTTGTCGAGGCGGCTAGTTATGTCCCCTCCCGTATCAGTAAGATCCGCTGCCCTCATCTCCAGGAGACCAGTAGGGACCGTGAGAACAAAAGCAAATCGACATTCCGCCCTCACCGCCGAGGTCCCCGAAGTAATGTTCTCCCCCCCCCCCCCCCCCCGCCGTCTCTTGCTCGGTAATGAAATGCTATCTGATGGCGTAGCTGAGCCAGTAGCTTTAAATTCCCCCGATAATAATAAAGACCATAATTTGATCCAGCCTGTCCCATCTTGCTGTCCTCCCCCCAGCGACGCCCTAAGCCGAGGTTCGTTCCCCACAGGGGAAGCCCTTAGCGTGTAGTCGCTTAGTCTTGTAAGTTCTATGCCCTGGCTGGAGGCTTTGATTTCGCTTAAGGCAGCCACAGGATTGACCGGTTAAGTAGTCACGGCCTCTCTAGGGCAACTACGAGATGCCATTTATAAAAATAAAAAATATCGGTTTAGTCAGTTTGAAGAAAAATGGACGAGCGACAAGTTCGAACACTATACTTATACGAGTACTTGTTAGGCCACAGTGCGCGGGCTGCGGCTGACAATATCAACACTGCATCGGGCGCTGGAAGTACAAGCTATCCGATGGTGTCCCGATGGTTTGACCGTTTTAAATCAGGAGACAGGTGCTTTGAATGTCAACCACGCTCTGGACGACCACCCGCAGTGAATGATGACGATTTACGCCCCGAACTGCAGTCGAATCCGGATGCTACTATTAGTGAATTAGTGGAAGCACTTAACTGCAGTCACCACGCCCCGGAAAACCATCTGCATGAGCTCGGGTATCGACAAGTTTTGGCTCGGTGAGTACCGCACATCCTTACAGACGCCAGTAGTGCAGTCCGTGTCGCTATCTGTCCATCACTTTTGCTGCGACCCCGACGTAAAGAGTTTTTGTCTGATCTGGTTACTGGAAATGAATCATGGATTCATTACGAGAACGATACACGTTGTGCTTTTTGGCTGCCTCCAGAAGAAACGCCACCAACTCAACCGAAGCTGAGTCAAAAGAACCGCTTAAATGTTCTGCTTTGCTGTTTCTGGGACGCGTAAGGCATGCTGTTTTATGAACTATTACACAATGAAACTATAAACGCTGACAAATATTCAACCCAGCCCACCAAACTATTTGCTTGCTATCAAGATAAAACAACGAAGACGAGTCAATGTAGTTTTATTACACGATAACGCTCGACCTCATGTCGCATCTGCCGTTCGCCAACAGTTGGGGAACTTGGGGTGGGAGACGATAACCCACCTAGCTTATACCCCAGACCTCGCCTCATCAGACTATAATTTGCTTAGAGCTCTGAAACAACATTTGCGGGGTAACTAATTTAATGATTTCTCTGATGTAGAGGCGGAGTTGATCAACTTTTTCGAGGCACAGCCATCAGAGTTCTAGGCGAAAGGCATCCAATTTTTGCCGGATAGTTGGCTAGAAGTCTTAGATTCTAATGGTGATTACATCATTGACTAAACTTTTTGTATTGTAATAATAATAAAAAATATAAAACGTAAACATTACTCATTACTTTTGTACCAACCTGATATAATACAGTGGTACCTATTATCATTCAAATTGTTTTATCTTCCTACATTACAGTAAGTCGAAAATGGCCTTACTTGGCCATAACTCGACCTATTTACAATAATATTGATATAGGCGTGTATTACGCGATACACGCGTGTTTGCAGCGTATATACTCGTATTATGTATTTGTCAGTCAGTAGCAACATGACGACTTGCGCGTATAAACTCTGCAAACAGTCTGTTCTAGCAATCGAATGGCCCTGTTCCTTGAAGGATTATAATCGCCTGGCCACACATTGTATTTAAAAGTCTCTTTCTGTCAGATATATAGAGAATAAGATCGAGGAAGCTTTGAAAGAAGATAAAGGAAGTGGTTGCGAGATTCCACAGCTGGATCCTTTTGCAAGAGAGGTGATGCAATTTGACAAATACTTTCCTCCAATCAGCTGCAAGGGAAAAGACTGGGTGAAGTGCTATGTAAGTACACCACTGCTACAAGTATATGTTGGCGCTCGAGTGATGTAGACAGCGGGCGCTGTTGGTAAACATTTGTGAAATGTCACTTGAAATGTATTCAAAAAAACAAGATGGCGTGGTTAGTTTCGATTTTGGCCGCGCGCCAAAATAACCTTGTAGCGTTATACATCATGTTACAATCTGTATTTGAATTCAGAATCTCACATAATTATCAAATTTTGGAAACACACGCTCAATGTAAAACTCAAATTGCATTGCAACCGAAATTATTTTGGAACGTTTTATTACAAACGGTCAAACAAAAATCAACTTAGACTACGTAACGCTGAAGTAAAAACTTGATTAAGTGGCAATACAAGTAAATTATCTAAGATTGTGTATTCAAGCAAGCCTAAATGTTGAAACGGAAAAAGTGGCCACTATTTTCCGTTTTATTGTAATCCTTAGATTACAATAATACTTAACGACATAAAACTACTGTTTGTAATAATAATAACGTATAGTCTTGTGGAGCACAACTTAACGTGCTTGTTTTCTGCATTTTCATTCTAAAATAAAATAAATAACCAAATAAACGATGAGGGCGCCATTGCGCGCTCGGTACCCTCTTAAGCAATTTTCAAACAAATTCCTCTCCCACTGTCCTTCCCACATGGCGAGCGCATGTCACCTTTCGCACTGTCATTCTCATTCAAAAGGTTGGCAATACGTAGTTGGATTAATTAATAAAATGCTAATAAAAATTAACCTTCAAGTACTTAATATTTTCATTCCTTTACTGTACAATGCGCGGCCATTAATATGGCATAGATAATTTGAAGAGACAACGAGTTATGGATATTTTTAGGGTTTCTATATCCAAAGACTGCCAACTAGACCCTATTCTTAAGACTCCGATGTCCGTCCGTCCGTCCGTCTGTCACAGGGCTGTATCTTTTGAACCGTAATAGGTAGACAATTAAAATTTTCACAGAGTGTGTACTACTATGGCCGCTATAACAAATGGTAATAAAAATAAAATAAAGTTAAAAATTAAAGGGGGTACAAAATGATATGTAGTGGTAAACAATATTGTTCGGTGGTACGGATCTTACCGTGTGCGAGTCCGACTCGCACTTGGCCCCTTTTTTTGGCTCACTGAGCGTTTTTAGTCTGTCACCGTATCATTTTACACATCCAAAAATAACATCATTAGAAGAAAAATAAATTTTTCATAACCATAAGTTTTGATTTTCCAGCACTCCGAATGTAGGGTAGTGGATGAAATATTATCTACGACGGTAGATATAGTGTGTAACTATCAAGATATTATACACGTTAGTGACAATAAGTACTACTTAGGGGTAGCCACAGAAGTGAAGGGTAATAAGCCTTACATACTGAATGTGAGTGACCATGTCAAAGTAAAATGTACGGGGACACATACACAAAGGTAAGGTGCAAAATTATTGGGATTTTTATTTTAATATCACGCCCGTATTCCGTGTGATGGTGGTGCATAGCACTGTCAGGGAAAAGGTTATTCTGTAACGTTATGTAAGTTTAATGTCTCAATGTATTATTATTGTGCCATTTCATACTCCTGAAAAAGAATAACAGCCAGCCATACTATCCCACTTCAGGGCAAAGACTTCTTCTCATACAGAGAAGGCTCGAGCATTGATCACCACGCTTTCTCAAGATGGGTTGGCGATTTCAGACTTCATTATAAGTCCAGGTTTCCCCACGATCTTTTCCTTCACCGATGTCAATGACGTCCAACCTAGAAAGTACATATGAATTGAAAAATTCACATTGGTACTTGCCCAGATTTGAGCCAACAACCTCATGCATGAGAGGTGGATTTTTATTAATTATTTTCTGTTGGGTTGCAAGAGCAATGGTGTCCCAGTGGTAACGGCCCTGACCTTCGTCGCGGCTGTAGTCTAAGTCGTAGTCGTAAGTCGTGAGTTCGAAACTAGTCGGGCTCTACTTTGTGTAATTTATTTTATCAGCACTGCTCTCAAAACGGTGAAGGAAAATGTGATGAAACCGTCATGTCCTAGCTAGAACCAAACAACTTAGACATATTATTGTGACATCTACCAACCCACACTTGGCCTGCGTGGTGGGTTATGGCCCACCCCCTTTCACAGAGTGGAGGCCTGTGTCCCAGCAGTGGGAACGTTATTGTCTGATCCTTACTTGTTATTTTACTAAAAACCTTCAATTAGCATTTGCACTCCAGCACCATAATTGTGTAACACACTTTCAATCACAATCTGAATTTTGAAGGATATTGCTGATCCATTGCTTCATATGTTCGAGAAAATGTGTCTGCCCAACAACGTAAATAACGCAATTAAAGTTGTTGAACTGTCAAAATGAAAGCCATTGCTACTGTTAGTGTGTTACGCAATTATCCCGCTGATACCTGGTAGAATATGACGGAAACTTACTATGTATATGTGTCAACTATTACTGTACAAATAAATATTATTTTATTCTGATGATGCTTTCTTTTGTTGCAGCATTCTCAGCTCAACTTGGATAGGCTATTCCTTAGGGTTCCGTAAGTCAGTACCACGGGTAGATTCTCCACCGAATCGAAAAGACACACTCAATGTACTTATATTCGGCTTCGACTCCACCTCCAAAAATGGCTTTATACGAAAAATGCCGAAGAGTTACGAACACCTCAAGAATCACCTCAAAGCAACAATACTCAATGGGTAATTATAATTTATAAACAACGCTACAGGGTTTTTTGGCGCGTGGCGAAAATCAGAACTAAAGCAGCCATCATGTTTTGTTTACCCCACAACGCTCTCCTGTCAATGTCATTCAAGGTGCCAAAAGATCCTTGTAGTAGTAGTACTATACGATAGTGTAAAGAATTAAAAATGAACCAATGGTAGATAAATTAATTATAGTCCTGCCGAAAGAATGCGTTCCTGACACCTATCAGTTGGACAATTTCTAGTATTAATAAGGATCAAATTCGCATAACACATTCGTGTATTAATGAAAGACTCAAAAAAAAAAATGCGTCACCATATTTTTGGATCTGGCCAAGGCCTTTGACACGGTCTTAGTCCCACACCTTTTGAAGAAGCTAGACAGGATTGGAGTGAGAAGACTTCCCCTCCTACTTTTTGAAGTCTATCTCAACAACCGTACACAGAGAGTGAAGATAGACAACTGGACCAGTGATGAGGTCAATGTAAGCTATGGTGTTCCGAAAGGAAGTTTACTTGTACCCTCACTGTTTTTAACGATCTTTGTCAGCTACAACTTCTTAACGGAAGAATATTAACCTTCACTGATGACACTGCGCTTTTGTTCTACGGAAATAGTTGATGTTTTTCCGTATTGTGCAGGATAGATTTCAGACCGTTTGCACTTGTCTGAAGTACAATGTACTTACGCTAAATGCCACTAAAACAAAATACATAACATTTGCTCTTAGATAAAACCTTCTACCTCCTATGGCTCTATCTATCACTGCTCATTCATGTCACCACCCGATGTGTACTGGACGCGACTGTCCGATCCTTCAAAAAACGGTTTCTCTAAAATACTTAGATGTCAGTATAGACCAATCTCTATCATTCAAATCCCACTTGGGGCTTCTTGTTATCAGACTTCGCAAGGTAATTTATATATTTAAGACACTCGGACACATTGCTCACCGTACCAACAATCAAAATGGTGTATGATGCCCTTTGCCAATCTCTTATTAACTATTGCGTTGCCTCGTGGGATGGGGTCGCAAAAACTCACATTTTGAAGTTGGAAAGAGCTCAGCGGACAATTGTGAAAGTTGGAGCTGGACTTCCTTTTCTATTCTATAATCTATTTCTATAACTTTACAAAAAAATTGCATGTCCTGACAGTCAGATGATGTCAGTCAGTGATGTTAGTGTGTTTTTACTAAACAATTCTAAAAAACCGGCTAAATGCGTGTCGGACCACGCACAATGAATGGGTTCCGTAGTTAAGATGAATTTATCCCCAAAAACAAACTTAACATTGTAATTGAATAAGTAATTTTTCAATGGAATTTGTAGAAAATGTGTACTTTTCCAAGTAGATAATTTTTATAAGTCAACTATTACTCCTACACTTGTAAAGTCTACTTAGCTGTGATAGTTTTCCTTTTAATTGCACTATATATACTACTGCCACGATTTTTTCCACAAATCCAAAACCAACCATTTAGCTGGGGGGGGGGGGGGGGGGGGACACTAGACTTTAACAAAAATTAGCAATTTAAAGCTTAATTTTACGCAAACGGATCCCTGAATCGAAAAATGGTTTTCACAGACCAAAATGGTTTTTTGAATGGCCTATCTAACGGTACCTCACACCATGGGATAGATGAGAAAAGAAACATCCCCACTATACGTGTAAAGGAAGGAGGTACCCTAAGATTTTTTTTCTTTCATGATTTTATTTTACCACTTCGTCGACGTGATTAATATGTAAATTAGAGCTTTCTACTACTAAGAGTCTCTGAGCTAAGCTGTGGTCCGACCAACCATAGTGCTCGAAATCTCCACTCCGCTTCAGTGGAAACACTTGCCAGTTTTCACTGCTCTTTTCTGCTCCGCTCCGCTCAGCTCCGCGTCAGTGGAAACGCGTCCTTAGTATGTTACACAATTACCCAGCTGAATATCATTGCAGGGAAATTTGATTGCCTGATCGTGTGTTATTTGTCCAACCTAGTTACATGTCTAATATTTACTAACAATTATGGATTTTCTAAAATAAAGGTCAAAACTTAAATCATTCATACACAATTCCCATAGAAAATGCATTTTTAGTTTTCCCGAATGTTTAAATTTTCCCGGTAACTTTTCAGATGTCTCTTTCCATTAGAACCTGATTCAGATTATTACGAACATTTTAAAACAAAATTTGGCCAAATCGTTCCTGCCGTTCTGAAGTGTTACGCTTGCCAACGAACAGCATTTCATTTTTATTTAGAAGATAATATAAAAATAATGAATATTACAGATACAATATTGTCGGCGATGGTACGCCGGCCGCCCTGTTCCCGATACTCACTGGGAAAACAGAACTGGAATTGCCCGATGTTAGGAAGACAGCTAAAAACAATGGAAGTCTGGATTCCATGCCTTTCATATTCTACAAGCTCGCGAAAGATGGGTAAGCGATCATAACTTAAGGCGAAACCACACAGCTATACTGGGTTGGCGATTTAGTTTCCAAACATGTAAACAAATATCTAATAACAAAACAAAGCGCGTTGGGTTGATGATATCGCACTGATAGTACAATACTGCTGTAACTCAAAATTAGAGGACTGCCACTACAATGGATATCGTCGTATTTAACTAGCAGACTACAGAAAGTAACTGTTACTATACTAAATGAAAGTAGGAACATGACAGAATATTCGTCTGAATATAGAAGTATAAAAAGGGGCGTCCCCCAGGGTAGCATATTGGGCCCTATCTTATTTCTACTCTATATAAATGACATAGTTAATGTAACTAATCATCAATGCTTCCTTTTTGCCGATGACATTTCCATAATCGTTACTACCGATAAAAAATATAAATCACTTACAGATCATGAAGCGGACATAAATAATACAATAGATAATCTAATTAACTGGCTAAATAATAATAATTTATCAATTAATCTAAATAAATCAGTATATATACAATTTAATCAATCTTATAATAATACATTTAATTTTAAAATGGATATTCCGAAAATTACACAAGTGACAAAAACTAAATTTCTAGGAGTAGTAATTGACGAACATTTAGACTGGAAAGCACAGGTAGATACTGTATGCAATAAAATAAATAAGTTTGTGTATGCTTTGAGACAAACAAAAAAAGTGACTAATATAAAAACGGCTGTGATGACATACCGCGCATATGTGGAGTCCTCTCTACGATATGGACTAATTATGTGGGGAAATAGTACTGACCGCAATAGAGCATTTGTTGCCCAAAAGAAATGTCTAAGAGCTGTATACGAGATTCCATCGGACGAATCATGTCAACCAATATTTAAGGAACTTGGTTTGCTACCGTTACCTTCATTATATATATATGAAGCATGTATGTTTGTTCGAAAGCACTTAGAATTATTTAGAACAGCAGAAGAACTATTTAAAAGCTCTCGAAGTCGTCGTGACCAATATAGGCTTGTGCTGGAAGACCTACCTAGATCAGCAAAATATAATAAAAATTGTTTGGCTATGTGTATACGACTGTATAATAAATTACCAAGTATTTTTAAAACATTAAATTGTAAGCTATTCAAAATGCAACTGTATAAATGGCTCAATAATAATAATTATTATAGTATTAATGACTTTTTAAAATGATTTTTTAATAATTGTTATAGTATTAATGACTTATAAAATGAATTTTTAATGTAATTAATTTCAAATTGACATAATATTTTAGTGTATAAGTTTGCACGCTTTAGTTTTAAGCAAAACATGTTTGATCAATATATTTTCAATAACACCTTTTATACCATGTTTTAAGCAAATAAAATATCTTTATCTTTATCTTTATCTTTATGTCTATGAAATATGTGCATTAGATAATCATTAACTCAAACGTAAAATTCAGTTCCCTACGCGTCAATAATACCATTAAAAAACCGTACCGTATCGATAAAGTATTCATTTTTTTGGTTTCCGTACCCAAAGAGTAAAACGGCACCCGAGACCCTATTACTAAGACTCCGCTGTCCGTCTGTCACCAGGCTGTATCTCATGAACCGTGATAGTTAGACAGTTGAAATTTTCAAAGATGATGTATTTTTGTTGCCGCTATAACAACAAATACTAAAAAACAATAAAATAAATATTTAAGGGGGCTCCCATACAACAGACATGATTTATTTGCCGTTTTTATAGATAATGGTACGGAACCCTTCGTGCGCGAGTCCGACTCGCACTTGGCCGGTTTTTATAATCTTTATCAGGAAGTAAATAATCAATTTTTCGTCGATTCTGAAAAACTGGTCAAGAGCGAGTCGGACTCCCGCCCCTAGGATTCCGTACCATCATATACCTATATAAAAAAGTGTGCTATTTAGAGATATCGTTTTATTTTTCCTGTAATCTTTACATAAAGTTCTATCACACAGAATAATTTCAGATTTTACTCTATGCAAACTTCGGAGATAAGGGGAACGGTATTTTTTTTACATTTTTCATCAAAAGTCGAAAACTGTGCGGCCTAAAAAAAAAATATTTGAGAATGTGCAAACTCTTTCATATGATACTTTACATGCCCTAGTAGCCCTACTTCTAATTTTTAAGAACCCTTTCAGTCCCTGTTGCAACAAAAAATATTTTTATTTCTTTCTTATTTGCAAAATAGTTGGGCAAACATAATCTAAAACTATTCCAAGACTCAAGTTGATAGCATTAGTTGTTCTTGAGATATCCAGCTTGACGGGCAGACAGACATACTGAGTCGCACCATAAGGGTTCCTTTTTACCATTTTGGTACGGAATCCTAAAAAGTCACATTTTGAGTTACAACAGTATTGTATTATCAGTGCGATATCGTCGAAAGTCGCGGGAAAAACCTGGATGAGTGACGCACGGAACCGGGAAGTATGGCAGAAGAAAGGGGACGCCTATACCCAGCAGTTGGGGATTCCGGACTGAAATGGTGATGATGATGATTATGAAACAATTTTAACTCTCGCGCATAAAGTTTAGTTTACGCTGCAACTTCAAACATTTTTTTAACTTTTTGAGTATTACTAGTCATTCTGAAATCTGCACGCTAATTGCGTAACACACCATCGATCGGAATCTGAATCATTTTGAAGTAAATTGCTAATCCATTGCTTCATATATTCGAACATTTTGTTTGCTCAACAACGTAAATAACGCAATGAATGTTGTTGAACTGTCAAAATGAAACAGATTCCGATCGACAATGTTACGCAATTAGGGTACTGGTGTTGATAAAAGTCTATCGTGTCAAACATGGCTGCTATGTATGTAATTTTGCTATGTTACGCTAGAGGGCGTCACTGAGACATGGGAACACAGTTTTTCTATGAAAGATCTGCCTGTGTAGTATCTTAACCCTGTTTCTTAACTACTATTATTTATCGTTTTTCAAATAATTTTCAGATCAATATTATTATTATTATTATTTTTATTACTTCCTCGTTGGTGTAGTGGTCGTAAGCGCTAATGCTGAGCATGGGGTCCTGGGTTCGATTCCCGGGTCGGGCAGTGTTATTGGGGTTTTCTATCTTGAATTTCTCATTAGTAGGATCACTCACCTCCTATTACATGAGACTTGAACATAACTGGTGACATGTGGGGTGGACTATTATGTTATTCTTTATCATTTTAATTGAAACCCAGAGGCTATTTTGAACACATTTATTAATACCACAATTAATATAATACACGACTTTTTCTTCTTGACGGCACAGTTTGTAGTGACAGATTCTAAATAACTTTACACGACTCTTAAGAGGACTATCGCATTTTATCACCTCTCTCGCTCATACATGACCAAATTTTTAAAATGTTAAATGAAAAGATGCTTTTTTGAAAAATGTCATCAATTGACGAACTAATAAATAATATTAATTTAATAGGTTAGTAATTATTCAAAACATATTTTTCTATTGTGTCTTCTATTGAAATCAGCTCAATAAGTATTATGATCTGTGTTTGAGATTATTTAAATAAATGCCACAATAAAAATGTGTTTTTAATAATAACCTATAAATCGATGGCTCCTAAGTATACTGAGTCAACTGTACTTCTAATAACTTTAAAGGAAAGTGATAAAAAGAGCAATGGTTATTAATAAAATAATATGAAATTTATTATGCACTGCTAATAGGCCTTATTATATTCAATTCACTATAATTAGCTATTTTTCTTGTTTGTATCAACATTTGAAATATAACCATTCGCTCTTTTTATCGCCTTCCTTTAAAGTTATTAGAAGTACATTTGACTCAGTATACTTAGGAGCCATCGAAATATAATTTTATTTACTAGTTCGCCACTGGATTACATTTTTCAGAAAAGCATCTTTTCATTTGACATTCTTAAAAAGTTGGTGCCGTGTGAGCGAGAGAGGTGATAACATGCGACAGCCGATGTCGACCTCCATTCAATTAATTTACAGATAATTATTTTTGTTCTCATTCCCTATTTCAGCTACCGCACCGCATACTTCGAAGACATGCCGTGGATAGGTACCTTCCAATACCGGTTCAACGGGTTTCGTCACCAACCAGCCGACCATTACCTACGCTCCTTCTACCTTGAGGAGTCCAAAAACGGAAAGAAATGGAACAAAGCAGGATCCAGATATTGCGTGGGAGATACGCCACAGTTCCAACTGATGATGAATATTACTGATCAGGTATTTATTAAGTACCCTCTCTATCAGCGAGTGACGTCGGTGCCCCAGTGGAGACGGCCGCAACGTACGAGGTGCTAGGTTCGAACCCGGACAGATCCTTATAGGTGCTAACTACCTTAATTAAGGCATGCAAACAGTTTAAGCTATAATAATAAATACTCATTTTTTCATTATTGAGTGTGCAAGTCACCCCCTGCCATTTTATCCGTGTATAATATATAACATTGGTCAGGCAGGGGACATAGTTCTTCCATAGTTCAAGTTACCCAATCCACTTTAGCCACCCAAACCCATAGCCCAATATGTTTTGTTTCCACGTACAACAATAGTCCTGCTGATGCAGTCCGGTTGATACCGGGGATTGTCGTTGGGTGCACTTGCATAGTGCAGATAGGGATAATCGTAGGTTGGTGCCTCCTCATCATTTAAAATTATCTAAGGGGTCTCTGCGAGTTGGCTTCGGCTCCTCGTACGCCTTCCAAAGGTCCGGGACCCCAGCGTCCCGAGAAATGTAAAATAATACTCATTTAATATATATCATTAACACATTCAATCAAATCAATACAAGTTTACCGTGTCAAGATGAAGTTCAGTAAATAATTTGAAATAGGCAATACAATACATAATGTCAAGTTCAATAAAATGGGATTACAAAAACGTCAACCAAACCTGAAATCGCAAAAAAAATCAGCTGTTCAGTACATTTATGTTCGCATAATTCGTCAAAATGTACTAAACAGCTGATTTCAGATTTCAGGTTTGGATCCACAGTAAAAGCTGTTCATAATGATGAGCACAATGACCCCTTAAGAGGTTGCTGGTGTTTTACAAATAACCCTGTATATTGTGGTGGTACCTATTACGTCTGCGGAGTTTCGCTAGCTAATTTAATTTGACTACTTATAAAAAAGTGGTCTTTCTACTTTGGCTTTAACAGTTCCTGCGTCTGGATGGCAAGCGGTTTTGTTTCACATTTGTGGCCGACATCACCCACGATGAGAGCATGATATCGGTCGCAGATGATGCAATGGTGAACCTCCTTCAGACCCTGGAGCATAGGAATGTCTTCGAAGACACTCTACTCATCGTCTTTGGAGACCATGGACCGAGGTAAGGTAAAGATTAAACAAAAGTAATGAAATAAAAAGAACAGCTTGTAGTTAGGTGGTACCCTAGCTATAGTTTTTCTTTTTTATTACATTATTGTAATTAAAAAAAAAAAAACATGCAAAATTCACTGACAGTCAACTCACAGTCTAAATCTCAGGGCCCAGAAGCATAAAATTTGGGCACAAGAGTTGTATTTATTTATTAAAGGACACCATCATATACATTCAACATTGATTTTGATGAGGTATTATTTAATCAAGGTATTACTGTTAATGTATACATAAAGAGTTCCTTAAATAACAACGGTGAGAACTAAGAATTTTCACGCATTTGATTTCTATCACAGGCCGTGAGCTCGATGGGATTTCTTATCGGCAATAATGACGAACTTCCATAAAAACTTGCATCCCCTATGAAACCATTTTAAGGGAGGAATATTCAAAAATCCTTCCTTAAGGTGACTGCGCAGTGGTAGCCCGCGAAATTAATTTTTTTTTTTTTTTTGCTTTTTTTTGCATTTTTGCATTTTGCAGGTCAGTCAATATGTGGTTATAATTATGTAAATACATATTTTTTATTGTCGCGAATCTTATTTTGATCAAGATACAACCTGACAGGACATGCAAATTGCAAAAAACATTGAATTTCGTGAGCAACCACTGCGCGATCATCTTAATGATCACTTTCGTTATATAAGGAACTCTTGCGCAAGATTGTATGCTTCTAGACACAGCGGTTCAGGTTGTGGCTTGTCTGTCAGTGAACGAATGAATTTAAGAATTTTATTAAGTACGTAGATATAGTATGAGGCGTATATAAAAAAAGTAAAAAGGTGTATATAACATATTTATTACATTTCAAACATTGTGTCATAACACATAAATTGAGAAAGCCCTGGTAACAACATGAAATAAGCTTTTATTTACACATAATAATGTGTGAGGTGTGAACGTGTGTATGTGTGTGTATAATCATTTACCGGACAGGCAAGGTGACAGTTAACAGTTGACATGATTCACTGTGTACCCGTGGTGGATTAGGGACCACTCCCTCTCACAGAGAAGAGGCCTGTATCCCAACAATCAATCTGCCTAGCCTTTTCCCAACTTTGTTGGGGTCGGCTTCCAGTCTAACCGGATGCAGCTGAATACCAGTATTTTACATGGAGCGACTGCCTATCTGACCTCCACAACCCCGTTACTGGGTAATACGATACCCCTTGGTAAGACTGGTTGTCAGACTTTCGGGCTTCTGACGACCCGTAACGACTGTCAAAGATCCTCGAATGACAGCCGGGACCAACGGCTTAACGTGCTTTCCGAGGCACGGAGGAGTCTCGGTATGAAAAGATGGTCACCCATCCACAGACCAACCGCGGCAAGCGTAGCTTAACCTGATGGATCGACCCGTGCGGCTGTTATTACTTAGCCACGAGCTCCTTCATCCCAACAGTGGGCACATAATAGACGAACTAAGCTGTGTTACAAACCTCCAAATATTTAAAATGAGTGTTAACCATGAATTTATTATAAAAAAGTTATACAAGGTGTAACTTAAATAACGCACAAACTCTTAAGGGGTCATTGTACTCATCATTATGAACAACTTGTGAACAACAAAAATCAGCTGTTCATTTTGACGAATTTTGCGAACATAAATGTAGGTACAGAACAGCTTTTTTTTCGCGATTTCATGTTTGGTCATGAGTACAATGACCCCTTAAGAGGTAGTGCGTTATTTAAGTTACACCTTGTATAAAAAAAATAACTATCTAGATTAGAACATTGTTACCGTAAAGTATCTTTTTTTTTTTAATTGACGTGCATTAAGCTCCTTCCAACTATTTGGGAGTTTATTGAAAATTTTGATTTTACCGTCTCGCCCTTCCTTAGAGAAACACAAGCATGATATTTGAAAAAAGTTTATTCCTCAACAGGTTTGCTAAAGTCCGGGACACACTGCAGGGCAAATTGGAGGAGCGTTTACCTTTAATGAGTATTCGTTTACCGGAAAAGTTTAAACGTATGCGTCCAAATGCGCAAGCGCAACTAGAAGCTAACGCCAACGTTCTGACCACGCCCCACGATATTTATGCTACCATATTGGACGTTCTCGACTGGTCAGAACATATGAACCCTTTCAAAGTAACCGGAGCTGACTTCCCGAGAGCAATGACACTGTTGGAACCGGTAAGTGTTTTTTTTTTTTATTATTATTATTTAATTTGATGGCAAACGGTGGTTTGATGGTTAAGCTACGCTTGCCGAGGTCAGTCCGGGACCATCCATTAAATATCGAGACACCCCCGTGCCTCGGAAAGCACGTTAAGCCGTTAGTCGTCGTCGGTGCCGCTTGGGCGACATCGCAACTGAGGCGGGCCGCGATGTCGTATGGGAGGCATCGCGGCTGAGGGTTGGAGGCCGCGGTGAAAGAGTGCCGGCCGGTATTGCGGTGCGCCGCTCTCCCGACCTGCCGCGGCCTTGACGGGGTCGTCACCGTCTGATGGCGGACGCGGTGGGGCCGTAGGGGAGGAGGAGTTTCGGTATGGCGTTGGCCGCTCTCCCTATCCTCTGCGGCTGAAAAGTGGTAAGCGGCTGGCCACTGACCTGACCGATCGCAGGGGGACCAAGGGTGCCTAGACACGGGATCGTCTAGCGCCCATGTGCTGGTTTGGTCCCTGGGGTCGTCACGGTGTGCAATGTGTTCTGGTACGCCGGTGATGGGGGGTACCCCAAAGGAGGATCCGGTGACGGACAGCCGCGGCGGGTTCACGGATGAGTGCTAGTGTTCCCGCCACAAGCGGCAGAGGAGGACACACCGTGGAGTTTTAGTGGGTTGGAGTCCCACATAACTGCACTATCTCCCCGTAATAGTGCAGTAAGCATGAGCATTTCTCCACGCAAAAAAAGAAAAATCAAAAATAAAGCCGTTGATCCCGGCTGTTATTCGTAGATCTTTGACAGTTGTTACGGGTAGTCAGAAGCCGGAAAGTCTGACAACCAGTCTTATCAAGGGATATCGTATTACCCATTGACTGGCTTGCCACTGGAGGTCAGATAGGCAGTCGCTCTGTGTAAAATACTGGTATTCAGCTGCATCCGATTAGACCAGAAGGCCACTACAACATGGTTGGGAAAAGGCTAGGCAGATGATAATGTTGATTCGATAGCAAACAACAGAACGTCGCACCTGATGTTCACCGCCGCCTAAGGACATCGATACCAGAGGCTTGACAAATGCGTAGCAGCGGAATTGGTGAAGCGATACGTTCGTTTCATATATTTTGTATGAACTGTTTTGACTGGGTAGCGGAAACGCGGTGGGTGGAGCGGGCGTCATGAGCGGGTTGAACGTCGAACGAGCGGTTGTTTTGTTTATTTTCGACTTGCGCTTCAAGAATATGACTTTTACTGACGTTTTGGAATGGCCTGCATTGTGGAAAGCAACCGATCCTGGCCATAGTAATATAGTTTTGAATTCTCCGTAATATCTATGGTCTTCAAAGAACTCGAGCATTTCACTCCTCGAAAACAAACATGCCAATAGTGTATTCGTATCTAATAATTTTGAAAATGCCATTTTCTTTACGTAATACGCTGCTGTCCGTAGTAAATGTCGATTTGTACTGGCGACTGGCGGGCGTTTCCGACCCCGCTCCTGCTCCCTATTTTCGTCCACAGAAAATAGGGCTAACGTACGGCTGTGTATTTTATTCCGCTCCCGCTCGCCTTTGCCCACCGAAAATGCAGCTTGTTCCTTCTGAGTTATCAAAGAGTGGACGTGTGTTTGGTAATGAATGAATGAAATGTACCGGCCCAAGCGTAGTTTGACCAGACTCGATTAATCGAATGAACCCCTGGAGCCTCATGTTTCATGGGGCTACAGTAACCATTGCATATAAACGAGCCCCCCAGGCTGGGCGCGATAATGGTACCCCGAGACGGGGAACACCCAAATACTCAGAAATATTTTATTCCGAATTTCGATATTCCGATTTTCAAAAGTCCGAATTTCATAATACCTGAGAATTATAATGTCTATTTTAAAAAATTACGAAATTTATTTTTCCGAAAGTCGTAAATGCGATTTTTTTTGTTTTCCGATTTTCATATGTTCGAAGAATCAAATGCTCGAAGGATTCTCGGTCCGAAAAAAGACATTCCGATTTTCAATACTTTGAATAAACTGCTAAAATTAGGATTCTGATTTTGATTCAATTAGTTTAATATGGGATATTAGTGATAGAAACGAATCGCTGCAAAACCGACTCCACGTAGTCTTATCTGCCCTACCCCTAGAGTGTAATTTAAGCCCGCGTAGGCGCGGACGGGCAAGGCGGGCCGCGAGCTGAGGACCGGGTGGGTTTATCGCTCGCCGCCGCGGCTGAGGCTGGCTGGCAAAGCCGGCCAGCAAGATGAAGCTGCGCTGGTGAGCGTTAAAATCATCTGCTCGCGTGGGACCGCCGGAGACCCGCAGCGCCGGAGCCGTGATATAAACCATGCTTGCTGCATATTGCATGCTCGCTTGCATGCTGCATGCTTGCTGATATACAATTATGAGTAGGAAAACGCATCTGTCATTAGTTTTTAGGGTTCCGTAGTTCTGACAAGGAACCCTTATAGATTCGTCAAGTCCATCTGTCTGTCTGTCTCTCCGAGGTTTTGCTAAGAGACCTTTAGTACTAGAAAGCTGTAATTTTGTAGGAGTGTGTATATCAATTACGCCGCCAAAGTGGTAAAATGAAATTTTGAAAAATGTATTTTTTTAGGGTAGCTCTCCTACATGTGAAGTGGGGATGAATATTTTTCGTCGTCTACCCCATCGTGTGGGGTATCGTTGAAAAGGTCTTCTAAAATGATTTGGGGTTTGCTAAAATTATTTTTCGATTTAATGCTCCATTTACGAAATATTTGTTCCAGTAGGGCGTTTCCCCCCCCCCCCCCCCCTCTAAAAGCTAAACTGTGGGCTTGAAAAATCTGGAAAAATCACGATGATAGTGCATTTCATGAACTTTAAAGGAAAATAGCATATATAATGGAAAGGAAAATAGCAATATAGCGGTTAATATAACATTATTAGTTTAGCAGTAAGTAAAGACTTGCATTGAAAAACAAAATATGAAATAAAAAACTAAAAACCATAATAAATTATCATAAGTTTCACAGTACTACCGCTAGGTGGCGCTGTACCAACGGGTTACGTTTTCATTCGAGTACCTATAGAAGTCACAAACGAACTTTGTTTAATTTTCGAATTACAATTTTGCGAATTGAAATAATAACTTGGCAGCAAACGTACTCTTATTTTCTAGCTTTAGCAGGAAGAAAGTGATTATTATTAGTTAATGTCTAATCTGTTTAAATGATTATCTTCGAAAATCAACATTTTGTCATTAGTTTAGTATCGCTATTCGATAACAGATGGTGTTGTGCCGACGTCACTTTTGTAGATCGCAGTGTTAAGATTTTCTTGCAAGATATGACCTCCGTGGTTACGTTATGTGGACACCCTTGTCATATATTTTTGTTGTTATTATAACCATTAACTCCTAATATCTTTACCATTACTTATATTCAGAATAAAGAACAACAGAATCGTAACTATATTGTGATAACGGGCTACTACGGAACCCTACACTGTGCGTGGCCCGACACGCACTTGGCCGGTTTTTTTTTTTAATTCTACCTCCTCATACTAAACATAATATTACTTCTCTCTGACGAGCAAATTGTTTATTTGTCTTGCTATTAAGTTTTACAAGGCGTTTTTATTACGGAATTCTAATTAATCGGTTCGTATTTTTGATGTTTTGAATTATCGGAAATTTTGTTATTCGATCTATTCAAACTCGGTATTTTGAGAACAGTGATTATAAACGCTAGGAATATTGAAATTTCGGTTATAAAAATAGGATGAATGATAAATCGGAGTTGTTATATTAGGAATTTTGAACTATTCTGAATTATGAAAATCTGTATTTTAAAATTCGGATTAGTGACTGACGGAATAAAGTTTTTTTTATATTTATGTACTGTACCCCCCGAGATGTGCACTCTAATCATCCTTCCATATTTTGAATATGGAAGGCTTATTAAAGCCATGCACATCTTCCCTACCACTAGCGCGCTCCTGCCCCGCGCCGCATACCGGATATGCATCATAAAGTAGGCAATGGAATTGTGGAGACGGGTGATATTTAACCCCCCGGTACGCTAAGCTTCTTAAGCCCTATAACAAAAATGAGCAACAATAGCGCTCTTATGAGTGTTAAATAATGATAAATGATTTTATTTCTGTAAGTAGGTTTGTACAAACACTTAAACAAGTCAATCATGTTTAACTAGATGAGGACGGCGTTTCCTGTCTGACTACTCTGAGAAGAAAGGCCGAAACAAACTCAGAGGTCACAATCTTTATAAAGTCCAGACATAATCGTGGTCACATCTGGTGTACGGGGGGGGGGGGGGGGGGGGGGCTAACAAAGTTTTGAGCCTATGGATGGGCCGCGGATGACTGAGATATGATGATGTTTACGGATTAATAAAAGTGTAATGGTGCTAATGTCATTCTCTCGACCCTCTCGACGGCCGGATTGTAATCAAAAATAGTAATTTGCTTACACATACAGAATAATATCATTTCCCTTTATTCAAAATTTTCAGATTCCTAAGAACAGGTCGTGTAGTGAAGCGGGTATAGAACCTCATTGGTGTGCATGTGTCAATTGGAAGAATGTGACAGACAGCGAAATGGTTCAGAAGATCGTTTACACCTTTGTCAATTACATCAACAAGTTGACGGAAAGCCAAAGGTAATTATTTTTTTACTAGCTTTTACCCGCGATCGCCCGAAGGTCGGAAAATATAAAAAGTTACGTTTAAATTATCTTAACAGTACACATTACAGTGGCGTGCACTCCATACATGCAAATAAGCACTGCATACCCTGTAGTGCCATACATACATGCCCCTCTAATTTTAAATCATAAATAACTAAAGTTCAAAAAAATATTAATCTAACTTATTCGCCATTCACACGAACAGACATTCGCTTCCCGTTTTTATAGCGCGATTTAAGCGCCAGCTATTCCAGCGGGCAAAAGCATTACTACGCCGTTTTTATTTTTATTATTATTTTTCATACAACGCATGATGTACACAGCAAAAGTGTGTCTGTGTGCGTGAAAACGTGTGCGTGTGTTCGAGTTTTAGAAGCACCGCTTATATTGCAAACCGTCCAAATTGAGAAGCCGTAAAAGGACCGCCTAATTGTCGATTGCAGAGGGTCGACTTTTTTTTAGTCGGATTGGCCAAATGACCGACTAATTCATTCGTTCGTATTAGTTCGGAACGTAATTGCAAAGTTTGTCGTCATATTGTTTGTTTGTTAATTTTGTTATTCTCAGCGCAAGTGATTGATTGTCTAAGTAATTATTTATTGTAAAAAAATGGAAAATTATACCTGTGAGACCTGTGCTGGCGAAGAGTGTTTAAATAAATTAAAATCTGCCGCGTTTTCGACGCTATCTTTCGAGGAAAAATTTAAATTGATTGCAAAGGGAAGGTGTGTACCCGGATTGAATTTAACACGTTCTGTGCGGCCGACACGTATGTGCGATTTTCGAACGTTCACCAAGTGCTACCGTCGCATATGCGTGTCCATACAATTTATGTACTTCCTTCGAATGCGGCGCGCCGCACCTGTGGGGTTTTTTGTGGGTTTTTTGTAGCAGTGAATGTGTTAACTAAAAAAAAAAAGGTAATGCAGCTATTCGTTACTTTGATGAAAAGTTTTATGATATTTATCACTGGCTGTTGTTTTATGATAATTATAACAGGTTGTGTATGTACTCACAAACATAGTGTACTGTTTCCCTTGCATTTTGTTTACAAACCAAGATAAAAAGAATGTTTGAACCTATAACGGATATTCAGATCTAAATAATTTTCACAAAGCGGCTGGCTGCTAAACACGATTCTTCAGAAAAACATCTGGAATCCTGCTTGAAGTTCCAAACTTTTGGTAAAGGTAGAATAGAGACTAGTTTGAATAGCCAGTTTAAGTTAGATATTGAAAGGCACAACGTGAAAGTTGAGAGAAATAGAAATATTTTGAAACGGTTAATTGATGTAGTTTGTTTTCTTGGTAAACAAGAATTTAGCATTCCGTGATCATGACGAATCCAGCTTGTCTTTTAATAAAGGCAACTTTCTAGAAATTGTAGATTTGTTAGCTAAATATGATGGAAATTTGGAAACCCACTTACAATCAATATCGGGTAGCTCATTCACGGGGTTATCGAATAGGACCCAAAATGATTTAATTTCTAGTGTTGCGTCGGTAATTAAATCAAAATTCATTTTCTAGTCTAAAACGAATTCATACATATTTACGAAACACACAGGGCCAAAACAGACTCACAGATTTGTCTATGATTGCAATTAGAAAAGAACTTTTAGTAAAACGATGTAGCAGTTTTTACGACGACGTTTTGCAAAACTATCTGAAAAAAAGATAGGCGCGTCGATTTGATTTATAAACATTAACTTGTAGAAAGTAATCAGTTAACATTCAAGTAGTAGTTTATTTTGAATTTAAATTCATTTGCGCAAAGAAAACAAAATAAACATCCCACGGCCTTTTTAAATGCCACTTTGCATATCATATAAGTGTCACTTATTTAGATATTCATAGTGGTCGCAAACAAACTGTGGCTCCTGTGGTAAAACTCAGGTAGGGTAGGTAGTCCTAGTCGTTGGGCCACCGACAGCAACAAGCTGAAACTGGTAAGTTTTTTTTTAGCTGTGCATACCCTGTCTTAAATCTCTGTGCACGCCACTGACACATTACTAGTACTCACTGGTATAATAAGGTATATCTAGACCATGGTCTTCTCGTGTGCCGTCTTTACATGATTGATACATTCAAATTATAAAAATTTTTACAGGTTCCGTACCTACCTAAAAGTATCAGAGGACGTTTTTATCATTTCTAACGTGACGATATTATCGTGGACGTCGGCAGCATCACGATAACAGGGAAGTAAAAAATGTATGGAAATATATGAAGACTCTTTTTGAAGTGAAAACTTCTTTAGGCGCGTTGAGCGATTTTTGGTAGGGGGAAATCTTACGGGATCGCCTCACCGCGATACCTCGACGCCGCGTTAAAAATTCTTTACGCGGTCGAGCTATTTTTGGTAGGAGGAAATCTGACGGATTCGCGTCACCGCGACACCTCGACACTGTGTTGAAAACTTCTTTAGGCGGTTGAGTGATTTGAAAACTTCTTTAGGCGGTTGAGCGATTTTTGGTAGCGGGAAATCTTTTCGCGGTACCGTGACAGCTCGACATCGCGACATGCTATACATAGTTTTACGTTTTATTTTTCACTTCTGTCGGCAGTCCCCATGAGTGCCAATTTTTTTCCGACAACGATAACGTTATTTATAACGTGCACGTATTTCCATACAATTTAGTTAGTTCCCTGCCGTGGACGATGACGGTCGGACTTTTAATTAGCTGTAGTAAAATGACACTTCTTACTGTCGTTAAAAAATGTTGCCACACTATCTCTTCTACTCATTACTTTATGTATTTAGAAACCGGACAAGTGCGTGTGTGTGTTTCGTCGTTGGTATTAAAATTTAAATATGCTCAGATTTTATCGACCGCAAAAATAAGTCTTTATTTCTCGAAAAAACTATGAAAGACATCGTTATTTTAAAGTTTTTTCATGCCTCGGTAACATACGTATGGCGAACCCCTAATTATTATTTTCGTAATTTCAGTATTTTAGTCTTTAGCGGTGCACAGAATACAATTTCTTCCTGGATTATTCCGATCTGTCACCCTGCTTTGTCCCCCTAGAGGGAAAGGTCGGAAAAAAAATATTTGATCTGTCCCCCTGTTAGCAACGAGGGGACAATTCGAACTTTATTCACGCCTATCAGGGACAGATAGGAGTGGATAAAGTTGCTAGCAGGGGGACAGATCAAACATTTTTTCCGATCTGTCCACCTAAGGGGACAACGCAGGGTGACAGATCGGAATAATACTTCTTCCCTTCTTTTAACCGACTTCAAAAAGGAGGACGTTATACAGGGTCAAATTAAATTAGCTAGTGAAATTCCGCAGACGTGATGGGTATCGATATCTAAACATAATGTAAATAATAAATTAATTTAATGATTTTTTTTGGACTCCTCAAACGCAGTGTAGTTGAAATATCAGTTTAAAAATCAGTTTTTTTGTTTTGTAAACTTCAGATTTGATAGATATCGATATCTAAACAAAAAAATATGACAGATTTTTCAAATTCATACTTCAAGTAACAACACTACCAGCGGCCATTAACCCAAAAAAAAATCAAATCATTTTGGGGTTCCGTACCTCTAAAGGAAAATTTGGAACCCTAAAAAGATACGATGATTTTTTTATGCCAGCGACCGCATACCCTATGGTACCATATAAATTTTATTAATTTTACTTGAGTAGTTTTTGAGTTAGCTTCGGCATTACGTATTTAATCCACTTTGTGTATCTTGATGATGTTCTAATACTTCCCGGCACTGTTGTTTACATAGCAAGTAGTGGTATACGAATTGGTGTGGGGTAGGTAACATAACTAAACAGGGACAAAAATTTAAAAAAAAACACGTGTCTTCCAAAAAAGACAATACAAAGTGAAAAACAACTTATCTCGGAATTCGGTGTCTGGACCTGTATCTTGTTTATCATCGATATATCCAGTTAGACGGCCAGACGGACATGAGGAAATTACAAGGGTTCCGTTTTTGGCATTTGTCTACGGAACTCTAATTTTTTACATTATTTTATTAACTTTCAGGTCGAAATGCGTCCCTCGCACACTGACCCAAATCCAATGGGTGATGAGTCAAAGACCGAACAGCAAAATGCTGTCTTTCGTCTCCAATAAAGACAGCGACGGTTACATCGGGAAATTCGGAGCTAACACCAAGATATCAAAAGAAAACTATCAGTTAAAGGTATGTGATACTTATATTATACTACACTTATTATAGTCTTATGTGGTCGCAAGCGTAGCTGCTGAGCTTTAGGTTCTGGGTTCGATTCCTATGTCAAACAAAGTGCTAATGGAATTCATCAAAAATTTCTCAGTAGCAGTCTGGAGTCTGGATTTGTGCCCAGTTGATAGTAATAGGTTTGTCCCGTATTACATGGGAGTTAAACATAACTGGCGAAATGTGCGTGTACTATATGTACCTGTCTGCCTAACCCTTCGGGGAGTACAGGTGTGGTGTGATGTGTAATGTATCTCTTTGTTTGCAGGTGGTAGTAGGTCCTGGTCACGGTATTTATGAAGCCTCAATGACGTACCTGAAAACTGAAGATAAATTCTTGATCAATACGAGGGATATATCTAGAACGAACGCGTAAGTATTAAAGCATACTCCTCATTCTCATCATTCTCCTGCCGTTGTCCCAATTTATTTGGTGTCGGCGCAACATGTCTTTTTCTTCCATACTTCTCTATTAGTCGTCATCTCGGTAGTCCTAATCACCCTCCTTTCTAGCCATGTCATCTTTCACACAGTCCATCCATCGTTTGTTTAGTGTTCAGGGATTATTATAGCTATAGTTATACATTCATACTCGAAATTAAAACTGAGTAGGTATGAATGTTTCGTAACCTCCGGATAAGCACTATCAACCAGGTTTTTATTTATTAATTTATCCACGTTATATTGTTCAAAAATGGATCAGGATTTGTATATGTCGTAGGATGATTGTATCATTCTAATTTTTGCGAAAACCCTAGGGATATTCTGTAAACACGGATAATTAGACAATGGTGAAAACATTTCTCAATCTTACTGGAAAAAGATAGGGTTTTTGCAAAAACACGAGTTGCTCTAGTAACATGGAATATCCTTAACTCTGATTGGCTAGATTTTTGCTTATTGACCTAATCTTATTCTGATTGGTTTCTGGTTTTACCCTGTGAGCTTGAAGTATTATATCATAGAGTTATGAAGGGTTAAAAATAACACGACAAACAACAACAACTTTTCCCAAGGAACCATATTGTGTTTTAAATGAGAAAAATCTTTTCATTCAAAATTTGACCTTTTCATTCAACGTGTTTATCAGCTGATCGCGTTATTTGTATAAAGATGTTTTTTTTTTTGTTTATGACATTATAGTTCCTTGGACATTGTTATTCGTTTTCATGAACTGAGTAACTATTTTAAGTTTCGCACGCTATTTATCGTGTTTTGTAGAATCGTTGTCAGTCTATTAGAAAAAAAAAATGGGTGAATGATTGTCATTTAAAACGTCAATCAATCAGAGGAGGTCTCGTTTTGGGCGCTTCGACCAGCCAATCAGCGTTCTTATTTCATAATAACTAACGTTTCATTTCGAAATATTACTAGAGTGACTCGTGTTTTTTGCAAAAACTCTATCTTTTTCCAGTAAGATTGAGCAATGTTTTCACCATTGTCTAATTATCCGTGTTTTCGAAAAAAATCGAATTATCAAATCATCCTACGACTTATATACTACTAGTAGCACCCCGCGGTTTCACCCGCAATAGTCTCGAACCCGTGAGAATATCGGGATAAAAGTATCATATGTGTTAATTAATCCAGGTTATAAACTGTTTGTCAAATTTCATCAAAATCTGTTTATTAGTTTTTGCGTGACAGTGTAACAAACGTCCTTCCATCAATCCTCACAAACTTTCGCGAAGTATGGATACTAAGGAATCTGTTGTCTAAGTTAACCGAAACTTATCCGTAGGTTGGGAATAAGATACTTCTTGAATGTTATTTTCGGAAGCCGGCCGCAATAAAACGACAAAACTAGAAGATTGATGTTTGCTTAAAATAATATTTTATTTTTCGCTTTGTACCGAATTTTTTTTACTGCCATCGCTAAAGGATCTAAACAGCATAGCCTGAAAATTTATACTCATAAAAACTCAAGATACCATCCATACCTAGTTGCCATTCCACCAGTTCGCACTAAGCGTACAGTTGGACTCAAAGCTTCACCTTGATGCTCATATAGACAATATAGTCAACAAGGCATATAAAATGTTTGGTTTTGTAATGAGAGCATCAAGAGAATTCCACCGTCTCTCTACCTACTTATACCTGTATAAGTCAATAATACGACCACAATTGGAATACGCAGTACCTATTTGGAACCCTTACTATAAAAAGTATATTGACATTATTGAATTGGTCCAACGCAAATTCCTACGTGCAATGCACTATAGATGCTATAAAAAGCAAATTTCTTATCAATTATTACTGCAAAAATATAACCTTATTGACGACTTGAGATGATGACCCTATTTAGTATAGGTCGTAATAAAGTCGACTGTATTGACCTACTGAACAGTTTGTGCTACCTGATCCCTCGTACCGTACATGGTCGAGAAGTTCGCTCGAGACACTTGTTTGCTACTACTTTTTGTAGCACCAACTCAGGCGTACGCTCACCGCTGCGTCGATTGGTTGACAGTTTGGCTCATCTGATATTATGTTTCTCAGCAAGGTTATATTTAGAAAAGAAATTGTTACTATATTAAGTGATCAGAACCCTACTAATTAAGTAATGTTTACTTTTATTCTGTTTATTTTTATATCATTCATTCTAACAACTAGTAGATCTGTTTAGTAATATGTGGATAACGTTGTGAGTAGTGTATTTGTTACCTCTATTATTAAGCTCTAACGTATGTTTACTTAGTATTACACTGCTGTTTGTTGTCCCTAAATAAATAAATAAGCGCTTCCAAACATCCTTCATAATGCGCACGGCAAAAGAGTGGAACTCACTACCTGCGTCTGTGTTCTCGAACGCATACAACCCGAATCTCTTTAAAGTTAGAGTGAACAGGCTTCTTCTGGGTAAGCTCACTCCATCGTAGACTTTGTCTCTTTCACCTCTGACCTATTCTATAGTCAAGAGCAAACCCATCTCAAATAAAAAAAGGTACTAAATTCCTTCAAATAAAATAATAAATTCCATTTGAAGACACCTTCGATTTCAAAACAAAAGCAAACAAACTTATGCTCATTTACACTAACATCGAGCAGAGCAGCAAAGTAAACTGGAATCTCCGGAATAGGCTAGCTGACAGTAAGAAAACTACCTTATGAACATTGTAGAATGGTTGTGAGCTAAAAATATCAAAACTCAACTTAATTTTGTAAATGATTATAGATTAACTAATATTCTTCAGAAATGATTGCGTAAAAATAAAGCCCTTAGTCACGCGTCATTGAACGCGAATCAGAGCGCGACACGTCACAACTCCCAGACGTCAGTTTCAAACTGTAAATGAAACAAACTTTATACTTCAGACATACAGTTGCTTTTGCATTACCAATAGACTGAAAGGAACAACACTGATTGGTAATGTCCCTCTCGCATAATATGGCAGTGTTCATTATTAGTCTTCTAAAATAGTAGTGTTGTGTGTATTTTGTGTAGGCGCACATTAAAAAATAGGAAATGGTAATCGTCTACCTACCAGTGGCGATAGCACCTTATAACACGATTCCTACCGGCTTCCCTTCGGAGGTTCGGATCAGCAACTCTACCGATATTTAAAAATGCCACAGGCAATAGTGTCTAGTATTGCTAAAAATATAGTTACACTGTAGGTATTTAATTAACCATAACATTCAAACGGCATAATGCCTATTATTAGCTTTGAATTACAACAACAACAAAAATGTTCTTTATTAACCCGGCGCCAAAACGTCATAATCGAGAACTAAAAATTCGTAAAAGTTATGACGTCACTTATGAGGTCACGTGGCACCGCTTGATATGGACGAGAGCAAGCCGCTGTACAATGGGATACGATACGAGGAATATTGCATATTTTATTTAGTTTGGCATGTTCAACTTTATTGTGTTTGATTCATTATATTCCTATAATAATTTTAGAATAATGATCCCTAATTTAGTTGACTTTATTTCTCTAAAACATTAAAAGTTTTGTATTAACGTGATAACGTCTTTTTTGTTCTGCTATTTGACGATAGATGGTGTTAAATGAAGTAAAGAAAAGACTTTTATTTTTAGGTGGATATATTCATTTTTACTTTATTGATAAGTAAGTAAGTTAAGACCGGCTTTGCTTCGGCTTCACTTACAAAAGTTCATACCTCGCCGCTGCTACCTACGACTGTCAAAGTAAACATGAACACAAATAATTATTTGTCTGCTTTGAATTATGCTTTTAAATATATAAAAACGTTGTTAGTTAAGACTACCGAATATTATAATATTCCGACAGAAGTAATAAATAAGGTTTGTGTGCGGGAAACACAGACCGAGACATTTGTCAGAATGAAAGTATTGAAGTCACTCGAGCTGCCATGACAGTATGCCTCGTTTCGATAATCGAAATTAAATTACGTTTTAAAAAAAGAAAATGAGAAAGCTAGTTCTGTTAATGTTAATATTTCGCTGAAATATTCATATTTTGAGCAACAGTACTAATTGGTTTCTCTAAAACTGTCAACTAGCCTATTGTGTTTATTGCATATACCTGAACAAATAAACCCTGGGTTTTAATAAATATTTTCTTTTGCATCCCAGGTACGGAAACGAGCCAAGCTGTATAAGTGCCACTCACCCACATTTGAACCCGTATTGCTACTGCAATGACTATGTTCCTCAAACAGTATAACAATATAGGGTAAGCAGAGATCGAGGCTATCGGGGAACTGATACAAACTAGATAACGTAGCCTTAATAGATACCAAAATACACTGCCACAAGGATCTGTTGGCGCTGGAATGACGTCGACAGGGGGCGCTGTTGGTAAACATTTGTGCGATTGTCTTGTGAAAATGTATTGGAAAAACAAGATGTGGCGGCGTTAGTTCCGACTTTGGCCGCGCGCCATAAGATTCTTGTACCTACTGCTATAACTGTAAGATTACCCCTTCTCATTTTATACCGGGTCTTAGTAATAAACTAATAATGTATTTGTCCTTTTTGTTTTATGTGGTGTACGGTCAACAGCACATCAGTGGTAACAATTTAACATTTACAGCGCCGTTATGTCGTAGCTGTAAGAGCGATTTTCGTAAAGCATGTGTTACCACTAATGTGTGGTTGACTATACAATAAAGAGTTTAATAAATAAATGTTCAACTAAAAAGTTTCGCTTCTCTATTTGTCTTTTCAGGCCAAGAATATACATGCCAGTAACTCGCACAAAAGTATGCATTCAGCTTGTATATCAATGTGCCATAACAACGCACAAGAAAACATCACGCCTGTAATACCTGAACACTCCCGAAGCTATGTTTAGTTCCCATGTAATAGGGGGCGAGCCTATTGCCTTCAACCGGGCACAAATCCAGACTCTGGGATGCTACTGAGACATTCCTGATGGATTATTCCGATCTGCTTTGTCCCCTTTAGAGGGACAGATAGGATAGGAAAAAAAAAATGATCTGTCCCCCTGTTAGCAACGAGGGGACAGTTCGAAATTTTTTATAAAGTTGCTAACAGGGGGACAGATCAAACTTGTTTTCCGATCTATCGACCTAATGCAGGGATGGCGAACCTCTATACATGTACGTGCTAGTTGTCCAAAAAAATAATGCATGTGACCAGGACGTACCATCAAACAGTCTAAACTTAGTGACTACTGGAAAAAAGAACTATATTATTCACAATAATACCCAGTTTTATATTTCTTTAAAATTAAATGAAGGAACAAATCAGTGCGACTTCTGCTTTTGCAAACTAGATGAATATGCAGGAGGTACCTAAATTCCTGAAATGATGCCGTGATCAAATTATTTTGTCACGTGCCACCATTATGAGGCGTGCCATTGATTCGCCAGCCCTGACCTAAGGGGACAAAGCAGGGTGGCAGATCGGAATAATCCTTCCTGATAGAACTGTCGGGATTCGTAAGTTATTTATCGGGAACAAGCTAGCCACTAGCATTACTGTTGTGCAAGTCACTGGCTTGTGTATTCCTGGTTTTATTATTATTATAATCCAGATCGTTTAATAATTTAATATTTTGTGATGCAAAAAAAAATCATGTTAAAACAATTCATAAAACCACTCACTTTGATATAAAAATTAATGCATCGAATGTTGGCATCCAAGTGCTCAATAGTTACTGGTTTATCGGTGTAGACATGTGACTTTACATATCCCCAGAGAAAATAAAGTAATGGTTTTAAATCGCACGAGCGAGGTGGGCCGATTTCGAAAAATTGGTCGTTTGTCAAATGTTTTCTTTTGTAAATTAAGCCAATAAAAAGTTAAGTTTTCAGTAAACTAGGCGTTGGTGTCTGATTTTGCTTTTAATTATAAAAAAGCGCATGTTTTTTTTTTTTAAGATTGTGTAGTTACGATATGTTATACAGGTTTTTAATATTGATATTTGTTTTTTGGGTTCCGTATTAAAGGATGGAATATCTGATAGTTCCATTAAGTACTTTGTGTTCAGCCTTTTTCATAACTACGGAACCTTTTTTTAACCAACTTCAAAATAAGGAGGAGGTTCTTATTAGGGAGGTAGTAGAATCTTTTTTTTTTTTATAGTAACTCGTGCATTTGTTCTTGGAAAGCACCATTTCGTCAAGTGGAACTGATGATAAAGATTACAGATGGCCGCCGGAACTACTCAATAATAAGTATTTCACGGATTGCGATTCGATTAGGTACTTTATTAATGGTTGCTAATTAATTTATGCTCGTCACAATGCTTATGGTTACAACTCAACAATTAACGTCCTTGCATCGGGAAAAGCAATACATATTTTGTAAAAGGTGATGAGCAGTTGACATTACAATATTGTAACTTAGACAAATTACAAACTGACCCACTAAAAAGTGAAAAATAAAAAACTTTTTTCCAAAAAATATAACAGATTTCTAAAATAACACTTCAAAGTGACTTTAATTTCGGAACCCCACCGGATTCTAAAATACAGATCCAAAGACACCGACTTCCGAAATTAAAGTTATTATTCACTTTGAAGTGTTATTTTGGAAGTCGGTTGTGTTTTTGGAAAAAGTTTTTTATTATTCTTGGAAAGAAATCTCAGAAATGCAATATAAAGAAGAAGAAAGAAAAAGAAAATACGTTTATTTGCGATAAACATGACGCAAAGAAATAGAATAACAAAATAAAATAATTGAAGAACCTAAAAAAATCTAAATATAAAAGAAATATCTAAATATTTGTGTTGTATTTTATCAATTAGTACGTACAGATAAAAAAGTGCTGTTCCACAAACAATAGGACACTTACCTAATATGTTGTCCAGCGTGTCCAGCTACACGTAACAGGAACTGATGGACGCTACTGATGGCGCTAAACTCGTTGTCAAATTCTGGGCCGACTCTATTTATATTCTCATCGATACTCTAAGAAGAGGAAGTAAGTTGGTAGGTACTTATATGCATACAAATAGTTTTGTGCAAACATTGTATTGTGAAATGTATTGAAAATCAAGATGGCAGCTGTAGTTCTGATTTTGGCCACGCGCCAAAAGTGGCTAGGTGAATTCAGCTAAACACGTACAGATCAGCACTTGCATGTGGGTATCTCTATCCCTTTCTGTCATTCAGAAGTGTAATTAATGAGCGAGATACCTCTAACTGAATGATGAACGGAGATAGAATTATAGAAAACAGTTGTCCAAATTCATGGGTCATTTCCATTATAAAAAAGGTAGATACCATTCTGTTTCCAATTGCGTTCACGATAGAAAACGATTAAGTGTAAAATATTAATTTAATTTTCTTATAGATATTTTTTAATGTATGTTCTACTTAGGTATTTATATTGTACTCTTTAAAATGCACTTTAATCTCGAATTAAGTATTTTGTATTATTATATTACTGCCATACAAATCTACGCCTAATTGTAAATATGGCTTACAATTTCTGTAAAGCTTTGGTTTCCTAGGAAAGCTGCCCCGTCACATAATAACGGCCGCCATGGAAATCTGTCATTTTCACCAGTATTTAACATTAAGTCAAACCCAACATTAAGTCAAACCCAACATTAAGTCAAGCCCAAAGATTTAAATCGCTAGATTTGCCCTCACCGTACTTAGTTACAAGAAAACATATCCTTATTGAGAAGAGTGATTACACACGTTATTAAGTAGCATTTCAATGACAAACAAGTGTAGTCACAGCGTCATTGTGTATCAGAGGTGTCAAAACGAATCGGTAGTGCTATTCTATACAAATCTCACCGTGAAAACTTAGGTGAGGTGAGCGTGCAGTGAGCTGTCAATATTGTCAATCCCGGGCTATTCTATAAAAAAATCCGTTTATTTCAGACTATTTAAATGTCCGTATTATGTTACATTATCTTAACACTATGTTAGTGATGAGGTAATTATCAATTAATGTGGGCATCTATTTAAGTACTAACACTGAAAAACGTAACGAATCCTTGAAAATAAATTAAAATTAAATTGAAATAAATAATTTAAAATAAACTAAAATTAAAAATAAAATAAAACGGAAATCAATAATTTAAAATAAATAAATAAAAATATGGTATCGCGAAAACTTAGGTGAAGTGAGCTTTAAGTGAGCGGTCATTCCACCAGATTCCAGGGATTGACACTATTGACAGCTTACTTAAAGCTCACTTCAACTAAGTTTTCACGGCGAGATTTTTTACAGAATAGCACTACAGGTGGAATGACAGGTCACTTCACCTAAGTTTTTACGGCGAGATATTTACAGAATAGCACTACAGAAATGCGACTATCTTTTGACGCGGTAGGGGGAATCTAACAATTTAAATCCTTGCCACTGCCATCATTTTCATGCCAGCTGTCATTGCGGCCGTTAATGGCGGCCACCGCTCTTCAAGAAAACCATAACTTAACGTTGGTCAGATATCAAATAAAACAAAGCTTGCATTCTCAGCTACCTATTGCTTTACTTTAAATTACACTTTAGTCACACTGTTCTCGAAAATGTATCTAATATAATATCGTATAATAAATGTTCGTACCAGGCATATCTGATATTTCAATTACCTACATATATACAGGGTTATTGGTAAAACACCAACAACCTCTTAAGGGGTCATTGAACTCATCAATATGAACAACTTTTACTATGGGACCAAACCTGAAATCGCGAAAAATCAGCTGTTCAGTACATTTATGTTCGCATAATTCGTCAAAATGTACTGAACAGCTGATTTTTTTGCGATTTCAATTTTGGTCTCATAGTAATCGTTGTTCATAATTATGAGTACAATGACCCCTTAAGAGGTTGTTGGTGTTTTCCCAATAACCCTGTATATTTTTTTTATATCGTATCTTTCTTAGATGTTAAGTTTGTGATCTAATTAGAATAAGTCTCAGTATTTTTAAGTTTAAAGTGGTGTTATGACACCGATCAATCGATCTATTGTAGAAAAATGAGATTATTCAACATCGGTCGGCAGTTTTGTTTTATCTTCGTCGATCGACGTGTATCGTGTGTGAAAGGTAATCCTTATGATATCTCTCACCATGCTGCCTAAAGAAAGCGATCGGTCGCGAGAATACGCCATCGTCGCGTTCTTAATAGGTATAATATGTCACTCATTTGTTCGCGTTCGGGTTCGCCAAACAAAATTAATACCTACGACGTTTGTGAGTTCGCGCGACAATCCTTATGGCCGCGCGCGTCCTAACCAAAGAGATTGCATAATTAAGTTAACTTAATTTATGAGATTAATTACCATTGTAGTAAGTTGTAACTCAAATGTTTAAGTCTGAAATTCCAATAATTTCCTGATAACTGTAGTTTGAAAGCATTATTGCATTACTTATTTCTTTTAAAATCTTTTAAATACAGTTTAATTTATTCATGTACACAACATGTTCGTGCTAGTTTTGGCAAAAACTTAAAGTAATTTACTAGTCGACTGAGTCATTTCAACAATTCGGTGGAAACGTCTTAGGGGCTCAGGTGAGCTCAGCGCAAAGCTCCACACCTAATCTACATTCCTAATTGATAATGGACTATCACAACTAAAATAGAGTTGCGAGAGATGATTCCCTGTGGCGTGTGTTTAAACATGGTCCAGCATTTTGCTGCTATTTCTGTGTTGACCCTGTTTAAATCGGTCAAATATTTGCGTATGACGTCACAAAAGTTGTTCAATTAACTTGGTCGGCCTGTAGGCTAAATAACTATCGTTACCTACTATTATATAATAGAAATAATAAATTGGCAGTAACATACTTACTTTAATAAAAAAAAACTAGTGGCGCCAACTGTAGCATTTTCTCTGTCTTCTATTTTGGCAGTTAAGCTTTTTTTTTTCTTCATTTAGGCTTCGCACGGTTTGTGCATTTAGCCAATGTCAAGTTTATAAGAAGCATTCATCCCGCGCGGTCTGGTAACGTCGCATTTCTGCAGGTTTTTGTGATTATTATAATACATTTATTCTCAATTCTTTATTGCGTACCATAATGTATATACATAGTTGGTTAGGAATGGACCCTGTTTTATTATTTATATTTAAATCAAATTACTATTTTTTAATACTCTCTAGATCGTTAGTATTTTTAAGTACTTATGTACTTATGCTATTTTTTACAGTTATTTTGGTATTTACTTATAAAAATTTACATTATAGAATATTGTCAATTTTTATGAGTCAATACCAAAATAACTATAAAAAAATTGCATACATAGGTACAGCCCGCGGCACGTAAGTTGGCAAGAGTCGTTAGATGCGCAGAAGTCATTTTTTAGATCTCTTTGGTCGCGAGCGGGACGCGGGGAACGAGGTAGCATCATTCCGAGCGCGCGATTGGTTGGTCAGTCGACCCTTGTCTCTCGCGTCGCGTCCACGTTCCGTTCGCTCCCGAGCACACTTGCGTGCACTAAAATTGTAACATTGTTTTTGTTGAGCTTTTGTTACAAGTTCTTGTTATTGTTTTGTTTGAATTTTTAAATTTAGATAATGCCACAAACAAATACCATTTTACGTAGACATGCCAGAAAAATGGTTTATGATGTGTACTGTTACATATTTTGACGAATTATGCGAACATAAATGTACTGAACTGCTGATTTTTTTTTCGCAATTTCAGGTTTGGTCCCATAGTAAAAGTTGTTCATAATGATGAGTACAATGACCTCTTAAGAGGTTGTTGGTGTTTTACAAATAACCCTGTATTTTTATTTATTACTCCTAATATAATTCATGAATTCTTCTCCTTACTTTAACTTTCTTCTAAATAGTTATGTTTAAAAATAAATTATGGTAATAACCACAGAATAATGACAAGCAATAAAAGTGACCATTTTTTTGTTGCAATAAGTGTAGCATGCGCGAACTTACCCCCACTGCGCCAAAACCTTGCCAACTTACGTGCCGCGGGCTGTACTTATAAATACTAATGATCTAGAGAGTATTAAAAAATAGTCATTTGATGTAAATGTATTAAAATAATCACGAAAAACCTGTAGAAATGCGACGTTACCACCCCGCGCCGGATAAACGCTCTTAGGGCCGGTTTTAACTCAACCAATGGTTAAACATAGTAACTAATGATTGAATTTTTGCTAAACGTGAAAGGCTAAACATGAATGTACTTATCCATGTTAGCTCATTCATATTAATAAATAAATAGTAACTAATGGCATAACTCATTCATGTTTAACCTTTCACATTTAGCCAAAATTCAACCAACCATTAGTTGAGTTAACTACGGATCAAAAATAGCAACGATTTTTAAAGTATAGTCTGTTAAATGTTTGCATACTATTTAGATATAAAAAAAAAAAAACTACTCGTTTTTGTAATACTAAGTAGATTGGATTTGCCCGGGCGTATACAAGGGCTGATCCAAAAGTAACGGTAATCTGTTAATAAAATTCTCTTTCCACTAAGTCAGCATAAAAACGTCATTTGAATAGTTTTATTTTTTATCATTACTTTTGGATCAGCCTAGTAGTGCTACATGGATATTTTGGCGTCTGAATTACATTGTCAGGGGAGCGTTGTTAGTAAACATTTGTGAAATTGTCACTGTCATTCAAGTGTATTACAAAACAAGATGGTGGCGTTAGTTCTGATTTGGTCACTCGCCAAAATAACCTTGTAGCGTTGTAAATATGACACATCGAGATTTAGCGAGAAACTGTCACACAGGTAGTTATTTGCGTCCAATAATTACGTGAGGCGTTTAGGGAGGGGGTCTCGGGAAAGTATTTTTTTCCGCTCGAAACAAAGTAAAATTGCGAGAAAACTGGCTAATTATTATAAATAAAAAAATAGCAAGAAAATTATGTTTATTTAAATAAATCCACCGCTATCAAGCACAGATAACGTATTGCACTAAAAATAAGCATTTTGAAAAACAACATTAGAAGGGCAGGGGTTCGAGCCAAATCTCACCGAAGCGAAGGGGGGGGTCAAAGAATCCCGAAAATCGCCTCGCGTAATTAATGGACGCCCCCGTATGAGTGACAGTGACGACGCTCTAGAAAACTTGTTATGTCACATGTAGTATCTGAACATACGAAATAATTATTAAATATCGTGTAAATTGTATATTTATTATGTACTTTTTAATTATATGAAAAGATTGAAACCAAAATTTAGTTTTATTTATTAAAATTAAAATAAATTCTTTTCAGGGCTACTGAGTTACTAACAAACATGAAACATTTTCATTGTGACAAAGTAAACGCCGGTGAAGTCGACAGTGACCCAGAAATCGTTGAAAACGAGTAGTTAATGCCGCGTCAATTTATGTAATGCTGGTTTGCGGTTTATGGCTAATAGAATAAAAAAATAATCTAAAAATATAAATATATTTTTCTACTAAACATAAAACTGGCTGATTTTTATGGCAACATATTTGTAGTACTTAACATATTGCACAATTAAAAATACAACACCTGTACCCGTATTACGTATCTTGTTGCAGAAGCCTAGCGATAGCAAAATTTGCGCAATAATTGCTTTTCAATCGCAAATCGGTATTATAAATAAAATAAAATTATTTATTTCAGGCAATATACCCATAATATTGTTAGTATACAACTTAAAAACTATGTTAGTTACATTATTTAAGAATTAATTAAGGTATTTGCCGCCCTCTGGGGCCCCAGGCACACGCACTTGTGCTTGAACCCAGTGCCGCAGAAGGGGGCTGTCCAACTTGTGGCTGAGTACGTTCAGAATGGTGTTGGCGCTCCCACGCGTACGAAACATCAACGATGCGATGTGGCGCCGCAGCACAGTGTGAAAGCCGTCTGTGTGCGCTTGCGCAAACATCGCAGATGCGCTACAGTAACGTGGGAGCCCCACCAGCACCCTGAACGCATTATTATATTGTACTCGGAGAGCGTTGATGGCCCGCTGCGTGTAGGTGACCCACAGATTGCAGGTGTAGAGAGTTTGGCAGAATGCTTTAAACAAGGTGATTTTTACCTCAAGACTACACCTTGCAAATCTGCGTGCCAACATGTTACAGCGGACCGCCATCGCCCTCCTTTCCCTTTCTATATCCCCGTCATCTTTTAAATCCTCGTTCACCACATGGCCGAGGTATTTAAATTCCTTCACTCTTCTAAGAGCGACAGCATTAAGCAGCACAGGTGCCACATCCCCCAGTCTCCGACCCCTGGCTTGAAACACCAGGAGCTCGCTTTTCTGGGCATTGTACAGGAGACCGTGTACCCTCGCATACTCCTCACATACACCTATCAGCTTTCTGAGTGCGGCCATTGATGGGCTGAGCAACACCATATCGTCTGCATAACTAATACTATTTATACAATGACCATCAATTGAGCATCCGACTCCAGTGTCGCTCAGCTCACCAATCAGCCCGTTCACGTACAAGTTGAAGAGCGAAGGAGATGTTAACCCCCCCTGCCTCACTCCGCACTCCAACCCGTACTCGTCAGAAAGTTCTCCAAGCCATTTGACCCGATTAGTTTGATGGTCATACCAATATAGTATATGGTATAAAGTAATCTTGAAATTTACGTCGCGCATCATCAACTATGCCTTTTATTTTATGTAAGATGCTATATATATATGCAAGAGTATTGTCGATGTTTTTTAGACTGTGTGTGAGTCATTCTTATCTGCCCAGTGCACTTATGCGAACTATAGTTGTACCTATCATAAAAAATAAAACTGGTGATGCTACTGATCTCAGTAATTACAGACCAATATCCCTGGCAACGGTCATAGCGAAGGTGCTGGATAGTCTGCTGGATTCATACATGGCCCCCAGGATTGACTTGCACGATGCACAGTTTGGCTTCAGGTCTGGGCTGTCCACAGAAAGTGCCATTATGTGTTTAAAGCGGACTGTCCGGTATTATACGGATAGGAAAACTCCTGTTAATGCGTGCTTCTTAGATCTTTCCAAGGCTTTTGACCTTGTGCCTTATGACCAGCTGTGGGACAAGCTAAGAAATGAGAAAAAAGTAGATTTTGAGGTGACGTCTTTGCTGAGATTCTGGTATGAGAACCAAATAAACAATGTTAGGTGGGCTGGGGCTATGTCCGAGGAATACAGATTAGAATGTGGGGTGAGGCAGGGGGGAATCACCTCCCCTCGCCTTTTTAATTTATATATAAACCAACTGATTGTTGAGCTCAGCAATACTGGTGTCGGCTGTCATGTTGATGGAGTTGCTGTGAACAACATCAGCTATGCGGACGACATGGTTTTGCTGAGCCCATCAATCAGTGCATTAAGACGTTTGCTGAAGGTCTGTGAGAGCTATGCGGTGACTCAGGGGCTTAGGTATAATGTCTCTAAGAGTGAGTTACTTGTTTTTAATGGTGGTGCCAGAAGATACTTAAATGTTCCTTGCATCTCATTAGCAGGTACACCCTTGAAGCAAGTCTCAAAATTTAAGTATCTGGGCCACTGGGTCACTGAGGACCTGTGCGACGATTTAGATATCGAGAGAGAGCGTAGGGCGCTGTCTGTTCGAAGTAATATGCTGGCCCGTAGGTTTGCACGGTGTTCTTACGATGTTAAAATGACGCTTTTTCGAGCCTACTGTCAAACTTTTTACACCTGCAGCCTTTGGGTCAAGTATACGCAGAAGGCATACAGCGCCCTGCGTGTACAGTATAACAATGCCTTCAGGATGCTTGTGGGGCTGCCGCGGTATTGTAGCGCTTCGGGGATGTTTGCCGATGCGAGAGTGGATGATTTCCATGCCATTATTCGGAAACGATGCGCCTCTCTCCGGCACAGAACAGATACCAGCACCCACGGCATGTTGAGAGCATTGAGTGACCGGTGGGACTGCCCGATGCTTGGTCGATGGGTGAGACTGCACGCACAGGTTGTTTAGATAGCTGTACGTGCATTTATTTTATTTTATTTTTATTATTTTATTTTATCTTTATTACTATTATGTTGTTATCACCTATTTTGCCTATTTTGTGATTTTTATGTGTGTGTATTGTGTTATTTTTATTTGTCAATGTGTGTGTAATGTCAATTAATTTAATCCTATGGACTTCAATGTCTGCAAATAAATGATTATTATTATTATTATTATTATTATCCCTCGTCTGCTTCGGCCCTGGTTCAGAAAAATGTAGCATGCCCAACAAAGTAGTATATCGATTTCTACTCATAAGAGTTGTGAAAATAGGTGAGTTTAATAATGGATTAGTCGACCAATGTTCTTCGATACTTAAACGGCTATTCCTAGACATTACCATTGTAACAGCCAGAAATATTCTCTTATCTGGTATCGTAACATCTTGCCACGCCTGTAACCTTGAGTGATTTCTTAAATCAGTATTTAAAACAAAGTGTCGATGATATCGATTTGTATCATAAACAATTTTAGAAACTAATGATTCATCCACGAATTTCTCAAAATATTCAAGTTCGCTTGATGATGGTGATAATTGTAACGATGGTAAAATACCACTACTAAAGTCGTTAAATGCCTGAATATCCATCGAGTTCGGAAGTCCCGTAAATTGGAACTGAGTTTCAGAGCTCGAACTACCCTGACTTTCTTCTATTAATTGCTCCTAAAATACAAAAAAAGTAATAACTGTCACGGTGCTTATGTCTACCATTATTTCAGCCTTTACACATTTTTTTATTAAATAGGAAATAAATATTTTACCTATCTCACTTTCTATTTCGCTGTCAGATGAATTTAAGTACACGACCTCGTTGTCGTCTACGCCTTCCAAAATGCGAATAAGTTCTTCACTGTCCATTTTCTTTTTCAAAATAGTAAAACAAATCGTGTGGATGCCAATTAGCAATTGGTACGTCGAAACGAAACTTGTGTTGGAAAGCGGACATGTCGGTAGACTTAAATAAAATTTACCTTAAAATAATAATAAATAAATATTATAATTTCCTTTGAAGGTAGATTTTATTTCACACTACCGACATGTCCCCACATTAATAAGAACGAGGCAAGCGTTTATGACGTCACTAGCGGACAACTTAAAGCGTCTTTGGCGTCCGCGATATGGATAAATGTGCATGAAATAGTGTGGTACGGTAGATATATCGATGTTTATTTTTACTTACCCACATTCTAGTAATATGACATTTCAATTATCTACTATAACACTTGTTAAATATGGCAAGTATATATATTCAGAGTTATTTGTTAAGTAATTCTTAAAAGTAAATAAAATACAAATTTGACTCGTTTTTATTTTATACCATGACAATCAAATACACAAAATCTATTATTGTTGTGTATTTATAATATCTATTTCATGACAGTGATTATGTTTAGCTTCATCTAAAAAATTTAAAATTTTAATAAAACAACTGGTACGTATGCAAGGTTGTATATAGGTACCTAAATTCTTCACATAATAATTGAGAAAAATGCTCATTTCGGTTGTCGCTTGAATTGTATTTTTCACAATCTTTACATTTAGAATTATTTGTTGCCGCCTGCTTAGTTGCAACTGATGCTTCATAAAGATCTTGAGTATCGGCCTCAAGAATATTTGGCGAGGCCGTCCATCCCCTCGATCTTTTTAAATCTGAAAAAAAGTAAGCGAGAAATGAATTATAGATAAAATTACATCTATTTGGTTCCCACAGTATAAAATAAAGAATCGCTGAATGACCTTGATACCTCTTTAAAAGAATGGCCCATTCTAACACAAGACAGAAATAAGTACAAAGGGATAAAATACTACACTTGGACGATACATGCGCCATAAGTAAAAACAATGTTCATAGTCTATTACCTATGAATCCATTAGACAATTACGTACTTAGGTATATCTAAAATATGGTTAAAACAACTTACCTCTATTTTTTTCCATATTTAAAAATGCACACACGCACCAATTCAATTAAGAAGTTAACAGTTGCTTGTGGAAACATTCAAGAAATGAGGTGGAGATAAAAATCTCCACCTGTTAAGTGGGGATTTTTATTTTATATCTACCTCCTATATTTGTATTTTTGTGCGAATGGCCACGTCACTACGTGACGATTTAAGTCGTCAATGGCGATCAGTGTAATGCTTTAAAACTCAAATTGTAGTCTTTGGTTTTTCATATCATTTTTTGCTTAAAATATGGATTTTTGTAGATTTTTATGCATTAAGAATAAAGGCCTAGTCTATGCTTAAGCGTGATCTGTTGCTAAAACTACGTAAAATAGTGTTTATTACTGTGTATTTTAATGTCTAACATAAGGCTAAAAATTGACGCTTTAAAGAGTCGTCGGCGTCTGGAGTGAAATCGTAATTAACGCTTTAAAGCGTCATTGGCGGTCAAAGGGTTAAAAATATTGATGAGTTCACCTGGCACACCTGTGCTCTTCAATTTATGCCAGAGAATATCATACCTAACCAGGTCAAAAGCCTTGGAGAGATCAAGGAAGGCTGCATATACAGGCGTGCTCATGTCGGTGTAATACTTGACAGTCTGCTTGAGAGACATAACAGCACATTCTGTCGAAAGTCCAGGTCTAAAGCCGAACTGTGCGTCATTTAAATTTAGGTGTTCTTTAAGTTGTTTCTCAAGCAGACCATCAAGCACCTTAGCTGCGGTTGTAGCCAATGATATCGGGCGGTAGTTACACTTGTCGGAACTATATCCAGTCTTGTTTTTAATTATAGGCACTACCACCGTCTTCATCAGTTCATTGGGCAGGTAGGAATGCCTAATACAAAGAGTAAATAACAGTCCCAGGAGCCTCGGGAGGTGTGGCCCCGCATGCTGAAAATGTTCGATGCTCAAGCCGTCGTGCCCAGGGGACTTCCCTCGCGTCATACCTTTTATTATTAGAGCAACTTGCTTTGCTGTGACACGTTCAGGTACCCCTGACACGACGACCCCAACATCCCTGGTCTGCTCACCTTTTAGCGGAGACTCCACTTGAAAGTGACATTTAAATAAATTGGCAATGTCCTTAGGTTCACAGATGCCGTTGATACTCACAGGGATACTAGGTTTTGGGTTTAACTGTTTCGTTTGTTGCCAAAATCCTTTAAAATCTTTATTTTTATGTTTTGTAGCTAAAATATTAATTTTTATTACTTCTTGATTATTCTGACAATATAGTAATTTGCTTTTGAATTTTTTTCTAGATTCATACATTTCACTATAAAAGTTACCACTGTTAGGTCGACCATAACTCACCCAGGTTAAGAACTTCTGCCTAGCATCCCTGTGAGCGTCACGAACATAAGTACTTGTTCCAGCCGACAATATGCCGACCGCAACTCTCACGACCTATATAGCTGTCAACAGAAGCTTCACGTAACGATTTTATAATGTCACCATAAAGCGCGTCTATCGCTGACAAGTGGTCTTTACCACTATGATCACACATGCTATCACCACAATGTTGGAATTCAAGAGGGAAACCTAATTCCCGTAGTTTCTCGTTACAACATTTGGTATACATTTCAATTTGGCTTGAATCTCTGTCTCCCCATAGAACTTTATTTGTTTGGGTGAACGGTGACTTAATGGTTTTACAAACTGATTTAATATTACATTGAATTTCTACTGGGTAGTGATCAGACCAGAAAATGTCGTAACATATATTAACAGAAGAAACAGATTTTAATGCAGCATCAGTAACCACACAGTGATCTAACCACCTGCGGCTGCCGTGCGCTTCACTCACAAAAGTGTAGGTATTTGAATGCGATCCCAACATCTCTAGGTCGACACATGTCCAGTTTTGTTCATTACAAAAATTTTGGAGTTCATTGCCAAACAATTCGCCCGGATGAGCGTTAAAATCCCCCAAGATGAATACATTTTCAATATTGTAACTCTCAACTATTGACGTTATTTCACCTAAACATTGAACAAATTCCACAAGATTGTCAGAGGAGTCGGTAGGCATGTATATAGAAAAAACGAGTATTATGTATCAGCCATACGTCATAATGATTTGCGATTGAAAAGCAATTATTGCGCAAATTTTGCTGTCGCTTTATCGCTAGGCTTCTGCAAGATACATAATAAGCATGCGGGTTTTAATAGGATTGTGAAGCTGTAGGTTTTACATAGAAAAAAAATATTTAAAAAATTAAATTGACTTCAAAAAGAAATTAACTCAAAATTATGAAATAATTTTAATTTCGGAAGTCGGGTGTCTTGGGATCTGTATTTTAATTTTTTGCCACCGACTTCCGAAATTAAAATTATTTCATAATATTGAGTTAATTTCTTTTTGAAGTCTTTTATTTCGTAATTTTTAGTTATTAGTAAAAACTGGAATATTTGTTTGTAATAAGTAGTTAATAGTTTTTGCTATAAATATTGCACTAGAATTTGACCAAGGTTTTGAGATGTTTTCCCTTTGACACCACACCCGTAGCTCGTATCAATAAGCCAGGTCGTCACACTTAGGTAGGTACACGTATTATAGTCCATTATCTTGAAAGCTACTGAACCGATTTTGATGAAACTTTCACTGTGCCCTAAGTAGAAGTAAATGCAATCCAACAAAACGGTCACGATCCGATTAATAGTTTTGGAGAAATACGTGGACATACAAACATACATCCATGAAATTTTGTACGTAGTCGGGCCATAAGTTCTGTCACATAGGTAAAATTTCGAATTTAGAATGCAAGCCGAGAAAAATATTATGGGCATTCGAAATTTGAATATTTAAAGAAAATAAAAACAAAGGGTTTCTGGAATTTTGTTAATTTTATAAAATGGAGTGGACGCGCAAAGAAGACAGAGTCGCAGTAATTGCATTGCATCGTTGCGGTCACGCGCCAACTGAGATTTCCAAACTGCTGACTAATTTGAAAATTCCACAGATTTCTATCAAACGATTCAGGGAAGACTCAAGATTAGAAGATAATCAAAGGAGCGTTCGACCTCGTACTGTTCGGACTCCAGCGATCATCAAAGCAGTGAATGCGCAAATCCAACGAACTCCTGTCCGCAAGCAAAAAATGTTGGCTCTGCAGATGGGACGAAGCAGAACTACTGTTAAAAGGGTGTTAAAAGAAGACTTAGGACTGCGTGCTTATAGAAAAAAAAAACAGCACATCTTCTTAACGCACGGCTGAAGAAAATCAGACTCGAAAGAAGCCGGGTTTTGTTAAGGCGGTACGCGGGAAAAAAAATACCGCGAAATACTTTTTTCAGACGAAAAAAATTTTAATGTTGAGAAGAGTTTCAACAAACAAAATGATAAAGTGTACCTATGCATACTCTAGTAAAGAAGCAAACAGACGTGTGCCACGTTTTCAGCGTGGTCATCTCCCTTCGGCATTCATGGTTTGGCTTGGGGTGTCCTCTATTAATTGGATCCAACGGCGGTGTTTTTTTGTGAAAAAGGAGTAAAAACCAGTGCCCTTGCAAAACACAGTCCTATCAAACATTGTGGAACCTCTTTCATAAACAATGTTCGACAACAAGCACTGGGTATTCCAGCAGGATTCTGCGCCGGCTCATAAGGCGAAAAGTACCCAAAACTGGCTCACGACCCGTGCAATCGACTTTATCAGGCATGAGGATTGGTCCTCATCCAGTCCAGACTTGAATCCCTTGGATTACAAAATATGGCAGCACTTAGAGGAGAAGGTCTGCGCTAAACCCCATCGCAAATTGGAGTCACTTAAAGCATTCCTGATTAAAGCAGTCGCCGATATTGACATGAACGTCGTGCGTGCTTCGATTGATGTGCATCTGGATTGAGGGCTCAATTTTTCAATGTCTTTGTATCAAAGTGATTGAAAAATTGAGCCCACATCTTCGATTGATGACTGGCCTTGCAGATTGAAGGCTTGTATCGAAGCAAGAGGAGGACATTTCGAATAATTTTAATGTGGTGTAAATCTATATTTTTTATACCCTTTTATTTGATGTATAAATGGTTGTAGCTCGTAACTCATTGTGTCAGTTATTTAACTTTCCATATGTGACAAAACTTATGACCAGACTACGTATATTTGTTTGGAGGCCTTAATAGATTATCATATTTGAATATTTTGCAGTTCCAATAGTATTACATACATTCGTGTCGAATTAATAACTCCTTTTTTTGAAGTCGTTAAAAATTATTTCAATTCTGCAAGCTAAGCCTTCAGGTGATTCGCAGCCTTATTTAACCCTTAAATGCATGAAATTTTTAAATATTCTGAAAAAAATATATATAATAGAATTAGGGGTACAAAACTCGGGAAAAATAATTAAAAAAATATTTTCCAACTTTTAATATATTTATTTCTAATAAAACTTCAAGTATCATTTTTGATACTCCATGTATTTAGCCCAAAAAAAATGTTGGTTTTAATTTTTATGAAATAAATAGAAATTGTTTCTGTTGTCACACAAAGACACCTTACATTTTGAACACATTACAGATGTCAACTTCCGACAGTTATTATATTTACACTTATTTCTCTTATTACAATATTCTCTTTCATGCCCTACATTGTCAAAACGGACGTCTCTTGTTGGCATTGCTTGTTCATGCGCTCGAGTTGTTCTTGCTTTCTTGACGGTTACTTCTTCTAAGCGACTAGAACTTGGCCGACCACGTTTGTTATCATGATTATAACTTTGGTACTTACATAGAGATTCTGCTAGATCTGTTCTAAAGTCAGCTAAATTCATTATTTGTTTCGGATTCTCTCCTTTTTTGGTCAGTACTTTTTTATAGAGCACCCACGCGTTGATGACCGTCATGTCTAACAGATGATAAAACATTCGTGTCGTCCATTTGCGAGACTTCATTCTGATGCGGTACCGACCTAAGTAGCTGTCCATTAGGTCGACGCCGCCCATATGAGCATTGTACTCTTTCACGACTCTAGGGCAAGGAATTTCAATAGTAGCTTTTTGCTTTTTGTCAAACCGTTTGATAGTTTCTACTGGTTCTGCTCCTACATACGTCGAAAGCAATAAGACCTGCTTGTTGTCTTTCCAACTAGTAGCTGCCAGGTCTAATCCATTATAATGAGTAACATTTTCACAGTATGACCCTCTGGGAACATCAGCTTTCATTACGTCTTTTTTTTCTGGCAACTTGCAGGTCTTTCCTAGTCTATTTCTTTGCACAGTACCCAAGCAGTAGATTCCTTCTCCCCAAAGATAATAGAGTAGAGCACAATTTGTATAAAAGTTATCGAAATACACGATATGATTTACTTTTCGAGGAACAGATCGCAACAAACGGATGACTGTGTTGGACACGGCACCTAAATCAGGTTCATTTTGTAATCTTTCAATAGTTTGTGCCCCTGAATAGATCTCAAACCTGTACGCGTATCCCATCAAGCAACATAAGACAAACAATTTGAAACCCCACTTATGGGGTTTGTTTGGTAAGTATTGCTTCATAAAGTGTGAAATCTTGGTTGCACACATTTGTTCATCTAGAGATAGTCTATGCTCAAAAGGAACACTCACAAATCTTTTGTTCAGATAATCGATTACAGGTCTGATCTTGTGCAATCTGTCGTGATTAGGATGACTAACGGGAAGGTGATGTACGTTATCATTCATATGGAAAATTTGGCGAATTTTTTCAAAGCGATTTACAGTCATAGTATCTGCGATAGGTGCAAATCTAGCTTTTGCTGACCAATACGATCGCACACTTGGGAAATGGTAGACAGAAGAATAGATAAGTATGCCTAAAAATTTACGAAGCTCCAAGACGGTAATAGTATCGGTGAAATTAGCATTTATCTGTATTGCATACTTATTGGATTCATTTACTATTTGTTCGAGCAAATCATCTTCAAAGAAATAAGAAAAAAAATGGTATGGGGTGGAAAGTTCCATAATATTCTGTGGGTAAGTTATATTTCCTTTGAATGCTAATGCTTCTTCAACAAGGTTTAAATTTTTCCGTTTCCAAACTAGGTTACAAGTGGTTATATTTCCAGTAACACTTACTGAAGAAGTCGATGGGAGCGGTGGCGGTTCAACCTCCTCATTTGAAACTAAACTGCCATTTTCATCGTCAAATAATATTGGCGGATCACCATCTACATGATCAGGATCACCATCTACATGATCCGAGCTGCCTTCTAAATCAGCTAAAATATCATTACGATCAGTATAATATCCAATTTCGTCTTCATCTTCCTCAAAATTGTCATCAGACAATTCTCCACTTTCCAGTTGCCGCAAATATCCTTCGATGTCACGTTCTGCTAATCGCTTAGCCATAATCTGTAAATAAAAGCATCAAGCAGTTGTAGCAATCACCCAAAACCAAGAATATGCGATATTTTATGCAATTAGAAGGCAAAAACAAATATAATACGACCTTCAAGCAAGTAAGTAATTCGTGAATTTTTTTTGGCGCCAATGCATGAAGTATCAATTTTGATACCTCACAAAAATAGCAAATTAGAGTATGAAAGCCGACAAATAAAGTAAATACGCGTACTCGATAATATGAATTGCATACTTACGATGGTCAGAACAATTTTTGTTAGACGAAAAGTCTCTAAAACAGAAAGCCACAACAAAAACAAAATCACGCGGGAATACCTGTACTACGAACGTTCACTAACTTTTGAAAATGGGAGAAAACCATAGACTATACTATATGAATCCAAGATTTTACACTTTTTTTCGTTTAGAAATGAATCAATATACAAAAATATTTTAAAAGCAAACTAGCTTTACATTAAATTTGAGACCATAACCTAATTCAAACTTTAGGTATCATTTTTGATACCGTATGCATTTAAGGGTTAACCTTTCATATGCCGGGAACGTAGGTCTGCGCGATTTTAGCTGTACTCGAAAAAACACCTAATTACATTAATGTAATTAGGTGTTTTTCGAGTGGCGCACTCGCATAAAAAAATGGTGCGCAGACCTGCGTTCCGGCATTCGAAGGGTTAATGCATGATGTTCTTACATTGTGATAATTTCCCATTACAGTGCCTAATTGTTATATATCTTTGTGTAATAATATAATAAATATGTCTAAGGAATAATAATAATAGGAAAAAGAAACGCTACAAACATTATTTTTGTATGCTTATTTTGAACTGTAAAAAAGTGGTATATTTAATCGTTTTAATTTGACGTCCATAGACGTCCGTGGCGGTCAAAGGGTTAAGATTGGTGAGAACCCATTTATAAAAAAACCGGCCAAGTGCGTGTCGGACTACGCACAATGAAGGGTTCCGTAGTTGGGATGAATCTCAAGACCAAACTTAACATTGTAATCAAAAAATATGTTCTCCCATACATTCATTCCAATTGCAAATGTAAGTTTGTACGCACAAAATTGAGAGAGATTTACCATGTTGTTTTAAGACCATAGACTTCTTATGTTTTCCTGTAATCTACAGGTATGGAACTATTTTCTGTATTTTATTTGTGTACCTAATTTCAACTTCATCGGTTCATTAGATTCGGAGCAAATTGGCTGTGACAGACGGACAGACAGACAAACAGACACACGTGTGATCCTATTTTTTTTCCTTTTGAAGTACGGAACCCTAAAAAGGAAGAAAATAATGAAGAAGCAATATAAAAGTAGGTTTTGTTTTTCTAAAAAAAAAAAAAAAATAAGAAAACCAATGATTTAGATCATATAAAAAATATTTTATTCCATACAACAAGTATATTATTTACAATTAAATATCATATTTATACAAACTACAATATTATTAACAATTTCCGCTTTGCGGTATTTCCTATTAAAATACATAATTTTTAAGATTATTTACTCAGGCAACAACATCAAAAAATAAGCCTGCGGGTCGCGTGTCGCGCCTGTGTATAAGGAGCCTTTAGATATTGAAAAAACAAGACTGGAACCAACGCCACCAGCATTTGTTCCAGTTTTGGTCACGCGCCAATAAATCCATGTACAGCTATGCAACAGATTACGTTGATTACGTAAGTTACTGGAAGTTTCAAAATAATTTTTATTTGTTTTATTCTCATTGGATTGGATATCGATAAACATGACGTGTCTGAAGTTAGTATAGACGCCAGCACATCAAGCTACTACAATCTGTCAAATTTCTTTAATAGATTTTCAACTTTATCGCTAAAGTATTAGGTTCAAGGTTGATTGGGAAAATTTGACAGTTTCGGGTAGCTTGACCTGCTTGCGTCTGTACATAGACTATACTTGATAATATTTTTTTTACAGTCTTGAAAAATAAATAGGGTACAATAGGTGAACGGAGTTGAAGCCTATGGCATCGCATACCTAGTATTTTTATTTTTATTTTTTTGTTTTACAATAGCTTAAGACAGAAATTGCTCTATCAATAAACACTACACATTTGAAGTAAACTAGAGCAATAAAAACAGAAATTTTGAAAAAAAAACTTTATAGATCGTTAAAAAAAGTACGAACGAGCGGCAGGACCCCGTGAACGTTGACGCGTTGACGAATGAACGGCGGGACGCCATGAGCGTTGAGGAATGAGCGGCGGGGCCCAGTGAGCGTTGCCGAATGAGCGGTGGGACTCCGTGAGCGTTGACGAATGAACGGCGGGACGCCGTGAGCGTCGAGGAATGAGCGGCGGGACCCCGTGAACGTTGACGCGTTGACGAATGAACGGCGGGACGCCATGAGCGTTGAGGAATGAGCGGCGGGGCCCAGTGAGCGTTGCCGAATGAGCGGTGGGACTCCGTGAGCGTTGACGAATGAACGGCGGGACGCCGTGAGCGTCGAGGAATGAGCGGCGGGACCCCGTGAGCGTTGACGAATGAGCGGCGGGACGCCGTGAGCGTTGACGAATTAGCGGCGGGACGCCGTGAGCCTTGAAGAAAAAGCAGCCGGACGCCGTGTGTGCGTTAAAGAATGAGCGGCGGGACGACGTGAGTGTTGACGAATGAGCGGCGGGACGGCGTGAGCGTTAGCAAATGAGCGGCGGGACCCCGTGAGCGTTGACGAATGAGCGGTGGGACCCCGTGAGCATTGACGAATGAACAGCGGGACGCCGTGAACGTTGACGAATTAACGGCGACCCTCCGTGAGCATTGAAGAATGAGCGGCGGAACCCCGTGAGCATTGACGAATGAGCGGCGGGACCCCGTGAGCATTGACGAATGAGCGGCGGGACGCCGTGAGCGTTTACGACATGGCGCGGTACAGCGGTATCGGTTAAACTATAGTTCGGGTGTCGAAAGTTTCACAAAATTAACATCTACTTAGCCTAATTTCTAGAATGTAAGTAATGCATTGTTAACCCTTTTCCTATCCTTACGAGATATACAGGATTATTGGTAATATGTCCGCAATCCATTAAGGGAAGGAGAGGTCATTTGCAACCAATTGACGAGTATGCAAATTTCAACCATTTTCGAGTAATGACTTTTTTTGAAACTGTGGTACACAACTTTGCAAATTTATAAAATAAAATCAATGCCTGAAATATTTTTTATTATTATCTACTTGCTAACAGTTCAATACATAATAATCAACCATAAAATGACAATTATCTTTAGTTACAATTTTACAAACAACAATTCAACAACACAACAATACAATACAACAACGGTTACAATTTTCATAATTTTGAGCAGGTTTTTTTGAATAAAATGGTCGATTTCTGCAAAAAAAAAATGGTTAACATTTGCATAGGAGTCATAAGGGCCAAAGGGTCATGTGGTTGCAAATGACCTCTCCCTTGATGGATTGGCGACATATTACCAATAACCCTGTATAAGCTAGTTATTATTATACTTATTTTTTTAATAATAACTAGCTTATACTTATTTTTTTCCATATTTCTCGGGACCCTGGGGTCCCGGACCTTTGGAAGGCGTACGAGGAGCTGAAGCCAACTCGCAGAGGCCCCTTACAAAATTTTAAATGATGAGGAGGCACCGACCGACGATTATCCCTATATGCGCTATGCAAATGCACCCAAGGACAACCCCCGGTGGGTGCAGGACTATTGCTGTACGTGAAAACAAAACATATTGGGCTATGCGTTTGGGTTGCTAAAGTGCATTGGGTTACTTAAACTATGGAATAACTATGTCCCCTGCCTGACCAATGTTATTATTATCCGGTTCCACTGGAAGCCGACCGGGCACATGAAGATGATTGTTGGGTGATTGTGCTAAAGGTAGTCTTTTTATCTTGCTTAGTGTCAGCGGTTAAGGGGCAAGCGTCAGGGTAGCCCGCGAAATTCAAATTTTCTTACGTTTTTTTGCAATATGCAAGTCAGTATCAGGTTGTTGTACGTTGAATAAAGTATGATTCGCGGCCGTAACAAAGATGTATTTACAGAATTATAATCATTAGAATCAGTAATACAACTCCTTAAGTTAGTATAATCCTCAAATGTCAAGGTTTCAGAAATAATCATTCATTAGGATTACCTGGTCATAAAGAGTTGTATTTATGACTTTAATGATTATAATTCTGGAAATACATACTTTTTAAGGACACGAATCACATTTTGATCAACGTACATCCTAATATAGTCATGTATGCACCTATGGACGCTTTTACCTTTGGACATTGATTATAATAAAAAAACTGGCAGTACTAGAAATATAATATTTTGCAACACTGTGGTGGCATTTTTATTTTCTAGCAACACCAATGAGTGGCGTGACGCTATCGATGTTGTGTGCAGTGTGAGGCCATTTTGGAGATAGTCTGAAATGTCCATAGAATACATGACCCTACTGACTTGCAAATTACAAAAAACTTAACAAAATTTGAATTTCGCGGGCTACCCTGACGCTTTCCCCTTAATAGCGACCCATACGTTGTTCACGTCTGGCAGTTTCATTGTATTATATTTGATCAACATGCAACCTGAAATTGACCAGCAAATTGCAAAAAAAAACGTAAAATAAATTGAATTTCGCGGGCTATCCTGGCGCTTTCGCCTTAACCCTTTTTCTCTCTGTATGTAAGGCTTAAGAAATAAATTATTATATAGAGGTATGAGGATCAAGGTGTAAAGTTCACCCATCCTCCATAGAAAAGGGAGGATCTTCCGACCAGACGGGTGTTGTGTCCGTCGGTTGATGTTGGGATATTGTATAATTATGCCAGTCGCGCGGTTAACTCTGCTTGCGCGATGCAGGATTTGTGTGACGTCGACTCTCTGATGCGTAGTTCGCATGTGGCGGTGTAGATGCCGCCACAATTATTATCCACTCACACCACTGGAAGCCGACCCCAACATAGCTGGGTAAAAACTAGGCACACGAAGATTATTGTATGTTCGGACTAAAGGCAGTATTTATATCTTGCTTATTATCAGCGGTTAATAGCGACCCATCCATTGTTCCCGTCCGGCAGTTTGATTTGTATTAGACGCACCATTCCACCATTTTCATCATTTGCTACGATCTGAAATATTCAAATTGTATATTATTTTTTACAAAATATTATATTAAAATATAATAACATAACATCACGCCTGTAATCCCCGAAGGGTTGGACAGAGCTATACCTATAGTACACCCACATTTCGCCAGTTATGTTTAACTCCCATGTAATAGGGGGCGAGCCTGTTGCCATCAACCAGACACAAATCTAGACTCCAGGCTGCTTCTGAGAAATTCCAGATGGAAAGACGCAATAACACCGTCCGACCTGGGAATCGAACCCAAGACCTCATGATCAGCAGCAGCGCTTGCGACCACTACACCAACGAGGCAGTCAAAATATTGTTATACATCAAAATTCTAAATTTATCCACAGGATAATAATAATAATATCCTGGGACATTTCACACACGGTCATCTGATCCCAAACTTAGCAGAGCTTGTACTATGGAAACCAGATAACTGATAAACTACATACACTACTTTATTTTTTGTTTGTAAATGCATACTTATATAGATAATTACACCCAGACTCAGGATAAACAGACATATTCATGCACACAAATGTTTGTCCCGGATGGGAATCGAACCCACGACCTGCGGCATGATAGGTGGTATCTCAACTAACCACGCCAGCTGGCCTGTCCTGGATAAGACTTATATTAGGTATAAAATTTTGGTCGATTTCGCCATTAGTGGGAATAAAGCCCTATGTGCAGTAGGGATGATGCCTGGGTAAAAAAAAAGAAATTCTATTTAGTCCGTCAGTCAGATAATAAAAAAATATTAGATACGTATTTTTTGCTTTATCATATTAATAAAAAATGACTTAGATAACTCGCTTTAAAGTTCGGGAGTGGGGGCTTGCTACGTCACTTCTACGTATAAAATCTACCAAGACGTGACGTCATGCCACATTTTAACCCAATGTATCGCCGTAATCTTTTGATTACGTAGAAAAAGAAAAAATACGTGTCCAATATATTTTTATAATCTACATGACGGACAAAAAATTTTTTTTTTTTGTCATCATCCCTATTGTCTTGCCTGTGGCATACAATAAAATTGAAATAACAGCTGAATTGAATCGTGTAAACTTTGTTGAGGCGGTATAACTTTTATCGTTGCTTACAATATACTATAGTATGTGCCGCAGGCAAAACAAAATTGCAAATGTGTAATACAGAATTAAAGCCAAGTTTTGTATTTCGAATACAAAAACTTTGTATTCCAATACATAAGCTGGCTCGAGAGTACATACATATAATAGGAAAAAAAAAAGAAAGAAAGAAACTACGTTTACGTATTTATATCAACGCAAAACAGTCATGGCTCAGAATAATGCTGCGAGCCTATGCGAGACAGAGCCACTGCGCTGGATTTCAGCGACAGCCGGCGTTGACGCGATGGCGTCGACCGGTGCATCATGCAGTGAAATATAAACCATCAACTGCCTAGCATTTTCACAACTATCTTGGGGTCGGCTTCCAGTCTAGCCGGATGCAGCTGAATACCAGAATTTTACATGGAGCGACTGTTTGAGCGTTTTCAGAAAAATACCACACCCCCTCGAAATTCAAATATTTTTTGCAATTATGTTATTTAAGTAATATTTTTGATGGATGTATAACAATATACTTTATTATTCCTGAAAAACTACGATTTTTTAGTCTAATTTGTGTTTTTCAATGTAATATTAGGTCACACAATGGATTTCTTGGGTTTTCAAACCTCAGAATGTGACTCTGCGTGTTTCCCAAAAAAGTCTGTTATTTTGGTATTTGGTACCATGTACGTATTTTTTTTGTACCTGGTGGGTAGTTAATTTTGATTGTGTAATAAAAAAGTAGCTCTTGCTACCAAGATTCATTCACTCAGAGGCATAATCTTACAAGAAATGTATTACACAGAATATTGTTCCTAACTCCCAAACTTGGCCTAGGCCTGTATTTTGGGGATCAGTGTTCAGTCATGGGACTCATTAAAAGCAAGACAGCATTTTTTAGACAGGAGTGTCGCCACATAATAGACACGCTATACAGGAATGAAGGTAAGTGACACGTGGAGTGGTACAAAAAAGACAATGCAGTAACTAAAAAATAATAAATAATAACTAATAAACTATTTAAAAGAAAAAATAAAAAGTGAATATAAAATAATATCATAATAATAGACGGTTTCAGGGTATGTTGTGTGGTGGTATGATTGGATGAGTGTGTGTTAGGTAGATTGATAGTGTGTGAATATGTGTGTGCATGTAAGTGTGGGAACGTGTTTGAGAAAATGGTTGGGTAAGCACCTTATGCAGGGCGGGGACGATATGCGGATGTTATAATTAAACCTTACGTGATAAACTTGAGTAAGTCCTCCGTCTCCTGGTAATCCAGGCTACGAAGCCACTCCGTAACTTTCTTTTTTATTTCAAGTCGGCACATATTGGCAATGTTTAGCTTCCTACGTATGGTGTTATAAAGTTTGCTGCTCATGCTACTATACTGGCGTTGAGCAAATGCAGACCGGCAGGGCACAGTAGGGCATATTATGGATTTGCTACGCCTATTTGGGTCGGGCAGAGGAACCCCCGGATGTCTTCTAAGGATGGATTTGAGCACATAGAGCTGGCGCACTGTAAGTACTTTGCATTCAGCAAATAGTTGCGACGTGGGAAATCTATAAGGCTTTTTAGTCATGACCTTAAGCAAGAATGAAATATAAATGAGAGATAAAAATAAAATAACACACAACACTTAATTTTAAATGTTTATAATGTTGAGTAAAGTTAGCACAATCATGTTTTGTTAGGTTACTGTATATATTTATTACTGACCTCAGTCTGTTCCCCAAGTTGATCGGCATCTACCGCTTCTAGAATAGTGCCCTCGGCTCTCTCGCCTATGTTATCTGTGGTATAAAAAAAAATACAGATTTAATAAAATAGGAACAGTGTTGGCCCAAAGGTAATGGCCCCGGACTTACGTGTCGTAGATTTTAACCCAGACAGATACTTTACTTTGTGTCTTTGAGTGGTTCATTACAAAACCTTGTCGGTCTTCAACAGATTGTACTTCGGAGAGTGTGCTCAAGAACTCCACGACCTCATTCCGCCGGCCCCCTTCTACCATCGGACATCTAGACGCACTGCCAGTTACCATCCCTACCTAGTTGCTATTCCACCAATTCGCACTAAGCGCTTCCAAATGTCTTTTATAATACGCACAGCAAAAGAGTGGAACTCACTACCTGCGTCTGTGTTTCCGAGCGCATACAACCCTAATCTCTTCAAAGTGAGAGTGAACAGGCTTCTTCTGGGTAAGCTCACTCCATCGTCGACTCTTTCTCTGTCGCCTCCGACCTAGACTAGAGTCAAGAGCAAACCCATCTTAAATAAAATAAAAAACCAGCGTCAGACAACAATGTCTGGCATTAATGCTGAAATGGACCGATTTGGCGCAGCCGTGAGGCACACTGTTGTTACAACATTTCACTTTTTTTAAATGAAAACTTCTTTAAGCGCGTCCAGCGAATTTTTGACAGGGGAATATTTGAGTTCGCATCATGCGTCACGCGACATGCTTATGTGACGTGTTGTGCTGTCAAGTTTTCACACACAGGAAGCTTGCTGAGCAGAGCAGCGTGCCACACCCTGTCAAAGGCCTTCGAGATGTCAAGCGATACAGCCAGTGCTTCGCCGTGTTTCTCGATGGCTTCGCCACAGCAGTGCGTGACATACACAAGAAGATCGCCAGTTGACCGTCCCCGGCGAAAGCCATATTGACGGTCACTGAGGAGATCATTGTCTTCAAGGTAGTTTAGCAACTTATTGTTCAGTACCCTTTCCATAACCTTGCACAGAATGGAGGTAATGGCGATCGGACGGTAATGGACAGGGTCTGCACGGTCACCCTTTTTGGGCACTGGTTGTACATTTACAAGCTTCCAGGATTTCGGCACCGTTCTTTTTTCCAGAGAGAGGCGGAACAAACGTCTCAACACAGGAGACAGTTCAGGCGCACACTGCCTCAACACTCTCGCTGGAATGCCGTCAGGCCCGCTGGCCTTGTTCACGTCTAGACTGCACAATACTATTCGGACCTTTTTAATGTGAACTGCGATCTCCGGCATCGAGGAGTCACAATGAGGTACAGTAGGTGGTTGCTTGGAGCCAGCGACTACACGTGAATTGCTTGCAAAGAGAGATGTAATCTCACTTGCAGAGTGAACCATCAGTAAAGTGGGACGACAGAAATTCGTTTCAGCCACTTTAGACAGGGACCAGAACTGTTTACTACCCGGAGGGTGCGAAGCCAGCCTGACCCCGATACGTCCGACATGGTCAAAACGTGCCTTACGTAAAACCCGCTTGCAGAACTTGGCGGCAGAATTAAAAGCTCTTTTCTTCGCGCGAACCCTACGCGCTCTAACTTTGCGGTCGCGAGCCTTGACCCAGGCTTGGTGGGCGCATTCTGCATTATACCAAGGCCGGGATTTGTGACCGAGCGGGATGTCGGAGAATGGAATAAAATACTCCATCCCCTGCCGAATCACGTCCGCAACCACGGTAGCACAGCACGAGGTGTCACCCGAGGAAAAGCACACTTGCTGCCATGGATAAGACGCAAAAAGTGCCGCATCTCATCCCAGTCTACCGACTCGTATCGCCACAATCGCCTCGTGCCTCTAGGGCTCTCATCTGGAGAGAGCAGGTCGATATGGATTTCACCAGACAGTGGTCAGACGTTCCCAGCGGGGCTGAGACCGATACTGAATGACTGTCCGGATCGGATGCCAGCAGAAACATCCAAGCAATTGGATGTATGGCCGTCACCATCCGGTACCCGAGGTGCCACATTCACCATCTGGGTTAAATCTAGCGTTATAGCAAACTTGCGCGCCTCCAACCCTGCATGGTTAGTTTTCTGGTACGGGAACAACCACTTTTTATGATGGGCATTGAAGTCCCTCAGAAAAATGAGCTTCGCTGTTGTGATTTTGTAATCGCCATGCTAAAGACAGTAGAAAACTTTCTACTCGACGGCCGCAAAGTAAATACGGTTATCTACAAAATCATTTTCTTTTTCCCTCTTCTTTTGCTTATATCTCGAAAACAGTGTCCTATCGCAAAAATAATGAAAATTTCGACCCCCTTTACGAAACCCCTAAAATTCTACACGTAGGTAATAATTTTTCATATTTTCCATACAAAAATTGAAAAATTCCGTATATTCCATATATAACACAATGAGAATCGCATCTTCTCCGGCGCTATGGGCTCGTCTCCGTAATTGTATTTATATGCGTGACTTAATATTTGTAAAAATTGAGAATTAAAGAGAAAAAAGAAATTCTCTGAAAAAAACAAAGAATTCTGCGTCGAATTATGTAAAAATGTGAATTTCGTAAAGTGCTGTTGACTCTTTCTACTTGGTTGCCGTCGTACTGTCTACACGGTGACGTCATTTCTGTCTACTCTTCCGTCGACAAGACGCTTCTCTACGGTGCTCGTGCTAAGCCTGCTGGTCACCGCTATGCGATCGGTAGACGCCGATGTAGAGAGATTTGTCCACGCGTGTATCCACAAGTGGTAGGCAAGTGGCGGTATGGCAGAAAAACCCGATTTCTCAAAGCAACGGAGACGACGACAACAAATGTCATCGCGAACGTACACACAGACCCCAACTTGCACAAGTTCAAGAGAATAACCCGGGTAGTTGAGGTACGCCACGTCGGGGATGTTATCTTCGTCTCCGTTAGGAAAAACAGGTGCGGCTTCTCGGTCTCAAGGTGGTGATGGACCGAATCGAGATTGGAGTGCAACCCCCTGATATTAGTGAGGTACACTTTCAGGGGGAGGAACTGCAGCCGTTGTTTACCCTTTTTTTTTTTAACTTTGGACATTTGAGTGGAGATGTTGGGGAACAAAGTCGACTGTCGAGGCATTGCTCAGTGACCCAAGTAGAACACTAGAGCCAACCAAACCTATGGGGAACTCATTTGAAGACTGCGAGGACGCCCGAACCCCCCCGGATATGGCCACCGAGTCCTCCCATCAAGTCGCCGGCTGGCACGGTGGAGCATACCGGGATTTTTCGCGAGTTGGCGGGGCAGCCTTTGGCACGTGGCTGGCGTGCTACTTGGACCCCCTACTGACTGCGGTCGGCCAACAGCTGGCACCGTGCTTCGGATCCCGCTACCCTCCAAAATGAGTTGCCCGGCTAGCTGACTCAGACACCAAGACCGGTTCCAAACAGCGCAACTGACAATCTGCTTCTCCCCCAAATGCACTGGTACTCCCACACACCGACGGAACACAGCAATCTGCTTGGCGCCGGACTCCGGTGGGATGGTGGTCACGAGTCAGGCGGGCCCTTGCGGAGCCTGCCACCGCTAAGTGGGATCGTTCAGCCGTACCACAGGCAAGCCTCAAGCCTGTGGTGCCGTTACCCGGGGTAGACCACTAGGAGGTAGATCCCAAACCACCCGAAGATCATCCTCCTGCCCTTATACCAATTGGGAAAATATATTATTTGGGATCAGCGCAACATGTCTTTTCTTCCATACTTCTCTATTACTCGTCATCTCGGTAGTCACTCCCTTTCTAGCATATCATCTTTCACACAGTCCATCCATCGTTTCTTTGGTCTTCCCCTACTCGTGTAGCCATCCACATTCATACTCAAAACTTTCCTCACTCATTTTCCACATAGGCTGATTATGCTCAATACGATTACTAAAACTCGAGGCGACATATTTACGGTCGGGTATTACAGTTTTTTTTTTTTTGCCTGTCTATTTCTGTCGCAAAACTTATAAGCACATTTTTTTTTATTTATATTGATTTATTAGTTTAATCAATATTATTATATTGATTAAACTTACGTATAGTTAGCAAAGTAGACTCGTCGCCCTCTTGTATTAGATTCAAAGTTGTTTTATCTGAAACAAAAAAAAAAAAACACGAATTAATACTTTTTACAGATTTTGTATGAAATTATTTTGAAACTCGTTTATTCAAATCCTTGTGTATGTCAACGTATAATTAAGAACTTCGTTAGTTATTCTATCAGTGTTATTTCTGTTAGATTATAAACTGTCGAAAGATTGTGAACTGCAAAAACCATTTACAATTTAACGCATTACTAGTACTAAACTAATTGGTAGCTTTTGATGCAGTTTTCATCATCATCTTTAATCATTAATAATATAATTATATTTTTCTTAGATGGTTTATAAACCACCTTATGAGGAACAGAGTGTAAAGTTCACTCATCTTCCACAGAACAGCAGTGCTATTCTGTACAAAAATCACCGTGAAAACTTAGGTGAGGTGAACTTACGTGAAGTGAGCTGTCAATAGTGTCAAGCCCTAGCATTAGGTGGAACGACAGCTCACTTCAAGCTCACTTCACCTAAGGTGTTCACGGTGAGTGTTTTACAGAATAGACCGGCAGGAAGGATCCTTCAGACAAATGTCGAGACGTTGTAGAATAATAATCATAAATAATAGGGAGGATGAAAGAGAAGGGAGTGAATGATAGCGTGACGGTTGACAGGGGAGAATGGAAGAAGAAAACGTGTTGCGCCGACCCCAAGTAACATGGGATAAGGGCAGGAAGATGATCAGGGAGGGAGCCTACAGCCATCAACCAGGCACAAATACAGACTCCGGGCCGCTACTGAGATATTACTAATAGAAAACATTTTGCCAGACCTGGGAATCGAATCCAGGACCTCATGCTCAGCAGTAGCACTTGCGACCACTAGATCAACGAAGCAGTCAAATAGAGTACAGTTAGATATAAGTCTTCCCAGACTTCCACCAGTTATCTCCTATGTATATGGAGACTATAATGTTGCCATTTATGTATTTAATCGCTCGAGCGGAGCCGGGGATGGTCGCTAGTGTTAAAATAAAGGAATACTGACCACTATCTTGTAATATTAACTTCTTATCTTCCGTTATATAGAATTTGGCGTCTTCTAGATTCACTTCCGCTTCCGCTTTCACTGAAATCATATTAATTTGGATGTTATTGACATTTTTTTGTATCAATTTTGCACTTTATGGAAATACTGTGCCTCGGTGTATGGAATAATTCAAAATGAAATGAAATTGTTTATTCTGTAAAAATGATATCGGAATCACTTTTACCCGTCATATCAAATAATATTAATAAGCTAGATGGAGTCGATATTTCCTACTGACTACCCCTGAGAGGAAATGGCAAAACAAACTCGGGGTCAAAATCTCTTTTACAGTCCAGACATAATTTTCGTCAGATCATGTAAATTAGTAAATTAGTGTCGCAAATGGTATTTTGATGAAAGGACCACACAAAGAGAAATGCCCATCCGCCACGCAAAAAAATGCTTGAAATGAACAACAATGAAATATACGCCAAATTCACTACAAATGGGAACCCATTTCAAATTCAATAATGATCAATAGTAGAAGCCAGTCCCAAACATTTTTTCTAAAATATAGGTTAAGTCAAGGTTAAGGATTAACACGTTCTGTGCGGCCGACGCGCATGCGCGATTTTCGAACGTTCACCATGTGCTACCGGCGCTTATGCGCGTCCATACAATTTATATAACTTCTTTCGAATGCGGCGCGCCGCACCAGTGGGTTTTTTGTGCATCTCTATTGTTTTATGACTCATAAAACTCGAAAATTTTCAAACACACATAATCGTCTCGCCGCACTTGGGACAAGTTTGTAACGCCGCACTTGGGACAAGTTTGTAACGCCGCACTTGGGACAAGTTTGTAACGCCGCACTTGGGACAAGTTTGTAACGCCGCACTTGGGACAAGTTTGTAACGCCGCACTTGGGACAAGTTTGTAACGCCGCACTTGGGACAAGTTTGTAACGCCGCACTTGGGACAAGTTTGTAACGCCGCACTTGGGACAAGTTTGTAACGCCGCACTGATGCGCCCAGCCGCACTGGGTAGACTTTCTTCAACCGCGCATGCGCGATCATAGCACCACACGAAATATTTTTTGGGCGCGCATGAGCGTTTGCCGCACAGGGTTTAGTGTATCATAAAGCAGCATTTGGAACAAATTCGCAAATAATTCAGCAGATAATGTGTTAAGTCAAGGTTAAGGATTAATATGCAACTGTGGCGTCCACACAATCCCGAGTGCGGACCCTTGAGTACGGCCCTGTACAGCGGGGGACCACGCGAGGCGAAGGAGCGGAGGTCACCTAGAAATCCCGTTATATTCACTGCGTGCGCGTCGCCGAGCCAGTGCACCCAGACGTTCCTAGCGGACGCACGTACTACTTTGCTTTAGCCACCCGCGCTTATAAACTCGCTTGTAAATTCGCTATAGTCTTGTTTTCTTTTTGTCTCATTCTTCTTAAAGCTACACTATCACTCTGTATCGTTTCATATTCATTCTAACGTCTGTAATAATTATCTATCCGTATTAAAGACCATCTATTGTTCTTCTTGCTGTTTTCATATTCACCGCTGCCTATCTAGCCACATACACGCATACATCTCCATAGTGGTGACCCCGACGAAGAAATAATAGCGAAGCCCGGTCAAGATCAACAGGAAAACTCCGGTTTGTGTCGAGTGGGTGTGCGAGTACCGCCGTTTTGGCCTGAGGAACCGGCCGTTTGGTTTGCGCAAATTGAAGGTCAGTTTATAATTTCCAATATTACTGCCGATCTGACAAAATATCACTACGTGGTTGGTCAATTAGAGCCGCAATACGCGGCAGAGATGAAAGATATAATTTTAAATCCGCCGGATAGCAGCCGGTACGAAAAATTAAAAGCGGAACTTATCAAGCGGTTGTCCGCTTCGCAAGAGCGGAAGCTACAACAATTATTGACCCACGAGGAACTGGGGGATAGGAAGCCGTCCCAGTTCATGAGGCATCTGCAGAATTTAGCTGGACCGACGGTCCCTGATCACCTAATCAGGCAAATCTGGGCGAATAGGTTACCTACCCACATTCAAACGATTATTGCTTCGCAGACCGACAGCGCACTCCAGACCGTGGCCGAGTTGACAAGATAAACGACATTTCGACACCGACGCAGCAGGCAGCGTGTGCAGTAAGCGAGGCCCCAGGTACTGTGTCAGCCATCGAGATGTTGGTGAAACGGGTCGACGAACTGGTAAAGCAGGTACAAGGCTTTTCAAATAATAATAACCGATCTCGCAACAACGGACGAAAGGCCCGTAGCCGCTCGACCTCAAGACATCGGTCAAGGTCACCTGAACGCCCCGCCGATCATCCGTATTGCTGGTACCATTTTAATTATGGCTATAGACTTAGTCAGAGCCTATAACCAGCTGCCGGTCTTTGAAGACGATATACCGAAGACTGCCATCACGACGCCGTTCGGGATGTTTGAATTTCCGTACATGACCTTTGGTCTAAGGAATGCGGGACAAACATTCCAACGGTTTATGGACGAAGTATTGAGTGGCCTAGATTTTGCTTACGGATTTCTTGACGATGTCTTCCTTTATTCTTCTAATGAGGATCAGCACCTGGAGCACCTCAGTTTACTGTTCGGACGCCTGAAGGATTACGGTGTCATAATAAATACGTCGAAATGCTGTTTCGGACAAAACACAGTAAAATTCTAAGGTTTCAGCGTCTCTGCAGAAGGAATTAGTCCTTTAGACTCAAAAACACAGGCTATTCTCGACTTCCCGACACCTAAAAACACAAAAGAGCTTATAAGATTCTTAAGAACCTTAAACTTTTATCGAAGGTTTATTCCAGACGCAGCAGCGAAGCAGGCGCCTCTAAATGCTATGCTGGCCGGACAAAGCAAAGGTTCAAAGCCGATTGAACTCACGACTGAGCTACTGGAAGCCTTCAAAGACTGTAAGTCAAGTATTTCTAAGGCTACTCTGCTGGTGCATCCTGATCCCAGTGCTGAATTGGCTATACAGACCGATGCTTCTGACGTAGCCATCGGTGCTGTCCTACAGCAGCGGAAGGCCACATACACGCATACATCTCCATACAACAATTAAACAACAAAAAAGCATTTAAAGCGTCTCATAGTTGCAACATCGAGATTAGGTTTCTATCCATTTTTAAATGTACACGGGGCACAAGTCCAAAACAACAGCAGCGTCGACGTTGTTTATGTCCATTCCAGACATTTTTTAGGCGTTCCCCTTTGAGTGGATTTGTCCAGTCAGTGCACGCATTTGTAATCGCAGTAATCGTGCAGCTTAACTCAAAACTTAAGGAGCTCAACGACGTGACGAACAATATCACAATAAGACAATATTTGGGTAGGCTCCACTCCACACACGACCATCATTAAAAGTAAATCATTAAAGAAAATAATAGATACCCACATAGTCCTCATATTGGCAATAATTAAAGTAATATATTACTTTACAAACTAAAAATTCATGTCATTTTGTAGTACTATGGGGCCAGCTGGCATGGTTGGTTAAGATACCGCCTATCATGTCGCAGGTCGTGGGTTCGATTCCCATCCAGGACAAACCTTTGTGTGTATAAACATGTCTGTTTGTCCTGAGTCTGGGTGTAATTATCTATATAAGTATGTATTTACAAAAAAAAAAAAAAAAAACTTTATTTTCACCAAAAGCCATCACAATTACAGGAACTTAAAACTAAGAGCATATAAGGCTTATAACTAGGTCACAATAATTTTAATTCCCTGACTCCTAAACTAGGTGTATGTGCCTGTGTCTTAGGAATCCAGTGAAAAAAAAGTAGTCAGAAAAAAAAGCAGTGTATGTAGTTTATTAGTTCTATGGTTTCCATAGTACAAGCTCTGCTTAGTTTGGGATCAGATGACCGTGTGTGAAATGTCTCAGAATATTATATTATGATATTTATATTATTATATTACTATAGTGTGCGTGGTATGTGAGCGGTGAGAGGGGGGAGGTAGACAGTGGTCAAGCTAACCCAGTCTGCCAATCTTGTCAATCGCGCCCTTCCCCGTCCCGCTCACATACCTCAGACGGTGACTAGCACTTGCGCGCACCCCATAATATTCACCAGAGTGCACATATTATAATGGTATAAAAGTAAGACTTACCGACAGACTTTACGCTCGCCTCCAATTCACTATCTTCAAATATCTAGAAATATTAAAAAAAAAATGTTAAGTAACAAGAAATAGTTAACACTGTGCCATTGAACAAATGTTCAATAAGAAACGATTACTATAGTTTGACCAAGACCGCTATACCGCGCCGTAGGTATGTGCGCGGCGAGACGTGGGACAGTGCAGGCCACTCATTCGTCAACGCTCACGGAGTCCCACCGCTCAATCGCCAGCGCTGCACCCCGCCTCGCCGCACATTCCTAAGGCGCGGTACAGCGGTCTTGGTCAAACTATAGTTTGTAATAAGACGGCAACAAACCATTGCCTATTTCTACAGTTCACTCTTTTCTAGCTCCCCGCGCTAACATTATTTGTTTTATTATATTATCTTACGACTTCCGTACGAACGAAGTCGTGGGCAGAAGCTAGTAGTTTTATAACTAGTATTAAAAATGCAGGCTTATTTAAATCAATGGACGATAGGATATGATAGTCTTACCGCATCAAATTTACTATTTTTCGCTTCTACATGGGTTATTTCTGTTGGTTGGTTCGTGCCCTGAAAACAGAAAACATTTACAGGTCAAGTTTAATGTATAATCTCACGCCTTCTTCCCATGGGGGTAGGCAGAAACTACAGAACGCCACGTGCTACGATCCTTACATACTCCTTTTGCTTCGTTTGGTACATACAGTTGGTCATATACGCTCGCCGTTTGCGAGTACTACGCACGTGACCTTTCTGAAGAACGTCACCAATAAGGTCACTATATGTCCTCCGGCTCTTGACTAGTCTAGGTCGGAGGCGACAGAGACAGAGTCGACGATGGAGTGAGCTTACCCAGAAGACTGTTCACTCTCACTTTGAAGAGATTAGCGTTGTATGCGCTCGGAAACAGACGCAGTCAGTGAGTTCCACTCTTATGCTGTGCGCATTATAAAAGACATTTGGAAACGCTTATTGAGAATTTGTGGAATAGCAACCAGGTAGGGATGGTAACTAGTAGTGCGTCTAGATGTCCGATGGTAGAAGAGGTTAGTTTTAAAGAAACTTGTAAAAAAATCCTCTATTAAAATAGAGGATCATCCCAGTCTACTTCTGAATACCACCAGCCGAGCCTTTGCCCAACAATGTTGTAGTCGGCTTCCAGTCTAACCGGATGCAGCTGAGTACCGCAGTCCCCTTTTAATATGCAATTTATTATTTACTAGCTGACCCAGCATCTACTGGCACAATGTCTGTTGTCCTGTCCAAATTTCATTAAATTTGTTTATGATCGTTAACTTTCCATGACCATAAACAAAACAAAAAAGGAATTACGCATATCCATTGTTTGCATCGTGAGTTATGGTCTGGTTCATACAAAAAAGTATGTTCAGTTTTGCCCGAATATTAAATTTTCTGGAAACTTTTCTAATTTTTGTTTCCATAAAAACCAAATTCAAATCTCCTTATTGCATTCATGTGTACATTTGGTTTCAATTTCGGACTAATACGAACATTTTAAAACAAAAAATTGACACATCAAATTGATGCGCTTACCAACAAACCGCATTTCATTTTATAAGTATGTAGAAAATATTAAAATTAAAAAAAGAACACTTACATTTTCAGTCACTTTTATAACCCTAGGTTGATTGACTACTATAGACTCCGCCAAATGACCCTGCAAAGGAAAAAATATAATTATTTAATCAGTTCGCACATTTCCAACAATTTTATTGTACTACTTATCGTTTGTTTTTGTGTTTTTTGTTTTGTGTGGTTTGTTATATTTAATTATCTTTTTTTTTTGTGGATGGGAAATCATCAAATAACTTCTCCCGCTCTGGGTGGAGCGGGAGGGCGTGTCAAACTTCTACTGACTAAAACCCACCCGTGTTCCTTCAGTTGCCTGTGCCAGGGCCACGGTAACTCTTAAAAACAACCCGCAACTCTGGCGGGCATCGGCCCTAGCGGAATATTTTATTATCTTGTGTTTCGCTTTTCATGTGTATTTTGTGTGCATCACTTTCACGTGAATAAACTGTTTTTCTTTCTTTCAGTTGTTCATCTTATAAGACTACTAGCGACCCGCCCCTGACTCGCACGGTTTTTATACCTTGACAAAACATGGTGATTTCTTTATTATAATTATGCAAGTTTAATATTAAGGAGGAAGCGTCAGGGTAGCCCGCGAAATTCAAATTTTCTTACGTGTTTTGCAATTTGCAAGTCAGTATTAAGTTGTATGTTAAATAAAGTATGATTTGCGGCCGTAACAAATATGTTTTTACAGAATTATATACAATAGAATCAGTAATACAACTCCTTAAGTTAATATAATCCTAAAATGTCAAAATTTCATGAAATTGTCATTTTTGGGATTACCTGGTCTTAAAGAGTTGTATTGGTCACTTTAATGATTCTAATTATGTAAATAGATACTTGTTACGGCCGAAAATTATAATTTGATCAACCTACAATATAATACCGACTTGTAAATTGCAAAAAAACGTAAGAAAATTTGAATTTCGCGGGCTATCCTGACGCTTCCCCCTTAATGTAAAGGGAGAACAGTGGTGGCCCTGTGATAACGGTCCCGACTAAAGAGTTGTGGTCGAAAGTTTGAACCCAGCGGGGCAATTGCGTAACACACTATCAATCGGAATCGGTTTAATTTTGACAGTTCAACAACATTCATTATTTACGTTATTGAACTGAAACATTTTTCGAACATATGAAGCAATGGATTAGCAATTTGCTTCAAAATCATTCAAAATCAAAATCAAAAATCATTTATTCAAACTAGGCTGAGAATCAGCACTTTTTGAACGTCAAAATTACATAAGACAGTCCTCCAAAACGCCCGCCCTTCACCACTTCCTAGTGCTTTAGCTGGGGAGAAGAAATGGCGCAACAAACTCCCCAGCAGCACAGCTGTCTGGTCAGTTAAAAAAATTCTGATTCCGATTCCGATCGGTATTGTGTTACGCAATTAGCCTAGTGCAGGCAGGTGTTTTACTTTGTGTTAATAATTGCATCACTTACACTCTAAAAACGGTGAAGAAACGTCGTGAGGATTACAGACAGTTCACTCTCTCTACTCTAGACTGATTAAAGGAGATCGGAATAGGTAGAGTATAAATATCTAAACATCGTGGAAAGAAGTAACAGAGTGAATTGTGAATTATTTATTATTTACGATAAATATTTAATTTTTAAGTATGTATTCAAAGTAAATAAATAATTCACAATTTGTTATTTCCCGGGGTTTGGAAATTGCGAATTATTTATTATTTTATTATAAATATTTAATGTGTTACTTTACGTATTCAAAATACAATAAATAATTCACCATTTCTGAAATCGCGAGCTTTAATCGTCATGTTTATCATTCTGCGATTTTATGTGGCTCATTTTTTCCACACATCACTAAACGCGTTTAAGGGTAAACTAGTTTAACACATCATACTGTTTCTGTCATCTTCAAACGATTGAAAGAAACGGAGAGACGTTCTACACTCGTTTAGCGTTAAACGCGTTTAGTGATGTGTGGTAAAAATGAACCTTTATGTATTTTCCGAGTTTATCTTGGATATTATTGACATCGGTGAAGGAAAAACTCGCGAGGAAACCTATAGACAAATGGCATTCGCTTCGTAGCGATTCTATTTCTACAACTGCTATCGACGCATCTCTATGGAAGTCACCACTGAACACTGTCAATTCCTTGACCTATGATCACGTGACATTTCGATAGCTTATGTCAACCCCACACATATTTTGGATTTTCTACTAGTATGTATGGGATTGGCATCATCACTCTCCGACTCTTATCCCAATCTATTTGGGATCGGCGCAACAAGTATGGGGTTGACATAGCTATCGAAATGTCACGTGATCATGTCAATGTCATTTTGAAGCTATAGCGATTGTAGAAATAGAATCGCTCCGAAGCGAATGCCATTTGTCTAGGCCTAGACAAAGTAACATTCGATTATGATTAACATGACGCTAGTAGAAAAGCCAAAAAAATTATGGGGTTGACATAAGCTATCGAAATGTCACTGTCAATTTCACTGAAGCTATAGCGATTGTAGAAATAGAATCGCTCCGAAGCAAATGCCATTTGTCTAGGCCTAGACAAAGTAACATTCGATTATTACTAACATGACGCTAGTAGAAAAGCCAAAAAAATTATGGGGTTGACATAAGCTATCGAAATGTCACTGTCAATTTCACTGAAGCTATAGCGATTGTAGAAATAGAATCGCTCCGAAGCAAATGCCATTTGTCTAGGCCCTCTGGAGAGTCTGAAATCGCCAACCCGTTATGAGCAAGCGCTGTGATTAACGCTCGTGCCTTCTCTGTATGAGAAGAGGCCTTTGGCTTGCGGTGGGACAGTAATAAGCTGCTATTATAATGTATGTATGTGTGTGTGTGTGTGCATGTATGTGTTGTGCTGTGCGTGCTACGTACGCTGGTGTTCATGTGCGCGTACAGCAGCTGCTTGCGCATGTAGCCGGCGCCGCACGCGACGCACTCGTAGGGCTTCTTGTCGCTGTGCACAAAGCGATGCGTGTTCCGATTGTCGCGGGAATTGAACGATTTGCCGCAGATCTGTAAAGAAAAACTTGTTTAACACATTATCTGCTTAATAGGGATGATGCCTGGGTAAAAATAAAGAAATTCTATTTAGTCCGTCAGTCAGATAATAAAAAAATATTAGATACGTATTTTTTGCTTTATCATATTAATAAAAAATGACTTATATAACTCGCATTAACACATTAGGTGCGGCAGACGCACATGCGCGTTTTCATAACTTTCTTCGAGTGCGGCGCGGCGCACATGTGCGTTCGTTGTGCATCTCTATTGTTTCGAAAACATCGTAAAAAAAAGGGTCGGTAAGGGTGTAGCATAAAGAAGCGTTTGCATAAAGAATTCAGCAGAGAATGTGTTAAAGTTCGGGAGTGGGGGCTTGCTACGTCACTTCTACGTATAAAATCTACAAAGACGTGACGTCATGCCACATTTGAACTCAATGTATCACCGTAATCTTTTGATTACGTAGAAAAAGAAAAATACGTGTCCAATATATTTTAATAATCTACATGACGGACAAAAAATCATTTTTTAGTCATCATCCCTATTCTTTATGCAAACGCTTCTTTATGCTACACCCTTACCGACCCTTATTTTACGATGTTTTCGAAACAATAGAGATGCACAACGAACGCACAGGTGCGGCGCGCCGCACTCGAAGAAAGTTATGTAAATTGTATGGACGCGCATACGCGCCGTCAAGCACCTGGTGAACGTCCGAAAACGCGCATGTGCGTCTGCCGCGCCTAATGTATTAAAGGCAAATTTGGTAATTGATTTCACGCATTAGTATAAACAAAAATGTATACATTTTATAAAATAGAGGACAAATACCCGTATTTTTTAACAACGTTCGCATTCTGTCTCAATATGTCAAAAATATCTCAATTTTCCAAGATTGTGACATTGATTATCGCTGTGATGAGATTGTGCCTAGATTTCGAACGTTTTTAACAACAGGAATTGGCCTTCAGTTAAAACAAACAAGAAGTGACATTTTCGCGAGCTAAATTACTGTCGCACAAAACTACTTCTTTTTTTTTATTTGAGATGGGTTTGCTCTTGACTTTAGTCTAGGTTAGCGGTGAAAGAGACAATAATAAATCAACTAAATGTTTTCTATCGGCACTTCATTTTTGACACGCTTGAAAACTCAGGATATTATAATTTAAAAGTTACAATTTTACAATACCGTAGTCTACTAATTTAAGTAGTGGGGCGCGTCACTTCAGAGTGGACAAGCTCTACCACAAAAGTCACACAATTGTAACGGAGAAACCTTGTCTACAATTTATACATAGCCTTCATGTTTTGTGTTACGCTTTTAAAAATGCGAAAGAATTGTAGATTGTAAATAAACTCATACATATTTGTAACTTCTGTGTTACGCAATTTTTTTCTACAATTTAATAATTTTGTAGAAATGCCCGGTAAACATAGAACTTTAATCGATATATATTATAAAAGAAAGTGTACAATGTGCGTGCCGCTAAAACTCATAAACGAATACCGGTACCAAATTTGGGAGTTATATGGTGTGTTAGCCCTCTCTCCCCCATCCATGAAGAAGCTTTCCGTTATTACCTGAAGGGCGTGCTTTTGAAGATACGAGGGCTGGAAGTTTCACCCTCTAGAAATTTCTAGAACAGTCCAGAACATTCGAGAGTATTCAAGAGAATTTCACAACATCGCAGAACTTTCTGGAATGTTCAGTCTGGAATGCCCCAGATCATTGCGGAACATTCCAGGGTACTCTCGAATGTTGTGGCATGTTCTGGAACATTGTAGACCATTCGAAGCCATGTTTGTATGAGTGGGGGTACCCATTGGTAGGGGTATATAAAAGCATGATCCGTCGTGGGTTTGAATCCTCCTCTCAGATCCCAACGACCCCATAACTCTTCTCCAGGAGAGCAGTAGGGACCGTAGCAACAAACACAAATCGACATTTCGCGACGACCCTGTAATAATCGTCCTCCCCCCCGTCCCTTGCTCGGGTATGAAGTGCCAGCTGGTGGCGTAGCTGAGCCAGTAGCTTTAAACTCCCCTGACAATAATAATCACTCAAACTTGATCCAGCCTGTCCCATCTTGCTGTCCTCCCCCCAGCGACGCCCTAAGCCGAGTCCCGTTCCCCACAAGGGGAGCCCTTAGCGTGTAGTCGCTTAGTCTGTAAATTTTATGCCCCTGGCTGGAGGCTTTGAGTTCACTTAAGGCAGCCACAGGATAGTCCGGTTAAGTAGTCACGGCCTCTCTAGGCCAACTACGAGATGCCATATATAAAAAAAATATATAAAAAAAGGGTTTGAATCGGTTAAGTAGTGACGGCCTCTCTAGGCCAACTACGAGATGTCATTTAAAAAAAAGTGGGTTTGAACGTCAGTTTCTTACCAGTGAAGTGCAGCGAATGACTAAAAACATAAAAAAATATGTACCTCTTATATTTTAAAGTTTATCCTTTTATTCCAACTACCACACAATCTCATATTAAACTCCTTGAGGGAATCCGGGTAACCCAGCTAGTATTTTCTTAAAAGCTTGAGGCTTATCTGTGTAAGAAGGACGTTCAAGTTTTTAAGAGAATATTAAAGTTCTACGTTTACGTATGTTTTATTTAGTAGTTTTAGTTCATTATAAGCTTGTTTTTAAAAAAGATGTTTACCTCACAAACATAAGGCCTCTCCCCGCTGTGTATGCGCACGTGTTTCTTGTAATGCTCGGGGTACACGAACGACAAGTGACAGATGCCGCACTTTAGCGGCCGCTCGCCAGTGTGCGACGCCTTTATGTGGTATTCCAGTAATCTGAAGTGAATGGGAGTAGGATTAACACATTAACTGCGCGAAATTTATGCAAACGCTTCTTTATGCTACACTAATCCTGTGTGGCAAAAGCTCGGGTGCGTGCAAAAAATATCTTGGGTGTAGACACCGATGTTTTCGAAACAATAGAGATGCACAACGAACGCACAGGTGCGGCGCGCCGCACTCCAAGAAAGTTATGTAAATTGTATGGACGCGCATACGCGCCGTCAACCACCTGGTGAACGTCCGAAAACGCGCATGCGCGTCTGCCGCGCCTAATGAATTAATTAAGATAAAAACGCCAGGGTAGCCTGCGAAGTTTAAAATTTTCAGAGTATTTTGCAATTTGTAGGCCAGTATAGGTCCCGTCAAACAAGTTGGGCCCAGGATATCATAATATTTTATTCACCATTTCACAACGTTAACAATAAAATTTAATAATGTTAAACATTATGTTTGACATTATTAAACACTAGCTTTTGCCCGCGGCTTCGCCCGCGTGGAGAAAATATTCCACGGAAATTATCTCACGGGAATGCGCTACCGGGATAAAAAGTATCATATCACATAGTCAAAGTATCATATCATAGACACACATTTATAACGGCAAAACCGCCGATTATGCCGTTATGAATGTGAGACTTACTGACCATGAAATAAGGACTATTTTGCATTTGGGTGTGTTATAAACCAGTAATTTCAAAATTTTGGTTTGTTCGGGTATTCATGCAAAGCAGCGATATGTCCAAATCCACGACATAAGCCTTTCAACCAAATCCGCTCAGCCGTTTTTTGTTTCTATAATTATATCATTCATGATTCGAGAGACATGTGGCGCCATCTGTTATTATAAAAACGTTATTGTTGTTTTCCTCGGGAACAGTACTTTTTTTTTTCGGGATGAAAGGTACCCTATGTCCGTTTCTGTACACCTGACAACGTATATGCAAAATTTCAGGATGATCAGTTCAGTGGTTTAGGCGTGAAAAGGTAACAAACAAACAAACAAACCTACTTTCGCATTTATAATATTAGTTAGGATTATTATTTTATTTTATGTAATAATTATGGGTTTTGCATAAATTCATGTTTCTTTTTCGCAGGTACAGTCACGAACCGGGATTGTTGAGCCACTAGCTGATCATCTTAACTTGGTTGTGTTACACGAATGCTGCCCGTGAAATTTGACATGTGACATTTCAATAACGAGAAACGGGCGACATTCGTGTAACACAACCAAGTTAAGCTGATAAGCTAGTGGCTCAACAATCCCGGTTTGTGACTGTATATTAATTTTGTTCGTTTAAAATTTGAAAATCTGGCTTGATCATGAAATGGTTGATGTAATAAAATCATTGCTAACGCCCAACTTATATGCCCCATCGGGTTTTGTCACCAGAATAGAAACACAACAAGACGTGGAAGTGTCCACGCAGCTATCAATTATTCATGTCACAATTATGCGGAAAAATATGTAAAATAACAACAACCTTCGTCAGTTGTAATAAGTCTTAATTTTGTATGAACAAGAAATTCGACTGTGACGGAAAGCTTATTTGTTGTTCTTACAAAATTAACTGGGTGCAAGTGTTACCTACGTTGCAGTTGGTTAAACTTAGGTGTAGGCTGAAAGGTAGGTTAGGTTAGAACTGTGACCACACAATGCACGAGCCGAGCGAGAGAAGCAAGCGGTGCCACGGCAGCGGCCGACGAGTGCCAGGGTCCGAATGCCATCGGTAACCTACACCTAGTTCTAGCCGGCTAAAACTAGGTGTAGCCGCACTTCCGATTTTAGCCGTTACATATACAGGGTAATAACCCTGTATATTGGTAAAACACCAACAACCTCTTAAGGGGTCAGCGAAAACAAAATCAGCTGTTCAGTACTTTTGTTAGCATAATTCGTCAAAATGTACTGAACAGCTGATTTTTTTTTCGCGATTGCAGGTTTGGTCCCATAGTAAAAGTTGTTCATAATGGCCCCTTACAATACAATACAATGACCCCTTAAGAGTGTTTTACCAATAACCCTTTATATATATAATAATAAAATAGTAATGAATAATTTATGTTCTGTATCTATTATAATTGTCTGTATGTATGTTCTGGATTGGTGCAAAAACGGCTAAAGATATTTTTGAAAATCCACGCGGGTGAAGCCGCGAGCAAAAGCTAGAACAATATAAATAAGTCACCCCGGTTATTTATTCTGCCGTCGTAAGATAAAAGGGCACAACTAACATTTAAAAAAAAAATCTACAAAAAATTGAGCAGATTAGCCTTTTTTTTCTGATTCTAAATATGTATGTGACTCAATTTTTTTTTAAATGTTAGTTGTGCCCTTTTTTCTTACGACGGCAGTATTGATGACTGAAAGTTATCTAGTTTTCTTGGTGCAGTAGTAAGGAATATAATATGTACGTACCTCCTCCTCTTGAACCTCTTTGGACACAGTTCGCAGTGGTATCGCTTATCGTCGAAGTGCGTCGCTCGCCGGTGCGAATGTAAGTTCGAGCGCTGAGTGAAACGAGACCCGCAGATATCGCACGAGAATGGACGCTCGCCTGAAGTGGGTAAGAATGGGTTTTATTATAATAACATTGCAGAGGAAGAAAGACAGTGAAAAGCAAGTTTAGAAGTTGAGTTGTTCCGTCTTGTGGAAGTCATAGAGATATGAGGTATATATATACGTAGGTAGATATACGTAGAGGTATGAGGAACAGGGTGTGAAGTTCACTCATCCTCCATAGAACAGGGGAGGATCCTCCGACCAGACAGTTGATGTCGGGTTATTGTATACAAGTTGTAACTTAATTAACGCACAACCTCTTAAGGGGTCATTGTATTCATCATTATCTACAACTTTTACTATGAGACCAAACCAAAAATCAGCTGTTCCCTAAATTTACGAGTATGTTCGCATAACTCCAGTGCTATTCCGTACAAATCTCACCGTGAAAACTTAGGTGAGGTGAGCGTGGAGTGAGCTGTCAATTGTGTCAATCCCTAGCTTAAAAGGTGGAATGACAGCTCTCTTCAAGTTCACTTCACCTACGTTTTCACGGTGAGATTTTTACAGAATAGACCGGTTCGTCTAAATGTACGGACAGCATATTTCTTTTTTCGCGATTTCAGGTTCGGTCTCATAGTAAAAGTTTGTCCTTATGGACAGACATTAATAATAATGAGTACAATGACTCCTTAAGAAGTTGTCCGTTATTTAAGTTCACCTTGTAACATATTATGTTAGTCGCGCGGTAAACTCTGCTTGCGCGATGCAGGATTTTGCGTGGCATCAATGTGTAGTTCGCATGTGGCGTTGTAGATGCCACCACAAATCCGTCAGATTAAGTCTTGCGCATAATTGTTCGCGACCTGGAGCGCTCAGTTTAGTTCGCAGTTCCTTAGTGAACTAGGTCGTTCTTTTAGTTCGTCAGCTCTCGTCTTGAACCAAAAAAAAGCAGATCGTTCGCTCGGTTTACTACTGCTCCTGCATGCGTTCTTTTGTTTGTTGTTGACCGAACAACTGAATGAACCCACTATGTGCAGTGAGTGAGCGGTAATAGTGACGTATATGTTGGCATGTCCAAAGTGTCCGTCCATATATCTGAGGACCTAAAAAACACCACTGATGTAGATTATCACATTATTGATACCACGTATTCAGTACATAATTTTAGACCGTTGAAATTTTTCGGCTGTTATTAAAAAAAAACCAGCTGTTTCCTACGCAGCAAAATGTTTGGAACAGCTTTTTTTATTTTCTTTAATTACCGACGAAAAGGTTCAATGCAGTGGGGGTCCAGAACTATGTACTGAGTACGTGGTTTCGATTAACCTGATAACCTAACGCCACTCTGTATAGTCGTAGCCACGTAAGAAACGAAAGACAAAAGGACAGAGTGTAAAAAGATTTCTACATCTCGATCTCAAAAATGAAGAAAATAAATAAATGTAATTTTATGCAGACAGAATATTTTGTATTTTTTTCGTAGAGTGTAAATAGTCGTAGTAGATATAAGTGGTCATGCCACTAAGTATGGAAGAAAAAGACATTTTGCATCATCTGGCTAGCGTTTTCCCAACTATGTTGGGGTCGGTGGTCGGTTTCCAATCTAAGCGGATGCAACTAGATATCAATATTATACATGGAGCGATACCCCTTGGTAAGACTGGTTGTCAGATTTTTGGGCTTCTGACTACCCGTAACGACTGCGACAAGTAACTAACTACCCCAATATACAGGGTTATTGGTAAAACACCAGCAACCTCTTAAGGGGTCATTGTACTCATCATTATGATCAACTTTTACTATGGGACCAAACCTGAAATCGCAAAAAAAAAATCAGCTGTTCAGTACATTTTGACGAAATACGAGTATGCGAACATAAATGTACTGAACCGCTGATTTTTTTTGCGATTTGAGATTTGATCCCATAGTAAAAGTTGTTCATAATGATGAGTACAATGACCCCTTAAGAGGTTGCTGGTCTTTTACCAATAACCCTGTATACCAGTATTTTACATGGAGTAACTGCCTATCTGACCTCCACAACCCAATTACTAGGTAATACGATACCCCTTGGTAAGCTGTCAGACTTTCGGGCTTCTGACGACTGTCAAGCATCTATGAATGACAGCTAGTCACAGACAATGAATAAAAAGAATTGTTGCACCGACCCCAAATAAATTAATAATAATAATAATAATCGTTTATTTCTCACCACAAACTAAGTATAAAAACAATAAATTATGCTTATGGTAGGTTACAATCTAGGTTGTGGATCGCTGGTGCCTATGGTAGGTATAAAACCTGTATTACAGGTCACCAGGCCTCCAAGCCTCCAATTCATAGCGCTTATTATAAATACTACAATAGCAGATAAAAGCAACAACGACGTGGTTACAATGACAAGTATTTAATAACCGATTATACAAGATTAACAGTAGGTGAGTAATGCTAAATTGAAAATAAGAATTAGGAAAAACAGAAAAAGTGTAAGTGTGTGTGTGTGTGTGTGTGTGTGTGTGTGTGTGTGTGTGTGTGTGTGTGTGTGTGTGTGTGCGCGTATAAGGGTGTGTACGTATAGGGGTGTGTGTGTGCGTGTGTGTGAGTGTGGGGGTATGTGTGTGGTGGTGTGTGTGGGGGTATGTGTGTGGTGGTGTGTGTAGGGGTATGTGTGTGGTGGTGTGTGTGAGTGTGGGGGTTAAGTGTGTGATGGTGTGTGTGAATATGTGTATAGTGGGGTGTGAGTGGGTGTGTAAATGTGATATTGGGTGTGGGTGTGAATGTGTATGTGTGTGAGGGGGTGTGTATGTGTCACTGTGCGGGAGGGTGTACAGGGCGTGTATGAGGGTGTGTATTCGGTGAGTGTTTATGTATACATACATCTTCAAGAAATTTCTATATTAACGATTTTCAGTGGAGGACCTCCAAAAGACATTCTGTTTCTGAGTAGGATTGCGTAAGTAGCCATTTTAGTAGCGTTGTTTTGTATAAGCGACGTTTTAAATGATGTATGGACAACAATTTATGGATATTGGCATGACAATGTGACATACCGGTGTGTATCCGCATGTGGTCCCTCAGCTCAGCTCTCCTAGCGAACGCCTTGCCACACACACTGCACACAAAGGCCTTGTTCCCGGAGTGAACGACGCCGTGTACTTCCAAGTTGTGTTGCGTACTGAAGGCTTTGTCTGGAAAATAAACAAGATATTTATTTATTGGCATCAAATCTGCCTAGCCTTTTCCCAACTATGTTGGGGTCGGCTTCCAGTCTAACCGGATGCATCTGAATACCAGTATTTTACATGGAGCGACTGCCTATCTGACCTCCACAACCCAGTTACTGGGTAATACGATACCTCTTGGTTGTCAGACTTTCGGGCTTCTGACGACCCGTAACGACTGTCAAAAATCCACGAATGACAGCCGGGACCAACGGCTTAACGTGTATGAAAACATGGTCACCCATCCACAGACCAACCCCGGCAAGCGTAGCTTAACCTGATGGATCGACCCGTGCGGCTGTTATTACTTAGCCACGAGCTCCTCTACATTTTTATTCTCTCTTCTATATATTCCTTTATATTTATTGGCATGAATTTACTTAATCAAACCTCAAAAAAATCCCATTTAGCATTCCTTAAAATATTAATAACACTCAAATAAATGCGCATCTTTTTGTGACCCTCAAATAATTCCTATTGCGGGATCCTAAAAATACTAAATAGCCAAGTAACTGCGACCAACTTGAATGTAGCGTTCGCTTCACTCGTTCGGCTCACGCGCGGTTGGTCACTGTTCTAACCTAACCCGTTTAGTCGGGGTATCCAAGTTTGCCACTCAAATGAGCAACAGACTAAATGAACGAAAATGATGAAATGTACAGACGCCAGCAGGTCAAGCTACCCGAAACTGTCAAATTTTCCCAATCGACCTTGAACCTAATGCTTTAGCGATAAAGTTGAAAATCTATTAAAGAAATTTGACAGATTGTAGTAGCTTGATGTGCTGGCGTCTGTACAACAGACAAAGGGGTATGGAAAAGCGCTCTCTGTTTTATTTTATTTTAATTTTTGAACGCAGCTACAGCTGTCGTTCTTGTTCTGACAGAAAGCCATTCAAATTCCTGATACTTTCGTTAGATTTTGTTGGTTGCAAGAGGCATAATAAAACATTGTATATCATGTATAGAAAGGCGGCCCGGTGGTGGCATTATGAAGGTGGCAATGGTAAATATTATGAAGTCATTTGATGCAAACTGAATTGTACTATATTTTAGGTTAAGGTGAAAGCGTCAAGGTAGCCCGCGAAGTTCAAATTTTCTTAGATTACGATGAGATTACGTTGATCAAAACATAATTTGCGGCCGTAACAAGTATCTATTTACATAATTAGAATCATTAAAGTGATCAATACAACTCTTTAAGACCAGGTAATCCTATTAAATGATTATTTCATGAAATCTTGACATGTTAGGATTATACTAACTTAAGGAGTTGTATTACTGATTCTAATTATTATAATTATGTAAGTACTTATTTGTTACGGTCGCGAATCTTACTTTAATGATTTAATCAACGTACAACCTAATACCTACTGACTTGTAAAATGCAAAAAACGCAAGAAAATTCGAATTTCGCGGGCTACCCTGACGTAAGAGGATAAAGTTGTATTGATAACTTTAATAATTCTATAAATACATACTTGTTACGGTCGCCAATCATATTTTTATCAACATTCTACATAATACTGACTTGCAAATTGCAAAAAACATAAGAAAATTTAAATTTCGCGGGCTACCCTGGCGCTTACGCCTTATTATTCTTGTGTAGTACGAAATTATATGCATAAATGCACAGTTTTGCCATGAAAATATTTTAAGTATGTTACTCTGTATCTCAGGTATTTTAATAGCAGATTTCGAAGATTATACAAAGCGACAATGTAAAAACTTACATAATAAATTTTAATTTAGCCTCAATTTTTGTAAATATAATAAATTTTATAAGTTACAAGCAACTGTTATTAAAAAGAGTTAAGAATAGAGAATAAGAGCATAATACTTACTGCATATATTACAGACGAAATCCTTGACTCCTGAATGTGTTTTCTCATGCTGATTCAAATTTTGTTGCGTGAGGAACGATTTACCGCATTGACTGCATTTGTAGGGACGCGGGCGAACCTGAGAGCGGAATAATAATTAAAATGTTTACATCTACACTAACATTATAAAGCTGAAAAGTTTGTCTGTTTGTTTGGTTGAACGCGCTAATCTTAGGAACTGCTGATTCGAATTGATAAATTCTTTTAGTATTGGATAGCCCATTTATCGAGGAAGGCTATAAGCTATATAACATCATGCACGCTACGACCAACAGGAGCGGAGCATCAATGGAAAATGTTGCAAAAACGGGAAAATGTATCCCTTTTGAGAGCTTCCGTTGCGTGCGCTGCGTAAACTGTTAAAGTTCAACAATCATGTATGACAGAATTCTTCCTCTTAAAAAGTTATAAAAAAAGTCCGTGACAGCATATCTATCTTTTAAGGTTGGCTCACTATAACTTTTTTAATGGTATTCAAATTATATCTATACTAATAACACTAGTTTATAACATTAAAAAAAAAATGTCCTGCCAGTGAATTTTATATCATTTTATTTAGTTGCATTATCTAAACGAAAAAACATATATCGCACACCTAGATAAAGAGTAGCACAACTCAAAATAATCCAAAATCGAGTTATTGCGATTATCGGACTCTGCGTTGAAAACTACATTGACTGATTGACTTCAAAGACACATGGGTACCAATCTCCATTAATGAATTACAACATCATACAAAAATATTTTAAATTGATCAAATAGAAAACGAGTAAAACGTTTTTTGCTGTTCCTGAAAAAAGAGGTACCTATTTTGAGTTGTGCTACTTTTGATCTAGGTGTGCGATATGTGTTCTTTATCACGTCAAAAACCAAAGTTATCACAATATATTTTCAAACTACCCGTAAGTTGATTTTATATTAATGTCAAAATGTCAAAAAGATTGTGTAAAGTAAATCCTGACCGTTTTTATGTTTGTGGTGAATTCATTATATCTAAGAAAGGACATTCCATAGCGGATTCACTCAAAGAATTACCGACAGTTAGTTATTAATTTATTACAGGTGATTATTGCTGGCCTATTGAGGAGCTCGAGACTAAGTAATAACAGCCGCAAGGGCCGATCCATCAGGTTAAGCTACGCTTGCCGAGGTTGGTCTGTGGATGGGTGACCATCTTTTCATACCGAGACTCCTCCGTGCCTCGGAAAGCACGTTAAGCCGTTGGTCCCGGCTGTCATTCGTGGGTCTTTGACAGTCGTTACGGGTCGTCAGAAGCTCGAAAGTCTGACAACCAGTCTTACCAAGGGGTATCGTATTACCCAGTAAGTGGGTTGTGGAGGTCAGATAGGCAGTCACTCCATGTAAAATACTGGTATTCAGCTGCATCCGGTTAGACTGGAAGCCGACCCCAACTTAGTTGGGAAAAGGCTAGGCAGATTGATTGCTGGCCTATTATAAGAGGCACAGATACAAATAATTACAAGAAAAAAGCTAAGGCAATTCATCTTTGATTTTTAACACATTCTCTGCTGAATTCTTTATGCAAACGCTTCTTTATGCTACACCCTTACCGACCCTTTTTTTTACGATGTTTTCGAAACAATAGAGATGCACAATGAACACACATGTGCGCTGCGCCGCACTCGAAGAAAGTTATGAAAACGCGCATGTGTGTCTGCCGCACTGAATGTGTTAAAATATTTTTATTAAAAACAATAAATACTTTAGAAACATGACCTGTTGGATTTTTTAAATTATTATTTTTATTAAAGCTCAGTGCACCTCAATTGTTTAAAAAAAAAAAAAAAAAATATTTCAAGGACAAGAACCATGTAAACTAGTGTAATAAAGCTAAAAAGTTTTCTTTTTTTTTGTTTGTTTGAACACGCTAATCTCTGGAACTGCCAGTCGGATTTGAAAAATTGATGATAGCCCAATTCTTGAAAAGGCTATAGGTTATATAATATCATTATATGACCCGCAGGAGCCGAGCAAAAAGAAAAAATGTCACAAAAACGCTAAGCGAAAACGAAGTAATCGCGCGGGCGCGCTACGCCATGCGATGCGACGAAGTGGGTCGGAGGAACAAGAAATTTCACGCGGACGAAGTCGCGGGCAGATACTAATAACACATAAATGTTGTATTCTATTTCAGGGGTGTATTGTATACACTCGTAGGTAAATTCCAAAAGTATCGCGAGCGAGCGTTACAGTAGTCGTATCCTCTCGAATGTCTTATGTTACACAGTTCGACATAAGAAAAAATGCTCCAAGTGTCTTAAGTCGGACAGTTACACTAAATTGACACATGAAAATATTAAAATGACCTTTATGATAATGTAATCCTAATACAGCTTGACAAGCTTGACAATTCCAGTCAAGTCAATTTAGTCTCCGACATTCGAGAGGGTATATTATGATGTGTAACATCTGACATCTGTTTGGGTTGGTACCATCTGACGGCCAACTCTAGCACCGCGCGCGCTCATTGGTCAAATCAAATAGCGCGCGCTTCCCCGGCTTCCTGTTACAAACTTCCGTCCTTTTTCACGAAATCACTCCCACATATTGCAGGAAAGCGAGAGGAAAGATGTTACACATCAAAAAAATGTATAAGGTGTTAAAAAATTTGCTTCACAAACTTTAAGAGGTGCTTTAGACCATAGAACTGAACAACTTTTACTATAGGACCAACTTTGAAATTGCGAAAAAAAAACCAGCTGTTCCACACAGTTTAGAACAGTAGTGTATTAAACTTCAGTATGCAGCAGCTGATTTTTGTTTCGCGATTTCAAAGTTGGTCCCATAGTAAAAGTTATTCAGTTTGATGGTCTAAAGCTCCCCTTAAAGTTTGTAAAGTTAATTTGTTTAATATACGAATCGACTCGAGAACCTCCTCCTTTTTTCATTGGGTAAAAAGGACATGTTGCGATGAGGACAGGAGAATGATGTTGTCGTATACTCACTGCATGAGTCTTCAAGTGCGCTTGGTGCGTGTACTTGGAGGCGAAGGCCTTCCCGCAGAGCGTGCAGGCGTAGGGCCTGGCGCCGGAGTGCAGGTTGGCGTGCTCGGCCAGCAGCGTGCGTGAGCTGTAGCACTTGCCGCACGTGCCGCAGCGGTGCGCGCCGGGCTTCGCACTGGACGCGTCGTGTGCGTGGGTCGCTGGAAGAAAACAAACGAAATCGATTTATTTAGCCCAGGTTAAGGCACACAGTAAAGACACGAAAAAAACTTAGTTATAGCTCTACTAGGTTATTTTCGCGTTTTAACGTCGCCAATTTATTTTTTCAATACATTCCACAAATGTCACAGACTAAGTCCTACAAATACCTACAGCAGCCTTTTTTCAACGTCATTCGAGCGCCAAAAGATCCATGTAGTAGTGTATTTATCGCAGATGGATTGTCGAAACCGCTGTTTTACAAAACAGCCCCGTTATCTAAAACAGCTTAACAATGCTTAGCAGGATTGTCATTGCGTTACGTTCAACAAAACTGCTACTCACGTAATGCAGAATGGCTTAACTGCAGTCATTATAAGCGTTTGGTGTGGCTTCCCATGCCGAATCGGTTGCAGTAACTAAGCTAGGACACCCCGACCAATTGGTTAGGTTAGAACTGTGACCAAAGGCGTGCGAGCAGCGGTCGGCGAGCGCTACTGCCAAGTTAGTCGCAGTTACTTGGCTATTCAGTATTTTTAGGACCGACTTTCATAAAACTCTGATAACTATTTAAAATTGTCCTTAAAATCACTGCTTTCACTCATATTACTCGTTTTATTTATTTCTGTTTTGGACGCCATTATTGTTGTACACAGAGCCACGATCGTCAAAATTTAGAACAAAAATCTACAATCTGACATTTCTTTTCACACTGTTTTACATAACCTCTAATCGTTGATCTGCTGCATTTATTTATTTTATTTTATTTATTTGTTTTTTTTTTGTATTGTTTTGTTTTGTTGTTGTTTTTTTTTAATAAATAAATAACCTTTAATCCTTGATCCGCTGCATTGATAAACGCAAAACGTCTATGCAATTCTGCGTGTTAAAGTTCAGTAAATATAGAAAATCGCTAAGCATCGTTCAACTGTTTGAAATAACGGAGCTGTTTTGTAAAACAGCTAGCAGTTATGTGAAACAGCTGAGCATATAGTGACCAGCAGTACGTTCAGCTGTTTTAGCAGTATACGATCACATCATTCTCTTACCGCAACATGTCTTTTTCTTCCATACTTTTCTATTGGTCAGCATCTCGGTGGTTACACGCTTTCTAGCCATATCATCTTTCGTACAGGCCGTTTTTTTAATCTGCCCTTACTGTTATAGCAGTCCAGATTTGTAGCCGTTTAAAGGCAGTACACTCACCCCCTATTAATAGGGTTGAAACCGTCCCTTACGCAAAATACGCGCATTGACGTGGAGATGCGGATACCAGCCCGTTGTACCTAGGGTTGAAACCAAACTGGAAATAGAAATACTGTCCGTTCTAAAAGTATCTGATGAAGACCTTATTACTGTTAGTATAAATACCTATATGCGTGGCATATTCCGTGCGTATCCTCATGACGGCGCCAAAGAAGCGACACAGGTATATTCTCGCGTCATGCTGTGATTTTAAGCGAAAATAGACATTATTGCTATTAGAATAAATACCATATGCGTGGCATATTCCGTGCGTTTCCTCATGACGGCGCCACAGAAGCGACACAGTTATATTTTCGAGTCGTGCATCGATTTCCAAGTGAAATAAACCTTATTACTATTAGAATAAATACCTATATGCGTGGCATATCCCGTGCGTATCCTCATGACGGCGTAACAGAAGCGACACAGGTATATTTTCGAGTCGTGCATCGATTTCCAAGTGAAATAGACCTTATTACTATTGGAATAAATACCTATATGCGTGGCATATTCCGTGCGTTTCCTCATGACGGCGCCACAAAGCGACATAGATATATTCTCGCGTCGTGCATCGACTTCCAAGTGAAATAGACCTTATTACTATTAGAATAAATACCTATATGCGTGGCATATTCCGTGCGTTTCCTCATGACGGCGCCACAAAGCGACATAGGTATATTCTCGCGTCGTGCATCGATTTCCAAGTGAAATAGACCTTATTACTATTAGAATAAATACCTATATGCGTGGCATATTCCGTGCGTTTCCTCATGACGGCGCCACAGAAGCGACACAGGTATACTCTCGCGTCGTGCATCGATTTCCAACTGAAATAGACCTTATTACTATTAGAATAAATACCTATATGCATGGCATATTCCGTGCGTTTCCTCATGACGGCGCCACAGAAGCGACACAGGTATACTCTCGCGTCGTGCATCGATTTCCAAGTGAAATAGACCTTATTACTATTGGAATAAATACCTATATGCGTGGCATATTCCGTGCGTTTCCTCATGACGGCGCCACAAAGCGACATAGATATATTCTCGCGTCGTGCATCGACTTCCAAGTGAAATAGACCTTATTACTATTAGAATAAATACCTATATGCGTGGCATATTCCGTGCGTTTCCTCATGACGGCGCCACAAAGCGACATAGGTATATTCTCGCGTCGTGCATCGATTTCCAAGTGAAATAGACCTTATTACTATTAGAATAAATACCTATATGCGTGGCATATTCCGTGAGTTTCCTCATGACGGCGCCACAGAAGCGACACAGGTATACTCTCGCGTCGTGCATCGATTTCCAAGTGAAATAGACCTTATTACTATTAGAATAAATACCTATATGCGTGGCATATTCCGTGCGTTTCCTCATGACGGCGCCACAGAAGCGACACAGGTATATTCTCGCATCGTGCTGCGATTTTAAGTGACGCATCATTGTGTCTGCATCTTCAACACTTGAAGGAGATTCATCTGTAAAGAAAATATTAATATAGCTTAACACCTGTTTTAACCGACTAGGGCTTTTATTTTATTTTTCGCTTATCGGTTATAATATGTATAGATTAAAAACATCTAAACAGCTCTCTGAGTTTTATTTAATAGGATGCTTTAAGAAATTATTTGTAGTTACGTTTCAATACATGAATGTGCGATAGAAATTATAAAAAGGCCCATTGGGTTTCTTAAGTATGTTTTTAGTAGAGTTCTGCGAACAGTAAGTTAGTCAATTATTTTCAGAATTCTCTAGTTTTGTGATGAGAAGGTGGTCCCAGGTACTCCATCAATCCCTACCTAGTAGTCAAAGAGCCGATTCTACTGCTAGATATCTAAAAGTGAGCAATTTACAGCAGTTTGAGGAGCTGTTAACAAAATACTAACGAAATCGGATCTCATAAGGCGGATATATTCAGTAGCCCCCTTTTTGCCTCTTTTTGGAGGAAGGAACCCTCCAAACAAAAAATCTATAAAATCGTAAAACCTGTATAGCAAGTTTCGTCCAGGACGGTTGTAAAATACAACATGTAGAGGGGAACAAACTGACAGACGAAAGCATATTTTGCCAGACTTGAAGCAGAGACGCTTTGCTAACTCAGTCCATTACTAACCATTTTTCTCGCACAATAAACACTTGAACAAGTTCCCCTCCTGCGCCACGATCTGCAAGGGCGCGTCCGCTCGCTCGGGCGTCGCACTCGACACTGACTTGACTCGGAACATCTCGCCCGACTCCACCTTTATGAAGGCACCGCCTGACGAACAAATAAATACATTCTTATTTTTAGGGTTTCGTACCTCAAAAGGAATAAACGGAACTGTCAGTCAGTCTAGACCCTTTTTATCAGGAACGCGAGGAGGTATCAAGTTAAAAATAATAGAAATACGTAGGCCCACGGTTCCTCCGAGCTCTAAAAAGTTACGAGTTAACGCAATAAAAAAATACGCCATATTTTGATACTAGCAAATAAATCAAAACCTATTATTACAGGGTACTTCCCGTTAACCAAGAATCATTTTTGGCAAGAAGCAAGTTCTCACAGCATAAGTAAAGGAAAAGTCCAAAAATCGTTAATTTGTAGTTTTATCACATTTTTTTTTTAATAATAAATAACAAAAAATACAAACACATTTGCAGTTGCAGAATTGACCATAACGTATATCGATGTATGGGAGAACATGTTTTTCAAGTACAATGTTAAGTTTGTTTTTGGCATAAATTCATTCCAATTACAGAAGCCGGATTTGTTTTATATTAAAGGGATTGTTCTCTATGGTTTACTGTCATGATAATATGTAAAAATGTGTCCATACAATTTAGTCGCCAGCGCAATCTAGTTTTGACTCGTGAAAGTGTCCTAGAAAATCTACTTACAGAAATAAACATTTCATCTCAACTCCTTTTCCGATCCAATCCGAGCAGGCGCAAAAATTTTCGAGCTCGCTTCTTTTTTCAACAAGTAACTCGAGGATGTGGTGACGTTAAAAGTTTGGGAAACCCCACAACACCATCACATATGCCCACAGACATAAAGGGTAAGTAGCAGACCAAACATTAATCCATAGGTATATTTTATATAGATGGGCATGATTCTTTATCCTATTTTTGCTAAGCGACATGTCGTAAATAGCATCTCGTTCTGTCACCTGTTGTCACACTAATACATAGACAAAATTTGATGCGTAGCTTGTTTACCCGCGCCGCCATTTTGATAAGCAACATTAATTAGTCAGGGACGGACTTGGAAACAAAGACGAAATTCTTTGTTGTGTCAAAAGGAGGAAAGTGGACTGCTGCCCATCGTCCTCTTAAAATACTCCCTTAGTCGCCTTTTACAATAACCCCGGGAATAGATGGGTGGTTTTATTCGTTAAGACTTTATTGATAAGTAATCTACACTTCTTATACCTCGCGAATATCGATTTTCGCGGATTTTCTTTAAGAATATTGGTTGTTTCAATATCGTTAGATACTACCGGCAACCGGCCCTAGTCCGGCTCTGTATTATGTTTGTGCATCTGCCTTGTAAATTCATTCTGGGACCCACGGACGTAAAAATATCGCGGCGAGATTTTATTGCGCATTGGATTTTCAACTCTCGGTGTTGAGCTGAGCATTGAGGATCCAACATAGTGCATCCCAGCACGTCGAAAAAACACACTATTGTATTTTCAACTCTCGGCACTAAGCAGAGGGTTGAAAATCCAGTACGAAAAATAAAACCCCCTGGAAAAAGTCGCTCGTGCGAACCTGGGTTTAGTCGCCTTTCATTCATCCTCCCAACATGACCAAACCAGTAATATTGTAAATAATATATTACCTTGTTCTTGAGCAGCTGCAATAATAGCGTTCGCCGTTTCCTCGTCGCCAGATACTTGTAACTCGATCTGAGATTCATCATTAGAATCTGAAATACATAAAACACAAATGCACTTCACTATAACCTCCTTTTTTGAAGTCGGTTAAAATATATCAAGTACATAATCGTAGCAGTCATGGGAAGGATCATACTACTACCGCGAGTGCGAAAATCAATGGTGAGAGAACAATAATTTTGACGGGAGTGCAACAATACCGGGTCAAAATCGGTTTTTACGGATTAATTTAAGATTTAATTAAAAATTATAGTCAGTGGTTTTTTTTTTTTGTAAAAAAGGTTTTTATTTACATTTTCCATCAAAAGTCAAAAACCATGCGGACTAAAAAAAAAAGAAATGTTTGAGATTGTGCAAACAGCGCTCTTTCATATGATACCCCACATGCCCTAGTAGCCCCACTTTTAATTTTTAAGACCCCCTCTTTCAGTTCTTGTTGCAAGAAAAAATATATATACATTTTTATTTCTCTCTTATTTGCAAAATAGTTGGGCAACGTCATCTAAAACTATTCCAAAATTCAAGTTGATAGCATTAGTAGTTCTTAAGAGATCTAGCTGTAACAGACAGACTGAGTCACACCATAAGGGTTTTTACCATTTTGGTACGGAACCCTAAAAACAGATTTCTCAACTTATACTTCACATAACAATACTAACAGCGGTCGTACACCCTGAAAAAATCACACCTTTTTTACTTTGTCGTGTTTAGATATCCATACCCATTACGTCTGCGGAGTTTCGCTAGCTAATTTATTTGACCATGTATAATCAGTTACCTGAAGAGGTAAATAATGCGAACTCGCTTGGTATTTTCAAAAGTCACAAAAAAAAAACACAAGTTGTTCAAAAATCACATTCTAAATAGTGAAACATCTCTCATCAGCTACCATAAAATAGACTTGCCCTACTGTATGCTGCCTTACTGTGGCACCATGTTCCCGTTTCTTATCTGCTATGAGGGACCACGCTAATTATATTATTTGTTTTGTGGGTGGATTAAAAAGTTTCATTTTAGGTTCGCTAATGTTACTTGCGTACGAAATAAAATGTCGTTTAAGTAAATGATTTCTTAAAAAAGAAAAACAATTCCCACTTAGCTAGTAAGTCAAAGTAATACTGTATTTTTTAAGTTCAACAAATCGCTGCTTTGCATGAATACCCGCACAACCCAAAATTTTGAAATTAGTTGTTTATAACACAGCCCAATGCAAAATAGTCCTTATTTCATGGTCCGTAAGACTCACATTCATAACGGCATAATCGGCAGTTTTGCCGTTATGAATGTGAGTCTTACTGACCATGAAATAAGGACTATTTTGCATTTGGCTGTGTTATAAACCACTAATTTCAAAATTTTGGTTTGTGCGGGTATTCATGCAAAGCAGCGAAATGTTCTCAAGTACGTGAAATCATTGTAATTCTTATTGAGAAATAAATTTCTTGAACCGTAACTGTAAAGCCATAACTTAGGAATCTGTAGTTGTTCGAGCTCGTAGCTAAGTAATAACAATGGCATGGGTCGATCTATCAGGTTAAGCTACGCTTGCCGAAGTCGGTCCGTGGATGGGTGACCATCTTCACATATCGAGACTCCTCCGTGTTTCGGAATACACATTAAGCCGTTGGTCCCGGCTGTCATTTCGTGGACCTTTGACAGTCGTTACGGGTCGTCAGAAACCCGAAAGTCTGACAACCATTTGCTATTGTGAGTTTTTGAGAGATTTGCCATACAAAATATGTCAAAAATTCACAATGGAGAGACCATTGCAACATTTGTAAATTAGAAGACTCCCCTCAGATGGGTCGTCCGCTCGCTTGCAATCAAAAAAGTAATCACCAACCTTGACTATCACCATTCTCAAGATGATCTCTATCGACGTCTTGTTGCTCATCATCATCGGGCATCACCAGCGATATCTCGCCGCCCTCGTAGATAAACTTCTGTCCGGCCACCATTCGGAGAATTGAGCCGTTTTCACTGTCTACGACTATTGTGTCTGTAATTAAAAGTAAATATTAATTAATATTGAATTCCAAACAATCACAATTGAATTTCTCCCTCCGAGGGTTTTCAATTGTGATATTATACTAATATACCCATATTTCGATATGTTTAAATCTCATGTGATGGGGGTGAGCCTATTTATTTCAACCGGGCACGAATCCAGACTCCGAACTGCTTCTAAGAACTCGTTGATGGGAAAACCGAATAACAGTTTGGAATTGCACTTTGGGAATCGTACCCAGAACCTCATGATCACCAATAGTGCGTGCGACCACTAGACCAACGAGGCAGTGTTTTATTTTATTTGGGACGAAAAGAGTAGAACGGTACAATTTAGTAAAATAACATAATTAAAAAACTGGCCAAGTGCGTGTCGGACCACGCACAATGAAGAGTTCCGTATTTGGGATGAATTTATACTAAGAACAAACTTAACATTGTAGTTGAAAAACATGTTCTCCCAGACATCGATATATCGCACCTTGATAACAAAAGTGGCACTATCAAAACTATGTTTTCTAAATAACTCCATAATTTACTGGCATATTTTCAGTATATACAAAACTTGAAGTAAGAAAGTCAAATTGCAGTCTTTTATTTCAGTTATTTGCTAAGATATTGACCAAAATGCTGCGTCAAAAAAGCTTTAAATGGACATCTGAAAAATTTTAATCTTTGTATAACGCCACTTTTGTTTTCGAGGTGCGATATGTCACGGTCAATTCTCCAACTGCAATTTTTTTTAATGTGATAAAACCACAAATTAACAATTTTCGGAATTTTTCCTTTACTTGTGCTGTGAAACCTTGCTTCTTGCCAAATTGCATGATTCTAGGTTCACAAGGGAATCAAAACCTATGTTTTGATTCCCTTGTGAAATCGCAAAATATACGACATAAACGGTCATATCTTTTGATCGCGTTCACTTACAAGTTTGATTTTTTGACAGCTGAAAGATATCATAAACCCGAGTATTTGATATAAATTTCAACTTGATACCTCTACGCGTTCCTGAGAAAAAGGGTTCCTTTTTCCTTTGGAGGTACGGAACCCTAAAAAGCGACCTAAAGTATAGATTGTCTACTCTGAAATGACGCGCTCCACTACCGCATTTACCGTAGTGTACCTATACAAAGTTAAGTAGTGAAGCGGGTCGTTTCCGAGTGGGCAAGCTCTATCTACATATTACGGCTCAAAAGATACAGCCCTGTGACAGACGGACGAACGGACGGACAGCGGAGCCTTAGGGTCCTGCTGGCACCATTTGGGTACCAAACCCTAAAATAAAAACATTATTATCATCCAGTTACTAATATCACGCTAAGATCTGATTTTTTCTTCGTCAATTTATCTGATGTCTAATTTTGAACGTTTATCAGATTTCCCATACAAAAATTTCGCGAGCTACCTTATCGCATCCCTCTTAAGGTACGCATTAGTCGATATTTTTTCTATACAAATTTCGGGAGGGTGTTTGACAGTGGTGCCGATTCTCATGTTCAATAACTAAACTAAAATTAGAGAATCGCTAGCTTTTACTAAAAGGACGGCTACAGCTATGACCTAAGTTACGAGATGTCAAACTACTTTACGCCTTGCGCTTCACCGCGTTTTAGTCGGCATGTTTTTACGTGTCGTCTAAGTATGGAAATATTAGTTCCAACTAATTTTGACAGCTCTAATTTACGTCCGTCTCTTTCTTGTTTTATTAGAGGCAAAAAATAATATAAAAAAATTAAATCGATCTCAAAAAGAAATTAACTCAAAATTATGAAATAACTTTAATTTCGGAAGTCGGTGTCTTGGTGATCTGTTCTGTATTTGAGTTTTTTGCCACCAACCTTAAAGTTAAAGCCCGAAATTAAAGTTATTTCATAATTATGAGTTTTTTTTTTTAAGTCGATTTAATTTTTTTAAATTGTTTTTTTATTTCTTAATTTTAAGTTTTTATTAAAAACTGAAATATATGTTTGTAATACGTAGTTAATAGTTTTGTTATAAATATTTGCATCAGAATTTGACCAAGGTTTTGAGATGTTTTCTCTTTGACACCACACCCGTAGCTCGTATCAATAAGCCAGGCCGTCACACTTACACGTATTACTACTAAACCAATTTTGATTAAACTTGCACTGTTCCCTAAGTTGAAGTAAATGTAAGCCAATAAAAATAAAATGGTAACGATCCGATTTAAAGTTTCGGAGAAATGCGTAGACAAACATACAGACATACATACATCTATAAAATTTGGTATATTTGTTTGGAAGCCCTTATAGATTATCATATGTGAATATATTGCAGTTCCCATAATATTACATATACTTACATACATGTCGAATTGAATACCTCCTTTTTTTTAAGTCTGTTAAAAAAGTTGGCAAAAGCCTAAATAAGTTTAGTTTGTCTACAACAGAATCGGGACCATTGTACATCCAAAGTTGTAAAGTTAAACATGATATTGTTTTGTCTCGTTATTAATTGTAAAATCTCCAAAACAAAGCCCAATCTAAGAGTTCAATAAACTTTATTTGTATTTGATTTGTGCAATGGTTTTACATAAAACTCGATTTTCCGAAGGGCTTTTCGTAAATTTTTATGCGCTCATTTTATTATTACTAGTTTTACTTTAATACTACTTATTATTTTACTAGATTCTAAAAGCTCATTACTGATAATATCTCTGTCGGACACGACGCCAAGTGAGACAGCGTGCTTTTTGGCCACGCCCACCAGTGAGTTCGAGCCCGCGACTAGTTCAACCTTAAATATGCGCGGGGAGTGTACATAGCCTGTGAAATCCATAACCTCTCCTTCCCCCGCAGTCGGCTAACACTTACGTCCTTCATCGTCGTCATCGTCTTCATCCTCTTCGTTGAGTATCTCCAACTTGCTGAGGATGTACTTCTGTGGGTCATTCTCTTCATCGGCGTCACCAGCTAGCGACGGCAGGTTTAGGTAGTCGCTCACTTCAGCAGTAGAGTCCGATTTTGACTGAAAAAAGAAGAGACAGGCATTAATAATTAATACTGTGGTGTATTTAATGGTGGGTACCAAACCCGAAAACGTGAAATAAAATCAGCTGTTCCCTACATTTATGTTCGCATAACTCTTCAAAAGGTAGAGAACAGCTGTTTTTTTTTCGAGATTTCAGGTTTGGTCTCTTAGTTAAAGTTGTTCATAATGATGAGTACAATGACCGACCTGAAGAGATTTCATGTATGAATAGATAGACCTTATAAATATCCCATTTTTTGTGAGTCTCAAATAATTCCAGATTGTTCCTACAACAAGCCTGGGCCCGCAATCTGGTAAGAGATTTCCAGTTCCACTGCACAAATCAAATGGTGACAGGTGTGTTTTGCAATAGGGATGATGCCTGGGTAAAAAAAAAGAAATTCTATTTAGTCCGTCAGTCAGATAATAAAAAAATATTAGACACGTATTTTTTGCTTTATCATATTAATAAAAAATGACTTAGATAACTCGCATTAAAGTTCGGGAGTGGGGGCTTGCTACGTCACTTCTACGTATAAAATCTACCTAGACGTGACGTCATGCCACATTTTAACTCAATGTATCGCCGTAATCTTTTGATTACGTAGAAAAAGAAAAAAATACGTGTCCAATATATTTTAATAATCTACATGACGGACAAAAAATCATTTTTTAGTCATCATCCCTATTAAGGTTATCATCACTCTCACAGCTGGGCATAGGACTCTCTTTTCTTGTGCCGGTCCCCACACTCCTGTGCCAGCCTCATCCAGGTTTTGCCCGCATTGGCAAAAATGTCTTCCACCCATCGAAATTAATAACGCCTTCACGTGGTATGAGGAACAGGGTGTAAAGTTCACTATCCTTCATAGAACAGGCAGGATCCTCCGACCAGACGGGTCCTTTGTCTGGTAGGCTACTGCCCAACGGTTGATGTCAGATTGTTGTATACAAGTTGCAACTTAAATAACGCACAACCTCTTAACCGTCATTGTGAACAACTTTTACTATGGGACCAAACCTGAAATCGCGAAGAAAACAAACCAGCTGTTCTCTACATGTTGACGAGTTATGCGAACATAAATTCAGGTAACAGCAAATTTTCTTTCGCGATTTCAGGCTGGTCCCATAGTAAAAGTTGTTCATAATGATGAGTACAGTGACCCCTTAAGAGGTTGTACGTTATTTGAGATACACCTTGTATATGCCAGTTGCGCGCTAAACTCTGCTTGCGCGATGCAGGATTTGTGCGACGTCAGGTCTTTGATGCGTAGTTCGCATGTGGCGTTGTAGATGCCGCCACAATGTCGTTACAGTAAGGGTGCTTGTGTTACAACTCACGTGCATATATGGTCTTCTATACATTCACATTTTGCCAGAAAGAAGACATCCAAATCCTTACTAATATTATAAATGCGAATTAATTCTGATTCTGAAAGCGAGTGTTTGTTTGTTACACTTTCATGATAAAACGGCTAAACGGATGAAATTTGGCACATAATATTTTGGGACATTTTTACACACGGACATCATCTGATCCCAAACTAAGCAGAGCTTGTACTATGGAAACCAGATAACTGATATAATACTTTTTTTTTTGTAAATACATACTTATATAGACAATTACACCCAGACTCAGGACAAACAGATGTTCATGCACACAAATGTTTGTCCTGGATGGGAATCGAACCCACGCCCTGCGGTGTGACAGGTGGTATCTTAACCAACCACGCCAACTGGCCTGTCAAGGGTTTCTGGTTGGATTAGGACATACTTTTCATCCTGGATTGCAGACGAAGTCGCAGGCAACACCTAGTAATATAATAAGTTATAGCTAATTTACCTTTAGTCCTTCAACTTTTAATACTAAGTTTCCACTATCAGCAGACGTTACAGGAACCACAGACAAACAATCTGAAATAATACAATACAAAATTAATTACTTTTTAGGGTTCCGTACCAAAATGGTAAAAAGGAACCCTTATGGTGCGACTTAGTCTGTCTGTCTGTCACAGCTAGATATCTTAAGAACTACTGATGCTATCAACTTGAATTTTGGAATAGTTTTAGATGACGTTTGCCCAACTATTTTGCAAATAAGAAAGAAATAAAAATGATTTTTTTTTTGCAACTAGGACTGAAAAGGGGCCTTAAAAATTCGAAGTAGATAGTAGCCCTTAATAGGGCATGTGGGGTATCATATGAAAGAGCGCTGTTTGCATCTCAAACATTTTTTCTTTATTTTTTAGGCCGCATAGTTTTCGACATTTGATGAAAAATGTAAATAATAATATCCCTCCCTTATCTCCGAAGATTCATAGAGAAAAATCTGTGTGAAGTTTATGTAAAGATTGCAGCAAAAATAAAACGAAGGTTCTAAATAGCACACTTTTTTATATAATGATGATACGGAACCCTCAGTGCGCGATTCCGACTCGCTCTTGACCGGTTTTTTTTTTATATTGGCACCTTGTAGGCATTTACTTTATAATCATATAATTCGTTATCATTTAATTGTGCTATTTCTTTTGTGTGCACTAACAAACAACCTATCTACATATATGAAACTTTTTGAACTCCACATAACATAATCACCCAATAACATTCCCACAGCTGGGCATGCGGCCTCCTCTCAGTGAGAGATGGGTCGTAATTACGACGCCGGCCGCGTGGTGGGTTAACTCACCACGCGGGCCCAGTGTGGGGTGGTAGGTGTCTCATGACTTCGTATTTTTGGTCCTAGGACATGCCGGTTTCCTCACGATGTTTTACAAGATATGCTTCGCACTATTTTTGCGACATGACAAAACATCGAGATATCTGTGCCCATCATCTGCCTAGCTTTCAGCTTCCAGTCTAACGGGATCTTATTACCAGTATTTTACATGGAGCGACTGTCTATCTGAACTCCACAACCCATTTACATAACAATACTTCTTGGTCAGACTTTTGGGCTTCTAACTACCCGTAACAACTGTCAAAGATCTACAAAGGACAGCCGGGACCAAAGCCTTAACATGCTTTCCGAGGTATGTAAATATGGTCACACATCCACGAACCAACCGCGGCAAGCGTAGCTTTACCTGATCGATCGATCCGTGCGGCTGTTATTACTTAGCCACAAGCCCCTCTGTCAGATTTCTGTGCTACATCTACGCGTCATCTATCATCCTGCTCTTATCCGAATTTCTTCTTTTCTTTTTCGTGTGGAGTGACTAACCTGGTGTCAGGGTCTTTATGCCGCCCATGGACTTGGCTTCACATGCCGTCGAGAAATATCTCTTAGCTATAGAATTATTTTCTATATTTTTTTTTAATTTTAAGCTCTGTAGTTTCGGAGATAAGGGGGGGGGGGAGGCAATGGTCAAGTTTCGTCTATTTTCTTAAATAACTTTAAAACAATATATTTTAAAACCATAAAAAAAATATATTTGAGACCCTCACAGTAAGCCCTTTCATTTGATATATCGCACGGTACAGTTTGCAAATATATATAATCTTTAATTTTCTTATTTGCCCCCCATATTCAAAATTCATGAAATTACATTACACGTCCCTGTTTGGGTCACAGAAATACATACGTGTACCAAATTTCAACTTAATCGGTCCATTAGATTCGGAGCAAATTGGCTGTGACAGACGGACGGACAGACAGACAGACACATGAGTGATCCTGTTCCGTTTTTTCCTTTTGAGGTACGGAACCCTAAAAATTTGCTGTTTCACAGAAAAGTACAATACCTACGCGGTCAAAATGACAGCATTTTTTTTTTTTTTTAATATCCAACAAACAACACATGGGGGTCAGAATCATGTACTGAATCCATGGCAATACGTGCATGTCGATGTCCTTGCCACCTGTAGGTAGATAGATAGCTACGTACCTTCATCAATCTCCATTTGATGATCATCAGTCGTCTCCTGCCCCTTTTCATAACCATCATCTTTTTCATCCATTTTCGTCAAAATAGCACCAGAAAGAAAATCCTTAGGCAAAGAGTTGACACTGAAACTCAATATTGAATTATTTTGGTTCATAGGGTTCATATTACTTTGAGTAGTCACCATATTTTCCAGGTCATCTTTCAAAGCGTTTGAGAGCGAAGTCAGGATGGAATTTGAGTCTAAAGAAGGTGTCTCAATTGGTTTACTGGTTGAAGTTTTTATCGTTTGTGTTAGGACTGATGATCCAACGGTTACTTTTAAGTTTAATGTTGAGGCTGTGGACGCCTGAAATAATAAAGTTTAAATTCATTAGCAAATTACCAGAAGATAGCTTTAACAAGCGACATATTGAAGGAGATCCAGATCTCATAAAAAGACGCTTAACAAAGCCGAGTTACTTGTACACTCCGGAACGCATTTGCACATCATTTATTCAATGCTACGGAAATGTGTTCCTTGTGAAGCATGTCTGGTGTGAGTATGAATGATAGGCTGAGGAATGATGTGATAAATCAACGGCACGATTTAAAAGAAGATGTAGGTAGTTACAAATATTGAAAATAGTATGCTTAGATGGTTTGGTCGTGCTGAGAGGATGAATAAACGGCGACTAACAAAATGTACTTACAAGGCAGATTTGAATGGAAACGGAATGTACGCCCTAGGAAGTCATAGTGACCTTATTGGTGATGTTCTTCAGAAAGGTCAGGTGCGTAGTACTCGCAAACGGCGAGCGTATATGACCAAATGTATGAACGTAAACGAGGCAAAAGGAGTATGTAAGGATCGTAGCAGGCGGCGTTCTATAGTTTCTGCCTACCCCATGGGAAGAAGGAAGAGAGGTACACATAAACCATACATAAACTCACGCCGAGGTTATGTATGTTTTATGTGTACCTCTAGAAATAAGAGACGACTTTCGCACTTTGCTCAGCAGTGGTTAAAAATAATTAAATGTTACCTTAATTTGTGGTAAAATCATGTTAGATTTGGTGAATGATGCCAATTTGCCCACTTTGAGTAACAAATCCGGTGGTATTGGTTGTAATTTTGATGCTGGCAACACCAACTTCTTTCCCAGGATTGGTTTAGGCTTCGGCGGTGAACACACATTTTTCTCATAGTTTTCATAATCTAAATTATGAATAGGTAATGATAATTTGAATTGTCCTAGTAAATCCGTTTTTATTGTTTGTAATCTGAAAATAGATAGTTTTTTAATAAGTGCCAAATTAAATTACTGTGCATGATTGAACAGAATGTTTTGCTGCAACAATAAGGGATGTTTTTGTTATTGTAATTTAAAAAAATTACCCGCTCTGTCATCCGCACCATACTACACTGCAAAGAGTATAATTATTTCTGAATTCGTGCCTGGTAACGGCAATAAGCTCATCCTCAGTCCTCTCTGATATGAGATCATAACATAATTTATATACATGTTTGGATACTCCATTTCAAATAAGACATTTAAATAAAAGTTACAGTCCATTCAATCGACTTTGACTTCTATTCCATAGGCATAAGGATGGCATTAAAAATGTGGTTACAATACCAACTGTTTACTGCAGCTGCCATTTGTCATGCCACCAAAGCAATAGAAGTCAAAATCGTTTGTCAAAACAGGCTGTAAAAAAGGTTTATGTAAAATGTCTAATCTTATTTCAAATGATACTCCATTTGTATTATATTCAAGCATGGTAGACAAAAAATGCAAGGAATTAGCAGAAATGGTAATTACGATTATCCAGGGCTTTGTAGAGACGCCAGCATATCAAGCTACTACAATCTGTCAAATTTCTTTAATAGATTTTCAATTTTATTGTAAAAGCATTAAGTTCAAGGTTGATTGGGAAAATTTGACAAATTCAGGTAGCTTGACCTGCTGGCGTCTGTACTTCACCTATTGTTTCTAATTTCCTCTTGTATTTATTTTTTACATAACATCACGCCTGTATTAAACGAAGGATTAGGCAGAGATGCACCTATAGTAAACGCAGATTTCGCCAGTTATGTTTAAGGCTCATGTAATACGAGGCGAGTATATTGCCATCAACCGGGCAGGAATCCTGACTCCGGGACTGACTCCTGACTGCTACTGAGAAATTCCAGATGGAAAAACCCAATAACACATTGCCCGACCCGGGAATCGAACCCAGGACCTGAGGCTGCCCGTTCACTGAAACGGAGCGAGGCTGCGGAGCGAAGAAACGTACAAATATTAACCAATAGGGTTGCATAAAATCTCCACTCGTTCCAGGACCCAGGATCCTATTGGTTAATATTTCTCCGTTTCTCCGCTCCGCAGCCTCTCTCAGTGGACAGGCAGCCTAATGCGCAGCACTAGACCAATGAGGCAGTTACCATTTACAATTACCCTGTATTCTTATTGATGAATCATCATCATCATCATTCTCCTGCCCTTATCCCAATCTATTTGGGGTCGGGGCAAGATTTCCCTTTTTCCATACTTCTCTATTAGTCGTCTTCTCGGTAGTCACTCCCTTTCTAGCCACATCATCTTTCACATAGTCCATCCATCGTTTCTTTGGTCTTCCCCTACTCTTATAGCCATTGACATTCATATTCAAAACTTTTCTCATGACATTTTCCTCAATCCGCCATATCACATGCCCATACCATGATGACAACCGATTTCTGCACAACTTTTCAGTTACCGATGCCACTTTCAAACTTCCTCTTATGTACTCATTTCTTATTCTATGCATTCGCGTAACACCACACATCCCTCTTAGCATTCACATCTAAGCTGCATGCAATTGCTTTTCATTCATCCCTTTTATGAGTCGACATTCTGATCCATACAAGACAACAGGTGTAACCATTGTTTTATATATCTTCTCCTTAAGTTAAAGAGGAATGCGGGGTCGCAGATTGTTCCAGTGACCTGCCGCCATTTTATCCATCCAGTGTTAATTCTGTGCTTAACCGTCGGGTCTACTTTGCCATCGCTTTGCACGAGAACCTTGGTACCGAAAGTTGGAGCAGAGTGGGAGAAGCGCGCCATCAAGCACTGTGGCTCCAGAACTGGAGATACCGCCGAATCGCGGAATTCAGTTTTGTTTTTTAGTTTTGCTGATTTGCAAGCCAACATTCTCCAGCTTCTGTTGCCATTTCTCCAATCTGCTCAGGTTCATCTTCACCAACAAGAACAATGTCATTGGCAAACAGCATGTACCAGGGTTATTAATATGGAGTTTAAACTCACCTGACTTGAATGCTATCATACTCAGAGCATGTCTTAAAGCATTTCTTGCACAGTATATTGGTATGTACTTTATTCTCTAGCACTGGCTTGCCCACAATCTCACTCACAACTTCCGATACTTTCTTGCCTGATTGTAATGTGTTCTGAAAATATAAATAACAAAAAAAATTGAGCTATACATACTAATTTAGAAAAAAAAATTGTAGGTAATGAATGACCAAAAAAAAAAAAATGGAACAGAAATGGCGGTTTTTTTTTTTAATTTTATTAACTTGAAAACTTACATCTAGTTTATTTGAGTATGCTATTGGAGAAGCCTATGTTCAAAAGTAGAGATTCTAGTGGTGGCATGGTAACCCAGTTGCAGTGCTCCAACCCAAGCAGGCACTTTACTCATCACCACTAATAATCTGCAAATTATTTCATCACCAAACTAATCAATAATCATCTGCCTAGCCTTTACCCAACATATTGGAGTCAGCACCCATGTCTAACTGGATGCAGCTGATTACCAGTATTTTACATGGAGCGACTGCCTATCTGACATCCACAACCCAATTACTGGGTAATATGATACCCCTTGGTAAGTCTGGTTGTCAGACTTTTGGGCTTCTAACTACCCATAACAACTATCAAAGATCTACAAATGATAAACTGCACATAAACATGTTATGCTTTTGGTGGGACCAAAGGCTTAACATGTTGATGTGCAGGTTTTCCAAGGCACAGAGGGGACATGCACTGGGCCCACGCGTTGGATTAGAGCTCACTCACCCATATGTTATTTATACTTTTTTCTAATAATTTCACTAATAAAATACTTACATGTTCCCCAAACAGGCTTGAAGCATTTCTAAGTGAGAGGCCAGCCCTGTTGTTGCAAATAAAACATAACTGGTTCATGCTGAAAATGTAACAGATTGGACATTAGAATACTTTGACAGGTATGAAGTGGATGGAGAGTAGAATTATGATCTTGAAACTGGCGCCTCTAAGACTGAAATATCTATGATCTATTTTACCCGTCAGTTTATGCTCCTACAATGTCATACCAATTCTATTCAATATTTTTATTTATCCTGTGGATAAATCGATGATGGGTTTCAAAATACACTACGGCCAAAATATATTGGCGAATCTGAACATAGGCACTACGAACTTTGGCGCATGTTCTCTCACTCACGGTCACCTCATGTCACCATTTGGTTCATAATAAATTTTTCTGCGCAACCTTATGCACGAAGTTCGGACTCGCCAAGATATTTCGGCCGTAGTTTTTATCAATGTTCGTAACAACAATAGGTACGAGAAAATCACATAAAAGTTGCTCATTGTACATACACATATTAGTGCTTGTACATATTAGTTGCATGAACATAATATATGGCAAATCAAGTATGAAAACAAAGATAATTCTCCAATCGCTCAAATCTGCAGGTTGAAACAAAAAAAAGCATCATCTTTTGTGATAAGTTAATTTTCTTATTTTGTAAGTGATGATAGTGTGTATTTAGTTAAAGCAATGTAGTTGAAAAGGTAAATATACTACATTTCACACCACTTTCATTATTCATGGTCGATAACCGAAAAAGGTTTGTTATTGTTTTGAACTTTTATTGATAAATCTGGCTGAAATAATATTAAGAAAGATAACCGAAAAAAGGGTTGTCTGAATTTTATAGGTCCCCTTTTGGACTACTTTATTCTGATAATGATAACACTAGAAAAGTTTGTAAAAGAAAAGTTTAGGACTCTCAAAAAAAATCATGTTTCGATAAGTTTCGATAAATGGAGGACCCATTGCTTTAAATTCGTCTTATGTAATTTCAATGACCTAAAAATGCAAATTCTTCTGATATCACTAAGATTGATCAATGTTTACATTGTTATCAGTTGCCGATGATTTCAAAATTACTACCACCATACACGAAAAACATTCAAGTTTAGCTGCTGAAAATCGTCTCCTTTGGTATTTCGCATAAAGCGGCAGCCATTTTGCTACTCCAGTTATCAAAGATTCATATTTACGGCGAAAAATTACGATAAAATCCACTAAATTCCACATACCTGGTCAAATTTTCCAATAATCTTTGCGTATTTAATTAGTTTTTGAAGGTTTTCATACGGTTTTATAAAATAATAATGTTGTCAGCAATGGACCGCAAGCAGCCACCATTACGTTTTTAATAATTTTGGTTCAATTTCTCACCGCTATGAGGCGTTTTGCAACTGTTTCCGATAGGTTTGTTCTCCATTTTTTGCGATTTAGTCAATTTACTATTTTTGACTCGACTATCGCAAAAAATACAAACTATTTGTTTTTTATGGGTTCGCACTTATTGTTTATTTTTTTTAAGGTCAATCTGCATCGTTATTATGACCACTAGTGTTGTTCAGACAGTGACTTATTAAACCTAGTTCAGACAGACGCAGCAGTATGGGTTCTGTGGTGGTGGCTGGTGAATGTTTTTAAATTCAAGAGTACCACGGGGCGATGGGTCAGCCCGACCGATTTTCAATTTAAAGGCTTTAAACGAATTCGTACTGACTACCCCTTTCAGTCTGATAAATGTGTTCAGACAGTTTAGAGTCCCAGATTTCATTCAGGCAAGATTGGAAGTGCAAGCTGGACATCTCACAGACTTACTTTCATCTTAACGTAGCAAAGCCTCACAGGCGCGAAACCTACTTATAAAAAAACAACGCCTTATTTACAAAAAAAAACAGCTTCTTCAAATGACCTGCCTACGTTTTAGTACGCCTAGCATGGCTCCAAAAACTATTGCCAGTTTGACAAATAGGGTTGCCCAAGTAATGAGAAGCCAAGGTGTGAGAATATGGTTCTTTCTCGATGATTTCCTTCTAGCTTACCAAGACCCAGTATTCTCACAGGCTGTGTGAGTCTTCTCATAAAAACATAACTTTATCTGGGTTGGCAAACTTTAGAAAAATCTATCCTAACATCAAAATAATCCCTGGTTTACCTAGGAGTACTGCAGGGCCGCATGAATTACTCAAACTGCCTTACTATTAAGGCCGTTTGAGTAATTTATGCAGTCTACCCAAATGTCCTTTCATTGATATTGTTCCTCGATTCGTTGAGCTCCTTAGGTACTGAGTTGAGCAATACGATTACTGACAAATGCTTGCATTGACTGGACAGGTCCATTAAAATCTGTGTGATTCTTTTCTCAAAAGATCATTTTAGACGATATTCTACATGGTCTTCACGTGATCTGACGAAGATGATGTCTGGACTTTAAAAAAGACTTTGACCCCTGAGTTTGTTTCGCCATTTCTTCTCAGAGGTAGTCAGATAGCAAATGTCGACTTCTTAATATGACGTTCATAGTGATATCGACTTCATTATAAATATGTTATATAATAAATTCCATTTAATTTCAATATTAAAAGCAAAAATAAAAAAGTATGTGTTTCTAGGTTTTTCAAAAATCATCTCCTGGTGGTGGAAAAAGGTAATAAATTACTGCTTGCTTCATTTAACTCCAAAAATGGTATAAGTAATGTTTAAGTCACAATAGAAACGTACCTAACGATTTTTAGGGTTCCGTACTTCAAAAGAAAAAACGGAACCCTTATAGGATCACTCGTGTGTGTCTGTCTGTCTGTCCGTCTGTCACAGGCAATTTGCTCCGAATCTAATAGACCGATTAAGTTGAAATTTAATACACGTATGAATTACTTTGACCCAAACACGGACATGTAACGTAAATAAATGAATTTTGAATATGGGGGTCGATTTTGAGAGGCAAGTAAAAAAAAAAGTGTCAAACTGTACCGTGTGATATATCAAATGAAAGGGCTTACTGTGAGGGTCTTAAACATTTTTTTATCATTTTAAAATAAATTGTTTTAAAGTTATTTAAGAAAATAGACGAGCATTGACCATTCCCCCTTATTTCCGAAACTACTGAGCCTAAAATTAAAAAAAAAATACAGAAAATAGTTTAATACCTATAGCTTGCAGGAAAACTTATAATAAGTGTATGGTCTTAAAATACACATGGTAAATTTCTCAATATTGTGCGTACAAACTTACATTTGCAGTGTAATATATATGAGAACATGTTTTTCAACTGCAGTGTTAAGTTTGTTCTTAGAATAAATTCATACCAACTACGGAACCCTTCATTGTGCGTGGTCCGACACGCACTTAGGAGTTTTTTTTTTAAACAAGCCCTGTCGTGGTGAAGAGGACGCAGTTTATTTGTAAAATCGTATTCCTTTGATTTATAAACTTAAAAAACGACCTGAATATTTATTTATCTAAATCTATACTAACAATAAATATGAATTTGTTTTTTTATGTGTTTTTGTGTGTTTGAACGCGTTAACCTCTGGAACTGCCTGTCGGATTTTAAATATTATTTTTGCATTTGATAGCCCAATTCATAAGGAAGGCTATACGCATATTTAACATCACGCAAGGACCCTTAGGTGCCGATCAAAAAGAAAAGTCGGGAAAAAAGCTAAAGGAAAACGTAGTAAGAGCGTGGGCAGGCAATGCGGAAGACCAAGAAATTTTACGCGGACGAAGTCACAGGCAGAAGCTAGTGTGCTTATAAGTATTCTAAGTATTATTTATACTACCTACGAAATAGATAGAAATCCATATTTAACCTACCCTTCAAGTTTGAAAACTAAAACTTAGAAAATCAGATACTTATAAATTGAGATTCAATTTTCACATAGTAGGTTAATAGTTAGGAACAATTTTCTAAATAAACTATTATTTATAAATTATTTGAATATTTGAAGAGACAAAAGACACTACAAAAATATTTTATCATCAACACTGTCTATGCAGTAACAGTGTAATTAAATTTTGTTAGTCGATAACTTTTACGCTAGATGGCGTAATTTCTCGCTTCGATATTATTTCTGTACTGTCCATGCATTTTTGTAGGTAAGGTAGGTAGTAAATATAATGCGTTTTATTTCGGGTAAAACGCCAATATTCTTCATTTATACTAAACAGTAGAACTACTGTTCAGAAATAACTATTCACTGTTTTCAACTGTTTTTAGGGTTCCGTACCCAAAGGGTAAAACGGGAACCTATTACTATCTAGTCTATTAATATCTCATGAACCGTGATAGTTAGACAGTAGAAATTTTCACATATGATGTATTTCTGTTGCCGCTATAACAACAAATACTAAAAAACAAAATAAAATAAATATTTAAGGGGGGCTTCCATACAACAGACATGGTTTTTTGCCGTTTTTATTGATAATGGTACGGAACCTGTCGTGCGTGAGTCCGACTCGCACTTGGCCGGTTTTTATGGTTGAGTTCTTAGGTTGATTTTCTGTTTTTTAGTTTGGTAGGGCTGCCTGTCAATGTCAAGCTGTCAACGTCAAGTAAAAGTCAAATTGACTTACTGTATCATATAATATAGCACAGTACATTTTTTTTATTATTATCAGTTTATCACATTATGTTACACACTAGCAGCGCTTCGCGGTTTTAGGTTTCACCCGCGTAAGTGTACAACCCGTAAGAATATCAGGACAAAAACTATCAAGTGTTAATCCAGGTTAAAAACTGTGTGCCAAATATCCATCCGTCCATCTTCACAAACTTGCGCATTTATATTATTAGTAGGAACAGGAAGTAGGATAGTAGGATTATTTGTGTGGTATGTGTTTTAATGTGAACTATTATCGAAATAAACGAATTACCGGTATAGAAGTAGTAGATGAGTATTCCCGTTAGATTATGTGTTCTGTGATGGTGTTAAGGCATAGACTATCTATACTTTATTATATATACTGAGGTGCTAAGGGACTAATAAACTTATTCCTATGAATTGTCTGAACTACCTACGTAAATATATAAATAAAAATTTACTAAGTTTTCGTCATATAAACTTGAAGAAGTCGTATTAATAATAGCCCCCATCATAATCTAAGCCTCCATCGTTATTTGTATGCTGTGGAACAATGGTTTTATATAATAAAAAAGCAAAGTGAACTAAATAAAATAACTGATACTTTTTGAGTTAAAATAATGGAAAAACTGACAATGTGTCGGATATGTTTAGCGAGAAATGTTCGCATGCATGTAGTCGTCAACAGGAACTTGCATGTACTATATGAGAAGCTGACTGATATTCCAGTAAGTTTATATTTTTAATAAAAATTGTTTAATACATTAGGCGCGGCAGACGCACATGCGCGTTTTCGGACCTTCACCAGGTGCTAGACAGTGCGTATGCGCGTCCATACAATTTACATAACTTTCTTCGAGTGTGGTGCGCCGCACCTGTGCGTTCTTTGTACATCTCTATTGTTTCGAAAAGATCGTAAAATAAGGGTTGGTAAGGGTGTAGCATAAAGAAGCGTTTGCATAAAGAATTAAGCAGATAATGTGTTAAATTACTTATATGGTTTTACACTATAAAGTTTTTAATGCCATCTACCTATGCGGAGATTATACTACCTACATGAACTTTCAATCAGAGGGTCTTCTTACACAAAAGCTGGGAAGTTGGAAATCACCAATGCTCATGCCTTATCTGTAAGATGCGTACAAAATGCATTAAGTATACAGTTAGGTATTTTCTTCATAAAAATAAAATAGTTTAAAACTAATTTTGTTGCAGTTTGTAACTGAAGACAGTAGACCGATTCTTGCTTGTTTCTTCTGCTGCGCTAAACTACACCAATGCTATGGATTACTTAAAAAATGTCTGGAAGCTGAGGAGCTGTTCGCTCAGATGATGAATGAAGAATATGAGGTGAGGTATTCTTCAACAGCCATTTATTCTCATAATTTCTAATTTCAGTATACCTAATGTGGTGATTCCTCTCAAGCTCATATAGTAACCGGCATGAGTCGTGAGCACAAACTGACATCTGCACAGTAATAAATTTTCGGGTCTCTTTGGCGCAATTAAGAAGCCGAGGGGCGACGATCTGCACGCAATTGGTTTGTCGGTCGATGCTTGTCATCTATTAGGCGCATCGCCCACACGAGCTAGAGTCGAAGCGGCGTCGCGGCGCGGGCATGCGGTGCAGGGGTGCGGGGGGGGAGCAGGTGCGGGGTCGACTCTAGCTCGTGTGGGCGACGCGCCTTAGACTCTCGCGTGTCATTCAGCTAACACTTACGCGAAAATTTTGTGACTGACATTTTAGATTTTAAAATAGTTTATTTTTCTTATTTCGTATTTGTTGTGTTTTATAGTTCATTTTTATTTTTATTATCTCGTTGTATAAAAGTATTTTATTAATTTTTGGGTGTATCCTAAAATGCAAAAGTCTGTTTGATACCTTTTCACGCCTAAACCACTGAGCTAATCATCCTGAAATTTTGCATATACATTGTCATGTGTACAGAATCGGACATAAAAATCATTTATCCCGAAAAAAGTAAATACTGTTCCCGAGGAAAACAACAATAACGTTCTTATGATAATAGATGGTGCCACCTGTCTTTCGAATCATGATTGAAATAAATTATTATAGAAACTTTAGTAAAGTTAAAAAAAAGTACCTAATACATTTTGTGAGTCTGAACTCTAAAGTGTCGATAGTCCGGTTTTTCATCCTCCTAACTATATTATGGTAGATGCGAAATTAAGTTTGTTAGCTTGATACTTTTTCACGCCATAAACTGCTGAACCGATCATCATGACATTTTGCATTTACGTTGTCAGGGATACAGTAAAAAGACACACCTTTAATCCAGAAAAAAAGTACTGTTCTCGAGGGATAAAATAAAAAAAACAAGTACTTTCGCATCCTAATCCTAACTTAGTATTATAAATGCGAAAGTAAGTTTATTTGTTTGTTACATTTTCACGCCTAAACTACTGAACCGATCAACCTGAAATATTGAATATTCGTTGTCACGTGAACAGGAACTGACATAGTGTCCTTCATCCTGAAAAGAACTACTGTTCCCGAGGAAAACAACAATAACGTTCTTATGATAATAGATGGCACCACGTGTCATTCGAATCATATTTAATTATATATATACTATTAGATAACAAAATATCATGGATATTTGTGACAAAAATGGGTTTGAAGATTTTTGCATTGAGGGTGGCCCTAACGTCGGCCGCCATTTTGAACTTTTTTTCAGAATCGCGGTGCACCATTGACTTATTTACTGCGTAAGGACCGGGCTAACCGCACGACGAAATGGCACCAGCGCGCTGGCCCTAAAATGGCAATTTAGAGCGTAGTGTAAAATATAATTAACTCGAGTTTTAAAAGAAAAATACAAAAATCACGAACACAAAATAAACACTTGCACTTCTTGCACTTGCACTCACGAGCACTTGCAGTCTCCTTGGCATACTTCTAATCAAGTCATGTATATAATTATGTGGAAGTTTTATCTCAAACTTCCACATAATTATATACATCCTCAGGCATATCATTCAGACACACTTTCTCAATACACACAATACATACACAACTACCTTAGTACAAACACACCAACTCACACATACACACACACCATCACAATCTCACACACAACATCCATGCATACCATACTAGGCTATCTATTGTTTTTTGGTATTAGTATTAGTTTTCTTAATGTATTAGATTTTATTGTTTATTCCTTTTCTAGTAGATTGCGAGTGGATTAGATAAAATTAAGGAATTTACTGTAACGTATAATATACTTATATGTAATAACATGTATGCGCAAAAAATGTAAACGGAACGAAGAAGCCTGGATCTCACGGCACAGGGAATCCTAGTGTAAGTTCCAGGAATCAACGTCTTTCAATGTAATTTCTGAAGCAAAAATTATTCTTATTCTTATTCTAATAATTTTCGTAAAAACGGCACTGTTTGGCCGAAAGTGTTGGTACAGTCACGAACCGGGATTGTTGAGCCACTAGCTTATCATCTTAACTTAGTTGTGTTACACGAATGCCGCCCGGAAAAAATAAAAATACAGTCTTAAAGGAATCTTCATTTTGCCATAATTAACCGTTACTCTGAAATGTTGTTTTAGTGGTAACTAATCGGTCACAGTTAGCGAGCGACCATTACCGCCAATGAGTGTATGAATATTTATAAAACTATTCCCAAGATCTATCAAACTGACAAGCCCCGTCAATCACGTCGTGTGTCATATGGAAGAGGACAGTAATAGTATTTAATTTTTTAATTTATGCGAATGTATCCGACTTTGACCGATTCATGTAACACAATCAAGCTGTGACAGCAACACGGGAATGTAACGAGTAATACATACTGGACATACGAGCATAACCGACTAAACCCGATTTGCATTACACGGCCAAAATACGAACAGTGGCAAGTGGCTCAACAATCCCGGTTTGTACAGACGCCAGCAGGTCAACCTACCCGAAACTGTCAGATTTTCCTAATCAACCTTGAACCTAAAGCTTTAGCAATAAAGTCGAAAATCTATTGAAGAAATCTGACAGATTGTAGTAGCTTGATGTGCTGGTGTCTGTACATGCGCGAGCTTGTCCGACTGCCTACTGTCCATCTGTGCTCACGACTCGGGCCGGTTATTATACCTATTGTGTATTGTGGATTTTACACCAGCCTTATCATTGCATGTTGAATGTTGATATGTAGATGTATGATTTTGTCAAATGTAGGTGTTTACATTAAACTTATTAGAGCAGCTCGTGGCTAGGTAATAAACGCCGCACGGGTCGATCTAAACTACGCTTGCCGGGGTTGGTATGTAGATGAGTGACCAATTGACCATCTTTACATACCGAGACTCCTCCGTGCCTCGGAAAGCACGTTAAGCCGTTGGTTCCGGCTGTCATTCGTGGATCTTTGACAGTCGTTACGGGTCGTCAGAAGCCCGAAAGTCTGACAACCAGTCTTACCAAGGGGTATCGTATTACCCAGTAACTGGGTTGTGGAGGTCAGATAGGCAGTCGCTCCATGTAAAATACTGGTATTCAGCTGCATCTGGTTTGACTGGAAGGTGACCCCAACATAGTTGGGATGAGGCTAGGGAGGTTGATTGAGGTGTGTACACGGAAGTTGTAGATATGTGGCAGTTTGATAACGGTTCTCTCATGTTGGCACGAACTATGCGACAACAGCTTGTGCTGGTCAGTGAGGTCGGTAGCATGGTCGACTCTCCAGGGCACATTGGACCTACTTGAGTATCCTCACTTGTGGGGGCTCTTATAAGCGACTTTAGTATACTTAATGAAAAAAGGTTGGGACTGTGATCACCTGCATAATACTATAATCATCTTTTTACAGATGAATTCTTTAATAAGCCAAAACCACTCAGAGTTTTTCAGTGGGCTTATTAAATCTCCAATAGAGCATATAAGTATAGTTGATCAATGTCAAACAGAAAGCATTGCTATCAAAGAAGAATTGCCAGCTGTTTGTGAGGCACTAGATGATATTATTGAGCCAAAGGAGGAACATAATGACGGTATGTATTTAAAAACAAAATATATAATCTATTTATTTTATATTGATCATAAATGTTTTGAACTACTTCAACGTTTTGGTAGTGTTTAGTTATATCCAAATTAACGGCAACCGCAAAAAATACAAACATCATATTATATTAGGTTGGGGAAAAAGCCTTTTCGCATTATAGTATGTATGAACATGTAATGAAATCTCTTTGGCTATACTATTTGTATCTGGCTGGTTTTGGTATCATTGAAAGTTTAAATTTTAAAGAACATAATTCCAAATTCAAATTAGGAAAATGTGTGATTTTCATTTGTTTTTCGTACCGTCAAGATGAGTGAATCTAATGAAGGAATTCGATACATTTTAAAATTTTACTACAAAAAAGGTAAAAATGCAACGCAAGCCGCGAAAAAAATTTGCGATGTTTATGGGCCTAGTGTAGTGTCTGTGAGAGTAGCATAAATTTGGTTTAAGCGTTTTCAATCCGGAAATTTTGATGTCAAAGATGCACGTCGCTCTGGTCGCCCTATTACGGATAAAATGGATGCCATTTTTGAAAAAGTGGAGCAAGATCGGCATATCAGTAGTTACGACGTAGCTGAAGAACTGGAAATTGACCACAAAACAGTTTTGGCGCATTTGAAAAAAACTGGGTACACAAAAAAGCTCGACATTTGGGTACCTCACGAGCTCACTGAAAGAAACATTTGTGATTCTTTATTACGACGTAATGAAACCGAACCATTTTTGAAGAAGCTGATAACCGGTGATGAAAAGTGGATCACGTATGACAAGAACGTGCGAAAAAGGTCGTGGTCAAAGGCCGGTCAGGCTTCACAGACTGTGGCGAAACCCGGGTTAACTCGCAACAAGGTGATGCTGTGTGTGTGGTGGGATTGGAAGGGCATTATTCATTATGAGCTGTTACCACCAGGCAGGACCATCGATTCTGAACTCTACTGCGAACAACTGATGAGATTAAAGCAAGAAGTTGAGAGAAAGCGGCCGGAATTAATCAACAGGTGTGGTTTTTCATCATGATAACGCTAGACCTCACACATCTTTAGCCACTCAGCAAAAATTAAGAGAGTTTGGCTGGGAGGTGTTAATGCATCCGCCGCCGTATAGTCCTGACCTTGCACCTTCAGATTTCCACCTGTTTCGGTCTCTTCAGAATTCTTTAGGCAGTGTCAGGTTAACATCACGAGAGGACTGCCAAAACCACTTGTCGCGGTATTTTGACCAGAAGTCCCAAAATTTCTATAGCAATGGGATCATGTCCCTACCTACAAGATGGCAAAAAGTTATCGAACAAAATGGTACCTATATACTTTAGTTAAATGTAAATAAACTATATTAAAAAATGTTTTGAATTTTCTTAAAAAATGCGAAGAAACTTTTTCCCCAACCTATTATTATTAAATTGAAAGTCACTTTTCGCGTCTGTCTGTATGACCGCGTTGTTCTTCTAAACTACGCAATGAATTTAGATGCGGTTTTCACAATTATTTAGAGAATTTATTCCAGAAAATGTATGTCTACGAGTATAATAAAGGAGATCCACCAAATCCTATACAAAAAAAAAACCTCAGGCCTGGCGCAAAAGAAATGTATCTCAGATTTTAGAGTAATAATAGTAGAAATGTTGTAAAGTATCGCTATTGCTAAATATAGTGGCTAACATAGTTTTTTTTTGCCTGGAGAAGTTTCATAGGCGCTACATTTGTAAAAATGACACTTTTAAGGAAGAACTTCACCCTCTTGACTAACATTAACAACATGTGTATGGTGTATATGTTACTGTAAAAGCCCGAACTAAGGTAAATTTGAAGATTTTCTAGTAAAAGGTAAATGTCCGAACTGTTCATGATCATGGTTCATTTCAAACTTTTACCACCATTCGGTAAACCTTAGGTTAGTGTTTCTTTTTTAATTAAAAAAATAAATAAATCGCGAATGATTAGAAAAATACTTAGCCAACGCAAACGTTTGTGAGGAGATAGTTTTATTTTTGTTATTTGTTTTTCATTAGTATTAAAAAAGTATTTCGAAATTATTTTAAAATGTTTTACTAGCTATAAACATACCAAATGATAATAATTTTAAAATATGCAAGGATTTGACTGTTTATTTTGTAATATGATAAATAAAAATACAGGGTGTAAAAAGACACAACACAAAGCCATCAACTATGCATACTGTACATCTAACTAAGTAGCTTTGCGCAAAAATTATTGCTGGGAAACGACTTTTCTTTTTAGGTATAAAAAACAGCATTTTTTTTATTGCACGCAATGTAACGTGAACCTAGGCAAACGGCCTCGCCGCCCGCCGCCGCCGCATAAAGCGTACGCGTAGGTACTTGTGGCAGTGTGCGTTTGATATTCATTGTGTTTTTGTAGCTTCAAATGCGCAATTTGTTAAGAAAAATCGAAGGTAATGTTTGTTTGGAAAAAAGTTTAGTATTTTAACTTGAAATTCATTTTCGTAAAAAAAGAAAAAAAAAATCCGACTGACCTTCAATATCTCCAGAACTTCCACTACACGACACCTGGGAATCCACTGGGGATTCCCAGGTGTCGTGTAGTGGAAAAATGATCCAAATAATGGGTAGAATATGAGGTTTACGGCTCCGGAAAGTGTCTTTTTACATATACAGTGTGAGTCAAAATACCCCTGTTATACCGAAAACAGTGTATTGTTTAAAACACTATTAGTTATTCTGGAAGGTCGCCATGGTCATATCTCAACTTTAAATAATTTCGGTTTTCTCTTACAAAATACAAATAATATTTTAATTTTGCTATGTCGTAGCAACCCTAGATAGGCGGAGCCAAATAAATCAATGACCGCAGGCCGTAGGTATGTAGGTATTGTCGCGTCCTTTGACCTGGCGAGCTGTTGCCTCATCGCGCGAGTGAAATGATCAGTACGGTAATTATTAAGTTTGTACATACCATTTTCCTTTTCAAATCCTGCGCAGCTTTACACACGTAGGTACACGTAAGTACACTCATAGTTTTAGCACATGAACATATTATTCACAATACGGACAACAAACACAAAAGGTACACAGAACTCTAGACAGTTGTCTTGCTGCTGCAAGATTACCGTCAGTCGCACCTACACACACTATCATGTCATAATATTCATTGTTCGCATATTCGGTCATGATTCCTCGCAAAATTCACTGCAATCCAACGCGAAACGAGACGACAAGCATCCGACTCGAAAGAATGAAGTGAACTAGCGAAATAAATGCCTAATTACTTAACTAGCCTACAATAATAAAAATGTACACAATTTTAGGGATCAATAAGATATTAAGTGAATTGCGATAATAAATAGGTACTATTTATAAAATAAAATATTGTACCTAGTGGTAGCAGTGCACCTACATTTTGCTTACGGTATTTCTGTCCCATGATGTGATAAGGGGCCAGTTAAAATTGTATTATCGAGGTTGACTAGTATTTGTAGCATTAATTACAAATCTTAGTGGTTTACCTATTTTCTGTATTTTTTAAATGATAAAGAAATAAAATACATTGCCATAATTATGAAACAAATCTAATTCCAAAATAATCGAATACAGTATCCAAAAACCCCAAAAAGATTGCCCGGTCTTAGAATAGAATCGCGTTATTATTACACATGTACGGCATCTTTTAGTGATTTTCTTTCCGAGCTGGCGGCAAACTCAAAGGCCGCGCGCGGCGGCACGGCGGCACGCCAAAAGATTTTTGTAAGCTGAAATGATTTTGAATCTTATTTTTATGATTAAATAACATTCAAAATCATTTCAGTTTAAAAAATCTTTCGGATTTGAAGCATTCTTCAACCGATGCCGATATCCAATAAGAAAGCCGGAAGCAATGGGCGTGCAGTATAGTGTAGGATATTGCAAGATATTGGTGGCATTTCTACCAATCGGAGGATTAAAACTGCAATTAATTCTTATAAAAATGTATTTCACCAAAGAGTAACGAAAACAGTTAGGTCGTTCGATCTCTTACTTTTGAGGATAGATACCTATTAAACAAATGGAATTAATTTTCATAGGGAGCTAATATTTTTTTTATTAAACTTTTTACTAGGTATTTGTGTTTTTATAAAAACCTTGTAGTTGGGTTTAAACTGCAGTTTTATGCAGATGTATGTAGCTACGTCTACTTCTACTCTGCGTAGGTATTTCGCATATCATACTGGTATTCAAGACTTAATTCAATCTTGAAAAAAAAAATCAACTTGCCTCTCTGATGCAAGAAAATTATAGGCTTTTTACTATTATGTGTTAAGTGTCTTATCTGACGCATTCGTCCCTATATCAAAGAAGAGAGAATAGAGGTCAACCAATTTTAGGGTTGACTCCATCAAAAATATGAAGAAAACTTTGACATGTCGAAAGCATTCAAAAACTTTAATGAACATTGTTGGGACTTCATCTAATGATTAATAATGCACAACAGAATATGGGGCCACTGGATCAAAAGAGGTATTCTGAGTCATCCTGTATACAGATGTAAGATTTTGTGACTGGTAATTTAAATAAATTAAATTATTAAGTTAATTCATTAATTGTTTTATTCCAAAAAATCCAACATTTACCAATCATCATTGGTAAAACCTAGCTTTACCAAAGTCTAAAAAAGACAATTTTTCGGGCTTTTACGCCCGAAAAATTGTCTTTTTTTATAAAATCCTTACATTTGACTCATGTTGGTAAATCCTAAGATTTCCTAGTAAAACCTAAGATTACCAATATGCGGGATTTTATAGTAACATATACCCTTTATTACACACGGTGTTTGGAAGCTGGGTGCAAATCTTTAAGGGGGTGATAGTTGAGACAACATTTAGAGCATTATGAGCCATACATGTCTGTATTTTTTTTTTTTTATTGACTTAACTTTTAGTAGAAAATAACATACTTACCAACTTTAACTGAGGCAAACATAAAAAAAAACTTCGTCTAAAAAGGCTCAAAATGCTCTAAATGATGTCAACTATCACCCACTTTTGGCTTTGCACTCAGCTTTCAAACACATAATTATACAAGTGAAAGTGGGCGTGGATGGGCAAATGCGAAACTATGAGGAATAGTGAAAAGTACTCAAAGGAGTCTCGGGCTCGATTTTGATGAAAACTAAAACTGCATCATTGGATTTTTGAAAAATCATTATCAAGGTTTAACTTTCGAAAAATTAGTATTTTGTTAAAAATTTGCTCTTTCCTTTAGTTTGCCGAATGTCATTACTTCCCAGAATTCGATTCTTATTAGCGACACTATCGAATGGTGGATACAGTGTTTCTTTTTTCAAAATTTTTGGGTTCGATTCCTGACCAAAAATATTAATTTTTCAAACATCTAATGAGGCTGTTTTAGTTTTCATCAAAATCAAGCCCGAGTCTCGCATGGCTCATTTGTCAAACTGTTGCGCAACGCAAGTACACAAAATAAAACTTCTCTGGAATGACTAACTTTATTGTCTTTGGTTCGAGACGCGTCGAAATGTTGCCACATATTTTATTATTTATGTCTGTACATATTATATATTTTTATTGTTTTTTTTAGGTTTATTTTAAGCTATCTCAGCGTATGTTACTTGTTTTAATGGTCTCTGACAGCGATACACACCGCCGGCTTACGCTGAAAATCAGCGCCGTGGATTCGTGCCTTCTTGCACGGGCCGCGGCATTATGCTGAGCGTTTAGCCGTTTTGCGGGGTAGTGACGCACATTTCCAACAACTTTATTGTTTAGTGTTTTGTGTGGTTTTTATGTTTTATTATTTTGTGTTTCGCTTTTCTTGTGTAGTTTGTGTGCGTCATTTTCACGTGAATAAACTGTTTTGCTTTCTTTCTTCATTGAGAACTTTTCGCTATTCCTCATAGTTTCGAATTTAATTTATATGAATAAATACAAAAAGTCTGTGTTATCGCTTCACAGCCGTATTACCTTCCAATACTCGCAGGTAGAAAAGGATCTACACGTGCCACGGCGCGATTGAGGTATATCTCTGAACAAATCGACATAGTAAATGATCAAGTCGTTAGGTGGTCGCAGTCGCAATCAAACAAAGTTCTCATTCGCTGCAACATTACTGTTTTTGTTATCACGATAAAAGAACACTTGGAAGTTGCGCCCATATAATAAGTGTTATGTATTATTTGGGTTGGTCTCTAAAAACAATGAACATGATCTGGACCACCCAGCAGCAGGTTACAGTCTGTTTTAATAGATTTAGATGACTGAAGTACTTAACTGAGACAATTATTCTTATAAAAATGTATCAACGAAACTTAATAAAATATACAAGTATAGTGTACATAAAATGTTATGGTTTTAATGTAATCTATATACTTCTATCTATATAGGGTTTCAAAAAATATTTTACGTAAATAATCCAATGTCCCGCACCCAGCTCTAGCTATTCTATGCTATATACAGGACAAATTTTCAAGCAGTGCGCAAATTTTCACAGGGTGTTTTACTCATAAATATGAACAACTTTCACTATGGAACAAACCCTGAAATCACGAAAGAAAATATCAGCTGTTTCATATAAAAGTTCAATACCTACTCGACCAAAATGTATGAAACAGCTGATTTTTGTTTGTGATTTCAGGGTTAGTCCTATAGTGAAAGTTGTTCGTATTCATGGGTAGAACAACCTGTGTAAATTTACGCACTGCTTAAAAAATTGTCCTGTATACATACATATGCAAAAACTGTGGTCCAGTCATGTATTTGTATGAAATGTAGAATAAATCATAAATAAAATAAAGACAAGTATTGCATTTTTATATAAATAATGTACCTACATTTTTATTTATATATAAATACACGGTGTAATATTGTAAACACTATTACCGTTTTAAGAGGTCAGTGTACTCATAATTATGAACAAATCTTGCTATGGGACCAAACCTGAATTCGCGAAAAACATCAGCTGTTCGCATAAGTCGTCAAAATGTAGGGAACAGCTGATTTTTTTCGCGATTTCAGGTTTGGTCTCATAGTAAAAGTTGTTCATAATGATAAGTACAATGACCGCTTAAGAGGATAACGGTTATTAAAATTGCACCCTATATAGGTACACATATGCCACATATAAAAATACGTACTTAAATTGTCAGTCAGTTAAGCATAGAACACAGAAAGATGTAGATTTTCCTTAGAGGTGTCATTTTTACATCTAGCGCTTATGAAACTTCTCCAGGCAAAAAAACTATGTTAGCCACCGAATTTGGCAATAGCGATTCTTTACAACATTTATATTACTCTAAAATCTGAGATACATTTCTTTTGCGCCAGGCCTGGGCCAATTTTGGCGCATCTCCTTTATATTAAAACATATCATAATCACGACGTCACGACATATAATAATCTCGACGAGTCATAAAAATTATGCGAAGCAGTAGCGGGTCGCTAGTTGATAATAAAAGAGTAAAGGTGGTTTTGCTCCGGCGAGGCGAGGCGTGGATGGGATGGGCGAGAATTGAAATTTGTATGGCGAAACATCGCGAGTCAGCGCTTAACGGAGAGAGACTGTGCGGGTCCTCGATGGTCGGAGTGAGATTTGTATACCCGTTTTACAAACTAAATAAATACTCTTTCTTAAAGCAATAAAGTTCAATATTGTACTAACAAATATTTCAATTCTCGCCTCGCACATCCTCGCGCATCTAGACCTTTTACACCAAAGATTGGCAGGGCGTGGATATAAATTTTGCCATACAAATTTCAATTCTCGCCCATCACATCCACGCCTCGCCTCGCTGTTGTAAAACCACCTTAATACTCTTGACAAAGGCTAGGCAAATGATGATTGATGACGATGACACTTGACTGTTTTAGTTTACTTACAGAGCTAGAATTGGAAAATTTAGACAATAGCTGTCTAGATGTAGCATATATACTACCGCATCATGAGTCAGATTTAGAAGACGATGTGCCTTTAGTTGAGTTTAAAACTGAAGTGGTAGATGAACAAGAAGTAATTAAGAAGAAACGAAGAGCCAGGGAGAAGAAAAGTAAGTATTAGTTAATCTATAGGTAAGCAAACAGGCCAACGGTTCCCCTGATAAGAAATAGTTAGCGTTACCTAAAGAGTGTACCTGCTAACATGTGCAATGTTGAATTTTATCCATAGGACTCTCGAAGTCACAAGAGATAAACTAGGACCATCGTAGTTAATCAAGAAACTGTTAATTTCTGATAACAACCAGCAAGACAACGAGTCTCTCATTCACGAGCATAACGCTTAGAGATCAGCCATTACTCGCTCGCTATGTTTGTGCCCCGATGCTACCGCAAGCAGCAACTAGGGAGCATGACGAGCTTGCTGCCAGTTGCTCAGACAAGAATAATTAATACAATCACGACGCGCGTCTATTCCGCGTGCAAGTTTTTAAGTGTCAGTAATCAGTATGTACGCCTACGTCGCCGAATGTAGGTGTGATCAGTAAATAATACCTCCACCTATATTAATAATAATGCCTTCCGCCCATAGATATCCGGAGATATGCCTTCACTCTATATTTGTTCAAGATCCAGTGTAGCCACGTTTTCCCCACTCCTGAAACTCAAACAAAAACAAAAGAAATAGATACGGCACACATGTTGCTTTTTTCGCACGCACACAAGAAAATATGCGTAACACTTTAGTGCTATCTTATTGCAAACTTGCTCAAAAGGGGCGGGCACTAGAAACTACAGATACAGTCACTGAATGCACACATGCATCTCTAGCCTCAACTAGGGAAGAGGGGTTGATATAAATATTTGATCGATAAAAATATCGATGAAACCCGACTTTGGCGGAGATATCCACTAGCCCCCTTTTTGGAGAAAGTACCCCTCCAATCAAAAATCCCCGATGAAAAAATAATTCTAGGGTAAGTCCGGTAGAGTTGGCTATAGTTAGTTTAAGGACATTTTACTATACTATTTAGAGCAAATAAAAGTCACTTTCGCCCAGAACTCTGATGGCTGTGCCTCGAAAAAGTTGTTCAACTCCGCCTCTACCTTAGAGAAATCATTATCCCTTTAACCGCCAAGATTTGCTACCTTTGACTTACCTCCGGCGCCACGTCACTTTAGATATAAGTTGGAACAGTGTTGGGAATAACTAATATCGATGCATTAATTATTTATTTATTAACAAAAATAAAAGTCCGAATCATAATCAATGTTTTATTATTACTTATTAATTTTACAATATTTAAATCAATCTGCAATCAATCTACTATATTAATACTCAGGAGGTGGGCACGTTCTTCGTTTTTCTTCCGACTAAATTCATTATCTTCATGGAAACTTTTGAGCGAATTTCTGGCCGCACACTTTCCAGCTCAAAAGCTATTAAAGACGCGAAGTATACATTACGTGGGTCACTCGGTCTCTGATCAAAAAAATTAAATACATAAATTAAACTTACCAAATCAACATCACTATCTGTAGAACTGTCGTCACTTGGTAATTCATTATTCTATTCTAAAATATTTAACAACTATTCGTCTTCCAGCATTTTTTACAATTAGAGTATATGACAAAACGATAAGCGCCTACAACACTACTATTATGCAGTTCGATAAAGCTTTCCCGTGATTTCACGGCGACGGCGCTCGCTGGGGCAACTGACAATATGGCGTGATTTGACCTTGAATCTATTTGGTCCGCACGTAAAATTACGGTGACGGCGACCGGTGACTGTCTGCACTAGTGAGGTTCTGCGTTATCGATATTTCTATATTTTTCATCGTAAAAATACCGACATTTTAAACATTAATACACTTTATTGTATAATAAATAAATAAATACTTGTACTAGAGTACCATTATAGTTATTTCTAATGAAAGTACTCACTTTCAGTAAAAATGGTAATGGTAATTTCAATAGTGCCTTGTTTATTGTTCCGAATTCGCCCATCCCTAGTACCCGTAAAATTACGTGATTGGCGATACAGGTAGGGACAAGCAGTGATCACACTGCATTTGAACCTCAAAATTCACAGCATTTATCATTCGAAACATAGAAAAAAATGTCCTTATCTATAAAGATACATCCTAAATCGTAAAATTGACAAATTTTGTATGCAATTTGTGCGCACTAAGAACTGTTTTAACAAAATAACGTAATATGACGTGTGTGGCGTTCGGGCACTATCTTCAGAGCCCGTGATATTACGGTGTCGGCGGTTAAAGGGTTAAATTGTTTACCCCGAAAATGATGTCAGGGCTCTAAACAAATGATAGTCTGATGGGACGAGGCCTGAGGAATAAGGTGGGTGGGGTATCGTCTCCCAGCGCAAGTTCTCCAACTGTTGGCGAACGGCAGATGCGACATGAGGTTGAGCATTATCGTGTAGTAAAACTACATTGACTCGTCTTCGTCGTTTTTTCTTGATAGCAGCAGATAGTTTGGTGAGCTGGGTTGAATATTTGTCAGCGTTTATAGTTTCATTGTGTGTTAATAAAACAGCATACCTTGCGCGTCCCAGAAACAGCAAAGCAGAACTTTTAAGCGGTTCTTTTGACTCCGCTTCGGTTGAGTTGGTGGAGTTTCTTCTGGAGGCAGCCAAAAAGCACGACGTGTATCGTTTTCGTAATGAATCCATGATTCATCTCCAGTAACCAGATCAGACAAAAACTACGTCGGGGTCGTAGCAAGTGATTGACAGATAGCGACACGGACTGCACGACTGGCGTCTGTAAAGATATGCGGTACCCACCGAGCCCGAACTTTTCGATACCCAAGATCATGCAGATGGTTTTCCACGGCGTGGTGACTGCAGTTAAGTGCTTCCGCTAATTCACAAGTGGTAGCATCCGGATTCGACTGCAGTTCGCGGCGTAAATCGTAATCGTTCACTGCGGGTGGCAATGGCGTGCACAGAGATTTCAGACAGGGTATGCACAGCTAAAAAAAAAACTTACCAGTTTCAGCTTGTTGCTGTCGGTGGCCCAACGACTAGGACTACCTACCCTACCTGAGTTTTACCACAGAAGCCTTTGGCTTCGCATGATGTTTGTTTGCGACCACTATGAATATTTAAATAAGTGACACTTATATGATATGCAAAGGGGCATTTAAAAAGGCCGTGGGATGTTTATTTTGTTTTCTTTGCGCAAATGAATTTAAATTCAAAATAAATTACTACTTTAATGTTAACTGATTACTTTCTACAAGTTAATGTTTATAAATCTATCTCTATAATTTCAGATAGTTTTGCAAAACGTCGTCGTAAAAACTGCTACATCGTTTTACTAAAAAATTTTCCAATTGCAATCATAGACAAATCTGTGAGTCTGTTCTGGCCCTGTGTGTTTCGTAAATATGTATGAATTCGTTTTAGACTAGAAAATGATCGTTCGGTCGAAGCGCTACTGAATTTTGATTTAATAACCGACGCAACATTGGAAATTAAATCATTTTGGGTCCTATTCGATAAACCCGTGAATGAGCTACCCGATGTTGATTGTAAGTGGGTTTCCCCATCATATTTAGCTAACAAATCTACAATTTCTAGAAAATTGCCTTATTAAAAGACAAGCTGGATTCGTCATGCCCACGGAATGCTAATTCTTGTTTACCAAGAAAACAAACTACATCAATTAACCGTTTGAAAATATGTCTCTTTCTCTCAACTTTCGCGTTTGCCTTTCAATATCTAACTTAAACTGGCTTTTCAAACTAGTCTCTATTCTACCTTTACCAAAAGTTTGGAACTTCAAGCAGGACTCCAGACGTTTTTCTGAAGAATCGTGTTTAGCAACCGTTTTGTGAAAATTATTTAGATCTGAATATCCGTTATAGGTTCAAACATTCTTTTTATCTTGGTTTGTAAACAAAATTCAAGGGAAACAGTACAATATGTTTGAGAGTACATACACAACCTGTTATAATTATCATAAAACTTTTCATGAAAGTAACGAATAGCTGCATTACCTTTTTTTTCGTTAATTCAATCCGGGTACACACCTTCCCTTTGCAATCAATTTAAATTTTTCCTCGAAAGATAACGTCGAAAACGCGGCAGATTTTAATTTATTTAAACACAATTCGCCAGCACAGGACTCACAGGTATAATTTTCCATTTTTTACAATAAACTTACTAAATAATTACTTAGACAATCAATCACTTGCGCCGAGAATAACAAATAAACAAACAATATGGCGACGAACTTTGCAATTACGTTCCGAACTAATACGAACGAATGAATTAGTCGGTCATTTGGCCAATCCGACTAAAAAAAGTCGACCCTCTGCAATCAACAATTAGGCGGTCCTTTTACGGCTTCTCAATTTGGACGGTTTGCAATATAAGCAGTGCTTCTAAAACTCCAACACACGCACACGTTTTCACTCACACAGACACACTTTTCCTGTGTACTACACGGGTCGCAAAGTCTTGCGTTGTATGAAAAATAAGCACGGCGTAGTAATGCTTTTGCCCGCTGCGCCTGGCATAGCTGGCGCTTAAATCGCACTGTAAATACGGGAAGCGAATGTGTGTTCGTGTGAATGGTGAATAAGTTAGATTAATATTTTTTTTTGAACTATAGTTATTTATCATTTCAAATTAGAGGGGCATGTATGTCTGGCACTACAGGGTATGCAGTGCTTATTTGCATGTATGGAGTGCACGCCACTGGCGGGTGGTCGTCCAGAGCCTGGATGACTTTCAAGGCTCCTGTCTCCTGATTTAAAACGGTCAAACCATCGGGACACCGTCGCATGGTACTTCCAGCCCCCAATGCAGTGTTGATATTGTCAGCCGCAGCCGGCGCACTATGGCCTAACAAGTACTCGTATAAGTATAGTGTTCGAACTTGTCGCTCGTCCATTTTTCTTCAAACTGACTAAACCGATCGCGAGGGCGGCTTTATATCCCCACATCACAAGTACCTAGAATGTTCTACAACATTCTAGAATATTATCAAAAACAATTAACTTGAACAAGAAAATGTGTAGAGTTTTGTATATTAATATAACTCAATCTTAATTCGAAAGACACGTGGCGTCATCATTGTTGTTTTTCTCGGGAACAATTTTTTTCGGGATGAAAGGTACCCTATGTCCGTTTCTGTACACCTGACAACGTATATGAAAAATTTCAGGATGATCGGTTCAGTGGTTTAGGCGTGAAAAGGTAACAAACAAACTTACTTTTGCATTTATAATATTAGTTCGGAAGTTAGGATTAGGATAGGAAGTAGGATAAGTAGGAAGTAGGATGGTACGGAACCCTCGGTGCGCGAGTCAGACTCGCTCTTGACCGGTTAATGTTTTTAGGCCGCATAGTTTCGACTTTTGATGAAAAATGTAAATAAAAATACCGTTCCCTCCCCCCTTCCCCTTATCTCCGAAGTTTGCATAGAGAAAAATCTGAAATTATTCTGTGTGATAGAAATTCATGTTAAGATTACAGGAAAAATAAAATGATGTCTGTGAATAGCACACTTTTTTATATATGGCTAGCAACGCCCCGCGGTTTCACCCGCGTAAGTCTCGAACCCGTAAGAAAATGTCAACTAATGGATCAGCAAACGTACATGTGGATGCCAAATTGTATAAGTGCCACTTACTAATTGAATGTTTTGATTTGATTATTAGAATACTTAAACCTGTAATTCTAATATTAAATCACTTTATTCGTCGCTGATATTTCAGTTTCAATTTAATTGTATCATACTAGCACTTCGCCCGCGTCTTCTTTCGCATGAGTTTCTTATTTTCTCCTACAAATACAAATTCCAAAACTCTTTCCAATTTTCCATCCCTATAAAAATTAGTTTTCGAAAATTGATTGTTGCTACTTAAACTTATCTTAGGTACTAATTTATTCAGATTTATTCGGGCCAAGTTTCAAGTTTTTAGATTAAATTAAAGCAAAAAGATTTTTCATGCAAATAAAATCCCTTCTGTACAACGTCCCAAAAATATCTCGCAACGAAATAAAACAAATGTGTCCAGAGTAAGACGATTTATTACATAAACTTGCGGGATGTCGCTACGCCCCCGTAAGGGGGCGCGGCGTGCGGCGTCGGGGCATGGCCCCCCGACCGCGAAAGCCATACGGTGGCCCGTAACCACGGGCCCCTCATTATGATCGCCGCTGGCGAATGGATGGTTGGGCGTGCGGCATACACGCCCATGTAAAGAGGTGTCTGAAATTTGTGTCTGTAGGCACGCCACGACGTTGATGCCCAACGCCGCTTGCTTCACCGTAAATCGGCGGACAACCACTACCGAGTGAGACCCCCACCTACATGGGGGAAGCCCAGCAGATGGCATCCAGCGACAGATTTACGGACTCGACGTTCCTACAGAAGGGGTGTATGGCCCCCCTCACCTCCCCGTTTTCAGGTCGAGCCGAGCCCGGGTGGTGAGAAGGGACCGTGTTCTGAGTGTGTGGGCGGTATTGTACTGTGTAACACCGCCCGGTGTATACGCGAGTCGCCCGCCCGCATAAAAAGAGCCGCGACATCGCGTGTGAGTTGGGTGCCTGTATAGAGGTGAATGTCTGTTGTTTGCTACGTGACACGCCTATATTAACCTAGCACGCGCCACGCAACAGATGCATGTATTTGTTTGGAGTCAGTGTCACAAGTGAGCCGCGTGTAGACTGAGAGCGACTCACTCGGAAGTCCAGTCCGGTGATGGGGTCAGTCGTCCGCAACTAGGTCGCGGGGCAAGGGTCTCCTCGCGTCTGGGGGGCGCGTATGCCAGGGCGCTATCTGCTTGACATGCGGCCAAGCGGATGCGTCGGCACGCGCGAACATCCCCTTCGCGAGGCGCCGCACAAACTCATCCAGGCTCTCAATCCGGAGGTCCCTCTGAATGATGTCGTTCCTCACGAAGCGAGGAGCGTCCACTATGGTCCGCAACGCAAGGTGTTGCTGCGTGCGGAGGAGCTTGCGGTTCGTCTCGCTCGTGAGGGCGAACCATGCAGGGGCGGCGTACGTCAGTATTGGGCGCACGTACAACTTGTACACGCCCAACTTGACGCACGCCGGGATGCGGGACGAGAGCACTGGTCGAAGGAGGTTGCGGGCGACCCTACCTTGTGCGACAACATTGCGGACGTGTGACCCCATTGTGAGCCGACTGTCGATGGTGACGCCCAGGTACTTGACCCGGGGCGACCACTCGACGTCAGCTCCCTGCAGCTTCAAGGGTGGTGGGAGAGGCGCGGACCCGGTCACCATCGCCTGCGTCTTACCCACGTTGACCGACAGCCGCCACTTGGACAGCCACTCGGGAAGCAGGTTGAGCGCGCGCTGCATCTTGACCGCCGCGTACTTCGCATTAAGCGAGGTGGTAATGTACGCGGCGTCGTCGGCGTACAGCGCGAGCATCGCGTCCGGAGTGGTGGGGATGTCGTCGGTGTAACGTGAGTAACACGCCGGCGACACGCAGCTGCCCTGCGGCACACCGGCGAGCACCGGGCGGGCGCTTGACAGCGCCCCGTCGACCACCACCCTGAAAGTTCTGTTGGAGAGAAAGTTAGAGACCACCATAACAACGCGACGGGGCGCGTCCGAGGTGGCCAGCTTGTACACGAGGCCGTCGTGCCACACACGGTCGAAGGCCTTCTCCATGTCGAGGAATACTGCAACCGCGTATTCCTTTTTATTCATGGCCGCCGAGAGGTGGTGCAGTACCCTCGACAGCTGAAGCGTCGTGCTATGTTCCGCCCGAAACCCGAACTGTTCCGGCCGTGGCGAAATATGTGGCTCGAGATGTCGCAGCAGGAGTGCTTCGAACACCTTGGAGATAGTCGGCAGCAGCGTGATTGGCCGATAGCTCTCCGGTTTCAGGATGTTTTTCCCCGCCTTGGGCAGCATAATGACGCGCCCCTCCTTCCACGAAGCAGGAAAGGTCCCCGTGCGCAGTATCCCCGTGAACAGGCGCGCCAGCGCCGCTACCGTACGGAACGGCAGGTGGCGCAGCACTGTGTTGGTGATACCGTCGGCACCGGGGGCCTTCTTCGGCTTCGTCCTTAGGATGGCGCGTCTGACTGCCCCAGGCGAGAAAAAGATGGCGTCCTCCTCGGGAGCTATCGGCGTGGCGAAGTAGTCCCCAAGGTGTTTCTCGACCGCTGCGACATGCTCGGTGTCGCTGGTCGGGTTCGGGCAGAACTGACGCTCCAGGTGTTCGGCGAAGACCTCCGCCCGGTCCTCCGCTACATACTTTAGCGCCCCGTCGCTGTTTAGCAGCGGTCGCACCGGGGCTGGGGTGTTCGTCAGCTGGTGGCAAAGTCGGTGCACTGACGGCCAGCTGCCTGTCGCGGCGTCAATGCGTTCTTCCCAGCCCGCGGCGGTGTGAGCCTGGAGCTCGGCCTTTACCTTCTCCGCGAGACGGTTCAGTTGCGTTTTCAACGTAGGGCATCTCAGTTGTTGCCACTGCTTGCGAAGGCGCCTCTTCGCGGCGATCATTGACCTAATATGCGCCGGCAGGGGCGGCAACAGCACTCTCCCCTGCGGCTGCGTCGTCGTCGCCGCTTCTAAGGCGCTTTGGATGCAAGCAGTGACATCCTCCGCCGTCTGGTCCACGTCCGCGGCGGTAGTAATAGGCCGAGTCGGCGTGGTGGTCTCTAACTTCTCTTCAAACACTGTCCAGTCCGTTAATCGACGTGGCGCTGTGGGCTTCAGTCGGGTCGGCATACCCGATAAGACGACGAGCACGGGCTGGTGGTCTGACTGTAGCTCGTCGTCTATCACTTGTTGTGTGGCCTGACAGTGTAGCCCTCGGTGGACTACGATGTCCAGCACATCCGGTGTGTGGGTGGTGGCGTCCGGGTAGTGGGTTGGCGTCTCTGGGCCGGACACCGTGTAGCCGAAGGCTTCCGCGTCCGCGAAGAGCCGTCTCCCCTCGGTATTCGTAAGCGACGAATTCCACGCTGGGTGCTTACAATTGAAGTCCCCGGCGAGGAGGGTGGCGTGCTGTGACGCATGCAACAAGGCCCGCAGCTCGGTGTGGTCCAAGCGGGCCGCGGGCGGCTTGTAGCATGCGTAGATGTTGATGTCCTCGCCGGCCACGTGCAGCTGAACACCCAGCGCGTAAAATGTGCTGAGCGACGGCAAGGGGAGTTCCTGGTGGACGACTCTTCGCCTCACAAGTACCGCCAGGCCACGGTATCTAATATTATGAGCCGACCGTTCATCCTTCCTGTAAGCGAGGTATCCCGGGAACCTGACCCTGTCCTCGGGTCCCAGGAGCGTCTCGCTTATGAGCGCCACGTCGATGTCTTGGTCCCTCAGGAGGTGGCGGAGGGGGGCGACCTTATCCCTTAGGCCGCGAGCGTTCCAATGTAACACCCTTAACGGCCTAGCCATGGTACAGGGTGAGAAGTGTGGCCAGACCGTCAAGGATGACCGATTTATTACATAAATAAAGTACCGCGGAGATCATGTTTCGCAAGAATATCTTAACACCGCGATTCACAAAAGTGACGTCACGGCACAACGCCATCTGTTATTTAATAGCGGTACTATGCTAATGACAAAATAAGATTCGTATAAGATTTCTAGTAACTATTTAAACAGATTGGACACCTTCTTTTCACCCCTTTAAAGGTTGAATTTCTAAAACCCCTTAGTATTCCCATACATTATAAAAGGAAGCCATGTGCTAAATTTCAAGTTCATAGACTCGGTAGTTTCGGCTCTGCGCTGGTATGTCAGCCAATCAGGCAGTCAGTTACTCCTTTTATATTATAGACTAGCTGTTTCCCGCGGCTTCGAAAAGCGTGAAATTTCCAAATACAAAAATTTAAAATTCCTTAGTGGTTGCTTACAACATAAAGACGTGCCAAAATTTCAAGTTTGTAGCTCGGTCTGCGTTGTTGAATCAGTCAGTCAGGACAAGTAATTATGTATCGTTAAAGAAGATAAAATTACGCAATAATAATGATTGCTTGAAGAACATTACCGAATTGCCACTTTTTCCAACAATTATTATTATTGTCAAAAACGAGTGAGATATACAATTTGAAACCTAAATTCAGATGAATGTGTTACTAATTCTCTTGAACAGGGATTGTTTAAACTTTGATCACATTCGGGACAGACCGTATGTCGATGTTAGTACAATTCTGTACTTCATGTCTCTGGTGATAAAGCTTATAATTCAATGTCACCAGAAATTCCTTCCAAAGAGGAATTTCTGATTCATCATGCAAAGTGCTATTATTTTGATTCGTGTGCATGTCAGTCTTCTTCCAACATTATTCTAATCAACTTTATAATCACAGGGGTGACCGTTGTGAAGAAACCAAAACTAGTCATACGAAGAACAATCCTAGAAGATGCAATAACAGCCAAGCAAACGAAAAAAGACAAACCAGATTTGAAAGTTATCAGAACAACTCAAAAACGTGCGTCCAAACCTGGCACTTATTTCAAAGAGCCTTACAAACGTGATCAGCGTAGTTTTAATCGAGTAAAAAATAAAATACAACATACTCGCACACAGATTGGTGTAAAATCTTTCCAGTGTGATGTATGTCAGCGTAGTTTTAGTAGCAAGACTAATATAACACAACATATTCGTATACATACTGGTGAAAACCCTTATAACTGTGATATATGTCAACGTAGTTTTAGACAAAAAGGTCATTTAACAATTCATATTCGACAACACACTGGTGAAAGACCTTACAAGTGTGATGTATGTCAGCGTAGTTTCACTGAAAAGGGTACTTTAACAAATCATAAACGTATTCACACTGGTGAAAAACCTTATAAGTGTGATGTATGTCAACGTAGTTTTATTGCAAAGGGTGATTTATCAAAACATATTCGAATACACACTGGTGAAAAACCTTATACGTGTGACGTATGTCAGCGTAGTTTTAGTGTAAAAGGTTATTTAGCAAAACATATCCGTAGACACATAGCCCAATCAAAATAGATATTGGTGCCGATTCTGTTGTGCACAAACTAAACTTATTTTAGGCTACTGCTAACTTTTTCTCTAATAAAACAAGAAATACGTAAATTAGAGCGGTCAAATTTAGTTGAACTAATATTTCCTTACATATTTAGACAACACATAAAAGCATGTCGAACTTAAAAGTTTTCCCTTAGCGTTCTTTCTGACTTTTCTTCTTTTGATCGGCACCTAAGGGTCCTTGCGTGATGTTAAATATGCCTATGCTGCCGTCGTAAGAAAAAAGGGCACAACTAACATTTAAAAAAAAAATCTACAAAAAATTGAGCAGATTAGCCTTTTTTTCTGATTCTAAATATGTAACTTAATTTTTTTTTAATGTTAGTTGTGCCCTTTTTGCTTAAGAATTGGGCTATCAAATGCAAAAAGAATTTTTCAAAGCTTTGAAGTACTAAAATTAAATAAAATTTATTATATAATATTATAATGAAGTCGATGTCACTTTGAACGTCATATTAAAAAGTCGACAAACTCAGGGGTCAAAGTCTCTTTTAAAGTCCAGACATTTAATCTTTGTCAGATTATGTGAAGACCATGTAGATTAGCGCCTGAAATCATCTTTTGAGAAAATAATCACACAGATTTTAATGGACCTGTCCAGTCATTGCAAGCATTTGTCAGTAATCGTATAGCTCAACTCGGTACCTAAGGAGCTCAACGACTCGAGGAAGAATATCAAAGAAAGGACATTTGGGTAGGCCGCATAAAACATTCAAACTGCCGTACTATATTATAGTACCGAGTTTTGAGTAAATCAGAGTGACTGAGTGAAAGAAACAGTGTATTAAAATTTTTCCTTACTAACTTTGACACCCCTAAATCACATAACATAACAACAACACACAAAATAACATTAACATAGCTTGTAAGTTTTAATACGAATACAATTTGGATGATTTCCAAATTAAATGATTGATTGATAAATCCTCTGTGAGGAGTTGTTTAAAAAGCTTAGTGTCAATATTTATTATTTACTGAGGCAAATATTGCCAATTTTCGAGTTTATTATCCAAAGGAATAATATTTTTCACAATTATAAACTGTATCCCCTCTTTTCACCCCCACAGGGGTAGAATGTTTAAAACTCGTTTGGGAAGTTTCCACTCAAAGATTATTTTATACTATTTTTAAAACGTTAAAAATCTAGACAATTTTAAAAGAGAACTCTTCATAATTTTTATAAATAAATGCTATTACTCACTACAGGAATATTTGGACGACAATTCTATAATGACTGCTTCATAAAATTGTACATTACCTCACCTATTTTGACGATTTTGAATATTGTTTGACATTAGCATTAATATGACATGTTACTTAATCTATTTGACATTTATTGAAATTTATTGTATTGATATGCATGTATAGTCATGTATTGTACCTATGGACGCTTTTGCCTTTGGACATTGATTATAATAAAAAAAAACTGGCAGTACTAAAAATATAATATTGCAACACTGTGGTGGCATTTTTATTTTCTAGCAACACCAGTGAGTGGCGTGACGCTATCGGTGTTGTGTGCAGTGTGAGGCCATTTTGGAGGTAGTCTGAAATGTCCATAGGTACAATACATGACCCTACCTATTAATATTGACTTTATTACCAATGTTTACATAATTCCAAAAGGTAAATTTGTGTTAACACGTTCTGTGCGGCCGACACGTATGTGCGATTTTCGAACCTTCACCAAGTGCTACCGTCGCATATGCGTGTCCATACAATTTATGTACTTCCTTCGAATGCGGCGCGCCGCACCTGTGGGTTTTTTGTGGGTTTTTTGTAGCAGTGAATGTGTTAAAAAAGTTAAATTCGACAATGTTAATTAAATATATTTGTACGCCTCTGAGCACAACATAGATCTACCTATCTGAAACATCTCGCACACTGTTGTAATTTGACCTATGTTTAAAAAATAAAGCATTCTGATTCTGATTCATAATTTTAATTTTTCTTTTAGATGTCATGTAAAAGTACCACTGTACTTTTAACGACTTTCGTTGCTGACCGTACCTAATAAGAAGTACCTACCAATTTCTTATTTATTTATTTGGGATGTCCAACAAAGGACACACACATATACAGTATAAATTACAATAATAAAAAGGTTCATTTACGTGTGCTCCTCCAATTATTACAGGAGACAACAGCATACACATATAACTAAGTAGGTGTAAACAAAATAAAACTAGAGAAATTAAATGATAAAATATGAAAAAAAAGAAACAAAAAATTAAATTAACATGTCAAGATTGAGCATTCATATTACATTGATAGTATGTACAGACGCCAGCACATCAAGCTACTACAATCTGTCAGATTTCTTTAATAGATTTTCGACTTTATTGCTAAAGCATTATTAGGTTCAATGTTGATTGGGAAAATCTGACAGTTTCGGGTAGGTTGACCTGCTGGCGTCTGTACCTATAATAATAATAATTATTATTTCACATTTATTGACTATTAAGGAAGGAACTTAGTTAAATCAAATGAAAAACAAATAAAATTAACAAGTCAAGATTGAGCATTCATTACAATTGATTGATTACAAGATGATTCAAAATCAAATGAATCAGTGAGGGTAGTTGCTAGTAAAAATAAACTTAAAAAATACATAAAAATTAATAAATACATAGTTAAAACTAGGAAAATGATCAAAAAACAAAAATTATTCACCAAAAATGTAAAACATAACAGAGAAAGGTTACATCTCCTGAAACAATTAGATATGTATTCATTAAACTTAGAAAAAAGTACTAGGAAATACCAAATTGACACAGATAACTTGCGGTATGAACTAGATCTACTTACTACAGGAGAAACTTACTTCTATGACCATGAAATATACAGCCTCTGAAAACCAAATGAGCGAATATGTATTGGCAATGAATGAGCTGGTAAGCTCACAAACAAACAAATGTGTACATAGTGAACAACCACCTATTCAACCCACACCGGATCATTCATTGACAATATGTGATACATCGTGCCGCAGTCTTGTGCCAGTTTGCCATTGTCAATTGCTAACTGCTTGCCTAAACAGAGTGTAAATAAAGAAATAGTGTTATTCTGTGATGAAATTGGAAAAGATCTAGGCCACTTGTTAACAAATAAATATCCAGGACACTCAATAATGAACTACTGTATGCCTGGTTGTTCTTTATTTGACATAATGAAAAAAGTTTTAAAATGCAATTTTAACCAGGATACTATATTATTAATATTTGTTGGTAATAGGGGTAATGTGAACAAAGGAGAATTACTCCAATATTATAGATCATTGTGCAACATTAGTTTAACAAAAATTGTTTTGTTTACATTCCCATACAGTCAAAGTTTGCCACAGGAAGAAAACAATTTTAGATGTGAAATGAATATGACATTACATAACTTGACATATAATAATAATTTATTCCATTTAATTGACATTAACAATTATGTTGGTAATCATTTATATTTGACAAAAGATAGATTTTTTATGGATAGGTACTATATTTCAAAATATTGCAAAAGACAGTTAGCTGTGTCGCTATCATATTATTTTTCTATTACAGCCAAGAATTTGGCTAAACAAGTTGCTTCTATTGAGCAATGCCATGACATTTTATATCATTCAGCCAATAACTTTGTATCCAAAATTGACATTGATTGTAATTTAAATTAGAAATTAAGACAATAGAGGCATCCTCTAGCAATAATGTACAGAAATGCAAAAATAAACCAAATAAAACTTCAAAATTAGTAAATAGGATTAACCTGGTGCATCAAAATATTCAAGGTTTTCTCAACAAAGATTTAGAAGTAGAATTATTTATGAATTTTAACAGTATTGATGTTCTTTGTATAACAGAACATTGGCTTAAAAGCCACCAGTTTATGTCCAGTTTTAATAATCACCAGGTTGGTAGTTCGTTCAGCAGAGTAAATGCTATACATGGTGGCTAAATATGTTCTGTATAAATAAAACCCTTTAATTCATATGTTATTTTAATTCGTGTAGTCAACATTTTACAGTAAACAATATTTTTCCATTATTTTATCCATATTGTTATTTTTCGGAAAAATAAACGGAAAAATTTCCAAGTTTTGAAAAATTTCCGAAAATTACCCATCACTAGTTGGGGTGTACACATCATAAAACCGAAGTAAAGAAATGGTTGCTTAATTTAATTATTCGCACCCATGTTCATAATTGGTGCAATATATTAAATAAAATTTTAAAAGGAGATGTACAAGAAAAAATAGTGAAAAAGATGTGTGCGCCTCAACAAATTGACTAAGAAATATAAAGCCCATACGCTAAGAGGAAAAAATAAATAAAAGTTATCGTCAAGAGTTATCCTGGCTTTTATATATTAGTATGCTGTGGACCGTCACTAAGTGACATTACGACACTAGCGCTTGGCGCATATTTTTGGAACTAGATGTCGGGTAGTGGTGAAGGCTAAACACGTGCTTTTGTCAGTGCTACGAATTTTTTCGATCTCTAGTGAATCTTTGAGTGAAACTTGATCGAGTCTATTCTAGTGTTTGTGTGTATTCTTGGTGTAAGGTTAGTTTTATTTTTTTATTTGTGTTGTCCCGCTTTTTAATCATTAGTTGTCAAAATGAACTCCAAAAAGCCTCCTGATCCTGACCCCCCTAATCCTGACCCCCTAATGAGCATTTTAATCTTTCCCCTGTCTTGACAGTCACTCTTCCCCATGACACCCAAATACTTACGCAAGACCCCATGGATACTGAGACCTCTAATCGAAAAAGAGTGGCTGTCTCACCCCCTGCCACTACAAATAACCCACCTAAGATAGCCAAGAAAATAATCGGCAGACATTCATATACAGCCAGGGATAATCCACCATATATTGTTCATGTTTCCCTTAACGATAACCAGACATCAGGCACTGTACTACAACCGGTCAAGTTTGGTATGTTTTTGACGATTAATAACGTCAATAACATACGCCTTGATGGGGTTAAACGAATTGGTAGAAACCGTGTCTCTGTTGAATTCAACTCACATCAAGATGCAAACAGCTTCTTAATTAATACTTTACTAACCCAACATAATTATACTGCCTCCATCCCACAGTTTAATATAACACGAATGGGTATTGTTAGGGATATCCCTACTGAATGGTCGGAGGAAGAAATTATTGAAAATATTAAGGTCCCGGAAGGATGTGGCCCTATTATTAAGGCTAGGAGGATGAACCGTAAGGTGACCTCTTCCGGTGTAGCTGAGTGGAGGCCTACGCAAACAGTTGTAGTGACTTTTGACGGACAAGTATTACCCAAGCGTGTGTATTGTTTCTACTCGGCTCTTCCGGTTGAGAGGTACACGTTCCCAACAATACAATGTTACCACTGCTGTCGGTTTGGCCATACCCGTACGCTCTGCAGGTCAAAACCACGTTGTTTTAAGTGTGGTGAAGATCATCCAGGTGATGGATGTGAAATCACCCCTGAGCTAGGTTTTTGTATTTCATGCTCTGGGAACCATTTCGCAAATGATAGTGCCTGTCCTGAATTGGGCCGACAGAAGAGCATCAAAGCTCTGATGGCGGAAAAATCGATCTCGTATGCGGAGGCAAGTCGGGTTTTTCCCCCTGTTTTCAGATCATATGCCGATGTCTCAAAACCTTCTGCACGTAACAAGGTTACAATAAATAAACCCCAATCCCTGTCCTCGAGCCCAATACCTACTACCCAAAGGTCATACCGTAAAACGGTCTTCCTTAACCCTAAACCCCGTACCCCACTTTCTCCTAGCTATAATAAGCAAGCTCATCAAGCACTTACACAAAATTACTCTTTTTCCCCCTCCAAAAATGGCTGCGCCTTCCCAACAGAAGCCGCCGCCGAGCCAATGAACTACAGACAGGAGGACAACTCGAAGAATATTTTAGAATTAATTACAAACATGCTAATGACTGTTCTCACAAATTCAACTCAATCGATACCTGACCACGTTGCTTTAAAATTGACCTCGATCTTGAACTTTATTCACAATGTTCCATCCTCTGACATTCCTTCAATGGAACGTGAGGAGTATTACTCCCAGGAAGCCTGATCTTTCCTTTTTAATTAATAAGTATAAACCATCAATCTGCGGCATTGCTGAGACATGGCTTTTACCTGAAAGCAATTTCAGGACGCCGTGCTTTGGTAATGTACGTAGCGATAGACCTGATGGATATGGGGGGAGTGCTTTGCTCATCAATAGCAAAGTATCTTTTTCCCAATTCCTCTACCCTCTGTTGGTGATAACATAAATGTTGTTGCAGTTAAGGCTGAGGATATAAATATTTTTTCTTTTTATATTGCGCACCCACAACTCGAACATCTTTCGGTAATTAGTAATTTGTTAAGCAGTGTTAAAGGTCCAATACTCGTTATGGGTGATTTTAATTGTCACCATTATCGTTGGGGATCAGATACTTGTGATAACTTTGGCATAGGCTTGCTGGATATATTGGATGATCTTGATCTTTGTGTCATCAACGATGGCAGTGCCACACGCCGATCTGCACCAGGGCAGAGTAATAGTTGTGTTGACTTGACGTTCTGCTCATCCAATATATCTAGCCTCCTCATCTGGCGTCGCTTGGACATGACGTATGGAAGTGATCACTACCCCATCATGATTGAATTCCCGTCTAAAAATATTCCCAATAAAGTCTGCCGTCCCCTCTTAAAATATAGGCTAAACTCAGTAGATTGGGATTTATATTCAAAGATTTTAGATCTAAGAGTGAATTCCCTTCCGAAAGTCAACGAGAATAATGCCCAGGAATGTTTTTTGTCCTTTTCCTCCGCCATCTCTTCTACAGCAGATGATTGCTTCCCATCCAAAAAACCCCAATCTGGTAAAATTCCTTCTCCGCCATGGTGGGATAGGGAATGCACTGACATGGTCAGGGCCAGGAATGAGGCTGAAGAGACTGTTAACTGTGATATGAACCTGGATAATCTCATCGCTTTCAAGCAAATATTAGCTAAATCCAGGAAAGTACTTAAAAAGAAGAAACGAGAAGGTTGGTCAAAGTATTGCAGTTCTCTGAGTCCATCCACTCCGGTTTCGGTAGTATGGCGGAAAATAAAACATTTCAGGAGTAATCTAGCACCTGCCTCCTCGAACAACCTCTCAGAAGAACTGGGGTACCAGTTTTTCTCCAAAATTGCTCCAGCGTATGTCCCAGGTATAGAGGACAGTTGTGTTGGCAACAATGAGGTGGACAACACTAACGATCCAATTCAGCTTGGAGGAATTAAAAACTGTGTTATCCCGTGTCAAGGACTCCGCACCAGGGGTGGATGGATTCCCTTACTCTTTTATTGCTAAAGCTGGCCCAAAAACCCACCAATACTACCTGGACTTGGCTAATTTTTGCTTCACTTCCGGACATATTCCCACAGAGTGGAAGGTTCAAGTTGTCATTCCGATTTTAAAACCTGGCAAAGACCCTAATGATCGTTGCTCATATAGACCTATCGCTTTATCGTCCATACTAATTAAACTATTAGAACATTTAGTCAAGAATCGTTTAGAGTGGTTGGTGGAGAGCAGGAGGCTGCTTCCGACGACTCAGTTCGGCTTCAGGAAAGGTCTGGGCACTGCTGATAGTGTAGGTATCCTCACTTCAGCGGTCCGGCTGGCCCTCAGCAGGAATGAGTCTGTGGTGGCCGTCTTCCTGGACATATCAGCCGCTTATGATTCGGTCCTCCTCCCTGTTCTCAGGCAAAAGCTGCGCGAGCTGAAAATCCCGGCTAGGATTTGTCGAATCATTGGCAACATTTTTACCAATCGCGTCATTCAACTAAGAATCCCTGGGGCCGACTCTGAACAAAGAACAGTATGGAGAGGGTTACCTCAAGGATCGGTTCTTAGTCCCCCATTATACAACATATATACAGCGAATTTGTCCTCATCTCTAAATTTTGACTGCAAAATCCTTCAGTATGCTGACGATATTGCGCTACTGGTCACTGGCAATTCCATTCAGGTTGCCGCTCTATCGATGAATGTCTCTCTGTCTTCACTAAACCAATGGCTCCTTGACCACGGGTTATGCACCAAAGAGTACAGCAGTCATCTTTACCCGCAAGCGTTCTGTTCCCCAAGTAGATATAAACATTGATGGACAAATAATTCCAGTCAAGGATAAGGCTAGGTTTCTGGGAGTAACGCTGGACTCAAAATTGTCTGGAGTTCACCATATTAACAACACGGTCAAAAAATGCGAACGCTCTGTATCGGTCCTTAAGTCTTTAGCCGGGGTGTGGTGGGGAGCTCACCACTACACCCTCAAACTGGTCTATAATGCGTTGACCAGGAGCGCATTAGACTACTGTTGCTTCCTTATAGAGCCTTGCAACAAAGAAGCGCTCAAGAAATTAGACGGCGTCCAGGCCAAGTGCCTGAGAATCGTTATTGGAGCCATGAAATCCTCTCCCATAAATGCGCTTCAAGTTGAATGCGCAGAACCACCCTTACATCTGAGAAGACAGTATTTGGCAGATCGCTTCCTGTCTAAAGTATTCTTCCTTTCATCCCATCCTTTAACACCTATTTTAGAGCAAATCGACCTTTCCTTCAATAATTCTCCTTATTGGAACAATAGATCAGTTCCCCTATTGTTGAATAGGTACAGAGAGCTTAAACACCTCTCTTCGCCTATTTATCAATATCCAATTCTCCCAGTCTTTTCCGCCGCATATGAAACGATTTACTTCGAACCAAAAGCCGTTTTGGGATTAGGTATATCAATGAATTCCCAAAACGCAAGACGCGACTTTGAGTTAGCCGTCAAACGTTACTGGGAAGGCTGGAATTTTTTCTTTACTGATGCATCAAAATTATCACCAACAGATCGTACAGGAGTAGCAGTATATTTTCAAAATTCAAAAATTGCCTTACTTTTTCAATGTCCACCAGAAGCATCAGTTTTTACAGGAGAGTGTATTGGTATTTTAGAAGCTATACACTATATCAAATCACATCAAATAACAAAGCAGTAATTTTTTCAGATTCACGTAGTAGTATTCAGGCCTTAAAACAAAATCAACTCCATAGTAAAATCCATAGCCAAATCGTTGTAGAAATTAAGAGCTTGTTATTTGAATGTTCCCAAAACGGCTTGGACATCGAGATAGCCTGGATCCCCGGTCACTCGGGTATTGTTGGCAATGAGTGCGCTGATTCGTTAGCAAAGTATGCCACATCTAATCCGGCTGATCGAAAGCACTACGTAGCTCATAACTACGATTTGCGAAATGGTGCCAAGCCCAAATTGTTCGATTCGTGGACAAAAACGTGGAATAAGACCTCAAAAGCTAAGGGCGTCTACTACGCAGCTATACAGCAAGACATCCAGCGGAAACCTTGGTTTTTTAAATATCCAAAACTGTCCAAAAGAGCTGTTTCATCGCTTTGCAGATTAAGACTTGGACATTGTTGTAGCCCAGTGTTTTTGAATAAGATCCATATTAGAGACAGTTCCCTGTGCGAATGCGGTCTTGCGGAAGGTACTTTAGATCATATTTTTTTTTTCCTGCTCCTTGAATACCAAATCCTTCGACCTGTATCAAAAAATTTCCAAATGCAACATTCCTCTCCCAACTAACTTCCATTCCCTTTTATCGCACTTCTCTCCCAAAATTATTAAAATTTTAACTACTTTTATAAACGACAACCATATTAAATTGTAGCTGGTGCGTAATAATTATATACTTAAATATGTATTGTATTTTTAGTACCTACTGTTTATTTTATATATAATTGTAATTTAGATTATTTATGTTGTACTAACCTGTGTCCTCGTTTTTAGCGACTAACATCTGTAGATCTACCACGAAGTGCAAAGCCGACGGACCGCCGTCTAAACGTGACGCTGGCAGAATAGTCAACACCGGCTCAATTGCCAAAAGGAAAAAAAAAAAAAAAGGAACTAGATGTCAAACTTGTAGGTATTGTCCTCCTATCTGTCTCTGCTTATAATTTATAATAGATATCTTACCATAGTAGTTATCTGTGATATTGTTCTCAATTTGTTCTCTGACTTAGAGCATTAAACCATTTAATGCTCTAAGTTCTCTGACCTAATACTTTTTTATTTTAGTGCAAAACAGTCTTATATTTTCTCTCAGAATCGCGAAGAAGTCGTATTAATAATATACAAGCCTCCATCCATCGTTATTTGTACGCAAGGCAACAGTGTTTTTGTAAAACATACATGTAAAGTTGAACTAAATAACCTTAGTGATACTTTTTGAGTTCGAAGATGGAAAAACTGGCAATGTGTCGAATATGTTTGGCGAAGAATGTTCGCATGCATATAGTCCTCAACAGAAACTTGCATGAACTATACGAGAAGCTGACTGATATTCCAGTAAGTTGATTTTTTAAATAGAAATTCTGTAAATTCATACTAGATTTCTTCATAGGGTAAGTTGGAAATCACCAATGCTCATGCCTTATCTGTAAGATGCGCACAGAAAGCATTGAGGATATAGTTAGATAATTTCTTTTCTCGTAAGAACAAAATAGTTTAACAACAAATTTTGTTGCAGTTTGTAACTAAAGATAGTAGACCGATTCTTGCTTGTTTCTTCTGCTGCGCTAAGCTAACACAATGCTATAGATTTCTGAGAAAATGTCTGGAAGCTGAAGAGCTGTTCGCTCAGATGTTGAATGAAGACTATGAGGTGAGGTGTTCTTCAACAACGATTTATTCTCATAATTTGTAATTTCATTAAAATGTAGAAGTTATTCTTTTCAAGCTCATACCTACCTTGACAGGCCAGTTGGCGTGGTTGATTAAGATACCACCTATCATGCCACAGGTTGTGGGTTCGATCCCCATCTAAGACAAAAATTTGTGTGTATGAACATGTCTGTTTGTTCTGAGTCTGGGTGTAATTGTCTATATAAGTATGTATTTACAAATAAATAATAATAATAATAGTAGTATATGTAGTATATCAGTTATCTGGTTTCCATAGTACAAGCTCTGTTTAGTTTGGGATCAGAGCACCATGTGTGAATGATGTCCCAGGTTATTATTATTATTATTGCCTATTGTGTTTGGATTTCATACCAACATTATCACTGCATGTTGAATGTTGTTAAGTACGCTTTTGTCAAATGTAGGTGTCTACACTAAACTTATTAGAGGAGCTTGTGGCTAAGTAACAAAAGCCGGACGGGTCGATCCATCAGGTTAAGCTATGCTTGCAGGGGTGGGTCCCTGGATGGGTGACCATCTTTACATACCAAGACTCCTCTGTGCCTCGGAAAGCACATTACTGCCGTTGGTTGGTTGGTGGTAAGGAACCCTTCATTGTGCGTGGTCCGACACGCACAATGAAGGGTTCCTTATTTGGGATGAATTTATCCCAAGAACAAACTTAACATTGTAGTTGAAAAACATGTTCTCCCATACATGATATACGTCACGGTCAATTATTCTCCAACTGTAAAATTAAGTTTGTAGTCACAACAAATAATTTTTTAATCAAACAAAGTAATCCTATAGGGGTTTGTTTTTCCTTTTGAGGTACGGAACCCTAAAAAGAAAAAAGATAAACGTTTATTCTGCAAAAACAAAATACACATTACAAAAAAAAACAGACTTAAAATACATCAATACAAAGCAGGCAAAAGACTCGTATTCAAGCAGTGTGTAGCGTAACTAATAGCCCAGGCTATTCTTTACGCTACACATGTTGGCACGAACTATGCAACAACAGCTTGTGCAATGGTCAGTGTGGTTGGTAGCATGGTCGACTCTCCAGGGCACATGGGACCTACTTGAGTATCCTCAGTTGTGGGGGTTCTTTTGAGCGACTTTAGTATACTTAATGCAAAAAGGTTGGGACTGTGATCACCTGCATAATATTATAATCATCTTTTTACAGATGAATTCTTTAATAAGCCAAAACCACTCAGAGTTTTTCAGTGGGCTTATTAAATCTCCAATAGAGCATATAAGTATAGTTGATCAATGTCAAACAGAAAGCATTGCTATCAAAGAAGAATTGCCAGCTGTTTGTGAGGCACTAGATGATATTATTGAGCCAAAGGAGGAACATCAATGTGATGGTATGTTTTTAAGAACAAAAATATATAATCTATTTATTTTATATTGGTCATAAATATTTTGAACTACTTCAAAGTTTTGGTAGTGTTTAGTTTTATTCGACGTAATGGTAACCACATTGTATTTGAAATACAAAAATTATCTAATAAAATATGAAATTGAAAGTCGCTTTTCGCGTCTGTCTGTATGACCGTGTTGTTCTTCTAAACTACGCAATGGATTTAGATGTTTTCACTTTCACACACAAAGTGTATGTGTATATTAAGGGGGAAACGTCGGGGTTGCCAGTGAAATTCAAATTTTCTTATGTTTTTTGCAATTAGCAAGTCAGTATTAAGTTGTATGTAAAATAAAGTATGATTCGCGGCCGTAACAATATGTATTTACAGAATTAGTTAGAGTTAGTATAATCCTCAAATGTCAGTTTTTTATTTATTTTTTATTTAAGATGGGTTTGCTCTTGACTCTTGTCTATTTCGGAGGCGACAGAGACAGAGTCGACGATGGAGTGAGCTTACCCAGAAGAAGCCTGTTGACTCTCACTTTGAAGAGATTAGGGTTGTATGAGCTCGGAAACACAAATGCAGGTAGTGAGTTCCACTCTTTTGATGTGCACATTATAAAATACATTTGGAAGCGCTTAGTGCGAATTGGTGGAATAGCAACTAGGTAGGGATGGTAACTGGCAGGGCGTCTAGATGTCTGATGGTAGAAGGGGGCCGGCGGAATGAGGTCGTGGAGTTCTTGAGCACACTCTCCGAAGTACAATCTGTAGAAGACCGACAAGCAGGCAACCTTGCGGCGATGAGCCAAGCTATGAAGCTTGGCATCCACCAGTTTTACGTCGCCAATCAGATGCTAATGATGATGATGTGATGATAATGCTCAAATATCAAGATTTCATGAAATAGTCATTCATTACGATTACCTGGTCTAAAAGAGTTGTATTGATCACTTTAATGATTATGTAAATGTTACTGCCGCGAATTACATTTTGATCAACGTACAACCTAATACTGACTTGTAAATTGCAAAAAAAGTAAGAAAATTTGAATTTCGCGGGCTACCCTGACGCTTTCGCGCTTTCAAGCAAAGCAGTAGCGGGTCGCTAGTTGATAATAAAAGAGTAAAATTCTTGATTATTTTTAATAGATGGTAAATGGCTAGGCAGACGATGATTGATGATCATGACTAGAGATGGGATAAACGGGTGCATATTTATTTACCTTAAGTTCAATTTTTGCTAAGAAATGATGGAAGCGGCTTCTTAATATTTTTTTGTTTATTAATATAAATCCCTGGATTCCAGAAAATCCGGGAATGCACTGTACGGTTAGGTACGTTAAGAATTGTAGCAGCTATACGTGCTATGAGGTACTTATAAATAAAAGACGTGTCCTACATAGCGAACGGCTTAAGATGAACTATCTTTATTGAGTCAGCGCTTGAGTGAGTAACATACATCTCCTTATATACTGTTCCCCGCGCATGCGCGAGCGCGTGAATGCAATCCATGTTATGATATTAGCCAACACCTGAACGCTTCTATAATCGGAACTTTAAATTTGTCGATCCTGGAATCCGGGATTTTTTTCTATACAAAAGCCCATTCCTTATCAGTCAACAGCTCAACTTTATGTAAATATGCATCCGATCTATATTGATGACACTTGACTGTTTTAGTTTACTTACAGAGCTAGAATGGGAAAATTTAGACAATAGCTGTCTAGATGTAGCAGATATACTACCGCATGATGAATCAGATTTAGAAGACGATGTGCCTTTAGTAGAGTTTAAAACTGAAGTGGAAGAAGAACAAGAACTAACTAAGAAGAAACGAAGAGCCAGCGAAACGAAAAGTAAGTATTGGTTAATCTATAGCTAAGCAAACAGGCCAACGGTTCCCTTGATAGGAAGTGGGTAGCGTTACCTAAAGAGTGTATTCGCTTATATGTGCAATGTTGAATTCTATCCATAGGACTTTATCATCGTAGTTAATTCAAGAAACTGTTAATTTCTGATAACAATAACAAAACCATGGCCAGCAAGACAACAAGTCACTCTTAAACGAGCATAACGCTTGATATGTGTTTGTGCCCCGACGCTACCGCAAGCAGCAACTAGGGAGCATGAGTGTCAGTATGTGCGCCTACGTCGCCGAATGTAGCTGTGATGAATAAATAATATCTGCACCTATATTAAACGATATGGCATTATTAAAAATAACTCTCGAGAGCGGCGTATTCCGATCGGATCCCACAATTGACCGACCCCTAGAATCAAAAAAACCAGCTGGGATGCCATAAGCAAGAAGCTTGCTGAGAAGACTTACGTGCCATACCTTGTCAAAGACCTTCGAAATATCAAGCGATACAGCAAGTGCTTCGCCGTGTTTCTCGATGGCTTCGCCCCAGTAGTGCGTGACATACACGAGAAGATCGCCAGTTGACCGTCCCCGGCGAAAGCCATATTGACGGTCACTGAGGAAAACGTTGTCTTCAAGGTAGGTCAGCAACTTTCTGTTCAGTACCCTTTCCTTAACCTTGCATAGTATGGAGGTAATGGCGATCGGACGGTAATGGGCAGGGTTTGCACGATCGCCTTTTTGGGCACTGGTTATACATTAGCTTAGCTTCGAAGATTTCGGCACCGTTCTTTTGTCTAGAGAGAGACGGAACAAGCGTGTCAGCATAGGAGACAGTTCAGGCGCACACTGCCTCAACACTCGCTGGAATGCCGACAGACCCGCTGGCCTTGTTCACATCTAGAGAGGGTGCGACGCTAGTTTGGCCCCGATATGTCCGATATGGTCAAAACGTGCTCGTAGAACCCGCTTGCGGAACTCGATGTCGGAGAAATATTCCATCTCCTGCCGAATCACGACCGCAACCACGTCAGTACAGCACGAGGGTCACCCGAGGAGAAGCACACTTGCCGCCATGGATAAGGCGAAAAAAGTGCCGCATCTCATCCCAGTCTGCTGACTCATATCGCCATACTCGCCTCGTGCCTCTAGGACTGTCATCTGGAGGAGAGCAGGTTGACACGTATTTCACCAGACAGTGGTCAGACGTCCCCAGCGGGGCTGAGACCGATATTGAATGACTGTCCAGATCAGTTGTCAGCAGAAGGTCTAAGCAGATCACGTTCTACAATTCTAGCCAGCGGGCTAGGGTCCAAGCCTATTATTTCCAGTTGAAGAGCCTTCTTCTCCACTCTACACACCTCGTACAACCACCACTCGTACACCGCCTCTCTTACCATAGCTTCTGGTGTTCGTCTGCACCTTCATCGCTGCCACGCGTGCCACCACGTGTACGGGCGTCGCGCCGCCACGCATGTGATACGCAAATGGGCAATGTCTTGCGATCACCAGTACACCTGGTGCCTGGCAGATGGAGACTGAACTGAACATCGCAGCATCACAGATTTGTGTCATGGTCTCCCGGAACCATTCTGCCTCCTCATCAATATCAACAGGTGATCACTGACTGGTGAGTCCAACCAGAAGGCAACCAGAAGGGCTTCCCGGTTCAGTCGTTTGAGCGCCCATCGCGAGCCATCCTTAACCCCGGTTGGAGCCATTTGTACCGGGCCATTCGAGGTCTGGGCGGAGACGTCGAACTGTATCTGTGATCCTACAACGTCTCCACCTCCTCCAATACACGCCAGTCCTGAACACGGCGTGCGACAGCGGGACTAGCAAACGATAAGTCCACTATAGACCCACCCCACTGCCGCACACATGTCTGAACAGATCCCCGGTTTAGGAGCAGTAAGCCTGACTTCACCGCCCACTCCTCCAATAACACACTCCGTGCATCTGTTGCTGGGGAACCCCAAGTCGTGGATTTGGCGTTCAAGTCACCCATGACGAGGACGGGGTGAGAACGGCTTCGACTGATGACTGTGCTGAATTCCGTGATGAAACTCTCAAAGTCGGCGAGAGGCCGGTTGGGTGCGAAATAATTCCCCACGACCATGATATCTTCGACTAAGACCGCCACAAAGCCCCGTCCCCGGGTGACGGTCTTCAGGGGCGGAGCGCCAGCGGCCGGCCTCGAGATAAGCGCCACCAAGCCATCTATGTCACCCACCCAGTCATCCCTGGGAGGAACAAAGTATGGTTCGGCAAGGATAGCGACGTAGATCAACCACTCCGCCATGCTCTGGAGCATAAGGTCCTGAGCCCTGGCGCAATGGTTGATATTTGCTTGGAGAAGACGAAGGTGTGGGGCCATTACTGGGTGTCCATAACAATCGCCTCCCCCTCAGCCCTTTCTTCGGCTTTATTGCCAGCGGTCGGTGGGCGCGAGGGCCCATTTTTCCTATTTGAGTCAGCTTTTTTATCCCTCGTACATGCCTTGCTGCCCGTCTGGTGGTCAACCGACCTGTTCAATGCCGCACACACAGTGTGGCGCGGCACCGCAAGAGCTGGCCTTGTGAACGAGCTGATCACAGCGAAAACAGACCGCAGCAATCGACCTCTGAGGTGAATCGAACTCTAACTTGTCCCTCTCTCATGCACCTATAGCATTGAGGGGCTTATTTGCCAGAAGCCTGACCCGTGCCAAATTCCAGCCCACCACCAGTCTGGGACCATCTTTTAATTTTCGAGCTCCCGCGACGCGACGGTACAGCTGACCAGTACTGTCTGTAGGTCTGAGAAGCCCGGACGAATTGTTTCCACCTTAACTTGTTATAGCGGGCATTCTCCGGCCTTTGCAACAGTAGCTGCGAGCCGAAGTTGCAGAGTCCCCCAGGTGCATTATACGAAGATCTGCGCACTTGACCTGCCTGGACACTAACGTCCACTGCGTCGAGCGACGCTGAGGGCCGCTGTTGACACCAGGGATCTCCAGTTCGATAGTTGACTACCCTACCACATATTTACCTATTCGTACTCACAGAGTCACAGATAATACTTAGTACTTGTGAAACGACGAAACTAAGCCGCGCGGCCGTGAAATACCAACTGAATGGAATTCATAATACTCGTAGAACTTTCGTATCAAAAAACCCAAAAAATGAAATAAAAACGGTTAAAAACGTTTTATTAATCAAAAACGATTACAATTTTGTTCTTCTTCAAAAACGTTATTTATAACGTTCCGTTCGAACGTAACCGAAACAAATCGTTTCTTAGGTATTTAAGACGAACCCCCCCGGGGGTTCCCGCATTGTCGAGGCGGGGGGGCTCAGTAGCCGTGGCTTGGTCACCCACGGTGAAGCGAAGAGGAACCCGAGGAGGGGCCGCTCGTCAGGGCTTTTTCCAGGAAGTCGTCGACGTAGCGGCCAACAGGTAGGTTGCGGTGCCGCTTGGGCGACATCGCAACTGAGGCGGGCCGCGATGTCGTATGGGAGGCATCGCGGCTGAGGGTTGGAGGCCGCGGCGGGAGAGGAGTGCCGGTATTGCGGTGCGCCGCTCTCCCTACCTTCCGCTGCCTTGATGGGGTCGCCACCGTCTGATGGCGGACGCGGTGGGGCCGCAGGGGAGGAGTGTCGGTATTTCGTTGGCCGCTCTCCCTATCCTCTGCGGCCGAAAAGTGGTAGGCGGCCGGGCCACTGACCTGACCGGTCGCAGGGGGACCAAGGGTGACTAGACACGGGGTCGTCTGGCGCCCATGTGCTGGTTTGGTCCATGGGGTGGTCACGGTGCACAATGTGTTCTTGTGCGCCAGTGATGGGGGGTGCTCCCCAGAGGAGGGTCCGGTGACGGACAGTCGCGGCGGGTTCGCGGTGAGTGCTAACGCGTGCCCGTGTTCCCGCCACAAGCGGCAGAGGAGGACACCGTGGAGTTTTAGTGGGTTGGAGTCTCACATAACTGCACTATCTCCCCGTGGTAGTGCAGTATGCATGAGCATTTCTCCACGAAAAAAAAAAGGTATTTAAGACGAAACCGTTTCGAAAAATATACCGGTATCCGAGCCCTGGTTAGTACAATTTTGTACTTCATGTCTCTGGTGATAAAGCTTATAATTCAATGTCACCAGAATTTCCTTCCGAAGAGGAATTTCTCATTCATCATGCAAAGCGCTATTATTTGGATTCGGGTGCATGTCAATTTTCTTCAACATTGTACTAACTAGCTTTATAAACACAGGGGCGAGCGCTGCGAAGGAACCAAAACTAGACACGCGAAGAACAATCCTAGAAGATGCAATAACAGTCGAGCAAGCGACAAAAGACAAACCTGATTTGAAAGTTACCCTAACAACTCAAAAGCGTAAGTCCAAATCTGGCACGTATTTCAAAGAGCCTTACAAATGTGATCAGCGTAGTTTTAATCGAGTAAAAAATAAAATACAACGTGCTCGCACACAAATTGGTGTAAAATCTTTCAAGTGTGATGTATGTCAGCGTAGTTTTAGTAGCAAGTCTAAATTAACAATTCATATTCGTCTACATACTGGTGAAAGCCCTTATAAGTGTGATGTATGTCAACGTAGTTTTAGACAAATGGGTAGTTTATCAAGACATATTCGAAAACACACTGGTGAAAAACCTTATAAGTGTGATCTATGTCAGCGTAGTTTTAGTGAAAAGAGTACTTTAACAGATCATATTCGTGTTCACACTGGTGAAAAACCTTATAAGTGTGATGTATGTCAACGTAGATTTACTGTAAAGTGTACTTTAACAAAACATATTCGAATACACACTGATGAAAAACCTTACAAGTGTGATCTGTGTCAGCGTAGTTTTAGTGCAAAGAGTGATTTATCAAAACATATGCGAATACACACTGGTGAAAACCCTTACAAATGTGATGTATGTCAGCGTAGTTATAGTACAAAGAGTAATTTAACAAAACATATTCGAATACACGGTGAAAAACCTCATAAGTGTGCTGTATGTCAGCGTAGTTTTAGTGAAAAGCGCACTTTAACAGATCATATTCGTATTCACACTGGTGAAAAACCTTATAAATGTGATGTATGTCAACGTAGTTTTAGTGTAAAGTGTGCTTTGTCAAAACATATTCGAATACACACTGGTGAAAAACCTTACAAGTGTGATGTATGTCAGTGTAGTTTTAGTGAAAAGAGTAATTTAATAAAACATATTCGAATACACACTGGTGAAAAACCTCATAAGTGTGCTGTATGTCAGCGTAGTTTTAGTGAAAAGCGTACTTTAACAGATCATATTCGTATTCACACTGGTGAAAAACCTTATAAATGTGATGTATGTCAACGTAGTTTTAGTGTAAAGGGTGCTTTGTCAAAACATATTCGAATACACACTGGTGAAAAACCTTACAAGTGTGATGTATGTCAGTGTAGTAGTGAAAAGAGTACTATAATACATTAGACGCGGCAGACGCACATGCGCGTTTTCATAATTCTTCGAGTGCGGCGCGCCGCACCTGTGCGTTCGTTGTGCATCTTTATTGTTTCGAAAACATCGTAAAATAAGGGTCGGTAAGGGATTAGCATAAAGAAGTGTTTGCATAAAAAGAATTAAGCAGACAATGTGTTAACAGATCATATTCGTATTCACACTGGTGAAAAACCTTACAAGTGTGATACATCACACTTGTAAGGTTTTTACACGCTAAACTACATGTTACGCTGACATACATGTCAGCGTAGTTTTAGTGCAAATGGTAATTTAGCAAGACATATCCGTAGACACATAACCCAGTCAAAATAGATATTGATAGTGCAGTCAAGCATACGAAAAAATCGTACGACACCCTGTGTGTTCTCTATATTAATGCCTTCAGGGCGCTCATGAACCCCCGGTGGGTTCCCGCATTGTCGAGGGTTCACCGTGGCTTGGTCACCCACGGTGAAGCGAAGTGGAACCTGAGGAGGGGCCGCTCGTCAGGGCTTTTCCCAGGAAGTCGACGATGTAGCGGCCAACAGGTAGGTTGCGGTGCCGCTTGGGCGACATCGCAACTGACGGGCCGCGATGTCGTATGGGAGGCATCGCGGCTGAGGGTTGGAAGCCGGAGTGCCGGTATTGCGGAGCGCCACTCTCCCTACCTTCCGCGGCCTTCACGGGGTCGCCACCGTCTGATGGCGGACGCCATTGGTGGGGCCGCAGGGAAGGAGTGTCGGTATTTCTTTGGCCGCTCTCCTTATCCTCTGCGGCCGAAAAGTGGTAGGCGGCCGGGCCACTGACCTGACCGGTCGCAGGGGGACCATGGGTGTCTAGACACGGGGTCGTCTAGCGCCCATGTGCTAGTTTGGTCCATGGGGTAGTCACGGCGCGCAATGTGTTCTTGTGCGCCGGTGATGTGGGGTGCTCCCAGAGGAGGGTCCGGTGACGGACAGCCGCGGCGGGTTCGGGGTGAGTGCTAACGCATACCCGTTCCCGCCACAAGCGCCAGAGGAGGACACGGTGGAGTTTTATTGGGTTGGAGTCCCACATAACTGCACTATCTCCCCGTGGTAGTGCAGTATGCATGAGCATTTTTCTACGGAAAAAAAGAAAATAGCGCTCATGAAGCTGCCTCGCTACTTAGCGCATCAGGTATGTTTGCGGACGCAAATATAGATGTATTTGCGGCGATTATTCGCAAGAGAGTTGTGTTCCTGATGCGCCCGCATACGAGCAGTTTTTATTGAGGACTTTTGTAATGAGTATCTAATTGTAATGTTATAATTAACTCTTAACGTATCTTATATTTTTAATTTCATATGATTGTATGCACGTTAATTATGTGGACTGATTCCGAAATAAATGAATTTATTTTTATTTTTGTTTCTAGATTTGTTATCCTCGGCCTAGCCAGGTAGAACTGATGGCACGGGCCTAAGCCAAGTGTTCATCAGTGGGGTTACGTGTTGCAGTAATATTAGATACTGCGCGGTTATCCGCAGTAGGCTGTATGTTTATCGAAAGTATATTTGAATGGGAGGAATGGTGCAAGTTGTTCGACTCACATTGGAGGAATTTTCTTACCAGTCTACATGTATTGAGAATCACCGCCTTCTGCAGCAGGTGGCAGGTTGAGGGAACTAAGGGACTGATGATGCTGTTTGGGTATTACTCCTGTAGCAGATAGCACTATGGGGACTATTGTGACTTTTGTACATGCCAAAGTCGGGTTCGGTGTATTTATATAGTTTTCTGGCTATTGTAGTCTGTAGTTTTGTTGTAGTATTTGGAACAGCGGTGTGTATTAGGAACAGTTTTATTTACTTTGTTAATTAATTTGATGTCTGGTCTATTAAGGCGAAAGCGAAAGCCTGCGAAATTCAAAATTTCTTACGTTTGCAATTGGCAAGTCGGTACCTACTAAGTTGTATGTTGAATAAAGTATGATTCGCGGCCGTAACAAACATGTATTTATAGAATTAGAATCGTTAAAAGTCATCATTACAACTCTTGACGACCAGGTAATCCTAATGAACAATGACTATTTATAGACTCTTGACTGCTCATACGGACGACTCAGGCTCACGGCACATAAATGAAATTGCACTTATATTCGATGAAAATATGAGTGGCCATTTTAGTTTTGACCAGTTATTGGATCTCTTCACACGCAGTTATTTTGGTAACTTTTAAAACATTTCTGTATAAATAAAAACAATTATGAGTTCCTGTTCAATTAAATGGTGTGGTAAATTGTCTAGAACATCCACTTATAAAAAAGATAGCATAAGTTTTCATCTGGAAGTAAAATATATTTATAATTTAATAATATTAAGAATAATTGCAGGGCTCAAGCAAAACTGGTTGTTTACGTAAAATGGCACAAAAATGTACACCGCGTTGATGTCTTTTTGAAAATTCCTTTTCTCTCACTAGGGTATTGTCAATACGTTTGTCCCTTTCTATATGTAGTAATGCTGTAGTGTTATGACAATTTCTCAACAAAGTCGATATTGACGATAAAAATAATTATCGATGTTTCCTAATGGTAAAAAAGTAATATTATTTAATGTTTACATTTGAGATTTCCAAATATTCCGGAACTCAAAGAAAAGTGGATTAATGCAGTTTATAGGGATAATTGGTTTCCGTCCGACAGGGACATATTGCTATTACTTTTGTTAGACATACTTTCAGTCGATTAAATTAGCTGATTGATTTAATTTAATAAAGTTAACTTTGAAGTGTTACGTCAGTATTTTATTTGCACCCAGTTAACACCCTATCAATATAGTTTAAAAAAATGTGGAATTAATAGACGTCGATTTGCCAGATGGCGCGGTTGGTTAAGATACCGCCTATCATGTCGCAGGTCGTGGGTTCGATTCCCATCCAGGACAAACATTTGTGTGCGGTCATCTGATCCCAAACTAAGCAGAGCTTGTGCTATGGAAACCAGATAACTGATATACCTACTACTTTTTTTTGTAAATACATACTTATACAGGGCTATTTTTAAATCATTAACTAAACTTTAACAGGGTGTTCTACCCATGAATATGAACAACTTTCACTATGGGACCAAACCTGAAATCGCGAAAAAAAAAATCAGCTGTTCAGTACATTTTGACGAATTATGGCAACATAAATGTACTGAACAGCTGATTTTTTTTTCGCGATTTCAGGTTTGGTCCCATAGTGAAAATTGTTCATATTCATGGGTAGAACACCCTGTTAAAGTTTAGTTAATGATTTAAAAATAGCCCTGTATAGACAATTACACCCAGACTCAGGACAAACAGACATGTTCATGCACACAAATGTTTGTCCTGGATGGGAATCGAACCCACGACCTGCGGCGTGACAGGTGGTATCTTAACCAACCACGCCAACTGGCCTGTCAAGGGTTTCTGGTTGGGTTAGGACATACTTTTTTTTTTTTTTTTTGTGGATGGGAAATCATCAAATAACTTCTCCCGCTCTGGGTGGAGCGGGAGGGCGTGTCAGACTTCTACTGACTAATACCCACCCGTGTTCCTTCAGTTGCCTGTGCCAGGGCCACGGTAACTCTTTCGAACAACCCGCAACCCCGGGGACGGGTTAGGACATACTTGGGCTACAACATTTCATCCTGGATCGCAGACGAAGTCGCGGGCAACACCTAGTAATATAATAAGTTATAGCTAATTTACCTTTAGTCCTTCAACTTTTAATACTAAGTTTCCACTATCAGCAGACGTTACAGGAACCACAGACAAACAATCTGAAATAATATTACTTATTATATATAATAAATAATATATATAATTATATAATAAATATAATATTATATATTATTTATATAATTGATAAATAAAAATATCGATACATTTATTGGTTGAAAATATTAGTTGATATTTTTATTCACGTAGGTATCTGCAACATGGTTAATGGTTGAATATTCTATTATTGCATGTTGATATTGTTAAGTTAAACTCAATGAACTTTCCTTCACACTTGAACAGGCTTAGCACTGACTAGCCTTTATCTTGGTTAGATATTCGAATATTTTGAACGCGTGAGAATAGCTAGGCGTATTGAAAAGTTCATTGACTGTATTTTGTTTTTTTTTTCTTCTGATTATTGTATTTTATTTACATTTAGGAACATGATAAGGGACATTTGATGTGAGGCGGGTTCTTCTGTCATTTACGAGTTGCGACTTTTGCCACTCCCACGAGCCTATCGAAATGGTTCAAGTAGGTATCATTATTTCGTCTCAGCATTTTGTAAAACAACTTCACAATCTTCACATTAACTAATGCGACGAGGCTTTGGTCGTTCGAGTAACAAAACTAACCTAATCAATGAATCAACCAATTGACCATTAACCGACCGAAATATTAGTTAAAAATATCACTCGTTTATTTAGAATAAAATGAATAAACAGTGAATGTGTTTTATCGTAAGACAGATAGAGCATACAATTGGATGCACGTAACGGAATGAATATTTTAAATTATTAGCTGGAATCCACTCGATGCAACAAGACACCAAGTTACCGCTCCGGATTTCGCCCCGAGCGAGCGAGAGAAACCTCGTTAGAGCGAGCGAAAGTGCGTTGTTATTGTTACTTGTTCGACGTTGTCAATTTTTCGCCGGAGAAGTTGATATGGTATTTTTATTCGTTAATGTAAATTTTATTTATTGAATATCATAGTTAATTTTAATGGTTGATGTTTATATTCATCATCTCTAATACACACAAAGAAAATAAAATAAAACAATATAAGATAAAAACTATAAATCTAGAATGTCCCTAAATTTACCCCGTCTGCTAGCTCTGGTGGTGATAGTGCCAGAAGGAGATGGAAGAGTTGGCTTGGGGAAAGTTGGGTGAGTGGAAAGAGAAGCTGGAACAGGAAATGTAACAGGTGGTGAGAAAACCAGTTCAGAGTCCAGATAAGCTGGCTTAACACGGTCTATGCTGACCGTAGCCTCTCTTCCCTTCATCTCCAAGGTAAGGGTTTTGTCCCTTCTCCTCAGGATGCGGTGTGGGCCAGTGTAAGGAGGTTGCAGAGACCGTCGAATAGTATCGTCACGGAGTAAAACATGGGTCGACGTCGCCAAATCTTTGAACACGAAGATTGACGGTCGAGCGTGTCGTGAGGCTGGTATTGGACGTAAAATTTCCATCCGGCTCCTCAACTCCTTAACGAAATCTGTGATGTCGTTGGGGTTCCTGGGTTCTTCCGCTGGCATGGTTAGTTCTTCAGGAAGTCGGATAGGTTCTCCATAGACCAGCTCAGCGGACGAGATATTCAGGTCCTCTTTGAGGGCAGTCCTCATACCAAGGAGTACCTACTAGTGGAAGTGCCTTGCTCCACTTTTGGGGATGGCACATTAAAGAAGTTTTTAGTTGGCGGTGCATGCGTTCTACCATACCATTTGCGCACAGGTGGTAACTGGTTGTGCGAATCCGCTTTGTTGCGCACATGTTCGTTCATAAGGCGCCGAAATAAGGCAGATTCAAACTGACGACCCTGAGCAGTCGTCACTGTACTTGGCACCCCGAAACGGGATATCCATCCAGTCACCAGCGTGTCTGCCACTTCTTCCGCCGTGATAGATGTCATAGCCCACGCTTCGGGCCAACGCGTAAATCTGTCAACCGCGGTCAAACAGTATGTGAAATTGTCTGAAGGCGGCAGTGGTGCTATGATATCAATGTGGATATGACAGAAACTGTTTGATGCGATCGGAAAAGACATCAGCGTTGCAGATGTGTGCCTGGTCACCTTACTGCGTTGGCACTGTAAGCATGACTTCGCCCACTGTCGGCAATCGGCGTTAATATGCGACCATACGTATCGCTCCGCCACCAATCGTAAGGTTGCGCCTGGGTGACTGAGACCGACCGATGTAGTCGATCGAAAGCTGCTCGACGGAAAGTTAAGGTGAGGTTTGTGCGAGGTCTACCTGTCGACGTGTCGCAGAGTATGGAAGTGTTGGTTCCAGGAACAACGATTTTCTTCAATTTCAAAGAAGTAGACGATATTGATATAGTGATTGATATAGTATTCCTTTATACCGTCTAAATAAAATAGTCAGTTAGTTATAAAACATATAATTATAAATAAAAATCAATGACGTAAATTAACTTTTCTAAAATAAGTTAGATGTTGAAAAAAAAAAGTACCAAAAGCGTTGAAGAATTTCGCAGGTTCGACCAGTGCAGCGTGTCGGTGGCGTAGTTGGAATCACGTTCACCTAGAAAGATAATGAAAGACGTGGGTTCGAGGCCCACACGACTCGTTTTTCAACGTTTAATTTATTTAAATAGACATATTTAACATTATAAAAGCAAAATATCAAAAAAATAATTAAAATTAACTTTACTACTTAAAAATTGCAAGTTGTTTATCCCTGAATTATCATTTACTTCGTCATTTCTAGAAAATGACCGACTGATATTTGCCCATTCACAATTTCATTTGTGACCACAGATTTTAAAAACGGGAGATATGCTTTGTACACAAAATTTACTAACACAAAAGCAAATACTATAAGAACGGCACACGAGCTCATATTTCTCCCGCACACAAAGAAACTTGCAGCAACACTAATAAACTCACTAACAAAACACACGCAAAAAGAGGGCGGCGCATCTACCTGTAGCTTCAGACTCAGAATAAACACACATGCGCAAATTACGCAACTAGTGATGTTAAGTGGTGTAATCATAGAAAAATGTCGATGAAATTCAGTTACCTATAATCTCTTTTCCTTAAGATTTTATTGACTGGGAAAATAAAATGATACAGGAGTTTCCCTCAATAACCTACTCTATACAAGTGAAGTTTGATCAGAATTGGAATATTAACTAACTAAAGTTAGTGAAATTTAATACCTACAACTTGAATCTAGACTAGGAGAACACAAGTAAAACTTCAAGATTTTTATTGACATAGATTTTATTGGCCAGCAAAATGTAAATATTTATTTAAAACTCGCTGTTTAGACAGTTTAGGTGTTGCGATCTTAGTTAAATAGTGTAATCTTACGTTTATATATTTTTCCATTACGGCTTTTATTAGTATTAATAAATGGTTATTCATTGGTAATTGATTGTATTGGTGAAAATTTATGTTTTCAAAAAGATTCATACCTATAAAATGTGATGAGGATTTTGACATGAGTTCCTGTCTAATATTTTCTAATGCACTTTTCATGTTATCAGGTGAAATAATAAACAATTTTATTATTACTTCCATCCGTTTACATATGGTTATTACGCCATTGGATGGAAATAAAAGATTTACAAAATTCCTAGTTAGCTATATTGCCATTAGCTATTGATGAAAATATCTTAGTATACTAACTTAGTGAACTAATTAAAAATAAATAATAAACCAAAATAATCTTTATTTTAATACAACTAATAACTTCTCTGTATCTTCATAGGACAAATTTTGAAAAGCTACCTTGAGAGTTTTCTTGCAATTTCCATAATTTGGGGAATAGATGTTTGCTTTTGAATTTAGTCTGTTATAGAGTAGTGGTCCAAGGAAAACATAAAATTTTGCTGTGAGAGCATGTCTCGTACTGTTTGTGGGGCAAACAATGTCTTTTCGTCTCTTTTTAGTGAATTCAGTGCTGTAGCGAAGGACTGCGTGTTGTTTTAGTACAATGCTCATTATGAATAATTGTCGAACTGTTAGTACTTCACAACATTTGAAGAGCAGGTTAGTGGGAAAGAGGAAAGGGCGGCCAGTAGCCACCTTGAGAATCGCTCTTTGAGCTCTTTCGATGGGTAGTAATAATGTTTTACATGCTCCACCCCATGAGGTAATGCAGTACGTCAAAATAGACTGACATAGAGCAAAGTAAACTTGCCTAATTATTATTGGGTCTGCAATATATCGTAGCTTTTTGAATATGAATGCTTCCATATGTTGTTTGAACGTCAGGGTGTCATCAATTATAACACCCAAGTATTTAATTTTATTAGACTTATTAACACATTAACTGCTGAATTATTTGGCGAATTTGCTCCAAGTGCTGCTTTATGATACACTAAACCCTGTGCGGCAAACGCTCATGCGCGCCCAAAAAATACTTCGTGTGGTGCTATGAGCGCGCATGCGCGGTTGAAGAAACTACCCAGTGCGGCTGGGCGCATATGTGCGGCGTTACAAACTTGTCCCAAGTGCGGCGAGACGCTTATGTGTGTTTGAAAATTTTCCAGTTTTATGAGTCATAAAACAATTACGCCAAGAACATTAGAGATGCACAAAAAACCCATAGGTGCGGCGCGCCGCATTCAAAGGAAGTTATATAAATTGTATGGACGCGCATAAGCGCCGTCAGCACATGGTGAACGTTCGAAAATCGCGCATGCGCGTTGGCCGCACAGAACGTGTTAATATTGGGACATAAACGGGCAATCTACAGGTACTGTACAACAATGAGCATACAACTTTGAAGGAATGTTAGAAGCTTGTTTGCGCATCGAAAACTTTATATAATTTGTCTTGTCTGCATTTAGAGTTAGTGAGTTATGCTGAAGCCATTTATTTACAACACTGAAGCCGTCTTGGGCGAGCTTGTAGACATCATGTTCCGATTCTAGCTATCGTAGCTCCACTTTAACATCCTTTGCACTACTAGATACTGACGAGTCTGAGATAGAAAGTATAAGCATGACTTTGAAAGAGGAATGTGCAGTTGGTTGGGATAATATATCAAATAAAATAATTAAAAAGTTCAGGAAAATTTTAGTACCACCACTGGCTTATATTTTTCGCATGTGTTTATCTCTGGGTATTTTTCCGGAATGCCTTAAAAAAGCAGTTGTTGTCCCTATATATAAATCAGGCAGTAAACAGCAAGTAACAAATTACAGACCTATTTCTCTACTGCCTTCTATGTCTAAAATATTGGAAAAAATTGTCAGGATGTCCTAGTTCAGGCAAATAACACTGGTGAACTTGACATAGATTTAAGCAAAACTGTATTTACTGTATTACTTCATAACTTGAATAATAATAATAATTATTATTATTATTAATCATGACCTATGCGGGTGCAGTGTTTGTGCACGCAAAACCCCATCTTATTCATAGGATGCAGGCTCTACAAAATCGTTTCCTCTGAAAGGCAACGGAATCCCCTTGGTTCGTTCGGAACGAAATCCTCCACCTCCACCTCCACCTAGACCTTGATATTCCCACTATCTCTCAGTTTTTGAAACGCATTTCCAAGCGTTTCTTCGATTCAGCCACCAACCATCGCAACCCTCTGGTTGTCGAGGCGGCTAGTTATATCCCCTCCCGCATTAGTAAAGACCGCCACTCCAGGCTTGACCTCTCAGAGCCCGATGACCACATAACTCTTCTCCAGGAGAGCAGTAGGGACCGTAGGACAAAAACAGATCGACATTCTGACCTCGCCGCCGAGGTCCCTCGCGACGACCCCGAAGTAATTGTCCTGCCATGCTCGGTAACGAAGTGCCAGCTGGTGGCGTAGCTGAGCCTGATCCAGCCTGTCCCATCTCGCTGTCCTCCCCCCAGCGATGCCCTAAGCCGAGGTTCGTTCCCCACAGGGGGTGTAGTCGCTTAGTTTTGTAACTTTTATGCCCTGGCTGGAGGCTTTGAGTTAGCTTAAGGCAGCCACAGGATTGACCGGTTAAGTAGACACGGCCTCTCAAGGCCAACTACGAGATGCCATTCACAAAAAAAAAATTAACATACCATTACTTCCTACAACAATCACTGTTTCATTTCTACCAACTGAACACTCGCTAAATTCTCATCCGCTGACGTTTGCCGACTAAAGTATGCCATTAGCCGCCAGGGATCGGAAACTTTTCTCTGTAATAAGATGCCTGTTACAACTATGACAACTATAGTTTTACCAAGGGGTATCGTATTACTCAGTAACTGGGTGTTTGAGGTCAGATAGCAGTTGCTTCATTTAATAAAATTAGTATTCAGCTGCATCCAGTTAGACTTGAAGCCGACCCCAATTTAGTTGGGAAAAGGCAAGGCAGATGATGGGTCGAATCTAGGCTCACCAATTTGCTCAGCATACCCCATTGTTTAGATAAATAAATAACACAATGTTTTAATCAAAAACATTATTTATTTTTTTCTATACAATTTTACAATTTCTTGCGTCTCGAGTGCAGCTCTCTATAATAATAATAATAATTAATTTCTTGATAATTCTAAAAATGTACAATAAAACTAATGTTTTTTGAGATTTAAAATAACATACTATTTACATATCAACATATTTTTCTCGCCATACTTTAAAATATTTATACATGATTAATTTCTTTTAATTTTGTATTTATTTGTGTTGTGCAAAATTTTGAAATGCATTTTGTGACATTTATAGGACTTGTTACCCCACTAATGCAGGATACTGCATCATTTTAACTGATTAATTGTAGATCTAAAGGGCTCTTTAAACTTATATATAACTGTGAAAAAACTATTGTAGGTAGAGTACTTAGGTACCTACCAGATTCCCCAAATAAATTAGGACTATACCAATTTTAAAATATTTACAAATCGTCAGACTAAAAATTTAGTTTTTGAATGTACAGGGTCAAATTAAATTCGGTGGCGAAACTCCGCAGACGTGACGGGTATCATAAAGATTTGACCATTTTTTTTTTGGGTCAACGACTGCTGGTAGAGTAAGTTGTTACTTGAAGTGTGAGTTGATAAAATCTGTTTTATCGTGTTGAGATATCGATACCCGTCACGTCTGTGGAGTTTACACAAGAAAAACAAATTTTTAACCGACGTCAAAAAGGAGGAGGTTCTCAATTCGTCTGTATGTGTTTTTTTTGTATGTTTGTTACGCGATTACTCAGACGGATGGACCGATTTGGAAAATTCTTTTTTAGTTTGAAAAGGTATACTTCCGAGGTGGTCCCATATATATTTTATTAACTTTGCTTGGGCAGTTTTTGAGTTAGCTTCAATAATGCGTATATTTCCCACTTATTTTATGTGGATGATGTGATGATGTTTTAATAACTTCCTATCACTGTTATTTACATGGCTATATCTACAATTGTTGTGCTCAATTATGTATTCGAATTTGTGTGGGGTAGGTTCCACAACTAAAAAGTGAAAAATAAAAACTTTTTAGCAAAAAATAAAACCCACTTTTGCTAAAAAGTTTTTTTAATCTGACTACACCACCGGCGGTTGATGACCCCAAAAAAATACACCAACGAATTAATTGCTTTTTTGTTTTATCATGTTTAGATATCGAGTTTCGCTAGCCAATTTAATTTGACCCTGTATTTTGGAAAAGAACTGGTACCTACTTCTTGAATATTCGGTGGTTTTTCTTGAATAAATGGGTCATGGACATGAGTGAGCGTTTTTCAGTTACCTGACTACCTATCGAACAGTATTGATGGTTATATTTAATTCCATAATACTACTGAAAACTGATGCAGTATTTTGATAGTAATTTGTGGCGTGTCGCGTAAGCTAAGACTGCATCAATTGTGTGCAAGTTTAGCATTTACACCTGAGTTGCAATTCGTAATAGATAGGTAGTGAAATTGAGCAATTTCATGTTAATAAAATATCATCTTGAATGTCATTTAAATAGAATTGTATGAAAAAAAAAACTCCAATTTCAGGAAGAAAATAGAAGTCAGTAGGGTTTTTCGTCAGAAAATATTTTTAAGATTTACTTACTTTTGAATTTTAATTGACAAGAGGTCATAGAGAAATATGTAGCTCGTTTAGTAGTAAAGTGAAAAGTAAATGTCTGTTTTAAGAAAGTAAAAAACAATAATGGTTTTGACAGACATGTAGGTCAGTAGGATGTACAGTCGCCAACACAAGCTTTACGAACCAATTTAAAAAATATTCAGTCGGTTTGCAAACCTGTGTTGTCATGTTTTCTGCAGTGGTAGTGTTTGAAATGAAAGAATTTGTTGTGTTGACATGTATTTTAATGTTTATCATGTAACTACAAGACCTAATTCCAATAAAATGTAGGCTATAAATGAAAAGAAAATACAATAATTATATTCACTATGTGCCACCGTGCTGTTTCTCGTGTTCTGTTAAGCATCGTTTAGCGAAATTACGCGAACAGACGTTAAAATTGACCAGAGACAATATTTCATGTTTTAATAATTTAATTTAGTTTTTCATAGTCAATTTTAGTGTCTCCAACTTGTGTAATTTGATAGATGCGCTCATCTGAGTAGAATAGTGTCATTTCGTCAGTATACAACAACAAATGTTTAAAATAATATAATCATTGACAATGTAATAAAAAAAAACATTCTTTTTTAGATATTTTCTCTGTACATTCAACACAAAAGAAGCTATCACGACATCAAGGTCCTAATTCTAGAACATTTAGTTTTTTCCATTTGAAAATATTCCTAGAGAAAAAGATATGCATCTATTTATCTGATAACATTTATTTAATTCAGCTATATTAGGACTAGTCGAATGCTGGCTATAACACTGTTTATGTAATTTGACATTAGTAGTTCACTAGGAAGGTTTGCAAAGTAATTTAAAGGAGAAGACTAAATTTTGCTATTCATAAACAGTAATATAGACGAGCTACCACAAGGTCATACCATACAAACATCTATTCCTAGACACAAGAACAAAAAAAGTTTTTTTTTTCAAACAGCGCGATTATGGTGTCTCATCTGACCTTATTATACTAAATCCTTGTGCAAGGCTTATTACTCAAAGTTTAAGTCGAATCATCGCCATAGTTTTAAGAAAAATTTTTAGAAAACTTTACTGTTTTATTTTTTTCCACTAATCGAATATAATTGACATTGCAATGACACTTACTACTAACCTAAAGTGTGCTAAACTATTTCTTACATTTAGATACTTTTGGTTCTTAAAACATTTTAAAAATAGTCGATAGATCGCCACTACGAACTAAACTGGTGCAAACTTAAGAAACAAGCACATAAGCATGGTCTAATAAAAACCAAAAATAAAACAATTTTTTCTATAACATACCTCAGTTTCTTTATTTCTTGTACATTTCACAACTGTCACGTTATACAAAACAACCAAGTTTTTTTAGATAAATTACAAATGCGCGCGGACATTATTTCGCTATCCGTTTTCGCGCCCACAAGAAAGGGAACAAGAAAGAAAACTAAGTACTTTTTCAACATTGCTCACAAACTAATATCATTTTTTTTTTCACTAAAACTCGTCTCAAAATGGGAAACAGTGCTATCTTCATTGCTCGTCACTATGTCTAGGTATGTAAGTTTTTTGAGGATGAAAACAGCACTGGTTAAATAATAAGTAACTAAAAGCTAATTAATCAAATTAAATGGGAATATTACTTAATCGATACCTAAACCGCTAAGTCCACAAAAGAAATGCAGACGCATTCACCGGAGCATAGCTCCGCTCTAAACAAAAAAAGAAAACAAAGAAATAAATGGAAATGTAATAATGTGTAATAATATGAAAAAGAAAACATGTTACTGTGTCTAAAATTATATTAAAAAAAACTAACTGTTAATGTCTTTATAAGAGTGATCTAGATCACAAATTGTAAAAATAAGGAATTATTCAAAAAATTGGCGTCACGAGAAATTCGCCCGCCTCCCAATTTGTGTGGTAACTTTTTCGAATATGGGTTTGTGGTGAAAGCGGGTGAATTTCTCGTGTTTTTTTTTTAAACGGCAATCCCCATTGTCCCCCCATCGCACTCGTAGTGGTGTGCTGTGTGTGTGTGTGCCGTCCGTCTTGATATGTGTGTGTGTGTGCGCCACCTCATCGCCGTTAGCTAGAAGCAAATAGTTTTTAGTGAGTAATGAATGTTTCGAAGTTCCAGCTCCGACCGAAAAAGACAAGGGAAGATTTTTTACTTTACTTTTTCAAGGGAGATTAATGAAAGAACAGTACGCGGTCGTTAATATGGAGTTTAAGAAAATGTTTACTTTGTACAGCTCCGTCTCTATCATTCATACCTGTGTGTCTCATTGTAAAACTAATGTGTCATAATTAACGCCCGCGTACTGTATGCAATGTGTTCAGTAGAAAAATATTTAGAAAAAATAAGGAAAATTAGGATGTTTTTTTTACTGTCTTTTAAGGCCAAACTGTGAGTTGTTAAGTACCTAACCGAATGTTTTGTCAACCAAGGAGTAGAAAATGGACATAAAAATAAAAACTTATTAGAAGAATAAACAAAAAACTGAAAATTGAGCAAAAACTGTGACTAAGTGAAAAAGACATGTAGTATTTAGTGTTTTTTTTTATACATTTCTCTAATTTTATTATTTGTCACTGTGATATGTAGTTTCGAAGCATATTATACATATACGGACGTACGCTAGACGTAACTTAAAAAGAAATTGACATTTCCAATCGGACAAGCGACTGTACAATCGGGCACAACAGGCTTAATCTTACAATAACATTTTATTTTATTCTACAAATCTAAATCAGCGTATTTTAAGTACAAATCTACTATTATTAAGCTTAAAAGCATTGTGTTGTCACACAAAAAACATAAGGTGTTGTGCACCGAGTGTACATGAGATATACACTTATACATATCTACATGTACATACATATATATAGCTGTTTATAAATTGACATAGCACATAAAACGCTTTAATTATCCACATAAGATATGTCATTCCTCTCAATAGATACATTTATATACTATTTTTAATACTTGCTAGCGCGAGATTTAAATGCACTCCTCAAAAAAAAAAAAAAATACAGAAAGGTAACAAATATTTTTGATTAGTAAATTTCATACAAATAATTGTATCTAGAGATCAATTATTTGTATGAAATTTACTAATCAACTTATACCACTAAAAGCCGTTATAAGGGTTTTTATTTTTATTTTAGGCTTAGGATTATGGTTATTAAAAGTCAATTCGACAGCACTCATTCATTTTATACACATTTAAAATGCTATTATGATATTTATTTCATGCTGAATACTGATTTGAAAGAAGTATTTGCTGTTTAATATTATTTACATATATTTACTGTAATATGCGACGAAATAACTAAAACATATTCAAGGGTTTCACATCTCAATGTCATAATGACGTCATTAAAAAAAAAAACAGTCAAAATTAAATCTCGCGCAAACAATTTAAAATGGAAATAAACTAATTAAAATTTCTTAAACATTTAACACTGCTATTTTATATCCACTCATTTAATTATTATTATATTTTTTATTGAACATGACACTTTGAGTACCTGATTGTACTTTTATAACAACTAAACTGCTGGACTAATTTTGGAGTATTTTTTTTTTTTTGTGAAAAACAAACGCGAAATATATTTTTTTAAATAACTAACAATGATTGCTTAAATACTTACCTACTCTTTTAAAATTATTTAGAATATTATATAGTGTCATCTAGTGGACAAAAGACTTTTCCCCAACATTATGTCCAGCAGTGGACTGATGCAAAATATATTTAACAGCACGCATATGTACATACAACAGTATTTGCTATAAGTACATATGTTTTATATATTTAAGTTCTTACTTTTTCAATAGACTTTGGCTTAATTTTTGGCTTAGATAAGTCAAGAAACGAAAAGCGGGTGTGTTAGTTAAAAAAAAAATAGTTTTTTTTTTTAATGTCAAATTTTTGTCATAGTTTTTTTACTAAGTAGAAAGTTTGGTATCTTTAGAAAAACTTTAAAATTATCTTTTAGGAAATTATGTGTACAATCTTTTACTATAAGAATAGAGAATATTTTTTCATCAAAATAATTTTCTGGTCGAAATATAGCAACGTTTCGAATTAGAAAATCAGACTTAGAAATGGGTAAACAAAAATTAAAGTCATACCAAATTAATGTTGGTCCTGTTACCCAGTAACTGGGTTGTGGAGGTCAGATAGACAGCCGCTCCATGTAAAATGCTGGTATTCAGCTGCATCCGTTTAGACTGGAAGCCTACCCCGACATAGTTGGGAAAAGGCTAGGCAGATTGATTGAACAATTAATGTTAGTGGTACTTTTATGATATAAGTTTTTATGAAAAATTAACAGGTACATTTAGAATGCTCAAACTTCATTTATATTTTCTTTTTTTTTTTAATGTGAAACTGTTTTGCTATATTTTGACCCATTAAGACTGTATAAAAGCTGATATCTCTCTATTTTTGCTTTAAAAATAATAATTTACATTTTTACGAATTTCAGTAAAGCATTAATTTTAAAATACATAATAATATGCTGTGTGTTAAGACAGGTAAAATCGTTTTTTTTTTAATGTACACGTAGAGCATACATACAAGCACAGCATCTTAATAATCAGCCTATAATGTTCCAACTGCTGCGACACAGGGCCTCCTGTGTGAGAGGGAGTGGCTCGTAATACGCCACGCGGGCTATGTGCGGGTTGGTGGATGTCACATGTCTTCGAATTGTTTGTTCTAGGACATGCCGGTTTCCTTACAATATTTTCCTTCACCGTTGAGAGCAATGGTGATGAAATTACATAAAGTGCCTGCAGCAAGTGGTAACGGCCGCGACTTACCGGTCTTAGGTGAGAACCCAGACAGGCGCATTATTTTATGTAAATTATTTCATCGTGAGAAAACCGGCATGTCCTAGAACTAAAAATTCGAAGACATGTGACATCTACCAACCCGCACTGGGCTTGCGTGGTGGATTACAGCCCACTCCCTCTCACAGAGAGGAGGCCGGTGTCCCAACAGTGCAGTGGGAACAATATAGACAATTTTTTTTTTTTTACTTAAGATGGGTTTGCTCTTGACTCTAGTCTAGGTCGGAGGCGACAGAGACAGAGTCGACGATGGAGTGAGCTTACCCAGAAGAAGCTTGTTCACTCTCACTTTGAAGAGATTAGGGTTGTATGCGTTCGGCAACATGATGATTATGTTGTTGTTGTAAAGTACTCCAAAAAATAAAAAAATAACCGAAATAATCCTCATTCCTTTTCGTAAATAAAAAAAAAAAAATACCTATTGATTTATTTTTTTAGAACTATTTAATTTTTGCCGTATACAGGGTTATTTAAATTGGCTAGCTAAACTCCGCAGACGCGATGGGTATCGATATCTAATCACGATAAAATAAATAATAATGTTTTGTTTTTTTTTGGGAGGTCAACGACCGCTGTTAGTGTTGTTACTTGACGTACGAGTGGAGGAATACTGTTTTCTTATTATTCATCGTGTTTAGATGTCGATATCATCACGTCTTTCAGACGTATTTCATGTGATTACAATAGTTGCGGTCGATGACTCCACAAAAATAATCATCAAATTCATTTATTTCTTTGTTATATCAAGTTTAGATATCGATACCCATCGCGTCTGCAGAGTTTAGCTAGCCTAGCCAATTTAAAATAAACCTGTATATTATTTCTATTACTGAAATTCATATTTTCTCACAAAAATTCATATCCATATTGCTATTAACGTGGGAGTTGATTTGTTAAAATAAATGCTAGCTTAGCAAGATTTCACCAGTTAGAACACACATTAATTTAAAACACAAGCAAATATAGAGATGATCAATATTAAAATCTATGGTCCCTACTATCGAAGAATGAGAAACATTGACATTTCGATAGGAAATTATTTTAAAAAACCTCTCAAAACCGGGTCAGTCTGAAATATTATGCGATAGAATTTTGACTAGAACAAGAAAAATACAAAATAATAAGCATATTTTTAAATATTTAGAAATAGCCTAATTTTGACTAGGCCGATATTCTATACACAATAAATAGAAAATTTAGAAAAGAATAAAACAAAAAATAAAAATGGCAGGATATTGTGAGATTGAGAACCAACATTGACTATAATATTTGCCCCTATCTACTTTGTGCAGACAAATACTCGGCATAAACTACGAATAACCGAAAAACTTAACATACTTTTTTCCACGCTGGTAACACTTAATCTTTGGCTTGCCAACAACAAAAACTAATGCACAATATGACAACCCCAGGGTTGTCAATTAAAATATCAATCCGATACAACATTGGTCCGTCACCTTTAAAAAAAATGTACATGTCTTTTTAAACACTTGATAATATTCTTTTCTATACATTAGTGAATTTATTTCTTACTAGTACTCGTGTTCATCCATTCCATTGTTTTGGCCTTGTCTCTGGTTATTTTGATCCTGGTTTTGATTTTGACTCTTATTAGGATTTGGGCCCTTCCCCTGGCCGATTTGCCGGGACGATGAAAAGCAGAGCTTCATTACGAACGGGAATTTTGCACCTGAAAATATTTAAACATAAGAATGAATAAATAGGAAGTCGCGTTGTCACAACCCTCTGCCGAGCGAACATTTCGCACCTTGATAACAAAAGTGGCATTATCAAAACTATGTTTTCTAAATAACTCCATAATTTACTGGCATATTTTCAGTATATATAAAACTTAGAGTAAGAAAGTCAAATTGCAGTCTTTTATTTCAGTTATTTGCTAAGATATTGACCAAAATGCTGCGTCAAAAAAGCTTTAAATGGACATACAGAAAAACTTTAATTTTTGTATAACGCCACTTTTGTTTTCAAGGTGCGATTTGTTCAGAGCAAATGTATGCTGTTCTGCCGATGTTCGCTCAAAACAGAAAACATCTGTTTTCACTATACGCTACCAAGCGAACATTTTTTTCAGAGCATTGTTGTTTTGCTGATGTTCGCTCAAGTCATAACAGAAACTTATCTGTTTTCACTACAACGAGAAAGCGAATGCTAGCTCGCCGTGATATCGTTTTCACTGAAAGAATGAGCGAGCGAGCATTCATTCGCCGAGTCCAACCAATCATCACTGAACAAACATTCGCTCGCTCAAATGTTTTCATTTACTCCGCGAACAAACGCTTGCTCGCTCAGAACTATTCAGAACGCTAAGTGAAAACTCAGCTTTAGACACCTGCAAGAAACATCATGGCGTTTCCGAATGTCTTGCCAACAATTCTACACTACGTAAACCAGAAAAGGTATGCGCTTCGGTAATCTTCGTGTTGCCGTATGAGCGTCACGCCACAGAGGTAAAGCTTCTAATGGCTAGTTTACATGGTGCGAGCTAGCGTGCGAGTCGGCCTACAGAGTAGCTGCAGTGCAGCAACTCGCACTGTGTGGACGTATCATACGAGTTAGTCGCACTTGCGAGTTGGACAGTAGCTAGCATCCGAGTAACTTCAACTTTTGTTTTCACTGGCCTGCTCGCTTTTCCTCACCACTCGCATGGCATCAGCTCGCACATCACTCGAAGGTTCGGACGCTTTCGGCAGTAGTTCGCCATTCAATCGAATCTCTAATCCTTTTTATACGACTTCGGTTATCAGTTAGACACGTATGTATGTAATATTATTGGAACTGCAATATATTCACATATGATGATCTATTAAGGCTTCCAAACAAATATACAAAATTTTGTAGATGTATGTATGTTTGTATGTATGTATGTTTGTCCACGCATTTCTCCGCAACTGTTAATCGGATCGTGACCATTTTTTTTTTTTATTGGCTTACATTTACTTCAACTTAGGGAACAGTGCAAGTTTCATCAAAATCGGTTCAGTCGTTTTCAAGATATGGAATGACTGTTTTCACACGTGTAAGTGTGACTGCCTGGCTTATTGATACGAGCTACGGGTGTGGTGTCAAAGGGAAAACATCTCAAAACCTTGGTCAAATTCTAGTGCAATATTTATAACAAAACTATTACTATATACTACTATAATAACTACTTATTACAAACAAATATTCCAGTTTTTACTAAAAACTAAAAACTAAAAATTACGAAATAAAAATAATTAAAAAAAATTGAATCGACTTCAAAAAGGAATTACTTAACTCAAAAGTATGAAATAACTTTAATTTCGGAAGTCGGTGGCAAAAAAAAAAAACAAAAATACAGATCCCAAGTCATCCAGATCGAATGACGTCACAGGGGGCGATGTTGGTAAACATTTGTGCGATTGTTCTGTGAAATGTATTGGAAAAACAAGATGGCGGCGTTAGATCTGATTTAGATTCTTGAATAACTACACCAGAATGATTCTAGAAAAGAAAATAGTTCCACACTTTTCTGCCAAGATGTCGGAAAAAATACTCAGATAGAACAAATTGAAAAAGTTATAGGAATTATCAACATCCATGGAATAGGTACTATCGGCAAATCGGACGCTTTTACACCTTAAAGTTGCTTTTTGTATAAGCTTACACTGATTCATTGAAAAACGCTGCACTACTATGGTCCTTTGTTTTACGTTTGCTTACGTTTTTAGTTTTGTATTTTTATTTCTGCTTGAGTATAGTTTTCGTTTTTTTTTTTGGTATATTGGCGTGTGCTAGCTTACGTATAGCAAATAATTTAATTTAATGTTTTGTGTTGCGTAATGTACCTAAATTATTATGCGCAGTGTTGTATACATTAAATTTTTTAAATTATTTCTTTAACTGAACAGGCAGGTGTGCTGCTGGGGAGTTTGTTGCGCCACTTCTTCTCCCCAGCTAAAGCACTAGGAAGTGATGAAGGGCGGGCGTTTTGGGGGACTGTCTTATGTAATTTTGACGTTCAAAAAGTGCCGATTCTCAGCCTAGTTTGAATAAATGACTTTTGATTTTGATTTTTGATTTTGTTTTACTTCGTCATAAGTACAATTGCAGCTTTGCAAGCAAAATTGTTGCAAAATTGGAAAGGCCTAACTAAGAAGACCAAAGAAATGGAAAGTGGTTTGTGAAAGAGAGTGATGAGGGCTGATAGAGATACTTATGGAAGACAAAAACATGCTGCGCCGATACGAACGTATTTAGGATAAGGGATTGAACGAAACAACTAGAATCAATTCTATTTCTTTTTTCTTGTAAATGTCGATGTTAATGCCTTTATAAAGGCCTACTTGAAATAAATGATAATAAATTGGGTTTTTATATCGGTTGGATTGTGGATGAGCGACCAAGACCATCTTTACATACCCAAATCCCCCGTGCCTCGGAAACCACGTTAAGCCGATGGTCCCGGTCGTCTTTGACAGTAGTTACGGGTTATCGGAACCCCAAAAGTCTGACAACCAGTCTTACTTACCAACGGGTATCGTATTACCCAGTTACTGGGTTGTGGAGATCAGATAGGCAATCGCTTCATGTAAAATACTGGTATTGAGATGTATCCAGTTAGACTGGAAGCCGACCCCAATACAGTTGGGAAATGGCTCGGCAGATGATGATGATGAATAGGTTTTTCCGTCAGGAATTTCCCAGTAGCACCCCATTGACTGGATTTATGTCCGGTTGATGGCAATAAGCACGCCTCATAACTTAAACATAACCGGCGAAATGTGGGTATGCCTAATCCTTCGGGGGATTACAGGTGTGATGTTAAGTGAATGATTTAACTTGGGCAGAAGGATGGTTAGGGTGGTATATTTACCTGGATGTTGTATAGTTGCGTGGTTGCACGCCATTATCGCCATGACGGACTGGGAAATGTTCTGGAACTCCATAAGGCCTGATGACGATCTGAAATATTACAGAAATTATACGTAAATATTACGCATCGATTTAACAGACTCCTTCACTGGCATTTTCACAGAATTATGTGGTTTTGAGGTTTTTTTTTTTTTTTTCTAAAGAAAGCATTTTTATAAACTTCACAATCCTTTGGTTTTCTTTTTATCAAAATATTATGTATACGAAACCCGAAGCGCTATCTACAGAAGCCTCTTGCTCTTTGTCCCAGTGACGGCGGCGGTGGACAAACGCTCTTAGGGTATTGTGCTGTAATCTTTGCCTGCCTTTGAACCTTGTTGGTAACAAACTACATTAATTCTACATTAATATGACTGTCACGTGTCGATTCACCCCTGCACCCCTACTCACTCCTTTTCCCAGTACCTACATTCTTAACGGCCTCAATTCGGGCCCTATCGAATACCAGGCAGCGTTGTGGCGCTTATTTTTAAATGACGCAGTATCATGCTGAGATATATTTTATTTTTGTTTTTGAAGTTTACTCCTTAAGGTGTAAGCGCCAGGGTAGCCCGCGAAATTATAATTTTCTTAATTGTTTTTGCAGTTTGCAAGTCAGTATTAGGTTGTATGCTGATCAAAGTATGATTCGCGACCGTAACAAGTATGTATTTACAGATTTAAAATCATTAAAGTTATCAATACAACTCTTTAAGACCAGGTAATCCTATTGAATGACTATTTCATGAAATCTTGACATTTGAGGATTATACTAACTTACGGAGTTGTATCAATGATTCTAATAATTATAATTCTGTAAATACATATTTGTGACGGTCGCGAATCATACATTAGTCAACACACAACCTAATACTGACTTGAAAATTGCAAAAAAACGTAAGGAAATTTGAATTTCGCGGGCTACCCTGGCGCTTCCCCCTTAAGAATTGATTTTCATATAAGGCCCCCTGTATATAATTTTTTATGAGAAGTAAAATAATACAAGCGTTAACTTAAAAACGTTACGTTTTTCTGCGCAACGTAAAACAAAACGAAAACCTTTACACCTTAAAGTTGCTTTTTGTATAGCACTGATTCGTTGAAGAAACCCTGCCCCTATGGCCCTTTACTTTCGTCCAACAATAGGAAGTCGATACTGCACAAAAAACAGGAGTAAACTCCAGTCGTGCGTCAGAGCCACAGATTACTATTGTAGTAGCAAGGTCAGAGCTGACACACATACACACACTTTTTTATGTTTATGAGTGTTGATGAGTGATTGGTTTAAATTGTGATCTTCCTGTGCGAGTCCCAATAAATACTTTTTCTTTCTTTAACGTGAATATTGAGATGTTTACAACGACATCAGTCACTCCCGGACTAACACAAGAGAAGGACAGCACATGCACTCACCTCTCGCTCTTGAGCGGGAACTTGGAGATGGTGTGCGGAGGCGTGACGCCGTAGTCCTTGAACACCTGCAGCAGCTGCTCGTCCGACACGTCAGGCGGCGTGTTGAAGAAGTGCAGCACCTGCAGCAGTGGGGTTGTAGCTTCAGTATGACGTCATTACTGGCTGAGAGAGGCTCTTAGCTACATATGAAACTCTGACAACCAGTCTTGCCAAGGGGTGTTACCCAGTAAGTGGGTTACGGAGGTCAAGTAGGCAGTCGCTCCATGTAACTGGTATTCAGCTGCATCCAGTTTCGACTGAAAGCCGACCCCCAACATAGTTGGGAAACGGATGGGCAGATGATGAGGACGTAAATACTGACGAATTTCTAATGGAACCTTTTATCCCTGAATCGAATCCCGGACTCCAGGCTCATTTGTCGCGCTTGTGACCACTGCACCTACGAGGCAGTCAAATACTTTTACTTACAAGTAGTTTCAAATACTTTTATTTAATATAGCGGTAAATACGTCTGACTGAATATACAGGGTGCTCGGAAATTCAACCTATTCCTTGAAAGGGGTTATCCTAGAGATCATTTCCAATAAATTAAGCCCGCCCACTCACCCCACTCGGAAACCGAGTTACGGAAGTTTTTAGATTATTGTTAAAATCTTCAGACTGGTCACCTAAAACAAACAAAATAATTTAAACATAACACCTCTCTCGGCACATATTTATTATTTTTCTGATTGATGATAAATGACTGAAAATAATTAATTTAAAAAAATACATGACCTAAATTCCCATAATTTCAGAAATAAAAGGTCTTGAGTATAAGGAACACCTTCTATATTTTATAATTTTTGATATTTAGACGTCTTACTTGAAAACAAAATGCAGAAAAAAAAAAAAAAGAAAATGGTAGGACTTTATTTGTTGCAAATGACCACTTACCCGGTGAACTTCGTATCCCCTACATTTATTTGTGAAAAACCCAATTGTTACGTATTGGTCGGCACAATAACATATTTCCGGGTCGTAGTGGAATGCTACTCGTTCCAGGTTTACAGGAACACTGAGTCGCTGTATTTCATTGTGTCGTGCTCGCTGTTGTTGTGTTTGGTGTGCACGAACTCGTTCCATTTAAAGCCTATTTACTTCATTATTATTCACTGTGGAACGCAATTCTGCCATACCAATACGCATGTTATCATTATCAGTCTCTCGCTGGTCGTCAGTGCGGTTTGTACGTGAGGTAGCTTATCGGACATTTGATTGACTTCGACGTCCTAAGTCAGGTCGTCTTCTCCTTGGCATTTTAAAACGTTAACAGTAAATAAAGTTCTCACGCATTGACAAACTGATGATAAATTTTAATAATAGTCATGAAATTTATTTATTTATTTTCTTTTTTCGACAATCAACTGACACTTTTACACTTTTTTTTTATTTCTGAAACAGAACTGTTTTGTATTCCAACAAAACAGACCAAATAGAGCGGACCTCATACAGTACAGCACAGCTATGAAACAGACAAATTTCGGAACGCACTTATACACCTATATTTGACAACCAAGTGACAATTTATTATTTCTAAAAAGACAAAAGACAACAAATGTTTCACAGCTAGGAACATTTTGTATTGGAAAATTAAATTTCTCACCGTTTAAACCATCCCTGAACTTCCACAAAATTAGCTAAATTGGTCCAGCCATTCTCCAGTATTAACGAGACAAACGAACATCAATTGATTTATATATACGAGTATATATAATCCCTATCAAGGAATAGGTCGAATTTCCGAGCACCCTGTGTATGTGAGTGTGAGTTAGTTGAAACTACTCATTTAACTGTTTATACTTGAATGCTCACCTTGAGTACGAATGCTAGCGGTGAGTACGAATGCTCGCGGTGAGTACGAATGCTCGCGGTGAGTACGGTCCTTTTCACAAACTGGGTATTAGTCAGGCAGCTAACAATTAAATACCCTTACCTTAGAAGGCGGCTGTATTCTGTTCTTGTGTATGGAGGCAGGGGTTAAAAACCGGTTGTTCTTGTTGCCGACGTAGTCTTTGAACGAGGGGCTCTTGTCTGGCAGCGGGTACGGGTTCATCACCTCTGATAGGTACGCTTGTTTTGAGAAACTGGAAATTGAAGAAAAAATATGGATTATTTATCATTATTAGGAAAAATGAGCCAACTAATAAGAACTAAGAGATGCTAACTAGGTAGTCCAACCGCCTTTGTAACCATGACATTTTTTTAGCCACTTTGAATGAAAGATATTTCCCTGAAGTCCCCACGTATTAGGCTAAGAACTAGACTCTGTCAAGCAGTGATGCAACGAATCTACCCGTTCCTACCCACACGTAAAATAGGGTACGCCCTTTGTCGTGGAGACTAAAACGAGTTTTCAACCATCTGGGAAATTCAGGAAAAAATTAAAAAGTTCAAATTGATCAAAGGAATTACTTATGAGCTAAATTTTCAAGAAATTTAAATTAAAGTTTGTCTTTGTCAAGTCAGATCCGATCTTTTTACCAAAAAACGTAACACCATGTAGGTACAATTCACGGTCGCGCAGCGAGCTATGGAACTATCTCTGACGGATAGAATCCGGAACGAGGTAATCCGGCAGACCACTGTCGACATAGCTTACACAATAAGCAAGCTGAAGTGGCAAGGGCCGGCCATATTAGCCGTAGAACTGTTGACCGTTGGGGTAGACGTGTTCTTGAGTGGAGACCGTGAATCGGCAAACGTAAGGTAGGACGCGCTCAAGCTAGGTGGAGCGACTATCTTCGCAGGGTGGCTGGTAGCAGCTGGATGAGAGTTGCCGGGAATCGAGCTGAATGGCGTGCGATTGGAGAGGCCATGTCCAGCTATGGACTGCTGTAGGCTGATGATGATGTATGTACCTTTATTATTTTTTATTTTTTTTTGTGGATGGGAAATCATCAAATAACTTCTCCCGCTCTGGGTGGAGCGGAAGGGCGTGTCAGACTTTTACTGACTAAAATCCACCCGTGTTCCTTCAGTTGCCTGTGCCAGGGCCACGGTATCTTTTTCAAACAACCCGCGACCCCAGCGGCATGATGTATGTACAGTAAACGCTCAAAAGTCCATAAGCGTGCTAAGGATTACATTGCTATGAACTGTGCGTGTGCCTGTGTGAGCGATGTCTCACTCAACATTCCGCAGATAACACACACTAATGAATTGTCGCATGTCGTCGTACTACGCGAAATAACATTATATTTATGTTGCATTTAGAATACGCGTCATAGTGGCGACGTGTTCTTACCATTGCATTGCTAAAATTCGCATAAACATAACATGTGCTGGTAGCTGTTTGGGCTAAGCAATGGTTTCACGATCAATGAAGTCTGAGTTCGAATCTTAATCACAATGTGGGACTGTTTTTTGTTTCTTTGGAACCATAATAATATATTTGTACTATTTTAAGCAAAAACTTGTTAGATGTTTTAAATGTTCATTTATTATTTATTTTTATAAGAAGTTAAATATTAGTTATTGTATTATTATTTAACTATTTATGTGATTTTTAATTTATCTTTTCGGTGTTGGAAGGTTGAAATAAAAAAGTCGTGCTGAATGGTAACAAAAATGTTTATTCGTTTTATTTACTTATTTATAAAATTAACAAACTTAAGAGAATTGTGACGTTACATTCTTACTAGATAAAATAAGTTTTTTTGTAACCGTTCATAGGATTTTTTGTTGTATACCCACTTAGTCAATTCATAATAACATAACAAAGAAAGGATATTCTAATAACACATATATAATTGTCAATACCCAGATATGGGTATCTGGGTCAGCAGAGTTTATTCAAAACTAGTCTATGATTTAGACGTTATGAACATGTTTTTTTAATGTAACGTCACTATGAATGTATCGAGGTTATAGCTTAAGTGTTCATTTTCTTGACGAAAAGAAGATTGAAACTAAACCTCAATTTAAGATCATTAAATAATTACGGATATGTCAATATTACTAAATATTCAGCTACACCGTCTAATTAAAAAAAAAAATCTAGGTATTAATATTTTGTATAACCCCCATTATTTTCAATACAGTCAAGTAGACGTTTGCGCATGGACCCTACAATATTACCACATATTTCGGTTCCTCTTAAATTTTCCCATACCTCCATGCAATGGATTTTTAATTGTTCTATACACCTTTCATCCCGTGACTCCCACCTTTGGACCATCAAACCCCATAGATTTTCTATGGGGTTGAGATCGGGTGATCGCGCTGGCCATGGAACAACAATTATCTCCGGGTGATTTTGAAACCACTCACACACACTGCTCGCCCGGTGAATAGGACTATTGTCCTGCACAAATGTTATTTGTGTCAACTCATCAGCTGGGTAAATGTTGCGCACAGTAGGTAACATGACATCGTCTAATACTTCTACATAAGTAGAACTGTTGGCGCGTGGAGGAATAAAAGCCAGTTCTCCTGGCCCTGCTGCACTCATCCATCCCCACATATTAATCGTAATTCGACCTGAGTCTGTATTAGGAATTACGTTTTTATCACACCAGCGAGTGTTATCCTTGCGCCATAAATGAAGCCTACCCTTTTGACTAGACTTAAATGTCTTTTCATCTGAAAATATGGTAGTATTCCAGTCAAAATCTAAATAATCCCGTGCGAAACGTAATCATTCTTGTTTATGTCTTTCTGTCAAGAAGGGCTTTTTAGCTGGTCTTCTATGATGCAAGCCTTCAGCGTGGAGAGCACGGCGAACAGTTTGCAATGAGGTATCGAATAATTCCGCAAAGTGTCTCGTTGGTTTGAAACCATTTGATTCATACTCGCCCACCATATGAATTCGCTGCGCCTCGCTAATAAGCGACGGCCTTCCACTTCGCTGTCGACTAGCAAGGCTACCCTCTTCCTCATATCTTTTGATCCAGAGACTTACAGTATTCCTCTAAAACAAAAATAAAGTAATATTAGGCAGCTATAACAAAATACTAAAGAGACTCAACTTTTATATACTATAGATATTATATATATATATATATATATATAATATCTATATTGAGTCTTTGTTGATTGTTGTTGTTTGAGTTGATTTAATATAATAAAATACAAAATACTCTGCATTTAAAAATCCAATAATAAACACAAATTATTTATTTTATAGACCTCATGATGGATTTAAAAAACAATAAAAAGAATTAATCCATATGTCACCAAATAATCTTAGGTATAAATTTCAAATAAAAGATACAATTCAATACTCACATTCAGTCCAGTTTCATTAGATATTTGTGTTATATTAAGACCACTTTTATGCAGCGCAATAATAGTCGCCCTCGTCTCAATATTAATATTTGCCTGCATTTTGAGAATAACCGCTATCTATTAAACCACACGTCACTAACCAACAACTACAACCACGTTCTACTCAACTACACAACGTTCATTCCGATCAAGTTAAATATTCCTAAAACTCATGTCTACCTCACAGAAATCGAAATTATTTATTTAGTTTTCTATGATCTACCTTTCTAACTTTACGAAATGAGTGACCAAGCGAACAAGATAAAGAATATTATATTTCTGTCCCATTACTTCCAATCAAGTAAAAACTTACAAAAAGTCAAGTACTGCATGAGATTTGAACTCACGGCTCACTGATTCACGCATCTATCTGCACGCGCTTAACCGCTAGGTCATCTGTACACATGTTATAACTTTGAAATTATGAACTACAATCAGTTGTTGACGACAATAATTATGCATGTTTATATTCTTGGAAATAGAAGGTCTTAAGTCAAACTAAACGCCAAGCTATAGCTTTGTGAGTTTGCTTATCGACTTTTGGTCGCGACTGTACCTAATATTTGCACTGAGCGATAGTGTTGCGAAAGGGTCAAATCTTCGTATAAAATAACTAAAAGATATACTCACGCCAGTGTCAAGGTGTAGTCTCCAACGGTTACATTGTTGAGGTTCTGCACACACCTCTCCACCGACACGCCGTCTCCCATCTGGACCATCGCCGTGCCTTCTTTAGTCTTCAGAAACTTTATCTGGAATTACAAGCGGTTACCATTAATTGTAAAAGTACGTATATACTTAGGGGTTTCACACGACACAGCGCAATATTCTGGGCGTTCAGAAAACGTCAAAATACAACTCTCTGAACAAAGTTGAAAATCTAAAAATAATGGATTCATCAAAATGAATCGCCCGTGTGTATGTCGCAAGCACGCAATGTGTTAATCCAGGTTACAAACTATTTGTGTGTCAAATTTTATCCAAATCCGTTCAGCCGTTTTTTGCGCTAATCCGGAACAGACAAACAGACAAAAATTATAAAAACTACATTTTCGGCATCAGACTCGATCCCCACAGCTCGTAGCAATTACTACTTTTCAAAAATATTCAATGTAAAATTTTACCGTCACTTTTATTTTATGTATAAATATATAGATAGACCTTATACTCCTATAGACCTTTGTACTCCTAATTATAATTATGTATTTTTTTTATGTATTTTTCTGTGTGTACATAAATGGTAAAATAAATAAATAAATAGATTCCAATTCATACAAAGCTAAACACGAAAGCTAGCAACGAATTTATAAACAGTTTAACTTACTCTAACAACGTTTCCGTAGAGACAGCACAAGTTGAACAGTCGATCCGCATTCACAGTCTGCGGGTCCAGTCCGTAAACCATCATTACAGCTCCTTGCTGCGGGGGACCGCCCTGCGGTAGCAGGGGACACTTTAGTGGCATCAGACATTACATATAGAGAAGATAGATAGAACACATTACAAATACAATGTAGAAGATACATAGGTTGATACAATGGGCGATCTTATCGCTAAAAGCGATATACAGTGTCTAATACAAGGAAATCATTTAAATAGAGGTAGAGTTAATATAAATGGAGAATGAGTTCGTTTAAATAAAGGATGAGTTCATTTAAATGTAGGATGAGTTGCTATGTTAATAAGTGGGCTGACATACTAATTTGTTTTTGAAGTAAGTATTAAAACAATATGAAGAAAATGTAAGCAATTAATTTTGATAAAAGGGGACTGAATTTAGCTCCTTGCTTAAGGGGGAAGCGCCACGGTAGCTTGCGAAAGTTTTTTTTCAAATTTGCAAGTCAGTATTAGGTTGTGTATTGATTAAAGTATGATTCGCGACCGTAATAGATACGTATTTATAGAATTATAATCATTAGAATCAGTAATACAATTCCTTATGTTAGTATAATCCTAATTGTCAAGAATTCATGAAATGGTCATAAAGAGTTGTATTGATGACTTTAGCGATTATTATTCTGTAAATACAACTTGTTGCGGTCGCGAATCATATTACGATCAACATACAACCTAATACTAACTTGGAAATTGCAAAAAACGTAAAATTCGAATTTCGCGGGCTACCCAGACGCTTTCGCCTTAATTAAATTTACTGTAGGTTCGCATAGCCACTCAGAAAGTTAATATAAGCACAATATTTTTTCATCAATTTAAAGTAAACTGTAACGTCCTTTTTTTGGAAACAAATGTCTTTAATCCGAAATATACAAATACCCCCTGTCTATTTCTATGCCTTCACCGAGTATGAGGTTATAATTACCTGATTCTGTGGCATGTTGGGGTGGTGCATAGGCGGGGGCGGAACGAACCCCTCGCCGCCATAACCTTCAGGTCCGTAACCGCGACCGTCACGCTGGAAGGAAGAAGACAACATTAATTTACATATTATACAGTTAAAACAGAAAAGGTAACTTTCGTGTTTCCGAATTAGTACGAACGTAGCGCCATAGATTACCCAAACAGAGGAAAGCTTCTAAGTTTTGTACTGCCTCGGATTATAGTGTTGCACATAATAATATTATCATAACGCATTTAAATAAATCATTTATTTTGGACACTCGTAAACATTTTATAAACCTGCCAAACTGCGTGACAGTTTGTCGGCAGGATTAGCGCTCGTCTTAAAACATTTGGTATAAGCAAATTAAACATCTAAGTAGGTAATAATTTAAATGAACGAATTTGGATAAAGCTTTCCCTCTTTTGGATTACCTACTCCGGTCGCACCTCGTTCGTCATCTGTCACTCAAAAGTTTTTAAAAGTATCTTGTATTAATCGCATAGAGTTCCTGATCTACAATTTGTCAGCGAGTTTATTGACCGAGCGAGAGAAGCATCTCTGCTTCAAGTCTAGCAAAATTTGCCTTAGTCTGTCAGTTTGTTGCTACTCCTCTACAGGTTGTATTTTACAACCGATCTAGACGAAACTTTGTATACAGATTTTACGAGGTTATAGAATTTTTTTGTCGTCAGTGATTTTTTAATGTAGCGGTACTTCCTCCAAAAAGGGGCAAAATGGGGGCTTCTGGATATCTCCGCCTTATGAGATCCGATTTCGATGGTTCTTTCTTTAACTGAAAGGTAGTAACTTTAAGTTGGTCTCATAATTTTGGTGAAGATCTGATGAAAAAGAAAAAAAAAAACATTGTAAATATCACGTTTTATATATAACTTTAGTGATATATTAATTGTTGCAAAAAACTTTGTGCTCGCGAGGTCTACTATTCGCAGAACTACTAATATACCTCGGGGATCGCTACGTACTGACTAGAGAGGAAGCGATAGAGATCAAGAGAAGGACTCAAATGGCCAAAGCTGCGATAAGTAAGCTGACACGCAGGACAGAAAAGTCTCTAATATCATCAAGATGAGACTAGACCGGACACTGGTTTTCTCGATTTTCCTTTACGGCTCAGAGTCGTGGACGGTTCGGGCAATAGAACGGAAAAATAATTATAGACGCTTTTGAGATGTAGTGTTGGCGAAGAATGCTCCGCATACCATGGACCGCCAAGAGAACGAATAACGAATTAATCTATTCTCGAGCATGAGATAGACTATCGACGATCTGTTACCAAAGTTTTATCGGTTATTTTGGTCACATTGCCCGTCGGCAACCAAATATCCTTGAAAAGTTTGTGGTGATTGGCAAGGTAGATGGGAAAAGACTTCCAGTCACCTAAACGCTGGTTAGACCAAGTAACCGCCCGCACTGGACTCTCTGTCACGACCGCCCTGAGAGAAGCGGTACTCTTGTTACTTCTTTCCTCGAAGTTTAGGTATATATACTTTACCTATTCCGACCTCTGAACATCATACATAAAGCGACGAAGGCCTTTCAGGGACACGACCTTCAGTAATGAAGTACGCTCCTGAGTTCCTGACGGAAACCCCAATACCACTTTGCTCACCCGGGAACCGAACCCAGCAGACGTGCTTTCAGTCAGTAGAATTGAGCTTCTCTTTAATCAAATTATTTGTTTTGCGACGCATTTTTCGCAGCGCAAATATCGCATACAATAATCTCCATAATTTTCGTACCTCCAATAAATTTAATTTTTTAACCGTCATCATTTAGGGAAATGGGCCTGCTGCCACCAATAAAATGATACGTTCAATAACGATATCAATTATTACGAAGCAATACCAGTTTGATATTAATTACTTTCAATTTGCCTTCATATAATGATAAGCAAATTATTCAATTTAATCGTTTATAAGGAAAACGAAGTGAAGTGTGATGGAGTGATAAAGAGTGCCTACTAGTTTTTCTTACTTCCACTCACTTCACTGCCTTTGAAAAGGATAGGATACCTATGCTATCCCTTTATTATCAGTGGGTTTCAGTAAAGACAACCAAATCCTGGTTTCTGAAAGGCTGATTTAATGTTTTGTCAATTTTATTTTTATGGGGTGGCAGAAGAAAAGGGAGGTCTATACGCAGTAATGGGTGATGCCGGCGGGCTAACATAGTGATGATGATGGTGGTGATAAACTTTATAAAAACCGACGATGATTTTCTAGATTTTAAATAGTTAGACTTCAACGCCAACTTGGCCAACACAAATTCAAATAAGCTTTCGGTGACAAAAGATAAGACGATGTAAGTAACTCCTACTTTTGCTGTGCCCGACAGGGTACCTACCACCTAATTCTACACGTGGAAGCAATAAATATATTGAGTATTGAGTAACTGCTATCACCAATCTTAGCTTGGTGATCACACCAATATTAATTGAAGACGAAAACAAATAAGAGTCTGTTCAATTCTAGGTTAACGCGACTTTTCAACTATTTATGAGAAAACTAACAGCTTCTAATTTTGGACAAAAACTTTTGGTATTGACTAAAGATCATTATCGTCAGCCTAGCCTTTTCCCACCTATATTGGGGTCTGCCTCCAGTCTCACCGGATGCAGCTGAATACCAGTATTTTACCACAACCCAATCACTGGGTAATACGATACCCCTTGGTAAGACTGGCTGTTAGGCTTTCGGGCATCTGACGATGTGACGACTGTCAAAGATCCACGAATGACAACCGGGACCACCGGCTTAACGTGCTTTCCGAGGAACGAATGGGTCTTGGTATGTAGAGATGGTCACCCATCCACGGACCAACCCCGGCAAGCGTAGCTTAACCTGATAGATCGACCCGTGCGGCTGTTAAGATCGACCCGTGCGGCTGTTATTACTTAGCTACGAGCTCCTCATATATTCCACACAAACAGCACAAAAACTATTTGGATCATTTAAACATATCCATTTATTTATGGATGATCTTGGTCATCCATCCACGGCCCAACCGCAGCAAGCGTAGCTTAACCTGATCAATCAACCCGAGCGGCTGTTATTACTTAGCCACAAGCCCCTCCTCTTAACTAAACGATATACCTAATAAGGCTGGTGTTACACAAGAGCGTGACTAATTACCGGATGATGTGGAGGTGGTGGCCCGTGCCGATCTTTCATCATCCCCGGTGGCGGGGGCCCGCCGCTGCCGTACTCCATATCTGTGGAAAATTAAGAAAAACTGTGTTAATATGCAAACTCTAAAATAAAAAACATATAGGTTTTACAAATAGATGAATTGATTGACAGAAAGGGTTGCTTGCACCATTCCTACCATGAATTCCTACCACTAGGTATAGTGAGAATTTTCTTCACAGTTTAAACTGGTAATTTCTTTTTAATTAATACCTACCTACTGGTAGGAACAGTGAAAACAATCCGATAGAAATTACGTCAAAGTTTCCTTACTAGTCAGTTGGTAAGTAGATGTCAATAGGGGCCAAAGAACAATACGTATTTTTGCCTTACAAAAGGATTATATGATCTGTCTCATAAGGTAAATTTTCCTAGTTGAAATTACTTACAGGGAATAAATGCTTTCGGTAGATGAGAAAGCATCACCGATAACACCGGAGGAATAGCTGATGCTATTTTCCTGATCAATTTATTTCGGAGTGTTTAAAAATCCTCCAAGTTTGACGATTCTCCTATATGTCAGGCGTATCCTAAGCAGTCAACACCATAACCAGTCTGCCGTTTAGCTAATCTTTTCACGACACGAGTTAAAACTCGAGCCGACACTAAACCTAAAACATTATAACTAAGAAGGAGCACGAATCTTCTTCACAAGAGTGCGGACAAGATGCTGTGCCATTCTGCTATTAAACCCACAGGTGCTATCAACATGCAGGGTAGGTTTCAAATGAAAGTCGAGTGTAAGAAAACAATGTACTTTATTGTATAGCTGTTTGACAATAATTTATATGTACTGTAAGCTATGTATGTGCTAAAGTCTATGTATTTACGTGGCTAAGAATCAATGGCTTTGTAAAAGTTGATTGTTTTTTGTGGTTAAAGAGTCACGGACATCAATTTTTATTATAAAAATAAATAATTCCTTCACTCAATACTGTTTTTATGAAAGAAAAAAATGAATTCTTGAGAGAAAATGCTTAGCTACATAAATATTATGAATGTAACATACAGTGAAATATGAATAAATAATGTCTTATGACGATTTAGTCAGTATAGATATAATTGTATATATGTAAAACTTAAATATATTTATAAATTAATGATACGAAAAATATATAAAAACTTATGTACATTTTTATATGTATGTAAATGTAAAATGTAGGCAAAAATAATAATTGTACAGTTCTTTCAGCTAGAATATGTTTGTATAATGATGATACTTTTGCATAGCTTTTTAATCCGTGAGTATATATAAAAAGTTAAAACTTATTTAGGGCCGATTTTTCAATCGTCAAATAACTTTTATCTTGGGAATTAATGACGGTTTGACATATTTTCTATACAAAAGCTGTCAGAACGTCAAACATATTCCCCAGATAAAAAAAGTATCTGACGATTGAAAAATCGGCCCTTAAGAAGAATCAATTAAATTGTGGTTGTTACAGATAATTCTCAAGTCCAGTGTCTCTGTTACAATTTTGTGAACACACAAATATATTATTGGGATAACATTAGTACTAACACAACATTTTAGTAACTACTAAAAAACATACTTATTTGAAGCTTAGCTACTTTAATACTACACAATTTTTTGATTTATGTTTGATTACTTAGGTGTTAAGAGGAAAAGGAATTTCTCGTTTGATATTTTGTGAGATTCTTCAAATAGGTTTGTTTGATAATCATATAAAACTTCAGTACACAAAGGTTTGTTGTCAGTCACAGTGAATTGATTCTTAAAACATGCTTTAAAACACCTTCGCGCACAAACTTCGCACTAAACATCATGCGGTCGTCTATACAGACGAGATCACGTCTAAGTCACATTCGTGTAAGTTCAACAGGAAAGTTAGCTATTTCATACATCCAAACGTGTTTTAGGTCCAATCAGGGTCTATACACACCGTTCTGCGAGTGTTCGCAGGAAAGCTGGCTGTGTTGGCTGCAAGAGTCCTCGCTGCAAGATCTGGTTGTAGGCGGAGCTGTTGTCGAGGCATCTGTCGATGAGCCGGGATATCAATCCAAGTCTTTGGTGCTTTGGTCCGAGTGTACTTTTGATGTGTATTGTTCTTGAGACATTAATTTGTGCAGTATTTTTTGACGGTGTTGCGTGATTACTTATATTAAAGTCTTAAATTGTCGTCGAATAAAGGTGTTTCATTGGAAGATGTGTGACATAAAAATGTAGACCAAATAAATTCAAGCAGTGTTTACCCATTCAATTATTTTATTGAGTTTTTTTCGCAAAATATATACGTAAAAGTTTTAAAAATTTCATCACCAATATGCGGAGCACTGAAAATGTTAAAATTCCACATTAATGCATTTTATATTTCGCATTAACCCCATTAACGGATATCAATAAACATTTTAAGAGGCGCTATTACGAGCGTAATTGTTTAAAAGCGTTCGTTTTACGCGTGGTTGAGGCATATAACCGAAGTGTAATATAATAATATGTATTTTAATGTTTTCGCTAATGTCAATTTGGCGTTCACTGTTTATGGTGTTGTTATGAATGGATGAGGCGTGAGTTTAAGTATTTATGTAAGGAAAAACAATACGTTTTTGAAATATGAGGAGTAAGACAATACTTTTACTTTTTACTGCAACATATTAAGTTATTTATGTAGCCCACTGCAGTCCACTCGTTTGATGCCTATTTTACCTGTTATTTGACAACGGTTTCTAGGATTTTCAGATGCTTCTTTTAAATTATTGTCATCGCCAGTTGCACCAATAACAATGGTATTGGTCATCCTGGCGAAGTGTTCGTATGCGTGTGTACCGTCAGTAGGTCGTTATCATTTTCTTAAAGAAACAACGCAAAGTAGGTAAAGAGTGCACAACAATAACTGATTCAGTTCTAATTAAATAAAGAAATATTCTCCTAAAGCGTATGGCAAAACGCGTATGAATATTGTGGCAACATTAGCTTGCCATAATATTCAACAGTGGGCTGGCAAGAGCTGATAGACGTACGCTTTTCAGCATGAATTCTAGCTGCCGTAGCTACAAACATTTTTTTAAACATTTTCATAAAATGTTTCTTTTGGACAAAATAAAAGAAACAGGCATAATATTTTCCAATTTCAGTCGCGTATAAAGAGACAATTTTTATTTCTGTTTAGACGCAAAGCAATGAAAAATTATAAGTGTAGTGTAGAAACAAATAAGGTTAATTTAAAAATAGCCGAGTCTATTCGTATGTTTTAGTGACATCTGAGCCACATTCTGAATTTGGCATTTTTTAAGACTCCTCAGAATAAATTGAGGTCGAGATATATATGTATTATATACGTATATGCGCTCCTCAAGTGCATACCTATAAAGAAGTGACAAAATCATTATCTTATGACACAGCTCATCTGAGCCCACCATACGATATAAATGTTTACCATCACAGGTGGATGAAAAAAGGGGGTGAAAGCGTTGTACCATCCATTTTTAAACGGCATACAAGCAGGTGTGAGCGAAAAGTGTTGCATCCATCCCCTATTTTAGTAGGGTTGTGTTAAACGAGGATCGAATAAGGGACAGCGTAGACCGAACAGCAAAATCCTCGAGCATATTCTCTGGTGTTAAGTTTTGAGTGAAAAAAATCTTGCAAGCTATTTTGAACTCTACTTTAATTCTTTGACAGTCTTTACAGAAGCCAGAACCCTTTTCAGTAGTGCGAATTTACACCTAAGCTACGCTGTCAGAAGCCAATAATAAGCGGTCTTGCCAAGAGAACGAAAAATGTTGCTTCCATCCCCTATTTTAGTAGGGTTGTGTTAACGAGGACCGAATAAGGGACAGCGTAGACAGAACAGCAAAATCCTAGAGCAAATTCTCAGGTGCCAAGTTATAAGTACAAAAAAAAAAATAAAACTTGCAAGCTATTTTGAACTCTAAATTTTTTTTGATAGTCTTCACAGAAGTCAAAATCCTTTCCAGTAGTGAGATTTTACACCTAAGCTACGCCGTCAGAACCCCGAAAGTCTGACAAGCGGTGTTACCAAGACTATCGTGGTACCCAGTTGTGGAGATCAGATAGGCAGTCGCTCCATGTAAAATACTGGTATTCAGCTGCATCTGGTTAGACTGGAAGGCGACCCCAATATAGTTGGAAAAAGGCGGGGCTTGCTCGTGACAGCATAGATCTCATCCATCGCTTTCCATCACGCGAGATCGAGGTGAAGAGCTGGCCCATATCGCCAAAACAAAAAAAAAAGGCTAGACAGACGGTGATTTTAACTGTTGTTTAGTTCATTATCAACTTATCAATGGAGCACTCCTCGAGCATTGTACTGCACAGTCAGCGCTGCTCCTAACACAGATACGGCTGTTCATAGCCGTATCTGTTCTTCTGTCAGTGAAAGAAAGATACAGTAATGAATTTTTCATTACAACTGAGATTTCTTTTTTTGTTTGTTTTGCTTCGGAATCCTTATAGTGGGGACGTACTGCTCGATTTTTGCGACCTATTTTATACCGAATAAATTTCATTTCTAGAAGTTGTATAATATTCACTAATCATGAATGTGAGAGTCAGCCGCCGCACCCACGAGTGGCAATCCAAAGTTACAGCGTATCAAAGTCGTAAAAAAAACTTATAAAAAAGTAACTATGGGACGAGTTTTGGGATCATCTTCTACCCAAAAAGGATTTTACATAAAGTATAGTACTAAGTGTATAAGTATTTTTTGCAGTATTTGATCCTTGTCAGCAACATTCTCGCTCAGTATAAAAATACAGGGTGTTTTTTATCCGATTGCCAAGGACGGGTTATGTTTTTTTTTTATGAGGAAATGTGTTCGATTCCCGGTTCCGGCAGAAGGTTTTTCAAAAACAAAAAATGCACTTTTATTTTCCTTCAAACTTGAGGTCATGGTTCCTTTGACTGCTTTGCCTTACCTACTACATATGAGTTTTGAATTTAGCCCTGCTGTGTCATCGCAAGAATCAAGTTTATTTACGTGACTGACATATTATATACGGGGGAATATAATATGTCAGTCACGTAAATGAACTTCCATGCAGCTGACAATTTTTGTTTGGGTTGAAGATGATCCCAAAAACCGTCCCATAAGATATTGGCGCGGTATGAAATTACTTTTTTCAATATTTTTTTAATTCAGTTTTTTTACAAATTTGACATACTCTAACTTTGAACTCCCCACTAATGGATCAGCTGACCCTCAGATCTCGGCACTAAGGAAAACCATTTTTGGTATGATTTTCAGCCGGTATACTTTTTCAAACTAACGCCACCGCTCGTACTAATTCTCATATTTAGAAGTCGTATATCGGAATAATGTGAAAAGTGTTTTTAACCCCCGACGCAAAAAAGGGGTGTTATAAGTTTGACCGCTATGTGTGTCAGTGTGTCTGTTTGTGGCACCGTATCTCTTAAACGGGTGAACCGATTTGGACGGGGATTTATTTTTATTTGAAAGCAGGTTTTCTAGCGGTGGTTTTTAGACATGTTTTATCGAAATCGGTTCAGCCATTTCAAGATCATCCGCTCTTTTCTAGTTGATGAATGGATGTGAGCATCTTCCAGAGAGTGGCAATTTGGTATTGTGTTACTTCAATGATATTAGAATAACATAGTAATCTTGAACTGATGCTGCAGCATTACCTGGAATTTGCAGGATACCCAACTCACTTACCGACTTACAGCAGAGGTGTTTGTGCTCAATGAAAGGCTCTCAATGAATAGGTTATAGATAGATGGCAATCAGAGTCTGATGATAAAGTATCAAAAAAAAAAAAAAAATTAGGGTAAATTGGTGTCGGGGGTTTTTAAATTTAACTTGTTTTCCTTTAGTTTCGACTTTGTTTCGTAAAATCACGGGGATTTTACTGGGATGAATCTAGTAAACAGGTCGCAGAGGTGGAGAACGTAAGCAAACTAAACAATTTAAAATGTTGTGTGTTATACAAAAATGATCTCGTAACAAATTAAAACCGATTTTATCGATTGTTTGAACGAAATGAATTATGTGTTTTGCCTTGATGAAGAACATTAGAAATAGAGTGTGGAACCCTTTACATACACATTAAATACTCACGCCTTTTCTCCATGGAAGGCAGAAACAACACTTCGAAAAACATTTGTTTTGTGTATTGTTTTAACATTCCATGTCTATAGAGTCGGAAGTAAGCACAACATCCTGGTTATGTAATCCATTAGTCAATTTTAAAAGGATTAATAAAATAGACTCGGGCTCAATTCGAACTTTTCTAAAACTCTATTTAAACCTTCTACACTTCCGTACCATACAAGTACCTACGTTAGTATAAAGTTCTATCATCATCATCATCACGAAAGACGTCCACTGACAGCTCGACATAGGCCTCCCTCAAGCACCGGTTCTGTTAGTATAAAGTACATACTCAAGAAAATCATTGAGGGCACGCTACGAGCCAAGCTGGCAGTTTATGAATTATTTAGAGCTAGCCACACCGGTATATGTCAGACCATGCCAGGGTTGCCACGGATCGATTGTGTGTGCATTTTATAGGTGGTTGTATGGTGGGCCTTACATGCGACGGAGAATTTTATTTCAGAATATACATTGATGTGATGAATAATAAATGCATAGTTTCTAAGATATTTTTAACTGGAATTTATTAATTCAATAGCGTTATGTTCTGAGAGAACTCGCACTTGGTTTAGGTGAGCGGGGGTGTGGATTAGAGATTAAAACAGACAATGTTTCAATTTATTACGGATTTTACATTCTTCGGACACATACAATGGATAAGAGAACACGTAATTAGTTTGATATCTTGATACATAGTTTATGATCACTGAGTTAGAAGAAAAGCTGCTGTTAGCCTTGTCAGCTTTTATCATTTAACTTTATTATTCTAATTATTTATTTAATATTTATTCTAAATAAGGTAACTCTCCAGCTGACAGTAAGTATTCTAGTTTCTCTGCTGGTAATTTTAATTTTGTTGTCAAAATACAACACAAGTTTAGTGTTAGAAACGCTATCTGATAAGCGGGTTAGCGAATGCATTATCTTATTTGAAAACACACCACATACCTACAGCCCAGTTAGCATAGAATCTAATTTCTACCAAAACACACGGCGCAATTTCATGTTTAACAGTTACAGTCGACGGTATTGCCAGCAACACTGCGGTATTTAAATTTTATCGTCTTGCAACCCTGGGCGTTATTGCAATTCCCGACGGTACGTAGGGTATCTCCCATTCCGCCGTTGAATTTCAACGCGGACGGACGCCTTTCACTCTCTCGCTTTTAAATGACGATGTTTCTTTTTTATCTACGCTCGTTTTGAGGTCTTCTAGTTTACTTCTTTTTTTATAGTTTTGTTTTATGGAAAGGTGCGACTATAGGTAGGTGTTTAATAGTGATGTTTCAGTTTGTTTAGTTTATGCAATATATACGAGTTTAAATTGGGTTGCAGACCAAAAACTAAGTTAAGTTAGTTTAGCAACCTTTTTTAGTAAACTATGCATAGTTGTTGGTGTGCACGCGACAAATTTTTAGTTTATTTATTAGCTGGCTTATCTTAGTTGTCTTAGTTTAGCTTCGGCATAGCTTAGTTTTCAGTCTGCAACCCGCTTAAGAATCTCTTCTATATGCCAAGTTTGAATAAGAAGTGAGTAAATTAAGAGTGTTGGATATGCGTTAGTGTTTCTGCAATAATAATAGGTAGAAAACTAAAACATCACAATAAAATAAAATTATTACAAAACGAAATGAAAAGAGAATGTTTTAAAAACTACCTACCAAAATCATACGATACTTTTTCGTCATATTCAATACTATTCATGCATTTAAACATTTCCATAATAAAATCTCAACCACCAATAGAACCATTCAATATCTTTTTAAACCCAAAACGTACGGTTTTGAACTCAATTCCCAAGCCGAGGTCGGATTGAGCCCCATTTCTGAATCGTTTAAAACAAATTTCGCTTTTATTCAGAATGCCTCATTTGGTACCGTGTGATCCGCAATCTTTTATGCATGAAATTTTTCAATTCTGTGCAAAATTTCATGTTTTCAGGAAGGGTTTTACGATATTTTTATAGTGTAGCAAAAATATTATCTTATTTGATGATTCTTAGAGTATTTTAAAGAATTTTTTTATCTTTATTTTGGGAGTAAAATATGTTAAGTCGTTTCATATTTCTGCAACTTTCTGTGGAAAGATATTTCTGAAAAATAATAGGACATCACACCACGCCTGTAATCCCCGAAGGGTTAGGCAGATGTGCACCTATAGTACACCACCATTTCACCAATTAGGTTTACGCCCCATGTAACAGGGAAAGTATTGCAGCTTTATTTACTTTCGGGGATAGCTTTGTCTATTTTTGCTGAAATAAACAAACTAGTTAATTTGTTGTAAAATAGATGCTTACATTTTAAAATCGACTTAAAAAATACAAAACGTCCTCAACTTTTACTAGGAGGTTAACAAATTACATCAGTACAAATATCACGACGCATACTCAAACCAAAAATGTTTTAAACGCGAAATTCGCAACCAAAAAGATGAATATATTAAGATATGTATGCAAAACACGTGAATTTTACAATTTCAGCACTTTCGCTGCACGAGAACGTCCCTGTGGACGTTACATAAAAACTACATACAAATATATACACAAAATATCTGTATATTTTGTGTATATATTTGTATGTAGTTTTTGCAACACTTTGTTTGGTTTTGTAGTGACACAATACATATTGTACTGAACGTTGAAATTGTGGAAAGAAAGATATGAGTGACTGTGGAAATTTAAAATATTTTCTTGATATTTTGAAAACGTATTAATATTAATACGTAAGTACGTACAATTATGCCTGTGACACCCAGGAACTAACCGGCAACCGGCGGCGTACGTGTATGCCCAAATGAATGAACGTAAACGAAGCCAAAAAGGAGTAAGGATCGTGTAAGGATCGAGCAGGTGGCGTCCTGTAGCTCCTGCCTATCCCCATGGGAAAAAGGCGTGAGATTATATATGTATGTAGGTATGCCTGTAAATCACTAACTGCAGGGCAATACAGATGTTGAGTAGGTACTGATTTACCATGTTAGCTCAACGGGTGTTGGCGACCTCAGACAAATGATTGTAAACATCATAGAGAAGTTAGAGAAGTTTCTAATTTCACAAGCTTCTTGCCCGCGTGTGTCCCCCCGACCCACCCCGTCGCATCGCTACTCCTTCCCGTGCTATTACTTCGCTTTCGCTTAGCGTTCTTTCCGACTATTTTCTTTTTGCTCGGCTCCTAAGAGTCCTAGCGTGATGTTAAATAGCCTTCCTCAATCTAGGATATCAAATGCAAAAATAATTTTTCAAATCCGACTGGTAGTTACAAAGATTAGAGCGTTTAAATTAAAAAAAAAAAAAAAACAAACAAACTTTAGTTCAGCTTTACTATTAATATTGGTATAGATAACGTGACCAAACGAGACTGCTACTATTCATTTTTATCAGATCACGGGTCTGCATAATACCTACTACAAGCTTTTTATTTATATAAACATATATTAGTAAAAACGCTTTCATTTTTGATGTGTAACATCTTTCCTTCCGCTTTCCTGCAATCTGTGGGAGTGATTTCATGAAAAGGGACGGAAATGTGTAACAGGAAGCCGGGGAAGCGCGCGCTATTTGATTTGACCAATGAGCGCGCGCGGTGCTAGAGTTGGCCGTCAGACGGTACCAACCCAAACAGATATAGTCAGATTTTACACGTCATATACGACTACTGTAAGGCTCGCTCTAAATTTTTTTAATTTCCAATCAAACCCTCAAGAATTGTACCCATAGGTAAGATATAGAAAGGATGAGTAGAAGTTCACTGACAAAACGCATTCATTTTATCATTTAATAACGTATCGTTCCAAAATCGAACACACCAGAATCAACCAGTTCAAAGTTCAGCATTGGAATGAAGCCGTGCGAATTAGAAGCTTTAAACTCGGAGTAATCCGGGAGCATCGACGGGTTTTGAACACTGAGCAGTTGGATTAATGAACGTGGATATTTGGAATAGAGGATAGGTTATAAACATAGATATATTTCTATAGTGATAAACGAAGCGATTACATAAACAAATGGTATTAAAAGGGATTTCTTAGTAGAAAAAATATAATATGGTATCAAGAGCCAAAATAATGTATATTATTGTCCCACTGCAGAGCGAAGGTCTCTTCTCATACAGAGAAGGAACGAGCATTGATCACTACGCTTGCTCAAGACGGGTTGGCGATTTCAGGCTTACATTGACTACTATAAATCCAGGTTTTCTCACCATGTTTTCGTTCACCGATGTCAGTAATGTCCAAGTTAAACTTAGTACCTAAACAATTTCAAGTTCAATTGTTTGTGAGTGAAAGCGATCTGATACCGTATTATGACGTTTTAGAGCCATTATACTCTTACTCATATACTCTTTAAAATTTTTGTCACTACATCTTCTTATCTTGAACTCTGGATATCATTCCGTTTTCCTTTCTCGGAATTCGTTTTCAGTGAGGCGCGTCCTTTTCCGCTGAAATAGAACTAACATTGACTGCTCAATGTTCAGGATGCAACGCGTGTTTGGCGACAAAATGGCGAATGCAAGGGGAATTGATCCTTACGGTTTATGCCCCTTAGTTTCTATGACATTTGAGGGGCTCATAGCTAAATAATAACAGCCGTGTGACCAGTAATCATCCATTCATCAACATAATATCGAGACTCGTCCACACTTCGGAAAGCACGTTTTAGGTCTTTTGCTCCCGGCTGTCATTTGTAGATCTTTTTTGTTCCGTACGAGTAGTCAGAAGCCCGAAAGTCTGTCAATCTGTCTTACCTTAAGCTACGCTTGCCATATAACCACATAATTCTAGGCAGGTGATGAATGTTTCTGGACAAAGATGATAATAGCTGGCAATAAAGAAGATCGGTCGATATTGACCGGACCGCCTTTTTAAGGTCAGTTTTAGATTCCCGGTCTCCACTCAAGGACTCGTTGGCTCCAACGGCCCGATGGTCTTTCGACAGATATGAGATATGAAATAATACAAGCCAGTGCTACTACAGCTTGCTAACACCTAATTTTGACCCTCTGGTGGCCTATGGTCATCATCACACACACAGTCAATCCAACGTTTCTTTGGTCTTTCCCTACGTGTATAGCCGTCCACATTCCTACTCAAATCTTTCCTGACGACCTCATTCCTCCGCATCACATACCCATACCACCCAACCGATTTCCACACAACTTTTCAGTCACCGGTGTCACTTTCAGACTTCCTCTTATATACTCATTTGTTATACCCATCCATTCGCGTAACACCACACATCCCTCTTAGTATTCTCACCTCAGCTGCAATCATTCCTTTTGTGGCCCAACATTCTGATCCATACAAGACAGCAGATCTCACCATCCTAACCTCCTAACTATATAAATGCGAAAGTAAGTTTGTTTGTTACCTTTTCACGCCTAATCCACAGAACCGATCATCCCGATATTTTGCATATACGTTGTCACGTGTACAGAAACGGACATAGGGTATCTTTTATCCCGAAGAAAAGTATTATTCCCGAGGAAAACAACAATAACGTTCTTATGATAATAGATGGCGCCACGTGTCTTTCGAATCATGATTAATTATATTACTTATAGAAACTTTAGAAGTGTGTTAGGATTTTTTTTTTCCAAAAACCACGCGGGCGAAGGCTCGAGCAAAAGCTAGTTGTTTAATAAATCTTTCCCTTCTTCTTCTCAATCTTTGTGGTGTGTGCCGAATATACAGCCTGTCATTTGGACAAAAGCTATTATATCATAACAACCTCTAATTGGTGAATGTCATAATGGCATGCAAGCTACTTGAGTAAATTCGTGCTAGTAACAGACATACGTGCTTACCCGCTTAGTGGAATATCTATCCTCCTTAGAGTTATATTCCAGGTAATTTCATTTAGGATCTCATTTTTCAGGGAACCTCCGTGCATGGCTTACTGCGAGGCCTTGATTTTGTCAGTATTGATTTTATTAGCAGTGATTTATTTATTTGTTTCTGCCAGGAACTTTATGTTGAAGTTCTTTTACCTATCTAAACACTAAACTCTTTCAAATACAAAAGTTATTTGCGGTTGTTAAAATTATTTATTTATTTATTTATAATGAACTTGATTGAAGTCCAAAGTATTTTTTAAGTTCAATTGGCTTGTTAAGTTTGAATCAATCGTTTTGTAGTTGTTATTTTATTTAGAAACGCTGGAACTCTATGACCATACTCGTAACAACAACGTCAACAGCGACAGCCGGTGTCGCTGAAAACCAGCGCTGTGGCTCTGTCTCGCATAAGGTCGCAGCATTATGCTGAGCGATGGCAGTTTTGCGTGGATGTGACGAATATTTTCTCCCAACTTGTTTTTTTTTTAATATTTTTGTTCGTCGTGTTTACCGCAAATAAACGTATTTTTTTTTGTTTTCTAACACAGTCTTTTTTATATTACACAAATACGAAAATGTATTTTTTTTTTCTTGAATCGTAAGCTTGATTACTGATTATTAAAAAAAAAGTCATATCATTTAAATTTAAAGTTTCTCAAAAAAGCGTAAAAGTTAGATTTTCCGTGAAGTCAATCATCTATCAATAGACTAGAATAGAGTATGTATTATTTGCTACCAATACCTATGCTTTGTCAGCTTGCATCTCCAATCCTAAAACGAGCATCCATTTTAAACGACCCTCCCGTTCATTTTGCCGAACATTCTGGAAACTGTGACAATCTAGTCAGAAGTTAGACGATTTGTGAAACTGTTCAGTACTTTTCACAGCTCAGTTAAACTTGGTTCTGGTAAATAGAAAACTTGTGCTTCGTACGGTTTTTGGGACATGTTAATATGAGAAATGAATGTGAAGTATTTTTGCTTCGTGTATCTTCTATGCTGCCAAAAGTGAAGTAGAGAATCTACTTTTACTCTCCGTCTGATATATTTTTTAGCTTTGTAGAATGTTTTTCTTTTTTTTTGACACAGAGTACCAAATGTTCTATAACAATAGGATAAACAAGACTTGAGCTGGGCAGAATATCGTTTTTTTTTTTGACGAAAGTCCATAAGAAACCATGTAGTGTGATTTAAATGTAATTCAAAACGCGTTTCCATGATTTCGAGTAATAATAAGAAAAAACATTTTAGCAAAAAATAATACAGACTTCCTAAACAAAACACTACAAAGTGAAAAATAACTTTAATTTCGGTAGTCGGTGTCTTCGGTTTTGTATTTTCGTGTTATGCCACCGATTAAAGTTATTTTTCACTTTGTAGTGTTTTGTTTTGGAAGTCGGTCTTATTTTTTGCTATAAAGTTTTTATTTTTTGCTTTTTCCTACTCCACACAAATTGGAATACCACTACCTGCTATGTAAATAACAGTGATAGGAAGTCACCAAAAACATCATCCAGATAAACTAAGTGGGAAAGCTATGCATTATTGAAGCTAACTTAAAAACCCCAAGCAAAGTTAATAAAATTTATATGGGACCACCTTGGAAGTATTCAAATCGGAAGTATCTAAATCAGTCCATCCGTCTTTCGAGTAATCGCGTAATAAACATACAAAAAAAAAAAAAAACATACAGACGAACTGAGAACCTCTTCCTTTTTGAAGTCGATTAAAAAGGTGATTTTTATCAAAACCAAAGTATAATAGAAAGATGCTATCATATAATTTATATTACCTTCTACGGTACCTACCAACGTATATGTACGAGTATACTCGTATTTGGCTATATTCACACGAAACCATCGGAGATAATTTCGGCAGTCCGTCGTGTGAAAAGCTCTAGGTTTTAAGCCTAACGCTACGGTTGAGTTCAAAACTAGTCCAACATTCCCAAAAGTTGTACGTGCAGTCGTATAAATACCTAGTGTTAGGCATGATTTGAGGCCATAAAAAATGACTATGTGTTTGTAGGTGTATAGCAGCTCAAAGCGAAATGTTAACAAAACTGACATTTTTATTACAAAGAGTATCGGTAGTTAATTTAGATTATAATTCGTTTTTTTTAACACTGACGTCACAATGGCATTCTTGTTATTTGAGCAGACTTACCTTTCTACCGCACCGTCTGACTCAACAAAATGTCAACGCAAAAGTTTGTCACAGAACAACAAAGTTGGTAGACCAGAACTACACACACAACCAACCATTGCATTATATTTCTGTCTTCCATGGGTATACTGGTACAAAATTCTACTTACTGTAAGGCTGTGGCCTCCCGCCGGTGTACTGTGGAGACTGTAGGAGAGGCGCACTTCTCTGTACAGGCGGCACTTCATCTGATACTGGGGACAACGGAGAAATAACGATAAATATAACTTTGTTACCATTAACATACTGTAGCGGGTACGGGATGCGAGCACAGGATCGGTCAGAGCAGAGGGTTTAACCTTGGTTTTCCTAGGAAAGCGGCTCCGTCATAAAAATCTGTAACTTTCACCAGTGACTTTAAGGTGTCAAAAATTTGGACAGCCGTTATTGTGTATCCGTTCACCGTTTTTTTTTTTTGGATACCAAAGCTTTACGTAGTTGTCAGACTAAAAGCTGTTGGTACTTTTTGGAGGATACATCTTTGGACGCCCGTTTTTTTAACTGCCTTGCCAGACAAATACTAGGCCTTTGAGAAACTGTCTCGCCTTTTGGAAAAAGCGGAGGAGCGCCTCAATAGTGACTCAATACTTCTTCCGTGCTCTCTTAGGATATACTGATTTTTTTTAGCACACCACTTGTAGTCTGACAACGACGAAAAAATTAAATAATAATGATTGACGTACTGGTTTTAGCCGCATCTTGATACACTGGAACCCGCATACTTTTCGAAAGATTGGCTGTTCCTGATAGCGGTTTAGTGACAAGGAGAAATTACTTAGACCTTAAAGTAGAGGAATTTGAGTTCTTCTTACAACCTGGAGTTGGAATCGTCTATCGTCTAATCCCCAGGAGATTGGCAGTTGGCCGAGATTTTTTGCCAGCACCAACAAACAAAGGCCTCAATCAAACCATGTTTACAAAGAATACATTGTTTGTATTAAATTACAAAATTTAATTATAAATACACTTTTATACGTCAATATTTTGGTCAATGTTTTAAAACTAGATGGCGCCGGCGTTTTCTAGCTCATGGATGGAGGTCATGGTCTCTTTTAAATTCAAAACATAATACGAGTATTATTATAGTTGTATGTGAGTGTAACAATGCAGGGCCATGTCTGGAAGGGCCTTTTGAAGAAAGAGCCATTGCAGCTTTGAGTTGACCCGTTACAACAGACGGCATGCGTGCATCAGTCATCGTGTAGCTCAACCCCATTTTAGGGAGCTCAACGACTCGTCACACGACGCTACCAGACCTGCAGGACATTTGCATAAGCCATATACAAAATACTCAAAACCGCTACACAGATATTAAAGTCATGTATTCAATCTAGCCTGCATGGTACTCACATGAATGCGAGATACGAAGCTCTAAAAAGCGGAATCTTTTCAAAAACTCTTTGTAGTGCTGTAGTAGATGGAAAAACTCACATAAGATCTCATGCCGCACTTCAACATCCACTCTCACACCACAGGGTGTTGTCCAATGGAATTTAGATAACTTCCAAATCGGTATGTACGTTCGTTTGTAATAGTCGTTGTATACCACCGACTGGGCAGAGACCGCCCGTCCGAACGGCCGTCGCTCCATCAGCCAAGCAGCTAGTGGTCAGTACAGCGGTCAAAATAACTAATTCGATCGACTGGCAATCAATACTGTCTATGTTTGGACGTGGCCTTCGGAGATGTAACTGGCAAGTTGGAGTGACAGAAGGTTAAATGTCTTACAGAAAGTTGCTAAAAGAAAATTGTAAAACATTGCAATTCCGTGCAGACTTTAGCTAAAGAAAACGGCAACCCCCACTTTTTTGTGTTTTTAGATTTCCGAACGTTTAAAGAAAAGATCACTCTTGTGTTCGTCTGTCTGTCAGTCACAAAAGATTTTATCAATTCAACAGGCAGTAATGACACGGATTCTAGCCGGAACACTGCAATGTTGCATGACGGTAGGAATACTTAAAGTTGCAGTTACTTAATTAAAACAAAAAAACCGGCCAAGTGCGAGTTAGACTCGCACATGAAGGGTTCCGTACCACCTTACAATATTTGACAACAAATATTTGGAAATAATACTTCAGTTAAAACAAAAAAACACGTTTCTCGTATGGGCGGATTCTGGCTGGAACACTGCAATGTTGCATGGCGGTAGGAATACTTAAAGTTGCAGTTACTTAATTAAAACAAAAACCTGCCAAGTGCGATTCGGACTCGCACATGAAGGGTTCCTAGCACCTTATAATATTTGACAACAAATATTTAAAAATAATACTTCAGTTAAAAAAAAAACACGTTTCTTGTATGTAATCCCTTTAATTTGTAACCTAATTTTATCTTTATTATTTGTTGTTATAGCGGCAATAGAACTAGATACACAATATGTGAAAATTTTAACTGTCTACCTATTACGGTTCATAAGATACAGCCCGCTGATAGATAGATGGATGGACTGGAGGCTTAGTAATAGTGTTCCGTTTGACACCCTTCGGGTACGGAACCCTAAAAAGCTACATTTTCATGAATTATTTTACACAAAACATTTTAAATGGTGAAATTTCTGCATTTACTTGAGCTGTGACATTAAAAACTAGTGTTCCCTGCATCGAGCTCATGCATATTGTAGTGTAAGGCGCGTCGCTCACTGGTAAGTCGAGGCGAGGTCGCGGCGGCGGCGTCGCGGCACGGTAGCGTGGAAAATACCCCGCACCGGTCCCCCAACCCCCGCACCCGTGCACCGCACGCCCGCGCCTTGACGCCGCCGTGACTGTAGCTCATGTGAGCGACGCGCCTTAGTTAACTGTGTTTGTCCTTATGTCAGACTATATACGGAAATATTGATTTCACAGATCTACAAATTTTAACTTTGTTATCCCCTAAAGGATCTGATGACAGATTCTGGGGTATTTTGATATGCTGATTACGAATATGAATTCAGTTTTTTTCCCATCGCATCCAGTTTTCCCGGAAAATTCCTTTTTTATTTTTACCAAAAAACACTTTTGTTAGGAAACACTTTTTTTATATATATCTATACATATAAAAATGAATCGCCGAAATGTATGTACGCGCATAGCTTCCGAACGACTGCATCAAATTGCATACTTCTTTTTTGTTGTGTTTGTCAGGACAAGGTTTGTACGAAAGAAAATGTTTGAAAAGTTGTCGGGAAAATTGGAAAATTCGGGAAAACTGAAAGTGCATTTTCTATGGGAATTTTGTATGAATTATTGAAATTTCGACAGGACGTTTGTCGGATCAGCTAGTTTGTAATGAATATTTAGTATTTTGAATCCATTAAGTAATGTATTGATTAAGTAGGTACTTAACTGATTCAAATCACATCAGCCAGCCCATGAAGCTACCCGAAACCCGAAGCCTTGAACCTAATGCTTAAGCGATACAATTGAAAATCTATTAAAGAAATTTGACAGGTTGTAGTAGCTTGATGTGCTGGCGCCTGTACATGACTTCTATACCGAAATACATGTTAAAAATATTTTTCACGAATTCGATTATATTTGCCACAAATATAGCAGAAACTGTCCGAAGACTTTAAACCGCAAGTGTTTAATTAACCTTTTTGTTATAGAAAAAAAAAAAATGTGTGGCAGGAATTCACAACTTCACCGAAATAACGACCTCATTAACAAATGACCTTTTAAAATTTGACGTTTTTTCAAACTATCAATATAGGCCATTAACTGAATTAGATAAATTCTACTAAACCATTAATGAGAATCAGTTGACAGAACCTTAATGAAGATAATTAGTACCTTTTGCGAGAAAAAAAAATATGGTTATGACTGAGTCCGCTTAGGGTACTTTAGTAAAAAATAAAAATGATAAATAGTAAAAAAAAAATCTGGACGTGATGAAACTTTTTTTATTATTTTCCCGTTATCAGCGCCCCAAAATCCATTGGAATCAACCGTCAAACCTCGGAAGGGGAGACCCTGGAGAACTGTATTTTAATGTGTTTTACACGTCCACATAAAATGAGTTTAAAACTTTTTGTAAGTACTTAATTTTTCATTTAATGTAGGTGCCTAGTGAGAATAGAAAGCACCTGCAAATGGTTACAAATACTATATCTATAAAAATCGATGTGTATAGTGTATACGTATGTTCCCTATGGACTCCAAAACAGCTGGAGCGATTTTGCTGAACAAGCAAACGGCAGAGCGATCAAACGCCGTCTGACTGACGTTTTTTTTTTTTTCAAAGTGATGGGATTGAACTTCAAGTGTAACAGAAACGATAAAATAATCGAAAGGGTTGAAAGAAAAGCTTTCGGTTATTTTTATTTCATTTTGATTAGAATAAAGTGAAATTGAGTAGAGTCGATTGTCATTTTAAGAATAAAAACCGGTCAAAAGCGAGTCGGACATGGTTCTCATACCCACGGGCGATTTTTTTTTCGCGCACTGGATTTTCAACGCTTTGCTCACCGGGAGTTAAAAATCCAACAGTGTGTTTTTTGACTCCCAGGGATGCGCTTTATTGGATTCCCAATGCTCGGGTCAAAAAACCAGTGCGTCATAAAAAATCGTAGCGTCAAATAATCGCCCGTGTGTATCTGGGCTTAGGCCGCAGCCGCACTAGCAAGTGGCGACGATGGATGAAAAAAAAATCATGTCGCTTATAAATGTGACGCGGTTATCGCCAATGTTTGTGGAATGACAATGATTTTATCAGTGCGGCCGCAGCTTTAGGGCTTGAATACTTTTAAGCTGTGACAATAACGTTTTTCCATTCCAGGACCAAGACAATGCACAGTTATGAATTTTAATTTAAAACTAACACGATTCATACGAATCTCAACTAAAATATTGTTTTAAATCAAAATTGATGTCTGAAAATGAAGCCGTAAAAAAATAAAAATCTAAAGCTAAGACTCACCGTGGTAATGGGATGTGTCCGCAGTCGCCCATCGACAACCCACACCAGTGCCTTCCCTGCACATATAAAAGACGAACACACTCTTTATTTCTTTCTCAAAAAACTCAACAAAAAGTTATCTATGGTCACCACGCGTAGCGTTAACGGTGCATGCCAATTTTATTACAGAAAGAAAGCTACAAAAAATAAACATAAAACGAATCTTTTTTCGAATGTTTGTAACATCGCTTTGTATATCGTGATTGAGACAAATGTGTCTGTGTTTCTTGATTTCTCTGTCTGTTTGTTCGGTGATCAAAACGATATACAAAATGTAACATTTAAATAAATAATATTTTTTTCAGAGTGTGTTTGTCATTAGTCTTATATGTGCATGAAAGATATTATTCATATAATAACATTAATATCATAAGCTGAGGTAGTACAGTCGAAGTTGGAAGCTGACCGCTAATCAGCGGCGACTTTTAACCGTCCGACGCAGTCGCGATCGCGCGGCTCTGTCAAACAGGTAATTTTAGCCGCTCATGTTAGATTACAACAAAGTTTAATAGCAGATTCGTACTTAAAATATATCTAAATTAATAGTCTGAAAGCAGAAAGAAGTAGATGAAAAGAATTGGTGTGATGATATCTAATCTGCAATTAAACTTCGAAAAAGATCTTTTTTAATCGCGGTTTTGAAAAACCGCGATTAAAAAAAAATCATCATGATGTTTTTTTCTTTTCCGCAACAATGTAGCGGTCAACTTAGAATTTTCGGAAGTGTACTTATGTATGTTAGCAGTAGGTATATAAAACGGTATAGTGGATGCATAAGAAATATTTTGTATAAGTTAACAAATTGTAATTTTAAAGCAATGACAGTGAATTCATAGCTTTAAGAATTATCATTTTGCCAAGTAATGTTATAGTATATGCCTTTCAGGAATAAAGAACAAGCACTATTTAACTGGTAAAAAATACACGAACTTTGGAGATCGTGCGAAAACGCGTTTCTCAGCCAGCTTTAAATTCACATTTGCGAAAGCATTATTTTTATCTATGTCGAAGTTTCATTTTATTTTACAATGTAGGTAGGAGAGTTCATATGAAATTACATTTTGAGGAATCATCGAATAATATCTATCCATCATCCATAAAGTGTGTGGCTCAATTTTCGCATTTTTAACAATCTCATTCTTTTTCGCACTAATGAAAAAATGGCGTCCTTTCTGAAACGTTTTGAAAGCTACTGAAACTGTGACACTAATAATGTTAATGTAAGCAGTACGTACCAAAGTTGCTGATGCCCATGTTTCTGTATATCATGACCTGTTGAATATCATAATGTGTTCCGTGTGATAAGTATCATGCGAACCTTATCCGAAATAGCTCATCGAAAAAATAAGTAATTGTATACAAGGTGTAACTTAAATAATGCACGATCTCTTAAGGGGTCATTGGGGTCAATCTGAAATCGCGAAAAAAATCAGCTGTCCCCTACATTTTAACGAGGTATGCGAACATTTTTTTCGCAATTTCAGGTTTGGTCCAACACTAAAAGTTGTTCATAATGTTGAGTACAATGACCTCTTACGAGATTGTGCGTTATTTAAGTTACACATTGTATACAGCATGTATCTGAAAGATGTGGTCAGGGTGTGGTACAGATCATCAAATGGAACAACGGGACCTACATCGCAATCGCGAAAGAAATATCAACTGTCCCATACAAAACTTCAATACTTACTAGATAATATTTTTTTTGCGATTATGATGTTGGTCCCATGGAGAAAGTTGTTCAGTTTGATGGTCTGTACCACACCCTTAATATGACCACACCTTTCAGATACTTACATGCTGTATTTTTCTCTGATAAAATACCACGATTATTTTGAGTTGTGATGTCTTGTTGTGTTCCTATTTATTTGGAAAAAGTTATTAACACTAAACAGTTCACACATGCGAAAAGCAAAAAAAATAAATGTGTAGGTATTTAGCGTTTTCTATTTACAAAGTGCGTTAACTTCTAAACACTAGAGCAAATAAAAAAAAAAAACAGGTTTATATCAAAATCGATGTGCAGACAAGACAACAAAAATGTAAACTGAATTATTTTTACAAAAACATGACAACTTTTGCCCTCTAAAGTCCTGAAGTATTATTAAACGACTCAAAAAAGGAGGTTCTTAAACGACTTCAAAGCGAGTCGGACTCGCGCACCGAGGGTTCCTAACCCATCTAGGAATACACGTGTTATGTATGTTTTTTTTTTTTTTTTCAAGATATTATCCATCACCGTAATTCAAAACACACCTTGTATAAATTCCAATCATTTCAATCCCAAAACTCCTCTTGGTATACATGTCCATCTATTTACGTACGCGAAGTCGTTTTAACCCTAAGAGATAACAAGACCTCTCAACCCGTCAAACGCTGGTCTATTTCCTACCGCCACTCGAGTTGCCTAACCCTTCATGTCCTACCAATCGGTTTCGGTTGAGATAACATTGTAGTGAGGTCAGTTAGATCCGAGTTAATTTATATTCAAGCGTTGTTTGGTACAATGTTGTAAGTAAAACCACATGACGTTTATGAGAAAAAAGAACAATATTTTTGATTTAAAAGAGTGTCCATAGAGTTTCTTGCCCGTTCTTCTACATACATTGGAACCAGCACTTTGGAATGGGCAACTAGCTTTATTTTTCTAACTCAGACTCTTTGACAATTCTAACGTGTCTGTAAGGTTGGTTTAATTGAAATGCTTAAATGATTACGATTAGGGAGGGGCTGCTAGATAAACATTTGAGGATGGATTTCAGTTTAGCAAAAGAGTCAAGTGTGATCTTTACTTTGACTCTTTTTCTAAACTTAAATACATCCCTCAAACGTTTATAGAGCAGCCCCTAATCTCTATCGATATTAATTTGCTTTTACGCATTTCCATCAACGTTTACCTAATTTGTATTTTTTTTTTTTGTCAATGTTTACAACTTTTATCAAAACCATGTATTTTTTTTTTATTTTGTAAATTTTCTCAATTTTATTAATTTGATCATTTTAACCAAATGTATTAATTTTATCAATTTTATCATTGTATCAATTTTATCATCTATATTTTATTATTTTTTATGTTTTGTAATGTAACCAATAAAATCCAATTGTATTAAGAATTAGCGCTTATTACTATGTAAGTTAGCTCTTTGATTGTGGTGTTTACCTATAAGTAATTGTTGCACTGTAGGATTGTTTTAAGTATGTAATTTTTGTTATAACTAGGTGTAAACAATTGTTGCCTAATAAAAAATAAAAAAAACGACCAAGTGTGTGTCGGACCACGCACAATGAAGGTTTCTTGGGATGAATTTATCCCAAGAACAAATTTAACATTGTAGTTGAAAAACATGTTCTCCTATACATTCCACCTGCAATTGTAAGTTTGTACGCACAATATAGAAAGATTTACCATGTTATTTTAAGACCACAGACTTGTTATAGGTTTTCCTGTAATCTATAAATTTATATAACTATTTACTGTATTTCTTTTTTTTTTCAAAATTTTAGGCTCAGTAGTTCCGGAGATAAGGTGTGTGATAAATTTTCGTCAATTTTCTTAAATAACTTTATAACAATTTATTTTAAAATAATATAAAAATATATTTGAGACCCCCACAGAGTAAGCCGTTTCATTGATATGTCACATGGTAAAATTTGCAAAACTTTCTTATTTGCCCCTCAAATCATTTATTTATGTTACACGTCCATCTTTGGGTCACAGAAATTCATTAAACTTAATCGGTCCATTAGATTCGGAGCAAATTGGCAGTGACAGACGGACAGACAGACACACGAGTGATCCTGTAAGGGTTCCGTTTTTTCCTTTTGAGGTACTGATCCCTAAAAATGATATACCGTGTCCATGGTTTCCTCATTTTCACATTTAAATGGAAAAAATGTACGTGTGTGTATGTGTTTGACTTGCCTTTCTTTTAAACGACGTTGAAAGCGCTTGTGTTTGCGAAGCCTTACTTACTGCAGCAGCATGAATATTCGATCAAGTCCATTATACGTTTTCCGGGCAACTTTTCCAATTTTCCTTTTCCTAAATACCTTAGTCGGACTAATACGAATATTAAAAAGTCGGGAAGTGTCGTGGGACACCCGGTTGGAACGAAATACCCTTTGCTGTATATTATTTATTAATATAGCGCCATCTATTACAAGTTTTTAGAAGCTAAAAACTTATCCTAACTAATATTATAAACGCGAAAGTAAGTTTGTTTGTTTCTTTGTTACTTTTTCAAGCCTAAACCACTGAACCGATCATCATGAAATTTTGCATATACGTTGTCTGGTGTACAGAAACGGACATAAGGTTATATATACCCTTTCATCCCGAAAAAAAGTACCGTTCCCGAGGAAAACAACAATAATGTTCTTAATGATCATAGATGGCGCCACGTGTCTTTCGAATCATGATAGAATTATATTATTATAGAAACTTTAGTAGTGCGTTAAGTTTTTTTTTAATTTAAGTAAGTTCCTAATACATTTTGTGTGTCGATAGGCCGGTTTTTCATCATCTTAACTATCCTAACTAATATTATAAATGCGAAAATGTGTTTGTTTGTTGATTACGCTTTCACGCTAACACGGCTCAACAGATTTTGATGTAGTTTGGCACATGGGTAGACCATGACCTGGAGAAGGACATAGGCTACTATTCATACTGGATCGCAGACGAAGTCGCGGGCAACAGCTAGTACTACCTGTATTAAAAAACAAAAACTAACACTTGAAACTGACTTTTTCGGGAATAACGCTTTTTCATTATGTGAAGATTTCTAGCTAGTTCTCTCTAGTTCCAGAAAAAAAAATAACCAGATCGGTCCAGCCGTTCTCAAGTGATTCGCTTACCAACGAACAACATTTCATTTTTATTTATATAGATTATAACCAATAACTACATAATTATAATAACTGACACCTGTCAAAAAGTTTCACCAAATTATCGAACTCGACAAACGGATATAAATATCGGCTAGAATATTGGTTATCGGTAAAATATTAGTGGATGAACGCGACACCCCATTTTTCTGCTGTCCCTATTGACCCCATTTTTATCGTCGATATACTGTAACCCGTAACTGTAGCTACCGTAAGTGTAACTCAACTCTCTTAGTACAATGATGTATGATGAATATGAGCAGGACAGATAGACAAAAATACAGGGGGTCCTGTACCAGAAAGGTATTGTCAAATTTAAGGGCGTGGTAAAGACCATCAAACTGAACAAGTAGTTTCTCCATGGGACCAACATTGTAATCGCGATAAACGAATCAGCCGTCCCATACATTTGCGTCGAGTAGGTATTGAAGTTTTCTATTGGACCAACTGTCCAATAGAAAACTTCTTCTATAATGTTTTCGCAATTATGATTTTAGTCCCAAAGGAGAAAGTTGTTCAGTTCCACACCATTAAATTACATACAGGGCAAGTTGGTGTTGGATAAGAGGTAAGAAGATTTGGTGTTAGAAAACAAGTACTTACATTAGGAAAAAAAAGTTTAATTTTTTCAGACATAATTATAAAAGTGATTCTTTTTTAACGAAAAAAAAAAAAAAAAATTAATTTGCAAAAAACATGTGTATACACAGACATAGGTGCATAAGTATATGTAGGATGACAAAATAGAAACAAGGTAGATGTGCTTAATACATGTTTGCCAAACGTCATGCAAATCTTTAGAAAAAATTAATTTTAAGTTAATTAATTTTCAAATAATTATAATTAACAGAATAAAATCTTTATATAAATTTCAATTGTATATAAGTAGAATAAATATGTTAGTCATAATAGTAATAAAATATCATAATAACATGCCACAATTATAAAAAATAAATACAAATAATAGTCAAAAAATCATAATAGCAAGTACAATTATAATTAATAAATTGAGAATGAATTCAATTTGGTAACTTATCACCTGCAAATAACCAGTGAAACAAGAAACTAAAAGCTAAAATAAAAAATAATAAAAAACCAAAAGTTTAGTAAAAACACTAACAACGGTCGTTGACCTCCCAAAAAAAAAACATCAAATCTTTTTATTTTATCGTGTTTAGATATTGATACCCATCGCGTCTGCGGAGTTAAGCTAGCCAATTTAAAATAATCCTGTATATTCGACATAAATTGAGACCCGTTTAAGGGTTCAGATTCTAAATATTATTTCTTAGTGCACTAAGACGCGGGGTAAGCGTAGAGGCACCTCTAAGCACATCACCTTAACGTTGGCCCACTATTTACGACACATCCTGTTAACCTGTACCCTGTGTTACCCTGTTTATGTTTTGTTTGGTTCCTTAATTGATAAACAATAAATAATAATAAAAAATGTCAGATTGTGCAAAGGCTATGCAGATTATGAATTGCCAAGAGGGGTCGACCATAGATAATTCAAAAATGTTTGAGTTTCAATGTCAAATAATTTATTTTGATAAGCCACACAAATACACTTTTGATTGTCACTCACAAGAAATTAGAACAGCCGGTCTATTCTGTAAAAATTTCACCGTGAAAACTTAGGTGAAGTGAGCTTGAAGAGAGCTGTCATTCCACCTGATGCTATGGATTGACACTATTGACAGCTCACTCGACGCTCACCTCACCTAAGTTTTCACGGTGAGATTTGATCAGAATAGCACTGCTGATGCTTGGGATTGACACTAATATCAGCTCACTTAACCTATGTTTTCACCGCGAGATTTTTATAGCATAGCACTACTGATCCCAGTTCACTGCCGAAAATTTGTTTTTTTTTTTTTTGGAGAAGAATTGGCAAGAAATTTCATAGTAACTCTATTTTGAAAACGTTCTATATTATTTTGTATTATGTGAAGACGATCTGGAATAAAATTACTAATAATTCTGTGAACAGTAGACCTCACGAGCACAAACTTTGCAACAATTAACACGAGTATACCAATAAAGTGATTTAAAACGGGATATTTACCATGTTCTTTGTTTAAAAAAAAAACACGGTAAATATTCCGTTTTCCTTTCGACGTTCCACATATACACGACAGCAGTCGCAGCCATGCCGAAACATTGATGATTTGGGTAGTCAAAGCAGTTCGAAAACTGATTGAAGCTACCGCGCTTAGCCAAAAAATTCATGGCAAGTGGAAAGACGATAATTAAACATAAATAAACAGCTAACCCGCAACTAACTAACTACTGTCTGTTAAACAGGACACTACTTTTGAAGCTACTTTAACACTTCGCTCGCTCGGTCAACTATACTACAATAGGTACAAAGAATTAAAGAACATGATGGATTTCATGACACACAACCCATAAAAAGTTTCAATTCACACCCACACCGTACAAAAATCAACCCTCCAAATGCTGACAACCTTGTATTTATCACTTGGGGGAGCCCAAGGGCGAGTATTTTTGCTCGCTACCCTGCACGTATTATATTACGTGACGGTGAAGACTGCTCTAGATTGACTCAAGATACGATATAAGCAGCAACGTGTATGCAGCTTGTTTCTGCTCTCTCGAGGAATGGCACAAGCTGTTACGTGACTAAAATAAGCTGGTAGATGAAAGTCTAAGTTTTTTATTTGTTACACGTAGATGCAAAAAATTAAAAAAAAACCGGTCAGGTGCGTGTCGGACTACGCACAATGAAGGGTTCCGTAATTTGGATGAATCCCAAAAACAAACTTAACATTGTAGTTGAAAAACATGTTCTCCCATACATTCCAACTGCAAATGTAAGTTAGTACGCACAATATTGAGAGATTTACCATGTTGTTTTAAGACCATACACTTCTTGTAGGTTTCCTGTAATCCTGAACTATATTCTGTATTTTTTTTTTAAATTTTAGGTTCAGTACTTTCGGAGATAAGGGGGAGGGGGGGGGGGATGGTCAATTTTAGTATATTTTCTTAAATAACTTTAAAATTATTTATTTTAAAATTATAAAAAAAAATTGAGACCCTCACAGTAAGCCCTTTGATTTGACAGATCACACGGTACAGTTTGCAAAACTTTTTATTTTTATTTTCTTATTTACCCCCAAAATTGACCCACATATACAAAATTCATTATTATTTACGTTACACGTCCGTGTTTGGGTCACAGAAATACATATGTGTACCAAATTTCAACTTAATCGGTCCATTAGATTCGGAGCAAATCGGCTGTGACAGACGGACAAACAGACAGACAGCCACACGAGTGATCCTATAAGGGTTCCGTTTTTTCCTTTTGAGGTACGGAACCCTAAAAATGTATAGAAGATCACGGGGTAGACCTGGATGAGACTCATACAGGCCAGGGAAGCATGGCACGAAAGGAATCCCTAGGCCTATACTCAACAGTCGGCAGAACAACGATGCCGATGAGGATGAGGTGTAAAAATACCCAAGTGTTGTAAATGAAATAGGTAGCAATAAGATATCTCTATTTTTTGCCGTTAATAAAGTAAATCTGTTGGGGAAGTGTCGAAAGATTTAAATCGTAATTTGGGGAAGATTTTCTTATGTTATTGGGCGGCCATAACGGCCCAGGCTGTAAATGGTCACCATCGGCCATGGTCATCTGGAATACCAAAAGCATCGCAGATGTATTGCCGTCTCGATGACACCGGCACTCATACCGTTCATATCGAAACACGGCAACTCTGCTTGGCGGCAGAAATACGTCCAGAAAGACGAGCTCTAGGAGCTCTAGGGATCTTGTGGCGGCATCTACAACGCCACATGCGAAGTACGCATCAAATACCTGACGTCACATAAATCCTGTTGACATTAACCGTCGGGGGCAGTAGCCCACCAGACACAACACCCGTCATGTCGGAGGATACTCCCTCTACATATAGAGGATGAATGAACTTTACACCCTGTTCCTCATACCTCATAAGATTATAATCTTAGTAGATAGAGCTCGGTGACCTGTAGTAGTCAACAAGTCACCGAAGACGGTTCCATTTTTAGGGTTCCGTGCCTCATAAGGAAAAAACGGAATCCTTATAGGATCACTTCGTTGTCCATCTGTCTGTCTACCTGTCTGTCAGTCTGTTAAGACCCTTTCTCTCAGGAACGCGTGGAGGTATCAAGTTCAAATTAATATGAAGAACCCCCCTCCACGTCCATAGCACGTCTATCCATGTCATCTACGGTCCCTTGGTGCTCTAAAGAATCAAGCTTCTAAGTCAACGCAACAAAAAATGCGACAAATATTTTGATACTCGCAAATAAATCAAAAATTTCATGATTCTAGGTCAACGGGAAGTACCTATAGGGTGACCTAGAATCATGAAATTTGGCAAGTACTCGTAGCAAGGTCAGCAAAACAATAAAGGATAAGTCCGAAAATAGTTAACTTATAGTTTTATCACATTAAAAAAATTGCCATTACAAAATTAAGTTGCATTTGGAGAATTGACTGTGACATATCGATGTATGGGAGAACATGTAGAAGGAACATGTTTTCCAACTACAATGTTAAGTGTGTGTTTGGGAGAAATTCATCCCAACTTCAGAACTTTTTACTTTAAATTACCACATAAACGACAAAACCTTCACAGAATCAACCCCCAAGGCATTCTCGACCCCCAAACACAGGTCAAAGGTCCTAAGAAAACAATAATTCTCTACATTTAAGCTTTAAAAAGTGATGAAGGGTCGAGTTACTACGTCGTCGTATTGACCTCAAATAAATAATACCATTAGGAAATGAGGTAACGCGCCCTCAGGGATAGCTGGTAATGAATATAAATTGAGTGTCTTATCGGTGCTGACTTACTTTGAAACGGGAAAGTTTATGCGTTTTTATTAAAGTTGAAAGTGAGTATACTTTTACAACATTGTTGAATTTGAATGTAAAGCCAGCGCCAGACGTAGACTTAAACATATGAACACTGTCTTGTTTGGAGACTGCGTGTTAATCTATTAATAAAAAAATTGCATGCCGTAAGGTTAAAATGTATAGGGACTATTTATAAAAATGCCATCTTATCTGTTTATCTACATTACAAGCAAATAAATGATTTCTATTTCTCATTAGCAGCCTGGACTCTGGATTTATTATGCGTGGTTAATGACAACAGACTCGCCCCTTATTACATGGGACTTCCACACAACTGGCGAAATGTGGGTTGACAATATCCTGAAAATGTTTATCACTTTTTGACTTCATATTTTTGACGTCGCGACATCAAATATGTGACGTTGACAAGTAACGAATTGCATCGTTTATTATGACAAAGTTCAAAGTATGGTTAAGGTTGTCGTAAGTCGTCCGTTCTTATAGTTCTTTGTCTACATCATCATGATCCACAGTCCAATTTCACCCGCAGCTGGAGCTGAGCATATGCCTCTCTTTTCTTGTGCCAATCCCCACGCTCCTGCCTACCTCTGCCTACAACTTCGGGAAATACAGGCGCGATGTTACTTTATACCTACTAGCAACCCCGGGTGCATTTACTAACGTTTCTCATGACCCCTAGGTTTCCTACTCAATATGCTTACAAAAGGATTGGAGGCAGTACAATTGGCCAGGATTCGATTCCTACCCGTAGGGAAATCAAGATTTCGCAGCACTATGGGTTTACATTTGAATGTTCTCCTGTAGCAATTACTAGGAAAAATCAGAAGGTCTACGTATTCAATAGCTAAGTTATGGATTATTTCTTAACTTAGCTTATTCTGGATTATTTCTTCCCAGCCGTTGATCCAGGAGAAAGAGCTACCAAGGCTTTTTTGCACGTTGTTATAAATTTAAAAGGAGCAGGCGACGATGCAAGTTAGCATTTCGGAGACATTTCACAACAGATGTTTTCGAGTTTGCATAATGAAATATGCGCGTTTCACAATTGCACAGAAGCTACCATTCATTTGCGTCAAAAATACCCAGCAGCACTATTTTTGATGCAAAACATAGGGTAGGTTTTGTAGATTTCTTAAATGCCATGCAAGTTGCAATTGCATATTACGTATATATTAGTAATAATATTATATAATTGCATATTTCCACACAGGCCTTTAGAGAAAAAAAAATCTCTTAACTTCTTATCTCTTTTAACTAACAAGCAGGAAAACCGTGTTGATTAATTTTTTATATAACTTTTCATTCAAAGTTTTTGCGCAAAAAAACTTGTAGATTTAAGACGTTGTTTCATTATAAGTTTTAATAAGGCCACCTTGGTTCATTATTGAAGTGTATTTTGTAGGGTTCCGTACCCAAAGGGTGCCAACGGGACCTGGTTCCGCTGTCCGGTCGTCCGTCTGTTACAGGGTTGTATATTTCGAATCGTAATAGGTAGACCTTGAAATTTCCAGTGTGTAGTGTGTTTTTAAAGACTGAAAAATTAAGGGCGATACAAGAAACGTGTTTTTATCGGCGTTTTTTATTATTAAAGTATTTAAAAATATATGTTTTATTAAATATTGTACGATGGTACGGAACCATTCGTGTGCAAATTAGACTCGCACTTGGCAGCTTTTTATTTATAAAGATGGCCGCCAATAGGCTTTATTTAAATTATGAAACAGCAGCTGTTTGTATGAAACTTCAAACGCCATTTAACCCTTTCTCTAATGAGCAACAAGAAGTAAAGATAAAAGATATAAGTCTCTCCAGCTTAAAGGGATTATATATTACGCAGTTCTGCAATTGAAGAGAGACAAAGGAAAAAGAGGCTTTTAAATAATGGGGCGAACCAGAACTAAAATAAACGAACGAAACAAATGATTTTCGGGACCAAATAGGAATAGAATGTGGGGCGGGTCAAGGAAATTATTGTAAAGTAGTATAAATGCAACAATAATTTCCAAATAAAAAATAAAAACTATCGAACTCTTTCTTCAACCTTTACAATGACCGACATTCAGTCAAACTTACAATAATTTTACAAACGTGTCCCATGCTGGGCGCCAATAACATTTCGCCAATTTCCGTCCATCACTGTTTGCAGAAATATTTAATTTTAAATGGAATGCTCCACCACCCCTGTTTGCTTGTACTTCACACGTTTGTGTTAATTACCATGCTTCTGAGGAAACATTTCCGATCAGGTACTTTATTCTCTGATTTTTGTTCGATAGTAAATGACGGTAGTTGCATATTTTATTTTTAAGCGCTACTGAGTACTTAATTGGGTTGGTTTTCCACGAAATTGTTAATGATGACAGTCAGAAAATTTAAATCTCCTGGCAGAGAACAGAACAGTCATTTTTTACCCGTCTTTGTAATTTTTGGAGTTTCTGTAATACACATACATCAACCATTCCAATATATACTTTATGACAGTGAGATAAAAGTCACATGGTGCGCGCTTGTAGATTGCATTGTATGTTTAACAAAGGTTTCTCTCGCAAGGAAATTCCATTTAACAATAAACTAACCTCCAATATCCAATATTCTTCAACTACTTTACCTTTACATTTCACCGTCTATTCCCGTTTCCTCCAGCGCGGCTATTAATTAATTAAAGTCTTATTTACAGAACAAATCTCGAGTGTTGGTACAGAACAACTGAGAAGGGTTTCGCCAAATAATTGAATAAAATATTGAGGATAGTGGAAGTCAATATCGACCTCGGACGGTTGCGCCATGAATACTAACAGAGTGAACATACGGGCGGGAAGGATAGCCAGCATATTGAACGAAGATTCAGTACCCGGGGGCACACACATCGAGCTTTAGAAAGAGACTATCACACTGTATGAGTGACAGAGAAGACGCTCTAAGGAGCTTATTTTTCTAAAACACGATGTGTTATATCGGCTGAGTACACTTTATCCTAATAGAAAAGTTTTGAGTATGATGGCTATAAATGGAAGATAAAAGAAATTATTGGTGGATTGTGTAAAAGATGATATGGCTAGGCAATGAGAGTGAATACGGAGATAACGATTGACAAAGTTGTATGGAAGAAGAAGAAGAGATAAAGCCCCAAATAAAGGATAAATGCTGCCCCAAATATGGAAGAAGAAGAAGAGATAAGCCCCAAATAAAGGATAAATGCTGGAGGACGATGAACACTAATGACGGCTATTACGAGTATAAACCGAGTTTGGACCACACATCAGCGAGCGACCCGTCAAAAACAGCGCAATCTTCAACGTACCTTGGCAAACAATTTTCATCGAGATATTTTTATACCATTTCAATAAAAATATTTGTATAATTTATAGTTTTATAACTTTGGCATCTTATTTATGAAAATTGATTTCCTCCATTACTAATTAAAGAAAATGCATCAAATCGAAGCAAACTTGGCACAAACATGAATTGATTTATGTAGTTTTTGCTTAAAGCCGGTAGATTACGCTGGCTTTTGTCCAGTTCCATTCAAGACCAAGAACATTAAAATTGTTTTTAAATAAGGCAATAAACTGCTTGTAGTTTGTTTACTGCTTCGTTTAACATTTTTACTGTATCCCAGCACTGGGAATATTACAAGTTGATTGCATTATGCTAATTTAACACACCTATCTTGATTTTAACCAACGCTGGTTCTATCCCCAAAGGGTGATACTTCTGCCAACAGAGGATCCAAGTAGCAAAAGCACGAACATCAAAGCAATTCTATATAAATTCTATCGGAGTTCAGTAGATGCGACAAAGGAGAGTTATTTTGACAATTGGCCGTCAAACCCGAGTGATGAATATACATCTTGATGCATGGAAAAGGAGAGGAAGGCCAAAGAAAAGATGAGTGGTTTGTATGAGGAATGATATAAAAGAAAAGAAAGTGAATGATAGCGTGACGGTTGACAGGGGAGAATGGAACGTGCTGCGCCGTCACACCCACGTAACACGGGATAAGGGCAGGAAGATCCCGACCGATCACCATGTTCGGCAAGCCGATCCCTTGGGAGACGCGAGCCAAATACCTCGGTGTGACCCTCGACCACCACCTCTCCTTCGCTGAGCACATAAAGCAGGTGCGTTCGCGCGCCGCTTTCGCTCTCGGTAGACTCCACTCCGTTCTGAATGCACGTAGCAAATTGTCACTTAGGTGCAAATTGCGCATTTATACAGCGTGCATTCGCTCCATCATGACCTATGCGGGTTCAGTGTTTGCGCACGCAAAACCTCACCTCATTCATAGGATGCAGGCCCTCCAAAACCGTTTCCTCCGAAAGGCAACGGGAGCCCCTTGGTTCGTTCGGAACGAAATCCTCCACGTAGATCTCGACATTCCCACCATCTCCCAGTTCTTGAAACGCAATTCCAAGCGTTTCTTCGACTCAGCCACCAACCATCGCAATCCTCTGGTTGTCGAGGCGGCTAGCTATGTCCCCTCTCGTATTAGTAAGGTCCGTCGCCCTAGGCTTGTCCTCTCAGATCCCGACGACCCCATAACTCTTCTCCAGGAGAGCAGTAGGGACCGTAGGAACAAAAACAAATGGACATTCCGACCTCGCCGCCGAGGTCCCTGGCGACGACCCTGTAATAATCGTCCTCCCCCCCGTCCCTTGCTCGGGTATGATGTGCCAGTTGGTGGCGTAGCTGGCGTAGCTGTAGCCAGTAGCTTTAAACTCCCCTGACAATAATAATTCTAATCTGATCCAGCCTGTCCCATCTTGCTGTCCTCCCCCCAGCGACGCCCTAAGCCGAGGCCCGTTCCCCACAGGGGGAGTCCTTAGCGTGTAGTCGCTTAGTCTGTAAGTTTTATGCCCCTGGCTGGAGGGTTTGACTCATCTTAAGGCAGCCACAGGATAGTCCGGTTAAGTAGTCTCGACCTCTCTAGGTCAACTACGAGATGCCATTTATAAAAAAAAAAAGGGCAGGAAGATGATGATGGCGATGATGGTCGTCAAAGCCATTAAATATCACAAGGAACTTCTTATGCTCCAGAAAAAGCATACAGCTTATTTAGTTATAATAACTACATGGTTATGTGTATCGCAATATTAGCGTCTGTATCGCGTATAAGTACGGAGAAATATTTTATCCACGTCCATTTAGCCCTTACTACATGCATTTTCGGAGGAAACTTATGTGTAATGGTATAAACAGGGTTCCAAATGGTAACACGGACAGGTAACAAGATTATTACAAGTAATTATGACTGTTGTGTAAAACAGCATTACCATTGTTTACTGAAAGGCTGATTCTTGAATTAGTTTGCACAATTCGTGACTTAGTTTGCACAACCTGAGATTCTTCATGTCTCGAGTCGATAGCTTCAAGCTTGAACCATCGTCGACCGTATCGACAACTGTACCGACCGTCGCATATTACAAGGTGTGATAGTGGTTAACGAGCTTCTCAATTATAAAATAAATCTTTACAAATGTCTTCATTAGCTCTAGATAACTGGATACTACTATAACTATTTCATCTATTGTTTGCCATACTCTGCTCATACAAAGGCATTGTAAGTTTGGAATAGTCCAAAAAAACTTGAGACACAGGCAAATCCTTATATGTACCTAACATCTTTAAATTACACCGAAAGTTACCGTCATCCCAGCCTTTTCTCTAAGTTAGGATCGGTTCCCAGTCTAAACAGATGCCTCTGAATACCAGTATTTTTCCTAAACTATGTGTACTGCTTACGAATTACTTGCTTTGTGTTAGGAACTTACAAAGTGGTAACATGGAAAAGATGTATGGTATTACGACAATTTCTGCTTATTTGATTTTGTTAATATTTTTATCCCAATATGGAAAAAGTTATTTATTTAAAGGAGTAAGGATCGTAGCAGGTGCTGTTCTGTAGTTTCTGTCTACCCCTATGTGAAAAGGAAGTGATATTATGTACTCATTTATTTCAAATCATTCTTTATAAAGCAAGAAAAACGGCATTAGAAATAAAAACCTTTGACAATAAAATAAGAACCTATATCTTCCAAAAGCCATATTCTCAAATCTTAAAAGAATCTGGCACATAATACACATGACCCAGATACATAACAAAAAATAGCACAAAACAATAGCCCACCAGTACATAAAAAACAAAATGGCAGTTCCGACTCTCGGTCCCCTTATGACGTCATGGCCGCCATTAAAGCGGTTGGCGGGAAATACACAATAGTTCAGGATGGTCAGGCAATTTCCTTGGTCACCCGACCTACCTTCCCACTACAACGTTGTAACGTAATACATACAAGATCTCTTTGAATTGGAACCTATTCATAAAGTTTCTGTAGTTGGTAGTCATCGAATGAATGAACGTTTGGTCTTTGAAGTTTTTGAATAGTTGTTCAATCATTACTCATTAGTGAACGATTGAATTGGGTGTTTTGGCCTTGCATGAAGCAAAACGAAGATTTCCACTGTAATTCTGTTATTTCTTGTTAGCTCTTTAAAAAAAAATTGAAAGGTAATTTCGGCTTAGGCAAAGTTCGATTCCCAGGTCGGGCAAAGTGTGATTGGGTTTTTCGATAAGGAATTTCTTAGTAACAGCCTGCAGCCAGCAGCTCGGTTGATGACAATAGGCTCGCCCCCTGTTACATAGGACTTAACTGGCGAAGTCTGGGTGTATTAGGTCACCTCCGCCTCCTCCTCCTAAATACCTAAAAACAGTTATAACAATAGGCTCGCCCCCTGTTACATGGGACTTTTAACATAACTGGCAAAATGTGGGTGTGCCTACTCCGCCTCCTTTTACTTATTCTTCAAATAATAAAGTTCCTAATACCCAAAAACAGGGCCTGAAGTCTGCTATTACAATAGTGTCAGAATGGTCTATCATTGATTTCATAATTGTTGATTTTGACAAGTTTGGTAATCTACTAATATAATGGCGTCATTATAACTTTCCAATGGTCAACCACTGACACTCCATTGAAAGACATGGCTTAAAATGGTAATCTCGAACATAATGACAAATGAAAGACTGACTCATACTCGTAATAATTCATAATTCATTTATTTATTGTTTGCTACAGGTGAAGTGAAAATACAGATCTTATAATTAGCGTTATGACGTATGCGGTAATTTGCTAAAATTTTGACAGTTTCTTTGATCAGTACCACGATTCTATTACAAGACCACTGACCTACCAATGATCGACCATTATGAATTTAGCAGATTACGAACTTTTAGCAAAAGACAATGGGGTCGTGTTGGAATGACGAATTTATAAAAAATAGCAGACTTGGGGCCCAGGTAATAAGTAGGTACCCGCCAAGATTTAACCAAAGCAAGGAAAGCTCAAACCAATTGCGAAGTCCTTGGAATAATTCCAAGATGGCTTCGGAAATACACTCGGTTATCTCACCATGTCGGTTTAACTAGTCTCGATATGTGAATTACTGCAGACATATGCTTTGCTTGTTAGTAGAGAGGAAATTTCGAGCAGGTAAGCTGTAAATTCGTTTTAAACACCCAGCGAAAAGGTTAAAGTGGAGTTTTAAGCTACTAATGATCCAAGGGAGTTCTTAGCTCTAGTCATTTGATTGTCATAGCGCTGACTTGGGTAAAGGCCCAGGGGGTTTACCATAACCGCACATAGCAGTATTATTTTAATCATTCTTCAGTGTCGGAGAGATGGAGCTATACGTACTGTATTGGTGGTGATGGTGGTACTATGGTGGTGGTAGGCTCCAGATCTTACAATGCATACTTAGTAAAATTTTATTATTTTATTTGCATAGATAATTATCCCGAGAGTACGAAGTTAAAACTTGTAAACTGCTAACGTTGTTTTGTCTTTGTGGTCTTAAAATGACCTAATTTATGGCAAGTGGTTAAAACAATTTAAATATTCAACGCAGCGCATAAATTCTGCTAACTACCCACTCGCAATTAATCATATCAGAGTACAGTATTACTTCCGTCTTAAAGAAGAGAGGGAATTTTAATTAAGTTTAATTAATGAGCGCATGGTCCTTATCTTTACAATTACTTTCTTGCATAATGCGACTGGAGAGTCCTCTTGACACACCATACAATTCTGAAAGAATATGGGTCTTTCAACAAAAGTGGCTACATAATGATATAACCGAGATAATTTGCTTTTGTATGAAAGGCAATCTTTTTTAGCTGCGTTTCCGAAACGATTGCCAGCTCCAAAAATCGGATTAGCTCTTTACTAGTTTAGTAATGCAGAAGATTATTTCGGTACTAAAAATGCAGAAAATGAACTCTCGACTGATGATATTACACTAGTGTTTTAAAACTTGCAGTGCAATAACTTTTCTAAGCTCTTCTGTGCCGTTATGATGCTTTCACAACTAAAGTTTGAGTTTCCTAGGAAAGCGGTTCTGTCATATTATAACGGCCGTCATGAAATCTTTAATTTTCACCAGTATTTGACATTAAGGTGTCGATTTGGAGCCGTTAATGTCAATGCTCCTATTTACTTTATTGTAAATCTTGGAGCTGATGAACCTGCAGGCTCTTCTCTCCACTGCCGCTCAAGGGCACAATTTTGCACTCTGTTGGAGAGTCGTTTCGCAGTAATAAAGGTTGGGTCGAAGGGTACGGAGCTTGTGTTTTTTGAGTAAAGCCTGTAGTAGGAAGAGCTGCCTAACCGTGAGAACTGTGCAAAGTGAGCTAAGATCAAAATGTCGGATAGCGGATTGGTTTTTTTGAAAGTACCTTTAGTATGGTCCTCTGCGACCTTTCTAGATGCAGCATGGTTGTTTTGTGGGTACCACCCCACGTGGTCACGCTATACCCAAGGACTGATTGAGCGGGGCAAGGGGCAAGTTACAGTTATCAAGCATTTGAAGTCAGCAACCGCCCTAAGTTTTTTAAATATGTGAACTAGTCTTCACACTCGTATCACCATAGAGTTAATCTGTCTTTCCATTTTAAATGGCTGTCGATGATTACTCCGAGATAACGTATGTTGTTACAATTACAAGTTGAAGTGTTGAGTAGTGTGCACTTGTGAGCTTTAATTTCCAAGGAAATGAGATGATGATGATGAAGTTTGTATTTAACGATTCCATAGCCATGATACTGAGAGCCATCTCCGTTTTACAAAAAGTATCAGACCATCTTTGCCGTGAATTATAAGAGCTGTATCATCAGCGTATGTGACGATTTTAGAGTTAGGAGAAGATAATTGGCACAGTTTTCACGTAAATGAGGAAGAGAGTTGGTCCAAGAACACTTCCCTGAAGTACACCAAAAGTAACTTTCTCTTTAGTATAGCTTTCTATTTTAACTACCTGGTGGCGGTCTTTCAGGTAGCTGCGTAAGATGTCGTGTGCAATACTGCGAATTCCAATGCTTTCCAGCTTGGACAGCAACCTGGCGATTGAGACGGTGTCGAAGGCTTTGGATAAGTCTAGGAAGATTCCAACAGTTTTGTATTTATTATGTTAGTGCTTGAACTGCGTCGTCTGTGGACTTTCCAATTCTGAAGTCAAACTGATTTAAAGCCAAATATTGTTTTTGTAAGAAAATTTACAAGTCTAACATTAAGCACTTTTTCAAAATAATTTGACAATATTGTAAGTACAGACATAGATCTAAAGTTAAAGACACTGCCCTTGTCCCCAGTTTTGAATATTGGGTAAACTATAGCGGTTTTAAACGTATTTGGAAATACACCTGAAGATAGGCACAGATTAAATATATGAACAACAGAGGGAATGGCAGAGCGCCTAGTAGCCTTAATAACGGAGGCCGAACTGTCACAACCTACCACTTGTCTTTTAGGTTTACAATAATTTGGTTGTTTTCTTCATCATCCACACCATACATAAACCATAGATCCCGATGGGGACGGCATGGCAGGGCTCGATGCTACAGGTTCAGGTTTAAACCTGCTGAATTGAATGAGGGTGGAATAGGTTGGCGTATTTTAGAGGCTAAATTACTGTCGACACTAGCGAAATATCGATTTACCTCATCAAGTGACTAAGTGAGATCATAACAGCATTTAAGCAGCTCCGAGGCAGTTGCTTTGCTGATTCAGGTTCGCCACTTGCGTGATAAGTCGCCATGTCTGTTTAAAAAAAAGAAACTCCAGCATGATAAAAATAAACATCACCTACTTGATTAACAAGACAATTTAAATCCCAACAGTTAAAATGACACTACTCACCCGAGACAGAAGATAAGCCGGTTATTATATCTTCAGCCCAAACATATTTCCTAGGCTATAACATAAGTAGAATCATAACTAGTACACTTGGCAAGCGGCCTTGTTTACCGAACATCGCAGCATGGGATGCACGATCAAAATATTTGTTCAGCACTCGGTACTGCCCGGATTTATTGTGCTATTATATATTTGTTTCGTAAATACTTCGAAAATTTGGAACAGAATGTTGGGCCACAAAAAGAATGAATGAAAGGCAATTGCATGCAGCTGATATGAGAATTCTAAGAGGGATGTGTGGTGTTACGCGAATGGATAGAATAAAAAATGAGTATGTAAGAGAAGTCTGAAAGTGACACCGGTGCCTGAAAAGTTGTGTGGAAATCGATTGTCATAGCATAGGCATGTGATGCGGACGAATGAGGTCATCCGTCATCAGGAAAGTTTTGAGTATGAATGTCGATGGCTACACGAGTAACGGATGACCAAAGAAATGATGGATGGACTGTGTGAAAGATGATATGGTTAGAAAAGGAGTGACTACCGAGATGACGACTAATAGAGAAGTATGGAAGAAAAGACATGTTGCGCCGAACCCAAATAAATTGGGACAAGGGCAGGAGAATGATGATGAGGTACTTCGAGAATTTGGGACTGGAATGTGTAAAGGTGTAAGTAAGGTACAGGGTTTTAGTAAAGATTGGCTGAAGATTTGCTATCTACATCACTTCAGAAGCTGAATTTAGTGGGAGTTTATTAATACGCAATGCTGGCGTAATTATTATAATATCATAATATATTTAGAGCCATGGATTTCATTACTACGAAATCAGGGAATTCATCAGAAAAGTGACTTACGAATCTTTTCATTTCAGCCCAAGTGTATTCTGTCTTAAATATATTTTTAATTTCATACCCAAATATGTCCTTTATTTGGTATAGTTCGTCGAATCGTTGAGCACATTAAGTTCTGATTTGAGCTGCACGGTTACTGACAAATGCGTGAACCGTCTTGACAGGTCCACTAAATCTGTGTGGTTCTTTCCTCAAAAGGCCATTTCAGACACCAACCTATATGGTCTTCACATGATCTGACCAAGATTATGTCTGGATTTTAAACAAGACTGTGACTGTATGTGATGAGTTTGTTTCGGCCTTTCTTCTCAGAGTAGTTAAATAGGAAACGCCTACCTCATCTAGTTTTTAAAATATGATTGATGTGTAAAAGTGTTTGTACAAACCTACTTACAGAAATAAAATAATAATAATAATAATATCTTGGAACATCATTCACACACGGTCATCTGATTCCCAACCAAACAGAGTTTGTACTATGGAAACCAGATAACTGATATACTACATACACTACTTTTTTGTTTGTAAATACATACTTATATAGATAATTACACCCAGACTCAGGACAAACAGACATGCTCATGCACACAAATGTTTGTCCTGGATGGAATCGAACCCACGACCAGCGGCGTGATAGGTGGTATCTTAACCAACCATGCCATCTGGCCTGTCAAAATAATTTCTCATAGAAAAAACTTGCATGCTTGCTTGATTTAGCATAAAGAATATTTACTTCTAATTATAAATTCCATAAAGCAAAAGGAAAGAAAGATAGCTCGTGGTTATAAATCAAGTTGAAATTAAATTAATAACGCAGCTTTTTAAACGTTAAAGCATTCTAGTTATTTTACCTTTGCTTGGAGACTTACTTGCAGCTATTAAAGTCACGTTAGTCTAGGTAGTGGGTAGTTTGAGATTATTACGGTATATAAATTTGAGCTTTAGTTAAAGGAATTAGGGTCATAAAAAACTCTCAGCAACGTTTGGATTTGTTTCAAATTTCCAATGATGGATAATAACTACTTTGTTATACGACCCCTCTTTCAAATTAGCGTAAAAGCTTCATTAGAATCTTCTTCCATCCCTAATTACGAATATTATAGCCTTCCCCTATATTCCTTTTATCTTATTAATTCGTTAATTAATATCTTTCATTAGACGTCCCAGGATATAAAAACCATTTATTAATAATCATTATTATAAGTGCCCGTTATTAGTAGAGAAATAAGTAGAATATTTTATTAATATGTGTTCGAGGAATTTAAATAAACTGATGGTGCGCTCATTTAACATTAAACTTATTTTTGGTAATAACAATTAATAGAACATAGAAAATGCGAAATAGCCATAATTATACTATTATGGAGTCCCACGTTGGGCGTCAATATAACCTTCATCCATTAGCCATCGGATAACAATATAACCCATTTCCAATAGGCTGACTGAAGAGCAGCAACCGTTAACAGACTATAATATACCTAATGGAAAGAATACTCTAACGAGCTGTGAGGGAAATGACGAATAAAAAGCCAATGGAAGAACACATCAAAAATTCCCATTACTAACTTTAAACCCATATACATAAATAACAAATACGAAAAAAGACAAAAATAGCTATTCAATCCGTAATAAAAGCAAAAATTCTAGTCCCATGTTGGGCGCCAAGATTATAGATCGAAAAAAACCTCATGCATTAGATTTGTTGGAGCGCGGGTAGTTCCTGTACACTAGCGATACATATAACAATGTATTATAAAAATGACTGCTCTAACGACCAGAGAGGGCTTCCTCTATTCGCCGTGCGTCGAGCCAAGCTTAGAGGATGTGTACAATGAGATTAAGAGGTAAGGTTTTATTTTACTTATCTGTTGTGTCTAATGTGAAGGTGCATTATGGGATTGGGTTTTAAAAGTCACAAAGGTTTGACTTATCAAACCGTGACATTTCTCTTCTCGATTCTCGAAATTTTGCTTTTATTCCGGATTGCATTACTATTTTTGTTTTTTTTCGTACTTGTTTATTTATGGATATGGTTTTAGAATAAATAGTGGCTATTTTTATGTGTTCTTCTTTCACAAGAGTCTTGAATCTAGTGAAGATAAAAGTAGAACGTTTATATTTTCTTCTAATGATGCACAATTGGTAGTATTTTGTTTTATGTACCGCTATCATTGGACGCAACAAAAAAGCCTGAAACTAGACTCAAATACAGCCATGTTATTTCTCATTATTTTATATTGAGGATAACAATACAACCTGGGCCGTCGAATCATATCTACGGTTTACTCTGTTATGAGTTTGCATTAAACTTTCAAACGACAATTTACAAATAATCGCCATTCGCATGTGTCTGTACCACACACCAAAAATCTAGCACGTAGCCTAGAACGTAGCCAGGTATATTCGAGTGATCCTCAAGTGGATTTTATTGCAACGAAAATAACTTTTCATTCTCATAAAAATCTTCCTCAGTAAAGTCGAATTTCTTTTGAAAAACTTTTCGTTTGATTCCGAAATTGCCAAAGTTGACGTTTTAATAGCAGTGCATTAAAACTTTGGATTTTTAAAGCTATTGGAATTGATGAATTTGCTTTTCGATCGTTTTAATTGAAATGGCTTTGATCTTAAGAATGAATAGCGTTCTTCGTGTTCTGTAAATACTTTTAAGGTACCCACGGTAAAGAAATATATTAGAAAAAAATACAGAAATAGGTCCATCCATCTACCTATTACTGTATTTTTTTTTCTAATTAGATAATTAGTTGATATCGTAATAAGGTAGTCGATAGTTGAACCCAGATTCAAAAACTAAAACATGGATTTTGTCCTTGTTCACTAGATGATGGTTGCAAATCCATCATAGTTACATAAGTAAAAAAAAAAATAGCCCTTTAATTGTTCTCTATATTGCACGCTAAGAAGTTAGAAAATAGGTCATCTACATAGGTCCAACCAAAAACTTTGAGCTTAGTTACATGTAAAGTATGTACAAATTCAGGCCTTTAATATTCATGAATACATTATTACATTTCCATGAACACTGCAGCAAGACTTGATAAAATTAAAAATCTCCATACACAGCTATCGATAGTCGGAAGCTGGTCCTAATAAAATCAGTGCACACGGAGTACCTAAAGCCATTCCGTGCAACTAACACGATTCCTTTTGTACGTAGAAACGAACTCGTGTGGGAATTAGATGTAGCAGCCCTGTGTGGGGGAGCGGAGGAGGCCTTCTTGGAATTCTGTTGTCGTTTTATTTCGTGTGACTGTTTGAAGGATGCATCCTTCAAGTATTTATTTATTCATTTATTACATAATTTAGTAAGGGCTCGTGGCTAAATGCTAACCGACGCACGGGTGGATCGAAGGTTAAGCTATGCTTGCCACGGTCGATTCGTGGATAGGCGACCATCCAATAAATATCGAGACCCTCCGTGCCTCGGAAAGCACTTTAAGCCGTTGGTTCCGGCTGTCATTTGTCATTTGTCAGTCGTTACGGGTCATCAGAAGCCCAAAAGTCTGGCAACCAGTCTTACCAAGGGGAATCGTGTTACCCAGAAACGGGGTTGTGGAGGCCAGCTGATAGACAGTCGCCTCATGTAAAATACTGGTATTCAGCTGGATCCAATTAGACTGAAAGCCGACCCCGACATAGTTGGGAAAAGGCTAGGCAGATTTTTGACAGAGTTACAATCTAAGACTAGGCTCAACTAATGAGTACATGATCCTGTCAGGGTGCAGTAAGTAACATATATATTCTACAACAAATAAATAATATACGACTAAACCACAAACTCAAATACACCATACCTATTGGTACTAAACTTGCACGTGTATTTGATTGATTTGAATGTGGTTTTGCCATTATCATTATTTCCTCAAGGCAGTGAAGTAATATGCACATAACCATAAAAAGCGTCCTCTAGTTTATTTTCTATTTATTAAGTAACACACATTTCACACATTACGACATCAAACCATCGTTGGTTTGAACTTAATTTACTGGCAACCCGCCCCTGTTTCGCACGGCAATGGCGATCGCGACATTTAGATTGCTGTGCTATAGTTAAACTTCCGGAATAAATCGTCTAAATGATGGCGAAAACCCCATCAAAATCCATTGTAGCTTATAAGCTCTAAGCGGTCACACAGACAGAGACAAAAGCGGCTTTGTTTTTTTAGTATTTACCTATATTAGGTAAGCTAGCATCAGTGAAGAACCAATGAGACAACAATTGTGTGTTCAAAGTGTTCGGCCTCCGGTGCTTACACAGAAAATATCTCAGAATGCATTTGAAAAATACTCTAATTGATGGGGTAAGTTTATGCGCATAGTAGACAGACCAGATGGCGTGGTTCGTTAAGATACCATCTGTCATGCCGCTGGTCATGGGTTCGATTCCCATCCAGGACAATCATTTGTGTGCATGAACATGTCTGTTTGTCCTGAGTCTGGGTGTAATTATCTATATAAGTATGTATTTACAACAAAAAAAAGTAGTGTATGTAGTATATCAGTTATCTAGTTTCCATAGTACAAGCTCTGCTGATGACCATGTGTTAATAATGTCCCAAGATATTATTATTATTATAGTTTCAAGTTTATGTTGAAAATAAGTATGGGAAAAGGTTATTCCGAACCAAAACTCCATCTGAAACCAGATCAACTCCAATTCTCCAATGAATCCAATTACCAGCAAAAAATCATAACCAATCCGTTCCAAATTCCATCCATTGAAAAACTCCATTAATCAATGCGAAAAAATACGATTACCATAGTCCGAAGGGATCCAGTAGTCCAGTAAGTGATTTAAAATTCACGTCGACTGAAAATTTATGCAAAATGCATCAACATTTGGCACTCCCCGCTGAGATTTTTAGGGTTCCGCATCCTAAAGAAGAGTTAAAAAGCCTTCTGTTTTATGTATTAGGTGAAAGTTTTCAATGGTTTGATTGAAAAAGTTGGCATTTTGATTAGGTTCCATTTTCAGGTAGAGAAAAAGCGATGTTGGGCTATTCAAACCTACTAACCTAGAGTATATTCATTTGAAAACATACCATTTTAATGGTTTGGTTATATTACAGTCCAAAGCCGGTTTTCAGCGTATTATTGTTAACTTCAGCGGAAATTTTTGGTGGCTTATTTTACGATTTTGGCAGACCTTTCCCTGCCAAATGTATGCATGCACATGTGTGTGTTGTGTAGTCTGTGGACATTTGCGGTGAACCACTATTCAACCTTATTACTAAGGTAACATGTCTGTCAAATCGCGCAAAGTGTAATGCACGATAAAATCCTCTATGCGCGACCAAATCATGATATCTTTCAGTTTCATTCACAAAAAAATAATAAAAAAAATAGCGGTAATCAAAAACACTAACGGTTTCATTACGTTACTTGTTACTCAACCAATGGTTAAACATAGTTGAATTTCGGCTAAATGTATTTGCCAATATGCCATTAGTTACTAGGTATGTTTAACCATTGGTTGAGTTAACAACGGATCAAAAAACCAGCCCTTACACATACAAAAAATGAATTAAGTATTAAGTGCTTAATCGACAGAGCAACCTACTTTTTCCAATCCACAATTTTTGCTACAGAACTCATTTCTTAATTACAACTTCATCTTAATTCCCTTTTGCTCTCAAAGCATTTTAGTCATTACGAACAGCTCCAGCTATTAAGTTTTGAGCCCATCCCAATGATTAATAGCGAAAACGCAGTATTTGTGAACGATTTTCTGCATTACAAAAGGCATGATTAATTAACTTGTTTTCAAGAGTTTTGTGAAAGAATTCTTGCCTCTCGTGAGATAGTTATTGTTGGAGAAATTTAATTAGGTTTTAGGGTTATCGATCATTTTCTGGTAATAGACCGAGCGAGCGAAGCGTCTCTGCTTCAAGTCTGACAAAATTTGCTTTGGTCTAATCTGAATAATCTGCTCACTGCCACAAGCCTTTCACTACTTAGCATCCGACTCTAAGCACCCAATGCTCACGTTTCTAAAGATAATATAATGCGCATAATAAGGCAGTGCAGAAGACCCATTTTAAGACCAGGAAAAAGATTGAAAGGCTTTTGCTGAAGAATACCATGTACCAATGTTATTTTTGAGGTGGTCCAACCTCCTCAAAAGTAACATTCCATTTAAATTATTTAATTATTTGCGGTCGCAAGTTCAACTGCTGCAGTCTCACCAAGGCGTATCGTATTACTCAGTAACTGGGTTGTGGAGGTCAGATAGGAAGTCGCTCCATGTAAAATACTGGTGTTCAGCTGCATCCGGTTAGTCACTAGCCGACCCCAACATATTTGGTAAAAGGCTAGGCAGATTGATTGGTCGCAAGTTCAACTGCGGAGCATCCAACATTACAAAACAACAATGTAACGCTTGCAGAGCTTGTCTACGCTGAAATGATGCGCCCCACTACTTTAATTTGTATATGTACACTGCGGGGTTAAACGTGGTAGAGGGAGGGGGGGGGGGGATGGCGACATTTCAGAGTGGACAATCTCTACTTCCCAAAGGCAAAGGGCAGAGGTGTACGACCCGCATTATTTCACCAGTTACCTATATCAAAGTCTCTTGCCATGGGAGGAATGGAAGCCTGGGTTCGATCGTCAGGTCGGAAAGTGTTATTGGGTTTTTCCATCAGGAATTTCTCGAGGTCAATACGCGCTCAGCGAGACATAGGTACAGACGCCAGCACATCAAGCTACTACAATCTGTCAGATTTCTTTAATAGATTTTCGACTTTATTGCTAAGGCATTAGGTTCAAGGTTGATTGGGAAAATCTGACAGTTTCGGGTAGGTTGACCTGCTGGCGTCTGTACATATTAATAAATAATGGAGACTAAAAAATTAAAGTACCGTCCGCAGGCCGGCAGCAACCCTAACTACCCTAACGTGGCCAGAATGAATAAGAGTTACTCGATAGAAAGAGAGGCAACTTGTATGTAAATATAACTTGTAGGTAATAAGCGCTGTGCGACCTGAATTGCACTTTGTTGTGTCGTAGCAAGAGTCGCCTTTTATTTAAATAATTTTGCGAAGTGCAAGATCTGTTAATCTGTGGCAATACGGATATTGCTGATATTTTTTTATTGTTTGCTACCCAGCTTAATCGCTGATCTGCTTCAGTTTTAGATGTATATCATTTCAATTTCAAGACAGCAATATTGGGTGACTGGTAATTAGTGACCGATACTTAAACACATGATTGTACTCATGATAACTTTTACTATGGGATCAAACCTAAAATCGCGAAAATCAAAATCGGCATTTTGACGAGTCATGCGAACGTAAATGTAGGCTATTTTTTTTAACGCTATGCACGCCTTGATTGTCATGTTTGTTTCTAGCATATATGTGAAGTGCAAGTGTCATGTACTCGTATGTGAAGTGGCTATGCTTTTTGTAAAGTTGTAGTTGATTATATGTATTGTGGTCCTTCTGCTCAAATTTTTAGTGGAACCTTTGTCGTGTGGTAGAGGTCGCTGCGGGCGACTTTCACTAAACGACCATGCGATCGCAATTTCCTTAGAACACGCTCCTCTTCGTTAAGATGGGAAACTCATTGTGGATACGTTATTGGTTATTTATTTTTGTCATAGGTTAAATGTGGGTAGTGAGATTTTTGTAAAGTTGAAAATGAACTGCAGGTATGTAAGGCTGACAAATTTAAAATGCTTCCATTTTAGGATACATTTTCAAAAAGGTTTAGCTTTGTGGTCTTTCGATGTCGACCACTACTGATCTCGATAAATTATTAAGATTAGGATTGCTAATTAGACATACCACTAAGTAATTAAATACATTTCTTTGGATAACACTAAAACTACTTTTAAATTGACTAAAAAGAATATTCTGAAATTCATCTTTATTATAATACTTTTATACAGTTTTCAAGAAACTCGATATTCCGAATGCATTTCTTCTACAGACAGAATATAAATCAACCATTAGCAATATTGATCACTACTAATGTGGACTCGAACCACATTTGATTTCCGACATAGTTCGTGTATTAATGGTCTGGATATCTAGTATGCAAACTGGTTAGTGATGTATGACAATTTGATTACATGTCCTACATGCAAGGACAAAGACTACCTCAAATGGCTTAGAATGATCCTCCGTTACGTCGAAATAAATACCTTAAAGTTTAGACCTCCAAACAGAACAATAAACCGCTGGTATTCAAAAAAAATACTTCAAATTAGATCATGAAACTTTGCATACTAACTGAACTAACTATAAAGCAGGTCTTGTTTTTTTTTTTTTTTTTTTAATTATCATTATTTTCACCGTAAAAAGAAATTACCTAAACTATCGGCGTCTTGAACTTTGTTACCTGCCGCCCGACACCCTCGCTCAGTCTCGCTTGGCTTTCGAACGGGAGAGCTGTGTGGCTTGCGCTCAGAACACACTATTATGAACACACTGATAAAGAATGAGGTGGCGCGGGGAAGTGGGGGCGAAATTAGAATTTGAGCTGAGGTGGTATAGGCTCTTAATGAATTTTATACCTACTCATTATACGTATCTCTGACATAGATCAAGATGACGTTTAATTTGACAGCAACTAAAAATGTCCAACGTGGGCCAAATGTGGGCCTGGGTATATTCAAGTGTAGTAAATTAATTTTAGCAGTATGTAAATACATCCTCTGCCTTACCCTTCGGGGAATACAGGAGTGATTATATATGTTTTATGTAAATAAATACACTAGGAGCCTATCTACCTAAGGGTGCGTACAGATTAAGAGACATGTTATAAAACTTATTGTCATATAACTCGTCCGCATTATTGAACATAGCTAATCCCTCTATTGAAACGTGTTAAATAACCTTATTTTATAACATAAGTGGTCACTGTACTCATCATTATGAACAACTTTTACTATGGGACAAAACCTGTAATCGCGAAAAAGAAAATCAGCTGTTCAGTACATTTATTTGCATAAGTCGTCAAAATGTACTGGACAGCTAATTCTTTTTTTCGCGATTTTAAGTTTGGTCCCATAATAAAAGTTGTTCATAATGATGATTACAATGACCCCTTAAGAGGTTGTACGTTATTTATGTTACACCTTGTATAGTGTGGACTCACCGTAAGAAACAATAAGGTAAGGATCTTGATTGATACCTAACCTTTGTCAGACAATCTTAATCTCTGGCATTCCAAGAAAGTTTGGTTCCCCTCTTCCAAAAACTATAAACCATTCCCCTCAATTAAACCACCACCAGCTATCGACAAACCCTTTCCCTCCACTTCCAAATTGTCAAATCACTATTCAAAATTAAAAACCCGTCAAGTGCGAGTCGGACTCGCACACGAACGGTTCCATACCACCATACAATATTTAAAACTACATATTTTTTTAAAGATACTTCACTTGAAAAAAACACAATTTTTGTATGGGGACCCCCTTTAATTATTAACTTTATTTTATTTTTTAAATTATTTGTTGTTTATTGTTATAGCGGCAATAGAAATTAACAATCTGTGAAAATTTCAACTGTCTACCTAATACGGTTCATACAGTCAGAGGCTGACAGACAGACGAACGGACGGACAGCGGAGGCTTAGTAATAGGGTTCCGTTTGACACCCTTCGGGTACGGAACTCAAAAAAGAAATACTTCCCTGAAACGTCAAATGTAAATTAAGAACGCAACAACGCACCAAGCTGCCGCCTTTTGTAATACAAAAAAAATAAACTTTAATTGCAAACTTTACAATTCTAAGATGGCGTCCTGCTATTCGAGACGGTTACTGGTTGTTACTCAGAGCTGGCGGTAACCGGATAAATCCGGTTCTTTTGCATATGAAAAGGCGTCTTTTAGACGCGCTAACCGCCCGCCCCCCTTTGTGAGAATTTTAAGTTGGTTTCCTTTAATATTTAAATGAAACAGACTCCCATTTTAACGGAGTAATAGATTTTATGGTTGGGTAATTATTTTGAACGTGAATAAAAAAAATAATGGGTCGTAAGTCTCGGCTTTGGAGTGGTGCAAGATGGTAGCGATTATAACCCGAAATCTCTCTGAGTAGAACAGATTTTTTTGAGGATTTTTTAAAAATATTTTTGTGCCTATTTATTTAATTAATAATTTTATTATTTATGTACACACAGTAAAATACTTACAAATACGACATAATTAGTTAGAGCACAGACTCTACATTAATTATTATGAAGTAGGTAATTGCTTAAACTATATTTTTTTTGTAAAATATAATATAGCTGTATAATTTTTCTGTATGTCCTTTCTATATAGTTTTACTGAAAATATTAACAATGATTTTCATGCAACAAAAAAGCAGCAGTCTCACAACGAATTAACCGAAAAGCACACCAAATTATATGTACCTACATAAAAAAGTTAAAAAAAAAACCATTAAAACTACATTCAATATTCTGGTAAAATCATTCTCTCCCGAATTGTCCACAATATGGAAAACATAAGCGACAACGCAACGCACGGTCGAAAGAATGCATTCCCGCCTGCAATGCGTAACCGTATACAATTCCATAGATCATCCATAGTACCCAGACTAATGTGCTGAGCTTTTGGCAAACGTAAGTAATAATAACTTGTAAAATGTGGATGTAACGGGATGTTTAAGATGTGATAACGTATGTTCATTGTCGTTTTTGGCTGGTGATACAATGTCGGTAGTGCTTGACACGCCTATCGTGCCTTAGCGTTGAAGAAAACACAAATGGCATGTCATAACGCATCGTGGTTTGTGAAGACACGCTAGAAGTTTAGTTGCGTTGAGAAAATGCTTGGTGTATCCGGCTAACCCATAGCGACGCTGAGAGAACAGTAGGCGTGTCTTGCGTAAATGTGTTAGTCCTTTCACTGGATTTCGAAAAAACATCGTGAGGAAATCTGGACTATATATGTACTTAATATAAGTCTGAAATCGCCAACCCGTCTTGAGCAAGCGTGATAATCAATGATCGTGACTTGTCTGTATGAGAAGAGACCTTTGCCCTGCAGTAGGTAAATATCAGGCTATTATTTATTACTTCTCATAGTGAAAGGACTAATACTTCATGGCCTGTAATCAATGTTTGTACTATAATTTAAATTATTAATTTTGTTCTTTGGGAATATGAGTTCCTAAGATTTGAATAACTTTAAAATATGTTAAAATACGACACACAGATATACTGTAAGATGCGTACAATCCACACTAGGTAGACACTCATTACGATATCGCTCTTCAATTATTGTTTTTTACTGACTTTCGTTGCTTGCTTTTAAGTAGGTATGCAGAAAAAGGAACATATAATATGGCACATTGTAGGCACTGGCAACACCACAATGTATACATCAAGAGTCAAAGTTAATTGATTGATTAGAAGAAGCGATATTGCAATCACAGTATGAACTGACACTAAAAATAGCAAAGAAAAAGGTACTTACGTGTGTAATCCCAGCTATCCTGGTCATTTTTGAACACGTTCAATCTTTCAGGCTGAAACAAATAACAGAAAAATTTAAAAAATCTTTTAGGTTTTACTGAAAATTCCTTAAAAAAACATTATGAAACCTGAGTTACAGTGCGCACACCAGAAGGATTCATAGAAAACATTATGAAACCCGAGATACAGTGCGCACACCAGAAGGATTCATAGAAAACATTATGAAACCCGAGATACAGTGCGCACACCAGAAGGATTCATAGAAAACATTATGAAACCCGAGATACAGTGCGCACACCAGAAGGATTCATAGAAAACATTAGGAAACCCGAGATACAGTACGAACACCAGAAAGATTCATAAAAAACATTATGAAACCCGAGATACAGTGCGAACACCAGAAAGATTCATAGAAAACATTATGAAACCCGAGATACAGTGCGCACACCAGAAGGATTCATAGAAAACATTATGAAACCCGAGATACAGTGCGCACACCAGAAGGATTCATAGAAAACATTAGGAAACCCGAGATACAGTACGAACACCAGAAAGATTCATAAAAAACATTATGAAACCCGAGATACAGTACGAACACCAGAAAGATTCATAGAAAACATTATGAAACCCGAGATACAGTACGAACACCAGAAAGATTCATAGAAAACATTATGAAACCCGAGATACAGCACGAACACCAGAAGGATTCATAGAAAACATTAGGAAACCCGAGATACAGTACGAAAACCAGAAAGATTCATAAAAAACATTATGAAACCCGAGATACAGTACGAACACCAGAAAGATTCATAGAAAACATTATGAAACCCGTGATACAGAGCGCACGCCAGAAGGATTCATAGAAAACATTATGAAACCCGAGATACAGTGCGCATACCAGAAGGATTTATAGAAAACATTATGAAACCCGAGATACAGTGCGCACACCAGAAGGATTCATAGAAAACATTATGAAACCCGTGATACAGTGCGCACGCCAGAAGGATTCATAGAAAACATTATGAAATCCGAGATACAGTGCGCATACCAGAAGGATTTATACAAAACATTATGAAACCCGAGATACAGTGCGCACACCAGAAGGATTCATAGAAAACATTATGAAACCCGAGATACAGTACGAACACCAGAAAGATTCATAGAAAACATTATGAAACCCGAGATACAGTGCGCATACCAGAAGGATTTATAGAAAACATTATGAAACCCGAGATACAGTGCGCACACCAGAAGGATTCATAGAAAACATTATGAAATCCGAGATACAGTGCGCATACCAGAAGGATTTATACAAAACATTATGAAACCCGAGATACAGTGCGCACACCAGAAGGATTCATAGAAAACATTATGAAACCCGTGATACAGTGCGCACGCCAGAAGGATTCATAGAAAACATTATGAAATCCGAGATACAGTGCGCATACCAGAAGGATTTATACAAAACATTATGAAACCCGAGATACAGTGCGCATACCAGAAGGATTTATACAAAACATTATGAAACCCGAGATACAGTGCGCACACCAGAAGGATTCATAGAAAACATTATGAAACCCGAGATACAGTGCGCACACCAGAAGGATTCATAGAAAACATTAAGAAACCCGAGATACAGTGCGCACACCAGAAGTATTCAAAGAAAACATTATGAAACCCGAGATACAGTGCGCACACCAGAAGGATTCATAAAAACATTATGAAACCCGAGATACAGTGAGCACACCAGAAGGATTCATAGAAAACATTATGAAGCCCGAGATACAGTGCGCACACCAGAAGGATTCATAGAAAACATTATGAAACCCGAGATACAGTGCGCACACCAGAAGGATTCATAGAAAACATTATGAAACCCGAGAAGTACGAACACCAGAAGGATTCATAGAAAACATGAATCCCGAGATACAGTGCGCACACCAGCAGGCCGATTTCAAGTCGCAGTCTCATTTCATCTCAGCCACATTCAATGTCAAAAACTTCTTTGATAGATTTGACTGAGATAAGAACGCATACGTTCTTAAGGGAATTGCCACTCTGAGTCAAAACAGTATTGACTTGTGCCAAAACAATTTTCGGTAGATTTTTGTTAACTCTGACAATGAGACTATTTTGTTGCTATACCTCCGCCAGATTACCATGCTATGAAACTCTTTGACTCCTTCTACGAATGTATTCCAATATTTGCCGCTAACACCATCAACACAAACGTATCGCAATAAAAGGCATGATCAATCTAAATGATCTATCTAAGCGGCGACCTTGACGCGTGCAGGTGGCATTTTTTTTTTTGCATTTAGTTTCGAGACAAGTCTAATACAAGTGGGGTTGACACCCTTATCTGGCGTAGGTATAGTTTATTTAAACTTGTTACCATTGTTTTTAATAAAGTGAAACTGAAAGTCTGTCTAAGGAAAAAAAATCCCAGTTCAAAACAGTATTTTTAAATACCGAGGTCAATCGATACTATGAACACAACAGAGTAAAAAGAGATTAAAAAAAAAAGCAATGTTGCCAACAATTTTTCGGTCAGTCGCTTTGTTTGAAACGAGAACAATAGTCTTATCGTATTAATGCCTGCCTTGTTCAAAATCGGATTGCATATTCATTTAAAACTACCCATTTATTAAATTGCCAGCCCGATGGCCTAGCGGTCGCAAGCTCGACTACTGAGCGCTTAGTCAGTCCAGTGCAATGCACGGTCAAGTACGGACGTGTTTGCGCTGCTCGACAAGAATATTATATTCACGTGTTGCGCGGCTTTAGCCGCTGCTCGGTTTACGTCGCTATGAGTTCTTAACCGCTCATAGCCAACGAGGTCTTGGCATTTATCAACCATGCCATCGACTACATGGACGAAGTCAGCATCTTGCAGATCTGCAAGTCCAGTTTCAAGGAGGAGGAGATCAGCAGTGCCAAGCTGCTGCTGTTCCAATCGCTCGGCAAAGTCGAGCAGATGCAATCCCGCCGGAGGGATGGTGGCCAGAAGTGTGTGCAGGACATCATCACATTGATGAAGAGCACCGACCCGGACGACGTGCCCGCTTTTGTGGCGAAGGAGCTACATAAGTTGCCCCCAGTCACGTTTGACCACGTCGACGTCACCAGGTTGCTGAAGGACATTACAAGTCTCAAGGCGAGCCTGGCCGATGTACAGTCCAATTTGGAGGTGTCTAATAACACCATTAGTGAACTACGTGCCGAAGTACAGTTGTTGCGCAACGCTGTTAAGGTAAATAGGTCGCCTGATGCCTCCAATGTGAACACACGTCGCGGAGCGGGAAAAAACGCTAGCATCGGCAGTTTTGAGTCGGCGAGCTCCACTGCGTCACCCGCTGCTGATATTGCACGCGTTGCAACTTGCGCCGCCGCCGTCGCTGACTCGTTGCCGGTCGAGGTAGTGACTCGTGTAGGTTCGTTGACCCCTAAACCTGCCTACGCTACTATCGTCGCCACACACAAACCTGTGTCTCAGGCCAAGAAGGGGGATAAGGAGAGCTGCTGTGAACATGCCGACAGGGGTTCGAAACAGCAAGGCCCGGCTGACGGCACGTGCGACAAGGATGGCTTCGTGAAGGTGGAGAGGAAGAAAGGGAAGAAGCCTCCTAGTCGGAACCAGTGCGGGACCGCGCTGGCAGGACCCAATATGCTGCGTCCGGCAATACCTACGACGCAGCTCTATGTTTCTCGGCTACATCACACCACGAAGGTTGAGGAGATCGTGGAGTATGTTCGAGCGAAGACCAACTGGGTCTTAAGGGTCGAGAAGTTGGCGTCGCGCCACAACACGAATTTCAAGTCGTTCGTGGTGCGAGTTCCGACTCAATATATCGAGACCGTACTTAAGGAAGAGTTTTGGCCGAAGGGTGTCGTGTATCGGCGATTCCGCGGAAGGCTACGCGACACCACGCAGCGTAATACGACGCCGTCTCTTCGTATACAATAATATTATTGTGGTTTTTATATAATATGTATGATAGTCTGTAAGGTATATATGTTATGGGTCTTTGTTACCCGAAATAAATGATTTATTATTATTATTATTATTATTATTAGCCCTGAGTTCGATCCCCGGGTCGTGCAAAGTGAAATAAAAGTAGCTTCTGTATATCCAGTCGGTAATACTGTAGCTTTCCATTAGTGAAAGAGTGTTCAGAATCAGTTCAGTAGTTCCGAAGATTACCCCCACATATGTACAAACTCACAAATGTTACCCTTTATAATAATAGTAAAGAAAAAAAACCAGGGCCACAGAGTCCGGATTATAGATGCTGGCGGGAAAAATTCCGAATCATTCCCGTCGAATATTTCGGAAGTATTCCGAAATATTCCGAAACTTTGGGAATATTTCAACGTTTATTCCCATTGAATTATTCGGGCGAAATATTCGGCGGAAACATTCGATTGCGGGGTACGAATGTTTCTCGCGGGGGGGAAAACTTCTCCGGGGAGCATCTCCCCTCTTACCGCACCCCACACCGCCATCGCCTGCACGCACGACTCGTGGCAGTCGCCAGTCGGGCGTGCGCGGCCGGCGCGGCGGCAGCGGCCGGCGCACAGAGGGGCAGCGGCGGCGGCGATCGACGATCGATGCAAAAATGATTTTTCAGCAAAAAAAATAAAAATCTTAATTAAATTCATTTTGAATAATTCTGATTTAAAGAAACTTTCCCAGAAGTATTCCGGAATTATTCAGAATTTTTCGGAAGTTTTGCAACTATAGTCCGGATAGCTGCTTATCTCCAGTATCTACGATCTAATTAGAATGAAAGAAAAACAATTTCAATCTTTCTCCCAGTAGGTATAATAATCGGAACTTATTTGGATGTGGTGTAAAAGAGCATGGTCTACATAACCCTGTCTTCTGTCGCGCTGTCGGTTAAAAAGTTATATTATTAAAGATCGACAAACGTTTTTTCCCTTCAAAACGGAACCCTAAACTCGTAGCATTCATACGAAGGCGAATTGTGGGGTAGTTTTGTATAGCGATGCAAGCTATTTCAATATATTGCGTCTTGTGGGGTTTACTGGCACCAACCCTTTTTATTTGGGGCTGTAGAGTCAGCGAGTTTACATAGGCGGGGGCGGAAGCAATGAATGTCGTTAGCAATTGATGTTTTTTTTATGTTGAAAATCATGAGGAAGAGATATGATAAGCAATAGATATAAGTAATGATGAACGTCAGGTTTTGGTGTGAGATCCTAAACGAATGTTGAGTCTCTAGGGCTTGTCCTTTTAATCCTAAGCTAGTATTTTTCGTACAACAGAATAGGGAATATATTCTAGAACAGTTAATCTAGTGCACATGAAAACATCCTTTTAAATATCTATGACCTTGGTTTTGTTTTGTTATTAGTAATTTAACTCGTTGTTTATTTTACTTCGATGGTCCTAGTTTATCATCTGTGACTTCGAGTTACGACTACATGTACGGCTATATGTAAGTGGGCACGCCCTTTATTACTGGAGGCTTTTATTTAGGTATAGAGCTCTGCTTACGTTTTTAGTTTTGTATTTTGTTTCTGCTTGAGTATAGTTTTCGATTTTTTTTTTTTGGTATATTGGCGTGTGCTAGCTTACTTATAGCAAATAATTTAATTTAATGTTTTGTGTTGCGTAATGTACCTTAATTATTACGCGCAGTGTTATATAGAATCATTTTTTTTTTTAACTGAACAGACAGCTGTGTTGCTAGGGAGTTTGTTGCGCCACTTCTTCTCCCCAGCACTCGGAAGTGGTGAAGGGCGGGCGTTTTGGGGGACTGTCTTATGTAATTTTGACGTTCAAAAAGTGCTGATTCTCAGCCTAGTTTGAATAAATGACTTTTGATTTTGATTTTATGGGTAACAGTTTATTACTAAAACGCTTACGCAATGGCCTAACAATGATAGCTTGCCAGAAACTATAGAATCGTTAGGTTGGCTGGTTTTACACGGGATTCAAAGCAACTTTTATTGTTTCATGTGTCACGTATCATTGCTGGCGACGCAATGCGAATCTGTGGTTATTCTTTGACTATGCCCAATTTATAAAATAAACTAAAGTTGGTCACGATTTGCGTGATGGCGCCTCTTCACAATCTGCGATCATAAACTTTCATCCCCTTTATCACCCCCTTTAGGATTATTTTAGAGACAAAAAGTAGCTCATGTCCTTCCCCAGGATGCCATTTATCTCCATGCCAAATTTTATCATAATCCGTTCAGTGGTTTAGTATAGTTTTCAGGTCTATGATCGTCAATTGTGAGAGGTTTGGCGTACATACGCTGTACGTAAGAAACAATCTTTATACAAGGTGTAACATAAATAACGTACAACCTCTTAAGGGGTCATTGTAATCATCATTATGAACAACTTTTACTATGGGACCAAACCTAAAATCGCGAAAAAAAAATCTGCTGTCCAGTACATTTTGACGAATTATGCGAACATAAATGAACTGAACAGCAGATTTTTTTCGCAATTTCAAGTTTGGTCCCATAGTAAAAGTTGTTCATAATGATGAGTACAATGGCCCCTTAAGAGGTTGTACGTTATTTATGTTACACCTTGTATAATATGTATATCATGAACAAGTCTGAGTCTGGGTGTAATTATCTATATAAGTATGTATTTACAAAAAAAAAAAAGTAGTATACTCGTATATAGTATATCAGTTATCTGGTTTCCATAGTACAAGCTCTGCTTAGTTTGGGATCAGATGACCGTGTGTGAATAATGTCCCAGGTTATTATTATTATATTATATTATATTATATAATCCTATGGTGATCGCGGGTTAACAGCAGTGCTATTCTGTACAAATCAAAAAAGTGAGGTGCGCGTGGCGTGAGCTGTCAATAGGTACTTGTAGTGACCAATCCCTAGCATCTGGTGGAATGACACAGCTCACTTCACCGAAGATTTCACGGTGAGATTTGTACAGAATAGACCGGCAGTAGTTGTGAACCTATGGGGTTCGGCTGACATTCGAGCACACATTGACATGACATGCGGTTTTTTATGTAGGTATATAAATGAACACGACCCATCGTCCGCGACAACACAAAACTATCGCGACTTATTAACACATTATTCAATCAATCTGCCTAGCAGTCTAACCGGATGCAGCTGAATACCAGTATTTTACATGGAGCGACTGCCTATCTGACCTCCACAACTCAGTTACTGGGTAATACGATACTCCTTGGTAAGACTGGTTGTTAGACTTTCGAGCTTCTGACGACCCGTAATGACTGTCAAAGATCCTCGAATGACAGCCGGGACCAACGGCTTAACGTGCTTTCCGAGGCACGGAGGAGTCTCGGTATGAAAAGATGATCACCCATCCACAGACCAACCCCGGCCCGTACGGCTGTTATTCCTTAGCCACGAGCTCCTCCGAACTCCTATTAACACGTTATTAACACTGCTAAAAGGATCTATTGGCGACTGAATGACATTGACAGAAGGCCGTTATTGGTAAACATTTGTGAAATTGTCACAGAAATTGTATCGACACAAAAGTTAAATTAAAAAAAACTCCGACTCAAATAAAATCCTTTAAAAAGTAATAAAATAAAATGTATTGGCCCTTTAAGCTTAATATAAGTTGTGGGTAATATTTTGATCCAAGAGTCGTCGTGTCGGGGGACGGCTAAAGAAAATAGGAAGTTAACAGCAGCTATCCTTTCTACAATAGCATGCATTCATAATGCTAGGTCGTTTCGTTAATTGGTAGTTTGCCTGATCCGTTCAATCAACTACAAAAGAGCTGATAATCTTCAAACGGATCAAGTCACCTTTCAAACCAAACAAAAAAACCTAAGTCGGTACAGACAGATACGTTAAACTTAGGGCGTTTGTGCACTAGGTACAAGGAATTTTACTGTCCGGCAGTCCGATTTTTTACGGTCCGATATGGCACTCCATAAATGTATGTACTAGTTTGTGCACTATACGTAATTTTACCGTCCGACATTTTACTTTTCCCCATTCCAGACCGTACTCATTTTTACTAGCGTAATGAATTACGCATGCGTGGCGTGTAGTTCAAAGAGAAGCTACTTGAACTGCGCAGCACCGATCCGATCCGAGTAAAGACGGACAAGTGCACAAGCCAATCATCCGTTTTTTCATGCCACATCGGACCGTAAAAAATCGGTCTGCCGGACAGTAAAATTTCTCGGTTTCCGTACTCGTATAACATCTCCGTTTCCATCGGGAGTGAAAAGCATGATGGCGGCGGCGATGCGTTAGTTCCGGTTTTTCCACGCGCCAAAAGAACCTTGTAGTTTGTGATTGTTTACTAATGCTGTCACATTCCGGCTATTCATGGAAATACTAGTGCTGTGACATTCTGGCTACTCATTGAAATACTAGTGCTGTGACATTCTGGCTACTCATTGAAATACTAGTGCTGTGACATTCTAGCTATTTATTGAAATACTAATGCTGTGACATTCTGGCTATTCATTGAAATACTAATGCTGTGACATTCTGGCTATTCATTGAAATACTAGTGCTGTCACATTCTGGCTACTCATTGAAATACTAGTGCTGTCACATTCTGGCTACTCATTGAAATACTAATGCTGTGACATTCTGGCTATTCATTGAAATACTAGTGCTGTCACATTCTGGCTACTCATTGAAATACTAATGCTGTCACATTCTGGCTATTCATTGAAATACTAGTGCTGTGACATTCTGGCTACTCATTGAAATACTAGTGCTGTGACATTCTGGCTACTCATTGAAATACTAGTGCTGTCACATTCTGGCTACTCATTGAAATACTAATGCTGTCACATTCTGGCTACTCATTGAAATACTAATGCTGTGACATTCTGGCTATTCATTGAAATACTAGTGCTGTCACATTCTGGCTATTCATTGAAATACTAGTGCTGTCACATTCTGGCTACTCATTGAAATACTAATGCTGTGACATTCTGGCTATTCATTGAAATACTAGTGCTGTCACATTCTGGCTACTCATTGAAATACTAATGCTGTCACATTCTGGCTATTCATTGAAATACTAGTGCTGTGACATTCTGGCTACTCATTGAAATACTAGTGCTGTGACATTCTGGCTACTCATTGAAATACTAGTGCTGTGACATTCTAGCTATTTATTGAAATACTAATGCTGTGACATTCTGGCTATTCATTGAAATACTAGTGCTGTCACATTCTGGCTACTCATTGAAATACTAATGCTGTCACATTCTGGCTATTCATTGAAATACTAGTGCTGTGACATTCTAGCTATTTATTGAAATACTAATGCTGTGACATTCTGGCTATTCATTGAAATACTAGTGCTGTCACATTCTGGCTACTCATTGAAATACTAGTGCTGTGACATTCTGGCTATTCATTGAAATACTAGTGCTATCACATTCTAGCTATTCATTGAAATACTAATGCTGTGACATTCTGGCTATTCATTGAAATACTATGCTGTCACATTCTGGCTACTCATTGAAATACTAATGCTGTCACATTCTGGCTATTCATTGAAATACTAGTGCTGTGACATTCTGGCTACTCATTGAAATACTAATGCTGTGACATTCTGGCTATTCATTGAAATACTAGTGCTGTCACATTCTGGCTACTCATTGAAATACTAGTGCTGTGACATTCCGGCTATTCATTGAAATACTAGTGCTGTCACATTCTGGCTACTCAGTGGTGATTTGAGTTTGTAACTTTTGAGTAGCTCCGTGGACTATGGACCAAAGTTTATACTTCCAATATTTTGATTAGTCAATGACCACAGAACAGATAAATGTCAGTGACTTAATTAGTTGACAAAAAAAAAATCTTAAATTCGTCTGGTGCAACTCCCTAGGTAGTCCGAGTCGCTGTACTTAGGCATACAGAACATCATTCAGTACACAAGTAGGTAGATATTATTTTTACCAACCTTTTGTGTCTCACCGCAGAGCAAAGGTCTCCCTTCCCTCAAGCATTGCCTACTTAGAACTAGTTTCAACCAATCAACTGACATGCTTGATTTTTGAGTGAGGTTCTGTAATAGGTACGGGCCTTATTTTGCTGGCTTGCTAATCTTTGTGTCATGGTAATAGTAAGTTATTCTCCTATATCTCCTAGCGAGGAAGTGAGATGAACATTGAGCCAAGAATTGGCGAGGAAGTGAGATGAACATTGAGTCAAGAATTGGCGAGGAAGTGAGATGAACATTGAGTCAAGAATTGGCGAGGAAGTGAGAGGAACATTGAGTCAAGAATTGGCGAGGAAGTGAGATGAACATTCAGTCAAGAATTGGCGAGGAAGTGAGATGAACATTTAGCCAGCAATTGGAGAACTCATTACCTACTAGGTACTACCTCTCAATTCAATTTGTATGACAAAAACAGAAATAAAACAATAATTTTCGCAATAAACCCACATCCTTTAAACACCGCTCTCCCAAGATATCGCATCCAGCCCATCCTTCCTTCCTTTTCCAAGAAAAAAATAAAATAAAACAAAACACAGCTACAGTTCCACGTCTGCCTCATCCCTGCGTGCATCCGATTGCCTCACAAAGGCTGAGACAATCCAGCGCTTACCGCGAGGGGTACTTTGCACTCCAGCGCTCTAAGGGGAAATGGCTCGCTCTACGTAGTATACAATACATATGTTTCGCTTTAAAGCGGAATGGGGTCTTTGTAACGTCGGTTGTGATGTTTTCGCTTTACGGTAAGATGTATGATGATACTTTGACTAATCTACAGTTTCGTCAATCCTTCGTCAAGGCTTTGTTTTGATAGGTCGGTCTAATTAAAAACCAAGCCTAATCAAATAATTAATTAAATTACCAAGGCTTTATCATAATTATATTCCGCCATTTACCCGAATTTCTCTGATATAAAGAAAAGAAAGAAAGAAAAAATGTTTTATATATGATGCTAAGTCACATATTGTAAAAATCAATTGCCGAATGTGTGCGTCACTTCAGAACGGTTGCACCTATTTGGCTAATTCTTTTATTGCTGTGTTTGTACTTGTCAGGACAAGGTTGATATGACAGATTTTTTTTTTTGAAAATTCTTCGGAAAAGTCGGTATTATGGATGGCATTTTTGTAAGAAAACAGACATAGAGCCTAAACCACTGGAGATAGAGACATGAAATTCACAGCTAGTCCTTAATAAACATATAGTTTTGTTAAGTAACAAATTATTACTGTCTCTTTTATCTAGTTACAGTTATAGTTATTTTCTTTGTTACAAATACAAAGGTCGTTTAATTCAATATCAATAAAACTCACGTATTTCTTTAGAAGTCTAGTTTTTTGAATATAAAAATAGTGGGTACCAACTCATTATTTTAAATCAAACCTAACTATATTTCCATCCTTTGTCCTTTGAAATCGTGGTTTTCTATGCACCTTACACATAAAAGTTAAAACAGTTAAAATAAAACTTTTAAATTTTAAGTCACAAAATCACAGACTACTGAAAACGACTAAATGCTAAAAATATATTATTCGTATGCAGGGGTTGGCAACATTTTCGAGTTCATTTAGAATTTTAACGTGCACCTAACTCTTGCCCCATTTGTGTGGCTAAAGAAAAATGATGATAATTTTTTAAGGTTCTGTATGATAATAAATTTAATTTTCATTAAGGTAGTTTTTTTTATGTGTAACATCTTTCCTCTCGCTTTCCTGCAATTTGTGGGAGTGATTCGTGAAAAGGGACGGAAGTGTGTAACAGGAAGCCGGTGAAGCGCTCGCTATTTCATTTGATCAATGAGCGCGCGCAGTGTTAGAGCTGGCCGTCAGATGGTACCAACCCAAACAGATGTCAGATGTTACACATCATATTGCGCTTTTTTACGCTTTATTTGATTTGATTTATTATTATGCGACTACTGTAAGGATCTCTCGTTTTTTTATAAATTATCACTTTAAGGATAATATCGATGGTTAACTACAATCATACTTACTTTAAAGCCTATGTATAACAATATTTTATAAATTAACTTTCAAAAAAATATGGTTCCCGAAAAAATACAGTCATTGCTCAACCTTATTTAAGTACACTGTTAATTACAACCTAGTTAATTACTTTTATGTATATGTATATACAAACAGTAAAGCATAAATCCACTTGGAAGCTATGGGCAAAGAATTCCGGATCAAGCGAGGAGTTAGACAGGGAGACCCAATGTCCCCAAAGTTGTTTTCAGCAGTTTTAGAGAGCATCTTTCGCAACCTTGACTGGGAACATCTAGGCCTAAACATAGACGGAAGAAAACTAAACCACTTAAGATTTGCGGACGATCTGGTTCTACTAGAAGAAAATCCAAAGGCACTCGAGAAGATGATCCAGTCTAAATACTGAGAGCTCTAAAGTGGGTTTAAATATGAACATAACAAAAACGAAACTGATGACCAACTCAGAAATGGAACCCATTGAAATTGAAGGACAACAAATAGAATATGTCGATGAGTATTGCTACTTGGGTCAGATCATCTCCCCTAAAGACCAAACAACCAAGGAAATAAACAAGAGGATTGCTATTGGGTGGAAAAGATACTGGTCCCTCAAGGAAATTGTAAAATCTAAAGACCACAATATGGCAACGAAAAGAAAAGTATTCAATGCTTGTATTCTTCCATGCATCACTTACGGCTGCGAAACATGGTCACTTACAAAATATCATAGAGATAAACTAGGAAAGTGCCAGAGAGGTATGGAACAAAGCATGATAGGAACAAGAAGGCAAGATATAATTAGCAATGTGCAATTAAGAGTAAAAACCAAATTAACCGATATCTTTGAAAAAATAGACCTCCAAAAATGGAGATGGACCGGCCACATGTTGAGATCTATACAAGAAAAATGGAGCCAAATTACAACGAATTGGTATCCACAAGATGGCAAGAGATGTCGAGGACGACAACAAATGCGCTGGGAAGATGAGCTGAAACGTACTGCGGGACCCGAATGGAGGAGAGTTGCTCAAGACAGGAAGCAATGGAAACTAGTGGAGGAGGCCTTTGGCAAAAGGCACACTGAGTTGAGAGACATTCTATAGCCAAACAAATCAAAAATACAGTCATAAAGATCAATCTCACCCAGTTTAACGGGCTAAATAAATAAATAAATAACTTTTATGAATTCGTAATTACCTTCAGGTGAGACCGGTTTGGATTAACTTATTATGAAAAGGGACCGACAGAACTTCAAATATGTTTAAATTCAGTAACCATGAAAAACAATTTTTAGTTACAACTACTTACTTTTTTTACATTTAGGAAGCCTGAAGTTTTTAAACTAACTGTTAATTTGCTACTTTTCGTTTCTAATATTAATTTTCGTTTAAAATTACTTAAAACCTTATTTTATTATTAGGTCCCCGATGAGCTTTCTCGGTTTGAGAAAGAGGTGTACATACTTACTCTGCAAAAAAAATGCCGATACTCGTATTTATACAAATAAATTTTGAAGTGTCAGTTTGTAATATCAAAAAATACATATGAAAGTATAATTATACGGATCTTATAACAAAAAAATCTATTTTTTTAATTTTTGTCTCTGTATATTTGTTCGTTCCGGCTAAAGTCTGAAACGGCTGGACCAATTTTGACGGGACTTTCACTGGAAGATAGCTGATGTTATAAGGAATAACTTAAGGTACTTTTATTTTAGGAAAATAATTAGGGTTTCGCACAAAAAAAATTAAAACCCATGAAATTGTGAACAAAATGCGATTCAAATAGGGCAGTACTGACATACCCGCGGGCGAAGCCGCGGGCAAAGGCTAATTATTTATTATAACATAACATCACGCCTGTATTTCCCGAAGAGTTAGTGAGATATGTACCTACAGTACACCCACATTAAAATTATTATAACTGTTACTTAAAATCAACACAAACTCTATTTAACGGAACCCCACAAAAAATCTCCCCGGACAAGCTTACGTGTCCGCGGACCGAAGCGAACTGACTCTTTTTTTTTTTTCAACTTAATCGGATGTTAAATAGTCGAGTTTTTCGTTCTACCCGCTTTTCATGTTTTAAATGTTATCCGTTTATCGTTTTTACTCTATGCGAGTTGAATTTTAAGCTGTATTAAACATACGTGCAGTAAATTAAAGTTATATGGGGTAATTATTATGTGTTTTGTGTTTCTCGAAAGAAATATGGACCGCGTGGGCCACCATGGTTGTCGTACAGGCGGTGAGGGTTTTTATTAAGGGGTTAAGCAGGATTCTGGGCACTTAATAGTGATTACTTCTAGCATTTTTCTTTGACCATCGAAATGATTAATTTTTACTGTGGGACCAACTTTGAAATCGCGACAAAATAAATCAGCTGTTGCATAAAGTTTAGTCATAAGTTTGATACCTACTGTAAATATTTGCAATGAAAACAATGCATATATAGAGGTATGAGGAAGAGGGTGTAAAGTTCACTCATCCTCCATAGAAAAGGGAGGATCCTCCGACCACACACACGGGTGTTGTGTCTGGTGGGCTACTACCCGACGATTGATGTCGGTACGTTGTATACAGGGTTATTGGTAAACACCAACATCCTCTTAACAAATAAAACAAAAAAAAAAAAATTAATCACATTTTAACGAATTATGTGAACATAAATGTATCTACTGAACAGCAGATTTTTTTTCGCGATTTCAGGTTTGGTCCCATAGTAAAAGTTGTTCATAATGATGAGTACAATGACCCCTTAAGAGGTTGTTGGTGTTTTACCAATAACTCTGTATATGCAAGTCGCGCGGTAAACTCTGATTGCGCGATGCAGGATTTTGCGTGACGTCAGTGTGATGCGTAATTCGCATGTGGCGATGTAGATGCCGCCACACATAGCTGATGCTAAGGGTCAATGGTCAAAAACACAATATCCAAGTATGGATGTAAAGGGGATGCCTTCCCCAAAAAAAAAATGCAATTTATAATTCTAAAAGATGACTTTTTTTAATATGAATAAAATTACACAACATTTTTTGACCCTCATCCGACTTACAATATTATAAAACTGTATAGAATTATTTCTATACACCCTAAAATATCCCACTAAGTGTCCCATAGACGAGGGGTGTCACAATAATGGAACGTTTAGCGGTCCATTGTGTACCCTATTATGTTGTGTACGGAACCAGGGATCGATTGTACAAGAGCCGAATCGCAAGGGCTGCCACGTGCCAGAAACTTACATTATGTTTTTTTTTTTGTATACATTGTAAGGTGTTGAGTCGATATTTTATCAAGATGGTATAGTCATGGTTATCGTGTAGCCATATTTTATTTTTTGTAAAGGCATTTTGTTAGCGCCATGTCATTCAACGTTTAATGTAATTTAACACCCGTCGCTTTTTTATAGTAGCTATTATTTTGGGTAGAATAGACCATTTTTTATGTATATTTGATAACCCCAAAATACGCAAAACCATAGGCGCCGAGAGAACAGTCCGCGATTCTTAGATCGCTAGCAAGTTGAGAATCGCATCTTCTCCGGCGTTACGGGAAGTGCAGCCTCTTCGCCCTTGCGTAATAAGGCGCAAGCACATATGCTCACCTCCACAGCCGCAGTGCGTGCGGCTTATTACAGCGGGCGGAGGCTGCCCTTCCTGCGCATCTCCGGCTCTTAACAACACACTCGAGGTAGGGCAAATAAGAACCACGTGGAGTCGGGGTTGTCTAACTCGGTTTAATGACAGTTTTTAAACCTAATATATCCTAAAACGGCTGGTCAGAGACAAAAGCATCAAACACTTGCGCGATATAACACACGCAAAAAGCGATTGACAATGAGTGACAACAGTCAAACGCTGGCGCCACTTACATTTGATTACGTAGGTATTATTCATCCAACGGTCTTGTAGGAGTACAAATTAAACTTTATTATTTCTAATTTTATTAATTATATTATTTGCTTCATAATAGAGTTCATCACGGTAGCAGCTATTAAAAATAAAATAAAGTTAAAGACATACAATATTTAACTAAAAACAATTAAAATCCGCTGTCATTTAGTCTGAACGTAGAACGGAACAACCTCGGAGTGAAATTCATACATTATCTGTGGTAAACTCTCAGCGTTCTGTCGAGGTAAAATGTGAATTTGATTGTGTAAATAAGTTGATTTTCTGAAACTTTAAGATTTTTTTTTTCTCAAAAACTAGTCTGCGCAGTGAAATATTTTGCGACTGTTATTTTGTGTGTGTTACTCGAAGTCTTCGATACGCTATAAAATTGTGACGTTTTGGACGCACGGGTGTTAAAGTACGGTGGAGCCACGTTTAATAATAATACAAGTAGAATCTTTAGATCATTTTCACATTCTTTCCGTAAATTGATTAAGTAAAAATGTTGCAAACCCCTGCCGGTCATCGTCAGTAGGAATTTCTCAGTAACAACCCGGAGTCTGCATTTGTGCCCAGCAACAGGCTCGAACCCTATAACATGAGACTTAGCGTCACCCTAGGCGATGATGATGTTATTACCCACTTTTTCGTCCATAACTCTTCAGTTTGTACCAAGACAAGTAATACACATGGGTGGTTTACGTACTGACGCTTTTTTGAAACCTTGCTTGTGTCATCCTGACGGTTGCGCCAAATTATTAACCATTAGCAGCAATGGCCGCGTTCAGACATTATATCTTCATATACAACAAAAACCCAACAGATTTTCGCCCTGTGATGTATTACAGCTGGCAGCCCTACCACCGCACAGGGACGAGCTTCTTACACTGACTACTTGAAACACGAGGGCTTTTAGCGACTCGTTACAACAGGTTAGACGACGCCAAAACTGTAGAGTTAGCCAAGTATGTGATTAAAATGGTAGAAATCTGGATTTATCTGATTACAAGCCGTGTGTCCGATGGAAGTTCCCATCGGCGAAAATGAGAACCGATAATACTGATAAAAGAACATAACTTTCGAAATGTGGGTGTACCATAAGTACATCTACACCTCTGCCTAACCCTTCGGGGATTACAGGCGTGATGCCGCGTGATAAGGCGTGTACTCGTACTATTTTATGTTATGATAAAATAACTGAAATAAGCTCGTAATCAAGGGAGGTACTGGACTTAACAATAAAAGTTGAGTCGACACAAAACAAAGAAGATTAAATATTTTCTCACAACTCAGCTCATTCAACGCAAAGCTGATTACAACTTAAAATCCGTAACCAATCGAATCCAATTCTTTACTGTAACCTGTAACGAAAACAAACCCAATTTTAAATGAAAATACAAAATTTTACGGAAAATTCCGATTCTTGCGATCGCGTCCACACACGTCCAAACAGTGCGACGGTTGTCAAGCAAATAGCTCGACTCGAATTCGAAATTCGAATTGGAACGACTTTTTTTATTGGATCGCCAGCCGCGGCGCGTGTCTGTAAACTGCCGATATCTTCATTTTTCTGAATTGCTAAATAGGAATGTAGTGTGGTTCGTTGCTGTTTCAATAGAAATGCGGTTTTATAATAGACCTATTATTATAAAATCGCATTTCATTTGAAACTAGGTTTTCAAATGCTGCGTGTTTAGATGTAGGAGCAGGTAGGTGTGCGAATATTCTTGTCGGCGCGTGTCGAAATAACGCGAGAAAAGACGAAGAAAATAATCATAGTACCTACTGTGTAGATTAGCGACCCACCCCTGCATCGCACGGTTATTACGAGTATTACGACTTGACAAAACATCGAGCTTTCTATATTACAGAAAATCCGCAGCGTAGTTTAGAAGAACAATGCGGGCAGACAGACAGACACGAAAAGCGACTTTATATGTAATGTAAAAGCAGACAAAAATTCAAGGCGATTTTAAGTAAGCGTAAATAAAGATTAAGTAAACACAAAAACTATATAATCTAAACGATATACCTAAGGCTCAAACAATGAGAATTTATCTTCCACAAACCCGCATATTTTACAACACAATCATCACAATTTGTCAACAAACAATCGCCCCAAACACCAGACAAACTCACCCCCTAATTTCAACCCTAACTCAACAAAACTCACAAAATCAACTGTAACTCACCCCTAACACAATTAACGTCTCGACCATTGTCACAACCGCAAAGCAGTGTGATTACAACGAATGCAAAAACTTCTTCGCATCCTTCCTTCCTATGGAGAATGGAAATCGAATAAAAAGATGGGCTATTTCGAACAATGCTGTCAAATGAAGCTCCTGCCTAACGGTTGGGTAGGTTGACTATAAGGCTGACGATTATAAGGATTGTCCTGACAGTTCTGAATTTGATTGGTCAAGAGAGGTGAGAGAAATTACACTGAATTAAACGCATTCGTCGCAAGATTTGAAAAAGGAATATAATGTGAACGTGAAGGTAAATTAAATAAAAATTAATAATGCAAAACGTAGGATAAACTCGGTACATAGCCATAAATCAAAACTGTCAAATTAGGCGACTCGCGATGCACAGACTTGGTTGGTTTTCGCTCTGCTCGGCTGAAAAAAGGTAAAACGATTTTTCCCAAATATGAGACCTAGTAGCTAGCTCGATTTTTCGCGCCCGTAACCCTATATTGCAATTTTCATATAAATCGTTGGAGCCGTTTTCGAGAAAGTGATTACAAATAGGTATATTTAAATATATACAAATATTGCTCATTCAATATTATAGGATTTTATACAATTCTTCCTCTTACGTGAAATACGTTACCTACATATTACCATGTATTTCGCATTCCTATAACACCAACTTTGTGTAAAAACGAATGATCCTGAGGCGGAAAGCAAATGGCACTTTTTGTTTTCCATAAAAGGGCAAACATTACATTACATCCGTAGGTACCATAGAGGTTTTAACCTGGATGACTTCCTCATCTGACCTCCAAGAATATTTTAGAAGCTAATATCATATTAAGAGATAAACGCTAAAGAGTCGACAGTCAGCTCAAATAGCTAATAAAACCCGTCTAAGGTAGTAGAAATAGTATAGTTTATTCTAGGAATAGTTATTCTATATTTTTAACAAATATGAGTTTCATTTTAGTAGCAGTCGTTACGGGTACTCAAAAGCCCGAAAGAAAGATAACCAGTCTTGCCAGGAATATCGTGTTACCCAGTAACTGTGTTGTGAAGGTCAGACAGGCAGTCGCTCCATGTAAAACACTGGTATTCAGCTGCATCCGGTTGGACTGAAAGCCGACTCCAATATAGTTGATAGCTGTCCAATCATCAGCTGCCTCCAAGGCAGGCAGTTGACGATTTTAGTAGTAGATTTTAAGTAGTACACTGCCGCCGTAAGAAAAAAGGACATACTTTTCTACATAAATATTGAAATGGAGAAAAAAATATTTTGTCCTGTTGAAACTATACACAGACAGATGCGTTTTTTAATAGTAAGAATTATTAGGTTTTCGTTAAGTTTATGCCAATACAAACATACTGGTAGATGCGTTTTTTTTGCTGATTCCGAATATATAAATAACTCTATTTCGAAAAAAAATCAGATACGTCTTTTTTCCTTATGACGGCAGTACAACGAACCCACAGTAGGTACCTAAAAAGAGTCGGTAGAACAATCCCGCGCTAAATGCCTGGTCACCTGAACAACCCTATCATACCGTTCCACCGCTACACGGACACGGGGCTTTCACAGCGGCCATCCTTTTTATTTCGCGCGCAAAATTCCCGCTCACCGAGAAAAGGAGCGAGTAAGCAAAATCTGCAGGAACACCGTTACTTTTGTGTGTCGTTCCGGCTTGGACAGTTCGTTTCGATTGGTTTTGCGATTGTTACAGGAGTCTAGTTAAATTTTCAAGCTTTTTACGAAACCTTTTCATCGTATCATAGGGGTCTTGCAGTTTATCGAGACTGAGAGGAGTTAATATTACTTCAGTGTGAGAAAGAGATGGAGCTATACAGGACGTCTAGCTCCATCTCTTTCTCAGAGGTGGTGGTTGGCCGGTCATGCTCTTTATATGAGGCAACTAATTATGACTATGGAAATATTACGTTTGAGCATTCAGTGTTTAAAGAAAACCCCATGTTCAGACATCCATAGGCTGAGTTGAGATTTCATTAAACCGCTCAATAATACAATTAAAAAGTTAATTTACGTTTCGAACTGAATTCATCGTGCAAATATTATTAATGTATTAAATAACCTACTTTCAAAGTGGGGTGAAATTTACAACCCCTAAAATTCACCCCCTTTCAAAAGCAAATGTAATCCACCCACAATCCCAAAAAATCTCACCAAAAATTGTCACTTAAAAACGCCTTCAGGGTAGGAGCACCGAAAACTCGTCAAACCTATAAGTGGTGGTAACTTTACGCTAGTGTAAACGTTTTGTTCTTGAGAGCTCACTTAGCGCCCCCTGGCGGATAGAGTTACTGACCGATGGATGAGAATTGTGTAGCTACCTCCATTATGTCTAGACGTGCGTGCTTTTGAAGGTGTCTTAAAGAATTTTATGAGACAAGTTATGTTGATATTGCGATAACCTATCATTATTTGATTGTGTGTTGTTAGAACCTTCAACTGTATTTAAGGGCAAGAATACACTGCTTGTAACTTGCACAAAGGTATGAAAATAGCTTGCATACTTTTGTGCAAGTTGCCGTATGTCTTATCAATTTCTGATTGGTGAATGTCACAATAGCATGCCAGCTACTTGCATAGTTTTGTACAAGCTACAGGCATGTGTATTCCAACCCTATTTGCTTGTGTTAGAAGTAAATTCACGGCAATAATACTTCGAGTGGGGATCGAACACACGATCTCTCGCAAGCCAATTTAAATATCTTCTACAATATGTACAATATCTACGATCAAGCCTGATTTAAATGGTGACACGGTGCTATTTAATTGTCACTGGCATACCAAAGTTGAAGCAACCATAAAATTCATTTGATGCTTCTATTTTCTGTTTGCCACAGGCGCCACAGATAAGAAACTTGCACCACGTAAATGGGACAATAGGCACATAATATTTTTTTTACTAACATTATGCCTTCCAAACATATTATTCCCCTTTATAAATCAAGGTTCCCTATTGGAAAACTTACACCCGGTATCTGAAAACCTAATCAACGAACACAAAAATTTGCAATTGCCTGCTGTGATTGGCTGACCAAAATAAAGACTGCCAACCAAATCACTTGACATTAAATTCAGCTTTCAGAGACCAAGTGTTATTCTTACATCTAAGAATAAAAATAAATATCTCTCACCTTTGCGAACTCTATTTTGAGTGTGCAGCATCCGGAGTATATGTCGCAGCCGTGTAGCGCTTCTTTAGCTCTTGTTGCCGATTCTACGCTTTCAAACTTGTGACCAGGAGTTAAGGAAATAGTTTTGGATATAACATGAAAATATTACATTAAAAATGTCATAGAAAAACATCATAGTAGTTAATATAAATCAGTAAATAAAAGAAATAAAGTAATAAGAAATAAAAGAAGAACTACATACAAAAATAAGTAACTATTAAAGTACAGTTTTTGGGGCATCTTCCCTATGACCAACCGGTCTATTCTGTAAAAAATCTCACCGTGAAAACTTAAGTGCTAAGTTTTCAAGGTGAGATTTTTACAAAATATATCGGCTGATGTACCCGTTGTTTAAAGAAACAAATGCACATCCAAAATAATGAATAATTATTTTAGATATTTTTCTTTTTTATTAAATTTAAACCAGCATCAATCCATTACAAATAATGCTTTAATTAAAGTATTCTCGACGACAGCTCTTCTATTACACGGTGTGACCGGGTTTTCAAGACCTAATTTGGTTTTGCTAGTCATATATTAGCGAATAAGCAGCCGCTCCATGTAAAATACTGGTATTCAGCTGCATCCGGTTAGACTGGAAGCCGACCCCAACATAGTTGGGAAAAGCCTAGGCAGATTACAGTACATTAGCGAATAAGCCTACTTATAGTTTTTGCTCTACTATGACACAGGCCCCCTCTGTGAGAAGGAGTGGGCTCTAATCCACCACTTCAAAAAAAAAAGGAGATTATCAATTCGATACGTATGTATGTAATATTATTGGAACTGCACTATATTCACATATGATAACCTATTAGGGCTTCCAAACAAATATACAAAATTTTATAGATGTATGTATGTTTGTCCATGCAATTTCTCCGAAATTATTAATCAGATCGTCACCATTTAATTTTTATTGGCTTACATTTTTTTCTATTTTTTTTTTAATTTGAGATGGGATTGCTCGTGACTTTAGACATTTACATTTACTTCAACTTATGGAACAGTGCAAATTTGATCAAAATCGGTTCAGTAGTTTGCAACTAATACGTGTAAGTATGACAGCCTAGCTTATTGATACTAGCTACGGGTGTGGTGTCAAAGGGAAAACTTATCAAAACCTTGGTCAAATTATAGTGCAATATTTATAACAAAACTATTGACTACTTATTCCAAACAAATATTCCAGTTTTCACTAAGAACTAAAAACTACGAAATAAAAAATAACTTTAAAAAATTTAATCGACTTCAAAAAGAAATTATCTCAAAATTATGAAATAACTTTAATTTCGGAAGTCGATGCCAAAAAATCTAAAATACAGATCCCAGGCTTCCGAAATTAAACTTATTTCATAATTTTGAGTTCAATTTCTTTTTGAAGTCGATTTAATTTTTTTAAATTATTTTTTTTTTACCAATGAAACTGAACGCGATCAGGACATCTAAGCCGCGTTCAAGAGCTGTCAGTGTCAATATTCCATAACAATGATGACACAGACAGCTCCGATCAATTAAATAGAGATAATAAACTAGCAAGATTTTACTAGCAAAAATAAGCTAGTAAAAACTTCAAGTTGATCATGTCTATTTAATTGTTTAGAGGGCCATTTAACTTCTGTAAAAGATAAAAGTTTGACGCTACTAAAATCGGATGACGTTTCTCATAATGTTATTGAACGATTAAGTCGGGGAGACATCGGTATTATTCAAATATCTTCAGAACGAAAGCCATTTTATGTAATATAAAGAGACGGGTCAGCGCATTGTGATAAGCGGAAGCGAGTAAGAAGTTGTATTAGCCCCTGCGTGCCTCGGAAAGCACGTTAAGCCGCTGGTCCCGGCTGTCATTCGTAGATCTTCGACAGTCGTCACGGATACCCGTTTTTACCCGAACGCGGCGAAGCCCAAAAGAAGGGTAATGTTTTTGTCGAAATAAGCTAGATTTTGTTATGTAATTACTTTTTGTATCAAAAAGTAATTACATAACAAAATCTGACAGTATTACAGGTATTACAGCAGTAGATCAGAAAGCCAATTATATTGGCTTTCTGATCTACTGCTGTAATACCTACCATTTTACGGTGATATGGGAGACAATATTATTATTATTGTCAGTCGCCACGCTTAGATAACGGAATGATTGAAAAGTGGTGAAAAATTATGTAGATAACCCCCGAAAGCTAGTATCCGAGGGAATATTGTTATGATCATACTGGGAAGACGACTGGCCGCTAAACTCTATGCGCGGGGAACATTGCATTTTGCATTAGTAGCATTATTGTTACCTGTAAGTAGTCCCTCTAGAAAGTGTTTATGAACTCAGAGATAGCCTTTGACTAACACCATAATCTTTAACTGTTTACATCTAATCTAATTTGGTTTAATGTTTTAAAATCGCTTCCGCTCATTATTAAGCCCGCACCCTGGAATCACAGACTTTGCTACTTATGTTCCAATTTGAATGAAAACTTCGAACTCATTTGAATACAAGTCCCTTTGGAAAAAATATGGAGAAAGTGTAATTAAACAAAGTTTTTATTACTAATACTACGCCGCGGATTTGTTGTTCGAATTCAAAATTAGGGAGAAATTATATCTATTAAGTTTTTTATTAAGACATTTACTTTTAGGGTTCCGTACCTCAAAAGGAAAAAAACGGAACCCTTATAGGATCACTCGTGTGTCTGTCTGTCGGTCCGTCTGTCACAGCCAATTTGCTCAGAATCTAATGGACCGATTAAGTTCAAATTTGCTACACGTATGAATTTATGTCAGGGACTGAAACCGGTACGAAAAATACCGGTATTTTTTGGTTACAACCTTTATTTTTTTTACAGGTATTTTCAAAGGTTACCTTAATTCTTAAATATTGAATACAACCGGTATTATACCGGTTACCGAAATAAAAATTACCTATATCTTACACGTGGCGTCGGTATTAGTCAAAGTCGCCGCGTTTAACTGTTCATATCGTCAAACGTTGAGTATTCAATAATCTGGCCAGCACCCTAATGGCGTAACACACGATCAATCACAATCTGAATTTTCATTGCTTCATAAGCTCGAAAAAATTGTCTGCTCAACAACGTGAATAACGTAATGAATGTTGTTGAACTGTCAAAATGAAAGCGATTGGGACTGAGCGTGTGTTACGCAATGGGTGCCTGCGCTGACTGCTGACCACATCCACATCATGATACAACCGTTTCATGAAATGGTCGAATACTTCATGATAGTGTTTTGATATAAAAAAGTGTAGGTACTGTACTAGCGCGCTCAAACAAATTGCAAGCAAAAAGTTATGCGCTTTCTTTCTTTATTATTATTTTTTTTTATTTGTGATGGGTTTGCTCTAACTGGACACAACAACACAACCTAGGTCACAGGTGACAGAGACAAAGTCGACGATAGAGTGAGCTTATCCAGAAGAAGCCTGTTCACTCTCACTTTGTAGAGATTAGGGTTGTATGCGCTCGGAAACACACGACGCAGGTAGTGAGTTCGACTCCTTTGCTGTGCGCATTATAAAAGACATTTGGAAGCGCTTAGTGCGAATTGGTGGAATAGCAACCAGGTAGGGATGATAAATATCAAAAAATAATAATAATAATAACCTGGGACATTGTTCACACACGGTCACCAGATGTCCGATGGTAGAAGGGGGCTGTTGGAATGAGGTCGTGGAGTTCTCGGGCACACTCTCCGAAGTACAATCTGTAGAAGACCGACAAGCAGGCAACCTTGCGGCGATGAGCCAAGCTATGAAGCTAGGCATCCACCAGTTTTACGTTGCCAATGAGCCTCTTAGCTCTGCGTTCCACCGAGTCAAGCGCGGCTAGTTGGTACTTGGCTGATCCATCCCAAAGGTGACTGCAATACTCCATGCAGGATCGGACTTGCACTTTGTAAAGGATCAAAAGCTGTCCAGGCGTAAAGTATCGCTTCACCCTATTTAGGATGCCCAGTTTCTTAACCGCAGTTTGGGCCTTGTATTCGATGGTGGCGCCGAAGTTGAGACCAGATGTCAACTCCATGCCTAGGAGCTCAACTCAATCAGTTACAGGAACAGATGTACCCCGAAAAGTAGGAGTTTGGGCGAAACGACTCCTTTTAGCGGTAAAAAGACACGTCTGTATTTTGGTGGCGTTAAAAGAGACCAGATTATCATCACCCCACTGGGAGACAAAGCTTAAGGTCAAATCTGTCCGCTCTACCATGGCCTCTCTCAAGGAACTAACTTCGGCCCCGCTGGTTTTTGCGCTGGACAAGTATCTCTCTGAAACTGTACTGTCATCTGCGTACCCAACAATACTAGGCCGAAGCAGGTCATTGATGTGCAGTAGGAAAAGAGTTGCAGAGAGAACAGACCCCTGAGGAACTCCGGCATCAATAGCCATAATGTCAGAAGAGCAGCCGTCAACAACTACTCTAATCGACCGTTCACTAAGGAAATTTGATATCCAGCTACAAAAATCAGCTGGGATGCCATAAACAGGAAGCTTGCTGAGCAGAGCAGCGTGCCAGACCCTGTCAAAGGCCTTCGAGATGTCAAGCGATACAGCCAGTACTTCGCCGTGTTTCTCTATGGCTTCGCCACAGCAGTGCGTGACATACACAAGAAGATCGCCAGTTGACCGTCCCCGGCGAAAGTCACATTGACGGTCACTGAGGAGATCATTGTCTTCAAGGTAGATCAGCAACTTATTGTTCAGGACCCTTTCCATAACCTTGCACAGAATGGAGGTAATGGCGATCGGACGGTAATGGGCAGGGTCTGCTCGGTCGCCCTTTTTGGGCACTGGTTGTACATACATTTGCAAGCTTCCAGGATTGCGGCACCGTTCTTTTTTCAAGAGAGAGGCGGAACAAACGTGTCAATACAAGAGACAGTTCAGGCGCACACTGCCGCACCTGCCAGGCCCGCTGGCCTTGTTCACGTCTAGACTGCACAATACTTTTCGGACCTCATTAATGTGTACTGCGATCTCCGGCATCGAGGAGTCACAATGAGGTACAGTAGGTAGTTGCTTTGAGCCAGCGTCCAGACGTGAATTGCTTGCAAAGAGAGATGCAAATAAATTTGCTTTCTCAGTTGCAGAGTGAGCCAGCGACCCATCAGGTTTCATCATAGGAGGTAAAGTGGGACGACAGAAATGCGTTTCAACCGCTTTAGACAGGGACCAGAACTGTTTACTACCCGGAACCAGCGTGGCCCCGATACGTCCGACAGGGTCAAAACGTGCCCTACGTAAAACCCGCTTGCAGAACTTGGCAGCAGAATTAAAGGCGCGAACCCTACGCGCTCTAACTGTGCGGTCGCGGGCCTTGACCCAGGCTTGGTAGGCAGTCTCTTTTCGGGCCTCAGCGTGGGCGCATTCCGCATTATACCAAGGCCGGGATTTGTGACCGAGCGGGATGTCGGAGAATGGAATAAAATATTCCATCCCCTGCCGAATCACGTCCGCAAACGAGTCAGCACAGTACGAGGGGTCACCTGAGGAAAAGCACACTTGCCGCCATGGATAAGACGCAAAAAAGTGCCGCATCTCATCCCAGTCTGCTGACCCGTATCGCCATACTTGCCTCGTGCCTCTAGGGCTCTTATCTGGAGGAGAGCAGGTCGATATGGATTTCACCAGACAGTGGTCAGACGTTCCCAGCGGGGCTGAGACCGATACTGAATGACTGTCCGGATCAGATGCCAGCAGAAGGTCCAAGCAATTGGGTGTATGGCCGTCAACATCCGGTACCCGCGTTGCCATATTCACCATCTGGATTAGATCTAGCGCTAAAACAAACGTGCGCGCCTCCAACCCAGCATGGTCAGTTTTCTGGTATGGGAACAACCATTCTTTATGATGGGCGTTGAAGTCCCCCAGAATAATGAGCTTCGCTCGACTCCACGAGGAAATTAAAGAGCGCTGTTGTCTCCTGGTCACCGCTGTGTGTTCGGTAGATGCCGATGTAGAGAGATTTCTCCACGCCAGTATCCACAAGTAGCCATATGGCAGAGAAACCTGATTTCTCAAAGCAACGGAGACGACGACAACAAATGTCATCGCGAACGTACACACAGACCCCAGCTTGTTTCTTGAACTTGTGTTCAAGAGAGTAGCCCGGGTAGTTGAGGTACGCCACGTCCGATGGGGTTGCTATCTTCGTCTCCGTTAGGAAAAACAGGTGCGGCTTCTCGGTCTCAAGGTGGTGATAGACCGGATCGAGATTGGAGTGCAACCCTTGATATTAGTGAGGTGCATTTTTAGTGGGAGGAAGTGCAGCCGTTGTTTACCACTATTTTTCTTTACTTTGATCATTTGAGTGGAGTTGTTGGGGAAAAAGTCGATTGTCGAGGCACAGCTTAGTGACCCAAGTGGAACACTAGAGCCAACCAAACCTATGGGGAACTCATTTGGAGACTGCGGGGACGCCCGAACCCCCCTCGGATATGGCCACCAGGTCCTGCCATCCAGTCGACGGCTGGCACGGCGGAGTATACCGGGATTTTTCGCGAGTTGGCGGGGCAGCCTTTGGCACGTGGCTGGCGTGCTACTTGGGCGCCCTACTGACTGCGGTCGGCCAACGGCTGGCACCGTGCTTCGGATCCCGCTACCCTCCAAAATGAGTTACCCGGCTAGCCAACTCAGACACCACGACCGGTTCCAAACAGCGCAACTGACAATCTCCTTCTCCCCCAAAGGCACTGGCACTCCCACACACCGACGGAACACAGCAAGCTGCTTGGCACCAGACTCCGGTGGGGTGATGGTCGCAAGCCAGGCGGCCCCTTGCGGGGCCTACCACCGCTAAGTGGGGTCGTTCAGCCGTACCACAGGCAAGCCTGTGGTGCCGTTGCCCGGGGTGGACCAATAGGAGGTAGATCCCAAGCAGTGGCGTGCGTTTCATAAAGACAGAAAGACAGTGCCTACCTTACCTAATTCAGTATAATCTTGTTCTGATATCTATTATTATTTTATCTACGAGTCCGACGAGTACCTACTTACTAACAATAAACAAAAAAAAATCAACAAACAGTCGCTCCAAGCAAGCTCGTTCAGTATTGTATTGCGCGGCGCTAGCGCCGCGACGACCTGAGTACCAGGAGTTCCTCGGGAAAGACACAAACTATTCGAGTCTAAATGTTTATATGTGTGCTCTCGTGGCCATGCGAATTGAATGGGTGTGCGTTCCTATAAATACGTAGCACACAATGTCACAATAACGCACACAACCGTACAGAATAGGCAGTGTCTTTTTCAGAACACGACAAATTACGAAATTGTCCGATGTTTTCCGAACCGAAATTAGCTATACAACTATTTTAAAAAGTTGCATTGTTTCATTTATATTGCATCCTAGCTTACACTATTTCTTTTTGTCGTATTATTTTTTGCACTAGCTCCGAGTTTGTGACTAGTTTCGTGGCCATTGTTTGTTTGATTCGTTTTGGTTTGTGATGTGAGCCATAATAATTGGTATTTAAAGAGTTTAACGTCGATAATAGTGTGAAAAATGGATAATATTCACTGTGAAAGTTGTTCAGGTGGTGTGTGTATAGAGAAAATAAAAAATGATGCGTTTTCAAAACTATCATTCGATGATAAAAAACAAGTGATTGTAAAAGGTCGTTGTACACCGGATTTGCAATTAGTACAAACTAAAGGTAAAGTCAATCGTAAATTCAGTACAAAACAATATGATTCATATTATTGGCTCACAGGTTGCATACATAGCAATAGGTTGTTCTGCTTCCCTTGTCTACTATTTTCAAACAATAAAGCGGTCTGGAACGATACCGGTTACATCGATATTCATAACTTTCCTACTGCAGCTAAAAACATGACCAATCTGAGAAACACCTAGAAGCTTCCCTTAAATATCACACCTTTGGAAAAAATCGTATTGAGACGCGTTTAAATTCACAGATACAAATCGACATTGATAGACATAACGCGAAAGTCGATCGGAACCGAAATATTTTTCAGCGACTTATTGACATTGTTTGCTATTTGGGGAAACAAGAGCTCGCTTTTCGTGGACATGACGAATCTGCTTCGTCAGAGAATAGGGTAAACATTATTTAGAGCTGGTCGACGTGCTCGCGAAATACGACGGAGTTTTGGAAAACCATTTGCAAAATTGCACTAGCTCATTTACGGGTTTATCAAATCGAAAATGACCTAATCTCCAGTGTAGCGTCTGTAATGATTCAAACAATAAAACAAGAAATTGCTTCCACTGATTTTGTTGCTGTGATGGTCGATGAAACACCAGACGTAAGTGGAAAAGAGCAACTAGTACTGGTTTTAAGGTATTTTCGTGAGTCAGAAGTGTTTGATCGATTTATAAAATATATTGACGTAAGTTCCGACCGTACCGCGAAAACTTTAAGTGCCATCATACTGCAGATTTTATCAGAATTTAACTGTTTGGCGAAATTAATAGCTCAGACATACGATGGTGCTGCTGTGTTATCATCTGAACGGAACGGCGTTCAGACGATGATTCGCCAGCAATGTCCTCTTGCTGAATACGTTTGGTGTTCCGCCCATGTCCTTAATTTGATACTTTCCAAGTCGTGCGAACGTATTCATGAAACTAAAAGTTTTTTCAGTCGCATAAAAACATTAGCCAATTTCTTTAATAATAGTACCAAAAGGCAAAACCACTACAATAAAATGGCTGATATGAAAAAATTGCCTCGCGTTGCTGACACTCGATGGACTTACAATTCGCGTACTGTAAATGTCATTTTCAATTCTTCTTCACATTTAATTGATTTATTTGAGGATATGGCTGAACACATAGAGTCCTGGGATGGCGAGACGTTAGATCAAGTTTCCTCTTTATTATACAATTTAAAAGACTTTGAATTCCAGTTTTTACTCCATGTATTTAACGAAATATTCGCAGAAACTGATGTGCTTTACGAAATTATGCAAAAAAAGACGTCGGATGTGATTTATTGCGTCAAAAAAATTTATGAGTTTGAATCTTTTTTAGAATCATTTAGATCTAGGTTTGAATTCATTTTTGAAAGCGTAAAAAAAATAACCAGACCGCCAAAACGGAAACGTAATGTTGTGGACGCCAAAATAAATTATAAGCGAATTTTTATTGAAATTATAGACAATATATCGAACGAATGTCGCGACCGTTATAAAAATCTGAAAGAGTTAAAATTTTTTGGACTACTATCATGCGAAAATTTCAATAATTATAATGACAATTTTCCGGTTGAATTAGTAACGCAATTCGTAAATGTTTATAAATCACACAACTTTAACTTAGACCGCCTAATCAATGAGCTCAAATGTGTTTATAAATCTGCGGAATTCAAAAACCTTAGTATTTACAAAATCATAGAACATTTTTACGAAAATAACATAAATACAGTTTTCCCCGAAGTACTGCGGTTGGCAAAATTAATTGTTACAGTTCCGGCGAGCAGTGCTTCTACTGAAAGGTCATTCTCGTCACTAAAACGTATACACACCTACTTAAGAAATACACAAGGCCAGAAACGTCTTACAGATCTTTCCATGATTTCAATAGAAAAAAAACTTCTTACGGAAATGAAACGCCTTCCCAACTTTTACGATTCCATATTGCAGATATTCTTACAGAAAGATAGACGTGTAGATTTAATTTACAAATAAAAAAATCTTAAAATAACTTTAAAGCTCTTGCAAACAGACGTGACACGCGATGCAAGTCGCTCCTGTTTGAAGGTGCCTTTATAGATTCGTCCGTACCTATACTCACACCACCATCATTTCACTGCTATTACATAATTTTACAAATACTGAACATCAAACAAACGCGCCGAAAGGCCACTTTGAATATCCGTAAATTGATATGTCTATAAAATCAGTCAATGTATGGATATTTGAGGTGGCTATTACCTACGTCATTATTTAATCGACAAGACGACGAACCAAAACCAACATGCAGTAAGTATTTTGGCTTTTAAAATTTTCTGTCTACCCTGTCTAAAAACTCTGTGCACGCCACTGATCCCAAGCCACCCTAAACGAATAAGTGCTGCATTCTATTAGAAAATAGGTCGTGTACGTTTCTCCGCAAGTTAAATAAACCAACTACCGAGTTGTTTTCTATGATGAGGGAAAAAGATAAACAAATGGTATTTTACCAATTTACAATGTAATATTATCTACCTTGTTCATTTCCTTTTTTTTCTCCGCAAAAAGGCGAACTAAATAAACGTAAACAATACTGGCAGGACGCACGAAAATCTCCCTGGCAATGTATTTTTTCTAATGCCAACAAATTGTCGGCGTTGCGATATTCTGTCTTTCTCGTAATCAAGGTCATTTTTAGGTAACTGGTATTAAAACGGTAACTTAAATAAAGGTAACATGTTTCTTCTTCTTGGGTTACCCAGATAGCGGTTACCTTAATCATAGAGGTAACCGAAATTCTTCGATACCTGTACCGTAATTTATAAAGGTTTTCGGTCCCTGATTTATGTAACCCAAACACGGACTTGTAACGTAAATAAAAGAATTTTGAATATAGGCGTAAATTTTGGGGGGCGAATAAGAAAATTTAAAAAAGTTTTGCAAACTTTACCGTGTGACAAATCAAATGCTTACTGTGCTGTGAGAGTCTCAAATATATTTTTTGATAATTTTAAAATAAATTGTTTAAGGGATTGTTTTGTGTTATTTAAGGAAATAGACGAAAATTGACCATTACCTTATCTCCAAAACTACTGAGCTCAAATTTTGAAAAAAAAAACAGAAAATATTTCTATACGAGTCTATAAGAGTCTATGGTCTTAAAATAACATGGTAAATTTCTCAATATTGTGCGTACAAAGTTACATTTGCAGTTGGAATGTATGGGAGAACATGTTTTTCAATTATAATGTTAAGTTTGTACTTGGGATAAATTCATCCCGACTACGAAACCCTTCCTTGTGCATGGTGCGACACGCAATACGCCGGTTTTTTTATGATTATTGATTATATTGATCTATTTAGTTTTTATTTTTCTACATTTATTCGAGTTAATTTATCTGTTTATTACGTGTCTCTGTGTTACGTGTCTGTGACAAATAAACCTATTTTTCTGTCTTCTTCTTTCAATAGATATATATACAGGGCTATTTTTAAATCATTAACTAAACTTTCACAGGGTGTTCTACCCATGAATATGAACAACTTTCACTATGGGACCAACTCTGAAATCGCAAAAAAAATCAGCTGTTCAGTACATTTATGTTCGCTTATTTGGTCAAAATGTACTGAACAGCTGATATATTTTTTGCGATTTCAGAGTGTATCCCATAGTGAAAGTTGTTCATATTCATGGGTAGAACACCCTGTGAAAGTTTAGTTAATGATTTAAAAATAGCCCTGTATTATAACTCTTTAATTTATTGTTAGAATAGGTAGGTACTTACTGGTAGTTTTTAAAGCTTAGAAAAAACGAAAAAATACTCTGTGATCAACGAACCGATTGCCCAATTTTCCAGTTCTAGCAAACAGGTATTCATAGAAAAAAAAAAAAAAAAAAAACAATCCTTCAACTAAGTAAAAGTATTAGCCATCGGGAAAAAACAGCGAAAGAAAAGATATTAGAACTCAAATATTAAAAAACTCTTAAGAAAAAAAAAACCGGTCAAGAGCGTGTCGGATCACACACAACGAAGGGTTCCGTAGTTGGGATGACTTTATCCCAAGAAAAACTTAACATTGTAGTTGAAAAACATGTTCTCCCATATATTCCAACTACAAATGTCCATAGTTAAACGAAATGAATCCAACCCATATTACAACAAATGTGGGTTGGATCCTTTTTGTTTAACTATGGACAAATGTAAGTTTGTACGCACAATATTGAGAGATTTACCATGTTGTTTTAAGACCATCGACTTCTTATAGGTTTTCCTGTAATCTACAGATATTAAACTATTTTCTATATTTTTTTTTTTCAAAATTTTAGGCTCAGTACTTTCGGAGATAAAGGGGGGAATGGTCAAATTTCGTCTATTTTCTTAAATAAATTTAAAATGGATTATTTTAAAATTATAAGAATAATACCTTTGAGACTCTTACAGTAAGCCCTTTCATTTGATATGTCACACGGTACAGTTTGCAATTTATTATTTTTTTTCTTATAATTTGCTCCCCAAAATTGACCCCATATACAAAATTTATTTATTTACGTTACACGTCCGTGTTTGGGTCACAGAAATACATACCAAATTTTAACCTAATCGGTCCATTAAATTCGGAGCAAATTGGCTGTGACAGACAGATATACGAGTAGCGATATAAAGGTTCCGTTTTTTCCTTTTGAGGTACGGAACCCTAAAATGTACAAAAATCTATCAACACAATGCAAAAAAGTAATTCATACCACATTTTATTAATAAGGGCGCTATTAAAAATACAATTTTATATCGCGTGGGTTACTCCATCGGCCTTGTGTTACTGTCAATTATTCCTTGTATCACACTAATGCGTAACATGGCTCTACACACGTAAACGACATTGCTATTAATGTTTACATCGTTTCATTATTCAAACGCCTACTAACGTTTGTTTCATAAATCAAACGTCGTTTACAGCAGCCAGCATACGCACTTGTTTTTAGAAAAATACATCGTAATTATTATGAAAACAATGTAGTTTCTTGTAGTAATTACAGGGAAAATGATTGCGTGGCTTTTCAAATTCACTATCAATTTAAATTGAACGTACTAAATTCAAATTATGACTAACAATTCTTTGTCAGTCGTATTATGAAATGGCTATAACACGGTAACGTGTATCATTCTGGTAAACACATTTTGCCTGACTGTATATACAATTTTATTACATTTAAAGGACACATTTTTTCATTTTACTGGTAAGCGACATCAATATTTAAAATTAATTATTTGTCGTAAGTAAGTTCCACATTTCTCCCGAAAAAAGAAGAGCAGGAACCTTTGTTTCAGTCTAATTCAGCTTCAGACACTCTCAATCTACGTGGTCCTCATATTATGACCTAACGAAGATTATGTCTGGACTTAAAAAGACCTTGGAATTTGTTTGAGTTTCTCCTCAGAGTACCTAGTCGGACAGAAAACTCCGACCTCATCTATGTAGTTTTAAAACATAATTTATTTTTGTCATGAAAAAGTGGTTTTTAAAACCTATTTACATACAGAAATTCCAATTCAAATAAATATTTTTAAAAGCATTAGGTATTTATCATTAATCATTTCTTTTTAATTCGCTACTTTAATATTTAGTCCTTAGAAAACATAAACAATATGACAATTTATTTATTTATTTGTTATACACACTACGGTGTGACACGCGCCTTGTCAGAAGCCCACGTGTTTTCAATAACTTATACAAATATTTTTTTCAGAATCGTAAAAATTTAAGCCGTAAATCATATAGATTTCAGCATTCCGTTTATTTATATAATTAATAGTATACTAATACTCGGGTGCCATTTTAAAATATAGTTGCGAGAATCTTTTGAATAATGATTATTGAATGTATTTTGGTGACTGCTATTTTCGATCGTACTTTTTTTAAAGGGCCATTTTTTTATTCTTTTAGCTTGGTTGATTGCCCAGAAATAAGCTACTCAATGTGTTTTAATATTAGTATACAGAGTGCGGCGTAATTAATGGATAACCTTGTATCTGCTAAAATGTTTTGCAAACTGTACATCTGAAATGAAAGGACTTACTGTGAGGTTCTCAAAATATCTTTTTTATAATGTTAAAATAAATTGTTTTAAAGTTATTTAAGAAAAACTTTTTTACAAAAAAATACCACCGACTTCCGACTACAAAGTGAAAAATAACTTTAATTTTAGAAGTCGGTGTCTTTGGATCGCTATTTTAGTTTTTTGCCACCGACTTCTGAAATTACAGTTACTTTTCACTTTGCAGTGTATTCTTTGGAAGTCGGTGGTATCTTTTTGTAAAAAAGTTTTTATTTTTCACTTTTTATTGGGTCAGTTTGTAATTTGTTTGTAAGCTACAATAGCCTAATGTCAACTGCTCACCACCTTTTACAAAATATTGCTTTTCCCGATGGATTGATAGTGTGTTACGGAATTAGGGTGCAGAGTCGCGTCGTGCCTGTCTACGGGAGTCTTAAAACAAACAATAAAATTAGGAATTCAGTAGATCTCAATACAGGCCAAAGACCTCTACTCATATTATAATGGAAACACCACACTGCACACCTCACAGCGAGTAAGAATAAGAATAAGTCGTGTGAAATGACGCATTATATTAAAATCACTGTCAAATAATATATTCGGCCATTTTGCAAGCCGACAAAGTCTTTGAAATCCAACCTGTAATCAACGATGAGCCAACAAAAGTGCTCAGGCGCATCACAGAAGTATTTTACACATTAAGATGTTTTGAAAAACTTACTGTAGTCATAGTTATTTTATCATAGATATCTCGAAACGATGATATTTTTGTATTTTTCTGGCGATCGACCGTAATATTGGCATTGTGTACGATTTGATCTGTTTGTGATTTTTTTAGACAGAACAGACGTAACATAACCAAAAATTTCGCAAAAAGTCTCGCAGCGCCTATGCACACTTGTCCTAGCGACTGGGAAACATCTCTCGGTACAAATTAATGGCTCCTCGCACACTATCATTAGACAACGCGCAGGCACGAACCATATCCCAATATTCTTCATTGGAATAATATTGTTAAGACGTCATTTTTGTTTATTCAACAACACGTTTACAGGACACATTTACGAAGTAAGCGGGGTTGTTTAAGCGATACGTGGAAGCGCAATTAGACATGCGGAAATAGCGGCGTACTCGCATAGACCGCGATCAGCGCGGAATGTGTCCTGTCGGTGCATCTGAGACAACACAAAGGAAAGGGGCGGGGATTGTAAACGGGCTTCCTTTTCGGCAGGATCGACACGTGTTTTGCCGCGAAATTATACGTTAGTGTTTACAAGTACAGTTCTTGTGCGCTCAGTGTTCATGTAGGTATAATGTATTTTATTGGACAATTACGTCACAAATTAAGGTTATAGGTTTTTTTACATATTTGGGACGAGAATCGAATACTGAATACCCTCCCTCAATAAGTCCCTCGTTTAACCTAACATACTGTATATTTTATGAGACTTTTCAATATATATACCTAGTCCGCTGGCCGGGGGCCACCGCGCTGACATATCCCTAGAACAAAATCTCGAAAAGCTGTTATTTAAAAGTGACCGTTGGAATGTCAAAGCTATTGCCAGCCTTTTCTAAATAGACTGGTCCTTGAATAAAAGCTTTACAGTAGGGGATGACCCTATTGCCATCAACCCTGGCATAAATCCAGACTACGGGCTGCTACTGAGAAATTCCCGATAGAAAAACCCAATAACACTACCCGACCCGGGAATCGAACCCAGGATACATACTCAGCAGTAGCGCTTGCGACCACTACACCAACGAGGCAGTCCCAATTCATTTAAGGTCGGCGCAGCCCCTCTTTATTTTCCAAACATCTCTATCAACAGTATGAGTATTCACAGTCTTCTAGCCAAGTCTTATTTCAACTGATCTCCAATCTATACAAATTAATAAAATTAAAATGTCTGTTTGTAATGTCTTTTAAAATAACAGCTTTTTACTAAACGCATATGAAATAATATAGGGTGACTGGTAAATAATGACCAACACTTAAACACATGACTGTACTCATGATAACAAACAACTTTTACTATGGGAATAAACATGAACTCGCGAAAAAAGAATCAGCTGTCCCATACATCCATTCATGTTCGCATAATTCGTCAAAATGTAGGAAGTAACTGATTTTTTTTCACGATTTCACGTTTGGTCCCATAGTAAAAGTTGTTTGTTATCATGAGTACAATCGTGTGTTTAAGTATCGGTCACTAATTACCAGTCACCCAATACACGGTACTTACTTAAAACAAAAAGACTTTTTTTTTAATTTTTGTCTGTCTGTCTGTTTGTTCTGTCTAATCTCCGAAATGGAAGGTCCGATTTCGACAGGACTTTCACTGGCAGAAAGCAGATTTTATAAGAAATAACTTAGGCTACTTTTTTATTTTACAAAAAATAATTAGGGTACCGCGCAAAAAAATAAGTATTGACATCCACGCAGACGAAGCCGCGGTCAACAGCTAGTATTAACTAAGAAAGAAGAATAAGAAACATTTAACCCAAGAAGTTTTAATACTAATTAAAACACCATATTTTTACCGCGTAATGTGCCATAAAATACCGTCAAAACATACGTATTTATGTATGTAGTAAACTTTACATGTAAGAGTGGATACAGACAGTGCGAAGCATGCGCCGCTAATGCATTTTTATATGTAAGATGCCTCAGCCTGAGCCTTTTACATATTAAAAAAAATCATTTGCGCGGTGCATGCCTCGCACTGTCATATCCACCCTTGTAACATCATATCAGACCAAATAAAAAACCAAGACATAGAGTGCGAACAATTGCACACCAACATGTTTAGGAAATGGCTCACGAATGGCCTCACGTCCCTGTTGATAGCGCTATTGTTTTTTTTCTAATTTAGTCTGAGAGTGATTATTATTTGATTATTATTAACTTTTTAATCAGTTTAAAATTAAAATATAACATCTCTGGGTAGCCAGAAGGCCGAAAGTCTGACCATCAATCTTAACAAGGGGTATCGTGTTACCATGTAACTGGATTGTGGAGGTCAGTCAGGCAGTCATCATCATCATTATTTCAGCTGAAAGAGGTCCACTGCTGGGCATAAGGCTCCTCCAAGCAGTCGCAGTGGCTGTCGCCCCATCTAAAATACTGGTATTCAGCTGGATCTGGTTAGACTGGAAGCCGACCCGAACATGGTTGGGAAAAGGCTAGACGCTGTTGATGATAACATCAAGCCGGAACACCCAGAGGTGGTAGTACTCCCTACCTATTGCACTTGCCCATATTTGACCAGATACGTTTAAGTCTCATGTCATAGTGTCTATACGAGTACTCTCGACAAATGCCATTAACCGAGCAATAAATCCAGACTACGAGCTGCTCACATGAAAATATGGAAATGTTGCCTATGATGACACATCATCATCTACCTAGCCTTTTCCCAACTATGTTGGGGTCGGCTTCCAGTCAAACCGGATGCAGCTGAATGCCAGTATTTTACTTGAAGCGACTGCCTATCTGACCTCCACAGCCCAGTTACTTGGTAATACGATACCCCTTGGTAAGACTGTTTGTCAGTCTTTCGGGCTTCTGACGACGCGTAACGACTGTCAAAGACCCACGAATGACAGCCGGGACCAACGGCTTAACGTGCTTTCCGAGGCACGGAACGGTCTTGGTATATAAAGTTGGTTACCCATCCACGGACCAACCGCGGCAAGCATAGCTTAATCTGATCGATCGACCCATGCGGCTGTTATTACTTAGCCACAAGCCACTCTGCCTATAATTATACGTATCTGGCGGGATACCATTATATATGTTTGTTACCTTTAACAAAACCCATGGAAAGAGCAAAGATGGTCTATTTTCTACAGCCATGAATCACTTATAGAAACGATGCACAAATAATAATATAGAACACGTTACGGTTATTCTTTCAGTCGTAAAACTTGCTGAACTAAACACACATAAAGATTTTTTATTAGTTAAACAACTTTGAATGTTTGTTTTCCTTTCAGTTTTAATGTCAGAAACTGCCGAGTCGTTTTTAATGAAGACTTAAGAGTGATTGAGTTGTCACAATGTATAAAGATGTCAGTACCTATACTGAAGGGTTTTTCAAAAGGGACGCTCGAACTTTGACGGCGTATAGCGGACATTTTGGTAAAGTGACAGATGTGAAATTTGATAGGCATATTTATTTAGTCTTGACATTTCAACATGGAACGCCACCCGCTGCAACAACGCGTTGAACTTGAAATTGTTAAAATTTATTATCTAAATCAGTGCTGTGTTCGCCTAAACGGAACGTTAGGCAATCAGAGCCTTCGTCATTTCGCAAAATAGAATTATATTCCATACATAATATAATGTCATCAAATATCCTTTAAAATAAAATAAATAATGAGGTAATATCACTTACACAAGTTGTTTTATTTCGTTTCAAATCTCGAGCGCTCTTAATGAAAAACCCTGCACTTACGATGACAGAAAGCAAACGTATTCTCCAAAGAGTTAGGCGGAGGTGCACCGCCGCAGGTGATTTGTGGGTTTATGATAGAAAAGTCGTGAGAAAACTTGTAGGCTGTAAGGATAGGGTTTCCTAGGAATGCGGTTCCGTCATATTATAACGGCTGTCATGAATAAATCTGTCATTTTCACCAGTATTAGACACTAAGGTGTCAAAAAACCGGTCAAGTACGTGTCGGACCACGCACAATTAAGAGTTCCGTAGTTGGGATGAACTTATCCCAAGAATAAAGTTAACATTGTAGTTGAAAAACATGTTATCCCATACATTCCAACTACAAATGTCCATAGTTAAACGAAAAAGATCCAACCCACATTACACTTATGTTGGGTTGGATCTTTTTCGTTTAACTATGGACAAATTAAGTTTGTACGCACAATATTGAGAGATTTACCATGTTATTTTAAGACCATCGACTTCTTATAGGTTTTCCTGTAATCTATAGCTATAGAATTATTTTCTATATTTTTTGAAAATTTTAAGCACAGTAGTTTCGGAGATTTTCGTCTATTTTCTTAAATATAACTTTAACACAGTTTATTTTAAAATTATTAAAAAATATATATTTGAGACCCTCACAGTAAGTCCTTTCATTTGATATATCGCACGGTACAGTTTGCAAACATTTTTTTTTTTAATTTTCTTATTTGCCCCCAAAATTGACCCCCATATTAAAAATTAATTAATTTACATTACACGTCCGTGTTTGGGTCATAGAAATACATAAGTGTACCAAATTACAACATAATCGGTCCATTAGATTCGGAGCAAATCGGCTGTGACAGACGGACAGACAGACAGACACATGAGTGATCCTATAAGGGTTCCGTTTTTTCCTTTCGAGGTACGGAACCCTAAAAACGCTCTGTATTTAGAGAGCCGTTATTGAGTGACCATTCACCGCTTTCTTAGAAACCAAAGCTTAATTGCGTAAAACTCTAACAATTGCAATTCCATTCATTTTGACAATTCAACAACATTCATCCAAACAATATAAAGCAATGTATTATTATATTTATGATATAAAATCGTTTGGATTGTGATTGAAAGTGTGGACCATATGTGCACTACTGAACACAACATAACACCACGCCTGTATTTCCCGAAGGGTGCGGCAGAGATGTACCTTGACCGGTACTAATAGGAAATACACTAAATCGCTTCAATCCATACTTTCATTTGAATACACCATAAAATCCTGAAGTATGGCCACTACTAAACGAGTACCGAGGTGGAATTATCCCAACTATGTGTTTATTTATGTGAACTTTTACGGCTTTCAGAATGGGAGCGCTGGCGTAACTCAAGATTTAGGTAATGGTGCCAGTGAGAGCAGGGAGACGAGCGGGGAGCGGAGCGAAAGCGTTTTGTTTCGAGAATATAGTTTTATGTGGATGTTTTGCTATTATTTGTTATTGACACGGTGCAAACGATCTGGTTTATTGCTAAAGTTTATATTATAAAAAATAGTTGTTGATCAACAATTTTTTTTTTTTATTATTATCTAATATTGAAAATACATGTCATCTCTAACTACAGAAAACAAGAAAAGTTTAGTAAAGCGACGCGGTGGCCGCTTAGCTATGACTATCACTTCAAAACACAACTGGTAGTAATTAATAGTCGTATGATATAATTATTTTATTTATATTTATTTTGCAGTGAATATAATATGTATGTTGTATGCTAAATAAATGAGTCAAAGTATGTCAGCATATACTTAGTATGATAATCTGATCAAGTATCAATTTCCCCACTGAACATCAACAGTAGTAGTAAACTACATCTTACAATTTCAATTACATTTTTTAGGTTTCAGAAATGTCCTATTTTTCATCGCTCCGCGTATGTTCCCGCTCACAATCATACCTCGAGCAAGGTAAGGAAAAATATACGAATCTTAATTTAATGTGTTCGTCCCGTTTAACCGGAGAGATTGAAAATAAACACATTATTCTATATTGTATGAAATTGGTTCAAACCAAAAGCATTCTAGTTTTTATTTATAGTGATTGACTTCATATGTTTTCATTGAATAAGAGATATCATCATCCTATTTCCTCTTTTTCAACGTCCAGTGGACGTTGGAGCGTACACTTTTTTTTTGTTTCAAGTAATAAAATTGTGTAGCTTTTGGCTACGGTTACATCAAAATATTGTTGAAGAATTTCAGTTCTTCGAACTACGCATTGTTGTATTTCGATTGATGCTGATTTTACACCGTATTGAATAGGTAATTATTTAAGCCAATCGGTATTAATGTTCATTTTTACGTATACTAAGGAGGAAGCGTCAGAGTAGCCCGCAAAATTTAAATTTCCTTACATTTTTTGCAATTTGCAAGTCAGTATTAAGTTGTATGTTAAATAAAGTATGATTTGCGGCCGTAACACATATGTATTTACATAATTATATACAATAGAATCAGTAATACAACTCCTTAAGTTAGTATAATCCTAAAATGTCAAGATTTCATGAATTAGTCATTACCTGGTCTTAAAGAGTTGTATTGATCACTTTAATGATTCTAATTATATAAGTAGATACTAGTTACGACCGCAAGTTATAATTTGATCAACGTACAATATAATATCGACTTTTGCAAAAACGTAAGAATATTTGAATTTCGCGGGCTACCCTGACGCTTCCCCCTTCACAATTCAGGCGCATTATAAATACTATTATAGTCGGATATATTATTTACTCAAGTTCATTCTGAAATTTAGTACTTACTTTACAGGAGTCAGTACCAAATTACCTATAAATAGGGGTCTCAATATTTGAAATTTCACGCGTCTGTTATACAGAAAACAGAGAACATGGAATAAGTTTGTCCTTTTCTTTTTCCCATACTTCAGTTGGCTAAAATGCCTGTAAAATTTCGGATATAGGGAATATTTCCTCTCTTATCGCTTATAGTTCTAAGGTTAACTTACAACACTATAATTTTATTACTATTGTAAAGGATATTCAACCATGGCTTGTACTCCATTTTTCTTAAATACGACGATCCTCTGTACTTGTCCGTGTGGTGTGCTGATGGTATGTATGACGTCCTGTAACAAACAGACAGCAATAGGTTAATAATATACAATATACAAGGGCGCGTCAAAAAAAAAAAAAAAATTGGAACTCCTAAGGACTTTTTTTAAATTAATGTAGCTTTAAAAACTTATTGCGCTTCTAATGACTAGCGCTACTTCCAAGTTGCTCGCAGTTACTTGGCTATTTAGTATTTTTAGGACCCCAAAATAGGAATTATTTGATGTTCACAAAAAGAGGCGCAATCATATTAGTGTTCAAAAATATTTTTAGGAGCGCAAAATGAGATTTATTAGAGGTTCGATTAAATATATGCCGTTATACGGTACGGTACGGTAAAACTCTAATGAGTTTATGTTGGCACCAGCTTAAATGTATATAATGTGTGTGAACTATGGAACGAATAAATAAATAAATAATAAATAACAATCTTACAACTACAACAAACATACACCATACAGTGCGTGGCCGTAAAAATACCACAGCTAGTTGTAGAAAAGGTTCGGATTTGTCATCGCATCGTGCATCGCTGTAATTAATGACAGTCTCTTTCTGGTACTGTACAGTCAAGGAATGAAAATCATCATCATTTTCTTGCCCTTTTCCAATTTATTTGGGTTCGGCGCAACATGTCTTGAAATAACTTTAATTTTGACGCTTTGATGTTATGAAATAACTTTAATTTCGGAAGTCGGTGTCTTGGGATCTGTATTTTAGTTTTTGCCACCGACTGCCGAAATTAAAGTTATTTCATAATTTTGAGTTAATTTATTTTTGAAGTCGATTTAATTGTTTTAAATTAATTTTTATTTCGTAATTTTTAGTTTTTAGTAAAAACTGAAATATTTGTTTGTAGTAAATAGTTAATAGTTTATTGTAAATATTGCACTAGAATTTGACCAAGGTTTTGAGATGTTTTCCCTTTGATACCACACCCGTAGCTAAACTTGCACTGTTATATGGAACAGTAAAAAAAGAGTGTACAAGTGTACAAACAAGCTGTGAATGTGTGTGTAAGCGCAGGTGCTCGCGGTCGGAACCGTCCTAGACAATGGTGAAGTTGGAAGTGTGTGTGATGTGTGCGTGTGTATGTGCTAAAATTACTTTACAAAAGTAAAAACCGACTTCAAAAACCTAAAACGAATAAAATAACTTTCATAAAAAACTTAACAGCGTCTGAAGTCTGTGCCAAACTAAGGTGCATTGACATTGAAGAAGAAGGTTTTGAAGTCGATTTTTACTTTTTTAAAGTCAATTTATTTTTCTTTTTTAGTTGAATATACAATTAAATAAGCCCAAGACGAACGAAAAGAAGAATCATCAAAATCTGCTTAGAAATGCCGGAGATACAGTACATTTATGTGACATTTGTGTCTTCGTACGTAAGTTTAATTACCTAATGTATTATATACTAAAACCTTCCTGAAAGTATTAAAACCTCAGATCACGCTAGAGAAAGAATCTTCTAATTGGTTCATCAGTTTATGAGACAATCGCGGACATACAAACTTACATACATGATACAAACATTCATACATACATACATACGGGTCATAGTGAACCTCCTTTTTTGAAGTCGGTTAAAAATACTATACCATTCCATTACATTATACTAGTTCATACATATAGATGTACACAATAAATAATTTTATTTTGACCACAATGACTATTCAGTAACACGTTAAAATCGAGGTCAATAATAAATATTAGGCCATTAGCAATTCAGTCGTAAATTCGCGTCAATGGAGAAGAGCAATAAAATTAATAATATTAATTTAATGTTTTAAATAAGAGTGAGTAATTAATTTAATTTACAACTTCTTGATTGCTGCGTCTAATGAAAGCAATAAAATGAAATGCCAATCTATTCTAACTTGAGTTTCGAGAGGATATTGAGCGTGACAATAATTTATTGTCTTCGTCTATATGTCAGGCATGAGAATTAGATTATAATGCCAACAATAACGAGAGATGTGTTGCATCATTTTCATCATGAGATGCATACATCACTATCACAAGGCAATGAGGTGCATTGGTACGCGGTACGTTGTAGCAAACTTTATTTAATCAGACTACAATGCGTTAGTAATAACAATAACTTAAACACGATCAGTAATGTACTCACAATTAATTAGGTTAAAAAAATAAAACGTATTTGTAATCCTAGCGATTATTTTCTCTGTTTGTATTCTATACATATTTGTGAACAGCCTTGTGTACTGTTTCCTTTTGAAATGAAAATGTACTTACTAATCGCTGATTCATACAACATTTGTCGGGTTAATAACTAAAACAGATCGAGTTCGGTTTGTAAGCGCACACTAGCAGCACATAGCGGGCTTTCCGCCCGGGCACCTATCGATTGCAGGATGATGTCATGATGATGAGACTCTCTCGCAGCCTGTGGAGTAACGAGGCAGATTTCTTTCGCCACAGTGCACCAAAGCTGTCAGTGCGTGCTTCGACAAACATCGCATCAAAATGCACATTGAGTCTAAGAAAAGTTGAGGCTTGAGGCCCGGTTTCCACCAAAGCAGAGAGGAGAGGAGACGAAAGGCGATGTGCTGCAAAGCTGGCAGGTTATTTCCACCAAAGCGGAGAGGAGAAGTGTAGCGGAGAGGAGATGTGAGCTGTGTCAATCGAATGACGCTTTCGGGTGTGTGAGGCGCGGGGAGAAGGCACTTGTCCGCTCTGCCGCGCCGCTTGCTTGCTCGCTGCACAAAATTCTATAGAAAAATGAGACATCTCCACTCCTCTCCGCTTGATCTATTTCCACCGAAGCTAAACGGAGAACAGATGTGGAAATAACGAAATCGGATTGGTTTATTCAAATACATCTGCTCTCGTCTCCTCTCCTCTCTGCTTTGGTGAAACCGGGCCAGAGGGTCGTCTGTGTCAGTCGATAAGTCATTTGTGGGACAGACTCTCCTAAATACCCTGTGCCATATTAAACCTCGAGTGAGTACCTACTTTATTTAATTAAATTAACAATCGTATACTCGTATCAGATCATCTTGGACACTGGATAGCTACGCATATTTCGACAGTTGGATCAAATTGACGGGTTACGTAACCTCGAAGCAAATAAAAAAGGCCCCAATTTATAAAAACAAAAACGAAAAACTTAAGAAAAACAAATCAATTTATTTTCAAACGACAACAAAAATAATAAAAATAGATTAAGTATCCAGCAGAACCAATATAAAATCTATCACCACTTTACAATGCAGTGTACCTACATACAGTGGGCGCGCAATATCGCTACCCACTTGTTGGAATTGAAATCGGCGTACACTGGCGGCCGTAATAACATTTTGCATTTGACATTAGACGGCGGCGGCGGCGGTAGTTTTAATAAAAAATATTCGTTGCGAGTATTTCTTGTTGATATTATTGCTAGCTTTTCTTTTTAGACTTTTGTGACTACACAAGTGGATATATGGCGGAAAAAGTCCATGGGCGATACGAGTGTACAGACTTCTCAAATTTTGATCTTTTATTGATTGAATAAGAGGCTTTTGGATTGCATATTAGAGTGTGCATTTTATGTTTTTTTTTTTTTTTTTTGTAATGTGCGTCTTGTTTGTGCAGAATTTTCTATCTTTATAAATAATAAGTAGAAACGAATGGTGTAATAATATAAAATGTAATGCAATGTATATGAACTGCTTTTATTCCCGTGCAAATCGTAAAACTTGATTGAGAGAAAGGAGATTGCTGCTTTGCTAGCACCGAGAATGGTTTTGCAAAATGCATAGTAAAGGTCTCTTATCGCACAGAAACATAACACAGAGAAATACCGATTATTGTTCACTGTAAGTTCAGGTATATTCGGTCCAGGTTTTCTATCGTTGTTTTGTATGGTGTAATAAGCCAGTGGTGTATTAGCTTATACAGATAAATAATATTAATAATAATTATTCAGATAAATACATAAAGATAGAAGAGCACAACGGTACTGCTTAGGTGCTGTCATTGTGAGTTTTAGACAGATTTTGCATGGCAAATTGTCAAAAACTCACAGTGGTGAGACCATTGCAACGTTTTGAAATCAGGACTGTGCCCCGAGGTTAGGAACCCCTAACCTGTTACACAATAAGCAGGTTGATAAATCTTGCTACATAGTACCTAATAATTGCGATTAATGACAAATACACACGACATTTCAAACATCTTTTAAAAATTATTTTTATGGTGTGCCAATAATTTTGGCCGAACCAACATCGGTAGGTAACCTTTCTAAACTATTGACTTGCCAAAATTCAATCAATCTCTGTTGATTTGAGAGAAAAAAATGAAGAGCTTGTTGATACGAAATAAATTATGTTTACATTAGGAATTCGGAAAAGGTGGATCTGTGATAAGTAAACTCTTGTATCTAAGCGTGTCGAAGGTAATCTAAACTATGTTAGCCCATACACTGACCTATTTCGGCACGTTTATCACGGGTTGGAACTGCACTGCAAATCTCTGGCAGTTTATCTTGGATATTACTAATAACGGTGAAGGAATAGCAGAAACCTGGACTTATAGTCAATGTTAATCTAAGTTAGAAATCACCAATCCTTCTTGAGCAAGCGTGGTGATCAATGCTCATGTCTTCTCTGTGTGAGAAGAGGCCTTTGCCCTTCAGTGGGATAGTAATAAGTTGGTATGATTAGTCTCTAAGCTAAGCAGACTTCGAGGTTCCAAATCAGGTCAGCTGAAGCCAAGAAAACCTGCTCAGGTGGAGATTCATAGACGAATCGAAACAAGAGCAGGGCGGCTCTTAAAAAATTACAACACAAATTCACCCTAGGAAATTGGTGTGGTTACTTTTTAAGAGGCATACACAAAATCTTCGTTGTAACAAAAACATTTCAACTTTAAAACACAAATTCACTCTTGAAGAGTCGAGAAGTTTTAAGACTTCAAGTGTCCGAAACAATTTTGTCTGGATGCAGCGAGCAACAAAGCAAGATTGCTCGTATATACAAAATTGTCTGAATATGAATACATATTGTTGAGAAAACTAGACATATTCATGCCTTTGTTACGAGACTAAGTTTTGAGTACGAATTCTAATAGAGGAAGACCAAGTAAACGATGATTGGATTGTATAAAAGATCATTTTGGATAGAATAGGGGTGAATACTGAGGTGACGGCTGATAAAGATGTATGGGAGAAGAAAACAGGCTGCGCCGACCACAAATAAATTGGGATAATGAAAAAATATCATGGTGATGATACTAATAAGTATAATTATTTATCTAGCTTACCTACCACTCTTATTTGAGAGTTGAAGCAGAAAAAATCCTTTCGAAACTTGTCATAACGTTTAATTATATTTCAAAACTCCTCTTTAAGGGCGCTATTACATTTTTCACCGTGATTTTTGCATTAAACGGCCAACTTTGGCGTTCTTATTCTAAGAAACTGAAAGACCTTTGACTTATTCACCCTACAAAAAAAAAAAAACGAGGGAGCCTTACAGTAGTCGCATATGATGTGTAACATTCAACATCTGTTCGAGTTGGTACTATCTGACGGCCAACTCTACACTGCGCGCGCTCATTGGTCAAATCAAATAGCGTTCCTGTTACACACTTCCGTCCCCTTTCACTAACACTTCCATCCCTTTTCACGAATTCACTCCCACAGATTGCAGGAAAGCGAGAGGGAAGATGTTACACATCTAAAAGCTTTTACGAATAATAATGAACGTAGAACAAACAGACAGTTGCAAGCCTTACTTCCAGAAACACAAAATTCTCACCTTGATTAGTATTTATAATATATTTTAGAATTAAGTAAACTAGTCTGCAAATTCCCATAATCTTACAACACACGGGAAGACTACGAGTATAAACAAAATAGGTACTCGTTGCGCCTTAAAAACAGATTAAATCTGTCGCCTTCCCGCCTTAAACTGCATTCTGCTAGTCCTATGCTATGCCAATAAAAATATATTATATAATAAATTACCGGAAAACATAAAACAAGAAAATAAAACCAATGTATTTTTAAGTAAATTAAAACAATTCATAAATAAATAAAGTTACGAATATCTAGCGGATAAATTAAATAATAAATAGATATTATTGATTATCAGATAAATAAAACAATAAAAATAAATGAGTTAAAATATACACATTTGTTTCAAACTATATTAAATACATTAATTGAAATATAAATTATTTAAGCGAATAATTAAATAAGCAATAATAACATATAATTTAATACATAAAGCAAATACTTACTTAGATTGACCTATATTTATATTCAGAGAATAAATAAATGAGTGATAATATATACAAACTAATTAATGCTATTGTAAAAAAAAGCAGATAGATAGTAATTCAAACAAAAAAATGTATTATATAACTCAAAATAAACTCCCAAATTGCTAAATAATGCGATACATCGCGGTGTCACCGTGCTGCCATATAACTAATCTGTCAAAACGCAATTTTGTGATACGCCTCTTTATTTCTTCTTCCGGGCGACAGTTTAGACTCTTCAGTGAAGATCTAAGACATCTAAATAAAAAAGTAATTCATTTAAACTAGGCTGAGAATCATCACTTTTTGAACGTCAAAATTACATAAGACAGCCCCAAAAACGCCCGCTCTACACTTCATTGCTACCTCTAACAACTGCCCTCCAAAAACACTACATAAACATTAAAATACCCTCTCCCAAAAATAACATATATATAACAAAGCTCATTGTAATAATTAATTTTCGCCCCTCGTCTCAGGGGTTGTAATAATTAAAACCCCCAACGGGATGGCCCGAACGTATTTTTTAGCTAGCAGACGTATTAATTTTTAATTCGCTAACTTACACACAGAAATATTTATGGGAATTCCGAGGAAAAAAAAACGGTTTTCGGGAATTCGGAATTTTTACATGTATTTTTAGGTGTAGTAAGGGCCCTACGTGGTTGGTTTTAATTTAATTAGACAGTAGGTAGCTAAAACATTTTCTACTTTGCTGTTTTTTCTTCAGGCAATTTCATTTCCAGGCTCATAAAATTAAATGTGTTTTGAAACCATTTTCCTACCGCTTCATTTCTTTTGTCTTCTCAGATACAGTAGACCGCACATCGGTGGTACGTAACACTTGTCTTTGAACTTGGGCTGGGCTAGCTGACCTAGAATGTAAGGAGTGCCCATCGAATGGAGGCCTGTTTATACTGGTTTCGTTACTACTGACATGCAGCCTATTCTACTACCTCTTATAAAAATGCCGAAATGGACTAAGTTCAAAAAACTCACAGTCGCATCGCGACCGACCAACTGTCTCAATATGGACAAACGGGATTTTCCGACTAGTCTTGATCTCGAGCCCTTATTCGCGAGCTAGTCACAGCAACGTCGCTAACCAATCCAGCCGACAGTAATCTGCCTAGACTTTTCCCAACTATGTTGGGGTGGGCTTCCAGTCTAACCGGATCCAGCTGAATACCAATATTTTACATGGGGCGATACCCCTTGGTAAGACTACCCGTAACGACTGTGACAAGTAACTCCAATATACGAATTTCTCCCTCTCTCTTTTTCTCTAGCCAGCGCACATAATTACTTCAGCATAGGCATTTACTCACACAATAACGTCTCCATAGATACTATCAATTGCGACACAGTTCAAACTACCCACAAGTCTGTCTAAATTAAACTAAACGTTAGTAAACTCGCCGTCAATTACACAATGCATCAGGGTAACCGTAAGTTCCAACTCGGAGGCTGTTGGATAATTTTGAAACTAACTGACGCCCGCTCGGGAGTCGAAGAAAAGGCTTTACGAGACGGTGATCTTGTCAAATTCGTGATGCAAATAGATCACGTTGGGTAATTTTTATTAAGTTTGGTCTATGGTCATTAAACTACTACTGGAAATTGTATTTTCTTCCGATTTTTCATTTTGTCAAAATAATACATTATTTTATTACAAACTAGCGACTCGCCCGTTTTTACGACTCGACAGAAAATTTTAAATTACTTATTTTGTATAAGTTTAATTTGAATATATTGCACACATTAACCTACCCGAATAAATTCTCAAAATTATATTGAAAACCGCATCAAAATCAATTTTGTAGTTTAGAAGAAAGAAACAGTCACACAGAGAGACACGAAAAGCTTCTTTATTTTATACCATTTATAGACAGGTCGTACTGATTGACTAATAATTAATAGTAACGCAATCAGCATGAGCTGATCTCGTACATTTCAAGATCGACGATTTACAGGTGACATTTGTAACTCTTGAAAACCGGTTCGGTAAATTTCCTATCGAGTATTCACACGTTGGTTTACAAAATTTGCTTTCGCGTCCAATTGGATGCATGAAAAACAAGCAGACGTCGAAGAGACGTGCCGCTATATTTTTTACAGGTGGCTTGCTAGCTGGTAGGATGACCATGATGTTGGGAAAGTGGTGGCGGATGATTTTTTTTTTTATAATAGTGAAAAGAATAATTACGACATAACATAGTTTCCTCGAAGGGTTAGGCCGAGTTGTACCCATAGTAGGTACACCCACATTTCGCCAGTTATATGTTTAAGTCCTATGTAATAGGGGGCGAACCTAGCCATACAGTCTCGTCTGCCCATAAGAAACTACAGTTTGGAAGTGGCAGTTCTCTTTGTAATTTTTGGCTTAATTAATGGTCTAATAATTAAAATAATTATTTGACATGCTCCGACAGCTGAAGTGAGTTAAGTTAGTTGTAATATTTACAAGAAACCTTACTTACCATTCTGTAATCAGAAAGAAAAATCCTACATCGTTTTTCGTTTCGTTTAATTTGACTTAAAAAAAAAAAAACCTAATCTATTTTGCTAGTGTTTTCAATATCGACAAAGATTACTTCCCAAGATTGTATTAGGTATTTAATCTTTAGGCTTGGGGCGAAAAGAAAGACGAAAGAAAGGAAATAATTTTATTTTCGCTTAATATGACGCATAAATTAAAAATAAGTACAAAAGGGAAAATAAAACAAACGGGGAAATTATGCGTCACATCCGCGTAAATGAAAAGTTTCATTACTTTTCGGCGTATTCGATTAAAAAATTACATCATAATAATTAAATGTTTTTGCAGAAATAATTTTAAACTTTTGCAACTTTCCTACAGTACAGACTCAAACTACATGAACCTAGAATACAAAAATAATGTATCCTACGTTTCTCCCTCTCATGGTCGCCCTAGACATCTCAAGTAATATTGACGTGGGGTATGGAGGGGAGATGATACTATTTCTTAAGGGGGATGAAACTGCTGAGTTCGCACTATCGTATAGATGGCGCTGTAAGTTTCGCGATTCTTGGCGTTAGCTTTTTTGATAGAAAGACTTTAGTTGGTTATAGGTGATTTGTTACCTAATTTTATAACAATCGAACGGTCGGGACGGCAGCAAAAAAGGTTTGACCAGCAGTACAGCTAGGATGTTGATTTTTGATTTTCTAAAAATTAACGCCCTTTAGGGCAACCAACGCTTTTTTACAGAAATAAAGAAAGAAAATACGTTTATTTGCGATAAACATGACGCAAAGAAATCAATCAATCTGCCTAGCCTTTTCCCAACTATGTTGGGGTCGGCTTCCAGTCTAACCGGATGCAGCTGAATACCAGTATTTTACATGGAGCGACTGCCTATCTGACCTCCACAACCCAGTTACTGGGTAATACGATACCCCTTGGTAAGACTGGTTGTCAGACTTTCGGGCTTCTGACGACCCGTAACGACTATCAAAGATCACCGAATGACAGCCGGGACCAACGGCTTAACGTGCTTTCCGAGGCACGGAGTAGTCTCGGATGAAAAGATGGTCACTCATCCACAGACCAACCCCGGCAAGCGTAGCTTAACCTGATGGATCGACCCGTGCGGCTGTTATTACTTAGCCATGAGCTCCCCTGATAGACGCAAATAAATATAACAACAAAATAAAATTATAAAAGAACAAGTTTGGGGAAAATATGCGTCACATTCACGGAAATCAGTTTTTTCTTCTCAAAACCAGGTAGGTACTCAATTAAATTATACTCACCCTTCTAATAAAATAAAGAATGGTTTATTTTTAGGGTTCCGTACTACCTCAAAAGGAAAAAACGGAACAATTGTAGGATCACTCATGTGTCTGTCTGTCTGTCTGACTGTCCGTCTGTCACAGACAATTTGCTCCGAATCTAATGGACCGATTAAGTTGAAATTTGGTACACGTATGTATTTCAGGCAGGCCAGATGGCGTGGTTGGTTAAGATACCACCTATCATGCCACTGGTCGTGGGTTCGATTCCCATCCAGGACAAACATTTGTGTGCATGAACATGTCTGTTTATCCTAAGTCTGGGTGTAATTATCTATATAAGTATGTATGTATTTACAAAAAAAAAAAAAATGGTGTATATCAGTTATCTGGTTTCCATAGAACAAGCTCTGCTTAGTTTGGGATCAGATGACCGTGTGTGAATAATGTCCCAGGATATATTATATTATTATTAATATTTCTGTGACCCAAACACGGACGTGTAATGTAATTTAATGAATTTTGTTTATGGTGGTCAATTTTGGGGGGTAAATAAGAAAATTAAAAAAAAAACTGCAAACTGTACCGTGAAACTACTAACCATAAAATTAAAAAAGAATATAGAAAATAATTCTAAAGCTATAGATTACAGGAAAACCTATAAGAAGTCTATGTTCTTAAAATAACATGGTAAATCTCTCAATATTGTGCGTACATACTTACATTTGTCCATAGTTAAACGAAAAGGATCCAACCCACATTAGGTGTAATGTGGGTTGGATCTTTTTCGTTTAACTATGAACATTTGTAGTTGGAATGTATGGGAGAACATGTTTATAAACTACAATGTTAAGTTTGTTCTTAGGATAAATTCATCCCAACTACGGAACGCTCCACTGTGCGTGGTCCGACACGCACTTGACCGGTTTTCAAACATTATCAAGGTATACTTCAAAAACCGTAAAAATGTACGAAAAATAACGGTGGAAGTGCCAGCACTTGGCAGAGTTTGAAAATACCAAATATTGAGATCAAAGAAATATACAGTGAGGCTTACGTACGACTTGTTATACCGACAGCAGAAAAAACAAGATTCGTGACAATAATTCTAAAAAATAATAGCTTTTTTTTTTTGTTTAAGTAAATGTTACGTTTGTAGTGATTTCAGAACATTATTTAACGCATTTAAGTGCTTCAAACAGAAATACAAAAAAAAATTCATGCACTTTCCATGTATTTTTTTTGCCTCAAAAATGAAAAGGCTCTACAGGCTCTCTAGGCACCTACAGCAGAAGTAACGTTGTCAATAGTTTAATTTGTATATAATTCCATGTTTACTGTAATTAAAATAAAAGCGTAATTTCGGAGCAAAAATACGTGAATTTCATTTTGTATCATATTTTTAAAACAATAGCTAGGTAAAGGGAACAGATTATAATCCTGTTATCACATTTAAAACAATCCTTTCAGCTTCATAATTTAATACAATAAACTTTTGTTGAAAAACCATTGAAATACACACACAAAGGAAAGCCATATAAAAAGCTGATACACTCACTGGCCATTTTTTTGGTAAAAAGAATGAAGCTGCTTTTTTGCGTATTGTAGGCACTTTTCCACTATATTCTACTGACAAACCGCACGTCCATAGCAACAATTTGACATTGCCAGCGGCTTTATGTCGTAGCAGTAAGAACGGTTTTCGTAGTTCAAGTGTTGTTAGTACAATCAGCAAATAAAATTCAATTGGTAGCACTTAAGTTAATTTGCTGTCGGTACACAGGCTCCACAGGTTAGCTACGTCTACGTCTGTGCCAAATTGATTCACTTGTATTTTTTTTTTTTTTGAATGGCAGCGCAATATGATTCTGGAGAGTATTTTTATTTTATTGTAGTTTCTTAATTGTAGTTTGTTTGTCATTTTTTCGTTACTGAATGGCGGAATAATATTTGGAAAAATGTTTCTCTATCTGCGGTGGTTCCAAAATATACAGGGTTATTGAAAAAAATACCCATACCAAATACAGTATTAAATATCTATTTCTTCTACCATATTGCTTGTAAGTAAATAAATATGATGAATGAATGTAGTGTATAACATGAAAAAAAAAATCACAATATTTTTTTTTTTAACGTTTTGTGCAAATTTTTTATTTGATAGAATTGTGGCAAAGTTAAAACAATGACGTCATTAGTCATTTATATTATAACACCACAACAGAAACAAAACGTATCCACATCACACCCAGTTTAGCAGAAAAACATTCTAATTACATACAGAATCCATTTCCGTATAAATTAATTAAATTTTAAAAGTCCATTACAGCAACCCTAAGCCGTCAGAGCTGGCACGAGGGAGTTGTAACTAATAGATGTGTTGTTAAGCCCAGCAACAAATATAGCTTCAAATACACAAATACATACAAATTCGCGATGATGAGGCTCGGATATTTGAGCATCTAAAAGCCAAGTTAACGCACATAACAATACTTTTTAGGGTTCCGTACCTCGAAAGGAAAAAACGGACTCTTATCCGTCTGTCCGTCTGTCATAGCCAATTTGCTCCGAATTTAATGTACCGATTAAGTTGAAATATGGTACACGTATGTATTTCTGTGACCCAAACACGGATATGTAACGTAAAGAAATGAATTTTGAATATGGGGTCAACTTTGGGGAGCAAATAATAATAATAATAAAAAAAAAAGGTTTGCAAACTGTACCGAGTGACATATCAAATGAAAGAGCTTAATGTGAGGGTCTCAAATAGATTTAATTTTTAATTTTAAAATAAATTGATTTAAAGTTATTTAAGAAAATAGACGTAAATTGACAATTCCCCACTCTTATCTCCGAAACTTCTGAGCTTAAAATTTTGTAAAAAATACAGGAAATTGTTCTATATCTATAGATTACAGGAAAACCTATAAGAAGTCTATGGTCTTAAAATAACATGGTAAATCTCTCAATATTGTGGGTACAAAATTACATTTACAGTTGGAATGTATGGGAGAACATTTTTTTCAACTACAATATTAAGTTTGTTCTTGGGATAAATTCATCCCAACTACGGAACCCTTCATTATACGTAGTCCGACACGCAAGTAGCATTATAAAGGCGAAAGTTTGTGAGTGTGTGTGTTTGTATGTTTGTTACTCTTTCACGCAAAAACTACTGAACGGATTGTGATGAAATTTGGCACACAGATGGTTTATAACCTGGATTAACACACAGGATACCTTTTGCCCCTATATTCCTACGGGTTCGAGACTTACGCGGGTTAAACCGTGGGGAGCTGCTAGTATATTGTTATGTATTCTGCACTTTGCCAACGTGACTTGCTAGTTTTCAAACTAAACAGAAATAAGTTCTGTCAAATTACTATGACCTATGAAAATAATTTCGAACCAATCTAGATTCCTGCCAGAAACCTTTGTAGGGACTTCGAACGAACGCAAATATTTTTGCAACTACATATTTATCCTTCTTTTCACTTAGCCCAGATACGCACGAGCGATTTTTCCTGCGGCGATTTTTTTTCGCGCACTGGACAACAGTGTTTTTTTGTCGCGCTGGGATGCACTCTGTTGGATTCCCAATGCTCGGCTCGACGCCGAGAGTTAAAAATCCAATGCGCGATAAAATCCCGCCGCGAGATTTTTACTTCTCGTCTGTGCGAACGTGGGCTTAGGCAAAAAAAATATGTGTCACAAACAGTCCCCCTGTCTATGTTTAAAATTACGCACCACGTTGTCTAAAGATTAAGCAAGTGTGGCGCTGCGTGCAACAGGAAGCATACGATCTGAAGTTTGCTCGGTTGCAGCCATTACCGCCAGGACGCCATTTTTTTAGTGCTGCACGAGCGTCCCTTGGTGGAAGCTATTTAAGCTATGTCGTAACCTATCAGCTAACAGTCCTCTGGTAAGGATATTTTTTATATACTCGTATTATTAATATACATGTTACACCTTAGATACTTCGTATCGTTATAATAGATAAATATTTTCTATATACAGTAAAATAACATGACTTAACTACATTTTGTGTTTCCTTCCAATTAAATTAAATAAAACAGTCCACTGGCAACAGTCCCCTGCCCTTCAACAGCACATGAGACTGTTTCTGCCTCCAGAGGACTGTCTTTATATTACGTTTCTCATTGTTTTGTTTCTTTATTGTTGAATTATTTAATTCCTAACCTATAAAGTTTTTAAAAATAAAAAAGATCTAATTTTGGCACTGAAAATAGTACCTATTATTCATTAACACATTATCTGCTTAATTCTTTATGCAAACGCTTCTTTATGCTACACCCTTACCGACCCTTATTTTACGATGTTTTCGAAACAATAGAGATGCACAACGAACGCACAGGTGCGGCGCGCCGCACTCGAAGAAAGTTATGTAAATTGTATGGACGCGCATACGCGCCGTGTAGCACCTGATGAACGTCCGAAAACGCGCATGTGCGTCTGCCGCGCCTAATGTATTAAAATAAACACTCCCCTGTATCGATTTTTCAGAGAGTGCTTAATATTTTCGGTTCATTTGCCGTTTATTAATAAATAGACGGTTATATATTATATCCCCTGGATAAACTTTTACTTTAGTAAATGTTATCCAGTGCGTTAAAGTTAAAAGTTAAAAACTTAAACGTAAAAAAAATGCATATCATTTCGCGGTGACGCGAACCCGTAAGTTTTCCCGCTACCGAAAATCGCTCAACGCGCCTAAAGAAATTTCCCTTCAAAAATTTAAAATTAGTTTTTTGTTATAAATAGCATATATACGTTGTATAAGGTATTTAGTAAAAACGCTGTTATTTTGACATTACGAACAGGCACTTCAATTTTATTTATTTGTATCGACACTTGTGGAGGAAATTTTAATGCTACTCCAAAACTTGAGCTGTCCTACCTAACAACTCTGAGTTATAGCCAGTAGGGTTGTCACAATGAGGTAAAAATACATTATTTATGTGCTAATAATTCCAATGTCTTTGTTTTTTTTTTCTGTTCGTAATAGGAATTAGGGTCACGGATGATTTTTATGAGAGGCATTATTTTTTACCCTGTTACGAACATTTATTACAATTGAAATAATGTGTTGTTGAAATTGGATGAGACTGGCTCAGGAGCGTGGACCAGAGAGAGGCCTAAGCCCAAAAAGCCCAGCAATGAGTGAAGAAAGCAATGTGGGCTATGATGACGATAATCTGTTGCCACGGCTCGCGTATCTAAACCAAGCCAGAAGACATATATGGAGATAAGCGCACTAACAAACAACTTCGTCATTTCTAATGATGTGTGAATGAATCATGAAGCGGCACACAGAACGAACACCATTCTTTTGTAATTTCCGTTTTGCGGAAATAAATAAATAAATGGCCACAAATTACCTCATTTTGTACCCCAACCAACTTTTACCGCGAATGTAAAAGTTGATTGTGATTACCGCGAATTACCACCCCTACGATCATCGCTTGGCATATAAATGCGGGTCCTAATTTATGTTTTAATTATTTACATGTTCTGTTTTGTAACTCGCGTTCGTGTTTTCGGCCAAACGTGAAAAATGTACGTAATGAGGATTTTTCTTTGCCCCTTTTTAGGGTTGTACCTACGTACTAAGTTCGTTAAGGTATTAATTAATGTGATCGTGTTATTTTTTGTTTTACGGGAACAATGCTTTATTGATTGATATGCGCTTAATATGTTTCCAATATTTTTTTGTTTTTCAATGAAAATGGCGTGTACTTAATCGAACCCCAAATAATTCTCATTTTGTTTTCCTAAATTAATGCCCCATTTTAGTGTCCCAAAAATACTAGATAGGCAAGTAACTGTGAGTGACTGCGACCAACTTGGACTTCCCAAAGACAATTAACATTGGTTTAATTCTTCCACTAGCCATGTCCGTGAAAAAGAAAGAGTCATTCATTTATTTATTTTTTATCTTTTATCGCATGCTATTTCTACATACAAAGAGAAAATAAATACGCAAAAAAGAACTTATTAAAAATATATTGATATAGGTACAGTCAGCAAAAAAAACTTCAATCTGAACTAAGGGAAGGTAATGTTACCTAACTTATCTTTTAGCTATCTCTTAAATTAACTAAGATATATCTCGGGTAATCTGTGATGTTACTCAAGATAATGGCGCCATTTCATACCTTTGAAGTGGATTTTTATGTTTTATGTCATCTTGTAACTTTCTATTTATCAAGGCTGGTATTAAGATATATAAACTAGGTTTTTATAAGGTTAAAGATGATTTTTCATATTTAGTTACTGTCAAATCAGACACAATAATACATAATGTATCTACGTACATTCTAAATTATTTCTTTGCAAATATCAACTCGATTTTTTTTCCTTTTGACTATTATTATTCATTCTCTGTACCTATTTTAAAATGTTGCGGATGGTCCGTGGATGGGTGACCATCTTTACATACCAAGACTCCTCCGTGCCTCGGAAAGCACGTTATGCCGTTGGTCCCGGTTGTCATTCGTGGATATTTGATAGTCGTTACGGGTTGTCAGAAGCTCGAAAATCTGACAACCAGTCTTAAACATTTTACCCAGTAACAGGGTTGCGGAGTTCAGATAGGCAGTCGTTCCATTTAAAATACAGGTATTCAGAGGTATCCGGTTAGACTGGGAGCCGACCCAACATAGTTGGGAAAAGGCTACACATATAATGAACTAGCTGTTGCCCGCGACTTCGTCTGCAATCCAAAATGAATAGTAAGTAGCCTCTGTCCTTTTCCGGTCACGGTCTACCCATGTGCCAAATTTCATCCAAATCCGTTCAGCCGTTTTAGCGTGAAAGCATAGTCAACAAACAAACACACTTTTGCATTTATAATATCAGTCAGGATTGGAAGGAGGATGAAAAACCGGTCTATCGACACTGTTGCTAGACTCACAAAATCTATTAACACGCTACTAAAGTTTTTTTATTAATAAATCATACAATCATGATTCGAAAGACACGTGGCGCCATCTATTATCATAAGAAAAGTTAGTTGTTTTCCTCGGGGACAGTACATTTGTTCGGGATGAAAGGTACCCTATGTCCGTGTCTGTACACCGACAACGCATATGCAAAATATGAAGAAATATAAGTATGTGGTTTAGGTGTGAAAAGGTAACAAACAAACTTACTTTCGCATTTATAATATTAGTTAGGATATTAAAATTCTTCAGTAAACAGAATGGTGGTCACCATTCTGTTTAGTCTAAACCTAAAAAAAAACTTCATTCATTCTAGAAAAAAGTACACTCGAAAACAAAACACAACACATTATCCTATTCCTTCGCAATCAGAATACAATTTCAGCATCGGGGGTTGCTTATGAATTTTTCACACATTTTCGGCGGCCCGGCCAGTTACATTTTCACAGTGCCATTGCTTCATTTCGTCGCGATTAAAAAATTCACGCACTACCCGGAATCCAATAAAGTGTGATAAATAAATAATATGATGCGTTTAAATATTTTGTTGGTGTTTGTACTTTTCGTGTGAATTGGAGTGGCGATTGGATCTGGTTTTAGTACTTTTCTTTGGGTTTTGAGAATACATAGTTATGTTAAACTTTGTGTTTTAGGGTTCCGTACCTCAAAAGAAAAAAAACAGAACCCATAAAGGTTTACTCGTGTGTCTGTCTGTGTGTCTGTCTCTCCGTCTGTCACAGCCAATTTGCTCAGAATCTAATGGACCGATTAAGTTGAAACTTGGTACACGTATGTATTTCTGTGACCCAAACACGGTGTAACGGAAATAAATGCATTTTGAATATGGGGGCAATTTTGGGGGGGCAAAGTTTTGCAAACTATAATAATAATATCCTGGGACATTTCACACACGGTCATCTGATCCCAAACTAAGCAGAGCTTGTACTATGGAAACCAGATAACTGATATACTACTTACACTACTTTTTTTTTTTTTTGTAAATACAATACTTATATAGATAATGACACTCAGACTCAGAACAAACAGACATATTCATCCACACAAATGTTTGTCCTGGATGGGAATCGAACCCACGACCTACGACATGATAGGCGGTATCTTAACCAACCAAATAAATTGTTTTAAAGTTATTTAAGAAAATAGACGAAAACTGACCATTCGCCCCTTCCCCCCCCCCCCTCTTATCTCCGAAAGTGCTGAGCCTAAAATTTTGAAAAATACAGAAATTAGTTCTATATCTTATATAAACTTATAAGAAGTCTATGGGTCTGAAAATAACATGGTTTTCTCAGTATTGTGCGTACAAACTTCCATTTGACTGCAGATGGAATGTATGAATGGAGAACATGTTTTTAACCGACTTCAAAAAAGAGGTTCTGTATTCGACCCGTACGTATGTATGTTTGTATGTCCGCTATTTTCTCAAAAACTAATGAACCAATTTTGATGATTCTTTCACTATCGTGATCTACTTACTTTCAAAATGGTTCTAGCATAAATACATTAGGTAATTATTCTTATGTACGAAGTTATATGCATAAATGTACTGTATTTCCGACATTTCTAAGCGGGTTTCGATGATTCTTCTTTTCGTTCGTCTTGGGCTTATGTAATCGCAGATTCAACTAAAAATGGAAAAATAAAATTACTTTAAAAAAGTAAAAACCGACTTCAAAACCTAAAATGAATAAAATAAGAATAACTTTCATAAAAAGCTTAACAGCTTCTGGATTCAGTGTCTTCAATTCTTCAATGCACCTTAGCTTGGCACCGACTTCAGTAGCTGTTAAACTTTATATGAAAGTTATTTTATTCGTTTTTGGTTTTGAATTTGGCTTTTACTGTTTTAAAGTAAGTTTTTCAACTACAATGTTAAGTTTGTTCTTGGGATAAATTCATCCCAACTACGGAACCCTTCATTGTGCGTGGTCCGACGCGCACTAGACCGGTTTTATTTAATGCTAACTGCACAATTTATTCTGTCTAATTTAAATTCTTGAACACCACGTCCACGAGTTAATGAATTCCATTGTTTTTTTATTGTTATAATATGTTACGTTAATACACATTTTAACTTACACATAAAAAATAAGTACTTAAAAAGTAATTTCATGTTTGACTATTAATTACCAGACCACTTTAAGTAGTACCTAATGTTAAATACAGTGCCATTTGTAAATCATATGGAAAGTTGCTGGTTCATTTTGGAAATAAGTAAAAATGGATTCCGTCGTTTATTGAACACGTAGGTTAGTTACTGAAAAAATATTAAGTCGTTGTTTATAAATCATTGGAAATGAGCCAAATTATGACAAATTGCATATTTCAATTACATTCGTGTCACGCTATTAGCATTTTGCTGCGACTGCGTAAAAGGAATTATTTTTAGGTACCTCTTGCCTAAAAGTCTTTACGAGTAAGAAACCACAAACATGACTATTTGCTTCATGTGACTAATGACAAAACACCAAATAAGAGTAACATTTTTACAAGCAATAAAAACATTTCGTGTAACATTTTAATAAAAATATTCTCCACTGTAACAGTTGGTATTGCTACTCCTAAAAAATCTTGTTAACCCATATTTCACAAGGAAGGCGGAGATTAATAAGGAATTCAGGCTTATCACGTCTATTAGGACTTATGACTACTTAACATTTAGCAAAGGACCCATTTATCTTCCTTATTACAAAAAAAGAAAAATCCTTCAACACGGTAACAAAAAATAAATGTTTCATTTTTTTTTCACACCCGATAATTTTTATCCAAGAAGAAATTTGGCTCAAAATCCTTTGGCACGAAGATATATGAATTTGTAATCGTAAATCACAATCCGCTGACGCATAGCTCTAGCTCCGCAAACGTCAAAACATAGGTCACAGAGGTGTAAATCAAAAATTCCTCGAAATGTGACTATTATAACTGCAACACCTAATCAAATCCACTCCACACCTTATTCCCACTTACTAAGACTTGTTTTCAAACAATTTTCGATTTTAAAGCTCATGTAAGTTTTTGTAGTTGCAACATCTGTTGACGGGATAATTATTAAACGCGTTTACGAAGCAAGTGTTGCGTGGATTAAAAAGTGACATACGTGTGACGTATATGTAATTACATGTGTTTTTGTCGCGTGCCGTGTCTGTCTGTATGTTTGTGTCCTCATTTGTAGTGAGTAGTGATTAGGAAGCGCGGGTGTGGTTTTAATTTGGGTAAACTATTTCAGAATTTGGTATTTACAAAATGAAGGGTGTTTTTTGTATGGTTTAGGAAAGAAAACTTTTTTGGTATTATTTATTTATTAAAAATACCCCCCATTTTTATGAATTAAATATGCCATTTTAGAAGGAGTGAAGTAGGTAGGTCCTGTAGTGCTATTCTGTAAAAATCTCACAGTGAAAACTTAGGTGAAGTGAGCTATAAGTGAGCTGTCGATGGTGTCAATCCCTGGCGTCTGGTGGAATGACAGCTCACTCCACGCTCACTTCACTTAAGTTTTCACGGTGAGCTGGTTACAGAATATGCGTGGCTGGTCGCAGAATAAGTTTAATTTTGCATCAAAAAGTTATAGAATAATAAGGTCTTGCCTTTTCTTCAGCACCATAACTAGATATTGATTACATTACGTATAATCAATACCTAATGATTTGCGTACCTATCTCTTTTAACTCAATCAATCTGCCTAGCCTATTCCCAACTATGTTCGGGTCAGCTTCCAGTCTAACCGGATACAGCTGAATACTAGTATTTTACATGGAACGACCGCCTCTCTGATCTCCACAACTCAGTTACGATACCTTTTTTTTTCCGTGGTGAAATGCTCATGCATACTGCACCACCACGGGGAGATAGTGCAGGTATGTGGGACTCCAACCCACTAAAACCCCATGGTGTCCTCCTCTGCCGCTCGTGGCGGGAACACGGGCCCGCGCTAGCACTCACCGCGAACCCGCCGCGGCTGTCCGTCACCGGACCCTCCTCTGGGGAGCACCTCCCATCACCGGCGCACAGGAACACATTACGCGCTGTGACCAACCCCTGGACCAAACCAGCACATGGGAGCTAGACGACCCCGTGTCCAGGCACCCTTGCTCCCCCTGCGACCGGTCAGGTCAGTGGCCCGGCCGCCTACCACTTTTTGTCCGCAGATGATAGGGAGAGCGGCAAACGAAATACCGACCTCCTCCTCCCCTGCGGCCCCACCGCGTCCGCCATCAGACTGTGGCGACCGCCGAAGGCCGCGGAAGGTAGGAAGAGCGGCGCACCATAATACTCCTCTCCCGCCGCGGCCTCCAACTCTCAGCCGCGATGCTTCCCATACGACATCGCGGCCCGCCTCAGTTGCGATGTCTCCCAAGCGGCAACGCAACCTACCTGTTTGCCGCTACGTTGTCGACTTCCTGGGAAAAGCCCTGACGAGCGGCCCCTCCTTGGGTTACTGAGCCCCCCGCCTCGACAATGCGGGACTTTTGGGCGTAACGGCCGTTCAAGATCTAAGAATGGCAGCAGGGACCAACGGCTTAAAGTACTTTCCGAGGCGCGGAGACTCCAAATGTGATGGTCACCCATCCACGAACCGACCGCGGCAAGCGTAGCTTAACCTTCGATCGACCAGTGCGACAGTTATTATTTAGCCACGAGCCCCTCTACCTAAATGCTCCTACAAACAGGTGCGACACGTACCAATCGCACGAGACGGCATGGTGTGTCGCGCGAATACAACAGAGTAGAATAGATGTTTATTTCATCAGTTAAGATAATTGTTACATGTCACTTATAATTATTTTCACACACGATTGAATTACATAAAACAAGTGTGAGAAATTTTGGATCCCATGAAGTTACTTATAAGCTAGAAGTGACTACGAGTCCAAGTCTATACTGACGGCTGGGCAAGAGCGGTGTGTCGCTTGTGATTCGCGTCCGTGTGTCGCGCCTGTTGAAGGAGCCTTATAACTCGTCTATGTCTATATGTTCGCAGTGATCTCAAAAACTACTGAACGGTTTTTCACTGATTCAAGAGGAAGGTTTATAGGTAATTTTCCAACATCGACGCGGGCGGAAAAGCTAGATCTTATTATATTGATTTATCAAATATTTGCTCGCCTATTGTAGGTAGAATCTAAGACCCTCAAATTCATACCGCCATTTTATATTCAAAGTACAATATGGATCCCATTAAAACATTGATATTTCTACCACGTTTAGCCCATAAAAACCTGCTCAGAGACTTCTGCTGATTGAGCAGTCTCACTGCTAACTTGGCATTATACAACGTCATCTGCAGTATTTCTTCAATTAAGAATGCATAATTAGAGCAGCGTCTGTCTTTTTGCACTAAAATAAATTACTTCAAACTGTATTGTTGAGAAAACCCTCTCTCAACTGAAGTTGTTTTTCTATGTAATTGTATTTAAGATCATGCTTGATAAACGCTTGATGTCTGCGTCGAATTTTATACTTAATGTTTGTGTTTTATATTGATACAACTACTTATTCAGTGAAATTTAAAAAGTACTCGAGCATCCGCAACGAGTTTTCCGTTTGGTAGAAACTGACCAAACTTACTGACTTTGTTTGACTAAAGTCTAAAGCATAGAAGAACCGGTTTTTACGACTTGACCAAAGTTCAATAGGTTCGCGTTTATTTATGTTTTAACATTGAATTGAATTTTTCGATCGCTTCAGTATAGCCCCCATTTTCGTTCAGAATGTGACATCGCCTTGGTGTCGTAAGTTTTAAGGCTGTATGTATGGTTGATGTCTGAAAAGACGGGTATCAACAAGAGCTACAATATGGTGAAGAAAATAATTGAAAAAGTCAAAAACTTTTCTGAAAATCGCAAAAAAAGTACAAAATCGATCAATTTTTTAGGGTCTTTTGTCATAAAATCAAAAACCTCAAAAACTAAATGCGATATCGAAAAACTAAAAAAAGTCCTCGGGGTATTGAGTTCGGCTATATTTAAAAACCGGACCTCTGTATCACTAATAGTCTAGGCAGGCAGGTGCCCTTTGTGTGGCATAATTTCGGGGAGCGCGCTCCTTAGATGTGCGTCGCGTCGCGTCGCATTTTATAATGACGTTAATTTAAATTATTTTTTTATAATTAATTTTGGTTTGCGATACTTTGAAAATACTTCAAATGACTAATTAGAACTTTATATTTAAGGCTAAAATTATTATTTCTATGTTCATAACTATTTTATGTCGCTTCGTCGTTGTTGTGTTAAACAAAAAATGATTTTCTTTCAAAAATAGTCTAAAGAATATTTCGTTTAAGTTCAAAATTGCATGGCGGAAATTTTACCTTACGGACTTTTTAGTAATTGTTAGGGCATTTGAGCTCTATTACTTCAAAGACGATACAAAATCTATTAGGTCTAAATCTATTAGTTTAGGCATCATACAAAATGAAAAGCCTGCCTAAGTGCATTTTCAATATACCCAAAGGTCGTGTAGAGAACGAGATCTGTGAATTTTTTAAGCTGCTATTATAATGAATATGAATATGCAACAATTTTATGTATGTGTGTGTGTGTGTGTGCGTCACTTTCTCGTTAATACAGTTTTTCTTTCTTTCTTTCAATATAAATGTATACACATAAACCTATTATCTAAATGATGGTGAAAGCCGCACGAAAATCAGTTGCGTAGTTTAGAAGAAGAACTTTGTCACACAGACAGACACGAAAAGCAACATTATTTTATAATACCTATATATGTAGGTATAGCATTGATTAATAAAAATAACCTGCCAAGTGCGTGTCGTACCACGTACACTCGAGGGCTCCGTAGTTAGGATGAATTAAACAGAATGAATGACTTAATATAAAACTTTCCGTAGTTAGGTTTTCATGTAATCTATAGGTAAAAAACTATATTTTGTATTTTTTTTTTAGGCTCAGTAGTTTCGGCGATAAGAAGTCCGTGTTTAGGTTACATAAATTAATACGTGTACCAAATTTCAACTTAATCGGTCAATTAGATTCGGAGAAAATTGGCTGTGACAGACGGACAGACAGACACACGAGTGATCCTATAAGGGATCCGTTTTTTTTTTCCTTTTGAAGTAGGGAACTCTAAAAAGGATAAAAGATAGGTAGAAATTCTTAGTGTTACACGAAGCGGGCATCATTCCAAACTTGCTGAGATTTTGAAACCCTAACGACACTTAGCCCGTCTAGGGAATTGAACCCAGGATACTCGTACGGTAGCGTGAATTGAACTACTAGACAAGGTGGTTCACGGGTTCAACATTGTCATTGCTAAAATCTTTAATGGGTTACGAGTAACAGTGTTTTCTTTGTTGCCTCTAAGTTCAAAATCTCTTTATGAAAATAAGTAAATAAATCAACAAAACAATTTAAAAGCTCAACAGTCAACAGTCACGACTTTTATCACTTTAGATTTTAGAAGTAGCCTTACTGCCCTGCCATTCAAAAATCAAACTTAACTTAAAAACAGAAAGTCTAAAACCTTTTAAACAACGGTCAGATATGGACAATAACTACCACACCTAACTACATCAACCCAATATCAACCTTAACTTAATAACATAAGGTCTAAAACATCTAAATCAAGGTTAAAGGTTGGTTCCGAAACAATATCAAATCGTAATCTGGCCCTTTAGAGTTTTGACTCAATGCCAAGTGCTGTTAACGACAGCTCTTAAATCGTAGAAGGGCGTCGAAGCTAAGTTCCGAAGTTAGAGATAACTTTACACCCTTAATCCTTCATTATAACCCCTTGATTTCCAAATAAATGGGATATTTTATAGGAATTAGAAAATTATGCAAGGCCCATTCGTTTCATAGTCTCTCTGAGGAATCGAATCTGAATTGAGGTGATTAGACTGAAGCATAGTGGTCAACAGAAGTCACACAATCAATGGTCCTGGATGACCGTTGGGGAAGACGTGTTCTTGACCGGAGACTCGGAAAACGTAGGTAGGACGCGAGGACGTTCAAGCATGAGGAGGCTTGGTAGAGCGACGACCTTCGAAGAGTAGCTGGTAGCAGCTGGTTGAGAGTACCCGAGGATCGGCCGCAATGGTTGCAGAGGTCTATCCAGCAGTAAACTGCTATGGGCTGATGATGAAAGCTTTGCGAATGGAGAGCACTTATTTCGTTTCGGCTATCGTTCGCAGATCTTTAACAGTCGTTACGGGTAGTCAGGGAGCCCGAAAGTCTGACATCCAGTCTTACTAAGGCATATCGTGTTACCCAGGAACTGGGTTGTGGAGATCAGATAGTCAGTCACTCATGTAAAATACTGGTATTCAGCTGTATCTAGTTAGACTGGAAGTCAACCCAACATTGGAAAAAGACTTGGCAGAGAAGAAGAGTCGGTCACAAAATGGTTAACATGAACGAATCTCACGAAATCTTACGATAAACGTCAAAATACGTCTTAAAGACGAATCATACAAACGAAGTACTCAATTCCCTTGCGGTTCCAACATATTGAATATTCGGACGTCCGACAACGTCCGGATTCGTCCGACTATAAACGATAAAACCAGAACTGTAATAAAAATCCCGTGGCTCCCGAAATCGTCCAGCCATTTAGTATTTGATGGTCGTATTGATATAAAAATATATATGTGTATATGAAATTTTAAAATTCCCAGTTGGATAAAATTCTGGATTCATCCGTTACGGAGTTAAGGTGTGGTTTTGAGAAGAATCGAATCTATGAGAAAATAATCATGAATTAAAGTCATGAAAGAAAACATCCATAAAGGGGAAAATTTATAAGTCCGTGGTAAGGCCTGTCGTACTTTATGGTTCTGAATGCTGGGCCGTGAAGAAGACGGATGAAAAAAGATTGCATGCAGCGGAGATGAGAATGTTGAGATGGATGTGTGGAGTAACGAGAATGGATAAAGTAAGAAATGAGTATATAAGAGGAAGTTTGAAAGTGGCGCCAGTGACAGAAAAGTTGAAAGGAAATCGTTTGGCATGGTATGGGCATGTGATGAGAAGGGACGAAACGCATGTGACTCAAAGAGTGATGAATATACATGTTGATGGATGGAGAGGGAGAGGAAGGCCGAAGAAAAGATGGATGGAATGTGTAAAGAATGATATGAAAGAGAAGGGAGTGAATGATAGTGTGACGGTTGACAGGGGAGAATGGAAGAAGAAAACATGTTGCGCCGACCCCAAGTAACATGGGATAAGGGCAGGAAGATGATGAAAGAAAACATCCATAAAATTACCCTCAAGAGTCCAAATATGCATAGGGATATATGGACTCTATGGGTAATTTTATGTAAAAAAACACCTGCCTGTAGCTTTTGCAAAAAAAGCAATTTCAACTACAAATTTTTTTCATCGATTGATTTGAACGCATGAATGATGAAAAATGCTTAAAAATATCCAGGAAATACAGCGCATATCCCTGGACGGCTAGTTTATCCCGTTTTTCATCGGAAATCTCACCTAAAATAAGTATTCCCTCGGTATATGTATTTCCATAAAAAAATACTTCAATATTCATATTGCTACGAGTATAACAACAAATATTTTACACAGTTTCCAGTTTAAACGACTCCATATGTTTTTATTCGTTTTAAAACTGTTGCAAATCCCTCTGCTGTTATTTACGGCAATAGGGTTTTTGTTTTGTTTCTAGTCTATGTTTTAGATGTCTAGGAATATTGACTGCATATTAATATAATTCTTTTAAATCCGCCCAACTAAGGGCAATGCTTGTGGTAGTAAGTTTACTCACAGTACTGTAACGGCCAAGTTTCGATCCCAAGGCTTTACTGACATGGGTTGTCCATATCCATTTTAGAGATGATGTCGAACAAACGACTCTTTAGTGAGAGGCTAATCTGCAAGCATAGCGTAGGAAAAGGAATCCTATCAGATTGACCGAAGATTTGAAGAAGACGGTGGGAACAGATTGGATGCAGAAGGTCGATAACTTTCAAAGCTTCTCCATTATTCCCCTGCCGCTGAGAAGGCGCTGCAAATCTTCTTCTTACTTTCATACTCAAAACGTTTAGCCTTCCCAATACATTTAACACCAGTCATATTCTTACTTTCCATCATAAAACATACCACATCCACCATCTGTGGCCACACGAGCATGAACAAATAAACAGATATAATAACTTCTAGTCAACACATAAAACCCCATGCATTGTCTTTGGTATAGAACTATAAACTAGTGTGGAACTGCGGCTTGTGTTGCGGATGCCACGTCCGGAGTCCGCGCTCGTTTCCCGGCAAACTTGGTTAGTGGAAAATGATAGTTTACGAGGTTATACGGCTGTACTGGTAAGCCAACAAAGGAGTGGAATACCAGGTTTTTGAAGAGTACAATTGTCCTATGCAAACCTTGACTGCATTTAGGACATTGTTTATGCGAAGCAAATGGTGTCGTATAAAATTGCCCATCAACGTCGTAATTGTGAGGGTGCGTCCACATCTGGCGAATGTGCAGCTCGCGAGCCGTTTGCGAGCTGCCCGCGAGCTGCGCGCGTGCAGTCACGGCAATGGTTTGGTGCGCCTCTTTAGCGCAACTCATGCAAGGCTCGTAAAAGGCGTGCGCGTGGCGCGCGATCTGCGCGCACTCATTTCTCGCACTTACAGTTCCGTTTACTGGCTCAGTACTTTCGAAGATGTCGGACGACACTAGTGCTTTTAATATAATTGCTGCATCATTAGCTATTAGGTACATTACTGATACCACTCCATGACAACACGTACTTAGCCTTCAGTAATCAGAAACGAACTGAGCGGGTAAGTTATGTTTGTTTTGCGGAAGGAAGACGCGAGCCGCTAGCGCGCCCGCCGCCCGCACGCTGATCGCGTACGGCGCTTAGGTCACGCGCGAACTGTGCGCGGGAGCCGCAGGAGCGGCGCACGAACAAAAATGCACGCACGCAGCTCGCGGGCAGCTCGCAAACGGCTCGCGAGCTGCACATTCGCGGCACATTCGCCAGATGTGGACGCACCCGATGAACCCCGTTTACACACTTTAAACTCTAAAATTCATTAATTCACTGACAAACAACACAACCTAAATCGCTGGGTCTGGATCTAGAGAGGTCCTTTTATACGGAAGGAGTTTTAGGGTTCCGTACCTCAAAGGAAAAAAACGGAACCATTATAGGATCACTCGTGTGTCTGTCTGTCCGTCTGACACAGCTAATTTGCTCGGAATCTAATGAACCGATTAAGTTGAAATTTGGCACACATATAATATGTATTGCTGTGACCCAAACACGGACGTGTAACGTAAATAAATAAATTTTGAATATGGTGGTCAACTTTGGGGGTAAATAAGAAAATTAAAAAAAAAAGTTTTGCAAACTGTACCGTGTGACATAAAATGAACCATTTTAAAGTTATTTAAGAAAATAAACAAAAATTGACCATTCCCCCGCCTTTATCTCCGAAAGTACTGCGCCTAAAATTTTGAAAAAAATATGGGAAATAGTTCAATACCTATAGATTACAGGAAAACCTATAAGAGGTCGATGGTCTTAAAACAACATGATATAAATCTCTCAATATTGTGCGTACAAACTCACATTTGCCCACAGTTAAACAAAAAGTATCCAACCCACATAGGTGTAATGTGGGTTGGATCCTTTTCGTTTATCTATGGACATTTGTAGTTGGAATGTATGGGAGAACATGTTTTTCAACTACAATGTTAAGTTTTTCTTGGGATAAATTCATCCCAACTACGGAACCCTTCATTTTGCGTGCTCCGACACGCTCTTGACCGGTTTTTTTTTTAATTCATCCCCTAAACGGATTAAAGTTAGTTGCAAATGCACCTGCTGAGCGCGGGACACTGGTTAGGATCCCCAGGTTGGGTTAAAGTGGTTTTACAAATCGGAATTTCTTAGTAGCTGGAGCTTAGTAGCTGGAGTCTAGATTGCTGTCCGATTGATGGCAATAGGGTTGCCCATGGGACTCAAACGTATACCTGGCGAAATGTAGTCTACCATACACATCTTCGGGGAAAAGTTTGGTATTAATAATGAATGAAATTACTTTATCAATCTGCCTAGCCTTTTCCCAACTATGTTGGGGTCGGCTTCCAGTCTAACCGGATGCAGCTGAATACCAGTATTTTACATGGACCGACTGCCTATCTGACCTCCACAACCCAGTTACTGGGTAAGACTGGTTGTCAGACTTTCGGGCTTCTGACGGCCCGTAACGACTGTCAAAGATCCTCGAATGACAGCCGGGACCAACGGTTTAACGTGCTTTCCGAGGCACGGAGGAGTCTCGGTATGAAAAGATGGTCACCCATCCACAGACCAACCCCGGCAAGCGTAGCTTAACCTGATGAATCGATCCGTGCGGCTGTTATTACTTAGCCACGAGCTCCTCGAATGAAATTACTTTATATTATACAATAAACTGTGGTGTATGACTAGTACCTACGTATAGCATCGGAAGCCAGCGCCACGTCCGGCCACGCTTTCCCTCAAAGTTACTCATTGGAAAATTATAGTTTGTGCTTGTGGTCACAGCACGCAGGCTGATGTTTAACAAGAATATTGTTTTATAAAGTTTTACCCCTCATATTTTGAACAGAAAGTTACAGCCCGCGGCACGTAAGTTGGCAAGGTTTTGGCGTAGTGGGGGTAAGTACGCGCATGCTACACTTAGTGCAACAAAAAAGTGGTCACTTTTATTGCTTGTCATTATTCTGTGGTTATTGCCATCCATGTAACAGTACACATCATAAACCATTTTTCTGGCAAGTCTACGTAAATTGGTATTTGTTTGTGGCATTATAACTAAATTTAAAAATTCAAACAAAACAATAACAATAACTTGTAACAAGAACTTAACAAAAACAAATGGTACAATTTTAGTGCACGCAAGTGTACTCGGGAGCGAATGGAACGTGGACGCGATGCGAGTAACAATGGTCGACTGACCAACCAATCGCGCGCTCGGAACGATGCCACCTCGTTCCTCGCGTCCCGCTCGTGACCAGAGACCTAAAAAATGACTTCTGCGCATCTAACGACTCTTGCCAACTTACGTGCCGCGGGCTGTACACTAGGAACTTAGATATTTTGGCAATACGAACGGTGCTGTTCAATTTATAGGAACCCTCTTTTTTGATGACTTTTAAATGTGTAATTATTAAAATTTTGAGATTTTCTCTCAATCTTTTGGTCTGCAACTGCCAATCAAAAGGTTATTCTTTCGTCCAAAATGTATAAACTAGTAATTTCATTATTTTATCCCGTTCAAGTTAAGTTAATAAGGATCCTGTTTGTCTTATTTCTAAAGATGATCAATCCATCACACAATATCTTGCATAAATGTCTTTTCCATTAAATCTATCCTAATTTGGTTTTAAATGACTATTTTGTTTTATCATTCCATGACTCCATTTACTCATCCCTTTCATGTGATCAGTATCCTAACTGTTACCAATCATGAGGGTCAGCTTCCGAACTTCCCTACACCTATGCACGTTAGGCCCGTCATCCGCGCAGCTCAAAAAGTAACCAGTTACAGACTCAAACCACCAATACTCATTGGTGATTTCAGTTAGTGTAGTAGCTGGTTAGTTTACAGCACTAGTATTTCAATGGCGGTGCGTACATGCCGCGACTTAATATCGCTTAATTTACTAGTTTGTGATTGGTGCCGCAAACAATCAAATCGAATCTCCGCAGACAGTTCCGACTCACCGTGAACTATGTGGCACCCGGTTCCGACTCACTGGAACCACAACTCGCACTGGCAAGTATCACAATATGCACTGTCGCACTGACTCAGCCCAGTCTCGATCTCCAGTCTCCGGTCCGGTAGTGATGTGGCGGCAACTACAACACCACATGAGAACTACGCATCACACTGACGTCACGCAAAACCTGCATCGCGCAAGTAGAGTTTACCGCGCGACTAACACATCGGGCAGTTGCCCACCAGACACAACACCCATCTGGTTGGAGGTCCCTTTTCTATGGAGGATGAATGAACTTTAACCCTGTTCCTCAAACCTCTATAGTTGATATACTATTGATGTGACATTTCCAGCTAACTCATTGGTGATTTGAGTAAGTTAGTAACACGTTACTTTTGAATAGCGTCGTGCTTGACGGGCCCACGGGCCATAAGTTACACCGATCAACCTAACTTTCACCAAACATATGGGTCAGCTTACCAATTTGCCCACACCTATGCACAAAACTTTCCAAGTCTGGTCACCGGCTCTCAATCTTCCTGTTAAATTCCATACGGTTTCACAAAGTTGCAAGCAAAGTGTCCAGGATGATGTATCGACGGCAGCTAAATATTAATCTGTTGGTAACTTGGCCCGCGGGAATGTGAGAGAATAATGAAAGGTAAGTTAAGTTTAAGTGAGCTTTATAAAGTGTTTTACTTGACTTTTAAAGTTAAATCAGGCAGTAAAAATGATTTTGCCTTAGTTAAGAAAGATCACATTAAGAAAGTAGTAGAACATTCGCCTTGAACAGTTTAAAAAAGACCGTTAGATCATTGTTCGATTTCCGCACGGTACAAAATAAATATTGTAAGTACGAATATTTTTATGGCCCTTCAGTTTCGGGTCGTGATTGTTTGCGTATCTGAAGGAGGGAAATTGGGAAAATTGCAACGCAACTAGTTCTTGATCACTTAATAAGTGATCAAGAACTAATTGCGTTGCAAGTAATATTAAGTGACAGTTATGTATAGAAAAAACTTTTTAGCAAAAAATAAAACCGACTTCTAAAACAAAACACTACAAAGTGAAAAATAACTTTAATTTCGGAAGTCGGTGTCTTTGGTTTTGTATTTTCGTTTTTTGCCACCGACTTCCGAAATTAAAGTTATTTTTCACTTTGTAGTGTTTTGTTTTGGAAGTCGGTTTTATTTTTTGCTAAAAAGTTTTTATTTTTCACTTTTTAGTTGTGGAACCTACCCCACACAAATTCGAATACATAATTGAGCACAATAATTGTAGATATAGCCATGTAAATAACAGTGATAGGAAGTTATTAAAACACCATCACAACATCCATATAAAATAAGTGGGAAATATACGCATTATTGAAGCTAACTCAAAAACTCCTCGAGCAAAGTTAATAAAATTTATATGGGACCACCTCGGAAGTATACCCTTTCAAACAAAAAAAGAATTTTCCAAATCGGTCCATCCGTCTTTGAGTAATCGCGTAACAAACTTACAAAAAAAAAAGCATACAGACGAATTGAGAACCTCCTCCTTTTGGAAGTCGGTTAAAAATAACATTGTTAATGGAGGGACTTGCAATTTTAGTTCGCTGGGCGTTGTCTACCAATTGCAAGAAAATTAGATAATATCTCTCCGAATTGCAAGAAAATTCCGGGCGTTCTCTACCAATTGCAAGAAAAATAGATAATATCTCTCCGAATTGCAAGAAAATTCAAGAATGTTGAAATTATAACAATATAATTTCAATATTTCACAAAGACACTCGCAAGCCCACACTTTTATGTCGTCTTAAAAAAGTCCTTAAAAAAATAAAGATATAAACAAAACTACAGAACACTAGAAATGCAAGCACTTTCCTTTTGTTATTAAAGTTAAGAAAACCGCTTTGTCTAAACCCACTTTAGTTCGTTACTGTGTTGTGACACACAGAGTAAGGAAATACACAGTGCAAAAGTACAACTTGTGAACTGCACCAGATAAGAAATTGGCATGACAAATGATCATATTCTTTAACTCCTCTTTCTCGTTGTTTCATATAGACGAGGCCAGAGCCGTGTGCGCGCGCTCTAAGTAAACATTGAACATATCGATGCAACACCTATATTGCAATCGGCTAAAATGTCGAAGTGCATATTATCATCTGTATATATATAAAATTGAAAGTCCTGACTGATATAACAACGCACAGCCTAAACCACTGGTTCTGGAGACTTGAAATTTTGCACACAAAATGTTGCATATTATGAAATTTTGCACCTTATACAGTGTAAGCGTAGGCAACCGTTAAGGAAGGATTTTTTGAAATTCCAGCCCTAAGGGGTTAAAATAGGGGATGAAAGTTTATATAACATTATTGTTGTGGAATATAGACATTGACAGCTCTTGAATGCGGTTTAGATGAGCTGATCGCGTTTAGTTTCATTGGTGAAATTCGCACATAGTGTGACAGCGCTTAATTCGAGACTTACTTGGACTAGACCTTTTGTTCATTGTTAATGCATCGTTGTATACCAACTTAAAAAGCCCAAGATGTTTGCTAACGTCTCAAGTTTGGATGGTCCTTCGAAGCTTTCGCGCGGATGACCATTTAAATGAGAGCGGTGTTGAAAATTTATGATTGACCTACTTTTTGGGTAGCTAGGCTACGTTTCTGTTACTGTAGTAATTATTTTGGAATTGTTATAGGGAACGCCATCTGGGCGTCTTGGTGAGGATTAAAAGAGAATTATTAATTTAAAGCTTTTGCATATTATTTATTTATTTTTCCACTGCAGGGCAAAGGCCTTCGCCCTGGGCGGCGGGAATCGATAGCCGATTCCCGGCCACCGTAGGCGCGGGCTTGCGGACGGTGAGTAGTGGGTAGCTCGCCGTCCGGTGAGGACCAGGCCCGGGTCGACGGCGCGTTGTGTTCCACGAGCGCCTCAAAGAGATGTCAGCAAAAGATGGGGTCCAATAGGGCCGATGCCGCTGGGGTCGCGGGTTGTTTGAAAAAGATACCGTGGCCCTGGCATAGGCAACTGAAGGAACACGGGTGGGTTTTAGTCAGTAAAAGTCTGACATGCCCTTCCGCTCCACCTAGAGCGGGAGAAGTTATTTGATGATTTCCCATCCACAAAAAAAAAAGGGCAAAGGCCTTACTTTCTCCTTTCCACTCCTCTCTGTTTCGAGCTTATGTGGACAAATCCTGTCTGTAGGCATCAAGCTTCTCTCGCCATCTTCTCCTGGGTCTACCTCGTCGACAGACGTTTTCTGGGACCCACATAGTGGTAGATTTGGCTGATATGTCTCGATCGACATACCTACTGTGTTATGTTCATTTAAAAATGTGGCTGACGCCTCTACCAGTGGCGAATTTTGGGCTAAACACAATATTTCAATTTTCGCAACAATTTTTTTATTTGCCGTGGATACGCTAAGAAGAAGTGGCGATGCGTAACGTATGCACACTGGGCAGCCCCGTTGCCACCTTGCTGACTGGCAAATATTTTCACCACTCCATGAGCATTGGTGAAAGAAAACATCATCATTCCACTGCCGTTATCACAATTTATTCGGGGTCTGCGCAACAAGTCTTTTTCTCAAATTCAAATTCAAATTAATTTATTGTTTGTCACAGGTGAAATATTAGTTCTTATGATTATTATAAAGGGTCGCTGTAACATACCTATAAGGTGTACAATATTTAATGTTTGTTCCATACTTATTTAACATTACAATCATTATTCGTCCTAAGTAAACGTCCATTATTCGTCATGCATTAATATAAGTGTTTATTCACAGTCAGATAAATAAGCAATAGGAACATTGATTTCATACTAATTAAATTATTCATTAATTTCATTAAAATTAAATTAGTCAATTATACCGTACACTTTAAATTGTTCATTAGTGTCATTAAATTTGAATTATTGGTTGATGTCATACAAATTAAGTTATTCATTGATTTCATTAAATTTCTCACTTATGTCATACAAATTAAATTAATCATTAAGGCAGCTTATCTAAAGGTGTAGTCACCTGTATTTTTGTCATTAAAATAGTCATTGATTGAATAGTAGGCTTTACTTATCAAGAATTGCCTTATTTTTTTTTAAACTATGTGAGGTTACACTGCTTTTTATATAATTTGGAAGTTTGTTATATATTTTTACTCCTATCCCAAATATGCTAGATTTAAACTTAACTATCCTACACTTAATTCCGCTTAATACATTTTTATACCGTGCACTTCTCAATGTGTCATAATTATTTAAATCGCGTTTTATCATTACTGCTGCTTCGTAAATATATAGTGAAGGTAATGTCAAAATGTGTAATCTTGTAAACTCTGTTCTACATGAATCAGTCTGTTTAAGACCACAGATACTTCTAACACACTTTTTTTGTGCCCTAAATGCATATTCTCTATTAGTTGAATTTCCCCAAAAAAGAATACCATATTTTATTGTAGAACCTACGTATGCATGGTAAGCGCTCAGTAATGTTCTCTCGTTAACAACTTTCCTTAGCATGTAGAGGGCATATGAAAACTGGTTTAATTTTTTACAAACATGATCAACCTGCATTTTGAAGTTTAGTTCAGAGTCAATATGAATACCAAGAAACTTAGTGTTGTTCACTTCTTTTATTTGTTCGCCTTTATAATGTATATGTAGTTTTTGTTTCGAATTAGTATTTTTATTTGTGAATGTCATATAACTCGTTTTTTCAATATTTATTTTTAGATTGTTTACATTCAACCATTTTCTAATATCTTCAAGTGATTTATTTATGTTTATTTCATAATTCTCTTTATCTTGGTTTGTAAAAATAGCTGTACTATCATCTGCAAATAGTACCATTTCCTGTTTTATAATTTTTGGTAGGTCATTTATGTAGATGATAAACAAAAGAGGTCCAAGAATAGTTCCTTGGGGCACTCCATACAGAATAGGTCTAGGATCTGACATATATGTTTGTTCCAAATTCTTCCTTCTTCTTCTTTTTATTAGGTGGCTAAATGACAACAGCCGCTCGGGTCGATCGAAGTTTAAGCTACGCTTGCCGCGGTCAGTACGTGGACGGCGGACCATCCATTACTTATTGAGACCCCTCCGTGCCTCGGACAGCACGTTAAGCCGTTGGTCCTGGCTAACATTCGTAGATCTTTGACGGTTAGTTAGAAGCCCAAAAGTCTGACAACCAGTCTTACCAAAGAGTATCATGTTACCCAGTAACTGGGTTGTGAAGGTCAGATAGGTAGTCACTCCATGTAAAATACTGGTATTCAGCTGCATCTTGTTCGACTGGAAGCTGTCCCCAACAAGCAGATTGATTTGATTCTCTATTAGGTAGTAATCATCTGGGTAGTCACCCCCTTTCTAGCTATATGATCTTTAACACAGTCTATCCATAGTTTCTTTGATATTTCTCTACTCTTATAACGGTTAAGGAAAACGTTGTGAGGAACCCTGGACTTAAAATCATACAAGTCTGAAGCAAGCGTGGTAGTCAATGCTCGTGCCTTCTCTCTGTGAGAAGAGGCATTTGCTCTACAGTGGGACAATAAATATAAGCTGGTATTATTTTATGAGCAGGCACAGGCAACTGAAGGAACACGGGTGGGTTTTAGTCAGTAGAAGTCTGACACGCCCTCCCGCTCCACCCAGAGCGAGAGAAGTTATTTGATAATTTCCCACCCAAAAAAAAGGTACAGTCGCGACCAAAAGTCGATAAGCAAACTCACAAAGCAATAGCTTGGCGTTTAGTTTGACTTAAGACCTTCTATTTCCAAGAACATAAATATGCATAATTATTGTCGTCAACAACTGATTCTAGTTCATAATTTCAAAGTTATAACATGTATAAAGATGACCTAGCGGTTAAGCGCGTGCAGATAGATGCGTGAATCAGTGAGCCGTGAGTTCAAATCTCACGCAGTACTTGACTTTTTGTAAGTTTTTACTTGATTGGAAGTAATGGGACAGAAATATAATATTCTTTATCTTGTTCGCTTGGTCACTCATTTCGTAAAGTTAGAAAGGTAGATCATAGAAAACTAAATAGGTATTGACAATTATTATATGTTATTAGAATATCCTTTCTTTGTTATGTTATTATGAATTGACTAAGTGGGTATACAACAAAAAATCCTATGAACGGTTACAAAAAAACTTCTTTTATCTAGTAGGAATGTAACGTCACAATTCTCTTAGGTTTGTTAATTTTATAAATAAGTTAATAAAACGAATAAACATTTTTGTTACCATTCAGCACGACTTTTTTATTTAAACCTTCCAACACCGAAAAGATAAATTAAAAATCACAAAAACAGTTAAATAATAATACAATAACTAATATTTAACTTCTTATAAAAATAAATAATAAATGAACATAAACATCTAACAAGTTTTTGCTTAAAATAGAAATATATTATTATGGTTCCAAAGAAACAAAAAACAATCCAACATTGTGATTAAGATTCGAACTCGGACTTCATTGATCGTGAAACCATTGCTTAGCCCAAACAGCTACCAGCACATGTGATGTTTATGCGAATTTTAGCAATGCAATGGTAAGAACAGGTCGCCACTATGACGAGTATTCTAAATTCAACATAAATATAATGTTATTTCGCGTAGTACGACGACATGCGACAATTCATTAGTGTGTGTTATCTGCGGAATGTTGGCTCATACACGCACACGTACTGGTTCGTGCTCGCACAGTTCATAGCAATGTAATCCTTAGCATGCTTATGGACTTTTGAGCGTTTACTGTACCAGTAACACAATACGTTAAAAAGCTAACTTTTGATCTGCACTCGTGACCCACACAGTGAATGAGGCGTGCAGTCTAGACTTACCATTTTAGCTGCAATCGATACTAGCAGACTACCCGTTCTATATTTGTTTTTATAAAAGGGAGGGTTCGGAGAGGTCAGCCATTTTTCTTGTGCTAAGGCCCGCTTGCTCCACAAATCACTGTATGCGTTTCGCGATTAAAACATAGTTCTGTTTCTATCAATCGTTTGAAGGTGACAGAGACTGAACGATGTTTTATGATGAAGTTTTACGATGAAATACGTTTAATGCTGAAAGTATTTAGTGATGTTTGGTGCAAGCGGGCCTTAACCCTTCGAACGCAAATCTACGCGAGACACAATGGCTTTTTAATTGTTTCTGTAATTACCAGCTACGAGTGGTTAAACAAATTTATTGTTGCATATGTAAGGTGCCCCTTACATATGCAACAATAAATTTGTTTAATAAATAGCTTTAGATCAACAAGCATAAATAGGTGGCTGGTACAGACTTTGAAGCGGAAGGCGGAAGAACCGGCCAAGTGCGAGTCGGATTCGCACTCGGAGCCTTTCGTGTGCGAATCCGACTCGCACTTGGCCGTACCACCGCACTTACAATATTGAATAAATAATATTTAAGAAATACTTCATTTAAAAAAATCTTGTTTCTTGTATGTATAAAATTAAAGATTTAATTTTTAACTTTATTTTATTTTTATTATATTTTTAAATATAAATATAATTTTTGTTATAATAGGGGCAATAGAAATGCCAATCTGTGAAAATTTCAACTGTCTACCTACTAAGGTTCATGAGATACAGCCCGCTGACAGATAGACGGACGGACAGCGGAGGCTTAGTAATAGGGTTCCCTTTGGCTACGGAACCCTAAAAACTGGTGTAGTGGTGCAACTTGAGTGAGAACTGAGTTGATTGATTGACATCGTGAACTCAGTAATACTTGTTATAGTGTGTTCCTTTATTTATAAGCATAATTATAGCATGAAGATTCAGTATAGCTACTCCTGTAATGAGATACCTACGAAGTATTTTCAATTGATAACTCTTCATATTATACCATAGCGAATTTAGTAGAATAAAATTTAAAACTAACAAAAATAAAGCTCTATATTTACCACGACCCGAAACTACCAAATCAAGTACAAGACCATCATAAAATACATGAAAAAAATCAAATTTTCAGTGTAATAATTTTATAGCGTAAAGAAGCTTAGAAAAATTAAAAATACACGGAATTAGTAGAATTCCGCGCGAGACTGCGTGTCCAACGTTTGAAGTTGACATGATAAGACGTATGTGTGTGTGAGTTGCTGGGTTGCCAGAATCATATTTTGAAAATCGTACAGTTTATTTTATAAAGCTAGAATTGGCTAGGTTTTTTTTCTGAAGAAACTATTAATCGCCAGCAATGTCTATTCTCCATATTTAATCTGTCAACTTCAAAATCACATAATCCTTGTTTTAAAAAAGGATTGATCGCCAAAAAAGTTTTCATACCACTAATTAAGGACGCTTCTCGTCTTTGTCTGTGTGACGTGACCGCGTTGTTCTTCTAAACTATGCAACGGATTTTGATGCGGTTTTCACCATCATCTAGAGAATTTATACGGAAGGTTTACGTGGTTACGTTTAAACTCAGATTATAATAAAGAAATCTCGATGTTATATCACGTCGTATAAATCGTATAAAACAGGGGCGGGTTCGCTAGTTACCTAATGTAGGTAAGCTTTTTCTAATAAATTCACCCTCAGACTACTATAAAATAAAACAATATTCCTAGTATTATTTGATAATATCATCGCGCAGACGACGCGCGAACTGAGTCATTGATTACTGAACCACAGATATCTTCGTTCCTATTGCAGATAGAACCGAACGATTTTTGAGACAAACATGCTACAGATATCCACCTAACCATTTAAAATGGAACGCAAGCATGCGCCAATACACAAAAATTACAAAAAATAAACGGAACGCGGGTGAACGTGGCTGTTGACCTCATCGTGTCAGCCGGGTCTTTTCGGGCGTTCGGACGCATGGCCATTTTACTGGTTGGCCCCTTTGGGACTTGGTTCGCGTATGTAGAGTTCTGCTGAAAACCTGGTCGCGTGAGCGGTTATTTTGGGTGCCTAAACATCAGTATAGGGCATAAAGGAGGTGGTAAACATTTTGTAGCGTTTACTGGATGCTATAACAAGAAATCAAACGCACTTCACAAGCATAATACGTCTATTATGGTCAATCAACATTAATATTTGAGAAGCCTGTAGTTCTGACGCGTATTGAATAGCGGAGCATTGAAGAGTTCGTAATCGTAAAAGTGAGAAAGGCTAGTACAAGAAAAAAAAAAAAAACTTTACGAAAATTATTCATTAGTTTATTCTACCGCTTCTTTACTGAAGTTTTCATATACTGACATACTATTATTTTAATATAACGTGTTATTGAAATATTCTATCCCGAAAAATTACCTACAAATGTAGCATATTTAACGCTTCCGCGAGCGGTTGACGTCTAGACGTCAGAACAATACAACTTCTATTGGGTCTTGTTTACCGTCCGCGAATCGATTAAAATCCGTACAAAAAACCAACGCTCCTTTTTCCCTGGCAGCCCCGATGACTCACAGCCCGCCCGCCTGTCGCGTGCGACAAGTCACAACGCCTCGCGACAAATGACACACGTTTAACTATTTCTGTCGCGTCATCGTTCGGCTATTTCCGTCACTCGCCGGCCGTTGACGGACAGAGATGCGTAGACGCATCTTATTTTAATACCGTTTCCATTGCAATAAATACTTGTGCTGTGTATTTTGGCAGGTCAGATGGTTGCAATTTGTCATTTTGCTTTTATTTATATTTTCTGTCGCATATTTGTATTTGAGATGTTACGTTTTTTTAAGCAGGATGTTAAAAATGTTCGCCGACTAGTGGTAAAATCACATTTTTTAATAATCTTTTCTAATTTTCTCATAATGTTCACAACAGGTTTATGGCCCGAAAATCGTTACTTACGAAGAACAGCTTTCATACTTTTGGTAACGGAATACATACCTGAAAAGATAGAGAAAAAATTATAAATACAAATATTTTTAAGCGTCTCTTTTTTACAATAAATCATACTACATATTACATTATAAATAAAAACTTTTATCTTACAAGTAATGAAAGATGAAAAATCGCACAAAAAATACTTCAACTTTACCAAGACTTTTTTGTCAATCCACTTCCCGAATCTGCTAACACAAAAACCATACTATCTTCCGCTCTACTGCTCTAAAACTTAATCACATTCACGTCGTATCTAGGCAAAAAACTAGACAGACTGAAAGGCGTCTAAGCTGCGATTTATTCCAGTCTCAGTGAAGATTAACCTGGCGTTTAGCTGCGATACGAGGAAAAAAACGCAAAAAAGACCGTAGGTAAGGCTATTAAGCCAGTAAGCCGGAGGAGTGGGGGAAATGCAACGCTTTTGTATTTATTTTTAGGATTGAAGTCGTACGAAACGGACGTGTGGGAGGTACAAGATTTACGATGTTAAAATAAGTAGCGTCACCTGTTACGTCGGGTATTTCATTTTGTTTATTTATTTAGGATTATAGCGTCGGGTTTTCTATGGATATTTCATATTTAATAACCTAATTATACTTAGAGTCAAATTAATAATGCATTGGATCCGTACGTATGAATACAGAAGATAGCTAGAAGGTGCACACATACAGGCCTTTTTGACGGTATTTTTTCAAGAAATATCCTAGAAACTTTCTACCCAAAAAGTACTAGCAAAATTCACCCAACCCAATTCAAACCTAGCCTTTAACTTTCATCCCTAACAAGGCATCATACCTAGGAAGCTGGCTCTAAATTTTCAAGCATATCCGACCTTCAGGCTGCCGCTACCTTTGGGGTTGCATTTTTGATATCACCCTCCATAGTGGGCTTAAGAGGGGGGGAGGGAGCAGTAAGTACCTTTGTACCGGTGGATAACAAGTAGTGAACACAACAAAGAGATTTCGTTAGAGTTTTTTTGGTTAGAGATTTAGAACGCATTTGTTTTGCTGTATGACTCTTTTGTGTGAGGAGCCTTTTGGCCTCATAGAGGACTTTATTTTTATGGTTCCGTAGCTCATAAGGAAAAAAAAAACGGAACCCTTCCGTCCGTCTGTCTGTCTGTCAAGACCCTTTTTCTCATGAACGCGTGGAGGTATCAAGTTGAAATTAATATCAAATACGTAGGTCTACGGTCTCTTGGAGCTCTAAAAAAATCAAGCTTCTGTCAACGCAATAAAAATACGGCCATTTAGGCGACATATTTATTTATTATTGTTATATTTATTTATTTAAGAAGCAAGGTCTCACAGCACAAGTAAAGGAAAAAGTTCGAAAATCATTCATTTGTTTTTTTTTGTGATTACAAACTTAGGTACATTTGCAGATGGAGAATTGACCGTGACTTGATTGACTTGAAGATAGCACTTAAGGAACCAACTATTCATGTTCAATTAAGAGACTAATTTCAAATTAACTTTAATTTCGAAAGTCGTTGTCTTTGGTTTTGTATTTTCGTTTTTTGCTTTGTTTGAAAGCCCTAATAGATTATCATAAGTGAATATATTGCAGAATCAGAATTAGAATTTATTTATTTGTAAGAATTTAGTTTTATATAGTATGATGATAACATTTTTAAAGTTCTGTATTCTACCACAATATGGGGTACAAAATATATTCTATGTCATTCTTAACTAAATACAATTAATTTTAGATTTCTGAGTTACAATAAGGGCCAGTTTCACCACCTACGATTAAGTTCCTATTAACTTACTTGGCAGATAATTTCATACAAATTCTGTTCGATTTTTGAATTTATTCGGTAAGTAGTGGCTATTCGGACATCGTGAAATAGGTCCTTAGTCCAATATGAGTTAATATTATTATAATTTGGTAATAGTTAGTCAAAATTAAGTACTCATCTTGGATTTTTACAATATTTTATTTTATTTCTTTTAGGAAAACTTACAACTAAACAGATACAGTAAGTAATAGTTTAAACAAAATATGGCCAATTAAAAGTTTCCACATGGAAACTTGTAATTAACTCCACTATGTTTCCATATTCCATACATTCAGCAATTACCCAATAACCAACTTGTAAGCTTTTCTGCAGTTCCAATTCCAATATTATGTCGAACTGATCACCTTCTTTTTTGATGTCGGTTAAATCAAAAGCCTCGACTGTAATTTCACTCTCATATTTAAATTGTATTTTGTGTTTCATTAACTTTTGCCAAATAAATATTATAAGGGCACGTCTTCCATTATCGCGCCCCCCGGTCTGCTCCTTGATATGAAATGTTCTCTGTAACCCCATGAAACATGAGGCTCCAGGGGCTAGTGTGAATCTTTAGGCTCATTCGAGTAAAATCACACTGGGGTCGGTGCATTTCATTCATTAATTCATTTCTTTCTTTCTAGTAATGCTTTCACGGTTGAATTATTTCTTAAAAAGCTCTACTGCGAATTTATTACGTCTTGGATCTAGTTCACTTTTCTAACTTCAGTCGTGTCCTATTTTCTCACAGGGTTAGATATGTCTCTGATGTTAATACTAATTAAGATTATCGTACAACTTGTTTCTAAAACATTTTAGCATGATTGTCTGTTTGATAGAAACTGAGTTAGATTAAATGTTTTAATGTCGGTCCGTGGATGGGTGACCATCTTTACACACCGAGACCCCCTCGTGCCTCGGAAAGCACGTTAAGCCGTTGGTCCCGGCTGTCTTTCTTGAATCTTTGACAGCCGCTACGGGTAGTCAGAAGCCCACAAGTTTTACCAAGGGATATCGTAATACCCATTAAATGGGTAGTGGAGGTCAGATAGATAGTCGCTCCATGTAAAATATTGGTATTAGCTGCATCCGGTTAGACTGGAAGCCGAGCACAATATAGTTGTGAAAAGGCTAGGCAGATGATTTCGTTTATGTTACTTATATAGTATTCAACATCTGCCTCTTTATTTATGGTTTAAAGAATGAAAGAATAATAAGTGAATATTGTGGAAATAACATAACGATCCTCGGAGGAGCTGTGTATTTCTTGTCGGTAGTTATATTGACATGTAACTACCGAAAAGAAATACACAGCTCCTGTTGGTATAAACAAAACATCTAAGAACTATACCTAACCGTATTTTTTTTTGCTTAGACCACGGTTGTTTTCACAGCTGGTGAGGCTCGCTCAACTCGAATGCGGTATATTTTCAGAACATCTAATAACAGGTAGAAAATTCGCCAGCTTCAGTTAGCATAGACAAGTATTTCATGAATGCAACAGGGACGACGACACCCACAATGCAGGAACAGAATAAAAGTCGCCAAAAAAAAAAATCTAAAACCACGACTCCCTAATAACTAAAGATAAAGAAACCACAAGTAACATCTAAAACTCCACATAAACCCCGCTTCAACCGGGGCACGTGTAGAACTAGTAAAAACTACTATAAACACAAAAACACAAGTAGTTCCTGTCGGTAATTAACTCGAAGACTAGCTACATAATAAAACGCACACGCAATCTCGTACGGAACCACGCGGTTGTATTAAGGAATGCCCCTAGAGGGGTTGGGTGGGGTGCCACTGACAGCGAGAACTCCAGGCAACTAATACTGGATTTTTAAGGTAGATTCTGGCACAGATTTTGTCAAAATGTGTGTTTTTATAATAGATTAGCAACCACACGGGTGCGGTCTACATGATAGAATCTGTTAAAAATACATGCAATTCTTCTTAGCGATGGCATCATCAATTCATCATTAACTTTTGTTGCCCTTATCCCAATTTATTTGGGGTCAGCGCAACATGTCTTTACTCCATACTTCTCTACGATGGTCATCCCCTTTCTAGCCATATCGTCTTTCATACAGTCCATTCATCGTTTCTTTGGTTTGGCAACACCTAGTTAAATCTGTCAAAGTTATTTTTTTTTTATCCACTTACAATGCCTTTACAGCACCAAGGGTCTTCCAAGGGACTACGAGTAAGTATATTGCTATATCTTATAAAAGTACTAAATCTACCCCAAAATGTCACAATTATCGACTGCATGGTGAAAAGTAACCCTTCATTTTGATATTGGTTCGTCAAAATCATATACTTTTAAACAATTTATGAACCAAACTACAGCAGCACCTAAAACTAAAATTAATAATTTAAAGCTAATTCTGTGGCTACAGCTGTCAGCCACTGCTTCAAACAATGTAAAACAACAGCCCCTAATTTATTTACTACTAACCCTTACAATTTATTCGCTTTGCATAAAGTATTACCTATCGAGCTTGTGGTTTGAAGGTCTTCAGGGTAACGGGTGCTGTTAGTCGTTTCGGTTTTCATTTCATTAATTTTTTATGAGACAAGAATGTTGGGATTTTGATTTAATTAAATAGCAGGGGGCGGTGAGTTTTTGTAGAGGAAGTCAGTTCAGACATCCGTACAAATATTAGACTGCATTAGAAATTGATATGTTAAAAGAACCATATACGCGAATCGCACGTGACACTAAGGCAACGGTCGTCACGCGACACGCGAAGCCTTTGCGTCGCGTGCGATTCGCGTCGCGTATCCTGCTTGTTTGAAAGAGTAGGTATTAAAGGTATACTTAGTTAGGCAAAAGAATCGTGTCGTATGTGTAGACATAGAAAACCCTATTGCAGCGAAACCCAGGCAAAAACCATGCGGAATGTACACAATTTACGCAGTTTTTTTTTTAACGGTATTGTGATAGTAAAAATAGCCCAAGTGTAAGCAGCTATCATATTTTTGAAATAATCTCTAAAGCCCTCAGTATTTATCACCCCACCCGACCTCACCTACTCTAGCAACTTCAAACAAACTCGCTAACACTAGCACTCCACCCGACCCATCTTAACAATCCCATAGGCTCCAGCATTAATGTTTGACGAGGGCGCCAAGATTAATTCCAGATTCAAGTTATGTGTAAATAAGGGTGTGTTTCGGTTGTTTATCGATTTAAAGTAAAAGTTACGTTGAGGAAGTTAAGTACCTACCTACCTATGACAAGATGTAGTAGTATGTTCGCACAATTAAAAAGTTAAGGACCTAGTCAATTTCCATTTTCACAGAACTAGAAAGAATTAAGAAAGAAAAAGAGAAGTATTTTAAGAAGTATATTCCAACTACATTTAGCTTAAATCACGAATGAAAATTACTTTTCGCGAGTGGAAATAGAAAAATGTATTTACTATTTCAGTTAAAGCGGGATTTATGTAAATTAACAACATTAATTTGCATGTATGGTCAAATTAATTTCATAACTAGGTTGCTTCAATTCAGTGCTAATTTTTTTCGTATAATAATTAATGTCGTGAAATCTACAGTAGGTATCACAACGTCAGCGACGCATCAATGCTTTATTTTACAAAGTACCATATTATCGTGCAAATGTGCTCTCGCGACACTCGTTTCACTTCGCATTTTATACTGAAATTAGTTGCGTGGTATTACTTTTATCAAAAATCGCGTTTGGCACGAAAGTATTTAGGTACATTTCCTGAAATTAGAAGTTTAAACGTGGAATTGTTAATAAAATTAATGTCAAGAAAATAATTTTATGTCACTAATTTCGTAATTTGAATCCGGCTTTAAATGTATGCAGTACGGAATAGGCTAGAAATAGCTTTCATGTTGACAGTTATCAATACTGACTGCCCCGAATGTTTGAAAGCCTAGCCTTCTCAATAACTGTCAAAGCAATGTTTATTGATAAAATCAAAACTATTTTACAATTTATTTTCGAGGTTTCAACCATACTAATACTAGTAGTTCTGCGAACTGTAGACCTCGCGAGCACAAACTTTATTGCAACAATTCTTTATTATACTACTAAAGTTATTTAAAACGGGATATTTACCATGTTTTTTTTTTTCATCAGATCTTCACCGAATTTTTATGAGACCAACTTAAAGTTAGTACCTTTCAAATAAAAAAAGCACCATCGAAATCAGATCTCTTAAATTATCTTTATCTACAGTTTCAAGTGATGTATTAAAAACCAAAAACAAAAAATTGGCAGTTATGGGGACTGCCACAGAAATGAAAACTTAAACGTAAAATATGCATAGCACGTCGCGGTTTCGAGGTGTCGAGGTGTCGTGGTGACGCGAACCCGTAAGATTTTCCACTACCAAAAATCGCTCAACGCGTTTAAAGAAGTGGCTACTTCAAAAACTTTTGACATTTGAAACTGACGGCATAACGCTTTTTCGTTACGTGACAATTTCTGACAGTTTACTCTACTCAGCGAATGGTTGTCATCGAGATAGATGAATATAATAATTATTCTTTATTATCCTCCCGTCCGCTAATAAATCTCCAGGAGATTTCTTATACAGTTATTAGCCATTTCATACTCCTGTCAATGAGTGAATGACAGTTGTAACTTGAATATACAGTCTATTTAAGTTGTCGTTTATCTTCGGAAAACCCGAAATATAGCGAATACAATAGAAATTGATATAAATTTCCACCTAAATTATTATAGATTGACACACAAATTCCGTCACTCCCTTATTGGACCACTCACATTTAATTCGGCAAACATCGGTTTTTCCGAAAATAAACGATGGAACCTTTGAACGTTGTCGTACTTTAGTCAAATTGCTCCATAAATTTCCCTTACCCACCAAAAGTTAGAACTCTTTTTGACGCTTTTATGGGTCCACTCCGTAAACAGTTTTACACATGAATTCCTTTGTGTCTACCACGAGTAGGTACGCTTCCTTCCCTTAACATGCTTCGTACTAAAAAATGCAGAAGCACCCACCGGCGCGGTGTGCCGGTAGCTACCCTACAGGATGGTGTCTAATTTATTTAACGACCGACTGCGCCCGAGAAAAGTGTGTATTGTGTGTTTAATAATAATTTGTTCAGCCGTGCGGTTTGGGAGGGCCGGTTTATAGTGCACGACTTGGTAGATGCGAGTAGTCGTAGTATTTTATAAAAATCTTCTATGCAGCTTCTATCAATCAAGGTGAATTGACTAAGCCATAGCAAATGGCACTCTTTCACTATAAGTCGCCGTTTAGGCCCCATTATTAGATTTGCAACTTAAAGAGTCATAATTTTGGCTCAAAAACGTGCAAAAGTCTGTGAAGCAATCGTGAAATAGAATACATCAACCAAAACAGTTATTTTAGTCTGATCAACGAATACATCGTAAACTATGACAGCTGTATAAACCAGTTGATCAGATTAAATCAAATCGAAATCAGTAGTAATCTTGATTTGATAAACACAACTAACAAGTACCAACAGCTGCTATTCTATAATAAATATAACTAGCAACGGAACTAATACGGAACCAAACCTGAAATCGCGAAAAAAATATCTGCTGTTCCCTACATTTCTGTTCGCATAGCTCGTCAAAATGTAGGGAGCAACAAATTTTTTTTCGCGATTTCAGGTTTGGTCCCGTAGTAAAAGTTGTTTGTTATCATGAGTACAATCATGCGTTTAAGTATCGGTCATTAATTACCAGTCACCCTATATAGTTTTTTCACAAACACTAAACACAACACACTAACACAGAGCTAAGAGGCTCATTGGCGACGTAAAACTGGTGGATGCCAAGCTTCATAGCTTGGCTCATCGCCGCAAGGTTGCCTGCTTGTCGGTCTTCTACAGATTGTACTTCGGAGAGTGTGCCCGAGAACTCCACGACCTCATTCCACCGGCCCCCTTATACCACCGGACATCTAGACGCACTGCCAGTTACCATCCCTACCTGGTTGCTATTCCACCAATTCGCACTAAGCGCTTCCAAATGTCTTTTATAATGCGCACAGCAAAAGAGTGGAACTCACTACCTGCGTCTGTGTTTCCGAACGTATGCAACCCTAATCTCTTCAAAGTGAGAGTGAACAGGCTTCTTCTGGGTAAGCTCACTCCATCGTCGACTTTGTCTCTGTCACCTCTGACCTAGACTAGAGTCAAGAGCAAACCCATCACAAATAAAAAAAAATAAAAAATATTGGATCATACTATAACTATAGATATGGACATAAAAGTGGCGCGTCAAGCTAAACTGCCTTTTCATACTTAATGATGTCTCGATTACCACGGCCTATACGCACATCGTATCCAAATCGTATCGTCCGCACGAAGCTTCCTCATTACTCCAGACCGCGGATTACCCCTAAATAATAAAAAAGGATGCTTTATTCCGATTCGTTAGCCAGCCGCAGCTAGAGACCAGCAGATAATACAGCGTGAGCTATTTGTAACACCCGCTATACTGTATTTAATATGCGGGCTAATATTTTAAGTATGTAGTAAGTTTTCTTTCCTTTGTACGGCCTGAGTCCTAAACTATTTCACGAAGTCCTGTCTTGTTGAAGTTATGACGTTCATCATAAGGTTTAAATTGCAATAACCAACAGGACTTCGTGAAATGGGAAAAACTATACATATCTACAGTACCGGGTACCTCAGGATTTAGAAAGAGACTACACAGGCGTAAGTGACAAAGATGATGCTCTACAAAGCTGGCATGTTCTAAAACTCGATGAAATGTTGGCAATAAGTACAAATCTTCATATGAGAAATATCAGAACGCAAATGACCCAAATAAGACCAAACAACACTTCTCATACAGAAATAAAGCTTTGGTCACTTTTGTCGCTCATTCTGATTAGGATAGTTAAAAAAAAAAAAAAAAGTAGGCTCTCGCGGCTTTTCCGTTCACCAAGTCAGTGGCAAATAACTGTTACAGTAAATATTGTTATACAAACTAATCGTATCTCCTAATATTATAAATGCGAAAGTGAGTTCGTTTGTTACGCTTTCACGCTAAAACGGCTGAACGGATTTGGATGAAATTTGGCACACGGGTAGACCATGTCCTGGATCAGGAGATAAGATATTTTTTTATCCCGGTAGTACCTTCCCGTTGGATAATTTCCGACTTGCACGCGGGCGAAGCCGCTGGCAAAAGCTAGCACTAATACTCAATCATTTAATAGTCATATATAACATTGGAAATTGGCAGATTTTGAAAACGCGACAAAGCAAGACTACAACTTTCTTAACTAATGTTACCAATAATAAAAGCTCTGTATTTATTAAGGTGGTGGTGGGAACAAAAAAAAAAAAAAAAAAACATAAGGTGCGTAACCTTTTCATTCTCTGACTTGACTTTTGATTATTTTGTAGTAGGTGTAGCATAGATCTATTCTGTATTTATGACTGTATCAATATTTAGTAGGCTTCCCGAGCCGATGTGTTGCGTAAGGTAATAAATCTGAATCTTGCTTTGTTTTACTATTGTATAGGGTGTGATTGAGTACCGATGGGTAGCCGGGGATGTCCGTAGGAAAGTAGCGAAAAAATATGACTGCACGAGGACGTATAGATACTGTTGAGTTATTGAACAGTGTTTATTTATTTAACCAACAAAATAAGTATTATTTATCATTTACTAGCTCTTGCTCGCGACTTCGTCTTCGTGTATTCCTGCTCCAGGTCCCAGGCTACCCTATCTGTCAAATTTCATAACGATCGGCTCAGTGATTTAGGCGTGATAATGTAACAGACAGAGTTACAAGTCGTGTTTTACAACCGATCTGGACGAAACTTGGTATACAGATTTTTCGACTTTATAGAATTTTGCTGTCGTCGGGGATTTTTGATTGGAGGGGTACTTTCTCCAAAAAGGGGCAGCAAACTGTAAAGTTTGGCGAGTAAAATTGTAAAAACAAAAACAAAAGTGTGTTGGAGAACAATAATAAAAAAAAGAAACATACACGGCTGGTTATTTTTCTGTACTAATAAGTTTTATTTATTTCTCGAGTTAAAGTAATTAATCAAATGATAAAAAAGGTTAAGAGATTCAGCATTGCAGTTACATTAGCAATACAGACACATGAGACATAAATAAAACTTCTCAGATTAGCAACGCACCAGGAAATCCCAGGCATTGAAAGAGTCTGTACCATTTTCCACAAACCCAGCCAACATGCTATACATACCTACATTTTTGAAAAAAAAAAAAAACAGCTCGGTATTCAATCCCTTATTTCTTCGAGGTACCGCAAACCCATCTCAAAATAAAAAAAAAGATCTGCCAATCTTTTCTGAGAAAGTCTCACCGTAAAAACTTAGCAGAAGCTGAATTGTTACAGAATAGGTCGGCTAATCTGTCTTCCACAAATCAATAATCAGTCCCAAAAAATTCCTCTCCAAATTAATTACAATCTTGATCAATGGATCTTGGACTGATTGTTCGGAAAACTTCACAGTCCTATTGCGGGCAGGCCCTTTATGTCGTCCTGTAATATATTACACGTTAATGCCCGCTAATGGGCACGAGGCTCAATGGGCTGGAGGGATAAATGACACATATTGTATTGGGGTATCCTTGAAGGATTTGTATTGCGACAAGACAAGACTTAGTACGCAAAATGAGATTTCCCGGGCGATTTTCTATACGTTGCAGACTTTTTTTTGGGTGGGAAATTATCAAATAACTTCTCCCGCTCTGGGCGGAGCAGAAGGGCGTGTCAGACTTCTACTGACTAAGACCCACCCGTATTCCTTCAGTTGCCTGTGCCACGGTAACTCTATCAAACAACCCGCAACCCTGGCAGGCATTAGCCCTAGCGGACCACATCAGTTAGTGCTGACAACTCTTTGAGGCGCGCGTGGAACACAACCTGCCTGGTCTGGTCCTTACCAGAGGGCGAGCTACCCATTACTCACCGTCCGCAAGCCCGCGCCTACGGTGGGCGGAAATCGGCTATCGATTCCCAACGTCCAGTGCGTCTCTTGCGGCGACTAGGGGCGTGAGGGCGCAAAGATTGGCTCTCCCTCACGCGTTCCGCCTCCTCCTTTGCGAGCATTACTGCTTCGCAGAAGGTGGTGACGGCTTCCCATGCACTCTCGTTCCGTACCATGGCCTGGACCAGGGCCGGACGCGAGAGTTCGTCGCCGCCCATCGCCTCCGCGAGGACGCAGCGGTGCTCCGCCCAAGCCGGGCAGACCTCCACCGTATGCTCCACCGTGTCTTCCGGGCGATCCACACAACGATAACACTCGGGCGTTTCCTCCCGCCTTATTCGGAACAGGAACCTTCCGAAGCAACCGTGTCTGGTGAGGGCCTGCGTCAGGCGGAAGGTGAGGAGGCCGTGGCGCCTCTCCAACCACTCCTCATAGACTATCGCCGCAATTGTGGCGTGCCCAACACTGGGTTGTGAAAGTCGCACTCTCCATGTCGCCATGAGATCCCGCTGGAGCTCTGTCCGCTGTGCCGTGATTTCTCGCGGCAGCGAAATTACGCCCCGGCGTTTTGCCTCCTCGCGCCACTCCCATGTGTGTGCGCGGACTTCTGCCTAAAGATCCCACGGCGGCAATCCGGCAAGGAGGCTCGCCGCCTCACCGGAGACCGTACGGTATCCCCGGACTAGCCGGATGACCATGACCGTCTCCGCCCCAAGGAACTCGCCCACACCGATGCCCCGTAAAGAGCCATGGACCGCACGACCCCCGCATAGAGCCTCCGGCAGGAGGCGCTTGGACCCCCTAGATAGGGCAGGAACCGCTTCAAGGCAGCTCCGGCCCTCTAATTACTGGCTTCTGCCCGCGACATCGTCCGCGGGAAATTTCTTGTGTTCCCGACCCATCCCTTTGCATGGCATCGCCTGCCCCGCGCCAATACTTCGTTTTTGCTTAGCGTTCTTTCTGACATTTTTTCTTTTGCTCGGCTCCTAAGAGTCTTAGTGTGATGTTAAATAAATAGCATATAAGCTTCATCAAGAATTGGGCTGACAAATGAAAAAAGATTTTTTTCAAATCAGACTGGTAGTCCTCTAGAGGTTAGCGCATTCAAACAAACAAACTCTTCAGCTTTATTATATTAGTATAGAACCACGACAACCAGCTGCACTTCTATTTTAACTGGTTTTAAAAAGATCCTCTCGGAAGAAGTGCAATCAGAAGTGAAGGGTAATTTAGCCCCGCTAAACCGTCCTTGCTAACTGGCTTAATTTTAGTCACTACAATAAAAGCAGGAGAAGAATTAAAGTCTCCTCCAAGATACTCACTACCTTGAAAACCCATTTTGCGTACAAAGCTACAAAATATGAACTAGAGATGAGATATCTAAGAATCACAGCATTCTATTGTTTCGCTAGCTAGCTCTATTGAGGATAAAGATTTCAAAAGTTCGTTATCTGCCTAGCCTTTTCCCAACTATGTTGGAGTCGGCTTTCAATGTAACCGGATGCAGCTGAGTACCAGTATTTTACCCACAACCCAGTTACTGGGTAATATGATACCCCTTGGTTAGACTGGTTGTCAGACTCGGGCTTCTGACGACCCGTAACGACTGTCAAAGATCCAAGAATAACAGCCGGGACCAATGGCTTAACGTGCTTTCCGAGGCACGGGGTCTCCGTATGTAAAAATGGTCACCCATCCACGGACCGACCGCGACAAGCGTAGCTTAACTTGATCGATCACCCGTGCGGCTGTTATTACTTAGCCACGAGCCACTCATCAATAATTTCAAAAGTTAACAGTAGTTATACTGAAGTAGGAAAGTAGGAAAGCTCTCAATCGATTGCGTACCCAAGTAGACCGCTGCAGACACAATTTGTCGAACAGAGCGAGTAGGTGCTTCTGATCAGACCATGCTCCACTTGCCGGAGCGTCCTAAGTGAACGTTCACCTGCACTTCCGATGACCTCAAGAATACCACTGATGCCGCGATCTATGTGACCACCTACTGGGCTCAATTCAATCAATATAAAAACATCCAAGAAAAGTACTATCGACACGAAATGAAGAAGTAGGTATACATAGTTTTACATGGATTGTAACTTGTAAGCGGTATGGATAACGCGGAAAGAAATAGGTTCTTTATAGCGTACTGAAAAGCAGTATGTAGAAAGTAGTACATCGCAAAATCTTCTTAAACCAATATCTATGTACTAAAAAAAAAGCGTAAGTTCAATTCGATGAACTAAGAATGGTAACGCATGTGATGGACACCAGGAAACGAGTTCGTTTTACTAGTGATTGATTGTTGGCGAGACTCGGCGTTTGTCTCGGGCATCCAATGAACGCAATCCGTTTGGGTGTGGTTCAAGTTATAGGAAAGAGCGGGTCAGGTTTTTTCGAAGTTTTATTTTTTATTTTTTAACAGAAGTGCATACGCGGCGACGAGAAGAAACGCCTATATCTACATCCAAAATGAAAACCGTAATGATTTTTTTATGACCATAACGCCAAACCACCAAAAATCACCAATTTTTTATCAAAATAACTTTTAGTTTTTGGATTTTTTTTTTGTTTTTTTTTTTTGTGTAAGCTAGTTGCTGCAAGGTGATAGGTGCACGACAATTTTCCAACTTTGACTGTGACCAACAATAACAATATTGCTGGCTTAGAACGAAATCTCAATGTGCGAGTAAGTATGAATCGAACTTGACCATTTTTAGGGTTCCGTATCTCAAAAGGAAAAAACGGAACCCTTACAGGATCACTCGTGTGTCTGTCTGTCTGTCCGTCTGTCACAGCCAATTTGCTCCGAATCTAATGGACCGGTTAAGTTGAAATTTAGTACCCGTATGAATTTCTATGACCCAAACACGTCACGTAAATATAAGAATTTTGAGTATAGGGGTCAATTTTGGGGGGCAAATAAGAAAATTTAAAAAAAAGTTTTGCGAACTGTACCGTGTGACATATCAAATTAAAGGGCCTCAAATATATATTTTTTTATAATTTTTTTTTTAAAGTTATTTAAGAAAATGACAAAAATTGACCGTTCCCCCCATCTCCGAAACTACTGAGCCTAAACTTTTGAAGAAAAAAAAGTACATAAAATAGTTCTATACCCATAGATTACAGGAAAACTTGTAAGAAGTCTATGGTCTTAACATGGTAAATCTCTCAAGTGTGCGTACAAACTTACATTTGCAGTTGGAATGTCTCGGAGAACATGTTTTCAACTACAATGTTAAGTTTGTTCTTGGGATAAATTCATCTCAACTACGGAACCCTTCATTGTGTGTAGTCCGACACGCACTTGGCCGGTTTTATTTTATAATTATGTGGTAAAAGTATATTTTCTCTCACTAGATATAACTATATCTAGTGAGAGAACATTCTAATCTAGGCACGAACTGAGTACGAGTAATTCAAACAGCTTGATTGTTTTATAGCATAGACAAACCTGTCGCCCATAACTTGCACTACACATACCAATGGGCTGTTTCTCGTCGTTGGCAAAAATATCAGCTGGTTTAATTGTGAACTATTTTTGTCCGAGCCCGTTTGATACGCACTCGATACACATATTGAACGCTCTCACTTTTATCGACGTAGGATTTACTGCCTGTTTTCCGTTTTATTAACAGACTTCAAAAAAGGAGGTTTTCTATTCGACCCGTATGTATGTTATGTCTAAAAACTAATGAACCAATTTTGATGATTCTTTCTCTAGCGTGATCTACATACTTTCAGGAAGGTTTTAGTATATAATACAATAGGTAATTAAAGTTATGTACGAGGGCGGCACTGAAAATTTCGGGAATCAAGGAAGTGACACAACATTACTATTTAAAAATGTATTTATTGCTTTTCGAAGTATTCTCCGCGAAATTTGACACATTTTTCCATACGATGGAACCAATCATTGAAGCAACCATTCCATTCGGAAGTTGGAGTCTCCAAAATGGCCGTTTTGTAGGCGTCCACAGCTTCTTCAAGTGATGAAAATCTCTGACCACGCAATTTATTCTTTATTTTAGGGAAAGTATAGAAATCATTAGGGCTTAGGTCGGGGCTGTACGGCGGATGGTCTAATAATTCTATGTTTTCTTGCTCTAAAAACTCTTTTGTTCTGTGCGCGGTGTGAGAACTCGCATTGTCGTGATGGAGGATGATGCGGCGGTTGCACTTCTCTTTACGGAGTTCAGAAACGACCTGTGGCAAACAAATGCTAGCATACCATTCTGCATTAACCGTTCTTTGTCCCTCAAGAGGAATAGTCGCAACATGGCCGGTTTTGGAGACAAACCTGGCCACCATTTCTTTTGCAACACTCCGTGAACGAACAATTTTTGTTGGCTTTAACTCATTTTCGAACACCCAAACTCGTGACTGGTTTTTTGTTTCGGGTTCGTACGCGTATATCCAGGATCCGTCACCTGATACGATGTTGTATACAGCATTTGAGGATCCTGCGTGGAATCTTTCGAGAGTTCTGACGCACCAAGTAACGCGAGCCGCTTTTTGCTCTTCACAGAGCGAATGCGGTATCCATCGGGAAAACAACTTTTTTACACCTAATTGTTCATGCAAGATTATTTGTATTTGACTCATGCCAATGTCTAAAGTTGCCTGAATTTCGCGGTATGTCACATGTCGATCTTCCTCAATCAGCTTACGCACAGCATCAACGTTTTCTTGGGTGACTGCAGTTTTTGGACGACCTTGACGGGGATCATCACTGAGCTTGACACGTCCACGTTGAAATTCAGCAAACCAGCGGTAAATTGTGGTTTTGGATGGGGCTTCATCGAATCTTTTTTAAAATAAATAAATGGTATTCGATTTTTAAAACCAAGGAGTTTTCAATTAAAAAGATTTTAATATGACAGGAACAATGGAAATATTCCATTCCCGATACTTTTAGTGCAGCCCTCGTACGAAGGTATACTCGTATACATAAATGTAGTACATCCGGCATTTCTAATCGGATTTTGATGATTCTTATTTTTGTTCGTCATGGGCTACGTAATTGTATATTCAACTAAAAATGGAAAATAAATTTACTTTAAAAAAGTAAAAACCGACTTCAAAAACCTAAAACGAATAAAATAACTTTCATAAAAAACTTAACAGCTTCTGAAGTCGGTGTCTTCAATTCTTCAATGTCAATGCATCTTAGAGCTTGGCAGCGACTAGCAACTTCAGAAGTTTTTTATGAAAGTTATTTTATTCGTTTTAGGCTCTTGAAGTCGGTTTTTACTTTTTAGGGTTCCGTAACTCAAAAGGAAGAATCGGAACCCTTATAGGAACCCTCACTCGTGTGTCTGTCTGTCTGTCACGGCCAATTTGCTCCGAATCTAAAGGACTGATTAAGTTGAAATTTGGTACACGTATGTATTTCTGTCATTCGTGGATCTTTGACAGTCGTTACGGGTCGTCAGAAGCCCGAAAGTCTGACAACCAGTCTTACCAAGGGGTATCGTATTACCCAGTAACTGGGTTGTGGAGGTCAGATAGGCAGTCGCTCCATGTAAAATACTGGTATTCAGCTGCATCCGGTTAGACTGGAAGCGGACCCCAACATAGTTGGGAAAAGGCTAGGCAGATGATGATGTATTTCTGTGACCCAAACACGGACGTGTAACGTAAATAAATAAATTTCGAATATTAGGGTCAAGTTTGGGTGGCAAATAAGAAAATTCAAAAAAAAGTTTTGCAAACTGTACCGTGTGACATATCAAATGAAAGGGCTTACTGTAAGAGTCACAAAAGTATTATTCTTATAATTTTAAAATAATCCATTTTAAAGTTATTTAAGAAAATAGACGAAATTTGACCATTCCCCCTTTATCTCCGAAAGTACTGAGCCTAAAATTTTGAAAAAAAAAATATAAAGAAAATAGTTCAAAACCTATAGGAAATATTACAGGAAAACCTATAAGAAGTCGATGGTCTTAAAACAGCATGGTAAATCTCTCAATATTGTGCGTACAAACTTATATTTGGCCACAATTAAACAAAAAAGATCCAACCCACATTAGGTGTAATGTGGGTTAGATCCTTTTCGTTTAACTATGGACATTTGTAGTTGGAATGTATGGGAGAACATGTTTTTCAACTACAATGTTAAGTTTGTTCTTGGAATAATTTCATCCCAACTACGGAACCCTTCATTGTGCGTGGTCCGACACGCTCTTGAACGGTTTTTTGAAGTAAATTTTGTGATTATTTATTATAAGTACGTATTAGATTTTTTTTTATTTTTATGTTACCGTATGACTGCCGTACAAGAGGCGTCGCAGTTGTGTTGGTATCCCAGCCCAAAGAAAAAAGTGAAATGTGTCATGTCTTGAGCCTGCGCGCCTGTCATCCCAGCCATCGCACCATGCAGCACCCTACAAGCCGGAACACAGCGACGCTGCTTGTCGGCAGAATAGGCTTGGCTCCGCACTATTTACGATTACTACCTACTTTTCGCTTTTTAAAACACGCACACCAAAGCAAAATACTTAAAATACGATACAACATCAATACGTAAATGGTTAATCAAATCGACATCCTAACCTTTTTCCAACTATATTGGGGTCAATTTCAGTCTGATCAGATGCAACAGAATCTTCTAGCCATGAATACTTCTTATTTTTGTTTGGACAGTACATCTATGTTGGTTTTACTGTTTGGGCCCAGTAGGCGGCCACGTTTATTGCGGCGTCAGAAAGTCAATGGTGTAGGTGGTCAGACATTTGGGATACTACAGCTGATGGGACATAATCTGTTCAGGAGCACCGCACTCGCAATGGATGTTGGATGAATCGATAAGGCCCCATTACGCCAGATTATGTTTGCACTTTGCAGCCGGCAACTTTGGGTAAGCAATCGATTCAGTGCTTCCTAAATAGGCCACTGCAGTTCGCGACCGAGAGGCAGGTGTTCCTGGACTAGCCATAAATGCTGCTGTGTATGTGTTGGTGTATTCTACATAGAGAGAGAGGATGCCATCTGTTCTCCGCAATTACTCACTTTACAATATTCTATGGTCAGCAGCAGATTTTCTCGCATCTGTGGCGATTGACGGTGGCACTATTTTGATATCAGCATTTCAGCAAATGACTGACAGTTAAAAATGCTCTTTAAAATATGAAGGGCGTATTAAAATAGTTATTCAAGAAAAGCTGCTTGACTTTTCAGATCTGAGCGATTGTGAGCGAGTCTATGAAATATTGGAACAATGTGTACTCACAATCATTTGTATCAATTTGAGCTAAATATAAATTAAAACAAAAGGTTCTTTTCCTTGTAAATATCGGGTTGGCTAATAAGTAATGAGCGTTTTAGTTTATAATTTCTAGAATTTTCGGAAAGGTTCGAGAACGTTCCGTAGCAGAAAGAGGTAGTCGCGCTCATGCGCGTTATTGATAGTTTGGCTGTTAGTGCGTTAAAATTCACAAAGAAATGAGTGATATTAAAACCCACGTACGACATTGTTTATTATATGAGTTTCAATCTGGGCATTCTGCTGCAGAAGCTACACGTAATATATGTCAAAGGATAGCTCACGATGCAGTCTCCGAAACAACAGCAAAGCGCTGGTTCCAACGGTTCCGCAATAACGATTTTTCCTTAACCGATCAACCAAGGTCTGGGCGCCCCGTGGAAATAGATATCGATAAATTAAAACTATTAATCGCGGAAGATCCTCGAAGAACTACACGCGATTTGGCTGTTCAGCTCGAGTGCTCTCATGGCACCATAGAAAATCATTTACGTGGTTTGGGAAAGACTTACAAATATAGTGTTTGGGTACCCCATCAATTAAGTAAAGATCAGCTGACCTACCGAGCTGAGATTTGTCAAAAGGTGATCTTCATCCTTGCAAGGTAATGCTTTCTGTCTGGTGGGATATACATGGAGTAATAAGCTGGGAATTCCTTCCTACTAATACTACGATTACAGCAACAGTATATTGTGATCAACTCGAAAAACTGAAGCTTGACATCCATCGCAAACGCAATAAAATATTTTTCCTGCACGACAATGCCCGGCCGCATATTGCTAAGAGTACCAGGCTAAAACTATTGGAGCTTAATTGGGAAATAATACCCCGCCCTCCATATTCGCCGGACTTACCACCAACTGATTTCAGCTTTTTCCGATCACTTAGTAATAATTTACGGGAAAACAGCTTTGACGATGAATCACACTTGAAACAATACATACTCGTAGATGACTTCTTCAATTCAAAACCAACGAAGTTCTATGCGGACGCCATTCACTCTTTGCCAGATCGATGGCGAATGGTAGTAGAAAACGACGGTGAATATATTATTAATGATTAACAATTATTCATTTAATAAATAAATACAAATAAAATAGTTGTATGTCGCTCATTACTTATTAGTCAACCCAACTGTTGCCATTTCAATACCACACCAACTTACCGCAACACCATTTGCCGTTTCGACTACAACGAATAGCACTACAAAATAGTTTTCTTTATTTCTTTCTACACTACAATACGTGCTGGTTGATGACAAATATAAATGTCTTTTTAAACGTACGCTCTGAAGATCGCGAAAATAATAATTACAGAAGGTCAGATCCATACAACGAGCGGGAACGCACGCACACATAGGCACGCTTTACGTACAGCTAGTGCAATCGCACTCGCGACTGGCATTTGTTTGAGATTGCCATACGTGTCTATGTGTGCGTGCAGGCGCTTTTCTCCCATTGTATAGACCCGACCTTCTGTACTATTCTGTGGTTAGCGGGTTGATTTAGTGGCGACGAGGAGACATGGATTAGTTTTTTGTTATTACAAGATTTTCGTGTGACACGTGTTCTTAATTATGTTATTTGTGGAATTATGAGTGTGGTCTGGATTAGAAAGTGATGTGTTAACATGTGCCGCCGTGGGTTAGGTTCGGTTCGTGTATTTCGGAGCTGCTAAAGGTTAATTTCATTGTAGTGTTTATTTATTATTATTTTTTTACAATATTGTTTCAAGATGTAAAACTGAGATGTAAAGACGTAAAACTGGTGGATGCCAAGCTTCATAGCTTGGCTCATCGCCGCAAGGTTGCCTGCTTGTCGGTCTTCTACAGATTGTACTTCGGAGAGTGTGCCCGAGAACTCCACGACCTCATTCCACCGGCCCCCTTCTACCACCGGACATCTAGACGCACTGCCAGTTACCATCCCTACCTGGTTGCTATTCCACCACTAAGCGCTTCCAAATGTCTTTTATAATGCGCACAGCAAAAGAGTGGAACTCACTACCTGCGTCTGTGTTTCCGAACGTATATACAACCCTAATCTCTTCAAAGTGAGAGTGAACAGGCTTCTTCTGGGTAAGCTCACTCCATCGTCGACTTTGTCTCTGTCACCTCTGACCTAGACTAGAGTCAAGAGCAAACCCATCACAAATAAAAAAATAAAAAAGTTTTTTTTTTATGCTGGATTATTAATTCTACCTATGAGCTTTTATAAATTTTACAATGGAGTTTTAAATAGGCATCAATCGAATTACAGAAATAAAGTGACACACGCATAAACACTACAGAACGCCACCTGCTACGATCCTTACATACTTCTTACTTCTTCTTACTCATACTCATACTTACTTCCTTTTGCCAAGTTCAAGTTACTTTTATTTAAAGTACAACAACGCAACGGTTACGTCCATATTAAAGTTATTAAACTCAGTACAGTTCTCTCAGTCAGTCTTAGTACAGTTTTCATTTAAAAAAAAATCCCAAAGCACTAGAAAAGTCCCGGAATAGTAGGTAAAATTACATACCAAGCTAACACTTCATATCACAAAACACACGAACTTGACAGAAGCCAGGCGAGCGTCGCCCCGTGACATTAGCGGCCGCTCTTGTGAGATCAGGCGACAGGCGGAAGCGGGAGCGGATGAATGGCGAGAGAAATTAACATCATCATCTGCCTAGCCTTTTCCCAACTATGTTGGGCTCGGCTTCCGTTCTAACCAGATGCAGCTGAATAACAGTATTTTACCTGGAGCGCTTGCCTACCTAACCTCCACAACAGAGTTACTGCGTATGGGTAACACCGAATAAACCCGAAAGTCACACAACCAGTCTTAGCAAGGGGTATCTTTACTAAGAATGGTTATCTGACCTTACGGGCTTCTGACTACCCTAACTTCTGTCAAGAATCTACATATCTCAGTTGGAACTGTCACTGTTATTTGTTATTCGGCGTTGCCTGCTAGATAAGTATGGCATGTAGGCATAGAATCATAGATGAATGACACTGTACTGGTCTCGGGGAATTTAAGCGAGTTTATATTAAAAGCGCTGTGTCCTATAACTTAAACCAGCTCAACCATAAGCTGCACGTTTATTGTGCTTCAAGACAGGGTTCGGATGGGATTTCAAGATTCACGCCGCATCGCCTCCTTTTATAAAAACATATACAATACACTCGAGTCACGCTGCAGCGCCTTCGCTAAAGCTCCGGTTACACGAGCGATTTTTGCAGTATTTATTGCCCGACAACAGTTACTGTTGCTTATTTTTTGTTGGTCTTTATGTTTCATTCAAACAAATTTTGAGTCGTGTTTAAATTAAGCTGGGCAAAAGCCACTTTAATTCGTAAACATGTTTTATTTGTTTTAGGGCAGATTTTTCAATAGTTAGATAACTTTTATCTGAAGAATAAATGTGACAGTTTGACATATCCTACAAATATTATAAATGTGAAAGTTTGTGAAAATGTTTGGATGTTTGTTACGCAATCACGCCAGAACGGCTAAACGGATCTGGATGAAATTTAGCACAAAAATAGATTATAGTCTGGAATAGCACATGGGATAAGTATATGTAAGTGGGCACGCCCTTTAGGCCTGGAGGCTTTTATTTGGTTAAAAATTTCTGTTAAAGTTTTTAGTTTTGTATTTTTATTTCTGCTTGAGTCTAGTTTTTCATTTTTTGGTATATTGGCGTGTGCTAGCTGACTTATGGCAATGAATTCAATTTAATTTCATGTTTTGTTGCGTAATACTTAAATAATTTTGCGCAGTGCTGTATACAATCAAAATTTTTAACTGAACAGACAGCTGTGATGCTGGGGAGTTTGTTGCGCCACTTCTTCTCCCCAGCTAAAGCACTAGGAAGTGGTGAAGGGCGGGCGTTTTGGGAGACTGTCTTATGTAATTTTGACGTTCGAAAAGTGCTGATTCTCAGCCTAGTTTGAATAAAAGACATTTGATTTTATTTTTAATACTTTTTATCCCGGAAAAATGTACTACGGTTCCCGTGGGATAATTTCCAACATCCACGCGGGCGAAGCCGTTGGCAAAAGCTAGTTTTCTTTAAAAAAAGCTGTCAAACCGCCATCGCCATAGTTATTCCATAAATAAAAGTTATTATCTGACGATTGAAACATTAGCCCTTAGTATAATTTTATTGGTAATATATCATCATAATATAATCCAATTGGTAACACGATACATCTTATCGTGTTACCCAGTAAATGGGTTGTGTAGGTCTGATAGGCAGTCGCTCCATGTAAAATACACTCCATGTAATATTCAGCTGCATGCGGTTAGACTGGAAGCCTACCCCAATATAGTTGGGATAAGGCTAGGCAGATGATGTAGCTCTAATTGCTTCATAATATCCTCTGTTTTGCTAATAAATAAATTTCCTAGTTAGCCATAATATCATAGCTCCATATGGTGTGGCCGTATCTCCATGCAAGAATTTTATTGCTGCAGCATAGTTATTCATAACCGTACGACAAGCTGTCGTGTCGAAAATGACACATTTTTGATTACCTGATTGCCTTGCAACAGCAAATAGCGGTCATCTATTTGGTCCAAAACAGTAAAAATATCGGGTTTTGGATTTGTGGTGTGTCTTCGATTCGTCGCGGAAGCGCAACGAATGGCTGTGAATAGCTATGCAAGTTGGCATCGTAAATAGTTACTTGCTTCGTATATTCTAGTTGACCAAAATTGAGCAATTTAAGTTGCCCGTGTAAATGCACCTTAAATACATAGCATAAACTATCGCATACCTAATGGCGTTGAAATATGTACAGAGGTTTCCTTTGGAGAATGTTATTGTGAGTTTATATTTGTTAAGTTTTAATTTTATTTCTTTGAGTTCAGTTATTTCGAGAAGAGTTGATGCAACTTGTTAGATGAAGCTGCTTCTGAGATTGGATTTTCTATAGCTTTATTTTATTTTGCTTGTATTTATTTATTAACTTGGCGTGCAATTTGACATACCTATAATAAAATATGACGGATGGTCAGCGCCATGGTTGTTTTTAGAGAGGGTGACGTCAGCATTGCTGACGTCACATTCTTGGTTATTTCCCATCTTCTTCAAATGAAAACACTTGGTACACTTTAAATAACTTTTATTCAGTGACGTTACAATCAGTATAAATACAACAGTATAGCTATGACTCACAGAGATGTCTTCCGTCCAACGGCTCGTGCGCGACTGAGCCGCTCTGTGGCCGTCGCCCGTATTTATACAGACCGACCACGTGCTCGACGCACATGTTCGAGTTTTTAGGTTAGAATTTAAACTTGATAAATAATTATTTTTATAATCTTTTAGGATTGTTAAAAAGATAATTTATTGAACCATGCAATTATAAAAAAATAACAATAAAAATAAATAACAATAACGTAATTTGTGTTTTTAAACAATTACTTCATGATCATAATGTTAATTAACTCTTAATCTAATTATTCGTTGATGTAACTGCATCTTATGGATTACATCACATTGACGAGGTGCTTCAAATAATGGTCTTGCGCCGATACGGCCATTCTGACAGGCGGTGCGTGCTCTGCACCAGCCTGTGTTTTAAAGTTGTATTTGTCTGAAACAATGAGATTTATTTTTGTTCTTTGAGTTTGGTATCTGTAAGCAGCTATGCTACTGATGGGGATACTTTGTAAATAACCAAACATTTAACTTAATGTTGGCCTTTTTGTAAAATATTTGTGATCAACCATAATGTATTGTTCCCTTTTGTAGGTACTTATGTATTGACCTTTGTTATTGTTTTATTATGTGTTTCGACCCTCCATCACGTCTACACACATTTTGTTTCTCGGAGATTGTCTCGTTGAAATTGGAAGATGATTATGTTGCTGTGCTCTGGGCGGTCCTGTTCGCCGTGGTACACAGAGGCTCTATTGGGAATAAGAACAAGGTCGATGCTGTGTTATACACAAAGGCTCTAAATTGTAAAGGATAAGGAATAATTATTTCATTATAAAAGTACTTTGTTACTCACAGTTTATTGTGGATGTGTGTTATCCGCATTTGAGTTTTGTGTTTGTTGCTCTAGCACCTCAGCTCGTGAGGTGGATGGCATTGGTTGTATTGCCCCAGCTGGCATTGTAGGTTGTTCGTCATCAACCGCCGATACGGTTGCCTGATCGCCTGGTTTTGGAGCACGCCGAAGTTGATCATGCGCCACCTTTCGTGGTCGTCCTCTACCAACGACCTTTTTTACTAGATAGCGGTCATTGTCTAGTACTCGACAGATCTCATAAGGTTCACTAAACTTAAGATCTAATGATGTTTGATTACGTGGATTGTTTCTTATAAGCACATAGTCTCCTCTTTGGAAAGGATGAATCTTGGCCTTCCGCTGATTAAAGCGTTGTCTGTCTTGTTCCGCAGATAGGGCCATTTTTTGTTGTGCATGTTGAGTCAGTGCTTCTATATCCACAGTTTGTTCATCGATATTCACAAGGCTTAAAAGTTCTGGTGGCACGCAATGTTTTCGCCGGGTGATGAGAGTGAGTGGAGCAATTCCAGTAACACGATGAGGAGTACAGTTTAAAGCTAACTGTAGTTCTTCAAGTACATTGTGCCATTGCTCAGTTTCATAATTTTTTATCATAATTAATGCGTTCTTTAGTGTCGCCACTATTCGTTCAGCTTGTCCATTCGCTCGGCTGACTCCTGGTGCTATGGCATGGATATTGATTCCAACTTGGTCACAATAGTTTTTGAACTCGCCTAGGAATTCTCTTCCTCCATCAACAATTATCTGTACAGGTGTACCAAATAAATGCACATGCCGTTTTAAGGCACCTAGTGTACTGTACTGATTTTTGTTGGTAGCATAGTAGAAGAGTACGTACTTTGTGAAGGCATCAATTGTAACGATGACATATTGTTGATCGTTTGGAGTCCCCAACTTCCCAGTTATATCCATGTGTATAACTTGAAATGCAGCACTTGGTTTTTGGATTGGATGCAGTTGGGCTTGTACAGCACCTGATATCCCTTTAGATGTCCTGCATACAACACAATTATCTACAAAGTTGCGAACAGTGGTACTCATTTTATCGAACCAATAGGTTTCCTTGATTTTCTGCAAAGTCTTTTCGCAACCTGGGTGTTTCAGTGCCGTATGGTAAGAGTTTATTATGCTCCACTGGAATGATTTAGGTACTACTGAACAGACTTGTTCTCCAAAAACTTGATCTTGTATAACTTTCTTCAAAACATCATCTTCTAAAATGTAACCATCTACTGGGTTATTGTCTCGTAGAGTATCCATTAGGGGCCGTATTGTTTGATCTCGGCGTTGTTCGACTTTCAACCAGTCCAGATCTCTTGTCATTATATTGACTGTAAGTTCAGTTGGATTTCTGCTGAAGAAATCAGCGTGTTGTAGGCGTTCACCTTTACGGTATTCTACTTCGAAATCGTAATTCTGTAGAAATGCCCACCAGCGATGAATTCTTGGGAGTAGGTCTTTCTTGTTTTTAGATGCCTTCAAAGCATTACAGTCGGTAATGACAATAAACTTGCGGCCGTAAAGGTACTGACGAAAATGCTTGATAGCGCGCACCACTGCCAGTGTCTCCAATTCGTACGAGTGGTATCGGCTTTCGGCATCTGTAGTCCTCATACTCATGAAGGCGACTGCATGCTGACGTCCTTCAATTATCTGTACGAGTACCGCACCAAATCCCAGACTACTCGCATCAGTATATAACTGTATTGGTGCCTCTTCTTGAAATATCGTTAATACGGGAGCTGACGTCAGAATTTGTACAACGTCATTCCGGGCTTTCTCATGTCTATCATTCCATTCCCACTTTGCACCTTGTTTGTTAACTCGTATAATGGTACCATGATACGTGAAAAATTCGGAATGAATTTTCTGAAATACCCGGCTAAGCCATTAAACTATCTCACCTGTTTAGCTGTTTTGGGTATTGGTGCTTTAACTAGAGCTTCCACTTTCTTTGGGCTTGGACGTACCTGTCCATTTGAGATAACATTGCCCAAATATTCTATTGAACGTTTAAAAAAACTGCATTTGTCAGCGTTGATTGAAAATCCAGCTTCCTGTAAGGCCATGAGAATGCGCTCAATCTTCGATATTCCTTCAGTGAAGTCTACACATTTGCTTAGTACGTCATCCACATAAACTTGAGAATCGGTACCCAGCAGTGAGAATAGAGCTTTATTAATGCACCTCTGGTAAACTGCGCAGGCATTGCTCAGTCCAAATGGCACGGTCAGATATTCGTATAAACCATCAGGAGTCACGAAAGCAGTCTTCTCTATCGAGGATTCTGAAATCGGGATCTGATGAAAACCAGCAGCCATATCCAAGCTGGTGTAATAGTTGCCATTGGCCAACTGATCAATTTGGTCTGAAATAAGTGGCAGCGGGTAATGATCACGTAATGTGTTGGAGTTCAGTTCTCTAAAATCCACGCACAGACGATCATCGCCGTTCTTCTTCTTCACCAAAATTATAGGACTTGAAAATGGTGACCTGCTTTCACGAATAATCTTATGATCCAGTAGCTCTTTGATGATTTCACGGACTTTCTCTCGTTCAATTGGGCTTAGGCGATATGGTCTTCTTTCCACGTACTTATCAGGATTCTTAAGTCGAATTTCTAATTTACCGGTGTTGACACGTGTTGTTGGAAAGCCACGAATAAACAAATGCTCATATTTGTTCAAAAGTAAGTGCAATTGAGCAATCTCATCAGTATTAGTGAGATCACAATCCAGTTTGTCAAAGATCGGGTTCTTAGTATTCAATTGGTTGATTGCTTGTTGCCTAATGAGTTTGGTTCCAGTCGATGTGATAATCATGCTTAAATTCGTGTTGTTGATTAAATTCATCCCAACCAGTATGTCTGTAGACATTTCGTAGTCTGGCAGTATATAAAATTGTAGTTCAACTCTGATGTCATCAATGATGCATACGGTAGACAACGTTGTCAGAGATAATACCGGAAATCGTCCAATTCCTCTCAAGTAGTTTACTGTTTGAGTCCTTTGTCCCGGTAATGCCTCTGCAATGGTTTCTTTCATGATTGAACATTCTGCTCCACTGTCGAACACGGCTTGTATAGAATGTAAGCCTATTTTTATACTGATCGGTGCTAGCTTAAGTTTACCAATACAGTTCACATTGGATGTTAGTGAACGTTCACGCTTAAAACACACTTCATAAGTGTGGCCCACTTTCTTGCAGAATGTACAGGTAGGCGCGTTTGTTTGCTTTGTATCCTTGTTTGATGGTTCTGCATTGGTATTGCTATCTGAAGTTTTAGGCTTGAATCGACAATCATTCGAGTTATGGTTGTTTCTTTTGCAGTAACGACAGGACGAAGATGATTGGGTACCTTCTGAAATTCGAGCACGTTTGTTTGGCACCGTAGAATTTGGACTTGGATGTGGGCGTTTTGTTCGTATCGAAGAGGCAACTGAAATGAGTTTAGGAACTGTCGTTGCCCTTGCATTTAACAGTTCTATTCTTAGGCGTTCATCATTAACACATCCAATCACGGCTTCTACGGCATCTTCATTGCCAAGCTTATCCTTGGTGAGTCTCTTCCACAATACCCAAGCGCGTGATAAATATTCCGCTATATCTTTAGACGAGTCGTAAACGTGTTCGCGAAAGCGGAGGACGTCTCGAGAATATCTGTTTTCCGGCTCAAATGTAGTTATGAGTTTATGGCGTAGTTCTTCCCAGGAAGATGTGGTCACCATCCAATCGTCCACCCACATCTTGGCTCGTCCTTTCAAGAGACCACCCACTTTCATGCGTACATCGAAATCACTCAGCTTGTATGTCTCAATGGCTTTGTCGAGGTGTTGGCACCACTCTCGTACACCAACATTGGTATCAGGGTCGAAGGATGGTAAATAGATATCGTTGATCTTGACCCTTACTTCAGTGGGCTTGCAAAGGCGCTCAGACATCTGCTGCATCATCTGCATCATTTGTATAAGAGATTCTGGAGGTACACCCCCCATGGATGTGCTAGGCATGGGTAAATTCATCAGCGTCTGCATCTGTTGTTGTGTATTCACTGCTGTTGGTGGTGGATTTGCTGATGAAGTAGAAGCAGGGATTTCCTCACATCCCACTTCTGATGACGGATGGTCAGCGCCATGGTTGTTTTTAGAGAGGGTGACGTCAGCATTGCTGACGTCACATTCTTGGTTATTTTCCATCTTCTTCAAATGAAAACACTTGGTACACTTTAAATAACTTTTATTCAGTGACGTTACAATCAGTATAAATACAACAGTATAGCTATGACTCACAGAGATGTCTTCCGTCCAACGGCTCGTGCGCAACTGAGCAGCTCTGTGGCCGTCGCCCGTATTTATACAGACCGACCACGTGCTCGACGCACATGTTCGAGTTTTTAGGTTAGAATTTAAACTTGATAAATAATTATTTTTATAATCTTTTAGGATTGTTAAAAAGATAATTTATTGAACCATGCAATTATAAAAAATAACAATAAAAATAAATAACAATAACGTAATTTGTGTTTTTAAACAATTACTTCATGATCATAATGTTAATTAACTCTTAATCTAATTATTCGTTGATGTAACTGCATCTTATGGATTACATCACATTGACGAGGTGCTTCAAATAATGGTCTTGCGCCGATAAATATAATAGGCTGATAATGGTGCCGATTATGTTGTGCACAAACTAAACTTAATTTAAGCTATTGCTAACTTTTTCTCTCTAATAAAACCAGAAAGAGACGGACGTAAATAAGAGCTGTCAAAATTAGTTGAAGTAATATTTCCACAGAGACGACACGTAAAAGCATGTCGATTAAAAACACGGTGAAAACTAGTTTGACATCTCTAACATAGTTCATAGCTATAGTATAGCCGTCTTTTTCTCGCACTGCTTGTTAGCAAAAGATAGCGATTCTATAATTTTAGTTTAGTTATTGAACAAGAGAATCGGCACCAATGAGAGCTTAATGTAGAAAATTATATTATTATTACAGTTCTCAAAACCAGTGTCATTCGCCAATTTAAATTTTACAAGTGAGGCATCCAAGACAAAATACTCAGAATTAGTCACATTACGTTTAATTACACACGATTTATTTCTGTTTACGTCTCCACTTTACTTTATTACAATACAATAAAATGCCAAACTCGAGTCTTAAAAACGCAAAATAATACACAAATAACAATGATCGTAACCGTAACGAATCATTAATCTGAAATACGGCAAATCATTACAGTCGGATTAATTCGAGCGTTTTATACCACGGAGAAGCTAATAAATGGAGTGCTAACACTGTCATTTCACTATCTTTTTTTTTTGGACTGAAATAGTCAGGAGCAATGACACTACTGGCATTCTGGGATTTCTGACGTCAAGTCTCAAATAGGCACAATATAAATACTACCGTCTTAAGGAAAAATACGTATCTATCATATTTTTACTAAAAAGAAAAAGAAAATGTTATTTATTCATTATATAATATATATTTACTGTAATACACACTTTCGCACAGCGAATTTTGTATTTTATTAAAAGGGACAAATTTTTTTTTCTCCATTTCAGAATTTCTGTAGAAACAACCTTTTTCCTTACGGCGGCAGAATATGTTCCGTGAGTAAGGTTAAGTGCATTAAAATGTGCCTCGCTGATAATACAACAGCCAAAACCCCAATGGTACGTAGTCTCCTAACAATGTTGCAATAAACGAAAATATTTTCGTAATCTTTATCACAACGCTTGCCAAACACATTTGTAACCGCAGAGTACAAACTACGTTGTTACTATCAAAACTTTTACCCAGTTTGCCAGCGCATGATCACTCCTTTCATACACTACTCCGTATTTTCACCCAACATTCGTAAAAGCAATTGAGTCATATTGGCAACTCTCCGAATACCGACGTGGCCAAAGTGATAATTTGTAGTTTGTTCCATATAAATTACATTTTACAAACGAATGTACAACTGCAGCAGTAAGTAGTAAATACGTGTTATTTGTTTGAAAACTATTGCGATACAGAATGAAAAATATGGTGTCAATGTCTTTCCTTTTTAGGGTTCCGTACCCAAAGGGTGCTATTACTAAGGCTCCGTCCGTCCGTCTGTTACAGGGCTGTATCTTTTGAACCGTAATAGGTAGACACTTGAAATTTTCACAGTGTACTACTATGGCCGCTATAATAACAAAAAATAAATTAAAAAATTAAAGGGGGTCCCAACCCAATACAAGACGCCTGTTTTTTTTTTGCTCGATAGTGTTAAATATTGTACGGAACCCTTCGAGTGCGAACCTGTGCGAGTTCGACTTGCACTTGGTCGTTTTTTTTATGCTTCGACCTTTGAATCTGCTTTTACCTTAATGTGCGTGAACACAAAGAAATACAACGATGTTTATAAGGTTCTTAATAGAGTTGATTTAACTTATTTTGACCAAGTATGCGTCCCCATGAAAAATGGCTTATTTGCAACAATCTTACTTCCTAAAAATAAATTGAAAAAGAAATAGAATCGAAAAAAATCACACATGGAGTAAAAAAAAAAAACAAAACAAACTCAACGCAAGCGTTCTGCGTTCCATTCATTGACAGCAGTTTGAAAAACGCAAGAACGTAAAACTACCAACGTGCACTTTTCCACTCAACAAAAAACCTGCACACAAATATCCTTTACCCACATAATGATTGAAAGCAATCCCTCTCAACATTAACGCCGATCAGTCCAACTGATTGATAGAACTCAATCAATCACAATTGAGCTGAGCACGCCATTTTGATTGAACTAGTGAGCAATTTTGAAGGAACTAGTGTAAAAAGTCCTGCCACACATTCTTCCAGACGCGGTGGCGAGATAAGTCGACGTTTTGTGACAAGTGTGACTAATGCTTTAAGACTGAGATGTCTTGACAAGACGACTAACGCCTGGTTTTTGAGATCCTCAGTAGAATACAATAGAAAAAAACCGGTCAAGAGCGTGTCGGACCACGCACAATGAAGGGTTCCGAAGTTGGGATGAATTTATCCCAAGAAAAACTTAACATTGTAGTTGAAAAACATGTTCTCCCATACATTCCATTTACAAATGTCCACAGTAAAACGAAAAGGATCATTACATTAGGTGTAATGTGGGTTGGATCTGTTTTGTTTAACTATGGAGAAATGTAAGTTTGTACGCACAATATTGAGTGATTTACCATGTTATTTTAAGACCATCGACTTCTTATAGGTTTTCCTGTAATCTATAGGTATTGAACTATTTTCTATATTTTTTTCAAAATATAGAAAAGGCTTAGTACTTTCGGACATCACAGCGGGCGCTGTGAAGTCACGGGCAGTTATAGAAATAAATAAATAATCAATAAATAAATAATTAATAAATAATAATCAATTCATCCCCTTTCTAATTTCTGAGCTCGGAATATAATTCGAGATCAAAAATTTAAACAAAGATGTGGCCTATTTAAAATAATATACGAACACAACGAAAAGTACCGATAGTGCTAAAATTGTAGGCATATCTTAAACATTTAAACTATAATATTGCACACAGTTTTCAGCTTTAAAGTGACGTAAACTACGATCCAAGAATACAATATAACCGTTTTAAATAAAATCGTGCAAATCATTTTTATGATACTTACTGGCAATAAGGCAGATGCTCTAAACACTTGGAATTTCATTTATTATTTTCTATTTATATAATGTGTTTCTCATTAAAAAAAAAAACTGTAAAATATTGCGTTATCCTAATAATCAATTCAAGTTGGCCGCCCCTACTGGTCGCCATTTTGTATTGGCCATTCGGTTTCTGACGTTTGTCGTAATTGAATGTGTCCTTCTGAGTTTTTATTTGTTGTTAAGTTTTTCTTTGTTGTATATTACGTTTTCAAAATTTCAAAATCAAAATCAAATAATTATAATGACTAGGAAAATGTTGACTACCCCTGAAACGTCAATTTGACAATGACATTTCCTTGTTTACATTTTTGATCTCGAATTTCATTTTCGAGAGTAGCATAATAATATCAACTTCCACACAAACCATCCATATCGTTTCTTTGGTCTTCTTCTACTGTTATAGCTATTTACTTTTATAATTAAATTTTATATTTAAAACTCATTTGCTATGTGTCAAGGTATAAAACCAACAGAACTATCAAATACACTTACGGCCACGATAGCAAAACAGTAATTTTAATTCCAAAAAATATAACTTCAGGTGCACTCAAAAAGTTTCAAAATCATCTTCAATAAATCGCCAATCAATCTTACTCATTACCATTCCTAATAAGATTATTTCAGATAAAATATTCCGTAAAGGAAATCTAATAATCTGAGGGAAGAATTATTAGAATATTATAAACGTGACGTTTGAAATCAGTGTGATAAATACGTTTTAATATTCTGAATATATTAGCACCATCGACGAGGAAATTGGATTGGGAGGTATTTTTTAAACTTTTTAATGTGGGTTTCAAAGGAAAGCATTTATTTTGGAGGTATTGGAAAGGTGTGTGGATGTCGTTTAAGAATGTAATTGGATGGATATCATTATAAAACGTTCGGTGGGACAATGGTTTTTCATTATTTTTATTATACAATTCTTAAGTGCTCGTGGCTAAGTAATAACAGCCGCACGGGTCGATCCATCAGGTTAAGCTACGCTTGCCGCGGTTGGTCCGTAGATGGGTGACCATCTCCACATACCGAGACTCGCTCCGTGCCTCGGAAAGCACGTTAAGCCGTTGGTCCCGGCTGTCATTCGTGGATCTTTGACAGTCGTTGCGGGTCGTCAGAAGCCTGAAAGTTTGACAACCAGTCTTACCAAAGGGTAGGCATTACCCAATATCTGGGTTGTAGAGGTCGGATAGGCAGTCACTCCACGTAAAATACTGGTATTCAGCTGCATCCGGTTAGACTGGAAGCCGACCCCAACATAGTTGGGAAAAGGCTAGGCAGATGAATTCTTAACAAGCACCTATGCATAGTTTTAGGGCCGGTTTTTTGATCCGTAGTAATGGTTGAATTTTGGCTAAATGTGAAAGGCAAACATGAATGAGTGATGCCATTAGTTATTATTTTTTAATATGAATGAGCTAACATGAATACATTCATGTTTAGCCTTTCACATTTAGCCAAAATTCAACCATTAGTTACTATGTTTAACCAATGGTTGAGTTAACTACGGATCAAAAATCTGGCCTTTATGGCTGTGTTTACCAACATTCAAACCGCCGGTTAGGAATTTAAACAGTTGGTTTATGTAAAACTTCCTTACAAATAAACAACTGTTTAAGTACCTAACTAGTGGTTTGAATGCTGGTGAACACAGGCATTACTCGTAGTAGTTTACTGTTTAATTTCACTTTTTTGCGGTTTGCCCGAACGTAATTGTACATCATACGGCTGTAAAAACTGCAGTCCTATAAAAAAAATTAAGCCCCCACAGAAAAGGTCACTCGAAACAAAACAATATCAGACCTTCACAACACATTCCGTCTGCAAATCACATACAAAATGCCCCTTATCATACGCACGGCCAATTTAACATCAAATTGGTGACAATAAATATTAAATGGCGGTGCGAGCTGACGTGGCGTCTTACACGCCCATGACGTGATCTCGGGGTCGTGCGTCTAAAGTTTGAGAGCCACTGGGAATACAATGGTGTGATGATTAAACGTGGAGAGTGGAATGGGGATCAGGTGCTAAATGAATTGTCATTGTATTTATTTTTTTTGTGGGAATTTTAATAGTTATATTTATAGGTGGCGATGTTCCGTGTGAATTTGTTAATATAGCCTGAGCTGCTTTGCTTTCGATGCTTACGTGTTCTTATTCTTAAATTACTGAAAAAGTCTTTGACATTAGTAACTTTTACTATCCCGTTTCATATGCAGAGTTCTTTGTTTTTAAAGTAACTGCATTCTGGACTTGTAAGTTTCTGTTTCATTTATGGGTGTTTCGCATATTTCGTGCAAATTCTCAACGATTCCAAATTTCAAATTTATTGATGAATTATTTGGGTTTTTTTTGCAAATATCATTAGTATATAATTAATCTTTGAACATTTAGTAGTTTCTACTTTCTTTTAATTAGTATCGATAAAATTATAATCATTTCTATAATAAAGAAACGAGGGTAAACGAACGGAATGAGGAAGAAGGTAATGAGGTTTGAATACTTTGTCCAGTTTTTTTTCAAAAATATCACAATTACAAATCTAATACATGTACTAAACTTCGAAGGTAATCATTAAAATTGATAAAAAGCTACGTAATAAATGAAATCATATATACTCACTTTCTAATACGGACGATAGGAAAGAGAACGAATCCAGAATAATCACCTCCCGCGACACTTAACACGAAAATATTTTTTTCCACGAGCAAGCATGGACGCTACGAACGTTTGCTGCCAGACTGAGACGTGCGCGGAGCTAAACATGGCAGCAGAGTAGCATTTAAGGTCTAGCGCAAACTACAATATAGATTTCTTCTCATAACGAAGGTAATCAGAAAAAAATTGAAAAAATTATTTACCAGATATAATTTCAATATATTTAAAAGATACCATTATTTAATTTAGACGTAAACGTTGCGTTTATTAATATACTACATTTATATAGTTATAATTTTTCTATTTACTTCGTTTTATTCGGATAAAATACAAATGTATTAAGGATAGTAGTAAATGGACAACGACGGAAATGAGAATAAGTAAAGTTTTTAATTTATATTTAACTAATTACGTTAATTTATACAGTCAATCTTACATGCATGCAAGCATAACTCTATTACATTTAGTTTTCTATGGAAAAAATTTAGAAGTTTATTGAATAAACATTTTTTTTCTTACTGGACTTGTAATATGCACGAAAAAAGAGAAACACCCTTATATACTACTAATAACCAGCCCACGCTTCGCACTGGTGCAAGCTTCTGATGAGGCAACATGTCAAAACATCGATATGTCAAGTAGCTAAGTTAAATATTCATGTAATCCTAACTAATATTATAAATGCGAAAGTAAGTTTGTTACCTTTTCACGCTCAAACCACTGAACCGATCATCCTGAAATCTTGCACAAACGTTATCAGGTGTACAGACACGGACATCCCAAAAAAAAATATTGTTCCCGAGGAAAACAACAATAACGTTCATATGATAATAGATGGCGCCACGTGCCTTTCGATCATGATTGAATTATATTATTATAGAAACTTTAGTAGGTGACGTAGGTGTTAAGAGTTTTTATTTTTATTTAAGTACCAAATACATTTTGTGAGCCTAAAGTGTCGATAGACCGGTTTTTCATCTTCCTAACAATCCTTACTAATATTATAAATGCAAGTGTTTGTTTGTTTGTTGATTACGCTTTCACGCTAAAACGTCTGAACGGATTTGAATAAAATTTGGCAATTGGGTAGACCATGATATGGAGTAGGACATAGCTAGACTACTATTCATCCTGGATCGCAGACGAAGTCGCGGGCGACAGCTAGTAGGCAACACATAAACCTTTCGGAATCAATTCTCTGAATGATATTGAAAACCGCGTCAAAATCCATTGCGTAGTTTCGAAGAACAATGCTGTCACACAGGCAGACACAAAAAGCTACTTTAATTGACCGAGCGAGCGAAGCGAGCGAATTATTGTAAGATAATTGAACTTTACCAAGTTTTAATAAAATATTTCTTAGAACATATGAACAAATTTGTTTCGATTTACGTATTTGAGTATTTAAAATAAAAACAAAAATATTGAGCTCTCAGTTCAGACGCTTCACTATAATTTTAATGCAATGTACTTTGCAACTGATTACTTGCGAACCATTATTTATATTTTAGGAATTGTATTTTAACATATATTATAATATACACTAGGTTGTTTTACGAATTCTTTCAGCCAGAGTTAGTTTTGGTTGAGCCCTTAGTTCAGACAACTAAACAAAGTTAAACTGCTATAAATCTGTAAATTCTCAGTCTACGGAGCTGATTTTTTCTAAAAGATTTGAGAAATTGTTTATTAAATTTTGAGAAAAAATCAGTTGCCACGAAGGTTATACGTTTTGAGATTTAAAAATTTTTACAGGATGTTCTACCCATGAATATGAACAACTTTCACTATGGGACCAACTCTGAAATCACGAAAAAAAATCAGCTGTTTCATACGAAAGTTCTATACCTACTCGACCAAAATGACTCGAATTCATGGGTAGAACACCCGGTGAAAATTTAGCTTGTGATTTAAAAATAGCCCTGTATAAGTAACCTACCAACTCGATAACTCATCATCTGCCTAGCCTTTTCCCAACTATGTTTTTACGTGGAGTACATGGAGCGACTGCCTATCTGACCTCCGCAACCCAGTTATTGGGTCATACCATAACTCTAGATAAGACTGGTTGTCAGACTTTCGCGCTTCTGACGACACATAACTGACTGTCAAATATCCCCGAATTATATAATATCTCCCCAACGGCATAGCGCGCTTCCCGAGACACGGAATGTAAAGATCCCATCCCAGACCCATCCACGGGCCAACCGCGGAAAGCGTAGCTTAACGTAATCGATCGACTCGTGAGGATGTTATTACTTAGCCACAAGGCCCTAGCAACTCGATAACTGACATACTGTAAAGCCGTCTTTGTATTCATTGAGACAATTACAGGCAGATATAGACACCGACAGCAACAAAGTAAAACAATCAAAGCCACACTCCACAAATCTCATAGTTACATCACTCCGTCAGCGCTAGAGGAGTACCTAGTGCCACTTCAACAGTGCTATAATCCAACACAGTCGTTTAAAGGCATTTAGTACACAGTTAGTGCCAATGAAACAATGTTTCCTTAATATACAGGCAGACTGATTGATTGACGACTGATTTAAAGTGATGAGTTCAAAGGTAGGAAGGAGTATTTTTATTAAGGAAGGAAAATCTGAAAGAAGTGCGAGTAGAAGAGAAGTTGTGAAGAAATCTATTATTATTGGGCATGTGTGTGGAGGAATGAAAAATGTTTTGAGTATCTATGAATAAAATGAATATGTATAGATTGTTAGAGGTCCCCGAACCGATCAATCGTAATTGATCAATTAACACAATTTCTAATTACCTATTGTAATTTATTTTGTCAATCGCTTCAATTGCACTAACTTGGTAGACGATCAATTTACGCATCAATATGCAACAATCATGTAAAAATTGACAATTGCATTAGATCGCTTCGGGGACGCTTTACAAGAATAGAGGAAGGCCGAAGAGACGTAACAAATGTGTAGATGTTTTGTGTACAGATAACAAGAAAGTGAACATTGAGATGAAGGTTGATAAACTGGAAGAAATTTATATGCAGCGCAGATCCAAATAAATTAGGTTTAAGGGATGATCCAGTGATCCTATCGATTCACGTATCAATTGAGAGCCACATCACAAATGACTTGGTACCTGGTAGATGCACACGACGGCGACGGCTAAATAAGTTACATCAACGACAAACGACTTTTAATGATTTTTTCTGAAGATCACGTCTAAACGAGTAGTGATAATGGTCTGGAAAAAATATATGTTAAATTAGAGCATTTTCTTAATAACTTAATATGTGAATATATTTTTTAGATTCGTAGTGTAATTAATTGTAAAGTTATGTATGTATTTACGGATAAAAAACTGAGAATCACGCAAAAAGTATCAAGCATATTTTTATGATACCTTCACTATTTTAAAGATAATTGAATTATCTTTTAGTATACGTGTTTTAATATTTGTTTTAGGTATAATAAATTAATAATGCGTCTAATTTGGGACAGCGCTCCTTGATCGGTGAGTCCGCAAGTCCTGTTACTGGCTGGACGTACGACGCGTTGCGTGAGCTCAGCACAGAACACTCAAGCTATTCCGCCCCAACCACTCCACAGGCCGTTGGCATATATCTACATCTTAAAAGGCAAGAATGCACTATCGTAGATCGCACCTTTGTTCACCAGTATTAAAAAGTTGGGAGGTACAAACATTTGACATATAGATATGATATGATATTCATAGCATATCTTCCTCAATTCTATCTATATTTTCACAGACAGAGCGACTGAAATTCAGTCTATTAGCTTTGCTGACAGAGAGCTGCATTAATAAACGATCCGTCGGCAATGAGACAGGAACATTCAACTATGACTTTGATAATCTAGAACGGTGTCTATTTGTGCACCATTCAGAGTATGAAAGAGGAAAGATTTTGATTATAGCACGGTTTTTCTTTTTGTGGAAAGGTCATTATTTTAGTTACAGTGCATTTTATCGTCCTTGCTATTCATTACATACATATTATTATAAGTTATTATATTTGAACACGAACGACTATCTAAAGCTTTGGTTTCCTAGGAAAGCGGTACCGTCATATAACGCCCGTCAAGAAAATCTGACATTTTCACCAGTATTTGACATTAAGGTGTCAGAAAACGTTCCGTATTTGGATAACCGTTATTGTTTGACCGCTCACCGCTTCCTCAGGAAACAAAGCTTTACTGCAGTTCTGTCACGGACGATAGTTCATGTCTTAGTATATGACCACCTCCATTTCTAAATGACTTTAAAAAAAAATGAAAGATATTTTGTATTCGATTATTTTTATTTTTACGCAATCGATAATTCCGTTAAACTCCCAGTTACACAAGCACAATAATGACAAGTTTTAAATAACCCATCCTATCACTTTTCAGGTAAAAATTCTCCCCAATTTCTTCAAGAAAACCTCTAACCCATTTCTACAAATTGTTCCTTTACAAATCGGCACGTCATCGCGAAATGTTATACTTTCACGCAAGTCATCTAGGGGATCGCTTGACCTCTCACCATAGTATCGCAGGCTGTGATTCTATATTTCCCGACTGATATGCTCCATCATTCCTTACGTATAGGTAAGGTATTCGTTTCGAGGAATGGTATTTGTAAACCGTAAATTGCTCCAGAATTGTCTGATCAAAATAAATATGCGAGCAGTGGTGGCCTCGTGATTCAAAGCCGGGCAGGCACTTTGCTTTGTGTAATTGTTTCATCACCGCTGATCTCAATACGGTGAAAGAAAACACTGTCATCGAGTACAAGGCCCAAATTGCGGCCAAGAAACTGGACATCCTAAATAGGATGAAGCGATACTTCACGCCTGGAGAGCTTTTAACCCTTTACAAAGCGCAAGTCCGATCCTGCATGGAGTATTGCAGGCACCTTTGCGCCATCCCATCAGCTAAGTACCAACTAGCCGCGCTTGACTCGGTGGAACGCACAGCTAAGAGGCTCATTGGCGACGTAAAACTGGTGGATGCCAAGCTTCATAGCTTGGCTCATCGCCGCAAGGTTGCCTGCTTGTCGGTCTTCTACAGATTGTACTTCGGAGAGTGTGCCCGAGAACTCCACGACCTCATTCCACCGGCCCGCTTCTACCATCGGACATCTAGATGCACTGCCAGTTACCATCCCTACCTGGTTGCTATTCCACCAATTCGCACTAAGCGCTTCCAAATGTCTTTTATAATGCGCACAGCAAAGGAGTGGAACTCACTACCTGCGTCTGTTTCCGAACGCATACAACCCTAATCTCTTCAAAGTGAGAGTGAACAGGCTTCTTCTGGGTAAGCTCAATTCATCGTCGACTTTGTGTCTGTTACCTCTGACCTAGACTAGAGTCAAGAGTTGGGTTTGCCATCACAAATAAAAAATTAAAAAATTGTGAGGAAACCGGCATGTCCTATAACCAAGAAATTCAAAGACGTGTGACATCTACCAACCGACACTGGGCCCGCGACCAGGGCCCAGTCCGTCCCACAGAGAGGAGGCCTGTGTCCCTGTGTTAAAATAAATATGCTTATGAATTAACAAAATTAACATAACATCAGGCCTTTGTCAACAAAGGGGTAGGCAGAGGTTTTTAGATCCTTATTTTGTTTTTGGTCACAAGGGTACGATCCCGAAAAAAGGCAGTGTTTATGGATTTTTCTATTAGAATTCTTTCGGTGATTGGATTTTACAAGACGTTATTATAAGAGCATTATTATAAGAATCTATATAAATAAAAATAAATTACCGAATTATTGTACCTAAGCGCATCTCTTCCGAACGGTTGCACCTATTGGGCTAATTCTTTTTTTTTTTTTTTTTGTTGTGTTTGTAATTGTCAGAACAAGGTTTGTATGATAGATTTTTTTTTTAAATTCACCGGATAAGTCGGAAATTTCGATGGTATTTTTGTATGAAAACAAGGAGCACACAGCTACTGGAGATAGAGAAATGAAATTCACATGGGCGACGCCGGGCACGAACAGCGAGTAAGTAATAATTAAGTTTTAAGTGGGGGTAATTTCAGTGGTTTAAATTTTACTCTGCATATGTACAAAAACGCGCAGAACACTGCAAAGACACATCATAGCACAATTTAACCCTGATACACAACATCCATACCATTCAGCTGCATCCGATTAGATTGGAAGCCGACCCAAACATAGTTGGGAAAAGGCTACGCAGATGTTGACACTGCATCTAGATGGTAAAACTCAATCTGTCCTATAAATCTGAACATAAACCTAATCGATATGGAACGAATATCATGCGCATCTGCCGATAAATGTACGCTATTATGAGCATTATAACTATCACAATAAAGATGATTTTATTATGACAGTCGTAAAAAGATTGCCAACTCGAGAAAACTGAATCGTGATCTGATATTACGGTGGTCATAAAAAATTTATACGTTTTGGAATATGCAGTTTCTTATGGAAACTGATTTTCTTTTTTTAGGCGCGGCGGTAAAAACTCTTCAAGATAAATACAAAAAAAAAAAATCTGACCAAAAATATTAAACCCTTACTGTTACTGTGAAAAAACGACAGTACCTATTAAAAAAAATGTTTTTAATAAAAATCGTAGGCGGATGTGATTAGTTATCTGTTTTCGGCGGGAAAAGGGGTCACCCCTATAGAGATATTTAAAAAAATCTAGCGTTGAGTTTTTTAATCAAGTATTTTATATTTATAGGGCATCATTTATGTACCTATCGAAATATCTGAACCTAGGTCAGCTTTGTTTTACCTTGGTGAGTTTGGCTTTGAGTCTTAAGATGAGTTTTGTTAAATAAGTCAGGGAACTGAATAATTGTTAAAGCAAACTACCGACTTAAATTGTCCGTATGTTCAAACCACAAATGTCAAAGAATGACATGGCTATAACACTGCAAATTGAAGTATTGTCAACTTGCTTATCATACTAAGAGGGATGTGTGGTGTTACGCGAATGGATAGAATACAAAATGAGTATATAAGAAGAAGTCTGAAAGTGGCACCGGTGATTGAAAAGTTTTGTGGAAAATGTCGTCAGGAAAGTTTTGAGTATGAACGTGGATGGCTGTACGAGAAGGGGAAGACCAAAGAAACGGTGGATGGACTGTGAAAGAAGATATGGCGAGGAAGGGAGTGACTACCGAGATGACGACTAATAGAGGAGTATGAAAGAAAAAGATATATTGCGCCCACCCCAAAAAAAATGGAATAAGGGTAGGAGAATGATGATTATGTCCATTTACTAAACGATTAATTTGGCTGACTGAACTTAGGTTCCTACACTATAGTACGAAATATAAAAGTATAGGAAGGTAATCGTAGTGTAGGTAATAATATATTGTAACAAGTACCTGTAATACCCATTTGTAGATTTTAAGTTGAATCAAAAAAGTCTATTCAATTATTATTATTCATTACATCGGATATTCGGATGCATATTTACCTAAAGTAAATTTCGCTAAGAAATTATGGAAGCGGCTTCTTAATTATTTTTTTCTCTTAATATTAATCTCGGGATTCCAGAAAATCGGACACACATGGTTTGGAAACGACTTCTTAAATATGTGGTACTATTTATTTCAATAATTCCGGTATACCGGGATCACGTAACAATTTTTTTTTATTAATATTCAAAATGTATATCGCAGAGTTAAATCATTGTATGCTAAAAAACCACAGAAGCCTTTGATGGCTTATATATGGCTAGTGAGTTCGGAAAATATATATTTAATATGGTACTAGAAACAATTCTACGTGTTTTTAAGTTTTACTTTCAAAGAATCAAAATATATTCTTACTTATTATACTACTTATATATTACTTATTATATAATATAATAATAGCACAATTAAAAATGGTAATAAGTATGTCAAACTAAAGTATATACTCATAGTTTGTAATTTGCAGAAAATGCTTTTTTAATAAGTTTTTGCTTTTTACTTGAAATTCATTTTTAGCCCCCGATACAAATATGCAGTTTGGCAATCTACAACATTAGCTAGCATTAGATCCCATAGTCAAAAAGTACCAAATTTATCAATTCGTAAATATACATTCGATTCTATTATCAGAACTCTAAATTTGTCGATCCCGGAATCCCGGGATTTCTTCGATACAAAAGTGCATTCCATATTAGCCAACACATCAACTTTAGGGAAATATACATCCGATTATCCGATTTCTAATTCATTACACATACACAGGTATCCTGTACCAAAGCAATATCATACTCACAAGTATTTTCAATCGTTTTGTGCGTTTCCGAAACCAAAACATAACTTCAAGCATAAAAAATACTCCACACCATTTAACACAGCACAAGACAGAGTTTTATGAAAAGTGCGACCAGAATACCACAGAACATTTGACATCGCTCGTTGTAATCTATACAATAAACTACTGTAGCATTGCTGCTGTTCCTGGTCACAGAATGTTCTGTAGGTCTTACTTTAATAACACACATAAGTTCAGACTTGAGTCTAGTTGTGTTATGGCAGAAATAAAGGATGTTATACCTAAGACATCTTGATCTTTTTGATGTTGAAAGTTGTCAGTGCACTATGTTGTGTTTGTGTATTAAAAACGATGGCTTTTTAAGTGGGGTAATTTAGTTGAATGCCTCGGTTAGTCTTGTGGCTACTGCTAAGCATGAGATCTTGGGTTCGGATCCCGGGTCTCAATAAGCAAAATTTTATTGGGCAAAGTTTTATTGGGTTTATCTGGAATTTCTCAGTAGTAGCTTGGAGTCTGGATTTGTGCCCGGTTGATGACAATAGGCTCGTCCCTGTTACGTGGAACTTACAACTAAACTTGCGAAAATGTGAACGTAATATAAATATGTGTACCTACACTCTGTCTTATCCTTCGGAATAAAGGCGTGATATTACGATATTACGTTACTGAATGAGCGAGCGAAGCGTTTTTGCTTCAAGTTTGGGAAAATTTGCTTTCCTCCATCAGTATGTTGCTACTCCTCTACAGGTCGTATTTCACAACCGATCTGGACGAAACTTGATATTACAGGTTTTACGACTTTATAGATATTTTTGTCGTCGCGGATTTTTGATTGGAGGGGTACCTACATCCTCCAAAAAGGGATAATCGAAATCTCCCCCTTACGAGAACCGATTTGCATGGTTCTTTTTTATTTGAAAGGTAGTAACATAATGTTATGTGGGTACCTACTTATTTATAATCAATAAATAAGTAGGGTAGAATAATCATTTTAGTTTTACTTTTACGACTGCTGCGGGAGTTCAATATATGAGCTTGTTCGTATTGGTTGCGTTATTATATCTCCTTTTCCCCCTTCGGTTAAAACACATAAGTTGGTCTCACAAAATTGGTGAGGATCTTCGACGTGATGATCAGAACAGCTCCTCAAAATGCAGCAAATTACTCACTTTTAGATTTCTACCAGTGTAATCGGCCCTTTAACTACTAGGTAGCACTTGGGACCACCCTTTCATCATTATTTCCAGAATTCTCTAAAACGAGGCTTAGCTGTCACAAGATGGCGCTACTATGCACCACTCAAAAAACATCATAAATATTATAACTTTAGTGATTATGTGTTTTAACCGAATTGTTGCAAAAAAGTTAGCGCTCGCGCGGTCTACTGTTCGCAGAACTACGAGTGTAATTTAATTAAAGTTAGCAAAGCAACAATCAGTGCTATTGAGCTTAATTGTTATGCAGAAGACAAGTTGCATTTGCAGTGATGATAGTAGTAGCTACGATATTGATATTTAATGATGCTTTGTCAAAGTATTTTATATCTTACGGAAATAACACAAATATAAAGAGTGTTTCCATTAGAAAATCTCAGAAGCAGTCTGGAGCCCCTACTAAACGAAAAAGATCTAGTGGTGTTTGAGACAGTTTCCCCGTACCTCCGGTTTGGATTTCCCTACTCTGTTCCAGAAAAATACCCTTTGCGTGTAGACCCTCATCTAGGAACGCAGCTGTGATATTATAGAATTAGGATAAAAATCCTTACTTATGGGTGGAGCTTGCCGACGTCACAGCCGAGTAGTGGAGAGCGAGTGTGGCGGGGCGTGCGCCGCGTAAAAGGACATGCACGCCAGTTGGAAGCCCCTTTTTGCTTCGACTCCAGAGACGGACGGACGTTGTATTATCGCGTGTCGAATTTCTTATTTAGTATTTAATAACCCCTTTTGTTATTTGCTCTAATTATATTTCTTAAAAATATCAAAGCTGTGATTTATATTTTTGTAAAACCTTTTGTTGTTTTTTTTTTAATAAATTATTTTTGAGATTTATTAGTTCAGAAGTGGGATTCTTTCCCAGTTCATAGAGGGTTTCTGCTATTTTAAAATTATGTCTGACAAAAGTAAACGTAAAAGTAGGAAACGAGATCGTACGCCAGTCTCTGGTTTGGAGCAAACTCTTCAAACTATTTTGAACCGTTTAAATGTATTGGAAGATAGTTCCAGGGTCAGTACTAGTGAAGGTGGAGGTACACCATGCATCTCATTAGCAGAACCAGCAGTAGCAACGGCATTTCCTGCTCCAACCAACGAGCTGCCCGGCGTGTTAGCTGTACCGTCAAGTGCTGAGTTATGCGGTACGAGTTCGGACTTGACGTCGGTGCCCGGTTCTAGCGTGTCGCATCCCAACACCGAGGTGGTTATGAGCGAGGTAACAGAGAAGCTTGTAAGCGCAATCAAGGCCATTCCGGTAAGATCTAACCATGTTTTTATATCCAACTTTGATCCATCATTGCATAATTTTGATGTGTGGTGTAGTGAGGTTGATCATGTGCGTACAATAAATCACTGGGACGATCGCGAGTGTTTAGCGCGAATCGGTAATTGTTTGAAAGGAGATGCAAGGTTATGGTTAAACGAGTGGGTTAGCAACGATCGTAGCTGGTCTAATTTCAAGCGGGAATTTAAAACATTGTGCCCACTTCAGTTAGATATTGCGAACATTTTGTTCGACGTTATGAAAACTAATTCCGATAACTACCCTACATATGCCGAATATGCTAGACGTTCTTTGTTACGATTACGTATTGTCAATGGATTGAGTGACGAGCTGATCGCGGCTATTGTTATACGCGGTATTACTGATCCCCAAATTCACGCAGCTGCTACCAACGCTAAGTTAATGCCTGATACTTTAGTTAACTTTTTGTCGATATACGTGAAGTCTACTCGGAACACATCGGTTCGTGAACGTAGTGGTTTTCGTAAAAATGAATCTAATTCGAATACGCGAAAACGGGAATATGGCGATTCGAAAGTTAGATGTTTTCTTTGTAAAAATTTTGGCCACAAGCAGGCAACGTGTCCTAAACGTGTAAAATCAGAAAAACCAACCGGTGATAGTGCAAATACTTCGAGTACAAGCAAACAAGCAACAAAATTAGAGCCTTGTTCTTTCTGTAAGAAAATAGGTCATAAAGTTGAAGATTGTTTTGCCAAACAGCGTACAGAGTCGCGTGGCAAGTCCAATGTTAATTTTTGTCACGAAAATGTGGACACGTTTAAACAAAATGACATTACTACTGCAGTTATTCAAGGGGTGCCCGTTGACATACTTATAGATAGTGGTTCAACTATTTCTTTAATCTCCGAGTTAGTCACGAAGCATTTGCAATGTACTCAGCAGCCATCATTTCGAGTTTTACGCGGTATAGGTAGTCAGGAAGTAGAAACATCCTACCGCACTACTTTGACAGTTGAGTTTTCCGAAATTACCCTGGAGATTGACTTCCATGTTGTTCCAGATAAATTTATGAACACGCCTGTCATTGTAGGTACTGATGTTCTAAATAGAGATGGAGTTACGTTTACTCGTATGCGTGGTATACAACGGCTCTCTAGAGTTCATAACGTTCTCGATAGTAAGTCTGATTTGTGTTCAATGATTGATTCACCGTTAGTTGGTCAGGATAGGAAGCGACTGATGAACATCGTTAACGAATTTGCGGCTAATCTGGTAATAGGTACTGCTACTACTACTGTTCAAACGGGTTCTATGCACATTCGCCTGCATAATGAAACCCCAATCGTTTACCGTCCGTATAAAATGTCTCATGACGAAAAGCTACGCGTTAGAGGAATCATTGAAGATCTTTTACATAAACAAATTATTAGAGAGTCCGAGTCAGAGTTTTCAAGCCCAATCTTGCTAGTTAAAAAGAAAGATGGTAGTGACCGGCTTTGTGTTGATTTTCGAGCCTTAAATGCGAATACTGTAAAGGATCACTTTCCACTGCCTTTAATAGACGACCATATCGATCGCTTAGGCAAAGCTAAATATTTTACAAGCCTTGATATGGCTACAGGCTTTCACCAGATTAAATTAAGTGAAGAGTCAATTCATCGAACAGGGTTCGTGACCCCAGAAGGACATTATGAGTACCTCAAAATGCCTTACGGTCTCGCAAATGCACCCGTCGTTTACCAACGCATAATATCAAAAACGTTGCGTCCTTATATCGATACAGGTAGGGCATGTGTGTACATCGATGACGTTTTGCTACCGAGCACCACAGTTGATGAAGGGTTACAGACGCTCCGTGAAGTTCTTAAGACCCTGACTAAGGCAGGTTTCTCCATCACTTTAAAAAAATGTAAGTTTCTTACTACACAGGTTGAGTATTTAGGAAGAATTATTAGTAATGGTCAGGTGAAGCCGAGCGAGCACAAGATAGAGGCCCTTGTTAACGCACGAGTGCCAACCAATGTGAAAGAGGTAAGGCAATTCTTAGGACTTGCAGGGTACTTTAGACGGTACATCCCGGGCTATTCTTTGAAGACAGCATGCATTGCAAATCTAACTCGCAAAGGTGTTCCCTTCAAGTGGGGTGAGGAACAGGAGAACGTCCGTATGGACATTATCCAACGACTCACCAGTGAGCCCATATTGGCTATTTTCGACCCTTATCTCCCCACTGAAGTGCACACCGATGCATCAGCTCAGGGGTATGGTGCCGTCCTGCTGCAGACCCATGATGGTGGACACAAGAAACCTATTGCCTACTTTAGCAAGGTGAGCCAAGGCGCTGAACCACGTTACCATTCATATGAATTGGAAACGTTGGCAGTAGTCAAGGCGTTACAACATTTTAGACATTACCTAATTGGTTTGAAATTTAAAGTTATAACCGATTGTAACGCATTGAAACTGACTCAGCGCAAGAAGGACCTCCTACCGAGAATTGCTCGGTGGTGGATGTATCTTCAGGATTATAACTTTGAGCTTGAATATCGGAAGGGGTCTGCGCTATCTCATGCTGATTATTTGAGCCGAAACCCCGTCAATATGTGTGAGATTAGAAAGCCATTAAATTGGGCTCAGATAGCGCAGGCCGCTGACGAGGAAACTCAAAGCTTATTGCAGAAGGTTAAGGACGGAGACCTAGATGCGTCTCGGTATGTTAAGCGTAATGACATCTTGTATTACAAGATGGAGGTAGTCGGTGAAGAACCGCGTTTTCTATGTTATGTGCCTAAGGGTCACCGTCTTAGCTTACTGCGTGTTTTTCACGATGAGCACAAACACGTTGGCATAGACAAGACAACTGACTTAGTTTTGAAACATTTCTGGTTCCCGAAATTGAGACAGTTTGTGCGAAAGTACATACAACATTGCGTTGTATGTCTTTCTCATAAAAAAACACCGCGTCAGCCTTTACAACCCATAGAATCGTGGAACAAGCCAGGTCTACCGTTTAATATTATACACAGCAATGTTTTGGGGCCACTTCCAGTCTCTAGGGGTTTTAAGTATGTCATTTTGATTGTAGATGCGTTTACTAAATATTGCCTTCTTTACCCAATATGTAAACAAGATGCTATAGAGTTGATAAAGACTTTCCAAAACGCGATTTCCCTTTTTGGCTCCCCTAGATTAATAGTTAGTGATCGTGGTCGGATGTATGAAAGTAGAACTTTTGTTAATTGGATCAAAGAAATGGGTTGTGAGATACATTTTATTACGCCCGAAATGCATCAGAGCAATGGGCAAGTTGAGCGGTATTGTCGTACTGTGATGAATATGATACGTGTAGAGTCAAATTTCCGACAAGAAAGTTGGTCAGACATTTTGTGGAAAGTACAACTCACTTTAAATATTACTACGCAAAAATCAACTAAATATTCACCGTTGCAGTTGTTAGTCGGCAGTGATGGTACAACGCCCGTTATACTGTCCCTGGTGCGCGATGTGGCTCTGGAAGCGACAAGTCCAAATCGCGAATCACTGCGCGAGCTTGCCCGGCAACGCGCTTCAGACTTGCTAGAGGAAAACCGTTCTCACCAAGATGCTCGTGTTAATGAGCGGCGCAAAGCACCACGTGTATTCAAGAAGGATGACTGTGTGTTCGTTCGAAAAACGAGTCAGTCTACGGGCAAGTTGGACTCTGGCATGCGCGGCCCATACGTGATCACGCAAGTGTTGCCACATGGACGTTATGAGCTCAAATTGATCTCTGGCTCCTATGGCAAAACCACGCAAGCTGCTGCAGAATACATTACGCTATGGCGCGAGGAATGGACCCCCGATGTGTGCACCGCATTTTTTGAAAGTCAGTATAACCTTGTACCCTTTTAAAATACGGTTTGGTTGTACTTTTGCATCCTGAGGGCTCTGCACTTGTATATCGAGTACCCTGAGGGCTCTACTCATGTTGTGTCGCACCCTGAGGGCTCTGCGAAAGTAAAGGACTGATACTCCTTTGTAGTAAATATCGAGTACCCTGAGGGCTCTGCGAAAGTAAAGGACTGATACTCCTTTGTAGTAAATATCGAGTACCCTGAGGGCTCTACTCATGTCGTGTCGCACCCTGAGGGCTCTGCGAAAGTAAAGGACTGATACTCCTTTGTAGTAAATATCGAGTACCCTGAGGGCTCTACTCATGTCGTGTCGCACCCTGAGGGCTCTGCGAAAGTAAAGGACTGATACTCCTTTGTAGTAAATATCGAGCATCCTGAGGGCACTGCCGAATTTTGTTTGTTATCTCAAGAACAAAATGAGATTGAATCAATTTGTTCTTTCTGCATATTCCTGAGGGCTCTGTCAAAAGTTTCGAAAGTAATCGAGTTGCTCTATTACTTTCGGCCTTACTATTAACCATGAATTAATGCAAACAATGTGAACTTTCAGATGATGAAGACGAGGAAGGTGGAGATTCTGCTCCGAATCAATCATGTGGTGGCGAACGTGAAGTGGTTGAAGTAGATGTACATGTTTCTGCATCACCACCCCACGGAAATGAAGATCTGCAGCAGCACTCACTTCTCCGCACTCATGACTCCGCGGGCGTGGACGCACCGCCGTCAGGAGAGGCCGAATTAGGATAAAAATCCTTACTTATGGGTGGAGCTTGCCGACGTCACAGCCGAGTAGTGGAGAGCGAGTGTGGCGGGGCGTGCGCCGCGTAAAAGGACATGCACGCCAGTTGGAAGCCCCTTTTTGCTTCGACTCCAGAGACGGACGGACGTTGTATTATCGCGTGTCGAATTTCTTATTTAGTATTTAATAACCCCTTTTGTTATTTGCTCTAATTATATTTCTTAAAAATATCAAAGCTGTGATTTATATTTTTGTAAAACCTTTTGTTGTTTTTTTTTTAATAAATTATTTTTGAGATTTATTAGTATAGCATAACTTTGATTATATGTTTATCTACTACTTCTAGCATAGTACAAAATGATACCTAGTATACAGAATAAATTATAATAAGTAGCACTAACGTACTAGTATTAAAATTGTTAACGATAAGTCCAGCTTGCTAAAACTCCAAGTTTTGTCCATTAATCGAACCAATAAACTAAGCTCCCTGTGGTTGGATGCGAACGCCGCTGTAGGTAATATCGTCTGATATTATACTAGTACTATGTATAGTGACCAGGCTTTCAGAAGTTAATGAGAAATAAATGTCCCCTCCCATACGAAGAGAAACCTCTAATGATAATAAGCAGTACTTTTGTGCTGTATATAAATAAATAAAAAACTTTTTAGCAAAAAATAAAACCGACTTCCAAAACAAAACACTACAAAGTGAAAAATAACTTTAATTTCGGTAGTCGGTGTCTTGGGTTTTGTATTTTCGTTTTTTGCCACCGACTTCCGAAATTAAAGTTATTTTTCACTTTGTAGTGTTTTGTTTTGGAAGTCGGTTTTATTTTTTGCTAAAAAGTTTTTATTTTTCACTTTTTAGTTGTGGAACCTACCCCACACTAATTCGAATACATAATTGAGCACAATAATTGTAGGTATAGCCATGTAAATAACAGTGATAGGAAGTTATTAAAACACCATCACATCATCCACATAAAATAAGTGGGAAATATACGCATTATTGAAGCTAACTCAAAAACTTCCTAAGCTAAGTTAATAAAATTTATATGGGACCACCTCGGAAGTATACCCTATCAAACAAAAAAAGAATTTTCTAAATCGGTCCATGCGTCTTTGAGTAATCGCGTAACAAACATACAAAAAAAACACATACAGACGAATTGATAACCTCCTCCTTTTGGAAGTCGGTTAAAAATAATGCAAATTTCAGATAAATAATATAATTAATTTAACGAATTTCACTGTTTGAATGCCAATCAATGGAGACGGTGTTTTTGTGTAAAAAAATAACAAAGTGGAAATACCTCTTTTGTTAAATGATAAAGGCACTTTACAGGCTTTCATTTGTAACCACGATATTCAAAAAACACTATTTAGGGACCAACTACACTTATTCAGCTCAATGCAGCTTTTATCCAAAGAAAACACTTGTTTTGTATGTTTACTATATTTGATTTAAAGTGTGAACACCTCCAATCAGTGTCACACATATCAGGGTTGGAGTCTTACATGAGCTAAACTTTATTTTGTCTATTAAATAAACAGTAAGCACATAGATAAAATAATAAATGACGACTAGTAGAGAAGTATGGAAGAAGACATGCTGCGCCGACCCCAAATAAATTGGGATAGGGGCTAGAGAATGATAATGATAATAGAACAACGTATCTACAAATAATTTAACTGGAAAATATTCTCGACAAATTAGATGAAACTTTCCACTATTTCTAAAGTCTTATGGTATCCATAAAAGCCGGTTTAGATAAGACCGCACACTAAACTTGGTAGTACAGAACCATTTGTTTTAATTTGGTCGTCGGCAACACCCGCTCGCACGCTGTGTCCCGACGCTTCAAACTGGACTGAACGGCAATGGGCTGATACATTGTGTAGTGGTTTTATTTAGGCAGGCTATTCAGATAGAAAGTTTTCTTCTGCAAAATTACCATAAATCTTCGGTATTGGCTAAGTTTTATGCTTTTTAGTCGCTGCTTAGACACAATGAGCGATGTTGGGGACTGTCTTTTTTAACCAAGATTTTGGGAGCTTTCTTTTTTAAGTAAGATTATGGGGGCTGTCTTTTTTAACCAAGATATTGAGTAACGCTACACTAAACTTGGTAACACGGAAACATTTGTTTTAATTTGGTCGTAGGCAACACCCGCGCACCCGCTGTGTCCTGACGCTTCAAACTGGACAACGGGCTGATACAAGTGTACTATACAGGTTCAAATTAAATTAGCTAGTGAAACTCCGCAGACGTGATGGGTACCAATATCTAAACATAACAAAACAAAAAGAGATTAATTTAATGATTTTTTTTTGTGGGGTCATCAACCGCAGTTAGAGCAGTCACTTGAAATAGCAGTTTAAAAAAGGTTCAGGTTTTAGTGCATTTAAAACATCACAGACGTGATTGGTATGGCTATTTAAACGGGATAAAAGAAAAGAAAACAGATTTTCTAAACTCATACTTCAAGTAACAACGCTACCGGAAGTGGTTGACCCAAAAAAAAAAAACATCAATCATTTTTCTTTTTATTTTAACGTGTTATGATATCGAAACCCATCACGTCAGGGGAGTTTCGCCAGCTAATTTAATTTGACTGCGTAGTTTTATTTAGGCAGGATATAAAATTCTGAAAAGTTTCAATTTTTTGTGGTAGGAAGTTTTTTGTGGGGTTTTCGGTAGGAGTACGCCATACATAATCCTCCGTTATGTCCAGATAAAGCGTACCCATGAGGATTTGCCCATGAGAAAAAAAAGGTACTATAACTAGGTTTTGAGCCCCTAAGCACTCAGCCATTTTGAGGTTTTCTTTTTTACCAAGGCCTTAACAAAATACATCAACACAAATATATCAACTGTTTGAAATAAACAAGTTTCAAGTTTCAGTGAGTTCGTAAACCACCTGTTTATTTTCTAAGATTCTATCTAAATTAAAAACGTGAGTTGAGTTAGTACTCATATCAGTGCGGAGCCTACCATCTCCCTCTATGGAGAGCCTTTGTATAGGTAACCGTCGTAAAATAATATATAACTTCCCTCCTTCGGTGGTTGTCAAATCCTAGGAGTGAATCCAAGGACCTCAAAGTTGGAGACTAGACACAGGCTTGCAACTTCTAAAAAAAAATCTAGTCTTTACCATAAATATGACAATATATTCCGTACAGAATGACCGCAACTCGTACAAATTACGGAGGGCAGTAATGTTGGAACAGTACCAATGAAATACAATGCGGATACACCATACGTTTCAATTTGGTTGCATTGGAAGTTGTGGCCCAGAAGCTGCGAGCATCTAGGGCGCATTTAGTGAACGATATGGTCAATTTGAACTCTAAATGCTGTCGCGTCTAAGATGCCAAGTAGTGGTTACATTGTGCTGCTGTAGGATAAACACCTCTTCCCAAATAGAGAAGACATTGCCTACGTTTGTTCACTTTTTGCAATCGGTTTGAGGTTAGTAAGTCTAGATTTTTTCACGATGGTTTCCTTTGCTGACAAGCAATGGTGTAATATAAACTACTATTCTCTTGGCACATAAGTCGCGTAAGTATTAATTACTATTTAAATCTAGAAACGACAGTGCACTTACACGTGCACGTAATTACAATTACTGTTTTAACAATAACAGACGCGCACAAACCTGGCACAACGTCTCATTGTACACGCGCATCTAAATCCTCAATCAACTCTAAATCAAGATCTAATCTCCTAACACTCACAAACAAACAAAATTAATTATAAACAGAAACACACATACAGCATTAATTTCCATCTCAACACGCTTTCTACGAAATTCGTTATAATGAAGACTGTTGAATAATTTCAAATACCTCTCAAATATGCAACTAAACAAATGCACAGTCCTCGCTTGTCATCCCTCTAGTGACGACTCAAACTTAATTCAAGTAAAATAAACTACTTACAACTAAGTTAGATCCACTATCTTTCGTAAGGTCTGGTCGCAGTGAGAGCGGAAACGGGCAAAAATAACAAGTTTTTTTTTATAATATACTATGTGACATACTTGCCACACCATATCCAACCTCTACAATCCTGTAAGCCAGAATCTACAGTGACCAACCAGAAAATGTGATAATAATAATAACACTTATTATGAAGAACGGGACGGTTGATGTGTGTCGGGCATGCCACCGTCCGGGTGAGTCCATCAGACATATTATCTCTGGTTGTTCTCGTCTGGCTAACGGCGAGTAGGTACTAGCACAGGCATAACCAAGTAGCCAGGATTATTCACCAGCAACTTGCTTTGAAATATAAACTTGTAGACTCTGAGGTACCGTATTACAAGTATGTGCCCGACCTAGTTCTCGAAACTGACAAATGTTGTACTGGGATCGGTCTATCATTACTGACAGGACTATTGTCGCCAATAAGCCTGATATAGTGATGATAGATCGGCTAGCGCGCCGCGCAGCAATGATAGTCGATGTTACTATCCCACATAACGAGAACCTCGTGAAAGCTGAGAAAGAGAAACACATAAAATAACTTAGCTTACGAGGTTGTTGACATGTGGAATGTGAGCTCAGCTGTCATTGTGCCGATTACAGTAACGGCCAACGGTCTAATGGCTAAAAGCATCGACCAAAACCTATCGAGGCTTTCGTTAGGCGATCGGATCAAGGGCCAGATTCAGAAGGCAGTACTCCTCGATACGGCTCGCATTGTGAGGAGGTTCCTATCTCTGCAGCCCTAACCACCGGTAGCTTGGACCCTGCTCCCGACACCGACGGACCACTATTTTATATATTTTTTAAGAACTATTTAAAAATATATTTTATAAGAAAAAATAAATGAATAAACGAGATCACCCTGAATGAAATGAAAATGAAATGATATAATCGCATAAGTAGAATCAACTGTATCAGTATACATGTATATCGGCTTCCATTAACTATAAATCTGAAAATTATAAGAAGGGGAGTTTGGCTTTAGGCAAGATAGTAGATTACCACGTAACTGCTGAGGTAGTGGAATAAATATCATTCCAAGAATACGAACGAAATAACAACAGTGCTAGTCAAAATGAAAACATTAATATACCCGATATTACTGCCAAAATAAAGCTGCAATCCAAACAGATTTCTTCTAATTATTCCAACCGAGGAACACACTACAAAAAATTAATCCCATATCTTAAAATCCACTAAAACATTAATAAATTTATTCGCGCCGAAGCACAAAACGACCCCACCCTTACACCACTACTCGACACCAGCTAAACGTAGCCAAACAATGGCAAAAGAGCTCTATTGTGTACGAAATAAGATCCAACACGACTGCATCAGATATGCACTGAGATAACAGGGTGATGTAAATTTAATTAGAAACTTAAGACACTACAGATAGAATGTCTTATCTGTTTCAGTTTTCTCCTGGAACTGGTGAGTCTGGGTGTTCGTTACAGGGAAATTGCTTTCATGAAAATTTCATACGGAGTTCTTGTATTCGGGAGCGCAGGGTTGAAATGGGAAGCGAGGATTTTGGCACAGTTGTGCATTTGTTTATAGGCAGACAGCGACAGTATTTCGTAGGAAAGTAACTAATGAGGGTTTTCATGAAAATTCACGCCACCAGTTGGAGCCGCTTTGACAAGAAGTCTTCCATTTCGACAATGAATATTATGATGACGTTTCATTCAGTCACTAATTAAGAATGTATAGGCGCTTTGACACTTCTGAGAGGTGGCCGGACCTGACGTCTCAGTGCTGCCACCCTTTAATCAATTCTTTCACCTCAATACTAAGTAAAACTTATATAAGGTAAACCATCTAGCTCCCGTGATATTATGTGCAAGTAAAACGTATGCCTATTAAAAGTGACTTGCAATGTCTATTCTATTTTCTACTCACAACCGCAGATTTTCCGTTCAAGCCGGATTCAACGTACCTGAAAAGATACAAAAAATATTAACATAACAAACAAACAAGATATAGATCTAATTATTAACTGCAGTAAAGGAATAAAGATATAAAAGAATACCTACATTAATTTATAACATATGTGGTAAGTTGCAAAACGAAGCTAATCCGATTTATTCTGGCCGGATGTGAGTTACAAGTTATAACATGTTCCATAATATACTTGGGGCTTTCTTTTTAATATCTTTCTCATACATAATATGTTACTTTGGATATGGAAAGATTTTGCATATACATATTATTATATTGGCACAATATATGACATTTTTCACGATTTCAGGTTTGATCCGATCATAAAAGTTGTTCATAATAACTATTATAAAACACCCCTTTTCAGATAGGTACATCACCATTTATAACACCTTGTATAACATTTTAAAGAAGTCACAAATTCACCAACTATTATAGAAACGGCTATTCCAAAACAACACGTGCACTTTGGTTTATTTTTATATATGTATAATGTATGTAGGTATGTACGAGTACATATCCTCGAATGTCTCACTCGATATCTGAATCCCAAAAATGCTAGCATTTTAAAGTTTAAAACTAAAACGAGAATGAATGCCCTCACTTTTTCAAACTACCCTCTAAAACATTAAGCGGCAGAATAATTAAGTTCACTTTCAAAGGATCAAAAGTAGCTAAAGCTAACCAATATCCAGCAAAAGTAATAGGAAATAAACAATCAATGCCACTAGCGTAGCCCTGATACGAAAGCCACAGGATGTACTAGTTGCTAATCGGATTTAGTCTCGGGGAGAACGTCCGTCTCCCGTATGTTTTATGTATGTTAGCATTGTTTGAGTAGGGAGTACACTTTTACTTCATGTGGCCTGCTTTTTATGCTAATCGCAAGCGCAACTTTTTGAAAATATTATAATGTCAAGTGCTCTTTAGAGTCAATATGGGTAGTTTGAAGCCCGAAATTCTGACATCATTGTCTTACAAAGGAATATCGTGTTCAAAATCAAAATATTTTATTTCACATAAACCTACATTATACTTATGGTCGTTTTTATGGAGAAAAGCCGGCAAGAAACTCTAGGGTTACTCTTTTAAAATAATTGGCTTTTACAATATTTTCATATAACTGTGTTAATAGGTATGGGAAGAAAGTGTAGGCATTTCAACAAGTACTTGACAAAATAGAAAATGATAAAAAAAAAAAACTAAAGTGTACTATTAGGCCTACAACATTCTCACACTCACAAAATAGAAAAGAATCTATATAAAAGATAAATCCTACTATCCTACTAATATCATAAATGCGAAAATTTGTGAGGATGGATGGTTGTTTGTTACTCTTTCAAGCAAAAACTACTGAACGTATTTTGATATATGAACGCGTTTTGGGGGACTGTCTTATGTAATTTTGATGTTCGAAAAGTGCCGATTCTCAGCCTAGTTTGAATAAATGACTTTTGATTTTGGTTTTGATTTTGATGAAATTTGGCACAAAGATTAGTTTACAAACTGGATTAACACATAGGGTACCTACTTTTTATCCCCATATTCCAACGGGTTTGAGACTTACGCGGGTGAAACCGCGGGGCGCTGCTAGTAAAATAATAAAAAGAAAAACCTATTTAAACCAAATGACATGATTGCCATTACAACTACAGTAACAACCTTGTTACCCAGTAACTGGGTTGTGGAGGTCAGATAGACAGTCGCTCTATGTAAAATACTGAAATTCAGCTGCATCGAGTTAGACTGGGAGCCGATCCCAACATAGTTGGGAAAAGTCTATGAAGATGATGATGATAATTTCGAGTGCACGAACAAGTAACGCTTTTGTTTATAACCAAGTATTGGAAGGATAGACAATGATTTGGCTCAAAATTTCTAGTCTAATAAAAGAGAGCTCAGATAGTTAACTGAAAACTTTCACACGAGTAAAAGCTACAAGCAAACTTATACTTTCTGGAATATCCAACTTGGGAGGACAGTTATCACTATAGAAACATTAGTTTCGACAATAACCACAGAAATAACACCACTAACTCCATTGACGAATGAATCTTTTCGTAGGACATGTAAGAACAAAATGTACAGCATATGTATCAGAAACGTGTGGTCAAATTTAAGTGTGGTCTGTACCACATCCATATAATACATTTGACCACAACTTTCTGATATTTGAATGAATAAAGCAATCACGCACTTGAAGTAACCGGTTTCTTAGCAAGTCTAACTTCAGACAATTCCAGGAATGTTGCCAGAGTAAAGAAGATTACAGTTGCTAAGACAGATTTATCCACAAGATTCAGCAGCGAGTGCATTCCTAACCTAAATATAAGTGGCACACAAAGTGGGTAGTCGAACTTACAGTAAATTGAATTTAAATCCTCTCGTATCTGGGTATGTTTTATGTATATCCCTTCGCGTTGTTTTAACTGGGAATCCTTTACTAAACCAGAGGTTTAGTAAAGGATTTTCAGTTACATTATTGCATTATGTGGATGCAAATGTTTGTGAATGTGTAGTGTGTGTTTGTTAATGGAAATAAGCCGTTAATCAGATGGTTTTAACAAAGTCAATCATTGTGTAAATAACGTTCTCTGATAAAATTGGACTCATGTCTAATTGTGACAGAAGAAATTTCTATCTAGTTTTTTTTTTGTACATCAATGAAAATCCTGAAGAACTTTGATTCATTAAATTCCACGGATCCAACTTATCATCTGCCTAGCCTTTACCGAACTATGTAAGGGTCGGCTTCCAGTCTAACCGAATGCAGCTGAATACCAGTATTTGAAATGGAGCGCGTGCCTATCTGACCTCCACAACCCAGTTACTGGGCAATACGATACCCCTTGTGAATGACAACCGGGACCAACGGCTTAATGTGCTTTAAGAGGGGGTCTAGGTATGTAAAGATGGTCACCCATCCACGGACCGACCGCGGCAAGCGTAGCTTAACCTGATCGAACAACCCGTGCGGCTGTTAGGTATTTCTCAGCTACGAGCCCCTTCCACGGATCTAATAGAATCTTATTGATTTTTTTCGATTTTGTTTCGAACACTTCTGGTTGAAAGTTTTGTTGACATCATCATCCATGATCATCACCCACAGCACCACTTCAGCTTCACCCACTGCTGGGCAAATTGTAACCAGCCTTGAATTCGATCAGCCTATCCCATATCTCATTGGTTTATGATTTATCCAAGCTGTACAAACTAAGTATAAATAATACTCTCTCTCACCGATGTTACCGATATCGATTGTTTGCTGTTGTTGTAATGTATGTCACATTACAACAACAGCAAACATTCGATATCGGTTGCATCAAAAGCTTTGTTTTAATCGGATTTCGAGCTTCCTATCTTGTGCCGGCATTATTTCCGATAGAATGGATATCCTGCTTTACTTAGGTTTTTCTCGTTTCTTTTGATGGTGTTTGCAGAAAGGTTTTATTATTATATACGTTTTGTATCACACACTTACAATGTTATTGCCATTCATTATGACAATTCAACAATATTCTTTGCGTTATTTACGTTGCCAAGCAGACGAATTGTTCAAACTTATAAAGCAATGGATTAGAAGTTTCCTTCAAAATACTTCGGAACGTGATTAAAAGCGTATTACGCAATTGGGATTGCAATCTTTCCTCTTTGAGAAAGCCAATATGAAAAATAAATATCAGTCGGCGATGCATATAAATTCATCATCGAATCATAGATATTATGGCTTTATGATGCTGCCAACAACAACCTATTTAGAAACAACATTATTACAATTCTGTTCCCGCCAAAACATTGCCTCGGTCCCGCGTTGGGCGCCAATTCATCTTGCGTGTTGTAATAATTAAACGTCAAACTAGTACGAATTGACATAAAATAGATTCTCTATTTGATGGCTTCCCGATTCTATTATTAACGATTAATTTAACAGGGCTCGCACTCCGTGAAATACTAAGCTTGATTCGGCTTTTGTGATTAGTTAGGGTATAAATAGAAACGCGTAAAATGGCCAAAATAATAGTCGTACCTAATTTATGGAATGAAAGGAATTGAACAATTTATATTGGACAATTCCAAATAGGTACATTTGACTGATTAATCCGTCTACCATATTTATTATCTCGTTAATGGCGGCCGAAGACAAAATTAGGAACTGAAAGGAATGCACTTGTTTGACGGTCAGATGTATGCAGGTAAACGAAGTAAACAGACTCGAATGAGAACCAAATTAAATAGAAAAAATACTTTTACCATCAATAATAAAAACACACAACAAACATCCACACATTAAACAGCCTCACGTAGAAACAAACAAAACAGAATTACCGAGTCATTTTGCCGGTCCCGTGTTGGGCGCCAATACATCTTACCCGTTGCAATAATTAAAAGTCAAACTTAAACTAACCTAACTATACGGAAAAGGTGTAAGTTTTTTCAGTATTATAATAAGAAACGCAAACAGAACCTAGTTAGCGAAGAATAATTACTTTCACTCTATCAATAATAAAAACACGTATCAAACAGCGTGAAATCGAAACAAACAAAAAAGAATTACGCGCCATTCTGCCGGTCCCGCGTTGGGCGCCAATTCATCTTACCCGATGCAATAATTAAATGTCAAACCGGCACGCATCGTCGGGCAAATTGTTTCGCCTTCACAACTGCACGTTGGCTTTTGACATCGTTCCTATATTAATTACCTGCCACGTTTTGTTATTGAGTGTGAAAACTATGCTCTTTTATGAGGTTTACCGTTAATTAACTTTTAATTTATTGGCTTACGATACGGATGTGGTGTGTCGACACTTTTGTGGAAACCTGTAAAGATTTTTCCATACGTCTCACACGTAAGGAAAAAGGATAAACAGCTTTCCTAAAATTCTTTATAATTTATTTCGTTACGTCAGTCATAGTGACTATAGAGCAATATCTTCAAAGAAACTCGGTTTAGAAAAGAGTATGCTGTTAAAGGAAAACTAACACAAACGAACTTAAAGTTCCATCTATAAAATAAAATCAATTGCCGTGCGTTAGTCTGGCAAAAACTAAAAAATGGCTCAAACGATTTATTTTGTTCGCCTCAATACTGTGGTGGTTTAGGAAAAACCCAAAGGAACAGCCGAAAAATCGAAAAAATCTAAATTTTATATCGATCGCAACTCAAGTTCACGGGGTCACACCTAGTAAAAATAAATAATAATAATAATACCAACCTAATGTTGCCACTGTAGGGCAAAAGCCACACACATTTCTCTTACAGAGAAGGCATTAACAACACGCTTGCTCAAGACGGGTAAAGAACTTACATATCTTCTATACACAAAATAAAAACCAATTGCCGAATGTATGTAAGCGCATCACTTCAGAAAGTTTGTACCTATTTGGCTAATTCTTCTTTTGTTGTGTTTGTAATTGTCAGGACAAGGGTTGTATGAATGAAAATGTTTGAAGAGTTGCCGGGAAAATTGGAAAATTCGGGAAACCGGAAAGCACATTTTCTATTGGAATTTTGTATCAATTATTGAAATTTGTGTCTGCCTGATCAGCTAGTTAAATATTATATTAATTGGTATTGAATTTATGTATATATCTCTAGTTTGCCATAGCTGCCATGTATGACCTAAATTTTATGAAACGAACCAACAACGAATATAATAAATGTCATACGGTTTTAAAAATCGAACATGCTATTTTTCACACGACTATTCTATCTGGCGTAAAGTGCTACAGCAATTTTATGTTTAATAATGGAAGTATATTTGAAAATAGAACGGTATCATTTCTCTCACTGTAACAAAGGTAGATAGTGCAATACTATTTCATACATGTATTCTATTTCTGCAATCATGTGGGTGTTGATTGATCCGATTACAACACGTGGAGCTCTAGGTTTATATATTGATAATTATCTTATTTATAGACTAGAAACTGCTTTGCTCCAGGAATTATAGAAGTAGTTTATTGTCCAGGTTAACACAAGGTTGTGACGACATGAGTAGCTTAAAATATTACCTACAGCTATATAGGTTATAAGGCATTATTTGCCAATTAGTACCAAACATCTTGGGGGTTGGGGTACAATTTTCACAACTGGAAGTGAAAGAAGTGGTCTAGTGTGTATCAATATATAGGGTGACTGGTAATTAATGACCGATACTTAAACACATGATAGTACTCATGATAACAAACAACTTTTACACTGGGACCAAACCTGAAATCGCGAAAAAAAATCAGCTGTCCCATACATTAATGTTGGCATAACTAGTCAAAATGTAGGGAGCAGCAGATTTTTTTTTCGCGATTTCGGTTTGGTCCCGTAGTAAAAGTTCATCATGACGTGTTTTTAAGTATCGGTCACTAATTACCAGTCACCCTATATACAGGCTTATTGGTAAAACACCAACAACTTCTTAAGGAGTCATTGTACTCGCGTTCAGCACATTTATGTTCGCATAATTCGTCAAAATGTACTGAACAGCTGATTTTTTTTTTGCGATTTCAGTATTGGTCTCATAGTAAAAGTTGTTCATAATGATGAGTACAATGACCCCTTAAGAGGTTGTTGGTGTTTTACCAATAACCCTGTATAGGGTCAAATTAAATTAGGTAACGAAACGCCGCAGTCGTGATGGGTATCGATATCTAAATACAACAAAATAAAATTGATAAAAATTTGATGATTGTTTTCGGGTGCAATGACCGCAGGTAGTGTTGTTACTTGAAGTGTGAGTTGATAAAATCTGTTTTATCGTGTTGAAATATCGATACCCATCACATCAATGAAGATTACAAAAAAAAAAAACTGAATTTTAAACTGATATTTTAAGGCGGTGCTATATGTAAATTAGGCTGGAACTGAAGAAGTTTAAAACCTTTTTTCTCCATAACCCGTACCACAATGATCTTTAAAAAAAATATATGTTAAACTACACAATAAAACACATGTCCCCTTCACTTAGAAAAAAATAAAAAACAATTTTAAATATCATTAACATACATGAAAAGTAACCCCTGTTTTAGAAATATAAAACCTTTTTTCTTCGAGACTATTAATCGCTAGGTTTTTTTATAGTCATCATGATATTACACAATACAATACCTAGGGAATCCTCGGCTTATTTTTTTAAATAACTTTTCTAATTACTTATAGTCATTATTTTTTATATAAATCGACATTCAATCGCGTGAGCAACCCCTCTGTCGCCTATTAATTTAGTGCGGGATGAGACGCAGTGCTGAACGGACCTGTACAACTTTTTCCCGCATTTTTTCGTTGGTGACAATACCATTAGAAAGTATTGTAAACAAATACCTACCTCGACCACAAGCGACCAATACCTACCTCCTATCTGACTCCGGGTGGATTTTAAAGGGGAACAATAAAACTTAATAAAAAACTTATTCCAAGGTATAATGAGATACTGAAAATCCAAGTTTTCTTTTTTTATGTATAGTATTGATTGATAAAGTTATTTTATTTTTATTTTGAGTCTAAGGGTAGTTTATGGTAGATACGAGTTAGTTAAAACAATATTTAAGCAAAAATGTCAGATAGGAGGTATTGCTTGCTTGCAGTCGACCTACTTATTTTGTTGATTTTGATAGTTTTTGTGTGTGTAAATATTAGAGTAGTTTTTAGTATATAGTTAGTAATACTACATAGGAAATATTTGTGTTAATATAAGTTTATTTATAAAATCAATATGGGTGACAAAAAAGACGCACTAAGCATAATTTGAAAATAAAATACAAGAGGAGAATAAAAAGAATGAAACGGTAAGTAATTTGAGTACCTATCTAACATTTTACTAGTAACCATCAATCAAGCGTTTTGATAAAAAGATATAGGTAGGTACGTATAAGTAATATGCGTACCTAAGCAGGTACCTACCTATCAGCTGCTTATACTTACCTACCTAGGTACCTTTCGTCGCCAGAACGAGAAACTGTTTTCGTTTCGAATTTGCCAACGGAAATTCGTACGTGTTTAATGGCAACAAGGTATAGATTCCCAACGACCGGGCGGCATTACGACACGGCGGCACAGTAACGACATAACGAGCTATAGATTCGCATGCAGTGAATCTATAGCTTGTTACTATTAGACACGTGCGAATTTACGTTGGCCAGAGTTTCGCTAGCTAATTTAATTTGACCCTGAATATGTGTCGCAGCTAACTAGTTTATCGTGTTTAGATATCGATACCCATCACGTCTGCGGAGTTTCACTAGCTAATTTAATTTGACCCTGTATATGTGTCGCAACTAACTAGTTTATCATATTTAGATATCGATACCCATCACGTCTGCGGAGTTTTGCTAGCTAATTTAATTTGAACCTGTATATGTGTCGCAGCTAACTAGTTCATCATGTTTAGATATCGATACCCATCACGTCTGTGGAGTTTCACTAGCTAATTTAATTTGACCCTGTATTATTACTCATCGCAATCAGATTGCTAATACAGGGTAATAATTAGGCCAGCCACATACAGTCGGAATTCCGTTTCGAAATATCGTTTGGGAATTTCGAAAGCAGCAAACCCATACAAAATCACGCACAGACTACCATGCGTAATTTTGAATCGGAGAAAATTTCGAACGGAGGACTACTTTTACGTGTGTGATAGATCCTTGATCTTGCATGGATTTGCTGCATTCGAAAATTCCGAATCGATGTTTCGAAACGGAATTCCGACAGTATGTGGACTTTTTTTGTCCATCCTCTTTGGACCCCATGGATGTAACCTGCAGATTGCGACTCTCGGACTACAAGGGGTCGAAAAGTAACGAGGTTGGCGAGTTTCATAGGACCCTAAAGTTATAAGCAAATCAAATGACATATTTTAAAATTGGATAAACGTAACCCTTTTATAAGTAAACGTGGATGAACGTATACAATATAAGCTACAGTATTTTTTAAAGCCATCAGTATTTCAACTGAATTTTATATTTTACTTTGTTTTAGGGGAACTGAAGAATTATCGATTGGTAGACGTATTGTAAACATCAGTAATTTTTTTAAATCACTCCAAGAAATATCAAGCCACGGACCATTGGACTGCGGTTTAAAGTCAATAGAAATCGTATCTGAACGTTTGACAGGTTTAATGAATAAATTAAAACTGAAATGTCTTTTATGTAACATGAGTTTTATAATAGAGGGAGACAACACCCCAGAAGAAATGAATTTAAACACATGTGCCGTAGCTGGGGCAATAGCAGCAGGATGTAGACATACGCAACTTCTGAAAATTACGTCAACTCTAGGACTTCCTGAGATCTCACAAAAATTATTCACCTTTCATATGGATATAGTAAACAAAACGTGGGAATCGGAAGCGTTAAGATCTTTGAACGAAGCTGCTGAAGAGGAAAGATGTGCTGCCGTTGAAGAGGGTAAAGTAAATGCAAAGGGAATACCGATAATTGATGTCATTGCTGACGGATGTTGGGGAAAAAGATCATACAAGAAAAACTACTTCTCACTGTCAGGAGCAGCAGCCATACTTGGTAAACGTAGCAATAAAATATTGTTCATGGCTGTCAAAAATAAGTTCTGCTACATTTGCGCTAGAGCAGAAAATAAAGGAATCTCGACAAACAAATCATATTTGTTATAAAAACTATACAGATAATATTTTATGTGTTTTACATAAAAATCCTAGTAATATTATAAGTGGAAACGTATTGCTGTTTGTTTGTTTTATAAATTAACTAAACGTAAATGGTTCGCCTTATTATTTTGAAATCAAACTAAATATCTATTATATAAAAATGGTAGAGGTAACCCATTAGAGAACTAAAGCCGTAATATAGGTTTTGTATACTGAAAGCTACATTATTATACTTTTTGTCTTCATTTACAGGACCATCTATCGGCATGGAGTCAACGATTATTGTCGAGGGATTTAAGAAAAGCATAGAAATGCACAATTTGATATATGGCAGAATTATATCAGATGGTGACGCCAACACATATTCAAAGCTTTTGCAAGAAAGGCCGTACGAAAATTTAACAATAGAAAAAATTGAATACCGAAACCACTTGCTGAGGAATTTTTGCAACAAACTGCAGAGTTTTACAACAGACACGAAATTTCTAATACGGTTCATAAAACTCCTAGCAAAGAAAAGAATATTAACCATGCGAAAAGTAGTAGTAACTGCAATTGCAAAATACAAGCATACTGATAATGCAATGCAACTCCATGCTGATATAATGCTTGCTGCAGAACATGCTTTTAGCCAACATACCACGTGCAAAGGATACTTTTGTGGCAAACTAGGTGAAATAGAAGATATTGACAAAGACTTTCATACAGACACTCTGTGCCAAAAAATAAAATTAATATTATCACAGCTAGCGGCACACTCACTCATTTTTTTGCACGATGTCGACAGCAACTCTCTCATAGCGTTGTTGCTAAATTCATAGGTGGCAAAAGGATAAACTTTGCTCAAAAATATCAATATCAGATGAGATGTAATACTGCGGCTCTATCATTTAACACAAGAAAACCTTTGAGCATCTTGCATAAATGTATTGTAGGTAGAAGTCCAAAAGGACAAATACATAAAGTTGAAATGAACAGAATAAAGCGACAGATAAGACCTAAAAAATATACAAAGAATAAAAGAAGAACATTGGAAAATCAAAACGCCTCTTCCATCAATTATGGACAGGATTGCGCGAAACCCGATATGTCAAAGGAAATGCTAGAGGAATCGAAAAGAATATTTTTGAAAAATTTAGAGAAGAATGAAGATGAAAGAATAAGAATTGAAACAGGTACAATACTTCAAAGTGAGTCAAGTGAATGACTCGAACTAAGAAGAAATTAACTGACGGCTTCAAAGGACATGTAATTTTTTTGTATGGAGGCTGGGCTTGCTATTTGAAACGAGAAGTGATTATATTTTTATGAAAGTACATAAATTAAGGAGACTTAGGGTATTTTTTAAATTTTTTTTTAGATCACCTATCTTTAGTTATTATATTTTTAAATAATTATAAATAAAAAATTAAATTGCAACCCACAGTAATTATTAGTTTTGGCAACATTATTCTGTTGTATGTCATTAATGTCATGTGTCAAATTCAAACATCTGTCAAGTGTCAAATTAAATTAAATGCCAATGCGCAGTGTTGCCATTTTATACGGATTTTTCCGTATTTGTACGGATTTTGAAATCCTAATACAAATAAATCATGCATGGATTTTTATACGAATTTACGTACAGATAGATCGACCTCAGGCAGATGCAGTACAGAGCAGAGCATATTCCGATATTTTTTTTTGTAGTATTCATTATTAATGATATTTTAGTCTATCTGTCGGAATTGTTATTTTCATTTCGTGGCAATAGCACATAATAGGGCCGTAACCGTAATAAAAATGAGATATGGAGAATCCCGTGCCATAATTCACGTTCGAAACCGTGAATCAAGACAATAGCTGTAAAAGCTGTCTTGTTCTATTGTATGCGAAATGAAAGAGAAAGGTTATTAGTTTATTCATTCAATCTTTATAGTTTCAACAACTCTCAAGTCCACTTTCCACTATGGGATATAATGTAATTTATGATGAGATGTAATCATCTCAAGATATAGATTAATATCGCTCACCGTACTTTTAAATGGAACCGTTTCCACTGAGATGTAATATACAGGGTTATTGGTAAAATACCAACAATCTCTTAAGGGGTCATTGTACTAATCATTATGAACAACTTTTACTATGGGATCAAACCTGAAATCGCGAAAAAAAAATCAGCTATTCATTACATTTATGTTCGCATAATTCGTTAAAATGTACTAAACAGCTGATTTTTTTCGCGATTTCAGGTTTGGTCCCATAGTAAAAGTTGTTCATAATGATGAGTACAATGACCCCTTAAGAGGTTGCTGGTGTCTTACAAATAACCCTGTATAACTCACAGTGGAAAGGCCAAACGCGGGATATAATATATATTATATCCCATAGTGGAAAGTGGGCTTTACTCAGCAGCACCTACCTGTTTGGCCCGAATTTCACTTCGTCGTTGTAGTATTAGTGCAATAAATAAGTGTACTTTAAAAACAATGCCTGGAGATGCAAAAAAATCACGCATAATGCAGCGCTTCAACGAAGATTGGTTGACAAAATCTACTTTCAATCAAGGTTTGGCTCACACGTAGCAAAAAGGGAGATATATTTATAAAAACAACCTTTAGGGAAATCTGTTAAAGAATATTTCAGACATGTTTAAATGGTGAATAAAGATGTGTATTAATAATCTTAATACTTTTATTTTTATAAGGAATTCATATGGAATTTTATTCAGATTGGTAGTACGGATTTTATACGGATTTTTTAAGTGAAAATGTAGATTTCAAGCCTCCTCCATATGGCAATACTGAATGCGTCTAACTAAGTACGCAACGGATATTTTTGATTTAGCAAGTTTGTTGTTTTATCTTATTTCAGCAGACGACCCTTAATTACGACGACCTTTTAATTTGGATACACTTACTGCACACGATTTTAACACTCACGACCGGCGATACTGGCCAACCTGATTTCTCCCACGAACTTGGATTTTGCACACGAGTTTAAGGTTAGTACCTATTTTCTATGCGATGGGATTCGACGATTCTAGCAAACGACCGAATCAAGTCGTAGTCATAGAATAATCCATAGTCTTGTGGCTATATAACAAGTACTTCATAAGTTCTGTTGCGTCCAGATTTGCCGTAACACAATTAATTGATTACCGTAGACTGACTCTTCACAGGCTCTGAAACCACAGTACAACACTAATGTTTTTATCTTTCATGTAATCTTCACCATCATGCCCCGCTGCATTAATTGCTGGATTGCTATTCCAATTACACAACCATATCGGTACAATGCAACACATTTGGATCTTGAGATTATCTCTGTATTAGAAGAATGGATTGCCAGACAGGTATGTAGCTAAAATCTGCATACCCTAAAAACTAGATACCATGTTATCCACTCAGCAGTTTTATAATACTGATTTTCATTTGCATAGTGTATTTACAGTTAATCATTCCTCATTTGTGCATGTTAACAATAGAAAATGGGTTGGGTTATGCTCAGGCTCATGCAAACGTTGAGTTACCTTATTAGCATATTCATAACCATCATCAACTTAAAAAAGAGTATAAAATATTAACAAATTCCTGTAGTTATAGATTAATATATGAAGTATTTCTTGTTTTAGGTAATCGATGAAGACTACCTATGTCACGAGTGTGTTAGTCTATTGATTCTTGAATCAAATAACAGGAATGAAGGCAATGTAGGTGAACGTCAATTTGGCCATGACTCAGTTTGTGTATGTTGTGGCATATCAATTGCCAGAAGAACTGGGAGACGCTCTCATCAACTAAATTATGGTGCTGCTGAATGGATTTATTCCGCCAATATAATCAGCCCTCTTGTTGTAAGTGTACTTGCTTGTTGTATAGTTTATTCCAACTAAAATAACTCTAAATAATATAGTAATATCAAAATAATTCAGCTGCAATTCAAGCTTAACCCACATTAGAATTACTAAACTAATTGTGCCTTCAATTGCAGATGCCTTCTAACGCCCGGGCATGTAATGCTTGTTGGCTAAGGGCTCATCGGCAACCACCACCACCTGCAGAAAGTCGATCCGGATTATTCACAATGAGTATTGCCAGCACAGATAATGATGAGATTCCGCAAGAACCAAATCCATTCATCAGTGGATCCAGCTCTGTAGTGGAGCCTCCCAGTTCTGCCAGCACAGACATTGAAAATGTTCTCCAAGAACCAGTTGTAAGCCTTACATTAGATGGTTATAGGCGCACTCCAGATACCACTACTCATTGTTTTGTTCCGGATTGTATGAATCACGAAAGGAAACGTGTGCCATTGTTTTTAAAGAAAAATATTCTCACACATCAAAAACTGTACATCACTAAAAATGCACGGCTGTGTGAAGAACATTTAAGTTTATATAATTGGGACTTTCTTGCTGAATTTGAATTCGTAACTGAATTCAGTCAGCTGCATATTACTGAAATGCTTGACTTGTTACGGAGGAATGTAAATAACACTATAGACTTTGAAAATGTTGAAAACATGAATAATACTACTTGTCGATACTGGACAGGCTTGACTGTTTTGAACTTTCTGGCAATATTAACTTGCATACCTCAATTGTCCAATTTATGTAGAAAGCCTAAAACAGCACTTGGTATGTATTTAATAAGAATACGGACTGGAGAACCTTTTCGACGCATTGCCTCTTTGTTTCTTTTATCAACTTATACAGTCTGCCAGTATGTAAAGAAGACCCGTAGCTGCTTATTGGAATCATATGTACCTTTACATTTGGGCATTAGTAATATCCCAAGAACAAGCTTGTCCAGTAGAAATCTTTTGATTCCACAGGGTCTATTTGGTACACAGGAAAGTAATCCTATAGTAATCTTTGATGGCACATATATATATTTGCAAAAGTCGTCTAACTACCTATTCCAAAAAAAAACCTATAGCTTACATAAATATGCCAATCTATTGAAACCTTTTATATTGGCAACCACAGATGGATTTATTTTAGACGTTTATGGTCCATATGCGGCTACAACATCTGATGCCCAGATAATGAATGAACTTTTCTCACCCAGTGGTGCTCTCAGAAATTATTTTAGAGACAATGATGTGTTTTTGCTAGATAGAGGGTTTCGGGATGCTATAGGACTACTTACCTCTTTAGGATTCTCAGTACATAAGCCAGAGACTCTAGATGTAGGTGAAACACAATTGTCCACGATAAAAGCAAATAAATCTCGACTTGTAACCTTGTGCAGATGGGTAATTGAAGTAGTGAATGGTCGGTTTAAACGTGATTTCAAGATGTTCAGAAATAAATATTTTAATGTTGCATCAAGAAACTTAATGAACGATTTTAGAATTTGCGCAGCCATATTAAATAATTTCCATCCGCTTATAACCAACCGTTCTGATGCTCAAGCAATCTTAGACAGAGCAATACAAAGAGTTAACATGCCGAACTATTTAGGTGATTATGTGCTTGATCATCAATTAAATAGACGCCGAGCCAGTTTTATAAGAATAGATGATGCTCAATTACCACAAATAAATATGTTCCCTGTAATGGAAATGTCAGACTTGATTTTGTTTAGTCTTGGAATTTACCAAATAAAGCAAGCCAGATCATATTACGGGGAGCATATTCGTGCAAATGGGACATTTTTGGTTGAAATAAGTGAAAGCTTAGAAATCACAAATGTCCCAGGCATAATGCCATCACATGAGACAGTATTATTAAGAGGCAGGATCAGGTCAAGACATCAAAGCAATAAAGTATATTATACTTATGTGTTGATAAAATTAACTGAATCAAATAGTTGGGAGGAGAGAATTTGTGAATATTACTGCAGCTGTATAGTAGGGAAGCGAACTGTCGGAAGCTGTGCTCATGTAATGACGATCGTATGGTATCTTGGGTGGGCTCGGCATCAAAACAACATATTACCGCCTGCACAGTTTCTTGACAATATAATTGTAAGGGAAGATGTTGAAAATGAAGAGGTAGAATAAATATATCTTCATTAAACTATTAAGTAATATAATAGACATCGTAGCCCCCTATCTAGCTGTTACAATTACTGTTAATTACAATATGTTGATTTAGGAACTTTTCCTGACTTCATGGAAAGTAGTAAGGTCATACCGTTGTTTAAATCAGGTAATAAAAATGACGTTGGCAATTTTAGGCCTATTTCTATCCTACCTGCATTTAGCAAAATATTTGAAAGGTTGCTAACACCCATATTTATAAACAAGTAAAAGTGATTACTTCAGTAAAAGTAATTATATTTGCTTGAAGTTAGAACTGTCAAAGGTTACAATTCTTAGCCAAGTAATAGTCACCATTGTCTTTACTTAAAAATTGAGAACTCGACCATTAATTTTGCAATGGAACGTTGATTTACTCGAGTAAGTAACGTACATTACTCGACTATATAATAAGATTTTAAAATGACGAATTCTATCACAAAGAAATTACTAGTCTTGTATTGTCTTACTTTACAAAGAAATTATTTAGCAGCAAGTAATTGCTTGTTTATAAATACGGGTGTAAGACATTTTAATTTAAATAGCCTCCTTCATGATGAACAATATGGCTTTACAAAAGGTCGTTCACTAAGATGCGGGTGTTGCTCTGCTGAAACACATATTTATTTTAGTATTTTCATAGCGCTATGTCCTACGTTATTCTGCTCTGGGGCAAAGCCGCTGACATTCAAAATATATTTGTTCTTCAAAAAACGAGCTGGTCGAGCAATTTACCAGCTAGGTGCCAGAGTTTCTCTGAGAGTTTTTTTTTTTAAATATATTCGTATTCTCACGGTGGCATCACAAGTCATCTTTGCCAACATCTTATATGTTTAGGGTAAACTGGGGTTACTTTGATAAGAACTTTCGACTTATGAAAAACTTATTTTTATAATATGTAGGTACATATTTGCTAGATTTTCCCAATCTAACCTTTGTGTGGGTTTTGTTTTGTAAGCATACTATTCTATCAACGACTACCTATACTTAAACGACCGCCGCCGTAAGGAAAAAAGACATATCTACAGAAATATTGAAATGAAGAAAAAACATATTTTCTCCCATTTAAACAATAAGATACAAAGGCAGATGCGTCTTTTAATAGTAAGAATTATTAGATTTTCTTCATGTTTACGCCAATTTAAAAATGCTGGTAGATGCGTATTTTTTGCTGATTTCGAATATGTAATTAACTCTTATTTAAGCAAAAAGTCAGATACGTCTTTTTAGGGTTCCGTACCAAAATGATAAAAAGGAACCCTTATAATTAACCCTTAGACTCAGTCTGTCTGTCCATCTGTCTCCGTTGTGTGAAGAACTACTAATGCTATCAACTTGAATTTTGGAAAAGTTTTAGATGAAGTTTGCCCAACTATTTTGCAAATAAGAAAGAAAAAAAAATAGATTTCATTTGCAGTCCCTGTTGCAAATGAAATCTATTTTTTTTTCTTTGGCGTCTTAAAGGAAAGGGAAAGGGGGGTCTTAAAAATTCGAAGGGGGCTACTAGGGCTGCTATTTGCGCATTCTCAAACATTTTTTTTCTCTTTTTTAAGCCGGATAGTTTTCGACTTTTGATGAAAAATGTAAAAAAAATCTGAAATTATCCTGTGTGATACAAGTTTATGTAAAGATTACAGGATTAATAAAACGATAGCTCTAAATAGCATACTTCTTTATATATGATGGTACGGAACCCTCGGTGCGCGAGTCCGACTCGCTCTTCACCGGTATTTTTCCTTATGACGGCAGAATAGTAGATCGCTGTGATTAATTCAAAACAATGTTTATGTTCTTTCTCCAGAATTAGGTTATCTTCAGATATGTTATATGAGTTCATATGATTATTTAATTGCCTGTAAAAGTCAATTTATTTTAATTTAATTTTTATTTATCATTGACATAATCTACTCATTACAATGTCTTATGAGTGGTATTGCAATATGTGGTTAGCTAGTGAAGGAGTAGTGAGCTACTGGAGGAGCTCGTGGCTAAGTAATAACAGCCGCAAGGGTCGATCCATCAGGTTAAGCTACGCTTGCCGGGGTTGGTCTGTGGATGGGTGACCATCTTTTCATACCGAGACTCCTCCGTGCCTCGGAAAGCACGCGCTTAACGTGCTTTCCGAGGCACGGAGGAGTCTCGTTGGTCCCGGCTGTCATTCGTCGATCTTTCATGTCATGCTCCCTTAGATGTCACTGCTTGCTTTATTTTACTTAATACTTACTACCTATTGAAAGAGCACAGAGAGCAATTTTAAAAGTAGCAAACTTCCATCCCTTTCTCTATCCTGCAGATCTGCTATACAAATCCTGTAACGTGCTGACTGTTCGCCAGCTTTTTATAACGCACTTGGTATTAAAACAGCACACCGTGCTCTCCTATAACATTGAAAGTACTAATAAGAGACGGAATGATATTGTATGTGAGTCAAATGCATCCTCTAAATATGTTTTTATAAACAGATTTTATACATTATTAGGCCCATTTCTGTACAATAAATTAAATAGGAAAATAAGTATATATAAATTAAATAATTACGGCTGTAAAAAGATTATTCTGCAGTTTTTACTTAGCATATCATACAGTGAGACACAGGATTTACTTGTTGTCTGTAAATAAAACATGTTAGTCTTTTAAGTGTTAATTTAAATATGTAAATATTAGTTTCTATTTTAGTCTTCTCCATTGTTAATTTTATATTTTAAAATTTTAATCGCCTTTCTAGTTTAAATACAGGTTCTACCTAGTTCAGGCAAATGAGCAATTGTGCCCTCTATAATTTTTAAGTTATTGTAAATCTGCACCATTTTTAGAAATAAACGATATTATTATTATTATTTTATCATTTTGTAACTTCGAGTTACGGCTAGGTACATATAGCTATGATATGTAAGTGGGGACGCGCTATAAGCCTGGAAGCTTTTTATTTAGGTATAAAGTTCTGTTTACGTTTCTAGTTTTGTATTTTTACTTCTGCTTGAATATAGTTGTATAGTTTTCGATATTTTTTTGTTGTTATATTGGCGTGTGCTAGCTGACTTATGGCAAATAATTTAATTTAATTTAATGTTCTGTGTCGCCTTATGTACCTAAATTATTTTGCATACCATTGTATAGAAGCTTTTTTTTTTAACTGAACAGACAGCTGTGCTGTTGGGGAGTTTGTTGCGCCACTTCTTCTCCTCAGCTAAAGCACTAGGAAGTGGTGAAGGGCGGGCGTTTTGGGGGACTGTCTTATGTAATTTTGAAAGTGCTGATTCTCAGCTCATTTTGAATAAATGACTTTTGATTTGATTATAAGCAAATACATTATTGTTTTATTTCTCTACCTAGTACAAATGTACACGTATTCCGGCTTGCTGGAGCGACTATTAACAAAAGGCTAACAGATCCAATCCAGTCGTAGTCTGTGTCAGGTTTAATGATCCGCCTTGGAAGAGATGCATAACCATCAGTAGTCAGTATACAGTTTACCAACTACAAAGCCCCAAATTGTAGGAGAAAATAAGGATATTTGGTAGAGTCCGTGCGTGATAAGTTGAGACCTGAACATGGTTTAAATATAAAGATTTAGATATTCTAATGCTGCGCTGTTCCCGAGTAAGATTAACTATGTTAGTTAGTGTCCACTTTTTTTTTTTTAACACAGCCTATGTGACTTGGGAACAGTGCAGCATTATAATATCTAAATATTAATGTTTAGTATATTTAAACAGCGCTCAGGTCTAAACTTATCTATCGTGCATGTGTTGTATATATAATTAATCATCCTTATTATAAATTATTATATTGTAAATAATAGCACTTTTGCGATAACACAATTTCGCTAATAATAAATAAAATAAATTCAGACCATTACTGTCTGTATGCTGGGCACGGGCCTCTTCTCAGAATGAGTGTTAGGCTTCCACTACGCTGGCCTGGTGCGGGTTGGCGGACTACACACCATTGAGGACTTTAGCAATTGTCCCACCACTGGCGATGAACGAGTAGCAAGTAGAACTAGCAACTGAAAATGAGTTGGGAACAGCGAGCAGCGAGTGTGTAGTTCCGTTAGTTTTGTCGCTGGGCTATCAGTGAGTGTCCGAGTGCGACGGACGATTCCCACAGTTTCAGTTGACTAAAGCAAGTAAATATTCAAACTCATCTCTACTAAAACAGTGATAGTTGTAGTAATTGATCTGAATTCATAATATGTACACTCAGATCTGCACTCTAGGTAGAAATGACCGCTGGTTGGTCTCGGCGTGAACTCTGACCGCCAAGCGAGCATCGCTGAGCGGGTATTATTTTTGATAGCTCTTGTCGCTCAGCGACAAACCAGTGCAGGGAGTCCTCGCCGGCAGTGTGAACAGTCGGCGATCAACTATTAATTTATGCATCTCTTGTTTACACGGAATTTATAACTATTGTACGTTTCTTGAGCCAGAAAAATAGCCGATAGTTAGTCGCTTCCTGGACAACTGCCTTATAAGGCCCTCTCAAATGATGATTTCGCTATTATTAACCAAGTTACATGCTCTGTGATTATCAAGTAAAAATTAGAAATACAATAAACATAATAAAATCCTAAGCAAACGGGAAAATAGCGATTTTGACAATGACAATTTAAGCGAAATGACAACTGACAGGAGTGTTTCAATGTGCAAAAATAATATTGCGATAAAAAAATATCTGGATTTAAAATATTTATTTATTAAATAATGGTGCTTCTAATATTTTTTTTGTTTTTGTAAGGCCATCCTGGATATTTTTCCCTATCAGAAAAACAGCACATGATAGTTGCTCATGTTCCAAGCCCATTTCATCACATGTCCTTTCGGTAACGTAATTAAAAAACGCAATGACATCAGTTGTGCTAATATGGTGAAGAATTAAATTTATAAAAACCCAATAGATCACGTCAAATCAGTCAAACATGGGCTAGAAAATGAAAGTATTGCTAAAACTCAATTAGAAAAAGAAAAATCGATAAAAGTTAATCCCTGCGGCCTATTCATAGATAAAGAGATCCCATTTCTAGGTGCATCACCGGATGGTATAATAGACGAAAGTACAATATGCGAAATAAAATGGCCATAAGTGCATATAAATTAGGACTGGAAAGGGCAATAGTAGAAAAAAATAACATTCTATAAAAAAATAAAGACAATAATAAATTTAGAATAAATAAGGATCACAGTTGGTATTACCAAGTTCAAGGCCAACTCCACATAACAAAAAAAGAAAAATGTTTATTTGGTTTATGGTCGGGAGAAAATAAGGCAATACAAACTTATATTATATATAGGGACGACGGCTTTTGGGAAGAAACAATGAAAAAAAAAATTAATAACATTTTACACAGAATGTTTTTTACCTGAATTAGTTGACCCTCGACACCCACGAAAAATGCCAATTAGAGATCCCGAATATACAGTATGTTAACCAACAGAGGGCGTTCCCGTTAACCCGCAATAGTATAGCATCCATACATGCTAAAAAAAATATTACCATTCGAAAACAAAATGGTTTTTATTTTTTTTAATATTAAAATATTCACTAAAAATGTTAAATTGATACGTAAAAGAAACACTCTGTACACGCGTACTTGAAGGACGGAAACATCGCAATTTAGTTTTTATTTTTAGTGAATATTTTTATATTTTTTTGAATATTTTTAGCATTTTTAGTGAATATTTTAATATTAAAAAAAAAATTAAAACCATTTTGTTTTCGAATGGTAATATTTTTTTTAGCATGTATGGATGCTATACTATTGCGGGTTAACGGGAACGCCCTCTGTTGGTTAACATACTGTATATGTCGTGCTATTGAAATAAAAAGCAAACGAAGGGAAAACAAAGAAAATCTAACATGCGTGAACAAAATAATATGGAAGAAATAAATGATGCAACACATGATGCAGAAGTGTAAGTAGAAATTATTCCCATATCTTCAAAAAGGAACAAAAGAAATGAAAGTGACGACGATGAAGTAAAATACATTGATGATTATAATGTAGAAAAAGCAAATGCAAAAAAAATGTGTTGTAGACAATTAAACTTCTCAGAATTTTGTAACCAAATTGTGTCAGAATGCTTTTTTTTTATACCGTTAAAGATTATATTGAGGACATAAAGGCTTGGGATTGAGCTGCTCCAAATTTTCTTTTTACTAATTTTTATTTTTGCATACTGAATGTTGATATGAATATTTACTTTGTAAAGTATTATATTATTTTAATTATTGTGAATGTGAATACTACGTGGGTCATTGCTATTTTGCTTGTTTTATTTTTTCTCTCAGTTATTTTTAATCATGGTCTGGCAGTTTGAGTAATTTATGCGGCCTACCCAAATGCCCTTTCTTTGGTATTTTCGTCGAATCGTTGAGCTCCTTAAGTTCTGAGGTGAGCTGCGCGATTACTGACAAATGCGTGCACTGGCTGGACAGGTCCTCTCAATCTGTGTGGTTCTTTCCTCAAAAGACCATTTCAGACACCAATCTACATGGTCTTCACATGAACTGACCAAGATTATGTCCGGTCTTTATAAGAGCCTATGACCTCTGAGTTTGTTTCGGCCTTTCTTCTCAAAGTAGTCAGATAGGAAACGCCGACCAGAACTAGTTTAAAAAAAAAACATGATTGACTTGTGAAAGTGTTTGTACAAACCTACTTACAAAAATAAAATCATTTATCATTTATAATTTTGAATGTGTTTTTATTTGGCTTTTGTCAATGTATAACCTGAACAAATTTAATCCCAACATCAGTCACTGACATGCAATAAAAATGGATCAAAAAAAAACCATCAAAACCAAAAAAAATGGACCCTGTAAATGGACGACTCTGTATATTATAATTATATATTAATTGATTAGGCCTGCCACATACAGTCGGAATTCCGTTTCGAAATATCATTTCGGAATTTCGAAAGCAGCAAAGCCATACAAAATAAACGAAGAACTAGTGTACGTGTGTGATACATCCTTGATTTTGTATGGATTTACTGCCTTCGAAAATTCCGAATGGATATTTCGGAACGGAATTCCGAAACGGAATTCAGTCTGTGTATGTGGCCGGCCTTATTGAACTAATAAGTTCCGGGCCCACGACCGCTTGTGACTTATAATAAATTGAACAGAGGTCACGGGTCGTATGGGGCCCACAAACCATATGGGACGCATTGTGGTTCATGGACCCCATGAACCTAATATAGCATTTGAGCTTCGTGCAAGCATATGGCCGGCAGATTTGTATATTCCTCAGATTTTCCACTTGATTTATTTTGCGTTTTTTTTTTTAAATATTTGAAGTACTTAAAACAACTACTAGTAGTACTTTTAGGTAAAAACTTATTCACTTTTATTTATGAGCGAAGTCGCGAGGAAAGCTAATAATAATAACTGTCTATATTCTGCCGCCCATTTTCTGTTTTAGTAATATTACAATGAGTTCTTTGATTAAATGAGTTCTTAGTCATCAAAAAAATATATTTTCTAAAAATATAATAATTTACACAAGTGTTGTATTTGTTTTTCTACAACATACAAGTTTTTACCTAAAGATGTTCTGCACCACTGCTCTGAAATATGCAACAGGCTACCTATGCGTGCGTCGCGCGTCATGGCTCTGTGGCAGTCCGCGGTGCAAAATAGAATATTAGTGATCGCTTCGCGCGTAATTATAATGAGGGGGTGCGCGGGGCATTCTCGGCGGTAACGCCCATTTGAGCGAGGTCAACGGCGTAATGCCAAGCCTTAAGTGACTACACTGCCGGTCCGTCCGCGCCTGTAGTGATTTAGTGTTTTTCCACTGATGACTTCCAAAAAAACAACACATCAAATAAATTTATTTTTGGTTTGATCATGTTTAGATATCGATACCCTTCAAGTCTGCGGAGTTTCGCTAGCTAATTTAATTTGACCCCGTATATTATGTGTGGTTTGTGTGTGTAAGTGTGCGTGTTTGTTCCCATTGTGCGTCGTATTATGTAGGTTCCTATCTAGGGGTATATTTGTACAGATATCAGATAACCTGGATTTTTCTCCGTATGACAAGACACCTTTCCTGCAGTGAAACAATTACGTGCTGCTATTTATAACCGAATCCAACCAAGTTTATCTGTATAGAGATATACAGGGTTATTGGTAAAACACCAGCAACCTCTTAATGGGTCATTTTACTCACCATTATGAACAACTTTTACTCAATCAATGTGCCTAGCCTTTTCCGAACTATGTTGGGGTCGGCTTCCAGTCTAACCGGATGCAGCTGAATATCAGTATTTTACATGGAGCTACTGCCTATCTGACCTCCATAACCCAGTTACTAGGTAATACGATACCCCTTGGTAAGACTGGTTGTCAGACTTTCGGGCTTCTGACGACCCGTAACGACTGTCAAAGATCCACGAATGACAGCCGGGACCAACAGGCTTTACGTGCTTTCCGAGGCACGGAGGAGTCTCGGTATGAAAAGATGGTCACCCATCCACAGACCAACCCCGGCACGCGTAGCTTAACCTGATGGATCGACCCGTGCGGCAGTTATTACTTAGCCACGACCTCCTCTTTTACTATGGGAAAAAAATCAGCTCTTCAGTACATTTTGACGAATTATGCGAACATAAATGTACTGAACAGCAGATTTTTTTTTCGCGATTTCAGGTTTGGTCGCATAGTAAAAGTTCTTCATAATGATGAGTACAATGACCCTTAAGAGGTTCCTGGTGTTTTACTAATGACCCTACATACCTAAGCGCATCCCCCTTAATATGAGGGTGACTGGTAATTAGTGACCGATATACACATGATTGTACTCATGATAACAAACTACTTTTAAAATGGGACCAAACCTGAAATTGCGAAAAAAAAGTCATCTGTTCCCTACAGTTACCGTCACATAATTCATCAAAATACAAACAGGCCTCATATGGCATGATTTCATGAAAGAGCCATTCAGCTAATTTGAATTTAGAGATGTATCGATGATTTTAATGTAAATACATATTTGTTACAGTACGATCGATTTATCTTGGCAAGTCCGAACTTCGCGCAGAGGGCTGCGCAGTAACATTTTTCAGCATGAGGCGAGTGAGAGAACATGCGCGAAACTTCTTACTGCCTATGTTCGGACCTGCCAAGATAAATCGGCCGAAGTTTAGATAAGATAAGATAAGATAAGATTTATTTATTTGTATAAACATGGTAAATACATACAGAAGCATGCAAGATGATAATAAATTACATTATAGTCCAGTCATGTTTAGCCTTATAATATATTGGCGTACAAATATTTTAGTCACATTAATTATAAAAAGAAATTAACCAAACTGCTATGTCAAACTTACAACTATATTATAATAAAATTAATGTCAGACAAATTTTTCGACTAAAAATTCAGACACACTGTAATATGCTTTTTGCAACAAAAACTTTATCAACTGACGTTTGAACGCATTGACATTTAGCTCCTTCCAATGTTTAGGTAGCTTGTTAAATATAGTTGGAGCCATGCAGATGATACTTTTGCGCATGAGTGCAGTTTTAGCAGGATATACGCGAATTATGCTCATATCCCGTCTATTACGTGGGACAGCGTCCTGTAAGCGTGGAAATAATTCGGGATTCGCTTTAACAAACATTACAGTTTCGAGGATGTACAGACAAGGTAAAGTTAATATCTTGTATCTTATAAAATACGGTTTACAAGTATCAACAGTCTTTAGCCTAAACATGGACCTAATGCATCTCTTTTGGGATTTGAATGCGATGTTAAAATCGGTAGAATTTCCCCAAAACATGATGCCGTACCTTAAGTGAGACGCAGCTAAGCCGTGGTAGGCCACAATTAAGGTATCTACATTTACGACTGCAGCTAGGGAATGTAAGGCAAAAGCAGAACTACTAATTTTTTTACAGAGATTCTCTATATGTGATTTCCAGTCCAGTCTTTTGTCTATTATTAGTCCGAGGTATTTAGTTGTATTAACGCTTTCAATGGTTTTATTATCAATATTAATGTCCAAATTATTTCTAGTGCAACGCTGGCTGAAATGCATGATCTTAGTTTTATTTAAATTGATCTTTAAATTATTATAGTCCAACCATTGTATTATAGATGTCAAAGTGGTGTTTATGTCAAGTTTGTATAGGGCCATGTCATTATTATTATTAGCAATTGTCACTGTACTATCATCTGCAAATAGAGTCATAGGATGTGAAGTTGATTTTGGCAAGTCATTAATATATAAAGTAAAGAGAGGAGGTCCCAATACACTACCTTGTGGAACACCAAAGGTAACATGACGTTCATCTGAAACATATATCTCTTCTTTTTTAGTAGCTATATTGATTCTAGTTATTTCTGTCTTTTGCTTTCTATTGCCTAAATAAGATTTGATTAAATTAAGTACATTACCTCTTATTCCATAAGCGTCAAGTTTTTTAATTAGAATGTCATGATTTACGTAGTCAAATGCTTGCGTCATGTCGCAAAAGATAGTACATACGGGTGTTCTCTTGTCCATATTTGTCAATACCGTGTATAGAAAGTCGTAGATTGCCATATTTATAGTTTTATTTTCACGAAACCCTTTTTGCTCATTACATAATATATTATTCTTTTCTATGTATCCGTTTAATTCCTTGTGCATGAATTTTTCGAAAACTTTGGAAATTATTGGAATGAGTGAAATAGGCCTATAATTTTCCATGAGCTCTCTATCCTCTTTTTTAAATATAGGTCTAACGATCGCCATTTTTAGTGCGTCAGGGAAAGTGCCAGCGATAGTGGAAAGATTAATAACATGACACAAATGGCTGCATATTTCATACGCTACTGCTTTTAATATTTTGGTAGATATGCCATCGCATCCGACGCTATTTGTGTTCTTTAAGGCCAATATAATTTTTAGTATCTGTTGTGGTGTGCAAGGAGCCATGAACATCGAGTTCTTATTATAAAGGAACGGCAATGTAGTTTTGTTACTAGAACAAGGTGTAGGTTTTATTTTATTAATAAAGTAATTATTAAATTCATTAGCAATTAGTTTCGCGTCCGTAATTGTGTCATTATCTGATTTGATTTTTAGTATATAATTTTTAGGTGAATTAAATCCTTGATTTATTATTTGCCAGGCTGCTTTGCATTTGTTGTCTGAAGTTTTAATTTTAAAGTTATTCTGTGAACGCTTTGTCAGTGTAATTATTTTTCTAAAAAGCTTAGAGTAATCTTTATAGCAAGTTTTATTTAACTGATTTGGCTTTAATCTGTACATCCACAAAAGTTGTCTTTTTTTCTTACTACAGGTTTTAATACCTCTTGATACCCACTTTGGCTTTCTTATTAAATTTATTGTAGTCTTTGTTTTAGGAAAACAAAGGTTATAAAATAAAGAAAATATTTCGTGAAATCTATTGTAGGCAGTGTTAGGATCATCAGTTTCATAGATCTCGGAGAAACTAAGTTTGCCTATACAACGTTTAAACTTACTTATGTTTTCCCTGCTGTAATTGCGTCTAATAGCACAGTATTTATCAATAGTATATATTTTATTGACGGGGCATTTTAATAGCTGAGCCGTATGGTCTGAAAGAGCAAACTCCAAGATCTCCGTCTTACATTGTTTGTTGTAATTATGCGCAAAATTATCAATACACGTTTGACTCACAGTTCGTGTTGGTTTATTTATTGCTAGGTTTAGGTTGAAGCTAAGTAGAAGGCACTCAAACTCAATCGATTGATAGCTCCTCTTTAACATGTCTATATTATAATCGCCAGCTATGACAATATTTCTATAGCGTTTTGCAGTTAAGTGTTGTAAGACTGTTTCCAATTTATTAAAAAAAACATTAAGATTGCTCATATTTGGAACTCGATACAAACATACAAAAACAGTATTGCACTTAGTTAATTCAATGGCACAGCATTCGAAAGTGCCAGTTATTGACATTTTTGAAATATTCAATAATTCCTTCCATTCGTGTCCATTTCTAACAAGGATACATGATCCACCTCTCTTAGCATTCGTTCTGCTATAGTGGGCGGCTAAACAATAGTTAGGTATGTTTAGGTGATTTTCATAGCCTTCCATCATAAAGTGTTCCGTAACGCATATCAAATCCACTTGTATGCCCTCTTCCATGAGTTCATTCAAACAAACTGTGAGTGCGTTTGACTTGTTGAATAATCCTGCTATGTTTTGGTGCATTATATAGAGATGCTTAGTGACGGTCGGGAATCATATATGAATCATTATACCCTGGTCTGGCACTGTCGCCTTAATTATCATCAGAGTTGTTAATCATTTCCTGATCGATTTCGTCGCGGGTTCCGTTCCAAGACAATCTTCAGCGCTTTTTTGGTTGAGAAAGTCTTGCCTATTATTTTTAACCGACTTCAAAAAAGGTTCTCAGTTCATCGAAATCTTTTTTTTTTTAATATATGTTCCCCGATTACTCGAAGACGACTGAACTGATTTGGGAAATTCTTTTTTGTTTGAAAGGGTATACTTTCTAGTTGGTCTCATTGTCATCAAGTCAGGATCTGATGATTGGATCCTGGAGAAATCGACGGAACTCTTCAAATATTATAGGCACACCTATAGCGATTTGGGTATTTTTTATAGTAACTCGTGCATTTATTCTTGGAAACCACCATTTGGTCAAGTGGAACTGATGAAGATGGCCACTGGAATTACTCAATAATAATTATTTCAAGGGTTGCGATTCGTTTAGGTATTTTATTAATGTTCAGGTATTTTAGTAATTTATGCTCGTCACAATGCTTATGGTAATGTGGAGTTCTCCTGGTAAGTTCCAGGAGAACTCCTCAACAATTAACGTCCCTGCATCGGGAAGAGCAATAATTTTTTGTAAATTGTGATGCGCAGTTGACATTACAATGTTGTAACTTACGTATAGATAAATTACAAACTGACCCACTAAAAAGTGTAAAATAAAAAACTTTTTCCAATAAACACAACCGACTTCCAAAAGAACACTTCAAAGTGACTTTAATTTCGGAAGTCGGTGGCAAAAAACTAAAATACAGATCCAAAGACACCGACTTCCGAAATTAAAGTTATTATTCACTTTTAAATGTTATTTTGGAAGTCGGTTGTGTTTTTTGGAAAAAGTTTTTTTATTATATTATATAATTAGTGCCATCATCACAGAAGTCTGCTAAAACAAATCAGTAAAGTCGCTACTTTTCTCTTTGTGACATTTACAAACTAATCTATACTCCCGAATGCTCCCAATTCAAAATGTCAAGACGTCTAACCCTACAATGGTTCCTTTAAGATAATGCACAACAAACCGTCGCGACGTTATTTAGAATGCATTAGGGTTAATGCATGCGCTATCGGATGGCGATGCATTATGCTCACGAGGGATATCCGGGTATAGATCATTTTGAATATCTTTAGAATATATTACGGTAGTTTGGTTACTTGGTTTTATATGAATATACTTTTATTGGATAGGAGGTATTTGGTAACCGTTACAGATCGTCTCTTTTTAGGGTACGGTAATGCAGATTAACTGGTAATACATACTTAACACAATAAGCCTAGAATGTTCCCAAAGCTGGGACACAGGCCTCCTCTCTGTGAGAGGACATGGGCCGTAATCCACTACGCGGGCCCAGTGCGGGTTGATAAATATCACACGTCTTCGAATGTTTGGTTCTAGGACACATGCAAGTTTCCTCACGATGTTTTCCTTCATCGTTTTGAGAGCAGAGTTGATGAAATAATTTACACAAAGTAAAGCGCCTGCTTGGCATCGTAACAACAACTCGTAAGGTGCGGCCGTCTGTAGAGCCTCTCTATTAATAAACAAATGACAATCGCCAATCTGTCTTCCAACCAGAACCACCTGACTTTAAGTGATACTGATCACCGACGACTATGGATATCTGCAATAAAGACATCACAGATGCATGGCCATCCTAGAGAATTTTTAAACAGACTTTTCTGTAAAAAAAAAACTCGTGTGAGCTTGAAATGAGCAGTCATTCCACCTGACGCTAGAATTGACACTATTGACAGTTCACTTCAAGCTCACTTCACCTAAGTTTTCACGGTGAGATTTTTACAGAATAGATCGGCTTTAACACAGCAATGCTGCTTGGCGGAAGGTATAGGTATGGGGGGGAAGAAGGTACTACCGAGTACCTTCTTCCCCAAAGAGTTCTACTGCTAGTCAATCAACGCCACTGCCGGACATCAGCCTCTCTTAGGCAGCGCCACAACACCATGTCCTCCGAATTCTGCATTCAGTCTGTCCCAGCCACCTTTTTATGGTCGTGGGTCCATCTAGCTGGGGGAGTCCCACACTACGCTTGCCGATACGCAGTATCCATTCCAGGCCTCGTCTGCTCCACCGGCCATCGGTTCTTCAACAGCCCACCGCCACTTCAGCTTTCTTCCTCCGCAAGCTATGTCGGTAACTCCGGTTCTTTTCCGGATAATTTCATTTCTGATTGTATCCTTCAAAGAAACTCTGAGCAATACGATATTTATTATTATAATCACTTTAGTCACTGCACAAAAACTGTTCCCTCAATAGCTTTGAATAATACCCGTCTGTTAGCTCAGTCTTTGAGAATTGTTTCACAATAAATTAGCAATATGTCAGCCCTTTCATACATAAATAACTCGGGACACGACAATACATTTGTGCGTCACAACTCTAACACGTTTTATGAAAAGTATAAAATATCAAACGTTTACATTTACAATCAGAAAGCGGTTACTGTCAGTCAAACTGACGGGCACATCAAACGGTTCTTGAAGCAGATTTACCTACTAACTCGACAATAGGTATAATGTTTGACAGCTATCTCAAATAATACTCCTACAGAAAACACGCATCATGAAATAATAATTAATGAAGTAAATAGTATCCCCCTAGCAGTATCAAGCACAGATAGAAACGCACAGAAATCCAATGGCCACAGAAATAGGGTGTTAATATTCTCTGACGAACGTACACATATGAGATATGCACTACAAAAGCTGATAGGATCAACCTTCGTCGTGACATCTTTTAGCAAACCTGGTGCAACTACGGACAAACTGCTCGAATCGTCACTAGAACTGTGTAAAGACTTCAACAAGTTCGATTATGTCGTAATTATGTGTGGCAATTATGATAAGGACCCATTGAGAATGCAATCAATTCTATATTTTTATTTAGATAAACTTGCTTATACGAATGTGTTGCTCTGTAATCCAAAAAAAGGCAAGTTCTTAAGTGAGATTAAATTATGTAAAACATTTTATCACATCTGTTCCCAGTTTAGCCACTGTGTATTTGTAAACATCAATTATAAAGTTCCTTATGCCACGTACTTTATGGTATTATGCAGGTTTGTGTTGAGAGACATATTGCATCTAAACTATAAATATAATTATAATCAGTATACTCAGTCTTATTGTACGGATACTAAACAAAAAAATGCAGTGTCGATGTCCACACAGACAGATATGTTGTTACAACCAAATCTCATATCAGTAGAAACTCAAACTGAAAATTGTTTATTTCGAGACTGAAAAATTTTTTACTATTTTACATAGTAATATACAAGGTATACGGTCAAAAATAAATGATTTGGAATTGCTAGTTGATTCAAAAGACATCGACGTTCTTTGTCTGAGTGAAACTTTTTTTCGTGACCAAAGAGCGGAAACACTACAGTTGTCAAATTATAAAATGGGCTCATATTTTTCCCGAAAAAATAAATCTCGAGGCGGTGTGTGTATTTATATAAAAAACTCAATAAACTACAAAAAAATTGATTGGTTATCTGAACTATCGGTTGAAATTCACTTTGAATGCTGTGGTATAATAATTCCAGAGACTAATTGGTATATAGTCTGTGTTTATAGAACACCTAATAGTAATTTTAATCTATTTATCGAAAAGCTCGAGTTATTATTGTTTAAACTAACAATCAGAATGAGATCCATAAATAAAAAAATATTTATCCTTGGTGACTTTAATATAAACACCCTTGAATGTACCACAAAAAGTACTGTATTCAAAAATACTTTAAAAAAATTCAATTTGCACCTAACCCTGAATCGACCAACTCGAATAACATCTCATTCTGCAACGTGCATAGATAACATAATCACAAATAATCATAAATTTAGAGCAGAAATATGGGATCTAGGAATATCGGATCATACATGTCAAGTAATAAAAATTCCATGTAATTTAAGTTTTAGAGAAAAATACTGGTTCAAAATGCGACGTAATATAAGTTATTATATAGACATATTTTTAAAATACATTGCTCAAATAAAATTTCAAGAAGTGTACCATCATAGGGATGCAAACACAGCCTACGAAGAATTTATCAGCTTATTTAAATTAATATTCGAAATTTGTATTCCAATTGAAAAAGTAAAAATGCATTATAAAAAAGATACATCTTGGAAAACTAAAGGCATCGTAATTTCTAGTAAAAACAAAAGAAAAATGTACCTACAAACAAAACGTAGTACGTCTAAAGAACATAAAAAGAAATATGTACAGTGTTGCAAAATCTTGAAGCGTGTTATAAAACAATCAAGAAAAAACTCTAATGCGAAATTCATCTCTTCCAGTTCTAATAAAACTAAGGCAACATGGGCATTAATAAAACGACAAACCCAAACTACAAATGTTCTTCAACCCACTATAGACTACATCCTACATAATGACAATGTTATTAAATCTCCGGATAAATTGGCTAATACTTTTAACAATTTTTATATAAACCAAAATATCAGCACTACGACAGCGGATAGTCCGCTCACAAACAAATCACAATCAACTTCTAACTCAAACAGTATCTTCTTCTATCCAGTAGACAGAAGCGAAATAATAAATATAGTTCAAAAATTAAAAAATAAAACTAGTTGCGGACACGATAATATACCTATTAAAGTTATAAAAGAAAGCATCCCATTTATTGTTGATCCACTGGTACATATCATAAATCTTATGTTAGAAACGGGTAAATTTCCCGACACCTTAAAGATAGCCCTCATAAAGCCAATTTATAAAAAAGGATCACGGCACGACATTAATAACTATAGACCAATTGCACTGTTGCCAAATTTCTCGAAGATATTTGAAAAGGTTATTTATACTAGAATCACAAAGTTCTTAACTGAAAAAAACATTCTAAATGCTAACCAATTTGGATTTCAAAAGAATAAAACTACATCATTGGCAATATACAAACTATTCAATACTATTTGGGATAAAATCAATGATAAAAAACAGTGTGCTGCTCTTTTCATTGATATGTCAAAAGCATTTGACTGTGTAAAATATGACATTTTGCTTGAAAAATTAGAAAAAATAGGAATAAGAGGTTTAGCTCTTAATTTAATTGAGGATTATTTAAACAATAGAATGCAGGGCACTGTAATTGATGTATACAATGAACGTACAAAAATGGTGGAGGTTGTGAAATCTAAATTCGAAACTGTAATACTAGGCGTACCGCAAGGCAGTATATTGGGACCCCCGTTTTTCCTATTGTACATTAACGAGCTTCCGAATATTATAGACCACCTTTGTGTAATGTATGCTGATGACGCTACTATATTTATTTCAAATGAATATTCCAATAATATTATTTACGAAAGTGAAATAAATAGAACATTAATAATGGTGACTGATTGGTTGCAATCAATAAATTTAAAAGTCAATGCCTTAAAAACCAAATTGATTCAATTTAGAAATTATAAAAGTAAACACAGTAAATTGAGTGTAACCATTTCTGATACAGTGATTGAAGAAGTAAAAGATACAAATTTTTTAGGAGTAACCATAGACCAACACTTAAACTGGAAGGCACATATTGAGAAAGTTAATAAAAAAATATCTAGTGCATGTTACGCCTTGTCAGTTCTTGCAGAAACTACGAATCTAAGTGTAACTAGAAATGCTTATTTTGGAAATGTGTACCCACTGTTAACTTATGGTGTAATATATTGGGGGAACTCGACAAACGTACAATCTACATTCATTCTCCAGAAAAAATGTCTTAGAACAATATATAACATGCATAGTACTGAATCATTAAGAGATGTCTTCAGAACGGAGGGTTTCCTGACGCTGACTGGTATTTTTATACTTGAATTATGTTTATTTGTTAAAAACAATATGCAATATTTTAATTTCAAATCAAATTCTAAAAGAAACATTCGGAAACAATATAAATATGACATTAATTTACCAGTTATCAATAATATGATGTATTACAAAAGTACCTATGTTACTGCTATTCGTGTGTACAACCAGTTACCGCCAGCCATTAAGCAATTAAATGGAAATATGTTTAAAAATAAATTGAAAAAATTTTTGATTGACAATGTATTTTATAGTCTGCATGAGAATATTTATGTGAATGCCTAACTTCCATCAAAACTATTGCATATCCGACTTGGGTAGACTGTTGAAACTAAAAATGTAATGTTTATAAATACGATCTTAATGTACACAGTTACGCAATAAATATATCTTTATCTTTATCTTTATCTTTATCTTTGAAACTGGGTTGGTGAACCTTTGGCTATGATTGTATCCCGAGAAAGTCCACGAGACATATCACCTTTGTCTCTGGGATGGCAACGCGTCTGCTGTTGCAGAATATGTCCATAGCCGGCGGTGCCCACTTACAGTCCGGCCGTCGAGAGAATGCGTTCTTGACACCTGACCACTTCATTACTCATTACCATAAGCTAAAATTACATTTTATAAAGAACGTTTATTACTTTATTAATGACAAACGTTTTAGCATATGTCGTATCGAAATAAAGGCGAGTGAAACTTCAACACCATTTTCAGCAACTATTTTCGGGCACAAAAGAACGTAACAAAACAAACGTTCCAACTTCGAAAAATACCGTTAAACCAAAGCCTACCTATGTAACATCGCACACAGGCATCCTAGCTACCCGATTGGTCGTCCATAATCCAATAGGGAGTCCCGATTTGAATTTCGATCGGATTCGTGTTCTAAATTTAAATATTGTTCGGATCACGTACGGTACGTGAGGGCGCAACAGACTTTCTGGTGTAAGTTTGTGGGTACTTGTTTGTTTACTAGGTTTTCCGGAGTGTAGGCAGAGATTTTATCCGAATCAATGTTTCGGTTCAAAGTTTCGGTTCAAATTTTTTGCTGAATATTATGATTGTAAAAGCAAACAAGAGGTTATCAAGATGGTCCAAGATTTTGTCACTTTTATTTTGTCACTTTTTGGGTTAATATTCCATTATTAACAATAAATTTTGAGGGTCGAACAAGCCCTTCCTGGCGCAGCTATCAAAATTAAATTAATGGCAAAGTTTATAATACCGGTTAATGGTACCTTCAAGTTTTATGAGTTTGTGCAAAAGTTTTATGAGTTTGTGCAAATTGGTTAAGAATATGTACGATTTCCTTCTTACTAATTTAAAAGTGGTGACTGACCCACAAAATACATGTTATCCATCTCATTAGGGTTCCGTACCAAAATGGTAATAAGGAACCAAAATGGTGCGACTCAGACTGTCTGTGTGTTACAGCTAGATATCTCAAGAACTACTAATGCTATTAACTTGAATTTTGGTATAGTTTTAGATGACGTTTACCCAACTATGTTGCAAATAAGAAAGAAATAAAAATTTATATGTATATATATTTTTTTTTTTTGCAATAGGGACTGAAAGGGGGTCTTAAAAATTCGAAGTGGGCCTACTAGGGCATATGGGGTATCATATGAAAGAGCTCTGTTTGCACATTCTCAAACATTTTTTTCTTTTTTTTAGGCCACACAATTTTTTTCAAATTTTCGACATTTGATGTTCCCTCCCCCCTTATCTCCGAAGTTTGCATAGAGAAAACTCTGAAATTATTCTGTATGATAGAAGTTTATGTAAAAATTACAGGAAAAATAAAACGATGTCTCTATATAGCACACTTTTTTTTTATATAGGATGGACTGAACACTCGGTGCGCGAGTCCGACTCACATTAGAAATAAATTAAATCAATAAAAAAAAAAACATTACACATACTACCAATGCGTTTGACACATGTAATATGTTGCGTCTTTGCTTCGACTTACATTAATTTCTTTTTATATTATGTCATGTCATCCTGATTACCACTGTCACATGAATAAAACAATTAAAACCATAAAAACTTTCTCGAGCGTTTTTATTTTTTTAAATAAAATAAAATTGAATTACTAAAAACGAAAAACAGACAGACCTAGATTAAGGTGTACTGAATGTAACGAGACCAAAATTGTCTCATTTCGGAAAGGTTTAGGGGGCGAAAACGTTATCGCGCGAAACACTATTTTTGTAAATAATTGTATGAAATGCCTAAATTGCCTCCAAGACTCGCGCCGCGTATAGGCACTTCACAATCCTCGTAAGTCCCATGTAAGCGAGCCTATTACCATCAACCGGGCACAAATCTAGACTCAGGGCTGCTACTGAGCAATTCCTGACGGAAAAACCCAGACTCTCATGCTCAACAGTAGCTAAAATATTTCTAAACCAAAAACATCCCTAATCCATCAAAAACCATACCCCACTGCATCAATCCTTTAAAAAACCAAAATAAACCCTATTTAACCCAACTGGAAGTCGGTGTATTACCCGGCTTAAAACAACTTAACGCGGACTTAAAAGTTCGCGTTGACCGCCGCGCTGGCGGCGCCGCCTGCCAACTTTGGCCGAATGCCCGGTTAAAAACTTTTTGGAACGTTTGAATTAAGTTTTTTAAATTGAGATAATGAGTAGGTACAAAGGTTGTGAATTCGAAGCTGCGAAGCTGGTAGTGTTGAAAATTTTTCATATTAGTCAGCTTCTCTTATTTTAAAATTATTATGCATTCAAATATCCAAGAATAGAAAAGAAGGCGCACCTGTTTTCTATTCCCCTCTCTCTTACAGGCTCCTATAATGCACCACTTATTTTAAAACAATTTTCTAAGTTCGATTTTATTTTTCTCTTCCACAAAATCTTAAACATTACGGTCTGTAATCCTTTTGATTCCACATTAATATAAAAGATAACCCTAATACCAGTTCCAGTAAAATCCCATAAAAATTATTTTCATCTATTCATGATCATCATTTTCAGTCGAAAAACGATCACTTCTGGCCTTGGTGGAGGTCTGCCTCCAGCAAGTGACGCCACACCAACGGGTCCTGTACTTTTCGCATCCAGCAGATTCACATGTTATCTTTTATTACCAAAAACAACTCCGGTTTCAGAGTGGTTCATACCACAAAGGGAGTGGGGTATTAAATCCCCAGCACTTAACGGATATATTTAATCCTGTTTATTTAACTGGTGTACGGTTGCAGTCAACCGATACTTTAATATTTCGGTAACTCGAGTTAATCCGATTTGGGATTCTATAGTTACTCGTTTCCTGAATAACATTGTTTTGGAAAAACTTGAAGGAGGTTTGTCGTAGAATGACGTCTGACCTCAAACAAGGCCTCGTTTAAAAGTCAGTCATGCATAAGCACGCGCACAAATGCACAGTAAAGTATAAAATTTACTGTGCATTTTATGTTTTAAAAACTGTGAAGGAAAACATCGTCATGAAAACGAAAAGTCCTAGATAGAACCAAAAGTTCAAAGACATGTGACATCCAACAAGCCGCACTGTGCCCGCGTGATGGATTACGGCCCACTCCCTCTCACATAGAGAATGCCTACGTTCTAGCAGTTTAAACATCACACTGATTATGTTTACGTTATCCTAGACTAGAATACAGACCCAAGGCCACGTTTTGACGATCAAAAAGAGCTGATTCTCAGCCTAATTTGCATAAATGACTTAGATTTTGGTATAGTCAGCCGCCGGTTGTGAGCTGGCTCACTTGTAGCGTATTAGCTCATAATAGCGTATTGTCGGTTCGCTGTGAACGAAAAATTGGATAGGAAAAGCAGTAAATTGCGTAACACTCGCTCGGATGTGGCGGCTGACAGTATATTTGGTGTGAAAGTGGCCTAAGATTAATTAATCGAACTCCCAGTCCAACTTTTTCTTCCACTTGGCACAAGGAAAATCCCCTAAGCCCTGTCATTTCACTTGCAAACCCGAGCAAGTCCAACAGGTTCATACTAGTGCCAAGACAATGCTGTCAGTCTGGTAGTCTGGGCGCCGAAACACGAGGGTCTGCCAAATGTACGAGTAACTAGTAATTATGTTATGTATTGGTCGTATTGTAATGTCTGTGGATGGAAATAGAATATCATCATCATCATCGTTACGAAAGACGTCCACTGCCAAACATAGGTCTCTCCCAAGCACTGCCACTTCGACCGGTTCTGTGCTTCCCGCATCCAGCTGATTCCTGTGGCCTTTACAAGGCCTTAGACCGCTGGCCGGTGGAGCAGACGAGTCCTGGAGTGGAGACCGAGTATCGGCAAGCGTAGTGTGGGACGCTCCACAGTTAGATGATCCGAAGGCCAGGACCATGTCATGGCCATGGCCATGGGAATGAAGGTAGCTGGGACAGACTGAATGCAGAAGGCGGAGGACAGTGTGTTGTGGGTTTATTTTTTTTTTTTGTGGATGGGAAGTCATCAAATAACTTCTCCCGCTCTGGGTGGAGCGGGAGGGCGTGTCAGACTTCTACTGACTAAAACCCACCCGTGTTCCTTCAGTTGCCTGTGCTAGGGCCACGGTAACTCTTTCGAACAACCCGCAACCCTAGCGGGCATCGGCCCTAGCGGACCCCTTCAGCTAGTGCTGACATCTCTTTGAGGTGCGTGTGGAACACAGCGCGCCGTCGACCCGGGCCTGGTCCTTACCGGACAGCGAGCTACCCATTGCTCGCCATCCGCAAGCCCGCGCCTACGGTGGTCGGGAATCGGCTGTCGATTCCCGACGCCCATGGCGTCTCCTGCGGCGACTAGGGGCGTGAGGGCGCAAAGATTGCCTCTTCCTCACGCGTTCAGCCTCCTCCTTCGCGAGCATTACTGCTTCGCAGAAGGAGGTGACGGCTTCCCATGCACTCTCGCTCCGTACCATGGCCTGTACCAGGGCCGGACGCGAGAGATCGCCGCCGCCGATCGCCTCCGCGAGGACGCGGCGGTGCTCTGCCCAGGCCGGGCAGACCTCCACCGTATGCTCCACCGTGTCCTGTTGTGGCGTAGCCTGGAAGAGGTCTATATCCAGCAGTGGACTGCGATAGGCTGAATTGATAATTAAGATATTTTCTGGGCTTAGCGATGGCCGTTTTGCATGCATGTGACGCATATTTTCCCCCAACTTGTTCCATTTTTTTTGTGTTTGTGTTATTTCTTTGCGTCATGTTTAGGTACCTACCGCAAATAAACGTATTTTGTTTCTTTCTTCCTTCTTTAGCACGACCCCGTACAAGTGTTGGCATGTAGAAGAATTTGGAAACTCACAGCACGTCACGTTCTGTCGTTTCTTAGAAAAACGAAACAGTTTATAATTCGTATCGTCCATTTCACCAATACAACAAAGTTCAACTCGGATAAATCAATAAAATTAAAACGATTCCTCACAGTTCTACCCTTCCATTGCTACAAGTCTCTCGATCTGCGTCTTACTGCTCGAAATATCCGTCCGGTGGAGGGACAGACCGAAAGTTTTACTAGTCCCGCTCTAACTATTATCTACAGTTTCAATTTAGTTTTACTTTGGGATAATGTAGGTAAATTGCGAACTATTATGTATTTCTTTCTATCTTACTTCTTATTTTATTTTTATATCTGACTTCCAAATCTTTTTCCGCGCACTTGGATGTTTATAACGAGTTGGGAACTGTGAGTAATTTTACAATGTCTGTGGCAAGTTGAGTATAGCTATGGTATCTTACACAAACAGTGTATATATGTGTGGAGTGGCCCCATGATCAGCAGTTGATGTTTACATATATGTGTTTTAACCTGCATGTAACTAAGCCGTAACTTAGTACTAGCCAACCACTCCTAAAAAACTGAACATCTTTTATTCTATACGAATTCAGACACACGACCATTCAAACAACTCCAAACACATTCTGATCCAATAACCCTTCCACTGCTATTATAGTCTCGTGATCCGTGTCTAACGACTCCGTGAGATCCGTACCACAAAATAGACAGAAACAGAAGGTCGGCTACATACAACAAGCGAAAACGCACACACACACATAGACACGCTTCACGTACAGCGAGTGCAAGCGCACTCGCGAGCGCTACTGGCATTTGTTTGATATCGCCGTACGTACGCGTCTACATATAGTCTGCTCCAAAAGTATCTAATAATAAAACCGGTCAAGAGCGAGTCGGACTCGAGCACCGAGGGTTCCGTACCATCCTACTATCCTACTAATATTATAAATGCGAAAGTTTGTGAGGATGGATGGATTTTTGTTACTCTTTAACGCAAAAACTGCTAAATAGATATTCATGAAATTTGGCACACAGATAGTTTATAACCTGAATTAACACATAGGATACTTTTTATCCCGATATTCTTACGGGTTCCAGACTTACGCGGGTGAAACCGCGGGGCGCTGCTAGTCTAATATAAAAAGTGTGCTATTTACAGACATCGTTTTATTTTTCCTGTAATCTTTACATAAATTCCTATCACACAGAATAATTTCAGATTTTTCTCTATGTAAACTTCGGAGATAAGGGGGGGAGGGAAGGGGCGCTATTTTTATTTACATTTTTCATCAAAAGTCGAAAACTATGCGGCCTAAAAAAACCGGCCAAGTGCGTGTCGGACTACGCACAATGGAGGGTTCCGTAGTTGAAACAAATTTATTTCCCATACATTAATATAGGTATGTCACAGTCAATTCTCCCAATGCAAATTTAAGTTTGTAAACCAACTTTTTTATGTGATAAAATTAAAATTAACGGTTTTCGGACTTTTTCCTTTATTTGTTCTGTGAGACCTTGCTTCTTGCAAAATTTCATGATTCGGGAAGTAGTACCCTATAAATTTTGAAACTCTTGAAAGTGTCGAAATAAACGTTTTTTGCTGCATAAACGGCCGTATCTTTTTTTTACTAACTTAGAAGTTTGATTTTTCCACAGATTCAAGGGACTGTAGACTAACACAGTACATGGTGTTAATTTTAACTCGATACCTCCACGCGTTCCCGACAGACAGACGCACAACAAAGTGTTCCTATAAGGGTTCCGTTTTTTCCTTTTGAAATATGGAACCCTAAAAAGGAAAAATGTTTGAGAATGTGCAAACATCGCTTTTTCATATGATACCCCACATGCCCTAGTAGCCCCACTTCGAATTTTTAAGAACCCCTTTCAGTCATTGTTGCAAAAAAAAATTATATACATTTTTATTTCTTTCTTATTTGCAAAATAGTTGAGCAAACGTCATCTAAAACTATTCCAAAATTCAAGTGGATAGCATTAGTAGTTCTTGAGATATCTAACTGTGACAGACAGATAGACAGACTGAGTCGCACCATAAGGGTTCCTTTTTACAATTTTGGTACGGAACCCTAAAAATTTTAACAAATGGATCAGAAAACGTACCTGTGGATGCTAATTTGTAGAGCCACTTATTAATTGAGTGCTTTGATTAGATTAATTGAGTACTTAAACCTGAAATCGTATTCTAAGTTTAAATCACCAGATGTTTTTCATTTGACAATTAAGGTTCATTTTACAAACCTTTATTTAGTTTTTATAACTTCCGTTTTAGTCACTGATTTTGTAATTACTTAATAAATAATAATATTATTCAGAGCTGTGGTGGTCCAGCGGTAATGGCCGCGACATACGACTTGTAAGTCGTAGGTTCGAACCCTGACAGGGAGCTTTACTTTGCGTAAATTATTTCATCACCACTGTTCTCAAAACGGTGAAGGAAAACATCGTGAGGAAACGTGTTCTAGAACCAAAAATTCGAAGACATGTGACATCCACCAACCCGCACTGGGCCCGCGTGGTGGATCACGACCCACTCCCTCTCACAGAGAGGAGGCCAGTGTCCCAACAGTGGGAACATTATAGCCTGATTATGATAATGTTATTCAAACAATAATTGTTTGAAAAAATTGTGAAATATAAAGTTAAAACCTTCTAAATATGAATGTGTTACTAGGTAATTCCCTTTAGTGAGTGATTGCGTAAGAATTTGGAGTATTCCCAATTGAGCACCTATGCATTTTGCACCAAAGGTATTCTTAAATGGGAATACCTTTGGTGCAAAATGCATAGGTGCTTTAAAAATAGGTGCTCAATCGAAAATACTCCAAGAATTTAATCTGAAACTTGAAAACAAACCCTTTGTAATACTTTTGGAACAGATATGTGTACCTATGTGCGTTGTCGCTTGTTGCATGTATGGAGCTGGCCTTTTGTGTATCTATTTTGTGTCCGTACGGTCCCAATAGTGAGGCCTGGACCGAAACTTGTGGGCAGATCAAAGTTTTAGTAACACTTCACGGAGTTTGTGTGTGGGTAGTGGCTACAGTTTCAATTTAGTTTGATTTGAGGATTACTGAGACTTATTTCTTTTGAGAGTAAGAACCGTAAGCATTTCTGTCATTGAAGAGACGACATTTTTAAACTAAAAATTTTTATAAGAAGACTGAGAGATAACGTCAAGAGAAGAGGCAGCAGAGACATCTTTATACTCGTAGGTCCTAGGATAATCTCGTATAACTTTTATTCCAGGTACATCGTACGTATCACGTAAAAATTACCGCAAAATGCTGCAACTTTGCCAACCAAGCCTATTTTGTTTCAATGACGATACTTCGCGTTTGCATAGTTTTTCTTAGTTTCTATTATTTTTGACTTTACATTATTGGGCAACATATTTTTCATTTTTAACCGAGTTCAAAAAAAGAGGTTATCAATTCGACACGTATATGTATGTAATATTATTGGAACTGCAGTATATTCACATATCATAATCTATTAGGGCTTCCAACGAAATATACAAAATTTTATAGATGTATGTCATGTATGTTTGTATATAATATGTGTATGTATGTATCTTTGTCCACGCATTTGTCCGAAACTATTAATCCGATCGTGGCCATTTTATTTTTATTGGCTTTCATTTACTTCAACTTAGGGAACAGTGTAAGTTTCATCAAAATCGAATCAGTAGTTTTCAAGATATGGACAAATACGTGTAAGTGTGACGGCCTGGCTTATTGATACGAGCTACGGGTGTGGTGTCAAAGGGAAAACATCTCAAAACCTTGGTCAAATTCTAGTGCAATATTTATAACAAAACTATTAACTACTTATTATAAATAAATATTCCAGTTTTTACTGAAAACTAAAAATTACGAACAAAAAATAATTTAAAAAAAAAACGTCTTCAAAAAGAAATTACTTAACTCAAAATTATGAAATAACTTTAATTTCGGAAGTCGGTGGCAAGAAACTCAAAAAACAGTTCCAAAGACACCGACTTTCGAAATTAAAGTTATTTCATAATTTTGAGTTAATTTCTTTTTGAAGTCGATTTAATTTCTTAAAATTTATTTTTTTAATAATTATAACTCCATTATTACTCTGTCAATTGTGCGACGAAAACCGGGGCGAGTGAGTGGAAATTTTTAGTCTGTAACTTTTGCAGTTTTTGCTACAGAAAAGGTGTTTTCACGCAGAAATAACGTTCCAAGGTAAGAAAATATATATATGTAGGATGTGCGGACATGGAACGTAAGGATAATGTAATGTAAAGTAAGAATGCAGGAAATGGAATGTTAAGGTGCGAGTGAGAGGGGAAGCGAGGAAAAGGAGAGAGAATGGAAGATGGCGGCGTGAGCGTGGTGTGTGAAAGACGAAAGACGAGTGGTATAATTTAGATTAAGAAGAAATAAACTAGAACCAGTGGTATTTGGTGTAGTGCTAAGATTGAAATAAAAACACCGTTAGTTTACAAGCACGTGATTTATTTGCTGCGACCCCTCACATCTACATATATATTTTTTTTTATGAAAAGGACTTGATTTCGTCAGAATAGGTAATGTTGTGCACTGTAGGAATCTTGAGTGACATTGACACAACTTTGTCTGGGTCTAGGGTTGTCACTAGTCGGATTTTATAATTTCCGTTCCGTTAATTCCGTCCACGTGAAATTTCTTGTTCCCGTGACCCACCCCGTCGCATCGCATCGCATGCCCCCGCTATTACTTCGTTTTCGCTTAGCGTTCTTTCTGCCTTTTTTCCTTTTTGCTCGGCTCCTAATGGTTCTAAAGTGATGTTAAATAGTCTTCTTCAAGAACTGGGCTCTCAAATGCAAAAAGATTTTTTCAAATCTGACTCGCAGTTGAGATTATCGCGCTCAAACATACAAACAAACAAACTCTTCAGCTTTATTAGCTTTATTATTATTATATATATTTTTCACCGTGCAAAGGATAGTATTCTGTTTTTAAAATACATAATTTTAAACAGTACTCAAACATACTCAAAGTAATACTTAAATCTTTTCTGGTGAAGCCATGTTTGATTTTTACTCATAAGTAGCAATCTGATTAATTTTTGAACTTTGCCTATTAGCTGTGAAAAAAATATCACCTGCATGCAAATCATTATTTGCATGCAGGTGATATTTTTTTCACTGCCGGGGACAGAACGGTGTCTCATTCGCACGGAACAAAATACTGAAAAGATCAACATTATATTTATTCTAGGCAAAGTTGTTTCTTTTACATACAACTTTGCCCAAGACGAGTGCTTGTCATTCGAGAAATCAGCAATATTTAAAACGATTTGGGCTCTACCTGGCAAGGCATAAGGTCTGTTTTCCGTTTAAAACTCATTAATAGCTATTATAATTAATAGATTCAGAGATACAAACAAAAATTGTCAAAATCCAAGCAATGTTGCAGCATTTTACGGTAAATAATTAGGTAATGCACACAAAGTATTGTAAATTTGTAAAACATTTAAAAAGAGTAACTATCGAGTTTACTGCCCATTGCTCTCCATACCTTTTGGAAGGGGCCATTGGAATCAATTCTTTTTTCTTGTAAATGTTGATGTTCAAAAGTGCGCCTTTTCATTAAAAGTTAAACCATTTATTTCAATGCTTCAGTAATAAGATCAGCCAGGCAGTAATTTCGTGGCGTGGCTGCCCCAGGGTCAGAAAAATCCTCGCAGATGCTCGAGCACTTTTTACATTTAACTGAATAAGTAACTGTAAATAATGATAAATATTGGCGTCTACAGTCCGGCTGTCGTCGAGAGAATACGTTCTTGACATCTGTCAATTTCATACTAAAGAATGCGTGTGTGCGAATTTGATCAAGTTACTAGGAATTGTCAACTCACAGAGGTCAGGAACGCATTCACTTGACGACGCCGCGACGGCCGGTTTGTAGGTACGCTGGACGAACGCTTAGTAACATCGCTTTTGGAAGCTATTATTTAAAATCTATTCAAAATTAATATTTAACAACCGCATCTCATAAATAATATAAACATGTTATCCGTTTAATTAAAATCATCAATGTCAGTAACAAGTTGTTAACCGTCCACAGCACTTTAATGAACATACCTCCTTTATTTATGTGGTCATAAAGGCTATAATAATAGTGTACAATTTACTACGATGAGCTGGGTAAAGGAAATCGGAGATAGAGGGCCCTCTATGTTTTGAGTACATTTAGCGTAGGAGCACGACATCTTTAACACTCGTTTTTTACTATTCGGAATTTTGAAAAGGTGTATACCAAAGAAGCAGGAATAACACGTTTTAAGAGAATATTTGCTATAATTGTGATCTTTCATGTTGTCGTATAGTAAAACTTAAGTTACTTACTTGGCCCAAATTATACATATCCCCTGTAGTCATATTTGTAGATTAGTAGTAGAAAAAAAAACTCAGCACTTACCTGAAACAAAAATAAATAAATAAGTAACGTAAAACTATCCATCACAACCACAAATTCAAAAACTACCGTCCAATAAACAAACCCTTGACAAATATCACACAAAACTTCTCATTCACTCCACTCCCATTGGTCATCTATCAATTCATACGCGTTCTAAATTCAAAACAAAAAGGCGTGTGCGCCACCTAGCGGCAGGAAATTGCAACATCGATCTGTCACCGACACTGTATAGAGTCGTGATGAATTGCCACCGGTCGACGTCATAGAGGAAATGTATTGCATTGTGGGGTGAGCAGAGGACGTGCTATTGTTAGTTGCTGGTAGGTGATGCGGAGGTATCGAGTTTTGTGTGAAAGGTTCTATCTAGACCTCCCCTTTTTTTTTTTTTTTTTTTTTTGTGGATGGGAAATCATCAAATAACTTCTCCCGCTCTGGGTGGAGCGGAAGGGCGTGTCAGACTTTTACTGACTAAAACCCACCCGTGTTCCTTCAGTTGCCTATGCCAGGGCCACGGTATCTTTTTCAAACAACCCGCGACCCCAGCGGCATCGGCCCTATTGGACCCCATCTTTTGCTGACATCTCTTTGAGGCGCGCGTGGAACACAACGCGCCGTCGACCCGGGCCTGGTCCTCACCGGACGGCGAGCTACCCACTACTCACCGTCCGCAAGCCCGCGCCTACGGTGGCTGGGAATCGGCTATCGATTCCCGCCGCCCAGGGCGTCTCCTGCGGCGACTGAGGGCGTGAGGCTGCCTCTCCCTCACGCGTTCCGCCTCCTCCTTCGCAAGCATTACCGCTTCGCAGAAGGAGGTGACGGCCTCCCATGCACTCTCGCTCCGCACCATGGCCTGGACCAGGCTCGGACGCGAGAGATCGCCGCCGCCGATCGCCTCCGTGAGAACACGGCGGTGCTCTGCCCAAGCCGGGCAGACCTCCACTGTATGCTCCACCGTGTCCTCTGGGCGATCCACACAATGGTGACACCCGGGCGTTTCCTCCCGCCTTATGCGAAACAGGAACCTCCCGAAACAACCGTGTCCGGATCTAGACCTCCCCTGGGTGAATGATTTAGCACGTACCGTTGGGTGCATTACCAAATCACAACAGAGACACGGGAGTCGAACTCGCTTCTCGCGTTCAGGAGAATGCAATCGCTCTATCACTTCAATAAAATAACTTGCTTTTATATAGAATTTTATTTATTTAGTAGAAAGAATTCCCTACTTACTACTAATCTTTGATTATATATAAATGTCTAGATGACGTGTCGCGCTGCAAAAAACTAAAAAAAACAGGCCAGCTTTGTTATGCTGGTGTGCGTGACAGCTGACGTCTTCTGGCGTCTCTTCACAATCGGCGATCATAGACCCTACCTTACCTGAAAAACTAAACTACACCACTGAACGGATTTCGATAAAATCTGGCATGGAGACAGATGGTATCCTTTTTTTTTTTTTTTTTTTTCCGTGGAGAAATGCTTATGCATACTGCACTACCACGGGGAGATAGTGCAGTTATGTGGGATTCCAACCCACTAAAACTCCACGGTGTCCTCCTCTGCCGCTTGTGGCGGGAACACGGGCACGCGTTAGCACTCACCGCGAACCCGCCGCGGCTGTCCGTCACCGGACTCTCCTCTGGGGAGCACCCCCATCACCGGCGCACAAGAACACATTGTGCACCGTGACCATCCCATGGACCAAACCAGCACATGGGCGCCAGACGACCCCGTGTCTAGTCACCCTTGGTCCCCCTGCGACCGGTCGGGTCAGTGGCCCGGCCGCCTACCACTTTTCGGCCGCAGAGGATAGGGAGAGCGGCCAACGAAATACCGACACTCCTCCTCCCCTGCGGCCCCACCGCGTCCGCCATCAGACGGTGGCGACCCCGTCAAGGCCGCGGAAGGTAGGGAGAGCGGCGCACCGCAATACCGGCACTCCTCTCCCGCCGCGGCCTCCAACCCTCAGCCGCGATGCCTCCCATACGACATCGCGGCTCGCCTCAGTTGCGATGTCGCCCAAGCGGCACCGCAACCTACCTGTTGGCCGCTACGTCGTCGACTTCCTGGAAAAAGCCCTGACGAGCGGCCCCTCCTCGGGTTCCTCTTCGCTTCACCGTGGGTGACCAAGCCACGGCTACTGAGCCCCCCCGCCTCGACAATGCGGGAACCCCCCGGGGGGGACAGATGGTATCCTGAGGGAGGAAATAGGCTACTTTTTTGTCTCAAAAATAATCCTATAGTGGGCGATAAAAGTTTATGATCGCCGATTGTGAAGAGGCGCCAGAAGACGTCAGCTGTCACGCACACCAGCATAACAAAGTTGGCAGTCGCGCCAGGCATTGTGCTTGCATTGTGCTTTTCTAGTGTGCGTGCAAATTGCGGCGATCAGTTAGACGCTATTTTTTTTCGACGAGTTCATAGCATTGACTAGATAGGTAGATACCTAGACAAATTTATATCTTTGTTACTAACACTTAGACTTAAAACAGGTAGCGAAATGTGGGTGTAGGTATATAGGTACACCTCTGACTAACCCTTCGGGGATTACAGATGTGATGTTATGTGCTACTAATAAATATTCAAAAGAGGTCGGAAGAAGAATTCCGGGCTGATACGTCTTGTTTCAGATCTATTTATACAATAATATTGTAACCAATGTTACTAAAATGAACCACACTCAAAGCCGATTCTAAAGATTAAAGATCTAAGGGCCAGCGCGCACTGGTGAGTTTTAATCGGCCGACAGTTTAGTACACGAATAAAATACACGCACACATAACTGCCATATAACTCCATACCTACTACTGATTAACAGAACGATTAAACTGCCGGCCGACTAATAATCACAGGTGCGCGCTCGCCCTAAAACTACCAGAACAACGAAACTCCTATCCGTTACAAGTTAGAGGGTAGTTAGCTAAAAATCACAAGTGCGCGCTCGCCCTAAAACTACCAGAACAACGAAACTCCTATCCGTTACAAGTTAGACGGTAGTTAGCTAAAAATCACAATGTCACGCTCGCCCTAAAACTATCAGATCAACGAAACTCTCCTATCCGTTACAAGTTAGAGGGTAGTTAGCTAACAATCACAAGTGCGCGCTCGCCCTAAAACTATCAGAACAACGAAACTCTCCTATCCGTTACAAGTTAGAGGGTAGTTAGCTAAAAATCACAAGTGCGCGTTAGCCCTAAAACTACCAGAACAACGAAACTGTCCTATTCGTTACAAGTTAGAGGGTAGTTAGCTAACAATCACAAGTGCGCGCTCGCCCTAAAACTATCAGAACAACGAAACTCTCCTATCCGTTACAAGTTAGAGGGTAGTTAGCTAAAAATCACAAGTGCGCGTTAGCCCTAAAACTACCAGAACGACGAAACTCTCCTATCCGTTACAAGTTAGAGAGTAGTTCGCTAACAATCACAAGTGCGCGCTCGCCCTAAAACTACCAGAACGACGAAACTCTCCTATCCGTTACAAGTTAGAGGGTACTTAGCTAAAAATCACAAGTGCGCGCTCGCCCTAAAACTACCAGAAAAACGAAACTGTCCTATCAATTACAAATTAGAGGGTAGTTAGCTAAAAATCACAAGTGCGCGCTCGCCCTAAAACTACCAGAACAACGAAACTCTCCTATCCGTTAAAAGTTATAGGGTAGTTAGCTAAAAATCACAAGTGCGCGCTCGCCCTAAAACTACCAGAACAACGAAACTCTCCTATCCGTTACAAGTTAGAGGGTAGTTAGCTAAAAATCACAAGTGCGCGCTCGCCCTAAAACTACCAGAACAACGAAACTCTCCTATCCGTTACAAGTTAGAGGGTAGTTAGCTAAAAATCACAAGTGCGCGCTCGCCCTAAAACTACCAGAACAACGAAACTCTCCTATCCGTTACAAGTTAGAGGGTAGTTAGCTAAAAATCACAAGTGCGCGCTCGCCCTAAAACTACCAGAACAACGAAACTCTCCTATCCGTTACAAGTTAGAGGGTAGTTAGCTAAAAATCACAAGTGCGCGCTCGCCCTAAAAACTACCAGAACAACGAAACTCTCCTATCCGTTACAAGTTAGAGGGTAGTTAGCTAAAAATTGAGCTCAACAACACAGTCACGTACAAAGTTAGGTACTAAAACACTACAATCACATTATCTATTCTGGTAAGGTGTGTTTAGACTATCCAGACTCAGAACAAGAATAGCTTTTTGTAGGCTACATTATTTTTGATCATCGGTTTCATTACTTAACATTAGATGATGTAAGTTAAATAAATATGTATTTATTATACACATAAACCTTCCAGGATATAATACTCTAAACTTCTAAAGCATAGGTTCCCAACCTTTTATGGATTACATAATAGTTAATTATATGTCTGTCTGTTATCCATTAATAATCACAAATTAGAAATCTACCGCCCCACGAAAAGCTCCAGCGCCTACTAGGGGGCGGTACGGCCCCCGTAGGGAACCTTTGCTCTAAAGTCTCAATTATGGTGAAAACTGCATTAAAAACCATTGTATAGTTAAAAAGAATTAAGCGGTCACACAGACAGACACGAAAAGCAACTTTGTCTTATACTTCTTCTTCGCGTCGCTGGAACGACTGTATTTCAGATCTTGTTGGACCAAAACTTCGCCACTTTGACGTCGTCGTCGGTGGCAGCGCAAAGGTCACTTTGGCTGCATATTTTGGGACAAAGAGGGAGGATAGGAGGTGGAGCATAGTTTGCGACTTAGCTCCAAATTCACACCCTGCTGCCGTTCCCTCCAGGTAGCCACATTTTACCAGGCTGGAGTCACATCTTCCTACTTGAGTCTGGAGACGATTCAGGGACTTCAAAGTGAACCACGAAAGGTTATACCCTGCAGCAGTGCCATTGCACTGGTACATTCCGCTCGAGGTATGTAACAGCTCGCGACAGCACAGTGTTGACTAGGGTCTATACGCGCTCAGCGAAACACGAACGCGTCGTTTTTATTCAAAGAGTTTATATTAGCTAATATAAACTATTTGTTTTTATTTTTTTTTATTTTGTGCACCCTTCGCAGGCCGGCAGCAACCCTAACTGCCCTAACGTGGTCAGAAAGAATAAAAGTTACTCGATAGAAAGAGAGGCAACTTGTAGGTGAATATAACTTTTAGGTAATAAGCGTTTTGCGACCTGAATTGCACTTTATTGTGTCATAGCAAGAGTCGCTTTTTATTTAAATGATGTTGCGGAGTGCGGGATCTGTACTAATCTGTGCCTGCAGGATATATGAAATATAGATAGGTACATAGATAATGTGCCCTTCAAACACGAAAATTCTTGTTTTGTTCTATCTAAACGCACCTTTAAAACTCCCCAACTCTTCCATTAACAAGATTAGAACAACATTTTAAAGGATTTCTCTTTGAACAAACATCTTAAAACGTCTTGGTAACATGTGGAATGAAATATTGGAGCATTCTGTCAGAATATGTTACTCCAGATATATTGTATGAACGTTTCAAACGGCTGCTGTTGTATTGAAACTTTACAAAATGTAAAATGAGGAAAATGGACTGGTTTTCGAGAAGAAGGATATCTTGTTGATTATTTTATTTTATGTTTTGATTTAAGATATTTCAGATGTTATCGAAAGTTATTTTTCAATACTTTCATACAATTCTAAAGGATGAACTCCAATCTAGAATACTAACACTGATACTAAAATCACAGTCGCGCAGATTCAAACTTTACAGTAAAAAAGTCGCACAAGAGCTCTAATCACGTTGTAAAGCACTTACCACACTAATTATACAACCACAACATAATATAATTAAGCCGGCAAATCGCGTGTGACTCGTAAATTATCCGCGGGACGTACATTAGCCGAGCGTCCGTCTATCCGTTGCGGAAACGCCGCGCCGTGACGCGCGACAAACGCATAAATTTCGCGCGGTCTGAACACGCACTTAGGTTTGGTGCATAATGACGTCATTTTAAGGGTGTGTTTTGAATAATGGTGAAAAATCTGTTAACTATTTTTAAACTCACACTTCTTCTCCTTCTTAAACACTGAAATCAATAGTCATATCTCATGTTAGCTGTAATTCGTTGACCAAAATAGCATCAACTATTTTTTATAAGAAGGCTTCAATAACTCTGATAAGTTGGTTGAATAAGAAAGAAAGAAATATATTTTATTTAAGACACGCACAAGTAATACAAACATCGAAAGAAAAGAAGAAGACTTCGAAAGCACGGTCATTCAACCTGCCTAGCATTTTTCCCAACTATGCTGGCGTCGGTTTCCAGTCTAACCGGATGCAGCTGAATACCAGTATTTTACATGGAGCGACTGTCTTTCTGACCAATAAGCCATTTACTGGGTATTTTACTTTAACAGTACCTTTATATCGTAACAGAAACGGCAGTTTTCGCAATTGAAGTCTTACTACTGACATCATGCGGTAGACCATACTTTGAACATAGTGAAAGCTGTGAACAAAACCTAGTATAGTTTTGGAGCAAAAACAACACAAATTGTGACCACAGGACCATTGATGCGGTACAAACACAATCCCAATTTGCTATCACACACAACACAGAACGGTAGTTACTAATTCGAAATACCGCAACCGTAACCACTGACCAATGTTACACTAGTAGGTAGTTCAGCAAAAAACAAAACAGTATTAAGGTCCTTAAGTAAATCAAATCAAATCATTTATTTCTTTGCAAATATGGGTATAGTACATAGGTGTTTTTATAGTAAAGTTCTCCATATTTTACCGTCACATGGGCATGCAAAGGTTTACAATTCCAAATAAAAAATCAAAAATAAGTGGTACATCATTGGAATTAAAAAAAAAAAACATATATTTAAAAAAAAGTCAGCGTGGTCAACAGCAATAAAAAAATTAAATTAAATTAGAAAATGAGAGGATCACAATAACTATGTCAATCAGTTTAACAATATGTCAATCAACTGTCTGTCCGTCTGTCACAGCCAATTTGCTCAGAAAGAAATCGTTCCATTAGGAACAATTAAGTTGAAATTTGGTACACGTATGTATTTCTGTCACCGAAACACGGACGTGTAATGTAAATTAATATATATTTTGAATATGGGAGGCAATTTTGGGGGCAAATAAGAAAATTTAAAAATAAAAGCAAAACTGTACCGTGCGATATATCAAATGAAAGGGCTTACTGTGAGGGTCTCAAATATTATATATTTTTATAATTTTAAAATAAACTGTTTTAAAGTTATTTAAGAAAATAGTCAAAAATGGACCATCCCCCCTCCTTATCTCCGAAACTACTGAGCTTAAAATAAAAAACAAATACAGAAAATAATTCTATAGCTATAGATTACAGGAAAACCTATAAGAAATCTATGGTCTTAAAATAACATGGTAAATCTCTCAATATTGTGCGTACATACTTATATTTCTCCATAGTTAAACGAAAAGGATCCAGCCCACTTTAGGTGTAATGTGGGTTGGATCCTTTTCGTTTAACTATGGACATTTAAGAAAGAAAGAAAGAAAATACATTTAATTAACACAGACTAAAAGGCACACAAAAAGAATACACCGCAGATTGCAATACTATTAAAAAATAAAAATAATAAAATGTATGCAAATGTAAACAAATAAACGATGCAGAAATGTGTGCCTCACGCCTGCGCCAAAAAAGGCCCAGTTCAGCAAAAATACCAACTCAACCTGGACCTGAAGTGTGAGGTAACGGATGTATACCAGTTTTATACTGCAACGTGTGTATGCATACCTAATAAATATAAAATAAGTTTATGTCAGATAAAAATAATAACGAGTATGTAACTAGCGTGATTTTCAGTAAAATTGCACAACAAACAAAAAAGTAAAAAAAAAGGAAAAACGAACGAATAAACAAATAAATGAGACGGACGCATTAATACACCTTCGTTAACATGTAAATAAAATCATTATGTAATGGAGACATTTGGAGTTGGAATGTTGGGAGAACATGTTTTTCAACTACAATGTTAAGTTTGTTCTTGGGATAAATTCATCACAAGTACGGAACCCTTCATTGTGCGTGGTCCGACACGCATTTGACCGGTTTTTTTTTTTTTGTTAGCCTACGCCGGCCCACTCCTCGGCAAAGCCCCCCCCCCCCTCCACTTCTTCCATCTTTCACGAGCGTTCCAGTTCTGACGGAACCTATCCAGTTCGATCCACCATCTCCTACGCGGTCTGCCGCGACCCAACCTCACTGTCTCAGAGCACCAGTTGTGTGATATTTGAGCCCACAGTTTGTCCGGCATGCGGCAGATATGTCCTACCCAGTCTAAGTTGAACAGCCTTTTGAGTCACGTCAGCTGTCTTTGTTTTGAAGCAGCAGTATTGTGTTTTGCTAGTACACTATGCACCATTGATCGTTGGCAGACCTTGAGTTTGGACTTCTGGAAGACTTTACCTAGCAATAATATAATTTTTTTGGATACTCTCCTTTAAGTTTTCTTTAAGTACTAAACAATTTTTTTATGTATTTTTGAAAATTCTCCAGAATGTAAATTTTCTCTAAACTCTCAAATTGGGTTATTTTGAACCACATGAATTTTTGCCTAGGCTTTATGGGATGCTTAGTTGTTGCCGATGGGACGCACTATCACGTCCTGGAAGGAATACGTCAAATTTCAAGTAAGCCTTGTATATTACGTAAATACTCGTATTATCTTGTTTGGAAATAAATACCTGCAAAAAGAAAAACCCCTCTTCCACTTATCCTACAAACAATTAACCATTAATTCCGCGCACATTTTTAATCTCTCTGCCGGAGATAATCTAATAAATTATCAACGGTTACGTGTGCGCCCTTACCGTACCCACCCGCACATGCTTACAGTGGAGATTTATTACTGCTCTAATCTATGTTACAATGGTATATGTTAAAATTGCTATATTACGTGAATATTTAAGAGGTTAACGGCTATTTTTGCAAGTTTTAATTAATGAGAAAACCCGCTGGTTTTTAAAAGCTTGAGCATATCTGGTATTCGAAAGTCAGTTAAAATTATACTATGGTTGTGATTGGTTTACGAAATGATCAATCGCCAGTCATGGAATTTGACTACTACTCGTAGATTATGTTAAATTGGAAACTTCAATCACACGTTTTTAGGGTTCCCTACCTTAAAAGGAAAAAAACGGAACCCTTATAGGATCACTCGTGTGTCTGTCTGTCTGACAGACCGACACTGTCACAGCCAGTTTGCTCCGAATATAATAGACCGATTAAGTTGAAATTTGGTACACGTATGAATTTCTGTAACCCAAACTCGGACGTGTACTCGTAACGTAAATAAATGAATTTTGAATATGGGGTCAATTTTGGAAGGCAAATAATCAAATAAAAAAAAGCAAACTGTACTGTGTGACATATCAAATGAAAGGGCTTACTGTGATGGTCTCAAATATATTAGGTTGGGGAAAAAGTATTTTCGTATTATAGTATGTATGAACTTGTAATAAAATCTCTTTGACTATACTATTGTATCTGGCTGGTTTTGGTATCATTGAAAGTTTAAATTTTAAAGAATATAATTCCAAATTCAAATTAGGAAAATGTGTGAATTTCATTTGTTTTTCTTACCGTCAAGATGAGTGAATCTAATGAAGAAATTCGATACATTTTAAAATTTTACTACAAAAAAGGTAAAAATGCAACCCAAGCCGCGAAAAATTTGCGATGTTTATGGACCTAGTGTAGTGTCTGTGAGAGTAGCACAAATTTGGTTTAAGCGTTTTCAATCCGGAAATTTTGATGTCAAAGATGCACGTCGCTCTGGTCGCCCTATTACGGATAAAATGGATGCCATTTTTGAAAAAGTGGAGCAAGATCGGCATATCAGTAGTTACGACGTAGCTGAAGAACTGGAAATTGACCACAAAACAGTTTTGGCGCATTTGAAAAAAACTGGGTACACAAAAAAGCTCGACATTTGGGAAAGAAACCTAATGAACCGTGCACTCATTTGTGATTCTTTATTACGACGTAATGAAACCGAACCATTTTTGAAGAAGCTGATAACTGGTGATGAAAAGTGGATCACGTATGACAAGAACGTGCGAAAAAGGTCGTGGTCAAAGGCCGGTCAGGCTTCACAGACTGTGGCGAAACCCGGGTTAACTCGCAACAAGGTGATGCTGTGTGTGTGGTGGGATTGGAAGGGCATTATTCATTATGAGCTGTTACCACCAGGCAGGACCATCGATTCTGAACTCTACTGCGAACAACTGATGAGATTAAAGCAAGAAGTTGAGAGAAAGCGGCCGGAATTAATCAACAGAAGGGATGTGGTTTTTCATCATGATAACGCTAGACCTCACACATCTTTAGCCACTCAGCAAAAATTAAGAGAGTTTGGCTGGGAGGTGTTAATGCATCCGCCGTATAGTCCTGACCTTGCACCTTCAGATTTCCACCTGTTTCGGTCTCTTCAGAATTCTTTAGGCAGTGTCAGGTTAACATCACGAGAGGACTGCCAAAACCACTTGTCGCGGTATTTTGACCAGAAGTCCCAAAATTTCTATAGCAATGGGATCATGTCCCTACCTACAAGATGGCAAAAAGTTATCGAACAAAATGGTACCTACATACTTTAGTTAAATGTAAATAAACTATATTAAAAAATGTTTTGAATTTTCTTAAAAAATGCGAAGAAACTTTTTCCCCAACCTATTATGTATATTTTTTATATTTTTAAAATAAGTTTTAGAGTTATTTAAAAAAATAGACGAATATTGACTATTCTCCCCTCTCCTTATCTCCGAAACTGTTCGAGCCTAAAATTTTGAAAAAAATACAAAAAATAGTTCTATACCGTTAGATTACAGGAAAACTCATAAGCAGAGAACTTAAAATAATATGGTAAATCTCTCAATATTGTGCGTACAAACTTATATTTGCAGTTGGAATGTATGGGAGAACATCATTTTTCAACTACAATGATAAGTTTGTTCTTGGGATAAATTCACCCCAACTACGGAACCCTTCATTGTGCGTAGTCCGACACGCACTTGGCCGGTTTTTCTCCTAAAGACAAATGACAGCAATAGTCAGCTCTTGCTGAATCTAGCTTTTTATAAATCACATTCTTTGCAAGCTAAATGGAACGTCTAATGTTAAACCTAAATAATACGTAAGCTTCGATCTACTACATAAAAATTCAATAACTTGCACATGGTGTTCATTGATCTGGAAAAAGCGTATGATAGGGTACCTCGGGATATCTTGTGGTGGGCCTTGAAAGAGAAAGGTTTGCCCGGGAAGTATGTAGAGTTAATTCGTGCTATGTACAGTCAATCCTGTACCTACGTCCGGTCGGCTGCTGGCAACACCGACGAGTTCAGTGTGGCGGTAGGCTTGCACCAGGGGTCGGCTTTAAGTCCTTACATCTTCCTGTTGATTATGGACGCTCTGACAGCGGACATACAGGAAGAGGCACCCTGGTGCATGCTATTTGCCGAAGACATCGTTCTTGTCGGTGAAGATGGACCTGAGATCCAGAGCAGATTGGAGAAATGGCAACGGAAACTGGAGAATGTCGGCTTGAAAATCAGCAGAACCAAGACCGAGTATATGTTCTGCGATTTCGGCGGTCTCTCCAGTGCTGGAGCCATAGCGCTTGATGGCGCGCTTCTCCCGGTCTGCTCCGACTTCCGGTATCTTGGTTCACTTGTGCAAAGCGATGGCGAAGTAGACCGGACTGTTAAGCACAGAATTAACACTGGATGGATGAAATGGCGGCAGGTCACGGGAACAATCTGCGACTCCCGCATTCCCCTTAAACTCAAGGGGAAGATTTATAAAACAATAGTTAGACCTGCTGTCTTGTATGGATCAGAATGTTGGGCCATAAAAAGAATGAATGAAAGGCAATTGCATGCAGCCGAGATGAGAATGCTAAGAGGGATGTGTGGTATTGCGCGAATAGATAGAATAAGAAATGAGTATGTAAGAGGATGTCTGAAAGTGACACCGGTGACTGAAAAGTTGTGTGGAAATCGGTTGTCATGGTATGGGCATGTGATGCGGAGGAATGAGGAAAATGTCGTCAGGAAAGTGTTGAGTATGAACGTGGGGGTGGGGGGCTATACGAGTAAGGGAAGACCAAAGAAACGATGGATGGACTGTATGAAAGATGATATGGCCAGAAAGGGAGTGACTACCGAGATGACGACTAATAGAGAAGTATGGAAGAAAAAGACATGTTGCGCCGACCCCAAATAAATTGGGACAAGGGCATGAGAATGATGACATAAAAAATCAATTTTTGTGTGTTTGTTCAATGAAATCGGTCTAGTTTCATAAAGGCCATAAATTTCACATAGTCAAAATTCTGCATGTTTATAACAACGGTCCTTTTTTCGGCAAAATCCTCAACTTTCGTGAGTACTCATCCTGAATAGTTTGTTAATTGCCTCTTATATCATCTTTCACAATAGCCCACTAATTGGCTCTCATACCTACCTACTACGTGTCCACACAACAGGTACTTTCTTTACTGAAAATAATAATACTGGAGTAATACTGCCTTTACTGGAGTGGTCACGAGTACCTACGTACGTCCAGTTTCTAAATATATAATATTTTCAAGTTAGGTAATTTTATAAGGAATTAGGATGTTGTGCCCGATAAATGGCAACAGGCTCGCTCCTAATAGCTATTTCAACTGTAAATCTTGTATCGTCTTAAACTTAAAACTACCAAATCATGATCTCACCTTCTCCTCTCTACGAAATATCACTAAAATTGGTTCAGGGCCTTATAAAGTCACATACGGAATTTCATCTATCAGTTTTGACACGCTGACCTCATTTAGACACCCTATCTTCTACTACTCACACTCTTTTTTCGCGAGAATGCACTAACTATTCCCAAAGAGTCCTTGGTACCTCAAAGTGCCTAAAAGTGTAGCAAAAGTGGTGTTGCGTGGGTTATCAAAGAGTGTGCAAAAACGTGCTCGGAGCGAAACGAGACCCAAATGTTTTGCACCGAGTGTCATAGTGACACCAACTAGTGATTAAGGAAATGTCGGACACTGGAGAAGTGGGTTTCAAATGTAGTAGGTTTTCAAGGTTTGTGTAAATAAACATGGTCAAGTAAAGTGTTTTTATTTGGAGACCACGTTGTCAGCTGTTTTGCGAGACACTTCAAACAAGACTGCAAGTCTACTACCTCATACATTCTCACTTACCCTTACTACCATTATCTCACACTAAATAAAACAACCCAGATATAGCGCTATAAACACTTTATGCTCGGTTCCTATAAAAAAAACGAATCGTTTTGCTTACGGTAGTATTTTTTTTATTGTCAAACTCGACATATAAATAGATTCGTAAGCTAATTTTACCTGTGATAGCTACTTCCATAATTATGGGAGGGTCAACTATGCAAAGCTATGAGGTCTTTGCTTCATTATTAGTAAAGATTAGAAGAAGTCTTAATTTTAACCAATAACGGTCCGTCAATTACTAGGAATCGGCCAACAGTGAAGCATGCGCAAAACTACACCTCGCTCTGTGCATACACGCTCACACGCTCACATTTACACCAAACTACACCTCATTACGTACACACATGTTTACGAAATCCAAAACGTGAAGCCTCACGTCACTGTTGACAGCGCTATATCTTGTTTTTTTTTTTATTTAGTCTGAGAACATTATAGATAAATGTGAAAGTTTCTATATTAGTTACTCAATCACTCATAAATGGCTAAACAGAGCTGGATGTCATTTCGCACATAGATAACCCGCGTCCTGAATTAAAACATAGAATACTTTCAATCCTCCGGATAGGTACATGAAGTGGTTTCCGTCAGATTCGAGTAAAACTGCTGGCAATTATGAATTAACTCTTTAAACACTATTTCTTTATTTAACTACCTTCCTTTATTATGTATGAACTACCTTCGACTTTAGTATTTATCCAATCAAGTCAATACATCTCGAAATCAGAACGACGACAGTTGAAATATATTGGATATAAACAAAAGAATTGTAATTTATTATTTCAGCTCTTGGAACCCTTTCACGTTTTCATCAGCGCTTAACTTGAAGGACTTAAGTGGATGATTTTACATCGTCTCCAGACTTATATATTTCATTTTGAAAGGGAATAACAATTGAGTCCGTTATCAGGTAAAGTCCTTAACTTTGAAGGCTGCTCAAGATTTTTCGTGAATTTTTTGAAAGAATAAAATTCTAAATTTAAATCTAAATTACACACTTTATTGACCCTGATTGGCCAAGAAATTATTATTTTATTATAGATAGCCTAAAAGTATTTTAAATGCCTCTTTTTTCAAACTTATTGTTGTTTGTCAGAAAAATATTAAGAGGCTACCGAGCGCACAGTGGCGCCCTCGTCGTTTGTTTTGTTATTTCTTTTAATTTAAAAAGAAAATGCAGAAAATAAGCACGTTAAGTTGTACTCCACAAGACTATACGTTATTATTATTACAAACAGTAGTTTTATATTGTTAAGTTTTATTGTAATCATTAAAACGGGAAATGGTCGGCACTTTTTTCCGTTTTAATGATTACAATAAAACTTAACAACTTAACAAACCGATAGGTATAGGAAGGGCCTTGTTAAGAGAAGGAACTATTAAATGATGTCGCAATTTTCTATTTATGGACGTGTTAAACACCGATGGGACTGTCCCAAACGCCATCTTTTAGTTGTCACCCCGCCCTCTTTTGATCTCAGAAGCGCTAAATCGCAGCCGCTTCCCATGTTTGCCGTGGAACCTCAACGAAAGAGCTGAATGTGCAAGATTTTAGTTTGTTTAGCCAACAGCTGAATGAAGCGGTGATTTTAAAGCATTCAAGCTTCTTGACAGGTAGAATAGATGTTTGTGTAAGCTCGGATTTTGGTTTTAGGAATTTAAGATGCATTGGAATTTGTGGGTTTGTTACTTGAAGGAAATGGAATTAAAGAAACATTGAGACTTGATTTTGAATATTTTTATGTAAAGTATAGGAGTTTTGATTTAGGGCCCATGTTAAGCTTAGGAACTTATAAGTGAGTATAAAAATGTTGAATTTGAAATGCTCTCAATCTTGGGTCAAATCTGAGGAACTCAACTGACCCATTTAAACAAACATTAACAGTAGGTTACTTACACAAAAATAATTTATGGAACCGTTTACCTAAATACCAACAATTTATAATTGCCTATAATAACATTATTTATATGAAAACTTTAATCCATGGAACCTCAGAATCTAAATCACCCAAAAATATTCCCATTAATATTTTGGGAGTCAACGAAACAACTATGTAGGTAAATCTGAAATTCTGAAGGCGGAACAATTACAACCTTGTAGACCTACCCTCAATAAATATCAAACAAATATAAATTACCGACTTGGCTGTAATTAGTTGTAAAACGTACTCAAATTCCTTCTATTGTTGGGTCCCGTATAAATCACTAAAGGCCGGTTTTTTGATCCGTAGTTAACTCAACCGATGGTTAAACATAGTAACTAATGGTTGAATTTTTGCTAAATATGAAAGGCTAATCATGAATGACTTATGCCATTAGTTACTATTTTTTTTATATGAATGAGCTAACATGAATACATTCATGTTTAGCCTTTCACATTTAGCCAAAATTCAACCATTACCATTATGTTTAACAATTGGTTGAATTAACTACGGATCAAAAAACCGGCCCTATGCGCTCGCTAGCGTTGGGATGTGGCGGCTAATTGGAAATAGACTAATGAATTTTGAATAGTTTGTTTTTTTAGTTTTTTTTTTTTTAAGAGGGTAGATTTGGAATTAAAAGCTATCAGCATTTGATGACTACCTTCTTATTAGTAAAATCTTTTTTATATTTATGACTCATGGTGATGGTAAGGCATCTTTTTACATTGATTATCCACCGCACAACGTCAACGGGACATCAACGAGAAACGAGATTATTCAAACCGAACGTGACGTCCCGGTGCAGCGGTGGTGGTGTGCGGTGGACACGCGGCCATAATATAAGATCATCTTCTCGTTTGCGTGGCGGTGGACAAACGGCCTTAGAGTTGTTTTATCACAGATTTTGTGTTGACCTTTTACCGGTACTTGCTTTATTTTCGAGAAGGCATACTTATATGATGCGTATCACAAGTTCCCATCGATAGGTGGCCTGCGCAAAAGATACTAATAGACTACTAATAGAGAAAAAACATGCTGCGCCGACCCCAAATAATTTGGGACAAGGGCAGGAGAATGATGATGCTGACAAGTTCCCATGGTAGCATGGAAAAAGAAAATAAAACTTTGGTATATTTCACAGAAATTACCTTTAATACAGGGTCATATTAAATTAGCTAGTGAAACCCTGCAGACGTGATAGGTATCGCCATCTAACTACGACTAAATAAAAATATAAAAGATTTAATGATTTTTGGAGTCAATGACCGCTGGTAGTGTTATTACTTGAAGTGAGAGTTGATAAAATCTGTTTTATCGTATTGAGTTATCGATACCCTCTGTGAAGTTTACAAAAAAAAAAAAACAGATTTTCAAACTGATATTTTAAGTGACCGGTGGTAGATGCCCCGAAAAAAATTCATCAAATTAATTTTATTTTTGTTTTATAATTTTTAGATAATCGATATATACCCATAACACATCTTCGGAGTTGCTCTATCTAATTTAATTTCACCCTGTATACTTAAAGGCTTCTTTTTATTATGCCTTTGTCTGGACTTATCTATACTAATAATAATAATAAAGCTAAAGAGTTTGTGGTTTTTTTTGTTTGTTTGAACGCGCTAATCTCTGAAACTACCCGTCGGATTTGACAAATTATATTTGTATTTGATAGCCCAATTCTTGAGGAAGGCTATTTAACATCACGCTAGGACCCGATGCGATGCGATGGGGTGTCGGAGGAACAAAACATTTGAGGAGCTAGAAGTTAATATAAGTCTGAAATTGCCAACGCGTCTTGAGCAGGCGTGGTGATCAATGCTCGTGCCTTCTCTTTATAAGAAGAGGCCTTAGCCCTGCAGTGGGACAATAATACGCTGCTATTATTATATAGCATCTGCAACAAATACAAAGTACTATAAAACTTGCAAGCCCCTAATCTCCAGTCGCCACACGTTCAAGCGCCAAGTGGCTTTTACTAGCTTTAATGCGAGATTTTTAGTTTGCTACCACTTAGAATGCTGCTCACCAATACGATATTACGAGCTTGAAGATAACCAAGTCTACTTAGGTTCGTTTATGTCATGTCTTGGTTGAATAACAATGTCATATCTCTATATAAATTAATAATAAAGCTGAAGAGTTTGTTTTTTTTGTTTGCTTGTATGTTTGAAGGCGCTAATCTCTAATAATTAAATTATTTTTGCATTTGCTAGCCCAATCCTTGAGGAAGGTTAAATAATTAACATCACGCTAGCACCCTTAGGAGTCGAGCAAAAAGAAATAAAAGTCAGAAATAACGCTAAGCGTAAACGACGTAATAGCGCGGGCAGGCGATGCGATGCGATGCGACGCGGTGGGACGGAGGAACAAGAAACCTGAAGAAGACAGAAAAAGACCTGGCGCGTACCACAAATCTCATATTTGTACGAGAAATCTCGTACGGTTGGCAAGCTTGAAGTTTCTTTTCTTACGATAATATTTGTTTGGTAACGGTACAGTACCGTTACTGATTAGAAAGACCAATAGTACAGGTACTACGTCTGGTACCGATAGTAATAGTACAGGAACTAAGTCTAGCACCGGTATCACACCAAGGTTCCCAAAAATACCGGAATTTCAAACCCTGATATAATGCCCATTTTTCAACAGTTCAGTTCGCTTCTCGTCAGTAGGTACCCTTCTGGTAATCCAGGCGTGCGTGATGTTATATAAAGATATTATTGCACCGTTTTGTCACCTACACAATTAGATTTAAAGCCCAGAAAAGTTAAGGAAACATTTCGGGATAATGCCTCACAATATGGAAATAAGACGAAATTGATAGAACATTTTATAACTGTGAAGAAAGCTTTTAGCAGAAGAATATGTAACAAAACTTTGGAGGAAAAAAGTTACAAATAGGACTATGTGTCAAACCCTTCCTGATCCTAGACTCCTAGCCTCGTTTCAAGTTTTCCAAAGCCGGCTTACAGAATCAGACGGCAAGAAACGCGCATGATTTATGCCCCACTCATATAAGAAAAGTGAAAGTTTGTTCGTTTGTTCCTCAATTAAGCTTTAGCGATTGCATACAGATAGACCATAAAATAAAATACAAAACATAAAATACTTTTTATTCGTAGTTCTCCTAAGATGCGAGTGAAGCCGCGGGCAACAGTTACTCCTAAATAAAACCATACATAGACGGTCTTAAGTAGCTCCCTATCTTGCACGATTAAACAACTACCCTAACCAACCCAACAACTACCTATTATGAGCTAAGCATGATAATCACACGGGCAATTTCACGTGCCCTCAAAGAGTTGGAACGGTAGACTTTTTGTCCTGTCTCGCAACTAAATTGCCTTGTTTAAGAATAGGGTTCTAAACTACACGTCAGGCAAAAAATAGACGTCTCTAGGGAGTTGTGTCTGAATGTATTTTTTAGTATCTATGGGCATAATGACCGGTGGAGCAGACGCGTCCTGGAGTGGAGACCGCGTATCAGCAAGCATTGTGTGCCCCCCCCCCCCCCCCCCCCTCCCCCAGCTAGATGGACCGACTACCTTAAAAAGGTGGTTGGAACAGACTGGATGTGGAAGCGCCTGGGACAGGCAGTCGAATGCTACAGGCCGAGTTGATTGATAGTTCCACCAGTTTCTAATTAAAAAAAAAACTTTTTAGCAAAAAATAAAACCGGAAGTCGGTTTTATTTTTATTTATTTTTTTCACTTTTTTGTTGTGGAACCTAGCCCACACAAATTCGAACACATAATTGAGCACAATAATTGTATATATAGCCATGTAAATAATAGTGATAGGAAGTTATTACAACATCATCACATCATCCACATAAAATAAGTGGGAAATATACACATTATTGAGGCTAACTCAAAAACTACCCAAGCAAAGGTAATAAAATTTATACGGGACCACCTCAGAAGTATACCCTTTTAAACAAAAAAAGAATTTTCCAAATCGGTCCATTCGTCTTTGAGTAATCGCGTAGCAAACATACAAAAAAAAACATACAGACGAATTGAGACCCTCTTCCTTTTTGAAGTCGGTTAAAAATACCAAGAGAAAAGAGAAGACGGCTCATTATTATTATCAAACGATTTATATAATCGCATAAAAACTATAAGATTTATTCCGTACATAAACTGGAGTTTGTTACATTATTTACCGGAAAGTAATAAATAATAAACATGAATAACAAAATTAAGAAATTTTGTCACCCGAGTTTTGCATACAAATTACGAAGTTTAATTTATTTCTGAACTCCGTCACAAATAATAATGTTTTAAACGAGTTAACATGACGACGGGGTGTTAAGGAAACTGTTATTAGATAAATTCACTTTTGACCTACATTTCGGCTTCAAGTTATTAGAGAATTAGCTGTGCTACACTTGGGGGTAATTGGGGTTGAAAAATATAAGTACCTATTTCCTTTTACAGACAGGTAGGTACTGAGCTTCTTCCCTGCTAGCGAAATTAAAGTTATAAAAACTTTTTTACAAAAAAAAAAAACACCGACTTCCAAAAACAACACTACAAAGTGTAAAATAACTTTGTTTAAAAAAAAAATACAGTTATTTTTCACTTTGTAGTGTTGTTTTTGGAAGTCGGTGGTTTTGGATCTGCATTTTAGTTTTTGCCACCGACATCTAAAATTAAAGTTATTTTTCACATTATAGTGTTGTTTTTGGAAGTCGGTGGTTTTGGATCTGCATTTTAGTTTTTGCCACCGACATCTAAAATTAAAGTTATTTTTCACTTTGTAGTGTTGTTTTTGGAAGTCGGTGGTTTTGGATCTGCATTTTAGTTTTTGCCACCGACATCTAAAATTAAAGTTATTTTTCACTTTGTAGTGTTGTTTTTGGAAGTCGGTGGTTTTGGATCTGCATTTTAGTTTTTGCCACCGACATCTAAAATTAAAGTTATTTTTCACTTTGTAGTGTTGTTTTTGGAAGTTGGTAGTTTTTTTTTTGTTAAAGTTTTTTTTTCACTTTTTAGTGGGTCAGTTTGTAATTTGTCTAAGTTACAATAGCCTACTGTCAACTGCTGTTCATCACCTTTTGCAAAATATTGTATTTCCCGATGTAGTGTTAATTATTGAGGAGTTCTCCTAGTAAGGACCAGGAGAACTGGAGCTGATGGTAAAGTCACCATTAGCTCCTATTAAAGTAGGTACTTAATCGAATCGCAACCCGTGAAATACTTATTGTTGAGTAGTTCCGATGGCCATCTGTGGTCTTCATGATCAGTTCCACTTTACCAAATGGAACTTTCCAAGAGTAAATGCACGAGTTACTATAAAAAACCGGTCAAGAGCGTGTCGGAGACCATGCACAATGAAGTGAAGGTTCCGTAGTTGAGATGAATTTATCCCAAGAACAAACTTAACATTGTAGTTGAGAAACATGTTCTCCCATACATTCCAACTACAAATGTCCATAGTTATACAAAAAAGATCCAACCCACATTAGGTGTAATGTGGGTTGGATTCTTTTTGTTTAACTGTGGACAAATGTAAGTTTGTACGCACAATATTGAGAGATTTACCATGTTGTTTTAAGACCATCGACTTCTTATAGGTTTTCCTGTAATCTATAGGTACTGAACTTTTTTTTTAAATTTTAGGCTCAGTACTTTCGGAGATAAGTAGGGGAATGGTCAATTTTCGTCTATTTTCTTAAATAACTTTAAAACGATTTATTATAAAATTATAAAAAAATATATTTGAGAAGGTATAATTTGCAAAACTTTTTTTTATTGTCTTATTTGCCTCCTGAAATTGACCCCCATATTCAAAAATCATTTATTTACGTTACACGTCCGTGTTTGGGTCACAGATATACATACGTGTACCAAATTTTAAAATTTGGTTAATCGGTCTATTAGATGCGGAGCAAATTGGCTGTGAAAACGAGCAAACGGACAGACAGACAGACACACACGAGTGATCCTATAAGGGTTCCGTTTTTCCTTTTGAGGTACGGAACCCTAAAAAATCTAATGGCTATAGGTGTGCCTATAAAATTTGAGGGCCCTCGATTTCCATGGGATCCTCATATCAAATTCTGAGTTGGTTACAATGGGACCACCTCGAGAGCATACACTTTCAAAGCGAAAAGAATTTTCGAAATTGGTCCACAAATGACAAAGAAATCGGTGTACATACACTAAATATGTATATATACGCGACGAATTGATAGCCTCCTCCTTTTTTCAAAGTCGGTTAAAAACTAAATTCATCTTTCTTCCATTTTGATTAATATCAATTGAAGATTATCGCCAACTAATGATACTAAATTAAAAAGGTTGTCATTCGGTAACTTACCTATTTTAAAGCACATTCAAAATCGCGAATCAGATTTTTGGTTCAAGATAGTCCCAACGAAAAGAACAACACAATGTATAACAATATTTGTTAAATTAAATAACGTCTTAAAACATTCACTAATAACACAAAATAATATACTTAAAGCAAAAGCACAAAAAACAATAAGTCGAATTTAGTCGACTATTTCAACTCTCGCCCCATCCCTACCGGGGACTAAATTAAGTGCCCTCGGGGTAACAACTCAAAACAATTAATACATAATGGGGGTAATATTAAATAATCGGCTCGTTTGTCCGGACTCAATATAAATGTAGCAAATATCTATTTTGTGATAAAAGAATGTGGTGGAGTTAATAAATCAATTAGGTGAAGTTTTGAAGTGGAGAATGAATCGATTGTGTGGAAGAATTCAAATTAGTCTTTCAGCTATTCATTTAGAATAGCTGAAAGACTAATTTTCATGTGATATTATTTACTATTTATTTATATTTATTAAATATAGAGGTTTGGAACGAAAAAGGGGAGGCCTTTTCCCAGCAGTGGAACACAATGTAGACTAAAAAAAATATACTTATGTATATATATTTTTTTTTAATTTTTTTTTTTTTTTTTTGACTCAGGTATACCAGATTGTTTTGCAGCTTTTGTGTGATGCAGAGATAAATCCAGACTGATCCAGATGCTGCTGAAAACCCGGGCACAAATCCAGACTCCGGGATGCTACTGAAAAAATCGAAATGGAGAAACCCAACAATACTTTTGAACCCGGTACCTCATGCTCAGCACTAGCGCTTGCGACCGCGACCACTAAACCAATGAGGCAGTCACCTACTATTTTTATATTATCCATTATACTCGTGCATCGTCCTCGAGATTAGTAACCTGAAAACGTTGAAATATATGTAGTAACACGTTAGTGACACCACTCTTACACTGAATGTTTAGAGTTCTTTGCTTTTTTTTTTTTTTTTTATTTGCTAGCCACCCCAGTTACCCGGTCTTTCATTCACGTCACAGTGCGCCACCACTCATAGGTTATTTTAAGAAAATTATAAGATTCTATCAGTTTTACAGTAAAATAGGCAACAACAAGATGCCAAAAAGGAAATTAGAATTAGAGTATATCAATCGGAAGATAGAAAAGCTGAAAAGGAAACTCAAGAAACGGTCTCGCGGGGATCAATCACCCATTACACCTGCGCCTACAATGACCGACACGGAGGAGGAGGACGATCAGGATCAAGGTACCTAACATACAGTAATAAAAGTGCTGTCCTATTACCCCAAAATAAGTCCACGTTCATTGTACAAAGTTAACCTATAAATCGTTTGATTTTTTGCACAACACGTGGTTTCGTGACAATCTGTCAAAATAAGAAAAAATAAAAAATTGTAATAAAATTGTGCAAATACAATTACTTTTACGTAAAGTTGATGGATGTTTCTTAATCATTTTACACGCCATATTTTCCATTAAAAAAGGTAATTCACTTATTTACATCTAAAACCACAACTGACCACCTACTTAACGTAAAACAAGTATACTAAAGTACCCAATACCTATCAGAGCGGCTTTTGGGGCCGTATCGCCAGGTAAAGTAAAATAAATGCATTGAAGTAGGTACCCAACACCTATCAGAGCGGCTTCTGGGGCCGTATCGCCAGGTGGTTTCAGGGTTACTTATAACATCTGTTGTGAGACGGATTTACATCAGCCAACCAGATCAGTTTTTGGGACTGTTCCCCGGCTCAATATTCTTAATGTATCAGTAAAACCTGTAAATGGCATCGCCAATGTCCATGCATCTGTCCACGGACATGCAAGCATAATGCCAAACACCCATCAGAGCGGCTTCTGGGGCCGTATCGCCGGGTTGCTTCACGGAGCTTAGCCACACAACCCATAGCCAATCAGTACAGTTTGGGACTGCATTGCTGGCACGTCATAAAGTATGACTATCTGGTTTCAGTTGGTGTGTTGTTGGACAGTCCACGGACAACACAACTAGAGGAGGGCTTACCACCAAGCGTGTGCATAGAACCGGTTGCAGAGGTCTCACAACCGTCCACCTCGGATGACAACCTACGTCAGCAGACTTTGGTTTTGGAAGTAGACCCTGTCATGGAGACTGATGAAGGACTAGCTGACCCAAAAGACCCCTCGGCTGAGGACATTGATCCGGAAGTGCTGGACATTCTTGGAGCCGATCCTTCTGCGGTTGTAAACTATGGTACTGACATACACAAAGAACTAGCTACGAGGCTACAGCACATAGCCACTCTGGGACTGACCAAGGAAACCCGAAAAGAGCTTACCGAACGATACCTCATTCCTGCCAACAGCGTTTTAATTGGAGCACCCTTACTAAACGCGGAAATAAAGGCAGCGGTAACAGAAACTGTACTGAAACGAGACAGGGGCATTGAAGGACGTCAAAGTCAGCTTGCTACGGCAATTTCAGGATTAGCAAGAGTACTTACAAAAGAACTCGAAGACAAAAACAAAAACAAAGAGCGCCTCAAACAACTGATGGATGTATGCCGCATTTTATGCAACATACAATATGCGGAGTCAGTTACCAGGCGAAACTTCGCCATATTTTCCATTAAAAAAGATCTGAAAGAGCACCTGACTGACACAAAAATCGACAAATACCTATTCGGTGAAAACCTAGCGGACACAATTAGATCAGCAAATGCTGTAACGAAGTCAGGCACTGAAATAAAAAATAAGATACAGTCAAAACCCAAAGCGTTCCCTCCAGTGAACAATTTAAACTGGAGAAGCCCGGCTCCAGCACGCAAGCAGCAAGGAATACAGCGAGGTCGCGAAGCAGCTCCCCCGCCGGTGCCGGGCCCTTCAGCGCGATACAATCGCAACACGACGCAGGGCAACTCGTCGAAAACATCGCGACATCCGTCGAAATTCAACCGCCGCCGATAAATCCGGTAAAGTACGCTGGACAATTATCTTCTTTTTATGCTCAATGGTCTCTTATCACTGAAGACCAAACTATACTGTCATGGGTTAAGGGTTATACACTACAATTCAATAAACCAGTAGTCCAAATATGTAATCCAAAAGCCATACAACACACACAAACTGAGAAAGTTCATTTCAATGAAGCAATTAATAGCTTACTAAAAATTGGAGCAATATCTGAGTGTAAACCGTGTAATGGACAATTCATCTCAAGCGTTTTCCTACGCCCCAAACCGAATGGAAAAATGAGGTTCATATTGAATCTAAAACCATTAAACAAATATATAAATACAGATCATTTTAAGATAGAAGATTTAAGAACAGCGGTAAAGCTAGTATCAAGAGATTGTTTCATGGCCAATCTCGACTTAAAAGATGCATATCACTTAATAAAAATCAACCCTGTATCTCGTAAGTACCTTAGGTTTGAATTTGATCAAAAACTCTATGAGTTCAACGTTTTGCCATTCGGGTTGAACATAGCTCCATACATTTTCACTAAGATAATGAAACCAGTAATAAAACTACTTAGAGCATGCGGATATGTCTCAACAATCTATTTAGATGACATTTTTTTGTTGGGACAGACTCGGTTAGAATGCTTAGACAATATCATGGTTACCCGGAAATTATTAACATCTCTGGGCTTCGTTATTAATGAAGAAAAGAGTAATCTCACTCCTTCAAAATCGTGCAAGTTTCTTGGCTACATAATAGATTCAAAAAAATTCCAAATAACCCTACCTAATGAAAAAAGATCAAACATAAAGGCCGAACTTATAAAGATGATGAATCGTAAAAGATGTAAAATTAGGAAATTTGCACAATTGTTAGGACTACTCATATCGGCATGCCCAGCAATCGAATATGGGATACTTTCAGTGGCGTGCACAGAGTTTTTAGACAGGGTAGACAGAAAATTTTAAAAGCCAAAATACTTACTGCATGTTGGTTTTGGTTCGTCGTCTTGTCGATTAAATAATGACGTAGGTAATAGCCACCTCAAATATCCATACATTGACTGATTTTATAGACATATCAATTTACGGATATTCAAAGTGGCCTTTCGGCGCGTTTGTTTGATGTTCAGTATTTGTAAAATTATGTAATAGCAGTGAAACGATGGTGGTGTGAGTATAGGTACGGACGAATCTATAAAGGCACCTTCAAACAGGAGCGACTTGCATCGCGTGTCACGTCTGTTTGCAAGAGCTTTAAAGTTATTTTAAGATTTTTTTATTTGTAAATTAAATCTACACGTCTATCTTTCTGTAAGAATATCTGCAATATGGAATCGTAAAAGTTGGGAAGGCGTTTCATTTCCGTAAGAAGTTTTTTTTCTATTGAAACCATGGAAAGATCTGTAAGACGTTTCTGGCCTTGTGTATTTCTTAAGTAGGTGTGTATACGTTTTAGTGACGAGAATGACCTTTCAGTAGAAGCACTGCTCGCCGGAACTGTAACAATTAATTTTGCCAACCGCAGTACTTCGGGGAAAACTGTATTTATGTTATTTTCGTAAAAATGTTCTATGATTTTGTAAATACTAAGGTTTTTGAATTCCGCAGATTTATAAACACATTTGAGCTCATTGATTAGGCGGTCTAAGTTAAAGTTGTGTGATTTATAAACATTTACGAATTGCGTTACTAATTCAACCGGAAAATTGTCATTATAATTATTGAAATTTTCGCATGATAGTAGTCCAAAAAATTTTAACTCTTTCAGATTTTTATAACGGTCGCGACATTCATTCGATATATTGTCTATAATTTCAATAAAAATCCGCTTATAATTTATTTTGGCGTCCACAACATTACGTTTCCGTTTTGGCGGTCCGGTTATTTTTTTTACGCTTTCAAAAATGAATTCAAACCTAGATCTAAATGATTCTAAAAAAGATTCAAACTCATAAATTTTTTTGACGCAATAAATCACATCCGACGTCTTTTTTTGCATAATTTCGTAAAGCACATCAGTTTCTGCGAATATTTCGTTAAATACATGGAGTAAAAACTGGAATTCAAAGTCTTTTAAATTGTATAATAAAGAGGAAACTTGATCTAACGTCTCGCCATCCCAGGACTCTATGTGTTCAGCCATATCCTCAAATAAATCAATTAAATGTGAAGAAGAATTGAAAATGACATTTACAGTACGCGAATTGTAAGTCCATCGAGTGTCAGCAACGCGAGGCAATTTTTTCATATCAGCCATTTTATTGTAGTGGTTTTGCCTTTTGGTACTATTATTAAAGAAATTGGCTAATGTTTTTATGCGACTGAAAAAACTTTTAGTTTCATGAATACGTTCGCACGACTTGGAAAGTATCAAATTAAGGACATGGGCGGAACACCAAACGTACTCAGCAAGAGGACACTGCTGGCGAATCATCGTCTGAACGCCGTTCCGTTCAGATGATAACACAGCAGCACCATCGTATGTCTGAGCTATTAATTTCGCCAAACAGTTAAATTCTGATAAAATCTGCAGTATGATGGCACTTAAAGTTTTCGCGGTACGGTCGGAACTTACGTCAATATATTTTATAAATCGATCAAACACTTCTGACTCACGAAAATACCTTAAAACCAGTACTAGTTGCTCTTTTCCACTTACGTCTGGTGTTTCATCGACCATCACAGCAACAAAATCAGTGGAAGCAATTTCTTGTTTTATTGTTTGAATCATTACAGACGCTACACTGGAGATTAGGTCATTTTGAATTCGATTTGATAAACCCGTAAATGAGCTAGTGCAATTTTGCAAATGGTTTTCCAAAACTCCGTCGTATTTCGCGAGCACGTCGACCAGCTCTAAATAATGTCCCCTATTCTCTGACGAAGCAGATTCGTCATGTCCACGAAAAGCGAGCTCTTGTTTCCCCAAATAGCAAACAATGTCAATAAGTCGCTGAAAAATATTTCGGTTCCGATCGACTTTCGCGTTATGTCTATCAATGTCGATTTGTATCTGTGAATTTAAACGCGTCTCAATACGATTTTTTCCAAAGGTGTGATATTTAAGGGAAGCTTCTAGGTGTTTCTCAGATTGGTCATGTTTTTTAGCTGCAGTAGGAAAGTTATGAATATCGATGTAACCGGTATCGTTCCAGACCGCTTTATTGTTTGAAAATAGTAGACAAGGGAAGCAGAACAACCTATTGCTATGTATGCAACCTGTGAGCCAATAATATGAATCATATTGTTTTGTATTGAATTTACGATTGACTTTACCTTTAGTTTGTACTAATTGCAAATCCGGTGTACAACGACCTTTTACAATCACTTGTTTTTTATCACCGAATGATAGTTTTGAAAACGCATCATTTTTTATTTTCTCTATACACACACCACCTGAACAACTTTCACAGTGAATATTATCCATTTTTCACACTATTATCGACGTTAAACTCTTTAAATACCAATTATTATGGCTCACATCACAAACCAAAACGAATCAAACAAACAATGGCCACGAAACTAGTCACAAACTCGGAGCTAGTGCAAAAAATAATACGACAAAAGGAAATAGTGTAAGCTAGGGTGCAATATAAATGAAACAATGCAACTTTTTAAAATAGTTGTATAGCTAATTTCGGTTCGGAAAACATCGGACAATTTCGTAATTTGTCGTGTTCTGAAAAAGACACTGCCTATTCTGTACGGTTGTGTGCGTTATTGTGACATTGTGTGCTACGTATTTATAGGAACGCACACCCATTCAATTCGCATGGCCACGAGAGCACACATATAAACATTTAGACTCGAATAGTTTGTGTCTTTCCCGAGGCACTTCTGGTACTCAGGTCGTCGCGGCGCTAGTGCCGCGCAATACAATACTGAACGAGCTTGCTTGGAGCGACTGTTTGTTGATTTTTTTTTGTTTATTGTTAGTAAGTAGGTACTCGTCGGACTCGTAGATAAAATAATAATAGATATCAGAACAAGATTATACTGAATTAGGTAGGGTAGGCACTGTCTTTCTGTCTTTATGAAACGCACGCCACTGGATACTTTACACTAAAGAATTAGAAAGGTGTAAATACCTGAACCTAAAAGATCATGGAGATTACAATAAATATATGAATATACCGGATTCATTGCAAACTTCTTTTAAATGGTGGATAAAATCGATCGAAACCTCTGTCCGACAAATAAGAATCGATGAATACTGCAAAGAAATCTATACTGACGCCTCAACTACGGGGTGGGGAGCCGCGTGCGGTAATGAAAGAGCCAGCGGAGTATGGTCGCGAGATGAGAAGAAAATCCATATAAATCAGCTAGAACTACTGGCAGCTTACTTTGGTCTTAAAATATTCGCTAGAAACCTCCGCAACTGCCAAATTCTTCTCCGCGTGGACAACTCCACGGCCATTGCTTACATAAACCGCATGGGTGGCATCCAGTATCCACACCTCACACAGGTTACTAAGGAGATATGGCAATGGTGTGAATCTCGCAATATCTTCATATACGCTTCATATGTAAAATCGGCAGACAACGAAATTGCGGATGCAGAGTCTCGTCGAGTACACCCAGATATAGAATGGGAACTGGCAGACACTGCTTTCCAATCAATAGTTGACAAACTCGGCTGTCCTCAAGTGGACCTATTCGCAAGTAGGGTTAACACTAAGTGTGATCGTTACGTGTCTTGGCATCGCGATCCTGACGCTTTGGCAGTCAATGCATTCACAATAAAATGGACAAATATTAATTTTTATGCCTTCCCTCCCTTCGCGATAATACTAAAAACACTAAGAAAAATCATTTCCGACAAAGCGTCAGGAATTATGGTCGTTCCTAAATGGCCTACACAACCATGGTTCCCCATATTCCAGCGCCTTCTGGTGTCAGAAATGCTGGAATTCAAACCTAACAATAATGTCATTATCTCACATTCCAGCAACCGGAACATACAAGACAACCTTACCCTGGTTGCCGGAACATTGTGCGGACAGCGCTACTGCGACGCAGAATACCATCATCCACAGCTGACATCATGATGGCCTCGTTGTCAAAAAATTCTTACCAGCAATATGACGTAGCACTCAAAAAATGGTTCAAATTTTGTTCTGAGAACAACTTCGAGCTATATGAGGCGTCAATCCCTACCATTTTAGATTTTCTTACAGAAATATTTAATCAGGGTAACCAGTACGGCACCTTAAATTCATATAGGTCCGCCCTGGCCCTTATACTAGGACCGCTCATATCAAAAGATGATCGTATTACAAGATTTTTCAAGGGAGTTTATCGGCTTCGTCCACCACGGCCTAAATACAATACCACATGGGACACTTCTCTGGTACTAGAGTTTCTAAGCCAACACTTTCCAAATGAAAATTTGACATTAGAAACATTAACCAAAAAATGTGTTAGCCTTCTGGCTATTACGTCGGCACAACGTATGCAAACGTTAGCGAAAATCAACGTCAACAATATAGAAATCCTTTCTACTAAAATTGTTATAAAAATACCTGACCATATTAAGACTTCCAAGCCAGGCTCAAAGCAACCAACATTGAGCTTACCCTTCTTTGAGACAAAACCCGAGATCTGCCCTTGTACAACCTTAGTAACCTATCTTAACAAAACCAAGCCAATACGTGGGCAAAACGTAAATCTTTTCATTAGTTTTAGGAAACCTCATAAACCAGTAACAACACAATCTTTAAGCCGGTGGATTAAATCCGTCCTAAAGGATAGCGGGATTGACACCTCTACATTCTCCGCACATAGTACGAGGCATGCTGCCACCTCAAAAGCAAATCAATGCGGTGTGTCCATTGATCTAATCCGCAACACCGCTAGCTGGAGTGGAAGCTCTAACGTTTTTGGAAAATTTTATAACCGAGTGATTATTAATCCTACCGAAACAGCGCTCGCCACGGCAGTGCTATCCAATTCATAATTACCTAAGTAAAAGTTATTTATGACTAAGAAATAATTGTGATTTACAAAGTTAAGAAAAAATTGTGATTTACAATATTAAGAAAAAATTGTGATACTATTTAAGTAAAGTTAAGAATATAGTATTTGATCCATACACAAGTATCTTTACTTTTGTAGTTAACATTTCCTCAGCTATCTCTCAAGTTCTACATATATTTCAACGTTTTCAGGTTACTAATCTCGAGGACGATGCACGAGTATAATTAATGATTAAACGAACTTACCTGTACGTGAAGTTCTATCATAATTATACAAAGTGCATCGTCCGAAGAGATTAGTAACACCCACCCAACCCAAAAGGTCTCCCAGGTTGCTGTGGAAATGTCAAACAGGACATGGTGGCTTCAAACTCTAAACTTAATGAAAGACCGGGTAACTGGGGTGGCTAGCAAATAAAAAAAAAAAAAAAAAAAAAGCAAAGAACTCTAAACATTCAGTGTAAGAGTGGTGTCACTAACGTGTTACTACATATATTTCAACGTTTTCAGGTTACTAATCTCTTCGGACGATGCACTTTGTATAATTATGATAGAACTTCACGTACAGGTAAGTTCGTTTAATCATTAATTATTCTTCTTCAGTATCGGCACGATATGAACACAGCAGAAAAATAGAACTGACATGTGGAGGTGGTGTTACAGGAGGAGCAAAAGGGCACAAATAATAAAATCGATCCACCACAATTACGTTATGAATGAGAGATACATAAATGAATATAAATAAGTAAACAAAACTAAAAAACCTACAAAAAAGAAAACTCATAATTGCCTTTTCAAGCATTATAAATTACAGCCCCACAGTTAAGTCTCGAAAAAAAAAGGTTTTAACTTTTCGACAATGAAACTTCACCGTCAATTCTTTGTGTAAAGTATGCGCGGGAAAATGAGAGAAACACAAAATGGCCGACAGTCGCGTAATTCTGTCGTTCGCTTGATGAATTTTGATTATGAGCACGTAGTGTTACAGATCGTGGGGGAAATACTGAAAAGTCTTAAGTTTTGCATTAAGTTTACTGGGCGACGTAAGAATTGTTTTTAAAGTTGTTATGAACTTTAGGTGTAGTAGACTTGTAGAGCATATTAGCCGTATTTTTTCTAACCAAGTTTTTGCAGAAAATAAGGTGCAAATGAAATTTGGATTTCCTAAGAAAGTGGTGCCGTCATAGAGCAGCCGTTTATTGACACCATAAAGCTTCGAACTAGAATATTCGATCAAGCTTCGATCTACTATGTATGTATACAGGGTTATTGGTAAAACACCAACAACCTCTTAAGGGGTCATTGTACTCATCATTATGATCAACTTTTACTATGGGACCAAACCTGAAATCGCGAAAAAAAAAAATCAGCTGTTCAGTACATTTTGTCGAATTATTCGAACATAAATGTACTGAACAGCTGGTTTTTTTCGCGATTTCAGGTTTGGTCCCATAGTAAAAGTTGTTCACAATGATGAGTACAATGACCCCCTAAGAGGTTGTTGGTGTTTTACCAATAACCCCGTATATTGATGTATTTATTCTTGTATTTTACAGTTACTTTCGTGTTATCTATCCCTTATATTGCACCTGCCATGTTTTCTCTCTCATCACCCTAAGGATGACTGGTAGAAAATGCCTCAGGCCTTATGTTCGCCTTTGTACGGTATGTGTTTTTTACTTGTGCATAAAGTTTTAATAAATAATAATAAATAAATACTTGTGAAGTCAATAAACCGTTATTTTGACGATGACTATGTTATGATTGTACGGCTTCCTTAGGAAACCCTAGCTTAAGAAATAAACACGCCGTAATAAGAATTGAAGAGACAATGGTGCCGATTCTGTTGTACACAAACTAAACTTAATTTAGGCTATTGCTAACTTTTTGTCTCTAGTAAAACAAGAGACGGACGTAAATTAGAGCTGTCAAATTTAGTTGGCATTAATATTTCCATACAAATTCAGACGACACGTAAAACATGTCGACTAAAAACACGGTGAAGTGCAAGGCGTAAACTAGTTTAGCTTAGTTCATAGGTATAGCCGTCCTTTTCTCGCGCTGCCTGTTAGTAAAAGATAGCGATTCTCTAATTTTATTTTAGTTATTGAACAAGAGAATCGGCGCCAATGTCTGTAAACAATTGATTTACACAATTGAAAAATATTAATAAGCCAGAGGGCTTATATTATTTTATGTAAGTCAAGAGTGACTTGAAACTGCATATGAATTCTTCACATCTCAATTATCAAAATGCTATTTTGATTGTATTTTTAAATCTGTTTTCAAAATTGTTGTTGCTTGTTCAAATTCCTTAAAAATGCTACCACTGAGAAATTAAATCGAAATCCGTGTGTTTGCTCAAAAGCCAAACTTTGGCTTGTCCAATGGTCCACCTCCACGTTTTGGTCGATTGCTCTGTTTTCCCTTGTCTTTCTTGCAAGCGTGTGTCCATAATAAAATTATAACTTGATATATTACAGCCATTTTTTGTAGCAACGTAATTTAATACAAAGCCGAGTAATTAACTAAGCTAATTAACATAATTGCAGCAGCTGTGACAAGCAATATGGCGACCGTTTTTAAATTCCCGCTTCCCAAAATCTATTAACAATTTTCATTTACGATATTTCGTAAAAAAAAAATGGTTTATTTCAGTATGTGACGGAAATGGTACATGGCCACTCTAATATTGTCATTTCGAATGTGCATGTCACTCAAAAGTTTGATAAGTACTGTACTGTAATTTCAAACGTTTTCAAACCGATGCACTGCAATGATTTTTGGTGGTAGAAATAGGCATGACGGACGAACTTTTGGATAAACTTTCACACAAGTAGCTATTTTAATAAATGGTAGGGTAGGATAATGATTTCTTAGCCAAAAATTAAGCAACTAAAGCTGTCCTATACCTTCAAATCAGATTCAAATCGCAACTGTAATTTTTCGACAGTAACATGAAATTGCTATTTTATTTTTGAAATCTGATGCTTATTTTACTGATTGTACAAGTCTATGATACAACTTATAGAAAGCCGAATCCTCTCACGTGTCGATGATACACCATTGGATCTTAAGAAAAAACCTTTACATAATATGTCATAATCTAGACATCTATACAAATAAATAAAATTGAGGTGTCTGTTTGTAATGTCAAAATAACAACTTTTTACTAAATGCTTATAAAATGATTTTGTCGGTCTGTCTGTCTGTTTGTTCCTTCTAATCTCCGAAATGGCTAGACCAATTTTGACGGGACTTTCACTGGCAGATAGCTGATGTTATAAGGAGTAACTTAGGCTACTTTTATTTTAGAAAAAGAAGTAGGGTTCCGCGTAAAAAAATAAAACCCATGAATTGTGAACAAATAGCGTGGGCGGGCGATGCAAGGCGGCGGGAGACCAAACCAGAAATCGCGAAAAAAAAATCAGCAGTTCCCTACATTTTGACGAGTTTTGGAACATAAATGTATGGGACAGCAGCTTTTTATTTTTCGCGATTTCAGGTTTGGTCCCATAGTAACAGATGTTCAAAATGATGGTCTCATTAAATACCCTAGAGTTACGGTATATATAAAAAAAAAAAAACACATTGTATAAGCGGACACTTGATGAGTTAAAACTAACAATCCCACATTCAACTGAATTCTTTCCCACGAGAACTCCAAAAACTCTTCGTCTACACTGTAGACGAAGAGTTTTTGTAGTCTACACTTCTACAGCATTAAATTCGCACAAAAAAAGACTACAAACATTAAGCCTCGCTTGCCCCTAATGGTCGAATTTCAGCCTCAGATCGGCTTAGCGCAACAACGCGGCAAGTGCAAACGTCGCGGTTTCTGGCCACAAGTGGGGACGGATGTGATTCGGGAATGTCGCTTACAGCTTTGTGATGTTGGTAGTTAGGTTAGGTTACTTTTGTTAGGCCAATGTTTAGATTGGATGTTGTCATTATTTTAGTGCAGTTTCGGGTGGCAGTTGTAATTTTAAAGGAATTTTATGTGATCTAAGACAAAATGGGACCCGTGTGTGCAACCAAGGGTACTTTGTGCAATATGAAACACCTCAGGTGAGGAGGTGGTTAAAACGATAGATAAATACTTCGTGGGGAATCCTGCTGAACCATAAATTCGGAGATAATATTAAGGTATGTGTCATTATTTCACCGAAAACTAGGTATGTCAGGGTCAATGATTTCGGTGACTACGCTATTTTACTTAAAACCTATCGTTAATAGTCAAAGGGTTAACATAATGTGAGTTCTATGCTAGATCCAAGACTATCATATTTACATAAACATACAGGAAATTAATTCATCAATAGAAGCTGTACGGAAAATTGGAATAGACAATTCTTCCAATTTTCCATACAGATGAATTATTTCAACCCCAATTACAGTAAAAACAACCAACCCCAATACCAACCCGTCAATACTGGAGCTATAAATTCCCGATCGGTTTAGTTTAGAGAGTGTATTACGTCACAATCGCGCGCTCAGCAATATATGCTGATTTATGACTCGGATTGATGTCGGCTGCTGTTAGTACATAAAGTACTGTAACTGTATTTGTAGGAATTAATTTAGATAGCATTCGATTACCATAGTTTAGAGAATGGATCCAATTTTGGCAAAGTAGCAAACCACGTCTTTCTCACATTTTCCAAAGTAATTCTATTGATTCAGGATAGTTAAATTAAAGTTACTCGAGGCTAAGTAATAACAGCCGCACGGATCTATTCATCAGGTTAAGCTACGCTTGCCGAGGTTTGTCTGTGAATGGGTGACCATCTTTATATACCGAGACTCCTCCGTGCCTCGGAAAGCACGCTAAGCCGTTGGTCCCGGCTGTCATCATTTGTGGATCTTTGACCGTCGTTACGGGTCGTCAGAAGCCCGAATGTTGACAACCAGTCTTACCAAGCGGTATCGTATTATCTAGTTGTGGATGTCAGATAGGCAGTCGCTCCATGTAAAATACTGGTATTTAGCTGCATCCGGTTAGACTGTAAGCCGACCCCAACATAGTGGGAAAAAGGCTAGGCAGATTGATATCTATAAATTAAAGTTAATTAATTTTAAATCTTCTAAGCACAGTTTTGGATATAAGCACAGTATTGACTGCTTTTGCTGAATAGTAATAGGTAGGTACTACATTAATTATTATTGGAATATTGAATTAGACGTAATTAATTGAATAAACTCATCACGCAATTGGTGATTCCAAAAATAGTAAACCGATCTGAAATTATGAAAACTAGACATTCAACTCAGTCCGCAGATACATTCTGTAAATTCATAGTGCTGTATTTCTACAAACGTCAAACTGATATTCTGATAAACTTGAAATAAACTTCCTCTTCCCTTCTCGTCGCATCGGGTTGTGATCAAATAACAGACAGATGTTATTTATTATACATATGTGTTCCCTAGTCAAGGAAATTCCGCTAATATCACCTAATTTGCACGAAAGGAAATCTCAAAACAATTTGAACTTTGGACTATTTATTGGCTATTGGCTAATTATTGTATCAAAGCATGACCCAATTATACCACAAAAAACTTTCCACATATTCATAAGGAAAACGGAGTAAAAATTGAACTTGGGTTGAAAAACATCTGCCTAGTAAAATCCAACGATAACGAACTCCAGTAATATGAAATATAGACCCAAAGTTATGCTGACTGAATAGAATTATATGCTGTATTGTCTAATAAGGTTATGACTCTCAACGTTTTACAAAGCCATAGTAACGAAAAGAAGGATTCTTCAAATGATGTGTGAGGAGCGACAAGAGAGTCAGAAGAAGAGCATCAACGTCTCCAGACCGTATTAGGACGTCTGTGCAAGAGAAAGATGGAGCTATACAGGATGTATAGCGATACTTATTTTGCAAGGGAACAGTTATATGACTACCACTTCATAATACGGCACCTGCGCTGTAACTCAGGAAGCAAGTGTGTAGTGATTATGACAATATACAAGTCAAGAAGCTAGAGTGTACGACATTTTTAATGACTAAAGCTCCCCAAAAGGTTGACACATAGTCTGATCGCCACATGAAGCACTCTCTCCCACGATTTAAAATCCAAAATAAAGATAAAATTACCAAGTTTACTTTTACCAAGACTACAAGGAAAACGGAACCAGAAAAAAAGTTTCGATCCACAGGGTCAAAAATCCTATATTTGGATAATCTATAATCCTACTTAATATTATAAAATGCGAAAGTTTGGATGGATGGATGGATGTTTGTTACTCAATCACGCCAGAATGGCTGAACGGATCTGGATGAAATCTGGCACAGAGATAGATTATAGTCATAGGAATAGCATATAGGATACTTTTTATCCCGGAAAAATGAACGGTTCCCGTGGGATAATTATCAACATCCACGCGGGCGAAGCCGCTGGCAAAAGCTAGTACAGATATAATTACGATTACTGACAGGCTGTTGTGTTTCTAACTCAGTTCGAGGACGTTGCTACGTCACTAACATAGATTTGAGCTCAGGTGTTTCTAATGGAGCTGCGGTTGTCAAAGTTTTGAATAAAACCAAGTTACAGGTAAGGAAAATAAAACCGGACAAGTGCGTGTCAGACCACGCACAATGAAGGGTTCCGTAGTTGGGATGAATTTATTTCAAGAACAAACTTAACATTGTAGTTGAAAAACCTGTTCTCCCATACATTCCAACTACAAATGTAAGTTTGTTCGCACAATATTGAGAGATTTACCATATTGGTTTTCCTGTAATCTATAGCTATAGAATTATTTTCTGTACTTTTTTTCAAAATTTTAAGGTCAGTAGTTTTGGAGATAAAGGGGGGAATGGTCAGTTTTCGTCTATTTTCTTAAATAACTTTAAAACAGTTAATTTTAAAATTATAAAAAAATATATTTGAGACCCTCACAGTAAGTCCTTTCATTTGATATATCGCACGGTACAGTTTGCAAATATTGTTTTTTTATTTTCTTATTTGCCCCCAAAATTGACCCCCATTTCATTAATTTACATTACACATCCGTGTTTGGGTCACAGAAATACATACGTGTACCAAATTTCAACTTAATCGCTCCATTAGATTCGGAGCAAATTGGCTGTGACAGACGGATATACAGACAGACAGACAGACAGACAGACAGACGGACAGACACATGAGTGATCCTATAAGGGTTCAGTTTTTTTCCTTTTGAGGTACGGAACCCTAAACATGGTGAGTACAAAAACCACATCAACCGTTTTTCTTTCATAAGTACCACAAATGATGACAAAAGAGTCAGGAAAATGGGTAACAGCATTATCCAAAGGGAGACTAACATGAAAACAATGAATTCTATAGTCCACACCAGCAGTTTTACACATTTCAGTGTATTTAACGTTTCCCTAGGTTTCTAGAACTTTCATGAACTCGTATCCGCTCCTAAAAGTTGGAAAACACTAACTATGTTGAAACTGTGCAAAGTTATATGGTGGAGAAGTGAGTTTTAGACCGGGTAATGGTATTTTAAACTACGATTTTTTTAGGAAAAGCTATGTGGGAAATTACGAGTACATAGATGTTGATGAGTGTGAATTTAATGACGGGGGAGAATGGAAGAAATAAAATCTCAAGTGACATAGGACAAGGAAATCGAAAAGAAATGCACGTTCATTCTCTGTACGAGAAGGTATAATTTGACTGAACCAATTTCAAGTCGATGTATATACCTTATCTACATATTTTTACGTGACATATTAAAAGGATGAAAATTGGTTAACTGATGAATATATTTACGAGTTAATGTTAATATTTTATTACTTATTGTAAATAAACGAACCGAATTTTCTCAATCATTACGAAAAAGTCCTGTAAATTGAAATTAAGTATGCAGATTTTCTGAATCCTTTATTTAAATGTTAATTTAAAGCCTTTTGCATTTCAGTTTACTATGTTCACGAATCGAATTAATCCGAAAACAAAATGGTTTCATGAACTTTTTCTCATGCGAAATTCCCTGAATAATAAAATTTATATCTGCATAAAATGTTCCTTATTTACAATGACTCAATAAAGGAGTAAAAAAAATATTGAAGAATAATAAAACTTTGAGAACTCGAAACTATATCAACAGCAGAAACCAGTTTGCTAATTATCGAAGCCTCAGCGACTCACGTCGACAGTCATACGGCAACCACCATCACAAACGGTACCGCGGAATGGATTTTACCGGCAAAATCGCTATCGTAACCGGCGCCAGTTCCGGTATCGGAGCAGCTACTGCCAAACTGTTTTCACAACACGGAGCGACACTCGCACTAGTTGGACGAAACGAAACAAGATTACATGCCGTTGCGAGTCAGTGCGAAGCCGCAAAAGGAATACGACCCTTATGTCTCCTCTACGACTTGACAATCGACGGAAATTGCGATGAAGTCGTCAGAAAAACAGTGCAGACGTTCAAAAGGATAGATGTACTTGTGAATTGTGCTGGAAAAGCTAGTGTTACTTCGCTCTTTGATACGACTATGGATGTGTTCGATGATCTAGTTGCTTTAAATCTTCGTGTGCCTTACAAATTGACTCAGTTGTGTACTCCACATTTAAGGAGGACTAAAGGGAATATCGTGAATGTTTTTGGTGCACCTGGTAGAGTCAGGCCTGGTTTTCTACATTTCGCGATGGTGACAGATGCATTGCAGAGATTCACGAAGGCTGGTGCTTTAGAATTAGTGGACGAAGGTATAAGAATGAATGCTGTTCGTCCAGGATTGACCAGAACTAATATTTTGTCGAATTTAAATGTGCCAGAAGATGATATGCCTCGCGCGTATGAGAAGCTTGCTCAGACAGTACCAAATAATGTGATAATAGAGCCTGAAGAGGTAGCTAGATTGATATTATTTGTTGCAAGTGATACTAGCCCTAACCTAACCGGTGCTAATTTAGTAGTTGACGGAGCAGCGTCTGGTGGTGTTTAGTGACGTGACAAACATAACAACAAACATAATGCAGTGACAATCACAAGAACAAACATTATTGATGACATTCCTAAGTGATATATCGTGTATAAGTTTGGTATTTGCAAATGATTAAAGTTAAGATTAAATGAAATTATGAAGCTGTCGTATATGATGTAAACAACAATGGTTTTTATCAAAAACATACATTTTACAGATGGCAACCAAATGATACCTATTACGATAAAACTTCATGGAGTAAAACTCGTAATTTGAAAATAATTGCGTTTTAATTGTACACAAATAAAGGTAATTGTTTTGTGGAGTTGACATCAAAATAGCTGATTTTGTACACAATGCTTAAATTGTTTGGGATGCGGACGATTACGTACATAATAATCTCAAAATTCCTAAATTGCGCTGTATTTTTTTATTTTTGACTGGATAATAAAAACTGTCATGTGTACTTTTTGTGTTTACAAATCCATATTCTTATGATACTAAGTTAAATAAAAAATGGCTGTCCCACAAAATGACAAAACTCCAATTTGAAGTCACAAAACATATACCTCAGATATAATGTAAGAGCACAACCACATGATTTACATCATCACAGATTTAAAAGCAGCTATATAAAAATAAATCTCAAACGGGTTAAGTAAGTAAGTGTATTTCCGAATGAGGAAAACCTGTACCATAATATTGTGATGTCGAAAACTCGTCATGACGTAACAACCACAGAATATTACAGAAGGTCGGCTCTGTACAACGGGCGAAAACAGGCGGACGCGTACATACGGCGATCTCAAACAAAATGCCGGTCGCGACTCACGACTCGCGAGTGCACTTGCACTCGTTGTACGTGAAGCGTGTCTATGTGTGCGTGCGTTTTCACTCATGGTTTGGAGCTGACCTTCTGTATTATTTTGAGTATCGAATGACGAGTTAATATGTAAGCAGTAACTCTTGTAAGTAAGTACTTGGGTATTTTTTTGTTATTTTATAGTCCATTCATAAACATGTGATTTTTATAGTTACAATGCTATGTTTTGGTGTTAAGGACATTACGATTGAAGGTTATATACTAACATGATTATCTCATCACCTCACTTGAATTTGGCAAAGCCACATAATTGCACTACAGCCATTGGTTACTATGCAATACCAATACCAATTTTACTACCTAACTCTTGGCACAAATATTAACAGACGAGGCAATATTAGGAAGCGTGATTCGGTCCACTAGCTTGTACACACTTTTTTTGTCAGACCCTATTAGTTATCTAAGATAAGAGCCTTTTACACAATGCCCGAACAGGCACTATCTTAAAGATCTATTGAACAGATTTCGCCTGAAATAATCTAACATATTAGTTATTAACAAGAGGTGGTGAAAACCGGCCATAACATAAATGCAAAAGTCCTCAATAAGTATTTAACAGACAATCGAATATTAACAGTCGACCAAACACAATTTCAACTCAACCATCCTTCTTACTATGCTAGAACATTCATTATAACCACCTACTTTACAAACAATACAACGACGCCTATTTTTACTTGTAAAAACAACAAAAATCTTCACATGTGCCACTGATGAAAATTTCAGCATTGTTTGTAAGCCCACACTGTTCGCAGTCGTATAGTTTCAGGTTATTTTCAGGCAAGAAATCTTGGCCTTCACAAATATGCCTCACATTTTGTATGATACGAAATGGGGCTTTCAATTATCTTGTGTGAAAAAGGTCCGGAAAAGGTTAGTGTGTCTCTCTTAAGACTATTTTTTGGGGTAATATTACTAATATTGAAGGATTTGGAAGTGAAATCTATGTCAAATAACATTGTTAAGTTAATAAACTAATCATAGAATGCGAACAAATCAAAAAACTAACTATTTGCAAACGAAATGTATTTTTAACGTCTTGTATTTAAATATGGGAGAAAATATAGAAATAAGAATAGATGCCAGGTCACGTTTTAGTTAGCGGATTAAATTAAAATGATTATGCACAAAGAAAATCGCGTGATCAAACATGTGCAAAAGTTAACAAATACAAAATTACATAAATACTTATCAAGGTCATAATAAAATGTAATAACTCGGTCACAAGTAAACAAAGTAAGACAGCAACAGACTGATAAACGCTGATAATGTTATCAGTATTTATCCAATCACCGTCATATACAGACGTGTTTACGATTGCAAATAAAATATAGAATGCGATAAATATAATAAAACAGCAGTTTACGAAAGTAATTTAAATCCATAAAGAAAAGTTAATAAGTTTGAAGAAAAAGTCACCAAAATGGATAATTTAGACTTAACAGGAAAAGTGGCCATAGTAACAGGCGCCAGTTCTGGTATTGGTGCAGAAACAGCCATAGCTTTTGCCAGATTTGGAGCTACACTGTCACTAGTTGGACGAGATGAAGTGAGACTATTGGAAACAGTAAACAAATGCGCGGCAGTAAACAACGTAGTACCTTTATTCATACTACTGGACCTCGCCCATGAAGGTACTTGCGAAGAAGTGGTGACCAAAACAGTGGAGTCATATGGACGAATAGATATACTAGTGAACAGTGCCGGCAAAATGGCGCTATCATTTCTGTCCGACAGTACTATGGAGAAATTAGACGACCTGATGAATGTGAACTTTCGAGTACCGTACCATCTGTCGCAGTTAGTGTTACCTTACTTAGTGAAAACAAAAGGGAATATAGTAAATATAGGATCCTCGATGTCGAAATGGTCTACACTTGGAACTTTGGGGTATACTATATCAAAAGCAGCTTTACAAATGTTTTCAAGACAAGCTGCGTTAGAATTAGCACCACAAGGCGTTAGAATCAACTGCATCAGTCCAGGACCTTCAAAGACGAACATATTGGCGAAAGTTATCGTTCATCATCCAGAATTGAGGGAACAAATAAATAGTACCTTCCAAGAATCTGGGTTTGATGGTAAAATGTTAGATCCCAAAGAAGTAGCATTATTGGTATGTTTGACAGCTAGTGATATATTCCCTAGTTTAAATGGTTCGGATATGTTGTTCGATGGTGCGGCCTGTAATGCGTGAGTTAAGTGCAAAAAAAAGTGGTGCTATGTGATAGTGATTTTGGAAATAAAGTTAGTTGTTTGTCATTAATTTTGGTATGATCTTATCCGTTATTTATGTCATTGATGAGTGAACATTGTACTTGTCAAGCTTTTTTACTATTGAATTTATCTATAAATACGATAAATTAAAGCCGTTTTTCGTGTCTTTCTGTGTGAACACGTTGTTCTTCTAAACTACGCAACAGATGTTGATAAGGTTTTCACCATCATTTAGAGAATTTTTTCATGAAGTTTAATGTGTTTAATAAACTAGCTTCTACCCGCGACTTCGTCCGCGTGAAATTTCTTGTTCCCCCGACCCACCCCGTCGCATCGCATTGCCTGTCCGCGCTACAATAACGTCGCTTTCGCTTAGCGTTCATTCTGACTTTTTTTTTTTGCTCGGCTCATAAGGGTCTTAGAGTGATGTTAAATACCCTGTAGCCTTCCTCAGGAATAGGGCTATCATATGCAAAAAGAATTTTTCAAATCCGACTGGTAGTTCCAGAGATTAGCGCGTTCAAACAGACAAACAAAAAAACAAACTTCAGCTTTACTATTAGTATAGATAAATATTGAACTTGCATGATATATAAAAATCAACTACCCTGCATAGAGTCGCAAAAACTCGAAATTGGCTCGACCGATTTGAATAATATATTTGTTTTGAACTTTTATTTCCTGCTTTTTAAACTTTATATACTTATTACTAGTAAACACGCTACGATCGACACGCGCTCGCTTAAATCAATCAATCATAAAAAAGTTAGTTACTAATGTACCCTCATTTATTTTTGTTACACCATTATCAGACCCTGATTACCATCTATCTATAATCCATTCATTGAGACCGTTCCAATGAGCCCAAACACGATGTCTGTGCTGTAAGTCGGTGAGGGAGTTGGGTATCCTGCAAATTCCAGGTAATGCTGCAGCATCAGTTCAAGGTTACTTACTATGCTATTCTAATATCATTGAAGTAACAGAATACCAAATTTCGACTCGATCAGACCTGAGGAAGATGCTCACATCCATTCATTAACTAGAAAAGCGCTGATAATCTTCAAACGGCTGAATAGATTTCCTTGAATCACAGCTAAGAACACTCTCGACCAAGTGACCTTTCAAACAAAACAAACAAAAAATAAAAAAACGAAATCCGTTCAGTCGTTTGGGAGCTACAATGCCACAGACAGATACACAGATACACACGTTAAACTTATTACACCCCTCTGTTTCCGTCGTAACGTTTATATTTCTTCATTGTTGGACGACAAACAGAGACTCTAAACATTTTCACTTAATATTATTTTCACTTAGAAAAATATTAGGTGCCTTAATTGGAACATTTTTCGCTTCCATTCTGTTAATATTGTCGGAGATTGTGCAAACAAATACTATTAGCACAGACACTGAACTGTTTACAGCAAATATTTATCAACAATCAATAAATCAGAATTGAAAAAAATGTAATCTCTTTCAGCTTTTAATAGAAATATCCCAATATTTATAACCAATAAAAGCCATATCTTTAATACAGTCTGTCTTCATAACTCCCCTTTTATTATACACAAGTCGAATTTATTCACAAAACAAAATTGATCGGTATTCCCAAGGCGGTAAAGACTATAATCGAATGTTAAAGTAACAGATTTGAAGCTCGCTATTTTGTAGGCAAGGCCAATAGGCCAATAGTTTGAACTAAATTAGATTATGAATTAATTTTTTTCTAGCATTTTAGTCTTAATTTAGGTGATAGCGTTTTAGTTCGTAACCTTGGAGTAAATATAGGTAAAGGTAAGTTTAATGTAGTTTGCAAAATATGGCAGTTGGCTGTGAAGTCTGAAATGGTCATGTAAAAAAAAGATCATAATGAGACTTGTGATGGTAGGTTTTTAATTGATACTAGAACAGTCTTCTTCATCTTTTTTAATTAAATGATATTTATTTCTGTAAGTAGGTTTGTACAAACACTTTTACAAGTCAATCATGTTTTTTTTTTTAAACTTGATGAAGTCGGCTTTTCCTATCTGACTACTCTGAGAAGAAAGGCCGAAACAAACTCAGACGTCACAGTCTCTTATAAAGTCCAGACATAATCTTGGTCACTTCATGTGAAGACGCATGTAGATTGGTGTCTGAAATGGTCTATTGAGGAAAGAACCACACAGATTGAGAGGACCTGTCCAGTCAGTGCACGCATTTGTCAGTAATCGCGCAGCTCAACTCAGAACTTAAGGAGCTCAACGATTCGACGAAGAATACCAAAGAAAGGACATTGGGGTAGGCCGCATAAATTACTCAAACTACCAGACCATGATTAAAAATAACTGAGAGAAAAAATAAAACAAACAAAAAAAGCAATGACCTACATAGTCTTCACATTCACAATAAATTAAAATAATATAATACTTTACAAAGTAAATATTCATGTCAACATTCAATATGCAAAAATAAAAAGAGAAAACAGAAAATTTGGAGCAGTTCAAACCCAAGCCTTTTTGTCCTCAATATAATCTTTCTTTAACGGTATAAAAAGCTTTCTGACACATCTTGCGTTTAATGAAAATTTATTAAGGCTTAGATCTTGAACGTGGCTTGGAAGTTTATTATAAAAGCGTATACATTGACACCTGAATGACCCACCTATTTTCTTGAGCCTTAATGGAGGTACAACAAATTTGTGTTTGTTCCTAGTATTTATATTGTGGATATCACTGTATTTTTTAAACAATTTAATGTTTTTATGGGCATATAAAAGATTTTCAAAAATGTACTGAGAAGGCAAAGTCATTATATTCTATATATATCTCCTTAAATTTCTCTCTGAGAGATTGTCTCGGATTAATTTATAAATGCATCGAACAGCTCTTTTCTGCAAAACAAAGATAGTCTGAATGTCGGCTGCATTTCCCCACAACAGAATACCGTACGACATTACACTATGAAAATAGCTAAAGTACACTAAACGGGCTGTCCCTATGTTGGTTAAATTACGAATTTTCCTAACAGCGTATGCTGCGGAGCTTAGCTTTTTTGACAATTTATCTATATGTGGGCCTCACTGAAGTTTAGCATCCAAAGTTAAGCCCAAGAATACTGTGCTATCTTCAGGATTCAATTCTTCGCCCTTTATCAACACGTTAGTTTTCACCTGCCTAACGTGAGGTAGCGTAAACTTAATGCATTTGGTTTTTTTTTTCATTAAGGAGTAAATTATTAACATTGAACCAGTGAACTACTTTTGAGATCGCTCTGTTTACATCGTCAGTAACCATCTGCTGACGTTTAAGTTTAAACAAAAGTAAAAAGTATCATCCGCAAACAAAACTATATCATGATTATCCTTTATGAGGTAGGGCAAGTCGTTAATATAAATAAGAAACAAGAAAGGACCAAGAGTTGAGCCCTGTGGGACCCCCATTGTTAAATGATACTAGAACCTCTTTCTTTTATTTGGCAAAAATGAAAACCTTGAAATAGAAGTTCAATGTTAATTTCTCATACAAATAGTCCTCGTTTAACGAAAACATGTCTTTTTAAAAGACGTTTTAATTTTACTAAACATTCATCAATCGTTAATTTAGACAAACGCGAATTTAAAGATCCCCTGAAGTGTCCTTAAATGTTGAGGAATTTGTAATCCAATTAACATATTTATTTTAATAGGTAAAAGGAAAAAGTTTCTTCGCATTTTTTAAGAAAATTCAAAACATTTTTTAATATAGTTTATTTACATTTAACTAAAGTATGTAGGTACCATTTTGTTCGATAACTTTTTGCCATCTTGTAGGTAGGGACATGATCCCATTGCTATAGAAATTTTGGGACTTCTGGTCAAAATACCGCGACAAGTGGTTTTGGCAGTCCTCTCGTGATGTTAACCTGACACTGTCTAAAGAATTCTGAAGAGACCGAAACAGGTGGAAATCTGAAGGTGCAAGGTCAGGACTATACGGCGGGTGCATTAACACCTCCCAGCCAAACTCTCTTAATTTTTGCTGAGTGGCTAAAGATGTGTGAGGTCTAGCGTTATCATGATGAAAAACACACCCCTTCTGTTGATTAACTCCGGCCGCTTTCTCTCAACTTCTTGCTTTAATCTCATCAGTTGTTCGCAGTACAGTTCAGAATCGATGGTCCTGCCTGGTGGTAACAGCTCATAATGAATAATGCCCTTCCAATCCCATCACACAGCATCACCTTGTTGCGAGTTAACCCGGGTTTCGCCACAGTCTGTAAAGCCTGATCGGCCTTTGACCACGACCAAAATTCGCACGTTCTTGTCATACGTGATCCACTTTACATCGCCAGTTATCAGCTTCTTCAAAAATGGTTCGGTTTCATTACGTCGTAATAAAGAATCACAAATGAGTACACGGTTCATTAGGTTTCTTTCAGTGAGCTCGTGAGGTACCCAAATGTCGAGCTTTTTTGTGTACCCAGTTTTTTTCAAATGCGCCAAAACTGTTTTGTGGTCAATTTCCAGTTCTTCAGCTACGTCGTAACTACTGACATGCCGATCTAGCTCCACTTTTTCAAAAATGGCATCCATTTTATCCGTAATAGGGCGACCAGAGCGACGTGCATCTTTGACATCAAAATTTCCGGATTGAAAACGCTTAAACCAAATTTGTGCTACTCTCACAGACACTACACTAGGTCCATAAACATCGCAAATTTTTTTCGCGGCTTGCGTTGCATTTTTACCTTTTTTGTAGTTAAATTTTAAAATGTATCGAATTTCTTCATTAGATTAACTCATCTTGACGGTACGAAAAACAAATGAAAATCACACATTTTCCTAATTTGAATTTGGAATTATGTTCTTTAAAATTTAAACTTTCAATGATACCAAAACCAGCCAGATACAATTGGTATAGCCAAAGAGATTTTATTACAAGTTCATACATACTATAATGCGAAAAGACTTTTTCCCCAACCTAATAGTTCAGCAAGTATATTAACATACAAACGATTAAATTATTATTAGTTAACGCTATGACGGAGAGTATAGGTACGGCTATAGCAGTCAAAACAATAAAACATCTATTGTGTCTCGTTCAGTGTCCTTGAAAGCGTTAATGATGATAAATTAAAGTGAAGCCGACGACCCAGTGAAGGTCGCTAGAATTCACTGAAAGTATAGGCAGCACAGGAATGGAAGTTGTTACAATGCTGCAATGGACGTTTTCGGCAGATAATTTTCATAATGATGATTGAATCCTATATTCATAAAAGGCGTCTTCTGTCTCGAAACTTTAATTCTGAGCAGGTTGACACAATACGTCTATTTTCCGAGTTGTGGCTTAAAACGGTCACCTTAAGTTGATAGTGATAGGTTTTTATAGCCGGATATCAGACTTCCTTAGTGAACGATCGATCAGAGTTGATGGCTGCCACTCTGAGCTTAGGGCTATTGATGCTCAGGGGTCTGTTCTCTCTGCACCTCTTTTCCTGATGCACATCAATGACCTACTTCAGCATGGTGTATTTGGCTTCATCTCTGGAATTGCCAGTCGGATTTGAAAAAATCTTTTTGCATTTGATGATAGCCCAATTCTTGAGGAAGGCTATAGGCTATTTACAGTCACGCTACGACCCAAAGAACGTCAAGCGAAAACGAAGTAATTGCGCAGGCGGGCGACGCGATGCGACAGGGTGGGACGGGGAAACAAGAAATTTCACGCGAAGTCGCGCGCAAAGCTCATAAAGCACTTAAATAGCGAAAAACAAAGAACTTCATGGATGCAAGGATGAGAAGTAAAATTAATAATGACAAACTTAACCTTCTGCTAAATAGGGCTGATACCACGAAGCTCAAAACAGCCCAACTTGCATATTTGCTTACCTGTAACAAAGAGATACAGCGTTATTTTCATAAAAACACCATTTATCAAGAGAGATGTAAGCGCTCATAAAAATATACTGTAATTTAATAAATGCTGAAGTTTTCATCGTTTCATTTTTATTCTAGAGGAAATTGTGTGTTCGTGATATTTTTTGGGAATTTGAGTGTTGATTTTGTTTAGCTTTATTGTGGGTTTGGGGTGATTGAACTTTAGTGATGATTTGGCTGCATGAATAGGTGAGAGTGCAGCCTGGTAAAAGTTTGGAACTCTAAGCATTCCAAGATCAAATTTAATATAATTTAGAATAGAATAGAAAATCTTTATTTGCATACAATGTATGTAGGTACCTATAGCTATACCTATGTAGGTGAATTGTTTCAAACTAATGTTTGGTTCCAATACGTTCTACCATCGGCATTCATAAATTTTTACTTAACTAATCCAATATCAAATTGGTGACTCTAGTTAAACAGTTTTTTTGTATAATATTAGTATTTTTTATTAGGGTTCCGTACCTCAAAAGGAAAAAACGGAACCCTTATAGGATCACTCGTGTGTCTGTCTGTCCGTCTGTCACAGCCGCTGTGCTCCGAATCTAATGGATTAAGTCGAAATTTGGTACACATGTATTTCTGTGACCCAAACACGGACGTGTAACATAAGCAAATAAATTTTGAATATGGGGGTCAACTTTGGGGGGAAAATATGAAAATTTTTAAAAAAGTTTTGCAAACTGTACACCGTATGACATATCAAATGAAAGGACTTACTGTAAGAGTCTGAAATGTACTTTTTTTATAATTTTAAAATAAAACATTTTAAAGTCATTTAAGAAAATAGACGAAAATTGACCATACCCTTTATCTCAGATAGTACTGAGCCTAAAATTTTGAAAAAAAATATAGAAAATAGTTCAATACATACAGATTACAGGAAAACCTATAAGAAGTCGATGGTATTAAAACAACATGTTAAATGTCTCAATATTGTGCGTACAAACTTACATTTGTCCATAGTCCAACCCACATTAGGTGTAATGTTTCGTTTAACTACGAGTATGGACATTTGTAGTTGGAATGTATGGGAGAACATGTTTTTCACCTACAATGTTAAGTTATTCTTGGGATAAATTCATCCCAACTACGGAACCCTTCATTGTGCGTGGTCCGACACGCTCTTGACCGTTTTTTCTTGGTTGAATCTCTCGCTCGTGGCTAAATAATAACAGCCGCGCGGGTCGATCGAAGGTTAAGCTACGATAGCCGCGGTCAGGTCGTGAATGGGTAACCAACCATTACATGTCGAGACTCCAGCATCGTGCCTCGTTGGTCCCGGTTGTCATTCGTAGATCTCAAAAGTCTGACAACCAGTCTTACCAAGGGGTATCGTGTTACCCAGTAAATGGGTTGTGGAGGTCAGGTAAGCCGCTCTACTCCGTGTGTAGTGTCAGTATTTTATACGTTACGCCGTGTAAAATACTGGTATTCAGCTGCATCTGGTTAGACTGGAAGCCGACCCCAACATAGTTGGAAAAAGGTTATGCCGATTGTTTATTATTCTTGGTTGAATTAAGGTAGGTCTTATGCCCCGCAGTGTTCATTATTTTGTGATCATCAGAATACTTATAATATGAACAAAATTTCGTAAACAATATTGAGATACCCTTACCCTTTTTAATTATTAAAGCCTTTAACTACTCTTTCAGTTGCAATGGAGTCATCAGATACCTATATAATTTCGATGCGTCAACACAATTAAAATAATACACGTCCGCAAAGTTCGTCCAACTCCTGATTACACATCACGAGTTGGACGAACTTAGGAGACAATGACATGTGATTAAATAAAGCTACCTAAAAGGTTTTCATTGGGAGTGGTCTAAGTTATTGGTGAACGCGTTTTTTTCTTATGAAACATACGAGTAATGTATCGATAGCAGTCCTATCAAAATGGAAAAAATGGCTAACAGACCATATAGTCAGAAAAACAATATGTTCAATTAAATAGAAAACAACATGAGTTTAATTTTGAAAATAATATAACAAAATGTTTTCCTTAGCCGTAAGTGGTTTTTCAGATAAAATACTACATATATCTTTATCTATACATAATATAAACTAGTAGTTCTGCGAACAGTAGACCTTGCGTAGAGCGGTGCGCAGTAGCACCCTCTAGTGACCTTAATGTAAAAAAAAAATATATATGTATTGGCTTTAAAAGGCACGTTTTAGATAATTCTGATAATTATTTTCAGAATTCTCTAGTTTTGTGACGAGAAGGTGGTCCCAGGTGCTCCACCAATCTCTACTTAGTAGTTAAAGGGCCGATTCCACTGATAGAAATCTAAAAGTGTTCACCAAATTGTTATTTAAGTTACTACCTTTCAAATGAAAATAAAAAAGATCGAGATGGGATCTCATAAAGCGGAGATATCCAGTAGCACCCTTTTGCCCCTTTTTGGAGGAAGTATACACGTCCAATCAAAAATCTCCGACGACAAAACAAATTCTATAGTCTAAAAATCTGTGTACCACCAAGTTTCGTCCAGATCAGTTGTAAAATACGACCTGTAGAGGAGTAGCAACAAACCGACAGACGAAACCAATTTTGCCCGACTTGAAGCAAAAACGCTTCGCTCGCTCGGCCACTTAAAGTCGCTTTTCGTGTCTGTCTGTATCCGCGTTGTTATTCCAAACTACGCAACGGACATTGATGCAGTTTTCACTATTATTCAGAGAATTTATTCCGGAAGGTTTATGTGTATTGTGATGTGTATTAAACTTCCATATAATAATAAATAAATCTCCATGTTTTGTCAAGTCATAAAAACCGTACGAAGGGCGGGTCGCTCTCGCTAGTAACTATTCAATTGAAAAATTCACGTTACTAAATATATACATGAGCCAAAATTTGGGAACTGACTATGAAGTTTTGATCAGTTAGATATCTACTTACATATATATGATTAATTAAACACAAATTATTATAAGACACATTATAAACCTATCACTACCGAACTACAATGAACAATTATCAACATTCCCCTATATCTTTCACATCCTCGCTCCAAATACTAGTTTGGCAGTGGACGCTACATTATTATCAGTGACGGCACATTATAATCAAAATAATGTGACACGGACAACGTAATTAAACAAAACAATGTGCCTATACATCGTGGTGGCTGACATAAGAGAATGCGTGACTAGTGGCATCGAGAGAGAAAGTAGTAGTGACTCATATATGTTTTAAACGTAATATAAATATTTTCAACGTCTGAAACATAATAACAACATCAGCCTATTACTGTCCTACTGACCACTGCAGGCAAATGCCTCTTCTCACACAGAGAAGGCACGAGCATTGATCAACACGCCTGCTCAAGACGGGTTGGCAATTTTAGTCTTACATTATCAACTATAAGGCTAGATATCCTCACAATGTTTTTTCTTCACCGTTGCCAGTACAGTCCAAGAGAACCTCAGAAAGTAAATATGAATTGAAAAACTCACATTGGTTTAAACACAGATACAGATATTATATCTGTGGGTTTGAACCACAACCTTGTGCTCGAGTGATTTTCACACGTTGAGAAATGAAAAATGATGCACTTGGTAATTCTCCTTTATTTATTTTTTCTAACTAGAAAACGTAAATGGAGAAGAGCACATCTGGAAATGGAACATCTTTACTGGCGCAAATATTAGGAGACAGCAATTGATTGGTCTCAACTAAACGTATGCATTCGTACAGAAGAAGAAAGGACTGCGCATACTAACTTTTTCAATCAATATCTTGCTCATAGGAAGTGAAGGGGCTCGTGGCTGTTAAACAGCCGCCCGGGTCGATCGGTCAGGCTAAGCTACGCTTGCCGCGGTTGGTCCGTGGATGGCTGACCATCTTTACGGACCGCGACCCTTCCGTGCCTCGGAAAGCACGCCGTTGGGTCCCGGCTGTCATTTATGGATCTTTGGCAGTCGTTACGGGTCGTCAGAAGCCCGAAAGTCTGACAACCAGTCTTACCAAGGGCTATCGTATTACCCAGTAACTGGTTTGTGGAGGTCAGATAGGCTGTCGCTCCATGTAAAATACTGGTATTCTGCTGCATCCGTATAGACTGGAAACCGACCCCAACATAGTGGGGAAAAAGCTACACAGATGACAAACATTCCTTAAACAATAGCTTAATTTTTCCTCAAAACGCTCATTCATCAGTAAACTCGCTCCCGCTCATCTCTCGCGTCGCGCTCCTCACTAAGACTAACAAACCGCTCTATTTAGTTTGGCAAACTCTAAATATCGCCACTAAATAAAACCAGCGCCATTGTCTCGTCACATGCCAACTGATCAGCGCACTTCATATCCTGTACTTTGATTTATCAGATTCTATTTAGGTGGATAATAGGTCTCTTTTAAATTTTCAAATTTTCTATTCTTCATGGACTATTCGTAAAAAAAAACGACAATAAAGAAAAGGGTTCTATGAAATAAGGGAGATTTTACGTCTGAAAGGAAATGTGGTGATTGGAACTAAATTAATTATAGGTTATTAATTTAAAAAAAAAGCCTGGGGCATAGAAATTTGCCCAGCCGTGGGGCAGTAATGCTAGTAAGAGAAAGAATTAATAATTCATATCCAAAATCGTCGTATAATTTTACACAAAATTAAGTTTTTTTCTAAAGAAAAACTACAACAAAATACTAAAGGAAAAACAAGTGAAAATTGTGTTATCATTAAAATAAATGTCTATTAGCTTCGACTCTAGGCCTAAACTCACATAGGTACGAGGAACATCCAAATATAATAATCACTTGCCATAAAAAAATAAAAGCTCTCAGACCAAATAAAAAAACCAAGACATCTCGCTGTAAACCGTGACGTAAGGCTGATTACGCAAACTTGTGTGCACTTAGTGAGGTGTAGTTTAGCTGTAGTTTGGTGTAAATGTGTGCGTGTGAGCATGTATATGCACAGAGCGGGGTGTAACTATAGTTTTGCGCATGCTTCACTGTATTGTACGCAGCGGTGTCTTGGTTTTTTATTCGATCTGAGTGAACAGACAACCAAAGGAATATAAATTTAACACCTTCTTTAATTTACAATTCGGGGCACAATTTATAAATGATTTATATGACTTCCGCGAACCAATCATTACGATTGGTTCGCGTCCTAATTAATAGTTATTACAGCAATAATCTATTACATTATTAAAACAGTAATAACAACTGTAATTATTGTTTTACAGCGACAATAAATTTCGTAATTCAAATTCTAACTAGCGACATCTAGTTATTAATAGTCAAAACTAAAATAGCTTCGACACTTGAAAACAAAAGACGATAGCGTATACACTGGCGGTCATTTATCGGAATTTAATGCACCCCACAAATCATAACTTGGAGACAATATGGCGCAATAAATATTATTAATAAATAAAATCGGCTTGAAGTGTTCGCGTTTGATATTATTAAATCTTCAGCTGTGACGTATATTTAGGATAGAATTATGGCTGGGGAAAATTTTAGTCGTCGATAGAAGAATTTTGGCACCTCAAGTTCTTTTCTAACAGACTTAATATATTTTACGGTTTAGAGTAGTTAATCAAAACATTGCAAGTGTTGAGGGGGTTTTTTTTTGTTGTAAATTATGAAAAGAACAATTAGGTTTGAAAAATAATGAAAACGTAACCTTTGCTCTGAGATAAACTGAAAATTACCAGCTTGCAATTCAATAATAACTACTAATGATAATATTGTAGTAGGTTTTGCTTGCCATGCGAACCATATTAAGATACCGGACCGAAGTGAGTTTTGCAACCCACCGCCAATGATAAATTGGATTTATAAATAGTTTAATCAAACTGCTGCATAAAGTGATCCGGAATTTATCAGAAAATTAATGTTTGTTAACCCTATATAGAAAATTAATGTTTGTTAGTGTTCAGATGTTATCAATAAAAGTGTCAACATTATCGTACTGCAGTAGAGTTCTGCTCCCAGTGTGAAGATCAACTGGTTTCGACTTCCACATCGAGACAGAATTTACTGAATGCCTACATTATTTATTCTGAAACTGGTTTTCCGTGCAAATCATACTTATGTACTGGTATTATACAGTATGATAAACTATTTGAATAGAATCTGCCTCTTGCCAGCAAAAAGAACCAATTTAAAAGACTAAAATATTAAAACTGCCAAACCAAAGGAACTGTCTTCCATCATACATTTAAAATATTCATGAAATCAATAACCCAGAAACTTTTTTCAACACAACGTTAAAATTAAAACGAAACACTAGAAATGACAAAGCGGAATTTTAAGATTCTTCATAAAAGAGACAAAACTGGAAACCTTTAGAGAAGTTTAATAGAGCTTCCCCATTATTTCGCCGTCGCCGAGTTGCGACCTTTTTCTTTAAAAAAAAAAAAAGAGATTCTTTAGAGATCTCAAGGTGAAATGGTATGAAAAGTTCGTATTTGGAGGCTCATTAGTTAAGTTTCATTCGGAATAATGTAGTTTTGTTATAAATGACGTAATGTATCAAATTAATAATATAATATAATATCTTAGGACATTGCTCACACACGGTCATCTGATCCCAAACTAAGCAGAGCTTGTACTATGGTAACCAGATAACTGATAAACTACATACACTACTTTTTTTTTGTAAATACATACTTATATAGATAATTACACCCAGACTCGGGACAAACAGACATGTTTGTCCCGGATGGGAATCGAACCCACGACCAGCGGCATGGCAGGTGGTATCTTAACTAACCACGCCATCTGGCCTGTCAATTACAAGTGAAACAGAAATATTAACTAAAGATTAATTAAACATTAAGAATGGTTTGTTTCGTAATCCTAATTACTAGCTAGTATTTACGTCAACCTAGAAGTCTCACATGGAAATTGCGCTCATAGCTATGTAAGTAACTCCCTATAGACAGATGTTTTGTAGTTTTTCGAACAACACACAGTAACATTCCGAAAAAAGATGAAGCCGAGATGTTGTCAAAGTCCGTTTAGCAGCCAAAAACCGAACATTGATAGTACAGAAACCGAGTGAAATAGCGAGGACTTAATCGAGGCCAAATCCTGGCACAATGCCGGAACATAGCTAAATTATTTCAATGCTGAACATCATTTTGCCCTGAATCATTTCATCTGCAATGAATTCGCAACTAAGAAACTATTCGCTCTCCATCGATGAACACTGCAATTCCAACATCAATTTATTTGCGAGTTATGTGACATTTCAACAGTGTGCAAATAATTTTGCACTGATTTGTATACTGGCCCGTCTGCAATTTATGTTTGGTTACAGAAATAATGACAAAAATGTGTGTAATTATAGTAAGAAAATTCTGCACTGATTTGTATAGCTAGTGCAGGAGAATTCAGAATAGTCAATTCATATTTTGTGAGGAAAATATAAGTAGTATTTGTATTATGTGTTTATATGTCTTGATCAAACTTTCTCCGCGGATTGGCAGAGAGCCAGAAAATAAGCAAGACATAGCTACAAACCAAATTGGTGTTTGATTGAGCGATTCAGTCAATGTTGAAGTTATACATTTCTCATTTGGGAAAGCAAAAATGTAAATAAACCATTCCGGCCACGGAGAGAATGTATTCCTGACACCTGTCACACGATTTGGAACTAATAAAGTTTAAATTCGTAAAACACGTATTCTTTTGTATTCAGTGTTAGCAGTCCTTTCACAGTTATTTTACATCTGGTTTTGCTTCACAGTGATCTTTATTGTCGTAGCTATAAGGTTGCTGTCAGACGTGAAAGGACTGTATACAGGGTTTATTGGTAATATATCGGCAATCTACTAAATAGGGGGATATACGAGAGATCATTAATACATTAGGCGCGGCAGACGCACATGCGCGTTTTCATAACTTTCTTCGAGTGCGGCGCGCCGCACATGTGCGTTCGTTGTGCATCTCTATTGTTTCGAAAACATCGTAAAAAAAGAGTCGGTAAGGGTGTAGCATAAAGAAGCGTTTGCATAAAGAATTAAGCAGAGAATGTGTTAACAACTAAATGACCCCTTATGACCCCTATGCAAACGTCAACCATTTTCGAGTAATTTAACATTTTATATATATTTTTTTTTTAAGATATCTGCGGCACTTAAAACTACAACATTGAAAATTAAAAAAAAAAACCAATGCATGATTTATTATTATTATTATCAGCTTGCTAACACTTCAGTACATAATAATCAACCATAAAATGACAATTATCTTTAATAGTTTTTAAATCAGAGCTACAAATCGTTACAATTTTCTTAATTTTGAGAAGGGTTTTTGACAAAAATGGTCGATTTCTGCAAAAAAAAAAAAATTGTTGACATCTGCATAGGAGTCATTTGGTTGCAAATGAACTCTCCTATTTACCCTTAAGAGGCTACCGAGCGCGCAGTGGCGCCCTCATCGTTTGTTTTGTTATTTCTTTTAATTTAAAAAGAAAATGCAGAAAATCATTAAAACGGAAAAAAGTGGCCACCATTCCCGTTTTAATGATTACAATAAAACTTAACAATATAAAACTACTGTTTATAATAATAATAACGTATAGTCTTGTGGAGTACAACTTAACGTGCGCATTTTCTGCATTTTCTTTTTAAATTAAAAGAAATAACAAAACAAATGAGGGCGCCACTGTGCGCTCGGTAGCCTCTTAATGGATTGCCGTCATATTACTAATAACCCTGTATAACTGACAGGTGTCAGAAACGCATTCTCTCATTAGCTACTAGTCGTTTGACAAAAACGCCTCTGCCTATATCATTAGGAAATACAGGCGTAAAGTTATGAGAAAGTCTAAACAAGAAAAAAAGAAGATAATAATTATGTTAGTTATCACCACTATTATGTTAGTTATCAACGAAACGTTAATTAAAAATAAAATAAAAGTGAAACAGAGTTATCCGTTTTGTTCACCGTAATTACATAGATTACAGAGCTGTCAGAATGATAATACCAGTGTAACGGGTATTAACAACGCTAATTTATTATCGTTAGATAAATAGGACATATTCCAACGAATGAATTTTATGCGAATTTTCACACTGAGTTGATTTATATATAAAGTGCTTTTTGTTATAAATTTTAAAAGTGAAACTAGTTTATACAGATTTAAAGTGTTGAGAATCAGCACCTTTTGATCGTCAAAATAACATAAGGCAGTCCCCCAAAACGCCCGCCCTTTACCACTTCCTAGTGCTTTAGCTGGGGAGAAGTGGCGCTACTGACTCCCCAGCGGCACAGCTGTCTGTTCAGTTAGAAGTACTTGATTCTTGACAACAATAGTATGCAAAGTACACATTACAAAACACAAAATATTCAATTAAATTCTTTGTCACATGTCAGCTAGCACACACCAATATACCAACAAAAAAAGTCGGGAGGTGTCGTGCGGCAACCGGTTGGAACGAACTTCCTTTCACTGTATATTATGTATTAAAACAGAGCCATCTAGTATAAGTTTTTAGAAGCTAAAAACTTATACTAGATGGCTCCGTAATACTCTGTATTACAAAAACAAAAACTTTTGTCACTTGGAAACTGACTTTTTCGGGCATAATGCTTTTTCGTTATGTGAAGATTTCTACTATTCAACTCTTACCGCAAGCCGCGTTAAAGAACTTCGTTCCAGAAACAATGAACACTACTCAAGCAGAAATAAAAACGGAAACTGAACTTAATTCCTAAACATAAGCCTCCAGGCATATAGGGCGTGCCCGCTTATATTTCATTAAAAGATCTCATCGATAACTCTGTTGGTCTAGTGGTCGCTGGCGTGACTGCCGAGCCTCGAGGGTTTGATTCCAAGTCGAACAAAATGTTATTGATATTTGAGTGTAGATGATATTTCGCTTTTACTCTGAAGCCCACATAGATAGGTAAAGATCTGCACTTTCGAACGATGTTGTCCTATCGTGCGCCCCATAATCTCGAGATGATTAAAATAGTCATTATATTCCAAGCTTACTATCACAAACAGATAGTTTAAGGTAGGAAAGCCATTTTACCTTCACCTTATAGGTACAGTCTGCAGCGAAAGTCAATAGCACATCGAGAAAATACATTAGCACTAACTGTAACTCTTAGACCCTATTTCTGAATTGAGGATTTCAAGTTGAGAACTTGTCGAACTCTAGCATTAGGTACTTAAGGGATAGCTCGCAAACTTCAAAGTTTCTTAGCAAAAGAACTTAAGAAATTTTGAATTTTGCGAACTACGTACAATGAAGGTTCTCAACTTGAAATTCTCAATTCAGAATGCGGGCGTTACTATAGTTACTTTAATAGCCGATACCGTGGTAATTTTTTTAGGGTTCCGTACGCGAACGGTGTCAAACGGAACCCTATTACTAAGCCTCCGCTGTCCGTCCGTCCGTATGTCAGCGGACTGTATCTCAAGAACCGTAATAGATAGACAGTTCAAATTTTCACAGATTGTGTCTATTGCCGCTATAATAACATGATCTTCCTGCCCTCATCCCATGTTACTTAGGGTAGGCGCAAAACGTTTTCTTTTTTTATTCTCTCCTGCAACAGTCACGCTATCATTCACTTCCCTTCTCTTTCAATAACAACAAAGTTAAAAATGAAAGAGGGTTCTCTTGAACGTGTTTTTTTAAGCTAGTGTTATTTTTTTTAATGCAGTGTTAAATATTGTACGGTGGTACGAAACACTTCGTGTGCGACTCGGACACGAACTTGCCCGGTTTTTTTTTTAATCCGCAAGTTTGTTAACTAAGCTTGGCAGCAGTAACTCTTTTAATGCACCTATTTTGTACTTTACGGTCTGATCGTTAAGGTACTTTGTAAGTATAATTGTTTTATGCAACTTAAATGGCTGACTGTACGTGGTAACTGAGAGAGAAAACACGCTTTCTAACACAGGTGAAGGTCACGAGTGAAGTTTATTGCTAGTCATTACGTGCTCAAGTGAGAGCATCTATGACCTTATATGGTGTACAAACCTGTATGAGTTACCTTAAGAGAATTGCGGCTCTTTTAGTTACAATCGAACAATTATCTTTACTGCTTGGTCATCCAAAAACAGCACGATTACGGACTTCGAATGCATTATTTTCATTAACGCTCGACTCTAACCAATATAACAAAAACTAGTTTAGAAACATCCAATTAGCTTTTATCTAGCTAAACGTCGTTCTTTAGTTCAACAACACAAAAACCCAATTCGAATTAAAAGGTCGCAGCTGCAGGCTTGCAGTATCGCGATCCAATCGGCACGATAGTGTATTGAAAACCATATTTTTTTATTCCACTATCACGCCAATCTGATACGCGTGAACGTTAAAGTTAATTTCCGCTACACGTCCTCCCGGTCCGCGTGTCGATCACAGAATGACGCCCGCGAGCTAGTGCGTCCGGAAATTTAAACTTTTCGTCGACTACCCGCGCGATTTAACTTTTTACTTTCAATCTGTTTGATTCAATTTATAGAGTTCCATTCTGTGCAGTTCATTTTATTTTCGGCGTATGCATTTCCTGATAACGGGAACACTAAATGACACACTGACGGCAATAATATCTTCAAAAATCGACTGGGAAGTTATTTGATGGACACAATAGTACTAAATAATGTCAAAGACGAATTTATAATACAAGATTATTGTACTGCCCACTGCAAATCTATTAATGTAACAACAATCAAAACAATAAACAACGAATTAACAATAAAACCCTAACAATACCTTTATAGATAGCAAAGCTACAGTAAATAAGAATTAGTTAGTAATAAATACTAGTTTTCACTGGTATCAGATGAAATTATACGTCGAAACACAGCAATGGTATAATTACTATGGCTAAGATGTGGGGTCAGCCTAAAACTGATATCGTGTTGAAACACGATGACACGTGTAATGGGTCCCATGGCCCGCTGTCTCACAGGCCAGACCGCGCCAGCGCCAGCCCAGGCCGTGGGAACAGTCGGTCTGCGGTGGCCTGTCATCGCCCGTCCGATCGAATGTATGGGCTGATCCGTGGGATGCTTCGCACGGGCCGCGACAGGCCTCGACAAGCACAGGCCGCGGCGGGCCTCGACGGGTCATGGGAACACGGCATTAAATTGACTGTATTTTCTACTTTCTCAAGAAATTAGAAAATACAGTCAATTTGTCTGATACAACTTTAAATCTACCAGTTACAGTTACCTATAGAAAATGAAAGACTAGTAGTAGCCGAGAATATACTTACAACAGAAGTAACAAAAAAAAAAAAAAGGTTTCAGAAAACATTTCTTAAAAATAAATTATACAAACAGATTGGAAATGTACCTTTAATTAAGGGCAATTATTTAACACCACCACACATTAATAGACACTAACTATTTCCATTAATTGGCCGAAAATCAGATAACACAAACAATTTGACCTCAACCGACAACACGAATGTCAATGCCATTAATAAAATAAAAAACAAACGACTACAGCGTAATTAATTAGTATTAAAGAAAGCCAAATGAAAAAAGTAAACAAAATAAAGAGACGGGAAGGAATGTTTAGATTTTACAAAGCGATACAATCATTACTAATAAATTACACGAACTGTTAGTAACAGAATATTTTTAACTAGCTAAAGAACCAGCCAATACTGACCTCCGAAATCTTCAAGAATCAAAGACAAAAGTACTGTTTACAACGAAATGTACATCGATAGAAGTGTCTTACTAAAGAGGTACCCCGTTTTTGGCTTCAGTCCAACTTTGCCGCCAAGCTTCAGCCATTGTATACGATTGCCATTCAATATTAAACCATATGATGAATGTGATATGGGTGTAAATCGATCCGTGTCTGACATACCGCTAAAGTTATTGGGTTTTGATAGGTGTGTCGGGCTAAGGATGTTGGTAAACGATTTCGGAACGATAATAAAACGTTATGGAAATCGGTTATAGTGAAATCGCTAGTAATTGATAATGAATTGAGTTTTGTGCTTATATCATAATAACAGCTTAATTTGTCGCTGATTCTGTGCTTATTCATAAATTCATTAGGTACAAAATTCGATTTAATCAGCATTTGTTAAAGCATATTATTATTATCTTTGTTCAAACAAATCAGACAAGACTTATGCATCAAGTTGAGCTTGCTTACGTTTCATGAATTCTCTATTTTATTTGTTATTTATAAAATATAACACTTTTACCTGTTTACCTCGATCTTTAACTTCATCATATCTTAAAATGAGGCGACCGCAAATAAATAGCTCAACAATTTAAGAAATCTCAGAACAAAATTTATAGCTTCCAGATATTGGAAGCCTGGTAAAATATTGCGACCACTATATAATAGGCAAAACGTGCATAAAAACGAAAATAACAATGTTGCTTTAAGGCGAGTATAGTCGTGAAATGGTGTTAAGTGAGCCTACAGAAAACTGCAGAAAAAATTTGTATGAAACTTTGATATCTATACTTCAATCTGAGCATTTGAAGATTTTATGCAACATTAAAAACAATGCAAAAAATATTGAAATGAGGTTCTTTTCAACTTTAAATTCGCTACTGCTTCTATATACTTCAAGTGATATTTTCACGGGTTAGCGACGATATGGTAAATGACTTGTCTTACAACTGTAACAGCAGAAATTTCGAAATATTCGCAAGCGGGTATCCGTGCAACGACTGTGTGGGACTACGGGCCAATACTCACCTTAATTGAGGCTATTAACCACTTCGAAGAAACTGATTTGCAGGATTATGAGATTATTATTGCTTGTGGTTTTTAACCGACTTCCAAAAGGAGGAGGTTCTCAATTCGTCTGTATGTTTTTTTTTTTTTTTTGTATGTTTGTTACGCGATTACTCAAAGACGCATGGACCGATTTAGAAAATTCTTTTTTTGTTTGATAGGGTATACTTCCGAGGTGGTCCCATATAAATTTTATTAACTTTGCTTGGGAAGTTTTTGAGTTATCTTCAATAATGCGTATATTTCCCACTTATGTGGATGATGTGATGGTGTTTTAATAACTTCCTATCACTGTTATTTACATGGCTATACCTACAATTATTGTGCTCAATTATGTATTCAAATTAGTGTGGGGTAGGTTCCACAACTAAAAAGTGAAAAATAAAAACTTTTTAGCAAAAAATAAAACCGACTTCCAAAACAAAACACTACAAAGTGAAAAATAACTTTAATTTCGGAAGTCGGTGGCAAAAAATGAAAATACAAAACCCAAGACACCGACTACCGAAATTAAAGTTATTTTTGACTTTGTAGTGTTTTGTTTTGGAAGTCGGTTTTATTTTTTGCTAAAAAGTTTTTTAACATTAGAATACGTCACCAGCTTAGAATCCGAAACCACACAATATCTTTCTATCAAAGAACTCAATCCGAAGAATCACAATCCGAAGGATTTCGAAAGAAATTAATAGTAACTATATATGCATGTGTTTGAAAAAATTGTTTACTCGACAACGTAATAATGCCATGAATATTGTTGAATTGTCAAAATGATATGCATTGCAGTGTATTACGCAATTAGGCTGCAGGATCAAACCTATAGCTTGCTTGAAGTAGGTGCAATCTAACTCATAATATGTAGCTTAAAAATCAAAACCAATCAGTTAATTATAAATACCCCACTGCAGTAGTCTGATTACAGCTGGGCATAAATAGTATGTCTATCTTATCCTACATAATATGTAGCATGTAATATACCGCACGTTGATGATATATTTGCGTCGAATGTAGGACGGGTTACATATAAACACATTAAAATATTGTTATCTAGCAAAGACAAGACATAGCTGAAATATAATATTTAAGATTAGAACGGTGGCCCACTGTTGGGCAGGTGTAAAACCGGAACCAACATCCAATGAACTATTTGAATGGAAAAATTCCAAAAGTCTAAATAGAAGACTAACTCTTTGTTCCTTGGTAACACTCAGCCAATTTTTAGCAACACATTTCGACTGTATCAAAAGCTACTCAACACACACCACGAACTGATGAAATGCCGCGAGCATATGTAAAGAAGAAAATCTCATTAAATTCTCGTCTACACACACATTACTGCCGTTTAAATAGTACCTAACATTGGACTTGGTGCAAAGTTTTTCTACATACGAATAACGATAACTACAGAAATGATTGATTTTCAATATTTTGGCACTTGATATGACGCAACAGATGGTTGTAAAAAGTTTTATGGACGATATCGTCATATTATGGTCCTCATCGTTCAGATATTTATTCGTTTTCTATCGTAGTTTTGGTGGCAAGCTTCAGCCAGCTTCAGCTTTTAGTACTGCATCAATGAATTTCTAACCTAACTGTATGGTCTGAAATCTTTACCGTATCTAATATGCCCGATTGTAGATTGTAAGCTAAATTAATGTACATTACACTATCAGATATAACACTACTGCGGTAAATCTTCTATACCTATTCCCATTGCCTTTTGAGATATCCGTGCAGGGAGTAGGGAAGGCCTTTTCTTCCCTATTAATTATTCAAAAATTACGAACTACAATACAATTTTATCAAAGGATTAAATAATTTCTCTTACATATTTCCGAACCACGCCAACATTCAATCTTGTGCATCTCTCAAAGACTGTGGTGTTACCAAGTTGATTAAAAGTTTAAACTTAAGAGATAAGAGGAGCTCATCCAAAGTTTTACTTATTTGATTGCGAAAAGCTATTTTGTTAATAAGAGCGGGCGTGGTGGTCGAAGATTGATGAAGCTAACTCATGAACTAGAAAATACGAGTTTGAGAACTTGGGATTTATGTGTTTTATATATTTTTTGGGCACTTTCTAAGCCGAGAAGACACAATATTTCGCAAGCATATTCAGTAGATCATAGTAGTTTACAATTTTAGTATGCAATAAAATTATCAGAAATATGATCGAATTAATCTCCGGCGTTTTCTGCCTCTCAAAGTAAGCTGAAACTTTATAAGAAAAACTCGGAAGTAATTAGTCTCCTATAAGATATCAGCTATTGAAGTTATTACTCAGTTTTTTCCCGAAACTTTTATTGGAGCACCCAAAACTAAGCACACTAATTGCTTGAGGGAGGCCTATGTACAAAAGTGGACGTCTTCAGCTGAAATTATTATATGACTACAATGGTGATACAAGCCCAGCAGCACGGCTTGAAACATGTTATGCAATAGTAAAGTTAAGAGCTGATATCATTTTTTTTTTTTAGTAATTTTCGTACTCCTGATAAGTTTACTGATAACAAACGTGTTTTAAAATAAACAAAACTGTCAGAAGTTAAAATATTCAACTATATTGCTGTAAATATATATATATATATATATTAGGTTGGGGAAAAAGTCTTTTCGCATTATAGTATGTATGAACTTGTAATAAAATCTCTTTGGCTATACTATTTGTATCTGGCTGGTTTTGGTATCATTGAAAGTTTAAATTTTAAAGAACATAATTCCACATTCAAATTAGGAAAATGTGTGATTTTCATTTGTTTTTCGTACCGTCAAGATGAGTGAATCTAATGAAGAAATTCGATACATTTTAAAATTTTACTACAAAAAAGGTAAAAATGCAACGCAAGCCGCGAAAAAAATTTGCGATGTTTATGGACCTAGTGTAGTGTCTGTGAGAGTAGCACAAATTTGGTTTAAGCGTTTTCAATCCGGAAATTTTGATGTCAAAGATGCACGTCGCTCTGGTCGCCCTATTACGGATAAAATGGAAGCCATTTTTGAAAAAGTGGAGCAAGATCGGCAAGGCGGCAGATATCAGTAGTTACGACGTAGCTGAAGAACTGGAAATTGACCACAAAACAGTTTTGGCGCATTTGAAAAAAACTGGGTACACAAAAAAGCTCGACATTTAGGTACCTCACGAGCTCACTGAAAGAAACCTAATGAACCGTGTACTCATTTGTGATTCTTTATTACGACGTAATGAAACCGAACCATTTTTGTAGAAGCTGATAACTGGTGATGAAAAATGGATCACGTATGACAAGAACGTGCGAAAAAGGTCGTGGTCAAAGGCCGGTCAGGCTTCACAGACTGTGGCGAAACCCGGGTTAACTCGCAACAAGGTGATGCTGTGTGTGTGGTGGGATTGGAAGGGCATTATTCATTATGAGCTGTTACCATCAGGCAGGACCATCGATTCTGAACTCTACTGCGAACAACTGATGAGATTAAAGCAAGAAGTTGAGAGAAAGCGGCCGGAATTAATCAACAGAAGGGGTGTGGTTTTTCATCATGATAACGCAAGACCTCACACATCTTTAGCCACTCAGCAAAAACTAAGAGAGTTTGGCTGGGAGGTGTTAATGCATCCGCCGTATAGTCCTGACCTTGCACCTTCAGATTTCCACCTGTTTCGGTCTCTTCAGAATTCTTTAGGCAGTGTCAGGTTAACATCACGAGAGGACTGCCAAAATCACTTGTCGCGGTATTTTGACCAGAAGTCCCAAAATTTCTATAGCAATGGGATCATGTCCCTACCTACAAGATGGCAAAAAGTTATCGAACAAAATGGTACCTAAATACTTTAGTTAAATGTGAATAAACTATATTAAAAAATGTTTTGAATTTTCTTAAAAAATGCGAAGAAACTTTTTCCCCAACCTATTATATATATATATATATATATATATATATATATATATATAGAGAGAGAGTGATGAATATACATGATGGATTGTCTGAAGAATGATATGAAAGAGAAGGGAGTGAATGACAGTGTGACGGTTCACAGGGGAGAATGGAAGAAGAAAACGTGTTGCGCCGACCCCAAGTAACATGGGATGAGGGCAGGAAGATGATGATTGCTGTAATAAAGGAATTACCAAATACAAGCTCTTCAGTCAGTTAAAAAGAAAAAAAAATACATAACTATTTATTACCTATACTATGATTTAATAGATTTGATAGTAGAGAGAGATACGTACCATAATTTAGTAGATAAGTCCTCCATCGGCTCTATCTGAATGGTTAAAAAAAAGAACACTTTTTCAAAGATTATTACGATCTAAAAACCATAATCAAATCCAAATCGCTCAGCTAATTCTGACGTGATCTGGTCAGTCTCGATACTAACCAGACCAGTAATCCAGTAATCCCAACAGATGCGGTGGCTCTCGATAAGGTAATGTAATCTGCGTCTATAATCGTGCTACTGTCAATATCTGTCTGTCCGTCAATGTCGATCGAGCGCTGCATATGAATGACGTTGGTTTCGGAATATTGAAGCGAATTTTGTAGTTTAGGTTCGATATGATAAGACAGAATATTATGTCAGTTATTTGACAGTTACATGTCACAATTCTTATAATCTGATTTGATGATAAAGTATCTATGATGATGTATTATAATAATAATCCCCACGCACACAAATGTTTGTCCTGGATGCGAATCGAACCCACGACCATGCCGCATGACGCATGCTAGGTGATTTCTTCACCAACCACGCCAACTGACCTGCCTATTTGTTGCCGACAGATAGATATTTGATTCGGGTCTGGGTATGAAACGCACTTTTGAAAAATAAAATACTATTTAATTGAGAGTTTACAGAAAAACATACATACCATAAGCTGACATGCTGTTTTTATTTTAGACACCAAAAATAAACAGATGTAATTAACTAGCTAAAAAGCCCAATGGCACGAATAGCGATAAGAAATAAAAAAAATCATCATGATATCAACATTTGGAATGGATTTCAACACTAACAAAAAATTAAAGCTGTGAAATTCAATGCGACTACCTTAGCGTGAGCAGTAGAGCACCGCTTTTTCTCCGTAATCTGATCAAGACGTCAAAAAAGAAAGTTACAAGATTCTTACTATTTTCCCAAGTTAGTCTTATATTTAAAGCTTTTACGACGGTTTAAATGTAATAAATAAAGAATACAAGTACTTTATAATTTTTTTTTACATTTAAATTTATGAAAGAAATAACTAACCACCCTACTACACAAAATCACTTACACACGAGCTAGGACACACAATTTTTAGATATTTTGACATGTAACAAATTCATTTTTGTCTGTCACAACTACACACAAGTCACTTGGATTTTAATCATTGACTTACAACCAATCCAGAGTAAATCCCTTAACAGTCACATAAACGACGACGCACCAGTCAGCCCAATATCCGAACCATTCAGATTGGGACATACTTCACTAGCAACAAACACAACCATCTTAGCCACCTCCTCAGGATCCAAGATCTTCATCTTATGCGACAAACGGTCATAAACGAACTGCATCTCATCTTCTCCCATTGCCAAATTCTTCAAAATATTCGTCCTTGTCAAACCGGGTTGAACAGCATTCACTCTAACTCCTTCAGATGCCAATTCAACAGCTGCAGTCCTAGTAAACCTTTCTAAACCAGCTTTTGCCACCATATAAGGTAAAAATCCATGTCTAACTTTTGTATATTTTGTCGCGTGCAAATTTACTATGTTCCCTTTAGTTTTCACTAAGTATGGTAATGCTAGATGAGTTAGTTTGTATGGTACACGAAGATTAATGTCTATCATTTCGTCAAACGTGTCTATACTATCATCAAATAAGGATCCCATGAGCATTTTACCAGCACAGTTAACTAGGACATCTATTTTTTGGTAGTGAGCAACTGTTTTAGTTATCACTGTAGCACAGCTTCCCTTAGCTGTAAGATCTAATCTGAGGCATAGCGGTAGAATTCCATTGGCTTTTTGACACGTATCTGCTGTGTTTTTGAGTCTTTGTTCATCTCTACTGATCAGTGTGAGTTTTGCTCCATGTTTCGCGAAGAGGATCGCTGATGCTGCTCCAATTCCTGAACTAGCTCCAGTAACTATTACTACTTTATTTTTGAAATCCATTTCGAGATTCCTGATGACGTCTAAGGTCTCTTGTTCTAGTTCGATTTGTTTTTGTTTCTTCTTTCGTCAGATTACTCTTTACTTTTATTTCAAGTTTATTTATAATTCTTGTATACTTTATACCGTGGTCAGTATGATACTGCGTCTATAAAATTCCGCTTATGATAGGCCGAGATACCGCTATATATATAATGTAAACATTTGGCTGGTGATAACAACATGATATGAGCGATATGTAATATTTATCTTTGTAATAATAGTAAGGTTAGGCTTTTGATAATGTGGCGATGAGGTAATTGAAATAAATAGTATCACTAATAATGTGTGGCGCCTATTTATTGCACTATTTACTCATGAATTTTAGGTCAGTTTTATGAACCTTGGCTCCTCCCTTATGAACGTGACGGTAAGATATTTAAACAAATATGAGTGGATTTACCTCTCCAACTCTAGTTTATGGGTTCGAACCTAGCAAGAACTATTATCTACATTCTAAGATAATGTAAGGCATCAATCACTGCCCGAGGAAAAAAAAAACACAGTAAGAAAGCTCAGAGATAAAATGGTCTGAAATAATAAAGTCATACTTATAGCGCTTCGTGCTTGTTTCTTCTATAATTTAGAGTGGCTTTGCCCTGTCAGTGAGCCAATTACAGGCAATTATAGCATATGGCTTTGAACAAAGCAAATTGTCCGGTTAAAAAAGCTCATCACGTATATCAGGACAAAGTAATCATGCAAAATCACAAAATAATACTCTAACCTCACACACATCGCAATCGTTAACCAACCACAATAAAGCAACTCTAAATATTTCCAACTACCCGCACGCAACAATCAGAGTGCGATTCAAGAATCACGCCATTTGAAGCCGGCACTCACAAGCGTGCAGACGTGCCGTGCATATTTGTGCGATTAGTGTGCGTCGAATCATGCATTAATCGTTGGAACAGGGGATTATTTATGCTTTGGAAGTAGAGACGAAGCTTTTGTAACACAAAGAGGATATTCCCGTATTTTTAATGTCAGTCCCGATCTTTCAAAAAAACCTCTATTTTATCTACATTTTTGTCATGTTTTTGACATTGATTGTCACTGAGATGAGATTGCGACTGAACGTTTTATATGGGAATTAGCGTTTTGTTTGTAAGCTTTTAGTTTTTTAGAAAGACAATGTAGCATGTAATAGCATCGAAGTACATACTAAGAGAAGTTATGTAGCTAATGTAAATGTAATGTTTATAACGGGAATGTTCACTACTGTACAGTGTACATAAGTCCCTGGAAGACTGCCATCTTAAATCAGTAAAGACGACTAAAGTATTACGAAATCTTGAAATTATTTACTAAAAACATTGCGGTTACAGAAACAGGTTTCTCCTATTTATTTTGTCTGTCTCGTCAAAATATTGGTATCGGAATCAGAATCATTTATTTGGAAAGAATGCAGGCAAAAATAAAGGTGTTATTGGCGTTAAATAATGACACTTAAATAAAGATAAAGAGTTTATTTTTTGTATGAACGCGCTAAGTAATCTCTGGAACTACCAGTCGGATTAAAAAAAAATATTTTAGCATTTGATAGCCCCATTCTTGAGTAAGGTATATTGTAATTATATTATTTTAGTATATTGTGTACACTTATAAAGTACCAGAACATTAGTATTTAAAAAGGAAAATTAATTTTACAGTCTATTTGTAAAAATAGACTGTAAAATTAATTTTCCTTTTTACTGCCTCGTATGATAAAAAGAGACTTCTCTAAACCCTGTCAAATTCAGACCTCTCATATCCCTAAACATCACACAATCGTACACTTGCGTGCATTATCATACCTCGAGCACACACTCGGCCTGAAGTTGTACGCTGGGGCGGAGCGGTAATGCGAGGGAGCTTATCTCCCTCCATTAGTCGAATTGAACTGGGCACTTTTGTTTGCAACGCACACTGCGAACCGGCCGGATTGTTGCGATGCATCGCGGACGGAGCTGTGGTGCAAGTGGAGAGAACTAACGATATGTGTGTGAATTAAAACGACTAACAAGAAGTATGAACGACTTCCACTGTAACCTGTTCCCTTGCTTGGGAAAACTCAGAACTTAAAAAACAATCAACCCTTAAAAATCACCAATTTTTTTACAGCGAAGAGAAGCTAATAGCATAATCAGACTATAATGATCCCACTGCTGGGATGTGTCCCAGCAGGCCTCCTCTCTTCGAGAGAGAGAGAGGGCTATAATCTACGACGCGGGCCCAATGCGTGACACTGGGAGGGGTGGCGTTAAATAGGGTCAGCCAGTTTGTGTACCTTGGCCATGTTGTAAATGAGGATCTGGTGGACGATCCGGATGTAGAACGGGAACGCAGGGGGCTGGCGGTTAGGTGTAACATGCTGGCCCGCAGGTTTTATAGGTGTAGTAGGGAGGTAAAAAAGACGTTATTTAGGGCCTACTGCCAATCCTACTATACCTGTAGCTTGTGGGTCAGTTACACACAGCGGGCCGTCAGCGCCCTGCGGGTCCAGTACAATAATGCTTTCCGGTTGCTGATGGGACTGCCTAGATATTGCAGCGCATCAGCGATGTTTGCTGACGCACAAGTGGATGGCTTCCATGCCATAATCCGTAAGCGAGCGGCATCGCTGATGCGCAGGGTGAGGGACAGTTCCAACGGTTACCTGAGGGTCATTGCTGAGAGGGTAGATAGTCCTCTATGGAGGCAGTGGATACACATCCACGTTAGATAATTTTCTTATATATACTATTCCTTATATGTACTAACATTTATTTTTAAGTTTATTTACATGTATTTACTAACACTATATGGACACATTTAGTCTGAAATAAAGAAATTGAAATTGAAATTGAAATTGAATGCGGGTTGGTAGATTTCTCATGAATTTGATTTTTTGGTTTCCTTACGATGTTTTCCTTCACCGCTTTGAGAGCATTAAATTGATGATTAAATTATTTACACAAAGCAACGTGCTTGCCTGGGTTCGAACCCACAACAACTCGGTAAGATAGAAACGAATACCTTTGACAAATCAAAAAAGATAACATCCGCCCAAACGTAAAAAAAACTGTATGAAACCACCACTACCACCAGATACCATCTTGCAGGCCCTGACGCTTTCTACTAGATAACAGTTTACTAATTTTTTTATTATAGTAATATTATAATATGACTTTTATAAAAAAAAGTAACTTCTAGAATAGCCGTTTGATGAATGATCCATAGATAGATAGAATACTCTTTATTACCTGCACCATAAAAATATTACTAGTGTGCGCGCGCAAGTGCAAGTCTACGTGAGCAGTGAGACGGGGGAGGGCGCGAATGACAAGATTGGCAGACTGAGTTAGCTTGACGTTTGTCTAGCTCCCCGTCTCATCGCTCACATGCCTCAGACGGTGACTACGTGACTAGCACGTGCGCACACACTATACACAGCAACTATAAGTGCCTCTGTAGTGTACCTATGTCGAAACTCTATTTTTGATATGATGATGAAAAATATTAGTATATTTTCTAAACCCGCGGTCGGTTATAACTCACGACCTATTAACCACCACGTCTGAAAATAGAAAACACAATGCAATCTGATTAATAACCGAGCACTGATGAGCTATTATAATAATAAATTACGAGTATTAAGTACCTACACATGTTTTAGATAAACACGCCGTTTGAAGAGGTAAACCTGTTTGATGTTGATATCTTTTTGATTAAACATGTTGAAAATACAGAGGTTTTGTGAAATATGAAAAATGTTGTGAGTTAATTTGTATTTCGCAGAGCGACGTACCTATCAGGTAATTTCTTATTCAGAAGTTTTTCAGCTGTAGCCCACTGCCTGACTGCAGCACGACTACAAAGCAGTAAGTCGTGATGGACTGATCAAATGTATTATTTTTAGGCCCGCATGGAACACATATCTCTAGAGCTAAACGAATTGAAAACATCGTCCCGTTTCTGTCAATCGTTTAAAGATGACAGAGACAGAACGATGATTAAAACATGTTTAGGATTAAACGTATTTAGTGATTTGTGGTGAAAGTCGGTCTTGGACCTGAAGTGAATACCTTTTGATTGCATAGGATAATTTATTTGCAATTAAGCGGCAGACAACAGCACGGATTTTTAGGCATACCCGTCTCTCCACAATTCCTTTGCTTACTCTAGGATGCTTATCCGGTTCGACTCTAACAATCCTTCCATATTCTAAGGGCACGTCTTCGTCGTCTTCCCTACCATTATCGCGCTCCATGGTTTACTCCTTGATATGCAATGGTCTCTGTAGCCCCATGAAACATGAGGCTCCACCCAGGGGCTCGTGTGAATCTTTGGGTTCATTAGAGTAATCCAGTGTGTTCAAACCAGGCTAGGGTCGGTGCATTACATTCATTCATCTTTATCATAAATTTGCAGAAAAATTGAAGGAATAAAGGGAATGGAGAGTGGGAAATAACAGGCTAATAAAAAGTACCTGCAGAGTACACGTAACTAGTATTTCTGTTTACCACTATACAAGGGATCTCGCGACCTCACTATAAACTTCCTAATAAAGTAAATACGCGCATATTACCACTAAGTACTTGTACACCCCTAAACAAAAACACGACACAAGGGAACAACTATGCACCTAACTGAACAGTATCGCAGAATTCGCAGAAATAATAAACATAAATACGGAAACGGAATTTATATTAGACTAAAGGCCTGTTCAGATATAAGCGATATCGCTGTCGCGCTCGGTAGCGATACAGATTCGGAACGCGATATCGCCGTCGCGCTCGGTAGGCGATATCGCCTGACAACGCGGCTGCGCAGGCGGACCAGTATCACTACCGAGCGCGACGGCGATATCGCTTATATCTGAACAGGCCTTAAGAGTCAGTTTCCACCAAACGGAAAAATTCTCGCGGATGCTCGAGCACTTATTAAATTTCACTGAATTAGTAACTGTATCAATATTAAGATTAACTATTAAGTATAAATAAAATTCGACGCAAACATCAAGCGTGATGTCTACCTACATCGAATTTTATACTTGAAAATCAATATTGATACGGTTAATAAACGCTTGATATCTGCATAGAATTTTATACTTAAGCTCTATTTACACGGTGCAAATTTATCGCCTGTGGCATACGATAAAATTGAAGGGTAATTAACTGGCACCGTCTAAACAACACGTAAAATTAAGTCGCATGCGATTTTATTGAATAGCACAACTTGCATTCAATTATATTGTATGCCATTTTATGGAATCGCACGCGTGTAAACACGATACAGTTATTGACACAGTTCACTTATTCAGTGAAATTTAAAAATCCGCGAGTATTTTTCCGTTTGTAGACTAACCCTAGAAGGGCGACTGATATTCTGTTATCGAATACGGGTAACCCCAGTAATACAATCAGACTAGCTTTTGCCCGCAGCTTCGCCTGCGTAGTATTCGAAAATGATCCAACGGTAACGTATTATTATTCTCTTGCCCTTTTCCCAAAATATTAGGGGTCGGCGCAACATGGCTTTTTCTTCTATACTTCTCTATTAGTAGTCACCCCTCTTTCTATCCATATCATCTTTCACACAGTCCATCCATCGTTTCTTTGGTCTTCCCTAACTCTTATAGCCATCCAAATGCATACTCAAAACTCCCCTCACGATATTTTTCCTCATTTTCAACGGGAACGTACTACCGTGACAAAAGTGTCCGAAGTCCTAACCCAGGTCTATCCGTGTGCCAAATTTCATCCAAATCCGTTCAGCCGTTTAGGCTTGAAAAGGTAACAAGCAAAAGACCGACCGACAGACAGAGATACTTTCTCATTAATAATTTTATTAGTATGGATGTGGACTAGAGGGGCGACTGATGCTGTCGTCGTCTAGGGGTGCGCCAGTGATCAAAATAGGGAGAATATTATCTTATTTCCATTGACGGCCTATTGCATTCATTCATTGTAGGCGGCATTTATTGGTAAAGAGTTGGTCAGACAGAAAGCGGGAGGAGGTAATAGCGGTTGTGATTATTTTGATTGGCAAATTTTATTATTTAGTTAATCATGCCACAACTTTTTCCGTATCAAGATATTAAGTCAGTTATTTTTGTCAGCCAAAACTTACATAAGACGAAAACAAAAAATGTTTATTTCGAAATAGGTACATGTCATTATATCACACAGCAACTGCCAGCAAACAATGAACAATGGAAGTAGTCGAATGTTGCAGTGCTTATTTGATGTCTCATCTATCAGTCTGATATATATATAGTTAGTTAGTTATTTATTTTATTTAGTTCCTACAGTAAAGGTTTAGTTGTATAATAATTTACTACAATATACTGTTATTTATTTACTGATACCTAAATAAAAATGCCTTTAGCCGTCACTGATTGGACCACTATAAATATATCAAGACATTTATAAAATCGCATCTTTAAACCGCGCTTCGCTTGCAATTCCACCAAGTCTTATAACTTCTTAAAGAGATTGAACTTTTAGGAAGTGTTGCTTAATTTGAGAAGCTCTTTGGAATACAGAAGGAAAACGTTGATAAATAAAATAAGGAAAATGGATGAAATAACTTTCAAGTTAAATACATTGAAAAGCTAATCTATCGGACGAAGTACATTGAATACAAAGCTAATCTATCGAACGAAGTTTTATGCAAAGTGCATAGATCTACGTGATCGGATTTAGTGAACACTTCAGAATTTCAATATATCATCTTAATCACTTTAGTGTTTCGTTTACACTCTACGGGGTAAGTAATCACTCAAGACACTAACACCCTTATTTATAAATACCCTTATTTATATATAAATACGGGTAAATTTTACTTACCAGAGTTATTGGGTCACACAGAGGGACGTCATTGCGCCATTCGAGGTAGTTTGGTAGTTGCTGAAAATCAGCGCCGACTATAGGTTCGTCCGACGTCACGGCATTTTAGTGAGCAACGACCGGTTCTTGCACAGATGCGACGCACAGTTTAACTTGTTCTTTATATGTCATAAAAGTACTAATTTTTCGACTGCAATTCGGCTTTTTTGTTATTGTTTTGATTGTTTGTTTGGTTTGTTGTCATTTGCCAGTGGAGCAGCCAGACTCTACATAGAGCGCACCACAGAGGAAATGTAGTTTGTCTATATGTCTGTGGTTTGTCTTTGGTCACTGGCTGGCCCTGACACTGACATCAAACAATAGACAATTATTTATATACTGCTTGAATACGAGTTTTTTTGTCTTATCTATTATTCTAAGGTCGTTTGAATGCTTTGCAGGTGTGTAATTACTTCTTAACGTTTGTTTGTGTTTTGTTTGTGCAGAATAAACATATTTCTTTCTTTCTTTCAATTACTTGATGTTAAGTAATTTCTTAGTGAAGTCATTACTTGAGGATAGAATTCTTCATTACAAAATCTTATTCTATAGTCGAGTAATGTACGTTACTCACTTGAGTAAAGGCTTGAGTGTAAATCAACGTTCCATTGCAAAATCGGTTGAGTTTTCAATTCCTAAGTAAAGAAAATGGTAACTATTACTTGGCTAAGAATTCTAACCTTTGACAGTTCTAACGTCAAACAAATACCAAACTATACTTAGAATAAAAATCGTTACTTGAGTAATTACTTTTACTGAAGTAATCACTTTTACTTGTTTATTAATACGGGTGTTAAGGCTGGTTTCTTGATCCATAGTTAACTCAACCAATGATTAAACACAGTAACTACTTAGTGGTTAACTTTGACAAAATCTAAACTAAATTTAACTAATAGTTACTACTGGTCGAGATAACTACGGATCAAGAAACCGGCCCTAAGCAAGTTTAAATAATATTGTTTAAGTCTAATCTAGTGCCTAGGCTTTTCTCAACTATGTTGCGGTCAGCTTCCAGTCTAACCGGATGCAGCTGTCTGGGTAAGACCCCTTGGTAAGACTGGTTGTCAGGCTATTGGGCTTCTGACTAACGTAATGTAACGACTGTCAAAGGAAAAAAAAAATGGAAAAAGGTCAAAAAATGACAGCCGGGACCAACAGCTCTACGTGCTTTCTGAGGCAAGGAGGAGTCATCCATCAATGAACCGACCGCGGCAAGCGTAGCTTAACCTTCGATCGACCAAGTGCGGCAGTTATCATTTAGCCATACTAGCAGCTAGCTAGGCTACATAGCATACTTAGCCATATTGTATAACCTCGTAATTGCGTTACCACCCCTAAGGCCTCTACGGAGACGCGGAGCGTCGCGCGTCGCGTGTGGCGTGACGTCTCGCGGAGCGTCAGACGTTTTTTCAGTTTACAGAGAGGCGGCGCGTGCAGCGGCAGGCCGCCTGTGACGCCGTGAGCCCCGCCGGGGGTATCGCTACGTTTTACCGTGAACGGAGAATTACAGGAATAGCTGCCCGCAACGCTGCGTGCGCCGCCGCGATAAACGATTCGTGCGACGAGGCGATGCCATCCGCGGGCTCCGCCTGCATTTCAAGCAGATGCGTGTAAAATCGCTTCTCCGTAAACACTCTCATACATCGCCATATGTTTGAATTTAATGCAGGCCGCACCGCCCAAGGCGACGCGCGACGCCCTGCGTCTCCGTAAACGAGGCCTTAGGATGCGCGTCACTTGCACTCGCTTGCGCGTCATAAAACGACAAGGTATTTGTCTATGTGTTTTTTTTTATTTCTATGGTTTCAACCTTAGTGAAGTGGCAATTTACCTACTTACTTGAAGATTCTCCTATAATGCTATCGTGTTGTACATTTAGCACTTACCTGTAACAAAAGACAAACATTATTAATACCTAATATGTATAACTTATATAACATAAAATTCATTATCATCAAGCCATTTGTTTTTGGCAATTATTAAGCAATCTCCTTTTGTTGGTTTTATAGGAACAATAGACTAGACGAGGTAATTATGACTCCTGTAACAATAATTACAAATACAATATGTAGTGTATGTAGTATATCAGTTATCTGGTTTCCATAGTACAAGCTCTGCTTAGTTTGGGATCAGATGACCGTGTGTGAACAATGTCCTAGGATATTATTATATTATTATTATTATTAATATTCAACAGTGTTCACCTTCAAGCTTCAGTTAAGGGGACTACAGGACCTAAACACAACTAAAGGCAAGTATTATACCTATATAATGCCTAAAAGTATATGATTTACTACAGTAAACAAAATCAGAAATATATATTATATTCTTCAGGATATACGCTAGTTAGATAGTGTGTTGAAAATATAATACAACTAATTTGATACGATAGAAAAAAATCACGAAGATACCTCTAAAAATTTCTTTTAACGATTAAAAACCATACTAATATACATGCAATCATTATGATTTTTTGTCAGATTATTCAACAAGCAACATATTAACGTAATAGTATTTTATTTTTTTAATCCAATGAATGATTTTTATTTTATTTTTTTGTAAATAGATAATTGTTTCATATTTTGCAATAAATACCAGCGTTGTGTCATCGCGCTTCTCTATATTTTCTATGCAGTCAAAATTCGTCAAAATGTACTGAACAGCTGATTTTTTTCGCGGTTTCAGGTTTGGTCCCATAGTAAAAGTTGTTCATAATGATGAGTACAATGACCCCTTAAGAGGTTGTTGGTGTTTTACCAATAACCCTGTATAACAGTATTTTGTTCTGTTGCAGTAGATTTTATTAAGTTATCTTTCAAAATTCAACCCAACATAAGAAAACTCCAACCCCATGAGACCATTAAACGCACAGTTAAACCACTAAAGCGTTCGTCGCAAATAGCTTCGGAATCACTAATGTTATTACTAAACGTCTATAGTTAACAGCTCTGGAAGCTCTTTACTATTCAAATAGGGCTTTTAAGAGTACCTATATATATTAGGCTACCAGTTAACAGGCTAATACTATCAGCTTGTAACTATTTCATTGGAGGGTAAACGCCTCTTCTTATACACAGAAGAAACGATCATTTATCAACACGGTTATTAAGATTCAATTTACCTTCACTGTAAATCAGTGGTGTCGAACTTACATTAACAAAGTCTACAGCAAAAAATACCCAAGGGGTTGCAGTTTCGACACAGATAGCGATAGCTTTACGACCGAATTCGGTAAATCACGTGCTTGTCAAACAATTTTGACCGTCTAGGGGACCCCCTTAGGAATTTGCGACTGAATTCGGCCGTAAAGGGATCGCTATCTATGTTGAGACTTCGGCCCCAGGAGTGTTCCTAGTGTCTTTAAGTATCAGTCTAACCTTGCATAACCTTAAGCTGAAAGCATTTATTTCAATTAAACTATTTACAGGCACTTTTGAATTGTCAAAGGAGGCGTTCATTAAAGACAGATGAAGATAGTTGCTCATTCCAAAGTGTAGTAGGTTCCTATGGGGGTAGAACGGCCAAGAAACTCTAAAAAAAAAAACTGCCAAGTGCGTGTCGGGCCACGCGCAATCAAGGGTTCCGTAGAGTTGGGGTGAATTTATCCCAAGAATAAACTTAACTTGAAGTTGAAAACTAGAAAAACATGTTCTCCCATACATTCCAACGGCAAATGTAAGTTTGACGCACAATATTGAGAGATTTACCATGTTGTTTTAAGACCATCGACTTCTTATAGGTTTTCCTGTAACCTATAGTTATTGAACTATTTTCTTTATTTTTTTTTCAATATTTTAGGCTCAGTACTTTTGGAGATAAGGGATGGTCAATTTTCGTCTATTTTCTTAAATAACTTTAAAATTATTTATTTTAAAATTATAAAAAAAAAAAAATACATTTGTGACTCTTACAGTACCTAAGCCCTTACATTTGATATGTCACACAGTACAGTTTGCAAAACTTTTTCTTTTTAATTTTCTTATTTGCCCCCCAAAGTTGAACGTAAATAAATGAATTTTGAATATGCAAAATTCATTTATTTACGTTACACTTCCGTGTTTATCACAGAAATACATAATGTGTACCAAATTTCAACTTAATCGGTCCATTAGATTCGGAGCAAATTGGCTGTGACAGATGGACAGACAGACAGACACACGAGTGATCCTATAAGGGTTCCGTTTTTTTCCTTTTGAGGTACAGAACCCTAAAATATAATTATAAAATTATTAAAAAATAAGGCAGCTAAGAGATGACCAGCAGAAGCTTACTAGCCCATCATGGCATATGAGCAGTGCTCATTTAGCTCAAGGGGGAAGAACACACTACATTCATAGCTCTTCAAAACCCTAAAATTCCTTTGTCTTAATTCCAACAAATTATACTCTTGTGATTCCCATTTCCTCATCACTACCTATCGATAAAAACAGTACTAAAACATCAAAAGCTAACTTAATATACTTACTTAACAAGCACTAACTACAGTAAACAGAGAAGTGTATACGTAAGCAATAATTTTTCATCGCTGTGTCGCAGACGATAAGGTAGCGGAAATTAATATCTTTCAGTCAAAGGCTGGAGACTCTTGTTTGAACAGGTTATGTAAAGATGGAGATTGTGTTAAGTTGCCTTGTCATATTACAAGGAGTAAGCTTGGAAGAAGGATAATGTCGTGAGGAAAGTTTTGAGTATGAAAACATGTGGCATCCACCAATCCGCTCTGAGCCTGCGTAGTGGATTACGGCCCACGTATCCCAGCACTGCCCTGGCAATCCAATACACTGTATCTTTTGAAAACCGCAATGTAGATTTTTGATGTATTTGTCAATTCATTGCTTTGAACTTGAACGCAATACAGTGTGTTTTAGCTTGCCTTATCTTGCAAAATAGATAATGAAATGAAAAATATATTGGTCAGGGGTACTAAACAGACTTATAGAAACTGATTGGGCGTTGTTGAGCTAAAACACTGTAAGTTGAGTTCCAGTCTTTTGGATTGGCACGGCAGCAGTGGTAATGACACAGGCTGATTATGTGTTAACCATCAGTTAATCTACCCTAGCGTGGTGATTATAACCACTAACCTTTTGACCATTCCTTTAAAACGCCTCAGTTAACACCCGTTGAGTATTGGTTTCAGTTTAATTGGTATGATGTATAGGTATAGTCAAAAATGGGTGGTGCAGCCAACAGAGAGCTTAGCAAAGAGATTAGTGATTGCACGATGTAGTTCGATCCTTTGCTATCGCACATAAGTGATTCAGGCACGATATTATTATATAATGAACAGATTAGAATAGATAGAACGCTGGGTTTATCAGTCCAAATTATCAAGCAGGATTATAATGATTCATCAAAAAACAACTCCTATTCCGAATTCAAAAATATTGCGCGAGCCGAGGGAAGCCCAAAAAACGATGGATGGACTGTGTGAAAGATGATCTGACTAGAAAAGAGTGACTACCGAGATGACCAGAGTTTAGGGTAAACTCAAGTACCTACGGGGCAGTGCGCCGGCACCACCCTGACGCTACGACATGATTTTTGTCGGAGTGTCGGAGTTTAGTCTTATTATATTAAATATGTAATAGTGTGCATACATTTTAACTAGAGAACTGTAATATCTGCAATCGCGTCAACCTGAGGCAAACAGTGGCGAGCTACAGGTCGAACTTTGAATAGATACAAAAAATACATTATTTGAAGTAGGAGCTCGACATAAACCAACGAGGATCGGGCCAACCGCATCCTGGACATTCTGCTGCTAACAACTCATCAGTTCGAAGAAGAAAAGAGTCGCGAAAGCAGTTTAACCCCGCCAAGGGAATCACTGGTGAGGCTGGACCTGAGCCAGCCTGGCGGCGCCGTCGATAAAAGATACCCATCCATTGATAGATGTCACCCGTCTCTCCACAATTCCATGGCTGACATGACTTACTTCGACAAGATAAATTTTGGGATGGACGCGGCTGAGGATCGTCATAAGATTGAGAGGGCTACTACTGGCGAGATTTACAACAAATCTGAAACTAATGGTAGCAGGACCTCATAAGGTGTCGAGAATGCAGTTTAATCCTGCCAAAGGATTAACTGGTGAAGCTGAACTCGAAGGAGCCCAGCGGCGACAACGTCGTTAAAAGAGCCCATCCATTATATCACCCATCTCTCCACGATTCTAAGGCTTACTACATACTCGATAGGCGCTTTATCCCTTCCATATCCCAAAGGCCTGTCTTCCCTACCATTATCGCGCCTCCCGGTCTACTCCTTGATATACAATGGTCTCTGTTGCACCATGTAACAGGGGCTAGTGTGAATTTTTGGGTTCATTCGAGTAATCGAGTCTGGTCAAACCACGCTGGGGTCGGTACATTTCATTCATTCATTCAAGGGCAGGAGAATGAGGCAGATTAGGTAATCCCGTAGTCATTTTCTGCCAGCCGACTTTTGGGTGTTACAGCGACAAAACAGTATGATTTATTTTCAGTAACTGAAAAACTCATATAAATAACCCAAATACAAGGACGAAATATTTAGCCACAGTACAGTAAAAGGCTCAATACCGATCTAATCGTTTCGACCGATACGCTACACTATCGGTTCCGTACGTAATAGCTATTTGCAGTGAGGACCGTCCCGCCAATAAACTAGATGCACACCGGGAGAAAAGTTAAGAAACTCAATTTTTAAAACAATTTCCTTTCTTTTTTTGGGTTTCCGTACCCGAAGGGTGCCAAACGGAACTGGGTTTCTATTGCCGCTATATCAACAAAAAATAAATTTAAAAATTAAAGTGGGGTCCCCATACAAGAAACGTGTTTCTTTAAACAGAAGTTTTTTTTTTTATAGTTATGTAGTGTTAAATAGTGTAAGGTGGTACGGAACCCTTCAAGTGCGAGTCTGTCTCGCATTTGGTCGGTTTTTATCCTTAAGTATACTTTTCAACATATCTGTTAATCCTTCTAATCTGTTATAATAATTTATGATAATGCATGGGCTCTTCACTGTCAGACCAAATTTATTGTTTTTTTTTTTTTTCGTTTTGGCGATTTTTTATTGTTTATCTAAGTTAGTAACCTTTATTTACGTGTCATGTATTGTGTACATCCTTTTTTGGTGATGCTAAATAAAAAAAACAGTTTCCAATATCAACTTATTGTTCAAATAATTAAATGACCGATTGTTAGTAGGTACAGTCAGGTTAATAAAATCCTAGGTCAAAAATGTAAAATCGACATCAACCAAAAATATTATCGATATTCCTAGCCTCAAAGCAGTATACCTTTGGTTTCCTAAGAACGCGGTGAACGGTCACACAATAATGGCTGCCCAAGTACAGGGAGTTTTTAGACACTTCAATGTCAAATATTGATGAAAATGACAGATTTCATGACGGCCGTTATAATATGACGGAGCCGCTCTTCTTGGAAACCGTAACTTAAACGATCTAAACGTTTCAGCCCATCGCTACACTATTGGTTCCGTACGTAATAGCGATGGCAGTGAGGACCGTCCCGCCAATAAGGCTTGATACACACCGGGGGAAAAACTTAATTAAGGAAAAGTAATTATTGCCGAGTGTTTTTTCGTGTGAAGTGTAATGTTTTTCGTTTTAGTCCGCTCGCCTGTGTAAATTGTAAATGGGAGTGATGGAACCAATTAGTTTCGACGTTTTTATTTTAAATGTTCACTTTACTGGTACAGCTGTTTCTGGTTGTATTTTTTTGGACGAGCAAGTAATAACGGAAACGGAAATTAATGAAGGACACAAGTGTAAAAGCCTATTTTACATTCTCGTGCTAGATATGAAAGATAATAATTTTAAATCATTAAGTAAAGTTATCCGCGGTGTAACGAAGACTCCTCATTGTTTCACTTCATTTTTCCGTCCCCATAAGTAAGATTAAAATCACTGAAGCCCGAACCTTTCTTTATAACTTTGGGTCCGACACTTATTTCGTCAACCTTAATGAAAATGACATTAATAAAAAACACGTTAATCATAAACCCCTGTGCACACACATAACATACACTATCAACCCCCATAACTTCTATTCCCACATCACAGTATAACACCGTGACGTTTCCCCTCCACTAACCGACCACAGTCCATTATCTCGAGAGCCGGTGTGCCCCCACCCTATTTATCCGGTTGTAACCGCTTCGAACCGCTCCGAAGCGGTTCGGTCCGGAATTGAACGGCTTAATTTACCGCCACTAGTTCGGCGCGGCTGATTAACGGCTCCCTTCTAGGAGTACGGCTAGCAGGATGAATATTGATGATATGGTGCGACCGGCAAGAATGGGGGGCGGGGAGTGGTTACATAAAGTATGTTTTTGGATTGATTATTATCATAATAATAATCAATCCAAAAACGATGATGATATTATATTATTGGAGATTTGTGTAGCTGTGTGGAAATCAAGTGTTTGACAAAATCTACTTACCTACATACTGAGAATATAAGAGGGGCTTGTGGCTAAGTAATAACAGGCATTGGGGTATGAATGTAGCTGTGTGTAAATTAAATGTGGGAGAAGTGTTTGATAAAATATACTCAAATACTGAGAAGATAATTCAAGCGTGTGTGTATACCTATACCATACGTAGGTATGTCATTTAGATGGACGCGTTACGACTTGATAAGACTATCACGTCAATATATGGAAAACATCAAGATTAGCGTATTTTGTCAGTTTATACCTAGCAGGCAATGGTATCAAATGATGAACTCCAGATTTTTTTTTAAACTAGCTGTTGTAGCGGCACCGTCTGCGTGGATTTCAATACTTCCCTATTTGAATCGGACCTTTTTCACAATTTCATGGGTTTTAACTTTTTGCGCGGAACTCTAATTCTTCTAAAATAAAAGTAGCCAAAGTTACTTCTTATAACATCAGCTATCTTCCAGTGATAGTCCCATCAAAATCGGTCCAGCCGTTTCGGAGATTAGACGGAACAAACAGACACAGACAAAAATTTTAAAAATTGTTTTTTTTTGTTATAAATACCGTATATATGTATACTTTCATATGCACATAGTATAAAACTGTTATTTTGTCATTGCAAACAGACACTTCAATTTTATTTATTTGTATGTAAGTATGTATGATGGAACATCAGCAAAACATCATAAGGTTTCGCGGCGGAGATGTGCTAAGCCCCTTACAGTTTGTTACTAGCAGTCACAGACCGATTCCTGTATCCTCATCTAACTTAATACATTTACTAACATTATACATAAACATAACATTACGCCTGTAATCCCTGAAGGGTTAGACAGATGTGCACCTATATTACCTACACACACATTTCGCCAGATATCTAATTTAAATAATAGAGGGTGAAGCCTATTGCCATCAACCGGGCACAAATCCAGACTCCAGGCTGCTACTGAGAATTTCCAGATGAAAAAACCTAATAACACTGCCCAACCCGGGAATCGTACCCAAGACTTCATGCTTAGCAGTGCGCTTGCGCCCACTAGACGAACGAGGCATTACACAATACTAACTCACGCTAATCAGAAAACTCACCCGAAAAACCACAAACTGCATACTATCGGTGTCGTCAAATAAAATTACCGCCACCTTACGTCTTTGCAAGCATTTCTTTGAACCCAAGCAAGTTAATAGAAAAGAAATGAATATCTAATCAGCATAATCATGCGCAATTCGCTTCCGTGTAATCTAACACCTTGAAAACGCAATCCAACTCTAATCACATTTTAATAAGACCTATATTTCCTTGCAGAAATTTTAAGTATATAGAGATTTGTGCAAAGAAAATTGTACGGTGGTAATAGAGTTTATGTTGAAGGTGTTAAGGTTGATATTGGATTGGACGGGGTTGAAGTATGTTTGTTAGGTGCAATGAAACCCGGGAAGACGTGCGGTGAAAGTTTTCGCGCTGACTGTCGGAAAAACCGTGTGTTTGACGCGTGGTACAAGTTATAAGCGAATTAATTTGGTTAATTTTTAAGTACTTTTACTTTTCAGGCGTCTGTGTTGGTTACATTAAATGCAGTGTTAAGTTTGAGAAATAGTAGTAGTAGGCATAATAATGTATAAACACTAGTTAATACTAAATTTCCATTCAAATGCAACTGGTAAGATGGGAGACTGAAACTTGTTTAATTAGTTAAATTTTATTAACATTAAAATCAACCTCGTTACATGCACTATTAGCACTCCGCTCCGCCCAGAGCGGGAGAAGTTATTTGGTGATTTACCACAAAAAAGAAAAACCGGGTAAGTGTGCGTCGGATTACGCACAATGGAGGGTTCCGTAGTTGAAAAGAATTTATCCCAAAAGCAAACTAAGTTGAAAAACATGATACATTGATAAAGGTACGTCACAGTCAATTCTCCCAATGCAAATTTAAGTTTGTAAACCCGAAAATCGTTAACTTCTAATTTTATCACATAAAAATATGTGATAAAATTAGAAGTTAACGATTTTCGGACGTTTTCCTTTACTTGTGGTGTGAGACCTTGCTTCTTGCCAAATTTCATGATTCGGGAAGTACCCTATAAATTTTGATACTCTTAAGAGTTTTTGTTTTTTTACCGTTTTTTGCTGCATAAACGGCCGTATCTTTTTTACTAACTTAGAAGTTTGATTTTTTCACCGCTTTAAGGGACTGTAGACCTGAGTACATGGTGTTAATTTCAACTCGATACCTTTCACGCGTTCCCGACAGACAGATGGACAACAAAGTGATCCTATAAGGGTTCCGTTTTTTTCCTTTTGAAGTACGGAACCCTAAAAAGGTACAGTCAGGAAAATTAAATGTTAAGCAAATTGTCTTCCTACGTCAATTTGCTGTATTATAGCCATTTCATACTCCTGTCAAAGAATGACAGTTGCGATTTGAATATACAGACTATTTAAATTGGCAGTCACTTTGCTACAAATGATTTCCTTTACTTTACAGCTTGTAACCGTTCTTGCAATTTATTTTTATAATGGCCAGTTTAAAAATATTGTTTTTTAATTTGCGATGTACATTGCACACATAAAGAAAGAAAATACTTTTATTTAGCAGAGACTAAGGTACACAATACATACGTTTTATCTGTTGTAAATTATGAGCAGATAAGAAAAGAAAAAAAAAGTAACACACAGCACAAAGCAGCACATCGATGCAAAGCTAATTGAAATCAATTAAATTGATCGGCAATTGTTCAGATTCACGATAGCGCCATTTGGCGTGGCTCCAAATGACTAAAGTCAAATGGAGCTATTGGAAATCCAGAGTTTTACATTGCGCCAACGGATTTTAACATTCGCGATCAAATTTTGGCTGTTCCTACATCACGACATGCCAATTGGCGCGATGGACTGACCGTGAATGCCCATCTTTATTATCAAGTACTTAGCGATAAGTATACGATACATATTTATTTAATCGCTTTCGCTTATAACTTGGGGCCACCACTCTTACTTAACGACCGAACGCGTGTGAATCTAGTTTTTTGTAAAATATTACGCGAGCCTATTGTAGCGAAAACGATAGAAGTAAGATGTCTGTTACTATTATTTATTGCCGTAATAAGAGAAAACACAGGTAATTCTGTAGATATTGTTGTTCGATATCAAAAAATACTTTCTAATGTTATGGTACTGACTTGCATGCTTATATAAGTATAAGCATGCTTACCTGAAAACATACTCGAAATAAGCATGCTCATTAGTAGCAATGTTGTGACACACATGCTACTAAGTAGCAATTGCTCAATAAAAGCATGTTTTCGTGCTACTAATGAGCAGTTGTGTCAGTAGCTTTAACGTGGTATTATTGTATGTTGCAGTTATGTTGTGAAACCGGACTAGTTGTAAAATGCCTACATCTTCTTTTTTAAAGTTTTTTTTTTTCATAATCGTCTATCTTATCAAATAAAGTAGAGCGTAAAATGTTTTTTTTTTTTACTTTAACATCGTGTTATAAGCAAAGGGAAAAGTAAATAGATTAAAAAAAAACAGTTACTGCCCAACAAGCTACAACGGCGTCATGTTCTGCCCCCGGCACAGAAAACTGAACACGAAACGAGAACACCTTTCTAACACCCACGAGACGCGCCAACAAATTTCTGCCTTTCTGGTCATGTCAGCACAAAAAAACCGGTCAAGTGCGTGTCGGACCAAGCACAATGAAGGGTTCCGTAGTTGGAATTTATCCCAAGAAAAACTTAACATTGTAGTTGAAAAACATGTTCTCCCATACATTCCAACTACAACGGTCTTATTACAAAAACATGCATAAGTACTGGTTTAAACCAAGACTATAAAGTCTTGGATTGTTACGGTATTAAAGTTAGTACCAGGATCAAAATGTGTTCTGATTACAAAACGAAGACTATCCGAGGATCAGTTAGTGGGTGAATATTTGACCTTTTAACCGCCGTCATTACCTTCCGCCAAAAGTTGATGAAGGAGAATATCGTTAATGAAATATTTCATCAATTCCCAGAATCTGCTTAAGGACCAGAATCAGGAATTGCTGAAATATTTCATTAAATATATTCTCCTTCATCAACTTTTGGCGGAAGGTAATGACGGGCGGTTAAAAGGTCAAATATTCACCCTAGTACCAAAGAAGGTTCATGGTTTAAATAATATCCACAGATAAGAAACAAAAATGGCATTCTTTCATTCGTTCATGCAGGATGTATTTGGAGCAACGTTCTGTTTCTCTAAATATTGATATTATATTACCACTTGAAATACATAAATAATAATTTATCAATATAGAAATATGTCATAAATTGTTCATTGTTTAGGTTACAATATATTGAACAAGCACAACTTGTACCTTTGACGCGCTTTCTATAATCAAGATGTCATATTCTTTAACACCTCTAGCGTGAAGTGGAGTGGATTAAATAGGGCGGCGGCGCGCGTAAATTGAGAGTTGAGAACTTGAGACGAAAGTTTTTGTTGCGTCCTATAAAATACCTAAATGCACTTCTTATTTTTATTCATTGTTCTTAGTATTACTGTTACTGTTGTGGTGGTTTGTTCGTGAGTTGTTGTGTATGGATAAATCGTGAGCTAAAATAAAAAAAATGGAACAACAAGGGGTGAAAACTGGAGTGTTGAAGAAAAAATTAGTAAAACATGGATTTTAAATTATTATTAAGTAGGTAAGCAATGCTTTGGATCAGCTTTAGTGGAAGAATATACAGATTAAGTAAGTACAAGACTTATTACTTTTGATATGTGTAGTACGTTATTATTTACGTGATATTAAATAGCATATTTTTATTTTTAGATTTAATGTCATGTAATACCCGATAACGGGTAAATGTCGATCAGATGGAGAATTAAAGTTGGTTTGGAAAAGAATGAAGTTGTCCGCTAAATCCAACCTATCTACCCATAGGAGGGAACAATCAATGACAGGCGGTGGCGAAATACCACCATCACCTTCTCCTGAGGATTTAGAAATAATGGCGATTGCTCCTCACGACTTTGTCATTGCAGTTTATGAATACGATATGGATATAGTGATGCATTGGTAAATAAAACTTCATATATAATTATGTCATACCACATAACATTTAGTTAAAGTGATTAATTTTCGATATTTTACATTATTTATGTAGGAAGTGCTCTGTAATCTGCTTTTTGAGCATACAATTTACAATTCACAATGATGTCCCAAGGTTCAAAATGATAGGTAATAATTTAGTTATAGTCACTTAATTATTCAAATTATTAATTCAAACACTCGACTACTTACTAACTTACACATGTACATTACATCTACAGTCATTTTATAATTTTTCATGATTTTTATAACAAATACCTGTGTATTTTATCTTGATCATAATAATATTCAGCTACAGCTACAGCTGTCTGTTCAGTTACAAAAACTTGATTCTATACAATAGTATGCAAAAAAAAATTGCTAAAACCTGTACATTGTTATGTATATTTCAATATTTTTATTTTAGCGATGTATAACCATCCAACTACAGATACAGAAAGCACTAGAATGATGATAAGAACAACGAACAGTGAGAATGTTAACACAAGAAACAACAACAAAAAAGGAAAGAACTTGCAAAATAGGTATGTAGAAATAATTACTAATTATATTATTATACAATACTCCCCGTGGTGGACAGGTTAAAAATACAATTCCCCCTGTCGCCGGGAAAGCGAGTCGCGCGATAAGATCCGACGAACAACCACCTCTGCCTACCCCTTCAGGGATTATTGGCGTGATGATAGGTATGTACGAGTATGTATGTAGTATTTAATAAATAATTAAAAAATGTTTTATATTTTCAAATATACTAAGCAAAGTTTAATAGTTAATATTATTATGACTCTAGATACCTGTAGAACAATGTTAGCTATAACATAAGTTACAATCACTAACCAAATTCGGCAGAGAATTTTTTTAGTATATACTTTTATTACTCTAATATTAGTTTGTACATGTTATAAAAATAAAATTTCTTACATTATTATATTTAACTTTACAGAACTGAAGAAATGCGGCACTCCATCACACAAAGCAATGCAGATTTCAAAAGAAAACAGCTTGAAATGATGGAAGTGGAACACAAATACAACATTAAAATAGCTAGCTTAAAATAAAATAAAAAATGGAATTACAAATAGCTATAATGGAAAGTAAGAAACACACCAACACCAACAATAAAATGTAAGTAGATTTTTTTATCCTACATCCACACACTTACTATTCTAAGATTACAGTAAAAATTCTTATACCTAGATAAATAACAATAGGTATAATTTCATCCTACTAAAGTAATTCACTGCCATACCCCTATGCACAGTATGCACAATATGCACAGCTGTGAATTACTGTAATACTGTGTTATAGTGCCTTCCCCAACAAGTAACCAAATGTTCAGTTTTAGACTATAATTTTAACATGTTTGTAAATATGTATCCTAATATGTGAAATTATTATTTTCAGGTACATAATTGCTGCAAATATTTAATAATAGATTATTCTTTTAATTAAAATATATACATAATAAACAGTTATAAGAAAAAAAGTTCACTAAAAATGAGTTTCAATAAACTGCCTTCTAATATTTCCCCTTACAGAAGTTGGAATATACCTTTGAACTATAGGTTCCCTAGATGAAGATTGCTCTAGGTTACCTTCCTCGCCAGGAAATAGGTCTTCCCTCATGTCAATGCCAATATTATGGAGGACAGCACATGAAACAATATTTTTTACTGTTTCAATATCCCCAAACATGCCTCGTAATAGGCAACGAAACCGTTGCTTTAACAGACCAAAACACCTTTCCACCGTATTCCGGGTACGGATATGGCTGCTATTATACCTCTCTTCTTGTGGTGCAATGGTGTAAATAAATATGGAGTGCAAGGATAGCCACTGTCACCCAATGATATTCCAGAGAATAGGCCAGCCTCAAACCTCTGTTTTAATCTACATTTTCTTAATATTCTGGAGTCATGTACACTGCCATGCCATCTCGTAACAATGTCCATGATTTTCAGGTCAACATCACAAACCACCTGAAAAGTGACAGCTAATTAGAACTTTACATCCCCTCTGTTATTTTAATGTGACATTGGTAGGTTTGATAATTAAGATAATCAAATAAATTATTCTCTTTTGAGTCAAGTGTTTTGGGATCAAACTAAAAGGTCATTATTATCGACTGAGACAATCACAACATAAAATATTTGTTTAAAAATTACCTGTACATTGATTGAAGAAAATCCTTTTTGATTAATATATAACTGACCCCCATCAGCATTTACTTTCTTTACTCTTATATGAGTACAGTCTATTACCCCATCTACTGTAGGAAAATTAGCGATACTGCGGAATTTCCTAATGGTTTCCTCCTGTTGAGTTAGAGTAGTAGGCATTTTTATAAATCTTCGGGACATCTGGGACAAAATGTCTGCTACCTTTTTACATGTCTTGCTGACAACTGGTTGAGACACACCATGTAAATCAGCTGTATCGTCTTGAATCTATGAAAAAACAATAATATTAGTATATTATTTGGATTTTGTCTAATGTTCTATGTTAGCATTGACCAAGGTTACACTTACTTCATGGCGAGCCCAGTTGCATAATGCGCAAACCACTAGCAGGACTCAATGGGCATCCTCGAGGGTCGTGGGATAAATCCTCACGTAAAACATCCACTATTTTTGTTCCAAAACGTTTTGTGAACCTTAACTTGTATTTAAAATCTTCATCACTCAATTCAAAAGGATTCACACGATGACGATGTCTGTAAGATCGAGAAGCCGTCTCCAGCATATCCAAATCTTCCAAATCGATCAAGTCAATCATATTAATATCCATTTTTAAAGATTTGTAAATTTAAAGACACAATATAGTAATCAACACTAACCTCAAATAAATTAGTACCGAAGTTAAACTAGGGGTCTCGGCGGTTTAACTTTAGTACCATAGTTCAAGAACTAGTGATAAACTTCATTTTATAATAACGTTTTATTTAGTCATGGTTTAAACCTAGTAATAATCCCAGTACTAACTTTAGACCGCGTTTTGTAATAAGACGACGGTCTTATTACAAAAACATGCATAAGTACTGGTTTAAACCAAGACTATAAAGTCTTGGATTGTTACGGTATTAAAGTTAGTACCAGGATCAAAATGTGTTCTGATTACAAAACGAAGACTATCCGAGGATCAGTTAGTACCAAAGAAGGTTCATGGTTTAAATAATATCCACAGATAAGAAACAAAAATGGCATTCTTTCATTCGTTCATGCAGGATGTATTTGGAGCAACGTTCTGATTCTCTAAATATTGATATTATATTACCACTTGAAATACATAAATAATAATTTATCAATATAGAAATATGTCATAAATTGTTCATTGTTTAGGTTACAATATATTGAACAAGCACAACTTGTACCTTTGACGCGCTTTCTATAATCAAGATGTCATATTCTTTAACACCTCTAGCGTGAAGTGGAGTGGATTAAATAGGGCGGCGGCGCGCGTAATTTGAGAGTTGAGACGAAAGTTTTTGTTGCGTCCTATAAAATACCTAAATGCACTTCTTATTTTTATTCATTGTTCTTAGTATTACTGTTACTGTTGTGGTGGTTTGTTCGTGAGTTGTTGTGTATGGATAAATCGTGAGCTAAAATAAAAAAAATGGAACAACAAGGGGTGAAAACTGGAGTGTTGAAGAAAAAATGAGTAAAACATGGATTTTAAATTGTTATTAAGTAGGTAAGCAATGCTGTGGATCAGCTTTAGTGGAAGAATATACAGATTAAGTAAGTACAAGACTTATTACTTTTGATATGTGTAGTACGTTATTATTTACGTGATATTAAATAGCATATTTTTTATTTTTAGATTTAATGTCATGTAATACCCGATAACGGGGTAAATGTCGATCAGATGGAGAATTAAAGTTGGCTTGGAAAATAATGAAGTTCTCCGCTAAATCCAACCTATCTACCCATAGGAGGGAACAATCAATGACAGGCGGTGGCGAAATACCACCATCACCTTCTCCTGAGGATTTAGAAATAATGGCGATTGCTCCTCACGACTTTGTCATTGCAGTTTATGACTACGATATCGATAGTGATGCATTGGTAAATAAAACTTCATATATAATTATGTCATACCACATAACATTTAATTAAAGTGATTAATTTTCGATATTTTACATTATTTATGTAGGAAGTGCTCTGTAATCTGCTTTTTGAGCATACAATTTACAATTCACAATGATGTCCCAAGGTTCAAAATGATAGGTAATAATTTAGTTATAGTCACTTAATTATTCAAATTATTAATTCAAACACTCGACTACTTACTAACTTACACATGTACATTACATCTACAAAGTCATTTTATCCATGATTTTTATAACAAATACCTGTGTATTTTATCTTGATCATAATAATATTCAGCTACAGCTACAGCTGTCTGTTCAGTTACAAAAACTTGATTCTATACAATAGTATGCAAAAAAAAATTGCTAAAACCTGTACATTGTTATGTATATTTCAATATTTTTATTTTAGCGATGTATAACCATCCAACTACAGATACAGAAAGCACTAGAATGATGATAAGAACAACGAAAAGTGAGAATGTTAACACAAGAAACAACAACAAAAAAGGAAAGAGCTTGCAAAATAGGTATGTAGAAATAATTACTAATTATATTATTATACAATACTCTAATTGCAACAAATCAAATAAATTATTCTCTTTTGAGTCAAGTGTTTTAGGATCAAACTAAAAGGTCATTATTATCGACTGAGACAATCACAACATAAAATATTTGTTTAAAAATTACCTGTACATTGATTGAAGAAAATCCTTTTTGATTAATATATAACTGACCCCCATCAGCATTTACTTTACAAATCCCCCTGTCGCCGGGAAAGCGAGTCGCGCGATAAGATCCGACGAACAACCACCTCTGCCTACCCCTTCAGGGATTATTGGCGTGATGATAGGTATGTACGAGTATGTATGTAGTATTTAATAAATAATTTAAAAATGTTTTATATTTTCAAATATACTAAGCAAAGTTTAATAGTTAATATTATTATGACTCTAGATACCTGTAGAACAATGTTAGCTATAACATAAGTTACAATCACTAACCAAATTCGGCAGAGAATTTTTTTAGTATATACTTTTATTACTCTAATATTAGTTTGTACATGTTATAAAAATAAAATTTCTTACATTTATAATATTTAACTTTACAGAACTGAAGAAATGCGGCACTCCATCACACAAAGCAATGCAGATTTCAAAAGAAAACAGCTAGAAATGATGGAAGTGGAACACAAATACAACATTAATTAATTAACATTAATTGACTGGCCTGTTGGTCTAGTGGTTAGTGGCCCTGACTGCTATGCCGGAGGTCGTGGGTTCGATTCCCACCCAGGACAAATGTTTGTGTGATGAGCATGATCATTTGTTCTGTGTCTGGGTGTAATTTATCTATATATGTATGTATTTAGAAATATATAAGTATGTTTATCAGTTGTCTAGTACTCATAACACAAGCTCTGCTTAGCTTGAGGCTAGACGGCGTTGTGTGATAGTTGTGGAATATTATTATTATTATTATTATTAAAATAGCTAGCTTAAAAATTAAAAAAAAAAATGTAATTACAAATAGCTATAATGGAAATTAAGAAACACACCAACACTGAACAATAAAATGTAAGTAGATTTTTTTATCCTACATCCACACACTTACTATTCTTATACCTAGATAAATAACAATAGGTATCATTTCATCCTACTAAAGTAATTCACTGCCATACCCCTATGCACAGTATGCACAATATGCACAGCTGTGAATTACTGTAATACTGTGTTATAGTGCCTTCCCCAACAAGTAACCAAATGTTCAGTTTTAGACTATAATTTTAACATGTTTGTAAATATGTATCCTAATATGTGAAATTATTATTTTCAGGTACATAATTGCTGCAAATATTTAATAATAGATTATTCTTTTAATTAAAATATATACATAATAAACAGTTATAAGAAAAAAAGTTCACTAAAAATGAGTTTCAATATCCCCAAACATGCCTCGTAATAGGCAACGAAACCGTTGCTTTAACAGACCAAAACACCTTTCCACTGTATTCCGGGTACGGTTATGGCTGCTATTATACCTCTCTTCTTGTGGTGCAATGGTGTAAATAAATATGGAGTGCAAGGATAGCCACTGTCACCCAATGATATTCCAGAGAATGCGCCAGCCTCAAACCTCTGTTTTAATCTACATTTTCTTAATATTCTGGAGTCATGTACACTGCCACACCATCTCGTAACAATGTCCATGATTTTCAGGTCAACATCACAAACCACCTGAAAAGTGACAGCTAATTAGAACTTTACATCCCCTCTGTTATTTTAATGTGACGTTGGTAGGTTTGATAATTAAGATAATCAAATAAATTATTCTCTTTTGAGTCAAGTGTTTTAGGATCAAACTAAAAGGTCATTATTATCGACTGAGACAATCACAACATAAAATATTTGTTTAAAAATTACCTGTACATTGATTGAAGAAAATCCTTTTTGATTAATATATAACTGACCCCCATCAGCATTTACTTTCTTTACTGTTATATGAGTACAGTCTATTACCCCATCTACTGTAGGAAAATTAGCAATACTGCGGAATTTCCTAATGGTTTCCTCCTGTTGAGTTAAGAGTAGTAGGCATTTTTATAAATCTTCGGGACATCCGGGACAAAATGTCTGCTACCTTTTTACATATCTTGCTGACAACTGGTTGAGACACACCATGTAAATCAGCTGTATCGTCTTGAATCTACGAAAAAACAATAATATTAGTATATTATTTGGATTTTGTCTAATGTTCTATGTTAGCATTGACCAAGGTTACTTACTTCATGGCGAGCCCAGTTGCGTAATGCGCAAACCACTTGCACTTCAGGACTCAATGGGCATCCTCGAGGGTCGTGAGATAAATCCTCACGTAAAACATCCACTATTTTTGCTCCAAAACGTTTTGTGAACCTATACTTTTATCTAAAATCTTCATCACTCAATTCAAAAGGATTCACACGATGACGATGTCTGTAAGATCGCCGAGACGTCTCCAGCATATCCAAATCTTCCAAATCCATCAAGTCAATCATATTAATATCCATTTTTAACGATTTGTAAATTTAAAGACACACAATATAGTAATCAGCACTAACCTCAAATAAATTAGTACCGAAGTTAAACTAGGGGTCTCGGCGGTTTAACTTTAGTACCATAGATAGTTCAAGAACTAGTGATAAACTTCATTTTATAATAACGTTTTATTTAGTCATGGTTTAAACCTAGTACTAAACCCAGTACTAACTTTAGATCGCGTTTTGTAATAAGACGGCAAATGTCCAAAGTTAAATGAAAAGGATCCAACCCACATTACACCTAATGTGGGTTGGATCTGTTTAACTATGGACAAATGTAAGTTTGTACGCATAATATTGAGAGATTTACCATGTTGTTTTAAGACCATCGACTTCTTATAGGTTTTCCTGTAATCTATAGCTTTTGAACTATTTTCTATATATATATATTTTTTAAATTTTTAGGCTTAGTACTTTCGGAGATAAAGGGGGAGTGGTCAATTTTATTTATTTATTTATTAAAACTTTATGCACAAGTAAAAACAAATACCGTACAAAGGCGGACTTAATGCCTGAGGCATTTGAATTTTTGTCTATTCTCTTAAATAACTTAAAATGGTTTATTTTAAAATTATAAAAAAAAATACATTTGAGACTCTTACAGTAAGCCCTTTCATTTGAAATGTCACACGGTACAGTTCGCAAAACTGTTTTTTAAATTTTGTTGTTTGCCCCCCAAAGTTGACCCCCATATTCAAAATTTATTTATTTACGTTACACATCCGAGTTTGGGTCACAGAAATACCAAATTTTAACTTAATCAGTCCATAAGATTCGGAGCAAATTGGCTGTGACAGACATACACACGAGTGGTCCTATAAGGGTTCCGTTTTTCCTTTTGAGGTACGGAACCCTAAAAAGGCAAAACGAAAACCGTTTCCACCATAGTGAGCTTCTGAAAACGCCTGAAGCCCTGCCCATCACCACAAAGAGCATGGAACATTTTTTTAATTACTCCGTGCACAAACAATTGTTTGTGAAGTTGAGCGGGAGAGGGAGGTAAACAGAGGCTCATTTCCTCTCTCACGGGGAGGAAACGAGGTAAAAATGACCTCCCTGACATTAATGAGACGTTATTAAGTACTGGAGAACGGAAATAAGTCTAGGGTTGGAGGAGGTGAATCGTATTTATCGGTCGTTTGTTTCTGAGCTTTTGTAAAAGCGACTTGGAACTATTTTATCTTATATTATTATTTTAGCTTGGATAACTTGACACCAGTCTTACCAAGGGGTATCCCAGTAACTGGGTTGTGGAGGTCAGATATGAAGTCGCTACATGTAAAACACTGCTATTCAGCTGCATCCGGTTGACTGCATGCCGATCCCAACATACATAGTTGGGTAAAGGGTAGGCATCTGCCTAGCCTTTACCCCTTTACTCATTATCTAATGAGGTTGAAGAACTTGACAGACGTACATCTCATTGATACTGAGTAATAAGGCTCATGCAAAAAAACAAAACTGTATTCGACAGCCGTTTTGCAACAAATAGGTCATGGAATAACAGGTATTAAACTTTCTAATAATAACCTTTTAAGATGTAACAAGAATTGACAAAAAAAATTGTACCTCCTACAGCCTAAATTAAATTCTCAAAGAACGCCAAACATTGAAGCAATAAAGAGAATTCCTGCGAAACAAAAACCTGGACAGCCTAGACTGTGTCCTTGTAACAGGCCAAATGCTCTAAATTTTGATACGGGAAATACGCATTTTAAACTGTCGCATTTATAAGGTCATTCGCTTCGAGATTCGGCCTTTTAAGTATAACGATGGCATTGAAATCTGAGATCCAAAATACCATTTTAGATACTAGGGGTTAAGTGTTGGGGCTCTCAATGCTGCTTGTTTTGCTTCGACTTCAATTGGTTTGATTGACCACGACACAACATAGTTTGTATTAATTTACATTTGTAAATCAACGTGAAAACTGAACGTGCACTTACGAGACTAACTAAAAAAGAAACTCAATAGCCCTTAGATTATATGGAACCTTTATAATAAGTACATGGTACGCTACGCACTAAGCGAATTTTGAAAAGAAAAATATTTAACAAAAAACACAAAACATAAAATTCATACGAGAGGTTTCTAGCTACACCTTTTGCAAGTACATGTCCTTTTTGGACATGATGGATTAGCTCGAGGCACTCAATCTTTCGCTACTACCCTACTTTCGGATATATCTTATTATGACCATTTTCCGCGAACTAAAACTAATTTCAAGTGCAGAGTCCAATTAACCGCCTCCGACCTTAAAAGGATATTAAGTGAATTTTGAAAATCGAAAGAAAAATAAACTGCTTTCATAGCTTGTAACAGTTCAAAATCATCTTCACTGCATTTAAAAATATGCAATTTGAAATAATAACGCATACCATAATTTCACGCCTGTAATCCCCGAAGGGTAAGGCAGAGGTGTACCTGTAGTACACCCACATTTCGCCAGTTATGTTTAAGTCCAATGTAATAGGGGGTTAGCCTATTGCCATCAACCGGGCACAAATACAGACACCGGGCTGCTACTCGTACTGAGAAATTTCTGATGGAAAAACCCAAAATGAAATCCTCCCATCAAATATCGTCTCAATCTCGAAATCAGATCATCGATCTATAACAATAAAAATAAACCTTCCTTCTACAGCAGATTATCAATAACACGATTAATAAAATTCTAAATAAAAATATGTCCAACAAAACCAACTCGCCAACACAAAGCGAGCTGTCATCATAAATATAAAATTAATATCTCAAGCTCAGTAAGCGAGAGGAAAAATCTATTTTGCGATGTCAAAAGGGAACATCTACCCCCAATCATTATCTCTCAAAGTTACCCCACATAGCCCCCAGAGAAACCGGGAAAAATCGGATATTTCTGGTTTGCACTTGTGGGAGAAATTTTCTTTTCTCCGGTGTACGACATTAATGTAACATATTTTTTATGTTACAAAGTTATTTTAAGTGAATATAGAGTGGTTGGCAATACTGTTATTGTAATGAAATCGTGTATATGTCGTATCTACTTTGATCTGGAGAGGAAACGGGAAATATCTCGCTGTTATTTCGGATTTAAAAAATCCTACTAGTAATATTATAAATGCGAAAGTTTGTGAGGATGGATGGATGTTTGTTACTCTTTCATGCAAAAACTACTGAACGGATTTTGATGAAATTTGGCACACAGATGGTTTATAACCTGGATTAACACATATGGTACTTTTATCCCGATATTCCTACGGATTCGAGACTTACGTGGGTGAAACCACGGGGCGCTGCTAGTAGTCAATATATGGAACAAGCGCTCTCTACTTACTTGATTAAATAATGAGAAAAAATATAAGTAAACACAAATTCAACACTGTTTGTGTTGAATTTGTATCCTACCTATTTAAATTAATTCACCCATCAACACAGTACTCATCGATTTAAAGATTAAATCAGAACATAAAAAGAAGAACTTGTAGAACACACTTATAATTTATTTCTAAAATGTAGGTAGTATTTTGGCTACCACGGTCCGGTGTTTTATTCCTCCCGGGGGATACGCGTCGCCGACGAGGCTAGACATTAACCGAAATGTCCAGTATTGATATATTGTCTGCTATTTGCTAGTTTGTTCGTATTCTGCAGTATTTGAATCCTTTAAACTTGTTATATTTGTGAGCTTTATTTAGTACAGTACAGTATAGCATGCAGTATGGTCCAAACTGAAAACTTTTGGGAAACTTTCTATCCATACTGTATGGATAGCAAGTTTCCAAAAAGATTTAAAATTTGTAAAGTATTGAGTATTTAAATTACTTTCCGGTTAATTTTCTACACTCATTATCCCCATTATTAATCTACAAATATACTCTTGGCTACTCATATTTTTCGAGCAATACCAATGGCCACCCACTATTGAAATGAAACCAAACACTCGACCTGCATAGGTATATCTTTTATTCCATAAATTCACATAGACATGCTCGTAGCTAGAACAAAAAGAACCAAAAAAAGCAAGCAATAAAATAAATTCCAATAAAACTTACATTCTCGCTTACACATAGGTATTTGCTGACGGGATAACTACGCGGCTACACCCCGGGGGAACGCCAGGAACTAGACGTTAAGCGAAATGTCCGATGTTGATTTATTGTCTGCGACTTGCGTATTCGTTTATATTGTGTATCGAAGCACCTGGAACTCCGACTATTTGTATTGGAATTTCTATGTATTCCTATTTCCTTTTTCAGAGTGTAAAATTTCAAAACGTTACGAGTTTGGCATAAATGCGGCGTTGAGTTTAACCTTTCTGGATGCAAATCGCCGTGTGTGGATCCTGATTGCATCAGTTCCAGGCCTTTTTAAAAACAAAAATGTTGAATTTAGATGTTGATACTATTTTTTTTTTCGTTCTTTTTTCGTGTGTATGTTTATTGAATTGTATATTCAAATGTAATTTTGGAAGTTTGTAATGTTTGAGTGTTAGCTACTGTATCTACTTCTTAATTGTATTGATGTTGATTTTTATTTTAGTGTATTATTTTTAATAAGATATTTGAAAAAGGTGGACTGATGACCTGGAAGGCCTCAGGAATCCGCTGGATGTGATAATCACCGAACTGGTCAAAGTGGCTTTGCTTGGGGAGGTCTATGTCAAGCAGTGGACGTTCTTCGGCTGAAATGATGATGATGATGGCATTTGGAACGGACCTATGTCCAGCAATAAAATGTAGAAATCTGTTTTGATTGACCTACACATTTATCAAAATTATTTTCAAACTAAACCTTACTTAGAAAAACAAGATGATTTACGCTAACGATGATCACAGTTAAATTCAGTTAACTTGTTCAATCTACACGAACGCGTAATAAATCTTCGACACTGTTGCGTTCTTCGCCAAGTTAAACTGTTATAGTTAATTTTATTTAGTTTACAAACTGTATACTTTGTAATTTAGCTAACGAGATACTGTAAGTAAATTAACAGTATTGATATTCTACTAGTAAAATTTATTTGCAATACTTAGTAGTATGTCTTGGGAAACTATTAATTAAATTGTTAGGTTTATGCAGTGAGTTAGTAAGTACCTACATTTGTTTAGCAAGGAATAACCGCAGTACTCCAACGTTTATTTATTTATTCACAAGGCTAAACTACAACTGGTAACAATCACAGTAAATTCACTAAAAACAAGTAAGTCACTAAATTCACATTAAAGGTTTTGACCTGATTATCACCCAAAACGTAATCGCACAACATGACTAGCAACAACAAAAAAAAATGGAACAGCTACAGTTAAAGCTTAGTTCACAAAATTACAGCTACAAGGTATGTGCATCTGCCCTCCGACACACTTCTACTTCTTCTTCTCACCAGGTAAAGTAGATACATAATAGACACAGCGGCTAAATTGATCATTCATTCTCATTATATATAAGCATGGTTATACCAACATTTTTTTTAAAATTATATTGATACAATTTTATACTGAAAACTGAAATAATTTCGTAGAAAAAGACCTTGATAACCTAACAACCAACAGCTAGTGACTGGATGCGGAAGGCGGAGGACAGGGTGTTGTGGCGCAGCCTGGGAGAGGCCAATGTCCAGCAGCAGACTGCGACAGGCCGAGTTGATTGAACCAGCAGCTCCACTAACTACACATAACCAACTAATTTCAGTTACAGCTACCAAAGTTCCCGTTAAACGCAAACGCCCAGGGGAATGGAGGATCTAACTTGATAACAGCATCAGTTAAGTGAAATGCTCGTTAGATTTACAGTTAATTTATAGTCTGCCACCTCTGTGTTTATTGGAATTACGGATTTAGAAGCCGTCAAGTTAATGGGTAGAGGCATGAAGCTCAATACTTCGAAATTGTGGAGATATCTGGCGGAATGTGACAAAAAAGTCAGTTATACAGACTTACAATCACTTTGAATCTTCATTGTGCATTTGCGGACTAGCCAAGCCTTTGCCCTTACTTACCATCGTATCTCAAGGTGATAAATTTTCCTAAAAAAAAAAGTAAAAACTGACTTCAAAAACCTAAAACGAATAAAATAACTTTCATAATAAAACTTATCAGCTTCTGAAGTCGGTGCCAAGCTAAGGTGAATTGAAGAATTGAAGACACCGACTTCAGAAGCTGTTAAGTTTTATTATGAAAGTTATTTTATTCGTTTAAGTTTTTGAAGTCAGTTTTTACTTGTTTTAAGTAAATTTATTTTTCCATTTTTAGTTGAATGCCTATTATACATACAATTACATAAGCCTTAGACGAACGAAACGAAGAAACATCAAAACCTGCTTAGAAATGCCAGTAATATAGTACATTTATGCATATACCTTCGTACATAAGAATAATTACCTAATGTATTTCTATAATAAAACCTTCCTGGAAGTATGTAGATCGCGTTAGTGAAAGAATCATCAAAATAAGTTCATTAGTTTTTGAGAAAATCGTGGACATGCAAACATTCATACATACATATCTAGGGTTCACGGGCTATTTGTATTAAGCGACATCCTGGCTGATATTAAGTTATAATCATATTGAGTTTTATTATGGTTATAATCTACCTATAAACTGAGATAGACACATTGATTCTTAACCGTCGATAGGCCACTTTTTCGTAAAAAATATTGATACATTTTTTACAATGTTCTTTTTTCCGAATAATGATACTTTGAAATGCTCTCCTGTAAGTTCCAAAAATGTCGCTTAATACAAATAACCCGTGAACCCTCGACATACGGGTCGAATAAAGAACCTCCTTTTTTGAAGTCGGTTAAAAAAGAATAATTAAAACGAAACAGCGTAGTTGAAAGATATTTTGTTTGTATACTTCTTTTAGGACTGGTCAAAACCTGTATGTCTGGGTCCTGCGCTGCAGGTTTTTGATGTGAATCAACTAATGCGGCGGGTCAGACCAGCTTAAATAAAGAATATCTTAATTCTTTAAAAAACGTCTGAATATTTTGTTTTTGATAATGCCATTTTTTATTATGCCATATTTATTTCCTTTTCAATAAATAATAATAATATACTGGGACATTTTTCACACACGGTCGTCTGGTCCCAAACTAAGCAGTTTATTAAACTTATTTATTTACCTCCTTTAATAAACCACCCACCCTTTCATGCATATTTTCTATATAAAATAGTTTCGATGTTTCACATCTGCCAGGCGTCCCGCGAAGGCACAATTTTTTACCTAGTTACCTAGGATTCAGAGGCTTCATACTGATTTCTGTAGCCACATAATCAATAAAACATATTATTTATTGCTTGCTGAATGTATTATACACCTCAAACCAACCTTCGGCGAATATAGGCTTGAAGTTATTTGTCCAAGGCGAGAACGAAAATTAATTGGCGTGAACTGTAGGTAAGTAGGTAAGCCAATGACTTCAGTTTAGACGAAGGCTTATGTTACGAAAGCATTTAGTGCAACTGGACTCCTAGTTGGTGCAAACGCGGGGTGCATACCAAATGAATTGCTTAAAACATCTAATTCTGTGTTCTGTTTTGCAACAAATAAATTTTGTTATTCTAATTACGTTTCACACCTCAAGGTTTTATCGAGATATACTTTTTGCGAGTTCAAATAGGCAAGAAATTAAGTGCGTTATATTACGCGTGAAAATACAACAACATTTCATTGAAACTTATTTATTTTGGCAAAAACAAAATACATACAGGGATGTTCGGCGCATGGACCGATACTATTTTTTGAGGAATGGTGGGGGGGGGGGGGGTGTCATTTGTTAGGTTTCACCCAAAGACCCCATGTCCTAAAAATGAGATGTTTTTTTTTTATTTTAAACCCGAAATCTTGCCTTTAAATCGTTATATTTTTTTGTTTATGGTTGTAATATAACAACATAATTTTTATTACAGCCTGCAATGTATTTTTATTATAAATCAATTAACACATAATTACCGAATATACAGAATTATGGAATATACAGAATGTTCCCTGTATATTCAAGCTTTCCCAGAACGGAACTAATAAAAAACACACACTTTCTTTTATACATTGCTACAACACATAACAAGATCTAACAACACATTATCTTAACTCGCAGCTCAGTCACAAAAATGTTACGATGGATATAGGCATTACGCAAAATGTTCAATATTGCTTTACTGACTGCAACATACGCATGTTTATCGGTTACATTTTGACGGGCCCTTGGTTTTTAGAGCCTATAATATTCTATGGGGCCATTCCAAGTCCCTTAACAGCTTAAGAAGATTTTTTTGCTTTGTATTCTTCGGATTTTTATGCTGATTTGAAATTGAGAGAAACAATTGAATTATTTTTTAAGCTTGTTACTGACAGTGAGAGAATATTTAAATAAATGTTATTTTTCGTGCTGTTCATTTAGTAATCGGATTTTTTAGTTTGCATTTTATTTGTATTGGTTTAAATTGAAACGAATCCATTGGGATTCGTTTCAATTTAAACCAGTTTCATACACATTTACAATGCCTTTTATTTTTATTATACAGGGCTAAATTAATTTAGCTAGCGAAACTCCGAGGACATGATGGATATCGATATCTAAACACGACAAAATAAATAAACCGGTCAAGAGCGAGTCGGACTCGCGCATTGAGGGTCCCGTACCATTCTACTTCCTACTTTCTATCCTACTAATATTATAAATGCAAAAGTTTGTGAGAATGGATGGATATTTGTTACTCTTTCACGCAAAAACTACTGAACCAGGTTATACACAGATAGATTACCTACTAGTTTAGTTTACTTTTTATCTCGATATTCCTACGGGTTCGGGACTTACGCGGGTGAAACCGCGGGGCGCTGCTAGACATATATAAAAAAATTGTGCTATTTACAGACATCATTTTATTTTTCCTGTAATCTTTACATAAACTTCTATCACACAGAATGATTCCAGATTTTACTCTTCGGAATTTTTCATCAAAAGCCGAAAAAGATGCGGCCTAAAAAAAAACATGTTTGAGAATGTGCAAACAGCGCTCTTTCATAAATGTGATACCACACGTGCCCTAGTAGCCCCACTTCGAGAATTTTTAAGACCCCCCGTCAGTCCATGTTGCAAAATAAATATGTGAATTTTTTATTTCTTTCTTATTTGCAAAATAGTTGGGCAAACGTCATCTAAAACTATTCCAAAATTCAAGTTGATAGCATTAGTAGTTCTTGAGATATCTAGCCGTGACAGACAGACAGATAGACTCAGTCGCGCACCATAAGGGTTCCGTTTTACCATTTTGGTACGGAACCCTAAAAATACTTTTTTTTTGGTCTATGACCGCTAGTAGTTTTGTTACATTAAGTGTGACTTGATAAAATCTTATCATGTTGAGATATCGATCGATCGGGACGAATCTAAAACCTTATAACATACCTATCAAATCAATAGCAACGTGTCACTTCGGTAGCAATAACGCCAACAACTTTATTTTTTATTCCCCGTTCCACATGAGCGCTAGAATAATGTCGCGTACAGGTGACGTCGTACGAATGACGTCAGACCAGATGGGCGGGAAGTGGACATACACTGAATTGAAACGGATGAAAATATTTTTGTTGCTTTTTATATACATATGCCATTGTGTGTGTAGAAATTGACAATTTTGGGCTGGCGATACCTATTTTAGTAGAAGTACAGTCTCGACACTTCTTGATAAAACATGAACTACGATTTCTCTATCAAATTGCGACTAACAAAAGGTATAAGGGTAACAAGGCATATGCGACATGAAACGCCGGGAGGGGGGACACACTAGGAAGACATATAGTGGCCTTATTGGAGATGTTCTTCAGAATGGTCAAGTGCTAGAGTGTCGTGTCGTGCGTGGTTGTGCGTGTATGACCAGATAATCGTAAACAAGGCAAAAGGAGTATGTAAGGCTCAGGCTCGTAGCAGGTGGCGTTCTGCAGTTTCTGCCTACCGCCATGGGAAGAAGGCGTGAGATTATGTGTGTATACATGTATCAAATTGTTACGATAGGCTGTTGACTGTTGAGTGCAGATCTGGTAAACTTTGGGCAGCGAGTCTACCACCTTGCTGACAGCTACAATACATAGATAAAATAAAATAAAAATAGGTTGTTCTACGAGAATAGAAGTCATTTAAAAAAAAAAAAAACATTACGCCTGTAATCTGCGAAAGGTAAGGCAGAGGTGTACCTATAACAAGTGTAGACCCACGTTCCACCAATTATGTTTAAGTCCCATGTAATAGGGGGCGAGCCTATTGCCATCAACCGGGCACAAATCCAGACTCCCGGCTGCAAAATTCCCAATAACACTTGGCCCGGCCTGGGAAATGAATCCAGGACTTCATGCTCAACTGTAGCGCTTGAAACCACTACACCATAGAGGCATTTAAAAATAATCAAATTATTTTTGAAGCCCTGTCGACAACTTTTATTGTTGCAAGTCAATCAAAACGCGTAACAAACTTAGGCTCCATTAAACAACACGTACCTACAATATTGTTGCACGATACGGACAGGTTAGTTGCTGCTCAGTGTAAACAGCACGTAAAATAAAATCGCATTCAATTTTGGCATAAATATTTTCTATCATTCAAACATGAGCGAACGAAACAAGACGTTCAGTAAAATTTAATGAAATATTTGGCAGCGCAAGTATGGGTACGTAATAAAATACTTGAATCAATGGTACGCGGACGTGCAACTCTGTGTTTAGACGAGGCAAGACTCGCATGCAATAATCGCCTGGCAATTTTATTCCCTTGGTGTAAGTCGTATGCGATTTTATAGAACGGAAAAAACTTGCATTCAATTATTGTATGCCATTTTATGGAATTGCACGCGTGTAAACACTTGAATGCAATTCTTGAATGACCATGAAATTGAACGTGCTTTATGGCATGCGATTATTGCTCTTGAGTAAACGGAGTTTTAGAACTTATTTGAAACAATTGTGAATCTTTAACTTTGCGTTACTACTCCTACTTCCTACTTTTATTATAAATGCGAATGTTTGGATGGATAGATGTTTGTTACTCCATCACGCCAGAACGGCTGAACGGATCTGGATGAAATTTGGCACAGAGATAGATTATAATATGGAATAGCACATAGGACACTTTTTATCCCAGAAAAATGTACGGTTCCCGTGGGATAATTTTCAACATCCACGCGGGCAAAGCCGCTGGCAAAAGCTAGACTCTAAATACATGTTTTCATATCGGGAACGTTCAAATCTCACGCATCAGCGCATCTTCCTCTACATTCTCTACAATATGGAATGATTGTGAATGTTTACAGCCTTCAAGAAATATTATGATATACAAACGAATAAGCTTTGAAGTTATACTCGTAATAATGTTTATTTTAGTTATTGGAAATGCTTAGGAAAAGAGATATGTCTCTCCAAAATCTATTAAAAAAATACTGGAACTACGCAAATTGGTTATGAAAGCTGAAAGTTGGACACTACAGGAAAGTTTGATTAAGCTCGTCACTTTAAAAATAACTTCTGACGAATGTTTTTGACGAAACAGTTTGCTTTAAGGATTAATAACCCCAAACTGAAAAAAAAATCAAGGCAATAGGTACCTATATATGTATATATTTTTATATCGATCGCTGACATTGATTTTCTTTTTATCTATAAAATTTCTGTCACTCAAAAGTTCAACAACCTTCGCAAAAATAAAAAATATAAAATATGTCTGAATACATAAAACAGGTGATAGGCACGTGGCAGCACCGTCGCGTGACCAACCAGATAGATATCATCAGATCAGTTGAGTTGCGTTCCGTCAACGGCGGAGTGCGGACGTCTCGTTTGCATAATCGTTGTTTATTACTGTTTGTTGCATGTAAAATGTCTTCGGTATTTAATTATTTCTGACGTTTTGTTGATGCGCTAGAATTGATAGGTTAGTATTTTGAAAATATCTACGACAGTTTCAGCCTACCCCCATAGGAAGAAGGCTCGAGTTAACGTAATATATGTATGTTTGACTTATTACTGTGCTGATTTTGTCAAATTTATATCATAAAATAATAAATTTTGTAATTAAATTAGGCAACAATCCTAAACTTTAACAATTATTACGCACAATCAGATTAATCCCCATTTATATAAATGATTTTAAACTAGTAGTTTTGCAAACAGTAGATATCGCGTAGAGCTGTACACAATAACCTTTTGTAAAAATATTAGTAACATTGGTATTACAGCCTTCTTTTAGAGAATTCTGATAGTTATTTTCAGAATTCTCTAGTTTTATGATGAGCAGGTGGTCCTAAGTGCTCCATGAATCCCTACCTATTAGTTAAAGGGCCGAATCCACAGGTAGAAATCTAGAATTGTGCAATTTACTACATTTTGAGGAGCTATTCTGCTGATCACGCCGAAGATCCTCATCAGATCTTACTATTTTTTTATGAAACCGATTTAAGTTACTACCTTTCAAATAAAAAAAGAACCATAGACATCGGAGCTCATAAGTTGGAGATATCCAGTAGCCCCCTTTTTGACCCTTTTGGAGGAAGTATCACTCCAATCAAAAATCCCTGACGACTAAAAAAATCTATAAACTCGTAAAAACTGTACACCAAGTTTCGTCCAGATCGGTTTTAAAATACGATCTGTAGATGAGTAGCAATAAACTGACAGGCGAAAGCAAATTTTGCCAGACTTGAAGCAAAGACGCATCGCTCACTCGGTCAATTAGATCTTGCAAAACTGTGATATGTACCTAATTAACAAGCAACAGAAAGGGATAGAGTTACGAGAAAAGGCGAATTTGGGTGAATAGACCTGGCTCAGTCGTAAATGTTATCACACATCACACAATGACAATGACGTCACGAGTTACGACGTCATCGGTATACGTCGGAGTGCAGGTGTGGGACTGGGTTATTTGTTGATGTAGCTATGTGTATGACAAGGTGTGTGGGTTATTTTGATGCGGTCGTATATTTTGATGTTGCATATTATGTTTTGGGTTCTATTTTAATATAATATGTTTCGTGTAATGCGTAGATCAAGGATCTTAGAGTAAGGTATTGTTTGCAAGAACTGTGTTTTTAGGTTGGAGTTACTGTGTGGTTAGGTACTGAGGAATCCAGATAATTCAACGTTGTCTGTGACTCTCTGAGGTGGCAATGCATCGGCAAATACTTTCGTGTCTAAAGACGGCAGTAACGTTTTTGCCTAGAATTATCTAGCTAGACTAAAAAGGAATTTTTATTCTCGGGATAAGACTTCAGTAAGTACTCAACTTCCCACTCTAAATAAGTTAATTAACTACTCAACAAAAAAATCTAATAAGTTCTGTCTATCTAGTCCAAAGCCCTATCCTGTTTCCGATTCACTAACCATAGGTACGAAATACGAGTTATGGGATAAGCCGGATACACGAACCGGACATTAAAACGTTTCTTCTTCAACAAACACATAATATTTTTGACATCCAAACATGTCATATTTTTAATAACAAACATCTCAACATAATAACACAGGGTCAGAGCTGCCCCTATGTGATTTTGAAGGGTTGATTGCGTGCGAAGGGTTCCCTATGAAGTCTTGTGGAAATATATTCTTATTAGGGTTCCTTATTATCATTCTTGGGACGTCCTGTCACTCTGATAAAGTATGGAGCGAATGTGTGTTATGGAGGAGAATGTAGGTTTTAGCTTAAAATAACGGGTTGACTTTTAATAATACTTTTCCCGCCCGTCATGCACGAGATTGTGGGTTCGAAACGGGGCAAGTATCAAAGTGAATTTTCACCGGATACTTGCCCGGATGAATTTAGAAAGTACTCGAGAGTGTACATTTCTAACTTTATCTTAGACATCACTGACTTCGTGAGGAAACTTGGACTTATGGGTTAACTAGCTTCCGCCCGCGGCTTCGCTCGCGTGGTATGTCGATAAAAAGTAACAGATGTCCTTTTCTTTCCATGGCTTACCCGTGTGCCAATTTGATCCGAATTCGTTAAGCCGTTTTAGCGTGAAAGCGTAACAAACAAACAAACAAACTTACTTTCGCATTTATAATATTAAGTTAGGATGTCTTTGACATATCTCGGGACCCTGGGGCGTCGGACCTTTGGAACGCGTGCGAGGGTCGAAGCCAATTCGCATAGGCCCCTGAGACAATTCTAGCAGTGCAGTACTATTGCAGAACATGGAAACAAAACACATTGGGTTATGGGTTTAGGTGGCTGTGGACTAGTTACCTAAAACTACGGAAGGAATACTGCCCAACTGTTAGCCACATGGTGCCCTGCTGGTTCACGTATCGCTCTTGTATCTCTCTTTTTTTTAATGAAACTAATATTATAATCAATTTCTCAATTTTAATTTTAATTAACTAAGACTATAATTATAAATAAGTAACATAAAACCCAAATGTTTGCATGTCACATTATTATGACAAGTGTTATGGATCTGATAATTGTTTATTTTAAGACTGACATTGTCAATCATTGCCTAGCCTTTTCCCAACTATGTTGGGGTCAGCTTCCAGTCTAACCGGCTGCAGCTGAATACCAGTATTTTACATGGAGCGACTGCCTATTTGACCTCCACAACCCAGTTACTGGGTAATACGATACCCCTTGGTAAGACTCTTTCGGGCTTCTGACGACCCGTAACGACTGTCAAAGATCCTCGAATGACAGCCGGGACCAATGGCTTAACGTGCTTTCCGAGGTACGGCGGAGTCTCGGTATAAAAAGTTGGTCACCCATCCACAGACCAACCCCGGCAAGCGTAGCTTAACCTGATGGATCGACCCGTGCGGCTGTTATTACTTAGCCACGAGCTCCTCCTAAGACCGACATTGTACCAACACTTATAGTGAATAAATTGATTTGATTTCATTTGATTTGGCTCTGTTTCGGCAAAGTAAACTATCTGGTATTATTATTATGCAATGTGAGATTCCTGACTAACAATAATTGGTGTGATCTACATGTGCTGTGATAATACACTTGTTACGAGTCAGGGTAATTATTAGCATGAGATATTTGTTTCTAAACCCACATTACAGCTGAGATTTCAAGGGTGATCCTTGATTACATTTTTTGTACACTGGATGAATATCCACTAAGCCGCATTTTGTCCACGTGGTGGATTAGGAACTAACTCCACTCATTCAGCTCAATTTAGCTTTTGTCCATAGAAAACACCAGTTTTGTATGGAGATGCGTACGCATCCGTTCAACATTCGGCGTCTGAACGGATGCGTACGCGTCTCCGTACAAAACTGGTGTTTTCTATGGACAAAAGTTGAATTGAACTGAATGGGTGCAGTTAGTCCCTTATGGCCCACACGCATGTTGCGTTTGCCACTACCTGAGTTTTTCAAACAGAAGGCTTTGCTTGCCTCATAGCTAGGAAATTCAAATAGGCAAAACTATTTATATATGTATGTATATTTTACAAAACTATGTATATTTTCACGTATTTTCCCTAAACTTGTTCTTTTGTTGTTATATTTCTTTGCGTCATGTTTATCACAAATAAAAGTATTTTCCTTCTTGCATTTATAAATTTGATTTTATTTTAGTAATTTTGCTTCACACAAAGAAGGCCCTTCCGCTTATATTCATCCTAATCCTGTAATAAAATCCCTATATTAAAATATTTTATTTCTAAATATTTCACGGACCAATAAAACTCGTTTCACAGAACCGAAATAAACTCATTATGAGAATATTTAAAGCCAAGCTGAAATGTCAGATATAAATAAATATGGAGTAGCTAAAAATACAATTTTATAACATTTTTTCACGAAAATAGGTTAGGATTTCTATTTATTCAAACAAAGTAATGAAAGAGAAATTATTTGAGTAATTTTTCCTTGTGGGTTTAATTTGAAAATGTAAACGGTATTTTAATTGGTACAACAATTACATTTTTATGCTAATATAAAGAACATTAATGACTCAATTGTAATAAACTAGTTGTTGATTGCCGTTTCACTCGCATTCTAGGGGACTACTATATATACCCAGATAAAATGTATACTATATTTTAATCCAGTTCATTGTCTATCTGTGTGCCAAATTTTATCCTAAGTCTGATCAGCCGTTAAAGCGTGAGTAACAAATACACTAACTCAGCCTTCCTACCTTTCACAATATTGGAATGCTCTTCATTAACGTTTATGTTTGTTTTTAACGTAACTCTGTGGCCAATGAGAGGTGACACGAATAACGGTCAAATATATTTACTTTTACGTAGTTCTGTACAATAATTTGTATTTATTTATTGGCTATTTTGTAAATAAAAGCAATTCCTTGAATTTTATTAGCCGATTTTGGTTTAATTGGGTTGTAGGTAAAGGTTGAAGAATGGATCGTTTTTAATTTTTGAAACTTCATAATATGTTAATTAAAAAGGTTTCGTCTACTTCAATCTAGCAGAGATATTTGTTACCTAAATATTGGATGCATAGAAATATTAAAAGAGATATTCTGAAAAACATCTTGGAATTTACTTATACACAATTTTCTTTATTAGGAACTTTAACATATTAAACAAAAGCCGATATTCTAAAAACATATTTCAGTAGCTACAATTCTTTACCAACAAGAAAATAAAAATTCGCTCCTTTATTTGATTTTTCACAGCAGTGTTCAATATTTCCAAAATTTGTGACGGCTGCTACAATACATGCATTTTATTTACAAATCTACAAAGAAATATCTCGCGAAATATCGGGACAGGTATTAAATTTATCAATGCTATCCGAGGTAATACATACGGTGGCAATATTTGCAAATATTTTCGAGACAGTCCACTTCTTATTTACATTGTCTCTCCTTCTCACTACATTTATTTATTTATATGTAGTTACTTCATTGTGCACCCAATTATACATTACATAAAAATAACGTGCGTGTGTGGGTGGTGCCCACTTACATATAGCCGTACATGTAGCCGTAACTCGAAGTCACAGATGATAAACTAGGACCATCGAAGTAAAATAAACAACGAGTTAAATTACTAATAACAAAACAAAACCAAGGTCAGCAAGCAATTGGCGGCATTGGTTTTGTTTTGTTATTAGTAATTTAACTCGTTGTTTATTTTACTTCGATGGTCCTAGTTTATCATCTGTGACTTCGAGTTACGGTTACGGCTACATGTACGGCTATAATAATATGTAAGTGGGCACGCCCTTTATTACTGGAGGCTTTTATTTAGGTATAGAGTTCTGCTTACGTTATTAGTTTTGTATTTTGTTTCTGCTTGAGTATAGTTTTCGATTTTTTTTTTTTTTTTGGTATATTGGCGTGTGCTAGCTTACTTATAGCAAATAATTTAATTTAATGTTTTGTGTTGCGTAATGTACCTAAATTATTATGCGCAGTGTTATATAGATTCATTTTTTTAACTGAACAGACAGCTGTGCTGCTGGGGAGTTTGTTGCGCCACTTCTTCTCCCCAGCTAAAGCACTAGGAAGTGGTAAAGGACGGGCGTTTCCAAAGGTTGTCTTTAAAAGGAACACTTTTAGCGATAACACCACCCATTGTGTTACCCTATGTCAAATTAGGCTTTTATATCTGTTATTCATATATTCTATTCTATTATTTGCTTATTTTTTTATTTCTAGATAGAACAGAAGACGTAAACAATCAATACTCAATTACCAATTAGCATAGTCGAGTCCTAAATATACAGGGTTATTGGTAAAACACCAGCAACCTCGTAAGGGGTCATTGTATTATTATCAAAAAAAAAAAAAATCAGCTGTTCAGTACATTTTGACGAATTATGCGAAAATAAATTGAACAGCTGAATTTTTTTTTCGCGATTTCAGGTTTGGTCCCATAGTAAAAGTTGATCATAATGATGTGTACAATGACCCCTTAATAGGTTGCTGGTGTTTTACCAATAACCCTATATATGACACTTGCTAAAATTTGAATTTCCATGGAGTTTCTTGCCCCTTCTTCTCTATAGGAACCTGCTACGCTTTGGAATGGGTAACTAGCTTCATATTTCTGGCTGACCGACTCCTTGACATTTCAAACGTGTCAGTGAAACGGTTTAATTGCAATAATGTAAATACTTTGAGTATGAATTTGTTTTTGAATAACTCATCTGTAGGTACGTACATACAGTGTACATAATAAAGGCTATGATGTTAAACCTTCTGTCTGTTGTCCTTTCTATGAGTCCATTGTCTTGCTTTTAGTGAAAATGTAAAGCAAATTATAATCTTCGGAACTACTGATCGGATTCCGAAAATTCTTTCACTAATGGGAAGATACTGTATTGCCGAGTGTCATATTATAAATGCGAAAGTGAGATTGTTTGTTTGTTTGTTTGTGACGCTTTCACGTTAAAACGGCTGAACGGATTGGCATGAAATTTGGCACATGGGTAGACGATGACCTGGAAAAGAACATAGGATACGTTTTTATCCCGGTAGTATGTTCCCGTGCGATAATTTCCGACCTCCACGCAGGCGCAGTCCCGGGCGGGCAAAAGCTTATAGGATATATTAACACAAGAAGTTTCACGCAGACGCAGTACCGAGCAGAAGTTAGTATTTCTTATTGATGAAGCTTGTAAGCATGGATCGTCACATGTTTGTTCCGAATTTCGAAACATACATAACGAACGAACTGAATGCGATGCTTGGTAGATCCTAGTCCTATATAGCCGTATTGGCTATTGAACGAGCGGTCTTGCCAGGATTTGTTGGGCCAATCAGACTGTACGTTGAACTGCCTAGTAAGTATTCAATACTAACGCCGCCATTGTTTGTATTCAGATCCGAATTCTGTAGAATTTATAGAGATATAAATAGAGAAGACTGAAATGGGATAAATATGGATTTCATAAATGACCAGTAGTCTTCCACTAGTAGAAACCTTTTCTGTATGATTAATAGACGTTTTCTGATGTCCTGAAATTAATTTTTTTTTTTACAGTTTTGTTTTCAAAAATAAAGCGAAGTTCTAGCATGGCTGATTTTCAGAAACGCAATACACACATGCATAAACTCACGCCTTCTTCCCATATGGGTAGGCAGAAACTAGAGAATGCCACCTGCTATGATCCTTACATACTCCTTTTGCTTTCTGGTCATACGCGCTCGCTGGTTGCGAGAACTACGCACCTGACCTTTTTCAAGAACATCACCAAAAACGTAAAGTGACGTAAACGTAACGTAACCGTAACGTATCGTATCGTAGCAAGTGACGCTTGGCAGTAAGCTTCAAGAAGCAACATGAATAAATGTCTAAGCGTCATCTGAAATCTTAAATCATTTATCGTAGTCGCGCAATGCAATTTTTCATTACAATATCAACCTTCATAAAATGAACCGTGTGTACGTATAATAATGTAACCTGTCATAAACATGCTATAAGAACACCTACCAACATTCAATAACAAAACACAAAACAGCTGATCTTGACACTTCTCCCAAACCTTCAAAACAAGGTAATAAAGAAAAAGGACAAGTTTATATCAATATCCAAAACATCAAAGCCCGTCATCCCCATGACCCACTATCCTATTTGGCGATCCATCCGCCTGCTATCCTCCAAAGCTATCCATCCCAAATAATATAGAGTTGAAAACTACCCATCACGCACGGAGCCTCGTTCAAACTGAATAATACAACAGATACGCACGTGTCAACGGTGCTATAGAACTGGGGCGAGTCACTTGACAATAAAATGTAATTTATATTCATATGGTTCTCTATGATTTTTGTAGTGTTCGAGTTAGCGAAACTGAAGTTGAACGGGCGGAGAAGGGTTTGGTAAATAAATATTGCAATGTGAAACTTTCTGGTATACAAATAAATACAAACTACCTACTCTGTATCATTAGTTCATTACCTAATAAGGTGTGCAAATTGAAGGTAATGAGATGGTCGACCAGTTCGCAAAAGAGGCATCCACCGACGGCGAAAAGTACTCCTGTGTCCCGTATTATACCGAACATTACTGTAGACTAAAACACCTTTGTTATGACAACTGGCAAGAATACTTCAATGAAAGGAGCCGCAGTAAAGGTGTATGGTATGCCACTATACAACCGAACGTTTTTAAAAGTACGTGGATAGACAGTGCCAATATGGGAAGGTAGACAATCATAACAGCTCTGCGACTCCACTCCGGACACATACCCTTAAATAAATTTGCATTCCTAATGGGTAAAGTTGAGTCTCCAAATTGTGTTGAATGCAACTTAATGGAAGATGTTTATCATATCATCATGGAATGTATCCGGAACGAGCCGGAAAGACGAGAATTGTTAACAATGTATAATAGCATGTGCGAGACTGGGGTATGTAACAGCGTCCTTGCTGCCCCTGCTTCGGAAGCAGCCAGGATGCTGTACAGACTCGTAAACATTGGCATTAGTCGCAGAGGTTGTGTAAGATGATTTTTAGTTGTGTAGTAGTATATTTGCACACCTTTTTTTTTTGTTTTTTCTTTATTTGTTTATAGAGGGTTTTAATCTAGACAGATTATACCACCCTTATCGTTACAAATCGACTTTATGTACTAGATTAAAACCCTCTATAAACAAATAAAGAAAAAACAAAAAAAAGGTGTGCAAATATTTATATTATTATTAATCTTATTAAAAATTATTAAAATAACATTACAAAATTATTATGAGCACTCAAAAAAAGACAAATAAAATAAAATAAATTCAGAATACTACAAAAGTTTAAAAATAAAAATTGTCAGATGAATCATAAATCATAATACATGTCTTAGACTTAACAATCAAAAAATGAAATTAAAATATTGGGCCAATTTAAAATAATACAGATGCCAAATTAAATGACTATAGCATGTCACACTTTGTATTGTCATATTATTCAATGTCAATAAATTACTCTTACTCTAAGTCTATATTTTTATTCTGTAAGTACTCTCTTTACATTATAATAACATTTATTCACTAGGAATTTGTGCAGTTTCGACTTAAATTAATGAACAGGTAACTGTTTGACATCATCAGGCAACTTGTTGTAAATCAATGATGCCATACAAAGAATACTTTGATTAATTAGTGCCGTTTTCCTTTATGGTATATGAATTTCTAATATTTTTTGTCACGTAATTGTCTCTATAGTAGCTTTTAAATGCAGACTTATTTTAATTAAACAGTTTTCAATTCAATTGTGGACCGATTTCAATATTTTTTTTTTTTTTGTTTTAAAGCTTTTGCTCGCGGCTTCGCCCGCGTGGTTGTCGGAAAAAGTATCTTAACACACTACTATATAATTTAATCATATTTCGAAAGACACGTCGCGCCATCAAAAAAAAAAAAAAAAAACAAATAAAAATCATTTATCTATATTATCATAAGAACGTTATTGTTGATTTCCTCGGGAACTGCACTTTTTTCGGGATGAAAGATACCCTATGTCCGTTTCTGGACACGTGACAACGTATATGCAAAATTTCGGGATGATCGGTTCAGTGGTTTAGGCGTGAAAAGGTAACAAACAAACAAACAAAAAAACGTAAAGTCACATTGGAATGGGTATACTTACATACGTACAGTCGCGACCAAAAGTCGATAAGCAAACTCACAAAGCAATAGCTTGGCGTTTAGTTTGACTTAAGACCTTGTATTTCCAAGAACATAAACATGCGTCGTCAACAACTGATTGTAGTTCATAATTTCAAAGTTATAACATGTGTAAAGATGACCTAGCGGTTAAGCGCGTGCAGATAGATGCGTGGATCAGTGAGCCGTGAGTTCAAATCTCACGCAGTACTTTTACTGACTTTTTGTAAGTTTTTACTTGATTGGAAGTAATGGGACATAAATATAATATTCTTTATCTTGTTCGCTTGGTCACTCATTTCGTAAAGTTAGAAAGGTAGAACATAGAAAACTAAATAGGTATTGACAATTATATATGTGTTATTAGAATATCATTTCTTTGTTATGTTAATATGAATTGACTAAGTGGGTATACAACAAAAAATCCTATGAACGGTTAAAAAAAAGTTCTTTTATCTAGTAGGAATGTAACGTCACAATTCTCTTAAGTTTGTTAATTTTATAAATAACTAAATAAAACGAATAAACATTTTTGTTACCATTCAGCACGACTTTTTTATGTAAACCTTCCAACACCGAAAAGATAAATTAAAAATCACAAAAATAGTTAAATAATAATACAATAACTAATATTTAACTTCTTATAAAAATAAATAATAAATGAACATAAACATCTTACAAGTTTTTGCTTAAAATAGGAATATATTATTATGGTTCCAAAGAAACAAAAACAGTCCAACATTGTGATTAAGATTCGAACTCAGACTTCATTGATCGTGAAACCATTGCTTAGCCCAAACAGCTACCAGCACATGTTATGTTTATGCGAATTTTAGCAATGCAATGGTAAGAACAGGTCGCCACTATGACGATTATTCTAAATTCAACAGAAATATAATGTTATTTCGCGTAGTACGACGACATGCGACAATTCATTAGTGTGTGTTATCTGCGGAATGTTGGCTCATACACGCACACGTACTAGTTCGTGCCCGCACAGTTCATAGCAATGTAATCCTTAGCATGCTTATGGACTTTTGAGCGTTTACTGTACATGCGCGCGAAAAACATTACCCTCCTTCTGGGTCAGTCCGGTTAAAAACAGTCGGTTCACAAAATTATACCCATATAGAGACCTAACCGACAGTGAGTCTCAATAAAAATAAACAAAATTCATAGTGTAACCGCCCATAGCTGTTGACTGGTACTCAGTACGTAGAAATTAACTACTTCTACAACTCGACTCTTTTAAACACACACGATACTTAATTAATACCTCTTTCCGAACAACTGACCCCAGTAACTAGCTTAATATAATATCTACCTACCCTAAACGCTAGGCAGACTGTAATTAAAACTTGATGCAACTATTTATTAAATGATTAAATACGCAAGCGTCCGGGCACGATCCCGGGTTTCCCGGGACGGTCCCGGAGTCTGGGATACATATCAATTATGAGCCCCGCCGGACTCACTATCGATGTAACCGCTAAACGTGGGCTGAAAAGTTTTGAACGGAAAATTAGATTTTTCGGACTACTTTTTTTAGTTAGTGTTCGATTCTTTTGAGTCGCCTTTTAGTTCATTTTCTCTTATAAGACGAGATGGTATCGGTTGACTAATATATGAATATAAAGTTTAGATATCAAAGTCTTGCAAGGTTAAAATCCTTTGAAAAGTTTTGTTGAGAAGTAAACGCTTTAATTTCTCAAAAACATATCTCTAAGTATTCTATCTTCTATCTTTAATATCTTATTTCAGGTTCATTTTTTAAACAAAAGGCGCTTTTTCCTCTTGAAAATTGGTAACTGCTACCCAAACCAATGTTTTCTTTATTCTTTTACTGAAGAGAAGCTTTAATGCTGGTTGTGTATTGTTGTTTTTAATATAATATTGAATAGGTATGTGTAGGAATGGAACGTTGATGAATGCGTGACTGTGTGAAATAGCTAAATGCTAAGGTGTAAGTGAGACAGATAACGTATACCAAAGACGTACGCTTACACTGGGGTTACCCTTGTTTCATCGAAAAGAAATTGACAAATTATCCGCATAATTTCATTTGCCAAATTATTACTTAGCAAATAAACTCTTCACAAATAATTGTAACGCAAACCTAATGTGTGGCAAGTGAACTACCTTTACCAATTTTAATGTGGTCAAATATTTCATTTGGTATAACATATTTCACGCAAAATAAAATAAACCAAATATTTAGTATCGTCAGTTTTCAATTTACCATTTCTATTCAGTCAATTGCTTAGTCAATGCCAAAAGATTTGCATCTTTAGGTCAGTTGCACAGAATACACAAATTAAATTACAATGTGTTTTGTTATGTGGGCCACGCAGCAAGCATGCAGCATGCAAGCAAGCATGAAGCAAGCATGCAGCATGCAAGCAAGCATGCAAGCAAGCATGCATGCAGCATGCAAGCGAGCATGCAACATGACAGAAGCAGGCATGGTTTCTGTCACGGCTCCAGCGCTGCGGGTCTCCGGCGGTCCCACACAACTTTATCGTCGCAGACGGCTTTCGCTCACCACAGCAGCATCGGCATCTGGCCGGCCTGCTCCTCAGCCCACGGGCCGCCTCGCCTCTACGTGCCTACGCGATTATTTTTACACTCACACACTACGAAGTTACTCTCTAGGGGTAGGACAGAGACGACTGGGTGGAGTCGGATTTACAGCGATTCGTTTCTGTCACCAAAACCTAATTTTTAGCAAATGTTTTAAAATTAAAAAAAATATATACTATAAAAAAATTCCCAAAAAATCTTATTTTTGCCTTTATATTTTTTTGTCATAACAAATCAGTTGACCAAACGTTCATTGTCTAAAGATTGTTACATCATACATCATTTGATTAAAGACCAAATGCCATAATGACATAATCCTTGGTAATATTCTGCCAAGTAAAAATTTGACCAAATGAAAATGTGCGTACTAAAATCATTCCAAATATTGCATTGGTATAAAAAAGGTTGCTAAAATTTGTTCGGGTAGTGAAATTTTGTCAAAATCTTTTCGGCAAAACGGCCAGGATCCCGCTTACACTGTTTGTTCACTGAACTACGTCAACGGAGCTTCAACGAAAACGATAATATTCGAGCCGAACATGACGTCCGTTGAAAATAAGTACCTTTCAAGGTGTATTATGTGGTATGGTTTCAAGTTTCAAGTAACTTTTAAAACGAAACTGACGGCATAATATTTTTTCGTTACGTCACAATTTCTGCCAGTTACTCCTTTTTGCCAGTTTACTACGTATATACCAGAAGCCGCGTTAACACATTATCTGCTTAATTCTTAGCGAAAAGTATGCAAACGCTTCTTTATGCTACACTAATCCTGTGTGGCAAACGCTCGGGTGCGTGCAAAAAATATCTTGAGTGTAGACACCCTTACCGACCCTTATTTTACGATGTTTTCGAAACAATAGAGATGCACATCGAACGCACAGGTGCGGCGCGCCGCACTCGAAGAAAGATATGTAAATTGTAAGGACGCGCATACGCGCCGTCAAGCACCTGGTGAACGTCCGAAAACGCGCATGTGCGTCTGCCGCGCCTAATGTATTAAAGAACTTCGTTCAAAAAACTTCACTCCTAAACATCAAAACACCTACACTTTTACAACCCAATAAGAGAAAGTCCCACTAAACCGGGCGATATGGTCACCAGCGTCAACCTAATTAGAGTAGGTACGTATTTATCTAATTAATTAGTGTGGCCACATTATACACTAAAACTGACAATTCCACGCTAAAATCGATAACTAATGGGGTAAACTGATACTTGAGGGAGTGTGCGATAAACCCAGAAATTGCGTGTTCATTATCGTGTAACTAATTTGGCGCTGTTTTCGCTGTGTTACAACACAAATTTTATATTTCCTACCCGAGCTACGGTAAACATAACGCCTTTATTACCCGAAAGGCTGAACCGTAAAGTACACTATTGATTCGCCTGTTATAAGTCGCAATAGAGGGCGAGTCAAAGCCATTAATCGGGCACAAATCCAGACACCAGACTGCTATTGAGAATGAACACTAACGACCATAATTGCACCTACCGTTGTTTGCCTCTGCATCACCCAAAGGTTGACTGGTAGAAAAAACCTATGGTATTAAATCCGCCACTGTTCATTCGTGTGTTTGAAGTATTCAATAAATAAATAACATTTGACCTTGTGAAGGCCGCAGGAATCCGCTGGATGCGGGAAGCACAGATCCGGTCGAAGTGGCGGTGCTTGGAGGAGGCCTATGTCCAGCAGTGGACGTCTTTCGGCTGATATGATGATGGTGATGAAGAAAGAACACTTCGCCCGACCCCGGGTAGAACTCGGAACACCACATTCAACGGTCCCACCTGCAATTACCAGACTAACGTGCCAGCCAAACTTTATAAATTACCCCAAAAGTAATATAAAATTCTCTTCCACCAAGCTTCACCTGTCACATTTCATTACATTTTAATTTCACTATTTTGAACACTCTTCAAATTACACCATCCTTCAGTGTAAGGCACCTGTCCCACCGCCCACGAAGAAGCTACTAGCTATCAACGATTTTCTCGCTCAAAATACGTACACAAGATCGTAGGTTCCGTGTAAGTAAAAGATATACATCCTTAATATAGTTCTTCTGTACGTGTGTTTGCCGATTTGGATGAAATTTTGTGCATATGGGTTCCTGGATGGTTTGAAAACACAATTGGACCCGGTAGGTGGCGCTGCTAAGGCGGTACGAAGTTCGCCGGGTCCGCTAGTATAATATATAATATTACTAGGTTTTGCCCGCGGCTTCGCTCCCGTTAATTTCGAATAGCGGTTTAGGGCGTGAAAAGGTATCAAGCAAACAAACTTACTTTCGCATCTATAATACTATAGTTAGGAGGATGAAAAACCGGTCCATCGACACACTACGACTCACAAAATATGTTAGGTACTTAAATAAATAAATAATCAAAAAAACTCTTTAACACACTACTAAAGTTGCTGTAATACAATAATTCAATCATGATTCGAAAGACACGTGGCGCCATCTATTATCATAAGAACGTTATTGTTGTTTTCCTCGGGAAAAATACTTTTTCGGGATGAAAGGTACCCTATGTATGTTTCTGTACACCTGACAACGTATGTGAAAAATTGCAGGATGATCGGTTTAGTGGTTTAGGCATGATAAAAGATAAATGATTTTTATTTCTGTAAGTAGGTTTGTACAAACACTTTTACAAGTCAATCATGTTTTTTTTTTTTTAACTAGATGAGGTCGGCGTTTCCTATTTGACTACTCTGAGAAGAAAGGCCGAAACAAACTGAGAGGTCACAGTCTCTTATAAAGTCCAGACATAATCTTGGTCACTTCATGTGAAGACCATGTAGATTGGCGTCTGAAATGGTCTTTTGAGGAAAGAACCACACAGATTGAGAGGACCTGTCCAGTCAGTGCACGCATTTGTCAGTAATCGATGAAAAGGTAACAAACAAACAAACAAACAAACTTACTTTCGCATTTATAATATTAGTTAGGATTAGTTGATCTCTGACTGTTCACACCGCCAGCAAGTACTCGTTTGTCATAGGTAGTGACAAGACCTATCAAAGAGAGTACTCGCTCAGCGACGCTTTCTTCGCGGGCAGAACACTCGCTCAGCGACCCTCGCTTGGCAGTTGGCGGGCACAGCAATACAATACGTAGGTATACCAGCGAGTAATCGCTCGTCGCCGTCGCGACTTGCAGCTCGTCGCTCGCCAACTCGTTTCTAGTTGCTAGCTCTGCTCGCTTCTCGTTAACCGCCGACGGTGGGACAGGTGCCTTCAGTGTAATTCCGTGGGGTATACGAATGACGTCACTTGTCATGTCCGTCACCCACATAGGCTTTAAACGCAAGGCTTCAAAAGCTTTATATCCCAGAGGATTAGTTTTAATATGGAAGTCGAATTAGGTAGGTTTATTTAATTTACGGGGTCTGCCTAGTGAGTTTGTTAAATAATACTTGAAAAACTAAATTACCTTATTGTGGGCTACAGTAGGTTATATGCTCAATAAAAATCTTAATTTCATTCATTCATTCACTAACATTCACGATAGAGGAGTCCGTGGCTACGTAATAACAGCCGCACGGGCCGATCCATCAGGTTAAGCTACGCTTGCCGCGGTTGGTCTGTGGATGGGTGGTCACCCATGTATCTTTTCATACCGAGACTCCTCCGTGCCTCGGAAAGTACGTTAAGCCGTTGGTCCCGGCTGTCATTCCAGGAACTTTGACAGTCGTTACGGGTCGTCAGAAGCCCGAAAGTCTGACAACCAGTCTTACCAAGGGGTATCGTATTACCCAGTAACTGGGTTGTGGAGGGCAGATGTCAGAGTCAGTCGCTCCATGTAAAATACTGGCATTCAGCTGCGTCCGGTTAGACTGGAAGCCGACCCCAACATAGTTGGGAAAAGGCTAGGCAGATTGATTGATTCACTAACAGACAACGCACAATCTAAACCAATGGGTCCAGAAACATGCAATTTTGAACTAGTTCCTTATAGAGCAATAACGAAGGATTTTTGAAAATTCAACTAAACTAAACTTTTTCTAAAGGAGTTAAATATGGGATAACAGGTTGATGAAAGTTCATCATTTGTGCCGATAAGAAATCCCAGCCGTGTGGCTTGTAACATAGTAAATAACAAAAACTAGCCAAGTGCGTGTCGGACTACGCACAATGAAGGGTTCCGTAGTAGGAATGAATTTATCCCAAGAACACACTTAATTGTAGTTGAAAAACATGTTCTCCCATACATTCCAACTGCAAATGTAAGTTTGTACGCACAATATTGAGAGATTTACCATGTTATTTTAAGACCATAGACTTCATGTTTTCCTGTATTCTATAGGTATAGAACTATTTTCTGTATTTTTTTTTTTTCAAAATTTTAGGCTCAGTAATTTCAGAGATAAAGGGGGGAATGGTCAATTTTCGTCTTTTTTCTTAAATAACTTTTAAACAATTTATTTTAAAATTATTAAAAAAAAAAACATATTTGAGACCCTCACAGTAAGCCCTTTCATCTCATTTCAGTATGAAAAACTTTTTTTTAAATTTTCGTATTTGCTTTATTTACGTTACACGTCCGTGTCTGGGTGAATTGAAACGTGTACCATATTTCAACTTAATCGGTCCTTTACATTCGGAGCAAATTGGCTACGACAGACAGACGGACAGACAGACAGACATACGAGTGATCCCGTAAGTGTTTCGTTTTTTTTCCTTTTGAGGTACGGAACCCTAAAAAGGCAAAAAAATCACGTTTGTTGTATGGGAGCCTCCTTAAATATTATCCGTACCTCATACGGAACCCTAAAAAGATATATGACGGACAAATTAACTAGCTACTGGTATCAAATAAGCCTGAGGCATATTTCATCACCAATCCTTCTCAACGGCCTCAAACAAAAATACAATTTACTCAAATAATTAGGTCAGAATTAAGTAAATAATCAAGTTAGGTAAGTAATCTCGTTAGGTAAAATGGTGGCCCTTTAAAGCGGGCGTAAAGTGTAACGTAGAGCAGATTATAGCCAGCCGATTGACGAGCGCGGAATAACAATAGACTCGGCCGTTTCGAATTTGTGTTTTCGTCAAGGCTGTTCGTGATTTAATAGGAATTTGATGCTTTAATTAAATAGTAGCTACATTAAAATTGTTTATGTATATTAAAAAAAAACCGAATGAATTGAAATAAAGTCTGTAGAATGATGATAAGAATAAAAACCTGAATGAAACTTTTATTTATTTTTACAAATATTGAATTGATTACAACTCAACAATTCGCAAGATTTAGATCGTGCTTCGAATCGGATATCATAAATATACAATTCTCGACAACCCATTTACCTTTCAACCAATAACAAACTATCAAAGCGACTTCAAATCCCGTTTAAACGAGCTCCTAATAATCTCTACAACATTGACAAAACTTCCTCCACCGAACACTACCGTAACTATGACGTCACAGTGACACGTTGACGTCACGCACCTATTTGCATGTAAATTCATGCCTACACTGCGTTAATGAAACTGTAACACTTGTTAGCTAAGTTTCAGAGATTAACTCAAGATTTAGTTTTGGTTATGTTGACAAAGTAGATTAAGTTGGTGGGTTGGTTTAGCTTTTTTGTTGCGCCACTTCTTCTCCTCAGCTAAAGCACTAGGAAGTGGTGGATGGCGGGCGTTTTGGGGGACTGTCTTATGTAATTTTGACGTTCGAAAAGTGCTGATTCTCAGTCTAGTTTGATTAAATGACTTTTGATTTTTGATTTTGATTATAGAACTAAGTTTTTGGTTCAAAATTTAGCGCGGCCACGTGTCAAAAATGTAACATAATTATCCTAAAGCGTTCCATGCAGATAAGTGTTGTTTTTGTAGATATACGACTCAGACAAGGCGACTAACATAAGGTATTTACAAGGCAGATCTGAGTGGAAACGCCAGGAAGTGACTTATTGGTGATGTTCTCCAGAAAGCTCAGGTACATAGTACTCGCAGCTGGCGTGCGTGTATGACCAGATGTACGTAAAAGAAGCAAAAGGAGTATGTAAGGATCGTAGCAGGGTGTTATGTAGTTTTTGCCTACCGCCATGAGAAAAAGGTGCGAATATGTATTTATGACTTCGACATAAGCCTTCGCTTTCTTTATTCGGTGGGCTCGGTGGTTTCAAGAAGTTTTACAATGGCTGATTTTCTACTAAATATAAATATGTTTTGAATAGGTACTAATACGAATGACAAAGATGATAAATATTTATTTGAACTATATCGATGGTCCCTATTAACAGTGTCAGTTCTGCAAAAAGACAATTGTTCAGTCCCTACTGAAAAGTAGCCTTTTTGCAGAACTGACATTGATTATCATAAAGATATTTTTTTATCGTTAAAACAAACTTTGAACTGCCCTCAGTTCAAAATTTATTTTGGCAATTAATAAAATATTTTTATTGTAATTCGATGTATGTAAAAAAGTGACTATTGGTAAAAAGGATCATGGTCATTTTGGACTATGAAAAAACAGAATTTCGTCCCAAGATGAGAGTGCCACCAAAATGTAGTACATTGTTAATGTAATTATTAGATATCATCAGTTTATTTTTAAAAGCTGGGGAAGTATAGATATTTTATATCTTTATAAATAACTTTGCTTTATCAGAACGCAGTATAAAATATTGATTTTGAACGCATCTGTAATTATTAACGTTACTAGAGAAGTCCATACTTTCGAATCGATTTTATTTTTTTATCGAAATGAAATCCCTGGCAATGTCAGCTGTTAAAGTAATGATTTAACATCTAAAAATCGATACTGCATAAAATTAATTGATTACGCGGCCTCCCTATTTTTGACAAGTACACAAAAGAAAGATTGACATTGACAGTTTTCTGCGCAGACCGTGTTTTAGTTTCGGCGATGACTGTGTTCTGTGCGATTTTATTTTCCTGAATTTCTGATATTTTGCATTGCTTACGGACACCGATAGGATCTCCAAATTCAGAGAGCCGCAGATTAATAATATACCACCTAACCTCAAAAAACATATTTCTTAATTACTTGACTCTCCCATCTTTTAAAAATATAATAAAGGCTGTACTTAGTTACATATATATATAGGCAAATGAAACAACGTTTGTTTCATCAAGGGACGTTTTACTAGTCCAAGCATGTTAGAAGCGTGGCCATGATTCTTTATATCCGACATTGTTAATAGGGACCATCGATATGTAGATAGTGTACACATTGAGATATATTACATTCAGCGGACCCAAAGGAGCTGATACGATTGGAAGCAGCCTTCTTTGTGCTAATCTGCATAATAAAACCAATCGTGGCAATTGTCAATATATTTATTACAATTCGTAAAAACGGACAAGAAAAAGCCAACAAGTACACATCAAGACAAAATACACTACACACCGAAAATTATAATTAAAACAAAACCTAATAATCCCGCAGGCCGGCTCATTTAAAAGCCAGATAGTTATCTAAACGAATTCCTTCCTTCCCCTCTGTTTTTTTGTCAGTCACCCAATTTCTTGTCTTGTTAATTGTGAGAGATGGCCCGATAACCCTAATGCGACGATTTGACGCTACGTTTTTTTGGCCGACAGTGGACGGACTTTTTTGTTGTAATTCAGTTACTTATAGTAATGTAGTTTAATAAAGTTTTTTTTTTTTTGTTTTTTTATAGCTGTTAACTTAATTATTCTTTCGTGAAAAATTACTTAATTGTTACTGCGCTTATTACTTATTTATTACATACCACCCATTGAATCTTCTTATTTATCTCATGGAAATAAAACCTGGTACATACCTGCAACAAAAATAAACAAAATTAGACATGACTAAATTACAAATCTACCTGACTGAAATTTTGAAACAAATTATAAAACTCCGTGAGGAGATTCTGATGTTGATTTGGCCTTAATATTACCATAACATCTTAAAAAATAGGTACTTCCTAAGTAGATATTAGAATCTACTAACAATAAAGTCATAAGCCTGTAATCAAAAATGCAACCTTTTGCATTCATGATTACAGACTTTCGAGATTAACATTAAGAATAATTTATTGGTCCATTGTTACAAAATAAATTTCAAAAATTGACAGAATTTGTCATTAAATAAGAGTACCTAGTGAAATAACAAGATTAAAGATAATAAATAACAAGTTATGGTACAGTGCAATTGCTCCCTACCAATTGCACTTCTTGTTTCTCAGTATCCAAGAAGATACACAGGGTGTTAGTTTAAACGACGGACATACTTTAAGGGAGTGTAGTACCTACGTACTCATGAAAATTAAAACAACGTTTACTATAGACTCTTTGTCGTTTAACCCTGTATTACAGTGTTTGACAGTTACAGGCTCATTCGTCAAACACAGACTCAAACAAAGCATTTATTGCAATTAAACCAATTATATGCACTTTAGAATGTGTCAAGGGACCGGTCAGTCGGAAATATGAAGCTAGTTGCCCATCCCAAAGCGTAGCAGGCTCCTAAGGAGAAGAACCGGCAAGAAACTCCTCATAAAATGCTCAATAATCAGAAATAAAAAAAAAAAATTGGTGACGTTTACCCTGAAGGCGGAGACTGACTTGCAGCGTTTGTTTGTAATATATCGAGTTTTTGTAACGCGTTACACTAGTCAGTGCAGCGAGCCGAGCCGAGGCGAGCCGCTCGGTGCGAGCGTCGGATCCTTCACTCGACTGTCGGCTTATTCGTGAATTCCTTTGAAACGGGTTTACAGGAGTCAGTGCAGCGAGCCAAACCTCTCGATGCGAGCCGCTCGATACGAGCATTGCAAGCGCTTGTTTACAAACAAGTCAATGCAGGTTGACAAGTTTTTGATGGGTAACATCTTTTCTCTCACTTTCCTGCAATCTCAATCTGCCGAGCCTTTTCCCAACTATGTCGGCTTCCAGTCTATCCGGATGCAGCTGAATACCAGTATTTTACATGAAGCGACTGCCTATCTGACCTCCACAACCCAGTTACTGAGTAATACGATGCCCCTTGGTAAGACTGGTTGTCAGACTTTCGGGCTTCTGACGACCCGTAACGACTGTCAAAGATCCACGAGTGACAGGCGGGACCAACGACTTAACGTGCTTTCCGAGGCACGGAGGAGTCTCGGTATGAAAAGATGGTCTCATCCACAGACTAACCCCGGCAAGCGTAGCTTAACCTAATGGATCGACCCGTGCGGCTGTTATAACTTAGCCACGAGCTCTTCACTTTTCTACAATCTGTGGGAGTGATTTCGTGAAAAGGGACGGAAGTGTGTAACAGGAAGCCGGAGAAGCGCGCGCTATTTGATTTGACCAATGAGCGCGCGACGCTAGTTAGCCGTCAGATGGTACCAACTCAAACAGATGTCAGATGTTACACATCTTAGACTACTGTAAGGCCCGCTCGTTTTTTTTTTCTACTTCTTCCAATGACAATAAATAAAATTAATGAAGCAAACACAACCTCTATGTCCGGCATTCTGAATAAAAATGGAGCGCGCCTGAGCCATGCGCTCGAAGCGAGCGTTCACCACGTTTAGTGTATCGCCGTTTTGTAATAAGAAATGGAGCGCGCCTGAGCCATGCGCTCGAAGCGAGCGTTCACCACGTTTAGTGTATCGCCGTTTTGTAATAAGAAATGGGGCGCGCCTGAGCCATGCGCTCGAAGCGAGCGTTCGCCGCGTCTTGTGTATCGCCGTGTTCTAACCAAGCACGGCGCACGGCTCTAATGATGCATCACAAACAAACAAACATACATTGCAAGTCAGTCTCCGCCTTTAACGAAACCCTTTCTATAGACTTCACAAAAAAATCTAAACCTACCCACAAAGTAATCACAGTGTGTGTACTTTATTTTAGTAACATTTAGTAACATTTCGCTTCTGACCTCTTTAGCCATTGTTTGCCACCCGGGTTACATGAAGCCCCACATCTTATTGATTCTGCCGCCACGGACTAAAACCTAAGTAAACATCAGGATTATATAATCTGTTTCTCTTTATAGTGTTATTGGGGCATGAATTTTGGTTGAAAAGTAGGGCTCTAAATTGGATTTATCTACACTCATAATATCGAACAGTTCTTGACTAAGCAATTCTGGGTGTATTAAATGGCGATTAATGCTTCAAAGGGATACACAGCAGCATTTCGTTTGCTACTGACAAAAATGTCATAATGAAAAGGAGCCAAAATCAACTTAATAGTAAAAATATATATAATCAGCAAGTTATCATCAACTCACAATTCCGCGATTATAATATTTATTGAGATTATGAGCTTATGTCAATAAAAACTTGACATCAAAGAAGAAGAGATGTGTGAGCTGTGAAGTCCAAAGCGCTACACCGCGTGAATGCTACGACGTAGCGGGTATGCTACAAGGCTACGCGCTGCTACGCTTCTCGTAGCGTAGCTCGCCGTTTTCAGCCTTCGGATAACGTATATTAAACCGAAGTAGTTGATATAATAGTATTATCAAACAGGAAGTCAGGAAAATGTCGTGAGGAAGGTTTTGAGTATAAATGTGGATGGATATAAGAATAGAGGAATTATCAAACAGGAAGTCAGGAAAATGTCGTGAGGAAGGTTTTGAGTATAAATGTGGATGGATATAAGAATAGAGGAATTATCAAACAGGAAGTCAGGAAAATGTCGTGAGGAAGGTTTTGAGTATAAATGTGGATGGATATAAGAATAGAGGAATTATCAAACAGGAAGTCAGGAAAATGTCGTGAGGAAGGTTTTGAGTATAAATGTGGATGGATATAAGAATAGAGGAATTATCAAACAGGAAGTCAGGAAAATGTCGTGAGGAAGGTTTTGAGTATAAATGTGGATGGATATAAGAGTAGAGGAATTATCAAACAGGAAGTCGGGAAAATGTCGTGAGGAAGGTTTTGAGTATAAATGTGGATGGATATAAGAGTAGAGGAATTATCAAACAGGAAGTCAGGAAAATGTCGTGAGGAAGGTTTTGAGTATAAATGTGGATGGATATAAAAGTAGGGGAAGACCAATGAAACGGCGGAAGGACTGTGTGAAAGATGGTATGGCAATAAGGGGTGACTACCGAGATGACAACTAATAGAGAAGTATGGAAGAGAATAATTGTTGTGCCGACCCCAAATAAATTGGCATAAGAGCAAGAACAGCCCATTTCTTATTTTATCACCTTATACAGGCATGAGGAACAGGTGCAAAGTTCACTCGTTCTCCATAGAAAAGGGAGGATACTCCGACCAGATGGGTGTCGTATCTGGTGGGCTACTGCCCGACGATTGATATCGGGACGTTGTATACTGGGTGTTTTTATTTTCCGTCTTGAAAAAACTAGGGTATAATAGGTGTTCCATATTATGGGTTTTTTTTTGCGTAGTGTATCACTGACTACAAACTAAAAATTGACACACATATGTACAAGCACAAAACAAAAGACAGCTTTAAAGAACATAACTATTATTTTCTTCAAAATTGAATTTCGATATTTTATGACGATCTATAAAGTTTTTTCAAAAATATATAAAAATAAACTAGGTATGCCATAACCTTTAACTCCATTCTCCTATTATACCCAATTTTTTTCAAGACGGTAAAAAAATCATCCAGTAAATTCTGCATCGCGCAAGCAGAGTTCACCAACTCTGCTTGCGCGATGCAGAATTTTGCGTGATGCATAGTTATTATGTGGCGAAGTAGATGCCGCCACAACCTACTTGCTTCGAATTTCCTCACAACGAAACATTCATATTTCCGCTGGTTTCTCTTAAAAGTAGCCCCTTCCAAGATAAAATACTCCACGTAAGGAGGCCGCAATATAGTCGCACGTACAAACAGCAAAGTCAAAGCAACTTCAATGTGCACACATGACCGCGAGCGAGCTGTGACGAAAGGCGGGGTGCCAGTGCAAGCGCAGCAGATGAACCATATCATAAAAGCGCTCACTCTTATGGGATTACATATTTTCGTCACGTGAAATCGGCATGAATAATGTGTGATATGGATAACGCGAAAGGTAGTATCCGGCAGTAGTACACTCGCAATCGCCAGTGTACCTAATCACGCTCTGACACACTGGCGATTTGCGAGTGTATAAAATTTCTGTACGTAGCGAGCTCGAGTCGATCAAAGTCCGCAGCGAATGACTCTTTAAGAAAGTTTCAGTCATCATCCTGACTATCGCACAAGGTTCTTCTCCTTCTTCGTCCTATCGATGATTCTATTTCCATATTTTAAGTCAATATTTTATGAACCATAGAATTTTTCACAGATTTCATCCTTACTGGCAAAAAATTAAGTAATTTCCAAGTTATCATTATCATAACGGTCGACCGTCTTACCTATAAACCTCACTAACATAGTGAAGTTCAAGATGACAAAACAATGGACAACTTTCAACGAGACTGTTATGATTTGATATCTATTTTAAGCCTACACTGAGACCCGACTCCAACCATTTACGCGGTCTCAAAAGCGGTCGGCTCAGCTAAGATTGAGCCTCCAAGACACTGCCTCCAGCGATGAATCCAAATGAACGTTTGACTAAACGTTGGAACGACCACCAACGTTTGGACAAACTTTTGTGCAACGTTGGCGTTAGTTTCAAACAGTTTGGTGGCAGTTAGATTCGTGGTTTGATTAGCTAAGTTTAACGTTAGTGATTTGATCTTTACTAGTTTGTCATTTTCAATTTCAAATCAACGTATCAATACAGGACATTCTTCTTAAATAACTGGTTTATAATTACGTGGAAACATCCAAGTCTTCCATCCTTGTATTTACATGATTATTTTATTTCAATTATATATGTACCTCAAATGAGAGCCATGCCGTCATTTGAGTTTTTAAGAGCTCATAAAAAGTAGGTAGGTAGAGGTACCCATGCTTACATGCTCTTAAGTAAAATGAATAACATGGTTTACCCTATTATTTTTCGCCTCGACTCTACAATTTTCAAAATTAAGTTCGGTACTGTAAAAAAATGGACTGTCTCTTAGTAGCGTTTTTTCTGTAAGTAACGACCGCCCGCGCTGTTTCACTTAGCGTTCATTCTTTTTGCTCGGCTCCTGAGGGTCGTAGCGTGATGTTAAATAGCTTCCTCAAGAATTGGTCTATCATACGTAAAAAAAAAAACAAATCAGACTGGTAGTTCCAGAGATTACCTCTTACATATACAAACTTACAAACATATCTCTTTATAATATTAGTATAGATTATACTGCATTCAGTTAGTTATTCCTGAAATCGTCACTCTTTTTCCTACCTTAAATCAATTCAAAATCACTGGTTCGACAGTAACGTAATTTTATTCCTCGTCGAATGAAATGCAAGTTCAAGGCAAAGACTGTAGTTGCGTTACGAGCACATTAACCTAGTTTATCCGTGGACTGTCACAGCATTACAGCGTGAGGTGACGACATGTACACTTGCAATGTTTTGTAAGAATTTGTTATATTTACGTTTGCACTGAAATACCTATCAGTTTAGTAAAACTCAAACAGAATTCTTGAAAAAAAAAAAAAACACTAAATAACAATGAGGATTACTAGGTGGACTAAAACTAGTCGACCTCGTAATTACTTTATCACACTAAGGTTGAAAGTCTATGTTTTTACGGTTCCGTACCTCAAAAGGAAAAAAACGGGACCTTTATAGGATCACTCATGTGTCTGTCTGTCCGTCTTTCACAGCCAATTTGCTCCGAATCTAATGGACCGATTAAGTTGTTTGGAACACGTATGTATTTCTGTAACCCAAACACGGACGTGTAATGAAAATTAATGAATTTTGAATACGGTCAATTTTGAGGGGCAAATAAGAAAATAATAAAAAAACATTTGCAACTGTACTGTGCGATATATCAAATGAAAGAGCTTACTGTGAGGGTCACAAATATATATTTTTTTTTATAATTTTAAAATAAACTGTTTTAAAGTTACTTAAGAAAATTGACGAAAATTGACCATTCCCCCCTTTATCTCCGAAACTACTGAGCTTAAAATTTAGAAAAAATAAATACAGAAAATACTTTATATTTAGATATTTACCATGTTATTTTAAGACCATAGACTTCTTATAGGTGTTCCTGTAATCTATAGCTATAGAAGTATTTTCTGTATTTTTTTCAAAATTTTAAGCTGAGTAGTTTCGAAGATACAGGGGGAGGGGGAACGGTCAATTTTCGTCAATTTTCTTAAGTAACTTTAAAACGGTTTATTTTAAAATTATAAAAAAATATATATTTGAGACCCTCACAGTAAGTGACACAGTGACACATCAAATGAAAGGGTTCATTTGATGTGTCACACGGTTGAGTTCGCAAAAGATTTTTTTCTTATTTGCCACCCAAAATTGACCCCCATATTCAAAATTCATTACATTATATTATTTACATTACACGTCCGTGTTTAGGTCACAGAAATACATACGTGTACCAAATTTCAACTTAATCGATCCATTAGATTCGGAGCAAATTGGCTGTGACAGACGGACAGACAGACAGACACATAAGTGATCCTATAAGGGTTCCGTTTTTCCTTTTAATGTACGGAACACTAAAAAAGCAAGTGCTCAAAATACGTACTAAGTCAAAAAACTATAGGTAGTGATAGTCCACAATAAATCTAAAAAAAGGAAATTCAGTTCTAAACTGAAAATAAAATAAACATAAACATGAAATGAATAGCTTAGGCCATAACCATACAATCGTATTACAAAAAAGCTGAACCGCATATATTAAATCCAAATACGAAACTGTAACATCAAATCGTGAAATTTCAGTACATTGCAACATTTATTATTCCATTTCCATTACAGAGTGAAAATAACAGTTGTCATAATAAATCCAATTAACTGTTACAGTAAAAACAATAGTTAGGTACCTAAATTCACACTACAGAAACGAACTTTTATTTCAGTACTCGTAATCATCAAAGTCAAAGTTTTATAGAAAACCGTAACTGCTGCCACATATTGTTACAAAAACACGTTTTTCCCTTTAATCCACGAAAAAAGTACTTAACATAATTTATTTCTAGGCTGATTCCCTGATCCGAACACAAAAGAGACTATTAAAAGGCTAATTTCGGAACGCATTCATAAACGTCGTCGGTTACCGTGAACGTTCTATATTCAAATTTTAAACGTGAAACGCGCGGAAATTTTCATTCGACGCTTAACTTTGACAGTGTAAACACGTCTCTCTAACAAATATGAAAGTTTTAAATGTTGGAAAATTAATTAGATACAGTGAGCGCAACTTAGTTCGGATTTTGTATGAGTATACGCGTGTCTGTTTGTCTTTAGAGATTTAATTGGCTGTTAAAGGAATAATGTGGGGACCGCTTAGCAGTTAATAATAAGGCCTAAAATACAATATCTGGCTGATATATTCCGCCTTTATTATTACTATTAGTTTCTCCCCTTGTTGACTTCTGTCAAACATTCCTTATATTTAGTTTTTATTTCATGTTAATGTCTCCTCTGGTGTATATCAACAAGTAGCAGCAATAAAAGGTCGTGAGCGAACATAAATAACATCTAAAGATTCAATAAGTGAATAGGATCTCCGTTGTGAGAGTCACAAATCTTGAATCGGATTGGCTGTGAAAATAATAAAAAAATCGAGGCGTTTCGATTTTCGTAGTTGTCGTGTTTGTTTGTGTTAGCTCTTTCAGTTTAGTTGATTGATCTTGTTTACAGGTCGTGTCCTCTGACCCGTCCGATGTCATAGCAATTGACCTATTATTTTTTTAATGACCTACTTTCGCCGTTTTGTGTCCGAGTCTGACTTCCTGCGTCCCTCGTTGGTCTAGTAGTAGCAAGTGCGGCTGCTGTGATACTAAAGTCTCAGGTTCAATTGTTAGGTACGGCAGTAGGTATTCATAGGATTTCTGTCAGGTTTCCAGTACTTAGCCGCCTGGAGTTTGTTACTGAGACCGGTAACTGGCAATCATTTGAATCCACTACACCCGGCGAAACATAGGTAGGTAAATACAGCTCTATGTTTGTACACCTATTAATCATTATATCGTCTCGTACTCTAGAACTAATAAAAATCCTTCAACCAAGACAGCCCCGCTTTAACAACATATAACACTCACTTTATACCAATAAACTCATAGACCTAAACTTTTCTATCTCAACTAAAAACCTGAAGTGGCCCCCATTCATCCAACTACCACCTACATCATAAAAGTGGCCCCACTTAAACCGTTTATTTTCCTTCCTGTATGAAAGGGGCCATTAAATTATAAAGGGCCCCCTTTATCATAACATACACGAAATTTTAAACTCGACGCCTTTTACAGACTGCCTTTAAATGAGGAGATAAATATCGTGGAGTTTTGTGTACTTGAGTTAAGTATGGGTGACATTTTATGTTGATAGGTATTCAGCTGCATCCAGTTAGACTGGAAGCCGACCCCAACATAGTTGGCAAAAGGCTGAGCAGACGATTATGAGGTATGCATCTGTTAGGCAAATAAACAAACTTTCTTCTTCTTCTTCTACTCAAGCTAGTTTTTATTAGAATCAATTGGCATGGCTCTTCGGTTAGTAGATTAAGCTTCATTTACTACGTATTCCTGAGCTAACATAGCAAGCTATCGTGTTGTCCACTACGTGACTGGGTTATGCAGATCAGATAGGCTGTCGCTCCATGTAAAACACTGGTGGTCAGCTCCATCCGGTTAAACTGTGAAGCCCATCCCAACAGAAATGGCAAAAAGCTAGGCAGATGAATGATTTCTGAGATAGCCTCTTCTTGGCTTATTAGCACCATATTATGTATCATAAATCACGTTTGTATTCAGTACAAATACAAGTTTTCCAAGAACATTTTCTCGGTCTACAAATAGACGGAAAGTTCGGAACCGAACCGGTCCGTATCAACTCAAGGCCCTCAATAGACGGAAAGTTCGGAACCGAACCGGTCCGTATCAACTCAAGGCCCTCAATAGACGGAAAGTTCGGAACCGAACCGGTCCGTATCAACTCAAGGCCCTCAATAGACGGAAAGTTCGAAACCGAACCGGTCCGTATCAACTCAAGGCCCTCAATAGACGGAAAGTTCGGAACCGAACCGGTCCGTATCAACTCAAGGCCCTCAATAGACGGAAAGTTCGGAACCGAACCGGTCCGTATCAACTCAAGGCCCTCAATAGACGGAAAGTTCGGAACCGAACCGGTCCGTATCAACTCAAGGCCCTCAATAGACGGAAAGTTCGAAACCGAACCGGTCCGTATCAACTCAAGGCCCTCAATAGACGGAAAGTTCGGAACCGAACCGGTCCGTATCAACTCAAGGCCCTCAATAGACGGAAAGTTCGGAACCGAACCGGTCCGTATCAACTCAAGGCCCTCAATAGACGGAAAGTTCGGAACCGAACCGGTCCGTATCAACTCAAGGCCCTCAATAGACGGAAAGTTCGGAACCGAACCGGTCCGTATCAACTCAAGGCCCTCAATAGACGGAAAGTTCGAAACCGAACCGGTCCGTATCAACTCAAGGCCCTCAATAGACGGAAAGTTCGGAACCGAACCGGTCCGTATCAACTCAAGGCCCTCAATAGACGGAAAGTTCGGAACCGAACCGGTCCGTATCAACTCAAGGCCCTCAATAGACGGAAAGTTCGGAACCGAACCGGTCCGTATCAACTCAAGGCCCTCAATAGACGGAAAGTTCGGAACCGAACCGGTCCGTATCAACTCAAGGCCCTCAATAGACGGAAAGTTCGGAACCGAACCGGTCCGTATCAACTCAAGGCCCTCAATAGACGGAAAGTTCGAAACCGAACCGGTCCGTATCAACTCAAGGCCCTCAATAGACGGAAAGTTCGGAACCGAACCGGTCCGTATCAACTCAAGGCCCTCAATAGACGGAAAGTTCGGAACCGAACCGGTCCGTATCAACTCAAGGCCCTCAATAGACGGAAAGTTCGGAACCGAACCGGTCCGTATCAACTCAAGGCCCTCAATAGACGGAAAGTTCGAAACCGAACCGGTCCGTATCAACTCAAGGCCCTCAATAGACGGAAAGTTCGGAACCGAACCGGTCCGTATCAACTCAAGGCCCTCAATAGACGGAAAGTTCGGAACCGAACCGGTCCGTATCAACTCAAGGCCCTCAATAGACGGAAAGTTCGGAACCGAACCGGTCCGTATCAACTCAAGGCCCTCAATAGACGGAAAGTTCGGAACCGAACCGGTCCGTATCAACTCAAGGCCCTCAATAGACGGAAAGTTCGAAACCGAACCGGTCCGTATCAACTCAAGGCCCTCAATAGACGGAAAGTTCGGAACCGAACCGGTCCGTATCAACTCAAGGCCCTCAATAGACGGAAAGTTCGGAACCGAACCGGTCCGTATCAACTCAAGGCCCTCAATAGACGGAAAGTTCGGAACCGAACCGGTCCGTATCAACTCAAGGCCCTCAATAGACGGAAAGTTCGGAACCGAACCGGTCCGTATCAACTCAAGGCCCTCAATAGACGGAAAGTTCGGAACCGAACCGGTCCGTATCAACTCAAGGCCCTCAATAGACGGAAAGTTCGGAACCGAACCGGTCCGTATCAACTCAAGGCCCTCAATAGACGGAAAGTTCGGAACCGAACCGGTCCGTATCAACTCAAGGCCCTCAATAGACGGAAAGTTCGAAACCGAACCGGTCCGTATCAACTCAAGGCCCTCAATAGACGGAAAGTTCGGAACCGAACCGGTCCGTATCAACTCAAGGCCCTCAATAGACGGAAAGTTCGGAACCGAACCGGTCCGTATCAACTCAAGGCCCTCAATAGACGGAAAGTTCGGAACCGAACCGGTCCGTATCAACTCAAGGCCCTCAATAGACGGAAAGTTCGGAACCGAACCGGTCCGTATCAACTCAAGGCCCTCAATAGACGGAAAGTTCGGAACCGAACCGGTCCGTATCAACTCAAGGCCCTCAATAGACGGAAAGTTCGGAACCGAACCGGTCCGTATCAACTCAAGGCCCTCAATAGACGGAAAGTTCGGAACCGAACCGGTCCGTATCAACTCAAGGCCCTCAATAGACGGAAAGTTCGGAACCGAACCGGTCCGTATCAACTCAAGGCCCTCAATAGACGGAAAGTTCGAAACCGAACCGGTCCGTATCAACTCAAGGCCCTCAATAGACGGAAAGTTCGGAACCGAACCGGTCCGTATCAACTCAAGGCCCTCAATAGACGGAAAGTTCGGAACCGAACCGGTCCGTATCAACTCAAGGCCCTCAATAGACGGAAAGTTCGGAACCGAACCGGTCCGTATCAACTCAAGGCCCTCAATAGACGGAAAGTTCGAAACCGAACCGGTCCGTATCAACTCAAGGCCCTCAATAGACGGAAAGTTCGGAACCGAACCGGTCCGTATCAACTCAAGGCCCTCAATAGACGGAAAGTTCGGAACCGAACCGGTCCGTATCAACTCAAGGCCCTCAATAGACGGAAAGTTCGGAACCGAACCGGTCCGTATCAACTCAAGGCCCTCAATAGACGGAAAGTTCGGAACCGAACCGGTCCGTATCAACTCAAGGCCCTCAATAGACGGAAAGTTCGAAACCGAACCGGTCCGTATCAACTCAAGGCCCTCAATAGACGGAAAGTTCGGAACCGAACCGGTCCGTATCAACTCAAGGCCCTCAATAGACGGAAAGTTCGAAACCGAACCGGTCCGTATCAACTCAAGGCCCTCAATAGACGGAAAGTTCGGAACCGAACCGGTCCGTATCAACTCAAGGCCCTCAATAGACGGAAAGTTCGGAACCGAACCGGTCCGTATCAACTCAAGGCCCTCAATAGACGGAAAGTTCGGAACCGAACCGGTCCGTATCAACTCAAGGCCCTCAATAGACGGAAAGTTCGGAACCGAACCGGTCCGTATCAACTCAAGGCCCTCAATAGACGGAAAGTTCGGAACCGAACCGGTCCGTATCAACTCAAGGCCCTCAATAGACGGAAAGTTCGAAACCGAACCGGTCCGTATCAACTCAAGGCCCTCAATAGACGGAAAGTTCGGAACCGAACCGGTCCGTATCAACTCAAGGCCCTCAATAGACGGAAAGTTCGGAACCGAACCGGTCCGTATCAACTCAAGGCCCTCAATAGACGGAAAGTTCGGAACCGAACCGGTCCGTATCAACTCAAGGCCCTCAATAGACGGAAAGTTCGAAACCGAACCGGTCCGTATCAACTCAAGGCCCTCAATAGACGGAAAGTTCGGAACCGAACCGGTCCGTATCAACTCAAGGCCCTCAATAGACGGAAAGTTCGGAACCGAACCGGTCCGTATCAACTCAAGGCCCTCAATAGACGGAAAGTTCGGAACCGAACCGGTCCGTATCAACTCAAGGCCCTCAATAGACGGAAAGTTCGGAACCGAACCGGTCCGTATCAACTCAAGGCCCTCAATAGACGGAAAGTTCGAAACCGAACCGGTCCGTATCAACTCAAGGCCCTCAATAGACGGAAAGTTCGGAACCGAACCGGTCCGTATCAACTCAAGGCCCTCAATAGACGGAAAGTTCGGAACCGAACCGGTCCGTATCAACTCAAGGCCCTCAATAGACGGAAAGTTCGGAACCGAACCGGTCCGTATCAACTCAAGGCCCTCAATAGACGGAAAGTTCGGAACCGAACCGGTCCGTATCAACTCAAGGCCCTCAATAGACGGAAAGTTCGGAACCGAACCGGTCCGTATCAACTCAAGGCCCTCAATATACGGAAAGTTCGGAACCGAACCGGTCCGTATTAACTCAAGGCCCTCAATAGGTCAAACATCTGTTACTTAATGAAAATATTAAATTCACTGGCTGACAACGCACAGCCTAAACCTCTGGTTCCAAAAGCTTGAAATTTTGCACAAGAATTCCTTATTTGGCGAAAAGATTTTTTTGAAAATTCACCCCATGAAAGGGTTACATAGGGGATGAAACTTTGTATGGAAGTTCGTCAGTTTTGTCGTCGGGAAATCCCATTAGGCTTATGGCTTGTCGTTCAGAAACAAGAAAAATAGCCGATCGTGCATCCAATAGAAGTATTTCAATTCTTTTTATTAACCAGCATTTCAACACCCGTTTCCCCGTTTTCCTGTTTGGACGCGGTTTAAAATTTCACACCGTGTCACCCTCTCCTTCTATTCAACAAGTTAGCGATATAAATGCGTTTTTATACAAGTTGGAATTGGTATTTTTCTTGCTCAAATATTAAAAGGAAGTTTCTCTGGCAACGTTTTATCGGGAGTTTGCTTGGTGTTTTGTGGATAGAATTTTAGCATCCGCTTATATATTTATATTCTGTTTGCCAAGACAGTAATATAGCAATGTTTTTAAGTATTTTTATTGACAAAACAAGCCGTGTGCCCAATGGGATTTTCCATCGGCAAAAATGGCAACCGAACATACAAATTTTCAACCCTTAATTAACCCCTTTAGGGGATGAATTTTCAAAAGTCCTTCCTTAGTGCTCACCTTCGTCATATAGAGTTATTTTAAATTAAAAATACAGTAAATAATTCAATAGCTATAGATTACAGGAAAACCTATAATAAGTATATGGTCTTAAAATAACATGGTAAACCTCTCAATATTGTGCGTATAAACTTACATATTGTAGTTGGAATGTATGGGAGAACATGTTTATCATCTACAAAAAGTTAAAAAAAACTAAGTTTGTTCTTGGAATAAATTCATCCCAACTACGGAACCCTTCATTGTGCGTGGTCTGACACGCACTTGACCGTTTTTTTATAGATAATGATACGGAACTCTTCGTGCATGAGTCCGACTCACACTTGGCCGGTTTTATTAGATATCGATACCCATCGCGTCTGCGGAGTTTAGCTAGCGAATTTAAAATAACCCTGTATGATGCTGTCTTTTTCAGAATTTTTTTAAAAAAAATTTCATGCTTCTAGACCCAGCGGTTTAGGCTGTGAGTCGTGTGTCAGTTAATTAATGAACTAATTTAAGAATTATTTAAGAATTTTTGAATTTAAGAAATTTATTATGAATACTGTACATATTAGGTTGGGGAAAAAGTCCTTTCGCATTATAGTATGTATGAACTTGTAATAATATCTCTTTGGCTATACTATTTGTATCTGGCTGGTTTTGGTATCATTGAAAGTTTAAATTTTAAAGAACATAATTCCAAATTCAAATTAGGAAAATGTGTGATTTTCATTTGTTTTTCGTACCGTCAAGATGAGTGAATCTAATGAAGAAATTCGATACATTTTAAAATTTTACTACAAAAAAAAATAAAAATGCAACGCAAGCCGCGAAAAAAAATTGCGATGTTTATGGACCTAGTGTAGTGTCTGTGAGAGTAGCACAAATTTGATGTCAAAGATGCACGTCGCTCTGGTCGCCCTATTACGGATAAAATGGATGCCATTTTTGAAAAAGTGGAGCAAGATCGGCATATCAGTAGTTACGACGTAGCTGAAGAACTGGAAATTGACCACAAAACAGTTTTGGCGCATTTGAAAAAAACTGGGTACACAAAAAAGCTCGACATTTGGGTACCTCACGAGCTCACTGAAAGAAACCTAATGAACCGTGTACTCATTTGTGATTCTTTATTACGACGTAATGAAACCGAACCATTTTTGAAGAAGCTGATAACTGGTGATGAAAAGTGGATCACGTATGACAAGAACGTGCGAAAAAGGTCGTGGTCAAAGGCCGGTCAGGCTTCACAGACTGTGGCGAAACCCGGGTTAACTCGCAACAAGGTGATGCGGTGTGTGTGGTGGGATTGGAAGGGCATTATTCATTATGAGCTGTTACCACCAGGCAGGACCATCGATTCTGAACTCTACTGCGAACAACTGATGAGATTAAAGCAAGAAGTTGAGAGAAAGCGGCCGGAATTAATCAACAGAAGGGGTGTGGTTTTTCATCATGATAGCGCTAGACCTCACACATCTTTAGCCACTCAGCAAAAATTAAGAGAGTTTGGCTGGGAGGTGTTAATGCATCCGCCGTATAGTCCTGACCTTGCACCTTCAGATTTCAACCTGTTTCGGTCTCTTCACAATTCTTTAGGCAGTGTCAGGTTAACATCACGAGAGGACTGCCAAAACCACTTGTCGCGGTATTTTGACCAAAAGTCCCAAAATTTCTATAGCAATGGGATCATGTCTCTACCTACAAGATGGCAAAAAGTTATCGAACAAAATGGTACCTGCATACTTTAGTTAAATGTAAATAAACTATGTTAAAAAATGTTTTGAATTTTCTTAAAAAATGCGAAGAAACTTTTTCCCCAACCTATTATTATACTTCTCTTTACTTTTCCGTGAACTCCAAAACCATATTTTATTTCTTATTCAATGTCGTTCCAACAAACGAAGTTCAAGTTAGCATGAGAGAAACCAATACTACGCGAAGGGTCAAACGACTTGGTTGAAGCCGTACTAAGACTTAACTTGGTTTTAGTAACTTGGTAAGGTTAAACCAAAGCTAAAATTAATCGTAACGAGAGTTTTCAGTACGTTGATTTTAAATGAAAATAAAACTGCGTTTTACAAGTTTTTAGTGAATACATAAATCTTTCATCGTTTGATTGAAGTTTTTGATCGAGTGATAATGTTATGGACCAGGTGATTAATGCGGGCATTATACATAATGTACGAGCATTATGAATAATGTCTAGCTCTATCGGACGAAGTGATTAATACCATCTTAACTTCATTACTTATCACATTGCACGGTCATTATTATATTGCTACATAATAATTGGGCAATTTGATAATAAAGCTAAATTTGACGCGGTGTGAGGGCGGGGAGAGGCACGCATGGCGTGGCACGCTTTGACCAATCAGAGACCGCCATTCAGCGTGCGGCTCGTGCGGCGGACTTCAAGCGATATTGTTTTTGTTTAGTTATGCATTACAATGCATAACTAAACAAAAACAATATCGCTAAAACCCATCCGCGTCCTTCCGTATTCGCTTACAAGCGAATACGGAAGGACGCGGATGGGTTTTACTTTCGTAACGCAGTGTTAACGCGAGTGTGTTAGGTTAGGTTAGGTTATGTATTACTCCGTCCAAAAGGTAATGGAAAATATGTATAATGCCCGGTCAATTTGATTATTTGAATAATTCTTATCGAATTGCACTCTCATGTTGGCCATTTTTCATAATGACCGGGCATTATGTAAAATGCCCAATTTATCACTTGGTCCATAACAATAACATAATTTTTTCTCCGATACGTGGAATCCAATTCTACTGTCAAGTCTTATCAGTGCCAATACACAATCAGCCAAAAACAATACAGTATACAATCTATCCCAACATTACTAAAACTTCGCTGTACAAAAAAAAAACTTTCTAAACTCTCTTACAAGTTGAACAGAAAATCCAATTTCTTATCTCTCAGAGTCATAATTTAGTAAAAATTCCGACGTCACTCCCAAGAGTATATTATTATGTCGGCAGAGATTTTTTCTCATTTTCTACGTGATGCCGACACACCTTCACTGACGCTGTAAATACAGGAGGATTACATGATACAATCTAGTCATACGGGTGATTTGTTTAACAGAAAAATTAAGTAGAAAGTGGTTGGTAAAGTATGGATGTCCGTTTGTCTGCCCGCGAGATTTTTGTAAAAAAAAATAGACAAAAGACATTACGAGAAGAAATATCACTGCAATGGTGGGTACACATAATTATGTGAAACGTACCATGTAACATACGTTGAAACGAACATGCCGTCCAAATACTCCTATATGAAATGTAACACACGTTGAAACACATTCGCTTTGTTGTTGTGTTACATTTTTCATATTGCATTGCAGGAAAACAGACTTTCAGGAGACAGAGTTTCTCCGAAGGCACGTCTTCGGAGAAACCGTCTGCGTCTTCGGAGAAACATCTGTTTTAGCACTAGAATAAGATTTACTCTCTGTCTGCTAATAAAGTACGGCCACGACATTAGTTGAGCAAGTGTGATAAGTCAATTTACTATTTTGATCGTTCCATATATTCATGTTCAACAGTCGTCGTTTACGTAAGTGCAATGTTGAGATCTTAATGATTTGTTTTATCTCCCACAAAATATAAACTAAACTATACTACACTATACTATTTCTAACAATCTTCAAAATCTAGCCAAATGGTATTCGCTTCGGAGCGATGCTATTTCTACAATCGCTATCGACGCGCATCTTTATGGAAATACTGATCTATGATCACGCTACATTTCGATAGCTTATGTCAACCCCATACATTTTTGCCTTTTCTACTAGCGTCATCGCTAATCAAATGTTACTTTGGCTAGGCCCGCAGCTCCTCTTAATTTTCCAGTCAATCGCTATAACTTTCTTCATATTCTAACAATAAAAAACTCAATAGCTATTCAGCTATACATGTTTCAATCCAATAAAAGTATGAATTTCGTCTAACCCTCAAATGCAAGCGGTGCTTATTTCGAACAAATCTGTTCGTTCAGGGATTCGATGGAAATTGTCAATTCCCATAGCAGACGTTACCTGCATGTGTTGAGAAGTAGGTGTTGTTTTTATCTTGTTTCTTAGGTGAGAAGTTTGATTGTAAGAAAATTTGTAACAACATTTATATGTCTGTATAGGCAGCAGGACCCTACGTTTAATCTGATTGTAAGCTAAAGTTCAACGTGCGTAGTATTTAGTACCTTCCCAATCGTATACCTATGTAAAAAATAGTACCTTAATTGCTACAGCGAAATCTTAAATTATTTTCCAGCAGGACCCTTCGCCGTTTATTTAATCTTAGTTTTATTCAAGCTTCTTGAAAAGCTGAAAATCACGAAAAGATTTGTGTATCGTACTATTAAAAGGTACAATGAACACTCAAGTGCGGATGACAAGAAAAGATCGGGTAGACCACGTTCAATTAGGACTCCAGTGGGCTTAGCACGACCGCTTGTCTATCTCTACGAAGAGTAGACAACTTTTTCTATACATATCTCTACGAAGAGTAGACAACTTTTTCTATACAATGTGACATTTCGTTTCTCCGTTTTTGACATCGCACCGTAGAAATCCTTCTACAATTTGTCATTTTATCTTTCGTTTCTAGCGGTCATTGTCTAGGCCCTTTTTTATGTAGACTATTTCGGAAGAAAGTTTTCTTTCCCAACTGTCTAAATCACGCTGGCCACTGATACTTGTCTAGGGTAGTGAAGACAATTTGCGCAATGCTAAAGACAGTAGCAAATTTTCTACTCGACGGCCGCAAAGTATATACGGTTATCTACAAAATCATAATTTTTTTCCTCTTCTTTGCTTATATCTCGAAAACGGTGCAAAAATAATGATAATTTCGCCTCCCTTTATAAAACAACCCCATAAAACTCTACATGTAGGTAATAATTTTTCATATTTTCCATTAAAAAAAAAAACTCGTTGAGAATCGCATCTTCTCCGGCGCTAGGGGAACGACTTCGCAGTTGTATTTATAAGCGTGACTTAAAGAACTAAAAAAATTTAATAAATAAATGATTATGATTAATATTTGTATAAATTGAGATATAACTGAAAAAAAAATCCTATGAAAAAACAAAGAATTGCGAGTCAAATTATGTAAAAAAAGTGAATTTTGTAAAATAAAAGTGCAATTGACTCTTTCTACTTTGAAAGGTATGAGAGTGATAAAGTCAAGAGTTTTGCTAAGGTGGTACGCAAAAAACAGACACCGTGACATCCTGTTTACCGACGAAAAAAATTTCGATATAGAAGAGAAGTACAACAAATTGAATGATAGGGTGTACGCTACAAGTTCTGCGGAAGCTGGTAATGCCATTCCCCGAGTGCAACATGCTTGGGAGTTTCGTATTTTGGCCCGACTGAAGTTCATTTCTGCGAAAAAGGTGTTAAAAGCAATGCAAAAGTTTACCATGACACTGTTTTGGATCCTATCGTAAAATATCTACCTCAGGCGCTCTTTCTAGGACGGCTGTGGATGTTTCAACAGGACTCCGCACCGGACCACCCAGGCGCGGTTGGAGCTCAACAACATCTACTTGATAAAGCAAGAAGATTGGCCCTCCTCAAGCCCTGACCTTAATCCATTGGATTACAAAATATGGCAGGTGTTGGAGGAGAAAGTCTGCGCTAAGCCTCATAAAAATTTGGAGAGTCTGAAGTCTTCACTGAGAGTAGCAGTGGCCGAATTAGATATGAATATGGTTCGTGCTGCGATTGATGACTGACCGCGGTGACTAAAGGCCTGCATGGCGAATGGTGGGTGGCGGCCATTTTTGAATAAATTTGATTTCAATATTATCGTAAAATACTAACCTTACAAATAAAAACAAAAAATTTTGAAAGTACAGTGTATTTTTTAATGTTATGACCTATTATACTTGTGACAATACTTAAGGACCGAATATGTAGTATTGTTTGCTTATACAAACATACATAGAAACAATATGCGAGATCACGAAAGTTGGCAGAAACTACTTAGAACGCTACGTGCTACAAATTTTACAAATACTCCTAAGCAATCTGCATGTATAGGTATGCTAAACTTATTTAAAACAGAGTTTTCGAAGGGCCAGAACGGACCCAAGATATCGTTTACGATTGATGGGTTTATAACAGTAATTAGAACAATACCTAAAAGTCTAATAAAATGGAATGATAGCATCTTTATTAACATGATGAATGGTCTAGCCATTCACGTTATCCAGCGAAAATAACCTAAAAATGGGCTAATAGCCCCATCAAAAACGTAACAAAACCATTCACCATACAAAAATAAACAGGTACCAGCTTTCCCAACTAAAACTAATACATAATAAACAAAGGACAGTCATCCATCAATCATACCGCGAAAACTCGCGACGCAATAAAAAAAAGTAAAACAGGCATAGACAAATGGCGGCCTCTACAAGAGTTTATCCCTTTAGCGAGGGAGAAAGGACGGGGTCAAACAACTGAATAATTCAAAACGAATATAAGTTCAACAAGTCGGCAGGGTAGGGTTATGTTGGTTGGCGAGTACGATTTATCGATAGTGTCGATGTTTTGTTGAGAATGGAATTTGTTATCGATTTTGAGACTGGAAATATTTTTAGTAATTTTTCGCAGGTTTACCGATAAGAACATGGTTTTTGTCAATTGAAAATTCAAAGCGTCTTGGCTTTACAAACATCGTAATCGCGAAAAAATAACCAACCGTCCCATACTTTTGGGTCGAGTAGGTATTGATTTTTTGTATGACAGTTGATATTTTTTTCGCGATTACCATGTTGGTCCCTTGGAGAGGTGTGCAGTTTGATGGTATGTACCACACTCTTAAACTTGACCACACCTTTCTGTGATATATGCTGTACAACAGTACATACAATTTTTTTTTTTTACATATTTACACCTATTGCTTTCCCAAGCAACAACGGCGAAAACTACTCCAAAATTTAGTACATTTTAAATATAGTACTGTGTAAATTCAAATAAATTCAATCCAGTAGATTTGATATCAAATAAAACAAAAACACCAAAGCTACAATTCAGACGAATGTACAGACGCCAGTACATCAAGCTACCCGAAACTGTCAAATTTTCCTTATCAACCTTGAACCTAATGTTTTAGCGATAAAGGTGAAATTTGACAGACTGTAGTAGCTTGATGTGCTGGCGTCTGTACTAAGATAATGTTTTATGTATTCGAATAAATATTTGCTCATGACTTTTTTATCAGAACAGATTTAGATCAGGCTAAATCGAGTGAGATCGGTATAATTTTATTCGATTTTATACCTATCATATATATTCTTTGCCATTCAACTCTCTTATGAAAATTATATAAGTCTGAATTATTATTATTTATTGAAAGCCTGTGATGTTCCACTGCAAAAACTGCAGGGCAAAGGCCTCCCTACTATCTTTCTACTTCTCTCTGTCTAAAGCTATCTAGGACCAGTTCTTGTTGAAGGAGTCCAAGCTCATCCCGCCATTTCCGTCTGGGCCTGCCGCGATGTCGCTTGCTATTAAGAGGGACCCAATGAGTCGTAAGTTTGACACATTGGTCGTCTGACATGCGGCAGATGTGTCCAGCCCAATTCCATTTTAGCGTGGCAGCTTTCCAAGTGACATCGTTATCTTTGTGATGGAACGGATGATCGTATTCCTAACCCGGTCTGTTAATTTTATACCTAGAATACTCCGTTCCATAGACCTTTGGCTTAGGCAAACTTTGAGAGTCGACTTCTGCTGATTTGTCAAAGACTATATTTGAGAACCATATGTGAGGATGGGAAGTATGCACATGTCAATGAGTCTTCTCTTAAGGGGCAAAGGAAGATCACCCTTTATTAGATCTTTTATGGCACAATAGCTCTTCCATGCATGTATACTCTTTTTAAGGCGTACTGTCAATCGTTTTACACGAGCGGCCTGTGGGTGTCATATACGCGTCGAGCATACAATGCCCTGCGTGTTCAATTTAATAATGCTTTCAGGATGCTGTTGGGACTGCCATGGCGCTGTAGCGCGTCGGGAATGTTCGCGGAGGCTTGCATAGATAGTTTTCACGCTATCGTGCGAAAGAAAGCGGCCTCCTTACTGCAACGTCCGCATGATAGTGAAAACAACATTTTGAAAACGATCGCTGCTAGACCGGACTGTCCCTTCCAGAGTCACTGGGTGGGGACAGTCTTAGGACTGAAATAATAATAAATTAAGTACTTAGTTAAGAAATTATAAAAACTAATAATACTAACCTAGTTACTTAAGTAATATTGTTACTAATACAACTATGGACTTTAGTTTGAAATAACAGTTTAGTTTTATTTATTTATTTTATAGTGCGTCTTGCAACTTCTTTGTTTTGTCTTGCCTGGAATGAAACTATGTGACTAAGATAGAGATACTCATCAACGTATTCAACCTCCCAACCCGCCACAGTACACGCTGTTTGTCATCAACTTGGTTTTTGATATCTGAAGTCCGACCACTAGGAATGCCGTGCTAAGATCGTCTTAGCATCTGAGTCAACTCAGAGGCTGAAGACGAAACGAGGGCAATCTCGTTGGCGTAACGGAGACTAGATAATCTTATGGCTGACCATAATGCTCTTTTCCGTCCAGCGCATTCATTGCCAGCTTTTGAAAGAGTTTCTCCAGCACAGCCGTCAATAGTTTCGGAGACAGCCAGACATCTTGCTTAACTCATTTCTCAATCTGGAAGGACGGTCCCGTCATGGAACTGATTTAGTTCCATAAATTAATTAAATGATAAATAACATTCACAACCACTCTAGGTATATGCGCAAAAAGTAATATAACGATTTTAATGCAATTTGACATACTTACCTGTAGGTGTCTTGGCAGATGATTGTGTATAATATAAAGGGTTATTAACCAGAAGAATTAAAAACATCAGGTTTTAACATCAGCAACGCTTTAAAATCATTATTATTTTAAAAGCTCCGCGGAAAAGCACTTAGTTGTCATGATTTTTAATTTTGCAGTTATGCAGGAGAAAAGCATTCATTATAAAATTAATTTATGGTATGATAGCACTTAGCCTCAACGTACCTAAATATTCATAAAGTAAATACAAACGGCAAGACTAGATTCACCAATATAAATAAAACCGGTCAAAAGCGAGTCGGATTCGCGCACCGAGGTTACCGTACCACCATATTTATTAAAAAAAAAAAAAAAAACTGTACAATTTAGAGAAATAGTTTTATTTTTCCTGTAATCTTTACATAAACTTCTGTCACATAATAATTACAGATTTTTCTTTATGCAAACTTCGGAGATAACTTCGAATTTTTAAGACCCCCTTTCAGTCCTGTTGCAAAAACAAACAAAAAGAAAATTTATTTCTTTCTTATTTGCAAAATAGTTGGGCCTTCTAAAACTATTCCAAATTTCAAGTTGATAGCATTAGTGGTTATTGCGATATCCAGCTGTGACAGACAGACAGACTGAGTCGCACTACAAGAGTTCCTTTTTACCATTTTGGTACGGAACCCTAAAACCAGCTAATATGAAGTCTTCTATAAAGGTATCGATTAAACATCACTGAATGCCAGCAAAATCAATCTTCCTAGCCTTTTCCCGACTATGTTGGGGTCGGCTTCCAGTCAATCGAATGCAGCTGAGTACTCGTACCAGTATTTTACATGGAACATTGCCTATCTTACCTCCACAACCCAGTTACTAGGTAACACAATACCCATTGGTAAGACTGATTGTTGTCAGACTTTCTCGGGTTCCTGTTCTGAAAGCCGGGACCAACGGCTTAACGTGCTTTCCGAAGCAGAGAGGGGTCTCGATAAAATCAATATCAAAAGTCATTTATTCAAACTAGGCTGAGAATCAGCACTTTTCGAACGTCAAAATTACATAAGACGGTCCCTTCACGTAAGATATGTAATGGACGGTCACCCATACTCGAACCGCCCCACCAGCTAATATGAAGCCTGATAAAAAAGGAAAAATTCCTATTAAAACTTCACCGAATCCCTACAACATTTAAATAATCGATATGCCTCATCCCTATTGACACACCTCACTAAAACACACCGTTCGATACATCAGCATGGTTTTACAAGCAAACGTGGCGAATACATAAGACATGTGGAATTTATAACAAATACGAATGTGTACTGAAAATGTATGAGACCTTGGAGCTTTAGCTAACTTTGTACGTAGGTTTGAAGCTGCTTGTCTGAAAAATAACTCGAATAAAAGAGAGTTACTGAGCTAAAAGGATCCTTTGGTTTTTTTAAGGACATTTACAGGTGTGCGTTGTTGGTAACTAAATGTATTAAAATAATCAAGAAAAACCTGTAAAAATGCGACGTTGCCAGCCCGCACGGGATAAACGCTCTTAATTGTAAAATTGTAATGAAGAATAAGATGGCGGCTTTAGTTCAAACTTTAGCCGCACATCAAACAAAACTTAGTCCAGGTATATTGTAGTGAGATAAAAGTACCTACTTCTTATTGGAAAGAAGTTCTTTAACACATTCTCTGCTTAATTCTTTATGCAAACGCTTCTTTATGCTACACCCTTACCGACCCTTTTTTTACGATGTTGTCGAAACAATAGAGATGCACAACGAACGCAAATGTGCGGCGCGCCGCACTCGAAGAAAGTTATGAAAACGCGCATGTGCGTCCGCCGCGCCTAATGTATTAACGCGGCTTGTGCTAGGAGTACACTGGAAGAAATTGTGATGTAACGAAAAAGCGTCATGGCGTCATCGTCAGTTTCACGTGTCAAACTCTTACTTACTTTTTTCATACAGAGCTATCTAGATAGTTTTTAGCAAGCTATAAAAACTAGATGGCTCTATACTAGATGAAACTTGAGACAATACTAGATGGCTTTTGTAATGGGATACAAGCATGCGGCCGACCTGGGAACTACACACCATCATTTTTCCAGTGCTAGAGAGAGACGGAGCTATACATGACCATGCACCATGCCTTTTTCGCAACTGAATCATGGTGGCGTTAATAGTTCATAATACGGCCCCTGGTGTCCTACAGTCCGGCCGTCGCGTCGAGAGAATGCGTTCTTGACACTTGTCAGTTTCATACTAACTAATGTGTTTTGCGAATTTTATCCATAAAGTTACTCGAAATTGTCCAACTGAAAGGTGTCATGCTCAGCAGTAGCGCTCGCGACCACTAGACTAATGAGGTAGTCAATAAAGTAATTTATTCAGTGTCAAAAAAGCATAACTTAGCAAAAATAACGAAAATCACTTTACGAAAGTTAGTTTAGCTAGCACTTTATAAAATAAATTAAGAGAAGTAAAAGTGGGTCGCCATCGCCACTATAACAGATTGCAACTAAAGTGGAAACTTTAAGAACACCTGTGAGCTTAATGAACTGAAAACTGAAGTGATTTTCAGTTTCCTTTGTATAATAATAAACTTCACACATAGTTAGGTGAAAGGAAACGCTGTACTTACTTAAGATGTTTATCGTGAACCAGTTATACTCTGTTCATCTTATATTGATCGATATGATGACACACAGTCAATGCCTGCTTAACACGTGAAGGATATTATTTCAAACGAAACATACATACAGGGCAATTTTTTTATCAGTAGCCAAATTTTCACAGGGTGTTCTACCCATGAATATGAACAACTTTCACTATGGGACCAGCTCTGAAATCTGCTGTTTCATACAAAAGTTCAATACCTGCTCGACCAAAATGTAATGTTTCACATGGTGTTCTACCCATATTCAACCGACCCATCCATATTCCGATGACGTCCGATAACTAGGTGTACGCAATCTCTTTCTTTTACATACATAGGATTAGGTTTAGTTCGAACGACCCAGTTCGGTACGTTCGAGCATACTTCGGCCGATAGCTAATCGTCCATAGTTAAACGAAAAGGATCCAACCCACATTACACCTAAAGTGGGTTGGATCCTTTCGTTTAACTATGGGCAGGTGTACTTACGCCATGCGTAAGCGATTGTCTTTGCGCGTCACTTTGGTCCGCGTACAGTATTTTTATCTCACCAAGTGTTTTCAAGTGTTGTCAAGTGTTACCAAGTGCACAAACACGCTGTGAATGTGTGTGTAAGCTTGTCATAGACTATAGACAATATTCTATAGCATAGACAAGCGAGGTTGAAGCGTCTGGCGTCGGGAGTTATTCGACTAATGAATACACTATTTATGGTTATTAGTTTATATTTTATTATTATTATTTATTTTTTTCTCTAAATTATAGGTATTCTATTGTGTGTATTTTATTATCTTATTATTCCCCTATTGGATTTGTAGATGTCCGTAGGTGTGTCCGTGGCATCACATGGGCCCTATCAGAATACCAGCGCTGCGGTATTTAATTAAATATTGCAGCTTTATGCTGAGATAGGAGCCTTTTTGGCCTCGCACAGGTATTTTTAATTGTTATATTTTGTATTTATTTTGTTTAATTTTTTTAATGTTAATTTTGTTAGTTTACTATGCTCCTTTTTACTGCTTGTATTTCCTGTGTGTGCCAAATAAAATATTTTTCTTTCTTTCTTTCTTTCAGGAGCTCTCGGTACCTTCCGAGATAATGGTGAAGTCGGAAGTGCGTGTGTGCGACCGTGCGTTATGTGCTGACGCTACTCGTCTTCACAAACACATTTACAGCGTGTTTGTACACTAAAAAACAATTTTTATAAAACAATATATTTGAGACTATCAGAGTAAGATTTGATATGTCACACGGTACAGTTTGAAAAGCTTTTTTTTTAATTTTCTTATTTACCCTCATATTCAAAATTCAAAATTCAAAATTCATTTATTTACGTTTGTATACGTTCGTATTTGGGTCACAGAAATTCATACGTGTACCAAATTTCAACTTAATCGGTCTATTAGATTCGGAGCAAATTGGGTATGACAGACGGACAGACAGACAGACAGACACACGAGTGAACCTATAAAGGTTCCATTTTTCCTGTTGAGGTACGGAACCCTAAAAACAGATAAGATATCATTGCAAGGATCAGCGCAGTAACTGAAGAGCCAAAAGGATGCATTTTGAGTTTGACACTTCAAAATACAAGCCTCTTCCCCTCCAATGAACGGTTATATAAAAGCCGTCCCGCATTCTCCGCCGCTTGCAGTTCCCAACTTGTTAGGAGCATCTCCAACTTGTCCTAACTTTAAAGATTTAGAACTTAGGCCGGCCTGCACTTGACTACAGCCGCTGGATTGTTATGTACTGATATTATATGCAGTTTTATGGCAGACTGAATTGATGGATTTGAAGACGTACCGAGTTTTTGGAGGGTGATAAATAACGAGTACGTACCTGAAACAAAAATGAAGAAAAATTAGGTTGTGCAAAGGAGACAGTACAACATAAATGGGAGGCAGAAGCGCATATATGCCTGTTCCAAAAGTACAAGATGAAAATGTAAACAATTGAATCAGAAAACGTACCTATGGATCCTAATTTGTATTGCCAATTACAAATTGAGTGTTTTGATTTGATTATTTGAATACTTAAATCCGAAATTCTAATATGAAACCACCATAAACATGTTTTTTATTTGGCAAAAATTGAGGTTTACGTTATAACCTCAATTTTCGTCGTTGATATTTCAATTACAATTTAATAGTGGTATTAAAAAAATAATGCATTCTAAATACAGATGAATTGGTCTCTTTAGGGAATGATTGCGTAGGAATATAACCTGAACGTGGTTTGTTTACACTTTCGTCAGATATTTTTGGAACATACCAAATTTGGTATACGTAAGCGTGAAAATAACTAAGCCAAACCTAGATCTTAACAGTAAATTAAAGTACTCCTTCAAGTGCAGTGTTTTTAACCCCCGACAAAAAAAAAAGAGGGCTGTTATTTATCTCACGAAGCGACACGCACTTGACTTGTGTTTACCAAGTGTATAAAGACGCTGTGAATGTGTGTATAAGCGCAGGAGCTCTCGGTACCTTCCGAGACAATGGCGAAGTCAGAAGAGTGTGCGTGTGTGTGTCATGTGTTGACGCTATTCGTCTTCACACACACATTCACCGCGTGTTTGTACACTTGATAAACAAAAGTAAAGCTCGTGTCGCTTCGTGAGGATAAAAATACTATACTGCGGAGGCATATTAATAGGTCCTACTCACTTTGAACATGGTGTTCCCTAGTAAAGTACCAGGCGGTACCAACGAGGGGTTGGTACGTGTCAGTCACGTAAGGCTATAATATCTTATTGAGTTTATAGATCACTGGATACATTAAGAATGTTTCAACGTTAATAAATTAATTACATGCCATTAAGCTGGTTGTGGGAAATTGACACTGTCTGGTTTTCTCTGGACCTCGTAATTGCGTTATCACCTTAGGGTTGAATATCACTTGCACGTCATAAAACAACAAGGTCTATTTGTCTATGACATGTGATAGTTCGATAGTTTCAACCTTAGTCAAGTTACAATTTACTAGCAATTGTTGTCAAAAATGGTAAACGATTGCGAGGTCGACTTGACTTTTTACTGAATAAATATTTGAACAGTTTTAAAAACAGCATTGCTTTTACTGCACACAGTATAACATAATATTGGTCACTTGTCAATTTATGTTTTGACATCGCAACATCACGCTAAAATGGACGAAATAATGTTTAAGAGCGTTTATTCCGAGCGGGCTGGCAACGTCGCATTGCTACAGATTTTTCGTGATTAATTTATCAATTTACTATTTTTTGTAACAGACTATCTAGATCATTGGTATTTATATAAGTATACCTATATACTGTTTTTTTACAGTTATTTTGGTAGTTTTCATTAAAATTGACAATATTGTCTATAATGTCATTTTTTTATGAGTAAATACCAAAATAACTGTTAAACATTGCATAAAATACATAATGGAATCCTCGATGCCGGAAATCGCAGTTCACATTAAAGAGGTCCGAAGAGTATTGTGCAATATAGACGTGAACAAGGCCAGCGGGCCTGACGGCAAGCAAATGAGTGGAACTCACTACCTGCGTCTGTGTTTCCGAACGCATACAACCCTAATCTCTTCAAAGTGAGAGTGAACAGGCTTCTTCTGGGTAAGCTCACTCCATCGTCGACTTTGTCTCTGTCACTTCTGACCTAGACTAGAGTCAAGAGCAAACCCATCACAAATAAAAAAAAGTTGATTTAATTTTTTTTCAATTACTTTTTATTTCGTAATATTTAGTTTTTAGTAAAAATTGGAATATTTGTTTGTAATAAGTAGTTGATAGTTTCGTTATAAATATTGCACTAGAATTTGACCAAGGTTTTGAGATGTTTTCCCTTTGACTCGTAGCTCGTATCAATAAACTAGGCCGTCACACTTACACGTATTAGTCCATTATCTTGAAAACTACTGACCCGATTTTGATGAAACTTTCACTGTGCCCTAAGTTGAAGTAAATGTAAGCCAACAATAAAAAAGAATGGTCACGAACCGATTTCGAGAGTTTCGGAGAAATGCGTGGACGAACATACATATTCATAAACATATATAATTTCATAGATGTATGTTTGTATGTAGGTTACATACAAACATACATCTATGAAATTTTGTATATTTGTTTGGAAGCCCTAATAGATTATCTTTAATGTGACTATTTTGCAGTACCTACATACATACGTGTCGAATTGATAACTCCTTTTTTTTTAAGGCGTTAAAAAGAAAAAGACAGCTGCACATAACGCACTAAGTATAGAGATTATCTCAAAGCGGATTTTGCTTCAAAAGCCACAATGACTTCATCTCATATTCGGCTCATAGTCTACTTATGGTCGTTGCTACCAACTTACTCGTATTGCAAGATTAAAACAACAAAAAAAAAATCTTTATCCTAGCTGTACCCAAGCTTTAAAGAAATACAATACCAGTCTCGGAAAGAACTATATAGTTCTCGCGACATCTCGCGGTATTCCCATAAGTACGGATCGCAGGATATTAAAATTCAGCATAATTAACGTTATTACGTTTATTAATTCGAAGCTCGCACGAAATCCCACATTATTATATAAACACACATTATTACAAATGTCAACGATATTGAAGTTGTTTGGAAGTTTGTAACTTAATCCCGCATAAACGGCTGAATGGATTTGGATAACATTTTGCTTGCTACCCATGCAAAACCATACTATTTTATTTAATAATATAAAACATAAGACTGTCCGTCTGTTTGTTACCTTTCACGGCTAAACTTGGCATCTTGATGAAATTTGGCACTATGATAAACCATGACCTGGGATAGAACATAGGATACTTTTTATCCTGGTAGTAAGTTTTCGTTCGATAAATTCCGACCTTCATGCGGGCGAAGCCGCGGGCAAAACTACGTAGTTTAATATTATTATATCGGCATTCTTCTCAGATACACAAAGCTATTAACCTCACTCAGTTATAAATTGATAACAAAGAGACAACATCCCATATCAGCACCCCAACTAAATCCTATTACAACTTCTCCCCACCTACTTCTCCCTAACATAGATATATGTCAAAAGGTCATATATATCCGAGCTCCGGAGGTAAATCTTCAAGTCATTAAACTTCTACCGCTAATCTGTATCGACGAACTGAAATCTAGAAGCCATTTATAATTTTGCACCTTCGATATTATGTGGGGATTAGTTATTTAACTAGGTGTGGTTATTGTATGACGGCAATCGATTAAGGGGATGTAGGAGAGGTCATTTACAACCAAATGGTCCCTTGTGACTCCTATGCAAATATCAATGTGTTTATTTAAAACTTATTTTTAACCGACTTCCAAAAGGAGGAGGATCTCAATTCGTCTGTATGTTTTTTTTTTTTTTTTTTGTATGTTTGTTACGCGATTACTCAAAGACGGATGGACCGATTTGGAAAATTCTTTTTTTGTTTGATAGGGTATACTTTCGAGGTGGTCCCATATAAATTTTATTAACTTTGCTTGGGGAGTTTTTGAGTTAGCTTCAATAATGCGTATATTTCCCACTTATTTTATGTGGATGATGTGATGGTGTTTTAATAACTTCTTATCACTGTTATTTACAAGGCTATATCTACAATTATTGTGCTCAATTATGTATTCGAATTAGTGTGGGGTAGGTTCCACAACTAAAAAGTGAAAAATAAAAACTTTTTAGCCAAAAAATAAAACCGACTTCCAAAACAAAACACTACAAAGTGAAAAATAACTTTAATTTCGGAAGTCGGTGGCAAAAAACGAAAATACGAAACCCAAGACACCGACTTCCGAAATTAAAGTTATTTTTCACTTTGTAGTGTTTTGTTTTGGAAGTCGGTTTTATTTTTTGGCTAAAAAGTTTTTTTGAAACTAACTTTTTTACTTCCTTATTTTTATTTACTCTTGAGCCCAACACAACGATACTAACAAAGAAAAATAATCACAATATCACATCATAAACAGCAACCACTTTCGCCGATGACGTAACAACTACGCACCTAACAACAACTATCTGACGTGAACGTGACGTCGGCGCGACGTGAAGGTGACGGACACGACACGTGTAAGCGTGACTCGTGACCCGTGAGAAGGGTCGCTAGTGGTGACGACATGGGATATGTTAGGGAGGGAGAGAGTGTTGCCGTTTCATTGTTGGTGAGAGAATATGTTAGTGGAAATGTGGAAAGTTATGTTTTATTATGTGGCTGACTAGAGATAAGCGTGGTCACTGTCGGACTGCATAGCAATGAAAGAGAAGCGCGATGATGACACAACGCTGGTAATTTACTGCAAAATATGAAGGACTTATCTATTTACAAAAAATCTATTGATTAAAAAAAAACTATTACGTTAATATGTTTCTTGCAGAATCATACAAAAGATAGAGTGGTTATTAGTCGCTATAAGAAATTTTTAGAAGTATCTTCGTGATTTTAAGGGTTCCGTACCTCAAAAGGAAAAACGGAACCCATATAGGATTAGTCATGTGTCTGTCTGTCTGTCTGTCCGTCTGTCACAGCCAATTTGCTCCGAATCGAATGGACCGATTTAGTTGATATTTGGTACACTTATGTATTTCTGTGACTCAAACATGGACGTGTAACGTAAATTAATGAATTTTGAATATGGGGGTCAGTTTTGAGGGCAAATAAGGAAATTAAAAATATATATATTTGACATGGACCTGTAATGTTAATTAATGAATTTTGAATATGGAGGTCAATTTTGGGGGCAAATAAGAAAATAAAAATAAAAATGCAAACTGTATCGTGCGATATATTAAATGAAAGGGCTTACTACTATGAGGGTCTCAAATATTTTTTTTTAATAATTTTAAAACAAACTATTTTAAAGTTATTTAAGAAAATAGACGACAATTGACCATTCCCCCCTATATCTCCGAAACTACCGAGTTTAAAATTTTGAAAAAAGTACAGAAAATAATTCTATACCTATAAATTACAGGAAAACCTATAAGAAGTCGATGGTCTTAAAACAACATGGTAAATCACTCAATATTGTGCGCACAAACTTACATTTGTCCACAGGTATAATGTGGGTTGGATTCTTTTCGTTTAACTATGCACATTTGTAGTTAGAGAACATTTTTTTCAACTACAATGTTCAGTTTGTTCTTGGGATAAAATCATCCCAACTACGGAACCCTTCATTGTGCGTAGTACGATACGCACTTGACCGGTTTTTTATGGTATCATATTAGTTGTATTATGTTTTCAGCATACTATATAACTAGCATATATTCTGAAGAATATCTTATATTTTTCCGATTTTGTTTACTGCAGAGGATCATATACTTTTAAGCATTATAAAACTTGCGTTTAGGTCCCGTAGTCCCCTTAAGATAGAAGCTTAGAGATAGAATTATTGCTGGTTGATGGTTTTAAAATTAATTCGTTTCAGGATGGAGGATAACGGTCATTGAAACCCAAACCGAAATCGATTTAGGTTAAAGGTTGCACTTTACCGGTTTTTACCGGTTTATGTGGAAAACAGGTTTCTCATGAATTTTGGTTTTGATAGTGAAAGTTAACCGGTTAAAACCAAGTTTGATAGGGTTTCTGGGGTAATGTCTATATACATATATACAGGGATATTTTTAAATCATTAACTAAACTTTCACAGGATGTTCTACCCATGAATATGAACAACTTTCACTATGGGACCAAACCTGAAATCGCGAAAAAAAAATCAGCTGTTCAGTACATTTATGTTGGCATAATTCGTCAAAATGTACTGAACAGCTGATTTTTTTTTCGCGATTTCAGGTTTGGTATATACAGCCCTGTATATACAGGGCTATTTTTAAATCATTAACTAAACTTTAACAGGGTGTTCTACCCATGAATATGAACAACTTTCACTATGGGACCAACTCTGAAATCACAAAAAAAAAATCTGCTGTTACATAATTTTTGGTAGAGTAGGTATTGAACTTTTGTATGAAACAGCTGATTTTTTTTTGTGATTTCAGAGTTGGTCCCATAGTGAAAGTTGTTCATATTCATGGGTAGAACACCCTGTTAAATTTTAGTTAATGATTTAAAAATAGCCCTGTATATATATATATATAACTTGTTGGAAGTGTTAAAAAATTGACGAAAACAATTTAGGTACGAATTACGGAATTAACCGGTTAATTTGGGTGTCAAAACCGTTTGTGCTTATGTAACCGGTAACCTTTATCATTTGGGTTACATAAAAACAGTTCATTTGTTTAACCGGTAAATAAAGGAACGATATATTAACCGGTATTTAATCGAAATTAACCGCTCTTTAAAAACCGGTTCCGAGCCCTGTGAGTGGCATCCGGACAGTTGACAACTGGGCGTTATGGCGGAACTTCATGTCTAGCAGCGGACAAGGCGATAAGCTGAGTTGAGTGATTGCTGCTAACTCCCATACCTAGAAAGTTGACATTAAACTTTTTCCAAAAACCACTTTCTAACTCAATCTTGACCACTGTACCAATTTACAGAGAACACTAATAAATACCACTTAACACTTAATATAGTGTTCCCAAATTGGTACAGTTGTCATGCTTCGCGTCTAGTGTTTGCATGTGGAATACCTCAAACTGAACCTATTTCCCTAATATTGAGATTATTAGCCTAGAAAAAAGTTAGAACTTTCAATGATGGATAATCACCACCAGGCAGACTGGAAATAACATTAAGCACGTTACAATTCGATTGAAACAAACATTGTATGTTCTACCACGTAGGTAACAGTAGCACAAAACTTTTTAACCCGAATAAGGATAGACCCAGACAAACTGACCTCTGGCGGGTACATAAATACCTACACGAAAACATTCACTGCCAAACTTCCACTGTGGCTATTTTAATGAGAGGTGACTTACTCCTTTCGTGAAACAGACAAGATACAGAATGTCAACTTTGTAAAAGGTTAGAAAATTTAGAAATTAGGAAAAACAGTAGATTACTGGTCAAAAAATTAACTGAAATTAAAAATTAAAAATCACATTTTGTTACATGACCATTCTGATTAATTTCTTGGCTCACTTATTAGGTACGAGTTTTTGATCACGACTTCGCCCGCGCTGAGTTCGAAAATTATCCCACGGGAACGTATTACCGGGATAAAAAGTCCTAACGCAGGTCATGGTCTGACTATGTGCCAACTCCGTGAAAATTAGCAAATAGACAGACAGAATTAGTTTCGCTTTTATATAATTATGTATGGCGTCACTAGAGGAGGACAGCAAGGGACAGGCTGGATCAGAATAAGTTACGTTGTCTGAAATGGGCTTTCTGTTTATACTTTGTGTTGTGTAATCTTTGAGTCCAATTGCACGTCGCACTTTTATTGTGTCCCTGAGTTTTAACAAGATGTTATGAAAAGGTAACAAAGGTATATTACATAATCTTGTTGAACAACATGATATGTATTTAAATTTGAGGGTTCGTTAGAATAGGGATGATGCGTGGGTAAAAAAAAGAAATTCTATTTAGTCCGTCAGTCAGATAATAAAAAATATTAGATACGTATTTTTTGCTTTAACATATTAATAAAAAATGACTTAGATAACTCGCATTAAAGTTCGGGAGTGGGGGCTTGCTACGTCACTTCTACGTATAAAATCTACAAAGACGTGACGTCATGCCACATTTTAACTCAATGTATCGCCGTAATCTTTTGATTACGTACAAAAAGAAAAAAATACGTTTCCAATATATTTTAATAATCTACATGACGGACAAAAAAACATTTTTTAGTCATCATCCCTATTGTATAATTCTCTTTTTTGCGTGGTGAATTACACTGTTTGTCCACCGCACCGGGAACGGGAAGTCAACGAGAAACGTTATTATTCGAACCGAACATGACGTCCCGTTTACGGCGATCGTTTGTCCACCACGACCGAACTCGGCGGCTCAGTTTAAGAGCCTATACTACCTCAAATGGCTTAGCATGATCGTCTGTTATGTCGACAATACTGCAGCATTAATTTTGAAATAAATACATGGCAAAGTTGAGGATTAATGTTAAGTACTATGTTTGACGAAAACACGATTCCATAAAATTTTCTCGATAGAAAAAAAATCCAAAGTTACCTCCAAACTAAACAATAAACCGCTGGTATTCAAAAAATACTTCAAATTAGATCATGAAATTTTGCATACTAACTGAACTAACTATAAAGCAGGTCTTGTTGTTTCTTTTTTCAATTAGCTTATTTTCAACGAAAAAAGAAATTACCTAAACTCGGGCGCCTTGAAGTTAGGCGCCCTGCCGCCCGACAACCCCGCTCAGTCTCGCTTCGGCTTTCGAACGGGAGAGCTGTGTGCGCTCAGAATGCACATTACGCAACAGGTCAAATAGGTAGGAAAAAGAGTGAGGTGGCGCGGGTAAGTGGGGACTAAATTAGAATTTGAGCTGAGGTAGTATTGGCTCTTAATCTCGTTGCCGTGCGGGGCAAGTGCGTTTTTGTAGAAATAAAACAAACTAGAAGAAAGCCTTTGTTGAAAAAGCGGCGAGAACTACTTGTTCTGCTTTTGTTTGTTCGAAGGAGTAAGCGTGCTCCTTACGATTTTCTGCATTAGTCGAAAAAGTGACTCCTAATTCTGTGGGAACGGTCAAAGAAAGTATTATCTCAGATGGTGCAAAAATTTTCGAGCTCGCATCGGTCGCACTTATCTCGTCATAATCGTGCCTGCGGCCAGTATATCGATAGAATTAGAAGACAGATGTTATAAGTGCAGATTTAAACATAACACAGATAAATACTCTAAAATATTGGTTAAATTTAATTTAAATACACTATCACTGCTCATTTCTGTTTAATAATAATAACGTCTTAACCGTTCATTTTTTTTTAAACTGCTCTCCTGAAAAATTATCAAAAAAGTCGGGGCGGACGGCGCCGGTACAACGGCGACGCCGAAATATACTTGAAAATTCGGGGGCCGAGATCCCGGAGCTTGGTTGACGTTGTGCAATGGACACGCGGCTATAGTAAATACTCTGCCGCTACTTCATCGCCGTCATCCCGTTCTCGTTGACAACTCTTTCCCGGTGTGGTGGACAAACAGTTTTAGGGATGTGATGCTTTGGGTAGGTATGCTTCTCGCCCCGAGGACAAATATCGCATTCTTCCCAAAAATACTTGTGTTTCTTCTTTCATAAATATTACTGAAAATTGAATATTATTAAAGATTGGCTAACTTAGTAATATTACATATATTACTAAGATAGCCAATGTTTATAGACACCACCACATCATTATCAAATTATTATTTTGAGTTTATGTTTCGTTCTGCAATCGAAATGTCACCAATGCTAGCCAGCTAAGCCCGCGTGTGGGAATTTGTGATTTTAAATAATTTACTTTAAGGCGAAAGCTCCAGGTAGCCCGCGAAATTTAAATTTTCTTAAGTTTTTTGCAATTTGCAGGTTATATTGTTGCTGCTGGGACACAGGCCCTCCTCTCGGTGAGAGGGAGTGGGCCGTAATCCAGCACGCGGGCCCAGTGCGGGTTCGTAGATGTCACATGTCTTCGAATTTTTGGTTTTATGACATGCCGGTTTCCTCACGATGTTTTTTTCACCGTTTTGAGAGCTGTGGTGATGAAATAATTTACACAAAGTAAAGCGAATGTCTGGGTCCGAATCTACGACTCGTAAGTTACCACTGGGCCACCACTCCTCCGCACAATCAAAAGCGCCTGTCTGGGCTCGAACCTACGACCTACAACTCTTAAGTCTTGGCGGTTACCATTGAGCCACCACTACTCTACAAGTCTACAACGTACCTAAACAAACATAACCCCAACTTTATAATAAAGTACAAAGTAAACGAAGCAGTTTAACCGACATTATTACAAAAGATTTCAATCATGTGCTAGTGTAAACTCTTGCACGTGACTTTCAAGCGAACCGCTGTAGCTTATTGGAAATCTTTATTATATCAATATGTTTTATGAGAAAGTGTTTCGTGTAATGAAATAGAAATGGTTAGTCATTGGAGATTAGTTTGCGATCTTTGATATAAATTCTTTTTCTGAATGTACAAAGTTGGGTCAAAAGTATGATACAACAGGAAACTGCAGAGAACTTGATAGCTTTTAAAGTTTTCTCTGTGGTAATTTATTTCTTTTATCACAATTTTTCCAAGGCTACAGTTACGGGAGCTTAATTCGGTCTAAAATTAAGGTATATAAACGTAAACAAATTAAGAAATGAAAAGTAAAGACAGGCATAGATACAATCTAGTCTGTTTTTAACTAAAATTAATCCCAGTAACGTCTAGTTTTTGAATAATAAAGGTATCTTTATGTAGAACACGCATGATCAACTTTAAATGACTTAATACCATTACTAAGTAATTTCAATGTAGAATCTCATTGTACTAATAATAAGGCTGAAGAGTTTGTTTGATTGTTTTAACGCGCTAATCTCTGGAACTACCAATCGGATTTGAAAAATATTCGTTTTGCATTTGATAGCCCAATTTTTAAGGAAGGCTATAGGCTATTTAACATAAAGTTAGGACCCTTAGGACTCGAGCAAACAGAAAAAAAGTAAGAAGGAACACTAAGCGAAAACGAAGAAATAGCGTGGGCAGACGATGCGATGCGACGGGCTGGGTCGGGGGAACAATCAATTTCACGCGGACGAAGTCGCTGGCAGAAGCTAGTAAAGCATAAATTTGAATTATTGCTGTAAGCTTGATAAAACTCTCGCTAATCATTCTAATTTATACCTTACCTACCGAGATAAGAGTTACATTGCAATGACTTATTCATGGTTTAACGTCGATCGTGAATGCCCCCCCTCCCTACCTTAGACTGTTAGCTTCATAAACAAATTGGCCAAATGGCCCAGCTAAACAGACCCGCAAGTAAACACACACACCAGTCACGAAACGAAGAATAAAACCTCTAAAAACAGTACTCCTACACAATGACCAACAGTTACCGACATCAAAAAGCACCAAGCAAAGTAAACGAACCAACTTTCATATTTATTTTCATCCTTTTCGCCCCCAAAACGTGCCAAAAACCACATTTATACAGAGTGGGGGTAGTAAAAAATTCAACAAAAGGCCAAAAGCGCACCGTGTTTACCTAGGGGTAGTTCCGTTAACGTCATAATTTAAAAAATAACAGGTAAAGTGAAATAATGCTGTATTTTCGTTTTAGAAAGCTCCGGGAGATTTTTGTTGGTGATTATTAATGTACTGGGTTTAATGGAAAAATGAGAGCTTAATGTAGATTGAAAAAGTGTGTAAAATGTAACAGCAAATCTAAGTCTCAGTTTGTTGATAATGCAGTACCGTTTAGGGCGACTTTTCGTATGTGAGTAAGCAAGCCTACCTGATGAAAAGTGCTTACCTTACCGTCTTGTAACTCTGAAGAAGGAATTAATTTACCATGTCCTGTGTGTACCTTCCTAAGTTGAGGTTCATGAGGCTGCACTTTCTCCAACACCCATACTATCAAATCACACCGTTGAGTACCTGTACTACGCTCAAATTTCGCCAGATATGTTTAAGTCACATGTATATAGCCAATTGCCATCAACCGGGCACACAATCCAGGCTCCGGACAGCTGAGAATTTCCAGATGGAAGAACCCAATAACACTGCCTGACCTGGGAATCGAACCCAGGACCTAAAGCTCAGCAGTAGCGCTTGCAAACACTAAACCAAAACTGAAACTGCTTAGGTAACCTTCCCTTGTTGACTAGTTATCAATCACCCTTCTCTAATCGATATCCCAGCCATATCTACCTACATACATATATAGATAGCACCATAACCACACATAACAGCAATAAACCAAAACTTTACTCCATAAAAATCTCACATAAGGAACCCATGCAACTAACAACCCTTCGGTGCGCTCCCGCGCTCACACGGCCAACTAAAATTGCGCATATCTTTGTTGTGTTGAACTATGACGCCACGACTACACCGAGCAATTTATTGCGATGCCAATATTGTACCATCGTTGCTGAAGATTTCGCCACATCGTACAGAGAGAGACTACGCTTGGGAGAAGCCTTTGTCCAGCACCGGACAACGTTCGACTGAATGAAGATTATGAATAAAACACTAGTTTCCTAAACTATCTCCAGCAACTGTTGCCGGCATCAATTCCTAAAAAAGTTGCCCGTGTAACCACAGCTTTACACGTGGCGCTAACGCTAACATAACCACGGAAACGTGGACACCTAACGGCAGAACAATACTTCGTACATATGACGTAGTTCAAAGAGAGGGTAGTAAAATATTTTTATGACGCGCACGTGGAGGAGCGTGAATGGACTTTTTTTATTAACTGGATAAGTTATAGAGGGTGATTCTTTTCTTAACTTCTGAATTTTTCAAGTTTTTCAGAAGGTAATTTTAAATGAACCCATTTTTTAACCATACGAATTTATATATTTGCAAGATTTGAATGAACTACGGCCTTAATTGATAAACTGTGTATTATGTTTATGCTTGATATAATTAAATACACATCAATAGCTGATTGTGGAGGAGGACTGCGGAGGAGTGGTGGCCCAGTGGTAACGGTCGCGACTTACGAGTCGTACGAGTAGATTCGGACCCAGACAGTCGCTTTACTTTGTGTAAATTATTTCATCACCACTGCTCTCAAAACGGTGAAGGAAAACATCGAGAGGAAACCGGCATGTCCTAGAACCAAAAAATCGAAGACATGTGACATCTACCAACACGCACTGGGCTCGCGTGGTGGATTACGACCCACTCCCTCTGCCGAGAGGCGGCCTGTGTCGCAGCAGTGGGAACATTATAGGCTGATTATGCTGCGGTAGTAATAGAAACGCAACTCAATTTTAAGTCACCGTTAAGTTATTGCAGTCTGTCATTTTATGGGTTCCTTAAGTTAAAAGTGTTAAACCAGGGTCAAGAAAAATGTATTAATAAAGCCTAAGGCGAGTCCACCTTTATTACCTCCTCCTTCCTCCTTTATTTTTTTTTTATAAAGCTATTTTAAATTGTGAATGAAGTTTTATTAAATAAAGCTATGAAAAAATGACATCACCCGATTGAAAATCGATAAAAGCGAGCAGCTTCCTCTTCACAGCGATGGAAAGAGATTCGATACTCTCAACGTCTGCGATTAGACATCAATCGTACTCAATGTTTGCTAAGTAGATTCGTATCTACCCTCCTTTTAATAATGTGCTGAACATCGTTTATTATCTGTCTTTTAAGAGATATGTGTGCGCTTAATATACTTTTAAATGTGATGGGAACGGAAAGACTGGAAAAGATTAAAGATTCGCTTTTGATTTTCGTAGGTAAATGAAAATCTTTATTTGGAATGAAACAGTGTGATGTGTTTAGGATTATAATATTGTAGCGGAGGGCTATACTGCCGCCGTAAGGAAAAAGGACGTATGACTGAAATATTGAAATAGAGAAAAAAATATTTTGTTCTGTTTAAACCATAAGATACAAAGGCAGATAGATGCGTCTATTAATAGTAAGAATTATTAGGTTTTCGTTAAGTTTACGCCAATGTGAAAATACTGGTGGATGAGTCTTTTTTTGCTGATACCGAATATGAGATACGTCTTTTTTCCTTATGACGGCGGTATATTACAGCTGAAACACAGCTGATTATAATAAAAATAATACCTAATCTAAACAAAAATGACGTCTCGTAACTACATATTTGATCTTCGTACATTCAGTCTCCTTTTGAGAATGTTTTCATTAGAACCACCTTCCGTTTGGAAAGTACAGTCATTGCAGAGTGCAAAAAAAACAAGTACTCTGATCCCAATATTGAGTTTTAAATGAAACGGAAAGGCCGTCCTAATATCTGTTTTATTGACACCTTTTTGTTTATTATATTTATTTCTCCTTCCCTCAAATATGGCGAGGGTGATGGCTGAACTCTGCGTTATGCTCGTGAACGGGTGCTGCTTGTGGTGACTGGTCGTCTTGCTGACCTTGGTTTTGTTTTGTTATTAGTAATTAACTTTGTTTATATTACTTCGATGGTCCTAGTTTATCATTTGTGACTTCGAGTTTCAGCTTCATATACAATCTTTATATATGTAAGTAGGCACATCCTTTATTACTGGAGGCCTTTATTTAGGTATAAAGTTCTGCTTACGTTTTTAGTTTTGTATTTTTATTTCTGCTTGAGTATAGTTTTCGATTATTATTATTATTATTATTTTTGTATATTGGCGTGTCCTAGCTTACTTATAGCAAATAATTTAATTTAATGTTTTGTGTTGCGTAATGTACATAAATTATTATGCGCAGTGTTGTATAGATTCAATTTTTTAATTTTTTTTTTTTTTTTAACTGAACAGACATCTGTGCTGCTGGGGAGTTTGTTGCGCCACTTCTTCTCCCCAGCTAAAGCACTAGGAAGTGGTGAAGGGCGGGCGTTTTGGGGGAATGCCTTATGTAATTTTGACGTTCAAAAAGTGCTGATTCTCAGCCTAGTTTGAATAATTGACTTTTGATTTTTGATTTTATAAGTCGGGTGTACTAACTAGTTTTGCCTGGCTAGTAGTTGCAACGGGATCCAAGAAACATCAACCATTTTAAATTTCCCAAGAAATCCAAATAGGTACTGAACGGGAAGCTCCCTATATTTGTCCACGTCTGTCAGATATCAAAATGAAATTCACAATTCGCACACATCTCCCAGGATTTAGAGAAAAACCGCCCAAAATCTCTGAGATATCTGCGCGCAATGTATCCGGGCACGAAACTGATTCCATAAAAATATTTACCGACGAAAAAATAAATCGAAACGAGCCGAACAAACCGACCTTTGACTCGTAACCTCCGATATGTGAGGAGGACATAAATGTCAGGGAATTAAGGATGCCACTTACTGAGATCTGGCTAAATCTTTCGATGGATCTATCTGGATTTTTCTCGCGTTTTCGTCTATGGGTTAGCTTTTCGGGAATAATAATAACCCGGGACATTTCACACAAGGTCATCTGATCCCAAACTAAGCAGAGCTTATACTATGGAAACCAGATAACTGATATACTACATACACTACTTTTTTTTGTTGTAAATACATACTTATATAGATAATTATACCCAGACTCAGGACAAACAGACATGTTCATGCACACAAATGTTTGTCCTGGGTGGGAATCGAACCCACGACCAGCGACATGATAGGTGGTATCTTAACCAACCACGCCAGCTGGCCTGCCAAAGCTTTTCAGGAATTTCTACAGTTGTATTATCTAGGATACCAACAACGGAATGAACAGTTGCCTACAACGAATTTCTCTTTATTATTAAACTGCACGCGTGACCATGACCACCATAGAAAGGGGTTTTGTCGTCAGAAGAATAGACAAAAATGACGTTTCTGTGTAGACAGTAAGAGGTAACAAAGTAGAAAGAGTCAAATTAATAATAATAATAATAACTCCACCGCTGTATCTCTACGTTGACGTCGTGGTGGGGTTTGCGTGCTCCAAGCTTTAGATCTGTGCCGGTAGAGTTTACTTTGCCGGAACAGGTCTAGAATGAGGAGTCAGACCAAGAGAGATACAGAAACCCGCAGGGCAGCATGTGGTGAGCTGTTGGGCCCCACGGACCCCTATCTCCCGGGAGAAGTCTCGTTCTTCACCCCTGGCTTGCCTTTATTGGCCAGCTGGAGCGAACACTGACGAGGAACAAAGCTCCCACCTCTTTCTTTATATCCAGTAGTTTCATATTCCATGTTTAATACCTTGCTTAGGTAATATTTCCTCGTAGTTTTGGTATAAGATCCAGTTTACGATGCTATTACTATTGTATTATCAAGTTATGAGCCTGCAATCTGCTATTGCGATCTAACTTGAGGACGTAGAATTCATATAGAACGTTATATTTTAATATCAAAAGCTATGAGTCTCCTAATATTACGAGTATATTATGTTTTATATTATGCAGCAGCTTTCAGTTTGAGTATGACTGTATGCGCTATTGGAGCTAAAATGGTATGATTTGAGAAATACTTATGTTTTATCAAATCATCGTGAGCATCATTATTTCAGCCTGGTATCCTCTGGTGGTATAACCAGTGTGTTCTGCCTATCAGGCCGTACGGTGCTGAGATGTGGACGTTCACGCAGGTGATTGTGTACAGGCTGAGAGTTTCACAGGGAGCCATGGAACGTTCCAAGCTGCGCATCAGGCTAATAGACCGAGTTCCAAACGTCCAGATCCGAAGACGTACGAAGGTCTCCGACATCGGAAAGCGTATTATGGAATTCAAATGGAGTTGGGCAGGACACCTGGCAAGGCGCAGTGATAACAGGTGGAGTAAGGCTGTGACAGGGTGCAAGGACTGGAAGACGAGATGTCGTCGGTCGTCCGGCGGGCGGTGAGATGGGCGTACGACATTTTTGCTATCGCGAGCAAAACCTGGACGAGGCTAGCACAGGAGCGTGGGGAAGCTCACAAGAAAAGATAGGCATATAGCCTATGCCCAGCAGTGGCTGAAGTCTGGCTGTGGATGATGATGGTGATGATCACCCTCTGCTGGGTATGTTGGCAAACTTTCGTTTTCTGTCACACTGCCATAGTTCAAATAAACTACTCATCAAATTATTCTGATCGAACTAACTTACGTTCTTAATAAATTTTCTCATTCTTAAAATCTCCATATTATGTCAGTCCCCCCTTCAAAAATCTCTACACCATCTTTAAAACCCAAATCAAATCCGGCTGCCATCCCTGGAGCCCGTCACGATCGCAATGTTTGGCGACCGGCGATTGAAATCTACCCTCCATTTAATAAGCTGTGGAGCGAATCCTTTCATGTACGGTAAACATGCTGTCTCGCTCGCACGGTCCTCAAATGTGACTTGTTGCCATCGATCGTATCTACAGGAACTCTTTTTAGGATGTAATGAGATTGAGTTTAATGGTATGGTTGTTTATTTAAGAGTTTGGGAGGTAGAAGGCACAAGATTGGATCTGGTAATGTGTTTGAGGATTGGAAGTTGAAGCCCCGCAAAGTATTTTTAATAGATGAGTGTCTTTAAGTAGAATTGAATCTGCTCCATCAGCATTTATTTAAGAATGCCGTGAAAATCAAAGGCAACATATTTATAACATAACATAGATAAACCATCATTACAGTTTACTGCTACAAACACCACACAATGCATTCGTCATCATCATCTTCCTGCCCTTGTCCCGTGGGGGTCGAAGCAACACGTTCGTACATCGATGAGTTAAGAAGCACAAAAGAATACGGGAGGGCCCTTACCCAGCATTGAAACAATTATTTAGCACCTAACAAGTTTACAAATCTCGGTCAGGATAAGCGAGGTCAACCGCTAGCTAAGGTTCGTTTTCACCACACATCACTAAACGCGTTTAACGATAAATGAGTTTAAAACATCGCTCCGTTTCTTTCAATCGTTTGAAGATGACAGAGACAGAAGGATATTTTAAACTCATTTCGCGTTAAACGCGTTTAGTGATGTGTGGTGAAAATGAGGCTAAGTTACGAAGCACTAAAACCACAAAGAGAGCAGAAAACCTTCATGAAAAGAAACTTCTGTTTACCTTCACTTGAAGAAAACTTCAAGTCTTACTGAGATTAATTACACCCCACGTACAGTGGGAATGTTTAAAGGTCACACAGTATGAAGGCGGGTAGAAATAACTTACTTCGCTTGAAGTGAGCTAAAAATAGCTAGCTCATTGCAGCTGTATTGTTCGATGAGGAATAAGACACTGTTCATGTGGGTATTGTTAATGAGATAATTGCTAGAGGATGTGCAGAATGTTTTTGAAATGTCTGCATTGCAGAGCAGTAAAAACTTATTGCAATTAAAACTATTTAAATGGAGAGCATGGAATGGCCATCATAATTGTTAACTGTGACAAATGCTGATGGTAGTGAAAGATTTTGAAAAAGATTCCTGCAAACTATTTGCGTAACACAGTTTCAATCCCAATGATATTTATGGATGTGTAACATCTTTCCTCTCGCTTTCCTGCAATCTGTGGGAGTGATTTAGTGAAAAGGGACGGAAGTGTGTAAAAGGAAACGCGCGCTATTTGATTTGTCCAATGAGCGCGCGCTGTGCTAGAGTTGGCCGTCAGATGGTACTAACCAACTCAAACATATGTCGTCAGATGTTACATATCATATGCGACTACTGTAAGGCTCGCTCGCTTTTATTATTTTTTTTATTACTCAGCAATCTTCATTGCGTTATTTACGTTGTCTAGCAGAAGAATTTTCCAAACATAAGCAATGGATTACGAATTTCCTTCAGAATCCTTCGGATTCTGATAGAAAAGTCTGTTAGGCAATTAGGATGCTTGATGAATTCTGTTAGCAATGATAAAAGAGACATAGATGTGGAGGGCAAACACAGGCAGAGATGAATGAAAAGATTCTGCCACAAACAAAGTATCTACCAAACGTCAATACGATACATACAATCCCTAGAACCAGCTGCGAACATAGGAGCGGAAACGGAAATCCTAGATTCCGTGCGCAAGACGTGACGTTCTAACTGAACATGTTCAAACAATTCTCAAATTACCCGACACTGAACACCGGAAATACCCTCCGCTAGCTCATGACATCCATATATTATAGAATCGGCTCACTTTCGCCGCGATCGCTGAAGCGTGCGGACGCGTCGGGTCGTTGTATCGTTCACGCACGCGATTTCCTGATTAAAAAACAATCAGACGTAACTGCTAATGATTTTGAATCGGAAAAGATTGCATGTCAAGTTTAGGTGTAAGGAAATGTAGAAAGGAGAATCTAACAAGTGGTTGTGGGCTCGAATTATATCGTGTGAACTACGTTAGTGGTAAACTAACTTGAAGTAGAAGCATATTTCTCTCATTATAAGTTTGTAAACGTGCACTACCTTGCTTGGGAGACATGACATGTGTATTGCATATGCTCTTAATAGTTCTTGATGTATTCATCGTAATTCCCTCCGAATTACGATGGATACATAATCAACAACTTTGAGGTAAAACTAATTCAGAAACGAGTGCCACGTATTTACATACCCATATTCTAAGCACTTGTTTTGGTTGTCAATAAAACTTGGTACATACCTGTAATAAATTTACTTTAAAAAAAGTAAAACCCGACTTCAAAAACATAAAACGAATACAATAACTTTCATAAAAACCTTAACAGCTTCTGAAGTCGGTGCCAAGCTATTAGTGCATTGAAGAACTGAAGACACCGACTTCAGAAGCTGTAAAGTTTTTTTTTTTTAATGAAAGTTATTTTATTCGTTTTAGGTTTTTGAAGTCGGTTTTTACTTTTTTTAAAGTATTTTTCCATTTTTAGTTGATTACACAAAATACCAGAGGCTCAAGACGAACGAAAAGTAAAATCATCAAAATCCGCTTAGAAATGCCGGAGATACAGTACATTTATGCATATAACTTCGTACATAAGAATAATTACCTAATGTATTATATACTAAAACCAACCTGAAAGTATGTAGATCACGTTAGTGAAATAATCATCAAAACTGGTTCATTAGTTTTTGAGACAATCGTGGAAATACATACGGGTCGAATAAAGAACCTCCTTTTTTGAAGACGGTTATAAATCTCATTTACGAGCTTAATGATCATAAATATAATCGAATTTATAAACCAAATTTGCTATTTGTTTATCTGTATCCCCCCCCCCCACCCCCCGATTTTCACAGTACCTACAAAATCGAGAGAGAAAACCTTTTTCATTTTTACCTGGAATTATGTTCTTTAAAATTTAAACTTTCAATGATACCAAAACCGGCCAGATACAAATAGTATAGCCGAAGAGATTTTATTACAAGTTCATACATACTATAATGCGAAAAGACTTTTTCCCCAACCTAATATGTAGTTTATCAGTCATCTGGTTTCCATAGTACAAGCTCTGCTTAGTTTGGGATCAGATGACCGTGTGTGAAATGTCCCAGGATATTATATTATTATTATTATTAATGACAAGGTCTACAGGATGTAATTGAATTCATGGGCATCCTTTTAAGGGGTCATTGTACTCAAGATTATGAACAATTTTTACTATGGGACCACATCTGAAAACAAGACAAAAAAGTCAGATGTTCCTTACATTTTGACGAGTTACGCGAACATAAATGTAGGGAACAGCCGATTTTTTTTTTTCGTTATCTTTGTATGACTTGTTCATGTGACAGTCAGATATTTTTAAACATAGTGAAGTTCCAATTTACTGGCAACTCAGGAACGGTTAAAACGTCGTCATTCAAAATTACTTCTAATAATAATTAATAATAACGGATTCTAACAAATAAATGTTAATAACAAAAGCGCGTAATAATCATTTACGGCGGCCGTGTTAATCAAAATATTAATTTAATTTTAACCGAACATCATTATCGGTTATCGCTAAAATAATTGGAAAAACCGCAAAGTGATGCTGAAATTATACGTAGATTGCTAGTATCTATAAATAAATTAAGATTTGGCATGACTGTTGTATAAAACTGATGACTTTTTGATACGTAAATTGTATGTTTAATTTGGGTTGATTTTCAGGAACGCTTGCTAAATTGTTGTGGTTTGATTAAAGAAACCTTACCACTCGTTCTTCTACATGCGTAAATATTTCAGAAATCAACTGCCCGAGACAATACCTACCACAGTGAAGCAAATAAATGATGTAATTTCCAGTATATCGATTAAATAAAACACAAGTCAGTAGGTGAAATTGGTCGACTGTTTTTTTTTTTTAACTGCTGTTTTAATCACCATATCAAAGTAAAAAAAAAAAACCCGGCCAAGTGCTCGTCCGACCACGCACAATGAAGGGTTTCGTAGTTGGGATGAATTTATCTCAAGAACAAACTTAACATTGTAGGTCTTTGAAAACATGTTCTCCCCATACATTCCAACTGCAAATGTAAGTTTGCACGCACAATATCGAATGATTTACTATGTTATTTTAAGACCATAAACTGTAACATACACATTACACTGTACATTTTTCCTGTAATCTATAAGTATAGAACTATTTTCTGCATTTTTTTTTTTTCAAAATTTTAGGCTCAGCAGTTTCGAAGTTATGGGGGAATGGTCATTTTTCATCAATTTTCCTTCATAACTATATATATGTATATTGTTTTCTATTTATTATGATCTTTATTGATTTAATTGGGGTTTTTATCCTAATGGATACGCCAACCCCATCCAATATATATTTGAATTGAAATCTTCAAGATAAGCCCTTTCATTTTATATGTCACACGGTACAGTTTGCAAAAAAAAATCTTTTTAATTTTCTATATTTTAGCCCAAAAGTGAACCATTCAAAATTAATTTATTCATGTTACACGTCTGAATCACAGAAACTCATATGTGTACTATTGTGTACCAAATTTTAACTTAATCGGTCGTGTAGATTCGGAGCAAAACGGCAGTGACAGACGGACAGACGGACACACGAGTGCTCCTATAAGGATTCGATTTTATCATTCGGACGTACGGAACCCTAAAATTAAATGAAATATGAAAATCGTTGAAATAAAATACAGCATTTTATCACTATCAATCCCTAATAATTCAAAACTATATACCTAGTCTAGATCAATACAACAGACAAAAATATTCGTTTCGATCCACGCCGCTCTTGGTTAATATTTCCATATATAAGGCAACGAGTACATTATACGGTTTATTTTAAAACTAGGTCGACACTGAATGTCTGATAAACTGCTGTGAATATGTTTTGTTGTAACACTACTGTGGTTTGTAGGCTGTGGTTACAACCAGGCGGCGGCTGAATTAGCGACACGCGGGGTTGCGATAGTCGTTGAGAGGATCCGGCAGTTGGGACTCGTGGTGGCCCTGCACAAGTCCGAGGCCATGTGTTTTCATGGTCCTCGGAATGCGCCACCGTCGGGTTCCCAAATAACGGTAGGAGGGGTTCGCATCGGAGTCGAGTCGACGATGAAGTACCTGGGACTCGTCCTCGACAGCCGGTGGAACTTCGTGGAGCATTTCCGACGTTTGGCTCCCAGACTGGAGCGGGCTGGGGCTGCCTTGAAGCGGCTCCTGCCCAATCTAGGTGGTCCAAACGCCTCCTGCCGGAGGCTTTACGCGGGGGTCGTGCGGTCCATGGCCCTTTACGGGGCACCGGTGTGGGCGCGTTCCCTGAGGCTGCGGCCAGTCCGCCGGTTGAACGCGTCCCAGAGGGTCATGGCCATTCGGCTAGTCCGGGGTTACCGCACGGTCTCCGGTGAGGCGGCGAGCCTCCTTGCCGGATTGCCGCCGTGGGATCTGGAGGCGAAAGTCCTCGCGCACGTGTGGGAGTGGCGCGAGGAGGCGAAACGCCGGGGCGTAACTCCGCTGCCGCGAGAAATCACGGTACAGCGGACAGAGCTCCGGCGGGATCTCATGGCGACATGGAGAGTGCGACTGTTGCAGCCCAGCGCTGGGCACGCCACAATTGCGGCGATAAGTCCCCTCTTTGAGGAGTGGTTAGAGAGGCGCCACGGCGTCCTCACCTTCCGCCTGACGCAGGTCCTCACCGGACACGGTTGTTTCGGGAGGTTCCTGTTTCGCAAAAGGCGGGAGGAAACGCCCGGGTGTCACCATTGTGTGGATCGCCCAGAGGACACGGTGGAGCATACAGTGGAGGTCTGCCCGGCTTGGGCAGAGCACCGCCGTGTTCTCACGGAGGCGATCGGCGGCGGCGATCTCTCGCGTCCGAGCTTGGTCCAGGCCATGGTGCGGAGCGAGAGTGCATGGGAGGCCGTCACCTCCTTCTGCGAAGCGGTAATGCTCGCAAAGGAGGAGGCGGAACGCGTGAGGGAGAGGCAACCTCACGCCCTCAGTCGCCGCAGGAGACGCCCTGGGCGGCGGGAATCGATAGCCGACTCCCGGCCACCGTAGGCGCGGGCTTGCGGACGGTGAGTAGTGGGTAGCTCGCCGTCCGGTGAGGACCAGGCCCGGGTCGACGGCCCGTTGTGTTCCACGCGCGCCTCAAAGAGATGTCAGCAAGAGATGGGGTCCAATAGGGCCGATGCCGCTGGGGTCGCGGGTTGTTTGAAAAAGATACCGTGGCCCTGGCATAGGCAACTGAAGGAACACGGGTGGGTTTTAGTCAGTAAAAGTCTGACACGCCCTTCCGCTCCACCCAGAGCGGGAGAAGTTATTTTATGATTTCCCATCCACAAAAAAAAAAAAAAAAAAAGGCTGTGGTTACAAAAATGGGGAAAGCATATTTTCATTACAGGCTTGTAACTGACACAGGGCAGTGTGATGAGAAAGAAGCCTTTGCCCCAGCATAGGTCTCTTCTCTTGCAGTGGTAATTTGCAGTGAATTAATCATCAAATCACGCTTGTTTAGCTCGTGGCTAAATAATAACAGCCGCATGGGTCAATCCATCAGGTTAAGCTACGCTTGCCGGGGTTGGTCCATAGATGGGTGACCGTCTTTACATACCGAGACTCCTCCGTGCCTCGGAAAGCACGTTAAGCCGTTGGTCCCGGCTGTCATTCGTGGATCTTTGACAGTCGTTACGGGAAGTCAGAACGTCAGAAGCCCGAAAGTCTGACAATCAGTCTTACCAAGGGGTATCCAATATATGGGTTGTGGAGGTCAGATAGGCAGACGCTCCATGTAAAATACTGGTATTCAGCTGCATCCGGTTAGACTGGAAGCCGACCCCAAACATAGTTGGAAAAAGGCTAGGCAGATTGATATTGACGCTTGTTTAGTGAGGTTTGACGATTTCAGATCATTATAAATGGTGAGCCGTATGCGCATCATTGGAATTCCCATCGGCAGAAATGACGAACTTCCGCATAAACTTTCACCCCCTATTTAACCCCTTTACGGGATGAATTTTCAAAAATCCTTCCTTAGTGCTCACTTTCGTCATAAAAGGAACTTGCGCCAAAATTTTATGCTTCTAGCTAAATGCAGCGGTTTAAGCTGAGCGTTGTCTCAGTGAATGGGTAGTGAATGAATGAATGAAGAAATTTACGATTTTTATTAAGTAGCCTAAGCCAAGGTTTAATAGCGATGTTTTTCAGCTCCATAAGCATCAATTAAAAAGACACATGAATTTGAAAACCTGAACTTACAACCCAAGGTCACATTTTTTTTTCATATTCCTATACTTTTTACACGGAATGTTACAGTGTATCAATATTAGTGTAACAAGCTTCCGTAGATATCAACATCGACAAACTATTACTATGAAAAAATGTCAATGAGTCGGTGTAGCATCCTGCCATGAGATAACCTTTTCAAGAATGTAAAGAGCAAATAGATTTTAAGTGGTTGGTTTACCTTGCTTGGCGGATACATGGTATTTTCTGTAAAAATATTATTTTATTTCCAGAACAACACGAGATAACATTAGGCTCGCCCTCTATTACATGGGACTTAAACATAACTGGCGCAATTTAGGTGTACTATAGGTACAGCTCTGCCCAACCCTTCGGGGAATACAGGCGTGTTGTTATTTTATGTTTATTTCCAGAAAAAATATTAATGTGTCTATATTTATGCCAAAAAAAAAACCGTTTTCCTGTAGGTTGTTTATACCTGCAACATCATAACCACAGATTAAATAAAAGATTCCGCTTTACATATCGTGACAACGTAGCTTGGTTATCTGTCACAACTTCAACACTTTTATTATCTACAATGTGATTTCAGCGCTCCAAGACGCTCCAAAATGGCGCATTTTATTACATTTTTAACGAAGCAATACATATTCTGAGCTTGACAAATTAGAATGGATCTTCTTATCGTGTTATTTATACGTGAGTTTTGGAAATAAAACTCTGCAAATCACTATAATAATGTCTCATTTGATAGTTTTCGAATAAGAATGATTTCCAGTTGTAAAAGTAGTATAATGTACAGTATTTTGCCTATTTAGAGCATGCAAATTAATGTTACATTAATACCTTATAAGTACTTATTTTATTAAACTTATACAGAATATACAAATACCTATCTTCTAATAGAATTTTCAAATTAAGTTATCAGACAACAGCCTAAGGCATTGTATCATAAATAAGTAAAACAAAAAACCGTAGCAATTTGGTTTTGCAGTGGACGCTTGACTGTACTAAAGAAATCGGATCATTATGAATAATTGGATATCTAGAATTGGGTGTCTTCCACCAAGAAAGTCAGTTCATTTAGGAAATGCTGCAATGCAAGTGCTGACTATTTTGAACACGCGAATCGAGTGAATAAAAAATTCGTTATTGGACGATTTCTTAATTTTATAGTTACCTAACAGCCTTACTAGTAAAGATTTACACCCGAGTTATACCGGAGTTTTAATGCTTTTTAAAAGGGCCAAAAGGGTTATGACTCCGGTATAACCCGGGTATAAATCTTTATTAGTAAGGCTGTTAGAGTTTAAGTTACATTTCAATCACTTATTAGTCAATAGGCTAGATTTTAATGTGAACAAAGTATCACAAACTGTATTTTACAAAGAAAAAAGAAATTAAGTGGCTCGTATTTCGAATATAGCTCGTAATGCCGTTTAAAATGCTACATACATAAAACATGTATCATTTATTCAAACAGTCGCACTTTTGCCACCTGTGACAGATAAAACAAAAAACTCCCGCTATAACATTGTAACGCTGCACATTGGTTCAAGGGCGGAAAAAAGTCCTTTGTTTCAACCTTGTTTAAAATGTCTACAATTTGGTACACACATACTAGAATGAGTAGAAACAAGTCCTAAAATTAATACGGATAAATAATTATACAGTATTTAATTATATGATGCCAAAGTAGGGTGATCGAGAATTTACAAATTTCGTGCAAAAAATATTGTTATTTCAAGTATGAATAGAACCAAAATACTATAATTATCAACTTTCATTTTTAGTTTAGTCATAAGTTTATTGTGTGTATTAATAAAATAGTAAACATAATGTTATAATATAATGAATAATTACTTGCTATTACATTTTTAGTGAAGAAGGTCATTTGGAACCTTTTGTTTTCAATCATGAGATCATAACTAATCTCCGTTATCGACCGATACGTAATAATATACTTTCGGAGATTAATTAGACCCTATAGATTAAGAATACATTAGTTTTGGCTGCGATAACCTGCGATCTTGGAAATACCAGGTACTTAACTAATGACGCTCTGTAATTAAGAAAAAGTGCATTATATTAATAAGTGTTTCTAATGAGGGTAATTAACATTTTATCATATCGTGTAAGTATAAATAGCATTGAATGGTAGTTTTAACTTCACTTACAATTATTTTCTCTTACGATAACAGTGTTATTATAGTGATGGATAGCTTTACTATTGTCTATGCCGATTTAGTGGAAATCATAATATCAAGTAATCGTGAGATACATAAATGCCTCGAAAATTTAAAACTTATGTATCCACAGCTTACAGAAAGTGTTTGGAATCAAGTTTATGAAAAGTTAAGCCGTAATTTTCTACCCGTATTTACAAAAAAGTGGCAAACTGCAGCGAGAAATAAAAATGCTTTTATGGCAAAAAATGAACAGTGGCTGAAAAATATTTTTACCGTTGAGACATCTTCGGTGCAGACTGATGTGGTGAATTGTGACAGTAATGTTCCAGGGCCATCAAAACGCTCTCATAGAGGACGACCAGAAAAATCATTTGATGAATGTTGCGATCGAACAAAGCGATATAAAGTTAAAAGATTGTGTGAAAGCGTTCCTGAAGAAATGATTAAGAAAGCTGCCTCTAAGGTACTCGTACAAGAAGAATCATCGGATACTATCAAGTTTACTCCAGAAAAAGCGTTGGCATTATTACTTGATGCATCACTTTCGAAACATCAATATCAAGTACTGAGAAATGCAGCAAAAAGTATTGGTTGTGATATTTTTCCCGATTATCATAAAGTACTTGAAGTAAAAAGGCAATGCTACCCCACGGATATTGATGTAACGGAAAGCTACGCTTGTGTAAGTTTGCAGTCATTACTGGATCACACAACCAGAAGATTATTTGAAGTAATGTCTGAAGACGACCTTACACAGATTAGTGTAAATTCAACGTTTTTACACAAGTGGGGATGTGACGGATCATCAGGTCATGCTGAGTACAAACAGTCATTTATCGACGAAAATGTGTCAGATTCATATATGTTTTTGACATCATTAGTTCCACTGCGTCTGTATGAAAAGGAAAATAAATCTGTTGTGTATTGGACAAATGCAACTCCTTCTTCTACAAGGTGTTGTCGCCCGGTACAATTCCAATTTCAAAAAGAAACTACAGAATCTACGAAAAATGAAATTGCTAGAATGGAGTCTGAAATAGCAAACTTAAATGAAACTGTTATTAGTTTAAAGGAAAAGACTTACAAAGTCTACCATAAACTTGTGTTCACAATGATAGATGGCAAAATAGCGCAGACAGTTACGGACACATCATCATGTGCAGTGTGTTTTATATGCAAGTCAAAGCCATCAGAAATGAATAACCTTGACCAAGTGCGAAATAAAACTGTGAATACGGAGGCTCTCAAGGTCGGTTTATCCCCGCTTCACGCACGGATTAAATTTATGGAATGCATATTACATATTGCGTACAATATGTCATTTACCAGTTGGAGAACGAACGCAACTACCAAACAACAAAAAGATGAAGAGAAGAAAAGAATCCAAAGTGAGCTGTTTCAACGTTTAGGTCTAAAAGTGGATTTTGTAAAGCAAGGAATGGGAACATCTAACGATGGAAATACGTCTAGAAGATTTTTCAATAATGCAGACATTGTAGCTGAAGTCACAAGAGTCGATAAAGAACTTATTCATCGGTTTGGTATAATATTGCAAACAATTAATTCTAGTGCATTAGTTGATTCGGATAAGTTTGGTAGTTATTGTTACGAAACTGCTGAACTATACGTAAGCATGTACAGCTGGTATAATATGCCAAATACTGTGCATAAAATCTTGCTGCATGGCAAAGAAATAATAAGTGTTGCTGCCTTACCTATTGGGATGTTATCTGAGGAAGCTCAAGAAGCGCGAAATAAAGATTACCGCAATTATAGGTTAGGTCATTCAAGAAAATGTTCTCGTCTATCATGTAATGAAGATGTTATGAATATGCTCTTAGCTACCTCAGATCCCCTTATCAACAGTTTACGTGCAGTACCGAATAAAAAATACTATCCTCTTCACGATGATGCCAAAGCTTTATTAGTGGATAGCACCCATCTCTAAATCAATGTCTTCTCTATTTAATATTTAGTTTATTAATATTTATTTATTTAAAAATGCTGATTTAATTATATGAAATTCATGTGAAAAAATTTGATGAATATTTTCATGTTAATAAAAAAAAAATACGTGTTATATCTTTCTCTTTGTAAACTGGTACATCCATTATATCATTTTAATAAAGTATTATGAAGAAACGCAACGTCTTTTCATTTAAAAATAATATTTTCCGCATGCCCGTACTACCTGCACCACTGTGCGCTGTAATCAGTCATCGCCTAATTGTACTCTGTGGCATGATTAAGCGTGATTTTAGCGCTCCCAAGACGCACATCGCGTTCTGTAGCGCCATTTTATTATTTTGTAATTTAATGTTAATAAATATTACATTTTGTTAATGAAAATTTGTATTAACTGTCTGTAATTTTACTGCGGTGAATATAATTTAGATGACGAAGTTTAACAATTTACATTAGCCTGTAATTGTCCCATTGGGCAAAGGCCTTTTCTCATACAGAAGGAGCGAGCATTGATAAACCATCCAACCTCAATGCGTGTGGGCTTCTCACGATGTTTTTTTTTTTTTCATCAATTACATGGATAATAATTGTGATCACTATAGTTGGCTGCACACATACATAATATATAGTACTCATATTTTGTTCATCATCATCAACATTTTAGCCAAAAGACACCCACTGCCAGACAGAAGCCTCTCCCAAGCATCGCCACATCGACCCGTCCTGATTTTCTCTCATATAGTGGATACCCGTGACTTCCATCAGGTCTTCGATCCACCTTGTATTAATTTGTTCAAAGTTCCAGTGCCAAATATTAAACAGCCTACTGCAGTTCACTCCTGAACATAAACTTTTTACTTAACACCTCTTTCAGCTATCAATTCAAACCCGATCATAATATTATTATGAAGCCACTAAAAATCAAAGTAAGATAACAAATAATATTGTCATAATAGGATCATTTAAACAAAATGAATGAAGATGAAACGCGGTAATTATAAAATGTGTCTTTATCATGAACTTCAGAATGAAATATTCAATTAGCTTTCCTATATTATAATAAGATCGAAGCGAATTTCTTCAATGGTAGCATGAAATTTGCTAGGATAAAGAGAAAATATTTTAGATTGATATGTTCTTGAAGGTTTAGTACTCACAACGAGCGCCATGCGACACGATTTCTAGAATGCAAATCTAAGCAATAAAGTTGATCATGTAAGCACATGATCAACTTTATTGTTTAATTCATTAAAAAAAACCGTCCATATATGACGTCATTACAACCTCAAGCAGTTTAAAGTGATGCTTTTACTATCCATCTTCACGCACTGTGAAAATTAGGCATAAACAAGTAATGCAACCAAATTCATTGACACCCGTTTCAAAACAAACAAATTGAAACTCGTCTCCACTTTTATTAGCACTTTATCACTTGATCAATTCAGTTCGAGTCTTCAAGTGCTTGTCGTAAAATATTCCTCTTGTCGTGGTCCCGGCCAGCCGGACAGATGTCTAACAAAATAAACAGCTAGGTGGTGCCACAAAATAGATAGGTACAGAAGGTTAGTTCCATACAATGAGCGAAACTAGGCGGACGCACACATAGATGCGTAGGGTCTGTTCCAAAAGTATCCAATGTAAATAAATGAATCAAAATCATACCTACCTGTGGAAGCCAATTTGTAGTGCCACTTACAAATTGAGTCCTTTGATTTGATCATTTGAGTTTACACCCGAGTTTCGAAATCACCTTCAAGATGTTTTTCACTTGACAATAATATTGAGGTTAATTTTATAACCTCAATTTTCGTCGATAATTAACAGACTTCCAAAAAGGAGGAGCGGTGGAAGCCAATTTGTAGTGCCACTTACAAATTCAGTGCTTTGATTTGATCGTTTGGGTTTAGACCCGAGATTCGGAAACACCTTCAAGATGTTTTTCATTTGACAATAATTGAGGTTAATTTTATAACCTCAATTTTCGTCGATATTTGACAGATTTCCAAAAAGGAGGAGCGACTGTATGTTATTTTTAAAGTGTTTCTTACGCGATTTCTCCGTCAATTGTGGACAGATTTTGAAAATTCTTTTTTGTTTGAAAGGGTGTGCTCTCGAGGTGGTCGCATTGTCACCAACTCAGAATCTGATGAGGGAATCCCATGGAAATCGAGGGATGGCTCAAATTTTATAGGCTTCTACTATATATAGGCTGTCTATAGCGATTTAGGTATTTTTTTATAGTAACTCGTGCATTTGCTCTTTGAAAGCATCACTTGGTGAAGTGGAACCGATGATGAAGACCACAGATGACCATCGGAAGGATCTACTCAATTATTCGTATTTCTCAGGTTGCGATGCGGTTACTTTAATATCGTTGCTAAGCAATTAATGCTCGTCAAAATGATATATAGGTGTTAGTGACTTCACCATCAGCTCCAGTTCTTTCCCCTGGTTCTTACTACGAGAACTCCTCAACAATTACCGTCCCTACATTGTGGGCAGTTGACATTATTAGGCTATTGTAACTTAGATAAATAACGAACTGACCTACCTAAGCTACTAAAAAGTGAAAAAAAAAACTATTTTACAAAAAAAAAACCGTCTAAAAAAAATACTACAAAGTGAAAAATAACTTTAATTTTGAAAGTTGGTGGCAAAAAACTAAAACACAGGTTCAAAGACTTCCGAAATTAAAGTAATTTTTCACTTTCTTGTTTTATTTTTTGGAAGTCAGTTGTTTTTTTACGTAAAAAAGTTTTTTTTCTATTACAATTTACCTAAATATTTTATTCAAACGATATGAGATAAATGTCATCAGGAAAGTTTTGAGTATGAATGTGGATGGCTATACGAGTAGAAAAAGACCAAAGAAACGGTGGATGGACGGACTGTGTGAAAGATGATATCGAGGGTTCACGGGCTATTTGTATTAATCGACATCCTGGCCGATATTGAGTTATTATCATATCTACCTGCATTAAAAAGTGAAAAACGTAAGAAATGGAGATAAACACTATTGATTATTAACTCATTTTCGTAAAAAAATATTGATACTTTTTTACAATGTTCTTTTTTCCGAATAATGAAACTTTGAAATGCTTAAAGTTCCAAACATGTCGCTTAACACAAATAGCCCGTGAACCTTCGATATGGTTTGAAAGGGAGTGACTACCGAGATGACGACTAATAGAAGAAAAAGACATGTTGCGCCAACCCCAAATACATAAGGGCAGGAGAATGATGATTCAAACAATAACTGTTGCAAAAGTGGTGAGATATAAAGTTGAAACCCTTTAAATACTGACGAATGTGTTACTAATTCCCTTTAGAGAGTGATTGTCTGAACATGGATTGTTTACACTTTCGTCAGATACTTTTAGAACAGACTATGCGTATGGTGATCCCAAACAAATGCCTATCGCGAGTGCACTTGCGTTCGCTGTACGTGAGGCATGTCTAATGTCTATGTCATCATCTGCTTAGCCTTTTCCCAACTATATTGTGGTCGGCTTTTAGTCTAACCGGATGCAGCTGAATACCAGTATTTTACATGGAGCGACTGCCTATTTGACCTCCACAACCCAGTTACTGGGTAATACGATACCGCTTGCTAAGACTGGTTTTCAGACCTTCAGGCTTCTGACGACTTGTAACGTCTGTCAAAGATCCACGAATGACAGCCGGGGACCAACTGCTTTTTTAACGTGCTTTCCCAGTCACATAGTGGTCTCGACATGTAAGGATGGTCACCCATCCATAGACCGACCGATGCAAGCGTAGCTTGACTTGATCGATCAACCCGCGAGGCTGCTATTACTTATTCACGAGCCCCTCTGTCTAATGTATATATACGTGTACGTGCATTTTCAGTCGTCATATGAAACTGACCTTCTGTACCTACTATTCTGTGGCAGATGTCTGCCAAATAAACAGCTAGGTAGTGCTATCGATTGCGGGACCGGTACCAAATACACTCAAGGGGACTAGGGTACAGTTTTGTGAGGAAGTGTTAAGGGGATTTTCAATTGCTATCTTACTACTCGTCCCTCTTTCACGCAGCATAAAAAAACCGGATCAACGTGTTTCTTTGTACAGAGATAGATTATCCTATATTATACAGGGTTATTGGTAAAACACCAACAACCTCTTAAGGGGTCATTGTACTCATCATTATGAACAACTTTTACTATGGGACAAACCTGAAATCGCGAAAAAAATCAGCTGTTCAGTACATTTTGACGAATTATGCGAACATAAATGTACTGAACAGCTGATTTTTTTTCGCGATTTCATGTTTGGTCCCATAGTAAAAGTTGTTAAGAGGTTGTTGGTGTTTATAATCAATATACAGGGTGTATATTGATTATAGATTGCCCTGGTAAAATGTATTTGAAGCCATAGGAGTGTCGGCAGATCACAACAGCCAGATGGGGGTGGACAAAGGACCGAGAGGTGAGTTTCGCACAGATAAGGAAAGCATGGCACAAAAGGGAAGAGTCATAGCAATACATCCTATGCATCGCCTGCCCGCACTATTACTTCGTTTTACTTTTTTTTTTCTTTTTGCTCAGCTCCTAACGGTCCTTTTTTTTTTTTGTGGATGGGAAATCATCAAATAACTTCTCCCGCTCTGGGTGGAGCGGAAGGGCGTGTCAGACTTTTACTGACTAAAACCCACCCGTTCTATGTTCTATGTTATTGGGTTTGGTTTCCGCACTTAATCCTTCAAGTGGACCATTGTGCGTGAGCCATAGCGGCCGTCGGGGTTTATTCCAACCAGCCCACCTCCCTCCAGAAGTTGGTCACGGCTTCTGGTCTGTTCAGAACATCTGTTAAAGATTTGGGTGTCCCGAGGGTTTCTGTTCTAATCTGGGCAACGCCTGTGCACTCGAAGAGCACATGCGGAACGGTTTCCTCAGCCTCCATGCAAGCTCTGCACAGAGGGCTGTCCGTTATGCCCATTGTGTAAAAGTGTTTGTTCAGCGAGCAGTGTCCTGTGATGGTCCCCGTCATCAGGCGCAGGCCGTTCCTATCCAGGCGTAAGAGTCGCCTGGTCAGTTTGCCATCCAGGCTTGGCATAGCCTCCCTGGACTGCCTGCACCCTGGTGCCGAGGACCACCACTCCTCTGCTTTTGTTTGGGTGATCTCTTGCAGCCATCTGCGTAATTGGTTGAAGGGGATGGGTATGATTGGTTCGGGCCCATAGACTGACGCACTGGATGCCCTCCTAGCAAGTTCGTCCGCTGCGTCGTTACCCAAAGACCCACTGTGTCCTTTTATCCATTGCAGTGTCACTGTGTTGCGGTTAGGTACCGTTGCTCGTTCTAACGCATTGTGACATTCTAGTATTAATCTTGAAGTAATATATTTTTTTTCTAAGGTTTGGAGTACTGAGGCACTGTCGGAGAGTATACGTATATGGGTGTCCGTAACTCTCCTGGCCTCTATGGCATACGCCGCTTGAATAATGCCCACACATTCTGCCTGGTAGACAGTGTTGAACATTCCCAGCGGGCTGGATATGTTTATGTTGAGGTCGTGCGAGAAAACTCCGGCACCGGTTCCGGAGTCGGTCTTTGACCCGTCAGTGTAAACCCTCAGCTCGTTCGGGCCCGAGTGGTCACGCTGTTCTTCCGTGAGTATTATGTTGTAATGTTTTTTAAAATAATGCTGTTTCGGGGCTCTGTCGCAGGCTGATGCCATCATTGGCCGTTTTTTGATCGCATCCTCCCTAATGCGTATGTGTTTAACCCTGGAGTCTTTGCTCAGGGTTCCGGTTATATTGAGCCTAAAGGCGGCCAAGGCTGCCTCCTCCCTCACAATGAGATGTAGTGGAGGCAGTCCAAGCATTGCTTGTAGTGCGGCCGTAGGTGCGGTTCTCATGCAGCCCGTGATTGCCACACAGGCTAATCGCTGTAGTTTTTCGAGATCTTTCCGGGTTGTGCTCAGGTCTGTCCTGGGCCACCAGACTAGTGAGCCATAAGTAATGATCGGTCTGATAACTGCGGTGTATAGCCAGTAAGTGACCTTGGGGTTAATCCCCCAGTTCCTGCCAAGCAGTCTCTTACACTGCCACAGGGCTATGCTGGCTTTTGTGGTGATGTAATTAGTATGTCTAGCCCAGTTCAACTGTTTGTCCAAAAAGATGCCCAGGTATTTGGTTTCAGTCGATAGGCTTAGGGTAGTTCCAAAGAATCGTGGTAGTTGTAGTGTTCAACCCACCCGTGTTCCTTCAGTTGCCTATGCCAGGGCCACGGTATCTTTTTCAAACAACCCGCGACCCCAGCGGCATCGGCCCTATTGGACCCCATCTTTTGCTGACATCTCTTTGAGGCGCGCGTGGAACACAACGCGCCGTCGACCCGGGCCTGGTCCTCACCGGACGGCGAGCTACCCACTACTCACCGTCCGCAAGCCCGCGCCTACGGTGGCCGGGAATCGGCTATCGATTCCCGCCGCCCAGGGCGTCTCCTGCGGCGACTGAGGGCGTGAGGCTGCCTCTCCCTCACGCGTTCCGCCTCCTCCTTCGCGAGCATTACCGCTTCGCAGAAGGAGGTGACGGCCTCCCATGCACTCTCGCTTCGCAGAAGGAGGTGACGGCCTCCCATGCACTCTCGCTCCGCACCATGGCCTGGACCAGGCTCGGACGCGAGAGATCGCCGCCGCCGATCGCCTCCGTGAGAACACGGCGGTGCTCTGCCCAAGCCGGGCAGACCTCCACTGTATGCTCCACCGTGTCCTCTGGGCGATCCACACAATGGTGACACCGGGTGTTTCCTCCCGCCTTATGCGAAACAGGATCCTCCCGAAACAACCGTGCCCTGTGAGGACCTGCGTCAGGCGGAAGGTGAGGACGCCGTGGCGCCTCTCTAACCACTCCTCAAAGAGGGGACTTATCGCCGCAATTGTGGCGTGCCCAGCGCTGGGCTGCGACAGTCGCGCTCTCCATGTCGCCATGAGATCCCGCCGGAGCTCTGTCCGCTGTACCGTGATTTCTCGCGGCAGCGGAGTTACGCCCCGGCGTTTCGCCTCCTCGCGCCACTCCCACACGTGCGCGAGGACTTTCGCCTCCAGATCCCACGGCAGCAATCCGGCAAGGAGGCTCAGCTCCTAACGGTCCTGACGCAATGTTAAATAGCCTATAGCCTTCCTCAAGTCTTTGGCTATCAAATGCAAAAATAATTTTTCAAATATGACTGGCAGGTTCAAACAAACTCTTCAGCTTTATTATTAGTATATATAGATATGTTGATTATGATGATGATGATTATAATCTTTGGGAGCCTTGTTCGACCCACTGCTGAGGATAGGCCTCCTCTGTTTTGTGCGAGTCTCAATCAGGTCTAACCCAAAAATACATTACTATAATGAAGCGCCATAAATAAGATATTTCCGACATCTGTTTAACCTATAAACTAGTGTTTAACTTATGAGTTTATGAGTTATTTTCCACGAGGAAGGAAGCAATAACTTCGCATTGATATCTAAAATGTTTATTTAGCTTGGCCATATAAATTTATAACGGTGCAGCTATTGAAGTACAGAACAGTATGATTCATTGTTGCTTCATTTGATTCAGGACGAGCGAATGACATTTAGCATAGCTATTGCATTATTTAGTACATTGTAGCGGGGAAAAGGAATTAATAGACTCGCTGGGGTTACTCGTAGGCTCGCATGTTGCTACATGGGCTTTTATTACATAACTGGCGAATCGTGGATGTACCTACTAACCTCTTCGAGAACCTTCGTATCTGCTGAAGTAATTTGAGGTTATCGTTAAGAGAAACAAAACGAAAAATTGTTTTTAGTTATCATGGAAGCTTTTGTATTTGACTTTTTATGATTTGAAACGAAAAGTTTTCACATATAAAATACTTTGTATGCGACTGTACTTGTAAAGGTCCTGTAGCCTGCTTGAATACATTGAATTTATTGAATAATGACATTGTTCAGCTGTCTCACGAAAATTGTAACAGCGTTATTTGGAATAATACTTAACTACAAACCTAGACAAAGAGAAAGAAAAAAATATATGGGTGAGCGTGTTGCTATTAACTAGCGGGCTTAGCATGACCACTTTATCTCTACGAAGAGAAGACACATGCTTTACAAAGTGACATTTCGTTTCTCCGTTTTTGACATCGCACTAGAATTTTGGTACTGCATAGTTACACCATATTTCAGGTTATTTGTTTGTCCCCGCCTGCGGTACCAAAATTCTATAGATTATAAAGGCCTATTCAAACCTAAGCGGTATTCGCTACCGTCTGCGGTAGAGAAAACCGAGTGGGTATGCGGTAATATTACTGTTCATTCATCTGTACCGCTTTTGCCGCGAAACATAATACTAAATACCTAAGCGAAACCCGCGCGATATTACCTCTACCCATAGCGGCAGCGAATACCGCTTAGGTTTGAATAGGCCTTAATGCTTGTTTTTCTCTTTTCAGTTAAGTGTTTTTGCAGTCGGGGTTTTTGTTTTTTTAAATATTTTTTTTTTTATTTCAATCTTTTTAGTTTTATTAATATATATTTGGAATTGACTCATTACTAGTATTCATTTGATACCAATAATGTTAGCAATTTGTTTATTAAAAAAAAAAAACATTTCCCTCCCTTTTTATATTTCCAGATGTAATATATAAATATTATATAGCCTTATGTCACTCCCACAATTAAGACGAATCTAACGACACCTCATAAAGTATGTTAAAATTCATCAAGCCGTTTAGGCTACAGAGCGTGCCAAAGAAATAGACATACATACTCTCGAAAAACATTACAAAATGAGGGCTACTGGATATCTCCGCCTTATGAGATCCGATTTCCATAGTTATTTTTTTTATTTGAAAGGAACTTAAAGTTGGTCTCATAAAAATTTGGTGAAGATCTGGTGAGGATCTTCGGCGTGATGAGCAGAATAGCTCCTACAAATACAGTAAACTGCTCACTTTTAGATTTCTACCAGTGGAATAGGCCCTATAACTACTAGGTAGGAATTGATAGAGCACCTGGGACCACCATATCATCACAAAACTAGAGAAATGTTTAAGAAACAAAAAAAAAATATGGTAAATATCCCGTTTTAAATAACTTTGTGGTACTTACATATTATATTAACTGTTGCAAAAAAGATTGTGTTCGCGAGGTTACTGTTCGCAGAATTACTACTAATACTTTGCCCGACCCAAGGGTCGAACCCAGGATCTCACTCTCAACAGTTGAGCTTGGCCATGGCGAGTTATAACATTATGACGCGGTCTCACGGCCGGCTTTCACACAGGCCAGATTGCGTCAGGCCAGGCCGTGGGAACCGTCGATACGATGAGGTCAGTGGTGGAAATACTCGGCATGGGCCGCGCCAGGCCGCGACCAATGACGACTTAACCATCCTATATATTTCATAGAAACGATCAAATTCCTTGTTAATAATAAGTCCTAATTAACGCCAATCAACTCTTAATTAACCACTAAACTAATTACATATTATTATGTAGCGTGTCGTATTACCTGTAACGTAATTATTTCTGAAAGCGTAATCAAGACGTAAATCAATTGTCTAATCTCATGTTTGATCTAGATGACAATCAGATAAACATAACATGACGCCTGTAATCCCCGGAGTGTGAGGAGTGTACCTGTAGTACACCCGCATTTCACCAGTTATGATTAAGTCCCATGTAATAGGGAGCGAGCCTGTTGCCATCTACCGAGCACAAATTCAGACTGGGCTGCTACTGACAATTTCCAGAGGAAAAACCCAATAATGCTCATGCTCAGCAGTAGCGCTTGCGACCGCTAGACCAACGAGGCAGTCAGCTATTAATGTAATATTTAATCATAACAAGCATAAACATACATACACAAACATAGATAAAATGTAGCCTTTTCCCATGGCAGAAATTAAGTACAGAATGCCACCTGCTATGGTCCTTACATCCTTTCGCCTCCATTACGTTGATACATCTGGTCATACAAGCACGCCCGTTGCGAGTACTACCCACTTGACCTTTCTGAAGTACAGAAGTCAGCAGGTCAAGGTACCCGAAACTGTCAAATTTTCCCAATCAACCTTGAACCTTAACGCTATAGCGATAAAGTTGAAAATCTATTATAGACATTTGACAGATTGTAGTAGCTTGATGTGCTGGCGTCCCCTCTCGGCGTTACCACTCACATTTGCCTTGCATAATCATAATCAGACTATGACGTTCTCACTGCTGGGACACAGGCCTTCTCTCTATGAGAGTGGGCATACTACGGGTTGGTGGATGTCACGTGTCTTCGAATATTTTGGTTCTAGATCGTGCTGATTTCCAAACGTTTTCTTTCACTGTTTTTAGACTTAAGATCTAAGATGTTACATTTAGCAACATTTTAATTTAAAGAGTCTTTCAGAAACCAGGGTAATTTAATAAATTTCGCCAGTTGATTAATGTCGTCATCAGTTTATGCGACAAACCATATCCAGACCACCATTCCCGAGATTCTCCTAATATATTCCTCAAATCTCAGACACGAGGATAAACCGCAGAATCATGTACTTATCCAGTTTCTTTTAGCACGATATCCATTCCGAACTCGCTCTACGTAAATATATAAACCGGTTACATCAAAGACTATTAATTTCACGGTTATTAACACTCACGTCCGTATCGGGGAGTTTTAAAAATAGTACCGATATGAAAAATGGAGTTCCATCTTGAATGTGCGTATGGTTTTTGTGGAGTGTGGGTGATCACACAATACACACAAACGCAAACTTTGAAAGTTTGCGTTTGTGTGTATTTTAATTAAGACTGTGATACGTATAGGTTTTCATAACTAGAAAATGTTTTTGCTAATATACTCGTATTTCAGAATGTTTTTTCTAGAAATAAATAGGAATAATATGACTAGCTATTAACGTTGGTCTAGATGTGGCAAGCGCGTCTGCTGTGCTTACTGTTCATGAGTTTGATCCCCGGGGGGGTCGGGTGTATTTTTCTTTCATTACAAATTTTTCAATAGCCGCCATAGCCGTAGTATTTTTTATGCAATCGCCTTTTTTTCTATATTTGTGCCCGGTTAATGGAGATAAGATTGCTACCAATATAATAAATCAGCCTGTATTGTCCCACTGCAGGGCCTCCCTTTCCTTTTTCCACTCAACTCGATCCTGAGCCAATAAAGACCAATCCTTCCTATAAGTATTATTGTTTTATTAAAAAATAATGCAAAAAAATATCATTCAACATAATTTCCTATTTAATTTAGCTTTTATGTTGTATGATGCGGAAAATAAGATGCTGTTCTTAAAAGAGGCCTACGATGGATTCAATTGTTTTTCTTTTGCAGTCATTTACTGAAGTAAGATTGCGAAAAAATATGTTCGTTTTTAGATGAGGTTTTTCGCAGAAGATGTAAAAATGTAGCCGCAAAAAAAGATAAGTTTGATAACTGTCGAAAACACTATTGTTCAAAGCAACTACAGATTAGTACAGATCTATGCAGTATTACTCTTCTCCGAAATCAAGCTCGCGCGTCGTTCGATCATTTTCTCAATTTTTCTCGTTCCGGTTTTTACATGCAAGCCTTGCTAAAAACTTTGCACTATATAGAACATCAGAAATCATTATAAAATATTCGAAACTATCATAACTAAACCACGCAGCAAAAAAAACCAAGCTATAATTAACTAGTTTCGCATAACAACTTCCGACGCCCTCGCATGACACATGTCAAATTTGACACTTGACAGCTGTCAAAACTGATAAGCCGCACCGGACCTCGGTGGTATTTTTGGAAGCAATTGTTTTAAAATGCTTTTAAGAAATACAAGATGGAATAGCTACATCCTCTCGGATTCTTAGAAAGTTTTGATTCATTGTTTTGTGTCGCACAATTTTGGAGGTGACACATTTAAACATACGTGAATTCTTATTTCACGCATGTTTAAAAATAAATTATATTTGTCATATTTCCATTCTTCCGCGTTCCAAGTAGGCATAAAATATGTTACTAGTCAAGAGCCTGCTTACTTTGACGAATTTACTATGTACTTGCTTTCGCCAGCAGCTTCGCCAGCGTGCATGTCGGAAATTATCCCACGGGAAAGTACTACCGGGATTAAAAGTATCCTATAGCCAACTTTCGCATTTATAATATTAGTTAGGAGGTAAATGTTGTTTAATATCCAGAATGATGCAGCTGATCTGCATTTGATTTACAAAATTATGCTACTAGTAACTAATATTATAAATGCGAAAGTAAGTTTGTCTGTTTGTTTGTTACCTTTTCACGCCTAAACCACTGAACAGATTGTACGGATGTTGAGGGTATGATATTTGTACGGTGGTGGGTAGATGGATAACTTGTTCAATAAACCAGTGTGTAGCTAACCCTCGCCTTTCATTGACGCTGCATTGGCGACGAGTACGGGATTATTGAATTTTTTTTTTTGTATCTTCATTACGCGTGCAGTACCGAAATTACTGTTTTTAAGATGCCAATCGGAAAGTTAGAACCGTTTAACATCAGTTCTAAACAATGGCCTGCTTATATACGCCGGGTAAATCAGTACATGTTACTAAATGACGTAAAAGATAACCTAAAAGTTCCCATGTTAATAACAATCGTAGGGGAAGCCACCTATTCGTTGATGTGTGATCTGTGTTCGCCTGATTTTCCCGAGAGCAAATCTTACGAGACATTGGTGAAGCTAGTTACCGACCATTTGGAACCGCAGCGATCTGAGATCGCCGAACGCCACGTGTTCCGGCTGCGGCGACAACGTACTGGCGAACCCCTGATGGAATATTTACAGGCACTAAAACATCTGGCAACAACTTGTAATTTTGGCAAATGTAAGAAGTGTTCTACGCTCGAGGAAAATCTAAGAGATCAGTTTGTTTCGGGTTTGACAAATGATGCAATGCGTTCTAGAATATTTGCCGAAAGGAAAATAGAATACAAGGAGGCGGTGGAGTTAGCACTAGCACTGGAGGCTGCAGAGAAGCACGCGGAGGTGAGCGGCAGCACGATGCCAACGACGACCTCAGGTGCCGGCGGCGAGGCAGGTGAAGACCTGCACTACACACGCGGGGGGCGAGGACGCGTCCGCGGCTCGCGCACTATGGCTGGCGCGGGCGGTGCGGCTGGCTCAGCCGGCGCGGCAGGCGCGGTGGGCACGGAGCGCACGGCGGGCACATCGCGAAGCGACGCGGCGGCTGCGCCAGCATGCTGGCGTTGCGGTAAGGCGCATCGCGCGGATAGGTGCCGTTACATGCATTATAATTGTGACGAGTGTAAACAAAGAGGACATTTACGAGTGATGTGCAAATCAGTGAAAAATAGTGGAAACCGGGCAGAGAATCGGCAAAATTATATGAGTGGTGAGGACGATTCAGACGATATGTTTAAGATTGTCGTTGGAGGTAAGGATAATAAACCGTACTTTATAAACGTCATCATAGATAACTTTGAGACCAAGTGTGAAATCGACACCGGTAGTCGCATTTCGGCAATCAATGAAGACATGTATAACCGCAAATTTTCACATAAGGTAATTAAGACTGATAATTTGATGTTACGTAGTTATGCGGGTTCATGTATCGAATCGCTTGGTTTTATAGAAGTCCGAGTTAGGTTACGAGATGTAGAAGTAAAATCCTTGCCACTTTACGTAATTAAACACGGAGCGTGTCCATTACTGGGACGAGACTGGTTGCGTGCCCTAAAAGTAACACAAATAAATCTGCATAAGATAACCGACGATGGATTCGTGAACCGCTTATGTGCTGAATTTCCGCAAGTGTTTACGGATAAGTTAGGTACTTGTAAGCGAGCCATTCGACTACAGCTGACTAATGATGAACCTGTGTACGTGCGTGCGCGCCCTGTGCCGCTGGCGTTGCGCGCGCGCGTGGAGCGCGAGCTGACGCGACTGGAGGCCGATGGCTCCATATACCGCGTCGACTATTCCGACTACGGAACGCTCATTGTGCCGGTTGTAAAAAAAAATGGAGAAATACGCATTTGTGGGGATTACAAAATTACAATTAACCCAAAACTCAAGCGTGATTATTATCCTTTGCCCCGCATTGATGAGTTGTTTGCTAATTTAAGCGGAGGAGAAAAATTCACGAAAATAGATCTCACTCACGCTTACGAGCAATGTTTATTAACAGAGGAGTCACAACCCTACACAGCAATAACAACTCACCTCGGGACGTATGCCTACCGTCGTACGCCGTACGGACTGGCGTGCATACCCGAGAAGTTCCAGAAGTTAATGGAGGAAACCCTACGTGGTATTCCGGGTTGTGTTGTTTTTCTAGATGACATTTGCACAACGGGGGCTAATGATAAAGAACACATTAGTAATTTACGAGCTGTACTCGAAAGGTTGCGCGAGACGGGTTTAACAGTTAAATTAAGTAAGTGTAGTTTCCTACAAGACAGTGTAAAATACTTGGGTTTTGTTATTGACAAAATGGGATTACGGCCAGACACTGCTAAATTGGATGCTATTTCCAGCGCACCCAGACCAAAAAATATAACTCAACTGAAAAGTTTCTTGGGAATGTTAAATTATTACGGAAAATTCATTAGTAATTTGAGCACATTGTTGTATCCTTTACATAATTTACTTAAAAAAGATGTTCGCTGGAAATGGGATGCTAGTTGTGAGCAGGCGTTTAAAGAAGCTAAGCGAGTTCTTCTGGGCGAGCGAGTGTTAGCACATTACGAGGAGGGCCGGCCACTCGTGCTCGCGGTGGACAGTAGTGCGTATGGGCTAGGCGCAGTGTTGGCTCACCGCTATCCCGATGGCAGCGAGCGCCCGGTTAGCTGTGTGTCCCGCACACTAAACGCGGCCGAGCGGAATTACAGTCAACTCGACAAGGAGGCACTCGCGATATTGTTTGGTATAACAAAACACCATCAGTACTTGTTCGGTAGGAGTTTTATATTACGCACGGACCATCAACCGTTGACGCACATTTTTGGTGCTAAGGGTGGCATTCCACAGACCGCTGCCAGCCGGCTACAGCGGTGGGCGGCGCGCTTGGCCGCATACGATTTCACTGTCGAATTTGTCCGCTCGGCTGACAATGGGCCGGCTGATGCTTTATCGAGGCTACCGCTACCTCAGGAGGGTCGCTTAGTGGACGCAGTCACTTACATAAATTTAATAGAGGAATCAATTCCAATTAGCTTTAAGGATATTGCTAAGGAGACGGAGAAAGATACATTGTTATGCAAGGTTAAAGGTTATGTCACATTTGGTTGGCCGTTGACAGTGTCCGATACTGAGAAACCGTTTTTTGCAAGAAAACAGGATTTAGCTGTGGAATTGGGTTGCCTTATCTATAAATACAGGATCGTGATACCGAACGCATTGCAAAAACAAATTTTAGACGAAATTCACGATGGGCACGTAGGAATGAACAAAATGAAAAATTTGTCTCGGAATTATGTGTATTGGCCCAGTCTAGATAAGGACATAGAGGAGGTATGTCGCGCGTGCACGGCGTGCCGCGCCGTACGCGACGCGCCGCCGCACGCGCCACTGCACCCTTGGGAGTTCCCGCTGCATCCGTGGCAGCGAGTACATGCAGACTTCGGGGATTGTGGGGGAAAACGGTATTTAATTATGGTGGACGCACACTCGAAATGGATAGAGGCTATTGCTATGAGTAGGACGGACACGCAGGCGACTATCACAGCAATGAGAACAATTTTTGCCCGGTTCGGCTTACCCTCATTACTCGTCACTGATAACGGCCCACCATTTTTCTCACAGGAATTTAAATCGTTTTGCAAAAAAAATTGTATAAAACACGTGACCACAGCTCCTTACAGACCACAAGGAAACGGTGCAGCAGAAAATGCGGTAAAAACCGTAAAGAAAGCGATCAAACGTGCTTTGTACGAGGGCGAAGACGTCGCCACGGCACTTTGTAAGTTTTTATTCCAGTACCGTAACTGTCAACACGCCACCACTGGGGTCTCCCCTGCGGTGGCGTTGCAAGGGCGTAGACTCCGCGGGCGTCTAGATGCGCTTCGGCCCGAAGTATCTGCGGTAGTGCGCGCCGCGCAGGAGCGGCAAGTGGCCGCTGCGGGTGGCACGACGCGCGCGCTGGCGCCGGGCGACGCGGTGCTGGCCCGTGACTACACCGCGAGGGGGGACAAGTGGTTATCGGGAACAATAACCGACCAGACTGGACCGGTCTCGTACAAAGTAGACGTTGGACGTGGAGTCGGTTGGCGTAGACATGTCGATCAAATTATGCCCGTACATAACAAGAATCGCCACTCGTTATCTCGGACTAGCATAGTTTCCGAAAGTAAAGATTTATCCCCAGAACGAGAGTTTCCTTCGGTCCGTGAGGAGGCGGAGGACACATTCGAGGACGCGACTGACGGTACTGGTGAGAAGTCGCAGAGCACTGGTTCTGAAGCGGCATCCGCGCCGGAGACACCACCACCACCGTCAGGTGCGTCTGCTCGTGCTCTGCGGGCTTATAATCGGGCTCGACCAGGAGTTACCAAATACTCGTAACATGCTTTGTTAATTTATTGTTTATTTTATATTTTAGATTATGCTTTAGCTTAAAGGGGAGAAATGTACGGATGTTGAGGGTATGATATTTGTACGGTGGTGGGTAGATGGATAACTTGTTCAATAAACCAGTGTGTAGCTAACCCTCGCCTTTCATTGACGCTGCACAGATCATCCCGAAATTTTGGTTATACGTTGTCACGTGTACAGAAACGGACATGGGTATCTTTCATCCCGAAAAAAAAGTACTGTTTCCGATAAAAACAACAATAACGATCTTATAGATAATAGATGGCGCCAAGTGTCTTTCTAATCATGATTGAATTATATTTTGGTTTTTTTTTCCGACAACCACGCGGGCGAAGCCGCAGGCAAAAGCTAGTTGGATATAAAGATCTCCTATCTTCCGAAGATTGCAGATGACCATTCCCAAAACCTATCATCTACCTTCTTACAATCAAAAACAACCAAGCAAGTACAATAAGGACCAATTCAAACTCCATAAACCAATTACAAATTTAAATCGTGATTCTGAACGTATTCTTCCAATTTGCCTGCAAAGATACACTTGGTCTCGGGACCAATAGATCGGCGAAAAGGTAAATTATTCCAACTTCGTATCTCCAATCAGACATAAACTTTGAACAGGCAAGTTTTAACAAGCTCCCGTTATCTGGATGTATAAGGGAATGTTTCCACTGTGCTGTCACGACAAATAGGTTTTCCGTGTCAAAAGAGCAGACAGATCACCTGATGGTATGTGGTCAATGCCGCCTAAAGCTATCTCCAAAACCAGCCATCATCATCTGCCTAGCCTTTTCCCAACTATGTAGAGGATGGCTTTCAATCTAACCGGATGCAGCTGAATACCAGTATTTTACATAGAGCGACTGCCTATCTGACCTCCACAACCCAGTTACTGGGTAATACAATACCCCTTGGTAACACTGGTTGTCAGAATTTCGGATTTCCGATGAGCCGTAACGTCTGTCAAAGATCTACGAATGACAGCCGGGACCAACGGCTTACCGTGCTTTCCGAAGCACGGAGAGGTATGTAAAGATCCATGTCACCCACCCACGGACCAACCGCGGCAAGCGTAGCTTATCCTGAACGATAGATACGTACGGCTGTTATTACTTAGCCATGAGCCCCTCAGCCAAAACCAGTATAGAATAGTAATACTCTTTATTTGTACACCATACGCCCAGCAGCCTCATTGCGTAACATACTTACAATCCCGTCCATTTTTATAACGCAACAGTAATCATTGCGTTATTTGCGTTGTCCAGCAAACGAATTTCAATCATATCGCGGGTTCACGGGCTATTTGTATTAAGCGACATTTTTGGAACTTTACAGAAGAGCATTTCAAAGTTCCATTATTCGGAAAAATGAAAAGAACATTGTAAGAAAAGGTATTAATATTTTTTATTAGAAAAAGTGGGCTATCAATAGTGTCTATCTCAGTTTTTACTTTTTAATGCAGGTAGATTATAACTCAATACGATTAAAACTCAATATCAGTCAGGATGTCGCTTAATACAAATAGCCCGTGAACTCTCGATATGAAACAATGTATTACGTTGTATTGTCAAAATGAAGGGAATTGTGAGTGAGTTACGCAATTGGGGTGTAGAGGCACTGCGTTGCCATCCTACCTACCTATACACCAACGTACTCTATTACATTAAACGGAAGTTTGTAACGTTAACTTGTTTATTTTTTAAATTTTAATTTCAAGCCACCAAGAAACCACGTTACACACGTTACAGTGGCCCCATGTTCCTGTTATTACATAGGCCTTAGCAGTATTGTATTATATAATGGGCTGGAGTCCGCAACTCTGGATCGAATGATCACCAATGATGGCCAGCAACGCCTTGTCCCACTGCCAGGCAGAGGTGCATCGAATGGTCACCAAAGATGGACAGCAACTGGTGCAACTGACGATCTCACGGAGGTTACCTGATTTGCCGAAGTACTTTGTCCTGTCTTTGGCAAGTGTGGCAACCACCGGGCATTTAAGAAGCACATCATTGCCTTAGCAGTAATATGTTTGCATCCTAACTCCAGTAGGTAATACCTATTCTGGAAATCTACGTCTACGATTGTTGAGTTTCAGTATCTTATAAATTGGTCTCCAAAATATTAAGTAACCATAAAACTAAGCCAGTCTAATTTTATACTTGTTATTTACATAAAAGCGACATTATACCAACAAAATTAAAGTGATCCTATCTGTTCGGACGGGAGGCACGCCCATATAATTTATCGGTAGCTTGTAATTAAAATATCGCGAGGCGCGGCGCGTCGGGTATTTAAAATTAAACACCCTTTAAGTAACCGGCGGATGGGACACACGGGACCTTTGGTTCTGTAACAAGCTGCAGAGAAGGTTCTACGATATTTACAAGTACTTGTTTTGAGTCTAAAAGACTGAGAACTTTATTGTTATGAAAAGGTAATTTCTGTGTGACGGGTTTAAGATATTGAAATCCTTTGCAAGCTAAAGTAAAAGAAAGAAAAATATTTATTTGGCACAGTAAACGCAAGGAAAACATTTGAACAAATTAAAAAGTTACATAAAATTTAAATACGGTGTCATTTTGTTCATTTCAGCAATAATGCCAGTCAGATTCTGTCTGACGCTGATTTTCAAATGAACTAAAACTTAATACCCTGTAAGGGTTCGTCTCTGGAATGAGGTGATCTAACAGAGACCCAGAGAGGTCTACACAGCTCAGGATAAGCAAGCTGAAGTGCCAATAAAGCAGTCAGATCAGCCGTATAACCAACCTTTGGAGTAAACGTGTTCTTTGAGTTGAGACCACGAATTGTCAAGCGAAGAGTAGGAAAGAAAAACCAAAGACGGTCGCCAAAAAAAGCTTTGTTCACCCTAACCCCCGTAGGTGTGTATGTTATGTATGCAGCCGTGTCTAGTACGAGGTACGATTTTCACTCACACACTCCCACGCAACTCGCACGATGCGAAAACTTCAGCGTTTTATTAGTTCGCCATTAACATACTTCACGGAACTCCTTGATGTATTAGCATAACATATTTCATATTAAAACTCGAAGCAATTTGTTGTATATTATATTTTGTAGTTTATATTAAGAGTATCTTTTGGATTGATAGTGGGTTCGGAATAAAGGAGCGTTGGGCAGCATTTAGATTGCAGTTGCAATTAACAATTTTTTTACAATCGGTTGAACTGACTGGTTAGGTCACATTATCTTCAATTTCTTGTCAAATTCATAGCACAGAGGGGCTATTCCCGTACTTTTAAGAAGGTTTGCATTCTAATTACAAAAAATCCTCTATTTCCCTCATTTCTGACACGGTTTTGGCATAGTTTATCGCTGACATGAGATCGTGACAAGATTCTGAACGTTTTAAATGCGCGAATTGGCCTTTTGCTATGATAATGTTAAGCGTAGTAGTATGGATAGTGTTAAAATGAGTATTATTTATTTACTTACATATGACGACGACACACTTGTACGACTTGATATAAAAAAATCAGAAACTTACCTGAAACAAGGACAAGACAAATCATAAATACAATAAATTCAAAAACATCAAAGTTGGAAATGCCATCAGATACAAAATACAATCTATACCTTTTTTATCCGACTACAATCAATCTACCTAGCCTTTTTCCTCAACTATGTTGGGGTAGGCTTCCAGTCTAACCGGATGCAGCTGAATACCAGTATTTTACATGGAGCGACTGCCTATCTGATCTCCACAACCCAGTTACTGGGTAACACGATACCCCTTGGTAAGACTGATTGTCAGACTTTCGGGCTTTGACGACCCGTAACGACTGTCAAAGATCTAAGGATGACAGCCGCAGCCGGGATGAAATTAACGGACTCAGCGTGCTTTCTGTGACACGAAGGGGTCTCGGTATGTAAAGATGGTCACCCATCCACGAACCGACCGCGGCAAACGTAGATTAACCTGATCGATCGACCCGTGCGGCTGTTATTACTTAGCCACGAGCCCCAACTGCAACTAGCAGTTCTGCGAACAGTAGACCTCGCCAGCACAAACTTTTTGCAACAATTAATAAATAATAATATACCACTAAAGTTATTTAAAACGGAACATTTACCATGTTTTATTTTTCATCAGATCTTCACCTATTTTTTAAGAGACCTACTTAAAGTTACTACCTTTCAAATAAAAGAAGAACTATTGAAATCGGATCTCATAAGGCTGATACCTTTTTGACCCTTTTTGGAGGAAGTACCCCTCCAATCAAAAATCCCCGACGACAAAAAAAGTTTTATAAAGTCGTAAAACCTGTATACCAAGTTTCGTCCAGATCGGTTGTAAAATACGACCTGTAGAGGAGTAGCAACAAACTGACAGACTAAGGCAAATTTTGCTAGACTTGAAGCAGAGATGCTGCGCTCGCTACGCTCGCTCGGTCAATGAAGCCCAAAAGAAGGGTACTTTAATCATTACATTACACTATACGTTATAGCTTGGAACTACCGCCCATCTCGTCTTTATCGACTGACGTATATTTCATACTTACGTGTGCTAAGTGCTAACGTTAATGGGTCGCCGTAATAGCTTGTAAACGATAAATCTTTATTATGCCATTATTTACACCTACTATCGAGTGCTACGATCTAATTGGATGTGCTCTTTCGAGTAAGAGCTTAGAAGGCTTCACACTTTACTTAGTAACTTAACCTGCTGTCATCAAAAATCTTTGTTTCTTTTACTATTTACCACTTATTTGGATTCTGTAAGTTCAAAAGCTTCAAAAGCTGAACGGCCAACTGGTTTTCAAATGGCACGGTCTGACCCAGCCCAGTCGATATTTTTGTCCAGCTCGTCTTGTCATCAGTTCCTGATCTGCCTCACTGTTTCGAGGTACCGTGACGCCCAAAAATCTAGTAGGAAATCCCTATCTAGATTTTACAGTACATTTATTAAACTCTTACTGTACCTCAGTTTTGAATTATAGTTTCGTTTATTTAATTAGAGTTCGCTGCCATTACCAAAATGAGCGTAACATAACAAAATCCGCTAATCACTCATCTGTACCGAAACTGACCACTACACACATACTTGCACATTTACAGACCCACACTCAATTTTCAAGCACCTTCTTATATTTCAAACTTGTGTCACATCAAAACTTTTATTTTCCTTTAATGCTATTAAAATTTATATGTGAAGAGGAGCCAGAAGCCACCTCATTATTAAACAGGTAGGTATCGTCAGGTGAGTGTCTGGTGCCCCCCTACAGCCCCCTACTTGCCTACAGGCATGTGATAACGATGAACGTTGTTAGGAATTTCTACTTGCCAATGCGCGGGGCTATGAAAATGGCGGGTCAAAGAAATAATGTGGTTGGGATTTATAGAAATTATTGAGACCGTTTATTTAGAATAGTGTATTGTGAATTCTCAAAGTGTGGATAAATGAGAGGGGAATAATAAAGTAGAGTGGCGTGATTTTGAGCAGTGGAATTCTGTAGCTTGAAATAATTCTTTAACCAAACAAAACGTCTGCCAGCCGCAATATTTGAAATCAGTGATTCAACAATAAAATCTGAAACAGGTATTCAATATATATAGTCACGAGCATAAATATTCACACACAGCTCAACATTCCGTCAACATGACGGCAAATATATGTAAGTGATCATTTGTGGGCATATACAAGACACAATTTTTTTCACAATTGACAGCACAAATATGTGAGGAATCGGAGGAACACCAAACTATCTGATGGGACAAAGGACGCCAAAATATAGGAGACAGATGATAGTTATTAGGGAATAAAATCCCGCATCAAAATCTCAATCTCGCAATCTAGCGGGACCGAGGTCATCAATCCCGCTAATTCGCGGGATTTGCGGGGCTGCAAATAAAATTATACTTTTTGTTTCATGTAGTTATTTTCATGAAACCATGAATGTTACCTATATGAAATATGGAGTGTATCAGAAAGGTGTGGTCAAACTTAAGGGTGTGGTACAGACTGAACCACTTTCTCCATGGGATCAACATAATAACTGAAAAAGATCAAGTAGGTATACTCAATTTTACTCAAAACTACTCAAGTATCGATTCTCTTTCTGTATCTCTAGTTGTCTCGCTCAAGAGTACAGTCCACAGTCTAAGACTGCATATTGTCGCCCATTTTCTCTTCGAATTCCATTTTTTTTCGGTCCTGCAAATCCCGCGGATCCCGCATGTGTAGTCCCTCGCATTACAGATCCCGCATAAAACAGTGCGGGTTCCCAAAAATTGCGGGATTGGGTTCCCTAATAGTGATTATTAGTGATGATGACTGTACTTACATATCAAACTCATAATATCAACAAAGATTTCTGTCTTAATTTTCTGTATCGCTACTTCACGCTCCCGTAGTGAATACTAACTAAAGTATAATATAGCGCTATTTTACAGCACGCCTGTATTCCCGAAGGAATAAGGCAGAGGTATGAACACCCACATTTCGCTACTTATTCACAAAACACATAAAATCTAATAAAAACGCTTACCTCGTGGCCATAAATCAAAAATCCTGTGTATAGGGAAGAGACGTCAGTTAGTGGTAATGAAATGATACTTCATAGTAGCGTTACAGGCGTTATTATACACAAAGTCTGTGCTGCAGACTAAATAATTATATTATTTTACGAGTTATACTGCAGTTTATGGGTTAACTTGGGATATAATGGTGCAATAACGTATTGTTTTAGTAAGATTATGGAGTTACTACATATTATTATAACCCTTTACAATAAAGTTTTTTTTTACAAAACAAAAAAGAATAAGTACCTACTTAGTTTGTAAGTCAAAGTAAGTTCTAAAAGTTCTCAAGTAGCCTAAATGACATCCAATGTAATGTATTATATTATTGAGAAATAAATTTCTTTGACCATAGTTACAACAGTACAGAAAAGCCCATTTCCTTTTAAACCGACGGAAATTCCCTTTATTAATATTTGAAAGCCATTTATATAAATATAGCCCAAAATATGTACAAAACCCTCGGTGCGTGAGTCCGACTAGCTCTTGACCGGTTTTTATTTGTAGCATGAATTTATTATTTTAACTATTTATTACCTAACTTATGATCTAGGACCATGCACCGTAATTGCGTAACACACTATCAATCGCAATCTGAATAATTTTAAAGCAAATCGCTAATCCATTGCTTCATATGTTCGAAAAATGTGTCTGCTTAACAACGTAAATAACGCAATGAATGTTGTCGAACCGTCAAAATGGAACCGAATCCGATTGATAGTCTGTTACGCAATTGACCCGCTGGTCTCGTCATTGACCCCAGTATCCTAAACTGGTTATGTAAAACTATCTTATGTCAAGATTTCAAGGTAAATACAACATAGATAAAGTAGTTTTCACTTAGTTAAAGAAATACAACATTGTACATACCCCACCTGCTAACTTGGAGTAAGAGCTTCCTAAATTGTACTCGTCCCATTCGTTTAAGAAAGCAGTAGTTTGAAACAAGAACACTATTTTGTAGAAGACAACAAAATAAACACAATTGTGAAGAAAGAGAACCAACTACAATAGAATCCGCTTATAAAGACATCGAAGGGAAGTGAAAAACACGTCATACTAAGCGGACGTACAAAGCATAGTCTTAGAAAAATAAAGTTTCATAGAGAGAAAAAACTACAAAGTGTATGGATCTATTAATAATAAAAAACCGGCCAAGTGCGTGTCGGACTACGCACAATGAAGGGTTCCGTAGTTGGGATGAATTTATCCCAAGAACAAACTTAAGTTTGTAGTTGAAAAACATGTTCTCCTATACATTCCAACTGAAAATGTAAGTTTGTACGCACAATATTGAGAAATTTACCGTGTTATTTTAAGACCATAGACTTCTTATAAGTGTTCCTGTAATCTATATTATAGAACTATTTTCTGTATTTTTTTTTCAAAATTTTAGGCTCATTAATTTTGGAGATAAAGGGCCCCCCTTTTCGTCAATTTTCGTCTATTTTCTTAAATTACTTTAAAACAATTTATTTTAAAATTAATAAAAAAATATATATTTGGAACCCCTTTCATTTGATATATCACACGGTACAGTTTGTAAAACTTTATTTTTTATTTTCTTAAAAATGCCCCCAAAATTGACTTCTATATTCAAAATTCATTTATTTACTTTACACGTCTTTATTTGGTCACAGAAATTCATAAGTGTACCAAATTTCAACTTAATCGGTCCATTAGATTCGGAGCAAATTGGCTGTGACAGACGGACAGACAGACAGACAGATGAGTGATTCTCCTTCCTCCTCCCCCTTATCTCCGAAAGTACTGAGCCTAAAATTTTGAAAATAAAAAATAGTTCTATACCTATAGATTACAGGAAAACTTATAAGAAGTCTATGGTCTTAAAACAACATGGTAAATCTCTCAATATTGTGCGTACAAACTTACATTTGCAGTTGGAATGTATGGGAGAACATGTTTTTCAACTACAATGTTAAGTTCGTTCTTGGGATAAATTCATCCCAACTACGGAACCCTTCATTGTGCGTGGTCCGACACGCACTTGGCTGTTTTTTTTTTTCATAAGAAATCAATATTTTTTGTCTGCTTTAGTTCACTTTGTCACTATAACCGGACATCATTTCTTTAAACTAGGTCAGAATAAGCGACATCTATATAAACATGTGTATACGCGAAGTCGTTGTATCCGAACTTTTTATAAAGAATTGTGTATGAAAAAACTTTTTAGAAAAAAATAAAGCCGACTTCCAAAACAAAACACTACAAAGTGAAAAATAACTTAAAATTCGGTAGTCGGTGTCTTTGGTTTTATATTTTCATGCTATGCCACCGACTTCCGAAATTAAAGTTATTTTTCAGTTTGTAGTGTTTTGTTTTGGAAGTCGGTTTTATTTTTTGCTAAAAAGTTTTTATTTTTCACTTTTTAGTTGTGGTACCTACCACACACAAATTCGAATACCACTCAGTACCTGCTACGTAAATAACAGTGATAGGAAGTTATTAAAACATCATCCTGATAAACTAAGTGGGAAAAATACGCATTATTGAAGCTAACTCAAAAACTACCCAAGCAAAGTTAATAAAATTTATATGGGACCACGTTGGAAGTATACCCTTTCAAACAAAAAATGAATTTTCTAAATCGGTCGGTTTTTGAGTAATCGCGTAACAAACATACAAAAAAAAAACATACAGACGAATTGAGAATCTCCTCCTTTTTGAAGTCGGTTAAAGATCAAACTTCGCACTGCAATTTTTTTTTTCTTTGAGTTGTCATTGCTCTTGACTCTAGCTAGGTCGGAGGCGACAGAGACAAAGTCGACGATGGAGTGAGCTTACCCAGGAGAAGCCTGTTCACTCTCACTACTCCAACTACTAACTGCAATCACTTCATATTAAGCGGTTGGTCACATCGATCAATAATAAAGCACGTGATCGATGGTTGGTCAATATAGGCGGTGCCTTAATAAACGGATTCCACTGTACTTCAAATAGTACTAACTGAAAGTATTACTTAAAACAACTTTTAACTTAAGACTACACAGTCCGGCCGTCGAGAGAATGCGTTCCTGCCACTTGGCAGTTGGACTATATTTCTAGTAGTAATGATCAAATTCGCAAAACACATTTCGTTAGTATGAAACTAACAGGTGTCAAGAACGCATTCTCTCAACAACCGGACTGTAAGAGGTATATATATATACTCTATACACTCGTGTTCAGTTCTCCCCGACCGATCACCATGTTCGGCAAGCCGATCCCTTGGGAGACGCGAGCCAAATACCTCGGTGTGACCCTCGACCACCACCTCTCCTTCGCTGAGCACATAAAGCAGGTGCGTTCGCGCGCCGCTTCGCTCTCGGTAGACTCCACTCCGTTCTGAATGCACGTAGCAAATTGTCACTTAGGTGCAAATTGCGCATTTATACAGCGTGCATTCGCCCCATCATGACCTATGCGGGTTCAGTGTTTGCGCACGCAAAACCCCACCTCATTCATAGGATGCAGGCCCTCCAAAACCGTTTCCTCCGAAAGGCAACGGGAGCCCCTTGGTTCGTTCGGAACGAAATCCTCCACGTGGATCTCGATATTCCCACCATCTCCCAGTTCTTGAAACGCAATTCCAAGCGTTTCTTCGACTCAGCCACCAACCATCGCAACCCTCTGGTTGTCGAGGCGGCTAGCTATGTCCCCTCTCGTATTAGTAAGGTCCGCCGCCCCAGGCTTGTCCTCTCAGATCCCGACGACCCCATAACTCTTCTCCAGGAGAGCAGTAGGGACCGTAGGAACAAAAACAAATCGACATTCCGACCTCGCCGCCGAGGTCCCTCGCGACGACCCCGTAATAATCGTCCTCCCCCCCGTCCCTTGCTCGGGTATGATGTGCCAGCTGGTGGCGTAGCTGAGCCTGTAGCTTTAAACTCCCCTGACAATAATAATTCTAATCTGATCCAGCCTGTCCCATCTTGCTGTCCTCCCCCCAGCGACGCCCTAAGCCGAGGCACGTTCCCCACAGGGGGAGCCCTTAGCGTGTAGTCGCTTAGTCTGTAAGTTTTTGCCCCTGGCTGGAGGCTTTGAGTTTTCTTAAGGCAGCCACAGGATAGTCCGGTTAAGTAGTCTCGACCTCTCTAGGTCAACTACGAGATGCCATTCACAAAAACAAAAACCGTGTTCAGTTCACAGCAGAGTCGATACGAAACAATTAATACAGATATGACTTTCAGTAGGTTCATGCCGATAGGCAAACTTTGTTCGCCAATCTATACTCTCTCAATCATGTTCAGCTGCACCCTAATATTGCGTAACACACTTTGAATCACATTCGAGGGTTTTGAAGGAAATTCCTAATTCATTGCTTCATAGGTTTGAAAAAATCACCTGTTCAACAATGAAAATAACGCAATGAACGTAGCTGAACTGCCAAAATGAAAGGCATTGCGATTGATTGCCATTTCATGTGTGATACGCAATTACCCCGCAGGCTTCCTCGGCGCTATTCGAGTTAAGCCGAACGGCATTTTTCCGAACATATTTATTATATCTACATTTGTATTCGATTTTGCTGCCCAGCTGAGCTGAATCATCCCTAGCCGGATACGTGTGTAGAACCCCTAAACTAAAGGCTACCGCAGACAGGCGTGACGCGACGGTGCGACACGATTCTGGTAGAACAGTTTTCATAGAAATTGTTCCACTAGAGTCGCGTCGCGCCTGGCTGCGTAAGTCTTAACAGATCATTGTAAAATTGTAAACAGTACTACGACTTGTGGAGTATTTGCTATCAGGACAAATAAGACCAGGTTGTTAGTTACTTTGTACATATTTATGTCAACCTAGCTACAGTGTTATTAGTCGAAAAGTCTCAGCTATTTGCAGCGTCGTCGGTAACTAATTGCTTTCTTACTATTTCTTTGATAATGGTTTTGTTGTGGTGCGAGTGATAAGCTTATAGAAATTTATACAAGGGTTTTTTTATTTCTGTAATTCGCATGATCTACTTACATAATAAATAATATTCCATTATAATCAAGATAAAACTTTGCAGACGTGACGGGTTTCAATTTCTAATTATGTTGATGAACAATAAGGTTTCTTAACTCATGATTTCAAGTGACTACAGCTGATTACAGGGTCAACGGCCGTTGGTAGTGTAGTTACTCAAACCAATGTGTTTAGAAAATAATGTTGATAAATGTCTGTAATTTTGCGCATGTTTTTCCCAAATAAATAAATATTGTATGTAAAATAAATAAATTTTACTTTTGTGCCTTTGTTTGTGAACTTTTGCCGGCTAATTTAATTGGACCCTAAATAAACTTGAGTTTGTTTGCCCCAATTGAATAGGATTTCTCAAGTAACTCACGATAATATGTGGGTGAAGCATACTTGTTACACCCAGATATTGTTACGATTCGAAGAAGTACCTAGTTAGACCGCGGAGATAAAAAAATATTATATTATACTGTAGAAATGTATACTTCGTGAGTGAGAGGCACGCACCCTTTAGAGTAATGTAGATAGCTTAATTAAGGAAAGGGATTTTACCCACGTAAGTATGTAAGAGATCAGAGTATTAAGCATTTCAACTAAGAATAGGATCGCGCTTGCTGCCAACTTCGCACGATAGGTGTCAAATTAGTACTGGCAGCAAAAAAACTGTTTTAACAAAAAAAAAATGTTATGTTTTATAGGGTTATGTTTTAGAGGTACGGCCTCAAAAGGGAAAAACGGAACCCTTATAGGATCACTCGTGTGTTTGTCTGTTTGTCTGTATGTCTGTCTGTCCGTCTGTCACAGCCAATTTGCTCCAAATCTAATGGACCGATTAAAGTTGAAATTTGGTATGTATTTCTGTGACCCAAACACGGACGTGTAACGTAAATAAATAAATTTTGAATATGGGGGTCAACTTTGGGGGGCAACTAACCAAATTTAAAAAAAAGTTTTGCAAACTGTACTACCGTGTGACATATCAAATGAAAGGGCTTACTGTAAGAGTCTCAAATGTATTTTTTTTTAATAATTTTAAATTAAACCATTTTAAAGTTATTTAAGAAAATAGACGAAAATTGACCATTCCTCCCCCTTGTACTGAGCCTAAAAATAAAAAATAAAAAAAAGTAAATAGTTCAATACCTATAGATTACAGGAAACCTATAAGAAGTCGATGGTCTTAAAACAACATGGTAAATCTCTCAGTATTGTGCGTACAAACTTACATTTTCAGTTGGAATGTATAGGAGAACATGTTTTTCAACTACAAACTTAAGTTTGTTCTTGGGATAAATTCATCCCAACTACGGAACCCTTCATTGTGGGTAGTCCGACACGCACTTGGCCGGTTTTTTATTATTAATAGATCCATACACTTTGTAGTTAAACAAAAAGAATCCAACCCACATTAGGTGTAATGTGGGTTTGATCCTTTTCGTAACTATGGACATTTGTAATTGGAATGTTTTTCAACTACAATGTTGTTTTTTTTTGGGATAAATTCATCCCAACTACGGAACCCTTCATTGTGCGTGGTCCGACACGCTCTTGACCGGTTTTTTTATTCATGATTTCATTATTATTTATATTTATTTTTATAAAATATTATTTCTCGAATTCCATAAATAGATAATTTTGGATAAATTAATAATTATATGGAAACAGTATTCATAAAAAAAAACGAACCAATATATACCTAATTAACTCCACGAAATGTCACCCTAGTCGCCATTTTGCATTTTTTTGTTTTCATAGTTGACTTTGTTTCTTCATATTTGTTATGTTTGTGTGTTAGAGTTACAGAACACTATTACTCTTAGGGAGGTTACTTTTAGGAACTTTCAACTCAATATGAGTTTGAAGAGGGGCGGTGCTCCATCGCAGAGCACGAGAAATCGTTTTTAATGTGCACAAGTACTTTGAAAAAGAAGAAAAACGTGCTAATGAACTTCTGCGCAATTTCACATTGAACTGAGTATAATTTTTCTTTATTTATTTTGTTGCACACCTTACGCTTTGGGAATGAAGTTCGCGAGTATTGCGAAACAAAATGGCGTCTTGACAACAGTCTACAACAGTAGTCGTTACTCTGATCTCTGTGTCATGAATACTTCTGAGTGATATTCGTCCATACATACATAAACACACGCCTTCTCCCCATGGGGGTAGGCAAAAACTACAGAACGCCACCTGCTACGATCCTTACATACTCCTTTTGCCTCGTTTACGTTCATACATCTGGTACATACTTTGTTTACGTTTACATTTTAGTTAAATGTTCTCTTCACAACATAGAAAATAGGTATCAGGAGTCAAAGTGTGCTATTTTAATTTAATGGCCATTATGACAACCATACCAAGGTAACGCCATTACAATTGTGCTAAAAGTTCATAATCTACTAAAAAAATGTCAAAATAATAGGAGATTTCGGACTAGTAATTATGTACGAGATTACCAAATACGATCAATTTTTCCAATGGGATGGCAAGTGGCACGCCATCGGAAAATCATAATGACTCTTTTCTTTTAGGACATCACCAAAACTGTCAAAACCTATAATTACGGTGTCAATGATCGACCATTCCAAAACAACTGACTTGGCCCCCAGGACTACCTATAATGGAAAAAAACTCGATGTTCACTGAAAAACGCTCTCAATGGGGTAGAAAACAGTCAAATTAGCTCCGCGTAGATGGCGCTATGTGTTTGTTACTTTCATTCAACTTTCAAGGGCTTTCATTCTGGTAACGTTAAAAACATTGCCGCGAGATGGCGCTAAGTGTCTTTCTTGTCACCCAGTGTTGTATGACACATGTCTTTGATCCCTTCGCACACTACTACATATTACTACAGTACCTACTGCATAAGCCCCCATAAACCCTGGCAAGCCGCACAGCAAAGCTTAGGCTAGTCCCATGGACACAGTCGGCCACAGGATTTAGTATAGCCGGCTGTAGCAATAAATTTAAAAGGATCATGATGGCTTCGCATCGGGTACATAGTCCGTCAAACTGCTGTCACTATACCACTTGTTTGAGTCTGAACAACTTAGGTATCTACCTATTTTGTGAACTTTATATGTTCCGAACAAATGAAAATCGGAACCTTCATTAAGGCGCAGACCCACCGTGGCGCACGGAGAGTACGCACGTGTGTTAAGCTTCGCTTTGCAAGAAAATGTATGAGATTGTGTCCACTGCAACCCACGGACACGCTACGCATCAATTGACGTCATTAGTACATGCGTGGCTTGCTCGAATATGGCGCTCACATAGCTCGACGCTGTTAACGCCATGCACGCTGTGCATGCGGTACACACTACATGAATATTAACCCACGCCTATGTACAACTATATCGCAGCAGTTTCGAACACGTGCGTAGCTTCTCCGTGCGTCGCGGTGGGCCACGCACGCGTGTGTACTGCAGTGGAGACGTAGACCCACGTTGTCAAACAAATGAATCCACGCAGCTAAAATACGCCGCGCGCCCTTGCACAGCGTACGCCGCGGTGGGGTTACGCCTTTAATCTCACTTTCTAGTCCGCCTGTCGGACACTCGAGATCTTTGTAACGCAGGAATTTGAATTTTGGCATAATGTTTAGGTCTCGATGACGCGCACACAGATCGCCAGTCAAAGTCCAAAATATAATTATATATTTTTAATTTTTACTAGCTGCCCCGCCCTGGCTTCGCACGAGTGCGAAGCTAATGAATAAAATGAGACCAAATCTTCCCTTTACAGTACGACCATGTAATGAAATAAAATGACAATTAATTATTTTCACAACGATAACACACTGAGTTCTATGTATAAACTACAATTGCTGGTATTTTTAAAATAGCAGGTATAATATAGGGTGTTTGGAAGCTGGGTGCAAAGACTTACCTAAGGGTGCGATAGTTGACACTATTTAGAGCATTTTGAGCTATACATGTTGACGAAGTATGTTGTTTTTTACCCCAGTATTGTTATTTTTTACTGAAAATTTGCATAAAAAAAAAAAACTTACATTCGGCAATTGATTTGTATTTATGTAGTTTTGCGGGGCTAGTTCGATCTTAAAAAACAAGTTTTATTAGACTCGTTGTTAGCCGGTTTATTAGTTAGCTTTTCCGCAGAGGAATAACTGGCATAGAAACAGTCTATCTACAATTATCTCAATCTCAGTAGTCGTCACATTGCTCATCGACTCAAAACCCTAAGATCGCCTAAAAATAAAATTCTCGTCTACTTGGTGACCAAACCAAGAAAATAAAACCTACTATTATTACCTACCGAAATGAGAAAGACTTGGAAGCAAACTTCAGGACACCACAAAAATGGACATAAGAACACAAGAATATTGTTTAACCACGTTTTGTAATGAGGCCTTAGCATTCATTGCTACCCAAAAACTGCACTTTTCCGTCATCCTAATCGCGCCCGCTACCTCTTATGCCTTAATACCTTTTGTTTCCTGTAGTTTCCCGCTTCCGCTATTAATTTACACCTCTCATTACAGCAAGTCTAGAAGCCACAGCTATCGTTCCTCGTTTGTTATTACTAGCAGGTTTAATGAAACATATTTCTTTTTGTTTTTATCTGATTTTATGGCCTTGCACTTCAACTTCAGACCAATTACACCTTCAATTGTTTTCTATACCGCCAAACTAGCATAAGGGTCGGTCTACCCGTGCCCGCTGACTCTCATAACTTAATCTTTACGTAAAGCTACGGTTTCCTAGAAGAGCGGTGGCCACCGCAAAGCATCCTCAATTTACCGTCGAATGACGTCAGCCGTCACTGCGGCCGGCACCGCTCTTCTAGGAAACCGTCGCTTTACTCTACCAACAACCGCTTTCGCTTGTGACTTGCAACCTCTTATTATAACAAGTCTTGTAACCACAGCGTTCCTTCTTCCGTTAATACCAGCAGGTTTAATGAAACACATTTCTTTGTTGTCACGTTGCCGAGATATTTTTCTTCTTACACAATTTACAGTTTAGATAAACAAATTAGGTAGCAGGATTAATGTTTTAGAAGGGTTCCGAGTGGTAATCAAGGAGTTGGAGTGCTGTAATTGCTTTATTGTGGGGCTTTGGGTGTTGATGGGCTTGTATTTCAGCTTTCGTAGAGTTTTATAAGATCTTTCTAGTAATAGTTGGGTTATTGTCATTACTATCCTACCTACACATTATAAAACAAAGTCCGTTGATCTCAAAAACTGCTGAACGCGGTTTTCATATAGCAACAGAATGATTTCTGAGGACCTTCCTCAGAAATCATTGTGTTCATAGGTTTTGTGTATATTGGTTGTAACATGACGATGATTGTTGAAGATGTCGGAAAAAACCGTCTGGGAGATTTCATCGAAAACGCTGCCTAATCCGTTGAAGATATAACAAAACGATGTATGGTGGGATTGTTTCTCTTTTATAGGTCTACGTAAAAGTCCGCGATGATACATGTATATCTTTTAATAATAGCTTACTATACCCATTCTAACTTCTAAAAAAAAAGATGACATATAATGTGGTATTTGCAAAAGCTATTTAGACGGATACAGTATTAATCATTATCAAATTAAATACGTTAGGTACCTCCTTAAGCATTTCATACACATTATAATAGCCCTTTACACCATACAATTTAAATGAATATCTTAGGAGTTATCGTAAATTAAAAACTACGCGCTACAAAATAAATTCAAGCGGTCTCGCACCAACGCGGCTTGACGACGCACGCAGTCACGCACGGGATTTGTCGAGATTCGCTTGATGCAGCCACTCCGCCCGCGCTCCACCACCCGCTGTCATTTCCTGTTGTTATATATAAGCCGAGCTATAAAGCGCGTGATACCCTGTAATTAAAAATACTCCAAGTATTGTGGTAATATGTTACATTTAAATCTATTTCAGACTTGACGCAACATGCTGATGCAAAAAATGTAAGCAAATATGCAGCTACCCGTGCGAAGCCGGAGCGAGTCGCTACTGGTTTGTATGATTAAGGACTGCTTTTCAAAGTCGAGGATTTAAAATCTGCCATGTATAGTCAGGGAATGTATCGCTAAGCATAAGTAATTTTTTAGCCATTTTTAGAAAGAACGTCTTGAATATACAAACAATTTTAGTAGATCTTCCATTTTCTAAACAATCCGTTTCCCTGCCAGTACTAGTGAAAATTTTAGTTTAAAGTTTAAGTAGGTATAAATAATGTTTGATCGCATATAATTTTACTCTACTGACTCGCGACCTAAAGTAAAAATCTGGAATGAAATCGGATTATTAAGGGGAAAGCGCCAGTGTAGCCCGGGAAATTCAAATTGTCTTAGGTTTTTTCTTGCAATTTACAGGTCGGCTTTATTAGGCTGTAATAGATTGATCGAAATAATGGCACTTTCATCTGAAAGGGCCTTTGTTAAATACGTGACAAGGCACGCCAACATAAATAAAAAGGTATTAAATAGGTAAAGATGTAGTCCCCAAATAACTCGTAATTTAAATAAATAGCACTACATTTAACTCTATATAATAATCCGAGTTTAAATACATTACCTTAACAGTTTAATAACACACCCCAATTACAAAGGGTGTTCGCGTTTAGGAGCAATTAACTATCTGTATAACGCAGCAGCTTAGCAATGAATTATGAGCGAATTGTGAACACGCTGTATTTATACCAGTAATGCAGTTTATTAAACTATTGGGTGCGATAATTTTAATAGGATCATGGCTGATTTATCAATTATTCGACCAACTGTGAGTATTAGTAATACAACATACTATTACGCACAGCCTGTCTAGAATAATTGTTATTTTGGTAGTGTAGATTTTTGTATAATGCAGGTAGCTTATCTGAGGATTTTTTTTTGGTTTGACAGCTTTTGTAAAGAAAATATGTCAACTGTCATAATAATTCTTCAGGGAAATGTTATCTGACTACTGTAATATCGGCCTCAGTTAACATAATATAACCTAATTATACACAGTTTAAGTTCTTATTTGAACAATGATCATTCAATTTCCTAATCTTCTCTAAAAACACACAACCCCGTTATTTTGTCTTGCTTTCAAAAATATCCAATGATGCAGGAACATTTATTTTAAAGTAGCTGACTCGTCAGACGTCGTCCTGTCAAAATTTCTAATTTGACAGTCAGCAAAAAATGTTAGTACGATACGGTACGGTCACTATGTCAAAGTAAGAAAAAAGTCCTGCCGAATAATGTTAGCGTGAAAAAGGCCAGAAAATAAAAGAGATGCGTAAAAACGAAGGGAGACGATTTAAAACAAGTAAAATATAAAATGTCACATAAAAAGGAGTGCAGAAAATGTAGAGAAAATTAAAACTGCATAAAATTTTAAAAGACTAGTCGTTAATAGCAACATATATTTTTTATGACATCCAATTATATTATCTTTAGTTTAAAAAAAAGTGTCTGCATTTTTTACGACTTTTTTTTGAGTGTTAACCTACTAAACTGAGGATTTTTCATAGACCTAAGTACGTACTTGTGAAAAATATTTTTTATGATAGTATTAATTTTTTATATTGATTTTGCGATGAGAGAAAAATAGTGGAGCTGACACTGTTTTATTTATGGTGTAGGGTTAGCATACACCAGGAATAAAAATAATTTGAAATTAAACATCCTGTCCCACTACATACAGGCTGTATTATATATATATATATATATATATACAACCCCATAATAACCTACTAATCGATCATTACCTCACTAATTTCCTAATTGTCATCAAAAACATATAGGTACCTTGCTATTGATACTTACTCGTACTTACTAACGAGAATTAGTGGAGCGGCAACGTCTATAAAACTTTATGCTCACTGCTTACAGAGTTTCGAACTACTCCATTCGTTTATAGTTTCCTAGTACTATTGCATGTTAGGAAGTAATTATTTAATTATACTTGGCGTATGGGTATGTAAGTAGTTTATTAGGACTGGAAGGTATGATTTGGCTTTTTTATTGAATTGAGTTTTTTTTGTATTGAATAACTAAAAAATTTAGGCTTTGGGTGACCTTTTTATTTCCTAAAGTCGAATGGATCTATGCCTGTCTAAGGAATCCCTTGATAGTACCTAATACAGAAAGTGCAATCCACGAAGACGCGCCCCAGTCTTCTTATTATCTCGCTCGCACTCGCACTCGTTCTTTCACTGTAAGCGAAGAAGAAGAGGGGCGCGTCTTCGTGGAATGCACTATCTATACTGCACAGGGTTAAATTAAATTACGGACGCACATTGCCAGCGGCCGTTGACCCCGTAATCAGCTGTAGTTACAAGTAATAATGAGTTTATTTTGTTTGTTTATTACTAGATAAGTACACCTACCCACGCATCAATCACAATGTGTGCAGATTCGCCAGCCAATTTTATTACATAACAACACGCCTGTTTTCAACAAAGGATACACCCGCATTTCGCTAGTTATGTTTTAAGTCCAGTGGAAAATTAGGACGAACCTCTTAGGACCTGGGAATCGAACCCAGGACCATACTCAGCAGTAAGTAGCGCTTGAGACCACTAGACCAAGGCAGTCGGTCGAGTCAAATTTATCATAACTTGTCGACGCAAGCGAAGCCGTGGTAGATAGTTTATCACACCCTAGGAAAAATTGACAATAATCGTCATACGTTCTTACAAACTCATATGTAGCCGTAGGGCACATACGTGTAATAATATTGTTTGTAATAATCATGTATAAGTGTAGGCGAAGAGCCAGCAACTTGTATTTTAATAATGTTATTTCAGTTGAACTACTATTATTACACGATCGGGATCGCTATTTTGTTTTATTGTTATTGCTTATAACATATATTGAAATATTCAGGAATATGAAAAAATATGAAGTCAAGGCATTGGAGACTTCAGCTATGTTTGAGCATAGAAATAATCAGCTGAAAGTTGTAGTATTTAAGTACCTACGTATTCTTTCTCATACCAATATTACATCTCATATGACTACAGTAAAATATTAGGCTCTGGATGCAATTCCCAGGTCGAGCAAACTGTTATTGGGCTTTTCCGTCAGGGATTCCTGAGTAGCAGCCTGGAGTATGGATTTGTGCCTGGTTGATGGCAATCGGATCTAGTTAAACATAACGGGTTTCTAATTCGATGTTTATGTTTTATATGTACAAAAAAATATGTATAAAGCCGTAAACACACTTCAAAAACTATCACGCAAACCCTATAAAGTCCCGTTCACATTCACAAAACACTAACTTTATCAGACAGTGAGTAACGTTCCGAAAACGTGCCTCAGTTCTGAACAAAATATAAAACACAAACTAACAGCATTGGCTCGAGTATTTCTACGTTTATCTAGTGAAACGAACGATGCTGTCAAAATCTATTAGCCGGAAAAAAATTAAGGGCAAAAGGAAAATTTACGGGGAAAAATATACTTTTGATAGGTCATAAAACCTTTTGTAAAGGGCAATTAAAGGAAAGAGAGCCGATTTTTTTGGAAGAATTATATTGAATTTTATTTTTTCAGCAATTGATGTAAAAGTCGCCGTTCCGCCTTGAGCAAACGTGGTGATCGATGGTGCAATGGCCCTTGGGCAAAGGTGGTGATCTCTGTATGAGAAGAGGCTTTTGCCTTGCAGTGAGACAATAAAGGCTGGTATTACCTATTATTACTTACTATTTATGTAAAAGTGCAGTTTTTATCCTGTCTATAATACCTGAAACGTGTGAGAACCGCAGACAACACGATTACACTGTTTCGATGGCTCCTAAGTATACTGAGTCAACGATACTTCTAATAACTTTAAAGGAAGGCGATAAAAAGAGCGAATGGTTATATTTCAAATGTTATTACAATCAAGAAAAATAACTAATCATAGTGAATTAAATATAATAAGGCCTATCAGCAGTGCAAAATAAATTTCATATTATTCGCTCTTTTTATCGGCTTCCTTTAAAGTTATTAGAAGTACCGTTGACTCAGTATACTTAGGAGCCATCGGTTTTATCCAAGTTGTCACAAGTTCGAGGAAATCGGATTCCTATGTTAATTAATCAGATTTTTACTCATCGTATTAATCCTAACTTGCCTGCTTCCGCTAATTCGTCAATAATAAAAAGGGGGAATATGTTTCTACAACGACAAAATTGAATCTAGTAATCGTAGTGAGCTACTCCCCACCGTTGATGTTGAGATGTTGTTTAGATGACAGTCGCGCGGTAAACTTTGCTTGCGCGATGCAGGATTTGTGTGAGGTAAGGTATTTGATGCGTAGTTTGCATGGAGCATTGTAGATGCCGCCACTAGCTCATACAACAGCGACCCGGTTTCTTTTTGAAGTAACCTAAATATAATAAATGCAGCTGCCTGATGATGATAATCTAAACAAGTAAACACGCCTAAATATTATCTTCTCTTTTACTTCCTTCTCCAAGAAATAACAGTTTCCACAACAACTGGACCCATGTCGCACATTTTGTGCTGTAAGTACGTAATTACGACCACCCGTGTTTCAAAGGCGGCACGAATTGGACTTCTGAATGAAAATGTTAGGCCCATCGTCCACAACGCTAACCAGAATGTCACAGCACTAGTATTTCAATGGCGGCCCGCACACGACTCAACTAATCACAAACAAGTAAAGGGGGATGCGCTATGGAAGCCCGCGAAATTCAAAATTTCACGTTTTTTTGCAATTTGCAGGTCAGTGTCAGGTTGTTGTATATTGGTTAAAATATGATTCGCGACCGTAACAAAGATGTATGTATTTACAGAATTATAATAAATAGATTCAGCAATACAACTTCCTTAAGTTAGAATTGACCCTAAAATGTCAAGATTTCATTAAATAATCAATAGTGTAATACGAATTTGAGAGTATTAACGATTTTAATGATTATAATTCTACAGGCGCCGTCCTATTGCCATCGCTCGTACGATGATGCGTGCGTCCGACGAAAATGATCGTGCGACCGTGCGTTCAAACATACTGATATCTACTAAATGTCCTATTGAAGATCGCGCGATCATGCAAAAACTGTGCATCTCTGATAAGAGCCATTTCGAGTGTGATCGCATCGCTGTAAACAGGACACACAATTTCATATCGCGCGAGCGGTTTCATGGCACGATGAAATCGCATCGCATCATCGCACGAGCGATGACAATAAGACGGCGTCTACAAATTGCCATGGTCGCGAGTAATGATTATAATTCTACATATAATATTTGCCATGGTCGTGATTAGATTAACTTGATATTGACCTTTAAATTGCAAAAAACGTAAGCTTAATTGGATTTGGCTACCGTGGCGCTTTCGCCTTAATAACGCGTTAGAATAGTATTTTTATATCACGAACCGATCCGCGCTTTACTTGTGATAACCAAGTGTACCTACAAGCACGCTGTGAATGTGTGTATGAAGACGAGTAGCGTCAGCACATAACACACACATGCACCACACTTCCAACTTCACCATTGTCTCGGACGGTTCCGACCGAGAGCTCCTGCGCTTACACACACATTCACAACGTGTTTGTACACTTGGTAACCACAAGTAAAGCGCGTGTCGCTTTCGTGAGATAAAAATACTTTTAAGGCGCGGTAAGACGCAACTCTTCAAGGTTAGGTATTAAATCGTAAAGTTATACCAATACGGTTGAAAATGGCGATGCGTTTGATTTTAGTTATATCTCGTGTCCGCCAATACGAAAGTTATTTCGCAGTTTGAATTTATTTTTTTAAATACACCAATAAGTTAAAACATATTTACATATTTCTTTAGTTAATAAAATTTTGTTTTAATAGTAAAGATAAATTTTATATGGGTGTAAATAAAAATGATTTGATTTTGATTTGATTTTTGACAGTTACGACAAAAATATAAATTCACTCAAAATATTGAGCATTTCGAGACGAAAACGTTTTTTCGTCTCCTTTTTTACGTTTTGTTTTTTTTTCACGATGCTAAATCGTTTCTATAAGATATCTTTGTGTAAGTCTTTTTTTATACACTGTATTTTTTTAGGCTTGTAATAATGTAACAATACGGCTGTGCGACAAAAAAGTGGACGTTTTACGGTGTCCCGGTTAGGGCAGCGCTTAAGTCGTCGTGTATTACGGATCGCCATGCGGCATAAAAATACTAGTGCACGTTACTTTTGAGTCGGGTCGACGATGGACCTTAGAAGTAAATGTATTAGCAAGGTGTTTCGCCGGTTGTGCATTGGTCTACCTTCAGTCGAAGTAGAGTTTACTCAGTTTTGGTTTTCGAAGTGGAAAATTCAATTAAATGTTGTTCACTGTGTGGTTGGAGAGTGTGGATGTTATAGTTAGATATTTTAGAATTTGTTACTGATTTATGAATCTGCAAATATTATGATAAAATTACCTAAGTAGTGGTCATTGCTATTAAGATATATTTTTATATAATTATACTTCTAACTGACAGGCCAGTTGGCGTGGTTGGTTAAGATACCACCTATCACGCCGCAGGTCGTGGGTTCGATTCCCATCCAGGACAAACATTTGTGTGCATGAACATGTCTGTTTGTCCTGAGTCTGGGTGTAATTATCTATATAAGTATGTATTTACAAAAAAAAAAAGTAGTATATGTAGTAGGTATATCAGTTATCTGGTTTCCATAGTACAAGCTCTGCTTAGTTTGGGATCAGAAGACCGTGTGTGAAAAATGTCCCAGGATATTATTATTATTATTAACTTTCTCCACCCGCATGGAGGTCGGAAATTATCCCTCGCAACCGTAACGCCCACGCCAGTAAACCTCCCAGTCGGCATGATTTTTTCCGACATCTTCAACAATCATCCAACCCAATTCAACCAATATAAAACCAAGCCAATATTACCAGTACCAGTATTTCAGCCAATTTACACAAAACTTTAATGAATTATACACCTAAACCTTCCTCATGAACCACTCTATCTATTGGTGGAAACCGTATGATTAAATGATATGAGGATATCCCATGTCGTGGTAACAATATTAACCAGTTAGTAAGGTTGTAGCGATGCTGGCTGCCCAGTGTGCATCGGATATTCAAGAATTGCCACTCGTGGAAGTTATTTTATAAGCACGATGTCGATTTAAAACCTTGTAAGTAATCAAGCAAATTATTTAAAAAACAAAACCCGACTGCAAAAACACAACTGAAAAAAGAAAAACAAGCATTATTATCTATTGAACTTGTTTACGTTTTATGTAAGAATATCGGAGGCCGAGCAAACAAAAGTTAGGCACACCAAATCTCAGGTTATTGGTTTGTCTCCGCCCGGCAAAACTTACAAAAAAATAAAGTCCAATAGATGAATGCTTGATTTTTCTGGTATGTTTTTGCAGTCGGGTTTTTGTTTTTTAAATAATTTTGCTTTATTTCAAGCTTTAATAAGCTTTATTAAAGAACGAATTGTTTATAAATATGTTAAAATACATCAAGCCGTTTAAGCTACAGAATATGTCAAAATAGACATAGATCATACCTACATACATACTCTCGAAAAACATTACCTTCCTTCTGGGGCAGTCGGGTAAAAATAAGAATCGTTTCAAAGGTCAGTTGCACTTTTCATATGAAAAACTTCATACCACACATCGGCATACGTCTTATCTGTATACCTGTAGTACATAAGATCAAACCCTGTACATACCAGTAGGTACATACAGGTGCAAGGTGTAGGTGATCTCGATTATCCCCGATCGCTGTACTGTCGTATGCTGTGACGCTCAATGCCGCCATTGTAAGCAGGCAGTGGTGATCAAAGTGTGAAGAATTGGGTGTAAGTTTGGAACGTCAAGGAAAATCGTTCTTCAGGTTAAAAGCCAAATAATAACAGGAGAACCGGTGTTCCGGTGGTTTATTTACTGATTACTTACACTGGTAATAAGTAAATTTCACTTGATTAACCTCTCGAATGTCGGAGACTAAATTGACTTGACTGAAATTATCAAGCTGTATTAGGATTACATTATCATAAAGGTCATTCATATTTTCACTTGTCAATTTAGTGTAACTGTCCGACTTAAGACACTTGGAGCATTTTTTCTTATGTCGAACTGTGTAACATAAGACATTCGAGAGGTTAAACAAAGGACATTCCTGAGATTAGATTTGGTATGGCGACAATATTAAACTCACGCACGTTTTCTCCGAGGGGTGTATACGACGCCAACATTTCCCCAGTTCCATTTAAATCAGAAGGGGTTAGCTTATTGCCAAGAATATTAAAACACGTCCTTTTACACATTATACAAACAAACACATCCAATATATTACTTGCAATACGTAATGATAGCAAATTTATCTTAACTTTACAGTTCAAAATTACGTTTATACTGACAAGTCGAAGTAGCGCGACACTTTAACATCACTTAACTAACTCACTGAACCGCTGTTAGAAGTTATAATAAGTTCGTATGTGATAATTTTGTGAGTTAACTTGACTTTTCATTGAAGGGTTAAGCTGAATTAACACTAAGCATAAGCCCCCTTAAATATTTATTATATGCTGTTTTTAGTATTTGTTGCTATATCGTCAACAGAAATACATCATCTGTGAAAATTTCAACTATCTAACTATCACGGTCCATGAGATACAGCCTGGTGACAGACGGACAGCGGAGTCTTAGTAATAGAGTCCCGTTTTACCCTTTGGGTACGGAATCCTAATAAAAATCACTTGCCAATATATAAAACACAACAAATTAAATTCTTTTTTTGTTGTGTTTGCAATTGTCAGGACAAGGCTAGCATGAAAGAAAATGTTTGAATATTTGTATTGTATTGTTTGTAGTTACTTATATGTTCCCTATGGACTCCAAAACGGCTGGAGCGATTTTGATGAAATTTTCAGGCAATCTTCAGATTAGCCAAGCGGGTGATCCTGTAAGTTTGGTAGCGATCAGGCTATCGTTGCGAAGCCGGGGCGGGTCACTGGTTGAAAATAAAAGCTATTTTTTCCTTATTATTCCAGTCCAAACTATCAATGAGAACGATTAGATCCTCTACGTAATAATCATAATAAAAAGCGTGTGTATTCTCTCTTACCCTACAACAAAAAACCTGTCCGTTCCTAACGTTTGAGGACCACTGACCTCTGCTATCTTGTCCGTATAATCCAGTATTGTGTGATCGTCTCAATGTACATAATAGCCGTCTGTCCCGACTAGATACACCGCAGGATGTCCATACTAATTTATAATAGTGAGGACGTTATCGTTACAAGTTCACGGCTTTCATAAACTGGAGAATTGGGAGAACACAAGAGTGGCTTTTGTATGTACCAAAATGTGGGTTATTATGGATTGGATTTCTCCTCAGCAAGAGACAACAAGGGGAAACCCTCAGTTCATTATTACTGCGCAAAACTGGGTTTGCAGTAGCTATAAAAAATCTTACGATTTATGAAAATAAATTGTGTAAACCTGGTTGGTGTTACAGTAATCTTCAAATAAGTCCGCAACTGGCCTATTATTAACCTTGGCCTATTGTGACCTGGACTTGCTGAATGACGAATCTTTGACACGTATTGGAAGAAGAAAAAGATCATAATTATAGGTCCAAGTTAACAGAGAATAAGTGGCCAATACATTTACAATCCCCACTATCTCGCACTCACAACCTAACCATTGTGCTCACATAACGATGTCTGTCGGTACAGATACTGCGGCGCGGCGTGTCGCTCTAATTATAACAGAGAGGACATTATTAGCGATGGCTGTAGTCGCACGCTTAGCACCTGCTGATGTTACAGATTAGGTTGATGTCATCGTGCTGATGTCAACGTTTAATGATGATCATGATACAATCTCTAGCAGCATCTAACTAGGAGCTTATTTTACCTACTCATATATACCTACTCGTACCATACATACTTACCACTTTCACTTTGACTCACTATACAGCTTAAAAGTGAAGACTTTGAAAAACATAGATAAGGAATAATTTACCTCTTTTTTTTATTATTTTCCTTCTTTGTTCTCTATTTCAGGATCTAAATTACATATAACAATTTGGGTACTAGTGGTTTGATATAAATTAGGGTAGTTTTCTTTTAATTTATTTCTCTATCGTACGTACAACTTTCGTTTTCCATGCTGAGTTTACCTATAAGTGATTGTACACTATTGTTTATTTGTTTTTGCTTGTTTCTTGTGCCCATAACTGGTGTAAACAATCGTTGGTAGACCAATAAATAAAAAAATAAAAATAAAAATACTCTGTCTGTGCGTTTTTGTACGTTGTTCACCGCGATGGTTATAAGGGCACTATTGGCCCTTCTTCTTGTATCGATGGCAAATAAACTTGTGACAGTTGGCGTGGTTGGTTAATATACCACCTATCATGCCGCAGGTCGTGGGTTCGATTCCCATCCAGGACAAACATGTCTGTTTGTTCTGAGTCTGGGTGTAATTATCTATATAAGTATGTATTTACAAAAAAAAGTAGTGTATGTAGTATATCAGTTATCTGGTTTCCATAGTACAAGCTCTGCTTAGTTTGGGATCAGATTACCATGTGTGAAAAATGTCCTAGGATATTATTATTATTTTTATAATGCCCTGAATTGTATTCAAATTTTCTTCAACACAACCACGTCCTAAATTTTCTTTTTGCTCGGCTCCTAAGTAGCCCAAGCATTGGACTATCAAATGCAAATATATTTTTTCAAATCTGACCGGTAGTTCCAGAGATTAGCGCGTTCAAACATACTTACAAACAAAAACCAAACTCTTCAGCTTTATTACGAATATTATTAATAGGTATGCGTGCGCGATACTTGATCATTATTTTGTCCCGTCCTTCATAATATGTCTCCCGTAGTTATTCGTCAGGATAACTTCGTCCATAATTGCACAAACAAAACCTTCAGTTTCCCCGAAAAGGTCACCGAAACGTAGCCAGGATATATTATATATTATTCTGCATTTTTCACATTTCTCGGGACCCTGGGGTCCCGGACTTTTGGAAGGCGTACGAAGGGCTGAAGCCAACTCGCAGAGGATCCTTAGACAATTTTAAATTATGAGAAGGCAACAACCGACGATTGTCCCTATATACACTATGCAAGTGCACCCAAGGACAACCCCCGGTTGGTGCAGGACTATTGCAGGACATAGAAACAAAACATATTGGGCTATGGGTTTCGGTTGCTAAAGTGGATTGGGTAACTTAAAACTATGGAAGAACTATGTCCCCTGCCTGACCAATGTTATATATTATACACGGATAAAATGGCAGGGGGTGACTTGCACACTCAATAATGGGCCCCCGGAAACGGCCGCTAGCACATAGTGACGTAGCAACAACACCACACAACGTAGCGACAAGGGGCAACACTTCCTGAGGTGCGTGAGGAGTGGAGAGGTAATCCAGGCTATCGGGATAATCCCGGAAGTACGGTCATCCCTACCAGCACCTTACTGGAATACTTCCTTCCTCCGAACACGTTTGCTCTTGCGAATCTCCACTCAAGCCGGCCAATAAAGGCAAGAATGAGGTGAGAGCTCTGTTCCTCGTCAGTGTTCACTCCAGCCGGCCAATAAAGGCAAGCCAGCGATGAGGACAAGATTTCTCCCGGGAGATGGGGTCCGTGGGGTCGCTACTGCCCAACAGCTCGCCACATGCTGCCCTACGGGTGTCTGTATCTCTCTTGGTCTGACTCCTCATCCTAGACCCGTTCCGGCAAAGTATACTCTACCGGCACAGACCTAAAGTTTGGAGCGCGCAAGCCCCACCACGACGTCAACGTAGAGTTATATATTATTATTATTATATTATGTAAGTGTAAATTAATGCCATCATGATTCGAGTCCGAAAAAGGGATGGTGTTATCGGCCATTTATAGCTGGGTCTCTCTCGCGCACTGGAATCATGATGGCATTAGGACATCGTCGTGTGCCACCTGACTTACACATAGGTAGGTATACCTATGTGTAAGTCGTGTAAGAGTCGCTAAGAGCCTTCATTATAACTAGGGTCACAGTATTATAGTATTTTGGGGCCTCGCTCATTTTACAGTGTCAATTTTGTCCCTACGTTTTGTTACTTTGTCTTATTAACTATAAAAAAAGGTATTGTTAAGATACTGCAGTTTTGGAATTGCTCAGTAACAACCCGGGGTTTGGATTTGTGCCCGGTTAATGGCAATAGACACGCCTCTATTATTTACATGAGACTTACAACATAACTGGCGACATCATCATTTCTCCTGCCTCCATCATTCTTCTTCTATTTTTTTTCCATACTTCTCTATTAGTCGTCATCTCGGTAGTCACTCCCTTTCTAGCCATATCATCTTTCACACAGTCCATCCATCGTTTCTTTGGTCTTCCCCTACTCGTATAGCCATCCACATTCATACTCAAAACTTTCCTGACGACATTTGGACGATTTTCCTCCGCATCACACACCCATACCATGACAACCGATTTCCACACAACTTTTCAGTCACCAGTGTCACTTTCAGACTTCTTCTTACATACTCATTTCTTATTCTATCTATTCGTGTAGCACCACACATCCCTCTTAGCATTCTCATCCAGCTACACGCAATTGCCTTTCATTCATTCTTGTTGTGGCCCAACATTCTGATCCATACAAGACAGCAGGTCTAAAACCATTGTTTTATAAATTCGTCCCAAGTTTAAGAGGAATGCGGGAGTCGCATAATAAACCACACATGTCGCTGGCGACATGTGTGGTTGTAATATAGGTAGCTACTCTGCCTACCATCAGTGAATCTGGCGCGATATAATCCTAACCAATATTATAAATGCGATAGTGAGTTTGTTTATTCGTTTGTTTGTTACGCTTTCAAGCTAAAACGGCAGAAAGGATTTGAATGAAATTTGGTACAGGGGTAGACCACAACCCTGACCATGACCTGGATTAGGACATAAGATACTTTTTTAACCCGGTAGTACGTTTCTGTGCGATAATTTGCGGCGTATACTTTTCTTTAGTTGTTTACATCTACCAAGATTATCTATTAAGAAATGGACAACTAATTCTTAACAGAAATGAGATTGTAGAAATGTAGAATACACTGTCGGTAACATATAAAACCTAGCTGTCTCGTGCATTTATGTGGTTTCTTTCATAATTGTAACACTTCCATCCCTGTAAGACTTCCATATTTATATTTGCTTACTTATTTCAAGTCTGGAGTTCTTCGTGTAGATTTATGTACTCGTAGTAAAGAAACAGATGGTTGAAAAGTTGAACAAAATATAATATATTATGTTTGGTAAGGTAGGTAGGTACTTTACGATTACAAGATCGCCACATTATTACTTCTAAATGTCCACAGAACCAGAAAAAAGTGCACATAGCCTTTTAGCTTTCAATAACTCATCCGCTGAAAGCAAATATTGCCACAGACCCACAGGTAAATTTAAAATATCAGTATACGAGTTCTTTTTCGATATTACAACTACCTGTCTCTTTGATGTTACCCCTATTACCTTTTTACGATCTGAAATACCAGACTGATTATACCAAAGACCATACAACGAAGGCCACTTTTAATAAGAAAAATAACTTCAAATCCCTAGCGACTCAATCAATCAGCCTAGCCTTTTCCCAACTATGTTGGGGTCGGCTTCCAGTCTAACCGGATGCAGCTGAATACCAGTATTTTACATAGAGCGACTGCCTATCTGACCTCCACAATCCAGTTACTGGGTAATACGATACCCCTTGGTAAGACTGGTTGTCAGACTTTCGGGCTTCTGACGTCCCGTATCGACTGCCAAAGATCCACGAATGACAGCCGGGACCAACGGCTTAACGTGCTTTCCGAGGCACGGAGAAGTCTCGGTATGAAAAGATGGTCACCAATCCACAGACCAACCCCGGCAAGCGTAGCTTAACTTGATGGATCGATCCGTTCGGCTGTTATTACTTAGCCACGAGCTCCTAGCGACTATCATCTGAAAAAATGTTCACAAACATACAACCCTCTCGAGTTTCCTTCCAAGTATAATTTTAAATTAAATACAAAAATACATTGCAACGCTCGCACCGTAACGAGATAACTTCAAAACTATGTATGATAACTAACTAAGTGAATTAGCCCAGGGAGTGAAACGGGGGTCAGAAGAGATGAAAGGGGGTGAAACGACATAAAGTTTCGCTATCACTGTATCGCGGTAATAGAGTCAGATTATGGTAATAGTTTGGTATTAATGTTTTAAGCTTATGTTATTTGATTCTGTGTTGATGGTAACTTTAGAAATTGGACAGTCCAATATTATTAATGTGCATAACCTAAGAGTCAGGCACGAAATATTATACATATTTTTACTGAAGAGATATGTAGCTATATTAATATTACTTTAAATATGAATTTAGTAAAACTCATTTATTTAATAAAACTAACTTTGTTATGACAAAAAATATGAAAGTTTAAGAACTGATATTATTTATATAGTACTTATGCATTGAAGTGCAACCAGCATGCAATAGGTAATACAAGGTGTAACTTAAATTACAAACAACTTCATTGTACTCATCATTATGAACAACTTTTACTATGGGACCAAACCTGAAATCGCGACAAAAAAGTCAGCTGTTCCCAACATTTTGACGAGTTATGTGACCATAAATGTAGGGAGCGGTTTCAGGTTTGGTCCCATAGTAAAAGTTGTTCATAATGATGAGTACAACTCAAGAGGTTGTGCGTTATTTAAGTTACACCTTGTATGTGTATTTTATTTTAAATTTTTGACTGTATTTAGTTTCTAAATTTCGGTTAAGAAAAACTATGTAGATACGCATAAGAAATTATAAAAGCAATTTCGCATAAACCTTGGGCTCAAAACAGATAATATTTCAGAATTTTCAGGCAATATTTTAGCAAAACGTACACGTAGGCGTAGATAGGTTTTACCTGTCACTTTCCTGAAGCTTTTCAGGTCTAGATTATTTTCTCGAGATCTAAAAAAATTCAATAAGGAGATCCGAGTTAGTGCTTGTCATCCTAATTCAGGTGATTTCAATAGAAAATATTCGATAAACGATGGGGGCGAAATCCAGAGAGGGGTGAAATAAGTACAGGTGCTTTTTATACTGTAGTAAAAATGACGAGAAATGTCTGCTGTCGTTCATCAGTTTTTCTGATAATAGAGACGTAATTGAATTTTTTAGAAATAAAATCGTACAGGTCACCCTACTTAATTACAAAAACGTAACTTGTTCTTCAGCCAGTATGTAAACCAAACGCATAATAATTACTGTGGGTGCACCTCTGCCTAACCCTTTAGGGAATACAGGCGTGATGTTAATTTATATAATAATTAGTTACTTAAGATTTCCATACAATATTTTTAGATAACATTTACCTGAAGGAGATATTTTAGTTTACAAAGAAGTACCGTTTCCATCATAAGATAAAAATAGCATCAAAAAACGGAGACAGATTCCAAATGACAGCTATTCCAGTCTAGGGTGAAAGACCCAACTATCGTCCGCAAATAATATTTTCTCACAATTTGCCATCGCGACGTCCAGAATTACTTTAATCAGGTTTAGTTTTTCTTATTCAGTTTTATTTTCTTGCTTTTAAAGTCACGATTTATTTTTTAGGACCAAGAAAATATTAAGTAGTGGAGTAACGAGATTATTTCCAGACAATGGAAACTACAGTAATATTACAAATGCAAAATTGAGTTTCTCTGTCTGCCTCGTCGCCTATTTGGTACAAATTACAGCATAAAATACCGTTCAGCCAATTTTGGACGAACGAAAATTGGGCTGAACTGAGGCTTCTAACTACTACTATGTCTGTCAGATATATCAAGGCCGTAATACTTAGTCTTTACGTAATAATGGGTTGACCGAAATAATGACAGTTGCAATGCCAAGATTTACCATACTTCGCCAACTTTAAACACTATATAATAATGGCTCATAATACTTGTATACATGTACAAAGATCGATTGGCGCGTGGCCAAAATCAGAACTAACGCCACTTTTTTTTTTTAAATACAATTCGCAAAACAATTTTACAAAATGTTTACCAACAGCGCATTCCTGTCTATGCCATTCAAGCGCCAAACAGTACTTGCAGTACTGTAACTACACCTTACAAATAAATATAAAGAAAAACTGCATAGAGACAGCAATAGCTAAAAGGTAGTACTTCACCAGATGATATATCTCACTAGGACCTCTCCCACAGTATATCCCCATACTTACTGCAGCTAAATTAAATTAGCTAGCGAAAGTCCACAGACAGACGTGATGGGTATCGATATCAAAAAACACGAAAAAATAAACTGATATTCTAAACTCATACTTCAAGAGCTTTTAACTACAATATGTGCGTTCGATGATACCAACAAAAATCATCAAATCATTTTGTTATATTATTTAAAATCTTTTTTAGACATCGATATCATTCGTGTCTGTGGAGTGTCGCTAGCTAATTTAATTTGACCTTGTATACCTATGTGTGAATGACACAGTATACCTTCGCAAACCAATAGTACGAATAACATACACGATTACTCTAAGGCTTCATTGCTAAGTGACCGGACGTCGCGTCGGCGTCGTCCAGGATAAGCCGCCGGAATAGCTTCACGACGATAGTGATGTCCGATATCTCGGGCCTCGGGAGAAATAATTTTAGAAGACTATAAATCCCTATGAGATAATTCAGTATAGAAACAAGATTTTGAAAAACTATATCATGATACCTAGGGACCTAGGTACTCTCACCCAGGTTGGCATAAAGACTGGATAAAATCCTGGGCTGGTTAAAAAGAACCTGCAGAAAACCACATCTATGTTTTGGGCCGTCCCAAAACGTAGGTAGATTTTGTTTTCCTGATAAGCATCTTTACTATAAGTTTATATAAAAATATCCTATACTTTCCCTAAACGGTGATTATAACTATCCACGTTACCTCTAACTGTTTCTCAAAGCGATTAACGCGCGAGATGATGTACCGCGGAGGAAGTTTCCTGGTAATTACTCAAAAGCCGTGAGATTAAAGTCCCTAATATGTACTTGCAACGTTTACGTAATATGAATTACACGATGATATACAGGGTGTAAGGGGCAGCCCTCTACAAACTAACAAATTGCATTCAGCTCCTTATTTTGAATCATATTCCACGGGAAAATTTCTCAGGAAAATTTTCATATTTTAGGTTCCGTACCTCAAGAGGAAAAAACGGAACCCTTATAGGATCACTCGTGTGTCTGTCTGTCCGTCTGACACAGCTAATTTGCTCCGAATTTAATGAACCGATTAAGTTGAAATTTAGTACACATATGTATTTCAGTGACCCAAATACGGACGTGGAACGTAAATAAATGTATTTTGAATATGGGGGTCAAATAAGAAAAAAAAAGTTTTGCATACTGTACCGTGTGACATATCAAATGAAAGGGCTTACTATAGGAGTTTCAAATATATTTTTCATATAATTTTAAAATAAATCATTTTAAAGTTATATAAGACAATAGACGAAAATTGACCACACCACAAAAAATACAGAAAATAGTTCTATACCTTGTACGTTACGAAAATACAGAGGATCAGTAAGAAACAAGGTACGAGCTTCAGGCTTCAAGGTGGAAACCAGGTCTGCAGCGGGAGACACGCGCAGCAGCAGGTTCAGTAGCAGAGCAGGAACGGTGGATCTGCAGCTCGGGACGCTCAGAGTCACGACCGTTCAGCAGGGCAGGAGAATCCACAGGCACCAGAGAAAACGAGGACGAGGATGCAGCGCCTTACTCCAAGGAGGAGTATAGCGACGGCAGCATCCGTTGGCAATGGCCTACGTCACTCCATTAGAGGGATTTTAGAGATCCCTCTGACCAAGGAGGACAATAGAGAAGGCGGCAGTGACTTAAGCTATACCGCTAGGAGTTCAAGTGTCCGAGGAGGACAGGAGACAGGGATCAAGCCGTGTTACTAGAGGTTCAGAGTGAAGCACGGACTTGGACTGGTTGCCGGAGTCCACCGGAAAGTAATACTGACTTCTAATATCACATGATATTTATTGTAGACTGACTTGTAATTGGAAATATACTGCTTCGTAGGTAAAAATATACTGTTACTTACAAGCAATGACGGTCCTTTTATAGGAGCCCGTCTCGTTCTAGAAATAGACATACTAAATATTTTAAAGATACGTCAGATTAGATGAGTAACAAACACAGCCAGTGACAATTAAAATGAGAACTAGGCCTTAACACACAGCTTACAATGGAGACTTAGCTTTATAAAATAATAAAATCTGACAATTGACATTTGAATCTTGACTTTTAAAATGACAAAATGAATCAATGAAACGGTGTGGTTTCAATTGGAATTAGTGTTTAAAATGTAAAATATAAGTATAGTGAAAGTATGAACCTCCCCAGCTCATTCAAACAACTAAAACATGGGGTTAAAAAGCGAAATACAACAACCTATAGATTACAGGAAAACTTATAAGAAGTCTATGGTCTTTAAATAATATGGTAAATCTTTCAGTTTGTGCGTTTGCAGTTGGAATGTATGGGAGAACATGTTTTTTAACTACAATGTTAAGTTTGTTCTTGGGATAAATTCATCCCAATTACGGAACCCTTCATTGTGCGTATTTCGACACGTCCTTTGCCGGTTTTCCAGTTACTATTCCTTTATTTCAATGTAAAATTATATTCTCTGTATACAGTACTCCATTTATAATAAAACAAAACAAAAAAGTAAAACAGCTAAAATAAAACATAAATCAGCAATGGATGTTAAAATACTCAAACGAACGACGCGTGAAATCAACTGTCATTCTGCCTAGCTACAGAGTTCATCGAACTCACCGCATACCTATTACCTACCCCTCCGAACCAGTAACAGACGCTCCGATTTGTGCACAAAAACACAAACAAATCAGGCTTATTGGATTCCCATAACGTTCCTGATAAAACCGGTACCGGTCATCTTAGTATGATATTCTGAATTCACCCATCAGTCAACGGAGGGCTGTCCCTTACTCTGTATGTTACAAACCCGATCTTAAGACACTACCTAGGTAAGGGTTGATTACAATAATTGATGTGCAAATCGAATATCATAATCATGCTGCCCTTATCCCTATCTCTTCTTCCAAACATCTTTATTAGCTGTATTTCAGTATTCACCCACTTCTGGCCATATCATCTTTTAAGCATTCATCGTTTCTTTCTCTGCTCTGATCTATTGCAAAACTTTTTTTATTTTTTATCTTGTCTAGTAAATACCCAAAAGTGTACCTAGTAACCTTTGCCACCTTTGCCTAGTAACCATGCAAATCTTTCTTAACCTCTTCAAATCACTAATAGGTTTGCCTTACTTATCCATAAAACCGTCATACCCACAAAATGTTGCCATCATAATCTCATTACCGATAACCAAGCCATCAAAGTATGCACATAATAATTTAACTCCCGCTTACTACAAGCTCTAACAGATACGTCACAAGCCGGAAGTCCGGCGTCGGGGATAAGCACACAGATAGTGTTGCGAAACGACTTCATCCCGGGAACTTTTATTTTTAAGTTAAACTTTCAAGTTGACTCGGAAATTCAAAGTAGATGTCAAAAGTTTTGTTATTTGTTACTGTTCGTTCGGGATATAGCCAATACTGAAGAAGTTGCTATAGTTGCAATATATTAACCAATTACTTTTCTCGTAGCAGTCGCAGCTATTTACTTACGTTGTCAACGCCTATACTATTGCATTAGTCGCTGCCATGCGGTGTAAGCTAATAACATAATCTGTAAAGAAGATCACCGAAAACGTCACTTTACCTAATAAAGTTGTAGGTATACTTTTGAATGACACAACTAAGCAACCTTACATTACAACACATTCTCCCGATTGTCGACTTATTTTAACAACACAAATCAGATATAACCACCGAGTGTTATCCCGTCACTAGTAAAGTATCGAATCTCAGCTTACGGTAGGTACAAGCGTGCTTAATATTTAAGAGATGTTTGCTTATCTTTACCGCTGTGTTATCAGGAACTCCTTTTAGCTATAAAATGTATATTTTCCGTGATGTGGTTTAGCTAAAAGCTATCGTACTTTAAGAATATTTTGGGGTAAGATTTTAGGAAGTCAGATGAACATGTTATCCCTCTGTGATGGTTTTAGTTTATTTGGGAACTTGTGAAATATTATCACTTTAGTCTTCCGATTTAGATAACGCAACCAACGTGCATCGTGTAAAGACACAATATATTTCTATGCTTTTCCTTAAAAGTGAATAGTATAATATTATTGCCATCATGCTGCTTGTAATTTTAGCTGATTGGTAGGTATAGCAGGATCTACTTATTTAATTATTCATTTATGCTCCCACTAAAACGCCATACAGCAATTACACACTCGGCGCAAAAAATTACTTCAAGCGCTGCTTTCCATCCATCCTGCGAGCTTTGGATATCGAAAGGGCGGCGATGGATCACGCACGCTCACGCAGCGTCAACAGACACCTGCATAGTGAGAACTGTTGTCTATGTAGATTATGATGTGCCAATTTTAGGTCTTCCCTAAACATGCTTGGACATCTATAACGAGGTAGGTATCATAAGGGTAACTCCCTTTATAATGTCAAACTCAAAGTAAAATATTTTATTTTAATCAGACCATTCTAGAAAAAAATCTAGTTGCAAAAGGAAGTTTCGTATGGAAAAGAATGGACAAGAAACGTCATAATAACTCTTTTAAAAAAAAATGGTTTTACAATAGTTTGTATAAATTAATGCCTTGATAACCTGAAGGTGGCACAGCAGACTCAAAGCATTAGCTGGTATGTAAACAGAAATAAACAAACAATCAAATCTATAAAACCAACCGAAACAATTCTTTCAGAAAACAAAAAGATTCTCATCAGTCAAATGCATTCGTATTACTAAAAGTTTTCGATCTTAACTCGAATGAAAGCCGGCGAGATGAGTGTCTGTGGTTGACTAGGACCAATGAGTTGCAGAGTATGGAATAAATGGATTATCAATACGCGGTAAACTTTGTACACTTTTGTGTAGGTTTTTATTCTAGGTGGAAATGTGGCTGTGTTTACAAGCTACATATAGGTGGATACTGCACCCTAATTGCGTAACACACTATCGATCGCTATACAAATTATATTATACAAATTGCTACTCCATTCCTTCATATGTTCGAAAAAATTGTCTTCTCAACTCCGTAAATAACGCAATGAATGTTATTCAACTGTCAAAATCAAACCGATTCCGATTAATAATGTGTTACGCAATTAGGGTACTACATAAGGATGACACTTTTCATCTTTGTTGTGGCGGCGATAAATTGTAGGTAGAGGTATTACTTTAAGAAGATGGAAAGCATTTTTTTTTGTACGTTATTTTAATATTAGGTTGGGAAAAAGTCTTTTCGCATTATAGTATGTATGAACCTGTAATAAAATCTCTTTGGCTATACTATTTGTATCTGGCTGGTTTTCGTATCATTGAAAGTTTAAATTTTAAAGAACATAATTCCAAATTTAAATTAGGAAAATGTGTGATTTTCATTTATTTTTCGTACCGTCAAGATGAGTGAATCTAATGAAGAAATTCGATACATTTTAAAATTTTACTACAAAAAAGGTAAAAATGCAACGCAAGCCGCGAAAAAAATTTGCGATGTTTATGGACCTAGTGTAGTGTCTGTGAGAGTAACACCAATTTGGTTTAAGCGTTTTCAATCCGGAAATTTTGATGTCAAAGATGCACGTCGGTCTGTTCGCTCTATTACGGATAAAATGGATGCCATTTTTGAAAAAGTGGAGCAAGATCGGCATATCAGTAGTTACGACGTAGCTGAAGAACTGGAAATTGGCCACAAAACAGTTTTGGCGCATTTGAAAAAAACTGGGTACACAAAAAGCTCGACATTTGGGTACCTCACGAGCTCACTGAAAGAAACCTAATGAACCGTGTACTCATTTGTGATTCTTTATTACGACGTAATGAAACCGAACCATTTTTGAAAAAGCTGATAACTGGTGATGAAAAGTGGATCACGTATGACAAGAACGTGCGAAAAAGGTCGTGGTCAAAGGCCGGTCAGGCTTCACAGACTGTGGCGAAACCCGGGTTAACTCGCAAGGTGATGCTGTGTGTGTGGTGGGATTAGAAGGGCATTATTCATTATGAGCTGTTACCACCAGGCAGGACCATCGATTCTGAACTGTACTGCGAACAACCGATGAGATTAAAGCAAGAAGTTGAGAGAAAGCGGCCGGAATTAGTCAACAGAAGGGGTGTGGTTTTTCATCATGATATCGCTAGACCTCACACATCTTTAGCCACTCAGCAAAAATTAAGAGAGTTTGGCTGAAAGGTGTTAATGCATCCGCCGTATAGTCCTGACCTTGCACCTTCAGATTTCCACCTGTTTCGGTCTCTTCTATAGGCAGTGTCAGGTTAACGTCACGACAGGACTGCCAAAACCACTTGTCGCGGTATTTTGACCAGAAGTCCCAAAATTTCTATAGCAATGGGATCATGTCCCTACCTACAAGATGGCAAAAAGTTATCGAACAAAATGGTACCTACATACTTTAGTTAAATGTAAATAAACTATATTAAAAAATGTTTTGAATTTTCTTAAAAAATGCGAAGAAACTTTTTCCCCAACCTATTATTTTCAATTACCTATTTTTTACTAATTTGATGGCCAAACGTAGTGATTGAGAAATGCAAGACCACTGTAGTCGTTTTAAATCACGAATGCACGCCATTTGACTTTTATGCCATTCACAACAGGTTTCAATTGCCTTCGATTGACGCGCGTTCGTCAAATCAGTAGTGAACAACTACTGTTTAGCTGTTTATTCACATTGAATAAAAATTGTGTAAGCTCCTCCATTCACGTATTACTCCGTCAACTCCGTGATCGGAAACAATGAGCGGGCCGCAACGGTCCGCAACGGATCGCAACAAAAGGCGATAAACAGCGGGACGTTTGATTACTTAACACTACCACTACTACTGGAACGGAAAACGATACTGTTCCGTATTTATACAAAGTATTTAAACTTGTAGCTAAAGGAGTATATTGTTAGTGTAAGAGATGAGTTTTAGTGGCTACACACGCTCTTGCTGGGTCCAGGTAATCGGTTTCGGGTACTTTGATATCGCGTCGGTACTTATACCGGTAATGTTTACTGTACTTAGTGTACTTACCCATACTTTATCCGAAGCCGCCGATTATCCGGAAATTAAAGTTGAAGAGGGCTAGCGGACTTAAAATGGTGCTTCTGTACATTTAAATACAGTAGTCCTGGTGTTACATAACGAAGAGTATTCTATTGTTTTCCATGTAAGTTATATACACGCAAGCAGTAGAATATGTCTGTAAAAAATGTTAATTTATTTAAATAAATACACTATAAATCCAATTACCCTTTAAAATAAATACAAGCATCACGAAACACTCCTAAATATCCGATAAAATACGTGGAAAATCACATCAAATCCAGGCTTCCTCAAAAAACAATCTATAGAATAACTACCGTCCGGTGAAATAAAACCCGCAAAGCAAGAAAAATTGATAAAAAAACACGGCACACTGTTGTGAAAGCCGATAAAATTCACAGAAGCCGGCTTCCCCTGAACAAAATCTGTTTCAAAAACAACATTTTACCTTTTTAGGATTCCAGGGACAAGAGTCGATTATAATTTTTGAAGCATAAAATTTCGGGTTTTGCTCATGTAAAATTCGTAGAAAAACACAGGGATTTGTTTTTTTTAATCCGTTTTGCTGACAGACTATTAATTATTAACCAATTATTCTGTTTTTGAATCGTTCAGAAAATTAAATCCAACAGCACAACATTTATTTGTAGCAGATTTACTGATCTCATTCTTATTGGATAAAGTATAAATTAGAATGATGCCGTGACTTTTATACTTGGCAATACTTTTTACTAGCTGCCCGCGCCGACTTCGCAAGGCTGTAGGTACTAATGAAGAAAATGAGACCAAATCTTCCCTTTACAAAACCATGTAATGAAATTGTTATATAAACTACTATTTATTGCTAGTATTTCTTAAAATTGCAGGTATAATATAACGTTCTACAACTTTTTTACTACGGTTAGGGTTCCGTACCTCAAAGGAAAAAACGGAATCCTTATAGGATCACTCGTGTGTCTGTCTGTCTGTCCGTCTGTCACAGCCAAAATGCTCCGAATCTAATAGACCGATTAAGTTGAAATTTGGTACACGTATGAATTCTTGTAAACCAAACGCGGATGTGTAACGTAAATAAATGAATTTGAATATAGAAGTCAATTTTGGGGGCAAATAAGAAATTTAAAAAAAGTTTTGCAAGCTGTACCGTGTGACATATCAAATGAAAGGGCTTACTGAGAGGGACTCAAATATATCTTTTCTATAATTTTAAAATAAGTTGTTTTAAAGTTATTTAAGAAAATAGACGAAAATTGACCAACCCCCTCCTTATCTCCGAAACTAATGAGCCAAAAATTTTGAAAAAAATATAGAAAATAGTTCTGAACCAATAGATTACAGGCAAATCTATAACAAGTCTGTGGTCTTAAAATAACATGGTAAATCTCTCAATATTGCGCGTACAAACTTACATTTGTCCTTAGTTAAACGAAAAGGATCCAACCCACATTAGGTGTAATGTGGGTTGGATCCTTTTCGTTTAACTCCATGACATTTGTAGTTATGAGACCAACTTAAAGTTACTACCTTTCAAATAAAATAAAAAAAAACATCGAAATCGGATCTCATAAGGCGGAGATATCCAGTAGCCCCCTTTTTGGAGGAAGTATCCCTCCAAACAAAAATCCCCGATGACAAAAAAATACTGTGCTTTAAGTCGTAAAACCTGTATAAGTGTTACCAAGTTTCGTCTAGATCGGTTGTAAAATACAACCTGTAGAGGAGTAGCAACAAATTGACAGAAGAAAGAAAATTTTGCCAGACTTGAAGCACAGACGCGTCGCTCGCTCGGTCAATAAATGCGAAAGTGAGTTTGTTTGTTACTCCATCGCGCAAAAACGGCTGAACGGATTTAGATGAAATTTGGCACACAGGTAGACCATCACCTAGAAAAGGACATTTTCATCCTGGATCGCCGACGAAGTCGCGGGCAATAGCTAGTAATATTATAAATGTGAAAGTTTGGATGTTTGTGACTCAATCAGCTGAACGGATTTGCATGAAATTACACGGATAGTTTATAAACTGGATTAACAAATAGGACTCGCTGGACATTCTGAAGTACACGCAGATGAAGTCGCGGGCAGAAGCAAGTAGATATCTACATATACCTATAAGATTTAGCCGGCCGGCTGTGCCGAATCATGCCGAGCCGAACACGTGTGTAGCACCCCTAAAAGATTAAGTTAAAACAAACGCTGGCTAGGGGATAACGTCGCTTCTTTCATTACGTTATGTTTTAACAAGTTCGCTATATAAATTAAGTGTTGTTTCAGAAAACATGGGGTCGTTGCGTTTGGCAGTTATTGCTTTACAAGCTGCTTTATTACTTTTAATATTGTGGGAGTTCGCGTGTGTATTCGTAGATTTACTTTGCTTTTCTTTTTCTTTGAAATTCGATTTTGGTGGACTTCGTTGCGTCTTCCGAGTTCCAAGAAAGTTGGATAACTTTCCGAGCTTATTGAGCGTCGGTTTTTTTCAGAGTTTTTAATAACAAGGCTTCTGGAAGCCATACTAACTATATTAACTAATGTGATTGGGCGATGGCCCTTTTATGCTAAAAGTTAAATAAAATAGTAGGTAATAGTAATATTGCGTTTTGTTATCTGAAATTTCTCAGCAGCCCGTACCCGTATTATGTATCTTGCAGAAGACTAGCGATAACAAAATTGCCGCAATAATTGCTTTTCAATCGCAAATCGGTATTATGTAGGTACGAGTATCAGCGATACGTCATACTGACTTGCGATTGACAAGCGATTGAAAAGCAATTCTTGCGCAATTAACAAGCAATTTTGCCATCGCTAGGCTAACATTAGTTACTGTTGTCAAGAAACCGGCCTTAAGGCAGATGTGACTTATACCCGTGACTGAGATGAAATGAGGACTTTCAAAATGAATCTAAAGATTAATAAAACCCGCGAGGTACTTAATTGCGTGGCACACAATAGCAATGGCTTTCATTTTGACAGTTCCACAAATTTTTCGAACATATTATTGTGAAGCAATGGATTAGCAATATGCTACAAAATCATTCATTCAATTAAAACACTGTACCATGCTAGGCCAGCTCAAGCTCAGAGTTACAAGTTACAAAAGATTTGCGACCTACTGTACACCTAAACATGTTTGTAATTTCTTAACCAATATGTAACTACACTCAAAGTACACAACAATTAATATATCGTGTCACAGGTGCATTAAACACCAGTCTGGTGACTGGTCTGTAAGCTATACAAATATTAGACTAGATGCGGTGAGCGAGCTCGGAACACGACCCATAGTGCCCATAGTGTTGCCTACTGGTTAAACTATGCTTATTCATAACCTACTCGGTCATACAGCTACGCGGAAATATATCGCAGAGATCAGAACTTACCTTTAGAGCCACTGGCGTAGCTCAGAAAGCTGCAAAGACCACGTTGGGTTAAGCCACACAGGCATAGGATCAAAGTTCAAGACCTTCATTTAGGATCATGGAGAGATAGGCCATAGGAAATGGCGATACAACTGAGGACCCTGACAAATAAACACTGTATAAAGTTTTTACAAACTAGGAATAACCAAAAATTATGGTTACACTGACCAAATTCTAAGAAACACCATAAGTAAATCTTATTACAAAAAATTTAAACAAAGGCACCGACTGAAGTAAAAACTTAAACGTAAAACTAAACTATAGCATGTCGCGGTGTCGACGTTTTTATTTTTAACTTTTCAGTTATGGTAAGTACCTACCATGAGTACCATGGTATGGTAACCCCTCACCAATTCGTATACTCGTCTACTTGCTATGTAAACCAACAGTGACAGGAAGTATTAGAACATCATCAAGATACACAAAGTGGATTAAATACGTATTATCGAAGCTAACTCAAAAACTACCCAAGCAAAGTTAAAAAAATATATTTTAGGGACCACCGCGCGAGTTTCCTCCAAATGAAAACCGGTCAAGTGCGTGTCGGACCACGCACAATGAAGGGTTCCGTAGTTGGGATGAATTTATCCCAAGAAAAACTTAACATTGTAGTTGAAAAACATGTTCTCCAATACATTCCAACTACAAATGTCCATAGTTAAACGAAAAGGATCCAACCCACATTAGATTAATGTGGGTTGGATCCTTTTCGTTTAACTATGGACAAATGTAAGTTTGTACGCACAATATTGAGAAATTTACCATGTTATTTAAAGACCATAGACATCTTATATTTTCCTGTAATCTATAGCTATAGAACTACGTTCTGTATTTTTTCAAAATGTTAAAGTCTGTAGTTTCGGAGATAGAGGGAAATGGCCCCATTTCGTCTATTTTCTTAAATAACTTTAAAATTTATTTTAAAATTATAAAAAAAAATATTTGAGACCCTCACAGTAAGCCCTTTCATTAGATATATCGCACGGTACAGTTTGCAAGTATTTTTTTATTAGTTTTCTTATTTGCACCCAAAATTGACCCCCATGTTCAAAATTCATTCATTTACATTACACACCTTCGTGTTTGGGGCACAGAATTACATACGTGTACCAAAGGAGAAACCCGTTTCTGGGCATAACCGTTACACGAATCAGATATGGTTTTGGTTTTGCTTGATTAACCCATTTAAATCTTTGCCTCATTAGCAATGGCCAAGTGTAGAAAATAAGTAGATTTCTATTTTTTTGTTCTAAACAAGCTTTGTAAACCGTTACAACACTTATTTCATTATATATGTCACTAATTTCACAAACGCTGTCATTATATCAATAGAGCGTACCCTCGAATGTTATCGATTTAGTGGAAATCGATACTGTTACAAATAATTAAATAATACTCCATTGTTTTAGTATGATTGTTTTAATAGGCATTAAAGACGAGACGTGGAGACGTGGTTTGAACGTCAAACGTCAAACATTGGTCTGTGGAACTTAATTTTAAATAATTTATAAATAGTGTATTTTTTCGATACTTATTGCCTAAACTTGAATAAATTCAACTGAAAGAGTATTTACACCAGTGGCAGTGTTATCTCTGTTTTTAAATAACATACATTCGAGATTAAGCCGTATCAGTGTGAGTTTGATTTCTACAGTGATTAAGGAGCATTTCACCAACATCACCATATAATCAGGTTGGCTATAAACCACACTAAACAATGCACGGACGGTAAGACACGATACTCCGCTCAGCAGCTTCAAGCCTTTAATTAACTAATTAATATCTCAATTGAACGGTTGAGAATTCAAAAACAGATTATTTTTCAATGTAAACAAAGAATAGACGACTCGTTCCACCAATCACCAACTAGCTCAGTAATTTGACAAGACAATCTTCGTTCTGAAACTTGACTTACCAAATCTGAATACTAGCACTTTGGCCCAGCGCTTTGAGACTACGTTCCATTTCACATAAACAAAAAATGGGTGACTATGACAACATAACTTACCGAAAAATTCACAGATCTAGTTCATTAAACGACATGACTAGAGATAATTCAACACTGTTCGACGCGACTATGATGAGCTTACCCAACACATCTTTAAATATAAGTCAAACCGTACTTGATTTACACGAAAAAAACAAACAATTATCTGATAATTTACTTATAGCGCACCAAGAAATTGAGAATCTTAACACAGAAAACATTCGCCTAAAATCGGATCTGCAAAAATATTTAAAAGTTATAGAAACATACAAGACTTTAAATGCCTCAGACAACAAAAATGTGACACCTCGATCTGGACTGAAACGTAAACAAAAACAAAATATCACTATAACGCCAGCTTCAAAGATCAGATATACAATGACTTCCCCACAAATACCGAACAGTGATACTACCGACACTCCGAAAACGAAGAAATTAGTCACGACTACCCCACAAAGTAAAATAAAAAATAAAGATTTAGAAATGCAGGGAGTGCAAACTAAACCTTGTACTGGAAAAAATAATACAAAGACAAAACAAACACAGACCATAGAAAGAGACTTCTCTTTGCCTATCGTCACAAAAATGATTTATGATGGTACCCACAATGTCAGCTCATATAAGTCAATTGGTAAAACGCGCGCCGAAAATGCGGTAGAACAAACAGCAATAAAGCATAAAATATGCCTTATCAGCAGCGAAACTTGTAATAGATTATATACACTAGCCGAAAGAAAAAACCTATGCGACTTTGATATTTGCCACTATCGGAAACCTACATGTGGATTAGCGCAATTACTTGAGCAAATTGAAAGTAAAGTCCGAAATTTTACACACTCGGACTATTGTATTATTTATATTGGCGAAGAAGACTTTCGGAAAACAAATAACTATTTACAGCTTGTTTTGTTTGTTAGGGAAAAGTTGTTACCTCTGAATCATACAAACTTTATTATATGTTTACCAACTTACAGATATATGACAGATTCCAATATTATGTTTAACAGCCGACTAGAAACCTTTAACAACCTTCTTTACTTAGATATCAATACATGTAACTATGCATATTTGCTAGACTCTAATCTTAATCTGCCTTATGATTATGAAACTTACAATAAGAAATATGGGACTTTAAATAATCGTGGATTGGAGATTGTTGTATCAGATTTACGAGACCTTATATTTAGCCTGAGTGATCTGACTACTACGAACTCAAAAGTTGACTGCTTCCCTCAAAATCAAAATAGTTTTCGTAGAGAATCGCAAATAAATACTCAGTTTTTTCTTTAATTATCTTAATATTCTACACCAGAACATAGCAGGGCTAATAAATAAATCAGATACTCTGACTGTAAAGCTAGTGGAATTATCTGATGAAGGAACCCCTATAGACGTTATTTGTGTTACAGAACACTTCATGCAAATGGGTTATGAGGATTTAATGCACATTCCAAATTTTTGTCCAGCCGCTTGTTTTTCTAGAAATGCAAAGAGAGGAGGAGCGTGTATTTTTGTTAGAGCGGGATTGCAGTTTAAAGAAATAGCGGATATAGCAAAAAAATCAGTTGCGGGAATTTTTGAATGCTGCGCTGTTGAGATAGTATCTTATAAAATTATTATTATCTGTGTATATAGAATTCCTAAACCTAATTACGAAGTATTTTATGAAAAATTAGACAGTATCTTGACTAAGGTTAGTTCATATCCAAACAAGAAAATCGTCGTGTGTGGTGATTTCAATATTGATGTTTTGAAAAGGAACAAGACTACTTTAGAATTTGAGTATTTTCTTATGAAGTATAATTTAACATTAGCGCTTTATACTCCTACAAGGTTAAATAGTCGCACTTGTATCGACAATTTTGCGCACAACTACAGAAAAAACTGCAAAGCTGAAGTTAAAGATCTAGTCCTTTCAGATCATACAGCTCAAATCCTTAAAGTACCAATTAACAAAACTTGTAAATTACAGTATTGGAAAACTAAAAAGCAGGACATGAGCATAAATAATTTAAAAAAATTTAAAATGCATCTTAGCTCTCTATTTTTTACGCAAGTTTTTGAATCTACGGACGCAAACAAAGCCTTTGACATATTTATGGATGATTTTTCTCTTTTATATAGATTATGTATTCCGGAAAAATATATAACCATCAAAACACACAAGGAAACGAAATGGATATCTCGAGGAATAAAAATATGCAGTAGGAAACAAAGGCAGCTACTTTGGGAATATAGATTAAATTCTGATTCAAAAAATAAAAAAGTTCTTAAAAACTATACAAAACTTTATAGAAAGATTATCAAGCTAACACAAAAAGCACAAAATAATCATGATATAAACACTGCCGAAAATAAATCGAAAGCAACCTGGCAAATAATAAATAAAACCAAATTGTGTTTGCCACATGAGCCAATTATGTGCATTAATAAAGGTGATTTGTTGCTTACACACCCTGCAGACATTGCTAATGAATTCAACAATTATTTTATTGATGACATTGAAAATAATGTAAAAACTGACAACACATTAAAGAGTATTAATTTTAGTAATCAGACATTAAATTCCTTGTTTATGCAACCTGTTACAATTGACGACATAATAAAAATAATTTCCACCCTAAAAAACACAAGTACTATGGGATACGATGGCGTTTCTACTAAAGCCATAAAATTTACTAAAGACTTGATAGCCCCTCCACTAGTGCATATAATAAACTTGTGTATTACTGATGGCATATTTCCCGACCGACTAAAAAAAGTTATAATAAAACCCTTATATAAAAGAGATGACAAAACCAAATTAAAAAACTATAGACCTATTGCAAAAATTCCAATTTTTTCAAAAATAATCGAAAAAGTAATATATAACTCTCTTTACGCATATTTCGAAAAATATGAATTATTTTGTAAAGAACAAAAAGGGTTCCGTAGAAATACTTCAGTTAATATGGCCCTCTTCGACTTATTAACTAACGTCATGTCATCTGTAGATAAAACAAATCCAGTATGTGCAATTTATACTGACATGTCCAAGGCTTTTGACTATGTGGATCATAAGATTCTATTACATAAGCTGCATAGTTACGGTGTCAGAGGAAACATCCTGCAGTTGTTAAAATCATACTTAAGTGATAGACTGCAATGTGTAGAAGTTTCTAGAATTTGTCCAAAGAGTAAGTTGGAGACAATATATGTATCTCAACCAAGGAATATAAAATATGGTGTTCCACAAGGTAGTGTCCTGGGGCCGCCACTTTTTTTTAATTTACATTAACGATCTCCCGAAAGTAACAACGCACAAAATGGTTCTTTTTGCGGATGATAGTACTGCTGTAGTTAAGTGTACAAATAAAATTCATTACGAACAAGATATAAATATTACGTTACAAAATATAATAAATTGGTTACATAATAATAATTTGGTAATAAACCTGAACAAGACAAAAATAATGCATTTTCATCAACGCAGTGAGTACCCAAGTGTTTGTATTAATTACCAAGGCTATAATATTGAGGAAGCAAATGAAGCCAAATTCTTGGGTATAGTGATCGACAGTAAACTTACTTGGAAACCTCATATTGAAGTCCTTTGCAAAAAACTTAGCAAATCTGCATTTGCACTCTCCCAACTTTCAAATAAAGTGAACAGTCAGGCCCTTTTAATAGCCTACCATGGACTAGTTGCGTCTGTTCTGCGGTATGGTATTATTTTCTGGGGGCAGTCTACCGATAAGGAACTGGTATTTAGAATGCAAAAGAGGTGTATAAGGTCAATGTTCGGTCTAAAAACAACAGATAGCTGTCTTTCCTATTTTAAAACTTTAAAAATTTTAACTTTTCCGTCCTTATATATATTGGAAACAGCTTTGTTTGTAAAAAACAATCCACAATTATTTAAAAAAATGGCGGAAGTCAAAAGATATCCAATACGGACTCAATATTTAAGCCAAGTATGCCATGTGAAATGTAAAACCGCGCTAATGAAAAAAAGTTTTTTTGGCATTGCCCCCCGCATTTATAATAAATTACCTAATGGAATAAAAAATATGACTGTTACAAAATTTAAAAGGGCACTAAACGACATATTAATTGAGAAATGTTATTATACAATTGACGACTTCCTTAATGATGATTCGCTGACTGATTGACTTATTTTTTTTATTGTTATAGCTGCTATTGTGATCCCTGATTGTTATTGTTTATTACTTGTATTTTTTTTTGTACTCTAAACGACATTTATTTAAATTTAACTTTGACATTATTGATTTTATTTTAATTGTATTGTAATGTTTCAAAAATAGTGACTGAATATTATTATTTGCATGCCCACGCGATGGTAGAATATGGAGCACTTTATTATGTTAAAAGAACATCTGTGTACCAATTACCCATGTTTGCAAATAAATAAATGATTGATTGATTGATTGATTAAAATAAATGTAAAATAAAAATCTAGAATCTAATTGATTTTTAACGCAACCACCATGAAAATGATTCTTTCAATTGTACAGGAATTGGTTTTCAGCAAGATAAATCTGAAATCCGTAAGCGCTTTTTATATACCTACTTACATAAAATCTCATCGTGATACGCTGCAGCACAGCACATGGGCCTTCCAGATTTACGTAGGAATCAAAGCCTCGAAAATATAATTTTAATTTACTTAAATAACTCAAATAATAAAAATAACCTAAAATGTAAACATTGTCTGACTTTATCAATTTGGCCATTGCTGCGAGACGTGAAAATTGGGCTCGTGAAACCTTACTAAATGCCCTAATTTATGGCCAAATTCCAGCCCTGTAACGCCAGGCCCGTTTCTATGGAGTTTGGGTTTCTCCTTTCAACTTAATCGGTCCATTAGATTCGGAGCGAATTGGCTGTGACAGATGGACAGAAAGACAGACACATGAGTGATCCTAAAAGGGTTCCGTTTTTGCTTTCGAGGTACGGAACCCTAAAAAAGAATTTTCAAAATCGGTCCACAGTAGACGAAAATATCGATGAACATAAATAAAAAAAATACATACAAATGGACATAATTATAACCCTCTCCTTTTTTGAAGTCGGTTAAAATGTAGACCCCATAACATGAAATAAGCATAAACACATAGTCAAGTGCACAATAGCTCAGCTAGACCCACATCGCTCGTTATACAGTAATCGATGCTGAATGAACGCATTTGTCGACGGCTGCAGCCCTTTGTCCACTTGCGACTATGCTCGTGTTGTGTGTAACAATGTATCTTAGTTGGAACAATGTTGGGTAAGAGACAAAATATGTAGATAGATTTATTTTGTTAGGTTTGTTTTTAAGACCTAAAGGAGTAATTCTACTTTAGTTATCGTATACAACGTGCGAATTTTAGCGAATGGCGACATTAATTTAATACAATAATTTACTGGCCACTACTAACCCTACCCGTGTGTTAAATTAATGTCGCCATTGTAGCGGCCCGTTGTATACAACGTGCTGCCGCAATGGCGATATTAATTTGATGAACGTAAGCGGTTCCGCGTTTTCGTTTTAAAAAGATTTTTTATTTTCATTAAACGTTATTATTTATTGATTTATTTTCAATTTTCTAAAATGGCATCTTGGAGCAATCTGTAGTGCAGAGATAACACGAACGAGAAAAAGGCCACGCCCCTCGAGTTTCTTTTCTGGGTGTTTATTAAAATTGTGATCACTCTGTGCAAAAAATTCATTCATGAAGGACGATAAACCAAAAAAAAGGTGTTGGTCAGCGGCCTTTTACCAGCTGGCAAAGAAAAATAGCTTCATGAATGAACATTGCATAGAATGATCCTAATTTTGGTTATAATTTAGTTTGTTTGAATTTTTTTTTTCAATTTAAGAATTATTTTATCTTATTACAATTTTTATGATTACTGGCCACTAGTCCTACCTGCCTGTTGATTTAATGTCGCCATTGTGGCAGCACGTTGTATGCACGTTGGGCTGTTAAATCCTGGATAAAAATATTTATGACTGGGTTTGTTTACAAAGATGGGAGATACTACTTATACGCGGTGTAATTGAAATAACTGAAAAGTAATCATTGTACTCATCATTATGAACATCTTTACTAAGGGACCAAGGCTGAAATCACACAAAAAAAAAAATCTGCTGCTCCATACATTTTTGTTCGTATAACTCGACGAACACAACATAACATCACACCTTCTTTCCCCGAAGGATTGAGCAGTGGTGTACCTATAGTAGGTACTCCCACATTTCGCCAGTTATGCTTTAAGTCCCATGTAGTAGGGGGCGCAACCGGGCACAAATCCAGACTCCAGGGCTTGCGGATGGCGAGCAATGGGTAGCTCGCCGTCCGGTAAGGACCAGGCCCGGGTCGACGGCGCGTTGTGTTCCACGCGCGCCTCAAAGAGATGTCAGCACTAGCTGAAGGGGTCCGATAGGGCCGATGCCCGCCAGGGTTGCGGGTTGTTCGAAAGAGTTACCGTGGACCTGGCACAGGCAACTGAAGGAACACGGATGGGTTTTAGTCAGTAGAAGTCTGACACAAGTTATTTGATGATTTCCCATCCACAAAAAAAAAGGCTGCTACCGAGAAATTGCAGATTGAAAATATACCACATAAATCTGAATGTTTTAGCATGTCACCACATTAGTAGTTTGCCATTTGCACCCGTGGAAAGCAAGGACGGGACACTAGTTTCACATAAATAATATAGAGCCCAACAACTATTTGAATATAGTATTATCCCTTTTGACCTGTCATTCAGTGTCAAAGTTCACAGATAGACGTTTAAAGATTGGTAAAAACGACAAAAATAAAAAGGACAATTTTTCTTTGGAGTCCGTGCCAATGGCAATTCCGACATGAAAATGGATAAAACTTTCGCACAACTTGTGGCGCGCTCCATCGAGAGGAAATCTCATAAAAATAATACAATCATGTTAACAAACTCTTTCATCCCAGTACCAGTGTATTTCGCAACTTTTTTATTCGGTTCCTATATTTTAACGAGTGGTTATTGTTACTGATGGTTGTTGGTCACGTTTGCGTAAGTTATTTTTGGGGGAGAGTTTTTTAAATGCAAATGGAGAGGTTTATGTCTTACAGGGGAGTACTGCTATGGGCCGTTTATGGTGATGAAGCCAATTTTAACAGCAAAAGTTTGCTATAGTGACTGTTTGTCAAAGATAACCACCCTCAAAATGACTGCAAAAGGCGGCTATTAATGAAACAAACGTGGTTTATTTCCCAATTATCCTTTATCAGTGGTCCTAGGAGGCACATATCCAACAATGGGCGGTCGATGTTTATGATTATAACGATAATGTTTTCAGCATGTGAGAGGGTAAGCAGATGTTATACCTACACTGTACCTAAGTACTTATATTATCAACTTTTTCTCATCCGTGTCAAAATTATTAAAGAATCAAACCAAGGAGAAACAGTTTCTAAAATATAGGAACCCGTCGCATCGCTCTCTGACGTATACATATCAACTTCTGTATCCAGTTGTGAAGTTGAAGATGTACCTTCCGACTCTTAATACGGCTCTGATCTTGACAAGTTGGAGTTTTTACTTTTAGTTTTTAACACGGCTCTAGAGAGTGTTTGTAAGTGCTGAGTAAGGTTGGTTAATAACGCGTGTTTTAACAGTTGTTATGATGTTTAGGCATGACATTTTTATACGCCTGTTTTTTTTCAGCTTTCTTTTTTTTCTGTTACTTGTAATAAGTACCCCTTCATCTAACCCAGTTAAAGTTAATAGTGCAATGGTAATAATCAGTAATAGTGACACAGACGAGAAAGTGGCAAACATTGAAAGATTTCATTATTATCGCCCTTAAAAAGTTTTTAATTTTCTGGAATGTATTAGTAATTAATTTTAAAAAGAAGCCCTTGCACTCTGTTAAAATAAAGCTCTAAACACCCACTTATACTTACACATAATACCTACTAATAAATAAGAAAATAATCAAAATCTCAACCTCCCCCCGAAATGAAGAAGCTGTTGGAGTATAGCAAAAACAAACTATCCTACTTCAACACTATTAGTCTTTCTGTTTCTAACTCATAAATATAATTTACGACTATCCGAGCCCTCCTAAGCACTTGACTGAAATCCATACTTTCTCATAGCGTCACTACTGTTCTATTAGCCTTGCGTGGGACCACACGTCTTCCAATATATAAGTAAAGGATAATAAACATACTATTGAAATCCTTAGAACGGTCTTTCCTTTGCCTTTCCTCTTTAACCCTAACAGAAGCAACAATAAAGCAAAATAACTTAATAGAAACATCAGCAGTAAAACAAACTCAGTTATACCACATTGTACAAGCTAATAAAATGTGGGCCAACATTTCATACAAGTTTGTCCCACTGTCACTAAGTTTTATTGGACGAACTATTGTGGACGGTCGGTGATAGTTTGATGGCTGTTCCGAAACTTTGATGGACAGAGAATGCGCTGAGATTTGGTGGATGGACTTTGTTTACTAAGGTTAACTTTTAGTTTATAGGTGAAGAATGTCGAAGTTCGAAATCGGGTGTGTTTCAATTTGAGTTTTCCAATTTCATATAAAGTTGGCGCTTCTAACCTTTGAAGGAAATTATTATGATTTTTAGATTTGCAACATGTTAGAGACAAATTCTACAGAAAATCGACGACGAAACATTTATAATACAATACAAATAGGTATAAATGTAGAATTGATAAAGTTAATGTAGGACATTCACGATCGACGAAAAACTATTAGTAAATCATTGCAATGTAACTCATCTCCGTAAGATAAGGTATAAATTAGAATGAGTGCCGAAAGTTTGTATCAAACTCACAGCAATCATTCTAATTTAAACTTTATAGGAATGAGCTAAGAGTTACATTTAACAACATCATCCTTTCAGCGGCCAGACGTCCACTGCTGAACATAGGCGTCCCTCAAGCACCACCACTTCGACCGTCTCTGTGTTACCCGCATCCATCCAAGAGTTACATTGCAAATACTTAATTATAGCGCTGCTTTAAGTAGTAAAGTTGAAGTCAATAAGAGAAACGAAATACCAAAAAATAGGTACTTAGGTAGATTTAGATACAATTCTGCCTAACCCTTCGGGGATAACCGACGTGATGTTATGTAAAAACCGTAGTTTTATTTATTTTACAATTATCTGAACATTATAGTATTACTGTTTAGTAATACATAACATAACGTAACACACAATATTTAGATAATAATAGTACATAATCATAGTACATTTACTGGCATTGGCACGGCAGAGATATGACTGTCGACATTATCATACAAAGTAGATAACAAGTTATTTGTCCTATCCTAGGACCGCTATCTACTCGTAAGTTCCTAATTCTATTCCTAAAGACAAATGTTCTGAATTTAAGTGGTGTATTTTCAGCATACTTGGAGTTAACATGGCTGTAGATAATAGAAGGTTGAAGCTAGAATTTAGTATAGGTAAATTATTTATATGTTTTTAGAAAATATGGATTGCATCATGTTTAACATTATATTAGCAATGAAATTACATATTATTATTATTTTTAGAAGATATGCCAAAATAAACTCGGAGCTCGTGGTCGCTTTTAAAGTCCAAACATTATATTATTAAGATGTGTAGTCAAATAATGCAATACTTCTCCAACTAAGTTTTAAAAGGCAGCTTTTAAAATTTACCTAGCAAAACAAGACCATTAATTACTAAAAAAACGTTGATGGTACTGGTAATAATGAAAAGTCTTCAAATAATATGCCTTCACTAAAATATTTACCCTGCATTTTCAGTAATTAAAGTTAATCAATCTGCCTATCCTTTTTCCAACTATGTTGGAGTCGGCTTCCAGTCTAACCGGATGCAACTGAATACCAGTATTTTACATGGAGCGACTGCCGATCTGACCTCCACAACCCAGTTACTAGGTAATACGATACCCCTTGGTAAGACTGGTTGTCAGACTTCCGGGCTTCTGACGACCCGTAACGACTGTCAAAGATCCACGAATGACAGCCGGGACCAGTGGCTTAACGTGCATCCCGAGGCACAGGGGTCTTGGTATGTAAAGATGGTTTTAATTTTTTCAATAATACAACAATACAATGACAATTTTTATTAGACAAAACAGCAGAATTAAAACAAGCTAAAATAATAGAACAGAATTACATTCAATGAATAAAAGTGATTACATTTTATGTGTTACAAAAGGTACTAAGATACAGCGCAGACATCTTAAAATACTCCCGAGAGTATTCCGTATCCCCCAAAATGTCTTCGAGGTGGGTCGTTAGATAAATATAAAGATTAGAAAGCTTATAAAAGGACGGTTCTAACGCTCCATGTAACAAGAAGACCTTACCTTGGGAAACGAGGGTCACCGAAAATATTGTAATGGTGTGTGCACATGTGGGTATTGCAAGTAATGTCGAACATGGGGACGTTATACAATTTTTGAGAGACGAATAATTAGTTGAAAAATATGTTTAACACTTAGCAAATTGTGAATACTAGCTACGCATGCTTAAAGTGACCATACGTCTTGTTTTGCACGGGACTGTCCCTTTTCTCGGTCACCTGACCTGTCCTGTCCCGTTGACCCCAAACAAAACTGGGATGCAATATAGTACCGCTTTTCGAAACCGCGCGAAATTTAAAATTATGGAGCTCGTCAGACACGAGCGGTGTAACAAATATAAAAATAATAAAAAAGTATGTTGCATATAATTTAAAAATTACTGTCAGAGGAACTTTACTTCAGTAAAGCTGACAGGTGATTGAATTTATTTTTCAGAATTTGTTATAATGAAAATAATTATAATTAATCTGAATATATACAATGAACACTAATTGTGTTAAGTTACACTTTCTCTAAATAAAGAACATTAAAAAGTTGTGTTTATTTTCATTGTTAACCTGTTAACTGGCATATATAATATAAACCCATGTCCCGTTTTGAGTTAAAAAAATAATCGTCAGTTTACCGCATGCTTCTTTAACACAACACGAGCTTATTTACAATTTGTCTACCCAAAAGCCTCTAAAGCACATCCCCGTACAAGTGTTGGCATGAAGAAGCATTTGTAAACAAGCGTCAGCCCCTCAACTAAACAGTCCACTGCTGGACATACGCCTCTCCTATCGCACGCCATTCAGCTCGATTCCCGGCAACTTTCATCCAGCTGCTACCCTGCGTAGATCGTCGCTCCACCTAGCTTGAGCGCGTCCTACCTTACGTTTGCTGATTGACGGTCTCCACTCAAGAACACGTCTACCCCAACGGTCATCGGTTCTACGGCTAATATGGCCCGCCCTTGCCATTTCAGCTTGCTTATTCGGTGAGCTACGTCGAGAACTTGTGGTTCTCCTTTGGTTGATGGACGAGTAGGTAATCTTTGCACAACATTTAGCTCAGTAGAAAAAGAAAGAACGTTACAATCATATGAGTTGCCTAACGCATCTGCGATGTCTCTGGCCACAGTCACTGTATCTGTCCATAGGCTGCGGTAATCAGTTGAGATGCCCACTGGTAACGCTGCCTACTAAGATCGCCAATGTGTATCAAGAAAACCTAAAACTAGAACCTTTCCTACGACTTGTACCGATTCGCCTCACAAGGTTGGTTCCACATTATTATGACATTCCTTGTTCGCCCCCTATCTTTTATTCATCCTTAGCCCCGAACATGCCTGATGTGTTTCATAATCTCAACCATCACAAAAAAAAGTAGATGCATTCATACATTTACTAAGCCATAAAAATATCATACACTTACTCAAAAAAAAAAAAAATACAGCGAAAACAATCTTCTACTTGTACGTATTCATGACAATAACAGAGCTTAGAAATAAGACAGCGAGTGAAACAAATTCCTTCAAGCGTAGTTTAATATGAAACAACTTGGAATTATATTGAGAAAAGTTAGTCTTGTGTATACGAAGTATTTCTGTACATTGTGTAGGTAAGTATTAGGAAAGAAAATACCATCTTTAAATGTCGCAAAAGTTGGTTTAAAAAATATACTTCCAAAAGTTACTTTTAAATAGTTGGCAAAACTTAAAGACGTTATGGGTAAGTATTGATTCTATTTAAGAAAAAAAACGTTGTATATTTTCGGAAATTCAGTCTAGTCTCCTGAACGTTCAAGTTGCTTTCTAAATAGGAAGTGGGTTGAAAATCTAAAAGTTGGGTTTTGAACCTAACCAAACTGCCTAGCCTTTTTCCAACTATGTTGTATGTTGTTGTTTTATGTCGGTTTCTAGTCTAACTGGATGCAGCTGAATACCAGTATGTTACATGGAGTGACTGCCTATAATGACCACCATCCACAACCCAGTTTAACCTAGTAGGGTGCAAAAATACAAAAATATCATGCCTTTTACCATATTGTAATTAATTACATTACTAAAAATTTATATCTATACAAATAAATAAAATTGAAGTGTCTGTTTGTAATGTCAAAATAACAGCTTTTTACTATATAAAAATAGGCAGATGCACACTGCCTATTTTAATTCAGTTTAAAAAGATATTAAAAAAAAGTATAAGTAAATGTAAACGTAACAGAGTCAATTTTAAAGCCAGTAAAAAGTTTGGCCTTGACGTGTCAAGAGTAGAGCACTATCTCAACCGCTTCGCGTTATGTTATAAGAAGTAACTTAGGCTACCTTTATTTTAGTAAAAGAATTAGGGTTCCGCACAAAAAAGTAAAACCCATGAAGTTATGAATAAAATCCGATTCAAATAGGGAAATATAGAAACCTACGTGGGCGAAGCCGTGTGCAACAGCTAGTATTTTTATAAAAATCTAACCTATAGGTACAAAACACCTGTCCTAGAGATGTTAGGAACGTACAGGGTATCGGGAGTTTTTTTTAGAGGGAAGAAATTTAAATTGAAATAAAACAGAAAAATGTTTTTAATATCCATGAAATTGGCTTTATTTGACAGATAATTTTATATCGGGCATGCGGCCGCCGCGGCAGACGCGTAAATGGCTCAATCTGAAGGTCAAATTTTCGCACACTCTTCGCAGTAAATCGGGCTGTATTTCGGCAATAGTGCAGCGAATGTTGGCATCCAAGTGCTACTGGTTTATCGGTGTAGACATGTGACTTTACATATCCCCAGAGAAAATAAAGTAATGGCTTCAAATCGCACGTACGAGGTGGCCAGATTTCGTGAAATTAGTCGTTTGTCAAATGTTTCCTTTAGTAAATTAAGCCAATAAAAAGTTAAGTTTTCTCCCATACATTCCAACTACAAATGTCCATAGTTAAACGAAAAGAATCCAACCCACATTACACCTAATGTGGGTTGGATCCTTTTCGTTTAACTATGGACAAATGTAAGTTTGTACGCACAATATTGAGAGATTTACCATGTTATACCAAGACCATAGACTTCTTATAGGTTTTCCTATAATCTATAGCTATAGAATTATTTTCTGTATTTTTTCAAAATTTTAAGCTCAGTAGTTTAGGAAACTACTGAGCCGGGAATGGTCACTTTTCGTCTATTTTCTTAAATAACTTTAAAATTATTTATTTTAAAATTATAAAAAAATATATATTTGAGACCCTCACAGAAAGCCCTTTCATTTGATATATCGCACGGTACAGTTTGCATTTTTTTTCTTATTTGCCCCCCCCCCCCCCCCCCCCAATTGACGGGGGTCAATTCAAAAAAATAATATTAAATAAATAATATATTAAATATTCAAAATTCATTAATTTACATTACACGGCCGGGTCACAGAAATACATACGTGTACCAAATTTTAACTTAATCGGTCCATTAGATTCGGAACAAATTGCCTGTGACAGACGGACAGACAGACAGACAGACAGCCAGACAGACACATGAGTGATAAGGGTTCCGTTTTTCCTTTTGAGGTACGGAACCCTAAAAAAACACCCTATACAAATCTTGTAAAATGTCTATCAAAATGTTCCTAATATATAGAATTTAATATCTATGACATTGTACGAGTATTGAATAATTCTTTTCATTAATATATTTTAATAATACTTGATATTGTATTTGATAGTAGTTAACGTTTTCCTTATCCTTCACATTGTATGGTTTAAACAACTAATTATGATTTATATGGTACAAATATTTGTACGCTGGAAACAGCAGAATATTATGGACGTCATATTATGTGTTACACCTTTCTAACAACAAATTTCTAACAAATTTATTATTATTATTTACATTTCTCGGGACTCTGGGGTCCTGCTGGACCTTTGGAAGACGTACGAGGAGCCGGAGCCAACTCGCAGAGGCCCCTTAAATAATTTTAAATGATAAGGAGGCACCAACCGACGATTATCCCTGTATGCACTATGCAAGTGCACCCAAGGACAACCCGCTGTTGGTGCAGGACTATGGTTGTACGTGAAAACAAAACATATTGGGCTATGGTTCTGGGTGGCTAAAGTGGATTGGGTAACTTGAACTATGGCAGAACTATGCCCCCTGCCTGACCAATGTTATATATTATACACGGATAAAATGGCAGGGGGCGTCTTGCACACTCAATAATGGGCCTTCGGAAACGGCCGCTAGCACATAGTGACGTAGTGACAAGGGGGCAACACTTCCTGAGGTGCTTGAGGAGTGGAGAGGTATTCCACGGCTATCAGGACAATCCCAGAAGTACGGTCAAGATCCCTACCAGCAACATACTGGAATACTTCCTTCCTCCGAGCACGTTTGCTCTTGCGAATCTACACTCAATCCGGCCAATATAGGCAAGAAAGAGGTGGGAGTTCTGTTCCTCATCAGTGTTCACTCCAGCCGGCCAATTTATTATTATTATAATTTAAGTTTCTATGAACTTGTTACTGAAATGCTTCAAGATTTTGTATTTCTTTTGTTGTCAAACCATTTAGAAGATATTCCTTGAGACAAAACAATAACAGATAACGATGTAGACCTACTCGGAGTTTTCTGTTTAAAACAAGGAACAAAAGTATAACGATAATAATAATATCCTATGAAAAGCATCTGTATTTATTACAAGTACAAACAATAAAAGTGTTCCTAATTAAGGAATACTGAACAATACTTATCCAATGATAAAGGATTATGAACTTTAATTAGCACAGTAATTTGAAAGCTTGACTAAGTCCTAGCACAATAAGATAACTGTCAAAATCTATCCATTGATATTATTGGTCGACAAAATGCAAAGGATTTGAACTCACTACCGACCCCTTGAAGGGCAATCATGGAGTCAAAGCCCACTCATTGCTATGGGCTTTAAAATGTGTTGTTAATCCACATTCGCAACTTACCGATAGAGTAATATCGCTCAATCGATTTGTTCACTCCATCGCGAGGCTAAATAGCTACTGTAAATAGCCCTATTTACATAAACAGCACCACATAGGTAGCCATTGGCTTAAGTGTCTGCATAATTGTGCGTCTAAAGTAGGTAGTCTATTTAAAACATGATAACACCTTATTTACACGTCTAGTAGTATATGATTGGATAGCGTCATTGGTCTAGTCGTCGCAAGTGTTACTGCTGAACATGAGGCCCTGGGTTCGATTCCCAGGTTGGGAAAAGTGTTATTGCGGTTTTCTGTATTTCTCAGAAGCAGCCCGTAGTCTGGATTTGTGGCCGGTTGATGGCAACAGGCTCGCCCCCTATTACATGGGACTTAAACATAATTGGCGAAATGTAGGTGTATAGGTACCTTCAGCCTAACCATTCAGGGACTACAGGCGTGATGTTATGATAGTATCGGATTGGCTAAAGTATTTTGTGTAGTAACTTAATAAGTGCATCGCTATACTCAGTGCACTGACCAATGCATTTAAAAGTCTCGACTAGTTATTCTTGCCTGATCATGTAGGTACTAAAGATTGTGTTTAATGATAAGGCTGTACCAATTGTTTTTAGCATCGTGCGGATGATTTTGAGCGAAAAGCATACATTTTGGTTTTGCAAAAGATTTCACTCAAAATCATCCGCGAATACGAAAATAAGTCCCTTGCATTAGGTATAGCAGTAGGTATGCTTGGTTATATGGATACTTCTCTCAGTACACCAACTGTACGTTGGTCCATCTATCATAAATAAAGCCTACAACATCCACCCTCAAAAACATAACATTTGAACCCCATCAGAACAGCCCCACCTCGAGCGATCATCGAACCCGTGATCGATTAGTTGTTACATTTATAGTACCCACCGCCACAAAATAGATAGGTACAGAAGGTCGGCTCAATACAACGAGAAAACAGGCGCACGCACCCATAGATACGTACGTATGGTGATATCAAATAATTGCCGGCCGCGAGTGCACCTACACTCGACGTAAGTACGTGAAGCGTGTCTAGAGTGCTCCAAGAATTTTTTGGCGCCTGAGTGACATTGTCAGGGCGTTGTTGGTAAACATTTTGTGAAAATGTCCAGCATTTAATTCAAATAAACCAATTACAGGCAATTTTGAATTGTCAAGGGGTCGGTCAGTCAGAAAGATGAAGCTGCCCATTCCAAAACGTAGCAGGTTCCTATTCTATGGAGAAGAGCGGGCAGGAAACTCCACGGTCACTCTTGTAAATCAAAATATTGTTACAAAATATTGTTTACATCATTCATGTTGAAATTATACATGTGAGAACGATGCAGAAAGACGTGCACGTTAAAAGCGTCCGTAATAAAAAAATAAAAACAAAAAAAAACAAAATTAAAATAAGCCGTGGCAGCTAAGAGATGTCCAGTCCCCACTCCTCACTAAACGCGCCCGATCACGAACATGATGCATCGTTGTCACCACGGAATAAAAAAACGGCCAAGTGCGTGTCGGACTACGAACAATTAAGGGTTCCGTGGTTGGGATGAATCTCAAGAACAAACTTAACATTGTAGTTGAAAAACATGTTCTCCTATACATTCCAACTGCAAATGTGAGTTTGTATGCACAATATTGAGAGATCTACCATGTTGTTTTAAGACCATTGACTTCTTATAGGTTTTCCTGTAATCTATAGGTATTGAACTATTTTTTGTATTTTTTTTTTTCAAAACTTTAGGTTAAGTACTTTCGGAGATAAGGTCCCCCCCCCTTATCTCCGAAAGTACTTAACCTAAAGTGGTCAATTTTCATTTATTTTCTTAAATAACTAAAATTATTTATTTTAAAATTATAAACTGGCTGTAGTAAAAAGTCAACTAACGATTCAATGTTTCTTGGACCGGTATCGGAAAATGAGGTAAGAACAGAAATAATTTCGCTAGCTAACACTAATTCAGAAGGATACGATGAAATAAATACTAAAATTATTAAATTGTGCATTAATGAAATAGTTGGAATTCTTACACATTTAATTAACTTATCCTTTTCTTCTGGAACTTTCCCGGATATATTAAAGCGGTCCATTATTAAACCACTTTTTAAAAAGGGACAAAAAGATGACATAAATAATTATCGGCCAATAACCTTAATACCGATTCTGTCAAAAATATTAGAAAAATGCATGTATAAGAGACTAGTTAGTTTTTGTAACAAATTTGACATTATTAATAAAGATCAATATGGCTTTCAAAAAAGTAAATCTACTACATTAGCCATCTTCTCTCTGATACAAACAATACTATCCAATCTTAATAAAAACTATCTGACTACAGGATTATTCTTTGACTTGTCTAAAGCTTTTGACCTAGTGTCACATGACTTATTATTACAAAAGCTGGAGGCAAGTGGGATAAGGGGACATGCACTTAAATGGATATCGTCATATCTAAATAACCGCGAGCAATGTGTTGTTATTACGAAATTAGACAAAGACAACGTCATGATACCACACTCATCCGAGTATAAATGCAACAATTATGGCGTCCCACAAGGAAGTGTCTTGGGCCCAATATTGTTTCTATTCTATATAAATTCAATTATAGATATAACAAATCATAAATGTATACTATTCGCCGACGATATTTCCATTATAGTGACTTCCGATAAGAAGACTAATACAATTTATGACCATGAAAAAGATATTAACAACACGATTGACAAATTAATTGAATGGCTTGACATGAATAACTTAAAAATTAATTTAGATAAGTCTGTATACATACAATTTAATAAATCTAATAATAATAAATACAATTTGAAACTTGACATACCAAAACTTAATGAAGCTACACAAACGAAATTTCTTGGAGTACTAATTGATCAAGATATAAACTGGAAAGCACAAGTAGATGATATATCTAAAAGAATAAATAAATTCGTATACGCACTCAGAAAGGTTAAAAATGTGACTAACATTAAAACTGCTATCACTACCTATCGGGCTTATGTTGAATCAATAATACGCTATGGGTTCATAATGTGGGGTAATAGTACAGACAAAATTAGGGTATTTGTTGCACAAAAAAAGTGTATTCGTGCTATATATGGGCTTCAACCTGATGACTCTTGTAGAACAATATTTAAAGAGCTTGGTTTATTACCGCTACCCTCTCTGTATATATATGAGGTGTGCATGTTTGTAAAGAAGCATAAAGACTTATTTAAAAAGGCAGAGGATGTATATCCTCGAAACCGGCGAGATCCTCACAGGCTTATATTAAATGACGTACCAAGACTGGCTAAATACAGTAAAAGTTGTTTAGCCATGTGTGTTCGTATATATAATAAAATTCCGAATGACCTTAAAACTTTAGATATTAGATTGTTTAAAAACAAACTACATGTATGGTTGAACAATAACAATTTTTACAGCGTTAAAGAATTTACTGACGGGAAACAATTTTGTTAACGTAACACAACATTTGCATGCTATGATAATAAGCAAAACATGTATGACCTATAATGACCTTAACATCTTTATACACCATGTTTTACGCAAATAAATATTATTATTATTATTATTAATAAATATATATATATTTGAGACCCTCACAGTAAGCTCTTTCATTTAATATGTCACACGGTACAGTTTGCAAAACTTTTTTTTAAATTTTGTTATTTGCCCCCCAAAATTGACCCCCATATTCAAAATTCATTTATTTACGTTACACGTCCGTGTTTGGGTCACAGAAATACATAAGTGTAACAAATTTCAACTTAATCGGTCCATTAGATTCGGAGCAAATCGGCTGTGACAGACAGACAGACAGACAGACACACGAGTAATCCTATAAGGGTTCCGTTTTGTTTTCCTTTTGAGGTACGGAACCCTAAAAACAAGAGGAAGTGCCCCACGCAGCTATCCGGCGACAACCTTCGCCCGTTGTAATAAGTCTTAATGATGTATGAACAACAAATTCAACTTTGCCGAAAAGCTTATTTGTTGTTCATACAACATGATTTTCAACTACAATGTTAAGTTTGTTCTTGGAATAAATTCATCCTAACTACGGAACCCTTCATTGTGCATAGTCCGACACGCACTTGACCGGTTTTTTTTTCTATTGCGTGCTTGTCACAGTATGGCGTCATTAGTTAAAGTTTTGTCACCACGCGCTAAAATATCCTAGAACTGTTGTATATGTACGTGCGTGCCTTGTTCGTTCGTTGTATGGAGCCAACTTTCTGTATCTATCTATTTTGTGCCATTGCGCCTGTCTCCATAACTTCGCCCTGTGACAAATTGTCGACAGCAGTAATGTATGGGGGATGCTTTACCATAATATTGTAATTATGGGAAGTGGAGCTTATGGGAGATTGATACGGTTGGGTGAAAATTATGGATTTGTGCTAGTTTCGGAGTCTTTATACCCGGTTTTTGAAAGCCTATGCAATAAAATGATGTATGTTGTAGTATACATTTTACTGTCATGTTATGAGACAAAATTAAATTTCAATTATTACACCGACCTCTTGGAGGTCGATCGACAGTTGGTCTTGGAGGTTGAGAGCAATTCTAAACGACTTCTCAAACCTTTTGAGTGACAGAGGAGAACCGGAGTAGGTAACTCGACAGAGAAAACTTCATACAAACGCGTTATTATAAGTGCACTACGACAAAGCGCCGTAGTACGTACAAAACTTAGAAGATTTCTCTGTGGCAGGTACGCTGTGGCGCGACGTTCGTACTAATTTAACACGATGACTACCGAAACGCATATGTACCTTTTCTGGTTTACGTTTGTCGGTTCCTTTGTAGCCTTCTGTTGCATAGCTATATAACTAGTTTCAATTAACGAACCCTTGCGGTTAACTGCCATAGAATTAACAGCAGATTTATTGATATATATAGCTTTCAGAAACCGGAGATAGATAGATAGCCCATCTTGTATTGTTGACTATTTAGGTACAACTACAATACCTATCTCCATCTGGTCTAGAACATGCCCTACATATTGCATATGTTATGTACACCCATATTTCACCAGTTAAGTCCCATGTAATAGGGAGCAAGCCTATTACAATCAAACGGGCATAAATCCAGACTCCAGCAGCCCGGAGTCTAAATAGAATTTAATGATAGAAAAACCCAGTACCACTACCCGACCTGGGAATCGAACCCAGGACGTTATGCTCAGCAATAGCGGCCACTAGACCAACGAGGCAATCAACTAGAATATGTCCTACATAATTATATTTGCATGTGCCAGTCAGTTCCAGCAGATAACCAACATATCTAAAGTGCCTGTCATGCTCATTCTCACCGAAAACAACACTTCAGCTTCATCCCATTTTGTCAATTGCCCAACTCGACAACTTAATTTTTCACCTAGGGTAGGTGAAAAATTAAATTAAAAATTAGTAGGTGAATTTAATGATAGAAAAACCCAGTACCACTACCCGACCTGGGAATCGAACCCAGGACGTTATGCTCAGCAATAGCGGCCACTAGACCAACGAGGCAATCAACTAGAATATGTCCTACATAATTATATTTGCATGTGCCAGTCAGTTCCAGCAGATAACCAACATGTCTAAAGTACCTGTCATGCTCATTCTCACCGAAAACAACACTTCAGCTTCATCCCATTTTGTCAATTGCCCAACTCGACAACTTAATTTTTCACCTACCCTAAAGTTGCGCAGCAAAACTTTTCTGCAAAATAAAGTTTTCGGAATGGGATGTAGCGTCGCTGACACAGCGTATTAAATAAATATACAGGTTGTTTCGTAGAATAAAGTGTCCCCAATGTATGTACCTATAGCATTTTTTATAGTAATCAATTAAACATTTGGGAACAGGTACCTAAATAAGTAAATCAACTTTCTGACCAACACACCTACTGTTAGTATTCCATAGATTCATAGAATACATTTTAGGAAATAGTCAAATTAAAATAAATGCTTTTTCTTTTATCTAATCACATAATCCTACAATACAAAATGTGGCTTTTAAAAAGAATTTTACAAAAATTAAGATGAAACTGTGAGGTACCTAAATCGAATACAACCTGACTTGGTGTTGGAATCCAGAGTTAAATAAACCAGTCTTTACTCTTTAAGGGACGCTATCCCTATACAATATCTATCGCCCACAACATCCTGTACATAAAAACACACGAAAATCACAACCCTCTTCGCTCCCCGCTTTAGCATACGCGGGGTCAAAAGTACCAAAGTTCAAAAACTATTCCATTCCATTGCTAGTCGGTGTAATGGCGCGTACAATCGCATGGCTACGCAACAGGTCGCAACGTTTCGTTTCGTACCATTGAGGCTCAAATTAGTGTACAGTATTGTTTGTTTTGTGCAGTAATGTGCCTTTTGTGCCTGTAGCGGGGAGAGGTAGGCAGGTTAGGTGGGGATGTTGTTGAGAGGAAAGTTGGCGGGTTTGGCTTGAGAGATGTTTGATTGAGAAGATTCTTGAATCGAGAAGATTAATTTCATAAATTCTTACTGAGAAATGGTTAACTTACGACGGATACCAGGGCAATTTCAAGAGAGAAAGAGGTTTTAAGCGTTGGATAGACTTTCATTGTCTTTGTGCCAACTTTGTGTGTCCCTAGAGAGCGGTGGCCGCCACATAACGGCCGCAGTGACGGCTGTCATGAAAATAAAAATCGGGAGGTGTCGTGGGACACAGCCCGCTTGGAACGAAGTTCCTTTCGCTGTATATTATGTATTAATACAGAGCCATCTAGTTATGGTCTCAAGTTTCAAGACGCAATAGAACAAAATCACCAAACACTCCTTTTAGATTTTACTGCTATGTGTTCGAAGAATCCCAAGTAAGACTCATCATATTTTGCTAACTTCGACTTACGGAGTCTACTTTTTGAAGTTCGAGTTATAGATTTGGTGGAGTTACAAAGTCTAAACAATTCGAGATACCGCGTAAGTGCTAATTTTGTCGTCTTACTGAGGATTAGAACATAACGAGGTTCAAGTTATGGAGATTCGACTGAAGTATAAACGCGCGTGACGATTTCTACCAGTCAACTGCTACTGCAAGCTGCGTTAAAGAACTTTGTTGCAATAATAGCAGCGGGATTTGGCTTTACGGGGTCGAAAAACGCTCACTAGGAAACTTACTTTCATAAATAACGTTTCAGTGACATCATTCGACGGTAAATTGCGGACGCTATGTGGCGGCCACCGCAGTTGTATGAAACCGTAGCTTCACTGTCCCTCCCTACCAAATGCCTCAAAAATATGACTTCTGGTCTTAAATTAGTTCATCGAATAACAGTCATCATCAGGCAAGCTAAGCCAAAGTATTCATATATTTCTAGATACTCGCAACTTCATATGTTAGGCAACCTACTAGCTCCTACATACAATCTTCGAACACTTTTAATGCAGCCAAGACTTATCTATTTATCTACAGGGTTATTGGTAAAACACCAACAACCTCTTAAGGGGTCATTGTACTCAACATTATGAACAACTTTTACTATGGGACCAAAATCTGAAATCGCGAAAAAAAAATCAGTTGTTCAGTACATTTATGTTAGCACAATTCGTCAAAATGTACTGAACAGCTGATTTTTTTTTCGCGATTTCAGGTTTGGTCCCATAGTAAAAGCTGTTCATAATGATGAGTAGGTACAATGACCCCTTAAGAGGTTGTTGGTGTTTTACCAATAACCCTGTATATCTATACTAATAATAAAGCTGAAGAGTTTGTTTGTATGTTTGAACGCGCTACTCTCTGAAACTCCCTAACAGATTTGAAAAAATATTTTTGCATTTTATAGCCCAATTCTTAAAGAAGGCTATATGCTATGTCATCACGCTAGAACCCTTAGGTGACGAGCAAAAAAAAAAATGTCCGAAAGAACATTTAGAAGAATACTCGTAGCGCGGGCAGGTGATGCGATGCGAAGCAGTTGGTCGAGGGAACAAAGAATTTCATGTGGACGAAGTCGCGGGCAGAAGCTAGTTTATTATATTATTCACATTATAAATTAAAGTCGCCTTTCGTGTCTGTTGCGCCCGCGTTGTTCTTCTAAAAACTGCGCAACGGATTTTAAATAAATAAATAAATCATTTATTTTGGACCAAACACTAGTATACATATTATAAACCTGCCAAACTGCATGACAGTTTGTCGGCAGGAATAGCGCTCGTCTTAAAACATTTGGTACTTAACAATCTAAATCAAAAATATATGTAGGTATATAGGTACAGATAATTTCAATAATATACTTTCGTAGAATAAATAGTCGTTCCACCTTACACACACCGACTACACTGAAACGCCCAGCGCCCAAACACGATCGGCACGCACCAACGGCGGAGGCAACCGCAGCGGCCGACGGCCGCCACCGCCGCCGTCGACACCGCGCCGCCCGCGTATCTGAGCCCCGTACCGCACTTAAACACCCGAACGACACGCAGCCGACGCGACGGCAGCCGCTGACGAACGCCGACGTCACTGAACACTAAGCAGTTCATTTTTTAACTTACTCTTTAGTGTTATTTTGCTAATTTTACTATTTTCTTTCCTTAACCAGTGGATATTATTATTTGATGTAGTTTACAACATATGTTGTAAAATACATATATATATCTATTTTACCGAATTTATTCCAGAAGGTTTATGTGTATAAAACCATTTAAATTAAACTTATGTATGATAAAGAAATCTCAATGTTTTGTCAAGTCGTAAAAACTGTGCGAAGCAGGGGCGGGTCAATAAATAGTCTACAATAAAAAAAAAACTCTCTCAATTTCAGTCACAATTTCTTTGGAAACACTTCAAACGCCTAGATACATATCTATCGGCTAACAATTCTAATAACAATTGTATCTAACGACCTGAACTTGCTAAGGATCCATAAAAACTGTAACTACTTTAACTTTGGTGGCACTATGGAAGTGTAGAAGTATGGAGTGCACGCTCGATAGAACTCTAAGGATCGTTTTATGGTAGGGTGTGGTGTGAGCGTGGATGCTTGTGTAAGCGAATTTTTAAATGGTCGTATGGAAGAACCTACTAAGATTTTTGGAGTTTACTCCTTAAGAATCGATTTTCATATATCGCACAGTGAGAATGAAAGGGACCGAACGCAACATTTTGGCGAATTTTTCAACGAGCATTTTGTAAACTATTAAATATCTTTTTTTAATGCATATTGGATTAAACCAATTGAAAATAGTCTAAAAAATATACTGGCAGCATAAACATGTAAATAGCTTTCCATTTGAAAAAGTTATGACGTATTTTAATGGAAACTACTTAAAATACGAACACAATTTTGTAATTTCCCACAAAATGCAAATTTCGTGTTATGTCACTTTTGGTCTCATGGTGCGATATGGCCCCCAGTATGGAAATTTTATGAGGAGTGAAAACGTGGAGTGAATCAAGCGTTAAGTTTCTCTGCACAACGTAAAACAAAACGAATGTCTTTACACCTTTAAGTTGCTTTTGGAAAGCACTGATTCGCTGAAGAAACACTGCCCCTACGGTCCTTTGTTTTCGTCCAACAATAGAAAGTCGAAACAGCACAAAAAACAGGAATAAACTCCAGTCATGCGTTGGAGCTGACGCACTTCTATAAGTGTTTATTTCAGGCAGGCAAAGTAACAAATCACAATTGGACCTACTTATGCAGAAAGCAGCCATATGGCACTTTTTCCAAAATTGAGTTATAAACACAGTCATAGTAATTTCGACATACAAGACTTTTTGCAAAAACTACCACGTCGATATCTCTATTTATCACGGAGATATGAGCCGTCAAATGCAGCCTTGCCCATACATCCAGAATGCAACCATCGACAGAAAAATGCTTAAACTCTGTTTGTACTTTTCCCGACATGGCTGCTTCCTGCATAACACGGTCCAATTATAAACTTAAGTAATAACGCTCTAATGTTAAAACCTCACTCATAAAACGGTAAAGTGCATGAATAACCCGTTGTATGAACGTGGAAGAAACAAAGGAGTATAGGTAAGGATCTTTTGTATTATCTGCCTGCCCCCATAAGAAGGTGAGGAGGCGTGACTTTATTTATGAACGTTTACTTTAACATTGCCGCTCTCTAAAATGGTCTTTAAAGCCGAGATAATACAAGCAAAAACAAAATCACATCAACCAAAAACCAACAAACAAACTCCCTTCAGTATATGAACCTCCTAAGTTATCAGCTTGACGTATGGTTACAGACTTCACTTGTTCCAGTTTTATAGCCTCGCGACTCAAAATTGAGGATTTTAGATAAGGAGTATGGCGCAAACTTGGCTGGTTCAGCAAGATAGATCCTTATGTGTTTATATTGTGTTGCTGAAAACATCTTGTAAATCGTGTGAAAAATTTGAACTTTCTTTCATTTCGGTTGTTTACATAATTTATCCTTCGTCAAAAACTGCATCGACAGGCGCAATCATGAAAACAGTTTTAGTTCCTTGCGAATTGTGCTGGGTTGTGCTGTAATTTCCTTCATAATAGAGCTCAAATCTCATTTTAAGGCTTTTAACAGACACATTATTAAGTTACCCCGTATAGTGTGTAAATAAATACCTTAGTCGTCTTCTAAAACACCCATTACCTACAAATAACACACAGTTTCTCAATACTAAATGTAAGCTCTTATTGTGTTTACCTAAATAGATAGATTGTAAGCTTTCTGAAGAAGAATGAGTATATATGTGTATACATATAATACTTACAACAATCCTGTCCCGAGTAACATACAAAAAAAAAACCGCCCAAGTGCGTGTCGGGCCACGCACAGTTCTCATGGCGACATGGAGAGTGCGACTGTCGCAGCCCAGCGCTGGGCTCGCCACAATTGCGGCGATAAGTCCCCTCTTTGAGGAGTGGTTAGAGAGGCGCCACGGCGTCCTCACCTTCCGCCTGACGCAGGTCCTCACCGGACACGGTTGTTTCGGGAGGTTCCTGTTTCGCATAAGGCGGGAGGAAACGCCCGGGTGTCACCATTGTGTGGATCGCCCAGAGGACACGGTGGAGCATACAGTGGAGGTCTGCCCGGCTTGGGCAGAGCACCGCCGTGTTCTCACGGAGGCGATCGGCGGCGGCGATCTCTCGCGTCCGAGCTTGGTCCAGGCCATGGTGCGGAGCGAGAGTGCATGGGAGGCCGTCACCTCCTTCTGCGAAGCGGTAATGCTCGCAAAGGAGGAGGCGGAACGCGTGAGGGAGAGGCAACCTCACGCCCTCAGTCGCCGCAGGAGACGCCCTGGGCGGCGGGAATCGATAGCCGATTCCCGGCCACCGTAGGCGCGGGCTTTCGGACGGTGAGTAGTGGGTAGCTCGCCGTCCGGTGAGGACCAGGCCCGAGTCGACGGCGCGTTGTGTTCCACGCGCGCCTCAAAGAGATGTCAGCAAGAGATGGGGTCCAATAGGGACGATGCCGCTGGGGTCGCGGGTTGTTTGAAAAAGATACCGTGGCCCTGGCATAGGCAACTGAAGGAACACGGGTGGGTTTTAGTCAGTAAAAGTCTGACACGCCCTTCCGCTCCACCCAGAGCGGGAGAAGTTATTTGATGATTACCCATCCACAAAAAAAAAAAAGGGCCACGCACAGTGTAGGGTTCCGTAGTAGCCCGTTATCACAATATAGTACGATTCTGTTGTTCTTTGTTCTGAATACAGTCTACTCTCGATAATTTGAACACTCAATAATTTGAATCTCTCGATAGTTTGAATAAAATCAATGTAAGTTGGTCCCCTCGGTAATTTGAAGATGACGGAATAGTATCTTGCCCGTCAACATGTAATAATTTGAAATCCGGGCTTCCCTACTCTCTTTAATTTGAAGCGTTAGCACATCTGTGCATTCTTTAGCGAGTAACACAATTGTGTTACTAAATACGGCCATGTATTTTCTTATTGCGTTTACTTAGAAGCTTGATTTTTTGGGAGCTCCAATATTATAGTTGAAAAACATGTTCTCCCATACATTCCAACAGCAAATGTAAGTTTGTACGCACAATATTGAGAGATTTACCATGTTATTTTAAGACCTTTCCTGTATTGTACAATTTCCTGTTCCTTTTTTTTTTTCAAAATGTTTGACTTAGTAGTTTCGGAGATAAGGGCCCGGGGAATGGTCAGTTTTCCTCTTTTTTCTTAAATTACTTTAAAACTGTTTAAATTAAAATTATAAAAAAAATATATATTTGAGACCCTAAGTGTACGGCCCAAGTGCACGCTCAACTCGAGCGTCCGGCGGGGCGGGGCGTGCGACGTTCGTGTTAAACACATGCAAACACTCGCGAGTGCCCTAAGTGACGGCCGCAGCGGCGCTAGGTGAACGCTCTTCGCCGCTTGCACGCAACGTTGAACAGCCCGCTGGACGCTTTTTCACTCGGTTCGTGCACTTACAGTAAGCCCTTTCATTTGATATGTCACACGGTACAGTTTGCAAACTGTTTTTTTTTTTAAATTTTCTTATTTGACACCCATATTCAAAATTAATTTATTTATGTACATTACACGTCCGTGTTTGGGTCACATAAATTCATACGTGTACCAAGTTTGAACTTAATTGGTCCATTAGATTCGGAGAAAATTGGCTGAGACGGTCGGACAGACAGACAGACATACGAGTGATCCTATAAGGGGATCCGTTTTTCCTTTTGTGGTACGGAACCCTAAAAACCCAACAGCATTCTTCACCAAAACTATGTAAACACATTATATCTTCTAAACTAATCCCCACACATCAGTCCAAACTGAAAGTTTAACCGCCTCTAAAGTTTCATAGAGCGTGTAATTCTGAAATACGTAGCCAACTTAAAATTGTACCAGCACGATATGCTGAGCTCCTTTGTAATGATAGCCTGAAGTTGTGTGTATGGGGGCAGATTTGCGGCTTTTGTTTTCTGAGATACAGAGAAAGATAAAAAGTAAGCTCAGAACCTGACTACTGAACAATCAAGTAAAAAAAAAAGTATGAAACAAGAAAATATTCTCATTTGAAATTTGAAAAAGACAGGCAAATTAAAAATCCGGAGTCACACGTGGTCTGTTTGATTTATGCCTTAGCATGACGTGACTCCGGATTATGAATTTGTCTGTCTTGTTCAAATTTTATATGACAATATTTTCTTGTTTCATACTTTTTAGAGTGTGATTTTTCAGTAGCAGAGTTAGTTTTTGATCTTTCTTTTTATTTAAATTATTTTGGGGTTATAATTTCATGTTAAAGTATTTAAAGAGCCGCTTTACATTTTTTAAAGAAGAATAATTATTATATATTAATGTATTTTGGGTAGGTTTGAAGAGAAAATAATATGTTTGGCTCACACCTGGGACGTGATTTTAGAAATTATTCCTATTATTGGGTGCATGCAAGCAAAGCCGCTAATTAAGCCCTTTCATTTGATACCCAATGCGGAATCAAAAAAAGTTTTTTTTTTTAGTTAGTAACTTTATGTTCTCTAGAAGACGTCATATTCAATTTATTGTGACGTGATTTATTGAGCCAGTAACCAGCGGACGATCAAGACGCTTCCAACGATACCTCATTTGTCAAATTATGATGAGTTTAGAAGTTATGAGTATAAACTACATACCGGTCAAAATAATAAACCTCCTTTTATAGCTTCGCCGTAGTCGGGTAAAAATTAAGACTTATTTACATTGTCGTAGGTAAATGACGAGGTAAAATTATGGGATTTTATTAAGATAATCGTTTTTCAGGGCGGTACGAGCATTAACAGAATTTTGTGAAATTATTACAAGTGAGAAAAGTTGGTATTGGTAGCAGGACTACATACAAACGACGGATTGGTAAAAATTGGGCGACAGGAGGACATTATTGAACATCTACTAGAAGAAATCCCTTTATCGTCTATTACAATACCCACGAGAGGTAAACAAAATCATTTCAATGCACCACAGGTAATTTAAACATACGCTTAACAATGAAAAGTGAACAAACAAAACGAATTAAAACTTTATCAACATTTCTTCTTTACAGGAACATCAAGTGGCCAACACAAAGACTAGCATAAACGTAATACCTACAGCTTTAATAACCACGACAATATGAAAACTTGCGAACATTCAAACTCGAATGAAACTTGCGGATTGGTCTTTTAGGGATGGCAAGTCTAAATTAAAAATGTTTATCTAAAACTTAGCTGATTACTGTGGCAAAGAAAGCAAACTGAAGATAAAAATCTGGCCAAGTGCGAGTCGGACTCGCACACACAGGGTGTACGGGACCCTGTGTGTGCGAGTCCGACTCGCACCCACTACATCATCTACACTACATTTTTTTTTAACTACTTCTGTTTATAAAACTCGTCTCTTGCATGGGAAATCCCTTTCATTTTTAACTTTATTTTATTATTATTTGTTGATATAGCGGCGATAGAAATGCACAATCTGAAAATATCAACTGTCTATTACGGTCCATGAAATACAGTCCGCTGACAGACAGACAGGACGGACGGACAGCGGAGGAGGCTTAGTAATAGGGTTCCGTTTGGCACCCTTCGGGTACGGAACACATCATTTTAGAGGGCATTTTTATTTTTATTTTTTTAGAATGACAGCTTTCTAATCTCTGTTCCAATCTGTCAAAAAACACAAATTTGCCTCCATTTTTTTAATGTTTTTGAAATTGGTTGTCGCTGAGAAGATTGCGGACTTCGATTTGAATGTTTTTTAAGTACGAGAATTTACGTAATAATAAAAATCCATAAAAATTACGTCAACCAACAGTTGTCTATTTATTTAACTTTGCCAGCTAAAAAGTACTCATCATCAGCCTGATCAAACATTATAGGAATCAGGCAAAACCTTATCAAAGTTATAAAAAAAAAACTCATAATAGTAAGTTTAACGGTTTAATGACGCTGTCGCTATAGGGTCGGAATCAACTAACTTTACCGATCACGTACGATTACAGAACCGATTGATTTCGAGTATCTTGGTAGAATTCCTTCATAACAGTTATTTTCTTTTTCTTGTTAAAATAAAAGATGTTTTAATTGGTTTCGGATTGAGAAGAAATTGGGTATTGATCGTCTTAGTCCGCGTGATATTTCTTCCCGTCGCATCGCTTTGTCTACCCGAGATATTACTTCGTTTTTGCTTAGCGTTCTTTCATTTTTTTCATTTTGCTCAGCTTCTAAGGGTACCTAGCGTGATGCTAAATAGCCTAAAGCCTTCCTCAAGAGTTGGGCTATAAAATGCAAAAAGACTTTGTCAAATCCGACTGGCAGTTCCAGAGAATAGCGCGTTCAAACATACAAACAAAAAACCAACTCTTTAGCTTTATTATTAGTATATATAGAAATTAACATTTAAAGAGTAAAATCGTGTAGTTATTGGGTATTTTTTCCGAAAGATTACCCACCATAATCACTTGTAGGGCAGATCAAGGTGATAGTTTACAGTTGGTGAAAAATATCATAAAACTTCACTTTTCATCTAAAATTTGCCTGCGATAAGATTGTCTAAGGAAAACGAGTCCTAGAAGACGAATATTAAGTTGCAAATAGTATCTAGTTGTTAAGCTACTGACACACATGCTCATTAGTAGCACGAAAGCATGAATTTATTGAGGAATTGCTACTTAGTAGCATGTGTGTCTCAACATTGCTACTAATGACATGCCTATGTCGAGTATGTTTTCGAATAAGCGCGTGTGTAATTAAGACAGTTTTAGCGACGTGTCCCTGCAGCTTATACTTTACTTAGTTCCTAAATCAATAGTAATTATCAGTGAGTGATCTATGTACTTACCACAGTGATAGGATAGGCCGGGTTGATGATGGTGTAGAGCAGAATGTGGTTGGGTCGCGCGGGCGGCTCGCGTTTGCGACGTGGCTCGCCCGCCATGTAGTTGTTGCCATTGCTCTGGAAATAAAGAAAAATATTTATTAGAAAACTAGGTTTAATGACACGTCAGGGTTACCTACTGTCGTAAGTAATTTCGAAAATCAATGGCCAGTACCATACACGTTTCTTACGATGTCGTGACCGTGAAACGTGTCATTCGGGGTTGCCAATATACAGAAGGCGGGGTGCACCCCACAATAAGTTAATCTCTGAACGTACGGCATGTCCAATATAGCAAATGATTTTCGCAGGCCAAAAGGGAATAATATGTAGGGCGAACAAGGAATATCATATGTGGGGGCGAACCTCGTGAGGCGAATGCGGAACAAATAATAGTAGTACAGGTCAAGGTCGCTTGTTAATTCACATGACACCTTAGTTTTTGACACTTTTTGTCAAATATTGGCATGCTATATGACTTTAATGAGTGCAGTTATAATCTGCTTTACCTTTTCTCAACTTTATTGGGGTCGGCTACTATCCAGTCTAACCGGATACAGCAGAATTCCCTTTAGAGAATGATTGTCTGAACATGGATTGTTTACACTTTCGTTAGATACTTTTGAATCAGACTATGCTTATGGTGATCCTAAACAAACGCCGATCGCGAGTGCGCTTGCGTTCTCTGTACGTGAGGCGTGTCTAATGTCTATGTCATCATCTGCCTAGCCTTTTCCCAACTATATTGGGGTCGGCGTCCAGTCTAACCGGATGCAGCTGAATACCAGTATTTTAGATGGAGCGACTGCCTATTTGACCTCCACAACCATACGATACCACTTGGTAAGATTGGTTTTCAGACCTTCGGGCTTCTGACGACTTGTAACGACTGTCAAAGATCTACGCATGACAGCCGGGACCAACGGCTTAGCGTGTCTCGATATGTAATGGATGGTAACCCATCCACGAACCGAACGCAGCAGGCGTAACTTAACCTTCGATCGACCCGTGCGGCTGACATTATTTAGCCACGAGCCCCTGCTATATTAGTCCATGGTAAGTAAATTGTAGATTGCAGATTGAAAAAATTGAATGCCTAATTATTTTAGTAAATACATGGCAGTCTTTACCTATAAAACATGCACCTATATCGATGGTCTAGAAGACAAACGTGCTGAGTGCAAAATTTTGAATTTTTAACATTTAAATGCCAAATGGTAGAGCATGCTCATTTAGTAGACTTGGCATTTAAATGTTAAAAATTCAAAATTTTGCACTCAGCACGTTTGTCTTCTAGACCATCGATATACAGGTATATTTTACTGTAAAAGGCGAGGCAATTTGGCACAAATTACCACAAACAAATTATAATACAAATTCTTAAACTAGTGTTCGAACATAGATCATACAGACACAGGTAATAAATCCATCGTTTACGCGCTCCGAATGACCGGTTCCCCTCAGTTGGGCTTACTACTCATACGTCGCGTCATTTCTAGTCCTGTGATCTTTCCAAGGTTTAGCAACAGTAGGGTGTTCTCTAAACATGACTTCGGTATTCGAACGGCGTCGAGGTGATAATCCACAATAATTTAACTTTAAAAACAAATGAGTAAAAAATCCACGTTGAAATATGCCAGTCTATTCTGTAAAAATCTCACCCTGAAAACGTAGGTGAAGTGAGCTGTCATTCCATCTGATGCTAGTGAGTGACACTATTGACGGCTTTCTTCATGCTCACTTCACCTTATTTTTCACGGTGATATTTCAACAGAATAATAAATAAATACTTTAAAAACAAATCAGTATATACGTATTCTTTTGAATTGTGGTCGTATTTAACTTAACAGTGGCATTAGTGCGAGTTTTCATACTCACTCGATCGCGTTTACGTTAAAGTTTAGGGACTACTCACACTTATTCAGCTCTATAGTTGGCATAAGCTGAACTTATGCCAACTATAGAAAACAACGATTTTGTATGGAGACGCGTACGCATCCGTTCAGCTTTTCGCGTCTATTCAGCTTTCGCGGCAAACAAGTATAAAATGAGGACAAAAGTGTTATTATCATCCGAGTGCTATAGATAGAGTTCAGCGCTGTTCTGCTGCGTTCAGTGCTGTTCCGCCGCAATCAGCGTCGAACGCGGTGGAACAGCGCTGTACACGGATGGTTCACGACTCCATGGCGACAAGTTGCGATAGTTCCTGCATAGATTTTATTTATTATTACGTAATCATTATGCACGCAAGGATTGAGAGTTCGGACGTCTTTTAAAGTAATTATAATTATTTTATTTTTACGAAATAAAAGCGATAGAAGCGTTTCAGCAGAGATACTCGTAGCACGCTATGACGGCTTTTCTCTTTCTTACGACGCTGTACGCGGCTGATAGAAGCGGAACTGTATAAGTGTGACCAAAATCGTTCAGCGAAGCGCGAATGGAGCTGAATAAGTGTGAGTAGTCCCTAATAGTGTTTCCCGTTACAGCCACCAGACGGCACTTATTCACTTTCAGTTCAAATTGAAGTTTACGTTAACGTGATACTTACTCGACGTATAAAAACTCGCACTAAGGCCTCTGAATACTACTGTCATGTCACTCAGATGGTTAAAAGCATCACTTGTGTGATTCTATCTTATAGCTGGCAAACAAAAAATGCGGTCCAGCGATTTGCGGTTTCATTCGTCGGTTCCTAATTAGTAATTAGGCTTGGGAAGCCTTCTGTGGATTGCAAAAGCTAGGACAGCTTATTACAATTTCAGTACCTACTGGGCACTGATATTATAACTAGAGTAGCGTAACTAAACGCCCTGAACTTTCTTATTTCCAATTTACACAAGAATAGAGTAGAATTCCTCAGTTTCAACAAATATAATATTGTTATGACGAATTGATTGATTGCACACTACAAACAGCTTTTGTTTTGAAGAAATATTACAGGCAGCAATCTTAGGACCTTAAAGTATGATTACTTAAATGTAAACCTCTTCAGGTACTTGCAAGGCAGACGTGAGTGGAAACGCCGTGTGAGGACGCCCTAGAAGGAGAGATTATAGTGACCTTATTGGTGATAGTTTTTCAGAAACGTCAGGTGCGTAGTACTCGCAACAGGCCAGATGTATGCACGTTATCGAAGCAAAAGGAGTAAGTAAGGTTGTAAGGATCGTAGCAGGTGGCGTTCTGTAGTTTCTGCTTAACCCCATGGGAAGAATGCGTGAGTAAACCTGTACAAGCCACCAGTGCAAACTACGTAACTAAACAAAATCAAGCAAATCATTCAGCAATCACCACTGACAGCTATGCAAATCGCGGATTACGGACACATTACTGCGTCTATTTCTAACTAGTAATGAGTTCACAAATACGCCGACATTAGACTATCGTCGGAGCATAGATCATAGAGCGGACGTGTACTGCAATTAAATGGCCGCCCGTCATGCGGGTGTAAATCATTAGTACGCTTAGCAAGCAGCGGGACGGCTGATGCTAAGATGACGGTTTGTAGTAGGCGAGGGGTTACTAGTAAGATTGGATATGGTATTAGCTACTAGGTATTGCAGACCATGAAGTAATAATAAATACCGGAGCAAAAGCTATAGTTTAATCTATACATCTGGATGTAATTATATATACATATAAGTATGTATATACAAAAAAAAAGTAGTGTATGTAGTATATCAGTTATCTGGTTTCCATAGTACAAGCTCTGCTTAGTTTATGATCAGATGACCGTGTGTGAAATGTCCCAGGATATTATTATTATTATTATATGATTATCTATACAAATAAATAAAATTGAAGACTCCGTTTGTAATGTCAAAATAACAGCTTTTTATGAAAGTACAAACGGTACTTATAACAAAAAACCATTTTTAAATATTTTGTCTGTCTGTTTGTACTGGCTAATCTCCGAAACAGCTGGACTGATTTTGACGGAACTCACTGGCAGATAGCTGATGTTATAAGGAGTAACTTAGTAAATCACTTTTATTTTATAGAATTATGGTTTCGCGCAAAAAAATTAAAACCCATGAAATTGTGAACAAAATCCGATTCAAATAGAGAAGTATTGGCATCCATGCGGGCGAAGCCGCGGGCGGCTACTTAATAATATATTGCATTTCAGTGTGAACTAAGGTAGTAGCTTTTAAAGACTTCGTTGTGGGCTTTAAATACGGCATGAATGTATTAATACGACGTCAGACTATAGTCTGGGCAATAGATCATAGGACGGACAATTAGGGGTAAATCATAAGTACCATTCAGCAAGCATCGGGATGGGAGATGCTAAGATGACAGTTTGTAGTAGGCGAGGAGCTACTAGCATAATTAGCGACTAAGTGATAAATGATTTTATTTCTGTAAGTACGAGGGGTGATCAAAAAGTAATGATAATCGGGTAGTTCCAGTGCACATAAAAATAAAAATAAATTTTTTTTTGCTTGCTCATATACCCACTAGGTTAGCATAAAAAAATAATATAAATAGGCCACGATTCCTGGGAGGTACATTCATTTGAATACGAACAGTCGAAGAGATAACATCAAAATGGAGAAAAACGAAATTAGAGCTGTCATCAAGTACCTCTGTTTGAAAAAAATGTCTACTAAAGACATACACACCGACTTAGTGCAAACATTGGGGGACTCTGCACCTCCATATTCCACAGTTGCACGCTAGGCGAAGGAGTTTAAACTGGGCAGAACATCCACGGAAGATGAACATCGCGAAGGACGCCCATCCACGTCCCTCACTGAAGATAATGTGAAAAAAGTCGAAGATGTCGTGTTGGCAGATCGGAGAGTAACCATCAGACATATAGTTGAGGTCACAGGGATCTCATATGGTAGTGTTCAAAGAATTTTCACAAACGAATTGCATATGAAAAAGGTCTCCGCGCGTTGGGTGCCGAGAATGTTAACCGACGAGCAAAAAGAAAAAACGAGTCGACATTTCGAGAGTGAATCTCGAAAAGTTCCAAGCAGATCAGGAAAAATTTTTGCCACGTTTCGTGACCATGGATGGGCAGGACCTGGGTTCACCATTTTGATCCTGAAACCAAACAACAAACAATGACCTGGAAGCGAGCTTCCTCACCGACGCCGAAGAAATTCAAAGTGTCCTTTCTTTTCAATTCAAACTCTCCCATGAAGTAGTACGAGTAAGACATACAGGAACAAGAGCGTTATTTCTTGTATTACTACGACGACGTCAGACTATAGTCTGGGCAGTAGATCATAGGACGGACGAGTCGGGTAAATCATTAGTAGCGCTTAGCAAACAGCGCAACCGCTGATGCTAAGATGACGGTTTGCAGAAGGCGAGGAGCTATTAGCAGAAATCGATATGGTACTGGCCACTTTTGCTACCAATGAAGGTCTTCAGAGCATTGAGAACATTATACAGTTTTCGTGTTTCAACCCGTGAGAAGGCGCGCCTAATTTTCTTACACGAGTAGGCGCGTGCGAGCAAATTGCTCACACTATCATAAATGTTTATATTTTTAGTGTTTCTATATTTATTGGCTTATAATGTATTTAAATAAATAACACAAGGTTTAGTAAGTAAGAAAACAAGTATTTTAATCAAAACTATTAAACATAATAGCAACTTCTAACGCAAATAACAAAACAACCTAGTATTAATTAATTTTTTTGGCACGTTTCATAAAAATCACAATAAAAACTGTTACATAACAAAAACTAAAGTGTTATTCATCCATTAAATCTACACTAATGTGCCTCTCGAAACACACTGAACACATGTATTTTACATGTTCGGTGCAAAGTAATTGCTTGGACTGACTTGGCTAACGGATGGGCGCGTGATGAGTAAATTGCCGCACGTTGGTACACGGCCTCCACAAACGCCTTGCTGCGCGGTCGCAACGCCACTGAGCGGATCGAGAATTGCGTCAGGGGAGAGGGGGTGAATATTTAGGAAGGTACTTAAGTGCTTGAATTGGTGTGGCATGGGAAAGACAAAAAATTTTTGAATTAGATTTTTGTGTGAGCAAATTGCTCATAGTGCGCCTTCTCACGGGTTAATAGGACATCGTGAGCCAAAACTAGATCAGAAAGGTCTCGTCTTGTTATGAAGGGATATTGAGAGAAATTCTTAGCCAATCAAATAAACTTTGTATTTTTTATTTCGAATTTAATCACTGTATGAATGTCACGCAAAGAAAAATCCTTTAATTTTACAACTGTCAATTCCTAATCAGATGTACAGTAAAGACAAAAACAGTCTTTTCTAATATCAATACAGCAATTTCAGCTGAACTTTGTTTCTACAACCTACTATAGATACTCTCCGGCAAAATCTCAACCCTTCTTCCGCCGGCGTATTTCTCAACGAAAACAAAATGGCGCTAGTCGCTCGCTATTAATTGCTACAAACAACTTACTGTTACGCTAAACAAACGTAATAACGCTCTGTATGAATATTCATCATCGCGACTCGACTGCGAAGGGTTAAGTGGGGGGTTGAAACATGAACTTTAGGCGGATAGTTGACAAATTAGCTGATTTTATACCAGATTTAGGATGTTTACTGTTGTTATTAAAATTATTTTGAATACAGAGTTGTGATAGTTACCTAATTTAATGGTACTATCGAATTCATACTGCTTACTTATTTATGGGGTATAGAACAAAAGGGGTGAAATAGAAAATGGTGGTGGTGCAGGTATCGCTTTTTTTAAATATAGATAATAATATTATTTGCAGCGGATTGTTGTTTCCGTTTTCAATTTACAAATTCATTATGAATGAATGAATGATATTCGAAACTAGATTACTCGAATCAACGCAATGATTTGCATTAGCCTCTGAAGCCTCAAGTTTCATGGGGCTGCAGTGATAATTGCATATCAAGAAGTAGACCGTGGGGCGCGATAATGGTAGAGAAGACGTGCCCTCAGACAAATTAACTCTGCAGATTTCAAAAATTATTTTTTAAGTCTTTCAGGGGGTATGGTGGTAGCATGAATTACCACACATTTTAACAAGTAATTAAGTCTACTTAACGACACTGATTATCTTAATGAAGCAAAATATTGTACTTACAATATTTACTTATATGTACTTACTGTAACACCGCTATCTCTCATCTCCCAAGGCTAGCACACAAGTAACACCCCCGATACGATCAGTAGGTAAAACATAGCCGGTGTAATTTAGTTAAAGCCCTAATTTCACAGCAACCCGCTCGGAATCTGAAGTGGATCCCACGAATTAAGTTTGAATCGAAAATAGATTAGACAATAGTGTGTGTTTAAGTTCGTACGACGTTTGAATGTTAATAAAACAAGACAAATAAAATGCTTTACAACTAAAATTAAATAGTTCACTCACCCCTGTTCACTTCTTTTTAAACGACATCCATAAAGGAGGAGGTTATATGTTCAACTTTATGTATTTTTTTTTTATGTATGTTCACCAATTTCTCCGTCAATAGTAGACCGAATTTGGAAATTCTTGTTTTGTTTGAAAGGGTATGCTCTCGAACCAAGGAAACCGAGATAGCCTGAAGAATTGCCAAACTTAAGTGGCAGTGGGCAGGCCACATTGCTCGTAGAACAGATGGCCGAAGGGGACAGATGAAAGGTTCTGGAGTGGCGACCGCGTACCTGAAGACGTAGCGTTGGAAGGCCTCCCACAAGGAGGACCTATGACCTTGTGAAAGCCGCAGGAATCCACCACAGAACCGGTCCAAGTGGCGGTGCTTGGAGGAGGCTTATGCTCCAGCAGTGGACGTCTTTCGGCTGAAATGATGATGAAGTGCTTGTTTGACCGCAAGGGGTAGTAAAAAGCATAAATAAAATCAAGAACTACCCAAATTACATACTTCGTTATAAAACGACAAGATAAAGTTTGGAACTAATAGATGAACCCAATCGTTACCCCTTGTATAGCTACACTAACAAAATGGCCGCGAAGCTAAGCGACCATCAATCTAAGAGCAGCAACGAAATGGTACAATTTCGGGCCATGAATAATGCATGCGATTATTTTACGGAGAATAATATTATGAACAGTTTCGGTAAATGGCATTAAAACGGATCACTTGTTATTTATGATAAACGGTAGCTGCTTAGGGTCTGAATATTAAATCCGTGATTAGAGATATTATTCATGGAGGTACTTAACGATTTGATAAGAAAAACGAATTAATGAATTTCGCGCCTCGTTTTATGGTGGAGAAAAGCAGTGACAGGTATGATTGATTCGATATTTATTGAATCAACCGATGCAGCCTGCCGTAATTTGTAGCTGGAAAATGGATTCTTAAGCATATGGAATGGCAAAAAAACTGACGGCCCACATGATTGTAAGCGGCTACCACTGTCTATGTAGGTGCATACAGAATACCAGGAGCCTATAGATGCGTTGTCATCTCTGGAACAAAGCTGAAGTGTCTTAGCGCTTATGCACCCAAGTCTCAAATAGGTACTTCAATCCGAAACACAGTCTGTTTGACAACAGAAATATTTGCAGTGGTAGTCGATACTTTCTCGAACGAGCTAATGCATAAACTAAAGCTTCGCTAGGCTAGAACTACAAAATTGGGAAAGCAGGTAGTGATCATTACTGGATGTCGAGCAAAAATTTGATATCTGTTTTTCTTGAACTTCTTAACATTTCTAACAGAAATATTCATAGAAATAGTCATTTAAAGGGTTGGATTTATTAATGTTTGCACTCACAAAGTAAATAACAAACAGACTCTTCCAGCAGGCTCTCGAACCTAAGCTAATAAAATGACTATATTATGTTCGTTTTCAAAGTCAACAAGTCACAAATAGAAAGCGACATAGAAATTTGAATTTAAATCGCCCCCTGTATAGAACACAGAAATTGGTCCGAAACTATTCGAAGTCCCGCGGAACTTTGCCTTCACGAAGACTCCTTAGTTCCTTATTTGAATTTCCCGCTTCGGTGGCGTTCGCCGCCAATCTACGCGGTGACTACGTTCAAGAAAATCCAACCTTATGTTTTGGTTAGAAAGATAACTTCTCCCTTGCATTGAAACGGTTTGTACATCCATATAGCTTTACTTAATAATCCACTGTATCACGTATGCAATAAGGTTTAATTTCAAATATAAGTTGGCGTTTAAACAACTATCATCTACTAGGAAAAATCCTACTTTATGACGCTTTATACAAGGTTTAATTTTGATATTTTCGTGTTGAATAATGCTCAGCCTGTTGAAGGGATTACATGATCGAATAATAAGTGCGTTTCCAGTTTTATTTGAATTTAATTTTAGCGTTAATATTTTGTGTCTGTATATTTATAACTGGTGGCTTAAGCCAAGCGCAGTGTATGAAGACTTTATTGCGAGGATTTACAAATGTATCAGAATATTGAAATGTGGCCAGGATAAAGACATTTTAATGGTTTTGTTGAACATTTATGTTGAGTGCTATAAATGACATGGGATTAATTTTGAGATAATATTTTGTGTATTTACATCTCTCCATTTATTCTAAAAGCATAGACATTTATAAGAATAAACAAACAAACGTGTTGGTTATGTTTTCATTGAAACTTAGGAACGTCATGACTCATGAACATAATGATTAGATTTAGAGTGTATTTGGCTGCCAATATGGCTTGGCTTATCATGTTTTGAAAAAGTTCTGCTTTGTGGAGCATCGTCTCTGTCACTCATACCTGTGAGGCAGTCTCTTTCTAAGATTCGAAGTGTCATATTTAAGTCTGGGTACTTACAGTTAACTCAGGTTCTCACGGGCGATTTTTTACCGCCGCGATTTTTCAACGCGCGCTGGATTTTGTACGCACTGCTTGGCGCCGGAAGGTGAAAATCCACAGTGTGTTTTTATGACGCGCTGCGATGCACTCTGTTGGATTCTCAATGCTCGGCTCAACACCGAGAGTTGAAATTCCAGTGCGCAATAAAATTCCGCCGCGATTCATTTTTACGCCCGTGAAAACTGGGGGTTGTTACTCTTTACTCTATTCCTACAATGTTAAAAACTGAAAGCATTTGATTAATTGCTGCCACGTCATAGGTACAAGAAAACAAAGACAAATCACACGTCCAATAATTTGTTCTACATACAATATTAATCAAAAACCCGATCGCTCCATTTGACCTACCTCCCTACAAAAAAATAAAAAATAAAGACAATCTACCCGCAAAAACACACACTCATTAATTACAATATTCTGACAGGCCATTTTCACAAAAAAAAAAAAAAACGTGAATAACATAAAAGGCTGGAAATACCCCCGTTGTCATTTCATACAGTCGTACAAATTATCACAAACGAACCGTTCATTTAACACTGTGGGGTTGAAATTATGAAACCTCATCCCCGTCACCCCCTTGTCGTACATTTTGCGTGATGAATTGGTCGTACATTTAGCGACAAAAATAAAGGAGCAGGAACAGACGGTTCAAAATGGTCAGAGCAACTTGGAAAATATATATTTTTATACTCTATTGGACTTTCTTCTCAAAATTTCAAGTGCATTGTTCATTCTGAAACACCACTTGCGTCATTGAGATATAGTTTAATATTCTTGACTGTTGTTCTGATCATATTGAACCGATTCGCGAAGATTCGTTCTAATATTTTTACGCTGACTGTACATACATGTAGGTAGTGGTACCTACAATTTTTAGGTTGTTTGTTGAATGTGGCCTGCGGGTTGAAAACACAGTTGTGGACGGAAATTGAATAAAGCTTTGTTTACGACTTAGATAATATAGTCAGTTTATGAAATAAGTACACACATAAGCTCACCCCCTTTTCCCATCCTCGGGGTGGGCAAACATTATAGAACGCCACCTGCTACGTTCCTTACATACTTTTTTTGCCACGTCCATTTGACAAACACGCACGCCTGTCGTCTTTTTTTTTTTTGCGAACAGCTTCTCGCAGGTCAGCCTAAGAGGTTGTCAGCTGCTTAACCAAGCTGTGGATGCCTTAATAAAACGTATAAACTAAGCGACTAGACGCTAGGCGTCTGCCCTGTGAGGTACGGACGGACTTTGGTTGAGGGCGTCACTGGGGGATCAGTTGCGAGTCTTACGCACCTGATCTTTTTGAAGGACATCACCACCAAAGAGATCAGTGTATGTGCGTCCCGTTGTTTCTATTGTCATTCGACTCTCCGTGTATAATTGAGCCAGAAAATATCAAGACTCTCATTTATTGTGAAGAATGTGAATTGAATTCCAAATTGCGACACGAATTTCACACATGTGTTTAAGTCTAAATCTTAATTAAGTCGAGTTTCACGCACTCCCGGAGTCGCACAAAGAAAAAGCAACACGAAGTTCACAACTGACAAGGAAAATGAATAAATACACAGGAATAACTTCGAGTTTTAAGCTCTACGTTCCTTATTGTTGAACCATACCCCTAATCGCAAACGTATACATGCAGTCTAGCTACGCAGCCGTTATCTAGTCCATCAATCCATCTTACTGAGTGAAGGGCATCCCAAGCCAAGTCTTCTCAAGAACTCATATATATTCCAACAAAAATTGGTTCTGAAGTAGATATCGCCATGCTGTCCAATTCTAGGCAACTGTAACGAATCTCATCAAAAATCTGACATCCTCATTTCAACCCCGCCAAACTACTTTTAATAAACGTCTTAACCAACACATTGACGTCACAAAGGCTTACTTTTGACAAATATGATATTTGGAAGGACTTGCTACGGCAAGTACACAAGAAATTACTTTAAAAGTACCCACGCAGCCTCGTTAGCTCACAATGGCATAGGAAAATGGGTTGACGGGTTGTGTTTATTGTTGCTTGTGAGGTTTTAATTACAAAGGGGGTTGAAATTTGGATCGGATGAGTGTAAGGGGATGAAATTATGGGAATTGGAACGGAGTGTTTTTAACTGGAGCAGGTTTCATGGAATCGAGTCCGTTATCCAGTTTTAATAAAGTTGAGTTGTTAAAAATTGATCCGTCATTAGGCACAGCTGAAAAAAAATATTATATATGAGTAATATTAAGTACCACAGACAAATATGTGTTTAGTCGTGGTCCAACTTGAAGGATAGGGGCGCCAAGGAAATTATACCTACACTAGCTTTTGCCAGCGGCTTCGCCCGCGTAGAAGTCGGAATTTACCTCCATAGGGGGATGATTTTACAAAAACGCTGAAACAAGTGGTTTTTAATTTCTAACCAGACATGTTTTAAACTACAAAAATGACGATTTTCCATACAAACTTTCATCCCCTGTTTCACTCCCTTAGGGGTGGAATTTCGAAAAATCCTTCCTTATTACTTGTCTACAATAGGTATAAAGAGAACCTGTACGCAAAATTTCAGCTTTTTAGGTTCAAGGGTTTGGGCTGGGCGATGATGAGTCAGCCAGTCAGGACTTTCATTTTTATGTATATAGATGAGGAACGTAACGTAACGTAGATATTTGAGGTCGGTGACACATCCCTTAACTTATTTGTATCAAGATGTTAAAGTACTTTAAAAAGGTTAGGTGTGTAGTGACAAAAGGCACGCGTGTATGACCACATAACATAATATAGACAAAGCAAGATGAGTATGGCACGTGACGCTCTGTAATTTCATTCCTACACTCATACGAAAAAGCCTGTTTTATGAATATAAATATCATATACTAGCTTCTGCCCGCGACTTCGTCCTCGTGAAACTTCATGCTCTCCCGACCCACCCCGTCGTATCGCATCGCCTCGTCCGCACTATTATTTCATTTTTGCTTAGCGTTCTTTCTTATTATTTTTTTTCATTTTGCTCGGGTCGTAGCGTGATTATAAATAGCCTATAGCCTTCCTCAAGAATTGACCTATCAAATGCAAAAATAATTTTCAAATCCGACTGGTAGTTCCTGAAATTAGCGCGTTCAAACATACAAACAAACAACCTAAAAGACCGGTCAAGCGCATGTCGGACCACGCACAATGAAGAGTTCCGTAGTTGGGCTGAATTTATAACAAGAACAAACTTAACATTGTAGTTGAAAAACATGTTCTCCGATACATTCCAACTACCATAGCTAAACGAAAATGATCCAACCCACATTAGGTGTAATGTGGGTTGGATCCTTTTTGTTTAACTATGAACATTTGTAGTAGCAATGTATGGGAGAACATGTTTTTTAACTACAATGTTAAGTTTATTCTTGGGATAAATTGATCCCAACTATGGAACCCTTCACTGTACGTGGTCCGACACGCACTTTTCCGGTTTTTTTTTTTTAAATTAATTTATTCTTCATTTTTAGTTGAATGTACATAAGCCCAAGACGAATGAAAAGAAGAATCATCAAAATCCGCTTAGAATTGCCGGCGACACAGTAGATTTATGCATAAAACTTCGTACATAAGTTTAATTACCTAATGTATTATATACTAAAACCTTCCCGAAAGTATGTAGATCATCAATATTGGTTAATTAGTTTTTGAGAAAATCGTGGACATACAAACATACATAACAGAACCTCCTTTTTTGAAGTCGGTTAAAAATGGATCAGTTCGTCGCCATTTAAAACTAGAGCCTCAAAAGTCAAACGAACACGCTAAAAAAGTAAAAATTAACTTGTCTTTCACCGCCATAATTCCATAACAAAAATAATTAAAATCCGTGTACTTTGAAAGGTACACGTGAACAAATTGGAAGGATGAGTTTTAACCGGGTTACCCGCCCCACGACCTTGCGGTGAAAATGTTACAAGTCGCGACTCATTTATGTATTTTTGTTTTATTCACTCGCGTTTTAAGGTTGGCTGTTGAGGGATAAATTAATGACTTGCGTTTTCTATATGGATAGAGGGGCTCGTGGCTATGTAATAACAGCCGCACGGGTCGATCCATCAGGTTGAGCTACTCTTGCCGGGGTTGGTCGGTGGATGGGTGACCATCTTTTCATACCGAGAACCCTCCGTGCCTCGGAAAGCACGTTAAGCCGTTGGTCCCGGCTGTCATTCGAGAATCTTTGACAGTCGTTACGGGTCGTCAGAAGCCCGAAAGTCTGACAACCAGTCTTACCAAGGGGTATCATGTTACCTTGTAACTGGGTTGTGCAGGTCAGATAGGCAGTCGCTCCATGTAAAATACTGGTATTCAGCTGCATCCGGTTAGACTGGAAGCCGACCCCAACATAGTTGGGAAAAGGCTAGGCAGATTGATGGATTTTGTTTTCTATAGGTATGGATAGATAAAATTAATTTTAAGTTTTTTTTTTTTTTTTACAAAATTTCTCAGCGGCAGACAGGAGTGAAATCAGAATAATTGCAAATAAGCTAAGAGACTGTGGTGTATAATAGGTATGCCTAACCCTCCAGTAAGTAATCCTCGAATGATGCGTGATGTTATATACAGGAAAAGTTTTTTAGCAGTGCGCATTTGTCCCATAGTAAAAGTTGTTTATATTCATGGAAATGGAAATAACACTGTGAAAATTTGCGCACTGCTTAAAAACTTTTCCTGTAGATGTGAAGCTAAGAGGCTTTTATTTTGCTGTTATAAAATTTTGTTAAGAGAACAGGTATTATACAATTGTATAATAATAAGACATTCCTCAAACGATAGTCCTTAGGCAAATCCCATGTTTTGTGGGAAGTGAATCTATTGCCAATTACAGTATTTTTATCTCACGAAGCGACAAGCACTTTACATGTGTTTACCAGGTGTACAAACACGCTGTGAATGTGTGTGTAAGCGCAGGAGCTCTTGGTGGTACCGTCCGAGACAATGGCAATGTCGGAAGTGTGCGTGTGTGTCTTTGTTATGAGCTGACGCTACTCGTCTCCACGCACACATTCACAACGTGTTTGTACAATTGGTTAACACAAGTAAAGCGCGTGTCGCTTCGTGAGATAAAAATAGTATAGGTATCTTTAGGGAGTTATTGCAAACTCTTACCTGACTAATGACCCCAGGACCTCGGACACTAAGCAATCGAGTTTAAAAACATTCAATTAAAATTGAACCTCAAGATAAACAACGCAAAAACAAAACAAAAACAACATTAACCTAAATTAATCTTCAGCTCACACTTGACCTGTTTAAAGAAATCCCAATTTCGTAACTTAATCTCACAGAAAAATAGGGAAATTTTCCAAAGCGTCCATAATTATGATCTTATAATCCTAAGTGAATCTCGCGGTTGATGTTTGTGACGAAAAATAAACAAAAGATTGTTACTTTTCAGACTTTAAAATAGGTAGGTATACCTAACTGGTGTTTAATAAATAGTCAACATTTTAAGAGCCCCACGAAGCATGCTTAGTTATTATTAGTTCATATTTATTCATATTAGTTCATACAAACGAAACACCAAAATAATTTGTAAATCAAACATATTCTTAAGGTAGTATTTATTCCGATTGGATTACAGAATATCTAGGTTCCTAACTTCTAGGTTCAAACTTTAGAATATGTTTGATTTACAAATTATTTTGGTATTTCGTTTGTATGAACGAAATGGGGGGAATGCTTCGGGGCGCCTTAAGGAATGAAAAATAAGTAGGTAATTAAATCCATGGCACTTTTCGGTTTCTCTCGTCGACTCGTCATTATTCAACAAACTTTGAATATTATGTAGCAAACAGATTTTCTATAATATGTTTTAGTGCGATTATGCCGGTAGTTAGAAGTCATACAATATTTGGTAACATGTGATGCCACGGTTTCACAGCCTGCTTTCTCACAGGCCAGACCATGCCAGGCCAGGCCAACAGGCCGTGGGAACAGTCGGCCTACGGTGGCCAGTCGTCTGATGATCCGTGGAATGCTCGCGACAGGCCTTGACAGGCACGGGCCGCGACGTGCCTCGACGGACCGTGGCGTGGGTACGAGGCATTATACGGAAATATGGATGATCTGTCCGATTGAATAGCTTATCGGTTTGGTAGAGGCCACGGAGAGCCGTTCAATATTGTTAAATCGAAAAATGTATGTGAATAATAAAAACCGTTACGAATTCATAAAATATTACTGAATTAATTAAAATGAAAATATCTTTATTAAAGTACCTCATTTAATTAGTTAATCACTATATTATTAAATTATAATGTTTCAGAGAGGACACCAAATTAATAAACTTAATATTAAATTGCGAAAGTTAAGTAATTGATCACTGTTCAGTTATAAATTAATTTATTACCAATATGTATTATATTTTAACACGAATTCAAAAAGCGTGTAATTTAAATAACGATGATAGTAATTATGAAGAAATAAGCTCTCATTTAAATAATTGACCGAGCGAGCGAAGCTTCTCTGCTTCAAGTCTGGAAAAATTTGCTTCATTTATCAGTTTGTTGCTACTCCTCTACAGGTCGTATTTTGCAACCGATCTGGACGAAACGTGGTATTTTTTTTTTGTCGTTGGTGATTTTTGAATACCCTTACCTTTCCCTTTTTTGAGTACCCCTCGGTACTTCCTCCAAAAAGGGGCAAAAAGAGGGCTACTGGGCTATCTCCGCCTTATGAGATGCAATTTCGATGGTTATTTTTTTTATTTGAAAGGTCTTAAGTTGGTCTCATAAAAAATTGGTGAAGATCTGATAAAATAAAAGCTGGTGCTCGCGAGATCTACTGAGAACTAGTGATAACTTCATTTATAACTAACAGGACTTTAGTTACTGCCTCGCTCGGGTATTCAGATTATTTTTCAGGTGTAAAATGTCCCTACCTACTTCTCTCGGGTACAAAACTACAAAATATATATTTTTTAATACTTATCGATTTCCGAGGTATCCGCCGTAGTTTATCCGATAGATAATGATATGGGTTCGATATCTTGTTTAAGTTTGAACACTTATTTTCAGACTAAAAATAAGAGTAAATTACTCCCACTGAAACTTATAGCTTTCACCCGCGTGCAGTAGTGCTATTCTGAAAAATCTCTCCGTGAAAAATTAGGTGAGGTGAGCGTGGAGTGAGCTGTCAATAGTGTCAATCCGTAGCATCAGGTGGAATAACAGCCCACGTCAAGCTCACTTCACCTTAATTTTCACGGTGAGATTTTTACAGAATAGATCGGCAGGTCGGAAATTACGAGTATCCACGAGAACGTACAACCGGGATCTTATGCGCTAACCCAGCTCATGGTCTACGTGTATGTCAAATTTCATCGAAATCCGTTGATCCGATAAGGCGTGAAAAGGTGATAGACAGACAGAGAGTTACTTTCGCATCTATAATATTAGTATAGATATATGGATGGAAAAACTATCTTCCAGGGTATTTACTTATTTATTGTCTAAGAAGCAAGACAATAACCGTAACAATTAATTGAATATCAGTTCTCTCGTGTGGGTGAGCTATTCGAAAATAGCTCAGGTTGTGATGTGCAACTAATTAGCCAATCAGCCAGGTAGATAGCGAGGCTAGATTATGTAGGACGGGAAAGGTTGGGCAAATTTAGAATGAGCATTCCTGTCCCGCAAAGCAGTCACGTGTGAGCTTTTCGAATAACAGATGATTAAGCTTCCATTCCCATGACTGTACATAACATATGTAGTGTCACTCATGGAGACTTTCAATGCTCTCCATTATACATATGTATCCAACAAGCCTATCTGTATTTATTTTATTCATGTTCTACAAATATTTTATGTATGTCATCCCAGCAATCAAGAATGGCACCGTCGACAAACAAATGTCTAAATGAACACCACAATACTACTCGAGCGGATAAATAAACTGTATGTAAACGATTTATTAGGCCACATTAAAACATGAAAGTGCAAATTGCCAGCAGTCAAAAATAAAAAGTGCAAAGTGACATTTGTCATATTACCAGCGCGATTTTTTTATTTTTAAATTTACTAGGTTTTGCTCAACATCGACACAATTGCCAAAAAAAGAAATGTTTTCCTCTACTTAAATTAAAAAAAAAAAAAAAATTTAGCAAAACCATGGTAATATAACTGCAACATTCATTAATTAAATCAAAGAAAAACTACACACACTGAGAAACCGGAAATTTATAACCACTCTATACTATACCCCCAACTCATGAGATAAGTATGTCGTCTCAACAATCAGAAATGTCTCCGTCTACAACAACATAATGACAAAACGCGCTACGGCTTCCAAGCGGTGGTAACAGTTTGTTAAATAGAGGAAACACTATAAACAATATAAATAAACCGTTATTTTTGCGAAGAATGGAAATAAATATGTATAAATAACAAAAATGTATTTTTGACAGTATTAGGAAAATCAAAAAACAAATAAAATCAAACTATCGACACAGTAAATTGGTGGAAATTTATCATTACGAGTAAATGCCAAATAAGTCATGCAATAAGTATGTCACGTGAGCGACCAACGATGCCTCTGTCGACAAATTAAAGACAAAATAGCTGTCAACTGGAGCAAACGATTTGTAAATTATAGTCTCTCTGACAAGCGCAATGCGGTTAGGATACGTTAACTGAAACGCAAGTGGACTAAACTTCGAAAATGTGGTCCATTCCTTTACACTTGAAAAGTAAATTTTAAATGGACTTTTACAAAGGACTCTGTAAAGAATTGTTTTGACAGCTGTCAAATATGGCAGAAAAAATCATCTTAAAAAATATACTATCAACCAAATAAATTCTTTGTTCACACATTCTTAGTGATTCACCCTGAGGATTCAATTGAGCAAGATCACCTGTGGATCAAGGATGACTCTGTCGACGTTATAAGTCGACATAATCTTTATGATCTGACGTGGTGATCATATATGACATAAATACTGCCGTCATAAGGAAGAAAGACGTATCTGACAATTTTTTCGAAATATAGTTATTTACATATTCGGAATCAGCAAAAAAAGACGCATCTGCCAGTATTTTTAAATTGGCGTAAACTTAACGAAAACCTAATAATTCTTAGGTACAATTAAAAGACGCATCTGCCTTTGTATCTTATAGTTTAAACACGGCAAAATATTTTTTTCTCAGTTTCGTTATTTCTGTAGATACGTCCTTTTTCCTTACGGCGGCAGAATAGGGTAACTAACTTTCTGGCTAAGTAACAAACTTAAAAGACCCTGTACATGCCCGTTAGTTGCCAGTAGTTTCTACTTATACAGACACACGAGTGATCCTATAAATGCTCGGTGGAACGGAAGCCTAAACACATAATATATTTTATCCAACTAAATTGTTAGGTTAGTTAAATTTCCACACCTCCATGCAGTTTATTTATTTCAATGTGATAAGTATGTCACCTGAGCAATCAAGGATGTCTCTGCCGACAAATTAATGAAAAGCGTACAATTCGACATAGCTTCCAAGTAGCGCAAACGATTAATAGCTATGATTTGACATAATAGAGTGACTAACTTTCTGCCTAAGTAGTTAACTCTTGGCCACTTAAAATACCCAGTACCTAAATGCACTTTTAAATGAGTTTCTACTTATTAAGGTATTGACATCTGTCAACTAATTGCGAGAATAATCTTTTTCAAGCAAAAATAGGTACTATAAACTAAATTTGGAGTATTCACACCTGTAAACATTGCAGGTATTTATTTACATGTGGTATGAAAAGTACGTCTCCTGAGCAATCAAGGATGCCTCTGTCAGCAAATCAACGACAAAGCGTACAAGTCGACATAGCTTGCAAGTGGTGCAAACGATTTGTAAATTATTCGCTATGGATGTAAATTGCATTCGAGATTGCCAACTAGCAGTTGTAAGGAATATTAGTGCGATTTGATTGGATGTGTTTTGAAAGGTTAGTGCTTGCATATTGTGGTAATTTCGTATTGGAATGAGGCTAGTTTCGTTTGATCATTCGGTGATTCTTTTTTTTGGTTTGTTATATGATTTTTTTTGAAATATCTTCTCGTTGTCATTTGGTGATTCCTTTTTTTGGTTTAGGTATAAGAAATTATTTGATATATCTTCTCGTTGTCATTTGGTGATACTTTTTTTGGTTTAGGTATATGAAATTATTTGATATATCTTCTCGTTGTCACCGCGTCCTCGCTTAGGCGATCGGCGGCGGCGATCTCTCGCGTCCGGCCCTGGTCCAGGCCATGGTACGGAGCTAGTGTCCATGGGAAGCCGTCATCTCCTTCTGCGAAACAGAAATGCTCGCGAAGGAGGAGGCGAAACGCGTGAGGGAGAGGCAATCTTTGCGCCCTCACGCCCCTAGTCGGCGTAGGAGACGCCCTGGGCGTCGGGATCGAGAGCCGATTCTCGGCCACCGTGGGCGCGGGCTTGCGAACGACGAGCAATGGGTAGCTCGCAATCCGGTAAGGACCAGGCCCAGGTCGTCGGCGCGTTGTGTTCCACGCGCGCCTCTAAGAGATGTCAGCACTAACTGAAAGGGCCCGCCAGGGCCGATGCCTGCTAGGATTGCGGGTTGTTTAAAAGAGTGGCCCTGGCACAGGCAACTGAAGGAACACGGATGGGTTTTAGTCAGTAGAAGTCTGACACGCCCTCTCGCTCCGTCCAGAGAGGGAGAAGTTATTTGATGATTTCCAACCCAAAAATTATTTGGGAGTGACTTTTTTGACAAGAGAGATTTTGTTTTTAATTATTTCTCATGATACACTTTTGACGTAAACCCTGTAATTATGGACGGTCGGTTCAAGCCAGGAGGCATATTTCTTTAAAGCAGGTAGAATTAAAAACAGATAGATTTTTAAAACAGACAGATAAAAAAGATAAACAAAAAGAAATATATAAATATTTCCATATTCGACAACCCTAATAACGACCATAACAAATTTATAAAGACGCAAATTAGTTTTAGTATGAATAAAATTTATATATTACTAATAAATAAGCTTTATTTTATTATATAGAGTTTGAAACTGCTGTCTGAAACTTCAGTGTTAGATTAGAGGGATTTGGATAGACAAACACCAATCTACAAAACTGAAAGATAAGTTTTCTAAAAGACTCAAAAATAAATCTAATATTCAATGCTAGTGTTGAACTTTTTACTTTAAAATAGAACCGTTGATACCCATAAGAACTTCACGTCAGTTTCTGTTTGAAACCCCAAAACACCAAGTTAACACACCAACAAAAAAACTAAAATCGACATCTCAAAAATACCCGAAAAGTACGTATTCAGCACTGTATGAAGAAATCAGATTATTGTGTCCATAATAGCATAAAAATGTTAGACTCAAGACGGATTACAAGGTCCGGTGCGAGTAGAGTCACCACAACAGCCACGCGAGACCGGACAATGTTATTTTTGAAGGCGTCTTAAAATTTTCCGGGGATTTGCTGGCGGGATATTCTTTTGTATCCGGACATTCCGCATTATGTCCGGCTGACGCACCTGGGTGTAGAGGTAAATCCCTGAGGTCTTTCCATGTTCGCCTTTTTGTGTTTTTCATTTTAAAGTGGGTTAATATTTGAGCGTTCTTTCGAGTAATTTAGTTGTACGGTGTTGACATTTTCCATGTTTTGAGGTCGTGTTATGCTTGGGTTGGGAGGATTAACTTGATTGCAGCCTCGTTTTGTAAGTATATTGTTCTGAAATAATCCCTAAGAGGCATATTATTCTGGTTGTGTTTGCACATTTCGTTACTGAATTAACAAGGTTGTATCTTTTTAGCACTATAAGTTTTTGTTACTCGACTAAGATGGGGAATATCAAAATACCGTGGTGCCTTAAATTTTGATTACCTCTCAAGGGAAATATGACGAAGCTATACAAAAACCAAGATTGTAAGCATATACGAGGGAATAAATATGTCGTATGGGTAACTACCGAGTACCGACATAAAGTTTTACGTCAATATTATTCATACTTCGCATTATTTTGAAGAACAAAGAGAATTATAATCATTGCTGCTGACAATGGGACGAAGATATGATTTACTTAGGTACTTCATTTATATGTAGATGTTTTGAGTTTTAAAAATAGCTTTTCTAAAAACAGTGAAAACGGTCCACTATATATATATATATTTTTTTTGTTTTTTGTTTTACGTATGTACTAATTATTATTAGATAGATTTTGTTTCTATATCCAATCACGCAGCAAACATGCAAAGTTAAAGGACGTTAAAAGGTGTCAATTACAGCAGTGTGCAAGCTTACACTGCTGTAATTGAAGGTTATTGCCTGCGTCAAATTAGTAAAAAGTATGTTTGGTTTTATGACCACATAAATATGCAATCTAAACATTGGCATTGTAAGGCTTATATCGAAGATTCAAAAACCTAGTAACTACAATTCATAATTATTTGATTCAGATAATATTCACAGCTGTCCTTTTTTTAGGGTTCCGTACCTCAAACGAAACCCTTATAGGATAACTTCGTTGTCCGTCTGTCTGTCAGTCTGTCAAGACCTTTTTATCAGAAACGCGTGGAGGTAGGTGCCAAGTTGAAATTAATATCAAATACGTAGGTATATGGTCCCTTGGAGCTCAAACAAATTAAGCTCTAAGTCAACGCGATAAAAAAAAATACGGGCATTTATGTGACATATTTTGATATTCGCAAATAAATTTGAAGCTGTAGGGTACTTCCCGTTGACCTAGAATCATGAAATTTGGTAAGAAGCAAGGTCTCACAGCACAAGTAAAGGAAAAAGTCCGAAAATCGTTAATTTGTAGTTTTATCACACCTAACATTTGCAGTTGGAGAATTGACCGTGACGTATATCGATGTATGAGAGAACATGTTTTACAACTAGTGGTAAAGTTTGTTTTTGGAATAAATTCATTCCAACTACACAACCTTGCATTGTGCATAAGTAGTTTTTTTTTTTTTTTTTCTTAAACACCTTATCATTACGGGTTGCCCTAATGCAATATTTCATAAAACCTACAAAACATTATCTAATTAAAATATATATTATATAAACTGAAATACAACAAAATAAAAAAATAAAAACTTTTTTCCAAAAAAATTAACCGACTCTAAAAAAACCCCACAAAGTGAAAAATAACTTTAATTTCGGAAGTCGGTGTCTTTGGATCTGTATTTTACTTTTTTGCCACCGACTTCGGAAATTATGATTATTTATGTTACAATATCCTAATGTCAACTGCTCATCACCTTATACAAAATTTATTTCTTTTCCCGATGCAGGGACGTTAATTGTTGAGGAGTTCTGTTGGTAGTAGGTACCAGGAGAACTCCACATCACCATAAGCATTGTGACGAGCATAAATTACTTAGCAACCATTATTAAAGTAGGTACCTAATCGAATCGCAACCCTTGAAATACTTACGAGTATTATTGAGTAGTTCCGGTGGCTATCTGTGATCTTCATCATCAGTTCCACTTCACCAAATGGTGCTTTCCAAGAACAAATGCACGAGTTACTATAAAAATTACCCAAATAGCTATAGGTGTGCCTAGAATATTTGAAAAGTTCCGTCGATTTCTCCAGGATCCCATCATCAGATCCTGCGCTCTAATTGCGTAACACATTATCAACCAGACTCGGTTTCATTTTGACAGTTCAACAACATTCATTGCTGTACGGGACAGATTGTTTCCTGAACTGTACACTATAACTGTTTGTTTGTTTGTTAGGTAGCGAGTGTGTCCAACATGTAAAACACTTCACGTAGTAAACCAAAAGTTTATTGATCACTGTGTCGTACACCATAAAGGTTAGTAATTCTTACATGTACCTACGTCTGTTCCGCGTGTTGGTAAGTTGCACACTAAGTAGCAATATTTGTTATGACAAGTGAACCTATTGATTCGCCTTGTCAGCCAGAAGTAAGGTCAATGTACGACTACGTAGGCTGTACAATTGCATTATTTACGTTGTTGAGGAGACAAATTTTTCGAACATATTAAGCAATAGATTAACAATTTACTTCAAAATGATTCAGATTCAGATCGGTAATGTGTTACGCAATTAGGGTGCTGACCTGATGACAATGGGACCAACTAGAAAGTATACCCTTTCAAACAAAAAAAAAAATTTCCAAATCAAACCAGCCGTGTTCGAGTAATCGGGGAAAGATTCCTACGAACCGAACCCTCCTCCTTTTTTTGAAGTCGGTTAAAAACCAACATTTTATTTAATTATCCTAAATATCATCTATCCCGTGGTCACACTACAGTAGTTCATTTAGTATTTCATATGTATCCCCCAGAGGGATGGTCTCTTGGAACTCGTATCGACTTGACCCGCGCCTCCCCTGTTCCCTCATTGTATTTTTGACCCTTTCATTGGGTCAATTTAGTTTAGACTTATTTCCTGAGGGTTAGTTTTATTAAATTCCTTTTCATGTGTAGCATGTTTTATTATTTGCTTGGAAGCTATTAATATGTAAACGAATTTATGTATTGGATATAAATAAACTAAGTTTCAGTTTAAATAGTAAATAGTAGACAAAATAACAAGAATAGGATTAATTTCTCGCCATTTTGTGACGTTTTAGCTGTCAAACTATTTTAGTGGTTTCGCGTTAGGACAGATTTAGAAAACAGGCAAAACAGAAATAAGATCTTCCTGATATTACCATGCCTTAACATCAGCATGCTAATTGCTTCTATATTGTCATGATTGCAGCAGACATGCACAAGAAAAATCAATATTGTACAATATTGATTTTTCTAACCAATCATTTTCAATGAATCACAATAAAAATAAAACATGATAAAGCACTTACTTTTTTAAACTGAGCAAATGAATGCGGTAATGACCCCGATTTTATTGAGGATAGATTTAAAATTTTGCTCTATTTTAAAAGCAGATAGATCAAATAAGAAAGGGATGTAAAAATATAGAGCTGTTAAAGTTTTAACTGAAATATTCTGACATTTAGCCTATACCGTCCTACAAAAACATTCAAGTTCAAAAAGAAAATTCGTTTGTACATTTTTAGTTTTAAATTCGAACTTTATTAATAGAAAGTTTAAAAAAAAACGACTTCCAAAAAAACACACTACAAAGAGAAAAATAACTTTAATTTCGGAAGTCGGTGTCTTCGGTTTTGCATTTTCGTTTTTTTTTGTCACCGACTTCGTTTTTATTTTTCACTTTTTCGTTGTGGTACCCTACTCAACACAAATTCGAATACCGTAGTGGTATTCGAATTTGTGTTGCGTAGGGTACCTGCAAAATAAATTAGATCTTCATCCACAACATAGACTAAGGGGGAAAATACGTAATATTGAAGCTAACTCAAAAACTACCCAAGCAAAGTTATGAGACCAGCTTTTGACGAGTTTTGCGAGCATAAATGTATGGGACAGCTGATTTTTATTTTTCGCGATTTCAGTTTTGGTCCCATAGTAAAACTTGTTCAAAATGATGGTCTCATTAATACCTTAGAGTTAAGGTATATAAAAAAAATGTTATATATTTCCTCCCGAATAAAACAAGAATCGTTCAAATCGGAATACTCTGTAATAAGTTATGCTTGCACTAGGAGTAAACATAATTATCACATCAGCTTACTCGTTAGCCCGCGCCTCAACCGTAATATTACTACCGCTTAAATTACCGTCAATATTACACAAACAAACTCATCGACACGAAAAAATATCGGATTCCCACAAACGTGTATACTAACTCAACTGAAGCCTGCACCCAGACAAGCTGGAACAGCTAATAATAATCATCTAACATAATCGGTGAGAACAATGGACGTCACAAGTAGAGTCAGCGTCAAAAGGGATGATCAGGCCGTTCAAAATGATCAGCACCGTAATAACGTAACATAATGGAAATAACAAAACGCCTTTCTATTTCACGAAACACCTAACAAAATCCATGGATTTATTTTTGTTTATGAGCAAGCGCATTTTTCAAACATCGACTGTTATTCTAACTAGAATTTTATACAATAGAAATAAAGACAGCCGCACGGTTCGTTCGATCGCTCGCCGTGGTTGGTCTTTGGACGGGTGACCACCAAGATACTTAAACGTCAGCAGCTGGTTACTGACGATGTAAACAGAGCGATCTCAAAAGTAGTTCACTGGTTCAGTGTTAATAATTTACTCCTTAATGAAAAAAAAACCAAATTCATTAAGTTTACACTACCTCACGTTAGGCAGGTGAAAACTAACGTGTTGATAAAGGGCGAAGAGTTGAATCCTGAAGATAGCACAGTATTCTTGGGCTTAACTTTGGATGCTAAGCTTCAGTGGGGCCCACATATAGATAAATTGTCAAAAAAGCTAAGCTCCGCAGCATACGCTGTTAGGAAAATTCGTAATTTAACCAACATAGAGACAGCCCGTTTAGTGTACTTTAGCTATTTTCATAGTATAATGTCGTACGGTATTCTGTTGTGGGGAAATGCAGCCGACATTCAGACTATCTTTGTTTTGCAGAAAAGAGCTGTTCGATGCATTTATAAATTAAGTCCGAGACAATCTCTCAGAGAGAAATTTAAGGAGATTAATATACTGACTTTGCCTTCTCAGTACATTTTTGAAAATCTTTTATATGCCCATAAAAACATTAAATTGTTTAAAAAATACAGTGATATCCACAATATAAATACTAGGAACAAACACAAATTTGTTGTACCTCCAACAAGGCTCAAGAAAATAGGTGGGTCATTCAGGTGTCAATGTATACGCTTTTATAATAAACTTCCAAGCCACGTTCAAGATCTGAGTCTTAATAAATTCAAATCATTCATTAAACGCAAGTTGTGTCAGAAAGCTTTTTATACCGTTAAAGATTATATTGAGGACAAAAAGGCTTGGGATTGAACTGCTCCAATTTTATTTTATATTATTTTTATTTTTGCATACTGAATGTTGACATTAATATTTACTTTGTAAGTATTATATTATTTTACTTTATTGTGAATGTGAAGACTATGTAGGTCATTGCCTTTTTTTTCTGTTTGTTTTATTTTTTCTCTCAGTTATTTTTAATCATGGTCTGGCAGTTTGAGTAATCTATGCGGCCTACCCCAATGTCCTTTCTTTGGTATTGTTCGTCGAATCGTTGAGCTAGTTGAGCTGCGCGATTACTGACAAATGCGTGCACTGACTGGACAGGTCCTCTCAATCTGTGTGGTTCTTTCCTCAAAAGACCATTTCAGACACCAATCTACATGGTCTTCACATGAAGTGACCAAGATTATGTCTGGACTTTATAAGAGACTGTGACCTCTGAGTTTGTTTCGGCCTTTCTTCTCAGAGTAGTCAGATAGGAAACGCCGACCTCATCTAGTTTAAAAAAAAAATATTGACTTGTAAAAGTGTTTGTACAAACCTACTTACAGAAATAAAAATCATTTATCATTTATCATTTATACACAAGACATACCAAGACCTCTCCGTGCCTCGGAAAATACGTTAAGTCGTTGGTCCTGGCTGTCATTCGTGGATCTTTGACAGTCGTTGCAGGTCGTCAAAAGCCCAAAAGTTGACTACCAGTTTTACCATGGCGGATACTCCTTGGTAAGACTGACCTGACCTGCTCTGACCTGGGTTATAGAGGTCGCTCCATGTAAAATACTGGTATTCAGCGGTTAGACTGGAAGGCGACCCCAACATAGTTGGGAAAAGGCTAGGCAGGTGATAAGAGTTAAAGATCACAATTTTCTTTACTGTTTTGATAATTTCGAACAGTCTGTTCGTCCCAATAGTTTTAACGCTGACTGTACCGTATCGTCTGTTGGTGTTGACGGTCTAATGTAGCCAGGGTTGGCAAATAGGGTAACAATAGAAAATTTTAACAACGGGTTAATTTAATAGAGCTGTTGTGAAACCTTGACCCGAGATGATGTGGGAATTGTATTCATTCATATCTCATCATTTTAAGAGGAGCTCGTGGCTAAGTAATAACAGCGGCGCGGGTCGATCCATCAGGTTAAGCTACGCTTGCCGGGGTTGGTCTGTGGATGGGTGACCATCTTTTCATACCGAGGCTCCTCCGTGTCTCGGAAAGCACGTTAAGCCGTTGGTCCCGGCTGTCTTTCGTGGATCTTTGACAGTCGTTACGGGTCGTCAGAAGCCCGAAAGTCTGACAACCAGTCTTACCAAGGGGTATCGTATTACCCAGTAACTGGGTTGTGGAGGTCAGATAGGCAGTCGCTCCATGTAAAATACTGGTATTAAGCTGCATCAGGTTAGACTGGAAGCCGACCCCAACATAGTTGGGAAAAGGCTAGGCAGAATGAAATATCTCATCATTTTAATGGAGCTTTTCGTTTGAGTGTAGATGTGGTCTACGTGCGGGGAGAAGCAGTGAGACAATATATGTATGTTGATCAGGACAGGTATTATGAGGTTACGAATTGACGAAGCAAAGATTAAGGAATTTTTATAAGTCTTTTTTGACTGAAAGTAGGAATGATGTAACCTGACATAAGATATGCTGAAACGTTGTTTTGTTTTGCCACAGAATAAAGCAACTAAATCATTTTATGTTTACTCAATTAAGAGAGTTTATGCCGCGCGGGCTGGCAACGTCGCATTTCTACAGGTTTTTCGGTAGAACATTGACAATTTTTATGGGTAAAAACCAAAATAACTGTAAAAAAAATAGCATACATATTTATAAATACCAACGATCTAAGAAAAATAGTAATTTGATTTAAATGTATTAAAATAATCACGAAAAACCTGTAGGAATGCGACGTTGTCAGCCCGCGCGGGATAAACGAAACGCTCTTAAAGTAAACAGAATTTAGTTAAAGCAATACAATTCATACTAAACGAGCAGATATAAAAAATCTTAGAGAATTTTAATTACGTTTCGAATACCTAATCATTTCCATTAAATAAAGGAGTTTCAAATCAATTTCACAGCTATTTAATTTCAACGTAATAATTGAACACAATTGCATAATTAATAACAGCATTATCAGAATTCCAATTAGATTCAAAACACATGACTTAGTCTAACGGCAATATAAACGGTTCACTTATGCCTTTCAGTAGGATTCGATGAAGCATCATACATTCTTATCTGAATTGTTTAAATGTAAAATTGAATTATATGACGGAAATGACACAATTTCGGAAATGAGGTTAACTTCCGCAACTTTCAATCCAAGGGAATAATTTGGTTGAACCGATACTAATACCAATACTAATCGATACTATTCGTACTTAATATTATAAATGCAAAAGTACAGTCTGTAATGCAGAGCGCATTACCTGACCCCTTTCACAAAGAAGAAGAGGGATAGAGGGTCGTGTTATGCAGGTCACTGCAAGGTTACGGACACGTAAACTTTTCACGCTTAAACCACAAAACTGATCGTTATGAATTTTTTTCCGATAAATAGCCTGGGACCTGGAGAAGAGCATAGCCTTTTCAACCTGGATATCTATCTATACCTGGCTAACTGACTCATCAACGACCAGCCCAAACCTTTAGATCTAGAAAGCTGAAATTTTGCACAGATGTTTCCTTTATAATGTATACAAGGTATAAGGAAGGATTTTTTAACCCCTAAGGGAGTAAAATAGGGAATAAAAGTTTGTATGGAAAATCGTCATTTATTATGGTTTAAACCATAAAAATTGGTATTTAGCATTCTGGTTAAAAGTGTTTCAGCGCTTTTGGAAAATCATCCCCTAAAAGGGGGAAAATAGGGGATGAAAGGAAAAGGAAAAGGTTTGTAAGGAAAAAAATTGTATCACGTTTATGTTTAGGTTTAAAAATCCTTACTAACTCATCACCGCTCAGCCCTACTTTCGCCATCGCCGTAGGCACTTGTTCCGTACCTGTAATTATTTAGGTGACATTTTTTCAAAATTCGCACGGGATATGGAATAAAGAGGATTTATATTTTCGCTTTAAAGTTGCCTTCAAATTTGGCATGCAACTTTGTATTTCAGTATTCAGTTACTATTGATAAGGTTTTAGGATTTTTATCCTCTAACATCCTCGGATACTATTATAAGCAGTGCCAGAAAACATTGTTTACCTGGATTAACACATAGGGTACTTTTAATGCCGGTAGTACGTTCCCGTGGGATATTTTCCGACATCAACGCGGACGTCGCCGCGGGCAAAAGCTGGTCTAATTAATCAACTATTATTTATTTATTTTATCATTTATGTACACACAGAAATACATACTTAATAAAATACATAATTATAATTAGGAGTACAAGGGTAGGTACTGCTTATTTCTTAAGAAATGTATATTATATTAATTTATTATATTATATAAATAAAATATAATAGTTAATTGTCATAAAATAGTTAGGGACAGTAGCCTGATAATGTTTGGTGTCTAGCAGTTAAGCTTCTTCCTGACTTATCAGAAAGAATATTTATTTCCTAGAGCCTCTTACTAATTATACTATTACCTATGGATTCCTTATTATAAGACTTTTTTGCATATATTCTATCTAATTAATTTCATCATAAACTTGAACCTCAAAACCCATTTTCAATAGAAAAATTATTTAACCGTAAGACAACCATGATTTCTAAACACACATGATTTCTCAAAGAAATAACACTTTGTATTGCGTATATCTTCTCCATTTTATTAGTCCATAAAATATAAACATGATTTTACAGCTTGTTCTCGAATGGGAAGAGACAAGGGCTGCCAAGATTTTTGAGACAAGGGCTGCCAAGTTTTTTTTTGTCTTTATATTTTCACACGAGGGAATATTTTTAGTGTGAAATAAATAATTAATGGTGACAGCAGATGACTTTTACAGTATCACCAAAGACTTGGCGCACTTGGCTTGAGGGGATATATTTTTGAAAATATTGTGGCAAATACCTAGTAGCTGGGTTGTGGAGGTCAGGTAGGCAGTGCCATGTAAAATACTGGTATTCAGCTGCATCCGGTTAGATTAGAAGCTGACTCCAACATAGTTGGGAAAAGGTAGATAAAGGAATAAGACATCTACCTAGGTTGATATGATGATTGTGGCAAATGTGTTTAAACTGTTGTAACTTTTAAAGCCTGAGAAAACGTGTTATTTATGTAAAACTGGAGTGTTAGGAAATCTTTCTACGAACCCTTGATAAGTACATCTCTGCGACGTCAATAAATTTTAATTCCCAAAACAGACTTTACGAGCTAATAATGACTAATTGCCGTTTTATCTTTTACTTTGCAGTAGACTGCGGGCGTCGGAGATAATGCTGGAAGTGAGTAGTATTACAATTGCCCTGCCTGCCCTGTTAATTAACATTCAAGTAATGTTTTATTTTCATTCAACTATGTTATTTAATTACATTTTTTTTACAATAGCCAAAGCGTCTCTATAATTCCTATGACTAATTTATTAATTACAGACATTAAAACAAAATGACGGATTAAGTCAATCGTCATTGTTCTTTTCATAATTTTTCCAAACATTTATCAGTACATAAATATTAAAAAAAAACAATCACACAATTCAACTTAAAATCACTTGCCAACCCTGCATCTAAGGCCCGCTACACACTGAATACGTTCATTATAGCTGCACCAATGTCAAAAGACGACAATTTGTCGCCAGCCAATATCTGTCCGTATAAAACATCAACTAATGTTCACTTGAAAGATATAGTGAGTGTACAGACAGGTGGAAATAAATTGTTGGTGAAGATATCGTTCGTAGTGACAGATGTGTATTTGTAGTTAGTTGCAGGAGGTATATAATTATGTAAGTGCAGTTTATTGTATTCTTGTTAACAATGTTGAATGTAGATTTTCCCTTGAACTATAATTTGTAAATATGGAAAGGAGAACTTTGAAAAGTTGCTCATGGATTTTTCACGCACTTAAACAGATAGACAATATTGGTTTGTTTACTAATGAATCAATATTTGGGTATTTTCAATATGTTTAGTATAAAAATACTGAAACTAATACTATTACTAGTAGCTAATACTTTGCTAATAAAAATAGATAAAAAGTGGCTTCTTTTCATGATGATAATTTAGAAATTTTTCACTGTTTAAGGTAGGTAATATTACCGTAGCTACGACGTTTTTATAGTTATTTAAATTCTCTAAAAAGAATTTGTCGCATTAAAACTGAATGATAAATTATTGGATCTTTGGCGCCGAATCAAAATAGCGACAGAAAAAAGATGTTAAACCTTAGTTGCCCACCCTGTAATTATTTAAAAACAAAAGAAAACTTCATTAACCATCTCATCAAGCATCCAACAAGCATGCCACAGAGTTCCATCATCCACAAAATAATCTGGGCAAAAATTTAATGATCCTCATAATAGAGGTAATGATGTGATTCGACCCGAAGCCACTGAGTTAGAGCCAGTTTCCACTGTGACGTATTTTTTTTTCCTCTATTTTTCGACGACTGTCGTTTCTAGATAGGGATCGCAATGCGACTAACCATTATTATCATATACCATGCCTCACCTCCTGTCCTGCTCTTTGTGCAATTGCACCTTTAGAAGGACCGCTCCGGTACCACGGAAAGCAGTAGTGCTATTGCACTGCTTACGTTGTCGAGATGGCAGAGTTCTACAAAATCTATATAAATAAAAATCAACTGCCGAATTACTTCAGAACGGTTGCACCTATTTGGCTAATTCTTTTTTTGTTGTGTTTGTAATTGTCAGAACAAGGTTTGTATGAAAGAAAATGTTTGAAAAGTTGCCGGGAATATTGGAAAATTCGGGGAAAACTGAAAACAAATTTCCTATGAAAATTTTGTACGAATTATTGAAATTTTGACAGCACAACGTTTGTCGGGTCAGCTAGTAATTAATAAAGTCATTGTCAAAGCAGACAGAGGAAGAAGAAGCTGTTACCAATGGGTTGTGATGACAGAGATTAATTAGAAGAATAACAAATCGCACTGTTAGAATCGCAAACTACAGTTGTTAGCACCGGGGCAGACCTGAACTTCATTTATATAATATACAACAAGTCACGACAATATCAACACGACTACCAATTGTGTAGTCTCATGACACAGTGGAAACTGGCTTTAAAGCGGGGGTTGAGAAAAGAAGTAAGAAAACAAACGGCCATTATTATTTTTACTCCGCTCGAGGGTTGAATACGAAAATGGTAAGAGAAAATACTGTTTCATTAGTTGACGAGGTTGATTTGGGAATTAAAGTCACGTCTTTGATAGTCTTATTGGTGTATACCAATAAGACTATCAAAGACTATGACTAACAACTAAGACTATGACTAACTAAGACTATCAAGACTATGAAAAAAAATGAAGAGAGCCGTACGGCTCTCTTCATTTTTTTTCATGCCAACACTAGCCAGTTTATTCTGTCAAAATCTCATAAGTAAAGTGAGCAGTCATTTCACCTGATGCAAGTGATTGACAGCCACTTCAAGCTCACTTCACTTAAGTTTTCACAGCGAGATTTTTTGTTGTCTGTAAAGTTTTATTTTTTATCTTAGACGAGAGATATTGTATGAGTTGTAGAGAAACGAAATAGATCTTAACATCATCTCTTTTTATAAGCTTTTATTTAATTTCACCTGTCCCGGGATCTGTCGATCAGTCTGTCTGTCTGTAATCTAATCTTGCAAGTTAAAGACCCACTTCCCGGTTTCCGATTGAGCTGAAATTTTACATGCATATGTAAATCGGATGACAATGCAATCTTATTATGATATGGAGCCGGAAGGCGGCCATGAGAACTCAGTAATAAAACGACGCAACCCTATCGAGTTTGGGCTCGTTTGATTTGTCTTGACAAGGACAGTGCTCTAGATGATATCCAGATTAATAAAAGCTTGTTTAAAAAAAAAATTAATACGCACTTGTTAATCTCGCTCTCTCTTTCGTTCTCTCGCTTGTCTTTGACAAGCTTGAAGGCTTTGCAGGCGTGGACGTAGGAAATTATCACACGGTAACGTACTGACGTACCACTAGGATTAAAAGTATCCTGTCCTAACCTAAGTCACGGTTTATCCGTGTATTTAGGCCTGAAAAGGTCACAGACAGACCGCCATAGAGAGTTATTAGTATGGATTTAGATTAGAAATCCTTGCCCAGCACCAGTTTCCACTGGGTTTATTTTCCATACTTATTTCCACAACTCACGCTCGACTATTACGTCTCAGCGTTCTTTGTTTCAGACTCTCAGCACGATAATTTCACTTACTCAGCAATTTGCCCCCAAACCGGCTTTGAACGAATTTTCGTAACTTTAACAAAAGAAAGTATATTTTTTTCAGGCGCGTGGATTTGGGGTTTCACTAAAAGCACTTTATGAAGTAAATTGAGTAGAACTTAGTTAATATTATAATGATTTTCTTTAAAGACTTAAGTCTGTGTGGTAGTGAAAAGTGCTGCCTAAAGTGGTTTCGGTAGTTTAGCACCATAAACAGACAGTCAAAGGATATACTGACACAGCCTCAGCAATCAGCCTACAACCAGCAACCTACTACTCCTGATGAGACTACGTTTGATGACTGGCTAAATCACACAACAACATGAGCTATCCATAGACCAAAACGACACACCTAATATATGAAGCAAGCCAAACCACAGAGCACGGAAACGCCTCGGACGGAGACACAAGCGTGACTGTTTACTCATAGAAACTGACGGCTCGTGACAATTGTAACTTGATGACTGGCTAAATCACATAACAACATGAGCTATTCAATAGCCCAAAACAACACACAATACGTGAAGCAAGCCAATCCACAGAGCACAGAGACGCCTCGGACGGAGCGTGTCAGTGAACGTCACTGTTTACTCACAGAAACTGAAGGCGACGGAGACAATTCTAACAATGCCCTGTAACAGCTAGCTTGCACTCAGTTACATTGAATTCCGACACTAATCTTATTTGTAAAAGCGTCACAAGTACTGCTGCCTTATTTCTTGCTCTGTTAGAGAAACAAAACAACATCTACAATTGGCTGCTTTCCCCCCCATCTTTTTAGGGTTCCGTGGTTCTGACAAGGAACCCTTATAGTTTCGTCACGTCCATCTGTCTGTCTGTCCGTCCGAGGTTTTGCTAAGAGACCGTTAGTACTAGAAAGCTGTAATTTTGTAGGAGTGTGTATATCAATTACGCCGACAAAGTGGTAAAATAAAGTTTTGGAAAATATTTTTTTTTAGGGTAGCTCCCCTACATGTGAAGTGGGGATGAATTTTTTTTTTTCGACGTCTACCCCATTTTGTGGGGTATAGTTGAATAGGTCTTCTAAAATGACTTGGGGGTTGCTAAAATTATTTTTCGATTTAATGCTCCATTTACGAAATATAAATAGTATAGCAGTAACAGTCGTTGAACTTGGGTGTCGGATAATTTTGTACAATATAAAATCCTTAGCATTAATCCTTTAAAGTGTCTAACATGACGTAATTGCTTGTTTATAACGGGAAGACTTGCATTGAAAAACAAAATATGAAACAAAAGAACTAAAAACCCATAATAAATTATCATAAGTTTCACAATACTGCCGCTAGATGGCACTGTACCAACGGGTTACGTTTTCATTCGAGTACCTATAGAAGTCACAAACGAACTTTGTTTAATTTTCGAATTAAGTACAATTTTGTGAATTGAAATAATAACTTGGCAGCAATCGTACTCTTATTTTTTAGCTTTAGCAGGAAGAAAGTGGCTATTATTAGTTAATGTCGAATCTGTTTAAATAATTATCTTCGAAAATCAACATTTTGTCATTAGTTTAGTATCGCTATTCGATAGCAGATGGCGTTGTGCCGACGTCACTTTTGTAGATCGCGGTGTTAAGATTTTCTTGCAAGGTATGACCTCCGTGGTTACGTTATGTGTCAAAGTTTTGTTTTACTCCCTTGTCATATATGTTTGTTGTTATTATAACCATTAACTCCTAATGTCTTTACCATTACTTATATTCAGAATAAAGAACAACAGAATCGTTCTATATTGTGATAACGGGCTACTACGGAACCCTACACTGTGCGTGGCCCGACACGCACTTGGCCGGTTTTTTACACATAATCTCCACCGCTACCATCACATTACCTTCAAATGCAACGCTCACTCATCCATGAAGACAAACGCACGTAAAGATACAACATCCATTTAGCTGCAATCTGTATTAACCCTGTATTGACAAACGACCCCTCCTGATTGCAGATAAGAAAAAAGGGAAATGGAACGGGGTTACAGTGTGACAGTTTTCCTCCTATACATATATAAATATTTCTTTATAATTTTATGCCGAAAGATAGGATAGATTTTGTATTTGACGAGGATGTATGTTTTTTTTTACAATATTCTAGCTGGCCTTTTCAGATAAGCGACGACTAGTTTCGGACTAGTCACGATTAGATTTGGAGTAGTTACATCTAGATATGTCAGTTAGCCAGCAACCAGTCTTACCAGTATTACCCAGTAACTGGGTTGAAGAGGTCAGATAGGCAGTCGCTCCATGTAAAATACTGGTATTCAGCTGTATCCGGTTAGACTGGAAGCCCATGATGATGAAGTTAGTTAAAATTTACATAGGTAATAAAAATCTTAAATTCATTAATTCGTTGGCAGACAACGCACAGTTTAAACAGCTGGGTATGAAATTTTGCACTAACGTTCCAAATACATAGCGAAAGTGAGCACTATGGAAGGATTTTTGAAAATTCATCCCCGAAAGGTGTTAGCACATGAAAGTTTGTATGTTCGCCATTTCTGCCGATGGGAAATCCAAGGTCTTGTTCAGAATAAAATCCGCTGGCGTATCCACAAGCATATTACCCGCTTTTCTCCCCATATTTCGCTGTATATGCATGTGTATTTTCACCACACGAACATGTCATCGATTTATTCCTCTTTACTGCCCCGGGCAATTTATTGCTCTTGTTGCGAGCATTATCTTCGTCTTACTTTTACGCACTTTTTGCTGAGTGGGGCAATGTTTGCAGTTTTCTTGGAGGGATGTTGGTGACAGATGGTTGTCAATTCATACTATTCTTGTATTGTTAACTAACTGTGACGGTGGTTTCGCCCGCGGATACTTTGAATATTTTTCGGGATGAAAGGTGTGTATGTCTTTTTCCAAACGAATACAGTCAAGAAACCAATGAGGTTAAGTATTTTAGCATATTTTTAGGGTTCCGTACCTCAAAAGGAAAAAAACGGAACCCTTATAGGATCACTCGTATGTCTGTCTGTCTGTCTGTCCGACTGTCACAGACAATTTGCTCCGAATCTAATGGACCGATTACGTTGAAATTTGGTACACAAACACATACACGCACGTGTAACGTAAATAAATAAATTTTGAATATGGGGGCAACTTTGGGGGCAAATAAGAAAATTTAAAAAAAGTTTTGCAAACTGCACCGTGTGACATATCAAATGAAAGAGCTTACTGTGAGAGTCTCTCATGTATTTTTTTTTATTATTTTAAAATAAACCATTTTAAAATAAGACAAATTGAGAAGTATGGAAGATAAAGATAGTTGCGCCGACCCCAAATAAATTGGGGTCAAGGGCATGAGAATGATAATGATGGATTTAAATAAGTAGGTACATCATGAATGATGCGCTTTAGTGTATGTAGGTAGAAGAGACCAAAATTATACATTATGTTTAAGAAAATTGCGCACGCTTGCCCAGAGCGCCAGAAGAGACTTGTTAAAGGCTGCAGCTCCAAAAAGATGTAAAAATCGGCCAGACTTTATTTAATTGTCTATAATCTGTGTTCCATAATATTGTATCAATGTGTTCTAGCTACAATTAAGTTGCCAATGTGTAATATGTTTTGTGGCTACACATTGATCCCATATTATGGAACAATGAATGTGGTCAATCAAATTAATTTTGTTGGTGTTTACATCTTTTTGAGGCTGACTGTACATCCGAATCAAAAACTGTTCGTTCAGACAAAAGAATTCATCCAACGTTATGCAAAATTCACACAGTAGGTACATCTTTCACTCCAATCGCTGGCGTATCAAAACAAAGTGCACCTACATCTATTTTAAAACAATTGTACTCAAAATAAAACCGACCAATCAGCGCACAGCTCACACCTGCGCGTCGCTTTGTAAAAAGTGAGCCCATTAGGGTTGCCCCGCGTTTTTGTGATATATATTATGTTTGTTCATCTGTTCTTTATGCTTTATGAAAAGGAAATAAAAAAGTAGTGTTCAGGGACTTTTACGTGAAGATTTTTGGTCGTGGTGGAATAATAATCTACATGAAACAATCACACACATACACACACACATGCATCTACATGGAACTTACTACCTGTGTCTTTGTTTCTGTGTAAGCTCATTCCATCTTCGACTGTCTCTGTCACCTCTGACCTAGACTAAAGTCAAGTTGCTCTTGCCCATGTCAAATAAAAAAAAAATATATTTAAATAAAAATAAAATGCATTAGTAAGCGTACCTCTTGAGAAAGGTTGGGTTAGGAATCGGCTATTTATTATTATTAAAAAAAAAAGTTCGTAATAGAATAAATGAATAAGGTTTTAAGGAAAGAAAAGATATAAAAAAAGTTAAAGTGCTTTTTTCTATGGGTTCTATGTATGAATTATTCAAATTTAGATAGGATAACGTCTGTCGGGTGAGCTAGTAGATAATAATCATAATCGCTTATATATAAAAGTGGCAAATTTATAATAAATAACTTAACGATTCAAATAGAGCACAGTTGCTTATTTTCCCGAACTAGGTAGAACCTGTGCTTCAGACAGGTACGTGGTGGAGAGGGAAAATGTGTACGCGCATCTACGTTGTGTGCACGTAAATACACACTTTACTTTTTTTCTTCCAGCCCATATTGCTCATCTGCTGGGCAAAGTAGTTCGCACGATAAAGAGGTGCGCGAAAGGTGTTCCTGGTAGTAGGCCCGGGCCTATCCAGTAACAACATTCCGGCAGTCTAGTCCAGGTTGTCTCATCACGTTTTTCTGGGCCCGTTTAGGCAGCGTCGTTCATTCAGCAGCAGTCGTATTGACGTGCGAAATGTTTATGCTTCGTTGAACACAAGCAGGACCAGTATGCTTTTTCGACTTATTGAGAAAGCAGAAACAGCTCATGTGTCTAATGTGAATATTATTGGCACCGACATCCTTTGAACTTTGAATTTTGCAATGCTTTGTGAGAAATACTTTTACTATTCCTCTTATAAAGGGTGTAAAAAGACGCTTAACAAGAGAGTCACTTATACTCGTCGTCACTGTGATCTTTCTTTTGTACTGAACCATACCTAAATACTTTTACTATTCCTCTTATAAAGGGTGTAAAAAGACGCTTAACAAGAGAGTCACTTATACTCGCCGTCACTGTGATCTTTCTTTTGTACTGAACCATACCTGGGAACCCTGTGGTTACAGAGAAATCGAAAGAAGTTCCAACTTTTTTTAAGAAAACAAGTTAAAAATGTTGTAACTTTAAATATCCCCATAACTCCTATATTGCTGCATGCACCCATAAGCACAATGTTTTACGTACGTTACAATCTGCACTGCCGTAAACAGCAATTATTCACGCAAAAACAAGTCGTTTTAAATAATTTTTTTGACCATTATTACTTAGTTTGATGTACTGAATGGATAGATAACGGCTGCGTGATGGGTCTTCTTACTCCCTGTATTGTCACTTACGAAATATCATTCTCATGTAAATACTCGTCTACTATATATAAACTGGAACGTAAACAACAAGTGACAGCCCTGCCAGCCATTATCGCCATCGTCAAAATGGCGGCACAATTTTATTATATGGTTTTAATTAACGTACGAGTGAGGCAATACGGTACGACGTAATTCGGTTGATAAAGTAATTGTGCTCTTTTTTTTTACAAAACTGTAAAAGGAAAGAAATCTTTAATGAAATATGCAGCTAAGTTGAAATCTTAGAATAGAATACTCTTTATTATGTACCTATACCATATACAGGGTCAAATTAAATTAGCTAGCAAAACTTCGCAGACGTGATGGGTACCGATATGTGCACGACAAAATAAAAATGAAAAAGATTTGATGTTTTTTTTTTTTTGGGACAACCGAACCGCTGGTAGTTTAACAATACTACCAAAAAAAAAAAACAGATTTCTCCACTCATACTTCAGGAGTTGAGAAATCTGTTTTTTTTTTTTTTTGTTTTATCGTGTTTAGATATCGTTACCCATCACGTCTATGAAGATAACGCAAACAAAAAAAAAACTGATTTTTAAACAGACATTTCAACTATACTGCGGTTGATGACCCCAAAAAATCATCAATATAATTATTTTTGCCACATAATTTTTACCCATCACGTCTGCGAAGTTAAGATAGCTAGTTTAATTTGACCCTGTATGTTGGAATTCGAAATCGTGTCATGCCCATGCTTACAATTCGACGTTGAAGAGATTTTTGTCGTGGATCAAGTGTTACCACTGACGTGCAGTTGACTGTACTACTTAATAGTCAATAGCCAATAGTAATTTAAAGATAACAAACATAATGCCCGGGACACATGACGCTAGCTTTTGAAGCTAGGATCGTAAGCTAGTGTCAGTAAGCTAGCAAGCTAGTAACTTTGACTTCGTGTTTAAGTAGCTTCATTTCTAGGCTAGTAAAATAGTGAGAAAGCTAGTAAGCTAGCGTCTCAAGTCTGGATAGTTTTATAGAATGGGGTTCTAGTTTTGAGCTAATAGCGCCCCCCACCACCGATTTTACTATCCGGGCTTGTGTACTAGCCTCGTGTGGCCGGCGAAGACCCGATTGGGTACTAACCCAATCGAATCATTTTACTCTACGGACTAAGTCACCGCAATGATATTAGCTTAAAATTTACTAGCATCGTGTAAACAGCACTAGCTTGTGTCAAGCCAGGATAGAATACAGAGGATCCAGCTTGCTATCCTCGCTTGGAACAACTAGCCTCGTGTATTTCGGGCATTACAGGTCAAGTTCTCGAGTTGAGCTGCACGATTACTGACAAATGCGTGCACTGACTGGACAGGTCCATTCAATCTGTGTGGTTCTTTCCTCAAAAGACCATTTCAGACACCAATCTACATGATCTGACTAAGATTATTTCTGGACTTTAAAAGATACAGTGAGTTTGTTCTAAGCCTTTCTTCTCAGAGTAGTCAGATACGAAACCCCGCCGAACTCATCTAATTTTTTTTTAGTTTATATGATTGACGTGTAAAAGTGTTTGTACAGACGCCAGCACATCAAGCTACCACAATCTGTCAAATTTCTATAATAGATTTTCAACTTTATCGTTCAAGGTTGATTGGGAAAATTTGACAGTTTCGGGTAGCTTGATCTGCTGGCGTCTGTACAAACCTACTTACAGAAATAAAATCACTTATCATTTATCATACTTTTTAGTGCAGTCACAATCAAGTCATAATTTCTATATACTGACGCGGACTGATACCTTGCATATAGTGATCTTTAATCTAAAAAGTATTTTGACTGCCTGGTCTTTTGACAAAAGACCGAAGTCACCATGGTCATCATCAAGGCATCAAGGGAAACCTGGAAGTGGATCCTTACAAAACCATTCGGCTTAAAATAAAATAACTGAGTTACTCAAATAAACCCCCAACAGGTGACGCTCCATCCTACCGTAGTATGAATACATAACAGCTCATACATTTATTCAGGACTTTACGCATTAAGGTTCAATTCCTGAATCCTTGAAGACTGCTTCAATAAAATTTAGGCTTGATAAAAATAATTTACAGAAACTGTTGATTCTATGGAATGTAGCTGAATGCTTTTGATGCTACGGCGCGCGGCGGCGTAGCAAGCCTCATCGTTGCTACGACGACGTAGCTAAAGTCTCCTCGTAGCTGATAACCGATCCGTTACGCATCACGTCAACTCATAAAACGTCTCCCTTTTTCATCCCGTATATTGTAAGAAACATAACGTATTATCACGCCTGTGTTTTGTGAAGGAGTAAGCAGAAGTGTACGTAACGTAGACCGTTTCCCTAGTTATGATTAATTACTACGGTAAGTGAATCCGGAATCCGGGCTGCTACTGAGAATTTCCAAGTGAAAAAACTCAATAACACTCCAAAGAGGTTCGAACATTATTGTATGGGATCTGACATTCCTACGTACTACCTACCGTCCGCCACTGGCGGTCAGTGATGAAACAAGTGTCCATCGATAGAGTAAGTGATTACAAACATTTTTGTTTGTAATCACTTACTCTGTCGATTGATCGATCGCTGGCATCACTGGCAGCCGAAACTAGTTTTTTTTTTTCAAAATGGTGGACGGTATTGTACCTATGCCAACGAGGTTCGATGTTCTTTTGCATCAACAACTCCATATTTAAGTAATAGGTACCAAAAAAAATCTGGACAAATTCTATTTCAAACTCTCCATACAATTTTCATGGAAACGGCTCACAAACGTACCACGCACAAACAAATATCCGTCAAAAACATTATTTCCGAGAACATCGCTTTCAACCACCCACAATTGAGTTAAACCGCCAAACTATATTGTTCTAAACCCAAAAAGTAAATCCGGTTTAAACCGATTACGCCTGCTCCGAACCACCTTTTTCCGGACAAAATCTAATTACGGCCGTATTGTGGTATGGTCGTTGCAAATCGAAAGCGTGCGTCAATCTTTGTAATATGTACCTTATGACAATGACATAAGCCACATGAAAAGCGCGCTCGCGAATTGCAAGGACTATAACTACAAATACATACCGCAGCTTCGCTTGCTATAATTTGATTTAAAATTTGCGTACGACCAAAAGGCTAGATTGTTCCATTAACTGTGGTTTTATCCGCGGTGGAAACTATTTGGCTTTATTAAGCTTAATTATGTCCGTTATTCTCAGCAATTTGATAGTGATATTAAGTTGGGTTATGATTTTAATTGTTTGAGCATTTGTACGAGGTTAATTGAGAGTATCAGCTTTAATGAAGTGACGATTGTGGTTAATTAGTGAGATTGAAAATGGTTTATTGATTGTGTTTTTAACTGATGTCATTGCCGATACTTTTGATGGGAAACAAAAAGTATCATGTTGCTGCGGATTGTCCAAAAGACCTTTCGAGGCTTGCTTGTCAAGATTTCAAATAGACAAATTTAGTTCGCGGACAGCCCTAGCAGGAGTAGGTGTTTATGACCAATACCCATATTAATAATAAAATAAATAATAATAAGGCCTTTGATTCGGTGCCGCATACATGGCTCTTGAGGGTGTTAGAGTTGTACAAAATTGATACAACTCTGAGCACCTTCCTAACGACGTGTATGGGGCAGTGGAGGACGGTCCTTCGCTATCCAGGATGTCGACAAATTCGGGGGAGCGACGAACCTATTAGGATTAAGCGGGGAATATTCCAGGGCGACAGTCTGAGTCCACTGTGGTTTTGTTTAGCCTTGAACCCTCTTAGCACTCTGCTGGAGGGTACAGGGCTGGGCTGTTCTTTGCGGAGAGGGGGTCAGGTAATATCCCACCTGCTTTATATGGATGATTTGAAACTGTTTGCCACCAACAAATTGCAACTGCTGGAGTCACTAAAAGTAACTAAAACTTTTAGTGATTCCATCAGGATGGAATTTGGTGTTGATAAATGTGCAGTCATGCATGTAAGGCGGGGCGGGATTGTGGAATCTGAGGGACTACAACTCTCAGATTCTATAAACCTGAGATCACTCTCCGCAACTGATACCTACAAATACCTGGGTATGTCAGAGGGGTTAGGCATTAAAGGGGCTGACATGAAACAATCGTTGCAGGAACGCTTCTTCGGTCGCCTGAAAAAGGTACTTAATAGTTCTTTGTCAGGCGGCAACAAGGTGCGCGCCTTTAACGGTTGGGTCATGCCGGTCCTGATGTACTCCTTTGGCATACTAAAGTGGACCCAGACGGAACTAGATGCCCTGGATAGGAGAGTCCGGTCATTGCTGACTGCAAACCGGATGCATCACCCACGTTCGTCTGTCATGAGGCTGTACATCCCGCGGAAGTGTGGGGGTCGAGGTTTTTTAAATGCTAAGACCCTCCACAACCGCGAGGTGTGCAGTCTCAGAGAATATTTTCTCAAGGCTAACGTGGGTATGCACCGAGATGTGGTTGCAGTGGACAAGGGACTCACCCCGTTATCCTTGGCTAAAGAGAACTGGCGCAAACCTGTGGTGCTTAGTACCAACGACCGCAAGGAAGTATGGCAAAGCAAGGAGCTTCACGGACGCTTTTTCCGGGCCCTTCATGGGCCCGACGTAGATTTCTTAGCGTCCGTGGCCTGGCTACGCTTCGGTGACCTCTTTGGGGAAACCGAAGGTTCAGTCTGTGCGATTATGGATGAAGTTATGCTAACGAATAACTACCGGAAGTATATAATGAAAGACGGGACGATCGACATATGTCGGGCATGCCATTGTCCCGGTGAGTCTATCAGACATATTACTTCTGGGTGTTCTCGTTTAGCTAACGGCGAGTATTTGCACAGACATAACCAAGTGGCCAGGATTATCCATCAGCAACTTGCTCTGAAATACGGCCTTGTGGACTCTGAGGTACCGTATTACAGGTATGTGCCCGACCCAGTTCTCGAGAATGACCATATCACGTTATACTGGGATCGATCTATTATCACTGACAGGACTATTGTAGCCAATAAGCCTGATATAGTGGTAATAGATCGATCAGTGCGCCGCACAATGATAATCGATGTCACTATCCCGCATGACGAGAACCTCGTGAAGGCTGAGAAGGAGAAACAGTTGAAGTATCTCGACTTAGCCCACGAGGTTGTCGCTATGTGGAATGTGGACTCGGCAATCATTGTGCCGATAGTCGTTACAGTCAATGGCCTTATCGCTAAGAGCCTCGACCAACATCTCAAGAGGCTCTCGTTGGGTGGTTGGGTGAAGGGCTTGATTCAGAAGGCAGTCCTCCTTGATACGGCGCGTATTGTGAGGAGGTTCCTGTCTCTGGGGCCCTAACCACCGGTAGCTTGGACCCTGTTCCCCATGCCGGTGGATTTCTATTTTTTATATTTTTAAATGTTTTTTTTTTTTTAATTCTAATATTTAAAAATATATGTAAAAAAATTGAATAAAGGAAATAAATAATATTTAAATAGAAAAAAACATTGTTTGTGTCTATGGTGGATTACCGTTTGTATTACTCTCCTCAACTCTCCTGTAATAATTTATTTAATAAAACGTTTGTAATTGTAATAACATCATTACGTTTCCTGGTCATCGGCACCAGCGCATCTTACATAACGGTGTGGAACAATAGGACAAATAGAAGCAATGATAGTTAGATACCTACTAAATACATTAACAGTTTCTCAAGAATTCAGAGCACAGTTTGTCTTGGAGAAATCTTGAAAAAGGTAGTCGAAAATAATGTTCAATTCCAAAATAACATAACATCACGCCTGGGAAACAAGGCGAAGAACTAGGCAGAGGTGTACCTATAGTACCTACACCCACATTCCGCCAGTTAAGTTTTAAGTCCCATATAATAAAGGGCGATCCTATTGCCATCAACCAAGCACAAATTCAGATTCCGAACTGCTACTGAGATTTTCCAGATTTAAAAATCCAATAACAGCGTAACTTTACAAAAATTCATAACACCTTTCATAAATAACAGTACAAATAACCCTTTAAAAAAAACTACCCTCAAAACAAAGGAAACTAAACTTTAGTCAAATAAACACGGGCCTCCTTTTCGCCAATCCAACCCAGGGGAGTAGGCTCTTAAGATAACAAAAAATAGTACAATGTAAGGAAAAAAGTTAAATGTAATAATATATTCAAGGATGGCAACCGTGCGGTGTGGTACGGATCGCGTGTGCATTAAGACCTTAGCTGACTGATAAGACGATGTAAGGCTTATATTTTTGGTTTTAGAATAGACGATTTAAAACCCCAATTATACTGATGGTGCTGTTACATGTAACATCATTTGGTTGGGCAAAAAGTCGAGGAGGAACACCTTAACCGCTAAAGGCCGCTTGTCTACCGCCACGTGGACGAGATGAGTGTGTCGAAGTAGCGATACATACATTTTACTATGGCTGCGTCCACCACACGCCGTCACCGGGACGTCAAAATCGGTTTGAATAATATTGTTCCTCCTTGACGTCCAGTTGACGGTGGCGGGTGAACAAACGGTGTAAAGCGTCTATAATATATTGAGAACCAATTTTACCTGAAATTGTCTTTTAATAAGACGAAATTATAGTTAGTAACACAGAGCACGGTGACACCCCGGCGGCCGCTGCTAGAGGCATTGTCAACACGTTTTATTCGTACTGGCACTACAATAAAAATAACGTGTAGAGACTGACGGCTTTTAAGGCAGTTCGTGACAGAAGTTGTGCGCTTAACGCACTTTCGGTGCCACGAACTTTATTAGTACTAGGGTGTTTCGCATATTTCGTGCAAATTCTCAACGATTCCAAATTTCAAATTTATTGATGAATTATTTGGGTTTTTTTTTGCAAATATCATTAGTATATAATTAATCTTTGAACATTTAGTAGTTTCTACTTTCTTTTAATTAGTATCGATAAAATTATAATCATTTATATAATAAAAAGAAACGAGGGTAAACGAACGGAATGAGGAAGAAGGTAATGAGGTTTGAATACTTTGTCCAGTTTTTTTTTCAAAAATATCACAATTACAAATCTAATACATGTACTAAACTTCGAAGGTAATCATTAAAATTGATAAAAAGCTACGTAATAAATGAAATCATATATACTCACTTTCTAATACGGACGATAGGAAAGAGAACGAATCCAGAATAATCACCTCCCGCGACACTTAACACGAAAATATTTTTTTCCACGAGCAAGCATGCAGACGCTACGAACGTTTGCTGCCAGACTGAGACGTGCGCGGAGCTAAACATGGCAGCAGAGTAGCATTTAAGGTCTAGCGCAAACTACAATATAGATTTCTTCTCATAACGAAGGTAATCAGAAAAAAATTGAAAAAAATATTTACCAGATATAATTTCAATATATTTAAAAGATACCATTATTTAATTTAGACGTAAACGTTGCGTTTATTAATATACTACATTTATATAGTTATAATTTTTCTATTTACTTCGTTTTATTCGGATAAAATACAAATGTATTAAGGATAGTAGTAAATGGACAACGACGGAAATGAGAATAAGTAAAGTTTTTAATTTATATTTAACTAATTACGTTAATTTATACAGTCAATCTTACATGCATGCAAGCATAACTCTATTACATTTAGTTTTCTGTGGAAAAAATTTAGAAGTTTATTGAATAAACATTTTTTTTCTTACTGGACTTGTAATATGCACGAAAAAAGAGAAACACCCACTACCGGCGGTTTTTTTCTTGGGGTTCATAGATCGTTGGCCTCAAGTAGTCGTAAGCGCGAAAGCTGAACGAGGGTCCAGCCTGATCCCTTATTCAGGCAGAAATATTGAAAAATTCTCAATCCAGAGTCTGAATTTGTGCACGGCTAATGGCAATAGGAATAGGCTCGCTTCCAATGACTAATAATAGCAGGCCAAATCATAATTCTCCTGCCCTTAACTCAATCTATTTGGGGTCGGCGCAATATGTCTTTTTCTTCCATACTTCTCTATTAGTCGTCATCTCGGTATTCACTCACTTTCTCGCCATATCATTTTTCACACAGACCATCCAACGTTTCTTGGTCTTCGACTACTCGTGTATTCAAACTCAACTTTCATGACGACATTTCCCCTATTCCTCCGCCCTACATAGTATTACATGCCCACACTATGACAATCGATTTTTCAGTCACCGCCGGTGTCACTTTCAGACTTCCTATAGAAGGCAAAATGTGGTGTAAAACCAAAAACACCTCTATTTTCGTTGAATATAGGCGATATGTTAAGTATTCTAGTTCACCGAACGCGAAAGCTTTCGTATCGTATCGTGATCGTTACGTCTCGTGTAAGGAGCATCACGTTATAGTTTATTTCTGGGTTGAATACCGCGGTCCCAATAAAACGTTTACTGAAGATTTTCATCTCCAAATTTTACTGTCAGTTTTTATTGAACGATAAGACATAAATTTGAGTTTGGTGAAGCCACATTAGTCTTCGTTGTGATAAAATGATGGAAGACAATGCTATGAGTAGATTTTGGAAACTCCGTAAAGGTAGAGAATATTATATAAATGTTTCCCCACAGGGCTTTTGTAACATGAACGTCGTTGTACTATCATACAAAACCTTCTCGCAGCTGAACGTGTTACAGCAGTGGTTTTCAACCTTATTTTTACTAGGAACCACTTTGAGTTCTTTGTTGTTAGCAGGGACCGTAATGTTCAAGAAAAATAAACTGTTTCATGAATGAACGAAATGTACCGACCCCAGCGTGGTTTGACCAGACACGATTACTCGAATGAACCCAGAGATTCATACTAGCCCCTAGAGCCTCATGTTTCATGGGGCTACAGAGACCATTGCATATCAAAGAGTACATTGGGGGGCGCAATAATAGTAGGGATGGCGTGCCCTTAGGATATGAAAGGATTACTAGAGCCGTACCGGATATGTATTCTAAAGTAGGCAATGGAATTTTATCTATGGATAGGCACATTTTAACATAAAAAAATAAACTTTAATCAAAACTTTTAACATATTCATTAAACTCAAAATAACATGCATTAACAGTACTGTTGAACATAGAAAACACAACATTTTTCGTTTAAAATTAAAATTCGGTTTGCATCAATGTAACTTTTGAGCTTGCATCTTCTGTTCACTATACTATACTATACCCATTGATAGGCAACCCTCTGTTTTCTTTAAAACCATATCAATAAAATCTGATCTCAAGTCAATTAATTTTATTGGCAGTTCATAAATCAATCAAAAAAGCTAATATGAGATTTCCCTCATCAAATACACTTATCAGGCTACTATAAACCAGGGAAAGCCAAAGATTGTAATGTTACATGTGGTTTCTCCTGCTAACTCCACCCATATAGGCCCAAACATGCTAACTACCTTTCCCAAATAACCGTAACTTCACCCAAGTAAATACCATTTCCTTGTTAATACGGTTTTCGATTACGACCGTCATTACTGTTATCTTGTGTCTCAAGATTGTGATTAAACGTTTTTAAATGGTTACGATATTTGGTGTTACGGTATTCAGCAGATACGGTTATTAGAACAATGTTTGTATGCGATATAGTTTAGGCATCATCTCCATCATAAAGGGTGATTTAGAGGTGTTTGGTCATGTTAGTGTTATATGGTTAAGATTGGTGGTGATGGGCCTTTTCAATATGTCGGACATATTGTTAAGTAAGATATTAAGGTAACTCAAAATCGAGTAGAGACGAAGATGTAATAATAATAATAATCAGTCTGTGTTGTCCCACTGCAGGGCTAAGGCATCCATTTCCTTTTTCCACTCAAGTCGATCCTGAACCAATAAGGACCAATCCCTCCTATAAGCGTCAAGTTCGTCCCGCCATCTGGGTCTTCCGCGAAGAAGAACCATCAAGGTTCTTCTTCGCTAACTTTTATAGCAACTATACCTATTTAAATTCAGAATTTGATTACTTATCAAGTTTTGAAACAACCAACTCAATGTCATACATGACTAGGTTTAAATTCCATTAAAACTAAATTTTTGGACCTTTTTGTTTTTGGGTCATTCAAAAATGAACTCTAAATTAATAAGGTTTATGTAGATAGTTGGTGACGAAATTTTCTGTGATTTAGATTTAATTAAAGTACGTATAGTTGCTCAGTCTTTTTTTAGCAAAAAATCACCACCATAGCCCGTAAACTTTGACATTCGTACTTTTTCATAGTTTGTTATGTTACCTATTGCTAATAGAACGAACAGCCCGCGGTGTTTGTGTGCCAAACGGTTTAAGAACATGACTTTTCTTTCTAGATCTTGTTAAACCATTGCGACATTACGAAACGACGAAATCGCAAGTCCCGTCGAACTTCCAATATTTAACAATTTTCACATCTCACACCTCAGAAAACACACAATGGGCAAAACTGACAACACTTTTATCGATGTCCAAAGAATTCCTCCCATTTAACAAGCACAAGGTTGCACAAAACGGATCTGTTTCGGCTCGTGGACGCGTAACTCAATCGCGTTACAAGAAGATAGGGACAGAAGAACCAATAAGCGTGATGCATGTTGTGGCGATGGAAGGCATTCGTTCAATTTTTGTTCTGGACCGGCTTTGAACAGGACAGACAGATGGACAGTAACATCCTTTATCTTTCCATTTTCTACTAATAACAATATCAGTTATATTTTATCCTCGGACAAATTAATAAAATTAATAAAGAACAAAAATATGAGCAAGTCTGGCAAGTTTTGTTTATTCGTAAATTATCTCGTCAGAATATGAAGGAAATACGCGATTAAGACTGTAAGCCTTCTGTCTCCACTTTACAATGTCCGTATGTCGGGATAGCTGATACAGCTTGTGCCGAACGGATTTCATTCAGCGAACAAAAAAAAAAAAGATTATCTGATAGTCCGTTTTGGAAGCCTTTGTGGCCGCCATCTTTTATGTGGCTGATCAGAAATGATGAGCCCTTTGTCATCATGACCTATTATTTATTTGAAGGATTTGTAGGATTCTTGTGTTTTTGAACCGATAACTAAGGGAGCGCTACAAACTGTTCCACCGAACCGCACTTACAGAAATTTTGTTTCAGTGCTTTTAGTGGAACAGCTTAAGGTGCCGTTCGGTCATGTACCGTTGAAATCAGTGCTCTGAGTGCTCTCAAGGAAACTGTGCAAAGAGACATTGGAATAGTTTCGATTTGCGCATCACAGTTTTTTTTATAGTTACCATTGCGGAAATTTGCGGTGAAACATATTTCGATCTTATAACTATGTTCTATAATAATGATGTTCAAAAGTGGTTAATCGCAAATGTCCGCGGTGGTATCTACAAAGCTCGTGCCCACGTGTAGGGACAAAACACATGGTCGCATCGTGGCACGTTGTTACAGATTTTTTATTTACCGTTTGCACCTAAACAAATTGTAAAGACAAGTTATCAATAAAAAAGCCGGCCAAGTGCGTGTCGGACCACGCACAATGAAGGGTTCCGTAGCTGGAATGAATATATCCCAAGAACAAACTTAACATTGTAGTTGAAAAACATGTTCTCCCATACATTCTAACTGCAAATGTAAGTTTGCACGCACGATATTGAGAGATTTACCATGATTGTTATTTTAAGACCATAGATTTCTTATAAGTTTTCCTGTAATCTATAAGTTCCTATAGAACTATTTTCTGTATCTTTTTCAAAATTTTAGGCTTAGGAGTTTCGGAGACAAGGCGGGAATGGTCAATTTTCGTCTATTTTCTTAAATAACTTTAAAACAGTTTATTTTAAAATTATTACAAAAAAATATTTGAGACCCTCACAGTAACCCCCTTTCATTTGAAATATCGCACAAGTTTGCAAATATATTTTTTTTATTTTTCTTATTTGCCCCCCAAAATTGACTCCCATATTCAAAATTCATTAATTTACATTACACGTCCGCGTTTGGGTCACAGAAATACATACGTGTACCAGGTTTCAACTTAATCGGTCCATTAGTTTCGGAGCAAATTGGCTGTGACAGACGGACAGACAGACACAGAGTGATCCTATAAGGGTTCCGTTTTTCCTTTTGATGTACAGAACCCTAAAAATAGTTATCTAAACCTGCCTGTAAAAACGTCTGTCGGTCGCAACGTGCCACCATGATGCGACTTCGTATCGCATGTGCTTTGGCCCTAAGGAAGGAGTATCATGAACTTTGTCCGAAAGCATACGTCGAAAAAATTTAATATGGTAATTTTTTAAGGTGGGTTTGCTCTTGACCAAACTCAATTGCAATTTGGCCATAAGTAGAGTAAACCATAATGAAATTCAGCCGCATCTAGTTTGAAAATTAATCTTCTAAGTTAACTAACATGATAGGTAATTACACAGACATACCATATTTATTAAGCGCTTATAAACGTCTACTTTGATGAATTAAAGAGATTTAACTCCAACCACAAAGTAAATAACCGTAATTCACTCAAAAACACACATTTCCTACAAATGTCTTCTCAGTAACTCACAATTTACGAGGCTGTTAAATTATCAAAATAACTAATGTAACAAGGTTATAAATAATACGATAATATCGTAACTACAGTGATAACGAACGTTTAATTCTCGACAATTGTAATATTACATCACCTTAATGGTCCCGGCTGTTAAGGGGCTGGTTAAGGCGGGTTTACACCGCTAAGCGACGCGGCATACTTTCGTGCTTTCGGTAAGTATGTACCGATGCGCTAGAGCGCCTTGATTTAAAAAAGACGGCCAATTTTATCAGTTAAGTTACACAACATATCAACGACATATTGTGTGATTGTGTGTAGCACGCAGCGAAATCCATACGAATTTTATGAATGCGACAGTGTCTCAAAACAGTGAAAGAAAACATCGTGAGGAAATCGGCATGTCCTAGAACCGAAAGTTCTAAGACTATATCTAAGACATCTGCCAATCCGCACTGGGCCCGCGACTTCGGCCCACTCCCTCTCACGAAGAGGAGGCCTGTGTCCTAGCAGTGGCAACATAGTAGGCAGACCATGGTATTATGCTCCGCATGTCGGTTTGTTTGTCAATTTTCGCTGAACCGATTTTAATAAAATTTAGAATGGATATGACCATCATCATCATCTTCCTGCCCTTATCCCATGTTACTTGGGGTCGGCGCAACACGTTTTCTTCTTCCATTCTCCCCTGTCAACCGTCACACTATCATTCACTCCCTTCTCTTTCATATCATTCTTCACACAATCCATCCATCTCTTCTTCGGCCAAAATTACGAAATTATGAGACGTCAGGAAACTTAATTTATTAAACGGACTGCATTAACCTTTGCAAACAACACGCCTTAAAAATATTAAATTAAACTGAGCACTTTGTATTTGGTACACTCCTTAACACAACCCAATTCGTGCTATCCCCTGGCTATGTCAAAATGTTATCCCAAAGGAATAATGTCAGGCAAATTCGTGATAAAAATATTAAATGATAAAGTGAACGAACAAATGTAGGTAACGGGAACACAATTTTAGATTCCCTCGTGTAAATGTCCTTGTGAACGACAAATTGGTACCGAAATCATTTGGGTGGTTTGGCATTTCCTTAAACTTTCAGAAAATATGTGAATGTCAGTTTCGGTACATACCTAAAGCTCGAATTATTATTATGAATGTTGACAGGTGTTTTAAGTAGAATTTTTGAGGAAAAGAGGATGATGACCGTCATTTATGGCATACCTTTTCTTGTCTGAGCTACACATACTATAGGTATGTCTATATGTATGTATACTATAGATAGGCCATACCAAGATGAAACGATTAAATGATGGAACAAAGGCTACATTAATATTCTATGATCCCTTACAAAATATAATTTATATTTAAAACAAAGACAGGCCAGCTGGCATGCTTGGTTAAGATACCGCCTATCACGTCGTAGGTCGTGGGTTCGATTCCCACCCAGGACAAACATTTGTGTGCATGAACATGTCTGTTTGTCCTGAGTCTGGGTGTAATTATATATATAAGTATTTACAAAAAAAAAAAATAGTATACCTATGTAGTATATCAGTTATCTGGTTTCCATAGTACATGCTCCGCTTAGTTTGGGATTAGATGACCGTGTGTGAAATGTCCCAAGATATTACATTATATTATATATATTTTTATATTATATATATTTTTATATTATATAATTATTAATGAATGATGAGTTCATCAAAAATATTTCAAACGTACGACTACTGATCACACTCGACTATCCGTAATTGTTAACTATCCGTTCCCATCCCAAACAACGATCGCACTACCACTCGTAATTCGTAGTAATCCGTTTGTAATGTAAACGTACCTTAACCATTCCAATGGTTTAAGGATCATCGCAGAGGAAGCTGCAAAATGCTCGAGGATGCCCTATCCTGTCAAGTCAAAATATGCGCGAGCATGCTCGAATACACACACACGGATACAATAAAAAATCAGTAAATAAGAGGGAGTCTGAAAGTGGCACCGGTGACTGAAAAGTTATACGTAATTTATATACAATAAATGATTGACTGATTGTTTGATGATTGAAGTTGTGTGAAAATCGGATGTCATGGTATGGGCATGTAATGCGGAGGATTGAAGAAAATGTCGTGAGGAAAGTGTTGAGAATGAATGTGGATGGCTATAAGAGTAGGAGAAGACCAAAGAAACGATTGATGGCCTGTGTGAAAGATGGTATGTCGAGAAAGGGAGTGACTACTAAGATGACGACTAATAGAGAAGTATGGAAGAAAAAGACAACTTGCGCCGTCCCCAAATAAATTGGGATAAGGCAGCAGAATGATGCTCGAACACACGCCATGAGGAAACATCTCATGCACGCTATTATGAGCTCTTATTAAGTTGCGATATTATCAATGAGCATCTCGAGCATTTGGCGGCTCTGTCTGCGTTGACCCTAAGTTCTCTGTAGGGATAATAAGGATTATTTTAAGGTAAACTGTTGAAGGTTTAATTCTCATTGTTAGACAAAAGGTACCTAAGGTTAAGATAATATTTACATATCTTATCACCTGCCAAGATAAGTTGGGGACTGTAGTTACAGTTTTGTGTATTTAGGTTTTTAAATTAGGGTTTTTGGGAAGCGCTTTTGTTTAACTTTTAAGACGTGACTGGAGTCTTTTATATAACGTTAACACGTTATGTGCGGCCAACGCGCATGCGCGATTTTCGAACGTTCGCCATGTGCTGGCGGCGCTTATGCGCGTCCATACAACTTCCTTCGAGTGCGGCGCGCCGCACCTGTGGGTTTTTTGTGCATCTCTATTGTTATTGGCGTAATTGTTTTATGACTCATAAAACTCGAAAATTTTCAAACACACATAAGCGTCTTGCCGCACTTGGGACAAGTTTGTATCATAAAGCAGCATTTGGAACAAATTCGCAAATAATTCAGCAGTTAATGTGTTAATGCGTAGTTCTGGGAGATATCATCAAGTATTTGATGAAAATGTAAGCAAATTGGTAAGACAACGTACCTGTGGATGTCTGGATGATGTGAATATTTTAGATTATGTTTATATTACATAGTGTAATTAATTTATAAAGTTATGTCTAACACGGATAAAAAACTGAGAATCACGCAATAACTATCAACCGTATTTTTATGAAACCTTCATCGGTTTTCTTACCAGTACTATTCCAGTATTTTCCACGACTATACTTACTACCCCCGAAAACAGGAGCCATTTTTCTATAATGAAGTCAGTACGTACCTGAAAAAAGAAAAACAAAGAAATTAGGAACATTCTAGAACAAAGAACATTTATTTTGATAGCACTTTTACGCAAAAGTGTTTGGAATATTTTGTGTAAAAACGTTGTGTTTTTAGGATGTCGTAAGTTATTTTTTATAAGGTTTGGACACGAAAGCACTTATGAAGACCGACGTTCCTTCGTCATTTTTCTCGTAGGTATTGTGAACTAAGTATCTGAACAGTTTTGTTGTTATCCTTGGAGTAGGTACTGTTCATAAATAAAGCTTTGCCAAAACAAAAGGTGTCTAGATTGTGAGATATGTCTTGGATAGACTTTTATATAACATCACGCCTGATTTTCTCGCAATGCTAGGCAGAGGTGTAGATACCTTTGCCTATAATGGTATACCCACATTTCGGCAGTTATGTTTAAGACCCATGTAATAGGGGGCGGTTATCACAAATCAAGACTCCGGACAATGCCCGACTCGGGAATCTTACCCAGGACCTCATGCGCTAGTAGCGCTTGCGACTACTACACCAACGAAGCAGTTGAGGCAGTGAAAAGAAATTTATATTATCAAGAAATCAAAAATCGCCAGCACCCAAGAAAATTACTTAGAGCAGGTTTTTTGATCCGTAGTTAACTCAACCAATGGTTATAACAACTAATGATTGAATTTTCGCTAAATGTGAACGGCTAAACATGAATGTATTCATGTTAACTCATTCATGTTAAACAATAGTGACTAATGGCATTTTTGCAAACACATTGAGCCAAAATTCTACCATTACTTACTATGTTTAACCATTGGTTGAGTTAACTAGGGTTCAATAAACCGGCCCTTATAGGTAGGTAGGAAATCTCGAAATAAGAATTAAAACTTAATTTCTATGATTCCTCCACTTAAACATAACTACTAAGTAAAGCCACATCTGTCCTAAAGGCAGTCTACACAAGTGAGTCGCTGTGAAGATAACAAGCAACAGAACGGTAACATAGTTCAAACATAACGACACCGAGGTTTGGGGCTCGCTTAATTAAACGGACCTCTTGCGTATAGAGATGCTGGATGTGATCATGTGACTACAATAGCTGGGTTGGTTTCGGTGGCTATATATGGACTCAAAGCTATGATAACGGCAATCATACGGCAGTCAAGTTATTTAGCTCAGCTTAGCTAAAAAAGCCGACAAAAGGATCAATGTGAATCGACATTGAAGTGGAAGTGGGGTCTATTGAAAGACCGATTGCCATTAGATCAAAGGAATCTTAGAGTCGAGACTACGAATCAGTAAATGAAGCACGCTAGGTTTCGCTACGAACGCAAGATAGACTAAAATTCTGAAGAACATGGCGGACCAGACTAGATGCGACAGGCTAAAACAGAGGTTGAGTGCAATTTTAAAGAAGCTGCCCGTCCAGCACTGGATTTGAATGATTTTAAGATGTTTCCATTCAGATACGTCCTCTCTTCTAACGTCCTCAGCGCGTCACTTCCATTAACCATAAATCTGTGAGTTGGACCAGGGTTGCAATTTGCTTCGACTACAAAAGGGTTGTGTGACGTGGAACGAACGTCATTTTGATACAAGCAGTGCTCCAGGGCTTGGTAATTGTGGAGTTGTTAAGTTATGGTCGCGAGTTTAGGAGGTTATGGGGACAGAATATGAAGAGTTTATTAGTTTATTTCTCATGGAGAGAGAGAAAGAGTACTTAAATGCTTTGAAGGACACTAAACGAGACACAATAGAAGTTGTATTGTTAATTACTGATATAGCCTTTCAAGTGTTCTTCAAAGCATTATAAACTTTATTCCAAGAAAAAATAGGTATATTATGTACCTCACGTTGGGCCTATTTTTCGCAGCCGTGAGGCACACATTTATATTTTTTTTTTTTTTTTGAGTTAAGTTTTTTTTTATACTTATTGTGTGGACTGACATGACTGTGAAATATATTCTTTCTTTATTATTTCCATAGACTTCACTCACGAGCCAGTTCTACAGTCCTAGTATATGGTCCTATATATTATTGAACGGGAAGTCATGATTCCGCCTCAATATTGTACAGGAGTTGGCGGTAGAATCAACGGCGTATAGTCTCGCTAAATAAAGACTACATTTTACTGTTATTGTAAGAACCATGTTCAAAATCGTTCAGTTCTAAGTCTTATATATACATTTTCGAGCTTTCAAAACTCAACCGTGGCGCCAACATGCCTCGACTATCGAATACTACACAAAACCCTCAACACCACACAACAAACAAATCTCACAACCTCAGTTTATTTCACAAACAAACGAGCATCACAAAAATAGCTCCAATCGGTTAGTTCCATTTGTAATAGCGTAGTACAAACCGACAAGCCAAACGGCTAATACTAATAAACATATCAGAAAAATACTTGGCGACAATGGCGACCATTACTTTTTGACTAAAAATAAATATCTAAGTTACTGTCAATAAAGATTGGGGTCGTGGCCTGGTAATGGGTTTCTTTAATACTGTAAGTCCTTTGTGGTTCTTAGTTTTTCGTCAAGGTTAGGATTTTTGAGGTTTCTCTTTTCGTGATGTTAGCGTTATTCGTGCCATGTAGATGTAATACGGTTGCTTTTGGGTTGCTACCATTGACAAGTCTGTCAAAATCACAGTGATCTTTATATTCGTTGCAATAAAGTTGTTATTGGGTTGCTGCTGTCAGAGCTGTCAGAGGTATAATAAAAATAAACGGCTGCACTTTGATCTTCATACATTCAGTCTCGTTTCGTAAAATTTTGAGAATGCGTGTATTCATGAAAATTTGCCAATTTCTAGCACACACTATACACATTACAAAATACAAAATTCTAAAAAAACTTCCAACTCCTAGTCTTTTTTCCGCCTAAACAAAAGCCATGTGTGCATATCAGTATCATCGCGACCTCCATCAGGCGCGTTGATGAAAGAGCGCCCTAATTAGTGACCGTGTTCACTGCGGCACTGCAATTAACGGCCGTGGCCGAGGTATACGGTGGAGTTTTCTTTATCGTTGAGATAAAGAGATGGGGTTGATAGTGGAGTAGGAACATGCATTAAATTAATAATAATAAAAAAAATAAAAATGCATTTGTTGGCATTACAATTATAACAAGTAAAATTTTAAATTAAAAAAACCCCAACATAAAGAACAATGGCAGATTTTGGTCTGGACTATTTTTTTGGCATCCATAGATTTCATTTATATGAATCAAATTTAAATAATTTTCTACGATTTTTCAATTATTCACTCCTTCTCGTAAAGGCCGGAGTTATTTTATGTTTTTAAAAGCTTATCAAATGATGTTCGAATTAGGTGCATTCGAAATGTTACCATTAAAATAGTGGTGTGAGTACAAATGCAATTTATTTGTATCAATAATATTAAACGAATGTTCGATATAATCGACCGATCGATCGACACATGTAGTTGGTTTTGTTTTTAACATAATTATTGAAATACTCTATTCTTTCGTCTTTAATCCACCGACATCTTTGAGGAAATGCTTCTACTTTTAAATCCAATTAATAATGGATCAAAATATCACAGGATCGTTTCTTAAGAAAACCGAATCGCAACGTGCAACACTACTTTTGTCTTTGACAGTGACATATTGTCTATGGTTGTCTGTCAAGACGCTACACATATCCCGACACATATCACGGAAACAATATTATGTGTACATTGTGATTGAAAATAATATTCCTGGCAGAACCGGCATAGTTGAATATAATTATTAGAATCAGTAATACAACTCCTTAAGTTAGTATAATCCTCAAATGTCCGTAGTTGTTTAGTTGGCCGGCGCACTGTAGGCTGCTGCGCACACACTATGACTTTAGTGTGGTATCTAGGATGGGCCAGACATCAAGGATATATCTCAGCACCAGCAGGTTTTCTTGATGAGATAATAATACGAGAGGAGGAATAAAATAAATATGATTAACAAAATGTGTTTTTTATTTGACCTAACATTAGGTATACACCCTCAGTTTTAGTGTTTACGGGGGCAAGAGCATTTTTTGAAAAAATATGCGCCCAGCTTTCGTAAACATATTACAATTGAGTACCTACTACTCTATACCGAAGGTTAGAATTTATTTGGGTTTTTCTCATTTTATCCGTAAATACTCATATCCTCAGTTCGACCACACCACATTATCAATTTCTTTATGATTTAATTTCAATCTGCGATAATTTATAGATAAATTGTTGTTTGACGTTCATTCATAACCTACAAATTCAAACACCGAAATCTTTTTGTACCGGCTTTCCCAAACAAAAATAGTCTCATTTATAGATTCTGGAGCTAACGCCAAATCTTTTAACATATTTTTCATTACTGGACGCTTCAATTTGATCCCAGACAATTCTTTGTATGGAGACCTGCCATTGTTCTTTACTCTCATTTATTTTTGTTAATCCATCATCAGACGCTCAGTACCGTCTGTCTATTACCTATTTATTGAGACTATTCCAATGAGCCCAAACACGATACCTCTGCTGTAAGTTGGTGAGTGAGTTGGGTATCCTGTAAATTGCGTTTTGCGTGAATGTGACGCATATTTTCCCCAAACTTGTTCTTTGTTTTATTTTGTTATTTTATTTCTTTGCGCCATGTTTATCGCAAATAAACGTATTTTCTTTCTTCTTTCTTTCTTTCTAAATTCCAGGTAATGCTGCAGCATCAGTTCAAGGTTACTTACTATGTTATTCTAATTACATTGAAGTAACAGAATACCAAATTTCAACTCAATCAGACCCGTGGAAGAAGCTCACATCCATTCATCAACTAGAAAAGATCTGATAATCTTCACATAAAGTCTTCACATAAGATGGCTACACACGTAACTGCAAGCATGACAAGCCTGCATGAACAATCATTATGTACAAGCGTGCTTGAGCGTCTGTATGCTGATTTTGTGCAAGCGGCATGAAGATTGATAGAATTTTCATTGTGCGGCTTGATCAAGCCACACTTGTGCAACAAGCATGATTGAACGTGTGTATGCAGGTTAAGCTTGCGCAATCATACGCACGCCAGTTGCACACAATTATTGCACCTAACGCAAGCGCATCGTCGTCGTCGTCCATCGCAATATTTCAAGCAAAACTGATGCTGCTCCAGCTTGGTTGTACAGAGTGTAGCCTGTAGGGAAGTTGTGCACGCTTGCTTAAAATGATTATTCATGCAGGCTTGTCATGCTTGCAGTTACGTGTTACGTTGCGTTTACATTACCTTTAGAGTAGAGAAAGAGCAAAGATAAATGGGTAGATTGTGTGAAAGATGATATGGCTAGAAAGATGGTGATCACCGAGATGACGGCTAACACAGAAATATCCAAATAATTTGGGGTGATGAGGGCAGCAGGGTGATGAATGGTCAGTACCGGTATAAACCATAATACAAAAACCTACCATTCCTTCAAAAACTATTATTCCACAAGCCTTAAAACGTAATTTAATTAACTAGGTATTTCCCAGAGTCCTATGAAACCGATCCGTAATTTCGCAGGACGTAAAACAAGTTGCCCTTAATATGACGTCAGTGGGCCTAACTCAGTGGGGAATAGTGACAATTATTTCAAACTAAACAACCTACTCGACTTCGCACGGGTGCAATTTTGAAAAAAAAGGTGAAAAATGTCAAGCAAACATTGCTTATAAAGAAATTCTATAATCAAAGGCTAGATGACTAATCGTTACAATAACGAATAACGTAACGAATAAGAAGAAAAATACGAATACAAAGTGTAAGTAAAAGCCCTTCGCAAACTAACATGGTGCATTCAGTTCCTTATTTTGAATAATATTTCTCGGGATTTTTTTACCGTCTTTTTTTTTCAGTTACTATTCCTTTATTTCAATATAAAATTACATTCTCTGTACGCAGCCCTCCATTTGTGTAAATAAAACAGCTAAAATAAAATCTGCAATGATGGATGTTGAAATACTCTAACGAACGACGCGTGAAATCAGCTGTTCACTTTCTGCCTAGCTACTGAGTTCATCGAACTCACCGCATACCTGTTACCTACCCCTCCCAACCAGTAACAGACGCTCTGATTTGTGCACAAAAACACATAGAAATCAGGTTTATTGGATTCCCAGACCGTTCCTGAAATAATTTCATATGCCGATCATCTCAGTAACATTTTTTTTCGAAATACAGTTATTTGTCTGCCTTTGTATCTTATAGTTTAAACAGGACAAATATTTTTCTTTTCTCTATTTCAATATTTCTGTAGATACGTCCTTTTTCGGTAGTATCAGTCTGCGGAGGACTGTCCCTTACACCCTGTATACAAATAATAATCAACACTACCCCTAACAAATCAAAAGTATTTTGTGCAGTCGCGCTGAAAAGCGCGGTTGGTTGGGTCGCACTGAAAAGCACGTAGCGTTCGGTAAAAAATTATCTAAATGATGGTGAAAGCCTCATCAAAATCCGTCGACAGACAGACGACGCGGAAAGCGACTTTGTTTTATACTACCTACAGATGCAGTGGGCGTCTCTTTTAATTTGTTACTTTAATTAAATATCTTTCTGTTTTATATTGAGGTTTGACCTTTGTAATTTTTTTGTTGAAGTTATCAAACTCAAAGCATTTATTTCAATAAGTCCGTCAGACAGTAAGATGGAGCTTGTTACCCATTTTAAGGCGTAGTAGATTCCTATGGAGAAGAACAGGCAAGAAACTCCATGGACACTCTTAAATCAAAATATTGTTTGTACCATGCCATCTACATAGGAATCGGAGTGACCTAATACCATTATTATGATGGTATTAGGTCTGTCACATAACTTATGAACTTGACTTGCGTTACGTGAGACAATTCATGCAAACTCATCGAAGTTTAGTTAGTACGGTGCCTGTAAAGATATTTATTTGTAGGATATGGTACAACGGTGGTATGTTCAAAACACATCCGCCGCTAAAAGCCACATTACCCATGAATATGAGTTTTAAGTTTCACATACTGATATTGCAACATGTTCACCAGTAATTATTACCCTGTACGTCTGAATCCTGATGATGATGACATTGCAAGCTCTACGCAACTATTTAAGAGTCTACTAAGAATATCATCGACAACCAACACTTTAAAGCCCGTTCCTAAAAAAAATGACCAGCAAATTCACGAACCATAGTAGTTATTACGACCAGCAGTAGCAATTACCAAACACTGCGTACATATACGTTTCGTTATCCAGCAAATTGCCACGTGGCGTAGTTTGTGAATCACTTGGATCCACGTTATTGGAACATTTCGGGTTAAAACACACGAATTATATTACGAGGGTTCTGGATTACAATTACGCGTGGCTACTACTTTTAATTGGAAATTTGAATTTCAGTGTGATACTGAGAACTTCTGAACAGAAAATGTGTTTTTTGGTAAAGACTTGTCAACTTCTGGATCAAAGTCTGCGTGCTTATAACAGCAGAAATAGGCAGGTATATACATATGTTGGTTAAACTACAGACCATCTCGTTCTCAAGAAGATATTTTATCATCATCATCCACAAACTTTCGTCATACTGCAGAGCGTACTAGCGCGCATTGATGTCAACGTTCCCTAATTTTCGACAATCATGCAAATCGTCCAAATCTTCCCTTCGGTCTGCTAGTCCTTTGTAGTATCGCTCAAAAATTACAATAATTTACACTGCTGCAGTAAGCACCCTTAACTTAACCAAAGATCTTAAACCCAAGGCCTTAACGCAGAAACATAACTCCCCAAGACAATTCCAACATTTAATAGCTTCAAATATACAGCTCCATAACCACACCACATACACCATTTATGCCATAAATCCCTACAAACAAGGACAATGCTGTTCTCCTTGTAGTCGACCGTGAATGCACGCATGCTATATTAAATTCTTGAACGTTATCCGACGTTATGAGTGCATGTAATATAAAGGATGATATGATATGAGCCTACGAGAATGGATGTTAGAACTGTGGCCTAGTTTTCAACGGGAATATAAGTTAGGAGAGGGATTAGCATTGACCTGGATTTGTGGAAGGAATTTTCTGTTGTTAAACCTTACGTCAACTAATATGATTGCCTGATAGATGTTGTTATTTAACAATCGACTTCTGAACTGAGAATTTCAAGTTGAGAATTTGTCAAATTCTAGCATTGATTCTTTCAATGTAACCCACGGAATTCAAAATTTCTTACGTTTTTTTGCAAATAAATGAATTTCGCGGGCCACATGAAACCGAGTGTTAGTCAATTAGTATCATAAACTAACATGAGATTAGGTAACAGATTTTATTGTTAATCTTTGAAAACTAGCCTATCGCAGTTTCCTGTTTTCAACCTGCATCCTATTTTAGAAACTAAAAACAAAGAAGTACAAAACTTTAAGAACAGTGTAAGTACATCGATGGCTATACCAATAAATTATAAATGATATTAATGTATGTAAATTGGTTTGAACAAACAGATACTCAGAGGGCATAACGTCCGAACATTCGGTCTTTCTCAGAAAATTATTTATTTACGAAAACGTAACATGGAAAGTCCAACGTCGATTTAAAGTTACAACTTAAACTTAGAAGCTCTAAAAGTAGCCTTCCGACTGAACTACACTATTAAGGGTTGCCAAAGTTTAAGCTAGGCACTAAGTGAGGCGAAGTTATAATTGAAGTTTTTGGGGACGGTAGAGCTTTGGATGTGTGAAGTGGGTGGTTAGGTTAGGTTACCATAATGTGGGAAATCAAGTTCTGGATAAATTATCTTACAAATTAACTGTTGAATATATTTGGTTAACGTTCAAATGATATGCACACATGCGACATTGTCATAAACATAACTGTTAGCAGTCGCATTGTTGATCGCAGTATGTTATAATAATAAAATTCCGCGCAGACACACAGACGGTCAGGAAGCTGCATGTACATGCACAGAACAAAAGTTTTTGAAATCAGTTAAGAAAGGGAAACCAAGGAAAGAACTGGGATAACGATTTACACAAAATCAGTATACCTACATTAGTAGACTAACACGTGTATGTAATGTAATACTCCTAACCATCTCGTGGTTTCGTGACGAAATAGATCGCTTCGATCAGGCGCGAGGCCCAGTCAGCAATAAAAAAAATCTGGACTTATAGTTAATAAAGTCTGAAATCGTCAACCCGCCTTCAGCAAGCGTGGTGATCAACGCTAGTGCCTTCTCTATATGAGAAGAGGCCTTTGCCTGCAGTGAGACAATAATGGGCTGGTATTATTACAAGGGCTGATCCAAAAGTAATGGTAATCGGTTAATATTGTATTTTTAAATATATTTTTTTTGCTTGTTTTTTTACCCACTAAGTCAGCATAAAAAAAATCATATAAATAGACCACAATTCCCGTGAGGTACATTTCATTGTAGTTTTTTTTTTTTGTTTGCTTTTTTATCCACTAAGTCGGCATAAAAAAATCATGTAAATAGACCACAATTCCCGGGAGGTACATTTCGTTGTATAGTTTTATTTTTTATCATTACTTTTGGATCAGCCTAATATGTCGTGGGTATCTGCTTTTTCAGTTGTTGTCACCGAGTTATTTATCGGTCATATAACAACGAATTTTATAAATTCGCACATATTTTTCGACGATAAAGCAAAAGCAATTCCAGTTCCACCCTTAACACGAAAAGTAACATTTCAAACATAAAATTAAAGGCTCAATATTTGTTTACGTATATTTCGAGCGACTCGTTACGAATTTAATTGATAGGGGTACTCGTAGACTACAAGTACTCTCCATTTTCGAAGTCAGATTTTGAGGGTATTTCATAAAGATTGTTCAGTTTTGAATAGGCAGCTTAATATGCTCGAGTTTTCTCGAATAAGGCGTTATGGGTTGTAAAAGAATAAAAGGTGAAAGGTTTAACAGGTAAAATAATTATGTGCTTCTAAGGTAAAGTACTTACTGGTGACTACCTTGCGGCAATTACAAAGGCTGTGTTGTTACGGGTAGTTGGAAACCTTGTACGGATTCAGATTTTTTTTTTTTTTTTATTTGTGATGGGTTTGCTCTTGACTCTAGTCTAGGTCAGAGGTGACAGAGACAAAGTCGACGATGGAGTGAGCTTACCCAGAAGAAGCCTGTTCACTCTCACTTTGAAGAGATTAGGGTTGTATACGTTCGGAAACACAGACGCAGGTAGTGAGTTCCACTCTTTTGCTGTGCGCATTATAAAAGACATTTGGAAGCGCTTAGTGCGAATTGGTGGAATAGCAACCAGGTAGGGATGGTAACTGGCAGTGCGTCTAGATGTCCGGTGGTAGAAGGGGGCCGGTAGAATGAGGTCATGGAGTTCTCGGGCACACTCTCCGAAGTACAATCTGTAGAAGACCGACAAGCAGGCAACCTTGCGGCGATGAGCCAAGCTATGAAGCTTGGCATCCACCAGTTTTACGTCGCCAATGAGCCTCTTAGCTCTGCGTTCCACCGAGTCAAGCGCGGCTAGTTGGTACTTAGCTGATCCATCCCAAAGGTGACTGCAATACTCCATGCAGGATCGGACTTGCGCTTTGTAAAGGGTTAAAAGCTGTCCAGGCGTAAAGTATCGCTTCACCCTATTTAGGATGCCCAGTTTCTTGGCCGCAGTTTGGGCCTTGTACTCGATGGTGGCGCCGAAGTTGAGACCAGATGTCAACTCCATGCCTAGGAAATCAAGTAGATCAGTTACAGGAACAGATGTACCCCGAAAAGTAGGAGTTTGGGCGAAACGACTCTTTTTAGCGGTAAAAAGACACGCCTGCGTTTTGGTGGCGTTAAAAGAGACCAGATTATCATCACCCCACTGGGAGACAAAGCTTAAGGTCAAATCTGTCCGCTCTACCATGGCCTCTCTCAAGGAACGAACTTCAGCCCCGCTGGTTTTTGCGCTGGACAAGTATCTCTCTGAAACTGTACTGTCATCTGCGTACCCAACAATACCAGGCCGAAGCAGGTCATTCATTCATTTCTCTATAGACACAGCTATAAAATTGCTGTCGTTACGAATTAAGCAGCAAAGGCACCCGGAGCCAACTGCAATAGGTCCGTATCAAGAAAAAGCACAAGATCTCAAAGGAGCAATAACATGAGATTTGTGGTGCCCATTTGCAATAACTATTGTGGTCGAAGGTGTAGAACTTTTTGGTTCCGAATATTTTTAATAACCTTCCAGTGAACATAAACAACTGTACCAAAAAAACCGTTTTTAAAAATGAAATATATAAGTACCTCCTTGATATGTTTCGACCGTTTTTAAAAATAAAATATATAAGGTACCTCCTTGATATGTTTCGTGAAGGCCTCACTGTAGAGAATATTTAGTATTAAGTATTTATTTTACTAGTTTAGCGTATAGGTGAAAATGTGTAAATTATCTAGGTAATAATGTTAAAAAAGAAGGACCAACGTCTGCTAACAAACTGCTTAGCAGTTTGCCGCAGGTAATATGGGTTGACAAAAAAATTTTTATGTGAATAAACACTTTTTATTATTTTTTTATTTTTTGCAGTGGGTCAGTAACACATTATCGCACACAACACATTTTTACACATCAATGAAATAATATGACCAACAACATAAACCTTATCAGCATACAATTCGTCATTTGCAATGAAATAAAATGACACTCGTTTCATTATTTACACATTTCACAGGAAACAAAGAAACTGACAAATTAACTCAAAATACATTGTATAATTAATCCAATTTAACTATGATTACAATAAGTTGTTGCCTTTTAAAATCCATGCATATTTAAGTATTTTCATATGAATTATCAGTGAATCAACGATGAAAATCATGTAAATGTTTTATGTTTTCAATATTATTGTGTCAATTTATTTTGCCTCATTCTGAATGCTTTTAAAAGATCCGGATTAACGAACGGACTGAATGAAATTGATAATTTATGTATCGATATTTTCTGAAAGTTCCGTCAGCCCTACTTATAGTATGGACCAAATAATCTTCGAAGATCAAGAAGGAAGAGAAGGCAGAAATGAGTCGATCAATCTGCCTAGCCTTTTCGTAACTATTTTGGGGTCGGCTTCCGGATGCAACTGAATACCAGAATATTACATAGAGCGACTGCCTATCTGAGCTCCACAACCCAGTTACTGGATAATACAATACCCCTTGGTAACACTGGTTATCAGACTTTCGGGCTTCTGAGGACCCGTCATGACTGTTAAAAATCCACGAATGACAGCCGGGACTAACGGCTTAAAGTAACGTGCTTTCCGAGGCACGGAGGAATCTCGGTATGTAAAGATGGTCGCCAGCCCACGGGGCAACCCCGGCAAGCGTAGCTTAACCTGATGGACTGACCCGTGCGGCTGTTCTTAATTATGAATTTATTTGGGGAATAGCATGGACAACATTACAACCATATATTGTCTCATAAATATACATACTTACTAAATAATTACATAAGTAAGAGTGCAGAATAAGCTAAACTAAGAAACTAACGTCCGTAGCATATTTTTACCTACACCGAAACCAAAATTCTGATTTATGTACGAATTAGCAAAACAATCGACTATCAACATTCTCAAGGTGAATTTATTCTTTCAGTCAACAGCGCGTTAGTTTTAAAATATGCTAAACGTCATTCATCGGTTCTCTGAAGTGGAATAAAAACGTATACAGCTTAATTTCATCGGATTGCTATTATTTTGAAGCAATCATTCGTGTGGGTGTTTCCAGGATAGTTTTGAATGTATTTCAACTGCTTGTCATATTATATTTATAGGCTAACTCACTATTTAGCAAATAGTAATACTTTCAACACTACAGCTGTGCGTAGGTAGTGCTTTACGCGCGTGAATGGTAAATATTTTTAATTTGTAACGTCTGTAAATACGAGTATGACTTGTATGATATACGAAAGATTTAAGTTAATTTAAAAGAGTGTCCAAGTCCATGGAGTATTTTTTGCCATTTTTTCTCCATAGCGATATTATATACCTGTGTGTAAAATAATTTAATCAAAATAAATGTTTTAGTTTAAAAATACAAAAAAATTAATTAAAGACAGGCATTAAGAATACAACTATTTTACAATTGATTTGAACTCAGTACGTAGTTCTATTTCCTGTACAAAATCTAGTGGTCATGTAGTCGCAAGCACGGCTTCTGTGCGGAGTCCTAATAGGTTCGATCCTGACACTTTTCCCTACCTATGGACAATGTTATTAGGAATTTCTCACTACCAGCCCTAAATGGCAATAGGCTCTCCTGCATTACATGGAACTTGAACGTAACTGGTGAAAAGCGGGTGTAGAACACCCCTGCATACCCTTCAGAGGAAAACCAGTATTTAAAAACAGTAGACCTCGCGAGCACAAACTTTTTTGCAACAATTATTTATACCACTAAAGATATATTTACCAAGTTTTTTTTCATCAGACGTTCACCAATTTTTTTATGAGACCAACTTAAAGTAACTTTCAAATAAAAAAGAACCATTGAAATCGGATCTCATAAGACGGAGATGTCCAGTAGCCCCCTTTTTGGAAGAAGTATGAAAAATGAATGAAAAATCCCCGACGACAAAAAAAAATCTATAGAGTCGTAAAACCTGTATAAATACCAAGTTTCGTCCAGATCGGTTGTAAAATACGACTTGTAGAGGAGTAGCAACAAACTGACAGATAGAAGCAAATTTTGTCCGACTTGAAATATTATCGCTTCGCTCGCTCGGTCAATTATGTTATTGTCGTTACAACATTGTTTATTGAACACATTCGGAATGCTTACACGTAACTAATTGGTGTTTTGTCAAACAATACGCGGGTTCCCGGGTATTTTGTACTAAAACAAACGTTGGTAAGATGTTTACTGGAAGCTGTAATCTTATTAAGGGGTATCGAATGACAATAGGCGCTTTTAATTAAGGGTGTTCTGGGAATTGTGAAATTAATTGTATCAGTTTACAATTATGATTGAGTTGATTGTGTTGTGTACAAGCCCGGATGCTAAGGTTCGAATCGCAGGATGAATAAAGTGTCATAGATTTCTCTGTCATGTTGTTTTTATGTCATTACAAAGCCATCATTAGTCAAGTCTAGTGAAAGCAAGCGCGTCTGTTGTGAAGGTCATAAGTTCGAATCTCTAGTCGTATTCTTCATTAACTCTTACTGGATAATCGAAAGTCTATTGAGAAAGGATGCAGGACCTATTGTTGAAAACGGAAAAATTATTCGCAAGGATCGCAGTACGAAGCGTTTTACAATTTTACACATACATCATTCCTGACTATGTTGCAGATTCAAAAGACCAAAGACTTTTCTCTTAATACAAAACAATACACGTACATATTCCAGTCTCGCACAGGGTGATTACTCAAAATCAATTCCATAATATACGTCTACAAAGGTCAAGTTAATCAATCACATCATCAAAAAAAGACTAGATCACTGGACGAACAATAAATTATTATCTGTTGCTATTAGTATCACCTAATACTGGTCTACTATTAATTTATTTCAAGCACTAGGTATTATCTGTAAATGTGCCGAAAAGATACGCATTATCCCCTTTTGTAATCATAGATTTCGGTTAATAGAAAAAATATATTGCAATTATTACTTTTGTATCATTCAGCCGTGTCATACACAAAATAGAAAAAAAATATTCCAATTATTACTTTTGTGTTATTCAGCCGTGTCATGTCATCATGTCACAAAACGGTAATTATTTAACATCCTTTTGAAAACCTCATAACGCGTGATCATGGACAGGTATTCAAACTACCACCGGTTAGCTCTTTGACGTGGTTAGGTTGTAAACAAGCACACGGCCCACCTGATGCATACCTAGTAGTTAGGTTTCTTTTTGCAACACTATAAGGGTTTACTGATATGTTACCGAACAAAACAGTTGAAAAGTCTTATGTGCCTGTAATTTTACCACCCGATTTCCCTTCAAGCCGGAACACAGCATTGCTACTTAGGGTCAGCTCACACCGAGACGCGACGCGACGCGACGAGACGCGACGATACTGGAAGAAGCCAGTGATTTCGCGCTGCGCCACGCACCGCCGCGAGACGCTTCGCAACGTCGCGAGCCGCATAGTAAAATCGTTGGCAACACGACGCCGCGCGGCGCAGCGGAACGTGTCTGGATCGCCACGTGCTCCCGCCCCGCTCCGCGTCCACCCGCAGTCTACTATTTGCAAGCGCATGAGAACTACGGAAATAGTAGAGACAAGTCGCCACGGCAGCCACGGCTGCGCCTCGCGGCGTCGCGCGGCTTCGTGAGGCGCAGCGCCGCTCTGGCACGCCGCGCGTACCTGTGATGCACTGCGCTACATCACGAGGCACAGCGCTGCATGGTGCAACGTATTCTAAATTCTCACAATGAAATGTGTATCTTTTCATGTAGAAAACAAAGTTCTACTTTGAGTCGCTCTTTTAAAGTGTGCGCGCAGCGTCGCGTCGCGACGCGTCTCGGTGTGAGCTGCCTTTAGGCTTATACAATACGAAGACAAGTAGTTCTCACTTTTATACAAGAATGCCATAGTATTTTTCATAAATTCAAAGTTGCTCCAGCGGCAATATTCTCAACATGTTTACGTCACGGCTATGGCGTCATCTTGTACGTCATTAGACCACGCTGAACGGATTGCTGGCAACACGTGTTTCTATTTTCATTTTACTTGAAATTGTTTGGAATTTTGTATGATGTTGTTTGTTCTCCGAAGAACTGTTTACACCCTTGATTCGTGAAGACTTTATAAGCAAAATGGTTAATTATAGTGTTTTCGTCTCTCGTTCGAACAATTGGGGGCAATTAGCTTTCAGTTCTATTTGTAACTTACAAAACTCATCAATACCATCAAGCCATCATTCGAAGGTCTTGCATTAGTCAGAATACTTTCTATCCATCAACATTTATATTCATCACTATTTAGTCACATGCGTTTCCTCCCTCCTCAACACTTACCATACCAGGCGAAACGATTTCCTTTCAACTTTTCTTTCACTGGCGCCACTTTCAAGCTTAGCCGTATTTGATTCTTACCTTACTTATCCATTTTGGTCACTTCAGACATCCATCTCAACACTCTCATCTCTCCGCTGCATGCAATCTTTTTCATCTGCCTTATTCACGGCCCAGCATTCCGATCCGTACAGTACGACAGGCCTTACCACGGACTTGTAGATTTTCCCCTTTCATTTGAGGGACGTCCGTGTGTCGCCAGTTTTTCCTGTGACCCGTCGCCATTTTATCTATCCTGAATTGATCCAGAAAGTAATGGGAGGAAATACTATGACAAAAACGCTTACTCAGAACATCTGCAAAACTAAGTTACCACCAAAAGGCGAAAAAAATAAGAGCAAAAATATAATTGTGAAACGTGCCTTGGAATGAGTCCAATAAAACCTTTTCTTTTTGCACACCCTTCAGAGAAAATACGCTTCGTACATATCAATAAGTCGCGAAACGAAAGAAGGAAAAGCCTAAACCAAATTAGCTAACAAAATACATATTTACCTCTTTAAACCAACGTATAGTTCGCGTCACGTAAGTTTGCCGCTCTGAAACCAGGCTTTCCAATACGTATGGCATGGCGCGCTGCTATTTTAGTACAGATATTGCGACTGCGCAGTCATTTGTAGCCTACTTCAGAGCGGCAAACTTACATGACGCGAATTGTAACAACACACCTCTATTCCCCGAAGAGTTAGGCAGAGGAGCGCCTATAGTACACCCACATTTGGCCAGTTATATTTAAGTCCCACGTAATAGGGGGCGCGCCTATTGCCATCGGGAACAAATCCAGAATCCGGGCTGCTACTGAGAAATTCCTGATGGAAAACCCTAACATCACTTTGCCTGACCTGGGAATCGAACACAGGACTTCATTCATGATCAACAGTAGCCAAGTAGCGCTTGCGACCACTACACGAAAAAGGTAGTTTGAAGATGACAAAAAAATCCTCAAAATCAGACAACTCTGTAAAAAGTTATAAAAAAAAAAACAAACGTCGCGGTCAGCTTAAGAACCTCCTTTTTTTCGTTAGTTAAAAAACAAGAAAGGGCAAAATCAAGGTAGGTAACAAAACGCCCATTTTACGCCACTAAAGCTGACCGCAAAAACGAATGGTACCTTTCAAAAGGTACTGTTACCCTTTGAACCAGTTAAGTTCACGTCTTATTCGGCCTAGTCCTAAGTAAATATAGACACAATAGGTAAAACATTCTTTAAAAGGGACCTGTGGGCCGTGAAACTGTCTGTTTGTTCGCTTTCGAGGCGTTAAGGGTTGGTTCAGAAGGATATATTACTCGTAAGTATGACAATACAGGCTGTAAGGGACAGTCCTCCGCAAACTAATATTCAGCTCTTTATTTTGAATCATATTCCACCGGAAAATTTCTCATGTTTTTTAAATCGTTTGTCAGTTCCTTTATTTTAATGTAAAATTACATACTCTTTACGCAGCACTCCATTTATTTAAATAAAACATCTAAAATAAAATAAAAAATCAACAATGGATGTTGAAGTACTCTAACGAACAACGCGTGAAATCAGCTGTTCACTTTCTGCCTTGCTACAGAGTTCATCGAACTCGCCACATACCTATTACCTAACCATCTCAACCACCAACAGACGCTCCGATTTATGCGGGTGTTTCTCCGTTTTGGCGAAAAACACTTTCCGGTGGCATATGTTTTTTCTGGAAACAATTTAACACTGAGGCTGATTTGCTAAATAGCTCTCATGGGATGCACTTGAAGGCGCAATATTCAATATATGCATATACCTGTCGAAAACAAAGAAAACTAACAAAACATCACGCAAATCGTCATTCACCTCCGTTTCCAAACACCACCACTTAAAAGTAATTTTGTCTATTAACTTTTTTTTTTGTCTTTGTGTAGTAATTTAGACAAGCGACGAAATGAAAAAAATACTAAACTAATAACCGCCCAAATAGAGAAAAATAATAAGTAAAAACAAATCAAACACATTTGTAAAATAAAAACAATATTTTTGTTTAACCTAAAACTTTGTCACAAAAAAAAATGTTATTAATCGCATCAATGTTTGCAAACATGTAGCGAGGTATATGCATATTTTGAATAATGCACCTTCAAGTTCATCCCATCATAATTTTTTAGCAAAACAGTCTGTGTTTAATTTATAGTTTTCAGAAAAAAAAAAATCATATGCCTCTAATGATCTGTTTTTAGCAAACACGGAGAAACACCCATGCACAAAAACACAAACAAATCAGGCTTATTGGATTCCCATAACGTTCCTGAAATAATTTCATGTACCGGTCATCTTAGTATGATATACTGAATTCCCCCATCAGTCAACGGAGGAGGGCTGTCCCTTACAACCTGTATACTGGGAAAATATTGTTAAAGACAAACCACAAGGTGACATAACCCACATGTCTTTTTGATGACACTCACAATTACACAACATATACACATCAACATCTGTCTACTATTTTCCCAACTGTGTTGGGGTCGGCTTCCAGACTAACCGGTTGCAGCTAAATACCAGAATTTTACATAGAGCGACTGCCTATGTGATCTCCACAACCCAGTTACTGGGTAACACCTCTTGCCCCTTGGATCATTAGTAATATACAGGTACGTTGACAACCAGGACCAACGGCTTAACATGAGACTAGGTAAGTCTGTCTCCTGAATGTGACAGCTAAAATTCTCCAAGTTTGCTATGTAGGTGATATCATGCCTAAAGTATTACTGTAACACTTTCTAGAAATACTCATCTTTGCGAAGTTAAAGCCTTCTTGTGTAACACGCTAACGATTCTAATACCTTTGAGTATGATCGTTGAATGTCAATACACCTTTCATCAAAGGCGCTGATACTGTCGGAGTATTTGCGACAGGATCAGTAAATATACGGGTCCCTCAAAGTGAAAACGGACAGGAAAGAAATATATAGGTGGAACAGAAGGTTAGCTCCATACAACGGGCGAAAACAGGCGCACGCACACATTGAGGCGTACGTAGGGCGCGCAGCGGCGATCTTAAACAAATGTACTACGTAGTCGTTTGTCCACGTGTGCGTGGGTTTTCACTCGTTGTATGGAACCGACCTTCTGTACCTATCACCTATACAAAAGTATCTGGTGAAAATTTAAAGAAATGGTTGCTTTGATTTCATTATTAATTTGATTACGTAAACCCGAAATTGTAATTTTTTTATCGCTAAAGATGTTTTATATATTTGTCAATTGAGGTTAATTTTATACCACAATTTTCGATTACGATTTAATAATGTTATTCAAGTCGAGACCTAAATAGAGATGAATGTGTTACTTATTCAATTTAGTAAGTGATTGATTACGGGGGTTTGTTTACAATTTAATCAGATACTTTTGGAAGAGACTATATCTATTTTGTGACGAAGGCAAGAATGTTGTGCAATTAGGGTTACGAACTTTCGTTCAATGACAAGATTTGAAAACTTAATTATGTTGAAATTCAGTGTTTGAGATCTTGTATGATATAATAAACTATTGATTCAGACTTGCTAGCAGGACAACTTACAAATTTAATACAATATTAGCGCACCTTCAAAACGTATGACAGGAAATACTGAAAGTGAAAGTGTATAACTTTCATGCAAGTGGGTTCTGTTAAAAAGTTGGATGTGTATTTGACTCGTAAGAAAACAATTGACGATCACAGTAATTTAAATGGAGCCACTGTCTATCTGACCAACACAACCCAGTTACTGGGAAATACGACACCCCTTGGTAGGACTGGTTGTCAGAATTTCGGGCTTCTGACGACCCGTAACGACTGTCAAAGATCCACGAATGACAGCCGGGACCAATGGCTTAACGTGTTTTCCGAGGCACGGCGAGGTCTTGGTATGTAAAGATGGTCAACCACGGACCAACCGCGGCAAACATAGTTTAACCTGATCGATCGACCCGTGCGGCTGTTATTACTTAGCCACAAGGCCCATTGTTTTGCATCTATTTGTGTATGCCCAAATTGGCTTCTATCAGCGTCAGACTTAATTTGTCAGGTACTGACTAGTGAGAGAAACAGTTTTTATTAAATATTTTTTCAGTCATATTTGAACTGAAAACATACAAAGAATGCCTCATGAGACTATGAGCAAGTCTTATTTACATAATAGAAACAACAGAAAAAACAATAATAAAATCCATTATAACACTTTGAATAACAAAAATCACAATAGAGTAATTAAAAGACACGACAGCGCGACGTGACTCTAGTAGAACAATTTCTATGAAAACTTCATGGAAATTGTTATACCAGAATCGCGTCGCACCGTCGCGTCGCGCATGTCTGCGGAGCCTTTATGCTATCATATTTTGGTCCTACCTACAGGTGAAAACGCAGGTAAAATTCAATCTTTAGGAAATTATAAAACATTAAATCGCTTAATTTTATAGCATTTCCTCAAATGTGTTAAAAACAATATTAACAATGAAAATACGGTTCAACAACAAAATTAAGAAAAACATTATTTTTTTTTTTTGTGTGAAGAAAACTAACGTCCATCTGATTTGGCCCTAAAACTTCCATTATCATTCCACACTGAAATAATATAGCTTCATGGTAAACATAAAAAGCGTTTAAAAACTCCGGATGCTGAAGTAACAATAAGGTAGCCAAGATGAAATAAAAGGACAATGGAAGGAAACTCTGAAAGTAGGCTGAAAAAAGGTCGAAAATTGTGGAAGAAAATACTGTAAATTGGAATTGTGTGCTTTATTATTTAGATCATCATCATTATTCAGGTAGATGAGGTCTTTACGAAAGTTCGAGAATTGCGGAGGATTTAAATTATTGTTTAGTTCTTTTTTCGCTCGTATACCATATCCTACCGGCATGAACAACTTACATATGAAAACAGCATCTTACTGCCAATTACGGCACCCTACTGCTTTGAAACTTACTGCCGATTGCTCCCGCTAGAGGGCACCTCTGCTCTACTGAGCTGACTAGATAACAAAAAGGTTAAATTTCATATTAAATTGTAAATTTATAATAAAATTAGAAATTTATCCACGATGAGGTTTCACTTTTAAGGAATGCAAAATGGGAATACTTTTTAAATTATAGGTATAACTCAAAATAATAGCAATTTGCCACTCATACCTTTAAAAACAGGTGATGAGCAGCCGACATTAGCATATTGTAACTTACGTATAGATAAATTACAAACTGACCCACTAAAAAGTGAAAAATAAAAACTAGTCCCAAAAAACAGAACCGACTTCCAAAATAACACTTCCAAGTGAATAATAACTTTAATTTCGGAAGTCGGTGTCTTTGGATCTGTATTATAGTTTTTGCCACCGAATTCCGAAATTAAAGTTATTATTCACTTGGAAGTGTTATTTTGGAAGTCGGTTTTGTTTTTTGGAAAAAGTTTTTTATTTTTCACTTTTTAGTTGTTCAGTTTGTAATGTATCTAGTTTGTAGTTACAATATTCTAATGTCAACTGCTCATTACCTTTTACAAAATATGTATTGCTTTTGCCGATGCAGGGACGTTAATTGTTGAGGAGTTCTGTTGGTAAGTAGGTACCAGGAGAACTTCACATCACAATAAGCATTGTGATGAGCATAAATTACTTAGTAACCATTAATAAAGTACCTAATCGAATCGCAACCCGTGAAATACTTATTATTGAGTAGTTCCGGTGGCCATCTGTGATCTTCATCATCAGTTCCACTTAACCAAAAGGTGCTTTCCAAGGACAAATGCACGAGTTACTATAAAAAATACCCAAATCGCTATAGGTGCGCCTATAATATTTGAAGAGTTCCGTTGATTTCTCCAGGATCCCAACATCAGATGACAATGGGACCAAATAGAAAGTATACCCTTTGAAACAAAAAAAGAATTTTACAAATCAGTTCAGCCGTCTTCGAGTAATCGGGGAACATACATAAAAAAAAAAGATTCCGACGAACTGAGAACCTCCTCCTTTTTTGAAGTCGGTAAAAAATTGGAACACAGCAAATCAAAGTGCTGTGATCAAGCAGCAGAAACAGGATTGGAGTTATTGCAACTGACTTATTCTTTAGAAAAACCCCAATAATAAATATTTTCGATTGCCAAATCTAAAGAGTAAAACTGTCAGACATTCAACAAAACCTCAACCCCTCAAACCAAAAACTCAGCCAGTTCAATATTCACGATGGATCGAGATAAGCGGATTGGTATCCGAAATATAATACTACTAGCCTTCAGGTGAATTCTGCTGGCTATTCTATCAACTAATCCTTTATTCTGTTCTTATGACACCTGGCTTGGTTCTGAAGATGAATTTTTTGGGCTATGAAATGATCTAGGAGTGAAAAATAATAAGACCGAGTCATCAAATTATACACATGAATTGTGACGCGCAAAATGTTTGCTTAATAGTTTTCCTGCAATAAAACCTAACGCATAATAATTTTGACTAAGAGCCGGTTCTCAACAAAAATTTAAATCGTTAGATTCAGCCTACCGCGTCAAAAGATGGTCGCGTTTGTGCTTCGTTTTGACACTCCAGACACCCACTATGTCGCAGTTACTTAACTACCATGAAACACAATAATATACTGGATGATTCTCAGTATTGACACTTTTCGCGCGACATAAGGCCGGTAACGGCAAATCTAACGATTTAAATATTTGGTTCCAAATATGTATCGACGATTTTGATGTCAGTGGACGACGGTCATTTCAAGCTATTGCCACTAGGTCGACAGAAAGCAATAAAAAATATAAGTAGCACTGAAAATAGCGTAAATATGTGAGCAGCCCAAATTAAATATACTCCACAAGAGGCCACGGCGGCCAGCGGACCTGGCTCTTACCTACTATTAGATAAACCTACCTGAACAATGAACTGATAACTCGGGAAACGGAAAGTAAAGACTTTTATAGCAAAAATTAGGAGACCTATTCAGGATACTGCTACCAAGTCGATTTCGTGCCTCATCCCCAGGAAGAAACCTCAGGCTTCCGAAGCTTCGATCAATAATTTTTACTATTGATCGAAGCTTCCGAACAATAGCAAAATCATTATTAAAACCTTTTTACTTTCTACAGCCTCAGACCAAAAGTATCCCCCTAGGTTTTCGAATAAGAAATTAAGTCGAAATTCGCGAGAATCTTGAGCACTAATGAGATTCAGAGCGGCTCTTTAAGGGAAGATTTTTAATTGTAATGTTTATTAATATTAATGAAGTACATTTTGTCCTTCCATTTACATATTTACTCGCTCAAAATACGGGAGATGATAATGGCAACTGAAGTAATTGGGGCTGGATTGTGGATTTTCCTTATCTTGCTTTTTTTCTACATTTAGTGATGAAGAAACTAGCAATTACATATCAATAATGTTGTACCTCAAAGTCACAAATGATGACTAACGATAGGACTTGAAGGTTGGATGGACGTTATCTGGAGAAAGCGGATCTCAGGATATTGACTATATCATTAAAACCCAAAACTCTCATACGACACTTTTCTCAAACTTTAAGACGGTATTCCAAAGTCGCTAAAAACTGACACCAACTTGACCATATAGGGTGACTTGTAATTAGTGACCGATACTTCAACACATGATTGTACTCATGATAACAAACAACTTTTACTATGAGACCAAACCTGAATTCGCGAAAATAAATCAACTGTCCCATACATTCATGTTCGCATAACTCGTCAAAATGTGGGGAGCAGCTGGTTTCTTTTTTCGCGATTTCAGGTTTGGACCCATAGTAAAAGTTGTTTTGTTATCATGAGAACAATCATAACGCTGCATCCAATTTCTAGAAATAACATAATCAGCCTATAACATTCCCACTGCCGGGACACAGACCCCCTCTCTGTGAGAGGGAGTGGGCCGTAATCCACCACGCCGGCCAATGCGGGTTGGTGGATGTCACCGTCTTCCATTTTTTGGTTCTAGGACATCCCGGTTTCCTTACGATATTTTGCTTCATCGTTCTGAGAGCAGTGGTGATGAAATGAACTATATACAAAGTAATGTGCCTGCATGTGTTCGAACCCACGACCTACGACCGAAGTCGGGGTCGTTACAGCTAGGCCACCACCGTTCTATTCTAGACACAATCAATGCCATCATTTTACATCGCGTCGCAAAACATCACAACTCAATCTGTCCTCCACAATTACATGCAACCATAAAGCATGGCCCCAATCACTACATAGGCGTTACACACATACATAAACAAACACATAATCAAGCCATACATAACAGTCCAGAAGAATTACTATCAATCCCCGGAGAGTGAAAATGTTCCTTTATTTATGCATAAGCGTAGGGCTGCTGCTGCATGCAACATTTTGGTGGATGGTGAAAAAGAACAGTACTTTCAAAGTACTGATTTTTACATTATGTTGACAGAGAAACCTGGTGTGACCCGACTACGGCAAAGGAGGGTTATGATTTTTCTATAAACACCATTTTGTAAAAGTATTCGTTAGAATGAGTAAACATGGAGATTTGAAAGGTTTTAAAAAAGAGTGGAAACACCTGGAATACATTAAAACAAAGCCGTAAAACCCTATAAGTAGTAATAAACAACTCTAAACACAGCAGCTAAGACTGCTGTACGCCACATCACAAGCGAAACTGTCAAACCGAAACATCATAAACCTGACATGTTTATCAACAGCTCAGGATCTGTCCAAACAACAGAAACGGACATCAAATACTGACGAGAGCGTCAGTGTGTTCGTTTATTAATACGGGCTTGAATAAATACATTCGTGTGGCAGCCCTGTGTAACACGTCCCGATTTATAAGTCCTCTGATATTTCTACCATTCTACCATGCCAGTCACAAAGATTCAATGATACAGTACTAAATAAAACTTGTGGGACGTGACTGGAGTACTGAAACTACTGAAAAATACTGTAGTATATGAGTGATCAATTCATTTTACGTAGGAATAGAATAACTTGACGTAAATGAGCACCTTTGTCCTATAGTTCTGCTGTCGAGAGAATGCGTTCTTGACACCTGTCAGTTTCAAACTAACGAATATGTGGTTTGCTAATTTGATCCTTATTACTACTAGGATTTGTTCAGTTGGCAGGTGTCAGGAACGCATTCTCTCGACGGTCGGATTATAATAGATGTTTCAGCAAAACACGGTGTCAACCAAAGATTTTAGTAGAGCTCTTTGTGAACGAGCTCGTCCGGGGAAGTACTAGCCCAAACCTATTACTTCCACCGAGCTGTGTTGCTGTATTCTGATTTGAAGGGTATGGCAGCCGGTGTGATTACAGACGCATGAGACATTTCAGCTCTACTGCTGATGTTCGTAGGCGACAACGGTAGTCTCTTAACATCAGATGGACTATTGGCTTGCTCGCCATGCAATAACATGCGCGGTCGGAGGACTCCCACACACTAGTATATAATAGATAGAGACACAGAGAGAGAGAGAACGTCGCATGGAGGGGACATAACGCTTTTTCGTTACGTGACGATCTCTAGTAGTCAACTCCTACCACAGGCCGCGTTAAACAACTTCGTTTCAAAAACTGCCTCTTCTTCTTTTGTTCTCGAGCCGGTCCGAGCTATATGAGAACATGGTAAGATAAGTCAGGTAGTTTCTCTTAGTTTGGATGTCAATTCTTAGAAGTTGATTTGTATTTTGATTGCACGATCAGTCGAACTTTAACTATTGAACGTCTTGTCAGGTAATATTATGTTACTTTTTGTGAAGAAATAGTGAGCTTATTATATCTCATCAATGGCCTAGCCTTTTCCCGACTTTGCTGGGGTCGGCTTCCAGTCTACCCAGATGCAGATGAATACCAGTATTTTACATGGACCATCTGCCTATCTGACCTTCACAACTCAGTTACTAGGTTACACGATCTATTTATAAGACTGGTTTTCAGGCTTTCGGGTTTCTGACTACCCATAGCGACTGTCAAAGATTTACGAATAAACCCTGGGACCAACGGCTTAACGTGCTTTCCTAGGCACGGACGAGTCTCGGTATGTAAAATAGAGATAATAAGTGCAGTAGAATATCGTGAATGAGACAATATGAAATAAATTCTGAATAAAGCGAAGAATTTTAATATAGACGTTGAAACTAGTTTATTAAAAAAAAAAATGGTTAATAAAAACTATAAAGTCTATGTTTAACGATATTATATTTCAAAAGATGATTTTATATTATTCGCTATAGTGTTTATTTTAGTTTATGGGATTTCATTAAGATTTTTAAAACAAGCTACAGATGCGTTAAAAGAAGAAAACGCCTTGAACAAAACACAAAATGCGACATTACCATATTTGTCTTGAATCTGCATCTGTTTAGTTTTCTTTTGCCACCACTGCCGGATAAAATATCTTTCACATTTTACGAAGTACTGTCACTGCACCATTTAAATATGCTAATTGTCTTTTTAAAGCACTGCCTTTATGAAGACTTTTTACGACGGCTGCGAACTTTAGTGGGTGGACTAATTTTTTAATGGAAATTTTTGAAGAGGGGTCTAAAAATAGTCCTTGGATGAAATCATGGTCACTTGGTTTTAGTGTTGGGGTGCATTAAAATAGCCTATACGAGTGGCGGATATTATTCTGTTTCCAGCAACATTAGATGTTGCTGGAAACAAAGTTTATTGAGCAATCTTTCTTAACTTTTGTTTCCCATAAACGCGGGTTTTTAGGCTCTTATCACAGTCCATACGTTCAGGCTAGTGCCGCGCATCTGGCAGATAATGTAGGAAACAGTTCTTAACAGCCTGAGAGTGTGAGAAGAGCCGTACGGTTATAAACGAATTCAAAATCTATTTCATATCTGTCGAAAGGAGCATGCATTCAGTAATAATAGTGGACTGCCAAAGTACCACTATAATTGAATATACCAAACTTCCTACTCATGTTAGTACCTCCTAACCACTTGTGCGTTTTGCTAATACATAGTTTTACTAATAACAGGAGAAGCCGAAACAGTTTGTAAAGTAATAAGGGGTTGTGTTAGTAATTGTTATAAATGAACCGTTAATGGCGTTTGAGCACCATTAATAATACTAATATATGTCTGATCAAGGGCATTTTAATTAGGAAGTGTTTGAAAAACCATTAATTATACATATGGAAAGAAAAACTTATTTGAAGGATAAACATGACTAAAAAATAAACGTTTCTTTGAAAAGCTTTAGGGATGGACATGGGATATATATATTTGTTTATTTATTTCCAAAATACTTTGCCTATTTTACATTGGTTTCAGCCTCACAACGAAACTTCTGAGGGTTTGTACAACCCTCAGAAGTTTAAAATTTATCACGCCATTTAAACATTCACAATCACGTATCTCCACTATAAATCATTTTAAAAACAAACATGTTCCAAATCGACAAATTGCATGACTTAATATATCAATGTATTTGTAAAAGTATGTAAATGCATTAAAATGACAACTGGTAAACGTCAAAGAATGATGTCCATCGTGCTATTAATTTTAAGGCGGTGCTTACCTGCTGGTCTATTCTGTAAAAATCTCACCGTGAAAACGTAGGTGAAGTGAGCTGTCATTCCACGTAATGCTAGGGATTGACACTATTGACCGCTCACTTCACGCTCACCTCACCTAAGTTTTCACGGTGAGATTTGTACAGAATAGCACTGCAGGTTGCACGACGCAGCCATGCCATGGCAAAGCATTTTCGAAAACGGAAATGATTTTGAATCCTATTTTTATACCGTTAGCTCTCACATTTCGTTGATATCGTCTCAAGGGGACTCGAGTTTACCGCGGTATGTCGCGGAAGGCTTCGGCATGCCGGGGCCATACACTACAACTCCTTAGGTTAGTATAATCCTCAAATGTCAAGATTTCATGAAATAGACATTAATTAGGATTAACTTGTCTTAAAGAGTTTTATTGATGACTTTAATTATGTTAATTCTGTAAATACATACTTGTTATGGTCGCAAATCATATTTGGATCAACATACAACCCAATACAGACTTGCAAATTGCAAAAAGACGTAAGAAAAGATTTAATTCCGTTGGCTAACTTAGCGCTTCGTCCCATGTCGCCTACTGACCGGCCTTTATTCAACCTTTATTATAAATGCAAAAGTAAGTTTGTCTGTTACCTTTTCACGCCTAAACCACTGAACCGATCATCCTGAAATTTTGCATATACGTTGTCAGGTGTACAGAAACGAACATAGGGTACCTTTCATCCCGAAAACGAGTACTTTTCCCGAGGAAAACAACAATAACGTTCTTATGATAATAGATGGCGCCACGTGTCTTTCGAATCATGATTGAATTATTTTATTATAGAAATTTTAAGTGTGTTATGAATTTTTTTTATTTTTATTTAAGTACATATCTATTACATTTTGTGAGTCCGTAGTGTCGATAGACCGGTTTTTCTTCCTCCTAACTATTAAGTAAGTTTGGTTACCTTTTCACGCCCTAAACCGCCATTCTAAATTAACGCGAGCGAAGCCGCGGGCAAAAGCTAGTTTAAAATAAAGCTTGCAACAACAATGGACTTCACCTAGCCATTTACTAAAACGCATAAAGCACGCATAATAATTTAATTCTGTACATCCATATCAAAGTTATCTAACTGAGCAATGTGAAATGATAAATTTATGAGAACAGTGCAAATAAACACAGAGTAATAAAATAGATTAGAACCGACTATACTTGGCACAGAGTATTGAGACGTTAAAAAAAATATTTGCGTAATTTACTATACGTTTTATAGCGAGTTTATGCCAAATTGTCTGTATGGTGGATGTGTATGGTTTTATGCGAGACTTTTTAAAGCAAATTATGACTGGTATTAACGAACTTTTAATAAGAATGATTCCAATACGCTTATGAACTCAAATATAAAACTTAATCAAATATTAATGACATTGTTTTAAGAGTTAAAACTTGCTCTACTAAGTTTAATATTAACAAAACGAATAAACCTAAAACACAGCACGTTATACTATGGGAGTAACTTGTAAAAAAAAACCACACATGCGCACATAAAATAGTTATAACTTTTTCTTGATTTGAAACTTACAAACAAACTCGAGTTTTATAGTCATTACTTATCTGCACACATCTTACAACGTAGGTACCAGACATCGATATACAGCATGTTCAAAATTCAAAACTGAGAAATAATTACACATACGTAATTGTTGGTTGAAATATTAAAAAAAAATTAACGGAGTAATGAAACAATCAGACTGATGATAATTATAACAAACGCTAACACATATACAGATACACATACATGATATACAAACTCGATTTTCATGCAATTTGTCAAAGTTCAGTTGTTTTGTTAGTAATTGTAACAACAGAAGGACATGGATGGCATTCTTAAAATAAATAAAAATAGACTTAAACATGCGTCACTCTTGTATCGTCCGATTCAAAAGAACGCCTTCATAAAATAAACTTCAATAATTAATCCAAAATGATTATGTTGATATTTATAAACTCTGTCTCGGGAACGAGATTACGAGACTGACTCCGTGACCACGAGCTACACGCTCAAGCGACACGCGTCTTGCGGTAGCGACAGCGGAGAAAACATATTATGAAAGAAGTTGTTTAGAGCAACCTACAAGCCACCGCGACGTGACTTGCGGACCGACGGACGGAAACAGCGCACCTAGACAAAGTAACATTCGATTAGCGTTGACGCTAGTAGAAAAGCCAAAAATGTTTGGGGTTGACATAAGCTATCGAAATGTCACGTGATCATAGGTCAACGAATTGAAGGCGTCCAACGATAACTTCCGTCGATTTGTAGAAATAGAATAGCTCTGCAGCGAACGCCATTTCTCTAGGCCTACCGGTAACGCGCGCGTGTCGCGTAACGCAAGTCGCATCGTTCGAGGCCTTTAAGACAATGGCTAGCAAATAGGTTAATTAAAAATAGAAATACAATCGGCCTATTGGTATTTCGAGGGGCCTAGCAACGATTTTAATTTGAGTACGGAGACACGGATTTTGAGGCAATAAAACGAATTTCGGGAACAAGATTTTTACGGACGGATATAGACTTTCTTTTGTTATAAAATTACAAGTATTTTGCTTTCTTTTCTATTATAAGTACTTGAACTACATAGAAACAGTCGACATAATTATTATATTCTTGGAAAAAAAAAAATATAGAAATAATGTACAAGGAAATTCTAGGAACTTGGTATTATCTATTGATGTCATAATTAAATTAACTACCTTTTTAAAAGAAAGTAAGTTTTTTTAAAAGAACCCTTTACAGAGTGAGGTTATTATGACGTTATCACCGCATTCACCATTTTTTTATTTTGATAAGGAACATACTTATTGCATCAGTTACATTTCTAGGAAATCCAATTATAAACCACATAAACCAAAAATAAACTGACATTTCTAGGAAAACCCCGTGGTTTCCACTAAAAGATATCATATATAAAACATTTGGAATGGATTACCAGGAAAAGTATAAAGAGTGAAAACATTAATAAAAGCTAATAAAATAAAAGATTATAAATCTAATAGTAAATTGGTCTTATAAACGATGACTCAAATAATTTTTCTTGCTTAGCGGATGATATAAATTAAGAAATACTTCTTCTTTCTTACATGATGATCTTTGAATACTTTGTAAAAGTTGTTTTTGTTCAGCAGTTGATATCGTCCATCTTGTGATATTCCTCATTTTCTTGTGGCAGCCTATACATCGCCACGTGCGAACTACGCATGACACTGACGGCACGCAAAATTACGCATCGCGCAAGCAGAGGTTACCGCGCGACTAGTCCCGACATCAATCGTCGGGCAGTAGCCTATCCGACAAACACCCTTCAGGTCGCAGGATCTTCCCTTTTCTATGGAGGAGTGAACCTTACACCCTGTTCCCCATGCCTTTAATCTCTCATACAGTGGTAAAACGCTAAGACAAACAGGATTGGAACTGAAGAATGCAGACTGAAGGGGTGGTGGATTCCTGAAAAGGATATTATAATCCCTGCATGACATTAATCAGAAGACAATGCAAAGATGGCGGGACGAGCTTGACTCTACCGAAAGGACTGGCAAAATACAGAATTGGGTAGAAAAGAGAGAGGGAGGCATTTTCCCTGCAGTTGGAATATATACAGGCTAGTTAGATTAGACTAGATATAATCCCTATATCACCCTTAGAGCCCACGACGCCGCACCTTAGCTAATGTTATAAAGAAACCCGAAAGCGTGTCGTATGAACCCTACCGGTTCAAACACAATGCCTGTTTAATTGTGTGTGTAATAACGACATGCGAAAGATTAATAGTAAAAAAATCAATGTATTCCGAATATTTCGATGAGAAAATATTAACGTAGGTAATAAAACTAGTGCTACTTCGTATATTTTGCGCTATAAATCAACCAAGCAATGGCCTCATGATTCATCATCACGCTTACTCACAGAGTGGGTGTTACAGAGAAGCTATTCTTTATTCCAGTTGTAGTCCAATAAAACATTTAATTTTCACAACGTCGAAATAAAACGGGATTTTGGTTTTCGAAGACAAAACATAGGATTTGATGAGATTTATTATTCAATGCCATCTTTGTTACTAAGCGTGGTGACTGATCACCACGCTTACTAACAGAAATGGCATATTGGTTATTGGATCAAGGCTTTATAAGTGCCTTTTCATACGTCCCGGTTGTCGCGTACCCGGCGGCTAAATGTGTGGGAATGTACGTTATCTTTCCCACGTACCAACGTAATTTGCCCGGCAAACGGTGGCCGGGTGCACACCAGATCCACCACTGTGCGTCCGGTTGCCGCCTGCTGGTTAGCCGGCGGCCGGACTCATCGTGGTGTATGGAACACGCAATATGGGCGGTCAGTCGCCCAAGTACAACCGCTGAGACAAATCCTTCAAATTTACGATTTACGTCTCGCGTGCCTGCTGGGGCCTCCGGATTTATACCTAATGACAGCACGCGCACACCGTTTTGTCTCACTCCCTCGTGTTGTCATATAGTTACTTATTCGAGAGTTGCAATTAATTGTTCACGTTCCATTTTAGAGAAGAGTGAAAATTACTACGCGACTGTACTCGTTTGCCGCGACGACGGTCCAGACGCCACTGGATACATAATCGGGTCGTGTGAAAAGCTGAATTTGTTACCGGACAGTCGGCACCGGCTACGCGGCAACCAGGGACGTATGAAACGGCCCTAATTGTCTCACATTGACGAGCATTAACCTCTTCGCATACAGAGCAGGTAAAAGCATTGAAACTGCGATAAGTGTTATTAAACCATAAAGTCCAGCACTCTAATTGCGTAACACACTTTCAATCACAATCCGAGGGTTTTAAAGGTAGTTCCTAATCCATTGCTTCATAGCAGGTTTCAAAAATTCGTCTGCTCATCAACACGTCATGCAACCTTAAGGGGACTACACCACGATTTAAACGCAAGTTTTATAAAGCCTAAAAGTATATCCAAGAGAGTGTGTTGAAAACATAATACAACTAATTTAATACGATAGAAAAAAAAATCGGTCAAGAGCGTGTCGGACCACGCACAATGAAGGGTCCCGCAGTTGGGATGAATTTATCCCCAGAAAAACTTAACATTGTAGTTGAAAAATATGTTCTCCCATACATTCCAAGTATGTCCATAGTTAAACGAGAAGGATCCAACCCACATTACACCTAATGTGGGTTGGATCCTTTTTGTTTAAGTAAATGACGCAATGAATGTTGTTGAATATTGTCAAAAGAAATACACTGTCATTGTAAATATATATGTTACGCGATTTCCCCGCAGGTTACCCCACGATTTTCTTTAGTCAATGAATGAAACGCACGATTTAGTCAACGTAGTTAGTTGAACAAATTAGGGTTTTGTCAGCAAACATGATAATTAAAACAGATTTACAGAAATAAATAAAGTATTTTGTTTTTAACCTAGGTCAATAGATCATGAGACACTAAACACACATTGGAGGATTCAAGGTTTTGACAACAACGGATAAGCAAATATAGAACAATACAATAGATTATACCTATATGTTCCCAGACACCGATATATACTCAGCTGCTAAAAAATGCATACATGCATGACCTTTACATATCGAATACAGTTATGTAATACGTAAATAATATCTACATACATAAACAAGCGAAGTTACCATAACTTTATCCAATATTAGAAAATGTGTGTACAGTTTTTGTTCTTCCCCATTGTCAAAAAGTTATACAATAAGGGTATTCCATACCCATTTCAGCCATCAAATAGCATTTTAAGATTTGAAGAAATTACAGGCACATAAGTCATTTCGGTTTTGAACTAAGGTCAAAAATTCATCAGGTAACTTCAAAGGCACCATTCCGTTCCCACTGTAACGATTTATTATCGTGGACGACAGTTACCTACTTAATCGTGCCGTGGTATTTACCTATATGAGCAGCTCCGTATATGACAAGCCACGATATTTTGAACAGGACGACTGTCTACAGTCACGAGTCGATAAATGCTGGAACACTCGCAGCGTTTAGATATCTGCAGGTGTCGATAACCACTATTCATCAGGTGATCAGATGAATTATCAGGAATTTTATCCAACAGATAACATTAAAAAAACCTTATACTTATATCCAGTAGTGTAAACACCAGTCGTTTGGCCGAAATCCAATTTATTTTCTAGTGATGGGTATCATAAAAAGTGTTCGGCCTGCCTCTGGAGGCACATAAACGTGTGGGCCACAATTTGACCCATCGACTCGTTAAATATAGTAAGTATCTAGTTTATTATACATATCGACCGTCCCTATTAACAATGTCGGATATACATTTTTACCAATATTCACTTTTTTACATAAATCGAATTACAATTTTTTTTTAAATCTTCACTGTCAAAACAAACTGAACTGAGGGCAGTTCAAAGTTTGCCCTAACGGTAAAAAAGAATCTTTATGATATTAACAATGTCAGTTCTGCGAAAAAGACCACTGTTCAGTAGGGACTAAACAGTAGTCTCCCTGCAGAACCGACATTGTTAATAGAGACGGTCGATATGTGTCCTTTTAGGGTATTTGGGGAACTATTTTTATATGCATGGGTGTCCTTCAAAACAGTCAGGTGCGTAGTTCCCACTATGGCCAGATGTAGGTATAAGAAGCAAGCGAGTGTTTAAGGATCGAAGAACGTAGCGTGATGTAGTTTCTGCCAAATTCAGAAAAAGGTGAGTACAGGTTTCAGTGGCTGAATTTGGCTGAAATAACACAGTGGTAGCCCAATACGTTCTGGCACGAGCTGATTCACAAAGAGCTCTACTTCTACTAAACTTAGTCAATCTGCCTGCCTTTTCCCTACCATGTTGGGGTCGACTTCCAGTATGACTGTGCATACCAGTAGTTTACATGGAGCGACTGCCTATCTGACCTCCACAACCCAGTTAACCCTTGGTAAGACTGGTTGTTAGACTTTCGGGCTTCTGACAACCCGTAACAACTGCCAAAGATCTACGAATTACAAGCGGGACCAACGCGCAACGGCTTAACGTGCTTTCCGAGGCACGGAGGGGCCTCGATATGTAATGGATGGTCGCCCATCCTCGACCGCAGCAAGCGTAGCTAAACCTTCGATCGACCCGTGCGGCTGTTATCATTTAGCCACGAGCCTCTACTAAAACTGATTCTAAAATGCTGTATATAAACAAAACCACATTGACCTACCCTTTAACAAATAAAATCCATTGACAGTTTCCCGCCTAACTTCAGAAACTATTTGGACAATGAGCCATGATTAAATATAGCCAGGACTTAAATACCGAGGCTCTAAATTAAGAAATAAAGTCCGACCCCAGGGGGCGCGCGCGTTGCTAATTAAATTAGTTAACAAACTTTTAGTTAAACAAACAATGGTTTGGTAATTTTATATTTTTAGGTAAGATTACTTCAGTCCCGGGTTTCTGTTCGCGTTATCTTAAGATGGTTTGGGACGGATTTAGGCTTTGTTTTTATAACAAACTGTTTTGTTCTGAAGCCTATTTTATTCTGTAAAACTTTGAAACTATTATTGGCCATAGGAGAGGGATTGGATTGAGGGATTGGTCCCATATTGGCTCAGGATCGGGTTGAGTGGAAAAAGGAAAGGGAGGCTTTTGCCCTGCTTTGGCACACAATACGGGCTAATTATTATTATTATTTTTAATTTAACTATTAGTCTGTTCCTAAAGTAGGTATTGGATACCAAAATCCTTACCTATACATAAATTATTGACAATGATGATCAAAATCATGTCATTATGGAGTCAATTTAAACTACACTAGCAGTGCGTTAATATGACCCACCCAGTTTAAAACTGCCTCGTTGGTCTAGTGGTCGCAAGCGCTCCTACTGAGCATGAGGTCCTGGGTTCCATTCCCAGATCGGGCAAAGTGTTATTGAGTATTCTCAGTGGCAGCTCAGAGTCTGGATTTGTGCCTATTTGATGGCAACAGGCTCGCCCCCTATTACATGGGACTTAAAGATAACTGGCGAAATGTAGGTATACTATAGGTATACCTCTACCAAACCCTTCGGGGAAACAAGGCGTGATGTTATGTTATGTTTAAACTACACTACAGTCTTCGCTACTCACTCAGGCAAAAAAGTGGGCATGAGTGTGAGTGTGTACAACAAGCAAATTGTTTGATGGCTACTGTACCAGTGCGTAAATATATCACTCACCGACTTATAGTAATCAGACATTTATGAGTGACAGAGACAACGCCATACAAAGCCGATATTTAACATAACATCCCGTCTCGTATTCTCGACGGGTTGGGCAGAGGTGTACCTATAGTACTCCTAAGTTTCGCCAGTTATGTTTAAGTCTCATGTAATAGGGAGCGAGCTAATTGCCATCAACCGAGCACAAATTCAGACTCCGGTCTGTTACTGACAAATCCCTGACGGAAAGTACGATAACACTTTGACTGATCCAGGAATCGAACCCAAGACCTCATGCTCAGCAGTAGGTACCGTTTGCGACAACTAGAACAACAAGGCATACACAGCCCAACTTGTTCTAAAACTCTGATGTTACATATTAACGACCAGTGGCCAGGTACGCACGGGCGACTTTTTCCCGCGGCGATTTTTGCTAAACCAACAGTGTTTGTTGACGCGCTGGGTTGCGCAGCGCACCCCATGCAAGTCAGTTGCGCTATGTTGGATTCTCAATGCTCGGCTCAATATTGAGAGTTGGAAAATTCAGTGCACTACTACAGTGTACAACACTAAAGCTAGAACTTTAAAATATCAATCAAAAGAAGTATCAGTAAATCTATGCTCTTATTTCAAAGAAACAGGGTGTATCATTGCGTGCATTTGTGGAATTGATTCGAGCGGAAGAATTCACTTCTCCTTACTTTGTTCGTACGCGGCGAGGCGGCAACGTCAATATTTCTTTGGTATCGATATTTTTAAAGTGCTGAGTTCGTGCTTGTCAGAAAAGTTTAGTAAACGCATTGGAAAGATTCTTGAAATATTTGCTGGATAGACACTTTGTGTACAGATTCTTCTTATTAAACAAAAAAGGCTTAATCATCATGCAGCTATACTTAGCAGCTTAATTTATCTTTAAGAAAATGGCACTGAACATCATCCATAATAAAATAAAATCCTGCTAATATTATAAATGTGAAAGTTTGTATGTTTGGATGTTTGTTACTCAATCACGCAAAAACAGCTTAACGGTTTTGGATGAAATTTGGTAAACAGATAGTTTATAACCTGGATTAAGACACAGGATACTTTTCATCCCGGTAGAAGGTTCCCGTGGGTTAATTTCCGACATACACGCGGCCGAAGCCGCTGACAAAAGCTAGTAAATAAATAAATCTACAATTGAATATATTGCAATAAATTCAGCCACGGAAACTATTAATCTTTCCCAATAACGCTACCTACACGTGGGGACAGAAAAACTGAGTTACGCTACTTATAAGCATGTGCGATGTGCATCTCGAGAAAATAAAAGAAAAAGATCCGACACTTATAAGCCACGTATCTAGGCCAAGTAAAGTGGATATAGGGGACACATGATCGCAATACCGGGCATTTTATTCTGCAAGTGGGTGCACACCGATACAAGGATGTTCAGGGCTGCTGATAGATTCAATTAACCTATGTTAATGTTGAGTTTTTGGTTTAGAAAGGAGAGAGAGTATTCTCGTCACGACATGAATAGGTTAGTTCTAGGCAAGCGTGCACCATCATTGAATGCATCATCACTTACCACCAGGTCGTATAGTGGTGTTTGATCTTCGCGAAACGGGTGGCAAAGCCCATGCATTAGGATCGGAGAGATCTATGTCCAGTACTGTAATGTATTACGTTGATGATGAAGTATATATTATGTGGATGAAGCAATAAATACCAAAATTTTGCTATGGCTTTATTTTCAGTAGGCTCCATAGCGGAAACATAATCCTTTAAGGTATCCAAAAACAGGGATGCTACAAAACAACATTAATCTAAAATACAGTCTGTTTGACAAGAGCGTGTACGGCAAAGCTCGGGAATGAATTGGGATAAAAAATAGGAAAAAAGAATACACTCATTATACATGATGTAGACAATAATGCTTTATTATTAATAACTTGTCCAGTCGCCTCCATTATCAATAATTGACTGAAGTCTTCGAGGCATACTTTCTACTAGTTTTATTGCATAATCCAGGGGCAAAGACCTCCAAATAAGTCTAATTTCACGAACTAATCGTTTTAAAGTACAGATCTGCTTTCCTCGAAGCTTCAACTTCATGAGTGCCCAAATATTTTCTATTGGATTTGCATCCGGCGACTGTGATGGCCAATCTAGTACTTGAACGTCATTTTCTTGTTTCCACGCTGTACAAAGATGACTCCGATGTTTCGGGTCATTGTCTTCTTGCAGTAGCCAATATATGTTTTTCCTTCTAAACCACTTTTGAGCAGATGGTAATAAAGCCATTTGATATATTTTGACCATTTTAGCTGCATTTAAATTACCTGTAAATATGTGCAAGGTACCAAATCCCTGTTTTGAAAAACAACCCCAAACGTGCACCTTCACCGGATGTTTGACGGTCCGCTGGATGAATTTATTGGCGTGGGTACACCAGGTATGAGTGACAGAAGAACGTGCCCAAAAAGAAGCTTCGTCCGAAAAAATTACATTGTCCCAATCCCGGTCCAAATTTTCCTGCGCCCAAGTCAGTCTCTTTTTAACATGATTTTCCGACAGTAGCGGTTTCTTTATTATGCTACGAAATTTTACATCATGAGCCAGTAAACGTCTTCTTATAGTATCACATGACACATTAAGGCCTTTTTTAAGCAAAACCGCTTGGCCACCACGTAACGATAGGCGAGAATTTTTCTCGAATACCCGCAAAATCATTTTGTCCTCCTTTTTCGTTGTTTTTTGCGTAGAGCCACGATTAGGCAGATCGTCGACATTTTTTACTTCAGAATAGCGTTTACCCACTTACTAACAAATGTCTTTGACTTTTTCATGTATTTTGCGGCGGCTGCGTATGACATTTTGGGTCCTTTTGGATGCAAACATAAGAACACTGCTTCATAACGTGATGCGTACGTAGCGCTCATGACGAAATACGTCCTTCTCTGACAAAGATCGAACGACAACTGAGACTCTATACACAAAGCATCTGAGGGGAGGGGGCTAGCTACTTGCCCAATTCTCAACCAAGCTTCTAGCGGTACCTAAAAAAAAGTTTTGCCGTACACGCTCTTGTCAAACAGACTGTATGTAAAACAAAAGACCGTAAGCTGCTACAACATAACCCGGTTATCTGAACTTGCAAGTGTGTACCTACTTTATTTTGCAAGCAAGTGTACACTCATTATAAGACTCGGTATAGGGATGCCACTTAGATCGCGTTAATTTTACAATATTTTACTAGTGGGGGCTTGTGGCTAATTAATAACATCCGCAAGGGTCGATCGTTTAGGTTAAGCTACGCTTGCCGCGGTTGGTTCGTCGATGGGTGACCATATCAAGAACCCTCCGTGCCTCGGAAAGCACGTTAAGCCGTTAGTCCCGGCTGTCATTCGTGGATCTTTGACCACCGTTACGGGTCGTCAGAACTCTGAAAGTCTGACAACCAGTCTTACCAAGGGGTTTCGTATTACCTTAAATGGGTTGTGGATGTCAGATAGGCCGTCGCTCCATGTAAAATGCTGGTCTTCAGCTGCATCCGGTTAGACTGGAAGCCGACGCCAACATAGTTGGGAAAAGGCTAGGCTGAAGAGGATTTTATTATGCACTATCTTTCTGTTTCTATCTATTTGGTGGCGGGATGGTGGAAGCTGGATATTGAGAAAACTTAGAATTCTACTTAAATTCAAAAAGATAAATGTAAACCCTAACGCGTCAATAAAAATAAGTACCAGACGCACTTATCTTATTCCTTGCTATAAAAAGGAGTAGGTACAACACCTGTAAAACCATACTTTACCCAACAAGTGAAGGCACGTGCCGATCTAGGGGTGTCACTTAGATGGAAGCGTCCGACTTTCGAACCGGTAATAAATGATGTCCGCCCGATGAACGTGACCGGACATCCGGCCTTTTTGCATTTGATCGCAAACGTTCCAAGTTAAAATTGAATTTTATAGAAAATTTCATTTCGGTTTCAAAGTGTTCATACCGTCCTATATTTTATCCCACGTATATTAAGTAATGTAATGTGTGTGTTTTAGTTTTTTTTTTTTTCCACACACAAAATCTCTCCACCACCATTGGTAGACTGAAGTCCGCCTTCGTACCTTTATTGTGCATAAAGTTTAATAAATATGCGATAGCGTTCTGTACCATCTGCCAACCCCCGTGGGAAGAAGGCGTGAGTTTACGTATCGCATAAATAAATAAGGATGTTTGTGAGTTTATGACTTGTGCAACTGACTTTCGGTCACACAACACACTAACTGTCGGTCAGTTTTCCAGAAAGTAAAACTCCTCAACAAGTAAAAAAAATACCAGCATAGTTTACGCAAGTAATTGAAAAAAAAAATCAGTTTTTAGTTTTTTTAAGTTTGGCAGACAGGTATGATCCCTATTAACATAATAGGGATGATGGCTGGGTAAAAAAAAGAAATTCTATTTAGTCCGTCAGTCAGATAATAAAAAAATATTACATACGTATTTTTTGCTTTATCATATTAATAAAAAATGACTTAGATAACTCGCTTTAAAGTTCGGGAGTGGGGGCTTGCTACGTCACTTCTACGTATAAAATCTACCAAGACGTGACGTCATGCCACATTTTAACTCAATGTATCGCCGTAATCTTTTGATTACGTAGAAAAAGAAAAAATACGTGTCCAATATATTTTAATAATCTACATGACGGACAAAAAAACATTTTTTTGTCATCATCCCTATTATAGGATACTAGCGACCCGCCCCTGCTTCGCACTGCTTTTACGACATGACAAAACATCGAGATTACCTATATCGACCGTCCCTATTAACAATGTCGGTTCTTGAGGGAGACTACTGTTAGTCCCTACTGAACAGTGGTCTTTTTCGCAGAACTGACATTGTTAATATCATAAAGATTCTTTTTTACACAGTGAAGCTTTTTTTTTAATTGTAATTCGATTTATTGGTAAAAATGTAAATCCGACATTGTGAATAGGGACGGTCGATATATAAGTTTAATACTCATGAATATTCACATAAATCCGGAATCAATTCTCTAAGTAATGCTAGAAACCGCATCAAAATACGTTGCGAGGTTTAGAAAAACAACACGGTCACACAGACAGACACGAAAAGCGACTTTAGTTGAATACTTTCGAGTACTATACTATACTTACAAAAATTATAAATGCAAAAGTGAGTTACTTAGTTTGCTTGTTAGTTACGCTTTCACGCTAAAACGGCTGAACGGATTTGGAGGAAATTTGGCACATAAGTAGAGCATGACCGAGATTAGGTCATACGATACTTTTTATTCCGGTGGTACGTTCCCGTGGGATAGTTTAAGACATCCACGCGGGCAAAATTATAGATTTTGTATCCGAATACAACCCTAAGTCGCGCGCCGCGAGTGCATAAGCTAGTTAGAAATAAACACAGGTACCTAACGAGCAAATCACTTATCAAGGAATTTCCGTAATTCAAGTATTGTTTGAGATTATAATGATATAAAAATATTAAATAAGCAATGTTGTATTCTTAAGTTATTTATTATGAAGAGAAGATAATAGGCGGTATCATGATGTTTGTCACGAAATCTCAATCAAACGAGACTGAGTATTATTTTGCCTGTATTAACTCATCTTTGGATTTGTTTTTTAAAATGATTTAAAAGGCCAATCATTAAAAATAACTACATAGGTAAGTATATTGTAAATCCATAATATTACCTTGTTATTTTTTTTTATCAAAATTAAATTAGTGCTAAATTCCAATTCGGTGACATTTAATATCAATGGCGTGCAGTAGGAGAGACCTATGTCCAACAGTGGACTGCTCTAGGCCGAAATATACGGGAATCAGTACCAAAAAATTAAAAACTTCGACCGTTATTTGTTTTTAGATACAAGTGTAAAAAAAACCCAAAATAATAAAATTGATTTCTTTTTCAAACGTAAGCTACAATTGTTTCTCTAACCACCATTTCGAATAAAAAGATCCATTTTAAACAAAACCGTTTTTATTCAAACTTTGAAACAGTTTTTACGGATAAAAAACCCCGAACGACTTTTAGCCCATAACAGAAATATCCTATGGGCATACCGTATTGCCCAGCACTGTGGGCAATTTAAACCGCTGCAACGGGCAATATTTCACGGCTAGGAATTTAATATCGGTTCATGTTTTTCGTGTTTACAACGTTGATTTAGAAGGGAGCTTTATCGCGCATCGGATGACTTATCGATGAGTGTACGACGTGGTACGTGTTCCTTTCGAGTTTGGTGTTCGATGAGGTTTCGTGTCTTTTGTCCTGATACGAGGACATTTATTTACGACTTTGTTGGGTTTAGGTAGGAATGGAGGCTGTTCAATGGACTTGGAGCAAAACTTAAAATCGAGCAAACAACGTAGGTAAATGTTTGACAGATAATGTCAACCATTACGTTGTGTGCTCGATTTTTGCCTTTTGAATCTAATTTATTTGTCGTCTTTAATCAGGCGTACTTGTATTTTGTTTGTACATCTTTGTAAACACCAAGTTGCTCAGTTGTTACTGAAACCCAGTACATTGTGTCAGTACCTATAATTACTAATGGGTTCCATTTACGAATCGTATTGGGTATACAAAAAAAAAAAAAACCGGTCAAGTGCGGACCACGCACAATGAAGTAGATTACGTAGTTGGGATGAATTTATCCCAAGAACAAACTTAAGATTGAGAGATTTACCATGTTAAGACCAGCATAACTTATTTTTTAGGTAGGTACTTTTTTTTAGGTTTTCCTGTAATCTATAGCTATAGAATTATTTTCTGTATATTTTTCAAAATGTTTAGCTCAGTAGTTTTGGAAATAAAGGGGGGGGGGGGGGAATGGTCAATTTTGATCTATTTTCTTAAATAACTTTAAAACAGTTTATTTTAAAATTATAAATATATTTGAGACCCTCATAGTAAGCCCTTTTATTTGATATATCGCACGGGGTGCAGTTTGCATATATTTTTCTTTTAATTATCTTATTTGCCCCTCAAAATTGACCCCCATATTCAAAATTCATTAATTTATATTAGACGTCCGTGATTGGGTCACAGAAATACATACGTGTACCAAATTTCTACTTAATCGGTCCATTAGATTCGGAGCAAGTTGACTGTGACAGACGGACAGACAGACAGACATGAGTGATCCTATAAGGGTTACGTAATTTCTTTGAGGTACGGAACCCTAAAAATTTGCCAGATTTAACAAAATATTACTATTTCGGTCACTCTGAAAAAATATCGCATCACCCAGCTCTCAAATCCTTCAGTAGTTCATACAGTTTCATTTCCATTTAATTTGTTTTCCTCAATAAAAGAAAGAAAAACAAATAAAAACGTTTTGAAAAATCTCACGTGATATTATGTTCGATCCAAATCTCACTAAAATCGATTCACGTAAGTAATTAATGCACGCCCCTAATGCAGGACAGATAAAAAGATTAATTCAAGAGATATCTGCGATTGTAAAGTTTGTAAAACTTAAAGACGATGATAACAAGAGATAATTATCTCTATTTGTCCCTATTTGTACGGCTGTACCATTCAAACTACACATTAAAATTGATCGTCAGCTAGGTATCGTTAAAATTTAATCGTAAACCAATGAATAAACACATACATATCTATAATTGTCGGTTGGTACTGATCGCTAAATCGTAAAATCTTGTATGTATAGGTAATACTGGTAAGTGAAAATAATCTGTGATCTTGAAAAGGTTGGGGTAGGTATACATATAATTAATGAAGTATGTCTGTTCAACCTACATTATAAAATTAGGCCACAAAAGATTGCCGTGTGAAATAGAAGGTAAATAAATTAAAACCTCACAAAACACTTAATACCTAAGATCAATCAAGAAAGTTCGGCATATAAACTAGACCCGTTTTAAATTAAATTGTATAGTATATTTCTTGTACATTCAACCTTCTAATTGCTTTACCGCTTTTCGCAACAATTCCTAGTAAATTGAAACTTCACTGAGGTTGAAAATGTCTAACTCACTTAGGCCCTTTTTCTGATTTGTCGGTGCGTCAGCGGTGCAGGATCAGCTGCTCGGTATACTCGGTACCGAAAGCTCATCAAGCGCGCCTATATTTCAATAAGTGTTTCCTGATTGGTTCGGTATGCGCGGGAATGGGGCGGGATCGTTAGGGTTCACCACGTTTCGTCTCGGTAGAACCATCAGTGCCCGCTCGGTGTTTACAAAGACACGTCACGCGTTTTTGAAGCGGACATTTTTTCGCGAGGATATCATCAGGTCAACTCAGATCTGTAAATGAAAGCAGTGGACTATCATTTCGATATACAGAGCATACTATACCGCACCGCTCCCTCACCCACAAATTAGGAAAGGGCCTTAGACAAATAGACCAGCACCCTAATTGCGTAACACATTATCAATCGGAATCTGAATCATTTTGAAGCAAATTGCTAATCCATTGTTTCATATTATGTTCGAAAAGTTTGTCTGCTCGACAACGTAAATAACGCAATGAATGTTGTTCAACTGTTAAAATGAAACCGATCCCAAGTGATACTGTGTTACGCAATTGCTCCGCTTGTCGATTTATGACGTGCATAATATATTCTACCTCAGGGTGGTAAAGCAATTACGAGGCCTACTATACAAGAACCGAATTAATCTAGGTCTAGTTTATGACTTCCTCTAACTAATGACAACAATAATAAGAATTCTTGTCAGTGAAAGGAAGGAAATCATCAATCACGTATATAAAGAGCGACATCGCTCTTATTCAATGTAAAAAATAATAATAATAAAGACGCACATTCATTATAAAATAAACTCCCGCCTTATTTTTCATGGGTTAGGCAGAAACTAAGGAACGTCACTTGCTACGATCCTTATATAATACTCCTTTTGCTTTGTTTTAAAAACATTGATTAAACTTTAAATACGAAAAAATAATTCTAAAACAGGTATTGTTAGTCACACATAAAAATATTAACAAATGGATAACGTAATTTAATAACGATAAACATGCTTGAATATAATGAGAAACCATAAAAATTAGAGTAACGACATTAGATTACTCATTACAAATTGCTTTAAAAAAACAGTAAACGAACGATTACAACTAAAACTTTTATGTTTGTGTCGTAAAACCGCTGAGACGCTGTATACAGCGTGCTCCAGTTTAGAATGTGTACCGAATTTATAATGTTAGGTACCGGTATTAACAATTTTATATCTAAACTGTGTACTGTATACCGATTTGTTTTTAGTGTGGTATTCAAAACTGGATTACTAGATAAGGAATAAGTTTTAGGCATGTCTAATAGTAAAAAGATTTATTGGAAGGATGAGGAACTGTAAAATGACAAGATAATAGTAATATCAACTCCACATCTTGTCAAGGAAATAAGAACTGATAATAATAACATTGATGATTTATTCAGTTTCCTAGAAACGCTACGACATTTTCAACAAAAAGCCTTTCTTAATCCTGACTAACAATATTATAAATAACTATAATATTATATTATAAATGCGAAAGTGAGTTTGTTTGTTTGTTACGCTTTCAAGATGAAATGGCTGAACTGATTTGGGTGAAATATGGCACATGGGTAGACCATGAGCTGGATTAGGACATAGGATACTATTTATCCCGGTAGTACGTTGATACGTTCCCGTGGGATAATTTCCGAACTTCGCGAGGGCGAAGCCACGGGCAAAAGCTAGTAATTTTATTATTCACGTGCCCTTATCCCAATTTATTTGGGGTCTTTTTCTCTCATACTTCTCTGTTAGTCATCATCTCGGTAGTCACTCCCTGTCTAGCCATATCATCTTTCACACAGTCCATCCATCTCATCTTTAGTCTTCCCCTATTCTTAATTCGCCTTTCTTAATTACAGAATTCCTCAAAACAACAGCTTTACCCGATTAATTATAAGTTCATGAACTTGAAAACAGGCGTCTTACTGCGATACTTACAAAGTATAATTAAATAAGTCACTGAACAACTGTTCCTAAGAATTTTTAATACAAAAGTAGGTATAACTAATATACGCTGTAAAGGTTAGCGTTTTGTTAATTAATTTGACGTTTGGTTATAGAAAATATTTATTTAAATTCCTGTAAGATTGTATAACAAAGTGGAGATTTGAATAACACTTAGATGTTTTGGTTTAAGAGCGTTTATCCCGCGCGGGCTGGCAACCTCGCATTTCTACAGGTTTTTCGTGATTTTTTTAATACATTTAAATCAAGTTACTATTTTTTTTAATAGATTATCTAGATCGTCGGTATTTATAAGTACATATGTATGCTATTTTTTTTTTATTTTGGTATTTCATCATCATCTTCCTGCCCTTATCCCAAGTTATTTGGGGTCGGCGCAACACGTTTTCTTTTTCCATTCTCCCCTGTCAACCGTTGGTATTTACTCATAAAAATTACATTATAGACAATATTATCTTTTTTATGAGCAAAATACCAACAATAACTATAAAGAAAACAGCATACATACTTATAAATACCAACGATCTAGATAAACTGTTAAAAAAAAACCGGTCAAGTGCGTGTCGGACCACGCACAATGAAGGGTTCCGTAGTTGGGATGAATTTATCCCAAGAACAAACTTAACATTGTAGTTGAAAAACAGTCTCTCATACATTCCAACTACAAATATCCATAGTAGACGAAAAGAATCCAATTCACATTAAACCCAATGTGGGTTGGATGCTTTTCGTTTAATTATGGACACACGATATTGAGAGATTTCCCATGTTATTTTAAGACCATAGACTTCTTATAGGTTTTCCTGTAATCTATAGCTATAGAATTATTTTCTGTATTTTTTTTTTAAATTTTAAGGTCAGTAGTTTCGGCGATAAAGGGGGAATGGTCCATTTTCGTCTAAACAGTTTATTATAAAATTATTAAAAAAAAATATTTGAGACTCTCACAGTAAACCCTTTCATTTGATATACAGCACAGTACAGTTTGCAAATATTTTTTTTAAAATTTTCTTATTTGCCCCCCATAATTTACACCCATATTCTAAATTCATTAATTTACCTTACACGTCCGTGTTTGGGTCACAGAAATACATACGTGTAACAAATTAATCGGTCCATTAGATTCGGAGCAAATTGGCAGTGACAGACGGACAGACAGACAGACACATGAGTGATCCTATAAAGGGTTCCGTTTTTCCTTTTGAGGTACGGAATCCTAAAAAATAGTAATTTGATTTGAATGTTTTAAAATAATCACGAAAAATCTGTAGAAATGCGACGTTGCCAGCTCGCGCGGGATAAGCGCTCTTAAGTAGTAAAAGTTAAGCTTAAATTGAGGTTTGCTTTTATTTTGTTTAACTGATGCCGTTTCGTATTATAGAATAAAGGCTAAAATGCCCAATCATTTTATGAATTCATACTATATAATATAATTATATAATATCCTAATATTATAAATGCGAAAGTGAGTTTGTTTGTTTGGCTTTCACGCTAAAACGGCTAAACGGATTTGGATGAAATTTGGCACACAGGTAGAGTAAGACCATTACACTGGGTTAGTACATAGAATACTTTTTATCCCGGTAGTACTTACCCGTGGGATAATTTCTAATCTCCACGTGGGTGAAAGCTAGCATTAAAGATAAAATAAATACTAAGTATATCTATGACTCACCGTTTATTCTCTTCCTAGGTTCTAATACTCACTAAACTCTCCGCCACAATACAATTCCCAATACCGCCATAATACAAACTATCCAATTTTCACAACACGCTGTATAGTAAGTACTGACACATTGTATTCAGACCATCTTATCTGTCGCTATAAAGGGAATCCCTTTACGAATTGCCATTTTATATAATATATCTGTTATATAACATAATGCGGAAAACAACACATTTTGTGTTTGAAAGATTTTTCTCACAGAATTTATGGGGGGGCTATAAATTTTACCGCGTCGGTGTACATAAGTCGTTAAGGGTTTTCTTTTATTTTTAGGGAAAGGGGGTAGTAATCAGCTTGGAGTCTTACCTGTAACAAAAATAGGGTATTGTTAGTTTAATGTTCAATGATAAGACTTAATGTTTTAATGGCGTTCAAAGGATGAATAAGCAGAAAATTAAACAGAGATTTTTCTGAATAATAGATAATATTTTAGGGGTAAATAAGGTTCCTTTCAAGAGCAATATTGAATATTTCAGTTTTAGAAATATGTACAATGTTTGCAAAAACAAAATGACTGTTAAAGTTGCAAAACTACGCCATGTAGGTATATTTTAAGCATTTAACAAAGAATACGCGTCATACATTAAAAACTATTTTTAACACAAATTTTATTTTTAGAACTAGGTACAATTTTTGCAAAAATATAATGATTGTCAAAGTTGCAAAAGCCTGTATTAAGTTTTTTTTTTTTGACGAGTTTAGTCAGCCATTTTGACAATATTTTGACAGTATACGCGTTTATCCATTTGTCAATGATATTTTGACAGTTAGTACACAGAACATCCGAACACACTTAGTTAACCGATTAGGCACATTTTGTATAAAGTACCGTTACGCAGTGTCAGCCGTCCGATGGTTCGTGCTTTCGCATTTATCTTTATTTATTCACGGGGCATTGGTTCTGACGACCATTATATAGAAACTCGTGGCTGTTCTTGATAAACGTAAATCCTTTTGCATTGAAAAATTGCGGGCTTTTTATTTTAACATGGCTGTGCGACACAATCATATTTTGTTAAGCTGGTATTTGTAAAGAACTGCATTGGCCATTGATAGATATATGAATTGGTTATTCGACAGCGAAAAAAAAAACAATTTTATTGAATTTATTTCATCATTTTAGACTTTTCCGCTATATGTTAGTAGATACTTTCCATGTAACAAAAACCAAATCAAATGAACAATGTGTCATATGGGGCCGAAACATGGACGCTCACTAAAGAGACTGTGTACAAAGTCCAAGTTGCACAAAGAGCTATGGAGCGCAACATGTTAGGTCTATCACAGAAAGACCAAGTTCGTAATTCAGAGATCCGACCTATGGCTAAGGTTTAAGACGTATGACTACTGGTAGCGGCACTGAAATAGAGGTGGTAAAGACACTTGGCTAGACGTGGTGATGGCAGGTGGAAAAGTGCCCTAACGGAATGGTTGCCGAGAAACGGTAGAAGGAGCGTTGGCAACCAATAGCCAGGTAGGTTAGACAACCTACAGAAAGATCGCGGGGAAGACCTGGATGAGACTCGCATAGACCAGGGAAGCTTGGCACAAAAGTAAGGCCTATACTCAGCTGTGGGTGGAACAAGGCTGCCGATAAAGATGATGATGAATGCTGATAAATGAAAAAGAAAAAACCGTTCTTCACCAAATAACGGTTTTTTCTTTTTCATTTAAGAACATCCGTCCCAAACTTCACTGCAACAACTTTAGCTAAATGTCACAGATTAGCTCCTATTAATAACGACCAACCATTGTTACCAGGCAAGCATGAAATCGAAGCTAAATAGCTAACCATCGCGTGTCCAGAAAACCTAAAAATACCAACTGATCATAAAAACAAAACAGAATCGAAATAGGTACCTACCGCTCATTCGTGCAGACATTTTAGTGTCAAGTTTCGAAAAGTATCAGGGTGCTATAAACAGGACAGAGGTTCACGCGAATCAGCTATGACTGTTTATGTTTTATGTGCAGTGTAAAGTTTTTGAGAGGCCTCACTTTTTTACTATGTTTGAAGACGGTACTGTGGGAAAGAGACAGCAAGAACCTTCCATATTGTCGTCGATAAGGTAATGATACTACATACTCGATTTAACTCCAGAAACGCCGGATACAAATGTTACGTATGAAGGGAGCTATAGGCTTCATTAAGCTTGTGATCGAGATGTCTTACTGGTATAGAATTTTCATAAAAGCAATCAAATCTTCGTGAGGGGAAGGTATTGCCAAGGGCTCGATACTGAATTGAACGACATGAAGACTGTTCAAGGTCATGTTATTTGGAAGCTCTTTTAAACGTGATCACTTTGAATATAATCGCACTATAGTTACCTACTTACAAAGTCACGACCTTAATAAAATATCTTGAACTTGATAATACGCACGACATGTTCCAATAAGACGGATCAACAATAAACTAAAAAGGATTTATTCACTCGGAAAAAAGTGTCACAACACATATTCGAACATCGATCCGATCTATTAGAAACCTATTCAAACATTCCGACAAGGGAACCTCTTCGTAAATTACGAAAAACCCCGATATACTTCGTACCCGATTGGCCAGAAGGGGTACTAATAAGAACCTTTTTAGTGACGTTGGAACGAATAAAAAAAGTACCCTTTTGTTACACGAGTTACGATTTTAGGGGGCGAAGTCGATTTTATCGCGTTTTAACAGCACTTCCCTTTGTATCTTATTCGGATTAGGTGAGTCAGCAGTGGATTTTTGACTATTTACGCGTTCGGGAAAAGGTGTAAGAAAATTCCTAGAGAATTTCGCAGTACAGTACCGGGAAGTAAATTCACGATGAGATGGTATTAACATAATAAGCTGTAGGTATTCCTAAGTCATGAATGTCAAAAGGTCAGGTGCGTAAGACTCGCGACGGGCGAGTTTCTATGACCAGATGTATGAACGTAAACAAAGCAAAGGAGTATGTGTGATAGTAGCAGTTGGCGTTCTGTAGTTTCTGCCTACCCCCATGGGAAGAAGGCGTAAGTTTTATGTATGTATGAATGTCAAACGTACAATTTATGATGAAAATTCAGAAGTAATTTCGGAAAAGCTTTCTCAACCTTGACCGAAATACTCAAGGATTATTTACTCAAGGTTGTGAAGTTCGATGGAGGTTCAAGTTCGTGGCAAACTCATTCAAACATTTTTATTAAGTCCACAGGCTTCTTTTAGTGGAAAAGAAGATTAAGCTTCATGGGTAGATTTTTAACAGTATTTTAGTTGTTACACTGGCGGACAAGGTTGATGGAACATTTATCAGGCTGTAGCCAATTAATATATAGTTATTGTATTTTTAAGTTATTCAGGTTACTAACATAGCCTAAGTTCATACTAACACTATATGGATCCCGTGGTCTGAAATAATTTTTGAATTTGAAAATTTTAATTTTACATTTATGCACTTACAAGTCACGTAAATGCTATTCAGGATGGACAAATGAAATAGTACATTATATAATTAAAGTAGGCGAGACTTGATGGAGTTCATGGTTAAATTTATTTGGCTTGTCTTAGCAGTTTTCACTTTAAGAACTGGCACCCACTTTTAAATCATCCTGTATAATGTCATATCCAAACGCCCTACATGCTGCAAACGAAAACTGAAAACTCAAAAACAGTAATCGAATACATGGCTCGAAATACACTGCACTAAATAACGCCACTAGGGGGCTCTGATTTACAATATACAAAATATACTAGGTTAAGTTCGGCAATTTTATAACAGCCACTCGGGAACTATAACATAGTGTTATGTTTGAGAAATAGGCGTTTATAGCCACATAGTTTATAGTAGTAGCACAAAGTTTTAAGCATAAGAGACTCGGATGTATTGAATTTTATTTTTATTACTGTATCAGTCTGGGTCACGCGAGGATTGTAAATAAAAGTAGTTGGTTGGAAAGACAAAACGTGTATCTTTTGGTTCAGTGGGTTCACGTTTGAAGGTATGAATTCTAATGTAAATATAAATAATTCAAATATAAGATACTAGCTGTTGCCCGTGACTGCGCGTGTGTATTTTCTTTTTCATCATTTACTAACACAAATATCCAGAAAGTAAAGTAGCCTATGTCCTTCTTCAGGTCCCAGGCTACCTCTCTGTCGCATTTCATAACGATCGTTTCAGTGGTTTAGGCGTGAAAAGGTAGCAGACAGACAGACATAGTTAATATCTCATTTATAATATTAATATGTATAGACTACAAATTCCTCCTAGCAAACCTAGCCCTGCAAACTTTACTTATAGCGTGCGCGCAAGTGTTAGTCACCGCCTGAGGTATGAGGGCACGATTGTCAAGACGCACATGCTTGGCATAGCTTACGTTAGTATTTTTCTACCTTCCACGTCTCACCGCTCACATACCTCAGGGGGTGACTAGCACTTGCGCGCACACTATAGTTAACTTTGCTTTACTGTACCGTCAATTATCAACTTAAACGTATTTCGGCATGAATAGGTGTTCCTTAGAATATAAATTTATATAAACTATGAATTTTTCACCAACGTACAGTCCTCGGCTGAAGATGTGGTCCTTTGAGTTTTAGAAAAGAAAAAAAAACTGCTTTTTAGAACATCGTCTCTCTCACTCATACCTGTATCACTTTCTAAAGCTTGATGCCCCGATATTACCCTGATCGTAGTACGTTAGTACCTACTATTTTTTGAGCCCTGATATTTTACACAAATTATAGCTAAGTGGCAGGCTATTGGAGATACGGGAACTGCATTGCACTATTGCGGAGTTCTCGAGGTCATAACATTCCGACCACATTGATGTCTAGCCTGTATTAGTACTTGTAGTAGGTTCCTATAAGTTATTGGCTGATATTTTAGTAAAACTGGATATATACGTAGATACTGGATTTTTGGGAAAAATAGAGGCCAAGTGCTGACAAAATAAGTTGGGGTAAAGGGCACGAGAATGATGAATATGACAGAAAAACTCATCAAAAACACAACAACTGTATAGTAGGTACCTAAATTTACTTTCAAACTATGCATTCATATCTTTGATGACGTTTGGACCTAAGAAACTAAAATAAATTTGCAAAATTTTCCCTTGTCAGTGTTCTTTTGAACCAATTTACAGAATTAATTACCATTCAATGCTGTTCATAAATGATATAATTATTTTTTTGCTACGCTATGCACAAAAGAGGTGCCTATAGGAAAAAGTACCAACCTCAAAATGAATAAACGCTACCCACCCAATGAGAATAGGCAGTCTTAGTCTTAATAAAGCTATTAAGAGGGTACCGAGCGCGCAGTAGCGCCCTCATGGTTTGTTTGTTTATTTCTTATATTTTAGAATGTATGAATGCATGAAATAAGCACGTTAAGGTAAACGGCAAAACGTCCCTATTTTCCGTTTAAAGAATAACAATAAAACTTAACAATATAAAACTAATTTTTGGAATAATAATAACGTATAGTCTTGTGGAGTAATAATAATAATAGTAATTTATTTACTCTCAAAAAGGTACAATTTTGGTACATAGTTTCAAAGTTACATGCAGAATCAAACCTTAGTGAGAGCTGGAGTCTATACTGGGCTCTCTGGCTGGGATCTCCATGCTCACACCCTTAAAATTACAATATTAAATTGCACTTAAGTACTACAACAATATATATAAATATATATATATATATATGTATGTATTAATATTTATAACAAATAGATGTACTATATGGGTCTTTGGAGAGTGTAGTGTGTCCGTGAGTACAATAGGTCCCCACACTCAGCGCCACTATGGGCACTGGGTGCGAGCATCCACTTGCCCGAGAGTGTGTGTATGTCTGTTTGTACGTGCGTGTGTGTGATTGTGTGTGTGTGTGTGCGTGCGTGTGCGTGCGTGTGCCTGTGTGTATGTCTGTATGTGGTTAAAAAGGAGAAACGCAATCTAAGATTTAAATTGAGTAAATGAATATTTCCGGTAGGCGAGGTTATTTTAGAATATACGAGGGCTGCACTAAAAGTATCGGGAATGGAATATTTCCATTGTTCCTGTCATATTAAAATCTTTTTAATTGAAAACTCCTTGGTTTTAAAAATCGAATACCATTTATTTATTTTAAAAAAGATTCTCGGTCTTGTCACAAGGTTTTGTCAAACTTGTTTAGTCGTTGAGAAAATGGAATTGACTCGAGAAAATTCAAGAGCGATGATTTATTATGACTTTCGAAGTGGTTTAACACAAAAACAGTGTGTTGACCGGATGATTTCTGCATTTGGTGATGAAGCCCCATCCAAAACCACAATTTACCGCTGGTTTGCTGAATTTCAACGTGGACGTGTCAAGCTCAGTGATGATCCCCGTCAAGGTCATCCAAAAACTGCAGTCACCCAAGAAAACGTTGATGCTGTGCGTAAGCTGATTGAGGAAGATCGACATGTGACATACCGCGAAATTCAGGCAACTTTAGACATTGGCATGAGTCAAATACAAATAATCTTGCATGAACAATTAGGTGTAAAAAAGTTGTTTTCCCGATGGATACCGCATTCACTCTGTGAAGAGCAAAAAGCGGCTCGCGTTACTTGGTGCGTCAGAACTCTCGAAAGATTCCACGCAGGATCCTCAAATGCTGTATACAACATCGTATCAGGTGACGAATCCTGGATATACGCGTACGAACCCGAAACAAAAAACCAGTCACGAGTTTGGGTGTTCGAAAATGAGTTAAAGCCAACAAAAATTGTTCGTTCACGGAGTGTTGCAAAAAAAATGGTGGCCACGTTAGTCTCCAAAACCGGCCATGTTGCGACTATTCCTCTTGAGGGACAAAGAACGGTTAATGCAGAATGGTATGCTAGCATTTGTTTGCCACAGGTCGTTTCTGAACTCCGTAAAGAGAACTGCAACCGCCGCATCATCCTCCATCACGACAATGCGAGTTCTCACACCGCGCACAGAACAAAAGAGTTTTTAGAGCAAGAAAACATAGAATTATTAGACCATCCGCCGTACAGCCCCGACCTAAGCCCTAATGATTTCTATACTTTCCCTAAAATAAAGAATAAATTGCGTGGTCAGAGATTTTCATCACCTGAAGAAGCTGTGGACGCCTACAAAACGGCCATTTTGGAGACCCCAACTTCCGAATGGAATGGTTGCTTCAATGATTGGTTCCAACGTATAGAAAAATGTGTCAAATTTCGCGGAGAATACTTCGAAAAGCAATAAATACATTTTTAAATAGTAATGTTGTGTCACTTCCTTGATTCCCGAAATTTTCAGTGCCGCCCTCGTATAGTAAGTTTTCAGTCTCTGCATAATCCAATTCAAGTAGCCATTTAGTGATAGTTTTTTTTTTACATTTGGATCTGCACATAGGGTATAAATTTAAAATTTTATTAGCCTTGTTATAGACGTAGCTACTGAGGAAAGGGAAACTATGTTGGGCCGAGCGACAATTTGTACGAAAGGAAGGACAGACAGTATGTTTTCGTCGTTGGGAGTCAAAATTGCACGTACAGCGGAGTACAACATATCATGTTTATTTTCTGCATTTCCATTCTAAAATAAAAGAAATAACCAAACAAACGATGAGGGCGCCACTGCGCGCTCAGTACCCTCTTAAGCTTTCCACCATATAACTGCCTCTACATGTATAATAAGTATAATATGTTATGCTTCATCATCCTTTATTGACACATCGAACCAAACCGTCAGTGCGTGTATATATCCATTATTTTTACATCAATCACCCTGTATACCACAACACTGTCAGGCCGAAATAACCTATGAAACATTTGGGGAAATGTACCTACTTGTAAATATAATATTACGTCAACTTTGGGAGAGCTTTATATCCAGCATAGGACTGCTATAAGTTATTTATTGATTGATGTGATAGTACTTTTTGGCATTTTTAGTTAAGTACTTGAAACAGCCTCCACGAATATGATGGTGAGACTGAGACATAACTGTACTATCGGCAAAACTTAAGTATGCTCAGTTTAGAAAATATTTATGCGGAAGCGCATCTAGTAACAGACCACACCCCTTCCTGGTTTCGCCCAATTAGAGACAATATGCATTTGTGTGAGTAAGGGTGTGTAACAAAAAACAACAACAAACATTAGCAACAAATCAAATTGAAAACAAACGTGCATTCTATTGGCCCAATCGTATGCATCGGGCGATGGATGGCCTAAGTTTTTATCGCGCATAAAAAAGAGTGGGTCATTGAAATAAGGTTGATTTTCATTTCACTTGTTTTTTAAATGAGAATGCTTAAGAGCCGACCTAACGCGCTCAGTGTAAAACAATAATCAATCTTATTTCAATGACCCCAAACCTCTTTTTTAAACGCAATAAAAATATACTCTCCTCTCTGTGTGAAGAACGGACACTTAAAGATGAGCATGCGGAAGTTTGAGAGGTAGTACATAAGGCTCACCCCCGCTACCACCTTGTTGACTGATTATTCTTTGACATTTCATGCCGATATGAAAGAAGAAATAGCTTAGCTCCAATTTTCAATGCTCCATTTAATCTACCCATCCATCCATTTAAGCACTGGCATCTCAAAGTCAAGAAAGTGTTATCACCCATTTTGGGCTAGTCTGCCTGTGATCCTTGTGTGATATTACAGGAAATACCTACCTGAAAGCGATCAGAATAGATTATTATAAGGAAGAGACTGTGTAGAGAATATTGATACCTAAGAGTCCGGCCGTCGAGAGAATGCGTTCCTGACACCTGTCAGTTAGACAATTTCTAGTAACTAGGATCAAATTCGCCAAACATATATCGCACACCTAGATAAAGAGTAGCACAACTCAAAATAATCCAAAATCGAGTTATTGCGATTATCGGACTCTGCGTCGAAAACTGCATTGACTGATTTACTTCAAAGACACATGGGTACCAATCTTCATTAATTAATTACAACATCATACAAAAATATTTTAAATTGATCAAATAGAAAACGAGGAAAACGTTTTTTACTGTGCCTGAAAAAAGGGGTACCTATTTTGAGTTGTGCTACTTTTGATCTAGGTGTGCGATATATTCGCTAGTATGAAACTGACAGGTGTCAAGAACGCATTCTCTCGACGGCCGGATTGTAGGACCTCAATGCAATGCTCAATTACTCAATAGAAAGTTTCTCTTCTTTTTAATGCCTCGACAGTCGACAATACGGTAAGTTCCCCATAATTAAATAGTACAAGTAATATCTAAGAAACTCGGACGAATACCAATAAGCTGGCGGAACTCTCAAGCACAATAAGATTCGAAAGTTTTCAACTGTGTGTAAGAGGTGCAAGGAATGAGAGATCGACTTTAGTTGTATGAAAGAGCGAAAATTCTGGTATTGCATTTATTCTCAGCAAAGCGATAAAACGCTTCAATGGTTTAAATAAAATAGTATTGGAACAGCAGAGGTTTCTGTCACAAGGACTTCAAACAAGTATCAAAACAAATACGGTACATAAAACATTTTTCGTCGGTTATCAAGAAAATCCAGAATCATCTACTGAATCCATGGTAACAGCATACACGTCGATATCCTTGCCACCTTGTATAAAAAACCTTAAGCCCCGCTGCCGCCTCTGCCTTAGACCCCAGTTTATGAAGAATATCGCAAATGACCAAGTTGGAGGGAAACAAAGCGCTGTACAGAACTACGTTTAATTAATTTTAGCCAGCAAAACGATAAGGCCGCTGGAAACGATAAGGGCCATGAAATAAATGTTGATTGATTTAGTATTGTTTGCCGAATGAGAACATGGCTTTTGGTGAGCATTTTGAGTTTAGAGAAGCAGGAGCTATCAAGTAATGAAATCTAATTGTCATGATGATAATTGGATCAAGTATTTTAGGTTACCGAAAGCAGATCTCTCGTGGGACAGATAATCTTTTAACGTTTTCAAATAGTTGTAGCATTAACTTTACGACGATTGGATTTACACTGACTTTTATTCTTCAGGTTATCAGCTCCAGTAGAGTCATAAGAACTCTGCATCGAGTCTACCTAGACTGGATGCAGTTGGTGACTCAACTGAGGCCAAAATTTTTTCATTTAGAATATATTCATCAGGAGAATGTTGCTTTTTTATGTTTAGACATTCATTCTAGTGAAATTCTATCGTCTAAGGAAACAGGAAAACATGATTGATTCTGCTTAAGAGGTATATAGGATCTCTTCCTTTCTTTATGTCCTGGGAAATTGGAGTCTTTCATTCTTCTCTAATTCATACAATACTGATATTATCGGACTACCAGAAGTCTCGTTTCGTATCCCTACTCTACATACCACCAATTTCTCCAACACACCGTCCATTATCCCCACTAACCTATTTAAATATATCGAAATCTTTTAATACAATATAAAACCCATTAATACTGCGATTACCATAACCCAATTCTGTCAATAGTTGTGCAATATTCAGGTTGAAAAATATTATAATTGTTCAGATAATAGCGAACATATGGCCTAGTTTTGTGTGGATCTCTTTAATCTTGGATGCTGGTACATTTCCGTGCTCGTACAGTATATGTTATTATGATTATGAGTGCAATTAAAACATCTGTGTGCATTAGGTTTGAGCTAGGCGGACTAATTGTGGTGTTTCTTTGATGCTAGACTGTCGGAATTTTGCAATCTGTGCTTTTCTTTTGATTAACAAAGATTATACGGTAGAAACTATTGATCTGTACATTACGTGCTGAGATATTTTTGTTCATACGTTTTCTAAATACTGTTTTGTGGTAATGATGTTTTAATCAACTTCTAACTAGAGGTCTTTTGTGTCTTTGGCTCCGTACTTAAAAAAAAATAAAATAAAGATCCTTGATGACATCACTCTTGTGTATCTCAGTCTGTCAGTTTGTCGCAGACGAGATTTTTCAGATAATTTGTCTTCAAGTTACACATTCTTCAACTATCCTAATTTCCTTGTCTTTGAATGTAAATTACAAAATACTTAGACATCCTTGGCTTGCCTAAGCTCTAACAACATGCTTGCTATAGTCTACTCGTTAGTTCCGTGAACAGATTACCGTTAATTTAAGAACGCTCATTACTGTATCGGAGGCTGGTTGAGATATGTCTGCAACATAGATTAGTCAGCGATTAAGCAAGGAGTCTTGCAACGGTGCAATTCTGTTCGATATATCTTAGCGATACATAGCTCAGCGGTTCTGGTAACATCGATAGCGTTGTGTGACCTAAAAAAAATAAGGGGATGAAGACTGTGGTTTGTGTGCATTTCATAAAATACCAGGAGCAAGGCTTACCTTGCTAGGAATGGCCCAACTTTGCTGCAGCCATGGTTGTCCTATAAGGTACTAGACTACACTCATTCACCTATTCACCTCATTTCGGCTTTTGTCCATAGAAAACACCAGTTTTGTATGGAGAGGCGTACGCATCCATTCGGCTTTCCGCGTCTGAACGGATACGTACGCATCTCGATACAAAACTGATGTTTTCTATGGACCAAAGCTGAATTGAGCTGAATAAGTGCCAGGAACAAAGATTAGCTTTCACTGATGCGCTGTCGACTTTGGAGATCTGATCACTATTAATGTAGACGAGAAACTGTAGAACAGACAGCAAACTATATTGATGACGTATAGAAAAACGCGGGTGACACCTGGATGAGACTCGCACGGACCAGGGAATCATGGCACAAAAGAAGGATATATATATATTTAGAAGTAGTGTAACGAAACAGATAGGTGGGGCTATCTGCTACGCCACATGAGGAGTAGAAAATACAGAGGATCTAGAAAACAAATCTTCTGTCTTCCGAGGCCAGGAACCAGGTCTGCAGCGCGAAACGCGCGCAGCCGTAGGATGTAGCGGAGCAGGAACGGTTGATCTTCGGCTCAGGACTGTTGGTGTCACGACCGTGCAGCAGGAATCAGCAGGCAGCAGGACAGAAGAATCCACAGTCCCCAGAGAAGGGACGAGGATGAGGCTGCAGCGTCTTACTCTTAGAGGAGTATAGGGATAGCAGCATCGAGCACCCCATGCTGGTGGTGGCTTACGTCACGCCGCTAGAGGGACGAGAGGGGCTTTTCTGTCCAAGAATAGACAGTAGACGACGGCGGCATTTTATGCCACGCCGTTAGAGGGCCCCTCGACGTCAAAGTTCTCCCAAATATGTCCATGATATGGACTTCAGAAGACCAGGGAGTGGGTGTTATCTCTATATGGGTCACTCGCGAACTTGGACTGATGACCGGAGTCCTCCGGAAAGAAATACTGCTTGCTTGTTACATATACTAAATATTTTAAAGATACGTCAGATTTGATGAGTAACAAACACAGCCAGTGACAATTAACATGAAATCGGCCTTAAAACATAGTTTACAGTGGAGACTTGGCTTTATAAATAAAATCTGACAATTGACATTTGAGTTTTGACAATTAAAATATAAAAATTTGAAAATAATGTAATATTTATCAATGAAGTGATTCCTATTGGAATTGGTGTTTAGTATGTAAAATTTAAGTATAGTGAAAGTATGAACTCCCTAGCTCGTTAGACAACAAAAACGTGGTTTTAAGAAATGAAATACCACAGTAGTTGGAACAAGGCTGCGAATAATGAGGGTGATATTTTGTTGTAGGGACTTACAAGCAGTAGAAGTTAATAAGGCAATATGAATATCCAGTTATAATAATCAAACACCAAATTCCCGAAACATACTTGAACACACTAACACCTACAAAATGTGATTACTTTAAAAGCCCCAAATTAACGTAGAAACGCTTTGAAACTCCTGAATAAATAAACGAATTTCATCTGAATGAGGAGAACCCGGGGTAAGCTTCTAAACGGATTTCACACTCATTATATTTGCATAGACGAAAGTTTTTGTTTTAATTTTACCTTTGACTCATTCATTCGCTTGTAATTTCGTACATCTATCATTCTTGATTCTGATAGCATGTTTTTCTCTTGGGATTGGTGTGACTTGAATGTTATTTAGGTTAAATGGTGTGAGTTTGTTTTTATACTGATTATAGTAATAGCTTCTTGTTATTTGTATGAAGAAGTTAGGCTAATACCAAATGATTTCTGTATTTCAGTTCGAAGGGCGCCTCCTACCTTGAAGGTTTTAAAGGAGAACTACCTACCTAGTTGTTATCTACCGATTCGCACTAAGCGCTTTCAAATGACTTTTATAATGCGCACAGCAAAAGAGTGGAACTCACTACCTGCGTCTGTGTTTCCGAGCGCATACAAAACCCTAATCTCTTCAAAGTGAGAGTGAACAGGCTTCTTCTGGGTAAGCTCACTCCATCGTCGACTCTAACTCTGTCGCGTCCGATCTAGACTAGAGTCAAGAGCAAAACCATCTTAAATAAAAAAAGAATATTTGGGAAAATTGTTCGTTCTGTCACTTGATAACAAAAAAACATTTTTACAAAAAAAAAAAAAAACAGCCAACTTCCAAAAAACACTACAAAGCGTAAAATAACTTTAATTTCGGAAGTCGGGTGTTGTTATTTTGTATTTTCGTTTTTTGCCACCAACTTCCCAAATTAACTACCTGCTATGTAAATTACAATGACAGGAAGTTATTATAACATCATCCACATAGACTAAGTGGAAAAACCGTTTGTACGATCTGTGGACTACGATAATTTTCGTCTATTTTCTTAAATAACTTAAACAGTTTATTTTAAAATTATAAAAAAAAAAAAATATTTGAGACCCTCACAGGAAGTTCTTTCATTTGATATATCGCACGGTGCAGTTTGCAAATATTTGTTTTTAATTTTCTTATTTGCCCCTCAAAATTTACGCACACATTCAAAATTCATTAATTTACATTACACGTCCGTGTTTGGGTCACAGAAATACATACGTGTACCAAATTTCAAGTTAATCGGTCCATTACATTCGGAGCAAATTGGCTGTGACAGCCGGACAGACAGACACATGAGTGATCCTATAAGGGTTTCGTTTTTTCCTTTTGAGGTACGGAACCCTAAAAATATTACTTTCAGCGTATATGGTTAATTTTATCGATTGACAATAACCGATAAAATTAATCATATCCCCTGAAAGTAATATATTGAATTTGTTTTAGTAATATATTTACTAATTATAATATATGGCGATCTGGAAAAGAGAGACAAAATAACAAAAGGTCCATTGTCCGTAAAATTGGTGATTTATTACTGCAAAATCAAAGTCTTTCGCAAAAAAATGTGGCAACGCAAAAATTATTCTTCATACTATAGACTTTCGCGAAACCTAACTAATATTATTAATGCGAAAGTAAGTTTGTTTGTTTGAAACTTGGCACATGGTAGACCGTGACCTGGGGTTAGGATATAGGACACTTTATACCGATAGTACGTTGCCGTGTGATAATTTCACACCTCCACGCGGCCGAAGCCGCGGGCTAAAGCTAGTATACTTACAAAACGACATTAAAGTACAAGATTGAGAGTTCATTCAAATTTCCTTTTTGTTTAGTTAAATATTAGCAAGGGTATTTTCAAAGGTGATACAATATATTCGGAGAAATATCCCAGACCTTCAAAGAGAAATTCCGTGTACAGGGAAACCCATAAAATGCAGAATATTTTTCTTAATTTATAAATCGACTTTTAAGAAAATATATTTCATGAGTATGACCCACAACGTGAAAGAATGCATAGAAGTTACCTATATTTTTCAGAATTGATTACTTTATTCAACTGGATATTGCTTTTAACACTGAGACTGAGGTTTTGTTTATCGTTTTTCCCTCACTTATTTACATTTTCTTATTAAGGCTCTGTTTAAACTAAGCCGAAACCCCCGCGGTCGCGACTGCGCGCGTCTCTTGTTAATTCACTTCAAAAAAGGAGATTATCAATTCGACACGTATGTATGTAATATTATTGGAACTGCAATATATTCACATATGATAATCTGTCAGGGCTTCCAAACAAATATATGATACAATTTTTTTATAGATGTATGTATGATTGTCCACGCTTCTCCGAAACTATTAATCGGATCGTGACCATTTTATTTTTATTAGTTTTATTTTTATTAGAATTTACTTCAACTTAGGGAACAGTGCAAGTTTCATCAAAATCGGTTCAGAAGTTTTCAAGATAATTGACTAATACGTGTAAGTGTGACAGCTTGGCTTACTGATACGAGCTACGGGTGTGGTGTCAAAGGGAAAACATCTCACAACCTTGGTCACATTCTAGTGCAATATTTATAACAAAGCTATTAACTACTTATTCCAAAATAAGATTCCAGTTTTTACTAAAAACTAAAAATTATAAAATTAAAAATAAATTAAAAAAAATAAATGGACTTGAAAAAGAAATGAACTCAAAATTATGAAATAACTTTAAATTCGGTCGCAAAAAACTAAAATACAGATCCCAAGACGCCGACTTCCGAAAATATAGGAAGTCACGCGGCTAATCGCGCCAGTTAGAACCATGGAGGCAGGAAAATCATGGAGACGCCGCGTATATATGTATATAGATTTGCTTATACAAATATGAGTGAAATAATACGATACAGAATGTGAAATATTTATAAAAGAGACCACGATATTTAAGTTATTGCTTATTATGGCAACATTTTATCGTGAGGTAGTGACAGTTGTAAGTGTGTCATATCGGCCATCGAGTTTCGTGGTAGATTTGCTGTCAAACGGTTGTTTACTTTTGCATTATTGACATTTGCGAGAAAACTACGAAGAGTTTACCTTTAGAACTGCATGTAAATGTTAGAAAACAGCAATTTACTGACACAACCCTAGTAATGGCAGCCATTTTAGGAGATATTATGAATGAGTTGTAAGGTTGTAGGTATTTCCATTCCATATTTATATGTCTATGGACGCGCGGGATTCGTCTGTTTGACCAGAACTTAAATACATTATGATATAACGCCTTTTTCACAAGGGTAGAGTAGTACAGCCACACGATTATATTATGTCTTTATTCATCCATTTTTGAAGTTATCAAACACCAATTCTCAGCTAGCATTCCATAGTTATCTACGAAATCTATTATATGAAATATATTATATAACATCGTAAACCGGAAACAGCTGAATACCAGTATTTTACATGAAGCGACCGCCTATCTTATCTCCACGATCCGTTACTGGGTAACACTATACCCCTTAGTAAGACTGGTCGTCAGACTTTCGGGCTTATGACTATCGACTGTCAAAGATCTACAAATGACAGCCTGGACGAACGGCTTAACGTGCTCCGAACACATAATAGTATTAATTATTTCTAACTGTAAACTAGCCTTAAACTTCATAATGAGCTACTGAAACTTCAACGCATAACCAAAACGCTATTTCAAGGAAAATTGCACGCACAATTTGATTGAACACTCCCTAAAACAAAAACACAACACATCTTTAACTTTATTTTCTACGAGTTAAAGTACACTTTTCGTTGGCATGAAAAGGTGTAAAATGTCCATATTACTCATTTGAAGTAATGCAATGTGCAATAATTAATGTTTAGAGTTCTCTCACAGTTTATTTGCCTAGTAAATGTCATTTTATGGACGTTTATTGACCGACTGTGTGAGCTTTAAAGATAGTGTTAAATGGCGGAGTTGTTGAGATTTATAATGCTCGGTTCAGACTGTAAATCCAAATGAAAAGTGTACTTATTCGGTACCAACAAGGTTCAAAGCAGTATGTAAGGATCGAAGCAGGTGGCGTTCTGTAGTTTCTGCCTACCGCCATGGGAACAAGGCCTGAGTTCATACCTGTTTCTTTATATGCGAGCGAATCAGCGCATATGCTATTTTTGACCCGCACCATTCCGAATTGTCCGTAATGGGAACCTGTATCTTTATGCAAGCAGCCTTAGACGACATACAAAAGGCGCTACCCCGACCAAACGACCTTGAGCGTTCGGTCCTTCTCTGTCACGCCCCTGCCGCACGCCCCTTTATCATAGAATTCACAAAAATTTTGGAATTATTTTAATTTAAAAAAAAATAATAGCGATCTTTTGAAATAAAATAAAAAAAAAAATATATCTATCCATTACTGTAATCCTCAAATGATTAGAAATCTTTAGCAAAAGATAAAGCAGATTTTAAATATATTTATAACACATAAAAACAAATAAGAACCTGCAATGTGATGATAAGATATCGAACATTAAGAATGTGCTTTTAGATGTATTTTATTAGGTACACTTAATTTATGAGTTAATAGCCTCTGAATAACGCACTATCGCAAGGTTTTGCTCGATAGAAAGAAGAACGACTTCTGTTCAGCAACGCACAGTGTGTTTTTTGCCCTAAAAATCGGACATGCCCTTTTTATTTCATTAATAGATGCTGAAAACTGTTTGAAATGCGAGAGTAGAACACCCGGAGGTCAAATATACTTAGAACCAAAGTTAGAGCCATTTTGATATTTTTAGGTATTTTGATAAATCTGAAAATATCTCGTCTCAGGAAAAGTTTCTCTTATTTCTGTTACAATACACAACTAACGGTATATTTTAGGCATTTTTTGACTATACTTACAAGACTTTAACTCCGCAAGGAAACCCAGTATCAGCTTTTTTTTTAATTTAAGATTTTATTTTTTTTATGATAAATCCAAACGAATATGGATTTTATTTTAAACTCATTACATTGACTAAGATACAATTAAACCCCAAAAAAATAATCGTGTCCATATCCAGTAGGATCTCGGAGAAACATGCTTCTAAAGTTCTCATAGAATTTCTATGATTTTAGGGTTGCCTCTCTTGGAAAATAAACTTTGTAGAAATATTTTGAGAAATTCGGATTGCATAGGTAGCGATTACCCTAATTTATTGATTGTTACGCTTTTTGCTATGCTACCTATTTATTATTTACCGACTTCAAAAAAGGAGGAGGTTTTGAATTCGGATGTTTACATTATGTTTTTATGTTCGGGCATAACTCCGTCATTTGTAAACGGATTTGCAAAATTCTTTTTTTGTTTGAAAGAAGTTCACTTTGAAATGGTACCACACAAATTTAGTAAAGGTCTGATGAAGAGTTTCGGAGACAGACAACGGAACTCTTCAATAACTTACAGCAAATTGCCCGCGATTCCTTTAATCGTACGACTATGCCTTGTTTACACCCTTCCATAAAATAACATAACGCCTGTACACTGTAAATGTTTAAGCAGATGTAACAATAATACAGTAAAGGGTGTAGGTGCTGTATTATTGTTACATCTGCATTTTATTTAATTTTAGTTGTGAGTGTAAATCAATTATTATGATTGTTGTAAATCGAAGATTACTTTTTTTTCGGTACTAAAAATTAAGAAATAATAAAACTTTTATCAAAAAAGTAAAACCGTCTTCAAAAACCCATAAAATAAACTATTATAGTTTAATTGAGGAAAAACTGCCACCGACTTCCTAAACCGTATCTATTATAAGTTTATTTTATGGGTTTTGAAGGCGGTTTTACTTTTTGTTAAAAGTAAATAATTATTATTTGTATTTTAAGAATTATATTTCTAGATCAATGCAATAGATATTGTCTGAGATACAGAAAGGTGTAAAAAAATAAGTGCAAATATCTGATTCTTGTACAGTATCGGACAACCCAGAAGACTACGAATCATCAAAATCCACATCTTCAGATAACATTTCAAAATTATCTGGGAGGTCATTCTCCATAGTGGTTGTATTTTCCTCAGGATCAGCTTCTTCTTCGTCCGTTGGAACTTCAAAAGGCTCTAACAATATGAGGGCTTGGGGTGGAAGAGGTTGACGCTTAAGCTTATTTAATCTTTTATTAAGCCTTATATTCGATATAAAGGGGTCAGAGGATTCAAGTGCTCGATGGAAAAGGTCTAAAATTGTTTTTTCTCTATCTGATTTTCTTGTGTGGTGCTCGCGGTCGTGCCTCCAAAATTTATTACGTGCTTCCCCAGCTTGCTCAGATAACAATCCTATGGGTAGTGCAGAGTTTTTTATGATAGCTTTGCCGTGCACAAGTATTTTATGTAGAGTTACGGTCATTGGATACCACGAATACTCTTCTACGTATTTTTTGGCCAATAATTTACAAAATTCATCAAATTTATCTGCATTAACAGGTAATCCACTTGATAAAACTACTAGTATGACATGTAAGTCATCCAAAAGCCATTGTTGTAGTCCTAAAATTTCAGCAAATACTGTACGACACTTATTAGACAGGGCCATCCTTGCAGTATTTCCGTCATTAGTCGTACCCGTATTAGGCTTAACCACATCTACGAGCAGCCCTAATTTACTGCGGATTTCGTCCTGAATTTTTTTTTTATTCTCATTGACAAGAACACCTTCCGGGGAACTTTTAGGTACTCTCCATTTCTTTACAATAATTTTATAACCTAAATGTAATAAAAATTCCAAAACACGAATCCAGGCGTGCAACGGACTTATGCCATATCTTAAAAGGTTTTGATCGACAGGTTTTAAATACACAGACTCTAAATTATTAAATTCTTTAGAAGTCGCTTTACAAAAAGGGCACCGAAGTTGAGACATTGTATTAGTAATAATATTTAAGACTTTACCATCTATTATTGTCAAATATAGTTTAAACTCTGTAGATATAGTTTGACCACTTAAAGTTTTAGTATCAAATCTGTCTAATTGGTCAATTTGATTTTGTATTAATAGTTTTTCAGCCATTATTAAATCAGTCGTTTCTTTTTTATATTGAATGTGAATTGGGCGACAATATCTATACGATTGTGGAGTAGGGTTACGCCACAGAACTTGTCCACAAGTTGTTTTGATCTGCAACGGTATAAAAGTAGTTGCAAAAAGGCAACTTTCGTCATGTTCATTTTGGGAAAAGTTCTGTTTATATAGTGATTGGCCTGTACTACCGTCAAACCCCCAAGATGCTTCAAAAATACAATTTAATTTATTGGTATCTTTTCGATTACAGTAGTCAGTGAAAGTTGCGTCATACGATTGAACTAGTCTTTCGAAAGAATGAGAAACTAGGCTGGAAACTGGTATAATAGCTTCTGTATCAGATACATGGACTGGATGTAACGGGTAGCATTGTTTTTTGGCTTGGAGCACTTGGCTGTATAGAGGGAAGGCGTTAAATCCACGAGCTTTTAAATCTTGTTGTAAAAATTTGTATGTCTCTACTGAAAACTGTCTGTCAATATAAATAGCTAGTGTTTCATCTGCTGAATAAGGTGTCGGTTGCGTTCTAATTTTTGAAGCAATTTTTGTCGGTCTTGTTGGAGTCTGTACACATGAATCAAAAATAAATTCTAGGTCTTTGGAAACGCTCTTTTTTAATTTTCTACCTCCTACTTCAACAGTGCTCGCAAAGACTGATATTACTTTATTAGGGGACTCATTTTCTAAATAATCCTGCAAGCGTTTTCGAGCTCTGTGTTTCTGTCTTAAGGAAAGATCATCATATCTACTCATCGGTACAGAACCAGGAATCAATGATGAATCAGTAGAGGGGATGGAAACGGAGACAGGATATGAATCAAGGACGTGACTGGGACCAGGTTCAGGGATAGGATAGTTCGAATTGGGAATTGATTGAGATGGAAGGTCTAAGTCAAGGACATGGAAGGGACTAGGTTCAGAAACAGGACATAAATCAATGCTTGAAATGTAATCTGGGATAGAACTGGGACTAGGTTCAAGAATAGGATCATCATATCTACTCATCGGTACAGAACCGGGAATCAAAGATGAATCAGTAGAGGGGATGGAAGCGGAGACAGGATATGAATCAAGGACGTGACTGGGACCAGGTTCAGAATCAGGACATAAATCAAAGCTTGGAATGTAATCTGGGACAGAACTGGGACTAGGTTCAAGAATAGAATTACTAAGAAGAGGTTCGGCTATCACACAAGACCACTGTTTACAAAAATCTTCGTTTAGCCACTTTTTGTGTTTTCTTATAAAAATATTATAATTATAATTACATTTTTTGTATAATGTTTCACATTTAGATGTAAATTTAATGATTAAATTATGCAAGTCTTTATTGGTTTGGTAAGTTAAGGGTAATGACAGAGCTTCTAAAATAATTGAAATGCGATCGCTTATATCTAAATCAGTGGGTCGGACATTTTTTCCAAGTTTTTTAGCAGCGCCGACAAGTATTTGGTACGCTTTTAATTTGGTAAAATTAGTTGTTAAAGGTTCTCCTTGCGCATTTGCGGATACTCTCGGAGACTGAAGAGCACCGGCTGTGGCGGTATCCACAGCTTCATTTGCCACTCGCTGACCAACAAGAGGGTTGGCGCCCTCTTGCTCTCCTTGCATTAAGTCAGCCGGTCGGAGCCCGGACAGACATCCCTCAACAGGTTGGGTCAACTCCTGTTGAGGCGAAGTGGTACCATGGGTCTTTAACGGCTCCATGGTGCCTCACCCCCGTTCCTCCAGAGATTATTTAACAGTAAAGGGTTTTAGTTGAAACCTAACGAGGGCGGACCCCTTCCCTTTACCAAATAATCTCCTTCATCAGATTAAAATCACTTTTAATGTCAATATTTATATTCCGATATATTAAGAAGAAGGAACCTATGCTTAAATACTTACAATTATTGCAAAATAAAAAGAACGTTCATGGTATTGTTGAATTTCTAAGTCTTTCTTATTCATTTATTTAAAACTTTAATCGGTCAGGCCCCGCGCGCATAATGATTAACACGCGCGCGGTACCTGAGCGGTTAATGTAAATGAATTGCTTAAGGTGGACTTAATTTTATAGGCATAAAAGTAATTTTCTACTAGTCAAACTTTGGATGATGCAGAGAAAAAGTTCAAGTTAATCCCACCCATATTGCACGTAGTACCTACCTATTACAAGAATAGGTTATTTGGTATTGGTTACTACTACCTCAAAAAAAAAAACAATATTTTGAAAAATTACTTCTATTTTAATTAACTTACACTAAAAGCGCAAAACGTTATTATTACGTATGACGATCATCTCTTCACAATTAGGTATTTTTTTAGAAAATATTTTGTCATTTTGGATTTGTGTCAACCCTAGGTCGTCATTTTCAAAATCCGATATCTTCGAGATCCTACTAGATATGGATTAGATATTTTGAATTTAAATGGATAAAGATATAATTAATAACAACATTAGGAAATAAAATCCATATTCGCTAAGATAAAAAAAATAAAAATAAATTACGAAATGAAGCTAAAAAATCCATAACACCCATTTGAATGCAGTTAAAATTACAAGTATTATCTTAAAATAAAGACGAAATGGTGTTTTATAATACTGTACATAAATATATTAGAATTATTCAATAGTTTTTTTTATATTAATATTTTTGTGGTTTTTCTGGTTTCCATAGAAAAATAATAAAAACGACTTTAACTTTGGTTTTAAATATAATTGAACTCTGGGTGTTCTACTCTCGCATTCCAAACATGTTAGAGCATCTATTATTGGAATAAAAAGGGCATGTCCGATTTTTAGGGTGAAAAACACACTGTGCAACGGTCTGTCATATAATGAGTTTAGATTCGTATATTTAGTTTTTGCATGTGATCCGCCACTCTCTATTTCGGATAGCAAGTCTATATCAACCACTATTCTCGGCCACACAATAAGACCTAAGTTGCATCGCATGCCTGACACATTAGTCACTCCCCTACCTCAACATATATTTCGTTTTTATTTCTATTCTAAAATAATACTAAGAGGAAAACATTTATGATCCGTTTGTAACCGGCGTGATTCAACTTGGAGCAATAAATAAGATTGTAGTAGGTACAGGGATGGCAAACCTTTGGCGCATGAGAAAATTCTGGGCGCGGCCTTGATTGAAACACGACATCGAAATACTTAAATCAGTGCTTGTATAATTTAATTCCAAAACATATTGTCTTAGAAATCGTTGTTGATTTATCCCACAGAAACGTACTACCTGGATAAAAACCAGACAAACAGACACACCGACTGACAGTCGAGTTACTTTTGCCTTTATAATAATACTAGCGTCTGCCCGCGACTTCGTCCGCGCGAAATTTTTGTTCCCCGATCCACCCCGTCGCATCGCATCGCCTTCCCGCGTTATTACCTACTTGGTTTTCGCTTAGCGTTCTTTCTTACTTTTTTTTTCTTTTTGCTCGTCTCCTAAGGGCCCTAGCGTGTTAAATAGCCTATGGCCTTCCTCAAGAATTGGGCTATCAAATGCAAAAATATTTTTTCAAATCCGCCTGGTAGTTTCAGAGACCTTATTAATTCTAAAACTATATATTAGCATAGATGTACGTGAGTAAACTTTGTTTTAATTTTGTCTACTTTTCTTTAGATAATGTGCCACCATTATCTAAAGTAGACAAAATGCAGCAGAGCACGGGGCATCGGCAAAACAAACAAAAATTTCAATGCATCAAAGTGTCACTTCACTTGAATCTCTCTTACATTCAAGTGAAGTTTGATGTGTTGAATTTTAGTGGATAAAAGCTTCAACACAATTTTTTTTTTTTGAAGTGAAAACTTCTTTCGGCGAGTTGAGCGATTTTAAGTGAAAACTTCTATAGGTGCGTTGATCGATTTTTGGTAGGAGGAAATCTTACGGGTTCGCGTCACGCGTCACCGCGACATGCTATGCATATTTCACTTGTGTGCAGTACACATGACTGCCAATTTTTAAAGTGAAAACGGCAGTCCCAATGAAAAACATTTTTTTTTTTTTTTCATTAAATTCTTATGCAGAAATGTTCGCGACCCCGGTTCTACTATGCCGGTTTGTAGCTGCAATGTTCCTGTAATGAGCCCACCTGCCTCCTACGACACCTAGTAATAGTTTTCATCGTCATACAAGTTTAATGTGGCAAGAAAATGACACTTCGGATCTACAGATGTTTGAGAAAGAAAAACACATTAATTGCTGTGAAGTGACATGTGACACTATTTTAGCGTACATTGAGTGTTTCGTGAATAAGGGTTAGAACGAAGGCGACAACGCGGGTTGCCTAAAATGTTACTGAAGTTTTATTTTTTATTGCATTATTTTTAAACTCAATAAATATTTTTTTTAAACAAAACATTGCTCCTTTGGCTTTCTCTGTAGCGTATATTTTGTTTAATACATTTGGCGCGGCAGACACACATGCGCGTTTTCGGAGGTTCACCAGGTGCTTGACCGCGCGTCCAAGCAATTTACATAACTTTCTTCGAGTGCGGCGCGCCGCACCTGTGCGTTCGTTGTGCATCTCTATTGTTTTGAAAACATCGTAAAATAAGGGTCGGTAAGGGTGTAGCATAAAGAAGCGTTTGTATAAAGAATTAAGCAGATAATGTGTTAATACATTAGGCGCGGCAGACGCACACGCGCGTTTTCGGACGTTCACCAGGTGCTTGACGGCGCGTATGCGCGTCCATATAATTTACATAACTTTCTTCGAGTGCGGCGCGCCGCACCTGTGCGTTCGTTGTGCATCTCTATTGTTTCGAAAACATCGTAAAATAAGGGTCGGTAAGGGTATAGCATAAAGAAGCGTTTGCATAAAGAATTAGGCAGATAATGTGTTGAAGGAAACAGATTTTTGATTAACAATAATTACCCAGATCCGGTAGTAAGCCAGATTTGTTCCACGCGTTGTGCAAAAGCCGTCACGCCAATCTATATTATCGCCCTCAATTTTATGCCCATTTGTTTTTGTCATAAATATTACAATAATAAAATAAGCGAGACTGCCGCAATAGCATGGCATGACTTTTTTGCAGAGCTAAAAATACTTCTTCAAAAAAACTAAGATGATTAATGACAATACTTACGTACTTAATCATATAATATAAATTCACAACCATGACATAGACAGATCACCCAAACACTTGTATAATTTGAATAACAAAAAAGTTAATACAACAAGTACCTACCAATTATAATACTCGTATTACCAATATGGAACAAAAAGTTTCCGTCATTAGAAAAAGTATCAGAAAAAGCATCCTAAACATTGGAACGACCTCAAAATTGCATAAAAACAGTTCATTGATCAATCAAAAATTTGACAGGCCAGATGGCGTGGTTGGTTACGATACCACCTATAATGTCGCAGGTCGTGGGTTCGATTCCCATCCAGGACAAACATTTGTGTGCATGAACATGTCTGTTTGTCCTGAGTCTGGGTGTAATTATCTATATAAGTATGTATTTACAGAAAAAAGTAGTGTATGTAGTATATCAGTTATCTGGTTTCCATAGTACTTACAAGCTCTGCTTAGTTTGAGATCAGATGACCGTGTGTGAATAATGTCCTAGGATATTATATTATTATTAGACTGCACTAAAATATTAAATTACATTAACGTGCTTTTTTAAAAAATAAGGCAATAAATTATTTCATAAAATGCATCTTCCAAAAAAACGTCCTCTCGACGTGTCACCGTGTTCCCGAGAAAACAGAGGTCATGACATACAGACGCGAAAAACATTACAACAGTAATAAACATCGCGATTATACGCAATGTGTGGGCGAATATAAAGTCGTTTTACTATCGAAACTGATTGGTAGTATGCAGAATAAGGATTGCTGCAAGGTGTGCGACGTACAATGCGATTTTCTTTAAAATGTATCAACATCATTATCTACCTAGCCTTTTCCCAACTATGTTAGGATCGGCTTCCAGTCAAACCGGATGCAGCTGAATACCAGTATCTTACATGGAGCGACTGCCTATCTGACCACCACATACGATACCCCTTTGTAAGACTGGAATGATTTTTTTTAAAATGTATGAACATGATTTAATTTTCCATTTGTCTTTACTATATTCAGGTGGTAATGTCCTCCTCAATAACATCGTCGATGGACAATATAAATGTTTTAGTTACTAGGTGCCACCGCAAATTAATTTGGCACAGAAATAGCAGTAGCAGTCAAAACAGTACAAAATTTGTAACGCCTATGACGCCAAAAACAATAAAAACTAGCCGGTATTGTAGAATCCAATTTTACGCACCCAAAAATACCTGACATAACTAAAGCTCCATCATTACGTAGTTCACTAACCTCACAATAGTGACAGCAATCACAAGACTCCTGTCAAAATTCCATCATGCGAGAAAAAATCGCCGGAAAATCGTTTCGTCCGTGCCAGATCTTACGTTGAAAAATGGTTGTTGGCTAACAGCCAAGCGGTTGATATTGTGCATACGGTAAAGCACTGTTGATTCATAAGGAGGGTTATTTCATGTTTTTAAACACGTCACGGTATTGGGGATCACGAGGCTTCCAATACCGTGGTGTTGGTTCGAGCATGTTTTGGCCGATATTACGTCACATCAAACACTGTTACCGAGAGAATTTGGTAAATAAACTCGAATGATTGATTGGTATTTTCAAAGAATGGCCGCTGTGACGTGCGTTCGATTGAGTTTTTAATGTAAAGGAATATAGCTTTGATCTGGTTTTGATGTCTGTCGTTAAATAAGAATTGTTTGTTCATAAGATTCTGAGGAATTTGATGCCTAAGTCTGTTTGTGGCTTTGGGTGCCGAAATAAAACAAACTTGCGATTTTATGTAGCCACATAGAACTTTGTCAACGAATTTAGATTTGGGCAGATAAAATGAAGACAAAAAGTAATAAAATAAAGAAGCGTAGTGGTCATCGGGAGTATATTCAGCGGATGACATTACTTGGCCTGACAAAGATTATAAATGGAACTCAATTCTAGTGCAGATTTCATCAATTAAAACTGAACGCGATCAGCACGTAAGGCACGTTTAAGAGCTATCACTGTCATTATTTTCTTTGAAATATTGACACTGACAGCTCTTAAACTCGGCTTAGATTGTGTTGATCGCGTTTATGCAGTCACAGATGAATACAGATGGGACACTTCGCAGTTTAGGTATGAAGCTACAAGTACGCAGCGGGCCTATCTCACTTGGCCAATTCAGTAGGACTGCCGCGGTCAGAAGGTATAAGATTTACACGTTAGAAAGAGAGACAACTTGAAGGTGAATATAACTGTAGGTAAAAAGCGTTGTGCGACCTGAAGTGCACTTTATTGTGTCGTAGTAAGTCGCTTATTATTTAAATTATTTTGCAGAGTGTTCGATCTGTGGTTCAGTTTAATTGGTGAAATCCGCACTAAGTCGGCGTAAGTCGCATAATGTCACTACTAACATAGCGTTAGAATGCCTGGTTTCTGAAGTCCTCGGTTTACTCGCAATAGTTTATTCATTCGAAAAAGTTATCAATTTAAGCAGTTTCTCCTTTAAACGAGTGATCAGAAACAAAATATCGCACTCCGGAGTAGAAAAACTCCGGTTAAGGAATCGGGGTAAGAACATCTTTAATGCGGGCAGTTTCTGAGGTTTGTAAATGGAGTTTATCGATTCGATTCGTTAAGGAAGAATCCAGCTTAAAAGTAGAGTGAATTTCTGTCGCGGGTTTATTTGAAGACCTCAAAAACCGAGCATAAGGAAGGAATTCGCATAAATCGATAATTTTGTCGAATCAGTAGCTATAAAGAGTATCTGAGGATCTCAAAAACCGGGCATAAGTTCAGTATCGTTTGAGAATTCAGGCCTAATCAATCCAGGCATATCTCCAAACAAACAATGCCTAACCACACCTACAGGCTATAATTTCCACCTGTTGAGCACTTGTAAACCTTGGCCCATTCCATTGATGTCGGCCGGCCTTTCGGCCAGACTATTCTTAGGTAATGGCGTAAGCTGAATTCCTGGTGGCGCCAATGCCTGTTCAAGTGACACCAGCGGAAATAAATTGGGGTTCTGTTTTGGAAATATCAGTTTGAAGTGGTGTTTAAAATTGATGTGAAAGATGATACGGCTAAAAAGAAAGTCACTACGGAGATGACAGATAGACATGTATGGAAGAAGTCATGCTGGGCCGACAATTAAATTGGCAATAGTGTAGAACGATGATGATGGTATGAACAACCCAGAAGAACCCAACTAGCAAAAACTGGTCTTATATTCAGCAACAATGTTATATTCAGTCAACAATGCGCTTTTGCTAAGAGTCATTGCATTAATCTTGTAATGGTTTTGTAGTGTATAACAAGTCCTGAAATTGGCACTTTCAAGACTTCTATTTCTGCTTTGGTTCTGTAAAAGCATTGTACTGTGCTAAATTAATCTTGATTTTATATTGTAAACAAAGTGCATTATTGTATGCTTTAAATCACAGACTTTGCCAATATGAGATAAAGTTGGAATTCAAAGCATTTACTTTGCGAATCTGAGCATAATCTGAAAAGATTAATAAAAAAGTACTCGTATTTACGGTCTTAATACATAAGATATAGTTAATGGTTTACGTTCCGGACAAGAACAATTACACTGGGCCGCAAAGAAGGCGGGTCGACCACAAAAACCTCAATAACTCCCAAAATATTGGAGCTAGCTTTATGAAATGAATACTGTATTACAGACAATTTTATAGTGCTTAAATCAATGTCATAAAAGTTCAAGATAATGAAGTTAATTTATTTTAGAACAAGATAAGAAATTATATAGATATAAAGATATAAAGATATACTATTTATAAATAATTAGTTAAAAATTTAATATCCTAACCTAACAAAAACTATTAAAAAACTAAAATATGGTGTCGAAAAATTCCTCCGCATCGCTGTCGACTCGTAATGTACCCAGGAGACTGGCGGCATTGCCACGATGTATGGCAACACTTAGCCTCTGGCCATGGTAAAAGCCAGCCCTTGGGTCACAGTTATTTTGAACAAAAGTAAGTTACTATTTCGAAAAATGTGCTAAGGTATCAAATATGCAACTTTTACACATTTTAATATTTTGTATTGCCACCACGAGCTGTTAATGCAGCTGTTATACGGTTTGGCATGCTTTCCACCAGATTTCTGAGCCGTTGCTGAGGATTATTCTCCCATTCCTATAACTTTTTTTTTAGTTAAAACTGTTCCTTTTATGCAGTCTTCGACCATTTCACATCCGACGAATGCGAGTTTTATAATTAAACTGTTTCAATAAATTTTCCATAATCAAACCAATCTGCTCAAATTTGAAGGTCAGTATTAAGTTTAATGATGATTCAAATATAATTCGCGACCGTAACAATCATATATTTATGGAATAATAATCATAAGAATCAGTAATACAACTTCATAAGTTAGAAAACACCTCAAATGTCAAGATTTCATGAAATAGTCATTCAATAGAGTTATATGAACTTGAGAGAACTGTATTGATGATTTTAACGGTTATAATTCTTTAAGTACAGATTTTTTACGGTCGTGAATCATATTCAAATCAACATACAACTTAATACCGACTTGTAAATTGCAAAAAAACGTAAGATAATTTGAATTTCGCGGGCTACCCTGCGCTTTCACCTTAAGGGCCGGTTTTTTGATCCATAGTTAACTCAACCAATGGTTAAACATAGTAACTAATGGTTGAATTTTGGCTAATTATGTTTGCCAAAATGCAATTCTTACTATTTTTTCATATAACTGAGTTAACATGAATACAATCATGTTAAAAAGATATGTTTAGCCTTTCACATTTAGCCAAAATTCAACCATTAGTTACTATGTTTAACCATTGGTTGAGTTAACTACGGATCAAAAAACCGGCCCTAAAAGCTGTGGTAGTCTAGGAAATTTAGCTTGTTGGTAATGACACAAAAGAGGCGAGAATGCAATTAAAAAGATACATTTGCAGTGTTGGAGATGAAGATGACAATAAAATTATGAATACATATCCTAGTGGTCAACAAAGGTCGGATTCTATAGGAGAAGAACTTTTCAGAATAATATTATTTTCCTTTTTAACTGGGAAAATAAACCTTTCCAGGTAATGTGCCAAACGCTCAAATTCAAATTACTAGAATCATTAGCAGTAGGTACTATGATAATAACGTTACAGCATCTTGCAGAAGCTTCAAACACCACTTTATACCTTTTAATTGGGAGCTAGAGTACCTACACTCTCAAGTACTGTCTTAACACTTAATACCTTTCGCGAAAAATTAATTTTTAATAGAGTTGGAGATACTTTCCTTGGATATTTCCTTATATTAATTTTAATATGAGAAAGGCGGAGGGGGTTACTTATAATTTTAAAGCCCATGCAATATCTAAAGGTATTGGGTTATTTTGAAAAGACTGTATTAATTGTGTTAATTCCACGTTTTTATTTTTACCATACCTAAACAGAATAACTTTTGTCTGACTGAGGAACCTTTCATCTGGCTTATCATGAAACTTCGGGTCAGGAAAGTAAGACAGTCTGTCTCCACATATTTAGCACATACAATTTTTACCATGTTAACAGAATATTTTAAGGAAATCGATCCGAGACTAAAATAAAATCTATAAAAAAATTTACACTTACATGAAATCACTATATTATTCTAGCGTTAAAATCTTTCGTCGGATATTAAGCTTTTTCATACAAAACGACATCTCCTACACGGTCAATATGTCGCACATCTGGAGCAACATTGACACAACTGTAAATTTATAAATTTATTTGTTATAATAATTAAGGACTGATTTTTCAATCGTCAGATAAGCTTTATCGGAGGAATAAATATGGCAGTGTGACAGATTTTGCATAGAAAATAATTATGTCAAACCGCCATTTTTGTTCTACAGATATAAGTTATCAGGCGATTGAAAAATCGGCCCTTATTCAGTTTAACATTTTTTTTGCAATTGTGTTAACGTTGCTCCAGATGTGCGATGTATGGAACAGCTGATTAAGACCGTGTATGTTTCTCAAAAAATAATAAAATTCAGCCATGTGTGTGTTTAAACTACGTCCATCCATAACGATATCGAAACGCTTATAATCACAAATAGAATATCGGAACACAGTACAGGTTGTTTCGACAGCAACTGATTATGTTTACGCTAGATACAGTGAGGTAAGCAGTGTTTCAAGTGTCGACAGCGACTCGACTCGACACGTGTAAATGGTACAATGGAAGTTTCGTAGTATATTGACAGACGTAAGGAAGTCTGATTATTTTTTCTGGATCGTCAATTTTCTTTGATCACATTGGTTTCGTGGTGATATTATGTCAGTGGTGTCTGTACCTATTAGATGTACTTACTGTAAAGGTAAGGTTAAGGTACCTTATGTTGTACTGGCTGATATTCGACTACTTGCGCCAGTATAAAACTACATTTTTTAAAATAATAAAAAAAAAAATAGTTCTGATGTTTTTGCCTGACGGCACTTCTGTTTTAGCTAGGAGGCTAAGCGGTGTAATTTTAAGAAGTGTGATATGTTATTTACTGATTCCCTTTTAACAATATAATCCAGTACTGCCTTTATGAGTTATTAACATTACCTACGATAGCGGGAATCATCGTAGAAATCTTAGCTTAATAAAACCCAATGAGGAAGCTTGTGTTAAATAATTGCAAGGGGATTATTCAACAGATTTTCGTTTTATAAATTGGCTCAGCTTCTTAAGAATAACTCACTATACAGTGAGCGATCGGTATTCGACGTGCAAAATATGTATCATAAATATTTACAGTTCACTAACCTTTCGGCTTCAACATCATATTTTTCTTATCCTATGATTCACAGCAGGAAGTGTAACAATAAATTACTTACTTTTCGTTCAATACAATACACATAAAACATTGCAAGAAAAACATACAAATCATAAAATAAAACTGTAGTTACATTATCTGTAGTAAAATAGAAATTACATACATTATTTATTCTCGTAACGAGATGTTTATAAAACGATCAAATATAAGCGAAAATCAATTCATCTTACAAATCGTGGGTAGGTCAAAAAAAGAAAGCTAGAACCATGATCGCGCCCGCGCGTAAGATTCAAAAATTTAATTTAGTAATCAATGAGAATGTTTATTTTGGCTCGACTCGCCGACCTTGACGGACGCATCTAACGCTCTCCATTCATGATCTGTGTTGTATCTATCAGTGAATGCATGTATTATTTATATTAGCTTCTGCACGCGGCATTGTACACATGGAATTTGGGAAATGACGTCATTCCGAAATAGCTAACTAATAATAAGTTTGGCTCGAAATATAAAAGGATATAATAAAGAAGCCAAGATGTAGGTACCTGTTTTCGTTTGTTTGTAACATAATAACCGATTATAATGAAACTTAACTTTAATATAAAGCTCGACTAGTGTCTAGGTAATGTTTCTATGAAAATTCGTAGACAAAAACACTGGAGTCTTCATTAGAAGTTCCTATTGGATCAAAACTAATAAAACAGACGGACTGACATACAAGCAACGAGATATTTGCTGCAATACATTGCATTATTTATGGCGTTATGTAAAAATATTTTTAATAAAAACCTGCTTTCAAATAAAAAACCGCATCCAAATCGGTTCACCCGTTTATGAGCTACGGTGCCACAGACACACACACATAGCGGTCAGACTTATAACACCCCTGTTTTTACGTCGGGGGTTAAAAACACTGACTTCATATCTATAGTTTTGTAAATTCATATAGATGATGAATTGATGATGTAAACGTTCAATAGAATACCAAAGTACTTGAGTTTTGTCGATAAAATATAATGGTTAAAAATGGTATAATGGTGGTAGTTACGTTTCTTGCCCAATGTTGACGGGAAGTCTGAAAACATTCCCGGCAGTTTTGGCAATATTGTCGGCAATTTTCATGGCTATCAGGGTCCAGTTTAGTTCTTTTAGCAGTTATTTCCGTAATTATGTCATTTTAATAATTATATTCGGACTTTAATGGCTTGTTAAAAGCTACGCTTAGAATACCAAAGAGTTTTCCATTGTCTAGTTTCACTAAAAGCTTTTAGTTAACATTTTACCTTCGTACGTATTTTTAATATAATTATCTTATATTTGAGGGGCTCGTGGCTAAGTAATATCAGCCGGATGTGTCTATCGATCAGGTTAAACAATCATCTTTACATACCAACACTCCTCCGTGGTTCGGAAAGCAAGTTAAGCCGTTGGTCCCGGCTGTCATTCGTGGATCTTTACAGTCAGAAGTCCGAAAGACTGACAACCAGTCTTACCAAGGGGTGGGGTATCGTATTACCCAGTAATTGGGTTGTGGAGGTAAGATAGGCGGTCGCTCCTGTAAGATACTGGTATTCAGCTGCGTCCGGTTTGACTGGAAGCCGACCCTAACATAGTTGGGAAAAGGCTAGGTAGATAATGATGATCAATAAACGTAACCCAGTTTTATTGAGTCCGATAATCATTATTACCTATTTAAATAAAAACCCCTTTTCAAAAACCTAATACAACTGGTCCCACCACATGTATTTAACCAGCTACATATTCATATAGATATTATAGATACACAGTCTAACAAATATCCTAATTCCGTCCATGTAACATTACCTACCTGCATATCCAAATCCGACCCAATTCCTGCACATACTCCTGGTATAACTGCCCCAAATACCAGCACAAAAGAATGATAACATATTCTGGCAAGAACACTTATAGAAACATTCTGGTTTGGTTCAGTCTAGACATCTAAAAACCTGCCAAACTCCGGCCGAGAACTATTCCTAGTGGCACTACCGAAAATTGCAGTAGGATCGCTGAAATGGAAGTTATTTTTGAGAATTTGTTGGAGTGAGATGTTCAAGTTTGAAGATACATATTTCGGTTTTAGGGTCAGGCTGGTAACATCAACCTTTCGGAGATTACAGGCGTGATGATATGTATGTTAATAAATAGGATAAAATTTGGGATAAAATCGAAGAAGAAGAGACGTTATAGCCATGAATATGTCATGTAAAAGGAAATCACAAATTCATATCGTTAGATATTAAACGTAGCAAGATTGCCTGGAAGAGATCGCAAAAAACGATAAGGCCGCCGTATTTCGTAGTGTTTGATTTATATTTGTTATGAATTATTGTGGTGTACAATATAGTTTATATAAATAAATAAATAGATAAACGTTAGTCATACATCTGCTCAGAGAAAAAGTCATATCAGCACTGGCATTCATAGATATTATTGGTGCCAGCCAGAATCATGGTTATCGGTATAGGTCCAGAACTCCATCCCCATAAAAATTATTTCACAGTCAAATTCCTTCAAAAAGAGCTCTTCTACTCCTGGTATGTTTACATAATCAACTCATAAGACCCATTATAACTTTCTAGCACTTTCCTTAAGATAACAATGCTGAATTCAATATGGCTGATCTTTCTTACTTATTTTTAACTGACAGTATGGAGCAGTATTAAAGACAGCGTGGGAACATTTCTTTGAAATCTAGACATAATATCCGTATTCATACGATTTCCTAGATTCGTATACATAACAGTGACTTAATTAGTTCCTTCCTTGGTTGGTTTTGCTTGCCTGATAGGTAGATTATAAAGCAGAACATTCATTTCGGGCGAAATTATGAAAGTGCCCTAACAAAAAAGGAACGTTATATTCCGTTAGAACATGTTATTCTCTTCATTTTCCCATAGTGAAAAGTGAAGATTTCTGTAGGTAAATCCTTCCATATCCTTTTTTTTTTGCCTGTGCGAGGGCCATGGTTACTCTTTCAAACAAACCGCAACCCTGACAGGCATCGGCCCTAGCGGACCCCATCAGTTAGTGCTGACATCTCTTTGAGGCGCGCGTGGAATACTACGCGCTGTCGACCCGGGCCCAGGCCCGGGTCGACAGCGCGACCCTTCTTATAAATGGGTAGCTGCTGGCCATCCGGTAAAGACCAGTCCTTACTGGATGGCCAGCTACCCATTTCTCGCCGTCCGCAAGCCCGCGCCTACGGTGACCGGGAATCGGCTGTCGATTCCCGACGCCCAGGGCGTCTCCTACGGCGAATAGGGGCGTGAGGGCGCAAAGATTGCCTCTTCATCACGCGTTTCGCCTCCTCCAGGAGAAGGAGGAAACGGCTTCCCATGCACTCTCGCTCCGTACCATCGCCTGGACCAGGGCCGGACGCGAGAGATCGCCCGCTCTGCCCAAGCCGGGCAGACCTCCACCGTATGCTCCACCGTGACCTCCGGCCGATCCACACAATGGTAACACCCGGGCGTTTCCTTCCACCTTATCCGGAACAAGAACCTCCTGAAGCAACCAAGTCCGGTGAGGACCTGCGCCAGGCGGAAGGTGAGGACGCCGTGACGTCTCTCCAACCACTATTTAAAGAGGGGACTTATCGCACAGTGGAGCAACATTAACTCACCACAGGTGACTGGATCAATCTATCTGCCTAGACTTTTCCCAACTATGTTGGGGTCGGCTTCCAGTCTAACCAGATGTTGCTGAATACCAGTATTTTACAAGGAGCGACTGCCTATCTGACCTCCACAACCCAGTTACTGGGTAACACGATACCCCTTGGAAATCATGGTTGTCAGACTTTTGGACTAACCGTAACGACTATCAAAGATATACGAATGACAGCCGGGACCAACAGGTTAACGTGCTTTCCAAGAAATAGAGGGGTGTCGATACGTAGTGGATGGTCACCCATACACGAAGTGACCGCGGCAAGCGTAGCAAAACCTTCGGTGACTAGATAACAACAAGCAAAGCCACAGTCTAATGCTAGTATAGCACTGGCTTACAAAATAGAGCGTGACCCAACGCACATGTTTGCACGTCGCTAGCAAGTTAACACCGTGGTTCCTGCACTAGGATACGTATCAGTACGTTCCGGGAAACTGTTGAAACTTTATACTGTTTTAAATTATACGGAAAACGTAATTAGGGCGAGGTTTGTTTTAATGTGGGATGCGTTAGTGAGAGAATTAGCAGAATCACAATACTCTTTCATAATAATATTTTTACAAGACGTAATTCTTGGAAAACGATTTAGTACATAATCGGATCCATCACTTCACATCATTTTAATACTTGCCGAGAAAGTATGTTTCAATTTCCCTTCTAATACACGTTTTGTTATCCTTGTTAGTATCTACGCCAGTTATTTTTCTGTCAGGTCTTAGTACAAAAACTGCAGTTTATGCCTTACTTAACATAATCCATAAGTCACCAATAAAACTTTGTAGCTTTGTGCAGTCAAACACATACCTGAAACAAATAGAAAAAAAACACATTATTAACCAGAACAATTAAACTAACAACAGTTACAACCAAATCATCGCTAAAACAAACGTTTAATCGATAAAAATAAACCACGAAATCTTATTTAAACCAATTTAAATGTACAGACAGACGGCCAGACGGCAAACTTTATAGCATTCTTCCAAAAATAAACGGTTTTCTCAATAGATACAATATCTATTTGTAAGTGCAAACAAATTACATTCAACTTTATTGCAGTGAAGATATAAAAACGGTTAAAGTCGGTATCTATTTAATTTTTTCACGTACAGTCGAGAAAAAAGATGTTACAGTTTTTCTTTAGCGTTGGGAGGGAATTGGAGGCAAACATGTGGGAAACGGTATACTTGAGGGATCGACGACCTGTTTGTTATTTTATAGTGGAGTCTAGAGGTGAATAGAATTGTTACTAATGCCAGGATAAGGTTTAAAAATACTCTGGAATTAAGTATTGTTATATAAATCCTCGTTGGATTAGAAAGTTAGCAATATTCGGGCATCCTGATTGTTTCTTAGCTTTAAAAGAGGCCATAAAAGGAGGCAGTCAGGTAGCATGCATACACTAGCAGCTGTATCGAGCAAGATGACTTGATTGGCGCATAGCTCTGTGGCTTATCCTTCTGTGCTAGGGAGTCACGGATCTCATTTCTATGACGCATCTTTGCTGGATAATTTGCATCTGCAAAACCAAGTGGCTTTAGGTCTCTTTTTTTTTTGTAAAGCTTTCAAATATTTTTATCATGTCTAGACTGCTAATCAGTAACCCAAATCCGAATAGCTATGCACGAAACTGCGAATAAATATAAAATAATAAGTCTGAGAAACGCATTTTAGCAATCAAATTTTAAATACTCAAACTTCCCTTTTTAAATTCCATTACAAAATCTCAATGAAATTCCACTTCATTAATTTCCGTGGAACTTCGAGTTTTCGTTCAAATCAATCAACGTTAAAACGCATTCATTTCGATTCCATTCAGTGCACTGAACGAGTGAACGGACTCGATTTGAACTGAACTTGTTGCTTGAAAACCACTTGATGTGCCAGTTACATTAAACGAGAGTTAACTGAGATAGTTATTTAAAAATATATATGGTATAGTTATAATTAATGACAGGCGTCGGCAATAACTTCTGATACAATGTCGACGTTTACCAGACACGTCAAACGTATTAAATATCATTCTGCCTAGCCTTTTCCCAACTATGTTGGGGTCGGCTTCCAGTCTAACCGGATGCAGCTGAATACCAGTATTTCACATGGAGCGACTGCCTATCTGACCTCCACAACCCAGTTACTGGGTAATACGATACCCGTTTGTAAGACTGGTTGTCAGACTTTCGGGCTTCTGACGACCCGTAACGACTGTCAAAGATCCACGAATGACAGCCGGGACCAACGGCTTAACGCGCTTTCCGAGGCACGGGGGAATCTCGTTATGAAAAGATGGTCCACCCATCTACAGACCAACCCCGGCAAGCGTAGCTTAACCTGATGGATCGACCCGTGCGGCTGTTATTACTTAGCCTCGAGTATTAAATACGATAGGCAGTAATTAGTATTTAATATATTATCTAGAATTTAAGTACATATTAAATGAGTCTTTAAAATTATACAACAGATTGGTTGATACAAAAAACACTTTGCATGTGGTGTTTGCCTATAATTGGTTGTGCAGTTAGATTTAAGACTCAAATACTTGTAAGTTTCTATCTGTAGTATATCTGTAACAACATGTAGTTAAGGTAAGTACACTTTCCACATGCGGTTTCCGACAATATTGATGTTGAGTGAGGTTACTGTCAAATCATAGCTTAGTTATTGTGATTAGTTTAATAAAATCAGTTAATTCATTTAGCGCGGCCGAGGCTTATGCGCGTTTTCGGACGTTCACCATGTGCTTGACGAACTTGAAAGAAGCGTTTGCATACATTTCACTAATAATCAAGCAGTTAATGTGTTAATTACTCCGCTTACCTTAGGCACCTGTCCCACCGCCGAAAGAGGAAGCAACAACGTGTCAACTATTTTCTCGCTCAAGAGACGTACAGTAGATGTACGAGTAAGTATGTCCCGTGTCAGTAAAAGAAATACATATTAATAGTTGATCGCTGACTGTTCACACTGCCAGTAGAACATTCTCTTTCCACTAGTTTGTCGCAGCGACAAGAGCTTTCAAAGCAATTACTCGCCTTCAGCCACGCTCGCTTGACGGGCCATAACATTCGCTTAGAGACTCTCACTTGGCAGTCGAGTACAAACTACACACTCGCTGCTCGCCAACTCGTTTCTAGTTGCTAGCTCTACTCGTTTTTCGCTAATCGTCGGCAGTGGCACTAAGCCTTACAAGTTGTTGTCAACTCGCATTTCAAGTAATTTGATTAGCAGTTATTTTCGACAATCGGAAATCGTCCACACTAACCTGAGATTTGACATATATAAACTAAGCTCTAAATCCTGAACAAACAAAGAAAGAGCTCCTGGAAGTAGTGTGTATGTCATACAGAATACTCATCGCACTAAATGAAGGTCGTGACGTCATTTAGTTGACTTTATTATAAACACGTGGACTACACACCAGTCGTAAAATTAATGTAAATAGGTACGAGTACACAAATACCTTTTTGACTAAAACATTCAAGTATTTTTACTAAAACATAAATAAGACGTTTTATTGCAAACCCCTGTGGAAGAACTTTGTCAACAACAATTTTATATTAAATTTTAATACTATCGACCTGTCCCTGCTTCGCACGGTTTTTACGACTTAACAAAACATCGGGGTTTCTTTATTTTATGTAAGTGTCGCAGTTAGCCATTTAGTTAACAGCCTAGCCTTACCAAATGGCACCATTCAATTTTAGGTTTGGTTGGAACTGTGGCCAACCGCGACGATTTGGTCGCAGTAACTCAGCCAGGGCAATCCGAACAAATGGGTTTAGAACTGTGAGCAACCGCGTACGAGCCGAGAGAGCGAAGCGAGCGGTACCGCGGTAGCGGCCGGCAAGCGCTACTTCCAAAGGCTAGGCTGTTAACTATACGGCTAATTAAGCTAGTTGGCTGCGACCCGATAAACCTTCTGGACTACTATATAAACTACTCCAGAAGAACAACTCGGTCACATAGACTGACGCAAAAAGCTACTTTCCTAACTAATATTATAAATGCGACAGTAAGTTTGTTTGTCTGTTACCTTTTCACGCCTAAACCACTGAACCGATCATCCTGAAATTTTGCATATACGTTATCACGTGTACGGAAACGGACGGAAGGTTACCTTTCATCCCCAAAAAAAGTACTGTACCCGAAGAAAACAACAATAACGTTCTTATGATAATAGATGGCGCCACGTGTCGTTCGAATCATGATTGAATTATATTATCATAGAAACTTTAGTAGTGTGCTTTGAGTTTTTTTTTTTTTATGTAAGTAAAATTTAATTTAAGTGACCGGTTTTTCACATAATACTATTCCTACTACTAATATTATAAAAGCGAAAGTAAGTTTGTTTGTTTGTTTGATACCTTTTCACGCCTAAACTACTGAACCGTTCATCCTGAAATTTTGCATAAACGTTGTTAGGTATACAGAAACGGACATAGGGTACCTTTCATCTCGAAAAAAAGTACTGTTCCCGAGGAAAACAACAATAACGATCAATACGATCATAGATGACGCCACATGTCTATTGAATTATATTATTACAGAAACTTTTTAGTAGTGTGCTAAGTTTTTTTTATTATTTATTTAAGTACCTAATACATTTTGTGAGTCTAGAAGTGTCGATAAACCGGTTTTTCTCCTTCTAAATATAATATACTTACTAGCTTTTTCCCGCGGCTTCGCTCGCGTTAATTTAGAATTTAACCATCAATCCAGCAGGCTTATTTCGTATTTTGCAGAAGCCTAGCGATAGCTAGATTTGCGATTGACAAGCGATTGAAAAGCATTTATTGTGCAATTGACAAGCAATTTTGCTATTGCTAGGCTTCTGCAAAATACGTAATAAGACTGCCGGTTATACTCTGCTTGTAATACTATAAATGCGAAAGTGACTTTGTTTGTTACGCTTTCACGCTAAAACCGATAAACGGATTTGGATGAAATTTGGCACATGGGTAGACTATGACCTGGATTAGAATATAGGATACTTATGATCCTGGTAGTGCATTCCCGTGGGATTATTTCCGACAACCACGCGGGCGGAGCCGCGGGCATAAGCTGGTTGTTAAATAAAGATTTCTTCCACCTCAAGTCAGTGATAACCATATTATGCTATTTAAACGTCACATCAATACATTCCTGCGGGGTAATTGCGTAACACACTAACAATAGCAATGGCTAACTAACTTTGCCATTTCAACAACATTCATTGCGCTATTTACGTTGTTGAGCAGACCAATTTTCCGAGCATATGAAGCTATGGATTAGCATTATTCTTCAAAATCATTCGGATTGTGATTGTGTTACGCAATTAGGGTGCCAGTTCGTTGACAAACTTCCATACAAATGTTCATCCCCTATTTAACCCCATTAGGGGATGAATTTTTTAAAAAAATCTTTCTTTAGCTCACTTTTATTATACGTATATACTGCAGGGTACCATCCGCACTTGGTTGATATCCGAACCAGTCGTACTCAGCGCTTTTCCTCCACATTTATATGCGCACAGCCAGTGTGGAACTCTCTGCCAGCGTCTGTGCCCTTCACATATAATCCCCCTGCCTTCACAGCAACAGTGAACAGGCATCTTCTGGGCACGCTCGTTCCATCATAGACCTCATCCATCGCTTTCCGTCAGGCGTGATCGAGGGCAAGAGCAGACCCATTCAGCAATAAAATATAAGGAATTCTTGTGCAATATTTCATGCTTCTAGAGTGTTCTAGAACCAGCGGTTTAGGCGGTGCGATGTATGTTAGTGAATAAAAAAATTTAGATTTTTACAAAACCGGTCAAGTGCGTGTTGGAAAACGCACAATGAAGGGTTCCATAGTTGGGATGAATTTATCCCAAGAACAAACTTAACATTGTAGTTGAAAAACATGTTCTCCCATACATTCCAACTGCAAATGTAAGTTTGTAAGTACAATATTGAGAGATTTACCATGTTATTTTAAGACCATAGACTTCTTATAGGTATAGAAGTATTTTCTGTATTATATTTTTTCAAAATTTTATGCTTAGTAGTTTCGGAGATAAAGGGGGAATGGTCAATTTTCGTCTATTTTCTTAAATAACTTTAAAACAGTTTATTTTAAAATTATAAATATATATATATATATATATATATATATATATATATATATATATATGAGACCCTCACTGTAAGCCCTTTCATTTGATATATCGCACGCTACAGTTTACAAAACTTTTTATTTTCTTATTTGACCCCCAAAATTGACCCCCACATTCAAAATTCATTCATTTACATTACACGTCCGTGTTTGGGTCACAGAAATACATATGTGTAGCAAATTTCAACTTAATCGGTCCGGACGGACAGACAGACAGTCAGACACATGAGTAATCCTATAAGGATTCCCTTTTTGAAAAAAAAAAGTAGAATGAACATCATCCAACTCAGCATGTAAATCCTTTGCAATAACTTAAACACTTTATTAGGAACCTTTTTATTGTTCAACTACTTTTATTTTTACTTTGGTGACATCAGTTTTCGATATGAATATTGTATTTCCTTTTGAGGAAGCCCGTCGTCCATGAATTTTTCGTGAATCTTATTAGAATTAGATTGAGTCGTGTCGCCTTTTATAGGCATTTGCTCTTTACCTAGTTTATACTGGATTGATTTAGTTGGTTTATAGTTTGGTTGTTGGTAGTTCTAATTTTATATCCATCACACTTAGGGTTTATTATCCGTCCAGATGAGTCTGGCTATTTGGTCCCCCGTCTAGACTTTATGACTAATGGGGTTTTTTAATTAAAAAAGTTGAATGAGTACTGAAAATAGAAAGATTAAAAGTTTAATGATCGGACTTTTTTGCGCATATCCGGCTTTTTGTCAGGACTTTTCAAATTTCGAAATGGTAACCCTAATCCCAGCCGAACTTTGTTTTGGAAATAGGTATAAATTACTTTCGCAAAACCTGTTAAGTCCTTTAGTTAGGTAATAGGTATCGAATGTAGAAGTCCTAATAACGGCTATATGTATGTATGTATATTTTGAAGTGTACATTCATAAATAATCCTAAATTACTATAATCACCACATATTTTGTGAAACGGAATGTTGATCGATCGATGTCTATGAGGCTGCTACATATTATAGGGAAAATTCTTTATAGCAGCTATACTTGTTAATAAGGACACTTATACCTTTTGAAATATGTCACTGGTGAAGTTATAAATCCATTAGCTTTACCTCCGTACTCAACCATGACATCATTCCCTGTCTCTCACTACGTTACAATCAGAGTACCACCAACAGTCAATCAACTGGTGTCAAAGATTGGACACAATCCACACCTGCAATCAAAAACCCGGTGCCACAAAGACCCAATCACAGGTTGTCTGTGCACGGATTGCGTGCAGCTTCAAACTGTTACAAATGTAAGTGAATGACAATCTAGGCTAGAGTTCATATTATTATTGAACAATATACAATATTAGTTTTATTATATGTGAAACCAGAAACACGTGTCTAGTATTTTTATGTAAAGAACCTATGTACAATATTTGAAAACAAAACAGTATCATGAAAAATGACAAAGTTATAAGAATGTTATGTTACTTGGTTGTCCGTACAAAAACATGGTCACCACGCGCCCCGAGCCCCCCGGGCGCGCCTGTACCTCCAGCGTCGCGGACGCGCTACGCTCGCTCATTGATAATTAATTTGGCAGCAGATACTAACCGTACGGCGATTGTATTGTAATTAACTGGTGATAACAGTTTCCATCACACTTGCAGGCTTTGGACTGTCGTAATGGTCAAGTGTAGGTAGATAATTTATTCGTTTAACTTTCTAAAATTAACCGTCTTGGCGTGTTTAAAAAGGTTAATCACTATTTACGATTGATTGGCGACTGAGTTACCACGGCTAGCGGCTGTCGGAGGCCGAAAGGTACCGTAGTCCCTAGATCTTTGTGTGACGGAAAGCATTGTGTAATGTATTCCACGATACTCTGATGCCGAATTGCTCCTAGTAACACCACAAACTGCTAGTGTATGTACCACTTCTGTGTACTGGACGATTGTGTATGAGAAAGACACGATACTTTTTACATACGATAAGTACATACACGATCAACCAAAACACAACACGTGCGCGTCAATCTGTAGCATCCGGGAGACAGAAAGGGTGGTTTTACCGCGGGCCCGCTGTGCGCCCGCGCGTAGATACCTGTGGTGTGCGCCGGTGCGCGTGATTGCCGATAGGTACCTACTTAGTGTCGCTTAGTCATTGGCTTATATCGCTCGGTGTCCAACTTGTAACCTTTTTTAAATATTTTTGGTACAAATTATAACTTGGTGTAAAAATTATTGGAATCGATTTATTTTATTATTCAATAATATCGTCATTTTTTTGCGAAATCGACTTGTATATCGACATAGACGCAGAAAAAAGCCAAATCTAACCATATATACAAGTCGATTTCGCAAAAAAATGTCGCTTATCCCTTTTTGGCTGTTAGGCATCGATATATTTTGCTATCGGCATCGATATACAGTTTTCTGGATTAGTGAATAATGCCTTTATCTAGAATTATATATCTGAATAGGAAGACTAGTATAGACATCCCCGCAAAATTCACAGATCCCAACAAAAATCCACGAACCTAATCCTACCGAATTACATATTACACAGGCACAATAAAATGGGTATTACATGTAATCCGACAATAGATCACAAGTCCATATCAATCTATGGCTAATGGAAAGAGCCGGGATATTGAATATTCGGGATAAATCCACCCAACTTCCAGGCCCTCTTATGTATGATCTGGTTTGACAGATGAAAGATAAAGATTTTTGCGAAAGATCATATTTGTTTCTGGTATTAGCAGCGAGTAAATATTGTAAATGATCTGTTTGAGGAGATTCGTGCAGATGGGAGTTTCTAGGTCGAGGTTGTGAGTTTGATTTATCTTGACGATATTTTAGGGCTGCCAAGTTAAGGATCGCTATTTCGGCACGAATTATAGTGTGTGCGCATGTTCTAGTCACCGCCTGAGGTATGTGAGCGGTGAGTAGCACTTGCGCGCACACTATACCCTAACATAGTCGTATCGTAATCCCCATCATTGGGGCAACGATGCAAGTAGGAGATATGTACAAGAGCAGGGTCTGTGTGAGGTTGGTAGCAGATAACCCAGAAACCGCTTTGATACATACGTATCGTCATCTCGTAGAAGCTTTTTGAGTAAACCTTCGCGTTATCAACCATCGCCGAAACTAGTGATAAGTCCCACGTGAGTATTTAAGAGTTAATATCGTGTGATCATCATCAATCTTCATCATCTAACTACCTATTTTGGGGTCGGCTTCTAATCTGCTGGATACCAGCATTTTACTTGGAGCGACTGCATATCTGACCTTCACAACCTAGTTACTGGGTAACACGATACCCCTTAGTACCACTGGTTGTCAGACTTTCGGGCTTCTGACTTGTAACGACTGCCAAGATCTACAAAATTAAATATAAGGCGAAATTGTCGAAGTGGCCAAGCGATTGGCTTGGCTTGATTTGAATATTTAACAAATATTTTTAAGACCAATAGTTGAATCGACGATCCTTGAATTGTTTTAAAACTAACCTAAATTATTATGATAAACTCAACGACCTCATAGTTTAGTCTACCCCATTATTTTGTGAATAACTAATGTAGCTTATGTAGTGTACGTATACATGAAGCAATTTTTATGCAGCTAAAAATAACCTAATACTGTTTGGATACCCGAGTTCGTGAATACCAAAAGGTTGATGTCTGTCTCGTACTAGCGTATTAGGGTTGCCGAAGACGTTTTGAATATTTTTGGTAGAATACGATGTCTTACAAAGAAGCTATGATGGGGTTTCTTGCCTGTTCTTCTTCACACGACGGGTTTCTTCTTTTGGGACGCACATGTTTTTGTGTAACTGTAACTGGGTTGTGGTTGCCATTCCAGAAACAAAGTCCAGAAGAAATGTCTTATGTTAAATTCAAAAATACTAGTGAATTTACTTACAATAAGTATCAGCCTAGCCTTTTCCCAACCAACATAGTTGTGGTCGGCTTTCAGTCTATCCAGATGCAGCTGAATAATAGTATTTTACATGAAGCGATGACTCTGACTTCCACAACCCAGTTACTGGATAATACGATACCCCTTGGTAAGACTGGTTGTCAGACTTCAGGATCCTGACGAATCGTAACAACTGTCAAAAATCCACGAATGACAGCCGGGACCAACGGCTTAACGTGCTTGCCGAGGCACTGTGGAGTCTTGGTATGCAAAGATGGTCATCCATCCACGCGGCAAGCGTAGCTAAACCTGACCGATCGAACCGTGCGGCTGTTGTTACTTAGCCACAAGCCCCTATACCTCTACCTACAATAAATAGTAATAATAATTTGTGCATCGACCTTGGAATAATGATATAATCTATTGTTTTCTTTAAAACTACATAATAAAACTAGCAATACATTAAAATAGCTATATTCTACATGTTTCCTCAAAAAAGACAAAGAACTAAGATCGTAACATAAATCAAATGGATTAGAATTGAGTCATTATGTAAATACAACATTCAAACATTTATTCACTATGTATACCTACCTATTATTTAAATCATGTTTAGTAAACTCAGTTTTATATCTAGCATGCATCAACTTGCCTACAGCTTCAGTATTTTTAGATTTTTTTTTAAACTTTAAGATAGGAATATACTTCAAGAGTGAAGGGGCTCAAGCCACATTCAGAGTTTTGCCATTGACATCCAGTTGTGAGTTTAAGTTTAGCAGTAGAGGTGGTTACCTCAGATGGTCTCACAATCAAACAATAAAAACACAACATGCGTGGTTTAGCCCGCGTGCAGGTCGGAAATTATCCCAAGGGAACGTACTACGGGGACAAATAAAAGTATCCTTTGTCCTAACCCAGGCCATGGTCTACCTGTGTGCCAAATTTCATCCGAATCTATTCAGCCGTTGAGGCGTAAAAAGGTAAAATACATACAGACAGAGAGCGTTACTTTTGCATTTATGTATAATGTCAGTATATTAGCATGGATATTCAATAATATCGAATATTCCAAGAAATACATTAAAACTTAAAAGCATCTACGTCGCCTACGCGTTTCGAATTGGACATATTTATCGACGGCGGCGCCACAGAATCACGTCTAAGAGGGGTAGGCAGAAGTGTATATGGTGGCAATAAAGATTAGGGTTTTGGCAGGATTCAGTATTTATTGGAAGCATGTGATCTTGGCGTAGTTTCAGGGAATACCATTTTAGGAATGCTATGAACGATTGAAGAAGTGTGGAGATCCATTATAACTATTTTTGACTCCAAACAGTATGAGCTATAAGGACGTTTGTCCACCGACACGTCAACGGGACGTCAACGAGAACGAGAGGATGGCGCCACGCTGAAGTAGCGTTAGAGACATTTACTATGACCGCGTGTCCACCGCACTCCACCACCGGGACGTTATGTCCAAAAATCACTGGCTATTATATTAGGCCTATCATCCACGACGCTAATCAAGTAACGTGTTACAAATTAAAATCACCAAAGAGTAGCCAGAATGTCACAGCACTACGACTAGTGCTGTGACATTCTTTCAACGGCAGTCCGCACACGACGCCAATGACAAACTAGTTAATATAATTAGTGAGTCGCGTAACTGGTTACTTTTGACCTAACATTTCTTTCAGTTCCCAGTTCCCAAGTAAGATTCAATGATACCCTTTTTAGGTAAAATATACAAGATTATGATGAGACCACACGTTCACTCAATATGTAAAATAATCGAGTCCTACTGAGATTGAAGGAAGATTAGATCTCGCTTAAGCTAGAAAATTATAATATGTAAATATGTTAATGCATGCATGAGGAGGCTTATCTGATAAATAGGAATGTTGTTTCAGTTTTTATAACGAAAGCCGTGATGTTGAATGACTGCCGTAGATTGGGTTTTTCGCGGAAAGAGTTCGCGTAGAATGTATGGTGTGTAGGTATTCTGATCGATGCTTGTCAACAAATTAACATGCAAACATCGTTTGATGAGCTTAGTAAATAAAGTTCAGTATAACCATTAAGACCAGAAACTTACAATCGTTGAGAAAATTGGCGGCAAACTCAAATCAGTAACTTATGAAACCAGTGGTAATCAGTGAAATGAAGTTAGCCGCATTTGAATACGAGGAATCAGGCATAAAACAACGAGTCTGAAACAGGACGCTATTCTGAACTCATTTATAAAAAAATAAAAATAAAATATTATGTTAAACCGGAAATCCGTTCCGAAAACCAAGACCGATACAAAAAAATAACAACACACAATTTTTAATAAAAGAAAAACAAAATATTACACTGAAACTCAACAGTCACCAGGCATTTCCTGAACATCAGTAGCTATCAAACTACTAGACAGACTGAATTATTAACTGCACGTAACGGCTTGGAACACAGACACATGGATTGATCTGACTAATCGTTTAAATTGCCGGTATTAACGGGTTGCATATTTTTATCGGATGGGTTGTATTTGGTGGAATCGGGAAGAGAATATGCCTTTACATGTAGGGATTTTGTGAATGGTGCGTGCCTAAGGAATTATGTCACAAGGAATAAAAAGATGTTTAGGTTTATTTTCATGTAACTTTCAAGGTTAAACTTAGTCTATTTTACAAACGGCATCTTTCACTAGAAGTAAATTGTCTCAACACAGAATGAATCAAAAGTGAAAAATGAATTCATTAGTGAACCGATTCACCGATGTTGGATTTCAACATTCTGTATTTTTCACTCACGTCAAAAAATGAACGTTAATTTGTATGTAATTTTGTTGGTGCCGTGTGAACACTGAATACAACAAAAATGCTTCTGATATCAGCTTCATACACCATGAAAAAGTGACGGCAAAATTTTGCGAATTCGATGCACTGAAATCATTAACGCAAGTGTAGTGATAAATGCTAGATTTTCTCTGCATGAGAAGAAGCCATTGACCCGCCGTAAGACAATTACGTACAGACTTGTAATATTTGATGGCACCGCAACATGAAGGGCAAAGTCGACACGCAGTGGGTGACGTCGCCAAAGGTCTATAAAACGCTGGCTTGATTAAGCCAGAAAAACAGAGAAATTTGGAAGGCTATGATGGAGACTTTCCCCAGGGGTGGGACAGTATATGCTAAGAGGTAATCCATACTTATATCTGTGTCTGTCTGCTACCTTTTCACATTATGAAATTTTCCACACAAGTAGGTCATGACCAGGGTTAGAACATACACCGTTTGTCTACCGTCACCGTCAACGAGAAACGAGATTATTTGAACCGAACGTGACGTCCCGGTGACGGCGATCTCAATTGTCCACCTCGACCGAACTCGGCAGTTCAGTATGTTATGAATTTATGATAGACAAAACAAAAGCCTGGCTGACAGCGGCCTGGTGCGACGGCAGAGTGTGAGCAAGATCAAACGTCTTTTGTATTGCCGACACATCGGCCCGTCACAATCTCGGGCCGAGTTTTAGCGGTCGCGCTGAACTTCTCGAAAATTCGGAGATCGGGATCCCGGCGCTCGGGTGAGGGACGTGCGGTTGACACGTGGCCGTAGTAAATGTATTGCTAATTCGGCGCCGTCATATCGTTGTCGTTGACGTCCAGTTGACGGTGGCGGTGGACAAATGGCCATAGGATAGGTTTTTATCCCAGTAGTAGGTACGCTCCTGTGTCATTATTCCCGAGCTCGACGCGGGCGTAGCCACGAACAAATAAAACCGGTCATATATAAAAAAAACTGTGCTATTTAGAGACATCGTTTTATTTTTCCTGTAATCTTTACATAAAATCCTATCACACAGAATAATTTCAGATTTTTTTCTATGCAAACTTCGGAGATAAGGGGGAACGGTATTTTTTTTACATTTTTCATTAAAAGTCGAAAACTATGCTGCCTAAAAAAAAAATGTTTGAGAATGTGCAAATAGCGTCCTCACATATGATACCCCACATGGTTTAGTACGCCACTTCGAATTTTCATGACCCCTTTCAGTCCCTGTTGCAATAAAAAAAAATATATTTCTTTCTTATTTGCAAAATAGTTGGGCAAATGTCATCTAAAACTATTCCAAATTGCAAGTTCATAGCATTACTAGTTCTTGAGATATCCAGCTGTGACAGACAGACAGACAGACAGACTGAGTCGCACCATAAGGGTTCCTTTTTACCATTTGATACGGAACCCTAAAAACCTAGTATTATATATTTATTTACTTCACAAAATAAGTACGCGATTTTACAACTGACAGGCTGAAACATTCAGCGCACATCGCGTGAATATTGACAGGCTTACTGTTCAAAAAATATAAATTGTAACGATTTTCCTTTCAACATTACCATATAAATCGTATGCGGTGCATCTTTGATAGTTGTTTGACATGCAATCAATTTTGTTACGCTTTACTTACTTTTTGCTGGTTTTTAAATAGACAGAAAGAGTTGGAAATATGGGACCGACGACCCAAAGAAGGCGAATAATTAGATGCGGAAGGCTGAGACCCGGGATTTTCAAGCAGTGGATTATATACTGAGCCGACATCATTAATTCATAAACAACGTCTCTGTATTCTTTACATATGTTAGTACACACATATACACCAGTTATATTTTAAGTATCATGTAATAGACGAGCCGGAGTTCATGTCCTGTGATTCTCCTAATGGAAAAACCAACAACACTGACCCAGTAAATAGCCTGACTGATTACTCGCAGAAGGGATTGGAAGAGTTGGGTAGTATCTCACCAGATACAACACTCAAAGAGAGGATCCTCCGACCAGATCGGAGGATCCTCTCTTTTCTGCAGCGGATGGAGGAACTTCACAGCTAGTTCGTCATACCTCTATAAATTCGACAAAACAAATAAATGACTACTTTAGCAGTATGTTTACTGAAACTCAGATTACTGTCACTAGGTTTACAACCTCATTACTGTTTTCTGTATTTCATCAACTCCCTAATAAAGCTGTCTACATAATTCAGCGAGAATTTCTACCTATTGTATTAAATTTTCAATTAGCAGAACTAGGAGTCACCGTTATTTTGGTCTGCGATGGCGCATGCGCTATGCGTTCTGGCTGTTAAACTTTATGGGGCTATAAAGCATGGCTTCAGTTCGACATAGTACCTATCTATACTAATGTCAAATTAATAACAGGTATTTTGTAAAAAAGAGTGGTTTGAAAATTATATGGTGGAGGGGGTGCTCCACAACTAGTTGTGGGGGACATGCTAGTAAAAAAAAATGCAAAATTGATGGATTTTTATTTTTCGTTAACAATGTTTTTTTTTTCAGATCAAGCATTGTCTATTTTCTAATTAATTTGGGGTTTGTCTTTTTATTGCATAGGTATTACTCTTTCAGCCGTCATTATAGTATTGGCTTCCTTCCTTTTTATATCATCATTGCCATCTTTACTTTGCTCCAGTAATTTTCTTACATATTCATCCATTCCTTTTCAATTGTATTCCTTTTTATCATGATTCGTCATGCTATGATAACCAGCTGCTTGTTAGCCTTTCCAATATATCTATAATCTAGCACTTTGATTCACCTCTGTATTGCTCAATCAATCAACTCAGCCTATGGCAGTCCACTGCTGGACACAGACCTTTCCCAGGCTGCGCCACAAAACCCTGTCCTCCGCCTTACGCATCCAGTCTGTCCCAGGCACCTTTTTGGGGTCGTCGGTCCATCTAGCTGGGGAACGTCCCATACTACGCTTGCTGTATTGCTCAAATCGTTAAAAATGGTAATAAAAATATCATACCCCCTCAGAACACATCGGAAACAGACACTTACCACGTCACTTACATTAAACCATTTCCATTTCATGATAAATTTTCTTACTGTTAAGGAGGAAGCGCCAGGGTAGCCCGCGAAATTCAAATGTTCTTACGTTTTTTTTGCAATTTGTAAGTCAGTATTAAGTTGTATGTTAAATAAAGTATGATTCGCGGCCGTAACAAATCATGTATTTCCAGAATTGTAATCATTAGAATCAGTAATACAACTCCTTAAGTTAGTATAATCCTGAAATGCCAAGATTTCATTAAATAGTCATTCAGTAGGCTTACCTGGTCTTAAAGAGTTGTATTGATAACTTTAATGATTATAATTATGTACTTGTTACGACCGCGAATTACATTTCGATCAACGTACAACCTAATACTGACTTGTAAATTGCAAATAACGTAAGAAAATTTGAATTTCGCGGGCTACCCTGACGCTTTCGCCTTAAGCAATAGTATACAGGAAACAACCAATTAAGCTATAACCCTTGATTAGCGCTGGTATTTCCACAATCAGTCTAGTGATCTAGTGTGTATGAGAGTGTCTGTTGGGGCTAGAGAGGAAGCGGATAATGGTATAAGCAGGATTTGATACCCGGTGTTGAATTGTAACGTGAGAATTTGATTTTGTAAGAAGAACAATGTTTAAATTATTATAGTTAATCACTGTGAGAAGATTATTTTAGACACAACTAAGAATTTGATGAAATTTGCTGTCAAAATAAATATTTTAATTTTTAATATTTTGTAAAGCTATGTCGCCTTAAATACAAGTTTTATTTTGTACAGACAAATATTACCTAAAAATTCTTTCTAAGATAAAAAATATAATTCATTTTCAAAATACAGCTGTTTTTACTTTTCACGGGAAAAATTGACGATAACAGTCATATGAAAATCCTATATCTGGCACAGAAACCAATACGCCAAACCCATAAAAAAATCTAAACCAAAAAAAATATATATTTTCTTTTATCGGGGCAATCTGCCCATTAGTAAGTATGGAATAACGTCAAAACAGTTATAAATACGTAACATGGTTAGCATTTTTTGCACCTGCTGCAATATGAGTTATAGAGGAAGCTAAAATATTGGAATGTTTAGCTATGGCTCGATAAACAAACGGTATGTTGTATTTTGTTATGATTAGTTAAAGTACAGATTTACTTTTATATTTGACCGAGCGAGCGAAGCGTCTCTGCTTCAGGTCTGGCAAAATTTACTTTCTTCTGTCAGTTGTCTACAGGTTTTACGACCTTATAGATTTTTTTTGTAGTTGGGGATTTTTGAATGAAGGGGTAATTCCTCCAAAAAGGGGGCTACTGAGTATCTCCGTCTTATAAGATCCGATTTCGATGGTTCTTTTTTATTTGTAAGGTAGTAAATAACTTTAAGTCGGTCTCATAAAAATTTGGTGAAGATCTGATGAGTATCTTCGACGTGATGAGCAGAATAGCTCCACAAAATGCAGTAAATTGCTCACTTTAATATTTCCACCAGTGGAATCGACAATTTAACTAAGTAGAGATTGGTGGAGCACCTGGGACCACCTTCTCATCACAAAACTAGAGAATTCTGAAAATAATTATCAGAATTCTCTAAAACGAGGCTCTATAACCAATATTAATATTAGTTTTACAATAAGGTCACAAGATTAATATAAGTTATTTACCATGTTTTTTAAAATAAAAAGTATGGTAAATATCCCGTTTTAAATAACTTTGGCGGTAAGTATTTTAATTGTTGCATAAAAGTTTGTGCCCGCGAGTTCTACAACTAGTTTAATCATTTATAATGGCGATTGGCTACCTTACTATTGAAAATGGCAAATATTGACGTGATTTCCTATATGGTAAAAAACATCATAAATAACATCACGCCTGTTTGTCCTGAAGGGTTAGGCAGAGGTATATCTATAGGTACACCCTCATTTCGACAGGTATGTTTAAGTTCCATGTAATTGGGGACGAGCCTATTGCCATCAACCGGGAACGAATCCAGACTCTGGACTGCTACTGAGAAATTCGAGATGGAAAAACCTAATAAAACTTTGCCCGACCCGGGAATGGAACCCGACCGAAAAGGACCCTCACGTCACGCTCAGCAGTAGCGCATGAGACCACTGGATCATGGAAGCAGTCTTCCTGTATGTTGGCTAAGTAATAACAGCTGCAAGGGTCGAAGGGCTACACTTGCCGTGTCGGTCCGTAGATGGATAATCATCCACCATAAGAGGATGCATGAAGGGTCTTGATAATATCAAGACCCACCATGCCTCGGTTAGACTGGAAGCCAGCCTCAACATAGTTGGGAAAAGGCTAGGCAGATGATGACGGTGCCTGTATGAATATTCAATGTTATTTTAGACCACAGAGCCAGAGTATTGATCGAGTTTTTATAAGTTGGTTAAAAAGTGCACTACAGTTTTCGAGTTCGGTGCCAAAACTGACAAATACACTTACGAGTTTAAAAAGTTGCGAAGTGTGAAGAGACATTAGGTATCAAAGATCTAGACGCTAGGATAATGGCTTAAATTCCTATAACACCTTGTATCTTCCAAGAAAATATGATTCCTTTTCATACTGGAACATAATTAACTAACTTTTAAACAAATCATCACAATTTATAAACGTCGTAAGAATTTTATATTAACCTATTAAATTCACACGATACAGTAAAATTAAAATCAAATTAATTGTCATATAAACAAATTATATTCTAAAATAAAGCGCGCGACAGACAGACAAATTGACTTCAGAAAAATGAACGAATGACAGCAATACTGTATGTACTGTATGTCAATTTTATTATTATTGTCATATGAATTCCAGGCTAGAAGTAAATTATGCAACGTTTTGTATATTTTTCATGTGTGACCGAATCGCGATTGAAAGTTGGGAAGAGATCAGCAGAAGGGATGAATTTTGTTGAACTGTCAAAATAAAAGGCATTTTGACAGTTCAACAAAATTCATTGCGTTATTTAATTTGTTGAGCTAACAATTTTTTTCAAACCTATGAAGCAATGGATTAGGAATTTCCTTAATTGAAAGTGTGTTACGCAGTTGGGGGTGCAGGATTATCAAACAAGGCTGCTAACTGATCTAGTAATTTAAATTCATTTAATAAATTAGTTGCCCTGTAGGCTGCTGGAATAATGGTAAATAAAATTGAATATTGCCATAATAAACAATCTTTGACGACGTTTTGCCAATAAATAGTTTCTAACTCCTAATACTAAGCTATTCGCTATTAAGCTTGAAGTAGCAATAATGTGGTCTATAAACTAATTCATCTCAACATTGACACATATTACTATTTTTCTTGGGATGTAATTTTTCTGGTCATAATGAATGTTAAAATAATCACCTTAAAGATTATATTATTTAAATCTAAACATTTAGGCGTGATCTAAGATTGTAATTGAAACGATGAAAACGAATGACTGCCGTTAATAAGATAAATGATCACAAATGGCGGGAATATGAAGTTAGGGCTTTAAATGATCAAACTTTTTTGTTTAGATTAATCGTTCTAATTTTAGAAAAAGGGAAATACCAACTCGGTTGCTATTTATTCGAATCATATGCAGAATGGTGGACGCATTTTGCCTTTTAATTACTTATTAATTATAAAATTTTAATGGCAAACAAACTACCACAATTTTAATTCTCAAATAGAATAAGAAATTATGTTATTGTGTAATTCTCAAATAAAATAAGAGTAATGTACAGACGCCAGCACATCAAGCTACTACAATCTGTCAATGTTCTTTAATAGATTTTCAACTTTATCGCTAAAACATTACGTTCAAGGTTGATTGGGAAAATTTGACAGTTTCGGGTAGCTTGACCTGCTGGCGTCTGTACCTAAGAGGAATTCAGAAATTGGCACCGGAAATCAGTTGTTTATGGTATGGGCATGTGATGCGCAGGAATGAGGGAATTGTCGTCAGGAAAGTTTTGAGTACGAATGTGGATGGCTAAACGAGTAGGGGAGGACCAAAGAAACGATGGATGGAGTGTGATAAAGATGGATTATGGCTAGAAAGGGGTTGACTACGGACATGACGACTAATAGCGAAGTATGGAAGAGAGACATGCTGTGCCGACCACAAATAAATCTCAATAAGGGCAGGAGAATACGAGTATGATGATGATATGAACGTCTCAATAAATCTGAAAGTGTTAAAATACAAAGTTAGTCTCTAATTTGCAATGCACTAATAATTAGTGTTACTAAATATTTCATGCATTACTAAGGTAATCAGAACCATTAATAATTCAACATTTAATTAGGGCAAATGCAGATAACTTTACTAAATATTCAACTAAGATCATTGGGAAAACAACATTTTACGTCCAGCAGTGGACCCACCGACTGAAAAAATCACTGACTGAAAAAAAGACTCCTCTCTAAACATCTTTTTGAAAGGCAGCAAATGAACGGATATTTTAAAAAATTTTTCATGATGTGTTCAATAAATTATAGCTAATAATGTACAACGGAAATGGACAATAAAATAATACGTACTAAATGCTTGCAGATGTTGCCATAAAAGAAAAACAATATGTGTCAAGTATGTGTCATTAGGCCGTCTGTCGAGTCAAAGGAAGAATTTTATTGTGTTTATTTTGAAACATTTGTCATGTCTGGAATGTGTGTTTATGTGTTTTTTTCTGTACTTCGCTGGTTTAGTGGCCCGAAATTTTATATGAATTTTAGAACTTTACATGATCTCTGAAGTCCTAAAATCTTGGTTATAAATTAAGTTTAACTGTTAATAACATTACATCACGTCTGTATTCCCCGAAGGGTTAGACAGCAGGTGTGCCCACACCCAGTGGTGTGGGTGTGTGGTGTGGTGTGTATAGTACACCCACATTTCGCCAGTTCTTTATGAAAGTCCCATGTAATATAAGGCCTAGTGCCATCAACTGGGCACAAATCCAGACTCCCTAAAAACCACAATAACACTTTGCCAGACCTGGGAATCGAACCCAGGACCTCATGCTCAGCAGTAGCGCTTGCGACTACTAGACCAACGAGGCAGTCAAGTCATAAAATCTTGATCAAAATTAATTTTAACCGTTAATTTGGGGATATAGAATCAGCTACTGTTGTCGTTGTTAAAATTTATGGCACCGTTAGACAATATTTGCCATTTTAAAACTATTTTACCACGTGACAGACTTTCAGCAATGATACCAAAACTAACATACCTTTTCAACAGACTTCGCTTTAAAACACACTCGACTTTGTTCGCCCCTATAGGTGAAAAGGGCATAAAGATAAGAAAAATCTGGACTACTGTAACCTGTATAAACCTTCGTCATTGCTATCTTGACAGTAAGAATACGGTGGAAAAAAAAAACGAAACTATAGTAATAGGACACGGAATAGAGAGCAAATGGAGTAGTTATAAATGCAGGTAAGCAATAGCATGCACAAACACTGATTTCTATGTGCGCTGTCCTGCTTAAAAATATCATACGTTTTAAATGAATTAGAATCCCGCTATTTTTTAAAGATGCATTCTGAAACTGCACCGGCGGTATTCTGTCACAATATGAAAGTTTGTTAAAACTTTAAATAATTATATAACTCTATTTGATTATAAAAAATATATTATTCGATTATTTAGAACAATATAATAATTACGCGTAAAACCTTAACAGATGCTTTGCAATTTTATGGTATACGGTATGTGTATCCGAACGTTTTATTGTTTGTTTCTTTTTTGGGCCTGCTAGGTATGGAATTTGAAAATCGAACTTCGAATCGAGTTGTTTCTATCTCGCTTTTTTCGTATCGAAGTGAAAGTAACAGACAGACCAAAGTGAAGTTCAAAGCTTCCGAATTATGTGAGTAGACTCAGCACTGTTCTCGACATGGAAAAAAAAGTTACTTTGTCTCACGCTCGCAGGAAAATAGAGTTTTGCTCACTGTCTTTAAACAGCAAAACCTGCTTGTTTGAGGTGCTGAGGTGAAAACATCTTTTCATGACCAGTTAGAAGCACTCCACAAAAAGAAAAAGGAAGACTAGTCATTCTTCAATGGCAGGTAATTTGAAAAGCTTGGTGGTCATGCGCACTGTCAAACATTGGTTATTTCTTTGGAGCGACGAAGTTTTCATGAAAGTTAGTTATTTTTCTTGAAATAAAAATGCCTCAGTGTTGTGTTGTGCCCTTGTGAAAGAGTCAGGACACAGGTTGCCAAGCGATAAACAGTTAAGAGGATAATAAATAGCCACTAAAAGAGACAAATCCTACAAACCGACAAAAAATTCTCAACATCTTTAACAGGAACGTGTATGCGATTATAAATAATTTGATACAATGCTGGATTAGATATACAAGATGAAATTGAATTCATGGGTATCCTTTTAAGGGTCATTGTACTCATCATTATGAACAACTATTACTTTGGGACCAAACCTTAAATCGCGAAAAAAAAATCAGCTGTTCCCTACATGTGTCTACTGTTCCCTATTTTTTTTTTTTTGTCAATGCAGGTGTTTTTTATGCACAGTCTACCTTGCTCCATAAACATAATTTAGACTGGTTACTTACCTCTCTATCAAGTCTTCCTTTTATTCAAATACTTTTAAATTTCTATTTCGAAGTTCATTCTTCAATTCTTTTAGATACACTCCAACAACAGTATCTATTAGTAATTTTTTCATCAGTAAACCTCGAAATTCTCCCTAATGGAATCAACACACGAAAAAAAATCAAATTTACTTTGAGAAAGTGAGCTATCACATGACCACCGACCTCACTAGCGCCACCCCGCGGGAGCAGTGGCGGACATCCCTGCCATTACTGGTATATCTTTTTCCTCAAGTAATTTTCTAATTTGTTTAGGCGAACCTCACCAAAAAATAAACGTTTAACCACTCCATTTCTTCCCTACTCCGTGTCAAAACTACACCCATAGCGCGGGTGTACGATAGTGATAACAAGTTTCTCCCGTTTTATGTACGCATAAGTACGGATCGCTATGATTAAGTGTACTTGAGTAAACAGCTTTGGTAAAGTGTTGCTTTTTACCAAATTGGATGCGGGATTGTAAAGTTTGCTGCGCGTTCTTTTTATAGGGATAGCCTTTTAAGTTGCTGGAGTGAGTGGAAAAAAGTTGGATGGATGGAAAGATATTTTTGCTTGTAGGCAGTAAAGAATACCTAGGCCAACGTTAGCCGCTGATAAAGAAGAGCAAAGACATGAACGACATCCTTCTGATACTTAACATATTGTTATCACCAATCTACCAAACAGAAATAGTAATTATAGTGGATTTTGCCTTTTTGTTGTAAATTCCCATTTACGCACCAATGATGCACTGTTTTTAGGGTTCCATACCTCAAAAGGAAAAACGGAACCCTTATAGGATCACTCATGTGTCTGTCTGTCTCTCCGTCTGTCACAGCCAATTTACTCCGAATCTCCATTAGATTTACCGATTAAGTTCAAATTTGGTACACGTATGTATTTCTGTGACCCAAACACGGACGTGTAATATAAATGAATGAATTTTGAATATGGGGTTCAATTTCAGGGGCAAATAAGAAAAAAATAAATAAAAAGTTTTGCAAACTGTACCGTGCGATATATCAAATGGCTTACTGTGAGAGTCTCAAATATATATTTTTTTATAATTTTATAATAAACTGTGTTAAAGTTATTTAAGAAAATAGACCATTCCTCCCTATCTCCAAAACTAATGAGCTTAAAATTTTGAAGAAAAAAAAATAGAGAAAATACTTATATACCTATAGATTACAGGAAAACCTATAAGAAGTCTATGGTCTTAAAATAACATGGTAAATCTCTCAATATTGTGCGTACAAACTTACATTTGCAGTTGGAATGTATGGGAGAACATGTTTTTCAACTAGAAACTTAACAAAGTTTGTTCTTGGGATAAATTCATCCCAACTACGGAACCCTTCATTGTGCGTGGTCCGACACGCACTTGACCACTTTTTTCTTTGCAACTTAAACTAGGATTGCACTGTAGAGCGTGCGATTAACGCAACTGTATTTTTATTGTTCTGAACTAATGAGATGTGAGTTATGTTAGCTGAGAGAGCAGTGGTGGCCTAGTAGTAATGGCTGCGACGTAAGAGTAGGTCGTAGGTTCGAACCCAGACAGGCGCTTTACTTTGTGTAAATTATTTCATCACCACTGCTCTCAAAACGGTGACGGAAAACATTGTGAGGAAACCGGCATGTCCTGGAAGCAAAAATTCGAAGACATGTGACATCTACCAACCCGCACTGGGCTCGCGTGGTGGATTACGGCCCACTGCCTCTGACAGAGAGGAGGCCTGTGTCCCAGCAGTGGGAACGTTATATGCTGATTATGCCGAGTTATGTTACAATACCCCTGTATTACCCACCCTTACAACCTTGTGGGGACAACGACGTGCAAATTTTCACCATTAATTCAGTACATGATGAGTATAATGACCTACCAGAGTTAATTTATCGTCGCTTATTAAAAAAAATCAACTGTTCCTCACTTACACCGTCTACTTTTGAGTGAAACAGCAGATTTTTTTTTTATATAGATTCTTATTTTCAGCACACCATATATTTTTAAGATGAGATGAGACCAAAGCAAACAAACAGCTCTTGAAACTTTAATGATACAAGACATGAGACAGATAGGTAACATGTATGTAAAACATATGCATGTCTTATTTAATCAACTACTGCAGCAGCCAATCAAACGTACTGCACGTCTGATTAGTGAGCACAGCTTGGCGGAGACTGTCGGATTAGTTAACGTTACCCCTCTGTGTATTACTAACTAGTAACTACTGAACAGGGCCTCAAGTCTGCTATTACAATAGTGTCAGAATGGTCTATCATTGATTTTATAATTGTTGATTTTGACAAGTTGGTAATCTTTTAATATAATGGCGTCATTATGACTTTCCAATGGTCAACCACTGACACTCCATTGAAAGATTCTCGTACATAATGACAAAAAAAAGACTGACGTATGCGGTAATCTGCAAAAATGTTGACAGTTCCTTTGATCAGTACCACGATTCTATTACGAGACCACTGACCTACCAATGATTGACCTTAGATATACGTACATGTGATTTAGATAGTAACAATATTTTATGGAAGGCTCGTCTGAATAAGTGCCACCAGGTACCGCCTTAACTAACCTTAGTGAACGTGAACTAACGAAAATGAAACGAACGAACGAACGAACTTAGTGAACGTTCTTTCATTTTTACCCGACTGCGGCTAAGCCCAAAAGGAGGGTTATGTGTTTGACCTGTATGTATGTCCGTTTGTTGCGTAACTCCTAAACGAATGAACGGATTTGGATAAATTATACGTCTTTAGATTTGTCTTGGTAGCGCGAGTGTCACTGGCTACTTTAAAATAAAAAATAAAGTAAAATGGCGGATTTGGGGTGCCGTTTTGTGGTTTAATTTTTTTTTTTCTTTTAATACCTTCGAGTGGAGTATCAAAATGAAGAGTATTAAAAGGTGATTACAAAAATATATACAACTTATATGGTCAAAAGTAATTCGAAGTGACAAATCGTGAAAAAGCTTTTGAGTAACTGTCACGACCAAAACTCCTTGCAAGAACTAAATCATCTGCGAAATCTTTCACATTTGTAAACTAAAAAGCTGGAAATAAAAAAAAAACGTAATTAAAAAAACTAAAAACCCGGCTGCGTTAAAACTGAAATGCTAAAAACAAGCCCATTTTACATTAATAATAATATAATAATAATAATATCCTGGGACATTTTCACACACGGTCATCTGGTCCCAAACTAAGCAGAGCTTGTACTATGGAAACCAGATAACTGATATACTACATATACTACTTTTTTTTTTTGTAAATACATACTTATATAGATAATTACACCCAGACTCAGGACAAACAGACATGTTCATGCACACAAATGTTTGTCCTGGATGGGAATCGAACCCACGACCTGCGGCGTCCTAAGGTGGTATCTTAACCAACCACGCCAATAAAAGTTGGAAGCAGGCGGGACCCATTCCATTTTTATATTTTAAAACTCAAATGGGTCCCGCCCGCCTGCTTCCAACTTTTATTTAATTTAAAATGGGCTTGTTTTAGCCTTTCAGTTTTACCGCAGCCGGATTTTTTAGTTCTTTTTAATTACTTTTTTTTTAAAGAACTGCATGTAGCAGCCCAAAGTCTGGATTTGTGCCCGGTTGATGGCAATAGGCTGGCATTAAAAGGATTTAAACATAACTTGCGAAACGTGGGTGTACCTACACCCACGTTTCGAAAGTTATGTTTAAGTCCCATGTAACAGGGGGACAATCCTATCGCCATCAACCGGGCACAGATCCAGACTCCGGGCTACTACTGAGAAATACCACATGGAAAACCTAATAATACTTTGCCCGACGACTAGACCAACGAGGCAGTCAACAAGCAAAACTTAGAATTTATTTATATATTTAGAATTGATATCATTCACTTTAATAATGTTGTATAATTTCTATCATGCTTCAGCACACTAATGATTTCTGGGATCCCCTTTTCAAAGACAAGTTGTCGATCAAATAAAAAACTTTTCTTGCACAAAAAGCAGCCCTGTCAATACTGGGGAAGTTAAGTGTGAACAAAATCAATCCACTTGATGGACACTATCAGATGCTACCGTCTTTTGTTTTCGTAAAAAGATGACGGCGGAACGTTGGGGATTTTTTGGTTTTGGTAAACCGGGTTTGGCGCCTTTCTCTAAGTGAGTAAATAGAAGTGTGGCCAAATAATAACAGCCGCACGGGGCGATCGAAAGTTAAGCTACGCTCATCGCGGTTGGTTTGTGTATGGCTGACCATACATTACCTACATATCGAGACCCCTCCGACCTTAATCCGTTGGTCCCGGCTATGATTCGTAAATATTTCGACAGTCGTTACGGGTCGTTAGAAGCCTAAAAGTCTGACAACCAGTCTTACCAGTAACTGGGTTGTGGAGATCAGATGGCAGGCGCTCCATGTAAAATACTGGTATTCAGCTGCATCCGGTTAGACTGGAAGCTGACCCCAGAAGAGTTGGGAAAAGGCTAGGCAGATTGATTGAGTAAATAGAAGTAAGTAGATGGTGCAGTTCTATTGATTGAAAGCGGAATTAAGATAAAGAATAGGGATTCATTATCTCCCTTTGAACATTATGAGACTATCGAAAAACTTTACGAAGCTAAACTGGAGGATGAATAACTGCATTGGCAAAAATAATCCAATTCTTGAAGTCTATGGATTTATTTGGAGGGGTCAATGTTTTGCAGATATGTCTAAGCAATTTAATATAAAATAGGTAGCAAATAATTCAGACGAAGACGGCGCAAACCCCCGAAATCACCTCACCCTCCAACCCGTACAAAAGTATAAAGATAAATGAAAAAACTTCCTCATACGTGAAAAATCAATCTATTTGATGGACAGTATCTGATGATTTCAGTATTTGTTTTCCACGCTTGCAATCAGAATTGGTATGTGATAAGCCTGATAGATTGGCGATTTAAAGCCAGCATTCTCATTGGCCGATGAAATTAATGATTATCATTTTGAATTGCTTCAAATGTTTGTTAAAATTAAAATCTTGATCCGATAAATTGGGGCAAAAAGTTTTAATGTGGACACTTGTGGAGTAGGATTTTAAAGTAACTTTTCAATTTGGTCGAAAGGCCAGAAAGTTTTACTCCCAAAGTAAGCCTAAAATGGCTTTTTATTAGCTTTTCATTCACTTTCTTTGTTGAAGATTAGTTTTTTTAATAAGGAGTTTTTTATCGTTGTTGGGTCTGGACTGAAACGTATAAATACGTAGAAACTCCGAATCTACTAAAGACCCGTGACCTGTGTACATCAGATTGACTTGAGGAAAGAAAGGCATTCGTTTTTTTACTAACTCTCTGGATCTGACCGTATACACCCACACAATACAAGAGAAATACCTAGTAGGAGAACAGGTTTAAAAATATATAAAAAGGCCGGATTTATTGGAGTTATCTTTCAACCAGCCTTTTGATAAATTAACATATCAAGGCTTATTTAGAATGCAAAAACGATGCATTAGAGCTATGTTTGGTCTTAAAATTACAGACAGTAGCAAACCATATTTTATTAAACATCAAATTCTCTCACTTCCTTCCTTGTATATATTAGAGACGGTATTATTTGTTAAAAAGAATCCCCAACTGTTTCCGAAGTTTTCAGATGGTTCCGAAAGAAGTCAACGTGATAATCGAAGACTTCGTATACATAGTGCTAAAACAGCTCTCATGCGTAAGAGTGTATTCTGCATGGCCCCAAAAATATACAACAAGGTACCAAAGGCATACAAAGATTTAGATATTAATAATTTTAATAAAAGCATGAAGAAGCTATTAATAAATAAATGTTACTATAATGTTGCCGACTATTTTAATGATGTACTTTAGACATTTTATTGTTATTTTTATTAATTTTAACGTAACTTTATTTGACTTTATTTTAACGTAACGTAACGATTTTTTGACTTTGAATTATATTGTTATTTCTTTTCGACATTTTTTATTGCTATTTTTATTAATTTAACGTAATTAAATGATTTTTGTACTTTGAATACTACTATTATTGTATTTGTACGCCTTCCTAGGCAAAACATGCTGAAACTTATTATTGTTATTTTTTTTTTGTAATCGCTCCAACTGATTGTAAACCTACGCGTGTTTTTGACAAATAAATCTATCTTATCTTATCTATCTTATGATGATGGTGACTTAATTATATATATATATATATGAAGCAAGAACCCGATTCCCAACATAAAATACCCTCTACGAACATCCAACACCACCGGGTAGGCTCAAGAGCCGAAAGAGCTTCCTTCGTGGTTCTCAGGTCATCCAAGATCAACCGCCAAAGGTATGAATACAGTTCTGGGAAAACCATCACCCGCTACCACCCAACTTCGTCCAGCCTCGGAAGCACCTGGCTCCCGGACGTGACCTACAGTGGCCTATGTGGAAAGCAATCTGTCGATTGCGGACCCAAGTAGGCCGCACGGCTGTAAGCATAATATAGCAAAATGGGGGATTATTAAATCAACCGACACCCAATGCGAATGCGGTGCTCCTGATCAAAACCATGTCCTATATATATGCTGGAGTGTCCAAAATGTCCATACACTCGCACTTCTGAGGAGAGTACATACAAAACGCCAATGATGCCGCGATTGGCATGGCACACCTACAGACTGGGCCCAACTCATCTAACAAGTATCTACAATATTTTTACCTTTGTCATTGACTCGAAAAGAAGAAGACCTTTGATATCTTGCTGAGTACATTTCACTAGAAACTATTAAAGCAATACAAGGCACAGATTCGAAGCAAATTCCAATATCGTAATTGCAAATCAACATAAGTAGTAAATCGCTAGCTTGTCATCTACAAGTAGGGGTGCCAACCCTACTTGTAGCAGTATTAAGCCGCAGTGAGCAGACGCCGAAGTCTTGTAGCAGCAGTGTGCAGAGGCAGCAGTGGACTGCCCACAACAGTCTACTGCTGGACTTAGGCCTCTCCAATTGCAAGCCATTCGACTCGATTCTCGGAAACTCTCATCTAGCTGCTACCAGCAACCCTGCCTATATAACACAGAATCCTGCTATATCCTATACTATTAAATGAGCATTATTTGTTAACATATACCTATATATATATATATTTGTAATCACGTTCACGAACACGGCTCTAACGATTTCGATGAAAGTTGCAACCCCTATAGGTTCACTTGGGCGAAAAATCGATCTAGATAGGTCTCACATCAGGGAAAATTCGTTTTCTCTATTTTCATCATAGCAGAGCTCGGTCGCCCAAGTACTGAGGCCTGAATACCATATTTCTAAAAAAATATATATAATATAGTTGGCGAAACTAGTAATATCAGAATCTTATTTTCGGTGCTGAATATAAAATGGTGAGATGAGCGCAACACGGCCAGTATTAATATAAAAAAGCTGAGTGTAATAATACTAATAATAGTTATTAGATTATTTAAAAAATCCTGTAAATTAAATAAAATATTTTTGAAACATGACTATATTAATTGGCCAGTCATAAAAAAGAGGTAAAATAAAAACAAGGAGAAGAAGCAAGCTCATCAATGAAAAGCATAAACATTATCATCGTTGTGCTGCTTTCATGAGCTTGTTTGCATTACCTTGTTTTTAGCTCTTTTTTTATGAGTGGCCAGTTACTATAAGCGTGGCCAATTACTATAGCAGTTACCCTACTATATATATTTTTTTTTTTTTTTTTTCGCCATCTACTACATTTTTACAGGCAATGGGTTCAAATACATATTTGAAATAAAAAAGTTTGGCAACCCTATCTCTACAAGGCACGATTCAATTGAGTAGTTATTTACTAAACAGCGATACACTATATTTATGAACGCTTGAGAAATATTCACGTTATTATAATATGGAATGTTTCGTCTTATTATTACTTTGATGATTTGAATGTAAAATGAGGGATCTGGTAGTTCGAGTAAGATCGGTGAAGGGGCTTAGGTACAGTACGACAACGTTCAAAGGTTTCATCGTTTACCTTCGGAATACCCGAACTTTGCCGAATTAAATGTGACTGGTCCAATAAGGGAGTGACAGAATCAGTGCGTCAATCTATAATAATTTAGGTGGGAATATCTATCAATTTCTATTGGTCGATAGTCACATTTTATTCGCTATATATTTTGGTTTTTCCGAAGATAAACCATGGAACCTTTGAAAGTTATAATAATAATAATATATATATAATATCCCCACCGCTGTATCTCTACGTTGACGTTGTGGTGGGGCTTGCGTGCTCCAAACTTTAGGTCTGTGCCGGTAGAGATTGCCGGAACGGGTCTAGGATGAGGAGCCAGACCAAGAGGGATACAGAAACTCGCAGGGCAGCATGTGGCGAGCTGTTGGGCAGTAGCGACCCCATGGACCGGAGAAATCTTGTCATCTCTGGCTTGCCTTTATTGGCCGGCTGGAGTGAACACTGACGAGGAACAGAGCTCCCACCTCTTTCTTCCCTTTATTGGACGGCTTGAGTGGAGATTCGCAAGAGCAAACGTGCTCGGAGGGAGGAAGTATTCCAGTAAGGTGCTGGTATCTTGACCGTACTTCCGAGAGTGTCCTGATAGCCGTGGAATACCTCTCCACTCCTCAAGCACCTCAGGAAGTGTTGCCCCCTTGTTTCTACGTCACTATGTTCTAGTGGCCGTTTCCGGGGGCCCATTATTGAGTGTGCAAGTCACCCCCTGCCATTTTATCCGTGTATAATATATAACATTGGTCAGGCAGGGGACATAGTTCTTCCATAGTTCAAGTTACCCAATCCACTTTAGCCACCCAGACCCATATCCCAATATGTTTTGTTTCCACGTACAACAATAGTCCAGGGGGCCTACCATCAACATTTAAAATACTTGCCAAGTACAGGGCAGGTCAACTTAGCAGGTTAACCTGACAGGTTTTCTATTTGTACCATGAGCATTTCCGTCTGACCTGCAATGTATCAACTTCTGACCTGCTATATTATCGCTGGCCGGCCACGCTATATTAAAAACAAACGTTCAGAAATGCTTTTGCGCAAAATTACCGGTTTTACGGTTTTAAAGAACTAGATAAAATTAACTTAATTACAGTTTATAATTATCAAGAGAATTCTAAAAAAACTACGTTTCTTAGCAAACAATCTTATTTAACACGATTAAGGCGTTGGAGACCCTTTAGATACTTGAAAGGTAAGTACCTACTTGAAAATCTTACCAAAGTTATTTTCGAACGACTCTAGCTATTAAGTATCAAATTTATTGTCAAAACTACAAAAAAATACGAGGTTATTTTGAATTTTGTAAATTGAAGTGGGTTCCTTTTTTATAAGTTTTTAACAAACTGTTTCTGTAAATAAATCAGAAATGCACACATTTGTATTGTGTCCGTTGTTGAGAGTGGTAAGAAAGTGCAGTTATTTGGTAATACATCATAATGACTTCAAGGAGAGTTTCTTATGAACAATTGGAAATATTATAGGTAATAATATCTCTCTTCATTTTCCACTGGTCGTTTTATTGCCACATGACTTCCATCAACACACCCTAAGACCCCAGGCATACCAAATTTGTTATAAAATCTGAGGAAAAAAAACACATGTTACAAGATCAATATAAAATTTAAATAATCTTATAATGCTTAAGTATGTACATACCCAACTACATTTGCTCTTCGTTCATGGTCGCTTTGTGGGAATTTAATATATTTTCGACGGAAATATCGGTCATTTAAGCACCGAGTTACCTGCGCTATAACTGCTGACACAGTTTGTTGTGCAACTGAATGTGCAGCAATGTCACCAGTTGGTCTTTGGTATGAACCAGTAGCACAAAATGATAATGCTATTAAAACCTGAAATGAAGGGCAATATTGATCAAACTGCATTTAATTGCCCTTATAATAATTAGTGTGATAAATAAATTTACTGATTTAGTACAAACCTTGACCTCTATCGACAAATCTGTTGATTTTGTGGGGCGTGGCATGAAAGGTCGTAGCTCATTACAAAGCTCAAGTACGAGTTCTTTAGTGAGGCTATACCGTTTGACAAACATTCCATTGTGCAAGTCAAAAGGTTGTATCATGCTTCTCAAAACTTTCCTATGGATTTTAGCGATTTGTTTCACCGTATTTTTATCACTATCTTCCTCAAGAAACTCGAAAATTTCATCTTCGTCACACATCTAAAATAAACGGCAAAGAGATTGTTTGTTTTGTTGTCTATAATTTTAATTAACGCCACAATAGTATTATATTCACAAATTAACGTGTACTTACGTTTTTTATTTTAAATTAAAGAAAACAGTTCAATAAAAGTTAGTTTTACACGCCTGCTTATTATGACTGCAGGGCAGTTCAGTTTTCAAGTGTTTACATGTCAAAATGGACTTGATGGTACAGCTTATCGCAGGTCAGACCGCTGAAATGTTGTCACGGGACCACTGACCGGCTTTAGCCACGTGATCGCTGGCTCGCCTGTTATTTGACGCGTTCATGGTACAAAATAGCCCGACAGTTCACTTTCCGTCGAAAATTGACCTGCTATAAGAGTTCATGGTAGGCCCCCTGTACTAACCGGGGGTTGTCCTTGGGTGCACTTGCAAAGTGCATGCAGGGATATCCGTCGGTTGGTTCCTCCTCATCATTTAAAATTATCTAAGGAGCTTCTGCGAGTTGGCTTCGCCTCCTCGTACGCCTTCCAATGGTCCGGGACCCCAGGTTCCCGAGAAATATCACAAAATAATAATAGCAGCCTATTATTGTCCAACTGCAAGGCAAAGGCCTCTTCTCATATAGAGAAGGCACGAGCATTGATCACCACGCCTGCTCAAGACGGGTTGCCGATTTCAGACTTATATTAAAACTACTAGCTGACCCGACAAACGTTGTCCTGTAAAAATTTCAATAATTCGTACAAAATTCCCATAGAAAATGGACTTTCAGTTTTCCCGAATATTCTAATTTTCCCGGCAACTTTTCAAACATTTTCTTTCATACAAACCTTGTCCTGACAATTACAAGCACAACAAAAAGAGAATTAGCCAAATAGGTGCAACCGTTCTGAAGTGATGAGCGTACATACATTCAGTAACTGATTTTTATTTATATAGATAGATAGATAAGTCTAGGTTGCCTCACGATGTTTTCCTTCACCGACGTCAGTAATGTCTACTCAGAAAGTACATATGAATTGAAAAGTCACATTGGTACTTGCCCAGATTTGAACCCACAACCTCGTGTATGAGAGGCGAGGCCTTCACCACTGGGCCATCACGACGTTGAACGTTGTCGAACTATAACTAAACTCGCCACAAAATAATAGGTCCGTTTTGACATGAGGGTGTCCCTCTTTGCCCCGCTATGTTTGTCTCTCTTTGGCATATGGAACGATATGGGCTGTCAAAACGGACCTATTATTTTGTGGCGAGTTTAGTAACATCAATGACCCCCTCATATCAAATCCCGTATTTTTAAGAAGATTCGCATTCCAATCTCAGAGTCAATTTGTCCAAATACTTCTAGAATTATTAACCTACTTATTATAGTACATTTTTAAAAGTTTTTGGAATTGTTTGTCTGATATTTTTTTGAGTTTGCGATAACAGTTCGGCCGTCGAGAGAATGCGTTCTTGACACCTGTCAGTTTCTTACTAAAGAATATGTGTTTTGCTAATTTGTTCCTTATTATAACTAGAAATTGTCCAACAGGCAGGTGTCAGGAACGCATTCTCTCGACGGCCGGATTGTAGATTTTGAACGTTTGTGATTACAGGAGTTGGCCTTCTGATAGTCATTGGCTTTTTCAGAAGTTTAAAATGACGGACATAGTACTTACACCGAACTCGAGCTTCCAGGTACGGAAGGAAGTAAACAGTAGTATAGGGTATATATGCTAATATGCAGGCTGTAGCTTTAAAAGAGTGTCCTACTACGCTTTGGAATGGGCAACTAGCTTTATCTTTAACTTACCAACTCCTTGATAAAAAAGTGCCTGCAATTGGATTAATTGAAATAAATGCTTTAAGTTGAGTGGTATTCATAAGGTACTACCTAACTACAATAAATCGACATTGAAAATATAATTAAGGTTATGTACTTCTAATGGTAATCTACCTTATCCGGATATTATGAAAGGTAAAAAGGCAGTTTGTTACCTGAATAAAGACTACACAATTAAAAATCTTCGCGAGCTGAGAAACAAAGCATAGCCATCAGATAAACACGGCCTGATAATCAAAGTACATACGGGCTTAAGTTTTAATTAAAGACAGAAACACAATCTCCATAACCCATCGAACACTTACAGAACATAATTCGGCACACCACAGTGGGCCCAAACAAGAGACATCTTGACCCTTAGTTTGTGCCCAAGCCTCATTAAAACAGACTTGCTCAGTATACGGAACCCTCTTAATCCTGCGGTGATACATTTAGGGATCCTCCCTCACGCGTATTATCCCTTAATTACTTTAGCTGTATTGGCTTTTTGGAAGTGAATTATAAGCCAGAAATGTGACGAAGGTTTACTCCGAAAATAAAGACACGCTGTGCTCAATATTTTATAGATTTAACACTGAAATGGCATGAACTAAGCTAAGCCAAACAAGACGTAGTCGCGGTGAACTAACAATAATTGACTTTTATTTATGCGTCCGAGCACTCCATTTGCTGACTACTCACTCTGTGTCTATTACCCATAACACACTGACGGGTTTAATATACACGTTGAATAAGTAAGTAATGATTACAGTCTGCTTAACCATACATTTTAGACGTTTAAACTTCTCTAATTTTAAGGAAGTTTAAAAATAAATACTTTATTTAGGGAGTTACAAAATATCCAGTGCAAGCAGACTGCTATTTTATAACCACTACTCAATCTGCCTAGCCTTTTCCCAACTATGTTGGGGTCGGCTTCCAGTCTAACCGGATGCAGCTGAATACCAGTATTTTACATGGAGCGACTGCCTATCTGACCTCTTCTATTTTCTTTATTTATTTGTTCAATGTCAAAATTTTCTTCGCCTGCTTTCCGTACCTTGAATTCAGAGAAATAATTTGCTGGCAATATTCAGGCAAGTTTCATATGAGATATGATACGAGTATGAAATTCGTGAATAACTTCAATGATTAAGTACACAAAAATGTTACGGTTTCGGTAGCGGGAATTTGTACTCGAATGTGATGTGGTAAACAAAATCGATGCGACTTAGAAGAAGCTTATGACAAAATATATGCAAAAGTTAAATATTCATTTAGAAATTGGTTAACAACTGACATGCATTTCATTAAAAGAGTTTTCAGGAATCAGCACCATTACCAAAGTACCAACCTCGCCGAATAGCTATAATGGGTGACTTTTTTTACCGTCTTGAAAAAAATAGGGTAAGTATAAAAAATAATAATATCGAAATTCAAATCATACCTACGCACTACGCACCCTGCGTCTCAGAGCAATTTCTGTCTAAGCTATTGAACAAAACAAAAAAACTAGGTATGCCATAGGCTTCTTTCTACTCCGTTCACCTATCGTACCCTATTTTTTTCAAGATATCATCCAGTATATTTTCGCCACCTAATCCAAAATAGCCCATGAGATTAGTAAGACACCAATTTTGTCAGTGCTACTTAATTGTAATCTCATAAAATGGCACTGTAATGACACAGCCACTTTACAAACAGACAGACCATCTGAACACAACAGTTTACACCAGCCTTGAGGGCAACCCTTTGTCTCTGAAACGTTCAAATGTACGATTACTACATTCCATAAAATATCCAATAAGGCTCCTCACGGATAGGCGCGATGTTACGGCGCGACGCGACTCTAGTGGAACAATTTCATGGAAATTGTTGTACAGGAGTCGCGTCGCACCTGTCTGCGGGAGCCTTAAAGCTATTCACGTTAAGAGAAATTTTAATGGCATTTCAATATTGTACGGATTGGAGATTATGTTGGAAGTCCTTTTATCTTTTTGGGAGGAAGGTGTGAAATGGGTTATTCAATTTGATTAAATTATCTGATACAATATCTCTGGCAGAAAATAAGGGGAATAATTTAGAAGTCAGCTTCTTTAAAGAAACTGGAAGTAGGTATTTGTGACAGTTCTGGTAGATAATCTACTTGACATTTAGACATAACGTTTTTTTGTCTCTATACAAAAATTATTTTCATCTTTGATCAAGTATACACAGCACACACAGGGTGAGCCCTACAAATGTCTATGTATTGTCATTTGTCGGTCACTCAGAAAGATGGTGGAAAAATCCAACATGCTTTTTATGCCTACCGGCATCGAAACAGCAGTTTTGCCAGCCGACCGAAGCACCTAGATGGTGGATCTTTGTTTTAACTCAGTCTGCTAAAAATCTGCCAGACAACCAATCTCTTTCAATGAAGAACAACAAAAAAGTAATCACACCAAAGTTACTTAGAACAACTATACATACATTCACGTTTAATCAAACAACACCACAAAATACTTCCCACACGTTTCCAAACAAAAATGAGTTCACCGAAAATTCTAACTAAACAGGGCCAAAACTTGCTCTTCAGTACTTTTAATATGATAGGCGTACGTGAGGTCTTTATAGCTTCATACAGTACAACGACATCAATTACACTTAATACAAATTTACTTAAAAAAAAAGTAAAAACCGACTTCAAAACCCTAAACGAACAAAATAACTTTCATAAAAAACATAATAGCTTCAGAAGTCGGTGCTAAGCTAAGGTGCATTGAAGAATTGAAGACACCGACTTCAGAAGGTGGTAAGTTTTATTATAAAAGTTATTATATTCGTTTTATGTTTTTGAAGTCGGTTTTTACTTTTTTTAAAGTAAATTTATTTTTCCATTTTTAGTTGAATGCCTATACACAATTATAAAGCCCACGACGAACAAAACGAAGAATCATCAAAACCCGCTTAGAAATGCCAGAGATACAGTACTTTTATGCATAGGTATAACTTTGTACACAAGAATAATTACCTAATGTATGATATACTAAAACCTTTCTGAGAGTATGTAGATCACGATAGTGAAAGAATCATTAAAATTGGTTCATTTGTTTTTGAGAAAATCGCTGATATACAAACTTACTTACATATACATACGGGTTGAATACAGAACCTCTTTTTTAAAGTCGAATCGGTTAAAAAGAAGGCCGGAATGGAGCTTTGTGTCATTGTAGCAGTCTCACAGGTTGGTATAATGGGAATCAGTTTAGGTTTATCCTGAGGTGGATAATGAAAGAAGATCAATTAATTGAAGGCGATAAGGATTTTCTGTATAAAATAAAATTCCGTTAATTTTGTGATTGATATGACATCTCTGTTATATTAAAGCAAAGGTACCACTGAATTATTAAAAAAAAGTGCGAAGTGATCAAGTTCATTTTATGCTACAACTTCAAATATTTGTATGACTTTTTACATAATTTATACTAACATAAAGTTGATCTTGGTTTAAGTGAAAATATAATCAATTGGTAACAAGGATTGAAATAGACTAGTGACAAAATCTGGATTAACAATCGCCTCTGTTCTATGTCTTAGAAATCCTCATAATTGCGTTTTTCTTTCATCATCATTTTTTTAACTTTAATATTACTCTCCAAGATTTTAATCCTTTAAAATTCAGATAAACCCTTCATATTTTTAACAAATCTGACGCTGCTATTTCCACCCATCTCTCACGTTAAATTATAACCATAGTCTGTACATAAAGCGATGAAAAACAAGTGAAACGTCTGATGGGGCGTAAAAACATCCCTAGCCACCATGACAGGCAGAATTGTGCGGAAAAATACACAACCGGAAAATGTTTGTTCGTTTATTAATAACTGGTGAAATGTTTACTTGATGTGAGTGAGTTTGATAGTAGATTGTGTGTAGGTATTATTACGACAATTTTGTGCAATTTGGATGCAATAGATAGGTACTGTTTACCTACTTGCAGAGAGTATGTATGTCCGAATGTGAATTTAACTTAAAATAATATTCAAGTGAACGAAACGGCATGGCATTTTCAAATGGACTGAAGTCTGTCAGCGTTGTGGCAGTTAAAGTGTTTGGAGCAATTGTGCTAACAGAGCTGCTTCATTGACCTACTTCAAAAAAAAGAAGGAGGTTCGCAGTTCGTCGGAATTATTTTTTGTTTTTGTTTATGTATGTTCCCCGATTACTCGAAAACGGCTGGACCGATTTGAAAAATACTTTTTTGTTTGAAAGGGTATACTTTCTAGTTGGTCCCATTATCATCAGGTCAATATCTGATGTTGAGATTCTGGATAAATCTACGGAACTCTTCAAATATTATACCAGGCATGCCTTTTAAGTTCTGTATTTTACATATTTGCCGCCAATTTTGAATTTAGAACTGTTCAATATTCAAATTTGTTGGAATTTAGAATATCAAAACAATTGAAAGAATTAGGATTGATGCAATTGTTTAGTCACAGCGTTGTTTTGAATCATCAGGTCACGTACGAAAATAAATCTTACTAAGGAAAATGTCGGTGCAATAATTTTCTATAACTTCCGAAGAGGCCTAACACGTCTTCAGTGTTTCGAAGAGCTAACATCTGTGTTCCATGATGAAGCCCAATGTCTGCGGACTGTCGAACGCTGGTATTTAGAATTCCAGCGTGAACATACCAGTCTTAGTGACAAATCTTGTGAAGGACGTCCTAAATCCGCCTTCAATGAAGATAACATCGTTGCTATGAGACAAGTAATCCTCGAAGATCGTCATGTGACAATCGGGAGATAGAGGCGTTATTAGGCATCTCACGGACAACCAACCATTCAAACCTTGCATGAGGCGTTTGGTGTGAGAAAGCTAGTCTCCCGTTGCATCCCGCATTTAATTTCCGACGATTATAAGGCGGCCCGCGTCAGATGGTGTAACAAAACTCTTCAAAGGTTCAACCGAGGAGAGTCAAATCACGTCTCCGACATCATCAGTGGTGACGAATCTTGGGTCTATGCCTACGATCTTGATTCCAAACAACAATCCACAATGTGGGTATTCCAAGGCGAGCCAAAGCCGACTAAAGTCGTTCGCTCTCGATGCACTTCAAAGAAGATGGTGGCTACGTTCGTGGCGAAAACCGGTCATGTTGCGATGATAGCACTTGAATATCGTAGAACGGTTAATGCAGAGTGGTATACCACAGTTTTTTTACCACAAGTCATCCCCGAACTTCGGAAATGTAACCCAAAGCGACGCGTCATCCTACACCATGACAACGCAAGCTCACACAGCGCTCGTCAAACGATTGAGTATTTGAAGCAAGAAAACTAAGAAATTCTTGACCATCCTCCATTAAGATTTGAAATATAACCATTCGCTCTTTTTACCGCCTTCCTAAAAAGGTATCAGAAGTACAGTTGCCTCAGTATACTTAGGAGTACAGATTTAGCTGTGCTTAGGAGCCATCGAAATTATGTATATTTACCGCGCTTTTATTATACAAAGTATTCTATCTCTTCTCAAAAACACTTCATTTCTTTACTCCGTAAAAGAAAAAAAACTACAAAATTAAATTCTCCAGTAATTTAAAATTTTCATACATTTCACAAGAACGCTACACAGCCCCAGGAAAATGGCAGATTCACACTCGTAAAGTGCATAAAGAATGAAAAGGTGATGCCACGGTGAGAGCTCCGACAAAAGAGTTGGTATAAACATGAGATTCTGTCACAGAGCTCGGAATCGCCGCACTGGCAGCGTCTAGAGATGGCAGAAGGTATAAATAAAATTAGTGGCGTCGAAAGTGCGTAGACAACTTTTGCCACGGCCCGCCTTCAAAGCCGTCAGCTTCTACAGCGTGTATCAGAAACGCGTGGTCATATTTTATTTATTTATTTAAATCAGACAAAGTGATCCATATTTATGTTAGTTGGTATACTTAAAAATTATGTGAGTAACCAAATATTAAAATACAAGTCAAAATAATCCTAATACAAAAATAAATAATTGAAGTGCATAAAATCAAATTGTAAAATAAATTAAAAGTTAAATCACAATCATCTTTAAATTAATGAATTAAAGTGATTAATTTAAGTGAAGTTCTATAAACAAATGCCCACATGAAAATCGACACTACAGAATTAATGTGTTGTACGTCATAAGCAAAGAGAATTAAACCACTTAAAGAGCTGATAGACCGATTTCGTCTAGGCACACGACTCAAAACTGCGGGCCGGGGGACGAAGAAAATACAGCGGTTGTAATTGGCCGATACAACAATGTCAAGACGAATGTTCCAAACATAGTGATGCACAAGTCAGTTTTGCAACAATAATATCGAAATCGATTAAATCGGTGTGTATTAATTCTACAATTTTTAAAGCTATGCTGATAGGGTTCTACAATTTTTAAAGCTATGTTAACTGGGTGCAAATAAATTAAATGTAACTCATTTTTTCTAAAAATTAAAAATATTAAACTGAAATATAACAGGCTTGATTTGTTGACAATGCCCCCTCTAGCAGCGACCGCCGAAGCACCTCCGTGCTCTGTGGATTCTATACACTGAACATAACAAAACAGGAGCTTTACTTCCTTTGCGTAATGGGTGGACTGCGGAATGAAGCGGAAGAACCAGGTTTTATGTCTTTTGGGGATAGGTTGTGCCAAGAAGTCTTTTGAAATGCCTACCTCGTAGAATGTTTTTCTTTAGTACAATGCTATATAAGTAGCTTGGTTCTATTTACGCAAGACTCAAAAACGATTTTCTCCCAAAGTATTGATAAGTATTGGATTGACTGATTGATTGGTAAAATGGGTTTAGGAGCATAGAAACGCAGAATTAATGAAAAAGGTCTTCACTCAAAGTTGGTATCGCTATTCGACGAAAAAATTGCTTTTGAATTTTGCGTAAGTGCATTTAAGGCGACGATAACAGACTTTTAGGGCCGTTTTTTTTTATCCCTAGTTAACTCAACCAATTGTAAACATAGTAACTAATGGTTCAATTTTGGCTTTTTAAAGGTATGTATGAGTTGAGCCATTAGGTACTATTTTTTTAAATATGAATGAGCTAACATGATATATTCATGTTTATAGCCTTACACATTTAGCCAAAATTCAACCATTAGTTACTATGGTTAACCATTAGTTGAGTTAACTACGGATCAAAAACCGGCCCTTAGTGATGTAAAACTGAAGCTCTCGTCAAAACGAGAAGTGTTAATGATTCGGAAAAAATATATGTTTAATTAGAGCATTTTCTTAATAACTTAATCTATGAATAATTAAGAATATAACATATAATAAATTATAATAAATTAAAATAATAAATTATAATTATAAAATAAATATTATAATAAATAAATTATAATAATTATAAGAATATATAATAAATTACCTAATAATATAAAGGAAGCACCGAATTTCATATCATTTAAAAATAGATTAAAGATGTTTTTGATCAATAAAGCATATTATAAAGTGCATGATTATTTAAATGATAAATGTATCTGATTAAATTTTAAATTAAACAATGTAATTAAAATTATATAATTAATAAATTTGAATTAATATTGTACTGTTAATATTCGTTTTATATATTACAATAGATTATATAGATATAGATATTTGCACACCTATTACGGTAGAATATGGTATAAAGAACTTTATTATTATGTATCACCTCATGTACCTACCCATATTCAAGCAAATAAATGATTTGATTTGATTTATGTTTATATTACATAGTGTAATTAATTTGTAAAGTTATGTCTAATGCAGATGAAAAACTGAGAATCACGCAAAACTATCAAGCGTATTTTTATGAAACCTTCATCATTTTAAAGATATTTTATTTTATCTTTTAGTATACGTGTTTTATTAAAATGCCATTGTTTGATATATAATAAATGAATAATGCTAGCTGCATTATTAATTGGGGACAAGGGGCAGCCCTCCTTGATGGGCGAGTCCTATTACTGGCTGGAGGAGTTGTGTGCGCTCAGCACAGAACACTTAAAGCCATTGGTATATACATATAATATCTGCGTCTTAAGTATGCTCGTGACTTTACGTTCTAGTTTAATGCCAAATCCTTCAATACTTAAGTATCTGAAGACGCCAAAGCTTGTGGCAAGTCTGCTGAAATACTTTTACTTAAGAAATAAGCAGGCCTTGTATTAATCCTTCGATATTTTATTTTAAAATATTCTTGTTGGAAGTACATAAATTTGCAAAATCAATCTACATAATGCAAAACATCTTTACCCTGAAAATACTTTACTCACTGCCAAAGCAATTACTCTCCACGAAACAATACACGCCGCACCTAAATTCAGCATCTCGAAACATCAAACACTAAACTCGAAACGTCCCATCCCTAGGGCGGACATTTGTCAAAAATCCGACACCGGCGCGTCACTAATTATGAAAACTGCCAGCTCGCTTGTCCGACCAGCTGATTAATTACTGTTACACTGGGTCAAGTTGATTACGTTCGGGAGAAATGGAAATACAATAGACAACTAACTAATTGGGGTTCCGTACCAAAATGGTAAAAAGGAACCCTTATGGTGCGACTGAGTATATCTGTCTGTCTGTCACACAGCTAGATATCTCAAGAACTACTAATGCTACCAACTTGAATTTTGGAATAGTTTTAGACGACGTTTGCCCAACTATTTGCAAATAAGAAAGAAATAAAACTATAAGGGTTCCGTTTTTTCCTTTTGAGGTACGGAACCCTAAAAATCTACTATATTTACCCAAGCAGACATTACTTGTAAGTATGTTATACTAGGTCAACGTCTAATTGCTTAAAAAAAAAAATAGAAATAAAAAAACAGGAACAGTCATTATTTTGGAATTGGCACGGTATGTTACAACTGTACAAGTAACTTGGCGATGTTTGAGAAAGAGTTCGTTAAAAAATCTATTGTTTCGTGTCCATTTTTATTCTACTCAGCCTACACAAATTAAATTAAAAGAGGCGATTTGCCAAGAATGGCGAATGAAAGTTCATGAGCTCGAATATACTCCATCCTTTTCACTACATAATTTTGCTAAGTTTAAAATAGGCTAAAATAAAAGCCTTTTGCAAATAATAACGAGCACTTTAGCAGCTACATTCTCTAAATACTCAATCAATATTGAGTTCACGTCTGCAATGACAATAAAAACACAGTTTTGACAGTGAAGTTGATAATAATGGACAATGCGGATACTCAATATACAAGGTGTAACTTAAATAACGCACAACCTCTTAAGGAGTCATTGTACTCATCATTATGAACAACTTTTACTATGGGACCAAACCTGAAATCGCAAAAAAAAATCTGCTGTTCAGTACATTTTGACGAATTATGCGAACATAAATGTACTGAACAGCAGATTTTTTTTTTTACTCACGATGTTTTCCTTCACCGTTTTGAAAGCAGCGACGATGAAATAAATTACACAAAGTAATGCGCCTGCCTGGTTTTGTAGCCATGACTTAGTCGGGGCCGTTACCGCTGGGCCACCACTGCTCCAGGGCAGTGGTGGCAAAGAGAAAGAGAAAGTAGACGTAAATTAAAATATCAATCTGATGATTAACATGACGTCTTCAAAACCGATACAAAACAGACTATCATAACAAATTCGGATATATCCCTAAATTTCAGAGAATATATTCATGGTTCTTCCCAAGGAGGTCTAAGATTAAAAGTCAAGATTTATGGGCTTAAAGAATAAACCTAACCTATGGTCAGGTACTCGAGATAAGGGATAATTTACTTCTTACTTCAAGCTTCTAGACACTCTTTACTTAAGATGATGATTTATGTTTTACTTGACTTTCAAGCATATTAAGTGCTTTTACTTCACGACTAACAGCAATAACAGCGGTCGTTGACCCCAAAAAATGTTGAAATCTTTTTTTTTTTTGTCGTATTTTGGTATCGATACCCATTACGTATGCGGAATTTCGCTAGCTAATTTAATTTGACCCTGTACTGTCATATATATACATATATGTATGACATAGCATAGTATCACGCCTATAGTTCCCTAAGGGTTATGCAGGATGAATGATACCTTTATTTGCTAGAATATAGAATGTACATTAGAGGTTATACAGTTCGTTTGTTACACTATATTCAACCTTTCGGTGAAATCCTATGTGTGGACCAGCCTATTGCCATCTATCGGGCACTAATCCTCAAATATTAACATGACTGGCATTCAAAATGAAAACCGGTTTGGGAATCAAGGAAGACTGCACAAGTATGAGATATTGTAGTCAAGTAGATAACCATTCAAAATGGTCAGACGCGATCAAGAAGGCAGTTGGAGGCAGCATTTACCGAGTAGTCCACACTGCGGAAGACCGGATAACTTGGGAGACGTATATGGTTGCGATCCTCGGGGTTGAGAGAACGACGAAGAAGAAGACAACCAGTCGCAGGAGTTCCGGGAAAGGATGTGGTCGTTACTAAAATGCTGTTGCCGAATTAAATAATTCCATACCATATCAGCCGAAAGACGTCCACTGCTGGACATAGGCCTCCCCCAAGCACTACCTGATCGGTTCTTTGCCTCTCGCATCCAGCAGATTCCTGCGGCCTTCATAAGTGGCAGTAGGCAGCAAGGCACATGGCTCGCAGAACAGATGGCCGATGGAGCCGAAAGGTTCTGGAGTGGCGACCGCGTCCGCCGTACCGGAAGACGTAGCGTTATAAGGCATCCCACAAGTAGGAACGATGCCCTTGTGAATTCGATATTCCGATTTTAATAATTAAATATTTCGTACGTAACTTAATATCTACTTACACAAATGTCTAAGCAGATCATAAGTTACGTACTAAGCGGTCTAGACGTGTTTATCATATTTAACAAATTCCCTTCGGTTTCAGAAAGTCTGTTTAATTTGATTATTTAATTTGGTTATTTCAGAACAGATTAAATTGGTCGGTGAATGACCTATGATGATTTGATTGGCTCTTGATAATTCAGTAAACCAATAAAGACATGAATTTGACAGTCTGTTCGCTAATTTTTGTGTTCATTGTGACGAGCTTTTCAGAAAACTGGTGTTAGTGAGACTTCTTAATTTTTCTTCTTACAAAAAAAAAAACTGTTATTTCAAGCAACTGGTCGTCATCGTATTTAATAAAGTTATTCAAACAATAATTGTTTGAAAAAGCGGTGAGTGAAAAACCAATAAAAACCAAACCAAAAACCATCAAAATACAGATATGTTTTGCCATTAGTGAGTGATTTCGTAAGAATTTAACCTGAACAAGGTTTATTTACCCTTTGAACTACCTACTTTTGGAACAGACTAATAGTGCTGCCAACCCAAAAAAGAAAATACGTTCAAGATATTGAATCTATCTAATTAAGAGCATTGACGCTTCGACGAGTCAGTAACTAGAAGTCTAGATTAGAACTTGTCCCGCCAATGGACGGCCGTGACAATTTCCAAATTAGGTACCAGTATTAGCAAAAAGGTATTTGTCATGCAAACAACGGTGTTCTTTCAACTTTTGTTAGTCGGTAAATATTGACTTTTTATGCTAGGTGTCTATATTTGTAGATGCCTTAAAAGTCTATGCCTTACCACAGATTAATACAGATAGGACACTCCGCATTTAAATAAATTCTGATTTTATTGTTCTAGTTTACTTCAAATGTAGTGTTTATTGATAGAGCGATTTGGGTCTAAGCTATTGAAAAACAAAAAAAAAACTAGGTATGCCATAGGCTTCTACTCCATTCTCCTATTGTACCCAATTTTTTTCAAAACGGTAAAAATAATCATCCAGTATATAGGCTGATAAACACATTACCCTCATTTGCGTCGCGTAGTCGGTTAAAAACTGTTTTATTTGATTGTAATTAAAGCAATTTTAATAAAATTTCGTCTACACGTACACCATTCAAGACATAAGGGGATTATGGGTTTATTTTAATGTAAGAGAGCATATAAAATAAAAAAATAAAAATTCTATATGCTCCGTTTGGCCATACCAAATATATTCTAAACTACCATATCATTACGATACCATTTTGCCTTAAAGGACATTAAAAGCGACAATATTTTTAAAATTCAACATAAAGAATACCTTAAAGGTCCTAGATAGACCAACCAAAACATCCAACCATCCTTCTGTTATATACCTAAACTTATATATTTACGAGTAAACACATTCGCCAGGTGTACGGTCCACTAACAAACCGGTTCCATAGTACTACAACAGAATGAATGACCTAGATGTTCAACGATTGATATAGATTTCTATGGGGAAACAATAAATTGATGAAATTTTGATTTTGGTGTTAAGATTTTAGAGTTCGAATTCGAATATTAACTGTTTACGTGGAGGTGAAGAAGAGGAGGAGAAAGAAATGACCTAACCTCTACTATACATATACCTACATATCATCAGTGATCGATATTGCCATACACGTCAAACTGGACCGGCGAATGGATTAAGGTTTTATAAGCAAACAGGTTCTTGTTTATTGTTTATTTATTAAATTAAATTACCTATATTTGCAACCTCATCTAGTTTTTTAATTTGGCTGGTGGTTAGACTAGTACGAAAATGGATCAAACCATTATCGCACTCCTCTTAACTAACAGCCGAACCTTATGATCGATATTTCACCCACTTTCCATAACTAGATTAAGTTGCAATTTTGCGCACCCGTGTAGGTCTTACGTCAATGTACCTACTAATATTATAAATGTCAATAACTTTGCCTGTTACCATTTCACGCTTTAAAGACTGAAAAAAATTGGCACATAGGTAGAACATGTCATGATACTTTTTATCCCGTTAGTACATTCCCGTGGGATAATTTCCGACCGAAAAATCCGGGCAAAAGTTCGGGATAGTTGTCTATTAGTGCTGGAGTATCATCCATCATTATCATTCTCCTGCCCTATCCCAATTTATTTGGGGTCGGCAGCATGTCTTTTTCCTGACATCTAGCTGGTGCAAGACTTTTCTTTTCTTTTTTTACCAGTATTTCAAAAATACCTATAATTACCGTTTCTACACAGGTCGGAGTTAGTAACATCGTCCCTGGTACATTGGGTCGGTCATAAATCAGTCGACGACACAAACTGACAGGCCTAACTGATGTCAAGCTATTTGCATCAAACCATGCGGATACGTGCTTGTGCAATGTGTTGGTTAGTAAATAGATTTGTTGGGACTGTGCAAATGTATGTTGATTTGTTAAAATGCAAGGTTGAACTGATTATCAAGCAGAAAAATCAAGACGGACAAAAGAGAAATCAAGGAATTTTCAACAGAGATAGGAGAGTATGTGATCTGAGACGTATGCGGAGTCTACTTAATGCGAAGGCCTAGGACTTATGAAGGGCTCAAAGAAGTGACGGATAGCTGGACACTGAACTTTATTTGACAAGTACATATTATGAAAGAAATACAAAAAAATAATAAACTATAACATGATCCTCTTGTTAACTCGATCCAAGATTGTTTCATTGCGTCATCATCGGCAACGATAACCAACTTTTAATGATTTTAAACGGAAGATCACCTCTAAACGAGTAGTGTTAATGATTTAGAAAAAATATGTTTTAAATTAGAGCATTTTCTTAATATCTTAATATGTGAATATTTTACATTACACATATATTTTACATTATCATACAATACATAGTGTAATTAATTTGTTAAGTTATATCTAACGCGCATAAAAAAACTGAGAATCACGCAAAAACGCGTATTTTTATATGAAACCTTCACGATTTTAACGATTTTTTTTTATCTTTGAGTATACATGTTTTAATATAATACCTTTTGTTTTATGAATAATAAATTAATAATGCGATTAATTTGGGGCAGCGCTCTTTGATGGGCGAGCCCTATTACTGGCTGGACGTACGACGCGTTGCATGAGCTCAGCACACAACAAGCAAGCTAATCATTCAAGATCATTGGCATATATCTGCGTCTTAAACAGAGTAAGAGCGAGCACTTGTTGACGGTTGCTCAAATCATTGTTTAAAACCATCACCAACTAGTGAGCGAGTCCGGATCAATGGAGGGTCCATGTTTCGGCCACACCGATAATATGAAGCAAAGTAAATTACGTTTGTTCAATTGATATTTACAAGGACTGAAAATTGATGAAAATAAAGATTAGGAATAGAATATTATATAATTTATTACTGCCTGAATATTTTGTTTAAAAATTAATAACATTTGTTTTTTTACACTATATTACAGATCTGAACAAATCTTAACGTAGATTATCTGATTTCTATCTTCAACCGAACTCACAAAGTACACAAATATTAGGACCTATTTGCCTAATGTTTGAACACAACTTGTTATTGTACATAAATCACTCTTGAATGTGTTTATAACTTTACTTATTATCTTAAAACCTGATCAAGACGTAAAGAAAAATACCGATTGTATCCATCCACCTGACCTAGGCTAAAAGTGTTTTCAAGTAGGTAGGTACTTAGTCGGTAGGCATTAAACTCTGTTCACTAAATCTTGACAAAAACAGCCTTATTTATAAAAAAAAAAATCTCATTAATCGCTGATTAATCAGTTTTTTTTTATTTTTTATTTGTGATGGGTTTGCTCTTGACTCTAGTCTAGGTCAGACGCGACAGAGACAGAGTCGACGATGGAGTGAGCTTACCCAGAAGAAGCCTGTTCACTCTCACTTTGAAGAGATTAGGGTTGTATGCGCTGGGAAACATAGACGCAGGCAGTGAGTTCCACTCTTTTGCTATGCGCATTATAAAAGTCATTTGGAAGCGCTTAGTGCGAATCGGTGGAATAGCAACTAGGCAGGCATGGTAACTAGCAGTGCGTCTAGATGTCCGATGGTAGAAGGGGGCCGGCGGAATGAGGTCGTAGAGTTCTTGAGCACACTCACCGAATTACAATCTGTAGAAGACCGACAAGCAGGCAACTCATTAGTTACTATTAACTTTTCTTCATTTATAAACGTTACTAACAGGTGTTAAAGCTACGGACATGGTTTCCTAGAAGAGCGATGGCCACCACATAACGGCCGCAGTGACGGCTGTCATGAAAATGATGACAGCGGAGTTCGACTTTGCGGTGTCAAAAAACGCTCCTTAAGAAAACACACCAACTTACTTTCATAAATATCGTTTCAGTGACGTGCACCGCTATGTGGCGGCCAACGCTCTTCTAGGAAACTGTAGCTTTACGGCTGTCCAAATACAGTTTTTAGACACCTCAATGTCAAATACTGGTGAAAATGACAGATTTTCATGACGGCCGTTATATAATGAGCCGCTCTTCTTAGAAACCGTAACTTTAGCGACCACTTGACGCTAAATAGCGATGATAAATAAGAATTTTGTAATCAGTTGTTTATTAATTAATTAAAATTTAAGAGTCGTTTATAAATAAGACTGGTCGTTTACAAAATATGTAGGTATTCATAAAGATGGCTAAAATTAAACTTTATGTTGTTTTTATCTTAGAAAGATCACATGGGCGAGTCGGTTCATGAATTAGATTTTACCAAATATGTTTCAAGTGTTTAATCGTCCCTTTTGGATTTTGATTATTTAAACTCCGTCTCTTAATTTAGTGAATTCTATAGGTAAAGGATTACATTTAGAATCAGAAAAGTATACTAGACGTTAATTCTTATCACATAACGTATCCCTTTAGTCACGTCTTGTTGAGTTAAAACAGTATCTTTAAATACTACACAAGTTAAAAGTTAAATTATAAATTTAAAAACCCCCGACACAAATTCACCCTCATTTTTTTTGGGTACTCCATCATCAGATCCTGCACCCTAAATGCGTAACACACTATCAATCTGAATCGGTTTTATTTTGATAATTCAACAACATTCATTACGTTATTTAAGATGTTGAGAGACAATTTTTTCGAACATATGAAGCAATGCATCAGCAATTTGCTTCAAAATGATACAGATTCCGATCGATAGTGTCTTACGCAATTAGGGTGCTGATTGCCATCTATCTATAACCTATTCATTGAGAGCAATTCATTGAGCACAAACGCTATATGCCTCTGCTGTAAGTTGGTGAGGAAGTTGGGTATCCTGCAAATTACAGGTAATTCAAAGTTACTATGTTATACCAATATCATTGAAAAAACAGAATACCCAATTTCGACTCGAGCTTTTCGAAAAAAAAAATTGTTGAATATGTATGTTTTTCTGTGGAAGATGCTCACATCCATTCATGAACTAGAAAAGAGCTGATAATATTCAAACGGCTGAATAGATTTTCTTGAATCATAGCTAAGAACTTTCGATCGAGTCACCTTTCAAACAAAGAAAAAAATCTCAATCGGTTCAGTCGTTTGAGAGCTACGATGCCACAGACAGAAACACAGATATGTTAAACTAATAACACCCCTCTGTTTCCGTCGGGGATTAAAAAGAAAACAATTTATTTTGGTTTATCTTTTATACAGACATATTTTTTAAGTTTGAAAGTCGACGAACGGTCAGATTTTAGCACCAAAATATTTAATATTTTTGTCCTTTAACGACCGCATTAAAATTGTAAGTCTGCATATAAACGTCATAATGTAAGACAAATGATTTCCGCTCTCTTTCATGAAACACTTTTCTTTTTAAACGTTAAGTTATTAAAATGTAGTTGGTATTATAACGCACATAAATATATATATATATATATATATATATATATATATTTTAATTGGCACCTATACCTACTATTGATAGAGTAGATGAAGAACTTGATGCGTTGCCAAGGGGTATCGTTATCTATCTAGGCAGTAGCTCCATGTAAAATGCTGGTATTCGGCATCCGGGTTAGACTTGAAGCCAACCCAAAAATATTTAATACTAAGTTAATGCTAAGTATTCAATACTATTCAATAGATAGACAGATGTACTGTAGAAGTGCAGAAGTCCAATTATGTGGACGTTCTGAGTTTCCACAGGGGTGCGTAGCTAAACACTAAATAACAGTCAGAGGCGCAATATTCAGATCTATTATTAATAAGTTTAAACGATACAATCTTCGAATAAAATAGCACACTTCGTAGCTCACGCCGAAGTGCGGCCTAGAAAAAACATACGAAATATCTTTTTTTATTTATTTAAAAAAAGACAGTTCTGTACCGGCCGCAAGTAATCGAATATCAGCCATTACAATATAAGGTTAAGGTCCATTGCACAGAACCTTTACAGTACCACCCCCAAGAATCCCACATTTGCGAACGCGGTCATTACCTAGCCAAAAAAACTCAATAAATCTAGCCATCCCTACAGCTTATATAACAAAGGTCAAAAGCCAGACACACTGGACTAAAAAAATTTGGTTTTTTTCAGGTCGCTAAATCGCAACAATACACCTAGAAATCGAATAATAGAACTATCCATCCAGAAAAGACTTACAATAATAATAAAATTGACACTATAATATACAATAGTTAATGGAACTGCCCTCAACCCCCTCAACTGTCCTCGGAAGAGGCGGGGAAGGGAGGAACAAGCTGACACCGCGTCAAAATAAATATATGTCCATTATTTACTGTAGGATGACCATCAATCTTTTGGATGCGATATTTTCCGTATAAACTTGTCGATTGATTAACTGTCGTTATCTTATTTTGTTAAGTTTTCGTTGACATAGTTTAAGAGCGTTTTCTGCTTTTACATATACTTCAAAACAACATTAAATGTTTAATTATTTATTTCCTTTGAAAGACTTACATCTAAACAAAACAAAGTAAGAAATTGAAAACAAGACTAACAGCCAATTAAAAGTCTTCACATATACCTATCAGAACAATAAAAGAAATCTTTGAACAACACAATACTGCCAACAAAAACAATAAACCGCCAAAGCCAACATTACATATAATTGCATACGTACAACAATACAATATAGGTCAGGGGTATCGCACTGGACTCTACAGGGCCTTTTACAAAATAATATTAAGGTCGTGCTTGCGGGCCAGCCAGTCAAAATAACTTTTTCACAAAATGATAGGTAACTGAAATTCAGAAACTAAAGTGGCTCAATCATTATATGACTAGATTATAATATATAAGCAGCAGACTATTTCGACATCTAGATTAGGATTGAGATACCTACACTTAATTTCGGGCGTTCGTAAGTAAAATCTTTAGATCTTGTCACGGACCACGGGTCGGTTATAAGGATTCCTGGGTATGTACCTCAAGGACCGTATGTTTAACATGACCGATATGTTAGGTGGTAAAACTAAGCCGACGGTAGGGGGGCTTAGATTTATTGATTAACATTGTTGAGGCGGGGGGCTCAGGAGCCGTCGGTTGGTCACCCACGGTGAAGCAAAGAGGAACCCGAGGAGGGGCTGCTCGTCAGGGCTTTTCTCAAGAAGTCGACGACGTAGCGGCCAACAGGTAGATTGCGGTGCCGCTTGGGCGACCTCGCAACTGAGGCGGGCCGCCATGTCGTATGAGACGCATCGCGGCTCAGGGTTGGAGGCCGCAGCGGGAGAGCTCTCCCTACCTTCCGCAGCCTTGACGGGGTCGCCACCGTCTGATGGCGGACGCGGTGGGGCTGCAGGGGAGGAGTGTCGGTATTTCGTTGGCCGCTTTCCCTATCCTCTGCGGCCGAAAAGTGGTAGGCGGCCGGGCCACTGACCTGACCGGTCGCATGGGGACCAAGGGTGCCTAGACACGGGGTCATCTGGCGCCCATGTGCTGGTTTGGTCCATGGGGTGGTCACGGCGCGCAATGTGTTCTTGTGTGCCGGTGATGGGGGGTGCTCCCAGAGGAGGGTCCGGTGACGGAAAGCCGCGGCGGGTTCGCGGTGAGTGCTAACGTGTGCCGGTGTTCCCGTCACAAGCGGCAGAGGACACCGTGGAGTTTTAGTGGCTTGGTGTCCCACATAACTGCACTATTTCCCCGTGGTAGTGCAGTATGCATGAGCATTTCTCCACGACAAAAAAAAAAGTGGTAAAACTAAGCTACTCAGCATAGAAGCAGGCAGGTCCTTCACGATATAGCTATGATAGTTCGGTGGTTCATTATAGCAAAGACTTCAACAGACTGTCAGCAATGACTCCAAGTAAGTGTGATCTCATTTTATCATCACGAGATCTACTCTGATAATTTTTTTATAGATTTTCCATTTCCTATGGTTCCGGCGAGGAACTACAAAATTTATGAAAAGTGTTGACAATTGGCTGTTGCTTTGCTGACCACTAGCAGCAACTTGCGACAAGTTGTCCGTGTGTGCATAGCCTTAGTTTACAGTAGATACACGAGGCACTTAAAGAACTTGTTACTATGATATCTTATCTGTGTAGTACACTAGCGTCACTAGCTTACCACTATCCACTATTTTAGGTCAGCAAAAACATACCTGTAACAAAAACATCAAGTTAATATTTAACCACATAATGAAAAGGGACAGTTTGCGTGACACGGTTGACATAAAAATAGCCAAAAACTAACGCAATTAACTCCGTAAATATCATGGGAATTTCACCATAGAAATGAACGGTAATAATAATTATGTATTTTACCGAACAGTACCGTCAACCGGACGGTCTAGAAACACTTGAACTAGGAAAATCGACCTTACTACTACGAAATAAGGGCGTTGTCAAAGTCAAACGGTAACAATGGATGTGCGAGTCACTGTACAACATAAAAATTCATTTAATTTAGGCTTTTTTATTATCCCACGGACGTATAAAAATGGCGTTTCTCATGGTTTAATAATGATTAAATTAAAATTCAGGGGCCCAAAAGGCATTGTCTGTCCTACAAAAGACCCGACATATTCAGTTTAAAACTAATGTTTTATTGTTTAAAGCATGTTTTTTTTTATTCGTAGTAAGTTGATTATGTAATGTCGTTGATCTAATACGAGTCGGGCAGAGCTATTGGGTTTTCCATCTGGAATTGATCAATAGCAGCTGGGAGTCTGGATTAGTGCCCGATTGATGGCAATGGGCTCGCACCCCACTACGTGGGACTAAAACATCATTTGCGAAATGTAGGAGTACTATAGGTACACCTCTGCCTAAACCTTCGGGGATTACAGGCGTGATGTTATGTTAGTCGAATATGTAATGAATTTTGACCAAGTCTGCTTAAAATATTGTAGCTGTATAAATAAATAAAAGTTGTAATTGAAACAACTGAAAACCTGTTTAACAACTGAAACCAACAATGAAATGGCAAAAACTTCACTTCGTTCGCATAACTCGGACAAAATGTAGGGAACAACCAGCATATTTTTTTTTTTGCGATTTCTGAGTTTTCTATGATCATTATTGTGCGCTTAGGTACAATAAGCTGCACGACAGTGGTAGCACCTTGAGCTGGCCTAGCGAAGTACGGAGTTTGAATAGAATAATAGGCCAGTCTATACAGATTTTGTTACCACGATGTGCGGCCCTACCGTACACGACATCTGATTTATTTTAAAATACAAAGCAACAGTGAACAGGCATCTTCTGGGCAAGCTCGTTCCATCATAGTCCTCATCCAACGCTTACCATTAGGCGTGATCGAGGTCAAGAGCAGGACTAAACAGTAATTTAAAAAAAAAACTGATGTTCGTTATCTGAATTTGTTTTACATGTTCATTTACCTACCTCCATGAGAAAAAGACAGGGGTTTATATTGATTTCACACACAATAATATCACATGTAAATACTTAATTATTTTAAACAAAATAATTGATTCTACGCAGCAAACACTACAATTTAAATAATTCACGGTACAGTCTATTCCGCAATGCTCTTTGATTGTGAATGCAATTCGCACCACTTAACTATTTACATAGATTAGTGCTACTTCAGCTGATTCAAAACACTTCTCAGCGTGTTAAGTGGTAGTGGTTAATAAATTGTTAACTGACATAATCATTTTGAATGGTCTTGCCGAGACGAGAGGTGAGAAAATGCGGAGGTCGAGGATTCTAGGGCGATAGTGTACACATAATACCAGTAGTTCTGCGAAGAGTGGACCTCGGGAGCAAAAACTTTTTATTAAAAAAAAAAAAAGCGCAAACGAGAGACAGCGCCATCTAGTGGCCTTATTGTAAAACTAACGTTAATATTGGTTTTAAAGCCTCGTTTAAGAGAATGCTGATAATTATTTTCAGAATTCTCTAGTTTTGTGACGAGAAGGTGGTCCCAGGTGCTCCATCAATCCCTACCAGTAGTTAAAGGGCCCATTCCACTGGTAGAAATCTAGAAGTGAGCAATTTACTGCATTTCGAGGAGCTATTCTGCTCATCACGCTGAAGGTCCTCATCAGATCTTCACCACTTTTTTTTATGAGACCCAATTTAAAGATTACCTTACAAATAAAAAGGAACCATCGAAATCGGATCTCATAAGACGGAGATATCCAGTAGCCCCCTTATTGCTCTTTTTTGGGGGAAGTACCCCTCCAATCATAAATCCCCGACGACAAAAATTCTATAAAGTCGTAAAACATGTATAAAGTTTCATACAGATCGGTTAAAAATACGACCTGTACCAAATAACTGACACAGGAAAGCAAGTTTTTCCAGACTTGAAGCAGAGACGTTTCGCTCGCTCGGTCAATAACATTACGTCAAAGGATCCTGATTTCCTGAAGAATCCTGTCATAGGCACTTAAGACGTAGTGAATCAGGGAAAGCAATAAGAGAAAGACAATGAATGCTGACCCCACCAGGCCATCTCCTAGTGACTTAGTCAGATAAAAGCTAGAAAGAGAGTAGAGATCGTCTATCTTAAAACTGCACGCCTCTCCACAAAAATGTCTATACAAACATTTTAATGTGTATGGCAACGAGCAGTGGAGTAGCATGCAATTTTAACTTCGATCTTTACGTATTTCCCATTTTGAGGGCCCTGTGGCTCAATAATAACGGCCGCACGGGTTGATCGATCAAGCTACGCTTGCCGCGCGTTGGTCCGTGGATGGGTGAACTTTTTTACATACTAAGACCACTTCGTGCCTCGCAAAGCACGTTAAGCTGCATCCGGTTAGACTGGCAGCCAACCCCATCACAGTTGGGAAAAGGCTAGGCAGATGATGACCTATTTCCCCACAATATTTTTAGTTGGTAGATTAGATGTACGGTCACCGATAATAGTCGATGAACCTACTTTTACACATCATCTAAATTATTCCATACACTGAATTTCAGCATTTCAAATAGTTAAAATTCTTTTAATTTTAATTATATAGTTAGCTCATTATCTAATTCAGATTTAATAAAAAAACGGAAGTGTTAATCGACTGTTATCACTGCTTGATTCTACCGCCATAGGTCCGTAATTACAAGTAACCAATGTTCGCTACACGTTTTAATCAAACCAACAATGTGCTCATTCACATTTCATTCAACCAAAACATATTTAATTCCCAGTGCCAATTCACTCTCACAAACGACACAAATACGTCATACACCGGGCACTACATCCAGCTCGATGCAAACGTACAAATACATTATTATACGAGTAGGACAGAATTACCAGCAACTGTGAGTTGGTGGGTGACTAATGTCGCCTTACTAACTGCGCTCACTTTCATCTGCCCACGAATAAAATACGAGGAGTGCGTTTGCATTGGGAGAGTGGGATAGTAAAGTGATGTAAATATTTTTTCTTATGGGCTGGCTGAAACTAGGTACCACTTCATCATCACCAAATACGTAAACAACTTAAACTTCAATAAAAGATAAATGACATAATCACTTCGCTTGCATTGGTAGACAAAAGTACACTACTTTCCATCCTAAGGAAGTATCGAATCTAATTTAAACCATCTGGCTTGTATTTTCCCCATTGCAGGGCAAAGAGAGAGAGAGGGAGGCTCTCTCTCTTTTCAACATAATTGTTTTCTGTTAAAACCTCCTTTAAACAGGCGCGTTTGGCGTCGCGTATCGCGCTTGTTTAAAGGAGCCTTAATTAATGCGGGCTTTAGAAAAGTATCTGCTAGTAAATATAACAGAATATGGCATCTAGTCCTTCAATCTCCAGTTTATAGAGCAGAAAGAGTAGATCAACACAGTGTAGAGTGTAATGTGTGCGTGTGGATTTCAAATCGGGCAAGTTCTGTTGTTCCAATACTGTCCTCCCGCCCGTACTCAACTATTATAAGAATAAAACATAATAATCAGCCTAATGTTCCCACTGCTGGGACACAGGCCTCCTCTCTTCGAGAGCGAGTGCGCTGTATTCTACCACGCGGGGCCAGTGCGGGTTGGTAGATGTCACATGTCTTCGAATTTTCGTTTTCCTTCACCATTTTGAGAGCAGTGGTGATGAAATTATTTACAAAAAGTAAGGCGCCTGGGTCCGAACTCGTAAGTCAGGGCCGTTAACACTGGGCCACCACTGCTCCAACTCGGTTACTAACTTTCCTTAATGCAAACGCGCCTTCAGAGATATACGAGAAGGGTATTAGTCACACATTTATTGGCCTTTTTATGACTGAGATATTTATGGAAATTCTGCATAAAGAATTTCAAATGGGTATCAAAGTGAATTTTCAGTTGCTGATTATTTTATTCAAATTTTAAAGAAAATTATCCCGCGTGGTGGTTGTTCATAAATATGCCAATGTTGTAAATAAATGGCGGATGAAAGGATCAGAATTTTTTTGTTATTTTGTGTGAAGGGGATAACAGAGGAGGCCGTGAGAACCTGTGGGCCTGTTACTGACTTCGGGTAGAGGAAAACGTTCGGATTAATAAAAAACACTAGTAACTTTGGAGAGTCATTCTACTTCCTAGAGGACTTGGACGAGTCGACAGTCACCTCCTTTCTAGCCATAATCAACTTCAAATTCTTTCCATAACTTATTTAGTTACAAACACAATAATAACAAGCAAAATCAAAATTTCCATAACAGAAGCCCTCAATACAAGCGAGATTGCAATTACTTACCGAAACCTATTTCATTCTATGAGTGGCCGGTAAAAGCATTTACCGCCTATTAGCAGGCCAACATGGTGCACACCGCTCAATTTTAAATGAAATTCTAGCTGTAACTATCGTGGTTATGCTTGTATTTATGAAATAAATACTTTGACCGTGGCTCTGTTTGTTGGGAATATTTTGTTCGACGACAGTACCTATGTATCAAGTAGGTATCAACTCGGTTTACTGATCTAATTAAATTGTCCTCAAACTCTTGACTTTTCGAAATGATATACATCCATAGGTACGAATATAAATTCTAAAATAACTATGTCTGTCTGTTACTTTTTGATACCCTAATGGCTGAACGGATTTCGATGAAACTGAAATTGGCACACAGGTAGACCATGACCCGGATAAGGACATTTTTTCTAACACAAGGATACTTTTTATCGCGGCAGTAACAACCTGCGGGCAAAAGCTAGTATTTTATACAGCACTAGCTTCTGCCCGCGACTTCGTCCGCCTGAAATTACGGCCCATGACCCACAGCGTCGCATAGTATATGTTACCTTCCTTAAAAATTTAACAAAATCTCATCGAATTACGGTGCTAATACAGCCGGCTGTTATTTATCCGATCGGCAAAGCTACTGACAGAGAAAACAGTGAACGATTTTATATCAGTGTCACATAGGTAAATAACGTCTAATAAAAATCAAAAACGACTTCCGCTAGCTTCATAAAAGTGGAAAGCTAGCCTACATCCTTTATTCAGTTCCAAGGTCGACTCTCGATTAAACCATTAAAACCTTTGACAACTACCGTCTTTCTGACAGTTACAAACAGAAAGACAAAACTTTCCATATCACGTTCAAAAGATTAATACAGTTGAACAGTGACATCTAGCGGCAGTAACACATAATTACGATGTCTCGTATCAAATGTGCGCGTGGGCAGCGAATGTTTGTATAAATAGTCGTTTGAAGCTTGTTTATTTTGTAATGCAATTGGAAGTGGGTACTAGTGATTGCATTACATTGAGCTGTTTTGTGCTTTTTGTTGAGTGCAAGTCTGGATGGAGTTTGTGACAGATTGGCGCATCAATTTGCCTTGGTACGATCATTCTCATTCTCCTGCCCTTATCCCAATTTATTTGGGGTCGGCGCAACATGTCTATTTCTTGTATTAGTCGTCATCATCCACATTCATACTCAAAACTTTCCTGACGATATTTTCCTCATTCTTTCGCATCACTTACCCATACCATGACAACCGAGTTCCACACAACTTTTCAGTCACCGGTGTCACTTTCAGACTTCCTCTTATACAGGGTGTCCGGTAAAGAATGGATAACCTTGAAATATAGACCTTATGGCCGTTCTAAAAGACAATATATATATCCCAGGAAGTACAGACGCCAGCAGGTCAAGCTACCCGAAACTGTCAAATTTTCCCAATTAACCTTGAACCTAATGCTTTAGCGATAAAGTTGAAAATCTTGACAGATTGTAGTAGCTTGATGTGCTGGCACATAAGATGGTACATAGGATTTTTTAGAAAAAAATTGTAACTTTTTACATTCTTTTCACCAAGACCACAAATAAATGAATTCCATCGGTTATTTCTTGTTATAATGTTGTACATTGACTATGCACAGGAGGCAGTAAATAGTGTGACTAGAAATTGCACAGTATTTTATTTTTTAATCGTGTCTTAGGTACTTACTTAGTACTTCTATCCATTCGCGTAACTCCACACCATCCCTCTTAGTATTCTCATATCAGCTGCATGCAACTGCCTTTCATTAATTCCTTTCGAGGCCCAAAATTCTGATCCATATAAAACAAGACAGCAGGTCTAACCATTGTTATATAAATCTTGGTCTTAAGTTTAAGGGGAATGCGGGAGTCGTAGATTGTTCCCGTGACCTGCCTCAATTTCATCCATCCAGTGTTAATTCTGTGCATCTATTTTGACATCGCTTTGCACGAGTGAACAGAGATACCGAATTTGCCTTGTTACGTACATAAAATTTATGGTTAAGATTCCCAGGGACGCCAGACCTTACTTATTATCCTGAGTCTGGGTGTAATTATCTATATAAGTATATATTTACAAAAAAAAAAGTAGTGTATCAGTTATCTGGTTTCCATAGTACAAGCTCTGCTTAGTTTGGGATCAGATGACCGTGTGTGAACAATGGTCCTAGGATATTATTATTATTATCTGATTAACAAAATGTGTGGTATAGAATAGTGTTAGTAGGTACTTTGAACGTACGCATACCTGCTAGCTTGGGCTGACGGCCAATTTTCAGGAATCAGGAACTAAAGGTACGTATACTTGTATTATGTTTATGTACCTTTAGTTTTCTTAAAGTCTGACTGCTGATTTTTATGTATGTTTTACAGAATATTGTTAATAATAATTAATAATCCATACTGCCAGACGCTTTCCGTCGGCTGTTTTTTTTCCGCCAGACGTATTCATCATCATCATCATCCTCCTGCCCTTATCCCATCTTACTTGGGGTCGGCGCAACACGTTTTCTTCTTCCAGTGTTACCAGATGGCTTTGTGTATTTCCCCCCAGACCTCACCAAAAAACTTCCGAAAAACTGCTTTTACGAAAAAAAAACCCCAGCCTATTTACTAATTTTTTTCTAAGCCAGATTCAGTTTTTTGTATTAATTTAAAGGGAAAAAAAATCAAAAAACATGTTTTATGTGGCTATTTAATTATAATTATTATTTTTAACTTAGGATAATTCAGCCAGAGATTATAAAAGTAAATAATTATCATTATCACCTACAACTTCAGTTACATTTATATTAGTACTAGTTGTATTATACATTTTTTCCAAGTTAAACTTACTCTGAGGTTGGAAAGAAATTAATACATCCCTCAGGTAGGTAATGCAAAACGGCAGCATAGATTATACACTATATTATATAGGAATTCTGCAGGAGAGTAAGTGTAGAAGCGCGAACGAACTAACCACGAACGAATGAATGAGTGAATTAATGACAAGTACATGAAGCATTGAAGATGAGGTGAGCTAGTTAGCGTTGTTCTTGATGTTCGATTGATTCAATCAATCGACTTTAAAAAAACTCTTAAAAAACCCAATTTAATTTTTTCCCTCCAGAAATCCCCCCAACGGATTTATCCCCCCAAAATTCCCCCCGGAGGCTTAAAAAAACCCCGAATTTGGGGGGAATCCCGCCCCATCACTGGCATCACTGTCTTCTTCCATTCTCCCCTGTCAACCGTCAATTTTGTCGGTCATAGACGCACGCCGGTTGCGAGTACCTACTACGCACCTGACCTTGATTGATGTTTGGCACCATCGTAGCTGCCCAAAATCCCGCGGTCTCTGAAGTTAGGCCACCTAATTTAATCTTATAAGTTACATGAATCAGAATAGGTAAATTAAAAAAATAACCCGCCCAATTTTCAGCAGAAATATTCCACTGAATTTCATCACTGAACAAATTAAACTGAACTATGAATTGTTTCGAGCTTTCTTTACACCTCACTTTGTATAATAAAGAGCCACGTAATTCACAAGCAAACAAACATACCTACCTACCCTAATAACACGCTATTACGGATATTTATATCCCTTTAAAAGCCATAGGATCGCGTGACACAGCACAATTAGCGTGCAAGATACATAGGCCGGTCGGCGGACGGATGGGTGACCGAATGGGGACGGAGTATTATCCCTTCCGTAGGGTAGAAGATCTTATGTCATGTGCTTTTGAGCGGTTTGTTTTGTTTGGTATTTCCTAGGCTGTATGTTTTCTATGTTGTTGGGTCTGGTTTCCGCACTTAGTCCTTCAAGTGGACGATTGTACGTGTGGAAATCTTGCTGCTGTATGTCTTTTTGGTAGCTGGTCCTATACGCAAAGGTTTTGTCTAGGTAGACTAAAAGCAATACTGGGAGATTGAGACGACTTCTCTTGAACTACCAGTCGGATAATGATGATGTTGGTGACGTTTTTCAGAAAGGTCAGGTGCGTAGTAGGTACTCGCAACCGGCGTGTGTCTATGACCAGATGTATGAACGTAAACGAGGCAAAAAGAGTGTGTAAGGATCGTAGCAGGTGACGTTCTGTAAACTTTGCCTAAACTCATGGGGAAAAGCCGTGAGTTTATGTATGTACGTATATGTACAAATCGAATATGAAAAATTCTATTTGCATTTAATAGCCTGATTCTTGAGGAACGCTATAGGCTATATAACATCTCGTTAGGTCTCTTGGGATCCGAACAAAAAAAACCGGTCAAGTGCGTGTCGAACCACGCACAATGAAGGTTTCCGTAGTTGGGATGAATTTATCCCACGAACAAACTTAACATTGTAGTTGAAAAACAAGTTCTCCCATACACTACAACTACATTTGCCCGTAGCTAAACGTGTAAATGTGGGTTGGATCCTTTTCGTTTACCGTGGACAAATTTATAAGTTTGTACGCACAATATTGAGAGATTTACCATGTTATTTTAAGACCATAGACTTCTTATAGGTTTTCCTGTAATCTATAGCTATATAATTATTTTTTGTATTTTTTTTTTCAAAATTTTAAGGTCAGTAGTTTCGGAGATAAAAGGGGCGAGGAATGGTCAATTTTCGTCTATTATCTTAAATAACTTAAAAACAGTTTATTTTAAAATTATTAAAAAATATATAATTGAGACCCTTTGATATATCGCACGGTACAGTTTGCAAATTTTTATATATTTTTTTATTAATTTTCTTATATGCCCCCCCCAAAATTGACCCCCATATTCAAAATTCATTAATTTACATTACACGTCCGTGTTTGGGTCACAGAAATACATACGTGTACCAAATTTCAACTTAATCGGTCCATTACATTCGGAGTAAATTGGCTGTGACAGAGGGACAGACAGACAGACAGACAGACACATGAGTGATCCTATAAGGGTTCCGTTTTTTTCCTTTTGAGATACGGAACCCTAAAAAAGAAGTCAGAAAGGTCGCTAAGCGAAAACGAAGTAATAGCGGAACAAGAAATTTCACGCGAATGAAGTCGCGGCCAGAAGCTAGTCTTAACAGATTATATCGGTCCATTGAATCATAATTCACCATTATTGGTCCTTGGAGTCTTTAATTAGCATTATGATGATAGCATCAACGCGCTTATAAGGTGCCTACTACATTCACGATAAGCATGAATACCATTTGCGACAACACCATTACCAACATCCATTGTTATTCGGCCAGTCGTTAGCCCATGTCTAAGGTCTTAAATAACACCCTAAACGATAACACAGGGCTTACATATGACGTCAGACTTAAGCTGATATAATCAACTTTGGATACAAATGTTAGGTAAGCTAACGTCAAAGATATTATAACGTAACATAAATAAATAAATAAACATTCATGACATAACACGCCTGTATTCCTCGAAGGTGTAGGCTGAGGTGACTACTGACTAGTACACAGTCTACTCAGTTATACACCGTCAAATTAAATTATCTAGCGAAACTCCGCAGACGTGATGGGTATCGTTAGTAACCACGACAAAATAAAAAGATTTGATGATTTTTTTGTTTTGGGTTAACGACTGCCGATTGTGTTGTTTACTTGAGAAATCTGTTTTATTTTTATTTTTATCGTGTTTAGATATTGACACCCATCACGTCTGTGAAGTTTACAAAAAAAACTAATTTTTAAACGATATTTTAAGTCTACCGACGGGTGATGACCCCAAATAAAAACTCATCAAATTAATTTTGTGTTTGATCATGTTTAGATATAGATATCAGCACGTCTGCAGAGTTTCGCTAGCTATTTTAATTTGACCCTGTGTATTGAGTCGTCTGTAACCCGTGTGTGTAACAAGGGGCGGGCTTATTGTCATTAACAGGGTACGAATCCAGACAACGACCTGCTGACTAAGAAATTTCTAATAAAACACTCACAAAATATAGGAAATAAGAGTGAAGAATGCCTAGCGGCTATCTATATTTCTTTGTTTAGATAATATGAGTACAGTCATGAGCACTAATATGTATACACTGAGCAACTTTTAAAATTGATTTTCTCCTACTGTATTGATTGTAATTTCATGTTGTTACAAACATAACATTTTGGAACCCATACTATTATGAAATAGGTCTTACCTACCTCTAAGTTGCAATCGTTATTACACGAGAAAAACAATTTTGTTTACATATTTGTGCTCGTGACTTTATGTTAGTTTGAAATTCAAAATTTTGATATTATTACTAACTGAAGAGGCCTTCAAATAATAACTATAATTACGAAACTAAGACTTGATTTAAGTTCAAGGTATCACAAAACTTTAATAAAGGCATTGTAAATTATCTTTTAAGGCCTCATCAATTATTACAATACTTAATTTATCCTAAGGCTTTCTTTTGTGAGCACATTTTTATTACTTGATGAAACAAAATATTTTTACAGGACTATTTCGCTTTGCTGCGAACCGGAAATTGGGAACGTGGGAGCCGGACGACCCTCCATTAGGAAGGTTGGTGAAGGTCGCAGGGACCTCTTGCAATCATATAAAGTAGGAAAAATTTAGAACGGGCGTTCCAGCCTATTTCATAATGATATACTTCTTTATAAACCTACTTTTCATGAACTAACATTCATGTGACAGTGACACATTAGTGTTAAGGCTTTATACACATGTTTGTTTCGGGATATCTCGCCAAGTCTTGGAATTAAATGGTGACTTCATTAAAGTACTAGTGGAACTGATCGGCAAGAGCTGGTCGGGAAATGCCGGAAACAATTTGAAGAAACCTGAGACTAAATAAAACACCCAGACATAGCACTGCGAACAATGCAGTGAAGCATGCACAAAACTACAGCTCGCTCTGTGCATACACGCTCACGCGCATGTCACGCGCACACTTTTTACACTAAACGACAATTAAACTAAATTCAACGCGCACATGTTTACTAAACCCGAAACGTGCGGCCTCACGTCACTGTTGACAGCGCTATGTCTTGGTTTTTTATTTTTGTCTGAGGAAGAAACTTACATAATTTATGCAGGCAAAACATTTTTAATAAACAATCACCCAGAACCAACCCCCAAATTATTTCCGGTAACCAAATTGAGGAACTCAAACAACTTTTAATAAACGAATAGCAACGGCAAAAGAGTAAGTTATTAATCAAACAGTCAACTAAATAATTCAATGAGTCGCTACCTAAATTGTATAATCAATATCGTTGTTACAGTAACGAATTTTATTAGATAAGGCTAGAAGGAGAACTGTAGCTTTTGCGTTTTAGACGGCAAATAATAATGGTTATGAAAAAGTAAGCAAATATTTTAATAACACTTAATACCAGATAATTTTCGATAAAAAACCGAATCGGAAGCAAATCAATTAATAAGTTACAATTAATTGATTTTAATGTCGATCGATATTTTGCAATGCTGATAATTGTGGCATCGATCAAATTATCACAAGTTGAATTAAAGTATTTATAAAGTGCTACTGTACCGGAAGCCAAATGTCATATTATCTTGATTTTACAAATTTTAGAGCTGCATATATTCCGCTACAATCACAAACTCGCGAAGGTTTAAAACAAACTAAAGGAAAACGTAGGAAAATAGACACCATCTAACTGATAACATTCTCTGCGATCCTTAAATCCGATTTCCTATCGAGATATGTGACTGAACGTTTTGAACAGCACTGATTGCTGACAAATATATTCTCAGACATTGCTTTGATATCTGCTCAATTTGTGTGCGAAAGTGCTAGAAAATTGGCTTTGGCAAAGCAAAAAAGGGCGTAAAAGGGAAGAGGAATACACTTACTTCGTAGTGGATGGAACAAGCTGTCACTGATGATGATCATTATGAAAGGAAAAGTAACAAACCTTGCATGCCTTTACTTTTAAAGGCAAGCAATTAATAATAAGACGACATCCATTAGGCTAATCTGACAATTAATCCAACAAAACGCGATGTTACATTTGCGTGAGACATGCCTTCAGTACATTCTATCTAAATTGATGTCTTCAAAACTTTTAGGTTTTTTTTTTATTATTTTTATTATTTAAGATGGGTTTGGGTCTAGGTCGAAGGCGACTGAGACAGAGTCGACTATGGAATAGGTTTACAAATATAGCTGTAACAAAAAAGGCCTAGTACTCTTCAGATTCATATCATGATATCCTTTATTTTTCTATCTCGTGCCGAATAAAAACTCATACAAACACTTGTACTAAGGCTTGGAGAACGACGGAACGATTCTTTCAAATGCCATTCGTGACAAAATGTCGTGTTACGCTGGTATTGTAAACGTAATAGAGGACTTCCCGCGACAAACGCGGTGGTATTTACAATACGCCTCGGTTCGCTCAATAAGATAATAATTCATTCCTTTCAATTCCTGTTATCACGCGATGTAAAAAAAAAGTTTATCTGGACAATGTTATCTGTTTTGAAATGTTATTGTATTTTAATCCGTTTTTGTTAATCCTGTGATTAAGTTAATTTTGTTGTTTATTTTATTGTTATAATCAGACCTTCATTATCCATTTGTTGTATGAGCCAACTTTAGATTTCACTTTTCTTTCTAGAAAATAAAGACACATTAATGGATTGTTTACGTGTCAAACATAACTAACACAATAGGTTATTTATTGTGTCTCTATAAAACAACAAACATTTTAGTCGCTGTAGCGACGTTGTGAAGGCCTAGATTTTTACCAGTTACTGCACAAACGTCTACACAGTCGAGTTGTGGACAAACTACACCAAGGCGGCACCTAGCGACATGCGAGTGCAGTATAACGACGCGTGGCGCGCGATGTTTCGACTGCCTTGGTGGTGCAGCGCGAGCGACATGTTCGCCGCGGGCCGCGCGTCCTGCTGGCAAGCGCTGCTGAGGAGCCGGTCGGATGCCGCACGCACCGCCATACCTCGATCGGCCAATTCATTGGTGGCCGCGGTACGTGAATGGCACCACAGCCCCTTACATATATAAGGTGGCAGTCCTACCACACGCCAATTACCTAAGTGGCGTGTGTGCGTGAGTATAATGTGTAGGTGTATTATTTATTTATGATAGTTATGATATTGTATGTTTGTTTATTTATTTGTGTGTGGATTTTTATATCTGGAAATAAAAGATTTCATTTCATTTCTACAATAAACATTCACACATTCCTCATTCCTATAAAGGGTAGTTCAATTCGCTTATAAAAACTATTCCATCCGGGCAGCCACACGACAAAACTGTCACCCAGCCCAAAAATACATGTCTATAATAACAAGAAAACATGCCGTTGATATTTCACCTTAGCCTGACCTTCCATGGATCCAAACTAAAATAACAAATGGCCGTTAGTCATTAGTAGATGTAACAGAACGTATGAAAGTTCAATCATCCATAATGGACGATGACAGACGAACGGTCCGGCCAGACGGGCAGATGATATTGTTACTCAGAAACGAACCAAATTGGCACGGAGAACGTGCAGACTTATTACTATTAGGTAGGTATGCGGTAAATGAAAATGAAGTAGGTACTTGCAGACGGAGTATTTTATTATGGAACTCTTACAGGTGTGAACTGTATTTACCCGACTATGATAAATAAAGTCAATAATCCTATTCATATTACAAATTTGTTAAGAAGTTTGCTACGTAAATACGCATAAACTGCAGCACGGTTTTCAAAGAAAATTAGTATAATTATATAGCCCATGTCCTGGATTAATTAGTAGAATACTTTTAATTCGGGGACAAGAAGTAGGTAGTTCCCCAAAGGTGCAAGATAAGTGTTAGCTTATTAAAAGCCTGCATATGTGTCAAGTTGTTTTTTTTTGGATGGGAAATCATCAATTAACTTCTCCCGCACTGGGTGGAGCGGGCGCGCGTGTCAGACTTTTACTAACTAAAACCCACCCGTGTTCCTTCAGTTGCCTGTGCCAGCGCCACGGTAACTCTTTCGAACAACCCGCAACCCTGACAGGATATGTGTCAAGCTGTACATTTGTTACTGAACAGATTTAAACGAAGTGACGTTGAGATAAGGCTCCCGCAGACAGGCGCGACGCGATAATACGACTCGATTCTGATAGAACAATTTTAATGGAAATTGTTCTATCAGAATCGAGTCGCATTATCCATATTAGTTTTGATAGAAATTGTTCAACTAGAATCGCGACACGCTGTTGCATCACGCCTGTCTACGGGAGCCGTGAGTCTTGACCCAGAACATGTCCTTGAGGTTATAGGAAATTCAATATGGCGCTCATCGTCATAATGTGGGATGTCGTCATTTAAAAAAAAACCCATAGTCTGGTTGTATTTGTTCAAATTCAAATATTTTTATTTGTAGAACATAGATAAACAAAAAGTACAGATGTCAATATCAATAAAATGAGCGCTATGTCTTGCCGTCAGCGGCGCACAAATATTCTTATTGTAAATTTAATAAATAGAACAAAAACACTCAAAATTAATAAATAAACTGAGTTATAACAATTCAAAAATTCAAGGTAATTAATAACAATATAGGAATATACACTATCACATTAATTAAAATTCAATTTCATTTAATTTAATAGATCATTTAAATTGGTACAAATTAAAATATAGTTAATAAAAACAACAACAAAATAAATAAATTTCAATGAGTTATAATTTGTCGTCTAGGTACTCACTGATTGTGTAATATGCCTTTATATTTAATAAATTAAGTACAGCCTTTTTGAAAAGGTGTATGTCAAGATCTTGTTAGTGTTTTCATGTTACCCAGCGTCTAGTATAGTGTTAGATTATTTCTTATATTGGTATTTTGCTGTCTCACAGCGTTTTTATACTCGCACTCAGTTTCTAAAAGCCTATTTAGGCTTTCAAATCTGCTGCGTCACATGTCACGTTAAATGTTGAGATGTGTGGAAAGACAACAACAGCATCAAGCCACTAGATATTTAACAATCGATCAAATAGATTAAAGGTTTCAGCAGCCAGGATTAAATCCTCCTTCAGAATATCGCCGTTAAATAATAGATCTGTAACTACGTAAGAGATCTAGCTACCGCTAGCGCGGTTTCACTGCAATCGGGAACTGTTTAAACGCTCTTAAAGTATTGGTTTCGGGAGGTAGGTCACGCGAGATGAATGGAGAAAACGTGGTCTTTGGACTGGGATTAAAACTTAATAAAAAAAAAGTAATAAAAAAACTAAAAACCCAACTGCGGTAAAACTGAAAAGCTAAAAACAAGCCTATTTGAAATTAAATAAAAGTACGATGCAGGCCGGACCCATTTGAGTTTGAAAATATAAAAATGGAATGGGTCCCGCCTGCTTCCAACTTTTATTTAATTTTAAATGGGCTTGTTTTTAGCTTTCAGTTTTACCGCAGTTGGGGATTTTAGTTTTTTTATTTCAACCTTTTTAGTTTACAAATGTGAAAGATTTCACAGATGATTTAGTTCTTGCAAGGAGTTTTGGTCGTGAGGGTTATTTAAAAGCTTTTGTCACTTCGAATTACTTTTAACCATATAAGTTGTATATATTTTTGTAATTACCTTTTATAACCCTTCATTTTGATACCCCACTCGATGGTATTAGAAGAAAAAAAAATAGAACTCCACAAAATGGCACCCCAAACGCGCCATTTTACTTTGTTTTTTTATTTTAAAGTAGCCAGTGACACTCGCGCTACCAAGACAAATCTAAAGCCGTATAATTTATCCAAATCCGTTCATTCGTTTAGGAGTTACGAGGGAACAAAGAAGCGGGCATACATACATACGGACATACATACATACAGGTCAAACACATAACCCCCATTTTGGGCTTCGCTGCAGTAGGGTAAACAGTAAAATAGTGACTGATTGAAACTGAAGGAACTAAAACACTAACAGCCTTACTAATAAAGATTAACACCCGAGTTATACCGGAGTTATAACGCTTTTGAAAAGGGCCAAAAGTGTTAAAAGCGTTAAGATTTAGTTACCGCTAGCGCGGTTTCACTGCAATCGGTAACTGTTTAAACGCTCTTAAAGTATTGGTTTCGGGAGGTAGGTCAGGCGAGATGAATGGAGAAAACGTGATCTTTGGACTGGGATATTAACTCTTAAAAAGTGGGCCAAAAGTGTTATAACTGCGGTATAACTCGGATGTAATTTTTTATTAGTAAGGCTTATGAGATAGAGACATGCTTACCTATAAGATATGTTTTTGATAGATGAGAAAACGCTCTTTGGAAAAAATTGACGTTTCAAAACCCTCCCTGAGCGGGTCAAAATGAAGGTTGGAGACATAATCGTAGGCAGTAAGTAGCTCGTCAGTTCAGTTTACTTATTAAAGTCTATACTTGAACTTAATCATGGAACGAAACACATGTAATCACAATCAAAGGAACAGCCGCAAATGCTAGTACTAATAACACAGCCATTCACGTATTGAAGACTCTTCAACAATACTAAGTAAGCAACATAAAAAAAGAAAAAATGTCAAGTAAAAATAAAAGAGTCCTTTTCAAAAATATCACACATGATAATTCGTACAATGAATGAAGAAGGAACGAAATAGCTGTTATAAATCACGGCCCAAAACAGAGAGTAGATTTGACACATAATCCAGGATGATGTAAGTAGGAAGTGAAAGGACAAAACAAAGACAGCCTTTTCAGGGTTGCGTAGATAAACAGGGAAGTAAGTTATAATGTCGCCGTGTTCGTCTGTCAAAACAATGTGCCACCTAATTCCTGATATTACAGCCGTATATTATTATGTAAATTATTACGAATGCCATTAAAAAGTTTACGAGTACCGCAAACACAGTAGACTTCTTATGTGTAATGGTATTTAAAAATAATAAAAATAAACCTATTACAATTCAATTTATATCCATTTATTAGTTAATCTTCGAGTGACCGGTAAAAAGGAAATATAACGTGTTAACGAGTCTCTTCGATAGTTTTTATAGGAGGTCGATTCAAAACTATATCAACGCTGCTCTACCAAATTTCTATACCTCGAATTTAGACAAAAAAGCACTACAAACCCAACAGCATACGGCCTAATCATCCACCACGCACTCAGTTTGTCTAACAATAAAAAGGACAATAAACAATTTACCAAAATTAGACCAAGTCAACTTTGAAAGCACTTCTAGAATCATCTGTCATCTTTAGCCATCATAAAAATAATAAATACGTGGTGATAAATCTTTTTGAAAGAATCAGAAGATCGTAAATTATTATTATACACAAGTAATAAAATCTTAGCATTCTAAATGTCAACATTTAAGTGTGTGAAGATGGAAAAAAAACATCTGGTCGCAAGTGATGTGATGCTGTGAAACTATTAGTTGGATAGGGCTGTCGGGAATCTAGATTTTGTAAGATTTTCTGTTTGATTAAATGCAAATGGTTTTGGATCACGTGCTTAGTATTTTCTGGTTCTTGTTTAGTAAACTTTTTTATCTACTCTCTTATCATAAAATTCGAATTATAAACATCTAAACGAGTTTATATTGACATACTTTATAAACACACCACAACGTTGTGGAAGTCAGATAGGCAGTCGCCCCATGTAAAATACTGGTATTCAGCTGCATCCAGTTAGACTGGAAGCTGACCCCAATATAGTTGGGAAAAGGCTAGGGCCGCATTACAATAAAAACGCCCGCTTGATCGTCAAAAAATACTATCATGCATGTGTGGCATGATGTGGCATCAACAATTAAAATCAAACAAAACAAGCATCAACCTGACAAAGTAAAAGTAGCAGTAGCATTAGAGAAATTCCATAAAGCGAAGAATACTATATGAACTTAAACAAACTTAATTATAAACCCTAACATAGTAGACTAAAATAACAGCTACACTCGGGTCTCTAGTAAATGGAATAACTTCCTTTTACCAAGTAACGTGAAATGATGTTATGTATTATGTAAAGCACCTATCTTCGTGTGTACATCGTAATTTGGGTTTGTAGGACCTAGGGACCTAATAGGTTTACTTATTGATTTTTTTGATGTGTAACGCCTTTCCTCTCGCTTTCCTTCAATTTGTGGGAGGAATTTCGAGAAAAGGGACGGAAGTGTGTAACAAGAAGCCAGGGCACGCGCTATTTGATTTGACCAATGAGCGCGGGCGGTGCTAGAGTTGGCCGTCACATGGTACCACCCCATTTTCCGAGAGGTTGGTACTGTCAGCCATCAGTAATAACCATCTGTAAAATTTTCAATTTACCAACTCGGTGCCAGAGTTTCTCTGAGAGATTTTTTTAAACATATTAGCATTCTCTCGGTGGCATCACAATTCATCTTCGTCAACATCTTATATATTAGGTAGACAAAATATACATTTTTATACACTAAAAACAGTGATATTCACAATGTTAACACCAGAAATAAGGACAAATTACATGCTCCATTTCACCGGCTTCATAAGTTTCGTAACTCATTTGTTGGGCTTGGTATATCCTTTTATAGAAAGCTAGCCTCTTCTTAGCTAGATTTGCCCTACAATGCGTTTAAAGCTAAAGTAAAATCTAACCTTTGTTCAAAGGCATACTATTCTATCAACGATTACTTAAACGATAGAATAGTTGGTCGCTGTGTTTAACTTAATACAATGTTTATGTTCTTTCTCCAGAATTAGCTTACCAACTGACAGGTTATATGAGTTCATATAAATATTTATACAATGTTTTTTATGAGTGGTATTGCAATATGTGGTTAGCTAGTGACCTCGTCATTTGATCATAATTATTCTTGCCTGAGCAACCGGCAGCAAGTTCGTCATGCTCCCTTAGATGTCACTGCTTGCGGTAGCATCGGGGGTTGGGTTGCCTCCTTCCCTTAAATATTTCGAGGGGGGTAATGGCTGATCTTTGCTTGTGGTGAATGGTCGTCTTGCTGACCTTGGTTTTGTTTTGTTATTAGTAATTTAACTCGTTGTGTATTTGAATTCGATGGTCCTAGTTTATCATTTGTGACTTTGAGATACGACTACATGTACGGCTATATGTAAGTGGGCACGTCCTTTATTACTGTAGGTTTTTATTTAGGTATAAAGTTCTGCTTACGTTTTTAGTTTTGTAATTTGACCAAGGTTTTGAGATGTTTTCCCTTTGACACCACACCCGTAGCTCGTATCAATAAGCCCGGTCGTCACGCCTACACGTATTAGTCCATTATCTTGAAAACTACTGAACCGATTTTGATAAAACTTGCACTGTTCCCCAAGTTGAAGTAAATGTAAACCAATAAAAATAAAATAGTCACGATCCGAGTAATAGTTTCGGAGAAATGCGTGGACAAACATACATACATATATCTATAAAAGTTTGTATATTTGTTTGGAAACCCTAATAAATTATTATAAATGTGAATATATTGCAGTTCCGATAATACTACCTACATACATACGATGCGATTGTAACCGCAGTCAACCGCTATCAAATAAATATTACCAATAAAACCTACAACAGCAACCCTATTCAGAATGCGTCTAAATCCGCCTGGATGCAAGTCCAAAGTAAACAGTGTAACGGATTTAACATCTCAGCCGGATTATGATGAATTGCTATCAGTGTATGCCAGCAAATACCGGGGTATATTGGCCTAGGAACCGATTGAAAGGGTAATAGATCATAAAAACATTGGTTTAAGCTTCAAGGAATGCTAGAACCTGCTGATTGACAAATGAAATGGGCATGAGTATGTGATAAAGAAAAACAGTTCCAAGTGAAAATTCTGGCTATCTCCAGAGATAAATAGGTACATGGTGCTCCTGAAAGGCCTACCGGAAGAAGTATTATTACATGCCAAATGAGACCTCAAAACTTTGTCCCAATATCAATGTCAATATGAGGCAATTAGCAGCAAGGCCTTCCAAAAGGTGATGCATGATTATATGATTAGGACAATCAGAGAAAAAAGTGCAATCAATTAATAATGCGAAAAAACCTCATAAGACAGCAGGAAAAATGTATATTTGCGGACTACTCATCCACAAAAAAGTAACGATTTAAAATTCAGTAATGATTAATAAAATAGCTCAATAATAAGCCGTCAAAAGATTTATCTAGGATCATCAAAGATTTACTAAAGGTGAAAGGCTGTTGGCACTTGATTAAGGAGACGCCATGCCATGACAGATGAATGATAATAAATGATATGATGAGAATAAATGATATCATTTTCTTTTTATTTAAATATCACTGCGTTTTGGAAGGTCAGCTTGTTTTATATGATGTAACGGCTAAAACTAGTTTTGAATTCTGCGGATTTTCTATAAATTCAAGCTAGGGAGACTGAAACAGAAGTATTTAATTTATACATTACTAGATAATCAAGTTCAACATATGAAAAGAAACTGGTTTCTTATACACTCCATTTGAAATAAGATTAGACATTTAACTAAATCTTTTTACAATCCGTTCAATCGATTTTGACTTCTATTCCGCAGGCATAAGGATGGCATTAAAAGCAAAAGTATGGTTACAATACCAACTGTTTACTGCAGCTGCCATTTGTCATGCCACCAACGCAATAGAAGTCAAAATCGGTTGATTGGATTGTAAAAAAGTTTTATTTAAATGCCTAATCTTATTCCAAATGGAGTGTGTGTGTAAAAGTGTGTTTTAAAAATGTTCTAGGTGTATCGTCTTAAAAGTGCATTGACATTATATTATATTTAACCAGTCAAGGATATTTTGTGGCCTTTGTAGGTAAGTACCCCTACTTTCGGCTTTGCCATAGTCGAGCAGATATAGAATCACCAATAATTTGGATGGAGACATCCTAAGGGCCGGATTTTTGATCCGTAGTTAACTCAATCAATGGTTAAACATAGTATAGTCCGCGCACGAGCTCCGAGGAATCGGAGGCTGAGGAAGCGGGCGGTTTTCAAGCACATACTATTCTCATAGAATTATTTAATAATCAACACATCCTTTGCCTCCGCGCGCCACGCATTTAATTAATTATGAAATAATTATATGAGGATAGTATGTGCTTGAAAATCGCCCGCTTCCTCAGCCCCAGATTCCTCGGAGCTCGCGCGCAGACTATAACTAATTTTGGCTAAAGGCCGACTTTTTTATCCGTAGTTAACTTAACCAATGGTTAAAGATTGGCTAATGGTTTAATTTTGGTTAAATGTGTTTGCCAAAATGCCATTAGTCACTATTTTTAACGTAAATGAGTTAATATGAATACATTCATATTAACTCGTTCATATTTCGCCTTTCACATACATTTAGCCAAAATTCAAACATTAGCTACATGTTTAACCATTGGTTGAGTTAACTACGGATCAAAAAAACTGGCCCTAAGAAAAAACATGCTCTAGGAATGAATCTTCCTGAACCCACTAAATATTTTTATTTTTGTTTTGTTGACACCTTTTTAGTTGACACTTTTTCCATTAGGTACAAAACTTTTGGTTAATTTGGATACAATCAAATGCATGTTATTCTTTCCTTTTTACTTACACCCCGCCCCGTTTTATTCGATTTCACGTTAACAGACATACCTATACCACATACACATCCAATACTCACAACACCAGTAATTATCAATCAAGCTAAGCTCAAACCATATCCTTCCGAATAATAACGTTCACAATTACCAATACACCGCAGGTTCCGTCTATACTCGACCCGGACTGAAAACCTGAAGAGCAACAATAAAATATAAAATACAGTCAGCGAAAGACATTTGTATGCAGGTCTCGTGGTGCCCAATTGATTCGTTTAGCCCAATTTTCGGCATGCACAATTGCACATTCTTGTACATCAAAAAAAAAACAGCAGACTTCCAAAAAAAAAGCACTACAATGTGAAAAATAACTGTAAATTCGGAGGTCGGGTTTTTTGCTACCGACTTCCGATATTTAATTTATTTTTCACTTTGTAGTGCTTTTTGGAAGTCGGTTGTTGTTATTTTTTGTCAAAAGTTTTTGTTTTTTATTTTTTAGTTGTGGTACCTACCCCTCACCAATTCGTATACCACTAGTTGCTAGATGGGACATACACTAAGTGGAAATAAAACGTATTATTGAAACTAACTCCAAAACATTAACCTAGGCGGTCACAGTCCATAGAATGTCCTTGGTAAAAAAAAAAAAAAAACTTTGCTAAAGGGCGCTAAGTCGTCTCAGAAGTTTGGAAGGCATAGTTTTGTCAGATTTTGACGCCAAAAAATATTAAAGCGAGCACACAACGACAGATCATTGACGGAAATAACGAGGCTACGAGATCTGTCTCCTGACAACCAAAGCCAAACTTAACATACGACTGAAGTAGCGCAATATCGAACTACCCGCTACAATCGAGATGTTGACCTAAATATACATCATTTGAATTCGATGTTCGAATGCACCGTCAAAGATTTCGTTACGCATGCGCCATAAACAAGACATAATGGTACAAGTCAGGGTTACGGCTGAATTTTATGACACCTTTAATATTTCTGACAATGCAGAATCAATGTCCCGACTGTTAAATTGATGAGCAGTTATGAATCACTTACATTTTTAGAAATGGATTTATTACCATTTAAAAGTTCACTCACCTAAGAATGTGATGTTTTTTTTTATTTGAGATGGGTTTGTTCCTGACTGGTCAGAGGTGACATAGACAAAGTCTACGATGGAGTGAGCTTACCCAGAAGAAGCCTGTTCAGTCTAACTTTGAAGAGATTCGGGTTGTATGCGTTCGGGAACACCGTCGCAGGTAGTGAGTTCCACTCTTTTGCCGTGCGCATTATGAAGGATGCTTGGAAGCGCTTACTGCAAATTGGTGGAATGGCAACTAGGTATGGATGGTAACTTGCAGTGCATCTAGATTTTCGATGGCAGAAGGGGGCCGGTGCAATGAGGTTGTGGAGTTCCGGAGTACACTCACCGAAGTACAGTCTATAGAAGACCGACAAGCAGGCAACCTTGCGGCGATGAGCCAAGCTGTGAAGCTTGGCATCTACCAGTTTTACGTCGCCAATGAGCCACTTAGCTCTGCGTTCCAGAGTCAAGCGCAGCAAGTTGGTATTTAGCTGAGCCACAAAGGTGGCTGCAATACTCCATGCAGGATCGGACTCGCGCTTTATAAAGGGTCAAAAAGCTGTCCAGTTTAGGATGCCCAGTTTTTTGGCCGCACTTTGGGCTTTTAGGCTTTGGGAAGTAAGATTCTAACTTAGACCTAATAATTCTTGATCAGCATACACCTGTCTCAGGAATATATTTTAAAATGTCCTCGTGATGTCAGTCATTAATCAGGTGTCTTTCAGATTTTAAGCACTGAGAACTAGTTACAACTAGCTAAGGGCGAGTTTCGCCAAAGAAACTGAACGCGATCAGCACATCTAAACAGAATCAGAATTTATTTATTTCTCTAGTTTTAATATACCATAACACTTAAATAAATCTCATTTTACAAAAAGGTACGTTTTCATTTTGTCCGCAGAGTGGGAGTTTTTGAAACTTAACCGAGTTGTTTCCTCGTATTGCTCGTTTTTTATATAAATCAAGGTGAGGATAATTATAGAAATTGAAGGTTCGGTCTATTAATGCTGTATACATAAGAGAAGCCCCCGGCCTGTGACGATTCATGCGGATCCGAACTGTGTGTAGCTGAGAGAAGAATGGTTTCCGTTTTGGACGGGCAATTTTTTGTAAATGACCTCTGCTGAACATAAGTATCTTGATAACCAGCTATTATGATCGGTCACTAACCCTGAGGGTTTCTGTAATCGCTACGCTTTCCATCGAATGATCCAGTTGCAGATTCATCCTTTGGAAGATCTTTCTACGTTTAGGAGAAACCACACCTGGAACATTTTGCGTGCCCGCTGTTAAACCAAAGCCCCGATTCTACTCATCCCATTCACTCACCTCAAACATTCCAAAAGCTCCCTTAAATCCATACACCGGTCAATAAACCAGTAACAATCGTATGTTTAACAAGAAACATCAAAGCTGCGCCTGTGCCTAACGTCTGATACGTGCCAGAGAGCTCAGTGCTCGCGACATGTAGTGCTAAATTTATCCCGCATACCTTTTATGAGTCATTACGAGTATGTTTATGTTTATTTTCTGTTTTATCAAGATTATTTGCTACAATTAATGGGTAGGGTAGTGTGTCACGCTTCATTTGAGTCATCATCATTCTACTGCCGTGTCTGCCGTTATCCCATTTATTTGGGGTCGGCAACATGCATTTTCTTTCATACTTCTCCATTAGTCGTCATCTCGGTAGAGATGCTAGAAGAAAGGGGGGGGGGGGCCTTTCTTCTAGCATCTTTCACACAGTCAATCCATCGTTTCTTCAGTCTTCCCCTACATATATAGCTGGGTAGCTATGTGGGTAAATTCATACTCAAAGCTTTCCTCACGGCGTTTTCCTCACTCCTCCGCATTAATTAGAGTGATGTGGTGTACCTAATTTGGAAGCAAGTTTGTTAGAATACAATAAAGTCGTAGGTCTGGATTTTTTAACGCCTTTAAAAGGAATGTCAGTAAGCGTGTAAGGGATTAAACGGTTTTCTATATTGGAAGCTTCGAAGAATGTGCTTTGATATCGGCGAATACAAGTGCGAATACAAGTCGGCAAAACACGAAATAGTCATAAAATTCAATCCAAAAACTTGGGACAAGGCAACAATTTGCGGTTTGATACCTCACAATCACAATAAACGAATTTGGTTGAGTGAATGCATGTCATTGTGGTATGCAATAATTATGTTGGTTTTGTTGAAGAGCTGAGCATACTCAGCTCTTCAACAAAACCAACATAATTATTAGGTATATCTTTCCTCACAATGTTCTGAAAATCACCAACTACATCAGGTGTTAAAGTCACTCGCATCATCACTTAACCTGACGTCACTATACTGAGCGTTATGACCATAATTCTCTTCAAGGCAGTTACTAAAAACTATAATCTGAAGACTCATGATCAAGCAGCACATCTACCAATTATTTATGTATGTAAATTTATGACATAATAGTTGAGATACACCAGATTTGCAACATTGTATGTTTTGGCTGAACGCTTGGGTGCAGGAATTCAGTCAATGCGTTTTAAATGCAGTAAAACCTTGTACATGTAGTAACGTCTTGATGGGTAACAGAATATCTGATGTCCATCTTTGCCAATGTCCATCTTTGAAATGATAAACCCAACCGCAAAACATCAGTCTCTTCATAGACATTTGTAATTGTTTGGGAATTAATGCCATAATCACAGGACTGACAAGTGTAGTATGTTTTCATGAGGCTAAAGAACCTCCACGAGTTTTTTAAATAGGTCCAGCTATCTTTGAGCAGTCAACATTAGTTATTTTCCTAGAGCTCGTGCTGACTTGAGAAAAGAGCGTAAGATCCTATTTAGACTCCTATCATCTCTTACTAGAGCGAAAAATCCTATTCAGACTCTTGTCATCCCTTAGGCGCGGGCTACACGGAAGAAACGTGAGACATGACGGTAAGCAGACGCGGCAATAGTATGCAGATTGATGAAAAAGCGACCCGACTGCGTCTTGTCCTTGTTCTGTATGTTTGTGCCAGATCACGTTAACACATTCACTGCTGAATTATTTGGCGAACTTGCTCCAAGTGCTGCTTTATGATACACTAAACCCTGTGCGGCAAACACTCATGCGCGCCCAAAAAATACTTCGTGTGGTGCTATGAGCGCGCAGGCGCGATTGAAGAAACTCTACCCAGTGCGGCTGGGCACATATGTGCGCCGTTACAAACTTATCCCAAGTGCGGCGAGACGCTTATGTGTGTTTGAAAATTTTCCCGTTTTTTATGAGTCATAAAACAATTACGCCAAGAACAATAGAGATGCACAAAAAACCCACAGGTGCGGCGCGCCGCATTCGAAGGAAGTACATAAATTGTATGGACACGCATATGCGCCGGTAGCACATGGTGAACGTTCGAAAATCGCACATGCGTGTCGGCCGCACAGAACGTGTTAATACATTTTGTATGAAGAATAATGAAGATACGTGAAAGGGATGCCGCGTCTGCGTCCCGTCCTCGTATCACGTCCCTGTGTGGCCCATGGCTTACTCACCGTATAGGAACATCAACGAAAAGTGGGTCATGAAACATTATATTCTATGCCATGCATAACCTACGTCAATACTATACAAAAAAGTCATCAAGATAAAATATTACAACAAATAAAGACTTTCACAATGTTTACAAAAAACATTCCAAACATATTAGGTTGGGGAGAAAGTCTTTTCGCATTATAGTATGTATGAACTTGTAATAAAATCTCTTTGGCTATACTATTTGTATCCGGCTGGTTTTGGTATCATTGAAAGTTTAAATTTTAAAGAACATAATTCCAAATTAAAATTAGGAAAATGTGTGATTTTCATTTGTTTTTCGTACCGTCAAGATGAGTGAATCTAATGAAGAAATTCGATACATTTTAAAATTTTACTACAAAAAAGGTAAAAATGGAACGCAAGCCGCGAAAAAAATTTGCGATGTTTATGGACCTAGTGTAGTGTCTGTGAGAGTAGCACAAATTAGGTTTAAGCGTTTTCAATCCGGAAATTTTGATGTCAAAGATGCACGTCGCTCTGGTCGCCCTATTACGGATAAAATGGATGCCATTTTTGAAAAAGTGGAGCAAGATCGGCATATCAGTAGTTACGACGTAGCTGAAGAACTGGAAATTGACCACAAAACAGTTTTGGCGCATCTGAAAAAAACTGGGTACACAAAAAAGCTCGACATTTGGGTACCTCACGAGTTCACTGAAAGAAACCTAATGAACCGTGTACTCATTTGTGATTCTTTATTACGACGTAATGAAACCGAACCATTTTTGAAGAAGCTGATAACTGGTGATGAAAAGTGGATCACGTATGACCAGAACGTGCGAAAAAGGTCGTGGTCAAAGGCCGGTCAGGCTTCACAGACTGTGGCGAAACCCGGGTTAACTCGCAGCAAGGTGATGCTGTGTGTGTGGTGGGATTGGAAGGGCATTATTCATTATGAGCTGTTACCACCAGGCAGGACCATCGATTCTGAACTCTACTGCGAACAACTGATGAGATTAAAGCAAGAAGTTGAGAGAAAGCGGCCGGAATTAATCAACAGAAGGGGTGTGGTTTTTCATCATGATAACGCTAGACCTCACACATCTTTAGCCACTCAGCAAAAATTAAGAGAGTTTGGCTGGGAGGTGTTAATGCATCCGCCGTATAGTCCTGACCTTGCACCTTCAGATTCCAACTGTTTCGGTCTCTTCAGAATTATTTAGGCAGTGTCAGGTTAACATCACGAGAGGACTGCCAAAACCACTTGTCGCGGTATTTTGACCAGAAGTCCCAAAATTTCTATAGCAATGGGATCATGTCCCTACCTACAAGATGGCAAAAAGTTATCGAACAAAATGGTACCTACATACTTTAGTTAAATGTAAATAAACTATATTAAAAAATGTTTTGAATTTTCTTAAAAAATGCGAAGAAACTTTTTCCCCAACCTATTACACTAGCCTCTATGTTCGTGATGAGTGATAATTCAATTAATTAATAGAGATGATTCACTGAGCAGCGAGCTAGAATTAATTAAAACCTGTGATCTGTATGACCTTGACCAAAGTAGCTAGTGTTGAAATTAAAGATCTCGGTTTTTGTTTAATCTCTCAATCTCGGTTTTTATGACTGAACTATCGTACTACTGAAATGTTCGTTCATTCATGAATGATAAACCGGTCGACAGCTATCTGAAGGAAAGTGATCACCCTTTCCTGCCTATGGAAACCTTGCAACTGTATGCAAAACCCAATGGTTTGGTAAATCGACCAACCCTATGGACCAATGTCCATAGGGTTGGTCGATTCGTTAACAACAAAAACACGGTTAAATGGCACAACAATAAGGTTAAATGGCATAAGCCTGTAAGTTGACCAGAAAACACCCCCTGTAGGGACAGGTGAGAAGGGTCTCACCATAACCACAGTATAAATATCTACATTTTTTTTCTGTGCCATAGCACTGCAATACTGGCAGCAGAAATAACTACAGTGGTTGAATTCCCCGGAAGCACTTTTTCACTAGAAGCTTAACTTAGCAAGTAAGGTATTACTAACTACAATTCTCAGTATAAAATCTAGTCTGAATCTGAATGAATCCTTCACATTTATGCACCCTACAACCTACATTGCACTTTGATTTATAAAATACCTTTCCTACTAAAGTTCCTACTTTATACTCTGCCATGCCTATACCATAAACCAACAGTTTCCAGTAGTTTGTCAAGATTTAAAAATATTCTTTTCACTCCAACATAAGTATTTTCAAAGACAATATTTCTTCCGGTGAAGAATATTCTGTATTTACGAATTCAGACTTTATTTGGATGGTATAGGTTTTAAAATCGTTTGGTATTTATATTTTATAGCCGATGGCATGTCGAGAGGGCTTCAAACGGAAGATTCGCTTTCAAATGAACCTGCCAAACTGAACGGTTTATATAATACAGTAAAATAAATGTACAAACAACAAAAAAATTTGGTATGCAATGCAAGCACCAAATACGCAAAGAATTTTCGTTATTATTCGTGCGTTATATGGTATTGTATAATGGATGCCGGATGGATGACATGCACTTGGCACCGCTACAGCTGTCTGTTCAAAATAAAAGATTCCGAGGTAATCCTAAAACCAGGTGGAAAGAAGAAGTGCACAGAAACATGACATGATGCAATGTTTCCAACATCACAAAATATCGCAAGGACAGAACGAGAAGTCAGCCTGCACACTTATTACTTTTGTTGACTCTACAGTACACAATACTCTTTGAATTAAAACAGTTTATTAAATTCTTAGTACTTTGTATAAGGGTTCATATTAAACTCGATGCTCAGGTACAAAGTCTTCTAGTAACAGGAATGGGATAATACTAGGAAAGGTGAATGCTGTGAAAGTTATTTTCTAACAGTTTCTAGGATGCTTGACACTTCAAGAGTTAGGACAAACATAAGGGACGGTATAAACAAAGCGAATACTGCGCGGGACGAAGGGCGCGACTGCATGCGTCGGTTGTTTTTATGATTAGGAAGTCACGCGACTATTCGCTCCAGTTAAAACAAGTGTATTATTATTATTTATTTAATCAAGGCTTTATAAATCTGGATATTATCTACAACAGTCCTTGTTAAGACAAATCAAACTAGCCCAAACTCGGCGGTTACGTCATTTTATTACTGAGTTCCCGTGGCAACCTCCAGAAAGACCTCCATCAGCTCCATGTCATAATAATATTGCAATGTCATCCGATTTTCATATGCACATGTAAACAGCTCAATGGGAAACCGGGATGTGGGTAAGAATTTACTTGCAAGATTAAATTACAGACAGATATCGGGACAAGTGGCTTGTAGAAACTGAAGCGAGTCCCACGCTGGATTCGGGACGAAGTTTGCTGGCCCTCGTTTGACCAGGCTGACAACGCGACATATTTATTAAAAAAAAAACCGGCCAAGTGTTCCATAGTTGGGGTGAATTTATCCTAAGAACAAACTTAACATTGTAGTTAAAAAACATGTTCTCCCATACATTACAACTGCAAATGTAATTTTGTACGCACAATATTGAGAGATTTACTATGTTATTTTATAACCATAGAATTCTTAGTTTTACTGTAATCTATAGGTATAGAACAATTTTTTTTTTTTTTCAAAATTTTAGTCTCAGTAGTTTCGAAGAGAAAGAAAATTAATAAACAAAAATATAAAAAAAAAACCCGACTGCAAAAACACTTAACTGAAAAGAGAAAAACAAGCATTATAATCTATAGAATTTTGGTATAGGCGGGGACAAACAAAAGTTACACCATATTTCAGGTTATTGGTTTGTCCCCGCCTGCAGTACCAGAATTTTATAGATTATAATGCTTGTTTATCTCTTTTGAGTTATTGGTTTTTGCAGTCGGGGTTTTTTGTTTTTTTTAAATATTTTTTTTTATTTCAATCTTTTTAGTTTTATTAATATATATTTGGAATTGACTCATTACTAGTATTAATTTGATACCAATAATGTTAGAATTTGTTTATAAAAAAAACACTCTCCTATTTCCAGATGTAAAAATATTATATAGCCTGTGTCACTCCCACAATTAAGACGAATCTAACGACACCTCATATGTTAAAATCCATCAAGCCGTTTAGGCTACAGAGCGTGCCAAAAACATACATACTCTCGAAAAACTTTACCCTCCTTCTGGGGCAGTCGGGTAAAAATAGACGAAAACTGACCAGTCCCGGTCAATTTTCGTCTTATTTTTAACCGAGTTCAAAAAAGGAGGTTCTCTATTCGACCCGTATGTATGTATGTATGTATGTTCATGATTTTCTCAAACACTAATGAACCAATGTTGATGATTCTTTCACTAACGTGATCTACATACTTTCAGGAAGGTTTTAGTATATAATACATTAGGTAATTATTCTTATGTACGAAGTTATACGCTTAAATGTACTGTATTTCCGGCATTTCTAAGCGGAATTTGATGATTTTTCGTTTCGTTCGTCTTGCGCATGTGGCATTCTGTATTTCAACTAAAATAAATTTACTTTAAAAAAAAAAGTAAAAACAGACTTCAAAACCCTAAGACGAATAAAATAACTTTCATAAAAAACTTAACAGCTTCTGAAGTCGGTGTCTTCAGTTCTTCAATGCACTAATAGCTTGGCACCGACTTCAGAAGCTGTTAAGTTTTTTTTTATGAAAGTTATTTTATCGTTTTAGGTTTTTGAAGTAGATTCGGAGCAAATTGGCTGTGACAGACAGACAGACGAGTGATCCTATAAGGGTTTCGTTTTTTCCTTTTGAGGTACGGAACCCTAAAAATGACATAACTGTCAAACAAATGAAATATCTCGTATACACACTTATATTAAATAGGATCCTGTTGCACACAGTGTAATACGCTTTCTTTTACAATCGGAAGGATTTTGAAAGAAATTCCTAATTCATTGCTTCATGTTTGCAAAATTCGCCTGCTCGACAATGAATGTTCTCGAACTGTCAAAATGAAAAGCATTGTCATTGTAAAGTGTGTTACGCAATTGCCCCGCTGGTCAATCGAAGGGATGCAATTGCATCCAAGGAATTACACTAACATTCCTATCTACTAGTATTCTACCTGTCTATTACTAGTATTTACGTACGGAATGCCGCACTTAGTCCATGAATAATTTCGATGCCATGCTATAATGCCTACATTCACGGTATGAATAGGGATGCTAGAGTATAGAGGTATGAGGAATAGGGTGTACACTCATCCTCTATTGAAAAGGGAGGATCCTCCGACCAGACGGGTATCGCATTTGATGGGATACTGCCCGACGATTGATGTCGGGATGTATAAGTATATGCTTTGATTATTTACATGTCTAGATAGAGAGTTCGAGCGCCTAAACGCCAATAAAAATATCAGCCAAATCTTGGCTCATAAGCTCGTCCCGCCCGCTCAGTGGCGACGCTGTCATTGTACGGTAAATACGCGTTCTGTGACATATAAAAATGACGATTTGCGCTTTAAAAGTGTGCAGGAATTACAAAGGATGATTGAAAACAACTAAAAAAGTTACTTTAAATGAATATATTATAGAGAAACAATTAAATTAATAAAATCCAAAGATGTAATGCAATTTGACGTTATGTTTACAGGGTTGCCTATTTATTGAATGTAAAATTTCCCATGTGAACGTTAGCTAATTTAAAAAAAAAAATGTTTAATCTTGATCCAGAAAGTACATTTCGAGATTTCAAGCCACCATTTAACTGTAGTAGTCCTGGATAATATCCATATAATTATATGTATGTCCAAGGTGGCGGACATCGTTTATTTAATTTAATAATCTATTAAGGGTGTAATTTCGGGGGTGCTGATAACGGCAGTAGTATGTATTATACGTATTATAATGGATAATAATAATTTATTTGACAGAAAATACAAATATACTAACTAATAAAATTGTAATTTACCTATTAATATTATAAAAACTGTGACAGGTTTAAGTGCTGAGGCTGGTGTTGTGTAAACTTTTAATTAATATTTTTTACAGATTACCTAAAGATCCTATTTTAAGAAGTAGGTGAATAGAAATAATAAGATAAAGCTGTGGAGATGATCTCTGGCAACCAGCTAAAACAACAGTTATTTGCTCTGATCATTTCCGTGCCAAAGATCTGTATTTTGTCAACTGTTGTTTCCAATGCAATCCTATTAATAATCCAAAATTAAGAATGGTTCTTCAATTTACCTTGTTAATGTATGTATAATAATAATGTTGTAGTTAAATAATTCCGAACTAGAATATTAATAATAATAATAATTTATTATTAATATTAATAAATTAATAAATTTATTAATATTAATAATAATAATTATTAATATTAATAAATATTAATAATTTTTGATTTAGAGGTATAAATCACAACATATTTTTTCCCTCCTTTTATGGGAAATATTCAAGGGCTGGTATCCAAAGAGTTTATATTAGCAAGCTTTTTTTTTTTTTTTTTATTTGTGATGGGTTTGCTCTTGACTCTAGTCTAGGTCAGAGGTGACAGAGACAAAGTCGACGATGGAGTGAGCTTACCCAGAAGAAGCCTGTTCACTCTCACTTTGAAGAGATTAGGGTTGTATACGTTCGGAAACACAGACGCAGGTAGTGAGTTCCACTCTTTTGCTGTGCGCATTATAAAAGACATTTGGAAGCGCTTAGTGCGAATTGGTGGAATAGCAACCAGGTAGGGATGGTAACTGGCAGTGCGTCTAGATGTCCGGTGGTAGAAGGGGGCCGGTGGAATGAGGTCGTGGAGTTCTCGGGCACACTCTCCGAAGTACAATCTGTAGAAGACCGACAAGCAGGCAACCTTGCGGCGATGAGCCAAGCAATGAAGCTTGGCATCCACCAGTTTTACGTCGCCAATGAGCCTCTTAGCTCTGCGTTCCACCGAGTCAAGCGCGGCTAGTTGGTACTTAGCTGATCCATCCCAAAGGTGACTGCAATACTCCATGTAGGATCGGACTTGCGCTTTGTAAAGGGTTAAAAGCTGTCCAGGCGTAAAGTATCGCTTCACCCTATTTAGGATGCCCAGTTTCTTGGCCGCAGTTTGGGCCTTGTACTCGATGGTGGCGCCGAAGTTGAGACCAGATGTCAACTCCATGCCTAGGAGCTCAAGTCGATCAGTTACAGGAACAGATGTACCCCGAAAAGTAGGAGTTTGGACGAAACGACTCTTTTTAGCGGTAAAAAGACACGCCTGCGTTTTGGTGGCGTTAAAAGAGACCAGATTATCATCACCCCACTGGGAGACAAAGCTTAAGGTCAAATCTGTCCGCTCTACCATGGCCTCTCTCAAGGAACGAACTTCAGCCCCGCTGGTTTTTGCGCTGGACAAGTATCTCTCTGAAACTGTACTGTCATCTGCGTACCCAACAATACCAGGCCGAAGCAGGTCATTGATGTGCAGCAGGAAAAGAGTTGCAGAGAGAACAGACCCCTGAGGAACTCCGGCATCAATAGCCATAAGGTCAGAAGAGCAGCCATCAACAACTACTCTAATCGACCGTTCACTAAGGAAATCTGATATCCAGCTACAAAAATCAGCTGGGATTCCATAAGCAGGAAGCTTGCTGAGCAGAGCAGCGTGCCAGACCCTGTCAAAGGCCTTCGAGATGTCAAGCGATACAGCCAGTGCTTCGCCGTGTTTCTCGATGGCTTCGCCAAAGCAGTGCGTGACATACACAAGAAGATCGCCAGTTGACCGTCCCCGGCGAAAGCCATATTGACGGTCACTGAGGAGATCATTGTCTTCAAGGTAGTTCAGCAACTTATTGTTCAGTACCCTTTCCAAAACTTTGCACAGAATGGAGGTAATGGCGATCGGACGGTAATGGGCAGGGTCTGCACGGTCGCCTTTTTTGGGCACTGGTTGTACATTTGCAAGCTTCCAGGATTTCGGCACCGTTCTTTTTTCAAGAGAGAGGCGGAACAAACGTGTCAATACAGGAGACAGTTCAGGCGCACACTGCCTCCACACTCTCGCTGGAATGCCGTCAGGCCCGCTGGCCTTGTTCACGTCTAGACTGCACAATACTCTTCGGACCTCTTTAATGTGTACTGCGATCTCCGGCATCGAGGAGTCACAATGAGGTACAGTAGGTGGTTGCTTTGAGCCAGCGTCCAGACGTGAATTGCTTGCGAAGAGAGATGCAAATAAATTTGCCTTCTCAGTTGCAGAGTGAGCCAGCGACCCATCAGGTTTCATCATAGGAGGTAAAGTGGGACGACAGAAATTCGTTTCAACCGCTTTAGACAGGGACCAGAACTGTTTACTACCCGGAGGGTGCGAAGCCAGCCTGGCCCCGATATGTCCGACATGGTCAAAACGTGCCCTACGCAAAACCCGCTTGCAGAACTTGGCGGCAGAATTAAAGGCTCTCTTCTTCGCGCGAACCCTGCGCGCTCTAACTTTGCGGTCGCGGGCCTTGGCCCAGGCTTGGTAGGCAGTCTCTTTTCGGGCCTCAGCGTGGGCACATTCTGCATTATACCAAGGCCGGGATTTGTGACCGAGCGGGCTTATATAAACTCTTTGCTGGTATCACTCAGGACGCCCCTACCAGTGATGCGCCCGCTTGTTAAACAGTAGAAGCTATGCTTACTTGTGTGCGTAACATGCACAAAAGCGCTTCAAATCAGGCCTGTTGTTTTCGTTCCGATTGCAGCGCAACACTATCTAAACATGTAAATAATCAAAGAGTATATGCTAGTCGCGCAGTAAACTGATTGCGCGATGCACAATTTAGCGAAACGTCAGCGCGATGCGTAGTTTGCATGTGGCGATGTAGATGCCGCCACACTAGCTAATATTTTTGGTATCAGCTAATGTTCTAGCAACATGCTGCGGTCCCACGGCCTGCTTTGTAACAGGACAGATCGCGCCAGGTCAGACCTACAGGACGTGGGAACCGTCGCATCCGATGAAGCCTGTGGTGGAAAGCTCGGCAGGGGCCGTAACAGGCCTCGACAGGGGTAGTAACGCCTGGGGCGGCCTGTCTTTAACGGGCCACGGCTTTAGACGGCCTTACATAACGTCAAGCCTATATTCCCCGAAGGGGTAGGCAGAGCTGTATGGAACACTCTGAAACACATTTACTACGCCAGTTACTGCTAAGTCCTTTAAAGGAGCCTCATGCCCATTCATGCCCCTCGCCCTTATAGGGCGAGCCTATTGCCATCAAGCATCATCCTAGAGCACAAAATCTTGACTTTGGGGTGCTACTGACATTTTTTTTATAGATAGGTCATTACTGCATTTCAACAATTCTGTAAATTGACACGTTTGAGTTGTGGGCGTGCAAGCAACCTATATCAAGAGATAGGACTCAACGGAATTATACTTCACGATTTCCGTAACTCTTATACCAATCGGTTGCAATGAAACTTGCAGACTTTCTTTTATTTTAAGATGAATTGATCTAATCGAGCTCCATCTTCTCTATTCTCATAGTTTTACTATTCCAATTAAATTCCGATGTAATGTGATGGCCTGAAACACAGGTTTCAATTAACCTAGATCAGGCGGGTCGCTACCTAACATTCTGATCCCGAACTATCATTACTGGCACCTGTAATAATATATTATTTTTAGTTATTGTTTACGTTTATTAGGCAGTAATAAACCATTTTATCTCACTAATATTATAAATGTGAAAGTTTGGATGTTTGTTACTCAATCACGCAAAAATGGCTCAACAAATCTGGATGAAATTTGGCACATAGATAGTTTACAACCTAGATTAACACATAGGATACTTTTTATCCCGTTAGTACGTTCCCGTGGGATAATTTCCGAACTCCACGCAGGCGAAGCCGGGGGCAAAAGCTAGTGGGATATACATATTAAAACTATAGAACGCCACCTGCTATGCACGCTGGTTACGAGTACTACGCACTGACCTTTCTGAAGAACATCACCAATAAGGTCACAATAATTATGTCCTAGGGCGTCCCCTCCCGGCGTTTCCACTCAACATCTTTGTTGGTCGCCTTTCATTCATCCTATCAAGATGAACAAATCATCTAAGCATACTCTCTATGAACACGACCATAATTAAATGCTTACCCACCAGAACAGTACTCATCAATTTATCAATAACATGATATTACAGAACCATTCGACATTACGAGCAGCCCTGTTCCCAACCTCAATACCTACGTAATCGATCGATTGAGTCGAAATTTGATTTCTGTAGTACATTGCTGTGTTTCAAGGCTGGTCTATCGATCAAATGTTCTAGTTCCAAGCAATGTAGGGCAGGACTGATTTGTGAGACCTACTAAGGTTTATTTATATAATATTTGATGGACGGACCGCGCCTTGGTGATATTTATTAATCAAACATTTTAAGGGATACATACGGGGGTAGTTTTGTGTCAACCAAGTTATTAATGAATACCCAAGAGAGAGAGAAGTAATGAATGAAGTTCAGGGCCGTTTTCTAGATTATTGCAAACTTGCTTTTCGTTTAATAACCTCGTTTTAAACCATGTTTTCACTTGAGATTTTTAAGCAAGCCCCGGCTTCCGTCGCACATTTTTTTAAGACTTGACCAAACATCGAGATTTATTTGCCCGAATGGATTTGCCGCAGGAAAAATGTAGAACTTTCATCCGTTATTTAACCCCTTTAAAGGGTGAATTTACAAAAATCCTTTCTTACATGGCATCGAATGTATGAGAAAAAGTATTTGTTCTCTTTTTAATTGTCTTTTTCTAAAAACTAATTCACTAAAGTGAATTTGAATTTGTGTAACTTCTGTCTTTTCAAATCTATTTGCCTATGGATTAAGCTAGACAAATTACACAGGGTTGCCAGTATCAAGACATTGTCCCAAACAGACAAACAAAATGAGTCACACAGCTATTAACTGTTCGAGATAATATAATAATTATTTTTCTAGTCTCTTAGGATGCATTCCAAGAGTATGATTTAAACACATTGGCACCAGATTCTACCAATTGTCATCGCGGGAGACAACAATATTAGTTTTTGGCGCCAACGGCTAGCTATGACACTTTTTAGGTGTTTTTAACCGACTTCAAAAAGGTGGTTCTGTATTCGACCCGTATGTATACGTTTATATGTAAGTTAGTATGACCTTGATTTTCTCAATGAACCAATTTTGATGATTCTTTCACTAACGTAATCTACATACTTTCAGGAAGGTTTTAGTATATGAAACATTAGGTAATTATTCTTATGTACGAAGTTATATGCATAAATGTACTGTATCTCCGGCATATATAAGCGGATTTTGATGATTCTACTTTGTTTTGTTCGGCTTATGTAATTGTATATTCAACTAAAAAAGTAAAATTCGTTTTCATTAAAAACCTAAAACGAATAAAATAACTTTAATTAAAAACTTAACAGCTTCTGAAGTCGGTGTCTTCAATTCTTCAATGTCAATGCACCTTAGCTTGAAACCGACTGAAGTTTTTTATTAAGTTATTTTATTCGTTTTAGGTTTTTGAAGTCGGTTTTTACATTTTTAAAGTATTTTTTTTTTTTGTTAAAGAACACAAATCAGTCGTACAAAATTCATTTCCGTATACTTAACGACAAAAAAGTATAATTGTTCTGAAAATAAACGTATTCTATTCTATTACAATTATTCTGGAAACAAATTAAAAACCGCATCATCACAGTCCTTTCACAGTTAATTACCTCTAATTTTGCATCACTATCAAAATCACAGAGATCTTTATCATCGTTACTATAAGGTGTTGGGTTGATGCTACTGACAAGCCTGTCAAAATCACAGTGATCTTTACAGTCGTTGTAATAAGGTTACTGTTGGGTTGCTGCTATCAGAGGTAAAATAGCTGAGAAAGGACTGTACTCAACAAATAAATCATTCTTTATTTGAACTGTCCTTATACTTTTTTTAACCAACCTTTTTTTAGCACCTCACCAACATCAATTCCAAATACAAGAAACACGGTCACAACCGAAAAGGGCGTAACTATTGTAAACGGACATCGCGCAATCACGTCAGCGAACTATCTGGCTCGTAGACGGTATGACACGCCCCCTTGGCAAGGTATGTGCGCGTGATTCATTCGGAAATGTCATGCGTGCGACGTTTGCCGAAAGAAATTCACTGGCAGCCGACGGCGAAGTGACAATACTATCCAAAAATCAAGACGAACAAAGGTTCACCACATAGCGGAGAATTATTATTATAAGCGGACAGGGACGAGTGAAACAAAAACACTATGTCAGCATTGTCGATATTTTTGTCTTTCACAGAGTCGATGTGTGTGAGATAGTAACGCATCGCTGTGTAAAGTGGAAATTCTGAAATAATTTATTTTATTGTTTCACATTCGACACACATGCGAGCGCCGAACGCGTGCTCACACTGATTTATTTCTGACTAATCCGTTTATTTTTTTTTTGCGGGTGAGTGAAATTCCTTTCCCAACAAATCTTTATAAATAAAGAAAATAGAGATAATTTTCATCTGTCTGCACTCCAATATTAATGAAACTTGTAGATTTAACGTGTGTTTCTTGGTTTAATGGTTAATCACAACTATAGTTACTTAATTATATAGGTTTTTGATTTATGTATTTTCTTTTGTAAAGAGACGTTTCTTGCGATGCCAGCGCATGTTCTCGTCTTGACAAATATAAAGAACAAAACACACGCAACGAGACTCAGCAATGAGTTATTTGTACCGCAGCCATTTGCTTTTTATTTCATTCATGAGAAATCGCGAGAACCACGTCTACGTTTATTTAGTACTCGTCATTTTAACTGGAACGGTCCGATAAAGGAAACAATAAAATCGTTAAAACAAAAGCCAATTACTTAACACATTTTTATTGCAAAACGGTATATAAACTAAATAAAACTAGAAAGTCCGAAGCAGTAAGTACCGATAGAAACGAATCATGCACATATGGCGCATCCAATTTTATTAATCAATTGACAAATTAGCATAACTAGTTAACGCTTTGTTCGACACGAGCGTTAAAATGGGAAATACTTTCTTTTACTTTGCTCGTTGATTGCAGAATTGTATAGGACAATCACTTTTTTTCAATACTCAAAACAAAGCAGCCAGTATTCAAACTCTTTCCAATATCATAATGAAATGTTGCCACACTTAACATAACATTCCCACCATTTAACAAAAGAATATTAGTTGATTAAATACAAAAAATATATATAAACGTGCAATTGAGAATGAATATATCATCCACAAAAGAGTATCAAAGCATAATTACATAAATCTGTAAGCGGTTGCACAAGTTGTGGAACTTCTATGATTAGAGATTCTAACAGATGACGGCTGTTACAATTAATTGATGCCACCACATCTGTGTCGGGTAAGGATCCCAATTGAATTGAAATGCGTAATAAATGTTGATTTGATTGCTATTTTATGGGTAAAATCTTTGTTTAAGACTAGCTGTTGCCTGCGACTTCAAACTGAAGATCCACTGAATTACAAACAAACTGAGGGAGTTTCAGAAAAAAAGTATTTCTTAGTAGGTACACCTCTATGGTCAACGTCGTGTAAAGGCTATATCTTCAGTAAGTACCTACCTAGTTTAATAAATAATGACATAAGGCTCATCAGATTAAACTTAGAACCTTCATTAGTGCAAAGATATGACACCATTCTGTGCTGCTTTTTTGGGGTCATAAGCTGCTAGCTGGATAGTCTCACTTCGGTTTGTTTCTTGAGAATTCTTTAAATTATGCTCAAAACGGCAACGGTGCTGTTTAAAAGATGTAGTGACAAAAATTTAAAAGAGTAGGTACGCTTAGATAGTTTGGTCATGTTGAGAGGATAAATGAAAAGCGACTAACAAAAGATAACGGGTCGTCAGAAGCCCGAAAGTCTGACAACCAGTCTTACCAAGACCTATTGTATTACCCAGTAATTGGGTTGTGGAGGTCAGATAGGCAGTCGCTCCATCTAAAGTAAGATGTGAGTGGAAATGTCGGAAGGGGACGTCCTAGAAAGACAGTGGCCTTATTGGTGACGTTCTTCAGAAAGATCAGGTGCGTAGATTGCGTAGTACTCGCAACCAGCGTGCGTATATGACTAGACTATGAATGTACACGAGGCAAAAGGAGTATGTAAGTATCGTAGCAGATGGCGTTTTGTAGTTTCTGCCTACCCCCATGGGAAGAATGCGTGAGTAAACGTATGTATGTTTTACGCTACCAATTACTCGTAGATTCTCTAACATTTTAATCATGTTCGTGTCTATTAGTCCAATCAAAAATAACGACTAAATTCGAATAGAAAATTCAAATAAACATTCCATGTCCAGAATGTAAACTAAAATTCAATTATGTACTTACAAAATATTTATTGTATTGGCAACTGCTAACGTAATTGTCAGTGCCAATTATTTAAATCAATCCAGTTGACATAATTATATCAGCATTAACATTGGTCCAACCTCAATAAATACTGCTTAAAAAGAAATCGCAATCTAAATGTACATTAACCGCTAGTTCCTCCAAATAATAACGTTCTATTTTCAAACTACAATACATGATGACACTCTACGATGATCAAGATTGCCGAATTAGAAAAATGACACCGATTACATTTTTAAATACGCGCAACTTTTTCTATTGCATACTTCTTTATTTTTTAACCTTCTGACCGTCACGTCGGGTCGGTCATAGACGTGGAAATCGTAAATAAACTTTTTTTATACTGTTTTTCGCTCAACGTTTTTGTGTGCATACGTTTGCATACATTTAGTTTTGCTTTATTTTTGCTGGCACAAGCAATGTTCCGCTGGCAATTATATCCGTTTGAGTTTGTGTAGCTAACTTTTAGCTCTTTTTGGAAAGAAGAGGGAATGAAATGGACTGAAATACTGTACTGGCGAATTGAAATGAAATATATTGTTTTAAAAACAAACAAAATCCCTCGAAGATACCGGATAAGTATCTATTTTTTGTAGGTTTAAAAAATCTAAACTTAAATGTTAAATACAAAATATTTACCTATATAATCCTAAAGCATAATAAATGAGCAATATTTGTCTAATGTATATAGGGTGAATTTTGCAAGTGGGCGTGGATGGCCAAATCCGAAACTATGAGGAGTAGCGAAAAGTACTCGGAAGGAGTCTCGGCCTCGATTTTGATGAAAACTAAAACTGCATCAACTGTATAGGCAATCGTTCTATGTAAAAATACTGGTTTTCAGCTGCATCCGGTAATACTGGAAGCCAACCCCAACATGGGAAAAGGCTAGGCAGTTATTTTGTACACACAGTCACAGTAGACTAATTTAGGCTAGTACTTTTATGAGCACATGCTGACAAGAACATATTGTACCTACTTGTTAGGCCGCAAACAGAGCAGAGTCAGAAACATTGATTCTTTTCTTACAAATTTTAATGTACGCGATATTAAAGATACCCAATTATTAATCAACTCGTATTGGATTTAGATTTTTAGTTTTTTTTTTCTCCGCACGATTTCTCACGACACATCTGACATTGGCAGAATTGTCGACATCGGCATCGTTGCCATAAACTAATGCACGGCAAAAACTCGAAAATGGCTTCGGGTCCTCCTCCTATATATATATATAGGATGAATTTTTCAAGTTGGCGTGGATGGCCAAATTCGAAACTATGAGGAATAGCGAAAAACACTCAAAGGAGTCTCGGGGCTTTTGATGAAAACTAAAACGGCATCATTAGATTTTTGAATAAACAATATTTCTAGCCGGAAATCGGACCCGTTGTTTTTGAAAAAAAAAAAAACACTTCTTACACCACTCGATAGTGTAGCTGTAGGATCGAATTCTGGGAAGTAATGACAGACTAAAGTAAAGAGCTCATTTAAAAAAAAAAAACTTTTTTTATTTTTCTTGTTACCTACCTATTAAACCTTGATATTGATCTTTCAAAAATCCAATGATGCAGTTTTAGTTTTCATCAAAATCGAGCCCGAGACTCCTTCGAGTACGTTTCGCTATTCCTCATAGTTTCGGAATTAGCCCTTCATGCCCACATGAACAATTCAGCGTGTATATAAGATAGATAGACAGACAGATATAGTTAAACCGTTGATAACGACTTCTAAGGGACCGTCGGATTATGGTTGTTATAGCCGATAGTCGTTATTTACAAAAACTACGTTAAGTAAACAGAAATGCTGGGACCTCAAAATTTCGTCGTAATAACTGGTACGGCGATGTTATTTTGATTGTACTTACTAAAATTTTAAAAAGGTACAAATGTGGGAGTCTGTATGTTGGGGGGGTAATCTTCGTTACGACTGATTCCGAAAATTCTGTCACTAATTGGAATTTAAGCTACATTATTGCAGTGTCAAAAAATTCAATCTGCCTAGCCATTTCCCAACTACGTTGAGGTCAGCTTCCAGTCTAACCGGATGCAGCTGAATACTAGTACATATTTTACATGGAGCGACTGCCTTTCTGACCTCCGCTAACCCGGTTATTGGGTAATACGATACGCCTTGAAAAGATGTCAGACTTTCGGGCTTCTGAAGACCCGTAACTACTGTCAATGATTCGCGAATGACAGCCGGGACCAACGGCTTAACTTGCTTTCCAAGGCACGGAGGAGTCTCGAGTCTCGGTATGTAAAGATGGTCACCCATCCACGGACCAACCCCGGCAAGCGTAGCTTAATCTGATGGATCGACCAATGCGGCTGTTATTACTTAGCCACGAGCTACTGCCGAGTGTCATAGGACATATTAAGTTAAATCAAGAAGTTTCAAGCGGACGATATCGCGGGCAGAACTGTGTTTAACAAACAGTAGGTGCATTTTTATTTAGCGCCTATTACATTATAGTATACTAGATTTTGCCCGCGGCTTCGTTCGCGTTAATTTAGAATTTGATAAACAATTCGGTTTGTACTCTGCTTGTCTATAATATTATATATAGAAGGACGAAAAGCCGGTTCATCGACACTGGACTCACAAAATGTATTAGGTAGGTACCTACTTAAATAAAAAAACAAAAAATACTCTTAACACACTACTAAAGTTGCTGTAATAATATAATTCAACCATGATTCGAAGGTCACGTGGCGCCATCTATTATCATAAGAACGTTATTGTTGTTTTCCTCGGAAACAGTACTTTTTTTCGGGATGAAAGGTACCCTATGTCCGTTTCTGTACACCTAACAACGTATATGCAAAATTTCAGGATGATCGGTTCTGTGGTTTAGGCGTGAAAAGGTAACAAACTTACTTTCGCATTTATAATATTAGTTAGGAAGCTAGGATATCAAAACGATTGATACGGAATATCGATTCAATACCTTAATAAATTTTATCAAGATTTTCAAAGTCGATTCTTTACGAGTAGACTAAACACTTCAGAAATAGAATGAGTTTGTTTTATACTTACCTACGTCTCTTGTGATTCTACGCGTTTGTTGGAAACCTTTAAATGCCAAAGGAAAATATTTTACCGCCTACACTATTTATTTAATGCTTTCATGGCGCGATAAAAAGCCATAAAATATTTTGCCGATAGAATTACTCCCTTAGTAAGCGTGATACAGCGACAAAGGACACTGCGATAAACCGATATGATGGACCATCGATACATCGAAATGGCGTTTCACATCGGGCGTTCGGGACTAAAAGTGCGTTAATTTAAAAAATTAAATCGCTTAAGGCTTGTCGTCCCGTAAAATCGCGGTCAGTGTCGAACTGCATAGAAAAGAAAAAGAAGCGCGATTAGCGATGACACAACATAATTTATTGCAAAATATGAAGCAATTAACTATTAATTTACAAAAAATCTATTGAATGGACTAAAAACGTAATGACATGAAATCATTCCATAATATTTTGTAGAGAACTGTATAAAATGAACACTTAATGATAATTATAGGAGTAATATGGTAAAAACTAGAAAAATAGACCTGGATTTAGTTTTATTTTTTCTTTAGTCTAAAAACTAAATAGATTTTAGGACAAATGAAATCACTTATGTATTGTAGACTAGCTGTTTCCCACGACTTCGTCTGCGTTCCAGGATGAATAGTCTACGTCCTTCTCCATGTCATGGTCTACGCAAGTGCCAAATTTCATCCAAATCCATTCAGCCGTTTTAGCGTGAAAGCGTAATCAACAAACAAACATACACTTTCGCATTTATAATATTAGTTAGGATAGTTAGGAAGATGAAAAACCGGCCTATCGACACTAGACCATAGGTTCCCAAAGGGGGCGGTACCACACCCTAGTGGGTGTTGGAGCTTTTCGTGCGGCACGATTACAGAGAGAGAGGGAGAGAGAGAATTAATTTTTAATTTGTGATTATTAATAGATAATAGACTGCCATATAAAATTGGTATAATTAACTATTATGTAAAGGTAGTCCAGAAAAGTTTAGGAACCTATGCTCTAGACTCACAAAATGTATTAGGTACTTAAATATTGTTGTTTTCCTCGGGAACAGTACTTTTTCCGGGATGAAAGGTACCCTATGTCCGTGTCTGTACACCTGACAACGTATATGCAAAATTTCAGAATGATCAGTTCAGTGGTTTAGGCGTAAAAACAAACAAACAAACTTACTTTCGCATTTATAATATTAAGTTAGGATTACCTTGTATTTTTTCTTATCAAAAAGATGCTATAGTTACTTGTAAAAGATGGACACAAAGTTACTTAGCTTCGCCGTATTTAACGGAGGATAAGCCTTAAACTTGAATATTGCATGAAAAACTAGAACCATCGCCCTTATCCCACTGTACTTGTCTTTTTCTTCCATATTTCTCTATTAGTCGTCATCTCGGCAGTCACCCCCCTTCTAGCCATATCATCTTCCACACAGTCGATCCATCGTTTCTTTGGTTTTAACCTACTCTTATAGACATCTACATTCATACTCAAAACTTTCCTCACGACTGTTTCCCTCATTGTACGAAACAGTAGCCTTCATTTAATACACGACAATACGGAACTACGCGTTACGCATCGTGAAGCGAAACAAAATGTGCCGAATACAGGTTACCGCATTGAAAGGGTTAATCACCCGTTCGTGTCAAGTATCATTGATGTATCAATCAAAACCATAGTGCAGTCTTTTATCTTTCCTCTTTCAAGCACTGGTTTAACATCAACATTTTTAGTTGTCGAATTTATTTCTTAAATAACTCCGTTCGTGAATTCCAATCTAAATTACAATCTAATTATATTAACGTTAAAATTATCAACGCAATTCAATTAAAATTTGTGGAAAATCTTCAAAGTGGAGTCAAGTCTTTGAACACCTTTGAAGTTTGAATGATTATAGTGATGGAATACACAGATCATTTAGGTTAACTTTAGTGTGTAATAAAACAAATTAGAGTGTGGGATTTGAATTTATTAACAATTGCTCGATTTAAATTGTGTTTTCGTATCTATTTTTGGGAGTTAAAAAAAACACAATATAGTATAAATGGTACATGTTATACAGAAGTTTGAAATTCCTATTTTGTTTTTGTTGAGATAGAGCTCGTACAAAAATTATCAAAATCTGACAACTTTTGCGGCCGCCTTTTTCTTCATTTTTGAAGATAATAAAAAATAAAAATTATATTTGTACTCTACTCGACGAGTTCTAGACAATGACACACCACATGCCAGGATATGATTTGTTTTTTCAAAATCAAAAGTTTATTGTATGGAGACCCCCTTTAATTTTTTACTTTATTTTATTTTTATTATCTGTTGTTATAGCGGCAATAGAAATACACAACCGTATTACCGTTCATGAGCATCACGCACAATGGTCCACTTGAAGGATTAAGTGCGGAAACCAAACCCAATAACATAGAACATAGAACCGTTCATGAGATACAGCCCGCTAACAAACAGACGGACGAACGGACGGGACAGGGAAGGCTTAGTAATAGAGTTCCGTTTGGCACCCACGAGTACGGAACCCTAAAAAGCCATTGTGTCTCGATCGCGTAGATTTGCGTTTCCGGCAGTCGAGTGGCTAAAATTGATTTGGAATTAAATGTGATATTTTCATGAATAGACATTCTGATTTTAGTGCAAGATTTTAGCTGTAAATGGGTAAATATACTATCCTATGGTACCTACCCTATTACTTTCACAAAAGCTCATACGTAACCTAGTTCGTTAGTGTTGCCCTAATAATACTGAAACGTTCTGTTTTTTGAAAGACTATCATTATTAAAATTTACGAGAAGAAATACGTTTTCAATCAAAATAGAGAACCGGCGTAATAAATATTTGCATTAAACATTTTTACGGTCGCAAATTAATTTAGTAGGTACACTATGATCTCTTGTAAGATAGTGATCAAAGATCCTAACTCAAATTATACGTAATTTTATCGGTCTATTTATTTTAAGACTTTTGATGACTATGACTACCTAGGTGTTCAAGTTTACTGAAAACTACTTTCCTAGCACATTATTTTTTTAAAGTACTTAATGTAAAAAATTAATTAAATTTCCGTTTTAATTACGTCTTGTGTGCGAAAACACTGTTTTATGCCTACCCACCACTCAATTTTAATTTAGTCATAACAAAGACGCCATAAAAATCATTTTAACGTGAAAATCTTAAACTAAAAATCATTTTTCATATTTTGTTAAGAAATAAGTTCTTATGCGGTTCATAAACCTCCGAATGTGGATAAATAATTGTTTTTGGTAAGATGGTGCGTATATTAAAATAAAAAATACTTCCACGAAAAGCATAATTTGAAAAATCGAATGCATCAATAAAATTCAAAATTGCGTGCCGTTCCGTAACCAGCGAAAAAGGAAAGAAATATCCTAGACAGCAAAGCGTCGATAATTAGTTTCCTATTTATAAATCAGTAAGGTGTTCCACTGCGAAACTCGGTAGGTATCGTGGATCGACCTAGAAAACGGGAAATACCTCTGTTTCCCGCGAACAAGAACACAAAAAGGCCTAATGACCGAGCGATGTCAATCACATTAATTGACAGTGTCTGGGCAAGAAGCTATTTTCGTTTACTTCGTGAATGCCGCAACAAGAAAAATCCCTAGCAAGAAATTAAAAGCGTGGAAAAGAAAATTTAAACTCCGCACCGACCTACCGGACCTACAATTTTTTTTTTTATTTAATCATGTGTCAACAAAACGTAACCTCAAAACTAGAAATCAACAACGTAACGTGATCATGACAAGACGCGTAAACTAAATGTAGTAACAGTCAACAAATAATCATTATCAATAATCGGATGATTACAGGAACTATTACAAAAGCGTTTCGTGACTGAAACACGAACATGGAACGGGAAATGTACAAAACACGGCCATTTTCGTCAGGTCTACGTAGATAGAGGTTTGACAATTATTGTGTACATAAATATTGTTACTCACCCTTTCGACGTCCAGGTCGGTCCCTGTACACAGTCTCTTGCCACCACTACCGTTGTAAGCCATCGTGCACCACAAAACAAAACACAAATCACACCGAAACGCGTTTTGTTGGAAACGAAACCGGCAGTACCTCCTTTTACGGCGGCCGCGAGCAGACTGATTGAACGAATGAAATATATTGAGTCGGGAACGAATGAGGAGCGGGACGCGCACATAGCGGATTGCCATATATAAACTATCACTACTGAATTAGTAGATTTAACTAAATATTAATATTTTACGCAGAACTTTTCAATAATTATAATTAATAAATAGTTATGTAAATAAACAAAAGTAAACGAAAACCTTTAATTAATTAACTGCTTTTGAATGATTTTGGAACGTGGGTAATTAAATAGACGGTAGCTTTTTGGAATAATTACGTAGGTAATGTTAAAAAATCCATCAAAAGGTCGTTCAACTGCGAAACGAACGTCATTCATTGTTATCAATTTATCATCAATCAATGTGATGTGAAGTGTTTCCACTTCCACAGAGCATGTAACTTTATGAGATTCTAAACTAAATTGCAATAACAAATAATCACACAATGAGTGAAAACGAGGAAGAGGAGGAAATAAAAATCGAATATTTTGAGTCTTTCGACACCGATCCTTTGTGTGAAAATAGTGGAAAACCTACATGTGCCACAAAAGATTACCTAACATCAAAATTAAATATTTGTGATGAAAATATAAATGAACGGGTAAGTAATAGTAAAAACCATAAAAAAGATATAAAAATATCGTATGTATAATTGTATTATAAACTGTAATTGTTAGTCACGATTTCAGTGATGCTGTGCAGTAAGTATCAAGAAATTCTTTTTGGCATTTAGCCAGACAGTCTTCATCACCTTTGTCCTACATGTACAGGAAAAAAATTATCTTCAAAAACAAAGTTTTAAATTTACGCACTAAGGCAAACATTCTTTACTGATTTATTTTTACTTTTTATTTATAAACTAATAGTTTATTGAGTAGGCTGTCTGTTACTATTTTTATCTCCTGTCTCGGCCTTCTGTGGGTTACTGTTTCCATGTATCATCCCACTGCTGGGTCTAAGGCCTCTCCCCATGATTCCAGTGCTTGCAATCCAGGGCTTGTGGACCACTGGTTGATTGTTTTGTTCAGTTAGTCCTGCCATCTTCTCAGGGGCCTGCCGCAACACCTTCTAACTGTCTCCGCATAATGACTATTTAGTATTTTGGCTCACAGATCATTGGGCATGAGGCGTTTGTGAGCAGCTCAGTCCTACTTTAACATTTTGCATCTTTGAGTAATGTCAGTAATCTGTTTTCTTCTCTGAATGTTGTATTAAAATTGTTCAAGGTTTGAGAGACATCAACCAATCAATGCAGTCTTGAGTCCCTATTGGAGTGATGAATACTTAAAAAAGGTGTATATACAAGACATACAATATATATTTGGAAGAGGGACTCTCTGCTGCCCTTGGCAGATTGACTTCAAAATAAATACATTTACTACACTTAATTTGAACTGAATGTCTTTGCTCATTAATTACTGTAAAATATGTAGTGCACAGGGGACAGATAAAACATTTCTAAGAATCTTTATTCTGGAGATGTTGTGCAGGTTTCTAATCCATTATTTATGTCTGTCTCCAGGACATAAATGATGATAGTGAGATCTTGGAAAATCAAGAAATTGTTGTTCATATTTTTTCATAATTATAATTCTTTAGTCTTTCTACATTGTTCTCACATGTATATTTTCAAGATGAATGATGTAACCAATATTTTGATGTTGCTTGTGTCGACACCCTCGCGCCATCCCATCTTCTTAGCACGGCGGGTTGTGCTGGGGCGGCTGCTGCAGGATCAGAAAACCTCAAACGGTGCAAATATAGCAACGTTATTGGGAGCTATATGTTTGAGCCCTTTGGGGTTGAAACTCTAGGGCCTTGGGGTCCAAGTGCTCATTGAGTAATTCGGGACATCACCAAGCCGTTGGTTGACTCTTCACCAGAGGGCTGGCCTATTTTTAGCCCAAAGAATCAGCATTGCCATCCATCGTGGCAATGCTGCCAGTCTTTTGGAGACTTTTTCCATTGACAGCGATGCGGACGTATTTTTTGATGCCCTATGAGCTCTTCACTTTTTTTTATTTTTATGTTTTTATTTACTTGTACATATATATATATATATATATTAGTGTTAGCTTGTACATATAGTCTAGTTACTGTTTGAAATAAATAAGTTTGATTTAAAAGAGTGTCCTTGGAGTTTCTTGCCCATTCTTCTCCATAGGATCCTATTATGCTTTGGAATGGTCAACTAGCTTCATCCTTCTGACTGACCGGCCCCTTGACAATTCAAAAGTGCCTGTAATTGGTTTATTTGAAAAAAATGCTTGAGTGAAACATTGTTATTCCTGCTTTTTCAGGATTCAGAAAATGAAGAAACTTGGTACAAATCTGTGGATAAACTAGGAAGATATCTTTGCAAATTCTGTGATAACTCATACTCTACTATACAGACAGTACGCCACCATGTAAAGAACAAACATTTTGATGATTATAACCGCATAAAAGGCAACTCTAAAGACAAAATTAGAAGAAGAAAACTAAAATGCCATATTTGTAAGAAAAGGTTTAAAAATACCAACATTTTGCAAGAGCACATACAAATTCACGGAATTAATGAAATACATAAATCTTGCTTCATATGTCAGGCAACATTTGATACAGATACCGAATTGTTAACTCATATATCGAATAAACATGAATCGGTGAAAAGTAAGCTACATTATTGCTTCACATGCGGTTACAGTACATCAAAATTATCACATTTCAAACAGCATGAGAAAACACACTCATGCGATAATCAGATAAGATGTTCTTACTGTGAATATACAACATATCATCCACCAAATTTGAAGATACATGAACGGACACATACAAATGATAAGCCGTATATATGTACGTTCAAAGGTTGTGAGTACCGATGTGCAGCTAAGTCAGGGTTGTCCAGTCATTGGCTAAAACATGAGAAGATGAAGAATATGATTTATTGTGATAAGTGCAGCTACAGTACGGTTTATAAACAGAGTTTGAAGAAACATCTGGATAGTCATAGAAGAAACAGTGTGAGGACTAGGTTTTAAGGTTTTTTCTTTTTACACAATCAGTATTACATATGGGTGAAACCGCGAAAAATTGTACAGTAACATTCATGACATCAAAACACGTTACGTACAGACGCCAGCACATCAAGCTACTACAATCTGTCAGATTTCTTTAACACATTCTCTGCTGATTTCTTTATGCAAACGCTTCTTTATGCTACACCCTTACCGACCCTTTTTTTTTACGATGTTTTCGAAACAATAGAGATGCACAACGAACACACATGTGCGCCGCGCCGCACTCGAAGAAAGTTATGAAAACGCGCATGTGTGTCTGCCGCACCGAATGTGTTAATAGATTTTCGACTTTATTGCGAAGGCATTAGGTTCAAGGTTGATTGGGAAAACCTGACAGTTTCGGGTAGGTTGACCTGCTGGCGTCTGTACATGAACACTATGGAAATACTGCTTCACGACGTCAGGAGTCTCGTACTCCGAGTGGATGCGGTCCATCTGGGCCTCTTCCGCCACAGGAGTGACTGGACGAGCATCTCTCGAGCTTTGTACGAGCTCGAGCATGAGCCAAAAAGCTTAGCTTGGTCATGACTGTAACGTAAAACATTTTGTAACAATAAACAGTGCATTTTTTATAACTTACCTACTAGCTTCTGCCCGCGACTTCATCTGCGTGAAATTGCCCTTCTTGTTCCCGTGACCCCCCCGTCGCATCGCATCGCATCGCCTGCTCGCGCTTTTACTTCGTTGTCGCGTAGCATTCTTTCTGACTTTTTTTTTTTTTTTTTGCTTGGTCTCTAATGGTTCTAGCCTGATATTAAATAGCCTTCCTCAAGATTAAAGATTTGAGATCGGTTTCTAATAATCTGTACCCCGAGCCCCAAGATACAGACTAACTGTCTAGTTTGGGGCTCACTAGTAAATAATAATTTGCAACCTAGATATAGGTAATTTTTTAAGATACATTATCGTCTCAACTTATTAATAATCTATAAACCTGCTTACTACTACTTATTACCTGGACATTAAAACATTTCTATTTCTATAAATATGCAATAAAGATTTGAATTGAAGAATTGGGCTTGTAATTTTTCAAATCCTACTGGTAATTCCAGAGATTAGCACGTTCAAACATACAAACCAAAAAAAAAAAAACATCCTTCAGCTTTATTATTATTATACAGGATGTAGCGTAATTAATGGATAACCTTGTATCTGCGGGTGGGGGACCCCAAATATAAAAATTGTCAAACCCTGGAGTCCATGGGTATGCGCAATTTTTATTTTTTAAATTACCACCTTTGGACGAAGTGTCCAAAGGTCGACCACCGTGTTCACAAATGAAGGAATTTTTAGTATCTGATTTCTGCATAATATTCTTAAATAAACGTGGTATAAGGTGTATATTACAGTTTTAGAGTACTTCATGTGTTTTTTTTATTATCTTAAAGTGAAAAAATTGTGTTTCTGTAAATAATTTCTTTCCTAAGTTTGAGTTTGTCTGTTGTAAAAAAATGTATGGAAACCTAGCTGCCCATATTTTTTTAAACTTGTCCCCTTAATGCAGATACCAAAATGGTAGGTAAGTATATCAATATTCCATAATTATCTTTGAAAAGAAACACAATTTTGACCTTAAGATTAAAAAAAAAAAAAACACACTTGGTACTCTAAAACTGCAATACACATCTTCTAGCACGTCCATTTAAAAATATTATGCAGAAATCAGATAGTGAAAAATCCTTCATTTGTGAACAATGACCAAAGGTGGCAATGATTCCAAAAATAATTTAAAAAAAAATAGCGCATACCCACCGATTGGGTTTGACAATTTTTTTACATTATAGGGCTTGTAGTCCCGCACCCGCACATACAGTGATACAGGGTTATTCATTAATTAGGTACGCTACACTGTATAGATTGCTGATAGCTATGGACTGCGAAGTAGCTTTTATTCTTTTGTGTAATAGTAAACCTGTATAAACACACATAATAGTGAGACAGAATAGTATATTCTCTCTCACTATTATGTGTGTTTATACAGGGTACATACTAACCTTGTATGTATATTCTGTCTGAATGTGTTTGATTACAAGCTCCTGTAATCAAACACTTTTTCTATTCTATTTTTCTCTATGGTAACGCTGCCGATGTACGAGTATACAATTCTGCCAATAGCACCGATTCCCTAGTTCGCAAACTAGACTAATTTTAAGTTCAGTGCATCTTATTCTTTCTATTTCATTAAGAAAAGGACAAGATAAATATTAGTTTAGTCCTGTCAAATTAGTCAGCGCCTTGCGTAAATTGACGTATTTTTAGTACCCAATTTTTTGATCACGTCAAAACTTTCTATGGAGTACCTATCTTAATTTAACAGGACTAAACTAATATTTATCGTCTGCCCTTTTCTTAATGAAATAGAAAGAAAAAGATGCACTGAACTTAAATTAAGTTTAGTTTGTGAACAAGGGAATCGGCGCCAATGGTGCCGATTCTGTTGTATGTAGGTATGTAGGTACACAAATTAAACTTAATTTAGGCTATTGCTAACTTTTTCTCTCTAATAAAACTAGAAAGAGACGGACGTAAATTAGAGCTGTTAAATTTTGTTGGAACTAATATTTCTATACAAATTCATACGACACGTAAGACGACATATAAGATTATAAGAAAGCGGTCTTGACGTCAAAAGTCACGAAGTCATAATGTTTAGATGCGGCAATAGCTAGCAACGTCTTTAGTGCAAACTGACTTACGACTGGTCTGTATATTTCTTCGAAATCCAGAATTCCTTTCTGTTCGCAGCCACGTACAACTAATCTAGCCTTATACGTTCCGTCATCTTTAATCTGAAATACCCATTTATTGGATAGAATTTTGTGTCCTTGAGCTTCCGACTTGTCAACAATTTTCCAAGTGTTGTTCTTATCGAGTGATTCCTTTTCAGATCGTATTGCCTTCTCTCAATTTTCCTTGTCCATGCCTGTCACAGCTTCTTTGTATGTAAGCAAAGAACAGTCATTTTTATTTTCAGACACGCGCATAGTTACGCAACCACTTATAGCTCATAATCTTTGGTCCATCCTGGTTTCCTCACTTCTCTTTGTGGTCTTCCACTTGAAGTGGAAGATGGTGATTAAATTTGCTCCTGGTTAACGTCGGGCTGGAAAAATGAGTCAGAAGAAGTAGACTGTGTTCCTGAAAAGTTAAAATTTTATTAGAGGTTTTATGCGTAAAATCTATATATATTTGTTCAGTTTCAGGTTCCAGTTTAAAGTCATTATTTTCTTCAGCAGTTTTTTTTGTTGTAGTGCATCTTATCAATTATTCGTACATCTCAGCTGATAATAATGACATTCTTCTCCGGAATATATATTCTGAACCCTTTTACATTTCTTGCATATCCTATAAATACGTCTTCCACAGCTTTGGCTGTCAACTTCCCTCTTCGGTTTTTGTTTAGCATAAAAGCTTTGAGTCCGAATACGTGTAAGCGATTTCCTGATGGAATTCTTCTTACCCACTTATCATAGGGTGAGATTCCTTGTAGAGCTCTTGCTAGGCTTCTGTTTATCAGATAGTTGGCAGTATTCACCGCCTCTACCCAAAGATATGGTGGGACGTTGGAATCTATCATTAAGCATCTTGCTTTATCCATCAATGATCTGTTTTTTCTCTCACTGCAACCATTCTGTTGAGCGGTGTAGGGTGCGGTTAACCTTCGGTTTATGCCAAAGTGTTTAAGTAGATTGTCAAACTCTTTTGACCTGTATTCGCCTCCATTGTCAGATTGGAAATTCTGTATTTCCTTCTTATTAAATAGGTCAACATTATTCTTGTACTCCTTGAATCTTTCGATTACTTCACTCTTTTCCTTCATGAAATATACACAGCAGTATCTTGTGTAATCGTCTATGAATGTGAGTAATATTTTGATCCCGCTAATGATGTATATTCAAAAGGACCGCAGACATCGCTGTGAATTATTTGCAGAGGCTCGATAGACATAATTTCTCCATGACTTTGAAATGGCAGAGTGGACATTTTCCTTTAATGCAGGTTTCACATGTTTCAAGTGTTTTTTCTTTGTTTAGTCTTCTCATCATTTCATTCTTCAGCATTAGCTTCAGGTCTCTTTTAGTGGCTCTTCGAATTCAAAGTAGTATAATCCGTTTATTCTTTTTGCTTCCATCACGACACTTCCATTTTTTATTACGCTGTCTTGGTTTTTTTCAAATAAAACCTTAAAACCCTTATCAGTTATTTTGCTAACTGAAATTAAGTTATTTGCCAAGTCTGGTACGTATAGTATAGTAGCATCATCTAGATCATATTTGCAGTCGTCGGTGTAGAATGTGACTTTCCCTTTTCCTTGAACTTCTGCAGTACCTATGCTTCTCCGAAGCCAATCTTAGCGTATCTGACGCTGGGGTCAATTCTAAGAATAAGTCTTCTTCACCTGTCATATTCTTGGATGTTTTCTTTGACTAGCAATCCTGTGTAAAATGCCCTTTTTTGTTACAGGTTTCTCACCATAATCCCTTTTTCTTCGGTTTGATATTAAAAGCCTCTGAAGTCTGAGGTTCATTTTGTCTTCTTGCTTCATATTCTTCTACTATTTTTACTTTTAGGACTTCTGGATTAGGCAGGACATCTCTCGACTCAATAGCTGTTCTAAAGCTGTCAAAGATAGTAGGCAAACTGTACAACATCATTCCGCTTACCAGTCCATGATGAATTTTGACATCCATGTCTTCAAGTTTAACCAGTTGCTTTAGCAGTGTAGCTTTTCTTGCTGGTCCTGAACTTTGATTAACTGACTTCAATATATCCCATACCTCCTTGGCCGTTTTACAGCCTTTGATTTGTTTGAGTTCAGGTGGAGATATGAGTAACAAAAGCTCTGAACTTGCCTTCAAGTCCTCCTTCTGGAAAGTACTTTTTTCAACGGCAGTCGCAGTCGCCGCTAATGTTTTCTTGCCACTTGCGTACTCCGATAAATCATTTTTAATGAAAATCGTCTGTGCAGAGTAAGTAGTTAGTTTCATTCAAAATTCCGTTCAAGGTTGAAGCAACAACTCAATGAATGTGTGCATATGCGGCACGTAATTACGTTCACCGACACGCACACAAGCAAACGAGTAATGTTGCAAGTAAATGACATTGTCCCCTGGCACGATGGGGTTGGCATATCTGTCTAGATAAAAACCCCAAAACAAAGAGGAAAAAAAAAAAGACATTGTCCCCAAAAAGTGGGAAAAATGGAACGGTTCCAATTTTGCCAACCTTGCATAGACAGAATTATTATTTAAGTTCCGTTTAGAATGATTTAATTTGTTTATTTTATTTATTTATACATTGCACCATGTAGGTATATTTGGCAAATAAGAATACCTACTTATATGTGAATTGGGATTATAGGCAGTACATAATTATAATAAAAAAAATGGGGTAAAATATTTTTCTATGCCTAGCTACATTTTCATTGTAATGGCGTCTGTCAAATATACGATTTATTATTGTTTTGATGAATGTTTTAAACAAAAATATAAGATGCTAGGCAGTACTTAGCCGTGAAATGAGATCTTTAAATGTTTATGATTATTATGTGATGAGTTGTGACACCCTTTCACTACACAGTACGTAATTTTTTTGCGAAATTGCGGGAGCTCTTCACAGTAATACTTGTTCCTAAGTACTGACTGACTGACGCGCCGAAAGTCGTATTTAGCCTTAAAGGGCTAACTTGAAATGGCTTCACTTTTCGTGCGACTACTGCGGTTCGAAGCCTATTAATTCTATGCGTCTGTGCATGTAAACACCAAGTATCGTAGTTCGATTTTGTCAACGGTTCGATGCTTCGAAAATTTGAGCTCATTTTGTTTTTCTCACTATTCCACTTTTATGTTTTTTATTTCACCTCTTCCATTTGCCAACCACACTCTGCTACCACTGATAGGGAAAATTGGATGGTGGCAATCATGATCTGGAGAGCAATCCTAACTAATATTATTAATGCGAAAGTAAGTTTGTTTGTTTGTTACCTTTTCACGCCTAAACCACTGAACCGATCATCCTGCAATTTTGCTTATACGTTGTCAGGTGTACAGAAACAGACATAGATTTCCTTTCATACCGAAAAGAAGTACTGTTCCCAACGAAAAACACAATAACGTTCTTATGATAATAGATGTCGCCACGTGTCTTTCGAATCACGATGGAATTAAATTATTCTAGAAACTAGTAGTGTTGTTTTTTTACCGTAGTACATTTTGTAGCTAGAGTGTCGATACACCGGTTTTTCATCCTCCTAATATTATAAATGCGAAAGTGTGTCTGTTTGTTACGCTTTCACGCTAAAACGGCCGAGGGAATTGGGATAAAATTTGGCACATGGGTAGACCATAACCTGGAGAAGGACATAGGCTACTAATCATTCTGAATCGCAGACGAAGTCGCGGGCTACAGCTTATAATGAAACAGTGAATTTGTGTATATTTTACTTCAGTGAAATAACAAAACTATTTTTTTTAAAGAATATGTCACTTTAAACAAATTGTTCATATTCCAAATATGACCCTATGGTCATGAATCTATATAACATTAGTTGCATGAGGTCAGTATCATATCTTCCAACACTGATGATTCGGCTCCGAACGTGTGGCGTGGCTATGGGGTTTAGATCCAGGGTAACATAAGTTTTTCGGCAATCGCTTCTATATTGCTAAGCTAATTGTGATTCTGCAGCCGCTCCGGTAGTTAAATAAAAAACGATAAAAAATAAACACAATAGAAATAATGTAGGTATTTAATAGTTTTGGAGAGCTCTGCCACGCTTCACCTTACATTTTGAACGACTTCAAAAAAAAAAGGAGGACACGTATGTATGTAATTATTGGAACTGCAATATATTCACATTCACATATGATAATCTATTAGGGCTTCCAAACAAATATACAAACTTTTATAGATGTAGTACATACATACATACATATATTTGTCTAAGCATTTCTCCGAAACTATTAATCGGATCGTGACTATTATTTTTTTGTTGGCTTACATTTACTTCAACTTAGGGCACAGTGAAAGTTTCATCAAAATCGGTTCAGTAGTTTTCAAATATAATGGACTAATACGTGTAAGTGTGACGGCCTGGCTTATTGATACGAGCTACGGGTGTGGTGTCAAAGGGAAAACATCTCAAAACCTTGGTCAAATTATAGTGCGATATTTATAACAAAACTATTACTTAACTACCTATTTATTACAAACAAATATTCCAGTTTTTACTAAAAACTAAAAATTACGAAATAAAAAATAATTAAAACAAAAAATTAATCGACTTCAAAAAGAAACAACTCAAAATTATGAAATAACTAAATTAAAGTACCTAAGTTAAATTTCGGAAGTCGGTGGCAAAAAACTAAAATACAGATCCCAAGACACCGACTTCCGAAATTAAAAAGTTATTTCATAATTTTGAGTTAATTTCTTTTTGAAGTTGATTAATTTTATTTTTCTTTGTAATTTGAACTTCAGAGATTACCCTTTACAAACAAATTATCAATGTAACCTCTCTAAAATATTCGTTTAGATTTAGATGATTATTTTGTGTATTGGAAAAATATCACCAAGATGACGATGTTTATAAGACTGATTTAATTTAATTTATTTAAGGATTACCAACGAGATAGGTTACAATTATCTTTTCTATTATCATAAAGATTTAAATAAAATATTCTTAAGTAATAATAATTGTTTTATTTGTATACAACTTTTGTACATTTCATTAAAACAAATTGATAACAAATACTTAACTAAACTATTTACACTGTACTTCAAGAAGATCTATGATTATATTCTAATGTACTGCTTTTTAAACTATGAACTAAATTAAAAAGAAAATATAATTAAGCAATCCTGTATTCTCTTGGTGAGTAAATATATCATGAAACTAATATAGTTTCATGATATATTTACTCACCTAATAAAAATCTAATATTTTGCTGTTCATAATTATTGAATTCTTGAACATTTTTTTCAATTAATGCTATCAGATCCCCCCATTCCTTTGGCCGCATTTCCAAATGCGAGAAAACTTGAAGAACTGTCCCGAATGCCTCTTGTTTCAATAACAACTTGCATGATTTATCCCAGGTTCGCACGGGCGATTTAATTTCGCGTACTTACTGGATTTTCAACGCACTGCTAAGCCGAGAGTTGAAAATCCAACGGTGTTTTTTGGACGCGCTGGGGTGTACTCTGTTGGACTCCCAATGCTCGGCTCAATACCGAGAGTTGAAAATCCAGAGCGCCATAAAAAACGAACCTGGGCTAAATTGCATAGTAAAGGAATATGTGTATATGTGTCGTAGGGAAATGAGGATACCAGGAATTTCACGAAATCCCTAGGGTTAGGTACCACAAAATCACGGTAGATGTCGTATATTCTTGTGTATTACGTCTTCTCACTAAAAATGTTGTGTGATAAAATACTAATATAATTTCAGTGATGTGTCGTTTCACTAAATTAGATCAAGTAAAATGTCTAAAAACTGGACACTAGAAGAAGGGCAGTCGTGGCGCTAAATCACGTAATAAGTAGGTAGCAATATTACTGTGAAACTAAATATGATATAATAAGTATTGGTCAGTCAAAAGTTTTGATTCTGAAAATACAATCTTAATCAGATAAGTACAATTGTTGAAATTATTTCAACTGAAAACTAATATCGTGTTCTCACAGAGTACTATGAATCAACCGGACATGGCGGTCGAGACGAAATGTTATTTTCTTTTAAATCAAAATATTTTATACCAACCCAAGCTGTCTGTAACTATATTCATAAAACTTTGTGATGTTGTTCATCCAAAAAAACTTTTCCTAAAAAAGGTATCGTGATTCGCCCAATTACTTCCAAGTGAACAACTCGAGAGTGAGTGGTCTGAACTCGGGGACAAGTTGATTAAATAGACATTCAATCCATTTATAAACGACTTAAAAAAACAGTTACTTACAATTAGTGTTAGTCGAACCACTCATACATTTTGAAGTCGGTTAAATTTTTTAAAAATTACTTTTGCTTCTTATTTTTGTTATAAACGAATTCACATAATAGAAAAAGGTAAGATATCATCGTCAGAATATGTTTAGTAGATGGAAACTTTAATGTTAGTTCATTTGTGATTAAGTAATAACAGCCGTGGCTCGTGGCTAAGTAATAACAGCCGCACGGGTCGATACATCAGGTTAAGCTACGCTTGCCGGGGTTGGTCTGTGGATGGGTGACCATCTTTTCATACCGAGATTCCTCCGTGCCTCGGAAAGCACGTTAAGCCGTTGGTCCCGGCTGTCATTCGTGGATCTTTGACAGTCGTTACGGGTCGTCAGAAGCCCGAAAGCCTGACAACCAGTCTTACCAAGGGGTATCGTATTACCCAGTAACTGGGTTGTGGAGGTCAGATAGGCAGTCGCTCCATGTGAAATACTGGTATTCAGCTGCATCCGGTTAGACTGGAAGCCGACCCCGACATACCTAGTTGGGAAAAGGCTAGGCAGATTGATTTATAATTTGTGATTTTGTTTTATTATTTTTCCATCAACACTTCTCATTTTACGAAATTTAGTTCAGTGAAACGACTTACCACTGACATTATATTAGCATTTTATAACACTAAACTAAACATTTTTGGTATGAAAACGAAATAAACAAGACTAATCGACATCTATCGTGATTTCGTGGTATCGCTAGGGATTTCGTGAAATCTCTAGGGATTTCGTGAAATCCCTGGTATCTTCATTTCATTGCGACATATGTATATGAATACGTCTTTCAAGCAACCTTTGTAAAATCTGAAGTTTTCTTGCATTTGAAAACGAGGTCTTTTACCTTCATACCACAGAGCACGTAGACGGCATTGTCAAGCATTGTCAACACTTTCCATATCTCTACAAACCACGCGTGTTACCGATGTGTGTATACCCAGCAGGACCCTACGTTTAATCCGATTGAAAGCTAAAGTTTAACTTGCGTAGTATTTAGTACCTTCCGAATCGTATAATTAAAAAAATAGTACAGACGCCAGCAGGTCAACCTACCCGAAACTGTCAGATTTTCCCAATCAACCTTGAACCTAATGCTTTAGCAATAAAGTCGAAAATCTATTAAAGAAATCTGACAGATTGTAGTAGCTTGATGTGCTGGCGTCTGTACCTTAATTGCTACAGCGAAATGTTAAATTATTTTTCAGCTGGACCCTCCGCTGTTTGAAGGTCTTCAGACTAATGTTATAGCGTTGTATTAGTACCTTAAAAATACCTTAGTTTTATTTTAAAATAATTATTATTTTAGGAGGAATGCACTGCAAAACTTTTATCAAGCCATTTTGTTTCGATGCTTTCAGCACAGACAGTCATATTTCTTATCAGCATATTATTAGTACTTTTCAAATAACCTTACATTTAATTCAAATAGTGTGTATTTTAGCAGAAAATTTGTATTAACACTGTTAGTACTTTTTCAGCGAACATACGTTTAGTTTGGCTGATGTATGAGCTTTCACAGCTTTTAGTAGGTATGGTGGTGTTAATCAAAGAGAATTTTATTCATTTAAATCAGTCTATTTAGATGTATTTATTTGTATGTACAGACGCCAGCATATCAAGCTACCCGAAACTGTCAAAATTTCCCAATCGACCTTGTACCTAATTCTTTAGCAATAAAGTTGAAAATCAAAGAAATTTGACAGATTGTAGTAGCTTGATGCACTGGTACCTGTAATAAAAATCTGTTAGAAATAATAATAAACCAAATCAAATCAATATCCTGTATTTCAATACTTATTAAGAATTACATAATTTAATCTGGAATCTCCTTTTAAGCAGAGGTCTACTTGTGTTAGGAGAATTCCGCTCTTCATTCGTCATTGTAACTCGGTTATTAATGCAAGATGCATACCTACTATGCAATATCGACATTAAACCGGGAACTTTTTAGCATCTACCTTCAATTTCAATATTATTTACGAGCCACAAAAATAATAGTAGGTATCTTTGAAAAGATTTAATCTTAAGACCGTCGTCTTGATAAAAGTTTTAAAACAAATTGTCTAAACAAAATACAAACTATTTTAATTAAATGTAAGGTTATTTGAAATGTACTAATAAAATGCTAATAAGAAATATGACTGATGAGGGTCCTGCTGGCTTGATAAAAGTTTTGTAGGTGCATTCCTCCTAAAATAATTATTATTTTAAAACAAAACGAAGGTACTAATACACCGCTATACGGGACCATATAAGATTGGTCTGAAGACCTTCAAACAGCCGAGGGTACAGCTGAAAAATAATGTAAGATTTCGCTGTAGCAATTAAGGTACATTTTTTTTTACTTATACGATTCGGAAGGTACTAAACACTACGCGCGTTAAACTTTAGCTTTCAATCGGATTAAACGTACGGTCCTGACATGTGTCATCGCTTACTCCGTTTACTCGCACTACGACACAAATGACGTATTTATAGAAACTTAGCCCACGTGCGGACGGACGTAAAATATCGCGGCGGGATTTTACCGCGCACTGCATTTTCAGCTCTCGGTGTTGAGCCGAGCGTTGAGAATACAACACGAATAAAAAAAAATCGCCAGTGCGAACCTGGGCTGCCGGCTTTGATGACGGTCCGTGACAGGAGTTGTGCGCTCAATGCACTTTCAGCGTCACGAATTTTATTAGTACTGCGCGACGATTCCGTGCTCTGTGCTTTACATTAATAAATTATTCTTTCTGCTACCATTTCCAAAAACCAAAATTTTGGGTAATAATATCTATTTGCACTGTGCAAGATACTAATTCGAAACCATTCATTCACTTATGGAAAGAAAAAGTAGATAAACCAAACTATTTCTACACTACAGCAGCAATTAAAACTACGACTCCAAAACAATGTTTTGCTATCACACAATTTTCAGTGCCTTTTAGAAGAGGTGCTGGTCAGATTTTGTTCATAAATGAGCCTAAAACGTAAAATCTGGTCACAACTCAGTGTGGTTTTGGTTTATGTCCATCTACGTAGAAGTTTCTCGTTGCTTTCGGTAGTTCTACTTCCAACCCCTCCATTTCGTTGGTGAGGGTTATTTGACATCCTGAAAATGTACAATTATATAATTAAACACTATAATATTTTAGTATAACTAAAATATCGTCAGGTCGTCAGAAGCCCGAATGTCTGAAATCAATCAATCAAATCAATCAAAAGTCATTTATTCAAACTAGGCTGAGAATCAGCACTTTTTGAACGTCAAAATTGCATAAGACAGTCCCCCAAAACGCCCGCCCTTCACCACTTCCTAGTGCTTTAGCTGGGGAGAAGAAGTGGCGCAACAAACTCCCCAGCAGCACAGCTGTCTGTTCAGTTAAAAAAAAAAATGATTCTATATAACACTGCGCATAATAATTTAGGTACATTACGCAATACAAAACATTAAATTAAATTATTTGCTATAAGTAAGCTAGCACACGCCAATATACCAAAAAAAAAAAATCGAAAACTATACTCAAGCAGAAACAAAATACAAAACTAAAAACGTAAGCAGAACTTTATACCCAAAATGAAAACCAGTCTTACCAAAGGGTATTGACTGCGTATCTGACCTCCACAACCCAGTTACTACTGGGCTGTGGAGGTCAGATAGGCAGTCGCTCCATGTAAAATATTGGTATTCAGCTGCATCCGGTTAAGACTGGAAGCTGACCCCAACATAGTTGGGAAAAGGCTAGGCAGATGATGATGACTTTAGTCTATCTAGAAAATGAGGATGCAAAAATCCTGATAGAAGTTAAGATTTCTACCTGGCAGTTTACCTAATTCCATTAAAAATTGCTACCTACGTTATTATTATTACATAGAAATTGAGAAATGATTGCATTATTATCATAATGCTTCGCATACAACATTAAACTGGCGTGAGTTTAATGTTGTATGTTTATACAGTTTGTTAACCAACAGAGGGCGTTCCCGTTAACCCGCAATAGTATAGCATCCATACATGCTAAAAAAAATATTACCATTCGAAAACAAAATGGTTTTTATTTTTTTTAATATTAAAATATTCACTAAAAATGTTAAATTGATACGTAAAAGAAACACTCTGTACACGCGTACTTGAAGGACGGAAACATCGCAATTTAGTTTTTATTTTTAGTGAATATTTTTATATTTTTTTGAATATTTTAGTGAATATTTTAATATTAAAAAAAAATAAAAACCATTTTGTTTTCGAATGGTAATATTTTTTTTAGCATGTATGGATGCTATACTATTGCGGGTTAACGGGAACGCCCTCTGTTGGTTAACATACTGTATATTTTCCCAAATGGGTAGTCAGAAATCAGAAATGAAATGATTTGACCGTAATCTTCTTCTAATAACCCAACTACAGCATAGGAGGGTTATACACGTTTTTTTAACATGCTGCGGGAAAGTACTGACTTTTTCAAATAATGCGATACGACAGTAAAATTGTGCCCCTACAAGTTACGACCACAGCTATATCCGTAGCGCCATATAGCAATACTAAAGAATTATATATGAAGACAGTACTTTCACAGCTGTAAAATCTTCATAGACCGACCACGGGCATTACCGTAGTGTGCGTGTGAGGTCTCCCTAGAAAATGCACCCACACCTATATAATATATTCATTGTGTGACTTGTGCATTCAAATACTTCTACACATTATGAGAGACCGTTGTGATATGGCAGTAAAAACGATTTTCCTCCTACATATGACATTTTACCGTATTGCCCATACCTCAGTTGAGAAGAGTTTCAACTTTTATGACGGTGCCCATACTGTCATTTTCAAACATCGAAAAATCTACTGCTAATGCAGTGCATCCCGCAATGTGTTCCCACAAACTTGAACAAATTACAAATGGTGATGTATTTATGTTGCAAACAATCAGGTCTAAGGTCTAATATCTATTTCTAGTTGTTTACACATTATTTGTAGTAAGTAATGAAAACTAAGGAAACTTTCTCATACAAACCTAATCTAGAGTTTTCTTTTAAAAATGGTGCCATATCTAACAGATCATCCTCCTTTTCCTCAGAAGGGGGTAGTTTATCAAAGTAATCTGGTTGTACGTACACATGGCATGTTGTGCAAGCCAGTGAGGCTTCACAGGCTCCTGAAAAAGAAAGGAAATGTTTTACAGAACCTATTTAGTACGTCAAGGTTAAGAAATAAACGTTCATTAGCAGTAAGTGAACATCATTTGATTAATCGTACCATCACCTGTTCTACCTAAGTTTGTATTAGTTATGTGCATAACCACAGATTGCAAGAAAATTACATGGGTACAGCTCTTGTCATTAGGAGTCATCATATCAGTGGTGCTAGTGTTCTGGCAGCTTCGTCTATTATTAGCAGGCTTATTTAAACCATATGTCAAACCTCTACTCAGTCGATATTTAAGATTTTTTTAACAGTAAATTAAATAAATTATACAAACCTTCCATAGGAATCTCATGTCTATGTGCCAGATACATTACGTTGTCACCAACTTTGCCTCTTACTTTTATTCTGTTGCCATCTTTGTCGATGTAAGTTATATTTACGCTGAAAACAATAATTAAGCCTTATTAGAGTAATTATAAAGTAATAAAATTAACAGATTTAAGGTATGTAGTAATGTTAAGATAATAAGATACTAATATTTTTAACTTTATTGTCCATTATCAAAGTTTCTTCGAATTCGGCGATATCGTAAGTTTTGTGATAACCGTATTGCATAAAGGCACGTAATTGTAATACTTACACCTCATCTTCCGACTTCGGGTCCTGCCATTCGTATTCCCCATGCCATAAATCTGTAAATAAACGCAATTAAGTTTGTATTCTCACAAATACACCCATGTAAATAGAAGGAGAAAAAAAAGTACTTTTAGTCACGTGAATTCTTCTAACTTGTGATGAAACTGGCGCCTTGAACAGCTTCAATTTGTGCAGAATTAAGTAACGTTTTAAGACAGACTGAAACATTATAAGATTAAATGCACATAGTAGAGAAAAATATTATTTTCGGTATTTTGTTTGGTTATAAAATTATCGCGACTTGAATTACAAAGTTGACATTGACAAATAATTTGGACGGAAAAAATTCACTTTGACAATCAAATGGTTTGGATACGTTCCCTTTAGCCTACTTGTCGTTCCTGATGCCTTTCCCACGAGCGTGTGATTTCACTCACGCCGCTTGCCACCGTGCCATCACCAGCTCGCACGCACCTTCGGAAGCGTGGCACTCGAGGTAACCCGACCAGGGTTATGTATGTTGGTGATGGAATGTCCGCAGGAATCACAGAGCACGGAATCGCTGCGCCGGTAGTGACTACAGCGACGGATGGACGTCACTACACCGTGATGGCATCGGTAATACTAGCTTTTACCAGCGACTTTGCCCGTGTGCATGTCGGAAAATATCCCACGAGAACGTACTACCGGTATAAAAAGTATCCTGTAGGATACTTTTTAATCCAAGTCATAGTCTACCTACCAGTTTGCCAAATTTCATCCAAATCCATTCTACCGTTTTAGCGTGAAAGCGTAAGTAACGAACATTGCACAAATTCGCAAGTTGTGGAGTAAATATAATAAGGATTAATAAAAATGCCTCATTGTGCTGTAAACCTATGGATGTTTTTAGCATTGTTTACTGTTTTTTTGCAAGTTTATTTCTATGTTCTTTATAGAAAAAACGAAAAAAAAAACAGAATTAAAAAATATTGTTATTGTTGAAAATATAGCCAAATTCGTGAAGCAAGGTACACAAATTTTAAAAAACAACTTTTTTTTTTCGGAGACTTAACTTCGATATGACATGTGATACATACGAATACAGTGTATCGACTCCTTTACTCTGGACCACTATTTACGACACACCCTGTAATTAGTGCGTAATCTGCTGTAAATGTGCGCCAAATAAAAAATTTGAGCGCTTTGTCGTTTTGGAAAAAAGCGGAAATAACGATCCGACGACGTTTTCCAACGTTACTGCAGCAGGAAAGTGTCTTCTAGAGTGACATGAGTGGTACGTATAATCTGCTGTAAATGTGCGCCGAAAATATAATTTGTGCGTCTTCAGGTTTACGAGATGTTGCGTTTCCGGCTGGAGTAACGTTTCGCAGAACCGTGTATCTCTAAAACCATTGTATGTGCGCCTGTAAATAAACTCAACGTATTTTTTCTATTTCAATATAATTTACTTAGTCATTTAAGCGGAGCATGTCCCGACACGATTGCAAGTATTATTTTCTTATTTTTCATAACACACGGCCTTATGGTACCTTTTCTACTAAACGTTGAGGCCACATTATGGGCTAATAACTTACATATCATAAGAAATAAAAATAGGAAAATAAATGTTACATCTTATAGTTTACAAAACAGCAATAAAAAAAAATCTATTTTCCTACATATTTTTACGAAACATTTCATATCTCCGAAACTAAAAAGCACAGTTATGGTAGCGTAAACATGATGTAATTCACAGTTGTTGTTATGTCCAATAAATAGTGCTTAATTAGTGCAAAAGTAAAAAAATAGTGCCTCTGTAGTTTAAGAAATAAAGACCAATTTTACTGTGTACGCTGGTATAATGATCAAGCTAGCGTACACATGGCTGTTCTTGAAAACAGTTTATTTTAAAGCAATGAAAACACACAAAAATAGTTCCCAAATAGAGCGCGCGCTATGCAAAATTTCATAATGGTTGTTCTTATAGGAACGTAGATATTGAACAAGACTTTTAAATAATATTTCGACAGGCGTTATAGCACCGTACACCAATTAGTGCTTATAGAAAGCGGACTTTTCTTTTTATATATGCTATATGTATAAATAGTGCGCGAAATTTGGCCCCTGCCAGTACAAATACTTTATGTGAATTCGCAGTGGAGCAATAAAAATAATGTATGTTAAGTTCAATTAACACACAAAAGACATTTCACAACGCATCGAAACCAAACACGTTATGATTTTTTAGTGACTTTTAAATATGTTATTACGCCTTCAAATAGTGCAAGTAAGTTATGAAAAAATGTATGTTTGACTCAAACGCGTACACATCAATTCTATATGTGAACATTTACAGTAGCGCTCAAAATTTTGACAACATAAAATTCGTTAATATGACTTTTAAAATAAAACCCTACGGGCAAATGTCATAAGCATAGTGGAACTGCTATTGTTTAGAAGCGTCAAGTTTTGACTTGTTTGTTTACATTTTACGCCGCCAAACGAACGTGGCCCAACGCGGGCTCAAAAGTATTTTGACATGCATTTAGCTTTTTCATACACGTTACATATTACTAAGTTTTAATTTCTAACTTTTTTTAACTTGTTATTGTTATTTCAATATGCCTAAGTCTAAAGAATATTCGAGTGACTTTAGAAAAGCCGTTATTAATGCACTAAAGCAAGGCCTAAAACAAACAGAAGTTGCTTGTATATATATTCAATGTGTCTCGGCAGCTTGTTAGTGCATGGAATAAAGTGGCAGCTTGTTAGTGCATATAATAAACGAAAGACTGTCGAAAATAAGTCTCGAAGTGGCCGGCCGAAAAAAACTTCTCCTAAAGTCGATCATATTATAAAAAAATTAGCAACAAGTGATATTCGGATGACAGCTGAAATGATACAGCATGAATTAAAAGAAAAATACTATGTAGGTAGACATTCACGTTTCTACGGTCAAAAGACGCTTGAAACTCTTAGGATTATCTCGGTAGATAATAATTATGTGTCAAAAACATTTTTTTTTCAACAGTGTCAAAATACTTTTGAACCATACTTTTCTTAACTTTTTAAAAATTAAACTCTGTTTTGTTGCAAAATGGGCCGATTTCATTACTATTCTGTAGAATACTGAATATCTTTCGAGAAAATAAACTAATGAATTTTATCCTTCATATTTGTTTTTAATTAACCCAATTAATATATTTGTCAAAATACTTTTGAGCGCTACTGTAAGTATTGTAGTAAAATAGTTTATAAAATTTTAGGAAGTAATGTCTTCCAAAAATATAAAAACGATATTACTTTCCAACTACTGACGACATTTTCATGATTTTTTTGGTGTGAACAGCCTATTTTATTATTTATAATTATATCTGTTCATTTTTTTTTCAAATATTCATATTTTCGTTAATAAAAATAAATATTCCCTATGAAGCCGAATGGAATGCGGCGAAAACGCATTACCCAGCCTCACAAATTCACCAGCACTTATCGTCACCATAACGCCAGCATTGGAGAAGAGTCTGACACAGTAGTACTTTCTCGCTCGCGCCTGCAGTTCTTATGGCAGAGTCATGGTCGGGAGGGAAGGGATACACAAGACAACCTTTCTGAGACAGAAATAGATTTGCCATGTTGACAAAACACTTCTGAACATATCTGTACTTCTAACTATGATAGAAGTTTACATACATTTTTATATTGTTCCACTGCGAATTCACATAAAGTATATGTACTAACAGGGGCCAAATTTTACGCACTATTTATACATATAGCATTTATAAAAAGAGAAGTCCGCTTTCTATAAGCACTAATTAGTGTACGCTGCCATAACGCATGTAAAAATATTATTTAAAAGTCTTGTTCAATATCTCCGTTCTTATAAGAGCAATCATTATGTTTTGCAAAGCGCACGCTCTATTTGGGAACTATTTTTGTGTGTAAATTTCGTTGCTTTAATATAAGCTATTTTCAAGAACAGCCATGGGTACGCTAGCTTGATCATTATGCCAGCGTACACAGTAAAATTGGTCTTTATTTCTTAAACTACAGAGGCACTATTTTTTTACTTTTGCACTAATTAAGCACTATTTACGCTCTATTTATTGGGTATAATAAAACCCGTGAGTCACATCATGTGTACGCTAGCATAACGGACACACCATAAGGTACAGACGCCAGCACATCAAGCTACTACAATCTGTCAGATTTCTTTAATAGATTTTCGACTTTATTGCTAAAGCATTACGTTCAAGTTTGTTTGAGAAAATCTGTCAGTTTCGGGTAGGCTGACCTGCTGGCGTCTATACCTTTTCCCGTGGAACGTTACAAATAAACAACTTTTTACTTTTACTTATATAGAAAGAAAGAAAGAAAAATATGTTTATTTGTCACAGAAACACGTGCATACAAAAATATAATTAACTCGAGTTTTAAAAGAAAAATACAAAAATCACGAGCACAAAACAAAAGTCGGCAGCTGCTGGCACGCTATGACTGTCACAAGAAGCCTTCCACTCGCATGATGCTGTGCTATGGGGGGCCCATAGCACAGCGCTGTTTTTCAGTGGTCACCCGAAAAGGACATAGGTACGGAACCCAAGTCAGGTTAAATGATCTGTACATGAATTAGTAAATAAATAAATAAATAAAATAAAACAAATAGTACCTATAATATTATAACGCAATTGTTCCTACAAAGCTTAAACCAAACATATATAAATAAAAACAAATTATAAATAAACATAAAAAAATGAATCTGCAGGCATCACCGTGCGTACCTAAAGTTATTGCTACACATCTACACATTCAGTGCTTTGTCTCACTCCCTCCCTTGCCATCGCGTCAGCGCGGTGCGGGGAGCGGTACGAGCACAGGGCCGCGGGGACCGGCGAGATCATGCATGCCTGTCCAGAGCCTGTCTGTCTGCAGCCGAACGCGGCTTCGTTCTGTCGTCGTGTCCAGTGTTTGTCAAAATATAATATGAATGAAGAAGATTTATTTTTACTAGAGAAGTGAAAAAAAGGAATTAATATCATTAATTCAACCACAGAAAATTAAGGAAAATTCCACACTCTGTATGAAAAATTACGAGAGCAACTTTATAAGTTTTTTGAATATAGAAGAATGACAATGAAATTAAAATATCCCGCCCCGCGTCCGCGATTGCAGTCTAAGCCCTAAAGGCCGGCTCGCAGCGGATGCGTAGCGTGGCGTGACGTACGACGTGACGTGCGCACGCGCGTGCGAGCCCTGTCACACCGGCCAAGACCGGTGCAGCAACGTCGCGCTCGCACGCATCACGTCACGCAGGTACCAGCTGCACGCGCGTGCGATCCTCCTTGTCAGCAGCCATATTGAATTAAGAGCATTTGACGAAAAGATCTTGACAATAGTAGTTCGTCTGGTGAAAAATGGAGAACATTTAATCGGCCTATGGAATGTAATGTTGAAAAGCTATTCATAATACAAAAGCTGCTTGCTGTTTACATAATTATGTAAGAATCAAGCATGGCACCATGACGCAAGGGATTCCTGATGGAGCGACCACGACTCATAGTCAAGAATCTAGTATTTCTGAGAGTGCTATAGTAAACTTCAGAAGTACTAACGCAAGATCATCCAGGAATGCAATAAACATTCGAGAAAAATTTGTTACATATTTTAACAATTGAAATTTTCTAATTATTGTACAAAATCATATAAATAAAAACAATAATTTGAAGTTACCGTCTATTTCCAGCGTTGTTTCGATTCTCTCCCATAATAATAATTTATAACTTTTATTTTTGTACTCTTTATGTTTGGTGTTGTAGAGACACTCATATTTGCGAACTATTTCTATGGGTTTTTCTTTTAAAATTGTCTCCATTGCGAAAAAAAGCACTCGTAAACTGTATTATGTTTGTAAATAAATACAACTAGCCGTGCGTGCGCACGCGCAGCAACGACTAATGCGTATGCGTGCGTGCCCGGTCTGGCATCTAACAGGGAGCGCCATATAATACAACGTCATCACTGCAGGCGCGTGTGCGACGTTGCCGTTCCGCTACACAGGCGCGCGGACTCGGTTTGTGAGTAGATGCGTCTCTGCGTGCGTGGGCCACGCACGTGCACACGTCACGCATCTGGTCTGGCACTTTTCTTACAGTTTCATACATTACAACTGGTGCGTGCACGCGTCACGTCATGCCACGCATCTGGTGTGCTCCGCCCTTTACACGCGTGTGCGTCCACTTTGCGTCTCACCATGATGCCGTCATGCCGCCTCGAGCCCTTTGGATGTTGATTTACCTTGTTTATAGATGATAAACCTTATGTGAGTCTGTATTTATAAAATATTTGCTGCTCATACTTTTGTTTTTCTAATAGGTTTTTTTTCAGATGTAACTTAAAATTTTGTTTTGTTTTCAGGGATCTTATGAGAGGTGGTATATCATTCCAGCAACGAGAAGCGGCATACTTGAAACGTCCTCTGAAGGCAGTAGTCCTATGACGAGGCATCGAGATCGGATTGGACGTGGAGCGAGCAGAGTAGCTGTAGTGCTCGTGCCTCCAACTAATTTTTTTAAAGAGGTATTCCGGATTGTGTGTTTTTATGATACCGAACATTAAAACGGCTAAATGCAGTTTCCGTCGTGCAGCCATTTTTAATATATTATGTTCATTTAAATACGGTGTATTATGATGCCTGCGGGGTATACCAAAGCAATAACCAGCGCACGCATTCTGCACACGCTGTATTAGACGATCTGTACGGGAAAGGAGACGCGGCCCGTATACAGCATCACATTAATTAAGTTTAGATAGTACTAGGCTATCCACCAATCTCTTCTTCATTACGGTACTAAGGAAGTCCCTCACCCTGTACAGAACCTTTATTCTATAAAAGCAGTTTTTTACCACTTCATTAATGTGCTCCTCAAATTGAAGTTCTGGATCGGTGATAAGACCCAGGTTACGTGCGACTTCTACTGTCTGTATACTTTCTCCCATGATTTTAACATCTGGTTTCGCAGATAGAATTGATTTTATTTGATTTCTGCTCCCCAATACCATAAACTTAGATTTTTGAGGGTTCAGTACAAGTGAGTTGCTCATAGACCACGACGAAATTTTATCAAGTTCTTCATTCAGGGTACGTACAGCGGATGCTGTGTTAGTGGCGTTAAACAAGACATACAACTGACTGTCATCCGCGTACACGTGATATTTGCAGTTCTTAATGCACGTAGTTATGTCGGCACTATAAAGTATATGGAGAAGCGGGCCGAGCAGCGATCCCTGAGGAACTCCCCTTGTTATTAGTTGTGGAGAGGAACATACCATGGAACCGTTTTTCATGCGTATCTCCACCCGCTGCGTTCTGCCCGTTATGTAACTCTGAAACCAACCTGTTGTCCGGCTATTAAAACCGTAATACGTCAGTTTGGACAACAATAACGAAATATTAATTGAATCAAAGGCCCGCGAATAGTCGAGCAGTACCAGCATAGATCCCTCACCACGGTCTCGTGCTTCAAGAATATTACCCAAGACGTCTGCCAAAGCAGTTGTAGTTCCGCGTTCCTTTCTGAAACACAACTGCAGTTCGGGCAACATACCATGCGCTTCGAGATAATCAGAAACCTGCAGATACACCACTCTTTCCAACGCCTTCGACATGCATGGCAATATGCTTATGGGGCGAAGATCTTTGTAGCTTTGTGGGTTATTATTTTTTGGAATTGGCCGCACAATTGCATTCCGCCACAGATCAGGAAATATATTTGAAGTAATGGATCTATATACTATCTCCGTTATTGCAGTTAGTGATTGTGGGAGCGCGAGACTTAACATTTCCATCGATATACCGTCAATCCCTTGCGCATTTGTTGAGATGGTTTTTAAAATATTTAAAACTGTTTTCGGGTCTCTTGGCTTCCTTGTGAAATTAGCTGTCCCGTATCTGTTTGATTCAAAGAAGGCTTGTTGGCAAGTGTTCACATTAGGGTCGCCCGGGACATCCAGGAACGCTGAATTTATCCCGTCTGGGTCATTAAATTGCTCTAAAAGCACATCGTCGTCGTTACTTACCGGAAGCACGTGCTTTTTTATATTGTGCCATAATGATTTTGAGTCGCAAATATTGTCATTTATGTACTTAGTATAGAACGCTTTTTTTTCATTTAGTAAACCAACTAAGTATTGCTTGGTGCTTAAGATCTAAGTAGTAGCGTTTATGTGCTTCCAGTTTGGTCTGACGATATCGATAGCGGGCGTCGTTTCTTAATTTAAACATTAATTTTATAATGTCTGTTATCCAGGGCGTTGGTTGGGTCTTGAAAATTCTAGTTTTTAAAGGTGCATGGGCATCGAAAAGCCTAATGACATGTGAATTCACAATTTCATTTATATCCTGTAGTTCGCAGATTGAGTCCCACGGGATCGCCTCATATATTAGGTTGGGGAAAAAGTCTTTTCGCATTATAGTATGTATGAAGTTGTAATAAAATCTTTTTGGCTATACTATTTGTATCTGGCTGGTTTTGGTATCATTGAAAGTTTAAATTTTAAAGAACATAATTCCAAATTCAAATTAGGAAAATGTGTGATTTTCATTTGTTTTTCGTACCGTCAAGATGAGTGAATCTAATGAAGAAATTCGATACATTTTAAAATTTTACTACAAAAAAGGTAAAAATGCAACGCAAGCCGCGAAAAAAATTTGCGATGTTTATGGACCTAGTGTAGTGTCTGTGAGAGTAGCACAAATTTGGTTTAAGCGTTTTCAATCCGGAAATTTTGACGTCGCTCTGGTCGCCCTATTACGGATAAAATGGATGCCATTTTTGAAAAAGTGGAGCAAGATCGGCATATCAGTAGTTACGACGTAGCTGAAGAACTGGAAATTGACCACAAAACAGTTTTGGCGCATTTCAAAAAAACTGGGTACACAAAAAAGCTCGACATTTGGGTACCTCACGAGCTCACTGAAAGAAACCTAATGAACCGTGTACTCATTTGTGATTCTTTATTACGACGTAATGAAACCGAACCATTTTTGAAGAAGCTGATAACTGGTGATGAAAAGTGGATCACGTATGACAAGAACGTGCGAAAAAGGTCGTGGTCAAAGGCCGGTCAGGCTTCACAGACTGTGGCGAAACCCGGGTTATCTCGCAACAATGTGATGCTGTGTGTGTGGTGGGATTGGAAGGGCATTATTCATTATGAGCTGTTACCACCAGGCAGGACCATCGATTCTGAACTCTACTGCGAACAACTGATGAGATTAAAGCAAGAAGTTGAGAGAAAGCGGCCGGAATTAATCAACAGAAGGGGTGTGGTTTTTCATCATGATAACGCTAGACCTCACACATATTTAGCCACTCAGCAAAAATTAAGAGTTTGGCTGGGAGGTGTTAATGCATCCGCCGTATAGTCCTGACCTTGCACCTTCAGATTTCCACCTGTTTCGGTCTCTTCAGAATTCTTTAGGCAGTGTCAGGTTAACATCACGAGAGGACTGCCAAAACCACTTGTCGCGGTATTTTGACCAGAAGTCCCAAAATTTCTATAGCAATGGGATCATGTTCCTACCTACAAGATGGCAAAAAGTTATCGAACAAAATGGTACCTACATACTTTAGTTAAATGTAAATAAACTATATTAAAAAATGTTTTGAACTTTCTTAAAAAATGCGAAGAAACTTTTTCCCCAACCTATTATATACTTGAAAACGTCATTATTAGGGACTGAAGTTTTTAGGTCTCACATAATAGAGGAGAACTTGGCAACATAGGTCTAGCCCCCGTAGGCATGCCTACATTACCCAATGAGACGACCCCGCCCCCGATTGCCTTATTCTCTGATATTGGGTTGGCTAATAAGCAGTGATAGGAATAGGTAGTGCCTATTTGCCTAAACTTCGAAGAACAGAGACAAGAAACGGAGACTTCCTTAGGACTAAATTTTTTCCGAGACATCTGTCCCGAAATTTCGAGACAACACATAAATACATTAAAAAAAAATGTTATTTGGAATGAGTAATTCGTCTATATTTACCTAAAGTTTGCGACTAGATATATCATAATAAAATAATAACATACACAGTCGTTACAACCATAAAATTTTCTGAATTTTTTTTTGGAGAACATTTTGTAAATGACTTGTTGATCGTAATACACAATGAATCACAATGTTTGAATAAGAAGCAGTACACGTTTCGAAGTAAATATCTTCTTTCTAGCTCACTCTCGGCTACGTTTAATGAGATTTCTAAAGTTTGTTTCTCTTTCTAAGTGTAAAAAAGGCATTATATGTCATACTATGATTTAAAAGAGTGTCCATGGAGTTTCTTGCACGTTCTTCTCCATAGAGACCTACTCTTTGGAACGTGCAATTTAGCTTCACTTTTCTTGGACTGACCGACATTGACTATTCAAAAGTGCCTGTAAATGGTCTATTTGAAATAAATGCTTTGATTTTGATTTTGTCGGTATTTAAAATAAATAAATAATTCATTTATTTGCCAGAATGTAGGTATACAAAGTGGTATGATCTTAATATTAATGAGGTCCCTTTACATTCTACCATTATACATGATGTGCAAATATTTAGTTACAAATGAAAATACAAATACCTTTTTTTCTTTCATCTTAATGAAATATATTTCTAAAGTATATTTAAAAATGTGCATGATATTAAAATAATTGCATAATAATGGTATCACATTATCACATTTTACGGCAGCGCGTTTCGTTATCTATTCTTAGAAATTACAAAAAGTAACCGCCATGGTCGCATACCTGTGCGGCGCGGGGAGGGTCTACATACCCCCAACCCCCTACCGCCCCGCGTGCGCGCAGGTTACCTTCACTTCAATCCTGTACTTCGGTTTGTTAAGTGCGCATCTTCCTGTATTGTTTTTGTGAATATTGTTTTTCACCCTCGCTCGTTTTTTGGTTCATTGGATCTTCTTAATACGACTACTTTGGCTTGAATTTATGGATTACGATTTGCTGCAATAACATTGTTCCTGTCTGTCTACATCAAATAATACGGTAAGTCAACATTTATTACTTTTTAATGTTTTAGCTAAAGTTATTTATTTTATTTCTTGTAGGGAAACAAACAGTAAGTTAGATATAAAGAAGAACATTAATGTATATATTAGTTTATCTTAAACTAGCAATTTGACAGTCTAGATTGATATGCAATTGTATGAACTTGATATTTTTTAGTGGAGTTTTTAAGATAATTATTGTGTATGAAACGTAGTTAAAGAAAAAAAACACACGCATTTAACTTTTGGTTCAAATATAAAAGTGAACTTCAATACTACCAAGCATAGTAATGTTATATCTTTGGTGTCATAAAGAATTGCTAAGGTGGACGAATTCTATCAAAATATATTATTTTTCTGGCCGGTTCTTTTAATATTTGAACCAAAAAGGAATATGTCTTTTGCGCATTGACTAAAATGCGAAAAAAAAATTTCAATAACAATGATGTTACGCGTGTTCATATTATCTAACCGTTTTTCTTTATTAGAGCGTAAAATGAAAGAATAAAATCTTTAAATCGATACAATCGATGCACCTAGCTGGAATGCGCGCACCTCTCCCGCTTTCCTTTCCACCTCCCTGTATCTATAAAGGTTCGTTATTCCTTTTGAGGCATGGAAAACTTAAAATTTTATTTTATTTTAGGTACTTGCCATCGTACATCTTTTTGGAGACCAGTAAGATTGGAGATGGCGAACAAGCCTAAGAAAGCAACAGTACAAAGTTGGATTGGACTTCATCCTGAATTATATTACGACCCGGCCAGTAATTTGATTTATTGTTCTAAGTGCGAGAGCAGTATATCAGCTAAACTTAGTAGTGTCGAGAGGCACGTTAAAGGTCCGAAACACAAAGGGACAAGTAAAAAACCAAATGAAGAATTTTATTTGGACCTAGTACAATTTCTCATATTATGTAATATTAATATACCTTGGATCCAAGTAAACAACCCCGCTTTCAAAAAATTCTTCCATAAATATATTTGCTGCAATTGTACAAATCGACAAAAGCTTCCTGAGCAATCATTGCTGAGAAAAGTTTATTTAGATAAGATTTTTAAAACTAAAATTGACTCGATTTATGAACAAATTGCAAATCAAAAGCTGTGGGTATCTTTAGACGAGACAACTGATTTTTTAGGCAGATACATGGTACATTTACTTGTAAAACCTTTAAATGCGATCACACAAAAACCATTTTTAGTTGCTTGCAAAGTACTAGAAATTGTTAATGGGAGCACAATTGCCCAATTTGTAATAGACTGCTTTGAAAATATGTGGCGCGATTTGTATGAATCCAAAGTAGGAGACGTTGCTGTATTATGCACTGATAGTGTAGCATATATGCTAAAAGCGGGACGTGTGCTGAAAAATTATTTGCCCAACATGATACACGTCACTTGCTTAGCACATGCACTGAATCTCGTGGCAGAAAAAATACGATACGAATACTCAGATGTAGATGAATTAATTTCAAACGTAAAAAAAATATTTTTAAAATCACCTAATAGAGTGCGCTTGTTAAAAAACACCTTTTACCACATGCCGCTTCCTCCAGAACCCGTTATTACAAGATGGGGTACTTGGTTGGAGGCAGTGTCATATTATGCAAAATATTATGATCAAATTAAAACAATTGTAAATCTTTTAAGAAGTTCCGACGCGCTATCTATTAGGTGTGCCAAAAATGTTCTTCAAAAGGAAAACATGAAATCGGATTTGGACTACATTGAGGAATATTTTAAAGATATACAAATTGGATTAAAGAAATTACAAAAATCGAATTTAACTCTAACGGAATCCTTTGAAATATTTGATCACGTGAGAACTGTGCTTAGCTGGTGTTCATCTGAGCTTATAAAAAATAAACTCTTAAATGTCATGGACAGAAATACCGGTTTAGATAAAATTAGAGACATATGTGAAGCGATAACAGCAGGAAAGGATGAGCGATCATACTATATGTACGCGCCTTTAACCTCAGTTGATGTTGAAAGGTCATTTTCAACTTATAAATGGATTCTTAACATAAAAAGAAATCGCCTGACAGTTGAAAATATAGAAAAAAATATGATTGTGTATTTTAACTTAGATGACTCATCTGACAAAGAAAATTTCGGTTCTGATACTGAACTTGACGAATCGAATCACGATGATTAAATTAAAATCGTTCTTTATTTTTTATGGTATTTGTAACACAAATAAAGATTTTCAAATTCTTAGCAATTTTTGATGCATCAAGTTCTTTATCAAAACCGAACAGTTAGTAGTTCAGTATTAAAACTGATTGTCCTAAATGCTTCAAATATTAATTTGTAAACTTCAAAGGTTAATTTGTACTTTGATTTGAGTAAAAATTGCATCCCTCAACGTCAGTAAAATAAATATGACATAGATATTTAAAGATAGATAAACATAAATTTGTTTCTTAAATCTTTCCTTCTGTACATTTTGTTTCATGGTTTCCAATTACGTCATATTTTAAAATAATATAAATATACATATATTTGTTACAACAATATTCTATGTGTTTTATTTTTCCTTTAGAGCCCATTAATTATTTAATGAACCTAGAGCGATATCGACCGGCGATTTTTGAGCATTTTTTCTTTCGTTTTTTTTTGCATAGAAATCTCCTAAAAATCGCCAGACAATATCGGTGGTGTTAAGGACCCTTACGTTTTTTTTTTAACTAGTTAATGCCCGCGGCTTATCCCGCGTGTACTATTGTTTTTGTATCCCATGGGAACTATACTTTTTTTTAATAGGAAGTAGCATATGTGCTATTCCACACCTTAATCTATATCACTACCAAAATCAGCATTTTCAGTGGAATTGAGTAATGGACATCCATACAAACTATCACATTTATAGACAAACTTTAGATAAATATAGACGAATTACTTATTCCAAATAACACATTTTTTTAAATGTATTTAAGTGTTGTCTCGAAATTTCGAGACAGATGTGCCGGAAATAATTTAGTCCTAAGGAAGTCTCCGTTTCTTGTCTCTGTTCTTCGAAGTTTAGGCTAATAGGCACTACCTATTCCTATCACTGCTAATAAGTAATGAGCGACATACAACTATTTTATTTGTATTTATTTATTAAATGAATAATTGTTAATCATTAATAATATATTCACCGTCGTTTTCTACTACCATTCGCCATCGATCTGGCAAAGAGTGAATGGCGTCCGCATAGAACTTCGTTGGTTTTGAATTGAAGAAGTCATCTTACATAGATGACTTCTTCAATTCAAAACCAACGAAGTTTGTATTGTTTCAAGTGTGGTTCATCGTCAAAGCTTTTTTCCCGTAAATTATTACTAAGTGATCGGAACAAGCTGAAATCAGTTGGTGCTAAGTCGAATATGGAAGGTGGGGTATTATTTCCCAATTAAGCTCCAATAGTTTTAGCCTGGTACTCTTAGCAATATGCGGCCGGGCATTGTCGTGCAGGAAAAATATTTTGTCGTGTTGTGGACGTTTGCGATGGATGTCAAGCTTCAGTTTTTGAGTTGATCACAATATACTGTTGCTGTAATCGTAGTATTAGTAGGAAGGAATTCCCAGCTTATTACTCCATGTACATCCCACCAGACAGAAAGCATTAGCTTGCGAGGATGAAGATCACCTTTTGACATTGGTTTTCCCTGTTCTTTGTATCCTAGCCACTGGCGCTTGCGTGTGTGATTAACATAGAGAACCCACTTTTCATCTCCAGTGACAAGATAATCTAACTAATTAAATGTGCGGCGGAAAGATAAAAGCTGTACACAAATCTCAGCTCGGTAGGTCAGCTGATCTTTACTTAAGTGATGGGGTACTCAAACACTATATTTGTAAGTCTTTCCCAAACCATGTAAATGATTTTCTATGGTGCCATGAGAGCACTCGAGCTGAACAGCCAAATCGCGTGTAGTTCTTCGAGGAACTTCTTCGATTAATAGTTTTAATTTATCGATATCTATTTCCACGGGGCGCCCAGACCGTGATGCACCTTGGTTGATCGGTTAAGGAAAAATCGTTATTGCGGAACCGTTGGAACCAGCGCTTTGCTGTTGCTTCGGAGACTGCATCGTGAGCAATCCTTTGACATATATTACGTGTAGCTTCTGCAGCAGAATGCCCAGATTGAAACTCATATAATAAACAATGTCGTACGTGGGTTTTAATATCACTCATTTCTTTGTGAACTTTAACGCACTAACAGCCAAACTACCAATAACGCGCATAACTTGCGGGATGTCGCTACGCCCCCGTAAGGGGGCGCGGCGTGCGGCGTCGGGGCATAGCCCCCCGACCGCGGAAGCTTTACGGTGGCCCGTAACCACGGGCCCCTCATTTTGTTCGCCACTGGCGGATGGATGGTTGGGCGTGCGGCATACACGCCCATGTAAAGAGGTGTCTGAAATTTGTGTCTGTAGGCACGCCACGACGTTGATGCCCAACGCCGCTTGCTTCACCGTTAAATCGGCGGACAACCACTACCGGGTGAGACCCCCACCTACATGGGGGAAGCCCAGCAGATGGCATCCAGCGACAGATTTACGGACTCGACGTTCCTACAGAAGGGGTGTATGGCCCCCCTCACCTCCCCGTTTTCAGGTCGAGCCGAGCCCGGGTGATGAGAAGGGACCGTGTTCTGAGTGTGTGGGCGGTATTGTACTGTGTAACACCGCCCGGTGTATACGCGAGTCGCCCGCCCGCATAAAAAGAGCCGCGACATCGCGTGTGAGTTGGGTGCCTGTATAGAGGTGAATGTCTGTTGTTTGCTACGTGACACGCCTATATTAACCTAGCACGCGCCACGCAACAGATGCATGTATTTGTTTGGAGTCAGTGTCACAAGTGAGCCGCGTGTAGACTGAGAGCGACTCACTCGGAAGTCCAGTCCGGTGATGGGGTCAGTCGTCCGCAACCAGGTCGCGGGGCAGGGGCCTCCTCGCGTCTGGGGGGCGCGTATGCCAGGGCGCTATCTGCTTGACATGGGGCCAAGCAGATGCGTCGGCACGCGCGAACATCCCCTTCGCGAGGCGCCGCACAAACTCATCCAGGCTCTCAATCCGGAGGTCCCTCTGAATGATATCGTTCCTCACGAAGCGAGGAGCGTCCACTATGGTCCGCAACGCCAGGTGTTGCTGCGTGCGGAGGAGCTTGCGGTTCGTCTCGCTCGTGAGGGCGAACCATGCAGGGGCGGCGTACGTCAGTATTGGGCGCACGTACAGCTTGTACACGCCCAACTTGACGCGCGCCGGGATGCGGGACGAGAGCACTGGTCGAAGGAGGTTGCGGGCGACCCTACCTTGTGCGACAACATTGCGGACGTGTGACCCCATTGTGAGCCGACGGTCGATGGTGACACCCAGGTACTTGACCCGGGGCGACCACTCGACGTCAGCTCCCTGCAGCTTCAAGGGTGGTGGAAGAGGCGCGGACCCGGTCACCATCGCCTGCGTCTTACCCACGTTGACCGACAGCCGCCACTTGGACAGCCACTCGGGAAGCAGGTTGAGCGCGCGCTGCATCTTGACCGCCGCGTACTTCGCATTAAGCGAGGTGGTAATGTACGCGGCGTCGTCGGCGTACAGCGCGAGCATCGCGTCCGGAGTGGTGGGGATGTCGTCGGTGTAACGTGAGTAACACGCCGGCGACACGCAGCTGCCCTGCGGCACACCGGCGAGCACCGGGCGGGCGCTTGACAGCGCCCCGTCGACCACCACCCTGAAAGTCCTGTTTGAAAGGAAATTAGAGACCACCATTACAACGCGACGGGGCGCGTCCGAGGTGGCTAATTTGTAAATGAGGCCGTCGTGCCACACGCGGTCGAAGGCCTTCTCCATGTCGAGGAATACTGCAACCGCGTATTCCTTCTTGTTCGTGGCCGCCGAGAGGTGGTGCAGTACCCTCGACAGCTGAAGCGTCGTGCTATGTTCCGCCCGAAACCCGAACTGTTCCGGTCGTGGCGAGATATGAGGCTCGAGATGTCGCAGCAGGAGTGCTTCGAACACCTTGGAGATAGTCGGCAGCAGCGTGATTGGCCGATAGCTCTCCGGCTTCAGGATGTTTTTCCCCGCCTTGGGCAGCATAATGACGCGCCCCTCCTTCCACGAAGCAGGGAAGGCCCCCGTGCGCAGTATCCCCGTGAACAGGCGCGCCAGCGCCGCTACCGTACGGAACGGCAGGTGGCGCAGCACTGTATTGGTGATACCGTCGGCACCGGGGGCCTTCTTCGGCTTCGTCCTTAGGATGGCGCGTCTGACTGCCCCAGGCGAGAAAAAGATGGCGTCCTCCTCGGGAGCTATCGGCGTGGCGAAGTAGTCCCCAAGGTGTTTCTCGACCGCTGCGACATGCTCGGTGTCGCTGGTCGGGTTCGGGCAGAACTGACGCTCCAGGTGTTCGGCGAAGACCTCCGCCCGGTCCTCCGCTACATACTTTAGCGCCCCGTCGCTGTTTAGCAGCGGTCGCACCGGGGCTGGGGTGTTCGTCAGCTGGCGGCAAAGTCGGTGCACTGACGGCCAGCTGTCTGTCGTGGCGTCAATGCGTTCCTCCCAGCCCGCGGCGGTGTGAGCCTGGAGCTCGGCCATTACCTTCTCCGCGAGACGGTTTAGCTGCCTTTTGATGGTGGGGCATCTCAGTTGTTGCCACTGCTTGCGAAGGCGCCTCTTCGCGGCGATCATTGACCTAATATGCGCCGGCAGGGGCGGCAACAGCACTCTCCCCTGCGGCTGCGTCGTCGTCGCCGCTTCTAAGGCGCTTTGGATGCAAGCAGTGACATCCTCCGCCGTCTGGTCCACGTCCGCGGCGGTAGTAATAGGCCGAGTCGGCGTGGTGGTCTCTAACTTCTCTTCAAACACTGTCCAGTCCGTTAATCGACGTGGCGCTGTGGGCTTCAGTCGGGTCGGCATACCCGATAGGACGACGAGCACGGGCTGGTGGTCTGACTGTAGCTCGTCGTCTATCACTTGTTGTGTGGCCTGACAGTGTAGCCCTCGGTGGACTACGATGTCCAGCACATCCGGTAGGTGGCCGGCAACGTCCGGGTAGTGAGTCGGCGTCTCTGGGCCGGACACCGTATAGCCAAAGGCTTCCGCGTCCGCAAAGAGCCGTCTCCCCTCGGTATTCACGAGCGACGAGTTCCACGCTGGGTGCTTACAATTGAGGTCCCCGGCGAGGAGGGTGGCGTGCTGTGACGCATGCAACAAGGCCCGCAGCTCGGTATGGTCCAAGCGGGCCGCGGGCGGCTTGTAGCATGCGTAGATGTTGATGTCCTCGCCGGCCACGTGCAGCTGAACACCCAGCGCGTAAAATGTGCTGAGCGACGGCAAGGGGAGTTCCTGGTGGACGACTCTTCGCCTCACAAGTACCGCCAGGCCACGGTATCTAGTGTTATTAGCCGACCGTTCGTCCTTCCTGTAAGCGAGGTATCCCGGGAACCTGACCCTGTCCTCGGGCCCCAGGAGCGTCTCGCTTATGAGCGCCACGTCGATATCTTGTTCCCTCAGGAGATGGCGGAGGGGGGCGACCTTATCCCTTAGGCCGCGGGCATTCCAGTGTAACACCCTTAACGGTCTAGCCATGGTACAGGGTTAGTAACGTGGCCAGACCGTCAAGGATGACAGTCTCTACGTCTTGGCCCTGCCTAATGGCCTTAATAAGGTCCATTAATAATTGTATGGCGCAGGCCGTAAATTCTTTTTTATGTGCGCCGGCAGCGCCACCACTCTTTTGTTTGGGGAACTTTTGTGGTTCCACCCGTTGCCGCCGCGGTAGGCCGGCGCCAGTGTCGGTAGCGCCGGCGGCGGTTGTGGGTGGTTCCTCTAGTGTCCGCTGCGCTATGCCGGCGCTAGCGGTAGGTTCCTCTGTTCTTGTTTTGTTTACGACCTGCGCCCCATCAGAGGCAGGGCCGGCCTCTGGGATCTCTTCCCGGGTCGCAGGGGGCTTGGGCTTCTTGCCCTTACCTTTTCCCCCTCGTCCCTTCTTCCTCCGCCTTGAGGAGGTGGCCTTGGTCCTATCGGTGGGCCCGTTGGCTGCCGCCATTAGGGTCGCTCCTTGGGCCTCTTCTGGCCTCTCCGTTATGTGCCTTTCGGTGGCCTCTTGTGGCCGGCGTGTGGTTGCTGTAATGGCGGCAGTCCCCGCTCGCTTGTTCCGGATCTCCGCCTGGAACACGGGGCACTTGATGTTGCACGCGGGGTGCGGGCCACCGCAGTTGACGCAGGTGGCCGGCTCGTCCCGCGGGCGCGGGCAGTCTCGTGCCGCGTGCTCGCCTCCGCATCGTACACAAGCGAGCGGACGGTGGCACTGGTGCGAGCTGTGCCTGAACCGCTGGCACCTGTGGCACTGTGCGGGCCCACGTTTACCTCTCCAGGCCTCGATCTTGACACCACGCATGTACATAAACACGGTGGTGTCAAAGATGGCCCGGACGTCGGGGGTCTTTTTGAGGATGGCGTGGAAGACACAGCCGGGTCGTCCTTGTGCGCCTTTGATGTGGCGCACATACTCCGGCTGGTACCCCAACGCCCGGAGTTCCTCCTCGATCTCCTGGGGGTCCGTATCAGCCGGTAGCCCCCTTATGGCAATCTTCATGCTTCGCTCCGCTGGCAGCGAGTAGGCGAACCAAGACACGCCGCTGTCCTTTTCCAGGCCAGTCAGGTAACGCTGGACCAGCCTATATTCTTCCTCCGAGTCGGGGGTGAAACGAACCCCCGTCCCGTACGGGCGCGCGTTTGGAGGCCGGCCCAGCTTAGCACTAATGGCCCTAAAATGAGCGGCCCAATTAGGTAGCCTCTCCACTACCAGCGGTGGGTAGCGCGGCTTCTTCCCCGGCTTCTTCGTCGTCGTCGTCGTCGCCGTCGTCGTCGTCGTCGTGGCGCCGGGGAGGATACCCGTGGGTACGGAAGATGCAAAGGGGGCGGGGGGTAAAATAATGTCACTTACCCCTGTGACTTCGATGTCCGGTGTTGGCGTCGGTGGCGGCGAGCGCACTGCGTCGGCGAAGGTGGGCGACACTGGTTCGCCCAGGTCCAGCCGCTTCGCCTCCATGCTTGCTTCGCCGGAACTCCGCCTGCGATGCTTCCGCCGGGGTTTGGGTTCGGCGAGTGAAAACTCAAAGCCGAATCCCGGCGGGGTGACAGCTCCTCCCACGGTGGGTCGGGCATCGGCTCGCGCTGTCGTGTCCGAGGACACGTCGTCGCGACCGGACCCGGCCGAGCCCGCCGATGCGAGCGACATGCTCGATCCCGCACGCGATGAGCATGCCGACAGCATGGCGGGAGAGTCGTAGGCGGAGGTGCGGGGGGGCGCCGGCGACGCTGGCGCCTGCGACGCAGATGCCGGGCCCGCCAGCGAGAAGCGGGGACCGGGTGCGGCAGGCGCGGGCGGTGTCGCGAAGCGCGGCGGTGGCGCAGCGGAGCGCACGGTGGACGCGCGGGGTCGCGCAGCTGGAGCGGGTGCACTCGCGGGCGGCGCAGCGGTGCGCGCGGCTGGCGGCGCGGAGGCGCGCACGGCAGGTGGCGCAGCGGTGCGCGCAGCGGGTGGCGCGGCGGCGCGTGTGGTCGGCGACGTAATCACTCGCGCGACAGCTGGTGTAGCGCGCGCGGTCGTTGTCGCGGTCGCGGAAGCGCGTGCGGGAGCGGTCGCGCGCGCGGGTGGTAGGGCGCGGCCGGTTGTCGTCACTGATGGCCCCGGGGCCTGTATCGGCACCGGGCGAAACGTAGTGGGACGGACGGGTACCTCGCGCTGTCGGCTCGTCGACGGCGTCGGCGCAGCGCACGCAGGCGCCGATCTCGTCGGTGGGTCGGCAGCTACAGCGGCACTCGTTCCCCCCCCCTCTTCTTTCTTCTTCTCTTCGTAGTCCGGCCGGCGGTGTGTCGGTCGCCGCGTCACCAATGTTCGGTAGCGACGTCGCCCGATCCATCGCCGGACGGGCCTCAGGTGACCCGGCATCGCGGCCCAGCGAGCCGCGCTTGCCGGGTTTCGGCATGCTGGTGGGCGTGGCCTATCCGCGACCGCGGCGGTGAGCTAACTCACCGAGCAGCCCGGTGGCTCCCTCTGTGCCTACACTAGTGCCGGCTGGTACTAGTGTAAACACAGAGAAAAACAATAAAATTGGCGGTCCGCGCGGAAAAAATCTACCTACACAATAACTAATAATTTGCACTGCGTAGTCGACCACGGGCTGATCCCAATTACGCGCATGAGCGCGACTCGCTCTTTATATACCCTCTGCTACAGAACGTTCTTGAACCTTTCCAAAAATTCTAGAAATTATAAACTAAAACGCACATTACTTATTAGCCAACCCGATACAATATTCCGTCAGTCAAGAATTTGTATTTGTCAAGTGTGTGTTTTTAACAAGTTTTAATACTTTTTATTCGACTTCAAAAAAGGAGGAGGTTATCAATTCGGTTGTATGGTTTTTTTTTTAATGTTTGTTACCTCAGTACTTCGTCATTTATAAACCGATTTGGAATTATTATTTTTTTATTTGAAGGGATATACTTCCAGATTGGTCCCACATTTATCAAAATCCAGTGCTGATAATGGGATCTATGAGGATTTGAGGGAACTCCTCAAATATTATAGGCATACACAGCGATTTTGGTATTTTCATCAACAAGTCAAGTATTTGGATTCAGAAAGTGTAATTTGGTGAAGTGGTGGAACTGATGAAGAAGACCGCAGATGGCCACGGGAACTCCTCAATGGTAATAAGTTCACGGCTGGCGAGAAATTTCACGGCGTGCGATAAGATCTTGATAAAAAATACTTAAGTGACTATGACGAAGCAAATTTAAATTAATGGTTCTGATGAAAAGGGTACCATCGAACCGATCTGATGATGAAGCCGAAAGCCGTGTTTGGGCTTATTGGGATTGTCATGAGATGCACGCTGGCTTTAGATGATTTTAATATTAATATTAAATTGCGCGATTTGAGTCGTATGTTAGGTGTGGCTTTGGTTGTCACGAGATAGATTTCGTAGCGATGGATCATTGACGGAAATAACGAATTATTTCCGTCAATCTTCTTCTTATCCGGTACGCTCTTGACAGAGCGGTCGTGATCGTTAAGTACTCGTAGCAGTATTGGAAGGGGCAGACGTGATGCACTTCACGACATTTCGCCACCGCTGCCTGTTAGAGGTCATCCTACTGCATTCGTTAACTGAACCCCCAATGGCAGACTTAATCTGGTCAGTCCAACGCGTGGGTGACCTTCCGCGCGGTCTAGTGCCTTCTACTTTCCCTTGGACGACAAGGCGTTCTATGGACTGATTATCACGCCGGGAAACATGTCCGAAAAATGTCAGGATGCGAGATTGTACTATCGAGAACAGACGCTGCCTGATACCGAGTTCTCGAAGTATCGAGACGTTCGTGCGAAACTCGGTCCACGAAACCCCAAGCATTCTTCTCCAGCACCACATTTCCAGAGCATCTATTTTCTGCCTTTCCACATCTCGCAAGGTCCATGTTCGATGCATTAATTGCAATCGACCACGTTTGCTGACCTAGCGATACAATACGGTCGCACAAAATGCGCCGCGCGCTCAGTGCATTACGGACAGCTACCGGGTGCATTCGCCAGCACAATAATTTCAATCATTTTCTCATTTTAGCGATAGCTTAGCCTAAACGTTACCTTGTTAACTCTCTTAGCAATAAACCCTTGAAAGTTATTTGAGTGTTTAACTTATTAGCGTAACGAAGCCACCAGGTACCACTTACGTCGCGCCCCCTACATTTTGGTCCTTCGAGCCTCTATCAAGGACTTCGCGGTCGGACTTTAGTTTTTCGGGACTGACGAGTCGTGAAGTGAACTTGAGTTGAACTAGTGACACTTTGTATTGCAGTGTTTCTCAGCTTAGCTTAGCAGTGAATGTGGTGGTTACCTTAGCAGCGAGACTTTAGGAGTGACTTTAGCGGCAGTATATTGAGTTGGAGTGCTCGATATATTCTCTCAGCGGTATCAGCAACAGCGGTGTTCGGGGAGTACCGTTCCAGCAGCAGTGAGATCACAGCTCACACTAGCGACACCAGCGGATCACTGACGTGAGGAGCCACCCTCGTTACGTTAGCAGCAGCAAAGGATTCTTCCAAGTAAGATCGTTCAATTTTCTTACACCAGCAGCGAGATGGAGAGCCTTTATTTTATTCAATCCGAGATTGCGGAGAGTATTAGAAAACTCCTCGTCAATTTTAAAAAGGATAGCGAAGAGCGTAAGACGTTAGATTACTGTAAGCGTAAACTCGAGTTACTTGAGAAATACTGGAAGGACTTTCAAGTGAATCATGAAAAGATTCTTCCTTTTGAACAAACGAATCATAAATATTTTATAAAATCTGAATTTGAGAGTACGAATCAGCTTTATTTAACCGCTAAAGGGCTAATTAGTCAATATAAAGAAGAGTTGATGCATCAAGATCAGAAATCACCGTATCTTCCTCAACCACCACAGCGAGAGGCACCCGGAACTTCAGCGAGTCAGCCGGAACCGCCAGTAACAGCAGCAGCTCCGACCTTCGCGTCAAGAGGGTCCAACAGCAAGCTTGATGATATGCTTCATAAGCAGTCGGTCAATTTTAAAGCGTTTCTTAGAGCAGTCGACAATATTGATGTTGAAACTATTGTTGACAAGTGGGAGTTCGAAGACGCTCTTCGACACCTGCACAGTCGGTGGACTACCATTGATAACCTACACTGGGAAATCATTGGTGAATCAGGGGAAGATGTAGCAGCAGATTATGAGTATAACTTTACCAAGCACGAGCGAACTTTTAACAGCTTGAGAAAAGCTATTAACTCCAAGATGTGGTCAACATCTTATCGCGAGAAATCCACTCCTCAAATGGATATTCCTGTATTTACAGGCCATTACCAGCAATGGATGCCTTTTAAGGATCTATTCAGCGAAGCAATCCACAAGAACAACGCATTGTCAAACGCTCAGAAAATGCAATACTTGAAAGGCAAGTTAAAAGGCGAAGCCGAGCGTTTGATTCAGCACCTTCCAATCAGCGCCGATAACTATAACGTTTGTTGGGAGATTTTAAATCATCGATTTGATAACAAGAGGATTATCTTTACAGCGCACGCCAATATGTTCCTGAATATTCCCAACATACAGCAGCAATTGTTTTCAGCCTTTAAAAAAATGCATGACGTCACGTTAGAGAGTCTTCACGCCATTAAAAACCTAGGTGTGGATATTAGCACGTGGGGCCCTCTAATTGCACATATTATGTCTCAAAAGCTGGATCTTATTCCGAGTATATAGACTCGTTACAGAACCCTAGAGAGTTACCAGTCCTACAAGAGTACTTAGATTTTTTAGAAAATAAATTCACTAGTCTAGAAAAATCTCGTCGACGACAAGACACCATGCAAAAATCGCAGCAATCTCAGCATTAAGCGGGTTCATCAAAAGCATTTCCAAACAATCGAAAATTTAACACTAATCATAAATCGAACGATAATAATTCAAAGAACTCAAAAGCAATGCACGTGCAGGAAATCAAATGTCCTCATTGTTTTGCTGAGCATAAATTATACAATTGCGAAAAGTTTCTTCAAATGCCGAAGGAAATGAAACTTAAAACCCTCAAACAACTGAAATGTTGTATTAATTGCATTTTTAATCACAATGGCAACAAATGCCATTCCAAGAAGCGATGCTACACGTGTTCTGGCAGGCATCATACCTTATTGCATGATTGTTTTACTGATGGCAAGCAAAATAATACGAATGATGAAAATCTTAAGCAAGAAGAGCATTCCAAGCAAAGCAGCGGCAATGGTGTTCACGCATCTCAGCAAAATCTCACCGAGATTCTTTTAGCTACAGCGTTAAAAGCAACATCTGAAAAGAGTGATAGGGGATCAAGCTTTAACATTCGAAGAATATAGCACAATCTTGTCACAAATCGAAGCAAGCCTTAACTCAAGACCGCTTTGTCCAATATCTGAGGATATCGACGACATCGATTTTCTCACGCCAGCGCACTTTTTAACCACTCGTGCCGGTCTTACTGTAATAGAAACGGCACAAGATGCAAGGACGAGATGGTATTTAGTAAGTAAAACGTTCCAAGATATATGGAAGCGGTGGAAAGCGGAGTATCTTAGCCAGTTAACGATACGCAGTAAGTGGTTAAAAGCACAAAAGAATTTAGAGATAGGCGACATGGTAACCATTCATGACGACAACATAAGCCCTGGAAAATGGCCCGTTGGTCGGGTGGTAGAGGTCCATCCAGGAAAAGATGGAGCTGTCCGAGTGGTGACTTTAAAAACAAAAAATGGTTTTATAAAGCGGCCGATTATCAAACTTTCTATCCTACCTATAGCAGAAAAGGAAGCAAGTAAGCAAACGCCAGAAAAAAGCGAAGCAAAAAAGCAGCATCAGCAAAGCAATGAGGCAAAAGCGGAAGAGAAAGCGAGCAAACAGTCTAACAGTTGTCCTAAAATCTATAGCATAGCATTATCATTGCTATTTTTTATGAGCCTTATTCTATCCTCTGAAGCAACTTACAAAATAACTGCATTTGATAGCAATCAAACATTGTATTTTGACCCTTTGGGACAAATGCATCTTATTCGTGATCAGTGGAAAATCATAACTTATTATAATTTGTCTCCTTACTGGCAAGGAGACAAAGCGGTCAATCAATTTTCTCAATATCTCGAGCAAACATGCGGGAAAATTCAAGAGCAGAGCCATTGTAAAATTATCATCCTACAAATACAACACGAGGTCGATGAACTACAATATTATAATCAGCTTTTGCTCAATCAGCACTTTGGAGCGCGTCTGCGAACTCGACGCGGACTTATCAACGCTGTCGGCTCCATAGCAAATTCATTGTTCGGAGTATTGGATCAGGAATTCGCAGAAAAATACAAGCGTGACATTGACCTAATACGTAAGAATACATTCCACCTCAGTCAGCTGTACAGGAATCAGACATCAGTCATAGAAGCGGAGTATAATATCTTAAAGAGAACAGAAGAGACTATTGAAAAGCAGCATAAGATAATTAATAAGCATTTAAATTATTTAGACAGCGTCACCAATACATTGCAGCAAGAGATCGACGTAATGTCTATTCAGACAACGCTGCTAAAGATTTCTCTTTAGCAGCGTTAGCGACCATAAATATGATTCAGAATTTAAAGCGGATTCAGGAAACTTTACTTGATACTATGACTGAGATCTATCATGGTCAGATCAATCTGCATCTCTTGACTCCACAACAGCTCCGTGGGGAGTTACAGATTGTAGCTAGTCAGATTTCTAAAGAGCTAGCATTGCCCGTAGATGACATTCAGTTCAACTTGTATGAGATCTATAAATTATTAAAAGTTAAAGCGAGGATGACGGAGGAATATTTCATATTTGAAATTACCTTACCATTAATTAGCAGAGATACGTTCCAGCTATACAATTTGATACCAGTGCCGGTTCAAATCAACAAAAGTATGATCAGCATCAAGCCAGCATCCGAATACGTCGCGATCAACTTGAGAAGAGATTCATACTTAACAGCCAGCGTCAGCGATCTTCTAGGTTGCGAATATCAAGCGGAAACCTACCTTTGTCGTCTTCGAGGACCTGTCCAAAGTTTAGGTCCTAATGAACAATTCTGTGAGAAAGAGAAGCTGTCTACTTGCAGGATCATCAAAACTAGCTGTGAAAACAAATGGGTTCCATTACACGACTTATCTACCTATTTGTATTTCTGTTGTGACTCATACTCTTTGAGAGTCATATGCGACGACGACCTACAAGCGAGCGAAGTCAGCAAGGCTGGACTTATTCAACTAACTAAGCAATGCATTGTGAAGGGTCATGATATAACACTTTATTCTCATCAGCAATTAGAGAATACGCTTAATCTTGAACCAAATATACTCGAGACTAAATTAACTCCCATAAATCGTTTGATTAGTAATCTCACGCCAGCTATCCAAGATTTTCAAGACTACAAGGTCAACGAAGACACCGCACCGATAAACGATTCTTTAAAGTATCTCGGTGAACAAATTGAAGCGATGAAGGAATCAGCCCAACAGACAGAGGTTTTAACGACACATGACATACATCAGTATGCGTTGTCATATGCTTTATTAGTAGCCGCTGTTGCAGCAGTCCTGTGGTTCCTGAGGAGGAGGTGTCAGCGAGGCGGTGGTCCGCCCACCCAAGAGCGGAACGAGAGTGTACCAACGAGTGTGAGTGTGTGCATAAATCAATCTGAGCAAGAGCAAAGCTCTAGTGCAAGTGCGCGAAATCATCCCCTGCCCGAGCAGGGGCCATGTGTCAGTGATAGTGCGCGCGTAGCTTATTTTTCTAAACGGTGGTCTAGTTTGCGTTCAAAGAGGCGAGACACGTCGACGTCTCCCCTAGCTAAAAGGCAATCGGTATTCTCGATAGGTGACTCAACCGTTTGAGCATCTATGTCTAGCTATAAGATCATGATATGATTGTTCTATCACCTTGTCAATCATCTCTCATCTAATATTGTCTTAACTCCTTAGCGTTTAAGCTCACACTCACGTAACTCTTTATTTTTGTATAAGCTTATCTCATTAACTCATCTCTTCCCCTCGGGAGCATGTTCGATGCATTAATTGCAATCGACCACGTTTGCTGACCTAGCGATACAATACGGTCGCACAAAATGCGCCGCGCGCTCAGTGCATTACGGACAGCTACCGTGCATTCGCCAGCACAATAATTTCAATCATTTTCTCATTTTAGCGATAGCTTAGCCTAAACGTTACCTTGTTAACTCTCTTAGCAATAAACCCTTGAAAGTTGAGTGTTTAACTTATTAGCGTAACGAAGCCACCAGGTACCACTTACGTCGCGCCCCCTACAGTCCAGGTGTCAGCTGCGTAAAGAAATATGGGGAATATAAGCGTCCTCACGAGCTTGGTCTTCGTGGCTTTAGTTATGTTTCTATTGCTCCATATTTTCCGCATCTTGTCCATCGCTGCTCTTGTGATTGCCCATACGTCGTTTGATCTCATCGATGCACCCGCCATTGTTGGAAATTAGAGGCCCAAGATTTCCGTCAATGATCCATCGTAATGTGAGCAAGCTTTAATAATTTGTTGGCATCCAAATCTGACAAAACTATGCCTTCCAAACTTCTGAGACGACTTAGCGCGATGTATATTTGCCCTTTTGCAAAGTTTTTTTTTTTTTTACCAATGTCGATCACCGCTTTTTCGAGGGTGGTATCCTGTAACTTATGGACTGTGGCCGCCCAGCTTATTTTTTTGAGTTAGTTTTTAATAATACATTATTTATTTAATTATTTCCACTTAGTGTATGTTGATGTTATAACAACTTCCTGTCACTGTTGTTTACTTAGTATCTAGCAAGTAGTGGTATATGAATAGTTGTGGGGTAACAACTAAAGAGTAAATAATAAAGACTTTTTGACAAAAAAAAAACCACTGACTTCCAACAAAAAACACTACAAAGTGAACAATAACTTTAATTTCGGAAGTCGGTGGCAAAAAACGAAAATACAGAACCAAAGACACCCACACTTTATAGTGTTTTTTGTTGGAAGTCGATCGTATTTTTTTTTTGTTAAAAAGTTTTTGTCATTTGTTATTTCACGTAAAATATGTTTTTTTTTGGTAAATGACAACACTGTTTCATAAATGTCAAATTATTCTTGAAAACGTCAATAATCGCTAAAAAGAAAGAAAGAAGGCCACTTTGGCCATTCTTCATAATGATTTTATAATACGAATTATTGATTTTTGGCACAAAGGTGTCGGTAAAGTATGTATAGTGGATAGTTAATTAAGATTCTAAGCTTTTACAGAATAAATCGTTGTTTAAAGTTACGGCCGTAGTAACTTAAGTTGTGAATTTTCAGTGATAGAAGTTAAAAGATTAACTAGGTGAGTTTTATGATTAAATGACGTGTATTTAGCTATATCAGTCGTTGTTCGACATGAGTAACCTTTAAATTTGATTGCCTCTATTAAAATATTTGTATGCGTGTCCAAGTTTACTGTAATTTTGGAACTTTGTTTTGAAGTAATACAGTTATTTTATTTTATTTTATTGTATTTATTGAAGTCGTCCTTGAATACGTATTGTAGCGTTATTCATAGTATTATCTATAAATAATGTTGATTTTTGACTATTTTTGAGTGCTAATATTAAAATCGTTATTTTTGTGAAGCAGCTTTCAGATTTCTGAAAATTGCTTTTTACACTAAACAGGTTCTATTAGGTATCCAAACAATTTAGTTTTATGGGGAACGTGTGGTCAGTGGGTCGTCTTACGTTAATAAGTTAATTAATGTATTTAATTTGATAATATTGTTTTTTTTTTATTTGTGATGGGTTTGCTCTTGACTCTAGTCTAGGTCAGAGTTGACAAAGTCGACGATGGAGTGAGCTTACCCAGAAGAAGCCTGTTCACTCTCACTTTGAAGAGATTAGGGTTGTATGCGTTCGGAAACACAGATGCAGGTTGTGAGTTTCACTCCTTTGCTGTGCATATTATAAAAGACATTTGGAAGCGCTTAGTCATAATAAAAAATAAAATAGTAGTAGAAGTGTGAGGAATTTATAAGCTAAATAGCTTTTAATAATAATCAGTCTGTATTGTCCCACTGCTGGGGAAAGGCCTCCCTTTCCTTCTTCTATTTAGCTTTTGTCTCATATTAAGTTTTATATGGTGTAGTAGGCTAATGACCTTAACTCCAATCCAAAAATAAATTATATAACAATATTTAGCTTTCAATGGTCTACTAATTAACCTCTTCAAGTATCCTGATGACCTCTACCTAATCTTGCCATACATATTGTCACGAAGAAAAAAAAAAAAATTATTGCAAATAATATTTGTTACTTTTACAGTGTGTTAGTTTAATACATAAATATAAAACAATTTAAAATATAAAAAGCTTATTCAAAGTGGTCTCCATTGGCTGCAATACAGTCCTTTAAACGTTGAGGCCAGTTATCAATAGAAGCACACACTCTTTCCATGGGAAAATTCTTCACTGCCAATCGTATGGATTGTTTTAGGGACTCCAAATTATCATGGCGTTTAGAGCAGGCCGTACTCTCTAAAACTGACCATAAATCATAATCCAGCGGATTAAGATCGAGACTAGACGACTGCCAGTCTTCAGCTCTGATGAAGTCCGAAACATTCACTTCCAACCAAGACTGCGTGGACCGAGCTTTATGACCCGGCGCCGAGTCTTGTTGGAAGGACCATACTTGGTTATTGAACATGGTGTTGTTAAGGGGCTTAACTACCTTCTAAGAATGGTATCTTGATACACTTGTGCCAATGTTTTGATACCTTTTTCACAAAAATATGGCTCAGTCACTCCTTCATAGCTAACACCCCACCAAACCATCATTGAAGTCGGACAATGCCCACGTTGCACTCTGTCGACTAATTGAGAAGCTTCCTTAGAGCTTTGAGCATAAATACGGTCACTTCGTTTGTTAAAATGTTGCTCAATTGTAAAGATTTTTTCATCCATAAACAAAATTTTTCTGTGACCTCCCTTTGCGTACCGCTTCAGTAGTTGTTTTGATTTTACCACCCTATTCTTTTTTAAATTATCAATTAAAAAATGACCAGTGCGTTTCTAATAGGCTGCAAGTCTTTTAAAATACGCGACATGGTTCTGGGTGCTATCTTCATCTCCCGAGATAAAATCTTTTGCTTTCGGACAGGATTTCTTCGAATTCTTTCCCTTACTGCTTTGACCACCTTTTTCGTACAAACACTACGTGGACGGCCAGATCTTTTTCTGTCACAAACAGAGGAGGTCTCATTGTACTTATTAATAGCCCGGTACACAAACATTTGACAAATACCAAGCGTATGGAGAGTTTTAAAAATTGCATTTGGCTCCATACCAACTTTGTGTAATGCAATCACAGCGATTCGGTTCTCTTTATCACCCCACTCCATTTTAATATCGCAAAATATTGTACAATGTATTGGCGCCAAAATTAGAAAACTTAATGAACAATGGTATAAAAATGACAGAATCCAAATTCAAATGTAATATCTTTCTTATTTTTAATTGTAACAGTATTTATGGCCAGACTGTGTATTTTGTATGCTCAGAATGATCACCTCTCTATAAGTATATCCAAATTGGTAATAACTGTACTGATTTGTTTATCAAACTTAAGAGAATATTCTGCTTCCCATAATCTAATAATGAACCAGTGTTTATGATTCTACTGTGTTTCGTTAGGGTACTTAATTATCTGCCATATCTGCACTATTCATTTAGGCAGACGAAGTTTATCTGAATCCAGATAAACACATACATACCCTATGGCCGAAATATCTTGGCAACTCTGAACATAGGCACTATGAACTTTCACGCATGTTCTCTCATGTCACCATTTGGTTCATAAAAAATGTTACTTCGCAGCCTTCTGCACAAAGTTCGGACTCGCCAAGATATTTCGGCTGTAGTGTAGATCTCTATAATACAATCTGGATAAAAAGTCTCAACTCGTATCATAAAATATTTTATGAGAGACAGTAAAGATATAAATTTTGAACAAAATATCTCTATTTCAGGATAAAATAATTAAGTAACAATGGATCTGGAAGTTACGGTGAAAATAGAAAATGTTGAATCAACAAGAAAAGATCCTACCTCATTTTTGCCCGAGGAGCCGATGTCTTATGAAATTAAGAAGAAAAAGAAGAAGAAAAAAAAGAAGCAAGAAGACCCTTTTAAAGACATTGATGACAAAATGAGTGTCAAGATTGAACCAATAACTCTGTTGGATCCGGAGGTTAAAATAAAGGTTGAGGATATAGAAGTGGAATTGGATTTTAATGATGTGAGTATAGTTTGTTAAAAACAGATATAATGTCAGTTGTCACCTGTTCTTTACATGTAATAGTTGACTATAAAATGTACTTGGAAATGTAAAAATTTTGTACAAATTCCATTGAAAAATTACTTATTCAACTACAATGTTAAGGTTGTTCTTGGGGAAAGATTCATCTCAACTACGGAACCCTTCATTGTGTGTGGACCGACATGTACTTGGCCAGTTTTCCTAAATAGTATGGCCCCTTTTTACTAACCCAAAGCCAAAGTAGGATTATGATTTCAACAGGCTATGTATGTTCATCTGTAACTCCTAAACTACTCGTCGTATTTTGACAAATGAGGTATTGATGGAAGCGTCATGTTGATCCACGGGTTAATAGACGAAGTCACATAGAATCCAATATGGCGGCTTGTAGCGGATACATATTATATCAAGCTATACATTTCCAGTATAAGCTGACCTCTCATTGTACGGCGAGATCAGTTATACTGGAATGTATAGTTTGATAAGTAGCCGTGTGTACAGTATTACTGAAAAAATATATCTCACGAAGCTGATGATGATATACAGGTCAAACACATAACCTTCCTTTTTTGCTTCGCCGCAGTCGGGTAAAAAGGTGTAAACAAGATATCGATGCCGGTTTTTTTCGGTTTTCGTATAACCATATTTTTAATAAGTCTTAGCTATTAATAAGCTTCTAAAACTGAGCAAACATTTAACATACTGTAATTTTATATTCCAGTTCGGAGACAACGGCCTGATTGACGAAGGTCATCACAACGACGGCGACGATAGTCAAGAACCAGTAGTGAAAATAGAGCCGCAAAACCACGACGCCGTCCTTCTCACATTCGAGAGCGTCATCAACGAGAAGAAACCAATAGTCGCCGATAGCAGCGAAATGTTTCAATTTTCGAAGAATGAGTTGCCAGTGCCAACCAAGCAAGCCCCAAACCATGTCTGCAAAGTCTGCCATTTAGTCTTTCAATCACAGAAAACACTACGAATGCATCAGAAAAGAAAACATAAGTCCTTCAGAAAGTCCTTTAAACATGTTTGTGATTACTGTGGCATGGCCTACGAAATGAAGAACAGTTTAGTAGCGCATATTAAGAGGAAACATGGACCTGATTCAAGGCCGGATGATAGAGAGGAACGGACTTGTGAAATATGTGCTTTGGTCTTCAAAGGAATGGCTCGGTTACGCATGCATATGAGGAGAAAACATGACTCTTTCCAAGAATCTTTTAAACACGTTTGCAAAGACTGCGGTTTAACTTATGATAAGTACAGAAGTTTGATAGTCCATATACAACGTAAACATTCAAATAATCAGAAACCTGAAATCAATCAATGGTACAACTGCCCGTTCTGTCCTAAGATATTTACGAAAAGAGAAACTTATGCTAGGCACGTGCAGAGAAAGCATCACGTGTCAGACGAAAGTATAAAAGAAGAAAATAATGCCGAAAATTATTTGGAGAACTGTAAAAATGAAGAAACTGGTGAGATAACTTGTAAAGAATGCCCTCTAGTATTTTCTTCTATTAACTTCTTAAAACTTCACATGAGAAGGAAACATAATGCGTTGAGAGAAGATTTCAGATTGAAGTGTCGCATTTGTAACTTGTCTTACGATAAAATTGAGAGTTTGAAAAGGCATGTGAGAAGAAAACACGACAAAGGATCTCACTGCGAAGTTTGCAATAAACAATTTGATACGCGAGAGATGTATCTCAACCATTCTCACGTGAAGGCTATCAAGGAGTGCAATATTTGCGGACTGATCTTCGCATCACAAGGTGGCTTAGCAAAACATTTGAGGTGCACACACAAAATAGATTCACCCAAAACTGTATTCTGCAATCTATGTAACGAAGGTTTTCACGACAAACGACAGTTAAAACCGCATTTTATGAAAGTGCATTTAAATGTATCGTACACTTGTCGATACTGTAAAAAGGTTTTTAAGGCGAAAGAGAGCTATCGACGGCACATATTATTTAAGCATCCTACTTCAAATCATGTCAACGTTCATATGCAAAAATGCGAACAATGTAGTGCGACTTTTAAGGACGAATTTGATCTTTGTCGTCATATAAATACATTTCATCGTCGCCCTGAAGATATGTCGAAAGATGACAGAGAAATGATAGAAATAAAAAAAGAAGATCCGGATATTAAGGACTGTTTCCAATGCACCAAGTGCCCAGATACATACTTGACTTGGGAACAGTTGAAATTACACTATGAAGCAACTCATCACAATATAGAAGAAACACAATGTCAAATGTGTGGGGAAATACTCCCAGGAAACGAGTTACAAAAACACATAAAGAATCTTCACACGGATACTGAAATGCAGTGTAAATATTGTGAATTTAAGACTAATATTAGAGTAAGTTTGACACAACACACGCTGAGGCATAAAAATGCCGAAACAATTCACTGCGAATACACTGGTTGCAAGTATAAAACGTTTTACGATGGTGCTATGGAGAAGCATAAAAGAAAACATGCTGATCAAGGAGTCAAACTCCAATGTACGCAGTGCCCGTTCCAATCAATGAATAAATACATCTTGAAATATCATGAGGAAGCTCATGAGACAGGGAAAAAACGGTACATGTGTGACCAATGTGACTACGCAACTATTTTACCAGCCAATCTTGTGCAGCATAAATATAAGCATTCTACAGTGAAGAGGTTCAAATGTGAAGTGTGTCCGTTCGCAACGAAGTACAATACATCACTGAGGTTCCATGTTAGGAAAAAACACTGTGATCTACCGACATTCAGTTAATTTTTTATGTTTTTATTTTATTTTTTATTATTAAAGTATTTGGTGTTATGAAATATTTAAAGCTGTATTTTTAATTTATTGAATTTTCCTGTTAAAATTATTGGTAACAGCAGCGCCATCTCTCTACATCATAGTGTAAACCAAGTTTTAAAAGCGTCATTTATGTCCGAATAAAAAATACCGTCACCCTTAATACCAAAAGGGGTTAGGTAGAAGTCGATAGTAAATCGGTAAATACCTCGCTGTAGGGCAGACTTGTTTGCCTAGACACGAGCTCGTCTAGCGCCCATGTGCTGGTTTGGTTCATGGGGTAGCCACGGCGCGCAATGTGTTCTTGTGTGCCGGTGATGTGGGGTGCTGCCCAGAGGAGGGAGTGCTAACGCGTACCCGTGTTCCCGCCACAAGCGACAGAGGAGGACACCGTGGAGTTTTGGTGGTTTAGAGTCCCACATAACTTCATTATCTCCCCGTGGTAGTGCAGTAGGTATGCATGAGCATTTCTCCACGGAAAAAAGGCAGACTTGTTACTGATTGACTGCCTGTTTCCTGACAATTAACCTTTTGTACTGAGAATCTAAGATAGGTCTCTGCTTATCTTAGATTCTCAGTGCAAAAGGGTTCGGAGTATTAAATTCGCACATTCGTACTAAAATATTATACAGGTTGGTAAAGGTGAAGTTGTTCATAATGATGAGTACAATGACCACTTAGGAGGATGTTGGTGTTTTACCAATAACCCTGTATAATGTATAATTACTTAAAATTAAAGCCCTCTTCCTCTCCTACGTTGGACTGCCGACAGGGTCCACAATGTGTCTGTAAAACCTATCACCTGAGTTCACATTGTGGAATGCAATAACTATTATGTATTGGGTTTAAGCATCCTATAAATATAAAAAATTGTCAAGGCTTGTCTACTCTGAAATGACGCACCCCACTACAGAGTGGGGCGCGTCATTTCAGGGTAGACCAGCTGTAATTGGTCTCTTGGTCCATAGGTTTGGGACACACCTTGAAACTGGGGAAAAGAAAATTTATACCTACATAAATGCGTTGACGTGCTATGTGGCGATAAATAAATAGGTAGGTACATAGGTACATACCTATCATAATGTATGAACGTGAAAGAAACAAAAATGTAGGTACGTAGGTTTATGGAAGGATCGTAACACGTCGCTCGGTCGCGTTCAGTGGGTTCTGCCTACTCCCTTATAAAGTGCGGCGAGTTTTGATTTTGATTGAAGATGTATCGTAAATCAAGTTTTTTTCACAATTACCAATCAGCAATGCGATAAAATGATAGATTCCCAATTAAGCCTTATGAATAACTACCAATAATCGACAAATCATAGGCACAGTGTTGAAAAAAAAAGTTCAATTTTGATGGACCAGACAGGGTACCTAGATTTCATATTATTTTCACGATTTAAGGAAAGAAGAAATTTTTTATCACGTCGTCATTCAGGGGGTGGATCAGTAATGGTGTAGGGTGCGATTTCTTATTACGGTATCATTAATATTTCCGTTATTAAAGGAAAGGTAACTTCAAAACTATATGTGGAGGCTTGTAATTAGCTATTTGTTAATATTCAATTCTTTATGTCATTGGTTTGTTAGTCTGTAAGCCTTCTATAAAATAAAATAAATAAATAAAACTGTATATAAAACTGGAAGAGAAGATAAAAGAGATTCGTAGTGTTTAAACAAAAAAGTGGATTTTTCAACAACACAACGCCCCCTCACATACGTCACGTGAAACCAAAACTTGGTTTGAACAAAATAAAATTCAAGTTTTAGATTGGCCATCGACCTCTCCGGACCTCTATCTCGCCAATTATTTGCCGGTGGACGTCATTTTAGTAGCAGCGCAGATACAATGTATCTGTTGCCGGGAAAATTCTAACTGTTGTTGGCTATACATGACATGCTGAGGTCAATCCTCTCGAATGTCTTATGTTACACAGTTCGACATAAGAAAAAATGCTCCAAGTGTCTTAAGTCGGACAGTTACACTAAATTGACAAGTGAAAATATTAAAATGACCTTTATGATAATGTAATCCTAATACAGCTTGACAATTTCAGTCAAGTCAATTTAGTCTCCGACATTCGAGAGGATATAAATAAGATTTATCGATCAGCTCTAGTTTTTAGTTAACAAAAGGAAACACGCACGTTATTAACAAACAAACACTTAAATGATGAAAATGAATCACTTGAGCTGCACAAACATTTCTGAGGGTATATTCGAAAATAATACGTCACGAGTAAACAAAAACCATCACAAAGTTCGCGACAACAGACAAAATCATTTTTTTCTTCTCTTCTTTCTTTTTTTTTAAATTTGTGATGGGTTTGCTCTCGACTCTAGTCTAGGTCAGAGGTGACAGGGACAAAGTCGACGATGGAGTGAGCTTACCCAGAAGAAGCCTGTTCACTCTCACTTTGAAGAGATTATGGTTGTTTGCGTTCGGAAACAGACGCAGGTAGTGAGTTCCACTCCTTTGCTGTGCGCATTATAAAAGACATTTGGAAGCGCTTAGTGCGAATTGGTGGAATAGCAACCAGGTAGGGATGGTAACTGGCAGTGCGTCTAGATGTCCGGTGGTAGAAGGGGGCCGGCGGAATGAGGACGTGGAGTTCTTGAGCACACTCTCCGAAGTACAATCTGTAGAAGACTGACAAGCAGGCAACCTTGCGGCAATGAGCCAAGCTATGAAGCTTGACATCCACCAGTTTTACATCGCCAATGAGCCTCTTAGCTCTGCGTTCCACCGAGTCAAGCGCGGCTAGTTGGTACTTGGCTGATCCATCCCAAAGGTGACTGCAATACTCCATGCAGGATCGGACTTGCGCTTTGTAAAGAGTTAAAAGCTGTTCAGGCGTAAAGTATCGATATTTTTATTGGCGTTTAGGCGCTCAAACTCTCTATCTAGACATGTAAATAATCAAAGCGCTTCACCTTGTTTAGGATGCGCAGTTTCTTGGCCGCAGTTTGGGCCTTGTATTCGATGGTGGCGCCGAAGTCTTTTGCTTATATCTCAAAAACGGTGTCCTATCGCAAAAATAATGAAAATTTTGCCCCCCTCTAAAATTCATAACCCCATAAAACTCTACATGTAGGTTACACCCCATAAAACTCTACATGTAGGTACTTTTCATATTTTCCATACAAAGTGAAGAATTCAATATAAAACACGTTGAGAATTGCATCTTCTCCGGCGCTACGGGCACGACTTCGCAGTTGTATTTATCAGATAGACGTAAAAAACAAAAAAAAAAATGAAAATAAATAAATGATTATGATTAATATTTGTAAAAATTGAGAATTAAACAGAAAAAAAATCCTATGAAAAACAAAGATTTGCTTCTCGTTTCTACGGTTCACGTCTGTAGCCCATTAGCATTAGCTACGCCACTGCTTGGATATCAAGTTCATGTAGGTATTACGTTTATAAAAAATAATACAGAAAAGCTCTCGTCGTTTCACTTGTTGATTCTAATATTAGAATGCAACTGCAGCAATATCGATTCTTTCTAGACATCAAGTGACGTAGATTTATCTACCATCAAAACGCAAATCATTTTTTTGATTTGATCTACCATCAAAACGCTTTATTGGATCACTAATAAAGCGTTTTGATGGTAGATGGCAGCGCCATCGCCATCTATTGACAAATCTCCATTCGTTCAGTTAACCACCAGTTAACGATTGTCTGTTATAGCTGATAGCAAACGATAGTTTCGTGAACAACTTACTGTAATCGAAGTGGATTATTAGTTGATGGAAAATAATTATAAAATGATGTATATCCCTCGTTTTATTCAGCTAATTACAGGACGACGTGCCATTTACTTAAGGCTTTTCTTTGTACCAAGAGACGTCGGCTTGGCGTGAATGAAGTGTATGATAGCGTTCTGTGCTGCCAACAGTTAAATTAGCTCTCCACCAGATTCCACTTCTAAAACCACCAGAAACCTACTAACAAAAAACGGCCGCACTTTAATAATCGCTAAATTTTCTACTAAACAAAATGTTTGTTGTTACGAAAGAAAACAGTAAGTATATTCGTACTTAAGTTTCTTTATTATTACGTAATAAAAAATATTAACAATCAGTAAATCAACAAGTCAAGACCAGGAATATTAAAATTATTCAACAACAACTGATAGGTAATCTAATTTTATTCGTCTTCTTCAGATGAATAATTTTTGCCTGCACCATTATCGTCGGTTTCACATTGATACGATTCTTTGGTACCGATTTGTTTTAAAACGTTTTTTGGAATTTTATATTCATTGCAGCAATTTCCTTCCAATCTCAAACCACAGCCTATTCTTAGCATAGTAGTTAAAAGATTTAACTTCATTCTTTTCCTCTGCTTGTTTTTATTACATTCATACTGCTAATTAATCTCTCAAAAAAAAAAACTGAAAATTAAATGAAGTAGAATAGAAATAATATTTTTCGTAATGTATTAGTGGCATAGTGGTTGAGTGATATCATTTTCAGTAACTGAAACTGAATTTTACTAAACCACTAGAAAAATCTACCAGCCACTAAAAACAATATTTCGCCACTAAGTGAGGGGTCGAAACCACCAGTTTTAGTGGAAAATCCACTAAGTTGGCAACACTGATAGCGTTTCTGACCAACGTCAAAATTCAATATATAGTTTTTTATCTCTTTCTCTCTCGATAATCATGCGTAAGTGCGAAAATAATAGACGCGCTGCATCATTCACGGAACATAAAGAATCGTCGCGAATTATAACCACTTTGTTTTAATTTAAATGTGTAAACATTGCAATTATATTCGTTTACGCGTGTGCATGTGATATATTATATTGTGATATTGAATTGGTTGTTTGTGCAGTGAGTGGCAATGGATCTTTTGGGGCTTCCCGTTGATATGATCGAAAACGTTTTTTCGTATTTATCCTACGATGAAATCGCAAAAAATAGATTGGTGAGCGATCATTCATGCAATTTATTAATAGAAACGAGCTTGTTAAATTAAAAAATCGAATATTGAAAGTTGTAGACATGTATTTATGTTCATAATTCTCACGTAACGAGTGCGTTCATTCATTGCAATGTTCTAGGCGTTTCATGCACTGCTTATGTACTTTATTTATATACTTCTATTTATAACTGCTTGGTAATGTAAATAAATATTTTATGCTCGTTTTGTTTGGTACAACATCTTACGGCCGATAATATCGACGCGCATCCTGGATCACCGATTTTAAAATTTCTTTTTTTTTGTTTTTTTTTAGTAATACCTACCTAGCCTACTAACTACTAATGTTAGTAGCTGCTAATCTACTCTGAGTTATTTTCAATATTATACAAAACAGTTTTAGATTTTAATATTCTCTACAAGAGCCTAATACACTGCATTAATAATCAATAATCAATCACAAATATAGGTGCTGCTTTGTATTTTTCTTTTCATTTCCTTGTGAAGTCACCGGTAAACTTAGGTAGGGTCATTTCGCCAGTTCGCGTCCATTTAGTGCAGTTGGCAAGTTTGAAGGAGAAGATAAAAATGTTCCAGCACTAGTTTCAATGAAAAAGTTATGTAATGTGTTCATTATATAGTCTACTATAGGGTTCGCTTTCAGTTTTGTTCGGAACTATTTGTGTTTTTTTTATAAATAGACAAACATCAAAAATACGCGATTTACCCACTTTGCGTCCAAAAAATCTAAATTGCGTCCACCCGTAGACCATTTTGCGTCCACCAGCTAAGAAAAGGAATGTAGGGGTGATATTTTTAAGATAATGTAAAGAAAAATTGTATTTTAACAGATTCTTTATTCAAGAATATAGTTATTTGAAAATCAACATTATTATCATTAATAAATCACTATAATACTTTAAAAAAACGAAACATTATTCTGAAACAGGTAATTAATAATTTTCAACCTTTTAAAGGTTGCAGGTCAACAACAATCAGTTCTGTTAATTTTACCCTAAAATCACGATATTACAATATCACTGAAGATCAGCCTTGATTGATAAGTTGTTGGGTATATTATAGCAACAAAACAACACAATAGTTTTGTCTAGTCCAACTACTAAAAGAAATGTTGAATCATAATATTATGATTATGAGACAATGTATGATTACTATTGCCTTCGAATTTGAATTAATCACACAAGTCACATTCAAAAGAATTATCTTTGGCTTCTGAATAACTTAATCCTAGAAATCGCGTGCATTTCAGATGATACCATCTAATACACTTGTCACAGCCAATGTTTTTCTCATCGTCATCTTCTACATCAGAAATTAATACATCGTCACATTCAGCACATTTCATTAGCTCCACGGCTGGTACATTTTCTTTCTCAGATTCCACATCTATCGACTCTATCGTTTCCTGTGTTTCTTTTATCTTGTTTTTTCGTTTCGGAGCAGTTTTTTGAACCTTTCGAGCTCTCTCCTGCTCTTTTTTCTCTATTCGTTCTAACTTTCTTTTTCGTATTGCTTCCTGTTTTTCGTTCTTGATCTGCTCTTTATCTTCGTAATACTTTCTCCATGCAGCAGAAGATATGGCTGCTGGAGTCCTTTGCTTATTAGGTTTTCTTGCTTCTTTAGAAATTTCAGGCAGCATCAGGTGGTTTTTAAATGGATCACAGGTTTTTTTTTGGCTTGAATCGCCAACAGCTGCTGAAGATGGTTGTACGAGAGAAGAGTTTTCTGTAGGTAAAACGAAGGTTGGCGATACAATTGATACTGTATGAATCAAAGAGGTCAGAGGCGGTTCTGGCGTTTGTTCCTTAGTAGGAGTTTCTTTTTCAACACTTGACGGAGTGGGAGTTGATAATATAATATCTTCTAATGGTAGAATTAGAACGTCGTCTAAGGACACGATAGAGTCAACATCAAGGCCCGAAAGGTGTAACGTCGAAAGAGACAAATCAGGGAACGAATTGTTTTTGTTGGTATTATGAGTTTTAGAATTATCCGGATATGGTGTGATTTCATCATAGACAATTTTAGAAGAAGCTAGATTTCTATTGCTGGTGATTTTTGATGTGCAAGGCTCGGCATTGGTGGATGGTTTTGGTGCAGAATGTAATACGGCTGTTACTGTTTGAACCTGCACAGTCGAATCGGAGTTAGCTTCATCATTTATGTTTTCGTTTTCTCCGTGTAACGAAGAGATGGTGATTTCTTTAGTTGTATCCAATTCTAAAATAGTACTATTTTGTTCTATTGATAGTTGAGATAGTTCCTGAGACCTCTCAGATTCAGTTTCGATAGAAATCTCTGCAAAGCCAACTTCTGCAGGGAGAGTTTTTTTCAAACTATTGACTGCTCTCGTAATAGTTCGAATGTTAATATTTTTTTCTTTAAGTGTCGGTTTCAGGTGTTTTAAAACTTTTTTAAAACTTTTAATGTCCGAGTGGGTAATATCTTGTGACTGTTGATCAACGGCCTGTACATTTTCCAAAGTATTTCTTACACATTTAGTGTAATCAGGACTATTTGCATCGAATGGGTAAAGACCACATCGCTTAAACCCATTTTTGATGTTGTCGGCCATGTTAGGATGTTGTAATGCTTCATTTAATAATGTGCAAAAGTTTGTTTTTGTAACGGCAGAATTCAAATTTTCTGGTTTTGATAGGAATGCGCGGACTGTAGATTTCCAATATGTTTTTACTGGTGCAAAGACGCTGACGTCAGCTGGCTGTAAAATATGGGTGGTGTTGGGCGGCAGGGCATACAAAATAATTTGCTGTTCTTCGCATAACGTACTTAGCATTAAGGACATATGCGATTTATGCCCATCTACCAGCAGAAGAATTGGTTTTATGATGTTATTTTCCACCACCCAGTTGTGAAGCTCGTTGGTCACGTATTCAAAGAACACTTCTCCTCTCATCCAACCTGTCTCCGATCTGCCTAAGCACCATTCTTGGGGCATACTATTCACTACAGCCTTTGGTGGTCTAATGTATGGGAACACGACACAAGGTGGGCACATATCTCCATTCGCATTAAATGTCAATAATACCGTTAAGTTTTCTTTCTCATTACTTGGCTTTATTTGATATAAGTTCTTGAAACCTCTTGGGCCTAAAACTTTTCCTGTCTTTGGACAAAGAGCAAATCCACTTTCGTCTCCATTAAAAATTCTTTTTGGATCATTCAAAATATCTTTTTGGTGTATACTGTCCAAATATTCCTCAAGTTCTCTAAACCACAATCTGATCGACTCTTCTGTGACTTGGGCTCTAGCCTTATTAATACCTTCCGCATTTTTAAGTGAGACTTCATTATTTCTGGCCAAGAATTTTACAAACCACTTTTGACCTGGGCGATCATCTTTGAACTTATTTTTAAACCCCCCATCACGAATTATTTTCTGAACAGTATCCAACAATTCCTGTTTTTTCACTGGAAATCCACATTTGGAAATATTAAGAAGCCATTCAACTACCTTTTTTTCACCATCCACTCCTAGCGCTGGTTCTGGTCCCGGTTTCTTAACTCCATCTGGTCTGCGTCCACTGATTTTGTCCAATAATGTGGTCTTGGGAATAGCATATTCTTTGCATATTTGTCTTATCGATTTTTTCTTCTCACGAATGTCACTTAATGCTTTCTTTAAATCTTCTTCTGTGTATGTTTTCTTTTCTTTTTTCTTACTACCTTCCCAAGAACTCATCTTAAACAGGAAAAAATAAAAAAAATAAGCATTTCACTGCATTTAGTTTGTAAACAATTGAACGTTAAACTCTTAGTTTTAATAAAAAAACAAATACATATTAAATTATTATTGAAAATAAGTTAAAAAATATATTTATGCTATTATTTGTATTTAATGAAAAAATGGACGCAATTTGGTACAATACTATTTCCCTGTAGGTATAGTTTGCGTCCACATGTGATGAACGATATTTTTATCTTTTTCTACAATCATAATAATGTGGACGCAAATTGCTCATTACGATTGCATGATATTAGTACATAAAATAAAAATAAAAACAAATTCCCTTTCATAATTTAATCACATAAAAATAAACACTAACTAAATCACAAAAAGACGAGTTCGCGTCCATTGTGGTCGCAAAGTGCATGTTTTATAAATTCGGTGTAGTAATTCGCGTCCACCTTATTTTAACTGTTAACTTAAATAAAAACAAGCAAATACATAATTAATATTACTCCCTTTTTCATGCTTTATGTCTAGAAACAGCTGTGTATTCTAAAATACGCATAAAACAATAAAATACTTACCGTCGAACGCGCCCCTGCACACAATTTTTTTGCCGACATTCCGCGCGTCCGCGCTTCTTTGTTGAAGAATGGAGACTAACTATTTTTTCTACACATGATTGATTGGGCACACAGAACTTTTGTCTATGTGTGTGTGCCTCTTACACGATGAGGTATTGGCGGTAACGAATTTTTGGTGATTTAGTGTGTTAATATACCTATTTTCGAGAATTTTTATAGGGAGGTCCGAAAAATGGACGCGAATAGGTTGATGGACGCGAACTGGCGAAATGACCCTATGTAAAATAAAAAAAAAAACCTACCTATTGAAGCTTGTTAAAAAAAAGTACTTGAATGTTTACCTATTTGTAAAATAACAGGGATATTTTTGCTTATCTTAATATTTGTAAGTACTGTCAGACAATATACTGAAATTCTAATAGTAACATAACTGTACTGCTAGGATATTTAACATTAAACCTGGTTTCAATTCCCAGGTTGGGCAGTGTTAATGGTCTCTAATTTCTTAGTATCAGCCCAGAGTCAGGATTTGTGTCCGGTTGATGGCAACAGGCTTGCCCCCTATTACATGGGACTTAAACATAACTGGCGCAATAAGGGTGTACTATACTGCCGCCATAAGGAAAAAGGATGTTCCTATCTACATAAATATTTAAATTGAGAAAAAAAATATTTTGTCCTGCTTAAGCCATAAGATACAAGCGCAGATGCATTTTTTAATAGTAAAAATTATTAGGTTTTCGTTAATACATTAGGCGCGGCAGACGCACATGCGCGTTTTCGGACGTTCACCAAGTGCTAGACGGTGCGTATGCGCGTCCATACAATTTACATAACTTTCTTCGAGTGCGGCGCGCCGCACCTGTGTGTTCGTTGTGCATCTCTATTGTTTCGAAAACATCGTAAAATATGGGTTGGTAAGGGTGTAGCATAAAGAAGCGTTTGCATAAAGAATTAAGCAGATAATGTGTTAAGTTTACGCCAATTTAAAAATACTATTAGATGCATCTTTTTTTGCTGATTCCGAATATGTTAATAATTTTGAAAAAAAATGTCAGATATGTCTTTTTTCCTTATGATGCCAGTATAAGTGCACCTCTGTATAACCCTTTGGGGAACACAGGCGCGGTGTTACGTGTTATTTCCTCATAATTATTATCTTTTAAGATGTTTTCCTTAAAAAAAAAAAAACTAAATACAGATTTTCATCAATTTCACAACAAAATTCAAACTTGTCTTTTATTTTAATTATTTTATATGCATTTGCTTCAGTTATTTAAATCATTTACAATTTTACAGACACTTGTGAGTTGTCAGTCACTATGTTGAAGCTAGTTGCCCATTCCTAACATAGATATCTCTGGAGAAAAGCAGACAAGAAACTTGATAAGTGATAATTATAACTTTTGTTGACAATAAACAGCTGAGCAATTCTGTTTTAGTTTTTTTTCTCACATATGAAAAAAAAAGACTAAAATGTTAAAACACTGGATGGTTTTCTGCCATCAAAAACTTTTTACCCGACTGTCCCAGAAGGAGGGTAAGGTTTTTCGAGAGTATGTGTGTATGTCTATTTCTTTGGCACGCTCTGTAGCCTAAACGGGTTAATGTATTTTAACATATGAGGTGTTGTTAGATTCATCTTAATTGTGGGAGTGACATAGGCTATATAATATTTATATATTACATCTGAAAATATAAAAAGAGAGGGGAATGTTTTTTATAAACAAATTGCTAACATTATAGGTATCAAATGAATACTAGTAATGAGTCAATTCCAAATATATATTAATAAAACTAAAAAGTTCGAAATGAAAAAAAAAAATTTAAAAAACAAAAAACCTGACTGCAAAACACATAACTGAAAAGAGAAGAACAAGTATTGTAATCTATAGAATTATGGTACTGCAGGCGGGGACAAACAAATAACCTGAAATATGGTGTAACTTTTGTTTGTCCCCGCCTGCAGTAATTAGGGCAGCGGCTTTAGCTGACGATGGGTACAGCCAACGTCGCATCGCTCGTACACGCTCTGTACCTGAAACCATGGTACGGGATGCCATCAGACGATTTCGGCAGACTGGTTCATACACCCGAAGGCCAGTTCAAGGCCGCCATCTAGGGTAAATACGCCATGCATAGGCCCCTCCCCAATCTTCTGCCCAGGAGGCCGTTTTCAGCGCGGACATTTTCAGCTTGCGTTAATTGAAAAGGTGGCAATTTTGCAACACGAATTGCAACCTTAGTTATACGTACAAACCATTACTATCCGATTACGTCACTCGCTCTTCGCACACTGAGCGTCAGTAGCGAGGGCGACGTTGAAGCGTCAATTGTGACACAAAGTGACTCTGAAAAATGCCACTCGATGCAACTGGTGCAGCTAGGGCAGTGGCTTTAGCTCACGCTGGGTAGGGTAAATACGCTAAACGTCGGCCCCCTTACGGATTTTCTAACTTTGGAGCTCTCTGGCTCTATCAGTTTGCAACAAAAGGATAGCTTGTGATGCGGTATTAGACAGGTTGTTAAATCTATTTTATGTATAAAGCCATAAGTTTGACTTTTCTACTAAAAGAAAAAAAGAGGTTGAATAAAAGGAGGGTGAAAAAAAGGTTTAAATGCGTCGAGAACAAAAAAAAACCCTAAAGTCGGCCGTTCACGGTCCATGGTTGGTCCCGTTTTTCCTAACGGACATTGTTGCTGCAGCACGGACATTGTTTCTGCAGCAACATTGTCAATCACCGACTGAAATCCAAAAACGATTCAGTGACACAATTTTACAAAACGATTTAAGGGTAAGGGTATTTAATTTATTGCTGAAGTACCCACTTGACAGAAAATAAAACTGGATAATCTATAGTTACCGCAAACAACAAACAAGGCGTGAAAGATGTAAGTGGCCGGTTAATTGTGCCTGTGGTTGTATAAATGTTTTGCATACCCCTTAGAGACTTCAATACCCCCTTCTAAGATAGTTCATAAAAATAATCGATTACTTACGTTTTAGGGTTCTGTAGCTCAAAAGGAAAAAACGGAACCCTTATAGGTTCCAGAACGGTATGGGACCCATGTCACAGCCAATTTGCTCCAAATCTAATGGACCGATTAAGTTGAAATTTGGTACACGTATGTATGTCTGTAACCCAAACGTGTAATGTAATTTAGTGAATTTTGAAAATGGGGGTCAATTTTTGGGAGCAAATAAGAAAAAAAATATATTTGCAAACTGTACCGTGCTATATATCAAATGAAAGGGCTTGTGAAGGTCTCAAATATTTTTTTTTATAATTTTAAAATAAACAATTTTAAATTCATTTAATAAAATAGACGTATATTGGCCATTCCCCCCCCCCCCTCTATCTCCGAAACTAAGAACCTTAAAATTTTGAAAAAAATACAGAATATAGTTCTAATATCTATAAATTACAGGCAATTGCATGCAGCCGAAATGAGAATGCTAAGAGGGATGTGTGGTATTACACGAATAGATAGAATAAGAAATGAGTATGTAAGAGGAAGTCTGAAAGTGACACCGGTGACTGAAAAGTTGTGTGGAAATCGGTTGTCATGGTATGGGCATGTGATGCGGAGGAATGAGGAAAATGTCGTCAGGAAAGTGTTGAGTATGAACGTGGAGGGCTATACGAGTAAGGGAAGACCAAAGAAACGATGGATGGACTGTGTGAAAGATGATATGGCCAGAAAGGGAGTGACTACCGAGATGACGACTGATAGAGAAGTATGGAAGAAAAAGACATGTTGCGCCGACCCCAAATAAATTGGGACAAGGGCAGGAGAATGATATCTATAAATTACAGGAAAACCTATAAGAAATGTATGGTCTTAAAATAACATGGTAAATCTCTCAATATTGTGCGTACAGATTTACATTTGTCCATAGTTAACCAACCCACATTAGGTGTAATTTGGGGTGGATCCTTTTCGTTGAACTATGGATATTTGTAGTTGGAATGTATGAGAACATGTTTTCAACTACAATGTTAAGTTTTTCTTGGGATAAATTCATCCCAACTACGGAACCCTTTATTTTGCGTGGTCCGACACGCACTTGACCGTTTTTTTATTTAGATTTAGTATTTAGGTAAATTTAGAAGTTTATCGAATAAAGAAAAATAATTTTCATATTTATGTGGGGGATCCCTTTTCATCCCAACTGGGGTTGAATTATTAATTAATCCTTAAACATTTGTGTTTTGTCAATTAATTTTTGGATTATTATACTAACTTTTGTGTTAATCAAGACAACCAATTTCTTAGGTCCATGTTTTATTGTTCAAGAATTTTTCAAATAGGTACTTACCTACCTAATTGCATACTATCTATAAGCAGCTAGTAGTAGGTGTTTAGTTGGTTCCTCTACTAGAGGAATTGGCACTTAAAATTATTACAAGGCTGCTTCGTTGGTCTAGTGGTCGCAAGCGCTACTTCTGTGTGGTGAGCATGGTTCTGGGTTCAATTCCCGGGTCGGGCAGTGTTATTGTAGGAGTTTCCATCAATTATTTTTTTCTAATGGAACGCAATTGCGGGCGCGCCATTTTATAGCATTACAAAAAAGTTTTGATTCTAATTTTTACTAATTGTCTGTAGCAGCGCCCGCTTTAGCGCTTGCGCGGTGGTGTGCTGGGTTTTGGCGCCATTCATACGCTTTGTTGTACTGAATTTCGTGGGAATTTTTTTATTTAGGTTCAAGGTACACAACTAGGCACATAACTAGGTAGTAAAACACTCGTGTGATACTATTAAAAACCTAGCCTACATTTCTGTTTTTAAACACACACTCGTGTTTTAATACCCCTCATTATGCAACAGTTTCATAAAATACTATTATAATAGTATTACGTTAAAACGTTCCATATTATTCCTTGCTCTGGCGACTTTGAGGAGATGACGAGACCTTTGTCTACAGAGGACTTCTTTTGTTTGAGATGATGATGATGATAATTACTACAGCTACATTATAAATATCTCAAACTATTCCAGGTTTCCCGAGCATTCAACGAGATTAGCATGCGGATGCTAAACCGTGGCTTTATGATGATTGAAAGACGTCACGCTATGGCCCTCAAGAACGTGAAAGCACAGCTTCCTCGCAGGGAGTCGGAGCGACGGTACCTGTATAGTGACTGTATTAAATCCCTTACTAACAAACACTAAATAATATTCAAATCAAATAATTTATTAGTTTTCAAACATGGGTAGGTCAAGGAGGCAACAGTGACTCGGATTTTATCGGGAAAGTTACACAAATGGAAAAAATATAGAACCAAAATGATATTTGACTACACAAATACGGAAAACTTTATTCCGTCAGTCAGAAATACGAATTTCAAAATACCGATTTTCTTAATTACAAATGGTTCAAAATTCCTAATACAAGGTGGAACACCCTGATTGACAATCCTTTAATCCTTGTAAAGGGTGTCCTGTTCTTGACCCGTATACAAAAAATCAATCAAATCCAATGAATACTTTAGCTACAGGAAATTATTTTCATTTTCTTATTTTTCAATATGATGACACACACACACACACACACACAGATCTGAGTACGAAAGATAATAGGTAAACATTGTAAGGTCAATAACCTGGGCAAAACGTATCATTCTATTCACGGCGTCACAAACTCACAACTGCGTCTCAATATGCTTGAAAGACAGAAAGGTGCCACTCTAACTCGCCCCGCTCAGTCCCACACATTCCTACAATTAGGAGGGAAAAAAAAAATTACTTACGCAAATTAGGCATTAGTGGTGCATAGACAATTGCAACTGTGTGTGTGAGCGGAAATTTTTTCGGCAGTCTCGGGACACTCGGTAATTAGGTAGGTCAGTCAGTGCATAGCTGCGCCCTTCGTGGAGAGCACGCGCTTATTTTTTTATTTACGAGACGTGTTGTGTGCGCAAAGACGATTTATCATATACCGAGTCTCTAATTCAGATAATTTTTGTAAACAAAGAAATGTCACTGTCAAAATGACAGGACAGTGGTACAAAACATTTTATCATAAAATTTAACACAACAAAAACAAGGAAACAATATGAGCAAGTAACACGATGATAATAACACAACAAAATTAACAAACACGTAGTGAAAAACTTATCGAGGAAAAAAAACGAAGGTATTGAAAATACCACGGAAGAAGACGCAACTTAGACGTACTGTCAAACGAAATTTGAAAATGTTAGGAACTCCTGCAGTGTTACCAGTATCATAAAATATTTCATACCAGAAAATCACTTATTTAAAACCGAAATTTTCTAAAAATAGTTACTGTGTGATAATTTTAAAATTATTATTTCTAAAATCAGTACTTAAAAGAAAATCTAACCTTTTTCCGCCATTTTTTGGGAATTACCATTAAGAAGATATTTTTTTGGTATGTTATTATCACTTTTGTTTACAAAAATGATCCGAATTAGAGACTCAGGGTTTAGTTGGATGGGCACGCCACAATTGCGGCGATAAGTCCCCTCTTTGAGGAGTGGTTGGAGAGGCGTCATGGCACCCTCACCTTCCGCCTGACGCAGGTCCTCACCGGACACGGTTGCTTCGGGAGGTTCCTGTTCCGGATAAGGCGGGCGGAAACGCCCGGGTGTTACCACTGTGTGGATCGCCCGGAGGACACGGTGGAGCATACGGTGGAGGTCTGCCCGGCTTGGGCAGAGCACCGCCGCGCCCTCACGGAGGCGATCGGCGGCGGCGATCTCTCGCGTCCGGCTCCGGCCCTGGTACAGGCCATGCTACGGAGCGAGAGTGCATGGGATGGCGTCACCTCCTTCTGCGAAGCTGTAATGCTCGCGAAGGAGGAGGCTGAACGTGTGAGGGAGAGGCAATCTTTGCGCCCTCACGCCCCTAGTCGCCGCAGGAGACGCCCTGGGCGTCGGGAATCGATAGCCGATTCCCGGCCACCGTAGGCGCGGGCTTGCGGATGGCGAGCAACGGGTAGCTCGCCGTCCGGTAAGGACTAGGCCCGGGTCGACGGCGCGTTGTGTTCCACGCGCGCCTCAAAGAGATGTCAGCACTAGCTGAAGGGGTCCGCTAGGGCCGATGCCCGCCAGGGTTGCGGGTTGTTCGAAAAAGTTACCGTGGCCCTGGCACAGGCAACTGAAGGAACACGGGTGGGTTTTAGTCAGTAGAAGTCTGACACGCCCTCCCGCTCCACCCAGAGCGGGAGAAGTTATTTGATGATTTCCCATCCACAAAAAAAAAATGGTATAGTTGGATTAATGCATTGATTAGTGACTTATTGTTAAGTGTTAATGTAATAGTAGTTGGGCATTTACTAGGAAGTTAGTTTAGGTTTGTAAGTTTTGTAGTTGTGGACAATTTAAAAATTAAAATAATTAATGCCTTTGACAAACTCAAAAGAATGGCAGATGGGGACTTGTTAAGACGAGTCCGTGAAAATTTAATACGGCGATGTCGCTTGTGCATAATCAACAACGGGGGACACTTTAAAAATTTAAAAGTTTGAATATTTTATTATAAATTCTGATTGTGATTTGATATTATGTGATTAATCATTCAATCAGTGATCTTTCAATTAACATTGTGCAACTTAGTGAGTCTGTGCCACTTGCATTATTATTCTTAGGCTAAAGTACCTACCAGCGCCCGCACTTCCGCCGCGCCGCCGCCACACAGTGGTCTGGAAATCGAGCTCCATACTCATAGAAACTTAAAATAAAGAATTAAAAAAAAATGTAATGGCTCTGGTATACCTCCCTTTACATATTATTGACGTATGGATGGTACAAGTCACAATACGCGTGAGAAAAAAAAGATTTGTGTTTTTTTTTGTATGGGAGAAAACACTAAAAGTACGTTTTTTCGAAACTTGTACATGAATTGTATGTCATCTTGATCGCCGTGTATGGGACTATAGCTCGTGTGAGCACCAGCCTAACAGTTCCATTAAGTTTCGAAAAATCGTACTTTTACTGTTTTCTCCCTTACAAAAAAAAAAAACAAATCTTTTTTTTCTCAAGCGTATATGTTCACTTGCACCATCCATACGTCAATAATATGTAAAGGGAGGTACACCAGAGCCATTACATTTTTTTAAAATTCTTTTCTTTAAGTTTCTATGAGTATGGAGCTCGATTTCCAGACCACTGTGCGCCGCCCCGCCGCGCCGCACCTCACACCTCGCCGCGCAACAGGTCAGTGACTTTCCATAGATAAAGCGTGTTTACTTTTTATGCAGTTGATTCTGCTATTTATTTTGTTTGAAAATTGCAATATTTCAAATTTCCATTAACTACTAATCTTCGTGTTTTACAATGTTTCGAGTACTGTGATCGTTTTAATTTAATGTCGTATAACCAGATACATCCTGTATAACAACTCTGATTTATCAATCATTCATCTTATTTTTATAATTCTGAAATTTCAATATTCCTAACGTTTATAATTACTATTTTCAAAATACCGAGTTTCAATAGATCGAATAACAAAAAGTCTGACTTAATGATAATTCGAAACATCAAAAATACGAATTCAGATTATTAAAGACCGGTTAATTACACGGGTGGTAGGCCACCTACCAAACCGGTTGTCGTGAACTCGTGACTGTGTTTAAAAATAAAAACTATTCAAATAATTGTTTTATTAGTTGTGTTAATTCTTAAATGAGATAATGCATTTTTAAATTAACCAACTTTATGTTTTAGCAATATTCAAGAAAAATCAAAATGAAGAAAAATTTACTACGACTTCAAACTGATTAAAAAAAATCAAATGTTTTCGCTATGTCAATCTTTAGTAAGAGGTATTGCCTCGTCTGGCTTTGATAACACATACCATCCTCTTGTTCATGGATTGTGTCAACTTTTTAATGGTAGAATGGGGTATTTTTTCCATTCCTCCAATAAGGCCGCTTTCAGCTGTTGCATGTTCTCCGGAGCTGGTTCTCGCTATCTACTCGCCGTTTTAGCTCGTCACATAATTCTATTCTTATATGTTCTATTGGATAACATTAACATTGTAAAACACGAAAATTAGTAATTAATGGAAAATTGAAATTTTGCAATGGAAAATTGCAAAATCAACTGCATAAAAAGTAAACACGCTTTATCTACGGAAAGTCACTGACCTGTGGCGCGGCGTTGCGGGCGCTGGTAGATACTTTAGCCGGAGAATAATAATGCAAGTGGCACAGACTCGACTAAGTTGCACAATGTTAATTGAAAGATCACTGATTGAATGATTAATCACATAATATCAAATCACAATCAGAATTTACATCATCAAGAGTCAAACTTTTAAATTTTCAAAGTGTGGGGGACACGTTGTTGATTATGAACAAACGACATCGCCTTATTAAATTTTCACGGACTCGTCTTAACAAGTCCCCATCTGCCATTCTTTTGAGTTTGTCAAAGGCATTAATTATTTTAATTTTTAAATTGTCCACAACTACAAAACTTACAAACCTAAACTAAATCACTAAACTAACTTCCTAGTAAATGCCCAACTACTATTACACTAACACTTAACAATAAGTCACTAATCAATGCACTAATCCAACTATACCCTGAGTCTCTAAATCGGATAATTTTTGTAAACAAAAGTGATAGTAAAAGTGTAAATAAAAGTGATGGCGAATTATATATTATTATATCATTCGTTTTATTTTATGATAGTCCACAATGTTCTACCGTCATTTTTAAATTATTAATTTATACTCAAATTAAAAGTTATTATAATTTTTGAATAACAAATAAGTAGGAAGTTTTAATGATACAAAATAATGTCAAATGAAAAATGAATGAATTACTGTCAAAGTTCTGCCAAATAACCTCAGTGTTACCATATTTTTTTAAGGTACCTGGTACTGCATAACAATATAAGAACATTTAATTGATGTCTATACATTACGAAATCGACTGTGGCCGGGCTACGTCGGTACACGCAAAATTGGAATCATTTTTTTTTTGTAATGCGCTCCTCGCATATGTGTTCCACTAGAAAAAATCATTGATGGAACCTTATTGGTGCCCAGTATCGTAATGGTAAAAAAATGTTTTATAACATTATTTTGTTACAGAAAAAGTGTAATAAATAGTAATAATATTATTCAATTTTTAAATTTCGGTAATGTGTTTATAAAGTATGTCAATTAAACTCATTTTGAAGTTTATAATTCGAATTTTACGATATGAGAATATATAAAAATAATTATAAAATACAAGGATCTAGTTATTTGACTGAAAAACAAATAGTAAGTAGGTACTTTAACCAGCGACATAATTCTGAACTTGGTGAACAAATATTTCTACAAATGGTACAAAGCTATAACCTCCATACATTGTTGGAAGGTTTCTGACTGAGCATGACCCCAAGGAACCTGGGTACTTCTTTCATAACATCGAAATCTCTGTTAAAGGCAGAGCTCACTGTGTCGTGACTATTGATAGTGGTATATAGGCTACTGTTTTGTATTTAATATCGTGGCTTGATTGTTTAAACTAGCTTTACCCGCAGTTTAGCTTGCATGTAAGGTATAATAAGTATAGGTATATATATAAATTCAAATAATATAAAAATCTATGCAAGTAATTGAAAACTTTCGTTATTTAAATGTACATTGTATTCAACAAATAAATTATATTTAATTTCTTAATGAATTAAGTACTAATTATATTTTATGTTGCGATTTTACTCGAAACGCGTCGTCTGCGACAATGCCGGAAGTGACGTAAAAAGTTATGTGACTAGCACCCATATTTATAAACAAGTAAAAGTGATTAGTTCAGTAAAAGTAATTACTCAAGTACTGTCAAAGGTTGGTATTCTAGCCAAGTAATAGTCACCATTTTCTTTACTTAAGAATTGAGAACTCGACCATTTTGCGTTTGATTTGCGGTTATAGCAATGAAAAGCATCGAAGCTACTTTTGGTGTCATAGCCGACAATATTGATAACGATATACTACTGGAGATTGTTATAGTTCGAGCTTAGAAATCGTAAAGATGACTTTCGTGATGTGGATCCGTTTTATGATTTTTCAGAAGATTGTTTTAAAAAGAGATTTCGCTTTTTTTATATTTCCAATAGAGTTGTGATTAATGTAATTTTACCGTGAATAACGGACTCTTTACAATCAGATACACAAAACGGCCTTCAGTAAGTCCACTATGCCGGTTACTAACGGCCTTGCGTTTTATGCCACTGCCACTGGTATAGCTTCCAGGGCCCCAAGTCTGCTGTTTTTTATAAATTCGTCATTCCAACACGATCCCATTGTCATTTTGCTAAAAGTTCGTAATCTGCTAAATTCATAATGGTCGATCATTGGTAGGTCAGTGGTCTCGTAATAGAATCGTGGTACTGATCAAAGGAACTGTCAAAATTTTAGCAGATTACCGCATACGTCAGTCTTTCATATGTCATTATAGAATAGAATAGTATACGAGTAGAATAAACTTTATTTCGAGCCAACTCATATATGGTTAGTAACATTGTTTTTAAAATTATGTAAGAGATTACCATTTTAAGCCATTTCTTTCAATGGAGTGTCAGTGGTTGACCATTGGAAAGTCATAATGACGCCATTATATTAGTAGATTACAAAACTTGTCAAAATCAACAATTATGAAATCAATGACAGACCATTCTGACACTATTCGTCGCCAACGCCGCAAAGGGGCGAACCTCAAATGAGAAAATTTTACAGGAGAGCCAATAAACGTTTTTTTTCTCCCGATGACGCGCTTATTTCGGCCATATTTAAAAACAAATATTATAATAATGAAAAAAAATCAATTGCGATGGTGCAATGGAAAGAGGACAACATAATTAATATAAATATTACATTTTGCAATGCTGGGTTTTTCGAAGAAAAGCCGAGTAAAAATATACGCCTTTTCGTCGCGACACTTTATCACCAAAACATACCGTTTATCAACTAATCTCTTAGAGTTACGCCTCGATGCGTATGATAATGTGCGTTATTTTAATTTAAAAAAACTACACTAAATTCAATTGAAAACATTTATTTTAAGTTACTAAATGAGATCACAAACTTGTGGACTTAAAAATATTTTTAATCACACCAAATTACTTAGTTATGATTCTCTGTCATCATATAGGGTGTTTGGAAGCTACGTGCAACGCCTTAAGGGGGTGGTAGTTGATTACATTTAGAACATTTTGAGTCATACAGGTCTTAGGCGAAATATGTTTTTTTTATGCCGCAGTTAAAGTTAGTATGTTATTAACCGAGTTCAAAAAAGGAGAAGGTTCTGAGTTCTTCGGAATCTTTTTTTTATGTATGTACCCCGATTACTCGAAAAAATTATGAAAAATTATTTGGAAAATTATTTTTTGTTTAAAAGGGTATACTTTCTAGTTGGTCCCATTATAATGAGGTCAGGATCTGATGATGGGATCCTGGAGAAATCGACGGAACTCTTCAACTATTATGCCTATAATAGTTGAAGAGTTCCGTCGATTTCTCATCACCTATAGTGATTTCGGCATTTTTATAGTAACTCGTTAATTTGCTCTCGGAAAGCACCATTTGGTGAAGTGGAACTATGATGAAGATCACAGATGGCCACCGGAACTACTCAATGATAACTATTTCACGGGTTGCGATTCGATTAGCTACTTTAATAATGGTTGCTAAGCAATTTATGCTCGCCACAATGCATATGGCGAAGTGGAGTTGATGGTGAAGTCACCAGATCAAAAGTCAACAGTCCTCCTGGTACCTCCTGGTACCAGAAATCCTCAACAGTTAACAGCTTTGCATCGGGAAATGCAATATTTTGTAAAAGGTGATGAACTGTTGAAGATAAATTACAAACCGACCGAAGTGAAAAATAAAAAAACTTTTTTCAAAAAAAAAAAACCAACCGACTTCTAAAAAAACACTACAAAGCAAAAAATAACTTTATTTACGGCCAAAAAACTAAAATAGTTCAAAGACACCGACTTCTGAAATTAAAGTTACCTATTCGCTTTGTAGTGTTTTTAAGCGAAGCGACTAGTATTTTAAAGAGATGATCAATGAGAATTTCCATCAAAGATATTATTAATTTTAATATCTATTATGACTGAGTTAGGGCTTTCTGCATTACTCGCGAAATGTCGCCGCTAAAAGGCGAACTTCGAGTTTCGCCTTTTTGTAAAATTTGCTAGGAGATGATTTTGAGATACGTCGTCAATATTTTTTCTTTTCTATTAATCTTAGCGCTTCGTCCTTTGGTGATGACATAGAGCTCGACAAATGGATAATTTTTGTATACTTAACTAATTTTTGACCGTTTGTATGAGGTTCGCCCCTTTGCGGCGTTGGCGACGTATTGTAATAGCAGACTTGAGGCCCAGATTGTATGTGGAGACCTCCTGCATATTTCATAATCGACCAGTGTTTCATATAGTGCAGTGAGTTACTCTTACATTGGCCTTGCCAATGCATGATTTCATTAAGTTTAAGAAAAATAAAGAATTACTTCGAAAACCTTGGTTGCCTTGGTTCTATAGGAATAAGAAATTATAACTTTGTTTTTTTTTTTTTTTCAAAGAAACTCTTGAACTCGCCGAAATGTCAAGTTGTAGGATATGATATCAAAAATTACGTCAGTAACTAATTCAAGAGTAAAAAGAGACATTCCGATAATCGACTTAAAAATCTATACGAGATGGGGTTTCAACTAGAATAAATTATAATTAGTCTTGAAAAAAAATCATAGATAGGTAACAATTATGAAATTAACAATCACTAAAAAGCGTTATACGGCAGATTTTGGCTGTAGTAAGATTATCTGTTAACACTCATAAATCACGTATTTTCAATAAAAACTATAAATTAAGCCTTTTACTTCAAAGTAGCCTTTTGTCAAGCAGTTTGTTTTAAAGCTCTTTACAATATATGGTGTTTTATTAAATCATCACTTAAACTGTAACTGCTGTAACCACCATGGAATAGAAAAAACCGACCAGGTGCGTGTCGGACAGTGAAGGATTCCGTAGTTTGGTTGAATTTATCCCAAGAACAAACTTAACATTGCAGTTGAAAAATATGTTCTTCCATAGCTTCCAACTTTTGGATTGTATGGGAGACATTCCAACTGCAAATGTAAGTTTGTACGCACGATATTGAGAGATTTATCATGATATACACTCTTTTGCAAAAAAGGGGCACCTAATGAAATTTACATTCTAAGGTCGATTTGAGTTACTTAAATGAAATTTAATTGTTTGACGTAGTCTGCATACTTATAATCGTGTAAATTAATACGCTTGAAGTCAATTCTGGCAATTTATTTTTTAATTTTCGATGAATTCTTTAAAACTGATGTACCTACACGGCCAAACAATAAGAAGTGGTCGGCAATAAAGACAATAAGATTTTTGTACTTTTTTAAATTAAATAATGTTACAAATGTAAAAACCTAATAACGAGTGTGACCTCCTCTTGCCTAAATCACAGCTTGAATCCTTCTGGGCATGCTTCCCACGATGTTTTTAATAACGTTTTGAGGAATACGTTCCCACTCTTCTGCAAAGACTCTTTTTAGTTCCCTGATGTGTTGTGGAGCAGGTTGCACTGATCTTACCCGTCTCTTTAGAACATCCCAGACGTGCTCAATTGGATTGAGGTCAGGACTTCGAGCTAGCCATTCTAAACGTTCGCGTTGGATCCCAACTTCTTGCATGTACGCTTCCACGTCGCGAGAACGTTGCGGGCGAGCGTTGTCGCCCATAAAAATGGAATCTTCCCCAAGTGCAGTCAATGCGGTTTGTGCATATGGAATTAGGACTTCCATTATGTACCGGTGTGCATTTAATGTTCCATGTTGTATGAAAACTAACGCCGTACGCTCCGTCGATTTAATTGCTGCCCAAAACATAACGGAGCCTCCGCCATAAGGAGTGATTTCTTCGAAACACACATCCGCATAGCGTTCCCGTGGTCATCGCAGCACTCGCCGGCGTCGGTCCTCTCCACACAAAGAGATTCTAGCTTCATCAGAAAACAATACTGCCGTCGTAAGCAAAAAGGGCACAACTAACATTTAAAAAAAAATTGAGTTACATACATATTTAGAATCAGAAAAAAAAGGCTAATCTGCTCAATTTTTTGTAGATTTTTTTTTAAAATGTTAGTTGTACCCTTTTTTCTTACGACGCGACGGCAGAATACTTTATTCCAGTCCTCCAGAGTCCATGAAGCACAGTTTCGAGCAAACTGAAGTCGAGCAACACGGTGCTCACGGAGTATTTTAGGACCCCGAGCCGGGTGGTAACTCCTGATATTGGCAGCCAAAAGCCTCCTCCTGACCGTCCACAAGCTAACTTCTATTCCTCTTACATCTTTAAGACTCTTCTTCAGGTCCACACTTGACGCCTTACGATTCCGCAACGCCTGACTCACCAAAAAGCGATCATCTCTTGGTTCTGTGCATCGTTTTCTTCCCTAACCGGGTCTTCTTTTGACCGAACCGGTCTCTTGATACCGTTGCCAACTCCTCTGGACAGTTGAACGACTCACATTTAGCCGCTGAGACACGTAAGTTTGCGAACAACCTTCTTCAAGTAGGGCTATAATTTTACCGGCCCTTATCGCTTTATCACTCATATCAAAAAGTGATATATAATGTAAAAAGAAAGATTAAATTGTTTAATTTGCAGAAAACGTCCATAAAGTTTTAAAATTTTAGTAATCAGTAAAAAAATAGTTTCAGCTATTCGCGCCATGAGTAAAGCAATTTTACAATAATCCACAATAATAATTATTTTTCTTTTGTTAATTTCAAAGGACATTGACAAAAATGGCCTATGATTATTTACTATAATTACTAGTTCTTTTAATAAAATACATTACAAATATTTCAATAGAACGGACACTTTTTAATTTCGAAAACATTTTGAAAAGTATTCACTTCCGTCATAATCCTCGGTGTTATTATTTTTTGGTTCAATTTGAGGTTTTTAATAGGCAAAGGTATTATAGATCATACAGCCAAGTCTTTGTAACAGCACTCTTAATACGAATTTGACATAGACAAGCGTCAGTATTCTCAACACTTGATATACGATAATGATTTTTAGTTACAAACAGTCCGCTATGATGTCGCGGAACCATAATACGGCTTAGCAAAAAACTCGATTGAAAGCGCTGTTTGAAACGAGCAATAATATCGACACTGACAGTTGATGAATTGACAGATGACAACATTTGACATTTGGTAGTAATGTCACTTAGCGCGCTCATTCTGTGCTCGATCTGCGTTTGCGTTGGTTGCGTAGTGAATTCGTTTGCATTTTTTTACTTTTCCGATTTTATCTAACAACTTGGCGTGAACAAAGGACTGTGATTTTCTCTTGAAATATCGACCTCTGGCTGAGTTTTACTGATACGAACCTACTTAGAACAACGACCTGGCTTATAATTGGCTTTTTATTGACGTAATTATAACCTCAAAATCCGAAAGTGATTTGATTTTTTCCGAATTCTCAAAAGTGTCCGTTGTTTTAATTTAGGTTCAATCGAATATATACATTATCTAAAACCCAAAAAGTAATTACACCTCCCTGTTGGGTCTTAGGCGAGCTATGTATGGACGACGAGCAATGTCCTTTAAATTTGGAACGTAAATAATCATGCCAGGATGCTTCAAATAACATGCCAATACATCGTCAAATTAATAAAAACTCTTTCTTGTTCTTCTTCATTGAAGTAGAGAAAAAAATCTAATGTGCCCGTTTTTATTTTTTGCAAAAGAGTAAGTCCATAGACTTCTTATGAGTTTTCCGGTACCTATATTTAGGTATAATAGAACTACTTTCGTATTTTTTTTTTTTCAAAAAAGGCTGTTGTTTCGGAGATGGCCATGGATGGTGGCTGCGGAGAGGTTGCGGCCAAGTGCGCTACGGCAACCATGGCTTTTCAAATTCTCTACATACATTCCTGTAATAGGAACGATATTTTATTTAACAACAACATGAACGATTTTTTTTTTTTGGAAAATTAATTACCATTTTTATAAATTAAACATTGCGGGCACTTTTTGACTGTTATTAATGTATTGTCCTATTCAAAAATGAATGTAGAAATTTGAGTTTGAGTATCTACGTGATGAACGTATATAGATTTTGCAGCCGGATCTCGTACTAAATGTTATTTGCTTGTAAGAAGAATATGTGTATATTATATCAGCTGCTGATAGCAGAGCGTGTGTACACCCGTATTAAGGCTCCCGTAGACAGGCGCGACGCGTCTGTGTTAGAATAATTTCTATGAAAACTTCATTAAAATTGTTATACCGGAGTCACGTCGCGCCGTCGCATCGCGCCTGTCTACGGGAGCCTATATGCGATAAATAATAGATAGGTGTTGTATGTATGCTACTAACTACCATGCAAGGCCGGAAATTTGGCCATTTCTGCTACGGTACAAATATGCTACACTAATTTATCTTCATAGAAACGGTCGGAACGCGAGTCATACCCTCGCGCCTCGAGTTTAGTCTGCACTAAGTCGGCAAACAGTCGCGAATGCGCCGCAGTGACGAACGGACGGTGTGATGGTTTTGTAAGCAGTAAGCGTGCGATTTGTGACAAATATTCATTGAAATAAGTACAAGTACTTACTTTAATATGACAAAGAGCGATAATAGAATATATATTGTTGTTTTTGGTTGCTTGAATTCGTTAATAACGCACTCAGAGATAACTTTTTTTTATATTACCTGGAAACTCCGAAAGGTAAGACTATAAACAAGTTTTTATTTAACTACTACGTACGTTTTCTTTTGTTTTGTCGTGTTTCTTTTTTAATAATAATAATAATAAATTTCTTTATTTATCCAAAATAAATACACACAGACACAGTTCAGAACAAATCAATACCTACAATAGAATAAGCATAAAAACATAGCTTGTGAGCAAGAGATTTAGGTTTACAAAAAAAAAGAAAATAAAAAAGGTCTATGCATACAAAAAAATAATGAACCCTGTCTCTTAAACTAGGAAGAAACCTGTATCTTAAGAGACAGTGATCGGCCAAAATTAAAATTTAGTAAAACTAAAACTTACAAGAGTGAAAGTGTGTCGATTACCATTACTAATGCATTATATATTAGTGTTAGTGTTATTCAAGTATGTGTGAGTGTTGAGGTGTATGTACTCGTACATACACCTCAAGGGAGGAGAGTGAACCGATGTATGTGTGGGAGTGTGTGTGTGTGTGTGAGAGTGTGTGTGTGTGTGTGTCTGAGTGTGTATATGTGTGTATCAGATCTTGTGGGGGTTTTTGAAGTGGTTAATTATGTCAAGCGATGTATGATAGTAGTATAGACTCTGTTTTAATATAGTCCTGCTGTATGAGCCAGTCAGTAGTCTTTGATTTGACATTGAATTTATTTAGGTCTATTATGTCTAGTTCTTTCTGTATTCTTTTAAAAACATGATGACTGAGGACATAGTATTGACGTCTTGCAAATGTGGTTTTGTACTGTACACCTGGGGGAACATATCGATGCCTTAGTTCACAATTGCACTAACTACAGAATTGTCAATTTTGAGGAGAGACGTTTAAAGTTTTTACATGAACTATGAACAGTACGAAAACTAAGTAAAATAATCTGTAAACTACGTTTTGGTAGAAAGAGACGTATCAACGGTATTTCAATACGCGCAAACGAAAGGGCGTGACATTTAGTATATTTGGCACTAAAAAAGTGAAAATTTAAAATTTTGTAGTTAGTACAATTGTGAACTAAAGCATCGATATGTACGCTTACTTGGATCAGATGGGGGTAAGCGGGCATGTATCCTCAGGACAGATTGGAGAATGAAGAGCTGCCGAACCGTCAGCACTTTGCAATCAGCGTAAAGTTGCGTAAGGTAGGTATTTCGCTTTTTCCATTGAGTAAAATACCTAGATTAATAAATACATAAGAGGATAGGGTGAAAAAAGTGACACACGAGTGACCTACCTACACGCACATTAAAAAATAACTAGTAGGCAGTTTCCTAGGCTAGGCTATCTAGTTACTTATTTACTTAGCTACTTACATATATTATAGAGTTAGACGAAATATCGTTATGAAATGATACGTCGTATCGTTATGTACCTACGTAGTAAGATTTAAGTACATTATAATTTACTTTATAAGTAAGATTTTGTAGTAAGCGATGAGATGGTTGATAATGGCGCCGATAACCTTGTTCACAAACTAAACTAATTTTAAGTTCAGAAAGAAAAGGACAGAAGATAAATATTAGTTTAGTCCTGTCAAATTAGTCGGCGCCTGACGTAAATTAACGTATTTTTAATCGCCAAGTTTTTAATCACGTCTAAACTTGTCTATGGAGTATCTTAATATGATAGGACTTTAAAGTCCTATCATATTAAGATACTCCGTAGACTAATATTTATCGTCTGTCCTTTTTTTAGATGAAATAGAAAGAAAAATATGCACTGAATCTATATTTAGTTTTAATTAAGTAACGTTTGCAGAGCGGTTCGACATCGGATGGGTGACCAAAATAATTATTTCGAGTTGCTCCGTGCTGTAGCTAATGAGGACGATAATAAACTGAAAAAAAAAATGTTATAATTACATGTCAGCTGTTTCTTGCATTTTGGTTGAGTAGGTAGGTGTTGAAGTTTGTAATGATTGGAGTTTAGTAACCTTCAACGACAGCAGTTTGTTTTTTTTAAATCATTTATATAATATTTACAATCACAAAACTAGAAAGAAACTCGAGCTGGTGATGGTGGTAGGTAGGACGAAATTAAAATACTATAGGCGGGCAGCCCTATCGCGTGTTTACTTACCGCGCGGCTGTAGGTTATTATTTCAAGGCCATGGGGTCGAGTACAATACTGGTAGGTAGATATTTATACTGTGTTTCTGCGCCCTGGGCCTAGGCACCGCTGGCATCGCCCTAGTTACGGCGGCACTTTGAACTGTAATAGAAAATTGTTACAAGTTTTTATTTAGTTTCACCTGTTCCGGTGCCTGTCTGTAAGTAATCGAATCTTACAAGTTAAATTTGACTCACTTCCCAGTTTCCGAATTTTACTTGCATATGTAAATCGGATGACAATGCAATATTATTATGACATGGAACTGATCTGCTGATGAAGCCGGAGGGCGGCCCTGGGAACTAAGAAATAAAACGACGCAACCGTGTCGAGTTTTGGGCTCGTTTGATTTGTCTTGACAAGGACTCTGTCCTAGAAGATACCCAGCTTAATAAAAGCTTCTTTAAAAACAAAAGTTTTTTTTTTTAATACTACACCTTGTTTTTTGGTTATGAGGATTTTTAGCAAAAATCAGTAGTTGAATTTGACTTTTCGTATTTATACTTTTCTTGAGGTTATTTTACTTTTATAGAAAAAAAAATAACATGCATATTCCCTATTGAATAAAAAATATAATTATTTGTTTTTTTTTTCTGTCATGCTCGATAATTTGAGTGAAATAATAATTGTCACAACACAATGAGAACATTGCTTACAGGTTAATTTTATGGGTTGTTTAAAAGTTAGGCCATTCTGTTTCAGATACCACCATCTTTCCCGCCATTGCGACATCCTGACTTCAATAGAGACGCGTATCTCTATGCTCAATATGACGTATTCCAAGTTCATAGACAATGGACTCTGCTGCTTTATACCTGGGAAGGTCTGTTAAAATTAAATTGTTTTCAATTGAAAAAACCAATCACATTCGTTTTTCCATGTATGCTAAGGGCCAGTTTCTCATTGAGAACATGTGCCCAATTGTCCAGCGCGCGTGCACTACTGTGATTGACTGTTGGTAAATCATTGAACCAATCACTACAGTACACGCGCGCTGATTTGTCACATTTTTGTAAAATTGGCCCCTAATGTGACTAAATTAAATACCTAGATTTCACAATACGTGATCGAACTCTGTTATTTAGTTTTAAGTTGGGCAGACCATTTGCATGACATATCCCAAAGTAAGTACTGATATTGTGTAAAGACCTCTATACAAGATCGGACTGCAAACTCAAGTTTCTTCTGTTTTTAGGGTTCTGTACCTCAAAAGGAAAAAACGGAACCCTTATAGGATCACTCATGTGTCTGTCTGTCCGTCTGTCACAGCTAATTTGCTCCGAATCTAATGGACCGATTAAGTTGGCATTTGGTACACGTATGTATTTCTGTTACCCAAACACTGACGTGTAATGTAAATTAATGAATTTTGAATATAGGGGTCAATTTTGGGGGGCAAATAAGAAAATTAAATATACAGGGTGTTTGGTGCATCGTGTGCCAAATTGAAATGGTCGACTGGGGGGGTCACCTTCTATCCTTTCAGACCCCTAAACACTTCTCATGCCCTGTGGCTTTTTTTTCATCGACTTTTTATTTTTTTATAAAAAAAATACCCAAATTTTGCATTCAATTTCAAAATAAAAAAAAAGTGTAAGTCGTAGACTCTGAATTTTAATTTTATTTAGACGTGTATTGTATTACAGTACTTTTAAATTCAAAATTAGTGACATTAGCCATCCAGTTTTTTTTTAATTTACTCGCAAAGTTTCGGACTTCAATTAAAGCTGTCCATGTTACAGCTATTTACATGGCTATAAAAAAAAAACCAAAAGCGACCGGGATCTTCCAACTCCCTCAAAAACTCTCTAGTCTATCCTCTTGCTAGTGATGTGCCACATGCCATAAAAATCTTTTTACAACTTTGTGAATTCGCTAGAATTGTGAATCGAGTCACAAAATACTAAATTTGAAATTATGATTTAAAAAAATATTTTTACTTAAATTATACCTCAAGAACTCATTTAATCTGTTATCTCACTCTTGTAAGGTAAAATCTGTCTCGTATCTCTCTTTTTTGGGGGGGACGGTTACTAGAAATAAAAAATAATTGCATTTTTAACATTTATTTAATCATTTTTTACATATTCTGCTCAAATTGTTGGCCGCTATTGCGAATGCAGGCCCGACATCTATTTCGTATTTCCACAGTTGTTGTACGAAGTCGTATTTCCTCCTTAATTTGATTAAACGCCGTTTCAATGCGTTGAAGTAGTACCTCCCTAGTCGGAACCTCCGTGGCGTATACCAGCTCTTTGGCACGTCCCCAGACATAAAAATCTAGCGGAGTTAGGTCTGGGGAACGTGCCGGCCATGCAATAGGGCCATCGCGACCAATCCACGCATTGGGGAACTCATCGTCAAGATATTCCCTCACAGTCAAACGCCAATGCGCGGGACAGCCGTCATGCTGGAATACTTTGGGAACATTTTCATTAAATACGGGCACCTCGGACACTAATTCGGGCAGGTCATTTTGAAGGAACTCCAAATAGTTATCGCCATTGAGGTTATCGGGCAGGTAATGCGGTCCAACTACCTGATTCCCAATCACTCCTGCCCAAACGTTTACACTAAACCTCCTTTGAAAAGATTTCTGCCTTTTAACATGTGGGTTTTCCGTTTTGTTTGTCCAGTGATGCAGATTGTGAAGATTGAGGATCCCTTCTTTGGTAAATTTGGATTCATCCGTCCACAATATTCTTTTTAAGAAATTAGGATCATCCACATCCGTGTGTAACATAAACCGACAGAATGCCACTCGTCTGTCAAAGTCGCCACCCTCAAGACCTACAAACAAAGAACTCTTTTAAATTCCTGTTGAGCAGTAAATAATTGCACAATGAGATTTTTAATGACCGGCGGCGTCGGACCGTTTGTATGGGCTGGTTCACTACCTGGAAGTAGTGACGTCATACCCATTACCTGCTAAACAAAGGCATCGTCAAACAAAGTGTGTACGGGTTTAAAGTTAGTTCAAAATTACGTACCTTGCACCGGAGTGTAGTGGAATGGATGTTTTTCGTTTTGCTGAAGAACTTTCCACACTTTCCATATTGAAATATCAAGATGTGCTGCCACATTTCTGATGCTTCTTGTAGGGTCTTCCTCAAAAAGTGCCAGTATTCTCTCGTCCACTTCAACATTATGTCGCACAATATGGCCCCTTGGTTCATGAAAAGTGACACTGCCAGTCTCGCGTATGCGTCGGTATGTGTCTTGGAAGACTCTGCGGCCAGGTAGTCGTCTACCAGGAAAACGTTCCTGGTAAATTCGTTGCGCTGCACGAGCGACACCATTGGCGGCTCCATAAGCCATCATGATGTCAGCATATTCCTCGTTAGAGAACGTCGCCATTGCAACAACAAAAAATCAACAAAGTTTAACAATAACACCAAAAGTTAAAACGTAACAAAAACCAACAAAACAAAGTAACAAAATGAAAAAATCGCGGAGTACGGTGAACTAACACACACGTCAGGTAGCAGAGGCAGTGATGTCTCGACTGACTGACGAATGACGGATTGACGGCGTCGCCGCGTCGATGGCAGTTCGTCGTTTGTTCAAACTAGTTTAGGTACGCTATGCAAGAAAGATAGAGATAGAAGATAGATTTTACTTCGCGAGAGTGAGAAAACAAATTTTACCTGTTACTTAAGTAACAATTACGCAAAAAGACTTTTTTCTTTTGAATTTGGAATTTAATATTTTGTGACTCGATTCACAATTATTCTAGCTAATTTACAAAGTTGTAAAAAGATTTTTATGACATGTGGCACATCACTAGCAAGAAGATAGACTAGAGAATTTTTGAGAGAGTTGGAAGATCCCGGTCGCTTTTGGTTTTTTTTTTATAGCCATGTAAATAGCTGTAACATGGACAGCTTTAATTGAAGTCCGAAACTTTGCGAGTAAATTAAAAAAAAAACTGGATGGCTAATGTCACTAATTTTGAATTTAAAAGTACTGTAATACAATACACGTCTAAATAAAATTAAAATTCAGAGTCTACGACTTACACTTATTTTTTATTTTGAAATTGAATGCAAAATTTGGGTATTTTTTTTATAAAAAAATAAAAAGTCGATGAAAAAAAAGCCACAGGGCATGAGAAGTGTTTAGGGGTCCGAAAGGATAGAAGGTGACCCCCCCAGTCGACCATTTCAATTTGGCACACGATGCACCAAACACCCTGTATATATATATATATACATACATTTGCAAACTGTACGATGCGATATATCAAATGAAAGGGCTTACTGTGAGGGTCTCAAATATTTTTTTTTTATAATTTTAAAATAAACTGTTTTAGTTATTTAAGAAAATAGACGAAAATTGACCATTCCCCCTCTTTATCTCCGAAACTACCGAGCTTAAAATTTTGAAAATATACAGAAAATAATTCTATGTATAGCTATAGATGAGAGGAAAACCTATAAGTGGGTTGGATCCTTTTCGTTTAATTATGGACTTTTGTAGTTGGAATGTATGGGAGAACAATGATTTTAAACTACAATGTACAATGTACCCTTCATTGTGCGTGGTCCGACACGCACTTGACCGGTTTTTTCTTTGTGTTATATTCTTATTGTCTTAAAATCTGGGTCGAATATTATTTTATTTATAACATCTTTCCTCTCGCTTTCCTGTAATCTGTGGGAGTGATTTCGTGAAAAGGGACGGAAGTGTGTAACAGGAAGCCGGGGAAGCACGCGCTATTTTATTTTACCAATGAGCGTGCGTGGTGCTAGAGTTGGCTGTCAGATAGTACCAACCCGAACAGATGTCAGATGTAACACATCATATGCGACTACAGTCAGGCTCGCTCGTTTTTTTATTATTTTTCTTTTAAAGCTTGATTCATCGTTACAAAGCCATTAAGACTGCTACTCCAGTCCAATGTGATTCCATTCAGAATATTAAACAGAGCCCTTAAACATCCACAGGTAATAGACGAAATAAGGCGCGTCCTCACAATAGTAGAAACATCAACTACTCCCCCGCGAGCTCACGAAGTGCTACAGGAGCTGCGAGACATATCCAGCATGGCCATAGAACATTTTGACGATAAGATATCTCCGGCCTTCAGGAAGAAGCTGCAACAGGAAGCGGTGCAGCATGTGCCCAGTCCATCCAACGGTAAGACACTCATCATCTGCCTAGCCTTTTCCCAACTGTGTTGTGGTCGGCTTCCAGTCTAACCAGATGCAGCTGAATTCCAGTAATATATTACATGGAGCGACTGCGGTAAGATATAACAAGGTCAAATTAAATTAGCTAGCGAAATTCCGCAGATGTGATAGGTATCGAAAGAAAAAAAAAGGGTTTTTAGGGTTCTGTACGTCCGATCGAAAAACCGGAACCCGTTGAAATTTGGTACACATGAATTTCTGTGACCTTGTGCTCTATTTCAATTGTGAAGGTATTTATTGTAAATGTGGCCATTTATAAATAAACTATTATTATTATTAATTTGTTATTATATCCACAGCGGTGCTGGCACCGTTAGCAATGCGCCAGGAGATGGCGCATCTACGTCGCCGCTCGATCCTCAACGCCAAGCTGTCTTTATTCCTCGCCTCACAGTACAAGGCGTTCTGCAAACAGGTTAGATAGTCCTTTTATCTATACATCTATATCTATACAAATGAATACAATTTAAGTGTCGGTTTGCAATGTCAAAATAACTGCTTTTTACTAAATGCATATGAAAGTATATGCGGTACTTATGACAAAAGAACAATTTTTAGAATGTTTGTCTGTCTGTTTGTTCCGGCTTATCTCCGAAACGATTAGACCGATTTTGACGGGACTTTCACTGGAATATAGCTGATGTTATAAGGAGTAACTTAGGCTACTTTTATTTTGGAAAAATAATTAGGGTTCCGCGCAAAAAAATAAGCGCGCGCGAAGCCGCGGGCAACAGCCAGTTTTTCGATATATGTCGCTTTTAGATGGTATGCCTGGTCTGTCTTGATTTGTGCTTTATGTTAAGGAGGATAGAGTTCAGATTTCTTTGCACCATTGTTAATTTTTAACCATTTCATATTTTTTTTGCTAGCCTATTTTGTGTCCCACATTGGGACACAAAATAGGCTATAAAATGGCCAGAGATCGCACAAGATTTCTGGCCATTATGACCCTGCAAACATGATCAGATCGTCACCCCACCTTCGCCGCGGTCTACCTCGACGGCGATGTCCTCCCTGAGGCGTCCACTGGTTGTCGATCTTTGCCCATCTCTCCGAGTGCATTCGTGCGACATGGCCAGCCCACTCCCACTTTACCCTGGCTGTTTTTTCTCTAACATCCGCTACTTGAGTTAAAGAGCGCAGGTGGTGTTTCTATCGCGATCTGTACGCTTGACACCTATTATGCTGCGCTCCATTGCGCGTTGGCAAATCTTGAGTTTGGACTTTTGTTATTCAGTAAGGGACCAACTTTGTGCACCGTATGTTAGAACGGGTAAGATGCACATGTCGATGAGTTTTCTTTTCAGTGTTATTGGAAGACTACCTTTCATGTGTTCTTTAAGGGCCCAGTAGGTCTTCAAAGCATTTTCGACTCGTCTTTCGAATTCCTTGTCTTGTCTATTTTTGAAAGACACTATCTGGTCCAAGTATATATACTCATCGACATAAAGCGTCGTAAAGCGGTTTGTTAAACTCATTGAATTTTTCTATTATTTGATTGATGGTATGGAGGTGATCGATTGTGGAGAAATGGGGACGAAATCCAGCTTGTTCGGGAGGTTGGTGAAGGTCAAGCGTCGGAGCGATACGGTTCTCTATTACTTTGATAAAAAGTTTGTATAGATGTGAAATGAGGCTTATGGGTCGATAGTTCGAAATACTAGCTTTGTCTCCTTTTTGTGAAGTAGAATTATATTGGAGTGGCACATTTCAGAGGGAATTTGACCGGTGTGTAAGATGGTGTTGAAAAATGATGTGATGTAAGGTACAAGAACGTTTCGCCCTAACTTTAATACTTATGTGATTATTCTGTCCGCCCCAGGACTTTTATTGTATTTCATCTCACGAAGAGCCCGTTGAACCTCGTAGGGACTGATAGGATCAACAGAGTCAGGGCAGTAATAAATTAAGTGTCTGGACTGTTTGTGTTCATCCTGGTATAATTTTTTATACAATTTTGTAAATATATCGATGATTTGGCTTGAACTACATTGTTTTGTCCCATTTTCATCTTTTAGGTTAGAAATCCAGGTGTTTCCCTTCGTGATTCCTTGTTTGGCAGATCGTAAAGAGGTTTTACTTAGTAAAGCTGATTTTATCATGTTGTCATGTTTAACGTCTTTTCTTATACTTCTTTTAACTAATTTATCTATTTTATTATATTCTACTCGAATATGCTTTAAAATTTCTCTATTCTCTATTAATGATATTGTTTTATTGATAAATTTGTTATTGTTTCTTCTTGCACATTTAATTTTCTTGGTTGTTGAAATATATTCTATAATATTACAGTACTAGTTCTGAGGGCTTTGGTTTATATCAAGCGGCAGCAAATCGAATGCATTTTTTAACTCGTAAACTGAATATCTCCATTTTGTATAAACGAAAATCCTTGTTAAGCTTCTTTATTCGGTTTTAAGTACTGATTGATTTACGGTTTAATTTTACATTAAGGACAATCTTTGCTCGTACTGGTCTAGGATCTGAACTAAATTTAAATTTATTTATAATACTGACATCTTTTACTATATTATTATGATTGCAAGAGAGTATAAAGTCGATTTCATTTTTTGTTCTGCCATCTGGTGAGACCCATGTCCATCGACGTTGTGGCTTTTTAGGGAAAAAACTGTTCATTATTCTAAACCCTTGTCCAAATGCAAACTAGATGAGAGCATTTCCTCGATCATTTCTGGTTCCTAGGCCATGTGGACCGAAAATTTCTGGGCTATCTAAGTCTTGGCTCACCCCGCTACGGGTTTCTTCGCACGCTTTGTTAAGTACGTCATAAAAGTCTTCAAGTTCGTCATCGGTGTGTGATGTGATGAAGCGTGAGCGTGGATAATAGTTATACTATGTTAGGCAATGATGCTCGGAGTATCCGAGAAATTCTATGATATTGCTCTTCAATACCATATAATTTCTCGGATACTTGCATAATAATTACAGAAACCCGCAGCATTATATATATAGTCTGGCCATAAATATTGTTACAATTAAAAATAAGAAAGATATTACATTTGAATTTGGAATCTATCATTTTTATACAATTGTTCATTGAGTTTTCTAATTTTGGCGCCAATACATTGTACAATATTTTGCGATATTAAAATGGAGTGGGGTGATAAAGAGAACCGAATCGCTGTGATTGCATTACACAAAGTTGGTATGGAGCCAAATGCAATTTTTAAAACTCTCCATACGCTTGGTATTTGTCAAATGTTTGTGTACCGGGCTATTAATAGGTACAACGAGATCTCCTCTGTTTGTGACAGAAAAAGATCTGGCCGGCCACGTAATGTTCGTACGAAAAAGGTGGTCAAAGCAGTAAGGGAAAGAATTCGAAGAAATCCTGTCCGAAAGCAAAAGATTTTATCTTGGGAGATGAAGATAGCACCCAGAACCATGTCGCGTATTTTAAAAGATGTCTTAGGACTTGCAGCCTATAAGAGACGCACTGGTCATTGTTTAACTGATAATTTAAAAAAGAATAGGGTGGTAAAATCGAAACAACTACTGAAGCGGTACGCAAAGGGAGCTCACAGAAATAAATTGTTTACGGATGAGAAAATCTTTACAATTGAGCAACATTTTAACAAACAAAATGACTGTATTTATGCTTAAAGCTCTAAGGAAGCTTCCCAATTAGTCGACAGAGTGCAACGTGGGCATTATCCGACTTCAGTGATGGCTTGGTGGGGTGTTAGCTATGAAGGAGTGACTGAGCCATATTTTTGTGAAAAAGGTATCAAAACATCGGCACAAGTGTATCAAGATACCATTCTTGAGAAGGTAGTTCAGCCCCTTAACAACACCATGTTCAATAACCAAGTATGGTCCTTCCAACAAGACTCGGCGCCGGGTCATAAAGCTCGGTCACGCAGTCTTGGTTGGAAGTGAACGTTTCGGACTTCATCAGAGCTGAAGACTGGCCGTCGTCTAGTCCCGATCTTAATCCGCTGGATTATGATTTATGGTCAGTTTTAGAGAGTACGGCTTGCTCTAAACGCCATGATAATTTGGAGTCCCTAATACAATCCATACGATTGGCAGTGAAGAATTTTCCCATGGAAAGAGTGCGTGCTTCTATTGATAACTGGCCTCAACGTTTAAAGGACTGTATTGCAGCCAATGGAGACCACTTCGAATAAGCTTTTTATATTTTAAATTGTTTTATATTTATGTATTAAATACATAAATATAAAACAATCACAACTCACGCTGTAAAAGTAAAGAATATTATTTGCAATAAAAAAAATTTTTTTTTTCTTCGTGACAATATTTATGGCAAGACTAGGTATATATATATAATAGGTTGGGGAAAAAGTTTCTTCGCATTTTTTAAGAAAATTCAAAACATTTTTTAATATAGTTTATTTACATTTAACTAAAGTATGTAGGTACCATTTTGTTCGATAAATTTTTGCCATCTTGTAGGTAGGGACATGATCCCATTGCTATAGAAATTTTGGGACTTCTGGTCAAAATACCGCGACAAGTGGTTTTGGCAGTCCTCTCGTGATGTTAACCTGACACTGCCTAAAGAATTCTGAAGAGACCGAAACAGGTGGAAATCTGAAGGTGCAAGGTCAGGACTATACGGCGGATGCATTAACACCTCCCAGACAAACTCTCTTAATTTTTACTGAGTGGCTAAAGATGTGTGAGGTCTAGCGTTATCATGATGAAAAACCACACCCCTTCTGTTGATTAATTCCGGCCGCTTTCTCTCAACTTCTTGCTTTAATCTCATCAGTTGTTCGCAGTAGAGTTCAGAATCGATGGTCCTGCCTGGTGGTAACAGCTCATAATGAATAATGCCCTTCCACACACAGCATCACCTTGTTGCGAGTTAACCCGGGTTTCGCCACAGTCTGTGAAGCCTGACCGACCTTTGACCACGACCTTTTTCGCACGTTCTTGTCATACGTGATCCATTTTTCATCACCAGTTATCAGCTTCTTCAAAAACGGTTCGGTTTCATTACGTCGTAATAAAGAATCACAAATGAGTACACGGTTCATTAGGTTTCTTTCAGTGAGCTCGTGAGGTACCCAAACGTCGAGCTTTTTTGTGTACCCAGTTTTTTTCAAATGCGCCAAAACTGTTTTGTGGTCAATTTCCAGTTCTTCAGCTACGTCGTAACTACTGATATGCCGATCTTGCTCCACTTTTTCAAAAATGGCATCCATTTTATCCGTAATAGGGCGACCAGAGCGACGTGCATCTTTGACATCAAAATTTCCGGATTGAAAACGCTTAAACCAAAGGAGCTGGCCCAAGCCCCATCCAAAAAATACCCAGGCCCGGCGCAAAAGTTTTGTGTTCCAGATTTTAGAGGATATTTAAAAATAATATTCCATAATATCACTATCCCTGTATCGGGTGTCTAACATTATTTTTTTTGCTTGAGAAGTTTTGTAGGCGTTCCTATTAAAATCTCATTTGTGTGGACCAAAATATGTATAATTATTTGCAATTATTATGTAATCGCAATCGCATTCAAGATTATCTCAAAACCACAGGGGTAGGCGTACATAAACAAAGTAATATAAGTATTAAATTGATCAAAATAGATCAAAATCAATTAGATGAAATTGTAATACACAGCAAAGTATACATCAAACGCTAGCGGATGACTGCGACACAGAACATATATTATACCTATATACCCTGACGACATGCGCAGTCGCATGTCGTATAATAATTGGTGGCTGAAAAGAAAACAAACTTGAAAAAAAGTAAAAAATGACGTTACGAAAATTAAATACCGCGCGGATTCTGTACGTGTCAAGTTACCGACGCTTCATCGGTTAAGACTTTACGTTATGTACTATACTATGACTAAAGAGTTAGATTATAATAATAACCTGTACCTATGCAGACTATGCTTATTATAGGTTTTGTATCAGTATGCTTGTTTGTAAACAATTAACGAACTATAGCATAATAAATATTTTGGTCGGTAAATGAGTTTTTAATAAGAACGCCTACAAAACATTTCGAGCAAAAAAGAAAAGAATGTTAGTCACCCCTTTAGAGAGATAGTGATAGTTTTAAATATTATTTTTAAATATTCTCTAAAATCTGAGATACAAAACTTTTGCGCCGGGCCTGGGTTTTTTTTGGGCCATCGCTTTTGTGCTACTCTCACAGACACTACACTAGGTCCATAAACATCGCAAACTTTTTCGAGGCTTGCGTTGCATTTTTAACTTTTTTGTAGTAAAATTTTAAAATGTATCGAATTTCTTCATTAGATTCACTCATCTTGACGGTACGAAAAACAAATGAAAATCACACATTTTCCTAATTTGAATTTGGAATTATGTTCTTTAAAATTTAAACTTTCAATGATACCAAAACCAGCCAGATACAAATAGTATAGCCAAAGAGATTTTATTACAAGTTCATACATACTATAATGCGAAAAGACTTTTTCCCCAACCTAATATATATATTATACGAGTATAATAATAATAATATCCTGGGACATTTCATACACGGTCATCTGATCCCAAACAAAGCATAGCTTGTACTATGGAAACCAGTTAACTGATATACTACATACACTACGTTTTTTTTTTTGTAAATACATACTTATATAGATAATAGAATATATTTTAATATGAATTATGGCATGATAACAGTCGATGAGGAATAAGAGGATCGTGGCGCGACAACAGAAGATGATCAGAGAAATGAACCAGAAGCAGCGGGAACAAGAAAATGTTCTAGGTGAGATAATATCCACTAATAGTCATTTACTTATTCTTTAGAAAAATAAAGTATAATATCTATGTTTATAGGTAAATAATGTACAATTAGCGCTTACTATTGCCATGTATAAGCTTCCACAAATTAAAAACTGTGTACCTAAACTCACCTAAAGTTAAAAAAAAAAAATTCAGAAAACAAACTCAATTTAACTCGAACTATATCGAACATTTTAAAACCAAATAATAATAACTCGTTAAAATTTAGGGAACAGCTGGTTATTTCTTTGGCGATTTCAGGTTTGGTCCCACAGTAAAAGTTGTTCATAATGATGAGTACAATGACCCTTCAAGAGGCTGTTAGCTGTTTAAATTATACGTACACCTTGAATACATGTTTTTAAAATTTTCTTTCTTTATATCGTTTCAGAGGAAATGAAGAAGCGTGTGGAAGAATTCGATATAAGGTACAATGAACTGTTTCACACCAACCAAGCGGTTGGAGGGAAGGCTATTGCTGGTAAATACTCTCATTATTTATATATCCTTACTTAAATTATACATGTGAAATTTCATGAAGATGTTTGTGACTTAAGAGCAACAACGATCTAGTGCTTGGCCGAAAAATAATTGTCCTTTAACACGTTCTGTGCGGCCAACGCGCATGCACGATTTTCGAACGTTCACCATGTGCTGGCGGCGCTTATGCGCGTCCATACAATTTATATAACTTCCTTCGAATGCGGCGCGCCGCACCTGTGGGTTTTTTGTGCATCTCTATTGTTATTGGCGTAATTGTTTTATGACTCATAAAACTGGAAAATTTTCAAACACACATAAGCGTCTCGCCGCACTTGGGACAAGTTTGTAACGCCGCACATATGCGCCCAGCCGCACTGGGTAGAGTTTCTTCAACCGCGCATGCGCGCTCATAGCACCACACGAAGTATTTTTAGGGCGCGCATGAGCGTTTGCCGCACAGGGTTTAGTGTATCATAAAGCAGCATTCGGAACAAATTCGCCAAATAATTCAGCAGTTAATGTGTTAATTTAAATTTAATAAAATAATCACGAAAAACTTCTACAAATGCGACGTTCTCAGCCCGCGCAGGATAAACGCTCTTAATCACACATAAATTACTGAAAGGGTCTGGATTGAATTTAGCACACAGACAGACTTTGTCCTGGATTAAAACATCGACTTTTCATCCGGATCTCGTGGCTAAATAATAACAGCCGCACGGGTTGCTCAAAGGTTAAGCTATGCTTGCGGAGATCGTTCCGTGAATGGGTGACCATTCATTACATATCGAGACCTCCCCGTGTTAAGCCGTTGGTCCCGGCTGTCATTTTTAGATCCTTGACAGTCGTTTCGGACAGTCAGAAGCCCGAAAGTCTGACCACCAGTCTCACCAAGGCGTATCGTATTACCCAGTAACTGGGTTGTGGAGGTCAGATAGCCAGTGGCTCCATGTAAAATACTGGTACCTGAACATAAACAATGGGAAAGGCTTGGCAAATTGATTTTAATTGACTTTCATCCGGTTGCATGAGGAATTAACCCTAGAATATAAGTGAAACCGCGGGCAATAGCTAGCAACCTAGTAAGTTAAAAACATACAAACTAAAAGCTACTGGTAGATTAAATCTTTATTAAAGTTTTCTTATAGGAGGGATTGGTCCATATTGGCTCAGGATAGAGTTTAGTGGAAAAAGGAGAGGGGGGGGGGGGCTTTGCCCGCAGTGGTACAATACCCGAATAATATTATTATTATGTTATTATCTCCTTTAAAAAAAAAAAAAAAACATTTAAAAATAAAAAAAATAGTAGCCCATCGGTATCGGGAACAGGGTCCGAGCTACCGGCGGTCAGGGCTCCAGAGAGAGAAACCTCCTAACAATGCGAGTTTTCTGAATCAAGCCCTTGATCCGCCTGCCCAACGAGAGCCTCCTTAGGTGTTGGTCGAGGCGCTTGGCAATTAAGCCATTGGCTGATACGGCTATCGGCACAATGATCACTGAGTCCACATCCCACATGTCGACAACCTCGCGAGCCAAGTCAAGATACTTGATTTGTTTATCTTTCTCGGCTTTCATGAGGTTCCCGGCATGCGGAACCGTTATGTCAATAATCATTGCGCGCCGTTCTATTCGATCCACCACCACTATATCAGGCTTATTGGCAACAGTAGTCCTGTCAGTGATGATGGATCGATCCCACTACAATGTGATATTTCCATTTTCGAGAACTGGGTCGGGCACATACCTGTAGTACTTCTGATTCTACAAGGCTGTATTTCAGAGCATCAAAATTTTGTAATGTTTTCAGCGAATGCCGCGGTTGATGTAGCGGTGCCGTCACCACAGCCGCTGCGTCACTTCTCCTCACAGATCAAGTTGGACCTGTCCGTGCTACCCATTGGCACCTCAAAGAGGAATAATAAACGTAAGATATTTTTATTAACTCCAGCAAAAGAAGAATTCCAGGAGTCTCGAAACAATAGATAATTAATTGTGTCTCATTAGCCGAAGCTGAATTGGTCTTCGAACTAGAATATAGCAACTTTTCCCGGCGGCTGAAATGTTTGGTGGTACAGTCGAGTTCTTTAATATCTGAGCATGTTCATGAATCAAAAATATATAGGCAATAGTAAGTTACAAAAACCTTTAAACAGCTTTGTCTTACAATAAATTGTGAACAATCTGTGACATCATAAATATGTACCACATTATATCAATAATATTGGTACAGACACATACCGTAAAAGTTGTGCGCAATCAAAATTGATCATATTATTTAGCGCAAAGTTAGGTTCACAAATATCTATGCAATTTTTCTATGAAAAATATCTTGACAATTTGATATGTCTCGAATTGTTGTCTTAAATTCTTTGAACAATCTCTTTACAGAACTATATCCTATTGTTTTTTTTTTTTCTTTTAAATGTTAGATTTTCAGAAGAACAAATTAAGAATTTAAGAATAATAAAATAAAAATTAAATACTAATGTGCTTAGAATGTTATTTTTATTTTTAAAACCGACTGAAAGTTTTAAACAAATAGATAGGTATAATCTGCCTTGACCCTAAGATTTCCTCAAATTAATTAATCAAATAATACAGCTACTACGAAAAGTTATCATATTGATACAGTCCTATTACGAACGGCAACATTGCATCGTACTTCTGCTCCGGCAAGCAAAAATAAATTTAATGATAAAGGCCATTTAGTTGAATATTTAAAGCACATAGATATTTACGTACGCACCAAATATATTGAAATTAGAGTATTTAGATATTTATGTTGCGAAGAGTAGTTAGATATTTTTGGCTGCATTACTGTAACTTATGAACAGTTTATATGATAACATATTAATGATGTCCAAGTTTGTATAACTATATGATCATTTTAACGCTTACAATATTTTGAAACATTGTCACTGCCAATATACACGGTGACATTTGAATCACAGTTTTCCTAGAACAAACGTTGTTCAGACCATGGTCTACTACCATTTAATAGCATCAAAAAAAAAAATACGTCATTGGTTTTTGAAAAAACACAAAGTAGACAAAGTTAAAATAGTCCGAATTTACGTTACTCCGTACAACACAGTAGTTGCGGCGCGGCGCACGCACGAGACAGAGCATTGGGCGGTTGTTGTGCGTACAGGGATGAATTCCAACAGGAGTACCTACTCGTTTATTTTAAACTATTCGAAAACACGTCTGGGTGCAGATAACAATGCAATGCCTGCACTAGATGTGTTTTTACAAACTATGAAAAGCATAATTTTGTCAAAGGCCGCCGAGAATTTTGTTTACACTATCTACCAATAACAATAAAGAATAATAAAACAATTAATTTCACTTTGGGAAAACCATGCGACAACATTCCGTGTGCTGTGGGATTTCTAACATCTGGTTATGATTTAAAAGTTGCCTAACTATTGGTTTTCCCATGTGTCCAAAATTATTACCACGCTAACTTAAACCAAGGGGTCTGCACAGTTTTAAAAGACAACGGTCATTGACTCCAATTTTCCCTTCATACTTATCGGGCTTAGGACCGTCAGAAATTCTATCTAAAGTTACTTATTAATTTTGGTGAGTAACTAACTTACCAAAATTAATAACCTAAATTTTAGTTACCTACTCACATCACAGTTCAGAATGTAGGTACAAAATTGACAGCGAATATTTCAGGCGTATTTAAAAAATTGGAATCAGATTATTTACAACGATTAATTAGAATCGACTAGGGATTTACACAATTAAATGACATTATTTACACTTCCTATCTGTATTGAAGTAATTGCTCAAAATGTTGTCCATTAACTTAAATACACAGACGGACACGTTTTTGCAAATTGTCTTTTTTTAGGCTTCGCAACGTGTTTGTATCGCGCCTCACTACTTCGAACGCACTTTCACTTTTTTGTTTTAGCTGGTCCCGACTGGTAGCTTCTTCAGTGTAGACCAGCCTTTTTACCTCCGACCACAAATAAAAGTCCAGTGGAGTTAAATCGGGGCTTCTGGCTGGCCATGCCACTGGGCCACCTCTCCCAATCCACCTTTCACCAAATTCATTATTCAAGTACGTGCGTACTTGAGTCGCATAGTGTGCGGGGCAACCATCATGTTGGTAATACAGTTCATGAAGAGAAGCCACAGGAACGCCTTCCATTAACTCGGGTATCGCTCTCGTCAGAATGTCCAAGTAGGTGGCACCATTTAAATTCCCATCGATGAACACTGGCCCAATTAACTCATCATTAATAATGCCGGCCCACACATTTACACTGAATCGAATTTGGTGAGAGTGTTGTTTTATTGCGTGTGGATTGTTAAACGCCCAATAATGTTCATTGTGAATATTAAAAATTCCTACACGGGTGAAGGTAGACTCATCCGTCCACAGAATGTTCACTTCTGGATTATTCAGCAGCCACGTACACAGAGCTATGCGTGCTTGGGGGTCAGCGTCATAAAGTCCTTGCGTGCGACGGAAATGGTACGGATGTTTTCCCATTCGGTTCAGCAGGTGCCATACGTAACATTGGCTGGCACCAAATCGCCTTGCTGCATCTCTGGTACTATTCCGTGGGTTGCGTGTGAAGTACTCGAGTATTTGCTCTTCGTGTTCGGTACAATATTTGCAACCGAACAGCTCAGCACTTTGCCTTCGCGCATTTCCATAAATAATCAACCAAATATCAACCAATCCAGGATTTAGAGCTAAACCAAACAGGCGCTAAATTCTACACTTCGAATGCGGCTGAGTACTGAGGACCAATACCACGTCCTTGGGCATGAGTCGGCACTGTGAACTGGCCGTGATCCAGTAACCGCTGTGTAGCTGCCAGTATTGTAGCAGGTGTGGGAATTTGCGGGTTCAAGATCCCTCGCATGCGCAGCGCCGCTAAATGATCTGGTTGAGAGTACATGCGCCTAGCTTCCGCCAGATTGTCACCAGCAATTGCGTAAAAACGCACCATATCCAACCAGTCCACATTGGAATAGTTTGAACTCATTTTTTCAACAACACTTGCGACGTGTGCCTGTGACGTTACTTATCGGATGCGTACGCGTTCCCGCTCGAGCGATTTCAGTACACTGACCAGTGACGACCGACCGCACAGTAGAAAACAAAAGAAATGGGCGGAACCGAACTTCGTGCGATTACGTGTCATTGGCTAATGATTTATTTGCATTTCGGCCCGCATTGGCCGGACATCCTTGTAGTCCACGTGGACTTCTCTCATCTCTTTTGAATGCCATATCGCTACCGCGATGAGTACTTTAATGTTACGGTAAATGTTTGAACACGTTTGAGCAACATAAGACTTATTTGAGAACGCCTAGTTTTGTTTATTTTAATTACATATTTAGTGCTATAAAATAGTAGTAGACCATGGTCTGAACAACGTTTGTTCTAGCAAAACTGTGATTCAAATGTCACCGTGTATTAGTGAGCTCGACTGTACTTCACGAAGTGAAGAGCTATACTAAAGGATGGTTGCGTTGCCAGAAGAAGAACATATTCTTTAATCTTTACAAAAGTGGCACGGAAATGTAATACCTCCGCCCTGCCGTGGCTCCAATGATAATAAGTTTTAATCGTAAAGCTCCTTAAAAAAAACCAACCAAGTGCGAGTCCGACTTTAATTTTTAACTTTATTTTATTTTTATTATTTGTAAGGGTGCATACTCGGCAGGCTCTTTATCCCCTCCATATCCTAAGGGCCTGTCTACCCTACCATTATCGCGCCCCCCGGTCTACTCTTTGATATGCAATGGTCTCTGTTGCACCATGTAACATGAGGCAACCTACCTAGTGTGAATCTTTGGGTTCATTCGATTAATCGAGTCTGGTCAAACCACGCTGGGGTCGGTGCATTTCATTCATTCATATAGCGGCCATAGGTAGTACACACTTTGTGAAAAGTGTCTCCCTGTTACGGTTCAAAAGATACAGCCTTGTGATAGCACACTGGCACTGGTGTGTACCGGCACACTGGGTACAGAACTCCAATAAAAGGACACATTCGAAGCCTTTGTATTTTAGCTAGAAATTCATGTGTGCTAGATAAATTACAGGCGTATGAGAGATTTAAACTTTGTTTTTGGAACGAAGTTAACGCGGCTTCTGTACCCTAATTGCGTAACACACTATCAATCCGAATCGGTTTCATTTTGACAGTTCAAGAACATTCATTGCGTTATTTACGTTGTTAAGCAGACAAAATGTTCGTACATTTATGAAGCAATGGATTAGCAATTTGCTTCAAAATTATCAGATTCCTATCGATAGTGTGTTACACAATTAGGGTGCTGGTAGGAGTAAACTGTCACAAACTGTGACGTAACGAAAAAGTTTTCTGCCGTCAGTTTCAAGTTAGCTTCCTAAAAACTATACTAGATGGCTCTGTATATAAAAAAAAAACTTTTGACACTTGAAAGTTGAGACTATACTAGATGGATCTGTATTAATACATAATATACAGCGAAAGGAACTTCGTTCCAAGCGGGTGTCCCACGACAGCTCACAGACATTGTTATTTTTTGACTCCTTCGTAATGCAGATGTATTACGAGTAATCTCAATAATCAAAAATCTCAATTAAAAATGTTCTTCCACAGTACTGCCAAACATGAAACCACGAAAACCGGTGATCAAAATGCCGAGCCTTTCCGAAGATGACTCGGAACCGCCCCCAAAACTTCAAAAGATAGACGAAAGTCGTTTCAGCTCCGCCCCTTCGACTTCCGGTGAAAAACAGAGCCTTAGAACCAGATCAATGTCCACCATGGCCAAAATAAGAGGCATAGCTAACGAAATACAAAATCTAAGTAATCTGTCAAAGAATTTAGACAGCAAACTCAAACGCCCTCTAGCGTTGACCGGCGTTGAACTAAACGTACCCGATAGTAAAAAACAGAAATTAGATTAAGGTTCAAATTGAACTTTATTTCGTTGTAGTAAGGCTGAAAGTTGAGTTTGCGAGATGCTTTGAAATGTGTTTTTTTTTTTTTTAAGAGTAGGATTATTCCACTATAGAGTAGGATATCTGCTGAATTGAACATTTATGTTTGCAAATTATCGTTTGTTGAAAAAACCTGTAAGGTTATTTATTTTATATTTTTTTAATATTTTAAGGTCGATATTAAAAAAGATGTAATCAAGACCACAATATGTTTAAAACGTGCATTTTGTTCTACACGAACGTATATGTCGTAGAATAATCAGAATGATAAAAGCGGTATTTTATCCTAGTTTCCAAATATCATATTTTTTCTAGGATTTTCTCAATTTTGTCTTCCGATTATTCTGCAATTGTCCATAGTTAAACGAAAAAGAACCAACCCCCATTAGATGTAATGTGGGTTGGATCCTTTTTGTTTAACTATTTTCAATAATAGTAACTGACATTATTAGTGCATAATTTGACGGAAATAATGACGCTAAGAATGTAAGTACAACTCATTCAGTAATCATTTTGTAATTTAGATTATTTTATATTTTTTGAGTTCTCTTTCATTGACGCTGTATATTGTCAAATTGACACCAATATCGTCAAATGCGGTCCGCAGCGGCTGCAACGCAACGGATTTTGGTTTGCTCCGCCCGCATCGATTTATGAATAAGGACTTGTTACGTTTCGAGCGTGCGTTATAGCAGTTGCGGGCCTTCCGACGCTTCAAGTACGTCAACATTGTCGTATTGGCGTCTACTTCGTTTTATAAATACATAAGACAAGTTATGTATTCACTTATTTAGTAAACCGCAATAAAAATCAATAACTAGTTGGAGTTATAAGAACATTGTGAATTTTTAACCGACTTTCAAAAAAATGAGGAGGTTATCAATTCGTCGCGTATATATAGATACATATATATATTTTATTTTTATGTTTCACTTTGTAGTGTTTTTTTGGAAGGCGGTGGTTTTTTTTTTTTTGTAAAAAGTTTTTTATATTTAAAAGTATCGTTGTTGCATTTCTCGAGCGCACGTCAATCGTTAGAATTTAAACCTTATGTCGATGGCATAAAAGTTTCATGACCCGCTCGTAATTTGCAAGACCCTAAAAGGAATATTATTTATGGCATGCCCTAGAAATTTGTTATTGTAAATAAAGTCGGTTAATAACGCAAAACTATGTGTACATACAAAACAATGTGTACAAGCAAAACTATGTGTATGTGTAAGTACATACTTATACACATAGTTTTGATTTTGTCATTATGTGGTACGAAAAGTATGATGTCCAAAACCAAGATCACTAACTCGGCACATGTCCGAGTTAGTGATCTTGGTTTTGGACATCATACTTTTCGTACCACATAATTATATTAAATTGGCGAATATTGGATATATTATGTTTATGTCACGCATTGAAGAATATAGGAGGAAGAAAAACACATCCCACAAACGTTTTATTAAAAAAATATTTTGTTAGGTTTTTTCAACATAGAAATTTCGTATCCGCGATATAACCGGATTCTATAGCGAAAATAAACGACGTGACGCGCCTATCATCTGCGTACCCAACAATACCAGGCTGAAGTATGTCGTTAATGTGCAGCAAGAAAAGAGTTGCAGAGAGAACAGACCCCTGAGGAACTCCGGCATCAATAGCCATAAGGTAAGAGGAGCAGCCGTCAACAACTACTCTGATCGACCGTTCACTAAGGAAATCTGATATCCAGCTACAAAAATCAGCTGGGATGTCATAAGCAGGACGCTTGCTGAGCAGAACAGCGTGCCAGACCCTGTCAAAAGCCTTCGAGATGTCAAGCGATACAGCAAGTGCTTCGCCGTGTTTCTCGATGGTTTCGCCACAACAGTGCGTGACATACACAAGAAGATCGCCAGTTGACCGTCCCCGGAGAAAGCCATATTGACGGTTACTGAGGAGTTGTCTTCAAGGTAGGTCAGCAACTTATTGTTCAGTACCCTTTCTATAACCTTGCACAGAATGGAGGTACTGGCGATCGGACGGTAATGGGCAGGGACACAGCGGCGGAGGTGTGATACTCGCCTCAAAACTTGAGTTCATTTTGAATGTGGTGCTAAAGGAAAAGCCAGATAAACTACACTGCCAGATACATTGCATTTGAAACCAAACAATGCCTTTTTACAATATAACATATATCTAGGTTGTAATAAGTCTTTAGTAAGACAATAAATAATTTGATATAGGATCCAAATCATTTCCAGTCTTGCTATGTATATTGTAGACGCATAACGTACACACGTCTACATATCTAGCTATACATTTATTAGCAAACCTCACTGTATGGAAATTCTATAGAATGTGAGATCAGCTTATACTGGAAATGTGTAGCTTGATAATATATGTAGCCGTGTGTATAAACATTGTCAATGCGTGACATATCCAGAAAAAAATACTGTAAAAAAACTTGTTAAAAAGCCCTTTAGAATAATAGTAGTTTATTAAACTGTTGCATAATGAGGGGTATTAAAACACTACGACTCGGATTTTACTATTAAAAACCTCGCTGTGGTACTATTATCACACGAGTGTTTCAATACAGTACTTTATCTACTCTCATACATTGGAATTGAACCTAAATAAAAATTATCTCACGCAGTTCAGTACAACAAAACGTATGAATGACGCCAAAACCCAGCATATCACCGCGCATGCGCTAAAGCGGGCGCTGCCACAGACAAGTAAATATTGGAATCAAGACATTATTGTAATGCTATAAAATTGCGTTCCATTAGAAACAAATAATTGATGGAAACTCCTTGGTGATATTAACTTCTTGGATTGACCCTGTATCGTAATGGTAAAAAAATGGTTTTATAACATTATTTTGTTAGAGAACAAGCTTCGAACAAATCTAATTAGATAACGGGTCACGTACAAAATCAAAGCCAAATGCGGTCTGCGTGAATATATATATATATAAACAGCTACATTTGCTTACTAACGAACTGAGACAAAAGTTTCAAACCAGTTTTAAGTTCAACCGAATTACAACCTTGGCACCTAGTAATAAAGTCACAAATCTTCAAAATATTATCCTATACTTACGATCATCCATCACAAAAAAACGAGCAAAGCAATAAATTACTCCTGTCACTTAGAAATGAAAATACATAGGTTAAATAACATATATAATTAAATCTGCCTTAATTGGCAACAAATAAAATACGTTTTACCCGTTATTGTCTTGCGATATTGCAATATTGGCCGTATTGGCCAAACATTTGTAGCGTGGTTTAAAATCGATAATTTTGTTCAAAATTTGATATTATTCCTTAGTTTAAAGCCTAAAATACAGGGTTATTTGTAAAACACCAGCAACCTCTTAAGGGGTCATTATACTCATCATTATGAACAACTTTTACTATGGGACCAAACCTGAAATCGCGAAAAAAAAATCAGCTGTTTAGTACATTTTGACGAATTATAACATAAATGTACTGAACAGCTGATTTTTTTTTCGCGATTTCAGGTTTGGTCCCATAGTAAAAGTTGTTCATAATTATGAGTACAATGACCCCTTAAGAGGTTGCTGGTGTTTAACAAATAACCCTGTATAACTTATTCTACATGTACTTGCTGAAAGTAAGACACTCGGGTCATTAAATTGCTTTTTCGGGCATTATTTTTGCAACTTTTGAATACACATTGCGGCATTGTGAAACGTGTTTACCTTGGCTGTGTTTCAAGCGAACTAAACAAAATAAGAGTTTACGTTTCCAGTGCGCTGTTATTTACCTAGACGTATTTTTTGCGCCGACATGATATCTAGTTGATATTGTTGATCGAAGAGAATAAGTGTCATAATATGATTGTATTTTTAAATTTCGGTATTATGTATAAAGTATGTCAATATAAAATCGTTTTGAAGTTTATAATTCGAAATTTACGATGTGAGAGTACATAAACACATTTATTACCTACTTGATTAAAACTATAGGTTAAAATCCGCCTAATTCATTAATTTTCTATTATATTAACTTTTGAATAGAGTATAAAAACTAAAAGGCTAAATGGACCACATTCTGACTAATTATCGTTATCATTCTGGGTCCGATATTTCATTATACGTAAGAACAATTTATGAACAAATACATTAGGAGCGTGTAAGGCTTCATTCGAGCTTTTTGTTATTTTGATTACACGTGTAATTTTAAAATTATTTAAATTTTACTTCGTCGTCAATAACAGCCATGATTATTATGTTTAAATACATATTGTTTTTCACTTTAAGATTTGGATCCTGCTAACGTTTCTTAAAAATAGGTAGGAATACATAATTATACCGATATAATGTATCATATTATTTACTATAGCTAAAGGATTTACAACCATATAATCAACATCATCCATCAAGCCCAATCTGGTCTCGTTAAACCGAATCATATGAGCTCAAACTCGAGGGGTTTACTAGTAGCCACTGAAGAGTTCCACTATCCGCCTCCTGACTCCATCATCAGATCACCTCTAAGACACCAAATTATAGTAGTGTCATCCGAACTGCATATACACACAGTTTCATTTCGATACGACAATTTTAGTAGTTTAAAATTGACTTCCAAGATTTTTTGTTACATTGTGCAAAAAATCCCCTAAAGATTTACTTACCTCTTTAAAATATAATAAAATAATGTGAGCATAACAATTATGCTTATGTAGACTTATGTAGACTTATTTTTGCTATTGTAACAATTTTAAGATAATTCGTGCGATAACGTTTACTATATCGATAATCGATGTAATCGATTTAAAAATCGACTACATCGATTTTGAAATCGATTGCCTTTTGGTGTGTAGTGTTAATTCGTTTAAAATCGGACAATACAGCCGATGAATCATGGCCGGTGTGGATTTAGCACAGAAGGTTGTGCAATAACATTTTGGCCGCACCTGTACATACGCTCTTCAGGCATAATAATAACATATAATAACTGGGTATTTAATCGTATATGTGTGTATTTTATTAAGGTTACCCTAGTCAGTCATTCTTCCATAGTAACGTCGTATGGTACGGAAACAGAAATTAAAAAAAAAATGTTTGTAACTTATGATTGTCGAAACTGACATATTTCAACACTAATTTTAACGCATCTTTGGGTGTAAATAAATAAGTTTCCGGAGTATGAAAATGGCAAAATTGTCACCGTACAGGGATAGATAATTTATTCAAGAATTCAAATAATTTTATTTTGAATATTTACATCCAACAGTTTTTTCATAATATCCATACGCCCAAAGGTCTGCTCATGAAATTTTACACACTCGTTTTCGTTATAAATCATCGTCTAATTCACTAAATAAATAAAAATTAAATAGCATGCATATTAGTCACGCCCACCAACGAGTTTGAGCCGTCGACTAGTGCAACCTTAGTTGAAAAACTTACCTAGCATTAACTTAGTTGAAAAATTGACTATTCATTAATTTTATTTAGTCGATTTGGGAGACTTCTGATAGTAAGTTTATTACTGAATAGTAACTTTTTACTTATTAAAAATAAATAAATAAAATTCCTTTAATTCAGATAACTTAGTGATCCATACAAAGACTTAAACAGCAGACAGATATATATCAAATTACCCGCTTTACAAAGGATCTCCACAGCGGAGACGAGACCCTGTCAGCTAACGTCCTCAAGATTCCGTTGCAGCTGCCACGCATTCTGTAGAAGTGTAGATCAAGGACACCGTTTTTTTGCGCATGATGGCATGAAAGCCATTAACAATAATGTTATTGAGATGTCAATAACATTATTGTTAATACAATTATTTTATACTAAGGGGTGATACACACACTTATTCGGGTCAGCCACATTCGATTCGGCAGTATTTGTTGCACACCCGAAGCCGACCCGAAGCAGTGACTTCACCCGCGGCTTTCATTCGTCTCGTGCCGATCGGCATACTATTCGGCATTTATCCGCCCTGAATCATATTTGGCTTTTTTCTGAACATATATACATATATATTGACCAACCGCTTAATATGAGTAGAAAGAAAGAAAGAAAAGAAAGAAAGAAGAAAGAAATTGTAATAAGTAATAGTAGTTTATGAAACTGTTTTAATACCTAGTTATGTGCAATTTCATACACTAGGTACTTTATCTATTCTCAAGCGGGCTCCACATTCGCGCTGTGAACACCCGTGAAAGCCGCGAACCGCGAGTGTGGATGGCTTTCGCGCCCGTTTAAGCATTTCGCGCATGTTCACGCATTCTTCCCCGTTCAGTGTTGGTATTTGCGCCCATGTCTAAGGGTTTGCGGAGTGCGAACCTCCCGTGAACGCGAACGCATTTACACTCGCGCGTGAAAACAGTAAGCGCGTCATACATTAGGATTGAACCTAAATAAAAAAAAATCAACGAAATTCAGTACAACAAAACGTATGAATGGCGCCAAAACCCAGCATTATCACCGCGCATGCGCTAAAGCGGGCGCTGCCACAAGTAAAAATTGGAATCAAGACTTTATTGTAATGCTATAAAATTGCGTTCCAGGAGGAGTTTCCATCAATTATTTTTTCAAAAAAAGTAATTGATGGAAACTCCTTGGTGATATTAACTTCTTGGATTGTTAATGGTAAAAAATTGTTTTATAACATTATTTTGTTAGAGAAAAAGGGTGACTATTTTAACCTACTTTAAAAAAAAAAAAAACATACAGGCGAATTGAAAACCTCCTCGGTTTTCAATTCGTCTGTATGTTTTGTTTTTATGTTTGTGGTTGTGATTACTGAAAGACGTATTGACCGATTTAGAAAATTATTTCTTGGTTTGAAAGGGTATACTTCCAAGGTGGTCCCATATAAATTTTATTAACTGTGCTTGGGTAGTTTTTGAGTTAGCTTCAATAATCTGTATTTTTCCCCACTTAGTTTATCTGGATGATGTTTTAACTTCTTATCTTCCTATCACTGTTATTTACATAGCAGGTAGACCACTACCTGCTATGTAAATGACAGTGATAGGGATTCGAATTTGTGTGTGGTAGGTACCACAACTAAAAAGTGAAAAATTAAACTTTTTAGCAAAAAATAAAACCGACTTAAAAAAAACACTATAAAGTGAAAAATAACTTTAATTTCGGAAGTCGGTGGCATAACACGGAATACAAAACCAAAGACACCGACTACCGAAATTTAAGTTATTTTCACTTTATAGTGTTTTTTTGAAAGTCGGTTTAATTTTTTGCTAAAAAGTTTTTTTTAAATTACGTTATTGTGTTTAGTATAAAGTATGTCACTATAAACTCGTTTTGAAGTTTATAATTCGAATTTTACGATATGAGAGTAGATAACATTCTTTATAACAAAGTTCAGATTTAATGACTTCGCTTATAGTGACGTCGCTTAATTCTTAAAAATAGGTCATAACTAAGCGACATGTCACACTAAGAAAAAAGAAATAATAAAGTATGTACAGACGCCAGCAGGTCAAGCTACCCGAAACTGTCAAATTTTCCTAACAACCTTGAACCTAATGCTTTAGCGATAAAGTTGAAAATCTATTAAAGAAATTTGACAGATTGTAGTAGCTTGATGTGCTGGCGTGTCTGTACTTACTACCAATTTTCTTCATTGCTTTTAAGATGTTTGTGTCATGTCAGCTCATATTTAATTTTCTTTTTTTATTATTAATAGATACGTACAATTTGTAGTTTTTCTCTATTAAACTAAATAACTAACAAAAATAGGAAGTTGTTTATTTTCTAATGCTTTGTATGACGTCCGCTTAGTAGTTAGCTGAGCCGAATCATGCCGAGCCGAAAAAGTATGTACCACCCTTAACATTACATTACATTATAATTATGTTTTATTTAGGTGAGTAGCTTCAGATAAGCCAAATGATTGACAGATTGATACGTTGAAGTCAAAATTGAGGAGTCCGGTTCAATTCACTGATATGATATGATTGATCAATCTAAGCATATTGTATGCAACTAACGTAGTGAAACCTTATACTAATCGTTATTATGATTAATTCTTTCCGGGACGCTGAACGAGACACAATAGAAGTATTATTGTTAGGACCTCTATGGGCGTTTAGTGTCCTGCAAAGTGTTAAAGGCGTATTGTATAGCCATAGTTATATAATACATCTATGGTAGCCATACTAAAATTGATAAAAAAATAAATAAAGTATAGATATACTTTTGGGTGTTTAATTTTTAGTTAGTCATACCTACGTATCCGTGAACCTAAAACTTCATATTAATAACCAGCCATTCATCAGCTAATAAAAGAAATCAGAAAACAACGTAATTCAGAGGCCTTAGTGTAAGTTTTTAACACATTCTCTGCTGAATTCTTTATGCAAACGCTTCTTTATGCTACACCCTTACCGACCCTTTTTTTACGATGTTTTCGAAACAATAGAGATGCACAACGAACGCACATGTGCGGCGCCGCACTCGAAGAAAGTTATGAAAACGCGCATGTGCGTCTGCCGCGCCTAATGTGTTAATCCTATTCGAATTTGTACTGAAACGGAATACCGCAAACGCCGGCATCGACGACACGATTCCTGAAAATTCCGTAAATTAACACGTCAGATAGATGACCTCCGAAATCAATTAATTTTGTGCAACAATAATTCTTTCCACTGTTCCGCGGTACACTTTAATGAGAATCTAGTTGACGGAATCGTTAGTGGCGAAATTTACGAAGATCCGAATGTAAATTCTGTCGAGGTGCTCAGTCAGATTTTACTTTTGAAATTGAAAGAACCTAGTATTCCAAAGACTCCGCAGGAGTTTCTTCAAACGTTAAAGGATTTGCAACATTTAGATAGTAGTGATTGGTGTGAGGTTCGTTATGCGGAAACCCAAAACTTAATAAATCTACTTACCTCCGGTTTTATCGACTTGGAGATGAATGAATAAAATTAAGGCGTATGATTCGTTACGCCATCTTGCTCACGCTGACAAGGCCTTCGCTGCCTTATCGTTCTGCATCCTTAAACAGCGCGAAGCTTTACAAACTTCTGTCAGAAGTTTTTTTACAATGGGCGCGAGGTTCGGATTTGTCTTCTGTCGAGGGTATAAACGAAAAAGTTAACGAACTATTTTTGAAGGGCGATTTTTTCAAAGTTTCTTCTGATCTTTTACAATTAACTTGCGGTCACCGTGCGAAGGTTATTCAGATGAGAAGGGCTGGAATTACAAACCATGTGCGCGATCCCCTTGTCAAGGCTGTGTTATGTAAGATCCCTACGTCGTGTCAGCACGTGTTTAATGCGGAGTCACTAGCCACAGCACTTGAGAAGGCAGGTGGTCCGAAAAGCCTTCTTGCCTTTACAAAAGCCTTCCTGCCTTTACAAAAGCCGGGCAGTTCTGCTTCCGTTTCGCAAACGGGTCAAAGCAAACCCGCACGCCTCCCTTCGCAGGAACAGGCTTTACGTAACGTACCCTCGCAGAGTACTGCTCATGGATGTTGTGCGCCTACGCATATTTCCCATGCTTACAATCAACCCTCGCAGGGTTACTGTAATGCTCGACCCTCGCAGGGTCATGGCTCTAATCACGACGATTATCGCCCATCATTCTCTGGCGGTTCAAGAGGTTCCTTTCGAGACAGAGGAGTTCGGCAAGGCTACAAGACAGCAAGAATAGCCGCAAGCGAGCCAGATCGCCCTCTGAGAATTACAACCGGAACAAACAACGTAAGTAGGATGATGCCCTATTGACGATTTAAGACCGCCACTTGTAATACCACCGTTAAACGAAAGTCAGTTCAGCACGGTTCCTTCGGATGCAATGACATCCATAATCACCCAAATGCAACACCAGGTTGTATTAGATGTTGTCAAGGCCTCGCCAAGTTTTGTGTCCACAATGTTTCTTCACCTAGCTGCCTTGAACAATTACGTAATCACCGGCAGGTTCAGATTAATAACTATGGAGTCCCAGACTTCCTTCAACCAAAAGATAGGTTGAAGGAAGTCTGGGACGTGCAAAATAGACCTGTCACAGGCCTATTTTCACCTTCCCGTAGCTCCATCTCACAGACGGTTCCTACGTCTAATCTACAGAGGAAAATTAATGGAAATGACGTGCCTCCCGTTTGGTTTGAGCACGGCCCCCAAGGTCTTTGCCTTTAGTTTTACGCACGCAATTGATCGTTTAGGGCCCACTTAGGCCTGCCACGGTGACGACGCCCATCTTCAGGCACCCACTGTGTGACGGTCCTGGCCCATCTGTCTACTAGTTTCTACCTCCTCCGAAAAAACGAAGGCAAATTTCAAAATATTTAATTAAGATATATAAGTAAGTATTAGATGGCCATAAAATGTGGTGTCAATATTATTCGTAGGGTGTCAATTAGAGAAACTACGACTTACCTACGAGTTGTATTTGTATGTAGGTAGGTCGGTCGCGGAATCGAACCTAGACATGCATGCAACTTACTTTGTACAATTTATTTATCTCCACCGCTCTCCAAACGGAGAAGGAAAATATTGTTGAGGATACACATTCTGGATTGGAACTGTGTGGAGAATTACGGTCCAATCCCTCGTGAGAGGTGGAGAGATCTAGGAGGCCTGGTGTCAGCTGTGAAAACTGTAAGAACACGCCAACACCTAACCATCATGTATATAACATGGGCCAAAACCAGATCAATCTTCATTACCCCGTCAGTGTCAAGAACTACCTTCATTACAGCCTCAATCCCTTGACCTAGCTGCCTAATTACCATTTGAGGTGTCAGTATTTATCAAGGTCCTCTACCTATTGTCCTAGCTAATCTGATCAGTAAATTAGTTACGTTTGTCGGCACGGTAACATAATACATTTGATTATAGGTAGATGACTCATTTCCGTGGATTGTTATTTTTTTGTTGTGGTTAAAAAACTAAATAGAATTAGGTTTCTTTTTTGTGGTGCATGACTGATTGAAATGATACCGAATAGGTACCTACCGTACACAGAAAAGGTTCTTAATCATAAAAGTGTGCCTTTTTCCGGGTCACACCGGATTTGGGCTCGTTTTCTAGCTTAGTAGCCTGTCACCTTCTTGTCGACAAGCCTACACAGTCCTCCCATACCGTAATAACAGTGTAATTTGAAAACATTTTAAAAGTCAATTAGCGATAATCTCCTGCATCTCCTGCTCGCACGGTTGTCACGACTTGACATACGTAATATCGAGATTTCTTTAAACTTATATATAGGGTCACTGGTAATTAGTGACCGATACTTAAACACATGATTGTAATCGTGATAACAAACAACTTTTACTATGGGATGTTAGCAGAACTCGTCAAAATGTAGGGAGCAGCTGATTTTTTTTCGCGATTTCAAGATTAGTCCTATAGTAAAAGTTGTTTGTTATCATGAGTACAATCATGTGTTTATGTATCGGTTACTAATTACCAGTCACCCTTACACATATGTAAACCTTTCGGATTGAATTCTATAAATAATGGTGAAAACCGCATCAAAATCCATAGCGTAGTTTAGAAGAACAACGCGGTCACACAGACACAAAAACCGCTATACCTACAGTATGTACTTACGAGTAGGTAGGTAAGTATAAGAAGAAGAAGAGTAACCGTGGAGTTTCCTGCCGGCTTTTCTCTGCAATCAGCACATAATCCTCGTATAAGAGCTGTCAATGTCATTATTTTCTTTGGAATATTGACACTGACAGCTCTTGAACTCGATTGAGATGTGCTGATCGCGTTCAGTTTCAGTGGTGAAATCCGCACTTACTTAGTGGGTTTCGCTTTTGAAGTTTTGAACTTTCGCCAAAACTATTCCAAATAATATTAACTTTTAATTTCTTCCCTTGACTGGAATAATCTATTTAATCTGTCATTTACAAACGTAGATTATCTACTTTATATGTGTACTAAGCATTTAAATTAAGTAATTTAATATTCCTTTAATTATTTTTGCGTGGGAGGCAAAAATTTGATAATGTAGTATAATAATCTGAAGAGGTAAGTAGTTTTAGCAGCATTTAAGACTAGACAGACTCATTTAATGTAGAAAGTAGATCCTTTTCGAAAAATTACATCAGTAATTAGTGAATGAGATACCTGCTTAATAGTACCTATTCATTAGTTTTAAGTTCATACAATTAATAAACTGAATGTTAAGTTCCTGTCTAGTTTAAACTGTTAAAAGTGTATTTTCGCTTATAACAATATAACTAGCCTTTACCCAACTATGTTGGGGTCGGCTTCCAGTCTAACCGGATGCAGCTGAATACCAGTATCTACTTATTTTACATAGATCGACTGCCTATCTGACCCCCATTTACTGGGTAACGCGATATATTTTCGTCTACCGTGTACTACATATCGTTCGTTTGGATAAACCGGGTATTAACTCAAAATTTAACTGAAAAGTACAGTCCTACTGAAAATCATGCGATCTTTCTAATGAACGTGGTTGCATAACGATTGGCGGGGGGCGGGGTAGTATCTTTGTCCTTTTCGCACTGCCTGCCCGTTTCAACAACACAGTCGTATTCAGTATTCTAATCACTCTCCTGAAAAATAGGATTTTTGAGTTAATACTCTGTTCATCTGGACCAACGATATGTACCTAAATGATAAATGATTTTTATTTCTGTAAGTAGGTTTGTACAAACACTTTTACAAGTCAATCATGTTTTTTTTTTTTTTTTAAACTAGATGAGGTCGACGTTTCCTATCTGACTACTCTGAGAAGAAAGGCCGAAACAAACTCAGAGGTCACAGTCTCTTATAAAGTCCAGACATAATCTTGGTCAGTTCATGTGAAGACCATGTAGATTGGTGTCGGAAATGGTCTTTTGAGGAAAGAACCACACAGATTGAGAGGACCTGTCTAGTCAGTGCACGCATTTGTCAGTAATCGCGCAGCTCAACTCAGAACTTAAGAGGATTGTGAAGTGCCGATACGCGGCGCGATTTTTAGAGGCAATTGCCTACATTTCATACAATTATTTACATGAATATTGTTTCGGGCGATAACGTTTTCTCTCCCCTAAACCTTTACGAAATGAGACAATTTTAATCTCATTACATTCAGTACACTTTAATCTAGGTCTGTACGTTTTTCGTTTTTAGTAATTAAATTAAATTAAATTTAAAAAAATAAAAATGCTCGAGGATGTTTTTATGTCAAAAATATAGATATTTAGACGCTAATAACTTATATCGTATGCAATATTTCTTTATAATAGAAACGTACGGACCTAGTTTTTCATTATACCTACAACATTTCCAAAAATTATGAAAATTAGACTATGTTTACGGGGAGAAAAACGTTATCTCTTTTTGTATGAAAATTTACAGCTTCACAATCCTCTTAAGGAGCTCTACAATTCGACGAACAATACCAAAGAAAGGACATTGGGGTAGGCCGCATAAATTACTCAAACTGCCAGACCATGATTAAAAATATCTGAGAGAAAAAATAAAACAAACAAAAAAAGCAATGACCTTCACATTCACAATAAATTAAAATAATATAATACTTTACAAAGTAAATATTCATGTCAACATTCAGTATGCAAAAATAAAAATAAAATAAAATTTGGATCATTTCAATCCCATGCCTTTTTGTCCACTAAAAAGATTATTACGGTATAAAAAGCTTTCTGACACAACTTGCGTTTAATGAATGATTTGAATTTATTAAGGTTCAGATCTTGAACGTGGCTTGGAAGTTTATTATAAAAGCGTATACATTGACACCTGAATGACCCACCTATTTTCTTGAGCCTTGGAGGTACAACAAATTTGTGTTTGTTCCTAGTATTTATATTGTGGATATCACTGTATTTTTTAAACAATTTAATGTTTTTATGGGCATATAAAAGTTTTTCAAAAATGTACTGAGAAGGCAAAGTCATATTAATCTCCTTAAATTTCTCTCTGAGAGATTGTCTCGGACTTAATTTTTAAATGCATCGAACAGCTCTTTTCTGCAAAACAAAGATAGTCTGAATGTCGGCAGCATTTCCCCACAACAGAATACCGTACGACATTACACTATGAAAATAGCTAAAGTACATTAAACGGGCTGTCTCTATGTTAGTTAAATTACGAATTTTCCTAACAGCGTATGCTGCGGAGCTTAGCTTTTTTGACAATTTATCTATATGTGGGCCCCACTGAAGCTTAGCATCCAAAGTTAAGCCCAAGAATACTGTGCTATATATAGTAACCAGCTGCTGACGTTTAAGTTTAAACAAAGTAAAAAGTATCATCCGCAAACAAAACTATATCATGATTATCCTTTATGAGGTAGGGCAAATCGTTAATATAAATAAGAAACAAGAAAGGACCAAGAATTAGTATATCCTATATCGTAGCATGTTAGTAGCTTGTCTCGTGCCAGGCTAAAAGTGAGAGCTATCCTGAAAATCTTTCGGCGAAAAAGTCTGGGTGTGGTTAATTTGTACTAACGAGCACATAACATCACGTCTCGTCTTCCCCGAGGGGTTGGGCAGAGGTGTACCTATACATTTCACCAGTTATGTTTAACTCCCATGTAATAGGGGGCGAGCCTATTGCCATCTACCGGGCACTAATTCAGACTACAGACTGCTACTGAGAAATTCCAGATAGAAAAACCCAATACCTAACCTTGCCCGATCCGAGAATCGAACCCAGGACCTCACACTCAACAGTAGCGCTTGCGATCACTAGAGCAACGAACCAGAAGTATATTAGAAAGACAGAAAAATAAAAGCAGAAAACTCTTACACAACTAAACTCGCCACAAAATAATAGTCCGTTTTGACATGAGGGTGTCCCTCTTTGTCCCGCTATGTTTGTCTCTCTTTGGCATATGAAACGATATGGGCTGTCAAAACGGACCTATGGGCGGTGTTATCGTAATCAATGATTATTCTGCCAGAAAATTTTAGAATCTATCACAAATTATTTTTGATCTTGCCTACATGAACGAGGGTAGCTCGATTCATCCCGAATCATCATGAATTCACGATACCCTCAAATCCTTGAGTAAAATTCCAAGTTTTATGTAAACCAACTAAAATAAATAAATAGATAGGTCGTTTCTCATTTCAAAATATTTTCCTATATTAAAACAGTTGACAGTTACCTATTTTAAAATCGAACAATAGGTGGGTGTTTCTCCGTTTTGGCGAAAAACACTTTCCGGTGGCATTATGTTTTTTCTGGAAACAATTTAACACTGACGCTGATTTTAGCAAATCAAATAGCTCTCATGGGATGAACTTGAAGGCGCATTATTCAATAAGTATATGCATATATCTGTCGAAAACAAAGAAAACTAACAAACCACCACGCAAATCGTCATTCACCTCCGTTTTCAAACACCACCACTTACAAGTCTTGGTGTCGTAATTTATATAAGCAACGGAATGAAAAAAAAATACTTGACGATAATTTTTAAACTAATAACCGCCCAAATAGAATAAGTAAAAAAAATCAAATACATTTTGTAAAAAAAAACAACAATATTTTTGTTTAACCTAAAACTTTGTCACAAAAAAAACGTCATTAGTCGCATCAATGTTTGCAAATATGTAGCGAGGTACAATTGTATATGCATATATTGAATAATGCACCTTCAAGTTCATCCCATCATATTTTTTTTTTCAAAACCATCTGTGTTACATTTACTGTTTTCAGAAAAAATAAAAACATATGTCACTAATTATGTCCTTTTAGCAAAAACGGAGAAACACCCAGGTACACATGATGTTTTCAAACCATTGTTTGATGAAAACATTTGAAAACGAGAAACTCCGCGAGAGAAGAACGGAACTACGGAAGTTATTTTAATGAACAAAATTAAACAAATATTTTTCTAAAATTATGTCCGTATTTCCTTGTATGGAGCGTTACATAATCGCAGTAATGTCGCCCGCACGTAATGACATATATGACCACTTTCTATTTTCACTTCCATTATATCATTTACAACTTTTGTTCTAACCGTTTCCTCAAGCTGCCATAATGTATAAAATGGTGCGATCAAGTTTTCGTTGGCGCCATATTAGATCTGTCGTTGGAGCGTAAACATACCTACAGCCTTCTTGGACCAAAGAGGTTTTAATATTTAGTGAGTTATTTGTGTTTTAATTTTAATTTCGGTTCTTTTAACGTTTTGATTGTGATTTATCTATGATTCAAATAAATATATTATTATTGGTTTGTGTTTTATTTTAAACTAAATTAATTTGTCATTATATACAAATTCAGATTTACAGAGAAATAACTTAATAAATAAAAATATTTGATATTTACAATTTACACACTATTTCTTACATCTAAAATATTGCTTGACTTGTCTCTGAATACATTTTCTAAATATAACTGCAATCAAAACCAATTTACTACATTCCAGAGATAGACAAAAAAGCACCACTCATTTCGGAAACTATTAAACTAGTTCTGACTTAAAAACATCACTCTGAGACACTTCTAGCCAGACATACAAATTCCCCAATTTTCCACCAAAAAAAATGGGAAAATCGACACTCAATTTTCACAGGACTTTTTCTAAACGATCATAGGATATATCAGCATGGAATCCGTCGGGTCCTGCTGAATACTTGACTTGTTGCACTCTACCATCAGGAAGGAGCACGTGGTAGGATCCTTGTGTGCTGTCACCAGATTTGGCCTCTTGGTGTCCGAAGTCATTGCCAGTTTCGTGGTCGTGGACCCGGTAGCCGAATTCGTAGTTCGCTGCATAGTGAATCTGGAAAGGAAGATTGCGGTTAAGTATATTTTATAATATCTAAGTATAAATTACTGGCACAGGATTTTCTGGTAAATAAAGATAACATGCTTAAGCCGTGTTACTGGGTTTCTTTCTTTCTCTAGCTTAGACACTGGCGGCTGTCCTTTGTCAATTTTGCCTTCCGAAAAAGCTGACTATGGCTGCTTATTTTAAATTAATGTTTAGATACTTTGATTAAATAGAGATATCGAAAGATCGAGATCGATCAGTAATCTCTATGTCAGTAAAGTATATGTCTCGAAAGTATGTACCTAAGTTATTCCATCTTTTTTAGCCCATAAAATGTACACTGCTGACGATGGATTTCCTCAAATTAAATCAAATCAAACGTTTATTTGCTTGAAATACATAGGTTTTATAAAGGTAATATAACTTAAATGACAACTTTATTCTGCCTGCAAGCAAGCGTGCCAATTTTTATTAAGTTTTCCTACAGTATAATTTATCATCATTTGCCTAGCCTTTTCCCAACGATGTTGGGGTCGGCTTCCTATCTAAACGGATGCATCTGGCCAGTATTTTACATGGAGCGACTGCCTATCTGACCTCCACATCCTAACCCTCTACAGTATAATTATATTACTACCTCTCGGATCATCTCTTAAAATAAATCATTCCCAAGAGTCGGTCGTGGTCGTGTGTCTTGTATTGTCTTCATAATCAAACATTGAGGCGGCAACGGAAGATGACCAGCAGAGCAGCCGCCATTTCAACGGCTAGCGGAAGTCATTGGCAAAAAACGTTAGATAGTCCTTTCACAGTTATAATTATTATTACATCTGATTTATATCACAATAAGGTTACTGTTGGGTTGCTGCTACTGACAAGTCTGTCAAAATCACAATAATCTTTATTCTCGTTACAATAAGGTTGCCGTTGGATTGCTGCTGTCAGAAGAAAAATAACTGTGAACAGTTATGGGGACAGTAGCTCAGAATTTTATTGCTGTTGATTCCAAATAACTGTACCCAGGTTTACCAGATACTGAGTTTCTGTCTACGATTTTAGGGATTCTATTGTAAGCTCTCTAACACAAGGAACCTAATGCCGTTCTAAATAGACTTGTCATGAAATGATTCTGTTATGATATATTGATATCTATCGATCTCAAGAATAAATTACCTATAGGTATGAGGAAACTTTCAGATAAAGTCACGATTCATGAGGCCCTCAGATAAAATAACAAGAGAAATAATACTATATTAATTACGAAATAAATGCTTTGTTGCTTTGTAAACAAAGGGAATGCATTACTAAGTTTTATTGCAAAGAAAAAGTTCCGTGTTATGTTATGTGCTGGTTTATTGATAGCATCACTTTAACAAACGTACCATGAAATTATGATGACGATTAGAACATTATAGAAGAGATAAAGCAGCTAGGTATATATGATTTTTCCGGGATAGCTTTGAAAACATCCGGGGAATGTCCGACGTTCCGGACAGTTAATTGAAGTAGTTGAGATGAAGACGGTACTTCCGGACATTCGCTAAAATAATGGCTAAATAGCTCGAATTAAATTTACAAGCAACAAGCCACAATTGCGTTGTTAAAACTCATAGGTCTCATCTCCTTGTCAGGGTAAAAGTTTGTGGGTGGCTACTGTACTGTATTTCCAAGTCATTTCATTCCTTTGTCACATATTCTTTGTATATATTAAAATAGGCTATGAAAAGAGAAGACCTATTATTGTTCTACAGAAATGTGTCCCGTATCTACCGTTGGTATTCTGGACTTAGTAGCTATTTAGAAGAAATACTCCAAACTTATGTAGGTATTCCTTTTAAAAGTTTACTCTGCATTTTGATTCTGATTTTCTACATCACATAACACCATCTCATTATCTTACATCACCAAATATCATGACTTGATAATTCTCATCGAAAGAAAATCTCCGGATGCATATATTAAACTGTACTTGTTTTATTTAACAAATTTCAAAAACTCAAGTATGTTCGTGATGAAATAGAAACTACTGTTGTCAACAGAATGACTGGACAATTACTTGACATTAACTTACATAACTTAATACATAATCAGCCCATAAAGTGGGAACCCACTGCTGGAACTTAGGCCACCTCTCTGTGAGAAGGAGTGAGTCGTTGTCCACCACGCGGGGCCAGTGCGAGTTGGTGGATGTTACATATCTTCGAACGGTTCTAGTACATACCAGTTCCCTCACAAAGCGCAGACTAAGTCGAGACTGCTACACTCACAAAACAGTTCAATAGTCAACATTTTCAATATGTCGGTAATGACAAACTATAAAGACTCTTTGAAACAGGTGCGACACACGACGCGAATCGCACGCGACGCAAAGGCACCGCTCGTCGCGCGACACGCGGTGCCTTTCATTTGTCTCGTGTGCGATTCGCGTCGCATGTCGCGCCTTTTCGTAGGAGCCTTAAGACTTATTTCTAGTGTTCGCACTGTCTAATTCAAAATAGTGATTGCATTTTCTATTGCTGGAGTTTTTCTATTAATCATTAACAGTTTTTTATAGCTAATACTTACCATTCGTAATAGCACTGTTTAAGTACTTAATGTCTAAGTTTATATACATTTAAAGTATTATCTAACTTTCCAGTTTCTTCTCCTCTTCTTTATTTGTTAAAACTTTTCAAATAAGGACATAATTATACTTGTTTTTAATATACAGTAGTACATAAATAAATAAGAACTCTTTCAAATTACATAATTTATTTAGCCTAAAATATTTAAATAATTTAATTTATACATACGGCGTTTTAATTTTAAGTTATTTATATAATAAATAACTTAAAATTAAAACGCCGTATATGTCTATGACAGTACGTATATTATGTACCTAATGGTTTATGATAATTGATATTTTGGCCACCTTTGCCTCAATCTGAAAATGTGCAGATTTTCTTTGCTGAAATGGGACCTATATTTTGTTTAAAGCTGGTTTGGGCAAGAAATTCCTAATGATTCAAGAGTAGCTATAGAACATTGTAAATTACTTTACTTAGTTTCAATTTACTTACTTTCCATTCAATTTAGCATCTGACAAAAGCAATACAACAGTAGTAATTATTGTTTAAAATTTAATTTCTCAATAGCGTATAAACTTGTTCAATTTATGAAACTTTTCTATCTTTCTCGGTCTCCTATTCCTACTCTGCCTATGCTTTTTAATTCTCCTAGGGTACCTGTGCTTTGGTTTGGTCAAAGAAGGATACTGGTATACATTCACATGCTTCTGACCTACTATATCTTTTAATTGAGACTCTGTCAACATATAAACAGGCTCCAAAGTGTCGATCAGGCTAGAAACCTCAGGTTTTGATCCCCTGAACTGGCTTTTAGGTGGCCCATATTGTTGGATAGGTGTCCCATAACTGGTACTAGGAGGCCCGTAATTTGTGGGTGGGCCATAATCGTCACTTGGTTCGGAATAAAAATCGTTGTAATTTGGATGCTTGAAGTTAGCATATCTGTTCGAAAAGCTATTTTGGGAGTCGAAATTCTGATTGGTGATTGGTGGATTTCTTTGTCTATTGGGTCTTGAGAATGGGGCTGGTTTCCTGAAATTGTTTTGTGTTGGGTAATCTAGGTCTGGCGCGTTGAACTCGTTATCTGGGTCATAATCGCCATCATAGGAATAGTCTTTGTTATTACTGTCGTCTTCATAATAGTCATAATCTTTCGCTTCTCCTGCAGGATGGTTATCATCAAAGGTTCTATAACGTTTCCATTCCATTGGGCTTGGTAACGTATCGTTTCTGTCAGTTACGTTTAGAGATAATTTATTGTCAAAATTTACTAGATTTTTATCAGTTACATTAGATTTGCTTAAAGTTACAGTGAGCACAGAACCTCCTGTTTCATTATTTGGAGTTTTATTTTTAACTAAAGGTGGTGTCTGTATTTGCACAGGTAAAGGTTCGTTCTCTAAAATAAATAAGTTCGAATCTAACTGACGTTTCGTCCTAAATTTTTTAATACTTACATCATCGTCTCCATACGCTGAGACTCCCGTTCCATCATGAGATAAATGCTGTACTCCAGAATGCTGGGATTGGAGATATTTCACTATTTCTGTATTAGGTTCTTTAGTGTAATAATTGGAAGGTGCCTCGTACGTTAATGCTGTATAATTTGGCTTAGGAAACTCTACACTTTTCCCGTGCTTATCCCCGCTAATGTTTTGTTCTACTTCTATTTTGTAATAATTACTCTTCGTCGTCGTTGGATCTTCAAAAACATGAGGAATAGCTGTTGGTGTTTGCTGTAGAGGATAAGGTTTAAATGCAACGGCTTTCTCTTCTTCACCTTCATCAACATCTTCTGTAATTGGTTTGTGGTCGTGGTAATTTGCATATTCATTTGCATACGGTCCATTGTATGCGTTTTGTACATTAAATTTATTGTTATCTTCAGCTGTACTAGGATTATTTAAGTAAAAGAATAAATCTATAGGTTGTTCAAGTGTATCTTTACCATATTCCATATTCACTTGTGTCAATGTGTTCAATTCTGTTATCTGTTCTTGTGGAGATTTGGCTAGTAAAGTATTTAAAGCATGTATGTCATCAGCAGATTGGTATGTATGCATTTGACTGTACAATTTCGGGTATATAAATTGAGTTTTACTTGGTGATATTTCTGTGTATAAACTAGCTTGTTCCCTCTCCAAGTTATTCAGTCCGATGTTTCCATTTGGTTTGATGGTCACTCCTTGATCGTATGTTGTCCCTGGTGAAGTGTTAATCTTATTCTTATTTTTATTCAGTACACTATAGTATACAGAACCGAACGATCTGTGATTTCTGTTTTTATCTACAGCATCAGCTCTAGTTAGCTTAACTGGATCAAGATGGGATCTGCTTCTTAAATTCGTCCTTTCTTGTCTTGTTCTCGGTTTTTTATCTTTCTGGGTGGGTTGTTGCATTTGTTCAAGTGCAAGTTGGTGGCTCTCTTGTGATTCATGATAAGCTTTCATATAGCTGTCGACTTGTTGGGGAGCCTTATTCCATCTTTGGATTTGTGCTCTGTGTTGCCTTACCCTTTCCGCGTTGAACATGGCTTGTTGGTGTTGTGCGTGGATCTTTGCATTTTGTTGAGAGTTCCCTGCAAGAGGATTTCCATAACTTAAAGGTCTCTTGTCATCTATCCTTGCTTGCTCATTGATGACTTCATGGACTGATGGGGCGCTGCTTTTCGCAGTTAGAGTACTTGTTATATGAAGTATTAGTAGTATTATCGCTGCTTTCATTTGGCCCCGCATCTTGTCTGTAACAGAACAATAACATTACGTTAATATAAAGTCTATTTTCATGCTGAGATTGTTGAGATATTCTTCTATTAAATGATGCTTCTAAAATTATATGAAATCAATACTACTCGTAAAATATCCATTTATTAATGTGTGAATCATGTTGGGGTCACTATGTTGGGGTCGGCTTCCAGTCTAACCGGATGCAGCTGAATACGAGTATTCTACATGGAGCGACTGCCTATCTGATCTCCAGAACCCAGATACTGGGTAAGACGATACCTCTTGGTAAGACTGTTTGTCAGACTTTCGGGCTTCTGTCGACCCGTAACAACGGCTTAGTGTGCTTTCCGAGGCACAGGGAAGTCTCGGTATATAAAGATGGTCACACATCCACGGACCAACCCCAGCAAGCGTAGCTTAACCTGATGGATTGACCCGTGCGGCTGCTATTACTTAGCCACGAGCTCCTTAGGGAAATAAACCTTTTAACGTTGTTACCAAATGTATTATTTTACTTTCACCTTATTTGTATCTTTACAATGATCAAGGTAAATGACAGAGAAGTTCTTTCAGTTCAGGTTTTGGTGTAAATTCCTAGATCGAGTAAAGGTTGTAGGTAATTTGATTTAAAAAAATAATTTGTAGATTGGAATTGGTTAATTTAACGATTATGATTGATATGATATTTTTTTTATTTTTACTATATATTTAACGGTTCAAGGTTGGAATAATGCTCAATTAATGCAAAACAATTATTATTATTAAAAGCCTGCGATGTTCCACTGCAGGGCAAATGCCTCCCTACTCTTTTTCCCCTTCTCTCTGTCTAGAGCTACTAAGGACCAGTTCTTCTTAAAGAAGTCCATCTCAAAACTTGAGAAAAAAATTCAGCGCAAAACAATCGAGAGAAAGTAAAAATAATCAAATACCGTTTAAAAAAAAAAATGTATCTCTTAACTCTACATCTCCGCCTTAACTTGCGAAGAAATCGAGGAACACTGGCTTTAAACTAATATTTGTATAAACTTTTATAAAACTTGTGACATAAGGTCAAAAATTTTAAATTAGAACTATGTTGATGTTTTATGATTATTTGAATATGTATTATATGACATAATTTATATCCTTTTTTGCTCCGGTTTCCTTACATTTGAATAAGCATGTTTTTGTTTATAAATATTTATATGTACTAATAAATTATTGCTGATTTAAAGCCGGTCGTAATTATTTGCAGGATATGCATTGATGATATTATAAAATACGGATTTAGGTGACGCCAAGAGAAACATACTATAACCATGCATTTTTCGAGTTGTAAGCTTGTCAAAATTTAATGGGAAAAAAGTAATATATGGGGTGGTAAGTAGAGCGATGAATAATAATTATGGCTGACATATGCTTATACTATATTCGTAGCTTCTGCCCGCGTCTTCGTCAGCGTGAAATTTCTTATTCCCTGACTCAACGCGTCGGATTGCATCGCTCGCCCGTGCTATTACTTCGTTCTCGCTTAGCGTACGTTCTGACTTTTTTGACGTGAAAACGTCTTTTCGCTCGTTGTACCGGTGGTAAGTTCAATACGTTGTGACCGACAAAAACATGTAAGATTTCAACCGCTAATAACTCCGAGACTTTAAAAGCTAGAGTAATGGTTGAATATTCAAAAGATAGGTCGTATTTATAACAATTTTAAAGCCGGATATAATTTGCCTATGACGTCACGCGCATGCGCACGACCCTCCACTTTTCACTATGTGTCGAAATATCAATACGTATAGCGCAAAAACATGTTTCGCTAGATCAGTTATTCTGGTGTTTTTGTCAAGAGTTGAAAAAGCACTACCAGGACCTAAAAAGAAACAACAGAAATATTGACCAAAATAGGGTTAAAAATTAGATATGTAGTTGACAAAATAATGTCAGATGTTGTCTCACATCGGCCGTAAATCTGCTCAGAAATGAAAAATATTATAATCGGTGAAAGCTTACTTTATACTAAGTGTAGTGCCGAGTAAATACAATGGCTACGGTAGTATCGGAAACCGTAGTAAAATTTCAATAATAATATGTTTTCATGAAAATAAACGGCGCGGACTCGACCTGCGCCTCCTAAACTTTTTCTTTTTGCTCGGCTCCTACAGGCCGTAGTATGATGTTATACAGCCTATAGACCTAGATAATTTAGACTTGTTTGGACACTAGGTGACTGTTACTGAGTCAATAGACTTTTTAATCAATGCTTATATATTGCTGAGCCTAATAATTAACAATTTTGGAGCTAATATGCATCTTGAAAGGCAAGAATTACAAAGCGACATGTTGCGCGATATTGAGTTATAATATATTGAGAAGGTTCTTAATATTTAAATGCCAGTTTATTAAGCCATTAAACTACATTTAAAATTCGTTGCAATCAAGTAGTTACGACTTTTTTAAGTTTAAAAAAAAAAACTTTAAAAGGCTCTAGTGTAAAGTTTCCAACATGTCGTTTGGTAAATATTGCCTTTCAAGCGTCAAAATTTATTCAGCTCATTACGTATGATAATACCTAAATAATGCCAATCAATTTAATTCGTGCCACAGTTACCAAAATATTATTAGGCTCCGTAACTAATTCATTAATTGTTCAATAAGTACCTTGAAGGTTAATGGCGGTACAAGAGACCATAGCATACTTTACATCCTATTTGTCTCAAGGTCAGGCCAGCTACCATGCTTACACTGGCTAAGTAATACCAGCCGCACGGGTCGATCGATCAGGTAAAGCTACGCTTGTCGCGCTTGGTTTGTGGATGGGTTGGTCACCCATACAAAGTCCCTCCATGCCTCGAAAAGCACGTTGGTTCCGGCTGTCATTTGTCGATCTTTGACAGTCGGTACGGGTCGTCAGAAGCCCGAAAGTCTGACAACCAGTCTTGCCAACGGGTATCGTATTACCCAATAACTGGGTTGTGGCGGTCTTTAGCTCTTATCTTTAATAACTGTATCGACTGTGGGGAGTTTCCTGACCTCATGAAATATAGTAAAATAATACCTTTGTTTAAATCAGGTAGTACATCAGACCCCACAAATTATAGACCTATTTCAGTACTACCTACGTTTAGTAAAATTTTTGAGAAATTAATTTTAGACCAATTGCAAAGATTTTTTAATAAACATAAATTATTACATAACAAGCAGTTCGGTTTTACAAAGGGTCGTTCAACTACTGATGCCGGTGTTGAACTTTTAGGACATATTTATAATGCATGGGAAGACAAATGCGATGCCTTGGGCATCTTTTGTGATTTGTCCAAGGCATTCGATTGCGTTCTTCATGAAACGTTAATCAGGAAACTCCGCCATTACGGGATCCGGAACACCGCTCTGGATCTTCTTACTTCATACTTGAGTAATAGGATTCAGAGCGTTGACGTTAATGGAAAAAGATCGCCCGGATCTATAGTAACAATGGGGGTCCCACAGGGCTCGATTCTTGGTCCTTTCTTATTTCTTATTTATATTAACGATTTGCCCTACCTCATTAAGGATAATCATGATATAGTTTTGTTTGCGGATGATACTTCACTTTTGTTTAAACTTAAACGTCAGCAGCTGGTTACTGACGATGTAAACATAGCGATCTCAAAAGTAGTTTACTGGTTCAGTGTTAATAATTTACTCCTTAATGAAAAAAAAACCAAATGCATTAAGTTTACACTACCTCACGTTAGGCAGGTGAAAACTAACGTGTTGATAAAGGGCGAAGAGTTGAATCCTGAAGATAGCACAGTATTCTTGGGCTTAACTTTGGATGCTAAGCTTCAGTGGGGCCCACATATAGATAAATTGTCAAAAAAGCTAAGCTCCGCAGCATACGCTGTTAGGAAAATTCGTAATTTAACCAACATAGAGACAGCCCGTTTAGTGTACTTTAGCTATTTTCATAGTATAATGTCGTACGGTATTCTGTTGTGGGGAAATGCAGCCGACATTCAGACTATCTTTGTTTTGCAGAAAAGAGCTGTTCGATGCATTTATAAATTAAGTCCGAGACAATCTCTCAGAGAGAAATTTAAGGAGATTAATATACTGACTTTGCCTTCTCAGTACATTTTTGAAAATCTTTTATATGCCCATAAAAACATTAAATTGTTTAAAAAATACAGTGATATCCACAATATAAATACTAGGAACAAACACAAATTTGTTGTACCTCCAACAAGGCTCAAGAAAATAGGTGGGTCATTCAGGTGTCAATGTATACGCTTTTATAATAAACTTCCAAGCCACGTTCAAGATCTGAGTCTTAATAAATTCAAATCATTCATTAAACGCAAGTTGTGTAAGAAAGCTTTTTATACCGTTAAAGATTATATTGAGGACAAAAAGGCTTGGGATTGAACTGCTCCAATTTTATTTTATATTATTTTTATTTTTGCATACTGAATGTTGACATTAATATTTACTTTGTAAGTATTATATTATTTTACTTTATTGTGAATGTGAAGACTATGTAGGTCATTGCTTTTTTTTTGTTTGTTTTATTTTTTCTCTCAGTTATTTTTAATCATGGTCTGGCAGTTTTAGTAATCTATGCGGCCTACCCCAATGTCCTTTCTTTGGTATTGTTCGTCGAATCGTTGAGCTCCTTAAGTTCTGAGTTGAGCTGCGCGATTACTGACAAATGCGTGCACTGACTGGACAGGTCCTCTCAATCTGTGTGGTTCTTTCCTCAAAAGACCATTTCAGACACCAATCTACATGGTCTTCACATGAAGTGACCAAGATTATGTCTGGACTTTATAAGAGACTGTGACCTCTGAGTTTGTTTCGGCCTTTCTTCTCAGAGTAGTCAGATAGGAAACGCCGACCTCATCTAGTTTAAAAAAAAAAATATTGACTTGTAAAAGTGTTTGTACAAACCTACTTACAGAAATAAAAATCATTTATCATTTATCATAATAGGCAGTCGCTTCATGTAAAATACTGGTATTCAGCTGCATCCGGTTAGATTGGAAGCTGACCTCAACATAGTAGGAAAAAGGCAATATTGGCAAAATTTGCGTCATCTGCCTAGTCAGCTGACGCAAATTTTTTCACCATATAACAGGCCTGTAATGTAGGCCTACTCTCTGCGAGAGGGACATAACATGGACAATAATCAATCACCACCTATTCGAATTTATGGCTCTAGGACATACTATCCCCAGCAGTAAAGCTGTCTGTTCAGTTAAAAAATTTGATTGTATACAGCACTGCGCAAAATAATTTAGGTATAATGCGACAAAACATGAAATTACCAAAAGGAAAATAAAAATCGAAAACTATACTCAAGCGGAAATAAACATACAGAACTAAAAACGTAAACAGAACTTTATAACTAAATAAAAGCTTCCAGGCATAAAGGGCGTGCCCACTTACATATAACCGTATATGTAGCGCTCTTGCACACGCTCGATTTGTGAGACAAAAATATGCTTACACATATACGTATACTAGTTTCTGCCCTTCGACTCCGTCCGCGTGAAATTTCATGTTTGCATTACCTGCCCACGCTATTACTACGTTTTCTTTTTTAGTATTTTCTTTTTTATCGGCACCTAAGGGTCCTTGCGTGATGTTAATTATGCCTATAGCCTTCCTTAAGAATTAGGCTATCAAATGCAAAAATATTTTTCAAATCCGATTGGCAAAGATTAGCACGTTCCAACTTCGAAAAAACAAAAAAAAAAAAAAAAACAAATTAGCTCTATTATTGTATTCGATAAATAAATATTCAAGCCAATTTTTAAATTTGTGGATCAAAAGGATAAGATTTTTCAAATAAACTATGTCCTCTTCATCACGACAGGGCTTGTTTTAAAAAAAGAACTGGCCAAATGCGTGGCGGACCACGCACAATGAAGGGTTCCGTAGTTGGGATGAATTTATTCCAAGAACAAACTTAACATTGTAGTTGAAAAACATGTTCTCCCATATATTCCAACTGCAAATGTAAGTTTGTACGCACAATATTGAGAGATTTACCATGTTATTTTAAGACCATAGACTTCTTATAAGTTTTACTGTAATCTATAGGTATAGATCTATTTTCTATATTTTTTTCTTCAAAATCTTAGGCTCATTAGTTTCGGAGATAAGGGGAGAATAGTCAATATTCGTCTATTTCCTTAAATATCTTAAAAAATATATATATACTGAGACCTTCACAGTAAGCCCTTTCATTTGATATGTTACACGGTACAGTTTTCAACTTTTTTTCTATTTTCTTATTTACCCCCCCAAAGTTGACCCCCATATTCAAAATTCATTTATTTACATTACACGTCCATGTTTGGGTCAAAGAAATTCATACGTGTATCCAATTTCAGCCACTAGAGCCACAGCCACCAGGCAGTAGAGGCTTAGTAAGAGTATTATTTTAACTTGAATACAAAATTTTGTGAATGAACAATTTAAATACAACATTTCATCCCCCTATTCACCCTCTAAAGGGTTGAAATTCCAACAACACCGATAAATACGTTGCGTTAGTTTCCAACCATAAGCCTAAATAATAAATTTAGTGATTTTTACTTTGTAAATGAAAGACTTCCCATACACAACTTCATACCCCTTTTTCACTCCTTCGGGGTGGAATTATCAAAAATGCTGAGACACGTAAAAAAAGAATCGTCGGCCTAAACACAAAATTTGAAGATCGTAATTTCGAAACTGATGGACTTTCATACAAACTGACATCCCCTATTTTACCCCGTTAGGGGTGGAATTTCCAAAAATCCTTCCTTGGTGGATGCCTACACTGTATAAGGTATCTCTGTACAAAATTTCAAGTCTCTAGGTCCTCGGAATAAGAACGTAAGTGCTGAAACAGTTTTATCGTAATAAATCCAAAAATAAAAAGAATTTCATAAAAAGCCTGCTCAGTTTTTTTCGTCTTGCATTATTACAATTAGGTAACAAATCTGTATCCTGAAAGTCATATTAAGCATAATTTGAAAATGCGTGGAAAGAGAGGTAATTTGGTGATGTTTTTCTATTAAGAAAATTTTATTATTTTATGTTTCTGTTCCACAAAAAGTTTGGAAATATCATGTACTATCGACAAAACGGACGCCTTTACGCCTTAAAGTTGATTTTTGTGTACAGTGATTTATTGAAACAACCCTGCCCCTATGGTCTTTTGTTTTACTTTGTCATAAGTACAGTTGCAGCTTGCAAGCAACATTGTTTCATAATTGGAAAGGCGTAGCTTTTGTCGATCGTACCTTAGTCTTAACAATTTCCTGAAACATCTAATTTACGATTGGCAGTTTTGCTTTCGGTCCGCTCTTAATACTGGGCCATCACTGCTCCTATCACCACGACATTTAGTTTAATATCAAATAACTCGTGACTAGAAAAACTTTCGAAAAATCTCCTTCCGTTATAAATGATCTAAATGACTATGTTAATAAAATTAATTGTGAATTAATAGACAGTGTTATGTAATAACTTTATGATAAAATAGAAATATAATTAATTGCATTCAGAGGTCAAGTTGTAACTCAATTTCAACTTTGCGTACAGTTGAAAGAAAAAGTGTTAGGGTAACGTAGGTTTTTTTGCGTGGAAGTACTTCATAGTCTATGTATTTTTATTGTTGACGTTTGATTAATAATTTTTCCGTGATTAAGTAGTACACCGCACTGAAAGAGCTACCTTCCAGCTAGCTATGTTGTAAATAATAGAGGTCTGATTTTCGGACGTAGTAAAGCCACCAAATGGGTGTATCAAATGGCAAGATATTCAATAAGTAATGTAGATTTAACATAAGTTTCTATAGTTAACTTTGTTTAAATTGATAATGTGCCAAAAACTGTTACATCTGGCAAGCGATGCAAAAATGAAGTTATGTTTGATACTGAAACAATAAACTATAACTTTGACATACTTACTGCCGATTTTACTCACAAGAAAACAAACGACTGTCATAACCTTAGAAAGTGATTTCAGGATTCATTTACGACTAGTCTTCTGCCTGCGACTTTCGTCTTGTGATTTTTCTTGCTCCTCTGACCCACCCCGTCGCATCGCATCGCCTGCCGATTTCGCTTAGTATTATTTCTTACTTTTTAATTTTGCTGGGCCACTAAGAGTTCTAGCGTGATGTTAAATAGATTATAGCTTTCCTCAAGATCTGGCTAACAAATGTAAAAATAATTTTTCAAATCCGACTGGTTGTTGGATAGTTGTTTGTTTGTTTGAACGCACTAATCTCTCCAGAGATTAGTGCGTTCAAACAAAGAAACAAACTCTTCATATTTATTATTATTATAAGTATAGGTATAGAATACAAATAGAAACAAGAAGACACATCAACACATCTTTTACTAGTTACCTACATCAAAACATGACATGAACTCAATTATATGACTTCTAAAACTTTTCTCCACCACTGTACCGACGTAAGCGCAATGACCGTGATCCATGGCTCCATACTTTCACTGACCGTGCATGCATACATATATACATATATATTAAACCAGTTTATATGTCCGTTCGTCCGTATTAGATACATAAGGATGGGAAGTAGGAGCGGGCGCGTCCTGGGAGAGCAATTTGTTTGAAAGCTAACGTCTGGTTTGTTTTCCTTTAGGAAACTTGTGGGAAGTACCTAAATGAGTTTGAGTTATGGTTTTTACAATATAATATCCTAACTTAACAAAGTAAAATATGGCGTCGAAAAATTCCTATTTATCGCTGTCGACTGTAATGTACCCAAGACACTAGCAGTATTGCGGGTTTTACTAGTTTTAATTCGATATTACGTTGTAATAACAAGGTGATCAATGTAACTATTTGCTGTATCTCTTAAATCCCGAATGCATTAATAAAAATTATGAGCGGTAAACTTTAATTATGTCTATGTTGTATGCAGTGCTCAACCTTTCTATAGAGACACATTATCACTTTATTCCATTATAAGAAAATCTTTTAATTTCAAAAGAAAGTAATAATAACTCGTCTAGTTATTGTCAATTATCTACCTCAAAAGAAAACATCACAACCATCATAATTTTCTATGCATCTCAGTTTGCCTATGATAATGGTGAGCGACTCAGAACAAAACTTGCCGGACAAACGAAGTAAATAAAACCTTAAACAAACAGCTAAAACGAAAGTTAAAACATTAAATAAACTATAAAAAGCTTTACACAAAAACTTCTATCTTTTATTTAACAACACACAAATACCAAATCATAAATATTCTTATACGATTTCAAAACGAAAGTGCAGACGTGATCGTGCATATTAGCTTCCCGTATATTTTCACATGCGTCCGGTGGGCGCTTATAAAACGTCATTTAATAGTGCTAATAATATTACAAGTACCGTCATAATACGTGACAGTTAATATTGTCAGTTTCATGTCAACACTTTATGAAATATGCTCAATTAGATTGGTAATTATGATTTAAATTAGGTGTATTAATTTTGTTTAGTTGAGCTTTTTTGTTAGATCGTGAATTGACATTGGGAATTGAATGTGATAAATTGTACAGCCTCTTTTTGTTGCTCTGACGTTGATCGATTTTGACAATCGATTGATTTTGATCGATTTCTATACCTTGCAAGCTATTGTTGGTTGAATTGTATCTAACTTTCTGGTATCTTCGTGAACATTCAGTGTGTGTAGTTGTATATTTTCGATGTTCAAAGCTTGGGTTATCTCAAACTTTAGTGGTGTTTTCAGGTTTTGTTGTGCAGAATTTTCATAGGAACACATACTACATATTATAGAAATATATTTACTTTAAAAAAAGTAAAAATCGACTTTAAAAACCTAAAACGAATAAAATAACTTTCATAAAAAACTGAACAACTTCTGAAGTCGATGCCAAACTAAGGTTCATTGAACTTCAGCAGCAGTTAAGTTTTTTATGAAAGATATTTTATTCGTTTTAGGTTTTTGAAGTCGGTTTTTACTTTTTAAAAGTAAATTTATTTTTCCATTTTTAGTTGAATACACAATTACATAAGCCCAAGACGAGTAAAGAGAAGAATCATCAAAATCCACTTAGAAATGCCGGATATACAGTAAAATTAATGCATATAACTTCGTATATGAGTTTAATTACATAATGTATTATGTACTAAAACCTTCCTGAAAGTATGTAGATCACGCTAGAGAAAGAATCATCAAAATTGGTTGATAAGTTTTTGCGAAAATTGCGGACATACAAACATACATAGATACGGGTCGAATACAGAACCTCCTTTTTTTAAGTCGGTTAAAAACAAAGTCCCCATCGCGTCTGTCTGTCTGTATGTTCGCGATGATCTCAAAAACTACTGAACGGATAGTTGAAGATGTCGGTATAATAAGGGTTAAATTTTGGCTAAATGTGAAAGGCTAAAAATAGTAAAAAAAAACCAATCCTGAAATCGCGAAAAAAATCAGCTGTTCTCTACATTTATGTTCGCATAACTCGTCAAAATGTAGGGAACAGCTGATTTTTTTTCGCGATTAATTTCAAGTTTGGTCCCATAGTAAAAGTGGTTCATAATGATGAGTGCAATGACCCCTTAAGAGGGTGCCCGTGAATTTAATTTCACCCTGTAGATAGATTGAACTGTTGTAAAAAAAGGTTGTTATAATATACGTCGTGGGTCAGAAAACCGGCCAATGGCTTACCTGAATGGAGAGTGACTTCCACTACGTCTATCACAAGGTGTACCGGCTAAGTATACCGAGTAAATTGTCAATGCGTAGCTAACCTTATAAGTATAAGTATACCTAATATAGTACACCCATTTTCCCCTGTTATGTTCAAGTCCCATGTTTTAGGCAGCGAGCCTTTTGCCATCAACCGGGCGCAAAGCCTGACTTCGGGATGCTGCTGAGAAATTCCTGACAGAAAAAATCCAATAAGGGCGATTGTGCACTCACTACAAGGAATTTTACAGTCCGGCAGTCCGTTTTATACGGTTCGAGATGGCACGCCATAAATGTATGTACTAGTTTAGAATAGAATACATTTATTTTTCTTACCACAAATTACAGCTTAAAGTTAATAGTCTACAGATACAATTGTGTACTTAATTTGTGGAAGACTGGTGCCTAAACTAAGTTTATACAAAACCTGTACGTTACCAGGCCTCCTAACAATTCATATATTACAAGTATTGTACTGAAGACGCTTTGCTTGAAATCACATTTTTTTTTAATTTTTCATTATTGTTATTTATATTTTATCTAAGAAACATGCAAGGGATGTATGAGAGTGTAACGTGTATATACGTGTATGTGTTAGTGAGAGTGTGTGTATGAGTATGTGGAAGTGGGGTGTGTGTGTGTGTATGAGGTTGTGTGCGTTATTTTGGGAAACAGTAAAATTAGAATATGGTAGTGAAAAGATCTTCAGTTTTTGCGTAATCTAAGGAAAGTAGCCATGTAGTCAATGATTTTTTAAACGTTGTCATGCCTAGGATATGTGTTGAAAGTAGGTTATTTAGTTTATTGTATAGAAACGGCCCAAGAAATATAAAGAAATTCCGAGCACTCGAGTACGAGTTTGTGCACAATACGTAATTTTACCGTCCGACATTTTACTTTTCTCCATTCCGGACCGTACTCATCGTTCCTAGCGTAGTTACGCGTGCGTGGCGTGTAGTTTCAAAGATACCCTGAACTGCGCCGCACCGATCCGAGTAAAGACGGACCAGTGCACAAGCCAATCATCCGTTTTTTCATGCCACAAGTAAAATTCCTTGTAGTGCACAAACGCCCTAACACTTTCGCTCAACCAGGGAATCGAACTCAGGACCTCATGCTCAGCAGAAGCGTTTGCGACTACTGGACCAACGAATGATGACAGTAGTATTTAAGTTTTAATTTTCCTCAAGTACTTCCACTAGTATACCTTCTAGGCAAATACTAATTAACTTAAGTAACATCCTGATTACTCTATATATGAATAACTGAATCAATTACCATATTAATGAAGACATATCACGCGACATTGCGAAAAACGTCGCTTTACTTGCGAAGTTTACATTAAGAAATCATTTTACTTAATTACACTCATTTGGGGCTGATATTTGTATCTGATCTCATTTATAATGAAATAGTCTTGAGATATTTATTTATGAAAGGACTGTTTTGTAAGTATAGGGTTTGGTAATATTGCTATTTAAGGTTCTTGACAAATAAGGCCACTTCTTCAAATCTTTATTAACTTAAATAATAATAATAGAGGGGTTACGTCAATAGGATGGGCAGTGGTTTCCTCTATTATGGGATTATCATCATCTGTCCAGCTTTTTTTTACAAAATATCAACTATGTTGGGGTCGACTTCCAGTCTAGCCGGATCTAGCTGAATACCAGTATTTTACATGGGGCGACTGTCTATCTGGCCTACACAGCCCAGTTACCACGCGGTAAGGCTGGTTTTCTGACATTAAGAACAAATAAAAGTAAAGGATGGCGTACATTTTCACTGCAATGAATTTTGTATGCTATGAATAATCAACAATCAAGGCCAATGAGTAAGTCCAATGGTAGATCAGTGGTAACAGCTCCGACTTACGAGTCGGGCGTGGGGTCAAACTCAGTCAGGAACTTTACTTTGTGTAATTTACTTCATTACAACTGTTCTCAAAACGGCGGAGGAAAACCTCGTGAGGAAACCGGCATGTCCGAGAACCAAAACTTCTAAGACATGTGACATCTACCAATCCGTGCTGATCCACGTGGTTGATTACAGCTCTCTCGTAGAGAGGAGGTCTGTGTCCCAGCTATAGGAACAGTATTGGCTGGCGATTATGCTAAGGCCAATTAATGCCAATGACCCAACAGCTGCGGTGAGTTAGCAAGCAAAAGGTCGTGAGTTCAAACTCTATCTGGCCCTTGCTTTATTGACTTGAATTTCAATAACAACCACAAGGATGAATAGGTTAACAAGAATCTCACGATATCCATAGCACCCACATTGCCACCCACATTGTTGTTTTTATATTCTGATGAATACCTTTGTGCTTTTCAATTTTATGTAGGTAATTTTCACTTTAAATTGTTTTGTGTGTATAAAATAACTTTGAGAAAGAAGCCGACAGCAGGATCCAGTTGGGATGGTACTGACAGTCAGGCTGGTGCACAAATTCATGGTCGCTCAGCGCGCTACGGAGCGGGCTATGCTCGGAGTTTCTTTGAAGGATATTATCAGGAATAAAGTTATCCGGAAAAGAACTGGTGTACTCGACATAGCTTGCAGAATAAGCAAACAGAAGTAGCAGTGGGCTGGCCATGTTTGTCGAAGGACCGATGGCTGGTGGGGTAGACGAGGCCTGGAGTGGCGTATCGGAAAGCGTACTGTGGGATGCCCCCCAGCTAGATGGACGTACGACCTAGGTGGCTGGGACAGACTGGATGCAGAAGACGGAGGACGGGTGTTGTGGTGCAGCCTGGGAGACGCCTATGTCCAGCTGTGGACTGTGGTAGACTGAGCTGATTGATATAAAATATGGGACCAACGACCAACACGATAACGGCATGATGGCCGACGATCTGGTTAAGGTTGTGGGAAACCGCTGAATGTGAGAAGAAACACATCGGTCGATGTAGTGTTGCTTTAGAAGGACTATGTCCATCAATTCACGTCTTTTGGTTGAATTATTAGGAGATTGTATGTACACAAGCACACACAACACCAGCACAATCGGCTTAGTAACGTTCCACTCCTGATACACAGGTCTCCTCTCTGTGACAGGGAGTGAGCCGTATTCCACCACGCGGGCTCAGTGCAGGTTGGTAGATGTCACATGTCTTCGATCCAAAAACCGTATCGTCACTATTCTAGTAATTAATTCGCGTGTACCAAACTCTTAATCGGTTTGTCAGTACAGTTACCACAAAAAACTGTAATTGAAAGTAAAGTCGTGGGACCAACGAGCTCATCGCGATTGTACCCTTTCTTCTCACTGTTGTTACAAAATATCAAGTGTTTTGTAAGTTGAACTTTTCTTCGTGACTGTTTCGAGATTTCGCGTGGAGTTTGTTGACGCGTGATGTAAGTGCCGACGTCATGAAGAAAGTAGTGGAGTTGAGATGGGTTTTGGCATCAAATTATTGATCTTTATTCGGTCGGTTTTTTTAATTAATTTTATTTAAATTTGGCAAAGATAAAATTCCGCATAATTTCGTTTAGCATAACGTTTATTTAGAGCGACCATTATTTAAATTTAAAATATTGTCCCAAAAAGTCAATATCACTCAATCTGCCTAGCCTTTTCCCAACTATGTTGGGGTCGGCTTCCAGTCTAACCGGATGCTGCTGAATACCAGTATTTTACATGGAGCGACTGCCTATCTGACCTCCGCAACCCAGTTAATGGGTAATACGATACCCCTTGGTAAGACTGGTTGTCAGACATTCGGGCTTCTGACGTCCCGTAACGACTGTCAAAGATCCACGAATGACAGCCGGGTCCAGCGGCTTAACGTGCTTTCCGAGGCATGGAGGATGTATGGGGTATGTAAAGATGGTCACCCATCCTCAGACCAACCCCGTCAAGCGTAGCTTATCCTGATGGATCGACCCGTACGGCTTTTTTATTACTTAGCCACGAGCTCCTACATCAAAAAGTCAATATCCGCTGTGCTCACCCGCGCGCGGGGAAAACCGTTGAGCGCCCCACCCGCGGTAATCTAAACAAAACCGATTTGCATCGTAGCTTCTGGGAATTTGGTGACCGTTGAATGTTTCTTAGAATGCGAGTGTACTCACTAAAACCCTACTGGGCTTTATAGTAATGTAGAATTAGAAAGGACTCCTTAATAGTGGTCGAACAAGGTTCAAACCAAAAGCAGATTTGCGTGGGATGACTTTACTCCTACGAACCACTACTTAAATTAAAAAAATGGGATGAATTTCATCCCATGTGTAATTAGCGGATATGTTGTGCTACAAAACTTATTGACTGAAACGAATCGCTGCAAAAGCGACTCCACGTAGGTCTGCCTTACCTCCAGAGTGTAATTTAAGCCCGCGTAGGTGCGGAGGGGCGAGACGGTCCGCGAGCTGTGGAGCAGGTGGTTTGAAAGTCCGCGGCTGAGGCTGGCCGATGCTTGCTGCATGCATGGTGTATGCTTGTTTATATGCTGCATGCTTGCAGGTTGTATGATAGTTCTGCCTTTTAATATCGATATGAAATGTATGCCAAAAGACGATTCCGACTGTGAGCTTTCTGCGATATGATGGTTCTACTTTTTAATTATTATGGATATGAAATTTATGCGTAAAGATAATTCTGACTTACAAAATTATGAGTTTTTAATGTAAGGTAGGTATGCCATACGATTTTCTGCGAAAAGAAGTTTATGCTATCCGCTGTTATGCAAAATAATATTATGACATACAAAGTTCTGCTATAAAAGGTAGACCCTACTTAAACACATGATTGTACTCATAATAACAAACAACTTTTACTATGGGACCAAACCTGAAATCGCAAAAAAAAATCATTTGCTCCCTTCATTTTGACGAGTTATGCGAACATGAATGTATGGGACAGTTGATTTTTTTGGCGATATCCGGTTTGGTCCAATAGTAAAAGTTGTTTGTTATCATGAGTACAATCATGTGTTTAAGTATAGATCACTAATTACCAGTCACCCTATAGTGCCATAACTCCATCCATATTGCGCACATTCTTTGTGATTTTTTGAGACTCAATGATTTTTTTAAAATACTGAAATACATTAAATTTGCAAAGAATAAAAATATTGTGATGTGTCATCCTGCCTGACAGGTGACAGGTAGATGACAGTGACAACAAAAGAGTCGAAAACGCAGTTTAGCCGCCAAAAGATTCACCAGGGAAGCTGGACTAGAAGCAACCTGGCGGCGACGTCGTAAAAAGAGCCCATCCATAATTCTGTAGGTGAAAGCTAAAGGACCTTAAGTCCATTTTTTGTATTTTCAATGATTCTTATTCAGTATACCCGTATTGATCAAAAGATAAAAGACATTAAGTCCTACAGCCACTAATTATATATTACCTATTTACTTTTTATACACGGTCGATTTTAATATCTAATTTCGGGTAGGTACCTATAGACATCATTAATGAGCTCTACTGAATAATTTATAAAATGTGACTTAAGGTCCTTTAGCTTTCACCTACAGAATTATATCACCCGTCTCTCTATAATTCCAATGCCTATTATAGGGTGCATACTCGATAGGCTCTTTATTCCTTCCATATCCTAAGGGCCTGTCTTCCCTACCATATCGCGACCCCGGTTTACTCCTTGATATACAATGGTCTCTGTTGCACCATGTAGATAACATGAGGCAACAGGGGCTAGTACGAATCTTTGGGTTCATTCGAGTAATCGAGTCTGGTCAAACCACACTGGGGTCGGTGCATTTCATTCATTCATTCATTCATCCTGGCTGACAGGTAGATGACAATGAGAGTTTAATCAGTTTTCAGTTATGATTTAAGTTCACATAACCATGTCTTAATATGATCATCATTATTCCAGACCAGTCACACCTTTAATAACACCAATACGGACATAAACCTAACAACAAAGTCTAGCTAGACCTTTAAACATCTTAGCCTTAAACACGATTCGCCATGGCGTCAATTATTCACGATCGTGGCTTACATTCACTTTGTAAAGGACAATTATTAACTACGCAGATTATAGGATTTACCACTATAGAGTTCTCCATGGCAATTTATAATTACTGGTTTTCGTTTTGCAAGATTTTACTGCATTTTTAGGCTGAAATCAATAAAAAACTTAAATTGATTCATTTTCTGATAGACAAAGCACAGGGGCTTGTGGCTATGTAATAACAGCCGCACGGGCTACGCTTGCTGCGGTTGTTCCGTGGATGGGTGACCATCTTTACATCCCGAGACTCCTCCATACCTCGGAAGGCACATTAAGCCGTTGGTCCCGGCTGTCATTCGAGGATCTTTGACAGTCGTTGCGGGTAGTCAGAAGCCCGAATGTCTGACAACCAGTCTTACCAAGGGGTATCGTATAAACTAGTAACTGGGTTGTGGAAGTCAGGTAGGCAGTCGGTCCATGTAAATTACTGGTATTCAGCTGCATCCGGTTAGACGGGAAGCCGACCTTAACATGGGGAAGACTAGGCAGATAGACTGACAGACAATGCACAGCGTACAACCTCTGGGATGAATCCGCAGGAATCCGCTGAATGCGAGAAGCATAGAACCGGTCCGTGTGGCGTAATGGCTAATTTATATCATATATATATAGATGATATAAATTAGACTGTAGCTTTTTGAAGAATAAATAAATGAATGAATAAATAAAGTATTATGTTAATAGAATCGTGTGTCTGTCTGCATATTAAATATCGCTCTCTGAACCCTTTTAGGGAACAAACTTTCAGACGTAAGATGTCTGCTGGATATAGACCTCCCCCAAGCACACGGACCGGTTCTCTGAGAATATACCTATATATATGCTTAATATTTATATATATATATATATATATGCTATAAATTAGACTGTAGCTTTCTGAAGAATAAATAAAGTATTATGTTACTTCCGCGTAATAGAATCGTGTGTCTGTCTGTCTGTCAGAGTCAATTTAGCGAACCGTGTGTGGCATAACATACATTATTAAAACATATTTTGCAAGTTGTACCTATACCTACCACACTTACCTATCACCGCAATGTGTAACCATAAAAAACAAAGAGTGACTCCTTGTCTATTGTAAGGTGGTCTGTGACCAAGCACAATCTTTGCCGTATTGTTGAACACAATCTATGTAAGTTCCGGATTGTGAGTCGACGTTTTTAAATTAGGTGTCTCGATGAATCTTTCGGTTATTTTTTATTTATTTTTGTTGAATATAATAGAGTAAGCAATGCGGCGGTTTTGGAAAGTCTAGAGCCAATCTAGAGTCTATGATGCTAAATGAAATTGGTTTTGTTACTATGTAGATGACGAATTCTTTGTTCATAATTTTGAAACTTTTTAAAGTGTAGATGTGGAGCCAATTTATCAATTTAACGCCAAAACAATCGATTTCTTTACTGAAAGACATCTTTGTTCACATTTTTTTTTTGTTTATAATTTGCAATTAGAGCAACCACTCGGCATTCTTGACTCATAGTAGTAGAAGGAATCAATCAACGCAGCCTATCGCAGTCCACAGTTGGACACGGGCCTCTCCCAGGCTGCGCCACAGCACCCTGTTCTCTGCCTTCCGCATCGAGTCTATCGTAGCCAACTTTTTAAGGTCGTCGGTTCAACAAGCTGGGGGACGTCCCACACTACGCTTGCCGATACGCGGTCTCCACTCCAGGACTTGTCTACTCCACCGGCCATCGGTCCATCGACAGACATGGCCAGCCGACTGCCACTTCAGCTTGCTTACTCTGCAGGCAGCAGAAGCAGTAGAAGGAATACCACAGGGTTTTACACAGTTGACATCTGACATAATCCTCCGTCCATCACCGAACCTCCCATCAGGGTTTTCCCAAGCAAACGTATAAATAAGAGATTTTCAGCAACAGGCGCAGTTATAAGACTATCAAGAAACGAAGATGGAGTCGAATGGCTGATGAATAAATTTGCCTTTTTTAACCTATTGGAATCCCTGGGCAATTTAGGATATGGATATTGTAGGATGCAAGAGCGAGTGAAGTGAGCTCGAAGCACTCTGCCTCTGGTAGCCCTTAGCTACGACGCTGACAGTAAATAGAGGGGTCCCATGAATCGTAGGACCCTGGGCACTTATACAGAGTGGCCAATGGAGAAAACGGCCCTGAATTCAGCTCACATTCGGTAATACTAAAATTAGACATTATTGTACACTAGCCAACAAATTATGAAAATAATACAAACATTCTCTACACTACAACTTAAATAATTAAATTGGTTTTCCCGTCATTCCTTACATAATACGGTATTGTGCATTGTTCTTTATTTCTCAGGTGACAGCTGACGTAAGTCAAGATACCGCAGTTTTAGCATTGTCAGCTAGAAAGTAACTCTTTTGTTAAAAGAGGATGAGCAGAATTATTGCAAGCTTGGCTTATATAATTCTCATGAAAATATTTGTTTACTAGCTGTGGTTGTATGTATTTGGAAATGAACCTACATGAACCTAGCCAGAGAATATAAATCTTTAAACATTCTCTGTAGAATAGACAGTCAGCAAGGCAGCAAAGGATTTGAAAAAAAAATCCGGCCAAGTGAGTGTCGGACCACGCACAATGGAGGGTTCCGTAGTCGGGATGAATTTATCCCAAGAAGAAACTTAACATTATATTTGAAAAACATGTTCTCCCATACATTCCAACTGCAAATGTAACTTTGTACGCACAATATTGAGAGATTTACCTTGTTGTTTTAAGACCATAGACTTCTTATATTCGTTTAATTAGTTTATTTACGTTACACGTCCGTGTTTGGGTCACAGAAATTCATATGTTTACCAAATTTCAACTTAGGTAATCGGTACATTAGATTAGACGCAAATTGGCTGTGACAGACAGACAGACACACGAGTAATCCTATAAGGGTTTCGTTTTTCCTTTTGAGGTACGGAACCCTAAAAATGATTTGTTCGTATTTTTTTGGGGTCAACGACCGCTGTTAGTGTAGTTACTCGAAGTATCAATTGAGAAAATCATTTGCTTTTGTTTCATCGTGTTGAGCTATCGATACCAAATAAGTCTATAAAGTAAAAAAAAACCAGAATTTTAACTGATATTTCAAGTAACAGCGCTATCTGCGATCGTTGACCCTAAAGAATGTCATCAATTTAATTATTTATTTGTTTCATCAGGTTTAAATGTCGGTACCTGTACCGTCTGTGGAGTTTCGCTAGCTAATTTAAATTGACCCCGTATACCCTATGAATTTACAAACAGGTAATCAGCATATACTTAATAGGCGTCCAGCCTATTTCCAACTTCGAGATTCTACTGAGTCTGAGATATTTCTAATGGAGAAACCGTCGATCAACAATTGATCGAAGGGAGAAACCCAAGCACACTTTGTCTGACTAGGGCGTCGAACTCCACACGCTTAGCGATCATGCTGATACGCTTGCGACCACCGAGGCATCAGTTAACTTTCTTAAAACATATCAATCATATAAACTACGAAACCATTAACTTAATCACCTTTTCACTTACTATACTATAACTACATCTAATGTCAAATGTTCACCATCATCCACTCGATTATCGCCATAATCATTAGTTGCATTAAATTACCATTATATATAGCTATATTAAAGTACCTACTTTTTAAGGTTCCGTACCCAAAGGGTGCCCACGGGACCCTATTAATAAGGCGCCGTCCTATTGTCATCGCTCGTGCGATGATGCGATGCGATTTGATCGTGCGATGAAACCGCTCGCGCGATAAGAAATTGTGTGTCCTGTTTTGGAGCAATGCGATCCCACTCGAAATGGCTCTGCTGTGCAGAGATGCACAGTTTTTGCATGATCGCGCGATCTTCAATAGGACATTTAGTAGTGTTAGAACGCATGGTCGCTCCATCATTTTCGTCGGACGCACGCATCATCGTACGAGCGATAGCAATAGGACGGCGCCTAACGCTCCGCTGTCGGCCCGTTCGTCCGTCCGTCCGTCCGTCACCATAACTGTATCTTTTGAACCGTATTATTGTACGGTGGTACGGAACCCTTTGTGTGCAAGTCCGACTCGCACTTGCATTAACTTTTTAATAAACACAAAATAAAGCTAAACGTTACGGGGGTCAAGAAACGTGTTTTTTTTTTAAACTGAAGTATTTTTTATGGGATATTATTAATTGCACATCAAATAAATAATCACCTATCAATTTATTGCCATCATTTTATACTTTTTTACATCAAAAATACTGACTGCGCAGCAAATTAACCAGAGCGTGCATTTACAATACTCATAGCAAAATTACATGGAGACTAATATTAACCCCGAGGTTTGGTTTGGTTAGGCTACTTTCCTTTACACAGAAATAGGAGCCCCACGAAGCGGGGCTCCGTCGACATAGGATGCAACAAGAGCGAGCGAAGGGCACTAAGGGTAAGTTACGATAATTCGTTTTTCTCAAGAATGGTAAAGGTGTAATGTGCGCTAGTCATTTTTAGCTATGCATTAATAAAAAAGCTTTACTTTAAGATAATTAGAGGTGCGCCACGAATATAAATTGTTGCTTATTTAGTTATATTTTGAGTTGAGTAATTTGCTGTGCAATCAGTAATTTTGATTGGGACTTGGATTATTTTTGGATACAAGAAGTCATTTTTTTGATTTGCGTTTAAATACTAACCCTTTTTAAAATATGTAGTGTTAAATAATATTATAAGGTAGTACGGAACCCTTCATGTGCGAGTCCGACTCGCACTTGCATTACTTTTTTACATAATACCCATTATAATATAGAGAGCCATATTACTGTAGTTTTTATTACTGTTTCATGAGATAACATACAACCTAGTAAGATGAACGTGGTATGTTATTTAATACAGTTATTTTTAACTCATTTTTGGTTAGGGCTGTCACACACTTACTTTTTTAAATTCGTGAGATACTTTGTTTTAAGGTTCCGTACCTCAAAATGAAAAAACGGAACCCTTTTTGAGGATCACTCGTGTCTCTGTCTATCTGTCTGTCCGTCTGTCACAGCCAAATTGCTCCGAATGTAATGAACCGTTTAAATAAATTAATTCTGAATATGGAGGTCACTTTTAGGTGGCAAATAAGAAAACTAAAAAAAAAAAGTTTTGCAAACTGTACCGTGAGACAGTATATCAAACGAAAGGGCTTACTGTGAGGGTCTCAAATAGATTTTCTTTTATAATTTAAAAATAAATTGTTTAAAGTTATTTAAGAAAATAGACGAAAATTTACTAATGGCCCTCCTTATCTCCAAAACTAGGTACTGAGTCTAAAATTTAAAAAATATATATACAGAAAATAGTTCTATACTTAAAGATTACATGGAATATATAAGAAGTCTATGGTCTTAAATTAACATGGTAAATTTCTCAATATTGTGCGTAAAAACTTACATTTGCAGTTGGAATGTATGGAAAATGGAGAACCTGTTTTTCAATTGCAATGTTAAGTTTGTTCTCGGCATAAATTCATCCCAACTACGGAACCCTTCATTGTGCGTGGTCTGACACGCACTTGGCTGGTTGTATTAAGATAACTCGTAGCCCGCCCCGGCTTCGCACGAGTATGTATACTAATGAAGAAAATGAGACCAAATCTCCCCTTTACAATACGACCTTGTAAGGAAATAAAATGATTATTAAATAATTTCACAACGTTATCACACAGTTCTATAAACTACTATTGCTAGTATTTAAAAAAAAAATAGCAAGTCTTCAACTTTTTTATTACTACTTTATTTACAAAACAACTAACACAACAAAATATTTATTTTTTCCGGATCTAACAGATAAAACATTATAAGAAACTGAACAACTACACGTCAATCTGTCAATTCTGTGAATAGTTTTGAAGATCTCCCTACTGTCTTCTGTGTCACTCACTCACTCACTTTTGTATATGGAGATTTTTTAACCAAATTTATTCACTTTTCCGTAGAAATTTTCAAACATTTTCTTACATACAAACCTTGTCCTGGCAATTACAAACACAATAAAAATAGGATAAGCCAAAGAGGCAATTGATTTTTATTTATATATAAATCAAAAGTCCAAAGCCACTTGGAAAGAACGTGTAAGAAATGGGATATTATTAATTGCACATCAAATAAACAATGACCTATCAATTTATTTCCATTATTTATATACTTTTTTACATCAAAAATATACTGAGTGCACAGCAAATTTACCAGAGCGTACATACATAATACTCAGACTCATAGCAAAATGACATGGTGACTAATATTAACTCCGAGGTTAGGTTTGGTTAGGTTACTTTAAACCCTTTACACAAAAAAGGTAAGGTAATAAGGTTTAATGTGCGCTAGTCATTATTAGCGCATTAATAAAAAAGCTTTATTGCGGTGCGCCACGAATATAAATTGTTTCTTATTTAGTTATATTTTGAGTTGAGTATTTTGCTGTGAAATCAGTAATTTTGATTGGAATTCGGATTATTTTTGGATACAAAAAGTAATATTTTGATTTGCGTTTAAATACTACCCGTAAGAAATCTTCCGAGATAATTTATAACAGTTTACATTAGCATTTATGCAGAAACCTTTATGATACCTAAATTGAAATAAACAAACCGAAACGCGCCAGCCCTACTAAGCTATAAAGCGAATGACACGCGTCGTGACGCAAGCGCAACCGGAAATGATGTCATGACGTAATGTAATGGCCGCTCTTCACTTCCGGCGCCACCTCAGTACCGATCTCACTTCATTTGGAATTACGGGCAGGATTTGAGTGACCTGCATTGCACAATATAACATTGTGGTCAAATTAATGTGGACAATACTGTGTTGAGGTATAATACACGCTTGTTCATTGCGTTTAGTTTACTTTAGACTACCTATTGTGATCCAGATTTTTTTCCAATATTTTATTTCACTGTTAAGTACTTGAAAGTAAATCAGTGATGTCAAAGACTCGGCAAGATCATGATTTTGTTTCGAACACGTCACACCATTTAATGTGTTGCCAAAACTTATGTTATTGTTAACTATACATCTTCTATACATTATTAATATTAAAAGCCAGTGATGTTCCACTGCAGGGCTAAGGCCTCCCTACTATCTTTCCACTTCTTTCTGTCTAAAGCTACTATGTTGAAGGAGTACAGCTCATCCCGCCATCTCCGTCTAGGTCATACATACAAATAAATAAAATTTAAATGTCTGTTTATAATGTCAAAATAACAGCTTTTTACTACATGCAAATGAAAGTATTAATACGGTAGGTATAAAAAAAAAACATTTTTGTCTGTACCTATGTTTGTTCCGGAAATCTCCGAAAAGGCTGGACCGATTTTGACGGGACTTTAACTGACAGATAGCTGATATTATAAGAAGTAACTGAAGCTATATAATTTTAGAAAAATAATTAGGGTTCCGCGCAGAAAAAAAAAGAAAGCTTATGAAATTGTGAACAAAATCCGATTCAAATAGGGAAATACTGTCATCTACGCGGGCGATTAATCACACAACACACCATAAGATTTGATAGCAGTTTGCGCCTATAGTACACCCACATTTCACCAGTTATGTATAAGTCCCATGTAATAGGGAGCGAGTCTATTGCCATCTACCGGGCACAAATTCAGACTGAGAATTCCCAAGGAATAACAACTTGCCCAACCTGGGAATCAAACCAAAGCGGGGTAATTGCGTAAAACACAGTAGGAATGGGTTTCATTTTGTTGAGCAGACAAATTTTTCGAACATATGAAGCAATGGATTAGCAATTTGCTCAAAACCATTCAGATTGTGATTGTTACGCAATTAGGGTGCTGAACCTCATGCTCGGCACTAGCGCTTGCGGCCAATAGACTAAGGAAGGAGACAGACGTAGCTATGAGAAAGAAGAATTTGTCAAATCCATATGTGTTTCTAGTACTTAGTTAATGTATCCAAACTGTGCAACGGAAGCTAAGTTAGTCATTGCGTAGCAATTTGAGGAAACAGGCGTGGTAGATAACTATGTTTTGTTTTATGGATATTAAGGGCCGTTTTTTGATCCGTAGTTAACTCAACCAATGGTTAAACATGATGTGTGAAAACATTCATGATAAATCATTCTTAAAAAATACTAACTAATGGCATTTTGGCAAACATATTTAGCCAAAATTCAACCGTTAGTTACTATGTTTAACCATTGGTTGAGTTAACTACGGATCAAAAAATCGGCCCTAAATACCTACATAAGTAAAGCTCGCTTTGGCCGTGGGATTTGATCTATGGACACGTTTAATTGATTTAGCTTCACTGTAGGATATGGTATCTTGCTACGAACGTGATAAAATGACGAAATGTTGAATTTAATTTATTCCTAAATGTATACAAGTTGGAGATCGTGATCTCAACAAATTACTTCTAATGGCGTTCTCAGTCTGCATACAAAAAATCAATCAAATATATCCAATAGTTAAGTCATTGTAACTGGTCAAAGATTGGCAACACCCATAGTCGGCCCATCACTACTGCTTAGTTTGTTTAGCGTTCTCAGTCTACATACAAAGAATCAATCAAATATATCTAATAGTTTAGTCACTGTAGCTGGTCAAAGATTGGCAACACCCATAGTCGGCCCATAACTACTTTGTTTGAAAAAAAAAGACATTTTTTTAATTTCGATGTTAGGATTTATTTGATAGTTCCAAAGAGAGAAGAAAATAAGAGTATTTTGAAACTATGAGATAAATCTATTAGTAATGTTAGTATTTTAATTTATTGTGATAGTGTCATCTCCACGTTGTATAGGGATGTGAAAGGTAAATGCAATTCTGAGATTAAAGTGTAAATATTAGATGGCTAATAAACTTGAAGCCAAGGTTACCAAATTCATCAAATTGAAGATTCTAAAACATACAATTTATAGTCAGCGTTAGGCACTATACTCTGGCACTATGCTGAATTGGACTTGTTTGGCGAAGGATAACATCAGGCCCTTATTCCTTGAAGTCTCATGCAGAGGTATACCCATAGTACAACCACATTTCGCCAGTTATGGTTAAGTCCCATGTAATAGGGGGCAATCCTATTGCCATCAACAGCGCATAAATCCAGATTCCGGGCTGCCACTGAGAAATTCCTGATGGCAAAACTCAATAAAACTTTGCCCAACCCGGGAATCGTATCCACGACGTCATGATCAGCACTTGCGACCACTAGATCAACGAGGTAGTCCATACAATCATAAAATCTTCAATTTGATCATTAGATCACAGTTAGCTTAGTATGTTGTTACACTACCTGTCTCAAAATTGTCTTAAACTGGATCTGGGTTATTCATAATAATATACATAATTATACTGAAAATAATACTAGTTGAAGTAACGAACAAAAAGCTCGATAACGACTATGATGTGTTGACATTTCACGCGGAGCCTTGTAACATATCGGCCGAGATCATACTGCTAGCGACTCCTCAGAGAAGCCTCCGAGGGCAAGAATGTGTCCAAAATATTTTCTAATCTATTGATATGACCAAATTTTGGTCACGGCGACCAGTCTCATAGAGACTAGCGATGTACGCAGGAGATCAGTGCACCAGTGCGTGCGCTCTCTATTCCTTTACTGTCATATTCCGATGGGGCGGCAATCAGACACGAGAGGGGCCGAGAAGAGATAAGGTGTATAGAGATATGAGGAACAGGGTGTAAAGTTCACTCTTCGTATATAGAAAAATGAGGATCCTCACAGGGAACGTCGGAGGAACGTCACACATGTCCTTCATGGATTTGTGTGACGTCAGGTTTTTGATGCGTACTTCGCATGTGGTGTTGTAGATACCGTTTAGTGACCATGAATTTAGCTACGATAAAGCCTAAACTATGTTATCATCTTGCTTCTCAGTAACTATTAGAAAGGGTGAAGGATGGTCATTTCTGGGGTAGCATGTACATAGGAACCATTAACTTTCAAACTTAATTTCATAAGGATTGAGTAGGTACGAGTTTGAGTTTTGCAAGAGTTTATGGGATACTGGGAAACTAGCATACACAAAGCTGCCAGAGCGTTTAGAGCGGAAAGTGTACCGCTAACCGCTTACACTATGACATGCGCCTTACCTCCGCAAGGATGCGCCTCATCCAAAACGCCAAGTTACAAGCGAAAGTTGTACGCCTTGGGCGTAAGAAGCCCGTTGCAATAAGCTCTTTACGCATACCTACATATTAATGTTAATTATAAACGATAAGCTTAATTAATAAGCAATATTCCAACCAGCAAGGATAACCGAGTGGGTGACACGTGAGGAATTCAAATCGTACAAAACGTTAGACGTAAACCCAATACGATAGGATAGGAGGATGGGAGGATAGGAGCTCTTGGCTAAGTAATAACCGCCGCACGGGTCGATTCATCAGGTTAAGCTACGCTTGCCGGGGTTGGTCCGTAGATGGGTGACCATCTTTACATACATACATTTCAAGCCCGAAAGTCTGACAACCAGTCTTACCAAGGGTATTACCAGTACCTATTACCCAATAACTGGGTTGTGGAGGTCAGATAGGCAGTCGCTCCATGTAAAATACTGGTATGCAGCTGCAGCCAGTTAGACTGGAAGCCGTCCCCAACATAGTTGGGAAAAGGCTAGGAAGATTGATTTGATTGATTTGATTTTAGTGTACTTACCTAAGTGCTTAGCTGGTTAACAGGAATATAGTAATAGAAGTAATAGATATCAGTGAAAGACATAGGTAGTCTTTAAAAACAATGTAGACATGGCTAAATTTCCAAGAGAAGCAAGAATATGACTAAAATACGAAAGAATGGTTGCGACCATTCTTTCGTCATTGCCCAGCAAGTGCTGTGTCATTCTGAGGACGCTGGCTCCTTTCCCGTAGGTGATTTGTGAAAAGTGAGCACGACCCCTTTGTGTACTGCAGAAATCTAACGTTTTTATAATCTTCGACTGTCAAGAAGGCGGTGAGAAACTCATAATCCTGGTGTAACCTTAGAATACCAGCAATGTATTTTATAATAAGTATACATAATTAGGTAGGTACTTGGTACTTGGGTTGCTTAGGTCATGAATTCATGAGAGACGTTCAAAAGAAAAATATCAAAAAGTTTGAGCTGAATGGTGCTGATCCATGCGTCAGGTTCGTGAACGGCCTGTCAGTTGCGACTGGTCATCTCTTAGCTGCCACGGCTTATTGAGTGTTTTTTTGTTTTTATCTTTTTATCACGGACGCTTTTAACGTGCATGTCTTTCTACATCGTTCTTACAGTCATGTATAATTTCGACATGAATAATGTTAGCAATATTTTGATTTAAAAGAGTGTCCGTGCAGTTTCTTGCCTGTTCTTCTCCATATGAACCTACTATGCTTTGGAATGGACAACTAACTTCACTTTCTGACTGACTGGCCCATTATCAATTCAGAAATGTCTGTAATTCGTTTATTTGAAATATCGAGTGTTGTTTTTAGAGGTGGAGAACTTTAAATTGAAATAAAACACAGAAAAATGTTTTTATTATCCATGAAATTGGCTTTATTTGACAGTTAACTTTATGGTATTATTTTCTTTTTTATAATTTCGGACATGGAACCGCCGCGGATAATGCTGAGGCCTAATTTATTGAAAGACAAATTTTTTATAGGCTCAATTTTCTGAAAGAAACATGTGACGATCGGCTAATTTCACGAATGGTTAAATCATGTTCGAGCGATTTGACGCCATTATAGTATTTTCTCTGGGGATGTGTAATGTCGCATGTCTACGCCGATAGACCAGCAACATTTTTTTTGAACACTTGATGCCAACAATTGACGCATTATTGACTGATTTACTGCGAAGAGTGTGCAAAAATTTGACCTTCAGATGACGCCCTGTAACACCAACCGCGGCTGTTACATGCCCGAAATAATATTCAAACATTAGGTAATACCACATTAATAAAATTATCTGTCAAATAAAGCCTACTTCATGGATATTAAAAACCTTTTTCTGTGTTTTATTTCAATTTTAAGTTCTGTGGCTCTAAAAAAAGTACCCTTTAAATGCTGTGAGTGAGTGAGTGTGTCGAGTTCAGTTTGAGTTTAGTTTCTTGTACCTAATTAAAGAAAAAGATAGTAGTTATGAAATAAGATCAGTGGATATGATGGACATTTAGAAGTCTTGTAATTACGATGTAAGGTGTATATAGCCTAAATAACATGAATACTTAAACTAGATCAGCTCGCATACTTGTATACATACTAATTTATAATTTCCTGCGAATTTCGAAAGATGTCAATTACGTATATCGGCATGCATGTACTTATTTAACATACTTAAACCATGTGAGGTTATTAAGATTACAATTACGACACAGAGACCTATGTATGTCCAGCAATGGACCGCGAAAGAATTTAAAATTGGAAATTGGTTTGAAATTGGAACTTGACGAATAAATAGATCTAAAATAGAGAGCTGGTTAGTCCACAATCGAAAGTCATTTATTCAAACTAGGCTGAGTATCAGCACTTTTCGAACGTCAAAATTACATAAGACAGTCCTCCAAAACGCCCGCCTTTCACCACTTCCTAGTGTTTTAGCTGGGGAGAAGAAGTGGCGCTACTGACTCCCCAGCAGACCAGCTGTCTGTTCAGTTAGAAGAACTAGACTAGAATTAAAAGTCGGGAGGTGTCGTGGGGCATCCGGTTGGAACGAAGTTCTTTTAGTTGTATATTATATACTTGTTTCTGCCTGCGACTTCGTCCGCGTGAAATTTCTTGTCCCCCGACCCCCCCCCCCCCCCCCGTCGCATCGCATCACTTGCCCGCACTATTGCTTGGTTTTCTTTTTACTCGGTTCCTAAGGGTCACGGCGTGATGTCAAATAGCCTATAGCCTTCCTCAAGAATTGGGCTATCAAATGCAATACGATTTCAAATCCGACTGGTAGTTCTAGAGATTAACGTAATCAAACATATAAACAAACAAACTCTTCAGCTTTACTCGTATTATTAGTATAGATAGATTAGTATATACGGAGCCATCTAGCATGGTCTCAAGTTTCAATAGTTTTTGTTTTTTTAATACAGAACCATCTAAACAGTTATTAGGCTAAAAACTATACTAGATGGCTCTGTATTAAAAAAAAAAGTTGTGACGTAACGAAATCGTTACGTCACAACTTCTGCCAGTTTACTCCTATCACAAGCCGCGTTATTGAACTTTGTTCCAAAAATAGCATGTAAAGTCAAGAACACGTGTTTATGGTTTATGCCTATAACATGACAACTTCTTTCCAACATCGAGGGTCGTTATACTAATGATAGAATTAGATTTCTAACCGTTTGAGGAGAGAAAAGGGAGGGGTATTCGTTATTCAAGATATTTTTTTTCTTGACTGGGTTGGGTTTCCGAAAGCCAAAACAATCCGTTTGAAAATAAAATAATGCAGTCCTAAGTAGGATATCTCAAACTTAGCATCATGCATCTTCTGACAGCTGTGCTGCTGGGACTTTGTCTTTTCTTCTTCCCAGCTAAATCACTAGGAAGTGGTGAAGGGCGGGTATTTTGGCAATTTTGACGTTCAAAAAGTGCTGATCCTCAGCCTAATTTTAATAAATGACTTTTGATTTTGAAACTGGATCTTTGAAACTTCGGGTAATAAAACCATATCCAACTACTTAAACCTAACAAAAGTAGCTGCTGTTGAGTTCCTTGAATTAAGCTTTATGAGTGATTACTTTTTACAGCCTACAGGAAAATTCAATCAATAAGACCTCTGTTCCACGAAATTTGTCGGTATTCAAAGTTGGTTGGTTATTATAGGGAAAAAGTTTTTTACTAATAAGGTCAGCTGGTGAAAGGACTTGCTACCAAGGACATTCTCGTAGAGCCTATTTCAGTACAGTAAGGAAAGTAGTACTCTCACTTACATAAATACCGTAGTAGTCAAATGAACTATGTAAGTAATGCAAACTTCCTTTTTCTTAAAAAAAAAAGCCTCTAAAAGCCGGAATCAACAGTGGCGAGTGTGGCGACCACCAGAAAAGCGCCGAGACATGAATCTCAACAAGCCCCGGTGAAACAATTCAACTGCCTTGGATTCCGCACTGACTTTAATAAGAAAAGAACAGCGGAGGAAAGGAAATTCTCTCTCTTAAAATAATAACTGAAGGCCAATTCCCCTAATTAAAAACGTTCAAAATTATATTTTTAATAAATTGCAAGCGTAGCCGATGTCGACTATTCTGTAATATATCAAAAAAACAAGTGTGCATGATAAAAAAATATCTAAAAGTAAAAAAGAAGATTGATAGGTACTTCATGTAGATCTTGTTGGGTACAATCAATGTCAAAAACGTGTCACTTTAGGAAAATTAGAGGTATTTTTGACAGATTAGAATCGCTCATCATTTTAAATGCGGTTTTGCCCCTATCGTATTTCATGTTTACCTATTATGTGCCTACAAGTTAATGTCTTATGTGCCAGCATTTTCCATGACTTCCCCCTTTTGAAATCAGAACACAGCACTGGTGATTCACTTTTGTTTTCTTACTTTAGTAGAATAATTATAAAAATCTTGAATACATTAATTCATTCACTGACAGGCAACGCACAGCATAAACGGTGGAGTCTAGGAGCGTGAAATTTTGCACAACCGTTCCTTCCTCAAGTATTATCAATGTTATACGTTGTATTTTTTTACTGTTCCCAAGTTATAAGTATTTTATTGAAACTTTCTCTCATAAAATGGTTTAATATGTTATTATTTCTATTGCAAAGAAATGGAAAGGAAAACGTCTCATTATGTTAATTCAAATTGTGTTTTACGTAATTCGTTTGACTTTTATCACTGTTAATAAAATTGTGGTTAATTGTCATTGTAATAAGTAGGTAAGAGGAATGTTTAATTAAAACTTGAATTAAAATGTGTTTTTTATGCTATCTTATTCATTGTATCCTTGTGAATGCATTTTTATTGTATGAGTAAATTATCTGTGATTATTTAAATATCTAAATTAGAAGAGGTATAGAAGAAGTACCCTTTTTGCCTACCGTCCCCTAAGTACCTACCTACAGTAAATAAGCATATTTGATATACATAGATTTTCTGTAACTATGTTTTCCTAACTAAAAATGAGTAAACATTTTGAAAACACGATCTATTGTATTTTGGATTCTGGATCTAGTCCTGACATTTACAAATAGGCTAGGGAACGGCCTACTTATTATATTAAATAATAATCTTAATTCATCGATTTAATCACGTCATTAATATTAATTTTTGTTCTGTAATATAAAAAAAAAAAAAACTTACATAACATTAAAAATCCACTGCATATGAGAACGAACTTGGTAAAAAAGAAACTCCTCAAATCACAGATTCACAAGATGACGGTTCTATTTTTTTTCAAATTCAAATCACGATCGATAACTTTTTAGATGCACTGAACAAAAAGCATTCAGCCTCGTTGCAGCATATAATAGATACTGGCCGCTAAGAGGTTTGTTTTTCGTTTTAAACCGCCGACCTCGTGTGTGGAGGTGGATATGACAAAATTGAAATTTCGAATTGCTTTCAGTATCGCATTCCTTTGCATTCATTGAGCGTTTGTGACAGCAGTTTGGCTGAAGATAATGAACAAAATCGGCAATGAATGTCATACATAACGAAGATGTGTTTTGTATTTCAATGTTTAGGTGATACTTGGTAGCGATAGTAACTGTTCGGCCCTTGATGTTATTCATCCAATGCAGTCTTTGTTCAGCGATAATTTAATTTCAATTTAATATAACAGCAATGTATGGTATGGGAATATTTACTAAGTGAATGTTCTAAATTGTAAAGTAAGGCTATTATGTTTTTTGATTCCTTTGCGTAAAGGCTACAATTAGTTTTTATATAATAATTTTATTTGCATACATGTCGTTTGACAGTCGAAGAAACTAATTTGAAAACGATCTAACCTAGCCATTTATATGATTACCATATCCTGTTAGAAATCGTTTAGGTTACGAAAGTTAAACATAATAATTATGTGGACTCCCCCATTGGCCTCAACTATGGAAGGTCGAAATCACACAAAGTATTCGCTGTATGTTGTTATTGGCCAACGTGAGGACACTGCTTCCCCTTTGTTTACCTTTGCAGTTTAAATTAATTGGGCTTTAATTTTGGGTACTTACCATTTTTCTAATAGGCTTGCCACAGAACAGATAAAAGAGGCCTCCGGGAATTACACGTGAAGTTATGTGTTATGTTTCTTACATCTCTTCAACCTTATCCAGCTGTCTATGGCATGCATTATCAGCCTATAATGTTCCCACGGCTGGGCCACAGCCCTCCTCTCGGTGAGAGGGAGTAGGCCGTAATCCACCACGCGGGCCAATGCGGGTTGGTAGATGTCACATGTTTTCGAATTTTTAGTTCTAGGATATGCCAACTTCCTCACGATGTTTTCCTTGCTATATAAAAACTTTTTTAGTCGTTGTCCTTAGTTTTGTATTTTTGTTTTTTGCCATCGACTTGCAAAATTAAAGTTATTTTTCACTTTGAAGTGTTTCTGCTGGAAGACGGTTGTTTTTTTTTTTTTGTAAAGAATTTTATATTTTTCACTTTTTAGTGGTGGTATCTATCCCACATAAATTCGAATGCAATGTAAATTACAGTGACAGGAAATTAGATATTACTATAACATAGAACAAGTGGAAAAATACGAATTATTGAAGCTGACTCAAAATCTACCCAAGTAAATACAGGACAATTTTTGACGCAGTGCACAAATTTTCACATGAATATGAACAACTTTCACTATGGGACAAACCCTGAAATCACGAATAAAAAATCAGCTGTTTCATATAAAAGTTCAATACCTACTCGACCAAAATCTATGAAACAACTGATTTTTTCCCATGGTCCCATAGTGAAAGTTGTTCATATTCATGGGTAGAACAATCTATGATTTGCGCACTGCTTAAAAAAATGTCCTGTATAATAAAATGTATACAGTACCACCTAAGACGACCCTTTCAAAGAAAAAATATTTTTCTAAATCGGTCCAGCCATCTTTGAGCAGCTACTTAGCTACTACATAATCACTACCTACTGCTAAAAATTTTAATTTCTGAAAAGACTATAAATACTCTTATTTATATACTTAATGTCACAGAAGGTCTTTAACCATGCATCGATAAACTCACAAACTTTTTGAACCATAAACATTTCCCACGGCACAACTCACGCTTGACCGATAATCGCAACAATGGCGCTATGTCGATCACAATCTAGTTTTTTACCCATGGGAGTCTAATTTCACTTTTAAAAACAAAGAAAACCGAACTTAGTTTAAATTGTGCTGGGAACGCGTTTTTTGGTGTAAAGAGTTAAGGTTGGTGTTCACTAGTACGAGACGTTACGAGTCACAGATAATATAATACTACGGCCGATTATATGAGCTTGACTGGAAGAATTGCCAAACTTAAGGTGGATGCCTAAAGGCTAATTGCCGCGAAATAAAAATGTCATGAAAATATTTATATAAATAGGTACACATTTGTAATATAGTCACGAATTATAATATTTTGATCAAGATACAACCTGACACTGACCTCCAAATTGCAAAATAACGCAAGAAAATTTTAATTTCCCGGGCTACCTTTGCGCATCCACCTTAAGTGCTAGTGGGCAGGGCAAATGGCCGATGGGGCCGAAATGTTCTGGAGTGGCGACCGCGTACTGGAAGACACAGCGTTGGAACTTGGAAGGTCTCCCACAAGGCCAAGGAATCCGCTGGATGCGAGACGCACAGAACGGGTTGAAGTGGCGGTGCTTGAGGCAGGCCTTTGTCCAGCTGTGGACGTCTTACGGCTGAAATGATGATCATGAAAGAGTTGTTGTTGTTGTTGTACACTATATATTAACCGATACCGCTGTACCGCGGGGTGCGGGACACCGTGAGCGACCTGTACTGCTCCCGTCTCGCCGCACACATAATAATATGTGTTAGGCATATACCTAAGGCGCGGTACAGCGGTATCGGTCTAACTATAGTACGAGACGTTACTAAGCAGAGGCGAGCATACAAGGCTTATAGGATACTTTTCATTGGAATAGGTGCGAATACTACTGCAATTGACTGACTCGTTCATCTAGTGGTTGCAAGCGCTACTGAGCATGAGGTCCTGGGTTCTAAAATTGACTAAATTAGCCTTTTTTATATATGTCATGGTTGACTGCTTAGCTCAATAAGTTTATAGCGCGATGATAATCATATATAAGGTTAAATCTATTAATATCTGCAATATTACCTATTTATTGGCTCTATTTTTTACAATTGCGGTAAACTATAGAAGAATACGAACATAATGCAATGTTGCTTTTCCTTCACAGCAAACAGTGTGATAATTTATAGCTTACAGACTGACCAGACGTATAGAGAATGTGTATGCAAAATTTTAACAAAATCTGTACGGTAGTATTTGCGTGATGCTGGAACATTCATTCAGTCCAACAGAAAAACAGACAAATATTCTAAAAACAATATTTTCGCCATTAGAATCGTTCCTAGACCGAGTAGCAAATACTGTTTTTCAAAAATATTGAATGTTTGGACTTCGCTACGATTTTATTATACATATGTATGTACACAAGAAGAAGATTGTTACCTTCGTTCATTTAGAGCACAAAAATTGTATAACACCGAAATAGTAAGATGCCATTACATGCATACATTTGGATGGCGTTTTCAGTCTAAGATAAATAGGTATTATATACGTATACTGGTATAGGCAAAATATAATATAATATATCCTGGGACATTATTCACACACGGTCATCTGATCCCAAACTAAGCAGAGCTTGTACTATGGAAACCAGATAACTGTTATACTACATACACAACTTTTTTTTTTTTTGTAAATACATACTTATATAGATAATTACACCCAGACTCAGGACAAACAGACATGTTCATGCACACAAATGTTTGTCCTGGATGGGAATCGAACCCACGACCAGTGACATGATAGGTGGTATCTTAACCACCACGCCTTCTGACCTGTCAAAAAAAAAAAAAAGAAACCGCTGCGGCCTGTTAACCTAATGGCCGTAGCAATATTATATCATAACTTATACCAAGAAACGAGGAACTTATAAATAACCATAACGAAATGTCATTAATACTTATTATTGACGCATAATAAAAATTAACATAATATCACTAAATCTAAAAGTTAATACATTCATACGAATTTCACTGAGAGTAAATTGGCTTAGGTAACATAGCATCAAACCAAAATCCCAACTATTTTGGGGTCGGATTCCATCTATCCGGAAGCAGCTGAATACCAGTGTTTTACATGGAGCGACTGCCTATCTGTAATCTGACCTCCACATTACTCCACAACTAGTTACTGGGTTACACGATACCATTTAATAAGACTGGTTGTCAGACTTTCGGGCTTCTGACGACCCGTAACGACTGCCAAAGAGCGACTGACAGCCGGGACCAACGGCTGAACGTGCTTTCCGAGCACGGAGGAGTCTCGGTATGCAAATATCACCAAATGTCACCCAACTACGGACCGACCGCGGCAAGCGTAGCTTAACTTGATTGATCGGCCCGTGAGGCTGTTATTACTTAGCTGCGACATCAAGCATGAGCTTGTATTCCTCATAGTGGTGGTCAGAAGTGTGAAGTAAGTAATTACTGATGGGAAAAGCCAATGACACTTTGCTCAACTTGGAAATCGAACCACAACATCAACGGGGCAGTCAAAGTCGGTGATTTGGGTTAATTGGGTAAAAAAAAAACAGTAATTATTAGTTAATCTGTATAAAAGGTAACGCCCAACCTCTTAAGATGACGATAAACGACAGGCCAGCTGGCGTAGTTGGTTAAGATACCGCCTATCATGTCGCAGGTCGTGGATTCGATTCCCACCCAGGACAAACATTTGTGTGCATGAACATGTCTGTTTGTCCTGAGTCTGGGTGCAATTATCTATATAAGTATGTATTTACAAAAAAAATAAATAATAGTGTATGTAGTATATCAGTTATCTGGTTTCCATAGTACAAGCTCTGCTTAGTTTGGGAGCAGATGACCGTGTGTGAAATGTCCCAGGATATTATTATATTATTATTATTATATTTTAATGATTTTAAACTGAATATCACGTTTAAACGAGCAGTGTTAATGATTTGAAAAAAATATATGTTAAATTAGAGCATTTTCTTAATAGCTTAATAGGTGAATATCATCATGTTTATATTACATAAACATGATGATATTCCATTTATTTATTTCCGAAACTACCTACTACCTACTACTACCAACCCACGTGGGTTGGATCCTTTTCGTTTAACTATGGAAAAATGTAAGTTTGTACGCACAATATTGAGAGATTTACCATGTTATTTTAAGACCATAATCTTCTTATAGGTTTTCCTGTAATCTATAGCTAAGGATTTATTTTTTGATTTTTTTTCAAAATTTTAAGCTCGGTAGTTTCGAAAATAAATATGGTCAATTTTCGTCTATTTTCTTAAATAACTTTAAAATAGTTAATTTTAATATTATCAAAAATATATATATTTGAGACACTCACAGTAAGCCCTTTCATTTGATATATCGCACGGTACAGTTTGCATTTTTTTTTCTTATTTGCCCCCCAAAATTGACCCCCATATCCAAAATTCATTCATTTACATTACACTTCCGTATTCGGGTCACAGAAATACATACGTGTAACAAATTTCAACTTAATCGGTCCATTAGATTCGGAGCAAATTGGCTGTGACAGCCAGATAGACAGACAGACACGTCATGAGTGATCCTATAAGGGTTCCGTTTTTTCCTTTTGAGGTACGGAACCCTAAAAACTAGATATGCCGTTCACCTATTGTACCCTATTTTTTTTTCAAGACAGTATACGTATAGGGTGACTGGTAATTAGTGACCGCTAGGTACTTAAATACATGATTGTACTCATGATAACAAACAACTTTTCGAGACCAAATTCGAATTAGCGAAAAAAATCAGCTGTCCCATACAATCATCTCCGCATAACTCGTCAAAATGTAAGGAACAACTCATTTTTTTCGCGATTTCAGGTTTAGTGCACGTTTAAGACGCAGATCGACGCTAACGGCCGCTAGACACGCCGCTAGACGCTAACGGCCTTGAGTGCATAGCTTGCGTATTCTGTGCTGAGCCTACGCAACGCGTCGTACGTCCAGCTCATAAATAGTACTCGCCCATCAAGGAGCGCTGTCCCAGATTAGACGCATCATTAGACGCATATTAGGCATAGACCAATATTAAAAAATGTATACTATAAGTTAAATAGTTAAAGCATCTTTAAAATAGTGAAGGCTTCATAAAAATACACTTGATATTTTTTGCGTGATTCTCAGTTTTTTATCCGCGTCAGACTTAACTTTACAAATTAATTACACTTTGATAAATGATTTTATTTTTGTAAATAGGTTTGTACAAACAGTTTTACACATCAATCTTGTTTTTTTTAAACTAGATGAAGTCGGCGTTTCCTATCTGACTACTCTGAGAAGAAAGGCCGAAACAAACTCAGAGGTCACAGTCTCTTATAAAGTCCAGACATAATCTTCGCCAGTTCATGTGACGACCATGTAGATTGGTGTCTGAAATGGTCTTTTGAGGAAAGTACCTCACAGATTGAGAGGACCTGTCCAGTCAGTGCAGTGTCAGTAATCGCGCAGCTCAACTCAGAACTTAAGGAGCTCAACGATTCGACGAACAATACTAAAGAAGGGACATTTGGGTAGGCCGCATAAATTACCCAAACTGCGCGACCATGATTAAAAATAACTGAGAGAAAGATAAAACAAACAAAAAACAATGACCCACATAGTCTTCACATTGACAATAATTAAAATAATATAATACTTTACAAAGTAAATATTCATGTCAACGTATATGTAATATAAACATGATCTAAAATATTCACCTATTAAGCTATTAAGAAGCGGCGGGTTCGCGGTGAGTGCTAACGCGTGCCCGTGTTCCCGCCACAAGTGGCAGAGGAGGACACCGTGGAGTTTTAGTGGGTTGGAGTCCCACATAACTGCACTATCTCCCCGTGGTAGTGCAGTATGCATGAGCATTTATCCACGGAAAAAAAAAGAAAAAAAAAGCTATTAAGAAAATGCTCTAATTTAACATATATTTTTTCCAAATCATTAACACTGCTCGTTTAAACGTGATATTCAGTTTAAAATCATTAAAATATAATATAATAATAATAATATCTTGGGACATTTCACACACGGTCATCTGCTCCCAAACTAAGCAGAGCTTGTACTATGGAAACCAGATAACTGATATACTACATACACAATTTTTTTTTTTTTTTTGTAAATACATAGATATAGATAATTGCACCCAGACTCAGGACAAACAGACATGTTCATGCACACAAATGTTTGTCCTGGGTGGGAATCGAATCCACGACCTGCGACATGATAGGCGGTATCTGAACCAACTACGCCAGCTGGCTTGTCGTTTATCGTCGTCTTAAGAGGTTGTGCGTTACCTTTTATACAGATTAATTAATAATATGTGTTTTTTTTTACCCAATTAACCCAAATCACCGACTTTGACTGCCCCGTTGATGTTGTGGTTCGATTTCCAAGTTGAGCAAAGTGTCATTGGCTTTTCCCATCAGTAATTACTTACTACACACTTCTGACCACCACTATGAGGAATACAAGCTCATGCTTGATGTCGCAGCTAAGTAATAACAGCCTCACGGGCCGATCGATCAAATTAAGCTACGCTTGCCGCGGTCGGTCCGTAGTTCATGTTAAACGAAAAGGATCCAACCCACATTACACCTAATGTGGGTTGGATCCTTTTCATTTAACTATGGACATTATTTTGTAGTTGCAATGTATGGGAGAACATGTTTTTCAACTACAATGTTAAGTTTGTTCTTGGGATAAATTCATCCCAACTACGGAACCCTTCATTGTGCGTGGTCCGACACGCAATTGACCGGTTTTGTTTTTTTCAATAGCTTAAACAGAAATTGCTCTATCAATAAACACTACACATTTGAAGTAAACTGGAACAATAACAAACAGAAATTTTGAAAAAACTTTATAGATCGTTAAAAATATCAAAATTCAAATCATACGCTCTATGCAGGGTGCGTAGTGCGTATGATTTGAATTTAGATATTATTATTAAAAACAAAAAAACTAGGTGTGCCATAGGCTTTACTTCGTTCACCTATTATACCCTATTTTTTCAAAACGGTAAATAAGTCATCCAGTATACAGATTAAGTAATAAAATTTGTTTTTTACTATTTAGTTCGTTTTTTGGCAGGGCAATCGTGTTTCTTTTTTAATTTTAATTTTATACATTTTAATTTTATACTCGCCACAAAATAATAGGTCCATTTTGACATGAGGGTGTCCCTCTTTGTCCCGCTATTTTTGTGTTTCTTTGGCATATGAAACGATATGGGCTGTCAAAACGGACCTATTATTTTGTGGCGAGTTTAGTGACAGGTTTAATTTTTTTTGGCATTTGATCGACCTTCAATTTTTTTTTCACATTTGTTATTGTTATTAGAGCTACACTGCCAACATAGATTTTTTTTTCAAATTTAAAGCCAGTGACACTCGGGATGATTTAAGGACTCTTACGATACCCCATACATCCAAATCTGTTTATACATTTAAGAGCTATGGTGGAACAAACAAACTCACATACATACATACATACATGAACCCGGAAAACATTACACTCCTTTTTTGGGGCAGTCGTGTAAAAACATACAAGTCGGTCACCTGATGGTAAGTGGTTATATGGATAACATCGGTTACATCTACCTGCCTTCTATCTCAACCGGCAATCATACCTCTCAAACCAGACATAATGAGGGTTTTCATGAAAGTTCACGCCACCAGTTGGCGCCACTTTGACAAGAGGTCTTCCATTTCGACAATTAATATAAAATATACGATGACGTTCATCGTTCGTTTCTTTCTTTCGTTCATCAATCAGTCACGACTTAAGAAAATATAGGCGCTTTGACAGGTGCCCGGACCTGACGGCATAGTGCTGCCACCTAGTGATCCTTTAATCCCCGAAGGGTTAGGCAGAGGTTTATTTATATAATAGTACACCCATAGAAATTCACGTACGAAATTCTTCACAATTTTAATGGTTAACCGTTACGCCGTTATGTGCAAGTAGCCTTACTATATAGTGATTGCGTCATGAACTTACACAGTTAATGATAATAACTACAGTTTATGAGGGTCGTACGGGTAATTAATTATTATTATTATTTAATTTAAATTATGTATTATTGTTGTTATTTATTTTTATTATTCCACGCCTGGCGAGGTGGAATGTTTGTATGCTTTGTCGCCGTTTGTGAGAACGTTAATTTGTGCTACAGTAAATAATTCATATTATTGCAGAAAACATACACTACAAGTAAATACAGTTCTTTGAGTCTCTGATCCATCTGATACTCTTTACAATAATTTATTTTACTACTGACATAAGCATGCCTTTGAGGTTCCTTATTTAAGGCCTATTCAAACCTAAGCGGTATTCGCTACCGTCTGCGGTAGAGAAAACCGAGTGGGTATGCGATAATATTACTGTTCATTCATCTGTACCGCTTTTGCCGCGAAACATAATACTAAATACCTAAGCGAAACCCGCGCGGTATTACCTCTACCCATAGCGGCAGCGAATACCGCTTAGGTTTGAATAGGCCTTTATTGTCAGGCAACCATCTTAGAATAATAACTCACCAAGGCGTAACCATAGACGACAAAATGCAATACTTCATGGACGCTAAACTAAAATAAATGGTAGGAAAGATTATAGTTAGGGCAAGCGTGACTGCTGAGCGTGAGGTCCTGGGTTTGTTCTCCGGGTTGAGTTCTTTGGTCAATTCTAAGTATTTAGCTGTAACCAAGACTGTGGATTGGTTCCTGGTTAATGAATCCATTTTTCCTGTCTGTCGGTCTGTTACCATTTCACGCCTTAACGGTTGAACGGATTCGGATGAAATTTTGGCACACGGATAGATCATGGCCTGGGTTACTTTTTGTCCCGGGTAGTACGTTCCCGTGGAATAATTTTCGATACATAAAAACGCGGGCAAAGATGCGTTCAAAAGACAGTAAAAAAAGTGTGTGTGGGTCAGCTCCGACTCACGACTGGAGTTTACTCCTGTCTTTAATGCCGTTCCGATTTTCAATTGTGGGATGAAAACAAAGGACCATAAGGGCAGGGTTTCTTCAATGAATCAGTGCTACACAAAAAGCAACTTTCAGGTGTAAAGGGGTTCGTTTTGTTTTACGTTGCGTAGAAAAACGTAACGCTTTTGAGTTAACGCTTATGATAAATGATAAATGATTTTTATTTCTGTAAGTAGGTTTGTACCAACACTTTTACAAGTCAATCATGTTTTTTTTTTAAACTAGATGAGGTCGGCGTTTCCTATCTGACTACTCTGAGAAGAAAGGCCGTAACAAACTCAGAGGTCACAGTCTCTTATAAAGTCCAGACATAATCTTGGTCACTTCATGTGAAGACCATGTAGATTGGTGTCTGAAACGGTCTTTTGAAGAAAGAACCACACAGATTGAGAGGACCTGTCCAGTCAGTTTGTATTTCACTCCTCATAAAATTTCCATATCGGGGGCCCTATGCATTTATGGAAATCGATTCATAAACAGTAAACTTCAACAAATCTATCCACCAAATGAATGTTAATTTAATTCTATAATTAGGTCAATCAATCTGCCTAGCCTTTTCCCAATGTTGGGGTCGGCTTCTAGTCTAACCGGATGCTGCTGAATACCAGTATTTTACATGGAGCGACTGCCTATCTGACCTCCACAACCCAGTTACTGGGTAATACGATATCTCTTGGTAAGACTGGTTGTCAGACTTTCGGGCTTATGACGACCCGTAACGACTGTCAAAGATCCTCGAATGACAGCCGGGATCAACGGCTTAACGTGCTTTCCGAGGCATGGAGGAGTCTCGGTATGTAAAGACGGTCACCCATCCAGGGACCAACCGCGGCAAGGGAAGCTTAACCTGATGGATCGACCCGTGCGGCTGTTATTACTTAGCCACGAGCTCCTCCTGAATTCTATAATTAGGTACTACATTCATAAACCTAATAGATAAAGCCGCCAGTTCCCTTGTTCACAAACTAAACTAAAAAGTTCAGTGCAACTTTTTCTTTCTATTTCATTACGAAAAGGACAGACGATAAATATTAGTTTATTCTCCATAGACAAGTTTAGACGTGATTGAAAAATTGGCTACTAAAATTACGTCAATTTACGTCAGGCGCTGACTAATTTGACAGGACTAATCTAAAATTTTATTTATCTTCTGTCCTTAATGAAAGACAAAGAAAAAGATGCACTGAACTTTAATTTAGTATAGATTGTGAACAAGGGAGTCGGAGCTATTATGTAGTTTATATTCCATTGTCTGAAGTGTTATTTCTGAATCTAATAATAGTACCAATTAACTATAGCAACGTTGCGTGTTTGCAAATAATTAAAATTATCGTCGCTTGGTTGGAGGAGAACTCCTTTTGATTTATGTAAACGAAGCGTTGAATTACTAAATTAACCTAAAACTGTTGTTACGGCGTAACATATTATCACGCCGGTACTTTCCTGAAGGGGAGGCAGAGACGTACTGTTAGACTACCGACATTTTTTTTTTTTTTGTGTATGGCATCTCGTAGTTGACCTAGAGAGGTAAGCCTCCAGCCAGGGGCATAAAACTTACAGACTAAGCGACTACACGCTAAGGGCTCCCCCTGTGGGGAACGGGCCTCGGCTTAGGGCGTCGCTGGGGGGAGGACAGCAAGATGGGACAGGCTGGATCAGATTAGAATGATTATTATTGTCAGGGGAGTTTAAAGCTACTGGCTCAGCTACGCCACCAGCTGGCACTTATACCCGAGCAAGCGACGGGGGGGAGGACGATTATTACGGGGTCGTCGCGAGGAACCTCGGCGGCGAGGTCGGAATGTCGATTTGTGTTTGTTCCTACGGTCCCTACTGCTCTCCTGGAGAAGAGTTATGGGGTCGTCGGGATCTGAGAGGACAAGCCTAGGGCGGCGGACCTTACTAATAACTACCGACATTTCGCTGGTTATTACAAGTTACATTTACAAGTCCCATGTATAGACAGACGCCAGCACATCGAGCTACTACAAACTGTTAAATTTCTTTAATAGATTTTCAACTTTATCGCTACAGCATTAGCTTCAAGGTTGATTGGGAAAATTAGACAGTTTCGGGTAGCTTGACCTGCTGGCGTCTGTACCTATAAATGGGTAGTAGAGGGCAGACAGGCAGTCGCTCCAAGTAAAATTTTGGTATTCAAGTGCATACGGTTGGACTGGAAGCAGACCTCAACATAGTTGGGCCAAGGGTGGCCATGGGCTAGGCAGATGTTAATGATATACCCTACGAATATTAATTATTATTCGTAGAGTGTACAGACACCAGCACATCAAGCTACCCGTAACTGTAAAATTTTCCCAATCAACCTTGAACCTAATGCTTTGGTAATAAAGTTGAAAATCTATTAAAGTTCAAAGATTTAATGGAATCTGTAACTAATATTAGGAATTAGGAAGCGAGCCTTTTGCCTTCATCATCATCATTTTTAGAAAGTTTTCCGAAAGTCATCCACTGCTGGACAGAGGCTCCCCATAAGTACCGCCATTTCTACCGGTTTTGTGCTTCTCGCATCCAGCGGATCTCTTTCTTTGACCAGGTACAAATGTAGACTCCGGCCTACCAACTACCCAAATATTCCTGAGAGAGAGAGAGAGAGAGAGAGATATATTTTATTTGTCCGAAACATGAGTATGCACACACAAAGCATGAAAGATGGTACATTGCAGAAAGGATCACAGTCATGTTTTACCTATTAATAACACTTTTAAATTAATTGTGTTAGAGTAAAACTTCAACACTGGAAGTGTTCACCGGCATCGTCGTTGGCAGCGCATACGTCGCTGACGCTGCATTTTTTGGGGCACAGGAGGATAAGAGGTGATTTAATTAACCGACTTCAAAAAAGGATTCATTTATCGATATTTTCGTCAATTGTTGACTGATTTTGGAAATTCTTTTTTGTTTTTGAAGAGGAATCTTGCGCGACGGTTCTTACAAATTTTGATTTAATTTCCTTGTGTAGTTATTGAGTTATCTTCGATAGTACGTATTCACTTCGTGTATCTTGATGACGTTATAATACTTCCTGTCACTGTTGTTTACATAGCAAATAGTGGTATACGAATTGGTGTGGGGTAGGTACTTTAACTAAAAGTGAAAAATAAAAAGTGTGAAATGAAAGGGCTTACTTGTGAGAGTCCCAAAATATATATATATATAATTATTTTTTTATAATTTTATAATAAATTGTTTTAAAGATATTTAAGAAAATAGATGAAAATTTGCCATTCTACCACTATCTCCAAAACTACTGAGCCTAGTTTTTTTTTTTCAAAATTAAAAAAAAAAAAACTGGAAATAATTTTATACTACTATACAGTGTGATTCAAAATACCCCTGTTATACCGAAAACAGTGTATTGTTTAATACACTATTAGTTATTCTGGAAGGTCGCCATGGTCATATCTCAACTTTAAATAATTTCGGTTTTCTCTTACAAAATACAAATAATATTTTAATTTTGCTATGTCGTAGCAACCCTAGATAGGCGGAGCCAAATAAATCAATGACCGCAGGCCGTAGGTATGTAGGTATTGTCGCGTCCTTTGACCTGGCAAGCTGTTGCCTCATCGCGCGAGTGAAATGATCAGTACGGTAATTATTAAGTTTGTACATACCATTTTCCTTTTCAAATCCTGCGCAGCTTTACACACGTAGGTACACGTAAGTACACTCATAGTTTTAGCACATGAACTTATTCACAATAAGGACAACAAACACAAAAGGTACACAGAACTTAGACAGTTGTCTTGCTGCTGCAAAATTACCGTCAGTCGCACCTACACACATTATCATGTCATAATATTCATTGTTCGCATATGCGAACAATGAATATTATGACATGATTCCTCGGTCATGATTCCTCGCAAAATTCACTGCAATCCAACGCGAAACTAGACGACATGCATCCAACTCGAAAGAATGAAGTGAACTAGCGAAATAAATGCCTAATTACTTAACTAGCCTACAATAATAAAAATGTACACAATTTTAGGGATCAATAAGATATTAAGTGAATTCCGATAATAAATAGGTACTATTTTTAAAATAAAATATTGTACCTAGTGATAGCAGTGCACCTACATTTTGCTTACGGTATTTCTGTCCCATGATGTGATAAGCGGTCAGTTAAAATTGTATTATCGAGGTTTGTAGCATTAATTACAAATCTTAGTGGTTTACCTATTTTCTGTATTTTTTAAATGATAAAGAAATAAAATACTTTGCCATAATTATGAAACAAATCTAATTCCAAAATAATCGAATACAGTATCCAAAAACCCCAAAAAGATTGCCCGGTCTTAGAATAGAATCGCGTTATTATTACACATGTACGGAATCTTTTAGTGATTTTCTTTTCAAGGTGGCGGCGAGCTCAAAGGCCGCGCGCGGCGCCTCGGCGGCACGCCAAAAGATTTTTGTAAGCTGAAATGATTTTGAATCTTATTTTTATGATTAAATAACATTCAAAATCATTTCAGTTTATAAAATCTTTCGGATTTGAAGCATTCTTCAACCGATGCCGATATCCAATAAGAAAGCTGGAAGCAATGGGCGTGCAGTATAGTGTAGGAGATTGCAAGATATTGGTGGCATTTCTACCAATCGGAGGATTAAAACTGCAATTAATTCTTATAAAAATGTATTTCACCAAAGAGTAACGAAAACAGTTAGGTCGTTCGATATCTTACTTTTGAGGATAGATACCTGTTAAACAAATGAAATTAATTTTCATAGGGAGCTAATATTTATTTTATTAAACTTTTTACTAGGTATTTGTATTTTATAAAAACCTTGTAGTTGGGTTTAAACTGCAGTTTTATGCAGATGTATGTAGCTACGTCTACTTCTACTCTGCGTAGGTATTTCGCATATCATACTGGTATTCAAGACTTAATTCAATCTTGAAAAAAAAAAATCAACTTGCCTCTCTGATGCAAGAAAATTATAGGCTTTTTACTATTATGTGTTAAGTGTCTTATCTGACGCATTCATCCCTATATCAAAGAAGAGAGAATAGAGGTCAACCAAATTTAGGGTTGACTCCATCAAAAATATGAAGAAAACTTTGACATGTCGAAAGCATTCAAAAACTTTAATGAACATTGTTGGGGACTTCATCTAATGATTAATAATGCACAACAGAATATGGGGCCGCTGGATCAAAAGAGGTATTCTGAGTCACCCTGTATTACAGGGTAACCTATAACAAGTCTATGGTCTTAAAATAACACGGTAAATCTCTTAATATTGTATGCACAAACTTACATTTGCAGTTAGAATGTATGGCGGAACATGTTTGTCAACTACAATGTTAAGTTTGTTCTTGGGATATTTCATCCCAACTATGGAACCCTTCATTGTGCGTGGTCGGACACGCACTTGGCCGGTTTTTTTTTTGTATACATAATAATACACATAATACATATTTAATACACATAATATATATTTTGTTTCATAATAATATTATTATTATAATTACATTATGTTAGTTAATATTCATAAAAAAAAACCAAAAATCCCAACCGACTTCCAAAATAACACTTCAAAGTGAATAATAACTTTAATTTCGAAAGTCGGTGTCTTTGGATCTGTATTTTAGTTTTTTACCACCGACTTCCGAAATTAAAATTATTAAGTATTCACTTTGAAGTGTTATTTTGGAAGTCGGTTGTGCTTTTTGGAAAAAGTTATTTATTTTTCACTTTTTAGTGGGTCAGTTTGTAATTTATCTAAGTTACAATATCCTAATGTCAACTGCTCATCACCTTTTACAAAATATGTATAGCTTTTCCCGATGCAGGGACGTTCATTGTTGAGAAGTTCTCCTGGTACCTACTTACTCCACATCACCATAAGCATTGTGACGAAAATAAATTACAAACACCCAACCATTGGCAACCATTGATAAAGTACCCATTCGAATCGCAACCCGTGAAATTCTTATTATTGAGTAGTTCCGGTGACCATCTGTGATGTTCATCATCAGTTCCACTTCACCAAATGGTGCTTTCCAAGAACAAATGCACGTGTAACTATAAAAATACACAAATCGTTATAGGTGTGCCTATAATATTTGAAGAGTTCCGTCGATTTCTCTAGGATCCCATCATCAGATCCTGACCTGATGACAATGGGACCACCAACTAGAAAGTATACCCTTTCAAACAAAAAAAAAATATTTTCCAAATCAGTTCAGCCGTCTTCGAGTAATCAGGAACACATAAAAAAAAAGATTCTGACGAACTGAGAACCTCCTCCTTTTTTGAAGTCGGTTAAACATATAATTGTTAAAACGTTTCGGAAATGCTAATTCGTTGATAATAAATTATGAAGAGGAACTAACAGTATGGTATAGGCGGAGTTCACCGACCTTAAAACAGCTGTTTAGATTTTTAATCAGTTCTTTCCTTAGGAAATGTGACATAAACCAACTGTTTAAATACCTAACCGGTGGTTTGAATGTTGGTGAACACAGGCCTAAGGGCCGGTTTTTTGATCCGTGGTTAACTCAACCATAATGGTTAAACATAGTAACTAATGGTTGAATTTTGGCTAAATGTGAAAGGATAATAGGAATGAGTTATGCCATTAGTTACTTTTTTTAATATGAATGTGTTCGTGGCAAGTTTCAAGTATATTAACTCAAGAAATACGATGTTTCATACAAACAAAATCCCCCCTTTTCACCCGCTTAAAGGTCGAATTTCCAAAAACCCCTTTAGTAATCCCCTACATTATAAAAGGAAGCAGTTCGACCGTCCCTATTAACAATGTCGGATATACATTTTTACCAATATTCACTTTTTTACATAAATCGAATTACAATTTAAAAAAAAAATTCTTCATTGTCAAAACAAACTTTGAACTGAGGGCAGTTCAAAGTTTGCCCTAACGATAAAAAAGAATCTTTATGATATTAACAATGTCAGTTCTGCGAAAAATACCACTGTTCAGTAGGGACTAAACAGTAGTCTCCCTGCAGAACCGACATTGTTAATAGGGACGGTCGAGTTGGTAGCCCCAGCGGTTTAGGCTCTGCATTGATGAATCAGTCAGTCAGTCAGGACAAGTAATTATGTATAGCTAAAAGTCTGATTATGAGTCTGTCTTTGCTTTGAGTGGGACTATAATAGGCTGGTAGGTATAGTATGTAGTGATGGATTGGCATGACGTCACCTTAACACTAAGACGTCACCATGACACGTCACGACCTTTATTGGTTCAATATATTATAAAATACTATGGTACAGACATACTGTGCGGAAAACTAAATAGGTAAGTTTATAGTAACAATTAATTATTATTGTAAATCTGTGTGTGAATAGGCGCAGTGTGTTTTAGGCGGCTTTAATAGATTATTTATATACCAAAACATCTTGTTACGTCATAACTTGATATTTCTTAGTAATATTAGAACAACTATTTCGCCAATTCTAACAGCGGCTCGTTGGTCTAGGGGTATGATTTTCGCTTAGGGTGCGAGAGGTCCCGGGTTCAAATCCCGGACGAGCCCAAATCTTTTTGCCTCTTATTTTGTAATAATTCTATATTTATTTCCACAATTTGTTGGTAGATTAATTATGTATTTTATCTATTTCTCTTCTTACTAAGTTGAATCGAGTTGAGTTGAAGTTATTCTTAGAATATTATATTGATAGATACGTTATAGATGAATGGTAAAGTGCTGGTGTCTGGTGTCACTTAGCTTACCTAATTTTTTGTTCTAATTATATTAGATTACAATATCAGTACCTTATTCAAACTTCATTTAATGAGGTTACATCTAGTTTATATTGTTATTGTTCAATTCTTTATATATTTTTATCAAAGAAGTGGTAAAGATAATAGTTGAAGAGAGTGGCGCCATCTAGCGTTACTAATCGGACACATATTTATTACTTCCTAATGTTTCCGCTAGATGTCACTTAACGGTTAGTTTCTAGTTTCAATTTAATTTTTTTTTTTAAACTGCAAGTGAACTATAAAAATATTTAATTGCAGTTTTGTTAAATCGTGTTTTGTGATTCTACTCGTTGATCTAGAATTATATTTTCTTCTGTGCATGTCTGGCAATGTATGGTTCAGAGGTAGCCAGTTATTTCCAGTTGAGTTGTCGGATGTGAGTTGACGAAAACCACAGGCTTCACGACAATTTAGTTTAATCGCAAAAGTTACACGAAAGTTCTGTTGGATGCTAATCCGCGGTTATAGCGCTACGGCAGCTGTTGGTCAACTAAGTTATTATAATTATAAAAGTAAATAAAACGAGTAGCGAAAAGTAGGTCGCGGCGTTAGCAATTTCCCTGTACGTGAACCGTGCAGGCAACATAAATACCTTTCATTTTCCAATCAAAATGTTCATCCATCCAATATCCAATGGATGAAGTACCTAAGTAGGTATAGACTTTTTCTACTCATTCTGTGTTGCTTACATAGTTTTTATGTACAGACGCCAGCACATCAAGCTACTACTATCTGTCAAATTTCTTTAATAGATTTTCAACTTTATCGCTTATGCATTAGGTTCAGGGTTGATTGGGTTTGACAGTTTCGGGTACCTTGACCTGCTGGCGTCTGTACTCAAAGTATTGTATAGTTGTGAGGAAGCATGGATCAAGTTACAAGAATCAAACAGGTGGCTGGTTGTTTTTTGCGGATTGTGCGAATTACGTACGATCGGTGAAAACGACGTAATATCGCAAACTATCACATCAAGCTGGAGTCGAGTTTGATTCATCTCCCGAAACTCCTCTCACTGTGGCCAAGACACCTTTAGCCATCATCGGTCCTATAAGTCTGTGGGATCGGCAGTGAGAAAACCATTTCCTGTGTACATTGCACGACGTACACAACCCCCTATTCCTACCCAAATTCCGTCTGTTACTGTAGGTCTCCTTGTGACAGACTTCCCGCACGTAAAACCAACAAAACTTACGTTTGGTGTGCTTTGTATGATAGGCTAGGGCGTTAGGGTAACTAGGGTGCTAGGTAATTGCTATAGGGCTAGGTTTAGAGTCAGTAGGGTCTTAGGTAACTGATAGGTACCAGGCTCAATTGTTTCTAACGTAGCCGCACTGTACGCATTTGGAATAACGGCCGTACTAAGTAAGCTGTAAGTCCCGGTGCGTACATTTTGGTAGCTTGTATAGTTTTTTATGTATTCTTATTGCATACCTACACGTTCTTAACTCTGTTTAGTGGATATAAATGTTGTACCTACTTAATTGATTTTTTCCAGGGTCGAGCACTTATGTATATAAACATTTTCACTACGAGAATACCGAAAGAATGATAATTTCTCTGTCTCTGTTTAATACTTAGGTAGGTATAAAAAAAATAATAAGTAGGTATATGATTTGTAACAAAAGTCAAAAATAAATATTTTGAAGAAAATAAAGTATATATTAAAATTATTCGGTGGATTTAAAATAATAAAAAAATCAATTTTGTTGCGGCGCAGCGTCTCACAGTTATCAAATAGTTAATTCCCACGTCGATAGGTCTACGCACTATGATGGTTTTAGTAGGCGTTTGTTAGTTAGCATAATAAATTCGTTTAATATTTTGATGTGTCATCCCAGTATTACTTTATGCATGATATTATACTACTCTTTATTTGTAATTGGACTTTAATGAGCCTCAGTGTATAGTCAAAATATACACATTTAAAGTAAAAAAAAAAACTCTAATAAAAACGATATATCAAATAAACATACAATCCCGAACTAAAAAATATCGAATTAAAACTAAGCTGTTACAGTTTTTACAAGTTCAAGATGACAAGGGTAAATGAAGTACCCTTAAAAAATACTTAGAAAATTGTTGCTTGCAATTAACTCAAGATTATGTATTTCATAATTTTGAGTTAATTTCTTCAGACGCTTTAATTTTTTCAGACGCTTGATACCATTGGCGGGGCCATATTAAAAAGTATTAAAAAAAAATCGACTTCAAAAATAAATTAACTCAAAATTATGAAATAACTTTAATTTCGGAAGTCGATGGCAATAAACTAAAATACAGATCCCAAGACACCGACTTCCAAAATTAAAGTTATTTCATAATTTTGAGTTCGTTTCTTTTTGAAGTCGATTTAATATTTTTAAATTACTTTTTATTTCGTAATTTATAGTTTTTAGTAAAAACTGGAATATTTGTTTGTAATAAGTATTTAATAGTTTTGTTATAAATACGAGTATTGCACTAGAAATTGACCAAGGTTTTGAGATGACACCACCCCGTGACCACCCTTTGACACCAGACCCGTAGCTCGTAGCACTTACACGTCCATTATCTTCAAAACTATACTACTAAACCGATTTTGATGAAACCTTCATGCCCTAAGTTGAAGTAAATGTAAGCCAACAAAAAAGAATGGTCACGATCCGATTAACAGTTTCGTAGAAATGCGTGGACAGACATACATACATCTATAAAAAAAAATATATTTGTTTGGAAGCCCTAATATATTATCAAATATTGCAGTTCCAATAATATTACATACATAGGTACGTATCGAATTGATAACTCCTTTTTTTGAAGTCGTTAAAATGTAAGGTGAAGCGTGGCCAAGCTCTCCAGAACTAATAAGTACCTACATTATTTCTGTTGTGTTTATTTTTTATCGTTTTTTAATTAGCTATCTTGAAAATTTAGTTGGACGGTGACCTAGATGACTGATGATGTCACCTACCTGATGGTGGAATCTGAAGGCGGGTGTAGGATCTCAGTGACGGCACTATGTAGAACTATCGTGTTTTTACTTATTTGAACAGAATATAAGTAAAGGAATATAAATGTTGAAAGGTAGGTCATCCTAACTACATATGTCTATTACTGAGGACCAATAAGCACTTACCTGGTCATCATCAGACCTTCAGAAAGTATCATGTAGTAGCAACCGTGCTCAATAAATGTTTAAAGATGGGTCATCCTAACTATATATTTCCGTTACTGAGAACCTTGTTTTGAGATGTTTTCCCTTTGACCCACACCCGTAGCTCGTATCAATAAGCCAGGCCGTCCCACTTACACGTATTAGTCTATTATCTTGAAAAGTACTGAACCGATTTCGATGAAACTTTCACTGTGCCCTAAGTTGAAGTAAATGTAAGCCAACAAAAAACAATGGTCACGATCCGATTAACAGTTTCGGAGAAATGCGTGGACAAACATACGTACACATCTATAAAATTTTGTATATTTGTTTGGAAGCCCTAATAATATAGATCATCATAATATGTGAATATCTCGCAATTCTAATAATATTACATACATACGTATTGAATTGATAACTCCTTTTTATGAAGTCGTTAATAAACAAAATATTATCTCGGTATCACCTACCTTCATAGTTCATACAATACTGCTTTTGAATAATGTAATGTAACTCGAAACAGACGAAACTAATCTGATTTAATGTTTATTGTATGTAATCTTAGGGGAGAGTGGGGTGCATTCGTACAACGGGAGCATTCGTACAGTAGTGATATCTAAGCTATACAGCACACTGGCGTGTTCATGTTTGTGTGCGTAACTCCCACTCGGACGCATAGGCTACGCGCGGAGCGGCGGGGCAGTGCGGCTCCCGGCTTCGACACAACAGGCCCGTTCATGTTTTCGCTCCACGTAAGTAATTTTTGGATTCACTTTGAAACGTGTTTAAATGTTATTAGTTTTACTCTAGTTATAAAAGTGATTCAATTTAGTTGGTGGAATGGTATTGAGGTCTTAAATGCACGCAGTTGTTTTCTGATAACTATAACGGGTATTTTTATTTTAAATTAAATCGTTGTATTTTTGGTTTGGGGTACCTTCGTGCAGTTAGCAGTGGGGTAGATTCGTACTGTACGAATCCTCCCCACACTAACTTGCATAACATTAAACATTTTTTTTACCGAATATATTATTATTACAGAATCAAAATGCCGCGAAAGTATGTGAAAAAGGGGACGAGAACGGGACAAGTAGACGAAGATAGCATGAAATCTGCGATAGACGAAGTTTTGAATAAAACCTTATCTATCAGAAAGGCTGCGCAAAAATATGGCGTCAAACCAACTACGCTCGAAAGTCGCTTGACGAAGTTACATAAACAAGCAGCTACTGAAGACAGACATAGTAAGGTACGTGTTTTCAGTTCCAAATACTCATCCGGCCTTACCCTATAGTAGACAGAACTGAGTCTAAAAAGTCGAGAAAAGGGAAACAGCAAGGAAAGTCGAGAATATATACAGATACTCCGGAGAAAATAAGACTAGAAGAAATAGAGAAAGCAAAACAGTTGAAGAAGCAAGAGCAAGAGATAAAACAAAAGGCTAAGGAGATGAAGCGAGCATTCAATTTAGTATCCGCCAACACCAATCCAAAAAGACAGAAGAAAACTGTAAGGACAACTAAATCAAAGAGGCAAAAGAAAACTTTCAAGCCTGTCAGTGAGGACGAGTCTGATTCTGAGGATGAAACTAATATCAGTTTAAGAGAAAGTTCTTGTTCTCCCATCGAAGAAGCGTCCGAGCAATTGGATGTTCAAGATGAAACTCCAGTTATGTCTATGAACATTAACCAAGGATGTTTCGTGCTAGTCAAATTTGCTAAAAAAAATACTGTTTTATATTATGTTGGGCAAGTGCTTATAAAATACAGTCCTATTGAATACATAGTTTCATTTATGAGGAAGAAGCCTGGTTCCTGGAAATTTGTTTTTCCCACCACCAAGGATGAGGGGAGTGTCAATATAACAGATGTGGTACATATACTGACACCATCAAAATCTGCTTTGACAGCGAGAACGTCCCACATTTATAGCTTCGAATAAAGACTTATCTGTGTATGCTGTCGGATAGTACGTGTATTAATACTTAAGACTAAGGCTTGTTGCTGTAATGGTAGAGTTTATTATGCTGATTCATTAGGTACCTACTTATTATATTAATAAGAGAAAAGTTATGATACGTTTTTGTTACCAAGACTAAGTAGTCATTTTTAGTACTGAGGTACGTTTTTTGTTACTAAGAGTAAGTAGTTATTTGTAGTACCTACTGAGGTACACAAAATAATAATTGATAATTGTCCCTAAAAAAAGGCTGATTCTGTGTTAATTGTGATCTCAATAAATGATAATATTACATTGAATAGTGGTTATTTCTCTCATTGTACGAAGGTACCCCACTATTATGTACGAAAGCTCCCTACGCTATGTACGAACCTACCCCACGTGTGGGGTAGGTTCGTACGTTTTTCTCATTTTAGTAAAGTTGTCGTAGCATCGCCATGCTTTCTTATATCGAAACAACACATCATTCATCTTAAAGGCTGATAAGTGCAGTATGTGACAGCATTAAAGTTATTTTTAAATAATGGATAGTTTTTGTTTTATGTGGCTTAAAGTAAAAAGTGTACGAATCCTACCCACTCTCCCCTACTTTGTTGTAGTTCGTACGGTACATTTCGGTTGACGTTCAGGTTGTAGTTGATACGATTTTTTCATACGATCTTGGCGCATACGATTCGATCTGGGTGAAGATCGAACGTTCAACACGTTGAATCGATTCAAACTATCTGTAGATCGTATGGCCAGGAATCGATCATTTGGAACATCGATTCAGATCTAGCATTCCTAAGTACTTATCGTGGAAGAAGACGCGACGGCGACGCCCCGCAACGGCAAATAAATTGGGATTAGGGCCAGAGAATGATGGTGGTGATGGCTGGTAAATTACGTGTTAAATTTGAATATTTTAGAACGTCATAATTCAAAAAATGAGGTTGATTTTTATCAAATATGTTATTTTCTTTTTTCCAAAACCTTAACAGTAATTTGATTTCAAGGGAACGTCAGTTCGAAGTTGAAATAAAAAACATTCAGGTGGTATTTTTAATTTTAATCAATAAAAATTTCGTGACAGTTAAATGTTCTCTAAGTTAACAGTGAATTATTGTCAAAATATATGAAATAAAACTTATTTATTATGTAAAATCAGGGAAACTAATTTAAGTAGGAATTCAATTTGCTTATTATTAAAATAAGCAAATTGAATTCCTACATAAATTGTACATATATTCAAATCACAACTGTCATTGTTTGACAGTTGTATGAAATGGGTGTAATACGTCAAATTGACGTACGGTGTCTATTTGCTGAACAATTAATTTCCCTGATTGTACAGACGCCAGCACATCAAGCTACTACAATCTGTCAAATTTCTTTAATAGATTTTCAACTATATCGCTAAAGCATTAGGTTCAAGGTTGATTGGGAAATTTTGACAGTTTCGGGTAGCTTGACCTGCTGGCGTCTGTACGTCAAGCACATTTTTAAATATGCTAACATCGTGATCAGACTTCTCGACAGCTAAAATAGAATGGGTGAAAAACAAATAAATAACAGCACTTTGTGACATCGATTCACACATTCTAAGGAATTAGTCAAGTACGCAAAAACTATAACTCGTTAATCAAGGAAATGTCAGCAAAATTGATTAGATCATTTGGATCACGGATGTATTTAGTTTAATACGATAATTTTAACCGATTTATGTAAGAATCTTTTCAAATTGTAACATATATATATTTGTTTTTTAATGAAAATAAGAAAATCAAGCGTACATAGAAAACACAATTGCATAGTGGGAATAAGTTGGCAACTCCGATCATTCTTACTTATCTAATAAATAATTCATAAAAAAAACGTAACTCGTTAACATTGACATAGCAAAACTAAATCTTCAGGCATCTAAAATTGTTTCACAAAAAATAAAAATAAACTAAATACTGGACATAAAATAGTCATCGGCTGGGCAAGGGTCATTCGTATCAATAGGTTTATACCTGTAAATCTTTCCTTTAGTACCTATGATAATATTATTCTTATGATCAAAGGCTAATCCTGTTATTTTGAATCCTAGCTGTCCGATTTTCACTGGCAGAATACTCCTAGTAAAAAGTCTGAACAGTGATCCCTTCACAGCTACAATAGCTTCATCATTATTGTTCAGCTGCAAGATATACTTCAGTTCTCTAGTAAAACCTTTATACTGAATAGGTTCATAGAAATCCACTGAGAAGAAATACAATCTGCCATCAATATATTCGTAAAAGGCGTTTCCTTTGGTGTCCAAAATAAAGCTGTACGCTTTCGGAATTTTCTCATATCTTTTGACAGCCGCAGAACCATTCATAAATCGGAATATTTCATGGTTCGATCCCGTTGCTATATACATCTGACTGTCAGTTTTATCAATGAAGATGCCTCGGACATCATCGTCTCCAATCGGACGTTCTGCAGTTATTTCTGTTCTTGAATAGTCATAGGTTACAAGTCCTTGATTGGTGCCAATGTAAATCACGTTACTTACCGTATCTATAGCGACACATTGTCCAAGTAAATCATCGGAAACTGGCAGTTCCTTGATCCCCAATGACCCATGTTTTAGCAAATGAATTCCTTTGGTATAATTCCTTTTGTGCAGGATGAAGAATATGTGGTCAGTTCTTGGGTCTATGACCATCCCCGTTGGGTACCCATCGATAGTAGCTATCAATTGTCGTTTGTAGAATTCGTTTCCAATTTTGATTCTCTCACATTTTTCTGTGTTATACCCATAGAATAACAAGGCAATGATTAGCAAGATTTGTTCTAGGCTCCTCATTGTAAGCTTAAGTGCATGACAACCGTTTGTGTTATCTGTGGGCAGAACGAAATGTTAAGATCACTAGAATATATGTTATATGAACATTATGTATACACATAGAGGTCTTTAACACAAAATATCAATCTGATTAATAGTCAATTATAAACGAGAGAATGATCAATGAAGAAGGGCGTTTGATATTACAGAAGTTGATATAATGCATGCATTTGTTGATGTTTACTTAACAACTGATAACGGATGTGTAACGCCTACGCTATACGATGCAGTTATATAAATATTGTAATCCATGAGAGCATAACTTTGTTTAATATGATGACAGAAAAAAGAGTGATGCAATTAACGATTATTATTCAATATGACCGACTTTGTGAGTAGCCCATATTATGATTACAATAGTAATTGTTATGATATATTTTCAAAACAATATATTGGGATGTAGATAGATTGGGATGTTGTATAGCATTAGTAAGTGCAAAGTAAGTTATTGTTTTGACTAATTTTGCAATAGGTTTGTACCTACTCGACTATTGTCCCTTGATGACCTATTTAAGAGGCCTCCGATGCATGCGTAGTTCATACAAACGAAATACCAAAATAATTTGTAAATCAAACATATTCTAAAGGTAGTGTGTATTTATTCTGATTGTATTATAGAATATCTAGGTTCCTAAATATGAATACCTATTGATTTAAACATGAAATACGAGAAGAATAAGTTTTAGATAGAAATTTGAAATTCTTCATATCTCGTCTTCAAATCAGTATCCTTGCAAATATATGTTTGGGAACCTAAATATTCTGTAATACGATCGGAATAAATACACACTACCTTAAGAAGATGTTTGATTTACAAATTATTATTTTGGTATTTCGTTTGTATGAACTACGCATGCTCCGGGGGCCTCTAAAATAGGTAAAAATACGACGGAAGACAAGAAAAATAAATTGGTTAGATTGATTTTGAATAGCCCTTTGCCTTACTTCATACTCGACTGAAAAGAGCCGTGGTTGTTTACAAGTAAAATATGCCTATTTATCTCTTCAAGTTTATGAATCGCAATACAGATTTTCAGCAATTTGACACAAAAGCTTCTGTCTTATCGGTTTTTAACAGGATGGAATGTGGTATGCTCCAGGGTGATAGCTTAAGCCCATTGTGGTTTTGGTTATTAAACAGATATTGAAGTTTAAAAAGTTTTTCAAGTATGGCTATGAATTCAAAGAAGGGCCACCCATACACGTGAGAACACAACGTGTGAAGAATTTGATGATACTTATTAAAGATGAGGCAATGCAAAAAGACGTATATAGAACTAGTGTGAGACAAGTATTTGATAAAAAATAAACAGTCGAGAAAAAGTAAACATTATGAGGATGTTACTAATTCCTCGATGAATTAGTACCATACAAATAAATACTTTGGAATGTCCTAAGTGTTGGATTACGCCGTGGTAGTAAAATAATCAATGATCGATCTAGTAAATATTCCATTTTATATCATCAATTGTTACATTGTAGGCTGAATTTGACTGCCATAATTCTTGGTTTTAGATATTTTTTGGTTTTCTCATTTTGTTTATTATAAGTATTTACTAATGTTCTAATTGATCCTACATCTTCAACCTTCGTCCCAACCCTTGATGATCTATTCTATTCTTTATATATTCTTAATGAATTCATCATATTGATGGATCGGTTAGATATGTCGTTTTCGATAAATCACACAAACGGGCAACCCTTGCATTGGATGTGGATATTAGGATACCATTTTGAAAAAGTTCAAAAAAAGAGTCAGATTTTCCACCATTAGGACGGATATTTTAGTATCATAATCAGCACAATCGTACACAGGCTAATAAGTCTCATAATCATATGATAAAAAATGATAAGTTGGAAACGGTGGATGGATTGTGTTAAAGATGAAATGGCTAAAAAGGGAGAGAGATTGTGATGATCCTCTGAGATGACGGATAATTGAGATGTATGACCAAACATAAATTTGGATAAGGGCAGGAGGATGATGATGATAATGACGAAGCGATAGTGCATTTTACAACGTTGTTTGACGTCACTATTTCTTATGATGAGTTTCGTGAAGATTGACACACATTCACTCTCGAAATCATCAGCATGGGGAATATGGATTCAACAATGACTAGTCTCAATAGTCCTGTGATAGCAAGGAACTTACACTACTATCAGAAACTTTAATTAATCCTGATCACTGACTGTCACAAAAACAGTAGTTTTGGGATTGGGATGCATACTTTATCAAAACTTAAATTGTAAGAGAAGGTCAGAATTTTCGCGAGAAAAGCGAGCGAAGCAATCTTAACGTATACTGCAACCGACAAGTGTTCGGAGAACAAAGCAACGCCTTGCACATAGACATTACTTCACTTAGCTAAGTTTTAACTCAAATTATAGAATCCTTTAAATCCTTTTTTTCATCTGGAAATGTGTCCAATGATAGAATGATCCTCCAAAAACGTCCTCACCATCCAATATTAAGCGTCAAAAATGTTGAACAAAAACTCACTTTCGGATGCACATAATTACCTACCCAAGATATTGTCAAAAACTGTTTTTGAATAAGATATATCAAGTATAATCAATACCTGTACGTCAGTCTGCTTCACCCGTTTGGTATGAAATGGTGTTCGTTCAACAGACTCGGTAGTCTTTATAAAATATCTGCCATTGTGTCATGAGTCTCACGACGCTTGTAAACATACTCATGTTGATATTCTCATCGAGAAGTATAGGATGTTGGTTCTGATAATAGAACAACCAGAGTAGAACAATCTGTTAACCAGGATTATTAAGGGGTGATATGTTACCCAACCCAATCCGGTAAGGGTGAATCTGTGGGTTGTGCAGATCAGTTTGGCAATCACTCCATGTAAAATACTGGTATTCAGCTAGCTAGTAGTTGGAGCTACATTGTCCATGAGCCTTTTCCCAAGTTCGGCCACATCATCTGTTTTCCCGTCCTTGGCATCCATGCCAAGCCCTTAGCTGCCTTCCTCCATTCTTTGACAAGGATAAAGAATAGTCTTCCGTCCCATCCCACATCCTAGACTTCAAGGTCTTCAAAAATTAGAGTTGTGATATCTTTTTTTTATTTCGCCTCTCAAACTTATTGCACCAGCTTATCTCTCCACCACACTTCGTTGACAGGCAGAGAACGCTCAGGCATGAAGTCTTCGTTTGTACCTACCTTTTTAATTTGAAAAAAGTTTAATAAATAAATAATTCATTAAAATTAAAACAAGCTGTACATATTACTTCTAGTCGAATAGTGATGTAATTTGTGTAATTACAATTGAAGGATCACAGCATTCATTAGAAAAAAAAAACACAAATCGACGACGGCTAGAAAATTTGGCATTAGTTTAGAGTCCTTTGTAAGGACCAGTCTTTGTGAGGAGATTTGGAAGGTAATTTAAGGTATGTGAAATGTTGTATTTCAAGTGTCTAAGAACCTGCCATTCCATTCTAAAATGCACGTTGTTCTGGTATTAGGCTTTTTACTTTGGCAGAAGGATAAGTCTTTATCACCCAACTGGGCAATGCTGGCAGTCTTTTGGGCACGCTTCCATTTCTCTGCGATGCGGAGCATACTGAGAAGCCATCATCTTCATAATTTCAAATTAGAATTTCATTTATTTATACCATTTGAGTTCCGCAGGGAAAGGCCTTCCCTCCCTCAACAGGTGCCTATCTATTGCAGTTTGGGATCTATATTATAATATTAAATTGCTTTTTCTTCTATTTGTTCATACCATTTATGAGATCTTTGGTCCTTACTAAGGATCTCATCCATTGGTTTGTAGGTTTCTTTTGAGTATTCTCATAGATGATTCATCATTATGACTTTCCTGTCCAAATGCCAATTTCTTTTGGATTTGGTAGTACTTACCTAATTTTCTTCCTTACGTCTCAGCCGTCATCTTATTGTTCGCTAGCCATATCTTTCACACAATCTGTTCATTTTCCTTTGGTATACGTGATGTCAGTTTGTTATTATTAGACTGAACGCTGATGTTTTAAGATTCCTTAAGATGGCATTTGTTAGCCGTCGTCACACAAAATAAAATTGAGTGAAATATACTTACTTGCTTTGCTTTGCTGTTGTTCTATTGACCAAGCATCTTGCATCTCAAAGGTAAAAATGAATCAGCTGCTTGTGTGTCGAAACGTAAACGTTGAACCCTTATAGGATCACTGGTGTGTCTCTCTGTCTGTCCGTCTGTCACAGCCAATTTGCTCAGAATCTAATAGACCGATTAAGTTGAAATTTGGTACACATGAATTTTTGTGACTGAAACGCGGAAGTGTAACGTAAATAAATTAATTTTGAATATGGGGGTCACTTTTAAGGGGCAAATAAGAAAATTTAAAAAAAAAGTGTTGCAAACTGTACCGTATGACATATCAAATAAAAGGGCTTACTGTGAGGGTCTTAAATAGATTTTTATTATAATATTATAATAAATTGTTTTAAGTATTTAAATGTTATAATAATTTCGTGTAATTTCTTAAAGAACTTTAAGTTCTTTAAGAAATTACACGATAATTGACCATACCCCCATCTCCGAAACTACCGAGGCAAAAAATTTGAAAAAAGAAAATCAGAAAATAGTTCTATACTTAAAAATTACAGGAAATTTTAAAATAAGTCTATGGTCTTAAAGTAACATGGTAAATCTCTCAATATTGTGCGTACAAACATGTTTTGCTACTACAATGCTAAGTTTGATCTTGGGATAAATTCATCCCAACTGCGGAACCCTTCATTGTGTGTGGTCCGACACGCACTTGGCCGGTTTTTGAAGAGATTAAATTAAAGTAAAGACGAATTTGTTACATCGTTTAAATACATAGCACAAGATATCAGCAGCGGAATTTTAATGAAGATTCGTTACTTTAGAATCAGAATCAAATACAAACTATACGTATATATTTAGGGTATAATACAATAAAAAAAACTACTTAAAAAATCAACAACATCGATTTAATAAAACAATAATTAATTATTCGTATTCACAGTCACTATACTTATAAATAATACCGTTGGTCGATATATAGAAACTCTCTTCATCAAATGTAATACCAGAGGGAACATAATCTAAATCCATAAGTTTTGTTGGAATAATATTATCAGGCTTCAACATATAGAGGCCATCATTCGTAGCTAATATGACTCTAGATGAATTATCGACGGCAATAGCTCTAGCAGAATTCTTCGGGATACCAACAAATTCTACAGGTTCTTGGAAACCTCTAAGCATTACTTTAACATACTTGGAATCGCATTCATAGTAAATATTGTCTTTATCGTCAACAGCAAGAATAAAAGCACAAGGGACATTATCAACTTTTCTCTTCTCGTTTCTCTGTATGTCAATCACAAATACTTCGTTTTCTGGGAAAAATACAGCATACAATTCATTACTATTACGAGGCTTAAACAGTTGTACAATATCTTCATCTTTCATACTTAAGAACTGAGCTTTGTTACTAGCATTTAGGAAATGTAACCCATCATCACTTGCTATGTATACTTTTTGGTTTTTAACATCAACTGCAGCCGCTTGCCCATTTACATTATCGATTTTGATTGGTTGATTTTCTCTTAAGAAATATTGCTCCATCTTAGTTTGAACGTTATCGTTCTGTAGACTTTCCAGGTCTATCAGAGTGAAGTGTAAGTCTTTATTAATCGGGTTAAAGACTAAATTCGTGGGTAATCCTTTAATTGTAAGGATCGCTGATCTGTCGTAAGCCGTTCCATCGTAAAGGTAAGAACAGTTTTCTTTCTCCGTGTAAACTGATCCTATTACCATCAGGAATAGTAGTGGCAGCATTTTGGTCTGTAAGTTAGAGAAGATGGAGTTTAGTTTTCATTAGGTTATGATTATTTTTACCCGACTCCGCGACTGGCTGTAATGTGTTTATCAGCCTATATATGTAGGTATGTATGTTTGTTCCTTTGTGGCACTCTAGAGACTAAAACGCGTGAGTTGATTTTTATGATTGTTATGTCAATCGATTTATCTAAATTTTGTGATTGTTACTAAAGACATGACAGTAATCAAACTTTAATATGGCGACAACCAGACGCCATATTGTGAAAAAAAAAAATTAAATGAAAGTCGACTAACTATATCAAGTGGCGCATAAAGGTTGAAAAGGTCTTTAAATATCATTATTAGGTTTCTCTAATCATTTTTTATTTTGAATGACCGTTTAGGATCTATAACGATTTAAAGTTGGTTAGCAACCATTCTCATTCAAATTTTAAAACTTATAATAAAGCTGTGATAAGGTTCTTATATAATCGTATAGCAGGTCTTATTAACGTTAAAAATAATCAAGTGACAAGCCCAGAATTTTACTGCTTTGATAGATAATTTTAACGACCTAACTAAAAGATTGAGAGAATGAAAGTAATCCTACATATAAAGTGTGAAATAAAAAAGGTAAATTTAAAAAATCTAAAACCCGACTGCGTAAAACTGAACTTTAAAATATGTAGATGGAAGGAAATAAGATGATATAATCTCATGCCGTTGTTGGAGCCATCTTCTTAACAATAAAGACCTATTGCCTCCGACTGCATGAGATTATGTCATCTTTTTTACGCTGTCGGGCTTTTGATTTTTGAAATCTACTTTTTTTTGCGTCTGCTGGTTTAAAAGGGTGAATGGCATAAAATGGTGATACTAGCTAGATAAGACATAATACATATTATGTTCAATTAATGTTAATGCAGTTAGTAGCAGTAGTTCTTTAGCCCAACAATTTTAGCAATCTGTTTTGTTAACTTTTGGATATTCCCCCCTTTTTGCACCATGTACCTATGTCATACTTAGTTTTTTTTAATTTTTAATTTCGATATTTTTTAACGATCTATACCTAAACTTTTCAAAACTTCTGTTTTTATTGTTCTAGTTTACTTCAAATGTGTAGTGTTTATTGATAGAGCAATTTCTGTTTAAGCTATTGAAAAACAAAAAAAGAAACTAGGTATGCCATAGGCTTCTCTTCCGTTCACATATTGTACCCTATTTTTTTCAAGACACTAAAAAATATCATCCAGTATATTGCTAAAGCCCGTTGGCCTGAAATTAAGTCGGACCAAAATTATATTGGTTTTGTAATTTTGGCGGTCTCTCCAGTCCTGTGTCTCGCCGGAACGCCCTTGCCGATCGGCAAGTTTGAAAGTGGCGCCAGTGACAGAAAAGTTTAAAGGAAATCGTTTGGCTTTGTATAGGTATGTGATGAGGAAAGAGGAAATGCATGTGACTAAAAGAGCGATGAATAGTTGATGGATGGAGAGGGAGAGTACGCCAAAGAAAAGATGGATGGATTATGTGAGGAATGATATGAAAGAGAAGGGAGTAAATGATAGCGTGACGGTTGACAGGGGAGAATGGAAAGAGAAAACGTGTGGTGCCGACCCCACCTAACATGGGATAAAGGTAGGAAGATGATGATTGCTAAAGCCCAACAGGTCGTTTAAAAAGTCGACTGCAAATTTCTAAAGAACGAAAGGGATAGAAAACCCTTTCGTAACGAGCTATCTACAATATTATGCTATTTGACAGGCCAGATGGCGTGGTTGGTTAAAATACCACCTCCCACGATTCCCATCCAGGACTAACATTTGTGTGCATGAACATGTCTGCTTGTCCTGAGTCTGGGTGTCATTATCTATATAAGTATGTATTTACAAAAAAAGTAGTGTAAGTATGTAGGTAATATATCAGTTATCTGGTTTCCATAGTACAAGCTCTGCTTAGTTTGGGATCAGATGACCGTGTGTGAACAATGTCCTAGGATATTTATTTATTTATAATCTTGTGGATCTGTTTATATTACAATAATAAAATTATAGTAATTACGTAAAATGAAATAACATGCTTAAAAAGATATCATTACAAAGATAAATTTCGGGTCACAAGCCTATAATGCCAATTATAAACAATGTACATGTCAGAAAAATCGAAAACAAATCTTGGTGTTGTTTTATAACTATTGAAAAAACTAAAACAAAACCTGGCTAGAGAAGAGAACATTGATGAAAAATAAACTAAAATCAGTTTATGATTCTTGAGTTATAGATACACTAACAGACAGATAGCCTGACATGAATACAATGCGTTTTAAAATATACGTATTATGTAAGGTTATGTGGAAAGATACGTCCTTACAGGCAGTTATTGGAAGTAAAATCATGGTGCATATTGTCGATTTTTATAGAGAAGAACCAGCAAGAAACTTAATAGTTAGCTTTGAAAATAATGTTCACTACAGTTAATAAGTGTGCCTAGCCTTTATCCGACTATGTTGGGGTCGGCTTCCAGTCTAACCGAATGCAGCTTAATACCAGTATTTTACATAAAGCAACTGCCTATCTGACGTCCACAACCCAGTTACTTGCTTGTCAGACTTTGTGGCTTCTGACCCGTAACGACTGTCAAAGAGATCTTTTACGAATGATAGCTGAACCAACGGCTTAACTTGGGTCTCTATATTTATGTAATGAATGGTCACCCATCCACGAACCGACCGCGGCAAGCGTTGTTTAACCTTCGATCGACCCTTGCGGTCGTTTTTTTTTAGCCACGAGAGCGCCACCCGCCCACAATGTAGACTACAGTGTTGTAAGACAATAAGTTGTCAGGGTATGGGCCTGTGATGCGGAGGAATATGGATCATGCTGTAAGTAAAGTTTAAAGTACCTATCAATGGAGTAGGGGCACATATTAATACAGATGGGACACTCCGCAAAATCATTTAAATGAAAAGCGACTCTTGCGACGACACAATAAAGTGCTATTCAGGTCGCACAACGCTTATTACCTCAGTTATATTCACCTACAATTTGCCTTTCTTTCTAACGCGTAACTCTTATACCTTCTGACCGCGGCAGTCCTACTGAATTGGCCCAGTGAGATAGGCCCGCCGCGGTCTTGTAGCTTCATACCTAAACTGCGGAGTGTCCCATCTGTATTAATCTGTGCTAGGGGTAGATCTTCAGAAACTATAGATGGATTGTGTGTAAGATGATTTGGCTAGAAATGGAGTGCCTACTGAGATGACGGTGGATAGAGATTTAGGCAAGAACGTGCTGCGCCGACTTCACATAAATTGGGATGAGGGCAGGAAGATTACCAGCGCCATCTAGTTTGACCAAAATATTTAAGAGTAAAAGTGTCTTAAAATATCTACTTACAGAAATAAACTCATAACAAACAATAAAGATTTGTCAATGTAGAGCAAAATGAATGAACAAAAAAACAAAAATATACGCCTCGACTTGAGAACTTCCTCCTTCTTTTCGTTGGTTAAAAAGCCTCTAAGTTGAAGTGAGACTGGGCAGCATACGGCTGCTGTAGACCCAAAGAGCTGTGGGCCAATATAACCTCTACGTGGAGCCCTGACATAGCCAAAAGGCGTTGCGGGAACCCCGCCGAAGATGGCGGGACGAACTAGTCAAAATAAATTACCAGTGATCCTCTTTAGCCCTGGATCGCAAGAGCTGGAAGTCTTGGGGAGCGGCCTTTGCCCAGCAATGGGATGATGCAGGCTACAGTAACAATGTATAGCCTAGTATGAACACCAAGACAAACTATTGTCCCTGTTCTAGGCGCAGTATGTCTTCTTTATACATAAAAAGGCCTCCAAAAGTTGACATTTTTCCACTTGAGTAATGTCACATTATGATCTAATTTTTTATGATAAGTAATTATAAAGACAGTTGGATTAGTTAGTAAAAACGTTATAGTGTAACGTACAGTACAAATATTTGAAACAATAATTTTAAATCATAATAATCACAGCCATTTCACAGCTGAAGTGGAACAATCTCAACTAACTTGTAGAGGGCACTGTAAATACATCTCTATCAGCCGTCGTGTCAGTAATCATTCCCTATCTAGCCACAATATCATCTTTCACAAAACAAGACCAGCTATTGAACGTTTAAACTACCAATCAGCGAAATCCTTCATTCAATAATCAAGATATCACAGAGATCACTTACCTACTCTTAAACTAACTTCACAACTGGCTTCTAAGGAATCAAATCAGTAACTGTCTTGTCTATACATAAGTTTGTTTATATCAACTTGTGTCTTTATCAATGCCCTACACTTGAGGTTGAATGCACCTATATCAAAATCGGGCCAGCAGAGGAATAATATTTGTATGCGAAAATGGTTACGGATTTAAATAGGGTATCTTATTACTTCCTGTTGTGAGTATACCTAAGATTAGACGGACAAAAGATGGACTGTAATAATATGTTGTAACATCACACCTGGATCTCACAGAAGGGTAGGCAGAGATGTGTAGACACCCACATAACCACTTATTTCGGTAGCCAAGTTACCACACTTCGCGATGAATGCTAACGCGTGCCCGTGTTCCCGCCACAAGCGGCAGAAGAGGACACCGTGGAGTTTTAGTGGGTTGGAGTCCCACATAACTGCACTATCTCCCCGTGGTAGTGCAGTATGCATGAGCATTTCTCCTCAGGTAAAAAAAAGGGTGTTACCACACCGAATGTTCGAAAGTCGATCGATCGACCAAAGAACATCGCTTAATCAATTATTCTTAATTAGTAAACAATCACAATCAATTAAAAACACTTTTGTGACAATCACACACTTTAAATCAAACGAGCCTTTATGTTTAATAACAGCTCCGAATCAAGCATTTAAACACATTAATTTTCTCATTCCACGTATGTTTACAAAAAACAAAATACACTTTACATAAACTTAATGTAACTTCTTTACTTTCTCATCACTATATAAAACATTTCACAGAATTAACCAGCCGTCGCTCGCCCGTCAATAATTTTCGTGCGTTCAATTGTTTTATTACATACATGTAATACCTAGAACCTATCATAATATCCACATGGCACTTTGTTATATCGCACTTTTCGATGGCATTACAATTCCTATTATAACTCTATAGTTACGATGTATAGTAACGCTATAGTAACGCCATGTTTGCAGTACATTGATTGAAAGTCGTTCCATCCCATACGATTTCCATTATCAATAGAATGGTCACACATTGTTGGAAGCAAATGAAAAGCGTGCTTAGATCTTCGATGCAGTAGCTATGACCAAACTACATAAAAAGATTCGATTGGACTGTAAATAAAATACAGCATGCCTAGCTGTTATTTGACGTAAGCAGTGATGTAAGATTGTGGCTACTGCTATTCTTGAAATCCCGGGTTCGTTCCAGGTTCACACCAAATAGCTATTGGGTTTTCTGACAAGGAATTTCTAATAGCCTTAAGGTGGTTTTACAACGGCGAGGCGAGCCGTGGATGGGGTGGGCGAGAATTGAAATCGCGCTTTACATCGAAAGATATCCACTGCGCAGTCTTGCGATGGCCAGCGCTGCCTCGCGCTATCACGCCCGGCCAGCCGTGTCTCACGCACCTACTACGTTTTATCTCGCGATGGTCGGAGCGAGCTGGCGCGTGCCAGCGCGAGCCAGCGCTTGACCGCGCGGGTCCTCGATGACCGTTGCGAGATTTGTATATCCGTTTTACAAAGTAAATAAATACTCTATACCTACAGAAATAAAGTACAATATTGTACTAAAATATTTCAATTGTCGTCTCGCACATCCTCGCGCATCTAGACCTTTTACACCAAATCAGGGCAGGGCGTGTATAGAACTTTTGCCATACAAATTTCAATTCTCGCCCATCCCATCCACGGTCTGCCTCGCCGGTGTAAAACCACCTTTAAGTTAGGAATTGGTGGCGTGCCACCCCCTCGAAGAGCACGAAGCCGTTGGTTCTGTGCCTGATCTCTATTCGTGTCAGATTGCCGTCCTATGGACTGTAAAAGTGAGGGAACAGAGGATGCATCTGTGGTCGCGTACTGCGCAAGTGCACACATGTATAGTATAATATCACGCCACACGTCATGCAGCTATGGTTGCGGAAGAATGAGGAACAGGGCATTAGAATGAATATGAATGCGGATGTCTATATGAGTAGGTGAAGATCAATGAAACGTTGAATGGATTGAGTGAAAGATGATATCGAGGGTTCACGGGCTAATTGTATTAAGCGACATTTTTGTAACTTTACAGGAGAGCTTTTCAAAGTTTCATTATTTGGAAAAGACAACACTGTAAAAAAAGTATCAATATTTTTTTACGAAAAAGTGGCCTATCGACGGTTAAGATTCAATAGTGTCTCTCTCAGTTTTTTACGGTTTTCACTTTTTAATGCACGTAGATTGTAACTCAATATGATTATAACTCAATATCGGCCAGGATGTCGCTTAATACAAATAGCCCGTGAACCCTCGATATGACTACTCAGATGAAGTTTAGTAAAGAAGAATACGTGAACGCCGACTTCAAATTGGGATAAGGACAGGAAGAATGGAGCATGATGACATGATGTTACGCCTTGCGATAACACAGATCATATCCTGTTAATATACTTAGACTTTCGGAATCTGACTATCGATTATGACTGTAGTTACCAAGAAGTAAATCACTAGTAACTTATACCGCTAAATAATTATTTTTAAACTGTCACTTGTTTTAGAAAAACCTAAAAGTTTGCACAGATTATAAAGTCACAACCAAACTGTCACTGAATAAATAATTAATCAACACACACAAATTCACTGCAATAAATTATAATAAGTAAAATAATAATTACCAAACTATAAGACTTTTACTATTTGTAATTATTTTTTTTCTTTCTTTATTTTCTTTTGTATGTCTGTTTGTTTGTTTGTGTTGTATTAGTAAATGTTTATTATTCGTGTGTTTACTGCTATATATCTAGTTACGGAAGGAAGCATGGTGTTGGTTTCCACTATACAAAATTTATGTAAATATTGTACAATCATGATAACTGACGGATACCTGTGTATACTTGATCGCAGGTTGTTCATATTCGTAAGTTTTACTTAAAAATTATTACTATAATTTAAATACGGTCTATGGATGAAAATACTTCTAGGAAACAATAAAATAATTCTCATGACATCTTAATCAATCTGTCTAGCCTTTTCCCATGTTGGGGTTGGCTTCCAGTCTAGCCGGATCCAGCTGAATACCAGTATTTTACATGGAGCGACTGCCTATCTGACCTCCACAACCCAGTTATTACGTAATACGATACCCCTTGGTATGACTGGTTGTCAGACTTGCGGGCTTCTGACGACCCGTAACGACTGCCAAAGATCCACGAATGACAGCCGGGACCAACGGCTTAACGTGCTTTCCGAGGCACGGAGGAGTCTCGGTATGTAAAGATGGTCACCCATCTACGGACCTGGCAAGCGTAGCTTATCCTGATGGATCGACCCGTGCGGCTGTTATTACTTAGCCACGAGCTCCTGATGACATCTATAAACTACCTAGATATTATTTTATACAAGCAATGACACAAAACAGAGTTTAACTAAGCATCATTCGTCTTTACAAAACAGAGTTTAACTAAGCGTTATTCGTCTTTACAAAACACAGTTTAACTAAGCGACATTCGTCTTTTATTGTTTTGGCTTTGTAGAGCTCATCACTCATGTTTACTTTTTCGGAATCGGATTCGATGAAGAAACTTTTGAGTAAGATAGATGTTATTAAAGTAATTGATGGATACTGTGAAAGATGATATGGCTAGAAAGACTGATTCGAGATGTAAATTGAAGAAATACTACGGCTACGCCGGCCGCAAATAATTCGGGATATGGGAAGGGTAAGGTGATAATATTTAATAATGGTTTATTAAAGGTTCCTTAACCTTATATTATACTGGCTGACATTTTATCACTCACGACGTAATATAAATCCCTTTTTTTAATCAATAAAAAAGGTAGTTCATCTTTTGGTTTTAGGCCGGAGTTCGGCTGAAGCTAGGGCGTTAGCCGGGGTATGAGATTTCCTCCGAATATTGTATCATTTCAACTAATAAATTATATATTACGTTACTGCGTCTCTATCTAATATTTAATAGCATAGCTACCCCCCAGTGGAGTCAGAACTTCCACATACGTGGAGTCTGAACTCCCACATATGGTGGAAGCGCGGACTTACATGTTTAGTTGAGCAGTTCCATATGAGAGAGGTCATCCGGGAAAGTAATACAACCACGCCTATTTCTGGTATTAAAAAAAATACACCAACAAAGTATAACAATGCACACGCACACAATTTTCTTCCACGCACCGCCGAGTAATCGCGTGCATTCGTTGTATAACTAAACGCAAGCAAGCCGAGGGAACTGAGTACGTAACATGTGTGCCAGGGTCGGCAAAGGTCTGCTGAATTCCACAGAAAACTCCAAATCAGGAGTATGTTAAGTATTTCGGTCTTGGATGACCAAGACCGAAATCATATATGCATAAGAATATATGCATATATGCATAGTTCTAGTTTTATCGACGGTTCTGCTTGCGTTGTTAGGTTCATCACAGCTGTGATCTTTATATCGTGTTACCAAGTAACTGGATCGTGGAGGTTAGATAGGCAGTTGCACCATGAAAAATACTGCTATTCAGCTGTATACAGTCAGGCTGGATGTCAACCCTGACATAGTAGGGGAAAGGCTACGCAGATGATGATGATGATAGTGTGATATTTATGCTCTCGGAACTAGTATTTATGATGTAATTTTTAAATAGAGCAGCTATTATTACTGTAGATATCTTCGCTGATAGGTTTCACGTTATATGGACTCTTTGAAAATCAAAATAAAAAGTCACATATTCAAACTAGGCTGAGAATCAGAACTTTTCGAACGTCAAAATTACATAAGACAATCCCGCAAAACGCCCGCCCTTCACCACTTCCTAGTGCTTTAGCTGGGGAGAAGAAGTGGCGCAACAAACCCCCCAGCAGCACAGCTATCTGTTCAGTTAAAAAATTTGATTGTATACAATAGTACCTACGCAAAATAATTTAGGTATATTACACAACACAAAACATTGAAGTAAATTAAATTATTTGCCATTAGTCAGCTAGCACACGCCAATACACTAAACAAATTGAGAACTTTATACTTAAATAAAAGCCTCCAGTTATAAAGGGCGTGCCCACTTAAATATAGCTATGTATATGTAGCCGTAACTCAAAGTCACAAAAGATAAACTAGGACAATCGAAGTAAAAAGCTTTGTTACTGTTAGGTATTATCCTACTTAATAATAGGTTGGGGAAAAAGTTTCTTCGCATTTTTTAAGAAAATTCAATAAATTTTTTAATATAATTTATTTACATTTAACTAAAGTATGAAGGTACCATTTTGTTCGATAACTTTTTGCCATCTTGTAGGTAGGGACATGATCCCATTGCTATAGAAATTTTGGGACTTCTGGTCAAAATACCGCGACAAGTGGTTTTGGCAGTCCTCTCGTGATGTTAACCTGACACTGCCTAAAGAATTCTGAAGAGACCGAAACAGGTGGAAATCTGAAGGTGCAAGGTCAGGACTATACGGCGGATGCATTAACACCTCCCAGCCAAACTCTCTTAATTTTTGCTGAGTGGCTAAAGATGTGTGAGGTCTAGCGTTATCATGATGAAAAACCACACCCCTTCTGTTGATTAATTCCGGCCGCTTTCTCTCAACTTCTTGCTTTAATCTCATCAGTTGTTCTCAGTAGAGTTCAGAATCGATAGTCCTGCCTGGTGGTAACAGCTCATAATGAATAATGCCCTTCCAATCCCACCACACACACAGCATCACCTTGTTGCGAGTTAACCCGGGTTTCGCCACAGTCTGTGAAGCCTGACCGGCCTTTGACCAGACCTTTTTCGCACGTTCTTGTCATACGTGATCCACTTTTCATCACCAGTTATCAGCTTCTCCAAAAATGGTTCAGTTTCATTACGTCGTAATAAAGAATCACAAATGAGTACACGGTTCATTAGGTTTCTTTCAGTGAGCTCGTGAGGTACCCAAATGTCGAGCTTTTTTGTGTACCCAGTTTTTTTCAAATGCGCCAAAACTGTTTTGTGGTCAATTTCCAGTTCCTCAGCTACGTCGTAACTACTGATATGCCGATCTTGCTCCACTTTTTCAAAAATAGCATCCATTTTATCCGTAATAGAGCGACCAGAGCGACGTGCATCTTTGACATCAAAATTTCCGGATTGAAAACGCTTAAACCAAATTTGTGCTACTCTCACAGACACTACACTAGGTCCATAAACATCGTAAATTTTTTTCGCGGCTTGCGTTGCATTTTTACCTTTTTTGTAGTAAAATTTTAAAATGTATCGAATTTCTTCATTAGATTCACTCATCTTGACGTTACGAAAAACAACTGAAAATCACATATTTTCCTAATTTGAATTTGGAATGATGTTCTTTAAAATTTAAACTTTCAATGATACCAATACCAGCCAGATACAAATAGTATAGCCAAAGAGATTTTATGACAAGTTCATACATACTATAATGCGAAAAGACTTTTTCCCCAACCTAATATTATAAATGTGAAAGTTTGTATGTTTGGATGTTTGTTACTCAATCGCGCAAAAACGGCTGAACGGATTTGGATGAAATTTGGTATACAGATAGTTTATAACCTGGATTAAGACATATAATACTTTTCATCCCGGTAGAAGGTTCCCGTGGGATATTTTCCGACATACACGCGGGCGAAGCCTCGGGCAAAAGCTAGTTTATTACTATTTACTTAGCCTTACTTAGCCTCATGCCTGGTATCCCGGAAATGGAAAGCAGAGGCTGTATATAATGCACGTAGATTTCTCCAGTCATGTTTAAGTCCCATATAAGTAATAGCTACATATTACTAAAAAATCCTTGCGTGTTACTATGGTTTTATCCTGCTCATATTATAAATGTGAATGTTTGTGAAGTTTGTTACTAAATCACGCCAGAGCCGCTGAACGGATCTGGATGAAATTTAGCGCAAATATAGATTATAGTCTGAAATAGCACATAGGATACTTTTAATCCCGGATAAATGTACGGTTCCCGTGGGATAATTTCTGCTGGCAAAAGCAAGTAACTAATAAGAAAAGCTCACCGTAACATTGTGACGTTAAATTTTAGATTTAAAAACATTAACAATGAACTGTCACATTTGAGAGTAACCCCATTGGTTAGTAGTATGAATTATTTTTAAGGCTAGTTTGGATTTTAAGGGAAACTACTGATGCTAATTTGTTATCCTAATAAAAACTGGAACTGAGCAAACTTTTTTATTTACAGAATCATCAAACATGCGGTCATCAATTTATATAATATCGTTCTTAATAACATTATGTGCGACGATGAAATACGTGAAAGAACGGCCAAAGGCCGCAACAATGTTTAGAGATGAGCAGATTATCTTCGCATCTGCTTTCAATATCACAACACTATTGGTACCAGCAGACGGCCAGAAGTACCTTCAAGCAGAATCTTCTGACATACCATCAATCTTCTTTACTGTGTCAGATCCAAAGTCAAAAGGAGGCAGCTGTATCTACGTTCTAGAAGGCTTCGTAGCATTCGAAGTCTTAGAAGGAGGGAGAGACTCAACAGCAGACTACAGTTTTGAGAGAGCTATATACTTTGGTGGAAAAGACGGCCTGTATAAATATCATCCTGATACTCTCTCAGCTAAAAAATTTGGTCCTTTTAGAGACGATATCATCCAACTACAAAAAGCTAATGGTTCCGACACTATTTACATACTAAATAGTGAACATAAATTGTACAAAATAGAAAACAATGGTACTGTTAAAACCAGGATAAAAAGCATATGTTGTGCCTTACAATTTGTACTAGATACGTCTAATAACATATACTATGTTGCATGTGGGGATCATATGCCCCATATTATCCAGTCAGATGGTAATGTACTAAGTTTGACAGCGAGTGTCATAGAAGATTTTAAAGATATAAAACTTTTAAGACCTGCATTCATTATGGAGAATTGTATACCATTCTTTGGTGATGGAGTGTTGTATATTTTATATTCAAACGGGACTTATGAGAAGAAAGATTTGATAATAAAAGAAAGACCGACAGCTTTTAGTGTAGATGCTGCCTTATACTTAGTAGCCTCATTGAATGGGAAAATATATGAATTTAATGTTATGGAAGTTCTAATTAGGTCAATGTTTGGTGTCGTGACTGAATGGCCGAAAGATGTGACCAAAATTATCATGTCGATTCTTGATAATGCCAAAGAATCTTTATTTGGGTTTACAATTTTAACGTAGTAGATCTTAATCTAGTTTACTTTTAAAGCTTTAATCCTCGTTCAGACAGAACGTTACTGTATTCGGCAAAGTATTGGAATCAGTACTCTATAAAAAAAAAATTAAACTGCGATAGTGGTTCGCGGAAGAGCAGCACGGATTCCTTTCGAACCGCTCAACCACGTCTAATCTACTGAACATTAAGTACTAAACTCAAAGCTAAAAATATTAACGACAAAAAGCAGATCGATGTAGCCTATTTTGACTTCCAGAAAGCCTTTGACCGGGTCGACAACGACATACTTCTAAGTAAACTGGTACTGGCAGGTTTCTCTGTGACATCTCTGAAATTCTTTGCGAACTATCTGCGCGACCGCAAGCAATTTGTAACATACAAAAATGCCAATTCGGAGCGCTACTCGGTCACTTCTGGCATAGGGCAGGGCACTAACCTCGGGCTCCTACTTTATCTAATAGTAGTTAACAATCTTCCCACATATGTAAAACACTCCTCAGTCTTAATGTATGCTGATGATGTCAAAGTTGCTCTTCCAGTTGCTAACTCTAGCGATACGGCCGCACTTCAACTCGACACCGACAACATTCACATTCACCTCAACCTAAACATCAGTAAGTGCGCGGTCATGACCTACTCAAAAGCTACACAACCTATACACAACGTCTACACTATGAACAATGAGCCCCTGAAACGCGTTTCAACCGTACGCGATCTGGGTACTCACTTTGATCCACACCTTACATTTAACCAGCACATAATACAGACCTGCAACAAATCCCGAAAAACTTGTCTTGCGCCAGGTCAAACTATTCAATAATCGTCAAGCCATAACCATACTGTACAACTCCTTTATCCGCAGTTTGCTAGAGACTAACAGTTCAATCTGGAAACCCCATGAAAAAGTGTATACACTGGTCATCGAAAAGGTTCAGAAGTCTTTTGTCCGCTACCTCTACTTAAAACTTTATGGATATTACCCCCACATGTACCCAACACCATTTGTGCTAGGTATGGTGGGATACCAAAGTTTAGAAGTAAGGAGAAATCTTAGTCTGGTAAAATATTTCATCCGCCTAATTCGTGGTACCCACATCAATTCCTCCTTACTACAATACATCTCTTTTAACATCCCACTACCCATTAGTCACACACTTCGCCCTCGCCAACGACCCCTATTCTCAATACCTCAAACCAGTACCATAACCCTTAAGACCAGTCCATTGTACCTAGCCCTCACCCTTATTAACAACATTATGCTATATGACGAATCTTCAGAGCACTGCGAATCTCGCGAGCACTGAACTGAGATTCCTGAACACTGCTACTCGATACCTGGAGTCCATTACCACTTCCAGTACAATCTCCTTGGAATAAATAAATTAAATTGTGTATTTTGTTATTAATCATTTTATTCCAATTTTTTCCCATATCTGTATAATTTTGTCTAATTTTATCTAAATTTTCTTTTTCTAAATTTTACCTTTTACTAACTTTGTGTAATTTTATCTAATTTTATCTTATTTTGTTTAATTTCTCATCTTGTTTTGTTTAATGTATTTTAATATAATTTTATGATTGTGTATTACTAATAAGGACCTATAACTTGTATGTGTGGTGCAAACTGTAAATATAAGTTGGTTATTAATAAATTAATAAATAAATGCATAAAATAAACTATTTGGTTTGCGAATGAATTAGAATTAACCTTAAAAATTGTTATTGGAAAGTTCTCTCTCAATATCACCGTCATCTGCCGAGCCTTTTTCCAACTATGTTAGAGTCTAACCGGATGCAGCTGAATACCGTTATTTTATTATATTGAGGACAAAAAGGCTTGGGGTTGAGCTGCTCCAAATTTTCTTTTTCTCTTTTTTATTTTTGCATGCCGAATGTTGACATGAACATTTACTTTGTAAAGTATTATACTATTTTAATTATTGTGAATGTGAAGACTATGTGGGTCATTGTTTTTTTGTTTGTTTTATTTTTCTCTCAGTTATTTTTAATTATGGTTTGGCAATTTGAGTAATTTATGCGGCCTACCCAATTATCCTTTCTTTGGTATTGTTCGTCGAATCGTTGAGCTCCTTAAGTTCTGAGTTGAACTGCGCAATTACTGACAAATGCGTGTACTGACTAGACAGGTCCTCTCAATCTATGTGGTTCTTTCCTCAAAAGACCACTTCAGAAACCAATCTAGATGGTATTCACATGAACTGACCAAGATTATGTCTGGACTTTATAAGAGACTGTGACCTCTGAGTTTGTTTCGGCCTTTCTTCTCAGAGTAGTCAGATAGGAAACGCCGACCTCATCTAGTTAAAAAAAAAAACATGATTGACGTGTAAAAGTGTTTGTTTAAACCTACTTACAGAAATTAAATCATTTATCATTTATTATTACATGGAGCGACTCCACGACCCAGTTACTTGGTAACACGATACTCCTTAGTAAGACTGGCTGTCAAACTTCCGGTTTTCTACCGACTACCTGTAACGACTCCCGTAATGTGCTCTCTAATTACTAAGTATAATTTTAAGTGACGCCTCTGAGTGCCAAGTATAAAAAAACCGCTCCAAAATACCTAAAATTTTTAACATAGCAACACTTACTGCAAATGCAATCGTTGTAGACGCATTCCGTATTAATGGTACTTATTACAATTAAAATTATCAAAAGCTTCAACGTTCTAAATAATAACTACAACGATCTAAAGAATCTAGTGTTACAAGATTCTTTTGGCGCGTGGCCGAAACAGGAACTAACGCCGCCATCTTGTTTTGCCAATACAATGAGGAGCCACACTCAAAGCTGTGTGTAGATGTCGCTGTAGTCGACTGTACCCTGTTTACCTTTCGTAATAGTAGTGTGACTGCTATTTATGAGATTTGAAAGTGTAATTCGACTATAATATGTACGCGTTTATGACTGTGCCTCAACTAAAAGATGAGCTCCGTAAAAGGAACGGATCAACTGCAGACAAAAAGGCCGATTTTATTGACAGGAAAACACTTAAAATATTTAAGGTTATGATTGTTTATGAGCCTTTTTCTATAAGTCCCCATTGCCATTGTTGTCTGCGCTTACTTTCTTTAGGAAACAAATATATTCCTCTGTTTTTACAAGTTAACGCACTACATTGAGGCATTTTTGGACAAAATTACGGAAAATAGGAAAGCTAAACTTAGTAGATTGCAAAAATCCATACGATTTGACAGCTAATATATCAAAACAAGGTACAGTCTATCGTGATAAAAAGTTAGTTTTCCTCCCCATTTCAATTTCACAAAATGTTTATAAACAACGCCCCCCTGTCAATGTCAAATGGTGCCACTCTATATTGAACGTTGAATTGTGATAATTTATTTATATTGGATATATTTTTCTATTAATTGTTTAAAACATGTTGTTGTAAATATTGTAAATAATAAATTATTATATTCAAAAATGTTTGTCTTACATTACTTTATAATAAGATTAATGTGAGCATAATAATTAAATACTCATTATTTTTTTAACACTTTGTTTGTTTTAATTTACTACCAGTGAGCCCCATTGACACTATGTCTATGTAAAATTACTGGTCCGCTTAGACATATGTAGCTGCATCCGGTTAGGCTGGAAGGTGACTCCAATATATTTAGGAAAACGTGTTTAGACTGTCCAACATTTATTGTTGCTTCAACTACATGCTACAGGCAATTTAATCAGCACCGCAATTGTCGTAATAATAGGCGCAACGGGTCGATCTGTCAGGTTAAGCTTCACTTGCCGCGGTTGGTCCGTGGATAGGTGACCATCTTTACATACCGAGACCCCTCCGTGCTTCGGAAAGTATGTTAAGCCGTTTGTCCCGGCTGCCATTCTTGGATCTTTGACAGTCGTTACGGGTCAACAGAAGCCCGAAAGTCTGAAAAGCAGTCTTACCCAGTAAGCGTGTTGTGGAGGTTAGATAGGCAGTCGCTCCATGTAAAATACTGGTATTCAGCTGCATCCGCTTAGAATTTTTTAGATTGGGAATGGGCTAGGCAGATTGACTGACTTTCTTTCAGTCCGAAGGATTTTGAAAGAAATTCCTAATCCATTGCTTCGTAATTATGTTTGAAAAATTCGTGTGTTCGATAAAGTAATTAATGCAATGAATGAAGTCGAACTGTCAAAATGAAAGACATGCACATTTTTAGTGTTTGCGCAATTACCCTGCAGGCTTTATCGTATAACATTGGAATAGGGTCCAGAGCAATAACTTTATCAGAAAGCCGTACCCGTGTCAAATCAGCAGGTTTATCAAAGATGTTGACAAAACTGATACAAATTCTCAGCCCATTAAAGTCCAATGCTAGACAGACTCATCTCTCTTTCCAGCCGCACCCGACTCATCATCAATCATTCAGTTACTACCAGCCACCCTGCGAAGATCGTCGCTCCACCTAGGCTTACAAAAACTGATTGCTTCAGCATAAGTCTACGATTAGCCTGTAATGTTTCTGGACAAACAATCAGTCGACCTGTGGTCCACATTAGCGCGGAATCACAAGAACGAGAGGCCTTTACCCAACAGCGTGATGATTATGATACAGGCATAGTATAATACAGATGAACAGTACGCAGAATAGACAGACCAGGCAAAGTAGAGATGAACAGTAATAGTAATATTCCTATTGCCGGGCCCCGGGCCTCCTGGCTGTGAGACCAGTCCTGGGCCCACATGGTGGATTACAGCCACTGTGGCTGTAATCCACCATGTGGGCCCAGTGTGGGTTGGAAAAACTGTTTGTAATGTTTCAATGAATCTGTGTATCTCTGTGCGGTTTTGTCACTTATTTGTTTAATTAAATTCATGGTTATGTTACATGGTGTGAATATATGGTATTTGGTTCATAATTTTTATAATTACTAAACATATTAATATAGACATGGATTTTAGATAATAATTTTTAAGTACATATTTGTGTTGTAATGAAACAATCATTAATTAATTTATTTGTTCTTAAATCTATGTAACTAAATCCATTTACAGTAATAGATTGTTTTCCAAATTGACACCACGTCAACGAGCCGTTTTATAGCCATTTCATACTACTGGCAAAGAATGACAGGGGTGATTTGAATAGACAGACAATTTAAGTTGCTCGTCAAATTGACGGCAAAGCAATTAATTTTCATGACTTTACAATTTTTGATTAAAAATACAAAAAATGGGTTACTTTTGTCTTCTGCCGCATCACATCCTGTACAAATGCTGTGCGATATGATTGTTGTTAGACTTTACGCAACAAAATCGCTTCTGGACCTAGTCGCAATAGCTTGAATAGAGTCAGTCTTATCGTTCAAGTAAGACTTGAGCTCTGTCAGAAGTTCACCTAAGATTATATTAAGAATATTGTATTCATAAACCTTCTTGTTGTAAGCATAGTATTGAATGAGCGCAGCTTCCATCGAGTAAGCGGTAGGCTTCACTGTGAACTCAATGTTGCCCAATTCACTTGTACCATTTTCATAAGCGATGTAAGATTTGTTATCAATGATAACTGGGATACCATTTTCGATGAGAAAAGGTGGGTTAATGATTTTTACGAAAGTTGGGTTAGCAGGGAGACCTTCAATCTTCTTGACTTCATCACCAACCAGCACGTATACACTATTCTCATTTGTTGAGAAATACAAATTATTATGGTAATCCAAAACGATTTCCTTGGCTTTGACTACTTTGTCGACTACCTCCTTTTTCGTTCCTTCTTCTGTGACTTTGTACAGAACATCATCAGCTGTCAGGGCATAGATGACGTCACTGCCGTTAACTTTAGCGATACCGATGAGATCGTCAGTCAATGTTCCGTATTTCTCAGCTTTGACTGTGGTAGCGTTGTATGAGTAGATTCCATCTTTAGCAGCGAAGTAAGCTGTTTTGGTGTCTTCGTTATCTGCAGCGGCATCTCTTCCGTTGTCAAGTAACTTGGTTGCCTGTCCATTCTTCAGCATGTAGAGACCTTGGTCGACTTTTTCCCCATTCTCGTTGACGTCAGCTTGAACGATGAAGATGATGGAGTCCGAGTCAGATTCTTCAACATCCTCATCTGCATCGTCATCAAAGTTTAGCGCGTTAAGGGGGGTTATTATTTTGACGATGTTATGTTCAGCCGTGTATACTGCTAGTGAGCTTGGAAAGAATTCTTCGGTGACGACGAGTTTGTCATCGTCGGTGGCGGAAGGGGCGACAGTAGTTTCAGAGGTTGGAGCGGAATACGCCAACCCCGCTAGGAGAGACGCCGTAAAGAATATTATCAGCTTCATGTTGTGATCTGGAATTAAGAGAAAACGATTTAAAATTAATGTTTAATTCACAACTGGAATAAATACACCGTCATACATCATCAGTCGATAAACGATAGTCAACCTGTTGATTCATATGGCAATCGATTGACAGGACCCATCTTCACTTTAAGGGCGTTTGTTCACCACCGCCGTCACAGGGATGTCACCTGAACTCAAGACTTCTTACATTCATTCATCTAACCGACCATACATACCTACGGTACATTGGTTGATCGCATTTCTGCAGTAGCAAATGATCAAAATCAAAAGTCAGTATTCAAACCAGCACGAAACTAATAATAAAACTGAAGAGTTTGTTTGAACGCGTTAATCTCTGGAACTTCCAGTCGGATTTAAAAAATATCGTGGGCGGGCGATGCGATGCGACGCAGTGGGTCGGGGAACAAGAAATTTGACTCGGATGAAGTCACGAGCAGAAGCGAGTGTATAGATATGCATAGATGGTTATGATTTCACCGAAATCATGACTGTCATAATTTCTCTTTTACATATTTATAAGAACATATTATAATGTTATTGTTAACATCCATGATAAACTTTACCTTTAACTGTACAATATATATTATTTTGTTCAATTTTATCAAATGACCTCTTGAACTAGTAGATTAAGACGTTAAATTGGTAACTATATACTAGGCCCTGAGTGATAGCGCCATTTAATCAAAGTTTTGTTTAAAACAGATTGTTGGATTGGCTTATTGGTCAAAAGGACGGACAGCTGCACGTGGGGTGTTGGGTTCGATGTGGTTTACATATTAAGTTTTTAATAGCTGGTGAAACGGTAATGTAGGTATGTAAGTAGGTACTAACGTTAAGACGCTACCGAGCGCACAGTGGCGCCCTTATCGTTTGTTTTGTTATTTATTTTAATTTAAAAAGAAAATGCAGAATATAAGCACGTTAAGGCGTGCTTCACAAGATTTATTATTATTATAAACCGTAGTTTTATATAGTTAAGTTTTATTGTAATCATTAAAACGGGAAATGGTGGCCACTTTTTTCCGTTTTAATGATTACAATAAAACTTAACAATATAAAACTACTGTTTATAATAATAATAACGTATAGTCTTGTGGAGTACAACTTAACGTGCTTATTTTCTGCATTTTATTTTTAAATTAAAAGAAATAACAAAACAAACGATGAGGGCGCCACTGTGCGCTCGGTAGCCTCTTAACTTGATAATTTGAAAGAGTAGGGAGTGAATGATAGCGTGACGGTTGACAGGGGGGAATGGAAGAAGAAAACGTGTGGTGCCGACCTCACTTAGCAGGGGATAAGGGCAGGAAGATGTTGATGATAATGACTTACGTTAACTTGTCTATGTAAGAACAGTCTGCGAAATGGTCAAACAAATTGAGAGCCTACGTCAATTCTGCCGTCATAAGGAAAAAAGACGTATCTGATTTTTTTTTCGAAATAGAGTTATTTACATATTCGGAATCAGCAAAAAAAGACGCATCTACCAGTATTTTAAAATTGGCGTAAATTTAACGAAAACCTAATAATTCTTACTATTCAAAGACGCATCTGCCTTTGTATCTTATAGTTTAAACGGGACAAAATATTTTTTTTTCTCCGTTTCAATATTTCTGTAGATACGTCCTTTTACGAGTACCTTTAATGACACAATTTAAGTTGGGAGTCAATTTGCTTAACAATTTGGCAGTTTAGTTTTATTATACACAAAAACCTTCCGGAATAAATTCTCTAAGTGATGGTGAAAACTGCATCTACGTATAAATCCGTTGAGTAGTTTAAAGAGGATGAAACTCATAAAACTCATCCAGTCTCATTTTCAGTCATAGAAATTTGTAATCATGGCTAATGGACATAATAGTCCGGTCAATGAGTAATAGTAGTCAATGAGTAATGACTAAAGAGGAAATTGCCTTAATTATCGTGATCATTAGACTGATTGGTCATAGCAGCTCTTATTATTAGCACACAGGAGGACGCTACTGCCCTGTGTAGTCTGTATAAAAAAATCTGATAAAAGTGTAAGCAAACCCTGGTCAGGTTAAATTCTTACAATTAGCAACATATTTATCTATTTCTACGTTTTACCTCACCATTTTTAGGGTTCCGAACTTCAAAGGGAATAAAACGGAACCCTTATAGGTTCACTCGTGTCTGTCTGTCCGTCTGCCACAGCTAATTTTGCTCCGAATATAATGGACCGATTAGGGCGAAAGGTACACGTATGAATTTCTGTGAACCGAACAAGAGCGTATAACGTAAATAAATGAATTTTGAATAGGGGGCGAATAAGAACTTTTTTTTTGTAAACTGTACTGTGCGATATATCAAATGAAAGGGCTTACTTTGAGGGTCTCAAATATATATTGTTTTATAATATTAAAATAAATTATTTAAAGTTATTTAAGAAAATAGACGAAACATTACCATTCCCCTCTTATCTCCGAAACTACTGAGCTTAAAATTAAAAAAAAATATACAGAAATTAGTTAGTTAATAATTAGACTAGATTACTGGAAAACTCATAAAAACTCTATGGTCTTAAAATCACATGGTAAATCTCTCAATATGGTGCGTACAAACTTACATTTGCAGTTGAAATGTATGGGAGAACATGTATTTCAACTACAATATTAAGTTTATTCTTGGGATAAATTCATCCTAAATACGGAACTCTTCATTGTGCGTGGTCCAACACGCACTTGGCCGGTTTTTTGCAATACAAAAATAAATTTATTTGATGATTTTTTGTGGGGTCAGTGACCATTATTGTAGTCTCATGAAATATCAGTTTAAAAAATCAGTTTTTTTTTTGTTGTGTAAACTTCACAGATGTTATGGGGATATCTCAACACGATAACACATAAGAAAACAGTTTTTATCAACTCATACTTCAAGTAACAACACTAACAGCGGTCATTGACGTCCAAAAAACCATCAAATATTTATATTTTTATTCTATCGTGTTTAGGTATGAGGAGTGTTCGATCTAAAGGTAACATTTCCACCTTTGCCTTTTTTTTCAGAAATCACTAAAATGTGATTAAAAATTCCTTTTTGTTCAAAAACTAAAAGGACTCGATTTTTCTAAGGGAATCGTTAATATTTGATAAACTAAATTCAATGTAGTTCATAGATTTACGTATGATTCTGCAAAAGAAAGCAACGACCCAAAAAGGGGAAATGTTAATGTGGTTCTCATATGTATCATATCTGCGGAGTTTAGCTAGCTAATTTAAAATAAATCTGTATAATACAGACAACACAGTTAATAACGGTATACGGCCAAGTTTTCTGATCTTTGACATATAAGTAGTAAACAATCATTGCCTGACTTTGACTCTATCTATTTTTTGTTATCTGAAAGAATTCATACTATAATTATGTACATGGTCGATGGTTTTATTCAAATTGATCACGTTAACGTTTTCAAGGACACTGAACGAGACACAATAGACGTGTTATTGTTGTGACTTCTGTGGACGTTTAATGTCTTTCACTTTGTAACAGGTAGGTTCGTGACAGTTTGACTGCTCGTTTGATAGGATATTGTTTTACCAACAAGACTTATAATAATAATATAAGCCTCTAACTGTTCCATTCTTCTTAACTTCTTTTAACTTCATTTTTTACTTTTTCATGATGGAAAAGTCAAAAATGTATAGGACTGACATAAGCTGCCGAAAATCTTATGTCAGTCCTGTTGAAAGTCGTTGTAGAAATTCGAAACACTTTGAGATCCATTGTCACTTCTTGTCGAGGCCCTCAGATTTGTCTAATGTGTGCTGGAGATGAGAAAAACAAAAATGGGAACTTACCACGTATGTGCTCACAGAATGACAGTTAATATCAAACTACATCGCAAATATGCAGCCATAGTTATATATAAAGTAGACTACGATAACTCCGAGTTAATTAGCGGTTTATCAGTTTGTTTGTCGCAACATGACCTTACTTTTGGTCGAGTTTTATATACCTATATGAAAAAGTCTTCTGGAGAGTCGAGAAGTTAGAAGTCTTTTGACTGTCCATGAAAATATACGTGATAACTTCTAGAGTTCGTGGTTACACGTGGCGAAATTGCTATATATCAAGATGTACCAGATCAAGATGAAAATATCAATGGCATTATTTAGATGGGGTACCGTTCTATAGAAGATGCTGACACTGACAGTTCTACGACCAATCCAGTTCCATTTTTCTGTCACTCTGTCATCTTATCTGATCATTTTTGTTCCCGAGAATTAAGAAATGGACTCATGTAGTAGTAGCACCTGTGAAGAGAGCAGTGGAGGCTCAGAGGTAACGGCCCTGACTTACGTGTAGTAAGTAGGTCGTCGTTCATCATCATCATCAGCCTATAGCAACCCATTGCTGGACATAGACCTGTCCAATTGCTCACCATTCAACTCGATTTCCGGCAACTCTCATCTAGCTGGTCCTGATAGCAGGCAGAAGAGGTGGGAGGTCGTGGTTACTCGTGGCGAAATTGCTATACATCGAGATGTACGAAACTAGGTTGAATATGCCACTGGCGTAATAGATGGGGTACCATTTTATTGAAGAGGCTAACACAAGTAGTTCTACGACCAATCCAGTCCCAGTGTTGGGGCCAACCACCACCGTTTAAAGCAGTATTGTTTTAATGTTACTTGAGAAAGAGATGCAGCTATACAGGACGTCTAGCTCTATCTGTTTCCTACACTCAAGTAATAATAAAATAATACTGCTTTAAGAGGTGGTGGTCTAGCTCCTGGAAAGCAATATTTGTCTACTTTTCTACAACGTAGATAGATGCTGTAACGTCTGATTGCCGATGTGGGATGTGTGTGAGCGTGGGATCCTACATTTGTGCCCGGTAAGTTGCAATTAGGCTTTTCTCATAAGCTGGGGTCAGCTTCCTGTCTAACCAGCTGAATATCTGTATTGTGTAACTACTGTCTGGATAACCGATACTATAAGTAGGTAAATTATATACTTGACAGGCCAGTTGGCGTGGTTGGTTAAGATACCACCTATCATGCCGCAGGTCATGGGTTCGATTCCCATCCAGGACAAACATTTGTGTGCATGAACATGTCTGTTTGTTGTGAGTCTGGGTGTAATTATCTATATAGTATGTATTTACAAAAAAAAGTAGTGTATGTAGTTTATCAGTTATCTGGTTTCCAAAGTAGAAGCTCTGCTTAATTTGGGATTAGATGACCGTGTGTGAATAATGTCCCAGGTTATTATTATTATTATTATACTTAGTATATTTTACACTGGACTAATGCTAAGCCAGCCTAGCATTAGAATTTACCAAAACGTACTAGAACTTCAATTGGGAGAGGGCTATGCTTGGAGTTTCCCTCCGTGATCGAATCAGAAATAAAGAGATCTATTATATATACAGGGTGATTTTTAAAACATGCGACAAAATTTAAGGGGGTGTTCTACCCATCAATATGAATAGCTTTTACTATGGGACCAACTTAGAATTCTTAAAAAAAAAATACCGACCTTCCCATGTAAAAGTACATACCCGATTGGATCATTGCATAAGAAAGTCGATTTTTTTTTGCGAATTTCAAGTTGGTCCCATAGTAAAAGTTATTCATAATGATGGGTAGAACACCCCCTTAAATTTTGTCGCATGTTTCTAAAAGTCATCCTGTACCTATATATATTAAATGAAAGATGTTTTATTCATTTAATTTATAACTATTTACACCATGTATAAAATTATATTACTACCTAACTAACTGTATACGTGTGATTCAAAATACCCCTGTTATACCGAAAACAGTGTATTGCTTAATACACTATTAGTTATTCTGGAAGGTCGCCATGGTCATATCTCAACTTTAAATAATTTCGGTTTTCTCTTACAAAATACAAATAATATTTTAATTTTGCTATGTCGTAGCAACCCTAGATAGGCGGAGCCAAATAAATCAATGACCGCAGGCCGTAGGTATGTAGGTATTGTAGCGCCCTTTGACCTGGCCAGCTGTTGCCTCATCGCGCGAGTGAAATGATCAGTAAGGTAATTATTAAGTTTGTACATACCATTTTCCTTTTCAAATCCTGCGCAGCTTTACACACGTAGGTACACGTAAGCACACTCATAGTTTTAGCACATGAACATATTATTCACAATAAGGACAACAAACACAAAAGGTACACAGAACTTAGACAGTTGTCTTGCTGCTGCAAGATTACCGTCAGTCGCACCTACACACATTATCATGTCATAATATTCATTGTTCGCATATTCGGTCATGATTCCTCGCAAAATTCACTGCAATCCAACGCGAAACTAGACGACATGCATCCTACTCGAAAGAATGAAGTGAACTAGCGAAATAAATGCCTAATTACTTAACTAGCCTACAATAATAAAAATGTACACAATTTTAGGGATCAATAAGATATTAAGTGAATTCCGATAATAAATAGGTACTATATTTAAAATAAAATATTGTACCTAGTGATAGCAGTGCACCTACATTTTGCTTACGGTATTTCTGTCCCATGATGTGATAAGCGGCCAGTTAAAATTGTATTATCGAGGTTGACTAGTATTTGTAGCATTAATTACAAATCTTAGTGGTTTACCTATTCTCTGTATTTTTTAAATGATAAAGAAATAAAATACATTGCCATAATTATGAAACAAATCTAATTCCAAAATAATCGAATACAGTATCCAAAAACCCCAAAAAGATTGCCCGGTCTTAGAATAGAATCGCGTTATTATTACACATGTACGGAATCTTTTAGTGATTTGGTTTCCGAGGTGTCGGCGAGCTCAAAGGCCGCGCGCGGCCTTTGAACTCGCCGCTCACCGGCACGGCGGCACGCCAAAAGATTTTTGTAAGCTGAAATGATTTTGAATCTTATTTTTATGATTAAATAACATTCAAAATCATTTCAGTTTAAAAAATCTTTCGGATTTGAAGCATTCTTCAACCGATGCCGATATCCAATAAGAAAGCCGGAAGCAATGGGCGTGCAGTATAGTGTAGGAAATTGCAAGATATTGGTGGCATTTCTACCAATCGGAGGATTAAAACTGCAATTAATTCTTATAAAAATGTATTTCACCAAAGAGTAACGAAAACAGTTAGGTCGTTCGATATCTTACTTTTGAGGATAAACAAATGGAATTAATTTTCATAGGCAGCTAATATTTTTTTTATTATACTTTTTACTAGGTATTTGTATTTTATAAAAACCTTGTAGTTGGGTATAAACTGCAGTTTTATGCAGATGTATGTAGCTACGTCTACTTCTACTCTGCGTAGGTATTTCGCATATCATACTGGTATTCAAGACTTAATTCAATCTTGAAAAAAAAAATCAACTTGCCTCTCTGATGCAAGAAAATTATAGGCTTTTTACTATTATGTGTTAAGTGTCTTATCTGACGCATTCATCCCTATATCAAAGAAGAGAGAATAGAGGTCAACCAATTTTAGGGTTGACTCCATCAAAAATATGAAGAAAACTTTGACATGTCGAAAGCATTCAAAAACTTTAATGAACATTGTTGGGGACTTCATCTAATGTGTACAACAGAATATGGGGCCGCTGGATCAAAAGAGGTATTCTGAGTCACTTCTTTGCGAACTATCTGCGCGACCGCAAGCAATTTGTAACATACAAAAATGCCAATTCGGAGCGCTACTCGGTCACTTCTGGCATAGGGCAGGGCACTAACCTCGGGCCCCTACTTTATCTAATAGTAGTTAACAATCTTCCCACATATGTAAAACACTCCTCAGTCTTAATGTATGCTGATGATGTCAAAGTTGCTCTTCCAGTTGCTAACTCTAGCGATACGGCCGCACTTCAACTCGACACCGACAACATACACATTCACCTCAACCTAAACATCAGTAAGTGCGCGGTCATGACCTACTCAAAAGCTACACAACCTATACACAACGTCTACACTATGAACAATGAGCCCCTGAAACGCGTTTCAACCGTACGCGATCTGGGTACTCACTTTGATCCACACCTTACATTTAACCAGCACATAATACAGACCTGCAACAAATCCCGAAAAACTTGTCTTGCGCCAGGTCAAACTATTCAATAATCGTCAAGCCATAACCATACTGTACAACTCCTTTATCCGCAGTTTGCTAGAGACTAACAGTTCAATCTGGAACCCCCATGAAAAAGTGTATACACTGGTCATCGAAAAGGTTCAGAAGTCTTTTGTCCGCTACCTCTACTTAAAACTTTATGGATATTACCCCCACATGTACCCAACACCATTTGTGCTAGGTATGGTGGGATACCAAAGTTTAGAAGTAAGGAGAAACTTAGTCTGGTAAAATATTTCATCCGCCTAATTCGTGGTACCCACATCAATTCCTCCTTACTACAATACATCTCTTTTAACATCCCACTACCCATTAGTCACACACTTCGCCCTCGCCAACGACCCCTATTCTCAATACCTCAAACCAGTACCATAACCCTTAAGACCAGTCCATTGTACCTAGCCCTCACCCTTATTAACAACATCATGCTATATGACGAATCTTCAGAGCACTGCGAATCTCGCGAGCACTGAACTGAGATTCCTGAACACTGCTACTCGATACCTGGAGTCCATTACCACTTCCAGTACAATCTCCTTGGAATAAATAAATTAAATTGTGTATTTTGTTATTAATCATTTTATTCCAATTTTTTCCCATATCTGTATAATTTTGTCTAATTTTATCTAATTTTTCTTTTTCTAAATTTTACCTTTTACTAACTTTGTGTAATTTTATCTAATTTTATCTTATTTTGTTTAATTTCTCATCTTGTTTTGTTTTATGTATTTTAATATAATTTTATGATTGTGTATTACTAATAAGGACCTATAACTTGTATGTGTGGTGCAAACTGTAAATATAAGTTGGTTATTAATAAATAAATAAATAAATGCATAAAATAAACTATTTGGTTTGCGAATGAATTAGAATTAACCATCTTACTTAAAAATTGTTATTGGAAAGTTCTCTCTCAATATCATCGTCACCTGCCGAGCCTTTTTCCAACTATGTTAGAGTCTAAGCGGATGCAGCTGAATACCGTTATTTTATTATATTGAGGACAAAAAGGCTTGGGGTTGAGCTGCTCCAAATTTTCTTTTTTCTCTTTTTTATTTTTGCATACTGAATGTTGACATGAATATTTACTTTGTAAAGTATTATACTATTTTAATTATTGTGAATGTGAAGACTATGTGGGTCATTGTTTTTTTGTTTGTTTTATTTTTCTCTCAGTTATTTTTAATCATGGTTTGGCAATTTGAGCAATTTATGCGGCCTACCCAAATATCCTTTCCTTGGTATTGTTCGTCGAATCGTTGTGCTCCTTAAGTTCTGAGTTGAACTGCGCAATTACTGACAAATGCGTGTACTGACTAGACAGGTCCTCTCAATCTATGTGGTTCTTTCCTCAAAAGACCACTTCAGAAAGCAATCTAGATGGTATTCACATGAACTGACCAAGATTATGTCTGGACTTTATAAGAGACTGTGACCTCTGAGTTTGTTTCGGCCTTTCTTCTCAGAGTAGTCAGATAGGAAACGCCGACCTCATCTAGTTAAAAAAAAAAAAAAAACATGATTGACGTGTAAAAGTGTTTGTTTAAACCTACTTACAGAAATTAAATCATTTATCATTTATTATTACATGGAGCGACTCCACGACCCAGTTACTTGGTAACACGATACTCCTTAGTAAGACTGGCTGTCAAACTTTCGGTTTTCTACCGACTACCTGTAACGACTCCCGTAATGTGCTCTCTAATTACTAAGAATAATTTTTAAGTGACGCCTCTGAGTGCCAAGTATAAAAAAACCGCTCCAAAATACCTAAAATTTTTAACATAGCAACACTTACTGCAAATGCAATCGTTGTAGACGCATTCCGTATTAATGGTACAGACGCCAGCACATCAAGCTACCTACTACAATCTGTCAGATTTCTTTAATAGATTTTCGACTTTATTGCTAAAAGTTGACCTGCTGGCGTCTGTACTTATTACAATTAAAATTATCAAAAGATTCAACGTTCTAAATAATAACTACAACGATCTAAAGAATCTTAAAGTGTTATAAGATTCTTTTGGCGCGTGGCCGAAATAGGAACTAACGCCGCCATCTTGTTTTGCCAATACAATGAGGAGCCACACTCAAAGCTGTGTGTAGATGTCGCTGTAGTCGATTGTACCCTGTTTACTTTTCGTAAAAGTAGTGTGACTGCTATTTATGAGATTTGAAAGTGTAATTCGACTATAATATGTACGCGTTTATGACTGTGCCTCAACTAAAAGATGAGCTCCGTAAAAGGAACGGACCAACTGCAGACAAAAAGGCCGATTTTATTGACAGGAAAACACTTAAAATATTTAAGGTTATGATTGTTTATGAGCCTTTTTCTATAAGTCCCCATTGCCATTGTTGTCTGCGCTTACTTTCTTTAGGAAACAAATATATTCCTCTGTTTTTACAAGTTAACGCACTACATTGAGGCATTTTTGGACAAAATTACGGAAAATAGGAAAGCTAAACTTAGTAGATTGCAAAAATCCATACGATTTGACAGCTAATATATCAAAACAAGGTACAGTCTATCGTGATAAAAAGTTAGTTTTCCTCCCCATTTCAATTTCACAAAATGTTTATAAACAACGCCCCCCTGTCAATGTCAAATGGTGCCACTCTATATTGAACGTTGAATTGTGATAATTTATTTATATTGGATATATTTTTCTATTAATTGTTTAAAACATGTTGTTGTAAATATTGTAAATAATAAATTATTATATTCAAAAATGTTTGTCTTACATTACTTTATAATAAGATTAATGTGAGCATAATAATTAAATACTCATTATTTTTTTAACACTTTGTTTGTTTTAATTTACTACCAGTGAGCCCCATTGACACTATGTCTATGTAAAATTACTGGTCCGCTTAGACATATGTAGCTGCATCCGGTTAGGCTGGAAGGTGACTCCAATATATTTAGGAAAACGTGTTTAGACTGTCCAACATTTATTGTTGCTTCAACTACATGCTACAGGCAATTTAATCAGCACCGCAATTGTCGTAATAATAGGCGCAACGGGTCGATCTGTCAGGTTAAGCTTCACTTGCCGCGGTTGGTCCGTGGATAGGTGACCATCTTTACATACCGAGACCCCTCCGTGCTTCGGAAAGTATGTTAAGCCGTTTGTCCCGGCTGCCATTCTTGGATCTTTGATAGTCGTTACGGGTCAACAGAAGCCCGAAAGTCTGAAAAGCAGTCTTACCCAGTAAGCGTGTTGTGGAGGTTAGATAGGCAGTCGCTCCATGTAAAATACTGGTATTCAGCTGCTTCCAAGATGTTTCCAAATAAAATAATTCAATCGGATAATCTAATGTTAAAGTGTTATGCAGGTACGCGGATTGAGTCATTAGGTTATATATTGGTCAATGTTAAACTTGGTAAAGTTACGGCAAACAATTTGTCTTGCTATGTTATTAAAAATGGTGGACGCCCATTATTGGGCAGGGATTGGTTAAAGTCACTCAATGTGAAACAAATACATTTCAATGATATTATTGCTAATCCATGTATTACGAAGTTAACTGCAGAATTTCCCGAGGTTTTTACTGATAAATTAGGAAAATGTAAAAAATTGCTCCAATTGCAACTGACCAACAATGAGCCCGTGTACGTGCGGGCGCGCCCCGTGCCGCTGGCACTTCGCGCGCGTGTGGAGCGCGAGCTCGAGCGGCTGGAGGCCGAGGGGACTATCTACCGGGTCGAGCACTCGGACTACGGCACACCCATCGTGCCGGTTATCAAGACGAACGGCGAATACGAATATGTGGCGATTATAAAGTTACTATCAATCCTAAACTTAAACGTGAATATTACCCACTCCCACGCATCGAAGAGTTGTTTGCCACGCTAAGTGGGGGTAGGGAATTTACTAAAATTGATTTAACCCATGCATATCAACAGACGATATTGACCGATGATTCACAACTGTGTACAGCTATTACTACACACATCGGTACATTTGTTTATCGCCGTACGCCATTCGGATTATCTTGCATTCCGGAAAAATTTCAAAAATTAATGGAGGAGACATTGCGCGGTGTGCGTGGCACGGTGGTGTTTCTTGACGACATTTGTGTGACGGGGGCTTCGAGAGCAGAACATTTGGTTAACTTAAGACAAGTACTGGTTAGATTAAGAGATATGGGTTTGACCGTTAAACTGAGCAAATGTTGTTTTCTACAAGCGAGCGTTAAATATCTCGGGTTTATTATTGACCAAAGTGGTCTGCGCCCGGATCCCCAGAAGGTGGAGGCTATTGTGAAGGCACCAACACCTATTGATATCACTCAGTTAAGAAGCTTCCTAGGTTTACTTAATTATTATGGCAAATTTATTCCCAAATTAAGTATTTTATTACATCCGTTGCATGAACTTTTAAAAAAGGGTATCAGTTGGAATTGGAGTAATGAGTGCGATGAGGCTTTTAAAGAAGCGAAGCGAGTCCTTTCCGGTGAGAGGGTACTCGCACATTATGAGGAGGGGCGGCCTTTAGTGCTATCGGTGGACAGCAGCGCGTACGGGTTAGGCGCAGTATTGGCGCATCGTTTCCCAGACGGCAGTGAGCGACCGGTCAGCTGTGTGTCGCGCACACTCAATGACACGGAGCGCAATTACAGCCAGATTGATAAGGAAGCTCTGGCAATATTTTATGGCGTCACTCGACACCATCAATACCTGTATGGTAGAAAATTTGAATTACGTACAGATCATCAGCCTTTAGCTACATCTTCGGAGCGAAAGTAGGTATACCCCAAACTGCCGCCAGTCGCTTACAACGCTGGGCTGCTCGATTAGCTGCATATGATTTTACTATAAAATATATAACTTCAAAGCAAAACGGAGCAGCGGACGCGTTGTCACGTTTACCGTTAGCACAGGAGCGCCGTCCCACCGAATCAATGAGTTATGTTAACTTAGTACATCAATGTATGCCAGTTAATTTCCATGACGTAGGTAAGGAAACGAATAAGGATGCAATATTATCGCGTATATTGGGATTTGTTAAATTTGGATGGCCGTCCGTACCTAGTTGCGAACAAGAAAAACCATATTTTGCACGAAGAAACGATATTACAATGGATTTTGGTTGTTTAATTTATAAATACCGTATTATAATACCAAAATCACTACAAAACAAAATTCTAGATGAAATTCATCAAGGTCATTTAGGCGTTAGAAAAATGAAAAGCTTTACACGCAATTATGTTTACTGGCCTACCTTAGATATTGACCTTGAAGTAATGTGTCGTTCGTGTGAGCCGTGTCGTATGGTGCGAGATGCAGCGCCGCGTGCTGACCTGCATCCGTGGGAATTTCCTTTGTTTCCATGGCAACGCTTACATGCTGATTTTGCGGAGTATTCGGGAAGAAAATGCCTCATTATAGTCGACGCGCATTCGAAGTGGATTGAGACACTTCCTATGGGTCGTACAGATGCACAGTCAACAATCACAGCATTAATAACAGTTTTTAGTAGGTTTGGATTACCTTCGCAACTCGTTACGGATAACGGACCACCATTCCAATCGACAGAATTTAAAAATTATTGCAGTCAAAATTGTATTGCACATGTGACAACGGCACCTTATAGGCCACAAGGTAATGGCGCCGCAGAAAATGCGGTGAAAACTGTTAAAAAAGCCATTAAGAGAGCTGTTCTTAGTGGCGAAAATGTGTTAGAAGCATTAAATACATTTTTATTCCATTACCGCAATTGTGAGCATGCAACTACGGGCGTGCCACCGGCAGTATTGCTAACCGGGCGCAGGATGCGTACACGACTGGATGCGTTACGGCCAGACGTCGCACGAGTAGCGCGCGCGGCGCAACAACGTCAGGTAGCTGATGCAGGAGGCACGCCCCAGCCCGCTATTCGTGTAGGAGACCCGGTACTCGCACGCGATTATACCTCGAACTCAAATAAATGGTCCACGGGAACAGTGTCTAAAAGTACGGGACCCGTGTCGTACCGCATTGACATGGGAAACGGTGTCGAGTGGCGCAGACATCGCGACCAAATAATTCCAGTTGGGAACAAGTCGCGGTTATCACTGTCGCGAGCGAGCATCGGTACTCACAAGGGGGAGAGTAATGATCAGGGCGATGACGTTTTCGAGGATGCATCAGAGGCATCCAGTGAGTTGGAGGCGGAGGCGGGTAGCCCGGCCGCACCAGCGGCGCCGCGCTCCCCGCCGCCACCGCAGCCAGGGGCTTCGGCCCGAGCAATACGTGCGCACGCGCGCGCTTTAAGAAAAACGAATGTGTCTAAATAGTTACAGTAGTTTTTATAAGTTGTATTTAGTTGTTTGTTTTTAATATACCTTGGTATAGTATTTTCTGTTAGTTATTAGTTGTTAGTTTAAGTTAACATTTAATCTAAAGGGGGAAAAGTGTAAGGTATTTGTATCTTTGTTTATTATTCTAATGTGGGTATGCGCTTATATGAATAAACCAGTCAGCTATCCATCTCCGTGTTTAATTGACGTCCCAAAGTCGAACTGTCAAAATGAAAGACATGCACATTGTTAGTGTTTGCGCAATTACCCTGCAGGCTTTATCGTATAACATTGGAATAGGGTCCAGAGCAATAACTTTATCAGAAAGCCGTACCCGTGTCAAATCAGCAGGTTTATCAAAGATGTTGACAAAACTGATACAAATTCTCAGCCCATTAAAGTCCAATGCTAGACAGACTCATCTCTCTTTCCAGCCGCACCCGACTCATCATCAATCATTCAGTTACTACCAGCCACCCTGCGAAGATCGTCCTTCCACCTAGGCTTACAAAAACTGATTGCTTCAGCATAAGTCTACCATTAGCCTGTAATGTTTCTGGACAAACAATCAGTCGACCTGTGGTGCACATTAGCGCGGATTCGCAAGAACGAGAGGCCTTTACCCAACAGCGTGATGATGATGAGATGAACAGTACGCAGACCAGACAGACCAGGCAAAGTAGAGATGAACAGTAATAGTCATATTCCTATTGCCGGGACACGGGCCTCCTGGCTGTGAGACCAGTCAAGTGGCTGTAATCCACCATGTGCGCCCAGTGCGGGTTGGAAAAACTGTTTGTAATGTTTCAATGAATCTGTGTATCTCTGTACGGTTTTGTCACTTATTTGTTTCATTAAATTCATGGTTATGTTACATGGTGTGAATATATGGTATTTGGTTCATAATTTTTATAATTACTAAACATATTAATTATTATTAATCATTTATTTCAAGTAATTATACTCATATACATAATATTATAATGGTTAGTAACAATATTAATACAGACATGGATTTTAGATAATAATTTTTAAGTACATATTTGTGTTGTAATGAAACAATCATTAATTTATTTATTTGTTATTAAATCTATGTAACTAAATCCATTTACAGTAATAGATTGTTTTCCAAATTGACACCACGTCAATGAGCCGTTTTATAGCCATTTCATACTACTGGCAAAGAATGACAGGGGTGATTTGAATAGACAGACAATTTAAGTTGCTCGTCAAATTGACGGCAAAGCAATTAATTTTCATGACTTTACAATTTTTGATTAAAAATACAAAAAATGGGTTACTTTTGTCTTCTGCCGCATCACATCCTGTACAAATGCTGTGCGATATGATTGTTGTTAGACTTTACGCAACAAAATCGCTTCTGGACCTAGTCGCAATAGATTGAATAGAGTCAGTCTTATCGTTCAAGTAAGACTGAAGCTCTGTCAGAATCTCACCTAAGATTATTATATCAGGAATATTGTATTCATAAACCTTCTTGTTGTAGCCATAGTATTGAATGAGCACAGCTTCCATCGAGTAAGCGGTAGGCTTCACTGTGAACTCAATGTTGCCCAATTTACTTGTACCATTTTCATAAGCGATGTAAGATTTGTTGTCAATGATAACTGGGATACCATTTTCGATGAGAATAGGTGGGTTAATGAGTTTTACGAAAGTTGGGTTAGCAGGGAGACCTTCAATCTTCTTGACTTCATCACCAACCAGCACGTATACACTATTCTCATTTGTTGAGAAATACAAATTATTATGGTAATCCAAAACGATTTCCTTGGCTTTGACTACTTTGTCGACTACCTCCTTTTTCGTTCCTTCTTCTGTGACTTTGTACAGAACATTATCAGCTGTCAGGGCATAGATGACGTCACTGCCGTTAACTTTAGCGATACCGATGAGATCGTCAGTCAATGTTCCGTATTTCTCAGCTTTGACTGTGGTAGCGTTGTATGAGTAGATTCCATCTTTAGCAGCGAAGTAAGCTGTTTTGGTGTCTTCGTTATCTGCAGCGGCATCTCTTCCGTTGTCAAGTAACTTGGTTGCCTGTCCATTCTTCAGCATGTAGAGACCTTGGTCGACTTTTTCCCCATTCTCGTTGACGTCAGCTTGAACGATGAAGATGATGGGGCCCGAGTCAGATTCTTCAACATCCTCATCTGCATGACGATGACGATCAAAGTTTAGCGCGTTAAGGGGGGTTATTATTTTGACGAAGTTATGTTCAGCCGTGTATACTGCTAGTGAGCTTGGAAAGAATTCTTCGGTGACGACGAGTTTGTCATCGTCGGTGGCGGAAGGGGCGACAGTAGTTTCAGAGGTTGGAGCGGAATACGCCAACCCCGCTAGGAGAGACGCCGTAAAGAATATTATCAGCTTCATGTTGTGATCTGGAATTAAGAGAAAACGATTTAAAATTAATGTTTAATTCACAACTGGAATAAATACACCGTCATACATCATCAGTCGATAAACGATAGTCAACCTGTTGATTCATATGGCAATCGATTGACAGGACCCATCTTCACTTTAAGGGCGTTTGTTCACCACCGCCGTCACAGGGATGTCACCTGAACTCAAGACTTCTTACATTCATTCATCTAACCGACCATACATATCTACGGTACATTGGTTTATCGCATTTCTGCAGTAGCAAATGATCAAAATCAAAAGTCATTATTCAAACCAGCACGAAACTATTAGGTTGGGGAAAAAGTCTTTTCGCATTATAGTATGTATGAACTTGTAATAAAATCTCTTTGGCTATACTATTTGTATCTGGCTGGTTTTGGTATCATTGAAAGTTTAAATTTTAAAGAACATAATTCCTAATTCAAATTAGGAAAATGTGTGATTTTCATTTGTTTTTCGTACCGTCAAGATGAGTGAATCTAATGAAGAAATTCGATACATTTTAAAATTTTACTACAAAAAAGGTAAAAATGCAACGCAAGCCGCGAAAAAAATTTGCGATGTTTATGGACCTAGTGTAGTGTCTGTGAGAGTAGCACAAATTTGGTTGAAGCATTTTCAATCCGGAAATTTTGATGTCAAAGATGCACGTCGCTCTGGTAGCCCTATTACGGATAAAATGGATGCCATTTTTGAAAAAGTGGAGCAAGATCGGCATATCAGTAGTTACGACGTAGCTGAAGAACTGGAAATTGACCACAAAACAGTTTTGGCGCATTTGAAAAAAACTGGGTACACAAAAAAGCTCGACATTTGGGTACCTCACGAGCTCACTGAAAGAAACCTAATGAACCGTGTACTCATTTGTGATTCTTTATTACAAAGTAATGAAACCGAACCATTTTTCAAGAAGCTGATAACTGGTGATGAAAAGAGGATCACGTATGACAAGAACGTGCGAAAAAGGTCGTGGTCAAAGGCCGGTCAGGCTTCACAGACTGTGGCGAAACCCGGGTTAACTCGCAACAAGGTGATGCTGTGTGAGTGATGGGATTGGAAGGGCATTATTCATCATGAGCTATTACCACCAGGCAGGACCATCGATTCTGAACTCTACTGCGAACAACTGATGAGATTAAAGCAAGAAGTTGATAGAAAGCGGCCGGAATTAATCAACAGAAGGGGTGTGGTTTTTCATCATGATAACGCTAGACCTCACACATCTTTAGCCACTCAGCAAAAATTAAGAGAGTTTGGCTGGGAGGTGTTAATGCATCCGCCGTATAGTCCTGACCTTGCACCTTCAGATTTCCACCTGTTTCGGTCTCTTCAGAATTCTTTAGGCAGTGTCAGGTTAACATCACGAGAGGACTGCCAAAACCACTTGTCGCGGTATTTTGACCAGAAGTCCCAAAATTTCTATAGCAATGGGATCATGTCCCTACCTACAAGATGGCAAAAAGTTATCGAACAAAATGGTACCTACATACTTTAGTTAAATGTAAATAAACTATATTAAAAAATATTTTGAATTTTCTTAAAAAATGCGAAGAAACTTTTTCCCCAACCCATTAATAATAAAACTGAAGAGTTTGTTTGAACGCGTTAATCTCTGGAACTTCCAGTCGGATTTAAAAAATATCGTGGGCGGGCGATGCGATGCGACGCAGTGGGTCGGGGAACAAGAAATTTGACTCGGATGAAGTCACGAGCAGAAGCGAGTGTATAGATATGCATAGATGGTTATGATTTCACCGAAATCATGACTGTCATAATTTCTCTTTTACATATTTATAAGAACATATTATAATGTTATTGTTAACATCCATGATAAACTTTACCTTTACCTGTACAATATATATTATTTTGTTCAATTTTATCAAATGACCTCTTGAACTAGTAGATTAAGACGTTAAATTGGTAACTATATACTAGGCCCTGAGTGATAGCGCCATTTAATCAAAGTTTTGTTTAAAACAGATTGTTTGATTGGCTTATTGGTCAAAAGGACGGACAGCTGCACGTGGGGTGTTGGGTTCGATGTGGTTTACATATTAAGTTTTTAATAGCTGGTGAAACGGTAATGTAGGTTTGTAAGTAGGTACTGACGTTAAGACGCTACCGAGCGCACAGTGGCGCCCTTATCGTTTGTTTTGTTATTTCTTTTAATTTAAAAAGAAAATGCAGAGTATAAGCACGTTAAGGCGTGCTTCACAAGATTTATTATTATTATAAACCGTAGTTTTATATAGTTAAGTTTTATTGTAATCATTAAAACGGGAAATGGTGGCCACTTTTTTCCGTTTTAATGATTACAATAAAACTTAACAATATAAAACTACTGTTTATAATAATAATAACGTATAGTCTTGTGGAGTACAACTTAACGTGCTTATTTTCTGCATTTTCTTTTTAAATTAAAAGAAATAACAAAACAAACGATGAGGGCGCCACTGTGCGCTCGGTAGCCTCTTAACTTGATAATTTGAAAGAGTAGGGAGTGAATGATAGCGTGACGGTTGACAGGGGGGAATGGAAGAAGAAAACGTGTGGTGCCGACCTCACTTAGCAGGGGATAAGGGCAGGAAGATAGTGATGATGTTGATGATAATGACTTACGTTAACTTGTCTATGTAAGAGCAGTCTGCGAAATGGTCAAACACATCGATAGCCTACGTCAATTCTGCCGTCATAAGGAATAAAGACGTATCTGATTTTTTTTCGAAATAGAGTTATTTACATATTCGGAATCAGCAAAAAAAGACGCATCTACCAGTATTTTAAAATTGGCGTAAATTTAACGAAAACCTAATAATTCTTACTATTCAAAGACGCATCTGCCTTTGTATCTTATAGTTTAAACGGGACAAAATATTTTTTTTTTCTCCGTTTCAATATTTCTGTAGATACGTCCTTTTACGAGTACCTTTAATGACACAATTTAAGTTGGGAGTCAATTTGCTTAACAATTTGGCAGTTTAGTTTATTTATATACAAAAACCTTCCGGAATAAATTCTCTAAGTGATGGTGAAAACCGCATCTACGTATAAATCCGTTGAGTAGTTTAAAGAGGATGAAACTCATAAAACTCATCCAGTCTCATTTTCAGTCATAGAAATTTGTAATCATGGCTAATGGACATAATAGACATAATAGATGGAATGGAATGAGTAATAGCTATTTAAGCGAATGACCAAAGAGGAAATTGCCTTAATTATCGTGATTATTAGACTGATTGGTCATAGCAGCTCTTATTATTAGCACACAGGAGGACGCTACTGCCCTGTGTAGTCTGTATCAAAAAATCTGATAAAAGTGTAAGCAAACCCTGGTCAGGTTAAATTCTTACTCATTCACTCATTAAAGGGAATTAGCAACATATTTATATATTTCAACGTTTTACCTCACCAATTTTAGGGTTCCGAACTTCAAAAGGAAAAAAACGGAACCCTTATAGGTTCACTCGTGTCTACTGATGGGTAATGGAAAAATTTCGGAAGGAAAAGAAAAGAAAAAAATATTTTTCCGAAAATTTTCCAATATTTTTCCAATACTTTTCCGATATTTTTCCAAATCAAAAAGCTGACTGTGATTAAATATTAGAAAAAAATAAGACTATTAATGTGTACTCTGACATCAAGCAATGGACTGACAATCAATGAATGACATCAAGCAATGAATAGACTGCTTGAATATCTACGAGACTTTTTGCTGCAGTTATTATTCTAAGGTCTTTTGCCTGCTTTGCAACTTTAGGTCTTTTTTTGTAACGTGCGTTTTGTTTGTGCAAAATAAACAGTTTTTCTTTCTTTTCTTTTTTTTCTTTACTGAAAAATTATAAATATCTAATCTTTAATTTTTAATTTTTTTTTGCCATAATGTTCTCTTCTTGGAAATTATATACATAAATAAGAAAGAAATTACAATGTGCACTATAAGTATGTACACAAGTAGTTCTTTTTGGCCGGGTAGACGTGAGCCGACGACGATGCGCAGAATGCACAATTGGGAAAATACCATGTGCAGATGGCGCAAGATAGCGGTTGCCCTCATTTCAACCCGCGGAGCAAATTGCGTCATTGGAATCAGTTTCTTTTTGACAGTTCAAAAACATTCACTGCATTATTTACGTTGTCGAGCAGATAATATTTCGAACATGCGATGCAATGGATTAGCAATTTGCTTGAAAATGATTCAGATTTGATTGATAGGTTGTAACGCAATTAGGGTGCTGGCCAAAAAGATTGGGGACTAATTGGACTACTGTACTTAATCACGTCCAGGCGGAGCATTATACTGAACTGTTACTTGGTCCACATTCACATGTTTTCCTTTATAACCGTCTACATGTTTTAAAAGATAGTAAGTTTCTCATGTACGGTAGTACATATTGCAATTCTTCTAACATTAAAAAGCAAAAATCATTTTCTTTTGTCAATATTTTCTTGTTTCTTGGCACAAAAATCAGGGCATAATTAATCATACCTCTAAAATGAAAGTGTATGAATTTCATACTCTTAGAGGTATGATTAATTTTGCTTGTATTGCGCTGTTCTTCTACAGCTGACTTAATTTTGGCGGGTTCTTTTCCTGGGTTTGGTTGATTTTCGGGTTTGTATAACTAGATCGGTTTTTCTCTGAAACTTGTTGGTGATATAAAACCCACCAACTGAAGATTTATTGTTTGTGTAGATGCAGTAGAAAATATTGATCATGATACTTTTCGCCAGTGATGATTCGGATTCTTCAACAGAATAGATGTGTTAATGCAATAAAACCCTTTGAATGTAAATAAAACCCTTTAAACTCTGTGTTATTTTACTTCCTGAAGTCAAAATTTTACAGTAAACAATAAAAAAACATTATCACAATCACTCCACTTCTAGTTCTCCACAATTCAATCAAACGCTTCGCAAAATAATAATAGATCGCTTAGATTAAGAGGATTGTGATTAAAATAAAACGTCCACCGACCACGAGTTCACTGCTCGTTTTACAAGATGGCCGCCTCAGTTGTTCTCGATGTTCGTTTTTGAGGTTGACATTTGTACAACAAGTCAATTAAGTCTAGAAAAGCGGAGGCGCCGACCATGTTCAGGTAGGCGTGGATTATCGGGTAGAAAGGCAGTATTTCAAAAAATAACACCTATCACAATCACTCCACTTCTAGTTCTCCACAATTCAATCAAACACTTCGCAAAGTAATTATAGATCGCTTAGATTAAGAAGGATGCGATTAGAATAAAACGTCCACCGACCACGAGTTCACTGCTCGTTTCACAAGATGGCCGCCTCACCAGTTCTCGATGTTCGTTTTTGAGGTTGAAATTTGTACAACAAGTCAATTAAGTCTAGAAAAGCGGAGGCGCCGACCATGTTCAGGTAGGCGTGGATTATCGGGTAGAAAGGCAGTATTTCAAAAAATAACACCTATCACAATCACTCCACTTCTAGTTCTCCACAATTCAATCAAACACTTCGCAAAGTAATTATAGATCGCTTAGATTAAGAGGGATGCGATTAGAATAAAACGTCCACCGACCACATGGTTGCGTGCGCACCTTACAAAATCCGAAGTTACCTGCTCATTTTATAAGATGGCCGCCTTACCAGAGTGCTGTTCATTTTTGGTCAATTGACAGTCTAGAAAAGCGGAGGCGCCGACATTATTATTTACTCCATGTAAATAAAATAAACTAAAAATGATAACAACACCACGACAATTATGCTGTACCTACTACATATTTAGGAAAATAAACATAAAATGGCAATTTTAGTTTAGTATTGCCAATCCAACCAACAATTTCCTAACCTTTTAGAACGAAGTAGTAAAAATTTTCATTGAACATATTTTTTTATTTGGCCTTAATTAGATAATATGATAGCATAAAAGAACATAGATAATTAATTGAATTTATTTTGTATAAATGTCACTTTTAGACGTTCAAATAAGAATTCGCCATTGTTCTTTTCGAGTTAATCAAGCCACGTAGTTACTACTACGTGGCTTGATTAACTCGAACTTGAGTATCCTCCCCTGCAAAATTTACTGCCCATTTTGACCCCGTAAGTATTCTTTATTTTTAGTCTTATGTATAAATAGTGAGTTTAGAGTTAATTGGTCAGCGCGTTAAAATTTTGACACACCCAATTCCCCTTTAGCCCCCTAAAGGGGAATTCGGTGTGTCAAAATGGGTAGTTTAGAAAAACGAAAATTAAAAAGTTCATAATTAACATAAATATGTATTCGTGCCAAGTTTAAGTTTATTAACTCAAGGAATAAGATTTTTCATACAAACAAAAACCCCCCTTTTCACCCCCTATAAGATTGAATTTCCAATAACCCCTTCTTAGTGCTCCCCTAAATTATAAAAGGAAGCCGTGTGCAAAATTTCACGTTCCTAGACCCAGTAGTTTCGGCCGTGCGTTGATTTGTCAGTCGGTCAGTCATTTTATTCAATCAATCAGTCAGTCATTCATTCAGTCAGTCAGTAAATATGTTCAGTATAAATAAAACCCTTTAATTCATATGTTATTTTAATTCCTGTAGTCAACATTTTACAGTAAACAATATTTTTCCATTATTTTTCCATATTGTTATTTTTCGGAAAAATAAACGGAAAAATTTCCAAGTTTTGAAAAAATTCCGAAAATTACCCATCACTACTCGTGTCTGTCTGTCCGTCTGCCACAGCTAATTTTGCTCCGAATATAATGGACCGATTAGGGCGAAAGGTACACGTATGAATTTCTGTGACCCGAACAAGAGCGTATAACGTAAATAAATGAATTTTGAATAGGGGGTCAATTTTGAGGGGGCGAATAAGAACTTTTTTTTTTGTAAACTGTACTGTGCGATATATCAAATGAAAGGGCTTACTGTGAGGGTCTCAAATATATATTGTTTTATAATATTAAAATAAATTATTTAAAGTTATTTAAGAAAATAGACGAAACATTACCATTCCCCTCTTATCTCCGAAACTACTGAGCATAAAATTAAAAAAAAATATACAGAAATTAGTTAGTTAATAAGTAGACTAGATTACTGGAAAACTCATAAAAACTCTATGGTCTTAAAATCACATGGTAAATCTCTCAATATGGTGCGTACAAACTTACATTTGCAGTTGAAATGTATGGGAGAACATGTATTTCAACTACAATATTAAGTTTATTCTTGGGATAAATTCATCCTAAATGCAGAACTCTTCATTGTGCGTGGTCCAACACGCACTTGGCCGGTTTTTTGCAATACAAAAATAAATTAATTTGATGATTTTTTGTGGGGTCAGTGACCATTATTGTAGTCTCATGAAATATCAGTTTAAACAATCAGTTTTTTTTTTGTTGTGTAAACTTCACAGATGTTATGGGGATATCTCAACACGATAAAACATAAGAAAAAAGTTTTTATCAACTCATACTTCAAGTAACAACACTAACAGCGGTCATTGACGTCCAAAAAACCATCAAATATTTATATTTTTATTCTATCGTGTTTAGGTATGAGGAGTGTTCGAACTAAAGGTAACATTTCCACCTTTTCCTTTTTTTTTCAGAAATCACTAAAATGTTATTAAAAAGTCCTTTTTGTTAAAAACTAAAAGGACTCGATTTTTCTAAGGGAATCGTTAATATTTGATAAACTAAATTCAATGTAGTTCATAGATTTACGTATGATTCTGCAAAAGAAAGCAACGACCCAAAAAGGGGAAATGTTAATGTGGTTCTCATATGTATCATATCTGCGGAGTTTAGCTAGCTAATTTAAAATAAGTCTGTATAATACAGACAACACAGTTAATAACGGTATACGGCCAAGTTTTCTGATCTTTGACATATAATTAGTAAACAATCATTGCCTGACTTTGACTCTATTTTTGTTATCTGAAAGAATTCATACTATAATTATGTACATGGTCGATGGTTTTATTCAAATTGATCACGTTAACGTTTTCAAGGACACTGAACGAGACACAATAGACGTGTTATTGTTGTGACTTCTGTGGACGTTTAATGTCTTTCACTTTGTAACAGGTAGGTTCGTGACAGTTTGACTGCTCGTTTGATAGGAAATTTTTTACCAACAAGACTTTAAAAATTATTATAGCAGTGCCTATATCAGATACAAAGTAGAATGATCTTTATGTAGTATCACCGGTACTAGATCCTTCCAACCGAAATACAGCGTTATGTAGCTTGCTTAAATAACTTGACAGTATAATAATAATATAAGCCTCTAACTGTTCCATTCTTCATGGAAAAGTCAAAAATGTATAGGACTGACATAAGCTGCCGAAAATCTTGTCAGTCCTGTTGAAAGTCGTTGTAGAAATTCGAAACACTTTGAGATCCATTGTCACTTCTTGTCGAGGCCCTCAGATTTGTCTAATGTGTGCTGGAGATGAGAAAAACAAAAATGGGAACTTACCACGTATGTGCTCACAGAATGACAGTTAATATCAAACTACATCGCAAATATGCAGCCATAGTTATATATAAAGTAGACTACGATAACTCCGAGTTAATTAGCGGTTTATCAGTTTGTTTGTCGCAACATGACCTTACTTTTGGTCGAGTTTTATATACCTATATGAAAAAGTCTTCTGGAGAGTCGAGAAGTTAGAAGTCTTTTGACTGTCCATGAAAAGATACGTGACAACTTCTAGAGTTCGTGGTTACACGTGGAGAAATTGTTATATATCAAGATGTACCAGATCAAGACGAAAATATCAATGGCATTATTTAGATGGGGTACCGTTCTATAGAAGATGCTGACACTGACAGTTCTACGACCAATCCAGTTCCATTTTTGTGTCACTCTGTCATCTTGTCTGATCATTTTTGACTTTGAAAAAAATTGACTTGTAAAAGTGTTTGTACAAACCTACTTACAGAAATAAAAATCATTTATCATTTAATGCAATGAATGAAGTCGAACTGTCAAAATGAAAGACATGCACATTGTTAGTGTTTACGCAATTACCCTGCAGGCTTTATCGTATAACATTGGAATAGGGTCCAGAGCAATAACTTTATCAGAAAGCCGTACCCGTGTCAAATCAGCAGGTTTATCAAAGATGTTGACAAAACTGATACAAATTCTCAGCCCATTAAAGTCCAATGCTAGACAGACTCATCTCTCTTTCCAGCCGCACCCGACTCATCATCAATCATTCAGTTACTACCAGCCACCCTGCGAAGATCGTCCTTCCACCTAGGCTTACAAAAACTGATTGCTTCAGCATAAGTCTACCATTAGCCTGTAATGTTTCTGGACAAACAATCAGTCGACCTGTGGTGCACATTAGCGCGGATTCGCAAGAACGAGAGGCCTTTACCCAACAGCGTGATGATGATGAGATGAACAGTACGCAGACCAGACAGACCAGGCAAAGTAGAGATGAACAGTAATAGTCATATTCCTATTGCCGGGACACGGGCCTCCTGGCTGTGAGACCAGTCAAGTGGCTGTAATCCACCATGTGCGCCCAGTGCGGGTTGGAAAAACTGTTTGTAATGTTTCAATGAATCTGTGTATCTCTGTACGGTTTTGTCACTTATTTGTTTCATTAAATTCATGGTTATGTTACATGGTGTGAATATATGGTATTTGGTTCATAATTTTTATAATTACTAAACATATTAATTATTATTAATCATTTATTTCAAGTAATTATACTCATATACATAATATTATAATGGTTAGTAACAATATTAATACAGACATGGATTTTAGATAATAATTTTTGAGTACATATCGTCCATTTGCGACGACAGTGTGACATCTCAAAAACCGTAATTTTACAAAGAACGACTTTTGAACTTTTAAATGCTCTCTCTCTCTCTCCCTAAACTCTTAAATTGTTGTCAATATAGCTTTATTATGTATGCAGCGATTAGAGTAAAGGTAACTAATAATGAAATGAAATAATCAAAAAGAAAAACGAATCAGTAACATTCGAGATGTCACACTGTCGTCGCAAGTGGACGATATTTGTGTTGTAATGAAACAATCATTAATTTATTTATTTGTTCTTAAATCTATGTAACTAAATCCATTTACAGTAATAGATTGTTTTCCAAATTGACACCACGTCAATGAGCCGTTTTATAGCCATTTCATACTACTGGCAAAGAATGACAGGGGTGATTTGAATAGACAGACAATTTAAGTTGCTCGTCAAATTGACGGCAAAGCAATTAATTTTCATGACTTTACAATTTTTGATTAAAAATACAAAAAATGGGTTACTTTTGTCTTCTGCCGCATCACATCCTGTACAAATGCTGTGCGATATGATTGTTGTTAGACTTTACGCAACAAAATCGCTTCTGGACCTAGTCGCAATAGATTGAATAGAGTCAGTCTTATCGTTCAAGTAAGACTGAAGCTCTGTCAGAATTTCACTTAAGATTATTATATTAAGAATATTGTATTCATAAACCTTCTTGTTGTAGCCATAGTATTGAATGAGCGCAGCTTCCATCGAGTAAGCGGTAGGCTTCACTGTGAACTCAATGTTGCCCAATTTACTTGTACCATTTTCATAAGCGATGTAAGATTTGTTGTCAATGATAACTGGGATACCATTTTCGATGAGAATAGGTGGGTTAATGATTTTTAAGAAAGTTGGGTTAGCAGGGAGACCTTCAATCTTCTTGACTTCATCACCAACCAGCACGTATACACTATTCTCATTTGTTGAGAAATACAAATTATTATGGTAATCCAAAACGATTTCCTTGGCTTTGACTACTTTGTCGACTACCTCCTTTTTCGTTCCTTCTTCTGTGACTTTGTACAGAACATTATCAGCTGTCAGGGCATAGATGACGTCACTGCCGTTAACTTTAGCGATACCGATGAGATCGTCAGTCAATGTTCCGTATTTCTCAGCTTTGACTGTGGTAGCGTTGTATGAGTAGATTCCATCTTTAGCAGCAAAGTAAGCTGTTTTGGTGTCTTCGTTATCTGCAGCGGCATCTCTTCCGTTGTCAAGTAACTTGGTTGCCTGTCCATTCTTCAGCATGTAGAGACCTTGGTCGACTTTTTCCCCATTCTCGTTGACGTCAGCTTGAACGATGAAGATGATGGGGTCCGAGTCAGATTCTTCAACATATCTGATCAGATCTGCATCGTCATCAAAGTTTAGCGCGTTAAGGGGGGTTATTATTTTGACGATGTTATGTTCAGCCGTGTATACTGCTAGTGAGCTTGGAAAGAATTCTTCGGTGACGACGAGTTTGTCATCGTCGGTGGCGGAAGGGGCGACAGTAGTTTCAGAGGTTGGAGCGGAATACGCCAACCCCGCTAGGAGAGACGCCGTAAAGAATATTATCAGCTTCATGTTGTGATCTGGAATTAAGAGAAAACGATTTAAAATTAATGTTTAATTCACAATCCAATCAAAAGTTATGTTTAATTCACACCGTTATACATCATCAGTCGATAAACGATAGTCAACCTGTTGATTCATATGGCAATCGATTGACAGGACCCATCTTCACTTTAAGGGCGTTTGTTCACCACCGCCGTCACAGGGATGTCACCTGAACTCAAGACTTCTTACATTCATTCATATAACCGACCATACATACCTACGGTACATTGGTTGATCGCATTTCTGCAGTAGCAAATGATCAAAATCAAAAGTCATTATTCAAACCAGCACGAAACTAATAATAAAACTGAAGAGTTTGTTTGAACGCGTTAATCTCTGGAACTTCCAGTCGGATTTAAAAAATATCGTGGGCGGGCGATGGGATGCGACGCAGTGGGTCGGGGAACAAGAAATTTGACTCGGATGAAGTCACGAGCAGAAGCGAGTGTATAGATATGCATAGATGGTTATGATTTCACCGAAATCATGACTGTCATAATTTCTCTTTTACATATTTATAAGAACATATTATAATGTTATTGTTAACATCCATGATAAACTTTACCTTTAACTGTACAATATATATTATTTTGTTCAATTTTATCAATTGACCTCTTGAACTAGTAGATTGAGACGTTAAATTGGTAACTATATACTAGGCCCTGAGTGATAGCGCCATTTAATCAAAGTTTTGTTTAAAACAGATTGTTTGATTGGCTTATTGGTCAAAAGGACGGACAGCTTCACGTGGGGTGTTGGGTTTGATGTGGTTTACATATTAAGTTTTTAATAGCTGGTGAAACGGTAATGTAGGTATGTAAGTAGGTACTGACGTTAAGACGCTACCGAGCGCACAGTGGCGCCCTTATCGTTTGTTTTGTTATTTCTTTTAATTTAAAAAGAAAATGCAGAATATAAGCACGTTAAGGCGTGCTTCACAAGATTTATTATTATTATAAACCGTAGTTTTATATAGTTAAGTTTTATTGTAATCATTAAAACGGGAAATGGTGGCCACTTTTTTCCGTTTTAATGATTACAATAAAACTTAACAATATAAAACTACTGTTTATAATAATAATAACGTATAGTCTTGTGGAGTACAACTTAACGTGCTTATTTTCTGCATTTTATTTTTAAATTAAAAGAAATAACAAAACAAACGATGAGGGCGCCACTGTGCGCTCGGTAGCCTCTTAACCTGATAATTTGAAAGAGTAGGGAGTGAATGATAGCGTGACGGTTGACAGGGGGGAATGGAAGAAGAAAACGTGTTGCGACGACCTCACTTAGCAGGGGATAAGGGCAGGAAGATAGTGATGATGTTGATGATAATGACTTACGTTAACTAGTCTATGCAAGAACAGTCTGCGAAATGGTCAAACAAATTGAGAGCCTACGTCAATTCGGCCGTCATAAGGAAAAAAGACGTATATCCGAACTTTTTTCGAAATAGAGTTATTTACATTATTCGGAATCAGCAAAAAAAGACGCATCTACCAGTATTTTAAAATTGGCGTAAATTTAACGAAAACCTAATAATCCTTACTATTCAAAGACGCATCTGCCGTTGTATCTTATAGTTTAAACGGGACAACATTTTTTTTTTTCTCCGTTTCAATATTTCTGTAGATACGTCCTTTTACGAGTACCTTTAATGACACAATTTAAGTTGGGAGTCAATTTGCTTAACAATTTGGCAGTTTAGTTTATTTATATACAAAAACCTTCCGGAATAAATTCTCTAAGTGATGGTGAAAACCGCATCTACGTATAAATCCGTTGAGTAGTTTAAAGAGGATGAAACTCATAAAACTCATCCAGTCTCATTTTCAGTCATAGAAATTTGTAATCATGGCTAATGGACATAATAGACCGGTCAATGAGTAATAGCTATTTAAGCGAATGACCAAAGAGGAAATTGCCTTAATTATCGTGATCATTAGACTGATTGGTCATAGCAGCTCTTATTATTAGCACACAGGAGGACGCTACTGCCCTATGTAGTCTGTATCAAAAAATCTGATAAAAGTGTAAGCAAACCCTGGTCAGGTTAAATTCTTACTCATTCACTCATTAAAGGGAATTAGCAACATATTTATATATTTCAACGTTTTACCTCGCCAATTTTAGGGTTCCGAACTTCAAAAGGAAAAAAACGGAACCCTTATAGGTTCACTCGTGTCTGTCTGTCCGTCTGCCACAGCTAATTTTGCTTCGAATATAATGGACCGATTAGGGCGAAAGGTACACGTATGAATTTCTGTGACCCGAACAAGAGCGTATAACGTAAATAAATGAATTTTGAATAGGGGGTCAATTTTGAGGGGGCGAATAAGAACTTTTTTTTTGTAAACTGTACTGTGCGATATATCAAATGAAAGGGCTTACTGTGAGGGTCTCAAATATATATTGTTTTATAATATTAAAATAAATTATTTAAAGTTATTTAAGAAAATAGACGAAACATTACCATTCCCCTCTTATCTCCGAAACTACTGAGCTTAAAATTAAAAAAAAAATATACAGAAATTAGTTAGTTAATAAGTAGACTAGATTACTGGAAAACTCATAAAAACTCTATGGTCTTAAAATCACATGGTAAATCTCTCAATATGGTGCGTACAAACTTACATTTGCAGTTGAAATGTATGGGAGAACATGTATTTCAACTACAATATTAAGTTTATTCTTGGGATAAATTCATCCTAAATACGGAACTCTTCATTGTGCGTGGTCCAACACGCACTTGGCCGGTTTTTTGAAATACAAAAATAAATTAATTTGATGATTTTTTGTGGGGTCAGTGACCATTATTGTAGTTTCATGAAATATCAGTTTAAACAATCAGTTTTTTTTTTGTTGTGTAAACTTCACAGATGTTATGGGGATATCTCAACACGATAAAACATAAGAAAACAGTTTTTATCAACTCATACTTCAAGTAACAACACTAACAGTGGTCATTGACGTCCAAAAAACCATCAAATATTTATATTTTTATTCTATCGTGTTTAGGTATGAGGAGTGTTCGATCTAAAGGTAACATTTCCACCTTTGCCTTTTATTTCAGAAATCACTAAAATGTTATTAAAAATTCCTTTTTGTTAAAAACTAAAAGGACTCGATTTTTCTAAGGGAATCGTTAATATTTGATAAACTAAATTCAATGTAGTTCATAGATTTACGTATGATTCTGCAAAAGAAAGCAACGACCCAAAAAGGGGAAATGTTAATGTGGTCTTACAGAAATAAAATAATTTATCATTTACTTTGGTTCGAACACTTCTCATATGTATCATATCTGCGGAGTTTAGCTAGCTAATTTAAAATAAGTCTGTATAATACAGACAACACAGTTAATAACGGTATACGGCCAAGTTTTCTGATCTTTGACATACAAGTAGTAAACAATCATTGCCTGACTTTGACTCTATTTATTTTTTGTTATCTGAAAGAATTCATACTATAATTATGTACATGGTCGATGGTTTTATTCAAATTGATCACGTTAACGTTTTCAAGGACACTGAACGAGACACAATAGACGTGTTATTGTTGTGACTTCTGTGGACGTTTAATGTCTTTCACTTTGTAACAGGTAGGTTCGTGACAGTTTGACTGCTCGTTTGATAGGATATTGTTTTACCAACAAGACTTTAAAAATTATTATAGCAGTACCTATATCAGATACAAAGTAGAATGATCTTTTTGTAGTATCACCGGTACTAGATCCTTCCAACCGAAATACAGCGTTATGTAGCTTGCTTAAATAACTTGACAGTATAATAATAATAACTGTTCCATCCTTCTTAACTTCTTTTAAATTAATTTTTGACTTTTCCATGATGGAAAAGTCAAAAATGTATAGGACTGACATAAGCTGCCGAAAATCTTATGTCAGTCCTGTTGAAAGTCGTTGTAGAAATTCGAAACGCTTTGAGATCCATTGTCACTTCTTGTCGAGGCCCTCAGATTTGTCTAATGTGTGCTGGAGATGAGAAAAACAAAAATGGGAACTTACCACGTATGTGCTCACAGAATGACAGTTAATATCAAACTACATCGCAAATGTGCAGCCATATTTATATATAAAGTAGACTACGATAACTCCGAGTTAATTAGCGGTTTATCAGTTTGTTTGTCGCAACATGACCTTACTTTTGGTCGAGTTTTATATACCTATATGAAAAAGTCTCCTGGGGAGTCGAGAAGTTAGAAATCTTTTGACTATCCACAAAAATATACGTGATAACTTCTAGAGTTCGTGGTTACACGTGGCGAAATTGCTATATATCAAGATGTACCAGATCAAGACGAAAATATCAATGGCATTATTTAGATGGGGTACCGTTCTATAGAAGATGCTGACACTGACAGTTCTACGACCAATCCAGTTCCATTTTTCTGTCACTCTGTCATCTTGTCTGATCATTTTTGACTTTGAAAAAACTTGACTTGTAAAAGTGTTTGTACAAACCTACTTACAGAAATAAAAATCATTTATCATTTAATGCAATGAATGAAGTCGAACTGTCAAAATGAAAGACATGCACATTGTTAGTGTTTACGCAATTACCCTGCAGGCTTTATCGTATAACATTGGAATAGGGTCCAGAGCAATAACTTTATCAGAAAGCCGTACCCGTGTCAAATCAGCAGGTTTATCAAAGATGTTGACAAAACTGATACAAATTCTCAGCCCATTAAAGTCCAATGCTAGACAGACTCATCTCTCTTTCCAGCCGCACCCGACTCATCATCAATCATTCAGTTACTACCAGCCACTCTGCGAAGATCGTCCTTCCACCTAGGCTTACAAAAACTGATTGCTTCAGCATAAGTCTACCATTAGCCTGTAATGTTTCTGGACAAACAATCAGTCGACCTGTGGTGCACATTAGCGCGGATTCGCAAGAACGAGAGGCCTTTACCCAACAGCGTGATGATGATGAGATGAACAGTACGCAGACCAGACAGACCAGGCAAAGTAGAGATGAACAGTAATAGTCATATTCCTATTGCCGGGACACGGGCCTCCTGGCTGTGAGACCAGTCAAGTGGCTGTAATCCACCATGTGCGCCCAGTGCGGGTTGGAAAAACTGTTTGTAATGTTTCAATGAATCTGTGTATCTCTGTACGGTTTTGTCACTTATTTGTTTCATTAAATTCATGGTTATGTTACATGGTGTGAATATATGGTATTTGGTTCATAATTTTTATAATTGCTAAACATATTAATTATTATTAATCATTTATTTCAAGTAATTATATTCATATACATAATATTATAATGGTTAGTAACAATATTAATACAGACATGGATTTTAGATAATAATTTTTGAGTACATATTTGTGTTGTAATGAAACAATCATTAATTTATTTATTTGTTCTTAAATCTATGTAACTAAATCCATTTACAGTAATAGATTGTTTTCCAAATTGACACCACGTCAATGAGCTGTTTTATAGCCATTTCATACTACTGGCAAAGAATGACAGGGGTGATTTGAATAGACAGACAATTTAAGTTGCTCGTCAAATTGACGGCAAAGCAATTAATTTTCATGACTTTACAATTTTTGATTAAAAATACAAAAAATGGGTTACTTTTGTCTTCTGCCGCATCACATCCTGTACAAATGCTGTGCGATATGATTGTTGTTAGACTTTACGCAACAAAATCGCTTCTGGACCTAGTCGCAATAGATTGAATAGAGTCAGTCTTATCGTTCAAGTAAGACTGAAGCTCTGTCAGAATTTCACCTAAGATTATTATATTAAGAATATTGTATTCATAAACCTTCTTGTTGTAGCCATAGTATTGAATGAGCGCAGCTTCCATCGAGTAAGCGGTAGGCTTCACTGTGAACTCAATGTTGCCCAATTTACTTGTACCATTTTCATAAGCGATGTAAGATTTGTTGTCAATGATAACTGGGATACCATTTTCGATGAGAATAGGTGGGTTAATGAGTTTTACGAAAGTTGGGTTAGCAGGGAGACCTTCAATCTTCTTGACTTCATCACCAACCAGCACGTATACACTATTCTCATTTGTTGAGAAATACAAATTATTATGGTAATCCAAAACGATTTCCTTGGCTTTGACTACTTTGTCGACTACCTCCTTTTTCGTTCCTTCTTCTGTGACTTTGTACAGAACATTATCAGCTGTCAGGGCATAGATGACGTCACTGCCGTTAACTTTAGCGATACCGATGAGATCGTCAGTCAATGTTCCGTATTTCTCAGCTTTGACTGTGGTAGCGTTGTATGAGTAGATTCCATCTTTAGCAGCGAAGTAAGCTGTTTTGGTGTCTTCGTTATCTGCAGCGGCATCTCTTCCGTTGTCAAGTAACTTGGTTGCCTGTCCATTCTTCAGCATGTAGAGACCTTGGTCGACTTTTTCCCCATTCTCGTTGACGTCAGCTTGAACGATGAAGATGATGGGGTCCGAGTCAGATTCTTCAACATATCTGATCAGATCTGCATCGTCATCAAAGTTTAGCGCGTTAAGGGGGGTTATTATTTTGACGATGTTATGTTCAGCCGTGTATACTGCTAGTGAGCTTGGAAAGAATTCTTCGGTGACGACGAGTTTGTCATCGTCGGTGGCGGAAGGGGCGACAGTAGTTTCAGAGGTTGGAGCGGAATACGCCAACCCCGCTAGGAGAGACGCCGTAAAGAATATTATCAGCTTCATGTTGTGATCTGGAATTAAGAGAAAACGATTTAAAATTAATGTTTAATTCACAATCCAATCAAAAGTTATGTTTAATTCACACCGTCATACATCATCAGTCGATAAACGATAGTCAACCTGTTGATTCATATGGCAATCGATTGACAGGACCCATCTTCACTTTAAGGGCGTTTGTTCACCACCTCCGTCACAGGGATGTCACCTGAACTCAAGACTTCTTACATTCATTCATATAACCGACCATACATACCTAGGGTACATTGGTTGATCGCATTTCTGCAGTAGCAAATGATCAAAATCAAAAGTCATTATTCAAACCAGCACGAAACTAATAATAAAACTGAAGAGTTTGTTTGAACGCGTTAATCTCTGGAACTTCCAGTCGGATTTAAAAAATATCGTGGGCGGGCGATGGGATGCGACGCAGTGGGTCGGGGAACAAGAAATTTGACTCGGATGAAGTCACGAGCAGAAGCGAGTGTATAGATATGCATAGATGGTTATGATTTCACCGAAATAATGACTGTCATAATTTCTCTTTTACATATTTATAAGAACATATTATAATGTTATTGTTAATATCATATAATGTTATTGTTAACATCCATGATAAACTTTACCTTTAACTGTACAATATATATTATTTTGTTCAATTTTATCAATTGACCTCTTGAACTAGTAGATTGAGACGTTAAATTGGTAACTATATACTAGGCCCTGAGTAATAGCGCCATTTAATCAAAGTTTTGTTTAAAACAGATTGTTTGATTGGCTTATTGGTCAAAAGGACGGACAGCTTCACGTGGGGTGTTGGGTTCGATGTGGTTTACATATTAAGTTTTTAATAGCTGGTGAAACGGTAATGTAGGTATGTAAGTAGGTACTGACGTTAAGACGCTACCGAGCGCACAGTGGCGCCCTTATCGTTTGTTTTGTTATTTCTTTTAATTTAAAAAGAAAATGCAGAATATAAGCACGTTAAGGCGTGCTTCACAAGATTTATTATTATTATAAACCGTAGTTTTATATAGTTAAGTTTTATTGTAATCATTAAAACGGGAAATGGTGGCCACTTTTTTCCGTTTTAATGATTACAATAAAACTTAACAATATAAAACTACTGTTTATAATAATAATAACGTATAGTCTTGTGGAGTACAACTTAACGTGCTTATTTTCTGCATTTTCTTTTTAAATTAAAAGAAATAACAAAACAAACGATGAGGGCGCCACTGTGCGCTCGGTAGCCTCTTAACCTGATAATTTGAAAGAGTAGGGAGTGAATGATAGCGTGACGGTTGACAGGGGGGAATGGAAGAAGAAAACGTGTTGCGACGACCTCACTTAGCAGGGGATAAGGGCAGGAAGATAGTGATGATGTTGATGATAATGACTTACGTTAACTAGTCTATGCAAGAACAGTCTGCGAAATGGTCAAACAAATTGAGAGCCTACGTCAATTCTGCCATCATAAGGAAAAAAGACGTATATCCGAACTTTTTTCGAAATAGAGTTATTTACATTATTCGGAATCAGCAAAAAAAGACGCATCTACCAGTATTTTAAAATTGGCGTAAATTTAACGAAAACCTAATAATCCTTACTATTCAAAGACGCATCTGCCGTTGTATCTTATAGTTTAAACGGGACAACATATTTTTTTTTTCTCCGTTTCAATATTTCTGTAGATACGTCCTTTTACGAGTACCTTTAATGACACAATTTAAGTTGGGAGTCAATTTGCTTAACAATTTGGCAGTTTAGTTTTATTATACACAAAACCCTTCCGGAATAAATTCTCTAAGTGATGGTGAAAACTGCATCTACGTATAAATCCGTTGAGTAGTTTAAAGAGGATGAAACTCATAAAACTCATCGAGTCTCATTTTCAGTCATAGAAATTTGTAATCATGGCTAATGGACATAATAGACCGGTCAATGAGTAATAGCTATTTCTGCGAATGACCAAAGAGGAAATTGCCTTAATTATCGTGATCATTAGACTGATTGGTCATAGCAGCTCTTATTATTAGCACACAGGAGGACGCTACTGCCCTATGTAGTCTGTATCAAAAAATCTGATAAAAGTGTAAGCAAACCCTGGTCAGGTTAAATTCTTACTCATTCACTCATTAAAGGGAATTAGCAACATATTTATATATTTCAACGTTTTACCTCACCAATTTTAGGGTTCCGAACTTCAAAAGGAAAAAAACGGGACCCTTATAGGTTCACTCGTGTCTGTCTGTCCGTCTGCCACAGCTAATTTTGCTCCGAATATAATGGACCGATTAGGGCGAAAGGTACACGTATGAATTTCTGTGACCCGAACAAGAGCGTATAACGTAAATAAATGAATTTTGAATAGGGGGTCAATTTTGAGGGGGCGAGTAAGAACTTTTTTTTTGTAAACTGTACTGTGCGATATATCAAATGAAAGGGCTTACTGTGAGGGTCTCAAATATATATTGTTTTATAATATTAAAATAAATTATTTAAAGTTATTTAAGAAAATAGACGAAACATTACCATTCCCCTCTTATCTCCGAAACTACTGAGCTTAAAATTTAAAAAAATATACAGAAATTAGTTAGTTAATAAGTAGACTAGATTACTGGAAAACTCATAAAAACTCTATGGTCTTAAAATCACATGGTAAATCTCTCAATATGGTGCGTACAAACTTACATTTGCAGTTGAAATGTATGGGAGAACATGTATTTCAACTACAATATTAAGTTTATTCTTGGGATAAATTCATCCTAAATACGGAACTCTTCATTGTGCGTGGTCCAACACGCACTTGGCCGGTTTTTTGCAATACAAAAATAAATTAATTTGATGATTTTTTGTGGGGTCAGTGACCATTATTGTAGTCTCATGAAATATCAGTTTAAACAATCAGTTTTTTTTTTGTTGTGTAAACTTCACAGATGTTATGGGGATATCTCAACACGATAAAACATAAGAAAACAGTTTTTATCAACTCATACTTCAAGTAACAACACTAACAGCGGTCATTGACGTCCAAAAAACCATCAAATATTTATATTTTTATTCTATCGTGTTTAGGTATGAGGAGTGTTCGAACTAAAGGTAACATTTCCACCATTGCCTTTTTTTTTTCAGAAATCACTAAAATGTTATTAAAAATTCCTTTTTGTTAAAAACTAAAAGTACTCGATTTTTCTAAGGGAATCGTTAATATTTGATAAACTAAATTCAATGTAGTTCATAGATTTACGTATGATTCTGCAAAAGAAAGCAACGACCCAAAAAGGGGAAATGTTAATGTGGTCTTAAAGAAATAAAATAATTTATCATTTACTTTGGTTCGAACACTTCTCATATGTATCCTATCTGCGGAGTTTAGCTAGCTAATTTTAAAATAAGTCTGTATAATACAGACAACACAGTTAATAACGGTATACGGCCAAGTTTTCTGATCTTTGACATATAAGTAGTAAACAATCATTGCCTGACTTTGACTCTATTTATTTTTTGTTATCTGAAAGAATTCATACTATAATTATGTACATGGTCGATGGTTTTATTGAAATTGATCACGTTAACGTTTTCAAGGACACTGAACGAGACACAATAGACGTGTTATTGTTGTGACTTCTGTGGCCGTTTAACTTTCACTTTGTAACAGGTAGGTTCGTGACAGTTTGACTGCTCGTTTGATAGGAAATTTTTTACCAACAAGACTTTAAAAATTATTATAGCAGTGCCTATATCAGATACAAAGTAGAATGATCTTTATGTAGTATCACCGGTACTAGATCCTTCCAACCGAAATACAGAAATAATTTGACAGTATAATAATAATAAAAGCCTCTAACTGTTCCATTCTTCTTAACTTCTTTTAACTTCATTTTTTACTTTTCCATGATGGAAAAGTCAAAAATGTATAGGACTGACATAAGCTGCCGAAAATCTTGTCAGTCCTGTTGAAAGTCGTTGTAGAAATTCGAAACGCTTTGAGATCCATTGTCACTTCTTGTCGAGGCCCTCAGATTTGTCTAATGTGTGCTGGAGATGAGAAAAACAAAAATGGGAACTTACCACGTATGTGCTCACAGAATGACAGTTAATATCAAACTACATCGCAAATGTGCAGCCATAGTTATATATAAAGTAGACTACGATAACTCCGAGTTAATTAGCGGTTTATCAGTTTGTTTGTCGCAACATGACCTTACTTTTGGTCGAGTTTTATATACCTATATGAAAAAGTCTCCTGGGGAGTCGAGAAGTTAGAAATCTTTTGACTGTCCACAAAAATATACGTGATAACTTCTAGAGTTCGTGGTTACACGTGGCGAAATTGTTATATATCAAGATGTACCAGATCAAGACGAAAATATCAATGGCATTATTTAGATGGGGTACCGTTCTATAGACGATGCTGACACTGACAGTTCGACCAATCCAGTTCCATTTTTCTGTCACTCTGTCATCTTATCTGATCATTTTTGTTCCCGAGAATTAAGAAATGGACTCATGTAGTAGTAGCATCTGTGAAGAGAGCAGTGGAGGCTCAAAGGTAACGGCCCTGACTTACGTGTAGTAAGTAGGTCGTCGTTCATCATCATCATCAGCCTACGAGTATAGCAGTCCATTGCTGGACATAGGCGTGTCCAATTGCTCACCATTCAACTCGATTTCCGGCAACTCTCATCCAGCTGGTCCTGATAGCAGGCAGAAGAGGTGGGAGGTCGTGGTTACTCGTGGCGAAATTGCTATACATCGAGATGTACGAAACTAGGTTGAATATGCCACTGGCGTAATAGATGGGGTACCGTTTTATTGAAGAGGCTAACACAAGTAGTTCTACGACCAATCCAGTCCCAGTGTTGGAGCCAATCACCACCGTTTAAAGCAGTATTGTTTTAATGTTACTTGAGAAAGAGATGGAGCTATACAGGACGTCTAGCTCTATCTGTTTCCTACACTCAAGTAATAATACTCAAGTAATCTTGTGGCTATAAACCTACCCACGTTCTTACTTTTTAGTTTCTTCTATAATATATTTTATGTTGACTTTTTACGTGGGTTTCATTTCTTTCTCCCTCAGTTAAACCCCAACCCGTCACATTCCTTTTTCAACTTTTCTAGAACATGCAAAAGTAAAGTCACGTGACTATTGAAGTCGCTAGAAATTACGGTTTTGTCATCCAAATATGCGAAGACCTTGAGGTCAAATTCAGAGAACAACAGGTCAACTAGACGCTGTTGCATGGCCGGGAAAGCAGTCCTTTTAAAGTGAAATGTGCCCCTGCCTGGAACAAAATGCTGTTTTATCACGATCCTCCTCAGCAATCGGTATCTGCCAAAATGCTTTCGATAGGTCGATCCTGGACAAGTACCGTGCGTCCCTGAGGTTATCCGGGATCTCAGAGATGTAGGGTAGATTGTACGCATCGCATTTGGTAACTGAATTTAATTTACGGCTATCTAAAGAAAATCTGGGCTGTCCGTTTTTCTTGGTGACAAGAAGAACTGGAGATGACCACGCGCTTTCGCAAGGCTAGACAACGTCGAGAGAAAGCATCTCATCCACTTGCTCGATTCGTTGTTTTTATGGTAATAGACGGCAATATCGCTAACGAGTTGGTTGACTATCACCAGTATCAATGTGGTGAGTTATTAGGTCGGTTACTCCGCGACCTCTGTGCTGTGATGATATGTTTTCAAACTGTTTAATCACATTATTAGCTAATAGCTTTTCGGAATCATCTAATTTGCGGTACCCCTTAATGAATGTTTGATTACTACTTCCTAGAGTACAATTATCTAATGAACTGTTAGAAATCATGACACTACTAACATGTTCAGAACATTATCAGCGGTCAGCACTTAGTCACTGTCGTTAGTCACTGTTCATTTAAGCTTAAATTAGGTAAGAATCTCGGAATTCGAGATACCCAGCTGTAAGTCTGTAAATACTTGTATATTGACACCCTAAAAGTTGTCTCAAAACCTACATATGGTAGGGTGTAAGCAACTATTAAATTTCAAGGTCAAAGGTCACAAAAATCGGTTTTTTGCGCTTTTTTTGGAAATATCTCATTTCCTATGGGTTTTTTGCTATTTGTATTTATTATCAATATTGTAGAATACAAAATTCTCTACAAATTTTGTTTAAAATTTTTTTTTATACGGTGAACCGTTTTCGAGATAGAGGGCGGGGAGCGCGCGGTCACAGCATCACTTCAGGTCAACCGGTGCCTCCGGTCGAAAACGCGCCATATATAGTTGATGAACTATCGATAAATCAATGATTATAAATATTTGTCAATTTTTATTAACTATTATATTATATTTTATCATTTTCTTCATGCATTAAATCTATATCTATTCAATAATACTGATAACCGTTTACTAAAATTAAAAAATAATTAAGAGAAAAACTTAAATCATAATATATTCCCATTTACACTAATGACATTTTAAATAGAAAATAATTTAGTGCCTCTTTAAAATCTGTAAATTTTAAAATTCTTCCACTACGTCGAAAATTATACCTGGGAATTATACGGGCCCCTATTATACACTACGGACCTTTCTATTTATAGCCAGTCGGGACAGATGTTCACTTGAAGCAAGGGCTGTGGTCCACCCACCAAAGCCCGGGGCAGGGGCAAGCCCTCCGCCTCCGCTACCGCCGTCACGGCCGCAGCCGCCGCCACGGCCGCCGTCGCTGCCGCCTCCACTGCCGTCGCCGCCGTACTCACTGCGGCAGAGCCCTCACAGGAGGCTCAGGGGGGGGCTAATATGGAGTGCCAGTAATGGCCCCATTACGCCTCCTCCAGGCGAACATCAACCACTGCGTCGCCGCTCAGGATCTGTTGCTCCAGAGCATGGCGCAGTGGTCGATTAACATCGCCGTGGTCGCTGAGCCGTACTTTGTCCCGCCCAGTGATTATTGGGTGGAGGATCTGAGCGGCTCAGTGACCCTCATTTCGTCGGCCGCCGCCGGTACCCTGTCCCTCGAAGCCGTCAAGAGGGGACAGGGTTGCGTTGCAGCACGGTTCGGGGGGATTGTCGTGGTAGGGGTATACTTCTCCCCGAACCGAACTCTCGCCGAGTTCCACAACTCCCTTGCAGAGTTGAAAAACGTCGTCGTCGGGTTTCGTTCCCTTCCCGTGCTCGTCCTCGGGGACTTCAACGCCAAGAATGTGGCTTGGGGTTCCCGGTATACGGACACACGGGGCAGGATGGTGGAGGACTGGGCTCTGGAGACAGGCCTGGTCATCCTAAACCGGGGTTCTGTCCCCACGTGTGTGCGGATGCGGGGCGAATCAGTGGTGGACATTTCGTTCGCCAGCCCCGCTCTGTTGCCACATGTTGTTGACTGGCGCGTCATAGCGGGGGTGGAGACCTACTCCGACCACCGGTACATCCGGTTTGATGTCTCCGCCCAGACCTCGAGCGCGCCGGTCCGACAGGCCCCGAGTGGTCCGCGGTGGGCGCTGAAGAAGCTGGACCGGGAGCTCCTCCTGGAAGCCTCGATCGTGCAGGCCTGGGTGTCACCACCGGACAGGCCTGCCGACATCAACGACGAGGCGGAGTGGTTCCGGGAGGCCATGTCCGAAATATGTGACGTGGCAATGCCCCGGGTCCAGCCCGGTCGCGCCTGGCGCCAGGTGTATTGGTGGTCGCCGGAGCTGGCGGCTCTGCGCGAGGCGTGCGTTGCTGCGCGGCACCGGTACACCAGGCACCGCAGGCTCCGTATCCACCCTCCGGATACGGAAGCCATTCAGGCGGAGCTGTACGAGGGGTACAGAGCGGCGAAGACCGCCCTCCGAGCGGAGATCTTGCGGGCCAGGGATCTGGCTCGCGAGGAGTCGCTGGAGACTCTAAACAGGGACCCATGGGGACGCCCTTATAAAATGGTGCGGAATAAACTCCGCCCATGGGCGCCCCCGCTGACGCAGAGTCTCCGGCCCCAGCTCGTGGAGGACGTGGTGAGCGCTCTGTTCCCTTCGCGAGGGGAACATACTTCCCCGCCCATGGCTCCGCTTCCTGCGGTGCCCAGTGCGGACCACATCACCGACGACGACGACGATGCTCCGGAAGTGACCGAGGTAGAGTTGAGAGCGGCGGTACGTAGGCTGAGTGCCAAAAATGCCGCCCCAGGACCCGACGGCTTACCTGGAAGAGCCTAGGTTCTGGCTTTTGGGGCTCTCGGGCCTCGACTAGGGGGGCTCCTAAGCGCATGCTTGGAGAGGGGCCAGTTCCCACTTCGTTGGAAGACGGGGAAACTGGTCCTCATTAAGAAGCCGGGGCGCCCTGCGGACTCTCCGTCCGCTTACCGACCCATCGTGCTGCTCGACGAGGTGGGCAAGCTCTTTGAAAGAGTTATTGCAGACCGCCTCGTCGGGTGGCTGGTGCAGGAGGGGCCGGATTTGGCGGAGAGCCAGTTTGGTTTCCGCAGGGGGCGCTCTACGGTGGACGCCATCATGCGCGTGCGAGCCCTCACGACGGGGGATGCTGTGGCCTGGGGTTGGGTCGTCTTGGCGGTGTCTCTAGACATCGCCAACGCCTTCAATACCCTGCCCTGGAGTTGCATCAGGGAGGCACTCCGGTATCACTGGATGCCGACCTACCTCTGTCGAGTGGTTGAGGCCTATTTGACGGATAGGGCCGTCATCTACCCCGGTCATCAGGGAGAGTGGAACCGGCGAGAGATGTCGTGCGGTGTCCCACAGGGATCGGTCCTGGGGCCGCATTTGTGGGACATCGGGTACGACTGGGTGCTGCGCGCCGACCTCCCTAGCGGCGTCAGCGTGGTATGTTACGCTGACGACACGCTGGTCCTGGCGCAGGGGAGGTCGCACCAGGCGGCGGCTGAATTAGCGACACGCGGGGTTGCGATAGTCGTTGAGAGGATCCGGCAGTTGGGACTCGAGGTGGCCCTGCACAAGTCCGAGGCCATGTGTTTTCATGGTCCTCGGAATGCGCCACCGTCGGGTTCCCAAATAACGGTAGGAGGGGTTCGCATCGGAGTCGAGTCGACGATGAAGTACCTGGGACTCGTCCTCGACAGCCGGTGGAACTTCGTGGAGCATTTCCGACGTTTGGCTCCCAGACTGGAGCGGGCTGGGGCTGCCTTGAAGCGGCTCCTGCCCAATCTAGGTGGTCCAAACGCCTCCTGCCGGAGGCTTTACGCGGGGGTCGTGCGGTCCATGGCCCTTTACGGGGCACCGGTGTGGGCGCGTTCCCTGAGGCTGCGGCCAGTCCGCCGGTTGAACGCGTCCCAGAGGGTCATGGCCATTCGGCTAGTCCGGGGTTACCGCACGGTCTCCGGTGAGTCGGCGAGCCTCCTTGCCGGATTGCCGCCGTGGGATCTGGAGGCGAAAGTCCTCGCGCACGTGTGGGAGTGGCGCGAGGAGGCAAAACGCCGGGGCATAACTCCGCTGCCGCGAGAAATCACGGTACAGCGGATAGAACTCCGGCGGGATCTCATGGCGACATGGAGAGTGCGACTGTCGCAGCCCAGCGCTGGGCACGCCACAATTGCGGCGATAAGTCCCCACTTTGAGGAGTGGTTAGAGAGGCGCCACGGCGTCCTCACCTTCCGCCTGACGCAGGTCCTCACCGGACACGGTTGTTTCGGGAGGTTCCTGTTTCGCATAAGGCGGGAGGAAACGCCCGGGTGTCACCATTGTGTGGATCGCCCAGAGGACACGGTGGAGCATACAGTGGAGGTCTGCCCGGCTTGGGCAGAGCACCGCCGTGTTCTCACGGAGGCGATCGGCGGCGGCGATCTCTCGCGTCCGAGCCTGGTCCAGGCCATGGTGCGGAGCGAGAGTGCATGGGAGGCCGTCACCTCCTTCTGCGAAGCGGTAATGCTCGCGAAGGAGGAGGCGGAACGCGTGAGGGAGAGGCAGCCTCACGCCCTCAGTCGCCGCAGGAGACGCCCTGGGCGGCGGGAATTGATAGCCGATTCCCGGCCACCGTAGGCGCGGGCTTGCGGACGGTGAGTAGTGGGTAGCTCGCCGTCCGGTGAGGACCAGGCCCGGGTCGACGGCGCGTTGTGTTCCACGCGCGCCTCAAAGAGATGTCAGCAAAAGATGGGGTCCAATAGGGCCGATGCCGCTGGGGTCGCGGGTTGTTTGAAAAAGATACCGTGGCCCTGGCATAGGCAACTGAAGGAACACGGGTGGGTTTTAGTCAGTAAAAGTCTGACACGCCCTTCCGCTCCACCCAGAGCGGGAGAAGTTATTTGATGATTTCCCATCCACAAAAAAAAAAAAAAAAGATGTTCACTTGTATTGTATAGTAACGACCGTCTTCTCTTTCCTTCAGTTTGAGTTGTATCTACGGACGTACAATTTCAAGAATTATGGCTGATTTGTGTTTTCTATGTAATAAATCAGATTCGGGAGGTGAATCGCTTGTTGAAGTAGTGCGCGGTATGAAAACTCTACGAACTGCAAGTGTTGAACGAAACGACGGAAAAATTGATTATTTAAAATCAGTAACCTCTGTTAAAGTGCATGAAAAGTTTTTTTTAAACAAAATTTGTAGAGAATTTTGTATTCTACAATATTGATAATAAATACAAATAGCAAAAAACCCATAGGAAATGAGATAGTTCCAAAAAAAGCGCAAAAAACCGATTTTTGTGACCTTTGACCTTGAAATTTAATAGTTGCTTGCACCCTACCATATGTAGGTTTTGAGACAACTTTTAGGGTGTCAATATACAAGTATTTACAGACTTACAGCTGGGTATCTCGAATTCCGAGGTGAACTTACTATAATGACTGGACTATCAACCAATGTTAAACATAGTAACTATGGTTGAATTTTGGCTAAATGTGAAAGGCTAAACATTAATGTATTTATGTTAGCTAATTCATATTAAAAAATAGTAACTAATGCCATAATTCGTTCATGTTTAGCCTTACACATTTAGCCAAAATTCAACAATTAGTTACTATGTTTAACCATTGGTTGAATAGGGATGATGCCTGGGTAAAAAAAAAAGAAATTCTATTTAGTCCGTCAGTCAGATAATAAAAAAATATTAGATACTTATTTTTTGCTTTATCATATTAATAAAAAATGACTTAGATAACTCGCATTAAATTTCGGGAGTGGGGGCTTGCTACGTCACTTCTACGTATAAAATCTACGAAGACGTGACGTCATACCACATTTTAACTCAATGTATCGCCGTAATCTTTTGATTACGTAGAAAAAGAAAAAATACGTGTCCAATATATTTTAATAATCTACATGACGGACAAAAAAACATTTTTTAGTCATCATCCCTATTAACTACGGATCAAAAAACCGGCCCTAAGTTCGTTTGACTAATCAATTATGCTTGTTGCTGTCTCGTTCTCAATGATGATAGAATACAATGGTAGATGTTCAAAGACTAGTTGTAAAATGATAAATGATTTTTATTTCTGTAAGTAGGTTTGTACAAACACTTTTACAAGTGAATCATGTTTTTTTTTTTTAAACTAGATGACGTCGGCGTTTCCTATCTGACTACTCTGAGAAGAAAGGCCGAAACAAACTCAGAGGTCACAGTCTCTTATAAAGTCCAGACATAATCTTGGTCACTTCATGTGAAGACCATGTAGATTGATGTCTGAAATGGTCTTTTGAGGAAAGAACCACACAGATTGAGAGGACCTGTCCAGTCAGTGCAAGCATTTGTCAGTAATCGCGCAGCTCAACTCAGAACTTAAGGAGCTCAACGATTCGACGAACAATACCAAAGAAAGGACATTGGGGTAGGCCGCATAAATTACTCAAACTGCCAGATTAAAAATAACTGAGAGAAAAAATAAAACAAACAAAAAAAGCAATGACCTACATAGTCTTCAAATTCACAATAAATTAAAATAATATAATACTGTACAAAGTACTGTAAAAACAATAAATCTGTTATCAGTTATCAGTTATTGTGGTGGCAATTATTTTGAAAAACTGTAAAAAATAAAGTTAAATCTCAAGACTTTCAGAACACCCTACGTTCTAATTTAAATTACAAGACCGCCTGATAACAATTTTTATTTATCTATTATAATTTAAACAATCTGGTAGTGGTTAAAAACAATTTTCTATTAACCATCTGCGCAGTTTAACTCTGAGATATTTAAAATGGGAGTTCTCTTATATACTTTAGTAATTTGTTCAAGATAATAATGCACATTATGATAAACATTCTTTTTAATTAACGTTGTATTACAAAATAGTATCAAAACTTTTGCTGCATCTCATGGAGTTTAAAAACTGATACCTCAAACAAATACATACCGTATCAGTTTTTAAACTCTATGAGATGCAGCAATAATTTCATTTTGTACAATAAATGTCTTATCATTATCTGTTGAATTTTCCCATATTATAAGTCCGTGTCCTAATATTGATTCAACATATATTATCCATTATTATGCTATGCGGGCTGTTTTTTCGTCTAACACAATACGAAGTTTCCTTAATGCATACACAAATATAAGTTATATAAGTTTATTGCATACGTTGTAAAAGTGTTGTTTCCAATTACAAAATTTGTCTAAAGACTTTAGAATTTAATTACTTCGGTTTCTTCTATGTTTTATCTTTTTATTGATAAAACATAGAAGAAACCGACATAATTAAATTCTAAAATCTTTAGACAAATTCGTGGAAATTGCTTTTGAGAGTTTGAATTTTGATTTATGTATATTTACACATAGGTTATTAGATACAAGCTATAGCTTCGTGTATTTTATTTCCTAAGTTGAATTTTAGTGTTATTAGGCACTATAACAGAAATATCATTAGCGAAAAGGTCACTATCATAGTTAATTGAATCGGGTAAATCATTCATGTACAGTAAGAATAGTAAGGGGCACAAAATGCTCCCTTGCGGTACGCCATATTTATTTAGTTTTGATGAAGATCTGTAGACAGTGGATTCAAGATTGACGAGGTGGGTAGGTGGCGCTTTCTAGCTAACATCAAAATAAAAGTGCTCCGTGTTTACAATTGCTTTAATAATATTTACAATCATTTTAAGTGTTATGAAACTTATAAATCTGTTTATAATAGTCCAATGAAAGAGTGTGAACGTTATCCAAGTGTTAAATTCAATTCAACTTAAAATATCTAAACAATAACAACGGAACATTTAAAATCAACTACGAACTTTAAAAGTGTCAAATAAAGTGAAAATTCATTATATACTCGTATTAGAATCCATTAATCAAACAAAATACCAAGTGACAATAAAAAAAAAAAAAACAAAAACGGTGTTTAAATCATAAACAAAGAACTTGTTATAGTGTACGTCAAGTGGAAAAAAAATCCCGAGCAATGAGTAATACCAACCGATTTGCAAAATTCAAACAGCAAAATCTGAGAATATAGATGCTTTAATTCAACTTAGTGCACAACGTACATCGTGGCGTAGTGGTATTACCGACAGCATCAGAGTGACGTTGGTTCATAGATACCCTGGTTCAAATCCCAGTGAATCAGAAAAGTCTTTTTGTGCCTTTCTATATATTTTTGTTTTTGTCGTATTGCCTACATGCGACTTTGAAGGATGGATTCTAACATTACATATAGAAAACCATATACAAATACCACTGGATCTGTGGAGGACTTATCTGTTTTGACAAATGACGATGAAAGAACAATCCTGGACACGACAATACTGAGTATACCTGACGGTCTGCACGACGTTACTACCGACAATGACATTGTTATTGAATTGAAGGACGAAATTAAGTTACTCACATCACAATTAATGAGCGCGCATAAGGAAATAGAAAATCTACATAGTGAGAACTTCCGACTAAAATCGGATCTACAGAAATCTCTTAAGAATTTAGAAACCTACAAAAAGATCTGCACTACACCACAAAGGAAAAGTAAGACACCAACATCGGCACGTAAGAACCCAAAACCTCTAAAAACACCGCCGATGGACATAAATAAAGATGCCAGTGTAAGGAGCGACTTTCAGGTAAAACCTAAAGTGGACATGCTTGATAAACAAACACAGACACACATTACGACTATTGACACATTGCTACAAGTAAACCAGAAGGCGCAACAAAAATCACAACAATTCAAATTTGCTCCAAAAAAATACTCAGGCGCTTTAATAACACCAACACAGAAAAATAAGATGTGTATCATCAGTAGAGACTGTACAAGGGGTACCCTGCCTCTGATAGAAGAAACTTTTTCTACACACTTTGACTTTTGCCATTATTTATTACCAAACTGTAACACAAAAGAATTCATAGGTAATATAGAATACAAATTGAAAGATTTCACCATGAAAGATTATTGCTTAATATTTATTGGAAAACACGATATTAAAAAAGGCAACTATATAGATGTATTGGATAGTTTGAAGAACTCGCTGAAAAATGCTTCTCACACAAATATCATTATCTGTTCTCCAACGTACATAAAAGGCGCCATGATCCACAATTATAAAGTCGAGCTCTTCAACAATCTGCTTTATCTAGATGTGAAAAACAACGAATACGCTTATTTTTATGACAGCAATAAGACTCTGACTTATGATATGTTTTCCTATAACACAGGGAAAATAAATCAATCCGGATGACAGACATATTTACAACCAGATAATGGCTAACATAATGATTGATTATGACTTGTTTTATTCTCAAGAAGTTTTGCATGATGATTTGAACCAAAAACTTCCTAGCGTGAATGAGAACGTATTACCATCAACTAGTCGCAATGAGTTTTTTCTTTTATAAACATATGTACATCATGCACCAAAATATAGACTTCTAAACAAGACTGATTTACTAGTTATACATATCCAGGAGCTGCTGAATAAGCAAATAGATGTTGACGTAATATGCATCACAGAGCATTTTGTAATTTCTGGACAAGAGGGACTAATTAACATTCCGAATTACAAACTTGCCGCAGCATATACAAGAAAAGAACACAAGCGAGGAGGCTCGTGCATTTTAGTTAAAACTTGTTACGAATTTAATGTATTGACAGAGATAAAAAAAATGGCTATTACAGGGATTATAGAATGCTGTGCAATTGAGTTAACCAAACAAAATTTAGTTATTATTTGTTTATATAGGCCGCCAACGATGTCAAATTTCAATTTATTCTGTGATAGCTTAGAGACCTTATTAAAAAAAATATGTACTAAAAGGAATAGAAAGATATTGCTATGTGGGGATTTCAACATAGATATTTTGAAACATAATAGATACACTTTGGACTTTGAAACCTTGCTTCTCAATCACAATCTCAAGTTAGAAATTAGACAACCAACTAGACCAAGGAGCTTATCTTGTCTTGATAATTTTGCGCACAACTGTCGTAAAAAGTGTTATAGCGAGGTAATAGACTTTGCTCTATCGGACCACTCAGCTCAAATACTAAAAATACATGTAAATAAAACCTGCATACTTAATTCATGGCGAATAAAAAAACGGGACATCTCTAAAGTTAATTTGACTAAGTTTAAGAAACACCTAAAAAGTTTATCTTTTATAGAGGTATACGATTCTAACAATCCTAATGAGGCATATGAAAATTTTTTAGCGCAATTTCGCTTAATATATGATTTATGTTTTCCAGTAAAACTAATTAATATAAAACCCTCTAGAAAAATAAAGTGGGTATCAAAAGGTATAAGAATTTGCAGTAAAAAACAAAGACTATGGAAATATAGGCAAACACCTTCAGAACAAACTAAAAGTGCGCATTCAAACAATATTCAAAAACATTTAAAAAAATTATTAAACTCACGCAGAAAGCACAAAACAACCACATTATAAAAAATTCTCAGAGCAAATCTAAAGCCTCCTGGCAAATAATAAAAGGTAGTAATCGAATTGCAGAACCTATACTACAAATTAAGAAAGAAAACACTGTTATAAATAATCCTAAGGAAATGGCCGATTGCTTTAATAATTATTTTATTGATCAAATACAAAACCTAAGTAATGACAATGCCACAAACGAAATTACTGGCATAGAAACCAACCCACATTCAATATTTATGGCCCCAGTTCTACCTGAAGATATCGTGAGAGTTATCAAAACATTAAAAAATAAAAAAAGTGTCGGATACGATGAAATAGCAATCAATGTGGTAAAATTCGTAATTACTTCTCCCTTAAGCCATATAATGAACCTGTGCATAAGTGATGGCACATTTCCAGATAGCTTATAAACTACAGTTATTATACCTATACATAAAAAAGACAGTAAAGATGAAATGTCAAATTATAGACCGGTAGCTCTTACTTCTGTATTTTCTAAAATACTCGAAAAACTGATTTATGAATCCATAACTTCTTTCTTAAATAAATATAATATCCTTTGCAATGAGCAGAACGGTTTCAGAAAAAAGAAAAACATTAACATGGCGATTTACGACTTGCTACATAACATAATGATGAATATCGATAATAAAACACCAGTTTGTGCAATATATACTGACATGACTAAAGCCTTTGACTTCGTTAAACATGACATTCTTCTGCACAAACTTGATAGGTACGGTATTAGAGGAAACGTCTTGAGACTTATTGAATCTTACCTAAGCAAACGCAAACAACAGACAGAAATCACTAGGATATGTCCTAAAAGTAAGATTATATTTATCAGATAGTAGAGAAGTCAAATTCGGAGTACCGCAAGGTACTGTTGTTGGACCCTTAATGTTTTTGCTTTATATAAATGACCTGCCTAGACAAATTCAACAGCCAATGGTATTATTTGCTGACGACAGCACGGCTATAGTTAAATGTACGGAAAAAGCGGATTATGAAACAGATATTAATGACACATTAAAAAATATAATAAATTGGCTTTCTATCAATAATTTAATTATCAATTTGAAAAAAACAAAAGTAATGCATTTTTACCAGCGTTTACGTCCAGACACTATGACTATCGCATACAATGGAGAAAGACTAGACAATACAAATGTTGCAAAATTTCTAGGTATAATAATTGACAATCAACTGACATGGCGACCACAGGCCGAGGCGATCTGCAAGAAATTAAGCAAATCTGCCTACATTTTATATAATTTGACAAAAAAAGTTAGCACTGACACGATTATTTATTATTATCATGGTCTCGTTGCTTCTGTTTTAAGATACGGAATAGTTTTTTGGGGTAATTGTAGTGAGAGAGAAAGGATTTTCAGAGCCCAAAAATATTGCATTAGATCAATGACTGGAATAAATTCAACAGACAGCTGCATTCCTATGTTTAAATCACTTAAATTACTAACATTTCCATCGCTCTATATTTTAGAAATGGGACTGTTTGTGAAAAGTAATCAAAATTTATTTTGTTCAAATATTGATCACTCAACAAGGCCAACATTAATAAGATCTCAATATAAAAATCTTTTACATACAGGCAAATTTAAAACAACGCTACTGAAAAAGAATATTATGCATATGGGACCGGTGATATACAATAAAATACCTGTTGATATAAAAAATTGCACACTGCAAATATTTAAAAGGAAGTTAAATAAATTGCTACTTGAAAAATGTTATTATACAATTGATGAATTTTTGAATGACAAATCAATATGAATTATTTATATACGATGATTTTCCTTGCGATTTTAATTTTCAAATTTCATTGCAATTTTTTTGAATATTTAGTAACTTATTATTGACATTGTATTATTGACTAATTATTAACTTATTATTGACATTGTAATATTTAGTAATTATTAACTTATTATGGACATTGTTTACCACTGAATGAACTTACAAATTGAATGATTTATATTTTTATTGACTATTTTTAATAATTTGATACCAGTTAAATATTTGATTTTTTAAGATTGTCTCATAATTAATTCTAGTATAAAAAAAAAATTTTTGCATGCCTCACGGTAGAATGTACTGGATCCTTACTTAACACCATATTTTTGTACCTACATTCTTAGCAAATACAATTATTTCATTTCATTTCATTTCATTTCATTTCAAGATTTACGTTTAAATTAGTATCTTCAAAATATTGCTGTTGCAGGCCAACTAATCTTTTCATCCAATCTAGAGCGTCACCACCTATTTTTCACAATAGGGATGATGCCTGGGTAAAAAAAAAGAAATTCTATTTAGTCCGTCAGTCAGATAATAAAAAAATATTAGACACGTATTTTTTGCTTTACCATATTAATAAAAAATGACTGAGATAACTCGCATTAAAGTTCGGGAGTGGGGGCTTGCTACGTCACTTCTACGTATAAAATCTACGAAGACGTGACGTCATGCCACATTTTAACTCAATGTATCGCCGTAATCTTTTGATTAGGTAGAAAAAGAAAAAATACGTGTCCAATATATTTTAATAATCTACATGACGGACAAAAAAACATTTTTTAGTCATCATCCCTATTGTTTAGTAGGATGCTATGATCCACAAAATCAAATGCCATATCGAAAAACACTGCTACTACCGGAATTTTTTCATCTAGATATTTCTGTTTTAACAGTCCTCAAAAAAAGGAGGAGGTTCTCAGTTCGTCGGAATCTTTTTTCTAAGATTATAGGTCCTTTTCTAAGAAACTTATTAATCGGTTGTAGAATATCTTTTAAAAGATTTTGGATAAAATAGAAACACCTTTTTTAAATAATGATTTAAATACAGAATGCTATAAATTCTCTGGAAATATTCCTTGTGTCATTGAATTTTCTATAATATGATTAAGAACATGTATTTAAATACCGTTCTCAAATACACGAGCGGCACATTGTCGACGACAGCCTCCGACGCGTGTCGATGGCTGCAGTTGCCACTGCTGTTGTCGCGCGCCGTTCGTGTATGAGCACTAAGTAGTAATAGTTAGCGTTATAAGCTTTCTATCTTGTATACTGTAATAAACGCAAACCCACAACTTTTGAAAATAACGAAACATTAAAAAGTAAAAATCCTTCCAGTACTTTCTTTCTCACAAAACTCTATGACAATATTTACAAGGAAAGATTATAATAAGTAAAGAGTCCCACACATTTACAGTCCGCCGGCGGACTCGTGGCTAAGTAAACACAACCACATGGGTCGATCGATTAGGCTAAGCTACGCTTGCCGCGGTCGGTCTGTGATTGGATGATCACCATCTTTACATACCGTGAACCCCCGTACTTCGAAAAACATGTAAAGCCGTTTGGTCCCAGCTGTCATTCTTGGATCTTTGACAGTCGTTACGGGTTGTCAGGAGCCCGAAAGTCTGACAACGAGTCTTACCAAGGGGTATCGTATTACCCAGTAACTGGGTTGTGGAGGTCAGATAGGCAGTGGCTCCATGTAAAATACTGGTATTAAGCTGCATCCGGTTAGACTGGAAACTGACCCTAACATAGTTAGTTGGGAAATTGCTAGGTAGGTGACAGGAAATGAATAAAATGGTTATGAATCAATTCATTATTTTCATTGATCTAGATTCCTAATGTTTTCATTTCTACTCACGCTATATTTCTTGTTATTGTGATGATGATCACTGATCCATTTTCCCAAGCATGTTGATTAAGTCGAGTATAGTCGTGAAATCGTCACGACTATACTCGCCTTAATATATATGAAACTCTAAGACAAAAACTATGAGACAAAAAATATATATGAAACTCTGATATTATGTATGCTTCAATCTGAGCATTTGAAAAATTTTAGCAACATTAAATACCAAGTCTTGCCATAAATATTGTCACGAAGAAATTTTTTTTTATTGCAAATAATATTTATTACTTTTACAGTGTGTTAGTTTAATACATAAATATAAAACAATTAAAAATATAAAAAGCTTATTCGAAGTGGTCGCCATTGGCTGCAATACAGTCCTTCAAACGTTGAGGCCAGTTGTCAATAGAAGCACGCACTCTTTCCATGGGAAAATTCTTCACTGCCAATCGTATGGATTGTTTTAGGGACTCCAAATTATCATGGCGTTTAGAGCAAGCCGTACTCTCTAAAACTGACCATAAATCATAATCCAGCGGATTAAGATCGGGACTATACGACGGCCAGTCTTCAGCTCTGATGAAGTCCGAAACGTTCACTTCCAACCAAGACTGCGTGGACCGAGCTTTATGACCCGGCGCCGAGTCTTGTTGGAAGGACCATACTTGGTTATTGAACATGGTGTTGTTAAGGGGCTTAACTACCTTCCCAAGAATGGTATCTTGATACACTTGTGCCGATGTTTTGATACCTTTTTCACAAAAATATGGCTTAGTCACTCCTTCATTGCTAACACCCCACCAAACCATCACTGAAGTCGGATAATGCCCACGTTGCACTCTGTCGACTAACTGGGAAGCTTCCTTAGAGCGTTGAGCATAAATATGGTCATTTTGTTTGTTAAAATGTTGCTCAATTGTAAAGATTTTCTCATCCGTAAACAAAATTTTTCTGTGACCTCCCTTTGCGTACCGCTTCAGTAGTTGTTTCGATTGTACCACCCTATTCTTTTTTAAATTATCAATTAAAAAATGACCAGTGCGTTTCTTATAGGCTGCAAGTCCTAAGTCATCTTTTAAAATACGCGACATGGTTCTGGGTGCTATCTTCATCTCCCGAGATAAAATCTTTTGCTTTCGGACAGAATTTCTTCGAATTCTTTCCCTTACTGCTTTGACCACCTTTTTCGTACGAACACTACGTGAACGGCCAGATCTTTTTCTGTCACAAACAGAGGAGGTCTCATTGTACCTATTAATAGCCCGGTACACAAACATTTGACTAATACCAAGCGTATGGAGAGTTTTAAAAATTCATCACAGCGATTCGGTTCTCTTTATCACCCCACTCCATTTTAATATCGCAAAATATTGTATAATGTATTGGCGCCAAAATTAGAAAACTCAATGAACAATCGTATAAAAATGACAGATGGAATCTGATGACAGATTCCAAATTCAAATGTAATATCTTTCTTATTTTTAATTGTAACAGTATGTGTATACACAGTCTGGCTATAAATACTGTTACAATTAAAAATAAGAAAGATATTACATTTGAATTTGGAATCTGTTATTTTTATCACCCCACTCCGTCTGTGTATACACATATATTAAGGCCGTTTTAAACTTTGCATTTGCTAATGCTTCTGAACTACAAGTGATATTTTATTTATAATATTGCTAAATAAATATTAATATTAATATTGGTAATAATATTAATATTGGTATTAATATTAATATTGGTATAAATCTGTGCATGTTTTATTTTAAAATAATAATTAACTTTTACAAAACGCAGCTTTAACAGCGGATATTTAGAAATATTCGCTAGCGGGTCCGTGCGATAAGCAAAGATTTACCCATTTACAGTTTAGTTTTGCCAAACAAAAGTGAGTGATGAGGTCATCTAAAGAATCGAGTCGAACTTCATCATGCCTACTTTCACACAACATTAAATAATTAAAATATACATGAACATTTTTGAGATATCGTCTCACAGATAGGGAGCCAAATTTTTTGTATGCAAGTGTATATCACCTTACTTACTATGCTAATCGCCAATACTTTAGAAAAGCGTATTTTTTTGGGTTCCGTACCTTAAAAGGAAAAACGGAACCCTTATAGGATCACTCGAATGTCTGTCTGTATCGAATGACCGTCTTTCACAGCCAATTGCTCCGAATCAAATGGACCGATTTAGTTGAAATTTAATACACATATGAATTTATGTAACTCAAACATGGACGTGTAACATAAATAAATACAATTTAAATATCGGGGTCGATTTTGGGGACAAATAAGAAAATTTAAAAAAAGTTTTGCAAACTGTACCGTGTGACATATCAAATGAAAGGGCTTACTTTACTATGAGAGTCTGAAATATATTTATTATATAATTTTGAAATAAATAGTTTTTTATTTATTTATTAGAATTAGAATTTAATTTAAATAGACGAAAATTGATCATTTCCCCCTTATCTTCGAAAGTACTGTGTCTAAAATTTTGAAAAAAAAAATACAGAAAATAGTTCTGTAGGTACCTATAGATTACAGGAAAACTTATAAGAAGTCTATGGTCTTAAAACAACATGGTCAATTTCTCAATATTGTGCGTACAAACTTATATTTACAGTTGGAATGTATGGGAGAACATGTTTTTCAACTAAAACGTTAAGTTGGTTCTTGGGATAAATACATTCGAACTACGGAACCCTTCATTGTGCGTAGTCCAACACGCACTTGGCTGGTTTTTTCTCACAGTTATCATAAGGTACATAAATTATGATAAAAAAATATGTTTGAATGAGTTGAAATGAAACTAAATGCCAAGAATATATAGGTTTATTTAGATATAAACATTTCTAGAGGATTCGAGTTCTGTTCATCTTTAGAGGTCTTCGAAGGAGAGGCTCCTGGTGGACATGGCATTCTGGTTACCCTATAGCAAGAAAAGTGTATTGATAAATGAAAATGGTCGAGATTTCCTAGGCTATTTAGGGTATTAAATTAACGCTCTTTCGGGGTAAAGAACATGTGAGTGCAACATCTGACATCTAGATCATAGGGGATATTACAATATCATATAACTATGATCATAGATTTATTAGTGAGTCTTAGATATATGAGAATCTAATATACATAGACACGAACTACGGTATAAAATATATCTTACTAATAAATGCGATAGTTTGGATGGATATTTGTTACTCGATCACGCCAGAACGGCTGATTAGATCTGGATGAAATTTGGCAGAGAGAGATTGAGACAGATAGGTCTGGAATAGGACAGAGGCTACTTCTTTTTCCCGTGGGATAATTTCTGACATCCACGCGGGTGAAGCCGCTGGCAAAAGCTACATTCTTATACATATATCGTTAAGAGATATGATCCTATATACGTAATTATGATCGTTGTATGATAGTGTTAAATGCCAAATAGTTCAATCAACACATAAAATTGCTATTAGATGGTCAAACTCATGTTAATTTCTGTGATTGGCTGATTTAAATAACACAACCCGGTCAATCAGATCATTCGACATCAGTTTGTCAATCTGTAAGCTAATGTTTCCGTTTATTGGAATTGTAAGCTAATATTTGTTTTTAACCGACGTCAAAAAAAAAAACGAATTAGACACGTATATACGAGTATGTAGTAGTATTATTTGAACTGCAATATATTTACATAATGATAATCTATTAGGGCTTCCAAACAAATATACAAAATTTTATAGGTGTATGTTTGTATGTTTATATGTATGTATGTTTGTCCAAGCATTTCTCTGAAACTATTAATCAGATCGTGACCATTTAATTTTTATTGGCTAATATTTACTTCAACTTAGGGAACAGTCAAGTTTCATCAAAATCGGTACAGAAGTTTTAAGCCTGGCTTATTGATACGAGCTACAGTGGTGGCAAGGGGAAATCATCTCAAAACTTTGGTAAAATTCTAGTGAAATATTTATTTTACTAAAAAAATACGAAATAAAAAAAAAAAAATGAAATCGACTTCAAAAAGAAATTAACTCAAAATTATGAAATAACTTTAATTTCGGATATCGGTGTCTTGGGATCTGTGTTTTAGGTTTTTGTCACCGACTTCCGAAATTAAAGTTATTTCATAATTTTGAGTTAATTTCTTTTTGAAGTCGATTTAATTTTTTTTACAGTATTTTTTATTAGAAACTGAGCCTTTTATTGCTTGCCTTTTAGGTAACAACCCTCCACTCTAAATAATAACAGCCGCACAGGTTGATCGATCAGGTTAAGCTGCGCTTGCCACGGTTGGTGTGTGGATGGGTGACCATCTTTACATACCAAGAACCGTGCCTCAGAAAGTACGTAAAGTACGTTACAGGTCATCAGAAGCCTGAAAGTGTGACGACCACTCTTACCAAGGGGTATCGAATTACCCAGTAACTGGGTTGTGGAGGTCAGATAGGCAGTGGCTCCATGTAAAATACTGGTATTCAGCTGCATCCGGTTAGAATAGAAGCTGACCCAACATCGTTGGGAAAAGGTTAGGCAGATGATGTTGGCCTTTTAGAAACTGTTATTAAATCCCACACTAATTTAATCCAGTCATGGTTTTAGGAGGAACGCCTCGTAGGGTTTTGTCTGTAGGGGTCTGACATAATCCTTCATTTTTCCTAGATCAAGGGAGTATAGTTTTCGATTATTATTATTATTATTATTATTATTGTATATTGGCGTGTGCTAGCTTACTTATGGCAAATAATTTAATTTAATGTTTTGTGTTGCGTAATGTACCTAAATTATTATACGCAGTGTTGTATAGATTCATTTTTTTTAACTGAACAGACAGCTGTGCTGCTGGGGAGTTTGTTGCGCCACTTCTTCTCCCCAGCTAAAGCACTAGGTAGTGGTGAAGGGTGGGCGTTTTGGGGGACTGTCTTATGTAATTTTGACGTTCAAAAAGTGCTGATTCTCAGCCTAGTTTGAATTTTGTTTTTTTTTTTTTCATGAGAATTTCCGGAAAATCCCCATAAAAAAGGTAATTATATTAAGCATTTTCTTGGTAGGATTCTTTCTCTGTAACACTATGGATATACGCAATGAAACATGGGTTTTCTTAATCAAACCTGCAAAGTATGATTATTTCCATAATGACCCTTAACATATATATATTATATTATTTTCATTTATTGTGAATGTGAAGACTATGTAGGTCATTGCTTTTTTTGTTTGTTTTATTTTTTCTCTCAGTTATTTTTAATCATAGTCTGGCAGTTTGAGTAATTTATTAAGCCTACCCCAATGCCGTTTCTTTGGTATTGTTCGTCGAATCGTTGAGCTCCTTAAGTTCTGAGTTGAGCTGCGCGATTACTGACAAATGCGTGCACTGACTGGACAGGTCCTCTCAATCTGTGTGGTTCTTTCCTCAAAAGACCATTTCACATCTACATGGTCTTCACATGAAGTGACCAAGATTATGTCTGGACTTTATAAGAGACTGTGACCTCTGAGTTTGTTTCGGCCTTTCTTCTCAGAGTAGTCAGATAGGAAACGCCGACCTCATCTAGTTTAAAAAAATAAAAAAAAAAACAAGATTGACTTGTAAAAGTGTTTGTAAAAACCTACTTACAGAAATAAAAATCATTTATCATTTATCTAGTTACTACAGTGGCAGTCAGATAGGCAGTCAGCTGCATCCGGTAATCCGGTTAGACTCGACATAGTTGAGGAAAGGTTACGATGGGACAGTTACGGGTTATTTTATTTTGATTGCGTATCATAAAAGTACCTTATTGAATTTGCTTATAAAGTATTTATTGGCACTGCTTTTTAGGTCGGAAACCTAAAAAACAGTGCCTATAAATAATACCACAAAAGGAAAAAATAGAACCCTTTTAGGATCACTCGTGTGTCTGTCTATCTGCCCGTCATTCACAGCTAATTTGCTCCGAATGTAATGGACCAATTAAGTTGAAATTTGGTAAACGTATGAAACTCTGTGATCCAAACACGGACTAAGTAAATGAATTTTGAATAAAGTGGTCAATTTTGGGGGTCAAATATAAAATAAAATAAAAGTTTTGCAAACTATACCGTGTGACATATCAAATGAAGGGACTTACTGTAAGGGTTTCAAATATGTACTTTTTTATTTTAAAATAAATTGTTTTAAAGTTATTTAAGATAAGAAAATAGACGAAAATTGATCATTTCTCCCTTATCTCCGTAATTACTATTGAGCCTAAACTTTTGAAAAAAATACAGTAAATAGGTCTATACTTATAGATTACAGAACCTATAAGAAATCTATGGTCTTAAAATAACACGGTAAATCTCTCAACAGTATGCGTACAAACTTACATTTGCAGTTAGAATGTATGGGGGAACATGTTTTTCAACTACAATGTTAAGTTTGTTCTTGGGATAATTTCCTCCCAACTACGGATCACTTCCTTGTGCGTGGTCCGACATGCACTTGCCCGATTTTATTACATATAATATATATAAATAATAAAAACCAGTAATGTATATAAAGACTCGTCTAGCAGACTAGTCCTTATCAAAAGTGGACCAGCAAATTATCTATAGCAAATAGCTTTAAAAAAAAAATGGCAAGAAACTCCATAGTTTCTTTTCTGGTGGAGTTTCTTTTAAAACCGGAGTTAGTTCTAACACACTTTTTGTGCCCTAAATGCTTATTCTCTGTCAGTTTTGTTTAATTGGTCTTCTCGATAATTTGAAGTTGACGGAATGGTATCTTGCCCGTCAACATGCAATAATTTGAAGACCGGGCTTCCCTACTCTCTATAATTTGAAGCGTTTATCATGCACCTATCGTTTGTTTGTTGACGGAATAGTATCTTGCCCGTCAACATGCAATAATTTGAAGACCGGGCTTCCCTACTCTCTATAATTTGAAGCGTTTATCATGCACCTATCGTTTGTTTGTTGACGGAATAGTATCTTGCCCGTCAACATGCAATAATTTGAAGACCGGGCTTCCCTACTCTCTATAATTTGAAGCGTTTATCATGCACCTATCGTTTGTTTGTTGACGGAATAGTATCTTGCCCGTCAACATGCAATAATTTGAAGTCGGGCTTCTCTACTCTCTATAATCTGAAGCGTTTATCATGCACCTATCGTTTGTTTGTTGACGGAATAGTATCTTGCCCGTCAACATGCAATAATTTGAAGTCGGGCTTCTCTACTCTCTATAATCTGAAGCGTTTATCATGCACCTATCGTTTGTTTGTTGACGGAATAGTATCTTGCCCGTCAACATGCAATAATTTGAAGTCGGGCTTCTCTACTCTCTATAATCTGAAGCGTTTATCATGCACCTATCGTTTGTTTGTTGACGGAATAGTATCTTGCCCATCAACATGCAATAATTTGAAGTCGGGCTTCTCTACTCTCTATAATCTGAAGCGTTTATCATGCACCTATCGTTTGTTTGTTGACGGAATAGTATCTTGCCCGTCAACATGCAATAATTTGAAGTCGGGCTTCTCTACTCTCTATAATCTGAAGCGTTTATCATGCACCTATCGTTTGTTTGTTGACGGAATAGTATCTTGCCCGTCAACATGCAATAATTTGAAGACCGGGCTTCCCTACTCTCTATAATTTGAAGCGTTTATCATGCACCTATCGATTGCTTATATATATACATGGACAGACCTGTGGATTGTTTACATAAATAAGATATGAGTGAGCTTACAGTTCGCATTCCAGTCTACCTTTGACAGCTTGTTTACTTGATTTTTTTCCTCCCTCCCACTTGGTTATTAAGAGGATTGTGAAGTTGTCAATTTTCATACAAAAAGAGATAACGTTTTTCTCCCCGAGGTATAATGAAAAACTAGGTCCGTACGTTTTTATTATAAAGAAATATTGTATACAATATAAGTTATTAGCATCTAAATATCTATATTTTTGACTTAAAAACATCCTCGAGCATTTTTATTTTTTTAAATTAAATTAAATTGAATTACTAAAAACGAAAAACATACAGACCTATATTAAAGTATACTGAATGTAATGAGATCAAAATTGTCTCATTTTGTAAAGGTTTAGGAGAGTAAAAACGGTATCGCCCGAAACAATATTTATGTAAATAATTGTATGAAATGTAGGTAATTGCCTCCAAAAATCGCGCCGCGTATCAGCACTTCACAATCCTCGTTATTGTGAACTTTAAAATTGTAAATTGAAATTTAATAGTTAGTACTTAGTTTAGTTTTGTAGTTTTATAGTATAATTTGAAATTTTTCTCTGGTCCTTTGAGTTTCAATTTATCGAGAGTCGACTGTACTACACTTGGAATGGGCAAATAGCTTCATGTCACAGACTCCTGAGTGTGACAACGCCAAAAGTGCCTGTAATTGGTTTAATTAAAATAAATGCTTGGAGTTTAAGTAAAAAAACCGTCCAAGTGCGTGTCGGACCACGCACAATGAAGGGTTCCGTAGTTGATATGAATTTACAAGAACATTCTTAACATTGTAGTTGAAAAACATGTTCTCCCATACAGTATTGAGAGATTTACAATGTTTTTTTGAGACCATAGAATTCTTATAAGCTTTCCTGTAATCTATAGGTAGAGAACTATTTTCTGTATTTTTTTCAAAATTGTAAGCTCAGTAGTTTCGGAGATAAGGGGGAGGTGGTCAATTTTCGTCTATTTTCTTAAATAACTGTAAAACAATTTATTTTTAAATTATAAATAAATATATATTTATATATTTGAGACCCTCGCAGTAAACCCTTTCATTTGATATGTCACATGGTACAGTTTGTAAAACTTTTTTTTTAATTTTCTTATTTGGCCCCCAAAATTGACCCTCATATTCAAAGTTAATTTATTTACGTTACATCTCCGTATTTGGATCACAGAAATTCATAAGTGTACCAAATTTCAACTTAATCGGTCCATTAGATTCGGAGCAAATGGGTTCCGTTTTTCCTTTTGAGGTACGGAACCCTAAAAGTATAAAAATAAAAACATAAAAACAACAATGAATGAGTAAGTACAGACAGATAGGATCAACATAACATCACGCATGTATTCTCCGGAAGGGGTTGGCAGACATGCATACTATATTTAGCCAGAAATTATTATTTTTAAATCTTGAAATAGACGGAGAGTTGAGCTACGTACCTACATATTTTATCACAAATTAGTCATGCAGCAGTTTTTTTGGTTTTATTGCGGTTTTGAGGTAAAAGGTATACTATTAAGTCCATGTGCAAACTATTTAAATTAAATAAAATAAATATTTGGAAGTCCATGAGATATTTTAAATGCAGCAGTTAATTTTTGGTTTTGTTGTAGTTTCGAGATAAAAATGTAGACATACTATGTGCTTAGCAATATTTAAATAAAATAAAATAAATGTCGATTAAATATTTTAAATGTTTGGGTAATGGTCCTACATAGGTGTGTAATAAAAAGCGTAATTAACTTAAAATAAAAAACATTTATTTTATAAAATCATGATATAGGTAGTTAAAACATATCAAAAATTCGTACATTCATATTTTAAGGCAACATCATCGGCTCTTAGCATTTTTTATATTACTAAAAATAAAAAAAATATGTCAAAAATGTCAAACATCAGCCATTTTATGCTTGAGATTTTTGTCAAAAATTAAACTAATCGGTCCAAAAAACTTTCAACAATTTTTATAAAATATTTTAATAATTATTTTTTGTACTAAATCTCTTAATAAAATATCATTTTGCTTTGGAAAATGTGATAAGTTTGGGCAATATATATTGTTATCACATTCCCCACTAAAATTTACGTTAAATTAATAAATATTCTTTCGTCATTTTTATTGTCATGTATCTCTTTTACTTAAAATGAAAATGGTGTTATTTAATTATTAAAAGTAATAATCAAAAAGTAAAAAAAAGCTGAAAAAAAAATTGCAAAAAAAGATTAAATTATACTAATAACTAATAAACTAAGGCAGTATCTGTTTGTCTATTGAGATAAATTAATACCTATTATCGTTAGAATAAATACTGTTTTAGCAGTTATTTGTTACTTGAGTTTTTTGTTGCAAAAGAAGGAAAACGTATGAAATAAAGGATCAAATAAAGCTGGAACATTTTTTTTTTGTTTAAACAATTAAAATTGTTATTTATAATAATTATAAATTACCAAAATAAAGCTATAAAAAGCAATAACTTAAATTATAACTTAGGGAGTGAACCACACGTAAGTTGGGGCGTCCGTAATATTTTTTCTTTAATAAATTATTTAAAAAAGGTAAAAGATTTTTACCAAAAAGAGAAAACAAGAAAAAAATTACGATTCTCAAGGAAAAAAAATCTAAGGAAGAAGTAATGAGTAGAAAATTTTAGTAATTTAATTTAAAAATATAAAGGAAACCCCAGAAAAAATATTAAGGACTCGTCAACGTAAACTCATAATCTCGCTTTCTCACTTGGAGTGTACGAGGTTAAGGAATTCTTCCCTCGTCTTCGGGTCATCACGGAAGACTCCGAGCATCGTTGACGTCACCGTCTTACTGTTGATCTTTTGGACCCCTCGCATGACCATGCACATGTGTCTGTAAAAAGAAAAAAAAAATCATAAAAATCAATTCAAATGTGACGAAAATCTGTTGTAAAAACGTCAGAACGAATTCGTCATAATCGTCCTTCAGTGCAGTCGGTTAAAAATCATACGGAATAGTAGAAGTAAAAGAGATGATAAATGCCAACGCACTCTAGAGAAAAAATACAAAACTAATAAATTCGATGATCTATCAAGTGCCGCCATCTCTTGAGTAAATCAAGAACTTTGTCGTACTCAATCAATGATCTATTGTCAAATGTAGCGTCATCTAGTACTATTTGTGAGAACTGCACTGGCACTGGTTATTAAATTTAATATACAATCATAAATAGAGAAAGGTGTCTGAGGTGGTAAGAGGGTCCTGAGTTACAAATACAAATCACCCGGCTCTCTTAGATAGGACATGTAATTTACAAAATGGTTAGAGTCAAGATACTAATCTAAATAACGTAAGTCTGAAATCGCAATTAGGTAAAAGCAGAACCTACAAAATTAAATTATGTGCTCTTTGTATTCTGGAGATCAATGGAACAGTTTCGCCTACTTTTACTCTAGACTAAGTGAGACTGATGTGAAGTTATTCACATTTTTAAGTGCGCGTTTTGGATGTCTTGCATGCTTGCCATAAAGAGTTTAACTCACAGTATAATTGCCAATTTATTCTGCCAAACGCAATCGCACTGTGATCTGCTGGGTTATTCACATTAGGCACTTTGATAAAAACCGGCCAAGTGTGAGTTGGACTCGCACACGATGGGTTCCGTACCATCGTACAATATTTAACTACACGTTTCTCGTATAAGGGTAAGAAAACGTATACCTTTGATGTTTAACTTTATTTTATTTTTATGAAAATACTAAACGAATAAAAATTTTCAACTTAAATTTTAACAATCATAAAGATAACTTTGTATTTCATAATGATACTGTGTATTACAAAGTATTTTTTTGCAGTTGCAGAAAATTGCTTACATTTAAACAAAATACATGTTTTTAGTATTTGTTGATTAAAAACAGTATATGGTACATGATATACAGAAGTTTCAAATTCCTTACTCGTTCAGTAGTTGCGATAGAGCTCGTACAAAAATGGTCTAAAACTGACAACTTTTGCGGACGTCTATTTCATAAATTTTGAAGTTAAAAAAAATAGGTATATATACATTTGTACTCTACTCGATGAGTTCTAGACAATGACACCCCACATGCAAGGCTAAGAAAAAAAAAAAACAAAATCTCTCTTTAATTTTTTAACTTTGTTTTATTTTTATTATTTGTTGTTACTGCGGCAATAGAAAAGAAATACATAATCTGTGAAATTTTCAACTGTCTACTTATTATATTTCAATTCATGAGATACAGCCCGCTGACAGACGGACGGACAGCGGAGGCTTAGTAATAGGGTTTCGTTTGGCATGCTTTGGGTACGGAATCCTATAAAGCTCATTATTTCAATCTTTTAGGTATCTAAATCATGTCTGTTCTCCCATACATTCCAACTGCAAATGTAAGTTTGTATGCACAATATTGAATTTATTACTTGTCGTCATTATAAGACGTCAGAAAGAGATAAGGTTGTGGTTTAAATTCTGCTTCCTCATCCTACATTATTTTTAGACTCCTACCTAAGGCCCACTGGCGCGTTCATGGGTTATCTTAGATAACTCACGGTTAATCAAATAATTCATCCTGTACCACCAAGAGTTAGAGGTAAACCTAGAGTTAAACTTCTAAATATTTAACCCACCGATGTGAGAGAGTCAAGGGCCGCTGTTTTTAATCTGTAGTTAACTCAACCAATAGTTACACATAGTAACTAATGGTTGAATTTTGGCTACATGTGAAATGCAGAACATGAATGTATTCATGTTAGCTCATTCATATTAAAAAAATAGTAACTAATGCCATAACTCATTCATGTTTAGCCTTTCACATTTAGCCAACATTCAACCATTAGTTACTATGTTTAACCATTGGTTGAGTTAACTACGGATCAAAAAACCGGCCCTAATAAATTGACGTGATGAGGTACCTGATAACTTATTTTGTATTTTATATTGTTTGACGTAACTGAAAATTGGATACTATATCAGCAGGCAATATGTTCAAAAAAAGAAAACATAAACATATTTTTCGATATGACGTTTTCGTCTATCAATAAACTAAATCTCCATGGCAACAAAAGGACAAAGACAATGCAATTCTATTTCATGTTTCGGCTATTGAACAGCAAGGTTCCCTACTCAAAAAAGACTAATGCCAGATTACCTAACTCGGTGTGACTTATTAGTGGCGCAACGCGTAATATGAGTTAAAATGTTTATTACTTTTTTTTATTTATTTCTAAAACACTTAGCCTAATACATATTTTTGGTTTCAGCCACACAATGCAAACCTCTCACGATTTATCTGTGTGCTGGCCAGCCAGCCATTCATTTTTTTTTTTTTTACAATTTTGTATTAGAATGGTGATAATAATTCATATATTAATAAAAAATACATAATTTAGGAGAAAATTTGTGTAAGGAAACGTTTTAATTTGTACTTATAACTTTTCGAACTCTTTTTGTATAACATTTGCAAGTCTTCATTAATTAGTCTTCACTTACCTCCGAGTTTACAAACTCTTCCTTTATTCATTTAACTAAACGCGCAAGTAGGCCTTAGAGAACTCTCTCAACCCGTTAGTTACTATGGAAGCATTTTAAAAGTATTTTTGATTTGTTAAATACGGTTAATAAGTTAACTAGTTGAAGGTGAACAGAAGGTGAACAGGTAGAAATGACCTCTCAGTACTTTGAGGAACTTCAACATTATTGCAAACCAGTACGAGACTGGCACAGCGAAGTGGAGACTAACGAGACCCACGGCTGTAGGCCTCTGTTTGATTGATGACACTACAATTACAACTACACTAGACTACAAAACTGGGCATCCTAAATAGGGTGAAGCGATACTTTACGCCTGGACAGCTTTTAACCCTTTACAAAGCGCAAGTCCGATCCTGCATGGAGTATTGCAGTCACCTTTGGGATGGATCAGCTAAGTACCAACTAGCCGCGCTTGACTCGGTGGAACGCAGAGCTAAGAGGCTCATTGGCGACGTAAAACTGGTGGATGCCAAGCTTCATAGCTTGGCTCATCGCCGCAAGGTTGCCTGCTTGTCGGTCTTCTACAGATTGTACTTCGGAGAGTGTGCCCGAGAACTCCACGACCTCATTCCACCGGCCCCCTTCTACCACCGGACATCTAGACGCACTGCCAGTTACCATCCCTACCTGGTTGCTATTCCACCAATTCGCACTAAGCGCTTCCAAATGTCTTTTATAATGCGCACAGCAAAAGAGTGGAACTCACTACCTGCGTCTGTGTTTCCGAACGTATACAACCCTAATCTCTTCAAAGTGAGAGTGAACAGGCTTCTTCTGGGTAAGCTCACTCCATCGTCGACTTTGTCTCTGTCACCTCTGACCTAGACTAGAGTCAAGAGCAAACCCATGACAAATAAAAAAAAATAAAAAAAAGTGAAGAATACTTACACTCCTTCAATAACAACGGCGACACCAGCTGGGCGGACTGCCTGTGTCACAGCTACAGCGATCTGTTTGGTCAGACGCTCCTGCACCTGCAGACGACGGGAGAATATCTCCACGATTCTGGAATTGTAGAAGAGAATTGTGATATATTGGTGAAGAAAGCCAAAGGAAGAGATATGGTATTGATAGAGAGGTTGAGATTGTGAATATTGACAAAACACGACTGAATAAGCTCAAGTAATAAATATTGTAGAAAAAAGGAGACAAAAGAGTAAACAAAAGTTAGTAATTTCTGAAATTAGAAACAGTGGCTGACTTGAGCATTTTTCTCTGATTGTGGTTTTTAGCTGAATTGGCACTGACGCATATTTGCATACGTTAACTTTTTACTCTGACGCAGTTACATAGATCTAGGAGAGACATGGTGTTTTGTGACTATTACTATTAGTATTATAAAAAGATACTTAGTATCATGTGATTTGTTCAACGGTCTTTAGTTAGTGTCATAATTATTATTTACAAGCTGATCCGTTAGACGTTGTCCTGTCAAAATTTCAATTTAGATTTTCCGACTGTTCCTTTGGGTTTTTCTATTGAGGCGAATAAAACAAAAAAAAAAAAAAAAACTGAAGTCGGTCGAGCCATTTTCAAGTTTTTGCGAGACTAATGCACGGCAATTGATTTTTATAAGTATATAAAAATATCAACACAAAAAATATTTCTCATCCACTCCCAAAAAATCTCTATCACATATATACATATACATACTTAGATAAGCACGCCTTCTTCACATAAGGGTAGGCAGAAACTACAGAACGCTGCCTGCTATGATCCTGACATACTCCTTTTGCCTCGATTACGAGTTCATTCATGGTCATACACGCACGCTGGTTGCGAGTACTACGCACCAGACCTGTCTGAAGAGCTTCTTTTTCTATCACAATCAACATCAAATAAATAAAAACCTTAGTCCCTTACCTAGCTAACTTGCTCAATCCCAGGATCTTGCCCTGAGGCAGATATCCGATGGACACCTTTCCGTAGAACGGCACCAAATGATGCTCGCACATGGAGAACATTTCAATGTCCTTGACAACGACCATCTCATCAGTATCTTCGTCAAATATGGCGTTGTTTAGAACCTCTGGAATTTTAAATATGAGTACATTAATTGGTGGTTGAAAATAATCTTTTCACGTATTATATTTATGGTTACCCGGATCGAGTTCAACTTGGGCTCGTTATAATTAATAATTTTTATTTAATGAGCTACGGTCGATAAAGGCGGCTGAAATGGATGGAACCGAAAGATGAACAATTTGATGTTATAGCGCAATTTAGGAGAGGACTATTTTATTTCAAAATACCTTCAAGGCTCTGGTCGTATCCCTTGGTGAAGAAGAGCATAGCTTTGGCGGCGCGCTCCGGAGTCTTCAGCAGACCCGCCCTCTCTGGGTCCTCTCCGAGACCTGAAGAAACGGAGAGCATACGTTAGCAACATAATGGAATACATATTACATTTAAAATAATAATGATCAATTTTATTGATAATTTCGAAAGAGTAATCAGACAAAAGTATTTTCGTTAACACTGTCCTTTTAAATAAATTAATAAAGAGTTTCTTACCCCTCCTGTCTAAGGAAACTGGTATGTTGGTACCATGCATAAAATAAAAGCTTTGACACAATACATCCAGCTCTAGATCGAATAATCCTTATGGTTTATTAACTCATGGTTTATGCCAAAATATTTACCTGTAAGCAGTAGTCTGTAGGAGTTGGCCATGTCGGGGAGAAGTGCCTCCCTAGTGGGGGGTCTGTGATCCAACTCTAGGTCATGGTGGAAGGTGCAGTTCTCGTGACCTGGTAACAAAAGAATAGAATAGGTTAGATGTGAATGTCGATGGCTATAAGAGTAAGGGAAAACCAAAGAAACGATGGATGGAAAGGTGATATGGCTAGAAGGGGGTGACTACTGAGAAGACGACTAATAGAGAAGTACGGAAGAAGACATGTTGCCCCGACCCCAAATAAATTGGAATATGGGCAGTAAAATGATGACGAGAATAGGTTAGATATTGTGTTGAATGTCGATGTAGACGCTGATTATACATGAATAAATTTAGTTCATTACTCAGTCTTGTTAGTAAGGGGTTTTTTGTTGCAAGACTTCAAAATGATGTAAATTGCGTCATCATCATTTGTTTGAAAACTGTCGTAGACGCTAAATAGACAAAATGCAATTTAGATAATATTGCAGTCTTGCTAGTATAAGATTTTATTTGCATGACTGAAAATGATTTAAACTGCGTCATAATTATTTGTTTTGCAATTATGAACATAACTTCTTGCATTTTATCTGCAAATTACTGGCACACATATTAACTTGTAAAATCAGCTGAAATTGCGATTTCACTTCAAACTTAATTAGGACATTTGGGTAAGTGAAGGACTTTCTCAAAATAATGCCCTGGAAAAGTGTAGGTTTAACTGGTTCAGAAGAAGTTTCCAGAGAATATAATACTTCCCTAAAACATCTTCGTATACTTTGCACTCGCTCATAATAGCTCTGTCTGTCACCTGATTCTTATCACTTTTGTTCACAATGGTCGATTATATTACCAACGGTTTAATATCCAAAGATAATAACCTCACAATTGGCATTGATCACTATCCAGTATGACTGTTGGCTATTGGAGACATTCTTGTGACGAATTAAAGAATGACTGGAATCATTTCGATCATCATCTGCCTAGCCTTTTCCCAACTATGTAGGAGTCGGTCTCCTGTCTAACCAGATGCAGTTGAATACTAATAATAGTATTTCACATGGAGCGACTGCCTATCCACAACTCAGTTACTAGGTAACATGATAGCATAAGACTGGTTGTAAGACTTGGGCTTCTAATTACCCGTAACGAAACTGTCAAGGATCTACAAATGTCAGCCGGGAACAACGGTTTAGTGTGCTTTCCAAGGCACGGGCACAGGGGTCTCGATATGTAATGGATGGCCACCATGGACTGACCTCGGTAAGCGTTGCTTACGCTTGAAGATCAACCAATGCGGCTTTTATTATTTAGCCACGAGCCCCTCCCCCCAATGGAGTCACAAAACAGAAAAAAATCCTAAGAAAATGGGAAGGTACAGTTAGAAATGTATTAAACTCGCCACAAAATAATAGGTTCATTTTGACAGCCCATAATATTATATCGTTTCATATGCCAAAGAGAGACAAACATAGCGGGACAAGGAGGGACACCCTCATGTCAAAACAGACCTTTTATTTTGTTTAGGGATTATTCTAACGGGATATGAGAAAAACGTGTCAAATACATTATTTATTTGACAGGCCAGTTGGCGTGGTTGGTTAAGATACCACCTATCATGCCGCAGGTCGTGAGTTCGATTGCCATCCAGGACAAACATTTGTGTGCATGAACATGTCTGTTTGTCCTGAGTCTGGGTGTAATTATCTATATAAGTATGTATTTACAAAAAAAGTAGTGTATGTAGTTTATCAGTTATCTGGTCTCCATAGTACAAGTTCTGCTTAGTTTGGGAACAGATGACCGTGTGTGAATAAAGTCCCAGGATATTATTATTATTACATAAATTCCCAAAATATTACGCAACATTGGTATAACGTTGCAAGTTTTTTTTTTTGTAGATTGTTTAATTACGAGCTCGTAAACCAAACATTTCATAAAATATGATGCAATCGTTCCGGATAATTGCGTGTTCAAAAATTGTTAGAAACATAATAATATTAGATACTTAGGAATGTCAGAAAAAAAGTTGAAGCCTACCTTGAATAAATATAGAAATTGTAAAAAAAAATCGTACCTATCTTGACAGCTCATGACTGTTCAGAAATGACCAGGGTTACACAGACCCTGGTAATACCTAACAAGGCCGTTACATATTTTATACTATTAATGATTGTATATTTTTACATTCAGTACCGCATCATCTGCTAAGCCTTTTTCAACTATATTGAGGTCAGCTTCCACTGTAACCGGATGCAGCTGAATATCAGTATTTTTCATGACAAGGGCAGAAGAATAATGACATGGAGCGACTGCCTATCTGAACTCCACAACCCAGTTACTGGGTAATACGATACCCCTTGTCACACTTTCGGGCTTCTGACGACCCGTAATGACTGTCAAAGGTCCATGAATGACAGCCAGGACCAACGTCTTAACGTTCTTTCCGAGGCACGGAGGGGTCTCGGTATGTAAAGATGGTCACCCATCCACGGACCAACCGCGGCAAGCGTAGCTTAACCTGATCGATCGACCCGTGCGGCTGTTATTACTTAGCCATGAGACCATTATATAAAATATTAATTCAGAATTAGAATACTTTGTACTTCTTTGTTTGTCCTAAATATTATCCATAACAATTGATAGGTATGTCAAAAACACGCAAATCGTAAGCTCAATAGTGTTATGCAGTAGGCAGCCATGTTGGGAAAAGCACAAACAGAGTTATAAGCATTTTTCTGTCGATGGATGCATGGACAAGGCTGCATTTGACGGCTCATATCTCCGTGATAAATAGAGATATCGACATGGCTGTTTTTGCAAAAAATCTTGTATGTCGAAATTAAACTCATTTTTAAAAAAGTGCCTTATGGCTGCTTTCTGCATAACTAGGTCCACATATGAAGTCGAAAGCCTTTGACGAATCTAAAATTAAAATATTTATCCCAAATGGGATTGAACTCGCACAAAATTCTCAGGCAATGCTTAATTTAGTTTACAATTTAGTATTAGACCTTCAATGCTAACTTCACATGGCTATGTTTATATTTTAGTTCAATTATAATAAACGTTTCGACATTGTTTTGTGAATACTGTTTTAGTTAAGAAACCGTAGTATCATAGATTAAAGTTATGGTCCTTGAAACTGTGAAGGCAAAATAATTCTAATGCTTTTGTTGTAAAATAGGTAAATGTGGAAATAATAACATAATTTACACTATTTATTTATGTTTAAGCGATGTCATTGCAGTTAAGATAAACCAGTTAGGATTTAGAGTAATATAAAATATTGCTTTTCCCATTGCAGAGATGTTAATCAATGAGGAGTTCTCCTGGTAAGTATCAGGAGCACTGCCATATGCATTGTGATGAGCATAAATTGCTTAGCAACCATACCTAATCGAATCGCAACCCGTGAAGTACTTATTATTAAGAAAGAAAGAAAGAAAGAAAAATATTTTTTTTGGGACACGCACAGGAAATACAAACAGTAAAAAAGAGCATAGGAAACTAACAAAATTAACATAAAAAAAAACAAAAAAAAAAAAAACAATATATAACAATTAAAAATACCTGTGCGAGGCCAAAAAGGAGGAGTTAAGGAGTTTCAGTGGCCATCTGTGATCTTCATCATCAGTTCCACTATACCAAAAGGTGCTTTCCGAGAGCAAATGCATGAGTTACTATTAAAAATACCCAAATCGCTATAAGTGTGCCTATAATATATATTTATTTTTAAGAGTTCCGTCGATTTCTCCAGGATCCCATCATCAGATCCTAATCTGATGAAAATAGTACCAAAACCAACTAGAAAGTATACCCTTTCAAACAAAAAGAAAAAACCAAATTGGTCCAGCCGTCTTCGAGTAATCGGGGAACATAATATAAAAAAAAAACCGTAAAACATTCCGACGAACTGAGAACCTCTTCCTTTTTTTGAAGTTGGTTAAAAAAAAACGTTAAAAGAATAAAGCAAAAGATAGAAGTTAGAACGCATAGAAATATGATGAGGAAGAGCACGTTTAATATGATATCTATTATAGGATCATCCAAATATACAAACCAGGTGTGGTAGATGTTCTAGGAGTCATTGGTGTCCCGGGGACCTCCAGCTCACTCTCAGCATCAGTCAAATGGAAACTTTTTAACGCCTCAGGAGCCTTCTTGTATTTGCTGACAAAAGATCCCTTCACAGGACCGTCCCCATTTTCTTTTTCCTCTGATATTGAATTTCTGACAGATCGGGAACTGACCCTTCTGATCAAAGACGAAGGAGGGACGATCGGGTCTGAATCCTTTCCGTTAACGGCGGCCATTTTGTTTTTACTATAAATTCGAATTTCAAAATTTAAATTTTAAGTTAGTTCTGTATTTGAATTTGAAATGCGTCCGTTTTGTGTTAATTTGCGGCTTGACTGAGTGAATTTATAAAGGAAGACCTTTGGGTTATCTCTTTAAAATACTGACTTAATTTATTATGATGATAACCCGCGTCTCATTTATCTTTTCGATATTAAATATAACTGTTATTTCGTCAGTTATAAATAATAATAAATGTTTCCGGATAGAGCATGGCTTAAATTATTAAATTAAGAAATGTTCATTTTTTTATAGGCGTAATTTGGTAGCGATGTTTGACGAGTTTTTCGAGAGCAGTTGAGTATCAATGTGATTTAAGGTTCCGTATACCTAATAGCTTATTTTATAAATCTATTTCAAAATCGTCATTTTCAAAACAATTTAGTAACGTTAATGAAGAAACGAAAATTCACAGTAAGGTACTGTGAATAAAAATAAAGCATACCTATTTCAAATAATAATGTATCAAACCACAGATACAAGTAGAGCGAAAAATATGTTTAGTTTATCGTGTAAAAGCTTATTTCGAAATAGAAAAAATAGTTACAATATGAAAAAGTTTATTTATAGTTAAAATAACCAACTAACTTTAACCTTGCCAATCAAATGCATCCAACCCCAATGCACTTATGCATTCGGGTGAACGAGCTTTCGAAACATTTTAAAAATGTGTCTTGCGAAAAATCATAGTACGAAAAGCTTCTTGCGAGACGTCCATTAAGAAGAGCGACAGATAATCTATAAAAATATTAAAAAAAGAACTACACATAGGTGGCCAATGATTTTCACCAAGGAGATTTATATTGAAATTAGTCGTCAATTCAAAATAGTTTCAAGAATAAATATAATGTATTTATTCTGTAGCTAAAATTGTAGGAACAATAATTGATAGCAAGGCGAAGTGCATTGCTATTTATGTCAAGTGTTTAAGTATAAATGTGTTATGTTCTAATGTAATAATTACGTATACCTAGTTTGACGTAACCGCCAATGTGATAGCTATTCAAACATTTGCCTCCAATGTTGGTTACGCGTCATTGGGTGACCGAGGCTGTTTGCTTATGCTGCGATGAAAAGTAGCTAATGTTAATTAAAAGGTAGAATCTTATGATATTTAAAGTTCAAATTTATTTATAGTCAAAGAAAAGTAAGAAACTAATTACAATTTACTTAGTAACTTTACAAATGCTGTAGAACACAATATTGGGAACAAATGTAATGAAAGTGAAAATGACAAAGATCAAATGGACGTAGTTATGCTATAACGTTCCAATCCACAAGGTGGTCAAAATTGAGTTTTTGAAATATTAATAAATTTTAATGACAAGTATATAATAAAATAATGTTTATTTATTTAGTTGAAGTGATACATACTACTTAGTTGTACTCGCTACCAAAAAAAAGCGTACCACAAAATTTAAAAAAACGCGATTTACTCAGTTCGACCTGCGTGTGGATTGGAACGTTATAGCATAACTACGTCCAAATGATAGATGATTTATTTCTGTAAGTAGTAGTTTGTACAAACACTTTCAATACGTTAATCATATTTTAAAAACTAGATGAGGTCGGCATTTCCCATCCGACTCTCTGAGAAGAAAGGCCGAAACTTCCTCAGAGGTCACAGTTTCTTTTAAAGTCCAGAAATAATCATGGTCGGATCATGTAGATTAGTGTCTGAAATGGTCAATGGTCAAACAAGTACAGCACACGGATTACGGTTTTTAAATACCATCTAAGGAACTCTAGAGCCGAGATAGTGATCTTATGTCCAAATCTATACCGAAAAAACCGGTAGCAGCCGGTATTTTGATATGCAACCTTGATACGTTTTCGGTTCGTTTACCCACATATGAAAGTTGAGGTCGCAATCAAGGTTTGCTTCCTATTAGTAAAGTAGCGCGGTTTTAGTTTCCGGTTTTGCATTGTTACGGTAATTGGACCTATCGCGAATTTTGAGAACTACATCTGTTGTTGTGACCTTTGTAAGGACCTTCAAGATTGGTTTAATCGTGATAATTTTGATGTCCTTAGGCTACGGTATGACATAGAAGTAGTTTTAATTACTGACAGATTTTTGATTGAAGAAAAGAATGAAACAGAACCAATAAAGCTGAAGAATACTTAAAAGAACTTTTAGTTTTACTTTAAAAATCAATGAAGTACCTAACTGGGAGGAAACTGAGTAATCTAAGTAAAATTGAGAAGAATTAATTAGAAATACTTGGTTATCTAAGGATATTTTCAGAGGTATTGAAAATCAAACAATGCTTTTGGGCATTAACATAATGATTGAAGGAAGATGAACTTGTAAAAATGGTCTCAAACAGTGAAAGGTATTATTTAAGACAAAGTTATATACACAAAAAAAACTACCATATGATTGACACAGAAAGAAAAATATTGAGAGATAAGCAATGTAAGACTTAATGATGGAAGTAATACCCCATTTAGCATCAAATACGGAAAGAGAAATCAGAGTAGCAACAATAAAAAGAACGAAAGTGGTTGTTTACATGATTAACCTAAAATTGGATGTAAAGCAAGCGACGAAATTTATTGAAATTCTTAGCATGTTCCGAATGCCTATGTCTGCTGATAGAGATCTTAAATGAGATGATCTAGAAAGATTTTGAGAAGTTTCAACTCGTTGAAATCGTCACTTATGGAACTGTCTTACGTTGTCGAATTAACGTTTCTTATTGCCTTCTTCGTTGCAAAGCATGAGAATTATGTCACGTTTATGAACATTGATATAAGGTTTAAATTAAAATGATTAATCGACTAGTGTTACATTTATGAAAGCGAATCTAGTCAAGGCTTTGGTAGATTTACTTCATATGACTGGAAATAAAGGCATAAAACTAGTACCTAGGGATATTTTTCAAATTTTATACAACTTGTATTCGGAGGTCGTGTCCGTGTAGTTGGTTTTTAATAAAGGTCAAAAAAGTTAAAAAAAAAATACACGGAACTTTGTAGACTTTATGGGAAAGAAAAAAAATCTTAGACAAAGAATACTTAAAATAGTTTTAACAAAGATGAATTTAATATTTTTCACTAGGTAAAACGAGGGCTTATTTTTAGGGTTCCGTACCTCAAACGGAAAAAAACGGAACCCTTATAGGATCACTCGTGTGTCTGTCTGTCTGTCCGTCTGAAACAGCCAATTTGCTCCGAATCTAATGGACCAATTAAGTTGAAATTTAGTACATGTATGTATTTCTATGACCCAAATACGGACGTGTGACGTAAATAAATGAATTTTGAATATGGGGTCAATTTTAAGGGCAAATAAGAAAATTAAACAAAAAAGTTTATACATATCAAATAAAAGGGCTTACTACTGTGAAGGTCTCAAATATATATTTCTCATAATTTTAAAATATTTTTTTTATAGTTATTTAAGAAAATAGACGAAAATTTACCATTCCTCCCAAAAAAAATACAGAAAATAGTTCAATACCTATAGATTACAGGAAAACTTATAAGAAGTCTATGGTCTTAAAACAACATGGTAAATATCTCAATATTGTGCGTACAAACTTACATTTGCAGTTGGAATGTATGGGAGAACATGTTTTTCAACTACAATGTTAAGGTTGTTCTTGGGATTCATCCCAACTACGGAACCCTTTATTGTGCGTAGTCCAACACGCACTTATCCGGTTTCTTTAATAGTCACATATATTTTATGTGAAGAATAAACACGACAATTTGACTTACATATTTATTATACAAAAGCTGTCAAACTGCGATAACTATTCCTCAGACTAAAGTTATATTGACTATTATAAAAATCAGACAGTTTTATAAATAGCAACTACACCTAGACCACTGATAATTCGAGGGAGGAACGAGTGTTGGCAGATCTGCAGACTAATGTTGGATGATACAAAGGACACCAGGTAAGACCTCGATGAGATTTGCATAGACCAGGGCAGCATAGCATAAAGGGAAGAGGCGAACAAGTAGTAGGGGGTAGATCAAAGTTACCAGTGATGTTAATGATAGCAATCATCAGTATTTTGTCATAATCTTTATAACAAAAATCTTTATGAACACTGCGAAACGATGAAACAATAACATAAATGAATGTCTACTACCTACTTGCATGGAAATATACACCTATTTAGACTCGTGAATACATACAAAAAATGTATGAGTATTCTTGACATAGATAAAGTGGTTCCGTATGCAATAAGGATATAAGTAATTATTTAACTTAATTACGTAATTTGGACGTTTTAAATAGATTATCGTTAAAATATAATGTAGGTTAAAAATATTTGTCATTATACTTGACCTTTACCTAATTGACAACGGAAGTCAACAAGCAACGAGAGAAATGGATGGCAGTAACGTTCTAAAGAAAATGATTATGTTTATATACACATGATTTTGTTGATACAAAATCGCTTACTGCTTTACTACAATCTAGCTGCGAATTAATTAAGGATTCTTTAAAATCTACCTAAATCTGCAGTTTATCTCTATAGTTAAACTCCCTTTTCAAACATATTTTAGACATAAAATCCGCATGTAACCAATTAATAAACGCTTGCCTGTACTTTGAGCATCATAAATGGATTTGCAACGCGACCATTTTTGTTGAACTGGACTTTAACTCGCTTTGAGTGGTCCAAATGCAATTATCTTGGCTCGGCTTTAGCTTAATAACTTTACATGTGGGTAAAAGTGTTAGAAAATACTATTTTGTAATTAAAATACTCAATTAGACGATTCATAGGACCCATGATAAATAAATGATTTTATTTCTGTGGTTTGTACAAATACTTTTTACACGTCAATCATATTTTAAAAACTAGATGAGATCGGCGTCTACTCAGAGAAGAAAGGCCGAAAAAATCTCAGAGGCCACAGTCTCTCTAAAAGACCAGACATAATCTTGGTCATGTAAGGTCCAAGTAGATTGATGTCTGAAATGTTCTTTTGAAAAAAGTGTGTAGACTTTGAATGGACTTGTCCAGTTAGTGCATGCATTTGTCAGTAATCGTGTAGCTCAACTCAGACACATACAAGGACACATAACACAATACACTTAAAGAGCTCAATGACTCTGCTTAAACTAGCAGACCTTAACATACTTAAGAAAATAATTACATTTATATCAATCAAAGTCGCCTTAACGTCTACAGACGGCAAGGTATGAACCTAGGAGGACATAGATTTGATACTTGAGTAAGCCCACTGGATTTCCAACTCTTGGTGTTTAGCCAAGCATTGAGATTCTAAAAGAGTGTATCCCAGCGCGTCAAAAATACACTGTTGGATCTTCAATTCTCGGTATTAAGCAGTGCGTTGAAAATCCAGTGCGCAAAATAAATCATCGCGTTAAAAAATCGCCTGTGGGTATGAGGGCTGAGGCTAAAAGCATATTTTACTAAGTACTGCGACTGCAAAACTAGTGAAGATAGCAAAATATTTAAAAGTATTTGTGGATGAATGATAGCATTCCTCTTTCTAATTTCAAATTTAAAAAATTAAATGTTTCGTCTTTGGAACCCCAAAACGAGTTGTCGTCTGTCTTTTTCCCGTGTATACAATAGTTTTTGTTGCATTCATAAATCAACAGAATACAATGATGATGTTAAATCATTATTGTGTTAATAAAAACCCAACGTTAGCATATTCATGTATCGTGTGGTTTTTCTCACATAAGTATTAATATGGCTCTATTAAATATTAATGCAGGATCTGGACTCGGCTTTATGTTTTAGTTCCGTTGTTGCCTTGTCTCTGATAGCTCGTCGATGATTTTTTTTTTATTGTATTATGGGCATAATAATATTTTTCAAGGAAAACCCGTTAATACAGTCAATGTATCAGACTTTTTAGTATATTTTACCTGCAAAATCACTCAACTTTTGGCAATCTTAACATACCAATTTTTTTTCTCGAAATAACCTCAAAATTTGACAAAAAAAAATTCCTTTCACTTAAAAATACGAACAGCTTAATAATAATAATTAATACGTTATAGTTCTAACGCTAGTACCTAATGTCCTTGTTGCAAAAGTGAACGCGTGTCCTTTGCGCGGGCGCGGACGCCGGCAGCGTCAACAAAAAAAGTAGGGACTCGAAAATTATTTTTTGTAAAAAAGTGTGCGGTTTAGAATCTTTTTCCTTTATTTCTCAATGTCGAGGTTTTAATTCGAAACGATCGAATGAATACTTAACTCAGGATTTTTGTGAATTTATTTCAAGCTTACCGAATTTACGGTTCACACTTTTTCCTTTTTAGGTTATATTTAGGGACGAACACGGTCGTTTGATTGTAATCAAAGGTTGTATGGAAGCATTTATTTCTACCTTCGATGTTTAGTGAACAATGAGAAGATGCCGTGATTGATGAGGAAGCCGTGTGGTGGGTTACGAATAACTCCAACGCAGAAGGCGTTGTAAAAGTCGGCTAAGAGACATACATGAGACTTAAAATTCAGACCGCGGCGCCACGGCGATAGAGTTCACCACTCACCACGCTGTGTCTCGCAGAAAAGCGGCCAAAAGTGTCTGCTCCTATGGCATTATGGGCGTGAGTATATGAATGACAAGGTAGTCGGCAAGGGACTTTAACTATTGAAATCTGTTTTTCGTCACCTTGTTTTTATATATTATATATTCATATAACTTGTTATATTGTCGAGGGTGCTTGGCGTGGTTGGTCCGTGGATGGGTGACTATCGTTACATACCAAGATCCCCGTGCCTCGAAGAGCACGATAAGTCGTTGGTTCCGGCTGTCATTCGTGGATCTTTGACAGTCGTTACGGGAAAGTCTGACAACCAGTCTTACCAAGGGATATCATATTACCCAGTTACTGGGTTGTGGAGGTCAGATAGGCAGTCGCTCCATGTAAAATACTAGTATTCAGCTGCATCCGGTTAGGCTGGAAGCCGACCCCAACATAGTTGGGAAAAGGCTAGGCAGATGATGAAGTAATTTGTTATAATTAAATTGTGTGCCTTTGTGTTTTGTGCTGTCTTTTGTGTGCACTGAATAAATAGTTTATCGCAAAGCGGTCAAGTGCGTGTCGGACCACGCACAATGAAGGGTACCGTAGTTGGGATGAATTTATCCCAAGAACAAACTTAGCTACAATAGTTAAAAAACATGTTTGCCCATACATTCCAACTGCAACTGTAAGTTTGTACGCACAATATTGAGAGATTTACCATATTATTTTAAGACTATAGACATTTTATAGGTTTTCCTGTAATCTATAGGTGTAGAAGTATTTTTTGTATTTTTTTCAAAATTTTAAGCTCAGTAGTTTTGGAGGTAAAGGGGGGAATGGTCAATTTTCGTCTATATTCTTAAATGAATTTAAAATAGTTTATTTTAAAATTATAAAAAAAAAATATATATATACTTATTTGAGATTGTTACAGTAAGCCCTTTCATTTGATATATTGCACGGTATTGCAAAAGTTTTTTTTTATTTACTTATTTGCCACCCTAAATTGACCCCCATATTCAAAATTCATTAAATTACATTACACGTCCGTGTTTGTGTCACAGAAATACATACGTGTACCAAATTTCAACTTAATCAATCCATTAGATTCGGAGCAAATTGGCCGAATACTCCGAAACGGCTGAACCGATTTTGACGGGACTTTCATTGGCAAATAGCTGATGTTATAAAGAGTAACTTAGGTTACTTTTTATGTTAGAAAAAGAAAAGAATTAGGGTTCCGCGCAAGAAACATAAAATCCATGAAATTGTGAACAAATAACGCGGACTGGTGATGAAACGCTGCAGGTCGGGGGACGAGGGGGCTTTATTAAAAAGTGGCTGTTATTTTAGTATATTGTGTATCTTACGACTTACATGCGAACGAAGTCGCGGGGCACAGCTAGTATATATATTTTCGAACAGCTTAAGAAAGATTCTGTCTCAAAGAAAGTTGCATACCTATTTGCTTCTATGTATGTATACTTAATCGTTTTAGACTCTATAACTCTAATGATTTCAAGTTTTTGCATTAGATTACTCTATTTAAAACTAATAATACGTCATTATTACCTAATCATTAAACAATATATACATAAATTAAAGACCATAATTAAAATCCTATTAGGTAACTAAGTTTTCCGTTATAATCAGTACCATATTAATATAAAAACGTTTCAATGAAAAACAATATATTGTTCCATTTCTATCCTAGCCAAAAGCTTCCATAAATCAATCTGCCTAGCCTTTTACCAACTATGTTGCAGTCGGCTTTCAGTCTAACCGGATTCAGCTGAATTTTTTTATAATCTTTATAATAATATATCTTGGGACATTATTCACACACGGTCATCTGATCCCAAACTAAGCAGAGCTTGTACTATGGAAACCAGATAACTGATATACTACACACACTACTTTTTTTTTGGTTTTTGTAAATACATACTTATATAGATAATTACACCCAGACTCAGGACAAACAGACATGTTCATGCACACAAATGTTTGTCCTGAATCTAACCCACGACCAGCGGCATGATAGATGGTATCTTAACTAACCACGAATACCCGTATTTTACATGGAGCGGCTGCCTATCTGCCCTCCACAACCCAGTTACTGAGTAACACGATATCCCTTGGTAAGACTTGTTGTCAGATCTGTCAACGATCGACGAAACTCAGCCAGGACCAACAACAGCTTAACGTGCATTCCGGTGGTTCGATTTGTGTGCTCAGGTAAGGTATAGTTAAATTGAGTTATCCTCAAAGCAAAACCAATTATTTTATAACGATCACCTTTTAACCAGCCAATAGGGATCTCCTCTTATCGTATGAAACTTAATACATAATTATCGTGAAGGGTATAAAGGGCGCTTATGTCTAATTTGGGAACCATTATCATTATACAAATTATTATCAATATATAAATAAAAATGAATTGCCGAATGTATACAGGGTGATTTTTAAAACATGCGACAAAATTTAAGGGGGTGTTCTACCCATAAATATGAACAACTTTTACTATGGGACCAAACCTGAAATCGCAAAAAAAAAATCAGCTGTTCAGTACATTTTGACCAAATAAGCGAACATAAATGTACTGAACAGCTGACTTTTTTTTGTAGATAATAGAACACCCCCTTAAATTTTGTCGCATGTTTTAAAAATCACCCTGTATACGCGCATCACTTCAGAACGGTTGCACCTATTTGGCTAATTCATTTTTGTTGTGTTTGTAATTGTCAGGACAAGCCATTTCAAAACTTGCCGGGAAAATTGGAAAATTCAGGAAAACTGAAAGTTTATTTTCTATGGGAATTTTGTATGAATTATTAAAATTTTGTGAGGACAACGTCTGTCGTATCAGCTGGTTTATTATGTTTATTACGAAATGCTTAAGAAAAATCATTATTCTGGCAAAGGAGATGTTTCAAAATGGTCAGGTCTGTGTACACTACCTCAAAAAAAGAGTAAAATCCGTTGAATTCGGGAAAAATACAGATAATTCATTTGAATGTATTGTATTACTATTGTGGTAGGGAATTCATAATTATCAATTATTTTTATCGACTTTCAACATGGCGTCTCACCGATTTAGTTACTCTTTGCATAAAAACAATGACAGTAAACCATAGATTGAAAAACAATGACAGTAAACCATTGATCCTAGAAAGAGGACTGTCAGCTGTTACAACAGTGCCACTTCAGTCCTCTTCTTGAGTATTAAACATGGTCAAACGTCATTAATCAATCAAAATGACAGCTTCCCCCATGACAGGTTTTTGTTGTTTGTTGCAATTTCAAATTGCGATTTACCAGCAAACAAAGCCATTTTAAAGTAATTAGACAGTTGAGAACTGTTTTAAATATATTTCCCTATTTTTTTGTATAGTGTACACGTACTTGGCCCAAGGTCCATACATTTTGGAACACCTCCTTTTGAATAACTTTTCGAGTTTTTCGTAAATATGAATGTCTTAACAATGGTTCTCCTCTGTAAGATCAGAGGAAAATTAAGCGATCCTTGAGAACCCTACATAATTTATTATCGAGAGAAACCAGACTCAGGAGTCGCTATAGATCCTTTCCTGTACAGTACAGCGATACTGTACAGGAAAGGATCTATAGCGACTCCTGAGTTAGATAGGAAATGTCGACTCCATCTAGCATTCTTTTTCAGTTTCTTTCAGATGCTCTCTGTTTTGCAAGTTATAATCATGATACGCTTAAATACAATTTTAAGACCTGTTATTTTTACTAAGTTACTCTGACCGTACTGTTAATTGCACAAACCGTGATTTTCGTTAACACCACTGGGAACGTAACTCAACTAGTTAGCTATCTAGTTTATATTTACGTACAGTAACATAACATCACGCCTGCAATCCCCGAAGGGTTAGGCAGAGATGTACCTATAGTACACCCACATTTCGCCAGTTATTTTTTAATTCAATCCCATAAATCAAAATCAAAAGTCATTTATTCAAACTAGGCTGAGAATCAGCACTTTTCGAACGTCAAAATTACATAAGACAGTCCCCCAAAACGCCTTTCATGATGCTTGACATTTGAGAATTATACTAACTTAAGGAGTAGTATTATTGATTCTAATTATTGTAATTCTGTAAATACATATTCGTTACGGCCGCGAATCATACTTTATTCAACATACATATTAATACTGACTTGCAAATTGCAAAAACCGTAAGAAAATTTGAATTTCGCGGGCTACTCTGACGCTTTTGTTGTTAGAGTTGAGTTGAGTTGAATTGTTGGTAGTTGGTTTCGTGCAACTCACCGTATATCTATCACTATCTGCTGTATGCCTAATGTGTAGATCCTACTCATATGACAGGGACGAGCCATTGTCATCAACCAAACACAAATCCAGAATCTGTACCTACCTTATTAAATCAATAAACATGTAGGTACAATTATTTAATCAAAATCTATTATACCTAGGTATTAAAAGCCAGAAATAAGTAATCTTCTTATTAATTAAAAAAAAATTACTTTGATCTTGATTTTAACACTTATATTTTGAACTACTTAAATCAAAATGATATCTACGGCAATTTTCCTTTTAAGTGTTAATGATAGTCATTGGGTAATAAATGCTTACTAATGAATATTAATAGGATGATCACGAAGATGAGTAATTTTACAGTGATAGGACAAATTATCTTATTGTTTATTCTATGAGATAATCAGTGAGTTTCACGAAACCAACATTATTTTAATGGAGATTTTAAATCCATGCGATCCCTTACATTTTGTATCAAAAAGAAAGTGACAGCACTAATTTAAAGTCTCCGTTAAGGTGAAAGCATCAGGGTAGCCAGCGAAATTCTAAGTTTCTTACGTTTTTTACAATTTCCAAGTCAGTATTAGGTCGTAAGTTGATTAAAATGTGATTCGCGACCGTATGTATTTACAGAATTTTAATCATTAAAGTCATCAATACAGCTCTGTAAGACCAGGTAATCTTAATGAATGACTATTTCATGAATCTTGAGGATTATACTAACTTAAAGAGTTGTATTACTGATTCTAATGATTATAATTCTGTAAATACATATTTGTTACGGCCGCGAATCATACTTTATTCAACATACAACCTAATACCGACTTGCAAATCGCAAAAAACGTAAGAAAATTTTAATTTCGCGGGTTACCCTGACGCTTCCCCCTTAAACTAATGTTGGTTTCGTGCAACTCACTGTATATCTAACACAATCTGCAGTATAATGTGAAGATCCTACTCTATTCAACTATGGAGTCTATTTCTAATTGTTATGGTCAGGCGCCTCAGGCGCTTTACTTTGTACAGATTAGTTCATCACCTCATGTTTTCCTTCACCTCTTAAAACGGTAAAGGAAAACATCGTGAGGAAACCGGCATGTCCTAGGACCAAAAATTCGAAGACATGTGACATCTACCAACCCGCTCAGGACCCGCGTGGTGGATTACGGCCCACTCCATCTCACAGAGAGAAGGCCTGTGTCCCAGCAGTGAAATATTATAGGCTGATTATGCTTATGCTGGGTATCACAAAAGGGTGCTAAGGGGTTCAAGAGGCTCATTTGGCTAAGAGGGTACAATTCTCCATAGTTAAACAAAAAAGATCCAACCCCCATTAGATGTAATGTGAGTTGGATCCTTTTCGTTTAACTATGGACAATTGACAGTTAGCTCTATTTAAAATGTTTTCGAGAAATGCTACATTAATAGTTATAAACAGAACATAAAACAATAAACTTGAAAGGCCTGAAAATATGAATGTTCACTTAGACCTTAGGCAGTCTTTATCATCACTAAAGTCTGCCTAGCCTCTTCCCAAGTGTGTTGGGGTCAGCTTCCAGTCTAACCGGATGCAACTGAACACCAGTATTTTACATGGAGCGACAGTATTATTATAAGCAATATTTAATATGCCTGCATAAAAAGATCAACCGTCACTTAAAAATGATTTTGATAACAATTGCAATTTTAAAGAATGCAGTCAAAACATTCTTGAATGCAGTCGAAACTATGATACATTGCATAACGTTTGATATCAAAACACGCTAATTATTTATGAATGAAAACGCGGTACAGACAAACCTTGAAATTATTAATTGATTTAATCACCTGAAGCTTTATCGTAAAAAAAAATATCATTACGCATTTACAAGTAACTAAACGTTATAAACCTAGGTCAACTCTTGACCTAGGTTTAAGACCGGAACCGGAAACCATATAAAAAGTAAATCACATTGATAACTCGTGATAAATCGAGATAAACGAAGGCAAACCCCTATTTGTTTACACATATATCACTATTCATACTCACTCTCAATTTCAATAAAAAATAAACTATTTCACAATAAAAACTGCACAAAACGAACGTTTAACAAAAAAAAAAAGCAATTTAGTTATTTTTCTATCTCTACTTACGGTTCGCGGGTTTTTTTTTTAACAGAAAACAAATTAAATAACTTAAATTTGTGTGGACGTGTGTCTGTACACACGGCGATGGCTGACTGACTGCGTCAAGCATTCAACAGATGATATTTGTACTTTAGCTACGTTTATTGCGCATGCGTCAAAACTTGGGAATCGATAACTACTGTGAATGAGTGTAAGCATCCATATTCACACCAGTTTCTGATGAATCGATTGGAGTTCGAGTTGAGTTTGTTAATTGGTTCGATTCGATTTGGAAGTTTGATTCGATTAAGTTTACTTTTACGTCTACAATTTTGGCTAGGTGTGTTATATTTAAAGGGAAGAATTAAATTGCATAAACATAGGTAAAACCTACCTATTATCCTATGCTATTATACTCTTATAAGATTTGTTATTATGTAACTTAAACAAACTTAAATAGGTACGTAATTACTTTGAATATTCTTGAATATAAGGACGTGGGCGTGGAGACGTGGCTCGGCCCACGTGAACTTTTTTCTGTTTTCTGGAATATAACTACTGAATTATGTTTTCCTGGTACCAAGCTACCATTTTGACAAGTTTGTATCAAAATCGTTACTATAGTTTAGCTCTGAAACGTATCTGTAAGGAGAATTTCACTTTCATTTAATAAAATTTCTTATTGACTATTAATAGACTTATTGTGAGGGTCTCAAATGTATTTTTTAAATAATTTTAAAATAAATAATTGTAAAGTTATTTAAGAAAATAGACGAAAATTGACCATTACTTTATCTAGTACTGAGCCTAAAATTTTGAAAAAAAAAATACAGAAAATCGTTCAATACCTATAGATTACAGGAAAACCTATAAGAAGTGGATGATCTTAAAACAACATGGTAAATCTCTCAATATTGTGCGTACAAACTTACATTTGCAGTTGGAATGTATGGGAGAACATTTTTTTCAACTAAAATGTTAAGTTTGTTCTTGGGATGCATACCAACTACAGAATCCTTTATTGTGCGTAGTCCGACACGCACTTGACCGGTTTTTTTTTTACTTTTTCAGCAACTCCCGAAATATGGGATGGAAAGAGTAAAAATTTTCGAGGCAATTTAGGGGGTGTTTAAAAATCGAATGCTTTTTCTGTCCTGTAATTCAACTAAACCGTTTCCGTGATCGATGTAAAAAGTTCCGTTGATCTATTTAAAGACTGGTCCATAATATAACAGCTAGTTAATTTAAATTAATTTGCATAAATTCACTAATACCGGTAATCGATACCGATTTTGATGTCGACAGTATTTTTTTTAATAATTATTTATTTCAATATTTTTAATTAAAAGCATCCGTTTGGACTTTGATTTAGTGTGGTAGGTATTGCTTCCTAAAATGTGGAGGTCGGTTGAATGAATAACATAACGGCTGTATTCCTCGAAGGGTTAGGCAGAGATGTATAATATATTTCACCAATTTTATGCCTAAGTTACAAGTAATAGGGTGCGAGCGGTAATAAACTGTAAGTATATTTCTAATAATTTATACTACTTTTCAACTTAATTTATCAATGTTTTTACATTGAAAATTCTAAGAAATTATCAATATAAATGCTTGAGAATAATTATAAAAAAATATATTGTGAATAATTTTTTTTTTTTTTTTGTGTTATTATTTTTATGTATTTATTTGTTATAGGTAGGTATTTTCTGGCAATAACAAAATACAGAATTGTGTGGAATAGGGAGTGGGAGGTATTAGTCCTGCAGTGTGACAATACAGGCGAGTTAGATTAGATTAGGTATTTGTCTGTTTTTAGGGTTTCGTACCCGAAGGGTACCAAACGGAACCCGATTACTAAGCCTCCGCTGTCCGTCTGTCTGTCAGCGGGATGTGCGTCATGAATTCACCTATTGTATACTACTTTTTCCAAGACGGTAAAAAAAATCCAGTATATATTTTTATACGTAGATAATGTGATATTTTGTGTACGACCAGGCATAATATATCTTTTAACAAAGTAGTCCGATTTGAACAATTCTTGTTTTATTCGGGAGGATATACCTTGAAGTTCGTCCCATGTAAAATTTATTAACTTTGCTTGGGTAGTTTTGAGTTAGCTTCAATAATACGTATTTTTACCACTGTGGGTGATGTTCTAATAAAATTAGTTTTACAGGTAGTGATTTTTGGAAATAGTATCACATACAAAAAGTGGAAAAATAAAACCTTTTGTTTCAAAAAAAGAAATCAACAAAGTGAAAAATTAGATACTTACTTTAATTTCGGAAGTTGGAATCAAAGACACCGACTTCCAAATTTAAAATTACTTTTCACTTTGTAGTATGTTATTTTGGAAGACAGTCGTCTTTTTTTTAAAGTTTTGTAGTAGTTATTTAGGTTAATGCATGCCGTGGCAGCCTTTAATTAAAGCTACACTATAAAATGTAAAAATATGAGCACTTTCACATGTATGTTGGTTGCTTTGTTGGTTGTCCTTAAATAAATCCTACTAATATTATAAATGTGAAAGTTTGTGAAGATGTTTGTTACTTAATCACGCCAGAACGGCTGAGCAGATCTGGATGAAATTTAGCACAGAGATAGATTATAGTCTGGAATAGCACATAGGATACTTTTTATCTCGGAAAAATGTACGGTTCCAACATCCACGCGGGCGAAGCTGCTGGCAAAAGCTAGCAGGTAAAAATAAATAAGACGAAAGTCATGTATGTACAATTCTCACGATTTGCTGAGCCAATCGAAGGGTCACTTCTCGAAGTTGTGAAGGAGTACGTTAGGGCAAGTCATCCAGCTTGGTAGCACAACTTTGAGAAAGAAGTTGACAGAAGGATCCAGTTAGGTTGGGCAGCGTTTGGGAAACTTCGTCAAGTCTTCTCGTCACCTATCCGCAATGATTGAAGACTAAGGTCTTCAACCAGTGCGTCCTGCCCGTTACGACATATGATACCGAAACGTGAACACTGACAGTCGGGCTGGTTCACAAATTCAAGGTCGCTCAGCGCGCTTTTGTTATGCTCGGTGTTTCTTTGATGGATAAAATCAGAAATGAAATTATCCGGAAAAGAACCGGAGCTACCGACATAGCTTGCAGAGTAAGCAAACTGAAGTAGCAGTGAGCTGGCCATGTTTGTCGAAGGACCGATGGCTGGTGTGGTAGACGAGTCCTGGAGTGGCGTATCGGCAAGCGTACTGTGGGATGCCCCTCAGCTTGATGGACGGACGACCTTAAGAAAGTGGGTGGGACAGACTGGATGCGGAAGGTGGAGGAAAGGGTGTTGTAGCGCAGCCTGGGAGAGGCCTGTGTCCAGCTATAGACTGCGATAGCTGCTGAGTTAATTGATTGATTGAATATATATTAGGTTGATAAATCAGTACTGTCGTCGGTGAAGGAAAACATCGTGAGGAAACCTGGACTTATATGAAGTTAATATAAGATTGAAATCGGAACACGTATTCGGAAATAGCGCGCAATTTCGACTTTTCCATGGTTACAGAAACATCGATATCACAGAAAAATCAAACGGCGGGAAAACAAATGAACAACACTGATTTTTTTAAATGTCATGCTTGAATTTGGAATTCTAAATAGAATGAAAGATATTGATTTTCACACTAGCCGGTATAAAAAAATCGGAATTTCTACTTAATTTGTAATGTGAACATTTAAGTACAGAACATATTAAAACAAAACCGGTAGGTATTAGGCATCTCTGATGACGGAATTAGACTCGATCAAGTGCATACTTTGTGATTCAATAAACAATTATTGCCCATATTCCCAGATCACGAGAATAACCAAAAAACCCAATACCCTAAACCCAGATTTAGGAATAAAACCTAACTTTTAATTTTATTACAGTTAGGTAATTGCTAAGCGATGACGCGTGACTACCGAGATGACGACTAATAGAGATATAATAATATGGAAGTAAAAGACATGTTACACGGACCACAAATAAATTGGGACGAGGGCAGGATATTTATAAGGATGAATTGCTAACGATTTAATGGGTAATCCAGTGACGTCTTCATTAAAATCTAATCTTCTATATAAATAAAAATCAATCGCCGACTGTATGTAACGCGCTTCACTTCAGAACGGTTGCACCTATTTAGGTAATTCTTTTTGGGTGGTCGCGTCCAGGGCTTGGCTTAAACTGGCACTCCTGGGCGATGCCACTTTGTGATTTTTGTGTTACTAACATTGTATGGACTACGTCTGAATAAACGATTGACTTGTAAAAGTGTTTGTACAAACCTACTTACAGAAATAAAAATCATTTATCATTTATCATTTAATGCCTTATTATTATTATTTTTTGTTGTATTTGTAATTGTCAGGACAAGGTTAGTATGAAAGAAAATGTTTGAAAAGTTGCCGGGAAAATTGGGGAAAACTCAAAGTGCAATTTCTGTGGGAATTTTGTATGAATTATTGAAATTTAGCCAGGACAACGTTTGTCGGGTCAGCTAGTCTATTCTTATATTTTATGGTGAATTATTGACTTTAATCTCTCTCTTTCTTACACACTTTCCCTCTCTCTCTGTCTTTCTTTTAGCTTTGCACACAAAAAAAAAAAAAAAACAAAATGAGTTTAACGTAAAAAACGATAGATTTTTTTGGAAAGGAAAGCTTTTGCTTAGGTGGAGTAACAGCTGCTCATAAATAACCATGAACTTTTTCTTTTACAATAAAAGTTATTTACTTCAAAGTTTTTGGATTAAAGACAACAAGACCCGTTTTTCTAGAACAAAACTCAGTCAGTTACTAGATTTTAAAACTAGATTTGCGATTAAAAAGATGAAAACAAAAATACGTCTTAAAGAATTAAACCATTAAAATGCCCTAATTCCTTTAAAATGACGACATATCTCATACGTCATGTCATTGAATATTATCACATTATCCGAGACCCGTTCCACAAACATAACCAACGTTTGACAGCGTTTGCATACACATGATGACATGACAAACCAGTACCGACCCGCAGCACAAACCTTGGTTGTTGACATTGGCGCAGACGTTTGAGCCAATGACTCAGCGTTTGCCAACACGTCATGACAAAACAAAGTACATACATACAAATAATAAAATTATCAAGAAAACGATAATTTTATTGCAAAACGTTTGACGTCTGTTTTGTGATGAATAGGCACTTAATTTTGCTAGCGCCACGATTAGTGTCTGAGAATCATAAAAAATATGCTTTTTCGTCAATATTTCTAAAGAAATTATTTAACGTAAACGGAAATTTTCTTGCTATTACTCGTATAATATCACCTACTTTCATTCGATAGAAGTAACATTATAACATCACACGTTCCTTGAAAGGGTAGGGTAATACAACTACCTATATTTCGCCATTATAAGTTCCATGTATAGCCGCGGTCCCACGGTCTGTTAGCTGACAGGCTGCGCCAGGCGTTGCTATGCCTGTCGAGCCTGTCGAGCATTCCTACGACGTGTGTCGGCCTGGGGCTGCAGTCTCGACATAGATAGCGATCGCTTTACGACCGAATTCGGTCGCAAAGTCCTAGTGAGGTCCCTAGGCGGTCAAAATTGCATGCAAAACACAAATTGTCAAGCAATTTTGACTGTCTAGGTACCCCACTAGGAGTTTGCAACCGAATCCGGTCGTTAAGTGATCGCTATCTATGTCGAGACTACAGGCCCTGGTGCGGCCTGTTGGTCGCGATACGGAGCACATGGCTGCGTGTGTGGATTTATTGTGGTTAGCTAGAGACCTCGACAATTGATTATATTATTATTGTTTAAGCAACCGGCAGCAAGTTCGTCGTGCTCCCTTAGATGTCACTGCTTGCGGTAGCGTCGGGGGTCGGGTTGCCTCCTTCCCTCAAATATGGCGAGGGGGGTAATGGCGGATCTTTGCGTTATGCTCGTGAACGGGTGCTGCTTGTGGAGACTGGTCGGCTTGCTGACCTTGGTTTTGTTTTGTTATTAGTCTCTGTTTTATTATTAGTATTAACTCTTTGTTTATTTTACTTCGATGGTCCTAGTTTACCATTTGTGACTTCGAGTTACGGCTACATATACGGCTAGATGTAAGTGGGCACGCCCTTTATTACTGGAGGCTTTTAATTAGATATAAAGTTAGTTCTGCTTACGTTTTTGTTTTTAGCCGGTGTGGATTTATTCAGTGGTTAACATTTGTTAAACAAAGCAGAAGAAACGCGCCCATACAGGCCGCGCCAGGCGCCTTAGCGCCGCGTTACGCAGCGCCTTTGAACTTACTGACTCTCGACGGATCGGACGGGTGACGACCGGCCACCGTAGGCCTCATCGGATGCGACGGTTCCCACGGCCTGTCGGCCTGGCCAGGCTCGATCTGGCCTATGAAAAAGTGGGCCGTGGGATCGTAGCATAAGAGGGTGACCTTATTGCTAATAACAGGGAACAAATATACAACCTGTTTCTGAGAATTCTCTTAATAGAGAAACCCCATAAGTTTTGAGAAGTAACATTTTAAGTACCTTTTTAACTAGAATTTCTAGAAATGTATAAATAGTTCTCTACGTAACTTTAAAGCTCGGTGCAAACGGGCCACCGCCCACAGCTGCTAGTGGTTGTCACCTCTTGCTGCAGTGTTGAGTACTGCTGTAGCGAGTGGCCACCACCGGCCTCACATGTGCGGAGCGTTTATACAAAATATATGAAAAAGTGTGTTAAGTCGCTGTCGCTGGCCACCGGTAGCTGTGGTCGGTGCCCCGTTTGCGCCGAGCCTAACCTGCCTCGTTGATCTAGTGGTTGCAAGCGCTACTGCTGAGCATGAGGTCCTGGGTTCGATTCCCAGGTCGGGCAAAGTATTGTTGGGTCGTTCCATCCCAGATTTCATCAACTGAAATCGCGAATAAAAAATCAGCTGTTCAGTACATTTTGACGAATTATGCGAACATAAATAAATGTACTGAACAGCAGATTTTTTTTCGCGATTTCAGGTTTGGTCCCATAGTAAAAGGTGTTCATAATGATGAGTACAATGACCCCTTAAGAGGTTGCTGGTGTTTTACCAATAACCCTGTATAATAATAATCCAGCAGCATTTGTGGTGGTAAAGAGAGATTAACTTAGGGTATTGACTCTATGTTCTGAACTTGGCGAGGCCTGTATCTCAGAAGATGGCATTCAGCTGACAATCGGACCTAGTTATACAGAAAGCGGCCATATGGCACTTTTTCCAAAAATGAGTTATAAACACAGTCATACTAATTTCGACATACAAGACTTTTTGCAAAAACAACCATGTCGATATCTCTATTTATCACGGAGATATGAGCCGTCAAATGCAGCCTTGTCCATACATCCATGATGCAACCATCAACAGAAAAATGCTTATAACTCTTTTTGTACTTTTCCCGACATGGCTGCTTTCTGCATAACACGGTCCAATTTCATTATTTTATAACCTAAAAACATTGAATGCTACTGTTTTAATTTATTAATAAAGAATGTAAGTAGTGGATAAAAATGTGTGTGTTTAATTAATACGTTTGTGAAAACAAAAGACATTCGGTATTTAGATATTCTAATTGTAATTAAAGATCTACGAACAACAGCCGTGACCAACATCTCAACGTGCCCCTAAGTTATGCCTGTCTGGAAACATTTAGTTCCACTCGTTCATTTACTAATTACAGTTTACTTACTACTCGTTTACGTACTAATTACAGTTTGCCAATGACGACGGTAGTTTTAGCTCGTCATGTAAATGATTAGGTATTTGTCATCATAATACGTAACTATGACAGTATGATCTTTCGATACAGTTAGTTATCTAAGAAACGAATATGAATGAATGATGAATGAATGAAATGCACCGACCCCAGCGTGGTTTGACCAGACTTGATTGCTCGAATGAACCTAAAGATTCACTGGAACACCACTGGACACCTGGAATCTCATGTTTCATGGGGTTACATAGGCCTTTGCATATCAAGGAGTAGACCGGGGGCGTGATTGTGGTAGGGAAGACCGTGCCCATAGGTTATGGAAGGATTATTAGAGCGATACCTGATATGCATCCTTTAGTAAGCGAAGGAATTGTGGAGAGGCGGCTGTTATTTATCTATGAATGGGCATCTTTTAAGGACGTCGCTGCCAGTCTGTTTCAGGTCCAACTTCACCATTGAAACTATTGGCGGGGTCAAACTGCTTTTACAACTCTTTTTAGAGTTCCGTACCTCAAAAGGAAAAAAACGGAACCCTTATAGGACCACTCATGTGTCTCTCTGTCCGTCTGTCACAGCTAATTTGCTCTGAATCTAATTGGCCGATTAAGTTGAAATTTGGTACACGTATGTACGAGTATTTCTGTGACCCAAACACGGACGTGTAATGTAAATAAATGAATTTTGACTATGAGGCTCAATTTTGGGGGGCAAATAAGAAAAAAAAGTTTTGCAAACTGTACCGTGTGACAATTATCAAATGAAAGGGCTTACTTGGTGAGGGTGAGGGTTTCAAATATTTTTTTTTATAATTTTAAAATAAATGATTTTAAGGTTATTTAAGAAAATAGACGAAAAGTGACCATTCCCCCATTATCTCCGAAAGTACTGAGCCTAAAACTTTGAAAAAAAATACAGAAAATAGTTCAATATCTATAGATAACAGGAAAACCTATAAGAAGTATATGGTCTTAAAATAACATGGAAAATACCTCAATATTGTGCGTACAAACTTATAAATGTATGGGAGAACATGTTTTTCAACTACAATGTTAAGTTTGTTCTTGGGATAAATTCATCCCAACTACGGAACCCTTAATTGTGCGTACTTCGACACGCACTTGGTCGGTTTTTTTTCAAGTTATATAACAGAATATAAATTACCATCACGCTTTGTTTCCCCGAAGGGTTGAGCACCCACATTTCGCCACTTATGTTGATGTCCCATGTTATAGGGAGTGAGCATATTGCCATCAACCAAGCATAAATCAAGACTTCGGGCTGCTATTCAGAAATTCCAAATGAAAAACCAAATTACACTGTGCTTTAATATAAATTAAATCGATATTAAATCCAAATCGATTTGCTCCTATTGTTTCGATTTTTATCAGAAAAAATCCAATGATTTTTTATCTAATACGGTAATCAATCTCAGTTTCATCAATACAATCAATGACAATAAACGTATGCAATGACGAAATAAGGAAAAACCGGAAAAAGTAAATAATATGACAGCTGTCAACGTCACACACTTTCGTAAACCACCAGGAAAATAAATACGTAAGTGTGCGTTGTATGGGGTTTTTCAAGGAAGCTGCGTCAAGGATTTTAATGTTTTCTGTCACCTAAGTCTTGTAAAAACCCAGGCTGATAATAATTTTACGGTAAATTACCTCAATCTTTGACTTCCGCGGTCAATTCTTTGAAATTATTCATTTTAAGTAAGTCTGTGGTTTGCTTGGGCTCAGTTGCCGTCCTTTTTGTGATGATTACTAGAATTTTATTTTATGATTGATCATTTATTAATTTGTGCAAAATAATCCTACTAATATTATAAATGCGAAAGTTTGTGAGGATGGATGGATGTTTGTTACTCTTTCACGCAAAAACTACTGAACAGATTTTGATGAAATTTGACTCATAGGTAGTTTATAGCCTGGATTAATATGTAGAATACTTTTTATCCCCATATTCTTACGGGTTCGAGACTTACGCGGGTATATAAAAATGACAAAAAAAAAAAAACAGTTTTGTGTCTGGCTATGAATACTATCATATACTGCATAACAATTTAAACCTGTATTTACCAAAGAGTTTGGTGTAACGCGCCCTAATTTCGCCAATAGGGATGATGACTAAAAAATGATTTTTTGTCCGTCTTGTAGATTATTAAAATATATTGGACACGTATTTTTTCTTTTTCTACGTAATCAAAAGATTACGGCGATACATTGAGTTCAAATGTGGCATGACGTCACGTCTTGGTAGATTTTATACGTAGAAGTGACGTAGCAAGCCCCCACTCCCGAACTTCAATGCGAGTTATCTAAGTCATTTTTTATTAATATGATAAAGCAAAAAATACGTGTCTAATATTTTTTTATTATCTGACTGACGGACTAAATATAATTTCTTTTTTTTTACCCAGGCATCATCCCTATTAGTATGTTATAGGTTACGTGTACACTATACTACACTACACATTACTCCACGTACAACAACAAGAAATTGTGTTATCTATTGTTAGTAACTTCAGTTATCAATTTAATTTTTAACCGACTTCAAAAAAAAGGAGGTTCGCAGTTCGTCGGAATCTTTTTTTTTATGTATGTGCCCCAATTACTCGAATATGGCTGGACCGATTTGATGTTTTTTTAAAGGGTATACTTTCTAGTTGGTCCCATTGTCATGAGGTCAGGATTTGATGATGGTATCTTGGAGAAATCGACGGAAATCTTCAAATATTATAGGCACACCTGTACCGATTTGGGTATTTTTATAGTAACTCGTGCATTTGTTCTTGGAAAGCACAATTTGGTCAAGTTGAACTGATGATGAAGATCACAGATGGCCACCGGAACTACTCAATCAAGTATTTCACGGGTTGCGATTCGATTAGGTACCTACTTTAATAATGGTTGCTAAGTAATTTATGCTCGTCACAATGCTTATGGTGATGTGGAGTTCTCCTGGTACTTACCAGGAGAACTCCTCAATAGTTAACATCGCTGCATCGGGAAAAGAAATATTTTGTAAAAGGTGATGAGCAGTTGACATTAGAGTATTGTAACTTAGATAAATTACAAACTGACCCACTAAAAAGTGAAAACTAAAACCGTTTTTTTTTTCCTAAAATATCAACCGACTTCCAGAAAAACCTTACAAAGTGAAAAATAACTTTAATTTGGGAAGTCGGTGGCAAAAAATTAAAATACATATCCAAAGACCGAATCGATCCGAAATTAATTTTTCACTTTGTGGGGTTTTTTGGAAGTCGGTTGATATTTTTGGAAAAAGTTTTTTTTAATTTATCATTATCAAAATTTAAACTAAATAATCTTAAGTGTCACACAGTAGGTACATTATTTATAGTAACTCGAAGTTAGTATTTGTATAATACGCCAATATTATGGAAGAGTGGAGTCTCCTAATACAGGCAATGTTTGCTTAAGGGGAGGCTCCAAACACGTCCTAATGTATAATATCCTAATTGTGACAATAAACAATTTTTGTATTTGTATGTGGGATTCTTATACCGGAAAGAAATTCAGACTCCGAGCTACTGAGTGTGCCTTAATGCTAAAACCTGATAACATATTGCTAGATCTGCAGGCTTAGCATGACCACTTCTATCTCTACGAAGAATAGACTCAAATCTTACGAAGTGACATTTCGTTTCTCCATTTTTGACAGCGCACCGTAAATAATTTGTCATTTTTTGTTTCGTTTTTAAGGATACAAAGCGCAAGTCCAATCCAGCATGGAGTATTGCAGTCACCTTTGGGATGGATCAGCTAAGTACCAACTAAGTAGCTGCGTTTGACTCGGTGGAACGCAGAGCTAAGAGGCTCATTGGCGACGTAAAACTGGTGGATGCCAAGCTTCATAACTTGGCTCATCGCCGCAAGGTTGCCTGCTGGTCGGTCTTCTACAGATTGTACTTCGGTGCAAGAGCTCCACGACCTCATTCCACCAGCCCCCTTTTACCATCGGATATCTAGACGCACTGCCAGTTACCATCCTTACCTAGTTGCTATTCCACCAATTCGCACTAAGCGCTTCCAAATGTCTCTTATATTGCGCACAGCAAAAGAGTGGAACTCATTACCTGCGTCTAAGTTTCCGAGCGCATACAACCCTAATCTCTTCAAAGTGAGAGTGAACATGCTTCTTCTGGGTAAGCTCACTCCATCGTCGACTTTGTCTCTGTCACCTCTGACCTAGACTAGAGTCAAGAGCAAACCCATCACAAATAAAATAAAAAATAAATCTTTGTCTAGGTCCTTTTTATGTAGATTATTTCGGAAGAAAGTTTTCTATCCCAACAGTCAAAATCACACTGACCACTGATAATTGTCTAGGGTAGTGAAGACAATTTGATTTTGTAATGGCCATGCTAAAGACAGTAGAAAACTTTCTACTCGACGGCCGCAAAGTATATACGGATATATCTACAAAATATATGTTTCTCTTCTTTTGCTTATATCTCGAAAACCGTGTATCCTATCACAAAAATAATGAAAATTTGGCCCCCGTTATAGAAGCCATAACCCCCTAAAACTCTACTGCCGTCGTAAGAAAAAAGGGCACAACTAACATTTAAAAAAAAATCTACAAAAAATTGAGCAGATTAGCCTTTTTTTTCTGATTCTAAATATGTATGTAACTCAATTTTTTTTTGAATGTTAGTTGTGCCCTTTTTTCTTACGACGGCAGTCTACATGTAGGTAATATTTTTTCATATTATCTTCCATGCAAAAAGTGAAAAATTCCATATAAAACACGTTGAGAATCGCATCTTCTCCGGCGCTACCGACTCGCCTCCGCAGTTGTATTTTCACGCGTGACTTAATATTTGTGGAAATTGAGAATTAAAGAGAAAAATATCCTATGAAAAACAAAGAATTCTGAGTCGAATTATGTGAAAAAGTGAATTTCGTAAAAGTGCAGTTGACTCTTTCTACTTTGTTGCCGTTGTCTACACGGTGACGTCATTTTTGTCTACTCTTCCGTCGACAACACGCTTCTCTACGGTGCTCGTGCTAAGCTATACGTTTGAAAACATAATTATGTTCGGTGAGTATAAGAACTCATCTAATTTAAGTAAGTAGGCGCTCAATATCAATCGACGAATAAGTAATGCATGTTGTGCTTACCTGTAAGAAATTGGTACACTAGTCCGTAAGTCTACTCGATGTATCTCATATTTTTGTATCAGTGTATTCAATTGTTGGTGAGCCAAATAAATAAAATAAAATAAGCCTGCTGGTGATTGAACCCACAAGTCATATATTCCGTATGCATGTCAAAATAACTTAAAGGCGAAACTTCCTTGAGTACCATCAGATTTTCTATCTACGTCGTTTATTGCTAAATCTAGTCAGCCACTCAAACTGGTTATGCCCGTTCTTTAAAAGCTAGGGGGATTCCGTACGTATCTATTTTCCCGAGACGAGAAATGTACCCATTTACCTTGTTTTGTGTGCGTTTAATGAATCGTTAGGAGTGCTGACGCATCGTACGTAGGTACTACCAATATGAAACGTGATTCTAAAGAGATGACTGTTGATTTACATATTTTGTTGACGACTATTTTTTAAACGACTTCATAAAAGGTGGGTATATATGTATCTTTGTATGTCTGTGATTTTCTCAAAAACGAATGAACCAATTTTGATGATTCTTTTACCAACGTAATTTACATGTTTTCAGAAAAGTTCTCGTATATAGTACTTACATTAGATAATTATTGTAATGTATGAAGTTATATGCATAAATATACTGTATCTCCGGCATTTCTAAGAGAATTTTGATGATTCTTATTTTCGTTCGTCTTGGGCTTATGTAATTGTATATTCAATTAAAAATGGAAAAATAAATTTACTTTAAAAAAGTAAAAACCGACTTGAAAAACCTAAAATGAATAAAATAACTTTCATAAAAACTTAACAGCTTCTGATTATTTTTTTTATAAAAGTTTTTTTTATTCATTTTAGGATTTTTTTGAAAATTGAAATGCTTTAGCGATAAAGTTGAATATCTATTAAAGGAATTTGACAGATTGTAGTAGCTTGATGTGCTGGCGTCTGGGACACAGGCCTCCTCTCGATTAGAGGGAGTGGACCGTCATCCACCACGCGGGCCTAGCGCGGGTTGGTGTAGATGTGTGACATTTGGTGTCTTCGAATTTTTGGTTCTAGAACAGGCCTTGGTTTCATTCACCGTTTTGAGATCGTATCGTGTAGCTCAACTTATAATACATAATTATATATATATATATATATATATATATAAGGTACGGTTAACACAGTGCTTGAGCGATTTTCCGATCATGTGTGTACCGAAAATAACGTTAAGCCTTGGTCCCGTCTGTCATTTGCTTAGATACTAATGGTGATTTCATCATCGACTAAGCTTTTTGTATTGTAATAATAAAAAAAATATAAAACGTAAACTAAGTGTCTCATTACTTTTGTGCCAACCTGATAGATTAAAAAAATAATCTAAAAACCACGCTTTTATGCGCCTTAAAAAGGATATTCTAAATTAAAATTATTAATAATTAAGATTTCAAGAAATAGTCATTTAACTAATAATTTTTTTTTATATTCTATTTGAAATTAGAGTTGTAATTCGATTGACAACGACTAAATCATCTCTGATCATTGGCAGTCATTACGGGTAGACAGAAGCCCGAAAGTCTAGCAGCCAGTCTTAAGAAGGGGTATCGTATTACCCAGTAACTGGGTTGTGGAGATCAGATAGGCGGTCGCTCCATATAAAGTACTGGTATTCAGCTGCATCCGGTTAGACTGGAAGCCTATGAAGATGTAAAATTTTAGCCACTTAGCAAGGTTGGTAGCTGCAGAGGGCTGGACGTAGATTCTGAAGTGTCACACGTAGAGGCTCGATGAAACTAGGGCACCTACACATAAAATAGGTCAGTAATAGATACTCTGTGGCTAACATTTACGCAAAGGTTCAGAATTCAAGTGTTCTTAAATGTAATTTTATACGAATAGGGATTAGAGTAGGGCGACCAAATGAAAAGGATATTGAAGGATATTTCGCAGTATCTCGGAATCACATTACATAATATCACGCCTGTGTTCCTCGAAGGGGTAAGCAGAGGCTTACCAGTACACCCACATTTAGCCAGTTATGTTTAAGTGCCATGTAAAACGGAGCGAGCCTGAATATGTATGTATACCTAACAAGATTGTAACTTCTTATATCTTCATGGTTAATTACAGCCTATATCGGCCATAACTTGCGTGTTTATAAAAAATATTCCTACGTAGGTAAATAACTTTAGCTAATACTTATTCCCGGTTTTTATATGTTTTCATTTAGAAATATATGATAAATCCTAAACTGATATATATACAGGGTGATTTTGTCAAGTGGGCGTGGATGACCAAATTCGAAATTATGACGAATAGCGAAAGGTACTCAAAGGAGTCTCGGGCTTGATTTTGATGAAAACTTAAACAGCATCATTGGATTTTTGAAAAATCAATAGTTCTAGCCAGGAATTGAACCCGTTGATTAAAAAAAAACACACACACACTGTATTATTACACCATTCGATAGTGACGCTAATAAAATTCGAATTCTGGGAAGTCATGACTTACGGCAAACTAAAGGAAAGAACTCATTTTTAACAAAATACTTTTTTATTTTTCTCATGTTACCTACCTATTAAACCTAGATATTGATTTTTCAAAAATCCAATGATGCAGTTTTAGTTTTCATCAGAATCGAGCCCGAGACTCCTTTGAGTAATTTTCGCTATTCCTCATAGTTTCGGATTTGGCCATCCACGCCCACTTGAAAAAGTCATCCTGTATATATATATAATACCAGTCCATTATTGTCTCTTCTCACACAGAGAAGACATGAGCAAGAGCATTGATCACCACGTTTGCTGAAGACGGGTTGGTGTTTTCTGACTCATATTAATTTTAATACTAGCTCTTGCCCGCAGCTTCGCCCGCGTTGATGTGAATACTTCCCTATTTGAACCGGATTTTGTTCACAATTTCATGGGTTTTATTTTTTGCGCGAAACCCTAATTATTTTCGAAAATAAATGTAGCATAAATTACTCCTTATACCATCAGCTATCTGCCAGTGAAAGTCCCATCAAAATCGGTCCAGCTGTTATGGAGATTAGCCGGAACAAACAGACACACTATTTCAAAAGTAGTTTTTTTTTACCGTATATACTTTCACATGCATTTAGTAATAAGCTGTTTGACATTACAAACAGACGCTTTAATTTCATTTATTTGTATAGATATATTATGGCCATTACCTTGCAATTTGGCCATCAATTGAATTTTCAAGGCTATTATAAAAATGACCGTGGCCGAGACATTGTAGGACTACCGACAAGCAACAGATTTAATTGGTCATGTAACAGTCAATTTTAGTGAGAACCTGTTTTGTAAATTGAATAACATTGAGCTTTGTTTAATCAATCTGCCTAGCCTTTTCCCAACTATGATTGGATCGGCTTGCAATCTAACCGGATGTAGCTGAATACCAGTATTTTACATGGAGCGACTGCCTATCTGACCTCCACAATCCAGTTACTGGGTAACACGACACCCATTTCCTTGGTAAGACTGATTGTCAGACTTTTGGGCTTCTGACTACCCATAACGACTGTCAAAGATCTAAGAATGACAGCCGGGATCAACGGCTTAACGGGATCAATCACGTACAAAGCAGCAAATAAAAGTGAAACTTATATATACCAAACTGTAAGCTTTATTTTGTAGCTAGATAAACTTGTAAGTTTAGAGAAATATTTAACTAGTAGTAGTATTAGTAAAAACATTTTTTTGCGACATTAAATTTTTTATGAGAACAACTTAAAGTTTTTACCTTTCAAATAAAAAAAGAACCATCAAAATCGGATCTCATGAGGCGGAGATATCCAGTAGCCCCTTTTTTGCCCCTTTTGCCCCTTTTTGGAGGAAGTAATCCTCTCAATCAAAAATCACCGACGAAAAAGAAATCTATAAAGTCGTAAAACCTGTATACCAAGTTTCGTCCAGAACGGTTGTAAAACACGACCTGTAGAGGAGTTCCAACAAACTGACAGACGAAAGCAAATTTTGCCCAAATTTTCCATTTGACTTGAAGAAAAGATGCTTTGCTCGCTCGGTCAAATGGACATCTTAAAAAGCCGCTTCACGCTTTGATGTTGTCTAGGTACTAACAGTTTGGCCAAAAATAGTTTTCTGTTTACTTACAGCAGTATAAAAATAATAAAAAATAGATGAAATATTTATCCCAAAAAAATACGCTCCCTGTCTGGTCACCCCAAGCTTGAATGTTCAAGTGAGCATGAAGTGGGAGGCTGAAGACCCTCACAGATAAAGCCTCTGAAAGATTGTCTATGTAATATCATATGTATGTATGTACTCGTAAGATAACTCTATACGATATCCTATACTATTAAATGAGTAACATATATTTGTATTAACGTTCTCGAAAACGGCTCTAACGATTTTGATGAAAGTTACAATATAGGGGTTTACAGGTGCGCAAAATTGATCTAGCTATGTCTCATATCTGGGAAAATTTGTTTTCTCTATTTTCATCAGAGCAGAGCTCGGTCGTCCAAGTACTATAAATATAATATCCATGTAGGTAGATACTAATATAAATGCGAAAGTAGGTACTACGTGTTTGTGTCTGTCTGTCTATTACCTTTGCACGTCTAAACCTCTGACTGTCATGAAATTTGACAGGTAGCCTGGCCCCAATGGTCTCGAACTTACCGATTTTTCGGTAGGTTCTACCAAAAAATATCCCAAAAAATAGACCATATCGGTAGAACGATATGGGATAATTTTTGGGATATTTTTTTACCTACCTGTTTTGGGTACAAATCTATATCTACAATATTTGTGGGCAACTCTACCGATTTGGCCTTGTGACGTTCGAGACCACTGCCTGGCCCCTGGACATAGGCAACGTTTTATAAAGAAAGGATTTTGTATTAAAAAATAATGAAATACAAAATACAGGCAGACCAAGTCGCAGGCAACGGCTAGTTATCTATAGTTCTTTATGTATGTATGGATCATAAATCTTTGTGTAGGCGAGCCTTGAGTCAGCGAAAGATATTGGCTGAACGAGATTTGTTGATTTTTTCTTTGTTTTTGTTGTGTTGGGTTAGGTTTACAAGTATGTACGAGTAACAGTTAAGTTTGTTTCACCTCCCAGATTAAATGGTTGAAAGAGCTAGAGATTTGGAAACTTCATAGGACAATCTAGTCTAGAAGTCTAGGCAAAAAATAGATTACATAATAATAATTAATACTAAAAGGTGCTCGTAGGGATCTTGACCGTACTTCCGGGATTGTCCTGATAGCCGTGGAATACCTCTCCACTCCTCAAGCATCTCAGGAAGTGTTGCCCCCTTGTCGCTACGTCACTATGTACTAGCGGCCGTTTCCGGGGGCCCATTATTGAGTGTGAAAGTCACCCCCTGCCATTTTATCCATGTATAATATATAACATTGGTCAGGCAGGGGACATAGTTCTTCCATAGTTCAAGTATCCCAATCCACTTTAGCCACCCAGACCCATAGCCCAATATGTTTTGTTTCCACACACAACAATAGTCTTGCACCAACCGGGGGTTGTCCTTGGGTGCACTTGCATAGTGCATACAGGGATAATCGTCGGTTGGCGCCTCCTTATCATTTAAAATTATTTAAGGGGCCTCTGCGAGTTGGCTTCGGCTCCTAGTATGCCTTCCAAAGGTCCGGGACCCCAGGGTCCCGAGAAATGTAAAAAAAAAATTAATACTAATAAAAAAAAATACATTATAAAATATACATTTTTAATATTTAATTATTTTGATGAGGAGCTCGTGGCTAAGTAATAACAGCCGCACGGATCGATCCATCAGGTTAAGCTACGCTAGCCGGGGTTGGTTTATGGATGGGTGACCATCTTTTCATACCGAGTCTCCTCCGTGCCTCGGAAAGCACGTTAAGCCGTTGGTCCCGGCTGTCATTCGTGGATCTTTGACAGTTGTTACGGGTCGTCAGAAGCCCGAAAGTCTGACAACCAGTCTCACCAATGGGTATCGTATTACCCAATAATTGGGTTGTGGACGTCAGATAGGTAGTAGCTCCATGTAAAATACAGGTATTCAGCTGCATCCGGTTAGACTGGAAGCAGACCCCAACATATTTGGGGAAAGGCTAGGCAGATTGACTTGTCCTGCTGGAAGCTCTTCCGGAAGGCCGAAAGGAGGTCCTTGCGCTCGTCAGAAGTTCAACTCCAACCACAAACCGCATTAAAGAACTTCGTCCCAAAAACACTGATAAATCAACAAATTAATATTCAATCGCTCAGCCATTATGCAAATACATAATTCTATTGTAATTACGAAATAAACTACCAACTGGTATGTAGTAATCGGCTCATATATGTAGGTGTTAAATTACTACATTGCAAGTAATATTAAACTAATGGTTAACCGACACCGACCACCGCAAATAGGTTATTGTTCTAAAGAATTAACTTACGTATTTATAATGCTGTAAGTTTGATTATAATTAATGCTAATTTTAATCTTAACTTATACACATATCGTCAAATTTAGCGGGACATAAAAAATAGGTCAAAATTTAAAAAAGTACGATTTTTAAATCTAGTATTTATACTTCTTTTCTTAGTTAAAATTACACATTTTAAAATTAAAATTAGGTCACATTTAATATTAATTTTGAGAGAAAAAGCATTTTTTGTGAAAAATGTACTTTCTTATATTCTGTACGTAAAAAAATCTTTATATAATATGTGTATAAAGGTATATCATATATAAGAACGTAAATAAAAACATGCTCCTATGGTGACCGCGGGCTTACAGTAGTTCTGAACCTATGGAGTTCGGTTGACATTCGAGCATACATTGATATGACATCTATGCGGGTTTTTATGTATATAAACGAACACTCGCGGGGTTAAAGTAACCAAGAAAAGTTGAAAAATTAATTAAAAAATCATTTTTAAAGTAAAAAAAAATAAAAATTAATATCGCGTTTCCTCCACGTTCCACCTGCCAAGACATGCTGAGAATTATGCAATCTATTGTTTTCTGTGATAGTCTCTGCTATTTCTCAACTACTATTCGCAGTTCACCCACATTGACAAGAGCTCGGATTCTGGATTTTACTTTTCATTTCAGCAGGTCCCAGACGTGTTCTATCGGATTCATATCTGGCGATCTCGCCGGCCACTCCATAACTGTGATATTCACTTTATTAAGATATGCTTGAGTTGAACGAGCACTATGCGGCCGAGCATTATCCTGCATCAAAATGAAGTCGTCACCGATAAAGAGGGTAAACGGTACCACATTTTCTTCTAAAATTTCTCTTATACTATATAAAGATCTGCAGCCAGACTCCCTCCGTCGACCTGGTGGTGACACCAGGTCCATACGAGCTCTCAAACATATTCCTCCAAACCGTTATTGATCCTCCACCATATGCTACTGTAGTTTCAAATTTGTCTGATTATATCGTTCTCCTTTGCGTCTACGTATTATTTGCCTTCCGTCAACTTATTTCAAAAGAATTCTGCACACATCACTAAACAATATTTTGCACCAAAATCGATGTTCCCGAGCAAAAGTTAGTCTTTTTCTACGATGACGTATCTCAAGTTTTGGAGTCTTGGCGGGCACGAACGAATCAAAACTAGCTTCTTTGAATCTTCTTCCTACCGTACGCTCACTGTGATACCTCGAACTTCCTCAAGCTCATGTTTGGCTTGGACGACCGTTAGACGTGGGTTATTACTTACGCGAAACTGAATGAACCGAAACTGAATCATCCCTGCTCAAAGTACTTACGTTTTTTCTACCTTGTCCCAGTCTTCTCACAAAAGCGTCTCCCTAAATCGTTGGATACTGCTATGAATTGTTGAAACAGGTCGGCGCAGAATTCTTGAGATAGCTCTCTAGGTTTGATCATTTCTCCTCATCTCAAGTTCCCCGGCAATCTCAGTTGAGCTCAAGTTGAGAATAATGAAGTACTTGATTAAAAAAGATTAAAAAGAAAAAAATACTCTGAATTTTAATGACAATTTTACGAAATTTTAAACCAAAACCATGAAATGTTGATTAAGGGAAATTCGCTCGAAATTATGTAAATTCAAATAAAATTAAAAATTAACATAAAATATGATGTTCAATTGTTTTCTCAATTTGAAATAATTATTTCTAAAATAAAACGAATTAAGAACCAGCCAGCTTTGTTACGTAAACTAGTTTTTCGACATTTTTTTTTTATGTTTCGCTAAAGTTGTAAGTCTCATAAACACGTAAAATTATTTGTTTGTTTGTATGTGTGCGGTAATCTTTGGAAGTCCGAAGTATTGGTCCGCAGCTACACTATTGCTTAGTGCCATAGGGTATGTTATAATTATGTTAATAAAAAAGAAAAGCAATCCATGAAAAGTTGCGAGCAGAAGCTGGTTTATTATAAAATACTGGTATTTTTTGTGCAGCGCTCGTAAAAACAACTGACTGCTGATCGTGGGAGGTTCGTTCCTAGGTCGTTGGGCTTTTCCATTAGGTATTTCTCAGAAGCGGCCTAGAATCTGGATTTGCACACATGACATTAAAGGCAGACAGGCGCGACGCCATTCTAGTAGAACAATTTCTATGAAGTTTGGAAGAAGGCAGCCAGATTTGCGACCAGTATACCAATGAGGCATTCATGTTTCTTGGTGTTATGTTCAATTATTATTTTAATTATCAGTAAACTCAAAAGCAGTCGAATAAGCAACCTCATAATTTTGATAATCGAGCGATAGTTTACTGTCTTTATTTTTGTTGTCAAAGTAAAAATAAATTGACCTAGATTTAGACTAATGGAATTTGTTTATTAAGGAGGAAGCGTCAGGGTAGCCTGCGAAATTCAAATTTTCTTACGTTTTTTGCAATTTGAAAGTCAGTATTAAGTCGTATGTTAAATAAAGTATGATTTGCGGCCGTAACAAATATGTATTTACAGAATTATATACAATAGAATCAGTAATATAACTCCTTAAGTTTGTATAATCCTAAAATTTCAAGATTTCATGATATAGTATTTTTTTAGGATTACCTGTTCTTAAACAGTTGTACTGATCACTTTAATGATTCTAATTATGTAAATAGATACTTGTTACGACCGCAAATTATAATTTGATCAACGTACAATATAGACTTGTATATTGCAAAAACGTAAGACAATTTGAATTTCGCGGGCTACCCTGACGCTTCCCCCTTAACCGACATTTTGCTGGTAGGCATAAAGTGCCTTGTCAACGACAGAGTTATATTTAAAAGCTGTAAGTGAAATAAATGAAAAACTGATTTATGGGCCACTAGCTTCTGCCCGCGACTTCGTCTATACAAACACACGTGGCGACACTTTGTTTTATGTAATCGTAGTGAAAGTAAATAAATAAAAAAAAATGTCATCAGGAAAGTTTTTAGTATGAATGTGAATGAAGAAACGATGGATGGACTGTGTGAAAGATGATATGGCTAGAAAGGGGGTGACTATCGAGATGACGACTAATTGAGAAGTATGGAAAAAAGGAACATGTACTGCCGACCCCTAATATATAGATTTGGGATAAGGGCAAGAGAATGATGATGTAGTGATAGAGATGAAACAGCTGATTTATTTTTCGCGATTTCAGGTTTGGTCCCATCGTAAAAGTTGTTCATAATTATGAATACAATTATTAAGAGGTTATTAAGAGGTTTATTAAGAGGTTTCCAATTTTATCGATTCCCTTGTAGAGCTGCAAAAGAGAATATTGATCTTAAAAAGAAAGCATCTCTGCTTCTTCTGGGAAAATTTGCTTTCGTCTGTCAGTTTGTTGCTACTCCTCTGCAGCTCGTATTTTACTACCGATCTGGATGAAACTTGGTATACAGGATTTACGATTTTATATTTTTTTGTCGACTGGGATTTTTGATTGGAGGGGTATTTCCTCCTATTTATCTCCGCCTTATGAGATGTGATTTCCATAGTTCTTTTTTTATTTGAAAGGTAACTTAAATGTGTCTCATAAAAATTGGTGGAGATCTGATGAAAAAAATCGGTCAAGAGCATGTCGGACCACGCACAATGAAGGGTTTCGTAGTTGGGATGAATTTATCCCAGGAAAAACTTAACGTTGTAGTTGAAAAACATGTTCTCCCAACATTCCAACTACAAATGTCCATAGTTTAACGAAAAGGATCCAAACACATTACACCTAATGTGGGGTGGATCCTTTTTGTTTAACTATGGACAAATGTAAGTTTGTACGCATAATATTGAGAGATTTACCATGTTGTTGTAAGACTATCTATCGACTTCTTGTAGATTTTCCTGTAATCTGAACTATTTTCAATATTTTTTCAAAATTTTAGGCTCAGCACTTTCGGAGATAAAGGGGGGAATGGTAAATTTTCGTAGTTTTGTTAAATAACTTTAAAATGGTTTATTTTAAAATTATGAAAAAAATATACATTTGAGACTCTCTCTCACAGTAAGCCCTTTCATTTAATATGTCACAAGGTACCGTTTGTAAAACTTTTTTTTTAAATTTTATTTTTTGCCCCCCAAAGTTGACCCCCATATTTAAAATTTATTTATTTACGTTACACGTCCGTGTTTGGGTCACAGAAATACATATGTGCACCAAATTTCAACTTAATTTGTCCATTAGATTCAGAGCAAATCGACTGTGACAGACAGACAGACACACGAGTGATCCTATAAGGGTTCCGTTTTACCTTTTAAGGTACGGAACCCTAAAAACCTTGGTAAGTATCCCGTTTTAAATAACTTTAGTGGTATATTAATTGCTGCAAAAAAGTTTGTTCTCGCGAGCTCTGCTGTTAGACTAGAGTCAAGAGCAAACCCATCTTAAATAAATTAAAAAAAAAAAACTTCTAAGGTAACTTCTAGGCAAGCGTGGATCATAGCTTATCATCACCTTAGCCAGTACCTACCTAGACAAATACGAGTCAATACAAAAGAAAAAAAAATGTAGAGGACAATTTCAAGAAAAAAAAAAACCGTTTTGCCAGCTATTTGCCTTAACCTGCATAATTAGAATTGAATGTATTTCTCAGTAATTACTAATTACTGGTACGTTCAAGTTGTATACTAAAATAATTGAAGACTATAAACACTACTTAATTGAAAAGATTATTACATTATGTTCGGGTGGCCATGTTGATAAGAATTTTAGGACATTCCTTAAATAAATAAATGTTATACGTCAAATATACAAAGCAAAATATTATGTGAAATGTAGTTAGTGAAATTATAAGCAAAACAAAATTATCATGCATTATTTAATAGGTATGATATTATTATTTTTAATTCATTTGCCCGTTTTCACTAACGTAATGTTAAATTTGCAATTATAGCTTCCTGCTATCTGAAAGCCTTTTAGTAAAAACGCTGTGGGATATCAAACTACTATATGTCTGGTATTCTGTGAGAGAAAGTATGCAAGTGAAGTCCACTTTTACGTTTCAGTTATTCATGAAATTATATACAAAATTATTGTTAATATAATGTATGTACCTTTTTTGTTTCTATACTAGGCTAACAAAATTTCAATTTCGATTTTTTGGCTGTTCATTTCGGTTTTTCCTAATTTTATTTTTTCCTAAACCACCCCAGTAATGAGGCGTACGAAACAAAAAAAATATATATATATATTCAAATCGGTCGAGCCATTTTCGAGTTTTTGCTAGACTAAAGCAAGGCAATTGATTTTTATATAATAGTTGATTAATGTAATTGGTGTTGTACCGTTTTAATTAAATATAAATAAATAATTACTGTGAAAATCTTGTAAACTTTGGGAGTTTTGGATAGTGATTTGATTAAAGTTTAAATTCAATAGGCCTTCAGGAACTGAGGTCAACGATATTCTATTTGTTACTAACTAATTATATAACATTATAACCAACTCTTTATGTTAATTTGGCAATAATAATAATAATAATATCCTGGGACATTATTCACACACGGTCATCTGATCCCAAACTAAGCAGAGCTTGTACTATGGAAACCAGATAACTGATATACTACATATACTACTTTTTTTTGTAAATACATACTTATATAGATAATTACACCCAGACTCAGGACAAACAGACATGTTCATGCACACAAATGTTTGTCCTGGATGGGAATCGAACCCACGACCTGTGGCATGATAGGTGGTGTCTTAACCAACCACGCCAACTGGTCTGTCTATGAAACTAAAATCATGGCAATGAATGAAACATTCAATCTACAATAATTAAAAAGTACGTTGGCATGGAGTTTTTAAGTTTATATAAGATAGATGATAAAACATTTACTCAGTGCACACAAGAGACTGTTGTGTCTAAAATCAATGGTTTTCTTTTCCAGCACTCCAACAGCTGAGCTAAGATTAGTAAAATGACATACAAAAAAAAAAAAAACTGTATAAACATTTGTCCACAAGTCCTAAGTATCTGGTCACCATACCTAACTTAGCGAGTATTTAATAGTGTATATTAATCATCAACCAACCTTGAAGTTACTAGACCGCGCCGGGTGGCATTAACTAGCCGGAAAATGGTATATCATGCGAAGATTAGTTTCAACACATTGTTAAAACATAATTAATGTAGCCTAGAGTTTACCGAAATAAAGGATTTATTGTTATTTTAATTAGGCCACCCAGAAGTTTGTAGACTGTTGTTATTTTGTCCATATAATCATTTGCAGGCTAGGTCATGATGATGGAAATAGCTTCTTCACCGTACAAAGGGAAATTTTAAATCATAACATCACGGCCTCCTCGACGGGTTAGGCTGAGGTGCACCTGTACAACCACATACAAAAACCCAGACTTTTGCTTAAAAGGCTGGACATTTTACTTTATAATTTTCCTTTTTAATCGACTTCCAAAAGGAGGAGGTTCTCAATTCGTCTGTATGTTTTTTTTTTTTTTTTGTATGTTTGTTACGCGTTTACTCAAAGACGGATGGACCGATTTAGAAAATTATTTTTTTGTTTGATAGGGTATACTTCCGAAGTGGTCCCATATAAATTTTATTAACTTTGCTTGGGGAGTTTTTGAGTTAGCTTCAATAATGCGTATATTTCCCACTTATTTTATTTATGTGGATGATGTGATGGTGTTTTAATAACTTCCTATCACTGTTATTTACATGGCTATATCTACAATTATTGTGCTCAATTATGTATTCGAATTTGTGTGGGGTAGGTTCCACAACTAAAAAGTGAAAAATAAAAACTTTTTAGCAAAAAATAAAACCGACTTCCAAAACAAAACACTACAAAGTGAAAAATAACTTTAATTTCGGAAGTCGGTGGCAAAAAAACGAAAATACAAAACCCAAGACACCGACTACCGAAATTAAAGTTATTTTTCACTTTGTAGTGTTTTGTTTTGGAAGTCGGTTTTATTTTTTGCTAAAAAGTTTTTCTCAGTACTCATTGAACTGTATTTATATATTTGTTTAATCCTTTCAAGTAGAAAAGTCCGGCAGAATATGTAACCGTCGACCAGTTTCAGTGTCCGGGCTCTATAATTACTAATAAGGGTAGCTGCGAACATGAAATTCGAAGACGAAATAGCATGGCTAAAACAGCGATGACTTAAGAACTTAAGAAAATATGGAGAGACAAAATATCACCAATCGGATAAAGAAACATCTGGTCCGCACATTTGTCTTCTCCATCTTTCTCTAAAGAGACTTGGACGATCAAAGCGACCGACAGAATAAGAATTGACGCTTTTGAAATGTGGTTCTGGCGCCGCCTATTGAGGATGCTATGGATAGCCCACCGCACAAATATCTGTATCCTCAAACAACTTAAATAGATAAAGCACAAAAACTATCTTCAACATGCCTGCAACGAGGTCTCAATAATATGCAACGTCTAATGGTGATAGGAAAGATAGAGGGCAAAAGACCTAGAGACCGAAACCCAAAACGGTGGTCGGATCAAATATCTGAGCAACTGGAGGAGGACTATCAGTGCCGCACTCCACCAGGCCACCGCCCGTAACAGATGGAGAAAAACCGTTGACATTTTGAAACGGAATCACGATTCTCAGCAGTCAGTGCGATTGGGAAAAGAGAGAGAAAATTCCGGACCAATGATCAGGCTGGACAAAGTCCGGACGGCGAGATCTTCACAAATAACTTTCACAAATAACTATTTTATATGTATAGAGTGACTGCCTGACTTCCCAGTTACTGTATAAAACGATACCCCAAAACTCTGCTACAACGTTAATAATTTGAGAATGCGTTCCTGACACCTGTCAGTTATATGTATAATCCTTTTACAGTTATTTTTCATCTGACAGCAATAGTAACGACAAAGCTGACTGTGATGCAAAATCAGAGGTAAACTTTAATTGCAAACGATAAAAACATAATCCTACGTGTTTTACGAATTTAAACTTTATTAGTTCGTTATCGTATCCAACAACGCCATATAATTAAAAAAAAAAAAATTGATGCCAAAACAGCAATTGAAAGTACTTAAAATAAGTTAAAAATAGCCAACCGACACGGGCACCTTAAATGCCTTCCATTTTAGCGCTCTTGATGTGACGTCATAGTCTATGACAACAAACAAACAAACAAGACATCGCAGACGCTCCTACAAAAAATAATGACATTTATTGTTGTCATAGACTTTTACGTCACATTTGCTCTGAACACTGGCGGCGCTTTTCGAATATTTGAATTACCTATAGTTTTTTTGCACTTTCTAAAAATTAATATCTTGCTCAAAAATAAATTATAATCAAAAATATTGATGGGGCATAATTCTGGAGTAAAACAGTTTAGTTATATAAAAAAATACCCTTATTTGAATCAAGTGCATATTCCCTATTGAAGCTTTATATTCAGGAATAGCTCATAGCTATCGTAGCTTAGAAATAAATAATTGCCACTCTGAAAGGTGATAGTAGAACAGTAGGCCTGTAAGCCGTACGTCACCGACTTTGAGCTGGCCTAGAGTAATGAGTTTCAATACAAAAAGTTAGTAGGTACCTACTACGCTTTTGAATGTGCAACTAGCTTCATCTTTGTGACTGACCATTCCCTTGACAATTCAAAAGTGCCTAAAAATAAGGACGATGCCTGGGTAAAAAAAAAGAGAAGAGAGTGAGGTTTTAATTCCTCGCGTCAGTCAAACAATAAAAAAAAAATTAGACACGTATTTTTTGCTTTATCATATTAATAAAAAGATTCTTAGTTGGCACGCATTAAAGTTGGGGAGTGGGGTCTCGCTACGTCACAATTCAGTATAAATCTAGCAAGTCGTGACGTCATGCCACGTTTTAACTCAATGTAACATCTTAATCTTATGATTACGTAAAAAAAGAAAAACACGTATTTTTCCATTTTTGTAATATTTTAAGTTTGAGTTTAGACAAGAGGCCATCTTATACTGGCTTTTTTACTACTGACTATTATCCGACTGCGCAACAGCAAAAACAGTGCCCTAACGACGTAACACACTATCGATCCGAGTGGGTTTCCTTTTGACAGTTCAACAACATTCATTGCGTTATTTACGGTGTTGAGCAGACAAATTTTATGAACATATGCAGCAATGGATTAGTAATTTGCTTTAAAATGATTCAGATTCCGATTGATAGTGCGTCACGAAATTAGGGTGCAGGGCCGGCAGTCTCGACATAGTTAGCGATCGCTATACGACCGAATTCGGTCGCGAAGTCCTAGTGGGGTACCTAGACGGTCCAAATTGCATGACAAACACGAAAAAATCACATGCTTGTCAAGCAGTTTTGACTGTATAGGTACCCCACTAGGATTTAGCGACTGAATTCGGTCGTATAGCGATCGCTACCTATGTCGAGACTGCCGGCCCTGGCCAGGGTTATGTTTTTAAAGTACCTATCGTGAATCGTTAAAGCTATATTACAAGTTTTTATTTAGTCTGTAATAGAATCTTGCAAGTTTAATTTGATCCTCTTTCCGGTTTCCGATTGAGCTAAAATTTTACATGCATATGTAAATCGGATGACGATGCAATATTATTATGACATGGAGCTGATCTGATGATGGAGCCGGAAGGTGGCCATGGGAACTAAGTAGGTTATAAAACGACGGAACCCTATCGAGTTTGGGCTCGTTTGATTTGTCTTGACAAGAGCTGATATCCAGATTAATAAAAGCTAGTTAAAAATATACAGGGTTATTGGTAAAACACCAACAACCTCTTAAGGGGTCATTGTACTCATCATTATGAACAACTTTCACTATGGGACCAAACCTAAAATCGCGAAGAAAAAAATCAGCTGTTCAGTACATTTATGTTCGCATAATTTGTCAAAATGTACTGAACAGCTGATTTTTTTTTGCGATTTCAGGTGTGGTCTCATAATAAAAGTTGTTCATAATGATGAGTACAATGACCCCTTAAGAGGTTGTTGGTGTTTTACCAATAACCCTGTATATAGTTGTTTTGTAATCACATAAAAAAATTGTTTTGCCTTTGTACGAACTAAAACTTACGCACTGATAAGTGATGACATGTTTTTCGCTCTTTAACATGAGATAAACAAATACGAAGAAAAGAAACTAAAATTATGTAACTTCATTAAATGTAATGAGTTATCAGTTATAATTATTAATTATATAATTTATATTTTATTGTAAGTTATTTTTGTCATTGTTGTGATAAACCAATACCAACACTCTGAACTACGTAATATAAGTCAATATAAAGGGTGACTGGTAATTAGTGACCGATACTTAAACACATGATTGTCACAACTTTTACTATGGCATCAAACCGGAAATCGCGAAAAAACAATTAGTTGTTCCTTACATTTTGACGAGTTATGCGAACATGAATGTATGAGACAGCAGATATTTTTTCGCGAAATCTAGTTTGGTCCCATAGTAAAAGTTGTGTGTTATCATGAGTATAATCATGTGTTTAAGTATCAGTCACTAATTACCAGTCACTCTAAATATTTATTTAGGTAGCTACTCGTATTTTCAAAATTAATAATTAAGCTAGCAATATAATATAATAATAATAATAATATCCTGAGACATTTCACACACGGTTATCTGATCCCAAAGTAAGCAGAGCAAGCAAACCAGATAACTGATATACTACATACACTACTTTTTTTTTGTAAATACATACTTATATAGATTATTACACCTAGACTCAGGACAAACAGACATGTTCATGCACACAAATGTTTGTCCTGGATGGGAATCGAACCCACGACCTGTGACATGATAGGCGCTATCTTAACCAACCACGCCAACTGGCCTGTCAAGTATATAATTTACCTACTTATAGTATCGGTTATCCAGACAGTAGTTACACAATACAGATATCTTAACCAACCACGCCAGCTTTCCTGTCGAATATAATAAAAAAAAAAAAATACATAAATATATATATAAATATCCTAACTCAACTAAAACGATTGAAAAACTAAAATATGGTGTCGAAAAACTTCCCCGCATCGCTGTCGACTAGTAAAAAAAAAGAAAAAAAAGTAATAATAAACCTCATTTGTAATCAATCCAAACTTCGAAAATTTTTCTTTTCCTTCTAATTAGCCAGGTAAAAATGATGTGAGTTTTTAAGATCACTTTGGGATGATTTCTTAATAACTTAAATCAATGAAGTAATCTATTAGAACTCATGTTAGAATTGGATAAAAATGTAGTTTTTTATGTGTATTCATATCCACTTTGAGTGTTAGGATGCTGCTTAATTATTTCATCATCTGCCGAGCCTTTTCCCAACTATGTTGGGGTCAGCTTCCAGTCTAACCGGACGCAGCTGAATACCAGTACTTTACATGGAGCGACTGCTTATCTGACCTCCACAACCCAGTTACTGGGTAATAACGATACCCCTTGGTAAAACTGATTGTCAGACTTTCGGGCTTCTGACAACCCACAAATGACAGCCGGGACCAACGTGCTTTCCGAAGCGCGGGGGAGTCTCGGTATGTAAAGATGGTCACCCATCCACGGACCAACCCCGGCAAGCGTAACTTAACCTGATGGATCGACCCGTGCGGCTGTTATTACTTATCTGCGAGCCCCACTTAGCTGTTACTACTTAGTTTTTTACTTTATATAGTGTGCAGGGAAAAGCAATCACCTACATAATCTTCACATTCACAATAAATTAAAATAATATAATACTTTACAAAGTAAATATTCATGTCAACATTCAATATGCAAAAATAAAAATTTGGAGCAGTTCAATCCCAAGCCTTTTTGTCCTCAATATAATCTATAACGGTATAAAAAGCTTTCTGACACAACTTGCGTTTAATGAATGATTTGAATTTATTTTTATGAAGAAAATCACAGAAAGACAAGTCTAGGTCTTTATTATTTCAATTAGGCTTGTCAATAATTATTTCACTTTAATGAGAAAGCTAGTTGTCCGTTCCAAAACTAGGTCAATCATGGAGAAGGAAGGACAAGGAAACTCCATGGCAACTTGTTTTTAAAGTATTTTATCAACACATCTCATCACGTCTTCGAGTAATCGGGAAACATACATAAAAAAAAGATCTGAGCAAACTGAGAACCTCCTCTTTTTTTGATATCTGTTAATAAACTATTGTATCAACTTAATTAATGGAAAGAAACAGAACGTGAATATTTCATAATTCGATTTAACACATCAATATCAGCCATATTATAATACATACAGAACAACATAGTACCTACCAATGAAGGCGCGATCGATTGAAACTCAATTAATATTCTTGATCGATTACAGACGCATTACAATTCCTAAGAGTAATTAATAATTATTTTGTATCAAGAAACGGATATAAAATCATGACATTACACCGTTAGGTTTTAATAAAATAATATATAAAAATAGTTGATATTTTTGCAATAAATCTCTAATAGACCATCATTACAGCGTGAACTTTTAAACATTCAGATGCTTCCGTTTCCCTTTTAAACGCTTCATATGTACCTAAATGACGCAATAACAATAAGAGAAAAAAAAACAATAATCGGACAACGTGTGTATCCTGTTAAAAAAAATCACCCGTATAATTTCCTAAGGAATACACGTGTTTATAAAAGACTAAACTTCTGCCGACGACTTCGCCTGCATGGTAAGTCAACTGTACTATAAAACATACCCTGTGGCACTCGGCAATAGTAGCTTTCTGCCAGTGAAAGAATTTTCGAAATCAGATCAGTACCAGAGTTAACTCCTCCATCCAAAATTACAAACTTAAATAACGAAAAAATAAAAAATAAATAAACTACCTCTTTATACAAGGTGTAACTTAAATAACGCACAACCTCTTAAGTGGCCATTGTACTCATCATTATGAACAGCTTTTACTATGGGACAAAACTTGAAACCGCGAACAAAATCAGCTGTTCCCTACATTTTGACGAGTTATGCGAACATAAAGTACCAGTAATGTACTTTATGTTCGTAGGGATCCCATAGTAAAAGTTGTTCATAATAAAACACAAGTTGGGTTAATTATTTTAAATCAATATAAATAATTACAGACTTATAAAGAGATAATTAGTTATTAAAATTAATAATAAAAATATTTTTATTTAAAAAACAAAGGTTTCTCAAGTTTTGTTTTTATCGCCAAATCCAATATATCGATAAACCCAAAGTATCGCCGATACATCGGCATAGTATCGCGCGGTATCGGATGCACCCCTACTTTAAAATAATGCGTTATAATTGTTCGACGTTGTATAATTTTCTTATCACACACAATACTAGTGACATAATACAATACATACAAGACACGTGTCTAGGAATGGTTTATGGTAATAATTTAAGGCATTAAATCAAACACGCTCAGAAAATCAATATGAATCGCATGGCGTATGAGCGAATATCAAATTAAATGTGCTATTTGCTTAATACGAGTACTTAAAACGTAAAAGCAAGCTAATTTATTAATTAAACATTATCTCGGCTACAGCCGAGATAATGCTTAATTGCTAGTCATTTGACTATATATAAGTGATTACCAAAATGGAGATAATTGAAGCACTTTTGTAGTAAGTTATGGTGACCAAATTCGCATAAATGCTTTTAAAGTGTTAAACTTGTCATAGCTGTTAGTCAATGTTTAGTAGGTACAAATAATTTAGACAGTAATTATTTTCTTAAAATAAAAAAATACACGATCAAAAATAATAACTATTATTCTATTTAGATAAATATCATGTTCTACATACTTAGAATAAGAACGATACAGTAATCCATAAAAAAGAGTGAATTAAAATGGTTAATTTAAGCAGGAAAGTCCTTTACTTCCTAAAAGTTGTTTCCTTTTGTAATCTAATCACTGTTTAGTGGGTGTTCTGTGATAAAAAGACGTGTTGATAGGTATACACTGCGACAGGTAATAAATTAGTGTTAACTTCGGTAGCAAATGATTAAGAACACGCAACTTAAACTTCATTGTCACTACAAATAATTTCTATTCGTTCATTCACTACAATAGATTCAAGTTATTACACACATTTTGCCTTATTCAATTCAATGATAAAACGCAATTATGAAAATTAAAAGAAACAAAACTCACTGTTTCCGTTTTCGGTCTTCTTCTTGGCCACAATAACTCCGTTATTCTCGATAGTGGTAGAAACTCCGTTCAGCTCCCTCATTTTCACGAATTAAAAAGTCAAATAAAAAAATAAAAAAGAATAGGACTGATTCGCGCGTTTTCAAACGTCACTTTGACACTTCGATTTGGCGCCAACTGGTGTTACCTACTGCGACTACGTGGTTACAGCCAAGGTAATCGCGATCGACAAAAAAAGGAGAATGGATTAATTGTTTTATTCTAAAAGACCTAGCTTGTAAGTTATTTAAAAAGTCAGCGGAGCTGTTTATTGGACAACGACGTATGCACAAATGATCGTTACAGCTGTATAGTTTCTTATATTTATACAAAAAATACGTAGTTTTCTGCTACAGTTAACATTGTATAAGATTCGTAGTGCTAAGTTGGTGGTTTTGTTGATATCAATATTCTTTTTTTGTTACACAATTTTTTTTTATTGCTGCATGTTTATCTCGGCTAATTAAAAGAGTACCGCTAGATAGATGGTAATTATATTTTAGATCGTGGCCTTCGTTTCCAAGTGGCGACCGAAAATCTGACCCCGCGGTGATGTTACGTGGACATTTTTATGTTATAATATAACATAATCCGGTTCAAAAATAATGAAATTAGGAGTAAATTTTAGCCGATAAACTGTCGTTTCTCTGGGTATTTGTGCATGTCAGATTTGTGCCTGTAAACGTAACAATGGTACAGGTGAAATCTTTTTTTTTTTTTACTAAGCTGTCCCTCTCCTGGGCAAAGGGCTACTGGGCTACTCCTGTGAAATTATATAAGGGTCAAAAATCTATTACACAACCGTCTGCAAAATCTTTTGGAAATTGACCTCCGGTTGTTCCGGTGTGATAAAAAATGACCTTATTACTCTAAAATCCAGACGAACCCTACTTGAGATGATGACCCTATTTAGTATATCGACGGGTCCTACGTATACTAGTACAAGTGCAAAAACACAACTGTTCAGGAGAGCGGTTTAAAGGTTCTAAAGCTTGTAATTTTGTCATAAATCAATGGAAATACTTGAAATTTTGATATGTTATATTTAAATATCTAAGGAAAAAGACTACATTATTGTTTTTTTTTAGTTTTTTATACTTTGGAAAATAGCATCACTTGCATTGATGTAGCTTGTTTTCTTTACTATGGTAGAACCTGTAAACTGATACAAGTGGCCACTTATACCAGTATATAGTCTACTTGCTTATACTTATAATACAGGAAAATTGAAGGATTTTACTCTTTTGACATGCTATTTCCGAACTATTGATTAATATGAGGTTATAATATTAACAATAACATCTTCTTTTATCGACTTTTAAACACTTACAACAGTTTACTCAGTACTGGAAAACTACTTGCAACAGTTTTCTGCATTGTTATTAACCTTAAATATTTGAATGGGTGTGGCAGGAAATGAAATAAAAACATTAAAAATACAAAATAAAAGTTTATTTAAATTATATGACTTTTCCAGACCTATGTTTAATAGGTGTTATTATTTTGATATCAATATATTATGGCACTCAATAATCAATGGCCTTGCCATCTTAAAAATTATAAAATTAAAAAATGTAATCTTAACTTAAGTAGGAACTTCCGTTAATTATATTAATTGTTTATTTATATTTTCATTAGTACTTCCTAATCAGTCTTACGTACTACTTAATCACAATCAGTCTTACAGACATTGGCAATATGTCACATTGTTATTTATCGTAACAATAATCACAGTAGATAATGGTATAGAAAACCCAATAAAAAAAGAGAAACATGTTGCAAAGGGTTCCATAGTTGTCTGCGAAACTTGATGATTCGATTTTTATTATATCGAACACGGTGTGTCGATAATGCAGTTGTACGATGTTTTATTCCATCGATGCTTTATTGGTGCGATGTAACGTTTTTGCGAAAAATCCTGTTGCGAAAAACCCTACAGCGATTGCTCATTAGTTCAATAGTATGTCGGTTCAAAACGCTGTTCCGTGACATTTAATATTAATAACCTTATTAAGGATAATGTTGGAACCTCTCTCGCAATCTGCCCTTATCTTTTTTTTTTTTGGGTTTTTCTTTGCACACTTGCGGGCCTACTTAAGGGTGTATCAGTGTAGTCTGAATTTAATAGTGATAAATTGTCAAATTCATCATCAGTTTGTTGGCGAATAGGTGAAAAAGAAAGTAATGGCGAAGGTATTGGTGTTAAGCTATCAATTTCATCATCAGGAAGGTCATTTTGTTTTAACACACTTGATTCAGAAATAGGATTTTGACGTGGATGTAGAATATGAGATTCATCTTCTTTAGAGTTGTTATGCACAATCACACTCACCTCCTGGACGGTATAGCAGTCAGAGGACTCGGCAGAATCTGACGAAATGTTTGATAAATTTCGGTATAAATTTTCTACTGTAGGGGTTTCCTCGAACATGTCTTCTGGGTCCCTTAAGCTTACAACCTTATTGATAAACGACATCTCTTCAGCAAAAAAATCCGCACTTGGAGGTAAAGGGGAATCTAAAATCATATAATAAAATAATTATGCAGTGAATTGCTGCTAAAATGTATTAAAAATAGTTTTCCGATTGGTTTTATTAGTAAATAGATATTATTATTAAAATAATGTAACTTACATCAGTTAACAACATAACAAAAACAAAAAAAAAGTCAGATGTGACTTTGTATACTGATACAAGTGCAAAATTTATTGAAAAAAAAATAATTATAAAATCACATTTCATTAATATAGTTTAGTATGTTTACCTGGTTTTCCTATTAGACTTTCATTTGTGAAACTATTTTTTTCATTAAAATCGGTCGGTTCCGTGGTCCCGTTGCACATTTTCAAAGTTTGGTCTAATTCTTCACGTATTTCGCGTAATGGTACTGTCGGTCGATCTAAAATAAATCAAAATTAATGTGTTAATTCATTTTTAAATATATTTACAAATAATCGTTAAAATTTACTAAAACCACTATACAAAGTACGCGAGCAACCACTGTGAACCTTGTATACTGGTACAAGTGAAAATACAAATAAACAACACGTAATTATTATTTTTTTTAATTTTACATTTGATCAAACAATACAAAGTATATCATTATAGGTACTATTTAAAATGTCAATTAATACTTACCTTCGTAATTTTCTGGACGGTTTATTTTACTATACTTATTTTCTAATAAATCTATCATTAATTGACCTCGTGAGCGTTTCATTGTTGTGACTTCTTACCACTACTTACTCGAGACAAACAAAATCTGAATAGTTTTTAACAAATGAATAAGTAAACTAAAACGCATCGCAGTTATACCAGTGTTTAACGTGCTTCCGACTCCGTCGCCGCGCGCATACTAGAGTGAATGACACTTGTGCTGACGTATCGCGTCGCACGCGACTACCTACACTGGTGCAAGTGACTTACATCAGTGTAGACGGTCTTGTGGCTGAAAATGGTGTCACTTATATTAGTTTACAAGTTTGTATCTTTGAAATTAGTTTATAATTTAATATAATTTTTACAGGATATAAAGTTAAGGTAATTTTAAGGCTTTTGGTGCAAAAAAACGTATTTCGCTGTTTTGCGGGTTACACCAGTATACGTAGGACCCGTCGATATGTCGTAATAAAGTCGACTGTATTGATCTAGTGAACAGTTTGTGCTACCTGATCCCTCGTACCGTACATGGTCGAGAAGTTCGCTCGAGACACTTGTTTGCTACTACTTTTTGTAGAACCAACTCAGGCGTACGCTCACCGCTGCGTCGATTGGTTGACACCTATAATAGGCAGTTTGGCTCATTTGATATTATGTTTCTCAGCAAGGCTATATTTAGAAAAGAAATTATTACTATATTAAGTGATCAGAACCCTACTAATTAAGTAATGTTTACTTTTATTCTGTTTATTTTGATATCGTTCATTCTAACAACTAGTACCTAGATCTTTTTAGTAATATGTGGATAACGTTGTGAGTAGTGTATTTGTTACCTCTATTATTAAGCTCTAACCTATGTTTACTTAGTATTACACTGCTGTTTGTTGTCCCTAAATAAATAAATAAATAAATAAATAAATAAATAATTTACTCGGTAAAATGTAATACTAACACATAACATAAAATCACTCCTGTATTCCCCGAAATGTTTCCAAAATACATACATACATATATATATGTATATATACAGTAGTATAGTATATATATGTATATAAGCAGTGGCCAGTGGCATACCTAGATTTTTTTTTCGAAAAAAAAAAATTTGAAGTTCAATATTTTTTAACGATCTATAAAGTTTTTTCAAAATTTCTGTTTTTATTGTTCTAGTTTACTCCAAAGTAGTGTTTGTTAATAGAACAAATTCTGTCTAAGCTATTGAAAAAAAAAAAAAAAAAAAAAACTAGGTATGCCATAGGCTTCTACTCCGTTCACCTATTGTACCCTATTTTTTCAAGACAGTAAAAAAATCATCCAGTATATTCAAAGAAAAAATTAAAAAAAAAAATCACAAAAGTCACCCAGTGTATATAATTTGAATTTCGAAATTTAATAAAATATCAAAAAAGTCAATTTGTGATTTTTTTTTTTCATTTCGACATTCAAATGTAGCTTCTTTGAATTTCGATATTTTTTAAAGATCTATAAAGTTTTCAAAATTTCTGTTTTTATTGTTCTAGTTTACTTCAAATGTGTAGTGTTCATTGATAGAGCAATTTCAGTCCAAGCTATAAAAAAAAAATTCTAGGTATGCCATAGGCTTCTACTTCGTTCACCTAATGTACCCTATTTTTTTTCAAGACGGTAAAAATAATCATCCAGTACATATACTACATAGTCGGGCCATAAGTTCTGTCACATAGGTAAAATTTCGAATTTAGAATGCAAGCCGAGGAAAATATAATGGGCATTCGAAATTTGAATATTTAAAGAAAATAAAAACAAAGGGTTTCTGGAATTTTGTTCATTTTCTAAAATGGAGTGGACGCGCAAAGAAGACAAAGTCGCAGTAATTGCATTGCATCGTTGCGGTCACGCGCCAACTGAGATTTTCAAACTGCTCAAAAATTTGAAAATTCCACTGAGATTTATTTATAGTACTATCAAAGAATTTAGGGACGATTCAAGGTTAGAAGATAAACAAAGGAGCGGTCGACCTCGTACTGTTCGAACTCCACCGGTCATCAAAACAGTGAAGGCGCGAATCCAACGAAATCCTGTCCGCAATCAAAGAATGTTGACTCTGCAGATGGGACTAAGCGACCTACTGTTAAAAGGGTGTTAAATGAAGACCTAGGACTACGTGCTTATAGAACAAAAAAAAACAGCACATATTCTTAACGCACGGCTGAAGAAAATTAGATTAGCAGGGTTTTGTTAAGGCGGTACGCAAGAAAAAAAAACACTTTTTTCAGACGAAAAATAATTTAATGTTGAGGACACTAGTGAAGAAGCGAGCAGACGTGTGCCACGTGTTCAGCGTGGTCATCACCCTTCGGCATTCACGGTTTGGATTGAGGTGTCCTATTTGGGTCCAACAACGGAGGTGTTTTTTCTTTTTGTGAAAAAGGAGTGAAAACCTTGTATGTCAAAACACAGTCCTAACAAACATAAAGGAACCTCTTTCACAAACAATGTTCGAATTGTTTTCTGCACTGGGTATTCCAGCAGGATTCTGCGCTGACACATAAGGCGAAAAGTACCCAAAACTAGCTCACGACCCGTGGAATCGACACTATCAGGCATGAGGATTGGCCCATATCCAGTCCAGACTTGAATCCCTTGGATTACAAAATATGGCAGAACTTAGAGGAGAAGGTCTGCGCTAAACCCCATCGCAACTTGGAGTCACTTAAAGCATCCCTGATTAAAGCAGTCGCCGATATTGACGTGAACGTCGTGCGTGCTTCGATTGGTGACTGGCCTTGCAGATTGAAAGCTTGTATCGAAGCAAGAGGAAGACATTTCGCATAATTTTAATGTGATGTAAATCTGTATTTTATACCCTTTCATTTGATGTATAAATGGTGGTAGTGCGTAACTCACTGTGTCAGTTATTTAACTTTCCATATGTGACAAAACTTATGACCAGACTACGTAGTGAATTTATCAATGAATGAATGTTGGTAGGTATTTAATTCCATTGCAATATGATAACTTTATATCTAAGAGTATTGAATTTTGAGTCCAATCTCTACTAAGGCAAAATTGGTTGTTTGTATGTAATCCTAACTATCCTAACTAATATTATAAATGCGAAAGTAAGTTTGTTTGTTACCTTTTCACGCCTAAACCACTGAACCAATCATCCTGAAATTTTGCATATACGTTGTCAGGTGTACAGACACGGACATAGGGTACGTTTCATCCCGAAAAAAAGTATTGTTGCCGAGGAAAGAAACAATAACGTTCTAATGATAATAGATGGCGCCACGTTCGTTTCCTGATTGAATTATAAATATTATAGAAATTTAATAGTGTGTTAAGAGTTTTTTTTTTAAATTTAAGTACCTAATACATTTTGTGAGTCTAGTGTCGATAGGCCGGTTTTTCATAATCCTACTAATATTATAAATGTGAAAATTGGTATGTTTGGATGTTTGTTACTCAATCACGCAAAAACGGCTGAACGGATTTGGATGAACTTTGGTATACAGATAGTTTATAACCTGGATTAAGACATAGGATACTTTTCATCCCGGTAGAAGGTTTCCGTGGGATAATTGCCGACATATACGCGGGCGAAGCCGCTGGCAAAAGCTTAAGCCTATACTATTATTGCGAAAGTGGGTTTGTTTGTTTGTTACACTTTCACGCTAAAACCGCTGAACGGATTTGGATGAAATTTGGCACATGAGTAGACTGTGACCCGGATTAGGACATAGAATACTTTTGATCCAGGTAGTGCGTTCCCGTGGGATAATTTGCAACTACCACGCGAACGAAGACACGGACAAAAGCTAGTCTAATAATATAATAATAGTTTGTAGGTAATATCCGAAACTATTGATCCGACTAAAAATTCTTTCGCTGATAGAAAGCTACATATTGCCGAGTGTCATAGGATATAATTTATTTAAAACAAGAAATTTAAGAAACCAAGTCGCGTGCAGAGCTAGCGCAGCTATAGACGTAGACGCCTATGGCCTTGAGTGGTTAGCTAGCTTGCGTGTTTTGCCGGTCTATTCTGTAAAAATCTCACCGTTAAAACTTAGGTGAAGTGAGCTTGAAGAGAGCCGTCATTCCACCAGTTGCTACGGATTGACAATATTGACGGCTCACTCTACGCTCACTTCACCTAAGTTTTCAGGGTGAGATTTGTTCAGAATAGCACTGCTGTGCTGAGCCACAGCTGAGCTCACGCAATGCGCCGTACGTCCAACCAGTAATAGGACTCGCCCATCAAGGAACGCTGTCTCAATTACATGTTTTAATATAAAACATGTATACTAAATGATAAATAATTAAATTATCTTTAAAATGGTGAAGGTTTCATAAAAATATGCTTTGTATTATTGCGTGATTCTCGGTTTTTTATCCGCGTTAGACATTACTTTATTTCTAAAATATTCACATGTTAAGCTATTAAGAAAATGCTCTAATTTAACATATATTTTTTCCAAATCATTAGGACTACTTGTTTAGACGTGATCTTCTGTTTAAAATCAAATTCATTAATGAGATTATGAAAACATCAGTCTGATAAGCTTGAAAACAAACCAACGTTGTAATGTAATATCATAAGTACATAAATTAAGGAAGTGACATAATTCCATACATTTTACGGAAACTTACAAACAATTATATCTATTATCGAAGTATTTAATTGAGAGATAAACATTTGTTGTTAATAAAACATTTTGTTTATTCGTGATTGTTTATAAATACGTATATGTCGTTCAGCCTTTCGTTTCCAGGTTTGAATGCAGCTAAATACCAGCATTTTACATGGAGCGATTGCCTATCTGACCTGCACAACCCAGTTACTGGGTAACATGATACCCCTTGTTAAGGCTGGTTGTCAGACTTTTGGGCTTCTGACGACTCGTAACGACTGTCAGAAATCTACGAATGGCCGCTGGTACCATCAGCTTAACGTGTTTTCCGAGGTACGGAGAGGTCTCGATATGTAAGTAAAGGATGGTCACCCATCCACGAACCGACCGTGGCAAGCGTAGCTTAACCTTAGATCGACCATTGCGGCTATTATTATTTAGCCACGAGCCCCTCTTCAGGTTAGGTATGGTTTACTATGGGAAATATATAATTTTTCATTCTAGCCTGCTAGGCCATGGACAAACATCAGCAATACATAAATTATAAAAGAAAGAATCGCAAATAGAGTTTTACCAGCGAGTCGTGCCACCGGTGCCACAAGTTATTTATTCCAATTCTTCATATGACAACACTTTTATCTGTCAAAAGAATCGGGTATTTCTTACCAAAACACATTTATACTTGTCTTATCAATCTGCCTGCCTGCCTAGCCTTTTCCCAACTATGTTGGGGTCGGCTTCCAGTCTAACCGGATGCAGCTGAATACCAGTATTTTACATGGAGCGACTGCCTATCTGACCTCCACAACCCAGTTACTGGGTAATACGATACCCTTGGTAAGACTGGTTGTCAGACTTTCGGGCTTCTGACAACCCGTAACGACTGTCAAAGATCTACGAATGACAGCCGGGACCAACGGCTTAACGTGCTTTCCGAGGCACGGAGGAGTCTCGGTATGAAAGATGGTCACCCATCCATAGACCAACCCTGGCAAGCGTAGCTTAACCTGATGGATCGACCCGAGCGGCTGTTATTACTAATTTGTATTAATCAGCTATAGGGCCTTTTCAGTAAGTACTTAAAGTATGTTTTTATTTCAGGCACTATAATATTCACCCATACCCAAGTAGCACAAAAGTGCTGTATACCACCATAGAATCTTGAGCTGTACAAGCCTGCTGGATAAGAGCGTTAGCAGCGCTGTTACAGCTGATATAACTCTGATTTGGGCACAAATTAAACAGCTGTGAGCTGAATAACTGTAACTAATTGCATTATATTAGCATTTTATAAGGGTAAGGGTCACCCCAAGAGCTGAACAATGGCTGATTATTAGACTGGGTGTTAGCTATTATGCAAAATATGGCGGATCTGTTAGACGCGGGTTACCTATTATTCAGCTCAAACTACAGCCGGGGATCTTTTTAAATCTTCGAGATCGTGCAGCTGTTCAAAATTTACAAGTGGCAAAATTTTGACTACATTTTATTTATTATTTTGGTGTTGTGTGCGCGAACTGTTTTGTATTGTTTTTTTCTTACACATACGTAATTTTTTTTTGTGAAAGCAAGTTTATTGTCAAATACCATATATAGGCGATAATTTTCACGCGCTCTCAAAATATGACTGTTTACTTGAAATTTATAGAATAAAATAGGTTGATGATATAAAAAATAAGCTAGAAATCTCTTTATGTATGACGTGTAATTTGATAATAAGCCGTTTATTTGTAAATAATTGGAATCCTTTTCAAATATATTTGTTATTTTCGTTGACTAAACAAAACTAAATTGTTAATATTATGATAATATAAAGGCTAGAACCTGATAAATGGCGGACACCAAATGCGCACCGCATTAACCTCAATTAATGCTATGGGCTGAATAAGAGTTCACTTGTGGTACATAAATCAGCGTCAGATCCATTTACAGCTTAATAGTGGGTAACATTTACGCAAATATTGTACCCAATGAACTGCTAAACTTTCTGCAGGTATTGGTTTTTAAGGATCTGTGGAAACAGCTGAAATCCTCACATTTTACAAAATTTAATGTCTGAATACAATTTTTTTTTTTAATTTTTAGCTGCAAACTTTCAGTAAAGAATAACATAATATTAGGCAAAAAAAAAACATACTTCGTCTAAGACGTATGGCTCAAAATGCTCTAAATAGCGTCAACTATCGCCCCTTAAGTCTTTGTATCCAGCTTCCAAACATCCTGTATAATAATTATGCATTCTACTAAATAGACAAAAAAAACATACTGCTTGCTTATTGATTAAGTTTTTTTTAGCCTTTTTCCAACTATGTTGTGGTCGGCTTTCAGTCTAACCGGATGCAGCTTAATACCAGTATATTACATGGGGCGACTGCCTATCAGACCTCCACAACCTGGGTATTACGATACCCCTTGGTAAGACTGGTTGTCAGACTTTCGGGCTTCTGACGGCCGTAACGACTGTTAAAGATCCACGATTGACAGCCGGGACCAACGGCTTAACGTGCTTTCCGAGGCACGGAGGAGTCTCGGTAAAGCTGACTTCCCACGATGCGTGATATTGCAGACGGACGCGGACCAGCCCGCACCGATGCACCATGGGAAGAGTAACGTACGTGGTTGCGCATACACATCCATCGCGATGCGCCCGATCCGCCGCGAGTCGGTAACTTCAAATGTGCGGTGCGAGCTACTCTTTCACTTTGCATTTTGGAACGACAAAATGGCTTCCAATCGCAAGACCCACACGGACTTACACACACCGTTGGAAGAGCCTTGTGTGCGATGCGTGGCTGTCCGTGCCCATCGGCCGTGCGTGATAATCCGCAGAATCACGCACCATGGGAAGCCAGCTTAAGTAAAGATGGTCAACCATCCACGGACTAACTCCGGCAAGCCCCAATGTCCTTTCTTTGGTATTGTTCGTCGAATCGTTGAGCTCCTTAAGTTCTGAGTTGAGCTGCGCGATTACTGACAAATGCGTGCACTGACTGGACAGGTCCTCTCAATCTGTGTGGTTCTTTCCTCAAAAGACCATTTCAGACACCAATCTACATGGTCTTCACATGAAGTGACCAAGATTATGTCTGGACTTTATAAGAGACTGTGACCTCTGAGTTTGTTTCGGCCTTTCTTCTCAGAGTAGTCAGTTAGGAAACGCCGACCTCATCTAGTTTAAAAAAAAAAAAAAATTGACTTGTAAAAGTGTTTGTACAAACCTACTTACAGAAATAAAAATCATTTATCATTTATCATTTATCATTTAAGCGTAGCTTAACCTGATCGACCCGTGTGGCTGTTATTACTTAGCCACGAGCGATAATAAATAAAAGTACAAAATAATCAGTAACTCTGTTTTTTATTTCCTTAACAGTATGTATTTATGGAATGAAGTAGTGATACTCTCTATAACGTATATATGTCTACACATTCATGTTCAGTGTCATTACTGCACCTGGATACGGAACCATTATCTTCTAATATTAGCTGTATACTTGCAGAGCTTTCTCCATCTACACCAACATTTTCGGATACAGAAGGATTCAAGAGGGTCCAAGAGTGAATGGAATTTTAGAACGGGAGGGCCCGTTCTAAAATTCCATTCACTCTTGGACCGTTGTTCACAAAACTTGTAATTTGTTCAGGGTTCCCTGCGTCGTCTGTATTGCTGTTTAGAATTCTCAAGAATTCTGCATTCATTTTTCGACGTATTCCACCAGTTCTTCGTTTAGATTTCCACATTTCTAAATAAAATACCATAATATCGCAACGATTTATGGTACGGTAAACTGGGGTTACTTTGATACTACGGGGTTACTTTGTTAACGTTTTTCGACATATGAAAAAACTTATTTTAATAATATCTACAAAGCATCATACATCTATTTAAGATAGTTTCTTTTTGGCGTTGTAGATTATATGTTATAAAAATAAGTTTTAATATGTCAAAAGTTGTTATCAAAGTAACCCCGTGGTATCAAAGTAACCCCAGTTTACGGTAACATAAATTTGTGAAGAAACAATAAATATTTCAATGATGGCACCTGAATCGTTTATTTTACACAATTTTAAATAAAAAAATACCACAATATTGCAAAGACGCGATACTCGTAATACGTACGGGGCACTATGATAGCTTATTTAACAGCACATAGTAGATTAATTGCTCATGTTAGTACAAGTATTCAGCTTGAACCAGGATCAAAGGTAACATGTGATCTAATTTCTCGTATATAATTAATAATGTAATAATCTACCAGAGCGGTGGTATGGCCGGTCCGCGCGCAATTTTATGCTAGTTTTAAGGAAACTGCGTTTTTTTGTATCGAGCCAAATTGTGTCAATCGTGTTTTGGCCCTCATTTATATCTTCTATCTAATTCTATACTAATAATAAAGTTGAAGAGTTTGTTTGTTTGTTTATTTGTATGTTTGATCGCGCTAATCTCTGGAATTTTTCAAATCCAGTAGTAGGGATTTGAAAAATTATTTTTGCATGTGATAGCCCAATGCTTGAAGAAGGCTATAGGTTACATCACGCTAGGTCCCTTAGGAGCCGAGCAAAAAGGAAAACAAGTCAGGAAGTACGCTCAGCAAAAACGAAGTAATAGTGGGGGCAGGCGATGCGATGCGACGCGGTGTGTTGGGGGAACAAGAAATTTCACGCGGACGAAGTCGCAGGCAGAAGCTTGTATGTTATATTAAAAAAATCTTAAATTATCATATCATGAAAAAAAAAATAAGGCTAATTTTGTAGTTTTTGAGGACAAAAATTCATTTTGCATACGCTTTTAAAGTACCTACGAACGCGCATGAAAATTACTACCAGTCAATTCCTACCGCAAGCCGCGTTAAAGGACTTCGTTCCAAAAATCTTAAACTAATTAATTCATTGACAGTCAACGCACACCCTTAGCCGCTGCGATTGCATGAAACTTTGCACAAGAGTGCCTTTTATAACGAAAATGATAGGGGATGACAGGGGATGAAAGTTTGTATGGAAATTCACTTTTGCTGGTGGGCACATCGGGCATACGGCGTGTGGTCCTTATAAAGGTCTATTCTTGTATTGGTCGTCGTTCCGTCAAACAGAGTTCATTTATATCAAATCATAACATCTTACGTAGTTCATTGGTTGTTTCCTTGGGCCTGCTTAGTTCTGTTTCGTGTTCAAAAATTTCCTAACAACTTTGCTCTTTCATTCCTCTGGCAGCATCACCATCGTCATATCTCCTCCCCTTTTCCCAATTTATTGTCTCATTTTTCCATACTTCTCTAGTAGTCGTCATTTCGGTAGTCACTCCCTATCTAGCCATATTATCTTTCACACAGTCCTCTTGCACCACAATAAGAAATATTTCTAATACGTCTTGTAGCCACCACGTGAAGACAATGTCGTAACATAAACTTCTAGTGATAAAAAAGTGATGAAACTGGAGCCAGCCACGTGCTCCCAACGAAGAGGTCAACATATAATAAACGTAGTTTCGTAATAACTGATTAAGAGAGTCTGTTATGCATATTAGGATAATATAAATAAATGACACGTGATTCCGAAGATTCTAGTACTTAAGAGGTAGTTGGCTTACGAGTTGCAGGTCGTGGGTTCGAACCCAGGCAGGTGCTTTATTTTGTGTAAATATTTTCATCACCATTGTTCTCAAAACGGTGAAGGAAAACATCATGAAGAAACCGGTATGTCCTAGAACCAATAAATTGAAGACATCTGACATCTACCAACTCGTACTAGGCCCGGAACATTCAATAAAGACCATTTCTTGGAACTATAATATTTATCAAAATCGAAATTAATTTCTATTCAAAACTGTTTCAAATATTGTAGAACACAGGCTTAAAAGGACATGTTGTCACCGATTCCAAGAAGAGCAGGAAGAGTTGATGGCAATAGCTATCAACTCTTCCTGCTCTTATGGATTGTTGCTATTGTGCTATTTGATTGCTATCAACCATTTTATTGATCTGCCTGTTTTCTTGCATTACATTAATACTTATTATTCCTTTACCTCGCCTCGTAAATCCAGTAGCCACAAGCGCTAGTGCTGAGCACAAGGTCCTGGGTTTAATTCCCAGATGGGACAAAGTGTTATGTGCGTTTTTATAAGTAATTTCTCAGTAGCAGTCCACAATCTGGATTCGTGCCCGGTTGTTGGCAATAGGCTCGCCCCCGTATTGCATGAGACTTGAAACATAACTGACGAAAATATGGATGTACTATTACCTCTGCATAACCCTTCGGGGAGTACACGTGTGATGTTATGTTCATTACATGATCCTCATTCCTTTGTATCTTACCAACAATTAGCTACTCAGCCTTTCTGTCACCAGTACTTCTTCTTCTCTTTTGTTGTCATGAGCCTTACGTCTTAGCCTTTAGTTCATGCTATCGTCAAAAGATAAGCTAATCACTAAGATTGCTAGCGAGTCTGTCTATCTAGAGTACGCTAGGTGGCTCTCTAATGTACCCTAATCTACATTCTATCTCTTGTTAAGTTCCACAGACTACCTGCAGTATTATCTCTCTTGCGATAAATTCATCCAAGCTATAAGATCTCCCATTGTATCACCTACATTTATATCTGTAATTAATATGGAGTGGAATGGATCTTTCACCCGCCCTCAAAATGATGGACAAATGAAATTAAGTGAACATGTGAACGTTCAATTGTATGTAATGTTATCGGTGTCGTGTGAACGTGGAATTAAACAAAAAACCGGCCAAGTGCGTGTTGGACTACACATAATGAAGGGTTCCGTACTTGGGATGAATTTATTCCAAGAACAAACTTAACATTCTAGTTGAAAAACATGTTCACATTTGCAGTTGGAATGTATGGAACAATCCAACTGCAAATGTAAGTTTGTACACACAATATTGAGAGACTTCTTATAAATTTTCTTGTAATCTATAAATATATGACTATTTTCAGTATTTTTCTCAAAATTTTAGGCTCAGTAGTTTCGGAGATAAGGAGGAATGATAAATTTTCGTAAATTTTCTTAAATAACTTTACAACAATTTCTTTTAAAATTATAAAACTTATATACTCGAGACCTTCACCGTAAGCCCTTTCATTTGATATGTAACACTGTACAGTACGCATTTTTTTTCTTATTTCGCCCCCAAAAGTGATCCCTTATCGGGTCACTCGTGTGTCTGTGTGTCACACCGAATTTGCTCCGAATCTAATGAACCGATTAAGTTGAAATTTGGTACTCATATGAATTTCTGTGACCCAAACACGGCCGTGTAACGTAAATATATGAATTTTGAATATGGGGTCAATATTTGGGGGCAAATAAGAAAATTAAAATAAAGTTTTGCAAACTGTACCGTGTGGCATATCAAATGAAAGGGCTTACTGTGAGGGTTTTAAATATATATATTTTATAATTTTAAAATATATTTTTTTAAAGTTATTTAAGGAAATAGACGGAAATTGACCATTCCAAATTTTATCCCAAACTACTAAGATTAAAATAAAATAAAAAAAAAACATAGAAAATAGTTCTATACCTATAAATTACAGGAAAACTTATAAGAAGCCTATGATCTTAACATAACATAGTAAATCTCTCTATATTGTGCGTACAAACTTACATTTGCATTTGGAAGTTTGTTCTTGGGATAAATTCATCCCAACTACGGAACCGTCAAGTCCGACACGCACTTGGCCGGTTTTTTTTTTAATGTAGACACCTATTTTCATCGATATTTTCGTCAATTGTGGACCGATATTGAAATTATTTTTGCACTTATCCCATATATATTTTATTAACTTTGCTTGGGTAGTTTTTGAAATAACTTCGATAATACGTATTTAATCACTTTCTTGATGATATTCAACTTCACATATCTTGATAATAATAATAATAATAATAATATATACACCGTGTAATTGACAGGTTGGCAAAAACGAAAAGTATGAATTCAGACTGGTATTGTTAACATTTTGATAGTGAAATATTTTCCCGGAAATGATAGGTGAACGTTTTTCAAGAGAGTTTTTTTTTAGAGCTAACAGCTGATTCCGCGCGGTATGTATGAATTTTCCTTTTAAATCATTATTATTTACATTGCCGAGTTTAAGTTTTTTGCTTTTTTTCACTAAAATTATGTTTTTAGGGCTGGATTTTGTTGTAACAAATGAATAGAACACAAATCTAGTTGAAAAAACGGTCGGAAAATTTGACAATTTTCCTGAAGAAAATTCCAACGTTTTTCAGTCATAAATCATGGTCTGAAGCTACTGTTTAAGTTTTTGCCAACCTGTCAATTACACGGTGTATATATTTTTTAAAGTAGTGTATTCTTTATTTTAAACAGAAACTAGATTATATGTACAAGTATATAAAAATCATAAAAATAAAAAGGTGACAAGCTCATAGGGCATCAAAAAATTCGACCGCATCGCTGTCAATGGAAAAAGTGCCCAAAAGACTGGCAGCACTGCCACGTTGGATAGCAATGCAGATTCTTTGGGCTAAAAATAGGCCAGCCCTCTGGTCCCGTGAAGAGTCGACCAACCGCTTGGCGATGTCCCGAAATACTCGATGAGCACTCGGACCCCAAGGCCCTAGAGTTTCAACCCCAATAATAATATTGTTTATTCATCATAACAGCATTGTAGTACATGACAATTTACAGGGTGACAAATTAGTGTATTAAAACTACAAAAGAAATGGTGGTGAGGTGCTGCATTCCCAGCTAGGTTATAGAATAACCTGTATAAGGGAGTACAGTGCTAGTCTCCATTGGGTAAATATTATAATTAAATTGTACACAGTATGTGGCTTACGAGCAACACTAGTCTTCTACTACAATTTTATAATTATTGGTGCCATAGTGTAACTAAAGGCAATACAAGAGGAATAATAAAAAGATAAGTAATAAAAACATTTGCTGAAAGGCAAGTGAGTGTGGTTGTGTGGGTTAGTGTGCGTGTGAGTGTTTTTATGTGTGTGTGATCTTGATGATGTTATAATTCTTCCTGTTACTGTTGGTTTACATAACAAGTGCTGGTATACGAATTGGTGTGGGGTAGGTAACATAAATGCCTAATTAATTTAGCTAACATAGTGCAAAGGTTTCATTGCTGTTTACCTACGTAATGCAAATTCTGTTGCGAAAAAAAATGCGATTTTAAAATAAAGAAATAGAATTATCAAAATTAGGTGACATGAGAGAATAGGCTGAATTTTTTTACCATTCGTTCCTCTCGGTGAGAGAGAGTCGGCCATGATCCATCACGCAGGCCCAGTGCGGGTTGGTAGATGTCACATGTCTTCGAGTTTTTGGTTCTAGGACATGCCGGTTTCCTCACGAAGTTTCCATCACCGTTTTGAGAGCAGTGGTGATGAAATAATTAACACAAAGTAAAACGCCTGTCTGGGTTCGAACCTACGACCTACAACTCGTAAGTCGCGGCCGTTACCACTGAGCGACCACTATTATATTAAAATATTTACATACATACTATATTAGATTAGGTATAATTATATTATCATTCACGTTGTTGATATTAGCGCGCGGCAGTACACATTAAATCACGTTATCAAAAAATGTTGAACATTTCAGGTTTTTGGGTACAAAGGTATATTTTTTTGCTTCTTTAAAGATTTCTCTCTCTTGACAACTGTATCTCATAATATATTATATATATTTATATAGTTAGGCTACAGCCGTCATGTTATTTGAGTAGGTATGGAATTAAACCAAGCATGTCCTAAATTCCAAAGCGGTTTGTTTATTCAATTTCGCAAGTATGGTTTAGTGTTGTGAATTGTGACCACGCTAGGCTAAGTGACCGAGCGAGCGAAGCGTCTCTGCTTCAAGTCTGGCAAAATTTGCTATCGTCTATGAGTTTGTTGCTACTCCTCTACAGGTCGTATTCTACAACCGATCCGATACGATAATACGATATAGATCTTTTTGTATCGGATCGGTTGTAGAATACGACCTGTGTGAAAAATGTTTTGAATTTTCTTAAAAAAAGCGAAGAAACTTTTTCCCCAACCTATTATGTTGTGCTCCACAATATTGTTCAGGATAAAGGATTTAAACAGAATAAATATATATATATATATATATATATGAATTTACAAGAACAAACTTAACATTATAGTTGAAAAAACATGTTCTCCCATACATTCCAACTGCACATGTAATTTTGTTTGCACAATATTGACAGATTTACCATGTTTTTTTAAGACCATAGACTTCTTATCAGTTTTCTTGTAATTTATAGGTGTAGAACTATTTTGTATACTTTTTTAATTTTTAATCTCAGTAGTTTCGGAAATAAGAGGGGGCGGGAGGGGGGGGGGGGGCGGTTGGTTAATTTCCGTCTATTTCCTTATATAACTTTAAAACAATTTAATTTAAAATTATAAAAATATATACATTTAAAACCCTCACAGTAAGCCCTTTCAATAGAATGTCACACGGTACAGTTTGCAGATTTTTTTTTCTTATTTGTCTCCCCAAATTGACCCCATATTCAAAATTCATTATTTACGTTACACGTACGTGTTTGGGTCACAGAAATTCATACGTGTACAAAATTTCAACTTAATCGGTCCATTAGATTCGGAGCAAATTGGCTGTGACAGACGGACAGACAGACAGACACACGAGTGATCCTATAAGGGTTCCGTTTTTTCCTTTTGAGGTACGGAACCCTATAAAGGGAAGGGAAGAATCATAGGGCATCAAAAATTCGTCCGCATCGCTGTCAACAGGAAAAATGCCCAAAAGGCTGGCAGCATTACCATTTGCCACGTTGAATGGCAATGCTGATTCTTTGTCCAAAAAACTGTCCAGCCCTCTGGTCACGGGAAGAGTCGATCAACCGCTTGGCGATGTCTCGAAATACTAAGTGGGCACTCGGACCCCATCACCCCAGTGTTTAAACCCCAACGGCTCAAATATATAGTGCTCATTGTTGCTGTTTTACGAGCTAATTTCATTTGACCATTATTGCTCTTTTTGAACTCTATTCGCATGTTTTATTACCCTTCACTGGAATTACCAGATTCTATGGTAATAATATCTTATGGTGATAATATCTTGTGACTATGTCTAATTTTTGTAGTATCTTTATGGAACTGTGAACTTCCACATTATATAATTTATTTTCCACAAGATTAGTTGAATCAAAAATTTACTGCCTGTGTTTACAATTAAAACCCATGATGAATCAACAGAAATGAGAAATCTCGTGAATAAAGCTGTGTAGGTAAATACCTAGTGTTATATTTTCTCAGAAATAACAGTCTAATATCCGTAAAGTACTTGCTGCTGAGTAATTTCTTAAATACATCTTTACTTGAGGACAAAAGTCTTCATTATAAAATCTTATTCCATAGCCGAGTTCTCAATTCTTAAGTTAGTAAAATGGTGACTATTAATTGGCTAACACCCGTATTTATAAACAAGCAATTACATGCTGCTAAATAATTTCTTAGTGAAGACATTACTTGAGGATATATTCTTCATTATAAAATTTTATTCTATAGTCGAGTAATGTACGTTACTTACTTGAGTAAATGCTTGAGTAAGAATTAAGGTTCTATTACAAAATTAAATACAAAATGGTCGAGTTCTCAATTCTTAAGAAAAGAAAATGGTGACTATTACTTGGCTAAGAATTCCTTTGACAGTTCTAACTTCAAGCAAATACTAAACTATAAAATGAAAATCGTTACTTAAGTTATCACTTTTACTTGTTTATAATTACGGGTGTAAGAATTCTAACCTTTGACAGCTCTAAATACTAAACTACAGAATAAAAATCGTTACTTGAGCTTTTACTAAAATAATGACTTTTACTTGTTTATAAATACGGGTGTAAGTACGAAAAGGTTTACGAACTCGCATCTCTAATTCTCGATACCTAATTATTAAGTTAAAGATCGTCGAATTTAAAAATGCACACCTCTCTCACTAGTCCAGTAACCTTGTCGTTTGAAAGGAAAGGTACCTTGTATTAAATCCGGTAGTTCACATTTTTACTGACTTGTTTCTGATGTTGGCCCAATGAATAATCTAAATTTGAGACCTCGACCGCCGATCGCAACCTTGTCAAAATAAATAAAAAAACCGCGAAATTTTCACCTTTATTTCAGTTTTTGGCGATTTTAAGCCTGAAGAAATAGTTTTTCGAATACCTATGCAGTACTTTTTTAAAGTAGACTGAATTTGCTACAATATGAGACTAGAACTGTCTCCGTAGACCCAACATTTTTCGAGATAAAGGCTTCTATAATGTATCGAATGTTTTAGACGTCACTTGAGCAACATTAGCGGGCTCTTACCTGGAACTACACAAGTTAGACCTCCGGGCAATGTAGATCAAATTACCTCCGACCGAGTGTGCAAGTACTCCAAGCAGAGCAGGATGCTGATAGGCTCATTATCACTACAGCTGTAACTGTTGCATCTATCTATGATGTATTGGTAGTCGTTGGTGAGGACATTGACTTGCTGATCATCGTCACTGCGATCTCAATCCAATGTGATTTTTTTTTTTCAATAAATGTGTAAGAGGCAAAATCAAATATCGTGTATCCCAGCATCGCCTTGAAACCAGAGCTTTTCGTTTGATCCATTCTTTTAGTGGTTGTTACTTGACATCCTGCTTCTTTGGCTTAAGGAAAAAGCAAATGATGTCCATGGTCGAAAAATTCCGACGATGAAAAGGAAGCTGCGATTTTTCTCGACACCAACTCTACAACAGGCAATCCCAACACCTACAACCACTATTCGCGAGGGCTGCAACGAAAACCAGCTTCAATCTGTCCAGGTTACCTCCTACACAAGACGCTGCTCGATTTCACTCTTTGCGGAATACCATCAAGTACCAATTGTTTTCTTGTATTCACTTCATGAATACACAATAGCTTCTAATTCATCATTTTCTATTCAACTACTCATGCACAATCTTTTTACAGTTGAGAGTCACGCTGAACCCTCTCTCCTGAGGGTGTAATATCCACGACAAAATATTGCGAACTTCGAAAAAATATAAAATTTTTAAAAGACTTTATCTCAGAAACTTTTGGGTCTACAAAGACAGTTCTAGTCTCATATTGTAGCAAATTCTAAAGATTAGCTCTTTAGGCTCAAAATTGCAAAAAAACTGAAATAAAGACGAAAATTTCGCGGTTTTTTAGATTTATGAGAAGGTTGCGATTTGCGATGGCCACTCGAGGTCTCAAACTTAGATTATTCATTGGGCCAAAGTCATACACAAGTCAGCAATAAATCAGAACTACCGGATTTGACGCAAGGTCTGAAGTTTAAGGCTACTGGAATATACTGCTTGTTGCATACACATTACAAATATAATAATAATATAATATCCTGGGACATTTTACACACGCCCAAACTAAGCAGAGCTCGTACTATGCAAACCAGATAACAATGTTAGAAATAACAATTTAAAATGTTTGTATATAAATTATAGTAAAGCGCGTGCAATTTCAAATTAGACGCTCTCGACTAGCTTTGGCCCGCGGGGAGGTCGGAAATTATCTCACGAGAACGTACTATACCAGCTCATGGTCCATGCGTTGTTTCATCCAAATTAGAGCAGCCGTTAAGGCGTGAAAAGGTAACAGATAGACAGACAGACAGATGTGTAGTAGTATGGATTACCGATTACGTGTCCAAAAACGTGGCATGTGGTAGTGGCAATATTGAGAATATTAGGGTTTCGTACCAAAATGGTAAAAAGGAACCCTTATGGTGCGACTCAGTCTGTCTGTGTGTCTGTCATAGCTAGATATCTCAAGAACTGCTAATCCTATCAACTTGAATTTTGGAATAGTTTTAGATGACGTTTGCCCAACTATTTTGCGAATAAGAAAGAAATAAAAATATATATATTTTTATTGCAATAGGGGCTGGAAGGGGGTCTAAAAATTCGAAGTGGGGCTACTAGGGCACGAGGAGTATCATATGAAAGAGCGCTGTTTGCACATTCTCAAACAATTTTTCTTTTTTAGGGTTCCGTACCTCAAAAGGAAAAAACGGAACCGTTGGCCGTTTTTTTTTTAATTTATCTACTGATTTGATTACACGCTTTCCAAAGCTGGAAAAATGTGGCGAGAAAACTGAGGGGCAGAGAACTACAAGGAAATAATGTATTATGGATGGTTTGCGATTACGAATGATAAATAATTATGATTGGGAAGGAAAATAAATCTGAGATGAAGGTCTGTAGGAAGAAAAAGAAATGCTTAAGAAATGCTCAAGTTGTAATGATAAAGAAATGCTGTTTTAATCAGCCTCTACCTTTATTTATTTGGTATCAGTCAGATACCAAATAAATGAAGGTAGAGGCTGATTAAAACCTATAAGAAAAATATCATGGAAACTTCAATGATTTCAAAACCCTAAGACGTCTTATGTGGACGTGTACCTATCTATACAAATAAATAAAATTGAAGTATCTATTTGTAATGTCAAAATAACTGATTTATAATAAATGCATATATGGTACTTAAAACAAAAACAACAAAAAAAAAAACAATTTTTAGAATTTTTGTCTGTCTGTTTGTTCCGGCTAATCTCCGAAACAGTTAGACCGATTTTGGCGGGACTTTCACTGGAAGATAGCTGATGTTATATGGAGTGCCTAAATTAGGCTACTTTTATTTTGGAAATTTTTCGGTTTCCGCGCAAAAAAATAAAATATCCGATTTAATTAGGGAAGTATTGCAATTCGTGCGGGCGAAGCCGAGGGCAACATCTAGTTGTAAATAAATGAAATACGTTAGTTTCATCAGGCTTTTGCTATTATGTAAAAAAATAAAATACCCACAATGGTGGAAAAATATTGTAAATACTATGAATTTACGGCGTTTTAGAAGAGGAAAATAAAACCAAGAAAACCGCAAGAAATGAAATGGTCTACGTGACGAAGTAAACGAATTTAATCTGATGTCTACTTCTGGGATTTACTTAGGTTTCGGGATCTTACTGCAGTCTGCGTGTCTTAATCGTCACTAGCGCCGCCGCTCCTGCTGCTCTCTGGTGCAATGTACTGATGTGGTGACATGTCTAAACATCGAGGTTACTATGATATATAAAACTCATGAGCATTGGCAGAAATATCCCAGCGCTGATTTGCTGGATTCATTTTCTCCTCTACTGATTGTTATTTCTCCTCTACAGTCGCTTACTCCAAATGAAGTCAGTGCTGGCGCCGAGCACTGACTTATACAGTCAGTAGTCATAAAAATCCAAATCAATTTACATGAAGACAGTATCTCTGCGCTGTCAGCGCTGACTTGTTTCAAGTTAGGAGTCAGTTACTGACCCTGTATAAATCAGCCTTAATCAAAAAGCGTTATGTCGTCAGTTTCAAGTGTCAAAAGTTTTTTTTTTACAGTTTTATACAGTTACAGTATAGTTTATAGCCAGCTAAAAGATGGATCTGTATTAAAAAAAAAAAAAACCTTTTGACACTTGTGACTTGAGACCATACTAGATGGCTCTGTATTAAGTAATACATCATACACAGCGAAAGGAACCTCGTTTCAAACATGCGTCCCACGATACCTCCTGACTTTTTTTTTAAATTCGTGTTTTGGGCTTTTGTTTAGGCCACGAGAAAGTTTACACTAAAACTAGGCAATGTGCGTTTTTATAATTTCTAGCAGTGACGACTGGACGTCGCATCCACGTCCATAAAATTTATGGACATGTGTGCACGTTATAACGTTATCGCGGATGAAAATTTAAAAGCGTCTTATTTCTATACATTTTACTTCCCTGTGTTATCATGATACCGTGGACGTCCACGAAAACAAGTTATAAAAAACGCCCATGCAGCAATTTAGGAAAATTACTAAATTTTCATTACTGTGACCTCCACTATCTATTAAAATTATACATTGTGAATGATAAGGACCATATTTAGACTAACACCCGTATCGTATTTATAAACAAGCAATTACTTGCTGCTATAGTTTGACCAAGACCGCTATACCGCGCCGTAGGTATGTGTATGTGCGCGGCGAGACAGTGCAACGCTCACGGCATCCCACCGCTCACTCGCCAGCGCTGCACCTCGCCTCGCCGCGCATTCCTAAGGCGCGGTACAGCGGTCTTGGTCAAACTATAAGTAATTTCTTAGTGAAGTCATTACTTAAAGATAGATTTTTTCATTATAACATCGTATTCTATAGTCGAGTAATGTACTCGCGTAAATGCTTGAAAAACGTTCCATTGCAAAAGCAAACGCAAAAATGGAGTTCTCAATTCTTAGGTACCTAAAGAAAATGCTGACTATTACTTAGCTAAGAATTCTAACCTTAGACAGTTTTAACTTCCAGCAAATACTTAAACTATAGAATAAAAATCGTTACTTGAGTAATTACTTTTACTGAAGTAAGTAACTTTTACTTGTTTATAAATACGGGTGTTAATAAGTAGGTACAGACGCCAGCACATCAAGCTACTACAATCTGTCAGATTTCTTTAATAGATTTTCGACTTTATTGCTAAGGCATTAGGTTCAAGATTGATTGGGAAAATCTGACAGTTTCGGGTAGGTTGACCTGCTGGCGTCTGTACCTACATTGTCTTTAACGTAATCAGCCTATATTTTTTTCACAGCTGGGACACAGGCCTCCTCTCTGTGAGAGGGAGTGAGCCGTAATCCACCACGCAGACCCAGTGCGGGTCGATTTTTTTTTCCTCACGATGTTTTCCTAAATGTCTGAAACTAAAATATAAAGCAATTTTAATTATAATGCTTTGTAAATTGCTGTGCCCTTACATGGTTCATGTCGGGTGCTAGACCCCTTGAATTTAACATCTACTTACCACAATGAGTGCGATAAAATATTTGAGTTTAGCCTAGAAAATAACGTTATCAACACAAAGCTACACTCCAAGCTATAGTCACAAAACCACCTTCAAAGCGGACACAGCCTTCAAATGAATCATTTAACAGATATTTTTATCGCAGACAGACCAAAGGGTTTTTTGCGCCGTCCAGTGGTCATGCAGAAACGGTTGATAAGTTAAATAGATTATGTTTACAATACCGTAACAGAAGAGGCTATACAACTTCGGAATATTCTACAATTTTGATTATTAAAATTATGTTAGTGTGTCTATCAATATATCTATGATAAAATTTGCTCGCGCCGAGCCTGTAACTATTTAGTAATCTGTGCTATTGTGTCAACTAATTTGTATGGAGCTGTTCAAACTGGCGAATAATCACTATGTTAGTTAGTTTGACAGGCCAGTTGGAGTGGCTGGTTAAGATACCACCTGTCATGCCGCTGGTCGTGGGTTCGATTCCCATCCAGGACAAACATTTGTGTGCATGAACATGTCTGTTTGTTCTGAGTCTAAGTGTAATTATCTATATAAGTATGTATTTACAAAAAAAAAAGTAGTGTATGTAGTACCTATATCAGTTATCTAGTTTCCATAGTACAAGCTCTGCTTAGTTTGGGATCAGATGACCGTGTGTGAATAATGTCCCAGGATATTATATTATAAAATTAATTATTATTTATTATATATTGCTTTAACTTCTCAAGTGTCGATGATACACCATTGGATCTTAAGAAATAAGCTTTATATAATATGTATATGAACGTATCCTTGTCCATACTAATATCATAAATTCGAAAGTAACTCTGTCTGTCTGTCTAAACCACGCCTAAACCACGGAACGGATTTCGATAAAATTTGGCAAGGCTATAGATGGTATCATGAGGAAGGACATAGGTTACTTTTTGTCTCAAAAATAATCCTACAGGGGGTGATATAGGGGATGAAAGTTTGTTTGGGAAACCCGGCATTTCTTAGGTATATGATATTTCAAATTTATGCTTTTGGTAAAAAATAAAGAAATATGTGACTCAGCGTTTTTTGAAAAATCATCCCCTAAAGGGGTAAAATAGGGGTTGATTTTAAAATTATAAAATAATACTAAAAATGTTGTGTGCCTCTTTTTAAGAGATTTAAAGGATTGGAATTCATAATCATAATCGTAATCATCTTTTATTGCATAAATGAGACAACCGTACATAGTAACTTAAAAATAAACATAAACAAGATATACAGAATTCGCTTAAAGCTATTATGACAATACGCAGGTCAAAAGAGAATGTGACGTGGTATAATAATTTGGTTTGGTTGTCTAAAGACTGATTCGCTCTATCCCCTCGTACTAGTATAAAACTGTATCACGAGCGGATAGTCTTCCTCAACTCTAGAAACTACAGATTCACACAAGTTCCAGTTACACTACATATTAGTACAGTTTAACAATTAAATTACATGATTGTTGCATTGTTTGTATTGTTTTGTCTATGGGTATGTGTAGAGGTAAATGCGCCAATTATGGACTGGTTCTGTAATATGGACTACCCGCGTTTCTCAATGAACGTTATTAGTATAGAGCCGTTGGTCAGCGCACGCTAAACTTCACCCCTCCCGCTGCCCGCTAGTCGCTTGCAGGCCGGCAGAGAGCGCGCACGTATTCACGGGAGCAATTTTTCGTTATTATCAACGCGCGATGTAATTTCTTAGCTAACTTCGTAAGCTCATAATTTCAACAAATATTACACTTTGTGAAAGTGGATTAAACCAGGGGAAAGATAAGTTATTTTACAATAATCCTATTAAGTTGCCATATTCAATAGTTTTTATAATTTTCTGAATATTTGAAACCATGTGTAATCATATTTGAAACCATATGGTCCATATTTTGTACACTTTTTGCAAATTCACAATAATGACATATTTTAGAAAAAGTTGATTATTTCTAAGATGTTGATGTTTCTTAAGAATTTTATTAATCGTTTTTGATACCAAATAATTATCGAACTGTTCAAAATATATAAGGCTGATTATACTTTAAAATTCTGAGTTTTATTTGACAATTCCTTATGGTGGTCCATAATTGGCGCACTTACTATATATGTTTTATGTCTGTTTCTGAGTGTGTACAGTTATGAGTGCTTTGTTATTTATGTGCCTTGTTTATACTAATTTTGTCATAAGATTTTCAGTATTGTTGTAGTCTAGTGTTTTCAAATATTTGTTCATAGTTTTTTTGCATGTATGGCTATCAAGATTCCTTAATTCTAGATCTTTGCTTACTTTGTTATAGAGGCTAGGACCAAAATAATTGTGAAATTTTTGTGCAAAAGATGTTCTACATTTGGGTATGTCGTAAAGTATATCTAAGCGTCGCCTTTTTGCACAGTGCGGTTTTACTTTATGTTGCGCCATGATCTCTAGTTTAATGAATAATTGTCATACCGAGAGGACTCCCAGTTCCATGTAAAGAAGGTGTGTCGGATAAGTGTACTTTTTGCGAGCAATGACTTTAAGTACCATGCGTTGAGCTCTTTCGACAGACAACATGGTGGTTTTTGAAGTTCCTCCCCAGACATTCAAGCCGTATTTCAGTACAGACTGACATAGTGCTAAGTAGATTTTTATAAGTAACTTAATGTCACATCAATCAATCAATCGTTTATTTTGTAAAATATAGGTATGGTTAATGGTTGTATATTGTCTAAAACATGTGCACTATGTTTTGCCAATATATGGCGTACAAAATAATCATAATAATAATAATAATAATAACCTGGCACATTGTTCACACACGGTTATCTGATCTGATCATAGACAAGCAATTGCAATTTAAGGTGGCATGTCAATAGATTACAAAAAAAATTATATAATTTTAAGTATGTCAATTAGTAATAGGTCAATTAGGTATACAGGTCATTACAATTTTAGTTAAATAAACACATTCATACTTAATCAATAAATAAAATCATAAGCGTTTAATTAGCAAGTCGGAATCGTCATACCTCTGTTTATCAGTAGTAAACTCAGTGTACAAGGAATTTAAACAAAGACCTCTTAAAAGATCCCAGACACTCTATATTTCTAATAGCTGCTGGTATACTGTTATATATTTTTGGAGCCATACCTAACACACTTTTGCCGAAAAATGCTGTTTTATGAGAGGTAACATGAATAGTATTCTGATAACGGCGAGAGCGCACATACATTTCTAATAGTTTTATAAATATAAATTAACTTTCTTACGCGATTACTTAGTTTCATGACGTGTTCCTTCCAGTTTAAGTTTTGGTCTACTATCACACCGAGATATCTTATGGAATTAGTTCTGGTGATACATGTACTTGAATTATTGCAGTTGTGAGTTTGTTTAATTATTGAGTTGGGAGAAGGTTGAGTGCTGGAGTTAATTGTAAATGTAATAAATTTAGTTTTGTCCAGATTAAGTGTCAACAAATGATTGTCCAGCCATGAGGTAACTAAAGCAAAACCTTCATTTGCTGCTTCGGTTACATCTTTCCACGTGTTGGAGCTGAACAGTAATACTGTATCATCTGCAAATGTTATTATTTGACCATTTTGTAAAAGTAAATTGCAGAGGTCATTAATATATATTAAGAACAGCGTAGGACCCATAACACTGCCTTGAGGCACTCCGAAGGTAACATTTTCCTCATGGCTTATACTATTATCAATTTTTATAACCTGTTTTCGGTTTTTCAAGTAATCCTGGAAGAGATGTAGAGGTAGACCTACCACGAATTCCTAAGGTCTCGAGTTTGTTCAGGAGGATGGGTATGGAGACGGTGTCGAAGGCCTTTGCTAGGTCAAGGAATATACCTAGAGACTTCTGTCCCCTATCCATGTTTTCGACTACATACGAAGTTAGCTTGTGAAGAGCATCAGCGGTTGATATTTTTTCTCTGAACCCAAACAGATTATCTGAGAGAAGTTTGTGAGTTTCAAGGTAGTGTTTTAGCCTCTTATTTATTAGTTTTTCTAGAATTATTGAAAAAATTGGAAGTAGAGAAATTGGTCTGTAATTCGACACCAAGGTTTTGTCTCCTGCTTTATATATAGGAACAGTGACAGACATTTTAAACGCATCTGGAAAAACACCTTTTGAAAAGTAAGCATTACATACGCGTACTAGTGGTGCAATAAGAGCATCGACTGCTCTCTTAATAAAAAACGTGGATATACCTCCCATCCCGAGGAATTCTTAGTTTTTAAGTTAGCAATCATTTCTTTAACTTCCAATTGGTCTGTTGGGAGTAGCATAAAAGAGTGTAGAGTTCCGCTATTCGGTTTTGGTTCAGACCGCTTGCTCAGATCTATCTCATTTGTGAGGGTCCTGGACAAGATGGTGTTTGCTAAATTACTACCGTCATGTACAAAGTAACTGGCATTTTTAGGTGGCTGTTTAGATTACACATTTCTTTCACCAATCCCCATTGTTTTTTTTTTATATTATAACTAGACTTAGCTAGTTCTGATTTAAAATATTTGTTTTTAAGGCTTTTTAATAGATTATTGCATGTATTTCGGTAGCGCTTGTAGGTTATGGTAAGGGTAGAATTTTCTGGGTCCTTTCTTAGTTTTTGGTGAAGTTGATCGCGATTCCTCATACATCTACATAGACCTGGTGGAATCCAAGGCTTAATGTTTATTTGTCGCCTAGGCTGCTTGACGGTGTGTGTGTGTTTCGAAAGGACGTATCTGATTGTATTCAAGAAGATGTTCGTCATTGCATTTGGGTCATCATTGGGAAACCGTTCTTCCCAGTTAATCTGTTTTAAGTCTTCAATAGCAGCATCGTAGTTGGTTTTTACATAAAAGGGATTTTTTTGGGTCTATTTTTCATTTTTAACCGACTTCCAAAAGGAGGAGGTTCTCAATTCTTCTGTATGTTTTTTTTTTTTTTTTTGTATGTTTGTTACGCGATTACTCAAAGATGGATGGACCGATTTAGAAAATTCTTTTTTTTGTTTGATAGGGTATACTTCCGAGGTGGTCCCGTACAAATTTTATTAACTTTGCTTGGGGAAGTTTTTGAGTTAGCTTCAATAATGCGTATATTTCCTACTTATTTTATGTGGATGATGTGATGGTGTTTTAATAACTTCCTATCACTGTTATTTACATGGCTATATCTACAATTATTGTGATCAATTATGTATTCGAATTAGTGTGGGGTAGGTTCCACAACTAAAAAGTGAAAAATAAAAACTTTTTAGCAAAAAATAAAACCGACTTTATTTTTTGCTAAAAAGTTTTTATTTTTTCAGAGGTAGAGATATCATAACACTTAAGTGGTCAGTTAGGGTTGAATTACAAACTATAGTCAAAGGTTTTAGTTTTGTTTTGACGAAGCAGTGATCAAGACAATTTGATTCTCTAGTCGGCAGAGTGTGCGTAGTAAGAAGGCCGTAGGACGCAAGCAGATCCAAGTATTCTGTATGTTTAGGGTTAAGTTGTTCTGGTATAATATTAATATTTAGGTCACCCATTAAAACTATGTTTTTATAATGTTTAATACTGGACAAGATTGTAGTCATAGTTCGCATCTTGAGGTAACATTTAGCCTTTATTTCATTAAAATCGACGTTTTTACCACGAAATTATTTCATCAAGTAACATTTGACCGAGAGGACGCTCGTTCAAAAGTTATTTGTTATTAGAGCGTGACTAGCATAATAAATTTTAACTAAACAAAGTACCCCCGCCGCCAGAATTTTTGAATTTATCGCGTTCAAACAGACAGACGTCTGTCTGTTTGAACGCGATAAACTCTAAAACTATCGAAAAAAATCCCATAGGCACTGTTTTCACCAATGGACGGTATGATTCATGAGGAAGGTTTCAGTGTTTAATTAATATATTAGGTTGGGGAAAAAGTCTTTTCGCATTATAGTACGTATGAACTTGTAATAAAATCTCTTTGGCTATACTATTTGTATCTGGCTGGTTTTGGTATCATTGAAAGTTTAAATTTTAAAGAACATAATTCCAAATTCAAATTAGGAAAATGTGTGATTTTCATTTGTTTTTCGTACCGTCAAGATGAGTGAATCTAATGAAGAAATTCGATACATTTTAAAATTTTACTACAAAAAAGGTAAAAATGCAACGCAAGCCGCGAAAAAAATGAAAAGTGGATCACGTATGACAAGAACGTGCGAAAAAGGTCGTGGTCAAAGTCCGGTCAGGCTTCACAGACTGTGGCGAAACCCGGGTTAACTCGCAACAAGGTGTGTGCTGTGTGTGCTTATTTTTATTATTATGAGCTGTTACCACCAGGCAGGACCATCGATTCTGAACTCTACTGCGAACAACTGATGAGATTAAAGCAAGAAGTTGAGAGAAAGCGGCCGGAATTAATCAACAGAAGGGGTGTGGTTTTTCATCATGATAACGCTAGACCTCACACATCTTTAGCCACTCAGCAAAAATTAAGAGAGTTTGGCTGGGAGGTGGTAATGCATCCGCCGTATAGTCCTGACCTTGCACCTTCAGATTTCCACCTGTTTCGGTCTCTTCAGAATTCTTTAGGCAGTGTCAGGTTAACATCACGAGAGGACTGCCAAAACCACTTGTCGCGGTATTTTGACCAGAAGTCCCAAAATTTCTATAGCAATGGGATCATGTCCCTACCTACAAGATGGCAAAAAGTTATCGAACAAAATGGTACCTAAATACTTTAGTTAAATGTAAATAAACTATATTAAAAAATGTTTTGAATTTTCTTAAAAAATGCGAAGAAACTTTTTCCCCAACCTATTATATATAAATATATTAATAATAAGATGTGTAAATTGGCTGAAATATGACGATGATTGTTGAAGATGTCGGAAAAAATCATGCCGTGTGGGGCAACGATATATCGTAGCGATATGAGATTGCACACTTACATCGGACGGCCCTATGTTCTCCACATGTACGTTCCCTTGTGATATTTTCCGACATCCACGGGTGAAGCCGCGGGCAAAAGCTAGTATATTATAATTCTTCTATACGTGTGTTTGTCACCTAACTCCTCCTAAACGGCGGGACCGATTTGGATGAAATGTTGTGTGTTTATTTCAATAGGTTCCTGGATGGTTGGCTGAAAACACAACTGGACCCGGTAGGTGGCGCTGCTAAGGCGGTACGAAGTTCACCGGGTCCGCTAGTATCATATGTGTAATTATACAGGGCTATTTTTAAATCATTAACTAAACTTTCACAGGGTGTTCTACCCATGAATATGAACAACTTTCACTATGGGACCAACTCTGAAATCACAAAAAAAAAATCTGCTGTTTCATACTTTTTGGTAGAGTAGGTATTGAACTTTTGTATGAAACAGCTGATTTTTTTTTTGTGATTTCAGAGCTGGTCCCATAGTGAAAGTTGTTCATATTCATGGGTAGAACACCCTGTTAAAGTTTAGTTAATGATTTAAAAATAGCCCTGTATATAAAAGTATAATACCATCATCCAATGGCGACCGCGGGTTTACAGTAGTTGTGAACCTATGTGGTTCGGTTAACATTCGAGCACATATTGACATGAACCTATGTGGTTGCTACATAAATATATAGCGGACACTTGAGGGGATCTCTGACCAAACTGAGGCGAAAATTGTGCCGATTGCTACAACTACTAGCTGTTCAAACTGGCGAATAGTTACGTGACTTTCTAAGGGCCGGTTTTATGATCCGTAGTTAACTCAATAAGAGGATCGTGAAGTGCCGATACGCGGCGCGATTTTTGGAGGCAATTACCTACATTTCATACAATTATATACATAAATATTGTTTAGGGCGATAACGTTTTCACTCCCCTAAACCTTTACGAAATGAGACAATTTTGATCTCATTACATTCAATACACTTTAACCTAGGTCTGTACGTTTTTCGTTTTTAGTAATTCAATTTAATTTAACTTTAAAAAATAAAAATGCTCGGGGATGTTTTTATGTCAAAAATATAGATATTTAGATGCTAATAACTTATATTGTATGCAATATTTCTTTATAATAAAAACGTACGGACCTAGTTTTTCATTATACCTACAATATTTCCAAAAAATATGAAAATTAGACTATGTTTACGGGGGGAAAAACGTTATCTCTTTCTGTATGAAAATTTACAGCTTGACAATCCTCTTAAGGTCCTTTAGCTTTCACCTACAGATTTCCGTTTCTATAATTTGTTACCACTTAATTTTTATACATTTTTTTTAGCTTAGGTTATCACTGTATTTGAGAATGTTGGTTCACCTGGGCAACTGTATAAGCCCAAAACTGTTATAATACCTACTGTTAATTGATATTTTGTATACAGAAGCTGTTGGTGTACCTTTATAAATAAATAAATAAATAGACGATGGAACCTTTGAACGTTGTCATAATGTATTTGTTGTCATAATTATTTTATATTATTTTTATTTTTGCATACTGAATGTTGACATTAATATTTACTTTGTAAGTATTATATTATTTTACTTTATTGTGAATGTGAAGACTATGTAGGTCATTGCTTTTTTTTTTTTTTTGTTTGTTTTATTTTTTCTCTCAGTTATTTTTAATCATGGTCTGGCAGTTTGAGTAATCTATGCGGCCTACCCCAATGTCCTTTCTTTGGTATTGTTCGTCGAATCGTTGAGCTCCTTAAGTTCTGAGTTGAGCTGCGCGATTACTGACAAATGCGTGCACTGACTGGACAGGTCCTCTCAATCTGTGTGGTTCTTTCCTCAAAAGACCATTTCAGACACCAATCTACATGGTCTTCACATGAAGTGACCAAGATTATGTCTGGACTTTATAAGAGACTGTGACCTCTGAGTTTGTTTCGGCCTTTCTTCTCAGAGTAGTCAGATAGGAAACGCCGACCTCATCTAGTTAAAAAAAAAAAAATATTGACTTGTAAAAGTGTTTGTACAAACCTACTTACAGAAATAAAAATCATTTATCATTTATCATTTATGTATCTGTATTTTTTGAATATTCTGTATACCTACTCGTACTTATTATGGGTTTTTGCTTGTGCTGAAGTTCCTTCGAGGCACTATCAATTCAAAAAAGATTAAAAAACGGTCAAGAGCGAGTCGGCCGCGCGCACCGAGGTTTCCGTACCATCATATATTAAAAAAAGTGTGCTATTTAGAGACACCGTTTTATTTTTCCTGTAATTTTTACATAAACTTCTATCACATAGAATAATTTCAGATTTGCTCTATGAAAACTTGGGCAGTTGGGCAAACGTCATCTAAACCTATTCCAAAATTCAAGTTGATAGCATTAGTAGTTCTTGAGATATCAAGCTGTGACTGGCAGACAGACAGACTGAGTCGCACCATAAGGGTTCCTTTTTACCATTTTGGTACGGAACCCTAAAAAGATTAAAAAATGCCACGTTTACAACATACCTGCCTACTGCCAACATTGTAAAAGTAGCAATTCTAGGAAAATAAGTTCTTTTTTCTATTGTGACCGCTGCAACCTCGAAATCGGATGTTGGGAGCCAAATGATAACAATATTAAATTATTTAGTTAAACCACAAACAAACTTTACATGCCATGGCGTCCCAATAAGATTTATCGACAAAAAACTATTGAGTCATAAGAATTCGTGAGATAATAAGTAACCATTTATAAAAGAGTATTTTGTTGTGTTAAGTGTGGACTGTAAAACGGGAAAAGGGTTCCGTAGACATTTATTTTCAGTGTTGTTTGCATTTTCCATTTTTAACACGTTTTATTAATCGTAGTCTAGTAGTGGTTACAACCGCTACTGCATGAGGTCCTAGGTTTGATTCCCAGGTCGGACAAAGTGTTGTTGGGTTTTTCCATCAGGAATTTATCAGTAGCAGCCCGGAGTCTGCGTTGATTTATTCCGTTCTAATACCAACAACTAAAAAAAAATAACACTGGTATATGTTTCAACTTATATTTATTTTCTATTCCCAACGAATACCACTCTTTAAATAATTAAAATTAATGTGCGATCGAATACTAACAACTTAAATTTGGTACAGTCAGCTTAGTCAAACCTAATCAAATTGTTTTCTAATATTTTTATGAACATAATGCTATCCAAATTCACTCAATTCCAATATTTCTACAAAGGTAAAAGTAAGAGTAGTTTAAGTGAATCATTTTTATCTGCGAGAAAGGGAAAATTAGATTTTTTTTTAGATTTACATAACTGATTTTTTTGTTTAATTAAAGGTCTTATAATTACATATACCTGACTGTACCTTATATCTTTAAACTTGTTTTGGTATTAGTTTAAACAAATGGTATCCGTTCGGAAGACAAAAAAATATGATTTGATGCAATAATACCACTGTATTAGTTGTTGCTATTAGAACAGAATAACTTTCTGCGTTTGTACCTAGTTGATGGCATTAGGTTCGTCCCCTATTACATGGAACTTAAACATAACAGGCGGAATGTGGGTGCACTATAGGCACAGATCTGCCTAATCCTTTGAGAAATAAAGGCGTGATGTTATGGTATGTTATACAGGATATTTTTTTAAGTAGTGCGCAAACTTTCACAGGTTATTCTACCCATGAATATGAATAACTTTCACTATGGGACCAAACCTGAAATCGCGAAAAAAAAATCAGCTGCTCCGTACATTTTGACGAATTATGCCAACATAAATGTACTGAACAGCTGTTTTTTTTTTTTTTTGCGATTTCAGGTTTGGTCCCATAGTGAAAGTTGTTCATATTCATGGGTAGAATAACCTGTGAAAGTTTGCGCACTACTTAAAAAATTATCCGTATAAGTGTAAAGTCTTGGCACAGGGGCGTAATGACCTAGTATTACTACTCCTGGGGGTTATGTGAATGCTGAACAATATATTTACTAGTACTTCTGGTACTTCCGCGAACAGTAGACCTCGCGAGCACAAACTTTATTGCAACAATTATTTATTATACCACTAAAGTTATTTAAAACGGACATTTACCATGTTTTTTTTTTTCATCAGATCTTCACCAAATTTTTATGAGACCTACTTAAAGGTACTACCTTTCAAATAAAAAAAAAAGTTCAAGAGCGAGTTCGACTCGCGCACCGAGTTCCGTACTATCATAAATAAAAAAGTGTGCTATTTAGATACATCGTTTTATTTTTCCTGTAATCTTTACATAAACTTCTATCACATAGAATAATTTCAGATTTTTCTCTATGCAAACTAAGGGGGGCAAACTAAGATAAGGGGGGCACGGTATTTTTTTTTTACATTTTTCATCAAAAGTCGAAAACTATTCGGCCTAAAAAAAGAGAAAAAATCTTCGATATGCAAACAGCGTTCTTTCATATGATACCCTACATGACCTAGTAGCCCAACTTCGAATTTTTAAGAACCCCTTGCAAACCGTTGCAAAAAAATATATTTCTTTTTATATATTTCTATTTGAAAAATAGTTGAGCAAACGTCATTTAAAACTATTCCAAAATTCATGTTGATAGCATTAGTCGTTCTTGAGATATCCAGCTGTGACAGACGGACATACAGACAGACAAAGTCTCACCATAAGGGTTCCCTAAAAATAACCATCGAAATCAGATCTCATAAGGCGGAGATATCCAGTAGCCTACTTTTTGCCCCTTTTTGGAGGAAGTATCCCTCCGATCAAAAATCCTCGACGACAAAAAGATCTATATCGTATCAGATCGGTTGTAGAATACGACCTGTAGAGGAGTAGCAACAAACTCATAGACGATAGCAAATTTTGCCAGACTTGAAGCAGAGACGCTTCGCTCGCTCGGTCACTTAGCCAAGCGTGATCACAATTCAGAACACTAAACCATACTTGCGAAATTGAATAAACCAACCACTTTGGAATTTAGGACATGCTTGGTTTAATTCCATACCTACTCAAATAAAGAAAGAAAAATATTTTATTTGGGACACGCAGAGGAAATACAAACAGTAAAAAAGAGCATAGGAAACTAACAAAATTAACATTAAAAAAATAAAACAAAATAAATACAAAATATAACAATTAAAAATACCTGTGCGAGGCCAAAAAGGCTCCTATCTCAGCATAAAGCTGCAATATTTAAATAAATACCGCAGCGCTGGTATTCTGATAGGGCCCAAATAACATGACGGTTGTATCCTAACTATATAAATATATATATTATAGGGTACCTTTAATCCCGAAAAAAGTATGTTCTCGAGGAAAACAACAATAACGTTCTTATTATAATAGATGGCGCCACCTGCCTTTCGAATCATGATTGAATTATGTTATTATAAAAACTTTAGTAGTGTTAAGAGTTTTTTATTTTTATTTTAAGTACCTAATACATTTTGTGAGTCTAGACTAGTCTAGAGTATCGATAGACCGGTTTTCATCCTCCTAACTATCCTAACTAATATTATAAACGTGAAATTGTGTTAGTTTGTTGATTATTACGCTTTCACGTTAATACGGCGGCTGAACGGATTTGGATGAAATTTGGCACTTGGGCAGACCATGACCTGGAGAAGGACATTCATTCTGGATCGCAGTCGAAGTCACGGACAATAGCTACTTTTTTTAGAACTAAATCGATTTCGGTTTTCTAATCGATTTCAGTAATCTCAAAACTACCTTTTGGAAGGGGCTACTAGAATTAATTCAATTTTGTTATAAATTTTGACATTCAAAACTGCCTTTTATGTGCCCAATTGAAATTAGTGATTTGATTTTGACTTTGAAGGGGGTGACTACTGAGATGACGGCTACGACTATGGAAGAAGAAGACACGCTGAGCCGACCGCAAATAAATAGGAGGAGGATGATGGTGATGAATTATTTCATGACTGGCATCACATCTCCACAAATTCGCAGAACTGTAGCCAGGCGCATCGAGAGGGCGAAGCTACAGGATGACCCACGCCACCCAATGCACAGAGGCTTAAATAATAATAATAATTGATTTATTCAAAAGACAGCTTGGATCAAATTTAAAAAAAAAAATACAATTCTATATGTAAGTAAAAAAATTACTTATTTGCTATGTTAGTACTTAAATTCTACTACTAACAGGGTTGTTTTTATAAGATCCCTCATTATGGGGCTTTCATCAGGCCCATCAGCAGTGGCTTTCAGGAGGGGCTTTTAGTAATCATTTGAAGAAGAGCCATGAGGGCTACTAACTATGAGGGAACTATGTAGAGGTGGGCTTGCAGTCTAAACGGAAGCAGCTGAATACCAATATTTTACTTGGAGTGACTACCTAGATCTAACCTTCACAACTCAGTTATTGGATAACACAATATCCCTTGGTAAGACTCCTAGTCCTCCTAGTACTCCTATCCCTTGGTAAGATCCTAGTCTACTGTTGAATTTGCCTTACAACGAAGTTGTTTATCTTAGGCCTAAATGTAAGCCTAGATATAATTTCTATAGAGCCAATTATCCGTCCATAATTAAGAACCTGAAAGGTGCTGATTGGCAAGTTAAGTTATCGGGCTGTGAAAATGTTGACTCAATGCTGCTAAAATTTTACAATATCATTTCTGATCTCATAGACGAATTTGTGCCGAAACAAAGTCTCAATAAATCAAAGTTTCCTTCATGGTTCCCTAGCTCATTCATCAAATTATTGCGCGAAAAGGAAAAAATCCGAAAAAAATTCAAAAAATATAGAAACCCCAAAGACGAAATTGAATACCACCTGCTCCGCTCGAGATGTCTTGCAATATACGATAAATGTTTCTCTGAATATAAAAACAAAACAGAAGCCAGTATCCCAAAAAACCCTAAAGTTTTCTGGAGCTTTATAAAACATAAAAGAGATGGAGACTCGTCGATACCTGGAAGTATGAATTTAAGGGATCAGGTCTTAAACACAGGCCCTGAAATAGCGAATCTTTTTGCGGAACATTTTGCCTCAATCTATTTGCCTAACACAACACCTCCGGCAGCCTCTACTACGCTCAATACTCAGTGTCACGTATCCCCACAACAAATATTATGCTCGTTAACTATAGAAGAGTTTGAAGTGCTTAAAGCGATTAAAAAAATCGACTCAGAGAATAAAAACGCCGCTATTACACTATTTAGCCACGAGCCCCTGCGGATCATCCTAACATGGTTTTTCCGTCGCACAAAACGATCCCTAAAACCAAAACATTGAGCTTGACCGACATTTTTTTTTGCAATATAGTTTTTTACAATCACTTTTTGCCCGTGTTATGTTTTCACGGCCGATTATATAATAGTCGGTCTGTTGACCCATTCAGGCATACAATCTAAGGCCATAGACTATTGTTCTTGAAATATTCTCAGAAAATAGTTATAAAATTATTTTCTTTGGCCATTTTGCTTCGTTCTTCTAAGTGTTTTAGTATTGAGATGATCATTGAGAAGTATAAGGTATGCTAGAATAAGTTAAGTAGGTAGATTTAAAATATAATTTAATAAAACTTTAGTTTTATGTAATTATGTAAATAATAATAATACTAGTATGTTGATGAGTCACTGCAAGCATTGATCAGCACGCTTTCTCAAGACTAGTTGGCGATTTCAGACTTTATCACTACATTTTATAAAACAAAGTCCCCCGCCGCGTCTGTCTGTCTGTATGTTGGCGATGATCTCAAAAACACGTACAGAACGGATTTAAATGCGTTTTGCATCCAGTGATTCAAGAGGAAGGTTTATTACGTAAAATGTCACATTGGCACTTGCCCTGATTTGAACTACAACCTCGTGCAAAAGAGGTGAAGCCATAACCCAATGGTTATGGAATGGTTAAGGGAGAATGGGGCCTAATGTGGGTCAGATACAGTGCGGAGTCAATACACCTACGAAAAGATGTTGGCAACCAGTTGCATTCCGATCATTATTACTTTCGTTATTTTTATTAAATTAAGGGCTGATTTTTCAGTCGTCAGTTAAGTTTTATCGGAGGAATAAATATGGCAGTTTTTGCAAAGAAAATAATCTTATGTCAAACCGCCATTTTTGTTCTACAGATAAAAGTTATCAGGTGATTGAAAACTCGGCCCGTATTTACGGTCCCTATTTATGAGCCTATTTATTACATTACACATTTTTTCAGGCACGATCTATCGTGTGTCCTGCCTAGAGTTTGAGAATACCTAGATTTACACCAAACGCTCAAATAAATAAGACCTCAAGAAACATTCTGCTTGCTGATTCGCTAATAAGCTATGGACTCCTTGTGTACGGGCGAACCTTTACTACATATCTAAGAGATATTAAAGACATACAAGTAAGACTAATAAAGTTTCTAGTTAGTAAAAATGTTAAAGATAAATGTAAGAAAGAGTATGATAAGTTATTTCCCATCTGTAAAATTTTACCTATAGACAAAAAAGTTGATTATTTGGTAGGTCTGGAATATTATTACAATGATGAATTTAAAGCTAATGTTAAAAACAAGTACAACACACGTAGGGTTAGAGAGAACAAATTGGTACAACCACAGATAATAAATTATTATGGTAAGAGAACATCTAAGTATTTGGTACCTAAAGTATTCAATAAAATAGATTTATTAAGAGAAAAAGTAAAAATCAGTAAAGGATCACTTAAGACCAAATTGAAAAGTATTATACAGGACAGTTAGCAGAAATAAATATATTGTATAAGATTAAACCGTATCTAACAGTGTAATTTATGTAAAAGTAGTAGGTATGTACGTAAGTTGGTTTATTGTTGTAAAAGAGCGCCTCTCGCCATCAAACGTAAAAGTTTGGCGAGTATAGAATTAAGTAACACCTTTGTATTATAATTACATGAAATAAAAATATATTAAAAAAAAAATTCCTCATAATCAGCCTAGAACGTTCCAATTCCCACTGCTAGGCTTCCTCTTGGTGAGAGGGAGTGGACAGTAATCTACCACGCCGGTCCAGTGCGGGTTGGTGATGTCACATGTCATCTAATCTTTGGTTCTAGCACATGCCGGTTTCCTCACGATGTTTTCCTTCACTATTTTGAGAGCAGTGGTTATGAAATTATTTACACAAACTAAAGCGCCTGCCTGGGTTCGAACCTACGAACTCAGTAAGTCGGGGCCTTTACCTCTGGGCTACCTGCTAACTGCTCTAAAACTTTCCTGCGTGTGATAAATTTACATAATACTCTCGCCTAATGTTAAAATAAATATATAATATAATATAATAATATTCCACAACTATCACACAACGCCGTCTAGCCTCAAGCTAAGCAGAGCTTGTGTTATGAGTACTAGACAACTGATAAACATACTTATATATTTCTAAATACATACATATATAGATAAATTACACCCAGACACAGAACAAATGATCATGCTCATCACACAAACATTTGTCCTGGGTGGGAATCGAACCCACGACCTCCGGCATAGCAGTCAGGGCCACTAACCACTAGACCAACAGGCCAGTCAACTAGTATTACTTGGAATATGCATAACTAGTATTATTTTAGGCCCAATGGCCATCACGACCTTTTCCAGAGCCATCATCATTCTCCTGCCCGTGTCATATTTTATTTGGGGTCAGCGCAACATGTCTTCTTCTTCCATACTTCTCTATTAGTCGCCATCTCGATAGTTGACCCCTTTCTAGCCACATCATCCTTCACACAGTCCATCTATTGTTTCTTTGGTCTTCCCCTACTCGTACAGCCCATGAAATTTAATTTAATTTTTAACCGACTTCAAAAAAAAACGGAGGTTATCAATTCGACACGTATGTTTGTAATATTATTAGGGTTCCGTACCATGGGCACGCCACAATTGCGGCGATAAGTCCCCTCTTTGAGGAGTGGTTAGAGAGGCGCCACGGCGTCCTCACCTTCCGCCTGACGCAGGTCCTCACCGGACACGGTTGTTTCGGGAGGTTCCTGTTTCGCATAAGGCGGGAGGAAACGCCCGGGTGTCACCATTGTGTGGATCGCCCAGAGGACACGGTGGAGCATACAGTGGAGGTCTGCCCGGCTTGGGCAGAGCACCGCCGTGTTCTCACGGAGGCGATCGGCGGCGGCGATCTCTCGCGTCCGAGCCTGGTCCAGGCCATGGTGCGGAGCGAGAGTGCATGGGAGGCCGTCACCTCCTTCTGCGAAGCGGTAATGCTTGCGAAGGAGGAGGCGGAACGCGTGAGGGAGAGGCAGCCTCACGCCCTCAGTCGCCGCAGGAGACGCCCTGGGCGGCGGGAATCGATAGCCGATTCCCAGCCACCGTAGGCGCGGGCTTGCGGACGGTGAGTAGTGGGTAGCTCGCCGTCCGGTGAGGACCAGGCCCGGGTCGACGGCGCGTTGTGTTCCACGCGCGCCTCAAAGAGATGTCAGCAAAAGATGGGGTCCAATAGGGCCGATGCCGCTGGGGTCGCGGGTTGTTTGAAAAAGATACCGTGGCCCTGGCATAGGCAACTGAAGGAACACGGGTGGGTTTTAGTCAGTAAAAGTCTGACACGCCCTTCTGCTCCACCCAGAGCGGGAGAAGTTATTTGATGATTTCCCATCCACAAAAAAAAAAAAAAAAAGGGTTCCGTACCAAAATGGTAAAAAGGAACCCTTATGGTGCGACTCAGTCTGTTTGTCGGTCAGTCACAGCTGGTTATCTCAATAAATACTAATGCTATCAACTTGAATTTTGGAATAGTTTTATTTGACGTTTGCCCAACTATTTTGCAAATAAGAAAGAAATAAAAACACAGATTTTTTTTGCAATAGGGACTGAAAGGGGGGGTCTTAAAAATTCGAAGTGGGGCTACTAGGACATGTGGGGTATCATACGAAAGAGCGCCGTTTGTAGATTCTCAAACATTATATATTTTTTTAGGCCGCATAGTTTTTGACTTTTGATAAAAAACGTAAAAAAAAATACTGTTCCCCCCATTATCTCCGAAGTTTGCATAGACAAAAATCTGAAATTATTCTTTGTGATAGAAGTTTATGTAAAGGTTACAGGAAAAATAAAACGATGTCTCTAAATAGCACATATATGTATATATATATATATATATATATAAGTTTTTAAACCGACATGGTCACTGACATTATCATTAGAACTTAAAACGGGATATTTACCATGTATATTAATTGATTTGAGTTTCCGATATTTCGGCACTGTTGCAAGTGCCATGATCACGGATAAACTGAAGTTATTGCGGGTGGTGGCACTTGCAACAGTGCCGAAATATCGGAAACTCAAATCAATTAATATACATGGTAAATATCCCGTTTTAAGTTCTAATGATAATATATATATGATGGTACAGAACCCTCGGTGCGCGAGTCCGACTCGCTCTTGACCGGTTTTTGGAACTGCAATATATTCACATATGATAATCTATTAGGGCTTCCAAACAAATATACAAAACTTTATAGATGTATGTATATTTATATGTTTGTATGTACGTATATATGTATATGTTTGTCCACGCATTTCTCCGAAACTATTAATCGGATCGTGACCATTTAATTTTCCCGATTTAAATGGTCCCGGACCTTTGGAAGGCGTACGAGGGGCCGAAGCCAACTCACAGAGGCCCCTTAGACCATTTTAAATGATGAGGAAGCACCAACCGACGATTATCCCTATACTCGTATACACTATGCAAGTGAACCCAAGGACAACCCCGGTTGGTGCAGGACTATTGCTGTACGTGGAAACAAAACATATTGGGCTATGGGTTTGGGTAGCTAAAGTGGATTGGGTAACTTAAACTATGGAAGAACTATGTCCCCTGCCTGACCAATGTTATATAATTATACACGGATAGAACGGAAGGGGGGTGACTTGCACACTCAATAATGGGCCCCCGGAAACGTGCGCTAGCACATAGTGACGTAGCCACAAGGGAGCAACACTTCCTGAGGTGCTTGAGGAGTGGAAAGGTATTCCACGGCTATCAGGACAATCCCGTAAGTACGGTCAAGATCTACCAGCACCTTACTGGAATACTTCCTTCCTCCGAGCATGTTTGCTCTTGCGAATCTCCACTCAATCCGGCCAATAAAGGCAAGAAAGAGGTGGGAGCTCTGTTCCTCGTCAGTGTTCACTCCAGCCGGCCAATAAAGGCAAGCCAGAGATGAGGACAAGATTTCTCCCGGGAGATAGGGTCCATGGGGTCGCTACTGCCCAACAGCTTGCCATATGCTGACGTGCGGGTTTCTGTATCTCTCTTGGTCTGGCTCCTCGTCCTAGACCCGTTCCAGCAAACTCTACCGGCACAGAGCTAAAGTTTGGAGCACGCAAGCCCCGCCACGACGTCAACGTAGACGACAGCGGTGGGGTTATAAAAAAAAATCAATCGCCGAATGTATGTACGCGCATCACGTCAGAAAGGTTGCACCTATTTGGCTAATTCTTTTTTGTTGTGTTTGTAATTGTCAGGACAAGGTTTGTATGAAAGAAAATGTTTGAAAAGATGCCGGGAAAATTGTAAAATTCGGGAAAACTGAAAGTGCACTTTCTGTGGGATTTTAGTATCAATTATTGAAATTTTGACAGGACAACGCAACGTTTGTCGGGTCAGCTGGTTACTTATAGAAAAGTACATTATATAATACACTACATCTTGCGCAGATAATACAATAGTATCTATTGTATCGCGTGATATAACGAGTTTGATCCGTGCTGTGACTTTTTCACTGACTTTTATTGTACCCAACAGCGTGGTTAGTTCAAGTTCAAAATAATGAAGGTTGTCGGCAACCTGTTCGGTTACATTACTTAATGTAACATTACGTAGATAAGTTTGTGTGTTGCGTATGCGCTCTTTTCAGCAACTCACCGACTATGTTCAGAAATAGTTCGTTCTGCTCAGGTGGTACAGTCGAGTTCACTAATATATTGGCAGTGACAATGTTTCAAAATATTATAGAGGAGCTTGTGGCTAAGTAATAACAGCCGCACGGGTCGATCCATAGGTTAAGCTACGCTTGCCGGGGTTGGTCCGTGGATGGGTGACCATCTTTACATATCGAGACTCCTCCGTGCCTCGGAAAGCACGTTAAGCCGTTGGTCCCGGCTGTCATTCGTGGATCTTTGACAGTCGTTACGGGTCGTCAGAAGCCCGAAAGTCTGACAACCAGTCTTACCAAGGGGTATCGTATTACACCCAGTAACTAGGTTGTGGAGGTCAGATAGGCAGTCGCTCCATGTAAAATACTGGTATTCAGCTGCATCCGGTTAGACTGGAAGCCGACCCCAACATAGTTGGGAAAAGGCTAGGCAGATTGAATGTTTCAAAATATTGTAAACGATAAAATGATCATATAGTTCTAAACAAACTTAGACATCAATAAAATGTTACCATACAAACTGTTCATAAGGGGATATTATTAATTGCACATCAAATAAACAATGACCTATCAATTTATTTCCATCATTTATATACTTTTTTACATCAAAAAAATACTGAGTGCACAGCAAACTAACCAGAGCGTACATACATAACACTCACACTCATAGCAAAATGACATGGTGACTAATATTAACTCCGAGGTAAGGTTTGGTTAGGTTACTTTAAACCCTTTACACATAAATAGGAGCTCCGTTCTAGGATGCATTGTCATGTCATTAGCGCATTAATAAAAAAGCTTTATTGCGGTGCGCCACGAATATAAATAGTTTCTTATTTAGTTATATTTTGAGTTGAGTATTTTGCTGTGCAATCAGTAATTTTGATTGGAATTCGGATTATTTTTGGATACAAAAAGTAATATTTTGATTTGCGTTTAAATACTACCCGTTCATAAGTATGTTACGGTAGTGCAGTCAAAAATATCCGACTACTCTTTGGAATATACGTAAATATCTAAATACTCAGATTTCAATATATTTGGTGCCACCTATGATTCGTAAATATCTATGTGCTTTGAATATTCAACTAAATGACCTTTATCATTAAATTTATTTTTGCTTGCCGGAGCAAGTACGTTACCGTAAGCTACCGTCACATGGGGCGTAAGGTGAAAAATTAATTCACTGTTCATTATTTTTCTGTTATACAATAGTTCTTGTAGTAACGAAACGGCTAAGCCACATATTTTGACTAAGGTGTAGAGTTTGTAAAGTTAGGGCTTGTAGAGTTAGGGCGTGTAGAGTTAGAAGCTTACATACCAAATTTCAGCTTTCTAGGACTCCAGGAAGTACCTAAGAGTTTTGATGATCATCAGTCAGTGACGAAGTTTTTTAGATATCAATAAAATCTAAAGTATAAGAGCTATGCAATTGAAACTGTATGTTTAATAAGTCCACTATTGACATCATATCCCGAGAATTTTGTTTATCTGGTATAATCCAAACCCAAGTTATGAGGGTTTCTTGGTGCGGGTTCCATGAGGTAGGTGGGTACTCAGGCAAACCAGTAATACGTAGGTTGTAGCACTAAATCACAGTGACGTTTATTCGGAAATTTACAGTAGTAGCAAGCAATTTGAAGGCTTGTACGATGAACGTGACAGTTACGATCGAATGATCTGCAATGCTATTCTGTAACCATCTTACCGTGAAAATTTAAGTGAAGTGAGCGTGGAGTTAGCTGACAATGTCATCCTACCTGACGCTAGGGATGGACCAAGCACATTTATACAATCGTTATCTAGATTTGAATAATATTTTTTTTATGTTATTCTAGTGATCCTTTTATATTTGTTAAAGCTAGTGCTTTGAAATAGATTTTCATTTTGACCTGACTATCAGCTTTAGCACCCTATAAAACCAAGAAAACGACACCCGTGATGAAACATATGATTTTTTTTTGCAGCCGCCATCTTGGATTTTCATTTAGACTTCACTATCGGCTTTAGCACCCTCTAAAACCATGAAAACGACACCCATGATGAATAATTTAAAATTTTCACAGCCGCCATCCTGGATTTGAATTTAAAAGGGGTAAAACATAACCACACATAACATAATATATAACTAAATAATTTTCAAAGAACATAACCGTGTTTGGAAATTATTATCAAATCTATTTAAGAAGGCAAAAAAGCGAAAATCTATTTAACAACTTTAAAAGAAGCGTACACAGTTAATTAGAATACCAATTATTGTAAATCACAGTAGAGTAACTAGATTAAGAGAACGTAATAAAAAGCTCACAATGGGAATTTTCCGCTGGCCAACTTTAAATGTTCAGATACCTAGTTTTTAAAAAGACCAAAAATTAAAAAGAGGCGCGTTATCTAAAAAAGGTTTTAATCGTTTGAAGCTCAAAAATTTGTTTGACGCGCATTTGAATATTTCCGGTAAAAAAAAACCTGAATATTATATTAAGGACGTAACGCGCACGCATGGCGTGTTCTTATCACTTCACCCGATTCTTTTAGCCATAGCAACCAACCGCACCGAAGTGATTCGGTTAGGTGAAGTGTGTAGGTGAGTGCGATGCGCAAGTGTCGTGATCATATCTCTTCACCCGAATCTGTAAGCGCGGCGTGATCTTATCATTTCACCCGATTCTCGTAGCCATAGCAACCAACCGCACCGAAGTGATTCGGTTAGGTGAAGTGTGTAGGTGAGTGCGATGCGCAAGTGTCGTGCTCATATCTCTTCACCTGAATCTGTAAGCGCGGCGTGATCTTATCATTTCACCCGATTCTCGTAGCCATAGCAACCAACCGCACCGAAGTGATTGGGTTAGGTGAAGTGTGTTGGTGAGTACGATGCGCAAGTGTCGTGATCATATCTCTTCACCCGAATCTGTAAGCGCGGCGTGATCTTATCATTTCACCCGATTCTCGTAGCCATAGCAACCACCCGCGCCGAAGTGAGTCAGCTAGGTGAAGTGAGGCGGTGAGCACAATGAATGAATGTCAGTTAAAGTGTTGAATTTTGTAATAATGATGATGATTTCGCACTTTTAGAACGAAAACGACACAAACTCAATTTTGGTTTTTTTTTATTGTCTCGTTTTCGTTCTAAAGGTGCGATTTGATAAATATTATTTTATTATTGACAACGACTGAGTAAGTTAAGTAAGTCATTAAATAAAAAGACGTGCGGCTAATGCGCACGTAATATTGTATTGTAGAGACTAACTAACACATCGTTTAGTTCCTACATAGTTTTTGTGGGGTTAAATTCTATGGTCAGGTCTCTTCTTAAAGAGAAGATTTGTTTTGTTAATAACTAAGCTGTACAACGTCGCACAGTCTTTACTCGAATCGATCGATAATAATCGTTACTTCAAAACTCATCGCGATTGCGTTTATTTATCAGTTAACAATGAGGTTATAATAATGGTCATAGTAGGGGTGGTGTGGTGGTGTGGTCATAATATATAATGGGTTCATAATATTAATAACAACGCATTTTCTTTAGTAGCTAGCTTAAACTTGAATGTTTTATTTTACTTCTATATTTATTGTTCGTGCATGACGCGCTTGCGCCACATTTTTCTAGACTAGTCCTCATATAGTCTAGAAAAATATAGAAAAAAAAAACAAAATTGTCTGACTGCATTTCTGTTTTGCATTATAAAAAAAAATAGTAATGTGTAGACACTTAAATACTAGCTTTGAAATAATATAAACTTATCAATAGAATTAACATAAAAATATTATTAAAATCTCGATTGTGATTATAAATGTAACGCTTGGTCAATCCCTAGCATCAATAGAATTGCACTGACAAATATTTTATTAACTTGCGTGGAGTGACCACGCAAGTTTTCACGGTGATATATTTACAGAATCGAATCTTCGGTTTTTCGATCGACTCTGTTCACGTGTAGGTATGGCGGGAAATTGAAGCGCCACCTCACGGCGCTCACTGTACTAACCGATCAACCAATAAGAATTAAGTTACAGTTTAACGAATATTAGGAAATCAACGGGTAGAGGTAATATTTTGATAATGTTGTCGTCTTAAAATCGCTTGCGACGACACGGCCAAACTGCATAACAGACTATCAATCGGAATCTGAATCATTTTAAGTAAATTGCTAATCCATTGCTTCGTATATTCGACAACGTAAATAACGCAATGAATATTGTTGAACTGACAAAATTAAACCGATTCCGATTAGAATTAGGGTGCTGATGAGTCACACGTCCTCGTGTGTATCTATAACAAAATTCACAAGGTAAACATAAAAAAAGGTTTGAAAGATACCTGAATAAACTTCAATTATTGTACAGTGAACAATATACAAACACACAACACTAATATGACCCGGATGCTCGGCAGCATAGTCTCATTGAGACACAAACAATAGTCTTATTGAGACCCGAACAGTAGTTTCACAGAGACCCATTAGTAGTCTTATTGAGACCCGAACAGTAGTAATAATAATAATAAAAACTTTATTGACATTAAAATATTACAACCGTACATGTGAGGCCCCTGACTTCCGTGCTAGGCGAACCTGTGTTACAGGAATCAGTGTTCTCCCCCTTACAACAATACACATTACAATTTATATGCAATAAAATACAAATAAAAGTAACACTAGTAGGTATTGAAACAGTAAAACTAAACAATAAAAAGAAACAAAACGGGCGTGTGAGGGTGTGAGTGTGTGAGTGTGTGTGTGGGTATGTATGTGAGTGTGTATATGTGTGATGGTGAGTGAAGACATTTTGGTGTATTTGCAATAAAATAATACATTAAGATACTTACACAAACACTCATTTGTGTAAGTATCTTAATGTATTATTTTATTGCAAATACTACGTACATTGTGTAGGATCTGTAAATACATGTGGTTTGATGAAGAGAACTGTATGACTTTTGTTTTTGCAATATTCAGTATCAGTATGTTGTTGGTTAGCCAGTTCATTATCTTACGCAATGAAGCTTTAACTCTATCAGTCGCCTTGGACCAGTCCCTGTCATAAATAAGGAGTGCCGTATCATCAGCGTAAGTGAATATATCACAATGGTAAACGGGTAATTGGCAGAGGTCATTAATGTTTGAAAGAGGGTCGGCCCTAAAATACTGCCTGCCTTATCCCATAGGAAACCGGTTCCTCTTTACTGATATTGTCATCAATTTTTACGCATTGACTACGGCCACCAGATAAATTTTAAAAATATCAAGAGCCAAGCCACGTATTCCTAGGTGTTCCATTTTGGCCACCAGTCTAGGGATTGAAACGGTATCGAAGGCCTTAGGTGAGGTCTAGAAAGATTCCATAGCATTTAAAGCGATTATCCAGTTTATCCACCAAACTGTTAACATAGTCCAACACCGCATCCTCGGTTGAGGATGACTTGACTTGACTTTGTGATAAAATATTATTTTTTGCAAGGAATTTAGACCGGGAATTATTAAGAATACGTTCTAGAATTTTGGAGAATGCGCTGAGTACAGATATAAGTCGCTAATTGGAAACATCGTCTCTTGCCCCAGCTTTGTATATAGTGTGCACTACTGCCCGCTTAAAAGCTTTTGGGAAAGTTCCTGAGTTTATAGCACAGTAACAGATGTGAGTTATTATAGGAGCGAGAGATCTACTGGATTGGCGAAATATTTTGGCAGGTATGTTGTCCCAGCCAACCGCACAATCACTGCGCAAACTCTGAATTATGCATAAAACCTGTTCTTCATCAACTAAAGGAATAACCATAGAGTTCAGTGGTGATGGGGAAGGGATAGAGGCAGTGCTGAGACTGTGAGAGCTGAATTTTGTCGCAAGATTCTTACCGATATTCACAAAGGAATTATTAACGTTATTAATAGAGACTGCTGGATTGGGTTTCAATTTTAACAGTACAGTAGGCGATTGTTTAACGTGATAACTATTAGTGATATTTTTGATTACCTTCCACGTGGCCTTAGGGATATTTTTCGCTCTCAGTAACTGTGACTTTTCATATGCTCGTTTGAGTTTCCTGAGCAAAGCATTGCAGAAATTACGGTATCGATTATATGAACTTTTTAAGAGTAAAGTGTCAGGTTGAGCTTTGGCCTTTCGATGCATCTCATCACGATGTCTTAGACAACGGACTAGATCAACAGTCATCCAAGGTTTCAGAAATGTTTTTCTGTTTGATGTGAATACAGTTTTACTATTTTTGCATGTATTGAACCAGGAAATTAGTAGCTAGGTCCGGATCTTGAATATATAGACCAGCGGCAAAATCGAAGTTATTAATTTCAGTTTTTATGGATTCATAATCATATCGAATTCAAGATTTTTTTAATGTCGATTTGTAAAGTTTGTTTTCAAATTTGTTTTTTTCTTCCTATGTAGCCTGAGGCGCGAGCGCGTCACACACGAACAAAAAATTAAATAAAACAAGTTTAACGTAACTACTAAATAAAATCCGCATCGACATTGTTTGCTCAATTCATACAAATCTCACCGTGAAAACTTAGGTGAGGTGAGCATGGAGTGAGCTGTGTCAATCCCTAGCATCAGGTGGAATGACAGCTTACTTCAAACTCACTTCACCTACGTTTTCACGGTGAGATTTTTCTATGAAAAAATTAGTCACACTTCCTCATAATATCAACATTTTACAGATTTGCTTGTTTATATTTTTAACCGACTTCGAAAACGGAGGAGGCTCTCAATTCGGAAAAAAAGACAAACGTCTATTTTCTTTTTCTTTTTTTTGTGTGCTTTGTTCTGTATTTTCGGACATAATTACGTCATATACATATATACGTATTTCCATAATTATTTTCTGTTCGCACGCATTTCAATTTTGTTAAGATCTGATGACGAGTTTAAGACTGATGAAAGTTTGTCTCACCTATTACTAAGTGTTGGGTAAATCACATTAAAACAGTTAAGTCTTTTGTTTGCTTAAGTTTGCTTGTACCTAATTAAGTTTCTACTGTATTATTATGTGGATAACGGTGCTGGTTGCGTTATAACCTAAATGTTCTAAAATCAATCTGTACTAGTATTAAGCATTATTACGCAATTGTTTGTTATCCTGAAGAAATAAAAATAAAATAACCAGCTGTTCAAACGATATTATTTAGTTACGTTTAATATAATATGTGACAAACATCTGTTTCAACGTAAACATAATTTGTGCCAATCTACGTAAGCAGACAATACCATGAGCAAGTTTACATATATTTGCTTACATATATTGTATGCGGCTGAATTGAGGCTTGTAACATATTTATTGTATTGATTATATAATTGACGGTCGGATACTAATTAATAAAGTATTATGAAGGTTTCTTTGCTAAATAAATCATCACTGGCTCAAGGTAAAAGAAAAAGTGGTGACGAAACGTGGACGTAATTGTCTGGAATAAAGAACATGCAGTGATTTAAGTGTGGTGAGCAATGCTCTATTCTTCTTTTTAGGAGATTTTTTTTTTTGTCATAAAGTTAATACTTAAACTCTGCTGAATATGGGGGGACTGTTAACTTCTATAAACAGTTTGAAATAAAATTGCCACTGTTTAACACCAGGTTTGCCGGACCAAACTGGTATTTCTAACATGTTTATTCCATTCATCATTCTATAAATCTACTACATCAAAAAATCACATCCTAATTTTGATGACCACATCTGAAAACAAACTATGTATACGTAAAAAGCTTAGGTAAGGAGCTTATGAGAGACTTATTACGAAACAAATAATTGAATCTATATAATAATCTAAAGATTTACTGAAATAAATACTTTTTTTTTACTTTTTTATATTAACTTGAATTCTTAGGTATACTGCCTGCCAAATAGTGAATGTTTATCCTACGAGACTTATAGACAAATAAAACAAGAAAAATCTATGACATTTTGCCTACCACACCGCTCTCAGCACAATCAATTCTTCCTCACAACTTTTCCCAACATCTTCCCTCTAAAAACTCCGTCTATCTTAAGATTTATCCTAACATACAGTTCCTCGCAGCCACCATCTTGGATTTGAGTTTTGACCTGACTATCGGCTTTAGCACCCGCAAAAACGATGAAAACGTCACCTACCTATGATGAATAAAAAATGAATAAAACCAACTTTCGCAGCCGCCATCTTGGATTTTAATTTAAACGTGGTAAATCAATAACCTAGCACTAAACAATTTCCAAACATAACCGTGGGCTATTAGGATATTATTAGCAGAACGCAGTTTAGATTTAAAGAGGTAAAAACTGTTTAAAAGAAGGGTACACAGTTAATTAGAATACCTATTATTGTAAATTAGATTAATTAACAGCAGCTCGTAATAAAATTCACACAATGGAAATTTTCCGCTGACCAACTTTAAATGTTCAGATAGTTTTTAAAAAGACCAAAAATTAGAAAGTGGTGCATTAGGTAAAATAGGTTTTTATCGTTTGAACCTCAAAGATTTGTTTGACGCGCATTTGAATATTTCCAGTAAAATTTAAAAAAATCTGAATATTATATTAATGCGCAAGCGTGGCATGATCTTTTATCACTTCACCCGATTCTCGTAGACTTAGCAACTAACCGCACCGAAGTGAATCGGCTAAGTGAATTGAGTTGGTGAGTGCGATGCACAAGTGTCGTGATCTTATCACTTCACCCGATTCTCGTACCCATAGCAACCACACGCGCCAAAGTGAGTCGGCTAGGTGAAGTGAGGCGGTGAGCGCGAACAACGAGTGTCAGTTGAACTGTTGAATTTGTAATAGTGTAATGATGATGATTTTATAAATATTATTTTATTATTGGCAACGACTGGGTAAGCTATGTAGGTAACTATCTAAAACAAAATATTAGGTAATAATATCCTCACGTTTTTTTATTTAAATGACTGCAAACACCAACATCGTTTCGTTTCTACATAGTTTGTGTGGAGTACCTTCTATGGTAAGGCCACTTTTAGTAGCACTCGATTACTTGACACGCTCAGTCTCTTATTGAGTAGATTTGTTTAGTTAGCAACAGAGCTGTACAACATCAGTATTTACTCGAATCGATCGATAATAATTGCTTCCTCAAAATACACTAGCCTAGTCCTTATATGGCTATAAGGTCTAGTCTAGTCTAGAAAAAAAAAATATAGAAAAAAACAAAATTGAGTGTGTGACTGCATTTCTGTTTAGTTATTTTATTAAAAAAACTTAAATAGTAATGTGTAGACATTTAAATACTAGCTTCGAAATAATATAAAATTCAATAGAATTAGTATAAAAATATTATTAAAATCTCGATTGTTATTGTAAATGTAATGCTTGGTCAATCCCTAGCATCAGGGGGACAGCTCACTCCACGCAAGTTTTCACGGTGAGATTTTTACAGAATCGACCAGCAGATCCTAAATTCATCTGGAACGATGAGAAATGACAAATGTAAACAATGTCCTGCAATAACTACCTCACATAAAACTTGTTCGGTACAGTAAACATGAGCGTTACCGACGCCTGTTAATCGTATGTTAGCAACGGAACGCTCCCCTAAGAATTTATCCGCGATAATTTGATTTACGAGAGAACACTCAGTACCACTATCAAAATAAAAAAATGTACGATTCACTGGATTGTGTTAGCTCTCCACGTACACCTTGGACTTGGCTGTAGTTGACTCTTCGTTCCAGGGTCGCGCCGCTGTGGCTGCTGGTGTTGTTACTGGCTGCTGCGTTGGTCATCTTCGGACAGCGAGGTGTGACGTAGTCTTGTTCTCCACAGCGGAAGCAGGGGACATTCTTCTTCGTCCTTTGTGTAGAAAGCGCCTGATTGCTTCTACGTAAACGACAGTCGATTGCTTTGTGTCCAATCTTATGACAATAATTGCACTGGAACGACGTGCTACTTGTCTAGTGTCCAAAGTGGAGTTGACGTGTCGATCATGTTTTCTTTTCAACGAAAATGCGTTTAATTCTTGGATCAGATGCCTTCTCGTTTTGATTTCCGTTGTAAAAGCTAGTCGGTTGATTCTACTATCCATTTTTGCTATGTGAGCAAGTACATACGATACAGCTATCTCCTCGCAGCTCATAGTCCTTCTATTTAGCTATAATAGGAGTGACGTCATCAAATGGTTCGCGTAAGCCATCGATCACTAATTGTTTATTAGAGATCGATGGCGTAAGCAGATAAATTTTCACCCTCCTTTTCTTTTTCGGTTCTTGAACTGGCTCCATGTCATACCAGTATGCGATACTTGAGAAAGCCATGTCGATGCACTTCCTTTCAGAGATTTGCTAAGCGCGATAATCAGTGCGTCTCCTTCCATGGGATGTTCTGTGAGGCAAATGTCCACCGTTGAGCTCCAAGAACGCGATTCGACGTTGAACTCTGGCAACTTGATTAAATCTGGCTTCATTTTGTCGCAAAACGTGTGCTGCTTGAGCGTGTAGCTCGCGGCCACGAGGTAAGTCTGAAATCTATGCGGGCGAAGTCGGTGATAAAGTACTAGTTTATATATTGATGCCCATAAACTAATTGAGATAATGAGGTCAAGAATATATTCTATTCTTGACCTCATTGTCTGAAACTGTTAATGTACATTTATCCGCAAGTCTGGTAACAATTTTTCATTGACTGCGCATTTATGTCATGGCAGTAAGAACGGTTTTCGTAGTTCAAGTGTCAACTGAATGTTGACGGTACTATATATCATAAGACGCAGTCGTTAGCATACAGTAACTAGTTTAAAAGAATAATGTTGTTTGTTTACCTAATTAATTTTGCGTTTGATTAAAAAAAATCAGTCAAGGGCGTGTTGGACCACGCGCAATGAAGGGTTCTGCAGATAAGATAAATTTATCTCATAAAGAAACTTAACATTGTAATTGAAAAACATTTTCTCCCATAGATCGCGTCACGATCAATTCTGTAAGTTTGTAATCGCAACTACAAATTAACGATTTTCGAATTTTTTGCTTTACTTGTGCTGGGTGACCTTGCTTCCTGCCAAATTTCATGATTCTAGGTCAGCGGGCAGTACCCTGAAATTTTTAATTATTTTGTGAGTATCGAAATATGTCATATAAATGGCCGTAATTTTTATTGCGCTGATTTATAAGCTTGATTTTCATAAAGTTCCTATGGACCGTAGACCTACGTATTCGATATTAATTTCAATTTGATAACTCCACGCTGAAAAAGGGTCTTGACAGACTGACAGACCGACAGACAGACTGAAAGGGTTCCGTTTTTATCCTTTTGAGGCAAGGAACCCTAAAAATGAAGATCAAGACGTCAGACTTGTAATCAAATCAAATGCTTCACAAAATTACAGCTAGTGTTACCAAAATCTCTACCCAATACATACTTGCCTACCTACATATGTGGTAAAAATGGGTTTTAAATTACTAGTGTCAGTGCTTTTAATAAAAATAGTGGTGGCCAGAATAAGACTCGATGTGAATGTAGACAATGACCAGAAAGTGAACATATCGTACACAGGACAAGATACTCGTTTAGTAACAGATGATGACATCAATACATTCAAAATCGGAAGGGAAAACTTAATCAGAGTTTACAAAACATTTCTAGACAATGCAAATCGTATCCAACGTATGTGGCTTAAAACTTTTGAGAATCAAAATAACGTAGAACTGTGCAAGGCGCGGGATCCGTCAGATCGAGCAAAAAGAGTTTTATCGATAAAATCAGCTCGCGTTAAGAGCCTAACGATGCAACCAGTCGTAGTAGTGTCACAAGACTTTGAGAACTCATCAAACCATACTATAAAAGTGAACACAGGTATAACTCACAGCATCGAAAACACCTTGACAACGAGTTGGTCGAGAGACAACCAGTTAACAGTATCCCAAGATGTTGAATATGAGTTAAACGTGGAAATCGTAAAACTTGCGGGTAGAACCGGCTTGTCTTTCACAACTAGCGGAGGAGTCAGTGAGCAGAAATCAAAAACCGAAACTATTGGTACTACTAGCGGTATCGAGGTAGAATTGAAGCCAGGAGAAGGTGTGACAGCGGTTTTGTCGGCAAACGCCGGTTATTTAGAATTAGAAGTTGTGCACATGGCTTCTCTGGAAGGGTATATGGGGATGGATTTTGTTTATTACGTTAAAGGTATTACTGTCAATGGGATGTGTGAAATGATCGAGCTTGTGATGAATTATGGAAACATCACTAATGAAGTTACAACGACAGAGACGATTAGGTTGAACTTCTATGTTGAAGCGAAGTTAAGGGTTTATGAAAAGAAGACCGGACTATTGATAGTATGAAAAACTGCGACCATGAAAAGTCGACCACGAAATTGCTTTTACACTTTTGATAACAACTCCTTGTGCGGAAATCCTACACAATTCGAGGTTAGCTTATAGTAGAAATTTAAAGCTTGATATGTAGCTGTGTGTAAAAAGAGTGGTTATCAAAAGTGTAAAAGCAATCCCATGCTCGACTTTACCTACCTACGTATACATAACAATATTTTGATGTATCTTTAGCTTTTTTTTTTTCTTAGAATAAAATATAATTAATTATTGTTTCAGGTAGGATTACAAAATAAAGATGATCAAATTATTTTTTTATTTTTTTATAAATAATTCACGACTGTTTCCATGCGGGTTGGTTTAACCTACAGAACGTCGCCTGATAGTCCTGCTGTTATCCTTTTATACTCCTTTTGCTCTTTTGGTCCTTGTTACCAAATGAAGTTGTTGCACTTCATTTGGTAACAAGGATTTGAATGTTATCTATACAGGGTCAAATTAAATTAGCTAGCGAAACTCCGCAGACGTATCGATATCCAAATATGATATAATTAAAAATTTATTAATTTGATGAGGTTTTTTTTTGGGGTCATCAACCACCCCTCCAGTTGTGTAGTATCTTAAAATATCGGTTATTTTTTTGTGTAAACTTTGACGTGATAAGTATCTTTATCGTAACACGTTAGACATATTACGTCAACTCACACTTCAAGTAACAACACTACCAGAGCGGTACCTACCACCCCAAAAAAAAAATCATCAAATCTTTTTTAGTTTCATTTAGTCGTGTTAAGATATCAGTAATCTCGTGGCTAAATAATAACTGCCGCTCGGGTCGATCAATCAGGTTAAGCTACGCTTGCCTGGGTTGGTCTGGATGGGTGACCATCTTTATATACCGAGACTCCTCCGTGCCTCGGAAAGCACGTTAAGCCGTTGGTCCCGGCTGTCATTCGTGGATCTTTGACAGTCGTTACGGGTCGTCAGAAGCCCGAAAGTCTGACAACCAGTCTTACCAAGAGGTATCGTAGGCAGTCGCTCCATGTAAAATACTGGTATTCAGCTGCATCCGGTTAGACTGGAAGCCGACCCCAACATAGTTGGGAAAAGGCTAGGCAGATTGATTTGATTGGCTCCAACTTCCTCTAATGTGGTGGAGCTATTCAAATTCAAATTCTTAAAAATTATCTTCAAAATTTTTTATTCAACTCAATAACTTTAAAATACAATAATTAACCTTGTTTTGACCCACAATAGTCGATCTCGGTTGAGAACGAAGATTTTTATTAAACTGTGCAGTGCGTGTCTGTGTGTTGTAGAAAGTGCAGATTCTCGTCCGTACGTGACATCGTGGAAGCGCCGAATGGCAATCATTCAACGTGGCAATGCTGCCAGTCTTCTGGACACGTTTCCGAATGACAGCAATGGGACGAGTTCTTCGACGCCTATTTGGAGCTGGCCCAAGCCCCATACAAAATATACCCAGGCCCGGCGCAAAAGTTTTGTGTTCCAGATTTTAGAGGATATTTAAAAATAATATTCCATAATATCACTATCCCTGTATCGGGTGGCTAACATTATTTTATTTGCTCGAGAAGTTTTGTAGGCGTTCCTATTAAAATCTCATTTGTGTGGACCAAAATATGTATAATTATTTCCTCCTTTTAATACATCAATGAATTATTTGCAATTAGTGTGTAATCGCAATCGCATTTAAGATTATCTCAAAACCACAGGGGTAGGCATACATAAACAAAGTAATATAAGTATTAAATTGACCAAAATAGATCAAAATCAATTAGATGAAATTGTAATACATAGTAAAGTATACATCAAACGCTAGCGGATGACTGCGACACAGAACATATATTATATACCCTGACGATATGCGACTGTAATAATAATTGGTGGCTGAAAAGAAAACAAACTTGAAAAAAAAGTAAAAAATGACGAAAAAAATGACGTTACGAAAATTAAATACCGCGCGGATTCTGTACGTGTCAAGTTACCGACGCTTCATCGGTTATGACTTTACGTTATGTACTATACTGTGACTAAAGAGTTAGATTATAATAATAACCTGTACCTATGCTTATTGTAGGTTTTGTATCAGTATGCTTGTTTGTTAACGAACATAATAAATATTTTGGTCGGTAAACGAGTTTTTAATAAGAACGCCTACAAAACATTTCGAGCAAAAGAGAAAAGAATGTTAGCCACCCTTTAGAGAGATAGTGATAGTTTTAAATATTATTTTTAAATATTCTCTAAAATCTGAGATACAAAACTTTTGCGCCGGGCCGGGGTTTTTTTTGGGCCATCGCTTTTCCTATTGTTTTTGTATTAATTTGTATTGACATTTAGTGTTGTACCCAGTGTACCTAAATAGTTAGTTATGTTATATAACCATTGACTTATATATTACTTATATAACTATATTATTAATAAGCATTTATAATATAATCAATCATTAACTTTCCAAAACTATTTCTATAGAATATGATGTTGAGAGCCGCATCAAAATCCGTTGCGCATCTGTCCGTTCTATGTGCAAAGGCTAGGGGCAAAATTCATACAAATGCAGGTTACATGAAAACTCTGTGCGCTGCACTTTGCACTTAAAACGATAAAACGATCTCTCAACCCCGGGCCTCTGTGGTCAATACCATGACTGTCATAGGTAATTTGATAGTGTCACTTTTTGTAGTATTTCACAAGAGGATCATGTATTTTTATTTATTTTTATAATAATTTATATTGTTAATATTTATTTGAAAAAATGTACGCCGTTGACAAAGCCTGCCTGTCCTGTTCCGACTGCAAGTTGGAATTCATCGAGAAACGATGGACAGATCTTTTATTAAGTTGGGTAATCTTCTTTTTCTATCGTAAAGCCACATGCTATAGCATAACATCAGGGTTAGGCCTCTGCCTAACAAACACCCTTACTCTGTCTCTGTCTGCGAAATGCGGGTCTACTATGTTAAGTACACCTCCATTCTGCCAGTTTATAGTAGGGGCCGAGCCTATATCCATCAACCGGGCACAAAAGCTTGGGACACAGGGACTTAAAGCTGCTGCTGAGAAATTCCATATGGATAAACCCAAAAACACTTTGCCCGACCCGGGAATCGAACCCAAGACCTCATGCTCAACAGTAGCGCTCGCGACCACTACACCAATACTGCCGTCATAAGGAAAAAAGACGTATCTGACATTTTTTTCGAAATAGAGTTATTTACATATTCGTAATCAGCAAAAAAAGGCGCATCTAGCAGAATTTTTAAATTGGCGTAAAATTGACGAAAACCTAGTAATTCTTACAATTAAAAGACGCATCTGCCTTTGTATCTTATAGTTTAAACAGGACAAAATACAGTGGATTTCGGGTATAACAACAATGAAGGGACCACTCTATTTTCGTCTTTATATCCGGAAGTCGTTACAGTGAATGTGCGTCTAGCAGCCATACTTATTCAAAAGTTTACTAAACCCAGTTGCTACTCAGAATATCACTTTGTAACTGAACCATAAAAGCTCCGAAACGTACACGCTTCCTACCTACTTAGTTGATATCTATAAACAAAAGGTAAAGGTCTCCACACTTGCTGGCCATCTGTGTGCCATGGATGTAAACAAAAGATAAGAAATGTTTGTGAAAGAAAAAAATCTTTGTGTCTTTGGCGGCCGACTCCGGTCGCAATATCTGCATGGGATGTCTAGGAATTTGTTACAAATGATTCATTAATTAAAAACAGTCGCTACACCCGAGCTCGGCGTTACATCCAAAGTCGCTATAGCCACATGAATTTTGTACTAAAGTATGCTTTAAATTCAAGGGACTTAGATTTAACGTCGCTATAGGTAAATGGTCGCTACAACCAAGGTCGTAAAAAATGAAATCCACTGTATTGTTTTTCTCCATTTCAATATTTCTGTAGATTCGTACTCTCCTTATGGCGACAGAATACTATCATCTTTTCCTAACTATGTTGGGGTTGCCTTCCAATCTAGCCGGATGCAGCTGAATACCAGTATTTCACATGAAGCACTAGACTGCCTATGTGACCTCCACAACCCAGTTACTGGGTGTAATACTAAGGGGTAGTAGACAGCAGTCCACAAACTATACGGGGTATATGTTTGATGATAACTGTGTACCATTCTTTAAATCGCTGCAAATACTTACCTTACCCTTATTATATATTTTTGAAATTTGTGTTTTCGTCAAAACAAACATGAGGTTATTTGAAAAAGTGACAACGTTACGAGATGTTGCGATTCGTAGCCAATACGCAAACTCTTTAAGAGGATTGTGAAGCGCCGATACGCGGCGCGATTTTTAGAGGCAATTGCCTACATTTCATACAATTATTTACATAAATATTGTTTCGGGCGATAACGTTTTTACTCCCGTAAACCTTTACGAAATGAGACAATTTTAATTTCTTTACATTCAGTACACTTTAATCTAAGTCTGTACGTTTTTAGTTTTTAGTATTTCAATTTAATTTAATTTAAAAAAATAAAAATGCTCGAGGATGTTTTTATGTCAAAAATATAGATATTTAGATGCTAATAACTTATATTCTATACAATATTTCTTTATAATAAAAACGTGCGGACCTAGTTTTTCATTATACCAACAACATTTCCAAAAATTATGAAAATTAGACTATGTTTACGGGGAGAAAAACGTTATCTCTTTTTGTATGAAAATTTACAGCTTCACAATCAGCGTTGTAAGACTGCCTTAGTGAGAAAGAGCGTTTTGGGCATGGCACCGCGCATTTACAATAAATTACCAGATACCATAAAGAGTTTGAATGTTATAAAATAAAAAAAAAAATTAAAACTCTTACTAGTTGACAAATGTTACTATACGACTGATGAATTTTTAAATGATATATTAATCTAGGCTTATTTGCTTATTTCACTGGGGAAACAATTTTGAATTGAATAATGTGACTAATTGTAATTTATGATTATTTATTTATGCATTGACTGTAGAAACTATTCCATTTTGTGACATCTATATTTTTTGTTTTTATTATTTATCATCATTATATCAATTTTGACATACCTACCAAATAATTTACCTTCCGCATGACCAATATTTTATTTCGCATGCAACCATATTTGTACGCCTCTTGGCATAACATAGCGACCTATGAACTCTGTTATAAGAACTGTATTGACTACCTATGACATACAAATAATAAATGATTATTGATTATTATTGATTATTATTGAAACGGAACAGTAAGGGTAGGCACCTTATTTTTATCCGACTACGGCAAAGCCAAAAGCAAAGGTTATGATATTAGCAGTCTATGTATGTACGTAATGTATGTTTGTATTTAAGTCTGTTCCAACGTAGCGCCTAAACTGGTAAACCGATTTTGATGAATGGAGGTATCAATAGATTCGTAGCTAATAAAGGTCCGCGTGACATAGGCAGACATAAGTTTTTTTTTTTGGGATAAATTCGTCCCAACTACGGAAACCTTCATGGTGCGTGGTCTGGTACGCACTTGGTCGGTTTTACATACCTATGATTTCTGTTTGAAATATTTTCTTGTTTTGTACTTTTTAGATCACTTTTATTTTCCGTAGTCGGGTTACCTAGTTTTTAAACTTCATTTTTTAACAATTAAAATATATTTTTTTACTTATATATACATATTTATAATGGGCTCGTCAAGACCTTATCATTTTTTTTGAGGTCTGAAATTTACATGTAAAGTCACCATATTAAATTTAGGGAGAATTTATACAGGGTGTGGCGTAATTAATGGATAACCATGTATCTGCGGGTGGGGGACCCCAAGCCTATAATGTAAAAAAAATTGTCAAATCCCGGAATCGATGGGCATGCGCAATTTAATTTTTTTTTAATTTTTTATAAAAAATTGCCACCTTTGGTCACTTCCTCGGCCACATTGTTCACAAATGAAGGAATTTTCACTATCTGATTTCTGCATAATATTCTTAAATAAATGTGCAATAAGAGGTGTATTACAGTTTCAGAGTACTTCATGAAGTGTTTTTATTATTCTTAAAATGAATAAATTGTGTTTCTGTAATTTTATTTTCCTAAGTTTGAGTTCGTTGGGTGTAAAAAAAATGTATAGAGACGTAACTGGCCGTATTTTTAAAACTTGTCCTCTTAATGCAGTTTCCAAAATGGTAAGTATATCAATATTCCATATCTTTTTTTAGATACAAAATCATTTTTTACAGAAACACAATTTTTCACTTTAAGATAAAAAAAAAACCACCTGAGTTACTCTAAAACTGTAATACACATCTTAGAGCACATTTATTTAAGGATATTATGCAGAAATCAGATAGTGAAAATCCCTTAATTTGTGAACACGGTGGCCGACGAAGTGACTAAAGGTGGCAATTATTTATATTTAAAAAAATTGCGCATGCCCATCGATTCCGGGATTTGACATTTTTTTTCATATTATAGGGCTTAGGGTCCACCCGCAGATACATGGATATCCATTAATTACGCCACACCCTGTATAAATTCTCCCTAAATTTAATATGGTGACTTTACATGTAAATTTCAGACCTCAAAAAAAATGATAAGGTCTTGACGAGCCCATTATAAATATGTGTATATAAGTAAAAAATAAAAAAATATATTTTAATTGTTAAAAAATGAAGTTTAAAAAACTAGGTAACCCGACTACGGAAAATAAAAGTGATCTAAAAAGTACAAAACAAGAAAATATTTCAAACAGAAATCATAGGTATGTAAAACCGACCAAGGTACCGGACCACGCACCATGAAGGTTTCCGTAGTTGGGACGAATTTATCCCGAAAAAAAAAACTTAACGTTGTAGTTGAGTCATTTTTACTTTCTCAGGTACATTTTATAAGTTGGTCGACTATTAGTTGTAAGCTTGTATAGCCTTACTTAGCTGTGATAGTTTTCCTTTTAATTTTGCTATACAGGGTGTTTTTTAAAACATGCGACAAAATTTAAGGGGGTGTTCTACCCATCAATATGAACAACTTTTACTGTGGGACCAAACCTGAAATCGCAAAAAAAAATCAGCTGTTCAGTACATTTTAACCAAATAAGCGAACATAAATGTACTGAACAGCTGATTTTTTTTGCGATTTCAGGTTTGGTCCCATAGTAAAAGTTGTTCATATTGATGGGTAGAACACCCCCTTAAATTTTGTCGCATGTTTTAAAAAACACCCTGTATATTATATACTACTGCCGTGATTTATTTCGTATATCCAAAAGCCATTTAGCTGGCTTGGGGACACTTGACTATAACAAAAATTTGCAATTTAAAGCTTAATTTTACGCAAATGGATTCCTGAATCGAAAAATAGTTTCCACATACCCGTAATGACCTGTCCAACTGTTAATGGCCTGTCCAACGATACCCCACACCATGGGTTAGGCGAGAAAAAAAAATCCCCACTTTACGGAGGAGTAGGTACCCTAAAAAAATTGTTTTCCATGCCAAATTATAGCTTTCTAGTACTAAGAGTCTCTGTGCTAAGCTGCAGACGGACGGACGGAGGGACATGGTCAATAAGGAAGGGGAAAAATTGACTACGGAACCCTAAAAATGGTCAAGGTAATGCAGTCGTCGCATGCCATTATAATTATGTAGGTGTTCCTGGCACCCACATGGTATACAGGCCTGCGACCACAGCTTTTACCTTGAAGTTTTTTCTACCTATGTGTTGATTTCTGTCTGAAATATTTTCTTTTTTTGTACTTTTCAGATCACTATTATTTTCCGTAGTAAATAACTAAAAAAAATTAGAAACTGTAACCCACAGTTTCTAATTTTTTTTAGTTATTTTACCAGGTTCATTTATTAACTAGCGACCTGTCCCTGCTTCACACGGTTTTTAAGGCTTGACAAAAACTTGGAGATTTCTTTTTATTACGTGAAAATTTGACAGGTACACAAACACCTTTAAGAAAAAATTGTAGGAGAACCCTACACTTAGTTATCTGATAACGCGGGGTGATTCTATTGGGATGATGAAATAAAACCGACCGCTTTGAATGTTAGTTAAACACTGACTGATTTAATGAAATGTGTATTTTCCCACCCAAAAAAAAAAGGGTCAGTTATCATCAAACGGTAAAATTGTCGCGGATGCTCGAGCACTTTTTAAATTGCACTGATTAAGTAAGTAAGTAACTGTATTAATATTGACTTTTGGCGCGTACATCAAGCGTTTATTAAGCGTGACGTCTGAGTCAATTTGATTCAGTCTAATTTTAAAATGTGCTCGAGCATCCGTGAGGATTTTCCTGTTTGGTGGAAACTGACCAATAATATAGGTACCATTACTTTACAGCTAAACAAATCTGTGCTGCCAAACAAACATCCTCCTATAAATGAGCTAAACCCATGGAGTTTGGTGGAAGTGTTCAAAAAATACAGGCACGACATATGTCCGGATGAGATTGACGGTGACATACTGAGTTCTGACATTGAGGCATTTGTCAGGCATAAGTACCCGTTATTGAGACTGAGGTTGGTGGAACGAAAGGTTTTTTTTCACTACTATGATAGAAGGTAGATAGTTGGTAGGTAGAGGAGCAGCAGCTGTGGCCCAGTGACTCAGCGTGAATATCTTTATATTGCATAAAATTCATCTTCTTGCCATTGTCCGATGTTACGTGGGGTCGGCGCATTACGTTTTCTTCTTTCATTCTCCCCTGTTAACCGTCACGCTATCATTCACTCCCTTCTCTTTCATATCATTCTTCACTCAATCCATCCATCTTTTATTTGTCCTTCCTCTCTCTTATTCCTTAAAATCTTCAAATTTTTAATTCCTTCAAACTCTTAATTCAAATATTAATAGCATTGACTAGCAGCGCCCCACGGTTTCACCCGCGTAAGTCTCGAACCCGTAAGAATATGGGAATAAAAAGTATCATATGTGTTAATCCAGGTTATAAACTATCTGTGTGCCAAATTTCATCTAAATCTGTTTAGTAGTTTTTGTGTGAAAGGGTAACAAACATCCATCCATCCTCAAAAACTTTCGCATTTATAATATTAAGTAGGAAGCAGGATTATAGCATTGATAACGCACATCCTAAACCGCTGGGTCTAGAAGCATTAAATTTTGCACAAACGTTCCTTTTATAAGGACAGTGAACACTAAGGAAGGTTTTGAAAATCGGTTTCGGTTTAAAGAAACTTTATTCCCAATAAATACATTATGTCACTTACTTGAGAACAATACTAAAACATACACAGATTACAAAAAGTTCGTCACCAGTATTACAGGTTGGTTAATTACCCATCCAATGCATTCATTTCTCCAGAAGTGATCGATCCGCAATTATGTGCTGGCTAAGTTGAGTTTTGAATTCATTCCCTATCGTGATTAAATAGGGCATGAATGTCCTTCATTTTTGTCGTTTGGAGATCTCATCGGGCACACGGCGTGTACGGTACAAAAAGGTTTTAAAATATACCTGTGTGTATATATATTATTTTGCTTGTTGGTCGTGGGTTCGAACCTAAGCAGGCGTACTACGCTGGTATGACAGGCACGCGTATTCGCATCGCTCTTCCTCAGTGGCACGACCTTCATACGTGTGTCCGGTCCTTCAGCCACGATTGTCACCATTGTAACGGTTTTTTATTCTTAAATTGACTACGTTTATGTTCAAGTCTTAATAAACTCAGTGTCAATCCCCATATTGAGGTCCAAAGTTCCGGCTTACTAACACCAAAGGCTCATTCCAAGAATATCGTTGGCATCTGAGCGCTGAGTTCTGAGCCACCACCTTCAGGCTAATTATATTCGGGTAACACCGAGCTTGGTGTTACCCGTTACTTTGGTGTTATTTTACCCGCGTGGGCACGTCGAGCTCACCACAGGTCTGGCAAGACCATCCGCTAAGCGTCACCATCCCTGACGTCCGTAGCGTGGCACACCCGCTGTATGTTCGTCACACTCACACCAAGCTAAGCCAGGAGAGCACTGCGCTGGTTGCCAAGCGAATTAAGGAATTTGTGACCATAAACCTATCTACCACTTTCTCTTATTTTTTAAATATATAGTATTTCTATTTTGACAAGTTTACGTGGTCTTATTTTCGTATCTCTCAACCACGAAAATCCTTTCGGTCACTTTGGCTATTGTCCATTTTTTGTTTGGTACTTTGCGTAATGTTTTTTTAATCACCACTGCTCTCAAAACGGTGAAGGAAAACGCCGTAAGGAATTTGGCATATCCTAGAACCGAAAATTCGAAGACATGTATTCACCAACCCGCACTGGGCCCTCGTGTGGTGGATTACAGCCCACTTCCTCTCACATAAAGGAAGTCTGTCTCCCAGCAGTGGGAACATTAGAGGCTAATTTTTTTTTTTTTAAGTATCTATAAGGTTTAAAGAACTAACCATCATACCAAGCTATAGCTTGTCATTGATATATCAAGGTGACGCAAAAAATTACAATCAAGAAAACTGTTTAATTTGGGATGATAGGAGATAGGATGGTAGTAACTGATCAGACAGTTCTGCTGCCGGGGAGTTTGTTCCGCTATTTCTTCTTCCCACCAGCACTAGGAAGTGGTGAAGGGCGGGCATTTTGGGAGATTCTTATGTAATTTTGACGCTCGAAAAGCGCTGATTCTCAGCCTAGTTGAATAAATTACTTTTGATTGATTGATTATAATATCATAATGTTTAATAACTTCAAACTTCAATTGTACAAGAAACACTTATCTAAACACTATACAACGTCACAACTCAGGAAAAAGAGTGTTTTCGATGAACTCTGACACCCAAGGTAAGATTTAACTTGTGTTTAGGGTGCCAGCTTGCGCTATTAATTTATTTCCGTACATTTTCAGGTACTATGACTTAAAAGAAGTACAAAAGAAGATGTATCTAATGACTTCGATAATATTGTTTCACTGTTGCGTCAGTAGTATTACTGGAACGGTGGATGGTGACATTTGTGGCAATTTGAAAAAATCCGAACAGGAAATGATTCTGAAGTTCTGTGAGAAACTAATGGACATGGAAGTCACGTGTAATAATATTGAGTTAGCTGTTAAAGGTTAGAATTTTAATTATGTATCTCCTATAGTGTTCGCGCAAGTGCTAGTCACCGCCTGAGGTATGTCATCGGTGAGACGGGGGAGGTAGACAAACGTCAAGCTAACTCAGCCTGCCAATCTTATCAATCGCGACCTGCCCCGTCTCACCACTCACATACCTCAAGTGGTGACTAGCAGTTGAGCGTACGCTATGGTATCGCACGCAGGGATGTTGCTTAAAAAATCAACGATTCAAGCTGATAATATCAGGCGCTTCACTTAAGTGCTGTTAATTTTTGTTTCACTTCACGCGCACACGTCCGTCACCGACCTAATTACATAGAAATGAAGGTTTCCTTGCTCATTTCATTTTATTTTTAAATCATTCGGAGCACGAGTGAAAGATTCCCAAATCAACATTGTCGGATCGGTTCACTAATAATTTATTTTTCACTTTTGATTTATTTTGTGTTTAGACGTTTCACTTGCAGTGATAGAAGCCGAATGAAAGCCATAAATTAACAAAAAATGAAGCGTCTGATATCGACTTAATTGACCAGCATTTTTCTAGATTCTTGGCAAGTCATGTCAAAAAAAGCAATATTTTTTTTAACATAAAAACACAAATATGTATAAATGGTATTTGTTATAAACAATACGCCAGAAACCTTTTTACATTGCAGAAGCCTTCGATTCAGTAAAACAAGATCTTAGAACCTACAAGAAAATCGATCACAGCCAAAAACCTTCAATAATGAAATCGGAGCCGTCCGAGTCCTGTTACTCTACGCTTGAAATGCCTTTATCATCATTTAATTCAATGGCTGCCGATGCATCACCGACAGAAGACATGAAGCAGAAATATAATGCTGTAAAGTTCAAATCTGCTGAGTCTGAATCATTTGAACCATTCTCGACTTCCGACATACCTTTATCATCACTCAACTCCATGGCTACAAATGTAGGACCAACAGAAAATAATAATGCTACATTCCAATCGTTTGAGTTCGAATCATATGAACAAGGTACATTGCCCGAACTAACTCCTTTTTTGGCTGCTGGCAAATCACCAACAGGCAGCATGAAGCAAAAGATTACTGCCACGTTCAAATCGGTTGAGTACGAATCTTATGTACCGTGCTCATCGACTGGCAGGCCTTCCCACATTTCCAAAGCTGTATGCAAATCACCACCAGGTAGCATAAAGCAAACAATTAATGCTACTGTCAAAACGGTTGAGTACGAATCTTATATACCATGCCCAGTACCTGACAAATCTTCAAATAACTCCATGACTTTAGCAAAATCGCCAACAGGAACCAAGAACCAAGGATTGAGTGCTAAATACAAAGCTAAGGATGAATCTTATGAATCATGCTCATCGACTCTAACTCCTTCGTATAACTCGAAATCTTTAGACAAATCACCAACAGTAAGTCTGGAGCAAAAACTTAGTGCTAAATCTAAAGCTAAAGCTAACTACAAATCTTATAAATCATACTCATCGCGTGACAGATCTCCATGTAACTCCAAGGCTGTAGACAAAACACCTACAGAGAGCCGTAAGAAGAAAAGTCCTAATTCCAAAGCGGCTATGTATAAATCTCAATCAGGTGCAGGGCCGGTAACAACTCCCGTGATCTCCATCATGACTACCGGCAAACCACTAACAGACCAAAAATTTAATTCTTTGAAGTTCAAATCGTCAGTCACAGTTTTGCCGTCAGTCTTTACAACTGACGCATCATATTCAGATATTGATTTAGTGAACTATGGCTCTAAGTCTGATACGGAGCAAACATCATCTTATATTGCAAATTCGAAGTGCAACCTTAACGATGCCCAATACGTTGAGATAATACCAACTGTAGAGTCTGGTAAGCTTTATGAGATTCTTTTAAAACATACATACATAAACTCACGGCTTCTTCCCATAGACCATCGAACCGAACCTGTTTACTACTCGTATATGTACTTAAATATTATAATCTAATATATATATGATGATGGTGGGCCGTGAAGAAGACGGATGAAAAAAGATTGCATGCAGCGGAGATGAGAATGTTGAGATGGATGTGTGGAGTGACGAGAATGGATAAAGTAAGAAATGAGTATATAAGTGGAAGTTTGAAAGTGGCGCCAGTGACAGAAAAGTTGAAAGGAAATCGTCTGGCTTGGTATGGGCATGTGATGAGAAGGGACGAAACGCATGTGACTAAAAGAGTGATAAAAATGGAGAGGGAGAGGTAGACCGAAGAAAAGATGGATGGATTGTGTGAGGAATGATATGAAAGAGAAGGGAGTGAATGATAGCGTGACGGTTGACAGGGGAGAATGGAAGAAGAAAACGTGTTGCGCCGACCCCACGTAACATGGGATAAGGGCAGGAAGATGATGATATAGGATGAAAAATAATTGCTGTAAAATATCTAATACAAGTACATATGTTTGGTGTGAAAATTCGATGTTTACTGAGTAAGATTGCGCACTACCATAAACAGCGAATGCAAAACATTGTGTTTCTGGGTGTGCACCCAGTGTAACTGAGCGTGCAACTGTAAAACGATCGTGAGAGTATTAAAAGTTATAAGATTTAAACCTTGTTTTCATAATAAACGTCCAAAAATTGGAACTTTGGCCTTCAATATCTCCGTAAACAGAAGTTATGGTCCAGTACAAAAAAAAATGTTTATAATTACGCGAAAAACAAGTGACTCGGCTTCGTCAAGGGTATTTTTATTTCCGTTATTTACGTATATTTTGACCTATATGCTTTGTACTTGTGTACCTATTTTATTTATTTATTATGTTTAGTCATCATAAAACTAACTAATAAAAAAATTATTATGCACAGTTAGAAGCCGTACCTTTTGTTTTGTTGTGTGAAAACAGATTGAAATTTTACTACGGTTTCCGATACTGCCGTAGCCATTGTATTTTCTCGTCACTAGATTTAGTAGGTTCATTGCATTTCTTATAAAGTAAGCTTCACCGATTATGAAATTTTTCAGTTCTAAGCAGATTTACGGTCGATATGAGTCGATATCTCAAACAATTTTTCTATTTGCAACAGATTTTCTAACGGTTTCTGCCGTAGCTATTTTATTAGCTCGGCACTAGACTTTTTAGACTCATTGCATTCCTTTGGTGCAAGTTTTCTTCGATTGCGTATTTTTCATTTCTGAGCAGATTTATGGCCGATATGAGGCGACATCTGACATTATTTTGCTATTGTCAACTTCGTATTCATTTTTAACCCTATTTTGACCAATATTCCTGTTGTTTCTCTTTAGGTCTTGGTAGTGCATTGTTAACTCTTGACAAAGACACCAGAATAAGGTTAGGTATATTGAGTATATATAAACAGTTGGTTTATGTCAAAGGACTATGCCCATTTTAGTATGGAAGGTCCAAGAAGACCAAATCTTGTTTTTCTAGTACAGAATAGTGTAACAAACGAAACTTATTTCACATGCATATCTCTAAACTCAGTTTTAAATGAGATATGAGAGTTAGAAGTTTGTATGTATTTATTAGGGTTGTAGGCAATTTTCGACTCCTATTGCCACAAAATAGATAGCCCCCCAATAGATAAACCCCCTCCCGTGCGTTAGAAGTGAAAATTGCTTACAAATCTAATAAATACATACAAACTTCTAACTCTTATATATCATTTCGGACTGAGTTTAGAGATATGCATGTCAAATAAGTTCTGTACCTACTAGAGAAACAAGATTTGCTTTACTGCCGCGAGAAAAAATAAAAACACCAAGTTCAGGCTTTTGTAAGGAAATTGGACACAAACCAACTATTTAAATATCTAACCGGTGGTTTGAATGTTGGTGAACACAAGAGGACACATTGGAACGGACAAACATACATAGATATATAAGTGCGAAAAACATTACCGTCCTTCTGGGTTAGTCGGATAAAATATGCAGGGTGGCTCAGTTCAGGTATCCGGGAGTGTAGTAGTAATTAATGATCACTGGGTTCCGATAGTAAAAAAATGTTCATATTAAAAAAAATGAACTGTGATTTCTTTCAGTTCTTTAAGAACTTGATCAATCGATTTAACAACAAAAGCGTTACTGAAAAATATTGTAATCGGTAAACTTAATGTAATTAGTAACAACAATTTAATCGGAAAAGGTAATCTTCGTGTTTTTGAATTAGCACGGACATTGCATCAGAGTGTAACCCCCCACAGATGCAAAGCTTCTACAAGCTACTATTTCTTCTACGTTGGGTTACCTACTCCGGTCGCACCTTGTCAGCTGTCAGTCAAAAGTTTTAAAACGGTTTTTTGGAATCGCATAGAGTTGTAAATCTATCATTTTCTAACCATGCTAATACAAAATAGGCAAGTAGATACTTTCATGGGTGTAACAGCTCTATAATATTTAGATGTCATCTAAGCGATAATTGCAGTAACGCATCCTGGGAGGTCTGAATGATTGAAACATTTTAGTTAAAATATGATTTTGAGTATTTTCAAACTTAAATAGCAGCGGAAGGGTTAATTGTATACTCTCATGGTAATAGTAAAAAATATTGAGGGTGTTATTTCCTATAAGGAAACCGTTTTTTTTTTTGTTCTGGCACTTTAATTTTTGGGTAAATACAAAATGTTTGAAACCTGAATGATGTCCTTTCGAGTTATAATAGTATTTTAGCTACACTGGCGGACAAGGTTGATGGACAATTTTTCAGACTCTGGGCTGGCAGACATGTGCGTGCACACGTTCATGTAGCCAATTAATGTTTAACCCATTCATAGCGGCATTTTTTCTTACTCAGATGCGGACCACGTCGATCGATATTTGTTTTTATATTTTTTGTTTTAGTTTTTCAAAATAAAGATTTCTCATGGATTCGTAATTAATAAATTCAAATTCATAATAAAGTGCTGAAAACGCTGATTGGCGTGTTATTTTTTATTCATCAAGTGTGACTCACGCGCGCCGATTGGCGCGTTTACGTTAAAAACGAGCCGCATCTGGCTAGTGAGAGCAAAATTTGTCGCCGCATTGAATGGGTTAATTATTGTATTTTAAAGTTATTGAGTTGAATAAAAAAAATTGAATTTGAATAGCTCCACCACATTAGAGGATGTTGGAGCCAATCAAATCAATCTGCCTAGCCTTTTCCCAACTATGTTGGGGTCGGCTTCCAGTCTAACAGGATGAATACCAGTATTTTACATGGAGCGACTGCCTCCACAACCAAGTTATTGGGTAATACTCGTACGATATTCCTTGGTAAGACTAATTGTCAGACTTTCGGGCTTCTGACGACCCGTAACGACTATCAAAAATCCACGAATGACAGCCGGGACCAAAGGCTTAACGTGCTTTCCGAGGCACGGAGGAGTCTCGGTATGTAAAGATGGTCACGCATCTACGGACCAACCCCGGCAAGCGTAGCTTAACCTGATGGATCGACCCGTGCGGCTGTTATTACTTAGCCACAAGCTCCTCAAGGAAGGAAGTTTTTTATTAGACCTCCGTTAACTTGCGAATGCGGTGGCGAAGTTCCGTTACAACCCTACTTTGCACCTTTTATTGTGCAGTTTTTTTTTGTTAGATGGGTTTGCTCTTGACTATAGTCTAGGTCTTGTCTATTAATAAATAATACCCTTTCTCTATCAGGGTCAGATCGTCGTTGCTTGTCAAACTGCGCCTGCAGCAGGTGCAGTCCCAATGGCCCATGCTGTGCGGATTCTGGTAATCACGTATACGATTGTAATACGGATGAGGGCACAGCAATGAATTCTTCATCTGACGTATATTATGGCCCACAGGCAGCGTTGCCTGTGCGTGAGCCTGAGAAACCGGAACAGGAAGAGAGAAAATATTTTCCGTGAGTATATATCATATAATTATGCAAGGTGTAAAAAGTCCCGTCATTCAGCCGTTTTCTACGCATTCTGTAAATCAAAAATGATTGCTGGGAAACGACTTTTAGTTTTGGTGTGAAAAATCGTTGCAGCAGCGCGCCTTATAATACACGCAAAACATTGTGAGGCGAAAAAAAAAAAAAAACAAACCAGCGCTGAGGCTCTGTCTCGTATGGGGTCGCGGCATTATGCTGAGCGACGGCCGTTTTGCGTGAATGTGGCGCATATTTTCCCCAAACTTGTTTTTAATTGTTTTATTTTGTTATTTTATTTCTTTGCGCCATGTATATCGCAAATAAACGTATTTTCTTTCTTTCTTTTCTAATTGTGCAAATGCGTAAACCTGGTTTTCGTGAAAGCAATAAAAAACGGATAAATCCGAGTAGGACTCGTGCCCTGAGAGTTCCGTCTCTATGCTGAGCCCGGCTGTCTGCGGATTCACTCAGGTGATAAACTTTCAATTCCGGTCTTCAGGCGGAGGTAGTGTTTCAAAGGCCTACAGGCCCGGTAAACCAAACCTTAAGACCATAGACTCCTTATAGGTTTTCCTGTAATCTATACGACGTAAATAATTATTTTTTGTATTTTTTTTTTCAAAATTTTTGGCTCATAAGTTTCGGAGATCAGGGGTCATTTTTCATGTATTTTCTTAAATAACTTTAAAACTAATAATTTTATAATTATAAGAAAAACGATATATTGTTTGTTAAACAGTACAGTTTGCAAAAAAATATTAAAATTTTCTAATTTACCCCCAAAAACGACCTCCATATTAAAAACTAATTTATTTAGTCTAGGTAGTTCATGTCTGTACCAAGTTCTACTTAATCGGTCTACTAGATTAGGAAAATTGGCTGTGACTGACGGAGAGACAGACAGACACGAGCGAAAATGGTTCCGTTTTTAATTTGGACGTACGGAATCCTAAAGAAAATGCAAGTTTGACCTTCAATATCCCGTAAACAGAAGATTCCCGATATGGTCCAGTACAAAAAAAAAATATCACAATGGCGGAGTACGAGTGACCCTTGGCTTCGTTAAGCGTCTTTTTACACTCTTTATAGCCGATACCCGTTGTCTCTTAGTTTCTCATTATCCAAGGGAAAGTACACCGCTTTTACGGGTGATGTTAGAAAAGGTCAGGTGCCGTATTGTGAAGTTTTAGGCAAAACAGCGAAATATTTGATAACTATTTGTGACGTTGCCAACATCAACGTTGCAATGTTGAAAGTTGTTTGTGAAGAATGCTTCGTGCTTCGTTCAGAAGCGATTGGCGTGAACAAGTTGCAATATAGGGGTTTACGGGGGCAAAAATCGATCTAGTTAGCTCTCATTTCCGGGAAAATTAATAATTTTGTCTATTTTTACTCGAGCAGAGCTAGATCGATCAGGTAATTGATTATGAACTGCAATAACTAACTGTTTGGCCTGAACAACTGCTAAACACGGTCTTGTGTTTAAATCTCTCTCTCATCTCCCGTTGGTCTAGCTACGGTTTCGCGTCTGATACTGAGTTCAAGTCCTAGTTCAGATAAACATCAGCCCCCTTTCATTTTGATAATATAACATTGCGTTATTTTAACTGTCGAGCAGACAAATTATTCAAACATGGATTTATAATCTGTTCCAAAAGTACCGATACTTTTAGCATCCAATGACATTTTCATCGGATGCTAAAAGTGTCGGTACTAATGGATCCGAATCCATTTGTTTACATTTTTATCAGATGCTTTTGAACAGACCGTGTTGTAATGATATTATGAAAAATACTGTAATTTGGAGTGTATAATGCAATGTGGGTGCTGGTCATATATGCGAAGTTTTTAAAATTATTTTTAACCCCCGATGGAAACAGGGTGCTATGCTATGATTCAAGAAAATCTATTCAGCCGTTTGAAAATTATCAGCTCTTTTCTAGTTGATGAATGGATGTGAGCATCTTCCACAGGTCTGATGGAGTCGAAATTTGGTATTATGTTACTTCAATGATATTAGAATAACATAGTAACCTTGAACTGATGATTGACCTAGAATTTGCAGGATACCCAATTCGCTCACCAGCTTACAGCAGAGCCATCGTGTTGGGGCTCATTGGAATGGTTCAATGACAAGGTTATAGATATAGATAGATCAATGATGCAATAAGAAATGAGGGTAAATCGGTGTCGGGGGTTTTTAGGGTTCCGTACCTCAAAAGGAAAAACGGAACCCTTATAGGAACACTGTCTGTTCGTCTGTCACAGCCAATTTGCTTCGAATCTAATGAAACGTTTAAGTTGAAATTTGGTACACGTATGTATTTCTGTGACTCAAACACGGACGTGTAACGTAAATAAATGAATTTTGAATATTGGAGTCAATTTTGGGGGGTAAATAAGAAAAATAAAAAGTTTTGCACATGACAACATGACATGAGACATGTAAAATGAAAGAGCTTACTGTGAGGGTCTCAAATATATATGTATATACTTTTTTTATAATTTTAAAATAAATCATTTTAAAGTTTTTTAAGAAAATAGACGAAAATTGACCATTCCCCCCTCTTATCTCCGAAAGTACTTAACCTAAAATTTTGAAAAAAATAAAAAAAATGTTCAATACCTATAGATTACAGGAAAACCTTTAAGAAGTCTATGGTCTTAAAACAACATGGTAGATCTGTCAATATTGTGCATACAAACTCACATTTGCAGTTCGAATGTATGGAGAACATGTTTTTCAACTACAATGTTATGTTTCTTGAGATTCATCTTAACTACAGAACCCTTCATTGGGCAGTTTTTTTTTTTTTTTTAATTTAACTTTTATTGTCTTATTTCAGGTCTATGAGATTTCTGTTTGACAAAAAGTATATTCTTTTAGCGGCGGTGGTTGTATTGTTGATAATGATAATATTACTGGTATTGATACTAAGGTCTGCAAGTAGTCCTGGATCTAGACTGATCGCCGACGGTAAAGTGGAAGGATTGAGTGCCAATCAAGAAGCCAAGTAAGTCTTATTCAAATAGACTCAAATACAAAGATAAATTTTTCAAAAGATATTATATCATCTGCGGGTAGGTCGAAAATTATCCCACGGGAACGTTTTATCGGGATAAAAAGTATCCTATGTCTAACCCAGGTCATGGTCTACCTGTGTGCTTTTCATCTAAATCCGGCATGAAAAGCTATACGCGTTTATAATATTTGTATGTATTACTGACCGAGCGAGCGAATTTTTTTTTAATATAAATGTCATCTCGTAGTTGGCCTAGAGAGGCCTTGACTACTTAACCGGACTATCCTGTGGCTGCTAAGCGACTACATGCTAAGGGCTCCCTCTGTGGGGAACGAACCTCGGCTTAGGGCGTCGCTGGGGGGAGGACAGCAAGATGGGACAGGCTGGATCAAATTAGAGTGATTATTATCGAACGGGGAGTTTAAAGCTACTGGCTCAGCTACGCCACCAACTAGCACTTCATACCCGAGCAAGGGACGGGGGGAGGACGATTACTCCGGGGTCGTCGCGAGGGACCTCGGCGGCGAGGTCAGAATGTCGATTTGTTATTGTTCCTACTGCTCTCCTGGAGAAGAGTTATGGGGTCGTCGGGATCTGCGACCGAGCGAGCGAAGCGTCTCTGCATCAAGTCCGGCAAAATTCGCTTTCGTCTCTCAGTTTGTTGCTACTCCTCTACAGGTCGTATTTTACAACCAATCTGGACGAAACTTGGTATACAGATTTTACGACTTTATAGGTTTTTTTTTTATCTTTGGGGATTTTGGCTTGGCGGGATGCCTCTTCCAAAAAGGGGGCTACTGGATGTTCACCTTATGAGATCTGATTTCGATGGCTATTTTTTTATTTGAAAAGTAGTAAAAATCAAAACACAGGCATGTCTTTTTACCGCTAAAAGGAGTCGTTTCGCTGGAACTCCTACTTTTCAGGGTACATCTGTTCCTGTAACTGATTGGCTTGAGCTCCTAGGCATGGAGTTGACATCTGGTCTCAACTTTGGCGCCACCATCGAGTACAAAGCCCAAACTGCGGCCATGAAACTGGGCATCCAAAATAGGGTGAAGTGATATTTTACGCCTGGACAGCTTTTAACTCTTTACAAAGCACAAGTCCGATCCTGCATGGAGTATTGCAGCCACCTTTGGGAGGGATTAGCTAAGTACTAACTAGCCGCGCTTGACTCGGTGGAACGCAGAGCTAAGAGGCTCATTGGCGACGTAAAACTGGTGGATGCCAAGCTTCATAGCTTGGCTCACCGCCGCAAGGTTGCCTGCTTGTCGGTCTTCTACAGATTGTACTTCGGTGAATGTGCTCAAGAACTCCACGACCTCATTTCGCCGGCTTTCTTCTAGCATTGGACATCTAGACGCACTGCCAGTTACCATGCCTACCTAGTTGCTATTCCACCAATTCGCACTAAGCGTTTCCAAATGTCTATTATAATGCGCACAGCAAAAGAGTGGAACTCGCTACCTGCGTCTGTGTTTCCGAGCGCATAAAACGCTAATCTCTTTAAAGTGAGAGTGAACAGGCTTCTTCTGGGTAAGCTTACTTCATCGTCGACTCTGTCACTGTCGCCTCCGACCTAGACTAGAGTCAAGAGCAAACCCATCTTAAATAAAATAAAAATTAAAAGTAACTTTAAAAGTTAGTCAACTGTACGCTAGGACTCATTATAACTCCCACGCGTATTTAAAGTATGTAGGGAAAATTAGAATAACTTTTAGGTAACTATTGTGTTTCGTTAAATCGGGAGTCGACGACCGCGCGCCGTCGGTTGTTCGCGCCGTATTCGCCGGTTCCAGCTCGCTTTCGAGTTGTGTTTTTCACAATTGTAAATCTGCCATTTTTTTATATTTTATTATTATTCTTTTATAAATCGATATCGATATTTGTAATCACGTTCTCGAACACAGCTCTAACGATTTCGATAAAAGTTGCAATATAGGGGTTTACGGGGGCGAAAAATCGTATTAGCTAGAAAGATCGCCACCGCCGATCTCCTCCGCAAAGGCGCGGCGGTGCTCCCTCCAAGCCGGGCATACCTCCACCGTATGCTCCACCGTATACTCCGGACAATCCACACAATGGTAACACCCGGGCGTTTCCTCCCGCCTTATGCGGAACAGAAACCTCCCGAAGCAACCGTGTCCGGTGAGGACCTGTTTCAGGCGGAAGGTGAGGAGATCGTGGCGCCTCTCGAACCACTCCTCAAAGACTTATCACTGCAATAGTGGCGTGCCGAGTGCTCCATAACTTGCCTTTTATTACACGGGAAATGAACATAACTGGGCTTCCATCTAGGAGTGAGGCAGGGTGCATCTTCCTTGTCTCAATAAACATTTTTTTTTTTAAATAATTTGCTCTCATTTCTTTTCATATATCTCATGTAGTTTTCACAGGATATTCCAGCTGAATTCCTACATTTGCAAGCAAGGCCTCTGTCAAAAGGTTTACGTACCAACCACAGAATACATTTACTCATCGCTAAGTAGATGCATATTGCTCTGCATGGGACCGCAACTCTGGCCACACCCTATAGGATACACCTACTACAGTAAAAAGGTTGTAGTCCTTGCAACAGACAAGCTAGAATACAAGTTACAATCAGTACCTTCGGAAGCAGTCCATATGTTTTTGGCAGAAGCATTCAAACTCTTTCTCGGAGATCTGGCGAAACTAGAAAGGTACACATTAGATGCTAGAAGAATGAACATATCAAAAGACTCGATGATCAAAAAGATGTACATTCAGATGGATGTAGAAACTGACCCCGATCCTCGAATCAGGCTAAATACAGAAGAATCTTACACGATTAAGGTTGAGACTCTAACAAATCAAGTGGTAATAAAGCTGGGTTCAGCATCATTTTGTGGAATAAGACATGCGCTAGAAACTCTCAGCCAACTGATCTTACTGGACCAGACCACTGGGAATCTCATTACCTTATCAAACATGATCATTAAAGACGCCCCTAGCTACAAATACCGAGGCCTCATGATAGACACAGGAAGAAACTACATCCCGGTCCCAGATATTATGAGGACTATAGACGCTATGGCCTCAGTCAAGCTCAACACGTTTCACTGGAGAATTTCTGACGTCACCAGTTTCCCTCTTCATTTGCCAGCAGTTCCTCAACTTTTTGAATATGGATCTTATGGTAGGGATCTAGTTTATACCAAGGACAATGTCAAAGCAGTTGTCAGAAGAGCTGGGATCCGTGGTATAAGAGTTCTATTAGAAGTAGCGGCTCCAGGACCTGTCGGAAGGGCATGGTCTTGGATACCAGAAGCTACCTGCCCAACAAAGAACAAGAATTTCACTTGCAACAACGTTCTTTGTCTAAGATTAGGAATCCAAGAAACTGTTTTTGATATACTCCAGATAATTTATTCTGAAATCTTGGAGATGACGAAGGTTGATGATGTTTTTCATTTGAGTGATAGCATGTTTTCTATGGTTAATTGTTTTTATTTGATGGAGGAGAGGGAAGGGTTTCTTGAAAAGGCTTTGGAAAGACTGAAGCTGGCTAACAAAGGGTTCTTGCCGAAATTACCGATTATTTGGTATACGACGCATTTGACGAAGGATATGGAAGCTAGGACTTGGGACAGGTATTGTAATGTATACTAATCAACAACTTAACTTTCAACTTCAACCATCAACTCAACAACAACATCAGCGTCAACTTTTTTGTGATCGATTCTTTTCCTTGTTATTACCAGGCTGACATAATAATAGCTCAGTAATAATAAAGAATCATAGATTGATTATATCACAGTAATTAGGACTCAAATTATTACCATATAACACTGAAATACGTTCAGTCTTCATGGCCCCAATTTGTCTAAAGGAACGCTTTTAATTAACGCCTTTCTCGACATAATTTTTAGTAGGTAATCTTTTATTGTAGAATTTCACTAGCCAAAAAGTTTAAAACATAATATCTAGTGGGTGTATGTGTACCACATAGTATTTGAAATGTAACATGAAATATACGTTGAGATGAATATATGCAATGCAACGCGAAATTAACACAGCAACAAGGCGAATTTGTTTCAACGCGTGTTACATTTGACGTATTTTAACATACAATTTTACGTACCTTAGGCACCTGTCCCACCACTAGCGATTAACGAGAAGCGAGTAGAGCTAGCAACTAAAAAGAGTTGGCGAGCGACGAGCAGCGAGTGTGCAACGGCGATGTGCGACTACTCGCTAGTATGCGTATGCATATGAACCATAGAAATATAAAAAAAACAGCATTACAAACACATCATTCTTATATCTATGGTATGTACCAAGCGTGAGTCTATCAGCGAGTGTTATGTCCGCGTCGATGACCGAGTACTCTCTTTGATAGCTCTAGCCGATGCGACAAATAAGTACTCACGCGGCGGTGTGAACAGTCAGCGATCGACTATTAATATTATGTATCTCTTTTACTTACACGAATCCTACAATCTTTTGTATGTTTTTAAGCGAGAAAAATAATCGTTGTGTTGCTTCCTCGTCTGCGGTGGGACAGGTGCCTAACGCACTTATGACATTTATAGAGGACAAGTCATGATAACTACTTATCAAAGGATTAACAGAAAACTGGGAAAAGTAGATTTTAATCCTTATTCCTGTATTTCTAGATTTGGAGTGCAACTTACAGAATGGCAGCCGAACCCCTCAGATCAGTTTCTAAGCAGATTCAAGGTGATTCATTCAAGCAGGTGGGATCTGTCCTGCGAAGTTAAAAAGCATAGGTGTAAGAAATACAGGTGAGATAAAAAGGCCAAGTGCGTGTCGGACTACGCACAGTGATGGGTTGCATAGTTGAGATGAAATTAATATTTAAGCATGCACGGTATTGATTTTATCAATCGCATAAATAAGTTTGTATTTCATAGTATTTCTCGAAAAAACTATGAAAAACAACGTTGTTATTGCGGTTGTAACCAAAAATCACTACACCGTTGTTTAGCGGTACATAGAATATACTGTCTTTCCAATTTTCATCGATATATTTGTGTATAATACCGATACATTTCACATAGGTCTGTACATTGGAATAATAAATAAATAAAAATATTTTATTATCAGGCATCAAGGCCCATAGGGTATTAGATATTACATATTACTTAAAAATCTATATTAGTTACATGCAGGAACACTAAATAGATAGATACAGATAATCAAGCACGGGGAAGGTTTAACACGCTCTGTTGCCAACGTGTAGCTTGATAAACCTCCCCATTGTAGGCCCATCCAGCCTCTCTGCAAACACCCTCCGAATGCCGTTGCTGATTCCCCTCACTCGCGACATTACTGAGGCAAGTTTCTTCCGCATTATAGCAAAGTAGTCGTTAGTGTGCGCATCAGCGAACATGATTAGCCCAAAGGCTGCTGGTGTAAAATGTTTGGCAGTATGCCTTGAAAAGGGTTAGCTTCACGGGAACTGAACAACCGTGAAATCTTCTGCAATGTGAATAGTCTTTGAGTAAAGGAGATGTTCCAGGAATGTATGGAGCCTGAGCTAGCACTATGTACACTAAATGTAAATATAGCTATACATTATAGTAACCGTTTTTTAATGTTAATTTTCTATAATTTGACTTCGTTTTAATGTACATTACAATTAATTCGGAGGAGCCAACCAACCAAGGAGAGCAACACAAAATAAATATGGTGAATCAGCAATATGCGAAATGTCAAATGACAATGACATTTGATTGATGTGTCTTGTCTATGTAATATCTGCGAAAAAAAATATAACACGAATTCCGAAAATACTTGGGTTTCGTTACAGTTATAATAATAAAACAGGACTACAGGTTATTCTACTCGATTGCGGCAGTACATCTTATATTACCTATTTAAACGATTTGTTATAGGTAGTGGTGTCAAGAGGAGCAAGAAACGAAGGCTTGAACGTTATTTTGTTTATCGAACTGTCCTGGTGTTTCATTCTTTAATGCCTATCAAAATACCCTGGACTTCGATAATTCACAGGAGAATAGTGATCTGTGCAGTACCTAACAATTGCAAGTTATTGTTAGAGTAGTTAACTATTCCTATTCATTCACGACGGAATCGAAATCACAGGCGAATCAGAAACCATATAACAAAGCCGAGGTCATCAGAGAAGCAATCAATCAATGTCCGTAGTAGTAAAGTGTTGTCGCAAAACAAAAACAATCACTAAAAACTCCGAAATTTAAAGACAGAGTCAAACTGTCAAAGAAAAACGTCACGTCACGAAACTTAAAACTGTCAAAGTCGTCAAACGTCATGTCAAAAACAACTGTCATGGCTACCATAAAAATAGGGTTTTATTATTAAAAAGAACTCCCCAAATAATAATTTTTGTACGCCTGTACTTTTCTTCAAATTAATTTGTTTGTATTTTTATGAAAATCCCCTATTGTTTCCTATTTATCTATGTAGTGTACAGACGCCAGCACATCAAGCTACTACAATCTGTCAGATTTCTTTAATAGATTTTCGACTTTATTGCTAAGGCATTAGGTTCAAGGTTGATTGGGAAAATCTGACAGTTTCGGGTAGGTTGGCCTGCTGGCGTCTGTACATCGTGGTAGCCCAAAATCAAACATCTCCTTTATTGTGTAACACCCGGACGGACGGGCAGACAGACTGACAGATGGACATGAAGAAATTATAAGGGTTCCATTTTTGCCATTTGACTACGGAACCCTAAAAAGAGACCAAAGTAATGGCCAGTTTTTGAGGTCTTCAGATAAACTTCGTCTTCAGTTATTCATTTAAAAAGTTCTCTTTTGGACCGAAATTGTTGCGGGTCAGGCTGCGTTCAGACGACCCGCGCCCGCTAAACTCGCTTTGAAATTTGCGCGTGCCGAGCGCGGGTGTAAGGCGGGCACACGCGTTGTGCTGAAGCGCGTGGCGTGCGCTTAGCGGGCGCGTGTCGTCTGAACGCAGCCTAAGGAACAATTATAAAAACAAAATCGAATACATGAATTCCGGTTCAGAATAGCTCAGAAACCGCGTAAAGATAAGCAATCTGTGGTTGTTGAAAGCATTGTTAGTTACAGCGTCGTTGGTGTAGTAGTTGCAAGCGCTACTGCTGAACATGAGGTCCTCAGTCAAAATTTTTATTGAGTTTTGCCATTAGGCAGGAATTCTCAGTAGCACCCGGTTTCTAAATTTATGCGTTCCTTTCCATACCTTTCTGTGTTGTGCGATCTCTGGCCATGTTGGCCCTACAAACATGATCAAATCGTCACACCACCTTTGCCGCGGTCTACCTCGACGGCGATGTCATCCCTGAGGCGTCCAGTGGGTGACGATCTTTGGACGACGTGGCCAGCCCACTCCCACTTCAGCCTGGCTGTTTTTTCTCCAACATTCGTTGCTTGAGTTAAGGAGCGCAGGGTGGTGTTTCTAACGCGATCTGTACGCTTGACACCTATTATGCTGCGCTCCATTGCGCGTTGGCAAAGCTTGAGTTTGGACTTTTGTTGTTCAGTAAGGGACCAACTTTGTGCACCGTATGTTACGAGTGGAACGGGTAAGATGCACATGTCGATGAATTTTCGCTTCAGTGTTATTGGAAGACTACCTTTCATATGTTCTTTAAGTTAAAAAATGTCACGTTATGTTAGTTTAAAATGATGTTTTCGTGATGTTTTTTTGTTTGTTGTGTTATTCAGATTCCGATCGATAGTGTGTTACGCAATCAGAGTGCCGGTTTCGATGCTCAGGTCGGACAAATTGTTATTTATTTATTTTATTTTATTGAGACATAAAACAGTTACACGTTACAATTTTAGTAAATAACAAACTAGTGTAATAGAAGTAGTAAACATGTAACCCACATAATGTCCGCGGAATTATCTAATATGGAGAAATAAAACAAAACCACGCGTCTACTGGTACTCTTTGGAAGAATTCATAGCAATTGAATAGCCATTCTTTTATATTTTGTTTCAGATAGTGAAAAGATATCAAGATCGAATAAGTGTCTATTATACAGTATGTTAACCAACAGAGGGCGTTCCCGTTAACCCGCAATAGTATAGCATCCATACATGCTAAAAAAAATATTACCATTCGAAAACAAAATGGTTTTTATTTTTTTTTAATATTAAAATATTCACTAAAATATTCAAAAAAATATAAAAATATTCACTAAAAATAAAAACTAAATTGCGATGTTTCCGTCCTTCAAGTACGCGTGTACAGAGTGTTTCTTTTACGTATCAATTTAACATTTTTAGTGAATATTTTAATATTAAAAAAAATAAAAACCATTTTGTTTTCGAATGGTAATATTTTTTTTAGCATGTATGGATGCTATACTATTGCGGGTTAACGGGAACGCCCTCTGTTGGTTAACATACTGTATATTTCTAAGAGACGACGGAGGGGCGCCCTTGCGCCAGCATTGGTTCTGCACTTTACAGTGTGGAACAGCCGGGGCACGGGCGCCTCTCGCCGTAATACAGTTCTGGGTACAATATAACAAAGTTTATTTGTGATATCAGAGCAGTCAAAGTTGTTATTACATAATAATATGCCATGCATTATTATGTTATTGAGTTTTGTATTAAGAATTCTTAGTAGCAGCACTGAGTTTAGAGTGCCCGGTTGATGGCCATAGGATCGCCCCCTTTTACAAGGGACTTAAACATAATTAGCGAAGTGTGTGTTGTGTGGAGTGTGAAGTGTGTAGTGTGTGTTTCTAACCCAACTGGGTTTACAGCCGTAATGTTATGTGAATTCTTGCAAGTCATAAACAGGCCCTTAACTGATACCAAATCGTTTGAAGTTGAAGTTACGCATGTCGCTTACAAAGGGCATTAGGCTGACCCCAATTAGACGCAACAAATACCATTATCGGACCAAACTGAAGGGGCAAGGCCCTTAGAAGATACACAGTCTGATGGCGTATATTAGGTATTATCTCATCTTCTTTATAAAACGAATTGAATGTGAAACAATCTTTCTTTTTACAAGCTTTTATTTAGTTTCAAATGTCCCGGTTTCTCTCTGTCTGTCTGACTGTCTGTCTGTAATCTATTCTTAAAAGTTAAATTTGACCTACTTCCCGGTTTCCGATTGAGCTAAAATTTTACATGCATATGTAAATCTGATGACAATGCAATGTTTGGGCTCGTTTGATTTGTCTTGACAAGGACTATGGTCTTAGATGATATTGTAGATATCCAGACTAAAGACCGGTTTTTTGATCCGTAGTTAACTCAACCAATTGTTAAACTAAACGTAACTAATAGTTGAATTTTGGCTAAATATGAAAGGCTAAACATGAATGAGTTATGCCATTAGTTACTATTTTTAATAACAATGAGATAACATGAATACATTCTTGTCTAGCCTTTCACATTAAGCCAAAATTCAAACATTAGTTACTATGCTTAGCCATTGGTTGAATTAACTACGGAACAAAAAACCGGCCCTTATAAAAGCTTTTTAAAAAGAACACTTTTTAAATAATACGAGTATACTTGTTCCTGTTGATCACGATTCCGTTCTTATATTATACAAACTTCAACTTGGGCAGGAGCTACTAAAGCAAGAGGATATAAGAGGTACTAAAGCAAGGGTAATCTGTCAAAACGTATGAATTTATATTCAGTGGTTCAAGCTGTGCGATGTCTGTTGAAATGGTGAAATGTTTTTGTCCGCCGCTTCACCTGGGTGGGCGTCGAAAAAAAACCATCACACAACTTGCTTTAGTACCTTTACTTTTATTACACCATTCGCTCCCCAACTCGCATAACTGACTTTGTAGAGATTCCAGTTGATTTAAAAATAATCTTATTTATAGAAAATACAGCCAAAGTAGGAGTACATTTTTGAAATAATTAAATTATATAAAAATATTTTATTTTGAGACTGGGAAAATATGGTTCGAATTATGGTATGTGATAGCTGAATATACGGTGTATCGACCCCTTAACGTTGGCCCACTATTTAAATGACCTACATTTAAATGAAAATTATAGGGTGACTGGTACCTAATTAGTGACCGATACACATGATTGCACTCATGATAACAAACAACTTTTAGATGGGACCAAACCTGAAATCGCCGAAAATAATCAGCTATCCCATTCATTCATGTTCGCATAACTCGTCAAAATGTAGGGAGCAGCTGATTTTTTTTTCGTGAATTCTAGTTTGATCCCATAATTATTTGTTATCATGAGTAGGTACAGTCATGTGTTTAAGTATAGGTCACTAATTACCATTCATTCTGTATAAGAATCAAAATAAACCTAATTACAACTGCCAAATTGCTAAATAATGCGATACGTCGCGCGTCGCCGTGCTTCAATACACTTAATCTGTCAAAACGGTCAAAACGCAATTTTGTGATAGGCCTCCTAAGCAATGTGATAAGTTATGTAGTTACGTCACTTCCTATTAGATCGTAGTTTGACCATGATATCTTGCTCTTTGCCTTAATTTCAAAGGGATTTCCTAATTAGATTATTAATAAGTAATTTTTAAATTGTAATATTTAACCCTGACCTTGGTTAGATTAGGATTCTTGTGGTGTCATATCATCGTTATGCTGATTTGTTCCGGCAATTATAGTTTGCGAAATTTGTTTGAAATACAGGCTTTATTTGCTCCCCTCGGTGTGTTCCCGCATTGTCGAGGCGGGGGGCTCAGTAGCCGTTTTTCCCAGGAAGTCGACGACTTAGCGGCGGTAGGTTGCGGTGCCGTTTGGGCGACCTCGCAACTGAGGCGGGCCGCGATGTCGTATGGGGGGCATCGCGGCTGAGGGTTGGAGGCCGCGGCGGGAAAGGGGTGCCGGTATTGCGGTGCGCCGCTCTTCCTACCTTCCGCGGCCTGGACGGGGTCGCCACCGTGTGATGGCGGACGCGGTGGGGCCACAGGGGAGGAGGAGTGTCGGAATTTCGTTGACCTCTCTCCCTATACCTATACTCTGTGGCCGAAAAGTGGTAGGCGGCCGGGCCACTGACCTGAACGGTCACAGCAAATTATTATTAAAAATAATCATATTTAATATAAGGTGTTACCAAAATAGTGCTTTCTATTTCTATTCTACCCGTCAATAATGTGGTTAGGTTACACATTATTTAGTACCTATATAACTTTTTTGGAGCGGTGGTGGTCGATCTTTAATTTTTTTGCTTTCCCGTAGTGAATCAACCAGCTAATTGCGCATTTTGTATGGGAAGACGAATAATTTTTTTTCATTTTTCGACCCATGTTCCTTGGGGAACGTGTTCAGTTTCATGGGTAGAATCACCCGTTGAAATAGTGTCAGCTAACATTTTGACACCTTATATGTATAGATTACAAAGATAAACATTAAATAATTTATAGAACTAGGCTTTATTTTAAACACTCTGTGTGTTTGGTGCATCGTGTGCCAAATTTCTGACCCCTTAACACTTCTCATGCCCTGTAGATTTTTTGTCATCGACTTTTTATTGTTTTATTAAAAAGACCCAAATTTTACATTCAAATACAAATTTAAAAAAAGAAGTATAAGGCGTAGACACTGAATTTTAATTTTATTTAGATGTGTATTGTATTAGAGTACTTTTAAATTCAAAATTAGTGACATTAGCCACGTATTTCTTTTTTAATTTACTCGCAAAGTTTCGGACTTAAATTATTAACGCTGTCCATGTTACAGCTATTTACATGGTACAAAAAAAAAACCAAAAGTGACCGGGATCTTCCAACTCTCTCAAAAATTCTCGTATGTTTCATTGACAGGACTTGGCAAGACATGTACTCCTGGAAATCTTGGAGGAATCTTGAGGTGTTCTCCATTGAAGGGGGCGAAGCTATCCTATGGACTGACCTAGTTGATACTGATTTACTAATAAGTTTATATGTTTTACAGGTAATCTAGATTATCACTTATGGCCACGTGCGGCAGCGGTAGCGGAGCGGCTGTGGTCTGATGTCTCTCTCAATGGCACTGTCACCAGCCAGGTCTATGTCAGACTGGACAGTCAGAGGTAAGAATAGATTCTGACTTGTAATACTAATTGGGTGGACCAATTATATTCTTGAAATCACTAGCAGTTAGCAACACGGGCTTGTTTATTAATTTATCCTCATATACGTATTTACAAAATTATAATCATTAAAATCAATGATACAATTCGTTAAGTTAGTATAATCCTAAATATCAAGATTTCATGAAATAGTCATTCCTTAGGATTATACGACTATAAACGAAGAGCGTTGTATTGATGATGTTAATGAGTATAAATACAGATTTGTTACGATCGCGAATCATATTCAGATCAACATAAAACCTAACACTGAGCTGAAAATTGCAAAAAACGTAAGAAAATTTGAATTTCGTGGGCTGCCTGGAGCTTTCGCCGTGGGATCTTCGAAAAAACGTCAAGGTCTGATTACACCCCAAACCACTCAAGCTACGGTATCCTATAAGAGCAAAACGACTGCAGTGACGGCTGTCATGAAAATAATGGCACCTATGAAATTGCCGTTTAGTATGCAGAAAGTTAAAGTCATTTTTATATAAATAATGTTTATTTCTATCAATCAAAATATGCACCAATGCTATCGATGCATCTCTGCCAGCGCAGTGGTAATTTTGCAATGCCCTTCTTGAAGAAGTCAGGTGTACGGGAGCCAACAAACTCCTCGAAGTCATTTTGTACTGCCTCTCGGTTATTGAATTTTTTCCCTGCCAAGGAGTTGTCCAAATTTTGGAAAAGTAGAAGACTGTCGGCACAAGGTCTGGTGAGTACGGTGGATGACGCAAAATTTCCAACCCTAGCTCTTGTAGCTTAGAGACCATCTGTTGTGCCATATGAGGTCGAGCGTTATCGCGTAGGAGCAGCGGGGATGAGTGATTAACCAAATCTGGCCGGAGATTTGCGAGCTTCTCCATCATTGTGTCCAGTTAGTTCCTCACAGTACACATCCGCAGTAAGGCGCTGAATTCGTCGTTGCTGACTTTAGTTTTCGGGTGACCACGGGGTTCATTTTTAGATCAAAATTTCCATGTCGGAAGCGTTCAAAACAATAACGTGTGGTGAGTTCGTTTGTAGTGTTCACTCCGTACACGTAATTAATGTTGCGAGCCGTTTGTGCAGCATTGCTACCGCGACGGAACTCGTATTTCATAATTACTCGTATTTTTATCGTGTCCATACCTATAAATGACTGAATTTGAAAATAGAATTCCATATTTTTAAAATAAAATTAATTTGAATTTAGAATTGATTGCCAGCCATACATAAATTAAGTTTCAAATGGCTAGTATTGTAAAACGGCAACTTCATAGGTTAAGACCTATTATATTGTAGACTAGCAGCGCCCCGCGGTTTCACCCGAGTAAGTCTCGAACCCGTAAATTATCGGGGTAAAAAGTATCCTATGTGTTAATCCAGGTTATAAACTATCTGTGTGCCAAATTTTATGAATATCTGTTCGGTAGTTTTACGGGGAAGAGTAACAAACATCCATCCATTCTCACAAATTTTCGCATTTATAATATTAGTAGCAGCACTTGAAAAGCTGGAGCGCACTGACGTTTTAGGTTTTTTTTTTTACAGCGACTGTACATGCGCAGTCGCATTTGACGAACGTTTCAAATAATTAATTACTTTACTACCCCTACTTTAGTCTAATGGTCATAAGCGATACTGCTTAGGGGTTATTGCACTCTATTTCTATATCAAACATAGAATAAACAATCCATTTCATTTTGACAGTATTATTCAAGTAATTCCATGGCGTTCTGTTTCGTTTTTGAACATACGAATTTTGCTGTGCTTTGCTGTGCCCGACAGGGTCCACGATTGTTTCTACTGAAAACGTTTACCGTCTAAGCCTACATTGTGGAACGTAATAAAGAATTGAGTATGGAAATTTTAAAAGGGGTGCTTCTTTACCGTATTCATGCAGGAGATCTTGCATGCAATTATATTTTGTAACGAAGTCAAAAATATGCATTGATCTCTGTAGCCCCATGAAACATGAGGCTCTAGGGGCTAGTGTGGATCTTTGGAATCATTCGAGTAGATAATCGAGTCTGGTCAAACCACTCTGCTGGGGTCGGTGCATTTCATTCGGATCTGTAGTAGGTACTGTAGGTCGCACGTCAGTCGGTGGAGCATACGGTGGAGGTCTGCCCGGCTTGGGCAGAGCACCGCCGCGTCCTCGCGGAGGCGATCGGCGGCGGCGATCTCTCGCGTCCGGCCCTGGTACTACAGGCCATGGTACGGAGCGAGAGTGCATGGGAAGCCATCACTTCCTTCGCGAAGCTGTAATGCTCGCGAAGGAGGAGGCTGAACGCCTGGGGGTCGGGAATCGATAGCCGATTCCCGGCCACCGTAGGCGCGGGCTTGCGGATGGCGAGCAATGGGTAGCTCGCCGTCCGGTAAGGACCAGGCCCGGGTCGACGGCGCGTTGTGTTCCACGCGCGCCTCAAAGAGATGTCAGCACTAGCTGAAGGGGTCCGCTAAGGCCGATGGCCGCCAGGGTTGTGGGTTGTTCGAAAGAGTTACCGTGGCCCTGGCACAGGCAACTGAAGGAACACGGATGGGTTTTAGTCAGTAGAAGTCTGACACGCCCTCCGGCTCCACCCAGAGCGGGAGAAGTTATTTGATGATTTCCCACCCAAAAAAAAGGTCGCACGTCAGTAGTAGCAAAACCAGTAAAAGCTGGCCTCGTATTCTATTGCGACTTTGTACTACGCTAGGCCAGCTCAAGGTCAAAGTGTTACCAACGACGTGCGCTCGACTGTACCTATGTATGTCCTTGCTTTTCTCAAAAACCCTTAAACCAATTTTGATGATTGTTTCAATAACATAATCTTTATGATAATTATTTTTTCTTGCAGATGGCGTATGGTGTTAAAATCTGTGCAGGTTCAACCAATATGGCCGTTGTATTGCAGTTTTAGTCCAGGAGTGTGTTTAGAAAAAATAAAATACAAATAAATCTGCTTAGCTGAACTTTATTTTCACTATGTACGAGTATCTTCTTCTTCTTACATATAATAAATTGTATAGATTGTACTTCGGTGAGTATGCTCAAGAACTCCACGACCTAATTCCGCCGGCCCCCTTCTACCATCGGACATCTAGACGCACTGCCAGTTACCATCCCTACCTAGTTGCTATTCCACCGATTCGCACTATAATAATAATAATAATGGACGGTTGATGTGTGTCGGGCATGCCACCGTCCGGGTGAGTCCATCAGACATATTATCTCTGGTTGTTCTCGTCTGGCTAACGGCGAGTACTTGCACAGGCATAATCAAGTGGCCAGGATTATTCACCAGCAACTTGCTTTGAAATATAAACTTGTGGATTCTGAGGTACCGTATTACAAGTATGTGTCCGACCCAGTTCTCGAAAATGACCATGTCACGTTGTACTGGGATCGGTCTATCATTACTGACAGGACTATTGTCGCCAATAAGCCTGATATAGTGGTGATAGATCGATTAGTGCGCCGCGCAATGATTGTCGATGTTACCATTCCACATGACGAGAACCTCGTGAAAGCTGAGAAAGAGAAGTAAATGAAGTATCTCGACTTAGCCCACGAGGTTGTTGACATGTGGAATGTGAGCTCGGCTGTCATTGTGCCGATTGTAGTAACGGCCAATGGCCTGATGGCCGAAAGTCTCGATCAACATCTTTCGAGGCTCTCATTAGGCGGTTGGATCAAGGGCCAGATTCAGAAGGCAGTACTTCTTGATACGGCTCGCATTGTGAAGAGGTTCCTGTCTCTGCAGCCCTAACCACCGGTAGCTTGGACTTTGCTCCCGCTACTGGCGGATCACTATTTTTTATATTTTTAAATGTTTTTTTTTTAATGTTTTTTATAAAAAATATTTAAAAATGTATTTAATAAGTTTTTAAAATGAATAAAGGACATAATAATAATAATAATAGCCTTTATTCAGATCAACTTAACCTATTAACAATATTCTAAAAACAAACATAAAACTTATTCTAGTATTTGCTGCTTTTTTATTTTCTGTAGATCTGTTTGCCAATCGGCAAAGGCCTCCTCCAACCTCTTCCATTCTGATCTTTCATGAGCCACTCTGTTCCACATCACTCCTGCCACTTCTCTGATATCATCGTCCCACCTTTTCTGCGGCCTGCCTCTTTTCCTTTTACCTTCCCTGGGATACCACCTTGTCACCTTTTTACTCCTTTTGTCATGACCTCTTGTTGTGTGCCCTGCCCATCTCCATTTGAGTCTTTTAATTTTCCGTACTACATCTATGGTTCTTGTTTTGCTCCTGATGACATGATTTTTCAGTCTGTCTGATCTCTTAACATTCAGCATGCTCCTTTCCATAGCGTATTGGCAATTTGCTAATCTGTTTGTCATTTCCTGAGTTAAAGTCCATGATTGGCAGCCATATATAAGGACGGGTAGTATGCAGGTGTTAAATAGTTTGCTTTTGATGTTTATATGAAGTTGTTTGTTTTTCATAACCTCTCTCAAGCTCCAATATCTTCTCCAGCTGTTCGTTATTCTTCTTTTTACTTCCTCGCGCATAGGTTCTTTTTGGGTTATGAGCTGTCCCAGATAGATGTATTCATCCGTGTAGTCGATTCGCACTAAGCGTTTCCAAATATCTTTTATATTGCGCGCAGCAAAAGAGTGGAACTCGCTACCTGCGCCTGTGTTTCCGTGCGCATACAACCCTAATCTCTTCAAAGTGAGAGTGAACAGGCTTCTTCTGGGTAAGGTCACTCCACCGTCGACTTTGTCTCTGTTACCTCAGACCTAGACTAGAGTCAACAGCAAACCATCTTAAATTAAAAAAAAAATCTGTAGATGAGGCGTTTCTGTACATTGAAAATATTTGGGGTGTTAAAAAATAACCAACAGATGCCCTTTGTACCATTTTTTGAAGTTTTTGACTGATTAACTGTTTGTATGTGAGAGATTTAGTTGTTCCAGTATCACGTAAAAAGTACGAAACTAGTATGGTTAACTTTATACTCAAATATTGTGTTTAACTTGGGAGTTACATGTAGTTTTTGTTTCGTAGCCATCACTTCTATCTACCAAAACATATACCTATGAATTTAGTGTTCAAGAACTTTTCATTACGTAATGTACGTACAAGTAACGACATCTATTGACGCGAAATGGTACTAACGAATATATGTGATAACCAGACCTCGTTATCGTCGGGGCAAAACAAAGAATACGTGACACATACAGCTATTTTCAAGTTTAGTGCCTATCAAATTATACACTCCCAGAGACGTGCTTTATGATCATAAGAAATAAAAACTTTATTCACATTTTTGACATAGAAACATGTGACAGTTGCCGGTTTTGAATTGGAACACTACGAAATGTCATACATATGTACACTATCATATAGTCAGAAGACTACAAAAGGATTCCTACGGTGGCGACAGCTCATTGGAAGACATGTCCGACTAGTTATTACAAGTAGGTACACTTATGTACTTATTAATAAAACAATATGGGAATTGGTTCATTGATTCAATATTTTCATTATGTAGGCAATAATCATGTAGGTAAAAAATAGTACATATCGGAAAGTCCGTTTTTGTTTGATTGACACTTCGGTTTAATTAGTCTACGAGTTCTTTATACCCCGAAGATAACGAGGTCTGGTGATAACCATAATTTATCACGGCATAACTGTAATTGTGTCTGTGTTATTCCAAAAAGTAATAATAGTGATTATCCTAACTTCCTAACTAATATTATAAATGCGAAAGTAAGTTTGTTTGTTTGTTTGTTTCACGCCTAAACTACTGAACCGATTATACGGTGTTAGGTGTGCAGACACGGACATAGGGTACCTTCCATCCCGAAAATGTACTGTTCCCGAGGAAAACAACAATAACATTCTTATGATAATATAGATGGCACCACGTATCTTTCGAATCATGATTGAATTATATTATTACAGAAACTTTAGTAGTGTGTTAAGCTTTTTATATTTTTATTTAAGTACCTAATACATTTTGTGAGTCTAGATAGACCGGTATTTCATCCTCCTAACTATTCTAAATAATATTATAAATGCGAACGTGTTTGTTGATTACGCTTTCACGCTAAAACGGCTGAACGGATTTGAATGAAATTTCGCACTTGGGTAGACCAAGACTATAGATGCTGGCGGGAAAAAATCCGAATCATTCCCGTCGAATACTTCGGAAGTATTCCGAAATATTCCGAAACTTTGGGAATATTTCAACGTTTATTCCCATTGAATTATTCGGGCGAAATATTCGGCGGAAACATTCGATTGCGGGGTACGAATGTTTCTCGCGGGGGGAAAACTTCTCCGGGGAGCATCTCCCCTCTTACCGCACCCCGCACCGCCATTGCCTGCACGCACGACTCGTGGCAGTCGGGCGTGCGCGGCGCGGTGGCAGCGGCCGGCGCACAGAGGGGCAGCGGCGGCGGCGATCGACGATCGATGCAAAATACGATTTTTCAGCAAAAAAAAAATAAAAATCTTAATTAAATTCATTTTGAATAATTCTGATTTAAAGAAACTTTCCCAGAAGTATTCCGGAATTATTCAGAATTTTTCGGAAGTTTTGCAACTATAACCAAGACAAAGATCCATGATGAAGGACATAGGCTACTATTCATACTAGATCGCAGACGAAGTCGCGGACAACAGCTAGTAATGTTAAAAATCGCTTTCCATTGGTGGTTGATTAGTGGCGCTAAAAGAATTTCAAATAAAAAATGGTGATAATGTAAGATAATAATAATAACTGATGTGGTGTTCCGAGTGATAAAGAATGCATCGTTAGATAATAATCATAACAACGTTTTTAAATCAAACTGGATTTCACTTTATAAGTTTATTGTATGCAGAGCAAGCTTCAAGTTAACTAATGTATCCGATAGATGGCGTCGAGCAAATGTCATTTCTGAAGCAGAAGTTTTATCGCGCAGAAGAGTGACACTCTTTCGTATCTTGACCGCAAGATTTCTGTAATAAATAATTAAACATAACCTGTTTTTAAACAGTCAGATAACTCTTATCTGAAGAATAAAATTAAATGTAACGGTTTGACTATTTTGAGCTATACAAAAGCTGCCAAAATCGAAATATTTAATATATTTATTAGCCTTAAATGGTATATATACTCGAATAATGGTAATGGTGAAATATTACATATTATGTATCATGAGTAGTAGGTATTTGTATACTTGTAATCCCGTTCTCGAGAACGGCTCCAACGATTTCGTTGAATCCTGCAATATAGGGGTTTACGAGGGCGAAAAATCGGTCCAGTTAGGTTTCATATCTGGGAGAATTCGAATTTTTTTATCAAAGCAGAGCTCGCTCGACCAGGTGCTAATCAGTTAAACCATCAATCACCTGAATTAAACGTGAAATATTATACTTTAAATCAGTTCCACTTCAATCCGAATTTGAAATTCTTCTCTTCCAAAAAATATCTGCATTATCAATTGTCTTCGAAGATGTTTCCCTTATCATTCCAACAATATTGTAATAACTCCCAGCAGCAACCAAAAATAATCCCAGTGACATCATAGAAATACATGATAATAGTCTCCATTTCCATCTACCTAAGCTTCGGTGCTCCCAGTTAACCAGGAGATCAATAAATGGAGGGTATATTAAGACTGCTGGAGTTGTACTGAATGCTCCAAGCTGGAAGAAAAAAAAAGAAATGTTATTTTAACAGAACACAAAATTATCTGACTGTGCGAAAACCACTATTAATCTGTGGCGAAAACCAAAGCAGATGAGAAGGGTGTTGATAATCGACTTTTGAAAGGCAATATTTACCAAACGACATGTTGGCAAAACACTAGAGCATTTTAAAGCTTCTTTTTTTTAAATCCTAAAACATCGCCTGTTAAGGTCACGCTAGTTGGTCATTTTTCCATAGAAAAGTAGTATGGTGATTACTCGTCGGTTTGACGGTGTACTTTTAAAACTAAAAATTATATCAATTTATCGCCTTATTATCTAGTCCTTTATGGAAGCAGAATCGGAAAAAGATATTGGTTTCGAAGTTATTAGCGTCGAAACTTCCATATTTTAACACTAATTTTAACACATCTTTGGGTGTACATAGCTCTCGGAGTATGACATAGATAGCAAGACATAGATAATATTCAAGAATTCAAATAACTCTATTTTGAAAAATATACATTCAGTAGTTTTTGACGTTTTTGACTTGGAATTGTTATTTTGGATTTTACCGCCGGTCCTGTGGTATTGTTTGAGGCTATGGATCGCTGTGTGAATAGCAACTAGTCACTGCAATACATTAGGCCGACGACCCTCGACCCTTAGACGATGAAACAATTCTGTCAGTGATTCGCCAATGGCTTGCGCCTCAGTCTATAAATAAATATAACCTCATCTAACCATCTACCTACATCCTGAATGAGTGTTAAAATAACATCGTTTGCACTTCAGGAATCAGTTGTTTGTTAAATATTGTACCATAACCTTACTTTCACGAAACATCTAATAACTCAAGCTCTCCATTGCAAAAACTTACAGAATTTTCACGCGAAGGTCTGATAAGTTAGAATCTATTATTCACATCATGTTCATCTCGTTACATTTAGGCCCAAGATTTTATGTAATCGTTTCGATCTCCTTTGTAAAAAAATATATTTTAAACGATAGACCTAATGATTTTCGATTAAATAAATGTTATGTCCAATATTGTTATACGAAATAATTTTTAGAGTATAAAGAAATTATATCAACACTTGGGATTATCTTCACGTTTACATCTTGTAAACGTTATTGAATGAAATATACCAAATAAATTTATATGATGCGAGACGCAGCCGATGATGAGATATACACTATATGGAAGAGAAAGGCGTGCTGCGATGACCCCAAATAAATTGGTATAAGGGCACGAGAATGATGATGATGAGTATTTATAGGTGTCAAAACTTACGATTCCCATCATCCTTGTGGCATTAGGTAGACCAAAAGCTATAAGTGTGAGAGCAAGTACATGTATCGCCCTATATACCCTCTCCCAGATCCAATGATTTGACAGCTTATGTTTTCGTCTCAGGTAATACCATTCTATATCAAAAGCCAGATAGAAACACAATGCATATACTACGTACAGTATTATGCATAAGAAAACTTTTAGTATTACTGCAAAGCTGAAAAGAGGAATGAATAACAGTTTTATTAAAATAATTAGCTTTCTACCCACAATTTCGTCCGAATGAAATTTCTTGTCATCCCCGATCCACCTGTCCGCGCTATTACTTAGTTTTCGCTCAGCGTTTTTTCTGACTTTTTCTTCTTTTTTCTAGGCTCCTAAGAGTCCTAGCGTGATGTTGATAATTGAGCAATCAAATGCAAAAAATATTTTTCAAATCTGACTGACATAAAGACAAAATGACACCTGAACCCCACAAAACTGCTCTTTTCCACAAAAGTGTTTTTTTATCTAATACCTGACACATATAATAAATTGCCAAAGACAATTAGAGATTTAGATTTGCATAATTATAAAAAGAAATTATTTCAATTGCTGTTAGACAAATGTTACTATACTTTAAAAGATTATCTCGATGATGTTATTTAATTTTAATTGTTCCCCTGATAAGTAAAATGTGTATATTTCTTAATTTGTATTATTTAATTCTAACTGAATTTATAATTTATGTCTCGTTATTTTAATTGTTGCCTTGACATGTAAAAATATTCGTTAATTCTAAAGTGCTGCATATTTAAATTGTTATTATTTTAATTTTCTATTTGATTATGCTGTTAAAATGTTACCTACTTTAAAATTATTGTATGCCATTATGGCGGGTCATAGCTGTGTACAATTTCGGAAACATGTAACAACTTATTGCTTACCTATGTACCACAATAAAGAATATTTGAATTTGACAGTTTGAGAGATTAGCGCGTTCAAGCAAACAAACAAAAACTGTTCAGCTTTATTATTAGTACACTAGCTACTGTCCACGACTTCATCCGCGTGAAATTTCTGGTTCCCTCGACCTAGCCCGTCGCAACACATCACCTACCCGCGCTGTGACTTCGTTTTTGATAAGCGTTTTTTAAAGAAAAAATGTCAGAAAGAATTCTGACATTTTTTCTTTTTTTGCTCGGCTCCTATAGCATGTTAACTAGTCTATAACCTTCCTCAAGAATTTGGCTATCAAATGCAAAAAAAAACATGAAATCCAACTGGTAGTTCTAGATATTAGCGCGTTCAAACATACAAACAAGCAAAACAAGTTTACTGTTATTATTGATTTTAAACAAGCTTTTATTAATCTGGATATCATCTAGGACAGAGTCCTTGTTAAGACAAATCAAACAAGCCCAAATTCGATAGGGTTGCGTCGTTTTATTACTGAGTTCCCATGGCCGCCTTCCGGCTCCATCATCAGATCAGCTCCATGTCATAATAATTTTGCATTGTCATCTGATTTACATATGCATGTAAAATTCCAGCTCAATCGGAAACCGGGAAGTGGGTCAAATCTAACTTGCAAGATTCGATTACAGACAGACTGACAGACACCAGGACAGGTGAAACTAAATAAAAGCTTGTACTCGTAACAACAAAATCTACAGCCTTATTAATAGTATAGATAGATAGATTAGTATAAATAAGAGTTTTTCTAGAGGTTTTTTTTTAAGCGTCTGGACTTGCGTGGCAGTAAGCTTATCCTCTGATCCATTAGATTTATAAACCAAACTGGCGAAATATGGGTGTATTATAGATTCACCTGTGCCTACTCCTTCGGGGACTATTGCCGTCTTTTTTTTTGGAGCTAGAGGGAGATGGCAATATTTATGTACCACAGAATGGGGATAATTACTGATTTTGTACTTACGGTGAAAATGGGAAGTGTACTGTGATGGGAACCATAGAATATTCGCCATAGCACCAGTAGCCAAAGAATCCTACTGTCATCATTGCTACGGTGTATATTGGCATAGCTAGAAAAGAGAAAATGCCAGTAAAATACCCCAACAGCTGTAAACAGTATCGGAATATAAATATGACCCATCAAGTTTTGTCACACATATGATTGACAGAGACAAAAGGCAAACTTTTCGTGAATATCGATGTGCCACATTTACGGCCGAGTCTACTGTATTTGGAGTCGATGTTACAAATTTTTCTTCCGTTCTCCTGGCAATGTTCTCATTATCATTCACTCCCTTGTCATTCATAAATCATCCCTTTTCATACAAAATCCATACACCTTTTCTTTGGTCTTCACCACTATCTCTCAACATTATTTTATCACTGCTTTAAAAATAAGTCTTCATTATAATTTTGAGATATCTGCGTCGCATCTTTTGGGACCCAAATGAGCTGCCCTGCAAGACCCTAATAAGCTGAAACACATCAAACAAGAGAAATAACAAAAAATATTACCAGCCAGAACAACAATGTGAAAATTCTTCGGCTGTTTCATATTATTTTCTATCGGGAAGGCATAACAGACTGGTTCGAGCACAAATATGCAAATGCAGGTAAATTCTACCAAACCAGTCACACTCTTGTAGGAAGATCTATCCATCGGACTGTCCATAATATCGTGTAAGCTGTACCATAGTATAACTAGAATAAGGGCCACTGCAAATAACCAAAAAGTTTGTTAATGTAAGTCAGAGAAATGTTTAGCAAAACTCATCATCTATCTAGCCTTTTCCCAACTATGTTGAGGTCGTCTTCCAGTCTAACTGGAAGCTGCCGACTGCCTATCAGGCTTCAGACAACCCAGTTACTGGGAAGACGATAGCCCTTGGTAAGACTGCTGGTCAGACATTCCGGCTTCCGACGACCCGTAACGACTGTCAAAGATCCACGAATGACAGCTGGGATCAGCGGCTTAACGTGCTTTCCAAGGCACGAATAAGTCTTTGTATGTAAAGTTGGTCACCCATCCACGGAAAGCGTAACTTAACCTGATCAATCAACCCGTACAGCTGTTATTAATTAGCCACAAGCTCCCTTTAGTAAAACTACCAACTTTTCGTTAGTATATTCAAATCTCAGATGTCATTATTTGAGACAGTTGTATAAATTGTTATAACTCGGAAAATTGACGTGGAGTGTCAATTTCTCAACAATTTTTGTGACTGTATACGGCATGTCCTAGAACCGAACCAAACAATCGAAGACATGACACGGGGCCCACGTGGTTGATAAAGGCCTGTGTCCTGGCAGAGCGAACTTTATTGGCTGATTATTTATGCTTTGGAAATATTATAAGTTCTCCTAAAGCATGCATCATCATTGGCTTTGTGACCGTCGCAGCACCTAGCCTGGCATTCTAACTTACTTTTGCTGATTCACGTCTACCCCAACGCTCATCGGTTCTACGGCTAATATGGCCGGCGTATTGTCCTCCAATAAGACAGGCAGTTGTCATCCAAAAACACTTTATTAATGACTTAAGTTACGTACCGCCAAATAGGTCACAGATCAACGCGAATGGTGCAAGGCTCCTCATATCTGTAACCATGCAGATAATGGTACATGGTACCATCAATGAAAGAATAACCACCTTGACGGATGGGTTGCCGCCATCGTCGATTGTACCATCTCTTGTTATCAGCTCCTTCAGATTCCGGGCTATCATGATAACTAAAACTAAGCAGGAACCGTAAAGGTGGCACAGCAACGTGGCTTCCACTAGATATCTGGAAGATAACCGAATAAATCACGTTAACTTTCTCTCCATTTTCTCTAAATACCTACACAGAGCCTGCCCCGTGGGTCTCGTGGTCGCAAGCGAGATTGCTGGCATGGAGTCGTGATTTCGATTCCTGGGTCGGGCAGTGTTATTTATTAGGTTTTCCATTAGGAATTTCTCAGAGCAGCTCGGACTTTGTAGGTTGGTGTTGTGAAACCCTCGTGCCTCGGAAAGCGCGTACAGCCCTTGGTACTGCGCCTGATCTCGCCCAGGTCCTGTTAGATTGTCCTATGAGAGTAAAGGAATCGAGAGTGTAGCTGTGTCTGCACACACGTTTGTGCACTATCTCCGTTGAGATCGGTCGCCGTGAGCCGTGACCGAAATTCGATCGGAAGGATATTTTTAGGGTTGAAGAGAAGAGTGCCAAACGGAACCTTAGATGAAACATATTCTTCGTTTATTTATTTTTAGGGTTCCGTACCAAAATGGTAAAAAGGAACCCTTATGGTGCGACTCAGTCTCTCTGTCTGTCACAGATGGATATCTCAAGAACTCCTAATGCTATCAACTTGAATTTTGGAATCGATTTATATGGCGTTTGCTAGGGCATGTGGGGTATCATATGAAAGAACGCTAGTGGGGTATCATATGAAAGAACGCTATTTGGACATTCTCAAACTTTTTTTTTAGGCCGCATAGTTTACGACTTTTGATGAAAAACGTAAAAAAAATACCGTTCCCCCCTTATCTCCGAAGTTTGCAAAGAGAAAATTCTGAAATTATTCTATGTGATAGAAGTTTATGTAAAGATTACAGGAAAAATAAAACGATGTCTCTCAATAACACGCTTTTCTTTAAATTAATGATGGTATGGAACCCTCGGTGCGTGAGTCCGACTCGCTCTGGACCGGTTTTTTTTTTAATGTAAAATACTGTACGGTGGTATAGAACCCTTCGTGTGCGAGTCAAACTCGCACTTGGCCGGTTTTTTAAATATTATTATTACCTGGAGCCTCTAGCCGCTTTCCGGCACTCAGGCCACGGTGACAGAAGCATGGCAGCCTCCATTACATCAGGGTAGGTCAGTTCGTGCATCTGCACTCGCCCGTACAACTTCTGGGCTGACCAGACAAGAACCTGTGACGTAGAATTATAATCATATTTTTAAAAATGTACATGGAATGTACATTATAGAAGCTAACAACTATTTACCTACCAACGTATATATAAAAAAGAGGAACAGCTTATTGGGCATCAAAAAATTCGTCCGTATCGCTGTCAAAAGCTGGAAAAGTTCCCAAAAGGCACCACAGCGTGGCGTGGTTGCGTGGCAGCTTTGCTACGTTGTATGGCAATACTGATTCTTTGGCCTAAACATTGTTCAGCCCTCATCACGTGAAGAGTCCACCAACCTCTTGGCAATGTCCCGAAAAATCGATGAGCAACAGCTCTTGTTATTATTTTCCCGTATATAACCAGTGCAAAGAGCATCATCATGCTGCCTTAGGTTGGGTTATTTATGGTTATTATAAATGACTTATATTAGCCGTCATACTGAGATGACGGCTAATATAAGTGAGTCAGAGTGGTGCCGACTGCCGCGGCATCGGCCGGCGAGTGCCAGGGTCCGAATGCAATCGGTTACCTACACCTAGTTCTAGCCAGCTAAGACTAGGTGTAGCTACACCTAGTTTTAGCACTTCGGGTTTTAGCCTTAATATACATATATCATTTATTAAAATCGCTATTCGTGTATGTCTGTGTGACCGCGTTATTCTTCTAAGCTTCGCAACGGATTTTGATGCGGTTTCCATCATCATTTAGAGAATATATCCCGGAACTTTAATGTGTATAATACATTAATATGAAACTTAGATATAATATAGAAATCTCGATGTTTTGTCAAGTCGGAAAAATCGTGCACGCGGGTCGTTAGTGAATAAACAAATAAAACTTACACAGACGCAGTAGCCGACAATCGCAGAAAGCAAAATATTCATGAACATTGAAGCAAATAGTCCACATTCCATGTAGGCCACATGGAGTGCTACTAGGCCACTGCCTAAGCCACGGATTAGCATGTGTATTACGGACTCTATTATACTGAAAAAAGAAACGTTACTAGGCGCAGTTTGAGACCGTGCCATTTGTTTTCGTGAAAACGTTTGGTCACAAGTCTAACCTAACCTAACCTAGTGAGAGGAGTTCCCTGAGGTGGTGGTAGCTCCTTTATCCCAACTAATGAGAGGTGGTCACATTCGCATCAAGCTAAGCTGCCTTAACAATGGTATTCCCTAACTCAGCCCAGTGCAGCGAGCACAGGTTCGAGACAAGCAAGCAAAGTGAGAGGACACGACAGAGCAAAGCGCGCTTGTCCAAGCAATACACAAGCACATTTACAAGTGTAGCGAGCCTACCTACACCACGAGTCAGCTTTCACATGAGAAAAGCGAGCGAAGTGAGCCTTCTCCACAAGAAAAGCTAGTGGAGAAGACCACTCTCGAGACGAGTGAACAAAGCGAGCCCAGTTACGAGTGAGCGGAGCGTAATCATTAACAATTGAAAAGTTGGAAGGGAGTCGTTTGTCTTAGTATGTGATTATAATAACAGGTATAGAGTGTAGGGTTATACATACTTGTTTGGCCTAGTTAAATATGATCTTTTGCTACAATAATCGTAGTTTTCTGCATCGACGTGGCTATTTTTTTGTGTGAACCTGGGTTCTGCATCGTTTACACAAAAACTGCTGCTAGGGATCTATTGAAAAAGAAACGGAACGCTTAAATTACCTGTAGCTACTGCGACCACTACTAGCCAATGCCCAGTTTCACTGCCGAGTAACTACTTGAAATACTCAGATAAATCCTACTTCCTTCTATCCTACGATTATAAACGCGAAAGTTTGTGAGGGTGGATGGATGTTTGTTACTCTTTCGCGCAAAAACTACTGTCGGTCTATTCTGTAAAAATCTCACCGTGAAAATGTAGGTGAAGTGAGCTGTCGTTCAACCATTCCATTCTTGTCATTCTGTTGCTAGGGATTGGCTTTATTGACAGCTCACTCCACGCTCATTTCACCTAAGTTTTCACGGTGAGATTTGTACAGAATAGCAATGCTGAACGGATATTGTGAAAATTTGGCACACAGATAGTTTATAACCTGGATTAACACATAGGATAACATTTATCCCGATACTCTTACGGGTTCGAGACTTACGCGGGTGAAACCGCGGGGCGCTGCTAGTAGTATATAATACTTAAACCAACGATGTTTTGCATTTGGCAATTGTGGTTAATATTTATAACCTCAATTTTCATAGCTGATTTTCCAATTACAACTTAATCATATTATTCAAACATTACATGTTTAAAAAAGTAGCTAGATATAAAGCTGAAACCTTCTGAATACAGAAAAAGTATCATTAATTTTAGTATCATCCCTTTAGTGACTGATTGCTAAATTGCTAAAGAATTTAACACGAATAGGGTTTGTTTACATTTTCCTCAGATATTTTTGGAACTGACCTGTAACGATAATTTTTACATCTACAATAAGTCTACAAGTCCTGTTTTATCTCTATAAGGACAAGGAGAAATATTCAAAGTTAATGGCCAGCCGTCATTAATTGGAGAAACACTAAAATAAGAAGCAGAATTAACACTGGATGGATGAAATGGCGGCAGGTCACGGGAACATCTGTCACTCCCGCATTCCCCTTAAACTCAAGGGGAAGATTTATAAAACAATGGTTAGACCTGCTGTCTTGTATGGATCAGAATGTTGGGCCACAAAATGAATGAGTGAAAGGCAATTGCATGCAGCTGAGATGAGAATGCTAAGAGGGATGTGTGGTGTTACGCGAATAGATAGAATAAGAAATGAGTATATAAGAGAAAGTCTGAAAATGACACTGGTGACTGAAAAGTTGTGTAGAAATCGGTTGTCATGGTATGGGCATGTGATACGGAGGAATGAGGAAAATGTCGTCAGGAAAGTTTTGAGTATGAATGTGGATAGCTATACGAGTAAGGGAAGACCAAAGAAACGATGGATGGACTGTGTGAAAGATGATATGGCCAGAAAGGGAGTGACTACCGAGATGACGAGTAATAGAGAAGTAGGTATGGAAGAAAAGAGACATGTTGCGCCGACCACAAATAAATTGGGACAAGGGCAATGATGATGACTAAAAGAAGAAGAACAAGTCTGACTCTACAACATAGATACTACTTACTGTTGGATCCATAATGTCCGTTTATAAACTCGATCCAATTAAGAGATGTCCCTGGCCAGTACCACTGAATTCGCAATAGTTTGCAGGATAAGCAAGAAATGCAATACAATCAATGATTTCGATCGATGCATGATAAATACTTATCACTGACATCCTATTGTCAACACTGACAGATATTTTACTGTCAAAGATTCCAGTGATTATAAACGTTCGAGAAAAATAATTGTAATATTAAAAAAAAAAACACAACAGTTTTATTAGTCTGGATATCATCTAGGAACAGAGATCTTGTCAAGTCGAATCAAACTAGACCGAACTCGATAAGGTTGCGTCGTTTTATTACTGAGTTCTCATTGCCACCTGCTGGCTCCATCATCAGATCAGCTCCATTTCATTATAATTATGAATTTTGATGGTATTAAGGCCTATTCAGATGTAAGCGATATCGCAGTCACGCTCGGTAGCGATACTGGTCCAAAGTGACTAAAACTTTTGTTTCCTAGGAAAGTGGCCATAACGGCCGTCACAATCTATCATTTTCACCAGCACCCTATTTGCGTAACACTATCAATCGGAATCGGAATCATTTTGAAGCAAATTGCTAAACCATTGCTTCATGTGTTCGAAAAATTTGTCTCCTCGAAAACGTAAATAACGCAATGAATGTTGGTGATCTGTCATTATGAAACAGTTTCCTACTGGGCCTCAAGTCTGCTATTACAATAGTGTCAGAATGGTCTGTCATTGATTTCATAATTATTGATTTTGACAAGTTTTGTAATCTACTAATATAATGGCGTCATTATTTATGACTTTCCAATGGTCAACCACTGACACTCCATTGAAAGAAATGGCTTAAAATGGTAATCTCTTACATAATGTTAAAAACAATGTTACTAACCATATATGAGTTGGCTCGAAATAAAGTTTATTCTATTCCATAATGACAAATGAAAGACTGACGTATGCGGTATTCTGCTAAAATTTTGACAGTTCCTTTGATCAGTACCACGATTCTATTACGAGACCACTGACCTACCAATGATCGACCATTATGAATTTAGCAGATTACGAACTTTTAGCAAAATGACAATGGGATCGTGTTGGAATGACGAATTAATAAAAAATAGCAGACTTGGGGCCCTGATAGTGTGTTACGCAATTAGGGTGCAGTATTTGACTGTGTGAATACATCATCTATAGTATCAACTTAAATAGTACATAGTACTCACATTATATGTGCTATGCAACTATATAATACAAAATTATCGAACACCGTATTACCTGAAAGTCTTTTGTTAAAACTTTCGACCTACCGACCTAATGACATGTCGCACACTTGTCTTATAAATCGAACTAATGACGTAGGTACAGAAGTTGAAGCAATAATAAAAGTTTCACCGTTCTAAACAGTTTGTTGATTATACGAAGCAAGTCATTTATTGCTTCAATTTTATTGTATACTACAGGAAAGAAAGTTGCATTGCCTAAATGGGGCTATGATAGTAACGCGTTATTAACTAATTTGTGATTGGTTACTCATTGGTGATTAACGTGTATACTAACACCCTAATTACGTAACACACTATCGATAGGAATCGGTTTCATTTGACAGTTCAACAACATTCATTGCGTTGTTGAACAGACAAATTTTTCGATCGACCTTCGATCGACCCGTGCGCCTGTTATCATTTAGCCACGAGCCTAGATGTCCCCTTCTTGTCTTCTGATGTACAGACGCCAGCAAGTCAAGCTACCAGAAACTGTCAATTTTTCCCAATCAACCTTGAACCTAATGATTTAGTGATAAAGTTGAAAATCTATTAAAGAAATTTGATAGATTGTAGTAGCTTGATGTGCTGACGTCTGTACATAGACGGCAGTCACATATAGTGGCCGTTAATTGGGACCTGTTTTTTAATGAGACATTACAGGTTGTATAAGGTAAAATAAATGAAACAATCAGTTTAATTATATTTACAAACATTAATCGTTTATTCGCTAAAGAAAAAATATATCACCCTCTTTCAGTTTTATATAAAGAAGGCACAGTATTTTACGTGAACAAATATTTTACAATACATCGATTTATTATATCGATAAAATGACTAATAGATAAAAGTTTGTCGATTATTGTACTTGATTGTTACATATAGATTTAGGGTCGAAAATCCCAATGTTAAAATGCTCTTGTTTGAGTCAGCGATGAGTTAATTTAAATCTAAAATAAAGATAATTATTTATAGGGTAGATGGACCCATTGTTCAATCTGAGAGAAACCAATCGGGTTTTTCGATACTGTATATTTTATTTTATTTTTTTAAATACGAAATTACGATTTCTCCAAATTCGAAACAATTTCTAAAATATTGGAAATACAACGCAGAGCGGGACAAAATCGGCAAATATGTTTACGTAATTTTTTTTTGGTGATATTTCGAAATCAATTCTTTTCACTGGTATTTCCACTTTCAATTAATTACATTTATAAACTTATAAAACGTTTGTTTCAAGTAATCCTCTTTTTTGCTAAGTCGATGGACGATAAAATAATATCGATTCATAAAATTAACAATTTTAGCTTAAAAAAAAATTACGTTTACTCTGTAATTTTTATACTTCCCAAAATCTACGTCTACTGGTACTATACTTATTAAAAACCTTGCTGTAATGCAAAATAAGACTAGTAGGTAATATTTTTTCACTAATATTTTAAGTTAAAATGGAAGAATGCGATATTCTATTATCTGTAAAGAACTAAGCACCTTGTATGGAACTATTGTATTATTGTAATAAATTACAGGCACATTTTTTTATTAAAATCTACATCTTTATAACTGGTAATATAATTCTTATTATTATTTCGATTAACACTTTGAACGCGTTTAGGACAAACACAGAAAGAAAATAGATTTAAATTGTTTAGTGCAGTTTAAAAATAATAATAGGTAAGTAAAAACTTCGGTACATTTTTTTAAATAAAAATATTGTATCTACTGTAAGAACGGATGTTCATTATTCAGAACTTCTTTAAAAAAGCTCTAGATTTAAAAAAAAATATGCAAGCTAAATAGATTTTACAAAAAAAATTAAATTACCACCAATAAGATGGTGTTTACTGTGTGAATAATAAGGAAGATATTCAAAACTTGTGCGTTCAAAGGCATTATGGCAGCTAACTTGACTTGTAAATATTAGTCACTATTTATTTTATTAAAACTATCGATAAGTTTAGCTTTTTTATGTATAATAATTAATAGTTACAATTAATTAAATAAGTGAATCATCAAATGTTATTACAATACATATTTGTACGCTGTTAAGGTAAAACATGACTGTGACCCTTTCTGCAATGCACTTAACATCTTGCATGCTTTGTGTGTGCATACTCATGTTTCTATTTCTCTATCTCTTTAGAAAGATTCCTGATAGGTAATAAAGATGAAATTATTAAAAAAGGTAATTTTAAGTATATAATCATAGATCATTAAAAATTTTAGAGAATGTAGTTTTCTGCAAATTATTTTATCGAACGTCAAAGTGATTTAACAAAAAAAAAATTTTTTTTCTTCGTTTAATCAAACTTATCTCTAGAAATCACTATTATCATTTTAAACTATTATTATTGTACTTTTTAACCATTTACATAGAAAGCGTTAGCATTTTATAATAGAAAAGAAAATATCTTAGTGTGACCGTCTTTAACAATATTATCAAAAAGCGATTGGTACTTTAACCTACAAATTAAATATTTTTTAATAATTAATAAGCATTTAATTAATTGTAATACATATTTAACATAAGCTTAAATATAACTAATGTGATCTTAATTACACTTTGGTAATATTTACCTATTAAAAAACTAAATTAATGTGAGAAAAATCGACTAATTAATAATAAACTAAAAGAACTATAGCAGACTAAAAGACATACTAAATCCTTTAAATGTGCAGATTTCTTTTCCAATTTTAGGGAACAAAAAATACTAAAAGGGAACGTCAATTTCATAAAAGATAAAAGTGATTAGTAGATACTAAATTCACTGTTATATTAAAATTATAATGAATTTAAAAAATAAATATTTACATTACTAAAACTGGTTCGAAGAGCTGTCATTTAACAAAAAAAAAAAAACCTTAATTAGAATAAAAGCTGCGTATTTTCTAAAAATGCGTTACAATTTGGAACAAAGCACAGATTTTCGAACAGGAAAGTTTTCGAAATCCGTTTTTTAGCCGAAGAATGCGTTTTTATTTTTTTTAAATTTCGTGCCAACAATTACCAAATTTTAAGTATCTTCGCTTTACATAAGTTTCAAAATTTTCACTTACGCTAAAATAAAAATTAATTTCCTTACCATTTATTCTGTACAATAATATATAATGAAAACTCATGGAACGGAGACAAAACAAACAAGAAAACCTGTGTTCAATTCAATTTTTATCATATGGTGCCCAAATAAATTTTTTTTTAAGGAAAAAGCAGAATCAAAAAAAGAAGTTTTTGTGAATTTTTTCTAATTTTTTGTTAATCGAGAGAAAATTTTTGAAGCGTTTAAAAATTTTAACAGCATAGTTAAATCGTTTTGTCTCGGATAAACATCGAATACTTTTGATAACAATAAATAAGTTATGCTAGTTAGTTTAAAGCATTCGGACAAGGAGATACATCAGGATGGTCGATAGCGCGGTGTATACGGGTCGGATGGAATGCGCTGCGTTTTCACGAAACACTGAAAATAAAATAAGCTAAAATTAATAAATCATCAATTGTTGGTACGTACATTTTTGTTTCCTAAATTTATTTATTTAATACTAAAGACTAAAAACTTTTTATTATTTATTACAAAACAAGATAAATCAAAACAAAAAAAAAAAAGCACGAAAATTACCTGAAGCAGTCTGGATGTACAGCGACTGAGGATCTTCTAAATAAAACAGAAGAAAAAGCAAAATAAAATATGTTATTCAACACAAAACATAACATTAAAACAGCAAAAAAAAAATTAAAACATTTAGTAAAATATAAAAAGAAATCGGGAAAAATCCTTATTATAAGGAGTTAAATTTTGAGTAAAAAAGATAAAATCCAATAAAAAGTTACAATTACATTTTTTTATGTGTGGTTAAATCCATAATTAAATTATACTCATTCGGGTCAATCATAACAATTTATTAATTTAGACGCCATATTTAGTCCATCATGCAAAATCAATCTGCGCAGCCTTTTCCCAACTACGTTGAGGTCAGCTTTCAGTCTAACCGGGTTCAGCTGAATATCAATATTTTATATGCAGCGGCCGCCTATCTGACCTCCACAACCCAGTTATTGGGTAAACGATATCGCTTACTAAGACTGGTTGTTACAACTTGGGCTTCCGACTACCCGTAATGACTATCAAATATCGACTAATGACGTGCTTATCTATATTTATAAAAACCTAACTTTTTTATACAACATTATTTTTAGTACATGCGAAACCTGAAGTTTGTCCGAATAAGTAACTGAATCGATTCCAATAATTTGTACACCATGTTATATTTTGTCCCAAAAATATTTAAAAAGGTTACAAGTTGGACACCGAGCGATATAAGTCAATGACCGAGCGACACAGGTACGTACCTAGGCGCGGGCGCACAGCGGGGTGGGCGTAAAACCACCCCTTCAGTCGCCCGGATGCTACAGATTGACGCCCACGCACGTGTCACGCTCCCCGCGAGTGCGCGGTCGCCGTGGGCCTACAGTTTTATTAGTATCGTGTAACCGTGTTTTTCTCATACATAAACATCCAATACGCAGAAATGGTACGTACACTAGCAGTTTGTGGTATTAACAAATACCTGACGTCTGGCGCGGAACTAGGAGCAATTCGGCATCAAAGTATGGTGGAATACCAGTACACAATGCTTTCCGTCACACAAAAATCTAGGGACTACGGTACCTTTCGGCCTCCGACAGCCGCTAGCCGTGATAACTCAGTCGCCAATCAATCGTAAATAGTGATTAAGTCAATTAATGTAAATAGTGACGATTAACATTTTTAAACACGCCAAGATGGTTAATTGTAGAAAGTTATTATTTGTACCTACAGCCTGCTTTGGTAAAGTAATGCGATGTTTAAAGCTTTTCATACACTTTGAACTTCAAGGGGTTGGCATAAGGTGCAACAAATCGCATAGACTTCATTTTATCACTTACGGCTGCATTTTCGAATACAGTACATAACAATGTCTACCTACACTTGACCATTACACTGACAGTCCAAAGTCTACATTGACATTCCAATGCCTGCAGGTGTGATGGAAAATGTTATCACCATTTAATTACAATACAATCACCGTACGGTTTGTACCTACTGACAAATTAATTATCAATGAGCGAGTGTAGCGCGACGCTGGAGCCGCGCGCGGGCAGCTCGGGGCGCCGCCGCGTGGTGACTATGTTTTTGTACGGACAACCAGGTAACATAAGATGCTTATAACTTTGTCATTTTTCATGATACAGTTTTGTAATTTTGTACATAGGTTCTTTACATAAAAATACTAGTCACGTGTTTCGGGTTTCGCATATACTAAAACTAATGTTGTATACTTTCTTTTTAAATGTCAGCCTCGCAGCAAATCATCTTCATAGGTAAAATTGCTTGACCCGGAGACATTGTCTTTACCTGATAATAATATTCAAAATTCAATAGGCCAATGGTCCATCACTGGCCACTGATAAACCTATTACACAAAAAAAAAAAAATGTTTTCAAAAACTTACGGATAGTAACAACAGTCGCTTCGGTACCTCCCCAACTCTTGGAGTTCTTTACTTTAATAGCGGCCAGGTATTCACCGGGTTGCAGGTGTTTGTCTTCAAGAGAATAGCTGACGTCGTACTTATGGTGCTTGCCCTCTGGAACTGGTACACTAAGCGTCGTCCATTCACCGTCCTAGAGAAGAATTTTCAGAAATGATCTAAAAATAATGGGTGTTCTATATTCTAGTGCGAAACTCGTTGGTACGATTTTCATTAAGTACTTCGAACAAGTTGCCTAGACACTTTCTTACTGCGATGAATGTCTGAAATTGTATGAAATGATGAATCCAGAACTTTTCGTAGTTTAATAAAGATTCTGAAACCCCTGCGTTGATTTTTTCTGTAGGATACTAAAAAAAACTATTCCATACATTTTGACCACGATATTGCACTTAGGAAACAGTAGTTTTTTTTTTTAATAACTACGAAAAGTTTCAACGCAAGGGGCTCTAGAATCATGTACATCCATGGTGACAGTTTATGCGTCCATGTCCCTGCCACCCGTATAGATATAGATAGAGCACCTCAGTGTTCTAAAGCCCAAATAGGCAAAGACTCATAATGTTTCACCGAGGTTGGCCTAAGAAATGCTAGCGAGACGCCTTGGAATCGTTTTTGACTGCTTGACCTATGCACAGCAATAGGATAGCTATGTAGATAGTTAAAAAGACTAGATTTTAGTTACTTATTCCCAAGATTTCTTTCATCATCACAAATCCTGGCCAACAGAAAACCATCCCACGAGTTTGATCCTTGAAAAACAAAATCAAAAACCAAAAATATAGCTTACCCCATTAGTAGATTTAAGTTGCACTTCCATCTCCTCGACTGGCTGATGCGAATGCACAGTCCAGGTCATCCTTGGTCCGTCCACATCTAGGTTTTCAATCACAGGGCTCTGAACCAGCTCGATAGAACGATTGTGGGTGCCGTAGTTATTTTCAGCCTGGAAATTATTAAATACATATTGATCAGAATTGTATTGTCGATAAAAAGGGCAACACTGATTGGTGGTGACGTTGTAGAGCAGCATTCACGTGGTAAACGAATTATAATAATATAATAATAATATCCTGGGACATTTTTCACACACGGTCATCTGATCCCAAACTAAGCAGAACTTGTACTATGGAAACCAGATAACTGATATACTACATACACTACTTTTTTTTTTGTAAATACATACTTATATAGATAATTACACCCAGACTCAGGACAAACAGACATGTTCATGCACACAAATGTTTGTCCTGGATGGGAATCGAACCCACGACCAGCGGCATGATAGGCGGTATCTTAACCAACCACGCCAACTGGCCCGTCCGTCCGAATTGCTATATTGTAGGCAAAATAACTCGGTAACCGAGGTAAAATGATTGCCTGACTGTTACATAGTAAGTCAAAATTTTTTTTTTATATAAATCGCCGTACCCGGTGAATAAAGTGATAAAATAACCCTTAAATGCATGATGACAGATTTATTCCTAAAAAAATATTTTTATTATAGGATGAGGATTTTAATTACCAGGAAAAATTAATAAAAAAATCTTAATAAATGGGACACAGATAGCATATTAACAATCAACTGAAGTTACAGAACCTATAAAAACTTGATAAAATCGATACAAATACGTAGTATCGTTCTCGATACAAGATGCATTTAAGGGTGAGGATTGTGAAGCTGTAAATTTTCATACAAAAAGAGATAACGTTTTTCTCCCCGTAAACATAATCTAATTTTCATAATTTTTGGAAATGTTGTAGGTATAATGAAAAACTAGGTCCGTACGTTTTTATTATAAAAAAATATTGTATACAATATAAGTTATTAGCATCTAAATATCTATATTTTTGACATAAAAACATCCTCCAGCATTTTTATTTTTTTTAATTAAATTAAATTACTAAAAACAAAAAACGGACAGACCTAGATTAAAGTATACTGAATGTAATGAGATCAAAGTTGTTTCATTTCGTAAAGGTTTAGGTGAGTAAAAACGTTATCGCCCGAAACAACAATATTTATGTAAATAATTGTATGAAATGTAGGTAATTGCCTCCAAAAATCGCGCCGCGTATCGGCACTTCACAATCCTCTTAAGCTAAGATAATGGCAGTTATCATTTAATTCTCCGGGGACGGCGAAATGAGGACGTAAGACATTTCATGCTTGGAATCGGCCGAGATTTGCTTTTCGCTAGTTCATCGTTTTGGTTCGCAATCGTTTTCATTTAGCTGCAGCTGGAAGATTTTCAAGGTGCACCAACAACCAATTTCTGATTGTAATGTCCAATTTCAACAACTACTTGTGTTCAATGTCCTCAATAACGAATGTCAACCACAAGTTTACCTCTACCAAAAAGGATATTCAAAGGCTTCTTACCTCACAAGTGAATGTACCAAAGTCACCATCAACTCTAGGAGACACAGTCAAGTTCGAGTGTGATCCGTGGGTGCTGATGACGTATTGGGTGGCGCTGTCTTCAATCAGCACACCATCTTTGTACCAGCGAATGTGTGGTCTGAAATCAAGTAGAAAAACAGTCAGAATACTGCTTACGTTCTGAAAGCTGCCTTCCTTAATATTTTGGGGACATTGGTAGACGTATTCTATCTGTCTCCTCTTACGCGTATTGAAGGTGAAGTTGTGATCGAAGATCGAAGTGAAACTCAACTTGCAGTTAATATTATTATAATCGTCACACATATGTATTGTAGTTTAAAGTTGGATACACTATTTAGCACATGTAACTAACTAGCTTTTGCCCGCGGCTTCGCCCGCGTGAACGTTGGAAATTATCCCACGAGAACGTACTACCGGGATAAAAAGACTATGTCCTAATCCAGGTCGTGGTCTACCCATGTGAATTTTTTATCCTAATCCGTTCAGCCTTTTTAGCGTGAAAGTGTAACAAACAAACAAACTTTCGCATTTATTGACCGAGCGAGCGAAGCGTCTCTGCACAAACTGAGTAGTAGTTCATCTCTGCTTCAAGTATGGCAAAATTTGCTTAGTGTGGCTACTTAACAATGGTGCTTTCCTGACTAACTTATAAATACTTATCTAAACATAATACAGGCGACACCACGTATTCTAATAGTGTATTTGTGAACGTAATAATAATAATAACATAATCTTTTAGATAATGGTTTGACGGAGGTCGTCTTTATGTAATTGGATGGCGAAAAAGCCAAAAAAAGTCACCGCTGCAATACTAGAGTATTGCACATGTCTAGACACAACAACAACAGATTTCCATGGTAAATGGAATTTAAACTTTGTCTTGTGTGATATACTGGATGTTTTTGTTACCGTCTTGAAAAAAATAGGGTACAATAGATGAACGGAGAACAAGCCACGTAGTATTTTTTTGTTGTTTTTCAATAGCTTAGACAAAAATTGCTCTATCAATAAACACTTACACATTTGAAGTAAACTAGAACAATACGAAACAGAAATTAAAAAAAAAAAAACTTTATAGATCGTTACAAAATATCGAAATCCAAATTATACGCACTACGCAACCTGCGTAGTGCGTATAATTTGGATTTCGATGTTATTAAAAAAAAAAAAAAAACTAGGTATGCAACAGGCTTCTACTCCGTTCACCCAATTTTTTCCAAGACGGTAAAAAATGTCATCCAGTACAGTATTTTTATTCTAAAATTGATAATTATCTCCGAGTTTTGTAGCTTACCTGGCTTCTTCATGAGCGGCGCACTGGAGAACTGCTTCGATCTTGATATCTGAGTTCACAATGGTCTTCGGCACATGAACTTGTGGTTTCCCTACAAAGAAAAAAGAAATATAATAATGTGTTAACAAATATCTAAATAAACATACGTGCAGACCTGATTTCCCCGAAAGGACTGGCAAATTAGGCACTGGTTTATTAGGTACCTACGCTACCACCTTTTCACCAGCTATGTTTAAGCCCCATATATTAGGGGGCGAGGTTATTGCCCTTAGCCGGATACAAATCCAAACTCGAAACAGCTACTGAGAATTTCCTGGTGGAAAAACCCATAGCCCGTCTTAGAAAACCAACCTAGGACCCCATTTTCAGCAGTGTATTCAGGGCTTCAATGAATAAAATGGCGATTCACAGGGCTACTCCGACAGACCCCTCCGTGCCTCGGAAAGCACATTAAGCCGTCGTCGGTCCCGGCTCTCATTCGTAGATACGAGTTGTCAAGAAGCTCGAAAGTCTTACCCAGTAATTGGGTTGTGGAGGTCAGATAGCCAATCGCTCCTTGTTATTCAGCGGTATCCTGTTAGCCTGGAAGCCGTAAATGTTGGGTACATTGGAAAACGCTAGATGGATGACGATGATGTTCTGTTCTTACCGTTGACTACGACGCTGGTCTCCGCCTGGTGACTTCCAAGCTTGTTGATGGCATAGCAGTAATACTGTCCAGCATTTTCTCTCTTGACATTCTTGATATGAATGGAGTAGATATTGCCTTGGACTTCGAACTCTGCGTCCTTTTCTGTTAGACGCTCGTTCTGTGAGAGAGAAAGGGATGGTTATAGTTTTGTTTAGTGTGCTTTTAAAATGGCGCACAAGGTGATCGATGCTCGTGCTATGCTCTGTATGAGAAGAGGCATTTTTCCCGTGGGAGAAAGATCAGGTTGATAATGTAGAGGCATCTGCAATACTACATGCGAACTACGTATCACACTGGCGACACCCAAAATCTTGCATCGCGCAAGCAAAGTTCGTAGCGCGACTAGCATATACTGGGTTATTGGTAAAACACTGAGAAAACCTTTTTAAGGGGTCATTGTACTCATCATTATGAACAACTTTTACCTCGGAACCAAAACAGAAATCGCGAAAAACAATCAGCTGTTCCCTACATTTTGACGAGTTATGTGAACATAAATGTAGCAACAACAGCTGATTTTTTTTCGCAATTTCAGGTTTGGTCTCATAGCAAAAATTGTTCGTAATAATGAGTCCAATAACCATTAAGAGGTTGTTAGTGTTTTAAATTACACCTTGTATACGTCGCGAAATCTAACGTCGGGCTTAAGGCGATACCAAAATAAGTTGGGGGCTTTTTTGTAACCATTTATTTCAGTATTACAGAATGTATGGGTTTAATTTTTGGATATATGTTTATTGACTATTTGATTAATACTCTGACTGAAGGAAAACACGATTGGGTTAAATTTCCTCGATAGAATTTAATTCCGAAAATACCTCTATTTTTTTATATTTTTTTCTGTAATTCTAAAATCATAAGTAATTTCATTGCAAAATTGCATTAAAAATGTGCGTATTAGGTAATTGAAAACTCTGGCTGAACATATTTTTGATAGATAGCTTAATTTATTTTAAAACAATTTTTATTTGGTTTGGCACTTTTATTTTGGTTCCAGCGCATTATTGCGCTGTCTTTTTTTCGCATGTGGATGTAATTGACTCTGTCACTTTCTTATTACCGCTCAGTTAGCTTTTTTACATATCGCCTTAAGTAGCCCACCGGACACAAAGCTCGTCTGGTCGGGGGATCCCCTTGTTTCTTTGGATAATGACATGAGTGAACTTGACACTCTGTTCCTCTATAACATTATTATGACAGGATTATCGACGCTAAACTTAAGAGTAGCTTATTACAATATTTATTACAAAATATACTAATATAGACCCATTGATTAAACCCACACGCATCGTACTTTACTCAATAAAAATACCGGCCAAGAGCGAGTGGGATCAACACACTAATTTCGACATACAAGATTTTTTGCAAAAACAGCCATGTCGATATTTCTATTTATCACGGAGATATGAGCCGTCAAATGCACCCTTGTCCATACATCCATAATGCAACCATCGACAGAAAAATGCTTATAACTCTTGTTTGTACTTTTCCCGACATGGCTGCTTTCTGCATAACACGGTCCAATTGTGTAAATTATATTCGTCCTAAAATCTTTCATACTGGCATAAACATAATCAGCCTTTAGTATTCCCACAGCTGGGACACAGGCCTCCTCTCTGTGAGAGGGAGTGGGCTATAATCCACCCCGTGAGCCCAGTGCGGGTTTGGAATGTCACGTCTTCGAATTTTTTTGGTATAAGGAAATGCCGCCGGTTTCCTCACGAAGTTTTCCATCACCGTTTTTGAGAGCAGTGGTGATGAAATAAATTACACAAAGAAATGTGCCTGTGCCTTTCGCAATAATTAATTCTCAATTAATATCACAAACAATTCAAATAGGCCATCCATCTCTAAAATGTACACGACACTCGAATAATAATATTCTCGTTTCTCAGAAAGTGTCACCGCGGTCTAAACTTAGTGTTATTCTGTTCTTATTATGACAAGTAACGGAAGTGCCATGTTTATTATTAAATATCACGGCTAGAAACCACCGTCGGTCGTCCCTTAGTGCATGTTCCTGTATAATTGGATACAATGTAGTTGATGTTTCTTTGTAACAACACATCGTAGTAAGGAAGTGTTTCTGTCTGAATTAAGAGAAATGGTTAGTTCTTTTTTTTAAGCTGCTATTACAAGGCCGTTGTCAAAAATGTAAGTACCTATTTCAAACAAACTATAGAGGTGACAGGGACATCGACGCACAACCTGTTATAGATAAACCATTCTAAAAATGAACGCCCCTCCACAAAACGTGATTATTTCAACGTGTGAGAGGAAATACTTATTGCAACACTTTACTTGAGTGCGTGCGGCGACTTTACTGTAAACATGGACTCGTCGCCGCACTTAAAAGTCAACTAATCGTGCGATCAGTCCAGGTACTAATATTGTACGACGAGGAGCGGGCGCTTTGTATGGAACGACACGATCCCTCTATCGCGCATTTGTGTCTTATACACATATAGTTGGCCAACAAATCCAGCTGTTCTGCGTTTGGGCAAGTCGGGTAGGTACCGTTTGCATAAAAAAATCTGTGATGTTTTATAATTTGAAACAAAAAATATTTACTTGACTGCGAGGATGCTTTTTCGTTGACGTTTTTGACCGTACTTTTGCGATGAAATCGACGCATGGTCCCACTTTCATGTCTCGCCGGTGATTGAGCAACCAATGACAAAGACCAATTATGTGTATTATTTGCATGTAAGCGTAACCGCTGTGGAGGGGCGTTCATTTTTAGAATGGTTTATCTATACCATGGATTCAGTACATGATTCTCGACATCCCCATGCAGTGTCGAATTTTTAGGTCGGTTATTTAAAAAAACTCTGCTGTTTTGTTTCCTACAAAAGTGCAATAGGGATGATGCCTGGGTAAAAAAAAAGAAATTCTATTTAGTCCGTCAGTCAGATAATAAAAAAATATTAGACACGTATTTTTTGCTTTATCATATTAATAAAAAATGACTTAGATAACTCGCATTAAAGTTCGGGAGTGGGGGCTTGCTACGTCACTTCTACGTATAAAATCTACAAAGACGTGACGTCATGCCACATTTTAACTCAATGTATCGCCGTAATCTTTTGATTACGGAGAAAAAGAAAAAATACGTGTCCAATATATTTTAATAATCTACATGACGGACAAAAAAACATTTTTTAGTCATCATCCCTATACTTACGCGGTCAAACTGTATGGAACAGCTATTTTTTTATTAATAACCGGCGTATCAACGCAGGGGGGGGGGGGGGGGGTGGTACTCATGTACGGAATTCATAGGCACAAGGTTGCGCGTCGATGTCCCTGACACCCTGTGTACGTACCATCACCTTAATTAAAGCTTTATAGAAGTTAAAAACAATATATTAAATGTTATCTGCAAAGTTAGAATCTGATAAACCGACTAAAGATCCCGACGTTTTTTTAGCTGATTCTGTGACTGATCCAGTATTGAAACCATTGTCACTGGATAGGCCTTCGGCCAATTTGCTTCTGCTCTGTTCTGATATGATCTAGAAATTGGGTTCTCGACTGGATTGAAAAGTGCTTACATTGATCGAATATCAAACAATCCAGAGTCACTGGATTCCATCGCTGGACAAATATTTAAACCACCTACTTATCTGCGCCAAAGTAATCTAGCTAACTAAATGAAAGTTGTATCATCGATTCAAAAACAAAGTAATTTAAAAAAAATCGACTTCAAAAAAATTTACTAAAAATTATGAATTAACTTTAATTTTGGCAGTCGGTGTCTTGGGATCTGTGTTTTAGTTTTTTGCCCCCCACTTCTGAAATTAAAGTTATTTCATAATTTTGAGTTAATTTCTTTTTGAAGTCGATTTAATTTTTTTTTAATTATTTTTTTTTTCGTAATTTTTAGTTTTTTGTAAAAAACTGGAATATTTGTTTGTAATATGTAGTTAATAGTTTTGTTATAAATATTGCACTAGAATTTGACCAAAGTTTTGAGATGATTTTTTTCCTTTAACACCACACCCGTAGCTCGTATCAATAAGCCAGGCCGTCACACTTACACGTATTAGTCCATTATCTTGCAAACTACTGAACCGATTTTGGTGAAACTTGAACTGTTACCTAAGTAGAAGTAAATTTAAGCCAATAAAAATTAAATGGTCACAATCTGATTAATAGTTTCGGAGAAATGCGTGGACAAACATACATACATACATACAAATAAACAAACATTTTTAAGCCGTAATAGACTATCATATGTGAATATATTGCAGTTCCAATAATATTTCATACATACGGGTCGAATTGTTAACCTCCTTCTTTTTGAAGTCGGTAAAAAAAAAAAGCGCTGGATCTAAATACCGGATGAAAGTAAATCAACCTTCAGGGCATTCAATACTTCTACTACAGAGTCCAATCTAATGTAAAATAGATTTTTCAAATCTCAGAATTTTGCTCAGTATTACAAGGTATACTTACTTGGTCCTTCTTGGTCACCGACCACAGTACAGTGGGCACAGGCGATGCGGTGATGTTGCACGTCACTGTCAGGTCAGCACCCTCTCCTACATTACCTCCGTTTGTGGCTGTCATGTCTGGAAACAGAAGACGTTACTTTAGTACTCGTATCGGCACAGTTTAGGTCAGCAATGCTTGCTTGTTTTGGTTAGCAGGTTACAGAATGCACAAAATAAATCATTGTACCTATCTACTGGCAGGTTTTTGGGAGATTCCAGAGATAGTTTGTCTTAGCAATTGATTCAAGAGAAAATTCTAATATGGAGCAACGTTTTATTTCTTGTAGAGAAGTACTCCGCCTTTCTTAAAGATCAACTCGATGGCTCCTAAGTATACTGAGTCAACTGTACTTCAAATAACTAAATAAATAATAAAGGAAGGCGATAAAAAGAGCGAATGGTTATTAATAAAATAATATGAAATTTAATTTGCAGTGCTAATAGGCCTTATTATATTCAATTCACTATGATTAGCGATTTTTCTTGATTGCATTAACATTTGAAATATAACCATTCGCACTTTTTATCACCTTCCTTTAAAGTTATTAGAAGTACAGTTGACTCAGTATACTTAGGAGCCACCGAACTGAAATTGTTACGATGCCAATGCAAAGCAGAGGCAACCATCCCATCTTCTAACTCATACATACTATTAGTACCAATTTCAGCCAGTAGCCAAAAAGTAGTAGTATATATTAGTAAGACTCACAATCCAATAGCTTTTTGAGATTGAGGAGACCCCTATAATCTAGGAAATGAGAATCTGTTGTAATTTCAGAGCTATGCCAGTGCAGCATCTTCTCGACATGGAAAATATATGTAAGCTTCAATCAAACAAAGTAATAGAAATACACTTACTAATAATCTCAGGTTTCTGCGTAACCAGAAGCGTGTGGTTGATGGTAACCGGCACTTTCTGCACCGTCCCACATCTGAAGACTCCGCTGTCATCTACTTTAGCGTTCTTGATTACCAGGTCCTTGGAATGTTCCGCTCTGGAAATGGAGATATGGAGAATCAAACACAGTTGCATGAGTGTCATTTCCGCTTTGTATAATGAGTGTCGTATTACGTAACTTAATAAATAAGCCAACAAGCCCCTTGTCGCTACGTCACTAAGTGATAGCGACAGTTTCCTCGAGCCCATTATTGAGTGTGCAAGTCACCCCCTGCCATTTTTGCCGTATCTGTTATGGCAGGGGCTATTTATAGTTCTCAGAAACCAGTCCACTTTAGCCATCCAAACACATATTCCAATATTTTATACACCAACCGGGGGTTATCCTTGAATGCACTTGCATAATGCATACAGGGATACTCAACGATTGGTGCCTCATTTCATTAAAAGCGTCTAACGGGCCTCTGCGAGTTGGTTGCGGCCCCTCGTATGTCTTCTAAAGGTCCGGGATCCCAGGGTCTCGAGGTATGTTAAAGCCAAAAAGATGATTAACTAAGTCATTATCAATATCTTCATAGCTCACTCCAAATGTCCCCCAAATACTGTCACAACGACTGGTCCTGCGGGCTGCGCTTCCCGTATTCAACAAATCCCTGTGTCTTTCTCTAGGTCCTGTATCTATCTTATGACCTAAACAAGTGACAATTGCTTTCAAGGCGTTTCGTATTTCTACAAAGACTTTTAGCTGGATTAACATAAGCTTTTCGGTAGATATTATGCTTTTCCGACATCGTAACCGCTGATATAATGTCACTTTGTCTAGGCCCTTTGATGTCCATTGCGCCTTTCAACATCATCATCATCATCTGCCTAGCCTTTTCCCATGTTGGGGTCGGCTTCCAGTCTAACCGGATGCAGCTACCAGTATTTTACATGGAGCAACTGCCTATCTGACCTCCACAACGTAGTTACTGCGCTTGTCAACATGTTTTCTTATAATAACTGATATTTATTGTCAAACATAATTATGGTCACGATAGTTATTTTCAGAGTGCTAACGGTATGTAAATAAGTCCGTAAACAGCTAATAAAAACTTTTTACAAAAAAAAACAACCATCTTCAAAAAAAAAACTATAGTGAAATATAACTTTAATTTCGGAAGTTTGTAGCTTTGAATCTGTTTTCTTTTTTTTTTGTTTTTTGCTAACGATTTCCGAAGTTAAAGTTATTTTTCACTTTGTAGTGTTTTTTTTGAAGTCAATTGTTATTTTGGTTAAAAGTTTTTATTTTTCACTTTTTAGTGGGTTGGTTTGTAATTTATCTTAGTTTGTAAAAGGTGATGAGCAATTGATATTAGGCATGTAAATTGCTCATCACCTTTTACAAAATATTGCTTCTCCCGATGCAGGGACGTTAATTGTTATGAAGTTCTGCTGGTACTTCACCATCAGCTCCACTTCACCATATGCATTGTGACGAGTATAAATTGCTTAGCAACCATAGTAATGAATCGCAACCAGTGAAATACTTATTATTGAGTAGTTCCGGTGGCCATCCTTAGTTGGATTTCACCAAACGGTGCTTTGCACGAGTTACTATAAAAAATACTCAAATCGCTATTTCTATAATATTTGAAGAGCTCCCGCGATGTCTCCAGGATCCCATCATCAGATATTGACTTGATGACAATGGGACCACCTTGGCAATATACCGTTTTAAATTACCGTTTTAGAATTTTCCAAATCGGTCCAGCCGTCTTCGAGTAACCGGGAAACGTACACAAAAAAAGATTCTGACGAACTGAGAACCGCCTCCATTTTTTGAAGTCGGTTAAAAAAGAAACTGATGAGCCAAATTTAATTTTAAACTTACATGGAATATCTGGCATCCTCGTGTGTGTTTATGTTCCCCATGAAGTACTGCTCGTTGTTCTTGTGCCACGCTACCACGGTACCCTCTGTGAAGAAGAACAAAGAAGAATATTTAAAGAAGTTTTAAAGGTCTATGCGTGCTTGTGTTTATATTTTCTAAGAGTTTTCTAAGTATACCGTAACTGCCATCTGATTTGTAACATGTCCAATACTTGAAACTGTCTACCGTATCGTATATTAAACAATGTTATTATCACAAATCTTTGAATCAAATTAATAATTTGATTCAAAGATGTCTGCCACAAATAAACCAGGTTTCCTTCCTGGCGAAAGCAATAAAACATAAACATTGTGACAGACACACCGACATGCCCATTTACGATTGCACTTAATTACAAAGATAGCCAAATCCGTCCGTTAACCGTCTGACAGTTAGCCGGAACTTGTGCACGCGCTTTGGCGCCAACCGGAAGCCTCACCATTTTGTTAACATTTTTTATTGCGCAATGAATCACGGCTGATATATTATTTGAATTTGGTACGGGAAAAGAAATGCGTTGATGTGTATTTTGGGAACGAGGATGCGTTTTTGTGCAGCCTGAGCGAATTTGAATATGTTTTTGCATGTCTTGTATGACCGTTGCTTCGCATGTGTCCCGTATTTTCCCGTTAGGTAACTTATATACGAGTCTAGAATTGTTATAGTGTTGACTAGAAGTAATCGTTATTTTGGTCTGTGATTAAGGTGTGCCTCCTTATATTATATTTAAGAATACTGGTAGCCTCACTATTTGGATAACATAGCTCAAAAGGCAGGCCTTACGCATACCCAGTTATTTTTAAATATCGCAGCTTTATGCTGAGATAGGAGCCTTTTTGGCCTCGCACAGGTCTTTTATTTATCACGTGGAAAACCAACAGCTTTACTTAAGTACAATAAATATACTGGAATAAGAAGCATGAAGCCAATTATAGATTTTCACGGCTAGCTATACAGTAATATCATATAATAATAGATTTTAAAAGAAAAGAAGAGCACGAACCGTCAATCGACACCGCCAAACATAAGAAATAAACTACATTATAAGAGACTGTGACCTCTGAGTTTGTTTCGGCCTTTCTTCTCAGAGTAGTCAGATAGGAAACGCCGACCTCATCTAGTTTAAAAAAAAAATATTGACTTGTAAAAGTGTTTGTACAAACCTACTTACAGAAATAAAAATCATTTATCATTTATCATTTACAATAAAATTAAATAAGAACCAGAAGTACTATTAACACTAAGAATTAATTTTGAAGAATTCAAGGTACGCTTGAGCCCTTGGTTGAAAACAAGTCTTTATTATATATTATTTATTTTAATGTTAATTTTGTTAGTTTTCTATGCTCCCTTTTGACTGTTTATAATAATAATAATAATATCCTAGGACATTGTTTACACACGGTCGTCTGATCCCAAACTAAGCAGAGCTTGTACTATGGAAACCAGATAACTGATATACTACATACACTACTTTTTTTTTGTAAATACATACTTATATAGATAATTACACCCAGACTCAGGACAAACAGACATGTTCATGCACACAAATGTTTGTCCTGGATGGGAATCGAACCCACGACCAGCGGCATGGCAGGTGGTATCTTAACCAACCACGCCATCTGGCCTGTTTATATTTCCTGCGCGTGTCCCAAATAAAATATTTTTCTTTCTTTCTCCTTCAGTTACAATAAAACTGTAAAACCCCGGGTTCCAATCTTACACGTATACTCGGTTGAAATTGTTACAGCATAAGTTTCTCAAGTCCTGCGTCACACACAATTTTAATTCCCTTATAGAAAACAAAGATTTATGTATATAGCTACGATGCAGCTGTAATATCTACAGGCTGCTCGGAAATTCGACCTATTCCTTGAAACGGGTTACACGAGAGGTAATTTCTAACAAATTAAGCCCTACCAACTAGGGGTCGAAAATGAATGGTTTCCGAGTTACAGAGGTTTTCAAAAACAAATAATTTAAAAATAACTAATTCTCTCTCACACACTTATTTGTGATTTTCTGACTGATGATAAATGAGTGATCGTTTATGAATTAATGAATGAATGAAATGCACCGACCCCAGCGTGGTTTGACCAGACTCGATTACTCGAATGAACCCAAAGATTCACACTAGCCCCTGTTGCCTCATGTTACATGGTGCAACAGAAACCATTGCATATCAAGGAGTAGACCGGGGGGCGCGATAATGATACAAGAACACACACTGAAGACAGGCCCTTAGGATATGGATAGGGATTTGAGCCTACCTAGTATGCACCGTAAAGTAAGCAATGGAATAGTGGAGATACGGGTGTTATTGAAAAAAAAAACACATGCTCTAAATTTCCATAATTTCAGAAATAAAATGTCTCAAGTGGAAAGAATTACCTGTCTATTTTATATTTTTTTTAAATATACGTGTTTTACTAGTATAATTTGTTGGAAATGACGAGTATAGATGAGTAGGTCGAATTTCCGACCAACCTGTATATTGTTTTCGAGGCGGTTAAGATTTAGGAAAATATGACAGTCCTTCAGATCTCTTGATTCGATTTCTCCGCCATACCTACCTTTAACTCTCAACATACTTGGTAATATAACTAATGATAATAGGTAATGATAAGGATGAATATACTCACTCTCAGGTGTAACTTTGCACTCTAGTCGGACGTCTGCACCAGCTTCCACTTCATATTGAGTAGGAGTCGTTTCTATGATGGCTTGGACCTTCTCTGGCTGAGGTTCTGAAATAAGTAGGTCGGTTATATTCATGACAATAATTTCTATGCGCACATTACAGCCGCCAAGTGTCGCAGCGTGAGAACATACGAGTATTTTCATGATGCGGCTTTCCATTTGTAGTGTGCGTTGATTCATATAAAGTCCGGCCGTCCAGAGAATGCGTTCCTGACCTGTTAGTTAGACAATTTGTAGAAGTAATAAGGATCAAATTCGCAGAACACATATTCGTTAGTATGAAACGGACAGGTGTCACGAACGGATTCTCTCAACGGCCGGAATGTAAAATGTACAAAAGTGATGAAGGATGACTTTTGCAATGCGTTGCGTTGCGGTGCGGCCTGCTGTAATTTACCTTTAGGAGAGCTGCGTGTCTAAGCTTTCTCATTCTTTGCAACAACTAAACATTTAGAATTATGTATTTTGTATTTATTTTATTGTTTATTTCTTATTTATACATATTTCATTTCATGCTGGTAGGTCGACGTCATCACGTCAGCGCTGGGGCTCTATCTGGCATACTTAGGGTCGCAGCACTCGCAGCATTCTGCTGAGCGATGGCCGTTGTGCGTGAATGTGCATGTGACGCATATTTTCCCTCAACTTGTTCATTTGTTTAAAGCTTTTATTTGTGTTTGTGTTATTTCTTTGCGGCATGTTTACCGCAGGTAAACGTATTTTCTTTCTTTCTTTTTTTTCTTTCTTAACTACTAAGTAAAGAGCTTGTTCTTATTTCTGCTACTGTTGTACGATTTTCATATTCGCATTATCAATTTACCGACGTTACATGTTACATCTTTGTATTTTTTGTAAGTACTTGTGGGTCAATTTTTTTTTTTTTTTTTTATATTTATTATTGGAGTTTACTCCTTATGAATCGATTTTCATATAAGGCCCTCGGGAGCCTTGCGTTTAAATGAGATGAACTCATTTTCCGTCGCCGTGTGGCAGAAACAGGACTTTGGTATGAAACCGAATGCAGCGTAATTTCCGCGACTCATTTTACGCGACTCACAACTCAAAAATTTACGTTCGTTTGGCCTCAATCTTAGGCACCTGTAGTACCACCGCCGCTGAGAAGGAGGAGACTAGATATCAATGATTTTCTCGGTCAAGAAACTTACAAAAGATCCCGTGTAAGTAAAAGAGATACATATATTATAGTAGTTAAGCAGATGAGTGGTGGTCCTCGGCACCAGGGTGCAGGCAGTCCAGGGAGGCTATGCCAAGCCTGGATGGCAAACTAACCAGGCGACTCTTACGCCTGGATAGGAATGGCCTGCGCCTGATGACGGGGACCATCACAGGACACTGCTCGCTGAACAAACACTTTTACACAATGGGCATAACGGACAGCCCTCTGTGCAGAGCTTGCATGGAGGCTGAGGAAACCGTTGCGCATGTGCTCTTCGAGTGCACAGGCGTTGCCCAGATTAGAACAGAAACCCTCGGGACACCCAAATCTTTAACAGATGTTCTGAACAGACCAAAAGCCGTGACCAACTTCTGGAGGGAGGTGGGCTGGTTGGAATAAACCCCGACGGCCGCTATAGCTCAACGCACAATGGTCCACTTGAAGGATTAAGTGCGGAAACCAAACCCAATAACATAGAACATAGAACATTATAGTAGTTGATCGCTGAATGTTCACTCAGCGCGCGAGTACTCGTTTGTCGCGACAAGAGCTACCAAAGAGAGGTCTCGAGTCGCGACGCTCGCTTGGCCGGCAGAACACGCAGGTGCCTTAGTGATGGAGATGAGAATGTGATCATAAAGGACGACGCTGGAACCAGAGTGATCTAAGTGATATTTTTACCAATAATGTTTTTGTTACACAATGGCATAGAAAAATCATAATTCTTTCAGGCCACACTGATCTAAGTGCTTCCCAGTACTTTTTTCTTGAGGGATCATAAAATGCTCAACAACAACGCTTAATGCATTTCCTTCAAAAATGAAAAGTATGTTTCTGAGAAAACTCAGAAACTTTTGTGCCCTAGATCACTCTGGTTCCAGCGTCGTAGATGTTATGTCACTTACCTGATTGTTCCGTATCGTTCATGGTTTCATCGTCAGTAGCTTCATCTCCGAGTAGAGGATCATCGTAGTTGTCTTCGTCCACCGCTTGCCGCCGGTGCCTCGAGTAGGCTTCTATAACAAAAGAGAAAGTTTATTACTAACACATTGCATAGTTGCTTATTTTATTTACCAACTTCAAGAATGATGGTTGCGAGAAGCTCGTGGCTAAGTAATAACAGCCGCACGGGTCGATCCCTCAGGTTAAGCTACGCTTGCCGGGGTTGGTCCATGCATGGGTGACCATCGTTTCATACCGAGACTCCTCCGTGCCTCGGAACGCACGTTAAGCCGTTGGTCCCGGCTGTCAGTCGTGGATCTTTGACAGTCGGGACGGGTCGTCAGAAGCCCGAAAGTCTGACAACCAGTCTTACCAAGGGGTATCGTAAAAACTTGTAAAATACTGGTATTCAGCCGCATCCGATTAGACTGGGAGCCGACCCCAACATAATTGGGAAAAGGCTAGGCAGATTGATTGAAGAATGGTGGTTGCAACCCATAGGTAAGTATGAACGTATGTTTGTGATCTAAAGTCTAAGTAAAAAAATCTATTTTGATATTTGTTTCATATCGTAAAGTTATATGCATAAGAGTAATGAGTACACTTATATAGCAGCATCATGTAAAAATCAGAGATGTGCCAAAACTCTGACCTCATTACAAAATGCTTGAAAAAGCAACCTGTTGCTATGATCGGGTCGTAGCATGTTCATGATCAAAGCAAAATTATCAAACACTTTGTCCAGCCTTATCCAGTTTAATCTTCGTTAGACTTGATTCTTCAGCTATTTCGAATAGGAACGTATTGTTTACTTCGCTATGTCCGTATATCTATGCAATAGGGCTGAGTGAATTGAGTGGGTACACACAAGGCGGCGTGTTTTTATAAACGCGTTCCATGTAACATGTCACATGCATCATTTGCGCGCCTGAGGCGCGTTTCTGCTTTGAAAAATTACTAGTTGCGTTAGCAACGCGTATACAAAGTAAATAAACGCATGCATTGGGTCTAATTAAGGTCATTGTAAAAATAAGCGATTTTTTATACCCACTACATACTTTTTTTTTAACTAAAATAATCAAGCTAATAGACAAAATTGTTCAACTCTTAATCTGTCAGGGTCCAAAATTCAGTTAAGATTTTGATTTCGTTATTTCAGTAAATAAGTTCCTAAAGCTTAAACTTATTGAAAATGTGTACCAAAATAATTATCTAGCAGTAAAAGGAAAATACATGAAATAAAACAACGTGGCAGCCCAATGAAGTGATTCAGTGCTAAGTAAAACCTATTTTAGTTAACTTACAGTAGTTATTTCAAACCGGTATCTGTGAATACGTGGGGTGTGGTCCAAGTTAGGAGTTTGTAGCGTTAGAATGTTTTGACTATTTAGATTTTATCTACCCAATCAATCTGCCTAGCCTTTTCCCAACTATGTTGGGGTTGGCTTCCAGTCTAACCGGATGCAGCTGAATATCAGAATAGATAACACGATATCCCTTGGTAAGACTGATTGTCTAACTTTTGGGCATCTGAGGTTTTATATACTCAAAGTAATTTATAAGCTTTAAGAATAAACATAACATTTGGCTATCAAAATATACAGATAAGGAGGACTTTCGTTTGAAGTAGTTTGTGTTCAGGAATGGACTTAATACACTTTAATAATCTGACTACTTAGAAGAATATACTGTTTCAGCCAAATATCAATTCGAACTGTGACGTTGGATGTCAACTTGTTACCTATAAAATAAATGGTTACCTGTCATCTTGCGAAAGGCAATTTCAACGTGAACTCATGATAAAACTTTAAAAAAGTTAATTTACCTTTGTTTGTAAGTCAAAGTCAAATTATTTATTACAAGTAGGCCATTAAAAGGAACTTTTGAACATAAAAATTCACAAGAAAATAGAATTAATTCTAGACGCTCCTTCCAAAAGGTCGTATGGAGAAGATTAGGCAAGAAATTTCGCAGTTACTCTTTTAAAACTGAACAGACAGCTGTGCTGCTGGGGAGTTTGTTGCGCCACTTCTTCTCCCCAGCTAAAGCACTAGGAAGTGGTGAACGGCGGGCGTTTTGGTGGACTGCCTTATGTAATTTTGACGTTCAAAGTTTAGTTTGAATAAATGACTTTTGATTTTGATTTTGAAAATGTTTTACAATATTTCTGAGTCGCCCACCACTTGAAACTTGTACCACCCCAACATACTATCTCGAATTTAACCAATAATAGTTCTAAACTTCTAAAATTGTATTCCAATTGAATTCTGTTTGCTTTACCATTTATGGACCAACATGTTACAATGGACGGGCACAGACATGGCCCCTAGTCGGTACTCTGTGGTGACTAGTGACATGTGCCGGTAGCATAGACCTTATCTTTGGAATTACAGACATATTTTAGCATTATATTAATATAAATTTAAAGGGAATAATGTACGGGTTTATTCAATTCGGTGTAGGTTTTTAGGTTATTATAGAATGATCAATAAGCCAAGCTTTTGCAAACTGTGTCTATTTAAATCAAATACGGTTAAAATATTAATATTTAATGCAGAGAGACGTTTATCGGTATCCCACAAAAGATTTTGTCATTGATATTCTAAAATCGAGGGATGATTTTCGGGACGCTGTTTATATGTAAACTCTGGAAAGTATGAAAATGCTGTCTGAGGCACAAAGGGATCTCAATATTGTAATTGCATAGTCAAAAAACATAATTCATTTGTTTTAACTAAAAAATATACTTACGGTATCAAATAAATGACTAGGGTAAATATTAACTTTAAAAAAATACCTAAAACGCCTTGATCACCAAGCTCAATCAACCTGTTGACGATATCAAAATAATAGTCCAAGATTCTCCAATATCAGTCTCTAGAATGGGTTCCCTCTATCTTGGCAGTACCTTGATGCTCCGAAATTTATTTGGCATAACACACTTGGCATAATCTTCTTTAAACGAATATTTTTAACCGACTTCCAAAAGGAGGAGGTTCTCAATTCGTCTGTATGTTTTTTTTTGTATGTTTGTTACGCGATTACTCAAAGACGGATGGACCGATTTACAAAACTCTTTTTTTGTTTGATAGGGTATACTTCCGCGGTGGTCCCATATAAATTTTATTAACTGTGCTTGGGGAGTTTTTGAGTTAGCTTCAATAATGCGTATATTTCCCACTTATTTTATGTGGATGATGTGATGGTGTTTTAATAACTTCCTATCACTGTTATTTACATGGCTATATCTACAATTATTGTGCCCAATTATGTATTCGAATTAGTGTGGGGTAGGTTCCACAAGTAAAAAGTGAAAAATAAAAACTTTTTAGCAAAAAATAAAACCGACTTCCAAAACAAAACACTACAAAGTGAAAAATAACTTTAATTTCGGAAGTCGGTGGCAAAAAACGAAAATACAAAACCCAAGACACCGACTACCGAAATTAAAGTTATTTTTCACTTTGTAGTGTTTTGTTTTGGAAGTCGGTTTTATTTTTTGCTAAAAAGTTTTTATTTTTTAAGGCATAAAATTATTTAATATAATTAGGTATTATTGTTTAGCCGAATTTACAGTGGCATACCTTTAAGATGACAGAATTTTATTTTAAAAAGTTAAAATTCCGCATAATTTCGTTTAGCATAACGTTTATTTATAGCGACGATTATATAAAATTAAAGTTTGAAATATTGTCTTAAAAGTCATTCATCTTATGCTATATGCCTAAAGATGATTCAGACTTACAAAATTATGAGTTTTGATTGTATGATAAATGAATGTTTGTCAAACGAATTTCTGCGAAATGTAGTTTATGCTATCCACTGTTATGCAAAATAATATTATGACATAAAAAAAATCTGCTATAAGGGTAGACCCCTCTAGGATTCATTTTGAAAGTAAGTACAGACGCCAGCACATCAAGCTACTACAATCTGTCAGATTTCTTTAATAGATTTTCGACTTTATTGCTAAAGCGTTAGGTTCAAGGTTGATTGGGAAAATCTGACAGTTTCGGGTAGGTTGACCTGCTGGCGTCTGTACCTAGATGAATTTAACACATTGGAAGCTTGCCAAGTTTTAAGCCTCCGAAATCATAGCATCATCTATCCATAATGTCATTCCTTCAGTATTTCGTTTCCCTCCCACAATTTTCACTCAATTAAGCTCAAACAAACAGCCACAGCAAACATCAGAACATTTCCCTAACCAGTAGGTATAACCACATAATGTAAGGAAGCGCTCTCGATATAATTACGGGCGAAACCGGGGCATATCAATTAGTCTTATTAACGGACGGACGGACAGTTTTGCGGTAGTTTGGATTATAGGTCAGTTAGGCTTGTACATCTGTTTTATTAGCCTATTTTTGACCGAATGTAGGCATTAAAGAGTGCGTTACGCTAGTGTGCGCTGGCCATATTATATTTAGCTTAGAAAACAGCTGCTAAGGACGGAGAATACTTACAAAAAAACGAGGCGAAATTTCGTGCATGTAAACTTATAGACAAGTAACATTCGATTAGCGATGACCCTAGTAGGAAAACCAAAAAAGTATATATAGGGTTGACATAAGCTATCGAAATGTCACGTGATCATAGGTCAACGAATTGACAGCGTCCAGCCAGTCCAACGATAACTTGCATAGAGATGCGCCGATAGCGATTGAAGAAATAGAATCGCTCCGAAGCGAATGCCATTTTCTAGGCCTACAGAGCAGAAAAACATGGCGGATCTTCGCTTTATCTTAGCAAGTCGAAATCTAATAATAATAATAACTCCCACCTATTTCTTGCCTTTATTGGCCGGCTTGAGTGTAAATTCGTAAGAGCAAACGTACTCGGAGGAAGGAATTATTCCAGTAAGGTGCTGGGAGGGATCTTGACCGTACTTCCGGGATTGTCCTGATAGTCGTGGAATACCCACTCCTCAAGCACCTCAGGAAGCGTTGCCCCCTTGTCTCTACGTCACTATGTGCTAGCGGCCGTTCCCGGGGGCCCATTATTGAGTGTGCAAGTCACCCCCTGCCATTTTATCCATGGATTATATACAACATTGGTCAGGCAGGGGACATAGTTCCTCCATAGTTCAAGTTACCCAATCCACTTTAGCCACCAAAACCCATAGCCCAATATGTTTTGTTTCCGCGTACAACAATAGTCCTGCACCAACCGAGGGTTGTCCTTGGGTGCACTTGCATAGTCCAGATAGGGATAATCGTCGGTTGGTGCCTCCTCATCATTTAAAATTATCTAAGGGGCCTCTGCGAGTTGGCTTCGGCTCCTCGTACGCCTTCCAAAGGTCCGGGACCGCAGGGTCCCGAGATTTATAAAAACAATATAATAATAATAATACATTTATTTCAGACTTAATTTGTCAATATAATGTTAGTCACAAACGTCTTAAAACTATGTTAGTAATGCATAATTCACAAACAAATTCAAATAAAAATAAATAATTCAATAAAATACACTAATTATGTCAACAAAAACCCCTAGCGTCAACTCGTCACATGAAGCTGGATAAGTCTCCCCAGCACTGCAGACTCAGGTCTTTCTGATATCATCTTCAGGATTCCGTTGGCGCTCCCACGAATCTGATTTTTTACGCATTAAGGCATAGAAATCGTCCACACTTGCTAATGAAAGTGCCAAAGGGCGGAAAATATTGCTACGATCACCTTACACTTCACATCATATCAAATCACATCAGATCACACCACACCACGTAGTGGTATGGTAATGGCGATGGAGGTACCACCACGTGGTCATTACTAAGTAGGTACATTAAAAAAAATCAAGATATTTACTGATTGATTGAAATGAATCTAGAACTTTGAAATTATAGTTTATTAATTGTATTTTCTTTTGTATATTACTAAAACCAGGAAGTAGTTGTATAATGTATAAAGGAAACAGTCGTGTTCTAATGTGCGCATGACCAGCTTTTTAAATAAGCGGAACCCGTCAATAGACTTGCTTATGTATGGTTGCAATAAAATTAACTATTTCCATACTGATTGAGTTAAAGAGAATGAGAGGAATACAGAAATATGTGTACCTACTTATTTGTCTGTAAACAAGAAGGGATTTCTCTGTAATGTTTTTCATAGCTATATTAGATAGCTATAGATTTCCATGTCTGATACCTAAGGCAAGAACTATGGCAAAAAATGCTAACTTTTGAAGGAGCACAACTCTATAATAAATTACCGTCCTGTATAAGAAATCTACACTCTTTCAATGTATTCAAAACTCAACTTAGCCAGCACATAATTGCGGATCGATCACTTCTGGAGAAATGAATGCATTGGATGGGTAATTATTAACCAACCTGTAATACTGGTGACGAACTTTTTGTAATCTGTGTATGTTTTAGTATTGTTCTCAAGTAAGTGACAAATGTCTTTATTGGGAATAAAGTTTCTTTAAACCGAAAACCGAAGTTGGTCGAAATCTCCAAACGGCTGGTTGACACTTCCCGTGACCCAAGGGCTGGCTTTTACCTTGGCCAGAAGCTAAGCGTTGCCATACAACGTGGCAATGCCGCCAGTTTCCTGGGTACATTACCAGTCGATAGCGATGCGGAGGAATTTTTGGACGCTATATTTTAGTTTTATAATAGTTTTAGTTAAGTTAGGTTATTCTATTTTTTACTTAATTATCGAAGTTGGTAATATTTAGATTTTTGGCCTCGCATCGATGTTTTTTTTATTTTATTTTTATTTTGTTTTTTTTTTCATATTAATTTTGTTATCTGTTTGTATTTCCTGTGCGTGTCCCAAATAATAGATTTATTCTCTTTCTTTCTTTCTAATATACATACGTTACGAACGTAAAATTAGCAACCGCATAATAATTTCTAAGGGCCGGTTTTTTGATCCGTACTTAAACAATGCTTAAACACAGTAACCAATGGTTGAATTTTGGCTAAATGTGAAAGGCTAAACATGAATGTATTCATGTTAGCTCATTCATATTAAAAAAATAGTAACTAATGGCATAACTCATTCATCTTTAGCCTTTCACATTCGGTTTTTTTGATCCGTAGTTAACTCAACCAATGGTTAAACATAGTAACTAATGGTTGAATTTTGGCTAAATGTGAAAGGCTAAACATGACTGAGTTATCTACGGATCAAAAAAACCGGCCGTAACAGGCATTTTTCTAGGACCAGGTTACTAAACATAAAGGCACACTACATTAAAAGAGTAATGTCAGAGTTTCGAACTTATCATTCTTAAAACAGAGAACTCTGGTTCTCTCAAATATCTGGAACAGTCTGTCTTAAACGTGTATAGAGTATATATCATAACTCTTTATTGTCTTTACTTTCTTCTATTTTATGTCTCACTTGTCCCTATATCTGTCTGTCTGTAATCGAATCTTGCAAGTTAAATTTGACCCATTTCCCGGTTTCAGATTGGGCTGAAAATTTACAAGCATATGTAAATCGGATGACAATGCAATATTATTACGATATGAAGCTGATCTGATGATGAAGCCAGAAGGTAGCCATGGGAACTCAGTAACAAAAAGACGCAACCCTATCGAGTTTGGGCTTGTTTTATTCTTAACAAGAACTCTGGTCCTAGATGATATCCTTACTAATGAAAGCGTGTTAAAAAAATACACTTGTTTTTACATCAACTTCTAAGAAGTAATCAACCTAACTACGAGAAGGTTATGAACTATCATAATTTTCACAGTTACCTCATCAATTACCATGCCAACATCAATATGCCATGTCCGTCTTCAACATGCTGTCTTCGCCACCATAATAAACCCATTGGTATTCACAACGGAACCCACAGGCACGACAGGAGTAAGCTCTTTGTATAATAATGTCACTTTGTGGGTTTAGCGGTGGTGGCTTTTGAAGATATTAGTTTATACAGATAGGGAAAACTCGGCTGTAGAATGGTGAATGGTTACATATTTTGGCTTAGAATTCGTTAAATGCATGATATAGCAAAATAACTTAGAATAATATGAATATCTACCTACACATATACATATAATAATCAATTGCCTTGCATTAGTCTCGCAAAAGCTCGAAAATTGCTCGTCCGATTTTTTTTTTTTAGCACCATTTAATCTTTAATCTGATGAACGGTTTTAAAACTATCAATCACCCCAACAATATTAGCGGAAACTCAGTAGAGACTAGTTAATATTCTCATTGTAAGCATAATCTACAGATTACCTATTACAAAATATCTAAAACTTCTCCTTAGAAAACCTTTTCGAAAACCTCTTTCAGGGATGACCATTAAGACTTGTCAAATTGCAGTAGGTACCTTACCTACCAACAAGAATATTTTTCTTGTACGGTCGCAAAAATGTAAATACGGATAAAACAGGAACTTCCATTCTACTCATCATCATCATCTATGTTGGTGTCGGCTTCCAGTCTTGCCGGATGCAGCTGAATACCAGTAGGTATTTTGCATGGAGCGACTGCCTATCTTACCTCCACACCTCACACACTGGGTAACACAATACCCCTTGGTAAGACTGGTTGTCAGACTTTCGGGCTTCTGACGACCCGTAACGACTGCCAAAGATCCATGAATGATAGCCGGGACCAACAGTCATTCCACTCATGCCATAGAATTAAACATGATCTCAAAACAAGATAAGCCATCTAAAAAACAAAAACACATCATCTAATCTAAACGTTGCAAATTAATTGCAACTAATAATTAAAAAGGTCACTCTGATGAATTTGTGAGTCCATGACCCAATTACCATAGAGTCCATAGACTATGAAGCATAGACGAATTAGCCCATAGAGCGTAGAGCAGCCACATAAATACGGCATTATTTATGGTGGATTATCACGGCAACGTAGCATTTATTTGTCAGTGGCTAATTTATTAAGACTAGTCGAATACTAGGAAATATTCGCCTTATTGGTCACTTGTGGTTAGTGATTTGAAGTCCTGATGGTATAATTGGGTCAAGTGGGATTTGGGATTGGAACTCATTTTATCACAATTTGCTTTTGAAATAGGTCAAGTTAATCACGCGCAAATTCATTTTTTTAATATTTTTTAATTTTCAAAACTTGCTTTATACATTTACAAGCATTTTTTATTTATTCAATCATTTAAATTCAGGATTGGAAATTAAGTCGAAATGAAATTAACTTACATAATTTTTTCTAACCGACTTCCAAAAAGGCGGAGGTTATATAAATTGCTCACTTTTAGATTTCTACCAGTGGAATCGGCCCTCATCATAAAGCTAGATAATTATGAAAATAATTAGCAGAATTCTCCAAAACTTGCCTTACTTCTTTACTTCTAAGCACTACTAATGTAGATCCCGTTCATACTCGTATTATTCATTTGTTATGCATAGCCACGAAATATCATCAAAAGGCCAATAAACCTATTCCTAGGAAAAATTAAAAAAAAAATCACAGAAATCTAAACAATATTTCTGTGATTGCAACATAATACGCCCTAAACAGAAAATAGAGCCACATAAGATTTAAGATACTGGTTTTAATATTAAAGGTTTTGTATGGATCAGCACCATCCTTAGTGAGTTTTGGGGTCAGCTTTATTACATTGTGCACTTATTCTTTATGTTTGTCATGTTTTAAATTGTGGCTTTACTCAGCGTTAATTTTTTTCTCAACTATTAAACTATGTTTGATAGGCCAGTTGGCGTGGTTGGTATTGGAATTGGAATTGGTGGTACCACCTATCATGCCGCAGGTCGTGGGTTCGATTCCCATCCAGGACATACATTTGTGTGCATGAACATGTCTGTTTGTTCTGAGTCTGGGTGTAATTATCTATATAAGTTTATTTACAAAAAAAAAGTAGTATATGTAGTATATCAGTTATCTGGTTTCCATAGTACAAGCTCTGCTTAGTTTGGGATCAGATGACCGTGTGTGAATAATGGGTTATTATTATTATTATTTCCTTTATTTTTTATTATATACATATGATTTACATTTTTAAATATTTTTATAAAAACTTAAAATAAATAAAAACATTTAAAAATATAAAAAATAGTAGCCCACCGGTATCGGGAACAGGGTCCAAGCCACCGGTGGTCAGGGCTCCTGAGAGAGGAACCTCCTAACAATACGTGCCGTGTCCAGAAGTACCGCTTTCTGGATCAAGCCCTTGATCCAGCTGCCTAACGAGAGCCTCCTCAGGTGTTGGTCGAGACTCTTCGATATTATGCCATTGTTATTATTATTATTATTATTATTAATTTTTTTTTACATTTCTCGGGACCCTGGGGTCCCGGACCTTTGGAAGGCGTACAAGGAGCCGAAGCCAACTCGTAGAGGCCCCTTAAATAATTTTAAATGATAAGGAGGCACCAACCGACGATTATCCCTGTATGCACTATGCAAGTGCACCCAAGGACAACCCCCGGTTGGTGCAGGACTATTGTTGTGTGTGGAAACAAAATATATTGGGCTATGGGTCTGGGTAGCTAAAGTGGATCGGGTAACTTGAACTATGGAAGAACTATGTCCCCTGCCTGACCAATGTTATATATTATACACGGATAAAATGGCAGGGGGTGACTTGCACACTCAATAATGGGCCCCCGGAAACGGCCGCTAGCACATAGCGACAAGGGGGCAACACTTCCTGAGATGCTTGAGGAGTGGAGAGGTATTCCACGGCTATCAGGACAATCCCGGAAGTACGGTCAAGATCCCTACCAGCACCTTACTGGAATACTTCCTTCCTCCGAGCACGTTTGCTCTTGCGAATCTCCACTCAATCCGGCCAATAAAGGCAAGAAAGAGGTGGGAGCTCTGTTCCTCGTCAGTGTTCACTCCAGCCGGCCAATAAAGGCAAGCTAGAGATGAGGACAAGATTTCTCTCGGGAGATAGGGGGTCCGTGGGGTCGCTACTGCCCAACAGCTCGCCACATGCTGCCCTGCGGGTTTCTGTATCTCTCTTGGTCTGGCTCCTCATCCTAGACCCATTCCGGCAAAGTAAACTCTACCGGCACAGACCTAAAGTTTGAAGCGCGCAAGCCCCACCACGACGTCAACGTAGAGATACAGCGGTGGGGTTATTATTATCTCCTTTATTTATTTTTTAAACTTATTTTATTACATTTTTAAATATTTTTATAAAAACATAAAAAAAAAACATTTAAAAATATAAAAAATAGTGATCCGCCGGTAGCGGGTGCAGGGTCCAAGCTACCGGTGGTTAGGGCCCCAGAGACAGGAACCTCCTCACAATACGCGCCGTATCAAGGAGGACTGCCTTCTGAATCAGGCCCTTCACCCAGCCACCCAACGAGAGCCTCTTGAGATGTTGGTCGAGGCTCTTAGCGATAAGGCCATTGACCGTAACGACTATCGGCACAATGATTGCCGAGTCCACATTCCACATAGCGACAACCTCGTGGGCTAAGTCGAGATACTTCAATTGTTTCTCCTTCTCAGCCTTCACGAGGTTCTCGTCATGCGGGATAGTAACATCGATTATCATTGTGCGGCGCACTGATCGATCTATTACCACTATATCAGGCTTATTGGCTACAATAGTCCTGTCAGTGATAATAGATCGATCCCAGTATAACGTGACATGGTCATTCTCGAGAACTGGGTCGGGCACATACCTGTAATACGGTACCTCAGAGTCCACAAGGCCGTATTTCAGAGCAAGTTGCTGATGGATAATCCTGGCTACTTGATTATGCCTGTGCAAATACTCGCCGTTAGCTAAACGAGAACACCCAGAAGTAATATGTCTGATAGACTCACCGGGACAATGGCATGCCCGACATATGTCGATCGTCCCGTCTTTCATTATATACTTCCGGTAGTTATTCGTTAGCATAACTTCATCCATAATTGCACAGACTGAACCTTCGGTTTCCCCAAAGAGGTTACCGAAGCGTAGCCAGGCCACGGACGCTAAGAAATCTACGTCGGGCCCATGAAGGGCCCGGAAAAAGCGTCCGTGAAGCTCCTTGCTTTGCCATATTTCCTTGCGGTCATTGGTACTAAGCACCACAGGTTTGCGCCAGTTCTCTTTAGCCAAGGACAACGGGGTGAGTCCCTTGTCCACTGCAACCACATCTCGGTGCATACCCACGTCAGCCTTGAGAAAATATTCTCTGAGACTGCACACCTCGTGGTTGTGGAGGGTCTTAGCATTTAAAAAACCTCGACCCCCGCACTTCCGCGGAATGTACAGCCTCATGACAGACGAACGTGGGTGATGCATCCGGTTTGCGGTCAACAGTGACCGGACTCTCCTATCCAGGGCGTCTAGTTCCGTCTGGGTCCACTTTAGTATGCCAAAGGAGTACATTAGGACCGGCATGACCCAACCGTTAAAGGCGCGCACCTTGTTGCCGCCTGACAAAGAACTATTAAGTACCTTTTTCAGGCGACCGAAGAAGCGCTCCTGCAGCGATTGTTTCACGTCAGGTCCGTTAATGCCTAACCCCTCTGATATACCCAGGTATTTGTAGGTATCAGTTGCGGAGAGTGATCTCAGGTTTATAGAATCTGAGAGTTGTAGTCCCTCAGATTCCACAATCCCGCCCCGCTTTACATGCATGACTGCACATTTATCTACACCAAATTCCATCCTGATGGAATCACTAAAAGTTTTAGTTACTTTTAGTGACTCCAGCAGTTGCAATTTGTTGGTGGCAAACAGTTTCAAATCATCCATATAAAGCAGGTGGGATATTACCTGACCCCCTCTCCGCAAAGGACAGCCCAGCCCTGTACCCTCCAGCAGAGTGCTAAGAGGGTTCAAGGCTAAACAAAACCACAGTGGACTCAGACTGTCGCCCTGGAATATTCCCCGCTTAATCCTAATAGGTTCGTTGCTCCCCTGAATTTGTCGGCATCCTGGATAGCGAAGAACCGTCCTCCACTGCCCCATACACGTCGTTAGGAAGGTGCTCAGAGTTGTATCAATTTTGTACAACTCTAACACCCTCAAGAGCCATGTATGCGGCACCGAATCAAAGGCCTTCTTATAGTCTATCCAACATGTCGACAAATCCTTTCGGGATCGACGGACCTGTTGGCTTATGGCCATGTCAATGAGGAGTAGCTCCTTGGTGCCGCGGGACCCATTCCTACATCCATTTTGAGAGACAGACATAATAGAATTCTTTTCTAAATGAGAATTAATTTTCTCTCTCAAAATGGATGTAAGAAGTTTATAGACCGTCGGCAAACAAGTGATCGGCCTATAATTTTTGGGTTCCGTGGCATCACCTGACTTATGGAGCAGGTGGGTAACTCCTGTTGTAAAGAGCTGTGGCAGCGACCCAGACTCTAAGGCCGACTGGAATTGCGATGCTAAGCACGCGTGTGAACTTTGCAGCCATTTAAGCCAAAAATTGTGCAGTCCGTCCGGTCCCGGAGATTTCCAGTTCGGTATCGGGCGGGCTGCACTGGCTACATCGGAGGAAGTAATTATTACTTCCTCCATCTCCGGTATGGCGTCACACACGCGCTCAACATCCCGCATCCATTCAGCCTCAGTATGGCAAACGGGCACCGACCAGATGTTACGCCAGAATATGCTAGTGGCATCATCATCCGGACGGCATACGTCTGCCACATTTTGCTCAGGTCTCTCCCATGCTCTATACACCCACCTTTGATCACGCTGGAATATGCGATTCTGGGTATACCGCTCAACCCGTCGCTTATACCTACGGATACGGCTTGCCCATGCACAGACCTTCTGCTTCAGGAAGTCAATGCGCTCTGTGACACGGGACATATATTCTTGAGGACTGATTCCAGTCCCCGAGAACGCCCGCCTCACAAAGCGCATCACTCTAGGGCGAGTATTGCCCTCCCTGAAGCAGTATAGTTTGCCGATGAGCACCCTGGTCCCCTCGATACGCTGCTCGATCCTGCACTGCCAGGCTGGAACAGCGGGTTTTGGTCGTGTAGCTATGTCACAATTTGGAAATTTGACATTGGCTACACGACACGCCGCAATAGCCGCGCAATACAAGATCGAGTGCGTATCTACGAGATCTTCGCTGCTTTCAAAATAAAAACCAAGCAGCGAATCCAAGGCACACACCATCGCCCTATTCGTTCTGTGCATAGGCAAGCGAGGTAAATGTGGTCTAAGTTGGACTGGGGCAGTTCTAAACTGCCGAATCGCATCCTCCAGCGCGCTCCTCAATCGTTCGTTACACTGGCTACTTACCGTAACAATCTCATCGCCCCCCTCCTCATCATTAACATAAGACCGCGGTTGGGTTATGTCACTGACTAGAGGTTGCACCGCGGTCTGTGACGGGACAGGGACGATACGATTGCTCAGTACCTCTGAGCGCAGCCTATCAAGCGCGGCGTCGTCCAATCTGTGATTCCGTTGGATAACCCGCACCTGATCCGAAAGTCGTTGGGCCGAGACGTTGATGGCTGGTTGAAGCGCCTGGAACAGAGACAGCATCCTATCGCGGTACGCAGTGAGGTTAGTTCCCCCCTCTGTAGCCCCGTAATATGCGCGCATGACGTTCTCATTCATTTGTTGAGTCCATTTCATGCGCTGCACACAACCACCGGCAGCGGGGACCCGGCTCGGGGCTGGATGGCCCCTAAGTCCCAAGCTTCTCGGTGGCCGGCCTCTCCCCTGCCGACGTACAGGTGTTGGCGACGTCGGCGGGGAAAAATACTCGTCGCTCGAGCTCGACGCAACTACCGCGGCCGGTGTCGTCACAGCGCTCACGGTGGGGCTGGGTACCGGCGGCAGCGAGGCGGAGCCGAGCGAAGAGTCCGGAGGTGGTAGGCGTGCTCGTCTTGCAGCTGCTCTCGTCAACATTTTTTTATTTTCATTTGGGTTTGTATTGTTTTATCGGAGGTGACATGACAAATGTCACCTCCGATTTGGCAGTTTTTTATGTATTTTGTACATTTTGGTAATTGCTGTATTTATCTTGATTATTTATCTTGATTATTTTTTCTTGCAGTGGCGTGTGGGTTTTTCTCAGGAAATAAAATAAAAAAACTGCGACTAATATTAAACTGAAAATAATATAAAACTGAAAATATATGAAAATAAATTTTGACGTGTTGACGTTGGTGTTGCCGATATATATTATTATTATTATTATTATGTTTGGATCAATTGTTAGGGTTTACATATTTTTAGAGCTCCACTAAGGGACTCTAGACCTATGTACTTGGTAATAATTACAACTTCCTGAGAAAAAGGGTCTTGACAGACTCACAGACAGACAGACGGACACGGAGTGATCCTATAAGCGTTCTGTTTTTCCTTTTGAGAAAAACAGAACGTTTATAGGATCACTTAATCTTACCGTTGACGGAATTTGACAAGAATCAAGGTAACACAGCACAAGTAAAGTAAGAAGTCTGAAATATACATTGGCAGTTGGAGAATTGACTGTGAAGAGATTTTTTTAATTTCAACTAAGTACAAAGTTAAGTTTGTTCAAAGTGTGTTTCTTGGGATAAATTCATCCCAACTACGGAACCCCTCATTGTGCGTATTTTTTTATACTACAATTAGAAAAATACAAAAATCTTAAACTAATATTCATCACCATATCATTGAGGTAAAATTAATTGTTTGTGTGTAAGAGGAAATCTCTGGCCGTACTGATCCGATGACAAGAATTCTTCCATTGCCTCTCAACTGTCGATGGCCTTCCTAGAGGCCGGTAATAGAAATTTAATTGTATCTCAAACATGACAGTTGAGGGTACAAAGCAACATTATTGCCGAGTGCCATTGGACACGCAGGCAAAATGGCAGGCAGAAGCAAGAACTTACATTAAAATGTGCAACTCTTATGTTGACTGAAAAGCTATGTTTTTGAGCTCACATCTAGGGGTTTCAAATACCGGATTTTGTCAATACCGGTATTAATACCGCATAAAAAGGAGCCCAGGATCCGGTATTGGAAATTTTCGATGTTATTGTAACGTCAATTCATAGAATAACATCTCACTTATGTTAGATGTTATTGTATGAAATGACGTCAAGCAACAGTAAAAAGGCCGAGTGAATCGATAAGCTGACGAGTCAATTGATAACGTCAATTCACAGAATAATATCTTACTAATTTGAGATGTTATTGTATGAAATGACGTCAAGCAACAGTAAAAAGGCCGAGTGCATCGATAAGCTGACGAGTCAATTGATAACGACAATTCACAGAATAACATCTCACTATTATGAGATGTTATTGTATGAAATGACGTCAAGCAACAGTAAAAAGGCCGAGTGAATCGATAAGCTGACGAGTCAATTGATAGCGTCAATTCACAGAATAACATCGCACTATTGTGAGATGTTATTGTATGAAATGACGTCAAGCCACAGTAAAAAGGCCGAGTGCATCGATTAGCTGACGAGTCAATTGATAACGTCAATTCACAGAATAACATCTCACTAATGTGAGATGTTATTGTATGAAATGACGTCAAGCAACGGTAAAAAGGCCAAGTGCATCGATAAGCTGACGAGTCAATTGATAACGACAATTCACAGAATAACATCGCACTATTGTGAGATGTTATTGTATGAAATGACGTCAAGCCACATTAAAAAGGCCGAGTGCATCGATTAGCTGACGAGTCAATTGATAACGTCAATTCACAGAATAACATCTCACTAATGTGAGATGTTATTGTATGAAATGATGTCAAGCACCAGTAAAAAGGCCGAGTGCATCGATAAGTTGACGAGTTAATTGATAATGACAATTCACAGAATAATACAAAAAAAAAGAAGAAAATTACGTCATTTCCACAACGCCGCGTATCGAAGACATTTAAACTCAAACTCTCCGCTGTGCTTACACCGTGTAAATTTTGAAAATATTTTCATTTTTTTTATAAGTAAATAAAAGAGCCGGAAAATTATCGAGGATCTTAGACTGGCTCTCACAGTCACTTGAGACTAACTTAGGATTAAAGGTCAGCATCAGGCGAATGTGACGGCCAGTCTAAGAACTTCATTGATTTCCCGGCCAGTTTCTTATTGGTGTTTTTAAAATGTCTCAAAAAGGAACGGTTTCTTGATGATACTTCTAAATATTTGAGATTGACTTTCACTAACCGTTTCCCGATAGTACCTTGAGGCACATTATTAGGACCATTTTTCATCAATAGTTCCTGGCCATAACGAATAGATAACCTATCCATTTTATGTCGCAAAAACTGACTAACAAAATCTACAACTCTCTTAAGTACACTAACTTCTAAATATAACGCCTTGTCAAAACGGAGCCGGGCAGTGAAAGTGGGCGTGCAGTCGGTGGCAATAATATCTAATAATAGACAAGAAATTATTTAAACAGCTGCGTACGCGCATGATTCATGGATTATGTAAATAAGTGGTAATAAGGGTGATGATCTCTTTACGTGTGTAAGCCCTTTGGGAATGGTTGGATTACTGTAAACTTAGCTTGGGACAGAACAGGTCTATAAAGCGCATAGGTAAAGGATGTGAGTACCTAAAAATACTTTTTTATTTCTATTGTTCGGTCTCTGAATTAAAATCGAATCTTAAACGTCTGTAGATAATGTTACGAGAGTAAAAAAATATTTTAAACAAAAAGCACACACAAAATAGTTTCGTTTGATCATATAGCGTGAAATTTTCAATGAACTAGACGTGTTAGTGTGAAGAGTCTGACACACTATGAGATACTATCAATAAAAGAGACCAATTCTTGGTAAGCAATACCAAAACGCAATGCAAAAGGCTACCACACTGCATCAAAAAATAAAATTCACACCACGCACAGTCCACCAACCAACGAAAATTTCTTCACATGAAAACTCACACTAATAAAAATACTAAAAACACGTCCACGTTTCAACACATTAGTCCACGTCCTTACTCATATAAATCTCCTTTAAAAAGTGAAAAAAGCTTAACCAGATAGCCACGACCTCCCTTGCTTCCCTCTACGTGAAGAAACGAAGAGAGTTCTGGGAACATACTGGTGTTGTACACAGGTTTATGTAGAATGGTCGTAGGCAAACGCGGGAACTTTTGACATGGTAATAAATTGGGGTTGAAAGGAGTTGTGCTGGTTTTCGAAACTGGCGATAGAAATATACTGTATTGGTGGTCTAATTCATTTGAGGTAGAAATTCGGTGTGTTATTTTGTGGCTTTACGATTGTCCGTCAGTAAGATTTGAACTATCAGCGAAGATCCTCGTAGGATGCGGTTACCTATAGGTATAATTATAAAACCTCTTACTTTGACTCAGCTTTATGATAAAATACTTTTACCTTTGAGTTAAGCTACTTTTAAGGTTAGGATAACTTCATATGAATGGGAGACACCATTATGCTCACGCATGAGAAAGTTGGCCAAACAAATGATAGTAGATCTGTTAGATCTACTATCATTTGTTTGGCCAACTTTTCAACCCAATCACAAACCAGCCAACAGAAACAGGAAAAGGGATGGGATAGGGGAAATTTTGGGGATAAAGATAACTTCACGCTTTCCATAACTGTTCTAACAAAATACAAAAACAACACCATTATCAAAACCCTCCCACTATTATCGAAATGAAATGTAAATTTGCTATCGAATCTCTCTAGCACCTTCCAAGAGCCAAGTTCAACAAACGGACTCCTGGCACGTCATTGCTATAATCTTGTTCTTTTATCGTACTCACAGACTTGTGGACTATTGTATAATTATAGCGTATAATATTGGTCTTTAGTTTATACTATAGGCTACCTTTGCTTGGCAATCTTTGGTGTATTCATTTAGAAGTCAGGACTTGTGGAAAGAGATGTTTATTTTTTTTTTTTTTTTGTAAATAATGTTATAATTTACGGACGTTTTATGATTATTTGCATGGTTACCCTCTTTGTTAAGATTTGTGTGTGCATGAGATGAACCCAATTTCACTTTATCATCCTTCCGCACTAGTCAATTTTGCGTCTATTTTTCTATGTCCCCATAGCCATTATCTCAGAATTTACACTTCCTTCCTAGCGGAATCATCTTTCACGCAATATTTTATTCGGTATGCCTTTTTTAGGATTCCTACTTACCTCAAAAGGAAAAAACGGAACCCTGATCACTTCGTTGTCCTTCTGTCTTTCTGTGAGTCTGTCAAGACCCTTTTTTTCAGGAACACATGGAGGTATAAATTTGAAATTAATATCAAATACGTAGGTCTATGGTCCCTTAGAGGTCTACAAAATCAAGCTTTTAAGTCAAAGCAGTAAAAAAAGTACGGCCATTTATGCGACATATTTTGACACTCTCTGCAGTGTGGACCGCACGGTAAATGCTACCTCCAACACCCTTCTTGATCGCGACTGACCATCTTGCCGGTGCTCTGCCTTCAGCGCGTTTTCTTCCACCTGGCCCAGTATCATAAGCTTTTCTAGACCATGCTTAAGTTAATGCATAATATGTCCTAAAAAGCTGAGGGCACGCTCCTGGCAATGGTAGATAGCCGTTTGGTGATGTTGAGTTCCTCCAGTATGGATTAATTCGTTCTCATGGTGGTCCATGGTATACGAAGTAGCCTCCGCCAATAGCACATCTCGAAAGGTATCGATTTCACTGCTTTCACGACTTTTATGCACTACGATTCAGCGCCATATAAAAATATGGAAAAAACGAGAGCACGGGTAAGTTGTATTTTGGTAGGTAGTCGATGTACTAGCTGATGCAACTATTGATCCCTACACATGTTTATCGATACATTAAGAACACAAAGTGGGTACACAAGTACACAATATTAATTCAAGTGAAACACTTGAGTTAAGTTCTAGTGTGTTCTATAAATAACTTAGTCGATAGCAATACAGGAAATTATTAAGTACAATAAACATAGAAAGTCGTAGTTGTTTGTATCGATTTTATCTCTAAGAAATGTATTTAATGTTCCAAGGTGAATCTACCTATTTCTTTTTCCAGATATTAAGCAAGCTCTCTGCCAAATATTACTAAAATCGGTTCAGTAATTTTGCAACAAAAGCATACTAAAACAGACCAGAAACCAATTAAGGTGACTTTTAATCGTGCTGTCCATTATTTGCAGTATGAATGAATGAATGAAATGCACTGACCCCAGCGTGGTTTGACCAGACTCGATTACTCGAATGAAAGATTCACACTAGCCCCTGTTGCCTCATGTTACATGGTGCAACAGAGACCATTGCATATCAAGGAGTAGACCGCGGGGCGCGATAATGGTAGGGAAGACGTGATCTTAGGATATGGAAGGATTATTAGAGCCGTACCGGATATACGGTAGGCAATGGAATTGTGGTCCAGCTTCACCGCTGAATCTTTTAGCAGGGTTAAAATGCTTTAGCTATATAAAAGTGGTAAGAAACTGCTTTCGATCAGCATAATACAACACCAAGGAAAAAACTTTTTAGCAAAAATAAAACCGACTTCCAAAACAAAACACTACAAAGTGAAAATTAACTTTAATTTCGGTAGTCGGTGTCTTTGGTTTTGTATTTTCGTTTTTTGCCACCGACTTCCGAAATTAAAGTTGTTTTTCACTTTGTAGTGTTTTGTTTTGGAAGTCGGTTGTATTTTTTGCTAAAAGTTTTTCTTTTTAGTTGTGGTACCTACCCCACACAAATTCGAATACCACTACCTGTTATGAAAATAACAGTGATAGGAAGTTATTAAAACATCATCCACATAAACTAAGTGGGAAAAATACGCATTATTGAAGCTAACTCCAAAACTCCCCTATCAAAGTTAATAAAGTTTATATGGGACCACCTAGAAAGTATACCCTTTCAAACAAAAAAAGAATTTTCCAAAACGGTTCATCCGTCTTTGAGTAATCGCGTAACAAACATACAAAAAAAAACATAGGTACATACGAATTCAGAACCTTCTCCTTTTTGAAGTCGGTTTAAAATAGGTTACCATTACAAAATCCTAAAATATTTCTGCATCCATTACCACTATCTTACGAAACTGCATTCCGTGCTATTTACCTGTTTGCCTAACCTTCACCTAAAACTGATCGGTCTACAGACAGTTCAAACAGAACGCACCGTCTCGGCCACAGGCCGATCAAATAGAACGGGTTCGTTCTATCACTGATTTTCGGTAACACCTATCGCGTTTGATGGCAAATATTTGTGTATGATTGTATGGTTTAAGGCAAAGAAAGTAGCGATTTTGATCAAGAAAATGAGCTTTGAAATACTGAGTTGCTCTAAACATTTTTTGTGCTAGTGTGCGGTAATGTGTGGCACTAGACGCCACCAATTATTGTTCTGGTAAAAATACCTAAATATTGATGATTTTATTCTTGTCATCATATACTATGCGTATCGGTTCCCGAGAATTGAAAGCCGATTAGCGTAGGCGCGGGCTTGCGGACGGCGAGCAATGGGTAGCTCGCAGTCCGTCGCAGGCCGATGCTTGCCACTTGTTTGAAAGACTTACCGTGTCCCTGGCACAGGCAACTGAAGGAACACGGGTGGGTTTTAGTCAGTAAACGCCCCGCCCAGAGCGGGAGAAGTTATTTGATGATTTACGACCCAAAAAAAAAACCATGCGTATCAGGTAGTGTAGTATGGGACGCCCCCCAAGCTAGAAGGACCGACCACCTTAAAATCGTGGTTGGGAAGACTGGATGCGGAAGGCGGAGGACGGTGTTGTGGCGCATCCTGTAAGAGGCCTGTGTCCAGCGATGGACTACGATTTTATGAACCAGTTGTAGAAATCGCTTTCTCCTATAATCTTGTACCCTATTCGACAGCGTCATACAGGTGACAACCGTTGAAATAGATAGAGGCTCAATACAATACTTAGTTTGCTCACCTTCCCTACTTGAGACATTCATAGCAAAACAGCCAGTTTTTTTTAAAGAACTTGTAAAAAGTGTAAGTTGTGTTTGTAACTGGTTATTGACACAGACAAAAACTAGAAGTTTTCATTACAAATATTGTAAAACGACTTGACTTGCAGAAGCTCTTGTGCAATCACTAGAGTTTCTGCAAGTTGTTTTTTATCCCATTGCACGACAGCAAAGGCAGGTTTATGTTTTCATTTCACGCGTATCTACGTAGGTATGTACATATATCTTTATATGGTATCTTTATAGGGGGCTCAGCAGCCGTGGCTTGGTCACCCACGGTGAAGCGAAGAGGAACCCGAGGAGGCTAACAAGTAGGTTGCGGTGCCGCACTGACTTGACCGGTCGCAGGGGGGCCAAGGATGCCTAGGTACTACGGGATCGTCTAGCGGGGTGGTCACGGCGTGGAATGTGTTCGGTGCGCCGGTGATGGGAGGTACTACTCAGAGAAGACGGACAGCCGCGGCGAGTTCGCGGTGGGTGCTAACGCGTGCCCGTGTTCCCGCCACAAGCGGCAGAGGAGGACACCGTGGAGTTTTAGTGGGTTGGAGTCCCACATAACTGCACTATCTTCCCGTGATAGTGCAGTATGCATGAGCATTTCTCCACGCAAAAAAATAGAAGATGTCTATTGACTCGTCTGGGTCGCCCCATGGTTATCAAAAAGCTCAAAATAAGCTTGCTTTTCAAACAGTCTGATGCAGTTGGCTGCATCAAATCTGAGTTTCTAAAATGATTGCCATCAACTACGAGTACATCACGCTGCTTGAAAAGTGAGCTAATTGTTTCTTGATTTTTTTTTTTAGGCAGTGTTTTTGACTTGCTCTGAACGTTTACACAGTGTATCTATCTAAGTAGGTTACTGCCGTTAAATTGCTCGATAATTAACGTTAGTGGAGTTCATCATAAGAAACAAAATGAAAAAATAAAAATGTATGGAGCCACAGTCAAAGCTGTCGTAGAATGTTGATCTGCCAGCTATCCCTCACTCAGACTGAAAGGGGCACTTTCCTACGGTTTTTCAATGGCAAATACATAACAATTAAAATGTTCAAGTGTCCTTTGTTTTCTAATGCATCTGCATTGTTATAATCAGCTTTTTCTGTGAAATAATGCTCAACAAATTAAGTACTCTTTAGTCAAGAGTATAAAGTTTTCAAATACTGATGTCATCAAACGCAACAGAATGAAATTCAGTTGGAATCATATTTATTGGATATAATGAATGAATGATAATAATGGATGAATGAATGGAATATAATGGATCATACATTAAAACCTTCCTGAAAGTATGTAGATTACGTTAGTAAAAGAATCATGAAAAATGGTTCATTCGTTTTGGAGAAAATTGCGGACATACATACATACGGGTCGAATAGCAAACTTCCTTTTTTGAAGTCGGTTAAAAATATAGGAAACTGTAACTATCAACAGTACCAAGTACTAACACATACCGCCAAAATTGATGGACGCATTCAATGCCTGTAACAGCATTTCATAGAAAACGCCTAAATGGTGGCGTATCACGTAAACTTTTATGTGTTATAGTAGAAAGGTCATAAATAGCCAGCCGATATAAGGAAGTGCCCTATATTCGGGCACATATAGGTCGAATTTGTTCATGGTACAGTTTATAGAGAGATTTTGGGAAGCGAAGAAGATTTTTACTTCGGGTTAGGGAGAAATGATGACTGGGTATTTTGTGTAACTTGTGCGTCTGTATTTCCGACTGCAAGAAAACCTCTGCGAGTAATGTCTGATGAAAAAACTAGCTATTAGCGCTCTGAAATTTGAACCTGGCTAATTGCCTGATCTTCTAAAATGGAGGTCATCGTAAAAGCATGCAAATTCGATTGATGACCTGATATGATATTCGTACGCAAAAACGATCTAGCTGAACCTAGTAAGTCAGTAAAATACTGGTATTTAGCTGCATCCGGTTGGACTGGAAGCCGACTACAACATAGTTGGGAAAAGTTGGCTAAGCAGATGATGATGATGATGAAAAAGACATGTTGCGCCAATTACAAATGAATTGCGATAAGGGAAAAAAATAATAATTATGGCACTCATAAAGGTTGGATTCTTTGCCAAGAAGAAGAGAAAGAAAATACGTTTATTTGCGATAAACATGGCGCAAAGAAATAAAATAACAAAATAAAATAATTAAAGAACAAGTTTGGGGAAAATATGCGCCACATTCACGCAAAACGGCCGTCGCTCGGCATAATGCCGCGACCCCATACGAGACAGAGCCTCAGCGCTGGTTTTCAGCGACAGCCGGCGTTGCCGTAATGACGTCGACCGGTGCATCATGCAGTGGAAGTAAAATGCCAATTAAAATTAGATAAATAAGATTATTGAATATTTTCAAAGTTTATGTAAATATAATAGGTATAGAAGTTGAGTACATACATTGCGTTCCGTCCGCGCTAGCACCCACCGACTCCGACGCCGGCGCTGCGGACGGATGCATTATCTGTGCCGTGCGCGCAAAGCGGCGCAGCTGTCAGAAATATTTTAGCTGTTGTTGTTTGTTTTGTCGGATAATTATATAACATGGCACAGCACATTATATAAGAATCCACTGTCTAAGTGTAACTGTCTATACATAACATAACATCACGCCTGTAATCCCCGAAGGGTTAGGCAGAGGAGTACCTATAGTACTCCTACATTTCGCCAGTTATGTTAAGTCCCATGTAATAGAGGGCGAGCCTATTGCCTGAACACAAATCCAGACTCCGGGTTGCTACTCGTACTAGAAAGTTCCAAATCGAACAACCCAATGACACTGCCCGACCTGGGAATCGAACCCAGGACCTCATGCTCAGCAGTAGTGCTTGCGACCTCTACACGTCTATCCATTTTTTTTTTTTTGTTAAACATACATATTTAGATTCATCATATCAGTTTACTAATTAGGAACAACGAGTTTATCTGGTCTTTGAATTCCGTAATGACTGATTGGAGCCTGACTAATTAGGAGATGTTTCACACAAAACTTTATCTCAAGTCTAAACAGGAAGTTCTAGGAATGTTATCACATATCAGCTATTATAATTAGGTAGGTATGGTCTCTGAGAACAAGATTACTAATTGAGATATAGGGATCATTAAGTGTTAGGGATATGGTTATTATTGAGTTGGTTGACGAATTATCTTATCAAAGGCAGAAAAAAATCTTCCGGCCGCTTTTCCAATAACGATTAAAACAACTATTCTAAAAAAACTTCCCCTCAAAATCAATCTGCCTAGGTAGCCTTTTCCCAACTATGTTGGGGTCGGCTTCCAGTCAACCGGATGCAGCTGAATACCAGTATTTTACATGGAGCGACTGCCTATCTGACCTCCACAACCCAGTTACTGGGTAATACGATACCCCTTGGTAAGACTGGTTGTCAGACTTTCGGGCTTCTAACGACCCGTAACGACTGTCAAAGATCCACGAATGACAGCCGGGACCAACGGCTTAACGTGCTTTCCGAGGCACGGAGGAGTCTCAGTATGTAAAGATGGTCACCCATTCACAGACCAACCCCGAAAGGAAAAAAACTTCCCCCATTAAATTCAATATCGGAAAAGCCCAATAATAAATTCAGGGAAAAATAATCCTTTACACATGGGACCCGTTATCGTAAGTTTTCTTACTATACGATACTGGCGTTTCAAACAATTAAACAGTTCTACTTATCCCTCCACAGATTGTAAAAAAAAACTATATGTAAACTAAGCTCACTACATCTTCTCACAGTAAAGCATAGACTAAACAAAATTCCTGTCACATCCGTGGTGATGTCATCACGATCCAGAAACTAATAATATAAATACTAATAATATTTACATGGCAATGTCAGCTTTTATGATCGACTCTTCCTACTGGTTTGTCTCAATGTCGAACTTTGGTCACCTTTGGTGATTATTATTTTTTAATTGACTCTTGAAAAAGGTTAGAAATCGTCTTCGGATTGAGTGGATCCTGGAAAAGAATTTTCCACAATATCACCTTCAAAGTGTATCGTGAAAAGCGACTTAGCAATTTTTTTGTTTTATAGCAGTGTCCTGTTTCCTTCATTTTGTATGATCATTATGACCTAATGTATTCTTATACTCTATGATACAATGAATGACCTCTGTATTATAGAGTATACAGAGTGTATCAGAAAGGTGTCGTCAAATTTAAAGGTGTGGTACAGACCATTAAACTGAACAACTTTCTTTATGGGACCAACATCGTAATCAAGAAAAAAAAATATCAGCTGTCCCGTACAAAGCTTCAGTACCTACCTACTTGGCCCAAACGTATGGGACGGCTGATAATTTTTATTAGCACCCCGCTTGGAATAAGGATTCTTTGACCATTCATACAGAAATATATAGAAGTAACTTTATCGACTTACGCAGAAAAGTTGAGAGAAAGTGGGATGCAAGTGCGAGCTCGAAAATAATTGCATCCCGCCTGGAATAGGCCAGACTAGGACAATGCTAAAGTTGCGGGAATTCATTCAATTCAAAGTCGGAGACCATAAAAACGAGTATTGCTTTTATTGATTATAAAGTACGCCTACGCGAAATAGAGTACAATTCTCTATATTAGAGGATGGAGTAACCTAAGGGGAGGGGGGTCTGGCTCTGGACCAGGGACCATAAGGGACAACTTAGTTTTAAAATAAGCGAATAGCATTTAGGTATCATATGTAATTTTACACACATATATACACTTGGGGGTTGTTTATATTTTTAATATTTGAAATGGATTCTGATACACCCTGTCGATCCATCAGCTAAGCTTGCCGGGGTTGGTCTGTGGATGGGTGACCATCTTTTCATCCCGAAACTCCTCCGTGCCTCGGAAAGCACGTTAAGCCGTTGGTCCCGGCTGTCATTCGTGGATCTTTGACAGTCGTTACGGGTCGTCAGAAGCCCGAAAGTCTGACAATCAGTCTTACCAAGGAGTATCGTATTACCCAGTAACTGGGTTGTGGAGGTCAGATAGGCTGTTGCTCTATGTGAAATACTGGTATTCAGCTGCATCCAGTTAGATTGGAAGCCGACCCTAACATAGATGGGAAAAGACTAGGCAGATTGATTTTGATGCAGCCTGTATACTAAAGAATATTATTATAGAATCTCGAATCTCGACAGATTAGTAGAAAATGTATCAGTTTACGAGTCCCATGATCGTATGATGCTGTGACGTCAACTCACACATTGATGCCCACTGTATAGTGGGCATCAATGTGTGAGTTGAAGTCACAGCTACCGTCAGCTTTATTATTAGAAAATTAATCATCTAAAATTATGCCTCTGTGTCACGGAAATAAAATTGACGATGGAAGTAACGATCTGACAAGTTTGAATACAAAATTAGCACTTCCGTAGATTTGAATATGTACGTGACATTTATATTTACATATTCTTTCTTCATAGGAATCTTATTTTGTGAGTGTACATTGTGTACTGTAAAAAACATCACGATTGTATTTCCTAAAAAAAAAATATTTCAAAAACAACACTACAAAGTGCAAAATAACTTTAATTTCAGAAGTCGGTGTCTTTGGATCTGCATTTTAGTTTTTGCCACCGACTTCTGAAATTAAAGTTATTTTGCACTTTGTAGTTTTGTTTTTGAAAGTCGGTGTTTTTTTTTTTTTTTTGTAAAAAAGTATTTTTTTGCACTTTATAGTGGGTCAGTTTGTAATTTATTTAAGTTACAATAGTCTAATGTCAACTGCTCATCATCTTTTGCAATATATTGTTTTTCCCGATGCAGGGACGTTAAGTGTTAAGGAGAGCTGATGGCGAAGTCACCATTAGCTCCTATTAAAGTAGGTACTTAATCGAATCGCATCCCGTGAAATACTTATTGTTGAGTAGTTTCGATGGCCATCTGTGGTCTTCATCATCAGTTCCACTTGGACAAACGGTGCTTGCCGAGAGTGAATGCATGAGTTACAATAAAAAATATCCAAGTTGCTTAAGGTGTGCCTACAAAATTTGAGTGTTGCCCTCGATTTCCATGGGATCCTCATATCAGATTCTGTCTTGGTGACAATGGGACCACCTCGAGGGCATACCCTTTCAAACAAAAAAATATTTTTTGAAATCGGTCCATTAATGACGGAGAAATCACACGAGAATGAGGATGAGTATGAATGTCGTTGGCTATACGGCAAGAGAATGGTGATATCTGAATATCCAATAATAGACCAAAATATTCCACTCCCCAGTATCGGGTCTCCTAATTTATTGCCATTTATACTTTATGTGAAATTCATTAATTGGCGTCATAAAATTCCTTTTTCCATAAACTCGATCCATTGGCACAATTTCCTACTAGCCTCGACCTATTTCTACTAGGGCGCGTTTGTATTGGATGAGTAAGCTGTCTAGTAAACGGTATAGTCTAGTGACAAATAGGCTAGTATTTGAACAGGCCCGACCTTGTGGTGAGGCTCCCTTTGTTGGTGAATGTTGTCAAAATTGAATTAGGGATTATTTAAACAGGTGAGCAAAATCGTCGCCGTATCTACAAGTAAAAACTTAATTAAAGCGATCACCTAGAATAAAAAAAAAATTCGTAGTGAAAAAGGTGCTATGACGTAGTTTTAACCTATTATTGTAGGGAAAAAATGGGATGTTGGATGGATGATGTGGAGCTTGTGGCTAAGTAATAATAGCCACACGGGTCGACTGATCAGATTAAGCTACGTTTGCCGTGGTTTGTCCGTGGATGGGTGACCACCTTTACATACCAAGACCCCTCCGTGCGTCGGAAATCACGTTAAGTCGTTGGTCCCGGCTGTCATTCGTGGATCATAGACAGTCTTTACGGGTCGTCAGAAGCCCGAAAGTCTGACAACTAGTCTTACCAAGGGGTATCGTATTACCTAGTTGGTGGGTTGTGGAGGTCAGATAGGCAGTCGCTCAACGTAAAATACTGGTATTCAGCTGCATCCGGTTAGACTGGAAGCCGACGAAAAGGCTAGGAAAATGATGATGAGAATCAAGATGTTGGACTGCATTGTTACATTAAGTACATGCTTTAATAAAAATTGATCAAGTAATGATATTCGAGTACTCTACCAACAGTAGGTACTTGACTATTTACTCGACCAAAAGTAAACGCGGCTTCGTGCTGCACCAAATTAATAATAATTAATTTACATAATAGTCATGTGATGAGACATTATTATTTGCATAATCGACTAATATACTCTTTGTGGAATTAGTCAAGAATGATGTATGATTTGATAATTATTTAATCGATATTAATTAGTTTTTAGCGTGTATGATTATTTTGCTATTCTAATACCTGCCTACCTAATTATAAAGGTCATTTGGTGTTTAATTAAAATGAGACTCGAGTTTTACACAACGTTAGTGGATATTATACCTATGTATTTGTAATTCCTATATTTGTGGTTCTTTCGCAGTAATAGATAATTTTACAAATTAGGTTAAAAACGGACAAATTGGTACTAAGTAATTAATGTTTTTTTATTATCATTAAAACTTTTATTTCATATTAGCACTACGTACGTACTACATAATGTTAGGCTACCAACAGACGGACTACACAGCAACAACCGCACGCAGTCGATATATTCAACTGCATGCAGTTTTAAGGCGATACCAAAATAAGTTGGGGACTTTTTCGTAACCATTTATTTCACTATTACAGAATGTATAGATTTAATTTTTGGACATATGTTTATTGACTATTTGATTAATACTCTGACTGAAGGAAAACACGATTGGGTTAAATTTCCTCGATAGAATTTAATTCCGAAAATACCTCTACTTTTTTATATTTTTTTCTGTAATTCTAAAATCATAAGTAATTTCATTGCAAAATTGCATTCAAAATGTGCGTATTAGGTAATTGAAAACTCTGGCTGAACATATTTTTGATAGGTAGCTTATTTTATTTTTAAAAAAAATTTATTTGGTTTGGCGCGTTTATTTTGGTTCCAGCGCATTGTTGCGCTCTCTTTTTTTCGCATGTGGATGTAATTAACTCTGTCACTTTCTTATTACCCCTCAGTTAGCTTTTTACGTACCGACCGCGTGAACTGCACACTAACTGTATGCGGTTAGCGTTCAAACGCAAGAAGTTGAAGTCACGACTGTTCGAAGTCAAACGTAAGTACAACTGCGTGCAGTTGAATATAAAGACTGCGTGCGGTTGCTGCTGTGCAGTCCGTCTAAGGGCGTTTGTGCACTACAAGGAATTTCACTGTCCGGCAGTCCGATTTTGTACGGTCCGATATGGCACTCCATAAATGTATATACTAGTTTGTGCACTATAGGTACGTAATTTTACCGTCCGACATTTTACTTTTCCCCATTCCGAGCCGTACTCATCGTTCCTAGCGTAATTACGCGTGCGTGGCGTATAGTTTCAAAGAGAGCTACCTGGGGTAGCAGTCTCGACATTCGTAACGATAGCTTTACGAATGAAATCGCTCGCTAAGTCCTAATGGAGTACTAAGACGGTCAAAATTGCTTGACAAGCACGAAAAAACCATTTACAGTTTCAAACCAGTTGCGGCGAGAACCGTTTTTTATTTAATCATGTTCTCCAATTTTCCTCGTTACCTACCTATTACCATTTTGCCCGTCTAGGTACCCCATTAGGTCTTAGCGAGCGATTTCAGTCGTAAAGCTATCGTTACGAGTGTCGAGACTGCCGCCCCAGAACTCCTCCGCACTGATCCGAGTAAAGACGGACAAATGCACAAGCCAATCATCCGTTTATTTCATGCCACATCGAACCGTAAAAAATCGGACTACCGGACAATAAATTCCTTGTAGTGCACAAACGCGCTTCGGGCAGCCTTAATGAGAACAAACAAAAACTGGAATCAAAACATAACATGGCTTCTCACTCACACACACGATGACTGGTCCATTCATATGGTTCTGGGTTATTCCCAAATTATCCTAAACAATGAATTGCTATGACGTATGCCGAACGCTCTCATTTAATAAAAGCTAGTTAAAAGTCCACAGAAAATGGGTTTGGGTTTCCCCACCACGCACATTGTTGATTCAAAATTGCCAAATTCATACAATATAGCAAACATTAATAAGAATTAAAACATTAATTAAAAATTCACTTATTACAAAAATAAAAACCGACTTCAAAAACCTAAAAAGAATAAAATAACGTTCATAAAAAAAAACATAACAGCTGAAGACGGTGCCAAGCTAAGGTGCATTGAAGAATTGAAGACACCGACTTCAGAAGCTGTTAAGTTTTTTATGAAAATTATTTTATTCGCTTTAGGTTTTTGAAGTCGATTTTTACTTTTTCAATAAGTCAATTTATTTTCCCATTTTTAGTTGAATAAATATACCTACAATTACATAAGCCCATGACGAGCGAAAAGAAGAATTATCAAAATCCGCTTAGAAATGCCGGGAATACAGTACATTTATGCATATAACTTCGTACATAAGAATAATGACTGAATGTAATAATATACTAAAACCTTTCTGAAAGTATGTCGGTCACGTTAGTGAAAGAATCATCAAAATTGGTTCATTAGTTTTTGAGAAAATCGCGGTCATAAAAATAATGCAAACACATACAGTACAGACGGGTCGAATACAGAACCTCCTTTTTTATGTCGGTTAAAAATACTAGATCACTATCACTACGTACTGCCCATCCTTTCACACACATCCAATAACTCCCATGACCTAAAAAATTAACTAATCCGACCCATTTTGAATCTAGCACTCACTTTCTCCCACACAATAAAGCGCGTACTACTTTCTTGTTTAAACAGTCATGTGTACACCCTGCTTAAGCCATGACGTCACAAACCATCATGGCAGCCGTGTGGCCGTGGAATAATCCCGTTGAGTAGTGTCCTTCATTTTGTTTAATGCTGTGAGTCCTGTGACGAATAATTTTATTTTATCTGAACTGTAGACTGAGGCTGCCGCAGACAGTGCGATGCGATTCTGGAAATTGTTCTACTAGAGTCGCGTCGCGTCGTACTGTCGCGTTGCGCCTGTCTGCGGCAGCCTTAATATTAGGTTGTATTTCCAATTTTAATTTTTTTTGGAGCAAAATATTTTTATTGGAATTAATCTTATAGTGGAACAGGAACATAGAATTCTTAATAATTATATAATGTTTGAACGAAATATTTAAAGAACTTTTAGCTGTCAATGTTATGAATTACTGGCTCCTGCCCGCGACTTTGGTCGCGTGGAAGGCAATTAGACCCAATAGATATGTTACATACTGTAGATAACCTACACAACATTCAATATTCAAAAACGGCACAATGCCGAACTGTGGTCGACGAACTATTAGATGTCACGAGGTTTGCCACATTTTGATGTGCCACTTGCGGAGCGTGTATAACCTATCTATCTCTTTTTACTTATAATATCATAGACTATACCATAAAACATAGGATTATTACCTATGGTACTCGGCAATAGTGTAGCTTTCTATTAGCTAAAGAATTTTTGTAATCGGAACAGCACTTGCTTGAAGAGACTCTTACAAACCAAAAAAATTAGCTCGTTAAATACATTGGTTAAATATTAGTTCATTTTTGAAACTGCAATGAAAAGTTTTTGAATATCTCAGGTGTAATGAAGAATAACAAAAGAAAGTGCTAATACAGACATCAATTTTTATTTAACACATACCATAGATATACGACAGAAGTGTTTTTTTTTATGGCACATACTAATTCCATGCAATTTTCACTTGCCATAGACAATACTACCTTTTAAGTAGGTCCAGAAGAAAACTGCTGCCTGATGATAATGTACAATTTCTAACACTCAACAAGACATCAAAGCATACAAAAATAATGATGATGATACTCCTGCACCATAAAAGAACTAAAGACTTCTTTCAGGGTCATCAAACAAATAACTAAATAATAAAAACCCTTGAACACATGGCTCCATTTTACAGCCAAGCCCTGTAAGAAAACTTTAATAGATTTTATTACCTCATTCATTGTGCGTTGCTGGTTTTATACGATTTTTATTGGCATTAGGTATTTTTAAGACGGTCAATACCGTAAAGACGCTGTTGGTAGATTTATCTGTTATTCTTTTGTTTTATATGGCAACAATGAGGTGTGAATTGGGTTATGGGGAGGAGTGACGGTTCTATTTGATGATTTGTTATATGTGTTTTTAATGATTGTAAGCTTTGTATAAAAAACATCGTAAGGAAACCTAAGTCTGAAATCACCAACCCGAGTGTGGTGATCAATGCTCGTGCCTTCTCTTTAAGAGAAGAGAGGGCCTTTGTCCTGCAATAATAAGCTGGTATTAGTCGAAATCTTCATATTGCACAGGTTCTGTACTGAAAATAACTGTAGGATATTTTTATGTGCTCTGTTCATAATACAAACATACATACATAAATTCACGCCTTCTTCCCATGGGGGTACGCAGAAACTACAGAACGCCACCTGCTACGTTTCTTACATACCGTACTCCCTTTGCCTCGTTTACGTTCCTCGTATACCTCTGGCACAGATTAATACAGATGGGACACTCCGCACAATCATTTAAATAAAAAGTGACTCTTGCTACGACAAAGTAAAGTGCAATTCAGGTCGCACAGCACTTATTACCTACGGTTATATTCACCTACAAGTTGTCTCTCTTTCTAACGCGTAACTCTTATATCTTCTGACCGCGACAGTCCTACTAAATTGGCCCAGTGAGATAGGCCCGCCGCGTACCTACTTGTAGCTTCATACCTAAACTGCAGAGCGTCTCATCTGTATTAATCTGTGCCTCTGGTCATACACGCACGCCGGTTGCGAGTACTACGCACCTGACCTTTCTGTCTCTGTTCAGCTGTTCATAATTTTAAGTATATTAAAATTAAAAATTATTAACAGTCATACTTATCTTACCTACATTTTTGTATACCTACCTATCACAAAATCCAGCATTGCAGTAAGTCATATTAGTAAAAGGTAAATTCACCATCCAATTGAAACGTCAGAACCTGTTATCAATTGATATAGATGAATTGATAAAATTGTTAGGTACTACCTACATCAGAACTATTTTCATTTCCCTAGTAATAATTAGTAGATATATTACCTACAACCCGTGAGAACTTTACGAATATATTCGACCATATTTTACCCGTGATGTGAATTTCAAATAATCGACTATAATTTTTCATTTTGTTTGATATTTTTGCTTATAAATATTTCGTATGGATCGAAGTTGGAAGTTTATCGATTTATTTACGATCGGTTTGCATGCAATCGATGTTCAGTCGAACCCGTTATTTTTTATAAACGGAATTGACTACTAACATGTTATTTTATGTATTTTAAGAATCAAGCAGTTCGTATAATTCTTATTAGGCACATGTATGTAAAACCTTGTTTTTTATTCACAAACATTGAGGTTTCTGTTTATTACCTACATCCTACATTATGTGAACTATTATTTGCCATAAAATTATTAATAATATTCGCTGCTGCTTACATTTATTTATCTAGGTATACGTGCTGCAGGAACTACATGATGATCTTTGATCCGACGGACATCTAGGGCTTGTCAAAACATTAGCAAAGTCCAAGCAAATTGCTAGCAGTGTGCAACAGGAAATAATTGTACAAAAACTGTCTGTAAAAGACAGAAAAGACCAAAACCGATGACGTATCAAAAAGATGGCATGCAAGTGAGATTTGAAGAGAAGTTCGGTTTAAGAAGTGCACGTTTATCTTAAGAAAATATGTATTTAATTTAAAACATAATACCTAATTGTTTTACTTGCTATAATTTTATTAGTTTAGCATCCCCAACTCCACGTGAGGTTCGAGTTCTCACAATAGTAATACTATAAAGAGGTGAGTTTGGATAAACTCACATAATCTTCGGAACTACTGATCCGATTCCGCAGATTCTTTTACTAATGGGCAGCTACAGTATTGCCGAGTGTCGTAGGATATAGTCTATGTCAACAAGAAATTTCACGCCCTCGAAGAATCTAGACATCATTAATTTGTTACGAATGTATTCAAAGTACAATATTAATCATTCACAATTTCTTAAATTCGAAGATTTAATCGTCAAGTTTATCATCCGGGATTTTATAGGAGATATTATCCACTCTTGTTACTTCTTTCCTCGAAGTTTAGGTGTTTATGCTCTACCTATTCCGACCACACCTAATCATCTATGAAAAGCTTACTTTAAACGAAAGGAAACGTTAATTAAATAACGTTATAATGCCGTCTAAAACAACTGCTGCATTGACCTAGTAAAATATTATGACTAAATAAAGTCCAACTCAGTAACATTAACCTATAAGATTATGGAACACTTTCCACCCCATTAGAAACTTCGCAAATCGCAGCTTGAACCAGTGACGTCACTTGTAAGTACTTACAAACATTACTCAAGTACAGTCAGCAACAGAGTTAGGTGAACAGGCAAAAATATTCAGCTTTTGACTACAATTCCAATAGGTATTAATTTTCATTGTGCTGAGTAATAAATATTTGAAACCTAGCTCCCGGTTTCTAGAAGGAAAACTGACAAAAATTATAAATCATAACCTTTTCCCAACTATGTTGGGGTCGGCTTCCAATGTGACCAGATGCAGCTGAATACCAGTATTTTACATGGAGCGACTGCCTATCTGACCTCCACAACCCAGTTGGGTAACACGATATCCCTTGGTAAGACTGTCAAAAAACTATTATTGAATATACTTAATACAAATTAGTTGCCTGTATTGTTATCTCTTTGCTTGACTGTACCTACATGGGAAATCTATTTGTTTGATAACCCTGACCTCATTTTGACATGTGCAGTCCATGTGGATGGCATTTGGCAGGATTTGGCATGGTTTAGGAATATTTTAGTGCACTAACATTTAGTGTAAATATTTGAACCAGGCATCATGGATAATGTAATATTGTAGGTCATACATGAGCCACATTATATTTTAATCAAAGCAATAAATCTGCCTAGCCTTTGCCAGTCTAACCGAATACAGCTTGATATCAGTATTTTACATGGAGCGACTGCCTATCTGACATCCACAACCCAGTAACTGGGTAATACGATACCACTTGGTAAGACTGGTAGTCAGACTTTCGGGTTTCTGACGACCCGTAACGACTGACAAAAATCCACGAATGACAGCCGGGACCAACGGCGTGGTGCGGACCACTCTCGGTACCTGTAAAGATCACCATCCACGGACCAACCCCGGCAAGCGTAGCCTAACCTGATGGATCAACCCGTGCGGCTGTTATTAGGTACTTAGCCACGAGCTCCTTTATCCTATCCTATACTATTAAATGAGCAATATTTGTATATAAATGTATATTTGTGATCACTTTCTTGAAAATGGCTCTAACGATTTCGATGAAAGTTGAAATACGGCATTTACAGTACGACCGATTGGTCCTGGCAAATGCGAACTTCGCGCAGAAGGCTGCGCAGTAAGATTTTTTAGGAACCAAATGGTGACATGAGGCGAGTGTGAGTGAGAGAACATGCGCGAAACTTCTTAGTGCCTGTGTTCGGACCTGTCAAGATAAATAGGTAGTGTAAATAGGGCGAAAAAAAAATCGATCTATCTAGGTCTCATATCTGGGGAAATTCGTTTTCTCAATTTTCATCAGAGCAGAGCTCGGTCGCCCATGTAATTTTAATAAATAAACTAAGATTATAAAAACGAAAAATTAAAAAAAAAAAATGTTTATTTCTAAGAGGTTATCTCTGGAAGTAGGTACAAATCCGATTTCAAAATTCACTCTCTGAAAGGAAGATAACTCCTGCCGAAAGGACTGGGCGACACTAGCAAAAGATAGAATTGTGTGGAAAAGGAAGAAGGATGCCTTAGCGTTGCAGTGGGATATTTAGATTACGATAGATTCGAAAGGCAGCTACGGTATTGCTGAGTGCCATAAGGATACGGTTCATAGGTCCCATACTGCTGTTATAAAAGTTTACAAACATTAGCTAACTTGAAAATGTTTTCAAGTTATGTAATGTTGGTAATCAAAATTGCTAGTTAACAAATTATAAGAAATAAAACATTTGTTATCATTTGTTTGTAAACAGCGGGGCCCGTTCTAGCGTACGTCGCGTCTTGCGGTGTACTGGAATTGTCAGTCAATTTGTTTAATTCATGTTTTTTTTTACAACAAAATAAAAACAAAATAATATTCTTCCATTTTCGAGTGGACGCCTCGGAACGTAAATCCAAACTGCGAGCCGATCAGCCGATGTCATGTTTTCAAATGTTTCAAATATTTGTAAACATTTTCTATCAGTGTAGGAGCACTCAAATCATCTCACAATTCCTAACATTTATTAGTAAATGTATTCGGGCCGCCATACACGGACTGCTAGAAGCAGTCAGGATGGACTGCTTCGGGCGGTCGTGCGGTGAAGCAGTCGCCAGGCATACACTGACTGCTCGAGCTGTCGACTGTTTTCGTGCAGTTACCTCTGCCCGCGCTCTTCATTCCACATGGCACGTGCTTCTTGCCCGCACGCTTCTTGCTTTATTTCTTGAGCAAAATCGACGACGTAGATTGTGACGCGCTAATCAGTGCAATCAAATCGCAAGAACTTATTTGGAATTATCCATGTTGCTACTGATTTGAAAGACGAGCAGTTGGTATCAACTGCTCCAGCAGTTATCAATGGCAGCTTCAAGCTGTTGCCTATGACTGCAAGAGCAATCCGTGTATGGCGGCCCTTGTTGTTAAAAATGTTTGTAAATATTTTTAACAGCAGTTTAGGGGAGCACTTTATGGTACAGGTTACTAGTAGACGTCTACGATATATGAATGGATGTCTGAAAGCTACTAAAATGCGTTGCTATCCCAGACTGTAATGATACAAACTTTCATAATTAATTATAGTCTAGGCCACATACGAAGCCTCATAACTCCCTACTGGTTTCAGCCAGACGGGCATATATTTATATTATATAAGTACTATTAGTAATATATCAACTCCACCCTAAACCATACTTAGGTCATCCGAGAGCTAGTTGTTAGGTCGCTAGGGCATGATGTCATTTTGTTTTATATGCTATGGTGACCACAGCGGGAAGTAATAATAGTTAGTATAATAATTCTAGGTTTAATATATCATAGTCATAAAGTTATGTAGGACACCCATGTAGGACGTGGCCGACTTTCATTCCTTGTTAGGATCGTGGACTAAAATGAGGGATATAAAGATTAGGATGGATAAAGATCAATCATCTCTTTGCATCACTCTTTTACACACTATTAAGGAATATTTAGAGGATAAGTCGATAGAACCTATAACTACTATAAATTTGTAATAATCATATAATAATAAACCTAATGGCCCCACCGATGTATCTCTACGTAGAGGTCGTGGTTGGAGGTTGCGCGCTCCGAACCGAAGGTCTTTGCCGGAACAGGTCTAGGATGAGGAGCCAGACCAAGAGGTTACAGAAACCCGCAGGGCAGCACGTAGCGAGCTGTTAGGCAGCAGCGATACCCACGGACCCTATCTCCCGGGTGAAGTCTTGTACCTCATCTCTGGCTTGCCTTTATTGACCGGCTGGAGTGAAAAGTGCCGAGGAACGGAGCGGAGCGGCTTGAATGGAGATTCGCAAGAGCAAACGTGCTCGGAGGAAAGAAGTATTCCAGTAAGTGCTGACCATCTTCCGGGCTCTGGGATTGTTCTGATAGTCGTGGAATACCACTCCTCAAGTAGGTACTTCAGGATATGTTGGGCAACATTGTGCGGAACATATATTTTGTTATTTTGGGAGGGCTTGACCAAAGCTATCACCACCTAAAGTACGTCAGTCGACTTCTGAGACATCCTGTTTAAGTCACCCTTTTAGTTGACCATTTCCCCTATGTATAGTAGTTATTTAAATACCATCGTCATAATCACATTACAGACTAAAATCTGTCTTTAAAATCTTCTATACCTTGCCAATACCAAATATACTAGAAAATGTACCAGACAAGACAATTATTAGGAACAGAAATAGGGCAGGAGAGGTCAAGTTGTCCCGCTGGCAACACTGACCCAAAGTTAATAGTGCTTGAACAAATTTGCTTGGTGTCATGTAATGAGGGCAAGATGTGACAGTGTCCAATTTTATTAGGAGATTGGGCCTTGGGCTGGCAAAATATTTTGACAGTGGTGTAATGAAATTAGTGATGTATTGCGATTGGTGATGTTGTTTGTCCATTGCATTGCGCATATATTGTATGCTTTGCAGCTATAATCTAAAAACATACCTACTTATTTCTTTTTGCTTGTTTTTGTTCGAAAATGCTTTAACATCTAGAAACTATACAATTACTCAGTGGCCCTTAATTTATTCTGAATAATACAATATTTGAGGAGCGTCTGTACAAAAAGTCGTATTTCTATCATAAACAAACTTCACAAAATCGAATTAATCAATTTGTATTAAAGTTACGAAGTATGAAAAAAATATGACCTTTTACCTTTTTTGCCAGAAATTTATGGTTTTATGTGGCAGTGCTACAGGCACCCGTCTAAATTATTATATAAAGATAACGTTCTGCAATCTGCAGTCGGATGCCAACAAGGTGATCCTCTCGGGCCAGTCATTTTCAGTTTGGCTATCCATCCCATAATACAAAAACTAAATTCAAAATTTAACGTGTGGTATTTGGATGATGGAACACTAGGAGGTGACGTAGACACTGTACTAAAAGATCTTGAATTCCTTAAGCAGCAGTTCCAATCCATCGGCCTTGACCTCAACAACTCCAAATGCGAAATTTATCTTTGTGACAATACCGACAGACAATCGACTATACAAAAATTCAATTCAATAACCCCAGATATCAAAGTTTTGGAAAAAAGCTCACTGCACCTTCTAGGTTCCCCAATTTTCGAAGACAGTTTTTCACCATTCGTCGACGATAAAATTAAACATTTTAACGATATTTCAGATAGACTTTCAAAAATTAATTTACATTCGGCATTCACCCTTATCAGATATTGCTGTTTTGGTCCAAATTTTATGTATTTTCTCCGCTCTTCCTCTTTATGGAAGCAGCCACAACTTTTAGACAAAATCGATCGTATTATTCGAAGCACCCTAACATCAATTTTAAATGTGGCATTGGACGACCGCGCGTGGCTGCAAGCCACACTACCCATTCGTTTTGGTGGGCTCGGCGTCCGCAAAATTTCTAGTGTAAGCCTACCGGCGTTCCTGTCCTCGGTCCACAGCACCGAAAAGTTAACCACAAGAATCTTAGCCCCTTCTCAGGTTGACTCTGAAGTGCCGTGTTTGACCGACGCGGTGAATGCCTGGAAAGTGGCTTGCCCGGATACGGTTCAGCCCGAGAACCCGTCTTCCCAGAGACAGTGGGATGAGCCGCTCTGCAGGTTGGTACGGAATAAACTTATTAATACGTCCACCAATACTGCTGAGCGTGCCCGCCTGTTGGCTGTGGGTGAATGGGAGTCGGGTCTCTGGCTTCAGGCTCTACCGTCACCCAACATAGGCACTATACTGAGTGACACCACATTCCAGCTCGCTACATGTTTGCGTGTGGGTGCTCCTTGTGGGGCTCCACATCGCTGTCAATGCGGTGAAGGAGTCGACTGCCTCGGACACCATGGACTATCCTGCAGCAAGAGCGCTGGTCGGATGGCACGGCACGCCAGCATTAACGACATCATCCGTCGGGCTCTTGTCACCGCCGGGGTGCCAGCTGTTTTAGAACCCAATGGCTTGGCGCGTGACGATGGGAAGAGGCCAGACGGAATGACCATAATGCCTTGGAAGTTGGGTAGGCCTTTGGTGTGGGATGCAACCTGTGTCGACACCCTCGCGCCATCCCATCTTCTTAGCACGGCGGGTTGTGCTGGGGCGGCTGCTGCAGGAGCAGAAAACCTCAAACGGCGCAAATATAGTAACCTTATTGGGAGCTATATGTTTGAGCCGTTTGGGGTTGAAACTCTAGGGCCTTGGGGTCCGAGTGCTCATCGAGTATTTCGGGACATCGCCAAGCGGTTGGTCGACTCTTCACGGGACCAAAGGGCTGGCCTATTTTTAGCCCAAAGAATCAGCATTGCCATCCAACGTGGCAATGCTGCCAGCCTTTTGGGCACTTTTTCCACTGACAGCGATGGGGACGAATTTTTTGATGCCCTATGAGCTCTTCCCCTTTTTATTTTTATGATTTTTTATACACTTGTACATAATATATATATTTATTTTTAGCTTGTACATATTCTCCATACTTTAGTTAATTGTAAATAGTCTCCTTTTGAATAGAAAAATAAATAAATTATGCTTTTTGTAGAACAAATATGCCTGTTCTGTTTAAAAATTGAGAATATTGATGCGAAATACATCCATTATTATTTTTTATTTTTTTTAATCTGAAATACGCTCCTTTCGAACAAGTTTTTAGGCTCATTCGATGGACTATTTTGTAATGGGTTCAAAAAGAAAAAAAAAAGTTGGAAAGTGAATTACGACCTTTTGAAGAGATGCTCCTCATTTATATCTATTTTATTATTCTACTCTACACACTTGTAATAATATTTAACAACCGCTAAATTATTCAACCATATTCATATATTTTTCCTAAAAAAACTTCATGAATATTTTGTTATTTCAATAAAACGCATGTCATAAAAATATGCATTTATTTATGATACTATTAATTTTGTCATACAAATACGACTTTGACTTTTGACATGGAAGTTATACGTTTAAAAGTTATTTTTAAGGTTAAATCTAAAGTGGTTTTACAAACCAATGTTAATCTTTGCTCATGTATATTTCAGATTTCGGATTTCCTCCATTAAAACTTAAATTCCTCATTGTATCTTTTATTTAAAAACTGATTTTCTATTCTCACATAATTTCTAAATTACAAATTTACATCTCCATTGACTGTATTGTCTTTCATTCATTCACGACACCGTTTAGGTGTATTAAATTTATATGTAGGTATTTATTTACTGTATAATCTGTATAATAATCATATTCACACGCTATAACAAGCCGGTATAATAATGTGGGATATCACCAGGGTATAACACAGCTAAATCATCACGCGGGACACAGCAGGGATCCCGGCAGATGATTGGGTCAAACAGTACATTGTATATCTTCCATAGACAACCAATTGACTTTTATTTGTCGGCGGTATGAGATGAATTATGGTATTTGGGGTTCCTTGACGAAACTCTAGATGAGAAAACCTTAAAAATGTTTAGATTATAGTTTTATGTTGATTTAACATGTTTTATAAAAACCTTTTCGATGATAACATTCTTCGTATCGTTGCTCCTTTTTATTGTTTTTTTTTTTCTGAATTACCTGTAACAATAGATTAATAATTATAAGTAAAATCACAGATATAATACAATAGTAGTTACCGGTCTTAAAGAGTAGAAAGTTCCTGTTGATGGCTGATCTGCCTCAGTGATTTTTGTGTGTAGAGATGTACTCTTATATTGAATTTAATTTTTATCGCCAATTATTCATTTATTAAAAACGTTTTTTGCAATAAAGAGTTCAAATGAGACTTTCAATATGTGAATGATTCGGGAAACGCTCAACAAAGTCAACATTTTTCGAAAACTTGATGTGATGTGCCATATTTACGGCCGAGTACATACTGTACTTTGTTTATGCTAGATATATTGTAAATCATTTAACTCCTCACCCGTAGGATGTATAGGTATTCGGTACGGCTGTTATTACTTTCATCTCTCATCATCATCATTCATTCATTTCATCTTTCCATCGTCTCTGTAGTCCCATGAAACATGAGGCAACAGGGGCTAGTGTGAACCTTTGGGTTCATTCGAGTAATCGAGTCTGGTCAAACCACGCTGGGGTCGGTGCATTTCATTCATCCATTCATACCTATTACACGGTGACTGTTGAAAATACAGTCCTAACCAAAGACAGCACTCCACAGTAAGCCTCTAAGTTTCACCTATTCTCCATAGACAATAACCATAAACAAAACAACACAGAGACAATACGATTATCAAAGAGGTATGAAATCATGTTCAGGCATTACAAAGCTCTAAAAGTCTAGATAAGTTAGTCTCAGTCACGAACCTTGATTGAACAGGCATATATTTATGGATTGTTCGTCTAAATATGGTAAGTGAGCCTTAGACAAAATTGATAGCTCTATAGTTGGAGAGGATTTTATCATTTCGTGTTGAAATCTATGATGAAAACAAAGGCTCTTTATTAACCTACCCTAAAAAAGGAAGATTATCAATTCAACGCATAGGATATTTTGGGTATAGCAACATCTGCACGTTCTCACTTCTGGGAAACAGAGTGGACTATAATCCTCCACGCAGTGCGGATTGGTGAATGCTTGATGGCTTTTGAGGGAGTTTGTTACTCCATATTTTTATTTTATTTTAAATAGTTCGCAAAGTGAGAACTATCTCCTTGTTTTGTGAAATAGAGTATTCACGAGTGAATGAACATTGCTTATATTGTCGGTACTTATCGACGGTTCATAGTGGCTATAGTACAATTTCCAATTGAATCATCATGAAATAGACAAATGAATTCAACATTTAATTCATATTATTAAGACTACCTGAATCATGTAAGCTTGCAGTCAAATCAAGTCATAGCAGACTAATAATTGCACTTAAATCTGACTTAAACATATGTCTTTTTTTTGTGATGAGTTTGCTCCTGCCTCTAGTCTAAGTCGGAGGCGACAGAGACAGAGTCGACGATGGAGTGAGCTTACCCAGAAGAAGCCTGTTCACTCTCACTTTGAACAGATTAGGGTTGTATGCGTTCGGAAACACAGACTCAGGTAGTGAGTTCCACTCCTTTGCAGTGCGCATTATAAAAGACATTTGGAAGCGCTTAGTGCAAATTGGTGGAACAGCAACCAGGTAGGGATGGTAACTGGCAGTGCGTTTAGATGTCCGATGGTAGAAGCGGGCCGGTGGAATGAGGTCGTGTAGTTCTCGGGCACACTCTCTGAAGTACAATCTGTAGAAGACCGACAAGCAGGCAACCTTGCGGCGACCTTGTATGATGATGATGATGTACCTTGACATAACTAAAACCCATTTAAAATATTGTTTCCAATCACGATTCATATATATTTTAAAGCTACGAAATATGATCATCTGTGATAGTAATTAGGACCACTGCAATAAATACTGTCTGACATAAATATAACAAATATCTACGACACGCGAGCGATAATCCTTTGTTTTGTCCACCATAAATTATTGCTCGTATAACAAGACATGTGTTATTTCATGAAATCGCTATCCGATTTCACGAAAGTATGAAACAAAAGGAAACAAAATAGTTTTATGTAGGTATTGTTTGAGACTTTTACGTCTCTTGAAAGTTTGACTTATGTCACGTCATAATATAAAATAATATCATCATCATCGTCTGCCCAGCCTTTTTCGAACTATGTTTGGGTCGGCTTCCTGTCTAACCGGAATACCAGTATTTTACATGGAGCGACTGCCTATCTGACCTCCACAACCCAATTACTGGGCAATACAATACCCCCTTAGTAAGACAGGTTGTCAAAATTTAGGGCTTCTGACGACCCGTACATAACGACTATCAAAGATCCACGAATGACAGCCGCAACCAACGTCATACATAATATAAATATCATCCATCATCCTCAACATATTTATGGTCGACGTATACTGCGCCTTCTTCTTCCATACATCTCTATTAGCCGTCATCTCTGAAGTTCACTCCTTCCTAACCTTAGCATCTTTCATTCAATTTATCCATCGTTTCTTCGGTCTTCCCCTCCTTATAAAGCCAATAATAACATATAACATTTCAGGCCACCAAAAACTAACCTTCACTTCTTTAACAAAATGCCCTTTGTCCTAGTACGAGTCAAATGATATTCCCGTCGATTGCAATTTTTGTCCCAAGACCTTGTAAAAGTCCACTAGTTTCCTTGACGTGCCATCAATCTTACTTGACCATAGCATAATCATACTATAATGATCCCACATGCTTCCTCTCTTAGGAGTGGGCTGTAATCTACCACTTGGGCCCAGTGCGGATTGGTAGATGTCACGTCTTCGAATTTTTGGGTGCTATTTTAGCTACATTCCGGTTTCGTCCCGATGTTTTCATTCACCAACTTGACCATGATTAATTTAAAAGCATCCTTTCTCCGTACACGACCAGTCATAATGACCCACCATCTTTAGTCACGCAAGTAAGTGATTACGAGAATCCGCTAATTGTCGGTTTTACATAAAACAATTGCCTAACGCATCTTAACGACTGTCACAATTTATACCAATTTATTATCTAGTTGTGGGAAACCTTTGCCCAACTGTGGGCATAACTCACTACCTCTTATCTCAAGTACTAACTGTAATTTATAAGTGTCGATGCATTTTTATTCGAGCAATTTAAGTTAGAAATATAAGGCGTGAGTGAGTTGACGTTGAGTGTATTTGATAAGCTTATAGCGGGTTAGTGAAATTTATTTTTTAAATTAAGTGAGGTTGGAACAGTCTAAAAGCTAACGTGACAATCAATAAATTACCCATTGCGTGGCAAAGACCTCTTCTTAGGACCTATGCACACGGTGCATTTTAAACGCGAGTTCTATGTAACGCACTTCGTCTGCGCATCGAGACGGCGTGTTTTCTGCCTTGAAAAAGCAGCGCTGGTAACCTCTGTAGAGCGTATATGCGCGTCGTAGGCGCGTTAAAAACACGCCATGTGCATATTGTGCCCTTACACATATAGAAGGAATGAGCATTGATCGCCAATGCGCCATACTTGCTTTTGTACGATTTCAGAAAGCTTAGGTTAAAATATATTTTCTTATATCGTTAATTTGAGGTGTCTGGAACTCACATTGCAAGTACACACAGAAATATACTAACTACCTAAGACGTTTTTAATCTAACTGGACTATAAACAAAAATCTTGATGATCTAAAACCGAATTCGTAATCCCATGAGAACAATCATCAGATAAATGCCTATACTTGACATTTAATAAAGATAAGCACTCGAGAGCAGTAGGGACGTCTCCCTTTAATTCCCTACTTAAAACAACTATTAAAAATATTAAGACAGGCCAGATGGCGTGGTTGGTTAAGATACCACCTGCCATGCCGCAGGTCGTGGGTTTTATTCCCATCCAGGACAACCATTTGTGTGCATGAACATGTCTGTTTGTCCTGAGTCTGGGTGTAATTATCTATATAAGTATGTATTTACAAAAAAAAAGTAGTGTATGTAGTTTATCAGTTATCTGGTTTCCATAGTACAAGCTCTGCTTAGTTTGGGATCAGATGACCGTGTGTGAACAATGTCGTAAGATATTATTATATTATATTATTAATTCAACACGATTCATTCTCAACACTTGCACCACACACCAAGTCATCGGCGACTCAGTCCGTCAAACGCAGTTGATTCAGCTTTTCAATTGAGTCCCATCATCTCGTGAGTCAAATGCATGCGTCATTTATGTGGTATGTTCTTCTTGGGACTTGACAATGTATCGTGCATCAGAAGTGATAATTAGTGACAGCAACGAAGTTAGTTATCAATCGAGTTTATCCTCAATTTTTATCTGACCATAGTCGTCATCATCTGTCTTTTCCCAGCTATGTTAGGGTCGGCTTCTAGTCTAACTAGATGCAGCTTAATACTAGTATTTTACATGGGGCGTTTACCTGTCTGACCTCCACAATCGTTACTGGGGAAAACCGACCAATCTTACCAAGGGCTATCTTGTTACAAGAAGCCCCTTGGTATAAATTGAAAACCTAAGTCATCCATCATTTTCTTACCCTTATCCCAATATATGTATACATATTTGGAGTCGGCGCACAATGTCTTTTTCTTCCATATTATTATGTATATCTATTAGCAGCCATCTCGAATTCTCGAAGTTAACTTTCCTCCTAGCCATATCACCTTTTTCATCCATCCATCTTTTTTTTGTGTAACGTCACTTTTCTTCTACCTATCCAGCTAACTTAGGTACTTATAATGGGCAGAAGTAACTCTTTAATATCAGTTGCCCTAGCTTCGTCACTAACTCAAATAGGAAAAATCCGGCCCACTGCGTGTCGGACCACGCACAATGAAGGGTTCCGTAGTTGGGATGAATTTACCCCAAAACCAAACTTAACATTGTAGTTGAATAAGTAATTATTCAATGGAATTTGTACAAATTTTTTAACTTTTCCAAGTACATTTTATAAATTACGTAAACTTGTAAAGCCTACTTAGCTGTGACAGTTTTCCTTTTAATTTCATCATAATTATGTATACAAGGTGTAACATTAATAACGTACAACCTCTTAAGGGGTCATTGTAATCATCATTATGAACAACTTTTACTATGGGACCAAACTTAAAATCGCGAAAAAAAATCAGCTGATTTATGTTACTGTCGTGAATTTTTTTAACATATCCAAAAGCAACCATTTAGTTGGCGGGGTGGGGGGGGGGGGAATTGATTAACAAAATAGTGATACGGATCCCTGAATCGAAAAATGGTTTTCACAGACCCGTAATATTTCTGAATGGCCTATGTAACGATACCTCACACAATGGGATACACGAGAAAAAAAAACATCCACACTACAGGAGGTAGGTACCCTAATTTTTTTTTTTTTCATTATTTTATTTTACCACTTTGTCGGCGTGATTAATATGTATATCCATGCCAAATTATAGCTTTCTAGTACTAAGAGTCTCGGACGGACGGACAGACGGAAATGGCGAATCTATAAGGGTTCCTTGTTGACTACGGAACCCTAAAAACTGGACAAACTCGTATCAAAAAAAATCTTGTAATTTAATCAGCCATCAACGTCCATTCTGTCAAATCATATCATGAGTCAATCCAACATAACATGTAGGATTATGTGTCATTTCTATGGCATGTTCCTCATAAAGTATTTTATATGTGATGTGAACCGCATAATGCATTACAAATAGATGATGTTGCATTATTTATTTAGATGACTAATAAATAAGATATTTTATTTTGTTTTTGTTACTAAGAAATCGACCTCTATAAATCTATTCAGTCCCTGGTTTGTCTCATAAATTACCTGTTTTATACTCATATACTAGATTGTATTTGATGTAATACCTTCTTTATTATGTGCTCATAATTAATGTACTATCGACAAAACGGACGCCTTTACACCTTAAAGTTGCTTTTTGAATACACAGATTCATAAGAAACCCTGCCCCTATGGTCCTTTGTTCTCGTAAAACAATAGAAAGTCGCAACCGCACAAAACATTTGCAAGCAAAATTGTTTCAAAATTGGAACGGCCTGGCTTTTGTCAATGGTACTTCCAGCGAAAGTTACAATTCAGACTTGCTACAACTTTTTGACTAACTAAAATTTACTACGAGATGATCATTGAGCATCTTAAAGTGCTTGACAAAAAATTTCATCTATTCTACAGAATCTGGTAAATCATAGAAGGACTCTTCAATACTAGACTCCAATTTAACTCCTATTTATTTCATCATCGTCATTCTCCTGCTCTTATCCTAGTTAGACACAGTATGTCTTCTTCAATAAATGATAAATGATTTTATTTATTTAACTACCTAGGTTTCTACGAACCCTTTTACAGGTCAATCATATTTAAAAAAAATTTCCGGTCGGCGTTTCCTATCTGATTACTCTGAGAAGAAACGATGAAACAAACTCAGAGGTCACAGTCTCTTTTAAAGTGCAAACATAATCTTGTTCAGATCATTGAAGACCGTGTAGGTTGGTGTCTGAAATGGTCTTTTGAGCAAAGAACCACACAGATTGAGTGGACCTGTCAAGCCAGTGCACGCACCTGTCAGTAATCGTGCAGCTCAAGTCGGAACCTAAGGAGCTCAATACTTTTCTATCAGCCATCATCTCAGCATACTCCTCTTTCCTCACCATATATTTATGCAAACAACCCATCTATCAGAAAAGAAAACAAATGACAATAGAAATGAGTTACCCCCTATTCAAAAACTTTCAAAAAATCATTTAAAAAATTTAAATCGACTTCAAAAAGAAATTAACTCAAAATTATGAAATAACTTTAATTTCGGAAGTAGTCGGTGTCTTGGGATCTGTATTTCAGGTTTGTGCCACCGACTTCCGAAATTAAAGTTATTTCATAATTTTGAGTTAATTTCTTTTTGAAGTCGATTTCATTTTTTTTTTGTCGTAATTTTTAGTTTTTAATAAAAACTGTTTTGTAATAAGTAGATAACAGTTTTGTTATAAATGTTGCACTAGTATTTGACCAAGGTTTTGAGATAGTTTTCCCTTTGACACCACCCGTACGTAGCTCGTATCAATAAGCGAGGCCGTCACGATTACTAGTGATTATTAGTCTATTATGAAAACTACTGAACCGATTTTGATGAAACTTACACTGTTCCCTAAGTTGATGTAAATGTAAGCCAACAAAAAAAAAGAATGGTCACAATCCGATTAATAGTTTCGGAGAAATGCGTGGACTAACATACAAACATACATCTATAAAATTTTGTATATTTGTTTGGAAGCCCTAATAGATTATCATATGTGAATATATTGCAGTTCCAATAATATTACATACATACGTGTCGAATTGACAATCTCCTATTTTGAAGTCGATTAAAAATTGGGTGTAACACCGAAGTCCCAAGCAGAATATACAAGCAAGTAACAATTCATTGTCATAATATCAAATCTGTTAAGATCTGTAGTGACATGCACTCCGATGCTCCGTGCGATACTAAACTATAATTAAAGTAATTTGTACTGTCATGCTGTTGTATGGAGAAGGATGCATTTTGATGGTATGTGCTGTCTACTTTGTCAATAGTTTTAGAGTTTTAAAGGCAGAGCCCAGCTTTCATATACATAATTGATAAGTAAGTAGGTTTGTACAAACACTTTTCCACTATTCTGAGTAGACATAATCTTGGTCAGATCATTCTGACTCTGAGTTTGTTTCGGCCTTTCTTCTCAGAGTAGTCGGATAGGAAACGCCGACCCCATATAGTTTTTAGAATATTATAGACCTACCTACATGGCCTCCGTCCGCACTTCGTTGATATTCCGACCAGTCGTACTCAGTGCTTTTCCTCCATATTAATTATTATACGCACAGCCAAAATGTGGAACTCACTGCCAGCGTCTATATTCCGTTCCACATATTATAACCCGTCTGCCTTCAGAGTAAGAGTGAACTACTGGATACGCTCATTCCATAACAGACCTCATCCATCGCATTCCCTCAGGCTTGGTAGAGATCATGAGCAGACCCAGTCAGCAGCAAAAAAAAAAAATATAAGGCCTTGTAAATCTACAAGGCCGTTTTATTTTTTATTGTCTGGAATGGTCTTTTGAGGAAAGAACCACATAGATTTGAGTGGGCCTGTCCAGTCAGTGCAATCATTTGGTAATCGTTTAGGTCAACTCAGAATTTAATCGTTCTCTTTTCTTCTCTTTCATCTTTATTGTTATCGTCAGCAGTCCACTGCTAGATATATACTCAGCATGCCAATAAGCTCGATCGTCAGCTAAATTAATTCATCCATTTGAGCCACCTTCAAAACATCGTCATTACACAATATTCCCCTGAAGCGTTACTTTCCACAGTTTCTACCACAATATATGACCACTTTAATGGATGTTAGAAAGTACGCTCGGAAAGCACGAACCGAGTGAGAAAGCGTCCAGCGGGGCGTTCAGCGTTGCGTGCAAATTCACCGAGCGCCGCTAAGCCGTCACTCAGGACACTCCCGAGTGTTTGCATGTGTTTAACACGAACGTCGCACGCCCCGCCCCGCCGGACGCTCGAATCGAGCGTGCACTCAGGCCGTACCCTAAGCATTTGGTCTCTGCTGTAATCCATAGATTATTTACAGTAGTTACGGGTAGTCAGAACCCCAAAAGTCTGACAGCCACTACCAAGAGGTATCGTATTACCCTGTAACTGGGTTGTGGAGGTCAGATAAGCAGTCGCTCCATGTAAAAAACTGGTATTCAGCTGCATCTGGTAACATTGGAAGCCGACCCTAACACAGTTGAGAAAAGACTGGGCAGATTACGAGTTGACACACTCCTAACGATATTTTATCAATCAATTGCCTTTTCCCGTTTAGTTTCGTATTCTAGCTTCTCCCTTCTCTTAGGAAGAAGGCGTGTTATGTCATCATCTACCTAGCCTTTTGCCAACTATGTTGAGGTCGGCTTCCAGTCTAACCGGATGCAGCTGAATACCAGTATTTTACACGGAGCGACTGCCTATCTGACCTCCACAACCTAGTTACTAGGTAATACGATACCCCTTGGTAAGACTGGTTGCCAGGCTTACGGGCTTCTGACGACCCGTACCGGCTGTCAAAGATCCACGAATGACAGCCAGGACCAACGGCTTAACGTGCTTTCCGAGGCACGGAGGGATCATTGTACCTAAAGATGGTCACCCATCCACGGACTATCCGCGACCCGATCGACCCGTGCGGCTGTAATTACTTAGCTACAAGCCCTTCAGAAGAAGGCGTGTGATGTATGATATATTTATACATACATTTATATGTATGTATAAATATACCTACGAGTATATAATATGTATTCACACACACAATTTCTCTCAGACCGGCAACAAGTTGACTGCCACAATTGTTCTTTACAACTAGGTTAATCAAATGCTATAAATAGAAACTATAAACATTTATATTGGTCTTAAAAATATCATTTAACATGAATACTTCAGTATAACCTAGTTTTAAGACTATATCTTTAAGTAATGGTCAGTTTTCATTTACCGGTGAGGAATGTACTGGACTTATTGGCAATTACATCAAAATGCTTGTAAGTATTGCTATGCCCAATATATCTATTAGTAAGTCGACTACGTTTCTTGATATGTACACTATACTCACGGATCAAAATGCTTTACAACAGCCCATACTAAAAGAAGAAAACAAATTCAATAAATTTAACATAAAATTAAAAGAATATCTAACACAAAAATGCTTTTACTCGGTCGCAGAATACCTAGAACAAAATATTTAGTAAATATGATAGCTAGATAAATAATTACATATTATATTATAGTCATGTAATAATACACAAAAAAGGAAGCACACATACATACTTTTACTATTATGTTATTATTATTTTAAAACTATTATTATGTGGCCGTGCCCTAACCGAGTTTCATGTTGGAACTTACTTATATTGTAACAACTAAACGTACATATGAATACAATAAAGAGTTTTGAGTTTGAGTTTATATCTATTAGTATGTCCATTATATACAGGGTTATTGGTAACACACCAATAACCTCTTAAGGGGTTATTGTACTCATCATTATATTTAAAAAAAATCAGCTAATCAGTACATTTTGAGTAAATATAGACAATAGTGTGTGAGAACAAGAAGAGAAAAATATGAATACGCGAAGTCTTAAACTAAAATATTAACTATACCTACACATATAACATAAACTTAAATAAATACATAAAGCTAAAATATATAAACATACATATACCATACTTATATAAATACTCACAGTTGAGAGGAAAAGTAATGATAAGTGATTAATTACGGAGCCAAGTTTTATTACTTTTTAATACTAAATACTTTTCAATACAAAAAGTTGTAATTTTTAAATTGATATTCGATGCGTTGTTTGTTGTTATGGAATGTTTTACAATCGATCGTTATAAGTACTTAATAAAGATACTTTTGTCATGAATTTATATTGCTTAAACTTATAGGTTCGGCTCAAGAATAAACTTCACTCACTCAAGAAAAAACCAACACGACTTATTTGTATAATTCTCTGTAAAGACTACACAGTCTGTGTTTGCCGAAGGAGCTGCCTGGGTGGGAGTCTTCAAGTCTCGAGTGAATTGATTATTTCAAGACAAGAGAGCACCATCGTTGCCCTCATAAAAGGAATGGTGAGTTGAAAGTGGTTGCGACGAGCTAGATGTGACAATAATTAGGTCTCTTAGGTAATCTGTATAAAATTGGTTCCTAAAAATAATATTTCGGTGGTTGCACTTTCTCCCTTAGCTGTACTTAATTTTTAAATTTCGGGGGGAAACGAAAATGTAATTAAACGATATTTTTATTATAACTTTCGGGGGTAATCAGTACTAACCCGAATATCCCTTACGCATTTAAATACGTACCTACCTCAGTAAAAGAGGTAACGAATAAATGCAGCAAAGATAAAATATGAGAGAGAGCCAACCAACCATAATTGTTTAATTTTTTTTTTAAAGTACAAAATGAATTTCATTCAGTAAAACAATAAACGGTGACATTAAAACGATTGGCCAATGAAAATTCAATAAGTTGTTATTTCGAGAACCGGGTTAAATGCCTCGGAAAACGGAACTGGTATACTTTTGAGAACGAGTATTGAGAGGGTAGACAGAGAACAAAATATCTGTTAGCACATGGAATTTTCAAGAAAAGACGGATGGAGTGGGAGCGGAAGACCAAAGAAAAGATGGATGGATTGTGTGAGGTATGATATGAAAGAGAAAGGAGTAAATGATAGCGTGACGGTTAACAGGGATGAATGGAAGAAGAAAACGTTTATCGCCGACCCCAAGAAACATGGGACGAAGATGATGATAAGGATTTTTTCTTCACAACTGTGATCTTGATTATTTTGTCCTCAGTGTTTCGGTATAAGCTTCAGTGGAGAACGGCAAGGTTGGTCGCCGAGCTAAATGGCCAAGATGCGTCAGACATACTATAGTATCAGTGACAAATCAATCTACATATTTTTTTCTTTTCTCTCTATCATACATTCCTGATATACTTGATATTGAGGCTATTGCCATTTGAATGATTAAGTGAATCCGGACATGGTTTGCTTAACCCTGTGACTGTCTTCGTTTGCATTGACAATCATTTTTGACTATATTTTTTTTTTTGTCTTCGACATAATAATTCTAGTATTTGTTTTAATATTTCCTATAATTTATTTAATAAAATATACGCGTCGACCGCGTGGGTTCTAATTATTTTCGTAAAATAATAGTAGCCCAACTAACTGCTTATAACTCAGCTATCTGCCAGTGAAAGTCCTGTCGAAATGGATCCAGAAGTTTTGGAGATTAGCCGGAACAAACACACAGAAACCCAAAAATTTTAAAAATATTTTTTTGTTTAAATACCGTATATATACTTTCATATGCATTTAGTAAAAAGATGTTATTTTGACATTACAAATAGACACTTTAATTGTATTTATTTGTTAGTATGTACATATTTATGTATGCATAGTTAACCCTTTCTCAACTTTCAAAACAAAATTACAAATTAAAAGAAAAGATAAAAACCAACCAAAGTCAAGTACACTCGCCACCAAAAAAGGAGGCTTGTGTAACAATTTTTTCCACATAAGTGTTACACAGTGATATCTAAAGTGTGTTTACCAAAGGATCGTATACGTTTTATAAAATCGTGAGTATTTTACGGTCATTTCATCAAGATAACGCTTCTTATGTGATAAAGTGCGGTTTTTTGGGCCTCTCCAGCTCCAACGTCTTTTATGATGTTTATAAGAGGAATCTTGATATCACTTTTATATGGATGTGAATTCTTATTAATTTTACAGTTGTTTTAAAATGTTATAATTCTCAGAAAGTGATGGAAAATTAGACTTTGTAAAGATAATAAAGTGATGTGTTAAAATTTTAAGTGAGACTGTGAAAGTTTGTAGTAAAATAAAGTCAACCAATCAATCTGCCTAGCCTTTTCCCAACTATGTTGGGATCGGCATGCAGTCTAACCGGATGCAGCTAAATACCAGTATTTTACATGGAGCGACTACCTATCTGACCTCTACAACTCGTACGATACCCATACGATACCCGTTGGTAAGACTGGTTGGCAGACATTCGGGCTTCTGACGACCCGTGACGACTGTCAAAGATCCACGAATGACAGCTGGGACCAACGGCTTAACGTGCTTTCCGAGGCACGGATGAAAAGATCCCATCCACGGACCAACCCTGGCAAGCGTAGCTTAACCTGATGGATCGACCCGTGCGGCTATTATTACTTAGCCACGAGCTCCTCCTCCTGTAGTAAAGTGCTAAGTGATCATTTCATATAATAAATTGTACACTTCAAGTCATCATTGTAGGTATATAGGGTGACTGGTAATTAGTGACCGATAATTAAATACATGATTCTACTCGTGATGATAACAAACAACTTTTAATCTGAAATCGCAAAAAAATCGGCTGCACCCGCATTTATGTTCACATAACTCGTCAAAATGTAGGGAACACCTGATTTTTTTCGCGATTTCAAGTTTGGTCCCACAGTAAAAGTTGTTTGTTATCATGAGTACAATCAAGTGTTTAAGTATCGGTCACTAATTACCAGTCACCCTATATTTTCCAACATGATTTACAAATACATTGGACGTACAAGTCTTACCAGAAACGGCTGAAGTCAACCCTGTTTCCATGTATTGTTCGAGGCTAACATATTAACATCACGCCTCCATCCCTAAAGGATAAGCAGAGGTGTACAGTATTATAAATTATTAATTGATGAATGTATTGTATTGTCTCCAAGTAGTATTATAAATGTAATGTTCGAATTTAAAGGAAGGAAGACCTTAAAAAAAACCATGATATCCAAATATATCCTATAAATGATAAATGATTTTTATTTCTGTAAGTAGGTTTGTACAAACACTTTTACAAGTCAATATTTTTTTTTTTAAACTAGATGAGGTCTGAAATGGTCTTTTGAGGAAAGAACCACACAGATTGAGAGGACCTGTCCAGTCAGTGCACGCATTTGTCAGTAATCGCGCAGCTCAACTCAGAACTTAAGGAGCTCAACGATTCGACGAACAATACCAAAGAAAGGACATTGGGGTAGGCCGCATAGATTACTCAAACTGCCAGACCATGATTAAAAATAACTGAGAGAAAAAATAAAACAAACAAAAAAAAAAAAAGCAATGACCTACATAGTCTTCACATTCACAATAAAGTAAAATAATATAATACTTACAAAGTAAATATTCATGTCAACATTCAGTATGCAAAAATAAAAATAATATAAAATAAAATTGGAGCAGTTCAATCCCAAGCCTTTTTGTCCTCAATATAATCTTTAACGGTATAAAAAGCTTTCTGACACAACTTGCGTTTAATGAATGATTTGAATTTATTTTAAATGAACACTGATTTATATTTCGCTTCAAATTCGGGAATATCCTCATAGCCGTTCATTGTATCCAGTTATCGCGAGGCTTGTCCTTAACATAACATTACATCACGCCGGTAATCCCCGATGGGTTGGGTAGAGGTGTACCTATAGTAGGTACCTACCTATGGTACATCCACATTTCGGCAGTTATGGTCAAAAGTCCCTTGTAACAGGGGCGAGCCTATTGCCATCAACCAGGCACAGATTCAGACTCTGAGCAGCTACTGAAAAGTTCCAATTGGAAAACCCCAATAACATTTTGCTCGACCCGAGAATTGAACTCAGGACCTCATGCTCAGTAGTAACGCTTGCGACCTAGGCCAACGAGGCAGTCGAAGGCAGGGTAAAACAATGGCGACAATTCCATTGTTCACAAACTAAACTAAATTTAAGTTCATTGCTTCTTTTTCTTTCTATTTCATTAAGAAAAGGACAGTCCTGTCCATAGACAAGTTTAGACGTGATTAAAAAATTGGCAAAAATTGCCTACTAAAAATACGTATGTACCAATTCGCACTAAGCGCTTCCAAATGTCTTTTATAATACGAGTACGCACAGCAAAAGAGTGGAACTCACTGCCTGCGTCTGTGTTTCCGAACGTATACAACCCTAATCTCTTCAAAGTGAGAGTGAACAGGCTTCTTCTGGGTAAGCTCACTCCATCGTCGACTTTGTCTCTGTCACCTCTGACCTAGACTAGAGTCAAGAGCAAACCCATCACAAATAAAAAAAAAATTACGTAATTTGATAGGACTAAACTAATATTTATCGTCTGTCCTCTTCTTAATGAAATAGAAAGAAAAAGATGCACTGAACTTAAATTTAGTTTAGTTTGTGAACAAGGAAATCGGCGCTATTATCTGGTAATAGACTTTACAGATGAATAAATGTAACAAAGCTCGACCAGCAATACAATGCATATTAGAAATCGTTCATTCAAAAAAGTGTGACCCATTTTGAGTGGCAACGTTATCAAGTAGGTAAGTGTTGAGTTGTTGAGCTGAGTCACAGACCTCATAAGAACAGCTTGTTATGCTCAACAACAATACGGGCTATTTATCGGGAGTCGTGAGCTTGTAACGAGAAAAGAGGTATTTCTTTTAAAAGTTTGGATAAAATTTTAAGTCGGATTGATGGTTCAAAAGTAGGTATACCTATGCTCGATAATTTTGAAAGCATTAGCAGATGCTACATTAGGTACGAGTACATGCAATGAATAACAATGATACCAGGCAAGGAAAGATTTGGGGTCTATTTACCAATTGTCGTAACAGTTATATTGGGTGACTGGTAATTAGTGACCGATACTTAAACACATGATTTGTACTCGTGATAATAAACAACTTTTACTATGGGACCAAACCTGAAATCGCGAAAAAAAATCAGCTGTTCCTTTATCTCGTCAAAATCTAGGGAGCAGCTGATATTTTTTTTTACGCGATTTCGGGTTTGGTCCCATAGTAAAAATTGTTTTGTTATCATAAGTACCAATCATGTTTTTAAATCAATCTGCCTAGCCTTTTCCCAACTATGTTGGGGTCAGCTTCCAGTCTAACCGGATGCAGCTGAATACCAGTATATTACATGGAGTGACTGCCTATCTGACCTCCACAACCCAGTTATTGAGTAATCCGATACCCCTTGGTAAGACTGGTTGTCAGACTTTCGGGCTTCTGACGACCCGTGTAACGACTGTCAAAGATCCACGAACGACAGCCGGGACCAACAGCTTAACGTGTTTGCCGAGGCACGGAGTAGTCTCGGTATGTAAAGATGGTCACCCATCTACGGACCAACCCCGGCAAGCGTAGCTTAACCTGATGGATCGACCCGTGCGGCTGTTATTACTTAGCCACGAGCTCCTCCAAAAACGTCAACGAAAAAGCACCCTCGCAGTCACGTAAATATTTTTTGTTTCAAATTATAAAACATCATAGATTGGAGGACCAATCATGTTTTTAAGTATCGGTCACTAATTACCAGTCACCCTATACCTATACACAGTTAGGTATAGATATAATCTTTTGGTCCGACTTGTCCGACACCTCCAAGACGGAATGTGATGCTGAAAGTTCTATTAGTGTGATGTTGTTGAGGATAGCAAATAACTGGGTTGTTTCCTATCATCGGCAGCATCACACTAATAGAACTTTGAAATGATGTTTAGAAAAATACACTACAGACGCCATTATACTTGGGACAAGAGCAAGATGATGATGAATACTGGCTTTTCCCAACTATGTTGGGGTCGGCTTTCAGTCTAACTGGATGCAGCTGAATACCAGCATGGAGCGACAGCCTATCTAACATTCTGACCTCTACAACCAAGTTACTGGGTAATACGATACCACTTGGTAAGACTGGTTGTCAGACTTACGGGCTTCTGACGACCCGTAACAACCGTCAAAGATCCACGAATGACAGCCGGGACCAACGGCTTAAGAGGCCCTCGAAGCATGCGTAGTTCATACAAACGAAATACCAAAATAATTTGTAAATCAAACATATTCTTAAAGTAGTGTGTATTTATTTCGACTGGATTACGGAATATCTAGGTTCCCAAATATATATTTTGAAAGGACACTTTTGAAGACAGGATTTGAAGACGAGATAATTATGAGGAATTTAAAATTTCTATAGAAAACTTATTTTTCTCATATTTCCTGTTTAAATCAATGTTCTTATTTAATATATATATTTGGGAACCTAGATATTCGTCCTTAATTCAATCGGAATAAATACACACTACCTTTAGAATATGTTTGATTTACAAATTATTTTGGTATTTCGTTTGTATTAACTACGCATGCTCCGGGGGCGTCATAACGTACTTTCCGAGGCACGGAGGAGCCTCGGTATGTAAACATGGTCAGCCATCCACGGAATCCCCAGCAAGCGTAGCTTAACCTGATGGACCGACCCGTGCGACTTTACTTGAAATTTTATTCCCACCGCGCCAAGAGTCTTGTCAAACTTTTTTCAGGGAGCCGATTAAGGCGAAACGACTCGGTAATTCCCCAGACGGTTTATGAAAAACCCAAGCGGATGCCATACAGTCAAAATATTAGGCCAAATCATGGGAAACCCAGACATAATGAAAATAATACCTAGTTACTTATATAAATAAGATCGATATAGAGTCATTTTAAAATGGATAACTGAAATAATGGTTGCCAAGGGCACAAAGGGGTATCGGTGTTACCCATCTTGATTTTGGAAGACAGATAGGCAGTCGCTCCATGTAAAATACTGTAACTAAATATTCAGTGGCATCCGGTAAGACTGAAAGCCGACCTTAATATGGTTGGGAAAAGGCTAGGCTAGATGATAAACTGAAATAATTGTTGAGAGCTTTTACATAACAAAGATTGCCTTGTATTTCCGGGCCAATGGCCTTTAAAAGCTATTGTTGGAAGGCGTTTCCTTTGTTGAAAATAGGAGTAGGTAATGTTATATTATCTAGGAATAAACCAGGATACAAATCTAGGTACCACGAAATCAGATCTATGAACTACAATAAAACCCTTACTTGCGTAGGTTTAAACCGGTCCGCTCCTAAAATGGGCAGCTTTTATTAGGTTCCAGACATAGCCTGAAAGGAATCTAAAATCACATGTAAACATTTCTAAAAGAGGTGGGTAGAGAGGAACTTGTGGCTAAGTAATAACAGCCGCACGAGTCGACACATCACGTTAAGCTACGCTTGCCGGGGTCGATTCGTGGATGGGTGACCATCTTTATTACTCCTCCGTGTTTCGGAAAGCACGTTAAGCGTTGTCGTTACGGGTTGTCAGAAGCCCGAAAGTCTGACAACCAGTCTTACCAAGGGGTAGCCTACAAATTCTTTTCCATATTAGAATTTATTTGGCAAGTATTCGGACATCGTGAAAGGCCCTAATTGACTAAACTACTTACCTAATAAGTGCAATAAAATAGTTGATTTTTAGTTTCACTTTGAAACCATGAAATCTATGCTTGAATACTGGCGAAAAATACAAAAGTATTTGTTTAATCGGTAAAGGACGTTCATAAGTCATTCAATAAACAAAAACACGCAAAGAATTTAAAAACGAAACCAGGCTACTATGTAACTCATTCATCTAATCAAAAGATCTATGAATGAAATATATTCGCCATATACGTATGTTACAAAACATCTCGTGATACAGGGTGTAGGCAAAAACAAGGATTGTGTGCCAATTGAACCGGGTAACCGGTTCGCTATCCCGGAGAGGCAGGGATGGGACGACGAATCGATATTTTTGGAATATCGATAGCGTAATATCGACTGTGGATGATAAAAGTGAAATATTGGCACCGATTCCCTTGTTCACAAACTAAACTAAATTTAAGTTCAGTGCATCTTTTTCTTTCTACTTCATTAAGAAAAGGACAAAAGATAAATATTAGTTTAGTCCTGTCAAAAAAATCAGCGCCTGACGTAAATTGACGTATTTTTAGTAGGCAATTTTTTAATCACGTCTAAACTTGTCTATCGAGTATCTTAATTTGACAGAACCTGTGCTTTTCTTAATGAAATAGAAAGAAAAAGATGCACTGAACTTAAATTTAGTTTAGTTTGTGAACAAGGTAATCGGCGCCATTGTATTTCAAAGCTCAGGATATCGGATGGAATTGAATGGGTTTTTTTTTACTTTCGATTGCAACATATTAATGAGGTCTTGAACTCTTGACTATTGCACCGATGACCGGTGAAGTAGACGTGTTATTAAGTGGAGACCACGAATCGGTAAACGTAATGTAGGACGCCTTCAGACTAGGTGGAGCGACAATCTTCGCAGGGTGGTTGGTAGCAGCTGGATGAGAGTTGCCGAGAATCGAGCTGAATGACGTGCGATAGGAGCGGCCTACGTCCAGCTGTGGGCTGCTGTAGGCTGATGACGAGGATGATGAACATTGCAATATCTTGGCTAAAAATAAGTGACTCACAGCCTACTCCCAATATTTTATAAATCATGACAGTAGGCGTTGTTTCTATTGTTCCTCCGTATCATCGCAATCTAAGATCCCAGAGAGCAGATAGTAAATTAATAATACATTTGAAGCAATGTATTTGGCCGATATTTCCTCGAAAATCAAGCCAGTGCAATCTACTTTAGATACAACTTTCCTTTTCCCCTTGACTGTATCATGATACCGCATAGGTTCAATGTGTGCTTGTATGTCAACCGGACCCCATAGTAAAACCGCAGTCGCCATTGGATGATGGTATTTTACATTTATAGAGATTTTCTTATGCACACATGGTGTGCAATCGACATTTGACGGGTTAAAATAACACAGTCAGGCAGTTTTGTTTTGCATTAAGCGCTAAATGTTACAATTTTATTTGCAAATAAACCTGAAACATTTTATTAAATCCGACTGACAAAATAATCTATGACTACTTTAACAACCCATAAACGGTATGACATTTTCTTGACATTTATGTTCATGTCTTTCTCTGGAAAACCAACGAACTAAACACCCACTATTTTTACGCCTCACTCAAATTCAAACCGCAAATGTCAAGATGACATACTATCATTTGCCAAACTAGTGACATTTCTTTTCATCCTAATATCAATACCACATAGTTCACTTTGTACTTTAACAGGTATTAGTCCCTTCGGAGTCACAAGTCGTGACGAATGCTGCTTACAACACAACACGGCTTTACCGATTGAATATTCATTCTGCGATTAACGGAACAGACTTCCTAACTACTCGATTAATAGAGATGTCGGGTTGATGTGCTGAATATCGTGGATCTTTGTCATTTCTGGACATAACTAGCTTTATGCATTTTCCATGATGAAGGGATCAGAGGCGGTTGCTTTGCTGGACATAGGTCTCTCCCAGGCTGCGCTATAACAACTTGTCCTCCACCTTCCGCATCCAGTCTGTCCCAGCCAACTTTTCAAGGTCATCAGTCCGTTTACCTGCGGAGCGTCCTACACTACGCTTGCCGATACGCGGTCTCCACTCCAGGACTCGTCTGCTCCACCGGTCATAGGTCCATCGACAGACATGGCCAGCCGACTGCCACTTCAGTTTGCTTACTCTGCATGCTATATAGGTTACTCCGGTTCTTTTCCGGATTATTTCAATTCTGATTATATCCTTCCAAGAAACTAACTCCGAGCATAGCCCGCTTAACCACCTTGAATGTGTTTTTATCTGATATGCTCTAATTTTACCAGGTAGTCCATATACCTACGTTAAATAAGTCACCGTGATGTTGGTATGTGATTCAGAAAAATAAAGTACATGTCGCGAGGAAAGTTTTGTTAATGGATCTAGCTAGAATATAGAGAAGAGTAAGAAAAGGAACGAGTAAAGAAACGATGGATGAATTTTGTGAATGATGAAAGGATGTAATAGCAGTTGGCAGAGAAGTGTGAAGCAAAACGATATTCTGTGACCTCATATTAATTAGGAGTAGAGCAGGAAGGATGATGATGAAGGTCTTAATTTATAATGAACCATTCTAGATTTTTCTATCAGAATTAAAATTGACACACCTACTATAGCTGAAACATTGTTAGAAGGATTTTCTAAGGAGCTGGAGTACCTACCTTCATAAATCTGCTTTCAAAGTTACAATATATTTGGATCAACAACAAATCACTACAAAATATCGATAAAGGAAACAGCACTATTGCAGAATGCGGTGCAGTGACTCTATGTGAATGAACACTACAGTTTGTCTCGAGTTTATAATACCGATCCTCCGTCCTTTTCTTACGCCCACTTCTCTTACAAGAGCGAAAGAGACGGCACAAGTCACGTAAGGATTATAAAGCCGTAACTCGAACAAGGTACAAGCTTTTCGGTATAAAAAAAAAACAATGAGACTGTAGTTTTATTTTGTTATTTGTTACCTCGTTTCAGTTACAAAAAAGAAAGAGTTTAAAACAAAACAGTAGCAGTATTTGGTTACTGTTTTTTACACTGTGACAAAAAAATGTAGCATTTTGATTTACTTCCCGATCACATTTCAATATCAAACATTTAAGTGTGTAATAAAACCACGATATTATAACAGAGTCTAACCTCAGGATATCAGTACACCAACTAATTGGGTTGCGGTCACACAGTTGCTTGAATAAAATACTGGTACTTGACCACTTCTGGTTATACTGGAAGCTGAGGGATTGTTAATCATGCTGTGACGTTAGGCTGTGGTTACTGCGTTAAGTTTTGACATGATATTACGTCTTCTACTGTGACTGGATATTGCCAGCAATAGCGTGCTTTGCAAATAGATTGATGATCGGTGGGGATTCGCCGATTAACCAGCGCATTTGGAACTTTTTGCTATGGTTAGCATAGCAAATATTGCAACCTTATTGGGAGCTATATATTTGAGCCTTGGGGTCCGAGTGCTCATCAAGTATTTCGGGACATCGCCATCGCCATCGACTGGCCTCAATCAGCATGACCATCCAACGTGCCAGCCTTTTGGGTACATTTCCCATTGACAGCGAAGCGGATGAGGATGCGGGGAGGATGTTTTGATGCCCAATGCTCTGACCTCTTCCCCTTTTTATTTTTATTTTTTATTATTACTTATACATATTATATATATATGATATTTTACTGTTAGCTTGTAAATACATATATTGGTGGAAAAGGAGTAACTATGTTTGTCTGCAAATCACGTTGTTACAAGATGCAAAGTTTCAGCCAACTCACAAATATTTGTCACATCTTTCAACACTTACAGGAAGTAATGTGGAGGTCTGTATTACCACACAGTGTTCAAATCACATGTTGGTTTTACGCCTATTAAATTGTGTAATATAATAAGCTTTTTATATAATACTGTTCGTTTACTAACAAATGTATCGCAGATGTCTGTAACTGGACTTATTTAGGCACTTGTCCCATCGCGCCGCGCGCCGCCTGACGAGGAAGCGGCTAGCTATAGACTATTTTCTCGCTCAAGAAACTTACAACAGATGTAGGTTCCATGTCGGTAAAAGAGATGCATAATTATGTTTGTCCTGAGTCTGGGTGTAATTATCTATATAAGTATGTATTTACAACAAAAAAAAAAAACAGTATATATGTAGTATATCAGTTATCTGGTTTCCATAGTACAATCTCTGCTTAGTTTGGGATCATATGACCGTGTGTGAAATGTCCCCGGTTATATTATTATTATATATATATTTTTTTTTTTTTGATATTTCTCGGGATCCTGGGGTCCCGGACCTTTGGAAGGCGTACGAGGAGCCGAAGCCAACTTGCAGAGGCCCTTTAGATAATTTTAAATGATGAGGAGGCACCAACCACCAACCACCACCACCAATATTATTATTAATTATATTGATAATTGATCGCTGACTGTTCACATTGCTTGTCGCAGCGACAAGAGCTATTAAAGAAAATACTCGCTCAGCGACATTTGTTTGGCGGGCAGAAAACTCGCTGAGAGATTACCAACAAGAGACGCTCATATCCCAGCTACAAAACTATCTGAACTACACACTCACTGCTCGTGCTCGCCAACTCGTTTCTATGTAGTTGCTAGCTCTACTCGCTTCTCGCTAATCGTCGGCTGTGGGACAGGTGCCTTATGGATGCTAATTTCATAGTCTGGTAACCAAGATAAGTTTTTTCGGCTAGTTTAGGCTTGAGGCTATAATTTCGGTAATAAAGAGTTCGTTTAGGAGTCAAGGTTGCGGCTAAGACATTTAATTTCGCTGTTTCGATTATTTTATTGGCAGATGTGTGCTTCAGGCAACTGAAATAAAATCTTTCAAGGACTTGAAGGATAAAATGTTTTACGACTGAAATGATTCAATGTCAAATAAGTTCATACCAATAAAATCTATTGATACTTCAAAATGTATGTTAAATAGCAACAGCCGCACGGGTCGATAGAAGGTTTAGCTACGCTTGCTGTGATCAGTACGTGGATGGGTGACCATCCATTACATATCGAGACCCCTCCGTGCCTCGGAAGGCACGCTAAGCCGTTGGTCCCGGCTGTCATTCGTAGACCTTTGACAATCGTTATGGGTTGTCAGAAGCCCGAAAGTCTGATAGCTATTCTTACCGAGTGGTATTTATTACCCAGTAACTGGGTTGTAGAGGTCAGATAGGCAGTCGTTCCATATAAAATACTGGAATCCAGCTGCATCCGGTTAAATTGGAAGTCGTGAAAAGTTTAGCCAGATTGATTGTCTTCGAAATGTATACCAATATTTCCGACAAGAATGGTTTGACCGCTTGACCGTTTTACTAGAGTTTAGCATGAGTCTATGCCACAGATAAGTCTATGTAAAGGATAACTTACAAAGACAAATATGTAATCTGATATTAGGTAAATTCTATTCTGCTGTCTACAAATCTTGTTACAGGAGGAAAAGTAACCGCAGTTACGCATAATATTATAAAATCAGGGGCGAATGACGACCCATAGACAATTCCTAAATAGTTTTTAAAATCACATTTCTTGTTGTAAATCCCAACCCTATGAAAACAAAACTCTAAACCTTTATTTAATTAAAATATTTGAACTAAGAACATAAATTACGACTAATTTCAACTAACTAAACTGCATATTCGTCGCATGCAATACTAGTATTCTAATGACATTCCATTCGTGGAATCAACTTTATGATTTGCGTGGGGCGAGACACATATTACTGCCATGCTGTCTGGCATGCAAGAAAAACATTCGTTTTCTTTTGACTGACTGTAACTTGTAAGTACATTCATTCATGTTAGACAATTACAGCAGGTCGGAATTCAGACTATTTATTGTGAATACACGGTGAGAAAGAGGCTAAAATCTTGAATCTTCAAATATCTAAGAGATCAGCATTCTTTTTGCATAAAAATATTAATCACAGCTAATCTGAAACCTAAACTGTTATATGCTATAAATATTTATTTTTAAAGAAATTTTATTAAATTGATTTATTTTTTCTATAAAAAGTTCGATCTCCCGCCTAAACATACATTCTTATTTCAAAACAAAGAACATTCACAAAGCATGCTACGACTGTTCCATTTAAACATAACTAAACAGAATGCAAAATGCAACCAACTAGTTTGAGTAGCGTTCCCCGTGAACGGGACGCGCGAACCCAGGTCAATAACCCCAAGATGGCGTCAAAATAGAACGAAAGAATGCCCGCCATTTCTAACCTCGAAAATTATTGTAAATGTGTAAACAGTTCACACGTAGCGTAATAATGACGTTAGCTTTTTGTTATTTTAGCCCACCCGGCTGTTATAAGTATAAAAGAAATGGTTCACTTCGAAAGATTGGCTACTTGCCTTTAAGAGACACTTGAAATTATATCTGGTGTGTGTAATAAATTAGTTTTAAGTACACGTAGGTATATTGGATGGTGTATAAATATAATGTAGATATGAATGAAGGTAATATTATTCTGAATTCCTGAAATAAGTTATAATTTCATGACATTTAAGGAAAATTATTTTACATTAGCTCTAGAAACAGTCAATTAAAGTTGAAAGAATGCAGCCTGTTCCTTCTTTTGTAATTCCCGCCCGAACATTATTTTACTTTACATTCCTCTCAACAAGCAATGACAACCGCTCATTCTTCCAATAACAATATCGAATCGATAAATCGTAATCGATGTTTGATCTCGATTGACACGATTAAAACTTCATCCCTTTTGTGTATTGAGGTCAAAAAACTCATTCAATTGGTGTAATGAAAGTATTCGAAAACATGCGGGCTCGCAATGTTAAAGTCAAAATTTTAATGAAATGAAATTGATTTGAATCTCGAGATTACGTGTTACAAGATGTCATAGACAATAAGCATAGGGAGGGGACGTCTTAAATGTTACTAAGAAGTCATTAGTGCTGTGATGCTGTCAAGTGGTTACTTTATGTCACTTTGAAATGCATTTGGTGCCAACTGTGCCAAGATGACTTAGTGTTTATTTTTATGAAATGTAATACTTTTACTAAGTAGATTTTCTTAAACTTTTTTACTAAGATTACTTAAAAAGACTAATAGATAAATTAATAATAAATAAAAAATAATAATAATATCCTAGGACATTTTTCACACACGGTCATCTGATCCCAAACTAAGCAGAGCTTGTACTATGGAAACCAGATAACTGATATACTACATATACTACTTTTTTTTTGTAAATACATACTTATATAGATAATTACACCCAGACTCAGGACAAACAGACATGTTCATGCACACAAATGTTTGTCCTGGATGGGAATCGAACCCACGACCAGCGGCATGGCAGGTAGTATCTTAACCAACCACGCCAACTGGACTGTCAACTGGACTGTGACTGACTGGAATTAAAGATAGTTAGCTAAATAGCCCGCTAATTAGTAGACAATTTAATGCTTTAATAAATTGCTTTGTTTATATCAACTGACTTAAAGTAGACAGAAGAAATAAGATGTTATACATTTTATTACTTTGATTAGCCCTAAGATTATAATACAGATATTTGTTGAACACATCGTCATCCTCCTGATCTCATTTTATATAAATATTATGGCTATTCTCGAAATGTCACGCATTCCTATGGCCCTACGTTTCCCTGAAACTATTTAGGTTATAAATATCAAAGACAATGTGCAGAGGTTTACTTTAAATAGGACTTTCTAATCGTACAGATTTATCGTAAAACGTACCTTTATAATGTGAATTTTGAATTTAAATAGTTTTTTTCAATAGTAATCCTTAAATTCAATGGTTAATGTAATAGCATACTACATAACCACCATGGACCATAGTAGAAAGAACCACGTGGTTGTGTAATGGTCGGTTATGGTAAGCTCTCCTATATCTATTTTCTATATTCTTTTATCCAACTTCAAACAAACTATATTATCTTGCGAAATCGGAATGTCAAAAATTTTAATACGCGACAAAAAAATTACCTATCTACTAAACTTGTCGAAGTTAAACAAAATTCCTTCACTCTTTGCAGTTTCAAAATTGACAGATTTATAAATAACAACTGTCAAATAATAATCTTAATTATGAAATCGTAAACAAAGTTCTGTCAACGATTAATAAAGATTACGAGAGGTATTGTCTATTTTTGTAAACATTTTGTCTGTCCTCAGTACGTAGTTTGTCTGTCAGGAAGAAGGGATCTAGCACCTTGGGTAATTTATTTCTTTTACATACTAATTACTTTTGGAAAGAATCGGTCATTTATCAGATTTTTATGATCATGTTTTAGTAAGATAAATATACATACCTATGTATCAAGATAATTATTTGTTAGAGGTATGTTGAATGTCGAGTGTGTGTGTGTGTCAAACTTATTTTTCTTTCTTTTCTTCTTTATTTAAAATGTGTTTTAGATATAAATTTATCTTTTTCAAATCATCAAATAAATAAATCACCTCTAGCATAGGGTTGGAAAAAGTTTGGCAGAAAAAAATCGATAAAAAATCTTTTACGAATAATTTCCTTTACATATTATGTAATCACGTAGAAGTTGATTTGAAATGCCAAGAAAATGAATGCCACTATTTATTTCGTTATCATTGTAATTGTTGCACAAGCTCATGGTTCAAGTAACCTCAAACTTTTTTTAGGTTAACATCAAACAATTGTTTCTTCACGCTCCGCTTATTTAGTTTAAAATTAGAATTGTTTAACACATTAACACCACTGACGTAGCATTTTGATAGTGGAATTGACCCAGAAGTGTAGATATGGGCTTTTTAGTTTTAGCGGGAATAGACTGTATACTTTTTGGTAATGGAACGTTGGAAGCGTTAGAAACGTTCAATTAGTATAATTATTAATTAAATATACTTTTACAGTAAATATAAATGCCTACTGTATAAACAGTCAGATTATACATAGGTGTGGTACTTACAAAGTTAATTCACTCAGTTTTTAAGATCTTTCGTATTTTTTTAAGTCGCAGATTAGGAAGAAGTTATTGTACAGAAATCGAGTTTCATTAACATTTCTCACTTGTCGTATCAAAGAATATGACAGGCCAGCTGGCGTGGTTGGTTAAGATACCGCCTATCATGTCGCAGGTCGTGGGTTCGTTTCCCACCCAGGACAAACATTTGTGTGCATGAACATGTCTGTTTGTCCTGAGTCTGGGTGTAATTATCTATAAGTATAAGTATCTATGTATTTACAAAAAAAAAATAGTATATGTAGTATATCAGTTATCTGGTTTCCATAGTACAAGCTCTGCTTAGTTTGGGATTAGATGACCGTGTGTGAAATGTCCCAAGATATTATTATTATTAATAACTAATATCTAACGAGACAATTTCAATCCGCTCTAAAAATCCAGAATCAATGTTTCATTCACGGAAAGTACACCGTGGGCGAAGATTCTTCCCCAGAAGATGTCGCTAATAAAACTGGTCTAGTCACATTCAAAGATACCAAAACGAAAAGGAATTGAACACCCACGTGCACCAGCGATCCGATGATAAAATGGAAGCGTTGGGTTACCCTACACTTTCTATTTTATTTTTTTAGTTGAATGGAATTCATTAAATTGAGTAAAAGCTTGGTTAAATTCGGAGTTTTGGTAAAAGACTGGATGTTGATAATTATCAAACTCAATAAATTAACACATAAATAAATAGTATGGAATTTTAACCAAGTGAAACAGTCGATAGTCCTTATAAATTTTAATTACATGACTATCACTAATGCTATGCCTCTTTAAAACCCAATTTTCCAATAGGAATAATCTCATAATCACATTTCTCATCATCTAACAATAATTCAATTAGAAAATCAACTAATATGACGGCATGATGATGATGAGGCAACTAAGCCTTCGTATACTTAATTATTAAATTAGTAATTAATGAATACCTGTAAAATGGAGGATGTCCAATTAACATACGATGTATCGTTTCTTAGAAACCAAGTAGTAAAATAGAATGAGAGTCCATTTTATACGATTAAATTAATTAAAGGGACTGATTAAGTGGTATCCAATATAGTATAAAAGCATTAATTTGTCTATGCCGCATCGCAGAAAAAACGTTCCAATTTCGAATTTATTTATGGAGATATTGTTGTTTTTTTTTTGTAAATCTTATAGGGTGGGGTGGGGACACAACAACCATTTAGACCAATTAGATTTTTAATTAATACGACTCATTTTAAAATGACAATTACTTTAGAAAAGCTAGTAAGGTGTAGTTTTACAACTAGCATACATTGTATATATTAATACTAGTAATAGTAATAAAGATAGGAAAGCTAGATGCCATGGGGGGGCATTTGTCAATAAAACTAGCAGGCAAGCAGACATTTCTCTGCTTGCCTGCTAGTTTTATGGACACCGAAATAATTACCGAAATAATCATTTCACAGATCTTTGTAACGAGGAAGTCTAAAAAACCAGAAACTAATTGGAGTATACCTAATGATTAAATTAAATTTTGTTTAGCAATTTGATGTATGAATTTTACAAATAGAGGTTGGTATTCTTCATAAAATTCAAACACCATTCGCTGCTAACTTAATAGCCCAATAATTTTATTGATTAAAAGACCTTTTTTCTCACTATACCGCTTCTGTAAAACGGTGGCATTCTACAAAATTCCCGTGCCCATATTGTTTTAGTTAGAGGGTTATTAACCCAGCTAGGGCGCGCCAGTTCACTCCTCTACGCACAATCGATACTATTTATGTTTTTTCTCCTCACTATTTTTGTTTATGGTTGTGCTGTTCTAACTTTGAAATTGATTAATTTTATTTTATTGCTCATAGAGTAATAAATTCTCTTTCTTAGATCTAGAAAACCTATGTGACGTTTTCTTATCATGTTGTTCTTGCTCATTTTAGAGTGACGAGAGTGGTACATTCTATTATCTTTTTGAGTTTTAGTTATGCCTCTTATTTTTTTCCTAAAAGAGCTAGTCCTAACAGCTTATATCACACTATAAAACATTCTTCACGGTTGTGATTTCTATCTTTTTCTTGTAATTAACGATAATACTAAACTTGAATGAAAAACAAAATCGTTTGACAAAAATTAAGACAGGAAGAAGTATTTTTCAGACAAAATGATAATTAGAATAACTTCCCGTGGGACTCGTGGAAGCCTATATTTTTTTTATTTATTTAAACGTATTTTTAAATGATTAACCATGAAAACGTTCAAAGACATCGTCAAAACACCAAAATAACGTTCTTGGTTATTCTAGCCAGGGCTAAATATATGTTGATACATAAGCTACAAAAGAATCAGTATAATTTCGTAAGGATGTAGAATGCCATTAATAAATGTAGCTTATAATACACTTATTTGAAATTCATCTATGGAACTTCATACCAGATCAAATGAGATCTTAGCAGGAAGGCGAAATAAAATGAACCAAAACGCTCAGGAATTGTACAAAACTTTACGGCTAGTTCCCCAATGTCCAGTCGATCCACCCTTTAAGAACAGAACAATCCAAATACACACAACCGGATACCCAGTGTAACTATAAAAAGATCTCCGTAATAAGAAACACACCAACCTCAAAACACCGATAGATTTGTTTCGATACATCCATTCAGAATTATTTTTAGTCACATCACTATTAACAAAAGAAAGGGAGCGTACTCTATGGTACAACCGTTCTTTTTCAAACCAAAACTTACTAAAACTCTATAGATGGCCAGATAGAGTTGAAAATCAACTGAAAGTTGGTAAATTAGCTGTAAAAACTAATTTTGTCTATGAGTTTAGGCGGGAAACACCGAAATCACATTGTCAATCGTCGCGCCAAAGGAAGCCATGTTATTTTTAGTCGATTCAATTATTTTAATTGATTTCACAGATGCTCGACGCTTTCGATTCTGGGGATGGATTTTGTGCTGAGTCATGCTACTATTTTGTTGGGATCGTTAAGAATTTAACGGTTTTTTGGTGTCTATTATTATGGGTGAGAAAATAAGCTTTGTTGAGACTTTTATTGTTCGAGTTTGCAGTGACGTTGATGTAAACAAACAAATGTTGATTGAAAACCGTTGTAGTAGTACAGTCCGGCCGTCGAGAGACTGCGTTCTTGACACCTGTCAATTTCATTTTCAATTTCAATTTGATCCTTATTAAAACTAGAAATTGTCCAACTGACAGGTGTCAGGAACGCATTCTCTCTCTCGACGACTGGACTGTAGTAGACCTCTTAATGAAGGAGCTCGTCCGGAAAAGAAAGTACTGCTACCATATCTAATGGCCAAGTAGCTTCGCTTTGTTCTGGTTTGAACGGTTTGGTCCCGATTTAATTGCAGACACGAGACATTTCAGCTTTGTCTGTGGGAACGCCATGCACCTGGAATAACTCGGGGATAGATGTCCATCAAATAGTCTCATTCTAGGCAAGAGGCAGACAAAACAGTAGTAAGACCCCGAGAATGCCTGGATGAGCTATTGGGCTATCATAGATCTAAATGAATAGCGATCATCCTCTAACCCTCAAGAGAAGACTCATCGCCATGTGTATTCTTCCCATCCTATGTGTGGTTCGTACGTATGGTTCTCAAAATGGTCTTTGACAATTTATCAGAGGTCCACTTGGGTATTAAACTTGCGGACCGGGTTAACAATACAATAATCCGTTTCATCACTAAAGTAACTGATGTCACTCGGAAAGCTGCCACGCATAAATGTAATTGGGATGGACAATTATCTGCCGCGTTTCAGACGATCAATGGGCCAAACTTACGACCCAATGGGTCTCCATTAATGGCAAATGATTTCGCAGCAGGCCCAGACGAAGATGGCAGGATGAGCTGGATCCTTTAATACAAATTGGTCCTTTGCAGTTCTGGACAGAGAGAGGTGGAAAAAGAGTAGGGAGGCCTTTGTCTAGCAGTATTACAATAATGGCTAATAAAAAAAGAATTAAAAAAAGGATGTACATACGCGGTTGTGACCACACTGACCAATGTCAATCTACAGTCCGGCCGTCGAGAAAATGCGTTTTTGACACCTGTCAGTTTCATACTAACGAATTCTATATGTGTTTTGCTAATTAGATCCTTATTAAGTACAATTAGAAATTGCCCAACTGACAGGGATAAGGAACGCATTCTCTTGACGGCCGGACTGTAGTCTATCTGGCCTGTATTGCTTCACTGCAGGGCTGAGGCCTGACTTTCTTTGTTCTCTGCTAATGCGGGTCAGTCTCTAGGAGTTAAATTCGTCCAGACGTCTTCCTCTTGGTCTTGATAATAAAAGTTATAATATCTACAAGACCTTCATTACAGAGGTCATTAGCTCTCTCGTCTCTGTTTAATAGGAATATATTAGTCCTCACTAATATCCCTGTCAGAATACATTTCGCTAAAAGAGACTAACCTTGTCCTCATTGGCAAAGTACACAAGCAATTAATTTATTTTAACTAGAATACAGTACTTATTTATTTTACTGTACTCATATGGAGCAACTGTCTTCTGTCCGTCACGGGATTACACGGTTCTAATATTAAAACGAATTTGTTTTGTTTTCCTAATAATTTTCGAGTTAGCCCATTTTAATAAGAACTTTAACATGTACCAGTGGGGAAAAACCATCCAATGGTGAAGACTAGATTTACCTATTATAAGCAACGATTAACGGCCTTCCTTCTAAAAATAAACGAATAACTTTTTCTCTAATTATATGCTATAAATAAAGACCTTTTTCAGTCATCCATTTCAAAAAAAAAAACAGCATTAAATCGAATTTTAAACGTTTACAATTTACAGAAATTCTAATGTCGATAAAATTAAATGCAACTAAAAACATGCCTCTCACTAGTCACACACGACACTCTTGCACTATGGTAGGTGGCCTATACGATCCGTCACACTCACACTGTAGCCTCTTTGTCTACTTCTCTTTATCTAATTAAAACCTTAGTCATACTACACCGATAGTTTTTTCCGACTACCCTCTTGAATATTAATATATTATATTATAATCATAGCCTTACTATCATTTAGTAACCAATGTATTTACACCTGCGGTAGAAGAAAACTATGTAAATAAATAACCAGCGACTGTAGAACTATGTTTGTCATAATATTAATTTGTTGCCAGAGGTCTTAATAAATTGGTAGGTCTGGTATAACAAGACCTCTGTTGTAGAGTAATTGTATTGGAAATATAGGTTTAATAAATCTGGCTATGCAATTATTAACTTTGATTCAAAATACGTCCATTATAAGTTGGTGTGTTGTGTGGAACATTATGTTTAATGAGAGAGGTCATTTTCATCTGGTAATGTTAATTTTCGACGCTCACAGAATGATGATGCAAGCTAGTCATTGATAAATATACTGTTTAATATTCATCATGTAGGATCTTCGTTGGGAAATGTAGTTGCTATGATGAATTAGATATGAATACGTTAAGGTATGTTGGAATATGGAGTGGGTAGTAAATGAAGAGCTCACTCGTGAAGAAAACGATTAAAAGTGCCAAATAATGAGGGCTTCCCAGTCTATGACAGTTTCAGGCATGAGTAGGTATGACATAATTATGTAGCAATATTGAAACGGTACTAGAGATGATAGTTTGACGGCCATTTAAAAGATTTTGGCTTGTTTAACTTAACGGCCATGATCCAGTAAGATATAGCTAGATGACAAAGTATAAGTTTATTTATTAAATTCGTAATCAACAGGTTTTAACAAATAACTTATACTAACCTTCTTTTAATTAAAGTAGGAAGCCCTGTAACAGAAGACCTCCCTCTTCCATGTCTATGTTAAAGTTGAAGTTAGAGTGTATATAGCTGATTTTCCCGTAACCGTCTTGTTTTATTCAAAATTGTTATACATAATATTATAACAATTTTAAATAAAACAAGTCGATTACGGGAACTTACTGCTGTTGCTTCCATATTATTGATTGAGAACCATCACACTTGAAAATAAGCATAGCAACAAACGTAGCTTTGTTTTCCTTCTGTTTTCACGCATTGTATTTTTGTTTTTATGCCAATAAACGCCTTTTTCATTGTTTCTTAACATAAAGTACCTATAAATAATTATGTTCAGAATGTCAGATGTTTCCGGCCGATCTCAGTTGACATTCCATTGGTTCATTACTCTGTGGCAGGCGATCGTGGAGTTAGGCATTTCCTGGTTCCTTTATTGTACAGAGTGATGATATAACCTTGATGCTAATAGCCTATTAGTTTTAACAGTCTTTTAATTGTATTTAATATCATTAAGTACTGAGAGAGAAGGTAGGTATGTTAAGCTCTTGATTTTAGATTTACCGTGTCGGCAGTTCCACTATGTGCCTTTGAAGTAGTTAATTCCGTAATTTTTATAATTATGTTCTAAGACATATTGTTCTTGCTTACGGATTATGTAGGCAGTATTATATTGTGAAACTATGCTTATATCATAGATCTATATGTACAGTACTTACGGTTGTAGAGCTGCAGAGGGACTTTTAAAAAAAATCGTAATTTTACCTGGAAAAGGAAAATAAACAATTTAGTTACAAAAATTCAGTGCAAATACTTAAAACTTAGCTAATTGTAAGTTAAGGAATCAGATGTCAGCTTGAAGATCGTCTTTGTGCTATTCTTAATAATCTTTTTTTTACAAAAAACCGGCCAAGTGCGTGTCTGACCACGCACATTGAAGGGTTCCGTAGTTGGGATGAATTTACCCCAAGAACAAACTTAATAAGAACATGTTTTTCAACTACAGTAGTTGAGAAACATGTTCTGCCATACATTCCAACTGCAAATGTAAGTTTGTACGCACAATATTGAGAGATTTACTATGTTATTTTAAAACCATCTTATAAGTTTTCCTGTAATCTATAGGGATAGAACTATTTTCAGATTTTTTTTTAGTAGCAGCATTTTTAGAGTAGCATTACACGAGTTATCGTATAGGAGTTCCGTTTTTCCTTTTGAGGTACGGAACCCTAAAAATAGCCAAAATTAGACTAGTGTAAGCTTTAGCTTCCTGTATGATGTTCTCGTCGGGGACTAGACCACCCACAAGTATTTAAATAGGTAGTAAGGGATTAAATCAAGAGGATGGGCAGCGACCTCATTACTAACATAATATGTCAATCACTATTCGTACGCCAAGCAAGGATATGGGATAAAATATCTCAGTATTAACCCCTTTTGGCATCTTTTTTTTTTTTGGTTTTCTTTAGCAATAGATACCTACCTACCGATGTCGAATGATGAGAGGAGCTCTTGGTTAAGTGATGACAGCAGCACGAGTCTATCGAAGGTTAAGCTAAGCTTGCTGCGGTCGGTTCGTGGGTAGGTTACCATTCATTAAATAACGAGACCCCTCCGTGCCTCGGAAAGCAATCTAAGCAAGCTAATCTCGGCTGTCATTCGTAGATCTCTGACAGTCGTTTTGGGTAGTCAGAAGCCCAAAAGCCTGACATCCAGTCTTACCAAGGGGTGTCGTGTTACCCAAAAACTGGGTTGTGGAGGTCAGATAGGCTCCATGTAAAATACTGGTATTCAGCTGCATCCGGTTAGATTGGAAGCCGATCCCAACATAGTTTAGAAAAGGCTAGGCTTTGATCGAATTATGTCGAATGATTATTTTATCGAGCCTTTGATTGGTGATTAAAAGATAATGAGTCAGATAGTGAGTGTTAATGAACTTGAATTGAAACCATTCAAAGGTAATTAAACCCTAACGAAAACCTTCTGCCCTTGATAATGATCAGAATCCCAAAAAAAGAGCTCTTAAAAGTAACCAAAATGCCAATTACAAAGCTTTGTATCTTCAATTACCAAAAGTGGTCAATTCAATTACACCCACGTCAATACCACTAAATAAGGAACTACAGAATGTCAACTCCAGATAACATCTTAGAATAAAACTTTCATCATCTTTAGTCGAGACTAGTATACCTGTGTATACCCCAACGTCGGTTCTTCCTAGAAAAACTATTTCAAATATACCTAAGCCTGACATTATGAAGGCATAAAGGAGGTCGTGGCTAAGTAATAACAGCCGCACGGGTCGATCCATCAGGTTAAGCTACGCTTGCCGGGGTCGGTCCGTGGATCCGTGGATCTTTTCATACCTAGACTCCTCCATGCCTTGGAAAGCACGTCATACGTGGATCTTCGGCAGTCGTTAGAACTCCGAAAGTCTGACAACCAGTCTTACCAAGAGGTATCGTATTACCCAGTAACTGGGTTATGGAGGTCAGATGGCAGTCGCTCCATGTAAAATACTGTATTCAGCTGCGTCCGGGTAGACTGGAAGCCGACCCCAACATAGTTGGGAAAAGGCTAGGCAGATTGAAGGTGTAGAAAGACCAATAGCATAATGGGTTGACGACAGAACGAAGCTTGTTTGGCCTGGGGGCTCCAAAATGTAACCATACACAAATGCAGGCCAATATTTTATAACCGTTTATAAAATAGGACGTCATCGATGGGCCCACATGTCGCAAGAAAAGACGGGACCAGAGAGCAGAGCACCCAAACGTTTACTTAATAGTAAACCAGATGGCCGAAGAAGTCAAGGGCGAACCAAGCTCAGAGCGTTGGATGGCGTAAAATAAGATTTAAGAACTGTTGGAGGTTCTCAAATTTTGTTCAGCAAGCCGCTGCGAACGCTCGATACTCGACTCTCTGGCACGCGATTGTGACGCGTATTCTCTCCGACTTGCAAGGCGAGGTGTGACAAATTGGATAGAAAAAGCTGGAAATACGTTACATTGGAGAAATATACTTGGCCAGGCTAAGCTCCATCCGCGGTTGTAAAACCTTAGATGATGATGATGATGATGAATATTCGACAAATAGTGAGACGTCTTGAGAAATATCACTCTGAACTGCTAGGGTGCTGCCCTGGACAAGAGGAGAAGACTGGCGTAAAAGGAGTAAACTTATGCCTAAAGTAAGACGAAAACAGCTACTTATGCGTGATGATTGATTTGATCATACAAGAAATGGGACTGAGCCGGACATGTCTACCGCATGTCAGATAACAAATGGGCTAAGAGAACCAACGATTAGGTAAACGCACGACGACATGCGGCAAGCCGAGACGACAATGGCGGGACGAGCTCTCTGGAAGGCAATAGCAAAATACAGAATTGTCTGGAAAAGGAAGACGGAGACCTTTGCCCTGGCAGTTACAAGAAACTTCAGGACTTAAAAAAAAGACCTAGTGATAAGAAAGGTAGATAGATAGAATTCTCTTTATTGTGTTGTGTGTGTGAAAGATGTAATGAACTTGTGGTACCAATACAGTCCAGCCATTGCTTACACTTTCAACCTTCTGATTAAATTAATGACGTCAACTAAAAAGATTACCCCATGATTCTGTTTGCTGTTCTCACGAGACAAATATTTGGTGTACTTTGTGTACATAAGTACATAGTGTACGTGGGCAGCAGGGTTTGGTGTGTACTCGGATTTCGCTAACGCAAACTGACGCAATCTAGGGGATACTGCTTCATACTGTTACGTGTGAATTTATTTACTGTTGTCCATAGATAAAGATACGTACTAAAACAGTCAGAAGTCGACTAGGATTGTCACAAAACTATGGCATAGCAATATTAGGGCGAGGCCCCATTAGTGCGTTGCGCTGCGTTGCGTCGCGTCGTCGCAACGGAACAACGCATTGTATGCCACACCTGTGTTGCGATGACCCTGCGCCAACGCAACGCAAGAGGGTATCTACGCCGTCGCAGCTGCGTCTCAGTTCAGCCTTCGCAAAGGATAGATACAAACGCTGTCCGTCGTCGCAGCGGAGCTCCGACAACGCAGCGCATCACCCTCCCTCCCGCTTCGCCTCTTGTCCGTCGATCCGTTGAAACGTCGCGCGCGACGACGCAACGGCAACGGTCTAATGGGGCATGTCATAAAAAATATATGGAAAACGACGCAGCGACGACGCTGCGACGACGCAACGCAGCGCAACGCACTAATGGGGCCTCGCTCGTAGTTGTACTTATGACCTTCTTCTATAAGAACGTTTGACAATACTACACATTGGTAACTTTGGCAGCCCGTATAGCGCAGGCGATAATGTCATTGCGGTGTAAGTGGACTTCTAGACGTTGACTGTACCTATGGATTTATATGATGATCAGGAAATCATGGCAAGAACAACTACTGATTATTACATACCTACGTAACATCATGCCTTATTTCCCCGAACGAACCCTTCGCAGATGTGTAGTTCACCCATATTTCGCCAGTGTAACAGGGGGCGAGCCTATTGTCATCAACCGGCCAGTATAATCCAGACTCCGGACTACTACTGGGAAATTCCTGATGAATGAACCCAATAACGACGACAGATTACAAATGCAAGGATGCACGGGTATCTCACAACAACTTGTAACTTCTGCAAGAAACAAAATAATAAACAAATAAAATAGCTCCAAAAGTTGGCTAAAGTTCGAACCAATTACAGAAACTTCTTCGTATATTTCGATACCATTAATAACTACTGTAGCGTTTTGATAAATTAATTTTCTGCGTGCATACCCACATTACTCGCTGCCTGGCAAGCAAACTGGTTGCTTAGCTACCTTTCAGCTTAGCGTAACTTGCGAAACTTAAGACTCATTTACACAAGGAGACTTCTTGACGGTCGAAAAACGAGAATGTACGAGACCCGTGGTAAGTGTGTGGACTCACGAGGTGATTATTATCGCATTTAAAACCCAGAAATCGAATTCGAGATCAAAAATGTAAACAGAAATGTCATTGTCAAAGTGACAGTTCAGGAGTAGTCAACATTTCCCTAGTAAACCAATTTTTTTTAAAATTTCGTTTTTTGGAAGAAAGCTAAAGCAGCGTGTCAAAATTAAAAATATGATAGCCTAAGATAAGTCCTAATATTATAGGTAAGGTAAACGAAATGAAAATAAAAGATTTATATTGTTATGAACATCTTGCTCATGTTTATTTGAAATTAGGATTTATATAATATTATCATCATTTATTCATTTTGCGATTCGGACTCTGATGAGCTTAACACAACAAATAAAAACTCAGAGGGACAAATTCAATCACGACAAACGTCAGAAATCGAATGACATTATTACTCTGAATCACCAAAACAAAATGGCGTTTCGCTAGTTGAAGTTCACTCAATGGAGTCCAAATGTTTAAGACCACTGCCTTATTAATAATATAATATATATTAATAATATTAATAATATCCGGGGACATTTTCACACACGGTCATCTGGTCCCAAACTAAGCAGAGCTTGTACTATGGAAACCAGAATCAGAATCAGAATCAGAATCAGAATCAGAATTATTTATTTGTAAAACATAGGTGAAGAACATATATACATTAATCATACATGTCAAGGTCTTAAATAGATAAGTGTTGCACTATGCTTTGTCATTGTTGACATACAAATATTAAAGCCAGGTTCATCAAAGTTAACAAAATTTTCTATCAATTTTATACAAATACATTAAAATAATCAATTTAATAATGTCCACTACTAGAAAGAAAAACAAAAAACACACACAAGAAGATCATAACAAAAGAACATGCGAGAAATTATTTGTCCGTTACATTAATAATATGAATTAATAAAATTACAGAATTTAATCAAATAGTCGTCCAAAATTAAAATAGTCATCCAAGTCAACATTAATAATATAGATTTATAAAATTACATAATCTCATTTAATCAAATAGTATTATCATTAAAATAGTCATCCAAGGTATAATAACATTTCTCAACTAATAACTTGTGAAGACACTTTTTGAATTTCTTTAAGGGCATACATTTTATAGCATCAGGTATTTTATTAAAAATCTTTGGTGCAACACCAAAGAAGCTCTTTTTCATTAACGCAGTATTACATTTCAACGTACATAGTTGATTTTCATATTGACTCCGAATGGGGGTCTTCTTAACTGTTGAAAATTTTGTAAATAAATGTGGATTTGATTTTATAAATAATGCAGTTTCTAATATATATATAGCTGGTAACGTTAATATTTTTAATTTCTTGAAGTAGGGAACGCAACTATCTGTTGACTTTAAATTACACATGGATCTTACACACCTTCTTTGCATCCTAAATACCAGTTCCCTATTTGTTGATTGCCCCCAGAAAACTATAGATAACTGATATACTACAGATAACTAACTACAGATAACTGATATACTACATATACTTTTTTTTTTTGTAAATACATACTTATATAGATAATTACACCCAGACTCAGGACAAACAGACATGTTCATGCACACAAATGTTTGTCCTGCATGGGAATCGAACCCACGACCTGCGGCATGGCAGGTGGTATCTAAACCCACCACGCCATCTGGTCTGTCTATTGCCCGTAGCATAAAAATAATTTGCACGATTTTATTTCAAACAGCTATATTTTATTCTTGGATCGTACCTAGTTTACGTCACTTTAAAGCTAAAAACTGTGTGCAATATTATATTTTAAATGTTTAAGATACGCCTACAATTTTAGCACTATGTTATTGTACTTTTCGGCAAACTGCACAATTGAGGTTATTATTTAAAACTGGCAACACCTTTGATTATATTTTTGATCTCGAATTCAATTTCTGGTTTTTTTTAGTATGTTTAAATCAAGCAATAAACAAAATTTCTCAGACGATTTTGACATTATGAAACTCGTCTAGTGTTTTCTAGAGCAGTTTTTGTCTTTTACATGGAAGTTTAAAATTTTCTGAAGCGAGACTTTGATTGCCTTTCGACCTGCGAATATCGAACCTGTTTACATGAGTCAACTTCCTTATCTGCTTTTCGATAAACGACTATTCGTTGCGAGAATCTGTAGTATACTCATAGCGGTCATTGGCCCACCTACATTTTCTAGCATCCTTTATTTCAAAAACTGTAATGAACTCCGTTAACTTCCTGGATCTATCGTGATCTTCAACATGTCCATATAATGAAAAAGTTTATTGTTTGGGTTCCTACGGAGAGATATTAGGCAAAGGGCAATGACCGCTATTGCCACGTTAAAGCGATTCGAGTATAGTGTAAATGGGCCTTTTTTTTATATACGAGTAACTCGACACCTACTACGTTCATAAGTCAAAGCTACGATTTTAATAGAAAACCAATCATAGGCTATTGAGTAATATTAGTACGGCAATTTGCAATACACGATCCTTTAAAATGGATAACTGCAATGCTGCTTTGTGGCAGAAGTAGTTCTTGCTTGGAAAATTTTGTCACAAGAAAGCTAACCCTGATAGGTACTAGTAAAGTCGGCACAAGTGTGGCCCTCATTTAAGGCTTGACTGACATCTATCTGATCCATCCCAACTATGTTGGGGTCGGCTTCCAGTCTAACCGAGTGCAGCTGAATACTGGTATTTTACATGGAGCGACTGCCTATATGACCTTCACAAAACAGTTCCTGGAAGGCTAACTCCGATAGGTATTGTAGAGACTTCAACACCAGGGTTGAATACCCCTGGTGTTGATGATGGCATAAAACCTCCTTGGGTATAAACGTTTCTTTTGCTATTTAGGTGACTATAATAAAACTCACAAGGTGTTACATATCTTTAGTCTCACATAGAATAAATGCAAAAAAAGGCTAACTGACTGGCTACTAAAATTAAACTATAATCATACTGGAAACATCCTTATAAAAACTTAAACACACAATCACACACTCTCACACACCCACACATACCTCACATCTACTGACATTAACCTAGATATTAATCAAAATAAGTAAAACTTTCAAATGTCATAAGATACCTTACTACATTCTGTCAGCGCGCTGAGTACATAATTTATAAAATGAAAATGTAAAGGGTGGCATCCTGGTGTCCTGAAACACAGGCCACGAGCCTAGCTTAGGCACCAGTCTCCCACAATATATATTTACCTGAATTATGTATCATTGTCGAATCTGATTAAGTTATTATTAATTATTTTTAATATTCTATAAAAGATGTGATAAACAAAAAACCAATCGTACGTGATGCATCATACAGGTCCTTTTTTTGCGTGGAGAAATGCTCATGCATACTGCACTACCACGGGGAGATAGTGCAGTTATGTGAGACTCCAACCCACTAAAACTCCACGGTGTCCTCCTCTGCCGCTTGTTTCGGGAACACGGGTACGGTTTAGCACTCACCGCGAACCCGCCGCGGCTGTCCTTCACCAGACCCTCCTCTGGGGAGCACCCCCCATCACCGGCGCACAAGAACACATTGCGCGCCGTGACCAGCCCATGGACCAAACCAGCACATGGGCGCTAGACGACCCCCGTGTCTAGGCACCCTTGGTTCCCCTGCGACCGGTCAAATCAGTGGTCCGGCCGCCTACCACTTTTCGGCTGCAGAGGATAGGGAGATCGGCCAACGAAATACCGACACTCCTCCTCCCCTGCGGCCCCAACGCATCCGCCAGCAGACGGTGGCGATCCCGTCAAGGCCGCGGAAGGTAGGGAGAGCGGTGCACCGCAATACCGGCACTCCTCTCGGTTCCTCTTCGCTTCACCGTGGGTGACGAAGCTACGGCTACTGAACCCCCCCACCTCGACAATGCGGGAACCCCCCGGGGGACCATACAAGTTAATGATACCTACCTACATTGTGTAAAACCTATGGAGCCTACTGCCGATCCTTTAGAAGAAACTTACGTCTGCTTATGAATAATATGTCTATTGCACCAAAACGCGTATTGTATGTGTTATGAAACGCAACATACAAGCCGACGAAGTCAATAGTTAGTTTTACTATGAAATTAAACAACAAAGACATACTATAGGCCAAAAGCTTGTTCTTTGTCAGAAATGAAAGAAACGTGAGCATTTGGACCATAAAACCATAGAAAATAAACCTAAGCTGATCGGCTTACAAACTGATTAGTATAAATTATAATGATTTACATATTATTGTAAAGAGCTTTTCTAACATACCGTTTAAGCTTTAATACAGAGAGAAGTAGGTGAAGGAAGGGTGAAGAGAGGGCGTTTTGGGTGACTGTCTTATGTAATTTTGACTAGTTCAAATAAATGACATTTCATTTTGATTTTGGAGGAATTGTGTTAAGAAGGTATAAAAGGCGGACAGTTACGGTAACAAACTATTTTACAAAAAAGAAAAAATAAACAACCGACTTCCAGAAAAAAATAAACTCTACAAAGTGAAAAATTACTTTAATTTCAGAAGTCGGTGTTTTTGGTTATGTATCCTGTAAATTAAAGTTATTTTTCATTTTTAACCGACTTCAAAAAGGAGGAGGTTCTCAATTCGTCTGTATGTTTGTTTCGTGATTACTCGAAGACGGATGGACCGATTTGGAAAATTATTTTTTTGTTTGAAAGGGTATACTTCCGAGGTGGTCCCATATAAATTTTATTAACTTTGCTTGGGGAGTTTTTGAGTTAGCTTCAATAATGCGTATATTTCTCACTTATTTTATGTGGTTGATGTGATGATGTTTTAATAACTTCCTATCACTGTGATTTACATGGCTATATCTACAATTATTGTGCTCAATTATGTGTTCAAATTTGTGTGGGGTAGGTTCCACAACTAAAAAGTGAAAAATAAAAACTTTTTAGCAAAAAATAAAACCGACTTCCAAAACAAAACACTACAAAGTGAAAAATAACTTTAATTTCGGAAGTCGGTGGCAAAAAACGAAAATACAAAACCAAAGACACGACTGCCGAAATTAAAGTTATTTTTCACTTTGTAGAGTTTTGTTTTAGAAGTCGGTTTTATTTTTGCTAAAAAGTTTTGTCCTTGGTGTTGTATTATGCTGATCGAAAGCAGTTTATTACCACTTTTATATAGCTAAAGCATTTTAGCCCTGCTAAAAGATTCACCGGTGAAGCTGGACCTCCATCCATAGATAAATGTCACCGTCTCTCCACAATTCCATTCCAAAATTTAAAAACATTTCACGTTTCCCAACCAAAATGTTTGCTTATGATGGAACGGAACCCTCGGAGCGCGATTCCGATTCGCTCTTGACCGGTTTTTGTGTTTATTTTTTTACTTTGCGTCATGTTTGCCGCAAATAAACGTATTTTCTTTCTTTCTCTTTAGGGTTCCGTACTTCAAAAGGAAAAAACGGAACCCTTATAGGATCACTCGTGTGTCTGTCTTTCTGTCACAGCCGATTTGTTCCGAATCTAATGGGCCGATTAAGTTATTTTCTTTCTAAATTACAATTGCCAAAATGCAGTGACCTTAGTAACCAATGCTCGGTCCTTCTTTGTAGGAGAAGAAGTCTTTCTCCAGCTGTGGGACTATAAAAGTAGGTAGGTACAGGCAAGATGGCACATTAGAGGCGCTTTAAGCTTTATGGTGAGCGCGCAAGTGCTAGTCACCGCCTGAGGTATGTACGGGGGAGGTAGACAGACGTCAAGCTAACTCAGTCTCACCTCTCACATACCTCAGGCGGTGACTAGCACTTGCCCGCACACTATAAAAAGAGACAGCTACACAGCTACAAAACCGAACTTTTTCTAAGACTTAATGTGCCAAATACGAACGACGCCTGTGTTCCCCGAAGGGTTAGACAGAGATGCACTTATTTACCAACATTTCGCCAATTATGTTTAAGTCCCTTGTAAGGTTAGCCTATTGCCCTCAACCGGGAACAAGCTGCCACTGAGAATGAGTTACGAGTCTAAAATAATTCATTTTTATCGAACAACTGCATCCCGTCTTTGACCCAAATAACAAGTTACAGCGAAAAAACTGAATATTCTCACTGGCAGCTCTGTAAACACACATCTATTACACTGTGTGCAACTCATTCATAAACCTAAATAGGACAGCGGAAGTATAAACTAAATGGTTACTCACGGCTGCTAGATACGCGATAATGAAGCTAGATAATAAATGAGTTTGTTATGAAAAGACTTTCTTAAACACTTGCTGTGCCGGAGAGGGGCTCGTGGCTAAGTAATAACTCAATCAGGTTAAGCTACGCATGCCGCGGTTGGTCCGTGGATAGGTGTAGACCATCTTTACATACCGAGACCCCTTCGTGCCTCGGAAAGCACGTTAAAGCACTCGAGGATCTTTGACAGTTGTTACGAGGCATCAGAAGCCCGAAAGTCTGACAACCCGTCTTACCAAGGGGTATCGTATTACCCAGTAACTGTGGAGGTCAGACAGATAGTCGCTCGATGTAAAATACTGGTATTTAGCTGGATCCGGTTAGACTGGAAGCCGACCCCAACATAGTTGGGCAAAGGCTAGGAAGATGATACTATGCCGGAGTAAAAACCATTAATACCTAATGTATTATGAAAATGAAGTAAGTTTTGCGGCTTCCTCCCGCAAAACTGAAGTTACAGCTTACGGTTTCCTAGGAGAGTGGAACGGCCGCAGTGACGTCTGTCATGTAAATGATGGCAACAGGGTTCGACGCTACGGTGTCAAATAACGCTCTCTAGGAAACCACACCAACATTCATAAGTAAATAATGTTTCAGTGACGTCATTCCCGTAACTATCTTACCCCGTCCTCCAGAGTGTAACATTTGTCCCCCCTTGAGCGAAAACCTTGCATCCGGTTAGACTAAAAGCTGGCCCCAACATAGTTGGGAAAAAGCTAGGCAGATGCTTCTTGTAAAACTGAAATTCTATAGTTTTGAAGCTATAAACTAAAATCTGGAGAGAGAGTTTAGGAGGTACCTAAACATCCCCTAATGAGGTCCTGAGCTGGCTCCATATACTGGAGTTCTTTGTTTATATTATTTTTATATAACCTAATCTACTTAAATTACAATTAAAGTACCTACAATCACTATTTCGTGGCTTCACCAACAAACACAACGTTTCAACCCAAAAACCTAATTTTCTGGCGAAAAGTAAACCCAATGAAAATAGATTAAACAAAACACCAGCCTAAGTTGACCTCTCCCTTCCTACATTCCCATCTAGTCTACCTCAAATTACACGGGTCTTTTTAGTTATACATGTTAAACCAGTTAAGCCTGGTCTTCAATTACGTACATTTAGATTCATGTCACAGTTCAAGTTATACCAGTTTTTTTTGTAGATAAATCTACCGTCGGATAGTTTGTTTGTATTTTAAATATAGATTTGTGTAACACAGAATCGGGTCGACATTTCGCGGTTATTTTTTATTTGTTTTTAATTCTGTATTGGATGGAACTGGAAGTGGGTGAGATTAGCAAATTGTATGGATTTACTGCAGGTTATTTTTGAAGGTGAACATTTTTGGGGTATGTGGATTTTGGAGTGTCTTGGTCTGTTAGAGTGGAATAAATAGGTACCTACTTAAATATTTTCATCTGGTGATAGTGTGGAAATCTGTTATCATGGTATGCGGAGGAGTCATGAAACTGTCGTGAGGATAGTTTTGAGTATGAATGTGGATGGCTATAAGAGTAGGAGAAGACCAAAAAAACGATGAATTGACTGTGTGAAAGATGATATGGCTAGAAAGGGGGTAACAACCGAGACTACGGTGGAAGAAAAATCAAGTTGCGCCGACCTGACCCCAAATTAATTTGATGATGATGATTTTCGTCTGAAATGATAGTAAAGTATTCTCTTATTGGTCTAACAAGAAAGTTCAAATCTTGTGCCAAGCATAATGATTATTCTAAAATAGTGTGAATTTCATAGACGTTAATAATATTTATGTATTTAAAAGCATCAAATACTCTTTGATTAAAAACTCTTTCATAATTAGCTTCTTCAGTTAAAAAAGTACTTAATGTTAATATAAAAGTGGCTCTAGGTATGTCTGTAGGTATGTTTTCTCACTGTCATCTTATGATCTGCAAAAATCATAAAAGTCAACATCTCAAAATTTCAAAATCTTGTACAAACAAATCGTGTATTTTGTAACGGCATAAATCATACACATGTGCAAAAACATAGCATGAGTAGAGACAGAAGGATAACTCCATACTCCATAGAGAATCAAGAAAGCTCCATGCTGTCTGTGGTACAAGGTAAAGGAAATTATCTTGGACTGAATGAAAGTGTCTTTAGTTAATCAGTTAGAATAATTTCTTGAGGTGAATCATTTATAAAAAAAAGCTCAAGTCACGTCATTTAATGGGTGACACTCGCTTGGAGATCTTTCTTTCTCTAATTAGTTGTCATCGTAAAAGTTAACAAATATTCGTACAAACAGTTGGACAAATTAGCGATCGAGACAGCCTTGCAAAAAGTTTGGCATGGTTGGTTTGAAATGTATTTACTTTCTTCTAACCATTTTGTTTTGTAGACGGCCAGTCCCTGTCGTCTGTCATATGAAATTCTCGACAATCGTGACGTAGTGGTCGTTCAAAAATCATGCTCTGCAAAACTGTAGTGTAATGCTATCATAATGTTAAAGACATTAAGATTCGACATTAAGCCGAAGATTGGGTTGCAAACTTATAGAACCATTGAATGTCTTTTTTTTTTTTGTCTTCCCATACGTGAACCTTCGACTACAATTTGTATAAAGTGACACTTCTGCCACCATCTTTATAATGTGCCAAATCGTGTTCAGATGTTTCTCACAACTCTCAATGTATAACTTGCGTCACTCTGCCAACTTGGCTCTGATGTCATCTGTCACTCCGTCACTATTAATATGTGACTGTAGCAGTTAAAGGGTTATTGCTTTATGTATGTAAGTACTCTCAAGTCTTGGTCACGGAGCTTTAGTCCTTGGCAAAAAAAATGTGTTTTAATTGTGTTTTGCAGCAATCATTTGGATACCTCCCAAAAATGACGACCACGAAAATATTCGTCAATGCGCTAATACATCTGTACATACAATATTATAGATTTTGAAGTTGCTTTTAGTGTATTTCTGTGTGGCTGCATTGTTCTTCTAAACTACGCAACGGATTTTGATGCGTTTTCCAACATTATTTCGAGAATTTATTCTGGGAGGTTTAAGAGACGACGGAGTTATAGAGAGGGAGCGCAGGGCGTTGTCTGTGAGGAGCAATATGCTTGCCCGCAGGTTCGCTCGTTTTACTACAGATAGTTTTACACGAGCGGCTTGTGGGGTGTCATATACGCGCCGAGGCTACAATGCCCAGCGTGTCCAATTTATTCATGCATTCAGGATACTGTTGGGACTGCGATGGCGCTGTAGCGCGTCGGGAATGTTCGCGGAGGCTCGCACAGATAGTTGTCACGCTATCATGCGAAAGAAAGCGGCCTCCTTACTGCAGCGCCTGCATGGTAGTGACAACAGCATTTTGAAAATAACCACTGCAAGATCGGACTGCCCCTTCCAGAGTAACTGCCATAGGTGGGGACAGTCTTAGGTCTGATATAACAATTAATTAAGAAATTATGATGACAACTATCAATACTAACCTATTTACTCAAGTAATATTGTTACTAAAACCCAAAATACTAAACTATGGACTTTAGTCTGACAAAAAAGTTTAATTTAATTTTTTTTTTTTATGTATACAGAATGGCTGGGACATCGACGAACAAACTGTAGCCATGAATTTAGCACATGTTTCTAGAATCCCTGGCGTTGAAATTGTCCGTAAGTTATCAAAAAAAAAACACTGCTTTTTCATACATATATATATTACATATATTATTTTATATATTTTTCATATATATATATACATATATATCGCACATCTGGAGCAACATTGACACAACTGAAAAAAAATTAAAGCTGACTAAGGGCCGATTTTCAATCGCCTGATAACTTTTATCTGTAGAACAAAAATGACGGTTTGACATATTATTTTCTATGCAAAAGCTGTCACGTATTTATTCCTCCGATAAAACTTATTTGACGATTGAAAAATCAGCCTTTAAATATATATACTTTTACTATGGGAACAAACATGAAAATCGCAAAAAAAATCTGCTGTTCCCTACATTTTGACGAGTTTTGCGGCGAACATAAATAATATGTATGGGACAGCTGATTTTTTTTTCGCGATTTCAGGTTTGATTCCATAGTAAAAGTTGTTCAAAATGATGGTCTCATCAATACCCTAGAGTTATGGGATATCAAAAGGAACACATTGTATAATAGGCAATAGGTACCTACTTTGTGTCAGTTTGTACGTACACGTATCTTCACGAGTAAAGCTCCCCTCTTTTTTTCTCCAAAACCCTCCACCTGATGCCTTGATTAACCAGACATTTCCTGATGTTTTATTTGTTTCGTCGATCCACCTCTCTCTAGGTGTAGACCTATCTCGTTCCTGTATCCTCAAGCTCCATATTTGCGTCAAAAGTATGTTTATTCGCAAGCAATACCGCAGATTACACTAGTCAACAATGTCAATATGATTAAGGACACAAGTGACCTCACACGTCGAATAGCAACTTAGTGCTTCGTAATCGAGTAAACATTTGTGAAAAACAAACATCAAATTGTGTCATGGCGAATTGAGAAAAACACATAATGTGATAATGACACTTTGAGATTTACGAAGATTAGAATGATGTAATCAGCAAAGGTTTCTGTGTGTTTTATGGTGTTAGGGTTCCGTACCTCAAAAGGAAAAAACGGAACCCTTATAGGATCACTCATGTGTCTGTCTGTCTGTCTGTCCGTCTGTCACAGCCAATTTGCTCCGAATCTAATGGACCGATTAAGTTTAAATTTGGTACACGTATGTATTTTTGTGACCCAAACACGGCCGTGTAATGTAAATTAATGAATTTTGAATATGGGGGTCAATTTAGAGGGCAAATAAGAAAATTTAAAAAAAAATGCAAACTGTATCGTGCGATATATCAAATGAAAGGGCTTACTGTGAGGGTCTGAAATATATATACATTTTTTATAATTTTAAAATAATTAAGTTATTTAAGAAAATAGACGAAAATTGACCATTCTCTCCCTTTATTTCCGAAACTACTGACCTTAAAATTCTATAGCTATACGGAGATAACAAGAAAACCTATAAGAAGTCTATGGTCTTAAATCTCTCAATATTGTGCGTACAAACTTACATTTGTCCATAGTTAAACGAAAAGGATGCAACCCACATTAGGTGTAATGTGGGTGTATCCTTTTCGTTTAATTATGGACATTTGTAATTGGAATGTATGGGAGAACACGTTTTTAAACTACAATGTTAAGTTTTTCTTGGGATAAATTCATCCCAACTACGAAAACCTTTATTGTGCGTGGTCCGACACGCACTTGACCGGTTTTTTTTTCTATTAAAAAGGGCCTATTAGATAATGAGTAGGAGTTAAATGAGTTAACATCTATGTAAGGGAGGATGCCTATCTAGGATGTACAAAAAGCCAGATTTTTCAGAAAAATGCCTGTCTATTGTAAAATTACCGTAATTCTTAAATTTAATAATATTCAACAGATAATTTTAAAGACTGACATTTATTCAAGATGCAAAATGCGAACAATTTACGACCACTAAACTAATTTAGAATAAACGAACTTACGATACTGAGTGATATATTTTTCCGAAGACATAAAATCTTCACACGAAATATTTTAAAAATCTTCTTGGATTACTAATAGCGCTTTGACCGACTCTATTGTCAGGTGATTCCTTTCTTTACTTCACTGTGCATTTATTAAGGTAAACATTCGCTCCACATTGGCATTATACGCGAATAAATAAAAAACAAACTGACAAATTATAATAAATTCTGTGATGTTTTCACGTCCACAGTTTTCAAAAAATTGCTTACACGCAGTTGTGTAGCGGGCGCGTGGCGCGATTTTTATAATCAGTTTCATCTAGGCCATAGGTTCCCAAACTTTAATGGACTACCGCCCCCTTTACATAATAGTTAATTATACCAATTTTATATGTCTGTCTATTATCTATTAATAATCACAAATTAAAAATTAATTCTCTCTGTCTCTCTCTCTGTAATCGTGCCACACGAAAAAATCTAGCGCCCACAGGGTGGCGTTATCGCCCACTTTGGGAAAGGCTGATCTAGGCGGGCGGTTGTAGCGTGATACCACGAAATTCATAAACGCCTGTCTCCGCTTAGCGCCGGCCGCATGTTTGCCTGTCTTAACCATAAAATGGCTGTCAAATGCGGCAAATGCAGAGGTTTGAGTTGGAGTTGAATTTAGAGGACACTCAATCACCAGTGTTACTAGCAAACTTGAAGATAATGGCCATTTTCGTCTTTGCTATAACATTCAGGGAGAAATTATTTATTTAGGTACATTTTTAAATCGTCTGCAAAAAAGTCACGTGTGAGCTGACTATTTCTCTAGGTATTGACTATCTCTGCGTAGAAAAGACGAAACAAACTCAGAGATCGAGGTTCCATTGATTGTCTATACATATTATATTGTCCAACAATAAATAATGCAAATTATTTAACTTTTAAAGTCACTGATGCCATAATCAACTCATGCGCTTCCATATAAATTACAGATCAACCCTCTATTTGCCGCCCCATTGGTTTTGACGGTCCAGGTGCAAAAATACATAAATAACTCACTGTTAGCAGTTTAGGGTTACGTGGCAATATTCATTCATTTTCGCACGTTGGTAATGTTGCCAATTATGAACGTATTCAGGGGGTTGTTTTTTGTGACAGATGAATCAACAAACGTGTGTGGTTTTATAAGTAAAAATGATGAATCAGTTTTTTTTTTTAACGTATGTTTGTTCAATGTGGAATAACGTTGATATTTAAACCTTCAAGGGAATACGATTTGAATTTATGATTAGCTAGTAGCGCCCCATGGTTTCACCTGCGTAGGTCTCGAACCCGTAGGAATATGGGGATAAAAAGTATCCTATGTGTTAATCCAGGTTATAAACTATCTGTGTGCTAAATTTCATCGAATTCCGCTCAGTAGTTTTTGCGTGAAAGAGTAACAAACATTCACCCATCCTCACAAACTTTCACATTTATAATATTATTAGTAGGAAGTAGGATTCGTTAATAATAAATAAATAGTTAAGTAAATAAGGTTAGGTAATTTTATGTTTGTATGTGTGCAAATTTGGATGAGGAAAATGTCGTGAGGAAAGTTTTGAGTATGAATGTCGATGGATGTGAGTAGGGGAAGACCAAAGAAACGATGGATGGACTATGTGAAAGGTGATATGCCTAGAAAGGCGGTGACTACCGAGATGTCGACTAATTGAGAATTTTTTTTTTTTTTTTTTTTTTTTTTATGGAAGAAAAGAATGTTGCGCCGACCTCAAATAAATTAGGATAAGGGCAGGAGAATGACGATGTGTGCGGACTTAAGTTGGAAAATTGACAGACCTTTTTATTTAGGATTTCATTACAGCCAAGCTAAAAGTACAGAAAAAAATTGATTTAACAATGGTAGTCACATATTTAATAAGGTTAGGTATTGTAAGTTAAATCCCAATATCATTATCAAAACTAAATTAAGATTTCGACCTAGGCAGACAGATAGATTGACTTTCAAGAAACCGGAGAGCATACTTTCACGAGGATGGATATAGGTATTCCAGTCTTGTGGCTACTGTGGGGCTAAGTTGCTAACTGAAAACAGCCGCACGGGTCGATCGACCAGGTTAAGATACGGTTGCCGTGGATGGATGACCATCTTTATATACCCAGACCACTCTGTGCTCCGGAAAGCACGTTAAGCCGTTGGTCCCGGCTGTCATTCGTGGATCTTTGACAATCGATACAGGTCGTCTGAAGCCCGAAAGTCTGACAACCAGTCGTACCAAGGGGTATCGTATTACCCAGCAACTAGATTGTGGACGTGACATAGGCAGTCTCTCCATGTAAAAATACTGGTATTCAGCTGCATCCGATATGACCCCAAAATAGTTTGGAAAAGGCTAGGCCGATGATGTCAGTCCAATACATTGTTGACTCTGCAACATTATCGCTGATAGATTTTCACTATGTTTAGGTCCTTTGGAGACAATAAGTAGGAAGGTTTAGTATTTAATTGTGTCGTGACCTACCTATTAATTCTAGGTACTTACAAGATGGCCATATTCAGCAGAGTACCGGTAGTTGTTTTGCGAACAGTAGACCTCGCGAGCGCAAACTTTTTGCAATAATCAATATACCAGTAAAACTATTTAAAGCGGGATATTTATCATACATTTTTTTAATCAGATCTTCAACAGATTTTTATCTTTACTTTTTTAGCTTTCAAATAAAAACGAACCATCTAAATCGAATCTCATAAGATGGAGATATCCAGTACCCCTTAGTTTAGTGTCCCTTTTTGCCCTTTTTTGGAGGAATTAGCCGTCCAATAAAAATCCCCGACGACAAAAAAAAATTGTAAAGTCGTAAAACCTATGTATGCCAAGTTTCGTCCAGATCGGTAGTAAAATACGACCTGTAGAGAAGTAGCAACAAACTGACAGACGAAAGCAAATCTTCCCAGACTTGAAGCAGAGACGCTTTCGCTCGCTCGGATAACAACAGATATAAAGTTGATTGATAGTTTATTAACTCATCTAATACCACACACATTGATACTTCACATATTAATTTTATAACATCACTCAATGAATGATGTATCAATAATGACAAGTTGTAAAATCGCCCACAAACACCATCAAATAAAGATGGATAACTTGTAACTTGTGCGGTAAGGAGGTGATAAAATATATTATTATTTATTATTTTCTTTTTATTACTACAACATCGCTGGTATTAAAATAATATTATTTAAAAGTATCTTTATTGCTGTAATAACGATACTTTTAAATGAAAAAAAGCTCGATATTTAACTATATCATCATAGAGCTCTGCTGCCCCATTTTAAAACCCAGTAAGGACTTAAAACGAAATATTACCGGAGAGCGTAAAAACGTAAACTGGTCACGGGGCAGTGAATGGGCTTACTAGGTTTCGATGCTTCAATATATGTGCTTATTTGAGAGTTTTTAACGCTGTGTTTTTGTATTTGCTAGAGACTTACTAGGTTAGCAAGATTAAGCAATAAAACGATTTTTGTAAAGTGTCCCTTACTAGGTTTTGAAATGGGGCAGCCGAGCTATCCAAGATTATTTTGTCCTTCTTTTTTCAGTCTGTGGAAAACCTAGTTTTTGATGTCCACTAGGATTAGAGTTTGATGTCCAGGCTAAGCAAAGTGAAATTAAAGTTTAATAATTACCAACTTTAAGACGCAGACATACGCCAATGGCCTTGAGTATTAGATTGTGTGTTCTATGCTGAGCTCACACAACGCTTACGTCCAGCCAGTAATAGCGCTGTCCCAAATTAGACGCATTATTAATTTATTATACGTAAAACAAACGATATTTCAATAAAACACGTATACTAAAGGATAAATAATTAAATTGTCTTTAAAATCGTGCAGGTTTTATAAAAATACGCTTGATAGTTTTTGCGTGATTCTCAGTTTTTTATTCGCGTTAAGACATAACTTTACAAATTAATTATAATATAATCTAAAATATTCACTGAATAAGGTATTAAGAAAATGCTATAATTAACATATATTTTTTCTAAATCATTGACACTACTCGTTTAGACATGATCTTCAGTTTAAAATCTTAACAAGTCGGTTATCGTCGCCTTAAGGCGTAGACATGGCACTTAGATATTGTTAAAAAAGAAACCTAAATTATGTAAAATTTGTCCCAAAAACGAAAAGACAGACACTTCGAAATCAGTCCCTTAATAAGTAGGTAATTTAAAAGATTTAATAAAAAATGTAAAAACACAAAGCTAAATACATAAACCCTTTTATCTCCATCAGTCGTCTCACCATCTCTCTCAACTCACAGGTTGACAAAAACCATAGACAATCAAGAAATACAAGCCGAATCTATTTCCATAGACAACCGATGTCCGCGTTGGCCCAAAGCCAACATTCTATCTAGTCTACGGCCGGAAAGCATTGCATTCTATAAATACCATAGACTTTGATGTGTTTCGATCTCGTTGTCTGTGATTGGAAATCTGATTCCTGAGGATGTGGCTTTAATTTCCAGTTCCATGTGTTTTTTTTTTATATATATAGAAAAATAAATCGCAAATTTCTAAAAGTACCTACTGTCCTATGTATCTCTATCTCTGTCAATGTAATTATTATTTTTTGCTATATTTTATCGATAAAAAGAATATTAAACTGTACAGTCTTAGCTATGTGTTGTACGCCGGGATAAAGCTGAGTGCTATTTATTGAAACGTTGCCAAATCATCGCGTCTTTTGCATATTCTAAAATGAATGCATCTAATATATTTTCATGAAAGGAAAGGAAAGAGAGATCTCTTTTCGTACAGTACTATATTAATATTAACTTCTCAAAAACATGCTAAACTATACCCACACGACGAACTAAAAATCTTTAAAATGGTGAAGCGTCAGCATAGGCCGCTAAATTAAAATTTTCAAATTTTTTTTTTTGTAATTTGCAAGTCAGTATTAGATTGTATATTTTATATTTTATTTATTCGGGATAACAAATAATTACACATTAAGAAATACAAAAAAAAAAACAGATAGGACACATAAATTATACGTATACAAATGTGAAATCAACCACGTTCTCCACAGATACACAATGAGACAATTTGGTAAATTTTGTGACTAGAGTTGTAAACAATAAAAAAGAGGAATATTAATAGTAAAGTATCAACAATAAAGCTGTCAATAGTGTAGTATGTTCATTAAAGTATGATTCACGACCGTCACTATTATGAATTTACATAACTATAACCATTAGAATAAAATTAGTAATACAACTCCTCAAGTTAGTATAATCCTCAAATATCAAGATTTCATGAAATAGTCATTCAATAGGATTACCTGAATTCCTCGCCTTAAAGACTTGTGTTGATAACTTCGGTCGCGGATCATATTTTGATCAACATATAACCTAATACTGACTTTCAAATTGCAAAAACATAAGAAATTTTGAATTAGGTAACTATAATCATTATGTCCGCAGTCCGACTTTACTGGGCAAAGGCCTCTCTTTCCTTGTGCCAATCCCCACGTTCCTGCCTCATCCAGGTTTTGCCTGCGATGGCAACAATGTCGTCCGCCCATCTCGCTGCCGGACGACCGACTCCTCGTCTGCTAGTCCTTGGACGCAGTCACAGCCTTACTGGTGGAGCAGTCATCACTGCGCCTTGCCAGTTAATTATATCTACGTAAAACACATCTACTTTCAGGGGTGTTCTTTGTTCTAAAGATAGTTCCATGTCCAGAATTATACTAACAACATTTGTATTGATGAATTCATGGTTTTGTTTACCATCAGTATTTTGTCTATGAAATCTCCCAGTCAGTAAAAGTTTACATCAATTGAACAACTCAATTTTCAGTTTACGATACATCGAATCCGTCAGAAAAAGCCCGAAAGTCTGACAACCAGTTATATCTAGGGGTATCGCGTTAATCAGTAAATGGCTTGTGGAGGTCGGGTTCCATGTAAAATACTGGTATTCAGCTGCATCTGATTATACTAGATACCGGCCCCATAGTTGAGAAAAAACTAGGCAGATGATTATACCTACATTGAATCCATCACACAGACAAAGAGGCCGTGAAAAATTAATTGTAGGTATTCAATAATATGTAATTAAATTCTGCGAAACTATTGCACTGACCTGAAACTGTTACAGTTTTTCATAAAGTATGTCATTTATTTCGGGAGGTGAACGTATGTGTTAAAATTAAATGTTGTGTGAATCCATTGCTGTGTACGCTACGGCATTTCTGTAGCGTATGAAGCTGTATGAAGTTTCTAAAATTATTTGTGAATGAAAAACTTCCCGTCAGTAAATATTGTAAAAAGATAAATTATTTATTGTAAAAAGTTCGAAGGGGCCTGTGGCTAAGTAATAACAGCCGCACGGGTCGATCGATCAGGTTAAGCTACGCTTGCCAAGGATGGTCTGTGGATGGGTGACCATCTTTACATGCCAAGACCCCTCCGTGCCTCGGAAAGCACGTTAAGCCGTTGGTCCCGGTGGATTTTTGAGAGTCGTTACGGGTCGTCAGAAGCCCAAAAGTCTGACAACCAGTCTTACCAAGGGGGTGGAGGCCAGACAGGCAGTTACTCCATGTAAAATACTGGTATTCAGCTGCATCCGGTTAGACTGGAAGCCGACCCCAACATAGTTGGGAAGTTCGAAGTCTTTACAGAATTATTTGATGTCCGACAGATTTCTTGGTACATTCAGTAGACCTCTGCCGAACAGTTCGAGGAAACATGCCTCATGTGTCGTTATGTGTTGTGAAAAACGACTGAATAAGTATTTGGTTAGTGTCAAGTAATGGTAACTTCCCGCTGGAGAAGCACAGAACCGGTCGAAGTGGCGCTGCTCGGGGAAGACCTATGTCCAGCAGTTATATTATATTATATATTACTTGGGACATTATTGACACACGGTCATCTGATCCCCAACTAAGCAGAGCTTGTACTATGGAAACCAGATAACAGAAATACTACATATACTACTTTTTTTTTGTAAATACATACTTATATAGATAATTACACCCAGACTCAGAACAAACAGACATGTTTATGCACACAAATGTTTGTCCTGGATGGGAATCGAACCCACGACCTGCGGCATGATACTCGTAGGTGGTATCTTAACCAACCACGCCAACTGGCCTGTCTTGCAGTGGACGTCTTTCGCAAGAAATGTTGATGAAGTAACGGTAGGTAGTGTTGAATAATTGCAAAATAGAAACGCGGGATCCTGAGAGACGGCAAAATCATAAGGGTTTCGTTTTTGCCATTCGGCTACGGAACCCAAAAAATGGAGGAAGCCTCTAGCCTTTAGCCTGGGAGAAGGCCAGCAGAGGCTAACACAAAAATAGGTACAGAGGAAACAAACCCGCACATCGCATCATACTGTGTAAACGAAAAACAAACGTAAAAAAGAAATGAGATTTACAATTTCACACATGTGTAGGTACCCACATCTCACACATTTTTACGATTTTCATCATGAGTCAGGTATTACTCATCACTACGCTTATAAAATAAATGTTTGTTCGTTTGTTTTAGGGTTGCTACCAACAGAAAGAGCTTTTATATTGCATTTCACACGTGTCGATATGAGATTTTAGAAAGCTCAGCCATGACGTAAAGATTTACCACAACACGATTGGTTGGTCTACTTGCCTACATTATCCTTCTAAACCTAAAAATTTATTATCGCTGAAGAATGATTCTAAAGTACTGTTTAAATTCCGACGATATGCTAAAGCAAGGGAAAAATTTAAAAAAATGTGTCCACAAATGAAAATAATTACGTTTTCCTGACTATAATTTTATTTTTTATTTTATTTAAGATGGGTTTGCTCTTGACTCTAGTCTAGGTCGGAGGCGACAGAGTCAGAGTCGACGATGGAGTGAGCTTACCCAGAAGAAGCCTGGTGACTCTCACTTTGAAGAGATTAGGGTTGTATGCGCTCGGAAACACAGACGCAGGTAGTGAGTTCCACTGTTTTGCTGTGCGCATTATAAAAGACATTAGTGCGAATTGGTGGAATAGCAACTAGGTAGGGATGGTAACTGGCAGTGCGCCTAGATGTCCGATGGTAGAAGGGGGCCGGCGGAATGAGGTCGTGGAGTTCTTGAGCACACTCACCGAACTACAATCTATAGAAGACCGACAAGCAGGCAACCTTGCGGCAATGAGCCAAGCTATGAAGCTTGGCATCCACCAGTTAAAATCAAAAGCCATCTAGGCAGTTGTCCCACCGCCCGAGGAAGCGACTATCGGCTATGTTCTCGCTGAAGAAACGTACAATAGATACACATTTCCATGTAAACAAAAGAGATGCATAGGTATATTAATAGTTGATCGCTGATTGTTCATTCTGCCGGCAAGGACTCACTTCACTGGTTTGTCGCTGAGCGATAAGAGCTATAAAAGATAACACTCGCTCAGCGATACTCGCTCACCGATGCTCGCTTGGCAGTCAGAGCTCACGCCGAGAAACCAACCAGCAGTCGAGCGAGTGGTGCAAGTAATCGCCCGTCGCACTCAGACACTCGCTGACAACCCAGCGATAAAACTACCGGAACTACACACTCGCTGCTCGCCGGCGGTGAGACAACTGCCTTATTCAAACTAGGCTGAGAATCAGCACTTTTCGTACTTCAAAATTACATAAAACAGTCCCCCAAAACGCCCGCTCTTCACCACTTCCTAGTGCTTTAGCTGGGAAGAAGAAGTGGCGCAACAAAGTCTCCAGCAAAAAATAATTGGCAACCCTAGTTACTATGCCAAAATCTAAGTCACTACTGTTTGTTTAAAAACAGCTGAGATTATTAGTTTATTTAAGAATTAAAAATATCCTATCAGGTGTGAATCACTATGCTTCATGTCACTAGGCGACGACTGTTTTTCTAGATGTACAATTTAATGGGATGGAGCTCCGACTGATCGAGGATGGAAGGAAAAGCTTTTATTTATATCGAGATGACTGATTGATGAAACTATAGTTAACTTTTTTTTATTTATTTGTGATGGGTTTGCTCTTTACTCTAGTCTAACTTCTCCTAAAGAAACCCGGCAGTCTCTTTAAAGAGACCATGATTTTTGCGTTAAATGGCTAACTTGGGCGTTCCGATTCTGAGAAACTGAAAGACTTCGACAACTTTGACTTTCGCATTTTTTTCTTATCTAATTATATAAAGCCAAAATTCCGAAGCAAGTTTTACGTAAAATGCGCGACAGCATTTTTTCCGAGGATTGAAATACAAATGAAAAAAGAAAGTGTAATAATACTTTTAAATAGTGGTTTAGTGCATAACGGCCTCAGAATTTTGAAATATCTATGGAATATAATATAAAAATATCCTGTTAATTCCCGAAATTTACAGTTAATTCTGAGAAAAAATTACGTTTTCACTTCAAAAATTAAGCTACTAAAACTTTAACGCCCATTTCACACCTCTAAACAGTCCATAGATGATAAAATTCACGCTTGAAGCACATAAACAGGCCATATGTTGCGGCACGTGGCGTAATGGGATCCGCCCACCGTGACTGCATAGATAACACCATTGATTACACATTAGACTAAAGAGGCATGTGTGTGGATGGGTACTGAATGGTAAGGGGATTTCAATTTGTAGAAAGGATTAGGTACAGACGCCAGCACATCAAGCAACTACAATCTGTCAAATTTCTTTAATAAATTTTCAACTTTATCGCTAAAGCATTAGGTTCAAGCTTAATTGGGAAAATTTGACAGTTTCGGGTAGCTTGACCTGCTGGCGTCTGTACCTTGTTATTGTGCAATAATGTCGGTTCGATGTTTGGTTATGGGAAAATTATTTACAATCATTTAGAATTTAACAGTTTTAAAAATAAGGTATAGAGGTATGATGAACAGGGTGTAAAGTTCACTCATCCTCCATAGAAAAGGGAGGAACCTCCGACCAGAAGGGTGTTGTGTCTGGTGGGCTACTGCCCGATGCAAGACGTTGATTTTGTTTTTGTAGAATGGCATCTCGCAGGTCAACCTAGGAGGTTATCGCCTGCTTAACCGGACTTTCCTGTGGGTGCTTCAGTAAATTAAGGCCTCCAGCTAGCGCAACTAAGCGAATACATGCTAAGGGCACCTCCTGTGGGGTACAGACCTCGGCTTAGGGCGTCACTGGAGGAGGACAGCTAGGGTCAGGCTGGATCGGGTTATTATTATTATTATGGGACGAATTTATAGCTACAGGTTCAGCGGCGCGGGCTCGCTCGAGCAAACATCGAGGCGGACCCGACGATGTCGGGACGTTGTATATATGCAAGTTGCGCGGTAAACTCTGCTTGCGCGATGCAGGATTTTGCGTGACGTCAGTGTGATGCATAGTTCGTATGTGGCGATGTAGATGCCGCAACGAAGGCAAAATGCTTTTCTTATGTTATTTGATGTCAAAAAAGCCCATGGTTACCGTCGTCTACGGGCATCTGCAATACCAGTGACATTGCAGATGCGTTGCCATCCCAAAGACAGAGCTGAAACGCCTCATGCGTCTGTACACTACACAGATTCCATGCCCTTCAAACGAAATTTAGCAACGCTGCCTGGTATAGAGTTACGCTGCAGGTTAAACTGCGCTTGCCGGGGTTGGTCCGTGGATGAGAGACATACATACCGAGACTCCTCCGTGCCTCGGAAAACACATTAAGCCGTTGTTCCCGGCTGTCATTCGTGAATCTTTAACAGTCGTTACAGGTCGTCAGAAGCCCGAACGTCTGACAACCAGTCTTACCAAAGAGTATTACCCAGTGACTGGGTTGTGGAGGTCAGATAGGCAGTCGCTCCATGTAAAATACTGGTATTCGATCCCAACATAATTGGGAAAAGACTAGGTAGATTGATTGCTTGGTATACCTTAATCAGCCAATAATGCTCTCACTGCTGGGACACAGGCCTCCTCTCGATGAGAGGGAGTAGGACGTAATCCACCACGCAAGCCTTGGTATATATATATTACAAATATTCCTCGGACGAATAATTTCCTTCATAATAAGCTCTAATACGGACTCTCAAAGGCCAAAAATTACTTGACCCTGAAGAGAGAGAGTTAGAGGGGAAGAAAACTACTATTATGAACTGATCTCCAGGATGTAAGTTTTATGTAAAGTTAATGTAAATCTGATGAGTAACACATTTCTTCCAAAATCAGTCCCAATCCCACTGCTGGGACACCGGCCTCCTCTCTGTGAGAGGGTGTAGACCGTAATCCACGCGGGCCCAGTGCGGGATAATAGATGTCATAATTATGTCTTCGAAATTTTGGTTCTAGTAAGACATGCTAGTTTCCTCAAGATGTTTTCCTTCACGCACCGTTTTGAGAGCAGTGCTGATGAAATAAATTACACAAAGTAAAGCGCCTGCCTGGGTTTGAACCCACGACCTACCACTCGTAAGGCAGGGACGTTACCACTGGGCCACCACTCCTCCCTTATCCTTATCACACATTATCTTTCTAGATTTTGATAAAAATAACACCTACCTTATGGCAGTCATAATAATGGATGCATCATAACCTTTATGTTTTAGAGAACTGGGAAGTCTAACACACTCACATTTCCTTCTCAATAAAGACCACATTTTACTTTCTCAATTCTCAGATTCTCAGAGGAGGTTCTCAATTCGTCTTTATGTTTTTTTTTTTTTGTATGTTTGTTACGCGATTACTCAAAGACGGATGCGGATGGACCGATTTGGAAGTTTCTTTTTTTGTTTGAAAGGGTATACTTCCGAGGTGGTCCCATATAAATTTTATTAACTTTGCTTTGGTAGTTTTTGAGCTTCAATAATGCGTATATTTCCCACTTATTTTATGTGGATGATGTGATGATGTTTTATTAATTTCCTATCACTGTTATTTACATGGCTATATTTATTGTGGTCAATTATGTATTCGAATTTGTGTGGGGTAGGTTCCACAACTAAAAAATGAAAAATAAAAACTTTTTAGCAAAAAATAAAACCGACTTCCAAAACAAAACACTGCAAAGTGAAAAATAACTTTAATTTCGGAAGTCGGTGGCAAAAAACGAAAATACAAAACCAAAGACACCGACTGCCGAAATTAAAGTTATTTTTCACTTTGCAGTGTTTTGTTTTGGAAGTCGGTTTTATTTTTTGCTAAATGGTTTTTATCTTACCTATATCTTCCCACTGACCCATTCATCCTTTATGGTACAACCACCATCTGACCATCCCGTATGAAGGAATACAGAAAGTATAATAACCAACCACAGATCTAAGTTGTGCAGCAATTAGAAAAACTACCACTTACTGCATAGCACGGAGAAACCGCTTTCATTGACCAATTAATATAAAAATACCCACTTTTCCTTTTAGGAGCAAAAGCAATAAATACTAATTTATTTTATTTTTATATGGGTCGCTGTGACAAGGTAAGTAGTGATGTGACAATGAAGGAATATACGCATATTATCGATATTGTTTCAATGTTTTTCATTTTTATGGATAATGCCATTTGACATAATATGTAATATGAGTAAGTATTCACTATAGTCAATAATTTTTAGATGAAGTGTGGTCTGTAATTCAAGGATTGCAGCCATATAACATTGACTCACTATGAAATGTATGTACAATGCCTTTTCCCAAGTATGTTGGGGTCGGCTTCCGGTCTAACGGGATGCAGCTGAACACCAGTGTTTTAATGGAGCGACTGCCTATCTGACCTCCACAACCCAGTTACTTGGTAATACAATACCCCTTGTTAAGACTGGCTGTCAGACTTTCGGGCTTCTGACGACCCGTAACAACTGTCAAAAATCCACGAATGACAGCCGGGACCAATGGCTTACCGTGCTTTCCGAGGCACGGAGGAGTCTTGGTATGTAAAGATGGCCATGCAACCACAGACCAACTGCGGCAAGCGTAGCTTAGCCTGATCGATTAACCCGTACGGCTGTTATTACTTAACCAGAAATGTTAAAAATTATATAACTTATTATCCCGTATGTATTAAAGAGTAAGGCAAAAGAGTACCTATAGTACACCCACATTTCGCCAGGTATGTTGTAAGTCCCATGTAATAGGGGGCGAGCCTATTGCCTTCAACCGGGCACAAATCCAGACTCCCGGCTGCTACTGAGAAATTCCAGATAGAAAAACCCAAAAACTCTGCCGAACCCTGGAATCATACCCAAGACTTTCATGCTCAGCAGTAGCGTTTGCGAGCACTAGATCAACGAGGCAGTCATTGTTAAAAAAATATAGGAAATAAATATCTGGTTATTTCAAAACAGCCTCAAAAAATAATATTAAACCAGGCAAACATGAAAGTAGGTACCATTTTAGGAGAGAACCTTAGTCCATAAAACTGATTAGACATTATAGTTATTTTAGACAATCTAGGTAATCCATTTGCGATATTACCTGCCAATTTAGTAACAAGTAATCTATATAATTTGAAGAAAAATAAGCGTAGGCTTCACAAAGAATAGCAAAATGGCGTTCGAGTCGCGGTGGTATATAATTTAACGATATTAGCGAAACATTTAATCTATTTTATTGCCCTTTTTACTTTAATCATATAGTTTATCAAGTTTCATTCCTTCCTGTAAATTGGTTTTTCTTGGTGAATGGAATATTTAAACCAATATTTTTAAGATATAAAACATCCTATGAAACTCGGCAATAGCTACAGTTTTCTATCAGTGAAAGAATTTATGTAATTGGACTTCTAGAAATTACCTTTTACAAACATTATAAACAAATAATTGTACCTCTTTACCAACTGAAAGGATGATATACGAGATGTGAGAAATATCTATCAATAAAAGGAGCAAATGTCAATTCAATCAAACCCATAAAATAAGAATCTTAGATAAGACTAAAGACTGCTTCAAAAAAGCCATTACAAATGGGACCAGGCGCAGGTTGATTGAGTTTTTTGTATAAAAACGAAAAGAAGAAGAACAAACAGAAAAATCAAATATCAGTTTAGAATGAAGAGTTTAACGTAAACCTCCTTGCACTAGAAACTTCAAACTCATTTAAATTCAATTGGAATTGGCCGTTTCCTATCGAGAAGAGACGGCAAGGAACTCCACGATTAACAGTAAACTAACATTTAGCAGCATTTAACATTTCAACAGAAATGCCATAACTATGTAACAAGTAACAACATTAATTTCATGGTTGCATTCAGCTTTAAATAACTTCATTACCTAACTTTTGAAGGAAATAGTGCAAGTACACAAAAACCTTTTGGAACAGTGTAATAAATGTGAAAACCGGCCCAGTGCGTGTCGAACTACGCACAATGAAGGGTTCCGTTGTTGGAATAAATTTATCCCAAGGACAAACTTAACATTGTAGTTGAAAAACATGTTCTCCCATACATTCCAACTGCAAATGTAAGTTTGTACGCACAATATTGAGAGATTTACCATGTTATTTTAAGACCATAGACTTCTTATAACTGTTTCTGTAATTTATAGGTATAGAACTATTTTCTGTATTTTTTTTTCAAAATTTTAGGCTCGGTAGTTTTGGAGATAAGGGGGGGAATGGTCCATTTTCGTCTATTTTCTTAAATAACTCACACTGTCATTAAAATAAAATTGAAACATAGGTATGCCAATAATTTATGTGTCAACCTATAGAACTTTGATATAATCTTAGAAACTATCGATAAAATCTGCCCCATCACTAGTAACTCTTTAAGGTAAGAACAGAAATCAAAGACTAGCCTAGCCCCCATATAGGGCCTGTGACACTTACACTGGAGACAAGTGGGACAGTTCTAAGTAGGGCAGACAGACGTATAATGGTTATTTTTAATATTTATATAAATACGGCCGCATTCAGAGAAAATACAGACAACCCAAATTATAATATGTTTTTACCCGGAACTTCTTGGAAGTTGACGAAGTATAAAATTATTTTTTAAGCTAGGATGCAGGACACTTTACATTGATTGATTTTTTTTTTTTTTTTACTTTGTAAATCTGTAGTAGATAGTGACATAGCCGGAAACTTTTGAAGTTTTTATTACGGCACTGAACACATTTCATTATTATGACTTTTGTCCTTAATTTGAGTAATAATAAGGTACTTACCAAATTACTCAAATTAAGGGCAAAAAAGGAGTTCGTCAATAATCTGTGAATACGCAAAGGTAGCCCGCGAAATTAAATTTTTCTTACGTTTTTTGCAATTTGCAGTTAGTATATAGCTAGTTAGTATATTGATCAAAATATACTAACTAGCTTTTGCCTGCGGCTTCGCCCGCGTGGTGGTCGGAAATTATCCCACGGGAAAGTACAACTGGGATAAAAAGTATCCTTTGTTCTATCCCAGGTCATGGTCTACGCATGTGCTAAAATACATCCAAATCCGTTCAGCTGTTTTAGCGTGAAAGCGTAACAAACAAACAAACAAATTCACTTTCACTGTGAGTTAGGATAGTCGCAAATTATATTTTGATCAAGATACGACCTGATGATACTCACCTGAAAAATGCAAAAAAAACGCAACGAAATTTGAATTTCTCGGGCTACCTTTTACGCAAACACCTTAAGAAATCGATTAATTCCATCACTATCCCTTCTGGGTACGCCATTATGGTACTATTAGATGCCTATCGATTTAATAAAACTTGCATTATAATCGACGATTTCTATCTATGAAGAACGGACTATTAAAATCTAGGGTTCTATACCATTCAGGAGATAGGTGAGTCATTATTTTACTCCTTACATGGTATTAGTGACATCAATTATACTAAACAAGCGTCAATTATAAGGAAAATGTGTCACAGATGTGGAAAAATTAAGGCAATACAGTTTTTTGTTCTATGTAAGGTCCCGTAGTAGTTGGTACCTTACACTTGTAGCTTTAAGTAAGAAGTGGTAAGTCAGTACTTGGAGTTAGGCGAGTTGATGTAAACACACACAGATTTGGTAACACTAAAGGTTTATTAGAGTACCGATCACAACAAAGTAAAAGTGGGTTGGATGCTAATCCGCGGTGTTCGCGTAAGTATGTAATTCGTCAACTAACTTAAAATCATATTAAACATTGTTTTAAATACCAAAGAGAAAAGTAGGTTGCTGCGTTTGCAGCCTGACGGAATGTACGTAAATCGTACAGTTCTAAATAGGTTGACAACTTCGATCAGTATATTTGATCGATGGTTGATAAACAGGCTGACGTGGACAACTAGACAAATGAGAACTAAGGTGTTTGCAGATGCGTTGCCGACCTTAGAACCAAAGTGTCTTGTGAGCCTGTAATTTCAAGTACAGCCATACGGTATGATTTTGCTTGAAATTACAGGCTCACAAGTAAGTAGAAAAGTATGGAAGAAAAAGACACGTTGCGCTGACTCCAAAAAAATTGGTATAAGGGCAAGAGAATTATAATGAAGTAGTAAGTATAGTCATCTTTTTGGGGTTCCGTACCTCAAAAGGAAAAAACGGAACCCTTATAGGATCACTTCGTTGTCCGTCTGTCTGTCTGTCAAAACCCTTTTTCTCACGAACGCGTGGAGGTATTAAATTTAAATTAAAATGAGTAACGTAGCTTTATAGACCCTTGGAGCAAATCAAGCTTCTAAGTCAACGCAATAACTAAATACGGCCATTTATGACATATTTTGATACTCGCAAGTAAGTCAAAACCTATGGTACTTGGACCTAGAATCCGGAAATTTGACAAGAAGCAAGGTCTTACAGCACAAATAAAGGGTAAAGTCCGAAAATTGTTAATTTGTTATTATATCAACTTAAAAAAAAAAGTTTTTTTTTTTGGGATTACAAACATTTTCCAGTTGGAGAATTGGCCGTGACGTATATCAATGTATGGGAGAACATGTTTTTCAACTACAATGTTAAGTTTGTTTTTGGGATAAATTCTTTTCAACTACGGAATCCTTCATTGTGCGCGGTCTGTCACGCACTTGGCCGGTATTCTTTAAAAGCTCAAGCCTCTTTCTCTTTTGAAAAAGGTATGGGCCATACCATTCCAATCGGAACTCAGCATTGTTGTAGATTGTAATAGAAATCGTGGTAGGACTTATTTTAAAGAGGCTCGGGGTCACCACTTTTTGCAGATAGACTATAAGTTAGAATAAGATTTTACTTGATAATAGACTTACACCCACCCATAATCTTGTCTCTGTCTGTCTTGTTCTACTTCTACCAATCTATTCTATAAAAATCTCAAAACTTAGGCGAAGAGAACATAAAGTCAGCTGTCAAAGGTATCCATCCCTAGCAATAGGTAGAAAGCCAGTCCGTGACCTTCAATTCTTCATTTTTACACAGTAGACTACCACCATGCAGCGGCAAATCAATGTGATGACTATTTAGCAAGACTTCACGTTAGCAGAGATAGCAACCATTAATATGGTCCATACTTCAAGATACACTGACCGACTCTATGACGGAAATCTATAAAGGTCAAATTAACCTGCATATTTTGACACCAGAACAACTGCTTTCGGAGTTAGAAATAATTTCTGGACGAATAAGGAGAGAACTTGCTTTACCAGTGGACAACATTCAGTATAACCTGTATAAAATCTACATGTCTATTAAATGTGAGCAAGGGTAACGGAAGAATATCTCATCTTTCAAATCGCATAACCACTAATCAGCAGAGATACCTCTCCCACTCTCTTCTCCTGTGAATCATAGGAGAAAAAGACTGGAATTATGGAGGAGCTTGTGGCTAAATAATAACAGCCGCACGGGTCGATCCATCAGGTTAAGCTACGCTTGCTGGGGTTGGTCCGTAGATGGGTGATCATCTTTACATATCGAGACTCCTCCGTGCCTCGGAAAGCACGTTAAGCCGTTGGTCCCGGCTGTCATTCGTGGATCTTTGACAGTCGTTACGGGCGTCAGAAGCCCGACAGTCTGACAATCAGTCTTACCAAGGGGTATCGTATTACCCAATAACTGGGTTGTGGAGGTCAGATAGGCAGTCGCTCCATGTAAAATCCTGGTATTCAGCTGCATCCGGTTAGACTGGAAGCCGACCCCAACATAGTTGGGAAAAGGCTAGGCAGATTGATTTCAATGTAACTGCCATATTACAACCTTTAGTTAAACTTAAGTCTTCCGACTGCACATACCGATTAGTACTGCAAGAACCTGTCTAGCATATAATTACATGCATATTTGAGTTATTCAAATATGGCGTTATTTCGAGTTAATGTTAACACAAGTGTTAGGCTCGTCGCGTAGTAAAATGCATTCCTTCGCGCATATGGCTGCGTGCACAGAGTAGAGTTGAAACAGAGACTAAATGCATGGTAAATTGATCGGAAGAATAATTCCAGTAATTTAAAACGTTCAAAATCTAGTTGCAATCTCATCTCAGCGACAATCAATGTGTTGACTTTGATTGTCGAAAAAGGCAATCAATGCTAAAAGCTTGTCAAAAATGTATGAAAATTAGAGTTATTATTGACAGATTCAGCAGTTTGAATCTGTCAAAAATACAGGAATTGTTTTCACAGATAAGTAGTAAGGATAAAAATTAAAATGTTTATTTTTTTGTATAAACTTCTCTAAATTTCTAAACCTTTCATCATCTAGGAATATTTAAAATAACAATCCAACGTTAACGAACAACATAATTCATGAATCGGCAAGTTTCCGCTCAGAACGATTAATATTTATCTAACCTTATTTCTTGAGAAACCTCCTGATTTCTAAAACCACTTCGATAATGATGTCAATGTTACTGTCAGGAGAAAGCTTTTGCTAATTCATATTTACCCTTCAAAGAAGAGGCACTCATCAATACTATATATAATATAATATTAATATAATATTCCAGAATCATACGCCTAAGAAAACAGGCTCGCGCCTTAACACGGGACATAAACATAACTGGTGAGATATGGGTGTACTTTCCACCTATATATATATATGCTACTCCATCAGGAAATACTGACGTGATGTTATGTTTCATCATTCATTCTGCTGCCCTTATCCCAATTTATTTGAGTTCGGTGCAACATGTCTTCTTCTTCTTCTTCCATAGTTGTCATCTATGTAATCACCCTTTTCTAGCCATACCATACAGTCCATCCGTCATTACTTTTCCCCTACTAACTATGTTTATGTATAAGTCAATGAAAATAGCCCCTAAAAATAAAAAATAAAAAAACAGCATCAACAAGAGTATCTGTGACCCACATTACTCTGTGGTCTCATTACACACACATACCACGCTTCGCCTGTTTAACACATTTTTATACTATTTTTATTTTTATACAATTTACTCGAGTTCAGCCGTTCGTAATAGACCATTGTTTATGCTTTTTGTTGTCTTTTTAAGTTCGTTCCCATGATTGTGACGATTGAAAATTTATGTAGGTGAATGGATTTTTAATGGTAAATAGATTTGAAAATTGAAATAACTAGTGTTTATTCAAGAATAAGAATTCGCTTTTTATTAAAAAGATGCCTGAATGGTGGTGAACTCAACTGAAACCCAAAATCAAACAATAAACCCAACGAAGTAGCAAACAAAACTGAAGTATCAAAATGTGTCTATTTTCTACCCATACTGTTACTATCCCCCTTCATATCCTAGAAAGCTAAATCAGTAACTCAATGTAAACCACTTACATTCAGCAAAATCTAGAGACAGTAAGGCGACTGTTTCTCAGTACAAAGCGAGGCAAAAAACTTCACCCAGCTTTAAAACAGTTCACGGAAAACGTAGGATTAATCATCCGGGTGGTAGAAGACAATCTGGCAGTCTGCCACACGAGGGATAGCAGTTACATCACATTACGTCATGTTTCGAATATCGATAAACATTACGTTGAAGTAACAAACGATTATTGACTTTTATTAGCTATAAATGTGATGTTTATCGGACTGCGATTTGAATCGGGGCTATTTTTGTGACGAGGATATTAAATGCAATGGGCTGTTTGCCTCGTAAAAATGCTTCCATTTGGGAAGTGTTTTTGTAACCTTAATCTTCTTCACTAGCATTCGCAGCTTTAGTTTTAATCCTGCTACCACCAATCTAACTACGTGATATTGACAGGCCAGCTGGCGTGGTTGGTTAAGATACCGCCTATCATGCCGCAGGTCGTGGGTTCCATTCCCATCCAGGACAAACATTTATGTGCATGAACATGTCTGTTTGTCCTGAGTCTGGGTGTAATTATATATATAAGTATGTATATACAAAAAAAAATAGTGTATGTAGTATATCAATTATCTGGTTGCCATAGCTCTGCTTAGTTTAGGTTCAGATGACCGTGTGTGGAATGTCCCAGGGTATTATTATTATTACCACAGCATGAACCATAGCGGAGCTCGTGGCTAAGTAATAACAGCCGCACGGGTCGATCCATCAGGTTAAGCTACGCTTGCCGGGGTTGGTCTGTGGACGGGTGTGGATGTGGATCTTTTCATACCGAGACTCCTCCGTGCCTCGGAAAACACGTTAAGCCGTTGGTCCCGGCTGTCATTCGAGGATCTTTGACAGTCGTTACGGATCGTCAGAAGCCCGAAAGTCTGACAACCAGTCTCATTCGGGTTTCGTATTACCCAGTAACTGGGTTGTGGAAGTCAGATAGGCAGTCGCTCCATGTAAAATACTAGTATTCAGCTGCATCCGGTTAGACTGGAAGCCGACCCCAACATAGTTGGGAAAAGGCTAGGCAGATTGAGTATGAACCATATTGTGTTTTTCCATCAGGAATTTCTTAGGACCAGCCCGGAGTTAGGATTTGTGATTGGTTGATGGCAATAGGTTCGTCCCCTATAGACTTCAATATAACTGGTGAAATGTGTGTTTACTTTAGGTACTCTGTCTAACCATTGGAATTACAGGGGTGATGTTATGTTATGTTTATGAACCATGTGCTTTGTGTGTGTTTTATACATTTATTTCTTATATCTACTTCTTATTTAGCAAACACTTAAATCAGTTTAATATTTACCCACATCTTTGAAAAGCTTAATAAATCTGTGATCGATCATTTAGTCTCTGTAACATCTAATGTTAAACCATCTTACTATCAACCAGTGCCTTACCTTTTCGAAAACTGGAGGGTTTGGGCTCCCCTCGCCCCTTGGATCTTGTTCTTTTCGATTAAAATGTTCCACTCACCCCGTTTTTAGGGTTCCGTACCTCAAAAGGAAAAGCGGAACCCTTATAGGATCACTCGTGTGTCTGTCTGTCCGTCTGTCACAGCCAATTTGCTCCGAATCTAATGGACCGATTAAGTTGAAGTTTGGTACACGTATGTACGTATTCTGTGACCCAAACACGGACGTCTAACGTAAATATATAAATTTGAATATGGGGGTAGTTTTGGAGATAAGGAGGACCATTCCCCCTTATCTCCGAAACAAATGAGCCTAAAATTTTGAAAATAATAAAGAAAATAGTTCTATACCTACGAATAGATTACAGAAAAACCTACATATAAGAAGTCTATGGTCTTAAAATAACGTGGTAAATCTCTCAATATTGTGCGTGCAAAATTACATTTGCAGTTGGAATGTTAAGTTTGTTCTTCATTCATCCCAACTACGGAACCCTTTATGCGCAGTTCGACACGCGCTTTGGCTGTTTTTTTTTATTATTTTGGTGTAATGATTCGCCCCTTACGAAGGGGTGAGTGGAAAATTGACATTTAAATAATTATTGTGATGTATCGATTCGCTCTTTGCGGCATTTCCTTTAAAATTTAACCGAAAAAGGTATTGTTAGACAGAAAAATGCACACATTATGAATAACACCATGTTTGAATATTTTAATAATTATATCTGTAATCTCACCAACTTGTGACACTTGTGATAGTTTTTGCTACCTGATGTATGTATGTAAAAGGAAACTTTGTTATAGGTATGAAAAAGACAATTTTCCACTCGCCCCTTTGTAAGGGGCGAATCACTACACCAAAATAATAAAAAACGGGGTGAGTAGAACATTTTAATCGGATCATAACAATTTAAAGAGGCAAGATCTTTGGATCTTAAATATCGTCATTGTCAAACCAAAATCTGCTATGTGCAAAACTTATACTTTTGAAATATTGAAAAAAAAAAGTTCTCCTGTAAAATTTTATATGAAAGTGCATTTTAAGAACTATAGATATTAAACTTGTTTGTTTTTATACTGTAGCTAGGGCAGTGAACTATACACAAAGCTCAAAAAGTAGAATTCTCAAAAAAGTGCACATAGCAGATTTTGGTTTGACAACGACGATATACTCTCTCTCTACAGTTCGTTTGGGCTTTGGAGCCCAAACGAAGTGCAGTATATTTATAATCTGAGCTACTTGATATTCCCATTCAGTCGAATAGTCTATCAAAGCGTTCATTTCTAGATTGATCTATCCATCTATTTATGTTTGGCTGCATTTCTATTTTCGTTTACCTATCTATCCATTTATCGATGTATTCATCCATTTCTATTATTAAAACCGACATCAGTTAGTATAGTACCCAGCATAGCAACTGATCTCTCGATCAACAGCTTACACAACGCATCCTGCACCGAAATACACCCCTCGTCAAGGTTACATAAACAACGTACTCCTTTCATCCTGTTGTATACAAGAACATACACTAATATTATGTATGAAAGATTACAAATTAAAACACTTCGGAGAAAAATATTGAACGTTGTTAGTAGGTCAGCGCAGCGTGGCGAATTCATGATCGTGAACGTCAATTGTGCAGTTTTGAAATAAACTGAGTTGAGAGTGAAGAAGAGTTTCCTGTTTTTTAACCGATTTGAAAAAGGAGGTTCTGTATTAGATAATTTGACAGTCTCACTTAAGACAAATATATCAAAACAAGTGACGATAATAAATGAATGCTCAAGAATCTTCTAGAAGATTGTCAATCAAAGAAAATTGTCATTATCAAAACGCTTGACAAATTACAATAATTAAGCTTTTACAGAAATATGCTACTGGCAAATCCCGCATCTCTCTTCGAAATGGGAGACCCTAAATGCCATATAAAATGTGCAATGCCATGTTAGTATTGGCATTAATCACCATGCATGACAAATGGATGGATGGGCGGGCGCAGCTAGTTTTACGATCATAGCCACAGCGAATCCCATATTCCTGCCAAGATTTGCCAATGTTCTCCTAAATTACACATACGGCAATACCAATAAGACGGTATTGGTAATAGGCGCCTGAATTCCCTTACTAATTGGTTTACATCAATTAGCACAAGACAGATGATTGGTCGCTATTCATTTGTTAACGAGTGTTGCATCTATCGACGCTTTGTCATTGGTGTTTACTTTACGTCTCAATTAAAATGGTGCGACTTTAATTGATACTGACAGCTGATGGGGGAGTTATTACTTATTTTAGTACTCTATCATGCTTTGAACATTGATGTATATATGTAATATCTATGCCCTTCGATTTTCTTTTGTAACAAGTTTCTTTACCATGAATCAATCTGGTAGCCTTTTCTTAACTAAGTCGGTCAGCTTCCAGTCTAGCCGGCTGAATACCAGTATTAGGCATACCATTTCAAAATTGGTTTTGGTGGGTTAGCCATACCTACGTACTGAACAGATTTATCTACAAAGATTAAATATCTTCACTAGATGATGAACAGTGTTCCAATGATTCAGGTATATTTTACAAAAATACAGTTTTGAAAATAATGGCAGACGGAGCCAGTGATGGTGAAGATAGTTGGAAAACAAAGCTTAGCATGATAGAGAGGAATTCCTAGGAAGGTGAGGATTTAGGTGTCATATGAATATAAAGGTTGTGATAGATGAAAAAGGAGAGCAAGGTCAAATAAGAGTTAGATGGATTGTGTGATATGAATGAAAAGGGAGTGAATGATAGCGTGGTGGTTGACAAGGGAGAACGGAAAAAGAAAACGTGTTGCGCCGACCCCACATAGCACAGGATAAGGTTAGAAGATGATGATGATGAGAAACAGGCCCTTTTTATATAAGTAAATACGTTGAGCTCTCTCTGGGCAGTTAACCTCGCTATCAACTAGCCTGATTGGCTTATCATTTTGCTACAATATAATGGGTTCCTCACGTTTAGCTGCTCTTACTGATACCGAGATGAGTACCTGCTACATTTCTAGTAGTCTTCAGAGTCCTAATAGAACATTAATAACTAACCTTCATTCAATACTAACGGTAACACTAACAATTTCAGTACAATATATTAGAAATAGCGGTCGATTCATGCTCGTGAGTCTGTTGGCGCAGATCCTGAAATAATTTATATTATAGTCGTATACGCCGCACATGTGCTGTAACGTTAGACGGGTTGCGCAAACGCAGAGTGCGTGTACACATTGTTTGGAGGATACGAGAAAGTTTATGGAGAACGAGAAATTGTATTAACTAAATTCAATGAGAACTTTTCTATTTCAGACTATTTTTGGCACAAAAAGTTGTATTTTTAGTAGTATTTCACTACGACGTCGCTGAATGACGCTCTTCTCCCCAGCTAAAGCACTAGGAAGTGGTGAAGGGCGGGCGTTTTTGGGGACTGTATATTAAGTGCTGATTCTCAGCCTACTTTGAATAAATGACATTTGATTTTGACGAACTCATATTATAATGATGACTTAAAGTTGAGTTCGAATCAATCGAGCAGACTTAGTAGCATGAGTAAACTTATAAATATTATTATTTCGATATAAGATAATAAATTATGTGAGAATAATTATGTAATTTGTAATAGCCCTGTGATAAGACAAGACATAATAATATTACTGTCTAAAGTGTCTTTATCTTCATATAATATCCACTATACTATAATAATATCCACTTTATGTGGAAAAGAATAGACGACACGGTCTTGTCTAGGTTAGATTATAACAAACCAGCTTTTGCCGCGGCTTCGCCCGCGTAGATGTTGGATATCGTCCGACGGGAACATTCTACCAGGATAAAAGTATCCTATGTGAGTGAAAAGGTCGACCAATAATAAATTGTAATAACTTTTGATTGAGTGGACCGATTTTAATGTAACAAAGACTAATGTTGGCTCAATTTACGGAATATGACCATATTACCAACACCTTTAATTTATTTAAAAGAAATACACCAAAATAACAATCTTACATGTGAATTTTAAATGTATCCCGTATTTTACCCCCCTAGAGGGAAATGATTTTACAAAAACGATGTAAGACATAATTAATTATTTCTTACAAAAAGCATAATTATGTTAAATTTTAATTTTCATATGCTTAACGTTAGAAATGTTGGGTTTTCCATACAAACTTTCATCCCCTATATCACCCCTACATGATTATTTTTGAGACAAAAAGTAGCGTATATCCTTCCCCAGGATGCCATCTTATCTTCTTGCCAAATTTTGTCGAAATACGTTCAGTGGTATAGGCATAAAAAGGTAACAGACATACAGAGATACTTTCGAATTTATAATATTAAGTATGAATAGAAACAAGGACATCCTGTAAAATATAGTCCCTTTATCTTTACAACAAGAACTCATTTCTCTGCCTATAACACACTGTTTCTCCGTCATTATCGTATCGTACAACACAAGGCCGCCCCCATTTCTCCGTGAGACAACGAAAACGCACAACATAAGATAAACTTTACACAGAATTTAGGTCGGAGACTTTCTGCGATGTGTTGTCCATATCCTCTTTTTATGGGACATTACAAACGTGTCAAGTATACGTATAATCACGGTGTGGACATGAAAGGGGTCAGCATTCGCCAGTGGACTTGGGTATGCTTGAGTTGTTATGTATCTTACTTTGTGTTAATTAAGAGAAGTTATTTAGAGATTTGTATTTGTTTATTTATTTATTAAACTTTGTGCACTATAAATGTACAAAAGTGGTCTTAATGCCTCAAGTATTTTCTACTAGTTAACCAAGGGTTGTGGTAGGTTCAATGTTTGTGTGTGGAAAAAAAGAGGATTCATTTATGGTTTTAATCTCTGAAGGGTAAGGCGGGTAGGTATGTTTATGTTATTCACCCAAGACTTAATGAGAAGGTAATTGGGAAATCTAGAATTCTTTATTTATTTTTTTCTTCTTCTTTCCTTCAGTAAGAACTTACAATGTTCTAATCGTAGCTAACTAAACGCTGTGTTGTCACAATTTTAGATAGCCATCGAAACATTCTGACAATATTATGTTGATCTGTGAAAATGCTCTTGAACAAAGTACGATCCCATTTTTGTGACATTTCATATAGGTAAAAAATATTTGCCTCAATCATTCTGAAAGACAGAATAATTTATTCGAAAATATTCACTAAAAGCTCTTCGTTTAATAACTTATTATGGTAACCAATTTGTTCCACAAATCAGTTACAAGAGCGCCTCTCATTACTCATTCATTCCTTGTAAAGACAAAAATAACCTCACATTACCATGAAACAACATTACGCCCAAAATAGGTACCGCTATGAGTTCTGCTTACCCCAAAAAAGGAATAAAATACAAGTTCAGTTGAAACTTGTCCCTGAACTGACCGGCAAAACGAATGAATGATACAAAAAGCTGTTGCAGCCAAAAATTAACAACGCCCATTTTGGTTTGGGAGTAGGGTTACCAAGTCTGCAAAAAAAAACATTTCTTTTTTATTCCTTGTGGATGCCGTCCGTCTGGGGAGAATTGAGGGTATGTCGAACTCCTACCGACTAAAACCCCACTGTTTCTTCTAGTACCATGAGTCGGGGGCCCGATAGGTTCTTTTATGTTTGCAGAAGATTCGGTTAATTCCAACAAACAAACGTTTGTAGACAGAATACCAAAAATGGTGATTCTAGTCTACTTATCACAGCATGGTAAGTATGAGAGCACGTTTATTTAGGTGGAACACAAGACATTTTTTAACCATATAAACAAAAATAAGCTATATACCTACGAAAGCTTTAGCGTGAGCTTTGTTAAACGTCCTTCCTTCATCATGTTGAAATCTAGATATCTTAAACTGCCAACGCCCAGAGTACAAGCTTTATGAATCCCTTAAGTACATACATACCTTTGTTCCCACATCAGGCTATCCTTTTCTTCTTCTATTTGCGAAAAACACTTAGCCCTGGATTAGAAATGTTACAAACTAAATTTATAAATAAACTTTTATTATTCGTAGATTATAACTATCACTTTTTCAAAGGTGACAACCCTGCCCGTTCGTATTAGGCGACAAAACGTTATTACCAATAATTGAGCATGGAGCACACCCACGTTCCGTCAAGCGTGAACGGCAAATAAAGACATGCGGCAGTTCAGCATGACGTGGTGACTTTGTGGGACTGTCCTTACCTGGAACAAAGGAGACAGTTGTTGTTAGAAACATATTCACTGATAAATATTAAAGTAATATACAAGAATGATTCCTGATGATGAGATTCCTGGGTCTTTTTTTCAGAGCATTTACCATGTATCTATGCTTTAATGTACACTATAATTTGTAACGTAGAGGAGACCAGAGGAAACATTGAATGGATTGTATAAAAGACGCCTGATTGACTGCCAGTGGAGGACTTATGCTGCACTGGCCCCACGACTGGCTCCAAATAAATTGGGATAAGAATAGTAAGATAATGATCGCCAGGTTTCCTTTAGCGCCATCAGCAACCACATAGGACCGTTGTTTGTTGTCAGTGAGGTTGTTGAGGCTTTAGAGCAGGATAGCTGCTTACAATGCATTGCGGCGTATCGAAGAGCAAATATCGCTTTGTATTTTGAAAATAAAGAATACAAAACTAAAGACAAGACATGATAAAGCAGGCTCAGTAAGGGGCTTGTGGCTACGTAATAACAGCCGCACGGGTCGATCGATCAGGTTAAGCTACGCTTGCCGCGGTTGGTCCGTGGATGGATGACCATCTTTACGTACCAAGACCCCTCCGTGCCTTGAGAAGCAAATTAAGCCGTTGCATGGCCCTGGTTGTTATTCGTGGATCTTTTGAAGTCGTTACGGGTCGCCAGAAGCCCGAAAGTCTGACAACGTTCCAAGTAATTCAATCAATCAATCAATCAATTTTATTTCGGAAATCATCCATATTGTATTAGTACTAGAACTTACAAGCTATGTTAGTGTTAAAATCAAAATCAACATTATAATTACAAATAAAATTAAAATTTGAATCAGAACCACAGTAAAAATTCAATCAAATTTAAATTAAAAATTAAAATCTAATCAAAATTAAATCAAAATCAAATAAATTAAAACAAAATTAAATTAAAATTAAAAACAAAAATCAGTCAAAATTAAAATCAAAATTAAAATCAATATCACAATCAAAATTAAATTTAAATCAAATCAGAATTAAATCAAAATTAAATCAATGAAAACAAATTCAGCTCGTACAAAATCATGCAAAGCTAAATCATAAAATTATAACTTTCAATAGTTTCAATGTATTCTGTCCAAGTTACGATATGTACGATAACTTTTCAAAGTTATTATAGGCTTAGCTTCCCACTCTCGTGATAAGAATCAACTAATGCTATGTCTTGAAAAGATAACGTGGGCGAGATATTTGTTACCCATCACTACTTATTACTTACGCCATTTTATTACTTAATCCAATACGAAAATGTGGTTCTTATGGCTTTAATTTAATAGAGAAAGACAGGCAGAAACGTTGCGTTATATGTAAGTATAATAAAACAGGAAGGAAAAACACAGAATAGTCTATTTTTTAAAGTTCCGTACCTCAAAAGGAAAAAACGGAACCCATATAGGATCATTCGTGTCTGTCTGTCCGTCTGTCATAGCCAATTTGCTCCGAATCTATAATTAACTGATTAAGTTGAAATTTGGTACACGTATGTGTTTCTGTGAACCAAACACGGACGTCTAACGTAAATAAATAAATTTTGAATATGGGGGTAGTTTCGGAGATAAGGGGGTCCATTCCCCCTTATCTCCGAAACTTCTGAGCCTAAAATTTTGAAAAAAATATATAGAAAATAGTTCTATTCCTACAGGAAAACTTACAAGAAGCCTATGGTCTTAAAATAACATGGTAAATCTCTCATTATTGTGCGTACAAACTTAGATTTGCAGTTGGAATGTATGGGAGAACATGTTTTTCAACTACAATGTTAAGTTTGTTCTTGCGATAAATTCATCTCAACTTTGGAACCCTCCATTGTGCGTAGTTCGACACGCACTTGGCTGGGTTTTTATCTATTCGACGACCTAATTTTAACATGTATCTGCGTGGAATTTGATTGTTAGTGGTAGGAAAAGCTATTCTCCAAATCTCTTTTTAACAACTTGGTGGCTAACTTATTACAACTCTGCAAGATACAAATTGTAAACAGATTGTTTTGCCACAAAATCTTGCAATAGGTTAAGATTATTATATTTTTATGTAGTTGTTTTTTTTAGTCGCTTCCTTCAAATGTCTTACAAGAATTAACAAAATTTATCATATCTGCCTTGGTTTTTTTCCAACTATGTTGGGGTCGGCTTCCAGTCTAAATACCAAAATTTTGTATAGAAACATTCTTACCAGTAATTTTATCAACGTTTTGACGAAACTATCCAAATAATTTCCCCGAAATGATGGTCGCCCAACCCCATGGTAACGGAATATTTTTTGTCCAAGCACATGTCGTTTCGGAACACTGAGTAACTGACCTCTTTATGGGGTCAAGTTGAATCCAATTGGACCCCGAAATTGTAAATTATTGGCTTTTATATCAATTACCTTTTATAGGCTAGAGAAATGTTTTTTATCGTCTATCGATATTCTTAATTAAGGAAGGATAGGTTCAAGTATCTATTGTTTTAAAAATATTATCATGAAACAGACTAATAAAATATGCTATTGAATTATTGATCATGGTTGCCATTTGCCTGCATTTAAAAGAATTATTAATCTAGCCTCCAAAAATGTTGATTACAATAACGCTATCAAATGGTGATTATGGTACTTTAATCGGCATCTTAGGAGCTATCCAAATTAAAGGCCAGATACCACTCTCTAGATTTGTCAAATTTATACACAGGAGGCCACTCTCAAATGCTAGATATATTTACCAACCCGGTTTCGGGTACAGGAGCAAAAAAAAGAGCACAAAATTACAAAGAATGCTAAAACAAAATAAACTCAAAACTGTTTGTAACTCAATCAATCCCTCCGCAAAAGTCAATTGAACCCATTTAATAACCTTAATAAAATTAAAATAAAAAGTAATAATAATAATAGTCAACCACATTATTTCACGGCACGGTTTGAAGGCAATACTTGTATCTTGGTCCAGTGCCTGAGCATTAGACCTTCCGCCATATCGGCCACAGTGACTAAGAGGCTATTGGCGCAGTCCTGCACCCGCCGCATCAGGAAGGCGACACGCTTTCGCATTATTGCGTATAAGTCATCTATCCGTGCCTCTGCGAACTTCCCTGATGCGCTACAGTGTCGTGGCAAACCCAATAGCGCCTTGTATGCGTTGTTGTACTGGACCCGTAAGGCGCTGTAAGCCCTCTGCGTGTAGTCGACCCATAGACTGCAGGTGTAAAAAGATTGGCAGTATACCCTAAACAGAGTAGTCTTTACATCCCTGAGCACTTTGCAAACCTACGGATCAACATAATGCTCCTGATTGGTAAATAACTACATTTATCATACAGAGTTCACTAAGAGAAACAAAAAAGAGTCATCCCTGATCCTTCGATTAAATTAGCCAATTTGATTTATTTTATTTTATTTTAATTTATTTGGGAAACAAACAGATGCAATAACAAATATATGTATACAAATAGTTCAACACAATCCAGAAACAGTTTCCACAGATTACTATACAAATAAATTATATGTACCTATTATGTTATATAGGTATATTATATAAAATTGTAAACTAACTGAATGAATAACTGACTGACTGATTGGGTGATAGAATATATACGCGCACAGCCCAAACGCCTGGACCTAGAGACTTGAAATTTTGTACATAGGTACCTTATACAGAGTAGGCATCCACTAAGGAAGGATTTTTGGAAATTCCACCACTAACGGAGTAAAAAAGGGGATGTAAGTTTGTATGAAAATCCGTCAGTTTTAAAGTTAGGATCTTTAAATTTTGTGTTTAGGCTGACGACTGAAAATTAATTGATACGTGAATGCGTTTTTGACAATTCCACCCCGGAAGGAGTGAAAAGGGGTATGAATTTGTGCATGGAAAGTCCTTCATTTACAAAATAAAAATCACAAAATTTATTATTATAATAACTATAAGCCTACTTATGGTTTGAAACTAACGCAACGTATACATATATCGGTGTTGTTGGAATTTCAACCCTTTAGGGCGTGAAAAGGGGATGAGATTTTGTATTTAAGTTGTTCATTCACAAAATTTTGTATTCAAGTAAAAATAATACTCTATCTAAGCCTCTACTGCCGTCCGTTAAAATTGGAGGTATGATTTTAATGTTCTTTCGGCTTGCGGATGCACTCCTCTCATTTTAGGTGCTTACTTCAAGGGCTTCAAGGCAGGGACGCTTGTGAAGTGCGAAGAAAGCAAAAATGCAAGGAATCGTAAGTAACCGTCTGACTTAACTTGGATAAAACTATAATTGCGTATGCCTTTCATCCATCAGATTTGGAAGAAAGGCATATGAATAGATAAAAAGTATCCTATATCCTAACCTAGGTCCTGGCACCTAGGTTAGGATATAGGATACTTTTTTTATCCCGGTAGCACGCTCTTGTAGGGTAATTTCCGACCACCACGCGGGCGAAGCCGTGGGCAAAAGCTAGTTCAGTATAATCGATCGCAGTCTCGATCGTAGTCATCAACAAAACCTTCTTAGATAATAAATGAGCAAAAAATCTGTTACACCATATGATCATAGTGCTTATAAAACAGGTAAACAACAGACGAGCGCACTCACATCTATGTCAAGAACAAACGGCTGATCTAGTAAATCACGAAGATAAATCTGTAGCCAGCCACACTCAACTATGGATTTCCTATGAAAATACGTAATTCAGTATTGGAAACTATAAACCTAGTAGCTTCAGTTTATTTATTAGAGATGTATATTGTTACATTGTAGAATATTGTCTAGAAATTCAATTGGCATATTACTAGAATTATCAAATATTTGTTTATGTAAGAATGTTTTTGTAAGTTTCTATAAGTATTTTACTATCGTTACCTACAAGGTTATCAAACGATACAAAACATTCTAGAATATTTGCGACTGGATTTGAATCTGGTTAATGGCAATGGCTTGGGTCTCCCTAGCAATATGGCCCAAGCTCCCGAACAAAATAAAAGAAGCTCATAATACAACCAAGAGAATCACTATCAATAATATCGTTGCCAAAATTACTATAACTTTAAAAGAAGTATAAAACATACTCATCATTCTCCTGCCCTTATCCCAATATATTTGTGGTCGGCGCAACATGTCTTTTTCTTCGATAGGTACAGTTCCCTCTTTGTTGTCATCTCTGTAGTCACCCTGTTTCTAGACATATCATCTTTCATATAGTCCATCCATCGTTTCTTTGGTCTTCACCTACTCTTATAGCCAACATACATTCATACTCAAAACTTTCCTCACGACATTTTCCTCATTCCTCTGCATCACATGCCCATACCATGACAACCGATTTCCACACAACTTTTCAGTCACCGGTGTCACTTTCAAACTTCCTCTTACTCATTTCTTATTCTATCGATTCGTGTAACGCCACACATCCCTCTTAGCATTCTCATATTAGCTGCATGCCTTTCATTGAACCCTTTTGTGGCCCAACATTCTGATCCATACAAGACAGCAGGGCTAACCATTGTTTTACATATTCTCCCCTTAAGTTTAAAGGGAATTCGAAATGAATGTTTAAAACATAATACAAACTGTAATTATAACCAACATTTAGAAACGACCAATCTAGCCCCAATACCCATTATAGAAAAAGAAACTGTAACATAAAATAAACATCCATTCCATCCAGCAAAGAAAATTCTACACCTCCCAGATAATTCCGTAAATGAGTACAAACCAACAAATCAATTGGAAAGAACTTACATAAATGAGTGTTAAAAGCTAATAATGATATTAGGATCGACACTCCACGGTATTAGGTCTGACCTGACGATAAATCTACAAGACCTATTTACCTGGCCTTGTCGGCAAATGGGAATAATGGCACGGGATTGAAGTGGCTAGCTAAAGTTATATTTTGATTTCAGATTCGTGTTCGTTTTCAAGCTGTTTGTGAGATTAACCAGTTCAAAATATAGATTTAGAGCACAGAAAAGCTGGGATAAGGTTTTCGTATGATGATGGACATAAAAATCTTAATGAACCATTGCAGAAAAATTTAAAAGTATTGAATATTGTCTGTGATTTCTTTCATAGATGAGCCCTCAAACATCATTTTGAAATTCGAACGGTACCCATTGTAAATCCATGATGATTTACTAAAACAATGAGTTCTCCTTTCGAATTCTGTGCAAAGTGAAGTTCGATGTGAACTTTACAGAATACCACTACTTGCAGATGTTATTACAATCTGAAAATCATCACTATATGATTAACCATAGACTAGAATACTCTTTATTATATACACCACGTGAATTAAAGACCAACCCACCGAATTAATCTGTATACCTACTTTTGTTTTAGTGTTATTGTTGGCTGACTTATATGTGTATATATGTATATGAAATATTTAGATCTATTTACCTTACGAGGAAAAGATATATACCTCACGAGTAAATGGGATAAAACGAACTTGTGATCGATTTGGCAAGGACTTAGTTGTTACTTTAGTTCACATTTGTTTCGTGTTGAAATCTTGTGTTTGTCTTTACAAGGCAAATTGTGTAATCAAAGAAAGATTGATCTAGATATGATTATTCTTGTTCTAATAAAAGTTGCTGACCCAAAACCGGATTAAAGTGGCATTAGTTTCGACTCTAAAGAATGGAATCTTTTAATAAAACGACCCATGTTTAGTAAAACCAAAGATTTAAATCGTTAGATTCCGCTCGTCAAAAGATGGTAGCGTTTCTGTTTCTTTTGCAGCTCTGACACACACAGTAACTTAGTGGCTTGACTGCCATGGAAACGCCATTAATATTGAATAATCTCACTCTTCTCAGTACTTTTCGCGCGACTCAGTTTGGTGTGGGCAAATCTAATGATTTAAATCTTTGTGAAAACTGCTTCCTCATAAAGCTCTAAACCTAGTTAGGCAAGGCTCTTAAACTTCACAGGAATGACTATTGGTTTGAAGTTTACAATTTACCGTAGCCCTAAGGGCTCGTTAAAGAACAAGGTCAGTATACTATCTCTTCCGTGGGAGTAGCTAATAAAAAAACTAAGTCTAGGCCACAGTTAATTGACCTAACAGTAGAACAACTACGACTACACCCGATCCGAAACGGTCTATAAGAAAGTTTACTGCACAGTAAGTAAGTGACTGTCGCATTGAGATGTTAGGTGACATAACAGAAGACCAAGGTGAAGATAACTCTCTTACCGAAAACTGACCATCATTTGCAGGAGTTAGTATAAAAGGAAAAGTGGGATAATACAGGCTAAATAGATGGTTGACCACCCTAGTACCCCGTTGGAGTGTAGGTGGCACAAAAATAGCATCGTTGTTATACTGTTTTATATTTCTACTGTGCCCAGGTATTTGACAGTTATACAATCCTGATGATATCAGTATTTCATTACCACAAACTGAACTTTGTTTAGTTACAGATAATAGACGCTTATCTAATATCATATAATATATGATTACAATGTAAGATAGCACAGTTGTCTGCGAATTCCAAGATATGAATCGGACAATCTTTGAATCAGTGTTGAATGCATTTATACCTATCTGATTTGCATGCTTTTGAAGCGATTTGAATCTTGTAAAACATGTTTTGCATATAAAAGTATTAAGCCTTTAGAAATCCTACTTAATTTTATAAATGCGAAAGTTTGTGGGGATAGATGGATGTCTGTTCTCTTGCACGCAAAAGCTACTAAACGGATATCAATGATTTTTTTTTTTTTATTGTTAAAAAATAATATCCTGGGACATTTCACACACGGTCATCTGATCCCAAACTAAGCAGAGCTTGTACTATGGAAACCAGATAACTGATATACTATACATACACTACTTTTTTTTTGTAAATACATACTTAAATAGATAATTACACCCAGACTTAGGACAAACAGACATGTTCATGCACACAAATGTTTGTCCTGGATGGGAATCGAACCAATCGAATTTGGCAAATAGATAGTTAAGATTAACTCATAGGATACATTTTATCTCGATATTCCTACGGGTTCGAGACTTAAACCGCGGTTCGCTGCTAGTAACTAATAACTTGAAGAGCAATGGTGACCCAGTGGTAACGACCGCGTCTTACAAGTTGTAGGTTGTAGGTTCGAACCCCGAAGGGCGCTTTACTTTGTGTAAATTATTTCATGCTGCGAGCCCCTCAAGGCAAAGAAGACTAGAAGGAACAATAATAAAGCCCTATGACAAGCAAAGTTTATGAGAGAGCTGAAGTTGATGAGGAAGCTGAATTTAGTATTAATGAAACACACAAACATACATAATAATAATAATACGATGATACGGCTCGCATTGTGAGGAGGTTCCTGTCTCTGCAGCCCTAACCACCGGTAGCTTGGACTTTGCTCCCGCTACTGGCGGATCACTATTTTTTATATTTTTAAATGTTTTTGTTTTAATGTTTTTTATAAAAAATATTTAAAAATGTATTTAATAAGTTTTTAAAATGAATAAAGGACATAATAATAATAACCTGGGACATTTCACACACGGTCATCTGATCCCAAACTAAGCAGCGCTTGTACTATGGAAACCAGATAACTGATATACTACATACACTACTTTTTTTTTTGTTGTAAATACATACTTATATAGATAATTACACCCAGACTCAGAACAAACAGACATGTTCATGCACACAAATGTTTGTCCTGGATGGGAATCGAACCCACGACCTGCGGCATATTATTGCAGACTTCTACATTACAAATCGTGCACCCGGTGGGATTTCTATCGGCACAAATGACTAACTTTAATCCCCTATGTAACCCCTATAGGGGATGCTCAGTGTCGCTATTTAAGGAACTCTAGTGCGATAGACCTTTTAGGCCTCGTCCCGCTTCGCCATTTTGATTATTTTTCAAAATGGCGTCGCACTATATACCTATATATATGGACAGGGGCATATAGACAAACAAAAAATGTCTGTGATATAATGTCCTAAACTCTCACACCGAGTTATGAATGAAACGAAAATATTTGCGCTCATCATGGGATGAGCGCAAATATTTTCGTTTTTAACTTTAATTATCTAGGTAATGTGACAGTTTAGGACATTATATCACACACATTTTTTGATTGCCTATATGCCCCCTATCCATATATATAGGTATTATCGTGCGACGCCATTTTGAAAAATAATTAAAATGGCGGACCGGGACGAGGCCTAGGAGGTTCAAACCCCTTTCATTATCCTAAACCCAGCGGTTTAAGCGGCGAATTGTCTGTCATGTGAATGTATTAAGTGGATGTATAGCAATTTAAAATAATACAAACTTTCTAAAAGCTAGTCCAGATTAAAAACAGACAAATTAATTACAATAAACCCCATTTTTATTCCCAAAAATATATTCCCTTTTAAAATAGGCCACAATCTTCTCCTATCCCAAAATCTGGCCCATAGGTGTAGGTCTATATCTGTGCTGTGAACAGACTAACCCAGTTTACTTCAGACTTCGAAACAGAATGATCTAATACAAATATTTATAAACTTCAAAGTGCGAAAAATTTATAGAAAAATGCTAACTCGGTTGAGAGCGTTGAACTATTGGCCCAAATATATTATTTGATGGTTTTACCATGGCGGTGATACGGATTCCTTCAGAGTATTTTGGTGTGATTTAGTATGTCTGGGGAGTTACTTAGATGTTGGTTTTTTTTGGTGTTGAAAAGAGATTGGAGATTGATGAGTCTGAATTGGTGGTTGAAGGGCGGGCAACTTACAAATTCTATATTGCTTTGTTAAAGAATATTCAAGCTTGGAAACTGAAAAAGTGGTTTTATCCTACTAATATTATAAATGCGAAAGTTAGTGAGGATGATGGATGTTTGTTACTCTTTCACGCAAAAACTACTGAACGGATTTTTATAAAGTTTGGCGCACAGGTAGTTTATGGCCTGGATTGACGCATGGGATACTTTTTATTCCCATATTTCTACGGGTTCGAGACTTACGCGGGTGAAACCGCGGGGCGCTGCTAGTAAACAATAAATAAATGATACAGACACAAAATTTCACTGAAAGGAAGGGACAGCAAGGAGATTTTTTATTCAAAATCCCAGAGGTGGCCCACTGTACCTAACGCCTGTCCGCCAATAACATTTAGTTATGAATAAACCAGACTCCACAAAGACATTTTTTAGGAACTCCCGGGCCAGACAGCTTCGGTACTAACTTTGCTGACCGGGCTAGATTTTTCACCATAGCGTAACCAATTCATTTAACTTCCCACAGGCGATAACGACCGACATATTATGGTAATTCATTACAGAATAGTAATTATTATACGTCCTAACGAGTTTTTAGTTCCAACTGACCTATTCTCCAGTTTCGCTCTATGCCCACCTTATATGCAAAAAGAGGCGGGATTGTACAACCAAAGGGTGTTAGCCACGTGTATGTTCGCTTATAATTCATACGTTTGAAGTTAATGAATGTAATTAGTGTCGGAACATTACATCGTGGTCAGTGGAACGGGTGTAGGGTTAGGGTGACCGCATCCGGTTAGGGCGTGAGTTAGGAGCGGTGAGCGATCTATAAGCAAACATACATTCATATTAAAAATTAGAAAGAATTTATTTAAGAAATACATATTATTATGTAGTAATCTGGTCGACCGAGCACTGCTGGGGTGAAAATTGAGCAAACGAATTTTCCCAGTTAAGAGACCTAGCTAGACCCGAATATAATAATAATTTAATATTTGTAAACCTTTGTCAGTGTAGGAAAAATATTTGGCATTGATTTAGTTTCATTTCTATGCAAAAAAGGCTAATATTCGGCGGTGGCGCCACCGTCTTCGCACCCTCACCTATTAGGGCCATCAGTTCTATAGAGGTTAAATACTTACACAATTTTGGATTTTTTTTTTTATGAATGATAATTAAAAGTTATAAAAAAGTATTATAGGTTTTATTTAGGAATTTTGCTCATATAGTATTTAGGATTTTCATTTAGGATTTTTATACTGTCGACCCCAATATAGTTGGGAAGGGCTAAGCAGATGATGATGAGTGTTACGAGAACTCATTTAGGATATATAATGGATGATTTATTTGTATTTGACGGACTTGATAAGCTCTTGGGAACAGCTTCTAGCTAATTGTGTCTAAATATCCTTTAAGCATGAACAATTGGACATAAATCTATGTCCATCTATCTGCCTAGTGGTTGATATTTCATACCTCCTCGGATTAAGTATTTCACAAAGAATTTCTCATGTTACAAAATCTCTCTTTACACGAGACTTAAAAAATGGAAATGGAGGATTCTGTAACAAACTTCGCATTTTACAGGAGCTTTAACGTTCTAATTAGGATGGCCTACATTTTCAGTTTTGTCGCTGTCCTCTTTAATTTTGTACCACAAGCCATTTGCTCCCGTGTCCCACAAACACAGACCATTACGTCATCTATAAGTATAATGAATAAATTAATGTAACTTCTTCAAACAATACGAACTGATAAACTCTACGAACTTATAAGAAAAATAATATTTATAAATTATTCACAATCATATAAAGCTTTTTCTATGATGTTTCAGAAAAATGTATGAATCAGGAGCTTTTCCACGCCATTTTAGAGTTGGTTCCATACTTCCATACTAAAATTCGGCCAGTGAATTCAAATTCAGATAAATCTATATGTATAATAAAAACCAATCGCCGAATGTATGTATATGCACCTATTTGAAGTTTTTTTTTTTATTGTGTATGTAATTGTCAGGACAAGGTTTGTATGACAGATTTTTTTTTTTTAATTCACCGGATATGTCGGAAATTTGGATGGTATTTTGTATGAAAACAGACAAAACGCAGCCTAAACCACTGGGGATAAAGACAAGAAATTCACCCGGGCGATGCCGGGCACAAACAGCGTGTCTATGTAAATAAAAATGAATTGCTGTTCGTTGGTAAGCGGACCGATTTGGCTATTTTTAATTCATCTTAAATTTTTCATAGTTGTCCGTGTTGTAGAGACGCCAGCACATCAAGCTACTACAATCTGTCAAATTTATTAAATAGATTTTCAATTTTATCGCTAAAGCGTTAGGTTCAAGGTTGATTGGGAAAATTTGACAGTTTCGGGTAGCTTGACCTGCTGGCGTCTGTACTTCCTTTAAACATTAACGGAGTGTACAACGTAATCGAGTTATAATAACATGTACAGTAATAAAAAGTCAATAAAATATTTATTAGATAAAAGTAAGGAAGTGAAAGTAATTTTCCGCATATTTTCTTGATCATACTTTAATGATATTACAACATCAATTGACCGATGTGATTTCCAGCAAATAATATTCAACATGATGGGACTGTCATACGCATTGCGATTATAAAAGTCCCTAATTAAATAAAGAAAAAAAAAATATTCAACATCGCTATTAGTTTTTTTTTTTTTTTTGTAAGGGAACGATCCTCTTAAGGGGAAGGCTCCAGGTAGCCCGCGAATTTCTTACGGTTTTTGCAATTTGCTAGTCGGTATTAGGTTGCACGAGTATGTTGATTAAAGTATGATTCACGACCGTAATATGTATGTATTAACAAAATGATAATTATTAGAATAAGAAAAATAATCCTAAATATCAAGATTTCACGAAAGAGTCATTCATTAGGATAATATGAACTTATAGAGTTGTATTGATGATTTTAATTAATATAATTCTAGAAATACAAGATTTGTTACGGTCGTGAATCATATTCAAATCAACATACAACCTGATACTGACTTGCAAATTGCAAAAAACGTAAGAACATTTGAATTTCGCGGACTACCTGGAGCTTTCGCCTTAATGCCAATAACGGCTTACGGTCACACCAATTCGTGTGCCAGATTATTTTATATGCTAGTAGCTTCTGCACGCGGCTTCGCTCGCGTTAATGTAGATTTTTTTTTATTCCTCGGGAACAGTACTTTTTTCTGGATGAAAGGTACCTATGTCCTTTTCTGCACCCATGACAATGTCTATACTAAATTTCATGATGATCGGTTGAGTAGTTAAGACGTGAAATCGTAACAAACAAACACGCAAACTAGTTAGAATTAGGATAGTTGGAATTGGCTAAGTAATAACAGCCGCACGGATCGACCGACCAGCTTAAGCTACACTTGGCGCGGTTGGTCCGTGGCAACACGCCTCCGTGCCTCGGAAAGCACGTTAAGCCTTTGGTACCGGCTGTCATTCGTGGATCATGACAGTCGCATTACGGCTCGTCAGAAGCTTGAAAGTCTGACAACCAGACTTACCAAGGGTTATCCTATTACCCAGTAACTGGGTTGTGAAGGTCAGATAGGCAGTCGCTGTATTTAAAATATTAGTATTCAGCTGCATCTGGTTAGACTAGAACCCAAAATAGTTGGGAAAAGGCTAGGCAGATTGATAGGTGACAGACAAAAAGACAGCCCACCTGATGGTAAAGGGTCACTGCCATCTATAGACATTAGAAACACCAGAAACATCCCAGATAATAATAATATCCTAGGACATTATTCACACACGGTCATCTGATCCCAAACTAAGCAGAGCTTGTACTATGGAAACCAGATAACTGATAAACTACATACACTACTTTTTTTGTTTGGAAATACATACTTATAAAGATAACTACACCCAGACTCAGGACAAACAGACATGCTCATGCACACAAATGTTTGTCCTGGATGGGAATCGAACCCACGACCAGCGGTGTGATAGGTGGTATCTTAACCAACCACGCCATCTGGCCTGTCCGGATGCGTTACCATCCCAGAGACAGAGCTAACATGTCTCATGTGCCTGTCATCACATCGGCTCCCATACCCAGGAACTGGAACACAACAACACTGCTTGGTGGTAGAAATAGGTGTCGTGATCAAAATCAATCAAAATCAAAAGTCATTTATATTCAAACTAGGCTGAGACTCAGCACTATTCAAACGTCAAAATTACATAAGACAGTCCCCCAAAACGCCCGCCCTTCACCACTTCCTAGTGCTTTAGCTGAGGAGAAGAAGTGGCGAAACAAACTCCCCAGCAGCACAGCTGTCTGTTCAGTTAAAAAATGTATTCTGTACAACACTGTGCACAATAATATAAGTAAATTACGCTACACAAACATTAAATTCAATTATTTGTTTTAAGTCAGCTAGCACACGCCAATATACAAAAAAAAAAAAACGAAAACTATACTCAAGCAGAAATAAAAATACAAAACTAAAAACGTAAGCAGAACTTTGTACCTAAATAAAAGCCTCCATTAATAAAGGGCGTGCCCACTTACATATAACCGTAACTCGAAGTCTGAAATTATAAACTAAGACCATCGAAGTAAAATAAACATAGAGTTAATTACTAATAACAAAACAAAACCAAGGTCAGCAAGACGACCAGTCACCACAAGCAGCACCCGTTCACGAGCATAACGCAACGATCCGCCATTACCCCCCTCGCCATATTTGAGGGAAGGAGGCAACCCGACCCCCGACGCTACCGCAAGCAGTGACATCTAAGGGAGCATGATGCTTCCTCGACTAGTGATTAATCAGTCCGACGTCACCCACGACTGGGTATAGGAACTGCTGGGATACAGGCCCCCTCTCGGTGAGACGGAGTGCCTCTCTTTGCTTATGCCGATCACCACGCTCTTGTGCTAGGCTTATCCAGCTTCTACCTGCGAAGCTATCAATGTTGTCCACCCATCTCCCCGCCGGATGACCGACATCTCGTCTTCCAGTCCTTGGACGCCACTCTGTCACCGCCTTACTCCACCTGTCATCACCGCGCCTTACCAGGTGTCCTGCCCAACTCCATTTGAATTCCTTATAATTCGTTTTCCGAAATGAATGCCTAATGATTATGACGCGTTTATTAAAAGGCCCATGCTCAGAACCACACGTTTATAGGTTTATAAAATACTATAACTGTGTAAGCATAAATATTCAAATAACAGGATTGTATCCAATTATCCGTTATTCGCCTTTTACGATGCCAACGGGTAGATAGGGTGTCCTATTATTAGGTCGACCACAGGACATTATTGACTTAAAGCAATAAATTACTGAAAGATATTTCGCATTGCAGTTGGGAATGTCTAATGCTTGTTGAAACAAGCTACTAATGCTTGTAAAAAAAGAAATAGTCACCAATTCCTAAAATTTATCGCGACGATTTTTACTTTGTGAATGAACAACATATTTTGTAGCGCCAAAAATACCTTTGGTTAAACAACCGAATATTACTTACTATAGTTAGGAGATCCTTCTAAAAACCACAATGTACACCAATATTAAAAAAGTAAATTTATTTTTCCACTTTTAGTTGAATATAAAATTACATAAGCCCAAGACGAACGAAAATAAGAATCATCAAAACCCGCTTAAAAATGCCGGAGATATAGTAGATTTATGCATATAACTTCGTACATAAGAATAAATACTTAATGTATTATATACTAAAACCTTTCTGAAAGTACGTAAATCCTGTTAGTGAAAGAATAATCAAAATGTTCATTAGTTTTTGAGAAAATCGCGGATTTCTCATTTTTATAGCCGGTTAAAAAGAGGTAAAGTTGGATCGAGGACGTACTCTTTGGAAGTACTGATCTGATTTAGAAAATTCACTGACAGAAAGCTATTGCTGAGTGCGAGTGTTTTATTTATAGTATAGTTGAGTACTACGCGGGTGAAGTCAGTATATGACATCTGTGGGATTCTCCACAAATGTCTTATACTGACTTCTGCCCGCCTTCTGAGCTACTGACGTCTTGTTCAGCTTTTTCTTGTGTTGAGAAAACCCATGATCTAGTGAAGTAATTATTTAATCAATTTTGGTAGAGTAACTGACCTGGATGCTCTTTTATTTAATAATCCACATCATAGTACATTATTCAACAAACAATATTGAACCATTATGTGACCACGGTATTTATTTTAAAATTAAACCCTAATGCAACAATAACTCTATCTAAGCGCAATTTGTGTTATTTAAATAACGTTTTATTACAAAAGCACAGGAAACGCCGCGCTATGTTCGTTGTATAGGACATTAAGGACCGCATGTTATGTCAATTGTCACAACTTGCGGGAAGTTTAGTAGAAGGTATTAGGGGGGCTGTGATTTGAGATTATTATGGGATATTCCAGATTTATGTTACCTATGTTAAGGGAAGATTATAAAATCATTAAAAAAAACTTTATATTTAAGCCTGTCATTTATGTTCTTATTCGAGATTATTTTTCTCTTAGGGGCCATTTTTTTTTGGCTACTTTAGATCTGATAGTGTTTCGTAGTGGCGAGTGTGCTAGTGTCAAATGCTAAAATAAATTGGCTGTGATAAAACAGTAGTGATGCCATCAGTGATTATTTCAATAATAGTGTTATTTTGGCATGGAACATCCATAGTTTTTCTAAAATTAGAAATAGGAAAATAAGTCTTGTCTACCTGTTTGTTAATATTTCGCGCCAAAACCACTGAACCGGTCGTTATAAAGTAGAGTTTGGTAGCTTGGGATTAATACTCGCTACTTTTCGTCCTGAATATTAAAAAAAAAAAACAAGCAGACGAAGTCGTGGGCAAAAGTTAGTTTATAAATAAACTAAATAACAAATGATGAAAATACGGTAATAATAATAAAAATAAATCAACTACTAGACTGTTATACAATTATAATAGAAAGAACATATTTGTAGTAACGTCTTTATCCATTCAATAGATTCTGCTCACAGTTTACTTATGTTTCTTATCGATATACCAGGACAAGCGCCATTTAATAATAGTTCATTGACAGCATTCGTAGTTCGCATAGCAATCGCAACTTCGCAAGTTTAGTTAAATAATGTAACAGCTGAATGAATTACCTCCTTGTTGTTTGAATTTGACATTGTTGGTTTGGTTGTTGAAGGTCAGGCCAAAATTTTTGTTAAGTATCAGTTTACGAAACTATCTGCATTTTCTGGCATGTCAAGAAAAATCTTTTTTTTTTTTTTTAATGAAGTAGGAAACTGTGATTTTGAGAATCCTGTCAACCGAGAAAATAAACTTTGGATAGAATTGACCCTACCTAAAAACAGATTGAATTCATTAAAAAAAAGCTAATATTACGTGTCGACTTGGGTAGGTACCTCCTACTTTTTTTTTCGTCGGTTAAAAATAGTTATGCCATAGTATTTGATGTCATAGTATTTAATACCTATACCTTCGTCAATGAACCAAATAACTATAATTTGCATAAAATATTCCAGCCGAATCTTGTATACATTTTAAACAAGTATACAAAAGCAACATGCCACAAATACACAGGGGGTGTCAAATTAAAAATGAAAAACTACCATTAATCAGGCCCTCATTATAAAACAAAATGAAACACACTTATTCATATCCATATTTGCATATAAAATTAGGATTATTTATTTAAATTCGTCCATGACATATGGTCACCCTACACCACAATGAACGTAATAATGTGTCCACATTTGCTGGGCTATTAACTCCGGACAACGGCAAAGGTAATAGAGCGAAAATAGTTTATGAAAAAAGGGAATAAGTTTTATTCAAATGCGAAGGGCTTGTTAAATAACTATTTGTGGTGATGGATGGTAAAGATTATTTCTGGGATATTGAAAAATTGGTTTAATTGTTTTTTTTTTTTTGGTAGTTGGTTCTTCCTGCCTTGTAAGGTCGAATAGCTTCAGCGTCGTTAAGAGGTGGTATATATTTTTTGTAAAATAATTGTTGTGCTTATGAAATCCAAACTGACCAGCTGAAGAAAATTGCTAATCCATTACTTCATATGTCTGTAAAATTCGTTTGCTCAATAACGTAACTTGAACAGTTCAAATGAAAAATCAAAAGTCATTTATTCAAAACTAGGCTATGAATCAGCACTTTTCGAACGTCAAAATTACATAAGACAGTCTCCCAAAACGCCCGCCCATCACCACTTCCTAGTGCTTTAGCTGAGGAGAAGAAGTGGCGCAACAAACTCCTCAGCAGCACAGCTTACAGTGACAAGGCATTGTATATTTGACAGGATATATTTGACTACGAAATAGTTCGTATTAGAAATATTCTAATAAGCACAGACAAGTACTAGTAGGTATTCGTATTGGCATATATCGCACACCTAGATCAAAAGTAGCACAACTCAAAATAGGTACCCCTTTTTTCAGGCACAGTAAAAAACGTTTTACTCGTTTTCTATTTGATCAATTTAAAATATTTTTGTATGATGTTGTAATTCATTAATGGAGATTGGTACCCATGTGTCTTTGAAGTCAATCAGTCAATGTAGTTTTCAACGCAGAGTCCGATAATCGCAATAACTCGATTTTGGATTATTTTGAGCTGTGCTACTCTTTATCTAGGTGTGCGATATTAAAATGGGTAATGCAGAAAAATGAGATAAAAAAAAAATCAGTTTTCTAAAGTTACAGAGGCAAAAGTCTGTTGGTAAATACAGGAAATAAAGTAATGACAAAATATATTATGGTGAAAAACAACGCCATACTTACTTCAATGTTAACTGCATGAATGGAAAGAAAGATTCATGAATGAATCACAGCTTGAAACGGCACCTACGTACAGGAAAACCGCAAGTAAGTAATTACTTTATTATCTTTCACTGTGGTTTCCTTTACCGAGAATTTTTTTATATTACTGTGAAACTGAATAAGATTTTTTAACTCCTGCAACTCATCATCATCTACCTAGGCTTTATCCAACTATGTTGGTCTCGGCTGTCATTCGTGGATCTTTGACAGTCGTTACGGGTCGTCAGAAGGCCGAAAGTCTGACAACCAGTCTTACCAAGGGGTATCGTATTACCCAGTAACTGGCTTGTGGAGGTCAGATAGGCAGTCGCTCCATGTAAAATACTGGTATTCAGCTGCATCCGGTTAGACTGGAAGCCGACCCCAACATATTTGGGAAAAGGCTAGGCAGATTGATTGTTGGGACCGGCTTTCGCTGGAAATCGGGATGCACTTGAATACCAGTATTTCTAGAAATACCACCTTACTTCCCTTATCTAAATTTATTTGGGGTAGACGTACCATGTCTTCTCCTACCATACATCTTTATCAGCCACTATCTCAGTACCGTTTCTAGCCATATCATCTTTCACACAATCCTTCTATCGTTTCTTTGGTCCTACTGATGCCATATTATATCTCTAGTTTAAAACCTTTTTAAGATTACTGTTAGAGTCGCATTTTGCAGTAGGTAAGACCTAAGCCAAGGGGAGCTAAAAAAAAAAAGACCTAAGCTCTAGCTTAGGTCTGTGCTTTTCTTTTCCCAGCAGTGTTTGAAGTCGGTCTGTGGATGATGATGATAATGAAGATCTAAGCTTACATTAGTATCCCAGACTGAGGACGCTCCTCGCGATACTTGCCTTATCCAAGAAAACGGCTTTCTGTCTTAAGCCGAATATAGTCGTGAAATGGTCGTTTTAGAAGCCTAATGCTTTTAAATGAGCCTACAGAAAATTCCAGAAAAAATATATATGAAACTCTGATATGTATACTACAATCTGATTTTTTTTTTTAATTTTAAGCAATATTAAAAACTATGCAAAAAAATATTGAAATGAGGTTGTTTTCATCTTTAAATTCGCTACTGCTGCTAAACTACAAGTGATATTTTCACGGCTTAGTGACGATAATATTGGTAAATCACTTATCTTACAACTGTGCATGTTTTATTTTAAAATAATAATTAATTTTTACATAACGCAACTTTAACAGCGGAAATTTAGAAATATTCGCTAGCGGTGCGACGACTGTATGGGACTACGGGTTGACGACTATACATCTGCAATGGTTTATAAAGAAATTTTGCATGGAATGCAATAAATATATATATTGACACTGCTTCAAGCTATACCATTATTTTAAACCATTTCTTAATTACCCAATAACAAACGACCTCACTCACTAGTTTTACTACAAATAATAAAACATCGAAATGCATATAATTCTACATGTGCATATTGTCATTGGCATCGCTCCAGACTTATGCAATGTTCCCGAGTTATTTATACATAGACGGACAGACTAGTTATTGGTACATTAATGTATACGGAAGCTTTTTGAAAATGTTGTGTTATTAATCGTTTAAAGAATTTAGGTTGTGGAGATAAAATTAAAAATGGCGTTCATACATCATCGCAGATCAGGGCTTATTTTAAATATCATGTTTTTTTTATTTTATTTTATTTGAGATGGGTTTGCTTTTGACTCTAGTCTAGGTCGGAGGCGACAAATGTAGTGAGCTTACCCAGAAGAAGCCTGTTCACTCTCACTTTGAAGAGATTAGGGTTGTATGCCCTCGGAAACACAGACGCAGGTAGTGAGTTTCACTCTTTTGCTGTGCGCATTATAAAAGACATTTGGAAACACTTAGTGCGAATTGGTGGAATAGCAACTTGCAGAATGGTAACTTGCAGAACGTTTAGATGAACGATGGTAGAAGGGGGCCGGCGGAATGAAGTCGTGGCTTTCTTGAGCACACTCACCGAAGTTGAATCTGTAAAAGACCGACAAGCAGGCAATCTTGCGGCGATGAGCCAAGCTGTGAAGCTTGGCATCCACCAGTTTTACGTCGCCAATGAGCCTCCTAGTTCTGCGTTCCACCGAGTCAAGCGCGGCTAGTTGGTACTTAGCTGATCCATCCCAAAGGTGGCTGCAATACTCCATGCAGGATCGGACTTGCGCTTTGTAAAGAGTTAAAAGCTGTCCAGGCGTAAAGTATCACTCATCGCCGCAAGGTTGCTTGCTTGTCGGAGCAGACAACCTTGCGGCGATGAGCGCAGCCAATATATTTTATTTACAAGACTAAATAACAAATACTATGACGCTTTTAAAGCTCAGATGAACAGAAATTATAGCGCAATCAGCCCAGAATGTTCCCACTGCTGGGACAGAGGCAGAGGTCTCCTCTCTGTGAGAGGGAGTGGGCCGTACTCCACCACGCAGACCCAGTGCGGGTTGGTAGATGTCACATGTCTTCGAATTTTTGGTCCTAGGATATGCCGGTTTCCTCACGATGTTTTCCTTCACCGTTTTGAGAGCAGTTGTGATAAAATAATTTGCAAAAAGTAAAGCGCCTGTCTGGATTCGAACCTACGACCTACAATTCATGTCGCGGCCGTTACCACTGGGTCACCACTGCTCTAGTTCTAGCTCCACTCACAGAAGTTATTACCACGCCAAAATCTTCGCATACCGGTCAGACGTAGTAGTGATATATAGCATTCTTGGCTCTCAATTTACAAATCCCTTTCAATTTTCTTTACAAGATTGTATCTACGTGTTTTTTTTTTTTTTTTTTGATATACCGTAACTTTAGGGTATTAATAAGACCATCATTTTGAACAACTTTTACTATGGGACCAAACTTGAAATCGCGAAAAAACAAAATCAGCAGTTCTGATTTTGACGAGTTTTGCGAACATAAATGTATGGGACAGCTGATATTTTTCCGCGATTTCAGGTGTGTTCTCATAGTTAAAGTTGTTCAAAATGATGGTCTCATTAATACCCTAGAGTTATGGTATATAAAAAAAATACGTTGTATATGCCATTGCTTTTGTTGATAGTCTTATGGTAGTTTAATACAAGAAGTTGGTGCGTCTTTTATCATTATTTTGTCCCGAAGCACGTATACAGGGTTATTGGTAAAACACCAACAACCTCTTAAGTGGTCATTGTACTCATCATTACGAACAACTTTTACTATGGGACCAAACCTAAAATCGCGAAAAAAAATCAGCTGTTTAGTACATTTATCTTAGCATAATTCGTCAAAATGTACTGAACAGCTATTTTTTTCCGCGATTTCAGATTTGGTCCCATAGTAAAAGTTGTTCATAATGATGAGTACAATGACCCCTTAAGAGGTTGTTGGTGTTTTACCAATAACCCTGTATATCGGCTTGTATTATCATCAGGGCACGTAGCTTGACCACTTCTATGTCTTTTATAAGAAGAATAAAACTCTTTCGTTCCAGAGTGACATCGTGATCGTGACGTGAGGGTCTATCATGCAAAGCTACGAGGTCTTTGCTTCATTATTGGTAAAGCTACAAGAGTCTTAATTTTAACCAATAATGCTCCGTAAATTATAGCAATCGATCATTAATCATAGTCTTTCACAGTTCTCTACTGGACAAAAGCCTTCCAATTTACGCTGGCACGCCCGGTTCTCTGCCGCATTTGGCAGCTGCCTTTTTTAAGGTCATCTGTGCACCAAGCTGGGACTCCAGCGAAAGTTAGCCTTTCAAACTGACATAATATTTATACCATCCTCAGTATTAAAGGCGTAACAACTCAATATAACCCATACCGTCTAAAATTACTATCCGTGACCGCAATACAAAGTCGAAAACCCTTTGTAATGTTAAAAAAAAAACTATAAAAATTATGGCCCAGTCGCTTCCCTTGAATTAGATAGCATCAGGCCTTTCATCAAAGTGTAGCCGACAGTTCTTTGTCTCTTTCACTCGTATAAAGATTATCTCTTGTCTCTGCCTGTCTTTGTTCGTCCGATGATTTGATGTGGTGGACCATCATGAGTAAGTATTTTATCTTTTCGTCTGTTTCCCGTTTGGGGGTAGGCGGAATTCCAAGTGTACTTTAAGCCGTGTCGTAATGCATTTTTTTTCTTGATCATTGATGCAGGAAACATCAAGTGCTGAATTGGGTGATTCATAACTTTCACGGTTTCAATCATTTCTGGGGGTAAGAACATTTTAAAATTTTTACCCAAAATGTTAAAAATGAAATTTTGCTCACAGTACTTAGCAGATTCTTGAAGAATAACCTTTTCAAGCAGAGTTACAAATCATGGTATTCGTCGAGCTTTCGAGGCGTTTCCGGTTGATCGCTACTGTGAATTCTGGCTTTTAGCAGTTGCAGGTAGTTCGCAATAGTCAAAGGAGTATGTTATTACAATTAATGTATACAAAATATTAAAAAAAAACATTATTTTCTTTTAAAGAGTAACTATGGAGTTTCTTGTCCATTCTTCTGCATACAACCTTCTGGAAGGGGCAACTAGAATCAATATTCTTCTTTTTCTTGTAATTTGTAACGTTCAAAAGTGGCTTTTAATTGAAGAGCTTATACTATGGAAACCAGATAACTGATATACTACATATACTACTTTTTTTTTGTAAATTTATACTTATATAGATAATTACACCCAGACTCAAGACAAACAGACATGTTCATGCACACAAATGTTTCTCCTGGATGGGAATCGAACCCACGACCTGCGGCATGATAGGCGGTATCTTAACCAACCACGCCAGCTGGCCTGTCAATAATAACATAACACACGAATTTCGTTCGTCTTACTAATAATTACTAATAATAATTACATTAATTACAAGACATCAAAATCTGCTTAGAAATGCCGGAGATACAGTACATTTATTTAACTTCGTACATAAGTTTAATTACCTAATGTATTATATACTACAACCTTCCTGAAAGTATGTAGATCATGCTAGAGAAAGAATCATCAAAATTAATTCAAAATTAATTAGTTTTTGAGAAAATCGCGGACACACAAACATATCGATCGAAAACAGAACCTCGTTTTTTGAAGACAGTTAAAAATAGTGTAGTCATCATTGTAATTAAAAAATAATCCCGCCCAAACATGTTTTAACACAAATTATGATGAAATATTATTAAAAACATTACGTAAGGCTTAAAAAAAACTGTGATTATCTATTTATGATTAGAAACATTAGTTATTAAAAAATCAGTAACGGAAATAAGAAATGCCGTATTAAAACCTCATTGGACACAACCTTTTTCTTTTAATCTTTTTTTAAATTAAAAAACTGGAACGCACAATCAAAGTGCAATCAAATGCAGCAGCGCTGTCCTTTTCTGAATCTTATGATTTGTCTTGTTATCTCTTTCGCTCTTCACTTCCTTGGTCTTTAATATCTTCAATCTTTATTAGGTTGTTGTACAGATTGTGAATGTACAGAAACTGTAGGTACTTGTTTTCATTTCTTTTACTTTCTTTCATAATGGCTATTTTTATTGAATCTGATTTCAATTTTTTAATCCGATTGGACTATAAGCCGATCTGTACCCTAATTGCGTAACACACTATCAATCGGAATCGGTTTCATTTTGACAGTTCAACAACATTCATTGCGTTATTTACGTTGTTGAGAAGACCAATTTTTCGTACATATGAAGCAATGGATTAGCAATGTTACGCAATTAGGGTGCTGATTTAACAATACCAATGAGTTTAAATATTTTGTAAGTAATCAATTTTAATCTTTTGACAAATATTTATTATGTCAGTTGTCTCTGTACCTATATAAACGAGGTACCTGAATATGCCCTTATTCGCATTTATTGATAAGGTGCAGCATGTCTTCTTCCATACATCTCTATCAGCCATCGTTCTCAGTATTCACCCTATTTCTAACCATTTCAATTTTCTTGTCCTTGGTCTTCCTCTATTCGTATACCTATCCACATTCATACTCAAAAGTCTTCATATACTCACGCCTTTTTCCCTTATGGGTAGGATTACTACAGAACGGCACCTGCTACGATCCTTACATACTCGTACCTACTCCTTTTGCCTCATTTACGTTCATACATCTGGTTATACACGCACGCTGGTTGTGCATCACCAATAAGGTTAGTATAATACTAGCAGCGCCCCACGGTTTCATCCTCGTATGTCTCTAACCCATGGGAATATGGGGACAAACAGTATCCTATGTGTTAATCCAGGTTATAAACTATCTGTGTGCCAAATTTCATCAAAATCCGTTGAGTAGTTTTTGCGTGAAAGAGTAACAAACATCCATCCATCCCATTTATAATATTTGAAGGAAGTAGGATGTCAGAAAGACATAGGTCCTTCCTTTAGCAGATGTGAGGTGTCGACACCTCCCGTTATTCCACTCACATCTGCTTATTAGTGATCTTTCACTCTTCCTTTCAACATGACCAAACCATCTAAGCATACTGTTATAGATTTTTGTCACTACATCTATAAAACCGCTATTCTGTTGTAACACATAATCATTCAAAACTTATCATTCGTTAGTTAATTATTCGTTAACTTTGCCAAACGTCTTGAGACGTGAGTACGAGAATTAACGAAGTGTCTAATATGACCCAACCACACAGTCTACCATAAACAATGATTAAACAAAGCTTTTCTATTCACTTTCCATAGAGTAAACACTTTCTTTTTAACCGGCTGCTATATCGACGAGTTTTCTTTTTAAAATGGATGTGTGGGTGACATTGTTCACTGTATTCCTAATATTGGTGACAAATATTGTTGGATTCGTGAAACATTTTGAATGAGGTTGAAATGATGTGTCTAAGAAGCTGAGAAATTGGTAATTAGAAGAAATAAGTATGTGCTTGGTTTGATTTTCAGTGCACTATTTTCCAAACAGACAAAGCACGTTAAGCCGTTGGTCCAGGCTGTCAATCGTGGATCTTTGACAGTCGTTACGGGTCGTCAGAAGCCCGAACCAGTCTTACCAAGGGGTATAGTATTACCCAGTAACTCTGTTGTGGAGGTCAGATAGGTAATCGCTTCATTTAAAATAGCTACTGGTAATCAGCTGCATCCGGTTCGACTGGAAGAAAACCCAACATAGTTGGCTAAAAGGCTAGGCAGATTTTATTTTCCAGACAGACTAAAGACAAATATTATGACATTTTATCTAGTTATCTAACCTAACAGATTCTCTAACTGAAAGTGTGAGCATCGTCCGAGTCTGAATAAACATGTTTGCACGCCAATCTATATGCCACAGCATGAGCTATTTTCTCATGTTACAAAATAACTCTTGGAGCACGTGTAATGGAAGAAGACTGAAAGTGAGATTCAGTAAGATTTCGTTTTCCAATCACCGTCTGCCGAGCCTTTTCCCAACCAATGGTAGGGTCGGATTCCAGTCTAACCAAATGCAGTTGAATACCCCTATTTTACAATAGCTTCTGTTTCCCCGGCCCCCGACCCACACCGCCGTAGCATCGCATCGCCCACCCCACGCTTTAACTTCGTTTTTGCTTAGCGTTATTTCTGACTGTTTTTCTTTTAGCTCGGCTCCTAAAGCTCCTAGCGTGATGTCAAATAGCCTATACGCTTCCTCAAGAGTTGGGCTATCAAATACAAAAACGATTTTTCAAATTCGACTGGTAGTTTCAGAGATTAGCGCGTTCAAACATACAAACAAACAAAAAAAAAAAACAATCAAACTCTTCAGCTTTACTCGTATTATTAGTATAGATGGAGCGACCGAAAATTCATTTGCCAATATTGTTCTAAAATACCGAACACCGTTCCCAGTTACAAAACACCTATTACTGAATGCATATTTCAAGATAATTGTTCTAAATTCCACTCAATCCAACCGAACAAGTTAATTAATGCGTAAACTTCACGCTAGCGTCTTGGGTCGTAAACAGAGAGATAATACTGTTGATTAATGATCAGAATGCGTAACAAGGCATCAAATTAAAAATACCTTCGAAATATATTGTGTGTTGTCAGTCAAAATCAGAATTGATTGATAAATATTGTTATGCTAGCTGAAAATAAAAGAGTTTGTTTATTGGTAGATAACGGTATTTATGGACATGAACTTTACTGCACCTTAATTACATAACACAATCGATCGGATCGGTTTCATTTTGACAGTTCAACAACATTCATTGCGTTATTTACGTTGTCGAGCAGACAAATTTTTCGAACATATGAAGCAATGGATTAGCAATTTGTTTCAAAATGATTCAGATTGATAGTGTGTTACGCAATTAGGGTTGCTGGTCAATCCGAGACGAAGTTTTTTTTTTTTTTGTATTGGACAGGGGATTGGACATGCAAAGTTTATGTATGTTTATTTTCTTATTCTATTCTTACACAATACTCTGTCCTATTGCAAGTATGCTGAAGAGATTTCTTTACAAATAAGCATCACCTTTATACTTATTTTTCTTTTACTTTATTCTTGTCTTGTTTGTGTAATAAAAATAAAAAAATATAAAAACAACTATTTACGATTTAGAGCTTGTTTGAACCTCGCATAATTTTGGTTGCCCAGATCCAAGGATGTCCACCTACCCTGATAAATGAATTAAAGACACACCTACCCAAATTCTACAACTGCCACCTCATAAGTACGGCGAGCTTCATACTAAGGAATATGTGTTTAGCGAATCTGATCCTTATTACAACTAGAAATTGTCCAACTGACAGGTGTCAGGAACGCATTCTCTCGACGGCCGGACTATACCTGAACAGCAGAGGGAAAAAACCTCACGGTCTGAAAAGGGCATTAAGGGTTTATAATTATATTCATATAAGGAATGAGCTCTTGGCAAATAAAAGCCGCACAGGTCGATCCATCAGGTTAAGCTACGCTTGCCGGGGTTGGTCCGCGGATGGTTGCCCATCTTTACATACAGAAACCTCTGTGCCTCGGAAAGCACGTTAAGCCGTTGGTCTCGGCTGTCATTGGTGGATCTTTGACAGTCGTTTCGGGTCGTCAAAAGCTGACAACCAGTCTTACCAAGGGGTATGGCATTACCCAGTAACTGGGTTATGGAGGTAAGATAGGCAGTCGCTCCATGAAAAATACTGGTATTCAGCTGCATCCGGTTAGACTGGAAGCCGACCCCAACATAGTTGGGAAAAGGCTAGGCAGATTGATTCAAAGCAGGATTATTGTGAATTTTCGTAAAAAAAAAAACAAAAGAAGAAAGATAACAGCGTTTCCAAAGATTACATAACTACTTACACTACCATAATAAAGAAGTAGTAATAAGAAAGTACGAAATAAAATAGATAAACTCATCAATGAAAGAGGCATTGATTGAGATCTTGATATCCTATCAGCTGTTAGAGAAATGTTTCTCTGTACTCCTTATCAGAGGGCAACGAACCCGTGTATATGTTATATAGTAGACAGAATTGAGAGTAACGAGACTATTCATGTCATATTCATGTGATTTCTTTCTAGTATGTAGTGATCTTGTGTAACTTTTGAGGGGATATTGATATAAATGCAAACATGACGATGTGAATAATAATACTTTATGTAAATGTCGCAGCCAAATCGCTTAATTCCTAGCCTTTGGAAGTAGAGCTTGTCGGCCGCTCCCGTAGCACCGCTCGCTTTACTTGCTCGGCTCGCGCCAGTTGGTGACAGTTCTAACCTAAGGCGGATCGTTCACACGAGCTAGAGTCGTACGTTTCCATTACGAATAAAGGGCAGTGCGCTCATATACTAGATAGAGTCGCGGCACAGGCGAGGTGGTGGCGGCGCGGCGGCGGCGGCGTTGTGCCCGACAGCGATGCGACTTCATAGCCATTTTGTGATTTTCTTACGGAAAAAATGAATTGGAATGTGTGAAGGAAGCATAGCCGCCCGCGCCTCAACTCTATAGAGACCACGCCTTGACCGTGCGGCGACGCCGCGGCCCGGCGCCGCCGCGACCTCGCCTCGACTTACCAGTGAGCGACGCACCTAACCCATTTGGTCGGGGTGGCCCGGCTTATTTACTACGACCAATACGTCTCGCACGAGGTTGGTCACAGTTCCAAGCTAACCTATAATTCTGTAGGTGAAAGCTAAAGGACCTTAAGTCACATTTTATAAATTATCCAATAGAGCTCATTAAAGATGTCTATAGGTACCCGAAATTAGATATTAAAATCGACCGTGTATAAAAAGTAAATAGTGTATCGTTGTAGAAAAAAATTATGATTATGAAGGATTTTTTTGACAAATATTGTTCCTTAAGGCTGTAAAAATAAAAATGGACTTAAGCTCCTTTAGCTTTCACCTACAGAATAAAAAAAGAAATTCTATTTAGTCCGTCAGTCAGATAATGAAAAAATATTAGATACGTATTTTTTGCTTTATCATATTAATCAAAAATGACTTAGATAACACGCATTAAAGTTCGGGAGCGGGGGCTTGCTACGTCACTTCTACGTATAAAATCTACGAAGACGTGACGTCATGCCACATTTTAACTCAATGTATCGCCGTAATCTTTTGATTACGTAGAAAAAGAAAAAATACGTGTAATATTTTAATAATCTACAAGACGAACAAAAAATCATTTTTTAGTCATCATCCCTATTGAATATAATTCCGGCCACTAGTTGAACGGCGCCGTTTAGTTAAAAGGCTAGGTTGTTGACTGAAAGGCTGATGGCTGCGACATATCGTCATATATCGTCTTCTTAGCCACGTTCTGAGCAAACTAAATGTATTCATAAATCAACAAGGCAGATGACTGTAGGTTGACAGCCAGATATTTAATTTTGGTAAGCCATTCCTGCTTTTCGCTAAATGATATTATGTATCTACTTACGTTAAGACCCTTCACTTGAGATTCCTTAACTTGGTGAAGGTAGAACTTTGCTTACCTGTAAACAATACAAAAGAAAATCATTAGTAAAGTGATTACAAAACTTTTAAAGAGGCAACATGGAGGCAACACTATTTCTGAAAAACAAAAACTTACTTTTTTACATGTCATAATCTTAAGATATACTAAAAATAAAGCTGAAGAGTTTGGTTGTTTGTTTTAACGCGCTAATCTCTGGAACTGCCAGTCGGATATGACTTTTTTTTTTGCATTTTATGGCCCAATTCTTAAGGAAGGCTATAGGCTATTTAATATCAAGCTAGGACCCTAAGCAGCCGAGCAAAAGAAAAAAAGTCGGAAAGAACGCTAAGCGAAAATCAGTAATACCGTGGGCAGGCGATACTATGCCACGGGGTGGGTCTTAGGTACAAGAAACACGCGAACGAAGTCACGGGCACTAACACTCATCTAGGTAGTAACAATTTCCACCAATCATATCTCGTCATTACCAAAAATGCAGGTGCAGCTGAGATATTTATGCTCGGTTCCTATAAACAAAAACGAATCGTTTTGCTTACCAATCTACCAATGGTAGCATTTTTATTGTCAAACTGGGCATATATAATAAATAGTTTCATAAAGTAATTTTAGCTGTGATAGATACATCCATTTGGGAGGGTCTACTATGCAATGATATGAGGTCTTTGATTCATTATTGGTAAAGATACAAGAGTCTTAAGAGGATTGTGAAGTGCCGATACGCGGCGCGATTTTTGGAGGCAATTACCTACATTTCATACAATTATCTACATAAATATTGTTTCGGGCGATAACGTTTTCACTCCCCTAAACCTTTACGAAATGAGACAATTTTGGTCTCATTACATTCAGTACACTTCAATCTAGGTCTGTACGTTTTTCGTTTTTAGTAACTAAATTGAATTTAATTTAAAAAAATAAAAATGCTCGAGGATGTTTTTATGTCAAAAATATAGATATTTAGATGCTAATAACTTATATCGTATACAATATTTCTTTATAATAAAAACGTACGGACCTAGTTTTTCATTATACCTACAACATTTCCAAAAGTTATGAAAATTAGACTATGTTTACGGGGAGAAAAACGTTATCTCTTTTTGTATGAAAATTTACAGCTTCACAATCCTCTTAATTTTAACCAATAACGCGATAACGGTCCGTAAATTACAGAAATCGGCCATTAGTCGTCAATCGTATCGGTCAAACGCACGTATAAATAAAATTGAAACAAAACAAGTCCACTAAAACTGAGATTTATAATCCAAAATCTTCATCTAGACAAAAAAAAAAACAAGTGAATTTGTATCTATAGTTCTACAGAGGGTTCCTTATTAAGACAGTATGGGGCACAAAGTAGGGTCATTCATTTAATTTATCAGCTTAATAATGACTGTTTCACACCTCATAAAGAACACCCTGTCTGATTGAGAATAAATTCTTGATAATATCAAAGATACTTGTTCATTTGTTTTAACTAAGTTTTTTAGTCGACTTTCCTTGTTTTAAGGATAAACTGTTGTTCTATAAATATTTATAGTAATATCATGGAATGAGCTGGTAAACCATAGTAAGAGAAGAAAAGCAAGTTTTGTTGGTACAAGCTTGAAATAAAAATCTACGTACTAAAGTATGTGGTGATATCACTTGGTATACAGGATGATCAGAAAGGTATGGTCAAATTTAAGGGTGTGGCACAGACCATCAAACTGAACAACTTTCTCCATGGGACCAACATCGTAATCGAGAAAAAAATATCAGCTGTCCCTACATTTATGTTCGCAAAACTCGTCAAAATGTATGAAACAGCAGACTTTCTTTTCGTGATTTCAGGTTTGGTCTCATAGTAAAAGTTGTTCATAATGATGAGTATAATGACCCCTTAAGAGGTTGCTGGTGTTTTACCAATAACCCTGTACACTTCAATACTTACTCGAACCAAAAGAAAGAACAGCTGATTATTTTTTTGGCTGCTGCAGCTGGTCCGCGTGGTAGATATGTATGTCCCACTCCCTCTCACAGAGAGGAGGCCTGTGTCCCAGCAGTGAGAATATTATAGGCTGATTATGCTTATAGAAACCAAAGATGTTTTTTTCTCTTGTATAATACGTATATAAATCAATCTGCCTAGCCTTTTCCCAACTATGTTGGGTCGGCTTCCAGTCTAACCGGATGCAGCTGAATATCAGTATTTTACATGGAGCGACTGCCTATCTGACCTCCACAACCCAGTTACTGGGTAATACGATACCCCTTGGTAAGACTGGTTGTCAGACTTTCGGGCTTCTGACAACCCGTAACGACTGTCAAAGATCCACGAATGACAGCCGGGACCAACGGCTTAACGTGCTTTCCGAGGCACGGAGGATTCTCGTTATGAAAAGATGGTCACCCATCCACAGACCAACCCCAATACGTATATACAGGGTCAAATTAAATTAGCTAGCGAAACTCGCACACGTGATAGGTCAAACAATCAATCTGTCTAGCCTTTTCCCAACTATTTTGGGGTCGGCTTCCAGTCTAAACGGATTTTACATGGAGCGACTGCCAAGCGTAGCGTTTTTACAACATGATCAAACAAAAAATAAATAAATTTGTTTTTTTTTTTTTTTGTAGTCACTTGATATATCAGTTTTTTTTTTCAAACCTCACAGACGTATTAGGTATAGTAGTAAACACGATAAAACAAAAAACAAACTGAGTTTCTCAACTCATATTTCAAGAAACAACACCACCAGCGGTCGTTGACCCAAAAAAACTTCACATCTTTTTTTTTACTATTTTGATAATATCGATCTACCCCATCACGTCTGAGGAGTTTCGCTAACTAATTTCATTTGACCTTTTATACGTATAGGCTTGAACATTTTCTAGCTATTCATCAAATTAGCGGAGCTGACTGACATGTAAGTTGCATTATTTAAAATAATCCAATGCAATGCAAATCTATTCTGCCTCCTAATCAAAAAGCTTGAATATACAAAGTAGCGGATCTGATAACACCGGCACCGGTCAGTTTCCGAGAAATGTCCAGGTAAACGGATAGACCGAGTGTGCGGTTTTTTTCGTCTGCCACTTATTGTGTTACGTTTTTTTTAGGGTTCCGTTCCTCAAAAGTAAAAAAAACGGAACCCTTATAAGATCACTCGTGTGTCTGTCTGTATATCCGTATGTCACAGCCAATTTGCTCCGAATCTAATGGACCGATTAAGTTGAAATTTGTTACTTATCCTTTATCTCCAAAACTACTGAGCTTAAAATTCTGAAAAAAGTACAGAAAACAGTTCTATACAAACGGCACCAGACCACATAGATTACAGAAAAACATATAAGAAGTCTTAACCTTAAAATAACATGGTAAATCTCTCAATATTGTGCGTACAAACTTATATTTGCAATTGGAATATATGGGAGGACACGTTTTTCAAGAACAATGTTAAGTTTGTTCTTGGGATAAAATCATCCCAACTACGGAACGCTTCATTGTGTGTGGTCCGACACGCACTTCGCTGGTTTTTTCGTGTCACTTTTATGATCGATTGTACTGTGAAGTTTGAATTGAATGTAGTTTAACTATTGGACTGAAGAATCGCACACCATAGGACTATTTATTTCATTGAAAGAAAAAAAAAAGAAAAAGCAGTTTATTCACGTGAAAGTGACATACATAAAATTCATTGCTATTCGGTATTTAAGGTTTTTAGTGATACAGTACTTATTTATAGCTAGTATTTTTTTCATTAGGTACGAAAGTTATGTGGATTGTGGATGAATTTGATGAGGTAGTTTGTTTGTAGGTGGTAATCTTCGGAACTGCTGATCCGATTCCAAAAATTCTTTCATTAATGTGAAGCTACAGTATTGCAGAGTGTCATTTTATGTTAAAATATTAAATTTGATGCGACTGAAGCCGCGGGCAGAAGCTAGTCCATAAAAGTAAAAATAATAAAAATGAAACAACTGATTTTTGTACTTCAAAAATTAAATTTTTAAAAGGCAAAGCTTGATTCTATGGGTAAGGTATTGGAATAGAACACTATTGGCAGGTTAAAACACTAAACCATCATGGCTTTTTAGGGTTCCGTAGTGACGTAGTCAACAAGGAACCCAATTTCACCATGTCCGTCTGTCCGTTCGTCTGCAGCTTACCTCAGAGACTTACTACTAGAAAGCTATAATTTGACATAAATATTAATGACGCCGTCAAAGTGGTAAAATAAAATCATGAAAACCTCCTTGGTAATCACAGCAACTAATAAAATGTATTTGGAAAAGTCAAAATTTTGTACAATTTCCATCAAAAACTTACTTATTCAACTACAATGTTAAGTTTGTTTTTGGGATAAATTCATCTCATTTCGGATCCCTTCATTGTGCGTGGTGCGAACTCGCTCTTGGCTGTTTTTTTAACAGTAACTTAAGCTCAAAGGCTCAAACTGACCCCTAACTCAGACTCATAACCTCTCTGCCCACCCACAAACAACACATTGAACAACATCATCGTTAACATAAAATTATCTCCAATTTAACAGGACCATACCCAGAGGCATAAAGGAGTCAAAAGTATAACTTAAAAGCACGTAAAGCATAGATAAAAGGATCTATGGTGTTCTGTGCCACAACTCACAGGTTACGTGTCATTAAAATATTAAAAACAATGGCTGAGCGGCAAAGATGGGTATTTGAAGGTATTTCATACACTTTTGGTAATGGTGGGTAGAAAATGTGTTTGACGTTTATGGTTTGGATTGTTTTTGGTGCACTCTTCTTTGTAACGCCGTAGGTTTGCCATAGAATTTTAAACGATCATCAGCATCGCATTTCCATGATTTTATTTTATACAATAGTTTGAAGTCTATTTGATCGGTATCTACGATATCAAGGTTTGTTTTTTTATCCATTGCAAAAAAATACCACAACGACGAAAGGAACATTAGTGACTCTTGGCTTCGTTAAGCGTCCTTTTACACCCATTATAATACAAGTACTTTTCTATATCTATCTATTTATATTTATACTAATAATAAAGCTGAAAAGTTTGTTTGTTTACATGTTTGAACGCGCTAATCTCTGGAACTGCCAGTCGGATTTGAAAAATTCTTTTTGCATTTGATTGCCCAATTCTTGAGGAAGGTTATAGGCTATTTAACATCACGCTAGGACACTTAGGAGCCCAGCAAAAAGAAAATGGGTGGGTCGGGGTAACAAGAACATTCACGCGGAGGAAGTCGCGGGCAGAAGCTTGCGTTGTATAAAGGAAATGATCACTAGAAAACACTGTGAAATAAATAAATAGAACAATAACTATGCTTGTAATATAGAAAAACAAAAAAATCAGTACCTACTTCAACTAAGTTAATACTTATTCTAATAAGTAATAACTTATCTCCCCACAATACAGATAATTTGAAATTCAAATACATAATTTCCTTAACAAAAGTAATTACCACGATTCCTGAGCACGGATCCCATTTGACTTCAAAAAGGTGGTTCTTACCATAATCTTGACGTTTAAATAGTTTTGTGTGTAACCGTACCACTGTGGTGGTCTTGAATCCATGGTAATTTGTAACTCGGAATCATTATGGGGGATTGTTCAAAGAGCATGGTCATGGTTCAAATTATATTTAGTTGTAATTATATGAAATATTTTTATAAAATATTCAATCTATCTCTAAAGCTGAAGAGTTTGATTTTTGTTGTTTGTTGGTTTGAACGTACTAATCCCTTTTTTTTGTGGATTGGAAATCATCAAATAACTTCTCCCGCTCTGGGTGGAGCGGAAGGGCGTGTCAGACTTTTACTGACTAAAACCCACCCGTGTTCCTTCAGTTGCCTGTGCCAGGGCCACGGTATCTTTTTCAAACAACCCGCGACCCCAGCGGCATCGGCCTTATTGGACCCCATCTTTTGCTGACATCTCTTTGAGGCGCGCGTGGAACACAACGCGCCGTCGACCCGGGCCTGGTCCTCACCGGACGGCGAGCTACCCACTACTCACCGTCCGCAAGCCCGCGCCTACGGTGGCCGGGAATCGGCTATCGATTCCCGCCGCCCAGGGCGTCTCCTGCGGCGACTGAGGGCGTGAGGCTGCCTCTCCCTCACGCGTTCCGCCTCCTCCTTCGCAAGCATTACCGCTTCGCAGAAGGAAGTGACGGCCTCCCATGCACTCTCGCTCCGCACCATGGCCTGGACCAGGCTCGGACGCGAGAGATCGCCGCCGCCGATCGCCTCCGTGAGAACACGGCGGTGCTCTGCCCAAGCCGGGCAGACCTCCACTGTATGCTCCACCGTGTAACGTACTAATCCCTGGAACTACAAGTCGGATTTGAAAAAAAACTTTTTGCATTTGATAGCCTATTCTTAGCCTATAGCATTTAACATCACGCTATGACTCTAAGAAGCCGAGCAAAAAGAAAAAAATGTCAGAAAGGACGCTTAGCGAAAACGAAATAATAGCGCAGGCAGGCGATGCGATGCGACGCGGTGGGGCGGGGGAACAAGAAATTTCACGCGGACGAAGTCGCGGGCAGAAGCTAGTTACTAATATAATAAATAAGTAAAATTTATTAGTTTGTAGGTAGGGGGTAATCTTCGAAACTACTGATCCGATTCCGAAAATTCTTTCACTAATGGAAAGCTACAGTATTGCTGAGTGTCAGAGGATACGTCATTTTATGTTACAAAAACAAGACATTTCAGGCGAACGAAGCCGGGAGCAGAAGCTAGTGCTAAATATAATTATTAAACTAAAGATTTAGATTTTCCATATTTATTTTGACATGAGTATACTGGGTGTAATTTTAATCACTGTTATCCTCATGGGTCAGGGGTCATTGTACTCATCAGTATCAACAACTTTTACTATGGGACCAAAAATGAAATTGCGAAAAAGAAATCGGCTGCTCCCTACATTTTGACGAGTTTGCGAACATGATTTCGCCAGTTATAACACCATAATCCACGCGATATAAACAAAAAATATTATTCCCTTCCCTCGAAAAATATTACCTTTTCAGACGATGTCGTGAAATCCCGCAAGCCATTTACAAATTCGTGAGTTTCGTGACTATACAGATACAATCTCCGTGACCACGAACTGTGTACAAGATGTTTATTTCAATAAAATACCCATTGAAATAAATGGATTTTTTTTTAATGTTCTCGAAAGTGAAAAAAATAATGGAAAAAGTTCGGGGAAACACTGCCATTGTTGCATGCGAAATATGTTGTTGGTTGACTGTGAAATATGGATTTTATAAACTTTCTAGAAAACATGTTTACTGTCTTTTCATCTTGCTACTATTTATTGACCATTGAGTTCATTACTATTTCTTGGAAGAATCTCCTATTAGGGTCAACGAAGATGACAGAGTTTTTCTTTGATCGAGTTTGCTGTGCATAAATTAATGGTGATCGGTGAGGCAAAGAGTAGGTCTAGATCCCTGTTTAAAGATATTTTTTTTTTAATAGGGACTCGTACCTGAAGATTAAACAAACTGAATAGTATGACACAAACATTGAAAATAAAATTTAAAATAACAACAGTATTAAAAAAGTCTTGTACAGAGCTAAACGACCGCATGCTGCTATGACACATAAAAAGAAAATTTTCACTGTCCAATCAATACTGTAATGTCAATTGTAAAAGGGCTCCACGATTTGTATGTATCTGACAAAATGTGAAATACTTACCTCAAAGGTAAGTATTTCGATAAGCTACTGATACAAATGCTCTATGCCTCACAATAAGTTGTTAAAACTCCTAGATTACGTCACAGACCCTCCGTTTTAGTCCCAGATCTATTGTCATCTTCAAAATAGGTACCAAGCGCGCACTACCATCGCTCCATCAAGAGAGCTAATGGTCAAAGGCGAGCTACCAATCCACTATAAAAATATCATAAAATCTAACCTACATAGATTACGTCTCACACAGCCACCGTTCATTCGTCCTTCTGTCCATCCATCGGTGAGCCCCCAACAACAATGCATGCGCGTGCGTCCATCACCTGCCGCCGGGCGGGTGTGGGCATAAAGGTGCACATAAATCTATGGCAGAAACGTGCTCTGTAGTATGGCTATGGTTTAGAGAGAGAGGAGAGACTGTCCTGATATATGTTTGGTACTTTTTTTTTTTGTGATGAAGAGTAAATTTTATGTTAAACTGCACAATTCGAGCCACTAGGGTTAAATTTTTGCAGTGAGGAATGGGATACTCAGAAATAAAGGTAATATTATGTTTACTCAAGCTCAGCAGATAAAAACACATTTCTTAAAGATCAAAGCAGAGAATTGAATTAATTGCTCTTTTGGAGTTGAAGCAAAAAGGCTCTAAATATAACCAAGCTATTTAATATTTGCGTGAATATTATTAGTTGACAGCAAACTAAATCAGTGTTATTTTATTCGGAGAAATATTTTTTTTTTTATTAAAATTAAACAAAACTAGAAAACCCGGCTGCGGTAAAACTGAAAAGCTAAAAGCAAGCCCATTATAAATTAAATAAAAGTTGGAAGCAGGCGGGACCCATTTGAGTTTGAAAATAGAAAAATAGAATGGGTCCCGCCTGCTTCCTACTTTTATTTAATTTAAAATGGGCTTGATTTTAGCTTTTGAGTTTTACCACAGCCGGGTTTTTTATTTTATTTAATTACTTTTTTTATTTCCAGTTTTTACATTTCTCAAATGTGAACGATTTTGCCAATGATTTAGTTCTTGCAAGGAGTTTTGGTCGTGAGGGTTATTTAAAAGCTTTTTTACGATTTGTCACTTCGAATTACTTTTAACCATATAAGTTGTATATATTTTTGTAATCAGCTATTAAAACCCTTCATTTTGATACCCCACTCGATGGCATTAGAAGAAAAAAAAATTCAAACTCCACAAAATGGCACCCCAAATCCGCCATTTTACTTTGTTTTTATTTTAAATTAGCCAGTGACACTCGCGCTATCAAGATAAATCTAAAGACGTATAATTTATCCAAATCCGTTTATTCTTTTAGGAGTTAGGAGGGAACAAAGAAACGGACATACATACGTACAGGTCAAACACATAATCCTCCTTTTGGGCTTCGCCGCAGTTGGGTAAAAATAAACCCCAATTAAAATGTAAACTTTGTGTCATTATAATTATAATTTTGCGTGAATGTTATCTCTACAACATTCCCTTTTATTTTTATTCTAGCACATAAAAATAAACAAGATAGCAAGATAGCATAATTAGATTAATTAGAACGTCGTGTTAATGACACTTCATGGTTCTGACTTTCATGGCGCCCTTTATATTAATGTTCCTTTCTCATGCAAACATGTATTTGTCTGATTTAATTCGAAGTCTAGTCTGCCGATGACTTTTGACTCCACTCTGTGTAGTTGCAAGTTATTTGCACGCTTTTAAATAACGGGTAAGTTTTAATTTTGGTAATGCATTTGTCTTTCACTAACACTAAAGAGATACAAACATGTAAGTATAAATTATAAGTGCATAGTAATGGTACGCCAGCACAATCTACTATCACTACAAGTTACTACGATCTGTCAAATTTGTTTAATAGATTTTCAACTTTATTGCTAAAGCATTAGGTTCAAGGTTGATTAGGAAAATTTGGCAGTTTCGGGTAGCTTGACTTGCTGTCGTCTGTACATTGATAATTTAATATGTATTATAAACACGAGATCTCTAATGCATGGGTCAATTAATTTTTTTAAATTTATCTATAGTTATATATCAATGATATATAACTATAGATAAATTATACACATGATGTGTTACGTTCATAGTAACTAACTTTTAAAATCTGGTCGTGCTCAATGCCCCAAAAAAGAGGGGGTTGTTTTTTTATTATTACGCCTTGCTTGACGCGGACTAAAGACAATACCAAAATGTACCCCAATTGGGACGCTTTCGAGTCTATACAAAACGCGCGGTAGTAACATATCTGCCTCATTTTAATATAATATTATTGATACATATAATAAAATGGTAAAGAAGATTGTTTGTCTGTTTATCTGGATACATGTTCAGGATTGGCGCAAAAACGGCTGAACGGATCTAGCTGAAATTTGACACCTATTATAACCTGGATTAACAAACAGGTTATTTTTAATTTCGGTAGTACGTTCCCGTGGAATATTTTCTGACATCAATGCGGGCGAAGCCGCGGGCATAAGGTAGTTTTCTCTACAAAATAATAATAAACATTCCAGGAATGTCTCTCAAAATCCGCCCACCATGGTCTCACTGAGTACCTTCCCATAGTCATTATAACATACATGAATAGTACCAATTGAAGTTACCTTTACAGTACCGAATCTTTTGTGTTCTTTCTTTCTTACTTTCTTTGACGTTTCATGGAATCAAAGCACAGTTTTAGAAGGTTCTAGTACCTTGTCTAACAGAGTGAAGTATTAAGTGCCTGCTACGGCTTTTTGTTTCGTTTTCGAAGTGCAATCACGGTGCTTTTCTTTTTAAAAGCGGTCTAGGAACGTTTTAAGGTAGATAATAGAAATGTTTGGGAGGTATGAAAGATTTGATATCGCCATTAGAGAAAATATAAACCTACACACGAGAAATCAATCTGCCTAGCCTTTTCCCAACTATGTTGGGGTCGGCTTCCAGTCCAACCGGATCCAGCTGAATACCAGTATTTTAGACGGAGCGACTGCCTATCTGACCTCCACAACCCAGTTACTGGGTAATACGATACCCCTTGGTAAGACTGGTTGTCAGACTTTCGGGCTTCTGACGTCCCGTAACGACTGCCAAAGATCCAGGAATGACAGCCGGGACCAACGTCTTAACGTGCTTTCCGAGGCACGGAGGAGTCTCGGTATGTAAAGATGGTCACCCATCTACGGACCAACCCCGGCAAGCGTAGCTTAACCTGATGGATCGATCCGTGCGGTTGTTATCACTTAGCCACGAGCTCCTCAAATACTCCTCAAACTCCTCAAACCTACACACGAGAAGTTAAAGATAATTAAACTTCGGTTCTAGTTGAGGCTGACATTTTATATCTGGCTATCTTTGGAAATAACAACAGCAACAAATACAGAGGTGAATATAACTTTACAAAATCACACATTTTAAATCTTGGACCAAAATTTTAACAATGAAGGGCAACGTGTGTACCTTTTGAAGAAATAACTATCAATGTAACATTCTTTAACAAATTGCATATGGCAGCTACCTACCTCGTAGATAGCTTAATCGGTTCGCGGACGGTAAAAGAGTCAGACAGGGACATGGTCACCACGATAGGCAAAAGAGTGATTGTGAACATAGAAAAAGATGGTGCTGTCCATATTCTCGAAGTCATCTTTGATTACCTCCCACACCCACGTTGGACAAGCAATGGCTCAAGGACCACACATGAAAGAGTACTTACACCTCTGCCTACACCTTCGAGGATCACTAACTTGAAAGGTGGTAGTACAAACAAAACTGAGAACTTAATCATACCTTGTTTAACTATCGCCCACAAAACCTACTAACCTTTGAAAATCGTTTTAACGACTTCCATAAAAGATGCATAGTTTGTGTACATAATAAATCCCTTTATCTTTGAATTTAGCCTGTAATAATGTTGTAATATCCTCAAACAGTCACTAATTCACAATCACAAAGAAACTCTAAAACCCTTTTAAAATAAAATAAAATATCCTAAAATGGCGCCAGACTGAATTATAAGGCGGGAAATCTATGTTCCAGTCAAAATATGAATTCAGACAATTCTAAACTCTACCCCTTTTGTGTTAAAATGTTTTTTTGTTTGCAACACCTTGATTATTTGCCTTCTGATCAGGTATCAAGTCTCAGGAATTTGTGAAAGAAAAAATTAACAGCAAAAACTCGCGGTTTCTTTTGTGGCCCGAAAAGTTAAAAGATTATACAAAATGGGCAAACTTCGATGTTCGGTACCGATTTTATCGACGTTTTAAAAAGAAATAATATGAATTGGACTTGACAAAAACTGTGGATTTTTCATATACGATTTTAAACCCAAATTCGTAAGAAATTAAGTAAATTTTCGCTTATTGGGATCAAAAAGAAATTATTCGTCAGTATTTTGGTTTTATCTTAAACAAGTTCGAGAATTGCTCGTGCTAAATGCCCGTTAAAGTTTTGATGGCTTTCTCGTGTTTTTACTGCACTTCTAAGATACTAAGAGATGTGACAACGATCGTTTTTTTAGGTAGTTATAGCCCATTAAGTTTGGACTACTGAACAAACCTTTAAGTTGAAAGCAATAAAAATGTGAATTGGTATTATTATCACTTTCATCATAGTTCTAGTGCTATAGTGATCTTCGTCTTACGTATTACTCTTGTCAATTCAAGCAGTAATTATCTCGTAATTATCTCGAGATAAAGTATAGGTAGCATCATGAGATCAATGCATATGTAATTTCGATCAGCTTGTTAGCCCTTCGCCTTAAAACAGTAATTACACCTGCAATGAATTTCACTGTATAACTCCGACACCAAGCTATTAAAATCAGGTTTAAAAGCTCGACCGATAGCAATTTAGAGCAAACTTGTACTAAAAATTAACACTGCAGTGAGAACTGATATAGAAAATAAAATGTTTGTTTGAAATGTTTCACATATTTTTTACTTCAGTCTATTTTTGGGTTGAAAATAGCATTTTTTTTTAAAATACGTTATAACTACAATCTGATTTAAAAAAAAATGCTATTTCCAACCCATAAACTGAAGTAAAAAATATGTGTTAAAAAACTTAAGTATGTAAGCACTAAATCATAAAAGACAAGGGGTTGACACGATTACAATAACTTACATAGAGATAGAGAAAACAAAAGAATTTCGATTTCAACAAACAAAAAAACTGGAAGTTTTATGGTATTCCCTAATTCGATCACCGCAGGGAGCATGTCATATATTTAGATAAAAAGTTTTCGAATAAAACAATAAGCTTTATTTGAATATTATTTAAATCAAATCTCGGCACGCTTGAAATGTTTATATTATTATATAATTCTTGCGTTTTCTAATGCTATTCGGCTTTTTTTGTTTTTTGTTTTGTTTTTGTAAAAATCTTTTTCTACAATTGTTTCAAGTTTGGTGAGATTTGAGACTAGTTATCGAACTAAAATGTTTTATTGGCAGCTATTCTGTACCAATCATTAAAAGCTGCTATGCCATATTTATCATTTAAAACAACAGTTTGCTGCAGGCATTTGATGCATATTATAAAACAACAACAAATGCAATGGTTATGCGTAGTTATGACTTAGAGATTGGATAATCGGATGCATCTTTACCTAAACTTAATTTTATGGCTAAGAATTTATGGAAGCGGCTTCTTCATTTTATTTTTCTTAATATAAATCCTGGGATTCCAGAAAATCCAGGAATGCAGAACTAAATCGGATACATGGTATGGAAACTTCTTTAATATGTGGTTTTATTTATTTAAAAATACCACTACGTTACGTTTACGTTGTCTATGAAGCAATGGATTAGCAATTTGCTTCAAAATTATTGAGATTCCGATTGATAGTGTGTTACACAATTAGGGTGCCGTAACGACTGTTAAAGTTCCACAAATGACAGCCGGGACCAGCCTAACGTGCTTTCCGGAGCACAGAGGTTTTCGGTATACAAAGATGATCATCCACGGACCATCCGCGGCAAGCCTAGCTTAAACTGATCAATCGACCCGTGCAGCTGTTAATACTTAGCCACAAAGCTCTTTTAATGCACTCCAAAAATTAATCTGATAGATATGATAAAATATGATGAACCTACTCATCCCTATTTCAAAACCCACAACGTATATTTAATCATATTAATTATATGTAGGTCTAAATTAGGTCAGTAATGACACGTGGAATACATTGTAAGTTGCCCTTTCATTGCCTGTCATGGCGTCCCTTGGGGCTAGAGGCTTTTTAATTAGGCGCCGAACAAACTGATGGAGGTATTGACTTTGACGTTTCACAACGATCATGCTTCTTTGAATGGCCATTGTTTCCGTTCAGTAACTGTTTGAGAGATCTATAGTTTTATTTCTCTAGCGGCAATATTATACAAGGTGTAACTTAAATAACGCACAACCTCTCCAGTGGTCATTGTATGATGACACTCATTATACTGATAATTTTACTAAAATGAGACCAAATCTGAAATCGCGAAAAAAAAATCAGCTACACCCTACATTTTGGCGAGTTATGCGAACATGAATGTAGGGACAGCTCGCGATTTCAGGCTTGAACTCATGGTAAAATTCGTTCATAGTGATGAGCACAATGCGTTATTTAAGTCACACCTTGTATACCTAGTGTAAGTTTACTACGCAAGAACGTTACGTTTTCCATTGAGAATGGTGCCGATTCTTTTGTACACCGAACTAAACTAACCAAAACTAACTAAACTATCTCTAAAATTTCTTACTTCTGGCTATGACAATCATAAAAGCCATTTTGCTAAAAATTCTCTCTAAATTTAGAAACAATTTTGACACAACTACAATTGAGTTTGACATTGATAATCGCGACTCTACTTGGTATTTTTTTTTTTTGTTGTGGGCAATCTGGCGAAATGTGGGTGTACTACTTACTTTACTACTCTACTCTGATTCTCTGCCAAATCCATCAGGGAACACAGGCGTGATGTTATGTTTTGTGTCAAATGCTTCCTATAGAATTGCAATTCTATTCCAAACAAATTAGGTACCTGCCTACCTATGTGAATTATCAATATGCATTTATTATCCACTTTCTCGTCTTTGCAAGCGCCAGGTTACCCGATATCTATCAATACCCACCTAATCCATTCTACATCTATTAAAAATAAATTACCTACTCTAAACACAAAGCAGTTTTTACACAAATCAGAGCCGACCCAATCTCCGTAGTCTATGACTTTATCGGATGGCGCCAACAATACAGGCAGACAATCAGTAACTCAATATTGCACGATGTCTGTTCGATATTCGAACAGCTGCCCTACCTAACGGTATGTAACCGTTAGCGCGCACGGTCGGGAAATTCGCGATATTACTGGTTTTGTGGTGACGTCACTTTTGTTTGACACTTATATTCTGACAGGTACAGTGGCTTTATATATTTCAATATGGATTGTCGAAGTGAATTTTGGAAACCAAACGTAACCCGTGATATTACAAAAAAAAATAATAATAAATCGAAATATCTTGCTAAGTCTGGACATGGGCACTACAAACTTTCGCGCATGTTTTTCACTCACACTCGCCTCATGTCATTTGGTTCCTAAAAAAATTTTATGCGCAGCCTTCTGCGTGAAGTTCGAACTTGCCAAGATATTTCGGCCTGTACCTTACTTGTAGAAGACTATGGCGAAGTAAAAATCTCGTGAGAACCGAGTTTCCGAAAGCTAATATTAGGTTAGCAGAAATAACTAAACCCAATCAAATTATTTTACACAATAATCATAGTAATAACAAACAACAAATTACAATGGCTTTCACAAGTTGAGTTACTGGTCTAAAATCACTAAATGAAAAAATAAAATGAAAAGTTTATATTCACAGAAAAAAAAAAATACAACAAATATTACCTCTGCCAAACTGGCTGTGAGCCGTCTATGGTATATTTTAAGTACTATTGAGACATAAAATAAATATGTACATACTTTGGTTACAAAACAAGCAATTTCATCTTTGTATACCAAAACCATGACAAGACATCACATTCGGCCTATTCAGTCAATCATACAATGTGGCCATGGGTTGCATATGAAAATGTCATTATACCCATAAAACCCATGAAATATTAATAAGTACCTAAATAGACATCAATCAACACAACATCGATGTGATGTTACAGAGAAACATCCCCAATGGATTGGGCAGATATATACGTATACCTATAGTACACCCACATTTTGCCAGTTATGTTTAAAGCCCCATCCATGTAACAGAGGGCGAACCTATTGCTATCAACCGGGCACAAATCCAGACTCCGGACTGCTAATGAGAAATTCCATATAGAAAACCTAATACACACTTTGCCCGACCTGGGAATCTAATCCAAGACACAAGTAGCACTTGCGATCCCTAGACCAACGAGGCAGTAAATATTAATAATAATTTGTAATAATAACCATTTAAGCCCCAAAACTGAGCTCCCCACACAATTTAATGAAGACATGTCGTAATGACGATTGTAATCAAAATGCGGCAGATGTCACCGCCATATTGTTTTTGACGTCACATGTCATGAAAGTTTTTTTTTAATGTTACACATGATTGAGCAAAGGAATTTTTGTGTGCGGAAGCTGAAAATTACTTTTTTTAATGGACGTTGCGTGGAATGAAAACGTGGATCACGTCATATTTTGGCAGAAATCTCAATTTACCTTTCTATACTGAAAAGTTTGTGACTTGTGGTTTATTGAGGGTTGTCAGTAGCCCCTATTTTTGCAGATAACAACATATTGAGATGACTAATTTGTTTTAAAAGTGTGGTGATACACGTATCGCCTCTGACCGTTCTTAATATTGGTAATTGCAACGCCTGCTCAGCAATAAAATGTCGGGCAGAAATAAATGAAAAATAGCCTTCTCAAACTTTAATATTCATAACACAAATCCTTAATCTGACCCACAAATCAAACCACACGAATTAATATAAAAAGGAACTGATTACCATACCTTCCTTCATTTTTGCATACAAACTTTCCTGCCGAATGCTGTCCTACATTTTTTACGACTTATTGTTTTATCCATTGCCATTCATAATTCGTCATAAAAAGACATGGAAACATGTCGTCGATGTATTCTAAAAATGTTTCATTGTAAAACTACTATGTCGGTAGGTATATAAAAGTACGTCATTTGTCTTTTGATAGAATCTAACGGTTCCAAATGAGGTTTGCCACGGACCATAGACATTAAATTGCAAGGAAGAGAGTGGAAATGCATCCTTTCATTCCTTATAAGGATTTGTAGAATACCTTTAGAGAAGTCATTTCATTCAAAAGGTGCGTCGTCCTGAACAATGTTAATAGGGGAAGATTTTTATTGAATAGAACGCTTGAGTTTGAAGTTGAATGGTTTGGCAGATAAAGGCTTTTTCGTTTAGCTCAAAACAAAACTAGACATCAAAAATTTTTTTAAGTTAATGCATAAAAAAATTTGGTTCAAAACCTATTTTTTTTTTTACAAATATGTAGCAGTCCACTGCTACATATTTGTCAACTTTTGACAATTATTTGACTAGCACTTAACCGTAGTCAGGTTAATTGAGTAACATACTTACCGTACTGTAGCAATGACTGTTATTGTGATAGTTCATAAACATTCATTGCGTTATTTACGTTGTTGAGCATACAAATTTTTCGAACAAATGAAGCGATGGATTAGCAATATGCTTCAAAAAGATTCAGCGATCAGATACGCAATTAGCTGCTGCTGGTTACACTAAATCGATCGATCCATGATTAAGAGAAAACAAAGCCCAATAATTATTATTATTCAGGCGTTTTTTCATGACGAATGATTTTGTCTGACAGAAGGTACTAAAAATCATATTTTGCAGACAAATTCATTTTCTAATCCCTTTGTTGCTTCACCATCTTACATCACCCTACAGAATGGAAAGACACTTATTCCAAACCCAACTTACAAGGTCTAGCCATAATCCTACAGTAAAATTTCCCATATATGTATGGTATGTGGGTAGATGACTCATGGGTACCATTGTGGCTATGGTTTATGACGTCATAAAGACCATAGTGTCGTAGAGGCTCAGCTGAGTCTATTGTTGTCTCATATTGATAGGAGGTTGTCATCTTGGATATGATGATGTTTAACTGTAGGCGATTTAGGTGTGTGTGGCAACAAATAGATTTCACAGTTTTGAGGAATTTGTATAGAAGAAATGTGTTTAACAAATGATAAAACACTAGTTATGTCAGTTTATGAGCCAGTATAGAAAGAATATTCCTAAATCAAATCTACCTCAAATAAGTTAAGAAATAAACAAACGGTATGAATGTTCGATTAATATCAATAAACTGCACACTTCTGTTCCTGTGACATATTATTTTCTCTCAAAATGTACCTACATACAGTGTTTTTGAGAGCGTGGTGTGGTAGTGGATTGGTAACGATTGACATAGGACTACTTACTGTAGTCATTTTTCGGACAACGGGACGTCAACGAAAACAAGATGACGGCGCCGAAGTAGCGATACATACATTTATTATGGCCGCGTGTCCATCGCACGTCCGTCAACGAGTCGTCACGTTCGGTTCGAATAATCTCGTTTCTCGCTGACGTCCCATTGACGGTGACGGTGGATAAACAACTGGATTTTGCCATTACATCAGTTAGCGTATCCTATGTGGCTTCGTATACCATATCCGTACCTGCAGCCTTGTATGTTAGACAGATATTGTCGAATATGTAAAAGATATCGATATAATCCTACTTCCTATTAATATTATAAATTTGCGAAAGTTTGGATGTTCGTTACTCAATCACGCTAGAACAGCTGAACTGATCTGGATGAAATTTGGCACAGAGATAGATTATAGTCTGGAATAGCACATAGGGTACTTTTTATCCCGGAAAATTTACGGCTCCCGTGGGGATTACTCCGATCTATCAACCTGCTCTGTCCCCTTAGACACAGATCACAGATCACAGATCTGAAATAAGTTTGCTCTTTTCCACTGTTAGCGACTTTATTCACTCCTATCTGGGACAGATAGGAGTAAATAAAAAGGGATAAAGTTCGAACTGTCCTCTCGGTGCTAATCTTTTTCTTTAATCTTTTTTCCGATCTGTTCCTCTAAGAGGATAAAGCAAAGGTGACAGATCGGAATAATCCTCCCGAGGGATAAGTTCCGAAATCCCCGCGGGCGAAGCCGCTGGCAAAAGCTAGTCCAAAATATAACCTTAAATCTACGCACTACGCAGCCCGGAGTAAAGAAAATGTTGGCAACCAAAATTCTCTCCACTTTTTTCAAGTCCTGCTATGCTATATTTTCCTAGCTATGCATTTAGTCGCTCCCAAAACTTACATAAACAAGCGACCCCAGTAAAATGGGGTGACCAGTACTTACGGCTGTTACAACCCCTGACATACATTACTGGTAATAAAACCTCCGGTGGACACACTATTCCAGTTCAACCCCTCTTTCATAATAATCAATATGAAAGGTTTGATATGAATTCAGGATTGGTGTTTACAGAATGGGCCATATTAAAGTGGTTATTTTCTTCTGTAATATTAGCGATGCGATGATCTAACATTGCAATACCTTAGTAAATCATTTCTAAGTTTTTTATTGTTAACAAATATTTTACCAATTTTAATTCTGAATAAATATTTATTATTACATAGAAAACTATTTTGTTCATAAATCCTTTTCTAAACACGGCTTCTTCAATGGGATTCAATAAAAATACCTCTATTCATTTGTTGACTTTGTTTTTTCTTGATAATGGCTATTATCCCGTTGCAAGAGGTACCACTTTCTGCCATTGGATCGCAGACGAATCATTAATGATGTATGTTTGTTGATCAGCATAGCGAATGGCTCGATTGACTGCCCTGAACTGTTAGCAAAGTTAGCATTTCGCACCAACACCATTGGATTACGTAAAAGGCCGCTTCTAGGTGTGCCTTCTGCCACTACTAATTATAGGCGTAATGCTTTTCTTATAAGAAGCGCTCGAAGCTTTATTGATGTATCCTCAGAACATGATGTTGACTTATTTTTTACTAAGATAAGCACAGTAAGGACGCTCTTAGCCGAATCATTTTTTGTGAATGACGCGCCGGTTAGTGGTTCTTCAACTTATATGTAGCAACTTAGATCATAAATACAACTAAGCTATTTACGTGTGTACACCATGAACATTAACTGTTCGACTTTAAGTAATCGATATTTTATACATATATCTGTGGAGGCTTGTTATTAGCAACCTGATTATGTGTTGTTGTTACCTATTTTATTTGTAATTAATCTGTAAGCCTTCTTAAAAGTAATAAAAAAAAAAAAATTACCCGACTGCAGCGGAGCCCAAAATGATTGTATCGAATGTGCATGCTAAATTTTTCTTTAAATACTAAAAATATGCTACACTAAGATATTAATATATCTTACGGAAACCAATGGCACTCCTGAAATAGCAATTAATCTATGTACTAACCCAAAATAAGCTGCCCACTTCTCAAAGATTTCACACATTTCAGCAAAATCTTTCACGAGCAACTATTTTCCTAGTCCCCTTCAGTTTTCAGGGGTGGTTCCCTAAGCCTCCACGTTTTGATGGGCGCCACCATGACGCTACGTGTTGCTATGGCAACCAGTCTTGTTTGACTAGCCAGTATGTAATATGAACTTACTTTTGGGACACCATCCATCATTCTATATGATTTGTATGCAGCAATGTTTTTAATTATTTTCGTTATTATTGAATGAGGACATTATATTTTGTCGTGGAAATGGAAATAATTTATTAACTATTAAATAAACAAATGCAATGAAATCGACATCATTCTTTTGAAAATATATTTTTAGATCCTGTTTTACAGTTGGAACAGATAATAAGATATATAAGTAGTATAATAAGTAAGACTTTTGTAAGTACTTGATTTTTTGTAAGTAAAACTTAAAACCACATTGTTTCTAGTAGCATATTAGATATATATTTTCCGAACTCACTAGCCATATATAAGCCATCAAAGGCTTCTGCGGTTTTTTAACATACAATGATTTAACTCTGTGATATACAATGAGATAGGCGCTATCTGATTTAAAAAAATATATTATGTAATCGGAGATAATAATGAAGTGGTGTCAATCAATCTGCCCAGTCTTTTCCCAACTATGTTGTGGTCGGCTTCCAGTCTAACCAGATGCAGCTGAATACCAATATTTTTACATGGAGCGACTGCCTATCTGACCGCCACAACCCAGTTACTGAGTAATACGACACCCCTTGGTAAGACTAGTTGTCAGACCCGTAATGACAGTCAAAAATCCACGAATGACAGCCGGGACCAACGGCTTAACGTGCTTTCCGAGGAACGGAGGAGTCTTGGTATAAAGATGGTCACCCATCCACGGATCAACCCCGGCAAGCGTAGCTTAACCTGATGGATCGACCCGTGCGGCTGTTATTATTACTTAGCAATAGGCCGTTTAAAAAAAGTTGTCTCAAAAAATAACTTTGCAAGTAGGTACAAAAAAAATTGCACGGTGGCTCGTGCAATTTTTTTACGAACGACGAAACACGAAATAGCTGGAGTAAAACTTCTTATAAAATAAAGAATTCTCTTATTCTTTATTTTTTAAGAAGTTTTACTCCAGCTATTTCGTGTTTTTATTTTTAAATTAAATGATTTACTAAAAAAGAAAAACAAACAGACCTAGATTAAGGTGTACTGAATGTAATGAGACCAAAATTATCTCATTTCGTAAAGGTTTAGGGGCGCGAAAACGTTATTGCCCGAAACAATATTTTTGTAAATAATTGTATGAAATGTATATATAATTGCCTCGCAAGACTCGCGCCGCGTATCGGCATGATTAAACTTAAAACATCTCTGCTGATCATTAATTTCAGATGTTGTTAGTAGCCCAAAGTGTATGCCTCCCCACAAGCCATGGTCACCCTACATTGCACTCATATTTCGGGTGTCCAGAGAAAGTGTGCCACGCATATTTGTTCACAGCTACAGGGTGTGTCAGTTAGTGTGCTGCTAATGTTAATTACTTTCTTTTGCGCTGTTTTACATCATCCTGTGTGTGGTTTGTGTTGTGCTAAATTGTGTTTATACGATTTGGCTAATAAATTGGCTGTAGGAGTTTGATTCGAATAGGTTTTATTTTTTAGTTAAAACCACGTAGGTTCTTCTTTTTTTTTTAAATGGGTTTGCTCTTGATTATAGTCTAGGTCAGAGGTGACAGAGACAAAGTCTACGATGGAGTTCTTGGTAAAAAGTAAGAATTTCACTTATTAATCCTTTTCCTTCATCGTTTAACCAAACGATGAAGGAAAAGTGCATCACAGATCTAACTAAATAGAAATGATATTTTTTTGAGATTTACCCTCTTTCTTAAGATATTGACTATGGCGCAGTCATTTGTAGCCTACTTCAGAGCGGCAAACTTACATGGCGCGAACTATACTCCTCGTTTGGTCGCAAACGCGACTGTTGAGCGTGGGGAACTGCGTTCGATCCATAAGTCGAACAAGGTAGGTATTATTGAGTAATCCCATTAGTAAATAATCAAAAGCAACCCGGAGTTTGGATTTGTGCCCAATTTATGGAAACTCGCCCCCTATTACCTACATGGGGCGCACACGAGGAGACTTAACTGGCGAAATGTCGATGTATAGACGCCAGCACATCAAGTTATCCGAAGCTGTCAAATTTTCCCGTTATTGGCAAAACACCAACAACCTCTTAAGGGGTCATTGTACTCATCGTTATGAACAACTTTTATTAAAGGGACCAAACCTGAAATCGCAAAAAAAAATCTGCTGTTCAGTACAGCACAGTAGAGAATGCAATGCTTGTAAAAGGCTGCTAAGTCAAAAGTACTAACTTAATATAACACCAATATGTACACATAGTTCTCAATAAACGCTTTGACTTTGACATTTTGACGAATTATGCGAACATAAATGTACTGAACACCTGAATTTTTTTTCGCGATTTCAGGTTAGGTCCCATAGTAAAATTTGTTCATAATGATGAGTACAATTACCCCTTAAGAGTCATTGTACTCTGTACATTGTTGGTGTTTTACCAATAACCCTGTGTATGCAAACATGAATAAATGGGACAGCTGATTGGTTTTTCGCGAATTCAGGTTTGGTCCCATAGTAAAAGTTGTTTGTTATCATGAGTACAATCGAACCTAGTTATGCAGAAAGCAGCCATATGGCACTTTTTCCGAAAATGAGTTATAAACACAGTCATACTAATTTCGACATACAAGATTTTGTGCAAAAACAACCACGCCGATATCTCTATTTATCACGCAGATATGAGCCGTCAAATGCAGCCTTGTCCATACATCCAAATGCAACCATCGACAGAAAAATGCTTATATCTCTGTTTGTACTTTTCTCGACATGGCTGCTTTCTGCATAACAAAGTCCAATCATTTGTGTTTAACACGTTCACTGTCCAGCCAAAATGTCGAAATTAGCTCTCACGTCCAATTTACGTTTTCGATCTTATGTACTGAGGTACTTGCCTTTACACCACTTCAGGTTCTTAGAGGCCATAAAAGTTGAAAGAACCCTTTTAAATTTATTTTTTAAGTTCAATTTTCAAAGCTTTGTAAGTCCTAAATAAATAAAAAAATTCGATGGCTCATTGTTTTTTTTATATTACCTACATAATTGCTCATACGTACATGTATGATACTAGTATGTATCTTTTATGTCCACGAAGTAAGAACCCATTATGTATGAAAAGTGCAGTGACCCACATGTATGGCACGGACGTCTAGGTCCAACCCAAAATGACCCACATGTGTATTACGGACAGTGAACGTGTTAAGTATCGGTCACTAATTACCAGTCACCCTATATTATACTAATTGAAAGCTCCAACCCTTTAAAATATTTTATGACCTTATTCTACAGCACTTGACCATCAGAAGAGTGATTGATTTGGTATCAAAATAAATAAAGTGTGAATCATTCATAACGAATTAATAATTTAGTCCACTTCCAAAGAATGTCGAAGGAAAGTTTTAAAAACATCATTACAAGGTGAATGGTGTCAAAGAAGAGCGTATGATAAAATCGATGTTACACAAATTGCATGCATAAAATATTTAAAAGGGCTTCGTAAAATGTATGTGGAATTCGAGATTTACTTCCTGTCTCCAAGTCACAGAGAAACGGAGTGAATACTCGTAATATAAATAGGATGTTTTCAGAGACTCTTTGAAGTAGACGGATTACGTGGAATGCTTTTAAAACGGTAAATCTGAAGTCTTTTGCTGAAACGCTGAATTTAAAAGCGAGTCGACTTTTATGTCGTAGTTTGCGTCTTGAAAACACTACAAGTATCTAGCACGACTTGCTTTAGGTAGACAGGGAAATTAATCAAAGTGGCACACTACATCAATTTGTCGTGTTATAGCTATTTCATACAAATGTTAAAGAATGCCAGTTGTGATTTGAATATACGGACAATTTAAATTGGTACCTTCTCAATTTGATATGAATGAATGAATGAATGAAATCACATGAAATGCACCGAGCCCAACGTGGTTTGACAGACTCGATTACTCGAATGAAATCAAACATACACACTAGCCCCTGGAGCCTCTTGTTTCATGGGGCTACGGGAGACATTAGGACACAATTGCATATCAAGGAGTAGACCGGGAGGCGCCGATAAACAATAAGTTTCCGCAACTTTACCTACTTTCCAAGTTCTCTTGAAATATTTAACTTTTTAGCACGAGCTGTTTTCCACTTGTCTAGCGGAGCATCGTTCGTCTCCATCATCAGATCAGTTTAATATTGAGTACAATACGACACCATTAAATAAAGAGAACTTTTTCAAAATCTAAAGTCATTTATTCAAACTAGGCTAAGAATCAGCACATTTCGAACGTCAATCATAAGACAGTCTTCCCAAAACGCCCGCCCTTCACCATTTCCTTGAGCTTTAGCTGGGAAGAAGTGGCGCAACAATCTGGGTACACGGCCCATTTATCAAAATTCAATTCAACTCAATCGGTTTACTGGAAATAGATGCAAAATCGATAAACAAGATATTTTACACATGCAAAAGGCATCACATCATACCTTCAAAGAATAAGGGACATTTGCCAAATAACTTCATATAAAATGCAAGCCACATTGTCAACTATAGAAAATAAAACCACAAAACGATAAAATTCAAGAATCAAAATCGAAAATTCTGAGAATAAAAATCGAAATGGCACTATTGTTACCGCCGCTAGTGGATGTGGCGTAAGTCTCCAGTTTGAAATATTTTCACGTAGACACAACATTGTCGATTCATGCTTGCTTTGATCTAGGAGTATGTATGGTGATTATAAAGGTGGCGACACACCAAATCCGCCGAGTCCCGGCGCGGCGGCGGGTTAGCCCGGCTTCAGAACGCTTCAAGTACAGTACGTCTATTCCGTAAAAATCGCAGCGTGAAAACTTAGGTGAAGTGAGATACAAGTAAGCTGTCATTCCACGTGATGTTAAGCTCTGATTTTTAATTAGGTAGGCTGAAATGACAGCTCAAATCGAACTTTTTGTGCCATTTTGACATTTTACTCATGTAATCATATGTCATTTTAGTCTACCTAGTTAAAAATCAGTGTGTAGGGGTTGACACTATTGACAGCTCACTCCACGCTCGCTTCACCTAAGTTTTCACGGTGAGATTATAAATATAAATTTTTAGATTAGATTAAGCGCGGTCACTATCGAACTGTATAGAAAAGAAAGAGAAGCGCGATGACACAATGCGGGTAATTTATTGCAAAATATGAAGCAACTATCTTTTACAAAAAAAAAAAAAAAAAAAATCGACTGATTGAGCTAAAAGACGTTAATATGTTGCTTGTAGAACAGTCTGACAAAAAAAAAAGTCAGTATGGTTTTAAAATAAATTTTTAGAGGTATCTTCGTGATTTTTTCTGTCGTATTCAAAACACTATCTAACTAGCATATATCCTGAAGAATATCATATATTTTTCGGATTTTGTTTACTGTAGTAGATCATATACTGTTAGGCATTATAAAACTTGCGTTTAGTTGCGTTTAGGTCATGTTAATATTTGTTTATATGAGCCTGGCTAAGGATTGGTCCGCCAGGCAGCAGGATTAGGTAAGCATGATTTATCACTGCTTACCTAACTGACGCAACAAATCGTAGCTTTAAATAAAACGTAACTTCATCATCGCTCTTCAATCTCAGTACGCAACATACCTTAATATTTAAACTTCTCGACACATAGTTAAAAGTTCTCAAAAATGCTCAGTACCTCGCATTTAGTTAAAGTCGGCGTGATGTGAGTTATTTAGTTATTTTGAGTCCAGATAACGTTATTGGCATCGTGTGATGAATAGGTAATAGATAAACGGGTTTTATTGGTCAGTAATGTCTTTAATCTATGGTATAATCGTTGGGTGAATAGAAATTGGAGGAAATAGTTTTTTTTTTTTGGCATTTTGGTATCTATTGTAGTGAGTGGTCAGAAAGTTTTGTAACTGCTATTTACGCATATCTTTGCAATAATATATGAGAACTATAAAAATCAATGTCTTTTAATCAATCAATCAACTCAGTCTATCACAGTCCCCTGCTGGACATAGGTCGTTCCCATGCAGGCTGCGCCACACCTTGTCCTTCGGCCTTCGCCTTCCGCATACAGCGCAGCGTCAATGCCTTTTACTATGATAAGAGTATTATTGGACAGTAAGGAAAATAATGCTTTCATAAAAAAAAAAAAACACTGAATGAGCACTGTACTTCGTGTTCTGTGTCCGAAAGTCTGACAACCAGTCTTACCAAGGGGTATCGTATTATAGTTTGACCAAGACCGCTGTACCGCGCCTTAGGAATGCGCGGCGAGGCGGGGTACCCGGTTAGACTGAAAGCTGACCCCATCATAGTAGATGATGATGACATCAGAGAGTTTTAACAAAATTGGAAAATAAACGTACCTACGTCATCATTCTCCTGCCCTTATCCCAATCTATTTAGGGTCGGCGCAACATGTCCCTTTTCCATAATTCTCTATTAGTCGTCATCTCAGTAGTCACCCCCTTTCTAGCCATTTCATCTTTCACACAGTCCATCAATCGTTTATTTGGTCTTCCCCTACTCGTGTAGCCATCGACATTCATACTCGATACTTTCCTCACAACATTTTCCTCATTCCTCCGACCATGACAATCGATTTCCGCACAACTTTTCAGTCACAGGTGCAACTTTCAGACTTCTTATATACTCATTTGTTACTCTAATCCATTCTTGTAACACCACACATCCCTCTTAGCATTCGGATCTCAGCTACACGCAATTGCCTTTCATTCATCCCTTTTGTGGCCCCACATTCTGCTCCATACAAGACAGCAGGTCTAACCATTGTTTTATATATCTTCTCCTTAAGTTTAAGGGGAATGCGGCAGTTGCAGATAGTTCCCGTGACCTGCCGCCATTACATCCATCCAGTGTTAATTCTGTGCTTAAGAGGATTGTGAAGTGCCGATACGCGGCGCGATTTTTGGAGGCAATTACCTACATTTCATAAAATGATTTACATAAATATTGTTTCGGGCGATAACGTTTTTACTCCCCTAAACCTTTACGAAATGAGACAACTTTGATTTCATTACATTCAGTATACTTTAATCTAGGTCTGTACGTTTTTCGTTTTTAGTAATTCAATTTAATTTAAAAAAAAAATGCTCGAGGATGTTTTTATGTCAAAAATATAGATATTTAGATGCTAATAACTTATATTGCATGCAATATTTCTTTTTATAATAAAAACGTACGGACCTAGTTTTGCATTATACTTACAACATTTCCAAAGATTATGAAAATTAGATTATGTTTACGGGGAGAAAAACGTTATCTCTTTTTGTATGAAAATTTACAGCTTCACAATCCTCTTAACCGTCCGATCTACTTCGCCATCGCTTTGCACGAGTGAACAGAGATACCGAAAGTCGGAGCAGGCTAGGAGAAGCGCGCCGTCATAAACGTACCTATGTGTAAAGCATAATTTACAGCGAATCTAAACAACTTGGTTCGTCGCATTTACATAAATTAGGCATAACACCGGCAGTATTTTTCTAATTATTGACACAACAAACAAAAATTACATCAGAAGCCGCACCCATTAGACTAACAGACGGACAAACAACATTTACATTCATTCCTTACATATTTCCCGCTGTTTTTGACAAATACAACTTGACATTAGCCCGTGATTTAATTTGCATAATTTGTTTTTATCCAGTAATGCGTAAAAGATGTGCGTTCTTGGTGCGCAGGGTGCGAGCCAGTTCCAACAGCATCCTGGGAATGATTGCCGATAGGCTGGACTGCTCTATTATAAATCGTTGCTCCAGTATCTCTGCTGGAATGCTGAAGCAATGATTTTTTTGTTGTGTGAGTTTATGTAATTGTTGTTGTAATTGTATCGTAAGTTTATTCAGCAAATAATTTATCATTAACTTTTGTAACATAGGTACCATCAGGCTTCCTGCATTCTCCGAAGGGTTAGGCAATGGTATAGGGTCAATCAGGGTAATTGTAAACTGGGGTGATTGGAAACGACTCCCAATAAACTTATAATAATGTATTTATGTTGACGGACGTGAAACGAAACGTTATTTTAATCTGTTGTCTATGACTACAAATGTCATTTTTTTCACCTGTCAGAAAAGTAACCGCACCTTCGGTGTGACGAAAAGTTGTCTGCAAAAACTTTGTTTTCAAGTTTTTGGACGAAGTTGATAGTAAAATATATTATAAGAAAAGTTGATAGGTAAGTTGTTTATTGTTTTTTTTACTGTGATTTAATGGCATTAGCTTTGCATTTTTCTAACTTTCCATCAATAAAGTCAAGCTATCAAGCAGCGAAGTGGTGTTTACATTTTCCCATATGATATACTGGATAGAGGTAATTGTAAACGGGTTTGGGGGTGATTGTAAACAATGGGGTAATTGTGAACTTTTATAATTTCTGGTAATGACATGGTGATGGGTAATGGTAAACATTTCTTTTCAGGTAAATTTTCAAAATGCCACGCGTTTACATCCGAAAAAGAGAGACAAAATATACCTTAACGGACTTACAAAAAGCTGTTAAGGATGTAGAGGAAAATAAGAAGACTTATAGACAAGCTGAGGAAGCCTATAACGTCCCTATCTCAGTTATTTATCACCGAATAAAAGGCAGAAAGGTGGACATTAACAGAATGGGCGCTGGTGTTTCAAAAGTATTGCCAGCTCGCGTGGAAGAACACATAGCTTCTTGCCTTAAAACTCGAGCACAAATGGGCCTTCCAGTAATAAAAGAGGAACTAAAAAATCTTGTGAAGGAGTATGTTGATAGTAATAGCATTGTAAATAATTTTAAAGACAATAAACCTGGTAATGATTGGTATGTAAGTTTCATGAAACGCCACCCAGAACTGACACTAAAAAAGCCTGAACATCTGCAAAAACTGCGAATGGATGCCAGGAAACCGTTTATTGTGTATGATTTTTATGAAATGCTAATGGCCGTTGTAAAAGAAAAGAATTTGGAAGAAAAACCCATGTACATTTATAACTGCGACGAGAGTGGCTTTCAGAGCGACCCCAGTAAATTACGGGCCATCGGTCACAAAGGTAAAGCTCTTTATGTGTTACGAGTGTCTGGAGGATCTGGAAGAGAATCAACGACAGTACTTGCATGTGTATCTGCCGATGGAAGGGTTTTGCCACCCGTTATTGTATTTAAAGGGGCTGCTGTGCAAGCACGGTGGACATCAAAAAAATCCTATCCTGGTACATTGTATGCAGCTTCCAAAAATGGATGGATGGAAGAACCAGTTTTTTTTAACTGGTTGATGAAATCTTTTATACCATATATAACCAGATTACGTGAAGAACGAAATGGACTACACCAAACAGCTTTATTGCTGTACGACGGACATGCAAGCCATATAAGTGTTCGAATTATCGAAGAAGCTGATAAGGCTAAAATTGTACTGATGAAGTTCCCAAGCCATATGACAGATAGGATTCAACCCCTTGACAAATGCGTGTTTGGACCAGTCAAAAAGGCTTGGGAGAAGAAATTAGTCGAACATGGAGTCCAACAAATGGGAAAAGGAACAGGCAGACTATCACGAGCACAACAGTGTACATCCTCTGTACACTGTCTCGTTTTTTAAAAAAGTAGGTAGAAATGATAATATGAGATTTCTTGCCACAACCAAAGATATCGACACTATACCAGCTGCTATGATTGTGAAAAACATAAATTTGCTTAGGTTGAATGAGAAGGAAACTGATTTTATATTCCTGGATGATGAAGACTATCTTTATTTTGATTAGTAGGTCATTATGTATAAGATGGTTATAGTTGATTTAAAAACAAATAATAATAAAACAATTTAAAAACACTTCTATATATTTTGTTTTCTTTTACCCCCTTTGAAAATGTATAGGTTTTCCTAATTAGTTTACAATTTCCTCTAAAACAATTACATGTTTCCAATCACCCCGTAATTTAGTCAACCCAAAATATCGAAGCTAGATGATTTGTTTACATTTACCCCTGTATATTGGTAGACGCTTAGATCAAAATCTTATGTATTTATGAGACTCTAAATAGTGAAAACGAGTTAGCGGAATTACAATGCTTATCACGTAGACTTACCTTAGGTGTTCACATTTACCCCAAAATATCATTTTTTGTTTTAAAGTCAAGGTTAAATGTAAACACTTAATTTTTAATACCGCTTTATGACACAATTTCAATGGCTGATGTTGCAGTTTTTAGATAAATTGCTATACAATCAAAGTAATTAACTCCTCTTTTCTAACTGTCAATATTTTGTTTTACAAAGCCGAAAGTTTATTAGTTCAAAAGGTATTTTTCAAAAACGTTTACAATTACCCTGATTGACCCTACAGGGTCTATTTAAATTAGCCAGCGCAACTCCGCAGACGTGATCAGTATCGATAGAAACATGATAAAAGGAAAAAATAGTTTGTTGTCTTTGTTGAGTTTTTTTTTTTTGACGGCATCAAACGCCAGTGTGTCGGTACTTAGTCACTTAAAATAACAGTTTATAATCAGTTCTTTTTTTTTTGTGTTAACTTCACAGACGTGATGGGTATCGGTATCTCAACACGATAAAGCAGAATCAACAAATCTTTTATTTTTTTATTTTGTCGTATTTAGATACCGATACCATAACGTCTGGGAAGTTTCGCTAGCTAATTAAGTGTAATCGCTAGGGTGTTTGAGGTGTTGTAGGAGTACCTACCTAAAAGGGAGCGATCTGGATTTGTGCCCAGTTCTGCCTTTAACCGGGCACAAATCTCCCCCAAGCCAAGCTCCCCTGGCTGATACTGAAGATTTCCTAATAGACCCAATAACACTTTGTTCAACCAGGGAATCGAACTCAGGACATTATGCTCAACAATCACGCTTGATGCTCAACCAACAGGGTCAGGCTTTTGCACCATTTTAGCAACTTGTCTTCGTTTTTATTGGTTTAGACTTCAGGGCGTCTTCTGCACTTTAGGTGTCTGGCAGTCAGTCAACCATTACTGGACTTTTACAAGAACCAAATTAGATCTCGCTACGTCACTCAACGTTATAAAAATACTAGAAAAAAAAACCATAATAGTTATGTTAATGGCCAATAAACGATGATTTGCATACCAATCGACCATTGTAACTCGATTCAGTGATGCGAGACCGAATCGATTGTTGAAATCGATTCTAAAAAATCGATTCAAGTGACGCGTCATCCTGATGACTGAGTTCCAGTGATCACCGGTATTTTTATATTGAACTATATGGGTATAATAGAAAAATTGACACATTAAAATACAATACTACGGAATGGAATAAGCTTTGTTCACATAGATACATACATAAAATCACGCCTTCTTCCCATGCGGGTAGGTAGAGACTACAGAACGCCTCCTGCTACGATATTTACATACTCCTTTTGCCTTGTTCACAATTTTGATAAATAAAATCTATCGATAGGTAGCTACGCGTTTGATTTCCGACAGTTTTCGCAGAAGTATATGAACAACTAAAAAATCGATGTCAATATTAGATCATAATTAAATCCAGTAAAAAATAAAGTCGTTCAGAATGATTAACCCTGAACAATTGCTATATGATTCATGCTTACTATATTTTTATAAGTTCCAAATTTAACACTCAGTTACTTTTCAGCCTCAACGCTAATACAAGCCTAAACAAAGTCAATATTAATGATTTTGTGTATTGTCTGGTTAGCAGAGTAAGTGCTGATTTCACCAATAAAACTGAACGCGATCAATCAGTACTTCTAAATCGAGTTCAACAGCTGTCAGAATGAATATTCCATAAAATTTTTGACACTGACAGCTCTTGAACGAGGTTTAGATGTGCTATATGCCCTAAGCAAGTTAATAAATACATAAGAAACGTTACTCTCTTCAAAAAAAATCCGTGACAAAAAATGTCTCAGATTTTGTCAATTTCATTTCGTCGCAACTGAGTCGTGAGTAATGGGCGATTCTATAATTTACGGACCGTTATTGGTTAAAATTAAGACTCTTGAATCTTTGCCAATAATGAAGCAAATAACTTATGAGTGCTTTGCATAGTAGACCCTCCCATATGGATGTAGCTATCTACTACTACAGGTATATAATTATAAGAATATATTTATATGCCCAGTTTTGCAATAAAAAATGCTACCATTGATAAGCAAAATGATACGTTTGCTAAACCAGTTGCACTTATGATGCTACTAGCTGTTGGCCGCGACTTCTTCTGCGATCCAGGATGAATAGTAACCTATGTCCTTCTTTTCGGGATGAAAGGTACCCTATGTCCGTTTCTGCTCACCTGACAATGTATAATATACAAAATTTCAGGATGATCGGTTCAGTCGTTTAGGCGTGAAAAGGTAATAAACTTACTTTCGCATTTATAATATTAAGTTAGGATTTCACATAAAGTAGGTATTATACCTACATGGTTTGTATCCCTAGTTTACTACAGAGGAGGTCAGTGTCATATCAGTTATGGCAAGGTGAAACGGAGACTAATGTGCATTACGGCACTTCTAACCACGACAAGCTGGTGCCACGGGATTTAATTACAATAATATGTCGTTTATAGATAATTTAATGACTATAATATGATATGATATGCAACTTTGTTAGTGGAAAATGTGAAACGGTGTTTTCTTCGTTATAAAATCATATGCGTAGGTATAGATTCAGCCTGAATATTGGACTGAACTTCGTACTGACCTCTTATTGACAGTCTGAGTCTCCTGGAGTCCTCAAGTCTATCATTAAACTAGCTGTCAGATCTGACGTTAGCTGTTATCACTGTCTAAATACCCACAGCCAATATAATTGGCTGACATAGAATGGAACAGAAGATTTGATTTGAATTAGGCTTTTATATGAGTCCTAAACGCCTTATCACCTTCAAAACGTACTTAATTAATAACGAAAAGAACATAAACTAAAGTCCTAAATAAATCAAACACAAATTAAACTACCAAAAACTACGTGTTACTTATTTAGAATGAGTTATATATGTATAAAAAAATTAAAAATATAATAAAAAAACTGAACGCATAGGAAGTGGGCCATAAATCTTTTGACATTTGGACAAAAATGCGCGCGCAACGAAACAAAGATGGCTGCTGAATTCGAAATTTGAATGCGTTCGTAAATTAATGAATTTCGTCACGTGACAAACGGTTAATTTTAATTGTTACACCTTTTGAAATACTGCATTTTTCCCGTATTTTTGAATTGTACAGAGATCTATGACATTATCAAGTACTTTTAGTGTAAATTCTATTGTTTTCGAATTATTTACACTGGTTTTGTTTATATGGGTTCATTGAACCCTCCTAAGTTCGTTTTCAAGCGCTCTTGACTCAACCACACATTGGTTTTTGTATATTTTATTACAAAAAATCTTAAGCAATTGCAGTTTTTATTAAAGGGTACCCCATAGGTGGTTGTGATTTATCACAAAGAAATCAGGGGATTTCTAACAAAACAAACTATTGTGGTGTTTGTTGACTATAAATTGGACCTAGCTTTGCAGAAAGCAGCCATATGGCACTTTTCCAAAAATTAGTTATAAACACAGCCATACTAATCTCTATTTATCACGGAGATATGAGCTGTGATGCAACCATCGACAAAAAAATGGTTATAACTCTGTTTGTATTTTTCCCGACTTGGCTGCCTTCTGCATAACACGGTCCAATTATAATGACATGTTCTACAGGACCTACTTCATAGATATAAGCGATGTAAGTCAATGTATATAAGTATATTTCTATAATGACCTACTTATTTAAAAGAAGTCAAAATGGCGAACGTTGACAGATAATAAAGGTCTAGAAGAGTGTGAGCTTCATTTCGTAGATTTGCCAATCAGTGACGAATCTTTGTCAAAGAATCAATGCAGTGCGGTTTATAAAGCTATACACTGTCAGACAAACGATTGTTAATCTCTTTGTAAGTCTTCCAAGCCTTGTTTTATTCTACCTATCTCTCTGAATGTAAAGCGAGTAACTAACTCTCCTAAATCAAAGCATACGTAAGCAATTAACACGAACAAAAGTGAACTGAACGAAGTGAAACGTTATTAATCACTAAACAAAGATAATACGCACTTTCACTGAGGGCCGGTTGCAATAACTGTTTGAGAGACGCACACGTCAAAAATCGAGAAAAACAGACACAAATCTGACGGATGTTAAAGTTCTGCAGTTGTCAAAATAGGACTGACCATAGATCACCAAAGAAGGTATTCACAGCCATGGAAATTAGTTTCTGGCGGCATCACGGAAGAATTAATATAAATACCCTGACCTGACACTGAATCAAACGACGCGCAATGGGAACAAATACGCACACACACTCCCACACGACACACTTACACAATCACACCATACAACACCTTTTTTTTTTTGTGGATGGGAAATCATCAAATAACTTCTCCCGCTCTGGGTGGAGCGGGAGGGCGTGTCAGACTTCTACTGACTAAAACCCACCCGTGTTCCTTCAGTTGCCTGTGCCAGGGCCACGGTAACTCTTTCGAACAACCCGCAACCCTGGCGGGCATCGGCCCTAGCGGACATCTCTTTGAGGCGCGCGTGGAACACAACGCGCCGTCGACCCGGGCCTGGTCCTTACCGGACGGCGAGCTACCCGTTGCTCGCCATCCGCAAGCCCGCGCCTACGGTGGCCGGGAATCGGCTATCGATTCCCGACGCCCAGGGCGTCTCCTGCGGCGACTAGGGGCGTGAGGGCGCAAAGATTGCCTCTCCCTCACGCGTTCAGCCTCCTCCTTCGCGAGCATTACAGCTTCGCAGAAGGAGGTGCCATATAACACCTGAAATCACCTTCTAGTCTCCACTCTGGAATCTGTACCCAGAGCCCCAAGATAGAGACTACCTGTCTAGTTTGGGGCTCACTTGTAAATAATAATTTGCAACCTAGATATAGGTAAATGATAAATAAATGATACTTATATGATTTTATTTCTGTAAGTAGGTTTGTACAAACACTTTTACAACTCAATCATGTATTTTTTTTTTTAAACTTGATGAGGTCGGCGTTTCCTATCTAACTGCTCAGAAAAGAAAGGCCGAAACAAACTCGGTCTCTTATAAAGTCCAGACATAATCTTGGTCAGTTCATGTGAAGACCATGTAGATTGGTGTCTGAAATGGTCTTTTGAGGAAAGAACCACACAGATTGAGAGGACCTGTCCAGTTAGTGCACGCATTTGTCGGTAATCGCGCAGCTCAACCAACGATTTATTTGGATTACCCAAATTGTATATTGGCTGTTGTATTTTAAGATACATTATCGTCTCAACTTATTGTTAACCTATAAATTTGCTTACTATATTACCTGGACAGTAAACTATTTTCTATTTCTATCTACAACGCCACATGCGAAGTACGCATCAAAGACCTGACGTCACACAAATCTGACGAAATGTAGGTATACTATCCATTATGGGTACACCTCTGACTAACCTTTCGGGGATTACAGGGGGCCAAGCACCACCTCTTAAAGCAGTATCATTTTAGTGTTGCTTTAGTCTGAGAAAGAGATGGAGCTATACAAGACGTCTAGCTCTATCCGTTTCCCACACTCAAATAAAATTAAAATAATACTGCTTTAAGAGGATTGTGAAGCGCCGATACGCGACGCGATTTTTGGAGGCAATTACCTACATTTCATACAATTATTTACATAAATATTGTTTCGGGCGATAACGTTTTTACTCTCCTAAACCTTTACGAAATGAGACAACTTTCTCATTACATTCAGTATACTTTAATCTAGGTCTGTACGTTTTTCGTTTTTAGTAATTCATTTTAATTTAATTTAAAAAAATAAAAATACTCGAGGATGTTTTTATGTCAAAAATATAGATATTTAGATGCTAATAACTTATATTGTATACAATATTTCTTTATAATAAAAACGTACGGACCTAGTTTTTCATTATACCTACAACATTTCCAAAAATTATGAGAATTAGATTACGTTTACGGGGAGAAAAACGTTATCTCTTTTTGTATGAAAATTTACAGCTTCACAATCCTCTTAAGAGGTCTAGCTCCTGGTGTGATGTTAGGTATGTGTGTGTAGCTTCCACATATACACGGGACTTGTCCATATTATGAGAACTTCACAGCTGTGGTTATGTGTTAATTGAATTAACGTTAATTACTGTTACGATGTTTGTAGGATTAGCCGATTGTTACGATTTGATTAGCGCTTTCGGTTTCGATAGCGTACCTAAGTGTAGTTTTACAACCTACTCATACTATGGGAGGCGAGTTATACAATATTTGGATTTTAGTGTCAGTAAGGGGCTTGTGGCTAAGTAATAACAGCCGCACGGGTCGATCGATCAGGTTAAGCTATGCTTACCGGGGTTGGTTTATGGATGGGTGACCATCTTTTCATACCGAGACTCCTCCGTGCCTCGGAAAGCATGTTAAGCCGTTGGTCCCGGCTGTCATTCGAGGATCTTTGACAATCGTTACAGATCGTCAGAAGCCCGAAAGTCTGACAACCAGTCTTACGAAGCGGTATCGTATTACCCAGTAACTGGGTTGTAGAGGTCAGATAGGCAGTCGCTCCATGTAAAATACTTGTATTCAGCTGCATCCGGTTAGATTGGAAGCCGACCCCAACATAGTTGGGAAAAAGCTAGGCAGATTGATTACAGAGAGTTTTCGTTAGTGGACTGAATAAAGAAGAACAACCAAATACTAATAACAATACACGAATAATTTCTACGTTATAGGAAGTTTTACGCTATATCGAAAGACGTTATAGAGAGTATACTGTATTTATCTTCATTTTAAGCTACCCTAAACCTTTATATTCTCGTATCTACACTAGTTCCCAGGAAAATTCCAGATCGTGATTCAAAAATGCAGGAAGAAAAAACTTTTTAGCAAAAAATAAAACCGACTTCTAAAAACCAAAGTGAACCAAAAAAAACAAAGTGAAAAATAATTTTAATTTCGGTAGTCGGTCTTTGGTTTTGTATCTTCGTGCTATGCCACCGACTTCCGAAATCAAAATTATTTTTCACTTAGTAAAATTATTTTACACATTTTCACTTTCGTTTTGTTTTGGAAGTCGGTTTTATTTTTTTCCTAAAAAGCTTTTTCATTTTTTAGTTGTGGTACCTACCCCTCATAAATTCGAATTCCACTCACTACCTGCTATGTAAATAACAGTGATAGAAAGTTATTAAAACATCATCCAGATAAACTAAGTGGGAAAAATACACATTATTGAAGCTAACTCAAAAACGACCCAAGCAAAGTTAATAAAAATATGGTACCACCCTTTCAAACAAAAAAGAATTTTCTGAATCGGTCCATCCATCCGTCTTTGAGTAATCGCGTAACAAATATACAAAAAAAAAAACTTACAGACGAAATGAGAACCTCCTCCTTTTTGAAGTCGGTTAAAAAGCAACCGTAGGTAGGTAACCATATTATTCTAAGACAACATTGACACTTATAAAGCAGTAAATAAAATAAAACTGTCAACATTAATTACGTATATCTATTTACCTATGTCCACCATACATGGGTGCATGGCACGACTAGCAAAATAAACACTATGGTATGTATGACTGTATGTATGACTGTACAAGTTAGTATACAGGGTGTAAACTTGCTTGAAAACTTCGTGAAAATACTAAAATACTATTTCGACAAACACTTGTACCTACATATGAGGAGCTTCAATGACCGCAAACGTTTATGTTAATATGGACATCCCCCGGGATTGTAAATGAAACTCAGGGGTACGAAAAAATAAATTGTTTTTTATTAGCAAGGCTAAAAGGATGCTTGTCTTAAGGTCAGCTCACACCGAGACGCGACGCGACGCGACGATACTGAAAGAGGCCAGTGTTTTCGCGCTGCACCGCGCGCTGCCGCGAGACGCATCGCAACGTCGCGAGGCGCATAATAAAATCGTTGGCAACACGACGCCTCGCAACGCAGCGAGACGCCGCGCGGCGCAGCGGAACGTGTGTACATTCGCCACGTGCTCCCGCCCCGCTCCGCGTCTACCCGCAGTCTACCATTCGCGGCGCCTCGCGGCGTCGCGCGGCTTCGTGAGGCGCAGCGCCACGCCGCGCGTACCGGCGATGCACCGCTGCGTCGCGATGCACCGCGCTACGCCGCGAGGCATCACGAGGCGCAGCGCTGCATGGTGCAACGTATTCTAAATTCTCACAATGAAATGTGTATCTTTTCGTGTAGAAAACAAAGTTCTATTTTGAGTCGGGCTTTTAAAGTGTGCGCACAGCGTCACGTCGCGTCGCGTCTCGGTGTGAGCTGACCCTTATGTTTAGGCAGTGACCGCACGACGTTGTCAAACTAACATCAGCGCAAGTTCCAATGCGCACACGCGCGATGTTGCCGCACATGCGTAACGCGCGATGTTTCCGCTCAAGTTGAAACAAAACGCGACGCGACGCGAGCGCGGCATGACAAGTGGAAACAAAACAATACAATAGCGGGCTGCGCTGCTAGAAGGACACACCCGTTTTTGTCTGTTTCTACAGTATTTTAATTGTTTTTCGACAATAACTTGTCGACTCACTCCATGACTTCGGTTCCCATCGGAGGAGAAGGAGGTGGAGGGATATGTGTTCGTTCATAATTCCTTAAGACTTGAATAGCTTTTTACAAAGTAATTTCTAACTTATTTAATAATATATATTTCAAATCCCGGGATTCCGGGAGTGTCCATATTAAGACAACGTATCGCAAGTACAAAAAATAGCTCTACCTACTCCGATCACTGGTAATAACAGCCGCACGGGTCGATCCATCAGGTTAAGCTACGCTTGCCGAGGTTGGTCTGTGGATGAGTGACCACCTTTTCATACCGAGACTCCTCCGTGCCTCGGAAAGCACGTTAAGCCGTTAGTCCCAGCTGTCATTCGAGGATCTTTGACAGTCGTTCCGGGTCGTCAGAAGCCCGAAAGTCTGACAACCAGTCTTACCAAGGGGTATCATATTACCCAGTAACTGGGTTGTGGAGGTCAGCTAGGCAGTCGCTCCATGTAAAATACTTGTATTCAGCTGCATCCGGTTAGACTGGAAGCCGACCCCAACATAGTTGGGAAAAGGCTAGGCCGATTGATTGACTGGTACCTACTCGTACATATGAATCACTTTCTCGTGTGTGAGTATTGTAGATGACGGTTAGCGACAATAATATCTAGAAATGTTATGTTTATTATATTGTTCACCATTCTAATATTGCCTAAGGCCCAGTCTTGACTACGTTCAGTGAAGTGTATTAAAAAAAAATACAAACAGATGAACATATATAACCTCCTACTTTTTTGAAGTCGGTAAAAATCTACGTCAAAACTCGCTCAGTCGGCGGCCGGCTACCGGCTACAGCCTTCATAGCCGAAATATTAACCTACCTAACATTACCCTCACCTTCGATTCTGTTGTGTTCAAACTGAACTTAATTTAGACTATTGCTAACTGTTTCTCTCTAATATAACAAGAAAGAGACGGACGTAAATTAGAGCTGTCTTTAATTGAACTAATATTTCCATACAAATATAGACTACAAGTAAAAAAAAAAATCGACTAAAAACACGGTGAAGCGACGAATGAGCGGCCGCACTGCCCCCCCCCCCCCCCCCGTCTCGCCGCGCACATACCTACGGCGCGGTACTGCGGTTATGGTCAAACTATAGTTTGACATCTCTATAATTTAGTTCAAAGCCATAGCCGTCCTTTTTTATAGGTAGCGATTAGCTAATTATAGTTTAGTTATTGAACAAGTGAATCGGCATCAATATCTCCGTAACCAGAAGGTTCCCAGGTGTGACCCAATCTATTACAAATAAATAAAATTGAAGCTTTTTACTAAATGCATATATGAAGGTATATACGGTACTTATAATAATAACAAAAAATAAATTTTAACAATTTTGGTCTGTCTATCTGTCTCTTTGTTCCGGCTAATCTCTGAAACCGCTGGACCGATTTTGACGGGACCTTCGCTGGCAGATGGCTGATGTTATAAGGAGTAACTTAAGTTACTTTTATTTTAGAAAAATAATAAGGTTTCCGCGCAATAAAATTAAAACCCATAAAATTGATCACCCGTCGCACTATTTGTGCGGACGGGTGATCAAACGAATCAGGTCGGGGTACGAGGGAGCTTTATTAAAATGTGGCTTTTGATTTTTATTTTATTGCGTATCATACGACTTCCACGCGAACGAAGTCGCGGGGCACAGCTAATATAAAATAAATATCACAATGACGGGGAGAATAAGTGACTCTCGGCTTTTTACACCCGTTATAATATGTGTTTGTAAAGTATGACTCAGGCGCATCTGAACGCGGAACTAAACGTTCAATAAGCTCTATTGGAGTTGATTTGCTATAATTTAGTAACTGTCGCTGGCGCACGTATCGGGTTTAATGTTACAGACTTTTAAGAGCTTTTGTGGCAAAATAAGCTTTATTGCAACACTAAACTTGTGAAGAAGGTACCTACACGATATCTGACGTCGTTAGGTGCTTATTTTTGGTTACGAAGAAAACTATTATGTGGACGTTTCCTTTACACTTCAATGCAGAAGATAAATGCCCAGCTTGACTTTTGTGGTTTTCCTTTCAAAAACAACAACCAACTTCCAAAAAAAACACTACAAAGTGAATCATCTCCCTAGCCTTTTCCCAACTATGTTGGGGACAGCTTCCAGTCTAACCGGATGCAGCTGAATACCAGTATTTTACAAGGAGCGACTGTTATCTGACCTCCACAACCCAATTACCGGGTAATACGATACCCCTTGGTAAGACTAGTTGTCAGACTTTGGGGCTTCTGACGACCGGTAACGACTGTCACAAGATCCACGAATGACAGCCGGGACCAACGGCATAACGTGATTTCCGAGGCACGCAGGGGTCTTGGTATGTAAAGATGGTCACCCATCCACGGACCAACCGCGGTAAGAGTAGCTTAACCTGATCGATCGACCCGTGCGGCTGTTATTAGTTAGCCACAAGCCCGTCACACTACAAAATGAATAATAACTTTAATTTCGGAAGTCGGTGTCTTTGGATCTGTATTTTAGTTTGGTGGCCATTTGTGATCTTCATCATCAGTTCCACTCCTTTTTTTTTTTTTGAAGTCGGTTAAAATCCTTTTAATTCCGAATTTAAGAAAACATAATGATTTACCTGTTATACTGTAGGTATTCTTCTTCTTAAATCCAGCAATGGAACAATATGCCATAATAGACAAACGGATCAACATTTACCTGTAACAAAAAAAAAAAAAAAAAAAATAACAAAGCGCACATTAAAGTTCACACCATGTATACACCCTAGCATTCATTTCCTTAAACAAGGTTTTACTCCAGTTAAAGGAACTAGTCACACCCGTTAATGATAACGGCTGGGCCCTTAATCTGTTAGGTAAATTACACACCGAGGCATCGTAGTTTAGCACCTACGGGCTTAAGCATGAGGAAATCTAAGAGGCTCATTGGCGACGTAAAACTGTGTATGCCAAGCTTCATAGCTTGACTCATCGCCGCAAGGTTGCCTGCTTGTCGGACTTCTACAGATTGTGCTTCGATGAGTGTGCTCAAGACCTCCACGACCTCATTCCACCGGCCCCCTTCTACCATCGGACATCTAGACGCACTGCCAGTTACCATCCCTACCTAGTTGCTATTCCACCAATTCGCACTAAGCGTTCCCAAATGTCTTTTATACCTAATGCGCACAGCAAAAGAGTGGAACTCACTACCTGCGTCTGTGTTTCCGAGCGCATACAACCCTAATCTCTTCAAAGTGAGAGTGAACAGGCTTCTTCTGGGTAAGCTCACTCCATCACGACTCTGTCTCTGTCACCTCTGACCTAGACTAAGACTAGACCTAGAAAAATTGCCCTACTATAAAATAACTTCTCATCGACGTGTGTAGCTTCCCATCCTCACGAATGGTTCTCAAACATGGTCTTTGACAATTCAGCTCCACGCTAGGGGTTTACCAGAGAGCTATGGCATGGAGTATTCTGGATATTACCCCGGTCCACAAGTTTAATATAATATTTATAAGTTTAAACTTGTAGACCGGGTGAAGAATAATCCGTTCCATCACTAAAATAACTGATGTCAATCGGAAAGCTGCCACGCTTAAATGGAATTGAGCTGGACACATCTGCCGCATGTCAGACGATAAATGGGCCAAACTTACGGCGACATCGCGGCAGACCCAGACGGAGATGGTGGGATAAGCTGGACTCCTTTAACAAAGATTGTTCCTTGGTAGCTCTGGACAGAGAGATGTGGAAAGAGAGTAGGAAGGTCTTTGCCCAGCATTGGAACAATAATGGCTAGTAAAAAAGAATAAATAGCATAGCTAGAATTTAAGCTAGTGGTGGCAAGCGAAATACTGGAAGGATTCACAGTCAAAGTAATAATTTATTTCAATGAGACTATTAAAACAGAGTTGATATCATTGTATACTTCGCGTCATGTAAGTTTGCCACTCTGAACCATGCTTTCCGATGCGCATGGCATGGCGCGCTGCTGTTTTAGTATAGGTATTGAATTGTAGCATACTTCAGACTTACACTCAGGATATGGTTCGCGTCACGTAAGTTTGCCACTCTGAAGTAGGCTATAAATGCACAGTAGTCAATATCTATAGGTACTAAAACAGCAACGCGCCTTGCCATGCGCATTGGAAAGCCTGGTTTCAGAGCGGCAAACTTATTTGACGCGAACTATACCATTCTAGCAAATAATCTACGTAAGACTAAAAATATCTTTTTGTAAATTTAGAAAGTCTACTCAATCAGTTGTCGAATTTGATTGTTTGTTCTTATTTCGGTCACACAAGCTGTCAAGCACAAAGTCTAAGATTCGACAACCGATTTCCTGATAAGACCCTTGATTCGACTATCAGAAATAATTCCCTACATTTGCAAAATCCAAGCAAGTCTTGCCATAGAAACTAGTCACAAACTAAAATGCAAATATTGAGTTCTCACTGACCTTTATAGGTTCAGGCAATAGTTAAACATATCGGCCATTGACCAAGTGTACGGTCTACAGAAACAGTTGCGGTCGACAAATGTTTGTGGTATGAGTGACAATTAGATTGATTTGTTAGAACTGTTTTGTTGGCTGTATCCATTATGGTACCAGGCGGCGGGCACAAAAGTTTAGTGTCAAGACAGTGTCAAATTTTCAAGTGTCATTATTGTCTTACGCTGCATAGGTATTACTAATTTGCGAATACCCTCTTTAGTATAAAATAGTATAAACCTTTAAGTAATTAATCCGTAAAAAAAACACGTCTCAGTCATCCGCGGCCCATCGCTAGACTCAAAACTTTTCAACCCCCTGGTATATTGGATGTAACACGAGCGATATTGTTGCTCAGATTTGCTAAAGGGCTTAAAAAACAGCGTACCGGGGGGCTGAAGTGTTGCGCCTAGGGATGGGCCGCGGATGACATCCGTAAACATGTTGAAACATGTCTCAACATGTTTACGGATTACTTACTAAAAGCGTAATGATGGAAATTACATAAAACTCATTTAGGCTCAAAACTTTTTAGACCCCCTGGTACTACCTTCTGTTTTATAATCTAAGGGTACCACAGACTGACGACATTTCCATAGAAACACCCAATATCAAATGTTCAATTGGATATCTATAATAATTTAGAAAGATCCTAGCACGCAAATGTGTAATTTTAGGTTATGTGTGGTTTGACAGCTAGTCTGCATGCTCATGACCATTATTCTGCAATTAAAATAAAGAAAATGCATTTTATTTTAAAACAATTTTCTTTTTTAATGTTTTGCCAATGAGAATGTTTATTGACAAAGGATATTAAATTTGCTTTATGCATATCTATTATGTAAATGATTTAGAATTCACTTATAACTTAGTCATCGTTTTATAAACATTACCTAATGAGAAAAATACTCTATGAATCATGTATTTTCCTGTTTTTCCTATTTACTTACTTACAAATAATTGCGTCATCTTCAAAACCGCGCCATTTTATGAAAACAAAATTCTCGCATTCCAATTTTGAAACTGACAGTCAGTCTCAATTTTATTGCAAATGGCGGTCGAAGTTACTCTAGCACCATAGACGGCGACTCAAATAGACGCATATTTCCATTTGTAACTCGAAAATGGCAAATAAATTGAGCAAATTCAATTACCACAAATTGCCATGGGGGATATGACCCGTGTCACTTTTCAATTTAGACATATTTGACCTACCCTAACACTTGGTATAAATTGGCATGCCCGCAGATTGAAATATATACCAGGCAATAGTTTTAATAGATTTTCCCGGAGGGATAAATGAAGACATTTATTTCGGCAATGTTTGGGTTTTATTTAAATGCAATTAAGTAAGATGAATTACCTATTTGTTGAATTTGTATTGTTATTTCTGATATACCTAATAGTAGTCAAGTCGTGTGGTGGTGGTGTAGTGATTTGTGGTTTCTTCTGGTATACCAGATGGTGGTATTTCTGTAATTCGTATGGTGTACATAAAATTCTATTCTGTACGTAAACATAGGCCATTCGTTATAAATTGAATAAAAAACGGGTTGGTATCGTAACAATACCAAAAAGCCATTAAAACTACAAAAGTAATTAATCTAAATAGGTTAGATCAATCTTTGAATCAATAATTCGATTAATTGGTCGTAAATTAGGATGCTTGTTACACCTTTAACATGGAGATTGACAGTTAATTAATTACCCAAGGTATCGTTGTTTACTTCACGACAGTAATATACTGTTTATTTTATGTAAATAGGTACTAGCGAATAAATTCATGATTAATATTAATGAGGAACAAAACACGTGTTTAACTTACTAGACGTGTTTTGTAATACCTAAATTAAATTATTTAGCAATATTGTGTCACACAAAACTCATAGAACTTATTAGTTTTCTACTTAAAAAATACGGATATAAAAACACTTTTTTTTTGTCAAAGTTCTTGCCTATATTAATACATTAGGCGCGGCTGACGCGCATGCGCGTTTTCGGACGTTCACCATGTGCTTCACGGCGCGTATGCGCGTCCATACAATTTACATAACTTTCTTGGAGTGCGGCGCGCCGCACCTGTGCGTTCGTTGTGCATCTCTATTGTTTCGAAAACATCGGTGTCTACACTCAAGATATTTTTTGCACGCACCCGAGCTTTTGCCACACAGGATTAGTGTAGCATAAAGAAGCGTTTGCATAAATTTCGCGCAGTTAATGTGTTAACCCCTATTATGGCTCACGTGATTTTCGCGCTTTATTTAAAGTTTTTAACGGTTTTTTTCCAAATACATGTTCCTTTTTCTCGCAAAATCGTGACCTGGCCCATTAATAAAGGCCTCCTTCGAGTCCCCGAAACATACACCTAATTTAAACCATAACCAACCAACGAACCGTGAAGAATCATAAACTTTTATTCCCATAAGCTGTCCATCTTAGCTATGATTGTCTGAGTGATGTTAACCCAAATGCCCATAACTCCATAAGTTATGAACTTATGAATAGCAGAAATAAGCGACCGTGTGGACCGTTATGTGCCTTGTTGGGGGGGCCGGAGGTCAAGACTCAAAGATGGGATAACGCAGTGGGAAGCGAAAACTATGGACCTATAAGAGTTTTAATTTTGAGGTGGTCATCATCTACACAGTAAGTCGGCGTTTGGGGAGCTGGTTTGATTTTCCCTGACGTTTCATGTATCTATACAACACTTCGTCTTTGATTTTGATTTTGAATTTTTATTTTTAGATGCATATCCGTGATACTAACATAGTGCAACGGTTTAGCAGGGCACATGACAGCCATTACTATAAGCAAGAACGATATATTAAGTTGTAATTAAAATACTGAAAATCTGACCTTTGATTTTTTTTTTTCGCAATTTTAGCGATGGTGCCATAAATAAATTATGAGTACACGACCACTTTTAGATACAAGTCATGTAATGAAAGAAGATACAAGTAAAGTAATCATTGCTTGTAACCACGTATTCAAATTAAAAGTTACCTGGTTATTTGAATTAGCAACCTTGTTCAGTAATTTTACTGAATGAGTAATATTTTTTATTAGAAATTACAATTACTTATACAATCAAGAAACAGAAGTTGCTCGCCGCACTGAAAACGCCTGGAAGAGCTATATTGGTCGATAAAAACCCTTATGAAAGGAGATTTTCACATGACATGTGCATTCTCACTATCCTTACATACAGCGCTCAAACCTGAGCTTTGACAGTTCAGCAGAGGATCAAGCTCGATATTTGCCAGCGAGTGGTGGAACGCTAGGAGTTCGACTTACCGACCGAATAAGGAACACGATACTGCGCTCTAAGACACAAATCGCAGACGTCACCCAAAAAGCAGCCAACTCAAATGGGACTGGGCCGGATACGTTTGCCGCACGCCACAACATGGGTTCCTGACAACGTCCAACAGCATCGTGGAAGACCCAGGCGTAGATGTCAGGACGAACTTGACGCTTATAGGAGGGATTGGACCATATTGGTTCAGGATTGAGTTGAGAGGAAGAAGGAGGTCTTTGTTTGCAGTTGGACAATACAGTATTATACAATCTTGTTCCGAGCACGATGAGCCACAGTAGTTCTAACTCTACTCAGTCATGCACCGTAATATCACAACTACTTATGCTCAAGTGCCTGTCAGTGCAACGACACAGTTAACGTTAACTCTTAGTAAAATATACAGGGTGGCGATTAGGTTATCACATTGATTGAAACCACGTATTCAGTACATGATTCTGGAACCCACTGCGTTGAAATTTTTCGTTGATTACCTACAAAAGTGCAATACCTACGTGGTCAAAATGTATGGAATAGCATTTTTTTTTTATAATAACCGGCAAAAAATTTCAACGCAGGGGCCACAGTCATGTCCTGAATATGTAGTTTCAATTAATGTGATAACCTAATCGCCACCCTGTATAAACGGTTCAATTTATTAAGTAGTTACTAGCTACAATCAACATTTGCAACACCTTGGTGATTGACTAGAAGAGTTACTTAAATATAAATGAATTCCTTGACTGATGGACAGACATCACCCAGCCAAAGCTAGTAAAGAAAAAGTTACACTAATTTTGGGACGAGGTTCTGGAATCGATTGCCAGGTCAGACAAAGTGTTACTGGATTTTTCCATCAGGAATTTCTCAGCCTGGAGTCTGGATTTGTGCCCGGTTGATGGCAATAGGCTCGCCCCCTATTACTGACTTAAACATAAGTAACTAGCGAAATGTGGGTGTACTTATTAGACCTCTGCCCAGGGATGGGCAGAGGTCTAATAAGTACCCATCCCTCCGAGGATTACAGGGGTGATGTTATGTTATGATTTTTATGAATGTTATAATAATCTGCAATATAATAACCTTGCAAAAATGTACGTTCCTTTTTATTTATAAATGACCTAAAAACAAATGAATATCACGCGTTCTAAAAACAAACTTTCAATTAAAATGCTGACGTAACCAGAAACAAACGACATTGTCTGTGGTCAGAATTAAATTACTTCGACTCGTGTTTCATTCAAAAAGTTGCGGTTTAGAATTAGAATGACTAAACAAACCAGCAAAGTTATAATTTGGTGCAAGGACTTTCCTGTTTTAAGATATACAGAACGTATTATATACCTACGTGGTTCAGCAGTCGGTCTCGGCTGTCTTCGTAGATCTTTGACAGTCGTTACGGGTAGTCGGAATCCCGAAAGTCTACCTACCAGTCTTGTCAAGGGGTATTGTATTACCCAGTAACTGGATTGTGGAGGTCAGACAGGCAGTCGCTCCATGCAAAATACTGGTATTGAACTCTTTTCAATATTTTTTTTTTAATTTTAGGCTTAGTACTTTCAGAGATAAAGGGGGGATTTCGTCTATTATCTTAAATAACTTTAAAATGGGTTATTTTAAAATTATAAAAAAAATACATTTGAGACTCTTACAGTAAGCCCTTTCATTTGATATGTCACACGGTACAGTTTGAAAAACTTTTTTTTAATTTTCTTATTTGCCCCCAAAGTTGACCCCCATATTCAAAATTTATTTATTTACGTTACACGTCCGTGTTTGGGTCACAGAATTACTTATGTGTACCAAATTTCAACTTAATCGGTCCATTAGATTCGGAGCAAATTGGCTGTGACAGACGGACAGACAGACACACGAGTGATCCTATAAAGGTTCCGTTTTTTCCTTTTGACGTATGGAACCCTAAAAAAACAAAGAATAAAGCTAAAATCCAAGAACACCTAAGGCAAAAACCCAAGAATAAAGCTGTAAGTATTTATGATTTAAGAAACGGTCAGATTAATTTTGCGTCGAAAATGGCATAATTCAAATTGAGAGAATTTCAGATTTCGAATACAACGAAATTTCGGTGACTCTACTTTGGTTATGCTATTTATAGGCCGGTCCCTTATTGATACAATAATGAATTCCTATAACCGACCCCCCGAATTTGGCCCTCCCTTCACTATCCCCAGAGTTAGCTAATTGAACGATTGTATGTCTCATGGGGGAGTCGATATCTTCATTTTTATGGCTATCGATTGACCGTCACTTTCGAAGTCCTATTGATTAGATAGCCATTCTGGTATCAATTGCAATGGAGTCTGATAGCTACAATTTAGATTTGGCGGTAATTTATCCGTGTGTTAAAGGTACAGTCAGAGACATTAATAGCTTATCAAATGGACACACTACGTCAATTTTCCGTGTTATAGCCATTTCAAACCACTGTGAAATAACTGCCATTATTCACTGTCAAATAATGACAGTAACTCTCATTATTTGACAGTTGTTTTAAATGGCAACACGGAACTTTTTTCTTGCCCGAACTAACAAATTGTCCGTTGTGGGTTGAATATACTTACGGTCAATTTGCTTAACAATTAAATTCCCTGACTTTACAACTTGGGTAAGGTCATAGAAACAGATTATGATAATTCGTATAGAATCAAAACTGGACATTATTATTAGGTTTTCCATGCACCCTGGAACTGCAGGGAACCGTAGAAGCACGATTGAAGAATTTCACTTATTTTATATGGTAATAGCAGTGAAAAAATAGCTTTAGGCTTTGGTTTGGATATATGTATCTTTTCTATTTATGATTTTGGATTTATAATCCTAAATAATATTATAAATGCGAAAGTGAGTTTTGGACGAAATTTGACACATGGGTAGACCTGCTAAAATATGGACTTACCAATGAACAGTCTCGGACAAAAAATCCATGATTACCAGAGGTCGGAATAGGTAGAGCATAATACCTACACTTTGTGGAAGGAAGTCACAAGAGTGGATAATACCTCCTATAAAATCCCGGAATCATAAACATGACGATTAAATCTTAGGATTTAAGAAATTGCGAATTATTTATTAAACTTTTAATTTTTAACGAATGTATTCAAAGAGCCATAAATAATTTTTAAAATTAAATAATTAAATAAATAAGAGGATTTTATTATCCGCTCTTTTTACTCCTTTCCTCAAAGTTTAGGTATTTATGCTCTACCTATTAAGACCTCTGTTGATTACTGTCACTTTGCTAGACAACTCTGCTGAAAGGAGCATTCGGCTCCTGTCTATAGCCTCCTAAAATGTATAGCTATACTTACGCGTTTTATATCTAGGGATGAGGATGATCATTTCTTTCTGAGATCGAATTGTACCTAATGCCTTACCCAAGTTCTCATACAATTTACACACACCAGGATTCAGTTAGGACCCTCCAAAAACCGTTTTTACACCCGCATAACCTAAAAACGAGTTAAGCATCCTTAATTATAACAAATGGTACTCACTCATTATATCTAGCTCTGTCTATTAACGTACGTGAGAAAGAGACAGTAGCATTCCTGAAGTTTCGTGGGAAAGAATGTTTAAATAGTATTTATTGCACTTTGTTTATATTATTGTGCTTAGTTGAAGAGAAATTGGAGTCAATTGCGTCGGCTTGTTTTTAATATAAAGTGCTTGAGTTGTAAAAGCTAATTTGAGACGCGTAGTGTGACATTTATTATGTCTAGGCGGAAAAAACAATGGGAATATATTGCTCGAGCTATTAATCAAAAAGCGCCACAAGAATTTTTTTTAAATTCCCGTAAAATACGTTCAGGGAAATTGTTTATGAAATTGACAGAACAAGTAAATTTGCCGTGATAAAGCAATTTTATACAACTGTCAAAAAATGACAGTTTTCGAATGAACGGACTATTTAAGTTGGTAGTGAATTTGCTAAACAATGGATAGTTCTCTATCGTGGACTTTTCACTTGGATCATATAAAAGCAAAATGTACTTACGTCACTACTTGGATCCCTCCGACACATGTCTAAACTGCGTCACACCATCTATAACGCCTTAGTAAAACCACACCTACTACGAGTATACAGGGTTATTGGTAAAACACCAACAATCTTTTAAGGGGTCATTGTACTCATAATTATGAACAACTTTTACTATGGGAACAAACCTGAAATCTAAGTTGCTGAAGTTGTCCATAATGATGAGTACAATGATCCCTTAAGTGGATAGAAGAGGTGATTAAAATTGCATCCTGTATAGCCTATGTCACTCCCACAAATCTAACGACACCTCATAATTATGTTAAAATCCATCAAGTCGTTTAGGCTACGGAGGTCACAATGGAACGGACAAGCATACCCACATACATACATAATACATGCGCGCGAAAAACTTCACCCTCCTTCAGGGACAGTCGGGTAAAAATATGTATTTCAGCCATAATTTATTAGCTACTTTTGCTTGCAAAACGATTAAAATCCATGCATGAAATTCGTGAATCATGCGCAAATAAAATTAATCATTTTAGAAGGTGTAAACTAACAATATCCTTTTAGCAACGCAATACGAAACTACAAACACCACAATCTAAAGCTTAGCAGTTTCTGAGAAAATCACACTATGACAAATACATTTTTATCTCACGTTTACGCTAACCGGATGCTGTAGAGAGCTGATACAATTAGATTTTATTGCAATTCCTTTTGAGAAAGATAAAAAAAAATTGTAAGAGATCAGAAATTACGAGCCAACTGTGCAGAATTGGTGTTATCTGTTTCAAGAATGTTGATGTAGGTAGGTGAAATAGAATTTATTGGTCTTTGATAGTACCTAGCGATAAATACTTGGTACAGACGCCAGCAGGTCAACCTACCCGAAACTGTCAGATTTTCCCAATCAACCTTGAACCTAAAGCCTAAGCAATAAAGTCGAAAATCTATTAAAGAAATCTGACAGATTGTAGTAGCTTGATGTTCTGGCGTCTGTACATCAATTTCTTTAATCCTTTCACGGCGGACTAAATGATACAGAAAACTTTCGAGCATTAACATTAGACGAGATGATACTTTTTTTAAACAATATTAGTAGATTCAAAAAGTAATTGTTCTGAACAAAGAAGCAAGAAGACAACCTACAGGGCACTGCATTGTACTCGTCAAAACTAATAATAATAATAATAATAATAATATGACCATGTGACGTTGTACTGGGATCGGTCTATCATTACTGACAGGACTATTGTCGCCAATAAGCCTGACATAGTAGTGATAGATAGATTAGCGCGCCGCGCAATGATAGTCGATGTTACCATTCCACATGACGAGGACCTCGTGAAAGCTGAGAAAGAGAAACAAATAAAATATCTCGACTTAGCACACGAGGTTGTTGACATGTGGAATGTGAGCTCGGCTGTCATTGTGCCGATTGTCGTAACGGCCAATGGCCTGATGGCCGAAAGTCTCGATCAACATCTTTCGAGGCTCTCGTTAGGCGGTTGGATCAAGGGCCAGATTCAGAAGGCAGTACTTCTTGATACGGCTCGCATTGTGAGGAGGTTCCTATCTCTGCAGCCCTAACCACCGGTAGCTTGGACTTTGCTCCCGCTACTGGCGGATCACTATTTTTTATATTTTTAAATGTTTTTTTTTTAATGTTTTTTATAAAAAATATTTAAAAATGTATTTAATAAGTTATTTAAAATGAATAAAGGACATAATAATAATATCCTGGGACATTTTCACACACGGTCATCTGGTCCCAAACTAAGCAGAGCTTGTACTATGGAAACCAGATTAACTGATATACTACATATATTATACTACTTTTTTTTTGTAAATACATACTTATATAGATAATTACACCCAGACTCGGAACAAACAGACATGTTCATGCACACAAATGTTTGTCCTGGATGGGAATCGAACCCACGACCTGCGGCGTGATAGGTGGTATCTTAACCAGCCACGCCAACTGGCCCGTCAACTATAACAACTAAGAAAAGTGAGGAGGACATCTAACAATTGCTTGAAAATCTATCCACCAGCAGTGGCTTACTTACTTCTTGTTTTTAACCTGGTGTCAAAGTTTTTATGTCTCCCATAGGCCATGGGCCTCTGACTTGGCTTGAAAATGGCTTCAAAGTGGCTGAAAAACATGATAATCGCAAGGATTAAACTTTCATTCTTATTTGTTTAGGCATTTTTTCTCAGGGGTAGTCAGATAGGAAATGTCAACTCCATTTAGCTTATTTTTAGGGTTCCGTATTTCTAACGGAAAAACCGGAATATCTCCCGGAACCCTTAAAGGATCACTCGTGTGTCTGTCTATGTGTCTGTCCGTCTGTCACAGCCAATTTGCTCCGAATCTAATGGACCGATTAAGTTGAAATTTGGTACACTTATGTATTTCTGTGACACAAACACGGAAGTGTTATGAAATAAAAGAAAATAAATGAATTTTGAATATGGGGGTCAATTTTGGGGGCAAATAAAAAAAAACGTTTTGCAAACTGTACTGTGCGATATATCAAATGAAAGGGCTTACTGTGAGGGTCTCAAATATCTTTATTTATAATTTAAAAATAATTTTAAAGAATTTTGCTCAAATAAGCAAATAAACGAAAATTGACCACTTCCCCCTTTATCTCCGAAAGTACTGTGCCTAAAATTTTGAAAGAAATACAGAAAGTAGTTCAATACCTATAGATTACAGGAAAACCTATAAGAAGTCTATGGTCTTAAAACAAATATGGTAAATCTCACAATATTGTACATACAAACTTACATTTACAGTTGGAATGTATGGGAGAACATATTTTTCAACTACAATGTTAAATTTGTTTTTCGGATTCATCCCAACTACGGAACCCTTTATAGAATAAACAATTTCATTTCATTTCATTTCATTTATTGGGCTTGCCAAGTCTACAATTTTGTCGAATCAATACGAAGAAGATGACGATATATGTATAATCGTCTTTTGTATAAGACAGCTAAGACGGAACAGAACAACAACATACGGAAGTATGTCATCATCTGTCTAGCCAAATCCCAACTATGTTGGGGTCAGCTTCCAGTCTAACCAGATGCAGCTGAATACCAGAATTTTACATGGAGCGACCGCCTATCTGACCTACAACACCCAGTTACTGGGTAATACGATAAGACCCCCTTGGTAAGACTGGTTGTCAGACTTACAGACCGCCAAAACCGTGCTATGGCCGTCTTGGTATGTAAAGATGGTCACCCATCCACGGACCGACAGCGGCAAGCGTAGCTTAACCCGATCGATCGACCCGTGCGGCTGTTATTACTTAGCTATACGAACACATGAAGAGATAAAGGTAGCTTGGTAGCTACCTACCATAACACACACATACAAATTTCAAGGAGAAAGCCATATAATTCATGGGGTAGGTTTAAGGTCAGGTCAAGTTCATCGTATTAAATACTCTCCTCGGCACCACGGCATAACTTACCGTAAATCACTCGTCGCCATATTTCAGCATAAACGGTGAGTTTTATGAACAAAGTTTTGTTTAATAACTTAGCGTTTATCATCTGCCTAGCCTTTTCCCAAGTATGTTGGGGTCGGCTTCCAGTCTAACCGGATGCAGCTGAATACCAGTATTTTACATGGAGCGACTGCCTACCTGACATCCACAACCCAGTTACTGGGTGTGGGTAATACGATACCCCTTGGTAAGACTGGTTGCCTGTTGACTTTCAGGCTTCTGATGACCCGTAACGACTGTCAAAGATCCATGAATGACAGCCGGGACCAACGGCTTAACGTGCTTTCCGAGGAACGGAGAGGTTTTGGTATGTAAAGATGGTCACCCATCCAAGGACCAACCGCGGCAAGCGTAGCTTAACCTGATCGATCGACCCGTGCGGCTGTAATTACTTAGGGTCAGTTTTTTTAACTGAACCAATGGTTAAACATAATATATTTGCCAAAATGCCATTATTACTACTTTTTAATATGACTGAGTTAATATGAATACATTCATGTATAAATAATATGTTTAGCCTTTCGCATTTAGCCAAAATTCAACCATTAGTTACTATGTTTAACCATTGGTTGAGTTAACTACGGATCACAAAACCGGCGCTTAGCCACAAGCCCCTCGTTTATTCGCATGTCTAATGTTCGCATAATTCGCCAAAATGTAGGGAACAGCTGATTTTTTTTTCCGCGACTTCACGTTTGGTCCTATAGTAAAAGTTGATTGTTATCATGAGTACAATAATATGTTGAAGTATCGGTCACTAATTACCAGTCACCCTATATACAAGTTATTTACTGCTTCACAATTCTAACATAATATGTCAATCTTGTTAAATACTTAAATAAAATCTACCCAGTGTTTCTCAAAATAAACTCAAAAGTAGGTACAAACGAAAAGACGCTATCGATTACTTTATTCAAATGATCCAACCTCTACTATTACGTGTATTTTCTACCCCAAATCAGTGCCAATTGAAGCCACTAAAAGTACATTTCTACAACAAAAAACCGCATCAAATTCGTTACAGTCGTGTATATTATAATGTAAGTAACATAGTATGCCTCTCCCCCTTACGAAAGTCACGACGATTCGATCTGCATTCCTGTGTAGTGATTCAGTGACGGTAATGGAAAAGTAGCTGTTGATATGCTATGAGAGGATTTATTGGGATATGGAAACGTATTTATAGTTTAGGAGTAGCGAGTGATTTTGAAGCTGGGTGTAGCACAGTATGTAACAATTTAAAATACTACATACAATGAAACCTAGTTATTATGGAAGTAATATATTATACTTTTTTTTTATTTAAGATGGGTTTGCTCTTGACTCTGGTCTAGGTCGGAGGTGACAGAGTCGACGATGGAGTGAGCTTACCCAGAAGAAGCCTTTTCACTCTCATTTTGAAGAGATTAGGGTTGTATGCGCTCGGAAACACAGACGCAGGTAGTGAGTTCCACTCTTTTGCTGCGCGCATTATAAAAGACATTTGGAAACGCTTAGTGCGAAATGGTGGAATAGCAACTAGGTAGGGTGGTAACTGGTAGTGCGTCTAGATGTCCGATGGTAGAAGGGGGCCGGCGGAATGAGGTCGTGGAGTTCTTGAGCACACTCTCCGAAGTACAATCTGTAGAAGACCGACAAGCAGGCAACCTTGTGGCGATGAGCCAAGCTATGAAGCTTGGCATCCACCAGTTTTACGTCGCCAATGAGCCTCTTAGCTCTGCGTTCCACCGAGTCAAGCGCAGCTAGTTGGTATTTAGCTGATCCATCCCAAAGATGGCGGCAATACTGAGCCATGCAGGATCGGAATAGCTTTGTAAAGGGTTAAAAGCTGTATATACTTTCCAAAATAAATGAGAACTTAAGATATAACGGGAGTTGACAACCAGTTTGTCTTCACAGACAGCTGTCCTTAATTTGAACTAGAATTGGACATACATAGGTGTACTTTTTACGTCTTAAACGCACATTTTACAGGAGCTGCAAGATCTATTCCGCCTCTTGTAATATTAGGTTCAGTTGATTATTTAATGGGATATATTGTGTCACTGTTTGTTTTCCCTAATACACTAATAGTTCTGCAAAGAGTAGACCTGGCGAGCACACACTTTTTTGCAACAATTAATATACCTATCACTAAGTTATTTAAAACGGGATATTTACCATGTTTTTTTTTAAACAGATCTGCATCAAATTTGTATGTCACCAACTTTCAAATAAAAAAAAGAATCATCGAAATCGGATCTCATAATGCGTAGATATCTAGTAGCTCCTTTTTACCACTTTTTGAAAAAAGTGCCCCTCCAATCAAAAATCCCCGACGACAAAAATATCTAAAAAGTCGTATAATACCTGTATACCAAGTTTCGTTGATCGCTTTTAAAATACGACCTATATAGGAGTACCAACAACCTTATACTATCAAATATTCTGCGCTTTTATAATTCCTTTCATGACGATAATATCGTGGACGTCCACGTCCATAAAATGTAAGGAAATACGTGGACGAACGGTATCGTGGCCGGAAATTTAAAAGCGAATTCATATCGTACAGGGAAGTAAAATATATTCATACATGTTACTTCCCTGTGTGTCACGTTACAAATAATAAAAGCACACAATTGCCCTCTTGCTTGCCCACTCGAAAGCTATAACTTTGGGTATACGGTATGCCCAAAGTTATAGCTTTGGAGTGGTATACCGTATACTCAAACTATAGCATACCATAGCTCCCGCCCTTCATCTACTGTGCCCACACCCTTACCATATACTTCGTTAACTCCGTCTTCACTCGCTATTTTGGGGTGATCTTGTTATTTCTCTTCATGGGGTGCAGAGAGATATTTTATTTGCTACTATTACCATACATAGATAATATAGTTTTTTTTGTCGTAAGTCTGGGGTTGTAGGGACAGTTTGTGTTCGATTTTGATATTTATAGGAGTCGAGGGATGGATTGCAGGTCGTAAATTATAGATTTATAAAGTTTTGTGTGAGAAAAGCAATCGTTTTTAATGGTGCTATTGAAATGGCTATTGATTGTAGACTTTCGTGTATTCAAAAATCTATGGGGAGATACTGTGAAGTTTAAGATGATGCCCAAAAGTCTGAAAACCAGTCTTATCAAGGGCTGTCGTGTTACCCAGTAACTGGGTTGTACGGTCAGATAGGCAGTCGCTCCAAGTAAAAAACACCAGTATTTTATCTTTTTTAGTATTTTTTTTTTTTTTTGCTTCCAGCCAGACTAACCGACCCCAACAGGGATGAGAAAGAAGACTAGGCAGATTGATAGATTAATTTACTGAAGTTTAAAAGCGAAGAAAGAAGTTTAAAAGCAAGAGAAGGTACTTTTTAGGGTTCCGTACCTCAAAAGGAAAAAATGAACCACTTGTGTGTCTGTCTGTCCGTCTGTAACAGCCAATTTGCTCCGAATCTATTAGACCGATTAAGTTGAAATTTGGTACACGTATTATTTTCTTTGACCCAAACACGGACGTGTAACGTAAATAAATGAATTTTGAATACGGGGGTCAATTTTGGGGGGCAAATAAGAAAATTAAAAAAAAAGTTTTGCAAACTGTACTTTGTGTCATATCAATTGAAAGAGCTTACTGTAAGGCTCTCAAATATATATTTTTTTAATAATTTTAAAATAAATTATTTTAAAGTTATTTAAGAAAATAATTGACCATTTTCCCCCTTATCTCCGGAACTACTGATCCAAAAATTTTGAAATAAATACTGAAAGTAATTCTATACCTACAGATTACAGGAAAATCTATGGTCTTAAAATAACATGGTAAATCTCCCAATATTGTGCGTACAAAGTTACATTTGCATTTGGAATGTATGGGAGAACATGTTTTACAACTACAATATTAAGGTTTGTTCTTGGGATAAATTCATCCCAACTACGGAACCCTTTATTGTGCGTAGTCCAACACGCCCTTAGCCGTTTTTTTTTAAACAGCATATTATATAATAAGTCATGCTAGCAAAAACTTTATAAGGCAAACATAGATTATGGAATATATTTTAGTTCGTCATCATCGTTTGTAAAATAAGAAGGAGACATAGTAAGAATCCCAAAAGAAATAGTACAATTATAAACGTTTTACCCTTACTAAAACTTCATAATCAATCTTACCCCTTTTGTCATTCAATTACCTTAATCACTAACCCGTAAATAATACTTAGACAAAGTGTAACAAATTAATTCTACGGTAGGTATATTTTAGGATAAAAATAAGTTTGATGTTTAAAATAACTTTGGTTAAAAAGGGTGCTCAGTGATGGCGTTATTGTTTCATGTTTTGTGTGGTCTTACGTTAAAAATAGGATATGTTAGGTTCCATTTTGTTTCAGTCTCCATGAGAGAAATACAACAAGCCACTAAAAGCCACTCTTGGCAGGCAGCATGCGTAAATTTCCATTCCTTTAATTTTGACAGTTCAAATACATTCAATGCGTTATTTTCAATCAATTATGAAGCGATTAGCAATTTCCTTCCAAGATTGTGATTGAAAATAGGTACTTATGTTACACGTGCAATTCGGGTGTAAGATGCTCTGGACGTTCATTTAGCAATATCACTTGTGTCAGCCATTTTGTTAAAGCCACAATTATCAGTTTACTCAGTACTTTATACCACACGTTAAAATTAAAGGGTTATAACATAACCCTCTCGCGCTGACGGCTCGCTTCGTTAACCCTAGATACGTTTTAAGTGATGAACGATACGGTTATTTTATGGTTTGTTTGTCGAATAGCTTATAGCATTATGTAGATTGTAAAATCTTTATATCACTGGTGCGTGAATTTAAATTAAATATGATGGATGTTGGTATTTTTTTAATAATATTAGCAAATCCCCTTTCGTCTGCTGCTATGAACCTATTTAAAGTGTTCACGCGTCAGTGAAATCCTGTTACTTAGGCTCTAGAATAGTATAGACTAATATTGATTGTGTAGTTGTATTGGTTATTTATGTCTCAACGGGGCTGGCATGTTCTTTGAATAAAAGTCCCTAAAATAAAAGATTTAAAAAAAAAAATCTTTATACGTTTTTTGAGCTTGTATGGTCCATAACATCACGCCTGACGAGGGCCAGCACAAGAGTATGGAAATACACCTACTATTTCGACTGCCCCATTTCAAAACCTAGTAAGGGACACTTTTTACGAAAATCGTTTTATTGCATAATCTTGCTAACCTAGTAAGTTCCTACCAAATACAAAAACACAGCGTTAAAAACTCAATAATAAGCAGATAATAACATAAGTGCCCATGACCACTTCACGTTTTTGCGCTCTCCTGTAAAATTTCGTTTTAAGTCCTTACTAGGTTTTGAAATGGGGCAGCCGTTTTGGGGGCGAGTCAGTTGCCATTAATCATTAGCAAATCCAGACTCTGAACTGTTACCTACTAAGAATGTTCTCTAAAGGAAAAACTTAGAACTTCGCCCGGCCTGCAGGGGATTAAAACAAGGACTTTCGGGTTTGCAAATTGCAGGTGCTTCAGGCTATAAAGGAACCCTTTAATCATGAGTTATTTGTAAAGCGTTGAACTCCATTATAAGAATTTGAAGAGGTCAGAATTTTTCGAAATATGGAAGTAGAACAAACGTAAATAAATTCTGTAAGTAATTTCGGCTTATTCCACTAATCCCCCTGAAAGTCCCCCTTAGGGGTGAAAAGTGGAATCTAAGAAAAAAGTCTGGAATTCTCCCGTGATAATCCCCCTTAGAGGGGAAAATTGGATATGAATAAATTTAATGTCCAGAAATCCCCACTGAGGAAAAATGGTGTACATGCTTATTTCCTCGTCACCTTTTCCAGAAACGAAACTGCAACTTTATGGGTTAATTTACGTATAGGTAATGTCCTCAAGATTTTCTGGATCAATTTTGGTTACAATATAACCAAAATAAACTCATGATCGCAATAAATTAATATTTTTTTAGAATATATTTTAGGGTTCCGTACCAAAGTGGTAAAAAGGAACCCTTATGGTGCGACTTAGTCCGTCTGTCACAGCTGGATATCTCAAGAACTACTAATGCTATCAACTTGAATTTTGGGATAGTTTTAGATGACGTTTGCCCAATTATTTTGCAAATATTAAAGAAATTTTTTTTTTGCAACAGGAACTGAAAATTCGAAGTGGGGCTACTAGGGCTAGTGGGCAAACATTTTTTTAGGCCGAGTAGTTTTTGCCTTTTGATGAAAAATGTAAAAAAAATACCGTTACCCCCTTATCTCCGAAGTTTGCGTAAAGAAAAATCTGAAATTATTCTATGTGATAGAAGTTTATGTAAAGATTACAGGAAAAATATAACGATGTCTCTAATTAGCACACTTTTTTTATGGTACGGAACCCTCGGTGCGCAGGTCCGACTCGCTCTTGGCTGGTTTTTCCTCATCCTGCCTGTAACATAATTCTCCTAGCATAGTATTGTGTTACCCAGTTCCAGTCGCAATTAGTTGACCTTCGCTTCACATTTCTAGACACGGAAGCCTTCATCAGTCGTGCTAATTAATTAATTACAATTGATAACTAACACACATTCGCTAAAACTAGGACACTGTACGAAGAAGAACCGAAGTTCCACCTAAGTGGTCAATCAGAGTGCACTAGCGGGTGCGAGGGCGGGCGCGGGCGCTCGGGTCTTGGCGTCTGCGTATTCACAGACGACGCTTCGGCGGGTGAATCAAAATGGTTTAGAACCACAAGCGTAGTCACCTAACAGACGCTATATCAGTGTGAACGATACGGGCGGACGGAGCCATTAGAAACTCCCGCGCCCGCCTCATGAAGACGCGCGGCTCGCGGGAGCACTATGTGAACGCAAATTGGCGTCTGCATACATTTTGAATTACACGCGCCCGCGCTAGCACCCGCGCCCGCCTGAAAGAGTACTAATTGTGGAGCTGGTACAAGTTGTAGGTATGAGGATTTTTCATGCCGTTGTTGTGAAGATAAGCCCGTGCAATTGGTGGAGGGGCGGAGTTTCATACAATGGGCAACCTTTAAACCTTATACAGAGTGTTAGGCTAAACGAGGGATGTACTTTAAGGGGTCATTGTACTCATCATTATGAACAACTTTTACTATTGGACCAAACTTGAAATCGCGAAAAAAAATCAGCTGTTCAGATGTTCGCATAATTCGTCAAAATGTAGGGAGCAGCTGATTTTTTTTCGCGATTTCAAGTTTGGTCCAATAGTAAAAGTTGTTCATAATGATGAGTACAATGACCCCTTAAAATAAATCCCTCGTTCTGTATGTTACTGGTTGATATTCTATTGCTCAAGCAAATATCGAACTACTTTTTGAAGAAAAAACTAGTCCTAGTTGGTTTTAGGAGTAAGTCAGACGGAAGAGAATTTGGTTTAAGAAGTGCGCGTTTATCCTTAGAAAATATGTAACTAATATTATAAATGCGAAAGTAAGTTTGTTTATTTGTTTGTTACCTTTTTCACGCCTAAACCACTGAACCGATCATCCTGCAATTTTGCATATACGTTGTCAGGTGTACAGACACGGACATAGGGTACCTTTCATCCCTAAAAAGAATACTGGTCCCGAGGAAAACAACAATAACGTTCTTAAGATATAATAGATGGCGCCACGTGTCTCTCAAATCATGATTGAATTATATTATTATATAAACTTTAGTAGTATGTAAGATTTTTTTTAATTTAAGTACCTAATACATTTTGTGCGTCGATAGACTGGTTTTTCATCTTCTTAGCTATCCTAACTAATATTATAAATGCGAAAGTGTTTGATTGTTTGTCGATTACGCTTTCACGCTAAAATTGGAAACGGATTTGGATGAAATTTGGCACTTGGGTAGACCATGACCTGGGTTAGGACGTAGGATACTTTTTATTACTGTGGGATAATTTCCGACATCAACGCGGGCGAAGCCTTATAAATTCCAGAATCAATGACGAACAACGATAACAAAGACTGAACAAAGTGGAACTTCGTCACCAATCTATTTATTGCCGCGTGTGCCAAAACATAACCTCGCGTTTATTGACAATGACCTCTGCAAGTAATACTCGTAAGTATCAATAAACGATGCACCTTCTATTAATGTGTGATTCATACAGTCTCTTTTGTACGAATCAGAGAGCAGTGACTCGTTATTATGTTGCAGACAGATTGTGTAATTGGATAATTGTAGAATAGTCTAGCCTTCAGGATTTTTTTTTAATTTTCAGTGTCATTGGAGGTTTTATAAAAATAACGATTCGAATTATTGGATAACATCTGTATTTTATATACCTATATTCGCAATAAATGAATTTGAATTTGATTTTTTTTATAGAAATAATAAAATACCTACACTAAATCTGCTATTGGCAAAGTCAAACTTCCCAAATATATTAAGAAAAACCGGCCAAGTGCGTGTCGGACCACGCACATTGAAGGGTTCCGTAGTTGGGACAAAGGGTATAGCAGGATAAGTATAATGATTCGGCCCCCATTGACAGCTCCTATCCAAATTCATGTTATATTATCGGCTCGATGTACAAACGCAATTTATATGTATTTTTCTGCTGCATTCCGCTTTAATCTAGAGATGTGGGTGTACGTATGATTATCCTTTAAAAAGCCATATCTCTAAAACTAATTGAGCTAGAGAGATAAATCCAAAATGAGGTTGTAGGTAACGTTAAAGAGTATATTCTTTAGATTATTTAAATAATTTCACGTATCAATAACTAATAAGTAAATATTTTATCTTTTATTTTTTTAGTATTCTCAGTGACTTACAATCACCGAAAAATATATTTTGTAGTACTTGATAAGCCTTACATACTCATAAAAAATACATTGAAAAAAAAAGCTGGTGCAACATTTCGAAAAAAAAATCGATTATCAGGTTATCATACGCCATGATTGGTACAAGTTATACTCTATTTGATGGATTGAGGTTATTGTAAAAGGGAAAAAAGACTGTATATTTTTATCATTAATTTTATTAAATATTGTTTTTAAGTATTACCGATAATATTAACTTTTTAGGATTAATTACGTTATAAGAAAAAAAAATCATCATCTATCTATCTATAATTTATTTTAAAATTATATTTAAAAAAAAATATTTGAGACCCTCATAGTAAGCCCTTTCATTTGATGAGTCACACAGTACAGTTAGCAAAACTTTTTTTTTCTTATTCGTCCCAAAAGTGACCCCCATATTCAAAATTCCTTTATTTATGTTACACGTCCATGTTTGGGTCACAAAATCAAAATCAAAAGTCATTTATTCAAACAAGGCTGAGAATCAGCACTTTTAGAAAGTCAAAATTACATAAGACAGTCCCCCAAAACGGCCGCCCTTCACCACTTCCTAGTGCTTTAGCTGGGGAGAAGAAGTGGCGCAACAAACTCCCCAGCAGCACAGCCGTCTGTTCAATAAAAAAAAAAAATATTGAATCTATATAACACTGCGCATAATAATTTAGGTACATTACGCAACACAAAACGTTAAATGAAATTATTTGCTATAAGTAAGCTAGCACACGCCAATATACAAAAAAAAATCGAAAACTATACTCAAGCCGTAATAAAAACAGAAATTATATTTAAGTTTATCATTATATTCGGAGCAAATTGGCTGTGATAGACGGACAGACAGACGAGTGATCCTATAAGGGTTCCATTTTTTCCTTTTGAGGTAAGGAACCCTAAAAAGAAATTCGAAAATTAAATACCAGAAAAAATAAAGCATTTATAAGAACAACTTCTTCACAAATAAAAACCGTGTAAAACACAAATTAAAACACCATCTCACGTCACAAATTACTTTTTATGACCATAGACAGACAACCTTTCCATCAACTAGTAGCGTTATGTCAAATTTCGCGCCAAACCGCCATCTTTATCACGCGTCTAAACACGCACGATAAAAAGTAATGAATTCCCGTGTCACGCAAATTAAAGCTTGTTAGAGAGTGTGGTCTAATGAGCCTTCGACTAGGTGTTTATGGGTTCGATGTGATTTATTGCTGTCAAGGTGATGTTAGCCTATTAGATCGTGAGATGAAGCTAGATCGTTTACAGACGCCAGCACATCAAGCTACTACAATCTGTCAGATTTCTTTAATAGATTTTCGACTTTATTGCTAAAGCATTAGGTTCAAGGTTGATTGGGGAAATCTGACAGTTTCGGGTAGGTTGACCTGCTGGCGTCTGTACAAGGAACATATACTCACCTACGGCGAGTTTAGGTATAAGCTAAGGGGCGATATGGATAAAATTTTGTCTCAACGTTTCGACCCATTTGATTCATTACTATGTAGGTAGATATTATTATGTAAGTATATCATGTAGAAAGTAAATGTAAGGACTTCACTTGTTCGTTCTCTGTGTAAGAACACCCCTTTAACCTATACCTACTACAGCAGTTACAAGCAGTAAGTATATTATTATTATTATTTACGGGCTTGTGGCTAAGTAATTAAATAACAGCCGCACGGGTCGATCGGCTACGCTTGCCGCGGTGGGCCTGTGAATGGGTGACCATTTTTACATACCAATACCCGTATCTCTAAAAGCACGTTAAGCCGTTGTTGGTTCCGCGGCGTCATTTGTGGACTCTTGACAGTCGTTACGGGTCGAGCCGACAACCAGTCTTACCAAGGGGAATTGTATTACCCAGTAAGTGGGTTGGAGGTCAAATAGGCAGTCGCTCCATGTAAAATACTGGTATGCAGCTGCATCCGGTTAGACTGGAACCAACTCCAACTTGGGAAAAGGCTAGCCAGATGATACTTATTTTATAAGTCGTAACAATGAAAACCGGCAGGGTGCGACAAAACTTATGAAAAGCAAAATACCTAGCACAAAACACTAAAGTTCTGTAATAGTATTCTCCAACTTTCTTCCAAACAAAAGATCCAAACATTAGCGTGCCGATAGGTCATTCATTACAATAACGCTACGGTAATTATTCACAGTAATTATTTAATGAGCGTGGACCGACAAGAATGGATGTCACGCCGGGGGTAGGCTAAGCCACCCCCGCGAAGACACGTGGCTAAAACACCAGTATTGTTTGAACCATTATTTTTAACCGACTGCCTCAGAGTAAGAGGAAGTGTTTGGAATAAGCTTGGAATTCAATTACGAAAACATCGTTGGCACTATGATTAAGAAATTGGCTCTTTTTGTTTTCTTGACTGTATACAAAATATTTGGATGGTTGACATAATAACGTTGTTGGTTGAGTTTGTGCATTCGTATAACATAAGCGTGTCATACTTCCAGGGTGTAAAGCTTTAGGAAGCTGAACGCGTGAGGGAGAGGCAATCTTTGCGCCCTCACGCCCCTAGTCGCCGCAGGAGACGCCCTGGGCATCGGGAATCGATAGCCGATTCCCGGCCACCATAGGCGCGGGCTTGCGGATGGCGAGCAATGGGTAGCTCGCCGTCCGATACGGACCAGGCCCGGGTCGACGGCGCGTTGTGTTCCACGCGCGCCTCAAAGAGATGTCAGCACTAGCTGAAGGGGTCCGCTAGGGCCGATGCCCGCCAGGGTTGCGGGTTGTTCGAAAGAGTTACCGTGGCCCTGGCACAGGCAACTGAAGGAACACGGGTGGGTTTTAGTCAATAGAAGTCTGACACGCCCTCCCGCTCCACCCAGAGCGGGAGAAGTTATTTGATGATTTCCCATCCACAAAAAAAGGGTGTAAAGCTTTAAAAAAAACCTGTCAAGTGCGTGTCAGACCACGCACAATTAAGGGTTCCGCAGTTGGGTTGAATTTATCCCAAAAATAAACTTAACATTGTAGTGGAAAAACATGTTCTCCCATACCTACATCGCTAAACGTCACGGTCAATTATCTAATTACAAATGGAAGTTTGTAATCGCCAATTTCATTTTTATGCGATAAGTAAAAATTAACGGTATTCGGACTTTTTCCTTTACTTGTGCTGTGAGACCTTGCTTGTTGCTAAATTTCATGATTCTAGGTCAAAGGGAAGTACACTTAAATGGCCGTATTTTGTTATTGCGTTGACTTAGAAGCTTGATTTGTTTTGGAGCATCAAGGGACCGTAGACCTACGTATTCGATATCAATTTCAACTTGATACCTCCACGCGTTCCTGAGAAAAAAAGTCTCGACAGACAGACAGACGGACAACGAAGTGATCCTAAGGATTCCGGTTTCCTTAGAGGTACGGTTCCCATAAAAACGAGTTTTTTCATTCGGCCATAGGCTTACATAAAGTAAAATATTAGCATTTTTGGACATCTTACTGTCTAGCTGTTACATAATAATATGTGCAAAAATATTTATCGCCATGTTACCTGTAACAGAACGAAATACACGTTATTAATTTTTTGTATCAACTAAATTCACTGAATTGTGCTATCTACTAGTTTGAAAACGATCAACGAAATAATTTGTCAATTCCTAAAAATACGCGATAAAGAATCGATGTGCTATACTATATTTTTTGCATTACACATGTGTAATAAGTAAATACTCCTCTTTTTTTCACTTCAGCAAAAACCTAAAGGAAGTTACTAGTCTGATAAGCAATTTCCGCGAAAACATGAATTTAATGATCTTACAAGAGGTATACAATACAATTGTATTATGTTGTGAAAAAACTTTGGCAAAACCGTTGAACAAAAAGCTGGTTATTGATAACGTTATCGACGAGAAACGTGGACTTAAGAATTGAATGTCAACTTTGAAAACTGAATGTCCTGAATCCAGCCTGACTTAGGGTTCCGTACCTCAAAAAGAAAAAAAACGGAACCCTTATAGTCGTCGAGTCTTCGCGCTAGACGATTCGCGACTCTTGAAAACAACTTAGGTATATGACTAAGGAGATGAGTCTGTAATTTTTTAAAAGCATCTTATCATCCTTTTTAGGGTTCCGTACCTCAAAAGGAAAAAAAAACGGAACCCTTTTAGGATCATTCGTGTGTCTGTCTGTCTGTCCGTCTGTCATAGCCAATTTGCTCCGAATCTAATGGACCGACTAAGTTGAAATTTGGTACACGTATGAATTTCTGTGACCCAAACACGGACGTGTAACGTAAATAAATGAATTTTCAATATGGGGGTCTGAAATATATTTTATTTTTTATAGTTTTAAAATAAATTGTTTTAAAGTTATTTAAGAAAATATACGAAACTCGAAAATTTCCCCCTTATCTCCGAAACTACTGAGCCAAAAATTTTGAAAAAAAAAAAAATACAGAAAATAGTTCAAATAGTTACCTATAGATTACAGGAAAACTTATAAGAAGTCTATGGTCTTAACATAACATGGTAAATCTCTCAATATTGTGCGTAAGTACAAACATACATTTGCAGTTGGAATCTATGGGAGAACATCTTTTTCAACTAGGTCCAATGTTAAGTTTGTTCTTAGGATAAATTCATCCCAACTAAGGAACCCTTCATTATGCGTAGTCCGACACGCACTTGGGCGATTTTTTTTTACAAAACTATTTTATCTAAATCGTTTTCCTAAATACTTTAGCCGTGAAAACAGAGATATAAACTATCTTTTTATTTTTTCCGGAACGTTACCTTAACAACTCATCGCCGCAAGGTTGCCTGCTTGTCGGTCTTTTACAGATTGTACTTCGGTGAGTGTGCCCAAGAACTCCACGACCTCATTCCACCGGCCTCCTTCTACCATCGGACATCTAGACGCACTGCCAGTTACCATCCCTACCTAGTTGCTATTCCACCAATTCGCACTAAGCGTTTCCAAATGTCTTTTATAATGCGCACTGCAAAAGATTGGAACTCGCTACCTGCGTCTGTGTTTCCGAGCGCATACAACCCTAATCTCTTCAAAGTGAGAGTGAACAGGCTTCTTCTGGGTAAGCTCACTCCATCGTCGACTTTGTCTCTGTCACCTCTGACCTAGACTTGAGTCAAGAGCAAACCCATCACAAATTAAAAAAAAAACCACTTGTCAAAAACAACAATTTAATCTACTAAACCGTGTGCTCATTAATCTTTCTTCATGAAACTCATTAAGTAATTACCTGAAAGCTTTTACTTAAATAGAGAAACACAAAGTGATATTATAATTATTATAACACGAAAACATAAACACGAAAGTGTTAAAAATTAAACAGTTCACTAAACATTAAAGTAGTTAACACATGTAATTAATAATGTAAATGCTTTGTTAATTAAAGCTTCGGTTTTTCTTTAACGACTTCGTATAAATAAAGTGCCAGTAATTTTCTACACGAAAGCGTTCGTAAGCACTTTTTGTTTTAATTCAGTTTTTTTTTTTAGCTGGAGGTATATCATGCATACCTTGTCGCGTGCCATGTGCCTTGACGAAATGTACAGACGCCAGCAGGTCAACCTACCCGAAACTGTCAGATTTTCCCAATCAACCTTGAACCTAATACTTTAGCAATAAAGTCGAAAATCTATTAAAGAAATCTGACAGATTGTAGTAGCTTGATGTGCTGGCGTCTGTACGAACCAGCGATTGTTAATAACAAAAATACTCTCGAAACGATGATATATTGGGTGATTGGTAACACGTACTCATGATAACAAACAACTTTTACTATGGGGCCAAACCTGAAATCACGATAAAAATCTGCTATTCCCTACATTTTGACGAGTTATGCGAACATGAATGTATGGGACAGCTGAAGAATTTTTTTTTTTTTTTGGGAATTTTTCGATGGCATATTTTAGTTTTTTAATAGTTTTAGTTAGTTTAAGTTATTATATTTGTAACTTAATTACTTATAATTACAATGTTCTATTTTAGTTTGAAGAACGTAAATAATCATGAACGAATCATCATAAATGAATAAATGGTGATAATAATACGGTAAGGAATAAAATCAGCTGTTGAAAATCAAAATGGCGGAAGGGAAGGAGCAAGTCAAACGGGTCTGTGGGTAAAGTCAACGATCATTTATCATGATGACATTTAATTGAAAATCCAGATATACTTTCAAGATTACTATTAAATGTCATGAAACTTCTTTGTGCACTGTCACGCTTTGTAGAATTAAGAAAAAATATAAATAAAATGTTATGATGTCTAAGTTCTCATAACTTATCTGTAAAAGCTTAAAAGTTCTCTGACTGACTGACAGATATGCAGCAACAGAAATATAGGAACAATTTGGAAAATTAGATTTTTTACCAGTCAACCTTTGTGATGCATAGACAAAACATGACAGGCGCAAAATAAAGGATAGATTACTCGAAATAGAATAAATACTAATACATACATACAGGGCTTACGGCTGAGTATTAACAGCCACACGGTTCGATCTATCAGGTTAAGCTACGCTTGCCACGGTTGGTCCGTGGATGAGTGCCCATCTTTATATACCATGACCCCTCCGTGCCTCGCCGTTGGTCACGGCTGTCATTCCTAGATCTTTGACAGTCGTTACGGGTCGTCAGAAGCCCGAGAGTCTGATAATCACAAGTCTTATAAGGGGTATCGTATTACCCTGTAATTGGGTTATAGGGGTCAGATAGCCAGTCGCTCCATGTAAAATACTGGTATTCAGCTGCATCCGATTAGACTGGAAACCGACCCCAACATAGTTGGCGAAAGTCTAGGCAGTTGATACATACATATAAACAAACTTTGTCAGGAGATATAACGATAGACAAGACAAAGACAAGAGAAAACGAATCCAGCAAATCCAGCGCTGGGATGATTCTGCCCACTTTGTACGAATGTTCACGTGCCTTCACTTTGAAAGACAACCAACTGGTTGCCATCCTGATGTTCAGAGGAAGCGCATTCCAAATTATTATTATACAATATTTAAATTGATTATTTAATAACGAAAGCATTCTTAAATCAGTAGTAATAACAGTTAAATCAAAATAACTTAAATACGATACTGCAAACCACAATATTTCTTATCCACGCATACTCCACATCTTAAGGGCTAAAACTTAAGCTACCGACGTGCTCAAGCCTGGGCTTAAGTAAGTCAACAGTGAGTCACACTGAAAATATTAGCTCTTTGTAGTTTACGGGCTTTTGCAACAAGAGACTGGCTGGATTTACACCGGCATGTAACAAGACTGTTGAAAAAAAGATTCATGCAAAGAGATTTAAATCGTTAGATTCGTTCGACCGCGTCAAAATGTGATTACATTCTCTTACGTTTACATTGACATTTGAATATTATTGTCTCGCTCACTCTTACCGAAAATCGTATCCATCGTATAATAGGGGATGTGTGAGGTCACTCTTCTCAGTCTACGCATAGGACACTTTTCGTGCGACATAAGTAAATCAAATTAAACGAACTAAATCTTGGGATTTATGTGATTTGCTCTGATGAAGCGCTAGAGGGAAGGTTGCTTGCTAAACTATGAAATGTATGCTTAGATAGTGACGCATACAGAAAAGATATCTTTTTCTTAGGGCTTAGGTACGAAACGGTTGGTAAGTAATGTTATGAGAATATATACAAATTAATAAAATTGAATTGTCTCTTTGTAATGTCAAAATAACAGCTTTTTACTAAATGCAGATAAAATGAAAGTACATATATACGGTAGGTATTTATAACAAAAAACAATTAAATCATAGTTTGTCTCTCTGCTAATCTCCGAAACGGCTGAACCGATTTTGACAAGACTTTCACTGGCACATAGCTGGTGTTATAAGGAGTAACGTAGGATACTTTTATTTTAGAATGAGAATTCAGGTTCCACGCAAACAATTAAAATCTATGGAATTGTGAATAAAATCTGTTTTAAGTATTGAATCTACGCGGGCGAAGCCGTGGGCAACAGCTCGTTGTAAATAGATTAATTCCACTAGGTAGAGTAAATGGTTACCTACTACAGCAACCATGGTAAGCTGTTTAGGAGTCAAGTGTGTTACAGACAGGAGGACTTGTTATACCCCTTCTAACATACTTAGCCCGTTAGACGGACTTCCGTCTTTTTAGGCTTTACAATTAAGACGGAGATAAGTGCCAACGACCTCGATTGGTTAGCTTGCATGTTCTGTGCTGAGCTCACGCAACGTGTCGTACGTCCAGCCAGTAATAGGACTCGCCCATCAAGAAGCGCTGTCCGAAATTGGACGCATTATTAATTACACATATTACAAAAGATATTATTTTAGAATACGTTAGTATACTTATAAAATAAATAATTAAATTAAAAATAAGCTTGTAATTTTTTTACGTCATTCTAATTTTTTTTATCCAAGTTAGACATAATTTCACCAATTAATTACACTATGTAATATGTATATACATAACCTAAAATATGCACATAATAAGTTCATAAAATCTTTAAGTCATTATCCCTACTCATTACAGACGTGATATTTAGTTTAAAAGTCATTAGAAGTCTCTTATGTATTTATTTATTAAAACTTTATGCACAAGTAAAAAGCAAATACCGTACAAAGGAGGACTTAATGCAATTGGTAGTAAATCTACCAGCAACCCCCTTCTCTCGTCTTATTGTCGCCTTAAAAAATTACACTAAACGCAATACTTTTTTTTTTTTTTGTTTTATTTTTAAAAAGGCATGCTCTTGACCTCGATCTCGCCTGATGAAAAGCGATGGATGAGGTCTAAGATTGAACGTTTTTGCCCAGAAGATGCCTGTACACTCTTGCTTTAAAGGCTGACGAGCTATAATAATGTGTAGAGGGAACACAGACGCTGGCAGAGAGTTCCACACTTTGGCTGTGCGCATAATACATATGGAGGAGAAGCGGTGAGTACCAGTACAGTGTAAACGCACCCAGTTTATATTAAGAACGGTGCTTAAAAAAACAAAAGGGTGCGAATTGTTTTCGCAAAACGACCAGCTCATTGTTTACAAACGATTTTGACGTTTATTGCTCACATAATAAAGATTTATTTTATTCGCATAGTGGCTCGTATATTTAGCTTAACGGAAAGTGATTTTGAGAAATAACACTGAGTAAGATTATTTTTTCCCTTTTAGAAGTGTGTGGTTTATTAGCTGAAGGAGTTTTGAGTTTAAAAATGTCTGAATTATCGTCATTGAGAAGACTTTTCAAGCAGACTTCCTTGTAAGTATGAATATGGTTGTTTTGTACAAGAAGTTTTTAATTGGCAATAGCCCCAGTTCCAAGCATTCGTCGAGCAGTTAAGCCTAGCTGTTGCTATGCTGACGTTGACCTAGAAAACCCACTCTTAGCACATCAACATATTATATTATACCAGTAGATTTGGATAAGGTTATCAGAAGTACCTATTAGTTATTTGCAACCAGAAATAATCCTCTCATTGGCAACATCCCTTTGTCTCTTAGGAGACCCAACTTCACCCAAGGCAAGAAAAGGACTAACACTATCCATAACAGAGATCCAACTTAATATAACTAGTAGTTCTGCGAACAGTATGTAGATCTTGCGAGCACAAACTGTTTCTTCGACAAATCTTCACCAAATTGTTATAAGACCAACTTAAAGTTACTACCTTTCAAATAAAAAAGAACCATCGAAATCGGATCTTATAAGACGGAGATATCCAGTAACCCCCTTTTTAACCGACTTCCAAAAGGAGGAGGTTATCAATTCGTCTGTGTTTTTTTTTTTTTTTTGTATGTTTGTTACGCGATTACTCAAAGACGGATGGACCGATTTGGAAAATTCTTTTTTTGTTTGAAAGGGTATACTTCCGAGGTGGTCCCATATTAATTTTATTAACTTTGCTCGAGGAGTTTTTGAGTTAGCTTCAATAATGCGTATATTTCCCACTTATTTTATATGGATGTTGTGATGGTGTTTTAATAACTTCCTATCACTGTTATTTACATGGCTATATCTACAATTATTGTGCTCAATTATGTATTCGAATTTGTGTGGGGTAGGTTCCACAACTAAAAAGTGAAAAATAAAAACTTTTTAGCAAAAAATAAAACCGACTTCTAAAACAAAACACTACAAAGTGAAAAATAACTTTAATTTCGGAAGTCGGTGGCAAAAAACGAAAATACAAAACCAAAGACACCGACTTCCGAAATTAAAGTTATTTTTCACTTTGTAGTGTTTTGTTTTAGAAGTCGGTTTTATTTTTTGCTAAAAAGTTTTTTTGGAGGAAGTACCCCTCCAATCAAAAATCCCCGACGACAAAAAAATAAAATCGTAAAGTACTTTGAGTAATTTATGCCGCCTACCCAAATGTCCTTTCTTTGGTATTGCTCGTCGAATCGTTGAGTTCAGCTGCGCGATTACTGACAAATGCGTGCACTGACTGGACAGGTCCTCTCAATCTGTGTGATTCTTTCCTCAAAAGACCATTTCAGACACAAGTCTACATGGTCTTCACATGAAATGACCAAGATTATGTCTGGACTTTATAAGAGACTGTGACCTCTGAGTTTGTTTCGGCCTTTCTTCTCTGAGTAGTCAGATAGGAAACGCCGACCTCATCTAGTTTTAAAAAAACATGATTGACTTGTAAAAGTGTTTATACAAACCTACTTACAGAAATAAAATCATTTATCATTTACCTGTACGAGACTACTGTGACGAAACTTGGTTTTTGTTTCGTCCAATTCGCTTGTAAAATACGACTTGTAGAGGAGTAGCAAAAAACTGACAGACGAAAGCAAATTTTGCCAGACTTGAAGCAGAGACGCTGCGCTCGCTCGTCTTAATTCCACCATCACACTTATTAAAAAAAAAAAACAAATCTTGATTTCTATGAATGAAATACGATAATGTCTTTATTTACCGAAACTATAAAAGATGTCCTTCACACACTTTGAGAGAATTAGTCATAACATATCAGATATGGAGGCAAAAACATTCCACATTAACGCATTATATTCATGGTCTCATAAACTGAAACTCAAATATTATTGCATGTAATATCATCAGCACCTTTAATAATTCAAATTGGAATACAAGAATATTATATAGCACATATATATTTACTGTTGTCTAGCATAATTAGTTAGTCCAAACGTATAATCAGCCTACATAGTTCTCACAGGGGGGGACCTGGGACACAGGACTCTCTCCGTGAGTACGGTTGGGCCGATATCCAGCACGCAGGCCCAGTGTGGGTTGGTGGTGGTCTTCCTTACGATGTTTTTCTTCAGCGTTATTATTAGTATATAGATAGATATATTCCGCCGAACTGAGAACCTCCTCCTTTTTTGGAACTCGGTTAAAAATAAAAACCTTCTTCCTACAAAATCTCTTTAGTAGATAATAAAACATCTATTGACATTCACAACAGGCTTCATAGCGACGCGTTGGCGCAATATTTGCGTCTCCGAGATAAAATATAGCGTCGAGGGATGTGACGCAAGATGATAGACCAAGGTACTATAATTATGCACAATTAGAGACCGAATGTGAAAAAGAATCGACTGGTAATGAAGCAGGACATAGATAGATTTATTTATTGGACAGAAATATGGTGTTTTACAGATTATATTTATAACACATACACAATATTTCTTCATATTCCGCCTACTAAATTCGGCATGCTATTGTGACAATAATAATGATTCTAATTTAATCAATTTAAACAAAATAATTAAATTCCCATGTCAGAAAAAAAAAGAATTGTCTACATATCAAATTACAAATGTCAATAGCATAAAAATAAAAATGTCAAATTTTATTTTCGTCCCTGCTATTTTTAGTTTTTTTTTTAAATTACCCAATTTCTCACAGTTATTTGCATTAATTGCCAACAGTGCCCCAGTTAAAGTTGCAATCATTTTTTATCGTTTGACTGATGTGTAGGTACCTAATCTAATAAACCAAGTTCCAAGCATCGTGGTATTAAAAAAAAAAACTAAAAGATTGCAGTTAAAAAAAAAGCATACTTCTTTTAAGACATGTAGGGCTCAAATTGCTTTAAATGGTGTCAACTATCACCCTGTATAGTGTATATCTACGCCATACCTAAGCCAAGTGTAACAGAGGCAAGTCTATTGTATTGCCACCTTCGATCAACATACCAAAATAGTTGGTAGATCGAAGGTTGCCATCAACCGGGCTCAAACCGTCAAACGATCACCTACTTAAAAGCAGCCTTGGAAGAGCTCAACGGTGTTGATGATTATATTTTGTTGTATTTTCGAGTGCAATTTTCTTATACTAAAGCGCATAATTATATTTATATTTTCTATGTCCTTAGGACATTTCGCAACTTTATAAAAAAAAAAAAAAATAACGCAAAATTTATATTTTGTGGGAAAACGCATTAAAAGTTGGCTTCAATTTAAAATATCACCACAGATTAATACAAATATGGGACACTCCGCAGTTTAGGTATGAAGATGCAAGTACGCGGCGGGCCAATCTGGCTGGGCCAATTCAGTACGACTGCCGCAGTCAGAAGGTATAAGAGTTACGCGTTAGAAAGAGAGGCAACTTGTAGGTGAATATAACTGTAGGTAATAAGCGTTGTGCGACCTGAAATGTACTTTATTAAATGATTTTCCCATCTGTATTAATCTGTGATATCACAAAAAAATAAAGAACTGTCATTTTCATCGTATCGAGTCGGCTGTTGGACTGAACGTATTCTCCGTGCGAAGTTAATTCACTTTATGGTAAAAACTCTATTTGAATTTAGTTTTTTTTTAGTAAAGGTGCTATTTGTTGGGTTAAAGTAGATTCAAAGCTGCTAGTGGGAAGAAAAACCTCAATAATTGACGTGGAACTTATACCCAGGACAAGAAACCAAGGTCAGCAGTTAGGTACGCTTACGTCCACTACCTAAGTATATTACTAGACCAACGTCTTCATATGGCCTGGCCAAGATTATGTCTGGACTTTAAAAGAAACTGCGACTTCTGAGTTTGCTCCGGTCTTTCTTCCCAGAGTAGTTGAATAGGAAACACCGAAATCTAGTTTTAAAACAAAATTTACTGTTGACTTGTTAATAAATACCATTTACCATTTAAAACAGTGACAGTTTCAGTAAAAATTGTACATGTGTTCTCCTCATATTTAAACAAGAAGTAAGAACTCCCCTTTCTAACTCGTCTGCCACGTGTCTCCACCCAACACAAGTACTTAGTAAAGGCCCTAGATATGTTATCATTGTTACGACATTAATGATAACACGCCTAAAATCTTACGTCTTCCGCGTTTTATAGGACGGCAGTCGCTATACGGTGCAGTGGAAAGAACTGGCCGTATTTCTCGCGCGATAACAACTTCAAAACAGCTGGGCAAGCATCCACTAGCCCTTTTTGCTGAGCAACATTCTATAACTTTTGCGGCTTTTGCTATAACTTGTTGTTATCCATTGTTGCCCACTAACTCTTGCAAACGTTGCTCCACAAAAAGTAACTCCGGTGTGTATGTATATACAGACGCCAGCACATCAAGCTACTACAATCTGTCGAATTTCTGCAATAGATTTTCAAACTTTATCGCTAAAGCATTAGGTTCAAGGTTGATTGCGAAAATTTGACAGTTTCGGGTAGCTTGATCTGCTGGTGTCTGTACCTTAACTAACATCCTAATCCCAACTAATCACAGTTATCCTACTAATATTATCCTACTAATATTAATATTATTAATTGCACATCAAATAAACAATGACCTATCAATTTATTTCCATCATTTATATACTTTTTTACATCAAAAAAATACTGAGTGCACAGCAAACTAACCAGAGCTTACATACATAATACTCAGACTCATAGCAAAATGACATGGTGACTAATATTAACTCCGAGGTTAGGTTTGGTTAGGTTACTTTAAACCCTTTACACATAAATAGGAGCTCCGTTCTAGGATGCATTGTCATGTCATTATTAGCGCATTAATAAAAAAGCTTTATTGCGGTGCGCCACGAATATAAATTGTTTCTTATTTAGTTATATTTTGAGTTGAGTATTTTGCTGTGCAATCAGTAATTTTGATTGGAATTCGGATTATTTTTGGATACAAAAAGTAATATTTTGATTTGCGTTTAAATACTAAGCATATTAAAATGCGAAAGTTTGTGAGGATGCATGGATGTTTGTTAACAGCTCAAAAAAGAACTACACGTATTTTTTTTGCCAGCTAGCAACTATCGAGACTGCTAGACGCAATCACTTTATTAAGTATTGCCAGTCGAATCGTTTAGAGTCTCCTAATAAGTAAAATATCGTCACTACCCTTTCCTGCTCAGACATTCAATTTAATGGATCATATACGCACATAAATAACATCAATTCAGTCTAATTTTAGCTGCAACCATTGCACCGACACCACATTGGATGTACGGTTGTAAATCCTCTCGAGAAACAACCAATAACGACCAAGATACAGGCGGCTAACTGGCGTGAACTTATACAGGGCAATTTTTAAATCACTAGCTAAATTCTCACAGGCTGTTCTACCCATGAATATGAACAACTTTCACTATGGGAGCATCTTTGAAATCATGAAAAAAAAATTAAGCTGTTTCATACAAAAGTTCAATACCTACTCGACCAAAATGTATGAAATAACTGATTTTGTTCATGTTTTCAGAGTTGGTTCTATATTGAAAGTGGTTCATATACAAGGTAGAAAAAACATCCTGTGAAAATTTAGCTAGCTGTATCCATATACCTAGGTATGTTTTTAAAAACTTGTTTTTACGTCGCCTTTCATTAGTAGAGTGTCTACCGTTACTATTATGTGGACTTAGATCTGCCAAATGAGACAACCCACAATATCTCATTCATTCAGGTAATTACGTCAAACTAATCCAATATTCCAAACGAGGTAAAAACAATCACACTCATAAACATTATATTCAAAAGTTTTAAGAATAGATTAACAATTAATCAGCGTTAATCTTCAGTGTTAACTATCCAGAACTACAATTACTAGAATTAAACTCAAGTATATTTTGTCAGAGAGAGCCATGGAGCGTTCCATGCTCGGCATCAAGCTAATAGTACATATACTTTAAAAAAAACCGGCCAAGAGCGTGTCGGGCCACGCTCAGTGTAGGGTTCCGTAGTTTCCCGTCCGTCACAATAAGTGCTCCCACTTATGAGTTTAAAGGTGGGTATCCATTATGTTCGCGCTCCAGCAGCGCTCCGCGCTCCTGCAAAAACTGTTGTTTCCATCAAGTTCAAAATGATTTTCCTAGAAAGTCCTTCTACTTTTCAGATTTTTCATATTTTCTAAACTTATGGTTCAAAAGTTAGAGTTATTTGGGGGGGGGGGGGGGACATTGTTTTTTACTTTTGGAGCGATTATTTCCGAAATTATTGACATTATCAAAAAATATTTTAGTAAACCCCTATTCATTTTTAAATACCTTTCCAACAATATATCACACGTTAGGTTTGAAATAAAAAAAAAATCACTTCCCACTTTACATATAGGGGGGCTACTCTAATAAAACATTTTTTTCCAGTTTTTATTTTACCACTTTGTCGGCGTGATTGATATACATATTGGTACCAAATTTCAGCTTTCTAGTGCTAACGGTCACAGAGATTAAGCGAGGACGGACAGACGGACGGATAGACAGACATGGCGAAACTATAAGGGTTCCTAGTTGACTACGGAACCCTAAAAAGTACAAAACAGACATCAAAAACCTAAAATGAATAAAATAACTTTCATAAAAAACTTAACAGCTTCAGAAGTCGGTGACAAGCTAAGGTTCATTGAACAATTGAAGACGCCGACTTCAGAAGCTGTTAAGTTTTTATGAAAGTTATTTTATACGTTTTAGGTTTTTGAAGTCGGTTTTTACTTTTTTAAAGTAAATTTATATTTCCATTTTTAGTTGAATACACAATTACCTACCGAGATAAGCCAAAGACGAACGAAAAGAAGAATCATCAGAATCCGAAATGCCGGAGATAAGTACATTTATTTATGCATATAACTTCGTACATAAGAATAATTACCTAATGTATTATACAGGGTTATTGGTAAAACAACAACAACCTCTTAAGGGGTCATTGTACTCATCATTATGAACAAATTTTACTATGTGACCAAACCTGAAATCGCGAAAAAAAAATCCGCTGTTCAGTACATCTTGACGAATTATGCGAACATAAATGTACTGAACAGCTCATTTTTTCGCGATATCAGGTTTGGTTCCATAGTAAAAGTTGTTCATAATGATGAGTACAATGCCCCCTTAAAAGGATGTTGGTGTTTTACCAATAACTCTGTAAACTAAAACCTTTCTGAAAATATGTAGATTACGTTAGTGAAAGTATCATCAAAATTGGTTCATGCAGGTCGAATAGAGGACCTCCTTTTTTGAAGTCGGTTAAAAACAGTTTCCTTACTATACCCGTTTTCAAACGAAACAGCGGAATTAGGTCGCTCGAATTCATTATAACAGTAATAACACGTTACCACACACAATGAAATTACAATATAAACAATACACGATTCAGATTTAATGGATTCATCAATCAATCAAACTATTTACATCGGATTGATTCATGAATGCGCGATTCGATTTTGATTGCTTGCATTATCTTGGATTCAATCAATACGGATACGGAACGAGATATATTTGCATGTTTTTTGTTGCTCTAATTAGATTATTGTTGTTTCTTTGCCTTCTATTGGAAATACTTTGATAATTTTAATTATGAGCAATATAACATGTAAATAGATATTTGATATTAAACATGAGCATTCTGATCACAATTTTGAGCAAATGTAACAGCGTTGAAGAAGTTCAGTGACGGCTGACGTGATTATAAACATGTAAAAGACCACCTACGTTTTTTAGGCAAGAGGATGTAAAATCCAGTGGTAGTGCAAAAAGATAACCATACAAGTAACGTTTCTACCAGAGAGGTCGACAATTTATAGAAATACAAAGAAGAATGATTTAGAACCCTCACATGGGGCACAAATAGTACAGATGAATATTTTTAAATTATAACAGCAGTCTGGTTCCTTAATTCAAACATAAATAAAAGCCACGCTTATCATGTCAAGGGCCAAACTAAACAACTTTAACCTAACAGCTTATAAATCATATCTTTCAAACAGCTCATTACAGCCTCAAGGCATCCCACCCAGACGCAAACTCAAATTGTTCGTATCCATCTTAACATAATCGAAGCTACGCCATTAAATAATTATTACAAAACTTTGATGACAAAATGACAACTCGTACTTCATTTAGGAATGTCGTCAAGCTAGTGAGATTGCAAAATTTTGCGTAATCTTATAATATTTAAAGTGTTTTTAGATGATAATTTATTACTTAATTATGTTTTATGGATAGCTATTATTGTGGTTTGACATATTTTGTTTGGTTAGAATGTTCGCCGACAGTGTTTTGTTAGAATATGATCAACGAAATTTCTAAACCGTCCTGAAAAATAGGACCACAGAATATATGTTACAGTCTTCGCCCCGCAAGTTGCCAAAAAAGTGGGGATACGCAATACAGAATCCTGTTGAGCGATTGGCCGTGTCCCTGACGCGACCAATCACGTAACAGGATTCTGTATTGCGTATCCCCCGACTACCGAGATGGCGACTAATAGAGAAGAAGATGAAGGAGAACACATATTGATGTGTTGGTGAAGAAGACATGTTGCGGCGACCCTAAATCAATTGGGATAAGGGCAGGAGAGTGACGATGCCAACCAACAAGATTCTTTATAGTTTACTAGCTGTTGCCTGCGACTCTGTCTGCGATCTAGGATGAATAGTAGCCTATGTCCTTCTCCAGGTCATGGTCTACCCATGTGCCAAATGTCATCCAAATCCGTTCAGCCGTTTTAGCGTGAAAGCGTAATCAACAAACAAACAAACACACTTTCGCATTTATAATATTAGTTAGGATAGTTAGGAGGATGAAAAACCGGTCTATTGAGACTCTAGACTCACAAAATGTATTAGGTACTTAAATAAAAATAAAAAAAAACTTAACACACTACTAAAGTTTCTATAATAATAATATAATTAAATCATGATTCGAACGACACGTGGCGCCATCTATTTTTTCGGGATATAAGGTACCCTATGTCGTGTCTACCTGACAACGTATAAGCAAAATTTCAGGATGATCGGTTCAGTGGTATAGGCGTCAAATGGTAACAAACAAACTTATTTTCGCATTTATATTATTAGTTGGATGTGAATATACCACTTATGTTTGCAAAGAAAGTCTCCGAGATAGCGACTCTAGCCTCTTATCACTTTATCAGTCATGCGTTATCAAATCAGGAACGTTACGCAAGATGAGATTTTGTCGAAAAACAAGTTCCTCTATCAGACTACCATAAAAATAGTTTCGTCATTAACATTCGAGGCTCTGCTTATACGACGAATATTAATAGATATTTAATTTTAGTTTGAAGTTTTTGGGTGCAAGGAAAAGCCTCCAATGTCATTTTAGATATTGTCGAAGTACAGCATGTACGTAGAGTACGTCGAAATTGACTCATGTCGGGCTAGCATTGTGTAGCTAGAAACACTTTTTCGGAGTACAATTGTGTCGAACTAAAGTACCAGACGAGAAGACGTACCAGAGTTTCATATTATCGTAATAAAATCTTGTCGTATTACAGTTTGCTTTTTAAGTCCTTTTCTGGGTACTTAGCCCCGCTACCGATTGACCGGCTAATTTTTTTTTACGTCATGAACTATTATTGTCTTATTCTTATACCTAGTCAAGAAATTAAGAACTATAAAAAGTATAATTCGCACAGCAAAGGAGTGGAACTCACTACCTGCGTCTGTTTCCGAACGTATACAACCCTAATCTCTTTAAAGTGAGAGTGAACAGGCTTCTTCTGGGTAAGCTCACTCTATCGTCGACTTTGTCTCTGTCACCTCTGACCTAGACTAGAGTCAAGAGCAAACCCATCACAAATAAAAAAAAAATCTATCTTGTCTGCAAATCCTATGATTTGTTTGCTGAGGGCCCCATCAATCTGCCTAGCCTTTTCCCAACTATGTTGGGGTCGGCTTCCAGTCTAACCGGATGCAGCTGAATACCAGTATTTTACATGGAGCGACTGCCTATCTGACCTCCACAACCCAGTTATTGGGTAATACTATAACCCTTGGTAAGACTGGTTGTCAGACTTTCGGGCTTCTGACGACCCGTAACGACTGTCAAAGATCCACGAATGACAGCCGGGACCAACGGCTTAACGTGCTTTCCGAGGCACGGAAGAGTCTCGGTATATAAAGATGGTCACCTATCTACGGACCAACCCCAGCAAGCGTAGCTTAACCTGATGGTTCGACCAGTGCGGCTGTTATTATTCAGCCACAAGCTCCTCCTGCTGAGGGCCCAATGTAATACGACAATATTAGCACCGAAAGATAACCCAACAAAAATATGTTAAATCTAACTGAGAATCTTGAATCATACTCAGGAAAATTGAAAACCATTATTTTTACCAGCACAGCGACCTCATTACATAGCATTAATTTGACAGTTGAATAACAAATAATTAAATAATGCATTTAGCTGTCAAATAAGGTGCAACAAACATTGTCTAACTGTCAAAATGCATTGTCAGTATCAAATTAAGCTGACTATAGACCACACTGCAACTCTATTGTCTATGTATCAAAGAAGTAATAAACAAAATAGGTTACTTAACAGTACTACGCACTAACATGTAATAGACGTTGTAATTAATTAAAGTATTGCAAGACAATGCAAGCTGTAGGCTTAAACGTAGAATTTTAATGTTCTTATTTGCATTAATTAATTAGTCAAATGTAATTTATATTGTCATAGAAGCGAGGAGAGAATAAGGTGTATTGTTTTAAGAGCATTTTACACTATACAATTTAGTGCGTTTATTTAGACTGTTTTTGGTGGCAAATTACTGTTTTTAGGATTCCGTACCTCAAAAGCAAAAAACGGAACCCTTATAGGATCAATCATGTGTCTGTCTGTCTGTCCGTCTGCTACAGCCAATTTTCTCCAAATTTAATGGAGCGATTATGCTGAAGTTTGGTACACGTATGTATTTCTGTGACCCAAACACGGACGTGTAACGTAGAATAATGAATTTTAAACATTTTGGGGGGCAAATAAGACCGTTTGACATATCAAATGAAAGTGCTTACTGTGAGGGTCTCAAATATATTTTTATAATAATTTAAAAACAAACTGTTTTAAAGTTATTTAAGAAAATAGACGAAAATTGACCATTCCCCCTTTATCTCCGAAATTACTGAGCTTAAAATTTTGAAAAAAAATACAGAAAATGCTTCTATACCTAGATATAGATTACAGGAAAACCTATAAGAAGTCTATGGTCTTAAAATAACATGATAAATCTCTCGATATTGTGCGTACAAACTTACATTTGCCATTGCAATGTAGAGGAGAACATGTTTTTCGACTAGGTACAATGTTAAGTTTGTTCTTGGGATAAATTCACTCCAACTACGGAACCCTTCATTGTGCGTGGTCCGATACACACTTGACCGGTTTTTTCTTTTAATAGCTATCTTGGATATTGCACTAGAAAGAAAGAAATCATCTGCCTAGCCTTTTCCCAGCGATGTTAGGGTTGGCTTCCAGTCTAACCGGATGCAGCTGAATACCAGTACTTTACATAGAGCGACTGCCTATCTGACCAACACAACCCAGTTACCGGGTAATACGATTCCCCTTGGTAAGACTGGTTGTCAGATTTCTGGGCTGCTGACTACCCGTAACAACTGCCAAAGATCCACGAATGACAGCCAGGACTATTTCGAGGCACGGAGGGGTCTTGGTATGTAAAGATGGTCACCCATCCACAGATCTACCGCGGCAAGCGTAGCTTAACCTAATCGATCGACCCGTGCGGCTATTAATATTTAGACACAGGTCCCTCTGCACTAAAAAGAAAGAAAATTTGTTTATTGGCATAAATGCAAAAAAAAAAAAAAGAGTTACGTCAAAAGGGCCTCGGCTCAGCATAATGTCAGATGGCACTAAAAACACTCCTAACTCGTAAAAGTCGAATAGTAGAAATAGGGCTGACAATTTTCCCCCATGTATCTCTTAACTAAAGAGTTCTCTGAGCATTCGTGGAGGTTTGGTTAACATGAAGAAATAGAAATAGAAAATGGTTTATTGTCCAGGTAATACAGTAAGCAGGTTTGTATAATATGTTAACAACAAGTTGAGACGACATGAGTAGCTTAATATATTACCTATATCTAGTTTACATAAATTAAATTGAATTACTAAAAACGAAAAACGTACAGACCTAGATTAAAGTATACTGAATGTAATGAGATCAAAGTTGTCTCATTTCGTAAAAGTTTAGGGGAGTAAAAACGTTATCGCCCGAAACAATATTTATGTAAATAATTGTATGAAATGTAGGTAATTGCCTCCAAAAATCGCGCCGCGTATCGGCACTTCACAATCCTCTTAAGAGCCTAGAGAATTCCCAGCTTGGATTTCCAGGAGTCTTCAAAATCATGAGTTCATGACAATATGTATAGGTCGAGCTCTTGATCTTGTGATCCATTGTTCTTTCTGTTGTTATCATTTACAAAAACGCGGTTTGATGATGGTATAATCAAAAATTAAAATAATATTTTCTTGCACTATTTACCACACAAACTAAACATAGTGTAAAAGATGCTTTAGATTCACAGTTTCTATAGTTGTAAGTACTAGAGACATGGCAACATGCCACAACCTGCGTTTCATTTGTTCTGAGAATATAAACAAGTTTCTCTAATAGAAAAATTTAAAATAACTCTTATTAATTAAATTAAAAATCGTAAAAAGTTTGAGTATGAACTGGAAGTAACTCTGAATTTAAGAAAAAAAATCCGGCATTGTGCGTATTATCCCAAGAACAAACTTAACATTGTAGTTGAAAAACATCTTCGCCCACACATTCCAACTGCAAATGTATGTTTGTACGCACAATATTGAGAGATTTACCATGTTATTTTTAGACCATAGACTTTTTATAGGTTTTCCTGTAATCTATAGGTATAGAACTATTTTCTGCATTTTTTTTTTTTTTTTTCAAAATTTTAGGCTCAGTAGTTTCCGAGAAAAGGGAGGAATGGTCAATTTTCGTCTATTTTCTTAAATAACTTTAAAACAATATATTTTATAATTATACAAAAAATATATTTGAGACCCATTTGATATGTACACAGTACAGTTAGCAATTTTTTTTTTTCTTTCTTATTCGCCCCAAAAGTGACCCCCATATTAAAAAATCCCTATTAATGTTACACGTCCGTGTTTGGGTCACAGAAATTATATTTATATAATTATATTCGGAGCAAATTGGCTGTGATAGACGGACAGACAGACAGACAGACAGACACACGAGTGATCCTATAAGGGTTCCGTTTTTTCCTTTTGAGGTACGGAACCCTAAAAATATCAGACTTCTCCATGAAACCAAAATGTATGGAGTAGCAGCAATTCCCTTTGCACGAATTGAAAGTTGGTTCTTTTAGATATGTTGTGCTTATTCATTCATACTTTAGTGCTTTCACATCCGAAATAAAAATATAAATTACATGTAGTCCAGAAAGAGGTTTCCCTCAGAATGTTAGGCATTCCAACACATTTTCATTCTCATCAGACCGATTTTTTTTCTTTTAATAGCTCTCTTGGATATTGCACAGAAATCATCTGCCTAGCCTTTTCCCAACTAAGTTGGGGTTGGCTTCCAGCCTAACCAAATGCCGCTGAATACCAGTATTTTACATGGAGCAAATGCCTATCGGCCCTCCACAACCCAGCTACTGGGTAATACGATACCCATTGGTAAAACAATCAGTCAGTGTCAGACTTTCGAGCTTGTGACGACCCGTAACGACAGTCAACGATCTCAGTATGTAAAGATGGTCAGCCATCCACGGGCCAATCGTAGCTGAACCTGATCGATCAACCCGAGCGACAGTTATTACTTAGCCACAAGCCTTTTCAGTGTAGCGTAGACAGTAGGAAGACTAATTATTTCCATGTTAGCCTAAGTCCTAATCACTAAATAATAGGTTGGGGAAAAAGTTTCTTCGCATTTTTGAAGAAAATTCAAAACATTTTTTAATATAGTTTATTTACATTTAACTACAGTATGTAGGTACCATTTTGTTCGATAACTTTTTGCCATCTTGTAGGTAGGGACATGATCCCATTGCTATAGAAATTTTGGGACTTCTGGTCAAAATACCGCGACAAGTGGTTTTGGCAGTCCTCTCGTGATGTTAACCTGACACTGCCTAAAGAATTCTGAAGAGACCGAAACAGGTGGAAATCTGAAGGTGCAAGGTCAGGACTATACGGCGAATGCATTAACACCTCCCAGCCAAACTCTCTTAATTTTTGCTGAGTGGATAAAGATGTGTGAGGTCTAGCGTTATCATGATGAAAAACCACACCCCTTCTGTTGATTAATTCCGGCCGCTTTCTCTCAACTTCTTGCTTTAATCTCATCAGTTGTTCGCAGTAGAGTTCAGAATCCATGGTCCTGCCTGGTGGTAACAGCTCATAATGAATAATGCCCTTCCAATCCCACCACACACACAGCATCACCTTGTTGCGAGTTAACCGGGGTTTCGCCACAGTCTGTGAAGCCTGACCGGCCTTTGACCACGACCTTTTTCGCACGTTCTTTTCATACGTGATCCACTTTTATCAGCTTCTTCAAAAATGGTTCGGTTTCATTACGTCGTAATAAAGAATCACAAATGAGTACACGGTTCATTAGGTTTCTTTCAGTGAGCTCGTGAGGTACCCAAATGTCGAGCTTTTTTGTGTACCCAGTTTTTTTCAAATGCGCCAAAACTGTTTTGTGGTCAATTTCCAGTTCTTCAGCTACGTCGTAACTACTGATATCCTGCTCCACTTTCTCCAATTTTTCAAAAATGGCATCCATTTTATCCGTAATAGGGCGACCAGAGCGACGTGCATCTTTGACATCAAAATTTCCGGATTGAAAACGCTTAAACCAAATTTGTGCTACTCTCACAGACACTACACTAGGTCCATAAACATCGCAAATTTTTTTCGCGGCTTGCGTTGCATTTGTACCTTTTTTGTAGTAAAAATTTAAAATGTATCGAATTTCTTCATTAGATTCACTCATCTTGACAATACGAAAAACAAATGAAAATCATACATTTTCCTAATTTGAATTTGGAATTATGTTCTTTAAAATTTAAACTTTCAATGATACCAAAACCAGCCAGATACAAATAGTATAGCCAAAGAGGTTTTATTACAAGTTCATACATACTATAATGCGAAAAGATTTTTTCCCCAACCTAATATAATCAAAATTAGCTTTTATTTCTCACTCCAGATTGCTAATCGCCAATCTCTTCACGGAAACCAAATTACGCTAAGTGTGCCCCTAATCATCAGTTATTATAGGTTTTAAGAATTTCGAGTGAAACACGAAATGTGCGTGACTGATAACCATGAACGCTGCCAAGCCCGTTTTGATGATAGCCGTGACCATACGAAAGGGATTGGATGCGGTAGTTGAACAATTTGTGAAATAACATTTTTGATATAAATCAGGTAAAGTAGGGAAACACTGTTCTTATTCTGAAGCAACCAGGGGTAACCAATCATCAGCTTCAGCGAATGTCATCACTATCAACGTTGCGCAACCTTCACGTAAAAGCTACAAGACTACGTGGCTTACGTATACACAACGCAACCGCTTTGAAAATGCTACACTTTGCCCACGCTACGGAAACGCTGCGTGAACGCTTCGCTTCGGAACATGTATTATCATAAAATTGTGATTAATATAGCTACAAATTAGATAAGTGCTTGCAAACAAGAACGAACATTAAAACTGAAAAAGGAGTAGTAGCTTCTTGCTATCGTATAAAACACTAGAAATAAGTTAGGCTAGATAAAGACCAAAACGTTATGGGTCTTTTCTCATGATCTTACTGATTTGTCCTACTAGTAGGTCCACAAGGATATCTTATTGTATCACTTACTTCTCTTTATATTCCAAAACGATTTAAAGAAGCACAACAATTCAAAAGAGTTTTTAAATCAAATACTGGGAAGTCTTTGTATCACTTTTCATTTAATTTTTGGGACTGAAAATCTCGATCGAATTTTTGCGAACAAATTTTTTCCCTTTGCGTTAAGCTTTCTTCTAAATTCTAAAATATAAATACTCGCTGAACATATATGTTGATATTTCGGAAAGCCCCTGGCAAGAGGCTTCTAATATCGTTTTAGGTCCTCTGTAATTCAATATTCAAAAATTTTTTTTTTTTTTGACATAAACCTACATCCGGGCGCTTATGAATCCTATGAAGCACGGTTATAATTGGTCGTTTCATATGGAGAAGAGCTGGCATGAAACTCGACGGTAACTCTTTTAAAAACAATTGGATTCCACAGTGTTTATAGGTATGGGAGGACAATGTAGGCCTGTCAACAAGTACCAACTGGCCTGTGGACTGTGGCCTGTAAACGGGGCACCCTGTTTGATGCACTGTGCACTATAGCGCGTCGATCTTTTGCTCAAATAAATTAACTAATTTACTCTAAAATCCTTCGCCTATTAAAAGAACATTTTATCAACTTCACCCCTCGAAAACTCGAACAAAGACAAAAGAAACACCATTATAAATGCCGCATCCAAACTTCTAACGCCACCGTTGACACTTACAAATGTACCAGCGATAATATACCGCTAATTAATTGTATGGGTTTCTTGAACCCTGAGTAACCGTGGGGCGGGATCACCTCATGTTTTGAGGAATAAAATTTAGGTAAAGATATTAGATATTTTTATTTTTTTATTTTAATGATAAGGAACAACTAACATACACAAAACATAAAAAAACAATATTGCAGCCCACAACGCTGTTCACAGATTAACTATAGATTGATTATAAGCAATTTTTTTTTTGTTTTTTTTTTTTTTACTTAGCGTGTCTAAGATTATACAGTATAATAATGAATATGATAGTCAAGAAAATAACACAGAAAAGAAATATGTAAAATAAATAAAGATATGTGGAGAAAATTTGTATTGTAATTGATTGTGGAGAGAAACTTAGAAACGGTGTTGTTAAAAGATGTCGGGGAGAAGTAAAAATTTTAAATAAGACTCCCGTAGACTCAGCCTATGTAAGTCACCCTGTCAGCCTCTGTGTGTCATCCTGTATACGTGTCATAATACACACAGAAACAGAAACAAGTACACACTTGTTCCTGGGCAACAGGTACACGTATTTTTATTTTTTTATTTGTGATGGGTTTGCTCTTGACTCTAGTCTAGGTCAGAGGTGACAGAGACAAAGTTGACGATGGAGTGAGCTTACCCAGAAGAAGACTGTTCACTCTCACTTTGAAAAGATTAGGATTGTATGCGTTCGGAAACACAGACGCAGGTAGTGAGTTCTACTCCTTTGCTGTGCGCATTATAAACGACATTTGGAAGCGCTTAGTGCGAATTGGTGGAATAGCAACCAGGTAGGGATGGTAACTGGCAGTGCGTCTAGATGTCCGATGGTAGAAGCGGGCCGGTGGAATTAGGTCGTGGAGTTCTCGGGCACACTCTCCGAAGTACAATCTGTAGAAGACCGACAAGCAGGCAACCTTGCGGCGATGAGCCAAGCTATGAAGCTTATCATCCACCAGTTTTACGTCGCCATTAGATACGTACAGGGTGACAGGCAAACTCGACGTATTCCTTGAGTATCCTCTAGTAGTACCTACTACTAGAGGATACTAGAGGTCATAAGCACCAAGTAAAGCCCAGTTAACTGGGGATCAAGACTGGATGGTGTCAGTTCTTAAATTTTTGAGATTTCTGAGATTATGTATGTTTTGGGCTAGTATTTTTGTTTTTTAATGTTCATTCATTTTTCAGCTTTCAGAAAAGTATGTAGTTTTAAATGTTTAGAGTGGAGTAGTTTTTTCATAATTAATTGGTTTAGGAAATAGGTCAGAAAATTTCAGCTCGAGAACCTGGAGTTACGCGGTTAGTTTTTTTATAGAATAGCTCCGAAGGTGTGGTCCAGTTGCGGATTTCTGTTGATAAAACAGCTCATTTATGATCATAGTTAATCATAAGATTAATAAACACAATGACTTCATAATAAGCTTTAAAAACAATAATGAATCACCTAAAACAATCTCACGCGCAAAAAGTAAGTATGATCAATACAAATAATTATTGCAAAAAGAATTAGCCGCCTAGCTGTCTGACTACTCCATAAAAGCTTTATAAGGCACCTGTCCCACCGCCGGCGATTAACGGGTAGCGAGTAGAGAGAGCTAGCAACTAAAAACGGGTTGGCGAGCAGGGCGATACGGCGACGTGCGATTACTCGCTGGTATACGTATGCTACCAAGCGTGAGTCTCTCAGCGAGTGTTCTGCCCGCCAAACGAGCGTCGGTAAGCGAGTACTCTCTTGTCGCTACGACAAACGAATACTCGGTTTTTTTTTTTAAATCATCATCTTCATTACAGCCGCAAGACGTCTACTGTGCTGGACATAGGGCTCCCCCGCTTGGGCCGCTTGGCCCCGCCACTTCGACGGGTTCCGTGCTTCCCGCATCCAGCGGATTCCTGCGGCCTTCACAAGGTCATCGGTCCTACCTTGTGGGAGGCCTTGTGTAGTTGTGTATGAACAGTCAGCTATCAACTATTAATATATGTATCCTTCGATCAATTATTGATCGAAGTATGTATCCCTTTTACTTACACGGGGCATACAATCTTTTTTAAGTACTTATAATGATCGATTGTAAAACATTCCATAACAACAAACAATGCATCGAATATCAATTTAAAAATTACAACTCTTTGTATTGATCGTAAAAGTAATAAAACTTGGCTCCGTAATTAATCACTTATGTCTTTTTTAGTGATTGTAATTAAGATTTTATAATAGTTTCATAATTATAGGGAGTAAAAGAAAGTTCTTGACGCAAAACGAACTGTCATATAGTGAAGTGTTCTAGTTCCTGTTAGCCTCGTCGAATTGACAGCAAACCTTTACTGCTTACAGTACAAGCTATAAGAGAAAGAAAATATGAAATAAGTGGAAACTCAAATAAACATATTGTACAGACGCCAACAGGTCAAACTACTCGAAACTGTCACGTTTTCCCAATCAACCTTGAACCTAATGCTTTAGCGATAAAGTTGAAAATCTATTAAAGAAATTTGACAGATTGTACTCGTAGTAGCTTGATGTGTACGTTTCTAGACCGAGAAAATCGCTGATGGAGTCGCTTCCTCACGTCGGTGGTGGGACGGGTGCCTAAAAGCTTTATAATAAAAAGCTGCCAGCAGCATTGACGAAGATAATTGGTTCAAAAAATTACATGTAATGAGTACTTTACATTTTTATTATCGCCATTACACTGTCGTGCAAATAAATTGTGAGTGCATCGTTAAGATATGATTATAGGGGACAGTTTTATTTATTTGTTTCGAGTTTTTTGTACGAAAGGCTGAGGTCAATAAAAGTGATGTATACGATTTGTAATGAATGTAAAGTAAGGTAAAACGGCTGTACAGGGTGAATCTTTCAAGTGGGCGTGGATGGCCAAATTTGAAACTATGAGCAATAGCGAAATGTACTCAAAGGAGTCTCGGGCTTGATTTTGATAAAAACTAAAACTGCACCATTGGTTTTTTTTTTTTGAAAAATCAATATCAAGGTTTCATAGATAGGTAACATAAGAAAAATGAAAAAGTATTTTGTTAAAAATGAGCTCTTTCCTTTAGTTTGCCGTATGTCATTAATTCCCAGAATTCAATCTTATATATTAGCGACACCATCGAATAGTGTAATAATAGTGTGTGTGTTTTTTTTTCAAAATCAACGGGTTCGATTCCTAAGGCTAGAAATATTGATTTTTCAAAAATCCAATGATACTGTTTTAGTTTTCATCAAAATCAAGCCCGAGACTCCTTTGAGTACTTTTCGCTATTCCTCATAATTTCGAATTTGGCTATCCATGCCCAAGTGAAAAATTCATTCTGTATATGAAACTTTATTTTCCAGTATAAGCTGACCTCTCATTCAACGGAAATCCTAAACAATGCGAGATCAGCTTATACTGGGCCTGTTTAACTTTAGGTATATGAAGCCGTATCTTTTAACTTTTTCGAAGTATTGGGCATATGGGTAAGTACACTTGCATCTGTATGTCACACATATACACACGCCTTCTTCCCATGGGGGTTGGCAGAAACTACAAAACGCTGCTACATTCCTTCAGCAACAACAATCAATCAATAAATCTGTATTTCAATGAAAGAAAATACTTACTATCAATCTTAATTCTGTAGGCAACTACAATCTTATCTCGAGATATGCTTTAGGTATCAGTAATAAACTTTGTTTTTACTATGAGGATCAAATCTGCCTAGCCTTTTCCCATCTCGACTGTTTGGGTCGGCTTCCAATCTAACTGGATGCAGCTATTTTTTTTTTATACAGGGTTATTGGTAAAACACCAGCAACCTCTTAAGGATTCATGGTACTCATAATTATGAACAACTTTTACTATGGGACCAAATCTGAAATCGCAAAAAAAAAAACAGCCGTTCAGTACATTTTGACGAATTACGCGATCATAAATGTACTGATTAGCTGACTTTTTTTCGCAATTTCAGGTTTGGTCCCATAGTAAAAGTTGATCATAATGATGAGTACAACGACCCCTTAAGAGGTTGTTGTTTTACCAATAACCCTGTATAATCATATAAATTCCTATACTTATAGCATATGGGTAACTAAATCTTTCTAGCAAGAATTAAACTAAAGCACGTGGTGTCTTGCAGTGGCGTGCGATTCGCATCGCGTGTCGCTCCTGTTCGTAGGAGCGATGTCATTACCAGCCAACATATTAATTTAAATAAACCAATTACACTTACTACAGACTAAACGCCTGTCTATCAGTTGAAATACAAACATTATCTGTAACCAGTTTTAATATATCAATTCTATAGGAAAAGAATAAACAAAATACTAGTGACATTTTATATGAATTTTTAAACAACATTTCTGTGTAACCAACCTGTTTGGTAACTTACTATTAAATTCGTATTATGCTAGTAGCTAAGTCACCTAATGCTAATACCATCGATCAATTTCCAGCGCCTACAGACAAAAAAGCATCTAGAACTGTCTATAAAATAATGATAATACGATCAAACGAGACTATTCAAATTGCTAGCCTTGAATAAAATCCACTTCCTTCAAAAAAAGTTTTAACTAGGTTTACTTTTTGCTGTACTGCAATAGACAATAGCAATATCAGCTAGATTCAAGTCCACCTACGTACATTGTTATTAATCAATAAATACGAAGATTGAATTAGACCACATCCATTAAAATAAAACCCATTAGATGATTCTCAAAACTGACACTGCTGTTAATTCCAAACAGTACAAAAAAAACTATAAATTCCTTTCTCCTAACTACATCCGACCTAAAAAAAACCTATATCGTGACATTCGTGACCCAAAAACTAATTTCCCGTAGCGCTCACCCTAAAGAACCCTCGAGTTGACATCTGTCATGTTGACAAGCGTCGAGACAATCATTTTGACAGCGGCTGTCAATGAGAGCTTGCAATTAGAGTCCCGTTATGAATATCTGTGTTAATACTGCACTTCGAATGTAAGCTTAGATACTTTTATTTGTTTGGTTGGCCTACAATGAAAGTATTGATTGAACGAATTTGTTAGTTTTGGGCACAACGAAATTGGAAATACATATTGCTTAGTTTAAATGACTTTATTACTAAATTTTAGTAGTTTCTAAAGTAGGTAGTTTACCTTTTAAACGATGTTTTATATGCGGTCAAAAGTAGAACTATTAAAATTAAAAATATATTAAATTGATTGAACTAATTAAATCAGGATTATGGTTTAAATAAAACGTTTGATTTGCATTTAAAAAATATTAATTTATATAATATATCTTAAAATCAGTTTCCTATAATGTAAATGCGACATTTAAAAAAGTAAAAAAAAAACACTTATTATGGTCTCGATGAAGGACAGTCTTATTATTATTTTGATCACATAAGAATATTTTATGCCATTGACATGCAAACTAAAAAATCTACGTTTAAAAAATAAAACCGAGCTCGCACATCATATATTTGTATCTATTTATTCATTCAGAAATTGTCTGAATGGCTGGCTGAATGAATGATTAACTTGCCTTAACCTTCGAGGTGTTGTTGACTCTAACTAAAAATAGACACACGCAGTTTCGTAACTCTTTATTTTTTGCTGTTAATAAAACTGTAGAGAATAAATACTCCTTTTACCGTGACCTTCTTTCTTTTATATTGTATCATTTTGGGATCGTCACAGCGTTTCTTCTGCTGCCATGTAACGCGCACAAAAACATCAGATTTTTTTAATGCTAGCAAAATTGAACTATAATTCTGAGCCCAAAATGCAAAGGTCTTTTAGACAATATTATCTAAAACACAACAAAAAATAATTAGTACTCAATAATTAGTAGTCTTTAAACACTACATTCATAAATATATATTTTACAATATTTCAAACTTCCCTTCAAATATTTGCCTGAATCACCTGAACCGGCAAATATTATTCCTATGATCTATCACAGCAACTTATGAACGTTAGGAGCAACGGACTCTTAAGTGAAAATAACAGGACTTAAGTATCTGACTCCTTGAATAAACACTGAAAAATATACCTACGTTTTATCAATGATTCATTCATGTTTGTCTTGCACTTTGTAAAGTAACACACGATAAATAACGTTACACATACATTAGTAACTGTCATCAATGTTGATCTTCATAAAATGCAGGATAATGTGAAGAAACTTCGTTTTTCAAATCCAGTCGGTTTATTCTGTAAAAATCTCACTGTGTAAACTTAAGTGAAGTGAGCTTGGAGTGCTATCATTCCACCTGACGCTAGAGTTTGACACTGTTAACAGCTCACTTCAGCTAAGTTTTCACGGTGAGTTTTTTTCAGAATACCTACATAGCTGTCGAATGTTTGTGATTGATTGACTGAAATACTTTTAAGTAAAAAAATACATGTAGGAGCTCGCAGCTAAGTAATAAAAGCCGCTCGAGTCGATCCATCAGGTTAAGCTACGCTTGCAGGAGTTGGTCCGTGGATGGCTGACCATCTTTACATACCGAGACTCCTCCGTGCCTCGGAAAGCACGTTAAGCCCGGCTGTCATTCGTGGATCTTTGACAGTCGTTTCGGGTCGTCAGAAACCCGAAAGTCTGACAACCAGCCTTACCAAGGGGCATCGTGTTACCCAGTAACTGGGTTGCGGAGGTCAGATAGGCAGTCGCTCCATATAAACTACTGGTAATCAGCTGCATCCGAATATACTGGAAGCTGACCCCAACATAGTTGGGAAAAGGCTAGGCAGATTGATTGATTGACATGTAAACAGCCAACTGCGATTGCGTTTCCAGAATTGGTGGTACAGACTTTCAGAAAGCGGCGTTTGGTAGTCCGAAATCTTCAACACGTAACTCCTTACGTGTTGAAGATTTGCAAGCATGGCGATCAATGTACGGGAAGGGGCCTTTTCCCTGCATTGTCACAATATCATGTTTGAACGCACAAGATAGTTTTTAGAAGTGGATAAACCCAAACCGAAGGGCTAACACGTTTTCGGTGTTACTAATCCTGCCTACTATTTTTCACAAATCCATACGCTAAGGTCTGTATTATAATAGAGCAATGCTCAAATAGTATGAATCTCGAATCATAACTGACAGCTTCAATACTAATCTCTATTCAAATCTAGTTTGAATACGATATTCCAAATTTGAGCATCGTTCTTAAATACAGGCCTAAGCACCAGATATTTTTCTTTTTTTTCTTTAAAAACTCGACCTCGTAATTTACAACTGTCATTATGTACTCACAGTTGGCTGGTCACAGCGACCTAGAAATCTAAACTAGTCTGTTACTCATCCTAGAACTTTAAATTTCCTGGTATTGTTTTATTTTTGATGATGCTACTGTCTAGATTACTGGGTTAAAGTTTTATAGCTATGTGGGTTTTGTGTCATCCGTTTTGGGGTTTTTAGTGATGTGAGAAAATGTTTACACAATGGTTCATTTCAAACATTTGTCAATTAAATGAGTCATACGGAAAATAAATTAAACCTAGTAAAATGTCCGAAAAAAAACAGCTTTAGAGAATACACACACATACCTGTTTTGAGTGGCCTTCAGAACGAACGAAGCTCAATCGGTTTATTCCGATCTGTCACCCTGCTTTGTCCCCCTAGGGGGACAGATCGGAAAAACGTTTGATCTGTCCCCGTGTTAGCAACTGTTTGAACTGTCCCCTCGTTGCTAACAGGGGGACAGATCAAATTTTTTTTCCGATCTGTCCCTCTAAGGCGACAAAGCAGGGTGACAGATCGGAATAATCCGCTCAATCATGTGAGTTTTAGTATTTTGTTTTGAGTTGAGTATATTTTGTTGTTATAATCTATCAGTTTTCTATAGGGTCAATATTCATGGAAACTAGCCCTGACTGAGCATCGTTCTAGATAGAATACATTCCATAGAGTAGAAAATTCGACGAATCACACCAAGAAAATATATGAAAAAAACTCACCTGAGCAATGTGAGATAGCTACCACGAACAGCGCCATACAAATGGTCAATCTCCTTAGCTCCATAGTGCTGCTCTTCTAAATATCACTTAGAAATTAAATAAAAACACTATACAGTTCACTTAGTAATAAAAATTACTAAAACTGATCAAAAACTGTTAAAACACTGGCACTATCACTGAAGGCACTCCTTTCTTCGTAATTTAGGCACTATTTCGTTTAAATCTGTAAAAGAAAAATAAACCATTATTAAATAACTACATGAATATTTTCAGTTGTTCAGACCTCGTATTCTGAGATCCGAGTTTATAACCAAAATAGTTTTTAACATGCTTGAACATCGATCCATAATACGAACTCTCGTGATCTGTTTTAGTTTTCGAATACGTTCCCGTTTATTAGCGGTGCATTTTGTTTCTGTGGAGCGGTATCACCAAATTTTAATTCATCTTCATTTTATAGTATCCGGCACGTGTCGTGAGCACAAATTCAACTTTTAAACCTTACTAATCTTTTTTCCTATTACTGCGATTCGTACACGGGCAGCCGCAGTGAGGTTAATATAAGATCAAGCTTATTTATTTACAGGTAGAAAACATAATACAATAGCCCGTTGACGATGGCAACAACATTTCATTTGGAATTTGTGCTCACGACTCGTGCCGGCGACGCGACTATACGAATTTTATCATATTAAAGGATTTGTATTAAATTTTTTTATTGATTCTTATAATATTTTTTATTAGTTGTCCTAATCGATAAATAGTTTAAAATTAACATTTGAATTAAATACGAATATCGAACAATTAATTCGATAGTTAAAACATTTATATTATAAAATAAAACGTTGAGCTGTGTCATTTCCCTGGATATCATTTGTTCTGCGAACAGTTATCTTGTCAAATATTATTGAATATTTGCGTAGTTTTACTTCGCAATTCTTTTTACTTCAGAATAGCGAAAGTCATCGAAATTCAACAGCCAAAATCACCACAGCCAACTAAGAACCGTTGTTTCTACACAAATCATCAATCTATTTCCCCAGCCATACGTAGAATCAATCATAATATAAAAAACAGGCCTACCAATAAAATTAGCCATTAGGAAACACCTACTAAACATAATCTGATTTGGTCGACCATTTGGTTGCGAACATAAAAAACTGTAGACATTATAAATGTGATACATGACTGCTATGTATACTAACTAATAATCATTTCATGCTAATTTATATAGGTATACGATAGATTCTTTTCGAATTTATAGTTAAATCTGCAGTTCAGGACAATTTGACAAGGAACTGAATCAAACTTCAAATTAGGAATCGGTAAATTTTAGAATCGTAGGGCTGGCTGGTTAGTCTGGTAACCAAGGAGCTAGCTATGCATACAATATGGTACATACCTACTAATTCCATGCTGGCAATCTATTTCTATTAAATAATATAGTACATTGTCAGTACCTATTAGAAAAAAAGTTTGGAAAACGAATAGGATACACCATTTCACCAACTCTAAGTGACATTTAAATGAATCCCTAATTATTATAATAGCATTGTTGGATTTTCAACTCTCGGCGCTGTTAAGCCTAGCGTTGAATATCCAATAGTGCACTTTTATTTAGGGATTTATTTAAGTGTCAGTTAGAGTTGATGAAAACGGGCATAAGATATACCTAACTCGAAAAATTCTTAAAAAGTAAAGGCCAGAAATGCAATGACAGCAAGTATAAAACCTTAATGGCATTCTCCCCAACTCTTTAAGTGTTGCCATCTAAATTATGGCCAGTAATAAACGTGTTTATTGCCAGAATACACATTATTTGTGGACGATATATTTTTAGTACTGTTATGATCTTTTATATTGATTATTTTTGGTTGGAAATTGGGTTAAATACGTCGTTATTATTAGGGTACCTAAAATGATTACACATAACTTTGACATTAAGTGAATTCTTAGCTATATTGGATGAAAAAAAAAACATTTGAAAAAATCTATTGGATTTAGAGTTTATTCTTCTACATTCTGATAAATATTAGAATAACTTCAAAGACTGCTGGATGGATGTCGACAAACATACAGAATCAAACCTGTACAAATATTTGTCCCCAAACGGGATGTGAACCCCTGCTCCTACAGCAGGAGAACCCTCCTCGACTACGTAGTATGGTTACTCACACATTTTTTATTTATCTATCAATAATAATGTGACTTCAAAAGCCGCTCATATACTGAACTTAGTTAATCTTCTATACTGATAATAATGCTGAACAGTTTTTTTTTTTGGTTGTTGGTATGTCTGAACGCGCTAATCTCTGGAATCTGGAACTACTTAGTCGGATTTTAACATTCTTTTTGTTTGATAGCCCAGTTCTTGAAGAAAGCTATAGGCTATTTAACATTACGCTATTCCTCTTAAGAGCTGAGCAAAAAGAAATAAAACTGGTCAAGAGCGAGTCCGACTCGCGCACCAAGGGTTCCGTACCATCATATATAAAAAAAACTGTGTTATTTAGAGACATCGTTTTATTTTTCCTGTAATCTTTACATAAACTTCTATCACACAGAATAATTTCAGATTTTTTTCTAAGCAAACTTCGGAGATAATGGGGGGAACGGTATTTTTTTTTTTACATTTTTCATCAAAAGTCGAAAACTATGCCGCCTAAAAACAAAGAAAAAATGTTTGAGAATGTGCAAACAGCGTTCTTTCATATGATACCCCACATGCCCTTGTAGCCCTACTTTGAATTTTTAAGACCCATTTCAGTCCCTGTTGCAAAAGAAAAAAATAATTTATTTCTTTCTTATTTGCAAAATAGTTGGGCAAACGTCATCTAAAACTGTTCCAAATTTCAATTTGATAGCATTAGTAGTTCTTGAGATATCCAGATGTGACATCCAGACAGACTGAGTCGCACCATAAGGGTTCCTTTTTACCATTTTGGTGCGGAACCCTAAAAAAACTAAGCGAAAACAAAGTATTGTAATAGCGCAGAGAGGCGATGCGATGCGACGGGGTGGATCGGGGGAGCATGAAATTTCACGTGGACGAAGTCGCGGGTAGAAGCTAGTATTTTTATAGATCCACAGGAAGACATGGTATTATGTATCTATTTGGATGACATTCATTTATGACAAAGTATGGACGGTTCCACCTAAATAGCTGACAAAACTTCACAGACGTGATAGTCTATCGCAATCAATCAATCAACACAACGACATGAGCCTCTCCCAGGCTGCGCCACAACACGCTGTCCTCTGTCTTCCGCATCCAGTCTGGCCCAGCCACCTATTTAAGGTCTTCGGTCCATCTAGCTGAAGGGCGTCCCACACTACGTCCGATACTTACACGGTTTGTCGATATCTAAGGAATATAAAACAAAAACAAACGGTTTGCTAAACTCATAATTTTAAATAACTACAGATGTCTACAAAGTCAATGGACTTTAAATGATGACTTTAGAAAATTAAACCCAAAAACCAACCTGTCTTGAAAAACAATTCCCAAAAATCAGACCAAATCCAATACACAAGCAGAATCTAAAATCCACCACAATTCATAGTTCATCCGCAACACATACATTACAAAAGCGACTATATAAACATAGCCTAACAAGATACCGTAGACTGACATTGTGACACCGCCACGCCAACACGTCAGAGAGATACGACACGACCCGATAGGCTGTTGTGTTACATGTATTTATACTGTAACACCTTATAGGTCCTGACCTGACTGAGTCTAGAGTGCTACAGAGAAATATTATGTTGTGTTTTTGATTGAAAATGGTGATGATAATTTTGTAAATAACATCGAAGAAAGGATGAAGAAGAAGTAGATTAGGAGAATAATCTACAAAGAGTTATTCAAGAAGATAAAAGTAGAAAGAATATTTGACCACAGATCATGTAATCGCCGCGCCTGCAGCGCCTAGAGATGGAAGTACCTACTAATATTAAAAAAAAACATTTTACAAAATTCACAACCGTCTTTCAAAATAACACTTCAAAGTGAATAATAACTTTAATTTCAGAAGTCGGTGTCTTTGGATTTGTATTTTAGTTTTTTGCCACCGACTTCCGAAATTAAAGCTATTATTCACTTTGAAGTGTTATTTTGGAAGTCGGTTGTGTTTTTTGGAAAAAGATTTTTATTTTTCACTTTTTAGTTGTTCAGTTTGTAATTTATCTATGTTACAATATTCTAATATCAACTTCTCATCACCTTTTACAAAATATGTATTGCTTGTCCCGATGCAGGGACGTTAATTGTTGAGTTCTCCTGGTAAGTAGGTACCAGGAGAACTTCACATCACCATAAGCATTGTGACGAGCATAAATTACTTAGCAACCATTAATAAAGTACCTAATCGTATCGCAACCCGTGAAATACTTATTATTGAGCAGTTCTGGTGGCCATCTGTGATCTTCATCATCAGTTCTACTTAACCAAATGGTGCTTTCCAAGAACAAATGCACGAGTTACTATAAAAAATACCAAAATCGCTATAGGTGTGCCTACAATATTTGAAGAGTTCCGTCGATAACTCCAGGATCCCATCCTCAGGTCCTGACCTGATGACAATGGAACCAAGTAAAAAGTATACCCTTTCAAAACAAAAAAAGAATTTTCCAAATCAGTTCAGCTGTCTTCGAGTAATCGGGGAACATATACGTACATAAAAAAAAAAAAAAAGATTCCGACGAACTGAGAACCTCCTCCTTTTTTTGAAATCGGTTAAAAATTCGTGGCGTCAAAATTGCGTTGAGCTTCTGTCACGGACCGCCTTCAAAGCCGTCAGTGAGTTGTGTCGAAGTGCGAGTGTGTAAACAGCGACTGGCTTGGGTTGTATTGAAATTGTTGACAATACTGCTTCTAGCAGCACTTCTAGCAGCAGCCTCTCGGTCAGTGGTTTGACCAACATTAGACAAAGACAGCTCATTGAAACAAATGATATCCTTGAGCAATATTTGTATATATACAGGGAAAAAAACTTCAATACCTACTTGACCAAATGTATGGGTTGACTGAGTTTTTTTTTCACGATTACGATCACGTTGGTCCACGGGAAAAAGTTGTTCAATTTGATGGTCTGTACAATACTGCCGTCGTAAGCAAAAAGGGCACAACTAACATTTAAAAAAAATTGAGTTACATACATATTTAGAATCAGAAAAAAAGGCTAATCTGCTCAATTTTTTGTAGATTTTTTTTTTTAATGTTAGTTGTGCCCTTTTTTCTTACGACGGCAGAATACCCTTAAGTTGGCGACAACCTTTCTCAGACATCGTGTATATTTGTAATCACGTTCTCGAAAACAGCTCTAACGATTTCGATAAAAGTTGCGATATAGGGGTTTACGGAGGCGAAAATCGATCTAGCTAGGTCTCATATCTGGGAAAATTCGTTTTCTCTATTTTCACCCGAGCAGAGCTCGGTCGACCAGTACCTACTAATTCTAATATTTGCTATAACGATAAGTACAATGAACTTCCATTATAGACGAACAGACCCAACAATTTCTAGGGGTTTCCCAGCTTATTGACCTCATGATTAAAACTGGTTGTTTTTAAAATGTAACATGATGTACAGACGCCAGCAGGTCAACCTACCCGAAACTGTCAGCTTTTCCCAATCAACCTTGAACCTAATGCCTTAGCAATAAAGTCGAAAATCTATTAAAGAAATCTGACAGATTGTAGTAGCTTGATGTGCTGGCGTCTGTACCTAACCAAGATGATTCTGATGTGACAAATGGAGAAATATCATTTTTGCTGTAACAACTACGGATATACAAGAACACTTTAATATCTGTGTTAGTACGATGTTCTCTTTGTAGAATTAGATATGCTTGTTTATAAAGATTATCATTAATGACATATTAAGTAATGAGTAGCCTGATCTTAGTCTCAAATCATCGGAGAAAATATTTGCCAAATGTCCAGTCGGATTCAAAAAACCTATTAGACTTACCTCACAACGAAAACAACGTAATAAACAAAACACATATCAACAAAGAATTCATCAAATGACCGTCTACAGACCAATAATATACAATATCCAAAAAACGTTTCAACTACCCTCTATAACAGATACAATAATGTCTTTAAGATCAAAGAGAGAACGGACGGAAGGCCTAAACCAATAAATCTTTGGTTATTTTTAACTTACAGTACCTTAAGTACCGTCTTCCTGGTTTAAGATGGGTTATTAATTATAGGAATGTACTTGGTAGGGAAAATATCGTGTTTTGGTGGAATGAAGAGGTTAGTTATTTGATAAGTTCTTGGGTATCCCTTGCAAACTCCCTTAAAGCGACGATAACCGACATTTAATTACAACACGCAAAAACTATCAAACGTATTTTTTATGAAATCTTCACCATTTTAAAAATAATTTAATTATTTATCTTTTTGTAAAAACCGGTTTTATTAAAATACAATTTGTTTATTGTATACTAAATTAATAATGCGTCTAATTTGGGACAGCGCTCCTTGATGGGTGAGTCCTATTACTGGGTGGACGTACGACGCGTTGCGTGAGCTCAGCACAAAACACGCAAGCTAACCACTCAAGGAGATTGGCTAAAACCTGCGTCTTAATTACTGTTGGCATCATAAATTGAATAAATCCTTAGTTTTATCCTAGTCTCTTTCTAACTACGCTTCAGCTTCCAGTATAAACAGTCTAGTATAGTAGTCTAGTAGTAGGCTGAATGAATATGTATTTTTAGACGTACCAACAATTTGGTGTAGTCAAATTGCAATTGCTTCGTGAGATACTGATAGTATCAACAGCTTAATCTAATCCCAATAGGCAAAACGTACCTAGGCTACTGAAATTGAAATTCCAAAGATTGGATCTACAAATGAAATGATGATGATATTTATGGAATGAATGATTTTACATATACCAAATCATTCTCAAAAGTAAATAGAATGGTCATAGTCATAAGTGCTAGTTAAATGTTACCATATACATACTTTCAAAGTAACTATGTCTAACAACGCGTTATCAATGGAACTTGTAAAAGGCGATGTAGGGAAAGTGTTACGTCACATAGTACTAGTAGATATAGGTAATGGATTGACAACCTGTTGCCTTTTTATTTCGCTTCCACATTGAGGGTTTTATTAGCTTGTGAGCGTAGTTTGTCTATGATGAACGTGGCTGAAGCAGCGTCGACAATAGACACCATGTTTCGAGGTCCCATTAAACTAATTTCAATATAAGTACATATATCTATAAATATTCTTGATAAAATCTTTTTTAATGGAAATGGTGTATTTGTAAACCAAATTATTTTTACGTTATATTCAGTTTTTAGCAATATATCTCAGGTAACATCTTCAACACTGGTGTCTAGCGAAACGAGAAAAGCTTTTGCACGAGTAAAAAGTTGAATATAATAATATCCTGGGACATTTCACTCACGGTCATCTGATTCCAAACTAAGCTGAGCTCGTACTATGGAAACCTGATAACGGATATACTACATATACTCCTTTTTTTTGTAAATATATACTTATATAGATAATTACACCCAGACTCAGGACAAACAGACATATTCATGCACACAAATGTTTATCCTGGATGAGTATCGAATACACGACGACAAATTTTGTTGAAAGACGCCATTCAAGAAAATTTATAGCAGGGCAAGGGTATAACGTAAATATCTTACTTCTATGTATTATCACTAGTGGAGGTAGTTTTACTAAATTAAAATCTATAAAAATTAAATGGAATGTAGAGCTATTAATTTTAGCAGTATCTACAAGCAAAACCCTTTGTTCTTGTTCGCGTCCAAATTCACTTCAGTTAATGGTGCAGCATACATAGGTAGTTGAGGTCACAAGACCGGTTCTTTGGACCTTTGGTTCCCATGGAGCTTTAATTACGTTGTGATTATTGCGTATCTCACCTAATAAATATTGATGATTTGGTACAAGGGACGAGCGATTTCTAAAATACATTGTATTTAAATTAAAAGTTTCAAGTTACATTTGATTAGAAGCTGGTGAATGTTGTTCTTAACAGTTTTTCTTTTTTAGGGTTCCGTACCCAAACGGTAGAACAGGAACTAAGATAACTAAGAGTCCGCTGTCCGTCTGTCACCAGGCTGTATCTCATGAACCGTGATAGTTAGACAGTAAGTTGAAATTTTAACAGATGATATACGAGTATTTCTGTTGCTGCTATAATAACAAATACTGAAAAACAGAATAAAATAAATATTTAAGGGGGCTCCCATACAACAGACATGATTTTTTTGCCGTTTTTATAGATAATGGTACGGAACCCTTCGTGCGCGAGTCCAACTCGCACTTGGCCGGTTTTTTTTAATTTATTTTTAGTAAGAAGACAAGTACCTATGTAAGAAAAGAAGGAAAAGACATAAATATGTATTTTCAAGGAAATTTCAGTTTAAATAATTCTCGAAGGTATAAGGATAGAGGACACTGTTTTAAAAAAAATCGTGTAGGTAGGTAGGTACTCGATTGTATATACCTGTTGTGTTCTTTCTTTAATTTTTTCTTTAGTTATATCGATCTATCGTCTTGTTTCTTTTAAATAGTCTCAACATTAGAATGGGCACTATAGTAATATTATCATTATTATTGTCTTTTCATACAACTCCTAGATCTTCACTCTCAATCAGCCCTAAAATAGATCCCTAATCCCCTACATTATGTAAGGTCAATTACTTCTGATCAAGGACATCGATAACTCTTATAACTTGGACCTTAATAACAAACTGTTGTACAAAATGACGGATGCTACTAATTTTCGAAAATAACGGGCTTGTACAAAACGTTATAATGTTAAACATTGATTGGTGAAAACTAATTTAAAATGAGGTGATGATCTAACGTGAATTCGGTTCTCTCTATGTTTATATGTGGAGGAAAATTTAGTTGTATTAGTGATGATAGAAACGATTATATTAGATGATGAATACGATGGAATATCTCATGTTATTCACACGGAATTTGAAAACTAGGTTAATATGTTATTAAAGTTATATTAAGGTACTAATTTAGTGACAGATATTAATTATGTCAATGCTTTCAATTTAGAGAATCCATAAATTCCAACGTGATAAAAATGATAAAAGTGAAAACCGATACGGTAACAAAAGTTTCAATTTCAATAAGTATATTGGCAAACGAAAGAAAATATGGATGGATTGTGTGAAAGATAATATAGCTAGCAAGATAGACTTTGAGATGATCCCTAATAAAGACAATGGAACAAAAATAATAGCGATAAGGGAAGGAGGATATAAAAAGAAGCACAAGTAAACAGGCTGTTTTGACAATATCAGCATTTTAAAATTACATTCCTAAAGTTACAAAGAAAGACCACAAAAATGAGAAACATCACGAAAGCACTTCAACAGTTATCTCCAAAATTAAATACTTGATTGGTACTGTAAGTAAACTTGATATTGAATGGTATAAAAACGTGTATTGTCATAATTCAATTTAAATTGCCGTGTCCCAGATGCCATGGAGAAAAATTTTAATCGTTCCGCAAAATGGAGGATGGTTCGCGAATTAAGGACGTATTCATGAGCTTATTTTTAGGTATCTGTATTGCGTTTTTGCTTGTGAGTGTAATTATTGAAATAATAAACTTAACACGTTGACTGCCAACCTACACGTACACTCGTAGTACAAGATTTGGTCCCCACTGCCAACTACGAGTATTCTTGTAGTTGATTGTATGCGATTTGTAACGAATTCTAGAAGAGTAGCAGTGGAAGGAGGGTGGGGTGAAATTCTTTGGCATTTGAAGTCAATCAGAAAAAGAAGTTAAATAGATTTTTTTGTGTACTTGTATACTCGTACCTAACATTTTGTATGGTGGCAATGGGCATATAAAAAAAAATACTACGAATATGGCAGCCAACGTATTAAATAATAAAAATTGAACACATATTTTCTCTAAAATTCAGGCATTCTCTTGGCAATGCTTGAATGGTTGACATAGGTATTTATTTGAGAATGAGAATGAGAAGAATTAAGGGTTTGAGTACCTTAAGCACTAACTTTTCTATAACAGAGGATGACGATGAAAAAGAACATCATTGTTAATTTTTGATGAAAGATATTTTAGTCGCTCAAATATGTAACTGACTGATATAAATAAACACGGAAGTTTGAAAGCATAACAAAGACGATAAGACTTAAAACAGAAATTTCAATAAAATCTCCTGTTTCACTTCACTGTTTCAGGAACTTTCCCTCAACCTAGCAGTCTAGACTAACCTATCACGAAAACACGATCAAATGGAAACAAACGTTTTAGAAAGGGAATTAGCATAAGACGAAGCTAAGGAAACAATAGACTGCAAATAAATTAAGTGTTATCTAAAGCATCTAGAGTCGTTTAAACGTTTACTTTAATTTTGATTTCACTGAGATCAAAAAGACTGGATGAACTAAATGAAGCTGATTTAGAAGTTGGAAACCGTTAGACAATTCCAAATCATTGATAACATTTCGCAATTTATTCAGAAAATTTAAGTCGATTAGAAACAAACGAGTGCTCTATCAGAAAAATAGCCTGCAAAGAACAGTTAAAACATATTATAGTGTTTACAGGTTATCAAGATTTAAACCTTTAAACCTTTTATTCAGAGATAATTTGTTAACTGAAAATTCTCTATTATGGAATTTTCTTTCACCCAAAGCAACACAGCCCTAAAGGATCATAATTATAACTGCGTAGCCCTCATCATATACCTAACCCAAGCTCCCAACTATTCCACCATCAGAAACAACAATTAATCCATCACAATTGTAGTAACTACTTCATCCATAGCCCACGGACTCCATGGTCCGACCTTCAACACAAATAGTTCACGTCCCATTGAACTCTGTAGCCATGACCATGACCCTGATGATGCTATAACAATTGTCTTATTAAATGTGGAAATAGACTGGAAATGTTCTTGTCTGAGAAAAATGTTGAGGTATTTGGAATAACTTAGGCCCGTGTAACTCGCATTCCTTATAACTAGTTTACAGCCATTTGATTGGTTGAAACTAATTTTTTCTTTCTGCTTGAGTCTTGAATGAGGTTCTGTATTACAGAGGATTCAAGGACTTGATCCAAAAAAATCCTCGATCTGGATAAAATCTTGGAAAATCATCATAAAATCCTAAAGCATGGACGAAAGCACGCGGGCCCAGTGCGGATAGGTAGATGTTGGTAATGTCGAATTTTTGGTTATAGATCTTCTAGGTTACCAATGGGCCTAAATCCTAAAAATAGAGAATTATTGCAGTAGAAAATATAACTAATGAATAAAGAAATGAATTTTAAGATGATGGCTAAGAGAAGTGTGGATTTGTGGACCTAACAGACGTGTTGCAGCATATAGAAATAAATTGTGATAGCAGGCAGATGATAAATATTATCAAGCAGATGTAAGCGCTGGCATCAGGCCAAGTATCAGTGATTTTAACTAGACGAACGAATCGCAGTTAGCTTTTATACTTCAAGATTAGCGCCGATGGTAGTAAACATATTTACCAAGCGACATATCAGGAACCTCAAACTCCGTAATTCGTTGCTGTAACCAGTGGATTTTCAAGCAGATTTTGCTGACCACCCTACCATTCAAAGTTGATTGCTTAGGTTTAGGGAGCACTCTTCTACAAATATATAGTGAGATATTATGCTACCGCTTTTATAAAAACCTCTAAAAGGTCCACCAGCTGATAACCCTTTTAAGTCCCTATTACAAAACTGGAAAGTCACGATTCAAAGTCACGTATTTCTCACTAATCCGCTATCTCTTTCGCTCTAAAAGTGAACGTGACATTGGCTTTGTTTGTCTGTCCGTCTGTTTGTCTATTTACTTTGACAGTTTGACCGTGGTTCAGTATTCTAGTGACCTAAATCGGTGGCTAAGAATCTTCTATAGCTTTAGATTTGTGTACACCGATAAGAGGATATGCTGGGGCTTTAGGTAATGACAGGACAGGGAGGACACGTGAAATGTACCTATTCAAAAACAAGAAGGCGGCTATAATTCCGATTTCGGCCACGCACCAAAATAACCTGTAGCACTCTACTCACTTGTGACGTCGTCTAGCACGTCCCGAATGTCAAAGTTGATGGAGTTAACTTTGGCATAGTCATAGTAATTGGCGGAAGGTTAGAATTACTATTTACTACAGTGATTAAAATATATTGCGTCGTTTGTGAATAACACAGAGCTGATCCAGATAAGGAGTTTCATGCGCGTACGGATACGCGTGTACAGACAGGAGCATATTCAAGACACCCACTAGGAGTAGGAGCCAATTTCCGTCCATTAGTCCACATGCACGCGTTTCCTTAACACATTCGCCTGTGTTGAGTCCTGCACCCCACTTATGTACGCAGCTCACTCACAATCAGTAACCGTTACGCATTTAAGGGAATTTACAAACCAATTGTTTGTTTGAAAAAATTGTCTGCTTGATAACGTAAATAACACAATGAATATTGTTGAATTGTCGAATGAAAAGGATCGTGTGTAATTGTGAGTGTGTTACGCAATTAGAATGCAGACCAAACACGCGGAGTGCCTTGTTGTGATCTTACGTACGTAAATCGCCTGAACTTGTAGCTGCATCAAAACATTTTCCGGAAAGTGTTTTTTTCGTGCTTGTCAAGCAATATTGACCGTCTAGAATTCGGTCGTAAAGCGATCGCTATCTATGTCGTGACTGCAACGGTGCAGCCCCAGTAATCGTCAACACTCAGAGATTATCAACCCGTTCCTTGTCTGTACAATTTTTTTTCGGTAACCCTTTACATCCGCTATTAGCCGCCATGTTGGATTTTATGTGACGTCATATAGCCTATACCCGAGGAACAACATCACATTCCAACTCATACTTCGTTTATCAAAATACGACTATTATTCTAAGAGTTATGAGGAGGGAACAGATGAACATACATACGTAGCCTGTTAAAATCATAACCCTCTGTTGGCTTTGGCGTAGTCGGTAAAAAGAGATTTTAACCCTGTAGTGGGACAATTCTAGCTGTTGGTATTGCCCCTCCAGTTTACATATCCTGTGTACTTTAAAGACTATATTTAAAAACGTCCCTAGGATTTCCCCTACACTTGTGTATAACTCCTGAGTCTGACCTTACCATGAAAAAGGGCGTTATTAAACAAAATGCTTCGTAAAATGTAACGTTATCCGTTCAGCTTACATTGCTGACGCAAAACGTGATAACTTATCGATTGCATGTTAGATATTTACCTACAATGTTTTTGAATATACCTACGGTATTATGTATTAAAGTAGTTCCTGGAATATATCGACATATCCAGTCGTGAGTGGTTTAAAATGGGTTACTTCTGTGCCGCGAAGTACAATGAATTTAACAGGAGCTTAATCTACTGCACCCTAATTGCGTAACAGACTATCGATCGGAATCGGTTTCATTTTGACAGTTCAACAACATTCATTGCGTTATTTACGTTGCTGAGCAGATACATTTTTCAGACATATGAAGCAATGGATTAGCAATTTGCTTCAAAATGATTCAGATTCCGATTGATAGTGCGTTACGCAATCTTCAGCTGTTTTACTGACCAGAGTCTAGATCGGGGGTGAAAATTATATTTTGGTATAAAATGTTAGCGTTGAGTACCTAATGTATCAGCCATAGATTACTGGTCCAACTAACTCCTAGTAATAGTAACCTACTGTTAGCTTGTCGCATATTTATTAAGTAATTAGTGTAATTACGTGTGTTGTGATAAGACAATCGTAAATTATCAACAGCAGATACATAATTAGTTACTCGATCCTAGGTCAGTGAGAAAATATTTACTATAACAATCTGTCAAGAGATAAACTGAGCTAAATGTAGATCGAAGATCATTATGGTACATCCGTACATGGCTTCCTCCTAGTTTCTAAGGCACTTTAGGATGTCTGTAGCCCCAAAATATACTGCTTCTCATTTTGTGAGCACCATTTAAAATCACATGACGTTTTCAGTTTAAAAGCTGTCAAATAAGAAACAAAAATACTGGCCAATTTTTCGAAACATTATTTCGAAATTCGAACGGAGACACCGTTGTGAAACGTTGTGAATCCGCGATAATTTACTTTAAAAACAAATGAGTTCGCTTTTAAAATGTGTGCGGTCACTTGAGTGAGGTCCGAAGTGAAATTTACAGAATAGTAGCTACTGGATACTTACATTCTACACGTTTGAAAACAGTGATTCATGCATGATACGAAAATGAAACTTATTAGCGTTACATTTTCGACACTATCTGCTAATTTAACGCCTACAATTGGCATAGTTACTGTTTTAGGCTTGTTTGGCACTTTCTGCCTAACTAACTATTTGTTCAACTCGTTTCGACCCACACTTGAAAAAATGTGCTCTTTATTAGCAGCTCCCATTTTTAACTCTCATCTAAATATTACAACAACTTTTTCCGACTTTTACATTGATGATAAATGATAAATGATTTTTATTTCTGTAAGTAGGTTTGTACAAACACTTTTACAAGTCAATACTTTTTTTTTTTTTTTAAACTAGATGAGGTCGGCGTTTCCTATCTGACTACTCTGAGAAGAAAGGCCGAAACAAACTCAGAGGTCACAGTCTCTTATAAAGTCCAGACATAATCTTGGTCACTTCATGTGAAGACCATGTAGATTGGTGTCTGAAATGGTCTTTTGAGGAAAGAACCACACAGATTGAGAGGACCTGTCCAGTCAGTGCACGCATTTGTCAGTAATCGCGCAGCTCAACTCAGAACTTAAGGAGCTCAACGATTCGACGAACAATACCAAAGAAAGGACATTGGGGTAGGCCGCATAGATTACTCAAACTGCCAGACCATGATACTGAACTGAACTGAGAGACAAAATAAAACAAACAAAAAAAAGCAATGACCTACATAGTCTTCACATTCACAATAAATTAAAATAATATAATACTTACAAAGTAAATATTCATGTCAACATTCAGTATGCATAAATAAAAATAATATAATATGAAGTTCGTATCAATCAAATCAAATACGTTTATTTGTGACTTCATGTTCCTAAGTTTGCTAGTGCATCAAACACTTATCATCATGTTATCATCTGCTTAGTCTGTGAACACAGTATTTCACATGGAGTGAACTTCACAACCTTGGTTGCTAGTGCTTCAATCATCCATCATCATCTGCGCTTTTTTTTTTTTTGTGATGGGTTTGCTCTTGACTCTAGTCTAGGTCAGAGGTGACAGAGACAAAGTCGACGATGGAGTGAGCTTACCCAGAAGAAGCCTGTTCACTCTCACTTTTTTTCCCAACTACGTTGGGGTCGGCTTCCAGTTTAACCAGATGCAGCTGAAAACCGCTTTAAATCTTCTGCTACCCAGAACCCTAATTGCGTAACACATTATCAATCGGATTCGGTTTCATTTTGACAGTTCAACAACATTCATTACGTTAAATTTACGTTATTGAGAAGACAATTTTTTCGAATATATTTAGCAATTGTTTCAAAATCATTCATATTCAGCAGTGCTATTCTGTACAAATCTCACCGTGAAAACTTAGGTGAAGTGAGCTGTCATGCCACCTGATGCTAGGAATTGCCACCAATGACGGGTCATTTCAAGCTCACTTCACCTTAGTTATCACCGGTGAGATTTTTACAGAATAGCACTACATCGATAGTGTGTTACGCAATTAGGGTGCTGATCAGTTAACCCCGCTACAATTTAAAAAATCAAAACACGATGCAGCAGACCGCAGACAAAGTGCATTTATTTCAATAAATCTGCCTAGCCTTTTCCCAACTATGTTGGGGTCAGCTTCCAGTCTAACCGGATGCAGCTGAATACCAGTATTTTACATGGAGCGACTACCTATCTGACCTCCACAACCCAGTTACTGGGTAATACGATACCCCTTGGTAAGACTAGTTGTCAGACTTTCGGGCTTCTGACGACCCGTAACGACTGTCACAGATCCACGAATGATAGCCGGGACCAACGGCTTAACGTGCTTTCCGAGGCACGGAGGAGTCTCGGTATGTATAGATGGTCACCCATCTACATACCAACCCTGGCAAGCGTAGCTTAACCTGATAGATCGACCCGTGCGGCTGTTATTACTTAGCCACGAGCTCCTAAAAATAAAATCATTAATAGTGCAAACTTTTCAAGACATACTTATTGAGGAAGGGCTATTACACTGTTGATGAGTTTCTAGAGGATAAACGACAATAATGTACTTAAATTAACTGGAATATTGGATTATTAACATTACTATTTTTTAACTGAATTTTATTTTTGACATTTAATTTCTATTTAATTTGTCTATTATTATTATTATTTTTTATGATTTTATTATGTGGAATTTTATATTTTGACATTCTAGTTTTATTATAAAATTATTCGTAAATAATAATTATTAATATATTGTCATTAGCCAATTTTTATGTACTGGTTTTGTTTCTATTTTCTGTTATTACTTTCTACACAATGTATATTGTTAAGAAATAAATCACTTATGACTTATGACTCTTCATTTATTTACCGAACAAATTACTTTAACTGAACCTACCTTATCATTGACACACTGAAATAAAGAAAAAGTTACAAAACACGCTCTGTTTGTTCGAATTAATTTCCTAACGTTAATAACATCGTTATTATGAAATATGTTGATTGTCACAGGTCAGTGGAGCGACTTTCTTGATAGGGACTCTTCAATGCAACGATTTATTGCAATTTTATCTATTTTAGAAGAGAATCGTTGAATTAAATTGTGGTTCTGTGCGATTGTTATTGTTTTAGATGTTTTATTGGGCCTAGTTTTGAAACAAATTGGCACAGTTAGGTATGGTTTCTCTGTTAGAAATGATATTACCAAAAGTGAATTTGATAATTGATTTTTTTTTTGGTTTTGCGGCGAAAACGTTAGGTACCGCACGGATAATGCCTACTTAATTATCCTACAACTTAGAATTATTTAGCGGAAAAATCGTCAAAACTATTTTCATACGAATTAAAAATTGTGGAGCAACCCTATAATCTATACCTACTAATAATAAAGCTGAGGAGTTTGTTTGTTTGTCTGTTTGAACGCGCTAATCTCTGGAACCACCAGTCGGATTTGAAAATTTCTTTTTGCATTTGATAGCCCAATTCATGAGGAAGGCTATATGACAACACCACGCATCTTGCGTATTTAATTAACCTCACGCTAGAGCCCTTAGAAGCTGAGCAAAAAAAAGTCAGAAAGAACGCTAATCGAAAACGAAATAATGGTGCGGTCAGGCAATGCGATGCAACGTGATGTGTCAGGGAACAAAAAATTTCACGGGGACGAAGTCGCGGGCAGAAGCTAGTTTTCATAACCAAATCATCAACCATTTAAAAATGGAAAACATCTGTCCCGTGACACGTTTCGTTCACTTCCATGCATAAAAACAAACACAATTTATATATTTTGAATTTCGAACATCGAACCCGAAATTCCAACTCATTCACCAGCCGGTATTGAATATTGAGTGAACGGAATGATTACCATAACTGGTTTCATTCTTGGTTCTTGAAACATGGGTTCGAGCTGGCTCGAGGTAAACTCTCCATACTCCAATTTATGGTGTATTTATTTAAGTCTCAGGACAACTGGGGATAACCACTTCAAAATTTAGTTCTTCGATAATTATTTTGTACGGGAAAAATAGCAGTTGTAGGTAATTTTAGTTTCCAAGGAGTCAGGGAATGCTACTGATGGCCAGTTTTTAAATCCATACCAATAGTTTGCAAATTTAAAAGCACCATCGAACATTTTTACTGACAAAATTCTGATAAACTAAAAGCTGAAGATTTTCTTCACTTCACTACCATTTAATTCTTACATTTTTATTAAACCCTTGGACCATAAATGTCCACATTTTCCGTATACTAGCGATTAAAATTTCTCACCATCTGGGACACCGTAATTTTTATTAATATAAGACAATACACGTTTTCGTTCTCCATACAATCGAGGTTATCAATGTTAATTTTATTGTTGCTAATTTCATTTTTATGTGAGGATAAAACTTGTCGCGAAATCGTTTAAGTTCCTGAATTATTTTTGACACCCGTTTTTAAAAATACCGTTATATTTGGCAGTACCAAAGCATGGATCATTCGAAGTTTATGCTACCATTTCAGATGATAACTTGAACACCACTGAAACCAATAAATTGCTCATTCATTCTGTTCGTTCTCTTCATTCAAATGTGTCAGAAAGAACATCTATTTTCGCAAATGTTCGCAGAACTGCAGAAGTGTTCCATGGACGTTATCAAAAAATCAAGAACACATATTTTACATTGATTTTGCTCTCATCATCCATCAATCCCAATCATAGTAAGTAGGTAAGTACTCTACAAGATAAAAATGTAGACATTTCATACAATCTATGAATGTGGCTAAACATGCTGAGCGTATGTTTTATGTCAATATTACATTACACAGATAATATTACCGTTCGTTTATGTTATTCTGTTTACGTGTAAGTCAGTCGTAAAGTGCACTACACTTTTCATTCCTTGAAAAGCCTCCAGTGCGTCTTGCCCCTGAACACCAAAATCTCCCTTCCTCAAACTCTCATTCAGCCCATTATTGAAGAATTGAGCTATCAAATGCAAAAAGAATCTTTTAAATCCGGCTGGTAGTTCCAGAGATTAGCGCGTTCAAACATACAAACAAACTAACTCTTCTGCTTTGTAATTATATTTATTGGGCAACAGTACCTTCCTATTCATTTACGCACATTGATGCTGAACCCCTTATATATGTCCTTCTTGAAGTACGTAGGACCACTGGTTCTCCAGTGTCCCTCCTGCACAATGCTACTGTAGCCACTTTCAACGTGGCCACCTACTGGGCCAAAGTTATCTATAGTCTCATTTTAATTTGCTAGACTAAAATGTCAAAATTACATCAAAAGGTCGATCGCAGCTGTCATTTTGGTCTAGCAAATTAAAAATCAGAGTTCACTAGGTTAATCATTTTTTGACTCCTGTCAGTTTCATACTAACGAATATGTGTTTTGCGAATTTGATCCTTATTACAACTAGAAATTATCCAATTGAGAGGTGTCAAAAAGAAAATAACCTAGCGGACAGAGTATAGTTAACTAGACGTATCTATGTTGACATATTACAACATGACTGACTTATAACATCGCCTTGGATGATTCTGTAAAAGTGTTATAATTGTGTTTTAAATAAATAAATAAATATTCGAAAAGAATAAGAAGACCAGAAACTTATGAGCATGAGGCACGATAGGAACAAGTAAAAGAAACAAAACGATGTCAATGTTTAAATCTTTAAAGGTCAGGGACAGTCAGAAAATATGTGTATATAGGTTGTCTTCTATACCGAAGAGGAGATACTTTTATTTACGTGCTGTATAATATATCCATGTGAAGAAAATAACTTTAGGAAATGCAGCCTCGGTGCCAGCTGCGTCTTATAAATAATTCCAATTTCTACTAGAAAATTCCCAGTATTCATTACGTAACCAATTTTCTCTGTAATTTCCTATTTACGCGACAAAATTCACCTGGCACGATTCCTATTCTAGGAATTATCGGTAATAATAATAAAATGACAAAATATAAATCTGGTCACATCAAAATACCTAGTCATAGTCAAACTCGTTCCTATTTTAAAAACTGACGAGACCGTGGGATTTTTGACAGTTGCCAACCTTGAAAAATTCATTTAGCAAACATAAGGGGAGAAGACAATACCGGTAACTTAAGAATAAAAAAAACCTAAAGGTGTGAAGAGTACTTTCAAAAGGGGTGACAGAGACCTTGAAAAATACCGGTTTTCTTCATGAATTTAAATTTCAATGGCATGAATCGTTTACATAGGATTAATAAATAATTAATTACATTTACGTCACGTAATTTGGCGTATAATAGTAAATTATGCGGGTTGGGTTTTTGTTGCTGTCGCTTTGAAAGGTATTTACCACGGTAAATGGTAATGCCGCTGTCATCGGAGAATTGTGGTGAATAAAATTTCGGAAACATTTTTTGTTGACAAAATTTTTTAGATTGATTTTTTAGATGTAGACCCGCTGCCAAGGTGGTGTACCGATCAGGATCATATCTCCAGGGCCAACATGGCCAGATATCCCACAAGACAGAGAAGTTTGGAAGGAAAAAGGAGAGGAGGCAGGCCCAGCAGAGGGACGCAATAAAGGCTAACAAAAAAAAGAAGACTTGACTAAATAATAGGTACTAAAAATATTTTCAAAATATTCGGATAACCCTCCTTCTGAAGCAGTCGAGTTAAAATAGGAATCTTTTGAGGTACCGGACTTTGTTTTTCGTAACAAAATATTATGTCACCTCAAATACGTATGACCTAACGTTAGTGCTTAAAATAATGACAAGGACACCTATTAGTCTAGAACTCTAGACAAAAAATGAGAAAAACAGTTCGAGCAACATTTTCTAAAAATAAAAGCGTACATATAACTTTTAAGTATTATTATTCCATCTCATTATGTAAAATCATGCTAATAATTATTTTGCATAAGTTTTAGTCAACGTATGCAGTGTTTACTTTTATTATCAGTACCCTTGACTTTTAAGTGTCGCCATTTTGCATTTTAACACTAATAGTAGTATACATACAGAACTCGTAATTAAAACGGGCGTAACAATATTGTTTACTTCAAAGTTCGTCACGTGGTCGTTTCTTTAATTACAAAATGTATGCGCATAATTACAAAGACGAATAAAATTATACGGCACTGTTTGTTCAGATGTTACATTTTTATTCTTATTCATTTGTGTTTAACAGAAACTAAAATTTTTACAAGTATTTATGAGGAATTTTCTTGCTCTTCGAGGCTTGAAAATAGTTTTAGTCTTGCTTTAATTGTAGGTATTCTGAAATTCTAGCCTAAAAACTTCCTTATGTTAGTAAAACCCCAAAATCATCAGACAAAGTTAAATGAGTAATATTATTACTATTGACAGTACTGCCATCTACGCTCCTCTCAGCTTAACCAAAATCAATAAATATGCCTAGCAAGATATTCGTAAGTTTGAATGACTTAGCGTGTTGACAAAATATTGAGGTAACATAAACTCTGTGTCGACCTCAAAATATTATCAGCTACGATTGTGAGTTATCTCTTTGATAACGGCTATAGATATAAATCGATATGCGAGTAATATAGTATACTACTAACCTATACTTAGGAACTGGCCGTGGTATTTTTAGTTTGGATGCTAATCGGTCGAATTTTAATTAAATTTGCGAGATAAATATTAAATTCAGTGAAATTAAAAACCACCAATCTTAAAACAGCGCTCACCACCTACCGTCTAGGCGTATGCTTATACAAGGCTGGGCTACGGCGTTACCCTTTGGGACGAAATAGCACAGATGTACCAACACTCTTCACCCTTCAAAGAAATTAGCTAACAAACAAACATCGATCGAACTGATGGCTGCAAACTTCACTTCCAAATAGACATATTAGAGACCTGCAAATTTGTTCGCAAGCATCAAGAATTTTATACAAAACGCGAAGACATATATTCACGTTAAACACTCCGACATATTTGTAGATTAAACATTCCAACTTCTCGGCTAAAAATACATTCTACAAGTCGCTATGTAATGTCAATAAAAATATATAATAAACTACCTGAATTAATAAAGAAAGAAGACAAAATTAATATATTTATATTAAAAAAAAATGTACAATTAAGTAATAAGAAAATGCTAATAAAATATAAATGAATATTTAAACGATAAAAATATATAAGTTTCCAACATATGAATAATATGTACAGCAAACTATATAGGTATATACATATGTATAAATAGCCCTAATATAGTAATACTAGATTTAGTTCAGAAGACTGATAGATAAGCCAAGTTTTTCAAAGCTTCCTCTCTCCTACTATTTTGCTGAGCCCGACATGGTCTACAATGATCACATATAATCTTGCTGTGCCCGACAGGGTCTACAATGATCACATATAATTTTGCTGAGCCCGACAGGGTCTACAATGATCAGTGATCATTGATCACATAATTTTGCTGTGCCCGACAGGGTCTACAATGATCACATATAATTTTGCTGAGCCCGACAGGGTCTACAATGATCAGTGATCATTGATCACATAATTTTGCTGAGCCCGACAGGGTCTACAATGATCAGTGATCATTGATCACATAATTTTGCTGTGCCCGACAGGGTCTACAATGACCACATATAATTTTGCTGAGCCCGACAGGGTCTACAATGATCAGTGATCATTGATCACATAATTTTGCTGTGTCCGACATGGTCTACAATGATCACATATAATTTTGTTGTGCCCGACAGGGTCTACAATGATCACATATAATTTTGTTGTGCCCGACATGGTCTACAATGATCACATATAAATTTGTTCTGCCCGACGGGATCCAAAATGATCACCTACAATTTTATTTTACCACCAAGTACACATTGTGGAATGCAAATAGATTATTGAGTATTGAGTATTATTACCTAATAATGTCAGAAACTTGAATGTGATCTGCCCTTCTAATTATTTTGCGATGAAGCTGTTGTGTATTTAAAACTACTGAAGATTTTTAGCACGAAGTAATGGAGGATTTTTTTAAGATATATATAATTTTTTGGTAATAGTATGTAGGTACAAAGTTGGCCGTGATAATCATGATTAAAATAATCCCAAAATTTTCATTCCTTTTTGCTTGAAAATCAACTTCTTTGTTTAAATTCCAAGATTGGATCGAGGTATTCAAAGAGACGAAAATTAGGTCAGACCTTTCCAATACATTTTCTAGTCATTCAAAATACAAACAATTAGGTACTTTACAAGCAGTATTTACAAAGCGATCCTGTTCAAACTATTGTATCAAACTATCGAATAATTTAAATTCCTTCCTTTTGCATTTGGCCTTCAATTTAATTCTATGCCTAGCTACTGTAGTTGTATTCGAGTCTAGACATACCTAGCATTAGTCATGGATAGTATGTAATTACGAGAAAAACTAGCAATTTCCTCTTACGGCAAGTACATACCTATTATTTCAAATCTCTGTTCATTATTAAGGCAAAATATATTTCGCCACATAATTATTTTGCCTGTTCGTTTGTAATTTCGGAATATAGCAGAATAGGGAAGGCAAAAATAAATAATATATGACTAAGACCAGTAGTTCCCAAAGTTCCCAAAGTAAACTGGACCGCGACCCACCTAACAAAAACTTCCAAATTCGGGACTCACCTCTAGGCTGTTGCTCTTGGAGAAAAAGGGGCATAACCTGGCATAACTATATGAATGAGGGACTGTTCAAATAAGAAAAAAAACATTCAGTTACAAATTTTGAATATTTCAATATGAAGGTTGTATCTGTTTCCTATTTTAGTCATTATAGCTTTAGCATCAACTTCAATTTTAGTTGCTTTTAATCGCAATAATTTTGATACGACCAATTTCTCGGCTCTTATTTAGTTTTAATATAGCTGAAAATCAATTTTTCAACGCCCACCCAATATTCGCTCGCGACCCATAGTTTGGGAAATTTAAATATCCAGAATAGGTACAAATATCCAGAGACATACAATTATCCCTTCTTACTGACAAGGTGATTTAACTTCCCTCTACTTCTAATAAATCATAAATGACTATAATCGGTAAAGGACTAATAAATCATAAAACTATCCGGAAATAAATTCAAGCAGTAAAATCTGATACATCACAGTGATCTTGGCAAAGAATGTGAACTGACTGAGGAAAATCATACTAATTAACGTAATTTTCTAAGAATTCAGTACGTCTATATCTATAAGAATAAAATTGCAAAATTCTAGTAGAAAAAAAAAACGAGCGATCCTTATATTAGTCGCATATGATGTGTAACAACTGACATCTCACCTTGGTAATAAGCAACATTAACACTAAATCCTGAAAAAAAATATTCAGGAATTAAAATAGTTACTTCTCTATATCAAAAGTTCTATGTAGGTCTATACCAAATAAGCAACGATTTGAGGTACGGCAACATTTCAATCGAATGAGCAAACATTTAAAAAATATACTTTTCTTATCTGTGAGATGGGTTGGTACCATCTGACGGCCAATTCTAGCACCGCGCGTGTTCATTGGCTCCCCAGCTGGCTTCCTGTTACACACTTCCGTCCCTTTTCACGAAATCACTCCCACAGATTGCAGGAAAACAAGAGGAATGATGTTACTTACACATAAAAAACGGCTCTAGATGAAAGAAAAAAAAAGCGGAGATTTATGTCACATTAATGGCGACAAGAATAAAGAATTTTCTGTAAATGTTTGTCTTAAGAAAATAACAAAAACATAAACGTTAAAGTAAAATAAAACCGTCATAAGTGGGCCGGCTTTGACAGCCAGATAGGTCAACGACATCGGCGCACGTAAAACGTGGAAATGTTACCACATTGAAATACGCGTAATTAATAGATCTCGACGCTTTAAGGAAAACAGATGTCATCTTTAATAATGTTGTCAAAAAATAATAATTTGAAAATAGAATTAAAATTATTAATGGTTTTGAAATGCTCAGGTCCAGGCATAAGACAAAAATACATACATATAAGGCTGTAACCTATGTATACGTATAAAACAAATTAGTTTTTAGGTACCTATTTCCGTTTTTGGTAAAAGCAGTCAATAAACTCGACAATTTCATGCCTCATCTCCAATAGTCCGTAACAAAAATAAATTCTAAGTGCAAGAAAAATATATTTTCAAGTAAAAACCAACTCTAAGCTAAACATTGCGCAAACCTTCAAGTACGTTGTTAACAGAAGCGGTGTTTAACTCGTTGACCAATATAGCCTTTATCTGATAAAGAATTAATGCCTATGGAAATATTAGTAACTTATAACTTGATAGTTGCGTAAAAACTATTCTCTGTCTACGCGTAAAAAGAAATAAAATTTATAGAACAACATTAATTTTTATACGACATTCGGATGTAAAATTACGATTTCTGTTACTGGCTGTTCTGTGGAATTCCAGAGACTGTTAAAAATCTATCAATATCGATAAAGTTCGTTTGAATATCGAAGCGCCTGGCCCAGTGGGCCCGATACATGAATTGAGTAAGACAAAGTTTTAAACAACGCTAATCCAGACAATGGATTTGGACGCACTAAAAAACCGGAAAAATAAAAGAAAAACACTATCGTAATTCCACATTAACAAAAAACATAATACAAGCAGCTACACATTTAAGTTAAATTTATTGATAAAAAGACCTTCAAGTTAAATGCTTCTAACATACTTATTTACTTAATGTTGGTACCTATTTCTGCTGAACCGTCATTTTACAACTAGGCAGGTAGAGCCAGTTTTCGTAATAATAATGTAGATTTTCTAAAATGATGACTAGTAGAATAATAATTATTGTGTACCAAAAATATAATTTTAAGTAGGACCACTTTTTAGAAGCGCCTTTAACTCTTACAACAATTTTTTTTTTTGAGGTAATAAGTTCCTAAACTCAACTCTCGGACACAGTAAATTACGAAAAAAATATAATTGGCGAAAAGTAAACACAACATTTTGATTCAAGGTCCCATGCGATAATAATAAGTAATGAAAAAAAAAAATAGAAACGAGATAATGTGAGATAAAAAAATTATCTACAGATTAATAATTTATTATAATAATTATCAATTATTTGTTATCGGTTTTCGTAAATTAATTTGAATATCTAGTGTCCTTATCGTTTTCCTTTCAGTAGGTATAATAATTTCACTTTTTTTAAGTTCGGCATTTTGTAAAAATGCTAGTAGTTTTTTCAAGGTCGTATTCAATGAATGATAAATATATATTTAATTTATCTGTAAGTGAAAGTACCTAGATATATAATAAAATATTAGGTACGCCGCCAACAGCTAAGTCTAAATTAATCCCTTACCGCTCCACAGTTATTTTCGCTGTCTATAATAAACAACTCAGACACAAAACGCTTAAACATAGGTATATTTAGAAATAAACCGCGACGAAACAAAATGCACCGCAAAAAGAATCCACTGTGTTTTTCATTTCTTTTTTTCACTGTCACGTCACTTCGAAATTTGAATATAGGTATACAGATTTAGTTTAGCACTTTTTACCACAGAGTATGAATGAAAAAAAAATAGGAACACAAAAAAAATTACGGGAACGTACTCGATTTGTTTTATTTTATTAATGTTAGAATAGTTATGAAGTTAATACGTTTGCTGCCGACATACCGTGTGTTATCGTTCAACGCGACTTCACTGCCGCGCTCTCGGGCTGAACTGAGACGGCTTTCAAACTTTTATTTTTCCGACGCGTCGCTTTCCGAACGAGCCGAGCGCAGCTACGCGTGTTGAATCTTCTGCGAGGTTTGTCAGTGTGTGCGTGACTAGTGAAGAGGTAATGTCGATGGTTTTTTTTTAAAGATTATCAATTACCTATAGGTAAATAAGAGTGTACAACGTCCCAAAAATATCTCGCAACGAAATAAAACAAACGTGTCCAGAGTAAGACAATTTATTACATAAAATACCACGGAGATCATGTTTTGCAAGAAAATCTTAACACCGCGATTCACAAAAGTGACGTCACGGCACAAGGCCATTTGTTATTTAATAGCGGTACTATGCTAATGACAAAATATGTTGCCTTTCGTATGAGATTTGTAGTAACTATTTAAACAGATTGGACAAACAGTTATGTGAGAAACGTGAAATGTTGGCCTTCACTATAAACTATTTCCTATTTTCTTACAAAATATAAGTTCAAGAACCACGCACGCCCGCTACGCTACAATGTTTAATAAAAACTAGACCAAATCTCTAAAGTTTTGCGCGTTTTAAAACTTTTAAACACAAGTAGTACCTACTGCAATCGCTGCTTAAAGTTTAAAATTAAATAAATAAATAAATTTGTGTTTCTTAATACTATGAACAACATTGTCTTCAATTATTTTACAAATACTTAATTTCCAACAACTACTTATGTAGGTACCTAATCCTATATGAACAATGCACAATAATATCTTAATATGCATTTAAAAATATACAAAAAAAATAAAATAAATTAGTACGTAGGTAGGTAAATGTCAACATACTAGATAAATAAATACAATACACCACAACCACACTTTATCTCGTATTTTTTTCTCGTTTTTTATTCGAAGCATCCTTCGAAGTAAGAGAAATTAAACTTTCAAATTTATAATCAATATTAAATATCGAATTTCTTGTAAACATAATTTAATATCCGGTATTCTTATTTTAGAACATTTTAACAAAAAGTAAGCATTTACTGGGCAATATTGGGCAATCGATGCTATGTTTTTGTAGTACGACCAAAATGTAGTTTTTAATTTTGTGATGTGTAGCTCTAAATATTTTCATGTAAGTGAATTGTAATTCTTATGAGAATAAATGATCTCAAACAGCATATTAAAAAAAATATGCACACTATTTTTTATCGACAAAACGAACGCCCATCACTACGCAGTAACAGTATCCCACATTCACGTACACACTCACACTAACGCATATGCTGTAACTTTACACACACATTCTAACATCGAGCTTTGAGCTTTAAGACAAAAATGTCATATAAATCCGAACCTTACCTGTGAATCATAAGGTTGATATTCGAAAGGGTATGTGAAAATCAGTGATGCACAACAGATTCGAAATACCGAAATAAATGAAAACGTTTCTGTTTGTTTTCTTTTACGTTTTATTTTCATATCTCGTTTAGCAATTATGAAAAGATTTGTCCGACTGTCCGTAACTTTATGTTGGAGAGTTATGACTTGAATAATAAACTTTTGAACTTTAAGAGAAGTTTTCGTTTTTTAACCGCCGAAAAAGAAATGAGTACATTTTCTAATAAAGATTTCGTTGAACTCATGTTGAAGTATAGTTGGAAAAGTTTTATTTGGCTACAACAATGGTAATAATTAATGTTTTACTGTAACGTTATCAATAATTCAAAAAAAAAATACTAGGGCGCTCCGCATGAAAACAGATAAGTATTGTTTATTGTTTCTTGTTTTTTCCAACTTTCTTTGAAACTATAGGTAATTTATAAAATGTACAATTCAAGTTACGGTACAGTTTTGTTTGGAAATGATTCATCTTTCCTCTGGCATAGTTTTTTCAGGAGACCTAAAGCGGTTTTCACTATAAACCTCATACAAATATTTTTCCAGCTTTGTTTTTACCGTACCTCAAAAAGAAAAAACGGAACCCTTATAGGATCACTCGTGTGTCTGTCTGTCTGTCATAGCTAATTTGCTTCCAAACTAATGGACCGATTAAGTGTACCTAACGTAACGGCAAATAAGAAAATTAAAAAAAAAGTTCTGCAAACTGTACCGTGTGACATATCAAATAAAAGGGCTTACTGTGAGGGTCTCAAATATATTTTTTTTATAATTTTAAAATAAACTGTTTTAAAGTTATTTAAGAAAATAGACGAAAATTGACCATTCCCTCCTTATCTCCGAAACTACTGAGCCTAAAATTATGAAAAAATTACAAAAATTGTTCTCTACATATATATTACAGGAAACCCTATAAGAAGTCTTTGGTCTTAAAATAACATGGTAAATCTCTCAATATTGTGTGTACAAACTTACAATTGCAGTTGCAATTATGGGAGAACTTGTTTTTCAACTACAATGTTATGTTGGTTCTTGGGATAAATTCATCCCAACTACGGAAACCTTCATTGCGCGTGGTCCAACACGCACTTAGTCGGTTTTTTTCCAAAACGGAAACCAAGTAACTGATACTTGTTCTTCCAAACCAAAATGTAAAGTGGTATAAAAGAAACAAAGCTGCTTTTTAATTATGTTTGCTTATCTTTCAAACATTCTAATAAATATTATTATTATTATTCATCATCATCATCATTCTCCTGCCGTCTGCGCAACATGTCCCTTTCTTCCATACTTCTCTATTAGTCGAAATCTCGGTTGTCACCCCCTTTTCTAGCCATATCATCTTTTACACAGTCCATCCATCGTTTCTTTGGTTTTCCACTATTGAATACTCAAAACATTCCTCACGACATTTTCCTCATTCCTCCGCATCACATGCCCATACCGATTTTCACACAACTTATCAGTAACCGGTTTCACTTTCAGACTTCCTCTTATGTACTCATTTCTTATTCTATCCATTCGCGTAACGCCACACATCCCTCTTAGTATTCTCATCTCAGCCGCATCCAATTGCTTTTCATTCATCCCTTTTGTGGGCCAACAATCTGATCCATACAAGACAGCAGCTCTAATCATTGTTTTAAATTTATCTTCTTCTCCCGGGAGACGTAGATTGTTTTCTTTAACATTAAAAGCTCTATAAAGTGCACACATAAACATCAGCTAAATCAATCTGCCTAGCCTTTTCCCAACTATGTTGGGGTCGGCTTCCAGTCTAACCGGATGCAGCTGAATACCAGTATTTTACATGGAGCGACTGCCTATCTGACCTCCACAACCCAGTTACTGGGTAATACGATACCCCTTGGTAAGACTGGTTGTCAGACTTTCGGGCTTCTGACGACCCGTAACGACTGTCAAAGATCCTCGAATGACAGCCGGGACCAACGGCTTAACGTGCTTTCCGAGGCACGGAGGAGTCTCGGTATGAAAAGATAGTCACCCATCCACAGACCAAACCCGGCAAGCGTAGCTTAACCTGATGGATCGACCCGTGCGGCTGTTATTACTTAGCCACGAGCTCCTCAGCTAATTAGCCATAAAACATTAACAAAACAATAATGCCTTTAGTATTATTCTAAGAAACCGAGGCTACATCAAACAACAATCGGAGGCCAGATAACAAATGGCTAAGGCTAGATAAACAATACAAATAATAACACCTACGAGTACTATACCAACATAGTATACACTTAAGTGGGACAAAATACGATGGGTAAAGCACAAGTGCGCTGGATTGGAGGACGGTGATGGTGGAATTCGACAGGTCACTAGTCACTGTGAAGATGGACGGTGGACCATGGTGATCATTTGCCTAGCCTTTTCACGAGATGCAGCTGAATACCAGTATTTTACATGGAGCTACTGATCTCCACAACCCAGTTGAGACGAATGAGCGGCGGGACGCCGCTGCCGCGCCGTCGTCGTGAGCGGCCGTCGAGAGAATGCGTTCTTGAGGTTGTCTGTTTCAAACTAATGAATACGTGTTTTGCGAAATTCGACATGTATGTAATATTATTGGAACTGCAATATATTCACATATGATAATCTATTAGGGCTTCCAAACAAATATACAACATTTTATAGATGTATGTCTGTCCACGCATTTCTCCGAAACTATTTAATCGGATCGTGACCATTCTTATTTCGTTGGCTTACATTTACTTTAACTTAGCAACACCGTGAAAATTTCATCAAAATCGGTTCAGTAGTTTTCAAGATAATGGACTAATACGTGTGGCCTGGCTTATTGATACACCACACCCACCTACGGGTGGGTGTGGTGTCAAAGGGAAAACATCTCAAAACCTTGGTCAAATTCTAGTGCAATATTTATAACAAAACTATTAACTACTTATTACAAACAAATATTCCAGCTTTAACTAAAAACTAAAAATTAAGAAATAAAAAATAATTTAAAAAAAAAATTAAATCGACTTCAAACAGAAATTAACTCAAAATTATGAAATAACTTTAATTTCGGAAGTCGGTGGCCAAAAACTAAAATACAGATTCCAAGACACCGACTTCCGAAATTAAAGTTATTTCCTAATTTTGAATTAATTTCTGTTTGAAGTCGATTTTTTTTTTTATTATTACAACTAGAACTTGTCCAACTGACAGGTGTCAGGAACGCATTCTCTCGACGGCCGGACTGCAATGTAGACCACCGCACGGTAAGCCGGACGTACACCACTCTTGGAGGCTATTTTAAATCACTGCTTACTTAGTATGGAAAGGAGACCACGACTAGCTTTTTCTCGCAAGATAAAGGATGACATAAGCGTTTGAGCTGGTGGTGAGTTCTTTTTCCTGGTAATCGAAATAGAAGTAGTCAGGATACTGACAACCGCGACAGGTGTCGGTGCAGCTATTTCCTTACCTACCTGCTTTGCATTTTAATTTATGTAACACACTGCGATTTTCAATATTCTTCACAACACACAGCACACCGCTATTAAAAGTTACTGGAAATTAATTGCTTAACAGGGCTGTCACATTTTATCACCTCTCTCGCTCACACAGGACCAAATTTTTAAGAATGTTAAATGAAAAGACGCTTTTTTGAAAAATCTAATCAATTGGCGAACTAATAAGTAATATTCAGGTAATTATTAAAAACAGATTATTCTATTGTGTCATCTAATGAAATCAACTCAATAAGTATTATAACCTGTTTTTGAAATGAGTTAAATGAGTTTTTTGTAATCAATTATGATTACATTTTTCATAAATGCATCTTTCCATTTAACATTCTTGAAAATGTCGTCACGTTTGAGCGAGAGAGGTGACAAAATGCGACAGCCCTCTTAAAAGTAGTTTGTGTATTCAACATGGAGCTCATTTCGAGCAACTAATTAGTTAGTTTACCCTTTTTTTCCTTTCATTTAATGTATCATGTTTGTTAGAGAGATTGTTGTTGATTGGATTGTTCTGTGTCTGGGTGTAATTTATCTATATATGTATGTATTTAGAAATATATAAGTATGTTTATCAGTTGTCTAGTACTCATAACACAAGCTCTGCTTAGCTTGAGGCTAGACGGCGTTGTGTGATAGTTGTGGAATATTATTATTATTATTATTATTATTTGATATGTTTGACATACACATGGTGTTAATTTTTCAAATTTTTGCCGGTTCGATTCCTGAGTGTGGTAAGCGAATTTTCGAAAATCTTTGAGTGCAGATTGGTTTCTTTTTAAAAATAAAGGAAAGTTTCCTTTGAGTTTTTGCTATCTCAAGTATTTACAGTACTTCCCTCCAGGTGAGGTTAAAAAATTCCACCTGAATATAGACATCGCGTTGGCTAATAAGTAATGAGCGTTTTAGTTTATAATTTCTAGAATTTTCGGAAAGGTTCGAGAACGTTCTGTAGCAGAGGGTATATAAAGAGCGAGTCGCGCTCATGCGCGTTATTGATAGTTTGGCTGTTAGTGCGTTAAAGTTCACAAAGAAATGAGTGATATTAAAACCCACGTACGACATTGTTTATTATATGAGTTTCAATCTGGGCATTCTGCTGCAGAGGCTACACGTAATATATGTCAATGGATAGCTCACGATGCAGGCTCCGAAGCAACAGCAAAGCGCTGGTTCCAACGGTTCCGCAATAACGATTTTTCCTTAACCGATCAACCAAGGTCTGGGCGCCCCGTGGAAATAGATATCGATAAATTAAAACTATTAATCGCAGAAGATCCTCGAAGAACTACACGCGATTTGGCTGTTCAGCTCGAGTGCTCCCATGGCACCATAGAAAATCATTTACGTGGTTTGGGAAAGACTTACAAATATAGTGTTTGGGTACCCCATCAATTATGTAAAGATCAGCTGACCTACCGAGCTGAGATTTGTGTACAACTTTTATCTTTCCGCCGCACATTTAATTGGGTAGAATCTACCCAATTAAATGTGCGGCGGTAGATCATCTTGTCACTGGAGATGAAAAGTGGGTTCTCTATGTTAATCACACACGCAAACGCCAGTGGCTGGGATGTAAAGAACAGGAAACCAACGTCAAAAGCTGATCTCCATCCTCGCAAGGTAATGCTTTCTGTCTGGTGGGATATACATGGAGTAATAAGCTGGGAATTCCTTCCTACTAATACTACGATTACAGCAACAGTATATTGTGATATTTGTGATCAACTCGAAAACCTGAAGCTTGACATCCATCGCAAACGTCCACAACACGACAAAATATTTTTCCTGCACGACAATGCCCGGCCGCATATTGCTAAGAGTACCAGGCTAAAACTATTGGAGCTTAATTGGGAAATAATACCCCACCCTCCATATTCTTAGACTTAGCACCAACTGTTTTCAGCTTGTTCCGATCACTTAGTTATAATTTACGGGAAAAAAGCTTTGACGATGAACCACACTTGAAACAATACATAGATGACTTCTTCAATTCAAAACCAACGAAGTTCTATGCGGACGCCATTCACTCTTTGCCAGATCGATGGCGAATGGTAGTAGAAAACGACGGTGAATATATTATTAATGATTAACAATTATTTATTTAATAAATAAATAATAATAATAATAATAATAATAATCTTTTATTTCTCTCGTAATCACAAACACAGTACAAAGTCAAGGTAACACTTAATAGAGACTGGTGTCTGTTGTTATTTTGTTTTAAATACAAATAAAATAGTTGTATGTCGCTCATTACTTATTAGCCAACCCAATAGATTATGCAAGCATTGGAGGAATATTATATTATCATATTTATGATTATGAAACATCAACAATTTCATATTTTAGAAACCTAATTGATATTTTGAGGCAGTCGGCACTAAACCCAGTTTTCCTCCTATTATATTAAATACGATGACACATTTGCAGGACAATTCGTAGTAATAAAAGTATTGCGTATGGATGACACAATAACATTTAATTGTTTATTTTCTTAGCTCATCAGAAACACTAGATAGACTCCTGAAGTTGCTTGTTATACAATATTACTGAAACAATAAGTAAGTCAACAGACTCTATCGGCTACCCTGTAGTTGCTTGTTGTATAATGTTACTGAAATAATAAGTAAGTCAACAAACTCTATCGCCTACCCAGTAATTTATTGCTTGTTATACAATTTTACTGAAACAATAAGTAAGTCAACAAACTCTATCGCATACCCAGTAATTTATTGCTTGTTGTACAATTTTACTGAAACAATAAGTAAGTCAACAAACTCTATCGCATACCCAGTAATTTATTGCTTGTTGTACAATTTTACTGAAACAATAAGTAAGTCAACAAACTCTATCGCATACCCAGTAATTTATTGCTTGTTATACAATTTTACTGAAACAATAAGTAAGTCAACAAACTCTATCGCATACCCAGTAATTTATTGCTTGTTATACAATTTTACTGAAACAATAAGTAAGTCAACAAACTCTATCGCATACCCAGTAATTTATTGCTTGTTGTACAATTTTACTGAAACAATAAGTAAGTCAACAAACTCTATCGCATACCCAGTAATTTATTGCTTGTTGTACAATTTTACTGAAACAATAAGTAAGTCAACAAACTCTATCGCATACCCAGTAATTTATTGCTTGTTGTACAATTTTACTGAAACAATAAGTAAGTCAACAAACTCTATCGCCTACCCAGTAATTTATTGCTTGTTATACAATTTTACTGAAGCAATGAGTAAGTCAACAAACTCTATCGCATACCTAGTAATTTATTGCTTGTTATACAATTTTACTGAAGCAATGAGTAAATCAACAAACTCTATCGCATACCCTGTAATTTATTGCTTGTTATACAATTTTACTGAAGCAATGAGTAAGTCAACAAACTCTATCGGTTACCCTGTTGTAGGAAAGAATAGGTACACCCGTAGTATTTAGGTTTTATTTAACAAAATTCAACATATTGATACAATGACACAACCAATACTGACAATTCAGGACTTTACATAAGACGTTCAATGTTGACCAAGGAGTGGGGAGGAAAACTAACTTTTTATCACGATAGATGGCGCACAATCGACAGTACCTTGTTTTTGATATTTTAGCTGTAAAATCGTAAGGACTTTTGCAATCTACTAAGGTTAGCTTTCCTATTTTCCATAATTTGGTCCAAAATGCCTCAATGTAGTTCGTTAACTTGTAAAAACAGAGGAGTACCTTTGTTTTCTAAATAAAGTAAGGGCAGTAAACAATGGGAATTGGCGCTACATATTAAAAACTTTAAGGCAAGTAGTACTGCACGATTGCCTGCTGCACATTTCATAGAAGAGGATTAGATTAGTAAAGAAGCTGTCCTTTAGGCTGGGTACGAGTACTATATCTATAAACAAAAGAATCAAGATTATTATCTAATAAAATAAAATTATTTCTATCAAAATAAATGTGTCATAAAATATACTATATTAGGTAATCTATAAAGGAGTCTGCTAAAGATTTAATCAATCAATATAGTTGGTATATTGGCGTGTGCTAACTTACTTATAGCAAATAATTTAATTTAATGTTTTGTGTTGCGTAATGTACCTAAATTATTATGCGCAGTGTTGTATAGATTCAATTTTTTTAACTGAACAGACAGCTGTGCTGCTGGCGAGTTTGTTGCGCCACTTCTTCTCCCCAGCTAAAGCACTAGGAAGTGGTGAAGGGCGGGCGTTTTGGGGGACCGTCTTATGTAACTTTGACGTTCAAAAAGTGCTGATTCTCAGCCTAGTTTGAAAGTCATTTAGACTTTTGATTTGGATTTATAGGTACTTAGTTTTCAAAATATTCCTGTATTGCCTGTCTGTTAATCATTGGTAAAGGAGTATCTGCATTTATATATTTGAATGTCTCAGAAGGTGGACATAGGTATGCGGTATCGTCTTGAATGTCGCAGTCAGCACTAAAGTTTGGGTTTCGATCATACGAATGTAATCTATAAAAAAAATAGGAATGTTAGTCCGTGGCTTATAGAAAAAGGCTCAAAAACAATCATAACCTCAAATATTTTAAGTATTTTCCTTTCAATCAAATCGACCTTTTTGTCAGCATTTGCTGCGTTCCTTTTACGGAGCTCAACTTTTAGTTGAGGCACAGTCTTAAACGCGTCCATATTATAGTCGAATTACACTTTAAATTACTCTTGTCTCTAGTGCTCGGTGAACGCTCTTCGCCGCTTGCACGCAACGCTGACGCCCCGCTGGACGCTTTTTCACTCGGTTCGTACACTATAAAAATGTACTGTACACTTTGGTATACCGACGTATTGCAGATGATTCTGGCCGCTTCAAAAGTTGCAATCTATCATTACCCTAAACGTACCCAGTCAGGGACAAAATTTTAATAAGTATGAGAAGCTCCATAGGGTTAATGTTTAATTGCGCCATATTATTTTTCTGACTACGTTATTTGCAACATTTTTAATTAAAATGACAGTTCGAAATTGATTGACAGATCGATTTGTTTGGAAATTGCTTAACATTATCCACAATTGCTCCTTGACCGTGCATTGGATTGGATGATAAATTCTTATGACTGCTCAGTTTTTGCTGGTTAAGGAAAAGATGTGACGGACAAACAAACAGTACGTAAACCTTCATCACATGAGACAAACCACCAAACATGCATCTTTAGAAAAGCTTACTCATATACTGCATCTGTTATCTAGTCACGTGCTACCGCAGGGCTGGCGGCCATTTTGAGAAACAATAACTTGTAATGGATGACATACCGCGGGTGACATAACTAGAACCTTTGTTACCAATTAAGATTCGCAAGGTTAGTCATAGGTACTGTTAATACTGACCTATATTTAGAGTCTTATGTTAGGTTTCAAGGCAACTTTCAGGTTTTGCCAATCTTCAGAAGTTCAAACTCAAGTGAGTTTGAACTTCTGAAGATCTGTTCTTCAAAGAAAGTTTTTGGCGAGCTATGCTAGCTATTCAAAGTTCTCTGCAAAATTAGACATCATTACATTCGATTTAATTCCATAAAAAGTTGCAAAATGTTGAGCGAGCAATTAAGCTTTTTTAAACTCCTTCCAAGATCAACCGAAATAAAACTTACTGGATACAACATCTACGAAAAGGGTGACCTAGGAATATTTCAGGATCTCTGTTTTGGAACATGATCTGTGCTGCCTCCGGCCGCCCCTTTATCACAATTCGATGGAGTAAAAGTAATTTTTCCCACCATGTTGATACCACGCACTAAGTTTCAAAGTGTTTCCCTCATCTCTCATATTTATGAGAGCTCTATTCAGCAACACTACGGGATCTTAAATTAAGACGCAAAAAGCAGACAAGTCATGTTTTTAACCACAGAACTGCAGCTGCGTTTAATCCTGTGTGACTCCAATGACAATTATAAAGGATGACAGAACAGAGGTTGCATCATAATGTACAGTAGTCCCCAATCTTTATGGCCGGGTTGAACGAAGGCGCAGCCGAAGCGCAGAATGTAAAAAAAAATTAAGAAAATTAAATCGACTTCAAAAAGAAATTAACTCAAAATTATGAAATAACTTTAATTTGATCTGATCGGTGTCTTGGGATCTGTATTTTTGTTTTTGCCACCGACTTCCGAAATTAAATTTATTTCATAATTTTGAGTTAATTTCTTTTTGAAGTCGATTTTTTTTATTTAATTTTTATTTCGTGGTTTTTAGTTTTTAGTAAAAACTGGAATATGTTTTTGTAACAAGTCCTAGTTATTCAATTTGTTATAAATATTGCACTAGAATTTGACCAAGCTTTTGAAATGTGTTCCCTTTTACACCACACCCGTAGCTCGAATCAATAAGCCAGGCCGTCACACTTACACGTACCTACGTATTAGTCCATTATCTGGAAAAGTACTGAACCGAGTTTGATAAAACTTTCACTGTGCCCTAAGTTGAAATAAATGTAAGCCAACACAAAAAGAATGGTCACGATCCGCTTAATAGTTTCGGAGAAATGCGTGGACAAACATACATACATACAAATTACAAACAAACAAACACACATACATACTTCTATAAAATTTTGTACATTTGTTTTGAAGCCCTGATAGATTATCATATGTGAATATATTGCAGTTCCAATAAACTTACATACATACATGTGTCGAATTGATAACTCCTTTTATAAAGTCGTTAATTAAAAGTTATCAGTTGGGAAAATACCATGCGCAGATGTTGCACGATGGCGTTCGCGCTGACTTCAGCCCGGTCAAAAAGATTGGGGATTACTGTACTACCGTATGGTCCGTATGTATCACATCACCTCTTTTCCTGGCTACGTTGTTGTCGGCTTTCAGTCTAAGCGACCAGCAGCGGCTGGTATAGGCATTAGGTACCTACATTTTTTTGTTTTTCGTGGAGAAATACTCATGCATACTGCACTACCACGGGGAGATAGTGCAGTTATGTGGGACTCCAACCCACTAAAACTCCACGGTGTCCTCCTCTGCCGCTTGTGGTGGGCACACAGACACTCGTTAGCACTCACCGCGAACCCGCCGTGGCTGTCCGTCACCGGACCCTCCTGTGGGGAATACCCCCCATTACCGGCGGACCAGAACACATTGCACGCCGTGACCACCCTAATGCCCAAACCAGCACATGGGCGCTAGATGACCCCATGTCTAGGAACCCTTGGTCCCCTGCGACCGGTCAAGTCAGTGGCCCGGCCGCCTACCTCTTTTCGGCCGCAAAGGATAGGGCCAGGCCAGGCCAGGAGTGGCCAACGAAATACCGACACTCCTCGCCTGCGGCCGCACTGCGTCCGTCATCAGACGGTGGCGACCCCGTCAAGGCCGCGGAAGATAGGGAGAGCGGCGCACCGCAATACCCGCACTCTTCTCCCGCACCGGCCTCCAATCCTCAGCCGCGATGCCTCGCATACGACATCGTGGCCCGCCTCATTTGCGATGTCGCCCAAGCGGCACCGCAACCTACTTATTGGCCTTTACGTCGTCGGCTTCCTGGGAAAAGCCCTGATGAGCGGCCCCTCCTTGGGTTCCTCTTCGCTTCACCGTGGGTGACCAAGCCACGGCTACTGAGCCCCCCCAACTCGACAATGCGGGAACCCACCGGGGGAGAGGCATTAGATACCTAGCGCTTTACATAGGCCGCCTGTGCAAAACCTTTTCATGATAATTATTTTAAAAGGGAGATAGGTACTGACTGAGATACCTATAATCTCCTAGAGTCTGGGCAGCACGATGTTTCTACTAACATTAGGATGCCTGAAAAATTAAATTAAATCCCCTAGCGCTTTTGAAATCTTTAAAGGCTTTTTAATAAAAATAGTTAGCTTTTAGGGTTCCGTATCAAAATGGTAAAAAAGAATCCTTTTATGGTGCGACTCAATCTGTCCGTCTGTCACAGCTGGATATCTCGAGAACTACTAATGCTATCAACTTGAATTTAGGAATAGTTTTAGATGACGTTTGGCCAACTATTTGTAATAAGAAAGAAATAAAAATATGTTTTTTTTTTTGCATCAGGAACTGAAATGGGGGTTAAAAATTCGAAGTGAGGGCATGTGGGGTCTCTTATGAAAGAGCGCTGTTTTATCATTTTTAAACATGTTATTTTTTTAGGCCGCATAGTTTTCGACTTTTTATGATAAATCTAAAAAAAAAACCGTCCCCCCTCCCTTATCTCCGAAGTTTGCAAAGAGAAAAATCTGAAATCATTCTGTGTGATAGAAGTTTATGTAAAGATTGCAGGAAAAATAAAACGATGTCTCTAAAAGGCACAATGGTTTTATTACTTGTATTTTCTCCCCGCCCCTGCAGCTAATGATTAGGGCCTAAATAAGCGTCTCGTAGCATGCTTGTTGCAATTTTGCCGTTGGTCGTAATAGGTAAATGCAAAACAAATCAAAGTTTGAACTAAGTCACATAGGTTGAAAACCATGATTGTAAACTGTGGAATTAGTATGTACTATATTATATAATAATATTATTTTGTAAACTGAGCGGGGTAAAAATTGACAGTTCATTTTTTTTTTCAAATCTAGACCAAAGTAATTCATCATTCGACCGCTCGGCATTCAAAAGATAGGCCGATACGAAGACAATAATTATTATAATGTCCTTCATTATCTGATTACCTACCTATAATATAATAAACCACAATGAATAAGAAATGATTCCTAGAATCATCTTAGTGTTATCTATAGTGTTAAACGCTACGACTTGTTATTGCAAATTGCAATTATTACCTACTGTATTTGTAAGATGCAGTCATTCATAATTTTATAACTAAATATGTACAGACGCCAGCACATCAAGCTACTACAATCTGTCAGATTTCTTTAATAGATTTTCGACTTTATTGCTAAAGCATTAGGTTCAAGGTTGATTGGGAAAATCTGACAGTTTCGGGTAGCTAGATATACTTGGCGTCTGTCTGTACATAAACTTTCCCGAAGTCTAATAGATAATAATAATACGTAAAAATCTTCAGTTAGGTATATCAAAGTTTAGGTTCATCAAAGCTTTTACTATTAACACTTTCTAATTTCCCATTCCCATACTATCACAGAAATTAATAATAGGTAATTAGGTCAGGGCTCGGAAACGTTATTTAAAATAACGTTTTTAAAACGTTTCTAACAGTTCTTTGTACAACATTTTGTTCGGAACGAAAACGATATGAGAACGTTTTCATAAACCGGTTTATTTCGCAGGACGCAGCCGCGCGATAAAATGCCGCCGCAATAATTTTACGTCCATGCGAACGTGGGCTAAAAACTAAAGCAGCAAAGTTTTATATAAGGGTATATATACAGGGTTATTGGTAAAACACCAACAACCTCTTAAGGGGTCAGTCATCATTATGAACAACTTTTACTATGGGACCAAAACTGATATCGCGAAAAAAATCAGCTGTTCAGTACATTTTGACGAATTATGCAAACATAAATGTACTGAACAGCTGATTTTTTTTCGCCATTTCAGGTTTGGTCCCATAGTAAAAGTTGTTCATAATGATGAGTATAATGACCCCTTAAGAAGTTGTTGGTGTTTTACCAATAACCCTGTATATGCAAGGAGGGGTGGAGATCCCCTCCCTGCATGGAGGAAGTTTAGGAAATGCATAGTCTTTTTTTATGAATTTTTAAAAATCTTAGTTTATGTTTTGTTAAGTTTTTGGTAAAAATTTAGTATCGTTTGGAAGGAGGGGGTAGGGGGGTGCAACCTCTCACCTGGCACCACTCCCATGAAAGATAACGCACCCCTTCTTGAGAAAAACAAATGATTGTAACCTAACCTCAAAAACTTTAATGTTGCTTCTGCAACGTCTCCGGCGCTGCGGGAAGTGCAGCCCCTTCGCTCTTGTGTAACAAAGGATAGACACCCATGCTCACCTCCGCAGCTTTGGCTTGCTTCAGCTGCTATGGCCCGCACCGGTGCCTATACTTTGTTACAGCGGGCGGGGGCTGCTCTCCCTTTGCGCCTCCGGATTTTTATATACACTCTAGGGGTAGCAGCCAAAAGACTACTTAGAGTCGGGTGCCCTGAGTCTGACTCGGTTTTTGAACAGATTCGACGTATTTTAAAGATGGATAAAGAATGGCTGCAAATTATAGATATTGTGTTTCGTTTCACCTCTAGCAGATAACATCAGGATAAAAATAATAATTTTACATTGTCACAAAAGCAAAATTTTCGTAGTTATTCACCCAAAAAAAAAAAAAAAATTGAAATCACTGTGAAATTGTTAAACCCAAATAAGATAACGCAAAATAATGCTAATTTAAATGTGCGTCATATTGCAAAATCAAAACGCATTATTAAAACTCCATAAAATAGCAGCACCTTCTGTCAAATTTACGTCAAAAACAACAAAATAGTGCAAAAGTTGAGGTTATTTTATAAAAGTTTGATATTTTATATTTCCGAAAGTATTTATTTCCTAGACTTGAAATTGATTGATTGACGTGGTTGATTGGCCAGGGTCCATGGCACTCTATGGAGCGCCATGACGCGCTAAAGAGCCTTCTTCGCCACTCTACACACCTCGTACAGTTCCGCCTCTCTTACCATAGCTTTTGGTGTTCGTCTGCGCCTTCATCGCTGCCTGGTGTACGGGCGTCGCGCCGCCACGCATGCGATGCGCAAATACGCAATGTCTTGCGATTACCAATACACCTGGCGCCTGGCAGATGGAGACTGAACTGAACATCGCAGCATCACAGATTTGTGTCATGGCCTCCCGGAACCATTCTGCCTCCTCGTCAATATCGACAGACCTGACTGGTGAGTCCAACCAGGCCTTCACGATTGAGGCAACCAGAAGGGTTTCCCGGTTCAGTTGTTTGAGCGCCCATCGCGAGCCATCCTCAACCCCGGTTGGGGCCGCTTGTGCCGGGCCATTCGGTCTGGGCGGAGACGTCGAACTGTATCTGTGATCCGATAACGTCTCCACGTCCTCCAATACACGCCAGTCCTGAACACGGCGTGCGACAGCGGGAATAGCAAACGATAAGTCCACTATAGACTCACCCCACTGCCGCACACTTGTCTGAACAGATCCCCGGTTTAGGAGCAGTAAGACTGACTCCACCGCTCACTCCTCCAGTAACACACCCCGTGCATCTGTTGCTGGGGAACCCCAAATCGTGGATTTGGCGTTGAAGTCACCCATGACAAGGACAGGGTGAGGACGGCTTCGACTGATGACTGTGCCCAATTCCGTGATGAAACTCTCAAAGTCGGCGAGAGGTCGGTTGGGTGAGAAATAAATCCTCACGACCATGATATCTTCGACTAAGACCGCTACAAAGACCCGCCCCCGGGTGACGGTGTCCAGGGGCGGAGTGCCAGCGGTCGGTCTCGAGATAAGCGCCACCAAGCCATCAATGTCACCCACTCAGTCATCCCTGGGAGGAACAAAGTATGGTTCGGCAACGATAGCGACGTTGATCAACCACTCCGCAATGCTCTGGAGCAAAAGGTCCTGAGCCCTGGCGCAATAGTTGATATTCGCTTGGAAAAGACGAAGGTGTGGGGCAATTCCTGGGTGTCCATAACAATCGCCTCCCCCTCAACCCTTTCTTCGGGTTTATTGCCAGCGGTCAGTGGGCGCGAGGGCCCAATTTTCCTATTTGAGTCAGCTTTTTTATCCCTCGGTACATGCCTTGCTGCCCGTCTGGTGGTCAACCGATCTGTTCAATGCCGCACACACTACACAGTGTGGCGCGGCATCGCAAGAGCTGGCCTTGTGACCGAACTGCCCACAGCGGAAACAAAGACCGCAGCAATCGACCTCTGAGGTGAATCGAACTCCAACGTGTCCCTCTCTCATGCACCTATAGCATTGAGGGGCTTATTTGCCAGAAGCCTGACCCAAATTCCCTGCCAAATTCCAGCTCACCACCAGTCTGAGACCATCTTTTAATTTTCGAGCTGCCGTGACGGGACAGCTGACCAGTACTGTCCGCAGATCGGAGAAGCCCGGACGAATTGTTTTTCACCTTAACTTGGTCTAGCGGGCATTCTCCGGCCTTTGCAACAGTAGCTGCGACCTCTTCCGAAGTTGCAGAGTCCCCCAGGTGCATTATACGCAGATCTGCGCACTTGACCTGCCTGGACACTCTAACGTCCACTACGTCGAGCGACGCTGAGGGCCGCTGTTGACACCAGGGATCTCCAGTTCGATAGTTGCCTACCCTACCACACACTATTTACCTACGCGTACTCACAGAGTCACAGATAATAGGTACTTAGTATTTGTGAAACGACGATGCTAAGCCGCGTGGCCTTGAAATACCATTGAATGAAATACTCGTAGAACTTTCGTATCGGAAAAACCCAAGAAATGCAATAAAAACGGTTAAAAACGTTTTATTAATCGAAAACGATTAAAATTTTGTTCTTCTTCAAAAACGTTATTTATAACGTTCCGTTCGAACGTAACCGAAACAAATCGTTTCTTAGGTATTTAAGACGAAACCGTTTCGAAAAATATACCGGTATCCGAGCCCTGAATTAGGTACCTACCTACGTAAACGATAGATAAAAACCATAAGCTACCATTAACGTATATTTCTTCCTACATTAATAAACTATTAATTGTCTTTCATATACTTAACGAAGCGTTGAAAACGAAACCCGTTATCCCTTTTAATTGTAGGTAATGTTATCTGTAGGTACTGACCTTAAGGTAATTAACTGGCGACATTGAACTAGAAAAAGTTTTGGATGTGGCAACATTTTAAATTCATTAGCTACCTTGCCTAATAATATTGTGTTGTTGAAATGTTGAGGAAATAACATTACATCACGTACCATAACTAAAAAGTCAAAAATAACTTTTAATTTCGGAAGTCGGTGGCAAAATACTAAAATACAGATCCAAAGACACCGACTTCAGAAATTAATGTTATATTTCACTCTGTAGTATTTTGTTTTTTGAAGTCAGTTGTCACAGAATTCTGCCTTTTGCTAGTGCCGGCCAGTCCTTCCGGTAGAAGTCAAGCTCTATTAGAATGTTAAAATGTGAGAAGCTATAGTGACCTTTGTCCTCCCACATCTGTATAGACAGAGCGTCTAGGGCTTCACATTCATATTACAATGTGCTAGAAATATCCTTTTGTCGCCATTCCGTGTCCTTATCTCGCATATGATGCACAACGATGCCTGTGACGCAACCGAGCTCAAATTAACATTGACACTACGACCTCTGATGTGTAGGTTATACGTATCTATGTACAGTCAGCCTCAAAAATATGTACACCTATCTACCACTTGTCTACAGTAAATTGTGTTGTTTATTTGTTTGTTGTGGCCCCCTGCCCGCGACTAAAATTTTCTTAAGTTTTTTGCAATTCACAAGTCAATATTAAGTTGTATGTTGATCAAAATATGATTCGCAACCGTAACAAGTATGTATTTACAGAATTATAATCATACCAGTCATCAATACAACCTGCGACCTGCGAGGTGCCATTCCCAAAAAATGTTCGTATTCGTTTCGTATGTTACAACGACTTTCAACAAGTCAGGGACCGGACAACCCCGCTTAAGAGTTAAGCCTTTGGACTGGGTAACCCGTACATAGGGTAACTCATATCGCAGTGTTACCTTTTGTTCGAGTTACATCCTCGAAACCCAGCGAAATGGTTAACACCTTTATTAAGGTAACCACGTGAAGGGGTTAACCCCCCTTCAATGACTTGAAGAGGTACCCTTCTCGAAAAGCTTTTTTTTTGTGTTACGCTGGATTACCTAATAAAGTTGAGCTAGTAGTTGCTAGTAGTAGCTTCCGAATCAAATGACGAATGATGAAAATAAGCAAGTATAGACACGAAAAAATAAATATTATTACAATGTTTAGCATGTGTGACGAGCAACATTGAACTATAAGATCATATAGACAATATTTATTTTTCCATGTTTACAAGTCGCTCGGCATGTCGGTACACGCAATATTGGCGGACCGTCGGGCGCGGTACGATGTCACGTGCGGTCGTGGTTATGCAATTTTCAAACTAATATCGATTGTAAACAGTGCATATTACAATGTCTTGAGTTGGAATGGCTTACCCTGTTACAGTGTTACAGGGTGTTGAAAGGGTAACCCGTTCGTAACGGGTTAACTACACCCGTTCGAAGGTGTAACATGTATCATAGGGTTTTTTTTTTTGAAGCGCTTATAAAAACCCTTAGTTTCAACGAGTATCCGGCCGGTCCCTGAACAAGATTGACATAAGATTTTCGGTAGTTTAAATCGATCCAATACATTTTTACTTTTCCATCATCATTATAGTAGCCGGCACGTGTCGTGAGCACAAATTCAACTTTTAAACCTTAGAAATATTTTTTCCTATTACGGCGATTCGTACACGGGCAGCCGCAGTGAGGTTAATATAAGATCAAGCTTATTTATTTACAGGTAGAAAACATAATACAATAGCCCGTTGACGATGGCAACAACATTTCATTTGGAATTTGTGCTCACGACTCGTGCCGGCGACTATATCACATGACGTCACTTTGATATAGATGCTGACGCCTTTTCATGACGTCATTTTTTTTATAGATCCTCATAACTTTTTAGCGTTTGGTCTAGCAACCCCACTCGTTGGGCTACTATTCGTTTTGGATTGGACATACCAGGGCACAGACATAATGAAAAGAAAACTAACAACATGTCAAAACTTTAATTGACACAATCACAAAATTAACTTTAAATAATTTTGATGTGTAACCATATTTCATACAAATCTTACGAAAATCTTAAGGCCCAAACAACAGTATATTGTGTACATAGAACATATTAATACCTAATAATAATAACCTTTCATACCCTATAATAAACAATTTCTTCCTTATTGTCGTAACCAACAGTAGTTATAGCCACATAACTATCATCTGAGGCAACTATACTCGCTAAATGTTTGTGCACCTTATTGATAATTTTCAACAAAAATTTTGGACGCACTCCAAAAAAGTTGGCAATTTTATCATAACTGAAACCAGTGTGCTTCTTCATTAAATACATCGCTAAAGCTTTTTTAACGCACCATACCTGTCTTTTAATTGGTACAATATCTTTCAGCATTTCTTCATATTTCTCATAATTAACACCCAAGAAATAATTACACAGCTGTCTATCCTGTTTTAGTTTATACTCAAATTTTTTGCAATAAGTGTTACATCTAGTATCTTTGAGTATGGAACATAAGTTTTCCAAATGGGCTACGGTGAAATCGGTTATCTTACTGCTGTTGACAAGTTCACGCCATTTTTTGTGAGTGTTAATTTGATGTTTCTTGCAAATACGAGAGTGGGTGGGTATGTAGTAGGAATAATCAATTAGTAAACGTTCTATGATAGCTCTATTGGTTCTCAACCTATCTGTCTGTCCACAGTTTTTAAAGATACAACGGGAAGAGGTATCAGCGGCTCTTCTGTAAGTTTCCATAGAGATTGAGAATGGTTGAGGGTTTCTATCTGGTACAATTTCATCTTCTTCTTCCGATCGTGATTCTGGTGACATGGGAATGTCTAGTTCACCGTCTCCTATTAATAGAAATGATTCTATCGGTTCTATTTTTACTCTGACGTCAGCGTTTTTGGACTGTACTTCATTTTTCTGTTTTACAAGCCGGCTTGCTTTTGCCCAGCACCTTATACAAACACGCTCTAATCGCTTTACCTGAAAACAAAGTGTATCATAATTATTTTAATTTTAGTTTTAAAACAATTTCAAACAATACAGAGCATATTACATCACCTCCAAGTATGTTCTCGTAAAATACGTGAGTGAATAAATATGTATGTTAGTGAGTGAAGCCTGAGTGGCGATTCAGGCATTGTAAAAAGTCCCAATAATAAGTGCAAGTTTTAAGTTTTATGACTGTTTTCACTAACTCTTGGCTAGATGTTGCTCAGCATTAGTGAAAATGGGCATTAGTTTTATACAGAATGTATCAGAAAGGTGTAGTCAAATTTAACTGAACACCTTTCTCTACAGGACTAACATCATAATAAAAAATAAAAAATGATCAGCCGTCCCATACATATGGGTAGAGTAGGTATTGAAGTGTTGTATGGGACAGCTGATAATTTTGTCTCAATTTTGATATTGGTATCATGGAGAAAGCTGTTCAGTTTGATGGTCTTTACCACACCCTTTTTCAAGTTTTAATAGATAACAAGAAGTTGATAAAAATATTTCATACCTACTTATTTGGTAGGTATTTATAATTATAGTACTTGATAAAAAATAACAGTATAATTATATATTTTACCTGATGAGAAGGGGTCCACTCAGCAATGACAAGCTTTTCTTCAGGACGACCGTCCAATGTTGGCGAAACCCGTGCCCGGTTCAATGATCTACCACATGGCAGGCATGCGCTTTTGTGGCCAAATCTTCTAGATTTATTCTCACTTTCATGAGCCAAGTATAATAAGGAATAACATTCAGTGCAAAGCGCATCATTATCTTCAGCCTGCGAAAAAAAAAACTAAAGAAATTGAATTCGGAATTTCACAATAGCAGCCAGGAGCCTGATTATTTGTGCCCTCGGTCAGTGGGTCGTCTTAGGGGCTCTTATTACATGGAACTTGGTTATATTGTGCCAAAGATTTAGATCCTTGGGGGTGTACTATTTCTAGAATATAGGCCTTAATTACAGCACAATATTAATACGAACATCATAAGAAAGAAAACAGGCAATTTACTGGTGTAGAAAGATCAGTTTTGTAATGGTACAGGGAAATGTAATCAACATCATTAAGCAAAACGGCGGTAACTTCTATTTATTTCAACCCTACCTTGTCGTAACATAATTTTGGAATAATATAAGATTTAAGTTAATCACTAAGATTCCAATCACCTCTTTGCATGTCCAATCACTCAATAATTGACGTAATTCTTCACTTTCTTCAGCCATCCATCGTCTTTTTAATCGTTTTAAGCATATGCCGCAATTCACGCATTGCATAGAAGTTTCCGAGTTCATTTTCATGAACGAATACCTATTACTACTTCATATATTCATATATATTACATTACAGCTGTAATAATGAAAGTTTTCACCAGAAAAGAAAACGTAAACAAAAACAACGCAATAGCAAGTAGCAACACACGACACACATATTAAAAATCTGTCAAAGTCACTGGCTGGACTCCAGTGACTGGAATGGTAAACCATAGACCTACAAAAAAAAATACTGACTGTGTTGCCAAAATGTGAATGGTTTTGAATTATTCGGATCAAGTTAACTCTTTCAGGGGCACTTTCATATAAGTTACAATATACGTGTTTTTATGTTTTTTATAGTTATATTTAGGCTAAAGAAGACTGAAAACGTGGTTGAAAAAAATATCAGAGTGAAGGCTTTTGAGGAATCACATGGTTAGCTACGGTAACCACCGCCGCTGTAGAACAAAACAACACTATGAAAATTAGTAATTTTTGTTATTATGAATACAGGCTAAAAAAACATGAAAACACAGGACTTCTTGTGAAAATCTTCGAAGCAGGACTTTCCTTTACGCAAACATAGTGGAACATTGCAGGTTTTGCATTTCCAAACGGTACGTACGGGAGTATTACTGGTACTGCACTTGGCGCATCTCCTTGATGTGCTTCGCTCCGGCTGATGGCGATTGCTTTCAAGGCGGATTTCGTCGGCCACCGTTGGTTTATGCCGTTTTATTACGGCTGGACCTGGGCAATTCTTTGTATACTAGAAAAGAATTGACAACAGAACAGTCCAGAAAATGGAAAAAAATCCGGTGCCACCATTTGTGTGACTTTCGGTCAATATCATAGCAGCTTTTGAGTTGGTCGAACTTATCAACAAAATTCATGTGCGAGTTGTAGTCTATTACAGCTTCTGGACAAGATATTTCCACAGTCTCCCCATTACGTTCTCTGCGTGTCACCTTCCCGACGTTTTTAGGATCATGATAGTTGGACAGTACGAAAACTGATCTTTTGTCTCTCCACTTCAAGATACTAACATTAGTGTCACTGATCCGATAGTCGTGCGTGCTGCCCTCTCTGTAAGTCCTTGTGTTCTTTTAGTTTGGGTAAAAGAATTTCTTGCAAATCGTCTGACCAAAACATGCGAAATAGTGCGAGAGGCGAAATACTTTCCAACTCCAGTATTTGTGCTGGTACACCCACATCCTCAGTAAACTCACCTGGTGGGGAAAGCGAGTAGTTCTTCTTCCACTTTGGCGCTCTTGTTTGAAGACTACTGGAGGTACTCTCTTCCGCTACAGGAGTGGCAACCTCCTCCGGAGGCAGCGTAGAGCGCAAACTCGACAAGGGTTCACTATCTTCTTCATCAAAACTGTAACTTTGCAGACGTTCCCCTACGACATCACACAATAGCATGGTAGGTGGTTGTGCATCATGAGTTTCCTGGTCCGATTCCGCACTACAGCAACTGTCGTCATCGGAGGGTATCTCCTCCAGACAGTTTTAAATATCCCCGTCAGCTAACACACGAAACATTCTGTAAGATATACAAAAAACCACCGTCACATCTATAAGAACAAATAAAACATTCTATCTGCGCGCTGGTTAGCTACTCTAACCACCTAATTATGAGTGTCATATTACATTAGAAACGCAAAATTACATACATTGTTTATCAAATACCTACTAAAGATATCTAAATACGTCTGATAAAACAATCATAGTCATAAAAATAATAGACTCACCTTATTTTAATTTTTTTTTCCGAACACGTTACAAAAACACTGTCAACGAATTTTTTTCATACGAACAATACAAATACAAACGAATATCGGCGCCACTAACTGCCTAAACTAAATCAAACGTAAGGTGTATTTCTATGATAGTTCAAGAAATAATCGCTAGATGTCATGAACTTACAGAAATAAAATCCGAAATATGTGGTTAGCGTAGCTAACCATTGACCCTGAAAGAGTTAAAACACTATTTTTCCATTATTTTTTTGCTATTATATTGTCGAATAAATAAATATTAAAATACTACAAATCAAAGCTACGAGCAGCTCCTATCGTAAGGGCATCCACTATCTTGAAAATAGCATGTCGTGTTAAAATATTTGCCAGTCAGCCATGTGTTACCGGGGCTTGGGGCTGACCGCCTTCTCTACGATAAAAATGTAGCTTGAAAAACTAATCCATCTTTATAATTTTGTATGGCGTTTGACCACACACAAAGTCAACTTCTATTTTAAGTTCACAAACTATGACTAATACGTGGCTTTCTACATACCAAATTCGGTACCGGTAAGGTGTGACACATACTTAATAAGTACCTATACCTAAACTGTTTAGCAACACTAATAAATTAACTGTATTCAAAAACATACTAGGGCCACATACATACCATAATCTGACACGCTTATTAAAAATATTCGTCTGTTTGTCTGCCTGTTTTTTTTTCGCCAGTAAGTAAACTAGCCACCCGATTCAATTGAGCATTGAAAAACAAAGTTAAAGAGATTTATTTAAAGATTACAGATGAATTAAGTTAATCTGTAGTAGAAAAGAAATGTTTCTTTAAAAAAGCACAACCACGTCACATATTATATTTATGCTAGAAACAATTTTAATAATTGAAGGACGAACGCACATAACAATTTATGCGTGGTCTCTACATAGCGTTCACCAAAATATTAAATTGCTGCCCCAACCACCCTGTAAATATCATCCCCCTAGATTTGCCGTTTGTGGTTATATATATATATATATATGTGGTTTATTCGTTCTGCGTTTGAGCAACATAGAAATCGAGAAACTCCAGAGTAAAAAAATAGTCGAACTAAACGACTACGTGACTAACTTAGCATATAAAATGTATTTTTATGAGGTACTTTATTACACTACGCACATACATACGCACAGTTATTTTACATATCGACTAAGTAGATAGGTAAGTACCTAAATGATTATATATAGTAGTCACGATATACTATTTTTTCAGCGGAAGTCCTCATTGGTACTTGTTAAAATTAATATGTTTAGTTAGGTATCTATTACAACCATAATATCGCATTTCTTAGTCCGGTTGAAATTATGTTGATAATTTCCTTATCCCTGTGGATAACCGCAAAATGGCCGCAAATGACGTTTTAAATTGCTGGAGAACTTGATCAAACCAAGCATCCACAGCAACACTGTAATCAGTTAGAACATTTTTAAGATTACATTACGATGGTCTCAGTCGTGATTCCGGTTCGAAAACGTCCAAAACTCCAAAGCTAAAGACAGTTTTTTTTTGTTCCATAGACTGAAATACCGAATTACAGATTAAAATTCAAAATATGATACCTATCTAAAATGGTTTCAAAAGGTTTCTGATGTGGAGGTCATCGTTTCAGTCGAAAGACATCACAACACAGCTGGTCATTGGCCATCATACTGGGCTTAGCATGAGACTTAGCATGACATCATTATGTGGGCTTAGCATTACCACTTGTCTATCTCTACGAAGAGTAGACAACAGGGCGCTCAATCTTAGTACAAAAATACTGGGAAGAGACACCTTTCTCTATTTATGATTATGAATGTGTATTTTATTAACCTGCAGAGCATGTAGTTTTGATGTTGAGATAAATAAAGATTTATGTTTATTAGTATCCCAAAGCATCTCCAATTCGCCACTACAACCGGTTCTGCGCTGCTCGAATTCATCTGATTGCGGCTGGACGTGAGCAGCTGAAATATAGTTCCAGCCTGCCCGAGTTGCACCTTAAGTCCACAACTTCTGCCTGCCTTCCATTTAGCTGAAGTCTATCCGTGGCATGCACTCAGTCAAAGATTTGTCTGACTCCATCGATTCTTTCGGCAAATATGGCCTTTGGCGGTATTTCTTTAGCGCCTGATAAAGTCTAATAGCTACCATTTGCATTCTCACTGTCAACACAACATAAATAAAAAGTGTCTGTGATTTATTCATTGCATTTTAATACGAAAGCCGACTTAGGTGCCCTAAATAGCATCTAGACTTTGTAAGAAAGTCGGCTCGCGGCATGGTTGATGTCATATAGGATGTTGATTGATGGAATCGAAAATGTCGTAGGTTGACCACGCGTTTGATTTTATGCAAAAAATGGCTTTTCGTCACATCAAAAAGTTGTTGCCTGATTGGACGCTGCTTTCCCACTCCGTAACACAACGCCGACCTAACACAGGACAGAAAAAGCAGCGTCCATTCACACAACAACTTTTAGTCGGTGTCTTAGTTTTGTTTCAAGAATCACGTAAATCGGCCCAGTAATCACGGAGTAATCGGTGAACACACAAGATTAAAAAAAAAACTCGCCTAATGCCTAACCACCTCCTTTTTTAACTGATTATCAGTTAAAAACCTATTGCGATCAGCAATACCTTTGACGGTGATGACAGCATGCTTAATAATAATTATAATATTTCTCATAACAAGCAACCTCTTTGTCGTTATTAGGTACTATTATTTATTCTGTTTCTTTGTATAGACCGATTGCAATCGTTACGGGTTCGGTATTCAGGGAGGTACATGTCTATTATTACGATCCAAAGAGTGCGTGAAACAAATAACAGAAGAATCTTAACTTAAATAACTATGGTAAATGTCCAAAATCATAGCCACCTCCTCAAATTCCATATTCAAATTCAAAGTGCGCGGTATCGTCCAAAATATCTAACCGATTTTTGGCTACACGAAGTCATGAGTCATTCCATTAGATATTTGACTCACACGTCCCTTTTTGGTACGCAGCCTGTCCCGCATGGAGGCGTGAACAAATTACTAATTATTGTTAAATTGTATGGGATCGATCATTGACAGAGGCCCTTAGGGATTATATTAGCGAGAATTCCGTTAAAGTTGAGGTTAGGCAACTGCCCGAGTAGTGTAACAACTTAATCGGTTCATTAGATTCGGAGCAAATTGGCTGTGACAGACTGATAGACACACGAGTGATCCTATAAGGGTTCCGTTTTTTTTTTCATGAGGTACGGAACCCTAAAAATGCATATAAAGTTGACAATAGCAAAATAATTTCAGATGTCGTCTCATATCGGCCGTAAATCTAGTCAGAAATTAAATACAATGCAGGCAAGGAAAGCTTGCATCGGAATGCAATAAGCCTAAAAAGTCCAGTGCCGAGCAAACCTATCACTAGGTTATGTTAGGTTACATCTGTGACCAAACGTTTTCATGAAAATAATCGGTGCAGACTCGAACTGCGCCTACTTAATTTTTGCTCTTGAAAACAACTTTCGTTCCAAATTTTCGTCTCGTCGTTTCGTTCTAAATGCAATCAGCAACATTTAATTCTAGGGTACCTCCATTCTACCTAGGTACTAAGACTAGGTACTTACAGTATGTTCTAAATCACAGAGTTATGTTATGTTGTGTTCTAAATAAAAAAGATCGGCAAACTTATTTAGGCATCTGCATCTGGTTAGACTAACTTATAATTATATTAAGTACATAAATTAGTCAAAGGGTTAGACTGGAAGCCAGTGGAAGCTGACCATGGTGTCGGCAGTCGGCATAAAAAACTATGTTACCATGCTACCTCACAGAGTACCTACTGTGAAGGTTGGAACTCCACAGGGGAATAGCTAAACTAATAAATGTAGCAGCTAACACAATAAGAATTATATTTGGAATTAAATAAAATATTGGGTTGGTAAGAAAGTCTTGCGACACTTTAGTGCTCAACTAAATATTATTTATTGGAAAGCAGTTCGAGATCATTCAACCTTGGGAAAGGTTAGAATATTCGCGAAGCTACCATGTCAAAGGGTATATAAAGCGCCCGTTCGTTTCGATCAGGCAGTGAGGCCTTTCTGGCCCCGCCAACGCCCGGTAAAGCAGTCAAGGCTCCCGGAGCCAACTGCAATAGGTCTAACCAAAAAAAAAAAAAAATCTATCAGGCAGTGTCATCTTTTCTAAAAGATGGATCAGAGTTCACTTCGAGCGATTGCCTTCTACGAATTTCTACAGGGACGTTAAATGATAAATGATTTTATTTCTGTAAGTAGGTTTGGACAAACTCGTTTACAAGTCAATCATGTTTTTTTTTAAACTAGATGACGTTCGGCGTTTCCTATCTGACTACTCTGAGAAGACAGGCCGAAACCAACTCAGAGGTCTCAGTCTCTTATAAAGTCCAGACATAATCTTGATCAGTTCATGTGAAGACCATGTAGATTGGTGTCTGAAATGGTCTTTTGAGGAAAGAACAACACAGATTGAGAGGACCGGTCCAGTCAGTGCACGCATTTGTCAGTAATCGCGCAGCTCAACGGAGCTCAACGATTCGACGAACAATACCAAAGAAAGGAGATGTGGGTAGGCTGCATAAATTACTCAAACAGCCAGACCATGATTAAAAATAACTAAGTCATAAGTGATTTATTTCTTAACAATATACATTGTGTAGAAAGTAATAACAGAAAACAGAAACAAAACCAGTACATAACAATCGGCTAATGACAATGAACTGAGAGAAAAAATACAACAAACAAAAAGCAATAACCCACATAGTCTTCATATTCACAATAATTAAAATAATATACTAGGTACTTAATACTTTACAAAGTAAATATTCATGTCACCATTCAGTATGCAAAAATAAAAAAGAGAAAAAAGAAAATTTGGAGCAGCTTAACCCCAAGCCTTTTTGTCCTCAATATAATCTTTAACGCCATACAAAGCTTTCTGGCACAACTTGCGTTTTAATGAATGATTTGAATTTATTAAGGCTTAGGTCTTGAACGTGGCTTGGAAGTTTATTATAAAAGCGTTTGCCACACCTGAATGAGCAACCTATTTTCTTGAGCCTTGTTGGAGGTAAAATTTTTTGTTTGTTCCTAGTATTTATGTGGTGTATATCACTGTATTTTTTAAACAGTTTAATATTTTTATGTGCATATAAAAGATTTTCAAAAATGTACTGAGAAGGCACATCCATTATATTAATCTCCTTAAATTTCTCTCTGAGAGATTGTCTTGGATTTAATTTATAAATAGATCGAACAGCTCTTTTCTGCAAAGCAAAGATAGTCTGAATGTCGGCTGCATTTCCCCACAGCAGAATATCGTACGAAATTACCTACACTATAAAAAAATTGCTAAAGTACACTAAACGGGCTGTCTCTATGTTAGTTAAGGTAAGCGTTATGTGCAGTGTGTTTAACAGTAATGTAGTTCATCATTCGACAATAGCACGTTGGTTTGAACGTTTTCGTTCTGGTGATCATCGTCACGATAGTTAGCAGATGAACTCGGCTGTAGTCATCCCACCATCCTTGAACACTTTAAGAAATATGGATACAGAAAAGTCTTATCATCTTGGATACCTCACGAACTCGAGCAAGTCCAACAAGGCGACGCGAGTTTCTATTTGCCTTTCATTGTTGCTTCATCCACACAGAAAGGATTTTCTCAGCTCAGCAAAATAGTCACTGGAGATGAATGCTGGGTATTATATGTTAACCATACACGGAAGCGCCAGTGGCTACCTCAAGACGAGAAACCAAAACCAACTCCCCAAACCAACCCATACTGAGAAAAAACTTTTATTCTGTTGTTGGTGGGATTCTGAGGGCATGCTGTTTTACGATCTTCTTCCGCCTAACACCACAATAAACACAGAGACCTACTCGTCACAACTACGCAATCTGTCTGCAATTATTAGACAAAAACGGCGAAAACGTTTACATGTTCGTCTTCTTCATGATAACGCTCGGCCACACATAGCTAAATTAGTTAAACTATTTCAGAGCTAGGTGGGAAGTCCTACCGCATCCACCATACTGTTTACCATTTGTTTCGGGCTTTGAAAAATTATTTAAGCAATAAACAGTTTGGTGATCAAACAGACCTTCAAAATTGGGCGCGTTGGGCAAGAGTTGTAGATGAACAAGGAGAGCATATCAGTAATTAATACGATCTTAACAAAATATTATGTTTATTTAAAGAAGGGGTTGTTTGTGTCGCAAGACTTTCCTACCAACACATTACAATCTTCGAACAAACGCGCACTTCTTAAAACGAACCTATCTTATCGTCTCCTAGTTCATACTGACTTAAGTTCTAAAACAAAAACTAGGACTACCTTTTTTATTCAAATGGTAGTTCCATATTTGCTTGAGCGATAGAATGACAGCCAATAATATACGAGGTTGGCCATTGCATGAAATCTTTACAGTACATACTTGAGAGTAACATTGATTGTGCTACCTACACTACACTGATATGAGTGCCTTCATGAGCGGATCGCATCACGCCAAGGCCCAAGCATCATGAACGCGCTCGTGTAGCGTTTAATTTATTCCATTTTTATTGTAGGTAAGAGATTCAACCGAATACCCATTTTCCTCATTTACATATAATTTTGTTTAAGGAAGAAAATCAAAACACGTCATTTTATTGCAGTTTCGCACTTTATTTCCCTAATAATTAAAGCTCAAGGAAAAGTCAATTTAAACTAAACACGTTTCGAAATCACGATTAGCGAAATAACAAAAAGCATATCAGAGATGTCAATTTTGACAATAACTTGTTTTCGATTTTTCAACTTTGGACTTTGCCCGATTGTTTTTGTTGTTTTCATTTTGCATGCAGCTATTTTGCAAATTCAGACGTGGTTATAACTAAAATATACAGTTTAATAAAATAACAATGTCTTCGTTAATCAAAACAATTGCTTTTAGCCAACCTAGGAAAGTTATTTCAAGTAAGTAATCAATGTTTAAGTTCCATTGTAATTACTTTATTTTTTTGACATTATCTGTAGTTACTTGATTTATGTCCAACTGGAGGAGTGGAGGATAATAAAGGTTCTATATATTGACATCGTATAATGTGATAATGTTCGACAGTTACCTATACTTAGAATTAAATTTCATATTTTATTCGTTTTTATAGGAAAACCTGTTTTATAGTAAACTGCCTAATGCAACTTAGGGAGAGAAAACATGGACTTTGTACTGCGATATAGTTGGAGATAATAAAATAAATTAAATAAATAAAAATATTTATTTGACACTAAGAAATACATATTACAAGCCAGTCATCATAAAAAGCACACAAATGTATTCCCACAAATCTGATCCTAACCCCCAAACTAGGCCTGGACCTGTATTTTGGGGGTCAGCGTTCAGCCATGGGTTCTACAATATTTCCAATTTAACAGCATTTTAAAGTGTCACTAGAAAGTTAAGGTTATTGCCATTTGGCAACACATATAGGTCAAAATAGTCAGTAATGAATACATTAGATAAAACATAAAATATGTGGGAATAAAAATTATAAAAAGAAAGTAAAAAGAAAAAAATGCAACAGTATTTGTGTTTATGTCTGTGTGAGCAATTATGAGACGTGATGAGTGTATGTGTGTAAGTGTGCATGCGGTGGAAGTGTGTTATGTGTGTGCATATGGGAGTGAGTGAGTGTGTGGTTTGGTTTGCACCTTTGGATGAGTGTAAGGACGGGAAGAAGTAAGAATGTGTCAGTGTGTATGGATTTTAGACCATATTATGTAATGAATGTGAATAAACTTTCAGTCTCCTGATAGTCCATCTTTTGAAGCCAGTCTGCTACTTTCTCTTTCACTTCCCGCCGGCACATTCCAGCTATGTTTAGCTTTTTGTTTGCCAGATTGTACAGTTTGCTGCTTAAGTTATTAAATTGCTGTTTGGCAAATGAGGTCCGGCAGGGTATAGTAGGGCATATGGAGGATATGCTATGCTTATTTGGGTCGGGTAAGGGAACGTTGCCTTGTTTTCGTTGGATGGATTTGAGCACATAAGAGCTGGCGGACAGTGAGGCCTTTAAGTTCAGTGAATAATTGTGAGGTAGAAAACCTGTATGGTTTCTTGGTCATAACCTTGAGCACTGCTCTCTGTGCCCGCTCCAAACCCAGCAGATAGGTCTTTGTTGCACCTCCCCACACGGTTATGCAGTATTGGATAATGGACTGACATAGGGCTAGGTAGACTAGTTTTAGGGTTTCCTGTGTTGCGGAATGCCTCAGGGTCTTGAAAACATTTATAAGTCGCCTAGTTCTGTTAATGATTGATCTAATTTGCCGGTCCCACCTCAGTCCATCATCCATCAGCACTCCCAAATACTTTGCCGATTCTACCCGAGAGATAACCTGGCAGGTACATTTGTGTCGGTTCTCGCATGTATGTGCTATTATGGAATAGTCAGGCCAGGGTTTAGTGTTGGGTCTCAAGGAAAAGGGTAGGAAATGTGTTTTGTCCAGGTTTAGTGTAAGGAGATTTAGTCTTAGCCAGGTCATTGTTTTGGAAAGGGAGTATTCGGCTCTATCCTTGACCACTTGCCAATTCTGTCCCCATACAAATACTGCTGTATGATCTGCATATGTAAAAATTTTGGTGTGTTGAAGTGACATTGTGCAGAGGTCATTTATGTATACCAAAAACAACAGGGGTCCCAAAATACTCCCCTGTGGGACCCCAAAGAGGATTGTGCGTTCCTCGCTAAAACAATCGCCTATTTCCACATACTGCTTACGCTGGGAAAAATAGTCTTTAAATATATTTAAGACCGTGCCTCGTACTCCTATTCGTTCTAGCTTTGATAAGAGGAGAGGGACAGAAACTGTATCAAACGCCTTAGAGATCTAGATATATACATAGGCATCTATTTCTTTTGTCTAGATTTTCCACTACTTGCTGTGTCAAATCCAAGACTGCATCCTCTGTAGAGACGCCTGACCTGAATCCGTACTGGTTGTCGGCTAAGATTTTAAAGCGATTCAAAAAATTTTTGAGCGATTTGTAGAGAATTTTTTCCAAGATCTTTGAGAAGGCTGACAACACCGATATGGGCCTATAATTATTGATGCAGTCTCTGTCCCCACCCTTGTATATTGGGTGTACAATAGCTTTTTTCAAAGCATCAGGAAATACGCCAGTAAAAATAGCACGATTACAGATGTGCGTTATAGGTGGGCTCAGTACCCGTCGGCACTCTCTGAGGAGGAAAGATGGAATTCCATCCCATCCAGTAGCACAATCCAGCCGCAGCTGTAGGATAGTGGTTTCAATGTCCGCTTCATCTACTTCTAGAATAACGAGCGAGTTGGGTATGTTTTTAGAACAGTCTGAGGCAGGGGGTTGAGGAGAGACAGGGTCATCTGTAGATGTGGTTCGAGACAGAAGGATATTATTGGCTAGATTTTTACCGACGCCAGTGAAAAACTTGCAGACAAGGTCAGCAGACAACTTTGGGCTATGTGATATTTGAAGTAGTTCCAAAGGATTGTCTTTGACTTTTTGAGTCTTAGTTATCTCTTTGATAGCTTTCCATAGGGCTTTAGGATTATTGCCTGCTTTGTCCAGTTGAGATTTCTCATATACGATTTTTAGTTTTTGTAGGAGTTGATTCGTAAAGTTCCTATATCGTGTATATGTTACTTTAAGTATCATGTTATCTGGAGATTTTTTTGCTTTAATATGTAACCTATCCCGATTTTTAATACAGCGCAGGAGCCCAGGTGTGATCCACGGCTTTAGGATTTTTTGCTTATTAGGCACCAAAACTGTTTGAGTGTGCTTATTAATAATATTTGAGATTGTTGAAATGAAGTAGTTGGTTGCGGTGTTAGCGTCTGCCATTTCTAGGAGAGTTTTGAAGGTTGTACTTTCTATTTCCAGTTTTATTGACTGATAATCAATACGAGTTTTAGCGTTATTATACTGACGTTTAGGATACATGTTTTCTATGAACAATACAACAGGCATGTGGTCGGTTATATTTGATTCTAGTACTAGTGTTGTACAAGGCAGTTTAGATTTTAGTAGAATGTGGTCCAGACATGTTTTGATCAAAGACTAACTACTAGAGATTAACTTATCGTAGTCCAGGGTCCGTTCAAGTACACACAAATACCATCTCAGTAAGATCATAAGTAATGTTTGTTGCAATTCTTTTATATTATTTCTTATAAATGACTGAACAAATTTGTATGAAACTTCGCACAGAGATAGTCCATGTCCTGGATAAACACTTAGCGTAGAACACTTAGCGTAAATTAAGAAGTTCCCCAATCAGAAACTCAATTTAAAAAAAAACAAACATAATTTATTAAAATCAGTCTCACTGAAAGGTAAATTCCTCTTCTATGATGTCATAAAGGAGGAATGAGCATTGATCACTGCACTTGCTTACTCTACGCTAGCAGTTTCATACTTAAACATACTACTTATATAAAAACTCCAGCCCCCCTTAGGTACATTATTTTCCTTCAGTATGCGTAACGATACTAGTATTAAATAAAAATAATTTTCAATTTCCAGATATACTGAAACGCACATTCACTAAAGCCGAACTACCTCAGTTTGAAACTCTAGCTGTGTCCGAACCAAAGAAATATGTATACCACGTTGAGTTGAACAGGCCAAAGAAATCAAACACACTAACCAGAACTATGTGGCAGTAAGTATACACTAAACATGTTTACTTTTAAGTTTATAACATCATAGTTACCTACGGTTCATTCTAACGATCTCAAAGAAGGATATAGAACCCAGTTTCTTCTAAAATCGGATATAATTGTTCATGATTATGATATTCCAATGAGAGCACCACTACTCTCATTGGGATATTATAATCATGAACAATTATATCCGATTTTTTTTTATATCCGACCCCATGGAACAGAAAAAAACTTTGGAATTACAATGCACCAAAATTACTATAGGAACCGTCGTCACCAAACTCACATAAATAAACCGATAATCGTATAATGCACTACAAATAAACAATCCGTTTGACTTGTCGTTTTAATTTTAGCCAAAACTAGCATCTAGTCACAGATCCTAACCTGGAAATAAATCTTCATGATGGATGGCATATTCCACCAATTTGCACTAAGCGAAATGTGTTTTATAATGCGCGCTGCAAAAGAGTGGAACTCACTACCTGCGTCTGTGTTTCCGAGCGCATACAACCCTAATCTCCTCAAAGTGAGAGTGAACAGGCCTCTTCTGGGTAAGCTCTCTCCATCATCGACTTTGTCTCTGTCACCTCTGACCTAGACTAGAGTAAAAAAAAGGCATTTATTTTGCTTTAGTGCAGAAATGATTTACAACGTTTTGTAATCTAAAGTCAAATTAGATTCGATTGACGAGTAAATTCTGATACTCGACCATAGATGCCAGTATTCTCAGTGGTTGCAATAATAATAATAATAATAATAATAATGTTTATTCACATAAATTTGTACATTTTTTTCACAAGTAGAGTGCTTAATCTAAACTTAAAGTACACAAAAGTATTAGCATTTGAGGCCGAACTAGGCATAACCTGTATTTCAGCCCTCAACGCCGATCCCCCTGAGTTACAAATTAAGTATTTTTATCATTATGTTGCAATGATAACTTGTATGAATGTACGTAAATTATTCTGGTTATAAAAGAAAATTTAGAAAGAAAAAAAAAAAGCATACAAGATTTAAAAAGGTACATTGTAGGCTCCTCTCTTTGTGTGCGATGCAAGTGTTCGTGAGTGAGTGTGAGAGGGTGTGTAGGATTGCGGACCATGACTTTTATGTTTTGAAACACATTACTTAGTTTAATTAAATTTATAATTCAAGAAGTAGTTGGGTCTTTAGTTGGTTATTTAGGTATTTGAAGCAAGTTTTCTGTCTCCTCATACGTGAGCTTCTGTAGGTACTCACTTACTGTAATTTTACAAGATTTTTTCGTCATCGGGTATATGTTTAAATTTTTATTTATTTTGTTATAGATGTAGGGGCCGATAAATGGAGCAAATCTATTGCTGAATTTTGTTTTAAAAGCGAGGGGTCGTGGGCAAACCAAGTGTTTTGTGCGCCTATTTAGAGTGAATGGGTTGTAAAAGGAATTCTTATGTTGCATTAATATGATATTGAGAAGGAAGAGTTGTCTCACGGAAAGGACTCCACAGTATTCATAAAGCTGCGTGGTAGAAAACCATCTTGGTTTGGTTTAAAAGTTTTTAAAAGGTTTGAAAGTACTAACCTTCAGGATAGCACGCTGGGCAACCTCAACCGGTTTTATGATGGTTTTAGGGGAACCTCCCCATGATATAATACAGTAAGTGATGAGGGACTGGCAGAGGGCAAAGTATATCCGCTTCAGCACAGAGGGTTCCGAGACGTGTCGGAGGGCCTTAAAGATGTAAATTAGCTTCCTGATCGTACCACAGAGGGCCTTAGTGTGTTCCTTAAAATTAAGGTTCTTGTCTATTATCACGCCTAGATATTTTATTACTGTTAAGCGCTCTAGTTTAGGACAAGAACAGTTTCTTTTAGAGGAACACTCATGTGCTATGATGTTATGGTGATCATGATTGACTTCTGTGTTTGACCGTATACTAAAGCAAATATATTTGGTTTTATCCACATTTAAAGTTAACACATGGTTTTCAAGCCATTCCCTCACAGCATCGAAACCATCTTGGGCAGCTTTGAAAGCCACTTCCCATGTATCGGCAGAGAAAACGAGAGCAGTATCATCTGCATAGGAGATAATTTTACCATGGCGGAGCTTGAGACTCATGAGGTCATTTATATATACAAGAAAAAGGGTTGGACCTAAGATACTGCCTTGGGGAACTCCGTACGTAACTGGAAGGTCTCCACTATTAACGTGGCCAATCCTAACACTTTGAAACCGATCAGTTAGATAGCTTTTGAAGAGTTTTAATTGAGTTCCTCTTATTCCAAGCATCTCCAACTTGCTAAGTAAGATCGGGGCAGAAATCGTATCAAAGGCTTTGGCCAAGTCCAGGAAAACAGTAAGACATTTTTGTTTTTGGTCAAGATTTGGGCAATTATAAATCTAATTGCGTTAGCCATAAGGTTGACATTCGCGACATTGGTCGATATCTATTGCTACTTGACCAAGGCCACACCATTACAGTACCACATTGAATTTTGAATTACATTATCAATATCGATAGATACCCGATTTCTTGGTTAATTCGAAAAAATAAGTCTTGTTGGGAGTTCAGTAAAACTGTAGGAAGAATGACGTAGTATTATTTAAAAATAAAGTGACCTCCACTGCCTCTCCAGTGGCACTGGAGTGGCATTGAAATATTTGTTGTGCTGTTGTTGAGGCGGGAACCGGCATGGCGGTTTATGAATGATCTTATACACTGAAATGACCGGCTGGTCAATGTAATGCAATGTATCAAGCATTATTAAAATTATAATAATTACATTATTATCTAAAAGTTTGATTACATTTTTGCTATAAAGCTTCTATGCAACCTAATACACTTCTTAAAATAAATTTCGTGTTTGAATGTTAGGCAACATTACATTTGTGTTATAATGTTATATAATAAATATTAAATTACTTATATTTTTTTAACGATATAGACTATCGATACATCCGACCCGACTACATCACTAATTGAGCAGCGAAGTACTTTCGAGAATGAAATAGTGAACACAATCAATTCAAAATAAACTTTATTTTAATCGTATAAGGTTGATTTTAACTAATTTCAATTTACTAATAATTATTAGTAAATTGAAGTTAGTTAAGATTTTATTAGAAAACAAAGAAAATCGTACTTACCGATCTTACGAAAGACCTCCATTTTTTATATATTTTCTCCTACTATCATTTTTGCATAAAATAAATTTGTTACATAAAAAATAAATTTGTCGCGAGACTAGCAACTCGACGCGATGTTAGAACACGACTGGAACCAAGAAGCGTAACAGCGCTTATTTGTGGCACGTGTGCCACGTCTACTTTGCACTTCCACTGTTTTTTCTGTTCCGTGGTCGCCCAGTGGTAACGGCCGCGACTTACGAGTTTTACGCCCAGACAGGCGCTTTACTTTGTGTAAATAATTTCATCACCACTGCTCTCAAAACGGTGAAGGGAAACATCGTGAGGAAACCGGCATGTGCTAGAACCAAAAATTCGAATTACAGCCCACTCCTTCGCGAAGAGAGGAGGCCTGTGTCCCAGCAGTAGGAGCATTATTTATGCTGATTATGCGTGATATTCCAAAGACGGCCAGCCCTATTTGTATTGCCTGGGGTCGTATTTTGAACTATTAACACGATCATATTTTATTCCAGTGCTAGAGAGAGACGGAGCTATACATGACCTAAGTACAGCACCATCCCTTTTCGCAACGGAATCATGATGGCGTTAACAGTTCATAATACGGCCACTGGCAAATATATCTATACTCTAAACATATAGAAATAATTAAAATTGAAGCGTGTAATGTCAAAATAACAGCTTTTTTATAAAATAAATTTATATGGTACTTATAACAGTTTTTGTATAGAAACAATTAAAAAAAAATTGTCTCTGTCTATCTATCTGTTTGTAACGGCTAATCTCCGAAACGACTGGATCTATTTTGATGGGATTTTGCTCTTGCTTAAGTATCTAGACTACTTTTATTTTAGAAAAAGAAACAAGAATTAGGGTTCTGCGTTAAAAGCTAAAACCCATGAAATTGTGAACAAAATCCGATTATTTCAGAGAAATAAACACATGCTTCTCAACACTGAGTCATATTCCTCAATGCAGAGTTATTGTGCTGACTGGTCAGGGAAAACACTTCTGTGGTGGTGAGTAAATAAATGCATATTGTGAGTAGTTAAGTACACACTATAGTTTGACCGAGACCGCTGTACCGCGCAAGAGAATAGATTTACTAGTATTCTAATCACAAAGAAATAAGGCTGTATTTATATACTGTCGTTTATAAATTGTTTAGTTATTTTTAATATTGGGTTGGCTAATAAGTAATGAGCGACATACAGCTATTTTATTTGTATTTATTTATTAAATGAATAATTGTTAATCATTAATAATATATTCACCGTCGTTTTCTACTACCATTCGCCATCGATCTGGCAAAGAGTGAATAGCGTCCGCATAGAACTTCGTTGGTTTTGAATTCAAGAAGTCATCTATGTATTGTTTCAAGCGTGGTTCATCTTCAAAGCTTTTTTCCCGTAAATTATTACTAAGTGATCGGAACAAGCTGAAATCAGTTGGTGCTAAGTCCGGCGAATATGGAGGGTGGGGTATTATTTCCCAATTAAGCTCCAATAGTTTTAGCCTGGTACTCTTAGCAATATGCGGCCGGGCATTGTCGTGCAGGAAAAATATTTTGTCGTGTTGTGGACGTTTGCGATGGATGTCAAGCTTCAGCTTTTCGAGTTGATCACAATATACTGTTGCTGTAATCGTAGTATTAGTAGGAAGGAATTCCCAGCTTATTACTCCATGTATATCCCACCAGACAGAAAGCATTACCTTGCGAGGATGAAGATCACCTTTTGACGTTGGTTTTCCCTGTTCTTTACATCCCAGCCACTGGCGCTTGCGTGTGTGATTAACATAGAGAACCCACTTTTCATCTACAGTGACAAGATGATCTAACCAATTAAATGTGCGGCGGAAAGATAAAAGTTGTACATAAATCTCAGCTCGGTAGGTCAGCTGATCTTTACTTAATTGAAGGGGTACCCAAACACTATATTTGTAAGTCTTTCCCAAACCATGTAAATGATTTTCTATGGTGCCATGAGAGCACTCGAGCTGAACAGCCAAATCGCTTGTAGTTCTTCGAGGATCTTCTTCGATTAATAGTTTTAATTTATCGATATCTATTTCCACGGGGCGCCCAGACCTTGGTTGATCGGTTAAGGAAAAATCGTTATTGCGGAACCGTTGGAACCAGCGCTTTGCTGTTGCTTCGGAGACTGCATCGTGAGCTATCCTTTGACATATATTACGTGTAGCTTCTGCAGCAGAATGCCCAAATTGAAACTCATATAATAAACAATTTCGTACGTGGGTTTTAATATCACTCATTTCTTTGTGAATTTTAACGCACTAACAGCCAAACTATCAATAACGCGCATGATTATTTTTTTTTATATAAATGGCATCTCGTAGTTGGCCTAGAGAGGTCGTGACTACCTAACCAGACTATCCTGTGGCTGCCTTAAGAGAACTCAAAGCCTCCAGCCAGGGGCATAAAACTTACAGACTAAGCGACTACACGCTAAGGGCTCCCCCTGTGGGGAACGAATGGGGAAGAAATGAGTGATATTAAAACCCACGTACGACGTGGGTTTTAATATCACTCATTTCTTTGTGAACTTTAACGCGCTAACATCCAAACTATCAATAACGCGCATGAGCGCGACTCGCTCTGTATATACCCTCTGCTACATAACGTTCTCGAACCTTTCCGAAAATTCTAGAAATTCTAAACTAAAACGCTCATTACTTATTAGCCTACCCGATAGAAGGGAATAATTGTGATGTGTAGCATTAGAATTTTTAAATGCTTCCTGTTTCAGGCATAGATTTACAAACGCTAGTGCAAATGGCATCTGAGGCTGACGAACTAGAAGACGTAGCAAGGAAGGCTCGCTTCCATTATAACTTCATCAAATATGCACAGGTAATGGTATTTTTTCTCTACAAACGAATCGTCTTTGTATATTAATGAAAAAAAAAACGTATTTTTTAAACTACGGCCTTGTTGCATTTGATTGCTGCTAGAGGCGCCACCAGCTTTATAAGACTCATTCGTATGTAATAGAAAGAGACAGAGAGAGTTACCTAATAAACTCAGCTCAATAAGTATTATGATCTGTTTTTGAGATGAGTTAAATATTACCACAGTAAAAATGTGTTTTTAATAATAACCTATTAAATTAATATTATTTATTAGTACGCCAATTGATGATATTTTTCAACAAAAGCATCTTTTTATTTAACATTCTTAAAAATTTGGTCCCGTGTGAGCGAGAGAGGTGACAAAATGGGCCAGCACTCTTAAGGAACTTCGTTCCAATGACGATCTGCTAGGGAGTTTGTTGCGGCACTTCTTCTCCTCAGCTAAAGCACTAGGATGTGGTGAAGGGCGGGCGTTTTAGGGGACTGTCTTATGTAATTTTGACGTTCGAAAAGTGCTGATTCTCAGCCTAGTTTGAATAAATGACTTTTGATTTGATTTATGATCGCTCAGCTAAGTTTTAGATAGTTTCTTCGAATAATTTCTATAACTCTATAACTTTCTTTAACTAGACCCGACCCTAACCCCGACCTTTTCAAATAAGTAGTAACATAAATAATTTTATCTACACTCATATCGTAAAGTTCGGATTATGAATTCAAAAATAGTACCGTCATGACAGACTTTATGCATGTACAACTTAAACAAAATTAAAAGTTTTATTATGATATAGATTTCTTAACAACATAGTGCTACAAAATAACTTTTTTTCTATTACACTTCGGATCGACCAAGGAGTTTTCAATTCGATTTTTATCATTGTATAATGGGGACCGCGCTAGGGCGCTTGCGCAGTTGACTGATGACAGCTCCGTAACCATAGTATCGTAATCTACGTTACTATGGTTTCAGAGCCATTATTGTGTTTGTTTACTTTCTGCTAACTTTGGTTTTTTATTTAAATAGGAATCTACATATTGCATGAGTAGATAAAGTAGTGTATGAAACTGCACATAAATAAGTATTAAAACACTCATGTAATATTCTGCCGTCATAAGAAAAACAGACGTATCTGACATTTTTTTCGAAATTGAGTTATTAACATATTCGGAATCAGCAAAAAAAGACACATCTACCAGTATTTTATATTGGCGTAAACTTAACGAAAGCCTAATAATTCTTACTATTAAAAGACGCGTCTGCCTTTGTATTTTAAACAGGACAAAATATTTTTTTTCTCCATTTCAATAGTTGTTTCGATACATCCTTTTTCCTTACGGCGGCAGTATTATTAAATAATAATAATATATATATATAATATATTCCACAACTATCACACAACGCCGTCTAGCCTCAAGCTAAGCAGAGCTTGTGTTATGAGTACTAGACAACTGATAAACATACTTATATATTTCTAAATACATACATATATAGATAAATTACACCCAGACACAGAACAAATGATCATGCTCATCACACAAACATTTGTCCTGGGTGGGAATCGAACCCACGACCTCCGGCATAGCAGTCAGGGCCACTAACCACTAGACCAACAGGCCAGTCAAATCGTGTTTTAATACCCCTCATTATGCAACAGTTTCATAAACTATTATAATGTTATAGGATACCATATCATCATTGGAAGAGTGTGTGAAACCAGTTATATCATTATCACACAATGCTTGTATCGGCGCCGCAGTGAACTTGATCACAGCGGCGGACATGAGGTAACTTAAATATCTTCTTTAATCAAATCGTACTATAATAATACTATAATTTGCTAAGAAAACATTATAATTACAGATACTGCACGGAAGACTGTTGGTTCTCAGTGCGCGAGGTGGACGTCGGTTTAGCTCCTGATGTAGGCACACTGCAAAGATTGCCTAAGGTAAAACTTTATACCTACTCTTCTTTGCTAATTTTCTACTACTAATTTGTCTGAATAGTATGGTGATGACCTGAAGCCCGCAAGTCTGACAACCAGTCTTACCAAGGGGCCAATGGCAAGGGGTATCATATTACAGGGGTATCTGAAATAAATGATTTTATTTTTAGGGTTCCGTACCAAAATGGTAAAAAGGAACCCTTATGGTGCGACTCAGTCTGTCTGTCTGTCTGTCACAGCTGGATATCTCAAGAACCATGCTATCAACTTGAAATTTGGAATAGTTTTAGATGACGTTTGCCCAACTATTTTGAAAATAAGAAAGAAATAAAAATATGTATATATTTTTGCAACAGGGACTGAAAGGTCTTAAAAATTCGAAGTGGAGCTACTAGTGCATGTGGAGTATCATATGAAAGAGCGCTGTTTGCACATTCTCAAACATTTTTTTTTTAGGCTGCATGGTTTTCGACTTTTGATGAAAAATGTAAAAAAAATACCGTGCAGAAAAACAACTCCATTGGCAAATCTATTTAAGTAGTACGACGACAAAGTTAGTACTAACTCGAATACATACTTATATTTACAGATCGTAGGTAACGTGTCTGTGGCTCGAGAACTCTGCTTCACCGGCAGAAATTTTGACGCTAAGGAGGCGAAGGAAATCGGTCTAGTCAGCCAGGTGTTCCCTGATAAAGAGACGTAAGTCACCTACTGCTTATTAGAATAGATAGAATATTGTTTATTGTTGCAAATAAAGTTGGTCGAAATTAAAAAAAAAATCTACTATATAGGGTGACTGGTAATTAGTGACCGGAACTTAAACACATGATTTTACCTACTCTCTCTCTCTCTGTCTCTGTAATGGCCAAAACCGATACTATGAGGAATAGCGAAAAGTACTCGAAGGAGTCTCGGGCTTGATTTTGATGAAAACTAAAACAGCATCTTTGGATTTTTGAAAAATCAATATTTCTAGCTAGGAATCGAACCCGTTGATTTCGAAAACACTATTATTACACCATTCGAGAATGTCGCTAATAATAATCCAATTCTGCGAAGTAATGACGTACGGCAAAGTAAAGGAAAGAGCTCATTTTTAATAAAATACTTTTTTTATTTTTCTTATGTTACCTACCTATTAAACCTTGATATTGATTTTTCAAAAATCCAATGATGCAGTTTTAGATTTCATCAAAATCGAGCCCGAGATTCCTTTGAGTACTTTTCGCTATTCCTCATAGTTTCGGATTTGGCCATCCACGCCCACTTGGCTACTCTAGGGTATACAATAATAGGAAAATAAATAAAAATAACATTTTAAAATGGACAGGTTAGTTTTGACCGATACCGCTGTAACGCACCTTAGGTATGCGCGAGGCGAGACGGGGGGGGGGGGGCAGTGTAGGCCGCGCATTCGTCAACAATCACGGCGTCCCGTCCCGGTATTGGTCAAACTATTAACAGATAAACTAAACTACAAACAAGACCTATTCCATATTATACTAGCTACTGCCTGCGACTTCGTCCGCGTGAAATTTCTTGTTCCCCCGACCCACCCCGTCGCATCGCATCGCATCGCATCGCATCGCATCGCATCGCATCGCCTGACCGCGCTATTACTAACTTATCAATCAATCATCTATTCATTTGCGAATATGGGTACAAAAGAAAAGGTCTCAAAACAAACAATAGTGTCCCTTAGCCATATCCTACTCTAGGGCATACAAATTTACAAATACACAGGTATCTACTTTAACAATAAAAGACATTATTTAAAACATCGTACGGAGTAACATTATATAACTTAATCCTGTAAATATTCAGTGACAGAGTAATATGCTTTTTTTAGCAACATTGTTTTTATACTGTTTTAAAATACATTTAAATCACCTATCTCCAGAAGTGAATTTGGTAAATGGTTATATATACTTAATATAATAATATAATATAATATCTTAGGACATTGTTCACACACGGTCATCTGATCCCAAACTAAGCAGAGCTTGTACTATGGAAACCAGATAACTGATAAACTACATACACTACTTTTTTTTTTGTAAATACATACTTATATAGATAATTACACCCAGACTCGGGACAAACAGACATGTTCATGCACACAAATGTTTGTCCTGGATGGGAATCGAACCCACGACCAGCGGCATGGCAGGTGGTATCTTAACCAACCACGCCATCTGGCCTGTCACTTCGTTTTTGCTTAGCGATACTTTTTTTCTTTTTGCACGGCTCCTAAGGCTAGGACCCTTATTACGTGATGATAATTAGCCTATAGACTTCCTCAAGAATTGGGCTATTATTATTATTTTTAAAGTGAACAAGCTTTTATTTTTAGGGTTCCGTACCTCAAAAGGAAAAAAACGGAACTCTTATAGGATCACTCGTGTGTCTGTCTGTCTGTCCGTCCGTAATATGGGAGTCAATTGACAGGCCAGATGGCGTGGTTGGTTAAGATACCACCTGTCATGCCGCTGGTCGTGGGTTCGATTCCCATCCAGGACAAACATTTGTGTACATGAACATGTCTGTTTGTCCTGAGTCTGGGTGTAATTATCTATATACCTAAGTATGTATTTACAAAAAAAAAAGTAGTGTATGTAGTATATCTGTTATCTGGTTTCCATAGTACAAGCTCTGCTTAGTTTGGTATCAGATGACCGTGTGTGAACAATGTCCTAGGATATTATTATATTATAATATAATATTATAATTTTGGGGGCAAATAAGAAAATTTAAAAAAAAAGTTTTGCAAACTGTACCGTGTGACATATCAAATGAAAGGTCTTACTGTGAGGGTCTCAAATATATATATTTTTTTATAATTTTAAAATAAATCATGTTAAAGTTATTTAAGAAAATAGACGAAAATTGACCATTCTCCCCTTATCTCCGAAAGTACTGAGCCTAAAATTTGAAAAAAAGAAATACAAAAAATAGTTCAATACCTATAGATTACAGGAAAACCTATAAGAAGTCTTAAAAAAACACGGTAAATCTCTCAATATTGTGCATACAAACTAACATGTGGAATGTATATGAGAACATGTTTTTCAATTACAATGTTAAGTTAGTTCTTGAGATTCATCTCAAGTACGGAACCCTTCATTGTGCGTAGTCCGACACGAACTTGGCCAGATTTTTTAAAGTGAACCAAATAACCTTAAGTGGCATTTGTCATAAATGTTTAAGGCGATACGTAAAAAGCTAACTGAGCGGTAATAAGAAAGTGAGAAAGAGAGAGAAAGAAGAGTCAATTACATCCACATGCGAAAAAAAGAGAGCGCAACAATGCGCTGGAATCAAAATAAAAGCGCTAAACCAAATAAAAATTGTTTAAAAATAAATTAAGATATCTATCAAAAATATGTTCAGCCAGAGTTTTCAATTACCTAATACGCACATTTTGAATGTAATTTTGCAATGAAATTACTTAGGGTTTTAGAATTACAGAAAAAAATATAAAAAAGTAGAGGTATTTTCGGAATTAAATTCTATCGAGGAAATTTAACCCAATCGTGTTTTCCTTCAGTCAGAGTATTGATCAAATAGTCAATAAACATATATCCTAAAATTAAATCCATACATTATGTAATAGTGAAATAAATGGTTACGAAAAAACCCCCAACTTATTTTGGTATCGCCTTAAAGTAGGTATATTCTTGGTAAATCATCGTCATAAATAGGCGTACGTAGCTAGGTAAGTTCTAGGGACGTATATAAATATAGATCTTTTCCAAATGTAAAATAATCTTCAAATTTTCAAAGCTTGAGGCACTGATATTGTATAGTAAACCTGTTTATAGGATAGCGCACATCTGTGCCTCAAGCTTTTAAAATTTATATTTATTTTATTGGTATTTATTTTTAACTATGTTTAAGGGGGTGAGCCTATTGCAAAAAAAAAAATTACATCCCTATAAATAAATAACATTGATGTGTCTGTTTGTAATGTCAAAATAACAGCTGTAATGGCAGGAGAATGATGATGAATGCTCTACATTGCAAGGCAAAGTTACGTTTTCTCAAAAATGAGCTAAGAAATTTGGGATAAAATGAGGAGCTCCGGAACAAAAGCCGATAAATCCACTTAATACCCATTTTTTTTTTTTTACTCTTATTGTGGGGAACTATCAACACATTTTTTTAAATCTTAGCTATCTGTAAACCTCTACTACAAGCCAAATTGACGTTAAATTAGTTTAAATAACAACAAAATCATTCCTACGTAGGTAAATCATTCTTTTGTATCTCCTGTATAAATACGAAGAGTTGAATTATCGGCTTTTGTTCCGGAGCTCCTCAAATAATACTACATAATTATAATGATGTATTTTTTCACCGATGAGATAAGCAGAGTGATACGTCCAAAAGAAAATCTTATTCATTAATCTATATTTTGTTACAGTGGATTAGCAAAAGTCCTAGAAATAGCAGAGAACATAGCATCTAAGAGTCCCATCGCTGTGCAGACTGCGAAAGTAAACCTAGTGTACTCGCAGAGCAGACCTAACCAAGAAGGATTGGAACATGTTGTAAGTATAATCTACTAGCTATTGGCCGCGGCTTCGCTCGAGTTAATTTAGAATAGCGGTTTAGGGCGTGAAAAGTTATCAAGCAAACATACTTACGCATCTATAATATTTTTTTTTTTTTTTTATTTGTGATGGGTTTGCTCTTGACTCTAGTCTAGGTCAGAGGTGACAGAGACAAAGTCGACGATGGAGTGAGCTTACCCAGAAGAAGCCTGTTCACTCTCACTTTGAAGAGATTAGGGTTGTATGCGTTCGGAAACACAGACGCAGGTAGTGAGTTCCACTCTTTTGCTGTGCGCATTATAAAAGACATTTGGAAGCGCTTAGTGCGAATTGGTGGAATAGCAACCAGGTAGGGATGGTAACTGGCAGTGCGTATTATAGTTAGGAGGATGAAAAACCGGTCTATCGACACTCAAGACTCACAAAGTGTATTAGGTACTTAAATATAAAAAAAGCTCTTAACTCTACTAAAGTTTCTATAATAATATAATTCAATCATGATTCCAAAGACACGTGGCGCCATCTATTATCATAAGAACGTTATTGTTGTTTTCCTTGGGAACAGTACTTTTTTCGGGATGAAAGAAATCCTATGTCCGTTTCTGTACACCTGACAACGTATATGCAAAATTTCAGGATGATCGGTTCAGTGGTTTAGGCGTGAAAAGGTAACAAGCAAACAAACAAACTTACTTTCGCATTTATAATATTAGTTAGGATAATAATAAAGCTGAAGAGTTAGTTTGTATGTTTGAACGCACTAATCTCTGGAACTACCAGTCGGGCTTTGATTAGCCCAATTCTTAAGGAAGGCTATAGGCTATTTAACATCACGCGTGGACCGTGGACAAAAAGAAAAAAGTTAGACAGAACTAAGCTAAAACGAAGTAATAGGTCGAAGTCGCGGGCAAAAGCTGTATAATAAGAAAAGAATAACTTTAAAAGTATAGAATTTATCTAGAAACCGAAACAAAAAGATCGCATCCGTTTCCTGTACAAAATCAATATTTCGAATAACGATGAAAATAATTTTAATTTTCTCCGAAATCAGGGCCATGTATCCGTAATTTTTTCTTCGATTTCATAATTTCATATCTGCTTTCATTATGGGGGTGATTCAATCTGACTAAACCCACGTCGTCCATCATTCGTTGATTGTCTTACACTCCCATCACAAAGAATTAGGATTATTCCACTTTGCCTTAAGTTACTTAAGTATTTGCAAATTTCACCGCTACCGCTGTACCGCGGGAGATGGGACGCCGTGAGCGTTGACGAATGAGCGGCTTGCACTGCCCCCCGCCTCGCCGCGCACATACCTTTGGTTTCTTTTTTTTTTTGCGTGGAGAAATTCTCAGGCATACTGCACTACCACGTAGAGATAGTGCAGTTATGTGGGACTCCAACCTATTAAAACTCCACGATGTTCTCCTCCGCCGCTTGTGGCGGGAACACGGGCACGCGTTAGCACTCCTCCGTGAACCCGCCGCGACTGACCATCCTCTGGGAGTACCCCCCATAACCAACGCACCAGAACACTTTGCATGCCGTCACCACCCTAGGGACCAAACCAGCACATGGGCGCCAGACGACCCCATGTCTCATCAAGCACACTTGGTCCCCCTGTGCACTATTCGGCCACAGAGGATAGGAAGAGCGGCTAACACCATACCGACACTCCTCCTCCCGTGCGGCCCCACCGCGTCCGCCATCAGACGGTGGCGACCCCGTCAAGGCCGCGGAAGGTAGGGAAAGCGGCGCACCGCAATACCGGCAAGCGGGGCACCGCAACCTACTTGTTGGCCGCTACATCGTCGGCTTACCGGCAAAAGCTCTGACGAGCGGCCCCTCCTCGAGTTCCTTTTCGCTTCACTGTGGGTAACCAAGAGATGCGGTACAGCGATATCGGTCCAAATATTAGAATTTAAATTTTACGTGAGTTAGTTGAATTGAACTACAGCGGTTCGGTGCTATAGTTTCGCGGCGGAGGTGTGCTAAGGCCCTTATAGGTTTTGAGTGTAGCATGACTAATTAGTGTATTTTCTATTACAGCGGCTACTAAACTGCGTGAACAACCAAGGCGAGGACCTAACCAAGGCAGCTATCGCACAAGCCACCAAGAGTCCAGTACCAGAGTTTGACAACGTTTAATATCTTCAATAACAAAGCTTCCTTCTACATTGCGAAGAACAGTGATATCGTAATGGCAGGATACCTACTAGTTGATTTTTTTATTTATTTGAGATGGGTTTGCTGTTGACTCTGGTCTAGGTCGGAGGTGACAGAGCCAAAGTCGACGATGGAGTGAGCTTACCCAGAAGAAGCCTGTTCACTCTCACTTTGAAGAGATTAGGGTTGTATGCGTTCGGAAACACAGACGCTGGTAGTGAGTTCCACTCTTTTGCTGCGCGCATTAATAAAGACATTTGGAAACGCTTAGTACAAATGCTAAGTTCATTGGATTTAATAGTTCTGTAATGTTTCTGTGACATTTCAACTAATTATGAGTTTAACTCATTTTGTGTCGCCGTGTAGCACAAACAGGACTTTGGTATGAAACCGAATGCAGCGTAAATTCCGCGACTCATTTTACGCGACTCACAGCTCAAAAAATTACGTTCGTTTGGCCTCAGCCGTAAAAGTGGGATTAATGACTTATGGCACGGTTATCCGGCGGAAAGAAGGTATAAGGTGTTGTGCATATTGTGGTATTTAATTTTATACATTTTCAGCATATTAATTCTACGATAAAATCAATTTTACAAAACGTGTTTTTTTTTTATATACCATAACTCTTAGAGTATTAATAAGACCATCATTTTAAACAACTTTTACTATGGGACCATACCTGAAATCGCGAAAAAAAAATGTTCGCAAAAGTTGTCAAAATTTTTTTTTTCGCGATTTGAAATTAGTAAAACTTGTTCAAAATGATGGTCTCATAAATACCATAGAGTTACGGTATATAAAAACACGTTATATACATATTTTTTCTTATTTATTTAACTCTTTCCTGTACACCACATAAAACAATGTAAAAAATATAATTATGTAATTATTTTAAACTACTAACATTGTGCTCGTGACTATAGTTCGCGTCATATAAGTTGGCCGCTCTGAAACCAGGCTTTCCAATGCGCATGGCATGACGCGCTGCTGTTTTAGTATAGATATTGACTATTGCGCAGTCTTTTGTAGCCTACTTCAGAGCGGCAAACTTACATGACGCGAACTAGACCTTTTTTATACTGTCTGCATAAAGGTTGTCATTTTTTTGAGTTTTCTTGATCTACGCCAAAAATCTTAGAAAATACAAGTTTATAGGACATGTTTTGGTCCTACAGATACATATAAGTTTACAACGGACTACAGTTCCTTATGTATAATAGCGCTATGTATAACTGAAAGGACATTATGTATTTTAAGATTAATATTTGTTAAATGTATACATTTGTTACCTTTTATATGAAACAATATATTTACTATTCAATAATTTTTTTATTTATAAGATGTGTTTTATTTCATACATACAAAATACATAAAATCACGCCTCTATTTCCCGAAGGCGTGGACACAGATGTAGGTATACGATACAAACATTTCGCCAGTTATGATATAATCAATCTGCCTAGCGTTTTCTCAACTATATTGGGGTCGGCTTACAGTCTAACCGGATGTAGCTGAATACCAGTGTATTTTACATGGAGCGCCTGCCTCTCTGACCTCCACAACCTAGTTACTGAGTAATACGATAAGGTACCCCTTGGTAAGACTGGTTGTGAGACTTTCAGACTTCTGACGACCCGTAATGACTGTCAAAGATCCAAGAATGACAGCCGGGACCAACGGCTTAACGTGCTTTCCGAGGCACGGAAGGTCTCGGGATGTAAAGATGGTAAGCCATCCACGGACCGACCGCGCCAAGCCTTTTTTTTTTTTTTTGTCGCTGAGAAATGACATTACGCATCTCCGCTCGTCGGGGGACGACACGGAGTATGTGGAACTCCCTGCCAGAGTGGCAGTATACCCACTAAAACTCAGCGGTGTTCCCACATGGCCGTGATGGGAGGGCCATGGGAAACCGGCTCGGCCTTTACTTCCACAACCCTCCCGGCGCATGCCCGCCTATCTGGCAGGCCCCGCATGCCCCCCAGGCTGGGGGGCTACGGGAATGGCCGGGAACACCTGGCCATTCCCGTCCGAGACCGCGCCAAGCCTAGCTTAACCTGATCGATCGACCCGTGCGGCTGTTATTACTTAGCCAATTACTTATGATATAGGTAAGTACTGTTTAATTAACCCGGTACTTACTGTTTCAATCTCGGCTGTTACTAAATATTTTTTGACACTCGACAAGGTAATGGGAATACTTTGCGGTACCTAATCCACCTTACCACCATAATCAGCCTATAATATTCCCACAGCTGCTGGGACACCGGGCTCCTCTCGATGAGAGGGAGTGTACTGTAATCCACCACGCGGGCCAGTGCAGGTTGGTAGATGTCACATGTCTTCGAATTTTTGGTCCTAGGACATGCCGGTTTCCTAACGATGTTTTTTTTTTTTCGCCGTTTTGGTAACCACCGTTGCGGTAATCCGTGACAGTAAAATGTTTTGTAATTTCTTTGAAATGTTCTCTTTTTAAAATTATTTGACGGAATTAAGTCATAGGTCTAACTATTCAAATAGCATAACATACCTAATTATACCAAAAGAAAACCGGCCGTGCGTGTCGGACTACGCACAATGATGAAGGGTTCCGTATTTGGAATGAATTTATCCCAAGAACGAACTTAACATTGTAGTTGAAAAACATGTTCTCCCATACATTCCAACTGCAAATATAAGTTTGTACGCACAATCTTGACAGATTTACCATGTTATTTTAAGACCATAGACTTCTTATAAGTTTTCCTTTAATCTATAGGTATGGAACTAATTTCTGTATTTTATTCTAAATTTTAGGCTCAGTAGTTTAGTTTCGGAGATAAGGGAATGGAAAGGAATGGTCAATTTTCGTCTATTTTTTTTTAAACTTTATAACAATTTATTTTAATATTATAAAAAAGAAAATATATTTGAGACCCTCACAGTAATTCCTTCATTTGATATGTCACACGGTTTGCAAAACTTATTTTTAATTTTCTTAGATTTTTATTTCTTTCTTTATTTTATTACGTGAAGAACTTATTATTTTTTCATTTTATTACGTGAGTATTTCATTCCAATCCAATTCTTTATTCAATTAATATTTGATACACTTATTTTGTACGAGCTGTTACCCGCGACTTCGTCTGCGATCCAGGAAGAAAAGCCAATGTCCTTCTCCAGGTCATGGTCTACCCATGTGCCAAATTTCATCCAAATCCATTCAGCCGTTTTAGCGTGAAAGCATAACAAACAAACTCACTTTCGCATTTATTATATTATAGTTAGGATGCTCTAGTTAAAGTTCAGTTTTTATTATGATACCTAATCAGTGAATGTTAAATATCATAATATATAAGCTTAAGGTCATGACCTCTACCCGTGTGCCAAAGGAGATTGGGCGATTCTGCCCTGAAGCCCAATAGCGTTAAGCAAATGAGACCAATGGAAAGAACTCATCAAGGAGGGTATTTCATATTATGAAGAGCTCTTGATCGTTAGTACGTAAGGAGCTACAGAGCTCTAAATGTGAGTAATTAAGTATTATTGAAATTCTGATATTTCGTCAATTGATTAACTTTCATTAATTCTATGCATTGGAAACATCATCTTTTAAGCTTATAAACGGACATTTTAAAACATTGGCTTCCTAGATGCCGTTTTAGGAACAGGTCAGCCGGACAGAAAGTTAAGGCTGCCGCATCCCCCAATAGATATATGCCAATGGAAAGCTCTCTTGCAGGGGAAGGTTTCGTGTTATGACTTCTCTCGATTGTTAGTCAGTGAGGAGCTACAGAGCTTTGAATATGAGTAACTAGCAGCACCCCGCGGTTTCACACGCGTAAGTCTCAAACCCAAAGGAATATTGAGATAAAAAGTATTCTATGTGTTAATTCAGGTTATAAACGATCGGTGTGCCAAATTTCATGAAAATCCGTTCAGTAGTTTTTGGGTGAAAGAGTAACAAACATCCATCATCCTCACAAACTTTCGCATTTATAATATTAGTACTAATTATATTGAAATTCAGGTATTTCGTTAATTAATTCATTTTCATTATTTCTGTACCTTGCAAACATCATCTTTTAGTTTTAAGCCTATCACCGTCCACTTTAAAACATGGCCTTCTAGGTATACTTGTATGCCTAGGAACAATGTTTCTAAGAGTCGGTCGGATATGATGTTAAACCTGCCAAATGCCAAAACTCCCAATACCTTTAAGATTTATTTCATTGTAAAGATCGTCTTTAAATTAGTAGAACTTGGTACGAGTACTACTACTACTTAGTATTGTAATATCTGTGCTACTACTACGATTTGTCTGAATTATTAGTTTGCTCGGCGTTAAATCGTCCTAAAAGTGACGTTAATATTAATATATTGACACGAAAAAACATTAGGCCTGAACTCCCTAAAGGGTTGGCAGCCATGTATTCGCCAGCACATCAAGCTACCCGAAACTGTAAAATTTTCCCAATCAATCTTGAACCTACCTAATGCTTTAGCGATAAAGTTGAAAATTTATTAAAGATATTTGACAGATTGTAATAGCTTGATGTGCTGGCGTCTGTACGACTACCGAATAAAACTAAAACGTACAACTGGTGGATGCCAAGCTTCATAGCTTGCCTCATCGCCGCATGGTTGCCTGCTTGTCGGTCTTCTACAGATTGTACTTCGGTGAGTGTGCCCAAGAACTTCATGACCTTATTCCGCCGGCCCCCTTTTACCATCGGACCTCTAGACGCACTGCCATTTACCATCCTTACCTAGTTGCTATTCCACGAAATCGCACTAAGCGCTTCCAAATATCTTTTGTAATGGAAGTGGAACTCACTACCTGCGTCTGTGTTTCTGAGCGCATTCAACCCTAATCCCCTCAAAGTGAGAGTGAACAGGGTTCTTCTGGGTAAGCTCACTCCATCGTCGACTTTGTCTCGGTCACCTCTGACCCAGACTAGAGTCAAGAGCAAACCCATCTCAAATAAAAATAATAATAATAAGTCACAGAGGTGAAAATACCTCTTTAGCCAAAAAGTACTCTTCTATCTAAAGTATAGAACAAAGTCGTTTTTCATGTTTCTGTGCGTGTTCGCTTAGTTCTAAACTACTCTTAGTGTCTAGTTCTTCACCATAATTTAGAAAACTTATTCCCGAAGGTTTATGTGTATCATAAAAATATCTTACATGATGATGTTTACAGTAACATTTAACTTAAATATAGCATTAAATACAGCAATACATAGCTTACAATTAAATATAGCAATCTTGATGTTTTGACAGGTCGCCACATCAGCACTAGATTGTCCCGACGACACAATGAAAGCTGCTCATTTACTTGACATTTATTTTCCTGATCCCCAAGTCTTGTCTGATTGCCGTCCCATCCAAATTCGTTTTAGTAATAAATGTTTCTCTTAAAAAGCAGTATTCATTGATGTATACTTATGGCTATTGGGTGTCAAGAACATTCCTAAATTTCATTTACTAACAATTGGCAAAAGTCGTGTTAGTAGCAAAGGCTCTCCTTGAAAAGCTCTTTCCATTGTTGTGTATTTTATGGCTATTGAGCGCCAAGAATGCCTCAACTATCGAAGTCATTAACTCCGAACTGACTAACAATTGGCAAAATCGTGTTAGTAGCAAAGGTTTGCCTTGAAAAGCTCTTTCCATTGTTGTGAATCTTATGGCTATTGGGTGCCAAGAATTCCTTAACTTTGGTGCTCAAGTATAGTCACCAATTTAGGTCATTAACTCCAAACTGGCTAACAATTGACAAAAGTCCTGTTAGTAGCAAAGGTTCTACTTGAAAAGCTCTTTCCTTTGGTATATAGCTACTAGCTTCCGCCCGCGGCTTCGCCCGCGTGGTACGTCGATAAAAAGTAGCCTATGATCTTTTCAGGGCATGGTCTACCCGTGTGCAAATTCCATCCAAATCCGTTCAGCCGTTTAAGCATGCAAGCATAACAAACAAACAAACTCACTTTCGCATTTATAATATTATTAGGATGGCAATTGGGCTTCAGAGCAGAAACCCATAGTTTGGTGCCCATCAGCAGGTGCCCATTCTCCTTTCATCCAAATTCGTTCATATACGTATACGTCTTTTGTTTCAATTAGGTAGGTACTACGTCCGTGTCAATGAATTGTCTTTGCCTCATTCAGCCAGTGAGCCAACAATAAAAATATGAGCCTCCACAAAGAAAGCTTGTATGAATGATTGCGAGGTCGAGTTACGCCATTCATTTTAATCTTACCACCGCGCTTGGCAAATTAGTGTAGGTAGGATATATGCAATTTAATAAATACCACAGTATTAAACATTAAATCATGAAGGGGGATAACACTGCCTTATATCCTCTTCACATAGTCTTAAAGACGCTAATTAGATCACAGACGGTAAGAGACGAAACGCGCTTGATTTAAATATTACGCCCATAAAATCAACCAGCGAATCTACTAAATCAACGCATATTTTAATGTTAATAGTACTACCTAAACAGATACTAATCCTTTCGACTTGTACGAGCTTTAAAACTGCATCACTCAGCGCGCGTCATAGATAACTATGTCGATTTTGGGTCAAGATACTGTGCGGGCTGAAATAAGGGCGTCAACAAACGAGCGCTCAGTAAAACATTTTTTAATTACTTATGTAGTTCACTGTCTCTTGCTAATTAATTTACTTACCTACTCATAATTATTACCTAAACCCGTTACTGCAGATATTTATTACGATTACTTGTATCTATAACGTAGGTATTCGGTATTCCTTTGTTATCTTCACGCGAAAGACTCGATCCAACCAACACCATTGATAAATTCAACAAGTTGGGTCAATCGTTGACTCGACTGGTTGGTAACAGCGAATACGTCATTCATGTCCTACTGCCGGCTTATCTGGAAATAGGTCAATTTAAAAAAAAAAACACGAAATATTTTTTTTTTCTACGTGACTTTTGACACGCACTTAATCGAATAAAAATGGATTACGTGAACGTTATCCACTAAATTGGCTCCGAAAATATCCAATTATGGTTAATTTAATTAGAACCGTTTAGGTAATTTACACTAAGAAGTTGCTTTGTATAGTTTCTTTCGGAGAGCGGTAATAAGCAGGCGTCTCAAGATTATATATATAATTTTTTTTAATATTTAGGTGCTTAATTAGCACTTAGCTTCACGTTTTGCGCTACGATTATTTATTTTTTATCTCACAAATGATTTTTTTATTATGAAAAATGATTATTTTGTTTCAAAATAACATAATATTACTTCAACACTCAAGTGTTACTGAATAATTTTTATTTCTCAATTTAACACATAATATCACCCCATAACATAGATGAATAAAATAATTGACAGTTTAAAAAATCTAGAAAACTACAAAAATCACTGCTGACGTCATGACAAACGCGAACTACGTCACTGCACCGGCTATTAACAAAGAAAATCAGGTAACCTACTTTACGGAGGCTGCATTTACGTTTGCTGCGAATGACCTGCCCAAATATAGAGCAGCTATAAATAGAACCGGGGCCCCGTATGCAAGCGCCGCCTATGAATGGTGCAGGCAACCTGCATGTAGGGCACGTTGCAATGATTTGACCTATTTATTTTTCAATGGGTCGGTGCATGAACGGGGATGGGCCCATTGCGAGCCTTGCTTCATTCAGTAACAGTCGAACCCTCGAGGCCGGCGTGACCTACTTCCGCTCTCCGCTCGCGAGCCGCAAATATCGCGATTTTTGATCAGAATACAGTGAAATTAGTGATTTTATTGCGTATTTCAGAGTTATTTTCGTAAAATAATTGTGCGTTCCTAAATTCCGAAGCTCAGTGCGAGGGTATTAAAAAATTACTGCTGGCAGCCTAATATTTTAAAAACCCCGCTCTTCATATTTATTCGCCCTGAAGGGGAGGTTACTGGTGGATATAAAGTGTCAAGCTACGTCATTGGTGGAAAAGCCATAGAGTGTCCAACGGGCCAATCGCGAGGCTAGATATCAAAGTTGTGCGCGACTGACACGCCACCTGTCGCGCGAACACGCCGCGTTCATTGAATAACCCGCCCGGACTGTCTGTTTTATTGACGCAAGCGCACTGAGGCCCAACAAAGGGCCGAAATAAGAACGGTTCGTAAGTGAATCTGATGTATTTATGTCATAAAAATGGTGAAATCTGTGAAGTGGCGAGTAGAAATTAGGATATTCGACGTGTCGAATCATGACCGAGGCATCTGAAAAGTAAGTGGTGTATCTGTAACTCAGTTTTTGTGATTTGTGCTTCGCCCTGTTCGGGCTAGGTAGGGCTTTACCCCGGCCATTTTCCATAGCTCATGGAATGTGTGATGTGATTTATGGTGGTTTCTAAAGTTCTACAGCTCCTCAATGAGGTGTATGAGCGTTGGGGATGAGTTTTACGAGCTAAAGAGTATGATAAAATGCATACAAGTAAGTGTTGACCGCCGCCCTTATGTCAACCCCGTCCTGTGTAGCTAGATATAATCAATGAGTTCTCCGTTCATTCACAATTAAAGTAGGTAACTCCTTTCGGGGTCATTTGAAGCTACTTCAATTCAAGCTGTACTGTATTGCTCAATGAATAATGTTTTACCTATTCGTCCACCGTTATGAATCGCTCGCGTATTTTTCGCGCAAATAAAAACTTGTTTTATGAAAGAGGCCAGTGTGTAATGTCAAAAAAATATTAAACAATAAGGATTTTTGTGGTCGACACGGCGTTAGTAACATCTGCTTTAATTGATAGCTTAACTATTCTTTGGGCATGTTATTGGATGCTCCATGTTTTTAAGTAACTCTAATATTCTTACCTAAGCTTTATTAAAATGTGTCAGATCTGTTACTTTATAAAATTATATTAAGCTTTCAAAATAATGATGAGCTGTAATTAATTCTTATCATTTAATTTTCGAAGAATATTGTTTGTCACAGTTTCTGTTCACAACTGTTAGATACATTTTTAATATTAAATTAGAATTGAATACCTACATAAATAAAATACCTATTCAACCAAAAAATTCATGCAAACTACACTATCTTAAATAATTAACACAATTATATTTTCTAATTAGTTGTTAATTACATACATAAACTCACGCCTTCTTCCCATGGGGGTAGGCAGAAACTACAGAACGTCACCTGCTATAATCCTTACATACTCCTTTTGCCTCGTTTACATTCATACATCTGGTCATGTACATCAGTTGCAAGTACTATGTACTAGACCTTTGTGAAGAACATCACCAATCACTATCGCACCCGATAAAATTAGTTTATCAACTCAAAAAGTTAAAATGTTCAGGAGAAACAAAAATGTGCAACTTATTTTATTGTAACTTGTTACATATTATTTGTGTATGTTTTCCTAGGATGTCCCAACGTTTCCACTCACTCCTTGTAAATTAATGAAACACTAAAGAATATCTTAAAAAACTTCATAATTGTCTATTCCCTTACCAATATCATCATTATAATCAGACCATTATTGTCCATAGTTAAGCAAAAGCTCTTTAAAAGCCTTCATCACAGAACTTTAAAAACCCAGCTGAGTGCGAATCAGACTCGCCCACAGAGGGTTCCGTACCACTGTGACAATATTTAACACAATATTTTACATGAAAAAAAACTTCTGTTTAACAAAACATGTTTCGTGTATGGGGACCCCTTTAATTTATTCTATTTTTATTATTTGTTGTTATATGTGGCAATGGAAATACACAATCTTTGAAAATTTCAACTGTCTATTATGGTTTATGAAATACAGTCCGATGACTGACAGACAGACTGATGGACAGCGGATGCTTAGTAATAGGGTTCTGTTTAGCACCCTACGGGTATAGAATTTAAAAAAAAAAATCAAACTAATCTAATATTTTATTGGAATAAAAACAAATTATTTGTGTTTGTTAACAGCTACATTAGTTTTAAAAACTGTGTTGCAGCCATTAGCCCACCTAGTAGAGAGGAGAGACGTCGGCGTTCCAACATTTATTATACTAAAGCAATCAAATAAAAATAAAAATTGTTATAATAGAACCGTGCATATCAACTATTTAACTAAAATATTATTAAGATCGGCCTAGCCTTTTCCCAACTATGTTGCCCGCCTTCCAGTCTAACCGGATGCAGCTGAATACCAATATTTTACATGGAGCGACTGCCTATCTGACCTCCACTACCCAGTTACTGGGTAATACGATACCCCTTGGTAAGACTGGTTGTCAGACTTTCGGGCTTCTGACGACCCGTAACTACTGTCAAAGATCCACGAATGATAGCCGGGACTAACGGCTTAACGTGCTTTCCGAGGCACGGAGGAGTCCCGGTATGTAAAGATGGTCACCCATCTACGGACCAACCCCGGCAAGCGTAGCTTAACCTGATGGATTGACCCGAGCGGCTGTTATTACTTAGCCACGATAGCTAAAATATTATTAATAACATTTAATTCCTATTATTTTTAATTATAAACACTTGCTTTTGCCTGCGGCTTCGCCCGCGGGTATGTCGGAAAACTACGTATAAAGCTTTCTCTTGAATCACTCTATCTATTGATGAAAACCGCAATAAAATCTGCTCAGTAGTTTTTGGAGATCATCGCTAACATACAGACAAACGCGGCGGGGGACTTTGTTATATAATGTCGTGATTTAAAATAAACTAGGCTTAGATGTTCCAGTTCTCTATTAAAACAAAACAACAACATAAACATTGATAAATTAGTAATTACAGTAAAAATGCTGCTCTTGACATAATCCCTTCCAACAGTACAACAATCGCAAAAATTAAAGATGTCCAATTCTCAAAGTGCAATCAAATTGTCTCACGTAAACAGTTACTACGTGACCAAAACAATTAGGCGCATGACAGCTATGAAGTTATTGCAACTAGGAGGGAACACTGGATTGCTATTGTACGGATTATCATCACTGCTGAAAGCGAGTATATAGCACATCACTACCGGAAGCGCGGGAATAGGTGCGGGGTGCGGGCGCCGAAACCTAATTCCTGTCCTGCGCCTAATTGTTTTGGTCAAGTAACCATGTTATTACAATGATGTATTTATACATACATTCTTGATTTACTCATGCCTTATGGCTGGTTTACACAGTGCGAGCTGCAGACTAGACAGTAGACAGCTGCTCGCACTGTGTACTCGCATGTCAGTAGCTCGTCTTGCCTTGGCTGTTTACACATTGCGAGCTGCTGACTATACAGCTGCTCGCTTTGTGTACTCGCATGTCAGGAGCTCGGCTTGCCTTGGCTGTTTACACATTGCGAGCTGCTGACTATACAGCTGCTCGCTTTGTGTACTCGCATGTCAGGAGCTCGGCTTGCCTTGGCTGTTTACACATTGCGAGCTTCTGACTATACAGCTGCTCGCTTTGTGTACTCGCATGTCAGGAGCTCGGCTTGCCTTGGCTGTTTACACATTGCGAGCTTCTGACTATACAGCTGCTCGCTTTGTGTACTCGCATGTCAGTAGCTCGGCTTGCCTTGGCTGTTTACACATTGCGAGTTGTTGCACCGGGTTTAAGGCAGAAACAAAAGAATATCAGAAACACATTTTCTTGTCGCATTGCCAGGTGTGGTAGGTACAGTTAGATTTTTTCAATGAAAGGACCTGAAGAGTGGGCCATTAATAATGACTACATAGTTACAATGCAGTAGGTCATCAACTCATCAACATCTACTTATCCTTTTCCCAACTATGTTGGGGTCGGCTTCCAGTCTAACCGGACGCAGCAGCTGCATCCGGTTAGACTGGTATTCAGCTGCTGAATACCAGTATTTTACCTAGACAGCTACTGGCACTGTGAACTCGCATGTCAGGAGCTCGGCTTGCCTTGGCTGTTTACACAGTGCGAGTTGTTGCACTGCAGCTACTCGGTAGGCCGTGCGGTAAACTAGCCATTACTCCCAAGTGTTTAAGGCAGAAACAAAATAATATCACAAACACATTTTCTTGTCGCATTGCCAGGTGTGGTACAGTTAGATATTTCATTGAAAGGACCTGAAGAGTGGGCCATTAATGATAACTCCATAGTTACAATGCAGTAGGTCATCAACTCATCATCATCTGCTTAGCCTTTTCCCAACTATGTTGGGGTCGGCTTCCAGTCTAACCGGATGCAGCTGTATACCAGTGTTTTACATGGAGCGACTGCCTATCTGACCTCCACAACCCAGTTACTGGATAATACGATACCCTTTGGTAAGACTGGTTGTCAGACTTTCGGGCTTACGACCCGTAACGACTGTCAAAAATCCACGAAAGGGAGCCGAGACCAAACGGCGAGGCACGGAGGGGTCTCGGTATGTAAAGATGGTCACCGACCCGTGCCGCTCTTATTATTTAGCCACGAGCTTCTCTACAATGCAGTAGGTAATCATTCAAATTAAAGGTACGGTAATAGGACCTACAAGTTAAATGTTTATGTCATAATCATAGCAATAATACTTTTTATTTTTTTTTAATTTAAGATGGGTTTGCTCTTGACTCTAGTCTAGGTCGGAGGCGACAGAGACAGAGTCGACGATGAAGTGAGCTTACCCAGAAGAAGCCTGTTCACTCACTTTGAAGAGATTAGGGTTGTATGCGCTCGGAAACACCGACGCAGGTAGTGAGGTTTTTTTGTCTGTGTTTTAATTTAGTCTTTGGGTTTTTTACCTGCAACTATAAATTTTCCAATTTTCCTTCATAACCAACATAGATACATAGCATGAAATTCACACCTTTCCCCCAGGAAAGTAGGCAGAAACTAAAGGATGTCTGTTTTACCGAACTTTACGAATATAAGTTATATCTGTATATAACTTATATTCGTAAAGTTCGGTAGTCATTTGTCTACAGGGTTATTGGTATAAAACCAACAACCTCTTAAGGGGTCATTGTACTCATCATTATGAACAACTTTTACTATGGGACCAAACCTGAAATCGCGAAAAAAAAATCAGCTGTACAGTAGATTTATGTTCGCATAATTCGTCAAAATGTATCGAACTGCTGATTTTTTTTCGCGATTTCAGGTTTGGTCCCATAGTAAAAGTGGTTCATAATGATGAGTACAATGACCCCTTAAGAGGTTGTTGGTGGTTTACCAATAACTCTGTAGACAAATGACTACCACATTGACCAAGCATCCATAAAAACAAATGCGGAATGAAAGTTCCGGTGTCAATTCCCGAATTGGGTATGTAACCTTCGCAATGTGTCCCACTGAAGAGCGAAAGGCTTTTTGACGTGAAAACGTCTTTTCGCTCGGTGTATCTACTGGTGGTAACTTCAATATTTCTAATGAAAATGAAATGAAAATGAAAAATGGTTTATTATTACTACAAGTAAATATCCTAACAACTAGTGATCAGAGCCTCCTTTTAAGCAAATAAGCATGTGTTAGGAGACTCCTGAATATGATAGACAAAATCATGTAATATCTCAACCATTAAACTTAATTATAAGAAAATCGTGGACATACAAACATACATACATACGCACGGGTCGAATAGAGAACCTCCTTTTTTGAAGTCGATTAAACAGCAGCATTATCTAAAGGACCATAAAAATATTAAACCCTCCATGACACTGTCACAGTATAACAAAACCACGCAGCATAACCGCAGCCTAGAAAAATCACCTCATAAACATTACATTAGTATACATACTAGGTGCTCGTGGCTAAGTAATAACAGCCGCACGGGTCGATCCATCAGGTTAAGCTACGCTTGCCGGGGTTGGTCTGTGGATGGGTGACCATCTTTTTATACCGAGACTCCTCTGTGCCTCGGAAAGCACGTTAAGCCGTTGGTCCCGGCTGTCATTCGTGGATCTTTAACAGTCGTTACGGGTCGTCAGAAGCCCGAAAGTCTGATAACCAGTCTTACCAAGGGTCTTATCGTATTACCTAGTAACTGGGTTGTGGAGGTCACAGATAGTCAGTCGCTCCATGTAAAATACTGATATTCAGCTGCATCCGGTTAGACTGGAAGCCGACCCGGCAGATTGATTGACGTACCCTACCATGTGGATGCACTGAGGTGTAACTGTGTTACCTACAGGACCCCTCTGTGGGCTGCGTGCTTCAGGGAGCACAGTAAGCTCTGCCGGATCAATACGTCAGCGCTATTGGTCTTTAAAATGGAGTTAAATATTGCAATGGTGAACTGGTGACTTATTAACGCTGATGTTCCCGCCTGGCATATATTTAGTAATTTGGTATCGCTTTAATTAATAGCAGTTGTGTGCAATTAAAGACGACTGACGAATGTAAGTTTGGTGCATTCTGGGCAGTCGCTACGTTACATGGCTAATATTGTATATTTAGTAACTAGGTGACCCGGCAGACGTTGTCCTGTCCATATTTTATGTACAGACGCCAGCACATCAAACTACTACAATCTGTCAAATTTCTTTAATAGATTTTCAACTTTATTGCTAAAGCATTAGGTTCAAGGTTGAATGGGAAAATTTGACAGTTTCGGGTAGCTTGACCTGCTGGCGTCTGTACGAGAAAATTAATTTTCTTCATATTTTTTTTTTCGTGTATTATTTATCCGATGTTTTAATAGTTATTCTGCTATTTGGGACGGAGACATACAACAAATCAAAAACCATGAAAATTGGTCGAGCCGTTCTCGAGTTATAAGTGTTCGAACAAACCCGACTTTGTTTGTTGTTAAGTTTGATGCATTCTGGGCAGTAGCTACGTTACCTGGCTCATATTGTTTCCAAGGCACCAGCTAATAGGTACAGACGCCAGCACATCAAGCTACCCGAAACTAAAATTTTCTCAATCAACCTTGAACCTAATGCTTAAGCTATAAAAGTTGAAAATCTGTTAAAGAAATTTGACAGATTGTAGTAGCTTGATGTGCTGGCGTCTGTAAATAGCTGCGAAAGGAGATTTCCGATAAAATATAAAGGGACGGAAAAGATGACGATTAAAACAAAAAATAAAATGCAAGTTTAAGGAGTTTCAAACATGCTAAAATTGAGATAACGTTTGCGTAGGTATAGCACGAAAGGAATATAGATTGATGATCTTTTCTCTCTTTTCTATCTGACTCTAAACGAGAAAAAGTTAGAACTGCAGTGACATCAAAACATAAAACATAACATGCCTTTATTCCGCGAAGGGCTAGGCAGGGGTGTTTCTGTATTTATATTACTCTCACATTTTGCCTGTTATCCTTAACTCCCTCTAAAGAGCAGTACACTGCTCTTTAGAGGCACTACTGCGGTGGTGGCCTAGTGGTAACGGCCGCGACTTACCGAGTCGCAGGTCGTAGGTTCAAACCCCGACAGGCGCTTTACTTTGTGTAAATGATTTCATCACCAAAGTAAAACATCGTGAGGAAACCGGCATATCCTAAAATCAAAAATTAAAAAAAGAAAAATATTTTATTTGAGACACGCACAGGAAATACAAACAGTAAAAAAATAGCATAGGAAACTAACAAAATTAACATTAAAAAAAAAAACAAAATAAATACAAAATATAAAAATTAAAAAAAAACCTGTGCGAGCCCAAAAAGACTCGTATCTCAGCACAAAGCTGCGATATTTAAATAAATAACGCAGCGTTGGTATTCTGATAGGGCCCATGTGATGCTACGGACATCTACAAATCCATAGGGAAATAAAACATAATAATAATAAAATACATACAATAGGAATACCTATGATTTAGAGAAAAAAAAATACAATAAAAAATAAACTAAAAACCATAAATAGTGTATTTAAAATGTGAAGATATATGACATCTACCAACCCGCACTGGGCCCGCGTGTTGGATTAAGGCCTACTCCCTCTCACAGAGAGGAGCCCTGTGTCCAAGCAGTGGGAACATTCTAGGCTGATTATGCTCACTCCCATGTTGTAAAGGACGAGGTATTAAAACTGTTACATTTCGACCTAGTTATGCAGAAAGCAGCCATATGGCAATTTTTCCAAAAAATAGTTATAAACACAGTCATACTAATTTCGACATACAAGATTTTTTTGAAAAAACAACCATGTCGACATCTCTATTTATCAGGCAGATATGAGCCGTCAAATGCAGCCTTATCCATACATCCAAATGCAACCATCGATAGAAAAATGCTTATAACTCTGTTTGTACTTTTCCCGACATGGCTGCTTTCTGCATAACACGGTCCATTTTGTAAAATATGCTTCGCGGATGCATCAATGTCTGGGCACCGTTCATTACAGTGCAATTGACCAACTCCACGCTACAGCCTCATAAAGTCATAATGGCGCACTTCCTTTAGTCCTTAGTTGACTCATACCTAAAGTGACCATACGTCCCGTTTTGGGCGGGATAGTCTGGCTTTCAGGCTGTCTGTCCCCAGCGAGGGAAAAACATCCCGCTTTCGCAAACAGACCGAACGATAAATTAATTTGTATCTACTATCTATGTATTATTTTTGCATTCGCAACGCGACAGATGAACAAATCACTAGCTAGGAATGCTGAGAATTAATAATAATAATATATATGTACAAAAAATAAATAAAGGAGATAATAATAAATATCTTTATTTCCCAAAAATACAGGTCATTGTGCTTAATCTTTATAATTTTTGATTTTACGGTAGAGAACATTTACAATAAACATTTGGATGCTGCAGCAATCTGTACACAATAGATTAAACTCTGTCTCTAAAACTAGGGTATATCCTGTATCTTAAGACACAGTGAAAACTCCTGTGGTGTGAATTTTCCTGTGGAAAACCGTTGAGTGGATTTTTCCAGTATTTCCGTGCGAACAACTATAGCTGTACGATTTCTCTCTCTGTCTGGAAATAACGCACGTGTCGAAAGTTTTTGTTTTCTCTAATGAATAAAATATGGATAAGAGACAAAACGCAGTTAAGTGTAAGTAGTATTGAAAGCCATTTTGATTACCAAGATTAACATCAACAAAATCATGTAATGCATTCCTACTTGAAAACTAGACCCGATATTATGAAACTGATCTGTGTCCTTACTATGAACTATTAACGCGATCATGATTCCGTTGTGAAAAAGGGATGGTGGTCATGTATAGCTCCGTCTCTCTCTGGCACTGGAAAAATGATTGCATTATTTTTTCATAGTACGGTTTCTGTTCTGCAGACAAATACAAATCAAATGCTCCTTAGGTAGACACGTAGAAGTCATGTGACTAAACCTCAGTAACTCAACTAATATGTACTGAAAACCTACTTATTGTTTAGTGCTATTCATTTTCTAATAAACGCTAGTCAATTAATCAATCTGCCTAGCCTTTTCCGAACTATGTTGGGATCGGCTTCCAGTCTAACCGGATGCAGCTGAATACCAGTATTTTATATGGAGCGACTGCCTATCTGACCTCCACAACCCAGTAACTGGGTAATACGATACCCCTTGGTAAGACTCGTTGTCAGACTTTCGGGCTTCTGACGACCCGAACGACTGTCAAAGGTTCACGAATGACAGCCGGGATCAACGGCTTAACATGCTTTCCTAGGCACGGAGGAGTCTCGGTATGGAAAGATTACAGATTTGGTCCCATAGTAAAAGTTGTTCATAATGATGATAAAATCAATCTGCCTAGCCTTTTCCCAACTATGTTGGGATTGGCTTCCAGTCTAACCGGATGCAGCTGAATACCAGTATTTTACATGGAGCGACTGCCTATCTGACCTCCACAACCCAGTTACTGGGTCATACGCATATTACAGCATTTCGGAATTTTTGACAGACAAAATGTAAAATGACTGTTTTTGACCTTAGTTTGACTTTTTTTTTGTATTATTTTAATTATTACTTTCTTTCTTTCTTTTTGTTTAAACATTATTTGAATGTTGACGTAGTAAGCTTATGTTACTTATATATTTTTCTTTTGTCACTTATATTTTCTTATTAATATATTTTTTTTTTAATTTTTGTGAAAATTAATTAATAAGTACTGCGTTTGACTAATAGAATTATGTTGGAAATTTTTCTTATGTGTAAACATCCATGAATATTTGTACGCCTTCTGGTATAACATAGTGCGCTTGTAATTTCTTATAACAACTATTTTATTGTACCTATGTTAACAAATGATTAAATGAATTACATATTATGAATACGATACCCCTTGGTAAGACTGGTTGTCAGACTTTCGGGCTTCTGACGACCCGAACGACAGCTAATAAACGCTAGTAAAATACCACAGAGTTTTTTTTTTACATAATTTAGCTGTATTTGTTACAGTTATAGTTGTATTCGTATCGGCGCCTACCATCATTTTGACGTGAAAAAGATCTGCGTGGTAAAAAATGTTCCTTTGCAAAAATTTGGTTTCTGCTAATCAGCTGTTTCTGCGAACTATTGATGGGATCTGGGACTTTTGATCTATGATGCGCCTTAGATGATAACGTGAAGATCAACATACTTATTTGACCACAAATCATATAACCATTGATAAATGATAAATGATTTTTATTTCTGTAAGTAGGTTTGTACAAACACTTTTACAAGTCAATATTTTTTTTTTTTAAACTAGATGAGGTCGGCGTTTCCTATCTGACTACTCTGAGAAGAAAGGCCGAAACAAACTCAGAGGTCACGATCTCTTATAAAGTCCAGACATAATCTTGGTCACTTCATGTGAAGACCATGTAGATTGGTGTCTGAAATGGTCTTTTGAGTCATTCTTATCTGGCTGAAAGTGAAACGAACTGTAAACACTATGGGAACTGACATCCTGATATTTTTATGCACCAACAGCGACGCCGTCATCGGGCTAGATAAGTTAGTGGCACTTGCTTCTTCTTCTTCTTCTTTCTTCGTCTTCTTCTTTCTTCTTCTTCTTCACTTTCTTCCTCTTCACCCTGATTTTAAATATCATTCCTGCGAACAATACAAACAATACTTACTGACCTTGGTTTTGTTTTGTTATTAGTAACTTAACTCGTTGTTTATTTTACTTCGATGGTCCTAGTTTATCATCTGTGACTTTGACTTACGACTACATGTACGGCTATATGTAAGTGGGCACGCCCTTTACTGGAGGCTTTTATTTACGTATAAAGTTCTGCTTACGTTTTTAGTTTTGTATTTTGTTTCTGCTTGAGTATAGTTTTCGATTTTTTTTTTTTGGTATATTGGCGTGTGCTAGCTTACTTATAGCAAATAATTTAATTTAATGTTTTGTGTTGCGTAATGTAGGTACCAAAATTATTATGCGCAGTGTTATATAGATTCATTTTTTTTTAACTGAACAGACAGCTGTGCTGCTGGGGAGTTTGTTGCGCCACTTCTTCTCCCCAGCTAAAGCACTAGGAAGTGGTGGAGGGCGGGCGTTTTGGGGGACTGTCTTATGTAATTTTGACGTTCAAAAAGTGCCGATTCTCAGCTTAGTTTGAATAAATGACTTTGATTTTTTTTGATTTTGAATAAACAAAATAAACGCGATTCTTATCCGACTCCCATTTTTCCTTTTATCCATATAATCCACATCCACACTCAAATTATATTTTTAGTTCAACAATTGAACACTCACTTATCCTCACTCTTTGCCTGCTATTTATTTTTGTCCTTACCACAAAATGACGTAAATCACAAAATCCACTTTTCCTGTACAGAACATACAATTCACGGGCATAAATAATAATAATAATAATAACCTGGGACATTATTCACACACGGTCATCTGATCCCAAACTAAGCAGAGCTTGTGCTATGGAAACCAGATAACTGATATACTACTTTTTTTTTTGTAAATACATACTTATATAGATAATTACACCATGTTCATGCACACGAATGTTTGTCCTGGATGGGAATCGAACCCACGACCTGCGGCATGATAGGTGGTATCTTAACCAACCACGCCAACTGGCCTGTCAGAATATGACACACGCTTTTGCCCGCGGTTTCGCCTGCGTGGGGTTCGTAAATTATTCCACGGGTATAGTACATTAGGGCCATAGTACATTACTATGAGGATAAAAAGTACCATCCTTTGTCCTAACCTATAGTTTAAGCGTGGCTAGCCAAATTGTTGAAAAGGTAACAGACGGACAGAGTTACCTACTTCTATATTTATAACATTAGTAGGGATTTAGCTTTAGCTGTCGTTCTTGGATCTTTGACAGTCGTTCGGGTCGTCAGAAGCCCGAAAGTCAGACAACGAGTCTTACCAAGGGGTATCGTATTACCCAGTTACTGGGTTGTGGAGGTCAGATAGGCAGCCGCTCCATGTAAAATACTGGTATTCAGCTGCATCCGGTTAGACTGGAAGCCGACCCCAACATAATTAGCTAGGCAGATGAGGCAGAGCTTATACACATTTGGGCTTTGTAGAGCATCATCTCTGTAACTAAAGATGGATGTGCCATATTCGTGGCCGGGTTCTGTAAAAGGATTCATGTAACGCATCTAACGTGATTTTTGATAGCTAGCTTTTTCCAGCTATTCGTTTAAAATTCCCGTACTGCTGTTACTTTTCCAGCTATTCGTTAAAAATTCCCGTGCAGCTGTCACTTTTCTAGCTATTCGTTTAAAATTCCCGTGCAGCTGTCACTTTTCCAGCTATTCGTTTAAAATGTCCGTGCATCTGTCACTTTTCCAGCTATTCGTTTAAAATTCCCGTGCAGCTGTCACTTTTCCAGCTATTCGTTTAAAATGTCCGTGCAGCTGTCACTTTTCCAGCTATTCGTTTAAAATTTCCATGCAGCTGTCACTTTTCCAGCTATTCGTTTAAAATTCCCGTGCAGCTGTCACTTTTCCAGCTATTCGTTTAAATTTCCGTGCAGCTGTCACTTTTCCAGCTATTCGTTTAAAATTTCCGTGCAGCGGTCACTTTTCCAGCTATCCGTTTAAAATTCCCGTGCAGCTGTCACTTTTCCAGCTACTCGTTTAAAATTTCCGTGCAGCTGTCACTTTTCATACATCTGTCAGGTATAAACCTGCACCCCAATCGCGTAACAGCAAATCCATTGCTATGAATGTGGCTGAATGCGGTCAAAACTAAAGGCACTGTTGGTTCCACAATTTTTATTTTGGGTACAAAATTTTAAGTGTGTTACGCAATTTCCCCGCTGATGTCGAATCTTGTAAGTGTGTCTGAATGTGGAATAAACGAAAGGCATTGTGTGTTACGCAATTTCCCCGTTGATGTCGAATCTTGTAAGTGTGTTACGCAATTTCCTCGCCGATGTCGAATCTTGTGTGTTACGAAATTTCCCCGCTGATGTCGAATCTTGTATGTTACGTTATCACCCCGCTGATGTCGAATCTTGTCAGTGTGTTACGCAATTTCCCCGCTGATGTCGAATCCTGTATGTTACGTTATCACCCCGCTGGTGTCGAATCTTGTAAGTGTATCTACGCAATTATCCCGCTGATGTCGTATCTTGCTTAGTTACAAAACGTATAAATGGAACTGTCACAAATCTGTGCTAGGGAAACTGCCTACGGGGCTAGGAAACTGCTACGCATGGTGGGTTACGTATCCACTACCCTCTAGGCTGCCTCTCACAGAGAAGAAGCCTAGGAACCCAGCAGTGGGAACATTAACTACATGCTTGGCTGTTTTGTATGTTATATTCTCTTGCTCTAATCAAGTGGTTGCGGTCACTTGTATAAGGTTAGAAGTAAACTTTTCAGTATTTCACTACAGTAACGGTGGTGAACCGTGCGGTTATCTCCTTCTCTCCCTGTAATGGCTACATTATAAGGTGATTATGTATGTATGGTCAATTATAGCTGATTTTAACCCTTATTCCTTTGTCCACAGTGCCTATTTGGTGCGGGTGCGAGCACAGGTTATGTGCCGCGACGAGGGCACCGGCGGGTGGGTCGCGCTCGGGGGCGGCGGGCTCGCTGATGTCATGGTCGGGAAGCGAGCTCGCCCCCATAGGTCCTCAGGTAAGAATAACTGCTGTACTCAAGCTCCATTTACACGGTGCGAGTTTTTGGAACGTTCAAGAACAATAATCGCGCATGCCATAAAGCACGTTCAATTTTATTGCTATTCAAGCATCGCATGCAAGTGTTAACGCGCGTGCGATTCTCATAAAATGGCATACAATAACTGAATGCAAATGCCATTCAATAAAATCCCATGCGACACACCAAGGCAGTCTAAACACAGAGTTTACGCGTATTTGCGCTGCCAAATGTTTCATTCATTGAACGTCTTATTTTGTTCGCTCATGTTTGAATGATAGAAAATTGGAGGAGCTTGTGGCTAAGTAATAACAGCCGCACGGTCGATCCATCAGGTTAAGATACGCTTGCCGGGGTTGGTCCGTAGATGGGTGACCATCTTTAACATACCGAGACTCCTCCGTGCGTGCCTCGGAAAGCACGTTAAGCCGTTGGTCCCGGCTGTCATTCGTGGTACTTTGACAGTCGTTACGGGTCGTCAGAAGCCCACAACCCAGTTATTGAGTAATACGGTACCCCTTGCTAAGACTGGTTGTCAGACTTCTGACGACCCGTAACGACTCAAAGATCCACGAATGACAGCCAGGATCAACGTCTTAAAACGTGATTTCCGAGGCACGGAGGGTTCTTGGTATGTAAAGATGGTCACCCATCGACGGACCTTGTGGCACCTCCAAAAAAAAAAAATAACTTACCTAGATTTTACACTTTTGCCTCGCCTTTTTCTACGGCACAGGCAATGCCAAAGAGACAAACACTCCCAAGTTTTTGCATCGAGAAGCACAATGCTATTAAAAAAGTTCAAGCGCCTAAGTATTAATATGATGTTAAAGGTCTCCCAATAAAAACAAGAGAAAGGCAGATCTTCAAAAATGTTACGTTTACGTGGGCGTTTGAAGAATTGTTTGCCGTTTAAAGATAGGTATCGATGCATTCGAAAGTTAAAAATTTGCTAAAGTAGGTTTCAAGGATGTCACAGATATAAATAAAGGTGTTTATGGAATATTTAACAACTTTAAAAGTGCATAGGTATACAAGCATTTATGATTGCAATTCGAATTTTGGGAATGTGCAATAGGGATGATGACTAAAAAATTATATTTTGTCCGTCATGTAGATTATTAAAATATATTGGACACGTATTTTTTCTTTTTCTACGTAATCAAAAGATTACGGCGCTACAGTGAGTTAAAATGTGGCATGACGTCACGTCTTTGTAGATTTTATACGTAGAAGTGACGTAGCAAGCCCCCACTCCCGAACTTTAATGCGAGTTATCTAAGTCATTTATTATTAATATGATAAAGCAAAAAATACGTGTCTAATATTTTTTTATTATCTGACTGACGGACTAAATAGAATTTCTTTTTTTTTACCCAGGCATCATCCCTATTATTTAGTGTCGGTAGCCCGCGAAATTCAAATATTCTTAAGTTTTTTGCTATTTGCAAGTCAGTATTAAGTTATATGTTAAATTAAGTATGATTCGCGGCCATATCAAATATGTATTTACAGAATTATAATCATTAGAATCAGTAATACAACTCCTTAAGAGGGCCCTTCCTGGCCCGTCTATCGTCAACGCGAGCATGGTCGAAAAGCTTGTTGTTTCATCCAGGGCAACGCCCGTTGACTAACAAGCAAGTGAGAACGCGATAACATTGAACGAAAAATAGTGTGCGGAAATTTTATGAAACTTGTGCCAGGAAATACGTGTTTTAGCAAACCTTACAAGTTTGTGAAATAAATGTTTGTCATTTAGAATCCCCATTACATGTGCAAGGTTTCTATCGATATGTTTTCTTTACTTTTACAATTTATGAATACATAATGAACGGCCAAAGTTCAGGTAAAAGTTGTGCAAAAGAGTAAATTTTTGGAGGCTTATACTGAATTTGTTTCTCCAAATTTTGATTTTTCGCTTTGATAGAAACCTAGATACAGTGCACAAAATACCTATTAGTTCAAACATTTCTTAGAAAGATATGTTAAAACGCTATAATCACGTACGAGCGTTTGTATGAAAAGTATGACGGGTTGGCCGCTCTTAACTTAAGTATAATCCACAAATGTCAAGATTTCATGAAATAGTCATTCATTGGGATTACCTGGTCTTAAAGAGTTACTAATTATGTAAATACATACTTGTTACAGCCGCGAATTACATTTTGATCAACGTACAACCTAATACAGACTTGTAAATTGCAAAAAACGTAAGAAAATTTGAATTTTGAGGGCTACACTGACGCTTTCGCCTGAGCCCATTTGCACAAAAATTCACTAAATACTGCACTAAACTTATTTATACATAATATAAGAACAATGGTGACCAAGTGGTAACGGTCCCGAGTTGTAGGTCGTGCGTTAGAACCCAGGCAGGCAACCCAGTGACTGTGTAACACGATACCCCTTGGTAAGACTGGTTGTCAGACCCGTAACGACTGTCAAAGATCGTGCGTATCACAGCCGGGACCAACGGCTTAACGTGCTTTCCGAGGCACGCACGGAGGAGTCTCGGTATATTAAAAATGGTCACGAACCAACCCCGGCAAGCGTAGCTTAACCTGATGGATCGACACGTGCGGCTGTTATTACTTAGCCACGAGCTCCTCCCGCGCGGGATGCTGGACGAAATTCGCAGACTGACAGACAGACAGACGGACAGCGAAGTGATCGTACACATATGCATAAGGGTTCCATTTATTCTGTATGAGGTACCGGAGTCTAAACATAGACGCGCGCAGCACCTCAGCATGACCAGCGTTTTATACATAGTGAGGACATCGAACCCCAAACCACAGAATAAATAATAGTACTCCCAAACCAAAAACTATCAAGCATATATAATATGAACACAATATCTCATTCACCTATTTCATAACTTATGGAAAAAGCTAACAGCCTTGCCTAGAGCAAAACAATGACTAATGAATCATTGTAATGAATGGACATCTTATAGAATCCATTGTGTACCTACTATGCATTAATTACTTGCCTTTTAGATCGACATGTGTTTAGAATGGTGACTACAATTTGTGCTACAATGTTGGTAGTAATAAAATGTTTGTCATTTATGGGGAGTTGTTGGGAAAATATGGTATATTGAGAACATTGAATATGAGAATGGGTATAGGCCATTCTTGATGAAAACCTAATGTTTAATTGGTTGGCAACTGCACCTCTGCAAACATAGAACCAAATGAGATATGATTTGTCATTTTTGATGATGGGAGGGAGCATCATTCGATACTTACATAAGAGGGAAGCGCTAAGGTATTAAATTCAATTTTTTTTTTACGATTTTTGCAATTAGCTCAGTGTCCGAGTGTATGTTGATTAAAGTATGATGAAACATTGTATTTACAGAATTATATTATAATCATAAGAATCAGTAATACAACTGATGCAGATAGTAATAGGCAATGGCGTTGATTGGTTAGTTTGCGTGGTCTGTTGTGAGCTTACGCAAAGCGACACGTCCACCCAGTAATAGGACTCGCTGTCCCAAATTAGACGCATTATTAATTTATTATACATAAAACAAAAGGTATTATTTTTTAAAACACGTAAACTAAAAGATAAATAATTAAATTATCTTTAAAATAGTGAAGGTATAATAAGAAAATACGCTTGATAGTTTTTGCGTGATTCTCAGTTTTTTATCCGCGTTAGACATAACTTTGCAAATTAATAACACTATGTAATATAAATGTTACTGCTAAAACCCGAAGTGCGGCTACAGTTAGCTTTAGTCGGCTAGAACTAGGTGTAGGAGCCGTTGCAGTTGGTTAAACTTAGGTGTACGCTGAAAGGTAGGTTAGGTTAGGTTAGGAGTGACAGTAGCTTCCGCCGCCCCTCATCCAGCAGGACCCGAGGCGGCGGCGCGTAATGTTCCACGCGCGCTCCTAATGGACGTCGCGGGGGGAGTTTTCACACCTCACTCCCCCCGCGGGCCTGAGGTGGCCCGCAATGGCGGGCCGGCACTAGCCGAGGATCGTGGAAGGCGCACAAGTTCCCATGATCCCCGGTCCAAGTGTGGGAAGGGAACACCGGGGTGGTTTTTAGTCAGTAAGAGTTTGACAGACCCCTCCGCCCGCCCCAGGGCGGAGGACATCCATGAGGATTTAAAAAAAAAACAAAAAAAAGAGTGACAGTAGCTAAATAGTATTTTACATGGAGCGGCGGTCTAACCTGACCACAACCCAGTTACTGGGTAATACGATACCCCTTGGTAAGACTGGTTGTCAGACTTTCTAACTTCTGACGAACCGTAACGAATGTCAAAGATCCACGGATGACAGCCGGGACTAACGGCTTAACGTGCTTTCCGAGGCACGGAGAGGTCTTGGTATGTAAAGATGGTCACCCATCCACGGACCAACCGCGGCAAGCGTAGCTTAACCTGATGGAAAAGCCCAATAATAATTAGCCCGGGAATCGAACCCAGGACCTCATGCTCAGCAGTAGTGCTTGCGACCACTCCACCAACTAGGCGGTCAATAGCAGATCTATTCTGTAAAAATCTCACTGGGAAAACTTAGGTAAAGTGAGCTGTCAATAGTGTCAACCCAGCATCAGAGATTTTTAATGGGTAATGTTTGTTACAGCTGGGGGTGACAGCAATGGCGACACCACAACTTCTTCGTCGACAAGCGCACCGACACACGAATACTTTATACATGGGAAGCGAATCAGCGATAATATGGTAAGTATCGTCATTCGTCAGCAAAACAAAGTCCAAGTCAAATTCATGGTACAGACGCCAGCAGGTGAAGCTACCCGAAACTGTCAAATTTTCCCAATCAACTTTGAAACTAATGTTTTAGCGATAAAGTTGAAAATCTATTAAAGAAGTTTGACAGATTGTAGTAGCTTGATGTGCTGGCGTCTGTACAAAAGTAAGTGCAATGATATATTTCGACATAATATTGACATTAATAAACCAAATGCAAATTTAAATAATCAATTCAATCTATTTTATATATCTACTTTGAAACGCAGCAAATCGCACCTTGAAAACAAAAGTGGCGTTATACAAAAATTAAAATTTTTCAGATGTCCATTTAAAGCTTTTTTGACGCAGCATTTTGGTCAATATCTTAGCAAATAACTGAAATAAAAGACTGCAATTTGACTTTCTTACTTCAAGTTTTGTATATACTGAAAATATGCCAGTAAATTATCGAGTTATTTAGAAAACATAGTTTTGATAATGCCACTTTTGTTATCGGTGCGAAATATCGATTGAAAATGTCTTTTGGCTTGGTTAAAGTGTAAACGGTCTGCTTTAGCAAAAAGGTAATTTTTTGCAAAAATAGTCCAGTTCCAGAGAACTGGAAAAACGACTTGTGGAAGTCGATGATGATGATGATGTGGAAGCCCATGTTACTTACTCGCTGATAATGTAGCTTTCTACAGACCGTGAAAGAATTTTTAAAATCGGTTAAGTTTTTTTTTTAGTTTATCCATAACAAACAAACAAACAAAAAAAAAATATATTCTCTTTATAAAAATTGTTTAGAATACAAAGAGAAATAAAATAAAATATAATGACACTTAATTTACTTGCCCCCGTATTCTCAAACGATAAAATTGATTAGCGTTTTAATATTCGACCCTAAAATAGTCACTGGTTATTAAACTTCACTCAATCAACATTCTAAACCTTCATTCTCCACATTCCAGGTAGTTCTAGAATGCACGATAAAGAAAGACTTCCAATACAACAAGGTGATGCCTACGTTCCACCACTGGGTGACCGACGAGAAGCGCTTCGGGCTCACGTTCCAGACCGCTGCTGACGCGCGCGCATTCGACAAGGGCGTGAGGACGGCTATTGAAGAGTTGCTGGACGGTAAGCTTTGGTCGGTTGTTGGGGGTCGTTCTTCAGGGCTTTAGGGATATAGATGGGCTATTTTTTCAGGGATAGGGTTATAGATGGGCTATTTTTTCAGGGATAGGGTTATAGGTGGGCAATTTTTTCTGGGATAGGGGCTATAGCTGGGCTATTTTTTCAGGGATATGTCTGTAGATATGTCTATTTTGGTGAGATTGATGGGGACTGTTTATTTAAAAGAGTTGTCTACTCTGGTGTCGCACGAACTATGTACTACTTGACCAAAACAATTAGGTGCATGACAGAAATTCAGTTTCGGCTTCCGCACCCCGCACCTATCCCCGCGCTTACCGTAGTGACGTGCAGTCGTATACTCGCTTTCGGCAGTGATGATAATACGTATAATATCAATCACCGTTCCAGTGTTCCATCCCTAGTTCCAATAACTTCATAGCTGTCATGTGCCTAATTTTGATAAAATAAAACTTAGACACGTGCTAAAGGCGGGGGGCTAAGACAGAACATATTTTTTTTTCAATTTTGTCAATAAATTGAACATCAATTTTTTCCATTTAGTTATACGAAACGAAGCAATTGTGGTGTCTTAAAATCAGAAGAGAGACAGTATATTTCTGAAGAATGATCCTGTGGCTTTATATGTCTTTGGCTGTGCTGAACATAATATGTATATGTGCTTTAGTTTTTATGTATAAAGGCGTGGCACCATGTTCACATTGATTTATTAAGCTCAATCAATAAGGCGCTAACTATATAAGGTCTAATTTAAATAACTAACAACCTCTTAAGGGGTCATTGAACTCATCATTTTGAACAATTTTTACTATGGGACCAAACCTGAAATCGCCAGAAAAAATCAGTGCTGTTCCCTAAATTTTATGTTGGCATAACTCGCCAAAATATAAGGAACAGCGGATTTTTTTTTCGCGATTTCAGGTTTTGTTCCAGTGTCCCATAGTAAATGTTGTTTGTTATCATGGAGTTTAAGTATCGGTCACTAATTACTAGTCACCCTGTATAAGGGCGTGGCACAATGTGCAGATACTAAGCTTTATCGATTAGGTGCTGACTATGTATTTAGACCACGCCCTACGAAAATAATAATAAAGAAGTCTTGAATTTTAATGTTACATTGATTAGGCACTTCAATCAAAAGCCGTATTGGGGTTAGTAGAAATCAATTTCGGCCTGAGATTTTATTTTTCGGAAAAAATTAACGATGTCCTTTGCAAACAGCAATGTTATCTTTTAACAGGTACTCATATGAAGCTCAAAAAGTCCATTAATATGTTTGCAATGTTTTTAGGGTTCCGTACCTCAAAAGGAAAAAACGGAACCCTTAAAAGATCACTTGTGTGTCTGTCTTGTCTTGGCTGAATTACTCCGAATCTAATGGACCGATTAAGTTGAAATTTGCTACATGTATGAATTTCTGTGACCCAAACACGGATGTGTAACGTAAATAAATGAATTTTGAATATGGGGGTCAATTTTGGGGGACAAATAAAAAAAAAAGTTTTGCAAACTGTACTCAAATATATATAAATATTTATTATTGGGTCTCAAATAAATATTTTTTTATAATTATAAAATAAATTGTTTTAAAGTTATCTAAGAAAACAGACGAAAATTGACTATTGTCCCCTTATCTCCGAAACTACTGAGCCTAAACTGTTGAAAAAAGTACTGAAAATAGTTCTATACCTATAGATTACAGGAAAACTTATAATAAGAAGTCTATGGTCTTAAAACAACATGGTAAATCTCTCAATATTGTGCGTACAAACTTACATTTGCTGTTTGAATGTATGGGAAAATATGTTTTTCAACTACGATGTTAAGTTTCTTCTTGGGATAAATTCGTCCCAACTACGGAACCCTTCATTGTGCGTGGTCCGACACACACTTTGCCGGTTTTATTTCTTCAACACATTTATAACTTGTTTCCTGCGAAAACCTTCGAGAAGAGCGTGGGTGGAACAATTCTCGTTGATAGCATTGAGTGCAGTCAAGGAAATATCCTACACGTTATTTTTAGAAAACATCCTCGTTGCTGGATCCTCTCTAGAACAAAATTAGCTTTAATGAAAAATCCTTCAAATAAAGAGGATTTTCATCAAACAGCTCTTTCATTTTCAAACAAGATGATATTTAGTAAATATTATCTTGTTTGAAACTATTATTTACATAATATACAAACTTTAAGGAGGTGATAGTTGATAAATTTTGTCTGGTTTGCACGATTGTTTTATCAGTAAATAAATTAAGTTATTTCCTACAAAGGCAACCTCATTTCATTTTAGAAAAGTGATGAAATTATTCGTTTGAAACAAAGAGTGTCTATGTTTAAAGCATACTCCTAACTAAAAATGTATGGACGGACCATCTAAGCATCCACCATTCGTTGGTAACCAAATCTTGCGTAACAATGTATGATCAATCATAATATCTATTTGATGATGTTGTGACACTAGCTTACCATGAATATGACTTTAAACCGTGACTTCTTTCTGAAGCTTAATATTGTATTATTGATCATTGTATCATTGATCGAGCGAAGCGTCTCTGCTTCAAGTCTGGGACAATTTGCTTTCCTCTGTCAGTTTGTTGGTACTCCTCAACAGGTCGTATTTTATAAACAATCTGGATGAAACTTGCTATACAGGTTTTACGAATTTATAGATTTTTTTTTGTCGTCGGGTTTATTATTGGAGGGGTACTTCTTCTAAAAAAGGGGCTACTGGATATCTCCGGCTTATGAGATCCGATTTCGATGGTTATTTTTTTATTTGAAAGGTTAGTAACTTGTAAGTTGTTCTCGTAATAAATTGGTGTAGATCTGATGAAAAAAAAGCATGGCAAATATCCCGTATTGTTTGAAATAACTTTAGGAGTATATTAATAGTTGCAAAAAAGTTGGTGCTCGCGAGGTCTACTGTTCTCAGAACTAATAGTATTATTAGTATGCTTACGCAACGTGTTTTTTTTTTTATATGCCATAACTCTAGGGCAGGGATGGCGAACCAATGGCACGCGTGCCATTGGTGGCATGTAACAAAATAATTTGTACACGGCATGATTTTAAGAGTTTAGGTACTTACTACCTTTTCATCTAGTTTGCAACAGCAGAAGTCGCGCTAATTTGTTCCTTCATTTAAATAAATATAAAACTCGGTATTATTGTGAATAATATAAGGTATAGGTTTCATACACGAATCTCTTAAGGAGTCATTGTACTCATGTTTATGAACAACTATTACTAACGCCGACGTCATCTAGTTTAAAAAAAAAATATTGACTTGTAAAAGTGTTTGTACAAACCTACTTACAGAAATAAAAATCACTTATCATTTATGGGACCAAACTTGAAATCGCGAAAAAAGAATCGGCTGTTCCCTCAAAAGAATCACATTTATTATGTTCGCATAACTCTCGTGAAAATATACGGAACTGCAGATTTTTTTCGCGATTCCTGGTTTGGTCCCATAGTAAAAGTTGTTCATAATGTTGAGTACTAACTACTCCTTAAGAGATTTCTTGTATAAATAGATGACGTTCTATAATTTTTTTCCAGAAGTCACTAAGTTAGGATTGTTTGAAGGCACGTCATGGCCACATTCATTAATTTTTGGAAAAATGACACTTAGATGTATAGAGGTTCGCGATCCCTGCTCTAGGATATTAATGAGTCCATAATTTTGAACAACTTTTACTATGGGACCATCCATGAAATCGCGAAAAAAAAATCAGCTGTCCCATACATTTATGTTCGCAAAACTCGTCAAAATGTTTGTACTGCCGATTTTTTTTTTGCGAGTTCAGGTTTGATACCGCAGTAAAAGTTGTTCAAAATGATGGTCTCATTAATACCCTAGAGTTATGGTATATATAAAAAAACACGCATGCAATGGTTATACAACTAACTATAATTTAAATTATGAATGATGAATGAACGAAATGCACCGACCCCAGCGTGGTTTGATCAGACTCGATTACTCGAATGAACGCACAGATTCACACTAGCCCCTGTTGCCTCATGTTACATAGTGCAACAGAGACCATTGCATATCAAGGAGTAGACCGGGGGCGAGATAATGGTAGGGAAGACGTGCCCTTAGGATATGGAAGGGATAAAGAGCCTACCGAGTATGCACCCTTTACACAACTAACTGTTTTCACTAGGTACTAAATTAAATGACTAACTAATTATAAGCTACTACTATTATTTGCTGTATGCCTTATGTACCTGCTGTATATATTGTCGCTGTATGTACTATATATTAATAATGAACTAATTTATCTAATGTGCTTTCTTTTGCCTCCTCTACCGTATACTGGATTCCTACACGGTGAGTTTTGAGTATAACATCACGTCATGCTTCTTGTGGGGTAGGTTGACAGGGTTTGTAATTTTAATCATCGCTATCCTCTTAAAGGGTCATTGTACTCATCATTATGAACAACTTTTGCTATGGAACCAAAACTTGAAATCGCGAAAAAACTGTTCCGTACATTTATGTTCGCATAACTCATCGAAATGTAGGGAACAGCCGATTTCTTTTTCAGGTTTTGTCCCATAGTAAAAGTTGTTCATAATGATAAGTACAATGACCCCTTAAAAGGATAACGGTGTTTACACTTACTCCCTGTATAATATGACTTGTAGGTACACAATATAATGAGCTGGATTTTTCTGGATAAATACTTAGTTAAAATAAACTACAGATAGTTTATAAGTGGTTTACCAATGAAAAACGTTACTGGGCATTTAATTTGGGGATCTTACAACAGGTAAAAAAGTATTGTATTTTCAATAATGGTATTTATTTAACTGGTAATGGAGCTACACAAATATGATCTTTGGATAGGTTTGCCTTATAATTTATTCAATGCATTTTAGCATATTTTGACCGCACAACTCAGCTTCTTTTACATGTATAAGTTTCAAATCATAAAAAAAAATTGATAATAATAATAATAATAAGAAAGATAAGTATATAATGAAAGACGGGACGATCGACATATGTCGGGCATGCCATTGTCCCGGTGAGTCTATCAGACATATTACTTCTGGGTGTTCTCGTTTAGCTAACGGCGAGTATTTGCACAGGCATAATCAAGTAGCCAGGATTATCCATCAGCAACTTGCTCTGAAATACGGCCTTGTGGACTCTGAGGTACCGTATTATAGGTATGTGCCCGACCCAGTTCTCGAGAATGACCATGTCACGTTATACTGGGATCGATCTATTATCACTGACAGGACTATTGTAGCCAATAAGCCTGATATAGTGGTAATAGATCGATCAGTGCGCCGCACAATGATAATCGATGTCACTATCCCGCATGACGGGAACCTCGTGAAGGCTGAGAAGGAGAAACAATTGAAGTATCTCGACTTAGCCCGCGAGGTTGTCGCTATGTGGAATGTGGACTCGGCAATCATTGTGCCGATAGTCGTTACGGTCAATGGCCTTATCGCTAAGAGCCTCGACCAACATCTCAAGAGGCTCTCGTTGGGTGGCTGGGTGAAGGGCCTGATTCAGAAGGCAGTCCTCCTTGATACGGCGCGTATTGTGAGGAGGTTCCTGTCTCTGGGGCCCTAACCACCGGTAGCTTGGACCCTGCACCCGCTACCGGCGGATCACTATTTTTTATATTTTTAAATGTTTTTTTTTTAATGTTTTTATAAAAATATTTAAAAATGTAATAAAATAAGTTTAAAGAATAAATAAAGGAGATAATAATAATGTTTATTTACCCAAAGCAATACATAGACACAGATTGAACACAGTGGTAAATACTAAACTTATACCTGTTAACATTGTTTGAACAAAAGTTAAAAAGGCGACAAAAATCTATAAGCACATAAATATAAACCCTGTCTCTCAAACTAGGAGGCCTGTATCTTAAGAGACAGTGTTCGGCCAGATGGTTGCATAAATTAAGTTGTACCTTTTTATGAGTGAAATTGTGTCGATCTATCATTATATGGTGAACAACATTATGATCTGCAAATCAATCTTTTCATGGGAACAGTGATGATGCTAAGTTGAGATAACAACAGTTAACAAATAACTGCTAACTAAACAGAAAGGGGTATTGCTTCAGCAACTAACGACTTGATCCAGTTCTCCATACTAAAACATATATGTTATAATTTATAAAGGTTTGGGCGGGGCGTGGCCATCACTTCACGCGTACAAAAAACACAACCCAGCGCCAAAAGATGACGACGAAGAGCAGAATATCTTCGAGGTAAGTTGACTGAAGTTATTTGTACAACGTTACCATAATATCACCCCTGTAATCCCCCGAAGGGTTAACACATTAACTGCTGAATTTTTTGGCGAATTTGCTCCAAGTGCTGCTTTATGATACACTAAACCCTGTGCGGCAAACGCTCATGCGCGCCCAAAAAATACTTCGTGTGGTGCTATGAGCGCGCATGCGCGGTTGAAGAAACTCTACCCAGTGCGGCTGGGCACATATTATTATGTGCGGCGTTACAAACTTGTCCCAAGTGCGGCGAGACGCTTATGTGTGTTTGAAAATTTTCCAGTTTTATGAGTCATAAAACAATTACGCCAAGAACAATAGAGATGCACAAAAAACCCACAGGTGCGGCGCGCCGCATTCGAAGGAAGTTATATAAATTGTATGGACGCGCATAAGCGCCGCCAGCACATGGTGAACGTTCGAAAATCGCGCATGCGCGTTGGCCGCACAGAACGTGTTAAGCAGAGGTGTATCAGAAAGGTGTGGTCAAATTTAATGGTGTGGTACGACCATCAAACTGAACAACTTTCTCCATGGGACCGAAATCGTAATCGAGAAAAGTTGTATCAGCCGACCTATACCTTTGGGTAGAGTAGGTATTGAAGCTTTTTACGGGACAGCTGATATTTTTTGGAGTTTACTCCTTAAGAATCGATTTTCATATAAGGCCTCCGGTATGGAAAAGATATGAGGGTGAAGTACGAGCGAAGCGTTGTCACGTTTGTGAGTTTTCTTTATTTTCGGCCAGTCTTCATTGTACCGGTCAATCTATCTGTTATATTCAAAGACAATCGTGCATAAAGAGTAAAATCCAGTCGTGCGTCGGAGCTGACACTTTTTTTTTCTCGATTACGATGTTGATCCCATAGAGAAAGTTGTTCAGTTTGATAGTCTGTACCACACCCTTGAATTTGTCCACGCCTTTCTGATACACTCGGTATATTACAGCCATATTTCGTCAGCTATGTTTAGACATGGGTCACTACCCGGTAAAAAACAGAACTTTGGGTAAATACACTAAATACCCATTTTTACCTTCCCAATTTTAATTAATACCGGGTAAAAATAAAAAATAAATTAATCAGATTACATATTATAATTTTCATATCTGTCTGCAGGGTTGCCATTTATACAAATATTCTATCTGACAATAAAATACAGTTTTATCAAAAATATATTGTATAAATAAAAACAAAATATCATTCTTAATTTTATTTTACGAAATCAGAACTATTAATCATATTGAACACGGCAACTTCTAAATTACAACATGGTAATAAAATACCTAGAACACGGTTTGCATTTACTTGCCATTTCATCCCGTTCTTTGCCATTTTTACCTACCCATTTTTTAGCCACCCGCCCATCTCTAGTAATAGGTAGGTAGGTAGTAATGGGTAGTGTAATAGGGGGTGAAGCTATTGCCTGTATCTATTTCCAGTATCTATTACCAGTTATTTTTACATAGAGCAATACGCTGGGAATTGTAACGGCAGATAATAATAATAGCGGATAACCACGCAGTCTCTAATATTACTGCAACACGTAACCTCACTGATGAACACTTGGCTTTAGGCCCGTGCCATTAGCACTACCCGGCTAGGCCGAGAATAACAAATAAATAAAAATATTAATAATAATCTGGGACATTATTCACACACGGTCATCTGAACCCAAACTAAGCAGAGCTTGTACTATGGAAACCAGATAACTGATATACTATATACACTACTTTTTTTGTAAATACATACTTATATAGATAATTACACCCAGACTCGGAACAAACAGACATGTTCATGCACACAAATGTTTGTCCTGGATGGGAATTGAACCCACGACCAGCGGCATGGTAACAACCAACCACGCCAACTGGCCTGTAGATGTTTAGATTGTGTTGATTATATCTTAATTTGAAGTGTCCATGGAATTTCTTACCCATTCATCTAAAAAGGAACCTACTACGCTTTGGAATGGGCAGCTAGCTTCATCATTCAGCCTGACCGACCCCTTGACAATTCAAAAGTGCCTGTAACTTGTACACGGTTTAATTGAAATAAAATGCTTTGAGTTTTGACGTTACTTTTTCAATAATTTTGTCGTTAAACTCAATTGATGGAAGAAAGACTGAATTTTTAATTAATCGGTCTTTAAAAATAAAAATAAAGGATTTTTTTATTCTGAACTTATTTTGCCTTACTTGTGAAAAGACTTACCAGGGGCACTGAAAAGTTTGGAGCCTAAATACCTTCAAGTGTATGACGCTGCATATTACTAATTTCATGTCAGTAGCATCATTACGCTTTTATTATTATTATTTATTTAAATCGAACACGTGATTGATATTGTTGTTAGTAACACTTGTAAACTATGTTAGTAACATTCACATTAAAATAATATTAAAAAAAAATGCATCAAAATAAAATAACCACTAATTCAAAAACCTATAACTATAAATTAGTAATAAAATTATTCCGTAAACATCATCATGACTCAGTTCAAAACTTTTCACCCCCCTGGTACAGTTTTTTAAGCCCTATAGCAAAACTGAGCAACAATAGCGCGCTTAAGAGTGTTACATCCGGTGTACCGGATGCAACCCCCTGGTATTGTTACTCAGATTTGCTATAGGGCTTAAAAACTTAGCGTACTGGGGGCCTGAAAAGTTTTGAGACTAGGGATGGGCCGAGGATTACTGAACATGATGATGTTTATGTTTATTTAAACGACAGAGACAGACAGTACTTCTGTTTTTTAAAACCACAGTTCAAAGTACTCACTTAATCTCCTTAAACTACCAGCCAAATACCTATATTGTTTTAGCTTCTATTATCTGACATATTTCTATCTATTTCCACAGTGTCTGAACCTACCATCAGAGTCTCGCTCTAGCTCAGAGAACTCGACCGCAAGCCGCAACCGTCGCCGACCCGCTGATGACATCACGCAGACGCCCATACTGTCTGCTATCACGCTGCCCAGACACCCGCTATCAGGTACTATATTTCTTGTTCCCCCGACCCACTCCGTCGCATCGCATCGCATCGCCTGCCCGCGCAGTAGTCGTTTTCGCTTAGAGTTCTTCCTGACTTAAAATTTTTGCTCGGCTCCTAAAGGTCCTTGCGTGTTGTTAACTAGCCTATAGCCTTTCTGAAGAATTGGGCTATCAAATGCATAAATAATTGTTCAAATCCAGAGTGGTTGTTCCAGATATTAGCACGTTCAAACAAACCCTCTATCTATACTAATGATAAAGCTGATGCTTTATCATTAGTATAGATAGATGACGTACTAGCTACATCACACTACCATCCGTCAGAGTATTACCATACAACCTTCCATTACTCAAATAAATTATGAATTCAGTGGCTAAGTGCGGATTTCACCAATTGAAACTGAACGCGATCAGCACGTAAACCACGTTTAAGAGCTGTCACTGTCATTATTTTCTTTGGAATATTGACACTGACAGCTCTTGAGCTCAGCTTAGATGTGCTGATCGCGTTAATTCATTGGTGAAATCCGCCCTAAATCTATTAAAACTAAACCAAGTTATTAACGTAATTTTTTTAAACGTTTTATATCGCACATTAATTGTTCTTATCAGTTCTGCGGAAACAGAGTCTGAAAATGTTGAATCTAACTACGTAATCTGCATGGACGGTGGATCGAAAAAAAGCAAAGTTATTTTAAAACTAATTTATTTTAAAGGAAATTATTTCAATTAAAATTGGTGAAACCTATTCGATGCTAGAATATGGAATGACATAAAATATGTATAAAAATAAGTAAAGCTAATGTCGAATTCCGCTGCGTCAGCCGCTCGTGTCTGAACCAGTTTCTATGCGCTTGGGGAATTGCAAGATTTGCATATCCATTAGGGATCCGTACTTAACAATATTATTAGTCAGGATGACGACTGATTTTAAACAAATTATGGTAAATGATTCCATGATTTGTAAAGGTTTTGGTTTCGCTTCGGTTTTTACAAGAAACCACTGAGCATCACGACATTCTTAAATGTTGTCACTGTTGCGCCACGCGGTCGAAAGCGCACTAGTTCGTGGGGACGGATATTTGCCTACGACAGGAGCATTTTGATCACGACTCGCGGACACAGACACGCCCCCTTGCCAATTTTGTTTTTAGGGATCACTTCGTTCTCCGTGTCTGTCTGTCGATACCCTTTTTCTCGGGAACCCTATCAAGGGTAAATTAACATCAAATACCAGTAGGTGTACGGTCCCTTGGAGCTCGAAAAAAAAAATCAAGCTTATAAGTCAACCAATAAAAAATACAGCCATTTATGCGACATATTTTGATACTTGTCATACTCGCAAATAAATAAAAACCTAGTGACTTCCGTTGACCTACAATCATGAAATTTGACAAGAAGCAAGGTCTCACAGCACAAGTAAAGGAAAATATCCAAAAATCGTTAATTTGTAGTTTTATCACATCATATTTTTTTTTTGCGGTTACAAAAATACAAACTTACATTTGCAGTTGGAGAATTGACCATGAGGTATATCGATGTATGGGAGAACACATTTTTAAGTACAGTTTTAAGTTCACTTTTGGGATGAATAATTCATCACGACTACGGAACCCTTTATTGTGCGGGGTCCAACACGCACTTGGCCGGTTGTTTATATTTCTATGCATTTAACATAAGTAATGTAATAAATAGATCATCTTCAATCATAGCGGCTAATTTAATCGAAACTAGCCTACTAGCTAGGGGCTATTATGCTGAAGATATAGTCCACAAAAACCGGTCCACTCCCTCTACCTTCAATTTCATAGTCCCGGCGGCGACGTCGTAAAAAGAGCCCATCCATAATTATATCACCCATCTCTCCACTATTCCAAGGCTTATTTTACGGTGCATACCGGATGGGCGCTAATCCCTATCCATATCCTAAGCGCCGGTCTTCCCTACCATTATCGCGCCCCCAGTCTACTCTTTGATATGCAATGATCCCTGTTGCACCATGTAACATGAGGCAACAGGGGCTAGTGTGAATCTTTGGGTTCATTCGTGTCGAGTCTGGTCCGACCACGCTGGGGTCGGTGCATTTCGTTCATTCATTCATTCCAATGATACCAGATTGCTAATATAACGTACATGATAAAGATCGTCATTCTCCTGCCCTTATCCCAACTTATTTGAGGTCGGCGCAACATGTCCCTTTCTTTCCATAATTCTCTATTAGTCGTCATCTCAGTAGTCACCCCCTTTCTAGCCATATCATTTTTCACACAGTTCTTTCATCGTTTCTTTGGTCTTCTACTACTCGTATAGCCTCAAAACTTTCATACTCACAACTTTCCTGACGACATTTTCTTCATTCCTCCGCATCCCATACCAAAAAATCAATCTGCCTAGCCTTTACCCAACTAAGTTGGGGTCGGCTTTCAGTCTAACCGGATGCAGCTGAATACCAATATTTACATGGAGCGACTGCCTATCTGACCTCCACAACCCAGTTACTGGGTAATACGATACCCCTTGGTAAGACGGCTTCTGACGACCCGTAACGACTGAAAAAGATCGACGAATGATAGCCGGAACCAACAGCTTAACGTGCTTTCCGAGGCACGGAGGAGTCTCGGTATGAAAAGATGGTCACCCATCCACAGACCAACCCCGGCAAGCGTAGCTTAACCTGATGGATCGTCCCTTGCGGCTGTTATTACTTAGCCACGAGCTCCTCCATCACATGCCCATACCATGACAACCAATTTCCGCACAACTTTTCAGTCACCGGTGCAACTTTCAGACTTCCTTTTATGACTCAATTCTTACTCTATCCATTCGAGTAACACCACACATCCCTCTTAGAATTCTCATATCAGCTGCATGCAATTGCCTATATCATTCATCCCTTTTGTGGCCCAACATTCTGATCCATCAAGACAGCAGGTCTAACCATTGTTTTATATATCTTCCCCTTAAGTTTAAGGAGAATGCGGGAGTCGCGGATTGTTTCTGTGACCTGCCGCCATTTCATCCATCCAGTATATTAGACAAAATATACATTTATACACTAAAACCGTGATATTCACAATGTTAACACCAGAAATAAGGACAAATTACGTGCTCCATTTCACCGGCTTCATAAGGTTCATAACTCATTTGTTGGGCTTGGTATATCTTTTTATAACAAGCTACCCTCTTCTTTGCTAGATTTGCCCTTTAATGCGTTCAAAGCTAAAGTAAAATCTAACCTTTGTTCAAAGGCATACTATTCTATCAACGATTACTTAAACGATAAGAATAGTTGGTCGATGTGTTTAACTTAAGACAATGTTTATGTTCTTTCTCCAGAATTAGCTTACCTACTGACAGGTTATATGAGTTCATATAATTATTTATTTTGTTTGACTCTCAAGGTCAATTTATTTTATTTTTATTTTTATTTATTATTGACATAATCTACTCATTTCAATGTTTATTTATTTTTTATGAGTGGTATTGCAATATGTGGTTAGCTAGTGACCTCGACAATTGATCATAGTTTTTCTTGCCCGAGCAACCGGCAGCAAGTTCGTCATGTTCCCTTAGATGTCACTGCTTGCGGTAGCGTCGGGGGTCGGGTTGTCTCCTTCCCTCAAATATGGCGAGGGGGGTAATGGCTGATCTTTGCGTTATACTGGTGAACGGGTGCTGCTTGTGGTGACAGGTCGTCTTGCTGACCTTGGTTTTGTTTTGTTATTAATAATTTAACTCGTTTATTTTACTTCGATGGTCCTAGTTTGTCATCTGTGACTTTGAGTTACGACTACATGTACGGCTATATGTAAGTGGGCACGCCCTTTATTACTGGAGGCTTTTATTTGGGTATAAAGTTCTGCTTACGTTTTTAGTTTTGTATTTTGTTTCTGCTTGAGTATAGTTTTCGATTTTTTTTTTTTTTGTATATTGGCGTGTGCTAGCTTACTTATAGCAAATAATTTAATTTAATGTTTTGTATTGCGTAATGTACCTAAATTAATATGCGCAGTGTTATATAAAATCTTTTTTTTTTTTAACTGAACAGACAGCTGTGCTGCTGGGGAGTTTGTTGCGCCACTTCTTCTCCCCAGCTAAAGCACTAGGAAGTGGTGAAGGGCGGGCGTTTTGGGGACTGTCTTATGTAATTTTGACGTTCAAAAAGTGCTGATTCTCAGCCTAGTTTGAATAAATGACTTTTGATTTTGATTTTTGAGTGTTAATTCTGTACTAATAAAGATAAGTTATGAATATAATGTCATGTTTCAGATTCGTTGAAGCAGTACGAGGCTCAGTACGACGACAAATTGCACGTGGACGATTCCGATCCAGATCGATGTCCCTATGTACATCTGTCTGCTGTAAGTTTCTAATCTATATATAAATAAAAATCAATTGTCGAATTTATGTAAGCGCATCACTTCAGAACGGCGCACCAATTTGGCTAATTCTTTTAGGGTTCCGTACCAAAAAGGTAAAAAGAAACCCTTTTGGTGCGACTCAGTTTGTCTGTCTGTCTGTCACATCTGGATATCTCGAGACCTACATACTAATGCTATCAACTTGAATTTTGGAATAGTTTTAGATGACGTTTGCCCATATTTTGCAAATAAGAAAGAATTTTTTTTTTGCAACTGGGACTTAAACACGGTCGGTCTTAAAAATTTGAAGTGAAATAGGGCATGTGGGGTATCATATGAAAGAGCGCTGTTTGCACATTTTCAAACATTTTTTCTTTTTTTAGGCCGAATATTTTTAGACTTGATGAAAAATGTAAAATAAAATACCATTGCCCTCCTTATCTCCGTAGTTTGCGTAGAGAAAAATATGAAATTATTTTCTGTGATAGAAGTTTATGTAAAGGAAAAATAAACACATCTCTTTTTTTGATAGTACTGAACCCTGAGGGTGCGCGAGTCCGACTCGCTCTTGGCCGATTTTTTTTTTTTGTTGTGTTTGTAATTGTCAGAACAAGGTTTGTATGAAAGATTTTGGCTAAAAAATCACCTTATAAAAAAGTGAGTGACTGAGAACAGTAGGGAGATCTTCAAAATATTAACAGATTGACGTTTTGGTGTTTGTTCAGTTGTAGAACGTTATATTATACCTGTTATTTTTAACAATACCAGCAATAGTAGTTTATAAAACTCGGCGTGTTATCGTTGTGAAATTATTGAATAGTCAAATTCCTGGTTGCTATTCCACCAATTCGCACTAAGCGCTTCCAAATGTCTTTTATAATGCGCACAGCAAAAGAGTGGAACTCACTACCTGCGTCTGTGTTTCCGAACGCATACAACCCTAATCTCTTCAAAGTGAGAGTGAACAGGCTTCTGGGGAAGCTCACTCCATCGTTGACTTTGTCACCTCTGACCTAGACTAGGGTCAAGAGCAAACCCATCACAAATAAAAAAAGTCATTATATTTTATTACATACATGGTCGTACTGTAAAGAGAAGATTTGGTCTCATTTTCTTCATTAGTACTGCCGTGGGAAGCCGGGGCAGGCACTAATTGCATTTTTAATACTTACGCATCTTTCTCAATCATTAATTAAGTACGCCTGTTTTTAAGATAAAGGCATCCATGCTGCACTTTTGGCAACAAGACCCGCCTGACTTACAAGCCTGTCAATTTATATTTAGCGGAAAAAACGTTACGATTATTGAGTGCAATACTGTATGGTCGAGAACAATATCTTATTATTTTATCCTGCATGTGTGGTGTTTAGCAGATTTTGGTCACGCCTAGGAAAGCGGTATAAGTCGGAAATTATCCCACGGGAACGTAATACCGGTATAAAAAGTATTCTATGTCCTAATCCAGGTCATAGTCTACCTATGTGCCAAATTTCATCCAAATCCGTTAATTCATTAGGCGCGGCAGACGCGCATGCGCGTTTTCGGACGTTCACCAGGTGCTTGACGGCGCGTATGCGCGTCCATACAATTTACATAATTTTCTTGGAGTGCGGCGCGCCGCACCTGTGCGTTCGTTGTGCATCTCTATTGTTTCGAAAACATCGGTGTCTACACGCAAGATATTGTTTGCACGCACCCGAGCTTTTGCCACACAGGATTAGTGTAGCATAAAGAAGCGTTTGCATAAATTTCGCGCAGTTAATGTGTTAAGCCGTTTTAGCGTGATAGCGTAACAAACAAACTCACTTTGGCATTTATAATATTAGGTTAGTTAGGATGTTAAGTTTTTAATTTGTTCATTGTTTACGGTTCTGTACCAAATAGACGATTTTTATTTCTTTTCTTTCATATACATTCAGCAGTTGAACGTAAAGATGAACACAAACCCCTGTATACCTTCCAGGTGCACGAGTACACATACCCTCAGGTGAGCGCGGGCGGGGTTATCAGCTCGGAGAAGTCTTCGCCCAACACCAAGCCGCCGCTGCTCAAACGAGATTCTGGTGAGGCTCATTATATAAGGTTCTTTACTTGTGAAATTGGCGTTTTACATAGGAAAATCAAACAATTTTTTTTTAAAAGAAATATTATCGATACACTTTTGCCATTTCAATGAAAGTTCGTTGATGCCTCTGCTATAGTAATCCTGGGAACGGGAATCGATGAATTCTTTAATACATTAGGCACGGCAGACGCACATGCGCGTTTTCGGACGTTCACCAGGTGCTTGACGGCGCGTATGCGCGTCCATACAATTTACATAACTTTCTTCGAGTGCGGCGCGCCGCACCTGTGCGTTCGTTGTGCATCTCTATTGTTTCGAAAACATCGTAAAATAAGGGTCGGTAAGGGTGTAGCATAAAGAAGCGTTTGCATAAAGAATTCAGCAGATAATGTGTTAAAGGCGTTTTTCACCGCCACTTTTGATTTAAAATTTTTCCCCGGGGCTCATTGTTGAGATCAAATTTTCCAGAACGGAAGCGATCAAACCAAAAACGCACCGTGCGTTCACTTGCGGTACCTTATCCATACGTCATTATTATTGCATGCTGTCTGTGCTGCGTTTAATGCCACGACGGAACTCGTAACTCGAACTCTCGTTCGAAAATAGCGTGCAATTTCCATTTTTTCCATGGTTACAAAAACATCGCTGTCAAAGAAAAATCGAACGGCGGGAAACAAATGGACAACTTTATTTTTTTTTAATGTCATGCTGTATTATAAAATTAATTTGAATTTGGAATTCTAAATATAATGAAAGATTGATCTCACACTAGCCAGTATCAAAAATCAGCAACTACATAGGTAAGGACCGAATACTCAATATTAAATCTTTTATTGCATTCCACAATGTGTAATTTGGTTATTATGTTATTATAATAACAAAATTGAAGATGTGTGAACTCTTGGTGATGGAATGTGTTAAAAGCAAGAACGAAAGGGATTAATTGATTAGAGAATTCAAATTGAACATTTTGGAAGTTTAGCTAATTCAAAACATTCTAGCAAACCCTAGATCGGCGATTGCAAGGAGGTTGTGTGGTCTGGTGAAGATGCCAAGTCAATGATTCTAATAATGATTGTTGACATAGTATGTAGTTAATTCAATTAAAGTTAAATTGTTTAATAAGGTACGATGGGGTTGCCATATCCGTGTAGATAAAAACTCGCTCTTGAGTATGTAGTTAATTCAATTACTAGTTAAATTGTTTAATAAGGTACGATGGGGTTGCCATATCCGTGTAGATAAAAACCCGCTCTTGTTAACGAATAATAAAAAATAAAAAAGTTAAGTATAATAATGAGATCACAGCAAGTTAGTAGGAATGAGGAAGTTTTCACTGGTTTTAACTTTATTATTTTTGTGTCTCTTTCGTTTTATCTCACGATCGTTGCCATAGATTAGCGGCTCATTGTTTATACAGAAATGCAATGAAAGGTTCAGTTTATTCGGCTAGTTAAACACAGATAATTTTTATTTGTGTTTAGGTGAAATGGTGTTGTAACAGGGTTTGGAGCATTGGTATGGCCAAACGGAGCATATAGAATTTTAAAAATATTTCTTTTTAGAATTTTATATGCTCTGTTACATTAAAATATAAAACAATAATCTCCTTAATGCTTAAAAAAAAACGTTTTTCTCATGCTAATTTTGAGGAAACTGCGAATTTTTTTTTATATCGAGCCAAATTGTGTCAATCGTGTTTTGGCCCTCATAAGAAAATCTTCAAATTTTATAGTCATGAAAAAGAATAATGCAAATTTGTAGTTTTTGAGAACAAAAACTGTTTTTGACCCATTTTGCCTTAACACATTAACTGCTTAATTATTAGCTAAATGTATACAAACGCTACTTTATGCTACACTAATCCTGTGTGGCAAACGCTCGGGTGCGTGCAAAAAATATCTTGAGTGTAGACACCCTTACCGACCCTTATTTTACGATGTTTTCGAAACAATAGACATGCACAACGAACGCACAGATTCGGCGCGCCGCACTCAAAGAAAGTTATGTAAATTGTATGGACGCGCATACGCGCCGCAAGCACATGGTGAACGTCCGAAAACGCGCATGAGCGTCTGCTGCGCCTAATGAATTAATCAAGTGCAGATAAAAATAAATCAAAAGCACTCTTGATTTATTCGAAAATAGTTTTTTAGTTTTTCCATTTTGGTAAGATATCATTTAATATTTATTTATAATATTCTATGCGTATAATATTCCAGGGTCGATAAAGAAAGGCGGTTACAGCAGTGGTCCTCCGCCGCTGCCCGACAAGAAGCCGACCGAGACCTTCCAGGCGAGGATCAAATGCAGGTGTGTTGATATTTCATGTTGTTCCTAAAAATACCCATAATAATTACCATTCTAGTTTAAATTGCTGCCATGCATGTTTAAAAAACATTTCCTGTATGAATTTATGACCATGGCTTGTAACATGCAAGAGGGGCTCGAGGCTAAATAATAACAGCCTCACGGGTTGAACTTCTAGGTTAAGCAACAAGATCAAATTCAAAAGTCATTTATTCAAACTAGGCTGAGAATCAGCACTTTTCGAACATCAAAATTACATAAGACAGTCCCCCAAAACGCCCGCCCTTCACCACTTCCTAGTGCTTTAGCTGGGGAGAAGAAGTGAAGAAGTGGCGCAACAAACTCCTCAGCAGCACAGCTGTCTGTTCAGTTAAATAAAAATAAATATATATATAGATATATATTCCATACAACACTGTGCAAATTACATGAAACGAGCTGTTCGAGCAATTTACCAGCTCGGTGCCAGAGTTTCTTTGAGAGATTTTTTTAAACAGATTGGTATTCTCACGGTGGCATCACAATTCATCTTCGCCAACATCTTATATATTAGACAAAATATACATTTATACACTAAAAACAGTGATATTCACAATGTTAACACCAGAAATAAGGACAAATTACGTGCTCCATTTCACCGGCTTCATAAGGTTCATAACTCATTTGTTGGGCTTGGTATATCTTTTTATAACAAGCTACCCTCTTCTTTGCTAGATTTGCCCTTTAATGCGTTCAAAGCTAAAGTAAAATCTAACCTTTGTTCAAAGGCATACTATTCTATCAACGATTACTTAAACGATAAGAATAGTTGGTCGCTGTGTTTAACTTAAGACAATGTTTATGTTCTTTCTCCAGAATTAGCATACCTACTGACAGGTTATATGAGTTCATATAATTATTTATTTTGTTTGACTCTCAAGGTCAATTTATTTTAATTTTATTTTTATTTATTATTGACATAATCTACTCATTTCAATGTTTATTTATTTTTTATGAGTGGTATTGCAATATGTGGTTAGATAGTGACCTCGACAATTGATCATAGTTTTTCTTGCCCGAGCAACCGGCAGCAAGTTCGTCATGCTCCCTTAGATGTCAGTGCTTGCGGTAGCGTCGGGGGTCGGGTTGTCTCCTTCCCTCAAATATGGCGAGGGAGGTAATGGCTGATCTTTGCGTTATACTCGTGAACGGGTGCTGCTTGTGGTGACAGGTCGTCTTGCTGACCTTGGTTTTGTTTTGTTATTAGTAACTTAACTCGTTGTTGATTTTACTTCGATGGTCCTAGTTTATCATCTGTGACTTTGAGTTACGACTACATGTACGGCTATATGTAAGTGGGCACGCACTTTATTACTGGAGGCTTTTATTTGGGTATAAAGTTCTGCTTACGTTTTTAGTTTTGTATTTTGTTTCTGCTTGAGTATAGTTTTCGATTTTTTTTTTTTGGTATATTGGCGTGTGCTAGCTTACTTATAGCAAATAATTTAATTTAATGTTTTGTATTGCGTAATGTACCTAAATTATTATGCGCAGTGTTATATAGAATCTTTTTTTTTTTTTTTTTTTAACTGAACAGACAGCTGTGCTGCTGGGGAGTTTGTTGCGCCACTTCTTCTCCCCAGCTAAAGCACTAGGAAGTGGTGAAGGGCGGGCGTTTTGGGGGACTGTCTTATGTAATTTTGACGTTCAAAAAGTGCTGATTCTCAGCCTAGTTTGAATAAATGACTTTTGATTTTTGATTTTGATTTTGACATGCAAGTACATTACGCAACACAAACATTAAATTAAATTTAATTATTTGCTATAAGTCAGCTAGCACACGCCAATATACTTAAAATAAGAAAAAAAATCGAAAAATGGAAAACTATACTCAAGCAGAATCAAACTAAACTAAAAACGTAAGCAGAACTTTATACTTACATTAAACGCTTGCCGAAGTCGTTCCTTGGATGGGACCATCCATAACATAGATCTTTGACAGTCGTTACGGGTCGTCAGAAGCCGAAAAGTTTAACAACCAGTCTTACCAAGGAGTATCGTAATACCCAGTAACTGGGTTGTGGAGGTCAGGATAGGCAGTCGCTCCATGTGAAATACTGTTATTCAGCTGCATCCGGTTAGACAAGAAGCCGACCCCAACATGGGAAAAGGCTAGGCAGATTGATTGGCCTGTAATATGCAAAACCACTTTCAAAAACACTGACGAGAAAAATGATAATTATAATATGTTTTCAAACTTGACAAGGTTGGCGTTTCCTAACCGGCTACTCTGAGAAGAAACACCGAAACAAACTCAAAGGTCACAGTCTCTTTTTAACGGACGAAACTAAAGAAGGGCTCGAGGTTCTCAAGTCAACGCGTATACAGGATGTATTAGAAAAGTGTGGTCATATTTAAGGGTGTGGTAGACCAACATCGCAATCGAGAATAAAATACCAGCTTTCCCGTACAAAACTTCTACTCTACCCAAATTATTTGCCAATTTTAGTAATTGTACCCAATTTATGGGTATGTACGGGACCGCTGATAATTTTATTCTCGATTACGATGTTGGTCCCATGGAGGAAGTTGATCAGTTTGCTGGTCTGTACCACACCCTAAATTTTGACCATACCTTTCTGATACACCCTGTATTTGTTTTTCCCAAGTCCAGACATTATCTTGATCAGATAATTTTTATTATTTACTCATTACATTTCTTTCACATTTCCAGACACTGTCACGAGTGGTACCTGGAGAGCGCTAACCGCGCCGGCGCATGTGAGTTCGCGCCCGACTGCTTCCGCTCCTGTATCGACTGCGTGTCCTGTATCAAGTGTGCTCAGGTAATCACGTCACTTGAACCTCTGGGATTTGTCTAGTCTATAGATGGACAGAACCAGAGACAAATAATATCAGAATAATATGTCCTACTGCGGGGTTAGGGTCTCTTCTTAAGAGGGCTGTCGCATTTTGTCACCTCTCTCGCTCACACGGGACCAAATTTTTAAGAATGTTAAATGAAAAATGCTTTTTTGAAAAATGACATCAATTGGCGAAATAATATATTAATTTAATAGGTCATTAGTAAAAACACATTTTTATTGTGGCATTTATTTAACTCATTTCAAAAACAGGTTATATTATATTATATTATATTAGATAACACAATAGAAATGTGTTTATAATAATTAAATTAATATTATTTACTACTTCGCTAATTGATTACATTTTTCAAAAAAAACTTCTTTGAAACAGCCCTCTTAAGGTGGATGCGCAAAGTAGCCTGCGAAATTCAAATTCTCCTCTCTTCCTCTTTCAATAAAAAGTTTGACGAATTCAATTGCCGTTTTGATAATACACTTGAATCATTTCAAGGCGCTGTTCGACTGTATAGCGACTCATCTTGACAAATGCCGAACATTTAATGACATCTGTCAAAAATTCGCGCCAATAGACCATCTAATATGGTCGCCATCAGCTGTCAGAGATACCTTGACACTATTGAAAACCCTTTATTATTCTTCACACAATCCATACATATTTTCTTTGGCCTTCCTCTCCTTCTCCATCTGTCATCACTCTTTTAGTCACATGCGTTTAATCATTTGTGGATAATAAAACTAATCAATTATCCCGTAACTCCACAGTGTATGCTGTACCACTGCATGTCGGACGCGGAGGGCGACTTCGCGCTGCACCCGTGCGCATGCGCGCCGCCCGACGAGGCCTGCGCTAAACGGTATGTACATTATTATGATACTAAAGCCAACGAGACGAGATAAATTTCATGCTTTGGAATTAAAACTTTAACTTAATTGCGTATGGTTCAGTTTCCATTACAACTAAGATTTAAAAAAAAAAACTATCGATAAACGTCATAAAATTATGACGTTTATCGATTGTTTTTTTCACTCAATAATCAACAAGATTACTAATAGGTTGATATTTGAATAAGATGCAATTTTATGTATTTATCTCGTATCGTTGGCCTGAGTATCCTAACTCAATCAATCTGCCTAGCCTTTTCTCAACTATTTTGGGGTTGGCTTCCTGTCTAACCGGATACAGCAGAATACCAGTATTTTACATGGAGCGACTGCTTATCTGACGTCCACAACCCAGTAACTGGGTAATACCAACTAGTCTTACCCCTTGGTAAGACTAGTTGTCAGACTTTCGGGCTTTTGACGACCCGTAACGACTGTCAAAGATCCACGATTGACAGCCGGAACCAACGGCTTAACGTGCTTTTCGAGGCACGGAGGAGTCTCGGTATGTAAAGATGGTCACCCATCCACGGACCATACCCCGGCAAGCGTAGCTTAACTAAGCTTAAAAATTACTTAGCCACGAGCTCCTCTCTAATATTATAAATGCGAAAGTCAGTTTGTTACGCTTTCATGCTAAAACTGATTTGGATGAAAGTTTGCACATGGGTAGATGGGATGACTTGGATTAGGACCTAGGATACTTTTTATACCTGTAGTACGTTCCTGTGGGATAATTCCCGACCTCCACGCGGGCGATGCCGCAGACAAAAGCTAGCTATTATTATGCTGGCGAGGAAATAGAGTCGCTTGTGAAACTGGTGAGCGGCGAATAGATAAATCACTAACGCCCGGTTTCTGGACCGAAAATTATCGACGCTTTAAAATTAAACTCGGGGTCAAAGGATGCGATTAGCATAATCAGCCTATAATGTTCCCACTGTTGGCCTATGCGAGACACAGGCCTCCTCTCTGTGAGAGGGATTGGGCAATAATCCACCACGCGGGCCCTGTGCGGGTTGGTAGATACCACACGTCTTCGAATTTTTGGTTCTAGGACATGCCGGTTTGCTCACGGTATTTTCTTTCATCGTATTGAGAACAGTGGTAATGAAATAATTTACACAAAGTAAAGCGCCTGTCTAAAACTGATGAGATTGGCTGTTGATAATTCATTCAACCAATCACAGCAGATTACGCGCTCTTGACTATATGTTAGCAATTTTTGTGTTGATTTTCGTTCCAGAAATCGAGCTTAACACATTAACTGCTGAATTATTTGGCGAATTTGCTCCAAGTGCTGCTTTATGATACACTAAACCCTATGCGGCAAACGCTCATGCGCGCCCAAAAAATACTTCGTGTGGTGCTATGAGCGCGCATGCGCGGTTGAAGAAAATGTACCCAGTGCGGCTGGGCACATATGTGCGGCGTTACAAACTTGTCCCAAGTGCGGCGAGACGCTTATGTGTGTTTGAAAATTTTCCAGTTTTATGAGTCATAAAACAATTACGCCAAGAACAATAGAGATGCACAAAAAACCCACAGGTGCGGCGCGCCGCACTCGAAGGAAGTTTATAAATTGTATGGACGCGCATAAGCGCCGCCAGCACATGGTGAACGTTCGAAAATCGCGCATGCGCGTTGGCCGCACAGAACGTGTTAATGGGGAAGCGCTAAGATAGCCCGCGAAATTTAAATTTTCATACGATTTTTCCAATTTGCAGTTCAGTGTATGTTGATTAAAGTATGATTCGCGACCACTGTAACAAATACATTTACAGAATTATACTGGGTTGTCCAAACATAAACCCGCCATCTTATTTACAATTTCACGAAATCGTAAGAGGGTTCTGGAAACGTCCATAGTTCGGCTATATAAGAAGAGCAGGCTCGCGCGACCTCATCTCGTATTAGTAAGGTCCGCCGCCCTAGGCTTGTCCTCTCAGATCCCGACGATTTTTTTTGTAAATACATACTTTTATAGATAATTACACCCAGACTCAGGACAAACAGACATGTTCATGCACACAAATGTTTGTCCTGGATGGGAATCGAACCCACGACCTGCGGCGTGATAGGTGATATCTTAACCAACCACGCCAACTGGCCTGTTTAATAAGATACTTTATAATTATTTACGTAATAATTTACTTTCATGTTCATGTTTTGTGCTTATGTGGGGGCACGTCGCTAAATAATAACAGCCGTTCAGGTTAAGCTACGCTTGGCACGGTTGGTTCGTGGATGGGTGACCATCTATACATACCCTCCGTGCTTCGGAAAGCACGTTAAGCCAGTTAGTTAGTCCTGGCTGTCATTCGTGGATCTGATAGTCGTTACAAATAGTCAGAAGCCCGAAAGTCTGACAACCACTCTTACCAAGGGGTATCGTATTACCCAGTAACTGGGTTGTGGACGTCAGATAGGCAATCGCTCCATGTAAAATACTGGTATTCAACTGCATCCGGTTGGACTGGAAGCCGACCTCAACATAGTTGGGAAAAGGCTAGACAGGTGATGATGGACGATTCTTGTTTTGGATGGCTGATTCTTTTTTGATTGTGCAATAAAGGTTATTATAACGTTTCCAGCTGGATGGGTGTAAGTCTCCTCAGCCTGCTGGTGCCGTGTCTGTGGTGCTACCCGGTGCTGCGCTGCCTGCACCGCGCCGCGCGCCTGGCGCACAGTGCGGGCGGCATGCATGCGCCTGCGCCTGCATAGCGCGCCACGAGGGTGGAGGGTAGTTGTGCAACTACTGTCAACGAAATGGAGGGTAGGTAGATATGATGAAGAACTGTCAAGGAAATTCGGTGAAATGGAAGGGCAAGATCAGTTGGTGACTTATAAAGAGGTGTTGCATTTGTGGTATAGAGCAGTCGTCTAACTAAAATATGCACTTTTATGGATTAAATGTGAAGGACGATGGTAGACGTTTATGACGCAGAAACGTTACTGAAATTGGGTGAAAAAGGAATGGGGAAGATCTGTTTCGAATGTGAAAAATTTGCATTTGTAGAGTGATTAAATAAGAAAATACACTTTTGGCAGTCATTGGTTACGTCAACTTTGGTTTAGTAAGAAGGAAATTTATGCCGTAATGCTCAATATTAAGTTTGGGTATGAACTGTATGAAGTAAAATTATGTTGTGTTAGTATCGTATTTTATGGTTATCAGCCGCATTATAAAATACTGATAAAAAGGTATTGAAAGGAAAACGTGAATACAATCCTGTGAGGACATGGAAGAAAATGGAAAATAAAATACTATAATAAGAGCGCCAAGTTAACATTCGAAATATAAAACGATTGCATAAGATCAACCTAAAAACCTATACTACCCACAAGTGCATGCCAAACAAAGTGCGAACTACCCTCCCAAGTGTGGAAATTCCCAAAACGAGGTAGGAGGCAAAGGGCGTGGTTAAACCGCTTTGTGAAAATGGACGGATTTCACCTAAGATGATGGAAATGTAAGGAAAGATGAGTTGAAGATCGAAAGTATCGAAACAAAAGTGAAAATTTCACTTTTACGAAAAGAATTATTAGTGGTATTGTCATGTGGATTACATTGTTTACATTAACAGGACTTGAGACTTGTATGAACAATTTTGCCAAAAGAAGAGATTATTATTGAAAAGTATCAGAGAAACTGAAAGTTGAATTGTGTTTATACGCACATAGAAAAAGAATTTAGTCTCAAAATCCACATGCCAAGGAATATCTACGAAAAACAAGATTTTTAAAACTCGCTGGGAAAAGGAGGAACTATCATGAGATAAGTGCATCAGATCAATGAACAAAAACAAGTTAACAAACACATCGAACCGTTGAAGCAAAAATCCTTTACGAAAAACGCTAACGCATTCGATACTCATAAAAATAATATGTTTATTGAAATAGTGTGAACCAGTCAGTGTAATTGAAGATAATATCTTCATGAAATTGCACAAAACGACGTCGTATTTTGTTAGAAAGAGCCATTTTGGCCAATAGAATGCATTATTAAGCAGTAAGTGTTATTATTATACATGCACAGAAAACCATGCATAAAGTAAAAAAAAAAAAATCAAGCATAACTGATTTATTTCCAATAGAAGTACGTATTTTTAGATGTGACAACACACGACGCTAACACCTTAATAGTATTATGTTTTTGTTATAAGGCTAGGATTGTGATTTAAGCCAGTGAGGCCAGTGTTGCAAGACATTTTACAATGATAGCAACACTGAAAGCAAACAGTGAAGTGACAATGTCAATGTGGTTACCACATGAACATTTTTTGGGATGGCAACGTTTTTCCTTTCGCTTTTTTATACCCAGTGTCAAAGTTATAGTGTTGCTGTGTATGGTGTTGCCACTGTAAGACTTATTCGGTGTTTTAGCGAAGTATCGCATCGAATTGGGCTCATCAATTCGTCATGGTCTTTGATGTTAAACATAGTGTTGGGCGACATTTAGCTTTTTAATTTTAATTTTTAACGCCCAGCACTATTATGTAAAATGTTTTAATGTGCCATAATAATGTGTTTTGAAAATGATCTGTTTTTTTTTTTTACAATTTCTGTCTTCCACGACTTAGCATTGATTTTAAAAATTGTTATTTAAAAAAAGTTGAATTTGTTGTCGCGATGAGTTGACTTCGAGAATATTATGCTGTTTCTCTTCATTGGTGTAATCATAACAAAGTATAATGATATACAAAATGTTAACATATCCCATTCATTGTTATATATTTCACATTTTAAAGCTTATTTACTTGTCTAGCCTAAGTTTAAATATAACTTAAAACTTAATCTCAGTTCAATTTCAAAACATTTCGTATTTAAAATTTAATTTAAAAACTTGACATTTTTCTTATTCAATTATTTAAATTTAGGCTAGATTAAAAAAAATATATATTTGTATTATAGATTACGCATACTTTTTTAATTAGAATTATTTCAAAATACGGGTAGTATTGTTACCTAGACAGCGGCATTTTTTTTTCAAAGTTGTAATTTTTTCTATTATTATTATTATAATTACCTAAAAATTAATGTGTATTGTAAATTTTAATATTCGTAATGTCATTGAAACAAAACGTCATATATTTATTATTAGTGTTAAAATATAGTTGACATTAATCTGGTTGAAATTAAATATAATATCAATGTTTCAAATAATTATGTACGTTTACAATATAGTTTTAAGTAAAAAAAAAGTTTTTTATAAATTCACACAAACACGTTTTTCACCGTACAAAGCTGACTAGTCTGTGGATCAGTATTTTCTCCAAAATCATTCACATTATATTTCTTTTAGTTGAATTCGAAAAAATAAAATGACCAAAATGTTTTTGTATATTTATAAATAAGAAAATATTCGCGAAAATGGTTCTGGTTATCTGTTTATGAGGTGTCACACTCAAAATCAAAAAAACTTTTTAATGCAATATTATTTTAAAAGTAATAAAATATAAAATCTTGAAAGTTTTTGTAAGATACGAGGGCTCACTTACGAAAATTACAAAAGATTTTATATTTCGATTTGCGTCTGCGATTAATCGATCGCAAGCGCGAATGCGTCAGGATCGAATTCTATAATAAATAAAGGCAGATTAAAATAAAATACTGGTAAATTCAGTGTTAGACCTCTATTCAGCGAAAGCCTCAACCTTTTTCGTAAAAATTTGTTACTCCGTACTAAAGAGCGAAAAAATTTAATATTGTATCAAAATAAGTAAATGTATTCAATGTTTAATTATAATAAAAATAATGTATTTTAACTGTTTTTTAACGTAAATAAAACATCATGGGTTTGATACAAATCAATCACACTAATTAGATATATGAAGAGACTTTAAAATATTTACTGTAGTAAATTTTAAGAATAATTAAAGAAAAGTATCAGTGTTTAGTGTCTCTAAGCGTATTGGTATCAAATTTGATTAAAAACCAAAGTTATGTGTAAAAGAAGGCTCGTGCATAAGCACAGCCTGATAATGGTTGTTTAAAAAGATGATAAATGTATTGAAAAATATGAAATAAATACCTAATCGTACATACATGCGTTGTCTTATTTAAAACCTGTTGTACTTTTCATGTAACCCACTTTTTACAATACACAAGCTAACCGAAAACAAACACTATTTTATGATTAAAAAATATATATTTACCAATTCATAAAACTATTAATTATTTACAGTTGAGTAAAGGAACCTTGTTAGAATGTGAAATTTAAAATTAAAATTATTATATTTTACGGTACTTTCGAATTTAATTAAATTATTCCTACCTATTAACAAATTTAAAATAAATAATTTATAGTTACCAAGGAGTGTCAATATTATAGCTATTAAATGTCATCATCATCATTTCTGCCGAAAAACGTCCACTGTTGGGCATAGGCCTTTCCCAAGCCCCGCCACTTCGACCGATTCCGTGCTTCCCGCATCCAGCGGTTTCCTGCGGCCTTCACAAGGTCTTCGGTCCACCTTATGGGAGGCCTTCCAACGCTACGTCTTCCGGTACGCGGTCGCCACTCCAGAATCTTTCGACCCCATCGGCCATCCTGTTCTGCGAGCAATGTGCCCTGCCCATTGCCACTTCAATTCTTCGGGCTATGTCCATTACTTTGGTTCTTCTGCGGATTTCTTCATTTCTGATTCGATCACGTAGGGAAAGTCCAAGCATAGCCCTCTCCATTGTTCTTTGGGTGACTTTTGGCCTTCTAATAAGGCCCATTGTGAGCGACCACGTTTTAGTGCGATAGGTCATCACTGGCAACACGCACTGGTCAAAGACTCGTCTTGAGACTGCGGTATGTGTGACGAGAAGATATTGCATAGCTTTCCGAACGCTGCCCAGCCGAGTCGAATTAGACGATTGACCTCTTTCTCGAAGTTGGACCTACCTAACTGGACAGTTTGTCCTAGGTAAACAAACATACTCGTCCACAACTTAAGAGTATAGAGTCTCCGATCTTCATAAGAGTGGGGGTGTTACATGGGCATTTTATGATACATGGACCTTTCTCTTGTCCATTGTTCTTACTCTTTCGGAAGCTCTACTGAGGTCGTCGAGCATTGTACTGAGGTCCACTAGTATAGTCTCAGCCATGACTCAAACAGCAAACCGAAGGTGAGTGACGTATTCGCCATTGATGTTGATGCGCAGCTGTTTCCAGTCCAGAACCTTGAAGACATCCTCCAGTGCCGCGGTAAACAGTTTAGGAGAGATAACGTCTCCCTGTCTCACACCTCGCTACAGAAGGATATGTTTCGAGGTCTGGTCCTGGAGTCGGACTAACTCAATCTCAAAGTACCGATAGTCGATCTGGCACCGTTGAAGAGGCTGCAGCACAGCCCATGTCTCGATCGAGTCGAAGGCTATCTCGTAGTCCAGAAACACTAAACAAAGAGGCAGATTATACTCTTCGGTCTGGCGAAATAAATACTGTAAAATTATTGTAGATATAAAATCCACATTTGTGTAGGGCCCTCTCGATCGAGAAAACGGCTGATATTGGCGGTTGATAAATCATTCAACCAATCACAGCAGTTTACACACGCCTGCCACCCTTATACCAGGTTTCTGAAGAATTATTAAACGGAGTTCAAACTTGATTATGCTCGGTTTTTGAGGTCCTCAGATCCCTCGATATTATAAAATTTCACTCGACTTTTAGTCTATTTCTTCCATAATGAAGGAACACGATATCGATCCAATAATCACTATCGAATGGATAAACTCCGTTTAAAAACCTCAGAAACCGGGCATTTGCCGATCAAATTGGACTTTTCCGAAAATACCAAATCTGTTTGTCTTATGGACTATGTATGGAAACCTAAACAAGCATGAAACTTATATTTAAATCTACCTTCTACAAATTAGCTAAAACTAAACACAACACTAAATGAAAACAAGATGGCCGTCAGAGACATAGTTTCCCGCGCTCCGCTTGACAGTTCGTTGAGTCGTTCGAAAATCTGCGCTTGTGATATGTTGTATGGTTCCGGTTCCGTTTCTACTAGTATCGGAGTTATGTCCGAGTAGTCTACTGTTGAGGGTTTCGTTCTACCGGCTGGAAAAGAAGGGGAATTATGAGACGTGTAAGGGTGCGTTCACATTATATAATATAATACATACTCTTTTGTAATATAACATGTCCACATTATTGAAGTCCCGTGTAGTAGGGGCAGGCCTGCAACCGGGCACTAATCCAGTTTCCGGGCTGCTCCTGATAAATTCCAGATGGAAACCCAATAACACTGCCTGAGCCGGGTATCAAACCATCAACACTCAGATTTGTAGCGAATATTCAGGGTTGGTATGTAAAACCTTGCCAATGGAAATTGCAGCTTATAAAAACTAATAATAATAAAAAATATTCCTCCAGATCAAATTTCGGAAATGGCGGCGGATCACAGTGGAGATCAGCCTTCGGTACATGATATATTATAATGCACAAGTGTGTGCGCAAACACAGGTGCACTTCATTCTCATAGTCCGATGGGACGGCAAGGGGCGCCACGGGGGTATCACACCACCAACTTCCAAACTCCGGGCTGTTAGGGGGCGTTCATTAATTACTTGAGGCGATTATGGCGGTTTTTCGACCCCACCTGCCCCCTTGGTGAGATGGCGTGAGATTTGGCTCGAATCCCTCCCTAATCTCACGTGAGATGTTATAAAATGCGTATTTTTAGTGTATTAGCTTTTTTTTGTAATCATTACTCAGTTTTCTCACAATTTTACACTATTTCTTGCGAAATAAACGTAATACGACGACGTAATTTGACGAGAACCAATATTTGGTGATACTAAAACAATTTGGCGTAATATTTCAAATATTTGTGGGATCCGCCCCCCCCCCCCCCCTCCTCTAAACGTTTCACGTAATTACGCTCCCCCTTACTGAGAAATTCCTAATGGAAACCCAATAACACTTTGCCCAACCTGGAAATCGAACCCAGGACCTCACGCTCAGCAGTCGCGCTTTCGACCACGTGACTAACGAGGCAAGCCATAAAAACTAATAGGATAATAGGAATCTAAAGACTATGAAGTATCCAAGACCATACAAAACGAAGAATGTGAAAAATATATCATACCTCCTGGCTCAGTAGCAAAGTGTAGAATCGAAGATGGTTTGCTCCAACCGAATCTGAAAGGAAAAGAAATTTTTCTAGAATATGGTAACCCCTACGTGGGTTCATGTCGGCTTTTGTTCCAAATGCCAGTAAGGTGCAGAATTATGCAACAAATCCAGCGTGTATCAGAAAAGTGTGTAGTACAGACCATCAAACTAAACATCATTCTCCAAGGAGAAAGTAATTGTGAGCCGTCCCATTGGATACATTTAGGCCAAGTAGGTATTGAAGCTTTTTATGGGACAGCTGATAATTTTATTATCGACTAAGATGTTGGTCCCATGTAGGGAGTTGTTCAGTTTGATGGTCTGTACCACATCCTAAAATTTGATCGCACCTTTCTAACACACCCTGTATAATAACTTTCCGATAAGGTACCTATAAATTAAACTGTAGATGTAGGTACCTACCTGTTTCTCGAAGTGACAATGGCTTCGTATACGGTGGACGGCGTTAATCCTCTCACTGTATAAATTGCGCTGTGAATGGGTCCTGAGAAAATAAGATTATCGTGAATTGAAAAAGGTAATTTCGTATGGAACAGAATAATTAATGAAACAAAAAGTAACTTGGGTAGGTATTTAAGTAATCCTACTACACAATACTATAAATGTGAAAGTTTGTATGTTTGTTACGCAATCACGCATAACGGCTGAACAGATTTGGATTAAGTTTGGCACACAGATAGGTTTATGGATTATGGAAAGGGCGTGCGACCTCCACGAATAACTCATGGGAATAAGCCGGCTAAAACAATTATTAGACAACTTTTTAAGCCGATATCAAACGCTTCACTTTCTGTTCATCTTTAACTCAAAGTGAAAATGAAGAAAAAAGGAATTCTTTAGTGATCGATCCAACGATGTTGGATTGGATTGAACGTTCATACAATACGTAGGTACAGACGCCAGCAGGTCAAGCTACCCGAAACTGTCAAATTTTCCCAATCAACCTTGAACCTAATGTATTAGCGATAAAGTTGAAAATCTATTAAATAAATCTGACAGATTGTAGTAGCTTGATGTGCTGGCGTCTGTACATAAACTCACGCTTACTTCCCATGGCTTAGGCATACTTAGGCAGAATCTACAGAAGGATGTGGAATGAAACAAAAATGAACCCTCACTCGAGTAAACCAATCACTTAGGGTCGGTTTTTTGATCCGTAGTTAACTCAACCAATGGTTAAACATAGTAACTAATAACATCCTTTCACATTTAGCCAAAATTCAATTTTGGCTAAATGTGAAAGGATGAATTAGTTATGCCATTAGTTACTATTTTTAATACGAATGAGCTAACTAACATAAATACATTCATGTTTAGCCTTTTACATTTAGTTAAAATACAACCATTAGTTACTATGTTTAACCATTGGTTGAGTTAACTACGGAGCAAAAAACTGGCTCTTATGCGCGGTTTCTTTGGTTTTTAAATGGACTTTATCCATTCGATAGTGATTATTGGTTAGATATCGTGTTTTTGAACACTTCGTTAAAGAGAAATTTCGTTTAAAAGTCGAGTGAATAATTATCAAGGGTAAGTTTAGTTACAGAACGTATCTAACCAATATTTATTCTGTGCTTGTATGCCGTACGGGGATTGGTTATCTGAGGATCTCAAAAACCGAGCAATAAGGAAGGAATTCGTTTAAATAGATAATTTTGTCGAATCAATAGCTATTGAGAGTTTAAACTCCGTTTAATAATTCTTTAGAAACCGGGCACAGCGAAGTGTCAGACATCGGCCTTAGCACCTCACTTCCTGCTGTCATCTCAATACCGTTCAAATCCGAGTAGTTGTTGCGGATGACCATGACGTCACCAATACATTCACAATCAAACTGACAAATTGTCCTATTTAGGGTTGATTTTATAATACCAACATCAGGTAACTTTTAATGCGTTATATAATATTGACGTCTGACAGATTTTGTATTGGAAAACTGTCAAAAATTCAAAATTATTCCTGGGATAAAATTGGAAAAATCAGCCCTAAATTGGTTGGCTATAGTTTTGAGCGCAAGTGCTAGACACCGCTTGAAGTGAGCATGAGACGGGGGACGTGGATAAAGTTGATGCTAACTCAGTCTGCAAATCTTGTCAATCGCATCCGTGTCACCGCTCACATACCTCGGGCGGTGCGCGCACACTATAAGTTGTAGATACCCACCGTGGAACGAGTATTTAGTCAATAGTAGCAGTATCATACCATCACTGGAGTCTCCTGGCACCACGATCTTGCTCCACTGGTTGGCTGGCGGCTCCGTGGTGAAAGCATCGGGTTCCGGTGACACTAGGCGACCGTAGTATGGACGCAGCCAGAGGTTGTACTCTGAAAAGTGACAGAAGTTAATTGTTTATGTAGATATAGACCTATCGTAAAACGTAGCACCGAATATTAGCTGGTGTTAGTCCAGCTGCAGCTGGTGAGGGTTGTACTAAGGTTTTCAATATCGGAAAGCATATTATGGAACTTAAATGCAACTCCATTGCAGGACACCTGGCAAGGCGCAGTGATTACAGGTGGAGTAAGGCTGTGACAGAGTGGCGTCCAAGGACTGGAAGGTGAAGTTTCGGTCGTCCGGCAGCGAGATGGGCGGACGACATTGTTGCTATCGTGGATGAAACCTGGATGAGGCTGGCACAGGAGCATGGGTATTGGCACAAGAAAAGAGAGGCCTATGCCTAACAGTGGATGAAGTTGGGCTGTGGATGATGATGATGAGTCCAGCTGCAAGACAAAAGCCTCTTCTCATATAAAAATACCTACATAGAGAAAGATCATTTTTCGTCTGATAAAGTCACAAATTAAAAAAAAAAAACTTTAATCCATTCCATTAAAGTCGTTTCTTCTTTATGAATGAACTCTCGCTTTTTTACCTTGGGCTAGGCAGACACTTCAGACGCCACCTACTACGACTCTTGCATGGGTTCTCGTTTGCTTCGTCCACGCCTCAGTTCATCTACTGCCGCAAAGACGAATACCACATTCCCGATTGAATTTCTACAATAATCAAATGTTTTATTGACGTCTTACCAATAATAGTGGAATAGGAGTCAACTTCCCAAATAAGCGTAAAGCTGGTGGCCGTTGGTTTGTTCAGAGCGACGTCCACTTTGAATGATGCTGCGTTGGGAACAGCTGGAGAACATAACGAAACAACTATTTAATATAAAAAATACTGTAACATTATGGGTAACTACAGTTTTGAGCGGTTTGGGGTCGAAACGCTCGGGTCATGGGGCCCCCAGTGCGTCTTCTCTCTGGCTGGTCGACACTTCACGTGACCAGAGGGCTGGCTCGTTGGCCAAAGAATTAGCATTGCTATTCAACGTAGCAACGCTGCCAGTATTCTGGACACGTTACCGGATGACAGCGATGCGGACGAGTACTTCGACGTCTAAGGGTCACTTTCCACTAAACGGAAAAATCTTCGCAGAAGCTCGAGCACTTTTTAAATTTCACTGAATAGGTAAGTAAACCTAAGCTGTTAGGGGAGATCGAGAGGTTCTATGGACAGTTATATACGTCAAAAAATAAAGCCGTTACGAATCTGGCAAACGACCCAAGAGCTAGATTGACCCGACACTATACCGAAGATGTCCCGAACGTCAGATTATACGAGATTAGGATGGCTCTGAAGCACCTCAAAAACAACAATGACGAGGATGAGGTGATGACGGAATTAAGGCCGAACTCTTAAAGGCCGGAGGAAAACCCGTACTTAAGGCCCTTCAGAAGATGTTTGATTCCGTCATAGTAGTATGCAAAACGCCGCAGGCATGGAACAGATGTGTGGTGATACTTTTCTTTAAGAAATGTGATAGTGCCCTTCTTAAGAATTATAGGCCCATCTCACTTCTGAGCCATATCTACAAGCTGTTTTCAAGAGTCATCACAAACCGTCTCGCGCGTAAGTTTGACGACTTCCAGGCCCCCGAACAAGGCAGATTCCGTAAAGGCTTTAGCACCATAGACCACATACATACGCTGCGGCAGGCTATACAGAAGGCCGAAGTGTATAACCTGCGTCTCTGCTAGCGTTTGTACACTACGAGATAGCCAATAATATCCTACTACATTATTCACACACGGTCCCAAACTAAGCAGAGCTTGTACTATGGAAACCAGATAACTGATATACTACATACACTACTTTTTTTTTGTTGTAAATACATACTTATATAGATAATTACACCCAGACTCAGGACAAACAGACATGTTCATGCACACAAATGTTGTTTGTCCTGGATGGGAATCGAACCTGGTCGTGCCAGCGGCATGGCAGGTGGTATCTTAACCAACCATGCCATCTGGCCTGTCAAAAATAAAAAAAACATTGAGGTGCTGAAGAGTCGATTCCGTACAGACTCTTGCCACTATGTCAGTCGATTCTAGGACCCGACCTCGAAACCCATCCTTTTGCAGTGAGGTGTGAGGCAGGGAGACGTTGTCTCTCCAAAACGGTTTACCGCGGCACTAGAGGATTTCTTCGAGGTTCTGAACTGGAAACAGCTAGGCATCAACATCAATGGCGAGTACGTCACTCACCTGCGGTTTGCCGACGATATAGTAGTCATGGCTGAGACTATGGAGTCCCTCAGTACAATGCTCGACGACCTCAGTAGAGCTTCCGAAAGAGTAGGTCTTAAAATGAAAATTAACATGGACAAGACAAAGGTCGTGTCAAATGCCGATATAACACCCACTCTCGTGAAGATCGGAGACGCTACGCTCAAAGTTGGTCCAACTTCGAGAGAGGTCAATCGTCGAATCCGACTCGGCTGGGCAGCGTTCGGGAAGCTATGCAATATCCTCTCAATATCATACCGCAGTCTCTCATGAGAAACGCGGTCCCTCACAATGGACCTAAAAGAAGAAGAAGACTAATAGTCACCCAAAGGGCAATGGGGAGGTCTATGCTTGGAGTTTCCCTCCGTGATCGAATCAGAAATTAAGAGATCCGCAGGAGAACCAAGGTAACCGAGATAGCCTGAAGAATTGCCAAACTTAAGTGGCAGTGGGCAGGCCACATTGCTCGCAGAACAAATGGCCGAGTGGCGACCACGTACCGGAAGACGTAACGTTGGAAGGCCGCCCACAAGGTGGACCGATGACCTTGTGAAGGCCGCGGGAATCCGCTGGAAGCGGGAAGCACGGAACCCGTCGAAGTGACGGTGCTTGGAGGCCCATGTACAGCAGAGGACGTCTTTCTGCCGAAATGATGACGTTGATGAAGAAGTAAATTCGACGACGCAGACATCACGCTTGATTTCTGCGTCGAATTTTATACTTAAATTCAATATTGATACAGTCACTTATTCAGTGAAATTTGAAAAGCGCTCGAGCATTCGCGAGTATATTTCCATTTGGTGGAAACTGACCCTATGTATCCTTTTGTTTTTGTATTTATTTGTATAGGTAGTTAGTTATTTAGTACCTAGTGTAAAAAGTTAGTAAATTAAAAAAGTAAGATAAGATAAGATAATTTTATTTGTTCAAACATGAGTATACATACAAAAAAAAACAGCATGCAAGTTGTTCAAAGTATTCTAAACAAGTCGTCATGCTTGCCCTATAAAATGGCATACAAATATTTAAGTAGGTAAAGTATATATAATAAGCAAAAAAAAATTTCTTTTCTTTTTTAAATTAGGTATTAAAATTATACAGCGAATAAAATTATTTAAATAATAATATAACCACAATTCAATTATTCAAATTAAAATATAATAGTCACCGTTCACATAAAATAATAATAATAGGTCTAAAGCAGTAGTCAAAATAAATAGGTCAAAATTATAATAGTCATTCAAAATATTTTTCACATAAAAACTCATTGATGGTGTAATATGCTCTTTCAGTTAAACATTTTTAACTTTCAATTTAAACTGCACGTTACTTAAAAGCTTCCAACTTTTTGGCAATTTATTATAAATTATAGGAGCCATGCAAAAGACACTCTTCCGCATAAGAGTAGTTCTGGATTGTTGTAAGCAAATCTGAGTGTTGTCACGTCTGTTGCGTGGAAACACCTCAGCCATGCGAGTAAACAGCGAGTAAATTTTTCAAACAAAATAGATATCAAAATAAATTAAGTAAAAGTAATCACTCTGTTTAGACAACCGAGCTGGCCACCTGCGGTGCACCATAGTGCCCTTTCCATTGTTCACCGAACGTGGTTTTTAGGGTTCCGTACCCAAAGGGTAAAACGGGACCCTATTACTAAGACTCCGCTGTCCGTCTGTCACCAGGCTGTATCTCATGAACCGTGATAGTTAGACAGTTGAAATTTTCACAGATGATGTATTTCTGTTGCCACTAATTTCTGTCGTACCAACTCAGGCGCACGCTCACCGCTGCACCGATTGCTCGACACTTATAATAAAAACTTTGGATCAATTGATATTATATTTCTGAACAAGAATAGGTTAAAAAATCAAGTTTTTTCCACTTTAAAGGAACGGCCATAAGTTTTGATGTTACTTAATTGTGATTCCTATACCTCATGTATTTATGTAGCTTTAAGTTCGTCCTTCGTTTTATTTTATTTTTTTTGTTTTTTGTTTCTCTCTTTTTTTCTCTTGTTTTTGCATGCCGATTTTATCTGATTCCAAACCTTTAAATTTGTCCCTAGTGTTAAGACGCAGATATTATTAGATTTTTTCACTTTATTTTAAGCTCTCCGAGATACATTTTAATAACAAACCGAGTAATAATTTTAATTTTGTATTGAGTATCTTTAAGTTTACACTTATTGTTATTATTAACAGTACCTATGCTAATTATTTTATTATATATGGTAATCTGTGGATAACGTCGTGAGTAGTGTACCTATTTGTTAATTCTATTAGTTTAGTACTCCAATCATGTGTAATATTTAATATACTGCTGTTTGTTGTCCCTTATAAATAAAATAAAATAAAATATTTATTTAATACTGTTTTTAGTATTCGTTATACTAAAAAACAGTATAAAATAAATATTTAAGGGTTCTCCCATACAACAAACGTGACTTTTTTTGCCGTTTTTATAGATAATGGTACGGAAACCTACGTGTGCGAGTCTGACTCGCACTTGGCCGGTTTTTAGGGTTCTGTAGCCAAATGGCAAAAACAGAACCCTTATGGATTCGTCATGTCTGTCTGTCCGTTCATTTTTTGTATATCGTCATCAAAGGCGATAACAAGTATGTGGTTTAATTTGTTGCATATATGTGAGTTCCATACCGCATACCGGGTTGGCAACCCTAGACGGACCCCAGATCTTTCTACGTACATAGCTACGTTATGCGGTAAAGCTGTATATGGCGATTGTTTAATTGTACAGTGTCTGCTACACAGACTAAACAAAATCTAAACTCACCAGTAAGCTTGAACATCAAGTCCGCCATCCCTAGTTTATTCTCAGCCCTGAACGTGTAGTTCCCGAGGTCCGGCTTCCGAACGTTTCTGAAGATCAGCTGATGCACTTTGTCTTGAACCATTAGCACTATCCTGGAAGGATGAACAATGAAGTCAGTATAGCTATATGTTATTTACAATAGAACACTCTTTAATATGTCTTTTTGAAATTGTGTATGTTTGACTGATAGAAGGAAAACCGAACGATGAATTGATGTAAGTACGATCCCGAGTACCTTACTCATGGTAGCAGGAGGAACCGTGAGGTATAGTTTGACCGTTACCGCTGTACCGCACCCTGGGTATGTGCGCGGCGAGACGGGGGGCAGTGCAGGCCGCTCATTCGTCAAAACCCCCCGCGGTACAGTGGTATCGGTAAAACTATAGTAATATTTTCATCATCATGAACAATCAGGCAAAACACGTCCACTGCTGATCATGAGTCTAACAGTGGATTGCGATTTGCGGATTTGAAGTAGGTAGTTATTTAGATTTTATTTGATGAATTATCAATTTCAGGTCAGGTTAAACTACGCTTGCCGCGGTCGGTCCGTGGATGGATGGCCATCTTTACATACCAAGGCTCCTCCGTGCCGTAGCCCATGGCTGTCATTCTTGGATCTTTGACAGTCGTTACGGGTCGTCAGAAACCCGAAAGTCTGACAACGTCTCTTACCAAGGGGTATCGTATTACCCAGTAAGCGGGTTGTGGAGGTCAGGATAGGCAGTCGCTCCATGTAAAATACTGGTATTCAGCTGCATCCGGTTAGACTGGAAGCCGACCTCAACATAGTTGGGAAAGGCTAGGCAATTTCAGGTCAGATGCATGATCCTCACAACCGGCACGGCGTGCGTGTCACGAGGCAAAAGGAATATAATATAGATATAGGTAGAAACTATAGCACGTGGCGTTCTATAGTTTCTACCTAGCCCCATGGGAAGAAGGCGTGAGTTTATGTTTATGATGTGAATGATCAATTTCACCTTTCTCGGACCCTTCCATGAATTTACTATTTCATTAAATACCAGTCTTTTAACATTTTGGTGACGGTTCTCAGTTCCTATCTTGTAGTAGGTACGTTGCTATGAGCACTCAGAGCGCATGATACATGGACACGGCTCAACGTTCTGACTTATTAGCAAAAATATACTTCTATCTATGTCATCGAGAGATGACAGACCAAAAAAGAGCTCAATTCCTTTCCAGAAGTTTCTTTAAATCCCAGTGTCCCAACAAACTTTTTAACTGTGCCATCAATCACGGCAGCCTTATGCTTACCTATCATCAGTGTGGACGGGCCTCCCATCCCGGTACCACGCGGTCCTGGCGGGTGGCACAGCGAACTCCAGCGTGGCCGCCAGCGCAGCTCGCAGCCCTAGCGCTGTATGCACATATGTGCGCGACGACGTTACTACGGGCGCGTCTGGGAGGAGAGGTTTCGTGATGACAATAAAAAAAAATAGGTCTAGAGCTTAGGCTTGCGTTTGTCTTTGTGGCAATGATAACATTTTCTTGGAAGAGGTAATGGCTCATGTAACAGGTAGAGCTCTAATTGGTTCTGGTCTATTATCCCAGCCAAAAGTTAAAAACGGGTCTTTTTAACCGACTTCAAAAAGGAGGAGGTTCTCAATTCGTCTGTATGTTTTTTTGTTTATGTATGTTTGTTACGCGATTACTCAAAGACGGATGGACCGATTTGGAAAATTCTTTTTTTGTTTGAAAGGGTATACTTCCGATATGGTCCCATATAAATTTTATTAACTTTGCTTTGGGAGTTTTTGAGTTAGCTTCAATAATGTGTATATTTCCCACTTATTTTATGTGGATGATGTTTTAATAACTTCCTATCACTGTTATTTACATGGCTATATCTACAATTATTGTGCTCAATTATGTATTCGAATTTGTGTGGGGTAGGTTCCACAACAAAAAAAGTGAAAAATAAAAACTTTTTAGCAAAAAATAAAACCGACTTCCAAAACAAAACACTACAAAGTGAAAAATAACATTAATTACAAAACGAAAATACAAAACCAAAGACACCGACTTCCGAAATTAATGTTATTTTTCACTTTGTAGTGTTTTGTTTTGGAAGTCGGTTTTATTTTTTGCTAAAAAGTTTTCAACTTACCCGTCTTTACCCACTTTTCGTTTTCGGCAATAAGTGAGAGTATTTCTGCCAACTGCTGACCTTCTGCTGAACTGCTAATCTTTGCCGCCAACGTTTTTTACAATGTGTAGGTAACCATAAAATTAATACATCTCTTTATATTAGATTTGTTCCAAAATTACATGATTTCCGAAATCAAACTTAGAGAATAAATCGAACTTAGAGAGATGTATTGATGATTCTTATATGAGGAGGTTAGAAACAAAAAATGATAATTCGAAATATTCCCAATTTTTTTTCTACTCTACACCTTGGTTTCTGTCCTCCTTGGCATGTTTCGTATCAAAACGTGTTAAAATGCTAATAAAAAAATGATAAAATGTCGAATTTGATTCATAAAGTGATAATTAGCTGATAATTTCCTTTTACCTTCAAAAGTAATTCTCATTTTTCTCGAAAAAAGCAAACATGTAATTTATCACTTATTGTTCTTAACTTCCTCATGGTTATAGGTAATTATGTAAATACATATTTGTTATAGTCGCGAATCAACATACAACCTGCCGGTCTATTCTGCAAAAATCTCACCGTGAAAACTTCGGTGAAGTGAGCTTGAAGAGAGCTGTCATTCCACCTGATGCTAGGGATTGACACTATTGACAGCTCACTCCACGCTCACCTCACCTAAGTTTTTACGGTGAGATTTGTACAGAATAGCACTGCTGACACTGACCAGCAAATACCAAAAAACCTAAGAAAATTTGAATTTCATTTCATCTCGTCCAGCTGCTGTCAAGCCATCCTGCAATAATCATCGCACAGCAACGGCTTTATCAAATGCAGGTCCAACAAGCTACCTTGGATAACAACAGTGATGGATGCCCTAGCCGGCTCCCCGACTCCGTTGTTAGCGATGCACTCGTACACGCCTGCTAACAAGCGGTGCTCTGCCCTGAACCTGATGCGGGAGCGGTGCTCTAACAACGCCATCATCTCGCCCTGGATCATAAAAATTATTACTTTAAAAAAAATATTGGTGTTTGGTGTGCAAGTATTGCGCCTCCCCGAGACCCCAAGCGAGGAGATTAACCCTGGGTAGTCCACCTCGCTACATTATGTGACTGGCTGATCCGTACACCACAGCATGAGCTATTATCATGTTACAAATTAGGTCACGGTGTCACGCGACAAAGAAAAAGAGTGACTGTGTCATAATAAATAACTGTGTAATAATGTCGCCGACTATCGCTGAAAACCAGCGCTGGGGCTCTGTCTCGCATAGGGTCGCAGCCACAGATTTTTTTTCTGTTCTGTGGTTGCAGCATTATGCTGAGCGATGGCCGTTATGCGTGGATGTGACGCATATTTTGTTCTCTTTTCATCATATTTACCGCAAATAAATGTATTTTCTTTCTAAGTCTAGTGGTCACAAACGCGTATCCTGCTGTGATCTGGTTGAGACTGAGGGATGTTATTTTGTCATGCTTTGAGGCTAAAATCAAACCTTAGACAACCAGTCTAAGGTTTGATTCCGCTCGTAAGCTTGACCAAGCAATTACGCAATTCTGATACGCTGAATTTATTCAGAAAAATTTTCAGGGTAGGCGTTAGAGGTACTTACATTTTTCCTCCAGTCTACAATAGGAGCTGGTGTGCCGGTGGTCTCACACCCGATGTCTACGTAGTCACCCTTACGAACTTCCAGGAATCCATCCTCCGGAACCGTCTTGATTGTTGGTGAGTCTGTAATAAACACCAGGACAGCCCTTTTAGGATCTATAGGAGCTTAAAAGTCCGCACATGTTCAACTTTATTAATTCGCTCTGCGGAAACCAACTGAGTACAAAGCCATACTAAAAGAGTTCAATAAAAAAACCATTTATCCACTTACATAGTACTTCTATGGAGTGCGTTTGCCTGATCGGACCCCATGGCTCCGGCCTGATGATCTGCGAACAATGAAGAAGACAAGAGCTTAAATACATGTGGCAAACATCGAATAATTCGGTAGAACGACAGTTCAATAAACGGTGATACTCTGACAATTCGATCAATACCACTGTGGCGGCATCTACATCGCCACATGCGAACTACGCATCACATTGATGTCGCGCAAAATTCTACATCGCGCAAGCAAAGTTTACCGCACGACTAGCATTCGCAGCACCCACAGCCGACAACCTCCTAAGTTGACCTGTTAAAACACCTGCCTGGTCGGATGATCCTCCGTTTTCTTGAGTGAACTCTACACTCTATTCCTAGTACCTCTATACTCCACTCTAACGCCAGCATATTGTATTGTAATTAGGTAGCTCTAAGCGAGTAGTCTTTTTAAAACATACTTCTTATGTACACAGAAATAATATAACGTAAACCAGACAAGTATTTTATGTCTCCAATGTAAAAAATCGAATCCTCATAACATTACGCCTTGTTTTCCCGAATGGTTGGGTAAAGGTCGCCACATTTCGCCAGTTACGTTTGAATCCCATGGAACAGGGGACGAGCCTATTGCCATCTAATCCAGACTCCGGGCTACCGAAAACCCTATAACACTTTTCAGGACCCGGGAATCGGACCCAAAATTTCAAAATTAGAATATTCCAAAATACAAATACCTACTTAGTCCATTCTCTTCAATCAACATTCCAACATATCCAGATATAACACAGACTACTATCCACTAATTACCATGCAGGGTGGTCAATTAATTACCCTTTCGTTACTAAGTACCGACCATTGAGCTAACTACTTACTTCCTTTTGCATAAGACAGGGTAACAGAACACTCGTTCTGACAGTTCTTTTTAGTTAAAAGTGTAATTCGAGATTATATGGGTCATGTAAAGTAACTCTAGTCACAAGATTAAGTGACCTCTTTCAAGAAATTACCGCCGCATTCCTTAAAAAAAAAAAATAGAATAGAATAGATTAAGTAATAGTAGTTTAAGAAACTGTTGCATAATGAGGGTTATTAAAACACGAGTGTGTTAGGCGAGGTTTTTAATAGTATCACACCGGTGTTTTAACTGCACATAATATATTTATTTACCATTTAACATTTAATTTTGGGGGAGACTGGCGCCTAAACTAAGCTTTAGGCCTGTATTTCAGGACACCAAAACATAACTAGGTATTAGTTATGTGCAGTTTCATACACTACTTTATCTACTCTCATACCCTAAATAAAATTTTTACCACGAAATTCAGTACAACAAAACGTGCTAAAACTCGCATGCGCTAAAGCGGGCGCTTCCACAGACAAGTAAAAAATTTGAATTAAAACTTTTTTGTAATGCTATAAAAATGGCGCTCCCCGCATATGGGTTCCATTAGAAGAAAAAAAAATGATGGAAACTCCTTGGTGACCTGTATCCACCTGTATCGTAATGGTACAGACGCCAGCAGGTCAACCTACCCGAAGCTGTCAGATTTCCCCAATCAACCTTGAACCTAATGCTTTAGCAATAAAGTCGAAAATCTATTAAAGAAATCTGACAGATTGTAGTAGCTTGATGTGCTGGCGTCTGTACAAAAATTGTTTTTTAATAACATTATTTTGTTAGAGAAAAAGTATGTGATTCTATTATCGGTATTGTGTTTATAAAGCATGTCAATGTAAACTCGTTTTGAAGTTTATAATTCGAATTTTACGATGAGAGTAGATAAAATATATTTACATAATTGCATTAAAACATGGTACAATAATGGTCTTATTATTATGATCTACATGTCTCGCCATGGACTGGCATGTAAAGACATCAAGTTATTATTATGCACCTAGCATCAGTAATAATACTATCTATAATAGTGTAATTAAACAGTCATTATACCTACTATTACAAAATTTTACTTTAATTTTTTTTTACTAAGTATGTCATCATCTTCCTAGCCTTTTCCCAACTATGTATGTTGGGGTCGGCTTATAGTCTAACCGGATGCAGCTAAATACCAGTATTTTACATGGAGCGATTGCCTATCTGACCTCCACAAGCCAGGTACTTACTGGATAGTATTAGACCCCTTAGTAAGACTGGTTGTCAGACTTTCGGGCTTCTAACGACCCGTAACGATTGTCAAACAGCCGGGATCAACGGTTTAACGGTATAAAAATACTGGTATTCAGCTGCATCCGGTTAGACTGGAAGCCGACCCCAACATAGTTGGGAAAAGGCTAGGCAGATGATGATATTCTTCTGGGCTGTGGAGGTCAGCTGCATACGGTTGAACTAGAAGCCGACGAAAAGGAAGAAGTGGACTTTGGTGCCCCAATACATATCAACAAAATCTAATTAAATTAGCTAGCCAAACTCCGCAGACGTGATGGATCTAATTTGAAGTTTTTTTTGGGATCATCAACCGTATTTAAAAATAAGTTTTTTTTTGTGTAAGCCTTTATATCTAAACAGGAAAAATAAAAAAAAAAACAGATTTGTTAACTCATACTTCAAGTACTTAACAAAACTATAATACCAGGTCGTTGACCACAAAATAAAATCATCAAATCTTTTTATTTTGTCGTGTATAAACCTAAATCGATACCCATTACGTCTGCACAATTTCGCTAGCTTATTTAATTTGACTCTGTATACAATCTACAATATGTAAAAAAAACCTGTCCGATCCATTCTTGATAATAATTTACTCATGTGGTAATTTTCAGAAAAATACAACTGCCGTATCTAATTTATGAGTATGTACCCCTTTCGGGTCGAACAGAGTTTTTGATGTACAGACGCCAGCACATCAAGCTACTACAATCTGTCAAATTTCTTTAATAGATTTTCAACTTTATCGCTACAGCATTAGGTTCAAGGTTGATTGGGAAAATTTGACTGTTTCGGGTAGCTTGACCTGCTGGCGTCTGTACATTGGTGCCGATTTTCTTTTTCAATAACTAAACTAAAATTAGAGAATCGGCTATAGCTATGAACTAAGTTAGAGATGTCAAGCTAGTTTACACCTTGCGCTTCACCGTGTTTTTAGTCGACATGTTTTTACGTGTCGTTTGAATTTGTATGGAAATATTAGTGCCAATTAAATTTAACAGTTCTAATTTACGTCCGTCTCTTTCTTGTTTTATTAGAGAAAAAGTTAGCAATAGCTTAAAATAGGTAAGTTTAATTTGTGTACAACAGAATCGGCACCATTGTATATCTAGAAGATTATGTCATCTGTGTCTAGAATAATATTATAAATATGAATCACAGGCTAGTTAGTGGTCTTGAACCTATATTAGAACAAAGTCATGACAACATATCTTCAATGAAGCCCGACAGTTACGTACCAGTTACAAAATACGGTGGTCAGTAACAAAAGAGTTAGTACAAATTGATTAATTGCATAATTGGACTGACTTGAGAGCTAACACTGAAACGGACACAGTGGCAAGGGAGGGGACGAGGAGTGATCGAGAGTTATCGATAAGTTTGTATTGTGCCAGCTTCTTCGCATATCTATTTGCAACGGTACAATAATTTTAATAAGACCATGTGCAAATGGAATTCCGAAAAAAATGGTTCCAAAGGTCGGGTTTTCTGTTCGGTGTCGCATAAAGGACAATTAAGTTTTACGAATAGTGCATGGACAGTTACTTTTACCTTGCCTTTTTCAAAGCCTCTAATCAAATAGTAAAGTATAATGGGGTCGCCTAAACCAATTAGGAATTTGACTGGCTTCGGGATCAAAATATAAAATAAACTATCCAACGCTTACAGCTTACCTTTGTCCTATATATTATGTAGAACACATTTATGATTCTGACCAAATCATGTCACCAGGGAGTCATGAGTTTTGATCTTATGACTAATCGATTAGTGTTTTATGAAGCCTGTAAAGGACATCCTTCTTCGCCTTAAGTATGGAAAAATAATTGAAAGTGAAGGACACCTTGGACTCAATATTTTATTATTACGGTATTTTTACCACATCTAGTCTAATATGAGTTATTTTTATTTATTTTATTTATTTAAGATGGGTTTGCTGTTGACTCTAGTCTAGGTCGGACGCGACACAGACAGAGTCGACGATGGAGGGAGCTTACTCAGAAGAAGCCTGTTCACTCTCACTTTGAAGAGATTAGGGTTGTATGCGCTTGGAAACACAGACAGTGAGTTCCACTGTCTGTGCGCATTATAAAAGTCATTTGGAAGCGCTTAGTGCAAATCGGTGGAATAGCAACTAGGTAGGGATGGTAACTGGCAGTGCGTCTAGATGTCCGGTGGTAAAAGGGGAACGGTGGAATGAGGTCGTGGAGTTCTTGAGCAGACTCACCGAAGTACAGTCTGTAGAAGACCGACAAGCAGGCAACCTTGCGGTGATGAGCCAAGCTATGAAGCTTGGCATCCACCAGTTTTACGTCGTCAATGAGCCTCTTAGCTCTGCATTCCACCGAGTCAAGCGCGGCTAGTTGGTACTTAGCTGATCCATCCCAAAGGTGGCTGCAATACTCCATGCAGGATCGGACCTGCCCTTCGTAAAGAGTTAAAAGCTGTCCAGGCGTAAAGTATCGCTTCACCCTATTTAGAATGCCAAGTTTCTAAGCCGCAGTTTGGGCTTTGTACTCGATGGTGGCGCCAAAGTTAAGACCAGATGTTAACTCCATGCCTAGGAGCTCAAGCGGATCAGTTACAGGAACAGAATTACCCCGAACAGTAGGAGTTTGAGCGAAATGACTCCTTTTAGCGGTAAAAAGACACGCCTGTGTTTTGGTGGCGTTAAAAGAGACCAGATTATCATCACCCCACTGGGAGACAAGGCTTAAGTATTGGAAAAAATACCATCGAATAAATATCGATAAAATTCGCGAGCGGGACTCGTGTTTATCGACAACATCATTCTATCAATACCTACACCAATGACATCACTAGCAACAAATTAAAAATAGTTAAGATCGAAGGGCGGCCATCTTTTCATCAGTAAACTAATTGCTATACCCAATGAAATACTTTTTATTGTTCCGTTTGCAATTTAACGTTGAGTTCACTTTAAAATTGGTTGAATTATTTGTTGAAACTTGTACCTACGATGTTACGTAACATGATGATTTCTTTGTGTCAGAAGCTTATTTACAAAAGCCTCCATATCACTGGTGGAGTAAGGGGGGAGGAGGGGAGGCATGTGCATCCCTCCGGGCCGGGTCCCACCACCCAAAACTCGAGAAATATTTTCTAACCAAATCTCAAACAAGACCAAAATATGTTCAGTAAGTAAAAGGCAGCTTGTCGTTGGATATACGCATGCTAAAAATGTAAACATAGCCCGGTGCTATAATTTTCGAGTTCGCTACGCTCGCTCTTGCAAGCTACAACCTCTTTTTTCGCAGACTTCTCTGCGTAAGTCGATAAAATAGCTCCTATTTAGGTACGTCCACTCCTGGGCAGGGGGCCCATTTAGTTTTGCCTCCTCAAGCCCCCGACAGGCTTAAGGCTCCTTCAAACAGTCGCGACACGGGACGCGAATCGCAAGCGACACAAGTCCGCCATTGCTCCAGATTGAGCAAAAGAAGAGAAATTATAGTTTTAGGTACATACCTACTTACCTACCGTTTTTTATGGGGAGAGAAGGAATATGTTGCGGGTTACCACCGCGTATGGACAGGTCATCTCTGCAATAACAAAGGCCGCATGCGCCATCCCAGAGAAAAACTGATGTGTCTAATTAGTTGTAGGTCCTAATTACACCGTTACGCAATAACGCATAGAGTTGCGGTAGGATGGAATATGCACCATCTAAAAATATTTAAAAAAAAAACAGCCAAGTGTGTGTCGGATCACGCACAATGAAGGGTTCCGTAGTTGGGATGAATTTATCCCAAGAACAAACTTAATATGGTAGTTGAAAAATGTACTCCCATACATTCCAACTTCAAACGTAAGTTTGTACGTACAATATTGAGAGATTTACCATGTTATTTTAAAACCACAGATTTCTTATAGGTTTTCCTGTAATGTAGAAATATTTTCTGTATTTATTTCAAAATTTTAGACTCGGTAGTTTCGGAGATCATTCCCCCGAATGATCAATTTTCGTCTATTTTCTTAAATAACTTTAAAAACATACACATTTTAAAATTATACAAAAAATATATTTGGAACCCACAGTAAGCCCTTTCATTTGATATGTCACACGGTACAGTTTGCAAAACTTTTTTTTTAAATTTTCTTTTTGCTCTCCAAAAGTGACCCCATATTCAAAATTGTTTTGTTTACGTACACATCCGGGTTTGGGTCACACAAATTCATATGTGTACCAAAGTCCATTAGATTCGGAGCAAATCGACAGTGACAGACACACGAGTGATCCTGTAAGGGTTCCGTTTTTTTCCTTTGAGGTACGGAACCCTAAAAACGACTACAAATTGAAGAATGATCAAAATTAATTCATTCGTTTTTGAGAAAATCGCGGACATAAGTACTGGGTAGGAACTTACATACAGAACCTCCTTTTTGAAGTCAGTTAAAAAAGTTGGAATACATTCCAGTCTTACCTCACAAGTATAGTCAGCAGTATCTTCAGCCTGCAGCACATCCACCTGCAGGCTGTAGTTGGAGTGCATCCTCACCCGGGGCGGCAAGATCTCGTGCGGGGTGTGACTGTCACCCAGCAGCTTCTTGTCCTTGTACCAGCGGACGCGGAGCTTACTTTCTGAAAGGAAATTATTGCTTTAAAAAAAAAAACCGGCCAAGTACGTCTCGGACCACGCACAATGAAGGGTTCCGTAGTTGAGATGAATTTATCCCAAGAACAAATTTAACATTGTAGTTGGAAACATGTTCTCCCATACATCAATATACGTCACGGTCAATTCTCACACTGCAAATTTGTTTCTAATCGCAAGATTTTTTTTTTTGTGATTAAACTACAAATGATCGATTTTCGGACTTTATCATTTACTAATGCTGTGAGACTTTGCTTCTTGTAAAGTTTTATGTTTCTAGGAAGTACCCTATAGGTGATTTATTTGCGAGTATTAAAATATATCGCATAAATGACCGTATTGTTCATTGCGTTGGCTTAGAACAGGGGTTCCCAAACTTTTTCAGTTCGCGGCGCACTTACAGGCTATGTGTGGCTATCGCGCGGAGAGAAAATACTAAATATTTTCTCTCCGCGCGATAGCCACATTTTGTAGTTTTCGGAGAATGGTAAACAAGAGCACCACTCCCACCACCCCTCACCCGGGCGGGTGAGAGGAGGATCCCCCTCTGCCCCCCTGCACCCCTCCCCGGCACCCCTTACTCTGTACCCTTGGAACCCCTGGCTTAGAAGCTTTTTTTTTATAGCTCCAAGAGACCGTAGACCTACGTATTTGATATTAATTTCAACATGATAGCTCCACGTGCTCCTGAGAAAAAGGGTCTTGACAGACTGACAGACAGACACACACGGACAACGAAGTGATCCTCTAAGGTGTCCGTTTTTTCCTTTTGAGGTACGGAACCCTAAAAACAAAGTTGTGTGTTGTGGGCAACATGTTGCCGGCTACATGCTAAACAAGAAAACATCCCGCAACATCAAATGTTGCACGATTGTTGCTCAGCACTATTTCCAATCAATACAGGGCAATAATATAGCAGTCAGGTTTCAGAAAGCGTGAAACGAAATACCTAGGGAAGACTTTCTTCCACAAGGGACATACCTACCTACATTCATAATCCCGGCTACGCAAAGACTAATCAAAAAACCGGCCAAGTGTGTGAAGAACCTTGCACAATGAAGGGTTCCGTAGTTGGGATGAATTTATCCCAAGAACATACTAACGCTAAAGGTGAAAACCATGTCTCCCAAACTGCTTTGTACGCTCAATATTGAGTGATTCACCATGCTATTTTAAGACAATAGACTTCTTATCAATTTTCCTTTAACCTATAGAACTATTTTCGGTATATTTTTTTTTTAATTTTAGATGCAGCAGTTTCGGAGATAAGGGGGCACAGTAAATTTTCATCTATTTTCTTTATTAACTTTAAAATGATTTATTTTAAAATTATAGTAAAAAATTTTTCAAATCCTCATAACAAGCCCTTTCTTTTGATATGTCACGCACAATTCAGTTGGAAAACCCTGTTTTTTTAAATTTTCTATTTTTTCCCCCAACAAAAATAACCCCCATATTCAAAATTCATTTATTTATGTTACACGTTCGTGTTTGGATCACAAACATTTATATGTATACCAAACAATAAGTTGCCTAGTACACATAACAGCGATCGGAAGCAAGTCGGCTGTGACAGACGGATAGACAGACACACGAGTGAACCTATATAAGGGTTCCGTTTTTTCATTAGGTAAATGATAAATGATTTTTATTTCTGTAAGTAGGTTTGTACAAACACTTTTACAAGTCAATCATGTTTTTTTTTTTTAAAACTAGATGAGGTCGGCGTTTCCTATCTGACTACTCTGAGAAGAAAGGCCGAAACAAACTCAGAGGTCACAGTCTCTTATAAAGTCCAGACATAATCTTGGTCACTTCATGTGAAGACCATGTAGATTGGTGTCTGAAATGGTCTTTTGAGGAAAGAACCACACAGATTGAGAGGACCTGTCCAGTCAGTGCACGCATTTGTCAGTAATCGCGCAGCTCAACCCAGAACTTAAGGAGCTCAACGATTCGACGAACAATACCAAAGAAAGGACATTGGGGTAGGCCGCATAAATTACTATTAAAAATAAATGAGAGAAAAAATAAAACAAACAAAAAAAGCAATGACCTACATAGTCTTCACATTCACAATAAATTAAAATAATATAATACTGTACAAAGTAAATAGTCATGTCAACATTCAGTATGCAAAAATAAAAGAATAAAATAAAATTTGGAGCAGTTCAATCCCAAGCCTTTTTGTCCTCAATATAATCTTTAACGGTATAATAAGCTTTCTGACACAACTTGCGTTTAATGAATGATTTGAATTTATTAAGGCTCAGATCTTGAACGTGGCTTGGAAGTTTATTATAAAAACGTATACATTGACACCTGAATGAGCGACCTATTTTCTTGAGCCTTGTTGGAGGTACAACAAATTTGTGTTTGTTCCTAGTATTTATATTGTGGATATCACTGTATTTTTTAAACAATTTAATGTTTTTATGGGCATATAAAAGATTTTCAAAAATGTACTGAGAAGGCAAAGTCATTATACTAATGTCCTTAAATTTCTCTCTGAGAGATTGTCTCGGACTTAATTTATAAATGTCGGCAGCATTTCCCCACAACAGAATACCGTACGACATTACACTATGAAAATAGCTAAAGTACACTAAACGGGCTGTCTCTATGTTAGTTAAAATACGAATTTTCCTAACAGCGTATGCTGCGGAGCTTAGCTTTTTTGACAATTTATCTATATGTGGGCCCCACTGAAGCTTAGCATCCAAAGTTAAGCCCAAGAATACTGTGCTATCTTCAGGATTCAATTCTTCGCCCTTTATCAACACGTTAGTTTTCACCTGCCTAACGTGAGGTAGCGTAAATTTAATGCATTTGGTTTTTTTTTTTCATTAAGGAGTAAATTATTAACATTGAACCAGTGAACTACTTTTGAGATCGCTCTGTTTACATCGTCAGTAACCAGCTGCTGACGTTTAAGTTTAAACAAAAGTGAAGTATCATCCGCAAACAAAACTATATCATGATTATCCTTAATGAGGTAGGGCAAATCGTTAATATAAATAAGAAACAAGAAAGGACCAAGAATCGAGCCCTGTGGGACCCCCATTGTTACTATAGATCCGGGCGATCTTTTTCCATTCATTCTGCTCGTCGCAGTCGTTGGGTGCGGACGTGTGTTCTATTCGATCTCCGTACTAGTGCCCGATTGGTGGTCAAGTGTAATTTTGATTCTCTGTCTTTCCTCAAGTGTTTGTATGGCCTGTTAACGCCTATTGGGCGTGTCTAGAAAGGGACATACTGAATATTGTTCATCCGTCTTCAAATTTCACTCGGGCGTATTTGGTGATTGGTGAGATTCGAACTGCTGGACGCGAGTGCCCGGTGCGCTGGAGTGTCGTGCCTGTGGCCGCTGAGCCATATCAACCTTGAACGCTCCCGCGCAATTAACGTACCACATTATCCGCTACGACGCGCGTCGACGTCACAGTGCTACGCGCCCGAAGACGACACCCACTCCGCTACGCGCTACGGCTACGATCGCAAATACGCCCCGCCCCATTTGTGCATCAGTGCTACGAGCCGACTGTCTGCTACGAAGATTACCTATCAGTGCTTCACCTACAAGACTTTGTTTACACAACTACTATCAATATTAAATGGCGTTCGTGCGACATTCTCCGCCTAAAACTGCGAATAGTCCGATTACTATGATGACGTCGGATCAATCGCAGTCCGTCCCGAACATAATTCAAACTGTAAATGACCCAGAACTTACCAACATAACTCTACGAAATAAGCGCCCGCCGCTAGACGAGTCTTCGTATGACCAGCTAGAGGAATTTAAGCTTGAGATCATGGAAATGCTGACGGCATGGAAGCGTGATCATGATAATGCCACAGCGAAAGTAATGGCAGAACAGACGGCCCTAGTCACAAAACTGGTTTCTGATTTTGCAGGATTGAAACTGCAAAATCTCCAAATTCAGAAAGCCAATGCGGAAATTGAAAAATCAGTTACCTCCATCAGCGAATTTTACGATGATATGAATAGCAAAATTATAACACTACAAAATGAGTGTAGAGAGAACAAAAAATACACAGAGTCCCTAGAAAAAACAGTAAGAGACCTTCAATATAAGTCGCGATCTTCGACAGTTGAGGTTCGAAATATACCTGTACTGCCCAATGAGTCGACTAAAGATCTCGAAAAAATTATGACGAATATCGGAAACACCGTAGATCTGCCAATATCATCAACAAATATCCGAGATATATACCGTGTTCCAGGCAACTCGACCAGCAAAGCGATCGTTGCGGAGTTTACGAGTGTGCAGGTCAAGTCAGAATTGATCACCCGTATACGAGGATACAATAGTAAACATGCAAACAAAGATAATAAACTAAATACACAACTAATAGGACTCCCTGGACAGAAACAACCCGTATATTTGGACGAGCACCTGTGTCATTCTGCTAAGAAACTATTTTATCTGGCAAGACAATTTGCCAAGAAGAATGAGTATAAGTTTTGTTGGTGTACTAATGGCAACATCTTCCTCCGCAAGCAATTAGGAGATAAGCAAATTCTTATTGCATCCGAAACTACCCTGCAGGAGCTCCAGAATAAGATATGACTATTGCTCGAGTTGGTAACACTAGTTTTCTTATGTTATTTTGAACCAATATCTTGTTACATTATTCTTTACATTTTTATTTTTATTTTTGTACTACTTGTTATAACTTTCTATATTGTATTACGTAGGAATTTTTTAAACACTAACATTACGAAACTGCACACACAAACATATTATGTTCTACCCCCCCACACACACAAACCTGCATATTGTACCAGCAACATAACACTCACATCCACCATCACACTTACATGCATCATCCCTTTTAACCATATGGTAAAAAGCTCACCTACTCGTTGGGATATACGTTTGCTATTTTTATCGTATTTCACACTACTCGCTTTTACTTCTAAAGATGACCAATTTAGTTGAAAATATTATCACTGACTTAGACAATTTTGAAGTCGCGAAGGCTTACACATGTACTCCGAATGAGTGCAATAAGTACCTTAATGGTTCAAGTGCTTCTACTACCATTCTCCATATCAATATACGTAGCATTAAAAGAAATTTTGATGAATTGTTGACGTTACTGTCTCAAATTAAAGCTGATTGCGATGTCCTTATATTAACTGAATGTTGGCTGAGCAAAATAAGAGACATGCCTGTGTTGGATGGCTACAACTCTTACTATACAAAACATACTAAAAACCAGAACGACGGCGTAGTTATATACATTAAAAGTAAAATTCAATACACGATTAAGGAACCTAATTTCATAAATGGGAACTGTCTCACCTGCCAAATTAACAACGAACTAGCAGTAATTGCGGTCTATCGATCTCCCTCATACAATACAAAACTAGAGTTCGAGCAGTTCCTACATAGTCTGGATAACGTGTTAACCTCCTTCGACAAAACCAAAAATATTTGTCTTATTGGTGACACTAATATAGACATCATGCCATCAAATATAGCTGAACGTGCAGCAAACTATTTAACCCTCAACGCTACTTATGGCCTGCTACCTGCACATTCTATTCCAACTAGAATAAACACCTGCATTGACCATGTCATCCTAAAAACTAAAAAAACTGCTACTGTATTTATCCTAGAATCTCACATCACCGACCACCTTCCATTGCTTGTAAAAATCGATGACACAAAAACAATAAAGTTATCAGTACCTGCATACAGAATGCCTAAGATAGACTACCCTACTGTCAAAACTGATATTGAACGACAAGATTTTTCCCAAGTTACAGGTACAGACGACCCCAACTTGGCCTCGACCGCTTTAATAGCCATCATCCAAAATATTATTAATGTGAATACAAAAATAACTCAAGTCACTAAAAAAAACAGAAACCTAAAACCATGGATTACCTCCGGTTTATTAAGATATATTCGCCATCGCGACAGATTACATAATAAGGCAAGGAAGTCTCCTGATAACCCAATCCTACAAATCACATATAAACGCTATCGGAATCATTGCAACAGCCTTCTTAGAAAACTTAAAACATTACATGACAAATACGAACTAGAAAAAGCAAAATATAATCCCAAATCACTTTGGAATAAAATAAAAGATATTACTAACACAAAAAAGAAATGTCCTTCACCTACAGAACTGCTGAACACCAAACCTGATCCAAAGGCGGCAATTAACAGTGTATGTAACTTCTTTGCCACGATTGGTGCTGACCTAGCCACAAAAATTCCTGGAACTTCACAACTGCCCGCTAAACTTAACGCCTCCGCAAATTCCTTTGTACTTCTTGAGGTGGCCGAATCTGAGGTGGAGTCCACCATCATGGGCCTGAGGCACGATAGTGCTACAGGCTGGGATGGAATTCCAACATACCTTCTGAAGATCTGTCGGAATACTCTTGTTCCTCTAATAACCCACATTATTAACATCTCCATAGCACAAGGAGTGTTCCCACAACCATTCAAGAGGGCCCTAGTCCACCCGATTCACAAGAGTGGGACCAGAGACTGTGTCAACAATTATAGACCAATTTCTGTACTCTCGGCTCTCTCTAAAGTAATGGAAAAGTTGATAAACAGTCGCCTAGTAAACTATCTGAACAAGTACAACATCGTAGCTTCCAACCAATACGGGTTCAAAAAAGGTGTCTCTACCGAAGACGCAGTTATCGATCTAACCCAACTTGTATCACAAAAACTAGATGAAAAGCAAAAATGCACTAGTATTTTCCTAGATTTGAAAAAGGCTTTTGACACAGTCTCTGTTCCCACCCTTCTCTACAAACTGGAGTGTATAGGGATTCGTGATAAAGCTCTCGAACTGTTCAAGGATTACCTACAAAACAGAAAGATAGCTGTTAAAATCGACTCATGCCTAAGTGATGAGCAAACTGTCACTTACGGCGTCCCTCAGGGCAGCGTGATAGGACCCACACTTTTTCAAATCTACATAAATGACCTATGCACGCTGTCCCTACATAAATCACAGATCTTTACGTACGCTGATGACACTGCGATTGTCGTTTTTGGTGATACGTGGAGCGAGGTCAAACGTAATGCGGAACAGTCCTTAAATAATGTTTTGAGTTGGCTGCAACAAAACCTTCTCACGCTAAACGTGGCTAAAACTAACTGCATTCCGTTTTTTATTAATTATAGGAACAAAGCACCACCGGAATTTGAAATTACTGCACATACATGTTCTGATCACAGCCACTGCTCATGCGCAGCGCTTACTCGTGTCAACCAAACGAAGTACCTGGGTGTAGTGATTGACGACGGACTGAAATGGTACAATCAAATAGACAGTATTACTTCCAAAGTCAGAAGACTCATCTATATTTTCAAATCTCTTAGATTATGCGCAGACAAACATACACTAAAAATGGTTTACCTAGCACTCTGTCAGTCCGTTATCACTTACTGCATCCCGGTTTGGGGAGGGGCCGCAAAAACCAAGTTCATTGAAGAGGAGAGAGCACAGAGAGCTGTGCTCAAGGTTATGCTTGGTAAACCATATAGATTTCCCACTATTGAACTATATGCGGACTGTAAGTTACTTACGGTGAGACAGCTCTATGTCCTCCGAGCCACGCTTAGGATGCATAAATACATTCCTCCACCAGATAACACTAAGCGCAAAGCAAAAATGATTTTCCCAACAAGAAGCCATAAGTCTACATTCGCCAGGCGCCAGTTCTACATTGTGAGCTCTTTCATTTACAGAAACCTTGCTAAAATTATTCAATTACCAGGGCTAAATCACCATGAGGTCAGAGTTAAGGTACAAAGTTGGCTTCAGGATCAAGACTACGTTCGAACAGAAGAACTACTCCGCCTCCAGCAGTAGCAGTATAAAACTTCTTCTATCCATTTTTACCAATCGCAGTCTCATCAATGTCAGCAAGATACATAAAAATACTACCTAACACTATAAACACACATACATGCAAATACATACAACTCAATCATACACACACCCTTATGTACATTAACATCCCCACTTACACTCCTCCACATTCACACACTCTACTACACGTGCACACTCACAGTTCAACTCCGTTTAATAAATTCCTTTACTCTTTACTCTTAGTTTAATCTTTTGAAATTATTTGATTGTACTCTCAAACAGGTTTTGTGCCATGATTTTGTATGTACTTCTTAGTAAAAGGTTTTCGGTAGCACAGTGACAGCAGAACACTGACTCCTGAGTCACAGGATCTCCTATAGTTTGGGAGTCAGGGTTTACTCTATCTGTATGACCTTTATTCACAGAAATTCATGCGACCTAGTATTTAAGCATTGTTTAAGGTTTTTGTATAAATAAAGATTTTATTTATTTATTTATTTATTTATTAACGTCAACGCTCTGAATCCTATTACTCAAGTATGAAGTAAGAAGATCCAGAGCGATGTTCCGGATCCCGTAATGGCGGAGTTTCCTGATTAACGTTTCATGAAGAACGCAATCGAATGCCTTGGACAAATCAAAAAAGATGCCCAAGGCATCGCATTTGTCTTCCCATGCATTATAAATATGTCCTAAAAGTTCAACACCGGCATCAGTAGTTGAACGACCCTTTGTAAAACCGAACTGCTTGTTATGTAATAATTTATGTTTATTAAAAAATCTTTGCAATTGGTCTAAAATTAATTTCTCAAAAATTTTACTAAACGTAGGTAGTACTGAAATAGGTCTATAATTTGTGGGGTCTGATGTACTACCTGATTTAAACAAAGGTATTATTTTACTATATTTCATAAGGTCAGGAAACTCCCCACAGTCGATACAGTTATTAAAGATAAGAGCTAAAGTAGGTGCTACAATGTCAATAATAGACTTAGCAACTTCTACAGAATTACCCCACAGATCTGCTGTCTTTTTTACATTTAAAGTGTGAAAGGTTTTAATTATATCTCTACAGGTAATATGTTCAAAATTAAATTCCGAATCGCAAGCATTAACATTTTCCTTAAGCAAAGACTCAGCAACAGAAGTTGATGAGTTTAGGGATTTAGTAGTTGAAACGGGGATATCTGAAAAGAAATTTTCAAAGGCCGCGGCGACTTGTGCGTCTGATTTTATTATGTTGTCATTAATAGACAGGCTGTAGTCAGCACTTCGGTTATTAGACCTTCCCGTTTCACTATTAATAATATTCCAAGTCGTTTTAATTACATTACTACTGTTTTTAATCTTCGAACTCAAATAACGCGACTTGGCCATACAACAAACTTTTTTAAATAATTTAGAATAATTTCTAACATATAAATTAAGTTCAGCAGTGTTTACAGGTCGTACGGAACCCTAAAAAGGTTAAAAAAACGAACTTAACTTTTTCACGTCATCATCACGTAACAAAGTAGGGACATCGGCCTAGCCTTTCCCCAACTATGTTGTGGTCGGCTCCCAATGTAATCAGATGCTGCTGAATACCAGTATTTTACACGGAGCGCTTGCCTATCTGACCTGCAGACCACAACCCAGTAAAATCAATAAATCAAAGTACAATGTTGATATGCCAAAAAAAACCGGTCAAGTGCCTACCGTACCACGCACAATGAAGGGTTCCGTACTTGGGACGAATTTATTCCAAGAACAAACTTAACATTGTAGTTAAAAAACATGTTTTCCCGTACATTCCAACTGCAAATGTAAGTTTGTACGCACAACATTGAGAGATGAGAGACCGTCACAGCACGCCCTTTCATGTAATATGTCACATGGTACAGCTTGCAAAACTTTTTTTTTTTTTGCCCCTAAAAGTAGACTGGGTGTCTAAATTTATTCAAAATTCATTTATTTACATTAGACGTCCGTGTTTGGGTCACAGAAATTCATACGAGTACCAAATTTCAACTTACTCGGTCTTTAAGATTCGGAGCAAATCGGCTGTGACAGACGGACAGACAAAGAGACACACGAGTGATCCTCTATGTGTTCCGTTTTTTCTGTTGAGTTACGGAACCCTAAAAACGGAATATTAGTTAGCAAGTAACATAGATAGGTTTAGATGTGATCAAGTGGCTAATAATAGGATAATAGGGGAGACTCATGGTCCACCAGGGACACAATTTATAGTCCCTGCTTTGTAGGTAAAGGCAAGCCAAAAAAGTTATCTAAATCGAAACTATCTGACGATGAATAACAACATCAGACGTAAAATAATGCATGGTTATTTTTTTTTTTCATTTGCCGTGTACATGACAATTGCCAATTTTGCTTCATCTGATAAACGACCATATTGAAAGATTGGTAGACAGTCAAAGAAAGCGTACAATGGCTCATTCTTCGAGGGATCCCCGTCAATGAAGACACAATTGGGCCACAAAGATGAGGATCTACGCTCCTTCCTGTATGCTATGCCGCTAACAAGCTAGACAACGAAACAAGAAAATTGTGGAGAAGGCATTTTGAAGATGGAATCAGTGATATTTTCAAGCGAATGGAACGATAACATAATTATCCATAGTTAAACGTGTTGTGGGTTGGATCCTTTTCGTTTAACTGAAGGCATTATTTGAAGATTGGTATCGGTCTCATTTTTCAGCTTAGGTAGGTACCAAAACTTGTCCATGTGTGTCCTTATAAAGGCTTTTTACTTGATATTTGCAATATTTTTTTTTTTTAAACTAGTACTACACTGGGAAATTTCGACAATCAATCTGCCTAGCCTTTTCCTAACTATGTTGGGGTCGGCTTCCAGTCTAACCGGATGCAGCTGAATACCAGTATTTTACATGGAGCGACTGCCTATCTGACCTCCACAACCCAGTTACTGGGTAATACGATACCCCTTGGTAAGACTGGTTGTCAGACTTTCGGGCTTCTGACGATCCGTAACGACTGTCAAAGATCCTCGAATGACAGCCGGGACCAACGGCTTAGCGTGCTTTCCGAGGCACGGAGGAGTCTCGGTATGAAAAGATGGTCACCCATCCATAGACCAACCCCGGCAAGCGTAGCTTAACCTGATGGATCGACCCGTGCGGCTGTTATTACATAGCCACGAGCTCCTAGGAAATTTCAACAATTGACTTTTAATAAATTTCTTCTGTACCGTGATTGCATTTAAAACATAATTTATGTCCAGACTGGGAGCATGCCACAGAAGTAAGCACACTTAAGCCAGTTTTTTACCCGATCGCCAAGAAAGGGTTATGTTTTTTTTTTCCTATATTCCGTGGGTGGAAAGGGTAAGGTGGTAAGGTAGGAAAGTAGAAGTTAAAGTGAGATGACGGCCGATGGAGCCATAGTTCTGAGTTCAGCTACAGTGCTCTGAATAGAGAGGTCCACTCAATTTGTATGGTTCTTTCCTCAAAAGAGCATTTCAGACACCAATCTACATGGTCTACACATGATCTGACAAAGATTATGTCTGGACTTTAAAAGAGACCGTGACCTCTGAGTTTGTTTCGGGCTTTCTTCTCAGAGTAGTCAGATAGGAAACGCCGACCTCATTTTAAAATATGGTTGACGTATAAAAGGACTTATTACGTAATAGTAGGGTTCCAAAATCAAAATACAATACTATGTAACAACATAAAACTCGACAGCCGGACTGTAGATAAGTGTACATATTATATCAGTGTTTGTGACTATACCTCTAGAAGGATAAGACCATGCTGCTCCGACCTCAAATAAATTGGGATAAGGGCAGGAGGGCTGACTACTTTTCTAAAGGCAAAATAATCTTCAAACAACAGATTATATTATTATTAGATTGATTGCAATTAAGAGCGTTTATTCCGCGCGAGCTGGCAGCGTCGCATTTCTACCGGTTTTTCGTGATTATTTTAATACATTTAAATTAAATTACATTTTTTTTAATACACTATAAATCGTTGATAAGTTTAGTATGTATGCTATTTTTTACATTTATTTTGGTATTTACTAATAAAAATTGAGTGTAATTCTATAATGTAGAATATTGTCAATCCTACTATTATTACGTATAAATGTGAAAGTTTGTGAAGATGTGTGGATGTTTGTTATTTAATCACGCCAGAACGGCTAAACGGATCTGGATGAAATTTAGCACAGAGATTGATTTGTGTGTCTAAAAAGAGAAACTTTTATAGTTTTGGCTCAATCCAATGTCTAAATAATAAATACCTCATCTTTAAAAAAATCCACGCCACCACATCCATTTTACTACTTATTACTTTATAACTGAATGCTTCAATCTAATCTGCCTTCTCAGTACGTGTTGAACACAAAAATATATTGCTTTTGTGACCCCTGATTTATCGACAACCATGGGGGCACATTTATTTATGTAAGTATTCAATCTGACTGTCCTAATGTATGGAATACCGGTTTTCAAAGTAAAGGAACTGTTTTGTTAGGATGGTACAAATATTGGAGTTTGGACCTTGTGGCGGCCTAATTTGAACGTCTCTTTTCATAATATTTATTCTGTTACCCGTCAGATCGGAAGAGTCTGGTTTAAAATCAACACTTGTCACAAACTCATAAAAAAACAAAAAAAAGTCGAAAAAATCTTTATTTTTCGACTAATTCTTCAAGTAGAACAACACTGCCAGCGGTCATTGAAACAAAAAAATAAGACACCAAATATTTTGATTTTTTATTTTGTCATTTTTAGGTATAGATACTCAAACACAGCGGAGTTTCGCTAGCTAATTTACTGGCGAGTTTCAAAATGGTAAAAAGGAACCCTTATGGTGCGACTCAGTCTGTCTGTCCGTCTGTCACAGCTGGAACTATTAATGCTATCAACTTGAATTTTGGAATAGTTTTAGATGACGTTTTAAATTGCAAATTTATTTATTAATAATCAGGCTGTACAAGAAGATTGGACGGTGACCCTCAAACTAGCCTGTATCTTGGGGGTAGGTCTTTGCCCAACTATTTTGCAAACAAGAAAGATTTTTTTTTTGCAACAGGGACTGAAAGGGGGTCTTAAAAAATGCGAAGTGGGATATGTGGGGCTTCATATGAAAGAGCGCTGTTTGCACATTCTCAATTTTTTTTTTTTTTTAGGCCGCATAGCCAGCTCACCCCGCGCGCGCGGACATCTACACCAAAAGATCGCATTGTATTGGATGCGTAAGACATCTAATCTTCCGCATCCAATACAATAATATTTTTAGGATGCTTTTGAAGCTGCCCCGTTTCTGTAGCGCATCGGAGATGTTTGCTCAGAACCGAACTGACGGCTTCCATGCAGTGATTCGCAAAAAAGTCGCATCACTGATGCGTAGAACGCGGGTCAGTGACAATAGCATCCTGAAAACTGTGGTGGAGAGCCCTTACTCCCCTTTTCTGAGGCATTTTGTGTGGAGAATGGTCAGGTAGCTTATTCCTTGCTTTATCGTTCTCTGCACATCCTGCCTCAGTCACCTACTATTCTTCTCCTTCTGTCTGTGTTCTACTAACACTAGTGATAAGATACTTTACTAACAAAATGGACCATATTGTTGTCTGAACTAAATAAAAGAAATAGTTTTCGGCTGTGGATGAACATGTAAATAAATACCGTTCCCCCCTTATCTCCGAAGTTTACACAGAGGAAAATCTGAAATTATTCTGTGTGATAGAAGCTTATGTAAGTATTATAGGGAAAATAAAACGATGTCTCTAAATAGCACATTTTTTTTTTAAATATAAAGGGTTATTGGTAAAACACCAACAACCTCTCAAGGGGTCATTGTACTCATCATTATGAACAACTTTTACTATAGGACCAAACAGGCAGGCCAGTTGGCGTGGTTGGTTAAGATACCAGCTATCATGTCGCAGGTCGTGGGTTCGATTCCCATCCAGGACAAACATTTGTGTGCATGAACATGTCTGTTTGTTCTGAGTCTGGGTGTAATTATCTATTAAGTATGTATTTACAAAAAAAAAAGTAGTGTATGTAGTATATCACTTATCTGGTTTCCATAGTACAAGCTCTGCTTAGTTTGGGATCAGATGACCGTGTGTGAAATATCCCAGGATATTATTATAAAAAAAACCTGAAATCACAAAAAAAAAACAGCTGTTCAGTACATTTTGACCAAATAAGCGAACATAAATGTACTGAACAGCTGATTTTTTTTTGCGATTTCAGGTTTGATCCCATAATAAAAATTGTTCATAATAATGAGCACAATGAGCCCTTAAGAGGTTGTTTGTGTTATACCAATAACCCTGTATATATGATAGTACGGAACCCTCGGTGCGCGAGTCCAACTTGCTCTTGACCGGTTTTTTTAATACACACACACACACAACCCAGGCTACTTACAAAATCTTGCTCTAGTCATATCACATGTGGCGCGTTATTACACGAAATGGAACACAACATCGCCCATATTCGCATTTAAATATTGTGATAGTGTAACATAATGATAATTAGTCTATTAGAAAAAGAATAATTATCTGTGGAAGTTGTCAAATAGTCTATGACATTACCACTTTCACCTCTCTATACTCTATAGAACTTTCTAGAAACAATGGTCTATAATTATAGATCGGATGAGAGGAATTCAGCCCTTTTTCTACAACAGTCACTGAAGCATATATAGTTCCCCGAAATTGAGTGAGTACTCATAGTGACCTTAGAATAATCCATATAACTATAACTGTGTTTTATCTTGTGTTCATTCTACATAATTATTCTTATCCTGTAAACCACTGTGATGCTAGTTTCCTCTCCTCTGACCCTTCCCTTGTCTTGGGGCTACGGACCTCGTCTGGCTAGGAAACTACGCACATCACAGAGGCTTACCGGATCTTTCTCGGAGCTCACGGACGTACCCTTGCGTGTTTCAAGGGATCACAGCTTGGGTTAGACTACAGACCTAACCCACTACACCGGCTAGCTACCGGTCTGAACACTATATCTCCACCTACTGACTACACCGGCTAGCTGCCGGTCTGAACACTGCACTCCACCGGCGGCACTACACCAGAAACTACGGCTGACGGCCACCCTACTGGCCTAACTACTCCGGCAGCCTACACGCCAGACGCTGACCACTATCCGGCGACTACGGCTGACAGCCAAACTAAGGCTGATAATCCACGACCCCTACAGTAAACTCTGTTAAGTCCTTTAAAATAAACTGTGTTTAAGTTAACACTAGTCTCATTTGCTCTACCCACGAATCCGCTACGCCACAATAGAGTTTCACCAGACAAATCCTTACACTAGAAACTCGCTACTACCACAAATCTACATTAATAAGGATAACGGGTATTGCCAAGCATTGCCTTCCTTATTGATCGATAGTTGATCAGCATTTGATTTATCAGGATACCACACCACACCACAGAGTACATTATCCCTGGACTGGCCGAAAGTATAACGTTTAAATATGACATAAATTATGTGCGTCTTGTGTGTGGTTATTCGGCAGGAGCTTCAAAAACCAGAACCTCGTGGAAATAACAAATAGGCCATGTGCTACTTACTGAGCGCAAACACTTCCACTGAATAAATGGACCGTGTCAATAAGATGGTACAGGGAAGGAAACTGTGAGGTGACTAATGGAATATTTTCTAGAGGGGAGATACTCGCAAAAGGGGATCTCCTTGGGTGAGTAAGTGAGATTTTATAACAAATAATAGGTACCTGCAATTACGGGGCTAGTACTGATTCCCCCCATTTTTGTTTCCCCCCGAAAGTTATAATAAAAATAACTTTTAATTACATTTTCGATTACCCGATATTTAAAAATTAAGTACAGCTAAGCGAGAAAGTGCAACCACCAAAATATTATTTTTAGGAACCAATTTAATACAGATTATAAATATGAGACTTTATTAAGAGGATTGTGAAGTGTTGATACGCGGCGCGATTTTTGGAGGCAATTACCTACATTTCATACAATTATTTACATAAATATTGTTTCGGTCGATAACGTTTTTACTCCCTTAAACCTTTACGAAAAGAGACAATTTTGATCTCATTACATTCAGTATACTTTAATCTAGGTCTGTACGTTTTTCGTTTTTAGTAATTCAATTTAATTTAATTTAAAAAAATAAAAATGCTCGAGGATGTTTTTATGTCAAAAATATAGATATTTACATGCTAATAACTTGTATTGTATACAATATTTCTTTAAAATAAAAACGTACGGACCTAGTTTTTCATTATATCTACAACATTTCCAAAAATTATGAAAATTAGATTATGTTTATGGGGAGAAAAACGTTATCTCTTTTTGTATGAAAATTTACAGCTTCACAATCCTCTTAATGACACATATAGCTCGTCGCAACTACTTTCAACTCACAATTCCTTTTATTAAGAACAATAGAACATGATGTCAGAATCAGTGAAACTAACTAATTGTAAAATTGACGAAAGCTGTTATTTCATTTGTGATATGATAATGTAGAATAATACTTATTAATAATCGCTTAGTACTTTTTTCTTTGACTGTACCACTTCGATTTCGTCTGATAAAACGGGATTTTAAAGTAACTTTTCGGGAGGAGACAGAAACGGGAGAATCAGTACTAACCCCCATTGGGTACCGTAGCTGGAGGAATGAATGAGGATGAGTAGAAAGAAAATAAAAGAGTCAAGTGAAATTTTGGAGTATTCCCGACCGATTGAGCACATATTTTTAGAGCGCCTATGCATTTTGCTCCAAAGGTATTCTCAAATGGGAATACCTTTGGTGCAAAATGCATAGGTGCTCTAAAAATAGGTGCTTAATCGGGAATACTCCGATGTTTGATAAGTAATAACAGCCGCACGGGTCGATCAATCAGGTTTAAAAGCTACACTTGCCGCGATTGGTCCGTGGATTGGTGATCATCTTTACATAGCAAGACCCCCTACGTTCCTCGGAAAGCACGATAAGCCGTTGGTCCCGGCTGTCATTCGTGGATCTTTGATAGTGGTTACGGGTCATCAGAAGCCCGAAAGTCTGACAACCAGTCTTACCAAGGGGTATAACCCAGTAACTGGGTTGTGGCGGTCAGTTAGGCAGTCGCTCCATGTAAAATACTGGTATGCAGCTGAATCCGGTTACACTGGAAGACTGGAAATGTATGGACGAAGACATGATGGAAACATTTCAACATTGGTGAAAAATAAGTTCAGAAACTTTTGGATAAAAATAATTGGCCTTGAAAACTGCCAGGGCAGACCTCCATGATCCACCGTGTCCTCCGGCCGATCCACACAATGGTAACACCCGGGCGTTTCGTCCTGCCTTATCCGGAACATGAGGTGTCCAGCACCCTAATGGCGTAACATACTCATCACACTCAATCGGAATCGGTTTCATTTTGACAGTTCAACAAGGCAAATTTTTCGAACATATGTATGAAGCAATGGAGTAGGAATTTGCTTCAAAATAATTCAGATTCCAAAGTGTGTTACGCAATTAGGGTGCAGATAACTGATATACTACATAGACATACACTACTTTTTAATTAAATTTATAAGTCAGGAATTTCTCTTTAGCCTCTAAGGCCTAAAGCCAGGATTTGTGCGCGATTGATGGCAATAGGCTCGCCCCTTGTTTAAAACATGGGACTAAGTAAAATATAAACTAGCAAAAATAGATACTTAGTAGGTACTGCCACACCTCTACCAACCCTTTGGGATATACAGGCGTCGTATTATGCAACCTTGAAAACATAAAACAACAGTCAAACTGCACTCTTAGAGCATATTATGCATCTGACGTCATTTCATCAACTGTAGGTATTCGCCTACGCATACTTAGAATTCTTTTCTCTAATATGAGGATTGTGAAGTGCCGATACGCGGCGCAATGTCTTGGAGGCAATTACCTACATTTCATACAAAAATATTGTTTCGGGCGATAACGTTATCACCCCCCTAAACCTTTACAAAATGTGGCAATTTTGGTCTCATTACCTTCAGTACACCTTAATCTAGGTCTGTAGGTTTTTCTTTTTTTGTAATTCAATTTAATTTAATAAAAAAAATAAAAAAAACAAAACGCTTGAGGAAGTTTTTATGACAAAAATACATTTATTTATTAAAACTTTATGCACAAGTAAAAAACAAATATCGTACAAAGGCGGACTTAATGCCTGAGGCATTTTCTACCAGTCAACCTTAGGGTGATGCAGAGAGAAAACATGGCAGGTGCAATATAAAGGATAGATAACACGAAAATAACTACATCAATATATACATACATACATATATGTAATCAGAATAAACTCTGTCAGGAGAAATAACGATCGGTAGAGGCGAAATAACAATCAGTAGAGGAGAAAAAGAATCCAACAAATCAGCGCAGAGATGCTTCTGTTAACTTCTTGCTCACGTAACTTCACTTTAAAAGACAACCGATTGGTTGCCGTCCTGATGTTCAGAGGGAGCGCCTTCCAAAGAAAGACCGCCTGAACAAAGAAAGAATAGTGAATGAAAAATATATTTAGATGCTAATAACATATATCGTATGCAAAATTTCTTTATAATAAAAACGTACGGACCTAGTTTTTCATTATACCTATAACATTTCCAAAAAATATGAAAATTAGACTATGTTTACAGGGAGAAAAACGGTATCGCTTTTTGTATGAAAATTTACAGCTTCACAATCCTGAGATATAGAACATCGGTTTTGTCACAAACACCATACCATCTGTCGGTCAGTTTTACCCGAGGATTGCTCTTGTATTCGATTCCAGGCTAGTTGTAATATATACGGCAATTTGCTTTTAACACGGTTTTTCTTATATAAGACGGCTATAGAGCTTACTGACTGTGCATCTGTACCTACCTATCTACCTACTCGTCTATTTAAGATAACAATCTTTAGTGCACATTAACGTTCTACGTAGTTGTAGCACTTGCAGGGAATTATGTCCTTACATGTGCAGTCGCTAACTGAATTCAGTTGATTTCGATCGACCGAGGACTTGAACCCAACACCTTTTAGGGCAGGAACACGCACATGTCTATAGCTTATACAAAACCATGCAAGTAGCTGGCACGCCATTGTGCAATTCAAGAAGTGGTTTTTTTGTGCAAGTTACAGGCATGTCTATTCTCGCCCTCACGGTCGGCAGGTCTATGTCAGTCTATTCTGTAAAAATCGCACTGTGAATACTCGTACTTAGGTGAAGAGAGCTGTCATTCTACCTGGTGCTATGTGGTTGACACTATAGACTGCTCACTCCACGCTCACTTCACCTAAGTTTGGACGGTGAGATTTGTACAGAATACCACTACAGAAATTATAACTTTGTAAGTACAACACTGCAAGGTTATTTTGGCGCGTGGCTAAAATAGGAACTAACGTCGCCATCTTGTTTTGTCAGTACAATTTCTGTGACAATTTCCCAAATTGTTACCAACAGCGCCCCCCTGTCAATGTCATGGAGACGCCAAAAGACTTTTGGCGTCTCCATAACATTTATAAATAGAGTGCTAATTATTATCACTGTACCAAATTTCATTATTTTGTTTTTAGAAGTTTGAATAAACAAAATACCACAAAATAATGATAAATTATAAAACACAAAGCAAACTAAAAACAACTTTTTATAAGTAAAAATTAAGCCCATAGCGTGTTTGTTTATATTATACTAAATTATAAATCATTAAATATTACAATAGTGTATAATAATAACTTATGCCGTAATAGGCTTACGTCGTAATCTATGAGAGCAATTTGTTATAATGAAATGTGGACCGATCTGTTGTTAGGATGGGTGCACACTGAGGATTGTATGGATGATAGAAGTATTGACAGGTAAATGACAAAATATGGAATGCACTTTGCGACTTAGTATTGGAAGAAGCTTCGAAAAGATTTCATTTTATTTTTCAAAATGTCATAAGTATTCTTCTTCGATAAAGATCTACAAAACTCTTAAAAGCTTGCTTGTTCAAGTAGGTAAGCTTATAAAACATTACGTAAGTTCCATTCCAATACACTTTTAGAATCAACACTCGTCTGGATTTTTCCATGAGAAAACATATTATGCAATGTTATTCTATGATGCAAGTGGGAGTCGAAACTCAAACCCTATTGATTGATGCTGGACAGCATGCGGAGCATCATTTCATCAAGTTAGACTACAGCAATAGTTTGCACTTTGTTTTAAAATAGGTAAATACAAATACATAACCTAACAAAGTGTTGATGAATGTAAAAAGTTTTAGAGCGAAGTTATGTATTATTATGTTATGATGGCGGACGCGGTGGAGCCGCAGGGGAGGAGGAGTGTCGGTATTTCGTTGGCCGCTCTCCCTATCCTCTGCGGCCGAAAAGTGGTAGGCGGCCGGGCCACTGACCTGACCTGTCGCAGGGGGACCAAGGGTGCCTAGACACGGGGTCGTCTAGCGCCCATGTGCTGGTTTGGTCCATGGGGTGGTCACGGCGCGCAATGTGTTCTTGTGCGCTGGTGATGGGGGTGCTCTCCAGAGGAGGGTCCGGTGACAGACAGCAGCGGCGGGTTCGCGGTAAGTGCTAACGCGTGCCCATGTTCCCGCCATTCGCCAAAAAATTATTACCACTCGGGAATCAACCTTACTTCTTTATAGTTTGGGTTTAAATTACCATTTAACGTATAGACCGCTAATTTGCGTTCACTGTCCATTACTCTACATTTAATGCTGTGGGAGATGAAAAAGTATATGTATAGTATTATGGAATCGGATAGATTATATGTGACGTTCCACGGGTAAAAGTACCTTGAGGCGAGTATGGAGTTGTGCATAACATAATAATCTGAAAATAATAAGCTGTCGATATCAAAAAAGATCAAGCTCCTACGATGTGTAGTTACGGAGATATATTTGTTTAAAGATTGTATTGGAAACTATGCAATTTTACAAAACAGACAATTTAAGTTTAGCCAACTCGAAAACAATGTTATCGTTGTAAGTTACATAGTGGGCTATGGAAAATAATTCCTTGGGCTCCTGTCCCTCAAAAACGGTTGCGATAAATTCTGTATTACAAATCAGAACCTTGCTGTGGACTAATGAATATGCCTATTAACCAATTTCTAAACAATTTTTTTTTCTTAATTTGCACGAATTTTTACGATTAAACGCCAGATTTTTTACTGATCTAATAGAAAAAAATTACTAGATAAAATCTAGAAAAAAAAAAAACAAAAATTTGAGATTGGAATAACTTAATATTTTCATGCAAAATCACAAATATTAACGATTTAAGTTTTATTTTAACAAACAATATAAATTCTTACACACAAATCAACAATATTCTTTCATTAACATAAAATAAAAACTGATAACATCTCATTTAGAGACTATTTTAACTTTTGAAGTCACAATAATTATTTCATACATTTAAGAAAATGTAGGTACTCTATGGAAATTACGTAACAAACAATATGTCAGGACAATATGACATACATTGACAATAATCATTTTATTAATTTTAACTATTATTTTAATAATAAACTGCTACAAAAATAATCAGTCCCCTCTTACCTATACTTTTTTTTTAAGATATAGGGACAAGTCGGGTACAATGAAAGGAAAAAAGCATTTTCATTTATAAGAAAAACTATGAGATTTTATAGATAATAGAAAAAATACGTTGACCTTATTAAAATATATATTAATAAAGTCAACGTATTTTTTCTATTTCGATATATGTAATATACTTAAGGCGAAAGCGTCAGGGTAGCCCACGAAATTCAAATTATCTTTCGTTTTTTGCAATTTACAAGTCGGTAGTAGGTTGTACGTTGATCTAAATGTAGTTGGCGGCCGTAACAAGTATGTATTTACATAATTATAATCACTAAAGTGATCAATACAACTTTTTAAAACTAGGTAATCCTAATGAATGACTATTTCATGAAATCTTGACATTTGAGGATTATACTAACTTAAGGAGTCGTATTACTGATTCTAATGATTATAATTATGTAAATACATATTTGTTACGGCCACGAATCATACTTTATTTAACATACAACTTAATACTGACTTGCAAATTGTATAAAAACGTAAGATAATTTGAATTTCGCGGGCTACCCTGACGCTTCCACCTTAATCATCTAAGCGGAGCATGTCCCGACATGATTGCAAGTATTATTTTCTTATTTTTCATAACACACGGTCATAAGGTACCATTTCTACTAAACTTTGAGGCCACATTATGGGCTAATAACATAAGAAATAAAAATAGGAAAATAAATGTTACACCTTATGGTTTACGAAGCAGCAATAAAAAAAATCTATTTTTTACATATCGCACCTCCGCTCAAATAGTGTCATAAGTCAAAAAGCAAACTTAAAACAAACTGCCGAGAAAAAGTCGCTTGAAATTTATTCCAACTTTTATTATTTTCTTTTCCCGTCATAAATCAAAAAGTAACGAAATTAAAAAAAATAAACTATAGACATGACACTATTTGACATAAGATTTTTACGTTTTCTGGAGCTAATGGTACTTTATAAGAGAATTTTAATTTTTTTGAATTGTGACACTATTTGAGCGGAGGTGCGATATATTATCGAGGGTTCACGGGCTATTTGTATTAAGCGACATCCTGGCTGATATTGAGTTATAATTATATTGAGTTATAATCTACCTGCATTAAAAAGTGGAAAACGTAAAAAAAAACTGAGATAGACACTATTAATTCCTAACCATCAATAGGCCACATTTTCGTAAAAAATATTGATATTTTTTTACTATGTTCTTTTTTCTGAATACCTAATGAAACTTTGAAATGCTCTCCTGTAATGTTCCAAGCCCGTGAATTCTTGACACATTTTTACGAAACTTTTTAATATCTCCGAAACTAAAAAGCGCCAGGTACATTTTCCCGTGGAACGTCACATTGTACCTATATAATTTAGTTCGGAATATCCACAGACTTAAGATTCTGGGAGAAGAAAACTGAAAAACTGATTTTTGGATAAAACATGTATGAATGTATTACTTACCTAGTCTGTAACTAGCCTTATCACAAGAGTGTATTGTAGGTACTTTGTATTATAAAAATAATAAGCTCAAACACGGTATTTATACGTCTCCGCGGTATTATATGATGCTTTAATATTAGAGGTCAGCAGAATTGGATACTTTCCTAGTAATTTTAAGCGTTATGTAATTACATACCTATTATGTTCTTAAGTATTTGTTTGGATCATGTAGTTAGGTATCTAGGATTTAATTGGAGTACACCAGGTACCGTATCGGAAAACGTAGCGTAGATCTACAGGGTGTATTTTAATCACCGTTATCCTCTAAAGGGTGTCATTGTACTCATCATTATGAACAACTTTTATTATGGGACCAAACCTGAAATCGCGAAAAAAATTCAGATGTCCCATACGTTCATGTTCGCATAACTCGTCAAAATGTAGCTGTTGATTTTTATTTTTCGTGATTTCAGGATTTCCCTTAATAAAAATTGTTGACCACTTTAAGAGGATAACGGTGATTAAAATTACATCCATGGGACGTCCATACAACGTTTGCCTCGTTAGGTTAGTGCTAGTGGTCACAAGCTTTACTGCTGAGCATGAGGTCCGGAGTTCGATTCCCAGGCCAACGCCATAACACTTGGCCCGAGTGTTATGGCGTTTATCCATCTTTTTAGGGTTCCGTACCTCAAAAGGAAAAACGGAACCCTTATAAGATCACTCCTGTGTCTGTCTGTCCGTCTGTCACATGCTCCGAATCTAATGGACTGAATTAAGTTGAAATTTGGTACAAGTATGAATTTTTGTGACCCAAACACGGACGTGTAACGTAAATAAATGAATTTCAACATGGGGTCAATTTTGGGGGGCTTGCTGTGAGGGTCTCAAATATATTTTTTTATAATTTGAAAATAAATAGTAAAGTTATTTAAGAAAATAGACGAAAATTGACCATTTCTCCCTACCTCCCTTATCTCCGAAACCACTGAGCCTAAAATTTTGAAAAAAAAAAAATAGAAAATTGTTCTATACCTATAGATTATAGGGAAACCTATAAAAAGTCTTACATTTGCAGTTGGAATGTATGGAAGAACATTTTTTTCAACTACAATGTTAAGTTTGTTCTTGGGATAAATTCGTCCTAACTACGGAACCCTTTATTGTGCGTGGTCCGACACGCACTTGGCTGGGTTTTTTTTTTTTTGGATGGGAAATCATCAAATAACTTCTCCAGATCGGGAGGGCGTGTCAGACGTATACTCACTAAAACCCACACGTACTGGAGTCTGGATTTGCGCCCGGTTGATGGCAATAGCCTCGCCCTCTATTACATGGGACTTAAAGATAACTGACGAAATGTAGGAGTACTATAGGTACACCTCTGCCCAACCCTTCGGCGATTACAGGCGTGATGTTATGTTATATTTATTATGTCTACGTTTGCCGAAACAGTAAATCAAAGACAGGTTTATGGTAATGGTACAGCCCGCGGCACGTAAGTTGGCAAGGTTTTGGCGTAGTGGGGGTAAGTTCGCGCATGCTACACTTATTGCAACAAAAAAATGGTCACTTTTATTGCTTGTGATTATTCTGTGGTTATTACCATAATTTATTTTTAAACATAACTATTTAGAAGAAAGTTAAAGAAAGGAGAAGAATTCGTGAATTATATTAGGAGTAATAAATAAAATATACAGGGTTATTTGTAAAACACCAACAACCTCTTAAGAGGTCATTGTACTCATCATTATGAACAACTTTTACTATGGGACCAAACCTGAAATTGCGAAAAAAAAATCAGCAGTTCAGTACATTTATGTTCGCATAATTCGTCAAAATATGTAACAGTACACATCATAAACCATTTTTCTGGCATGTCTACGTAAAATGGTATTTGTTTGTGGCATTATCTAAATTTAAAAATTCAAACAAAACAATAACAAGAACTTGTAACAAAAGCTCAACAAAAACAAATGTTACAATTTTAGTGCACGCAAGTGTACTCGGGAGCGAATGGAACGTGGACGCGACGCGAGAGACAAGGGTCGACTGACCAACCAATCGCGCGCTCGGAACGATGCTACCTCATTCCCCGCGTCCCGCTCGAGACCAAAGAGATCTAAAAAATGACTTCTGCGCATCTAACGACTCTTGCCAACTTACGTGCCGCGGGCTGTAAGTACCTATAATTATATTTAAAAAAATATCTTTGTGGTCCTTAATTTTGTCGTTCACTTGATTATCAACTCTCGGTGTTGAGCCGAGCATTGAGAATCCAACAGAGTACATCCCAGCGCGTCAAAAAGCTATCTGTTAGATTATCAACTCTCGGCGCTAAGCAGTGCGTTAAAAATCCAGTGCGCGATACAAAAATCGCCGCGTTGTAAAATCGCCCGTGTGTACGAGGGCTAAGGGCAACTTGCAGATGGCCGTACAATCAGGCCTTCAAACTTTTAAAACAACAATATAAAACGCCTTTTCTTTATTTAATTGACAGGTCAGACATCAAATTATAATCATTAGAGCACTTATAAACATTCCACAGACAATATTATAAAATGGACGATATAGATTCTATCCTTTGATAAAACATACTTAATTCTTCATCACGAATCAAAATAAACAGTAACTTCCTACATTATTTCAAAACAAAACCTTAAATTCGTAGTTTTATGATTCATAATCCTATATATTACCGTTAATTTATTTAAAACATTCCCGCCTTTTTGATGCTAATGAGACGTCGAAGGGTTAGTAGGGTGAAAGCTCCAGTTGGTGGCCTTCGTGAGTCAATTAAGGAAGAACAATTTAAGGATTCCATTGCTTAGATCACGAATGTTTACGTTTCGTGTTGTTTAGATGAGTTAATTAGACATATCATTAGATTATTTTGGAAACGGTTTGGTACCTTTTTTTTGTTAATGTTGTTCATTTGATAGGTTTTTGAATTTAAAAACTTATTTTGTCAGACAAGTGACACTTTTTATTTGCGTAAATAAAGTAGGTATCTACTTAGGTCGCGTCATAACAGTTTTGAAGTCCCCAGAAGTGTCATTTCTTTATAATATTTATAGGGTTACAACTTTTTACGGTCCTGTTGAAAAATGAAAACCAGGGTTTTTTTTTAAATTAAGTTATTTCTTTGTTTTTTCTTTTATATTACGACTTATTTATAGTATTACTTGACAAGCCTTACTGCCTTACAATAATTTTTCAACTTACCATTTTCATCAATATAGCAAGGTAGAAGAACTGTGTCATTTTCATAAGTTTTTACAGTCACTGGGATACTTTTGAACGGTTTCTCACTTTTCACTGTGTTTTGTGTAAATAAAAACAATAATAAGTATGTAAATGACTTCATTTTATAAGTTTTCTGGTTCTAGAAGGAACAAATATTCGAATCGGGGCTATTACTTTTTTTTATACATTTTTCTTTAATTATAATTACTGTTATCGTTTTTTTTATGATAAAAACTATGGCTTTACGATTTTAATTTTGATGAACGGTAATTGCATCTTATTTCATTGGTCATTAAAGAGGAACACTGGCTGTGAGTGACCGGAATTAAGAAAAAGAGCGCGCCGAATTTGATTTTAGAACAAAAATTAAATTGTTGCAAAGAGGACGGATGTAGTGACCAAACTCAGTACTTTTTACTTTTATTTTTATATTGTCTGTGTTTCGGTCGCTGGAATTTTATAGGATTTACGGTCTACCGCCTATAATATAGCGCTCTGGAGTTAATTAGGTTTTTTTTACAAACAACTAAGTTTCCACTTGGTTTGCTTGTTCCAAACTTAACTTTTCTAACAGTTTCCCAAATAACTATTAAAAAAGACAATCAATTAAATACCAATACAAATTAATATTTGGAAACGCTGGACATTGTTTTGTTATTTTTATTACAAGATCACAAGGCACTTACAAAATTTTAATTGAGATTGAAACATGAAAATCGTAAATTAAAAACGAGTTCAATAAAATTAATTGGTCGAGTATGTATCCGAACGCGCGCGTCTTGGCGGGAAACCGAAGTGGAACTGTCATTGCTGGCGCATGCGCCCGGCGCGCGGTTCACGATTATTAGCTGTGCCTGGGACACAATGAGGGGAATGAATAAACTTACAGACCTACTTGATGTTATTTTATTGATACTTACTTGATTTATAATATTTCTGTTATGACCACCGTTCTTTAAAATATTTCTTATTACTCGTATGAACTAATCCAAGACATGTAGAACATAAACAAAATACCTAATTTAGTTTAAGGTTCATTATTATGCTGAACTGAAATGTTTAAAAGTATGTGTATGGTTTACCTACATTTGTACTGTAAATATTATTTGTGTTCTGAGGTGCTATCACCTTGCACTATCTATATAGTGCTGATAGATTAATATCGTGATAGATAGTGATAGTGATAGATTCTGCCTGTGCTAATTTATAGTTTGCACCTGGGATAGTTTTCGACCACTTTTGAACAAGAAGTCTATTAACTTTCACGATTACCAATCCTACTCTCAAGAAGAACGTAGGTCAGGCTCCCCAAATCCCTAACTTCACACTTCACACGTTGGAGCTACTAGAGCCTACTAGAGCCCAGTGGAGGTTGATGAGAAAGAAATTTAAAAAGGAACGGTTAAATGACGTCATATTCTGAATTATAAGAATAAATAAAACCGGTCATGAGCGAGTCGGACTCGCGCACCGAGGGTTCCGTACCATCCTACTTCCTAATTATCCTACTTCTTGCTTCCTATCCTACTATCCTACTAATATTATAAATGCGAAAGTTTGTGAGGATGGATGGATGTTTGTTACTCTTTCACGCAAAAACAACTGTACAGATATTCATGAAATTTGGCACACAAAAATTATATAATCTGGATTAACACATAGGATACTTTTTATCCCGATATTCCTACGGGTTCGAGACTTACGCGGGTGAAACCGTGGGGCGCTGCTAGTCATATATAAAAAAGTGTGCTATTTACAGACATCGTTTTATTGTCCTATAATCTTTACATAAACTTCTATCACACAGAATAATGTCAGATTTTGCTCTATGCAAACTTTGGAGATGGAACGGTATTTTTATTTACATTTTTCATAAAAAATCGAAAACAGTGAGGCCTAAAAAAAATAAAAAAATGTTTTAGTATGTGCGTTCTTTCATATGATACCCCACATGCCCTAGTAGCCCCACTTCGAATTTTTAAGAACCCCTTTCAGTCCCTTTTGCAAAAAAAATATTTTTATTTCTTTCTTATTTGCAAAATAATTGGGCAAACGTCATCTAAAACCATTCCAAAATTCAAGTTGATAGCATTAGTAGTTCTTGAGATATCTAGCTGTGACATACAGACAGACAGACTGAGTCGCACCATAAGGGTTCCTTTTTACCATTTTGACACGGAACCCTAATAAGTATGTATGGATCGTAGCAGGTAGTGTTCTGTAGTTTCTGCCTACCCCCATGGGAAGAAGGCATGAGTTTATGTGTAAGTTCTGAATTACACGGTAGGTATTTCCTAAAATCCGCGTGATGGAGAACTTTCCAGTCTTCGAGCCCTCGTCTCATCACAAGTCAGGTATACGAGAAAAGTTTAAAATTCCGTGGTGAAAACTTTGGGCAGTCGTAGACATACAGCAGATTGTACTTAGGGTGCGCCAGTCACTCGTGTATATTTTATAATGCATCCCATGCACGAATTCCCTTGGGACCGGACTATTAAAACGGGCCCCAGTGTGTCCACAACTTTTAAAGTATCCAGTCAATTAAAGTATCACCTTTAATTTAGTCGTAATGCATGAAAGATGTGTTCTGAACTAAGATAAGACAATTGTTGTAGGTAATGATGTTGTAGTATCACAGAACATTACACCTATTTTCCCTATGAGGAGTAAATAGTAGCTACTACAGTTTACCCTCATTTCGTCGTTAAGGAGAAGGATTTTAGTAGAGTGGTAAGCCTGTTGCTATAAACCGGGCACAAATCCAAACTCCTGGCTGCTTCTGAGAAATTCCTTCTTGAAAACCTTTGACACGGGGATCGAGTTCGACCCCAGGAGCTCATGCTCAGCAGTCCCGTTTGCACTTGTGAAGCTGCGCCCACCAGGCAAAGAAGAGACAGGACTAGACCAACGAACGGTGCAGTCAAGTCTTATTAATTACTATTTACTAATATATATATATATATATATCGTACACCTAGATCAAAAGTAGCACAACTCAAAATAGGATCCTCTTTTTTCAGGAACAGTAAAAAACGTTTTACTCGTTTTCTATTTAATCAATTTAAAATATTTTTGTATGGTGTTGTAATTCAGAGATTGGTACCCATGTGTCTTTGGAGTCAATCAGTCAATGTAGTTTTCGACGCAGAGTCCGATAATCGCAATAACTCGATTTTGGATTATTTTGAGTCGTGCTACTCTTTATCTAGGTTTGCGATATATTAAATGATACTTAATACAAGTAAGTCTTTACCGCCAATAGTTTGCACCAACAACGAGTCAAGGTTGTATGAATTGAGGTCCTGAAAAATGTAGATTTTTTGTAGATAATAAATCTGTCAATTTTAATTGTTTTAGGCCAGCTGTTATACAATACACGCGGGGTACCTATGTAATGAATCCATTTACGTTGTCGAGCACACGAATTTTTCAAACAAAAACATAATCTATACTAATATTATAAAGTTGAAAATTTGTTTGTTTGTTTGTTTGAATGCGCTAATCTCAACTACGGGTTCGAATTTAAAAATTCCTTTAGTGTTGGATAGCTCATTTATCGAGAAAGGCTATAAAACATCACGCTACGCCCAATGGGAGCGGAGCATCAATGAAAAGTGTTGCAAAAACGGGTAAAATTTATTCCTTTTGAAAGCTTCCGTTGCATGCGCTGCGTAAACGGTTAAAGTTACGCAACAATCGTGTATGACGGAATTGTTCCTCTTAAAAAGTTCTAAAAAAAATCCACAATAGCATATGTCTATCTTTTAAGGTTGGCTCACTATAACTTTTTTAATCTAATTAAAAAAGCTGAAGAGTTTGTTTTCTTGTACGCGCTAAATCTCTGGGCCTACATGTCTGGTTTGAAAATTCTATTTGCATTTGATAGCCCAATTTTTGAGGAAGGCTATAGGTTATACAATATTATGATATGACCCTTGGGAGCCGAGCAAAAAGAAAAAAAAGTCAGAAGGAACGCTAAGCGAAAACGAAGAAATCGCGCGGGCGGGCTACGCTATCCGATGCGACGGGGTGGGTCGGGGGAACAAGAAATTTCATGCGGACGATGTCGCGGGTAGAAGCTAGTCTATACTAATAATAAAGCTGAAGAGTTTATTTGTTTGCTTGAACGCGCTAATCTATGGAATACCTGTCAACAGCCTCGGACACCACGGCCTGTCTTGCAGCCGGAGTGCGGGTCGCTTAGCGCGGCACGCAAACATTAATGACATCATCCGACGTGCCCTTGTCACCGTCGGCGTTCCAGCTGTATTAGAACCCAATGGCTTGGCACGCGACGGTGGCAAGAGACCGGACGGCATGTCTTTATTTCCATGGAAGGTGGGTAGGCCTTTAGTGTGGGACGCAACGTGTGTCGATACTCTTGCGCCTTCCCATCTTCCTGGCACAGCGTGCTGTGCTGGCGCTGCTGCTGCCGCTGCGGAAAACTTCAAGCGGCGGAAGTATAATAACCTTATCGGTAACTATATTTTGGAGCCGTTTGGGGTTGAAACCCTCGGGCCGTGGGGTCCGTGTGCTCATGCTTTGTTCAAGGAAATCTCCCAACGGCTGGTTGACTCTTCCCGTGACCCAAGGGCAGGCTTTTACCTTGGCCAGAGGCTAAGCATTGCCATACAACGTGGCAATGCCGCCAGTCTCTTGGGTACATTACCAGATGACAGCGATGCGGATGAATTTTTCGACGCCATATTTTTTTTTTTTTTTTTGGGATACCTAGTCGGATTAGAAAAAATATTTTTGCTTCTGATAGCCCAATTCTTGAATTCTTGAGGTTAGTAACATCACGCTAGGACCCTTAGGAGGCGAGCAAAAAGAAAAAGTCAGAAATAACACTAAGCAAAAACAAAGTTAGCGTGGGCAGGCGATTCGATGGGACGGAGTGGGTCGGAGGAACAAGAAATTCACGCGGACGAAGTCGCGGACAGAAGCCAGGAAATGGATAAAATTCGATTAGTTACTTCGGATTATGATTGAAAGTATGTCATGCGGTTTTCTACTTCCGTATACATTTCAGATCTTTTATAGTTGTTGTCACTAATATTTGGCTTCCTTTCCTGTTTTTAGACGCAATCATTATTATTATTATAGTCAATAAAAACTAAATTTAAATAAAATCATAAGCAATAATCTAAAATCTGCCCACACTACAATTATATTCATTAACTGCTACCATTTTAACACCTACATTTCCTCAAGTTCAAATGAAGCAACATCATAAAAAAAACAGTAACACATCCAGATAATAATAATTAAAAAGTAAGAGGCAAAGCAACTCTCTAGTCGAATGACTTAATTAACTTGATTCAAACACCGGCATCGAATCCAATCGATATAACATACAGATAATGAATTCGAATTTTGAAAACGCCTCTAGATTGTAATGATGGTCATTGTGCTGCAACTCATTCTTGATAAGTAGTCGCTTATATAGGGATTAAGGAGGAGTAAGTAGGTGAAGATGATTAAATTAATATAAGTTGAAATTTAATAAATAGTTTTAATTAAGACGTAGCTATTCCTCATAGGAGGAGCTTGTGGCTATGTAATAACAGCCGCACGGGTAAGCTACGCTTGTCGAGGTTAGTCTGTGGATGGGTGACCATCTTTTCATACCGAGGCCGTTGGTCCCGGCTGTCATTCGTGGATCTTTGACAGTCGTTACGGGTCGTCAGAAGCCCGAAAGTCTGACAAGCAGTCTTACCAAGGGATATCGTACTACTCAGTAACTGGGTTGTGGAGGTCAGATAGGCAGTCGCTCCATGTAAAATACTGGTATTCAGCTGCATCCGGTTACACTGGAAGCCGACCCCAACATAGTTGGGAAAAGGCTAGGCAGATTGATTATTCCTCATAGACAAAGTTAGTATATGTCTAAATGAGGACTTTAATTAACTAATTAATTAATTTATTTAATAAAACACTTAACAGAGAAAAATACATAAAAACTAGCTGTTGCCCGTGACTTCGTCTGCGATCCTAGATAAAAAGTAGCCTATGTCCTTCTCCAGGTCTCAGGCTATCGGTCGAATTTCATCCAAATCCGTTCAGCCGTTTTACCATGAAAGCGTAACAAACAAACGAACTCACGTTCGCATTTGTAATACTATAGCTTTTGCCAGCAGCTACGCCCGCGTGGAGTTTGGAAATTAACACACGGAAACGTACTGCCGGGATAACAAGTAGCCTGTGTGCTATTCCAGACTAAAACCTTTTTCTGTGACTTTCATTCATTCCGTTCAGCTGTTCTGGCTAAAACTTTCGTATGTATAATATTAGTAGGATAGTAGGATTAGTTAGTATAGAAGAGCACAAAGGTAATTTCATTTCATTAGAAATTTCTAAGAGAAGCATTTCAGATGAGAAAGTAGAAACAGTGTGTAAAAGACAATACAGGAAAACTTAAATTAGACTATGAGTATGGCGTAGGCATTCTTATATAATCGTAAGCGTAATCGTTTTTATCTAATCGTATTTTTATCTTTCAAGTAATAACAAATACAGCTATAAAAGTAGGCCCTTTAGTTAAACTGTCCGTCTTCCACCAATGAAAAGTAAATTGTTAAGCAAACTTACTTAAATTGTCCAAGCTATTGAACTCTATAAAACTACGCTCCAACAGTTTATGATTTAAATTCATTAACATTTTATTAAAAGCAATCACTATAATTTGTATTTTATTATTTCTATAATATAAGTACAACTCCGTGGGTGTTGATACAAGTGACTTGGATTTCATTATATTTACATATTCCGATATAGGTACCTATTAAAGAGATTTGATCTAATAAAGATATTAAAAAAATCTTTACTGATTTATTTCGTATCTCCATTGTGGAGTCGTAAAAACCAATTACGGAAAAAGGTTTAATATCTATGTCCTTTAATCGAGCTTAAGTACCAAGTTTTTAATTAGTATTTTTAATTTATTTTATGATAATTATGAAAAAAATATCATATCGTTTTTCACTGATGATAACTGGTGTTTCTACCCTACCGTCTTCCTATCCTAACTTATATTATAAAATTAAATGCGAAAGTAAGTCTGTTTGTTTATTTGTTACCTTTTCACGCCTAAACCACTGAACCGATCATCCTGAAATTTTGCATATACCTTGTCAGGTGTACAGAAACGGACATAGGGAACCTTTCATCCCGAAAAAAGTACTGTTCTCGATGAAAACAACAATAACGTTCTTATGATAATAGATGGCGCCACGTGTCTTTCGAATCATGATTGAATTATATTATTATAGAAACTTTAGTAGTGTGTTAAGAATTTTTTTTAAAATTTTTATTTAAGTACCTAATACATTTTGTGAGTCTAGAGTCTCAATAGACCAGTTTTTCATCCTGCTAACTATCCTAACTAATATTATAAATGCGAAAGTGTGTTTCTTGTGAAAGTCGTCTATATAATGAATGCATCACTTTTTACCGGTCCATTAGATTCGGAGGAAATTGGCTGTGACAAATGGACAGACAAACAGACAGACACACGAGTGATCCTATAATGGTTTCGTTTTTTCGTTTTGAGGTACGGAACCTTAAAAATGCGAAAAATTCAAAAAGTTGGCAATTAATCTTTTAAAACAACCTAAATCTCGCATTATAATAAGTACTCGACGCAAAATAAAAAGTCGCTCATTCATTAGATCATAATTGAAATGATCACTCATGTTGTGCATTAAAACTTATAGAAATACAGTATTTTAATTGTAAAATCACGTAAATCAGCGAAATCGACAAAATTTGGTAAATAAATCCTCCTCTTAAAGTTTAATTTAAAAATAATTCGATTCTGCCCCTTAACAAAGTATGACCAATCATAAAACCTTTATTTATTTAACTGTAAACACAATTAGGCGAGTTGTAGTTAATGTTACTGGCCACTAACGAGTGGCCTTATTTACGATATTAGATGCCCCTTGAGGCGATGAAACGAGGGCTGTACTGCGGTGTGTGGTGACTGGTGCGCCGTCTGTGCCTAGCAAATGAATGAACCCAATAAAAAAAAAAATATTGGGAAAGATGGAATGAAAATAAAAATAATATGACCCGAGCGGACTCTGTTGTTATTGTAAATTATTGCACTAGCTTGAATAAAAAACATTTGTAACATATGTAGTATAGAAAAGTAATTTTATGGAACATTCAAATAAAATAATATGGAACTTGGAAATAAATCAATATGGTCGTTTCATACAATTTAAAAAGTAAGAAAACTATTAACATTCGCTATTTATGTGACTATTTTATTTAATTGAGCATTGAATAAGTTTTTATTTATTTCTTTCTCAATCTTCTCATTGTTCCCCAACGATCGTATTGTTCGATCGTTTTCATGTATGGTCTGTGTTTGACTCATATTTTTGGAAAAAACATTTTCTTTAGTAATATCACTCATGTCTAAGACTCATGCTAACTCAGCATAGAATCTGTTCAACGAAATGGTTCTTCTATAAAGTAAATACCTACCTCTAAGTATTGCTCTGACCTTTGGCCTCGGTCGTGTGTAGGGTCACGTCTTATGAACACGTTACCATCTTCCATAATAGGTATACATCGGGATTCAAAAACTGTTGAAAAGTAAATTTTATTGATGAGCTTTTAGTGCAGTAAATGACATTACGTTATCTGCACTTCCTATGGAAGTAATGGAGATGACGTAAAGTATAGAGAGCGTATGACTGTATGAATAAAATTGAAGAAAAGAGACAGACCAAAAGAAACTGCGGATGGATTGTTTGTAAGCCTGAAAATAATGGGTAATCTAATTTGTCTGAAAGAAGTAATAACACTGGGTTTAAGACTGATTCTAAAGCGACGAAAGCTTTCGATTGGCACACACTGCAATGTGAGATTGGTATGGTCTATGTATCGGCTAGACTGCGAAATGCCGCAGGGGTCGATTCTTGGGCCCTCCCTAACTTTGTACCTACCTACATATTTTTGTTTAGAAAAACTGGAACAATATTTGCGGCAGCTTCTGTCCAATATCTTTATTCTTTAAATTAACATTTACACCGAATTACCACATTTACATGTACACCCATAAATAAGCAGTAATATCGTTCCTCAATACTTTTGTTTCTAAGACTACGTATATGTTGAATGCATATGATGTTGGTGTTCTTTAATAAATAAATATCTTTCACTTAGTAATGTCCAATGTATTTAATCCTGTGGACGTAGGTACCTATCCTAACTAATATTATAAATGCGAAAGTATGTTTGTTTGTTACCTTTTCACGCTTAAACCACTGAACCGATCATCCTGAAATTTTGCATATACGTTGTCACGTGTACAGACACGGACATAAGGTAATTTTCATCTCGAAAAAAGTACTGTTCCCGAAAAAAACAACAATAACGTTCTTATGATAATAGATGGCGCCACGGTTCTTTGGAATCATGATTGAATTATTTTATGATACAAACTTTAGTAGTGTGTTAATTTTTTTTTGTATGTATGTACCTAATTATTACAATATCTGAGTAGGTATAGCTAGAGTGTCGACAGACTGGTTTTTCTTCCTCCTAACTAATATTACAAATGCGAGTGTGTTTGTTTGTTGATTACGCTTTCACGCTGAAATGACTGAACGGATTTAGATAAAATTTGGCACTTTGGTAGACCATGACCAGGAAAAGGACATAGGCTACTATTCATCCTAGATCGCAGACGAAGTCGCGGGCAATAGCTAGTTTTAAATAAATCAGTAAATAAATATCTACATTGAGACGTCACAATAACATGCCAAGTTTTAAACCAACACCAGCAAAATTAACATAAAAATCAAAACCCTCTCTCAAAAGCTACATTTTCCACAACACCCTGTAAGCACGTCGGTTTAGTGAATAGGTCCTATTTGTAGTATTTGTTGTCCTATTGTCCAGTACGAGGCACAGGACGATAAGCGATCAATTTATTCATCACCACTCACTGTAGAACGACCGGCGCGGCGCTTTGCCCATGAGTTGCGACTTCACTAAAGTATTCATTTAATACTTTAGGGCCGGTTTTTTGATCCGTAGTTAACTCAACCAATGGTCAAACAGTAACTAATGGTTGAATTTTGAATAAATGTGAAAGCTAAACATGAATGTATTCATGTTAGCTCATTCATATTAAAAAAAAATAGTAACTAATGTAGTGTTGCCCAAATTCAGTCTTGGTCTTGCAGTCTTGGTCTTGTTCTTGCGTTTTTGCAAGACCAAGACCAAGAACAAGACCGCGTATTTTTAGCAAGACCAAGACCAAGACTGACCGTGCAAGACTTGAGCAAGAACAAGACATAGCCTGCAAGACTCTTGCGTCTTGCAGCTAGGACTTAGCGCTATTTCACTGAGTAGTTAGGTGTAACAGTTCGGTGTATAGGTAGGTACGCTTAGGAATTCTATGAGACGCAAAAAACTGTATCAAAGAATATGAAAAACTGGACCTATGCGCATTACGACTAATACCATAAACATAGCGAATAAAAAAATATCTATTAAAATCAAACTGAGTGCATGCATAGTTATGTTTTAACCATCGGCACTTTGATAATGCGGCATCAAAGGTTTTGTACTTACTTCTCAAAGAAATTTGCCGCTTTTCGGAAGTACATGGTTATGATACACGCGCCGGCGGCTTCTTTTGAAATCTAAAACAATCGTTGCCGCCACGCCGAAATCATAACATTTGTGACACTATTTGATTGCCGCCATAGGGCGTAGGTATACTCATGCAAAATAATTTCGAATTTTTTTAAGAGTACCTACAGGTGTTCCAAAGAATAAATAAGTTTCAGAGTGCTTAGAATGAAAATGAATACATTATACTGATCACGCAAGTAGTATTATGATTAGGATAAAATGGTAAGGATAGGTAGTAGATGTCATATTAATTCATTCTAGTAAGTATATATTATAATATTGATTACTTATATGGTTTTAAACTAATTACTTAGGTACTATTATTGTACATTTAGTCATTATATTTCTTAAGTTTTTACAAGAAAAAATAGCAAAAAAGTGTTCAAATATCACCCGTTTAATAAATATTGTAGCCACTTTTAAATATACTTGAAACGTGTAAAAAAATTCTACAAAACTAATAAAATAATATAAAAAGCGTAGGTACTTACCTACTAATAAAATAAAAAGCCTGCGATAAGAGTTTTGTATTACTTACCAGCCCGAATATCTCTGAGAGAGATGATGAGAGTAAGTATTTACTAGCTGTGCCCGCGACTTCGTCCACGAGGAATAGTAACTTTGGAGGTATAGTGACGTTCAGGACTTATTTATTTATTTTAAAACTTCTGTCATCAAACATACAAACGAACTCTTCAGCTTTATAATATTAGTATAGATGTACGCCAAAACATTCACTTATATGTAAAGAATAGTGATTGGCACTAATTCTATTTTATTCACGCGTCGCGTCTGTACAAGTAGGTAATATTTAGTGTGTGTTTGTACGCCGCACGCGGCATTGTTTGATTTGCGGCGGCATCCTTTTCATAGAGCCGGCACGTGGCGAGGCGGCGCGGTAGAAAGCAAGGAAACGTACTATAAATAAAGGAATTATTTTAATTCCAGTCATTTCCAATTGAGCTGTGCTTCGAGTCTAACTTAATAATTGTTTTTACTAATTCTCGTTGTTTTCTAAAAACGTATCACGTGTACAATTTAATATGAGTGACGAAGATTCAAATTATTCTAGTCCGAGTAACGAGAGTTTGAGTCACAGATCTAAAAGACCCAAAAGCAAATTTGAGGAGTTTTTCGAAATAATTCATGCATCCCAAACTGCCTTCTGTAAATTGTGCCAACATAAAAAGATTGAAATAAAAATGAAAAACAGAAACACTTCAGGCTTAAGGAAACATCTAATATCTTTCCACAAAAAGGAATCAGAAATATTTCTTCCTGTTAAACCAAAATTAAGTGGAGATATCACAAGCTTTTTAGTAACCGCTGGAAGAAGTGGACAGGTAAGAATATTTTTTTAACAGTTAAAAGAATTTTAACTCCGCGTAGCTATTCATGCGATACTTTCAAAAACGCCATTAACTTACGTAAGTATTTTTGAGTTAGTGGTGTTTTCATCTAGGGGTACGACATATTAAGTATGTAATTATCGTCTTAAATATTTTTTATAAACACCCATATTTTCATTTAATCGGCCAGTAACAACTAAGTACTTTATTTTGGTAAATTACAGTACAGTGCAACCTTAATATAACAAATATCAATTTAACGATTTTCTCGATTTAACAACAACAAACCTCCTCCTCTTATACGCTCAAACCTAGTATGTTTTAAATAATAACACAAGATTTATTGTTTTGTTTCAGTCGGAAAACAGCAGTGACAACATCACGACAGCTACAGTTGATTGGGTGGTGAAAAAATATCTTCCCTTCTCATTTTTCGATGACGAAGCTACACAAGTATATTTTCGACGTATTTGCCCTAATATGGTGTTTCCTAAAAGGTCTACACTTAGAAAGAAAGTCAAAGAGCGATTTGAAGAGCTCCAATTGAATCTCAAGGAACGACTTCAACAATTATCATCTAAAATGTCTTTTACCATTGATGGGTGGACGTCAATTGCTGGTAGGAGTTACTACGGGGTTACTATTCATTATATAGACAACGAATGGAAGTATCAATCTGTAGTTCTTGATTTTATACCATCACGCGGTCGACATACTGGGGAAGATATTGCAACGATTTTCCATGAATGTTTATTGGAATATGGCATAATTGATAAAATACAAGGTATCACGGTCGACAACGCAACTGCAAATACCAAATTTATGTATGAACTGGGCAAACAGCTGCCGCCACACTTTGATTCAGACAATCAACATTTCCGGTGCTTTGCTCACATTTTAAACCTTGGTGTACAAGATTTATTAAAGACCTTAGCATTACACTGTGAGTCTGACACTAACGCGCAAGATCAGCAGTACGAAGACTATGCAGACGAAACTGAGGATGAGGAAGATGAAGAATCTGCACCAAACATTGCTGACTCGCGTACATCTGTAACAAAGTTACGCAGTATTTCCAGTAAAATAAAAAGAAGTGAGATAGTGAAGAAGAAGTTTCAGTCTGCTTGTGAAGCAGCTGGCGTGCCATCAAATCTAAATGCCATTCTTGACTGTCCAACGAGATGGAATTCCACACATGATATGATTGGATTTGGTTTAAAAGTGAGAGCGGGCATTGACATATTGTGCAGTTCTGTCACCGAATTAAATGATTTTCAAATCACAGCTAATGAATGGCAGGTACTCGAAAAATTACATAAATTTCTAATAAACTTTAAACTTTTAAGTACAAAACTTGGTGGAGACAAATATGTTACATTACCGCTAGTCATTGTATCATTCAATCTCTTGCTAGATAAAATTGAATCCATGGTAAAACAGTTAGATGAGAAACCTAATCGATCTGAAGTGGATGAAAGGCTCATTCTAGCTTTCCAAGCAGCTCGAGACAAAATGCTTAAACATTACAAGAAGAGCAACTGGATTTATTGTACTTCTTTAATTTTAGACCCAAGGCATAAGGCTCAGACTTTTGACCTGACAATGTGGGGGAAGCAACTTAAAACAGAAAGTCTGCGCAAGTTCAATGAACTTTATGAAGAATATAAAAGTCTACACTCACTGAACAAATCTCTGGAATTACCAGAAAAAGAAAATAAAGTATGTGATGAAGATGAAGACGTAATAGACTTTGATAAACTCTATGAATGTCCCTCGACGTCATCTGGATCTTGTCTTCAAGGCTTAGTGATAGACGAGTTGGAGGAGTACCTGAGAAAACCAAGAACTGCCAGCTCGGAAGACATTTTAGATTGGTGGAGGACGCATGAGACAGAGTATCCGATTTTATCGAAAATGGCCCGTGATTTTCTCTCAATACCTGCAACTTCAGTACCTGCTGAGAGGTTATTTTCTAAAGCATCATTAGTAATTAGAAAACATAGAAATAGGTTAAGTGATGAGTCAGCCAGATAGTTACTTTGTATTAATTCTTGGTCAAAAAAATTGATATAAAGTATCATAACCTAATGATAAAGCTGTTGATTTGTGTTGTATTTTATTTTTTATTCAAATAAATGATAAATCGTAAAACTCTTTTATTAAATTTCTTATAAGTTGAGGGTTCAATCTCTTTCTAGACAGATAAGTATTGTTCTTTAAAATACAGTCAAGTTATTGTAATTAATTTGTTTTTTTACATGTTTTAGCAAATGTAAGCTTATAAATCATAAATGTTTATTAAGAAACAGTTACTTCCATGGAAAACGACTATATGTCGTTTTCCATGGAAGTAACTGTTTGTCAGTACAGTAAGGTCAGTTGATTTTTCGAATTTCTTATCAAATCTTCAGTTATTTATTAATCTGCTTGATCTTTACTATGGCTATGTTAATTCAAGCTCACAATGTTCCAATTCTAATACGTTTTTCTAAGATTTAAAGTAAACTTTAATAAATAGTAATAGACTAATAGGTAATTGCAAGACTTGCAAGACTCTTGCTGCAAGACCAAGACCAAGACCAAGACTGGGAGCGCAAGACCAAGACCAAGACCAAGACCAGGTGTATTGGCGCAAGACCAAGACCAAGACTGGCTAAGTCTCGTCTTGTTCTTGCATTTGGGCAACACTAAACTAATGGCATAGGTAACTTATTCATGTTTAGCCTTTCACATTCAGCCAACATTCAACTATTAGTTTCTTTTTTTTTTCCTTTTGGCTTCGCACGGTTTGTGCATTTAGCAACTATTAGTTATGACGTTATGTGACGAACCAAACTATTAATTTATGGTTCCCACTGTTAGTAAATAAACTGACAACTCGTTGGTCTAGAGGGTTGGTCGATGGTTCACGACAGAAAACATGTGACAGGATTTTTGAATCTGACTATAACAATCTATTAATTAACTTTGAGTAAATAAGCAACTAGATTCCTATGCTGTGTTTGTGTATGCATTTACTACCGTTGTCGTTTGGATGCTGTGTGATATAATACAGATCTATTACAACTGGACCGAGTTTTATTCCTAAAGTTACTATGTTTAACATTGACCAGGCACTCCAAAATAATTTCCACGCAAGCTCCGCCCCATACACCCCGCCACACCGCAATCATTTTACGCGAGTGAGCCGAGCGTCGCATGTCGACGCAAAATTCTAACATTATTATATTTTGACTTTAGAACAGCGAACATAGATGGTATAGAGACACCTTTATTTATTTTATGATAAAAAATACTTTTTGCAATTATGAATTTTTATTTAATACCAACTTACTGCATTACTCAAAATATGGTCAAATTAAATTTGCCAGCGAAACTCTGCAGACGTCATTACGTCATTACCCATTGGTAAGTATGTCTAAACACGACAAAATTAAAAAGATTTGAATTGATGATCATTTTTTTTTTTGAGTCGACGACCGCTGGTGGTGTTACTTGAAATATGAGTTGAGAAATCTTTTTTTTATCGTGTTTAGATATCGATAGCCATCACGACTGTTAAATTAACACAAAAAACCCGTTTTTTTAAGCCTGATATTTTAAATACACTGCGGTTGATGACCCCAAAAAGAATCATCAAATTAATTTGGTTTTTTGGTTTATCATGTTTAGGTATCGACACCGATTTAATTTAACCCTGCCTACAACAGGGTCAAATTAAATTAGCTAGCGAAACTTCGCAGACGTGATGGGTATCGATATCTAAACATGACGAAACGAAAAAATTATGATTTGATGTTTTTTTTTGGGTTAACGCCCGCTCATAGTGTCGTTACTTGATGATTTTAGAAAAATGTTTTTTTTGTGTTTTATCGTGTTTAGATATAGATACGTGTCACGTATGTGGAGTTTTCACTAAAAAAATGGTCTATTATGATATTTTTTAAATTATTGTTAAAAATTAAAAAAAAAATACAATAATCCGTCCAATGAGATTTGGAAAATATGATTCAAAACTAAATTTTATCTTATTCGAATACAATGCAACGTTGTGTCAAAATTTCAAAGCAATTGTTAAAGAACTTTTGGAGATTTATGATTTTGAATAAACGAATATTTACATTTTTCATTTTATGGGTTTTAATTTAAAATTTACTAAAATCTAGCCTCCTTGACTTTGAAACTGGCGCATCTAATATAATATTTGCAGTTTCTAAGCTATTTTCATCTTGCACTTTTCGTTTTCTGACATATTCAGGATCTCGTATAATTTTTTTTTTCGGATATAATGGATCCACCAACTCAGGTAGCAGACAATCCATATAAAAAGAGACTAGTTTGGGTTCCATCTCCTTTCTCCAAAATTCGTCATCTTTTTCCAGTACTTCAATTTTGAATTTGTTATCTCCATACCATACGGCAAATAGGCATTTTGTTTTTTTTGCTATATGCATCTGACCTTGAGCTTGATAATACCAGTCAGATTTTTTGCATACGTTAATCTGAAAATAAAAATACATACATATCTTTAATTACCCGACTGCATGAGGCCAAAAAGAACGGTAATGTTTTTAGTTGGTATGTATTTATTTATGTATAGTATGTCTGTCCGTCTATGTTTCCGTATTCATAATACCTTGAACCCAGTTTTTAACATAATACTCACTTCACCATTTTGTTTTTTTTTCCAGAAATGAACTTTCTTTTGGTCAATTGCGGCATCGATCCCCATTTTAAAAGGGGCTATAGGACATTTTATTTCAACGACCATATCATTGGTGATTCCATCCGGAGTAGCCCCTAGAAACGGAAGGACTTCATCGATAAAAAGTCCACATTTATCAATTTTTATATTTTTTAGGCTAGACAATTGTTCCAAAGCCACTGCCTCGTGTTGTCTACCATGTTGTATAGACGAAACATGGTCTATAGGAGCCCCGTACAGCATGTTTTTCACTATATTTTTGCAGCTATTGGTCTTTCTTCTTTTTACCACTTTACCAAAGTTGGAAGCCGTCAAAAGGTTGCGTCTTAGCTCAAGCCACTCGCCACATTCACTCTGCATAATTGTTTGCTTAGTGATATGAGCCCGTTCTTCTTCTGTCTTTTCTAAATTTTTTAGAAAAGTTTTTTTTGCCATTTCAAAAGTCTTCGGATCCATATCTGGTTGTTCTGCGTTTTCACCATAATTGTTATCCGAAGGCTGAAACTTAGCAAAATGGCGCTTCTTTTTTCGTTGTGCCAACCTATTTCTTTCTCTTTTCTTACAAATCGTCTGTTCGTATTTATTTAATGATTTTCTGGGTGTATTATATTGAGTACTTCGGTGAACAGTAGACAAAAGTTTCCCGGTGTTAAACGATATAACAGCACCGGCGCATCGAGTTTGGTAGCCACGACGTTGAGAGTAATTTATGCGTTTACCACCAACTAACTTAGCAACGACGCCGTTAAATTGTTCAACAACGTTGCTGTCGACGTCCTCAATGAGACTTCTGGAATGCAAAGCAACGTTAGCCGCAAGCATTTTAATTCTTTGCCATAGACTGGAAGCGTCAAATTGCGTGGTACTATCGTCAGTGTGCGTACATATATCTTTTTTGCACTTGGAATGTTTTCCAAAGGCATGATAAACTGAATTATTTATATCATGATGCAAGTTGTCGCAGTTTTTGTCTGATTTGTTAATTCTGATGGCGTCACAGATGTATTTGCGCGCTGACAAAATTTTTACTTTACTAACAAGCTTTCTGTCTTTTATAGGGTAACGTGTGTCGGTCATGAGTTTCTGCATGTTATTACAAAATCGGCGCAAAATATGATTTCTACAGTTAATCTTTTCGACTGTAATGTTTGCGTAGGGGCGTGACTCAATAATTTTGGTGTAGGTACTGCTATCGCCATCTGCTATAAATCGTCCATAAATAATGTTGTGCATTTCAACCGATTTTTTGAAACCTTCTGCTATGATTGTTGCTTCCATGCCTGTAGATGGCCCGTCGTAATTTTTGTAACATACATGGTCTTTTATAGCATTTCCACTTTTTTGACAAATGCAACAGTACTTGTTTTTTACTGCCATGTATAACACTTTACCCGTACGTCTGCCTATTATAGCTGCGCATCCTGAATTGGCAGCATAATTAGTTTGGTAGGATCGTCTGCACCAACAACCATCTACGATGACGTCTATTACTGCTATGCCGTCTTTATTTACGCGGCCTTCCTTTAATGCGGCTTCTCTTTCTATTTTTGCGGCTTTTGTCATTTCTGCCCTCGCGGTATATTCCCAGTCATCCGCCACTTGATCTTGCAGTTTAAGGAAATTCTTCTCCTTAATTTCGGGAAGGTCAATAGCAGCTGTGAATTGTTTTAACTGAGCATGACCACCACCACTTGCCAGTATTCCAGCTACAGCGTCTTTATTGATGTTCTGTTCCGTTGTCTCTATTTGAAACTTTTTATTGCACATCATGCACTGCAAATTTAGCCGGGAAAAAAGTCCATTTTGTTGTTCAGAAACCAATTGTATCGAGCTTAATCCACAGTTAAAAAGAGATTTATGATCAGCAACCACTTTCAATATATCAAAAAAATTCTGTATATCAATAATACGTCTTCCAGTTAGTGCATTACATTCCTGAAATTACAATATAATATTATAAATAGTTATGATAAACAATAAGAATCCATTTTGTCCTAATTCTGTTCAAAGTAAAACGACCGGGAATTGAGCTGAAACTTACATTTTCACCGTAACTTTGTACCTCATAAGGGCAATTTCCATCTTTATACAAATCAAACGTTTCCTGGACTTCGATCTGAAAATAAAATGAAGTGTCAGCCATAAATGTAAAAGTAAGTACAGACGCCAGCATATCAAGCTACTACAATCTGTCAAATTTCTTTAATAGATTTTAACTTTATCGCTAAAGTATAAGGTTCAAGTTGATTGGGCAAATTTGATAGTCTCGGGTATCTTGATGTGCTGGCGTCTGTACATAGCTGAATCATTCAAATAAGCTTTTTTTGACGTGAAGCATATCGAGCTGGCAACGAGTACTTCTGTGTCAAGTTTGAGCCTTATTCTTACCTCGTTACTTTTATTATTTGAAATAGTATTAGACGAAATGTTGTTTTTGTCACGATCGGTATTTGATAATAACGGTTCATGCATAAGGCTGGACGACGGCGAAGAATTCCCATGCCTGTTTTCATTGTTCAAACTTTCATTGTTATTGCTACGATCAGACCTTAAAAAAATAAAAATAAACCATAATTTTATTGTCATTATTACCATTACCATTATCATCATAATTTTACATATAAAAAATATTAAATATCTAATTTAATATAAATCGTCTATTGTGCTTCGAATATTATTGAAATTTTAATTAATTTTAATTTTAATTTTAAATTTTTTTTTTTTGAAATTTTACGAAACACAATAGACGATTTAACACAAAAAATCGACTTTACACGAAAGAAAAGCAGCGAGTATGAGCTAACTTAACGCACAATGGTCCATTGAAGGACTAAGTGCGGAAACCAAACCCATAACATAGAATAGAACATGAGCTAACTAATAGTATACTAGCTTTTGCCAGCGGCTTCGCTCGCATGCTTGGCTTATCGCAATGAATGTTGTTAAACTATGTTATATGCTGTGGATAACGTTGTGAGTTTCACATTTATATAATATCTTTGTTTATATTACTTGCGCAGATATAATGTGTTACTGTTTGTTTGTCCCAAATAAATAAATAAATAAACTATCAAAATGAAATCGGTTCCGATTGATAGTGTGTTACGTAAGACCGTTTACACATTATGTCGCAGCGGCAGCGGCACCGCCGCCGTCGCGGCGCCGCTGCATTTAGCGTGAAAGGTAACAAACTCAATTAGTTAAGATTATTATAAATAAATAGTTAATTCTTCAAAATTATTAGAAGTACATACTTATCTTCGTAATTCGCAGGAACAGAAACTAGATTATGCAATTGAGAAGGCGTCTCCAATAACTTTCCCTGTTCCGGATGATATTCAAATTCGAGAAATTTGTCTTCATTTTTTTTCCTAAGAAAGTATTTACTTATTAGTCATTATTCGGATAAAATATCTTCGACAATTTAATAAAATACAATGTGTAATTTTAATCACCGTTAACCTCTTAAGGGGTCATTGTACTCATTATTATGAACAACTTTTACTATGGGCCCAAACCTGAAATCGCGAAAAAAAAATCAGCCGTACCGTCAATTTTGACGAGTTATGCGGACATAAATGTAGGGAACAGCTGATTTATTTTTCGCGATTTTGATTTGGTCTCGTAGTAAAAGTTGTTCATAATGATGAGTACAATGACCCCTTAAGAGGTTAACGGTGATTAAAATTACACCTTGTATAAATGTAAAAAAATATAAGCAAAAACAACACAATTATTATACTACTTATAATATATAATATTGTAATACAATATTTTATTTATAATAATCAAATCGCCTCCATTGCTTCCTATGTTCTCACAATCTCCAATGCAACTGTAACAAGCTGGCCTTGAAGCCATGCGCTATGTTGCATTAGCAGTAGCAGTAGATATTGTTATAGGAGGACGGCTGCAATAAAATCTTTATCTGATCATCATAGAGATAATATCTAGAAGTATGTATGTCCATTGTGGTCATTTTTGCGTATTTGACGTAAAGGTGTTCAGACAGAAACAGAACGGAAAAATCTTCGTAGAATTGACTGGCTCCATTGAAAATAGGACCGTATTACCATAGCCTAAAGTATAAAATTGTATGAATATCGACACGACTGTGTCATACAATTTTATACTTAAAATTAGACGTTTCGTCAAAATAATATTTAGGTATTAAAAAAAAAAAAAACTTAAAAAAAATACTTACTGCTTTGCTCTTCTCATGATTCTTGCAATATTTTTCAAACGTTCGACTTTCTTTCTCTTCTGAACATATCTTTTATTATCTTTGTTTCCCATTGTATAGCGTTATAATATTAATTTTATTAAAATAACTCCCAAATAAAATACGTATTGAACGCGCGCGCGATCGAAACACACCCTCTCACGATGGCGCACAGCGCGGCACTAAGGAACCGGTTAGGCCGTACAGTGCTAGACGCTAACACGTCAGTAATAAAGCTGAATACCGCGTGCGCTCTTTGATCGCGTTCGGGCACGAAACTAAGTGTCGTAAGTCTCAATTCTTATTTCGTTTTTAACTAAAGTAATAATTGATCTAGAGAAAAAAATTCTTGTGGCTGGATAGTAAACTATATTTTCTTACTGTGAACATTTATTGTAGACATAAAGGCTCAGCAATCTTGAAAAAGAATGTAATAATCTTTAAAAAAGACATGATTTTCGAATAAATAATGTATCGAGCGAAAATGTTACAAGTACGTAACTGTCTTGTACATGGAAAGAAAAAGATCCAATAAATCATATACTAAAGACCCATTTTGATTGTATGTGTGACTGTTTCAGAATATTAATGCAAATTAACATATCATTTAGGGAGCCTCCTCCCGGGCCTTAGTCAGTAGTCTGTATCAGGAGGCTGAAATGTTTTGAGCCTAAGTACTTTCAAGTGCCATTATTGTCTCGAGCTGCATATTACAAATTTTTGAATACCCTGTTTGTATAAATACAGAGTTTCATGTCATTGGCATCATTACGCTTTTAGTAATTAATCCGTAAACATCATCATGACTCAGTCATCCGCGGCCCATCCCTAGGCTCAAAACTTTTCAGCCCCCCGGTACGCTAAGTTTTTAAGCCCTATAACAAATCTGAGTAACAATAGCGCTCTTAAGAGGTGTTACATCCGGTGTTCCGGGGGGCTGAAAAGTTTTGAGCTTAGGGGTGGGCCGTGCCATTGGCATGTTAATCTGTGATAATGTTACGCAATTACCACATCACAGATTAACAGATCTTGCACTTCGCAAAATCATTTAAATAAAAGTGTATTATTTAAAAAAATGTTTTAAATACAAGCTTTTATTAGTCTGGATATCATCTATGACCAAAGTCCTTGTCAAGACAAATCAAATGAGCCCAAACTCGATAGGGTTGCATCGTTTTATTACTGAGTTCCCATGGCCACCTTCTGGCTGCATCATCAGATCAGCTCCATGTCATAATAATATTGCATTGTCATCAGAATTACATCTGCATGTAAAATTTCAACTCAATCGGGAACCGGAAAGTGGGTCAAATTTAACTTGCAAGATTCGATTACAAATATCAGGACAGGTGAAAGGAAATAAAAGCTTGTAAAAAGCGACTCTTGCTATGACACACAAACTGGTATTTAGTCCTAAAAGTTGGCCAAAAATATTTGGTACGCCTAATGGGTGCCTAACAATGTTTTATTTCAGTTTTAGCTTGGAAAAGGTAAAAAAAGGCATACGTAATATATATGTTACGGGTAATGCTAGAAGATTGAGTAAACCTTGGTTTACCCAAGCATTTTGGGTAAAGTCCGAATAATCTCGTGCGTTATATGGTCACAATTCTAACCTTTTTTTTTGTTTTGTCGCTGAGAAATGACATTACGCATCTCCGCTCCTCGGGGGACGACACGGAGTATGTGGAACTCCCTGCCAGAATGGCAGTATACCCACTAAAACTCAGCGGTATTCCCTCATCGCCTTGATGGGGGGGTCATGGGAATCCAGCTCGGCCTTTGTGGCCACAACCCCCCCGGCTACCTAACCTAACCTACCTTTCAGCCTACACCTAAGTTTAATCATTCTAGCATTACTCATACCTAAATCGACCTAGGTGAGTATGGGGAATTAAAATTTGTTTTAATTATTATTCGGACTTTACCCAAAATGCTTGGGTAAACCTAGGTTTACTCAATCATCTAGCATTACCCGCAACATATAATATACAAGCATTTATTCGTCATTTTCGTCATCTTCAAAACTTACATTTAAAATGTCACTTTCTAGTAACAAATTTAGAAAATCAGCCGAAAGTGGAAGATTTTTTTATTCTTCTTCTTCCTCATGCCCGTCAGGACAGGGTGTGAGGTTAAGAGGATCCTGTTAAAAACATCTGCGCTGCAGGTTACCCGGAAAATTTTTCGGGCGTAGTTGAGCCGGAACATTCTACGTTGCGGGCTTCTGCCGCTTCTTCGGACAGTTGTCCAATGGGAAGAATTGCTTCCCTTACCACTTCAGCCCCATGACGCAATACTTTATGTAATGTCGGAGACATTGGGTAAAATTTGTACAAAGAAACGTATAACTTTGCCGTTTCTTGGCAATATCTTTCAAAAACATCCAAGTTTATTTTGAAACCACAGCACAATGTGCTACTACATGATACTTTCTGAAGGTCTGATGATGGCCAGATAAGTGCTTATCGGTACTCAATAACGGAAATAGTTAGGATGGCCCAGCTTTCAACGTTTATCTCATTGAGCACAGATGCTACTACATGATACTTTCTGAAGGTCTGATGATGACCATTGCAGGTAAGTGCTTATTGGTGTGGTAGCACCCGTCCTCAATTAGATAAATTTTGAAAGCTAGGTAATCCTTACTATTTCCGTTACTGAGAACTTTGTTTTGAGATGCTTTCCCTTTGACACCACGCCCGTAGCTCGTATCAATAAGCCAGGTTCACACTTACACGTATTAGTCCATTACCTTGAAAAGCAGGGCTCGGAAACGTTATTTTAAATAACGTTTTTAAAACGTTTCTAACAGTTCTTTGTACAACATTTTGTTCGGAACGAAAACGATATGAGAACGTTTTCAAAAACCGGTTTATTCCGCAGGACGCAGGCGCGATAAAATCCCGCCGCTATAATTTTACGTCCGTGCGAACGTGGGCTAAAAATCATGACCGAATATGCGAACAATGAATATTATGACATGATAATGTGTGTAGGTGCGACTGACGGTAATCTTGCAGCAGCAAGACAACTGTCTAAGTTCTGTGTACCTTTTGTGTTTGTTGTCCTTATTGTGAATAATATGTTCATGTGCTAAAACTATGAGTGTACTTACGTGTACCTACGTGTGTAAAGCTGCGCAGGATTTGAAAAGGAAAATGGTATGTACAAACTTAATAATTACCGTACTGATCATTTCACTCGCGCGATGAGGCAACAGCTTGCCAGGTCAAAGGACGCGACAATACCTACATACCTACGGCCTGCGGTCATTGATTTATTTGGCTCCGCCTATCTAGGGTTGCTACGACATAGCAAAATTAAAATATTATTTGTATTTTGTAAGAGAAAACCGAAATTATTTAAAGTTGAGATATGACCATGGCGACCTTCCAGAATAACTAATAGTGTATTAAACAATACACCGTTTTCGGTATAACAGGGATATTTTGAATCACACTGTATACAATCTAAGGGTAGCAGCCAAAAGACTACGTAAAGTCGGGTGCCCTGAGCCTGACTCGGTTTTTGAACAGATTCGACCTATTTTAAAGATGGATGAAGAATGGCTGCAAATTATAGAAATTGTGTTTCGTTTCACCTCTAGCAGATACCATCAGGATAAAAATAATAATTTTACATTGTCACAAAATCAAAATTTTCTTAGTTACTCACCCAAAAAAAAAAATGAGGTTATTTTATCAAAGTTTGATATTTTATATTTCCGTAAGTACTTAGAGCGCCATGGACAGTACGATCCCAACATAGAGCTTCCGGCAGGAAGTATTTGCCCCCTCCCCCCCCTCCCAGATTAGGCAGCAAACGCGAGAGTGCATGAAATTCGCGGTGTCCATCAATCGGGGAGCCAACCGCTGAAAATGCGGCCCGAAGTTCCACCGGATATCGAGGACGAGTCTTAGGTACTTCATCGTCGACTTGATATAGTCATATATTGTACCTATGGACGCTTTCACCTTTGGACATTGATTATAATAAAAAAAAAACTGGCACTACAAAAAATATAATATTGCAACACTGGTGGCATTTTTATTTTCTAGCAACTCCAGTGAGTGGCGTGACGCTATCGGTGTTGTGTGCAGTATGAGGCCATTTTGGAGATAGTCTGAAATGTCCATAAGTACAATACATGACCCTACCGATGTGAATACCTCCTACTATTGTGTTGGAGCCTGAGGGTGGTGCTTTCCGGGGCCCGTGGAAACAAATGACTTCCGATTTATCCAGTGCCACCTGGAGACCCAATCGCCGGATCCTGCCTACGACTTTCGCAACCCCAGCTGTTGCTAAGACAGTCACCTGCCGGAGCGTCTTCCCCCGTGCCATTACCAGCGTGTCATCGGCGTAACAGATGACGCCGACGCCACGGAGGAGTGCACTGCGCAGTCGTATCCGATGTTCCACAGGAGTGGCCCCAAAACCGAGCCCTGTGGTGGCCCACACGACATCTCTCGCCGACCCCATCCTTCTCGATCCGGGTAGATGACATATCTGTCAGATAAGCCCCGATAATGCGGCGGAGGTAGTTTGGCATCCTATGATATCAGAGTGACTCCTTAATGTGTTGAAAAAAGTGTTGAAGGCATTGGCAATGTCCAAAGACACTGCCAAGACAACCTCACCCTGGGCCATTGCTTCCTCCGCCAAGACTTTCACGCGCATGATCGCGTCTATTGTAGTTCGCCCCTGACGGAAACCACACTGGTTATCTGCCAGATCCAGCCCCTCTCTTGTCATGTGTTAGATACGGCGGTCTGCAATAATTCTCTCGAAGAGTTTGCCCACCTCACCCAACAACACAATGGGCCGGTAAGCGGATGGTGAGTCCGCAAGCCACCCTTCCATTTTCAACAGGACCAGCTTTCCAGTCTCTCCAAACATGTGCTCAAGAGTCCCACTAATCGGGGCCAGAGATCCCTTATGGCCAGAACCCATGCACGGCCAGGAATGCCGTCAGTTCCTGGAGCAGTGTTTTTGGCCTGAAGCCTTTGTACTGCCGCTTTTAATTCTACCTGGGTCATTTCAGGCGCGTCGCCATCGTCATTTTCCGAGTTGGGCACCATAGTAGGCGGAACTATATGCGGTGGTGTGTGCTACTCTTGTGAGGGGAATAAAGCGCTCATTACTCTCTCTAGCAGTTGCCGGTGGAGGCTACTGGATAGTAGGTTTCTACTATCCAGTAGCCTCCACCGGCAACTGCAAAGTTTGCGCCTAACCAAACGGTAAGGACGCCCTCACGGATCACGTTCTAGAAATGCCAGCAATTCTTTATGGGCTGGGGCCCAAGCCTATTATTGCCAGCTGAAGAGCCTTCTTCGCCACTCTACACACCTCGTACAGTTCCGCCTCTCATACCATAGCTTCTGGTGTTCGTCTGCGCCTTCATCGCTGCCTGGTGTACGGGCGTCGCGCCGCCACGCATGCGATGCGCAAATACGCAGTCTTGCGATCACCAGTACACCTGGCGCCTGGCAGATGAAGACTGAACTGAACATCGCAGCATCACAGATTTGTGTCATGGCCTCCCGGAACCATTCTGCCTCCTCGTCAATATCGACAGACCTGACTGGTGAGTCCAACCAGGCCTTCACGATTGAGGCAACCAGAAGGGTTTCCCGGTTCAGTTGTTTGAGCGCCCATCGCGAGCCATCCTCAACGCCGGTTGGGGCCGCTTGTGACGGGCCATTCGAGATCTGGGCGGAGACGTCGAACTGTATCTGTGATCCGACAACGTCTCCACGTCCTCCAATACACGCCAGTCCTGAATACGGCGTGTGACAGCGGGAATAGCAAACGATAAATCCACTATAGACTCACCCCACTGCCGCACACATGTCTGAACAGATCCCTGGTTTAGGAGCAGTAAGCCTGACTCCACCGCTCACTCCTCCAGTAACACACCCCGTGCATCTGTTGCTGGGGAACCCCAAGTCGTGGATTTGGCGTTGAAGTCACCCAAGCCAAGGACAGGGTGAGGACGGCTTCGACTGATGACTGTGCCCAATTCCGTGATGAAACTCTCAAAGTCGGCGAGAGGTCGGTTGGGTGAGCAATACATCCCCACGACCATGATATCTTCGACTATACAAAGCCCCGCCCCCGGGTGACGGTCTCCAGGGGCGGAGTGCCAGCGGCCGGCCTCGAGATAAGTGCCACCAAGCCATCGATGTCACCCACTCTGTCATCTCTGGGAGGAACAAAGTATGGTTCGGCAACGATAACGACGTTGATCAACCACTCCGCCATGCTTTGGAGCAAAAGGTCCTGAGCCCTGGCGCAGTGGTTGATATTCGCTTGGAAAAGACGAAGGTGTGGGGCCATTCCTGGGTGTCCATAACAATCGCCTCCCCTCAACCCTTTCTTCGGCTTTATTGCCAGCGGTCAGTGGGCGCGAGGGCCCAATTTTCCTATTTGAGTCAGCTTTTTTATATATTAATTTTCGAGCTGCCGCGACGGGGCAGCTGACCAGTACTGTCCGCAGATCGGAGAAGCCCGGACGAATTGTTTCCACCTTAACTTGGTCTAGGCATTCTCCGGCCTTTGCAACAGCAGCTGCGACCTTTTCCGAAGTTGCAGAGTCCCCCAGGTGCATTATACGCAGATCTGCGCACTTGACCTGCCTGGACACTCTAACGTCCACTACGTCGAGCGACGCTGAGGGCCGCTGTTGACAACAGGGATCTCCAGTTCGATAGTTGCCTACCCTACCACACACTATTTACCTACGCGTACTCACAGAGTCACAGATAATACTTAGTACTTGTGAAACGACGAAACTAAGCCGCGTGGCCTTGAAATACCATTGAATGAAATACTCGTAGAACTTTCGTATCGGAAAAACCCAAGAAATGCAATAAAAACGGTTAAAAACGTTTTATTAATCGAAAACGATTAAAATTTTGTTCTTCTTCAAAAACGTTATTTATAACGTTCCGTTCGAACGTAACCGAAACAAATCGTTTCTTAGGTATTTAAGACGAAACCGTTTCGAAAAATATACCGGTATCCGAGCCCTGTTGAAAAGTACATAACCGATTTCGATGAAACTTTCACTGTGCCCTAAGTTGAAGTAAATGTAAGCCAACAAAAAAAGAATGGTCACGATCTGATCAATAGTTTCGGAGAGATGCGTGGACAAACATACAAACATACATCTATAAAATTTTGTATATTTGTTTGAAAGCTCTAATAGATTATCATAATTATAAAGAGAAAGAAAAGGAAAGGATGCATGAAAATTAAAACCTTTTGAGAGAAATGGTGGTGTGAACGAGAAAACCCCTTCTGGGTAGAAGTAAACAAATTGGAATATTCAGGAAAACTGAAAGTGCATTTTCTATGGGTTTAATAAAAATGAAACGCTGTTCGTTGATAATCACTTCAGACGGTTGGACCGATTTGGCTAATTTTTTTCTAAGATAAAGAAAAATATTGTGAAACAGGTTTGTGCAATTTAATTAATAATCAAAGCCTACTCTAATCTCTGCGTAAAACAAAACATGAGGAAACATGGGCATGCCCAAGAGCTCGAAGACATTATTTTGTAAAATTCACATTGGGCCCTTGTGGTGGATGGGATTACAGCTTTAAAGCACATTTTCTCACGTAGAGAGGAGGCCTGTGACCCAGATGTGGGAATATTATAAGCTGATTCCGCTATGCTAGATATACTTAAAAATAATAATTTATAAACCCAAAAATCCGAAACTTCGTCATTTTTTTTTAGATTTTTTGCATTGCAACTTTGGTCCGCTTTATTTATTATTTGCAACTGGCAACTCTATTTACAAAATGTCCGACAGCAAAAATCAAAAGTCAGATTCGGAACCTAGCAGTAAAAAAATTAAAATTGATAATGTAAATGATAATGGTGTGAATGATAATCAGTTAGAACTGAAAGACTTTGAGTTGGAGAAGATTTTAAATAATAACACGGTTAGGAAAACAGTCTGTGTTCAAGGAAAATTTAAAGACAAAAGTGGCGTGGCTTTGCTTGTTTTAGAGAAAAATGCTTTCACGGAAGAGGATTTGGATAACCAAGGTTATTTTTCCGCGGACACGGAATTGAAGACTTTCTTCCAAAACGATATTTACGGGAATTACGAGTGTTTTCCCCGTCCTTCATTGAACGGTGAGTGGCTTTCACAACTTCAAGGTTCTTATTGTTTCACCATTTAGATTAGTCATCAGTCAGAGCATTCGATTGTATTTTTGGGACTTTTTCGTGAGTCTTTTATTAAGTATTCCTTACCAGACGCTAGTCAAACGTAATATTTAAAAAGTTCATTCGAGTTGGTGGTTACAAAACTCCCTTACGTCATGAATTTCTTACCATATGGTACATTTTTTCTTAGTAATTAATAAATTGGTGATTCTCGGCGTTAATTGGTCCAAACGTTGTTTCGTCTGGCGGACACACAGGTCAGATAAGGTTCGATAAGCATATTTTAGACATTTTAACTTTTTTGTTTGAGTTCCTTATGACCTTTGCAAACAATGAGAAAAACAAATAACTTTTTGTACAATGAGTGTAATGTGAAGTTAGACGAGTGTCTAAAAGCACATACTGTTTAAATTAAGAACAGAAGAAATAAAATATAAATTCATAATTTGAACTGTTTTCTATCTGTATAATGTACCTTTTCTAACGTCCCTTGCTGGACATAGCCCTCTTTTCTTCACCATTCAACTATCATCCTGCTGTTTATGGTTGCCACATGAGAAGACTAAAATCACTGGACAAAATTTGAAAAATGTGGGACTTTTGGGTTATGGTTGGGATAAATAAATATTACAACACAAATGATATATATATTTTTTTCATTTTTGAAGTCTGTTTGGTTGCATTTATTTTAAATATGGCCTAATTTTGTCATTTGAGATGTCCTTGTATTTTAGGTGTTTAAAAAAGATAATATTCTGTTCTGTTAATAAATTTGCAAGATGCTGTTTGTAGGGACATTTTGTATTTTGTCAGGACTCGGGATATCATATGAAAGGTCGGGACAATCCAGACGAAACCCAACCATTTGGCAACCCTACTGCCACCCAGTACTATCTATGAAACAGACAAAATATTGAACCATATGTTGGACAGAAAAGTTTATGCATTAACTATCTTATTAGAATATGATTAAACATCTGCCTAGGCTACTCTCAACTATGTTGGGGTTGGGATCCAGTCTAACCGGATGTATCTGAATACCAGTATTTTACATGAAGCAACTGCTTATTGGACCACCACAACCCAGTTACTGTTTAATAACTACTAGAATGAACATACCCAAGTTCCCAGGTCAGGCAGTGTTATTGGGTTTGGATTTGTGCCTGGTTGATGATAGGCTTGCTCACTATTACATGGAACTTAAACATAACTTGTGAAATATGGGTGTACTAGAGGTACACCTCTGCCTTACTCTTTGGAGATTACAGACAGCTGCATTCCCCTTAGGATAAGGCAGAGGTGAACCACATTTAGTAGTACACCCACATTTGGCCAGCTATGTCTTCATCATCCGCAGACAAACTTAACCCTCTGCTGGGCCCATGCTCAAGAAAAGAGAGGCCTATTGCCTATTGTGCCAGCTTACCAATGAATACATATTAACTTTTATTACTAATCCACATTCCAGGAATAAAAACATCAATAATCTTCCCAGCTACAGAGAAGCACATTGCTAAGTTTAGCCAGCAGGAGTCACACATTGTACTAGAGACCCCGCAGTTGTATGAGAAGCTTACGCTACCTCATATTACGAAGGAGCAATTTAATTTACAGGTAAACATCACAATTACTACTCTTTGCAAATGAAAAAAAAGCTGACTTATTAATGTAAAACAAAAGGGAAACCTTTTGTGAAATAAAAGGTTTACCTAATGTAAAACAAAAGGAAAACCTTTTGTAAAACAAAATGTAAACCTTTTGTTTAACAAAAAAGGTTTACCTAATACATATATGTATACAGTATGTTACTTTAAACGAGGGACATAATCAAACCCACAGTAGTTCATGCTTACATGATACTAATGAAACGAAACAAAAAAAAAATACTGCTATATAACAGACAGAACCATACCAATCGCAAAAAGTCTCGCAATGTGCAGGCACCCTTGTGCTACGATTGGGAAACATCTCTCAGTGCAAATTAATGGCTCCTCGCACACTATCATTAGATAACGCGTAGGCACGAACCATCCCAATATTCTTCATTGGAATATTGATAAGACGTCACTTTTATCGCGAAGTAAGCGGGGTTGTATAAGGGATACGCGGAAGCGCAATTAGGCGTGCGGAAATATGACCACATTAAAATTATTCGAAACGTCCTCCTCTTGCTTCGATACAAGGCTTCAATCTGCAAGGCCAGTCATCAATCGAAGCACGCACGACGTTCATGTCAATATTGGTGACTGCTTTAATCAGGGATGCTTTAAGTGACTCAGTTGCGATGGGGTTTAGCGCAGACCTTCTCTAAGTGCTGCCATATTTTGTAATCCAAGGGTTTTAAGTCTGGACTGGATGAGGGCCAATCCTCATGCCTGATAAAGTCGATTCCACGGGTCGTGAGCCAGTTTTAGGTACTTTTCGCCTTATGAGCCGGCGCTGAATCCTGCTGGAATACCCAGTGCTTGTTTTCGAACATTGCGAAAGAGGTTCCAAATGTTTGTTAGGACTGTGTTTTGTTATACAAGGGCACTGGTTTTCGCTCTTTTATCACTAAAAAACACCTCCGTTGGTCCCAAATAGGACACCCCAAGCCAAACCATGAATGCCGAAGGGTGATGACCACGCTGAACACGTGGCACACGTCTGCTCGCTTCTTCACTAGAGTGTGCATACACTATTATTTTGTTTGTTGAAACTCGCAACATTAAAAAATTTTTCGTCTAAAAAAAGTATTTCGCGGTATATTTTTCCCGGGTACCGCCTTAACAAACCCGGCTTCTTTCGAGTCTGATTTTCTTCGCAGAGCGTTAAGAAGTGCTGGTTTTTCTATAAGCACGCAGTTAAATGAAGACCTAGGTCTTCATTTAACACCCTACTAACAGTAGTTCTGCCTAGTCCCATCTGCAGAGCCAACATTTTCTGCTTGCGGACAAGATTTCGTTGGATTCACACCTTCACTGCTTTGATGACCGCTGGAGTCCGAACAGTACGAGGTCGACCGCTCCTTTGTTTATCTTCTAATCTTGAATCTTCCCTGAATCGTTTGATAGTACGATAAATAAATCTCAGTGGAATTTTCAAATTTTTCAGCAGTTTGAAAATCTCAGTTGGCGCTTGACTGCAACGATGCAATGCAATTATTGCGACTCTGCCTTCTTTGCGCGTCCACTCCATTTTAGAAAATGAACATAATTCCAGAAACCCTTTGTTTTTATTTCCTTTAAATATTCAAATTTCAAATGCCCATAATATTTTCCTCGGCTTGCATTCTAAATTCGAAATTTTACCTATGTGACAGAACTTATGGTCGACTACGTATATTCATAGGGAGCCTGTTTGCTTATCATCAAAATTAAATCAATATAATTATGTACTTGTATGTAACAAAGTAATCTACTAACAATAGTTGTTTAAAACCATTGTTCTGTGAATACAGTCCCATTTGTAAATCAAATGTCACTATAGTTAAATAAAAAAAAAAGTCATTCACACTAGTAAATTGGTTAATAAGTATTTCAAACTTTGTTTTTCTCTCTATCTGTTACTTTTTACAGCGAAACTGCTAGCCGATATTGATAGAATTTTTTTGTTTATTTAATTAAATTAAATTATTTGCTATAAGTCAGCTAGCACACGCCAATTTGCAAAAAAAAATCGAAATCTATAATTACTCGAGCAGAAATAAAAATACAAAACTAAAAACGTAAGCAGAACTTTATACCTAAATAAAAGTAATAAAGGGCGTGCCTACATACACATAGCCGTAACTCGAAGTCACAAATGATAAACTAGGACCATCGAAGTAAAATAAACATAGAGTTAATTACTAATAACAGTCACCGCAAGCAGCACCCGTTCACGAGCATAACGCAAAGATCAGCCATTACCCCCGTCGCCATATTTGAGCGAAGGAGGCATCCCGACCCCCGATGCTACCGCAAGCAGCGACATCTAAGTGAGCATGACGAACTTGCTGCCGGTTCCTCAGGCAAGAATACTATGATCAATTGTCGAGGTCACTATCTAACCACATATTGCAATACCACTAAAAAAAAAACATTGAAATGAGTAGATTATGTCAATGATAAATAAAAATAAATTGACCTTTACAGTCAAAGAAAATAAATAATTATATCGAGGGTTCACGGGCGACATCCTGGCCGATATTGAGTTATAATATGGTTATAATCTACCTATAAACTGAGATAGACACTATTGATTCTTAACCGTCGACAGGCCACTTTTACGTAAAAAATATTGATACACTTTTATACAATGTCTTTTTCCGAATAATGAAACTTTGAAGCTCTCCTGTAAGTTACAAAAAATGTCGCTTAATACAAATAGCCCGTGAACGCTCGATATGAACTCGTATAACCTGTCAGAAGGTAAGCTAATTCTGGAGAAAGAACATAAACATTGACTTAAGTTAAACACAGCGACCAACTATTCCTCTCTTATCAACTATACTTTAAACTCAAGAGTTAATTTTTGAATTAAAAATCTATCGATAAACGTCATAACGATAAATGTTGAGAACACATTCTCTCGGCGGGTCGGATTGTAGTCACTGGCAAATGATAGCGGGACTGACTGCACAGAACGGTCCCGCATACATGTTAACTATTGCCACTTGTGGAACGTGCTTTACGCGCTAAAAACTAAATAATTGCCTAAATAAAAGCGCACTGTTGGATTTTTAACACTCGCCTCAACGCCGAGAGTTGAAAATCAAACAATAATATTTAGGCGTTCATTAAGGTGACTAGGTAGGGTTAGTGAAAAGGGGCATTGATGTTTCTTGTTTTAACACGTTCTGTGCGGCCGACGCGCATGCGCGATTTTCGAACGTTCACCATGTGCTACCGGCGCTTATGCGCGTCCATACAATTTATATAACTTCCTTCGAATGCGGCGCGCCGCACCTGTGGGTTTTTTGTGCATCTCTATTGTTCTTGGCGTAATTGTTTTATGACTCATAAAACTGGAAAATTTTCAAACACACATAAGCGTCTCGCCGCACTTGGGATAAGTTTGTAACGGCGCACATATGGTAGAGTTTCTTCAATCGCGCATGCGCGCTCATAGCACCACACGAAGTATTTTTTGGGCGCGCATGAGCGTTTGCCGCACAGGGTTTAGTGTATCATAAAGCAGCATTTGGAGCAAGTTCGCCAAATAATTCAGCAGTGAATGTGTTAAATTTTAAACGTTTAACTTATATTTCTCTTTTTATTCCAGTGGGTATACAACATCCTAGAAGGCAAGAGTGAGCAAGATAGAGTGATCCACGACAACAAGTGCGAGCAAGACGGATTTGTGTTACTCCCTGACCTGAAATGGGATGGTATTACTAAGGAAACGCTGTACTTACTAGCTATTGTAAGGAGAAGGGCTATCAAATCTTTGAGGGACTTGGATGAGACTCATCTGCCGCTTTTGAAGAGAATTCGGGACGAGGGCAAGGTAAGAGTGACGAATTGTCTTAAACAAACGCTATTGTCAATATAAACTATAAACTCGTGAGCCGCACGAGTCGATCGATCAGGTTAAGTTACGCTTGCCGCGGTGGTGGATCGGTGACCATCTTTACATACCGAGACCTCTCCGTGCCTCGGAAAGCAAGTTAAGCTGTTGGTCCCAGCTGTCTTTTGTGGATTTTTGACAGTTGTTAGTTTGTCAGAAGCCCGAAAATCTGACAACCAGTCTTACCAAGGGGAATCGTATTACCCAGTAACTGGGTTGTGGAGGTCAGACAGGCAGTGCTCCCTGTAAAATGCTAGTATTCAGCTGCACCTGGTTAAGCTGGAAGCCGACCCCAACATGTTGGGAATAGGCTAGGCAGATGAGTTAATGAAAATTGATGTGGCAGTAACACCATTTGACGAAACCATTTGAAGGGCACAGTAAAGGAAGGGGCTCATCAACAAAAAAGTATTCTGAGATAATGGCTAAGTAATTAAATGTTTAACATGTAATTATTCTGTCAAAAATCAGCACTTATAATTATTAACTGTAAATTTTATATATCACATGTCTAATGTGTGAAACTTCTCTGGTTTTGCATGCAATGTGCACCTTATAGTCAAGTTTGAGCTGCAATATGATCATTTTAGTTGTTTGTGGATTATCTTTACAATAGGCTCTTTTTATACTGTTCCGAATAAACCAAATGAAAGGCCCGCTTATATTATAACGAAAAAAAGGCATAGATTTTACGAAATATGTCGATGAGCCTCTTCTTTTCCTGTACCCTTCATTTTCTACGATATTTACATACATACTGTAATTTTTCTGTCCCTTCGTCGTCGTCGTCGTCCCTTTTATTCCTTAAAATCTTACATTCGTATTGGGCCGCAGTGCAACGCATTCCAATATAAAAACGCCTAATGGCCTATTTTAGGCAAACTATAATAGTTCGCGATGTTTCATACAAAACCTACGAAACTGATGAAGATTTTTGCAATGCGACGCGGCCCACCACATGTGCGTCAGCCTTGATATTTCAGAATCATGATAATGTGAAGTATCAATGTCCAATGTCTTGCTAGTATCGTACTAGCAAGAGGCAAGCATTAGTACTTCTACTAATAAAATAAATTAGAAAAAGTTCTGTACGATAGAACTTTTACATGAAGAGGGCCTTTTCTGTTAGTCTTGAAAAATACAGCATTTTTATTCTTTCCTTTTCTCTTTTACAGAAAAAGATATATGAGAAATACAAGGTGCCAGCATCACAGTTACGTATCTATCTCCATTACCAACCTTCATTCTACCACCTGCACGTACACTTCACGTACCTACGCCACGAGGCGCCCGGTATCTATGCCGAGAAGTCACATCTACTCGACACAGTCATCGATAATATCGAAATGATCGGTGACTACTACAAAAAAGCCACATTACCATTCACCATTCGCGAAATGGACAACATTTTTAACATCTATGAAACCAACGGACATGTCCAGAGAATTAAACCCAATATCGAGAATATTGAACTAATTGATAAGTAATTTTTATAATTTTTAAGCGTAATTTGAAAAAATGTTGATCAAAAACATTTTAATTGAGCTCCGCTCCAGATTGAGGAGTTGCAACGTTTTTATTACAACCGGAGTCGACTTTACCAAGAATTGTAATTTGAAAATAAGTATACAAACCAATTGTATCGTCTTAAATTATTATAAAGACGATTATGATAAGTCTAAAAGAAGGGACAGCCTCTCTTCAATTGAAAGTCTCTCGGACTGCTATTCAGAAGATGAATACGAAGTCAGCTGCGTGATTCCAGTTCGCCAATTTTGTCAGATCATACCAAATTCTATGTCATGTCTCAAAATAGATAAGAGTACAGTATCATTCAGAATACTAACCGAACCTAAGAATGGTGGGAATTTTTATAAAGAATTGTTATCCACCAATAATTTTGATAGTTCTACCAAAGGAAATGTTTTAAAATTAAATGTGAAAGTGGGAGAAGAATTGAAGCTTACATGCGCGAATTGTTCCAATGTGGTTTCTGGCTGTAGTATGAAGTTCGACAGAATTCTAGAGTTACCGACCGCTAATTTGGACATGTCGGAATGGTTTTGCCACGGACATGGTCACAGCCACGACCACGGCGACACCCCATCACCGTCAGACGGCGTTATAAAGCCAAATAAAAGTGATTTTCTATATAGACTGACCTTTTTCGTCGTCAACAATAGTATATTATCGGATAAGACTAACAAATTCAACTCTAAAAGAGAAGTGTATCATTGCAACAGGTGTCTGGCTTGGCTGGGACTTAAGGACAAGGATACCGTCAAACTGTACAACTCAGAGGTGAAATTACAGCAAAATGGTGCTGAATCAGATGTGTTTGCTCACAAAACCGTACAAGACATACATACAGATGATTTTATTTACACCATAGAGTTTCTCACCAGAGAATTTAACCTTGGCTTCCAGTATACTGTGATGTGTAAAATAGTTCTTGAATGCACAATTTCAGCTACAAATAAACAATATATGCTTATTTGGGTGATGGACAAAGAATTGCAAGTGCTAAGAAATAGCGTGGATACAATTATGAGTGATAAAATTGAATTGCAATCTACTTCTGTGACAAAAATTTTGTTTAAAGTTGAGTTTTGTATGAATGATGAGGTGGAGTCCTGGGTTTCAGACCCTGGGGTGGTGACAACTGAAATATCGAAGGGTATGTTTACCAGCGGTCTGGCGCATTTGCAGAAAATGTCGCAGAAAGTGCCAGAATACTTTCGCAACACCAATGGTTACTGTGTAAGCTATCTCAAAGTTTGATCCAATAAATCTGCAAAGGAATTTGGTTGTTTTATTTATGGAGTGTATTTTAAACATTCTTATTTGTTAATAATAATTTGAGAGTAGCAGTAATTAATAAGTAGGCAAGATAATTAAAATGTTAAAAACTTTGGTTAAAAGTTAATTTGCAAAGTTAGTCACTGTAAAATATAAGCGAGTAATAAGTTTTAATAAGTATTTTATTAGCATACCTAATTAGCTTTTTTGTTGCTTGTTCCATTTTATAATTTAATAAATAAAATGATTTATTTGGTAACAATAATTATAACATGGACACAGATTAGTATAGATGGGACATTCCGCAGTTTAGGTATGAAGATACAATTATGCGGCGGCCCCTTGTCACGGGGCCAATTCAGTGCGGGCCGCCGCGCTCCGGTCGGCTCGCACGGTCAGTTCGATACTCACTCACACTCACACGCCGCGTCGTAAAAGAAGACAACCCTAACGAGTCAGAAGATATAAAGGCCGGCTCACACCGGATGCGTAGCGTGGCGTGACGTGCGACGTGACGTGCGCACGCGCGTGCGAGCCACCTTGTCAGCAGCCATATTGAGTTAAGAGCATTTGACAAAAATATGTTAGACAACAGTAGTTCTTCTGATGAAAAATGGAGAACATTTAATCGGCCTATGGAATGTAATGTTGAAAAAGCTATTCATATTACAAAAGCTGCTTGCTGTTTACATAATTATGTAAGAATCAAGCATGGCACCATGACGCAAGGGATTCCTGATGGAGCAACCACGACTCATAGCCAAGAATCTAGTAGTTCTGAGAGTGCTTTAGTAAACTTCAGACGTACTAACGCAAGATCATCCAAGAATGCAATAAACATTCGAGAAAAAATTGTTACATATTTTAACAATTGAAATTTTCTAATTATTGTACTAAATTATAACTAAAAAGATTAATTTGAAGTTACCGTCTATTTCCAGCGTTGTTCCGATTCTCTCCCATAATAATAATTTATAACTTTTATTTTTGTACTATTTATGTTTGGTGTTGTAAAGACCATATTTGCGAACTATTTCTATGAGTTTTTCTTTTAAAATTATCTCCATTGCGAAAAAAAAACTCGTAAACTGTATTCTGTTTGTAAATAAATACAACCTGCCGTGTGTGCGCACGTGCAGCAATCACCAATGCGTATGCGTGCGTGCCCGGTCTGGCATCTAACAGGGAGCGCCATATAATACAACGTCATCACTGCAGGCGCGTATGCGACGTTGCCGTTCCGCTACACAGGCGCGCGGACTCGGTTTGTCAGTAGATGCGTCTCTGCGTGCGTGGGCCACGCACGTGCACACGTCACGCATCTGGTCTGGCATCTTTCTTACAGTTTCATACATTACAACTGGTGCGTACACGCGTCACGTCACGCCACGCATTTGGTGTGCTCTGCCCTTTAGAGTTACGCGATAGAGAGGCAACTTGTAGGTGAATATAACTGTAGGTAATAAGCGTTGTGCGACCTGAATTGCACTTTATTGTGTCGTAGCAAGAGTCGCTTTTTATTTAAATGATTTTGCGGAGTGTCTGTATTAATTTGTGACATGGAATATGAAAATGAAACAATAACTTTGTGCCCACATAATAAATAGTACTAAAATTAATTTAATTTATTTTAAAACCTCATTATCACAAAATACATAACTTAGTGCTTCTATTATAATAATGTGCATTGTGGAGATGATATAACAAGTTTAGAATTACAGTGTATTTAATTTTGACAAATGTTTTATTTACAACATTAAAAAAATATTTCTTTCTAGACTATTAACTAATAATGGAGGCAAGTAACAATGAAGGAAGTTTTTTTTAGGATGGGTGAATCCTATAGAGATAATACGTGCAAACATCATAGAAGTGCAACATTCTTCTATTCAGAAATTCTCAAGTTTCGCTACGCGATACCAGTTTCACACATTTAGTTCAAGCACCCTCGAATATGCAATACATATGAATGTACGAAACCATAGGTATCGTTGTGATGCGCCAAAACAACGTGAATACTTGGCTTTAGCTGTGGGGGCATTTTCTCTTGAGAAAGACCGCTTATCTCTGTAATAGGCAACCATACCTAGAAGGAGTATGTAAGGATCGTAGCAGATGGCGTTCTGCAGTTACTGCCTTCCCCCATGGGAAGGCGTGAGTTTATTTATGTATATGTACCTATTATACCCAATTGTTAAACATTCTCATGTTTCTTTTGATCAAACACACGACTTACAGTATGACTTGAGTGGACATAGCCTTTCACTAGCAATCTTTGGTGTAAAAGAACTAGTAGGAAATCATTAAAAAGCCTAACCTTCCGATTTTTTACAACAGATAAGTAGTTAAATCCGCTAGTGTACTCGCACTGAGCATATGGTCCAGTGTGAGCCTTGGCGTAAACGTGGTTGTTTCGAAAATACGTCGCGTTAACGCTGGACCAACACCAGATACGAAGGCACCCTGGGCAGAAAATATCAAATAAAAAGCTTATCTTACAAGTAAATTATCCTACAGCATCATATCAAGATAAAAATTTAACAATAATTTGAGTTCGTAGCTATAGTTGATGGCCGCTCATAAAATCTGTTCTATATCGTGCGTCGTTGAGCTGCGCAGCTGGGAGATTCCGCTCACGATGATGGAGTAATTGAAGTACCAGAACATTGTGAAGATTACGCCGAAGAGGATATCTGTGATGTGCTAAGGAATTTATTGATAAGGTTTTTTGTTTGGTGGATGCGCTATGGAATGCAGGTTCGAATCTTAACCAAAAGCGATCATCACACTCTTTTACATGAATGTCATAGTCGCGTTTAAATCTACGTCAGAATTCATACAAACGATCGCGCCGCCGGTCACCTTTCCGTTATGGGGTAATGTGGATTTGAATGGGCTCGATTTTGACCACAATATGAACTTATGGTAAGCTACGATTCGATCGAAGACTGTGCACTGGATGTTGCGGTACCTATTCCTGAGATTCTTAGGTCACTTGCATGGTGTAGCAATTAAAACAGTTATTATTACTTACTATCAATTTTGTCTAGTAACGATAAATCTAAGGAATTTTACTAAACAAACTACAGTAAAATATCTAAATGGCGTGCACTGTGTAGAAACCTTCAATGCGGTCAATATCCCCAGCATTTTAGGAGGGAGTTTTTATTGGAATAATATGATTCTTTGATAATATAACACTAAGAAGTTTTTTTAATTCATTAATTATTCATGTAAGCTTTTGTTACAAACTATTTTGTAATAATTACCTACTGAACTATTATGAATGTAATGCATAATAACAAAAAACAGTTTTATGAAAGAAACATACAAAGCAATAAACAGTCTGCAGAATAGGTAGATGGACAAAATTCGACTGCGAATAACTCCTTTTTTTTGAAGTTGTTAAAAAGACTTGAACTCATTACACTTCATTATATTTTGCAGTTGAGTAATTAGGTATACCTACATACATTCAAAGTTTCAATCATATTTTTAAATATCCATGAAGGAAGCAAAATATACTGTTTGGCCTACTTACATTTATAGCCATGTATTAAATTCTACCCTAGCTACATTATCTGAGCGCTGAATCAATATTGATAACACCAATGAGTCAATGCTGTTTAAAATTGTTGTTGCATCAAAAAATCAGATCTTTATGAAATAAAGACTGTATTAAAGACAATTTTATAGTGCTTAAATCAATGAACAGACTGGGTGCGGAACGCGGAGAACAGAGTGTTGTGGCGCAGCCTGGGAGAGGCCTATGTATGTCCAGCAATGGATTGCGATACACTGAATTGATTGCTGAACAAATTGGCACAATGAACTGCTACTGAGGCATTCCTAATATGTAGTATTAAACCCAAACCCACTTAATTGCCCATTCGTCTTCATATCGCACCTCCGCTCAAATAGTGTCACAATTCAAAAAAATTAAAATTCTCTTTTAGAGTACCATTAGTTTCAGAAAACGTAAAAATCTTATGTCAAATGGTGTCATGTCTATAGTTTAATTTTTTAAATTCGTTAGTTTTTGATTTATGACCGGAAAAGAAAAAAATAAAAGTTAAAATAAATTTCAAGCGACTTTTTCTCGACAGTTTGTTTTCAGTTTGCTTTTTGACTTATGGCACTATTTGAGCGGAGGTGCGATATGAAAGTACCCTTTGGAAGGGGCAACTAAAATCTATTCTTTTTTTTTGTAATATGTGATATTCCAAATTACCTTAAAATGGTCTTATTGAAATAAATTATTTGACTTTCGACTTTAAACATATTGGAAAGTGGGTGTAAACTAAGTACAGTGTAATCCGTTTATTTTGACTCTGCCTGTAAGGACTGTATGGCTCTGACCACCCCTTCATGGAACACAGATGAAAGAATTATTTTTAGAGACAAGGAACATCCTTTCCAATACATGTTATATAACACAAAAATAATAACAAGCATTATATAAACATAGAAACAGGTTTTAAGGCTGTCAGCAGAAAGAGAAAGTTACTTGGGGAAAGTAACCTCCTTAAATGCCATGTTTGTGGCTCATTTTTAATCGACTTTCAAAAAAAGGAGAAGGTTATCAATTGGTCGCGTATATATATATATATTTTTAATGTATGTACACCGATTTCTGCGTGAATTGTGGATTGATTTCGAAAATTCTTTTTTTTTTGTTTGAAAGGGTATGCTCTCGAGGTGGTCCCATTGCCACCAAGTCAGAATCTGATATGGGGATCCCATGGAAATCGAGGGCAACCCTCAAATTTTATAGGCACACCTATAGCAATTTTGATATTTTTTATAGTAACTCATGCATTTACTCTCAAAAAGCACCATTTGGTGAAGTGGAACTGATGATGATGACCACAGATGGCCATCGGAACTACTCAATAATAAGTATCTATTTCATGGGTTGCGATTCGATTAAGTACCCACTTTAATATGGTTGCTAAGCAATTTATGGTATGGCATAATTATGGTAAAATGGAACTAACGGTGACTTCACCATCAGCTCCAGTTCTCCAGGTTCTTACTAGAAGAACTCCTCAACAATTAACATGTCCCTGCATCGGGAAAAGCAATATTTTTCAAAAGGTAATAAGCAGTTGACATTAGGCTATTGTAACTTAGATAAACTACAAACTGACCCACCAAAAAGTGAAAAAAAAAAACCACCAACTTCCAAAAAAATTCTACAAAGTGAAATAAAACTTTCATTTCAGAAGTCAGTGGCAAAAAACTAAAACGCAGATCCAAACACCAACTTCTTAAATTAAAAGTTATTTTTCACTTTTGGAAGTTGGTGGTTTTATCATAATCATAATTCATTTATTTGCCTGAAATATGGTGGGTACACAAGATATTAAATTATAGCACAGGACATATTTCACCCTCATTACGGGCATGCAAAATTATAGCTAATTTACAGCAATTATTTAAATGAAATTACAATTCTTAGAATTATTTGAATTGTTACAATTTATAAGAAAATTTGAATTACACTTATTAGAATTACAGTGATTTCCATTACATAAATTATTGAAATATTATTTTTAAGGGCAAAGACACAGGAAATAAGAGGAAAGAACCAGTATCTCAGTGGACACCAAATCAACATGTGCTCTTACTTGTATCCAAAAAATCTTTAATAGTGTAGAAACTCTCCTGAATTAACCATGTTCGCAAGGCACAACAGAACCTTTTATATGGCAGGTCAGTCATTCCTTTGGGCAAAGAGTTATATATTAGAGGTGCCATATAGGCACAGTTCTTTCTAAAGAGTTCTAGGTTAGGCACAGGCATTTTTAAGGGCAGGTGGCAATTTTACGTTTAAACATATTGTTGTTGATGGTGAAAAGATGGCTGTGGTATTTAACAAATTTAGCTACTTCATAGATGTATATGCAGGGAACAGTTAGTAGATTCTTGGATTTAAAGATAGGTTTACATGATTCCGACCAATCCATGCCATACAGTGCCCGAATGCATTTTTTCTGTGCTATGAACACCCTCGAGATGTCACAGGAATTTCCCCAGACAACTATGCCATACCGTATAATGGAGCATATGTAAGCGTGATATACAATAATAGAGGTATGTCTGCTCGTCACGTCTTTTACCTTTCGAAGTGCAAACTTGTTTATTTTAATGCATTAACTGTTAATATGTTCTTTCCATGAGAGATGTGTATCGAGAATTTTTTTTTGTGGAAAAGATTTTAAAGATTACAAAGCATATTCATTGTTTCCAAAAGGTGGGAGTTTTATCATAATGTATTACGCTTCAGTGCACATGCTTATAAAATAATTATTTTAAAACTATTGTCTGGAAAGTTTATAATTGTGAGTGGTTGACCAAAAAGGGACCTGGAGGGATTGGAAACCGTTTTTTTTTTTTTTTCATTTTTGAATCTGTGGTCTTTTAGCTTTGTTTTGGTCTAACCAGAATATTTTTAGATGCCATAGTTTTTTTTTTATGAATTTTTTTGTGAGCCGAGGCAGTTTTGGAAAAATTACACCTTACACACTGCGCACACTAGTTTTTGTGATGTCAGGTAAGTGGACAATCAGTTTTATTGTTTTATTTTACTTTTAAGGTTATCTCTAGTACAACGAAGTCTCTTTATCTTGTGCAGGTACAAAAAGACGCTCGTACGAAACTACTACACGAAACTTCAAACGCGATTTACTCGAAATCAATTTATTTTCCCTTGAGGTCCCTTTTTAGTCAACCACTCACAATTAAACTTATTTAAAACCTTATTTAGTAGCTCGTTAATTATCTGATATGCGAGGCCACCGTCGCGCACCAGCAGCACACCATGACGAAGAACATTATTTGCTACGAACCCAGTTTTTTTTTAATGAATTTATGAATTTGCCCCGTTGACAGGATATTTTAAAGAGAAATAGATAGATTATAGCAAAGTTTTCCTTACTTTCAGAAAGGTATTCGAGTTGGAAAATCTAAATTAATGTACTCATAGTTGAACGTAATTATGTGAATTTTTGTAAAGGATACGCACTACAATCTTCTCCCAGGTATCAACCATATACAGTTCAGTCACTAATAGGTACCGAACGTACCAGTAGCTGAAGAACTGTTGAATTTTCTTTAGAAATTCCATTTTCCTGTCTTGTTTTGAAGCACTTCAGTTGAATAAGTAAAGACAGAAACTTTTAACTATTCGAGATGGTAAAACGTAGGAATCTGTTGTAACTAACTAACAGGTACACGTGTAAACTTTATTTATTCCGGAGAAGTACTAATTTAATTTAGGTACTAATTTTATGTGCGTACGAAACGAATAAGCACCGAATCCGAAGAGTCAAGCAAGCAGACGTCAAATTGACTTTTGAATATAATATTTTTTTCTTTTTTTTTTTTTTTCTTTCGCCTGTATTAAAAGGCAGGCATCGATCTATAGACCATTCAGCCTTGAATATAATATAAGAGCTAATGTTTGACGTTTCTTTGATTGTTCTGCAGTGTGACCAACTTGAAAACTTCTACTCAAAACAACTTCAATTTTAGAGTGGCAATACACAAGCGAGATCGCAGTCTCTCGTCGTTTCTTATTTCTTTTCTCTTTTCATTTACACATCATGGTTATTTTCCGACCAACCTGGAGTACCCGCTAATCCCTAACCAATATAAACAGATTTACATTTTTGTAAACCATTGTTGGGACCGTGCATGCGGCTTGTCAAGTACGCATAGCAAATAGAATCGATACCCTAAGCTTTAGCCCACACGAGCTTGTTGTGGAAGCGCGGTCGGTTGAGAAGTGGTGATCTCCTTTAGGAGTATTAATGTTCTGTGGGGTGATCTCCCCAGTGTACCAAACATTGGCAAAGGGTCTTGGCAGCGAGGTACAGACGCCAGCACATCAAGCTACTACAATCTGTCAGATTTCTTTAATAGAATTACGACTTTATTGCTAGAGCATTAGGTTCAAGGTTGATTGGGAAAATCTGACAGTTTCGGGTAGGTTGACCTGCTGGCGTCTGTACTTTCATCACTTGAAGAGTCGTGAATTTTTTTATTTAGTATTTTAACACATTCTCTGCTGAATTCTTTATGCAAACGCTTCTTTATGCTACACCCTTACCGACCCTTTTTTTTACGATGTTTTCGAAACAATAGAGATGCACAATGAACATGTGCGCCGCGCCGCACTCAAAGAAAGTTATGAAAACGCGCATGTGTGTCTGCCGCACCGAATGTGTTAATCAGCCTATATTGCCGCCCCACAGCTGGGACTGGTAGTCCTCTCTATGACAGGTAGTGGGCCGTAATCCTCCATGCGGAGCCAGTGCGGGTTGGTCCACCAAGCCATGTTTCTAGGACATGCCGGTTTCCTCACGATGTTTTCCATCGACATTTTTAGAGCAGTGGTGATGAAAAAGTGTAAGTAGCCGAAGTGCCTGCTCGGGTTCAAACCAATTTTTTTTTTTTTGGTGGGAAATCATCAAATAACTTTTCCTGCTCTGGGCGGAGCGGGACAAGATCAGACTTTTACTGACTAAAACCCACCCGTGTTCCTTCAGTTGCTACAACCTACAACTCGTAAAACGCGGCCATTTTCACTGGGTCACCACTGCTCATGCTAGATAAGTAGTATCACAGGATTAAATTCAAATAAAATCACGTTTACAATAAACTGAACTTTAATTCATTAGGTTAATAATACAATGTGATTTATTTATCTTTTATTTAAAGTAAAATTGGTATCAGCCCTTATAAACTACGCAAACAAAATATAATGTTGCAAATCTATAAAACGATTTTTTACACTGGTAATACGATTCGATAAGTAATCACAATTTTGTACTTAGCAATTACGACATAAAACGGTAATTTTATATAATTTCATTAGGTTAAAATAATTAGTAACTTGGTGTACTGACAGCTATTATAGTTGCCGTATTTAAAAGCTTGTATAGCCAGAACAAAAAAAAATCGAGTATTGCAAGAAAATAGTTCATTGAAAAATACATTCATTTCGGTTGTTTGATCTGCTATGTTAATTAAAAAAGCGGTAGGCATGCAAAATAAGCCCTTGATCCACATAGAACTCATTTATTACATTTTTATACACTAAACGGTAACATGTTTGCATTTAAGCGTGCACATAACTCTAAAAATACCGGTACCATCAGGGATAGAAATACCGATTTACAAAAAGTTTCGAGATGGTATTCTTCCCGGTAACCATATGGTATTCTTTGCACCAGATGTTTTAAATAAAAATATAATGAAGCATTTTTATCCTTTTACAATTCTTGTGGGAACTTGCCCACAAAAAAGAAAACTCTTCAGCGATTTTATGTACTTTTATGATAAATAGGTATTTACAAAATGCATAATTTATAGTCTCAATGCTTATAAGTACAATAATATTATTTGCGATCTCAAGTGACGATGTTGCCATCTCTTAAGCAAGAAAGGGCTTGAAAAGGCGGCATTGGTTGAAAATGTACCCAATAAAACAAAGATTTACGAAATTCATTGATCGCGAAAATTATCGTTGGGATCACAAATAAGATTGCCTACAATTTTAATTCGACAAAGACATTACTACCCTCCAAAATAGAAGTTTAAAATACTCATGCTATATTGCAGTATAGTTTTAAATAATAAATACATACAAAATCACTTAACTTCAATTTGAAAACGCATACTTAAATAACATAATTTGGAATAAAACGAAAATTCAAAATCACACTCTTATTTCATTAATAATTATATTATCATGCAAGCATCTATAATACTAAAATAGTACATAATCATGACATTTTCGATTTATATTTTTGTATATTGTTCAGTCTTATACAAGGCACCGATTTCATCCGATTTTGTATAATTATTGTAAAAAAATAGCTGCCGTAGTTTCTTATGACGAATATAAATTTGGCACTTTTAATTATTATCAGGGCACTATCAGCATTAATCGGGTAATGTAGTATAACGTCAGACAATTAGTCTAAATAGTGACAGATTCTTACAAAGACCGGGAAATACGGTTTTATTGCTAAAATCGAGACATGACATTCCATAATATTAAAATAGTTACCAAAATATATGTTTAGATAAAATACTGCGTCGTGTAGGTATAATAAAATTGTGTATATTATAAAATTCTCGTGTATAATAATAAAATACACCAGGTCATGCAATATCATGACTTGTATCAGTTGAAATACGATTTATTTTGCCTTATTTTAGATACATTTAGTACCCAATAAAAGTATAAAACCGTAAGAATTATTTTTTTTATTTTTCATCATTAAAAACGGCTTGAAATAGATATTATATTTTTTATTGAGCCAATTATCGATCTCCATATTAATTGGTTAAAGTCAGCATTCACATCAACAGCAATAATTGGTCAAACTACACACTGTCCTATCCCTTTATTCATCACAATATTTTGTAGCTACCTTTTAATTGACAATTTAATTAAAAAATGTACTTAAATCTATGGTACTGCTCGAGTTTCTACTTTAGCTAACTATTTCGATAAGTACTATTATTTTGTGACTTTAGAGTAAAAGCGAATATGGACGGGTATTATTTAAAATGGTATTTTTACAATGATGATATTCTTATTTAACAAGCCTTTTATGGTAGTTTAATTTATTGTGGTATAATGTATGAACAAATGTAAATATTTTACATTATTTAAATTGCGCATTCCCTATATTCCGGGTTCCATATAATAACTTATTAATTTTTCCTTAACAGTTAATAGAATCATTTTTTTTTTCATTTCATTTCTTGTAACTGTAAAATTGTCGTCGGACAAATCAGTTTCCCAACTTATAAAGCGTATATAAAAATAATAGGTTTCCACTCGCAATTGGTCGAAATAACTGCTATATTCAAATACCAATGAACATAAAATAAAAATAATAAAAATATTTTTACGCTTTAAAAGGAGGAAAGATCTGTCTTGTGATCTTGTCATGACAAATTACGTCACATCACAACATGACAAATAAAACCCGGATTTTGTTTGACTATGAAAAATTAATTCGAATCAACAAACTCGACCGGATTAAAACTAAATTCCATTCATGACAATTTACGTCGCCTTGACAGAATAAAACCTACATTTTACATGGTCATGACAAAAATCGTCTCTACCAGTGTGACAGCGTACAACAGAATGACGGGATCACCGCACAATGTAACAACACAAATCAGACTTGCTCATGAACTCATGACAAAACACGTCACTACATAACTTGCCACGACAAAACCTAGACTTTACTTGACTATGACAGCTGTCATCGTACCTACTTTTTTCTCCTATCTACCCTCATTTAGTTCACTCTAAATATTCGGTGTAGCCTTGTGCCCCGGTGAAGATGACGTCTATCCATATCCTTGCTGCTTCACCAGATGGCGCCATGAGGTAGTACCGTCGTTGTCTCGTCTTCACTATGAAAGTGGTTACGGGGTTCGGTGATTTTGAGGTGTTCCCGTGGTCTAGGTACACTTCTTCTATTACCTGGTAAGAAAGAATAATACAAAAATATTAAAAAATTGTTACATTTTAATCCTTCATCAGCGGTCAGATGAAATCATGTCAGCCGAGCCATTATAGCGTCTCAAAAAGACACTCCCCGACTTCTGAATCATGCCGCCCTGCACTTTATGTATAGAAGTCTATACCTCTTTAAATGGTCGTGAATTCAAATTTGGAACAATGACGACACCAAAATGATGGCCAGTATGTCGGCATCAAAACTGCATAAAAACTTTTTCTTTGACTCATAATTATTTTGAAGTTTTAGGCCTTTTATACCTCACATTGAATTGCACGGTGGCCCAATTGAGGAGTCCGGAAGAGTATTATTTTGCCTGATTTGAGAACCAATCCCAGGATTTCAGCAGGAGTATTTAGCTGTATGTTTCAGCTCAGTTAGAAAAGTTTCGTTTACTTTACTAGTCAGTATGTACGGAATAATACGTGGGCGTACCGGGGGGTTGGCGGGGTGGGGGTCGCGGGGCGGGGCAGGGTTGGGGTTGCGGGGTGGGGGGCAGGGTGGGGCAGCGGCCCCCCCGGATTTTGTATACCTAAGTACCTACTGTTGTCGATCAGTTATTTAGCATTATTGTTAGAAAAAACCGCGCTGCGCGGCCGGGCATGTTGTATCATGCAAAATATGCCAACGCAGCAAGCAACACTAAGCTCGTTCGCCAGCTGCCGCGCCGCGCGCCGCTCAGGCCGGCGACGGACAAATATTACTGAGACTGTGAATATGGAAGCGGCTTGTATTAATTGAATTTATTTGGCATTTGGAATACATAGGCGACTAACCATAACAACTGCAATTGCAGAAGATGGTAGTGAAGAATTCATGATTAGAAGCAGCTTATGAAATTGACCTAGAGCTGCGTCTTCCAAGGACATCAAGTTATTCGTTATCATCCTCATTAGAGGCGAGGTTTGGCAAAGATCAATCATCAGCGTTTGCTCTTCCATTGTTACACCGTGCTCAGATAATAAAATTTATAGCTCCAAAATTTAAAAAAATGTATGAAGGAAGTATCAAATTTTATGAATTAGAAGGGATCACACCAGAAGCCGAGCTGTGATAAAACATCCTTAATATCTCCCCCCCCCCCCCCCGGCCCATAAGCTTGGTACGCCCATGAATAAGTAGTCGATGTGGTTACGATTGTTATCAGTATGGAAACTACGAAGATGATGAAAATTATAAAGAAGAAATTATTTAAGCCTAATCTAAAATCTATGTTATAAATGATCAAATATTATCTATGCAATGCACACAAATAAATAAAATTGAAGTGTCCGTTTGTAATGTCAAAATAACAGCTTTTTACCAAATGCATATAAAGGTATATATGGTACATACAACAAAAAAACATTTTTTAACGTTTTTGTCTGTCTGTCTATCTGTTTCTTCCCGCTAATGTCCGAAACGGCTAGACCGATTTTGACGGGACGTTCACTGGCAGATAGCTGATGTTGTAAGGAGTAACTTAGGCTACTTTTATTTTTAGAAAAAGAATTACGGTTCCTTGCAAAAAAAAAGCTATGCAATTGTGATAAAAATCCGATTCAAATAGGGAAGTATGGCATCCTCTCGGGCCACAGCTAGTAAATGAATAAATATGATGTTGTATACTCACTTGGAAGTAGGCTCCTCCTCTGGGCTTCTTCTCACTCTTGTCCCAGTAGTAGACGAACGTTTTCGTTTCTCTGTCGAAAACGAACCACCTGCGAACACAAACACATGGCGCTGTTATTTTTTTGTATAATTATAATCGTACTTGCTTTTCTACGACATCGATGGTCTAGATTTCTAGAAAAACAAATGATATACAGGGTGTAAGGGACAGCCCTCCGCAAACTAACAGGGTGCATTCAGCTCCTTATTTTGAATCATGTTCCACCGGAAAATTTCTCAGGATTTTTTTTTAATGTTTTTTTTTTTCAGTTACTATTCCTTTAGTTTAATGTACAATTACATTCTCAGTTCACAGCATTCCATTCAAGTAAATAAAATAGCTATAATTAAAAAAAAAAAAACAGCAATGGATTTTGAAATATTCTAACTTACGACGCGTGAAATCAGCTGTTCACTTTTTGCCTAGCTACAGAGGTCATCGAACTCACCGCATATCTAACCTACCCCTCCCAACCAGTTACAGGCGCTCCGATTTGTGCACAAAAATACAAACAAATCATGTTTATTGGATTCCCATAACTTTCCTGAAATAATTTCATGTATCTTAGTATGATATACAGAATTTACCCTATCAGTCTGCGGAGGACTATACGTTACACCCTGTAGAACAATCAATAATTATCATTTATTAGAAGATCGCTACTAAAGATTAATGCTGACGGTGTTGCATATTGTTAAATGAATTCTAATGTTGCCACACAAAATTATAAGCTGAGTGACGATCTATTTACGCGAATGCGTGAATAGATCGTCACTCGAATCTTTATACCCAACTGCAAAGAAGTATTATGTTTTGCGTATAAAATTCAGGAGGTGAGCTGTTCAAAATGTTTACTACCACCCCATTATTGGTTTTTTGCATGTATCATTTTATTGTAAAGAAAATTTTTATTGCGACGACGTTTTTTAATGCGGCTTGCGGTAGGAGTAAACTGGTAGAAATGGCCACGTAACGAAAAAAGTTATGCCTGAAAAAGTCAGTCAAGTGTCAAAAGTTTTTGTTTTTTCTTTATACAGAGCCATGTAGTATAATTGTTTAGCTTCTAAAAACTTATATTAGATGGCTCTGTATTAATACATAATATACAGCGAACGGAACTTCGTTCCAACCGTATCCCACGGCCCACGAATTTGTCTTAGCGATTTTTGGTAACAGAAAATAATAATAATAATCATAGTTTATTTGTACATTTCACACATAGTAACATTGAACAGGAATAAAACAGGTAATAGTTTATTTGTACAACGGTGGACAATAGAAATATAAATGTAATATAATATAAATCTTATGAATTCGTGTCATGTCACGCGTAAAATCTTGACAGCGTGTCAAGATTTTACTTCTTTCGGCAGTCCCCATGACTGACTATGTTTTTTCTCTTTATAATTATATAATTAGTTACCGTTTGGACCATGTGTGAAATTTAGCGCCGAGCTTGTGCAGGTAGCCGCGACACGACGTCGGCGTCACCGTCACGTACGGACACACCTCGATCTGGTGACCTGCGATAACAAAATAACACGTTCACGTTGGACATACAACAGCTTTGAACTTGGTTTCAAAGTAGTTTCAGGACAGGAAATTCCAGACGAAAGTGATTATTTGACTTTTTACATTTGCAGAGTACAATCTGCCTAGCCTTTTCTCAAATATGTTGAGGTCGGCTTCCAGTCTAACCGGGTGCAGCTGAATACCAGCCACAAGCAACTGCCTATCTGATCTCCACAACCCAGTTACTGAGTAACACGATACCCCTTGGTACGATTGATCCGTAACGACTGTCAAAGATCTACGAATGACAGCCGGGGCCAATGGCTTAATGCTTTCCGAGGCACGGAGGGGTCTCGATATGTAATTGATGTTCATTCATCCACGAACTAACCGCGGCAAGCGTAGCTTAACCTTCGATCAACCCGTGCGGCTGTTATCATTTAGTAGTACAGAGTACAAAAGTCCAAAATAATGTAGGCCTCAGAATACTTCCTTGGGCTTCACCGTACAAGATTTTTTCAGGTTGTGACTTACATAGTTACTTTTACGCTCTTAAAAGTGTCAGTCAGGTTGTCTTTCAGAAACGATAGTGTAAACCCGCGGACCTCAAAATTAATTCTTGTTTCCTGGGACAATGTTCCCAAACATTGTCAAAAGCCTTAGCTAATTCGGATTCTTAGCTGGTTTTTTCTCTTGTCCAGCCATTGGTGTACTAAGTGGGCCGTCGACTTTTTGAAAGTCGCAGGAATCCGTTGGATGTTGGAGGTACAGAAACGGTCATTGTGGCAATGTTTGGGGAAACCTGTATCCAGCAGTGTGAATGATGGGACTGGTCGTTATGGCGATGCATGAGCGAGACCTATGTCTAGCAGTGTGAAAGATGAGTAGCTACTGACCAGCTGACTCAACGTGTCGACGCAGGTCGAAGTCGTCTCTGTCTGAAGGCAGGTACCGCGTGAGAGGGCGCTGTGACTCGCTGTAGGGCGCCACGCCGCGTCGGCTACGACGTGGGGCATTGCTGAGCGACACTGGAAAAAAGATAGATTGGTTAAAGACGAGCAGTTTAACATTCTAACACTAAAGATTAATATTCTGGGAGTTGAGCCAAAAAAAGCTTTCACGAATAGGTAATTCTGCAGTCTATTGTTGGAAGACTTGAGTAGGATTTGGGAGGTCGTGGCCGCGGGAGGTAAGATTCAAGGCGCTTTGGAACTTTTGTAAATTAGTGTTTTGTTATATGGAATACTTACAAATATTGTCCCTGCTGAAGTCGGAGGCATGGCTGAGCGGTCGGCTGTCGTCACTTCGCTTGTCGTCCTCTGTAGACTCGGTGCGCGAATTCCTCACTTGGAGCTATTGACAAAGAAATACATAACATTAGTAACGGTATAAATAGCAGCTTTTGCTAATTTAGTGGACAAGTCGACGAATAATTGTTTTGAAACTTCACAGAAGAGCCTGACACTTTTTCTTGCTAGATTTTTGCATTGACTTTCATAATAGTTAATTCACACTTGAGCATCGTTTGAAACAACGGGTTTTTAATTTACATTTATATTACATGCGGAAATCGGTACCTATCTCTGATTCGATACAGTAGCCCCAAGACCTTCAAAGCTAACATCCCAAAATAAACTCGAATAAATTCAATGGTAAATCGATTTATCGTTTTTCGAATTCTTAACGATCCCATTGAACATAAGCCTAGCAATTTGTTCAATAGTCTCATCGTGTGATTAGAAGAAGAATTGTTTACTCTGTGTAAAAATAACCTATTGTTTTCCCAGAATAGATTGGTCTAAAATCTAGTTTACTGAATCATTGGACTAAATTGTAAGGTGCATGGGGTTGATAACATCTTCAAAACAATTGTTTGGGAAACTTCTGTTTTTATTATACTTTGGAGTTTTAGAAGTAAGACACTATACTGTTTAATGCATTTTCTTTTTATAACAAAAGAAATCGGGTCAGTGGTAATATTAGGTCAAATTAAGATTTAAAGAGTGATAAGGATATATACCTAAATATTAACAGTAACTTACCTCCTAAGTTTTAATTATGGGTATTATACGATGCTGATCTTACTACAGTAGCACGCAAATTCACGGAATCGTATATGAAATGGTGGAACGAATTGCACGTGTGTAGAAATTCGCAAATTGCGAGGTAAATCCGTCGTTAATCTTGGGAGCTATATCAGCCACACCAATTTCGTGGCGGAATATTTAGGTACCTAATTAATTACCACTGTGGAAGATTGGCGACGTCATTTTTACGAGATATAATTCTACGACGATAAGACGTCATTAGAAGAATGCTCAGTGTTCAAGTCTACTAGCCTACTTAGATCGCAGATCATTGTTGTAGAAATCAAGCCGAAAGATAATAAAACTTGTTCGACAAGAAATTAAGGAATGATAACTTCATTCCTTAAAAAACAATATACTATCACGTACGTTAGTACTTATATCTCGATGACTATCACAGTAGATTCAGTAGACCTCTAAAAATAAAGATACAGCGCGCCAATACTTACAAAAACTGGTCGAGGATTGCACCCAAGTCCCCAATGCGAACTCTTCACTAAAGTCAACCACACAGACATATTGTTCCACTATTTTCACATACACATATAAATTATCTACTGTTTTATGTAGTTCAACATTATCTTATAGATAAATAATCACTTTAGTTTCGTATTCCTTGTTTTTGTATGGTTTTTTATTGCTGTCGTAAATATAAGTTGAGTAATATTCATTTGGCAGGTGCAGGTACTATGTTGATTCGATTTCTGTGAGTAGGTAGGAACTTCTGGTGTAAAACTATGAATGTTTGAGATATCTAAATTGTTGACGGATTACGAACCTCTCAAGGGTCGATGATACACCATTAGATCTTAAGAAAAAAGCTTTATATAATATGTATAAAAATGTTTATCTTATTTAAATAAACGTAAAATACCATCATCCAATGATGACTGCTGGTTTACAGTAGTTGTGAACCTATGGGGTTCGGATATATTTGCATCAACTTTTATTATAAACACTGACTGGCAATTGGTGACCGATATTTAAATACATGATAGTACTCATGATAACAAACAACTTTTACGATGGGAACAAACCTGAAATTGCGAAAAAAAAAATCAGCTGCTCCCTACTGACGAGTTAGGCATGTTATGGAGCAGCTGATTTTTTTTCGCGAATTCAGATTTGGTTCCATAGTAAGAGTTGTTTGCTATCATTGGTACAATCATGTGTTCACATCACCCTATATCGCTGCTTTGCATGAATACCCGCACAAACTGCCGACTATGCCGTTATGAATGTGAGTCTTACTGACCGTGAAATAAGGACTATTTTGCATTTGGCTGTGTTTTGTTTTGTGCGGGTATTCATGCAAAGCAGCGATATGTTATTTGAGTTGGGTTTCTGATTAATTGTGATTTTTTGAATTATAATAATTAGAATCAGTAATACAACTCCTTAAGTTAGTATAATCCTCAAATGTCAAGATTTCATGAAATAGTCATTCATTAGGATTACCTGGTCTTAAAAAGTTGTATTGATCACTTTAATGATTATAATGATGTAAATACATACTTGTTACGGCCGCAAATTACATTTTGATAACGAACGTACAACCTAATACTGACTAGTAAATTGCAAAAAACGTAAGAAAATTTGAATTTCGCGGGCTACCCCGACACTTTCACCTTAAGTATCGGTCACTAATTACCAATCATCCTATATAAGTTATGTGTTGTTATGCCATATTTTACACCAACCATGGTGAACCTTGGTACCCCTAGCTAATCTTACACAACATCCTATTTCCGGCCGAGTGGACGTGTACGCGAAAATGTGAATGTTTACACTCTCCGACGTGTAGCCCGCGATGTTTACAATATTGCTATACTAACATCTACCGTTCTACAGCGGGATCCGAACCGGTGCCCAAGAAAACATGTAGATTGTTATCAAATATTGCGAGACGTACGAAGGAGGAAGGTGGCCCACTCATTCATTGCGTACTTGAAGACAAAAATGTCTATCTGCACGAGTATGTATTGGTACTATTGAGGAAACTTACATCTAACCAATTTGACAACGCTTGCTGCAAGCAAGAATAGTCCTTACGATGTATAGATGTAAGTTTCCTCGATAATACGTCGAGCGCACCCTGGGCACTGACTGCCAGCTTTTATCACGGATTGAGCTATTCTCATAAATATGTAGACTGACACGAGTTATTCACGTACAGCTTCTGCTGCTACAGGAGAAGTAGAGCAGACTCTTGATTTTGCAGGAACAGCGGAAGGAGAAAGATTTATAAACAGCCATCGCACATGCATTAGAGTAGTAGATGAAGGGAAATGTAATAACATTTTTATTCATAATAGGTACGGGTTAGTATGAAAATTGTCACTTTAAAACCGAGATCCATAACGAAGTTCTGCTGAACTAAGATACAACCAAAACAGAGCTCTGACGCTTGGAACTCCGCCGCGTATAATTCCCTAGGATTAGGCGTACCTCTATCGTGCGCACATAATCTGTTGATGACGTTATTATTGCCACCATGTGATGTGGGGAAATTATTTTCCACCTCGATAATTTTGCTGCGACGTAAAAATTAATGTGATATGAATTTTCATTGTTTCTAAGGAATCTCAATTTGTTGAGGGTCCTTGTTCAGTCTCTTAATTCATTAGGCGCGGCAGACGCGCATGCGCGTTTTCGGACGTCCACCAGGTGCTTGACGGCGCGTATGCGCGTCCATACAATTTACACAACTTTCTTGGAGTGCGGCGCGCCGCACCTGTGCGTTCGTTGTGCATCTCTATTGTTTCGTAAACATCGGTGTCTACACCCAAAATATTTTTTAGCATAAAGAAGCGTTTGCATAAATTTCGCGCAGTTAATGTGTTAAGGTATCTAATGAGGGGCATAGAAACCTGTTTATCATAATACATATGTGTGTATTTTATGTTTAAAAACAAAAATCTTTCTTTCATTATTTTCTTCTACAAAAGCTATAGGTATAATCATTACAAGAAAGATGGTGTACTTACTGAACGCCTTTCAGTACGATAAAACCAAAGTAGGAGGATTCCAAAGATGAGATACTGTCATGATAAAAACAGTTTTTTTTTTGTTGCTCTTTTGTTTCTTTCCACAAAACACAATATAACGTTTAGAAGGTTTGCCCAACGCACCAGGAACGGAACGTCGACTAGAAACGAGATTATTCAGCCATGGTAAAATGTAATGTCGCTACTTCGGCACCGTCATCTGTTTTCTCGTTGAAGTCTCGTTCCCGGTATCAGGCATATTCGTAATGACATAACATAAGGTTCAAGACCTGCAAAGGGTTCTTTTATTATTCATTTAGCGACGCACAGTCTGGTTTGCAAGGCGGCTCTAAAAATAACTTGTGTTCAACCTACGCAAATATCTTGCGTTTATATTAGCCATAAATTTCGTTTTCGCAGTAGTTTATCAAAACGTATGAAATATAAATGTTTAACGTAAGTCTAATATGCGGGGCGTATTTTTGTGTTTGAATTGGGATTTATTTTCTGGTGGAAGCACCGGTTGCTCTCTTTATGATGATGTTTTTTTTTTTGTAAAGTTATAGGACTGATGTTCGCACTTTTCCCAATTTCCTTTATACTTTTTAATCTTCATGATAAATTAGCATCCCTGTTATATTTTATCCCCGGTTCCTGAAATAATGTTTCATTTAAGAAGCCGTATACGAAATTTTCCCGATTTTGTTGATTTACGCGATTTTTACAGTCAAAATACTATATTTCTATAAGTCCAATTATGATCTACTAGTTACTTTTTATTTTGCGTCCAGTATTATAATGCGAGATTTAAGTTGTTTAAAAAGATTTTCTATTGGCAATTATTTTTTGCACTTTTTTTCAGGAAATAGATTCATTTTGAACTGAAGTTTTTTTTTGTATTGTTTCAAGTTTCTGAACGAGAGTTCTAGGTAGGTAGCCGATATCAAATCAATTAATTGCTCATTTTCTATAAAATTTGACTAAGTTAAATATTTTTGTACATAAAAAATATTTTTTTAAGAAAGTGGTAAAAAATGATTCATACATTGTATAGACGAATTTTAGAAGAATACATTGTAATTTTTTCACACCCTTTAGACGTCAAAACGATTCGTAAACATGTGATATTCTAAACCTCTTACAGCAAAAATTCACAAAAATGTCGCCGGGTTTGGTCGACTAATCAAAATTAAATAATAAACATAGAAATACAGTATTTTATCTGTAAAATCACGTTAATCAGCGAAATCGGCAAATTTTCGTATACGGCCTCTTAACCAGTGGTCAAACAATCGCCACAGCAAATATCATTGCTTAGCAGTTGACATGGCATTCGACAACAGTTTTACTGATCAAAGACATGATCAGGTTACCAGAATCTGAGATTTATAAATTGTAGTCTGATGTGTAGAATGATTAATTCTACGTGGCACACCTCTACATTAACTAAATGACAATAACTTTGAATTCTAAACAAGCTATAAATCATTTTATCAACAAATTTATCGTCTGTTGGCGTCCGGCCAGCAAATGGTCATATCACTCTAATTTATTTTAATTTTATTACTCGGTTTACGATTATGAGTTGAGAGTGACATCTTGTTTTTTTAATACTTCACATTTGTGGCGGTTATTTATTTATTGATTTAGGATCACCAACAATAGATGTACACAATACATGACACATAAATAAAGGGCAACATCAGGTATTAAGTAGGTGTAGTTCCTCACTTATAGAAGACCACAACATGCACAATAAAGTTAATAACTAAGCTAACTAAGTTAAAATATTAATAATAGGTAAAATATTAAATCTATCAAACATTTCTTATACTTAGAAAGAGAGTCGCAGATGTCTAAATTAGTAGTTTTAGTTAACACGTTATGTTGCCTACAAAGTCTTGGCAATGTATTATGTATGTACTAAATCTTAAATGCTTGGCAATGACCTAGGTATGGCAATCGTCCTGTTTTCTCGGTACATTTTAGGGGTGTCTGAAGTTAGTTAGGACCGATGAATATCAGGAAAAGGTTATTTTCTCTTTTATTTTCAATTTACTTGAAATATTACAAACGGCTTGATATCATCTGTTCACGTGAATTGTTGATACACAAAGTAGCATTATTGGCTTTTGGCGCCCAACTGGGACTTAGATCCTAGTTGGGCGCCAAATTCAAAGCATTTATTGATTACGCAGAAGAGAATATATTTTGCTTAATAGATACCTATTAAGCAAAATATATTCTCTTCTGCGTAATCAATAAATGCTTTGAATTTGGCCAAGCATAAAAAAATAACTTCTTATAGAAGCGAAAATAGCCGTATCACCAACCCGAAGCAGTAAGCTAATAGCACAATTACATATTACGCGTTTTATACGAATCTTTTTTTTTCCAGATATTAGGTAGATTCACAAGGCAGCCCTATCCAAAGAATACGCCCACAGAGACGTTATGATGACTCCGCCAGTAAGTATACCGACGTCACAAATTCCTGATACTATAGCAGTCGACTATTATATCTTACCAACGTGTGTATGTTTTCTTTATCATTTCTGCCTCAGAAATATCTGATGGAACACAAAAGTTTTGCGTTTATTCTGGTTTTTGCGCGAATATATTTAGTTTGTCCTTGGTGATTCAGATATTAGGCGCAAAAATACAGTAAAGCTTCATTTTATGTTTAAAACAATGATGAGGGCAAAACAGAATCATAAAGTAATTGATTGACTGGCAAAATCTCAAAAGTTTCCGTATATTACGTACTTAGCTTACAAAGAAAAAATATTTCATTATTTATTAAGATCGCAATATGGTGGCACCTAAGAATAAAATATTTGTATAAACGCTAGAAAGCGTAATCTCAACATTCATTTATTTTGTAATGTATCCATGTATGTATTCACACCAAGAGCAGCTGCAGCCAAAAATGTATTGAATTTGACGCCTGCATTAGCAGGCTTTCTCCTTCATGAAGCTCTCACACACATAGTAAACAAAAGACGTGTTTCTTGTCTGGAAATGTATAAATCACATTTAACAGACCGCGTGATCACTACCTACGGTATTTTGGGATCACATGACAGTTTCATATTGCATTTGTTTTTAACCATGAGGACAGTGGGAGTAATCCTAAATATTTACTGTAAAGAATCGTATAGGACAGCGCCATAAGAGCAGCCGCTTACAGAGACAATGCTCATCTTTGCAGCTAAATCGCAGCAACAGGTGTGGCAGAGCTTCTTAGCCAAAACTTTCATGAACGGCACATAACTCATTTGCGATGCAGAATTTGAAATTGGCCAGCGTTACACGCGTCTGTATAAAAAACTTACAAGTAATGTTGTTTAATAAAGCCATAAATCTTTAGAGCTATAATTAATTCGTAGCTTTATTTTCTTAAGCCTGCTGCATATTTCATGTTCTTTTAGAATAATTACCAACATAAGGCGCAGTTTTGACGTATTTTGGAAAGTATGGCTCATTTCTACAGGCAGCAAGTTTAGTGAACAATTTAATCCTCATACATACAAACACGCACAAACTCATGACTAAGTACAACACAAGGAAGGATTCGTTTCGGTTTCTGATACACCTGGAAATACCAACTTCTTTCTATACCTTTTTTCAAGTTTTTTGAAATGATTTTCTAAGGGCAAGTTTATATGTTAGCCACTGCGGCACATTTCATGGATGCATAGCTGATGCCAACACAAATGTAGAGAATGGAAAATCGCTTAACCTAAAGACCGAGCCGGTTAAAATGCTCGTCTTTGCTAGGATAGCCAATTGGCTATGTATGTACGTATGTTATAGTCTAAACACCATAACAGATCAAACACACCTATCATTCACAAACAGCACCAGTCTCCTCCCGCGTCATTGCACACATTGCTCATCTTAATATTTACTTGTTTGTTCGCATACCAGCATATCTTGTCTACATTTGAGTAAACAAGACGATGCAATAAACTTGTACTAGAATCTCAGAACTTTTCTCAGTCTTCGTTTGTTTCATTTAGACCATTTTAACGTGCCCCTTTGTAAGGCCAGAAATATTGAATCATTCTTCGGCCCTTATGCCAATTTATTTACGGTCGGCACAGTATGTCTTTTTCCTCCGAGAACCTCTATCAGCCTTTCTAATACTGTTATTCAGCTCAGCCGGTAAGACTAGAAGACGACCCCAACATAGTTCAGAAGAGGCAATAAGCAGAGATTTCCAGTCTTCGCTTCTTTCCTAGCCATTATCAACTTTCATAAATAATGCAAAAGGGAATCTATCTAGCTAAGGCATGCTTTCACGAATTGGTTATGATGTTTTACTCTAGTCATCACGTGATTTTGTTAGTTATTTCGAGAACGAGAAGACTAAAGTTACTTTTCTAAATGGAACCGGTCAGCTTGTCTGCATCAAACAGGACACGCTTAATGTTGAAATTAAGCCATAATTATTTCTAACAGATCTCTCTGCTCTACAGCATTCGTAAGGTGATACTCGTAGTCGCACTATACAAAGTGATTATGCATACACAAACAACTCACATAATTAGAGATCAAAAGCATATCGTTTATGTTATCATTTGAGTTAAAATCATCCCTTTCTTCTTATTTAACATCATAAAACTGTCCAAAAAGCCTACATTGTTCCCTTCGCAGTGTTGACGTTAATTCTAATTTTTTGAATGAATGACGCATATACTTGTTTATGATGAGTGCACGTGGGCTCATTCAAGGCATAAAGAAAACCGTTTTAAAACGTTTAAATTTATTTTCCTCCCGTATCAGCACAAAATCAGCACTCTGGTTAGTCAGCCCCAGCCAGGATCTAATATTTTTACCACTAAATAAATAAATTAGATTCATTCATTCAGATCGTGCTGATACCAAAGGAGAAGCGCGTACGGACTTTATGAGAATAGTTCAGGCCGTGGTCGCCGTCATGCCTGTCAAAACATTCAGCAGCACGGTTGGTAGAAGGGCTGGAGAAAGCCACTGATGTCGCGATTGGCGTGGTCACATTTACTATCGACTAGAGGGGCTTGTGGCTAAGTAATAGCCGCCACACGGGTCCATCGATCAAGTTAAGCTACGTTTGCCGCGGTTGGTCCGTGCCTCGAAAAAAACGTTAAGCCGTTGGCCCCGGCTATCATGCGAGGATCTTTGACGGTCATTACGGGTCGTCTGAAGCCCGAAAGTCTGACAACCAGTCTTATCAAGGGATATCGTATTACCCAGTAAATGGAGGTCAGATAGGCCGTCGCTCCATGTAAAATACTGATATTCAGCTACATCCGGTTAGACTGGAAGCCGACCCCAACATAGTTGGGGAAAGGCTAGGCAGATGATGAGATAATATTGACTTAAAAAGAAGAAGATCTGATTCTCTGACCGCTTGAGGTGCAACAGATGCAATTAAGTATCGTCCATTGTATAGCATAGAATATCATAGCAGTCCATTTCTAGAAAATGGCCTCTTTCAAATAACAGTTGTAGTAAGTATTTACCGGATTGTCAAGAACATACGAGAGCGAAAGACCAATCAATTTACTTAAAAAAAGTAAAAACCGACTTCAAAATGTAAAACGAATAAAATAACTTTCATAAAAACTATAACAGCTTCTGAAGTCGGTGCCAAGCTAAGGTGCATTGAAAAATTGTAGTCACCGACTTCAGAAGCTGTTAAGTTTTTATGAAAGTTATTTTATTCGTTTTAGGTGTTGAAGTCGGTTTTTACTTTTTTAAAGTAAATTTATTTTCCATTTTTAGTTGAATATACAATTTCATAAGCCCAAGACGAACGAAAAGAAAAATCATCAAAATCCGCTTAGAAATGCCGGAGATACAGTACATTTATGCTTATAACTTCGTATAAAAGAATAATTACCTATTGTATTATATGCTAAAACCTTCCAGTAGGCCTAGCCAAATGGTATTCGCTTCGGAGCGATTCTATTTCTACAATCGCTATCGACGCATCTCTATGGAAATGCTGATCTATGATCACGTGACATTTAGATAGCTTATATCAACCCCATACGTTTTTGCCTTTTCTACTAGAGTCATTTTGGCTAGGCCCGCTGAAAGTATGTAGATTGTGACGTGTCACGTTAGTGAAAGAATCATCCAAATTGGTCCATACGTGAGAAAAACGCGGACTTACAAAGATACATACATACTTTTGAAATCGGTTAAAAAAGATGGATGGATTGGGAGAAAGATGCTATAGCCAGAAAAAGAAGAAGAGATGCTGATAATGATATTATGGGCAAGAGGATTGGTAAAATACAGAAAATTATACATTTATGGAGGGCGACGCTCGGGTGAGGTCTATATTCAGTGGACGTCTTTCGGATGAATGCTAATAATGATACAGATGAGATGACAAATATTCTCGCAGACTTTAACTCATCTCGAAAATCATAAAACCTACCATTATCCAAGGGTAATGGTAGGTATAAAGATGTTAACTAAAACGATGATATTTTCTGAACAGATGACGCATTCTTATGTTTATGATTTTCGTTTGCAGCTTTAGTCTGTCAGTTACAATGATTTGTTACCTCGACTTTTGTTAGCCTGTTATTTATACTTGTACACAGGGCTACATATCAAACTAGATAAGCTGATCTTGCATTGTATAGGATTTCCGTATAAAAAGAGGTCAGCTTATACTGGAAATGTATAGCTTGATATGTAGCCGTGTGTACGTAACGAAGAGAATTATAACTTAATTTGTGGCTGAAATTATATGTTTGGTGGAGGAATAGAGACGTATTGTAGATTTTAATGTGACTAGTTATCGTTTATCTAATTTATTTTATGGCTCGAAGCAACTGCAAGTTTATTAATTGATTTGTGAATGGATTATATATATATTTTTTGAAAGTATTTTTGTTACGTAAAATTAAATTAAGGAAATGTCAATGATTATGTTTGATTGATAGTTAACATTTTTTGAGGAAATAACATCATTAGGTAAGTACTACATAATATACTGATTTATATCACACATTGCTCCATTAACGCTAGAGGTTATCAAATAAGTTGGTAATCCATCAATAGATATCGAACTGCGCTAATAAACATTAATTACTGTGATCGAATATTTAGATATTAAAAAAGTAGAAAAAATATTTTCATTGCATCGAGCATTTTACAAAACACAATAACATACTCGTATTTCCGACAAAATTACAACCTGTATAATTTTCGTCCTCGCAAAGGGACGTAATTATTTTTTCTTATACCTGTATTAAATTACCAACATAAATCAAATATGGATATTTATTTTTACTCTATGTCCACACAACACGACACAATCACATCAATTAAAAAAAATCGAAACGTCAACTTTCCCGCGCGAGTTAATCCAAAGACTGTCGAGTAAAACTTTTTTTTAATTTATTTTTTTAACCAGCCTCGCCCTTGTTCACAACACGCGGTCATGCGGGCTACGTCCCAAGTCGTACTAGAGTTTAGGAAGACAAAATTAAAAAATGTTTATTTTAGTAAAGTTGATCCGTGGGCGGGATAGAGTGTGAACTAACGTTTTATTATTTACACCCCGCTTTACACCGTCGTTACGGCCTTTTTTACAATTGGTGTGATTCTTTAGGATAGTTTAATGAAATTGGTTGAGAAAGAAAGCCTACGAATAAAATATGACCTAAAGTTGTAATATATACAAAAAAAAACTGGAACGTAAATATAAAAAGCTCACTCCAGCTTTCATCTTTTTTTTTTGTTTAAAAACATCTGTAGCATTGCTTAGGTAATTATAATGTTGAAATAAATGCGTCTTATAAACTTGACATTGGCTAAATGCACAAACCGTGCGAAGCCAAAAGGAAAAAAATGCTTCTTAATTTTTCAGAGAGATTTAAAAGTAAGTCTTACCTGATGTGCATCATACATTCTTTTTATATTTTATATAAAAAAAACAATACATTTTCATATTATATGAATACGTTGCCAATGTGTCTGTTTACTAAACAGTCTTGGCCACTTATTTAAATCCTGTTTACATGACGTGGATATTTCAGCTCATTATATATTCTGGCAGTAAAATATAGCTTTTTAATGATATCCATAGCTGCGGTTGACTGCGCTTGCGTCGCATTTTGATGTAAGTTAATGGAATAAATATGTAATTGGAGGGAAATAGACAGATGGCATGTTTTCAGGTGTCTATATTGGTTTTAGATTTGTTACATAACATAATATCACGTATTTTTTCCCCAAAGAGTAAGGCAGAGGTGTTTGTAGTGTTTTTGGAAGTAGGTTGTTTTTGTTTTTTGTAAATAGTTTTTCTTACTATCATCATCATCTGCCTAGCCTTAACCCACCTATATTGGGGTCGGCTTCTAGTCTAACCGCTTGCAGCTACTGCCTCTAAACACACTCACTCTCTGTTATTACCATCTAAACTTAATATTGTCTTAATTTATGCATGGAACTGTTAATATCCAGTTCCATACATAAATAAAGCCAAGCTAATAAGTTGGACCACGCACAATGAAGAGTTTCGTAGTTGGGATGAATTTATCCCAAGAACAAACTACATTGTAGTTGAAAAACATGTTCTCCAATAAATTCCAACTACAAACGTCCATAGTTAAACGAAAAGGATCCAACCCACATTACACCTAATGTGGGTTGGATCTTTTTTGTTTAACTATGGACAATGTAAGTTTGTGCGCACAATATTGAGACATTTACCATGTTATTTTAAGACCATAGACTATATAATAGTTTCGGAGATAAAGGGGGCGGGGGAATGGTCAATTTTCGTCTATTTTCTTAAATAACTTTAAAACAGTTTATTTTAAAATTATAAAATATATATATATACAGTATGTTAACCAACAGAGGGCCGGCTGCCCCATTTCAAAACCTAGTAAGGACTTAAAACGAAATTTTACAGGAGAGCGCAAAAACGTAAAGTGGTCACGGGGCAGTGAATGGGGCCCACTAGGTTTCGATGCTTAAATATATCTGTTTTTTTGTGAGTTTTTAACGCTGTGTTTTTGTATTTGGTAGAGACTTACTAGGTTAGCAAGATTGTGCAATAAAACGATTTTTGTAAAAAGTGTCCCTTACTAGGTTTTGAAATGGGGCAGCCGGGGCGTTCCCGTTAACCCGCAATAGTACCTATAGCATCCATACATGCTAAAAAAAATATTACCATTCGAAAACAAAATGGTTTTTATTTTTTTTAATATTAAAATATTCACTAAAATATTCAAAAAAATATAAAAATATTCACTAAAAATAAAAACTAAATTGCGATGTTTCCGTCCTTCAAGTACGCGTGTACAGAGTGTTTCTTTTACGTATCAATTTAACATTTTTAGTGAATATTTTAATATTAACAAAAAATAAAAACCATTTTGTTTTCGAATGGTAATATTTTTTTTAGCATGTATGGATGCTATACTATTGCGGGTTAACGGGAACGCCCTCTGTTGGTTAACATACTGTATATATATATATATATATATGTGAGACCCTCACAGTAAGCCCTTTCATTTGATATATCGCACGGTACAGTTTGCAAATATTTATTTTTTATTTTTTTATTTGCCCCCAAAATTGACCCCCATATTCAAAATTCATTAATTTACATTACACGTCCGTGTTTGGGTCACAGAAATACATACGTGTACCAAATTTCAACGTAATCGGTCCATTAGATTCGGAGCAATTTGGCTGTGACATACGGACAGACAGACAGACAGACACATGAGTGATCCTATAAGGGTTCCGTTTTATTCTTTTTGAGGTACGGAACCCTAAAAAAAAAAAAAAACGATTTTCGGACTTTTTCCTTTACTTGTGCTGTGAGACCTTGCTTCTTGCCAAATTTCATGATTCTAGGTCAACTTGATTTACTTGCGAGTATCAAAATATATCACATAAATGGCAGTATTTTTTATTGCGTTTACTTAGAAGCTTGAATTTTCTAGAGCTCCAAGGGACCATAGACTTACGTATTTGATATTAATTTCAACTTTATACTTCCACGGGTTCCTGAGAAAAAGGGTCTTGACAGACTGACAGACAGACAACGAAGTGATCCTATATGGGTTCCGTTTATTCTCTTTGAGGTACGGAACCCTAAAAAAGAGTAAAAAGAATAAAAAGGCATCAAAAATTTGCCGTTTGGCGATGTCTCAAAAAACCAAATGGGCACTCTCGTACCCCATGGCCCTAGTGTTTCAACATATCTCATTAAATTGTTTACGAGACCTTTTTAAAGGACATCTAATATTGACGCACTTTTATAACAAGGCTACGAGCTCAGGCGTACTGTTTTATTGACTACTTTAAATAAATATAATAGATGAATAAAGTGAAACTCAATGGGAAATTGAATAGGTGTGTTTTATTTAACACATAAAATGAACTGCAGAGTTGTCTCTTAAGCAGGCTAGCGAGGCTTAAGCTGTGTCGAGCACTAGATAATTTCGGGTTGAAATGATAGTAATCATCACTGTTCTAAAAATAGTATTAGATTAGAAAACATCGTGAAGAGACCGGTATGTCCAAAAAAAAAAAAAAGTAATAGGCAAAATATAACGGCCCGCGTGGTGTGGTACAGACTAGAGGAGGCCCAAGTCCAAGTTGGAACATCAGAGGCTGGTTATGGTAAAAATAGCACCTTTAAGAACATTTATTCCGTAAACAAGCCGTGTCCGATGAGGTTTACCATCGGCATACAAACTTTCATCCCGTGTTTAAGACGCAGATATATGCCAATGGCCTTGAGTGCTTAGCTTGCGTGTTCTGTGCTGAGCTCACGCAACGCGTCGTACGGTTCACCTAGTAATAGGACTCGGCCATCAAGGAAATTAATAATGCGTCTAATTTGGGACATCGCGTCCCAAATTACACGCATTATTAATTTATTATACATTGTACAAAAAGTATTTAAAAAATTATAAATTATCTTTAAAATGGTGAAGGTTTCATAAAAATAGGCTTGATAGTTTTTGCGTGATTTTTAGTTTTTTTTATCCGCGTTAGACATTACAAATTAATTACACCATGTATCTAATATAAACATAATTTTAAAACATTCACATATTAAGTTATTAAGAAAATGCTCTAATTTTATATATATATATTATTATATATATTTTTTATTATATATTTTTATTATATTATTTTTTATTTTTTATTATATATTTTTATTATATTATTTTTTATTTTTTTATTATTATTATATATATTATTATATATATTATTTCTAAATCATTAACACTTCTCGTTTAGACGTGATCTTCAGTTTATCGTCGTCGCCGTAACCCCTATAAACGATGAAATTTAAAAAATCCTTTAGCACTAACTTTCGCTATAAAGAAACTCGCAACATTCCATGCTTTTGGACTCAGCGGCAGCAGTTTAGGCTGAGTGTTGACTGTCAGTGAATTTAATTTGTATTAAATAGTTAGGTACCTAAGTTCATAATAAAATTGCGTTCAATTTGGCAAAGGTAGACGACCTATTGCCTGACTTTCAGATAACGAGTTTGCGATGAAGATAAAATAGCTAAAACAAGGTTATTTATTAAAAATCTAAGTGCACGACATTGTACCAAAAATCTTTAGCCAGATAACAATCCACTCGTAAATTGTCTATTTTTCACCTCCGTTAAAATAAAAATAATGAATGTCACAATAATTTTGTTTTCAAAGCATAAATAAGAATACTTACCGATCTTTCGAACATCTTTATTGAATTATTTATTCAAGATTCAACCTACATTGTCACTGGCCGTAAACAGATAAGGACTGTTTTGTACACTGAAATTGAACACACTCAGTGCTGAAACTTGGGCAGTATGATGCCAATGTTGTTTGGAATCCATTAGTTGATAATTTTGGCGATAAGAATAGCGATTATTGACTTTTGCTGGTACGTAGTTTAATTGCATGTTCTTTTTTATCGCTTGTAGGTGCGGCATACTTGTGTAATATTTATTACATCCTTGTATGTTACTTCCGTTTGTTAACGGAAACTGCTTCTCACAATACGAATTCCTTTTTCCAAGTTTTTTTTTTCTTCAAAATTCTCTCATCGTTTTACCCCGTCCTCTGATAACGAAAAGCAAATTCTTTCAAATTCTTTATTGCGAACTAAGTGTACAGAGTTTTGAAGATGTTAACAATAGGTAGGTTGCTAAATTGCTGAATGCTAAATGCTAGGTTATTAAATTTTCTTTACTAACATGATTTCATCTACTTCACTAATTTGAGATATACCTATCTCTATTTATTAAAAATACGCCAAAATTATAACATCAGTCAGCAAGCCCATAAAATATTTGAATAATAACCAATCAAAATTCACTTATATCATTTAGTGTTGCCAAGCTTATAAAAAGTTGCCACCGGAAAAACATTACTTACCCACGTTTTTTTATTAAATTTTAAACTCTCTTTCTTATTTTTAATTTAACTAATGGTAGCAGTAGCAGGAAGTCAATCGTTGTGGAAACGTATTATACGTCTTAGATCAAAGGAGTTTCGATGTAAAAATATTTTTGGATAAATTTCAAGAGAAAAGTGATTTAGGTATAAATCTACTAGCGATCTGCCCCTGCTTCGCACGGTTATTACGACTTGACAAAACATCGAGATTTATTTATTATATGTAAATTTAAGGGCGCACCGAGCTTTTGCCTTTGTCTCGTCTTTTTCATTACGTGTAAAGAGTAAAGAAAATAACCACACTTTTGCACTTTTTCAATGTTTTTCATTGTTATGTTATGTTCCTCTTAATAAAAAATGAAGGTGTATAAACGCTCGTCATCTGTGAACTTTAGTTTAGTAAATTATATTTATATATACATCAAAGTACTTATTTATATAAAAAAGTAGGGAAATAGAGGAAAAAATTGAGAGATAAGAGATTATTTATTTTAGATTGTAGGTACATGACATAAGGTATTTAAAAAAAATAATTGCGATCCTTGTACAATCTACCTTAAACTAGGCATGCAAACATTAATGAATGAAGTACACGAGTAGGTAATCACAAAATATAGCAAAAAAACAAAATTACGAATTACAGTTCAAAATAGGTACAATTAAATAAGTCGGTATGTCGTTACATTACATAGAAATATTATAATTAGATTAGAAATTTACATTATTTAGGTTAAATTTAAGTCATTGTCTTTTAGAAAATCGTTAATCGAGTAGTAACATTTTTCAATCAATAATGCTGTTAACTTCTTTTTAAAATTGCGTATTGTGTCATCTTTTATTGTGTCATCTTTTATTTATAAAGAGGTAACTTTCCGAATTTATTCTATCGAGCCAAATTTATCAAATCGTGTGTCCATCGTGTATACTGTGTGTATATCCACAGTAATACCACCCAATATTCCCCAAGATTTTAATTTAATTGTTTACTACTTCAAACAACGCTTATAAAAACGTGTTCGTGTATACAAAAATCTCGGTGCGCCGTTAATATTAATGAAAAAAAAAAAAAAAAAACTTAAACCTTCCAGAATAAAATCTCTAAATGATGGTGAATACCGCATCAAAATCAATTGCGTAGTTTAAAAGAACAACGCGGTCACACAGACAGACACAAAAAGCTACGTTATTTTTATTATATGTATACTTGTATAGATATTAGTTATATAATCATGACCATGACTTTGTAATTGTGTTTTTAGAGCTTTCTATGTAATTTATGCGTTCGCCAGGCAGTCTGTCTGTTGAATGTAATAATTTTGCGAGTGATAGATTAATGTTTATCATATTTTGAATTGTTATAATCCGGATTCTTGTGTTATCTTGTATGTTACGTATGTGGGAAATAAATCGGTTTCAAGATAAAAGTAAAGGATTACTAATAATATATCCGCCTCTTTACTTTAGGAAAGTTCGAATTACCAGTGATTTAGTTTAATTTTTTAAGTTATTTTTTATCTCAATGATATTTTCGTCGACATTATTTATGCTAGCAACATATTTCTACGGTAAACTATAATCAGCTTATAATGTTCCCAATGCTCCCCAGACAGATGCTGGTAGATTACTGGCCACTCCCTCTCGAAGAGAACTTCGAGAGGGAGTGGGCAGTAATCTACCACGCGGGCCCCGTGCGGGTTGATAGGAAGTTCCTTATTTATTGACAGACAACCATAGACGAAAAAATGCAATACTTCATGGACGCTGTTTTTTCTTTACATTTTTGTTTAAAATACAATATCAATGGTTACATCGATTAAAACTTCTTCATAAATAAAGTCGATTGTTATAAGAAATCGAATCGGCAACGCATTAGGACATCGCTAATTGATTAGTACTCGAGCTGCCAAAAGTAAAAATGGTTGGAAAGAACACCATTAAGATGTTCCCGGAGCATGCGTATTTCATACAAACGAAATACCAAAATAATTTGTAAATCAAACATATGCTAAAGGTAGTGTGTATTTATTCCGATTGGATTACATAATATCTAGGTTCCCCAATATAAATTAAATAAGAACATTGATTTAAACAGAAAATATGAGAAAAATTAGTTTTCTATAGAAATTTTAAATTCCTCATATCTCGTCTTCTAATCAGTGTCCTATCAAAATATATGTTTGGGAACCTAGATATTATGTTATCCAATCGGAACAAATACACACTACCTTAAGAATATGTTTGATTTACAAATTATTTTGGTATTTCGTTTGTATGAACTACGTATGCTTCGTGGGGCTCTTAACTACAAAATATTGTACCTATGCTTTATTAATTGTTTAATTTGGACAGAAAGAGATGTCCTTCCTTGAGGACATCAACAAAGAAGCCGGGTAAATACAACATCCTCACATCAACAAAAAAAAAAAAATACCGGTCCAGAGCGAGTCGGACTCGCGCACCGAGGGTGCCGTATATATGAAAAAAGTGTGCTATTTAGAGACATCGTTTTATTTTCTCTGTAATTTTTAAATATACTTCTATCACACAATAATTTCAGATTTTTCTCTATGCAAACTTCGGAGATAAGGAGGGGGGGACGGGACGGTATTTTTTTTTACATTTTTCATCAAAAGTAAAAAACTGTGCGGGCAAAAAAAGATATCCAACTGTGACAGACAGACTGAGTCGCACCATAAGGGTGCCTTTTTACCATTTTGGTAAGGAACCCTAAAATCGTAAATTTTCCTGACACGGCGTTACCATTTCCCTTGCGAAAGATACCGTGACTAACAAACCATTAATAATATTGTCGACGGCATTAATAAAATAAATGGTTTTGTGTAAACCGATATCTTTGCAAAGGTTTTAGGTTTCGGTTTGGATTATAAAGAAAATCTTACACAATAAATTGAGGAAAGACACCTTGCTGAAAGAGTGAGTGGAAACTTTAGAAAATTCTGCCAAAGTCTGACGCGTTACGTTGGGTTCATTATAGGGCCATGCTTGAAGTGATGAAATACATTAAATACTTTTTAAACGAACGAAACAACCATCAAACCAACGCCTCGTTCATAGAACAACCATCTTTGTGAATCTGGGAACGTAAAACAGTCTAGAAAATCCTGGAATAATCATAATGAATTCTCATCGCTCTCTTGCCATTATCCTAATTTACCTGGGTTTGGTGCAACATATCTTTTTTCCATACTTCACTAACAGTCATCATCTCGGTAGTCTTTCCCTTTCTAGCCATATCATCTTTCACACAGTTCGTCCATCGTTTCCTTGGGCTTCCCCTACTCGTATCCTTTCCTGACGGCATTTTTCTCATTCCTCTGCATCACATGCCCGTACGATGGCAACCGCTTTCCACATGAATATAAAAGTATAATATTAAATACAGTACCTACAATTTCCAGTAATACATTTTCAGACTGGGCACACGTCCGGGAGTTGTGACATACAAATACGATCGAATAGATATAACAAAACCCTACTCTACTTTTACTACAGATCCCTAAAACCATTCAGCACACTCCATACTATGTTTATTTCGTAATATCCGACTGAGGAACATCAACTGCCCGTCAGGACATTAACGATGGGAAGTCGTTGTGTTTGCATGAAATGGAAGTCTGATGGATACCAGATTGTCATGACACAGTTCTGATCAAATGGTATTGTGATGGACCACTTCAATTTTTAAATTGTTCATGATGTTTATGCAACCCGCGAACTGTTAATTGATGTTGAAGTGGAGCCAATGTTAAATGGGAAGGAAATTGACCAATTGGGATAGGCGCCATATGAATTACCACAATATGTTATGCTAATTCATTTCAGTTTACTGCTGTTACTTGAGAAGAGGGAATTGGCTGTCTTTTGTAGATCAGATGGAGATCAGAAGCCCGAAAGTCTGACAACCAGCCTTACCATGTACCCAGTAGTCTTCTTCCATACAGTCCGACAACATTTAAGACTTAATAAACCTAAAAATTAGGCTCTTGAAAAGAAAGAAATAGGTACCTAATATTTTTCAGATATACGATCGATCTGTCTAGCCTTTTCCCAACTATGTTGGGGTCAGCTTCCAGTCTAACCGGATGCAGCTGAATACCAGTATTTTACATGGAGCGACTGCCTATCTGACCTCCACAGCCCAGTTACTGAGTAATACGATACCCTTGGTAAGACTGGTTGTCAGACTTTCGGGCTTCTGACGACCCGTAACGACTGTCAAAGATCCACGAATGACAGCCGGGACCAACGGCTTAACGTGCTTTCCGAGGCACGGAGGAGTCTCGGTATGAAAAGATGGTCACCCATCCACGGACCAACCCCGGCAATCGTAGCTTAACCTTATGGATCGACCAGTGTGGCTGTTATTACTTAGCCACGAGCTCCTATGAGCTATTTTTCAGATATACATAGGTACAAATATTCAAAGGTTCCATCGTTTATTCTCGGAAAAATCAAACTTTGCCGAATTAAATGTGACTGGTCTAATAAAGGAGTGACGGAATTAGTGCCTCTATAATAATTTAGGTGGAAATATAAATCAACTTCTATTGGTCGATTGGCACATTTTATTAGTTATATTTCGGTTTTTCCGAAGATAAATGATGTGGATACCTTTAAACGTTGTCGTACCATACTTCTCTCTTAGTCGTTATCTCGGTAGTCACCCCGTTTCTAACCATATCATATTTCAGACAGTCCATCCAACGCACCTGCAATCTACACTTCTACCACTATTCTAAGCTTTAATTCGACCAAAAATAGACCTTCTACCCAAATTCGAAATCTCGTTTCCCTCACAGGAAAACCACGTCATACTAAATAAAAATCCTTAATCCATCCTTTTGCCTATTAATAGGAGCATCAAAGCTGGTATTTCTGTAGCACATAATGAAGGAAGCGGTAATTTAGCCCATCCTGCGCATGCGCTTGTAAGGGAAATACTCGTTTGTCTTCCTAGAACACAGGTGTTATTTATACTGCTTCGTTAGTAGAATTAATGAGTGTAAGGATATGGTTTTGGTGTTATTTTTGTATCTGTTACGCCTATACGGAGCAGTGTCCCTACTCTTTCCTAGTAGTCCCTCTACTACTCCCATTTCCGAGACACTTTCTCTGAGACGTAAAATATAATTTAAAATCATTGACTGATCTGTGTACTTAATGACCTGAATTTGCCAAGAAGCTGCGAACAATGCTTTTTTACAAGCTTTTATTTAACTTGCAATGTTTTTATGTTCGTCTCAAATCTTGCAACTAAATTACTGATTGAGATGAAATGCATACACGTTTAGTTTGGATGACAATGCATGGTAAGCTAAGTGACGTCATTCTAAATCCAATATGGCGGAGTAATTTTATTTTTGTGCACTCCCATGATATGGGTATCAAAATGAAAGGGTTTGCAGAGAAAAATACGAATAAAAATAATAAAATATAAGTAAAAATCTTTTTAAAAACATTTTCTTATTGAACTAAAAGTAATAAATAAAACTTACGTAAACATAGAACTTTAATATTTTCATAAAAGCTTGAGGCTTATCTTTAAGTGTAAGAAGGACGTTCACGCCTCAAGCTTTTAAGAGTAGGTATATTAAAGGTCTATGTTTTCGTAAGTTTTAGTTAGTTCAATAAAAGTTTGTTTTAAAAAAGATTTTTACTTATATTTTATAATCTTATAACATATAAGTAAAAATCTTTACCTACTTAGGATATACCTACGTTGAGCTGTTTGTTCTTATCACCTTCAACTTTTGATTTGTGGCACTTGCTGAGGATTTCTTCTAGCTTCAACAATGGGATTCGGTTATTCTAATGAGCTTGTTGAAGTCCAGAAAGAGCCACTTATAGCCGGGGAACGGGTGTAAGAGACACGCAGGTGCTTAGGAATCACACTTAATCACTCGGATCACACTGATTACAATTCAGTAGAACTCTTGGGTCAAAGTGCGCGCACATTCGCTCGCTGGTGGGTAGCTTACAATCTGAGAACTTAATGGAGCTTGCGCAGGCGCCCTCGATTCTCTGCCCATTTTGATCAAAAGTGTTGAATTTGTTTGGACAGATTTCCAACCTAACCAAGCTTCCAGCAAAAATCAACATTTTACACCTACCGTCTTATATACAAGGTGTAACTTAAATAACGCACAACCTCTTAAGGGGTCATTGTACTCATCATTATGAACCACATTTACTATAGGATCAAACCTGAAATCGCGAAAAAAAAAAATCAGCTGTTCAGTACATAACAGTTCATTGACGAATTATGCGATGTACTGAACAGCTGATTTTTTTCGCGATTTCAGGTTTATCATGAGTACAGTCATGTGTTTAAGTATCGGTCACTAATTACCAGTCATCCTATATACCCTACGCAACCCAGTCCTAAGATTAGCTAATATTGCAGACGAATCTCATGACGTAGGTACACAAGACAATTCCGTTATAAATAAAACAGGTGTATTATGTCTAACTTTTTTCCATTCATACGAAGTTTTAAAATATTATGTGTTTTTGAAACTGCGCGAGTTTTATAAACGACACGCGTGACAATGTGTTGAGGAATTCTATTTATGTTGAAGTTTATTATTATTTTACAATAACAAATGGTTGTTTTTTTATAGAGGTGAAGTTTTTTTTTTGGTTATAGCTGAAATTCCGATGTCACCACGTCATCACCTAGCCTTTTGCCAACTATGTTGGGGTCAGCTTTCAGTCTAACCGCTTGCAGCTGAATACCAGTATAAATTGGGTTAAGGGCAGGATAATGATGATGTTGTGTAGGTATACTACAGGTGCTAAGTTGCCATAACTATCGACATACTCGGCATACGTGTTGCAGTTTGGCTTAAAACGAATCAATCCCTGATTCTCGTTACGTCGCCTTTTGAGTTTTCTCGATTATATTCGATCTACGTCGACTCATCATTTGCTTAGCCTTTTCTCAACTATGGTGGGGTTGGCTTCCAATCTAACCGGATGCAGCTGAATAATAGTATTTTACATGGAGCGAATGCCTATCTGACCTCTACATACAACCCAGTTACTGGTTACGACTGGTTGTCAGACTTTCGGGCTTCTGACGACCCGTAAAGACTGTCAAAGATGCACGAATGATATGCGGGACCAACGGCTTAACGTGCTTTCCGAGGCACGTAGGACTCTTGGTATGTAAAGATGGTCATTCATCCACGGACCAACCGCGGCAAGCGTAGCTTAACCTGATCGATCGACCCGTGTGGCTGATACTTAGCCCCCCATGATGTCACCCACGTATTCCCATATTATATTCCACCTTACAATGCTGGTATTCTTATATCTCTATTATTCTTTAGGATCTATCTCACACCTTAGAACCTGGTAACCTAAGTTGTGATAGGTAGATCCATAAGATCTAGCTGTCACCATCATAAAGTAAGTCTAAACCTCTCGACCATACTATGCGTTATAGGACAAGCTAGAGAACTCAAAGATTAGCGGCTTTGTTGTTGCTCTATAGCCAGTGAGGTCTAATATACCCGCTCTTAAAAGTGAGTCTCTAGAGCTAGAACTACAAGAATAAATGAAAAGCAGTGCGCGCAAGTGCTAGTCTACGCTTGAAGTATGTGAGCGGTGAGACGGGGGGGAGGTAGTAGACAAACGTCAAGCTATGTCAAGAACATGTGCGTCTTGTCAGTCACGCCCTCTCCCGTCTCACCGCTCACATACCTCACGCGGTGACTAGCACTTGCGCGAACATTTATAATAGATATTCTGCAACATCTGGCTAAACTGAAAGCCAACCCAAACAAAGCTGAGAGGGAAAGACTGGCTATATGATGCACTCATTTCTATCGCAAGAATCAAAAAGTTAGAGAGAGATAGAGGCACTGCTTAGATTTTTTAATGTTAACGTATTTAATTTGTGAACTAAACACCGGCTCTTCAATAAATAACTGACATTCCTCCGACTACCCGCATGGTGACACTTACTCAGGGGTCATAAACCTTTATAATAAATGCTCAATTGCTCATCTTCAAAGTGCTGAGCTGTTGACTAGATGATCATTTCTAAATTATCATCGCCCGCGCATTTCCTTTGTTCAGTTTAATATATTTCTAGAAAAGTAAAAGAGTTGGTGTATTTTATTACTTTTTAATGTTTTATTGTTTGAGTTGAAACAGATTGTGTGTGGAAAAGACCGCAAAAATGTTTGCAGCATGTGCATTTTTTTATGTCTTTTTTAGATGTGTCTATTTTCGTTATGTTCTTTTTTGAGAACAAACAAGTTTTAAAATACCAATTTAGGTGAAAAGTTCGTGACAGGTCACTTCAACAAAAATATATATCTATATACACAGTCTGGCCATAAATACTGTTACAATTAAAAATAAGAAAGATTACATTTGAATTTGGAATCTGTCATTTTTATACGATTGTTCATTGAGTTTTCTAATGTTGGCGCCAATACATTTTACAATATTTTGCGATATTAAAATGGAGTGGGGTGATAAAGAGAACCGAATCGCTGTGATTGCATTACACAAATTTGGTCTGGAGCCAAATGCAATTTTTAAAACTCTTCATACGCTTGGTATTAGTCAAATGTTTGTGTACCGGGCTATTAATAGGTACAATGAGACCTCCTCTGTTTGTGACAGAAAAAGATCTGGCCGTCCACGTAGTGTTCGTACGAAAAAGGTGGTCAAAGCAATAAGGGAAAGAATTCGAAGAAATCCTGTCCGAAAGCAAAAGATGTTATCTCGGGAGATGAAGATGCAGCACTCAGAACCATGTCGCGTATTTTAGAAGATGACTTAGGACTTGCAGCCTATAAGAGACGCACTGGTCATTTTTTAACTGATAATTTAACACATTCAGTGCGGCAGACACATATGCGCGTTTTCATAACTTTCTTCGAGTGCGGCGCGGCGCACATGTGTGTTCATTGTGCATCTCTATTGTTTCGAAAACATCGTAAAAAAAAGGGTCGGTAAGGGTGTAGCATAAAAGAAGCGTTTGCATAAAGAATTCAGCAGAGAATGTGTTAATAAAGAATAGGGTGGTAAAATCGAAACAACTACTGAAGCGTTACGCAAAGGGAGGACACAGAAAAATTTTGTTTACGGATGAGAAAATCTTTACAATTGAGCAACATTTTAACAAACAAAATGACCGTATTTATGCTCAAAGCTCTAAGGAAGCTTCCCAATTAGTCGACAGAGTGCAACGTGGGCATTATCCGACTTCAGTGATGGTTTGGTGGGGTGTTAGCTATGAAGGAGTGACTGAGCCATATTTTTGTGAAAAAGGTATCAAAACATCGGCACAAGTGTATCAAGATACCATTCTTGAGAAGGTAGTTAAGCCCCTTAACAACACCATGTTCAATAACCAAGTATGGTCCTTCCAACAAGACTCGGCGCCAGGTCATAAAGCTCGGTCCACGCAGTCTTGGTTGGAAGTGAACGTTTCGGACTTCTTCAGAGCTGAAGACTGGTCGTCGTCTAGTCCCGATCTTAATCCGCTGGATTATGATTTATGGTCAGTTTTAGAGAGTACGGCTTGCTCTAAACGCCATGATAATTTAGATTCCCTAAAACAATCCATACGATTGGCAGTGAAGAATTTTCCCATGGAAAGAGTGCGTGCTTCTATTGATAACTGGCCTCAACGTTTAAAGGATTGTATTGCAGCCAATGGAGACCACTTCGAATAAGCTTTTTATATTTTAAATTGTTTTATATTTATGTATTAAACTAACACAATGTAAAAGTAATAAATATTATATGCAATAATTTTTTTTTTCTTTCTTCGTGACAATATTTATGGCAGGACTAGGTATACCATAACATCATCATCAACATTTCAGAAGAAAGACGTCCACTGCTGGACATAAATCTCCCCCAAGCACCGCCACATCGACCGGTTCCGTGCTTCCCGCATCCAGCGAATTCCTGCAGCCTTCACAAGGTCGTTGGTCCACCTTGTGGGAGGCCTACCAACGTTACGTCTTCCGGTACCACCATATGGATCTACATATGCATGGCTACGGTCACGTGGTTGTTGCTAGCTATCTACCTACTTAAGGGGGAAGCGTCAGGGTAGCCCGCGAAATTCAAATTTTCTTAAGTTTTTTGCAATTTACAAGTCGGTATTATATTGTACGTTGATCACTTATTTACGATACTTATTGTAGGTTGACTATTTACAGGAGGAGTGACTTGCAAATTGCAAAAAAACGTAAGAAAATTTGAATTTCGCGGACTACCCTGACGCTTCCTCCTTAAGAATGTCGTTAATCAAGTGAAAGTTTCTGTGGACGTTCTTCATTTCTTTTTTTGGGTTCGGTACCTCAAAACGAAAAAACGGAACCCTTATGGGATCACTTTCTGTCAAGACCCTTTTTTTCTCATAAACGCGTGGAGGTATCAAGTTGAAATTAATATGAAATACGTAGAACTACGGTCAAATCAAGCTTATAAGTCAACGCAATAAAAAGAAATACGACCAAGGATTTCTTCAATTTCAAATATGCAAAGATGGCGCTAACTATTATATAGCTTTTTGTTGTTAAAAATAATCTTTCTAGTACCTATCTATCGGATCCTACACTACCTGACGCCTATGGTTACTAACATACAAATATTTACCATACAAAATGGCCGTGTTCACAAATAAAAACAAAACACTCACCTCCTCGATGGATGATGACATAAGCCCGGAACTGTAACAGAAGACAAAATTGTTAAATGTGAAAAATAATTACAGTGACAACTGGGAAATGGTATTCAGATGGCAGATTGTTTCAAAATCCATAATGTTTCTTTTAATGCTATGTGAAATGAAATGAATATAATTTCAGATGCACGATAAGTAATATTTTTCATGTGATAGTAAAACCGGCAGGCTTATTAAATATCTTGCAAAACCCTAGCGATAGCAAAATTGCTTGTTAATTGCGCAATAATTGCTTTTCAATCGCAAATCGGTATTATGTATCAACGATACGTCATACTGATTTGCGATTGACAAGCGATTGAAAATCAATTATTGCGCAATTGATAAGCAATTTTGCTATCGCTAGGCTTCTGCAAGAAACGTAATAAGTCTGCAGGTTTGTGGTACGAAAATCAACGACGTGACAAAATTTACCTTAATCATGCTAAGTGATCTGATTGGCTGTTGAGAATTCAGTGAACCAATCACAGCAGTTGACATGCGTTTGATAATTTCTTAGCTTTTTTTGTTGTGGTCTAGAAAACGGGTGTAAGTTTCTTACAATTTTTACTTCTAAACTGCGGAATCAGAGAGGTTTGGTTGGTAGGTACTTTGTACTTTTAAAAGGACTACTTAAGGAGGAAGCGTCGGGGTAGCCCGCGAAATTCAATTTTTCAATTTTAAGTTTTTTGCAATTTGCAAGTCAGTATTAAGTTGTATTTTAAATAAAGTATGATTTGCGGCCGTAACAAATATGTATTTACAAAATTATATACATTAGAATCAGTAATACAACTCCTTAAGTTAGTATAATCCTGAAATGTCAAGATTTCATGAAATAGTCATTCATTAGAATTACCTGGTCTTAAAGAGTTGTATTGATCACTTTAATGATTCTAATTATGTAAATAGATACTTGTTACGACCGCAAATTATAATTTGATCAACGTACAATATAATACCGACTTGTAAATAGCAAAAAACGTAAGAAAATTTGAATTTCGCAGGCTACCTTGACGCTTCCCCCTTAAGTATTAAAAATTTGTTGGCGTAGTTCGAATCCACGCCATTTGTTTTCGTGAAAACAGATCGAAATTTTACTACGGGTTTCCGATACTGCAGTAGCCATTGCTTTTTTGCTCTTATTTGCTCGACCAAACTTAGTAGGCTCATTACATTCCTTAGGGATAAGATATTTTTCAGTTCTGAGCAGATTTGCGGATGATATGAGACGACATCATAAACTTTTTTGCTATTTGCAACAGATTTTCTTACGGTTTCTGACACTGCCGTAGCTATTGTATTTGCTCGGCACTACAGTTTTTAGGCTCGTTGCATTACCTTTTGATGTAAGCTGTCTTCGATTGTTTTTTTTTTATTATTTCTGGCCGATATTTATGGCCGATATGAGACGACATCTGTCATTATTTTGCTATTGTAAAGTTCTTATTAATTTTTAAACCTATTCTGGCGAATATTTATGTTGTTTCTCTTTAGGTACTGTAGTGTTTTGTCAATTATTGACAGACACCAGAATAACTTAACGTTTTTGCGCTGTACGAATTGATATTTCGAAACATAGTGAAAAGTAGAGGGTCGCGCGCATTCGCGTTCTCTCGCAATGTGACGTCATAGGCAAATTATATCCTGCCATAAAATTGTTACAAATTTGACCTAACTTTTGAATGCTCAACTCACTCTAGCATTAAAAGTCTCATAGTTATTAGCGGTTGAAATCTTACATGTTTTTGTGGGTCAGAAATATTGAACTTACCACAAGTACCTACACCGAGTGAAAATACGTTTTCACGTCAAAAATAATAAGCTTAGGTTTTATTTCGTGACGAGCACAACATTTTATTAATCCTAATGTAGCTTGGCGTGTTTTGTTAATACCTACGACAAGCTACATTGGGATAATACAAATGTGTGTGTGTGTGTGTGTGTGTTAGTAATACGTCCGCTACATTGCAGCTCACATCTTGTTTAAGATACCTATTGTTATTAATTAGGTTGCATCCATTATGTAAGACATGAGTCATTTCAAACCATCTGTACTAGTCAGGAACTATTCAACATACCTATATGATGACAGAATATTCTGTAAATGGATAATGCAAGACATCGTTTATATTTTCTGTATATAAAGAGTGTAAGTGTAGACAGTGGCAACCTTTTATGGGCATTGTACTCATCATTATGGTCACCCATCTACGCTTGCCGGGGTTGGTCCGTAGATGGGTGACCATCTGTACATACCGAGACTCCTCCGTGGCTCGAAAAGCACGTTGAGCCGTTGGTCCCGGCTGTCATTCGTGGATCTTTGACAGTCGTTACGGGTCGTCAGAAGCCCGAAAGTCTGACAACCAGTTTTACCAAGGGGAATCATATTACCCAGTAACTGGGAGTTCAGATAGGCAGTCGCTCCTTGTAAAATACCTACTGGTATTCAGTTGCATCCGGTTAAGACTGGAAGCCGACCCCAACATAGTTGGGAAAAGGCTAGGCAGATTGATTTTTTTGTACTCATCATTATGAACAACTTTTGCTATGGAACCAAACCTGAGATCGCGAAGAAAACGAGTATGTACTGAACAGCTGTTTTTGTTTTCGCGATTTCAGGTTTAGTCACATAGTAAAAGTTATTCATAATGATGAGTACAATGACCCCTTAAAATGTTGCCATTGTTTACACATACACCCTGGATAAGAAGGACATAAGGAATAGATAAGGATATTGCCATTATCACCAGGATTAGCAAGCTTATTTGTGGTTTTGGTGTAATTTGCCTCCAGCCTCTATTTAAGCATTATAAGGACATAAAAACTTCTAAGTACCTATTCTTTAGTATTTATGCAACACCTACAAAAAGAACCGAGCGGTCTATTTTTCAAAAACACTATGAATCTCATCATCTGCCCTAGCCTTTTCTCGACATGTTGGGGTCGGCTTCCAGTTTAACTGGAAGCAGCTGAATACCAGTATTTTATATGGAGCAACTGCCTACCTGACCTCAAAAATCCGGTTACTGGATACCCCTCGATACCCTTGAGTAAGACTGGTAACTTTTGGGTTTCTGACAACCCGTAACGACTGTCAAAGATCCAAGAATGACAGCCGGGACCAACGGTTTAACGTGCTTTCGGAGGCACGGGAGGGTCTCGGTATGTAAAGACGGTCACCCATCCACGGACCGACCGCGACAAGCGTAGCTTAGCCTGATTGATCGACCCTTGTGGCTGTTATTACTTCGCCACGAGCCCCTCTATGAGTAGAATAGACTGCATAAATATTATTTTGAAAAATCTTAACCTATAGTTAATTGAATTATTGAAAATTCGCTTCTAATAGGTAGCTGCTTAAATCAATATTGGTCCCGCACAACTTCTTTTTAACCAACTTCAAAAATATGGAGGTTATCAATTCGACACGTTTGTTATTAAGTAATATTATTGGAACTGCAATATATTCACATAATTATGATAATCTATTAGGGCTTCCAAACAAATATACAAAATTTTAAAATGTATGCATGTTTGTATGTTTGTCCACGCATTTCTCCGAAACTATTAATCGGATCGTGACCATTTTATTTTTATTGGCTTACATTTACTTCCAACTTAGGGAACAGTGCAAGTTTGATCAAAATAGGTTGAGCAGTTTTCAAGATAATAGACTAATACGTGTAAGTGTGACGGCCTGGCTTATTGATACGAGCTACGGGTGTGGTGTCAAAGGGAAACGTCTCAAAACCCTGGCCAAATTCTAGTGCAATATTTATAACAAAAGTATTAACTACTTATTACAAACAAATATTCCAGTTTTAACAAAAAAACGTTACGAAATAAAAAAAAAGCAACTTCAAAATGAAATTAACTCAAAATTATGAAATAACTTTAATTTCGGAAGTCGGTGGCAAGATCCCAAGACACTGACTTCCGAAATTAAAGTTATTTCATAATTTTGAATAAATTCCTTTTGAAGTCGATTTAATTTTTTTTAATTATTTTTTTTACACAATTAATATATTAACTTACTCTAGATTCTCAACTTACCAACACAAAAGCGAGCATTTTCGATTCTTCTCCTTTTTATTAGACATTTTGAACACAAGTGCACCACAACACTTTCACGGGACAGTCACACTCATAATAAAAAATAAAAAAAACCAAGTGTCACTTTCACACCATAAGTTCACTTGTCAGCTGTTTTAACTACTACAGATGTTAAAACCATGTGGTGTCGACTAGGAAGTAGGATGTATGTAATTAATAATTTAAACATAATTATTATTTTAACTAGTTTGACATTTCGTTGGTTAGGTTGGATGTCCTGTTATGAGATCCCAGACAAAGTGACGTTCTATGAGCAATATCGAGGATGGAAATGTCAAAAATGTATTGGATTGACACAAGCTACCGAAAAGCTTGTCAATCCTGTTGAAAGTCGTTGTACACATGCTTTATAAGCGATTGCCACTTGTCTTGTCTTTGTTTTTTAATACATCTTACTTGGAAATCCGTCTAACAAATCTATCTGCCTAGCCTTTTCCCAACTATGTTGGGGTCGGTTTCCAGTCTAACCGGATGCAGCTGATTACCAGTATTTTACATGGAGCGACTGCCTATCTGACTTCCACAACCCAGTTACCGGGTAATAAGATACCCCTTGGTAAGACTGGTTGTCAGACTTTCGGGCTTCTGACGACCCGTAACGACTGTCAAAGATCCACGAATGACTGCCGGGACCAATGGATTAACGTGCTTTCCGAGGCACGGAGGAGTCTCGGTATGAAAAGGTGGTCACCCATTCACAGACCAACCTCGCCAAGCGTAGCTTAACCTGATGGATCGACCCGTGCGGCTGTTATTACTTAGCCACAAGCTCCTCTAATCTTTATTACTTGGAAATCAGTCTAACGATAAAGAAAATTTAATGAAGATCTGTCAAGCATGTTTGGAAGTTAGTATGCCTAGATAGACTAACAGACGGATGGTCGTCGACGCTCGTTAGTAACTTTCGTTTGTATTGTAATGAGTTTCCTTATTATCTTCTAGTAGGTTAAGGCGACTTAGGAATACTAATTAGTTTTCTAGCTAACAACACTTTAGCAATGATTAGTAAAATCCTTTTGAAATTCGTTTAATAATTAATCTGCCTAGCTCTTTTCCAACTATGTTGGGGTCGGCTTCCAGTCTTAACCGGATGCAACTGAATACCAGTAGGTATTTTACAAGGAGCGACTGCCTATCTGAACTCCCAGTTACTGGGTAATATGATTCCCCTTGGTAAAACTGGTTGTCAGACTTTCGGACTTCTGACGACCCGTAACGACTGGCAAAGATCCACGAATGACAGCCGGGACCAACGGCTTAACGTGCTTTTCGAGCCACGGAGGAGTCTCGGTATGTAAAGATGGTCACCCATCCACGGATTAATCTCGGCAAGCGTAGCTTAACCTGATGGATCGACTAGTGCGGCTGTTATTACTTAGTCATTAGCTCCTCATTAAAATTAGTTTAGACTAAAAAAAAAACATAGACGAAATGTGGGTGCACTATTTTGGGTTATACCTACAGGAGTGATGTTATCTATACAAATAAATAAAAATGGGGTGTCTGTTTGTAATGTCAAAATAATAGCTTTTACTAAATGCATATAAAAGTACGGTACTTATAACAAAAAATCAATTTTTAAAATTTTTGTCTGTCGGTCTGTCTGTCTGCCTGTTTGTTCCGGCTAATCTGCGAAACGGCTGGACCAATTTTGACAGGACTTTCACTGGCAGATAGCTGATGTTATAAGGAGTAATTTAGGCTACTTTTATTTTAGAAAAATAATTAGGGTCCGCGCAAAAAAAAATAAAACCCATGACGAGGGAGTTCTATTAAAAAATTTGGCTGTTGTTTTAGTATAATCATAATAAATAATATAATATATCCTAGGACATTGTTCACACACGGTCATCTGATCCCAAACTAAGCAGAGCTTGTACTATGGAAACCAGATAACTGATATACTACTACTTTTTTTTGTTGTAAATACATACTTATATAGATAATTACACCCAGACTCAGGACAAACAGACATGTTCATGCACACAAATATTTGTCCTGGATGGGAATCGAACCACGACTAGTGGCATGATAGGTGGTATCTTTACCAACCACGCCAACTGCCTGTATATTGTGTACTTTAGAACTTACACGCGAACGAAGTCGCGGGGCACAGCTAGTCTCATATAAAATTATAAACAAACTGAATATCTTCCCAAAAATAAATCATAACGCTCTTTAAAACTAACATTGTTCCAAGCTCCTTCTCATTAACAAAGTTACTTAGAGGTATCTGTTTAATATTTTCTAACACTCTTTTCACAAAACACTACACATCATAAACCATAATTTTTATTACACAACATGTAAAAAAAAACAGCACTTTTTTTAAATAAAAACATTGCCTTATAAAACCACCGTGAAGGCGCGCGCACGATCTATTACCGACTTCGTTGTAAAGAATAGTGAATGCGTAGAGTCGCGAACGCAAACATCTGTTGGACTCAATTGGATGCAGGGAAGTTTATAATATGCGTTGACACAGTCGTATACAGCGTGTTTGGAATGTGAGTAATGTGACTGATAATAGTGTAGAATTAGATAATTATCCCGTTGACTTTGAACTCATTAGCATCCTAGATATTTTGATTGGGTGATAGTTGCACTATTGTTTGAAACTGCTAGAATACTTTCCTGTTTTCATTTTATTTTTTTGGACCGTGGTAAAAGCTGTTTAAAAATTCATGAGTATATGTATTTCACCCCTCAAACGTCTAGCGCAACCCAAGTGTGTGTAAGAAAAATCTTTGAAATCTTTATATAATATGTATATCAATCAATCAATCAATCTGCCTAGCCTTTTCCCAACTAAGTTGGGGTCGGCTTCCAGTCTAACCGGATGCAGCTGAATACCAGTATTTTACACGGAGCGACTGCCTATCTGACCTCCACAACCCAGTTACTGGGTAATACGATACCCCTTGGTAAGACTGGTTGTCAGACTTTCGGGCTTCTGACGACCCGTAACGACTGTCAAAGATCCGCGAATGACAGCCGGGACCAACGGCTTAACGTGCTTTCCGAGGCACGGAGGAGTCCCGGTATGAAAAGATGGTCACCCATCCACAGACCAACCTCGGCAAGCGTAGCTTAACCTTGCGGCTGTTATTACTTAGCTTAATATGTATATCAATCATAAATGTAAAAAAAACATCATCAAATGAGGACCGCGGGCTTACGAGTATAGTAAGTTGCTGGCTTGTTGAGTTGACGTTCGAGCATACATCTATCTATGGGGTTTTTTAGACGCTTGACGGGTTTAGTTCAAATCTTGCCGGTATTTACTGAAGATTTTATTTTTCTTTCACCGTGTACATAACATAACATCAGGGTTGTAATCCACGAAGGGTTAGGCAGAGGTGAACCTATAGTACACTCACACTTCGCCAGTTCTGCTTTAGCCCCATCACCATGTAATAGGGGGCGAGCGTATTGTCATCAACCGGGTACAAATCCAGTTACCAGGCTGCTACTGAGAAATTCCTGATGGAAAAGCGCAATAACACTGCCCGACCTGAGAATCGAACTCAGGACCTCATGCTCAGCAGTACCGCTTGCGACCAGTAGACCACCAAGGCAGTATTTTCATGATTGTAGTTAATATATTATTTTGTTCCAGCATCGCAATATAATACTTATACCTATGTATGACCTGCATTTATCCGAATCTGGGTGGTTGTAGGTTGTACGTACAATGTTTACTTTCACCGAAATAAGTGCAGATTTCACCAAAGTAAACTGAACGCGATCAGCACATCTTAACCGAGTTCAAGAGCTGTCAGTGTCAATATTTCAAAGAAAATAATGACAGTGACAGCTCTTAAACGTGGTTTACGTGCTGAGTTTCAATTGGTGAAATCCGCACTAAAAGTAGGTACTAAAATTAAACACAAATTACTTAAGCATTTGGAACTTTCGAGACAATTTTATGTTAATCAGAGTGACAGCTCTGTTAAAAATAAATATTTACTCTTTGATCAGTCACTTCTATTTTAGTAAAAGTTTTACGCTTTTAATGTTTGTTTCTTCGTGTGTCAACAACGACGTTTTCAACTTTATAAAGTATCAAATTAAGGTTATTTCTACATTTATTTTGTAACTTTTTATTATAGGACAGTTTTAGGAGAGATATGAAGAAAATGGGTGTGTAAAATGATTTAGATCTTCCTTAAAAAGTAATGAAATATCCACTTGACTTTAATATTATAGTGATGATGATGTTTATGACTGCTGAAAGACATAATTAGGTGCTTTATTTCAGGTTTTCCTGTATATTCCAGAATATACCAGTAGGCGTAGGTACTTACCTACAATGATAAAGAGTGTTGTAAGATTGAGCTAACAATAATCCAAATCAAAAATCTAGCCCTTTCCCAACTATGTTGGGGTCGGCTTCCAGTCTAACCAGATGCAGCTGAATACCAGTATTTTACATGGAGCGACTGCCTATCTGACCTCCACAACCCACTAACTGGGTAATACGATACCCGTTGGTAAGACTGGTTTATCAGACTTTCGGGCGTCTGACGACCCGTAACGACTGTCAAAGATCCACTAATGACAGCCGGGACCAACGGCTTTCCGTGCTTTCCGAATCACGGAGGAGTCTCGGTATGTAAAGATGATCACCCATCCACGGACCAACTCCGGTAAGCGTAGCTTAACCATATGGAACATAAATATACAAGTCTATAGCCTACTGCTTCGTTGGTTTAACGGTCGCAAGAGCTACTGCTGAGCATGAGGACTTGGGTTCGATTCCCGGGTCGGGCACTGTTATTAGGTTTTCCTATCAGAAATTTCTCAGTAGCGGCGAGTCTGGATTTGTGCCCGGTTAATTGTAATCTAGGCTCGCTCCGTATTACATGGGGCTTAAAACTAACTGGTGAAATGTAGGTGTACTATAGGTACACGTCTGCCTAACCCTTCGGGGATTACAGGCGTGATGTTACGTGTGATGTGTTGTTTTTAGGGCACCCATTTAGAAACAGGTGTCTTTTACGGACCAACTAACATTGCAAACATTTAAAAAATCAAAAAAACCAGACTTAGTGAACTTTAAAAAAGATGGAAACCTAATCCTAGCCTAATGGATGACCTAATCTCATGCAGCGGAGGGCCGCTGCATGAGATTAGGTCATCTTGTTTCCATCTTTTTCTTTACGCAGTCGGGTTTTTTGATTTTTTTAATTTACTCTTTTATTTTACACTTTATAGTTAGGATTATTTTTCACTAACTATATTAAGTAAAACCTTAGGTAACGGTCGTTAAAAGTATCTTTCAAAGCAGTAAACTGGGTTTGTCACTCGATTTTAAGAATTATATTATAGTAATTAATAAAATTATAAGAACTCTATCACAGCTTTATTATAAGTTTTGAAAATTTAAGTGAGAATCTGTCGATAACTAATCAAATTTAAATCGTTACAGGTCCTAAATAGTCATTCAAAATGAAAAATGATTGGAGAAACCTAAAGATGATTTTCAAAGGTCTATCCAAATTCCACTTGACATAAGTTCGTCAATTTTTTTTTTTTTCGCAATATGGCGTCTGATTGTCGCCATATTGAATTCTGATTACTGTCATGTCTTCTTAGTGACACTCACAGGATTAAGACAAATCGATTGATGGAAGAATCATCAAAATCGGCCCACGCGTTTGTTCTCTAGAGCGCTACAAAGGAACAAACATACCTACATACATACATATATAGGCTGCTGAACACACTACCCTTCTTTGCATCGCGCAGTCAGGTAAAAAGGCTATACACGTATAAATCGATAGAAACCCATAAAACATTCACCGTCCCATATCTCTGAAACTCAAGCGTCTGATTACGTTATCAGCATGTGTAGTTGATAAATCTCTATGAAATAATCTTGTTTTTACCAACCACCGGTTGGTGTTGTTAGTATATGGTATGTAAGTTATGTAATTTTAGGGTTCCGTACCTCAAAAGGAAAAAACGGAACCCTTATAGGCTCACTTGTGTCTGTCCGTCTGTCACAGCTAATTTGCTCCGAATCTAATGGACCGATTAAGTTGAAATTTGGTACACGTATGTACTTCTGTGACCCAAACAAGGACGTGTTTGTTACGTTACACGTTAACGTAAATAAATAAATTTTGAATATGGGGGTCAATTTTGGGAGGCAAATAAGAAAATTAAATTAAAAGTTTTGCAAACTGTGTGTGTAAAGGTCTTACTGTGAGGGTCTACTTCGCCATCTCCTTGAACAAGCGACCCGAGGTACCGAAAGTCGGAGCAGATCGATAAGGGCGTTCCGGCGAGAGATATGGGCACAGGACTGGAGAGTCCGTCAAAATCACAAAACAGATATTCAGTTTTGGTCTGACTTACTCTCAGGCCAACGGTCTCGAGTCTTTCCCACCACACCTCCAATCTGCTCGAGAGGTCCTTAAGACTTTTACTATTGGTTTACTATTGAACCAACTTTGTAATCGGGGAAAAAAAAAACAGCTGTCCCATACAGTTTAGAACAGTAGATAAACTTTATAATGGAACAGCTGTCTTTTTTTCGCTATTTCGATGGTCTAAAGCACTCCTTAAAGTCAATTTAACACCGTATAAATATTCTATTTTGATTTTGAAAGCAATAAAAAATAAATAAAAGAAAGTACCAAAGGCAACCGGATATTTTTCCCGCTGTTGTTACATTTTTAAACAACTTATTTAAGATATAAAGAAACTGCGTAAATTGATTTAGTGTAATAACACATTTACTCGCTCATCCCTGAAATGTGCTGACAAAAATTAAATTCAGAATAATTTACCTGGAAATGTAAAATAATATTTTCATGTGGCACATCACCTATTAAAATATCAAAAGTGTGACCTATAAATCCAATGTAAAGTTTATGGGGGTAATTACGATAGTGGGGTAATACCGATTGATGATTGGTAGTGACGTATATTTCCTTCTACTTCAGTTAAACAACAATTTTATATATTATGTTTGCTTTCATGGTTTTTTTTTGTTTTGTGTGATTTGTTGTATTTTATTATTTTGTGTTTTGCAATTTTATGTGTATTTTGTGTGCGTCACTGTCACATGAATAAACAGTTTTTTCTTTCTATCTACATTGCCAATATTTATAAAATGCCGCTGCATTTGGTAGAAATGATCATTAATCGGAATTACCCCATTAACGTAATTACCCCAATCAACTTTACTAAAATTCTGACTTCTAAGAATTATATCAGATACACTACATTGAATTGTATTGAACTCCTATCACTTTTATTCTGTCACTTCCAGTTTAACACTTGATATAATAAATACTCATTCCCTTGATCTTCATAAATAAGTTCTTTAAAGCATCAGCCTGTATATGAAGTACGGCCTAAATACGAACCATGTCGCATACCAACGCAGTTAGCTGTGATTGTGCAGTCAAGAGGTCGATAGTTATTGTTTAATTAATTATCTAATCTAAACTAATATTCTAAAGAGAAAAGTTTTGATTTTTTGTAAAACGCCTGAACGGATTTCAATGAACTTTGGCACCTGGGTTAGGGGACATAGGATACTTTTAACACATTGTCTGCTTAATTCTTTATGCAAACGCTTCTTTATGCTACACCCTTACCGACCCTTATTTTACGATGTTTTCGAAACAATAGAGATGCACAACGAACACACAGGTGCGGCGCGCCGCACTCGAAGAAAGTTATGTAAATTGTATGGACGCGCATACGCGCCGTCAAGCACCTGGTGAACGTCCGAAAACGCGCATGTGCGTCTGCCGCGCCTAATGTATTAATCCGATATTCCCACGAGATCGAGACTTATGCGGGTGAAACCGCGGGGCTCAGCTATCATTAATATGAGAGTACTAGCAGGACTAGAGGATGTTGTGAAAAGAACGTAAAGTTCGCGTCAAATAACTTTGCCGCTCTGAAACCAGGCTTCCCGATGCGCATGGCATGGCGCGCTGCTGGTTTAGTATAGGTAGATATTGACTACTGCGCAGTCATTTGCGCGGACTTCAGAGCGGCAAAGTTATTTGACGCGAACTATACGTTGTTGTGGAGGAAAAGAAGGCATGGGACATGGACTCTCTTATGTGCTGTTTTGCGTAATAGAGAAGATATTATATAAATTTACTTCAATAAAAATTAAATAACTTTCATAAAAAAACTTAAAAGCTTCTGAAGTCGGTGCCAAGCTAAGGTGCATTGTCATTGAAGAATTGATGACACCGACTTCAGTCGTTTTTAAATCGGTTAGTAAGTCAGTTTTTACTTTTATAAAGTAAATTTATTTTTCCATGTTTAGTTGAATATACAATTACATAAGCCCAAGACGAACGAAAAGAAGAATCATCAAAATCAGCTTAGGAATGCCGGAGATACAGTACCGGAGATATAACTTCGTACATAAGTTTAATTACCTAATGTGTTATATACTAAAACCTTCCTGAAAGTACGTAGATCACGCTAGAGAAAGAATCATCAAAATTGGTTCACTAGTTTTTGAAAAAATCGCGGACATACAAACAAACATACATACAAAAATACATACGGGTCGAATAGAGAACCTCCTTTTTTGAATTCGGTTAGAAATACACTGAGGTTTATAAAAGGCTGATGATTAGTGAAGCTCACAGGTAGTAACAATATTATTCAATTCTGTTAAGTTAATGAGAATTATCTATCAAAGTGGGAATAGAGATGTCTAATTCGCTTCCAGCATGTAATTGGATTTGAGGAATAGGAATTTGGGTACCTATGTGGTTTTGCTATTCCATAGGATAGCTGCTGATTTCTTGAATAAAGTTCACATTAATTACTATACACTATACAGTACTAGCTTCTGCCCGTGACTTCGTTTGCGTGAAATTTCTTGTCCCCCCCCCACCCACCCTGTCGCATCGCATCGCCTGCCCGCGGTATGATTTCATTTTCGCTTAGCGTTCATTCTGATTTTTTTCTTTTTTATTGGCTGCTAAGGGTCCTAGAGTGATGTTAAATAGCCGATAGCCTTCCTCAAGAATTGGGCTATCAAATGCAAATAGAAATTTTCAAATCGGACTGGTACTTCCAGAGATAAGGGCGTTCAAACAAACAAACAAACTTTTCAGCATTCGTTTTGGTATAAATGGCAGGTAAAAGAAAGGACATACTTTAAGGGAATGTAGTATTCATGAAAATTAACATTTTTACCCAACCAACTCTGAAATATTGAAGTCACTAAGTAGATATAGGTAGGTACATACATGCAGCAAAAGATGCAAAACAAGGGCTTAGAATATTTTATCGACACTTTAGGAATATAACCAGTCAATAGATCTGAAAATCAACATAATTCCTGCTATAAAATCACTAGTATTTCACCGCTCTCTTATCACCAGATTCACATAGATTCGTTATCGTAGACCTATTGACATAGATAACTCAATAGGCAACTGGGCGAAACTATCTAGATACATCGCCAGTGTTTGTTCTACTAATGCAGGAAAGTTTATTAAGAGGATTGTGAAGTGCCGATACGCGGCGCAATTTTTGGAGGCAATTACCTACATTTCATACAATTATTTACATAAATATTGTTTCGGGCGATAATGTTTTTACTACCCTAAACCTTTACGAAATGAGACAACTTTGATCTCATTACATTAAGTATACTTTAATCTAGGTCTGTAGGTTTTTCGTTTTTAGTAATTCAATTAAATTAATTGAATTAAAAAAAAATAAAAATGCTCTAGGATGTTTTTATGTCAAACATATAGATATTTAGATGCTAATAACTTATATTGTATACAATATTTCTTTATAATAAAAACGTACGGACCGAGTTTTTCATTATACCTACAACATTTCAAAAAATTAAAAAAATGAGATTATGTTTACGGGGAGAAAAACATTATCTCTTTTTGTATGAAAATTTACAGCTTCAAAATCCTCTTAAGTACAATGGAGGGATATATGTATAGTACCTATAGGCGGGAAATTAAGTGGTTTTACAGGGTCAAATCAAAGTAGCTAGCGAAAGTCCGCATATGTCATGGGCACTTCTGCAGAGTTTCGCTAACTAATTTAGGTTGATCCTGTAGAGACGAGGAGCTGTTGGTTCAATTCCCGTACAAAGTTGAACTGGATCCGAGCATTTGTGAAAGTTCCCTCTCTAGGAATCTTTGTAAGCGTCTCAGTAAGTACTCTGATTGATATGCGAAGGCTAAAAAACCGGTCAAGTGCGTGTCGGTCCACGCACAGTGAAGGGTTCCATAGTTGGGATGAATTTATCCCAAGAACAAACTTAACATTGTAGTTGAAAAACATATTCTCCCATACATTCCAACTACTGTAATCTATAGCTATAAAATTATTTTCTGTATTTTTTCAAAATTTTAAGGTCAGTAGTGTCGGAGATAAAGGAGGGAAGGGGATGGTCAATTTTCGTCTATTTCCTTAAATAACTTGAAAACAGTTTATTTTAAAATTATTAAAAAATATATATTTGAGACCCTCGCAGTAAGCCCTTTCATTTGATATATCGCACGGTACAGTTTGCAAATATTTATTTTTTAGTTTTTTGGGGGGTAACCCCCAAAATTGACCCCCATATTCAAAATTCATCTATTTACATTACACGTCCATATTGGCGTCACAGAAATACATACGTGTACCAAATTTAAACTTAATCGATCCGTTAGATTCGTGGCACATTGGCTGTGACAGACGGACAGACAGACAGACAGACACATGAGTGATCCTATAAGGGTTCCGTTTTTCCCTTTTGAGGTACGAAACCCTAAAAATTAAGGCATCTCTCTCTATTCTGCGCCCCTCAGATCGGTTCAATAAATGGGTCAATAGATAATTCATCCATGATCAAATTCGAATTGGTGTTATTTATTTCAATTCAAAGAAAACTAAAGTAACAATAAACATTTCATTTAGAATTACAAATAAACTATTAAACCAATAAATACCTCAAAAGTTGATAGGAACACTAATTAATAGTTTTGTTTTGAAGTACAAAATACATTGCTGCTTTATAAATCGGTATTAGATACTAAGAATCGAATGTTTCTTTTTACGGTTGATTTATTTGACTTATGTGTGAGACTAATGTAACTAGCATAGTGTATTTATTTGATTCTAGGAAAAGTATTATTACTACAGCTGAGCAACGGATTCGTTAGTAAACACCACGGAGGTAAACACTAACAAAAATAAAGTTAGTGCTTTGTCCCCTTAAATTCCTTAAAGGAACAGATCGGAAAAAAAATTGATCTGTCCCCCTGTTAGCAACGAGCGGATAGTTCGAACTTTATTCATTCCTATCTGGGACAGATAGGAGTGAATAACAGTTGTTAACAGTGGGACAGATCAAACTTTTTTTCCGATTTGTTCCTCTAAGGGGACAAAGCGGGGTGACAGATCGGAATAGATAGAGCTCTACTACTACAAAGACGTATTCTGAATTCTTTCACAACGGACATTGTGAAGTATCACACATATAATATTCATGAAGTGAAATGAATCATGATAATAGATTTGACATCAGTCTGTGGACACAGATAGTCTGATGTCATGCAAAAATTTAAACAATTAGGGAATGCAGAACAGTTATAAATTGTGGACTCAGCTCAATTTTTTCAAATTAACTTTGTAAATGACAGTCTATGGATCAATTTGTAGTCTGCTTACCTCAGTCAGCACTATCAATCAGAATCTGAATCATTTTGAAGTTTATTGCTAATCCATTGCTTCATATGTTGGAAAAATTTATCTGCTCAACAGCGTAAATAACGCAATGAATATTGTTGAAATGAAAGTGACACCGAAAAGTTGTGTGGAAATCGGTTGTCATGGTATGGGCATGTGATGCGGAGGAATGAGGAAAATGTCATCAGGAAAGTGTTGAGTATGAATGTGGACACGAGTAGGGGAAGACCAACGAAACGATGGAGTAACTACCGCGATGACGACTAATAGAGAAGTATGGAAGAAAAAACATGTTGCGCCGTCCTCAAATAAATTGGGACAAGGGCAGGAAAAGGATGATGATTAAAAGTTGTTCATACTGGTGAATACAATGACCGCTAAAGAGGTTGCGCGTTATTTAAATTGCACCTTGTATACAGTAGGTAACCCAACTATTAATTTAAACAAGTTTCAAAGAAACCTTAACAAAACACTATGTAAGCTTGACTCACTAGTTATTTTCTTAACACATTTCACAAGAAACATAAGGCTGTCTTAATATTTTCTTTTCTTATCACTGTATTGTTTTACAGTTAGTTCAGTTACATTAGTTAGAAGAGCTATTAGGTACCTCTTATGTTTTTGTTTTAATAACTGTTTCAAATGAGTAGTGGTCATGGAATCTATAATAGGTGTAAGTATTGGTTGTTGGTTTTGTTTTCTAATGCAAATTATTTCAGATTACAACTGAAAATGTCGTTATCTCGCTATTTTCCCCGGCCCGGGAATCGACCCGAAATCGCGTGCGGCTGTTGCGATGCAAAACCAGTGCCAATTAGAGCAGTACCTACCTAAAATTCTTCATAGAATTAATATAGATTTAGTAACTAATTATATTGAATGTACTAGATACTATTAAAAACAAAAAAAAAAAAACTTTTTTCCAAGTAAGATTTTCTGCATAATGACAGCAATTTTATTCATGTTTGCACAACCTTTGTTGTGGTAGCACGTCAGTGACGTTGGTTTCAGGGTTGTCTGCCCAGCGTCAGCCGGACGTATGCATAAGCACCTATGCAGGCTGAATTTTTCAAGTGAGCGTGGATGGCCAAATCCGAAACTATGAGGCGAAAAGTACTGAAAGGAGTCTCGGGCTCGATGTTGATGAAAACTAAAACTGCACCATTGGATTTTTGAAAAATCAATATCAAGGTTTAATGGGTAGGCAACATAAGAAAAATAAAAAAAAGTATTTTGTTAAAAATGAGCTCTTTCCTTTAGTTTGCCGTATGTCATTACTTTCCAGAATTCGATCCTTATTAGCGACACTGTCGAATGGTGTATACAGTGTGTGCATTTTTTTTTCAAAATCAGCTAGATATATTGATTTTTGAAAAATCCAAGGATGCTGTTTATATTTCATCAAAATCAAGCCCGAGACTCCTTTGAGTATTCTTCGCTATTCCTCATAGTTTCGAATTAAGCCATCCACGCCCACTTGCAAAATTTACCCAGTATATGAGAATATTCACATAATGTACTCTCTTTTTATATAAAGGAAAAGTTTTTAAGAAGTGCGCAAATTTTCACAGGGTGTCCTACCCATGAATATGAACAACTTTCACTATGGGACAAACGCTGAAATCACGAAAAAAAAAATCTGCTGTTTCATACATTTTGATTGAGTAGGTATTGAACTTTTGTAAGAAACAGCTGATTTTTTTTCGTGATTTCAGAGTTGGTCCCATAGTAAAAGTTGTTTATATTCATGGGTAGAACACCCTGTGAAAATTTGCGCACTGCTAAAAAATTTTCCTGTATAACTTTACCCAAGAAAAAGCAAGTATTCAAAATTTTTAACACCACAAACTCATGCTTTACCTAAATTCGTCACGACCGTACAAATACTTATTATTAATAACTAAACACGGCTTTACTATCGCCTTTTCCGTCAGCACAGGGACGCAGTTCGTACGGCCGCCTGCGTCCACTTTCGCGGTATGACTGCTTATCTTATCAGTGACCAGTGTGCTGATTTGAATCACTACTTGTGTAGGATAAGGTGTTTCGTGGTACTGTTCATGAAAGTAGTATTACGGTAGTGCAGAAAAGGGGTTGCTTCAGATATATTGAAGCCTTGTATCGTCGCCGTGCAGTGAAGATCTTGTGATTACAATAAACGTTATTTTACAGGTAAAGATTAATACTAAGGGTGTATCCGATACCGATACTGATGTCGATATATCGGCGATAATAATAATAATAATTTATTTATTTGTATAGAATGCAGGTATTACAATAATGGTGTTACTTTCGGTTATATTCCCAGTACATTCTGCCCTTTGGCATACAAAAATTTAGTGGTTCACTTACAGATAATTTAGAAACTAGGTACTTAACACATTATCTGCTTAATTCTTTATGCAAACGCTTCTTTATGCTACACCCTTACCGACCCTTATTTTACGATGTTTTCGAAACAATAGAGATGCACAACGAACGCACAGGTGCGGCGCGCCGCACTTGAAGAAAGTAATGTAAATTGCATGGACGCGCATACGCGCCGTCAAGCACCTGGTGAACGTCCGAAAACGCGCATGTGCGTCTGCCGCGCCTAATGCATTAAATTCAATATGAGATCATGAATCAGCTCAGTCTAAAATATGTACATAATAAATGAGATATAGTGAAGCAAAATATTACAATTCATAATTTATAAAATCGGTAACAGAGTTATAACATTTCGCTGTCAGCAACGACGACAGAAGTTTCTTGAATTTTATTAAGGGCTGATCCTTAATACAATTTGGCAATTTATTAAATCTAATACGTGCCATACCAATAATGTTTTTTTAAAGCAAAGCGGTGTTATATCTACCAGTACACAATAGACTTCGATATTTTGATCTCATGGCAGCCGTTCGCATCCTTGTGCGATACTTCGGGTTAGCCGATATATCGGCATCGGCGATATTTTTATTGCCGGTACAATGATAATTTTCAAATTTTGCAAAAGTAATGAAAACGCGCGTGCTGTTTCGTCTATTTCGTTGCAAACGTGGCATGAACAATGACGTCTTATACCCAAACTAGAAAAAAAATGGCGCATAAATACTTTAGTTTCCAAATGAGTTTTGTCGCATCTGGGAGACTATTTTCCACCGCAGGTCTCATTCAAACAGACTTGCGTAATCGCTTATCTCCGCAAAACTTGAGATTAATTATTTTTTTAAACAAAAATCTTATTATTTTATATTAATTTTAATTACTAACACTATTAACCTTAATCATTAATTTTAATAACTAATAATCTCATTCCAAGTCTGTAACTTTTATATTAATTAAAAAAAAATAACCCAACTTGTGTTTTATATTTAAATTCAATTAGCGTATCCGAATCGGTATCGGTATCGCCGATATTTTTATAAGAGTATCGGTATCGTATCGGTAAAAAGGCGTGTCGATGCATCCCTAATAAATACTGTCAAAAAAATGGCTGACATTGATGTTCTCCGAAGTATATTATCATCAATAGAAACATCTTAAACTTGTGCACGTTTGTTCTAAATATGCATTATGAGATTTTCTAAACTATGAAAAAGAAAAAGAAAAAAATATACTGAGGTTTCACTATAACGCGATGGTTGTCTTATACACATTCATACCTTGTCCTTGGGAGTAAAAACTGTAAGGCTTGTAGTTAAAATTATGACACAACCCTTAGGACACATTCAGGATTAACATGAATCCAACGACACCAAAATCGGTTTAGTAGTTGAGACTGTACAATGTAACAATCTCACATAAACTGGGTGACTCTTTTAACCGTCTTGAAAAAAATAGGGTATAATAGGTGAACGTAGTAGAAGCCTATGCTATGGCATACGTAGTTTAAAAAAAAAAAAAAACTAAATTCAAATCATACGCACTATGCACCCTGCGTAGTGCGTATGATTTGAATTACGATATTTTTTAACGATCTATAAAGTTTTTTCAAAATTTCTGTTTTTATTGTTCTAGTTTACTTCAAATGTGTAACAAAACACTTATTGATAGAGCAATTTCTGTCTAAGCTATTGAAAAGAAAAAACTAGGTATGCCATTTTTCAAGACGGTAAAAAACATCAGTATACATACAGAGAGAAATAAAAGAAGAAATTAAAAATGGATTGTCATCGAATCGGAACGAAAATATAAAGTTTCAACTTGATTGGCCAAGAGGAAGTTGTTCAAAACTAGCTTGCAAGATTTGATCCAAATACTCAAACGCCATTTAACTATAAGACGTTCTGAAAAGGTTTTTCTGTCGTTAAAAACCTGCTTAAAAAGACAAAGACAGCATGAAATTTAGTGGCAAATTACCTTCCTTTTGGGCTTTGCCGTAGTCGGGTAATAAAATGAAAAAAGTCAACTTACCTCTCTTCAAACATGCTAGAATTCGCCATAAAACTGTCATCAATCAGACTAGAATCCTCCATGACACTTCTGTCATAGCTCTTGCCATCTTCACGCGCCAACAAAGGGGGTAAGCTGTGACATTGCTCTTCAAACGACTTGCTTTGCTCCGAACGATACTTTTGGTCCCAGAGTTTTTTAGTTTCGTCTTGCACTCGACGCTTTAGCTCTGATATTTTCTCGCGTTCGTTTTCGATTACTTGGCAACCTTTTTGAGAAGAAAATGTAGTGTTAATAGATGAAAATCACAATATCCTAAAGGGTCACCTCTGAATTCTCAGACATTACTTAAATAAAAGACTTTCTTAGAAATCCCTACAATAATACGTAGTTATTCTTGAAAAAGGGATGACGGCCTTTAAGTGTCATTGAGTCTTTGTAAACACTTCAAGATAAAATAATAGAAATATTGAACGTTCGTGAATCAATTTAATATAAGGACTAACTGTGGCAGATAAGTATGTTAATTTTTTGGAACTTGTTTCACCGGATAGCCACTATCTACCAGATAAATAGTCTCAATCAAACCAAATAAATCTGACCATTCACACTAAAACAAACATACTAAAACTCTCACACACACACACACACACACACACACATAAAAACTTCACACTAAAACTCTACTAATTATATAATATATAATAATACCTTAATAATTATTATTAAGGTAAGTAAATAATACCGATTTTGGCATCTACAAAAAGCCACAATAGTCAACCTGCCACCTAACACCTATCTATCACCTGCTGCAGAAGGCGGTGATTCTTAATACATGTAGACTAGTAAGGAAATTACTCCAGTGTGAGTCGGACAGGTTGCACCATTACTCCCACTCAAATATACCTTTAATTAACATACAGCCTACTGCGGATAACCACGCAGTATGTAATATTACTGCAACACGTAACCCCACTGATGAACACTTGGCTTAGGCCCGTGTCATCAGCACTACCCGGCTAGGCCGAGAATAACAAATCCAAAAATAATAATAATAATAATAATAAATTTAGTGATAGATAGATTAGCGCGCCGCGCAATGATAGTCGATGTTACCATTCCACATGACGAGAACCTCGTGAAAGCTGAGAAAGAGAAACAAATAAAATATCTCGACTTAGCACACGAGGTTGTTGACATATGGAATGTGAGCTCGGCTGTCATTGTGCCGATTGTCGTAACGACCAATGGCCTGATGGCCGAAAGTCTCGATCAACATCTTTCGAGGCTCTCGTTAGGCGGTTGGATCAAGGGCCAGATTCAGAAGGCAGTACTTCTTGATACGGCTCGCATTGTGAGGAGGTTCCTGTCTCTGCAACCCTAACCACCGGTAGCTTGGACTTTGCTCCCGCTACTGGCGGATCACCATTTTTTATATTTTTAAATGTTTTTTTTTTTAATGTTTTTTTAAAAAATATTTAAAAATGTATTTAATAAGTTTTTAAAATGAATAAAGGACATAATAATAATATATCCTCGGACATTATTCACACACGGTCATCTGATCCCAAACTAAGCAGAGCTTGTACTATGGAAACCAGATAACTGATATACTACATACACTACATTTAATTTTTTGTAAATACATACTTATATAGATAATTACACCCAGACTCATTAAAGTAACTGTAAAGTTTAACAACTACTAATACTGAATTGTGGAATACCATTCCCACAATTTTAATAATATTACAATGAAAGTCTGGTCCAGGGTGGCTTAAAAATATACAGAGTTATTGGTAATATGTCGGCAATCCATTAAGAGGATATAAGAGCGACTATCATCTTTAAAGTTACGTGATCTATGAATATAAATATTGATGGATTGAGAGGGAGAGGAAGGCCAAGCAAAAGATGCATGGATTGTGTGAGGAATTATGTGAAAGAAGGGAGTGAATGATAGCGTGACGGTTGACAGGGGAGAATGGAAGAAGCAAACGTGTTGCGCCGACCCCAAGTAACATGGGACACAAAGGCAGGAAGAAAGGTTCGTGTTCTAACTAAAATGCTAGATTAGATTTGATTATCTATTAGATTTGCATAAGCAAAATGCTTCCTTTGCGTCTTCTGTTTTTGAATGTAAATCTAGCTATTAAGGTAGACTACAATAAGGAAATGTAAAGCACTGCTTTTGGGAACTAAATAAATAAATAAAATAAATAACTCAGTTCTAAGTTGATTTTTGAGTGACGATAATCTCATAAGTTTGTTATTCGAAAACATGATAAAAATCTCAGATTCTGTATTGTATATGTACTTCCGGTTTCCGCCATTTCTTTTCTTTGATAGCAGCCATTGTGTTGTAGTTAGTGTTTTGTAAAAAAATAATAGTCTGCAAAATCCAACTCCATCGACCAATCTATTTGGATATATGAAGTAAAGAGGGTCTAATGTGATCGGTATGTAGATTTATTTGGGATTCTAGCTGCTTTTACATTCACGTTCCTACTTTGCGCTATGTTTGGGGATCTACTCCTGGAGCAATGTTACAAATTATGTTTTTGAATACCTATAAGTAAAATAATAAACCACTGTACCTTGTTCTTCCAACATTTCCATCCTCTTCCTCTCGACTTCCATCAAGCTATCCAGTGTCCGTTTCCCCAAAGAATTCATATCAGTATCGCTCGGCAGTATCGGTGCATCTGTCGTGACTTTAGATATTCTGTCAATATCGTCTTGAGACGGCACTTTGTTAGTATCGGTAATCTTGTTAAATTCTTTTATACTTGGTTCGTCTCCACAGCTTTTGCGATGAAGAATTTTTGCTGATTGTACTGTAGATTCTGTTTTCGAAGGCGTATTTTCAAATGTGACTCTAGTTCTTGGTTCATTATTATCGATATCCGTTTCTTCTTGTATGTCTTCTTCTTTTTTCTCCGGTGATAAAGATTTGGCTTTAACGTATTTGTTGTCTGCGTTCATACATTTTGTATTTTTGATATAACGATTTTTAGAATTGTTCTCTTTGTCTGATTCGTCGTTCTTAATACTGTTTTCTCTAGATTTCTTTGTGAAAGAGTCCTTTTTCATTATTTTGCCTAGAGCTGCGAATGTTGGGATTTTTGATGAAGAATTGCTTTTTACTGGACCTGCAGTTTTGTCTTTCTTTTTAGAATGTCTTAAACTATTGAATTTGTCAAGGCTAACATCAGCCTCAATATTATCATTATAGAATAGATTTTCGTTCAAACTCTGCGACATTATATCAACTTTTTCAGGAGATTTCGGTTTTTTACTCTTCCTTTTCAACGAATCGAAGTTCCTCTCCCAAAAACCTTTCTTCTCTTTCGAAGAAGTTGACGATTTCGACGGACTTTCGCTGAACCTCTCATCATGATCAACAATATCGGTTATTACTCGTCTTTCTATATCTACGGTCATAGATTGTGACATTTGATCGATAGAATTGAACTTATCTTTCAAATGTTTTGTATGATCTTCGAATGTCGACATTTTTAAGTCGATATCGTCACTGTCTGAACTTTGTGGAGAGTAACCGAATTCTCCTGATTTTGCTCTGGTTTGGTCTGTGTAGAACGCACTATCAGGAGACTGAGTTCTTTCTATATCATTAAGTTTAGCTACGATAGGTTTAAGTTCTTTCTCTACTGTTTGCACTTTGCCAGTTAATTCTTCGACTAAGTTTAGTAATCGGACGTATTCTGCATGCAATATCTTCGTTTCGTCGAGTGCTGATGTTAGATTGTTGTTAGCTTCAGATTTGAGAGTTAGTATACGGGTCTTTTGCGCTTCTATCTTCTTTGTTAGCAGGATTATTTCGTTTTGGATGTCTTCTCTGTTTGATAACCTGGAACAAAAAGAGTTTATTAATACTGAGTTCGTCGTTTGATCTTTAGGGTTTGACAAAACTGGAAGCTTGTCTAGATAAAGATAATCTACCACAGTTTTATGAGTAGTCAGAATACTAAAAAGGATAGTTAATAGGCATTTGAAAAATAACCTCAAGGTTGCCAACCGTACGAGTAGTACAAATATGAGATTCGAAGTACGCACCGGCTACCTGAATTTGGTACCGGTACTTGTTGGGTGGAGTACCAGTACACGTCTGGAACCGAAACCCAGGTACTGAAATGGCAAGAACCGCTAAGTACGGTCCCAAGCCCTGCTCATAGCTCATACCTATGTGACAGTGAAAGCTCGATGTGCCATACGAACACATGTTTACTATATTATGTAGTATTATTTAGTTATTTTATAGTTAGTAGTATTTAGTTATGACCAGATGTATGAACGTAAACGAAGCAAAAGGATCGCAGCAGGTGGCGTTCTGTAGTTTCTGCCTAGCCCCATACGAAGAAGGCGCGAGTTTATCTATGTAAGTTATAATGACTTCTACTTACAATTCGGACTCCTCCTCAAGATGTTGGAACTCCAGGTCCTCAAATATTTTTGTCTCGTTGTCCAAAATATCCTGTGCGTTCTGTAACTCTTCAAGCGTGGCCGTGTGGTCTTTCCAGTCTTTCTCTATCCTGGATAAGAAAGAAAAATTGGTCACAATAATATGTTTTAAATAATTACAGAATAATATTAGGCTTTTTGATCATATTTTTACGGATATTATTTTTTAAATACGATTTTACTATCAGGTGTCATAAGTGACAGCATATGGGCGATTTCATAAAGAATGTGCCTTGAGGGATACCTCTCTAATTGACCGAGCGAGCGAAGCGTCTCTGCGCTTCAAGTCTGGCAAAATTTGCTTTCGTCTGTCAGTTTGTTGCTACTCCTCTACATGTCGTATTTTACACCCGATCTGTACGAAACTTGGTATAGGTAGGTTTTACGATTTTATAGATTTTTTGTCGTCGGGGATTTTTGATTGGAGGTGTACTTCCTCCAAAAAGGGGCAACAATATGGTTACTGGATATCTCCGCTTTATGAGATCCGATTTCGAATTTTTAATGGTTCTTTTTTAATTGAAAGGTAAGTTGGTTTCATACAAATTTGGTGAATATCGGATAAAAAAAAGTGCGTGTCGGACCACGCACATTGAAGGGTTCCGTAGTTGGGATGAATTTATCCCAAGAACAAACTTAACATTGAAGTTCAAAAACATGTTCTCCCATACACTCCAACTGCAAATGTAAGTTTGTACGCACAATATTGAGAGATTTACCATGTTATTTTAAGACCATAGACCTCTTGTAAAATTTCCTGTAATCTATAAGTATGGAACTATTTTATATATTTTTTTCAAAATTTTAGGCTCAGTGGTTTCGGAGATAAGGGGGAATGGTCACTTTTCGTCTATTTTCTTAAATAACATTAAAATAATTCATTTTAAAATTATAAAAAAATATATATTTGAGACCCTCACAGTAAGCCCTTTCATTTGTTATGTCACACGGTACAGATCGCAAATTAAAAAAAAAATCTTATTTGTCCCCCAAAATTGACTACTGTGTTCAAAATTAATTTATTTACGTCACACGTCCGTGTTTGGGTCACAGAAATTCATACGTGTACTAAATTTCAACTTAATCGGTCCATTAGATTCGGAACAAATTGGCTGTGACAGACGGACAGACACACGAGTGATATCCTATACATAATGGTTCCTTTTTTTCCTTTTGAGGTACGGAAACCTAAAAAAAGGTAAATATCCCGGGTTAAATATGCAATGTGGTCATATTAATTGTTGCAAAAACGTTGGGGCTCGCGAGGTCTTTCTGTTCGCAGAACTACTAGTATTAAGGTAGTGCGGATCACAATCTCCTTACTTATAACCCAGAATATAGCATACCCAATACTGACTATTGGGTATACATAACTCATATTGCAAGACCGCGGTTATTAAGTCAAATAAATTGGAACGTGCCTTAAAAACTTGCTCGTAAGTCTACATATCAGTAGCTCCGCGCTAAGGAAGGACTTTAAAACCAATCTGGGTCATTTTTCCACCATTAACAGAAAGCAGATTCAATTTTGTCGCCTGTCACGCCCACCCAGGGTAGACATTGATATGTCTTACTCTTTACATAAAGTCAAGTCTGTCTTGCATAGGGCATTATCATTAAAGTGAAACATTAATACAAACCATGATTGACTTGTAAAAGTGTTTGTACAAACCTACTTACAGAAATAAAAATCATTTATCATTTATAATAATGTAGTTTCTATTGTCTTTTCACTTACATAAATCTATCTAAATATGTTTTGTAACTGCATTTCTCACTCCTATGTTTAATGCATACCGTGGCAGCCTTTAATTAAGGCTGCACTATAAAATATAAAAATAATATGGGTATTTTAACATGTTTTTCTAGTGTATGCTTTGATTGTTGTCCTAAAGTAAATAGGAACAAGTTTTATTTCTTACAGGGTTCTTTCAGACAAATATTTATTTGTCAATAAGTTACTTACAACTGGTGTGGACTGTAACCAAAGGCTTCGCATAGGACATTCAACTTTATAATCAGATTAATAAAGTAAACAGTTGGTGCGACTCGAGCTCCCATTGTTGATATTTAAGGACACTTATAATTAGGTATATTATTTAGTCGACAAAGTAACGGGTATTAAAGTCAATTGTTCAATCTGACTTTAACCACTCGTTTGCCGTTAATTACAGAAACGATTAAAAAGCCATTGTGTCTCGCGTAGATCTACGTTCCGGCTGTACGAAGGGCGAATGCCCGTTTTCACTAGTACTAAGCGATTCCTAAATTAATGCATAAATAAGACGCGCTTATTCATTATCAACTTTTGGTGCTGAGCTGAGCGTTGAAAATTCAACAGTGCGGTTTTATTTAGGCATTAAATTAGGTGTCGCTTAGTGTTAGTGAAAAAGTAATACACATCTAACCTTAAGGCGAAAGCGTCAAGGTAGCCCGCGAAATTCAAATTTTCTTACGTTTTTTGCAATTTACAAGTCAGTATTAGATTGTACGCTGATCAAATTATAATTTGCGGTAGTAACAAGTATCTACATATTTACATAACTAGAATCATTAAAGTGATCAATACAACTCGTTTAAGATCAGGTAATCCTAATGAATGACTATTTCATGAAATCTTGACATTTGAGGATTATACTAACTTAAGGAGTTACTGATTCTAATGATTATAATTCTGTAAATACATATTTGTTACGGCCGCGAATTATACTTTATTTAACATACAACTTAATACTGACTTGTAAATTGCAAAAAACGTAAGAAAATTTGAATTTCGCGGGCTTCCCTGACACTTCCCCCTTAAGCATCTTAGCAAAGGAACGACCAACAACAATTTCAATACAAAAGAACCTACCTCTCAACTTTCAACGTAGCGATCTCCACACGATCTCTCATCTCATTCTGCCTCGTCTCTTGTTTCTCTTTCAGCTGTCGGATTTCTTCTTCTATTCTCTTCGCGTTGTCCACTAAGTCCACCTTTTTCTTCTGTTCTATGTTTAATATTGCTATTTCTGAATCGTATTCCCCTTTGATTAGGGCTTTTTCCATTTCCAACTGTAAAATTAATATATTAGGAAGTTTGTAAAAAAAAAAGTTAAATAGTAATCTCTAGCAATATTATGTGATGACTTCTTTTGATACAAATAATTAACTAAGTAAATAATTTAATGGGAAAAAATATCACAAAATTGAAATCTGCAAAATTATAATTACGTATTTTGATGAGGTTCCTATGGCAGTAGCTAAGGCCTGCTTACACCACAACACATTCAATACATCTAACGATAAACGTATTTAAAATATAATTCTGTCTCTGTCATCTTCTAACGATTGATAGAAATAGAACAATGTTTAAGATTCGTTTAGCGCTAAATGTATTTAGTGACTATGATGCAAATGGACCTGAATATTGGATCAAAATCTTGCTATTAACTAAATAATAAATGGCGATTATGTTATGCAGTTTTACCGTATTGCCTTTAAATACCCACTAGAATTAAGAATAATTGAGAATTTCTCTACTCTACAATAAATACCACCAAATTATTATATCAGTTTGTTTGAACTCTTACTTTAAGTTTCTTGCAAAGCATTTAAAGGAAATACATCAATTTTGTAATCTATTCTGAATGGATAAGATTCGAGTTGCATCAATGAGAAGTAAAAAAGGTTGTAACTTACCTCTCTCAAAATGTCATCTTCTTGCAACCTGATTTCAGACATCTTGCACTTAATTTCATGTATCTCCGTCACCAATTTCTTCCGATTTTCTTTTAATTTCTCATACTTAGTCTTCAAGTCATCAACATTGTCATCTAAAACCGTACTGTCTAAAGAATCAGCTTCAATATCAATCTTTTTCATATCTTCAGTTAGATTCTTAATTATTTTATCTCTCTTATTTTGCTTCAAGTCTTTCTCAAACTCTTCTAGTTCAGGAATGTCGGCCATTAATTCGTTTTTCATATCAGCGAAGCTTTGGTTCTTAGTCAAGATTACTTCTGGACTCTTTTCGGGAGCCTCTTCATTTTTAACATCGTTCAGTGCTTTGGAATATCTGAATTCTAAATCGTTTGTCAAGTCATCGTCTATCATCGGTATTTCTTCTTCTAGACTTAACTGTTTTTCAATTCCATCGAATTTTGTTCTTTCAGAATCTGTACATTCTTGTTTTGGTTCAAAGTTAGGTATTTTAGAATTCTCTACAGGAGGAGGTGTGGGGAATATAAAATACTGAGGTGATGTCAGATTTTTATGAGAAAAAGTTGTCTTAATTCTGGTTCTAGGGCTTTGTGTATTCGGGGACTTAGGTTTAAGGTTCCCATAAACGTTATTTCTATAATAAACGTTTTCATAAGGGCTGCTTATAGGGGAGGATAGGTTAGGCACACCCCCACTTTGGTTGTGAAGTTTCCTAATCATAATCGGACTAGATAAATCGTGCATTCTGGGGGATGGGTCGTCGAAAACAGGGATGCCTATCTCATCCATCCTGCCTATGTTTTCGTAGTTATTTTGTTGGATGACTACTTCGGGGGTGAGTTCTGTAGGGGAGGGTGAGTCAAAGTTCTCGTAGCTAGAGAGATTCCTTTGGATTGGAAGGGATTGGCTCATTGGGGAGCTTTTGTTATGACTAGTTTCGAACCTGGAACAGAAGGAAATGTTGTTGTCAGAATCTTATTACAAGAAATACGAGAATGTTGCTTTGGTGTACTAAAACTTACTTCTTTAGCGTATCTTTCACAAAGTTTTTAAATATCAGCATAGGCCTTCTAATACACTGTTGCAAAGGGCATCAGTGAGATGTGTGCCTGATTTGTTTTTGTTATGATTACTGACTTAAGTATGTAGATTACTGAGTCAGTCAATCTGCCTAGACTTTTCCTAACTATGTAGGGATCGGCTTCCAGTCTAACCGGATGCAGCTGAATACGAGTATTTTACACGAAGAAACTGCGTATCTGACCTTCACAACCCACTTACTGAGTAACACGATATCCCTTTTTAAGACTGGTTGCCAGACTTTCGGGCTTCTGACGACCCGTAACGACAAATGCGAAAGTGAGTTTGTTTGTTACGCTTTCACGCTAAAACGGCTGAATGGATTTGGATGAAATTTGGCACATGGGTAGATCATGACCTGGATTAGGACATAAGTTACTTCTTATCCCGGTAGTACGTTCCCATGGGATAATTTCCGACGTCCACACGGCCGAAGTCGCCGGTAAAAGCTAGTTTATAAAAGTACTTACTTATAATAACCGTCGCTGGTCTGCACAAAGTTAGGGTTGTTGAGGGTTACACTGCGCGGTAATGAGCCGTTCGTTATGATCTTATTGTGCGGCCTCTTCTCTGTCGGTGTTATGGGGATGCCTGGAAATAAAACATTGATTCCATGAGTTGTTATGTATATTTGTTTCATATATCTAAGTGATTTTATTATTTACATTATTTGCAAGTATTCAACTTTTTAAACGATCTTCTCAGCTTTATAATGCTATTAATTACATCTACCCTAAGAATTGTTATGAATGCAAAAAAAAAATACTAACGGAATGGATAAGAAAGATAACCTATAGTGAGACTGAATCACTTCTACAACAGACACACTAACACTCACATACACACACACAAACACACACTCACTTACACACACCCACCCTCTTTCACTCAAATCACCTTGTTTTTGATTATGTACTCGTATTGTATAGTTATTGTATATATGACACTTCTTGTTTTTGAAAGAGCGGAGTCTCCTAATACAGGCATCTTTTGCTTAAAAGGAGGCTCCAATCTCAAATTTGTTGTACGTTTAAGGTTATCAAATAAACTATTTTTTTATTATTATAAGCCCGTATTTTCCCACTACAAGGCAAAGTCATCCCTTCCCTCCACTTTACCCTGTACTGCGATTGCGGGCCAATCCTTTAAGAAGGAGTCCAGCTCATCCCACCATCTCTTTCTGGTCTTGCCACGTAGTCGTTTCCTGCTATTTGGGATCCCATTGAGTGGTGGTTTTCGCGTATTGCTGTTCCGGTATGCGACAGATGTTACCAGTCCAGTTCCACTTTAGTCCAGCAGCTATGCGGCCCGCGTCAGCGATTTGTGTTTTTTTTTTTTATATTTGTTTTGGAACGAAGTATAGAGTTTCTAATGCGGTCTGTGAGTGTCACCTAGTATACTTCGTTCCATAGCCCGTTGGCAGACTTCAAGTGCAGACTTTTTACGCTTTGTAGGAGAATGGTCTTACGTTTGCGCCTCCTACTCTTACGGTCAGGGTGGGAATTCTTCCCATCCTGGCACACGTCCATGAGCTTTCGTTTTAGAAAGCAACTAAGTGATTTTAATAACGAATTTGACAATGTGTGACCTTTTTGACAATGTCCAGACAGGTTCATACTATCTACAAAACTATAATAATTCATAAAAAAAATATTATTAACGACTTCAAAAAAAGGAGTTATTAATTCGATACGTATGTATGTAATAATTTTGGAACTGCGAGATATTCACATATGATGATCTATTAGGGCTTCCAAACAAATATAAAAAATGTTATAGATGTATGTTTGTATGTATGTATGTTTGTCCACGCATTTCTCCGAAACTATTAATCGGATCGTGACCATTCTTTTTTGTTGGCTTACATTTACTTCAACTTAGGGCATGAAGGTTTCATCAAAATCGGTTCAGTAACTAACTCGTGTTTATTGAGGCCTAATTTATTAGGACTGTTTGCGGATCTCCTTTGTGAGTTTGTATGTAAGTGGTAATCTTCGGAACTACTGATCCGATTCCGAAAATTCTTGCACTAATGGGAAGCTACAGTAATGCCGAGTGTCATAGGATATATTTTAATATTTTTAAGTTGCGGGCAGAAGCTAGTCATTACATTATAAAATAAAGTCCCCCGCTGCGTCTGTCTGTCTGTATGTTAGGTTTAAAGAATTTTATTGTCATAAGAACATAACAGTTCACTTAAAATGAGATACATAGTGCTTACAATTCTAGTAAGTTAAAATAATATAAATATGTTCGCGATGATCTCAAAAACTTCTGAACGGAATTTAATGCGGTTTTCATCCGAGTGATTCAAGAGGAAGGTTAAGGAAGGTATAGTTTTCTGACGTCCATGCGGGCGAAGCCGCGGGCAAAAAAAGCTAGTATAGTATAAAAGTATCAAAAATCTCAGTTAAGTTGACGTCAATCCGACCTGCAAATCGACGGGTCCCAAGAACAAAGATGTATCTTCAAAATTATCTAGTTGCAGTTCGAAGCATTGAAATTACGCCAAATTATTCGACGGGCCCGTAGAAACAACACATATGGAAATATAAGACGTGTTTTAGTTTATTAATCACATGAATTAAGTAGGTATACTAATAGCTGCTATTAGAATTCAGTTGATTAATAAACTAAACATCGTCTTATATTTCCATAAGTGTTTGTTCTACGGGTCCGTCGAATATTTTTCAGTAGCATTGTATGTTTTGATAATTCCATCTTACATACCAACTAAGAACTTGAACACTTATCAGCAAATGACATAATACATTATATTACGTGTAGAGACAACTGATATTATAAAGTAATTTAATATTAAACAGCCGTTAATAGGCTCGGAGGAAACCTTGAATATGTTAAACAATGTGAGGGTTTTTTGGTCAAGGAGAATAGCGTGGGAAAATAGGTTTAAATGTGTGTTTAGGTAATTTAATAGGAAGTCTGAAAGTGACACCGAAATGTTGTGTGGAAATCGTTTGTCATGGTTTGGGCATGTGATACGGAGGAATGAGGAAAATGTCGTCAGAAAAGTTTTGAATATGAATGTGGATGGTATACGAGTAGGGGAAGACCAAAGAAACGATGGATGGACTGTGTGAAAGATGATATGGCTAGAAAGGCGTTGACTACCGAGATGACAACTAATAGAGAAGTACGGAAGATAAAAACTTTTTAGCAAAAAATAAAACCGACTTCCAAAACAAAACACTACAAAATGAAAAATAACTTTAATTTCGGTAGTCGGTGTCTTGGGTTTTGTATTTTCGTTTTTTGCCACCGACTTCCGAATTTAAAGTTATTTTTCACTTTGTAGTGTTTTGTTTTGGAAGTCGGTTTTATTTTTTGCTAAAAAGTTTTTATTTTTCACTTTTTAGTTGTGGAACCTACCCCACACAAATTCGAATACATAATTGAGCACAATAATTGTAGATATAGCCATGTAAATAACAGTGATAGGAAGTTATTAAAACACCATCACGTCATCCACATACAATAAGTGGGAAATATACGCATTATTGAAGCTAACTCAAAAACTCCTCGAGCAAAGTTAATAAAATTTATATGGGACCACCTCGGAAGTATACCCTTTCAAACAAAAAAAGAATTTTCTAAATCGGTCCATCCGTCTTTGAGTAATCGCGTAACAAACATACAAAAAAAAAAAAAAAAAAACATACAGACGAATTGAGAACCTCCTCCTTTTGGAAGTCGGTTAAAAAAGACATGTTGCGCCGACACCAAATAAATTGGAATAAGGGCAGGAGAATGATGATGGTATGTTAAGGTAAATAACATTCCCTCTTCTAATCCTAGTTATTATTTCCATGGTTTATAGTTTTATATTCTTTTTTTACCTTGGAATATAAAGATCCTGAAATGGAGGCGCATTAAGAGCGTGTATTCCGCGCAGGCTGGCAGCGTCGCATTTCTACAGGTTTTTCGTGATTACTTTAATACATTTAAATCAAATTACTATTTTTCTTAATACACTCTATGAATCGTTGGTATTTATTAGTATGTAAGCTAGTTTTTTTACGATTATTTTGGTATTTACTCATAAAAATGGACAATATTCTATAATAGTGTATTCTTATGAAAAACGTTTACCATTTTAAAGATGATTTAATTATTTATCTTTTAGTATACGTTTTAGAATTATTCATTCTACAAAGTCGGTTCAAAGATTTTTTTTTTACATTAATTATTTTTTAACTGAATCAGATGTAGAAACAGCATACTTTTTTGTCTCTACTTTTTATGAATTTTGAAATCGGAATTGTAAATTTTTTCATGCCTTCTGATGGATCATTTTCTGTCATTCAGCACCAGATTTCTCCTATGGATTTTTTTTTTAATAGGTTGGGGAAAAAGTTTCTTCGCATTTTTTAAGAAAATTCAAAACATTTTTTAATATAGTTTATTTACATTTAACTAAAGTATGTAGGTACCATTTTGTTCGATAACTTTTTGCCATCTTGTAGGTAGGGACATGATCCCATTGCTATAGAAATTTTGGGACTTCTGGTCAAAATACTGCGACAAGTGGTTTTGGAAGTCCTCTCGTGATGTTAACCTGACACTGCCTAAAGAATTCTGAAGAGACCGAAACAGGTGGAAATCTGAAGGTGCAAGGTCAGGACTATACGGCGGATGCATTAACACCTCCCAGCCAAACTCTCTTAATTTTTGCTGAGTGGCTAAAGATGTGTGAGGTCTAGCGTTATCATGATGAAAAACCACACCCCTTCTGTTGATTAACTCCGGCCGCTTTCTCTCAACTTCTCGCTTTAATCTCATCAGTTGTTCGCCGTAGAGTTCAGAATCGATGGTGCTGCCTGAATAATGCCCTTCCAATCGCACCACACACACAGCATCACCTTGTTGCGAGTTAACCCGGGTTTCGCCACAGTCTGTGAAGCCTGACCGGCCTTTGACCACGACCTTTTTCGCACGTTCTTGTCATACGTGATCCACTTTTCATCACCAGTTATCAGCTTCTTCAAAAATGGTTCGGTTTCATTACGTCGTAATAAAGAATCACAAATGAGTACACGGTTCATTAGGTTTGTTTCAGTGAGCTCGTGAGATACCCAAATGTCGAGCTTTTTTGTGTACCCAGTTTTTTTTCAAATGCGCCAAAACTGTTTTGTGGTCAATTTCCAGTTCTTCAGCTACGTCGTAACTACTGATATGCCGATCTTGCTCCACTTTTTCAAAAATGGCATCCATTTTATCCGTAATAGGGCGACCAGAGCGACGTGCATCTTTGACATCAAAATTTCCGGATTGAAAACGCTTAAACCAAATTTGTGCTACTCTCACAGACACTACACTAGGTCCATAAACATCGCAATTTTTTTTTGCGGCTTGCGTTGCATTTTTACCTTTTTTGTAGTAAAATTTTAAAATGTATCGAGTTTCTTCATTAGATTCACTCATCTTGACAGTACGAAAAACAAATGAAAAACACACATTTTCCTAATTTGAATTTGGAATTATGTTCTTTAAAATTTAAACTTTCAATGATACCAAAACCAGCCAGATACAAGTAGTATAGCCAAAGAGATTTTATTACAAGTTCATACATACTATAATGCGAAAAGACTTTTTCCCCAACCTAATATTTTCTTTATTGCGAAATGTCTCGGAATTATACGCTAAAATGGAATAGTATCATCGTGTAATATTTCCTTATTGTCTTATCAAAGGGACTGTGTATTGGTGTCCTGTTATTTTTTGGTATGTATAATTGTTCTGCTTAAATTCGTCAAAAATGTCCCATAATTTCGTTATTATAATCGTGATGGTTTTTTCCTCTCTCTATAGAACTGAGTCTGTACCTACTGTTCAAGGAGCTCCTGGAAGGAGATCGTCATCTCCGGCAACTGGTACGTATACATCTTTCAACTATTTTATACAAATGAATCCTGGCGATTACTTCCTACCTATAACTGTTTTTTCGCGTAGGAAAATATCAAGCCAGAATTCTGGCTTTCTGCCTGGTGAGAGCAGCATCCTACTATTTGCTCGGGCTCTGCCAGCTGTGCCTGCGGCGGGCCGTATTCAACCAGCTAAAGCGCCTCTGCTCTGCCAGCTGTGCCTGCGGCGGGCCGTATTCAACCAGCTAAAGCGCCTCTGCTCTGCCAGCTGTGCCTGCGGCGGGCCGTATTCAACCAGCTAAAGCGCCTCTGCTCTGCCAGCTGTGCCTGCGGCGGGCCGTATTCAACCAGCTAAAGCGCCTCTGCTCTGCCAGCTGTGCCTGCGGCGGGCCGTATTCAACCAGCTAAAGCGCCTCTGCTCTGCCAGCTGTGCCTGCGGCGGGCCGTATTCAACCAGCTAAAGCGCCTCTGCTCTGCCAGCTGTGCCTGCGGCGGGCCGTATTCAACCAGCTAAAGCGCCTCTGCTCTGCCAGCTGTGCCTGCGGCGGGCCGTATTCAACCAGCTAAAGCGCCTATGCTCTGCCAGCTGTGCCTGCGGCGGGCCGTATTCAACCAGCTAAAGCGCCTCTGCTCTGCCAGCTGTGCCTGCGGCGGGCCGTATTCAACCAGCTAAAGCGCCTCTGCTCTGCCAGCTGTGCCTGCGGCGGGCCGTATTCAACCAGCTAAAGCGCCTCTGCTCTGCCAGCTGTGCCTGCGGCGGGCCGTATTCAACCAGCTAAAGCGCCTCTGCTCTGCCAGCTGTGCCTGCGGCGGGCCGTATTCAACCAGCTAAAGCGCCTCTGCTCTGCCAGCTGTGCCTGCGGCGGGCCGTATTCAACCAGCTAAAGCGCCTCTGCTCTGCCAGCTGTGCCTGCGGCGGGCCGTATTCAACCAGCTAAAGCGCCTCTGCTCTGCCAGCTGTGCCTGCGGCGGGCCGTATTCAACCAGCTAAAGCGCCTCTGCTCTGCCAGCTGTGCCTGCGGCGGGCCGTATTCAACCAGCTAAAGCGCCTCTGCTCTGCCAGCTGTGCCTGCGGCGGGCCGTATTCAACCAGCTAAAGCGCCTCTGCTCTGCCAGCTGTGCCTGCGGCGGGCCGTATTCAACCAGCTAAAGCGCCTATGCTCTGCCAGCTGTGCCTGCGGCGGGCCGTATTCAACCAGCTAAAGCGCCTATGCTCTGCCAGCTGTGCCTGCGGCGGGCCGTATTCAACCAGCTAAAGCGCCTCTGCTCTGCCAGCTGTGCCTGCGGCGGGCCGTATTCAACCAGCTAAAGCGCCTCTGCTCTGCCAGCTGTGCCTGCGGCGGGCCGTATTCAACCAGCTAAAGCGCCTCTGCTCTGCCAGCTGTGCCTGCGGCGGGCCGTATTCAACCAGCTAAAGCGCCTCTGCTCTGCCAGCTGTGCCTGCGGCGGGCCGTATTCAACCAGCTAAAGCGCCTCTGCTCTGCCAGCTGTGCCTGCGGCGGGCCGTATTCAACCAGCTAAAGCGCCTCTGCTCTGCCAGCTGTGCCTGCGGCGGGCCGTATTCAACCAGCTAAAGCGCCTCTGCTCTGCCAGCTGTGCCTGCGGCGGGCCGTATTCAACCAGCTAAAGCGCCTCTGCTCTGCCAGCTGTGCCTGCGGCGGGCCGTATTCAACCAGCTAAAGCGCCTCTGCTCTGCCAGCTGTGCCTCCGGCAGGCCGTATTCAACCAGCTAAAGCGCCTCTGCTCTGCCAGCTGTGCCTGCGACGGGCCGTATTCAACCAGCTAAAGCGCCTCTGCTCTGCCAGCTGTGCCTGCGGCGGGCCGTATTCAACCAGCTAAAGCGCCTCTGCTCTGCCAGCTGTGCCTGCGGCGGGCCGTATTCAACCAGCTAAAGCGCCTCTGCTCTGCCAGCTGTGCCTGCGGCGGGCCGTATTCAACCAGCTAAAGCGCCTCTGCTCTGCCAGCTGTGCCTGCGGCGGGCCGTATTCAACCAGCTAAAGCGCCTCTGCTCTGCCAGCTGTGCCTACGGCGGGCCGTATTCAACCAGCTAAAGCGCCTCTGCTCTGCCAGCTGTGCCTGCAGCGGGCCGTATTCAACCAGCTAAAGCGCCTCTGCTCTGCCAGCTGTGCCTACGGCGGGCCGTATTCAACCAGCTAAAGCGCCTCTGCTCTGCCAACTACGCGACGGGTGGTTCAACGACCGTCGTGAACAGATAATTCACTGACTTAACATCTAATTGATTATCCAGCTTTCATACCATCTATATGATAATCGATGTATTTCCATCTAGGTCGCCTTCAATGATCAATAAATTAATAATGAGTATATTTGGGACAGCGCTCCTTGATGGGCGAGTCCTGGCTGGACGTACGACGCATTGCGTGAGCTCAGCACAGAACACGCAAACTAACTACTCAAGGCTATTGGCATAAATCTACCCCTTAATGTTAAAAGATTACATTACTTAGCCTACCTGAAGCGATCTGCCTTTCATACTCGGCGCACATGTTGAGGATTTCTTCAAGCCGGGCCGTCTCCGCTTCTTTCTGCTCCTCTTCCTTTACTCTGTCCTGGTACGCCTGGAACAAGTTAGTAGTACTATTAATACATGAATTCTTCTTCTTCTTCAATCGGTCCCTCATTACTGAGGATCGTACACTACATGGATATACATAGACAATAATATTATAGCGCGCGTGCAAGCGCTAGTCACCGCCTGAGGTATGTAAGCAGTGAGACGGCGGAAGGCACGATGGACAAGATTGGCAGAGTTAGCTTCACCTATGTCTATCTCCTCCGTCTCACCACTCACACGGTGACTAGCACTTGCATAGAAATTACATTTATTAGAAAAATTAATACATACATTAGGTTGATTTTTAAAACATGCGACAAAATTTAAGGGGGTGTTCTACCCATCATATGAATAACTTTTACTATGGGACCAACTCGGAATTCGCAAAAAAATTTCGACCTTTTTATACAAAATGGTCCAATCGGGTATGTGCTTTTACATGGGAAGGTAATTTTTTTTTGCGAATTTTTAGTTGGTCACATAGTAAAAGTTGTTCATATTGATGGGTAGAACACCCCCTTAAATTTTGTCGCATGTTTTCAAAGTCAACCTGTATAACAAAATTAACTTCTAATAATATTAGATAGACATATACAGGATGTCCCAGAAATCGACCGACATACTGTAGGTGGTAATACCTTTGGTGAAGCCCTCCCAAAATAACAAAACGTTCAGCAAAATCTTATACTTTTCTAGTTATACTAGATTAAAAAAAATAATAATAATCGCTGTGCGTCATTTGACTAACATAGAGAGATAGAGAACATTTATTTGTCCGAATTATGAGTTTGACACACAAACATGTTTAAATAATCTTTTTATTAATAACTTTTCCATCAAAATATTATTAGATAGTTACTCTATCCATGATTACCTTTGATTCTCCGTAAAAACTTACAAATTCAAGATAAATTCACTATTATTTGATTTTTTTGCCCAAATATTTTTTTTTTTGTTAATAAATTTTAAAAAGTGGTGACGGAAGAAAAATGTATAAGATTTTGCGGAACATATGTTTTGTTATTTTGGGAGCGCTTGACCAAAGCTATCACCACCTACAGTATGTTATAAGTTAAAGCTCTCCTACTATTTTGTGCCCGACAAAATCCATAATTATCTCATTATATTTTAAGTCACCACTTAAGTACACATTGTGGAATGCAATGAATGATTGGGTATAGACCCATATATGCATTCTAGGGACTTAGGTCTGGCGTTAAACTGAAAACCGAATATGGGTTATGTCCAATAATTTCTGTAGATATTTCACTATTGCTGCCTCGTTGGTCAAGTGGAGCTCGAGGCTAAGTAATAACAGCCACACGGGTCGATCCATCAGGTTAAGCTACGCTTGCCGGGGTTGGTTCGTGGATGGGTGACCATCTTTACATACTGAAACTCCTTCGTGCCTCGGAAAGCACGTTAAGCCGGTGGTCCCGGCTGTCATACGTGGATTTTTAACAGTCGTTACGGGTAGTCAGAAGCCCGAAAGTCTGACAACCAGTCTTACTAAAGGATATCGTATTTACCTAGTAACTGGGTTGTGGAGGTCAGATAGGCATACGCTCCATGTAAAATACTGGTATTCAGCTGCATCCGGTTAGACTGGAAGCCGACCCCAACATAGTTGGGAAAACGCTAGGCAGATTGATTGATTGACATGTAAACAGCCAACTGCGATTGCATTTCCACAATCGGTGGTACAGACTCTCAGAAAGTGGTGTTTGGTAGTCCGAAATATTCAACACGTAAGGACAACATGGCGATCAATGTACGGGAAGATAACAAGAGAACAATCGTTACGGGTCGTCAGAAGCCGGAACGTCTGACAACCAACCAAGGGGTACCGTCTTACTCACTTAATGGGCTGTGGAGGTCAGATCCAGTCGCTCCACGTAAAATACTGGTGGTAAATAGCTGCATCCGGTTAGACTGGGAACCGACCACAACATAAATGGGAAAAGGCTAGGCAGATTGAATTGATTGCCTCGTTGGTCAAGAGTTCGTAAAAGCAACTGATGTAGATGGTTTTCTTGCAAATCATAACTGGCGAAATGTGGTTGCAGTATACTCGTACACACGTCTGCCTACACCGGGAAAATAGGTGTGATGTTATGTTAGTATATTTCATGTCACCTGATGCAATTCATCTCATTGCTCTGCGCCTCTGAGCACATATTTGTGTAGATAGCTTGATGATTTTGATCATTAATAAGTTATTAGCGTGATAGTTGGACAATATTGTAATTTCTACATCCACTCTAAAACTTCCGCATGCAGACATTGTTCTTTGTATTCATGAAAAATGCCTTCATAGATTTTTAAATTATCATAATAATAATATGGATTATAAAAGCATTAAAGTTGGCAACACTTTCAATTATTTTACACCTTTTTTACGTGGGTCTGTCCTAGAAAGTTTACAAAATTATGCTTAGCCAACCGTTTATTTCATGACCACGATTTTATTTTTATTTTACATGGTATAATTCATCATCATCATCATCTGCCTAGCCTTTTCAGAACTATGTCGGGATCAGCTTCCAGTCTAACCAGATGCAGGTTAATACCAGTATTTTACATGGAGCGACTGCCTATCTGACCTCCACAACCCAGCCTGGGTAATACGATACCCCTTGGTAAAAGTTATTATATTACAAAAGATCCTACTAAGTATACTCAAAAGTATTAAAACCGTAAAAATAAGTCAACTCACCAAACCACAGAACAGCTTATCAATCTTCCTAATAATAGTATTATACATCTCGTTCTTAACATGCAACTGATTGAACTGGTTACACTTCAAATCATTACCAACTAAAATCACATTACTATTCTGTATCGGCGAAGAAATATTCTGGCTGGCAACACTGACCGACGCCATCTTTGTTAGTTCCAATTTCAAATTCTCGTAAGACTGTTTGATTTTTTCTTCTAATTTGACGATTTTTGTTCCGATGCAGTTTTCGTGGTCTCTAGTTACTTTTATGTAATGATTTGTTAGAATAGTGTTTATAGTTTTGTAGATTTTTATGTCGTTTCGTATTTTGTGCACGACATCGAGTTTTTCGTTGACGGAGTTCGATATATCGATTATTTTCTCGTATTCGTTTGGTCGTTGTGAAGTATCAATTGATTGTTTTAGCTGTTTTAATGCTAATGTGTTTTTCTTGAGGTTGATTACGAAGAGTTTTAGTAGGCGCTTGTGTGTTGGTTCCTTTTTGTTTTTTACCGCCATTTTTGACCACTTCTTACACGCTTTCAGCTGACAAATTACACGAAGAACCAAAATAATAAATATTTTTTTGACTTTCTAGCACTAATTAAAAGTAGGTAAGTACTTAATTAAGTTCAAGTTCACTTGTTCACTTCAAAATCAAAAGTTTATTTTAGCAACTCAGAAACTGTATTGTTTATCAATGACACTCACAAATCACTTAGAAATAATACAATAAATCAAGTTATTAATAAACTTCACGTTCACATGTCAACAGCTATTCTGTCTACCCATAAGTTACTAAACCGTGAATATATCCTCTACATTTTGACCAAAACAGTTCGAGGCTCAATGAATACTGTCTCAATAAAGTCTTAAAATAAATGAAAGTTGAAACAAAATCTTGACATTGATCTCTTATATCACATGTCATAAATATTTGCATAGATGTTAAAACATCTTAGATGTATGGAAATAAAGTTCAATTTTGTTTAGCAAAGGTATTAAGCTATGGAGATAAAATTGTATGAATAGACTTTCTTAAATCTTAGTTTGTTTTATCAATTAGTATTTTAGTGTTGACATTAACGAAATGATGTCTAGATGTCTTTTTTAAAGGAAATTGACTACATGGCCAAGGTTAAATATGTTAGTAATAGATATATTATTGTTTACCTATAGTTTAGTTATATTGAGGATGACAGAAAATGTTAACAGTAGGTACAGACGCCAGCACATCAAGCTACTACAATCAGTCAGATTTCTTTAATAGATTTTCGACTTTATTGCTAAAGCATTAGGTTCAAGGTTGATCGGGAAAATCTGACAGTTTCGAGTAGGTTGACCTGCTGGCGTCTGTACTTTAAAAACAATGTTTCTTCAAGTAAAACCATTTCTTTCCCAATAAAAACGCAATAAAATATGTTTTATGACTAATTAAAGCCAATAAGTACCCTACGTACACACCACACCGCACACTTTAGTTTTCAAAAAAGATTTTTCGACCATAGCTTTTTTTTTCACGTAATGTTTAATCCACACATTAATATTTATTTAAATCGTAATTATCACTCTTATTAAGGCACACTTGCTCGCACTCCTAACATTTCATAACCTAAAAATCACCTTTTTTTATGTAAATGATTTCAAAATAATTCGGATACATATTCGTCAAGTATAAAATACACTATATTATGTGTCGCATTGCGACTGCGCAGTAGTTAGCATATCAGAGCGATGGTTCTTATCAGTGATAAGACCATTGTTTCTTTCATTTCAATTAAAACGCCTTGACTATCTTGAAATTATGTGATTTTTTTAAATATAATTTGGTTTGGTTGTCGAGTGCCGTATACAGGATGGTAGAAACATCGACGCGCAAACTGTAGCCATGAATTCAGCACATCGCACAGATAGTACAATACTGCTGTAACTCAAAATATGTCTATGAAATATATGTATGAGATGATCATTAATTCAAACGCAAAATTCAGTTCCCTACGCGTCAATAATACCGTTAAAAAAACCGTACCGTACCGTATTAATAAACGTAATAAAGTTTTTTTTTAAATCTTTAACAGGAAATGAATAATCAATGTTTTGTCGATTCTGTAGTCACATTTTGAGTTACAAGAGTATTATACTTAGTCTGGCCATAAATACTGTTAGAATTAAAAATAAGAAAGATATTACATTTGAATTTGGAATCTGTCATTTTTATACGATTGTTCATTGAGTTTTCTAATTTTGGCGCCAATACATTGTACAACATTTTGCGATATTAAAATGGAGTGGGGTGATAAAGAGAACCGAATCGCTGTGATTGCATTACACAAAAATGGTATGGAGCCAAATGAAATTTTTAAAACTCTTCATACGTTTGGTATTAGTCAAGTGTTTGTGTACCGGGCTATTAATAGGTACAATGAGACCTCCTCTGTTTGTGACAGAAAAAGATCTGGCCGTCCACGTACCTAGTGTTCGTACGAAAAAGGTGGTCAAAGCAGTAAGGGAAAGAATTCGAAGAAATCCTGTCCGAAAGCAAAAGATTTTATCTCGGGAGATGAAGATAGCACCCAGAACCATGTCGCGTATTTTAAAAGATGACTTAGGACTTGCAGCCTATAAGAGACGCACTGGTCATTTTTTAACTGATAATTTAAAAAAGAATAGGGTGCTAAAATCGAAACAACTACTGAAGCGGTACGCAAAGGGAGGTCACAGAAAAATTTTGTTTACGGATGAGAAAATCTTTACAACATTTTAACAAACAAAATGGCCGTATTTATGCTCAAAGCTTCCCAATTAGTCGACAGAGTGCAACGTGGGCATTATCCGACTTCAGTGATGGTTTGGTGGGGTGTTAGCTATGAAGGAGTGACTGAGCCATATTTTTGTGAAAAAGGTATCAAAACATCGGCACAATGGTATCAAGATACCATTCTTGAGAAGGTAGTTAAGCCCCTTAACAACACCATGTTCAATAACCAAGTATGGTCCTTCCAACAAGACTCGGCGCCGGGTCATAAAGCTCGGTCCACGCAGTCTTGGTTGGAAGTGAACGTTTCGGACTTCATCAGAGCTGAAGACTGGCCGTCGCGTCGTCTAGTCCCGATCTTAATCCGATGGATTATGATTTATGGTCAGTTTTAGAGAGTACGGCTTGCTCTAAACGCCATGATAATTTGGAGTCAGTAAAACAATCCATACGATTGGCAGTGAAGAATTTTCCCATGGAAAGAGTGCGTGCTTCTATTGATAACTGGCCTCGACGTTTAAAGGACTGTATTGCAGCCAATGGAGACCACTTCGAATAAGCTTTTTATATTTTAAATTGTTTTATATTTATGTATTAAACTAACACACTCTAAAAGTAATAAAAATTATTTGCAATATTTTTTTTTTTTTCTTCGTGACAATATTTATGTGCAAGACTAGGTATTCTCAGCGCGACACGATTCTAGACCCCTTAGCGTACACTTTTGTCGATTAACGAAAAAAATAAAAAATGCTGCTGTTGCATAGAAAAATGAAAAACCTACGCGGTAAAAATGTACGGAACGGCTATATTTTTTTAAATAACCGACGAAAAATTTCAACACCCCTTCTTGCGTTGAAATTATGTACATGGTAATAGGTTGCGCGTCGATGTCGTGTTCTAACCTGGATATATTTCACTACTCCTTGGGTGGTATACGGAAAATAATACTCGACTATTATCATGTAGTCACTTAATTTCTGTTATTAGAATTATGTAGCTGAATTATACATGCTATGATAATGCCCTTCATTAATTTGTTTTATGTTTTTTTGTTTAAATTTTGCTTTTAGTTTAGTTGGCCCCGTATCGCGTCCAATGCTAGCTCTATAGCTTGAGTTAATATACGGTTAAGTTTATAAGCAGCTTCTGTCTAATGTCTTTTTTTTTCTTTAAATGTTATGTACACCTATAATTTGTGTATACATTAGCAGTAATACCTTCCATAACTCATGTAAACCAATGTTGAATGTACGTATAATGCTGTTGGTGTTCTTTAATAAATAATGTCCCTGCCACCCTGTTATTTATTTTATTATTGATGATAGGCAGTCGCTCCATGTAAAATACTGGTATTCAGCTGCATCCGGTTAGACTGGAAGCCGACCCCAACGTAGTTGGGAACAGGCTAGGCAGGTTGATTGATAAATGATGACTTACATAATTTTTGTGCTGCGTTCATCTTTACAGTTACCATTGCAAGATTATTATTATTATTTTTGTAGAGTGTTTTTTCTTCTCAGCTCTTTGGCTGGTTTTTGCAACATTTACGGACCAAGGTCAAGTAAATGCAGCGTGTGGTGTTTTATGTTGAAGATATGTTATGATGAAGACCTATTTCATTTTCATCTACTTGCATGAACTTTCTGACAATGCGACATGTATTTAAAATGGCAGCTTTTTGTAGGGTGATATAGAGGGTTTCTTTTAGGTTTAATATTTTAAGGCTATGGAGAAGGTGATTCGGGATGACGCCTGTTGTGGAGAGGACTATAGGGACCACATAAACTTTTTGTTGGCGCCATATTCTAGTTATCTCATCTTTGAGTTCTGCGTATTTACTTATTTTTTCAGATATTGTCTTCTGAATGTTATGTGTGTTGGGAACGGCAATATCTATTAGATAAGTAACTTTATTTACTTTATCCTGAAGGGTTATATCCGGTCGATTGTAGTGAATTGTACTGTCGGTGAGAATGGCGCGGTCGTAATTAAGTTTACCTGTGTCATTTTCTAGGATAGTTTGTGGTGTGTAATTGTAGTAAGGAGTGTTAGTGTCTTGTGTGAGTGTGTATTTTTATTATTATCTTATATATCTCGGGACCCTGGGGTCCCGGACCTTTGGAAGGCGTACGAGGAGCCGAAGCCAACACGCAGAGGCCCCTTAAATAATTTTAAATGATGAGGAGGCACCAACCGACGATTATCCCTGTATGCACTATGCAAGTGCACCCAAGGACAACCCCCGGTTGGGACAGGACTATTGTTGTACGTGGAAATTATTATTATTATTATTAAAAGCCTGTGATGTTCTACTGCAGGGCAAAGGCCTCCCTACTCTCATTCCACTTCTCTCTGTCTAGAGCTATTAAGAACCAGTTATTGTACCCCTACTCTCTCATTGCAAGATTGTATTTAATTTTAAATTTGCATGTTAATTTTATAGGTATCATCGACAAACGGCCTTTCCAATTTTGAAATAATTTTGCTTGCACAAGCTGTAATTGTACCTAATTATGACAAAGTAAAACAAAGGGCCAATAGGCAGGGATTTTTCTATACAATAACTTTAATAAAAAAAACTTAACAGCTTCTGAAGTCGGTGCCAAGCTAAGGTGCATTGAAGAATCGAAGCCACCGACTTCAGAAGCTGATTTTATTCCTTTTAGGTTTTTGAAGTCGATTTTTACTTTTTTTAAAGTATAAATTTATTTTTGCATTTTTAGTTTAATATACAATTACATAAACCCAAGACGAATGAAAAGAAGAATCATCAAAATTCAGTACATTTATGTTCGCATAATTCGTCAAAATGTACTGAACAGCCGATTTTTTTAATCGTGATATCGCGTACGATCAGCGCGTTTGGCCTAAGACTAACTAGTTTGACCTGAAATCGGGTTTGGCCGATAACATATTTAAATATAATTTGTACAACTGCAGTATTGTCTCTCCTTCTTCCAAAGGTCATCTGTAAAATATCGATTTTAGCGATATGACCTATTGTGTTACCCTGTGTAAAATTTGTACCTAACTTTTTTTTTTAAATTTTATACGAGGGTTTTGGGTATCCATAACTTTTATAAGTTTTAAATAACATTCTGCGAATATAAAGCAAAATAAACTGACGTAAGACTTATTTACATAAGATCCACGTTTTAAACATTCTCTGTAAGTTTTCAACTCAAATATTGATCAACTCTTATTTGCTGTCACGGTTTATCTTTTACCTCTATGTCATTAAGTTCGTGGAGGAACGTCACATTTTTGAGCATAACAAAATAATCACGCTTAGAAAATTATGAACGGATAGGCAGAGGTATGACGTGTATAGGTAATAAGTAAGTAGGTAGGCAGAAGTCCTCCTTATAGCTGGACCGGTAGACGATTATGGTTATTAATTTGTTGATTTTAATCTCCAATTTAAAGCCGGATTTGTTTCTTAGCGGTTCCAGACAAATACACTCTTGTATCTTATGATAACGGAGATTAGATAGTAATATGTTAATTTCCACCTCGACATGGTTTTAATGAATTTTATATCTTTCTCGTCAATTTTTTTATCTCTTTTAATACTACATGTACTACTCATTTAGTGAACAATTATTGTATAAACAATGAAATTCCCTATGAAGCGAAATCTGTATCTATATCAAAATCAATAGACGTGCATTAGTCTCGCAAAAACTCGAAAATGGCTCGACCGATTTGTTTTTTTTTTTTTAAACCCAAACGAACATCCGAAACATCACAAAAATCGAAATTTTGTCTCACGTGGTACGAAGTTCTCGGGGACATCTAGTAATAAAATAATCTAAAATATTATAATTACCTACACATTGAAGTGAAACAAGAATAAACTACTACATTACCTTTTATCTACTCTCTTTATCGAAAATTCGATTCTAAACTTCAAAACGAGTTTATATTGACATATTTTATAAACACAATAACGAAAGAACAATGGCGAATTAAATAAATTTGAACGTCTGAAAGTGACACTACGAAAGAAATTCAATTAAATATCTACGTTTTTTAAAACTATCATCTTGGCGCTGATTCCCTTGTTGTTCTAAACTAAATTAAATTTAGGTTCTAAACTAAACTAAATTTAGGTTCAGTGCATATTTTTACTTCCTTTTCATTAAGAAAAGGACAGACGATAAATATTAGTTTAGCCCTGTCAAATTAAGATACTTCATAGACAAGTTTAGACATGATTAAAAAATTGGCTGCTTTTTAGTAAAGATACTATTGTTTTTAAAATTCGAAGTTGAACTTTGTAAATGTGTTAAAAATGACAGCCAGGACCAACGGCTTAACGTGCTTTCCGAGGCACAGAGGTCTTGGTCTGTAAAAGTGGTCACCCATCAACGGACCAACCGCGGCAAGCGTAGCCTAACCTGATCGATCGACATGTTTATTTTCTTTAAGTTAGACAGAGCTTATAAATAAAATTTAAACATTTTCATTTTGTATACCTATACAGAGTTATTGATAAAACACCTCTTAAGGGGTCAGTGTACTCATCATTATTAACAACTTTTACTATGGGACCAAACATGAAATCGCGAAAAAAAAAAAATCTGCTGTTCAGTACATTTTATGTTAGCATAATTCGTCAAAATGTACTGAACAGCTGATTTTCAGTACATTCACACATAGTAAAAGTTGTTCATAATGATGAGTACAATGACCCCTTAAGAGGTTGTTGGTGTTTTACCAATAACTCTGTATATTCACCTTGCGACCTAAGTTTTGTAGTGGACATTCGGGTTGTGACAAAAAATGTTACCTTGCAATAAGGACGTATGATATCTAGAAGGTCGTTCAAAGATTCCAACTAAACATATCATTAGGTACCGTAAATAACTGATAATCTTACAAATTTGCACAATGATACCGACACTATTACAGATGTTTGTTCGTCAGTGATAGTAATATCTATGATTTATGTTTATTACTAGCTTTTGCCAGCGGCTTCGCCCGCGTGGATGTTGAAAATTATCCCACGGTAACCGTACAATTTTCCGGGATAAAAAGTATCCTATGTGCTATTCCAGACTATAATCTATCTCTGTGCCAAATTTCATCCAGATCCGTTCAGCCGTTCTGGCGTGATTGAGTAACAAACATCCATCTATCCATCCAAACTTTCACATTTATAATATTAGTAGGATTCATTTATTTACTCAAGTTATACATGCCTTTTTAGTTGATTAGTAGGACGAGCCTAGACTGAAAACAATTTTATGTGAAGGGCACAAGGCTAGAATGATGAGTGCCCAAATTTTTTTTTTTTAATGTTTATGGTAGTATACCGCGTGCTTCATCTTTTAGTCAAAGAACCAAACGCTATAACGATAAGAGTCGCGAGTTATTTGAGGAAAACTAACAAGTGTGCACTGCTAAAATGCTGAATGTTATGTATTGGACACTAAAAAACAGTTCTATATTTTTTATCTCAATAAATATAAGATTAAATCTATAGGTGAAAGCTAAAGACCTTAAGTCACATTTTATAAATTATTCAGTAGAGCTCATTAAAGATGTCTATAGGTACCCGAAATTAGATATTAAAATCGACCGTGTATAAATAGTAAATAGTGTATCGTTGTAGAAAACAATTATGATTATGAAGGTTTATTAAGCTATTATATTGTGATATTTTTTCACAAATATTGTTCCTTAAGGCTGTAAAAATAAAAATGGACTTAAGGTCCTTTAGCTTGCACCTACAGAAAAAAAGTCTGTTTTTATGAATCCTAATATACACAATGTATGGAGAGTATATTATTCGGAAAACTCTCGAGGGCTGGGAAAAGGGGTTTGCTGTTGGTGGAAAGCGCATCTCCAATCTGCGTTACGCTGACGACACCGTTCTCCTTGCTACAACATTTGACGACATGAAGGAGATACTGCATAGGTTGGAGGTGGAAAGTGGCAAATTAGGGCTTGCTATAAATAGGCAGAAAACCAAGCTTATGGTGATAGATCGCGTGGGAAAGCTATCGGGCGCCTATAACATCCAAGGCATCGATGTTGTGGACAGTTTCATTTATCTGGGCTCTAATATTAATAATGAAGGCAGCTGCGTCCCAGAAATAAAACGACGGATAGCCATGGCTAAAGATGTTATGACACGCCTCCAAAACATCTGGAAAAATCGCTCTATAAGTTATAAAACTAAAGCCCGTTTGGTCAGAGCATTAGTTTTCCCGATTTTCCTCTATGGAGTTGAGACGTGGACAATCCGAGCAAGAGAAAGACAGAGGATAGATGCATTCGAAATGTGGTGCTGGAGGCGGATGCTCCGAATACCATGGACAGCCAAACGCACAAATGTGTCTATCCTTTCCCAACTAGATGTCAAGACCCGATTGTCTACAATATGTCTACAGCGTATTCTGACCTATTTCGGCCACATAATGCGAATGGGAGATAGCAGCCTTGAAAAGCTGGTTATTGTTGGCAATACCGAAGGAAAGAGAGCACGAGGCAGGTCGCCAACACGATGGTCCGACCAAGTAAAGGAAGCTACGTCCTCAAGCAATTTTCAGCAGGTGGTGATGGCAACTTTGGACCGGAGTAGATGGAGGCAGATTGTCCGCTTAAAAGCGTCCAGTGACCACGATCCTCAGTAATGAGGGACCGATTGAAGAAGAAGAATATACACAATAATAATACTAAACCATATTTTTAATCAAAACCTTGCAGTTATTCTTTTGACAGTTACCGTATTACGTATTACATTTTGATTTCACGTTATCTCAAAAACCTCAAAAATGGACACTCACCATTCCAGCTTGTTTGATTTAGACAGCTCTCTAATGTTTATGTTAGTAGGTACAGAGGGACAATCAGTGGCGTGCACAGAGTTTTTAGACAGGGTAGGCAGAACATTTTAAAAGCCAAAATACTTACTGCATGTTGGTTTTGGTTCGTCGTCTTGTCGATTAAATAATGACGTAGGTAATAGCCACCTCAAATATCCATACATTGACTGATTTTATAGACATATCAATTTACGGATATTCAAAGTGGCCTTTCGGCGCGTTATGTTCAGTATTTGTAAAATTATGTAATAGCAGTGAAATGATGGTGGTGTGAGTATAGGTACGGACGAATCTATAAAGGCTCCTTCAAACAGGCTCGACTTGCATCGCGTGTCACGTCTGTTTGCAAGAGCTTTAAAGTTATTTTAAGATTTTTTATTTGTATATTAAATCTACACGTCTATCTTTCTGTAAGAATATCTGCAATATGGAATCGTAAAAGTTGGGAAGGCGTTTCATTTCCGTAAGAAGTTTTTTTTCTATTGAAATCATGGAAAGATCTGTAAGACGTTTCTGGCCTTGTGTATTTCTTAAGTAGGTGTGTATACGTTTTAGTGACGAGAATGACCTTTCAGTAGAAGCACTGCTCGCCGGAACTGTAACAATTAATTTTGCCAACCGCAGTACTTCGGGGAAAACTGTATTTATGTTATTTTCGTAAAAATGTTCTATGATTTTGTAAATACTAAGGTTTTTGAATTCCGCAGATTTATAAACACATTTGAGCTCATTGATAAGGCGCTCTAAGTTAAAGTTGTGTGATTTATAAACATTTACGAATTGCGTTACTAATTCAACCGGAAAATTGTCATTATAATTATTGAAATTTTCGCATGATAGGTAGTAGTCCAAAAAATTTTAACTCTTTCAGATTTTTATAACGGTCGCGACATTCGTTCGATATATTGTCTATAATTTCAATAAAAATCCGCTTATAATTTATTTTGGCGTCCACAACATTACGTTTCCGTTTTGGCGGTCCGGTTATTTTTTTACGCTTTCAAAAATGAATTCAAACCTAGATCTAAATGATTCTAAAAAAGATTCAAACTCATAAATTTGTTTGACGCAATAAATCACATCCGACGTCTTTTTTTGCATAATTTCGTAAAGCACATCAGTTTCTGCGGATATTTCGTTAAATACATGGAGTAAAAACTGGAATTCAAAATCTTTTAAATTGTCTAATAAAGAGGAAACTTGATCTAACGTCTCGCCATCCCAGGACTCTATGTGTTCAGCCATATCCTCAAATAAATCAATTAAATATGAAGAAGAATTGAAAATGACATTTATAGTACGCGAATTGTAGGTCCATCGAGTGTCAGCAACGCGAGGCAATTTTTTCATATCAGTCATTTTATTGTAGTGGTTTTGCCTTTTGGTACTATTATTAAAGAAATTGGCTAATGTTTTTATGCGACTGAAAAACGTTTAGTTTCATGAATACGTTCGCACGACTTGGAAAGTATCAAATTAAGGACATGGGCGGAACACAATAATATGAATCATATTGTTTTGTATTGAATTTACGATTGACTTTACCTTTAGTTTGTACTAATTGCAAATCCGGTGTACAACGACCTTTTACAATCACTTGTTTTTTATCACCGAATGATAGTTTTGAAAACGCATCATTTTTTATTTTCTCTATATACACACCACCTGAACAACATTCACAGTGAATATTATCCATTTTTCACACTATTATCGACGTTATACTCTTTAAATACCAATTATTATGGCTAAATCAAAACGAATCAAACAAACAATATGGCCACTAAATTAAGTCACAAACTCGGAGATAGTGCAACAAATAATACGACAAAACAGAAATAGTGTAAGTTATGATGATAAATGAAACAATGGCACTTTTTAAAATAGTTGTATAGCTAATTTCGCTTCGGAAAACATCGGATAATTTCGTAATTTGTCGTGTTGTGAAAAAGACACTGTCTATTCTGTACGGTTGTGTGCGTTATTGTGACATTGTGTGCTACGTATTTATAGGAACAATCAAAATCAAAATCAAAAGTCATTTATTCAAACTAGGCTGAGAATCAGCACTTTTTGAACGTCAAAATTACATAAGCCAGTCCCCCAAAACGCCCGCCCTTCACCACTTCCTAGTGCTTTAGCTGGGGAGAAGAAGTGGCGCAACAAACTCCCCAGCAGCACAGCTGTCTGTTCAGTTAAAAAAATGATTCTATATAACACTGCGCATAATAATTTAGGTACATTACGCAACACAAAACATTAAATTAAATTATTTGCTATAAGTAAGCTAGCAAACGACAATATACACAAAAAAAAAAAACGAAAACTATACTCAAGCAGAAACAAAATACAAAACTAAAAACGTAAGCAGAACTTTATACCTAAATAAAAGCCTCCAGTAATAAAGGGCGTGCCCACTTACATATAGCCGTACATGTATTCGTAACTCAAAGTCACAGATGATAAACTAGGACCATCGAAGTAAAATCAACAACAAGTTAAGTTACTAATAACAAAACAAAACCAAGGTCAGCAAGACGACCTGTCACCACAAGCAGCACCCGTTCACGAGTATAACGCAAAGATCAGCCATTACCCCCCTCGCCATATTTGAGGGAAGGAGACAACCCGACCCCCGACGCTACCGCAAGCAGTGACATCTAAGTGAGCATGACGAACTTGCTGCCGGTTGCACGGGCAAGAAAAATTGATCAATTGTCGAGGTCACTAACTAACCACATATTGCAATACCACTCATAAAAAAATAAACATTGAAATGAGTAGATTATGTCAATAATAAATAAAAATAGAATAAAAATAAATTGACCTTGAGAGTCAAAGAAAATAAATAATTATATGAACTCATATAACCTGTCAGTAGGTATGCTAATTCTGGAGAAAGAACATAAACATTGTCTTAAGTTAAACACAGCGACCAACTATTCTTATCGTTTAAGTAATCGTTGATAGAATAGTATGCCTTTGAACAAAGGTTAGATTTTACTTTAGCTTTGAACGCATTAAAGGGCAAATCTAGCAAAGAAGAGGGTAGCTTGTTATAAAAAGATATACCAAGCCCAACAAATGAGTTATGAACCTTATGAAGCCGGTGAAATGGAGCACGTAATTTGTCCTTATTTCTGGTGTTAACATTGTGAATATCACTGTTTTTAGTGTATAAATGTATATTTTGTCTAATATATAAGATGTTGGCGAAGATGAATTGTGATGCCACCGTGAGAATACCGCACCCATTCAATCCGCATGACCACGAGAGCACACATATAAACATTTAGACCCGAATAGTTTGTGTCTTTCCCGAGGCACTCCTGGTACTCAGGTCGTCGCGGCGCTAGTGCCGCGCAATGCCACAATACAATACTGAACGAGCTTGCTTGGAGCGACTGTTTTTGATTTTTTTGTTTATTGTTAGTAAGTAGGTACTCGTCGGACTCGTAGATAAAATAATAATAGATATCAGAACAAGATTATACTGAATTAGGTAGGGTAGGCAGTGTCTTTCTGTCTTTATGAAACACACGCCACTGGGGACAATTCTGTACGTTAGCATTCTAATTTGTCTAATGCCCGTTTTCACCAACCCTAAGTGACACTTAAATGAATCCCTAAATATTATTGGACTGTTGGATTTTGAACTCTCGGCGCTGGTGAGCCTAGCGTCGAAAATACAACAGGCCACTTTTATTTAGGGCGTAGGTTCCCAAACTTTTATAGATTAACGCCGCCTTTACAAGAAAAAAAATCCAACGCCCCTTTACATAATAGTTAATTATACCAATTTTATGTCTGTCTATTATCTATTAATAATCACAAATTAAAAATTAATTCTCTCTGTCTCTCTCTCTGTAATCGTGCCACATGAAAAGATCCAGCGCCCCCTAGGGGGCGGTACCGCCCCCGTTGGGAACATATGTTTTAGGGTCACTTAGGGTTTGTTTGGCATAAATCTGTTAAAAATACCTGTAATTTATACTCTTTTCAACCATTTATTTGACATAAGTACGCCTATGAAGTTCCTTATTTATTGACAGGCAATCACAGACGAAATAATGCAATATTTCATGGACGCTGTTTTTCCTTTACATTTTGAATAAAGTATCAATGTGTTAAATAGATTAAAACATCTTCATAAATGAAGTCGATTGTTATTATCAAGCAACGCATTAACACATCACTAATTGATAAGTACTCGAGCTGTCAAAACTAAAAATCGTTGAAAGGATTATACTTACATTTTTGACACAAAGACTGTCACTGAGACGTGAGTGCGACTCTATTTTGAACGATTTTAATTTATATAGGATTGACCTTCAGATCTCGCGCAATGCTAGGTGCACTACTACAAACCGCGGCAGTACAATTCTTAGAAGCTTACGGATTAGTAAAGCTTGTCCACTGAAATGACGCGCCCTACTACCGTAATTACCGTAGTAACCATATACAAATTTAAGTAGCGGGGCGCGTCATTTCAGAGTAGACAAGCTTTACACCTACATTTCGACAGTTACGTTAATTCTCATGTAAAAAGGGGGGAGGGGGGAGCCTACTTCCAGTAACCGCGCTCAAATTCATAGTCTAGGCTGCTTAGAAATTCCTGATTCTAAAACACAATTATGCTGGCCGACCTGGGAATCAAAACGAAGACCTCACGTCACGTTTGATACCAATAGATCAACGAGACAGTCTATAGGTAGTTTGACACCGGCGAGGCGAGGCGTAGATGAGATGGGCGAGAACTGAAATCACGCTTATCCTTTTACACCGAAAGATGTCCATCACTATAGCGCGCCGTCTCGCGCTATCACGCGCCGCCCGGCCAGCCGTGTCTCGCACGCCTATTACGTTTTGTCTCACGATGGTCGGAGTGAGCCGGCTCGTGTCAGTAAGTACCAGCGCGAGCCATTGCGAGATATCGCGAGTCAGCGCTTGACGGAGAGAGACCGGTCCTCGATAGCCGGTGCGAGATTTGTATATCCGTTTTACAAAGTAAATAAATACTCTATTCTTAGAGCAATAAAGTCCAATATTGTACTAACAAATATTTCACATCGTCTCGCATCTAGACCTTTTACACCAAAGATGGGTAGGGCGTGTATAGAAATTTTGACATACAAATTTAAATTTTCGCCATCCCCTCCACGCCTCACCTCGCCAGTGTAAAACCACGTTTAGGTTCAGTGCAGACATAAGAGCAGCATGTTCTTTGTAGTCAAGTTGTGAGTGAAAATATGTACGTGCAGGCTCGAACAAGCGCAATAGAAAAATAATTTATTGCGTGCTATTTTGAATTTTATTTTAGTTTTAATTTAGTTAATTATCAATATATAAATGAAAAATTTCTCTAGCATTTTGCTAATGCATGTCTGCGGTTGACCCTTATTCATAAAATAAAGTATAACGAAAAATATATACATACCCTTAATCTTCTTGTTTCAGCTTCTATACTTCGGTCGTAGCTATTGGCATACACAGGCGAATACTGAGGATTTCTATCATAGGCAGGCGACGGCAAACAGACTCCCTTCGTTAAATTCATATTCCTCTCAGAAATCTTCCCGTACATCTCATTCCTCTCCATCATATTCGAGCTATACGATTCTAAATTATTTTTACCCGATTCTATCACATTTTTGTTCGGTTCTAAATGATTTTTACTCGATTCTAAACCATTTTGACAGGGTTTCTCATCGGGTTTTCTGTCAACGTTAATTTTTCCGTAGATATTGTCATTTTGTTGGTCGTTGTTAACTTTTTTCGGTAACTTATTATAGTCTCTTGTTGGTTCATTAAAATTTTTGACGATATCGTCGATTTTCGTTTTATGTCGTATAGCTACGTTGGCGTACGAACAGGTTTTGGGGTCGACAACATTATTTTCACTTATTAAAACATTCTTCTGTATTTTATTCATGTAGTTGGGTAACGTTTTACCTCCCAGTACATCTTTAGCTGGCGTATTAACTGTTAACGAATTCGAGCTGAAAACTTTTGGTGATATTTCATTTTCGTTTGACGTGTAAAATTGACTCCTTCCTATTTTCTGCTGTTTAGCGTAATACTCGAATTTGGAGACTTTAGCCATGATTCCTGACATTTTTGGCCTGGATTCTTGGTCTGAATTTGAGTCAGATTGGTCTAAGTCTCTATAAGGTTTCTTGGGAGCGACTGGAGGCTTTTTTCTGGACATTTCTTTGAGAGTCATGTCCAGTTCTTGGTCTAAATGCGATAGGGAATTGTCTTTGTAAATCTTCTGTATGTTTGTGGTTTGGTAACTTTCTGTGTGGTGGGTGACGTAGACTGTGGACAAAAAGAAACAATGTTACAACTTAGTTAATCCTAGTTTTCTATTAAATGAGCAATATTCTATGTATACAGGGTTATTGGTAAAACACCAACAACCTCTTAAGGAGGAAGCGTCACGGTAGCCCGCGAAATTCAAATTTGCTTACGTTTTTTTGCAATTTGCATGTCAGTATTAAGTTGTATGTTAAATAAAGTATGATTTGCGGCCGTAACAAATATGTTTTTACAGAATTATATACAATAGAATCAGTAATACAACTCCTTAAGTTAGTATAATACTAAAATGTCAAGATTTCATGAAATAGTCATTTTTGGGATTACCTGGTCTTAAAGAGTTGTATTGATCACTTTAATGATTCTAATTATGTAAATAGATACTTGTTACGATCACAAATTATAATTTGATCAACGTACAATATAATACCGACTTGTAAATTGCAAAAAACGTAAGAATATTTGAATTTCGCGGGCTACCCTGACGGGTCATTGTACTCATCATTATGAACAACTTTTACTATGGGACCAAACCTGAAATCGCGAAAAAAATCTGCTGTTCAGTACATTTTGACGAATTATGCTGTGATAAATAAAAAAGGGTGTCTGAGAAAGGGTGTCGCCAACTTAAGGGTGTCATACAGACCATCAAACTGATCAACATTTTCCCGGGGACCAACATCGTAATGGTGAAAAAAAAATCAGTCGTCCCATACATATGGTCAAGTAGGTATTGAAGGTTTTGTATGGGACGACTGATTTTTTACATAGCTACGGAGATTCTGTTTCCCCGCAATTACTTCTTCATATCCGGGTCAATATATTTTTTTTTAAGATAACCTTAAGTATCTCATTTAGGACGCTTACTCGTTTGTCCCGATTTCGGATATTAAAATTACTTCGACTTTACCTGAATTCCGAAATGCGAGCACAACCATACACATCCGATTGTGGACCGATTTTGAAAATTCTTTTTTTTTTTGTATGAAAAGGTATGCTCTCGAAGTGATCCCATTGTCATCAAGTCAGAATCTTATGAGGGGATCCCTCAAATTTTATAGTAAGTCGTGCATTTGCTCTCCGAAAGGACTATTTGGTGATTTGATAAGGCAAAGGTGCGGTTTAAAAGAAGATATAGATGTAGCGACAAAAAGTGAAAAGAGTATACTTAGATGGTTTGGCCATGTTGAGAGAATGAAGGAAAGGCGACTAACAAAGGGTAATTACAAGGCAGATGTGAGTGGAACGCCGGGAGAGGACGCCCTAAGAAGAAATAGTGACCTTTGCCTTATCACATCATTCCTCAGCCTATCATTCATAGTCACCTCACACCTACTTCGCAAGGAGCGCATTTCCACAGCATTTATTCTGCTTTCATGCTTCTTTTGCCACACCCAACATTCACTTCCATAAGTAAGTGTAGGCACTAGCACACCATTGTGAACAGCCAGGCGCGAGCCTTTAAATAAAATAAAAAAATCTTTCTTTAATATACCTGCAGTACACTGGTCGTTGGGCTGAAACTGGACAGGTGCCATGGAGACGTGGGCTGAAGGTAGCACTGACTTCATCAGCTTCGCCTCGGCTGGGTGGTTGAAGCGCAGGTAGTTTGACCGCCCTATTGTTAGCATGCTACCTGGAAATTGAGAGACAATGTATGTTTGAATGTTAGTACTTATATAATACTGGTAATGAAGAAAAAAGGGTGTAACAAATATACAGCGCCATCTAGTGTAACTTATCCAAAGCACTACGATAAGCGGCTTTACAACAATCTGCGCAAGCGCCACAACTACAGACGACTACGTGTAGATGTGCACACATGTCAACTATCCGCCTTTATATGCAGAGCTGTCTTCGAACAAACCGCCATTCACTAGTTTCAGAGTTCGGTAGCCACGCAGCCAATTCGGAGCCTGCTTAGACAGCCTAGCAGTCTTCAGGAACTAGTCAGTTAGGGGAGGTCTGTAGGGCGATAGCCACGCAGTCCCTTTCATCCCGCCACTTAGGGTTGCCATATGATATAATAATTATTGCAACAAGTAACATAGTATAAGTTAAGTTGCCAATAAATTATCATCAAGTTCAACGGGGCTTTAATTTCACAATAAGCAAGCCTACTAGGGATATTTTGATATTGTTAAGAAAATACAGGTCCAAGGGATGTTTTGGGCTTTTACTTATTCGGGACGGCTTCCATCAAAGCAGAGAGAGAGAGATGTCTAGAAGAATTACAGACTTGAATCATTTTAACATCTCTTTCTCTATTTAATTTTTCTGCTAAGCTTCAATGTAGTATAATAGACTGTTAGTTGTTGTTTCCTTCTTGATGGTTCTCTGGTTTGGTCCTTAAAGTAGGAGGATCATTTCCGTGTTTATTAACCAACTAGCTTTTGGCTGCGGCCTCGCCCCTGTGGATGTCGGAAATTAACCCACGGGAACGTACTAACGGGGTAAAAGTATCCTATGTCCTAACTCAGGTCATCGTTTACCCATGTGCCAAATTTCATCCAAAATTTTTTCAGCCGCTTTGGTGTGAAAGCGTAACAAACAAACAAACAAACAAATATACTTTAAATTTATAGTATAAGTAGGATTAGTTAGGATAAGCGTGCCACTTATTATCCTCCAAACGAACTCTAAGTACATTATTTCCCACCAGTAACTTTGACCATTCCCTCACCTTATCTGGGTGAATATTTGACCTTTTAACCGCCCGTCATTACCTTCCGCCAAAAGTTGATGAAAGAGAATATATTTAATGAAATATTTCAGCAATTCCTGATTCTGGTCCTTAAGCAGATTCTGGGAATTGATGAAATATTTCATTAACGATATTCTCCTTATTCAACTTTTGGCGGAAGGTAATGACGGCGGTTAAAAGGTCAAATATTCACCCATCTCCGAAACTACAAATGTAAGCATAACGTTTTGTAAAAAAAAAAACAGAAAATAGTTAGCAAGTATCTAACTTGTAGATAAAAAGTCTTTGGTCTTAAAACAACATGATAAATCTCTCAATATTGTGCGTACAAACTTACATTTGCAGTTGGAATGTATGGGAGAACATTTTTTTCAACTACAATGTTAAGTTTGTTCTTGCGATAAATTCATCCCAACTACGGAATCCTTCTTTGTGCGTGGTCCAACACGCAATTGACCGGTTTTTTATCCACAGGGATGCATACGCACGTAATTTGCATAATCCTAACTTTATATTTATAATATTATAAATGCGAAAGTAAGTTTGTTTGTTTGTTACCTTTTCACACCTAAACCACTGAACCGATCATCCTGAAATTTTGCATAATATACGTTGTCACGTGTACAGAAACGGACATAAGGTTTCATCCAGAAAAGAAGTACTGCTCCCGAGCAAAACAACAATAACTTTCTTATAATAATATGTAGATGGCGCCACGTGTCTTTCGAATCATGATTGAATTATATTGTTATAGGAACCGCTGAACGGATTTGTATGAAATTTGGCACATGGGTAGACTATGACCTGGATTAGGACATAGGATACTTTTGGTCCCGGTAGTGTGTTCCCGTGGGATAATTTCCGACAACCACACGGGCGAAGCCGCGGGCAATAGCTAGTCTACACATATTTAAAAGATGTCTATTTTTTTTTTGTGTTGTGTTTGCTCTTGACTCTAGTCTAGGTCAGAGGTGACAGAGACAAAGTCGACGATGGAGTGAGCTTACCCAGAACAAGCCTGTTCACTCTCACTTTGAAAAGATTAGGATTGTATGCGTTCGGAAACACAGACGCACACGCAGGTAGTGAGTTCCACTCCTTTGCTGTGCGCATTATAAAAGACATTTGGAAGCGCTTAGTGCGAATTGGTGGAATAGCAACCAGGTAGGGATGGTAACTGACAGTACGTCTAGATGTCCGATGGTAGAAGGGGGCGGTGGAATGAGATCGTGGAGTTCTCGGGCACACTCTCCGAAGTACAATCTGTAGAAGACCGACAAGCAGGCAACTTTGCGGCGATGAGCCAAGCTATGAAGCTTGGCATCTACCATGGCCTCTCTCAAGGAACGAACTTCGGCCCCGCTAGTTTTTGCGCTGGACAAGTATCTCTCTGAAGCTGTACTACATTAATTATAATTTGCATGTGTCACGAATCACGATTATCTAGTTCACACCTTGATGCTACTGAGCTAGTTAAATATTAGCGAGCATGTCTGAATATGACATGTTTATATTTTAGTAGTCATCATCTGCCTAGCCTTTTTCCCAACTATGTTGGGGCCGGCTTCCAGTCTAACCGGATGCAGCTGAATACCAGTATTTTACATAGAGCGACTGCCTATCTGACCTCCACAACCCAGTTACTGGGTAATACGATACCCCTTGGTAAGACTGGTTGTCAGACTTTCGGGCTTCTGACGACCCGTAACGACTGTCAAAGATCTACGAATCGGAAAGCATGTTAAGCCGGGACCAACGGCTTAACATGCTTTCCGAGGCACGGAGGAGTCTCGGTATGTAAAGATGGTCACCCATCCACAGACCAACCCCGGCAAGCGTAGCTTAACCTGATGGATCGACCCGTGCAGCTGTTATTACTTAGCCACGAGCTCCTCTAGTCGATCACCTATAAAGTTATTACTGACTAACATTTTTTTTTTATAGTGGAGGCTTAGTTGAAACGGCAGCGAGTTACGAGTTTTAGGTCGCAGGTTCGAACCGAAAAAGTTTACTTTTTTAAATTATTTCATCACTATTGCTCTCAAAAATGGTGAAGGAAAACATCATGAGGAAACCGGAAATTCAAACACATGACATCTGCCAACTCGCAATTTGCCCGCCTGGTGGATTATGGTTATGGCCCACCTCCTCTCACAGAGAAGTCTGTGTCCCAGCAGTGAGAACACTATAAGGCTGATTATTGCTTGGTTGACTGTCACTCATAGCGGATTAACGTCTCAAGCGTTGCAATATTTTCGTGGCTCAGGCATGAGGAAAATTTTTATAATTTTATGTGTTGAAACGGCAGCGAGTTACCGAGTTTTAGGTCGTAGGTTCGGACCGAAAAAGTTTACTCGTACTTTTTTAATTATTTCATCACTACTGCTCTCAAAAATGGTGAAGGAAAACATCATGAGGAAACCGGAAATTCAAACACATGACATCTGCCAACTCGCAATTTGCCCGCCTGGTGGATTATGGTTATGGCCCACCTCCTCTCACAGAGAAGAGGTCAGTGTCCCAGCAGTGGGAACACTATAAGGCTGATTATTGCTTGGTTGAATGCCACTCATAGCGGATTACCGTCTCAAGCGTTGCAATATTTTCGTGGCTCAGGCATGAGGAAGATTTTTATAATTTTATGTGTTGTTCTTAGGGTTTCGTAAGTACCCATGCTCCCACAATGTGGACCGATGACCTTGTGAAGGTCCCGGGAATTCGCTGGATGCGGGAAGCACAGAACCGGTCGAAGTGGCGGTGCTTGGGGACGGCCTATGTCCAGCAGAGGACGTCTTTCGGCTGATATGATGAAGTACCCGTGCCAAAATGGTAAAAAAGGAGTTTTTAAGAATGATCTTAATTATCTTTGTAATAGTTCAAATAATACAAATAACTCAAAAGCAAACACACGAGACCAAGGACAAGTGCAATATTACTCATTTATTAAGTCACAATAGGGAAGTCAAAACAATTCCTGTCTAGACTTATTTCTATTAGACCATTTGTCGCAGTTGACATCCGAAACTGATCAGTTTCCGCCTCATAAAGTGTTTAGGCACTTATGTTCAACTCAAAGCCGAATCGATGTTGATCATACTTTGATACAAGCAGTTTTGTAAAACCTCTTTTATCTATAGACCTTGTACAGACGCCAGCACATCAAAGCTACTACAATCTGTCAAATTTCTTTAATTGATCTTCAACTTTATCGCTTAAGCATTAGGTTCAAGGTTGATTGAGAAAATTTGACAGTTTCGGGTAGCTTGACGTGCTGTACATTTTTTGGTACCTCTTACTCAAAAACTTATTGATGTGTAACATCTTTCCTCTAGCTTTCCTGAAATCTGTAGGAGTGATATCGTGAAAAGGGACGGAAGTGTGTAACAGGAATCCGGGGAAGCGCGCGCTATTTGATTTGACCAATGAGCGCTCGCGGTACTAGAGTTAGCTGTCAGATGATACCAACCCAAACAGATGTCTGATGTCATCATATGCGACTACTGTTGGGCTCGCTCGCGGGTAATCAGGGGCTGTTTAATAAAACCGACAGGCACCAATCCAACAATCTGACAATTTGGTAAGATTTTTCATTGTTTTCTGCTTACTATAGCAGAAAACAATGAAAAATCTTAAGCAACACCCGTAGTGAGAATGTGCCAATTTTGACATTTTTTGTCAAATATGTCGCATTGTAGGATATTAAATAGCCCGCTGGTCACAAACGCCATATTATTGTACAGCTTTTATCGTATGTACAAAGTTTTTTGCTATGTGAGTCTATACACAGTCTGGTCATAAATACTGTTACAATTAAAAATAAGAAAGATATTACATTTGAATTTGGAATCTGTCATTTTTATACGATTGTTCATTGCGTTTTCGAATTTTGGCGCCAATACATTGTACAATATTTTGCGATATTAAAATGGAGTAGGGTGATAAAGAGAATCGAATCGCTGTGATTGCATTACACAAAGTTGGTATGGAGCCAAATGCAATTTTTAAAACGGTATAAATAACGGTATAAAATACGCTTAAAACGGTAGAAATACGTAAATACTGTAAATACGCTTGGTATTAGTCAAATGTTTGTGTACCGGGCTATTAATAGGTACAATGAGACCTCCTCTGTTTGTAACAGAAAAAGATCTGGCCGTCCACGTAGTATTCGTACGAAAAAGGTGGTCAAAGCAATAAGGGAAAGAATTCGAAGAAATCCTGTCCGAAAGCAAAAGATTTTATCTCGGGAGGTGAAGATAGCACTCAGAATCATGTCGCGTATTTTAAAAGATGACTTAGGACTTGCAGCCTATAAGAGACGCACTGGTCATTTTTTAACTGATAATTTAAAAAAAGAATAGGGTGGTAAAATCGAAACAACTACTGAAGCGGTACGCAAAGGGAGGTCACAGAAAAATTTTGTTTACGGATGAGAAAATCTTTACAATTGAGCAACATTTTAACAAACAAAATGACCGTATTTATGCTCAAAGCTCTAAGGAAGCTTCCCAATTAGTCGACAGAGTGCAACGTGGGCATTATCCGACTTCAGTGATGGTTTGGTGGGGTGTTAGCTATGAAGGAGTGACAGCCATATTTTTGTGAAAAAGGTATCAAAACATCGGCACAAGTGTATCAAGATACCATTCTTGAGAAGGTAGTTAATCCCCTTAACAACACCATGTTCAATAACCAAGTATGGTCCTTCCAACAAGACTCGGCGCCGGGTCATAAAGCTCGGTCCACGCAGCCTTGGTTGGAAGTGAACGTTTCGGACTTCATCAGTGCTGAAGACTGGCCGTCGCGTCGTCTAGTCCCGATCTTAATCCGATGGATTATGATTTATGGTCAGTTTTAGAGAGTTCGGCTTGCTCTAAACGCCATGATAATTTGGAGTCAGTAAAACAATCCATACGATTGGCAGTGAAGAATTTTCCCATGGAAAGAGTGCGTGCTTCTATTGATAACTGGCCTACATAGAAAAGTGAAAAACCTACGCGATAAAAATGTACGGAACGGCTATTTTTTTTTTTAAATAACCAAATACCATTCTTGAGAAGGTAGTTAAGCCCCTTAACAACACCATGTTCAATAACCAAGTATGGTCCTTCCAACAAGACTCGGCGCCGGGTCACAAAGCTCGGTCCACGCAGTCTTGGTTGGAAGTGAACGTTTCGGACTTCATCAGAGCTGAAGACTGGCCGTCATCTAGTCCCGATCTTAATCCGCCTGATTATGATTTATGGTCAGTTTTAGAGAGTACGGCTTGCTCTAAACGCCATGATAATTTGGAGACACACACACACACACCTTGCGACAATCTGGTGGGTTTGTCGACGGGCAGTCCGTCTAGCAGCGTGCTGCCACTGAGCGGGTACAGCGTGACGACTCCGTGAGAGTTCTCCACGCGACAGTGCACGCTTGACACGCCCGTGCCGACCACGTATATGTCGCATGTCGGGTCCGAGCCTATTGTTACACGACCTGGAAATGAGAGAAGAAAATGATAAATCAAAACAGGCTTAGCAGAATGGTCTTACAACACAGCAAACACGACAAAAACACACAACAAACACAGCAGAAAGACAATCCCCAACCTCGACTTGTGGAAAAGACGGGCCACTAGATTTCAAAATTTCAAAAATTTCAGCTCAGGCCATGTTTAATACGAACATCAAAATGGGAAAACATAGCTTGTTGACAATATCCGCAATTTCATTCAATCGTGGGCGAAATCATTTACGCTAAATTCTAAGAAAACTTATAAACGTTTGCATACCTTGCTTGATAGGATGCAAGGTCACTGCAGTGCTGAGCCGACCAGTTCCAAGGCTCACCAGATGCGGAGTATTCGTCGCCACCCTAGAAAGTAGAAACGGTACAGGTTAATACGACTTATTTGCATACTAATATTAGGGCAAAGATTGCCAAGAGAAGTTTGGCAGTATTCAAATATGACGTCAGTGGTCGATCATCGTGAATTTTCTTCATATTAGGCTGAAGGTTGTAAGACTTTCTGAACGTTGACAAAAAAAAAAAAAAAAATGGGTATCTAAAATTGACTTTCGTCAATCCAGTAGAAGTCACCAAGTTAGTCTGAGTGCCAACAAAAAACTTCTTTATCCATTTTAACATAGGTAGTGTCGCATTTTCTGTCTCATCTTGAACTTTTTTTCAGATTGAGTATAATAACGTATCGTGACGAACATACATCACATTATTTCCGACGTAGTCAAAGATCAGCAAGGTTCTACGTCTTATTTAAATATTTCCTTATATCTTCAATGAAGATTGTCATATTAATGGTGATTATGACAGTCTTGCAAATGACCTTTTAGCCTGATGTTGTTAATACGTCAAAAGGCTTTACGTTGTTATAACTATATAATTTGAAGAGGCGGAAAATTATGAATAAGGCAATTGAGGTAGTCTTTCCATATGGTTAAAATCAAGTTATCATGCTATTGATAAATGTCTAGAGCTAAATAAGGATTTTCTATGTAGATAGGGTACAATTTTCTGTTTGACAAGTCCATCAAGATAACACTGGTAATTAAAACTTTTTAACACAGAAGGGAAATTTATTTCCTCGTCTTCGAGAACGTCGTTCCTTCCTCCTTTATAAGGGCAGTTGTTGGATTTAATATATCAATAACTGGCGTACACTTTCAGGACTGCGAGTTCGAGACCGATCGATGTTAACCAATCAGAATACTGTTAGAAATCTAATAATATTGTGTCTTCCTTATTGATTGATTTGCGTTATAAAACAACAAAATAAACACATCGGCCAACAAACCACTCAAAACAGCCATATTCCATTCACAAACGACCTGCCACTATAATAAAACTGTGAACCGATATAAAAACTAATTACAGGTAATATAACGCAGTTATTCTCAACGCGGCTTTTATTGCAAAGTTACGAGTAATGCATTAAACAGCGTTTATTGCTTCACCATCTGGCTAGTTCAATGAGTTTCCGACTATCGACGAATGATCCCGACGGATGTTTGTAGGGTTACATCATCTAGGTATGCGCGTATCGAAATGTGATGAAAGGCCTTACGTAGATCCAAGCTAAATAAACTATTTGTTTTAAATTAAATTGTTCTTGGGAAACATTTGTGTTTAATATTATTTATTAATACGATGGTGCGCCAACCTCAAATAAATTCGGGTAAAGCTGGATGATGATGAAATATATATATATTTTTTTAAAGGTGACCCAAGTCGTTATTATCTTATAAATGAACTCGGGGATTGCTCGATTGGTTTCCGTCGCACATGTTAGAAACATTTTGGGCAATCCCGAGATATGTACGTGAGATGTACGGTAAACATTTTTGTTTCAATATCATGTACATGGTTTTATCATTATCTAGGCTTCATTCTGGAAATTGATTTGTTAACTAATCGCTTTAATAAAATACCGTGTTTAACATCTGCATGAGTGTAAGTATTTAGGTCTGATGCCTTACTGGGATTCTCTAGCTTGTTATAACGCCTCGCCTTTTGCTGTTTACACAAGCCTTCTTTTAGAGTGTTATAATAACCAAATCTAAGTCGCTTGAATTTTTATCATAAGATCTAACCATTCATGTTTAAGTTGGTCTCTATTTAGGTATTGTATGTCTACTTACATTTGAATATTCATTCGTGATTTTATTTAGATAACAACAAAGGCGGTGGTTTTTCATTGGTCACAAATCTGTCATGGGATTTCACAGTTTTACTGATTTAGCGTTCAGAAATCATTAATTTTTATATTAGTTGACTAAGAAGGGATCATAACTCATAATTATAGGAAGAAAGACGCGAGACATTCTATTTATAGTTGATCTCGATGCGCTCGAGCCGGTCTTCGGGCCACGCGTGCACTTTTATAGTGTTCGTTTTGCGGCCAACCCTTTGAAATGTAGACTTAATTAAAAGTCACGCGTTTTATGTTCAAGTCGAGAAACTTGTGTTTTGTAGTGCCTTGGAAGGAGCTTATATTCAGCAGTAGGATTTACTAGTAATAGGCTTATTTGAAGATATGGAAACCTCGATGAGACTGGCAAATATGCGTGAAGAAAGGCCTATACCAGCGTTGGGTGACTGTAGATGATGATGACGTCGCTAAGTTGATTGCTTTTCTTTGTGCAATATCTAACTGTTGACAATCAAAGTAGTCGGACACCAACATTTCAAACGTGCTAGAATTCGTTTTAATATTGTCTTGTATTCAAGAAGGCTGTCACATAATTCTTCAAATAAAAAAAAAAAAAACATTACTTGACACGCTTTGTTACTAATTTCCCTATCCCTATTGGCATTAGAAAACTCTTATAAAATGGTGGGATACCACTTAGCTAGCAAGCAAATTTACTTGCCAATAAAACTCCTAGGAAGTAAATGACATAGCGGGGTCATGGGAAGGAAGCGACAATCTATTTCGAGTGGCGCCTGCACATCGTGCGCGCGCGCATCTTGCTCTTGTTGTGACTGGAGAGGCTAGGGGGACAGACAGGTTTACAGCTTAATAGGCGACAAGTGTTGAAGTTATAGGTGTGGTCCGTGATTCAAAAATTGAGAAGATCACAGTCAAATCAACATTGACATTACATCGTCAGAAAAAAAAAGAAGTGCAACAAAGATAATCTGGAATATCGAGAATGTCGATGTCGGTCATTCCATCAGGATAGCCCGAGCTATTAAATTAGAATTTCCTGTATCATACATAACTTCACAAGAGGCAACCTCCTATTCACAGAGTCTAGACTGTATGAGGACTGAAGACAAAGATTGATTCTAGTAGATAGAACACATTGGTCCTCACCTAGGTTTTATTGCGCAGGAGTGTGAGAATTTTATATCAATTTTATAATTTAGTTAAACGAAACGTATGGACAATAGTAAGTTTGTACGCACAAAATTGAGAGATTTATTCTTATTATAGGTTTTCCTGTAATCTATAGCTATAGAACTATTTTCTGATTTTTTTTTAAACTTTAAGGTCAGTAGTTTCGGAGAAAGGGGGGGGGGGGGACGGCCAATTTTCGTCTATTTTCTTAAATAACTTTAAAGTAATTTATTTTAAAATTATAAAAAAAATATATATGTGACCCTCACATTAAGCCCTTTCATTTGATATATCGCATGGTACATTTGCAAATATATATTTTTTTCATTTTCTTATTTGCCCCCGTATTCAAAATTACATTACATTACACGTGCGTGTTTGGGTCACAGAAATACATATGTGTACCAAATTTCAACTTAATCGGTACATTAGATTCGGAGAAAATTGGCTGTGACAGACGGACAGACAGACAGACACACGAGTGATGCTATAAGGGTTCCGTTTTTTCGTTTTGAGGTACGGAACAGTCCACGCACAATGAATTGTTCCGTAGTTGGGATGAATCCCAAGAACAAACTTAACTCTAGTTGAAAAACATGTTCCCCCTAGTTGAAAAATACATTCCAACTGCAAATGTAAGTTTGTACGCAAAATATTGAGAATTTACCATGTTGTTTTAAGATCTATAGGGATTGAACTATTTTCTGTATTTTTTTTTTCAAAATTTTAGGCTCAGGACTTTCGGAGATAAGGGGAATGGTAAATTTTCGTCTACTTTCTTAAATATATTAACTTTAAAATAATTTATTTTAAATTATATAAACAATATATGTATTTGAGACCCTTACAGTAACCCCTTTCGTTTGATATGTCACACGTTTGCAAAACTTTTTTGTTATTTTCTTATTTGCCCCCTAAAATTGACCTCCATATTCAAAATTAATTTATTTACGTTACACGTCCGTGTTTGGGTCACTGATACATACGTGTACTAAATTTCAACTTAATCGGTCCATTAGATTCGGAGCAAATTGACTGTGGCTGACGGACAGACAGTCAGATAGACAGACACACGAGTGAATCTCTCAAAATTAAATGATCAATTAAATTTATCATTTAATTTTAGGTGAGATTTTCATCCGAATCCCACAGTGGATCTACACTCATTTCCTTCACAAGTAGATGTGATAGAAACTCATTAATGATACTGCGGGGCAATTGCGTAACACACTATCAGTCGAAATCTGTTACATTTTGACTGTTCAACAACATTCACTCCGTTATTTACGTAGTGGAGCAGACAAATTTTTCGAACATATGAAGCAATGGATTAGCAGTTTGCTTCAAAATAATTCAGATTCCAGTTGATATTGGGTTAGGCAATTAGGGTGCTGGTCATCGGAACAATCTACTTCGAGTGCAGGTGGCGCTTACATTGCATGCAATATTGGATTATTGAAACACCGCCAAGAGAGCTATCATTGTAGACACATCGTGACGTTCACTTCCACTTGAGGAATTGGTAATCTTGGCATGCTATTACTGTCGCCATGTAGCACGACAGTTTTTTTTTTTTAAATCATTGCTCTAGACTGGTTTTTCTGTGGTATCTACAGACAGAAACAAATGTCGCGCCTGGCGTAGGTGCGACATTTGTTTTTGTCTTATGACATCTCAAAGGGCTCGCAATCGCTAGAAAATTCTGGAGTTGTGGTTATAGAATCTCAAAAGTAAAAAAATGTGTTTTAAATGGATTACAGGACCTAAACGCAAATAACGCAAGTTTTATAATGCCTAAAAGTAGATGATCTACTGCAGTAAGAAAAATTAGAAAAATATATGATATTCTTCAGGATATATCCTGATCCTAATTAGATCCTAGTTAGATAGTGTGTTGAAAACATAATACAATTAATTTGACACGATAGAAAATAATCACGAAGATACCTCTAAAAATTTCTTTTAAGGATTATAAACCATATTAATATACATGCATCATCCAGATTTTTTTGTCAGATTATTCTACAAGCAACATATTAACGAGATAGTGTTTTAATTTTTTAGTCTAATCACTAGATTTTTTGTAAATCGATAATAGCTTCATATTTTGCAATAAATTACCAGCGTTGTGTCATCGCGCTTCTCTTTCTTTTCTATGCAGTCCGACAGCGACCGCGCTTTAGGTCATGTAGTCCCCTTAATGAGAAACGTAATACGTATTCTAAACAAACATACTCAGTACAAAAAAAAATATCGAGGAATGATGATAATGCATACCTAGGTGTAGCTAGCACGACAAAATACGGGAAGAAAAACTGAACTCATTGACGAATTCAAGCATCAGTCAAGCTTACAGATTTACGTGAAAATTAATAAGGTGCAGGAGGAAGCGACAATCTATTTCGAGTGGCGCCCGCGCTTCGTGCGCATGCACATATTGTTTTTGTTTCAGTCGGCCCCTTTTGCAGATGTTGTTTACTTTATATTGCTTTAATTAGTTTCGCGACTGTAGTTTGTTTATTTGCGACTTATAATGTTGATTATTATGAGTAGCAGCCACAGAACGGCAACGGTACTTCAAAACAAAACAAAAAAAGTACTTGATTTAATAAAAAATGGAATTCAAAAAGAATTTGACTCAAAATTATGACTAATAACTTTAATTTCGGAAGTATCTGTATTTTAGTTTTTTTGCCACCTACTTCCGAAATGAATATTATTTTATAATTTTGTGTTACCTAATTTCCTTTTGAAATCGATTTATTTATTTTTTTATTTCGTAATTTTTACTTTTTAGAAAAAACTGGAATATTTGTTTCAGTTGTATTAGCTGTGCCGATACACTGAACTGTGACTGGACCACAGTAATCTCCTGATCACTGGAATTCAGTTAGGCCTTCTTTTTTGTGTCAGACTTTTACTGACTAAAACCCACCCGTGTTCCTTCAGTTGCCTGTGCCAGGGCCACGGTAACTCTTTCGAACAACCCGCAACCCTGGCGGGGAGTTCAGTTAGGCCTATGTTCATCAACATGCAAACCACCGGTTAGGTATTTGAAAGGTACTTTTAGAACTGATTAAATATCTAATCAGCCGTTTAAAAGTCGGTGAACTTCACCTTAAGTCACAGATCCTAACTTCCATTATAAATGTTTGTTTGTTTGTTACGCTTTCACGCTAAAACGGCTGAACGGATTTGGATGAAATTTGGGACACAGACCATGACCACCCAGGTGATGGTCTAACTGTGGTCCCAGGACACAGGCTACTTTTCATCATGGATCGCAGACAAAGTCGCGGGCAACATCCCTTTGCGAACTCGGATTATAAATTGTTACTTAAATAAAGTTGTAGTGTTAGTAAACAAAGCTAAAACTAAGCTAACAAGACTCTGACAGTACGATGACGAATCCCAGGTTCGAATCCCTTTCTGTTCACCATCAATCACTAAACTAAATCTAATGTTATCCGTCTGTCCCTTTAACGTTATACTGGTGTTAAAGACTATATTTAGCCACACCTTCAGTTCTTTGAAATAAGGTTCAAATTCCTGAAGCGAAGTTTTCACTAAGTAAATGTAAACATGGGTGAGTCAATGTCTTTTGCGGTTGGTTTCAGTCCTATTGCAATAGATTTTAAAGTGTATTTTTGTTTGTTTTTTGTATAATAGGGTAATGGTAAACAGAAATAGCTGCAGACAAACTCACGTGTCGTTTTGTAAATATAGTTCCTTTTTTTGTTTTACTTTTTTATGTGTGTGTGTGTGTGTGTGTGTGTCCTGTGTTGTGGTTTTCTAAAATGATTGCAGGCGTTTTTAAGACAGTAGCAGGATGACAATGACAACTGCTGACAGATAAGGAATTAAGGATTAACAAGCAAAGTAATTAATGAGCTGTTTCGAAATTATTCTTTATTTATATACAGAAACATTATAAATTAAGTGTGACAGAATAAATTAAGAGATAGGTAAACGTGTAACCCACACCAATGTCCGCGAAGTAATAGTATAAACATATATAATTCAAAGCATACGTTGATTTTAAAGAAAATTTAAGAAGTACTAGTACGTATTTCAGAATAATAGTTATAAGATGGCTATTTTAAAGATTCAATAGCCATATTTTTAACCGACTTCCAAAAGGAGGAGGTTCTCAATTCGCCTGTATGTTTTTTTTTTTGTATGTTTGTTACGCGATTACTCAAAGACGGATGGACCGATTTAGAAAATTCTTTTTTTGTTTGATAGGGAGGTGGTCCCATATAAAGGCAAAAAACGAAAATACAAAACCCAAGACACCGACTTCCGAAATTAAAGTTATTTTTCACTTTGTAGTGTTTTGTTTTGGAAGTCGGTTTTATTTTTTGCTAAAAAGTTTTTGAACTTTAAGTGTGTGAGCGCGAAAATATCCAAATCGATGAAGTGGGTGTTATACGTATCTACAATGCGTCGGCTAATAAGTCGGGTTGTGATTGTGAGGTCATGAGTTCGATCCACACTCATTGAAATATTGACATAAGGTGGGACTCGGAAGCGTGGTGTACTGGTGAAATACCTTTTGAGGTTTTGAATACGGTTACTTGTGGAAAAGGGAGGTTAACATTGTCCTGGTGCCGTATTATGAAGCATTACTGCAATCAGATTCCAGTACAAAAAAGGGATGATGCTATCGGCCATGTATAGCTCCATCTGTCTAGCACTAGAATCACGATGGCATTAAAAAAAATATCATGATTTGTCGAAAAACAAGCTAAGGACCTTTATACCAGAGTTGCCGCGAATAGTCGCTATTATTCGGTATTCGGTGTTATTCGACATTTTTTTGCTATTCGTCGAATACCGAATAATAAAGTCTATATTCGACATTCGGCGAATAGTTTTCTAAAATAAACTTTTAATGAGAAAAACAACTATAGGCTTCAAAATAATCACTTTATTTTTTCTTAAAAAACAAAACACACTTAGTTTAGTATCAATTATTATCATCTCCTTTATTCAATTTTTTACATATAAGTTATATATATATATATATATAACTTATATGTAATAATATATAGATATATTTTTAAATATTAGAATTAAAAAAAAAAACATTTAAAAATATAAAAACTTATTATCATTATTATAAAATTTCATACAAAAATCAGTCATATTAAAGTTAGGCTTTTTAATTATATATTAAAATATATATTGAAAATCCAAAAGGGGCAGATTGTGGTGCAAAAAAAACCAGTTTTTCTGCACGATTGAAATCAAGTCGGTTGCGCTTTTTTTCATACATCAAACCTGCATCAGAAAATAGTCTTTCTGAATAAACAGAGCTTGCTGGTGTGATTAAAAATCGTTTAGCAAGCTTTCTTAAAATGGGGAATTCATTTTTACAATTAGATTACAGTAGGTAAAAAATAAATGATTCTACAAGCGTGATAGGTACGATACATTCGATAACAAATAAACTATATTTTATATTCCTATGTTAATGTCGAATAATAATAGCGAATTATTCGACTATTTGCCATAGGGAAGGGCGATTAATCGGTATTCGACTATTCGCTATTACAACTATTCGCGGCAACTCTATACCATTTCGCTCTGTCCTTAACATCAGTGTCGGAAACATTGCATGATACTTATACCTAACACATTTGTATGTACCATAACCTACGCATAAATGTCTATGCCTTTATTGTCATGCCTCTTTGTACTTAATCTTTGCACCTGATTTTAGGATTCGGAAGTCCAGGAACTGACTGCTGCAATGCCAAGTTTCCCACGTAATCTGGTCTTTTCCGTAAATAATAACGTCAGTATCATTCATCTATGTAAGTTTCAGCATAGTAGGCTTCATCTCTTTCAAGGAAAAGTAAGAATATCATATTAGGTTGGGGAAAAAGTCTTTTCGCATTATAGTATGTATGAACTTGTAATAAAATCTCTTTGGCTATACTATTTGTATCTGGCTGGTTTTGGTATCATTGAAAGTTTAAATTTTAAAGAACATAATTCCAAATACAAATTAGGAAAATGTGTGATTTTCATTTGTTTTTCGTACCGTTAAGATGAGTGAATCTAATGAAGAAATTCGATACATTTTAAAATTTTACTACAAAAAAGGTAAAAATGCAACGCAAGCCGCGAAAAAAATTTGCGATGTTTATGGACCTAGTGTAGTGTCTGTAAGAGTAGCACAAATTTTTGTTTAAGCGTTTTCAATCCAGAAATTTTGATGTCAAAGATGCACGTCGCTCTGGTCGCCCTATTACGGATAAAATGGATGCCATTTTTGAAAAAGTGGAGCAAGATCGGCATATCAGTAGTTACGACGTAGCTGAAGAACTGGAAATTGACCACAAAACAGTTTTGGCACATTTGAAAAAAAAAAACTGGGTACACAAAAAAGCTCGACATTTGGATACCTCAAGAGCTCACTGAAAGAAACCTAATGAACCGTGTACTCATTTGTGATTCTTTATGAAATGAAACCGAACCATTTTTGAAGAAGCTGATAACTGGTGATGAAAAGTGGATCACGTATGACAAGAACGTGCGAAAAAGGTCGTGGTCAAAGGCCGGTCAGGCTTCACAGACTGTGGCGAAACCCGGGTTAACTCGCAACAAGGTGATGCTGTGTGTGTGGTGGGATTGGAAGGGCATTATTCATTATGAGCTGTTACCACCAGGCAGGACCATCGATTCTGAACTCTACTGCGAACAACTGATGAGATTAAAGCAAGAAGTTGAGAGAAAGCGGCCGGAATTAATCAACAGAAGGGGTGTGGTTTTTCATCATGATAACGCTAGACCTCACACATCTTTAGCCACTCAGCAAAAATTAAGAGAGTTTGGCTGGGAGGTGTTAATGCATCCGCCGTATAGTCCTGACCTTGCACCTTCAGATTTCCACCTGTTTCGGTCCCTTCAGAATTCTTTAGGCAGTGTCAGGTTAACATCACGAGAGGACTGCCAAAACCACTTGTCGCGGTATTTTGACCAGAAGTCCCAAAATTTCTATAGCAATGGGATCATGTCCCTACCTACAAGATGGCAAAAAGTTATCGAACAAAATGGTACCTACATACTTTAGTTAAATGTAAATAAACTATATTAAAAAATGTTTTGAATTTTCTTAAAAAATGCGAAGAAACTTTTTCCCCAACCTATTATATCAAAATAGCCGTTGTCAGTCAGGTCGACTACTCTAACAAGAACCGTGTGTGTAAAGCGTAACTCTGAACATCAGTCTTTATCACCCGCATCAATACTGTTTTATTCACGTATCAATTGGCTATATTACGATATTACCGGTTACGACTGGTGGGTGCTGCAATCTGTTGCACTCAATCCTAGTACTTCATTTAATCATTGTTTGTATGAAGATCACCTTGGCCCATTTTATTAAATGTTCCCATTATGATACTATCATTTCTTAAATACTTCTCGATTTTTCTGTGTGACAACTGAAAAATGCTAAATGCATTTGGTCGGAGGCAAAATGCTTGTGGCTAAATAATAACAGCCGCACGGGTCGATCGAAGGTTAAGCTACGTTTGCCGAGGGCGGTCCGTGGATGGGTGAACATTCTTAACATATCGAGACCCTTCCGTGCCTCGGAAAGCACGCAGAAAGCTGTTGGTACCGACTGTCACTCGTATAGACCTTTGACAGTCGATACGCGTCATCAAAAGCCCGAATGTCTGACAACCAGTATTATCATGGGGTACCGTGTTCCCTAGTAACTGGGCTGCAGTGGTCAGACCGGCAGTTGCTTCATGTAAAATACTGACATTCAGCTGCATCTCGTTAGACTGAAAGCTCGACCCTAACACAGTTGGGAAAAGGCTAGGCTAGAGGAATTGCGGCCGTTTAAGACCGCTGAGGGTGACGGGGTCCGCATGAATCCATGCGGGACAAGAGACCTAGCTGGGGGAGCGTGACGAAATGCGCAAGTCCTCCAGCATCCCGGCTAAAGGTAGCAGTAGAACACCGTGTAGAGTAGTCACACAATCAGTAAGAGTCTGCAAGACCCCTCCACTCGCTCCAGGGTGGAGGGCATCCATGAGGATTTCCACACGATAAAAAAAGGCGATTGACTAAATGCTAAAAGCATGAGTTTTTCATTCACTAGGCTTGGTTCTCATCTGCACCGTGATGTGTCGAGTATGTAACCGTTTATCTAATTAATAAAAACTGATAACAATCATTCAATAACTCTTTAATTGTGATCAGGACACCATCACTAATTGCTTACCGGAGATGTACTAGAATTCCAAGAAAACGATTGACCATTACAAAAAACGGAAGCAGTGGAAACAATATCAAACTTAAATTGAAGCATTTATTTCAATTAAACCAGTAACCATTTGAATTGTCAAGGAGTTGAACAGTCAGAAGACTAAAAAATACCGGCCAAGTCGTGTCGGATCACGCACAATGAAGGATTCCGTAGTAAGGATGAAGAAAGAATTATTCCAAGAACAAACAACATTGTAGTTGAAAAACATGATTGTTCTCCCATGTTTGTACGAAGCCCATAGATCTATAGACTTCTTATAATTCTGTAATGTATAAGTATAGAACTATTCTCTGTCATTTTTCAAAATTTTAGGCTGTGTGAGAAGATGGGGAATAGAAAACACGTCCGTGTTTGAGTCACAGAAATTCATACGTGTACCTTTCAACTTATCGGTTGATTAGATTCGGTGAAAATTGGCTGTGACAGACGGACTACATAGGGTTCCATTTTTCCTTTTGAGGTACGGAACCCTAAAAAAACTGGAATCTACCCTTCACTCACCGCTGATAACAAATACCAATAACGCAACAGCAATACATCAACCGCGTATCAAATATCATAAGGCGCTGTAACTCAACCCTGCACTGATGTAGTGTCATATTACTCAGTCAGGTATCAAATGATCGTAATATTAGAGGTTTTATCGTTTAGGCTCCACTGCTTGCGGTGAGGGTTAACTTGGTAGTTAATAGGTTGTTACGTATTGCTTACTGTGATTTATGTTTAGTTAAAATGCTATGGCAGAATCAAAGGGACATATCGTTAGAAAAGAATGGGCACAGAATAGAGGAAGACTAAACAAACGACGATGATTGTGTGAAAGACGATATGGCTAGAAAAGGGGTGTATACTAAGATCGGAAGAAGACATGCTGCGCCTACCCAAAATAAATTGGCAAGGAAGACAACGATGAGCAAAGATTTAAAAGCACTGAAATGTATATGACTGATATTATAACTAAATCTACCACAGTGTGGGTCCCAGTAGACGCCCGGCTACATCGTGGCAGACCCAGGAGAAGATGGCGGGACGAGCTTGAAGCCTACAGGCAGGATTGGGAAAGGGCTCAAAACTGAGAAGGCCTCCCTTTCTCCTCCTGCAGTGCGACAACATAGACTAAAAATAAAATAAATGTAATAGGTTGGGGAAAAAGTTTCTTCGCATTTTTTAAGAAAATTCAAAATATTTTTTAATATACATAGTTTATTTACATTTAACTAAAGTATGTAGGTACCATTTTGTTCGATAACTTTTTGCCATCTTGTAGGTAGGGACATGATCCCATTGCTATAGAAATTTTGGGACTTCTGGTCAAAATACCGCGACAAGTGGTTTTGGCAGTCCTCTCGTGATGTTAACCTGACACTGCCTAAAGAATTCTGACGAGACCGAAACAGGTGGAAATCTGAAGGTGCAAGGTCAGGACTATACGGCGGATGCATTAACGCCTCCCAGCCAAACTCTCTTAATTTTTGCTGAATGGCTAAAGATGTGTGAGGTCTAGCGTTATCATGATGAAAAACCACACCCCTTCTGTTGATTAATTCCGGCCGCTTTCTCTCAACTTCTTGCTTTAATCTCATCAGTTGTTCGCAGTAGAGTTCAGAATCGATGGTCCTGCCTGGTGGTAACAGCTCATAATGAATAATGCCCTTCCAATCCCACCACACACACAGCATCACCTCGTTGCGAGTTAACCCGGGTTTCGCCACAGTCTGTGAAGCCTGACCGGCCTTTGACCACGACCTTTTTCGCACGTTCTTGTCATACGTGATCCACTTTTCATCACCAGTTATCAGCTTCTTCAAAAAATGGTTCGGTTTCATTACGTCGTAATAAAGAATCACAAATGAGTACACGGTTCATTAGGTTTCTTTCAGTGAGCTCGTGAGGTACCCAAATGTCGAGCTTTTTTGTGTACCCAGTTTTTTTGAAATGCGCCAAAACTGTTTTGTGGTCAATTTCCAGTTCTTCAGCTACGTCGCAACTACTGATATGCCGATCTTGCTCCACTTTTTCAAAAATGGCATCCATTTTATCCGTAATAGGGCGACCAGAGCGACATGCATCTTTGACATCAAAATTTCCGGATTGAAAACGCTTAAACCAAATTTGTGCTACTCTCACAGACACTACACTAGGTCCATAAACATCGCAAATTTTTTTCGCGGCTTGCGGTGCATTTTTACCTTTTGTAGTAAAATTTTAAAATGTATCGAATTTCTTCATTAGATTCACTCATCTTGACGGTACGAAAAACAAATAAAAATCACACATTTTCCTAATTTGAATTTAGAATTATGTTATTTAAAATTTAAACTTTCAATGATACCAAAACCAGCCAGATACAAATAGTATAGCCAAAGAGATTTTATTACAAGTTCATACATACTATAATGCGAAAAGACTTTTTCCCAACCTAATACGAGTATAATACTAATAATAACTACAGTTGCAGTTTTTTTTTTTGTTTGTTTGAACGCGCTAATCTCTGGAACTACCAATCGGATTACAAAAAATATTTTTGCATTTGATAGCCCAATTCAACATCACGCAAGAACTCTTAGGAGACGAGCATAAAGAAAAAAAAAAGGTAAGCGAAACCGAAGTAATAACGCGGCAGGTGATGCGATGCGGTGGGGTGGGTCGGGGGAGCAAGAAATTTCACGCGGACGAACCCGCGGGCAGAAGCTAGTAATAATTGACACACTTAAGCCAGTTTGCTGTTGGGAAATCGAACATGACGGTCCTCGTCAGGTATCGGAACGAACAATATGAATAAAAACAGATAGGGCGTGGTAACATTTGAGCCAGTCAGCAAACTAGTGGCGGCACCGACTACCGAGGTCAAGATGTACAGACGCCAGCAGGTCAAGCTACCCGAAACTGTCAAATTTTCCCAATCAATATTGAACCTAATGCTTTAGCGATAAAGTTGAAAATCTATTAAAGAAATTTGACAGATTGTAGTAGCTTGATGTGCTGGCGTCTGTACATACAAGTGGAGGCTTTCATAGAATAATTTATTCTAAACAAAACGATTACAAATCTTGCTACTTACAAGCATGAATAAAGTAATTACGTAATGCCTATATAGACAGATAATGATAAACATAGAAAACTTCGTTCTCAAATACGATTTTAATAGCTTCTAAGATGATGGCGATCATAATATAAAGATAATGGTCAGGCGCCATAAAATAACTATATAAACTTTAGTCGTAACTGTGGTATTTCTAAGTTGTGCTGATGGCATTATTTTCTATTGTTATCTCCATGAAATAAGGAAACTTGTTCCTACTTCTCTGAATCTTTATGAGATAAACAGGGGTCAAATCTTATAGAGAAAGATTATGAACGGTCATAATCCCGACTATACACGACATATATATAATCCCATATGGAGCGTCTCTTTAAAAAGTTATTGAAGATTAAAATTGACGAAGCTATGGTTGCTAGCAAACCGGATACAGTGGTAATGAATTAAGTAGAAAACCTTACCATTGATATCACAGTTCAGCATTACAAGTCCCTCGTGAAAGCCGAAAAAGATGTAGAAATCAGAGAACGTGACTTAGGACATGGGGTTTTTAACATGTAGGATGTAGAATCAGCAATCATATTCATCACTGAGCAGATTGTTGCAAAAATGAGATAGGTAAGTACTGAAAACATAATACGAGGGTGCAAATTGTGTCTAGCAATAGACATCTATTGGATGATATTTATGACGATGACGATGACGATTCAAAAGCTGATGCTGACGAGTTCCCTTTCCCTAACAAATCCTGATTTGAAGAAACGACTTCGCCATAAATACATTAAGTATCTTCGAGTTCCGACGAACACCATACAATGGAAAAGTTTATTATAAGTAAGAAATCTTTGGCATACACATCTCGTGCAGATAAGATAAGATAACAGCATGTTTGGCTATTGAGTCATTTCTAACTGGAGCAAAGATGCGGGTTGAGTTTACTGCATATATTATCATGTTAAGGTCGTGCTGGCTTATGTGGGTATGTTCAATGGTGTTAATGTTACATACATTACAATTTGCAAGCTGAATTAAGACTAGCAAGATTTACTGTTCACGTTCAGTTAGGGCCCTCGGAAGTGAGGGGCAGAGGGGGCCAAATGCCCTCCTAAACCAAAACATGGGGTGTCAAATTTTACTTCCTGGTAAACGAGGTTTCTCTGTGCTATCATTCAGAGAGCTTTGATTTTTCTTAAATGATTAAGCAAGCGCTTGTACGAAAGAAAAACTGTCGGAGAGAGCTGAGCATAAGAATGTTCTGTAACAAGCATATGTATGATATATTTGTTTGTAACGGAATCTTTAAACGCGTTTTTCACACACTTCAAACCTTCTCACGGAACTGACACTACCACATTTATCAAGGACCGATGACAATACAATAATTTGATAAGTATATCCCATTTTCCTGACCAGAATCTTCAGGCTCAATGATTTTTACCTTAAAACCAAAAAATCTACTAGACCAGCCGTATGTAAAATTACAAACTTCTGCCAAAACCGACTCCCTGAAGTAAATACAAACTCGAAAACCGAAAAAAATCACATAGACGTTTTGAAATAAATAATACTTAAAAACACGCTTTTACAGCAGATCGAAATTTGCCCCCAAACCCGCCATGGAGTACTTCCGCGGGCCCTGCGTTCAGTTCTGATGAATGTTCCATCTGAACTGACCATCGTTCGGTAGTTAAACGGCATTGCTTTGAGAATGCGCAATTCTATGACTTTTATCAATATCCTCTTGCCTTTTCTTGATTTGAAAGTATTGTAGGTAAATTGAATAATGATAAGTAACCATATTGATATGACCTGACTGTTGAACATCTCAATAGTCGTAAAAGATTTGTTTTTGCTGCTGATAACGTACTACATATGCAAATCACTTATAAACCTAATTGTGACTGATATGCCAGCTCTTCAGATTTATAATTACACTGATAAATTAATTGGGGTTAGTGGACCGCGTTATCGGGCAGTGCACTCTAATCGATGTCTGTAATTCGATGAAATTCTCTGCCTAAAAGGCGAATCAATTTCTTCCTCTTGTCACTTGAGATACCTTTTCTAAAGTTAATTATACCGTTTAATGGGACAGGCTTTCTTCTTTGTATACAGTGTTGATGAGCTTTTTTTTTGTAATTTGTTTATTTTGTAACTATCATTTAAGGCGGAATTACCAAACTTGAACTGGTTGCCTTAAACAGCTGTAGTAGCTTGGCCATAGCCTAACTGCTTTGTAAAGAGTATCTACGGGTACTTCTACATATACTTTAGTATGTAATGATGGCACAGCTCTGTTAAGACATGAGCCTGTTACTGAACGCTACTGTGACATGTTACTGTACGCTTGGAGAGAAAAGGAGGTTTTATTATGAACAACCGTCTCTCCTCCTAATCTATAGTTCTCTTTAGCCCCAAGTTCTCACACAAAGTTAAGGTTCAATTAAACAAAAGAACCAGGTATAGGCGCCATACCTATGACCAAAAATCCAAATCCTACAACCAACATAAGCTATTCAAATGAGCCACAAATTAACATAGTTCCACATCGAGATCATGACCTAGAAACAGTGTTTTTGTCATGTCGCTGTCTCATTGTTCATGTAGTCTACTGTTATCTTATGACTCAGGGGCTACTGTCACACGCAAATTAGACCTTGGGAAACGGTGATAGAGTTGGTATTTGAGGGATGGCGGTGTGATATATTTGGTGGTGAAGTGTTTTGCTGTCACACGCAAATTCAATCTTGGGGAAAAGATGATAGAGGTGGTAATTGAAGGATGGTGTTATGTATTTGGCGCTGGTGACTGATCGTGGATTGAATGCACTGCGAGAGAGATTTGTTGATATCTGTAAACTTGATTATAATTCGGCTAAGCGGTATGCAGGTCTAATGTCAGAATCTATATTGGAAATAGGGGCTAAGACGTAAGTTACTGTCAGGCTTTGGAATTTGCATTAATTTATTGTTTGCTGGCTTTCAAGTCATTTCAGTTTTATGTTATTATTATTACTTACATAATTGCTGTACCTGTCCTACAAAACGTCGTAGGCTTACTTTCAAGAACGGTGTAGGTATATCTGTCTGGGTCTGTTATCTGCAACTCGACTCGATCCTTTACTATTATAATGCACGTGAATTTTACGATTAAAGCACAGATTACTAATATGTAGCAAGCTAAAGAATTGTTTGACAGATAATGTATAGATCTACCCGAGTATAAAGGTGGCAATTGAGATGACGGCTGATAGACATGTATGCAAGAAGAAGACATGTTATACATATGAATCATTGATTTCTAAAAGGGCACTTGTCCCTAGAGAATACATAGAATAGAGAAATTTTAGAATCACCCTTTTAGAAATCATCGATTCATATATGCCAGTCACAAATAAATTGAGATAAGGATATACTCCGACCGAACCCAATAACCTATCACCAGTTTTGGCATACGGGAGATATGAAACTTATCTATCTATGGTTGTAACGTCCCAGTAATCTAAGAACGAAAGGAACGTAATGACAGATAGAATTATATTGTCTATCATCAATAGCGATCTGTATTTTACCGAAAATAGTTTATTGGGTTCGGCCGTAAAGGATAAGGGCAGAAGGATGATGGTTAACCACCTTATTAGTTCCAATCTCTTATCCCTTGTTGAATTCTATTATATCCAATCGAGGACACTGTAATTTCCCCATTATCGAAACTGCTTTCATTGTTATTGGTTCATTATTTCGGTCGTATATTAAATTACAAAAAGCGTCAGGATCAATAAACTTAACCTGAGCCTGTGTATTGTGATTTGTGATCACTGAACTCATTGTGATTCATTCGTTGATTTATTATCTGGCTATACGTTGGGTTCGTTACGAAAAATTGGTTTTTAAATTGTGTGGGTGGCCTTTTTGTTTTGCAAGTATAACTCGGGTAACGGAAGTATTGAGACAAAGAATACGCTAGATATTACTCACATCATATGCTGAATCTACTGTTGAATATTGGCCCCCAACTTGACAAGCGGATTGGTGAGGACATTATATTATAGTGTACATATAAAGAGTATTCTATCTAGGAGGCAGGTGAACGCTGCTGCACTCATGATAAAATCTAGTCGCGTTTGTCAACAGTAGTCTATCTACTGAGGAGCTTGTGGCTAAGTAATAACAGCCGCAAGGGTCGATCAATCAGGTTAAGCTACGCTTGCCGCGGTTGGTCCGTAGATGGGTTACCATATTTACATACCAAGACCCCTCCGTGCCTCGGAAAGCACGTTAAGCCGTTGGCCCTGGCTGTCATTCGTGGATCTATGACAGTCGTTACGGGTCGTTAGAAGCCGGAAAGTCTGACAACCAGTCTTACCAAGGGGTACCGTATTATCCAGTAACTCAGGAGGTCAGATAGGCAGTCGCTCCATGTAAAATACTGGTACTGGATATTGGATATTAGCCGACCCCAAAATAGTTGGGAAAAGGCTAGGTAGATTGATTGAGTCTATCTACTGTCGACAAACACGACAGAGATATTTTAATTTTTTTTTTTGTCGGAAAACAAGAAATGAAGATCCGTTTTATGTTTATAGAGGTATGAGGAACAGGGTGTAAAGTTCACTCACCCTCCATAGAAAAGGGAGGATCTTCCGACCATACGGGTGTTGTGTCTGGTGGGCTACTGCCCGACGATTGATGTCGGGACGTTATATATGCAAGTCGCGCGGTAAACTCTGACTGCGCGATGCAGGATTTTGCGTGACGTCAGTATGTAGCGTAGTTCGCATGTGGCGATGTAGATGCCGCCACATGTTTTCTAATTTTAGTAGTAGGCACACACGAGAAAAGAGGACATCCATTAAGCTACGGTTTCCTAGAAGAACGGTCACCGGACTTAAGGTGATTGCGTAGTGGCAGCCCGCGAAATTCAAGTTTTCTTACGTTTTTTTGCAACTTGCAGGTCAGTGTCAGGTTGAATGTTGAACAAAATGTGATTTGCGACCACAACAAATATGTATTTACATAATTACACCATAAGAATCATCAATACAATTTGTACCAAAATGTCATAATTTCCGCAATCAAGCTTCCAAGAGGAGAGAGTAGGTATATTTAGATCAACATTCAACAAAATGTGTGAGAGGAGCTCGTGGCTAAGTAATAACAGCCGCACGGGTCGATCCATAAGGTTAAGCTATGCTTGTCGGGGTTGGTCCGTAGATGGGTGACCATCTTTACATACTGAGACTCCTCCGTGCCTCGGAAAGCACGTTAAGGCGTTGGTCCCGGCTGTCATTCGTGGATCTTTGACAGTCGTTACGGGTCGTCAAAAGCCCGAAAGTCTGACAACCAGTCTTACCAAAGGGGCATCGTATTACCCAATAATTGGGTTGTGGAGGTCAGATAGGCAGTCGCTCCATGTAAAATACTGGTATTCAGCTGCATCCGGTTAGACTGGAAGCTGACCCCAACATAGTTGGGAAAAGGCTAGGCACATTGATTCAACAAAATGTGTGATGTTACATGAGAGCAAATAAATAAATAAATCTTTGGGGGCGGAGTTTGAAAATGACAGATGACGGCCGTTACTTTCCTAGGACCCCGTAGCTTTACACATTATGTGCGGCCAACGCGCATGCGCGTTTTTCGAGCGATCACCATGTACTCGCGGCGCCTATGCGCGCATTTGCAAAAAAATAGCAAATAATTCAGCAGATAATGAGTTTAGACATAAAACGGTATACTTAACCCGAGTTAAAAACCGATACATACAAACAAATTCTACATTCACATTCACAAAGACATTTCATAAAAGGTAAACACCGATAACCGGTCCATTAAATTTTATATTTACAAAGGAACCTCTATTCGAATAAGGTAAACGCAGCAATATGAGGTGATTAAGAATTTTATTTATTTTAACGTAGGCGTCGGTCGATTCAGTGGTTTCTGCTCGGATTAGCATAACACTTTCACTGTGATTCAGAAAATTATAAAATTGTGGGGAAAATCTTTTGAAAGTGAAACCCGAAATTGGATGTTGAGCAAGACCTATAATTATATTGTAATTCGTAACGTGATGTAATTTAAATTTTGTTTTACTTCTTTGGAGGTGTTAAGTAATTGTTGCCTATAAGTAGAAGACGCTCGTCTTCCACATTCATACAAAGTAACAAAGGAAAACCCCTAAAGGCAGAGCAACAGTAAGATGGATGTCGTAGGCAGTATGTACAGACGCCAGCACATCAAGCTACTACAATCTGTCAGATTTCTTTAATAGATTTTCGACTTTATTGCTAAAGCATTAGGTTCAAGGTTGATTGGGAAAATCTGACAGTTTCGGGTAGGTTGACCTGCTGGCGTCTGTACCATCGAGGAAATTTACATGTGACCAATTTGAAAACAAAATCCCGTGTACACAATGACCACAACTGTTAGCAAACTTGTTACTACATTAGGCGCGGCAGACGCACATGCGCGTTTTCGGACGTTCACCAGGTGCTTGACGACGCGTATGCGCGTCCATACAATTTACATAACTTTCTTCCGAGTGCGGCGCGCCGCACCTGTGCGTTCGATTTGCATCTCTATTGTTTCGAAAACATCGTAAAACAAGGGTCGGTAAGGGTGTAGCATAAAGAAGCGTTTGCATAAAGAATTAAGTAGATAATGTGTTACTATAGCAGCCGAGCGCTGCAAGCAAGAATAGTACTTACGGTGTGTATAGATGTTCGCTTCTCCGATAGTACAACATAAGTACTGAACGGTACACACTACGTATGGAAGATCGCATAGCTTTAGGTACTTCTAATACCACTAGTTGTTGTTCGCAACTTCTTCTGCGAGTGTTTCATCCATTTTTTTAATACAAATAGGAATCCAGTATCAAAAGTAGTCTATTTTCTTCTTCTTCAGGACCCAGACTACTGTCTAATAACGATCGGTTGCGTGAAAAGGTAACAGACCGAAGGGACCCTTTCGCATGTATACAAGGTGTAACTGAAATAACGCACCACCTCTTAAGGGGTCATTGTACTCATCATTATGAACAACTTTTACTATGGGACCAAACCCGAAATCGCGAAAAAAATTCAGCTGTTCAGTACATTTATGTTCGCATACTTCGTCAAAATGTACTGAACAGCTGATTTTTTTTGCGCGATTTAGTAAAAGTTGTTCATAATGACTTTGTATAGAGAGTAAGTGTAAACGGTGGTAACTTTTTATGGGGTCATTGTATCATAATTTTGACTACGGGACCAACTTTGAAATCGAGAAAAAAAAAAATCTGCTGTTCCATATTAAAGTTTAATACCTACTGATCTAAACTGTATGCCGTTTTTTTGCGATTTCAAAGTTAGTCACACAGTAATAGTTATTCAGTTCGATGGTCTAAATAAAGCACCTCTTAAAGTTTTTAAAGTTAACAGAAAAAATCCGAGTCACACTTGAATCAAGTTAAATTCAACATAGGACATCGTACGCGTTTATTGAGATTACAAACACATGTTGCTTCAATTCAAAACAATTGTCTAAAATGGCGGTCTCATTCAATCAGTGGCATGTGCATCCATTTGTAAATAGGTCGCAATGGAAATGCAGTTGTTCATATTCATCAGTTCATTGTAATTGTGTGGTGTGGAGGATTGTAGGGCAGTTAGTTATTGTGGTTTGACTGTGTTTTGTCTGTCTGTACTGTTCCTGCTGTAGGTAGCTAGTCACAGAATTCGTTTTAACTTTTTTTATAGGATTGCCCCATAGCTTAAAATTTCAAGACCGTCTGAATTTACAAATAATAACATAAAATATCATAAAAGCAACACTTAGGAGTCTAAACTCTAGTTTTCAAATATGTAAGAGGATTTCTGTATTGTGGGTGGCTTCACAGACGCAAATACCACATTCTACACAATTGCACATTCAAACATAGGTATATGAAAAACTGTTCGCAGACCATAGCAACACATCATATAAGTAAGTTTCGAGAGAAAATCCAAGGTACTGTTACTGCACAATTCAATTAGATCCGCATATATAAAGTCACAGTGGGCTGTCCGCAGTAAATACATATAGATGGGTTCACAATGTCAGTCGAGCACTCTAGCTAATTCAAATAGCATTATTTATTATAATTAGTACAATTGAGATTAATCGTCAGAGGGACAATGGTTAACAAGAGTAGCGGTGGTTTGGAAAATACAGACATTGATTTGTATGAGACATTATTGGGAATGCAATTGCATGAAATAGTGGATGGGTTTTCAAAGAGTCATCGTTTTATAGGACGGGGAGGACGGAAAGCTAATATGAAACTGTTTCAATAATTAGTGGAGTTTCATGAGGTTGTGGGGAATATGACATTATGGGAAGCACCAGACGAATATAAACATAATCATATTCAGCCTATAATGTTCCTTTTGTGAGATGGAGTGGGCAGTGATCCACCACGCAGGCCCAGTGCGTGTTGGTAGATGTCACAATGTCTTCGATTTTTTGGTTCTAGGACATGCCGGTTTCCTCACGGTGTTTTCCATCACCGTTTTAAGAGCCAGTGGTTATGAAAATTAAGTATACAGAGTAAAATGCCTGTCTGGGTTCGAACTCACGACCCACTCACATGATCACTCGTAAGTCGGGGATGATACCACTGGGCGACCACTGCTCTCTAGTAATATAAAACTGATTAGTGATTATAAGAATTTCAATTGAGTTGTTCACGTTACCTGACTAAGAAAGCCGTGGGGCCGTGGTCTAGCGACAGAAATACTTGGTAGAGGAGGAAGAAAGATCAGGTTCTACTTTGTTGAATAAAAGTAAGGAAAATGAACGTATCTACAGAAATATTGAAATGGTAAAAAATATATTTTGTCCTGCTCGCGAAGGAGGAGGCTGAACGCGTGAGGGAAAGGCAAACTTTGCGCCCTCACGCCCCTAGTCGCCGCAGGAGACGCCCTGGGCGTCAGGAATCGATAGCCGATTCCCGGCCACCGTAGGCGCGGGCTTGCGGATGGCGAGCATTGGGTAGCTCGCCGTCCGGTAAGGACAAAGAGCGCAAAGAGATGTCAGCACTAGCTGATGGGGCTAGGGCCGATGCCTGCCAGGGTTGCGGGTTGTTCGAAAGAGTTACCGTGGCCCTGGCACAGGCAACTGAAGGAACACGGGTGGGTTTTAGTCAGTAGAAGTCTGACACGCCCTCCCGCTCCACCCAGAGCGGGAGAAGTTATTTGATGATTTCCCATCCAAAAAAAAGCTGATGGGAAAGACTGAAAGGTAATTTGAATCTGATTGAATAGTTGTTGGGTTTCAAGTCTGTGAGTAATTTAAGATTATGGGAAGCACCAGAGTAATTTGAAACTGATTAGACAATTGAGACATTGATTCGTATGGGATTTTATGGGAATGTAACTGACTTAAATAGTGGGTAGATTTTCAGTCACGGTTCATTAATATTAGGAGATGGGGAAGGCCTGAAAGGTAATTTGAAACTGATTGAATAGTGGGTGTATTTTCAAAGAGTCACGGTTATTAGGAAATGGGGAAGGCCTGAAAGGTAATTTGGAACTGATTGAAATAGTGGGTGGATTTTCAACGAGTTATGGCAATTAAATGGGGAAGGCCTGAAAGGTAATTTGGAACTGATTGAAATAGTGGGTGGATTTTCAAAGAGTCACGGTTATTAGATGGGGAAGGCCTGAAAGGTAATTTGGAACCGATTGAAGTAGTGGGTGGATTTTCAACGAGTTATGGTTATTAATATTAGGCGACGGCGAAGGCCTGAAAGGTAATTTGGAACTGATTGAAATAGTGGGTGGATTTTCAAAGAGTCATGGTTATATATTAAGATATGGGGAAGGCCTGAAAGGTAATTTGAAACTGATTGAAACAGTGGGTGGATTTTCAAGAGGCTGTGGGTAATATACCATTATGGGAAGCACCAGAGTAATATGAAACTGATTATAAAATTATAAGAATTTCAATAGAGTTGTTCATGTCGGATGACTAAGTACAGATTGCGAAGAGCTGTCAGTGTCAAAACTGTTATGGAATATTGACACTGACAGCTCTTGAGCACGGTGCTGATCGCGATGTTTCATTGATGAGATTCAGATTCGCCCTAAGATAGCTGTGGTCTAGTAGCAGACTTTGTTGAAGTTATTAAGCAGGAGGAATAAAGATGAAGATATAAATCATTTCTGAAATACCATTCACCATTCCACCCACCCAATTATTTTTTACATTTTTTTTTATCACCATTTTCCATTTCACCAGATATCCATTGGCGGCAGATACCAACAGATGGGTTAACGGCTCGTTAGCCATCCAATAACATAAGATAAACCTTTCTAACGTCCAGTTTAACAAAAAACAACAGCTTTAACTATCTTAAAGCATAAATAAAGTCAACTATAGTAGTAAAACACTTGTCACATCCCAAAACTACTAATCCACAGATAACACACAAAAACATCAACAAACATCCCGAAATATCAGCGCCATTATCCAAACATTCCCTCCCTCCTACACAAACAAAATGAATGAATCACTCCTCGAGCCTCGCTAATATAAAATTAGACAGCATTCCGTATAAAATACGACTAAAACATACAAACATACACACTCACATTCTTACTATCATTCCTTCGTCACGCGTCTTGCACTATGGCAAAGATTATGTGAGGAAAGAGATGTGAATGTCGGTGATTGAGTAAAAAGATGGGCAGGAATTGAGACTAGTTTACGTAAAGTCGAGCCAGCTATTTGGTATACAGACAGTAAAGCACCAGGGTAACCCGCGAAATTCAAATTTTCTTATGGTTTTTTGCAATTTGCAAGTCAGTATCAGGTTGGCGGAAAAATATTGCACAAGAAATTGTAAATGACTAGAATTTTCCGGAATATTTAGTATTGATCTGGGATACGTAAGAATATTGTAGAAGGTTCTCGAAGCTATCACATCAAGGGTATAAAAAGGCGCGCTAGTTGATCTGAATACGATTCGCGATCCTAACAAATGTGACACAATGACGTGCGAGCAGTTGTAGCGCTTAGACGTCATATTTCAGGTGTTGCAAACAAATGGTATTTTTACTAGATAGCCCGTGTCAACATTTGACAGCACCTGTGTAAGATATCACCTAAAATCACCAGAGAAAATACAAACTTTCTTTTATTTCGCTCCGTAATTTTCTTATTATTATGCGATTACTGTGGTATGGATGTTTACTTTGCTAATATATCTGGTAAAGATTGAATCGCATTTATAAATACTTCAGAATTTACCATTTTACAAAAAAAAAAAAAAATGTCTACAGACGCACTTACGCCGAGCGACAAAACTGAACTGGTTTGATACCCCGGCCACCCGCGCATTAGATCGCTTGCTGACTAGGCCCGTAGTGCGGCCATAACACGCGTATAGGAACGTTTGAAAACTACGCGCGCTAACTCGCTCGTGCCCGTCGCGCTAGGCGCCTGCCTATGGACGAAAATGGCGGTTTCATAATGTTTGATACTTCGCCCCTGTCGACGTAACCGCGCTAGGCTTGCAATGTGGATGCATACTTAGAAATTCGAAATTCGAAGTGTTGAGCTGTGGTTCCTGTCGCAATGGCCACAAGGGCTTGATTGAGGTTCAAAGTGATAGATAGGGTAGCCAACCATATAACCAAGCCATAGGTAGTACCAACTACAATCGATGCATTGGTTCAACAGTGATTAACCTTTCCGATCCTTTCCTATTTATATTTCAAAGCAAACGCTCCAGTAACATTTGGACAAAAACTGTTATTAGTTCTTACAAATATCTCAATCAATTCAGATTGCTTTGAAACGATAGCAAAAACGTGTGAATAATGTATTGTTAGCAAAGGTAATAAAAAGCTTTTATGTGTCAAAACGCATATAACACTTAATTTACAAAGTATGATCTTATCATGTAATCAAACATAATTGATTCTCCGATTACTTGAAACAGTATTAGATATCGTAATTATTCGTGATGTTCTTCAGGAAGGTCAAGATGCGTAGTACTCGCAACCGGCGTGTATGACCAGATGTATGAACGAAGCAAAAGGAGTATGTAAGGATACTACCCCCATGGGAAGAAGGCGTGAGTTTATGTAGATATATTGCGTGGACGTGAGGCGATTTGACGCATATTTCCCCTTGTTCCTTCAACTTGTTCTTTTTGTGTTTGTATTCTATTTTTGCGTCATGTTTACCGCAAATAAACGTAGGTATTTTCTTTCTTTCTACTATTAAATTTCAAAGAAAGAAACAAATTAAGTAATATCTAATTAATTTAACACATTAACTGCCATGGGGGTCACCGGTGACCGGCACTGTTCTATTCCATTTGGGCCGCGACGGTCACCGGTGCCCGGCAAGATGGACCGATTTTCGATTGAGCTCTGTTCGTCGCCGGTCACTCGCACGTAGCATTTTTACATGTAAAGTGACCCGCGCGGCGCCCAGGAACATACCTTACCACTTAGTTTTAATCATTTCTATCCATTTAGGTACACCTACACGGTTAGGATAGGTTAGGTTAGGTTAGGGTTTTATTTTCAAAAATAATACTCAAATCTAACAACTATGTTTTTGATAAATACATAATTATAGATTTACTAGCTTTTGCCTGCGGCCTCGCCCGCGTGGAGTTCGGAAACTATCAGTTTTGTTAGGCGCGTCGCTCACACGAGCTAGAGTCAAGGTGGCGTCAAGGCCCGGCGTGCAGTGTAGGGGTGCGGGGGGTTTTTGTAAAGGGGTCGAAATTTGTTTTTTTTTTCTTCATGAATAAACAAATTGTTTTTTTCAACTTTTCAAAACATCAAGCGAAACATTCGAAAGAAAACTGCTTCTTTCCAAAGGATTCTTTCGTTAATTTTTCAATGTAACATGCGAAACAAACGGAAAAAGCCACAATTTATTTTTTTCGTGAAAATAACACAAATTGTTTTTTTCGGATTTTCCACGCTACCGTGCCGCGACCTCGCCTCGACTTACCAATGAGCGACGCGCCTTAGGAATTATGTTTGCTTTAATTCCTAACAAAACTAAAATGTAAAAAATACTGCATTCCCAAGGAACACCGTGCCATTTTCTTGACCCGCCTTGTCCCTAGGTAAAAATAAATGTGAAAAAATCTTCACTGAGTTCTCACCGTCATAGGCATAAAATAGAACAGTACTACATCACACATTCACAGCTGATTCTATGATAGCAACCAGGAATACAACTGACGGTGCGTTGACCCCATAGTTGCATCAATTTAGCTTAATTATTGTTTGTACTAGGGTTGATCGTCTCGTTGACGATGATTTATTTGTTATTAAGTGTAAAGGACTGATTAAAATGACCTGCTTTGGGGCACCCGCATCTTGATTAAGAAGAAAGAAAAGGTAGAACCACACACGAGTGTTTTTTTTTAACAAGGTTTTTATTAATCTGGATATCGTCTAGGACAGTCCTTGTCAAGACAAATGAAACGAGCCCAAACTCGATAGAGTTGCGTCGTTTTAGTACCGAGTTCCCATGGCCGCCTTCCGGCTCCATCATCAGATCAGCTCTACGTCATAATGATATTGCATCGTCATCCGATTTACATATGCATGTAAAATTTTAGTTCAATCGGATACCAGGAAGTGGATCAAATCTAACTTGCAAGATTCGATCACAGACAGACAGACAGACACCGGGGCAGGTGAAACTAAATAAAAGCTTTTAAAATACATTTATTTAGCACAGACAAAAAGGCACACCACTTTATAAGATTACTCAAGAATGGAAAGTGACTGACTTATGGCAAAGAAAAACATCTAAGAAAACCCTATCTATTCTGTAAAAATGAGAAGAAGAAGAAGAAGTGAGCTGTCAATAGCAGTGATTAATAGTGTCAATCCCTACCATCACGTAAAATCAGGTGGAATGACAGCTCACTTCAAGCTCACTTTACCCAAGTTTTCATGATGAGATTTTTCAAAATAGACCAGCTGCGTGGACTTCGGTATATCGAACGGACCGCGCTTCCCCTGCTGTATAATAGACCAGTATTATAAAAAAACCGATGTGCTAACTTTAAAAATAAATTTCGAATAAAAGTGGAAGTGTTATGGCGGGAAGCGGAAACACAGAATGGTTGGGGTTAGTCATGCATGCTTTGCGAAAACGAGAGTTGTGGTATAGGGTTGGCACTTTCGTGAAATACTTACCTGCTTATCACAGGATGCGCTTAGTTGTTCAGTGCTATAGAGATTAGCACGTACTCTGCACTAGAAGACGTTATATTTTCATTAATGAGCCGTATGTCGTTGGGGTGAACAAAGCAAAAGTTTTACACCTATAGTGAAGATAATATAACTATTGAAGAAGCCATTCGGGTATCATGTGCTAGAATCTTGCAACTACTGAAAGCTTGAAGTTTCTTAATTTGAAAAAGATTCCCAAAATGAAAATGAATGCTAGCTGCGCAAAAATATCAACCCTGTTTCTATAAATAATATTTTATGAATTTTTGTTTACTATGTAGAAAGAAAACGTAAGATAAAATTAAACAAATAATGCTTTAACCGTCTAACCACCCGATTAAACCGCTTGACAGCCCTGAATCAAACAATTTATTTAATTCCCAAACAGCTTTGATGCCATAAGGATAAAAAAAAAACAGCTTTGATGTTGACACCGAAATATTACTTCCTGACACATAAATATAAGACAGTTACAGAGTTCACTGTTTTATAATACTATGAGAGCATCGAATCCAATCTGTGCGTCCGTTAGTACGCTCACAACTGCTGAATAGATGGCCTGGTTTTGGTGTGATGAAATTGTCGTCATGTGTTTGAAAACTGTTTTAGATATACATGTTTGCATTATTTGTGTAGCTATCTTTCTAAATTGGGGAGTTATTTGTAACGTAAAATTCAGTCCTGCTTAAAAGGCTACCTGCAGTATTGTCTCGTTGTTTTCCATTTAATCCAACCACGGATTCTCTTTATAAGATCGCTTTTAACGATAGACGCCCATTGTGACACCCTATGTAAAATTTCTACAATTATATCTGTAATGTATATGGCGTACATTATAAAGAGCATTATTCTACCTATCTATCATAAAAAGAACGCGCCAGGGTAGCCCGCGAAATACAAATTTTCATACGTTTTTTGAAATTTGCATGCAGTATTAGGTTGTTTATTAATCAAAACGATTCGCGACCGTAGCAAGTATGTATTTACAGCATTATAATCATTAGAATCAGTAATAAGACTCTTTAAATTCATCATCTGTGTAGCCTTTTCCCAACGATGTTGGGGTCGGCTTCCAGTCGAACCAGATCCAGCTGAATACCAGTATTTTACATGGAGCGACTGCCTATCTGACCTCCACAACCCAATTACTGGGTAATACGATACCCCTTGGTAAGTCTGGTTGTCAGACTTTCGGGCTTCTGACGACCCGTAACAACTGTCATAAATCCACGAATGACAGCCGGGACTAACGGCTTAACGTGCTTTCCGAGGCACGCAGGGGTCTATATAAAGATGTGCTAACTTTAAAAATAAATTTCGAATAAAAGTGGAAGTGTTATGGCGGGAAGCGGAAACACAGAATGGTTGGGGTTAGTCATGCATGCTTTGCGAAAACGAGAGTTGTGGTATAGGGTTGGCACTTTCGTGAAATACTTACCTGCTTATCACAGGATGCGCTTAGTTGTTCAGTGCTACAGAGATTAGCACCCATCCACGGACCAACCGCGGCAAGCGTAGCTTATCCTGATCGATCGACCCGTGCGGCTGTTATTACTTAGCCATAAGCCCCTCTTTAAGTTAGTATAACCCTAAAATAGTCATTCATTAGGTCTTAGAGTTGATCACTTTAATGATTATAATTCTGTAAATACATAATTAGTTACGGTCGCGAATCATACTTTATTCAACATACAACCTAAGTGCTTGCAAATTTCAAAAAACGTAAGAAAATTTGAATTTCGCGGGCTTCCGTGACACTTCCCCTTTAAAGACTATTATGACTTTGATGATATGGCAGGAAATACACACAAAGTTAAATTGCATATCGAACAGTTCAATGTACCCATCATAATCTTAGTTAATCTCCAGGACCCTACGCAGGAATATTACGTAGCATCTGCATGAAATCATAGATCATTCACCTATGAGCTCATAGGCAGAACAGTGCACTCTAGTCTACAATGTAATATACTGAATTGTTAATTGGACGCAAGTCATTCCAGGGCGTAGTATTTAGCCCTAGTATGTTGCAGCAGCTAAAACTGTTCAATATTTTACTATTCATCATTCTCCTGCCCTTATTTCACTTTATTTCGGGTCGTTCACCATGTCTTTTTCTTTCATATTTCTCCATCAGTCGTCAACTCGGTAGTCACCCTTTTTTTTGTGGATGGGAAATCATCAAATAACTTCTCCCGCTCTGGGTGGAGCGGGAGGGCGTGTCAGACTTCTACTGACTAAAACCCACCCGTGTTCCTTCAGTTGCCTGTGCCAGGGCCACGGTAACTCTTTCGAACAACCCGCAACCCTGGTCGGTAGTCACCCTCAGTTAATGTTTTAGTCGTATACCACTAAAACTACCTCAGAAATATTAATCGTTCTTAGTGGTGTGGTGTGTGGTTAGGTTTTAGGCAACGAGCAGTGTCCCCCTGTCTTCCGTCATTTCCTTTCCAAGATTATGTACAGATGATAAGCAGTAATGGCTAGCAGTATCTTCCTAAAATGAGTTATTGTCACCATTACGATACTGCGATCACTCATCCGTTTGCCACGATGATTATGGCAATGTTTTCTATGCATCGGTCTAGTTCGACAGAATGTAAATTAAGACAGTTATAAAATCACATCCTAGATATTGCACCAAGATACAGGCATTTATCCCCAAAGATACAGGCGCTGCCTAGTTTGGAGACCACTGCTCAAATAAATATGTTACCTCATAGCGAGGGAGACGGACTTATTTTGTTGTTCTCTATATATATAAGTAATACGGGCTGGTATCCGTAATACATCAATGCGCGTAATTCACGTAATAATTAGTTATAGATGTTAGTTTTTGTTACGTTAGGATAAACGCATTTACCGCATTGGGTTATTCTGTAAGTAGATAAATAAATAAATGTTAAACATTATATACGTAGTTACATTAAGAAAATGGCAGGACCTCATGGCTGTTTTGAAACATGAGCAAATCTTAACAGCTAGACTGTTCACAAAACTAAGTATTACAGTGCCTGCTATAATTATAATCCCCGCCCATGCTCACTGAGAATCCTCATCCAATAAGCGACATCCCTTCAAGGTTAGGAGTCTGAAGCCCTATACATACGCGGGTAATGTCAGGTATGCTGATGTGTAAGGTAATCAGTGTATAATTGGAGTAAGGCTGAGATTTATAAATTAGTGTCTGATGGAACTGATGTACGCTGACGAAAGGGTTATTTAGGTGAGAGAATATCTACTGGGCTAGTTACATATGAAATGCCATTGACACGATAAAAGTCTGCTGACAGCAAACCACTGAGCATAGTCAGACTATAATGTTTTCATTATTGGAACACAGTCTTCCTCTATATGAGAAAGAGCGGGCCGTAATCCACTGCGCAGGCCCTGTGCGTTTTGGTATTGTTACACTTGCCTTCGAATTTTTGGTACTTAGGCCAGAAAAATATTTGTGGAGAGGCAATTAGATGCGGAGGGATAATCTTACGAGTAAAAATCCTTCTCTCGAAAACTACAGGTCTTGTAACAGTTGCTCCTTTTAACCGACTTCCAAGTCCAAAGTTATTTTTCACTTTGTAGTGTTTTTTTTTTTTGGAATTCGGTTGGTTTTTTATGCCAATATGTACGAAGTCGCATATTCAGTACACTACTGATACTGGCTTATGGCACACTAAGTTATAACTACGAATGATAGCCTCGTTATGATTCAAAGTAATTCAAGGTTAGGTACCCTTGAGTTTTTTTATGAAACCATGGTCTTAGACTTCGCAGTCTCGATCATAATCTGAATGATTCGTATTCATTTAGTCTGAGAACCAGTCTTAGGAAGGGGTATCGTATATATTACCAGTTACTGGGTTGTGGAGGTCAGATAGGCAGTCGCTCCATGTAAAATACTGGTATTCAGCTGCATCCGGTTAGACTGAAGCCGACCCCAACATAGTTGGTAAAAGGCTAGGCAGGTGTGGTGATTCAATCACTAAAGATAGTAGACTCCATCGAGATCTCCCGATAAATGTTATTCAGATCATAACGTATATTAGTCTCGGAGATTTCTTGAAACTAAACTAGGCCTACATTAGTAAAAATTGTGTCGATTCTTGACTCATCTTGTATAAAAAATATACCCAGTAAAAACCTACATTATCTGCTAATGCACTAAAAAGATTACGTTCACAAAAAAGCGTAATTGCTTCTTATATTGCGTTATTCTTCTGATAGTATTATAACTACGTGTAGTTACCGTTAATTGTTATAATAATCAGCATAATGAGTGCTTCGTTGGTCTAGTAGGTGCGCAAGGGCGTTTGCTCAGCGTGGGAGCTGTTTCTTGAGCTCGATCCCCAGGTTGGTCAAAGTGTTGGTTTTTCTCAGTTTTCTGAAGAATTCTGACTCCGGGATATTTTCCGGTCTCAGCATTCACTCTCCATTATATTCCATACATAAACATAGCAGATTATGACAATGATGAGTGGACAGACCTGCGGACCTAGACAAGTGACAATCGCTTTCAAAGCGTGTCGTATTTCTACGAGTAAGACTTTCAACAGGATTGACATTTAAGCAAGCATATTATGTCAATCCTATCAATTATCTGGGTGTAATTTATCTATATATGTATGTATTTAGAAATATATAAGTATGTTTATCAGTTGTCTAGTACTCATAACACAAGCTCTGCTTAGCTTGAGGCTAGACGGCGTTGTGTGATAGTTGTGGAATATTATTATTATTATATATTATTATACATTTTTGACTATTTAATCACCGTTCTAGGCCCTATGATCCCACGGACCGCGGGACTCGTTCAGAAAGCCTTGGTAATCGCTCAGGATCGAGATATATAGAGCAAGTCAGGCCAATCCGTAGCTAGAAAAAAGTTTCGGATGGGTCACACGATCCTCAGCACATAGGGGCCGATTATAAAGATAAACATAACTGGCGAAATGTGAGTGCCACAATACATATCTGCCTACCTTCGGTAAATACAGGCGCGATGTTACATAATAATCAGCGTCTGCCTTGGACAATGTAGTATGTATAGGCATATACGTCACTTATGTAAGTACATAATGATAATGTGAAGACAGATTCTATTCTAGTAATGATAATGTAATGTGATTTATTGTGTGACGCACTTAAGAATATAATTATGGACTGATTGTTCTTTAAGATGATGTTCTATTTCCATAAAAGGGTGTTTGAAAACAACGTTTTATGACTTCGGGCAAAGTTTGGGCTAACGCGGACCCTTGAGCTTCTAAAAGGAAGCAAAATTATACAGGGTGGCAGGGCCATAGCCGCGCGACCTGTTACCATGGTTTCAGTATGGTGATTGGTGGTATGGTAATAGGTTATGCGTCGATGTCCTTGCCACTCTGTATATGAAGTAGCGTCTCCATGTCTGCTAAGAACAACAAACTGCGATGACCTATTTTTCTGCCCTTTGGACTGTTAGGAGGTCCTGAAAACGAGCCTTTCAGTCATTAAAAAAACCATAATCTCTATCCGATTCCCTTTCCCGAGTCTTCGTTTGAGATTCTATTTATTTTCCGATTTCCTATTGTAATCTAACAACTACACATAACACACCGGATTATGAACTTCATTATTCAGAGTACGAGTACAAACCTCGGTTCTTCACCTTTCGCATTTACTTGTAAGAATTTTTATCAATATGATATTTATAGTGTCGACCTTCGTTCTAAAACTTATCAAATCAATGAAACTATGACGAAATTAACGGTTTAGCTGTTGTCCTTACCATTTTAGTGTTTACAGTGGGTGGTAAGCCTACATAATTAAATAGATACCCACGTCATGTGTTAGCGTGAAAACTACTGGAGACCTTGAGGCACCGCTATCTGTTGAGTCAGCCAGAGCGAGACATAGATAGCGATCGCTTTACGACCGAATTCGGTCGCAAAGTCCTAGTGGCGTCCCTAGACAGTCAAAATTGCAAATCACATGCTTGTCAACCAATTTTGACTGTCTGGGTACTCCACTAGGACTTTGCGACGGAATTCGGTCTTATAGCGATCGCTATCTATGTGGAGACTGCAGCCCCAGGCTACAGAATAGAGATAATATGGTCGGGGTACCATCAGCAACCTTACTGACTGGCTAACCTTAATAATACGGCATGGAGTCCCCGTTAGTCTCATGGTCGGTGGGGTCTTGGGTTCGATTCCCGGATCGGGCAAAAGTGTTACCGAGTTTTCCATTAGGAATTTCTTTCTTTTTCGTGACAGTCCAGAGCTTGGAATTTGGCGGTGTGATACACGTTAAGCGTTGGCCATGCACCTAGTCTCTCTAGGATCGTTTCGGATTGCCGTCCCATCGAACTATGAGAATGAGGGAAGAGAGAGTGCATCTGTGTCTGCACACACACCTGTGCACTATAATATATCATGTACCGAAGACTGATCTCAGCTGAGATTAGTCGCCATGGCCGAAATTCGGTTTGGAGGACCATATCTTTAAATAAAAAAAAATCCTCATTTCTCGCTGTTACACCTACCACTGTTTGTCTCTGCATCACCCAAAGGTCGACTGGTAGAAAATGCCTATGGTATTAAATCCACCTCTGTACATTTTGTGTGCTTAAAGTATTAAAATAAATAAATAAATATCTGGGGTCACGGTAGTGCCCCGGCCAAGACGAGCCAAAAACAAAAATCTGGTGCATTAACTACCTTTTCTCGAAGTTCCATTGAACTATTGCATAAAACAACATTAAAGACCAGTGACATCATTTCTTAACATAAGTCCATGGGAGTATCTTTTGACAAAGATGTTAGGTTTGTGCAGATACGCCTTGTTGAGTTAGAGGCTTGGCTCTACATTAGATCTGATAACTTTTAACAGTGAAAGCATTCAATTTTTTTTTTTTTAACTGAACAGACAGCTGTGCTGCTGGGGAGTTTGTTGCGCCACTTCTTCTCCCCAGCTAAAGCACTAGGAAGTGGTGGAGGGCGGGCGTTTTGGGGGACTGTCTTATGTAACTTCGACGTTCAAAAAGTGCTGATTCTCAGCCTAGTTTGAATAAATGACTTTTGATTTTGATTTTTGATTTTGCAATTTTGGCAACCTACTTTACATGACATGTTTTTGGTGGGATTAGCTTTCCTCGAAGAGCTAGTGCCGAAGGGATGGAGCCACTGTATGCTATTATACCTGTCTAATCATGTCTTTGGTAATAATGAAATTGCATATGGCTGCTGATATCATCATCATTTTCCTGCCCTTGTCCCATATATTACGTGGGGTTGGCGCAACACGTTTTCTCTTTCCATTCTCCCTTGTCAACCGTCATGCTATCATTCACGATGGCTGCTGAAAGCGTGGAAAATAACTGGCACAATATGACGTGGTGTAGAGTTCTATTTATTTTTAAGTTACCTTATGCAGTCTACAGGCAAACATACTGGACATCTTGATGGAAACTGCTGAACCTTATCTGTTCCACCCGACAGGAAATTGCTACGATCGCTTGTAGCACCTGCCGCCTGTCTCGAGGTTTGCCCACCGTAAGGTATGAGCGTACCGTATGCTAAGGAGCCCATCATCTGCCTAGCCTTTTTCTTGGTGGGGTCGGCTTCCAGTCTAACCGGATGAAGCTGACTACCAGTATTTTACATGAAGCGACTGGTCATCTGATCTCCAGAACCTACCAACCAAGTTACTGGGTAATACGATTCCCCTTGGTAAAACTGGTTGTCAGACTTTCGGGGGCTTCTGACGACCCTTAACGACTGTCAAAGGTCCACGAATGACAGCCGTGACCAACGGCTTAACGTGCTTTCCGAGGCACGGAGGAGTCTCGGTATGTAAACCTCGGCAAGCGAAACTTAATCTGATCAATCGACCTATGCGGCTGTTATTACTTAGCCACGAGCCCGTCCTACAGAGGCAAGGTTCAATATTTTAAGTGTCTGTAATATTACCGTCAATCATATCCTGCACATCGATAGAAAACTGATGACGACAAAATGGTTCTGTTAGTAGTACTTCCTTGATCGTGTCCAAATCCGCAATTACCAATTAGAGATTGTCAAAAGACTCATTCAAGAGTTCTTAAATGTTAGTGATTTATTTATAAGCTAGTTACACAAGAACAGTTTGCAATAATGTCATTGACCTGAATGATATAACCGCGTGGGATATATAGATAGTACGATCTATATCTGAATGAGCCGTTCCATTGAACTATACACAATGTTACAGATAATTAATAATTATGGGTTCCTTATCTATGTAACAGTTGTTATATGAAACGATTGATTATTGTGTTAAGAGGTTTTATTTTATTTTAGTTGTCGAGTGCGGACTTACGAGGACATTAGCTTCTACCCGTGACTTCGTTTACATGGAAGCCGTAAGATACAACGATATATTAAAATAACAGCCACATTTTTATAAAATTCCCCGCCCGTGTTATTACTTCGTTTGCGCTTAGCGTTTTTTTTCTGACTATTAGGGTTCAGTACCTCAAAAGGAAAAAACGGAACCCTTATATGATCACTCATGTGTCTGTCTGTTTGTCTGTATGTCTGTCCGTCCGTCTGTCACAGCCATTTTACTCCGCTAATGGACCGATTAAGTTGAAATTTGGTACACGTATGTATTTCTGTGACCCAAACACGGACGTGTAACGTAAATTAATGAATTTTGAATATGTGGGTCAATTTTGGGGCAAATAAGAAAATTAAAAAAATATATATTTGCAAACTATACCGTGCGATATATCAAATGAAAGGACTTACTGTGAGGGTCTCAAATATACAGTATGTTAACCAACAGAGGGCGTTCCCGTTAACCCGCAATAGTATAGCATCCATACATGCTAAAAAAAATATTACCATTCGAAAACAAAATGGTTTTTATTTTTTTTAATATTAAAATATTCACTAAAAATGTTAAATTGATACGTAAAAGAAACACTCTGTACACGCGTACTTGAAGGACGGAAACATCGCAATTTAGTTTTTATTTTTAGTGAATATTTTTATATTTTTTTGAATATTTTTAGCATTTTTAGTGAATATTTTAATATTAAAAAAAAATAAAAACCATTTTGTTTTCGAATGGTAATATTTTTTTTAGCATGTATGGATGCTATACTATTGCGGGTTAACGGGAACGCCCTCTGTTGGTTAACATACTGTATATTTATAATTATAGAATAAACTGTTTTAAATTTATTTAAGAAAATAGACGAAAATTGTCCATTCCCCCTTTATCTCCGAAACTACTGAGCTTAAAATTTTGAAAAAAATACAGAAAATAATTCTATAGCTATAGATTACAGGAAAACCTATAAGTCTATGGTCTTAAAAAAAAACATGGTAAATCTCTCAATATTGTGCGTAAAAATTTTCTTAGGTGAAATGTGGGTTGCACCCTTTTCGTTTAACTATGGACATTTGTAGTTGGATTTTATGGGAGAACATGTTTTTCAACTACAATGTTAAGTTTGTTCTTGGGATAAATTCATCCCAACTACGGAACCCTTCATTGTGCGTGGTCCGACACGCACTTGGCCGGTTTTTTAAGTTTCGCAGCATGATGGTAAATAGTCTATAACCTTCCTCAAGAAATGGGCGACCAAATGCAAAAATCAGTTTTCAAAATCGACTGGCAGTTCCAGAGATTAACGGCTTCAAACAAACAATGACTTTCATTGTTTGTTATAGCTTTATTATTATAATTATATTACTATAGATTATGTGTTTCTTATCCATTCAATAGTTGTTATATGAAACGACTGATTGTTGTATTAAGAGGTTTTATTTTAGTTGAGTGCGGACTGTAAGGAAATGAAATCATTTTAGAGTTCCATACTCAAAAGAAAAAATCGGATCCCTTATAGGATCACTTGTGTGTCAGTCTATCTGTCCGTCTATCACAGCCAATTTGCTCCGGATCTAATGGACCGATTAAGTTGAAATTTGGTACACATATGAATTTATGTGACCCACTTTTTTTGGTAGCTGTATTGTGATGTTCACACTCTTTATTTACAATCTGTTTTTAGAAGTGATGACTTTTAATTGGATGTCAGTCTCACATAATATACTTTTTTCAGTTTGTTTTAGCTGTAAGTCATCCATAGTTGATAAATAAATAAATAATATATTTATGACTAAGTACGCCTTTCCCTTGAAACACATTGATTATCTTTAGATAGTAATGAATCACGATATTATTTACGTTTGTGATAATTTCATTTCATATTCATGATACATAAAAAAACAATTCCGTGTAGGTAGGTACGTATTTTTCTGTACAAATCTCATGAACAATTTTGCAGCAATCTTTGAAAGGCTGAACTGAATCAAACATTTTTCCAGAAATCATACGTGTGAGATGGAATTAGGGACTTGTCATAGTCTCATTTTAGATTTCCAGAGAAATGCCCTGATTCTCGCGTTCAATGCCCCAATGATGTTGCATCCCAAGAGCATACAAGTTTGCTGACAGGCTTATCTATCGAGACAAGCACCCTAATTGCGTAACACACTATCAATCGGAATCTGAAATTTTGAATCAAATTACTAATCCATTGCTTCATATGTTCGAAGAATTTGTCTGCTCAACAACGTAAATAACGCAATGAATATTGTTGAACTGACAAAATGAATTGATAGTGTGTTACGCAATTGCCCCGCAGAGTTGATTTGTCCCAATTTGTATAGGCTTCATCATTATTATAGCAGTCCACTGCTGAACGCCATCAGCTACTTTCATTCAGATGCTGCCATGAGCGAGTTTTAGCAGGATGGCTCCCAATGAAAAATTTTGACAGGCCAGTTGGCGTGGTTGGTTAAGATACCACCTATCATGCCGCAGGTCGTGGGTTCGCTTCTCATCCAGGACAAACATTTGTGTGCATGAACATGTCTGTTTGTCCTGAGTCTGGGTGTAATTATCTATATAAGTATATATTTACAAAAAAAAAGTAGTGTATGTAGTAAATCAGTTATCTGGTCTCCATAGTACAAGCTCTGCTTAGTTTGGGATAGATGGGCGTCCTCGGTCCACTGATGAACATATCAACAACATTTGCAGGTTCCATTTTCCTATGTTCATGGACTATTTACTCCGTGCCAATATGTAATATAATACATAGGTAATAGTAACAATATAAATAAAAGGATATTGCAAAATCAGCCGATCATGACTTGCTATTCAAAATTAAACATAGTCCAGTTAGCTATTCATGATGCTATTGTTATCAAATCAACTAGATTGCCTATGTCTGATGTTGAATAGGAACTAATTTGCCGAGTGATTTTGGGCAGTTTCAGTTTTGCTCCTATTGTTGAGCAGTTAAACTTCAGAACCCAACCTTAAATACGGCATTTCGAGTAGGAATAAAAACTTAGAAAAAAAGCCATCCAACTTCCAAAAAAAAAACTCGTAAGTGAAAAATACCTTTAATTTCGGAAGTCTGTGTCTTTCAGTCTGGTTTTGTATTTTCGTTTTTTGTCACCGACTTCCGAAATTAAAGTAGGTACTTAAATTTTCACTTTGTAGTTTTTTTATTTTTTTTGGAAGTTGGTTGTATTTTTTGTAAAAAATAAAAATTTTTCACTTTTTAGTTGTGGTACCACCTACTTACACAAATTCGAATACCACTACCTACTATGTAAATTACAGTGACAGGAAGTTATTAGGTAGGAATATCATCAACCACATAGACTAAGTGGAGAAAAACACGTATCATTGAAGCTAACTCAAAACCTACTCAAGCAAATTTATTAAAATTTATTTGGGACCACCTAGGAATCTAAGTACCCTTTCAAACGAAAAAAAAAAAAATTACCAAATAGGTCCAGCCGTCTTCACGTAATCGGGGATCATACATAAAAAAAAAAAAAAGTTTCCGACGAACTGAGAACCTCCTCCTTAATTGAAGTTGGTTATAAAAGTTCGGCTTTCTAGAGCGTTGTCTTCGTCACTTGCATCACCGTCTCTCGCACGAAGAGTCTCGCCCGGGTATTTTTCGATCTATGATAGCATTCTGAGCAAAGATTACAGTACGGCCGATTTATCTTGGCAGGTCCGAACTTCACGCAGAAGGCTGCGTAGTAAGATTTTTTAGGAACCAAAATTAAATGGTGACATGAGGCGAGTGTGAGTGAGAGAACATGCGCGAAACTTCTTAGTACCTATTTGAGGACCTGCCAGGATAAATCGCCGTAGTGTACGTTCATTGAAGAAAGACTCCACTGACTATGTCACTTCGGTCAACCACCCGAATATCTAGCGTATATAAGTCAGCTGTACAGTAGGTTGTAACTACTTTGCTTCCGCTGTATACGTATTTTCCAGCAGTAGGCAAGTTGTAAAAGAAGCCGAAGGTAGACCACGAACTCGGTGATGACCTGGACATCGATTGCATATCGAAAGCTTAGTGCAAGACGGTTTAATCAAGCGCTGAGGCCTTTGCCCAGCATTGGGATAACAATGGCTAGAATATAATAGAAACTAGCGGTCATCGAGTATTTCGGGACATCGCCAAGCGATTGGTCGACTCTTCGCGGACCAGAGGGCTGGCCTATTTTAAGCCCAAAGAATCAGCATTGCCATCCAATATGGCAATGCTGCCAGCCTTTTGGGCACTTTTTCCATTGACAGCAATGCGGAAGAATTTTTTTTTAACGTATTTTCTCTTTCCTTCTTTCTTTTGATGCCCAATGCGCCTCTCCCCTTTATATTTTTATTTTTTGTTGTATACTTGTACATAATGTATATATTTTACTGTATTTAAGTAAAAAAATTGTACAATGTGATATAAAATAAAAACAAAACAATCTAAATAATAAAAACTGCAATAGTGTTGACTGAATTGATATAACATTTATTTTTCTAACTAAATCATAATCGAATCTAAACTTCACCAATTCAAACAACCAGGCAAAGAAAAATAAACGCATCCAACGGACTATACTTAAGTTCCGTTACATCACTTTATCCTACAATCACTGATGAATACAAATGTACTCCAAACTACAATAATATATTCGTGTGGGTAGTTAGCAATTTTTCGCTCTACTGACTACTATGGGGGATACGGCGCACGATTGCCGTGTAATCTGCCACGCTAAGCCAATACTTATGCTCATGTGTTAGGGTATAGAATGGAGGGTATTTTAATGTAATCGAATTATCTAATCTCTATAATAGAAAATAAAATGTTTTCCTACAAACTATTGCGGTTAGGAAAAATCATGTTTGTTGTTTTATTGCAGGAAGTTAGGTAGATGCGCTAGTGCAGTTTTAGTTTGGTAATAGGCAGTTATCCATACATTTATTTTTATAAACCAACTCAATTCAAAAATTCAATTCAAAATCGTTTATTGCAATCCATAATGTACACATACAGGTGGTAGTTAAAAATATATATTTAGAAACAATTATGGACCCTGTCATTTAGAAACTATTGAGGCATAAACTAAGCATAGCTTAAGGCGCTTCCCCGAGTGAACGATCTTGAGCGCTCGGTCCTTCTTTGTCCCGTTCTCTGCGCACGACCTTTTATCATAGAGTTCACACACTTTTTAGAATTATTCTAATAAAAAAAGAAAAGCGATCTTTTGAAATAAAACAAAACGTGAATTATTTACGTCTTTAAGTATACCTAAGTAATCCTCAAATTAACAGAACGTCACCTTTAGCAAAAGATGCATGCACAATCAATAATTTTAGTTTTTACATGGAGATTTTAAATACAAAAAAACACAAATTGAAATAATATAATAATAACCCCACCCATCTCTACGTTGAAGTCGTGGTAGGGCTTCCGAACTACGAACTTTAGGTTTGTGCCGGTAGAGTTTACTTTGCCGGAACAGGTCTAGGATGAGGAGCCAGACCAAGAGAGATACAGAAACCGGCAGGGCAGCATGTGGCGAGCTGTTGGGCAGTAGCGACCCCACGAACCCCTATCTCCCGGGAGAAGTCTTGTTCTTTACCCCTGGCTTGCCATTATTGGCCGGCTGGAGTGAACTCTGACGAGGAACAGAGCTCCCATCTCTTTCTTGCCTTTATTGGCCGGCTAGAGTGGAGATTTGCAAGAGCAAACGTGCTCTGTTTAAGGAAGTATCGGAGTAAGGTACTGGTAGGGATTTCCGGGATTATCCTGATAGCCGTGGAATACTTTTCCACTCCTCAAGCACCCCAGGAACTGTTGCCCCCATGTCACTACGTCACTATGTGCTAGCGACCGTTTTCAGGGGCCCATTATTGAGTGTGCAAGTCACCCATTTTACCATGCCATTTTATCCATGTATTTATTATATATAACATTGATCAAGCAGGGGACACAGTCCTTCCAGAGTTCTGGGTAACCAATCCACTATAGCCACCCAAACCCATAGCCCAATATGTTTTGTTTCTATGTCCTGTAGCAACCGGGGGTTGTCCTTAGGTGCACTGAATAGTGCATACAGGGATAATCGTCTGTTGATGCGGTTGGTGCCTCCTCATTATTTAAAATTGTCTAGGGGGCCTCTGCGAGTTGGCTTCGGCCCCTCGTACGCCTTCCAAAGGTCCGGGACCCCAGGGTCCCGAGAAATGTCAACAATCAAAAATAAATAAAAACAAATAAGAACTTGCAATGTAAAGATAGGATATCGAACTATCGAATGTTAATAATGTGCATTTAGATGTAGTTTATTTCTCTTAATTAATGAGTTAATAGCCTTTGAATAACGCACTATCGCAAGGTCTTAATGAGCCTATAATATTCCCACTGCTGGGACTCGGGCTTCCTCTATGTGAGAGGGAGAGTGGGCCGTCTTGCACAACCCGGACCCAATGAAGGTTGCTAGAAATATTGAGGACTGTTGAAGAAAATGCTTATAGATTCTGTTACTAAATCATTACAAGAATTTTCTTTTTTATTCAAAATAACTAGCATGTTTTGCCCACTAAAGGACAAAGGCCTTTCAACACAATTCTGTTTTCTCCCAGTCCTATCGCAGGAGTCAAGTTCGTCCCGCTATCTTCGCCTTGGTTTGCAGATTTCTCTTCTAAAGGGCTTTAAATAAATAAATTCAGACTGCCGCTCAACTTGATAATTTATTGAACTTAAAGACTTGCGTGAATTTAATCCATAATTCATTTCTTCCCGAACCGAGAACCACCGATAAATCCAACTTATTATACAAAACGAAAGTAAAACTGACCTCAAAGCGCTGCCCTGCTCCCTGACATCGACTCCATTGATCGGCTCCTCGGTCCTCGCCTGCAATCCGGACATTTTCCACCAATCCGGGGACAGCAAGCTCACGCTCCGCCAATCACAGCGAAGCTCGCGTCATCACGGTGACGCACTCGCCAATTGCATCGCTTCGGAACATCTGTAAAGGGATATTTGAATTAAAATTCGGCTCGAGCGTTGGCTTATCGTATAAGGAGGCAGGAAGTTTTGTCCGTATTATAAGACAGTTATGTAACTGTTAAATGGACTAGTTGGAGAGAGGATATAGTTATAAATTATGTTAATGAGCTGCAGGTGCTTGTGTTCCGTCGGTCACGGTTTTTTCATTAAGGAAAGTAGAGCTGCATGTAGCTGTAATTCAGTATCGTTTATTTAATAGATATTTATGATACAAGTGCGGAAAGTAGGTAATTTCCGACGAGTGTATAAGTCGACACGAGGCGGAAATCATCTTACGCACGTGTATCATACAATGTTTTACCACAGTATAGAAAGATACAGTAAGATGACGCTTTTGATCTCGTGGTAAATGCCGACAACGTGTAAGCATTGTCGCAACAGCTAGGGTTGTCTCAAGTAAACAATATTAATTATTAACAAATTTATTTATTTAGATCAACAATCAACATCCTCATCAACATTTTTCTTATTATTATAAACAATAATTTACAATTATCAAACATCGTTTTTTTTGTGAACCAGCCGCTCATCTAAGAAACTGTAACTGTAGGTACATAGGTATCTTTATAAATGGGCGACTCACAAATATATTCGGTTTCTAGATTTACTGGATTTTAAATTTCTGTTGTTGAACTTAATTGTGTAAAAATCCTCATCCTAATAAATAATTTTCTCAAAAAAATTATTGGGAAGAATGAACATGGTTTAGTGTTAAATTGAAATTGATGAAATCGCAGTTCTTTATTGATGTAAGATGTCGACTTGAAATCTTTCACAACACACGTCGTATGCACCATTTTAATTAATATACATAAATTAAAACAATAATAAATAGACACACGATAGCCCTGAAAGTTGTCTCCCGAACTACTAACACGGTAGCGTACGCAATTCGGGAGCGCCCTTCCCCCGTCTCGCCCCTCACGCCCCGCACGATTGCCCTGTCTAGACGTCTTCGTTGGACGACTGTATGATTTATAGACTGTGGTTTTACTATGCATTGTGCGAGGAAATAAAAAATAAAAAAAATATTGAAAAAGTATTTTTCTTTTGATTTAGCCGGTAAGAGGCTGGTGTTGGCAGTTTGTGCTTCTCGAATAACCTTTTTCCGGGGTTAAATTAATTCATTCCTCACTTGCAACTTGAGATTTTTAGCAGATTTACACAGATCGACTCCGAACTTAGCAAGAAATTAGTAAAATGGTGGGCTTATTTTAAATACATCGCGCTCAGCATGTCTACTACTGCACATGTGCAAGTAGCTGCCACGTCGTATCGCAAAAAGGCACGAGCAAAATATGCGTTCAGCTAAAAATATTTATTGCATATTTAAAATTAATTTATTGACCAAAAACTAATTCTGGAGTAATTAATAAAGCGTTTAATGAAGTATTAGTTTTACTGTAACTTTTATACGAATGATAAACTGTACTTGACTAATTTGTAAAACTTTTCTCCTATAATAAAAACTACTAGTTAAAATATAAATTAAAAAAAAAAACTGAAAAGTAAACAGCACTAGTGCGAAAAAGTGGCACTTTCCGCACAATTTGGCTGCTTGGAAAACGCTCTTTTCGAGCACATGCATTGTAAATACCTTTTCTGCGATTTATTTTTAAGACCCCAGATTTTCCAACTTTCCCTTAGTACTAATTTCTAGATGAAGAGGGCCTAAAAATGACAATATGGTAGTGGGCTAACTCCTCAAATTCCTACTACTCGAATACTAGGCTACACCACTGACCGAAAATAACCTCGAATAGCTCAGCAACAAATCATCCGAAAAGACTACACCTAATAAATGATGACATCATAATCCGAACAGGTCAGCTAGTCATACGAACGCATTTAGTATACAAAGGCATAAAGGTCGATGCACCATCAATTAGGTCTCGCGACTAGTGGGTACGCGGCGAAAGAGTTTTATGTGCAGGCAAATACCAAGCATCTACTTACGCATAAAGCGTAATAGAAATAGAAATATTTCACAGATCTAAATATTAAAAAATTGCTAGAAACTAGTAACCCTGAGCCTGCTTTGCTATCAAAACGTTGCTGACTAGCTAATATAGACTTTAAGCATAAAATTCGTCGAAGGCATCTCGCTTGATAAACGCTTGATGTCTGCGTCGAATTTTATACCTACTTAAAATCAATATTGATACAGTTACTTATTCATTGAAATTTAAAGTGCTCGAGCATCCGCGAGGGTTTTTCGCTTGGTGGAAACTGACCCTAAGAAGAAGTAGACGATAGGCAGCTGTTTCAAAGTTGGATTTTAGAATTGAAACATTTGGAACAAGTCTTTCTGCCTCTAAACTGTACAGTTTTGTTATCAGTACACTCGCTGATTCAATAAAGTATCATGTTTTATGATATGCGTCCCCGTCATCGCTGATTCGCGGCGTGTCATAGAGATACTAAGGCTAGAGAAGTCGTTGGATGCAGATGACCTACTCTAGATATAACGGCATGTTAAGGGCATGAATGGAACGATTTGCAAGCGATGTCAGACAGTTTCGAAGACTCGAATTGTCTCGATGGAATTCCCATTTGGAACTTGAAGACACAATATCTCGATAATTAGATGCAGAACAGTACCTAAGTGTCCGGACAGCTTTTATATCCTATCCGATGATAACTCTTTTATGTTTTATAACTTTTGATATTTGTGTATTGCAAAGTTGAAACCAGTTTTCGCGATAAAATATTGATAATAATTGTACGAGCAAAATCATTATAATGAGCTCGTTAAACGATTACTATTGACAGAAACATCTATTCAGAATAGGTGTTTGTCCAATTTTATAAACCAAATTCAGTAAATTAAGTTTTCTTAGTAAATAATGTGGTGTTGCTTGTCATTCCGTGCAAGTTTGAAGTTTTTCGTCACTATCCTAGACAGGAAACAGTGGATTAGGATGCGTAGGCGCTGGTTATCAACCTGTTACTACTGGTCTACTACACTGACATTTAGACCTAATTCTTTAGACCCATCATGACTTCCTGTTTTTTGTTGCTATTGTTCATTGTAGTCTTTATGTGATCTATATTAGTTGATTGTCAAGAGCTATTATATAGTTGAGGTAAAGATCAATTGATATTTTAATTCAATAAAGAAGCCAGGTAAAAGGCGTATCGTATTACCCATTAACTAGGGTGTGCAGGTCAGATAGGCAGTCGCTCCATGTAAAATGCTGGTATTCAGTTGAATCCGCTTAGACTGGAAGCCAACCCCAACATAGTTGGGAAAAGGCTAGCCAGATGAATTAACTCAGCCTGCCACAGTCCACTCTTGGACATAGGTCCAGGTCACTGTTTCCACCTTCCGCATCCAGTCTGTCCCAGACACCTTTTTAAAGTCGTAGGTCTATGTAGGACGATCATCGTCATAATGAACAAAGTCAGGTAAAAATAAACTCTGTTTTTGCAAAAGTTTGCAAGACTTATCCGCAGGATGTACGAGTATGTAACTGTCTACTAATACTTGGAAAGGTAACGATTTCCACTTAGTACATAAGCTAATCTGGTATAAACACAGACATAAAACAATGCACGTTACTAAAACGAGACGCTAAACACTCAACACCAATAAAATCCGGAAATCATGCCCTACATTCCATTTCATCTCCCAAAGGCAAAAATCAACAATTTACACTCCTTCAAAAACCCTTTTAAGAATTCTTAACGCATTTCCTTGTTCCCGGCATTTCATCGCACAATAACTGGCACTGCCTAAGACGCCAACTTCCTACATTTCATCGGCGCGAACGCTTCCACGGGTTAAAATTAGCCCAACGATAGAAAGCGTAGATATATGGCGTCTTAATTAGTAGGATAGTTGTCGTCGTTTCATCACCACTGCTCTCAAAACGGTGAAGGAAAGCATCGTGAGGAAACCGGCATGTCCTAGAACCAAAAATTCGAAGATATGTGACATCTACCAACCCGCACTGGGCCCGCGTGGTGGATCACGGCCCACTCCCTCTCACTGAGAGGACGCCTGTATCCCAGCAGGGGGAACATTACAGGCTTATGCTTTATGATTATCGTAGGTTATCCTAATCACACATATGTACTTGAGGGTTTGTTACAAAACGAGATGTAGCCTCACACCAAGCAGTTCTAATACGTTTTTAGATTGGTCTGTGTTTTCCTCAGAATGGTTTAGAAAAGCCAGACATTGAATTAGACAGAGCATGTGTCACCAGACTGAAGTTCCAGAAGCATCCGGAAAGGGAATCCATATGATGAACTCACAACTCAGCACAAACTCTCTGGAGAATTTGCTAGCTTAAACATGTTTACTTTCTGGATTTACATGACCAATAACATTTTGGGGGAAGCCAAATGTTAGCCGAGAGTGTTAAAGGTCAATGCAGTAATTGTAAGATGGATTGCTCATAGTAGACACCATGTTCTATTGATGCATAACTATAAATTGGTTACAGAACAATATTATGCCGCTATTACAAGATGATTAGGCCATTATGACAGATATAATAGATGGATAGTGCGTTTCGGTCTGTTCGTAAAGCACTTTCTAGGCAATTAGGTAAAACTTCAGTTGCATAACTTGAGTCAAGTTATTAGCGAGTAAATGTTACCGCATGAGTAGATAATCCAGCAGAGATTCAACTAGGCTGAATATTATAAGTCCATGCAAATGTCCGCCTTTAAATCACCGAACTATTAAAACTTTTAAGCAGAATGCCGTGAGTGTGTCATCCATCATCGTCATTATTCAGGAGAAATATGTGGGAAAAGATCTAAAATAAATTGGCAGTTTCTTAACTCACAATTTGTTTTAGATCGTTTCCCATATATTTCTGTTAGTCGTCGTCATCTAGGTATCCACACCCTTTCTAGCCATACCATCGTTCACACAATCCATACATCGTTTCTTTTATCTTCTTGCTTTGGCATGGTTATGTGGATACTCGTAAAATCAAATCGTTTGCTCATTGTATGATCATTACTTGCTTGCTCGGGCTTACTGGCTATCTTCTCATGTGGCTAACAACAGATAGTCGATTATTTGTTAACTATCACTTGATGGTTCGAAACCACAGTCAGGTATTTTTTGTCTGGATTCCCTCGCATTTTGAAGCCATATCCAGCAACCCGTTTGGGGTTATATTTCAAAAGATATAAAGTGATATCATGAAACATGTTACCAGGTGCTGAAGAAAGGCAGCTACATTAACAATATGGCTTCCATGGTAACGAAACGCCTAACAATAACCTCGGATACCCTTTTTAGCATATTTAACGGCCGGTGCAAGGTCAAACATTAATGTTTTATTCATAATTGAATCGCAATTAACCGCGTGGGTGATTTAAAAAGTACGTGTTGTTTGTTAACTTTTATAATTTTGTTAATTTATCGTAGTTATGCCTAATATGGCTCACGACTTCTGTAACTCTACGACTGGGCATGTCATTAATTTAAAAATCGAAATTTGAATGAAATATTTCCGAACAAATCACACACACGGTCGTTAATATGGCACATCGAGTATTATAAATAATCAAAATATCAATAAATCCTAACAAATATTATAAATGCGAAAGTTTGTTTGTTTGTTACGTTTTCAGATTAAAACGGCTGCGCGGATTTACATGAAATTTGGCACATGGCTTGGAAAAGGGCATAGGCTACTAGTAGTTCATAAATAAATTAGAGCAATTACAGCCAGCTCCGTAGAGCGTCGTCTCTTTCGCTCATACCTGTGCGACACAGTATTTAAAGCTCTATGTATCATATTTACGCCCGCATTCCGGATACTGCAAGTTAGACCAAAACAATTCACAAACGCAAAATAAATACGAGTAGCATCGACGTGCGACGTGTGCGCACGCTAGTCCGTTACGTCACAGCGAACTAAAATACAAGCCATGTTTATACATGCGCGTCCTCGCCTGGGGTCAAGCCGGGTTTTTTTTCATTGAAATGATGACGACAGATTGGGTGAATCGATTTTTATAGCAGTTTCCGAGCATCAGATTGGATATTCTATTTAAATTGGTTCGGTATTGTCGGTTACGCGAAATTTATTCTTTACTAACTATAATAATCATCGCTGATTTGCGGCTTTCCGCATCCTACCTTTTGCACAACGGAATTTTTACACGATAATTTTGATTTTTATCTCTCATTGTATGTGATCAAACATCGAAACCCATGGTTTTACCAGCACGACACCGTAGAAACGGACGAAGCGAAAGACAAAATGACTAATTGTAGAAAGATTTCTACGGCGTGATGAAATAATGTAACCAAAATAAATCCGCCCAAGTGCGAGTCGGACTCGCAGGGTTCCGTACCACGTAGGTACAAATTTAACACTAAATATTAAAAAAAACCTTCAGTTTAAAAAATAGACGTTTTTCCCCATAAAAAACCGTCTTTTTTTAAACTGTTTATTGTTTTAAATAATAATAATAATAGGAGGAATTGACGAATTATGCTAACATAAATGTAGGTACTGAACAGCTGATTTTTTTCGCGATTTCAGGTTTGGTCCCATAGTAAAAGTTGTTCATAATGATGAGTAAGAGGTTGGTGTTGTACCAATAACCCAGTATATAACGAAATTAAAAGGAAATCTATCACAGATACGTAGGCTTTACAAGTTTACGAGTAATAGTCGACCAACTTATAAAATGTGCATGGAAAAGTAAAAATTTTGTACAAATTCCATTGAAAAATTACTTATTCAACTACAACGTAAACGTTAAGTTTATTTTTGGCATATATTCATCCCAACTACGGAACCCTTCATTGTGAGTGGTTCGACATGCACTTGGTCGGTTTTTATAGAAAAAGATAAGTATGTATTTTACTTACTCGTAGAGTACCTACAGATAGAAGTGAACATGTTACGGGTGCAGGAGTAATAATATGCTGAGTATTGAAAGAGCCTCCACGAACGAGCATACCTAACTTGGTGATGAGCAAATATTTGAAGTCATCACGCGTTTAGATGAGACAGCACGATAATTATATTCTTCCAAACATAGCTATTAAATTGATTAACTCAAAACTTTAATAATCATAGATAACGGTGATCACAGTGCAATACCCACGACTGATTGGCTAACGAAACTATTAGAGTCAGTAACGACATATATTTTTGCTGCGTGAGGCAACAGGTCAGATGTCAAGTTTCAAGCCGTTGGTACCGAAGGGAAAGTTAAAGCATTATCTTACTTCATAACTACGGTTATTGGTATAGTGAGCTGAAAATGGATGGATGAAAAGCTTGGTGGATATTTTCTCAAGTCTTGCGTTAGAGATTAGAGACCAATATTGTCAATGGCGAAATGTGAAATAAGTAAATTAAGAATTAGGCAAACGTTGAGGGTAAGATGGCTCCAGGAAAAGCGGCTCAGCAAAATAAGAGGACTACGTAAATGGTGATACTGGGTGACCCACGACGCTTATTCAAAACTTAGGAGTTTTGCTAGGGGAAGAGATAGTTCAGAGTCAGAGGACACGGAAGATGAGACTTTCGATGGATAGCTTAGATATGGAACTGGGTTACTCACACTATGAGAATAATTCTCAATTGTTAACCAAAGGTATGAATCCTGTGGTTATAATTGAGTACTCTGAATACTTACCAAGAAATAAAGCATGCCGATAAATAACTTACAAGAGACGTCACTATTTCTCGATAATACTAAAAAAATACTTTTAAACTTGATAAGCTAGACAGTAGGTATGCGAAGGTCAGTGGCTTAATGATGTTTAAATAAGTTATTGGTACCAGTTTTGGTAAATACCTTCCTACATGATCTGGACTACACAAGCTGGGTTCGGCAATATTGATCGAGTTTTTAATCCTACTTATAATTAGAATGCTGTTATATAATATCGATGAAATAAATGCTGCAGTCTAAATCAATCTAATAAACATTTATTCCTTTTTTTTTATTTGTGATGGGTTTGCTCTTGACTCTAGTCTAGGTCAGAGGTGACAGCGACAAAGTCGACGATGGAGTGAGCTTACCCAGAAGAAGCCTGTTCACTCTCACTTTGAAGAGATTAGGGTTGTATGCGTTTGGAAACATAGACGCAGGTAGTGAGTTCCACTCCTTTGCTGTGCGCATTATAAAAGTCATTTGGAAGCGCTTAGTGCGAATTGGTGGAATAGCAACTAGGTAGGGATGGTAACTGGCAGTGCGTCTGGATGTCCGATGGTAGAAAGGGGCCGGTGGAATGAGTTCGTGGAGTTCTCGGGCACACTGTACCTAGACGACCGACAAGCAAGCAACCTTGCGGCGATGAGCCAAGCTATGAAGCTTAGCATCCACCAGTTTTACGTCGCCAATGAGCCTCTTAGCTCTGCGTTCCACCGAGTCAAGCGCGGCTAGTTGGTACTTAGCTGATCCATCCCAAAGGTGGCTGCAATACTCCATGCAGGATCGGACTTGCGCTTTGTAAAGGGTTAAAAGCTGTAGATTCCTACTCAAATCTAGCAGATTTAATTGCTTTCAACTTATTTTGTCAGATTTGATTAATAACTAATACTGTGCCAATACAATAAGAGTAGAGGAAGACCAAATAAAACCGGCCAAGTGCGATTCGGACTACGCACAATGAAAGTTTGTTCTTGGGATTCATCCCGTAGTTGGGATGAATCCCAAGAACAAACTTAACATCGTAGTTGAAAAACATGTTCTCCCATACATTCCAACTGCAAATGTAAGTTATTACGCACAATATTGAGAGATTTACCTGTTGTTTTAAGACCATAGACTTCATGTAGGTTTTCCTGTAATCTATAGGAATTGAACTTTTTAGGCTCAGTACTTTCGGAAATAAAGGGATGGTCAATTTTGGTCTATTTTCTTTAATAACTTTAAAATGATTTATTTTAAAATTATAAGAAAAAATATATTTGAGAGCCTCACAGTAAGCCCTCTCATTTGTTATGTCACACGGTATAGTGTGCAAAACTTTTGTTTTTAATTTTCTTATTTGCTCCCAAAGTTGACCCCCATATAAATTTGTTTATTTACGTTACACGTCCGTGTTTGGGTCACAGAAATACATAAGTGTACCAAATTTCAACTTAATCGGTCCATTAGATTCGGAGCAAATCGGCTGTGACAGACGGACTGACAGACAGACATACGAGTGATCCTATAAGGGTTCCGTTTTTTCCTTTTGAGGTATGGAACCCTAAAAACGATGGAAGACTATGTGTGATTTTTTTTTTATTTGAGATGAGTTTGCTCTTGAAAGAGAAAAGAAAGGGGGTGGCTACTGAAATGACGACTGAAGTATAGAAGAAAAAGAAATGTTGCGCAGGAGAATGATGAGGATTGCGCCAATACTGATGCTGATCTAGTATGGACACTGGCCTAAGCTCATCAGTTGTTGTTGTTTTATTATATTGTATTATGCAGTTTTCACTTTATCAATGTAAGCATTATCTTCATTACTCGTTCTATCTCTCATATTAACTCACTATTTACAAAAGTAGGACAATTATCACTTCATGCGGGATGCTAATAAACGAAGATACCACTATCCACTTAGATACTACAGCTGATTGGGGGTCATAAAAAATAATTGCCACCTACAGTACGATTGAAGAAAGTTACGAGTAAACAACGATTGTAGCCAATTATAGTCGCCATGTTGTTCTCAAGAAGGGACTACAGAATTAGTCAATTCTGATCTCTCGTTGTCGTCGTAAATTGTGACTGAAGGATTATAGTGCCCCGAGGATGGAAAGCAGTACTTTCTCTAGCCCATTCGATACCAATGACATTATTTCAAATGGAGTATTGTCCTTTCTTATTCCATCTATTCTGCAACTGGAGACACTTTCCAACACCGATTTCATCAGCTATAACATCGCCCTAGCTGTATCAAAACATTTATGTATGCAGCATAAGGATACAAAGGCGGACTTAATGACTCAGGCATGCTCTTCCAGTCAACCAAAGGTGGTGGAGAGATAATTGGAGGTGTATTCTTAAAGGATGTTACAATCGGACTTGAAAATAATGTGAATGTGTCAATAATATGAGTGTCTACTCCTAGCGATGGACAAGCTAGATACTTGGAAAAGACCAAACCAAAGTGAAAGAGGAACAGAGAAGAACAAAAGGTGGAACTATTAAAGCCAAGATCCTTTAGGCGTACAGTCACAGCTCACAGCGTCACAGCTAATTTGCTCCGAATCTAATGAACCGATTAAGTTGAAATTTGGTAAGTACATAATATATTATATGAATTTCTGTGACCCAAACCAGGACTTGTAACGTCATTAAATGAATTTTGAGTATGAGGGTTACTTTTGGAGGCAAACAAAAAATAAAAATAAAGTTTGCAAACTGTACCGTGTAAATTATCAAATGAAAGGGCTTACTGGGAGGGTAAATAAATTGTTTTAAAGCTATTTAAGAGGACAGACGAAAATTGACCATTCCCCTCCTTATCTCCGAAACTACTGAGCCTAAAATTTTGAAAATAATACTGAAAACAGTTCTATACCTATAGATTACAGGAAAACCCATAACTAGTGTATGATCTTAAAATAACATGGTAGATATGTCAATATTGTGCGTACAATCTTACATTTGCAGTTGGAATGTATCGGAGAACATGTTTTTCAACTACAATGTTAAGTTTGTTCTTGGGATAAATTAATCCCAACTACGGAACCCTTAATTGTGCGCGGTCGGACACGCATTTGGCCAGTTTTTATATACCAATGGGCGTAGGTACCTAATATGGAGCTAACAACCCAAACATACTCTTGCGCAGTCGCTAACTAATTTCACAATATTCACACAATTCGACCTATTTTATCAACACTTCATACTTCGTTGTACTCAGTTTTATAGAAGAGCTTATGAAACACCAATTATGAAGTTGATAGGTGTTAATTGACTTATGTATTGCTTGCGATAACACAGAATTACAAGTTTTAGAAGGTACAGAATATCTATGACAGACCATCATCTCCCGCCTGCACTACAGTACTAAGGCGGAGGACATCGTGGAGTACGTGCGCCAGAAGACAAGGTACATGCCGAGAGTACAGTTACTGGAGTCAACGTCAGTTTCATGGCGTTCGTGGTGCGAGTACCGAACCTGCCCGTCGTCATGGAAGAAGACTTCTCGCCGCAGGACGTGGTGTTCCGTCACTTCCGCGGACAAGTGCCACAGGACAGCTCAAGGACAAGTGAGTGAAGTGAAGTGCTACTAACATAGTTTTAAGCTACGGACGAAGCTAAGGACGCGATGGCTAGGGAGGGAGCGAGACAAAGCACTGAATGTGTAGATGTGTAGCAATAACTTTAGGTACGCACGGTGATGCCTGCAGATTCATTTTTTATGTTTATCTATAATTCGTTTATATATGTTTGGTTTAAGCTTTGTAAGAACAATTGCGTTATAATATTCTAAGTACTATTTGTTTTATTTTATTTATTTATTTACTAATTCATGTACAGATCATTTAAGCTGACTTGGTTTCCGTACCTACGTCTTTTTCGTGTGACCACTGAAAAACAGCGCTGTGCTGTGGGCCCCCCATAGCACAGCATCATGCTGAGTGGAAGCCTTCTTGTCACAGTCATAGCGTGCCAGCAGCTGCCGACTTTGGTTTTGTGCTCGTGATTTGTGTCTCGTGATTTTTGTATTTTTCTTTTAAAACTCGAGTTAATTATATTTTTGTATGCACGTGTTTCTGTGACAAATAAACATATTTTTCTTTCTTTCTATATTTATTAACACAAGTGTTGTTTTATACTTTATATATGTTAGTTTGTAAGGTGTATCTATGGGCTATTGTAGCCTGATAATAAATGATTTATTATTATTATTATTATTTTTACATTTCTCGGGACCCTGGGGTCCCGGACCTTTGTAAGGCGTACAAGGAGCCGAAGCCAACTCGCAGAGGCCCCTTAAATAATTTTAAATGATAAGGAGGCACCAACCGACGATTATCCCTGTATGCACTATGCAAGTGCACCCAAGGACAACCCCCGGTTGGTGCAGGACTATTGTTGTGTGTGGAAACAAAACATATTGGGCTATGGGTCTGGGTGGCTAAAGTGGATTGGGATACTTGAACTATGGAAGAACTATGTCCCCTGCCTGACCAATGTTATATATTATACACGGATAAAATGGCAGGGGCTGACTTTCACACTCAATAATGGGCCCCCGGAAACGGCCGCTAGCACATAGTGACGTAGCGACAAGGGGGCAACACTTCCTGATATGCTTGAGGAGTGGAGAGGTATTCCCGGACAATCCCGGAAGTACGGTCAAGATCCCTACCAGCACCTTACTGGAATACTTCCTTCCTCCGAGCACGTTTGCTCTTGCGAATCTCCACTCAATCCGGCCAATAAAGGCAAGAAAGAGGTGGGAGCTCTGTTCCTCGTCAGTGTTATTATTATTATTAAAAGGCGCAAAACTACCTACACGGAGCACTTCACAACGTAGGGCATTTCAGATCTATGTCATACACAGGAATTGCGAGCTGCTGGAATTTGATTACCCAATCTACATTCTAGAACATTCTACTTAAGAGATGGCTAGTCATCTTTACTAGTTGGAGAATAAATTTTAAAACCATTACTACGATTGATATTTCATACATAATCTTTTCCATGGCGGTAGGCAGAAACTACAGAACGCCACCTGATACGATCCTTACGTACTCCTTTTACTTCTTTTTATATTGCTTTTCTAATACAGGGTGTTTCACAGACGAGTGATCAAACTTAAAGCTGTGGTACAGACCATCAAACTGAACAACATTTTCCCGGGGACCAACATCGTAATCGTAAAAAAAAAAAAATTGTTGTCCCATACAAAACTTCAATAGGTACCTACTTGACCAAATGTATGGGACGACTGATTTTTTTGATCACTCGTCTGTGAAACACCTTGTAGAGTGTACGAGTACCTAGTGTGACTTCTGTGCCATATCTACTCTATGGTAAATTGGTAACTAGTACCGTTTTCATTCAGAGAGCCTTTGTAATCTCATGTTATGAAAGGGAAATCGATAAGTGGTCATTGTTGATTACTTATATCAGTTATATATCAGTACGGTCGATAAGATTTTCATTCAAGTTTTTGCCTTAGGGAACTGGATTACTATCCTATGTCGCAATAGAAAAGCTGCAACTATTTTAATTCAATTTTAGAGTTAGCACTATGGCCTCTGGTAGTAAAAACATCCAGGAGAATTCCACAGCACCAAACCATCACATAGATCAGAGAAACACAAAGAGATTTTCAGATGGACATAAGTTATTTTACAATGCATGTGCTCGAAAATAGCTTTTCCCAAACAGCCAAACTGTGCGAAAAGTGCCACTTTTTCGCACTAGAGCTTATTACTTTTCAGTTTAATTTTTTTTATTTTTAACTCCATCGTCAGCCCGACGCAAATAGTTTCTATTATTTGAGAAGAGTTTTACAAATTAGTCAAGTAAAGATTATCAATCATATAAAAGGTACAATAAAACTTCGTTAAACGCGTTATTAATTACTATAGATTTAGATTTTGATATATTGGTGTTTGGTATATTTTTTTCGTGCCTTTTTGAGATACGACATGACAGCTATTTGCATATGCGCAGTAGTAGACATGCTGAGCGCGCATGTATTTAAAATAAGTCCACCGTTTTACAATTTCTTGCTTAGTTCGGAATACTGCTAAAAATGTCGAGTTCAAGTGACGAATCAATTAATTTAACCCTGGAAAATGTTATTCAAGAAGCACAAAATGCCAACAACAGCCTCTTACCGGCTAAATTAAAAGAAAAATACATTTTCAATATATATTTTTTTATTTCCTCGCACAATGCATAGTAAAACGTTGCATGATACACGTGCGTAAGATGATTTCCGCCTCGTGTTTTATACACTCGTCGGAAATCACCTACTTTCCGCACTTGTAGCATAAATTATTAGTTATTGTGGCTCTACTTGAAAGGCCTATGATCAGTCGGACCGTGTTATGCACTTATGCAGAAGGCAGCTATATCGGGAAAAGTAGAAACTCTGTCGATGGTTGCATCATGGATACATGGTCATGGCTGCATTTGACGGCTCATATCTCCGTAATAAATAGAGATATCGACATGGCTTTTTCTTTGCAAAAAAATCTTGTATGTCGACATTACTATGGCTGTGTTTATAACTCATTTTTGGAAAAAGTGCCATATGGCTGCTTTCTGCATAACTAGGTCCAGTTATGCCCATGATATCCTCTATGATATGGCCTGACTTCAATGAGCCAAGTTGATTGATTGCCATATAAAATAAGCAGCACAGTTGTTCAACCAAAGGTTCGACCACCAACAATTACATCACTCATCATTTTTAGAATTCCAAAGTGATGTAATTCATAGGCTAGAGTCAGACATAACAAAACGGCGATTATGCTCACAGAATCAACAAGTACCAAAAGTTTAGCATTGCAAGGACTAGCGAAAACATGCATTTTAGGTCATAACGCACTGACAACAGACGTGGTTCAAAGTACCAAGCAGGATTAATAGGCTGGTCACGTAGTATGTGATGGTGTAAGTGTGGAGCGGAAAGCGGTAGGGAAAGAACTTTCTTTTTTATGCATGCCATCCGCTTAGTCTCTTATCCATCTTTCAGCGAAATCTTGTTTTGCATACCTTTCGCATGCCGCTGGGGTCGCGGGTTGTTTGAAAAAGATACCGTGGCCCTGGCATAGGCAACTGAAGGAACGCGGGTGGGTTTTAGTCAGTAGAAGTCTGACACGCCCTTCCGCTCCACCCAGAGCGGGAGAAGTTATTTGATGACTTCCCATCCACAAAAAAAAAAATACCTTTTGCCCGAGAAATGGTATTTACCAACTCCCTTTAGTAAGGAAGCACTTTCGTAATTTTTGGATTCCTTCGGCAGGTTCATGCCGTGCACTTATTATTTGACAGGCCAGTTGGCGTGGTTGGTTAAGATACCACCTATCATGCCGCAGGTCATGGGTTCGATTCCCATCCAGGACAAACATTAGTGTGCATGAACATGTCTGTTTGTTCTGAGTCTGGGTGTAATTATCTATATAAGTATGTATTTACAAAAAAAAAGTAGTATTATGTAGTATATCAGTTGTCTGGTTTCCATAGTATACAAGCTCTGCTTAGTTTGGGATCAGATGACCGTGTGTGAACAATGTCCCAGGTTATTATTACTTAGGCAGGCCCAAAGCATTGCCCGTTCGGCTAACCTTAAAAACTTTACCGCTTTTTAGGGTTCCGTACCTCAAAAGTAAAAAAACGGAACCCTTATGAGATCACTCGTGTGTCTGTCGGTCTGTCCGTCTGTCACAGCCAATTTGCTCCGAATCTAATAGACCGATTAAGTTGAAATTTAGTACACGTATGAAATTCTGTGACCCAAAGACGGACGTATAACGTGAATAAATGAAATTTGAATATAGAGGTCAATTTTGGCAGGAACATAAGAAAATTACAATAAAAAGTTTTGCAATCTGGATCAAGTGACATATCAAATGAAAGGGCTTACTGTGAGGGTCTCAAATATATTTTTTTGTATAATTTTAAAATAAAATGTTTTAATGCTATTTAAGAAAATAGACGAAAATTGACCATTCCCCCCACTTATCTCCGGAAGTACTGAGCCTAAAATTTTGAAAAAAAAAATACAGAAAATAGTAATATATCTATAGATTACAGAAAAACCTACAAAACGTCTGTGCTCTTAAAATAACATGGTAAATCTCTCAATATTGTGCGTACAAACTTACAATTGCACTTGGAATGTATGCGAGAACATGTTTTTCAACTACAATGTTAAGTTTGTTCTTGGGATAAATTCATCCCAACTACGGAACCCTTCGTTGTGCGTGGTCCGACACGCACTTGGCCGGTCTTTTTTAATGAGTTATCTAAGATTGAACTAAAATTACAACCAGTTTAAGGCTCCTGTCGGTGCTTCACCTGCCACCTTTTTTATGGACATCCAGTTCCTATACCGCCATAAATGGTTCGTTGTGACCCAAAAATTATACCAGGTGAAACCAAACCGAATCCGCTACATCTGATGGCTCGCCCTACACTGTTAAAGGCAATACCAGCGTGACAAGCACATGACACGAGGACAATACTATGTTTGCACATAAAACAACACCATTTAAATTGCTAAGTGACTACATGGTAATATTATGGAGAAACGAGCCAAATATTGCTTTCAACGTTACTGCAATGTTTTTGTAAACGATGAGACCGGGCTTCCATGTCCCCGAATACGGTCAGGTTTCGGAGGCATCCGAAGAATAGGTCCAGACGAGAGTAATTTTAATTTGACTTAAGTACTTACTTATTATTTTACGAACCGAATGAAACTCTTTCTCTTATAAGTGGCTCATACGAGAAAACTATGGAATGGACTATTTTTTTATTTTTATTTGTGATGGGTTTGCTCTTGACTCTAGTGTAGATCAGAGGTGACAGAGACAAAGTCGACGATGGAGTGAGCTTACCCAGATTCACTCTCAAAAGCACAATGCAAGTCGTTTCGAACGTATGGCTGATGTAGCTCCAAGAAATAGACGTGACAACAGTAGGTTATGTCAGTTGAGCTGTCAAACCGCTTTGATGCGCAAGAGTGTTTATTGCATGGGCCCAATTATTTATGCATTGCTGTTTAAGAATAGACTACGTAAATTTTTGATAGAGAAGACGTACTACAGTGTGACTGAGTTCCTATCTGAGAAAAAGATTAGTTGACTTGTCTAGTATTCGTTATATATAAGGAACTCAAATTTTTAATAATGATTAATTTAATAATAATTGACCTATAGATAATAATTTGATGTAAATATTTGCATGCTGAATGGCAAAATATGGCTGATCTTGTACTGTACTAACACCTATTGACGTATCATCTACCCATAATTGCAAAAATAAAATTATTCTTATTCTCACTTTGAAGAGATTAGGGCTGTATGCGAAACCATGTTTTTCAACTACAATGTTAAGTTTGTTCTTGGGATAAATTCATCTATTACTATAAAATATAAATAATTCGCAGCCATTACTAGTACCTACATATTCATTATGGAAGTAACTTCCGTCTTCGATTTATGGCGTCTTATTTGATTGACAGCAAAGGCGGATGTAAGCAACCGCTTTGATAGTGTTAAATCCCTATTTAGAAAATAATAATAATAATAATACCATTATTATTATTTATTTCAGGCGACATAGGCCCATAGAAAAATACCTTAACCTAAACATACATATTTTTATAAACAAAATCTTGTGTTAATAAATAAGGCTTAAGACTATGTTAGTAGCACTTCACTTTGCACTAGCTTGACTTTGTGCTGTCCTGTGGAACTTGTCCGCGGAAGCGACGGAACACCACGTCCTGGGGCCAAAAGTCTTCTTCCATGACGAGGGGCAGATAACAGTTCGGTACACGCACGACGAACGCCTTGAAGTTGACGTTCCGGCGTGATTCCAGTAACTGCACCCTCGGCGTGTACCTCGTCTTTTGTCGCACGTACTCTACGATGTCCTCCGCCTTAGTGGTGTAGTGCAGGCGGGAGATGTACACCGTTGTATTCGACCTGTGACCTGTGACCAAAGGCGGATGCAAACAATCAAACCATTAACATGAATTGATTATTTGCAGTACTGTAGAGATAAATACGTCAATAACCTGGTGGTTGGATGACGTACAGAATATAGCAGTGTGACCCGGGGGTCTAGACAAACTAACATTCGATTAGCGATGCCGCTAGTAGAAAAGCCAAAAATGTATGGGGTTGACATAAATTTAAGCTATCGAAATGTCTCGTGTTCATAGGTCAACGAATTGACAGCGTCCAACGATAACTTCCATAGAGATGCATCGATAGCGATTGTAGAAATAGAATCGCTCCGAAGCGAATGTCATTTGTCTAGCTGTCTAGCTATAGGCTGCCAAAGATGATGATGATGAGAAACAAAAAAGTGATAAAACTTTTTTTTTTTCTCTTGGTTTCGCACGGTTTATGTATTTAGCCAATCTCACGTTTAGAAGTGATAAAACTTGTCAATACGGATAATACTAACGACATTGTCAACATTGGCTCTTTCGCCACACCACACTACGTAACTTACACACACTTCAACTCTACGGAAGTTGTGATTTCAATTAACGTTCGTGTTAAAATTCTCTATCATCACATAGGTAAATAAATTTGGCAATTCTTGGGCAAGGCTTTTGTCCAGCAGTTGATATTTTTCGCCTGAAATGATGAATGTTCGGCATATAGTTCGGTTTAGGGATGCTTAGATACCTAAGCCTTTTTGCCAATGCGATACCGATACTGATACTCTTATAAAAATATCGGCGATACCGAAACCAATGCCGATACGCTTATTGAATTTAAATGAAGGTAAAATAAATAAAAGAAGTTGGGTTATTTTTTATAAATTAATATAAAACTTGTTTAAAATAAAGCGGGTACATATTCTCAAGTTTTGCGGAGATAGGCGATTTCGCAAGTCTGAATGCGACATACGGTGGATAATAGTCTCTCAGATGCGACATACTTAACACTTTTGGAAACTAAAGTATTATTGTTCGTGCCTTAATTTGCAACGAATTAGACGAAACAGCACGCTCGATTACATTACTTTTAGAAGCGCGAAATTTGTAATTTTTTATGTAGGAATCGTTCTACCGGCCATAAAAACATCGCCGAAGTCAGGATATCGGTAGGTAAACCCGACTTATCGCCGATATATCGGCATCGGTATCGAATGCATCTCCTTCGGTTGTTGATCGCATATTCGCATTGAAGAGGGATTCTGCTACTACTGCTCTTCTTTTTGGTGGTATAGTCAAGAGCAGTCTCTTGAGTGAAACCAAAAAGAAAAGCAGTAGTAGCATTAATTTTCATTGTTGCCTCTTAATTTTTCTTTGCTGTCACAAATTTTCAAGCAAACAAAAGGAAAACGTAGTCTTTTTAGGATTCAGTAGCAAAATGGTAAAACCTTTTGCCCCTCTTATCTCCGAAGTTTGCATAGAGAAAAATCTGAAATTATTCTACGTGATAGAAGTTTATGTAAAGATTACAGGAATAATAAAACGATATCTGTAAATAGCAAACTTTTTTATATATGACTAGCAGCGCCCCGCGGTGTCACCCGCGTAAGTCTCAAACACGTAAAAATATCGCGATAAAAAGTGTCATATGTGTTAATCCAGGTTATAATCTATCTGTGTGCCAAATTTCATGAATATCCGTTTAGTTTTTGCGTGAACATACATCCATCCATCCTCACAAACTTTCGCATTTATAATATTAGTACTTAGAATAGTAGGATATATATGAAGTAGGAAGTAGGATGGTACGGAACCCTCGGTACGCGAGTCCGACTCGCTCTTGACCGGTTTTTTTAATGCACGACATCACGTAAAACCGCCTCATGAATTTGTATTCTCGGATCAACTTAACTTCCCTAGTGCAAGTTAAGCAGGACCAGACAAAACCTTGACATCAGATCCATCAATCCTTTACTTTAAATTACATCAACGAACTCAGGCCTTGTATAAGGCAGTGTTTAATATTTTCGCAACATTCAGAAGCATCTGTTGATCTTGAACAGTCAATCACGTAATAAATGGAGTTCATCTGTCTGTTCTTGTTTATCTCAAGTATTGTGTTAATGGTCTATTTAATATTGAACTGACTGCTCGGGTTAGCTTTGAAAGTTGTTATATTAGCTGAGTATTGTTCGGCAAAGGTTAATTTTGTTTTCGTTTGTTGCAAGGTCGAAGTTGAATCTAGTTTAGCAGTTTTCAGTCGTCGTCGAGTGAGGTCTATTTTTTTTTCTCTTTCTATGCGTTGGATATAATCAAGTGGTCGGATACTGGTATGGTCACTACACTAGTGCAAGTTATTTTGAATACGCCATCTGACTGCATTTTAAAGTTTTAGCTCTTCGGTCCTACCAAATGAAATCTTGACAAACTTAATCATTTGTAAAAAAAAAAAAAAAAAACTAGATGGACGGCTAAATCCTGTTCAGTTAAAGGAACTGACGTAGGACTGCGAGCTCACTCAAAAGCCTTTTAAATAGGTAGGTACTCTCGACTAGTTTGGAATCTTTCAATGGCCAAAGAATTTTTTTGACAGGCCCTTTGGCGTGGTTGGTTAAGATACCACCTATCATGCCGCAGGTCGTGGGTTCGATTCCCATCCAGGACAAACATTTGTGTGCATGAACATGTCTGTTTGTTCTGAGTCTGGGTGTAATTATCTATATAAGTATGTATTTACAAAAAAAAAAGTAGTATATGTAGTATATCAGTTATCTGGTTTCCATAGTACAAGCTCTGCTTAGTTTAGGATCAGATGACGTTATTATTATTATTATTATAAAATGGCGCCTAAGACAAAATCAAGCCAGCAATCACAACATACACTTAACCTTACACACCCAGCGCAGACGCACTCGCACCCAACATATTCAAATTAAGGTCAATTGTCTATTATCTATCGCTAAATTAATTACCTACCATAGCGGTGACGTCACGGCGGCCATTTTTTGGGTCAATGTTGTGTAAGAGACGTAAGTAACGTAATGTTTATGTGAATGTTTTGCGAAGGCGCTGAGAGTAGGGTTGGCAGGCAGAGTTTTAAAGGCTTTTAATTTGACCTAAATTAAGAAAAGATTTTCTGGAGGATGCTGCGTGGGTAGGTCTCTTAAAAGTTGGACCTAGTGAAGATCAACGCAAAAGGGATGATGACTACATTTTTTTTTGTCCGTCATGTAGATTATTAAAATATATTGGACACCTATTTTTTTGTTTTTGTACGTAATCAAACGATTACGGCGATACATTGAGTTAAAATGTGGCATGATGTCACGCCTTTGATAATTTAATATGTAGAAGTGACGTAGCGAGCCCCGACTTCCGAACTTTGATGCGTGTTATCTAAGTATTTTTTTATTAATATGATAAACCAAAAAATACGTGTCTAATATAATTTCTTTTTTGCCAGGCATCATCCCTATTTGCTCGATACGGGTAGCAGGACCGGTCGTTGTGTCAATCTTTGGCAAGACCTTTGTCCAGCAATGGAGTTACCTCTGAATCTTGACTGTGATGATGATAAAGATAAGATTAAATGTCATGAGATTTGTTACTGTTTAGAAATAAGACAATTTGTGTAATCCAATGAGCACATATAAACTTGCAAAAAGTTTGTGTAGGATAAACAAATATAGCTTTCGCAAAACTAGACTCGCGTCATCATCCATAAAGAAAACACTTCCCAATAAAGGCAGAACTGAATCAAAGCTTTCAAAGAAACAAGTAATTAAATCTCTGAGTGTTAATGGATAGAAAATTGAAAGAAAGTCTTCAACGAAGTCATTAAAGTTACTGTGAATGAAATAACTAGGCTTTTCAAAAAATCCTGCTGGTAGGGCTAAAGTGCCAACCCTACAAACATATCATAATGGCGTACAGTTGATGGCGAAGTTGATATAGACAAACAAGCTTACGAAACTCATGCGCATAAGTACTTGAATGATACACGTCATTATAAAGTGGGTAGTCGCTCGTGTATTGAGGATTGTGATCTTAACAGGCGTTATGTTACAGTTCGAAGATCCGGGTATTATTTAAGTCATCATCTGCCTAGCCTCTTCGCAACCATGTTGGGGCCGACTTCCAGTCTGACCGGATGTAGAATACCAGTACAGTTACATGGAGCAACTGCCTAGATCTGATCTCCACAACCCAGTTAATAGGTAATACGATATGTCTTGGTAAGACTGGTTGTCGGACTTTCAGGCTTCTGACTACCCGTAACGACTATCAAAGATAAAGGTAAGAACAGCCTTGACCAACGGCTTATCGTGCTTTCAGAGGCGCATCCGCGACCGCGACCGCGGCAAGCGTAGCTTAACCTGGTCGATGGACCCGTGCGACCGTTATTACTTAGCCACGAGCCCCTCGGGTATTACTTAAATACGATATTATACTTAATTGCTAAATAGTCTTCGTACCTATTGCTCTAGATTTAATGGTTTAATTTCCAGAGGAATTTCAAGAATATAAAACGATTTCATTAGAATTAAAAGGTCTTTCAGAATTCTTTGACCTAAGTTATTACGAAAGGCTTAATTTTCTTAGGGATAGATAAAGACGAAAATGTTCGTTAATTTGGAAGAAGCCCTTTCTTCGTATTCGATCCTATGAAAGTTTGTGATTTCTGACCACCAAAGCCATTAAATCCCTCTACAGCTTTGGAAGTTTCGACACTCCCATAAAAGTAGAGGTATATTCAAAGTAAAACCACATACCACAGAAACTTATAAACAAAACAAAATTGCCACAAATCAGATCAAACCAAACCACCTACGAAGATTCAGAAATATTAACAAAAACCACACGATAAAACATGAAGTGAACTGTACACGGTTGGAACCCACATCCAACGGTCCATATCGAGAGAGCCGGTTCGAAGTTACGAAAGGAAAAGAAAAAAAAAAACAAATGTGTAAAGACGTATTTTATAATTATGCGCAAGTTTCGAGTAGATGTTGGCGATGAATAAGAAAATGTTTGTGGTTACTGAAAAAATTGTCGATAAGGCTCCTCGAATACATACAAATCCTAAGATGAGGGGACAGGAGAAAAAAACCCAAACTCAAATGTATTATGCATGTATTTATTTATTTTATTTTGACTGGCCTGTTGGTCTAGTGGTTAGTGGCCCTGACTGCTATGCCGGAGGTCGTGGGTTCGATTCCCACCCAGGACAAATGTTTGTGTGATGAGCATGATCATTTGTTCTGTGTCTGGGTGTAATTTATCTATATATGTATGTATTTAGAAATATATAAGTATGTTTATCAGTTGTCTAGTACTCATAACACAAGCTCTGCTTAGCTTGAGGCTAGACGGCGTTGTGTGATAGTTGTGGAATATTATTATTATTATTATTTCTATTAAACCATTTATTGAATTGAATTGTCAGAAAAACTTTTTACAAAAAAAAAAAAAAACAACCGGTATCCAAAACAAAACACTACACATTGAAAAATAACTTTAATTTTGGAAGTCGGTGTCTTTGGATCTGTATTATAGTTTTTTGTCACAGACTTTCGAAACTGAAAGTTATGTTTCAATTTGTAGTGTTTTTTTTTTTTTTGGAAGTCAGTTGTTATTTTTTTTAATTGTAAATATGTTTATTATTTTGCACTTTTTAGTGGGTCAGTTTGTAATTTATCTAAGTTACAATAGCCTAATGTCAATTGCTCATCACCTTTTACCAAATTTTGTTTTTACTTGATCCAGGGACGTTCATTGTTGAGGAGTTCTCCTAGTAAGAGACCAGAAGAACAAGAGTTGATGGTGAAGTCACCATCAGCTCCACTTCACTATAATTAATAAAGTATAAAGTAACCGAATCTAAACCCGTACAATATTTATTATTGAGTAGTTCCGGTGGCCATCTGTGGTCTCCATCGTCAGTTTCACTTCACCAAATGGTACTTTCCGAGAACATGCACTAGTTACTATGAAAAAATACCCAAATCTCTATAGATGTGCGTAAAAAATTTGACGGTTTCCCTCGATTTCCATAGGATCCCGTCATCACGTTCACTCAGACAATGACAATGGGACCACTTTGAGAGCATACCCTTTCAAACAAAACAAAAAAAAAAAAAAACAAAATCTGTCCACAATTGACGGAGAAATCGCTGGACATACATATAAAAAATACGCGACGAATTGAGAACCTCCTCCTTTTTTTGAAGTCGGTTAAAAAATTAAGCTAGTCGCCCATTACAGATAGTAGTAGGTTTTAGGTTTCTATGTAGAAGAACGAGCAAGAAACTCCATGGACACATATAAGAAGAATCTGTAGTAACGCACAAGACTGATAATACGGTTGATAATTATGAATGAAATAAAGAAAATTTGAAAGACATTGAAGCAGATAAAGTCTTATAATAAACAGTAAACACTGAGATACGGAAAGGTGATGATAGCCTTGTAAAAAAGATCTTCTTTGATACAAAAACGTTTGTGCCAATAATTGTGAGGCACATTTTCCTTAACGATATTTCAAAAACCAAGACCAGGTAAATTAATTCTAAGATTAGCATAAGAAATACTCAATCTGTTTTTGCAATAGTTTCCGACAATAGATTTATAAAGTGAGTTCAAGCGAAACTAGTAAATAAAACAAAAGCAGCTTTATATAACGCAGTTTTGAAATAAACGAGTGTTATTTTATCATTTTTTTCAAGTGATCGTATTGACATTTCATCAGCTTAGCTGTGCAAGTATGACAAGTTATGAAACTGTGCAATATTTTTGCAATAAATATTGAATACCGTAACTCTTTACTGTCTTGTTTTAAATAGTTGGTTTTGTATTACACGCATCTGGACTTCTGAACATGATAGCAAGGACAGGCCTGAAAATGACTTCTAGCTTGACCAATTTGGTAAGGTTGATGCAAATAGGAAAAGGCAAAATTGTATCATCGTCTGCCAAGCCTTTTCCCAGCTATGTTGGGGTCGGCTTTCAGTGTAACGCGATGTAGCTGAATACCAGTATTTTACATGGAGCGCCTGCCTATCTGACCTCCACAACCTAGTTACTGGGTAACACGATACAACTTGGTATGTCTGGTTGTCAGACTTTTGGGCATCCGTAACGACTGTCAAAGATATACGAATGACTAAGCAAAATTGTATACGACCTAATTAATCGCCTTGCAGATAGGTAATTCGGCAGTCTAGCATTAAACAGGCTTCCCAAATCACCAGTAATCCCAATTATCCAAACACCAGGTCATAGACCTCGTAAATCTTTTAAGTACTAATAAAATAACTGTTAAGAAAGTAATTAGGCGTACGGAGATACAAAGTCACTTTATGAGGAGCCTCGTGGAATCGTGGTAAGGTTAACGCGTTTGCTGGCCTCAATGGCTGGTGTTTGAGGCTTGCAGATGAGTTCACGACCTTGTGAGGTTCTAAATCTACTTAAGCTGGTCACTCACGGTCATTCCATCGCGCCGAATGGTGATCGTGAGTGGCGATTCTTCAATCCAGATTTTGGCGCGATGTCAATACACTCATTTTCCACGCGCTCCGTAATCCATAGCCTCACGCCGTTTGGCGTCGCGCCATTTGTCCGTGAGTGCGAAAACCGTGGGCCGTGGCAAATGAAAAGGCCTAGCCTCCATCTATTTGATTTAATCCAAATGGACTGACCGTGAGTGCCCATAAACTACTGGCGTCCATCCGTTTGATTTAATCCACTGACCGTGAATGCCCAGCTTTAAGCGGGTTGCAGACCGCAAACTAAGCTAAGTTAGTTTAGCTCAGCTCACATAGCTGGCGTAGTTTTTCATACTTATGTGCAGACCGCAAGCTTTGCATAGTTGTTGGTGCTAGTATGAGAAACTACGCCAGCTATGTGAGCTAAGCTAAACTAACTTAGCTTAGTTTTTGGTCTGCTACTGAACGTGTGCGCATCCTACACAGTGAACAGAAAATAGCATTCGTTCAAAATCAAAAGTCATTTGTTCAAACTAGGCTGGGAATCAACACTTTTCGAATTACATAATACAGTTCCCCAAAACGCCCGCCTTTCACCACTTCCTAGTGCTTTAGCTGGGAAGAAGAAGTGGCGCCACAAAGTCCCCAGCAGCACAGCTGTCTATTCAGTTAAAAATTTCGTGATTCTATACAACAGTGCGCTAAATACTTTAGTTACATTACGCGACACAAAGCATTAAATTAAATTTAATGATTTGCCATACGTCAGCTAGCACACGCCAATATACTAAAAAAAAAAGACATTTTTCGTTGTTCTAGAGACCGAGACAAACAGACCTTAAACTTCCTGACGAGAATGCTAGATGAGTTTAATAGCCGAAGTATGATACTATCTGCCCTTCCTAATCCTAACTATAATATTATAAAAGCGAAAGTGAGTTTGTTTGTTACGCTTTCACGTTAAACGGCTGAACGGATTTGGACGAAATTTGGCACATTGTGTACACCATGACCTGGATTAGCATATAGGATACTTTATAATTCGGTAGTACGTTCCCGTGGGACAATTTTTGACATCCACGCGGGCGAAGCCGCGAACAATAGCTAGTAAGATATAAAAATAGAACTTACATACCACGACAACGGGATATTAAGCATATGTACAGTGGCGTGCACAGAGATTTCAGACAGGGTATGCACAGCTAAAAAAAAAACTTACCAGTTTCAGCTTGTTGCTGTCGGTGGCCCAACGACTAGGACTATCCCCTACCTGAGTTTTACCACAGGAGCCTTTGGCTTCGCATGATGTTTGTTTGCGACCACTTTGAATATCTAAATAAGTGACACATATGATATGCAAAGTGGCATTTAAAAAGGCCGTGGGATGTTTATTTTGTTTTCTTTGCGCAAATGAATTTAAATGCAAAATAAATTACTACTTTAATGTTAACTGATTACTTTCTACAAGTTAATGCTTATAAATCAAATCGACGCGCCTATCTTTTTTCAGATAGTTTTGCAAAACGTCGTCGTAAAAACTGCTACATCGTTTTACTAAAAGTTCTTTTCCAATTGCAATCATAGACAAATCTGAGAGTCTGTTTTGGCCCTGTGTGTTTCGTAAATATGTAAGAATTCGTTTTAGACTAGAAAATGATGGTTCGGTCGAAGCGCTACTGAATTTTGATTTAATTACCGACGCAACACTAGAAATTAAATCATTTTGGGTCCTATTCGATAACCCCGTGAATGAGCTACCCGATGTTGATTGTAAGTGGGTTTCCAAATTTCCATCATATTTAGCCTTTATTAAAAGACAAGCTGGATTCATCATGATCACGGAATGCTAATTCTTGTTTACCAAGAAAACAAACTACATTACACTACATTACATTACCGTTTGAAAATATTTCTATTTCTCTCAACTTTCACGTTGTGCCTTTCAATATCTAACTTAAACTGGCTATTCAAACTAGTCTCTATTCTACCTTTACCAAAAGTTTGGAACTCCAAGCAGGATTCCAGATGGTTTTCTGAAGAATCGTGTTTAGCAGCCAGCCGCTTTGTGAAAATTATTTAGATCTGAATATCCGTTATAGGTTCAAACATTCTTTTTATCTTGGTTTGTAAACAAAATGCAAGGGAAACAGTACAATATGTTTGTGAGTACATACACAACCTGTTATAATTATCATAAAAGAACAGCCAGTGATAATTATCATAAAACTTTCAATGAAAGTAACTGCATTACCTTTTTTTTTAGTTAAATTCAATCCGGGTGCACACCTTCCCTTTGCAATCAATTTAAATTTTTCCTCGAAAGATAACGTCGAAAACGCGGCAGATTTTAATTTATTTAAACACACTTCGCCAGCACAGGACTCACAGGTATAATTTTCATTTTTTACAAAAAACTTACTAAATAATTAGCCTACTTAGACAATCAATCACTTGCGCTGAGAATAACAAACAAACAATATGGCGACAAACTTTGCAATTACGTTCCGAACTAATACGAACGAATGAATTAGTCGGTCATTTGGCCAATCCGACTAAAAAAAGTCGACCCTCTGCAATCGACAATTAGGCGGTCCTTTTACGGCTTCTCAATTTGGACGGTTTGCAATATAAGCAGTGCTTCTAAAACTCGAACACACGCACACGTTTTCACGCACACAGACACAATTTTGCTGTGTACCATACGACTCGCAAAATCATGCGTTGTATGAAAAATAAGCATGGTGTAGTAATGCTTTTGCCCGCTGGAATAGCTGGCGCTTAAATCGCGCTGTAAAAACGGGAAGCGAATGTCTGTTCCTGTGAATGGCGAATGAGTTAGATTCATATTTTTGTTTTGAACTATAGTTATTTATCATTTAAAATTAGAGGGGCATGTATGTATGGCACTACAGGGTATGCAGTGCTTATTTGCATGTATGGAGTGCACGCCACTGCATATGTACAATTCATTATTTCATTGTAGATACATATCATGCCAAGGTGCCATAGCTACAGTAGTGGGGACAAGACAATAATTTGTTTATTCATTTGTTTTATTATTTCTGATGGACTCAACTTATGGATATTACTGGGACTGTTTCCATCGGGCTCACTAGCCTCGGAATTATACCGAGGATGAAGTTTCCTCAGCAGACAAGAAGTAGCAACTCGTTTTATTGGCACATCCGCGTCATCAGGGTGTTGACGCCGTACCATAGAATTGGGAAGACTGTATCTAATGAGGAGTTTCCTGTTGCTTTTGTAACTGCTACCTAGTTAAGTACGCGGATTTGCTGGGATCAGCTGTAATACGCAAGAGGTCAGGGTGAATTCACTTTAAAGTGAATGGAATGAGAAGAAGATCAATAGGAACAGTTGGAAGTTCCGATAGAATTTAACCATGGTGCAATCTTAGCATTCTGTGGGATGATAGTAGGACAATGATAAGGAACAATGAAGTTAGAAACCTTCTACATACTTTCTCTATAGATGGACTAGATATAGGTACTAGAAGCACACGCTAAGATCCACAAATTGAAATGACTACGCCTTGACGAAGAACTGAGTACGGTTAACTGGCTCAGACAAAAAGTAAACGAGAAACGGGATTACATATAAAACAAATTCAACGGACGGAAATTCAACTAAGGAACGGGTAACACCCAACTGTTAATCACGACACGCTAATTTAATTTAACAAACAACCCAGCTGCTTTCATTTCTAAAATTCCTCTCGGACTTCAGACAGACCACCCAGTAGCCCACTCTAATCTACCAACAGTCCTTCATTTACGACCACAATATTTGGTTCCCCACTAGGTCATTGAATCTGTAAACATTACGGAATATGAATGTAGGTAAAACACATAGTACGTCAACTTTATCAGACGTTCAAATGATCTTATCCGTTTTACAGTAATCCTCCGTGAGACTTGAGATAAGAGATTATGATGGAAGATTCATGATGTTACTTTACGTTTTGATGATAGAGCTGCTGTTAGTATTAAATCGACTGCAAAAACTGCTGGAATGATGGAGAGTCAAAACAGCAGTCTTGAGGACCAAATTATTTAGAGCAGTGCTTAGATTAGGAGAAGGATGATGTGAGAAGATGTTCTCTACATAAAAAAAAGTTATTTGTAAACATATGGGATAAATTCATCGATAATCAAATCTACTAATCAACTAGGCGAAACAACAACAATGCGATGGTTTAAATATTAGGTTTTTACCTATTAAATTGCCGTTTAGTATGCAGAAAGTTAAATTCATTTTATATAAATATTTTTTATTTCTATCAATCAAAATATGCACCCATGTTATCGATGCATCTCTGCCAGCGCAGTGGTAATTTTTCAATGCCCTTCTTGAAGAAGTCAGGTGTACGAGAGCCAACCAACTCTTCAAAGGCATTTTATACTGCCCTGGTATTGATTTCTTTCCCTGCCAAGGAGTTGTCCAAATTTTGGAAAAAGTAGAAGTCTGTCGGCGCAAGGTCTGGTGAGTACGTTGGATGACGCAAAACTTCCAACCCTAGCTCTTGTAGCTTAGAGGCCGTCTGTTGTGCCATATGAGGTCGAGCGTTGTCGTGTAGTAGCAGCGGGGACGAGCGATTAACCAATGCTGGCCGGAGATTTAGTGTGACCACGGGGTTCATTTTTTAGATCTTTCGTTCAAACCAATAACGAGTCGTGCGTTCGTTTGTAGTGTTCACTCCGTACACGTAATTAATGTTGCGAGCCAAACAGCTATAAGCAATGCTGCAGAAACGTGCAGCATTGATACCGCGATGGAACTCGTATTTTCATTGTGTCCATATTAATGAAAATGATAAAAAAGTAGTGAAAACAAAACACTAATCAATAAACAAATGACTGAATTTGAAAATAGAACTCCATATTTTTAATTAATATTCATTTGAATGTACAATTTATTGCCAGCCGGCAATAAATTCTAAAACGGCAACTTCATAGGTAAAAAATACCTATTAAATGAAATTTATCGGAAACATAAGGTAAATCACATTTAATTCCACATAAAGGGATTCGATGTAAAGGATATAAAAAAACAGTTTCCAAGGAGTAAAAGACTGATCTCGGAAACATAACTTTTAGAACAGATCTTCAGAATAAAGACTAAAATCAGTTGAATTTTTTGTGGAGATATTATCACCTACTGATGATACTGACACTAGCCGCTAAGCTAACGTAGTAAACTTTACAACGGTTTACAATGTAAACCATGAATGAAAAAACAACATCACTGCTGCAGACGCTCTCTCTACAAACATAATAATGTCATTGTTAAACGACCTTGAGAGGTAAAGTAGCGGTGGCAACTCTGCTAACGTCATGCAAATTGAGTAGATAGCTTTATTGTTCATGAAGATCTCCTTATCTTTTTTGGATAATATTGGTGTAAAACAAATGGTAACGATATTTTTGTGGTTTTCTTTCCCTCATAATTATATAAAGATTACCTACTACAGTTGTGGCTTCTTCAAACTTAATGATATAATCTCTTATGTCCAGTGAGAAAGACCTCTCTGGCGGTTATTTGGCACAGCACATAATACCAAATTACGGATTTAAAAAAAAAGAATGGTATCATTTGGACAGTCTAACGTTCTGTTTTACATACAGCCACAGCGAAAGCTGAAACTTATTCTACTGAATGAAAGTATTATTTAAAGCAGAAAGAAAGAAAACAGCCAATGATATAATTTGATGAAGGTAGATCGAGTTCGTCAGTTGAACAATGGGCTAAATATCGCTGAGTCATTGTATTCAATGATGGCGGGTGGTACAAGTGATGAGATTATCACGACGTTATCTGGATGACACATAATTATATACTTAAGGAAGGATATTCTGGGATTTACTTAAAGCTCTTTAAAAATAGGAAAAACATATTGCTATAGACGTGCAGAAGTAAGGAAGAAAGGTGAAGTTATTTCAGACGTAGGGTAGACTAGGACTTAGACTGAACAAATGACTAGATTTTTAGCCATTTGCCATTGGCCAGAGACGTCACCAGCAATGTAAGGTTGACTTCCAGGACAGCCGGCTTTTTTGCGGATGCTTCTTATCTACATTACGGTTAATAGCTAATGTTGAGTTTCAGAACTCTAGGAACTAAGGGACTAAATAAACCAACGCGAAACCGCATAGCTTGACAACGAGTATGGAATGGCGATTTTCAGTATTGAAGGATCGCTGAAGAGGGGACGAAATGCAGCATAAACTACAAGCAAATACGTATGAAATAGAATTAAGACAAAGTGATGGCGTCACCTCTCATGCACGAGGGGGTACAAATGAATAAATCCGGGGTCTAAGTTCATCTTGGACAGCACTGACATCGGTGAAGGGTCACTCAGATTAGAACAGAAACCCTCGGGGAACCCAGATCTTTTCCAGATGTTCTCAACAGACCAGGAGACGTATTCAATTTCTGGAGGGAGGTGGGCTGGTTGGAATAACTTACTGACGGCCGCTATGGCTCACGCACACTCGTCCAATTGAAGGACTAAGTGCGGAAACCAAGCCCCCCATAACATAACACAACATCGGTGAAGAACAGCATCGTGAGGAAACCTGGACTTACAGTTAATATAAGTCTGAAATCGCCAACACGACTTGAGCAAGCGTGATGATATGCCTTATCTGCATATATGAGAAGGGGACTTTATCCAGCATTGGGCCAGTAACAGGCTGTCATTATTAAGACAGAGGGGTCAACCATCTCTTAACTTGACCCATACCTTCGTCACGTGCATTAGAAAGTACTGACGATCACAATATGGTCAATTTAGTCAATTTATACATTATACATGCATTGCGTTGTAATATTGATACAATCGAGCCGTTACATTGGTGCGTGTTATGGTAAGTACTTATAATTGTATGTACTTATATTTTTTGTTGTTTCCATTTTCGTATAATTTGGGGACGATAGTGTTAATAACGGTTGGTTTTGTGATAGAGTAAGCATCTGATGGCACTTGGCAGCTTCTCTAAATAGAATATTGTTCAGACTGGCTATTTACTATACTGTCTTTAGATAACTATCCTATTCGTCAAACACTTACTAACAAAAAAAAAATGCCTAGCCTTTTCTGAACTATGTTGAGGTCGGCTTCCAGTCTAACCGGATGCAGCTGAATACCAGTGTTTGACATGGAGCGACTGCCTATCTGACCTCCACAACCCAGTTACTGGATAATACGATACCCCTTGGTAAGACTGGTTGTCAGACTTTCGGGCTTCTGACGACCCGTAACGACTGTCAAAGATCCACGAATGACAGCCGGGACCAACGGCTTAACGTGTTTTCCGAGGCACGGAAGAGTCTCGGTATGAAAAGATGGTCATCCATCCACAGACCAACCCCGGCAAGCGTTGCACCGCACGGGTCGATCCATCAGGTTAACCTGATGGATCGACCCGTGCGGTTCCTACTTACTAACACGGCTTATGGTATTCACTAGGAGCCATGCAAAGTCTTAGGGTACAGCCTGAGTGCACGCTTGACTCGAGCGTCCGGCGCGGCGGGGCGTGGGACGTTCGTGTTAAAAACGTGCAAACACTCGCGAGTGTCCTGCCTGAGTGACGGCTTAGCGGCGTTTGGTGAATTTGCACGCAACGCTGAACGCCCCGCTGGACGCTTTCTCACTCGGTTCGTACACTTATTTGTATATGTTACGGTTAAAATCCGAAGTGCGGCTACACCTAGTCTTAGCCGGCTAGAACTAGGTGTAGGTAACCGATTGCATTCGGACCCTGGCTCTCGCCGGCCGTTGCCGCGGCGCCACTCGCTTCGCTCGCTCGGCTCGTGCATTGTGTGGTCACAGTTCTAACTTAACCTACCTTTCAGCCTACACCTAAGTTTAACCAACTGCTATAGTTGTAGGGTTGTAGCCTAGCCGCACTTCGGGTTTTAGCCGGCTAAAACTAGGTGTAGCCGCAATCGGGTTTTAGCCGTGACATATATAAACACATTTAAGAGGATTGTGAAGTCCGATACGCGGCGCGATTTTTGGAGGCAATTACCTACATTTCATACAATTATTTACATAAATATTGTTTCGGGCGATAACGTTTTTTCTCCCCTAAACATTTACGAAATGAGACAATTTTGGTCTCATTACATTCAATACACTTTAATCTAGGTCTGTAAGTTTTTCGTTTTTAGTGATTCAATTTAATTTAATTAAAAAAAATAAAAATGCTCGAGGATGTTTTTATGTCAAAAATATAGATATTTAGATGCTAATAACTTATATTGTATGCAATATTTCTGTATAATAAAAAAGTACGGACCTAGTTTTTCATTATACCTACAACATTTCCAAAAATTATGAAAATTAGACTATGTTTACGGGGAGAAAAACGTTATCTCTTTTTGTATGAAAATTTACAGCTTCACAATCCTCTTAATGACAGTTCTAAATCTCTCCGAACACAAACATTCAATCAAACAGATCAATCTACTTTCCTTTTATTTATAAAAGTAACCTGCCACTCGACCATAAACGTCGATGTCTGCCCATATATGCAGACACACGATGACAACCAAATCTTCGCACTCAAAGTGCAAACATATCAGGTGTCGATTAAAATTCGAATGCACTGCAACTCGATTCTGTGAATCGACTCCTGAACGATTGTTTATGTTAGCATACCAGCCAAGGTGTTCTAGGAAACTGTTAGGTCGATCGTATAAGATTTATAACACTGACACGATTTAGATTTTAAGCCTGACTTGCTTATTTTAATGGATTTTTGTGTCGGTGATTGAACATTATGGCGGAAAATAGAGGGCAAAATGTTACGAGAATTTTAAAGCTCTGGAAACAGACTGAATATTGGACTAAGGCAAAAAAAAAACAAAAGAGATCTTAATAGATTGAAGACGAACGGTGAATCTCAAAGACAGAAATTGTAAGTTTCCCAAAAGTAAGAGAAAATTGAGAAACATTGTTGATAAAGTTTCCTTAGTGTACGGCCTGAGTGCACGCTCGACGCGAGCGTCCGGCGGGGCGGGGCGTGCGACGTTCGTGTTAAGGAGGAAGCATCAGGGTAGCCCGCGAAATTCAAATTTTCTTAAGTTTTTTTGCAATTTACAAGCCGGTGTTATAACGTACAATACGTTGATCAAATTACAATTTGCGGTCGTAACAAGTATCTATTTACATTATTAGAATCATTATTGCGTTCAAAGCTAAAGTAAAATCTAACCTTTGTTCAAAGGCATACTATTCTATCAACGATTACTTAAACGATAAGAATAGTTGGTCGCTGTGTTTAACTTAAGACAATGTTTATGTTCTTTCTCCAGAATTAGCATAGCTACTGACAGGTTATATGAGTTCATATAATTATTTATTTTCTTTGACTCTCAAGGTCAATTTATTTTAATTTTATTTTTATTTATTATTGACATAATCTACTCATTTCAATGTTTATTTTTTTTTTTTTTATGAGTGGTATTGCAATATGTGGTTAGCTAGTGACCTCGACAATTGATCATAGTTTTTCTTGCCCGAGCAACCGGCAGCAAGTTCGTCATGCTCCCTTAGATGTCACTGCTTGCGGTAGCGTCGGGGGTCGGGTTGTCTCCTTCCCTCAAATATGGCGAGGGGGGTAATGGCTGATCTTTGCGTTATACTCGTGAACGGGTGCTGCTTGTGGTGACAGGTCGTCTTGCTGACCTTGGTTTTGTTTTGTTATTAGTAATTTAACTCGTTGTTGATTTTACTTCGATGGTCCTAGTTTATCCCTATCTGTGACTTGTGAGTTACGACTACATGTACGGCTATATGTAAGTGGGCACGCCCTTTATTCCTGGAGGCTTTTATTTAGGTATAAAGTTCTGCTTACGTTTTTAGTTTTGTATTTTGTTTCTGCTTGAGTATTGTTTTCGTTTTTTTTTTTTTTTTTTTGGTATATTGGCGTGTGCTAGCTTACTTATAGCAAATAATTTAATTTAATGTTTTGTGTTGCGTAATGTAAATAAATTATTATGCGCAGTATTATATAAAATCATTTTTTTAACTGAACAGACAGCTGTGCTGCTGGGGAGTTTGTTGCGCCACTTCTTCTCCCCAGCTAAAGCACTAGGAAGTGGTGAAGGGCGGGCGTTTTTGGGGGACTGTCTTATGTAATTTTGACGTTCAAAAAGTGCTGATTCTCAGCCTAGTTTGAATAAATGACTTTTGATTTTGATTTTGATTTTGATTAAAGTGATCAATAAAACTCTTTAAGACCAGGTAATCCCAAAAAATGACTATTTCATGAAATCTTGACATTTTAGGATTATACTAACTTAAGGAGTTGTATTACTGATTCTATTGTATATAATTCTGTAAAAAAACATATTTGTTACGGCCGCAAATCATACTTTATTTAACATACAACTTAATACTGACTTGCAAATTGCAAAAAACGTAAGAAAATTTGAATTTCGCGGGCTACCCTGACCCTTCCACACGCAAACAGTCGCGAGTGTCCTAAGTGACGGCTGAGCGGCGCGCGGTGAACTTGCACGCAACGCTGAACGCTCCGCTGGATGCTTTTTCACTCGGGTCGTACACTTAAACATACAGTAGTTGAAGTTTTTTAATACCTATACGCCAAGAATATGAGTGTACACTTTCATTTAGAAAATGAACAAATTCCAAAATTTGATACGTGACAAAGTGATGCCTGACAAAGCATCTTGACTCATATCATGGGTCGCAAAGTAAATGTCCTTGTGAACCTTTCTGGGATAAAGAACAGACATGGCACATCACACACATGTAGTCGAACCGTCTCAGGGGAATTCTCGTCAAAGTAAACTTCCTCTATGTATGCTAAATTATATCACGGTCCAGATTTGTCGGTATAAACAGATGACTAAGAAACATACGCAAGTGTATGTGTTTAGAATACTAATAAAGATAAATCACTGTTTGCGATTAGATTATGTATGGTCGTTTTGACCTTACAAGCTGATCAAAGATTGCCGACTTGTTTTCTATTAAGTAAATAAGGAAGGCACATTCATCATCACATCGGGAGCCTTTGGACAAAGATATAAATTATGTCTAGATAGACAGTCAAAGCTGTGAACTCGTCGAAAATCTAGATACCAACTGTTGGCCGCATTTTGCACGCACACTAGAAAAGCAGATAAAATTCCTTTAAAAGTAAAAACCGACTGGCAAGTAGAAGAACTATGAGTAATACCATATAAAAAAATACATTTGGATTTGGTAGAAATTGGGTAAATTTGCAGTAGTAGATGATCATTAATACAAAAACGGGAAAATTATTTTGAGACAAACATTTGAATAGTCGAGGAAAATGGCTTCACTCAACGACAATATCACCTATCGCAAACCACGTAGATCAAGCTCATTAACTAACTTGTCTAACATAACAAATAGTAGCGAGAAAGCCATATTTGATACCACGGTAATGAGCATTCCAGATAGTCTACATGACAACAGCGACATTATAGGCGATTTAAATGAACAAATAAAAACACTCACTATGCAATTGGCGAGCGCACATAATGAAATAGACAATCTGAACATTGAAAACGTTCGTTTAAAATCAGATTTGCAAAAAATGATCAAAGCCACTAATACATATAAGGAAATATGCTCAACACCATGTAGAAAAGCCATATCGTTACATAATAATAAAACTCCAAACCAAAACAAAGAACCAAGCTGGCGAAGTATTAATGAGAACATTTTAAATGACCCTCAAATCAATCGTTCAAGAACCACGTCCATCATACACAATAAAGAGACTCAAACCACTTTCACACCGAGCATTATGCACAATAAAGAGAGTCAAACAACGCTTACACCGAGCAAACTGAAGGAAGTACCCACAATTTCTACTCTTAATGAAAACAAATTAAAGGATAATAATGAGCCCGCAGACAGAATAACAAAACCTAGACAAAAAAATAAATTGTGTATATTAAGCAGCAGCACAACTAAGGGGTCCTTATCCACAATACAGGAGGTATATTCAAACTACTCTCACTATTGCCGCTATATCAGGACTAACAGTACCGCAGCTGATCTTCTAAGTGACATTGAGCTTAAACTAAAAGGTTTTACCAAAAACGACTACTGCATATTTTTTATCGGGGAAAATGACATAAAGGAGGAAAGACACTATAAAAACTTAATAAACAAATTAAAGCATCCCTACAAAGAGTAAACCATACAAATATAATTATCTGTGCAGCCACCTATGTTGCAGGTGCTCCAATATATAATTACAAAGTAGACATGTTTAATAATCTCCTGTATTTAGATGTACAAAGTAATGAATACGCATACTTCTTTGATAGTAACCATGATCTGTCGCTTGAGATGTTCTCCTACAGAACTGGGAAAATAACTAACAACGGAATGAGAAACATACACAACCGAATTGTTTGCAATATACTATACGATTTAGATCTATTTGACCAGAAAACAACAATAACTAATAAGCGTGAAGATAATGGTTCTAATAACCATGACTTTTTTCGTATATAATCATATATTTATAATGCACCAAAATATAAATGGCCTAATAAGTAAATCGGATCTATTGGGTGTACATCTAAATGAACTCTCAGAAGAGGGTAGGTCAATTGATATCATTTGTATAACAGAACACAACATGAAACAGGGTGACCATCAACTTTTACATATTGCTAATTATTCACTAGCAACTTGCTACACTAGACATGATAGAAACGGCGGGTCTTGCATTCTAATAAAAAACACACATAAATTTGAAGTTATTAATGTAAAAAAATGGGCCATACCTAATATAATAGAATGTTGTGCAATTAAGCTTTCCGCTCACCCTATCGTAATCATTTGTATTTATAGACCGCCAAATAATAAAAAGGATAAACTATCTATGTTTTTTGACAATTTAGATATGATGTTAAAAGAAATATGCTTGAAACGTAATAATAAGATCATACTGTGTGGAGATTTTAATATAGATATTTGTAAACATAGCAAACCCTCTACCACTTTTCAAAATATACTGCGTAGCTATAATCTAATCCTGGGTACTCGATCACCAACACGTCTATGCAGTGGGACCTGCATCGACAACATTATTCATAATATCAGAGGCAGTAGATGTGAGGTTAAAGAATTAGCAATATCTGACCATACAGCGCAACTACTAAAATGTCGTGTCAGGAAAACTTGCACGTTATCTCATTGGTTTATTCACAAACGTGACTATAGTGATGACAACATCAAAAAATTTAAAGAATGTCTTCAAAATTTAACTTTTCATGACGTATATATGTGCTCCGATCCCAATAATGCATTTAATGAGTTCCATGACATTTATAAATTGTTCTATGACTTGTGTTTTCCAATCAATAAAATAAAAGTTTCGGTAATTAAAAAAGCTAAATGGATATCAATGGGACTAAAAAAATGTTCTAAACGAAAAAGGGATATGCTGTGGGAATATCGAAGGTCACCTAACCCAGAAAACAAAAATAAACTTAAAACCTACACTAATAGATTGAAACACATAATTGAACAAACTCAAAAGGCCCAAAATTATTATACTGTACATAATTCTGTAAACAAGAGCAAAGCTGCATGGAGTATAATAAATAAACAGAAAATAAATCATCCAAAAGAAGCAATAGACCAGATAATGATTGACAATAAAGTTATTAACAGTCCAGAACAAATAGCAGAATTATTTAATGAATATTTTATAAATCAAATTCAATCTCTGACTGACTATAAGAATATGCTGAAGTATAACACAATTTCTAATTCAATATTTATGATACCCACGGTACCAGCTGACATTATTAAAATAATAAATTCTCTGAAAAATACTGACAGCACCGGATATGACGATATAACCACCAAAGTGATTAAAGCTACTTCTTTCATTATTGCACCCATACTCAGTCACATTATCAATAATTGCATTGAGAAAGGCATATTCCCAAAACGGCTAAAAATTTCTGTAATTAAACCAATGTTTAAAAAAGGCAACAGGCAAGATCCCAGCAACTACAGACCTATTGCCCTTATTCCAGTCTTTTCTAAAATATTTGAAAAAATACTACACAAAAGTATATATTCCTTCTTAGAAACCAACAACATTTTAATCAGCGAACAATATGGTTTTAGGAAAAATAAAAACATTAATTCCGCTATATATGCGCTTGTTGAACACGTTCTTACTAATGTAGATAATAGAACTCCTGTAGTAGCATTATTTATGGACATGACGAAGGCCTTTGACTATGTTAGTCACAAAATACTCATTGACAAATTAGAAAAATATGGCATCAGAGGGAATATTCTTCAACTTATTAAATCATACCTAATGAATCGGGAACAATTTACGTGCATAAAAAAAATCTGCCCCTATACCAAAACAGAAATAACATATACTTCTGAATATCGCAAATGTTTATTCGGGGTACCGCAAGGTGGTGTCCTAGCGCCTTTATTATTCATTATATATATTAATGACATGCCTACTATTATTTCGAATCCGATGATCTTATTTGCGGACGATAGCACAATATTATTCGGAAGCAAAAATGATGAGACTTTTGAAAATGACATAAATAATAACTTAAATGACATAATAACCTGGCTTACCGAAAATAACCTAAAAATTAATCTAGAAAAAACGACTTACATTTCATTCGAACAAAGAACAAACAATAAAAAACTAGATATTAGATATGGTGACAAAAGTATCCATGAGACCGATTATACTAAATTCTTAGGTATCTGGATCGATAAAAAGATGAACTGGAAAACACATATTGAAAATGTAAGCAAGAAACTTAGCCAATGTTCCTATGCTCTTTATAAATTAAGGAAAATCTCAAATCAGCCAACATTATTAATGGCGTACCACGGATATGTGTCATCAACATTGCGATACGGACTTATGTTTTGGGGGAACTCACCTGATAGAGAAGTGGCGTTCAAAGCACAAAAGAAATGCATAAGGGCAATATGTGGCATTCAAAGCACAGACAGTTGTAAGCCGCATTTCCGAAAACTTCAGCTACTTACACTTCCCTGTCTTTACATTTACGAAGTAGCAAGCTATGTTAAAGCAAATATGCACCGATATAATCACCCAAAGAGTTTACGTCACAAAAATGAAATATGCGCAACACCACATAAGACAGCTATGTTCTATAAAAATCTTTTAGGTATGGCACCCAAAATTTACAATAAACTACCTAAACACATCATGGAGATTAAAGATATAGATCTATTTAAAACCAAAATACACGAATTTTTAGTTGCGAAATGTTATTATCATATTAATGAGTATTTAAATGAAAGATGCTAGGCCTGCTATATCCGATTTACTATGTTAAGATAAATTATTTGTTATTCATTATAATATTATGAACTTGATTAATATTGATTATTATGAATTGAATTGTTAGGTATGTATTATTTATTATTATTTAATTTAGTTATTTGATTTATTTAAAATTATTTTTATTGATTATATAATTGTGATTTATTGAATTTAGACATTATCCATAGTTTTAAATTGTACTACAATATTTGCATACCCATGTGATGGTAAAACATGGAGAACTTTATTATAAGGAAAAATATCTATGTATCTCTTACCCATGTTTGCAAATAAATAAATGATTTATGATTTATGACTTCAAAAATCTAAAACGAATAAAATAACTTTCTTAAAAAACTTAACCGTTTCTGAAGTCGGTGCCAAGCTAGGTGCATTGAAGTTTTTAATGAAAGTTATTTTATTCGTTTTAGGTTTTTGAAGTCGTTTTTTTACGTTTTTAAATAAATTTATTTCTCCATTTTTAGTTGGATATACAATTATATAAACCCAAGACGAATCATCAAAATCCGCTTAGAAATGCCGGAGATACAGTACATTTATGTATATAACTTCGTACATAAGTTTAATTACCTAATGTATTATACACTAAAACCTTCCTGAAAGTATGTAGATCACGGTAGATAAAGAATCATCAAAATTGGTTCATCAGTTTTTGAGAAAATCTCGGACATACAAACTTGCACACATACAAACATACATACATAAGGTCGAATAGAGAACCTCCTTTTTTGAAGTTGGTTAAAAATAAGACGTAGCTGTCACGCACACCAGCATAACAAAGTTGGCCTATTTGGTTTTAGTTCTTTTGACACTATCTCGACATATAAATAAAGAAAGCTTTTGGATTTCAAGCAACAATAAGGGATTAAGCAAAGGGCAAGAAGAACAACCGCAGATGTTGTAATAGTTATAAGGGAACAGAATATAAACGATTGTATATAAATCAGATATCAGAGAATGATATAAAAGGGCGGTTTTGTCGCAATCAGAGATTTCTGTCATGCAGACAATTTTAGGATGCGCAGAATTTGGATATAACGACACCAACAATATGTACACAACTTACGCTAACTTGAAAAATTAGATTTTACACCAGAGGCGTTTCAAAGAAAAAATATGATAACTTTTTTATTAGGTAATAGAGACAATTCATTGAACTTTTCACTGTTGCCATTTCTAAACAAAACAAAAAAAAAAGAATTAGAGTACTTACTTTAAACAATTTGGCATTAAAAACGGAAATTGCCCAAAATTCAAGTTAGCGTAGTGTAAATTGCTGGTGTCGATATTATGCACAGTTACAGAGGGCATAAACTGAAGCAAGAAGAATGCCTTCAGCTGGATTCACCAGAGGGCCTAGACAAGAGGAAATCCGTTTCAAAGAGTTTCCTATTTCTACGACTTTGAACAGGATTGACATAAGCTTTTCGGTAGTTTATGTCAATCGAATACAGTTTTGACTTTTCCGTCATCGTTACCGCTGATAGAATGTTAAATTACGGCCGATTTATCCTGGCAGCTCCGAACATAAGCACTAAGAAGTTTCGCGCATATTCTCTCACTCACACTCGCCTCATATCACCATTTGGTTCCTAAAAAAATCATACTGCGCAGCCTTCTGCGCGAATTTCGGACCTACCAAGATAAATCGACCGTACTGTATGTATTTGCCTAGGCCCTCTGATGAAGTAGGTACTTGGGACTGAATCATCGAGCTAGATATAAAACTAGGACATTAGGTTCTGTCAGATATAGGAACTTATAAACAAGAAATCTAAAATTACTAAACCGATTTCTAAGGAATTATCGCTTCGTATAAATTGAAGCCATAAATAACTTAGATAAACGAGCAATACATAAAACAGCAAGGAATTCAGATTTAACACTAATCATTCGGAATTTAGTTTGGCTTTGGAATTTATAGATTACGATTATTTTAGTTGTCACTATTGTTAATACTGCCGCCGCGCGCCGTAAGGAAAAAGGACGTTACGACAAAAATATTGAAATGGAGAAAAAACATTATTTTGTCCTTTTATAAAAACTTTTTAGCAAAAAATAAAACCGACTTCCAAAACAAAACACTACAAAGTGAAAAATAACTTTAATTTCGGTAGTCGGTGTCTTGGGTTTTGTATTTTCGTATTTTGCCACCGACTTCCGAAATTAAAGTTATTTTTCACTTTGTAGTGTTTTGTTTTGGAAGTCGGTTTTATTTTTTGCTAAAAAGTTTTTATTTTTCACTTTTTAGTTGTGGAACCTACCCCACACTAATTCGAATACATAATTGAGCACAATAATTGTAGACATAGGCATGTAGATAACAGTGATAGGAAGTTATTAAACACCATCACATCATCCACATAAAATAAGTGGGAAATATACGCATTATTGAAGCTAACTCAAAAACTTCCCAAGCAAAGTTAATAAAATTTATATGGGACCACCTTCTTCCCGTCTTTGAGTAATCGCGTAACAAACATACAAAAAAAACACATACAGACGAATTGAGAACCTCCTCCTTTTGGAAGTCGGTTAAAAATACAAAAGCAGATTAGACTTATTTACTTAATAGTAAAAATTATTAGGTTTTCGTTAAGTTTACGCCAATATAAAAATACTGGTAGATGCGTCTTTTTTGCTGATTCCGAATATGTAAATAACTCTATTTCGAAAAAAATGTCAGATAAGTACGTCTTTATTCCTTATGACGGCATCGGCAGAACAGTGTTGTTAGGATATTCCAGGTTTTAAGTAGAGATGCAGCGAATAGTGTTAATGGCGAATAATCGATTAGCGATTACTCGGCTTTTCCTAAGGACTCTGGCGTGGGACGGTCCACAAGTTGTACTTAGCTGATCCTTGACATAATTAATTTGGGGATTCGAATTAATTATCACTTCAATTACCAAAGTGTCATCGTAAGATTAATGATTATTATTTGTAATAACAAAACAAGATAGTGCAATTGGTTATTGCCACAATTAGTGACTTAGCTATAAAAATTGTTAATTATTATAATAATAAAAGAATCTATATTCAATCTATATTCAGCCTATCATTAAATTATATCTGACCCGTTTCGTTTTTTTCGTTTTGTCGAGTTATTCGCCATAATTATTCATCATCAAAAAACCATAGGTAGGTACTGCAATCTGTAATAAATAACAACACCACTAATAGCAGACCTTCGGCTATCTTGAACCTACCGAGTTGTATGTATTCGATGCTAGATTACTACAATGATTTTTCTGTATGATTTCTGCGAATACAATGTTTTTTTTTATGGATTGTTATTACAATTGCAACAGTAGCAATCCTTTTCGTTCAAAGAAACATCTCCTTTGTGGGGAACACCCTTGTGTTGGGGAATCACCCGTAATCAGATGTATGCAAGTAATTTTAGCTTTTCTAAACCTGTGGTATCATTTCTTTCAAAATGTAAACCAGCAAATTATTCGCCATTTGCGAATAGTACCCACTAATATTCGCTATTCGACAAATAATGAATAAATGGCGAATAATGTCGAATATCGGATAATAGCGACTAAACGCGGCATCTCTAGTTTTAATCTACAGTTTCTAAAAGCTATGTCGAATTTTATTGATCAAAATCATCATCGTCTGGCCTGCCCTTACCCCAATTTATTTTAATTCATTGCATATGTTCCTCTTTCCTCCATAGGTTTACCTCTATCAAAAAAATAAATGCCAAATAATATTTTAAAAAAATCAGCCATCGTCGTATTCCATATTATTAGATCAGACTTGACCACAGATTCGGAGATTTAGTGTATGTTTCCACTGGTCATCATTCTCCTGCCCTATCCCTTTTTATTTGGAGTCGACACAACATGTCTTATTCTTACTTCTGTATTGCGGTCGTCTTCTCGGTAGTCACCCATTTCTAGCCATATAATCTTTCACACAGTCTATCTATCCCACTTATTATTTCAACACAAGAGGCTAATTAAAATAGACTAAACTCCATCCTAAAATCCACCTTACAATAAAGTCACTCACAGTCACAGTCTTTGATTTTGCACTTCTCGAATATACACATCAACGCAGTGACGTTTTCTGCTGTTCACCGAATTCTGAACAATACGGAAATCATTAAACATAAGCCAAAAGTGGAACCACCACTTTTTTCACGTATTCACGCATTAAGCCAAATACATACAAAGAAAAGCTTCATATTCGTACTTGAATAAATAACCGGTTTTTCCCACTACAGAATACAGAGAACTATCGTTATCTATGAAGGCACAACAGAGTCATTATCTGCAAAATTCTAGCTGTTCCTGCTGATGTAATACTAACTCTATCTTTATAAACATAAGGTTCGGTATGAGATGGATTCGTCTTATAGTGAGTAAGTGTACTCATTGAAAGACTGACAGTTACACAGATAATTTAAAGTAGTCTTAATTGAATCAAAGTGTTTATTTATAAAATATCAGTGTTACAAGTTGTCTGTTTAGTTAGGCGATCTGATGAGGCTCTATGATATATGTTGGCTCCCAGCCCAGTTATTTACTGTCTAAATGAAATTTATTGTTGGTTCATGTGACTATTGGAGACACAGACGGATTTCTGGGTGACCCATCCAGAAATCCGTCAGCTTCAAAATAAAAATCTTACTTCCCGGTATTATGTATCAGCAATACGTCATACTGATATGTGATTAAAAAGCAATTATTGCGCAAATTTTGCTATCGCTTGGCTTCAGGATACATAATACGGGTACGGCAGGCTTTTTACGTATCTTGAAGAAGTCTAGCGATAGCAAAATTGCTTGTCAACTGCGCAGTATTAGCACAGATTAATACAGATGGGACACTCCGCAAAATCATTTAAATAAAAAGCGACTGTTGTACGACACAATAAAGTGCAATTTAGGCCGCACAACGCTTATTACCTACAGTTATATTCACCTACAAGTTGCCTCTCTTTCTATCACGTAGCTTTTATACCTTCTGACTCGTCAGGGTTGTCTTCTTTTACGACGCGGCGTGTGAGTGAGTATCGAACTGACCGTGCGAGCCGGCCGGTGCGCGGCAGCCCGCACTGAATTGGCCCGACAAATCGAGCCCGCCGCGTACTTGTAGCTTCATACCTAAACTGCGGAGTGTCCCATCTGTAATCTGTGGTGCAATTAATCTGTGGTATTAGTATAAAAAAGTGCGAGACATAATGAAAGTGAATTCGGTATCAAGATCAAGGAAAGTGTCTCAGTGTGATGATAATATCTTCGTGCATTGTTCTGATTCTGTGTCTTAAGTAGTATGGCGAGACTTTGACCGACATTATTTAATTAAAGTGATTTAAATGGGTACTCTGGCTTGATTGCTCGTCAGCAATGGTGATTGTTAGGAATTTCAATACCTTTCTTTCCGTTGCTATTGCAAAGGTAACTTTCTTAGGGTCGAGAATTTTTCGATTGCTTTGGGACCGTAACAGATGGAGACGGACCCTGAAATGCTTAACGTGAGGCAGGCATGAGGGACTGACTTCAGAGAGAATGACATGTCTTTAATAGAAAGCTGGAGCGGACCTGTGAGGAGTATGTCATGCCTTTAGCCATGTGTCAAAAATCAATGCATGGTCTTTGAGGCCGGTACGAAACGTTCGCAAAATTGGCCATCCGTTTTTCTAAACGGTATTCCACTCGAAAGGGTGGATCAATTTAACTACCTCGGGCATTTTGTTACGACCGACCTCAAGGACAATGCTGACATGGAGCGAGAACGAAGGGTATTGTCGCGCGGGCCAACATGCTCGCACGCAGGTTTGCGCGCTAATCGAGGAGGTGAAAGGTGATAACACTCTTCAGGGCCTACTGCACGTTACTCTACACGTGCAGCCTGTTGGCGAGGTACACGCATGCATCGTACGGAGCCCCCAGCGACCAGTTCAACAACGCAGGGCTCTTCAGGGCTGTATTGGGGCTGCCTCGCTACTGCAGCGCCTCAGGTATGTTCGTTGAGGCGCGCACCGGTTGCTTTCACGCGACCATGCGCAAGCGGGGCGCGTCCCTGGTGCGTAGGTTGTGGGGCAGCACCAATGCCGTCCTGGCGATGATCGAGACCGGATGGACAGCCCATACATGCCTGTTGTGATAGGCATGTTGCCGTCAGCATGCAGCAGGGCCAGTTAGATATTAAGTCGTTTAGTTTGTTTTCATTTTTATTTTTATTACCCATCTTTTTATTATGTTTTCTGTATTTGTGTGTACTCCACATATGAGTTAAGGTTGCACGCAATAAATGTATTTCATTTATTTATAATATCTTGGCAATCTAAGAACGGTCTTCGTAGATTCGATTTCCAGGGATTCAAGTTGTTACATTGTAAAAGAAATCTTGTAACATCCATTCCTATGTAAATTCAATGCTAATCTAAGTATATTATACTTGGAAGTACGTGTTAATAAAAACAACAATGACGTCACGCCTCTTGAAGTAGCTGTTGTGGGTTGGTACCTAAACATTCTGCAGGGCTTGGCCCGACTTGGTCACACGTCTGTTTTATTGAGGACTAGCGATCCGACCTCGCTTCGCACGGCACGTCAGTCGTCTTGACAAACATCGAGATTTCTTTATTATTAACTTATATTTTACACACAAACCTTCCGGGATAAATATTGTCTACCTAAATAATGGTAAAAAAACCGCACTGAAAGTTATTTCCAAAACCAGCCAATTGCGTGTGTCGGACCACGCACAATGAAGGTTTCCGTAGTAATGTTATTTTAAGACCATAGACTTCTTATAAGTTTTCCTGTAATCTTTAGCTATAGCAATAGAACCATTTTCTGAATTTTTTTTAAATTTTAGGCTCAGTATTTTCGAAAATAACGGGGGAATGGTATTTTCTTAAATAGCTTTAAAACAATTCATTTTAAAATTAAATAATAATAATAATATATTTGAGATCCATCTCGTTATTTTAATTGTTGCCTTGACATGTAAAAATATTCGTTAATTCTAAAGTGCTGCATATTTAAATTGTTATTATTTTAATTTTCTATTTAATTATGCTGTTAAAATGTTACCTACTTTAAAATTATTGTATGCCATTATGGCGGGTCATAGCTGTGTACAATTTCGGAAACATGTAACAACTTATTGCTTACCTATGTACCACAATAAAGAATATTTGAATTTGAATTTGAATTGAATTTGATCCTCACAGTAAGCCCTTTCATTTCATATGCCACACGATACAGTTTGGGGGGCAAATAGGCCCCCAAAAGTGACCTCCAAATACAAAATTCATATGTGCACTTTGTTATTAGCAGCACTTAGGAAGAGCGATTGTGGATGCCCGTGCCCAAATATCAATTATTATATTTTTTTTGGAAGGGGAAGTGACAAATATCCGTCCAGTTTCTCTGGAAACCTCGTTTCTAGTAACCCTAGCATAGGAGCAATTCGCATTCTAATCCCAGCAGGGTCTGTTCCTTTTCCTAGTGCTAATACTAGGAGTAACGGAACTACCTAGAAATGGTATCCAGACAGAATGTGTGTTATGTATTTGGCTCTAAGCCATGTGGCGACTGTACGCATTGGTATGAACTTGCATCCAGCCAGACTCCACAGCTGTATTGGCTGCATACTGATACCTTTATTGCATAAGTTCAATTGAATAGAAAGAGTTATGCAAGTATATGAAGCACTTCTAGGCGCTTATTTTTCAGTTTTTAATTATCATTAATGAGACCTCGCGAGCACAAACCTTTTTGCAACAATTCATAAAAATCGTGTTATTTACACAGGAATGAAATATATACTTTATACAATTACCTAAACGAGAGTCTCAGAGTCTCACTGCCTCTCTGCCTAGCCTTTTCCCAACTAGGTCGGAATCGGCTTTCAGTCTAACCAGATGCAGCTGAATAAATACTACACGGTAATACGATACCACTTGGTAAGACTGGTTGTCAGACTTTCGGGCTCCTGACGACCCGTAACGACTGTCAAAGATCCACGAATACCAGCCGGGACCAACGGCTTAACGTGCTTTCCGAGGCTCAGAGGAATTTCGGAATGTAAAGATTACCTATCCACAAACCAACTCCGGCAAGCGTAGCTTAACCTGATGGATCGACCCGTACGGCTGTTATGACCTAAATGAGAGTAGGTATTACGAAAAAGTTGAAATAACAACAACAACAATCACACGCAAGGAGCGTCTTCCAATTTCTAGTTCTAGGACATGCCGGTTTCCTCACAATGTTTTCCTTCACCGTTTTGAGAGCAGTAGTAATAAAATTATTTACACAAAGTAAAGCGCTACTTTGTGTAAATAATTAAAAGCTAAAGCTACAACCTACAACTCGTAAGTCGCGGCCGTTACCACTGGGCCACCACTGACTGCTCTGCGCCGGCAAACGCTGGTTGTCAATGCTGGTCAGCGCAGACAGTTTTCATACTTTTTCGCCAAATCAGCGTGAACCTGTAGTGGCGCCGACTAATCAGATAGGAACTTTTTGGCGCTTATATGCGCCGGTTACTAGCGTTCTACATGAATACACCCTAAGTATCATGCAAAACCACTTTTTTTTTGCGACAACAATGCCTGGTCGCAGTAAAACAACCACGTTTCTTCAGTTCCTAAATTAATGTATTCAACGCTTATTTTTTCTCAGCATGAAAAAACGTGCACTTTGTATGCATTGTAAGTAATTGACGAAAATAATGTAAAATTCCCGCCAAAGACCGCCATTGTCATATTTTTCGAAATCACGAACGTTCGAATTACGAAAAAAAGAACTGACCGTGGAACTCCCTTTATTTAGCCTGGGAAAAACTCGTATGATTCGATCCGGCCAGCAACTAGGCAGAACAATTTCAGAATGGTCGTGCAATGCAATTATAAAAAAAACCGGCCAATTGCGAGTCGGACTCCCACACCGAAGGTTCCGTACTTATTTTTTTTTTTAGTTTAAATAAATGAAAATACTAAACGAAGTATATTTTTCAACTTTAATTTTAACAATCGCAGAGATAACTTTATATTTCATAATGACACTAAATTACAGAGTAATATTTTGCAGTTGCAGAAAATCGTCCATATTTAAACCAAATACTTTATGAATCAGCGTTTTCAGATTTTGTTGATTAAATCAATATAAGGTACATGATAATACACAAGTATCAAATTCCTAACTTGGTTTAGTTGTTGCGATAGAGCTCGTACAAAAATGATCTAAAACTGCCAACTTTTACGGCCCCTGTTTCTTCATTTTTGAATATAAAATAAAAATTATATTTCTAGGTACTCTACTAGATGAGTTTTAGACAATGAAATCCCACATAGCCAGGGTAAACAATTTTTTTTTTCAAAAACAAAACTATTACTGTATGGGAACCCCTTTAATTTTTAACTTTATTTTATTTTAATTATTTGTTGTTATAGCGGCAATAGAAATACACAATCTGTGAAAACTTCAACTATTACGGTTCATGAGATACGGCCCGCTGACAGACAGACGGACGGACGGAGGCTTACTAATAGGGTTGCATTGGGCACCCTTCGGGTACGGAACACTAAAAAGAGGCCAATTGCGAGTCGAACTCGCACACGAAGGGTTCCTTCCGTACCACCGTACATTGTTTAAGACTGCAAATTTTCGTTTCTTGTATTGAGGACCCCCTTTAATTTTTAATTTTATTATTTTTTGTTTTTATAGTGGCCATAGTCTAGTACACACTGAAAATTTCAAGTGTCAACCTATTACGGTTCAAAAGATACAGCCCTGTGACAGACAGACGGACGAACGGCCAGCGAAGCCTTAGTAGGTAATAGGGTCTCGTTGGCACCCCCTGGGTACGGAACCCTAATAATATCAGCCGAGGCTATTGGTTGCGTGTTCTCGTGACATCATCTGTTATGACGAGACCATTGCATTCGCGACAAAAAGTAATCTTTGTAATACAAATCGATACCATTGTTACGGACACTAGGCTATTGAAATCTTCAATGATGAAGCGTTAAAAATAACTAAATTTTACAGTTACGATTAGATAGTACTTCGTCTGGCTGTAGCTAGTTTCAACAATACGCTAAAACAATCAATCTGCCTTGCCTTTTTCCAGCTGTTGGGGTCAACTTCCAGTCTTTTACATGGACAGCGACTTCCTACCTGACCTCCACAACCCAGTTACTGAGTAAGTACCCATTGGTAAAACTGGTTGTCAGACTTTCGGGCTTCGGACTACCCGTAACGAATGTCAAAGAACTATGAATTGCAGCCGGGACCAACGGCTTAGCGTGGTTTCTGAGACAAGGACGGGTCTCTGGATGGTCACCCATCTATGAAACGACCGCGGCAAGCTTAGCTTATCCTTAAATCTATCCGTGCGGCTGTTATCATTTAGCCAAAAGCCCCATTAGAAAAATACGCGAAAACATAAATTAAGGTGAATTAGTAAATTAAATCAATTATAACAAAAAAAAAAAATACAGTTTACTGCAAATTTTAATAATGTATTAAAATTAAACAATCACACAAGTGGGTCAGATGACAGATAGCAGCGTATTGTTTCAAATGAACTTCTTTGCAAAATATTCACTTCGAAATGTTTTAATGATAAAATCAGGAGGAGTTTTGTGAAATATTAGCTAATTTACTGAATATCAAAGTCACAGCGCAAGCGAAATCGTCATATTTCTATATACGTACGTAGCTGAACTATCTCCAGGTCTCAAAAATATAAAATAAAATTGTGAATGCTTTATACCATTCGACAGTCCAGTGTGTTGAATAAAATATGAATCTTCAAAAACTTAAAAATAAAACAACCGATTTCCAAAAAAAAATTACACAGTGAAAAATAATTTGAATTTCGGAAGTCGGTGTCTTTGGTATTGCTTTTTACCGCCGAGTTCCGAAATTAAAGTTATTTTTCACTTGGTTTTTTTGGAAGTCGGTTGTTTTTGTTTTTTTTTTTTAAGTTTTTATTTTTCACTTTTTATTTGTGGTACCTACTCCACACAAATTCGAATACCACTGTCTGCAAAAGAAATTAGAACATCATCCACATTCAGACTAAAAGGGAATAATACGTATTAGGTAATGAAGATTACTCAAAAACTACCCAAGCAAAGAATAAACAAGAAATCGGTTTTTACTTTTTTTAAAGTAAATGTATTTTTCCATTTTTAGGGTTCCGTACCAAAATGATAAAAAGGAGCCCTTATGGTGCGACTCAGTCTGTCTGTCTGTCACAGCAGGATATCTCAAATAAATTTGCAAATAAGAAAGAAAGATTTTTTTTGCAACAGGGACTGAAAGGGGTTCTTAAAAATTCCAAGTGGGGCTACTAGGGCACGTGGGGTATCTATCGTTTCTGAAATTATTCTGTGTGTTAGAAGTTTATGACAAATAAAACGATGTCTGTAAATAACACACTTTTTATTATGACTAGCAGCGCCCCGCTGTTTCACCCGCGTAAGTCTCGAACCCGTAGGAATATCGGAATAATACGTATCCTATGTGTTAACTTCTACCTGGTAGTAGTTTTTACGTGAAATAGTAACAAACATTCATCCATCCTCACAAACTGTCGCATTTATAATATTAGCAGGATAGTAGGAAGTAGGATGGTACGGAACCCTCGGTGCGCGAGTCCGACTCGCTCTTGACCGGTTTTTAGTGACGAACGAAAAGAAGAATCATCAAAATCCGCTTAGAAATGCCGAAGATACAGAACATTTATGAATATAACGTCAAACATAAGAATAATTACCTAATGTATTATATACTAAAACCTTCCTGAAACTACAAAGATCACGTTAGTGAATTAATCGTCAAAATGTGTTCATTAATTTTAGAGAAAATCGCGGACATACATACATACGGGTCGAATAGAGAACCTCCTTTTATGAAGTCGCTTAAAGAAACCATTTCAACTTACAAATTCAATGGTGGCCTAATTCTTCCAGCGTGTTTAGAAAACACCGGTTATCTAATAAGACGTTGCATTTGGCAAGCGTTGTTATTCCATTACAGTTTAGCGTTACCCACACACCGATTGAAAGATATTTTCAGTGCTGAAAATAGATTTCGAAGTAAAGAAATAACTATTGTTTATTTAGAGAAACGTTCCGATGTCTGGGTGATCGATTACGCCAGGTTTTCTTATGTATAAATACTAGAATATTTAGGCAGGTGAAATACTAATGGAGCTAGACTGTAGCTTTAGTACACAATCCATCCAACGTTTCTATGATCTTCCTTACTCTCATCGATACTGCAGTTCAGTTTTCACAGTATGTCCGACGTTGTTTATCTATTATCATTCCCAACTGCCACAAACAATGGGGCATTTAATGTTATGTCTAGCTTGTCCTGCTGTCTGCACGCTACAGGAACTGATGGACGCTACTGAAGGTGCCAAGCTCGCAGCCAAGTTCTGGGCTGACTCATGACCGACCGTATACAAGAGTGACTGGTAATTTGTGACCGATATACACATGATTGGCCTCACGATAACAAACAACTTTTATTATGGGACCAAAACTGAAATCGCGAAGGAAAAATCAGCTGGTCCCAACATTTTGACGAGTTATGCGAACATGAATGTATGGGACAGCTGATACTTTTTTTTTCGCGAATTCAGGTTGTTCCCATAGTAAATGTTAAATAGTTGTTTCTTATCATGAGTATAATCATGTGTTTAAGTATCGGTCACTAATTTCCAGTCACCCTATATATATTGCCAACGACACGCCAAGAAGAATGTCATCATCTGCCGAGCCTTTTCCCCACTATGTTAGGGTCAGCGATAAAAAAAACTAAATACTGCTATTCAGATGCGGCTGAATAGAATAATTTCACATGGAGCGGCTGCCTATCATACGGTATAATATTTTTATTTTTTTAATCATACCTCCACAACTAACACGATATTCCTTTGAGACTGGATGTCGAGTATTTCTGGCTTCTGACTACACGTAACGACTGTCTAAGATTTCTTCACCCTGTCTGCATATGCAGGCCGTGCAAAATGCCATATATCTATCTATATTTATACTATTAATAAAGTAGAAGAGTTTGTTTTTTTAAACGCTCTAATCTCCGGAACTACCAGTCGAATTTGAAAAATTATTTTTGCATTTGATAGCCCAATTCTTGAGGATATAGGCTATTTAACATCACGCTAAGACATTTAGGAGCCGAGCAACAAGAAAAGAAGTCAGCAAGAACGTTAAGCAAATTAGTAATAGCGCAAGCAGGCGATGCGTTGCGATGTGCTGGGTCGGAGGAACAAGAGATTTCACGCGGACGGAGTCACGGGCAGAAGCTAGTATTATATATAATGCAAGAACCAAGTCTTGAAACTTCTTCCATATCTACGCATCTCTTCATTCAAGCTCGTCGTTCTCGAACACTAATCACTTGACCTTTTTAATGCTCTCATAATTTCTAACATTAGAATGCCCACTTAAGTCCCTCATCGATACTATCTTAACTAGAAGACCGATCGTTGGCATTTAATTATAAAGTCACCGACTTTCGAAAAGCCAAAGTAAATCAGTAAGTTTCACTTCAAAACAATAGCGCCGGAGTGTCAAGAATTTGGGGCACCCATCTTTGAACACAACGACGATTTATTCAACGTTAAACACCTACTTCGTTAAGCAGTTATTTTCTTTGTTTTACAGTATTATGGAGTAAGCAGAGATGGATAAGTTGGCTTAGGTATAGCTAGCGGATGTTTTGCAATGCACAATTTCTAACAGAGTTGAGGAAGAGCCGTCCCTACCTAAAATTTTGAAGATAGAAGCCATGGTGTGTCCACGTATTGTTGCAATTTTAATCAAAGACCTACAATTGGCGTCATAACCAGGAATCTAAGTAGGTAAAAACACAACAGCAGGACAGAACAGGAGACCATCCGACAAACAAATATTAAACCATTCTATTTGTAATATCCATAGAATGCTGGTCAGTTTCCGTTGTACAGGCAATCCTAATTCGTGGTAATGGCAATCTCCCTGATTCCCGATACAGCTACGGCAAACCGTGTTGAATTTTAAAAAGATGGCGAGTTTGTGATATCTCATAATTACGTATAGCATACAGAGTTAAATACACTTCTGGACACATCTATTGGCCCACCTTGTATTTTCAGTTTCGTTTGGTCCTAGCTAAAATTTTATATTAGGTCGAGCAAAAAGTTTTTATGCAGTTTTGAACCTGGCACATTCACAATTTCATTCAATAGTCTTTTTTTGAATTTCGAACACAGAATTTAAAGAAACAAAAGACAATTTGGAGCCTGTTTGTTGATATCAAACAATCGAATACTAAGAAAACTTGGTTTTATTGGTTTACTTGGATTTAATTCTTGAAAAAGTGATTGATATCTTTGGTTTTGCAACAAACATTACTTATTCTTAACATTAAGGTGAGGTTCTATCAATAATCTATGGATACTTCACCTGAAGTCGCCGCCCAAGCTGTGGCATTTATTCAGGCCGGACACAGCCAAAGAAACGTGAGTGCTCATCTTAATTTAAGTCGATCTGCGGTCCGAAATGTTTATCGGAGGTACCTAGAGACTGGCGGCTTTGTTCGTCGCCAAGGAAGGCCACGATGTCGGGTCACAACTGAAAGGCAGGATCGATTCATCGTGACGACCAGCTTGAGAAATCGTCACCTTACCTCCATTGAGATACAAAACCAACTTCGCGACTTCCACGGAGTATCTGTGAGCGCTCGAACTGTTCGGAGAAGGTTAAAAGAACGCGATATGGTACCACACAAGCCAGCTAAGGGACCCAAACTAACGCGAGCCCACCGAACAGCGCGCCTTCATTTCGCACGCAGTCATTTAAATTGGACACAGCAAGATTGGAGCCGTGTACTCTTTTCTGATGAGTCTAAAATTGTGTTACATGGCAATGATGGAAGGAAGAAGGTCTACCGACGTAAGGGAGAGCGTTTCGCACAATGCTGCTTTGAAGAGAGGGTTGCTTATGGCGGTGGCTCATGGACTGTCTGGGGCGGTATATCCGCGAGCGGCAAAACTCAACTTGAGGTTGTTACAGGACCACGGCTGCCAACATTAAATGCTGAAAGGTACATTCGTGAGTGCTTAGAACCTCACGTGATACCATACGCGGACTATGTGGGCCCAAATTTCCTTTTTATGCATGATAATGCAAGAGCCCATGCGGCCGGCATCGTCAGGGAATATCTTCGGGATGTGAACATCACAGTTATGGACTGGCCAGCAAGAAGCCCAGACATGAACCCCATTGAGTACATGTGGGACGAGCTAAAAAGACGTGTTAGGGCTCGTCAGCCAGTTGCCCAGACGATGCAGGAGTTGAAAACTGCCATAGAAGAGGAATGGGAGATGATCCCTCAAAATTTCATAGAGCGGTTGATAAACTCTATGCCTAATCGTATGAGAGCTGTGGTAGATGCCCATGGAGGCAACACGCGTTATTAAATTAAACCTTTATTTGATAAAACATGTTTTTTATTCAAAAATCAATTGCCTTTAACAAGGCGCATATCCGACTTGTTAGGCGTAGCTCCATGTCGTATGGTATTCTGAATTCAAATTTAAAACAATACGATCGAAAAAGATGGTAAAATGTATCAGGTTTAAAACTGCATCAACAGTTTTTGTTCAATCTAGCAATCATATTTCGGTAGGGACCATCGAAACCTAAACTCTAAGGTGGGCCAATAGATGTGTCCAGAAGTGTATAATGATGACGTGACGTTGTTTTGGCGTTGCCGGCTTTTGCAAGGGTTATCAGTTACCAAATGAACTTGTTTTTTTATGCGAAACCAGTCTTGATAACTTCGGCTATATTTTACATAATAATTAGGATGTTAATTTTGTGAAGCATTTACTATCAGGCATCAGGCTTCGAACATTATTTTACTTTTTGGTCCTTCGATATACTTTTCTCCGATTTTGATCTCACTTAAGACTGTATTTGGGTGGACGACCTACATAAGATCGCGGGGAAGACCTAAATGAGACTCTCATAGACCAGGGAAGCATGGCACAAAAGAGAGGACTACTTAGCAGTGGGTGGAACATGGCTGCCAAAGATGACGATGGAGACTGTATTGCCGCTTAAACTTAATTGACAGCACAAAAACGACTTATGTGATAAGTCCAGGCTATTAAGTATTCAGAAATATTGATATAACACCTAACAAGGTGCTCATAAACGCCTCTGAATTCAATTTCGCACAATAATGCCAATACAAATCTATTGCTGATGTATTTATTGACTATTGTAAGGTCTTTAAACCTACCACGGTCGTGGCATACGTAATAGGATCGATACTATTCGTTGGCATTGCTTGTTATTCCTTGTAGAGGAAAATACATATTTCACATCGCTCATAAGATTTTAAATCAACGAGCTATGGTATTTTTTAATAATGTCCAAAGAAGTTTTCACGAATCCGCATCCGCTGAATGCGAGAAGCACAGAATCGGTCGAAGAGGCGGTGCTTGGGCGAGGCCTTTGTCCAGCAGTCCACGACTAATACTGAAGATCTCGCAAGTGACGAATCGAATCGAATTGCTCCAGGTAACCATAACAAACGAAATGATTCCAGCAAACGACAAGTAGTACCTACTAGCAATAGGATGACCCAAAGAAAACAACTACTTAGTAACACGATTTGTGCCATATTTAACTTAGGATTCGATCTTTTAAATTATGAATGAACCCATTGTTACTCTACCGAAGTAGTTATATATAGGTACCTAATGCACTAGATGTGACACAGAATACCCCTTTAGGACAGACTAATTCTTAATATAAAGAACCCCTCGTAACTTAACCATCATTAAGTCTAGATAATGCCCCTGATCTTCCTCACAAACAATCTTTAGCAAGTTTTAACTTTCTAACGCCTACTGCGGTTCCAACGAACCATATTAGCCATTACAACTATTGTTTTAAGAGTGAGAGTGGCTTGTGGTGTGGGTTAAGACTACAGGGCTTCGATTTATCTGCGTGCAAGCAATTATGTGATGACATCATGGCTCGTCTAGACTCTGCAGTGTGCAAGTTTTAACGTGTTGTAAGTAATTGGGTGGCGAAATAAAGGGATTGAGGCCTGAAGATCCTTGGGACTTTTCATGGGCGAACTCCTAAGTGTCCATTTGAGATTAGCCTAAAAGGAAAACTTTAGGAAATAATAGCTCACGCATAATGAATGGAATTCGGATGATGTCAGATTGTCATAACTCTGAAGCCGCAGCCTCTCAGTAAATACGCTTCAAAATTTACGTGCACTATTTGAAAGAGTTCTCGCTACAAAGAATCGCACTACGAGCAAAAAAGCTTCAATGGTTTCTTACAAGAAGATTACTCCTATAGGAATCCAATAAGAATTTACAACCTCTAGATTGAGACTGATCAAAAATTCATAAACTAGCTAAGTAAACACTTAAGTACAGAAGCACCATTTCTAAAGACATAAAATCGATACTGATGAAGGCATGAAGGAAACAATTTGTTTAAACGCCATTCCGTCTGAAAACGTGACTGGTTTTAAATTCAAATGTATGCTAAACAACGCAAAATCTATATTGGTTGAATTCATTACAATTGCAATTCGCCTTTGCTTATAATTTACATGTTTATTTTTTGTGACATTATATTAGGTTGGGGAAAAAGTCTTTTCGCATTATAGTTTGTATGAACTTGTAATAAAATCTCTTTGGCTATACTACACTCACCGGCACGGAATCTTGGCCAAGCGCGTATTTCGCGATAACAAGAGCTTTAAGTGTTTCCTATGATTATTTATTATGAAGGTAGGTCTAAAAAATGTTTACCTTTAGATCAAGAGGGTAATTTATCATGTTTGAGTGCAATATGACGTTATTTTTAAGTTTTAGTTGAACCCGGTCATCTGAGCGACTAAGTTGCTGTTTTAAATTTGTGTTTTGTGAAAGTTTATTGTTAGGTTATTCAATTATTGTGATATCGTACTGTTACTTCAATAACTAAAGGTGATTTAATTCCAATAAAAATGCCATTAACACCATCACAGGTTGCACAAGCTGTAGCATTGATCGAACAAGGGCTGACACAGCGAGAAGTTGCTGTTATACTGAATGTACCACGTTCATCGATGCAGTATGCGCTGAAACGATACCAGGAGACAGGCCGCTACTCCCGCAGACCAGGCAGCGGAGGCGTCAGATGCACATCAGCCCGGGATGACCGCTTTATTGTCCTGGAAATTTTGAGAAACCGCTACCTCACCGCTGTTGAGATACGCCAGCGACTCCAGTTCACAAGAGGTGTCAATGTTAGTGAACGTACAGTGAGAAGACGAATGGAGGAAGTGAATTTACAAGCTCGTAGACCAGCACGCGGCCCAGAACTTCTCAGAAGTCTCCGAGTAGCTCGACTTCGATTCGCACGAGAACACGTCAACTGGACCCATGAGCAGTGGGCTCGAGTACTGTTCACAGATGAGTGTCGAATCGCTTTACGAGCTCCAGATGGTCGGGAGCGAGTGTGGAGAAGAAGAGGAGAGCGGTTTTTACCCATTACCACCACACAAACTGTTAGTTTTCATGGAGGCTCTATAATGGTTTGGGGAGGAATAAGTTCCGATGCACGTACGGAGTTAGTTATCGTCGATAACCGATTAACGGCAACACGATACATCGAGGAGATTCTTCAGGAACACGTGTTACCATATTCAGGGTTTATTGGATTTGACGAATTCCTCCTAATGCACGATAACGCGCGCCCACACGTTGCACATTGCGTGGAGGAATACCTTACAGAGGTTGGTATTCAAAAATTGCAGTGGCCAGCTCGTAGTGCAGACTTAAATCCAATAGAGCATATCTGGGACAAGCTTAAAAGAAAAATAAAGTCCTCCTCCAACCCGCCTGAAACTCTGAATCAGCTTCGAAATGCAGCACTGACCGCTTGGGAAAGCATACCACAAGTTGAGATCAGAAACATCATCCAAAGTATGCCAGAACGAATGCAAGCTGTTATCGGGGCTAGGGGAGGAAACACCCGATATTAAAATGCAAACACAACGAAGACTTTTTGGTTATTTTTCATTTTGTGTTCTTTTTAAATTGACAGTGTTAAAACCAATATTTTTGTGAAACTGCTTATTTTTTTAAAGATTACTGCTGGTGCATCATTTTTTCAATAACTGAGTTGCAAAACCATAAAAAAACCCTAATTTAGTGCATAAACCCATAATATAGTGAAAATTAAATATTTAAATAGAAATTATCGGCAAGTTATTGGTGGCCAAGTTTCCGTGCCGGTGAGTGTATTTGTATCTGGCTGGTTTTGGTATCATTGAAAGTTTAAATTTTAAAGAACATAATTCCAAATTCAAATTAGGAAAATGTGTGATTTTCATTTGTTTTTCGTACCGTCAAGATGAGTGAATCTGATGAAGAAATTCGATACATTTTAAAATTTTACTACAAAAAAGGTAAAAATGCAACGCAAGCCGCGAAAAAAATTTGCCATGTTTATGGACCTAGTGTAGTGTCTGTGAGAGTAGCACAAATTTGGTTTAAGCGTTTTCAATCCGGAAATTTTGATGTCAAAGATGCACGTCGCTCTGGTCGCCCTATTACGGATAAAATGGATGCCATTTTTGAAAAAGTGGAGCAAGATCGGCCTATCAGTAGTTACGACGTAGCTGAAGAACTGGAAATTGACCACAAAACAGTTTTGGCGCATTTCAAAAAAACTGGGTACACAAAAAAGCTCGACATTTGGGTACCTCACGAGCTCACTGAAAGAAACCTAATGAACCGTGTACTCATTTGTGATTCGTTATTACGACGTAATGAAACCTGTCCTGATGCGTTTTTCTCATAACAACACTAATGGAACAATGTTCAATTGAGAACGATTTGATATCTTAAACACGTGTGAAACTAGGCCGCTACTGCAGGATGCGTTGGAGGAACCCCATTCCGTCAATTATAGACTCGTGACGAATAGGAAGATGTAGTATTTCAGATCTTAAGACAATGACACAGGCACTTACAGTTCCGGAAACGTAGATATGTCTATCCACCGTGAAAACAAAATCCTGTGCACACGATGACCACGTCTGTTTATCGCCCCTTTTTTGCGTCGACCAATAAAACATAGTACAGTAGCCACCAAACCAAGAAAGTGGGGATGCGCAGTACGGAACCCTGTTGCGTGATTGGTCGCGTCAGGTAGGCGACTAATACCCCCCGATGGGTTCCCGCATTGTCGAGGCGGGGGGGCTCAGTAGCCGTGACTTGGTCACCCACGGTGAAGCGAAGAGGAACCCGAGGAGGGGCCGCTCGTCAGGGCCTTTCCCAGGAAGCCGACGACGTAGCGGCCACCAGGTAGGTCGCGGTGCCGTTTGGGCGACATCGCAACTGATGCGGGCCGCGATGTCGTATGGGAGGCATCGCGCCTGAGGGTTAGAGGCCGCGGCGAGAGAGGAGTGCCGGTATACCGGCAGGTATTGCGGTGCGCCGCTCTCCCTACCTTCCGCGGCCTTGACGGGGTCGCCACCGTCTGAGGCGGACGTGGTGGGGCCGCAGGGGAGGAGGAATATCGGTATTTTGTTGGCCGCTCTCCCTATCCTCTGCGGCCGAAAAGTGATAGGCGGCCGGGCCACAGACCTGATCGGTCGCAGTGGGACCAAGGGTGCCTAGACACGGGGTCGAGTAGCACCCATGTGCTGGTTTGGTCCCTGGGGTGGTCACGGCGTGCAATGTGTTTTGGTGCGCCGATGATGGGGGTACTCCCCATAGGAGGGTCCGATAACAGACAGCCGCGCGCGGCGGGTTCGCGGTAATATTTCATCAATATAAACGATTATTTCAACCATGATCTGTAACTTATTATTTATTCCTGATGATGATAAGTAATATGTATAAAAAAATTGGTTTAAGACTTTTCCTGCTGATAGTACTTTTAAGCAAGATTGACTTTTAATCGACTTTATCGACATAATTAGAAACCGTGGCCCTCCGGGACATGTGCCTGCGGGATCGGGGTCCTCAACCACGTACCCGATTATACCATCTTACGTAGATACTACTCAAAACGCTGAGCGCACAGCTAGATGCTTTATTTATTAACTCCTATCTCTTTTATTTCAGTTACCGTGCGGGATGAAAGTACCACGAGTTGATGATTTTCATCCATTTCTGTATGGAAAGTGAACTAAAAATAAAGTAATCTTTTATATACGTTTAATATTCAATCATTTAGCTATCGTATCTTGTACATAACAGAGTAATTAAAATATTATACAGATTGTACTTAAACGGCGTTTTACAGAGTTAATTAATGTAAATTGCTTTATTTTGTTTATTTCATTTGAAATCAAGACATTAACATTAGTGGAAATAATGTTAGATAAATACCTAATTAAAAGATATTGCACCTAGTACGGTACATAGATGGTGTAGAATGCTGACAGACAGACAGACGGACAACGAAGTGATCTTATAAGGGTTCCGTTTTTTTCCTTTTGAGTTGCGGAACCCTATAAACTTAAGAAAAAGCAAGTCCAATGTACTTTTTCCTTAACTAACGAACAATTAGCAATGCTAATCATTGTCACGAACACACTTCGACATTAATTCAAGTCGGAAACTAAAGAAAGTGACAGGTCGCGTGTTTTAAATTTATAATTGTTTAGGAAGGTAGGTAGGTACACTAGGAACGCGCCATATCCGGGGAGTAAGTTGTTTTTACCGACTTAAAAAAAAGGAGATTATCAATACGACACGTACGTATGTAATATTATTGGAACTGCCATATATTTGCATAATAATTATATGATAATCTACTAGGGCTACCAAACAAAATATGCAAAATTTTATAGATGTATGTATGTTTGCATTTCTCCAAAACTGTTAATCGGATCGTGACTATTTTATTTTTATTGGCTTACAGGAGTTTTCAATGCAATATGAAAAAAAAATATATAAAACAAAATAATGGACTAAGTAATACGTATAAGTGTGACGGCCTTTTTTTTGACGCTCGAGTCAAGCGATCACTCAGGAGGCCGTACACTTAGTACTCGTAATTTTACATTCTGCGCATCGGCTCGCGCCTTCGCCAAAAAGATTGGGAACTACTGTAAGCAGCCGTTTCCGAGAACGGGAATCGTGTTCGAATCTGGTAATGTGTCAAAGTAACTTTTTCCATTTTCTGTGTAGGTAATTGTTAGGTAAATCTTAAACGTGACGGTTAAGCAAAACATCGTGAGGAAACTTGGACATTAAATGGTGTGTGTAACCTGTACTTCGTGATGCAAGCTTGGTGATCAATGCTCGTATCTTCTCTGTATGAGAACGGCCTTTAGCTAGAGGCCTGAGAGGCAATTCTCCTATTTTTAAAAACGTTCGCATTCTAATCTCATTCATCTGCCAAGAAACCTCTAATTTACTAACATTTATGACAAGTTTTTGACTTTGATTCTCGCTGAGATGAGATAATGTATGCAACTTGGCATCAGATAGTCTCCACAGTGGCGGACTAAGCCTTTCGGGGCCCCCGGGGGCCAAAACTAAACTGGGCCCCCTTGCTCAGGAATAAACGTCGAAACATTTAGCACGCTGCCTCGAAAAGGTAAGGTTCTCTTTTGACCTTTGATACAGAAACAGGAGATACTTTGACGACAAGACGACAATAGAAAAGCTAGACTAATTTAATAGGTATATGTATTTTTTATTATAACTATCTATCTATGTAGAGCATAAGAAGAATAGAGGATGGAAGAGTGAGCGAAGTGAGCACGAAAATAAAATTTTCTTTTGAACAATTTATACATACTTTGTCCACCTATAAAGAAAAGTTTGGCAATATAGTCTGCAAGAGCGAGCGAAGCGAGCTCGAAAATTTTAGCACCCGCCCCAGATAGGTACGGTTTTCTTTTGACTATTCGTACCTAAATAGGAGCTACTTTATCGACTTGGAAAAGTGAGAAAAAAGAGAATTTAGGTGCCAAGAGCGAGCAAAGCGAGCTCGAAAATGTTAGCACCACGTTTCGTATTAAGCATGCGCAGGGGGCCTACTGAACATATTTGGTCATGTTTGAGATTTGGTTAAAAAGTATTTCTCGTGTTTTGGGGGCCCCCAGGACCGGAGGCCTAGGCGCACCGCACCTTAGTCCGCCAGTTGACTCATTCTCACCTACACAAATTCGAAGGGCATTAATTAACTTTATATCCTCAGAAAGGTATTTAAGTTGTATAGACGCCAGCACATCAAGCTACTAAAATCTGTCAAATTGCTTTAATAGATTTTCAATTTGATCACTAAAGCATTAGGTTCAAGGTTTATTGGCAAAATTTGACAGTTTCGGGTAGCTTGATGTGCTGGCGTCTGTACTTGACTAGTAGAAACTGCAGAAAAGCAAAGTGCACTAACGGAATTGAAATGAACGGTTGTATAATCTTAGTACCACTGTATTCGCATAGAAAGCGGTATTACTTCGTACCCTAAGGACAAACTTATAATGCCGTGTTTTCTTGACGTGCATGGTGTATTATACTGCCATTAAAATGAGTGTAATGTGTTATTGCTAACATTTATAATAAAATAATAACTGACTGTATTATCAAGATAGTGCCTAATTAACTTACCTACTCATAAAAAACTAAAACAACAGTTAAAAAAGTGTTTTGTCTTCTTCTTTCAAACTCAAATCATCTTTTACTATGGGACCAAACCTGAAATCGCGAAAGAAAAAATCAGCTGCTCTCTACATTTCGACGAATTATGCGAACATAGTATACCTACTGAACAGCTGTTTTTCTTGCGATTTCAGGTTTGGTCTCATAGTAAAAGTTGTTCATAATGATAATGTAGGTACAATGACCCCTTGCCACTGTTTAAACTTACACCCTGTATACTAAAATAATTAACTTGTTAAACATAACACTTTTTATATACACAGTGTTAGGTTAAACGAGGGATTAAGATAATACCTACTTAATAGGGATGATGATGATGTAATTATATAGATAATTACATCATCATCATCCCTATTAAGTAGGTATTATCTTAATCCCTTACTTATATAGATAAGTATGTATTTACAAAAAAAAGTAGTATATGTAGTATATCAGTTATCTGGTTTCCATAGTACAAGCTCTGCTTAGTTTGGGACCAGATCACCGTGTGTGAAAATGTCCCAGGATATTATCCCAGGATGACTAAAAAATGATTTTTGTCCGTCATGTAGATTATTAAAATATATTGGACACGTATTTTTTCTTTTTCTACGTAATCAAAAGATTACGGCGTTACATTGAGTTAAAATATGGCATGACGTCACGTATACATAGAAATGACGTAGCGAGCCCCCACTCCCGAACTTTAATGCGAGTTATCTAAGTCATTTTTTATTAATATGATAAAGCAAAAAATACGTGTCTAATATTTTTTTATTATCTGACTGACGGACTACCTACCCTATTATTATAAATTTAAAGTCTCTTTTCGTGTCTGTCTGTGAGACTTCTAAACTAAACAACGGATTTTGATGAGGTTTTCACCATCATTTAGAGCATTTATTCTGAAAGGTTTATATGTATAACACATTCATAATAAACTTAAGATGAAAGCGCCAGGGTAGCCCGCGAAATTCATTTTTTTTTTTTTTTTGCAATTTACAAGTCAGTATTAGGTTGTACGTTGATCAAAATGTAATTAGCGGCCGTAACAAGTATGTATTTAGATAATTATAATCATTAAAGTGATCAAAACCACTCTTTAAGACCAGGTAATCCTAATGAATGCCCATTTCATGAAATCTTGACATTTGAGGATTATACTAAATTAAGGAGTATTACTGATTCTAATGATTATAATGCTGTAAATACATATTTGTTACGCCGCGAATCATACTTTATTTAACATACTATTTAATACTGACTTGCAAATTGCATAAAACGTAAGAAAATTTGCATTTCGCTGGGTTCCCTGACGTTTCCTTCTTATCTATATACATATTTATATAAAAATAAATCGCCGAAATGTATGTACGCGCATAACTTCCGAACGACCGCACCAAGTTGAATAATTATTTTTTTGTTGTGTTTGTAATTATCAAGACAAGGTTTGTATGAAAGAAAATGTTTTAAAAATTACCGGGAATAGTGCATTTTCTATGGGAGTTTTGTATGAGTTATTGAAATTTTGACAGCACAACGTTTGTCGGGTCAGCTAATATAACATAAAACCTAACATCACGCCTGTAATCCCCGAAGGGTTAGACAGAGGTGTACCTATAGCACACCCACATTTCGCCAGGTGTGTTTAACTCCCATGTAGTAGAGGGTGAGCCTATGCCATCAACTGGGCACCAATCCAGACAAAAACTGCTGAACCGCTGTGCTCACCCGCGCGCGGGGAAAACCGTTGAGCGCCCCACCCGCGGTAATCTTGTAAACAAAACCGATTTGCATCGTAGCTTCTTGGAATTTTGTGACCGTTGAATGTTTCTTAGAATGCTAGTGAGTAGGGCTCTATAGTAATGTAGAATTAGAAACGACTCCTTAATAGTGGTGGAATAAGGTTCAAACTAAAAGCAGATTTGCGTGGGATGACTTTACTCCCACGAACCACTACTTAAATAAAAAAATGGGATGAATTTCATCTCATGTGTTATTAGCGGTTATACTACAAACTTACATAAAATAAATCTCGATGTTTTATAAAGTCGCAAAAACCGTGTGAAGCAGGGACGGGAGCTAGTTACATATTAAAATAAAAACCTACCTTCAATGAAAGCAAGAAAATTAAGTATGCTACATAATAAAATAAGAAAGCTACTGTACACATCCTTTCAAAAAAAAGAACCCATTCCCACGACAATACAACAAACGGAGTTCTAAAAAAAGTAGACTATAAAAACAGTCATTTCATTAAACCTAACTGTGAATATGACAGATGTTGCCAAGGATGCAGTGTGGTGTGGGGCATAATTATACACCCACAATTTTAAGTATACTGACACCATATATGGAAAGACTGGCGCAATGAAATCTAAGCGCCATTTGTATGTGAAAATTAAAATAAATTCAAACATTTAGCTTGACAAATAAGGATTTTTGATGCTTTTGGTCTATTAAGTAATTCACACTTGTTTTTATTGTAAGCTTAAAACTGAATTTTACATGTGAGTCAACATATTTGTTCAGACTTTATGCATGTTTATGTTAAAAGAGAATTGGCCGGACTTTTTAGCTTTTGTGAGTTATAAACAGAGATCGAAATAGGTAAAGTATAAATACCTCCTATAAAATCCCAAAATGATAATAATAAGCAAGACGACTAAATCTCGGGATTTAAGAAATTGGGAATTATTTATTATTTACTATAAATATTTAACTTTTTACAAATGAGTGAAATAAATAATTCCTAATTTGTTATTTCTCGGGATTTACAAATTGCGAATTATTTATTATTTTATTATTAAATATCTTTGAATTTGATGCGAATGTATTCAAAGTACAATAAATAGATTGCAATTACTAAGACTTAACTGTCATGTTTATCATTCTGGGATTTTATAGGAGGTGTTATCCACGCTTGTTACTGCTTTCCTCGAAGTTTAGGTTTTTATACCCTACCTATTCCAATCTCTGGTAATATGATAAGAGGATGAGTTTCGAAAGAATGAATGAAAGTTGATTAACAAAATCAAAAATCAAAATCAAAATCAAAAGTCATTTATTCAAACTAGGCTGAGAATCAGCCCTTTGTGAACGTCAAAATTACATAAGACAGTCCCCCAAAACGCCCGCCCTTCATCACTTCCTAGTGCTTTAGCTGGGGAGAAGAAGTGGCGCAACAAACTCCCCAGCAGCACAACTGTCTGTTCAGTTAAAAAAAAAAAAAATGACTAATATAACACTGCGCATAATAATTTAGGTACATTACGCAATACAAAACATTAAATTAAATTATTTGCTATAAGTAAGCCAGCACACGCCAATATACCAAAAAAAAAAAAAATCGAAAACTATACTCAAGCAGAAACAAAACGCTTACGCTAACGCTTTGCAGGATACTAAATGCCTATAGACATAATAAAAATAAACTCATTGTGTTTAATTTAGTATTCAGCTAAATGAAAACTATAAGACTGCCTCGTCTAGTGGTTGCAAGCGCTAACCCGGCGAGAGGCCCTTCTGGCCCCGCCAACGCTCGGTTAAGCAGCTAAGGCTCTCGGAGCCACCTGCGATAGGTCCGTATTAAAAAAAAAAAGGTTGTAAGCGCTACTGCTAAGCATGAGGTTTTAGGTTTGATTCCCAGGTTAGGCAAAGTGTTATTGGGTTTTTCCATCTGGAATTTCTCAGTAGCAGCCCGTAGACTTGATTTGCGCCTGGTTTATGGCAACAAGCTCGCCCGCTATTACATGGGACTTAAACGTAACTGGCATACTATAGGTACACCTTTGCCTAACCCTTACAGCCATGATATTATGTTTATGTAAATTATGGCAATTTAGGAAAGAGGATGTCAGTCAAAATGCACAGGGTAAGTGTGTAGCTTTAGAAGCAGGTTATCAATGAATATCACAATTTTTTTTTGTTTTTTAGAAATTGAAATAAATGATTTGGAACTATTAGCTAAGGTAGGGACAGCCGCCAATCACAATTATGTTATTGATAAATGATTTTATTTCTGTAAGTAGGTTGGTACAAACACTTTTACTATGAATCTGACATTTTTATTATTTTTCTTATTATTTCGTTTATTCATATTTTCTTTTCTTATAAAATACATTTTTAAATATTTCTTAAAAAATATAAACGAAAAATTATTATTTGGATTTTATTTAGTCACAATTTTATTTCAGATTTTATCTGTTTTTAGTTCGATTTATATGAGTGAGTATGTGTATGAGTGTATAACTATGGACTAGTACTAAGTCTGAAATAAAAATTATTATTATTATTTTACAAGTCAATCATGTTTTTTTTTAAACGAGGTGAGGTCAGCATTATATTATTTTATTATATTTTTTAAACTAGGTGAGGTTGGCGTTATATTATGTAAGGTGTTATTGTTGTTATAGTGTAAAGGTATGTATGTGACTCTTGTTACTTAATACTTTTTTATTTATAAAATATGTCTACATACTATCTATGTTCTATGATGTTGGGTTTGGTTTCCGCTCTTAGTCCTTCAAGTGGACCATTGTATGTGGAACTGTCTACATACTAAACATAATTCATTTTTAAATGACTGAAAACAATATTTAGGCTGATAATATTTGTTTAAAGTTGGTTTGTAAGTAATGATAACTTTCTAAAACCTTAGAAATTTTTAATTCAAGTTTATGTTACATTCAAAGGTTCTTCTATTCTAAGACAGTAGGTATTTTATTTTCATAAACTTATCAGTAAGTAACTAAAATTTCAGACAAACAACTTCTATCATAGAAGTCTATATGTTGTTAAAGTTTCAAAACAATTTCATGGCTCTGGAAATGCAATAAGTAACGCAATATTGCTAAAAAGAATAACTAACACGAATAGATTATTTAAGATCGTAATCAGCATTATCAGAAATGTTAACTATTAAAAAGAGAATCGAGGTCACCCGCGCCGACAGAGAAAAAAAAATGCAATGACAAAACAAAAAAGGCAAAAACAAGATACTGGATGTCACACGTTTTATCAATAATAGATACCGGAAAATCAATAAAAAAACAACACTAACCTCCACTCGGCGCTGGATCAATGCGGAAGTCGCATTATATTGCTAAATTCACGAAAAATTTCACAAAAACAGAAAACCAGAACTTAAAATTCACGAACGACGACTAAACTCATGCAAATAATTGCAATACAATTACATAAGATATCACAGTTACGCACACCACTTGAACGTTTCTCGTGTTAATTAGCCTACCAATGTAAATAAAGGACAGCGGAGATAGAAAAGTTTTTAATTGAAAATAAAACGTAAACAAAACAAACAAGCGAGATTCACCGATTAGTACCGAACTCAAACCGAACTTCGAACTGATTGGAATGAATGACGTGAGTCTACTGGGTTGCCATAGCCTGATTTAAAATCTACCATATGCTACATCTTAAAAATGTAATCAAGATATTGTTTTCTTATGACATGTTAAAGTGTTTTGCAATATCCTTTCATATTTTTGCTTTCTATATCTAAAAATAGCATAAAAAAGTCACTCTTCATGTAAAGAAAAGAAAGAAAGAAAAAACGTTTATTTTGCACAAACAAAACGCACATTACAAAAAAAATACAAGTCGTAAAATACACACGCGCAAAGCTGCGGGTTTAGCATGACCACTTCTGTCTCTACGAAGAATAGACACATCTCTTTCTATACAAAGTGACATTTCGTCTCTCCATTTTTGACATCGCACCGTAGAAATACTTCTACAATTTGCCAAGTAGTCATTCGTTTCTAACGATCTTTTTGTATCCCAACTGTCAAAATCGCACTGACAACTGATAAATTATCTAGGGTAGTGAAGACAATTTGATTTTGTAATCGCCATGCTAAAGACAGTAGACAACTTTCTACTCGACAGCCGAAAAGTATATACGGTTATCTACAAAATCATTTTCTTTTTTTTTCTTTTCTCTTGCTTATATCTCGAAAACGGTGTGTCCTTTTATTTAGGTGGGAATTTATCAAATAATTTCAGTCAGTGTCAGACTTCTACTGACTAACGGTAGAGTCTAAATAACAGCGTTATAGCGTTTAGTGTATTGGGTGACTGTGATGGTGTATGTGACTGTACTTTAATTGACCCCCTTTAATTTGACGTAGGTAAATTATGTAGTAAGCGCCACGGAACTTTGGATTGCTTTAAATTATTTCATAATTTATTTAGGAATATTGTCTCCCTGGATTCCAATATTATTTATTTAACGGCAACACAGAATTGACAGTAAGTTTAGCCAACCTTCCGACAATATTATTTTTATAAGCGTCCAAGGAATTTTACTATTCAGCCGTTTTTATTACAAACCATTCATTCACTCTTTTTTCAATATTTTGTTATTTATCATCGTAAAATCATTTATTTCAGTAGTTAATCAGGTATCATTTTGCTATTTTCCAATAGTATAATAATAATATTATCCTCTTTTGGTAGAAAGTAACACATGTGGTTCAGGCTTTATTCGATAGCATGATCTACCTACCGGGGTACTCCCGGTTTCTAATTATTTTTTACTGCCACCATTTAAAAGTTGTGTTGACTAATATCAATTTATCAAAAGTAAAATGTACACTTTTTGGATAAAATTGTATTTTCGATTGAATGAAAATGGTTGTGTTTTATTGATTGATTGATTGATTTTTACTATGCTTTTACAATTTTTAATAGGTATTAATTTTTTGTGGTAAGTTCAAAAAAGTAAAATTAGTATGTCACTTTATATAAAAACTTTACCTAGACCTAATTATCTACCTAAACTCTGATTTTTAATTAGGTAGACTAAAATGACATATGATAACATGAGTAAAATGTCAAAATGACACACAAAGTTCGATTTTAGCTGTCATTTTAGTCTACCTAATTAAAAATTAGAGTATAATGTTAGCTCGGTACCTACGGATAGAAATTAAAGAAATATTCGGTATTTGCCTACTTCTCACAAAAAACGGACCAGGCAACAGGCGGCAGAGGTATTGCCACCAAATCGTTACTGTTTTTAACCGACTTTAAAAATGAAGGAGGTTACCTCTGTTCACTCTCACTCTGAAGGTTTTCACTGGTTGCCCTATGAGTATGAATTTTTGTCAGAAACTTTACTATTATTTTTTATCATTTTACTTCGCACGCAAGTGACATCGGTCAACACAGAAAGTACTAACGTTAAGAGTTGATGTTTCGGATAAGATATAATAGATGGCGCTTTTCTTAGTACTACACGACAGCTCAATTTCAGTTAGGCCTGGAATACACAAAGCGTGCTAATTTTGTGCAGATGCTACCTAGTAGTATAGAATTATCATGCATATACAAAAAGAGCATGATCATTTTTCACAGACAGCATGCAATGCTGTAATGAGCATACTAAGTACCACTAGCAAACAAGCATGCTTTTTACAACGTGTATTTCAAGCCTTTACAGTAGAACAAAACCATTGATGACGAAGCGAGAGTCTTATAAAAGCAGATGAATCTTAACTACATAATGAAAAAGTTACGAGGCATTCGTCTGTCTCGAACGTTTTTAACGCGCAAACCTAGAATATTGCAGAACTAAGTACCTAAATAAGACTAAATTAGATGCTACTTCTGTATTCTATATTAGTACTAACTCAACGTACTAATGTTGATTTCCCATTAACTTTGAATCTATTCTGTATAACTTTTGTAAGAGATTGTATTACCTACTTAAGAAAATATTATGGTGACCTATGATGGGACGCCACGACTCAAAGATACCTAATGGTGGGCGAGTTAAATCAATAGTGAAAATGGAAATGTAATAATATGATAATTAGGAAAATAAAAAATTTTGGGACTCTTTTCTAACGACTACAAATGAACCCAGATAATTCTCTATCAATAATTATTGCCAGATTATAATATTTTATGAGTTGCTAAGATTCACAAGTTTTGGGTGAGCCACGTCGACACGATCCGTATTTTATACGGATCGTGTCGACGTGGCTACTATGAAGAAGACCAAACAAGCTTCAATTTGTGATAAGCTTTTGCTTCGGCAGCACTAACACGAAAAAGTGGAGTGATAGGTACTAACAATATGCATAACTTCAGTGCCATTGCCAGCCTTGTGCAGCTTGTGGGTTTCGGATTATTTTTAATGTAAGTACTTGAAATTATTAATTTTATAATATAGCAGCACCTTTGCTCTATAAATATGATTTCTTTTAAATTTATATTATGATAGTACCTATCTAAAGACTTCTAAATATTGTTAGTTTTCACATAATTTCTAATGCATTGAACCAATTAATAATAATATGTCGTGGCTTTTTGTAGTTTGCAATTTTGCATTACAGTGAAGGGTTACGTATTTAAAATTATTTTGATAGCAGTCAACTTTTTAACTGACATTGCTTTTGATTCGCCCGCGAATTCAAATATTTATTTTAAACTTCCGTAAAGCTTGAGCGCTTTTGAATGTACAGACGCCAGCAGGTCAACCTACCCGAAACTGTCAGATTTTCCCAATCAACCTTGAACCTAATGTCTTAGTAATAAAGTCGAAAATCTATTAAAGAAATCTGACAGATTGTAGTAGCTTGATGTGCTGGCGTCTGTACATTTATTTTCACGACAAATAAAATGTTATGTAATAGTTAGTATGTATTTTCATACCTAAATTCATGCCTTTTTCCAATCTGCCACGTAATACAATTCTAGTATAATTTCCATTAGCAAAAAATTACATTTTCACCTCAGCACCTCAAACAAGCAAGTTATTTTGTTTAAAAACAGTGAGCAAAATTCTATTTTGCTGCGAGCGTAAGACATAGTAACTTTTTTTTTTTTAAATGCCTAGAACACTACTGGGTCTACTCACAAAAGCCTTGAACTTCACTTTGGTCTGTCACTTTCACTTCGATACCTACGTAAAAAGTGAAAACGAAACAAGTCGATTCGAATTTCGATTTTCAAATTGTATATAGTAGGCCCAAAAACAATAAAACGTTCGGATGCACATACGAGTATAACCGTAAAATTGCAAAAAATCTGTTGGGGTTTTAAATGTAAATATTAAATATATATATACAGTATGTTAACCAACAGAGGGCGTTCCCGTTAACCCGCAATAGTATAGCATCCATACATGCTAAAAAAAATATTACCATTCAAAAACAAAATGGTTTTTATTTTTTTTAATATTAAAATATTCACTAAAATTGCTAAAAATATTCACTAAAATATTCAAAAAAATATAAAAATATTCACTAAAAATAAAAACTAAATTGCGATGTTTCCGTCCTTCAAGTACGCGTGTACAGAGTGTTTCTTTTACGTATCAATTTAACATTTTTAGTGAATATTTTAATATTAAAAAAAATAAAAACCATTTTGTTTTCGAATGGTAATATTTTTTTTAGCATGTATGGATGCTATACTATTGCGGGTTAACGGGAACGCCCTCTGTTGGTTAACATACTGTATATACAACGTGTAACGTTAAATACGCAAAACCTCAGACACCCCAACTGATTTTTAATTCAATTGACCTATTTCAGAGAGAAAAAAAATCATTAAAGAAATTGTAAAGGTTTTATGTGCTGTTTTAGTTTTGCTGGCAATTCTGATCGTTTCTTGCGTCTGCGACGACGCTCAATCGGAGGAGGAGTCGACACCGGCCCGCTACGCCGCGCCCGCGCTAGCATTATTATTTACTATCTACGGTCATAAAGAACTTAGGTTATCTTTGAACAGTGATTTAAATGTTTCCATCACACTTTTCCAAGCTTTGCACTGGCAACATTAGGTAACCCACATTTTCAGACTAAATAGCAAAGACTACTGTAGTAATAGCTAATTAGCTTTTTACCTACAGTAACTATGACGTGCTGATTAAGTAGGTACCTAAGTAGGTGCTACGTAAGTAATGTTGGCGTGTTTAAATCACTGTATTTACAAATAATTGGCACGTAATCAACTTATTTGCAGTTAATTAAGTAGATAATTAGGTATCTCTACTTACAGGTCCCCTCGTTGCGATAGCAAAGATTAAAAATGTCTAACACTTTGTTTAATACACAACACAGCCCGCCTTCTCAAGTTATTTTTCAGCGATTCGAGCACTTGAGTGTCACTTTTCACTTGTTGAAACGCTAACACATAAGTTGGTCTATTTCCATCGTCATACACTAGCACTTTTACTCGACCCCACAAAAAAATCCAACGGTGTATACAGATACTCCAAACTCTTCTCGAAACCGTCGCACTGCCAAGGTAACGTTGTCATTACAACGCGCCAACATTCTCACCATTTCACAATATTGAATGTTTGTGTACAAAAACGCCATAAGTAGTCACGAAATTCGGGCGCACGCGCCGCCGGGTAACGGGATAAAACAATACATCTGTGACGCATGTGCCGGCGGCGCTGAGACTGAAGTAAACATGGCCACTGTCACGTATTTTGCACGTCCCGCCTCTCCGTGCAGATCGCCATTTCTCTTTCTCACCCTTAGGTTACGTTTAAGTTAAAAAAGATAGGTAGCATTATTGTTTACTTCAAATTGTCTTTTTCATGGTATTGTATGGATGAATCGTACTTGCATTGAAATAAAAGCTATTATTATCCCGCGTATGCGAAAATTTAAATTGGTCGACAACAATTTGTGTTTGTTTACCTGTTTTGGCGGGTTTGCGCATGTGATGGCTTGACCTATTAATAAATAGACACGGCAACGTTTTTAATGAAGATTATTTGAAAAATGTGACCTATATTAAAAAGTGGTTCACTTGATTCTGCTCGTTATTCTGATCAAACTATTTTCAGGTTTTGCGTATTTTACGTTACACCTTGTATATACAGGGCTATTTTTAAATCATTAACTAAACTTTCACAGGGTGTTCTACCCATGAATATGAACAACTTTCACTATGGGACCAACTCTGAAATCGCAAAAAAAAAATCAGCTGTTCAGTACATTTTGATCAAATAAGCGAACATAAATGTACTGAACAGCTGATTTTTTTTTTGCGATTTCAGGTTTGGTCCCATAGTAAAAGTTGTTCATATTCATGGGTAGAACACCCTGTGAAAGTTTAGTTAATGATTTAAAAATAGCCCTGTATATATATATATATATATATATTATAGGTAGATATATACAGACAATAAACATTAAAAAAATGTTATCATTGATAAATAAAGTTCTGCAAAGTTAAAGCAATCTGAATTCTTGTAAATTTGTAATACCTGAATGCCCCTCGGTGTAGAAATTTTAGTGGAGGGTCTTGCAGTTTTAACAGTCACTACGACATATTTTTGAGGCTTCACTAACAATCAGTTGCGGAACTATCTCTATGCAAATATTTGTACCTTGTGGGGATCGAAAGATATATAGGACTGTCATTTTTTAACCTTACCAAGTACGCTAAATACTGGAGATAGCAAATTTTACTCAAAGAAAACATTCCTTTATTTTTAAAAAGAAACAAATATGCATTCAAAGATTTTCGAAAATTTGCTTGAATCGAACCGGCTAAAATCTAAAAAAACAACAACCTGTACTTTTATGGCATCAATCGATAAGATCAATCATAAGGATCAAATCTCCCTAAAAACATGATAAATTAAATGAAAGGAAAACCATAAAATTTATGGTTATAATAATAATAACAATATATCCCACCGCTGTATCTCTACGTTGACGTCGTGGTGGGGCTTGCGCGCTCCGAACTTTAGGTCTGTGCCGATAGAGTTTACTTTGCCGGAACAGGTCTAGGATGAGGAGCCAGACCAAAAGTATTTCAGAAACCCGCAGGGCAGCATGGAAGCTATGGAAGGACTATGTCCCCTGCCTGATCAATATTATATGTAATACATGGATAAAATGGCAGGGGGTGACTTGCACACTCAATAATGGGCCCCCGAAAACATAACATTGGTCAGGCAGGGGACATAGTTCTTCCATAGTTCAAGTTACCCAATCCACTTTAGCCACCCAGACCCATAGCCCAATATGTTTTGTTTCCACGTACAACAATAGTCCTGCACAAACCGGCGGTTGTCCTTGGGTGCACTTGCATAGTGCATACGGAGATAATCGTCGGTTAGTGCCTCCTCATCATTTAAAATTATCTAAGGGGCCTCTACGAGTTAGCTTCGGCTCTTCGTACGCCTTCCAAAGGTCCGAGACCCCAGGGTCCCGAAAAATGTTAAAAATAATATAATAATATCCTGGGACATTTCACACACAGTCATTTGATCCCAAACTAAGCAGAGCTTGTACTCGTACTATGGAAACCAGATAACTGATATACTACATACACTACTTTTTTTTTTGTAAATACTGTACGTATTTATATTATTACACCCAGACTCAGGACAAACAGACATGTTCATGCACACAAAAGTTTGTCCTGGATGGGAATAGAACCCACGACCTGCGGCATGATAGGTGGTATCTTAACCAACCATGCCAGCTGACCTGCCAGCAGTTATAAATTCAATGGGATAAGATAAAGCAGTTATACTCAGATTAGTTATGTATAATTAAAAAATATTTTTGACGTCATTTATTTATTAAAATGACGAAGAACTATTTAGATACGAAGATAAAATAAAATTACAAAAATAATAATATGGTTTTCCTTTCATTTAATTTATCATATTTGTTAGAAAGGTTTGATTCTTATGATTGACCCTATCGATTGATGCCATAAAAGTACAGATTGTTAATTTTTCGGATTTTAGCCGGTTCGATTCCCGAGTGTGGCAAACGAATTTTCGAAAATCTTTATATCCAGATTTGTTTCATTTGCCTGTGTAGTAGTGCCTAAGTACCCGATCTTATCTAAATAAGGCACATCAAATTTTGGAAATTGGATTTCTAGACCGTTATAAACTCTGTTGAGCTGTGGTGGCCCAGTGGTAACGGCCGCGACTTACGAGGTGTATGACGTAGGTTCAAACCCAAGCAGGCACATTGATTTGTGTAAATAATTTCATCACCACTGTTCTCAAAACGGTGAAGAAAAACATCGTGAGGAAACCGGCATGTCCTAGACCAAAAAATTCGAAGACAAGTGTCATCTACCGACCCGCAATGGGCTTACGTGAGGGATTACGGTCCAATCCCTCTCACAGAACCTGTGTCCCAACATTGGGAACATGGCTGATTAAGCTATCGTCTCTGTTTTTCGTCACCTGTGTGAGTCCCTTTCTAAAGCTGTATATGGCTGGATGATACCTATTATCATTATTAACGACCAAGTAAAGTACTGTTACCTTTTTAAGTTATTGCCTTACCACAATTAAAAAGGCATCCATTTTTGAAGTGATATTGACCAGGAAAAAGATCGTTATTAGAACGGGAGACATTGTAATGCAAAATTTCCCGATTAATTTATAACGTACTCGAACAATCATGAATCATGTATACAAAGAACTTGTGTCAATTCTCGTAATTGTACTCACATAATATATACGAGTATATGTACGTTAATGGCCTATCTGCATATCGTATCAGTTATGTGGCAGGGACGTGGCAAAACCTTTAATAAGGCTTAGCACATATTGCCAGGGAAATTAAATTTCCAAAATTAAAGTGTCCTTATACTTAATAAATTTTATCTGCCAGTCTTTATCAGTTATAAATATTAATAATAATATACAGAGTTATTGGTAATACACCAACAACCTCTTAAGGGGTCATTGTACTCATCATTATGATCAACTTTTACTATGGGACCAAACCTGAAATCGCGAAAAAAAAAATCAGCTGTTCAGTACATTTATGTTCGCATAATTCGTCAAAATGTACTGAACAGCTGATATTTTTTTGCGATTTCAGGTTTGGTCCCATAGTAAAAGTTGTTCATAATGATGAGTACAATGACCCCTTAAGAGGTTGCTGGTGTTTTACCAATAACCCTGTATAAAAAAAAAAAAACCTGTCGAGGGCGTGTCGGACCACGCACAATGAAGGGTTTCGTAGTTGGGATGAATTATCCCAAGAACAAACTTAACATTGTAGTTGAAAAACATGTTCTCTCACACATTCCAACTGCAAATGTAAGTTTGTACGCACAATTTTGAGAGTTTTACCATATTATTTTAAGACCATATACTTCTTATAAGTTTTCCTATAATCTATAGGAATTTTCAGTATTTTTTTTTTCAAATTTTTAAGCACAGTAGTTTCGGAGAAAAATGGGCGAATGGTCAATTTTCGTCTATTTTCTTAAATAACTTTAAAAAATGTATTTTAATATTATATATTAAAAGAAAATCTGAGAACCTCATAGTAAGCCCTTTCATTTGATATATCACACGGTACTGTTTGCAAAACTTTTTTTAAATTTCCTATTTGCCCCCCAAAATTGACCCTTATATTCAATATTCATTTACATTACACGTCTGTGTTTGGGTCACAGAAATACATAAGTGTACCAAATTTAAACTTAATCGTTCCATTAGATTCGGAGCAAATTGGCTGTGACAGACGGACAGACAGACAGTAAGGGTTCCGTTTTTTCCTTTTGAGTTACGGAACCCTAAAAAGAATGAAAAGAATCATAGGACATCAAAAAATTCGGCATCAGGAAAAGTCCCCAAAAGGCTGGCAGCATTACCACGTTGTATGGCGATGCTGATTCTTTGGCCAAAAAATAGGCCAGGCCTCTGGTCACATGAAGAGTCGACCAACCGTTTGGCGATGTCTCGAAAAACCAACAGGGCACTCGGACTCCATGCCCCCTAGTGTTTCAACCCCAAACGGCTCGAACACTTAACTCCCAATAAGATTAGAATATTGATGTGTATATTAAATGGAATTAGTATGTATTATATACCTAAGTTCCTTGTGGCAATATCACGGCAAATTGACGTAGTGTGTCAATTTGAGAAACTAAATTTTCGTGACTTTACATGAACGAATGCGTAAAAAATGTGCGACAAATTTGAAATAGATCCGGAATGGGAAGCTTCGGCAAATTTTTACACCGAATCCGAGACGAAACATAGACGAGTGCAGGCATAAAAAGAAGGAAGGACTATTTAGCAAGATCAGCAGTGCCTGCCTATCCCTTGCTGTCCTCCCCCAGTGTCGCCATAAAGCACCCCCTATGAGCAGGAGGTGTCCTTAGCGTGTAGTAGCTTAGTTTGTAAGTTTTATGCCCATTGCTGGAGGCCTTAATTTTTTGAGGCACTCACAGGAAAGCCCGGTTGAGCAGCCGACAACCTCCTAAGTTGATCGGCGAGATCTCATTCCATAATAAACAAAACCAAGATCACTAAGCAGCGTTGCAGTGTTCCGGCTTACAGAATGAGAATTTCCAGCTTTACCTCTGGGATTGCAACGCATTTGAAATGTCTCTGGTTTTGCAAAATATTCATAGGCGGTGGCGGTGAGCACTGTTACTATCAGTTGGAGCGCCTGCTTGTATGTTATCCAAAAAAAAGACGGATGTCGTGGGACAAAAGATTGGAACAACATTCCTTTTGCTGTATATTGTAATATAGAGCCGTCTATAACAGGGATCACCAATTAGTTTCATTGGGTCCGTTTTTAAAAATAATCTGACTGTCGCGGTCCGTTTGGTAGGCAAGTTAACAACCAAGAATAAAAATATCAATTAAGAAATAAATTGAAAATAAACCTAATTTTAACAAAGTAGTTATATATATTAATGTGAAAAATTTCATTTCTTTCTTTGAACTATCTGTCTGAAGTCTGGAGTAAAGTTATTGCCATTAAATCCTGGGGATGTTCATCGGTAATCGAGATCGAGGTGCGCACAAAATATTTAGGTTGGCGGTCCGCATGTGCGGATGCGGACTGCGGTCCGCCATTTGGTGACTACTGATCTAGAGTATGGTCTCAAGTTTCAAGTCTTAAAAGTTGAAACTTGATACACTTGAAACTGACTTATTCAGGCTTTTTAGTTACGTCACGATTTCTACCAGTTTACTCCTACCGTAAGCCGTGTTATAGAACTTCAAATCAAATCAAATCAAATCAAATCATTTATTTGCTTGAATATGGGTAGGTACATGAGGTGATACATAATAATAAAGTTCTTTATACCATATTCTACCGTAATAGGTGTGCAAATATCTATATCTATATAATCTATTGTAATATATAAAACGAATATTAACAGTACAATATTAATTCAAATTTATTAATTATATAATTTTAATTACATTGTTTAATTTAAAATTTAATCAGATACATTTATCATTTAAATAATCATGCACTTTATAATATGCTTTATTGATCAAAAACATCTTTAATCTATTTTTAAATGATATGAAATTCGGTGCTTCCTTTATATTATTAGGTAATTTATTATATATTCTAGGGCCCATACAGAACGCACTCTTATCAAACATAACTGTTCTATGTCGTATTGCTCGAAGTGTACTGGCAAGCCTGGTACTTTTTAATGTTTCATATTTATTTATATTATTCCTTATGTCTAATGCTAGTTCATAAATATACAGTGATGGGAATGTCAATATTTTTAAATTTATAAAATGTGGTTTACAAGTATCTGTAGGTTTTAATGCACATATTGCCCGGATACATTTCTTTTGGGCTTTGAAGACTGTTTCTCTCCCAGTGGCATTCCCCCAAAACATTATACCATATCTTAGTGTCGAGCCAACGTAAGCATGGTAAGCAGATAAAAGTGCACTTTGATTTGCCACTTTACGTAGCATATAGATGGCATATGAATACCGACTTAATTTTGTACATACTTGTTCAATATGTGTCCTCCAAGTCATGTCTGAGTCTATGTGTAGTCCAAGAAATTTTGTAGTGTTTATTTTTTCTATGTTTATTTGTTCATAATTTATACTGAATGTTCTCACTTTTGAATTTTTATTTTTGAAAGTCATTATATATGTTTTAGTTAAGTTTATTTTAAGTTCATTTAAATTTAGCCAGTTAATTATAGATGATAGAGTACAGTTAATTTCATGTTCATGTGTCGTAGGGTCTTCAGATACAACTATCGCAGTACTATCGTCAGCATACAGCACCATGGACGATTTGATGGATTTGGGGAGGTCGTTAATGTAAATAATAAAGAGCAGAGGGCCTAAGATACTCCCTTGTGGTACACCTTTGCAGACTTTTATTGATGTTGACAAGTGTTTCTTTTCGACTTTTGTTTTATGTGAAATGCTAGATATTTCAGTTTGTTGTTCTCTGTTACTTAAATATGATTTAATGAGATCTCTAGCGTTTCCCCGGATTCCATACGCTTCTAATTTATTTAATAATAGTTCGTGGTTGACGCAGTCGAAAGCCTTCGTCATATCCATATATAGTGCTGAGACATGCTTTTTACAATCCATACCTTTTAGTACCGTTTTGAGGAAAGTGTAAAATGCGTTATTAATAGATTTATTTTTCCTGAAACCCATTTGTTCTTCTGCAAGGATATTATTTTTTTCCATATAGTTATATAAATTGTTATAGATAACTTTTTCAAAAACTTTCGATAGGATCGGTATTAGAGATATTGGTCTATAACAATTCATATTTTCTCTGTCTTGTTTTTTAAATATTGGAATGACAACGGATAATTTTAATTTTGTTGGAAAGACCCCATCTTCAATGCACTTATTAATTATATGACAGAGTACTGGCGCTATTAATTCCGCCACTACCTTGATCATTTTACTACATATTCCATCATAACCCACACTATTTGTATTTTTTAGGGCTTTGATTATTTGAACGACATTCTCAGGGGTGCACGGGTTCATGAAGACTGAGTTTGGATTATTAAATGTAATTCCATAATGGGGTCTTTGGTTAACGAAGTGTTTATTTGGTACTTGTGTTGTAAAAAACTTGTTGAATTCATTAGCTATAGCAATTGGATTTGTGATTGGTATATTGTTTACATTTATTTTGTCAATTTTTTTAAACTGCTGGTGGGCACTTGTTTTATAATTATTTATAACATTCCACGTAGCTTTCGCTTTATTGACTGAGGTTTTAATATAGTAATCGTTTTGAGATTTTTGGGTTAATTTAATTATTGTTTTTAATCGTTTATTATACATTTTGTATGAATTTCTAACTGTTTGGCTTGGTGATTTCCTGTATTTCCAAAGTAATTGACGTTTACGCTTGGAGCAAACTCTGATACCTTTTGATATCCATTGTGGTCGTTTGTGTATAGGGACTTTGACTTTTATTAAAGGAAAACAGAGATCATAGAATAACCTTAATAAATCGTGGAATTTGTTAAAAGCTTCATCTGCTGTTTCTGCATTGTAAACTTCATCAAAGGTGAGATTCTGGATACATTCAACGAACTTATCTGTGTTAGAGACACTATAATCTCGTTTATGTGTGTACCAATGCATTATTTTAAAGCTTTCTTTGACTGGATATTGTAACAGTTGAGCAGTATGATCTGACAGCGCTAGTTCTAGTATATCATACCTGGAGCCCCTTTTATTACAAATAATGTTGTCTATACATGTTGTACTACCTAATCGAGTGGGTTCATTAATCATTAATTTAAGGTTATAGCTAGCCAGTAGTTGCTCAAATTCTATTACCAATTATTACAAAATCTACAAAATCATCGCCACCAGCTATGGCATGAATGTGTGTGGATAGTTTGTACGTATGCCATCGTAATACTAATAAGTGCAGCACATTTATTTAAATGTTTTATTAGATTTTATGTTAGTTGTAGGAACGGTGGCTTCCATTACAAGCAACTATAATGTATCGTCATAGATTTTCCTCTTTTTCTGATGTATGCAGGTTAAACCATGGTAGGATAGAATTCTGGAAGTGTATCTATATTTGTCTGGCCTTTTTTGTAAACAGTTAGAGACTGTCCCATAATAAATAAAAGCAGCTTGGAGTCTGGAGTCTGCCCGGTTAATGGCAATAGGACTCATCCCCTGTTCCAGGGGGCTAACATAACTGGCAAAATATAGGTGTCGTACTGTTGGTACTAATAGGATCTTTTTGATGTTATTTTGTATTACGTACCGTTCTGACATTTGTATACAGATCTTTGACAATCGTTACGTTCGTTTAGTCAGAAGCACGAAAGTCTGGCAACCAGTAAGGCGAACGGGTCTCGTATTACCCGGTCACTGGGTTGTGGAGGTCAGATGGCACGTCCATGAAATCGACTGATTTAGATCAATTTTGTTCACTTTTTGTGAGAAAAGGAAAACTAATAAACAAAATCGCTTGTGATTTGAAAACTTAACGTTCTTAGTTTTACCTAAAAGGGATTTTTCAAATAATTTAATTATTAATGGAAAATCACTAATATTCGCAACTAGTTTTCCGAACAATGACGCGAGACTGACGTTTAATAATTGTTTTAAAAGAAACTGCTTGTGATTTTGAACATAAAAAAAGAATATCATCACCATCACTAATGTTTATTTGCATGTGGCTGGACCACATTTTTCAACTTCAATACAAAATATAGCAGAAAAGTAATATTTAAAATACCAATTTTTTATAGAAACCCTGTCAATATTGTATTTTTTTTCCTATTATTTTGCAAAACTTTCGAGAAATTTAAAACACACTTGTCTTCAGTTCGCTGCTATGCATGAATACCTGCACAACCCAACATTTTGAAATTAGTGGTTTATAACACAGCCCAATGCAAAATAGTCCTTATTTCATGATCAGTAAGACTCACATTCATAACGGCATAATCGGCGGTTTTGCCGTTATGAATGTGATTCTTACGGACCATGAAATAAGGACTATTTTGCATTGGGCTGTGTTATAAACCACTAATTTAAAAATTTTGGTTTGTGCGGGTATTCATGCAAAGCAGCGAGTTATCTTATATATCTTCATTATGGGCAAAATGAACTATTTAATGTGTAATTGCTTGTAATTAATGTGTTATTCAAAGGCGACATGAACTATTTTGTCAAGAGCGCTAAAGTGATGAAACCATAAACGGCTGTGACTGACATGAACGGTTTTGTGCAAAACAAAACTGTAACCATAAACTGTAATGTGTTATCATAAAGTAATTTACAGTAATTTTCTTATTTTCCCCCCAAAATTGAACCCAATTTTCAAAATTCGTTTATTTACGTTACACGTCCGTGTTTGAGTCACTTAAATTCATATGTACCAAATTTCAACTTAATCGTTCCATTAGATTCGGAGCAAATTGGATGTGACAGACGGACAGACAGACAGACAGGCACACGAGTGCCTGTATCCTATCCTATAAGCGTTTCGTTTTTTCCTTTTGAGGTACGGAACCCTAAAAATGAAACGTAAACTAAAAGGTAAACTTGATGCATGAGTAGGATTTCTAGCCCAAACTTGAGGAATGGAATCATTGTTATAAAGACTGATACTCAAACTCAAACTCAAACTGCATTTATTTATTTCATTTAAAACAATTCACAGGTTCTTTTGAAATGTCATAAATCCATAATCATGATAGCTTGCATCCGTTATAAGGATATCGGACAACCCCGGCATGACGCCATCCATCAAATAAATTAATCATGCAATCAAATTGAATCCAGAGTGTGTATTCCCATTGTATCAAAGTAACCGATTCGATGTATCATTTTCAAGGAACATTGGCTGTGCTCCTGTGCTGAGAGGAGCTCGTGGCTAAGTAATAACAGCGGGTCGATCCGTAGGTGGGTGACCACCTTTACACACCGAGACTCCTCCGTGCCTCAGCAAGCACGTTAAGCCGTTGGTCCCGGCTGTCATTCGTGGATTTTTGGCAGTCGTTACGGGTCGTCAGAAGCCCGAAAGTCTGACAACCAGTCTTATAGTCAGATAGGCAGTCGCTCCATGTAAAATACTGGTATTCAGCTGCATTCGGTTAGACTGGAAGCCGACCCCAACATAGTAGGGAAAAGGCTAGGCAGATTGATTGGCTGTGCTCCCGAGAATACCTTATCATTTATGGCGTACTAGCTTTTACCCGCGGCTTCGCCCCCGTGTATTTCGGATATCGTCCCACGGGAACATACTACCGGGATAAAAGTATCCTGTGGCCAAACCCAAATCATGGCCTATCCGTATGTATTCCTTTCATCCAAATCCGTTCAGCCGTTAAGTAATAATAATAACTTTTGACCCAGTGGACCTATTTTAATGAAAAGAGGTACCTACACTACAAAATTTTTCAAACAGAGGTACACTACAAATATTTGTATTAGTAGGTATTTTAAAATCATCTCCATTTTTAGGATTCCGTACCAAAATGGTAAAAAGGAATCCTTATGGTGCGACTCGGTCTGTCTGTCTGTCTGTCACAGCTTATATCTCAAGAACTACTAATGCTGTCAACTTGAATTTTGGAACAGTTTTAGATGACGTTTGCCCAACAATTTTGAAAATAAGAACTAGTAAAAAAAAAAAAAATGCCACAGACACTGAAAGGGGTTCTTAAAAAATCGAAGTGGGGCTACTAGGGCATGTGGGGAATCATATGAAAGAGCGCTGTTTGCACATTCTCAAACACTTTTTTTTAGGCCTCATAGTTTTTGACTTTGATGAAAAATGTAAAAAAAAATAACGAATCCCTTATCTCCGAAGTTTGCATGGAGAAAAATCTGAAATTATTCTGTGTGATAGAAGTTTATGTAAAGATTACAGGAAAAATAAAACGATGTCTCTAAATAGCAACTTTTTTATATATGATTGTACGTAAAGACGTAAACCTCAGTGCGTGAGTCCGACTCGCTCTTGACCGGTTTTTATCTCCATGGTAATGATTTTACAAAAACGTTTTAACACGTAATTCTTTATTTCTTACCAAAACCATAAATGTTCATATACCTAACTTAAGAAATGCTGGCTTTCCTGTTTTCAACCGCTCTATCACCCCCATATAGGATTATTTTTGAGACAAAAATAGCCTATGTCCTTCCCCTGGATGCCAGCTATCCCAAGATGCCAGCTATGCCAGATAGCCTTGCGAAATTTTGTTGAAATTCGTTCAGTGGTTTAGGCGTGAAAAAGTAACAGACAGACAGAAATACAGAAAGATAGACAGATAGAAATACAGAGAGACAGAGTTACTTTCGAATTTTAATATAAGTAGGTATAGTATGGATAGTACAGACCACTGACGTTTCTCTGATTGCCAATTGAATGAATATTTCAATGGCGCCTGATTAAAGATTTCCTTAAACGAAAGATCATCATCATCAACATCATCATAGCCTTCCCCCAAGCACCGCCACTTCGACTGGTTCTGTGCTACTCGCATCCAGCGGATTTCTGCGGTCTTAGCCAGGTCATCGGTCCACCTCTTGAGAGGCCTTCCAACGCGCGGTACGCGGTCGCCACTGCAGAACCTTCCAGCCTCTTCGCCCACTGCCCTTTACGTTTGCCAACTCTTCGGGTTTTGTAGGTTACCTTGCGGATCTCTTCGTTTCTGATTCAATCACGTAGGGAAACTCTAAGCAAGGCAAAGGCCTTGCTTAACCTTAATTAATTAAACAATGGTCAATGTAAAGACATTGACCATTGTTTAATTAATTAAGGTTTTGTGTAAATTGGCTGAAATATGACGATGATTGTTGAAGATGTGGAAAAGTCATACCGACTGGGAGCATACAGGGCAATGATATATCGTAGCGATTTAAGACATGTACTATACGTTCCCGTGGGATGTTTTCCGACATCAACACGGGTAAAGCCGCAGGCATAAGCTAGTTTCTTATATTTTTCTCTATTACGGCTATAATGGACCTGTTGTCTCCGGATAAAATCAAACGAAACATCATTTATTCAAAAAAAGTAAGCGGAGGATCAGCGCTTTTTGAAGTCAAAATTATTATACTTAAGGCAGTCCCACAAAACTCCCACCCTTCACCACTTCCTAGTATTTTTTATTCCTTGTGTATCCCGCACATTTAGACATACTTTTGTAAAGTTTCGTTGTTAATTTTTTCCAATAGTCAGTTATTAAAAAAGTTAGAACGCCGATAATATCTACGTCATCCTAACTTACAGGAATTATTTGACACTCAATTATCCATAACGAAATATTTTATTAATAAATACGTAGGTACGTCAAACATGGTCACTCAAGGAAAACGTCGTCATTACTGACGACACGTGTTTCACTCCGTTTGAACGGTTCATTCATTATAATAATCACAGTACACAACATAGTAACCCATTTGTCAAAAAAGTCCGATTCAAATAGGGATATTAGAATCGGACTTGTTCACAAATGGGTTTTTTACTTATTTCCCAGTAAGTATTGACGTCCACGCGAGCAAGTCTCGGGTAACAGCTAGTCTAATTGATAATATAAATTTAAAAAAATAAAACTGGCCAAGTGCGTGTCGGACGATGCACAATGAAGGCTTCTGTAGTTGGGATAAATTTATCCCAAGACCAAACTTAACATTGTAGTTTAAAAACATGTTCTCCCATACATTCCAACTGTAAATGCAAGTTTGTACGCACAATATCGAGAGATTTACCATAATAATATATTTATTTTAAGACCACAGACTTCTTATAGGTTTTCCTGTAATCTACAGGCTTAGAACTATTTTCTGTATTTTTTTCAAAATTTTGGGCTCAGTACTTTCGGAGATAAAGGGGAGGAATGGACAATTTTCGTCTATTTTCTTTAATAAATTTAAAACCGTTTATTTTAAAATTATAAAAACCAAATATATATCAGACCCCCAAAGTCAGCCCTTTCATTTGATATATATACGGTACGGTTTGCAAAACTTTTATTTTTATTTTCTTATTTGCCGCCCAAAATTGACCTCTGTATTAAAAATTCATTTATTTACGTTACACGTCCGCATTTGGGTCACAGAAATGAATACGAGTATAAAGTTTCAACTTAATCAGTCCATTAGATTCAGAGCAAATTGGCTGTGACAGACGGACAGATAGATAGACACACGAGAGATCCTATAAGGGTTCCGTTTTTTCTTTTTGAGGTACGGAACCCTAAAAATGCTGTTCATTGTCCCATCACAAAAAAAATACCTGGACTACTGGCTACTTTTAAATGGTCGTAATAGTCCGAAATGGTTTTTAGGGAAAGAAAAATGGGAAAAGCTACCCGGAATATCGGAAAAATCTAGAGAAACTGAAAGTGCCTTTTTCTACAGGATTTTTTTATGAAGTAATACCTAACTTATGATTAGTGTGAGCTCTCTCTAAATAGGTTCTTTATCTGTGGATGTCGTAAAGGGGTCGTCAAACTGTCATTCTTCGCCATGCTACAAAAGTTCGTCTTACTTACCGTTTTGTGAAAAACTTTATTAAACACAAATAATCTTTAATTTAGGAAGTTGCTGTCTTTGGTTCTGTATTTTAGTTTTTCCAACGAATTTCGAAATTAATGCTTACTTTCACTTTCTATTGTTTTTTTTTTGGAAGTCGATTTTTTTTCTTGTAAAAATTCACAGATCTCGTGCTTTACACGACCCTTCGGGTACATTGAAAATTCACTTGGCAGACTTTTCATTTTGTACGATGACTAGTCTAAAAGATTTAGACATAATAGATTTTGTATCGTGTTTGAACGTCGTCGTCAGCACTCAGCCCTTACCTCTTCGTGATGATAATGGATGCTCTTACATTGGATATCCAGGAAGGGGCTGCCTGGTGTATGCTGTTCGCCGATGACATTGTGCTGGATGCTGAGTACGGCTTAAAGGTCCAGAGCAGATTGGAGGTGTGGTGGGAAAGACTCGAGACTGTTGACCTGAGAGTAAGTCGGACCAAAACTGAGTATCTGTTTTGTGATTTAGGCAATCTGCCCCGACTTTCGGTACCTCGGGTTGCTTGTCCAAGGAGATGGCGAAGTAGACCGAGACGTAACGCACCGGATCAACTCAGGATGGATGAAATGGTGACAGTTCATAGGAACAACTTGTGATCTACGGATGCCCTCAAGTTAAAGGGGAACGGGACGTCAACGAGAAAACAGATGACGGCGCCGAAGTAGCGGCAGTACATTTACTATGGCCGAATAATCTCGTTTCTCGTTGACGTTCCGTTCCCGGTGCGTAGGACAAACAGTCTTACACCCGTATTTATAATCAAGCAATTACTTGCTGCTAAGTAATTTCTTCTTTCATTACTTGAGGCTCATTACTTTAGGATATATATCATAATTTACAATAACCCTTTGACCGACGCGAATCAAACCTAGGACCTCATGCTCAGCTACTGCTACTGCGCTTGCGAACACTAGGCTAACGAAGCTGTCATATTTATTATAGTTTCATATAATGTTTGAAAAAACCGTCGACTTATGCAATGAATATTGTTCAATTGTCGAAATTAAAGGCATTGCCATTTATCATCTGCCTAGCCTTTCCCAACTATGTTGGGGTCGGTTTCCAGTTTAACCGGATGCAGCTGAATACCAGTATTTTACATGAAGCGATTACTTATCTGACCTCCACAACCGGTAATACGATACCCCTTGGTAAGACAGGTTTGTCAGACTAGGGCTTCAGACGACCTGTAACGACGGTCAAATATCCACGAATGACAGCCGGGAACAACGGTTTACCGTGCTTTCCGAGGCACGGAGGGATCTTGGTATGTAAAAATGGTCACCCATCCACGGACCAACTGCGGCAACCGTAGCTCAACCCGTGTGGCAGTTATTACTTAGCCACGAGACCCTGTAGGCATTACCATTGTAAGTATGTAAAGTAATTCAGGTTTATCCTGGCCGGTAGTCTTAATTGGAGTTAACCAAAATAACTATGAAAATACTTACTTTGCCAGTTGTTCTGTTACTATTGGTTCACTGACAGTGCCGCCGTCACCGTAAGCACAGAATTAACACTGGATGGATAAAATGGCGGCAGGTCACGGGAACAATTTGCGACTCCCGCATTCCCCTTAAACTTAAGGGGTTTATTTATAAAACAATGGCTAAACCTGCTGTCTTGTATGGATCTGAATGTTGGGCCACAAAAGGGATGAATGATAGGTAATTGTATGCAACTGAGATGAGAATGCTCGAATGCTAAGAGGGATGTGTGGTGTTACTCGAATGGAAGTCTGAAAGTTGCACCGGTGACTGAATGGTTGTGCGGAAATCGGTTGTCATGGTATGGGCATATGATGCGGAGAAATGTCGTGAGCAAAGTTTTGAGTATGAATGTTGGCTACAAGAGTAGGGAAGACCAAAGAAATGATGGATGGACTGTGTGAAAGTTGATATGTCTAGAAACGGGGGAAACTACCGAGACGACAACTAATAGAGCAATATGGAAAAAAGGGACATGTTGAAGGAAAAAATGAAAGAAAAACAGTTTATTCACGTGAAAGTGACGCACACAAAATATACATGAAAAAGCGAAACACAAAATAATTAAATATAACAAACCACACAAAACAAAAAACAGAAACATAAGTAGTACTATAAAATTGTTAGAAATGTGCGTCATGCGTATCATACGTTGAGATAACCACAATCATACTAAATCAACCTAAATAAAAAAAATAAAAAATATATGTACACATACAGACGTAAATAATAAAATATATTATGTGGCAACATTTCAACAAGTCTCGAACCAAAGACAAAAAATTTTGTGACCTACGTTCCCGAGGTATAAATTGGGATAAGGGCGGGAGAATGATGACCATGTCACCGACACTATTAAAGTCAGGTCTCAATTCGTGACACCAACCATGTGCCTAAAAGATGACGTGTCATCACATAGACATTTTCTGTGGTTTACCACATTTTAATTTTTCCAAATCAGTGCAATTACCTACAGAAAACGTCACAGTCAGATACACACACACACACACACACATCTGAGTATCATAATATGCCTAATATTACGTATTTAAATATATCCTTATTTGGTTACACGAGCTAACCGAGAACACCGAAGCGTTAATTAATCATTTACTATTGGCTTAATATCTGTCTCTGATTATTGTATTATTCAGAATTATATGTGACATAATATGAAACTGAATTAATATTGTATACAGGTCGCGTCATGTAAAAAGAACGCTAGCGGTCAATTTGGGGGTATGAGGTGCGGCGCGGGGCGGGCGGGTCACGCGATTTATGAAGAGAGAGGCTGATAATAATGCAGTTGATAATTTAAAACTATGTATGAAACGGACCGCAGAGGCAACAAAATGTTTTGAGTCTACAGTGAGACGAATTGTAAAAGGTTCAAAAGATTCGGAATTTCGTACTGTCTTCCGAAATCACGGCTAAAATAAAAGAATCAAACAAAAACCAATAACGGACATTGATAGCTTTGACCAGGGTGATTTTTGTAATTAGATTAAACATTCTACACTGAATCTTTTTAATGATATTCTATCTAATATATTTTTCAATGTACAGACGCTAGCACATCAAGCTACTACAATCTGTCAGATTTATTTAATAGATTTTCAACTTTATCGCTAAAGCATTAGGCTCAATGTTGATTGAGAAAATTTGACAGTTTCGGGTAGCTTGACCTGCTGGCGTCTGTACCTGGGTGAATATTTGACCTTTTAACCGCCCGTCATTACCTTCCGCCAAAAGTTGATGAAGGAGAATATATTTAATGAAATATTTCAGCAATTCCTGATTCTGGTCCTTAAGCAGATTCTGGGAATTGATGAAATATTTCATTAACGATATTCTCCTTCATCAACTTTTGGCGGAAGGTAATGACGGCGGTTAAAAGGTCAAATATTCACCCACCTACTTGCTTGTTCAAAAATAAAACTATAGGCCTAGTACTTTCGTGCGCGAGTGTACCCATGCGCAAACACACCCCCTCCATTTTCTTCCAGCGTTCTTTTTACATGACGCGTACTCTAATCAATGTTGCTTGTTTTTGTTTTGTGTGTATTTTAATTTTTAATGTATTTTTTTTTTTTGTATATATTCAGATACAAATTATTGTTAATGAATAAATGACTATCCTAACTAATATTATAAATGCGAAAGTAAGTTTGTTTGTTTGTTACCTTTTCACGCCTAAACCACTGAACCGAACATCCTGAAATTTTGAATATACGTTGTATGGTTTACAGACACGGACGTAGGGTACCTTTGTCCCGAAAAAAGTACTGTTCCCGAAGAAAACATCAATAACGTTCTTATGATAATAGATGGCGCCACGTGTCTTTTGAATCTAATTAAAATTTAAGTTGAATTATATTATTACTTATAGAAACTTTAGTAATGTGTTAGGAGTTTTTTTTTAAATTTAAGTAGGTACCTAATACATTTTTTGAGTAGTGTCGATAGACCAGTTTTTTATCCTCCTAATTATCCTAAGTAATATTTTAAATGCGAAAGTGTGTTTGTTGATTACGCTTTCACGCTACTTAAAACGGCTGAACGGATTTGGATGAAATTTGGCATATGGGTAGACCATGACCTGGAGAAGGACATAGGTTACTATTCATATTAGATCGCAGACGAAGTCGCGGACCACAGCTAGTTACTAATATGTATAATGTTGTAAAGTAAATAATTATAAATCAACACGTACCTACGGTTTTATAAACATACTCTAATATAAAGGAAGAGGGATTGTGGCTAAGTATAATAACAGCCGCACGGGTCGATCGACCAGGTTAAGCTACGCTTGCCGCGGTTGGTCCGTGGATGGGTGACCATCTTTACATACCAAGACCTTTCAGTGCTTCGAAAAGCACGTTAAGCCGTAGGTCCCGGCTGCCATTCGTGGATCTTTGACAGTCGTTACGGGTCGTCAGAAGACCGAAAGTCTGACTACCAGTCTTACCAAGGGGTATCGTATAATCGTATTACCCAGTAACTGGGTTGTGTAGGTGATAGTCTCTCCATGTAAAATATTGGTATTCAGCTGTACCTACCTATCTGGTAAGACTGGAAGCTGACCCAAAAATAGTTGAGAAAAGGCTAGGCAGACACAAAATTAAAGAAAATATAAACCGATGACGCAAAACTAAACCCAATATTTTTTTACAAGAAATTACGCTGTTTTACAAGTATTATTAAGGTTTACGAGTATTAGGAACTTCGTTGATTTGACAAAGCAAATACTAGATACCTAGACTAAGGTACTCGTATATCATCTTTCAATAAATCCAATACGAAAGTAACTCTGTCTGTCAGTTACCTTCACGCCTAAACCACTGGACCGATCGTTGTGATAGAAAGAAAGAAAAGAAAGAAAAATATGTTTATTTGTCACAGAAACACGTGCATACAAAAATATAATTAACTCGAGTTTTAAAATAAGAAAAATAAAACACAAATCACGAGCACAAAACAAAAGTCGGCAGCTGCTGGCACGCCATGACTGTGACAAGAAGGCTTCCACTCAGCATGATGCTGTGCTATGGGGGGCCCACAGCACAGCGCTGTTTTTCAGTGGTCACCCGAAAAAGACGTAGGTACGGAAACCAAGTCAGCTTAAATGATCTGTACATGAATTAGTAAATAAATAAATAAAATAAAACAAATAGTACCTAGAATATTATAACGCAATTATTCTTACAAAGCTTAAACCAAACATATATAAATAAAAACAAATTATAGATAAACATAAAAAATGAATCTGCAGGCATCACCGTGCGTACCTAAAGTTATTGCTACACATCTACACATTCAGTGCTTTGCATATATGAATTTTATAGATAAGTAGGTCAACCTGGAGAAGGACATCCGTCAGTGAGAAGGACGGCTGTCATTCGTAGATCTTTGGCCACAATGAAGGTTTCCGTAGTTGGAATGGATTTATCCCAAGACCAAACGTAACATTGTAGTTGAAAAACATGTTCTCCCATACATTCCAACAGCAAACGTAAGTTTGTACACACAATATTGAGAGATTCACCATGTTATTTTAAGACCCTAGACTTCTTATAGGTTTGCCTGTAATCTATAAGTAGAGAACTATTTTCTGTATTTATTCTTTAAAATTTTAGGCTCAGGAGTTTCAGACATAAGGGCGGAATGGTCAATTTTCGTCTATTTTCTTAAATAACTTTAAAACAATTTATTTTAAAATGATAAAAAATGATATTTTAGACCCTCACAGTAAGCCCTTTCATTCGATATGTCACACGGTACAGTTTGCAAAACGTTTTTTAATATTTTCTTATTTGCCCCTCAAAATTGACCCCATATTCAAAATTCATTTATTTACGTTACACGTCCGTTTTTGGGTCACAGAAATTCATACGTGTACCAAATTCGGTCTATTAGATTCGGAGCAAATTGGCTGTGACAGACGGACAGACAGACATACACACGAATGATACTATAAGGGTTCCGTTTTTTCCTTTTATATTATTTTAATTATTGGGAATGTGAAGACTATGTGGGTCGTTGCTTTTCTGTTTGTATTTTTCTCTCAGTTATTTATAATCATCATGGTCTGGCAGTTTGAGTAATTTATGCGGTCTACACAAATGTTCTTTCTTTGTTATTTTTCGTCGAATCGTTGAGCTCCTTAAGTTCTGAGTTGAGCTGCGCGATTACTGACAAATGCGTGCACTGACTGGACAGGTCCTTTCAATCTGTGTGGTTGTTTCCTCAAAGACCATTTCAGACACCAATCTACATTGTCTTCACATGGACTGACCAAGATAATGTCTGGACTTTATAAGACTGTGACCTCTGAGTTTATTTCGGCCTTTCTTCTTAGAGTAGTCAGATAGGAAACGCCAACCTCATCTAGTTTAAAAAAAAACAAAACATGATTGACGTGTAAAAGTGTTTATACAAACCTATTTACAGAAATAAAATCATTTTAAGGTACGGAACCCTAAATAAAGTCTGGGAAAAGGCTAGGCAGAATGATTTAACTTTAAAATGATGAAATAGACGAGATATTTTCAATCACTCTGTAGGAGTGTCTGCTCCTGAAAATGAAGGCAAGAGATCAATGACTTCGTTACATTAGCACGTTCATTGCCAATTTGTATTCGCTGTCAGTGCCGGGCACGTGCTTGGCCTAGCCTACGTCAGATTACAAGTATTACAGCGTGATATTGTGTCATTATTATATTCGTAATCATTTTCTTTTTAATCAAATCTGTACAAATTTTATTTTTCATAAAATTGGGGATCCGGGTTAAAGTCAGGTCTGGGATCCAGAGAGAGGAACCTCCCAACAATACAAATTAAATACAAGCTGTGGCCAAGGCAATATATAAGTAATAAATAATTATGCACTAAACATGCAATATGCGGTATTGTCTTGTTTTCCATAAAATAATTTGTACTATTATTGTTTTCCATAATCGTCCCCTCTCATAATATTTACTTGCACTATTATCATTTATACTAATAACGCTTGTCGTATCAACTTATTAGTCATACCTTTTATTTGCCATAAAATAAGTTTCCATAATAACACGTCTTATAATCATTAGTATCTATAGGTAACACATTACATAATCGATACTTGACATAAGCAACATTTAGAAACGTCTGTCATAATATCGAGTATTATAATCATAGCATCTCCTAATTTTGTATGAAATAAAGTCATATGTCCTAAGTATTGTATTATATAATGTGTATTATTCCGAATGTTCATTTATAATAAAATTGTTAGTCTTAAAACATTTGCTAAAAATTAGGTTTTAGTGACAGAAACAAATCGATGTAAATCCGACTCCACGCAGTCTTGTCTGCCCCCTACTCCTAGAGTGTAATTTAGAATCACGTAGGCGCATAGGGGCGAGGTGGCCCGCGGGCTAAGGAGCCGGCCAGCATGCCTAAGCTGCGGTGGTGAGCGAAGCCGTCTGCGATGATTAGCACCCGTGGGACCGCCGGAGACCCGCAGCACCGGAGCCGTGACAGAAACCATGCCTGCTGCATGTTGCATGCTCACTTGTATGCTGAATGCTTGCTGCATGCTTACTGCATGCTTGCTGCATGTTTTACTGCATGCTTGCTTGCATGCTGCATGCTTGCTGCATAGTTGCTTGCATGCTGCATGTTTGCTGCGTGCTTGCTTGCGTTAATTATTAATTTTAACATGATTATAACATCAAATTGCAAAATCAAAATCAAAAGTCATTTATTCAAACTAGGCTGAGTATCAGCACTTTTTGAACGTCAAAATTACATAAGACAGTCCCCCAAAACGCCCGCCCTAGTGCTCTAGCTGGGGAGAAGAAGTGGCGCAACAAACTCCCCAGCAGCACAGCTGTCTGTTCAGTTAAAAAAAAAATCTATATAACACTGCGCATAATAATTTAGGTACATTACGCAACATAAAACATTATATTAAATTATTTGCTAAAAGTAAGCTAGCACACGACAATATACTAAAAAAAAAATAATCGAAAACTATACTCAAGCAGAAATAAAATACAAAACTTAAAACGTTATACCTAAATAAAAGCCTCCAGTAATAAAGGGCGTGCCCACTTACATATAGCCGTACATGTAGTCGTAACTCGAAGTCACAGATGATAAACTAGGACCATCGAAGTAAAATAAACAACGAGTTAAATTACTAATAACAAAACAAAACCAAGGTCAGCAAGACGACCAGTCACCACAAGCAGCACCCGTTCACGAGCATAACGCAAAGATGAGGCGCTTGTACTGAACTAGCATTCTTGTGCTAGTATGGGCAAATGAATATTATGGTGAATAAATGTTATGGAAAACGACATGATTGAAAATGAAAAAAAAAAAAAAAAAAATATTTATTAGTGAAAATGATTTTATGTGATTTCACGATTATGGCAGCTGAAGCGCTATTTCTAATGAAATTATGGCAAATACAAGTATGGTATAAATGATTGCATTTTAAGTTATGGCAAACATTAGTAAACCGCAATATGCAAACACAATATGCATACAATAAAATAATAATATGGCAATATTAATGTGTGTATGTGTATGTATCAGGCGTGGCAATTTCTGCATCTAGACTTCAAGATATCTAATTCTAATCTAACTCTTTCATATATATATTGTCATAAAATTATCTCAATGGGATATCTTTAATTTCTCCTCCCACCTTTATGCGAGGAGCATCTGTTCAAAATGTCGGTTTCACTTTCCAACTTTTTTTGTTTTTTGAACCCATTACAAAATAGTCCATCGAATGAGCCTAACAACTTGTTTAAAAGGAGGTTTAAAATTAGGATTCCAATAAAAAAGGATGTATTGTGCATCAATGTTGTCTTAAATTTTTAAACAGAACAGGCATATTGTTTTTACAAAAAGTATCTTTTATATTGTTCTATACTTCGTAACTTTAATACAAATCTATTAATTCGATTTTGTGAAGTTTGTTTATGATAGAAATACGACCTTTTGAACATATGCTCTTCATCTGTAATTTTTAGGATCGTCGAAGCGTACTCGTATATCCACAGAAAATAAACAGTTATTATGTTCTGTGGTCTGGTCATATACTTCCATACTAGAGTGCGTTTCATCAAATAATTCCTATGCCGTAATGTTGGCTCCGCTGTTAAACTTTAACACATGGACCTATTAGGTTCATGCTTTATCAACAGTAGCCTATCGTGTTCGTCCTACAACAGTGGAGCCAACATTACGGCATAGGAACTATTTGATAAAACGCACTCTATTTGTAGTCGTCATCTCTCCCTTTTTTAGCCATTCACAGAATCCTTTCATCGTTTCCTAGATCCCTTATAATTCATATAACCACCATTCATACTCAAAATATTCTCGCGACATGTTCTATTTTTTCAACACAGGTGGTAGGTACATTATACATACATACAGGTTAGCAGTACCTGTATGTATGTATAATGTATGTACCTACTTGCTGTACCTAGGTACTTAACAATTTCTATGCTTGACGGTATTATCCATTTGAATAAGACTTTCTATAGCTGATTGGGGGCTAGTGACTCCTGATTTTCAACTGTAAGTAAAATTTCTTGAAATAATCGCAGTGCTTTGTAAAAATTAGGGGGCTAGCGGACCCCTAGGTAGAGCTTGTCTATTCTGAAATGACGCGTCCCACTACCTAAATTTGTATACATACACTACGGTAAATGCAAAAGTCTTTTACCACACACGTTAGAATCTGACCTTGATTTGGTGGTGGTGGACAAAGTAGAAGGGAAAAGAACTCGTGGCCGGTAACCTAATCACTGGCGCTGTTAAGACCAGGTAAGCGCCCTCATTGAATTCTGTCACTACCGCCTTTAGAGAAGCCGATAACCGAACGAAGTGCAAGAACATCATTCATAAAGCCTCGAAGGCCCACGACCTTCGGTAATAAAGTACGTGACCAGGAAGAGAATAATCTGACACAGCGTCGCCGTCGTAAGCATTGAGGGATCTACACATATCGCACCTTGAAAATAAAAGTGGCGTTATTCAGAAATTAAAATGTTCCAGAAACTATATTTGGTTGTACTATTTAAAGTTTTTGACACAGCATTTTGGTCAATATCTTAGCAAAGAACTGAAATAAAAGACTGCAATTAGTTTCGCTAATCAGTTTGACTATCTTACTTTAAGCTATGTACTGAAAATAAGCCAGTAAATTATGGAGTTATTTAGAAATCATAGTTATGATAATGCCACTTTTATCATCAAGATGCGATGTATCAATGCATGAATTTATCCTCAGTGACGATCGCGCTTGTTTGTCGTTCGGCATAGTTCGGTATGCATGTCGGAAACTGCCGAACGAAAACGAAGCTGATTGGCTGGCAAGGCCACTAAAGCGGTCACTCATTTCAGAATACTGAACTTATAGGTAGCAGATAGTTACATATATACAGGCGCAGTGTGCATGCAGGTATTAGTCATTCGGACGGAATCCGTCCAGTAGCCGAGAGTATAAACGCCTTGCACGACAATATTGTTATAATTATCGTAATTATTACAATAAAATTGTGTAGTTTATTTTGTGTAAAGGTTAAATTATTTGTGCTGTACAAATTGAAGACTTCGTTTTTCAATTGGTATGTTGTGTTTTTGATTTATTTTTAATGTGTAGTTTACTTTTTATTTTCTTTACGAAACATTTCATCTTCAAATTTTTCGAGATAGGTACAAAGGTTGATTTATTAATATACTCAAAACAATTACTGTAATTTCAGTTGTCATTTAAGTAAAATATGTGCAATAAGCAAATCGCGCAAAATATGTCAATCATGTGTTATTTATTGACATTGTTTATGTGAATATTTTATGTCAATAATATACAATTATTGACATGTGTAACTTGAATTAACGCTCCTATTACATTTCGACCGTCATTTTTGCGTTAAATGGCCAACTTCGGCGTTCTTATTCTAAGAAACTGAAAGACTTCGACCACTTTTTTCTTATCTATTTATATAAGCTAAAATTCCGAAGCAAGTTTTTCATAAAATGCGCGACAGCATTTTTTTTTAAGCTCGTGGAACTATTCGCATAAGAAAATGAAATGAAAAATACGTGATAATATCTCTTAAATAGCGGTTTAGTCCATAGCGGCCTCAAAATTCTGAAATATGTATGGAATATTTATAAAAAAAAAAACATCCCAAAACGCTGAGAATCAACTGTAAATTTCTTCTTTTTCTTTCTTTTACGTAAAATGTATACCAGAATAAACGTAAGTTCATAAGTTATTACAATTTCATACTTTAAACTAAAATATAAATAAATTATAAGACTCGAAATAAACGTAATTGCAACTGTCGAATTGCTACAGACCTACATGTGGTGCGTCGCCGTGCTTCAATAATACCTAACCTGTCAAAACACAATTTGGTATTAGGCCTCTTAACATCATTAAGTAGTATTTCACAAGAGGATAGGCAGACAACAGTCACATTTCGCCAGTGCAGTTATTCTCAAAACATTCCTTCGAAGTTCGAACGGTGTCTCCTAGTGAATCCGCGATGATTTATTTACTTAATAAAAACTTTTTAGCAAAAAATAAAACCGACTTCCAAAACAAAACACTACAAAGTGAAAAATAACTTTAATTTCGGTAGTCGGTGTCTTGGGTTTTTATTTTCGTTTTTTGCCACCGACTTCCGAAATTAAAGTTATTTTTCACTTTGTAGTGTTTTGCTTTGGAAGTCGGTTTTATTTTTTGCTAAAAAGTTTTTATTTTTCACTTTTTAGTTGTGGAACCTACCCCACACTAATTCGAATACATAATTGAGGACAATAATTGTAGATATAGCCATGTAAATAACAGTGATAGGAAGTTATTAAAACACCATCACATCTTCCACATAAAATAAGTGGGAAATATACGCATTATTGAAGCTAACTCAAAAACTCCCCAAGCAAAGTTAATAAAAATTTATATGGGACCACCTCGGAAGTATACCCTATCAAACAAAACAAGAATTTTCTAAATCGGTCCATCCGTCTTTGAGTAATCGCGTAACAAACATACAAAAAAAAAAAAAAAAAAAACACAGACGAATTGAGAACCTCCTCCTTTTGGAAGTCGGTTAAAAACAAATGAGTTCGCTTTGGAGCTCATTTGCTTGAGTAAGGTTCCAAGTGAACTTTACAGAATAGTAGTTACTTAAAAAAAATACTGGCCAAAATATTTATGAAGTACCTACGGTTCTTCGCACGGTTTTGGCGAATTGACGAAACATCGAAAGTTTATTAGGTATACTCACTAGCTTTTCCCAGCGGCTTCGTCCGCGTGCATGTTGGAAATTATCCCACGAGAGCCGTACATTTTTCTAGAATAAAAAGTATCCTATGTGCTATTCCAGACTATAATCTATCTCTGTGCTAAATTTCAACTATCCCAACATCTTCACAAACCTTCACATATATAATATTATATAGTTGGATAAGTTTATTATTAATGTATTATACATATAAATCGTAAGAGGAGCTTGTGGCTAAGTAATAACAGCCGCACGGGTCGATCGATCAGGTTAAGTTATGCTTGCCGGGGTTGGTCTGTAGATGGATGACCATCTTTACATACCGAGACACCTCCGTGCCTCGGAAAGCACGTCAAGCCTAGTCGCAGCTGTCATTCGTGGATCTTTTACAGTCGCTACGGGTCGTCAGAAGCCTGAAAGTCTGACAACCAGTCTTACCAAGAGGTACAGTGGAGGTCAGACAGGCAGTCGCTCCATGTAAAATACAGGTGTTCAGCAGCATCCGGTTAGACTGGTAGCCGACCCCAAAAGAGTTGTGAAAAGGCAGGCACATTGGTACATATAAATTCTTAAAATTATAATGAAAACCGTATAGATATAAAAGAACAACGCAATCACACAGAACACGAAAAGCGACTTTAATTTATAACCCCTACTAGCTTTTGCCCGCGGCTTCGACCGCATGGTTGTCGAAGGACACGTGGCGCCATCTATTATCTATAACAACGTTATTGTTGTTTTCCTCGGAAACAGCACTTTTTTTCGGGATTAAAGATACCCTATGTCCGTTTCTGTACACGTGACAACGTATATGCAAAATTTCGGGATGATCGGTTCAGTGGTTTAGGCGTGAAAAGGTAACAAACAAACAAACAAACAAACTTACTTTCGCATTTATAATAATATTATAATAACACCTATGTACCTACAGAGGTACAAATTTGAGGCAAAGTTTAAATAGGTCATGATTCATTACATACCTACATGTAGGCCCGATAATACGTATAATCAAGTTCCCGGAATATTACGGGCACGGTTTCTAATATTGTTTTTAGGGTTCCGTACCTCAAAAGGAAAAAACGGAACCCGTATAGGATCACTCGTGTGTCTGTCTGTCTGTCCGTCTGTCACAGCCAATTTGCTCTGAATCTAATGGACCGATTAAGTTGAAATTTGGTACACTTATGTATTTCTGTGACCCAAACACGGACGTGTAACGTAAATAGATAAATTTTGAATATCAGTATGTATAATATGTTGTGTAAATGTTAACTTTGGGGGTAAATAAGAAAATTAAAAAAAACAAAAGTTTTAGTAAACTGTACCGTGTGACATATCAAATGAAAGGACTTACTGTAAGAGTCTCAAATATATATATATTTTTTATAATTTTAAAATAAACCATTTTAAATTTATTTAAGAAAATAGACGAAAATTGACCATTTCCCTCCCGTTTATCTCCGAAAGTACTGAGCCTGAAATTTTGAAAAAATATAGAAAATAGTTCTATACATACAGATTACAGGAAAACCTATAAGAAGTCGATGGTCTTAAAACAACATGGTATATCTCTCAATATTGTGCGTACAAACTTATATTTTTCCAAAGTTAAACAAAAAAGACATTAGGTGTAATGTGGGTTGGATTCTTTTCATTTAACTATGGACATTTGTAGTTGGAATGTAAATATTGTATGTAGTTGTAATTGGTATTTGTGTTGGAATGTATGGGAGAACATGTTTTTCAACTACAATGTTAAGTTTTTCTTGGGATAATTTCATCCCAACTACGGAACCCTTCATTGTGCGTGGTCCGACACGCTCTTGACCGGTTATGTTAAGTAAAAATCACGCATGTTTTATAAGCGTTGTTCAGCACCCTAATTGAGTAACACACTAACAATCGGAATCTGAATCATTTTGAAGCAAATTACTAATCCATTTCACCATCATACTTCATTACCATTCATACTTTCGAAAAAATTGTCTCTCGGCACCGTAAATAACGCAATGAATGTTGTTGAACTGTCAAAATGAAACAGATTCTGATTCATAGTGTTACGCAATTAAGGTGCGGTTATGGTGATATTATAATCAGGGTTATTAGGGATTATGTAGATATTATAATCTGGGGCGCCAACTCCGTGGGTGCTCGGGGGCTCCAGCACCTACGAGAGTTAATGCAGAGCACCCATAAGCATTGACATCAAAACTGGTCAATAAATCGACTTTGACAGATATCTCTTTAACAACACTCACAAGAGGCAGACCTACTGGCGGTATTGTGTTGGTTGCGATCTTTTAAAGCGGAGTGTAAAAAATTTTGGCAGAACTCCTAAGTGATGTAAGAATCTTTTTTTAGGGTTCCGTACCTCAAAAGCAAAAAACGGAAACCCTTATAGGATCACTCATGTGTCTGTCTGTCCTTCTGTCACAGCCAATTTGCTCCCAATCTAATGGACTGATTAATTTGAAATTTGGTACACTTATGTATTTCTGTGACCCAAACATGGACGTGTAATGTAAATGAATGAATTTTGAATATGGCGATCAATTTTAGGGGGTAAATAAAAAAAAAAATTGCAAACTGCACCGTGCGATATATCAAATCAGAGGGCTTACTTACTGTGAGAAGTCTCAAATATTTTTTAATTTTTAATTTTTTATTATTTAAGAAAATAGACGAAAATTGACCATTCCCACCTTTATCCAAGAAAGAGACGGACGTAAATTAGAGCTGACAAATTTAGTTGAAACTAATATCTCCATACAAATCAGACGTGACGTGCTTTTTTCGAACTAATGTCAATCAATCTATAAGTGTATACCGTGGTCTATCTTAGGACCTCTATATTATAATATTATAGCACTAATGATGACGATATCACCACTAATAAAGTTGCAAAAAACCCACAAACGATAATCCAATCAATCAAATAGTTTTAGCTACGGGATAGACCCATACATAAGCCTTAATTAGAACATGTTTTAATGTTCTAAATCGATAAGATAGAAACCACATCCGTTATTACGCATTTCTAAATCGGGATTGACGTGAAGGCGTGCGTGAAGGAAAACCGTAAAATTAATATTTAAAGCTGATGCATAATCAGGTTCCTCAGTTCACATTTGGACACGGGACTCTCTTAAGTAACGCCACAATAATCTTCAAAGTGATCCTTCCATTTTCAAATCTAACTATCTTCTGGAGGTAAGCCCAATTGACTGTTTAATGTGAGTGTGCTATTCTGTGAAGGTTCTAACCTCACACAATTCGAAAGTGAACTCATTTGTTTGTAAAGTAAGTCATCGTGAATTCACAACGAGGGTGTCTCGTTGTGAATTCACGATGTCGAATTTCTTATGGAATCATATGGAAGAAAAAAAATGTATCAATCGGAATCGGTTTCATTTTGACAGTTCAACAATATTCGTTGCGTTATTTACGTTGTACAATGGATTAGCAATTTGCTTCAGAATGATTCAGATTTCGATTGATAGTGCGTTACGCAATTTGGTTGCGGGACGTCATGGCGGCGCAGCTAGGTTGCGTCGACAACAAAATATATGGTTAGCTGTGTATCCAAGCGAAAGCCAATGAACTTAGCATGACCACTTGTCTATCTCTACGAAGACTAGACGACCTTTTTTATACAAAGTGACATTTCGTTTCTCCGTTTTTGACATCGCATCGTAGAAGTCTTTCTACAATTTTTCATTTTGTCTTTCGTTTCTAGCGATCTTTATCTAGGTCTTTATTTTATGTAGACTATTTTAGAAGAAAGTGGTCTAGGGTAGTGAAGACAATTTGATTTTGTAATCGCCATGTTAAAGACAGTAGAAAACTTTTTACTTGAATCCCGAAAAGTATAATATACGATTATCTACAAAATCACTTTTTTCTTTTCTTTTGCTTATATCTCAAACGGTGCGTCCTATCGCAAAAAATAATGAAAATTTTGCCCCCCTTTACGGGACCAAAAGTCTATATCTATATCACCTCCTAAAACTCTACATGTAGGTAATAATTTTTAATATTTTCCGTACAAAAAACGAAAAATTCCATATATTCCATATAAAACACGTTGAAAGAAAGAAAGAAAGAAAAATATGTTTATTTGTCACAGAAACACGTGCATACAAAAATATAAATAACTCGAGTTTTACAATAAGAAAAATAAAACAAATCACGAGCACAAAACAAAAGTCATTGAGAATCGCATCTTCTCCGGCGCTACGGGCTCGCCTCCGCAGTTGTATTTCTATGCGCGACTTAATATTTGTAAAAATTGAGAATTAAACAGAAAAAAATCCTACGAAAAAACAAAGAATTCTGAGTCGAATTATATAAAAAAGTGAATATCGTAAAGTGCAGTGGACTCTTTCTACTTTGTTGCCGTCGTACTGTCTACACGGAAACGTCATCTTTGTCTACTCTTCCGTCGACAAGACGCTTCTCTACGATCCTCGTGCTAACACCTGCAGGTGAGCTATCTCACCATATAGTATGTCACCATGGCATCCCGGGGAGGTATGTCTAAAACCATCAAAATTTTTAGGGTTCCGTACTTGAAAAGGAAAAAAACGGAACTGCTATAGGACTTAGTCTGTCGCGGCTATCCGTCTGTCACAGCCGATTTGCTCCAAATCTACTGGACCGATTAAGCTGAAATTTGGTACACTTATGAATTTCTGTGACCCAAACACGGACGTGTAATGTAAATAAATGAATTTTGAATATGGGGGTCAATTTTGGGGGGCAAATAAGAAAAAAAAAGTTTTGTAAACTGTACCGTGTGACATATCAAATGAAAGGAATTACTGTGAGGGTCACAAATATATATATATTTTTATAATTTTAAAATAAATTGTTTTAAAGCTGTTTAAGAAAATAGATGAAAATTGACCATTCCCTCTTATCGTCGAAAATACTGAGCCTAAAATTTTGAAAAAAAAAATCAGAAAATAGTTCTATTGCTATAGCTAAAGATTACAGGAAAACTTATAAGAAGTCTATGGTCTTAAAATAACATGGCAACTCTCAATACTGTGCTTAAAAACTTACATTTGCAGTTGGAATGTATGGGAGAACATGTTCTTCAACTACAATGTTAAGTTTGTTCTTGGGATAAATTCATCCCAACTACGGAACCCTTCATTGTGCGTAGTCCGACACGCACTTGGTCTGTTTTTGATATTGATTGTGGCTTAGATGAGATCGTGACTAAATACGGGAATTGGTTGTCTGACCAAATCCAGAAAATCGCAACAAGTCCCATTGTGTCTTGTCTTATCAGTGAGAACTATTAATATCCATAGTTCACGAAAGGGTCAGACGGTTGTGTCTCTAAAATTAATTGTCTTTCAATATTAATCCTCGTAACTTTGACCTCGTAGTCGGGGAAGCCCAAGGAATACTGGAACGGTCACATCAGCAGGGTTTGCCCTGTCCAGATATGAAGATAGATCGCTGCCGCCGTTGTTTTGATAATCAAAAGAAAATTTACAATATTTTTAATAGACTATCAGATGTGAATAAGACGAAAAGCCTGTAGCCATTCTATCATCGCCGACGATTATATGAAATTTTTATGCCCTATATCAGAACTTTCCGACTGTTTTGGTTTACAGCGAGATTTGGATGGACTTCAAAATTATTGTCTCCATATTAAACTTGAACTGAATGTTTCAAAATATTTTGTTAGTACCTCCACACGCAAACCACATGCAATCACGTTGCATAATAAACCGGAGAAGCGTCACCAGGTACCTGGGTGTAACGTTTGACTCTAAATTGCTTGATGCACATATCGAAAACGTTGTTAATAAAGCTTTCAAAGCACTTAGGTCGTCGGCTGACTTAAAAAACGTCCAAACATTTAAAATTCTTTATTGTGCTTTTGTCCGCAGCCATTTGGAGTACGCCTCATAAGAGCGGGACCCCAATTATAATATTTATATAAACAGAATTGAGGGGATTCAGAAGCGTTTCCTACGTTTCCTGCTGTACAGAACTAGGAAATATACTCCCAATTATATAACGCGATGGAAGAGGTTTTATATCTTACCGTTGTATAAGCGCAGACGCATTGCTGATGTGACGTAGATACTTATTTAATCGCAAATGGTACAATAGGTTGCCCTGAGCTGTTAGGCAGCATAGGATTAGTCACATGCTGCAAATTGTTTCGCAAACCTAGCTTGGTACATATCCCTCATTCCAAGTCCGCGTACAGGCAGAACTCATTTCTGATTCGTGCGAGCAGTCTGGTGAACATAATTTGGATATATTCAATACCAGTGTTTCTCGGCTTAAGCATTTGTTAGTGAAAATCTTGTTTATGAAGGAGTAATTGCTTGCGTCTAAATGATTTTTAGTTAGTACTATTGTTTCCTAATTTATGTCATAGGTATTTTGTACCGACCTTTTTCTTTTTTCTTAATTTTATATTTCAGTGTTTATGAGTGGAAACTTTAAATGGCCTTCAGTTTCATATTGTTTAAAGACATTGTGTACGTTAGCTGTAAGTTTCCCAAATAAAACAAAGTAAGATATATTCACTATTGCTAAATCCCAAACAAAGCTTGGAACCGGTACCAAAAGTACAGGTTCTGTATCGGTACCTTGCATGGTACCGGTTCCAGACGAGTACCGGTACTCCGCTTAACAAGTACCGGTACCAAATTCAGGTAGTCGGCGCGTACCACAAATCTCATATTTGTACCAGGAAACTCTGTACGGTTGGGAACCTTGAGGTTATTTTTCTAAAGCCTATATTAACTATCCTTTTTACTTACAATATCTGTTTTCTCACTATAACTGACGGAAATATTTGTATTACTACGTCTGGTACCGGTATCACACCAAGGCCAATGGTACCGGTTTCTAAAAATATCGGTATTTCAAGCCCTGAGCTTAAAGCGAAACCAGGCGAAACAAATGAATACAGGTTTAATCATATCACTGGTAGACACATGGTCCCCAAATGTCGCCACATCCACCGGTCCTGAACTTCTCGTCCATCCATCGCGTTCCACGGGAGGACGTTCCACGTTTCAAGCCCCATTAGCTATCTGTTTCCCACTGTCACTTAAGGGGGAAGCGCCAAAGTAAATTCAAATTTTATTATGTTTTTTGCAATTTGCAAGTCAGTATTAGGTTGTATGTTGATTAAAGTATGATTCGCGACCGTAACAAATACTCGTATGTATTTACAGAATTATAACTCCTTAAGTTAGAATAAACCTCTAATGTCAGGATTTTATAAAAAAGTCATTCATTAGGATTACCTACTTGGTCTTAAAGAGTTCTATTGATGATTATAATCCTGTAAATATATACTTTATCATATTTTGATCAATATACAACCTAATACTGACTGGCAACTTACAAAAACGTAAGAAAATTTGATTTTCGCGGGCTACCCTGGCGCTTTCGCCTTAATTATATTATTTTTCGTTTGGTTTAGAGCGTGCCCTGCTGAAGGAAAAGTTGTTGGTTGGTCAGACTGGTCAGATCAAGGGCTGCAGTCGCCTCCGTGGAATATAAAAAACGAACCGACAATGAGTGACGCCGAGAGCCAGAACGAACCGACAATGGAGAAAAAAACGCAGACTAACGTTGAGATTGACGGCGAAATGATGTATGGAAGCGACGATAATAATAAGTACGTATTCACTATTATGTACAGACGCCAGCAGGTCAAGCTACCCGAAACTGTCAAATTTTCCCAATCAACCTTGAACCTAATGCTTCAGCGATAAAGTTGAAAATCTATTAAAGAAATTTGACAGATTGTAGTAGCTTGATGTGCTGGCGCCTGTGTAAAAATGCCCATTACAAAGCCTTTACCCATGCATTTTGTACGTAACGAACTATGTAATATTGGGTGAAAATTATTGCTAGAAACTACTTTTATTTTTAGCGCTTCGTACCTCAAAAAGAAAAAAAATGGAACCCTTATAGGAGCACTCGTGTGTCTGTCAGTCTGTCCATCTACCACAGCCAATTTTTTTAATTTTTTTTAAATTTAAGATGGGTTTGCTCATAACTGTAGTCTAGGTCGGAGGCGACAGAGACAGAGTCGACGATGGAGTGAGCTTACCCAGAAGAAGCCTGTTGTCTCTCACTTTGAAGAGATTAGGGTTGTATGCGCTCGGAAACACAGACGCAGGTAGTGAGTTCCACTCTTTTGCTGTGCGCATTAGGTATAAAAGACATTTAGAAGCGCTTAGTGCGAATTGGTGGAATAGCAACCAGGTTGGGATGGTAACGGGCAGTGCGTCTAGATGTCCGATTTGCTCTGAATCTAATGGTCCGATTAAGTTGAAACTCCTGTGACCTAAACACGGACGTGTAATGTGAAATGAATTTTGAATATGGGGTTCACTTGTGGGGACAAATAAGAAAATTAAAAAAAAAAGTTTTGCTTTGCAAAATGCAGCGATTGACATTTCATGATATCAAATTTTATATATTTTTTAATCTAAAAATAAACTGTTTTTAAGTTGTTTAAGAAAATAGACGAAATTTACCATTCCCCCATATCTCCGAAACTACTAAGTCTAAAATTACAAACATACATTTGCAGTTGGAATATATGGGAGAACATGTTTGCCAACTACAATGTTAGGTTTGTTTTTGGGATAAATTCATCTCAACTACGGAACCCTTCATTGTGCGTGGTCCGACGTGCATTTGGTCGGTTTTTTGGTGTCAAATTTTTTTTTATTAAAAAATAAAACATTCTGCTTATGGGTTCCTGTAGTGGAAAAGATGTTGGGTATTTCAAGTTAAGTAATAACATTTAAAACTGGTTTTCATGAAAATAATAAATAAAAAATGATAGAAAGAATAACGTTTATTTGTACCTACACAGTTCGTGAAACATAAAATACAAATACATAATATAAAAAAGTGAAAATAATGATTTAAATGAAAACTTTGACCTTCAATATCTCCGTAACCAAAAGGTCCAGTACAAAAAAAAAAATGATCACAATGACTGGGAGTATAAATGACTCTGCTTCGGAGCGTCTTTTTACAGCCCTTATTATTCGCAGTCTTTGCTATTCACAGAAATGTGGTATCCACCGATCCGCACTAGTGGACATGATATTATAATTGTGATATCAAAATCATTATCATTATCACAGCCTTCTACGCACCACAACGTGAAAACAAATCAGCTGCTCTATACATCTAAGTTCGCACAAATCGATCATTTTTTCGTGGTTTCTGGGTTTATACCGTAGTAGAAGTGGTTCATACTCATTCATTCATCACTTTTGTATTTTGATAATATTAGGTTGGGGAAAAAGTCTTTTCGCATTATAGTATGTATGAACTTGTAATAAAATCTCTTTGGCTATACTATTTGTATCTGGCTGGTTTTGGTGTCATTGAAAGTTTAAATTTTAAAGAACATAATTCCAAATTCAAATTAGGAAAATGTGTGTTTTTCATTTGTTTTTCGTACCATCAAGATGAGTGAATCTAATGAAGAAATTCGATACATTTTAAAATTTTACTACAAAAAAGGTAAAAATGCAACGCAAGCCGCGAAAAAAATTTGCGATGTTTATGGACCTAGTGTAGTGTCTGTGAGAAGCACAAATTTGGTTTAAGCGTTTTCAATCCGGAAATTTTGACGACCTTTTTCGCACGTTCCTGTCATACGTGATCCACTTTTCATCACCAGTTATCAGCTTCTTCAAAAATGGTTCGGTTTCATTACGTCGTAATAAAGAATCACAAATGAGTACACGGTTCATTAGGTTTCTTTCAGTGAGCTCGTGAGGTAGCCAAATGTCGAGCTTTTTTGTGTACCCATTTTTTTTTAAATGCGCCAAAACTGTTTTGTGGTCAGTTTCCAGTTCTTCAGCTACGTCGTAACTGCTGATATGCCGATCTTGCTCCACTTTTTCAAAAATGGCATACATTTTATCCGTAATATGGCGACCAGAGCGACGTGCATCTTTGACATCAAAATTTCCGGATTGAAAACGCTTAAACCAAATTTGTGCTACTCTCACAGACACTACACTAGGTCCATAAACATCGCAAATTTTTTTCGCGGCTTGCGTTGCATTTTTGCCTTTTTTTGTAGTAAAATTTTAAAATGTATCGAATTTCTTCATTAATTCGCTCATCTTGACGGTACGAAAAACAAATGAAAATCACACATTTTCCTAATTTAAATTTGGAATTATGTTCTTTAAAATTGAAACTTTCAATGATACCAAAACCAGCCAGATACAAATATTATAGCCAAAGAGATTTTATTACAAGTTCATACATACTATAATGCGAAAAGACTTTTTCGCCAACCTAATATATAAAAAAAAAACAAAACATATACACACATGTAAAAAACCATCATCCAATGGCGATCGCGGGTTTACAGTAGTTGTGAACCTATGGCATTCGGTTGACATTCGAGCACTATGCGGATTTTTATGTCTATAACGGACGTCTGACGGGTTAAATGTCCCAATAAAGTAAAATAAAATAAAATAACCATTTTAATTGCAGGCCCCCTTCCCAGATTCCGCTTTACAACCGGAATGCAGTTGATGCTGTAACAAAAGACCAAAACAATGAAACGAGCTCGACTGACATTCAAATGACTGACGGACTAAAAGAAAAAGATGTTCCCAATGGAAAACAAGTAAGTTAGACCAAAAAGCTATTCGTGAGCGATTTCTTCTTTTTTACCAACTTAAAAAAGGGGGAAGTTCTTAGTTGGTTTGTATGTATTTTTATGTATGTTCATTGATATTTGTGGACCGACTTCGAAAATATTTTTTTCATTTGGTAGAGAAAGCTTGTGCGCTGGTCGAATTTTATTAAGTTTGCATGGGTAGTTTTTAGTTAGCTTCAATAATACGTATTTAATCCACTATGTTTATATTTATGATGTTATAAAACTTCCTGTCACTGTAGTTTACATAGCAAGTAGTAGTATAGGATCTTGTGTGGGGTAGGTACGACTTTTTTAGTAGGTAGTCAAACTTTTTTGCGGAAAAAAAGGTCGGTTATTTTTTTTTTGTAAAAAGTCTTTACATGTATTATATTTCCTTGCTCCTTTTAACAGTTTGTCTTGAACTTCAGAAGGACACAAATTGAAAAATCTCTCTCGATAGTTTTATTTGGTGAAAGTTTTTATTTTAAATTTCCAGTAAGCCTCGGCCTTTGAAAAAGGTGAACAACTTAATAAAATTAATTTTGATATTTTTTTTCAGACTAATGAAATTGGCTCCCATTTTGCTGCAGACAATACTACTGTATTCCTCGTTTTGCCGATGTCATCATGACTATAATAAAATTGGATTCTTTTGAAAAGTTACTCTTCAAGTCAAAAAGCAAGAGCATCATCATCTTCCTACCTTTATCCCATGTTACGTGGGGTGGGCGCAACGCATTTTCTTCTTCCATTCTCCCCAGTCAACCGTCACGCTATTTGACTCCCTTTTTCCATATTATTCCTTGCACAATCCATGCATCTTTCCTTTGGTCTTCCTCACCCTTTCCATCCATCAACATGTTTATTAATTAATTACTTTATTAGTTACATGCATTTCCTCATCACATACCCATACCAACCAAATGAATTCCTTTCAACTTTTCTGTCACTGGCGCCACTTTCAATACTCATTTCTTACTTTATCCTTTCATCACTCCACACATCCATCTCAACATTCTCATCTCCGTTGCACGCAATCTTTTCTTATCCGTCTTCTTCACGGCCCAGCATTCCGATCCATACAGTGTGACAGGCCTTATTACGGACTTGTAAGTTTCCCCTTTAACTTGAGGGGCATGCGTGGGTCATAAAGCAAGACTAAATATTTAAAAAACAGTTATTTAAATTATTGTACTTATTTAAAGAAAACAGACAAAATACACACCCCCTTATTCATAAAAAACTAAAACGCTTTATAAGCCTATTTTAGTTAAGAAGTGTTTTGTCTTCTTCTTTCGAATTATGATTTGAGTTTAAAAGAAGAAGACAATACACTTGTATAACTAAAATAAGTTTATAGAGCGTTTAAGTTTTTTTTTTATGAAAAAGGGGGTTTTCACAGCTGTGAAATATTACGATTATCAAGTTGATAATCGTAATATTTTATGTTGTTGCATAGTTGTGATAAGAATGTAGAAACAGGATGTAGGCGTATCGATGAAACTGCGCTTTTTAACCGACTTCAAAAAAGGAGGAGTTCCTATATAAGTCTGTATGTATTTTTTTTAATGTAGATATGTTCATCGATATTTTCACAAATTGTCTTCTAGCGTTGTATTTATATTCTTGCTAGATTTAAATAATTTTATTATTTGATGTAGTGTTAGCATGATGTAACAGAATATATATATTTTTTACACAATTACTCAAAAATTAAGTAACGACGCTGATACCACAAGTAACAGCGTCGTTTATTCTGTTACCTACTCGTTGTAAAAGTTGTTGAAACTTTCTCAATAGGTAATTCAGTTATTTAAGTCATTTGAAGTCAGAATGAAATATTTTATTAAGTATGTTGATATACCAAAATTAAGTTATTTATTCCTTAAGAGCAGGTGCAATATTTTTGTCCCAATACCTACGTATGAGCATATAGTCCAGGAAAAAATACATAAAATAAAATAGATAATAAATAATTGATGATAAGAAAGAAAGAAAGAAGAAATAGTAGGGTGAATATTTGACCTTTTAACCGCCGTCATTACCTTCCGCCAAAAGTTGATGAAGGAGAATATCGTTAATGAAATATTTCATCAATTCCCAGAATCTGCTTAAGGACCAGAATCAGGTAATTGCTGAAATATTTCATTAAATATATTCTCTTTCATCAACTTTTGGCGGAAGGTAATGACGGCGGTTAAAAGGTCGAATATTCACCCAGTAATTGGTACACGGAAACAATATTTTGTCTGGATTTTTATACTGGGAATTTAAATCACGTTAATAGGTAGACTCCCAGATTCTTCCGAAGACTGCATATAGGTATTGCTCAGACCATTATACCTGCAGCATGCTAATTGCGTAACACACTATCAATTGGAATCTGAATCATTTTGAAACTTATTGCTAATCCATTGCCAAAAGTTAGTCTTCTCAACAATTAATGTTGTTGAACTATCAAAACGAAACCAATTCCTACTGTGTGTGTTAAGCAATTACCCCTCTGGTATAAGTCCGGATATGACATTTTTTCTTATAAAAATTCATAACGGAATTTAGGAAAAAAATATTCGAGAAATTTATTGAAGAATATTTTCCTGCAAATATTGTTGATACAGTTATTTTTATAGGACTAAGCCATTTGAATAACAAAAAAAGAAATAGAAAATGCTTCGGATCCTTTCAAGGTAAAATTATAAGTATTTAAATATTTTAGTAATACTAATGCAGACACAGAAATCCAGTATAAAAAGTCTATCTATTCATATAAGAAACCTCTTAAGGGGCCACTGTACTCATCATTATGAACAACTTTTACTATGGAACCAAACCAAAAATCGCGAGAGAACAGCCGATTTTTCTTTAGCGATTTACTACGTACATCAACCTACCTTACATACCTTATACAGAGTTATTGGTAAAACACCAACAACCTCTTAAGGGGTCATTTTACTCATCATTATGAATAACTTTTACTATGGGAAAAACCTGAAATCGCGAAAAAAATCAGCTGTTCAGTACATTTATGTTCGCATAATTCGTCAAAATGTACTGAACAGCTGATTTTTTTCGCGATTTCAGGTTTGGTCCCATAGTAAAAGTAATGATGAGTACAATGGCCCCTTAAGAGGTTGTTGGTATTTTATCAATAACCCTGTATACTTATTCAATTTATTGTTATTGTTATGTACTTGTTTTATGTATAATTTTCCTGAACTAATCACGGGGACCAAAAATATTTACAGTCACACAAAATGTAGCTCTGTAGTGGCACGCACGATAGAATTCATGATCTCACTCGGTTCATTGGAGGACTATCGTTATTTCACTGTTCAATATCTGTACTAGTCAGTTTAATTATTTAAGTTTTATTATTTTTCGCCTGTCGTATTTGTTATTTTAGGTTTAGCAACAAATATTTTTTTTTACTTAAGAGGATTGTGAAGCTGTAAGTTTTCATACAAAAAGCGATAACGTTTTTCTCCCCGTAAACAGAGTCTAAAATTCATAATTTTTGGAAATGTTTTAGGTATTATGAAAAACTAGGTCCGTACGTTTTTATTATAAAGAAATATTCCATACGATATACGTTATTACGAGTAGCATCTAAATATCTATATTTTTGACATAAAAACTTCCTCGAGAGTTTTTATTTTTTTTAAATTAAATTAAATTGAATTACTAAAAAAGAAAAACGTATAGACCTAGATTACAGTGCAATAAATGTAATGAGACCAAAATTGTCTCATTTTGTAAAGAGTTAGGGGGGGTGAAAACGTTATCGCCCGAAACAATATTTATGTAAATAATTGTATCAAATGTAGGTAATTGCCTCCAAGACTCGCGCCGCGTATCGGCACTTCACAATCCTCTTAAGGGGGAAGGGTCAGGGTAGCCCGCTAAATTCAAATTTTCTTACGTTTTTTTTGCAATTTGCAAGTCAGTATTTAAATATAGTATGGTTCGCGGCCGTAACAATACATAATTATTGTATTTACAGAATTATAATCATACAAATCCTTATGATAGTATAATCCTCAAATGCCAAGATTTCACGAAATACTCGTAGTTATTCATTAGGATACCACTCTTTAAGACCATGTAGGTCTTAAAGAGTGGTATTGATCACTTTAATTATTATAATTATGTAAACACATACTTGTTACGGCTGCTAATTACATTTTGATCAACGTACAACCTAATACTGACTTGTAAATGGCAAAAAACGTAAGAAAATTTGAATTTCGCGGGCTACCCTGACGCTTTCGCCTTAATGCTAGGGACAAACCCGAGCGGAAATACTTCCTTTGGAGAACTTAACGTCGCAGACACCCGTTTTTGAAGTGAAAACTTCAACGATTTTTGGTAGGGGGAAATCTTACGGGTTCACGTCATCGCGAAACTTTGACATGCTATACATAGTTTTACGTCTTCTGTCAGCAGTCCCCATGACATGACTGCCAATTTTCTTTTTGACATCAGCATTGCTATTCTGTAAAATACTCGTATTACCATGAAAACTTAGGTGAAGTGAGCTTGGAGTGAGCTGCCGGTCTATTCTGTAAAAATCTCACCGTGAAAACGTAGGTGAAGTGAGCTTGAACAGGGCTGTCATTAGAGTCAATCTCTAACATCAGGTGAAATGACAGCTCGCTTCATTTAAACGGTGATTTTTTTACAGAATAGACCGGCTGACGACAGAGTTAGAATGTTCCCAATTTTAACTTGCGTAGTAATAACGCAGCTAATCCCGCAAAGATTTGTGTGTAGCCTAAAAAAACCCTTAATTGGTCGTGACTGGTATTTATTTCATAATCAGTTTGTCGAAAATACGGGATGATATTTTTATCGTCTTGAAAAAATAGGGTCCAATAGGTGAACGGAGTAGAAGCACAATTGTTTTATCAATAGCTTAGACAGAAATTGCTCTATCAATAAACACTACTATACGTATATTTGAAGTAAACTAGAACAATAAAAACAGAAATTTTGAAAAAAAACTTTATAGATCGTTAAAAAATATCGAAATTAAAATCATACCCACTACGTAGGGTGCGTAGTGAGTATGATTTGAATTTCGATATTTTTAAATTTTCTGTTTCAAAAAAATAAACTAGGTATGCCATAGGCTTCTACTTCGTTCACCTATTATACCCTATTTTTTCAAAACTTTAAAAAAGGTCATCCAGTATATAAGGTGACTAGTTTTTGTTTGTTTGTTTGTTTTTGTCACTAATTAGTGACCGATACTTAAACACATGATTGTACTCATGATAACAAACAACTTTTACTATGAGACCAATCCTGAATTCGCGAAAAAAAAATCAGCTGTCCCATACAGCAGCTGATTTTGCGATTTCTGGTTTGGTCCCATAGTAAAAGTTGTTTGTTATCATGAGTACAATCATGTGTTTAAGTATCGGTCACTAATTACATACACTGCCTACAAACTAATTTCGGAATAACGCAAGCCTGCTTCTCGTTAGTTTTTAGGTTTTCGTAGCCAAAAGGCAAAAAGAGACCCTTATTTTTTTAATCATTACAGGGCTCAAATTATTATGTCTCTCTCACTAGGAAACCATGGTCGCGCTTCCAGTAAAATATAATCTACACTCTCACCAGGTCTGGTCTCACCAGGCGTCCGATTGGTTGAGCAACCAACCATACATATTTTTCGTCGCCGCTGGTGTCCTAGTGAGATAGGGCCCTAATTAATTAATATTCGAGATGATGACGTTATTTTGCAGGCAAAATGCGTCATTTAGCCATTTTTTTGTGATAAGAGTGAACGAATTTATAAATTATTTTTATAATTTTAAGGAAACTATTTTGCTTAGTACCTAACTTGATTACGTATGTACTAAGCGAAACCTACTTAAGTTTTATCAGGTAAACAGGAAAATTGATTAATTTTATAAAATCCATTGCGCGATCTATTCTGTGAATGTAAGGTATTAATACAATTATTTGTCTAATAGTTTTTTTTTCAAGTTCCTGCAATAGTGTTAGCAATTATTAAGTATTGTATTAAAATGTTGTATTAAATGGACTTTTGTTTCACATTTTTGCTGTTTTAGACACATTATTCCTCCTTGTTGGTGTCCAAGGCTTGCCTTGTTTGGGGCCAATGCAAAACCTTTGTCATATTTTTGGTAATAAAGTTTTTTAAAATTCTGTTTTCATCCAGCCACAAAGATGGTTGTTTTATAAATACTGAGAGGTATTACTGATAGAATCTCAAACTGGAAGGAACTGATTTCCCTGTCTAATAATAACACAATAAATGAGATGCTGTGTGACGTCATAAATTTGCTGTTCATTTCATTCATTTTTACAGATTAAAATGCATCCGCACAGCAAATTTATGACGTTAAAAAAATGATCCTTTGACATTTAAAACACAAAAACATTTGAAAAAAGGTAGGTAGGTTGCCTACGTTGTTTTAAAATAATTGTAATTCTTGAATTTAATTTTTATGTAATTATTAGTTTTACTATTTCTCGGCAGTAAACTTAACGAGCTCTAAGAGTGGTTTGTCAAAAAATCTTTAAATATTTCAGAACAAAAATGTGAAGTCGGGGAAATTAATTGTTTATCAAATTGACTACTTAAATTAAAACTTAAATTTGTCCGTGTATTCAAATCACAAATGTCATTATTTGAAAGTTGTTTAAAATGGCTGTAGTATGACAATTTCATAATAGTAGTTTATGAAACTGTTGGATAATGAGGGCTATCAAAACACGAGTGTGTTTAAAAACCGAGCCGCAGGCGAGGTTAATAGTATCACACGACTGTTTTAATACCTAGATAATATGTGCAGTTTCATACTTACACTATTTTATCTACATTCATGTAAACCTATTTAAATTAAAAAAAAAAAAAACAAAGTTAGCAAAAAGAAAACAAATACACATTAATGGCTCCGAAACCATAGTAACATTGATACCATAGTATCGTGGATATTACTATGGTTACGTAGCTATCATCGGTCAACCGCGCATACGCCCTAGCGCGGCGCCATTTACATATTATATAGGGTGCGTTGTTGAACAGTGAACCACCCTTTTTTCTAAGTCATATAACTTGCTAGAAAATAAAGATAAGAATTTTGTTTTGGTGTCATTGTTTAGGTAATTTGTTATGGTTTCTCGGTTTTAGGTTACAGAAAGCCAGAGGAACAAACTCTGACCAATAAAAGAAGTATTAAAAAAAAAAAATTTGGTTCACTGTGTACTATGGGTAGTTTACACTGAACCATCCATATTTTAACAGTGAACCATAATATCATTACCAGTAAAAAATGCTTATTTTTTAAAAGAAATCACGCAGTTTATGATAATCAACTTTTATTTTAAAAAAATCAAATAAAAAATGTTTCTTGTAACAAAAAGCTTAAAGTTATCATATAAACCTTTTTATATAATTAATAACTAGCCTTTTCGATGGTACCTACTATAATAAACAGTCTTCATTCATTTAGCTACCAGTTAAAGAACCGCGATAAAAGAACATCAAAATGCGTCAAATTAAATATTCACACCATATTTAGTAAAGATAAGTTCACTTTGAAGGAATATTTAATCAGACGTTTTGCACCTGACGTATAAGGAGGAGGGAGAATCATTTTAATGTCACTCAGTTTCACAATTGCCATATCAGGTTCTATAGGAAACATAAACGTTTTATTAACACGATCTTTTAATTTTAGGTACGAAACGCAATATTCATCATCACTTTCCGTTTCCAGAATCTTCGAATTATAATAAGCAACCCGTTTTTTAGATTGCAACAATACAATGACATATTCGTCAATCATTGGCTTACGCTATAAATCAGCAAAATCTTCATCTATAATTTGCTCATCTTCCACATCTGATTCTAGGTCTGTTTCACTTTCAAGAATTATATCTTCCTTTTCACTCGTTTCACTGTCTTCGTCCAGTACAACTCTTATTGTTTCTCTTATTTGGTGTTTTTCTAATTTTACTTGTCGATGGAAGCATTTGATTTCCACATTCTTGTACAACTTTTCTTTTATGCAGACCTTTTCTATTTAATACAGCAGTACGTTCCTCAGCTATTCTTTCCTTTTCTGGCGTGTCCGTTGCTATCATGCTTTTGCCCAGTTTTCTACCTTTTCGTTAACTTTCTGAGGTTTCTGGACGGTGCTTGTGCCGGTTTCGTCAAGGTTGAATAATCTAGGCTCCCATTTCAGCAACTCTTCCAAATTATTAAAAAATATTGCCACCGTCTCACGGTTAAATGAGGTACCTCGTTCGAGACTTACAGCTTCTGGTTTCTTCACCGAAATATCAGGATGTCTTTTTTTGAAGAAACGAAACCATTCCAAACCTGACAATTGATCTCTTTCTCATGAGCTTGGTATTTTAATGCCATTACGCTTTGCCATTTCGTACGCCACCTACCTACATTCTTTGACGGTCAAACCGTAAAACATTAGTGCACAGTCCTTGTAGTATTTTAATAATATTTGTTCATGTTCTTCATCACCATGTTCACGATTGTTTTTCACGTAACGGCGCAATGTAGGGTACGGAATTTTACAGGTTGTTGCCGCCGTCCTAATGGAGTAACCAGTTTGTACCATTCGTAAAACTGACATAATGTCCTCTTTTTGTGTTTTCCTATTTTCCGCTACTTATTTTTTGGTCTTGGCATGCTAAAACAAATAAAAATATACCTAATTGATTTTCAAGATTACACTATCAAGGAACAGTGAACCAGGATCGTAAGGTACACAGTGAACCGGTTCACTGAGCACTATGCGAACCTGGTTCACTGTTCAATACACACACTATTCAACTTTAACATTAAAAAAAAATACGTGATAAACTGAATTGTCACAACGCAATATGCTCAAAAAACGAATAAAACTACAATAATTTTGACACCATACAGCTTTTGTTCTTATAATTAATAACAAAATATAGAAAAATCGAGACACTTACGTAAGAATACTACGTTTTTTTGGCGAGAAACAAACAAACCGCTATCACACGTCACGTTCAAGCCGCGGCCGCCGGCTCACTGCGGGAGAGGGGAAGGGTGCCCACGAGGCAAGTATTAACAAGATCGGTCAAAGTGGCAACGTCGCAGTTTTCCCAATATGGCGGTGGTTCAGTGTATCTGGTTGGTTCACTGTTCAACAACCGACCCTACGTACAATGATAAAAATCGAATTGTAAACTCCTTGGTCTATCCGAAGAGTACTTTAATAGAAAAAAAGTTATTTTATAGCCGTATGTTGTTAAGAAATCTATACTTAATTTTTTTTAATTTTGTTTGAGTAGTACATGCATAAAGTCTGTCATTATAGTACTGAATTCATAATAAGCGGGCGGGCGTTTTGGGGGACTGTCTTATGTAATTTTGAAAAAGTGCTGATTCTCAGCCTAGTTTGAATAAATATGACTTTTGATTTGATTTTGATTTAAGAACTTTACGTGAGTGTAGACAAAATAATTTATCTGACTGTGCGTAAGTAGCTTTATAATGCTTAAAATAAAAATTATTTGAATTATAAAAAAATATAAAATTAAGGAATTTACTGTAACGTATACTCGTATGTAATAACATGTATGCGTAAAAATGTAAACGGAACGAAGAAGCCTGGATCTTCACGACACAGGGAATCCTAGTGTGAGTTCCAGGATTCAACGTCTTTGAATGCAATTTCTGAAGCAATAAATTATTCTTATTCTTATAAAAACCAGTAGGTACTGGCCTGACAGTATTATACTCATAAATGATTAATTGTTGAATGTATTGTATTGTCCCCAAGTTTTATTATTTATGTAATGCTCAAAAAAGGAAGGAAGATTAAAAAAAATACAATGATTTCCAAATATATCCTATGTAAATGAACACTGATTTTTATTTCGCTCCAAACTCGGGAATACCCTCATAGCCATTCATTGTATCCAGTTATCGCGAGGCCTATGTCCATACCATAACATTACATCAGAACTGTAATCCCTATAGTAGGTACTCCTACACCATTTCCCCAGTTAAGTATGTTTAAGGGTCATGTAATAGTATAATCAACCGGGCACAAATCTAGATTTGTGCCCGGTTCTAGTTCCCGGTTCGGAGTCTAGACTCCGGGCTTCTACTGAGAAATTCCTGATGCAAAAACCCAATAACACTAGACCGACCTTTTTTTTTTTTTGTGGATGGGAAATCAACAAATAACTTCTCCCGCTCTGGGTGGAGCGGAAGGGCGTGTCAGACTTTTACTGACTAAAACCCACCCGTGTTCCTTCAGTTGCCTATGCCAGGGCCACGGTATCTTTTTCAAACAACCCGCGACCATGACCGCGGCATCGGCCCTATTGGACCCCATCTTTTGCTGACATCTCTTTGAGGCGCGCGTGGAACACAACGCGCCGTCGATCCGGGCCTGGTCCTCACCGGACGGCGAGCTACCCACTACTCACCGTCCGCAAGCCCGCGCCTACGGTGGCCGGGAATCGGCTGTCAATTCCCGCCGCCCAGGGCGTCTCCTGCGGCGACTGAGGGCGTGAGGCTGCCTCTCCCTCACGCGTTCCGCCTCCTCCTTCGCGAGCATTACCGCTTCGCAGAAGGAGGTGACGGCCTCCCATGCACTCTCGCTCCGCACCATGGCCAGGACCAGGCTCGGACGCGAGAGATCGCCGCCGCCGATCGCCTCCGTGAGAACACGGCGGTGCTCTGCCCAAGCCGGGCAGACCTCCACTGTATGCTCCACCGTGTCCTCTGGGCGATCCACACAATGGTGACACCCGGGCGTTTCCTCCCGCCTTATGCGAAACAGGAACCTCCCGAAACAACCGTGTCCGGTGAGGACCTGCGTCAGGCGGAAGGTGAGGACGCCGTGGCGCCTCTCTAACCACTCCTCAAAGAGGGGACTTATCGCCGCAATTGTGGCGTGCCCAGCGCTGGGCTGCGACAGTCGCACTCTCCATGTCGCCATGAGATCCCGCCGGAGCTCTGTCCGCTGTACCGTGATTTCTCGCGGCAGCGGAGTTACGCCCCGGCGTTTCGCCTCCTCGCGCCACTCCCACACGTGCGCGAGGACTTTCGCCTCCAGATCCCACGGCGGCAATCCGGCAAGGAGGCTCGCCGCCTCACCGGAGACCGTGCGGTAACCCCGGACTAGCCGAATGGCCATGACCCTCTGGGACGCGTTCAACCGGCGGACTGGCCGCAGCCTCAGGGAACGCGCCCACACCGGTGCCCCGTAAAGGGCCATGGACCGCACGACCCCCGCGTAAAGCCTCCGGCAGGAGGCGTTTGGACCACCTAGATTGGGCAGGAGCCGCTTCAAGGCAGCCCCAGCCCGCTCCAGTCTGGGAGCCAAACCTCGGAAATGCTCCACGAAGTTCCACCGGCTGTCGAGGACGAGTCTCAGGTACTTCATCGTCGACTCGACTCCAATGCGAACCCCTCCTACCGTTATTTGGGAACCCGACGGTGGCGCATTCCGAGGACCATGAAAACACATGGCCTCGGACTTGTGCAGGGCCACCTCGAGTCCCAACTGCCGGATCCTCGCAACGACTATCGCAACCCCGCGTGTCGCTAATTCAGCCGCCGCCTGGTGCGACCTCCCCTGCACCAGGACCAGCGTGTCGTCAGCGTAACATACCACGCTGACGCCGCTAGGGAGGTCAGCGCGCAGCACCCAGTCGTACCCGATGTCCCACAAATGCGGCCCCAGGACCGATCCCTGTGGGACACCGCACGACATCTCTCGCCGGTTCCACTCTCCCTGATGACCGGGGTAGATGACGGCCCTATCCGTCAAATAGGCCTCAACCACTCGACAGAGGTAGGTCGGCATCCGGTGATACCGGAGTGCCTCCCTGATGCAACTCCAGGGCAGGGTATTGAAGGCGTTGGCGATGTCTAGAGACACCGCCAAGACGACCCCACCCCGGGCCACAGCATCCCCCGTCGTGAAACACTAGACCGACCTAGGAATCGAACCGAAGACTTTATGCTCAGCAATAGCGCGAAGCCGCGGGATGATTGCGTAGCGCACTTACAATTGCGCAATGCCTTTCAGTTTGACAATTCGACAATATTCATTGCTTTATTTACAATGTCGAACAGACAAATTTTTCAAACATATTAATATACAGTATGTTAACCAACAGAGGGCATTCCCGTTAACCCGCAATAGTATAGCATCCATACATGCTAAAAAAAATATTACCATTCGAAAACAAAATGGTTTTTATTTTTTTTAATATTAAAATATTCACTAAAAATGTTAAATTGATACGTAAAAGAAACACTCTGTACACGCGTACTTGAAGGACGGAAACATCGCAATTTAGTTTTTATTTTTAGTGAATATTTTTATATTTTTTTGAATATTTTAGTGAATATTTTAATATTAAAAAAAAATAAAAACCATTTTGTTTTCGAATGGTAATATTTTTTTTAGCATGTATGGATGCTATACTATTGCGGGTTAACGGGAACGCCCTCTGTTGGTTAACATACTGTATATCTACTATAGTTCTGCCAACAGTGAATCTCGCAAGCACAATTTTTTTTTGCAACAATGAATATACCACTAAAGTTATTTAAAACGGGATATTTACCATAAACCATTTCACAAAAGTCAGTCATACAAAATGTTCGACACGACCTAAAAATTTGGCGAGCGGCAACGACAGCGCGGTCTAGCTAGCGGTGCACAGACAGCGCCATCTAGTGACCTTATTGTAAAACTAACATTAATATTGGTTTTAAAACCAATATTAATATTAGATTTATTTTTAGCATGCAATGGATCACTGGTTGTCTGAATAAAAAATAATTATTATCTTCTTTATTTAACTTCTTTTAGAGAATTCTGATAATTATTTTCAGAATTCCATAGTTTTGTGATGAGAAGGTGTTCCCAGGTGCGATTTTGACTTCTATTGCGTTGGAGGCATGACAAATGGCAGCAGCAGTAAACAGTTGGTATTGTAACCATGTTTTTGTTTTTAATGCTATCCTTATGCCTACGGAATAGAAGTCAAAATCAGTTGAACGGACTCTAAAAAGTTTTATTTAAATGTCTCATCGTATTTCAAACTAGCTGACCCGATAAACATTGTCAAAATTTCAATAATTCATACAAAATTCCTATAGAAAATGCACTTTTAGTTTTCCTGAATTTTACAATTTTCCCGGCAACTTTTCAAAGATTTTCTTTCATAAAAACCTTGTCCTGACAATTACAAACACAAAAAAAGAATTAGCCAAATAGGTGCAACCGTTCTGAAGTGATGCGCGTACTTACATTCGGCAATTGATTTTTTATATAGATAGAAGATAGATAGATGGACTATAGTAGTTCAAAGGCCGACTCCACTGGTAGAAATCTAAAAGTGAGCAATTTATTGCATTTTGAAGAGCTCTTCTGTTCTATGCCGAAGATCCTCATCAGTTCTTTTTAAAATTTTTATGAGACCAAATTATATAATACCATTTATGTACTCTTTGGCATACTCAAATGGACTCAGACTGAACCTATGGAAACCTATAGAAAATAGTTATGCCAAAGAATATTAGGAAAAAAAAAAATATGCGAAAAGAAGTGGTGCCGACCGAACTCGACGCTCTGGATAGGAGGGTCCGTAGACTGCTGACCGCAAAGCGGATGCGTTACCCACGATCATCTGTGATGAGTTTGGACATCGCGCGGAAGTGCGGAGGTTAAGGCTTTTTAAATGCGAAAACCCTCTGCAACCACAACCGCGAGGAGTGCAATCTCAGGGAATATTTTTTAAAAGCCGAAGTGGGTATGCACAGTCATGTGGTCGCAGTGGACAAACAAGGGGCTCACCCCGCTCTCCATCGCTAAAGAGAACTGGCGCTAACCTGTAGTACTTATTACTGATGACCGCAAGGAGGTATGGCAAAGCAAGGAACTTCACGGGCGCTTCTATCGGGCCCTTTATGAGCCTGGTGTAGATTTCTTAGCGTCCGTATCCTGGCTACGTTTTGGTGACCTTTTCGGGGAAACTGAAGGTTTTGTTTGTGCAATTATGGACGAAGTTATGAAATTGTAACGGGACGGCGGCATGCCACCGTCCAGGTGAGTCCATCAGACATATTATCTCTGGTTGTTCTCTGGTTGCCTGATTGTGGACTCTGAGGTACCGAATTACAAGTATGTGCCTGAACTAGTTCTCGAAAATGACCATGTCACGTTGTATGGGTTCGGTCTATCATTACTGATAGATAAAGTTGTAACAGATCGATTAGCGTGCCGCGCAATGAATGTCGATGTTACCATCCCACATGGCGAGATCTTCGTGAAAGCTGAGAAAGAGAAACACATAAAATATCTCAACTTAGCACACGAGGTTGTTGACATGTGGAATGTGAGCTCGGCTGTCCTTGTGCCAATTGTAATAACGGCCAATGACCTGATGCCCGAAAGCCTCTACCAACAGCTGTCGAGGCTCTCGTTAGGCGGTTGGATCAAGGGCCAGATTCAGAAGGCAGTACTCCTTGATACGGCCCGCATCGTGAGGAGGTTCCTGTCTCTGCAGCCCTAACCACCAGTAGCTTGGACCCTGCTCCCGGCACCGGTGGACCACTATTTTTTTATATTTTTAAATGTTTTAATATCTTTTTTATAAAACATACCTATTTAAAAATATGTTATATGGAAAAAATAAAATAAAATTGTTATAATATGTATTATCTATACATCTATACGAATAAATAAAATTGAAGTGTTGGTTTTTTATGTCAAAATAACTGCTTTTAACTAAATGTATGTGAAAGTATATACGGTACTTATAACAAAAAAAACATTTTTAGAATTTTTGTCTGTCTGTCTGTTTGTTCCGGCTAATCTCCGAAACGGTTGAACCGATTTTGACGGGACTCTCTATGGAAAATAGCTGATGTTATAAGGAGAAACTTAGGCCAGGTGTAGGTTTTGTATTTTCGTTTTTTGCCACCGACTTCCGAAATTAAAGTTATTTTTCACTTTGTAGTGTTTTGTTTTGGAAGTCGGTTTTATATTATGCTAAAAAGTTTTTATTTTTCGCTTTTTAGTTGTGGTACCTACCCCACACAAATTCCAATACAAATACCTGCTACGTAAATAACAGTGATAGGGAGTTATTAAAACATCATCCACATAAAGTAAGTTTAAAAAAATACGCATTATTGAAGCTAACTCAAAAACTACACAAGCAAAGTTAATAAAATTTATGGGACCACCCTTTCAAACAAAAAAGAATTTTCCAAATCGGTTCATTCGTCTTTGAGTAATCGCGTAACAAACATACAAAAAATCTTTCGGCTAAATGATGATATCATCACGGCTGTACTCACACACACATGTCATCAGTTTAACTCGAACAAATTAACATTGACAGATATTGTGGTGTCATGTTCTAGCCAGTATATCTAAGCTCCGAGCAAAAGCTTCCCAATGCATTTTCCACACCCTTCAGGGTCCTACCACCACCTCTTCTAACAGTCTTACTATATCTATTTTAAATCTTTCTTCAGAGTAAGAAAGAGTTAGTTCCAACTCTTTCTTACTCTGAAGTAAGATTTAAAATTAAGTATAGCTCACTACCCCACAACAAAGTAAGGTTAAAATAATCTTATTATCAAAAGCTGGTGGTAGGCCCATTGCTCTCAGTCCTTCAGTAGGAGATGAGCACGCTACGGCGCCCTGATCTGTCGCAGAGTCGCTTTGCATTCAAAGGGACTCTAGATTGATATATGCGCTTTGTGACTCACTGGCGAACCTCGGCTGGCCATCTGCTGAAGTGTCCAAGACCACCCGATCTATTCTGTACCTAAAAATATAACCGTGAAAATTTAGGCGAGGTTAGCTTGACGTGAGCTGTCAATAGAGTCAAGGTGGAATGACAGCTTACTTCACCTAAGAATTCACGGTGAGAGTTTTACAGAAGAGCACTGCTGGTTTGAGCACCGGACAAGGTGACCCCTATAAGTATCACCACTCGTGGTAGATATTACAGTGCACTCAAGTTTCTTTTCCACGAATTATAATTTGTCTACTTACACGGACAACATGGTGACCACCAAAAACAAATTCAGAATGAAATAATGTTCCATGATGTTATCAAAACGAACACCCTTGTCTCAATGTACTAATAATGTCTATCCCAGCATTTATATACCAAACACCTCGAATCTTATAAAAATGGTAATTTCATAATGACACAATTATTATTTATTAAAGATGAAATCTCGATAATAATTGGTTCGGGTTTCGAGAATCCGCGATAACATTAATGCACTAGCTGTGTTCGCGACTCTGTCCGCATGAACTTTGGAAAAGAACGTCGCTGAAAGTTCCTGTAGGTAATTAAAATGTTTAAAATGTAAAAAAATATGTTTAAAGCTCAGCGACAATCATTGTCAATAATGTACGAAAATTAGATGTATTTTTGACAGCAGAGACTGAGATTAGGGGAGATTGTCGCTTAGTAATAACAGCTGCACGGGTCGATCGATCAGGTTAAGACACGCTTGCCGCCGCTGGTCCTTGGATGGGTGAACATCTTTTCATACCAAGACCCCTCCGTGTCTCAGAAAGCACGGTAAGCCGTTGGTCCCGGCTGTCATTCGTGGATCTTTGACAGTTGTTACGGGTCGTCAGAAGCCCGAAAGTCTGACAACCAGTCTTACTAAGGGGTATCGTATTACCCAGTAACTGGGTTGTGGAGATCAGATAGGCCGTCGCTCCATGTAAGACACTGGTATTCATTCACCTGCATCAGCTTAGACTAGAAACTGACCCCAACATCGTTGGGAATAGGCAGATGATGATGACTGAGATTAGAACGCGAACGTTCTTAAAAATTTGGTAATTGCTCCTCTAGCTCTGGAAGCACAAATCAATATCCAATTTCTTTTTTTTTTTTTTTCAGAACGAGTTGATATTTATAAGTTATTTGTCAGTTCATTACATTCCGCGCCGAACCTTGCTCGAGCCAGACCCCACCACTGAGCCGGTAGCTTTAAATTCGTCCCAAATTAATGTATTTCCGATCCAGCATGTCCTTTGCTGCCCTCCCCCAGCGACGCCTTAAGCCGAGATTCGTATCCCACAGGGGGTGCCCTTAGCGTGTAGTTGCTTAGTTTATAAGTTTAATGACCTGGCTGGAGGCCATCGAGGCACCCACAAGAAGGTCCGGCTAAGCAGCTGACAACCTCCTAGGTTGACCTGCGTGATGCCAATGCCCAAAAATAGAAACCAAGTTCATTACATTTTTGCGCCATTCATATCTTAGTCCACCCACAACCTACACTTGCGTGAAAAGAATCCAGCCCGTACTCTTCTATTTGAGAGACGACCTCTCAAAATGATTGAATTAATATTTAAGGTTACGCTATTCGATCATTCTTCCATACAAACGTAGTATAGTGAGTACACGTCTGTTTGACAGTGTAATTTCAAAGCTAAAAATTATGTCAATTTTTCTCGTAATTATCTAGTTCTCTAAGGAAACAGATTCGGAAAAAAAGATGTTGTTTTGGGAGTTATGAGCGTCGAAACTTCCATATTTCAACACTAATTTGAACCCATCTTTGGGTGTAAATAAATGGCTCCCGGTGTATGAAAATGACAAATTGTTAGCGTACTAGCATAGTTAATTTATTCAAGAATTCAAGTAAGTAACTTTATTTTGAATAAATATATCCAGTAGTTTTTTATATAATATATATACGCCCTAAGGTCTCCTCATGAAATTTGACTCGCTCGTTTTCATTATAAATAATCGTCTATTTCACTTAATAAATATTATAAAAATTGTATAAATAAATACTAAATAAATAAAGCTAAACTAATAAATAGATAAACAAACTAAATAGCATGCATATTAGCCACGCCACCAACGAGTTCGAGCCGCCGACTAGTGCAACCTTAAATGTCTCTATTGCACCATGAAGCATGAGGCACATTTGGGTTCATTCGAATAATCGAGTCTGGTCAAACCACGCTGGGGTCGGTGCATTTCATTCATATTTTAAATTGTGTGAAGGCAGCCAGGTTACATTTTGTTTACACTTACCTTCCTCTGAGTTTGTATCGGTCTTTCTTCTTAGAGCAGTCGGTAAGAAAACAATAAGGAAAATTAAGTTTTAAAACATAATTTAGTTTTCACGTATAAAAGTGTTTTTTGAACCAATTTACAGAAATAAATATCATTGTCATCATCGTCATCATTTACCATTTATATAAATAAAATAAAATGAAATGCTGTTCATTAGTAAGCTCATTACTTGAGATCGGCTCGACTAATTTGGCAAGTTTTCTGAATTAGGTATTTAAGAGCTGTTCGATCCATTTATAAATTAAGTCCGAGAAAATCTCTCAGAGAGAAATTTAAGGAGATTAATATAATGACTGTGCCTTCTCAGTACATTTTGAAGATCTTTTATATGCCCATAAAAATATAAAATTGTTTAAAAAATACAGTGATATCCACAATATAAATACTAGGAACAAACACAAATCTGTTATACTTTCAACAAGGCTCAAGAAAATAGGTGGCTCATTTAGGTGTCAATGTGAACGCTTTTATAATAAACTTCCAAGCCACGTTCAAGATCTAAGCCTTAATAAATTCAAATCATTCATAAAACGCAAGTTGTGTGAGAAAGCTTTTTATACCGTTAAATTTTATTTATTATATTGAGGACAAAAAGGCTTGGAATTGAGCTGCTCCAAATTTTCTTTTTTCCCTTTTTTTGACATAAATATTAATTACGTTGTGAAGTATTATATTATTTTAATTATTATGAATGTGAAGACTATGTGAGTCATTGTTTTTTTGTTTGTTTAATTTTTCTCTCAGTTATTTTTTATCATGATCTGGCGTTTTGAGTAATTTATGCGGCCTACCCAAATGTCCTTTCTTTGGTATTGTTCGTCGAATCGTTGAGTTTCTTAATTTCTGAGTTGAGCTGCGCGATTACTGACAAATGCGTGCACTGACTGGACAGGTCCTCTCAATCTGTGTGGTTCTTTCCTCAAAATACCATTTCAGACACCAATGTTCATGCTCTTCATATGAAATGACCAAGATTATGTCTGGACTTTATAAGAGACTGTGACCTCTGAGTTTGTTCCGGCCTTTCTCAGAGTAGTCAGATAAGAAACGCCGACCTCACCTAATAAAAAAAAAAAAAAAAACATGATTGTCTTGTAAAAGTGCTTGTACAAACCTACTTACAGAAATAAAATCATTTATCATTTATGGAGAAAAACATTTAAGGTTTCCTGAAAATGATCAAATTTGGGAAAAACTGAATATCATTTTTTCTATGTGACTTTTGTAATAACTCTAGACGACAGAGCTACGTTGATACTACGTTGATGCGCCGAAAGACGTAGTGACGTAAGAATCGAGTCGATCTTGACAAAAATATAGCATTTATTATAAACTTATAAATAAAGGCCATATTCTTGTCAAGATAGACTCGATTCTTCAGTTGCCCTCAACTCAACAGTGAGTGGTTGGATAAACTGCGTGTCTTTCATTGCCATTAAATCATGATTATTTCTGTTCGTTTATTGATAATTTAACTTAAAATTTTGATTTACTTAAAAGAAATCTGCCGGTGTTGTGGGAGGACACCCAGTTGTGACAAAGTTCATCGTTTGATTTTCGATGCATCGAAAGTCAAACGAAGAACTTCGATGTGCGAAAGCGGTTATGCCAAACGATGAACTTGTATTTTACCTGTATTTGTCACATTTTAAATATCGTATCTACATGTGTGTGTGTTCGGTATTTGGTATCATAAAGTAAAAGATTAAAAGGATCAAAATGGCACAGATGTGCTATTGTGTTTCTCGCTAAACAATAAAGGTAATTAAGCAAGCTGCGCCCTCAAATCCCACGACACTTTCTTTTTTTTCTTTTTTCTACCCATGACAGTCGTCAGCGATACACTGCCGCCTGTCAGTGAAAGAAAAACTTGAAATATCTTAAGTAATAGGTTGGGGAAAAAGTTTCTTTGCATTTTTTAAGAAAATTCAAAACATTTTTTAATATAGTTTATTTACATTTAACTAAAGTATGTAGGTACCATTTTGTTCGATAACTTTTTGCCATCTTGTAGGTAGGGACATGATCCCATTGCTATAGAAATTTTGGGACTTCTGGTCAAAATACCGCGACAAGTGGTTTTGGCAGTCCTCTCGTGATGTCAACCTGACACTGCCTAAAGAATTCTGAAGAGACCGAAACAGGTGGAAATCTGAAGGTGCAAGGTCAGGACTATACGGCGGATGCATTAACACCTCCCAGCCAAACTCTCTTAATTTTTGCTGAGTGGCTAAAGATGTGTGAGGTCTAGCGTTATCATAATGAAAAACCACACCCTTTCTGTTGATTAATTCCGGCCGCTTTCTCTCAACTTCTTGCTTTAATCTCATCAGTTGTTCGCAGTAGAGTTCAGAATCAATGTTCCTGCCTGGTGGTAACAGCTTATAATGAATAATGCCCTTCCAATCCCACCACACACACAGCATCACCTTGTTGCGAGTTAACCCGGGTTTCGCCACAGTCTGTGAAGCCTGACCGGCCTTTGACCACGACCTTTTTCGCACGTTCTTGTCATACGTGATCCACTTTTCATCACCAGTTATCAGCTTCTTCAAAAATGGTTCGGTTTCATTAAGTCGTAATAAAGAATCACAAATGAGTACACGGTTCATTAGGTTTCTTTCAGTGAGCTCGTGAGGTACCCAAATGTCGAGCTTTTTTGTGTACCCAGTTTTTTTCAAATGCGCCAAAACTGTTTTGTGGTCAATTTCCAGTTCTTCAGCTACGTCGTAACTACTGATATGCCGATCTTGCTCCACTTTTTCAAAAATGGCACCCATTTTATCCGTAATAGGGCGACCAGAGCGACGTGCATCTTTGACATCAAAATTTCCGGATTGAAAACGCTTAAACCAAATTTGTGCTACTCTCACAGACACTACACTAGGTCCATAAACATCGCAAATTTTTTTCGCGGCTTGCGTTGCATTTTTACCTTTTTGTAGTAAATTTTTAAAATGTATCGAATTTCTTCATTAGATTCACTCATCTTGACGGTACGAAAAACAAATGAAAACCACACATTTTCCTAATTTAAATTTGGAATTATGTTCTTTAAAATTTAAACTTTCAATGATACCAAAACCAGCCAGATACAAATAGTATAGCCAAAGAGATTTTATTACAAGTTCATACATACTATAATGCGAAAAGACTTTTTCCCCAACCTAATAGTTTGAAAGTTACAACGTTTTTATGTTATGGGTTCCTGAATTTATTTCATATAGTAGTTTACTACAATACTTAAATATTAACAATTAGAATTCATTGATGTGTACGCGTTCTAGTTTAACATACATTTTTTGCATAATTTACTTGCATTTATTTGAAGGCGTAATAACAAGATTTAAAAGTCACTAAAACCCTAACGCTTTTAAAGTATGAACGCGCGTTACAATTTCTAACAGTCATCTCTTACAGTAAGCCGTGTTCAATCAACCATGAAAATGGAAAAGTAATAATATGATAATTAGGAAAATAAACAATTTTGGGATTCTTTTCTAATGACTACAAATGAACCGAGATAATTCTCAATAAATAATGATTGCCAGATTATAATATTTTATGAGTTGCTAAGATTCACAAGTTTTGGGTGAGCCACGTCGACACGATCCGTATAAAAACTATGGAGAAGACCAAACAAGCTTCAATTTGTGATAAGCTTTTGATTGGGCAGCACGAACACCAAAAAGTGGAGTGATACTAACAATATGGATAACTTCGGTGCCATTGCCAGCCTTGTGCTGCTTGTGGGTTTCGGATTATTTTTAATGTAAGTCCATTACTTACCTACTTGAAGTTATTTATTTTTCAATGTAGCAGCACCTTTGGTTTTTAATCAGTTTCTTTTAAATTTATATTATCTCTCTGTTTATATTGGCTCGTGGTTAAGTAATAACAGCCGCACGGGTCGATCGATCAGGTTAAGCTACGCTTGCTGCTGTTTGTCTGAGGATGGGTGACCTCTTTACATACCGAAACCCTCCGTGCCTCGGAAAGCGCGTTAAGCCGTTGGTCCTGGCTGTCAGACGTGAATCTTTGACAGTCTTTACGGGTCGTCAGAAGCCCGAAAGTCTGACAGTCTTACCAATGGGTATCGTATTACCCAGGAATTGGGTTGTAGGTATAGGTATTCAGCTACATCCGGTAAAACTGGAAGCCGACCCCAACATAGTTGGGAAAAGGCTAGGCAGATGATAGCGCTAGTATCTAAAGACCTCTCCTTCTTCTCTAATAAGATATATTGTTTATTTTTCACTTAATTTTTAGTGCATTGAATAAAAATAATACGTCCTGGATTTTTAGTAGTTTACAATGAAGCGTTATCTATTTGTAGGTGACTCACATTATATTTCACAATATGTACATAATATATTTATACGTCCTACACTAATAAACACAAACACACAATATACATTATAAACATAAACAATAAACAATAATTAGTAGCATTTATTATAATATACGTGATTACCGTACGGCCCGTCCGTCATTAACGCAATCATAGTACACTGGACACGCGTCGCCTGCTGAGTTCCTTTGCCTAAGACGCGTGAAGTTACACGTCATGTGACGTATGCGCACACGCATTCATTCGCCGCGCATTCGGTATTCACCGGTCACTAGTCACGACCTACCTCATACGTCCGACGTATGAGGTAGGCCCGCTTGCTTGCGCTATTTACGCGACCTCGAAGTACCCACGCGAAATCGCTTTGTAACTAATCCGAACTTTACCGCTTGTGCTTATACATCCACGGTCGCTAATTATTGTGCCTTCATAAGTGTATTAAAAACATTGTTGTGTAGTGTGTGGAACATTAAAGTGTTGGGACCATCAACAGGACTATCTTTTCTTCAGACCTAGTAAGTCTACCCTCACACACCACGATATAACCAAATATTTAAAATTATTTTGGAAGCGGTCAACTTTTTAACTAAGAGCTTTTGATTCGTTCAAAATACAAAAGCTTTTTTTTTTTTAACTTCCGTATAGCTTGAGCGTTTTTGAATAGAGTAAATGTATTGTCAAGACAAATAAAGTTAGTTAGTATATATTTACATACATAATTTCATGCCTTTTTCCAATGAGGGTCAGCAGAAATTAAGAACAATATGCCACGCACCGTCTATTCAAATAAATCAAATTGAAGTGTCGGTTTGTAATGAGAAAATAACAGCTTTTTAGGGTTCCGTACCTCAAAAGGGAAAACACGGAATCCTTATAGGATCACTCGTGTGTCTGTCTGTCTGTCTGTCCGTCTATCACAGCCAATTTGCTCCGAATCTAATGGTAAAGTAGATAAATGGTAGATAAAGTTGAAATTTAAAACCCAAACAAGGACGTGTAAATTAAATAAATGAAAGGGCTTACTGTGAGGGTCTCAAATATACCTTTTTCTATAATTTTAAAACAATTTGTTTTAAAGTTATTTAAGAAAATAGACGAAAATTGACCATTCCCCCCCCCCTTATCTACGAGAGCACTGAGCCTAAAATTTTGAAAAAAAAAATACAGAAAATAGTTCAATACGGTCTATAGATTACAGGAAAAGTTATAAGAAGTCTGTGGTCTTAAAACAACATGGTAAATCTCTCAATATTTTGCATACAAACTTACATTTGCAGTTGGAATGTATGGGAGAACATATTTTTCAACTATAATGTTAAGTTTGATCTTGAGATTCATCCCAACTACGGAACTTTGTGCATAGTCCGACACGCACTTGATCGGTTTTTTTTTTTTAATAAATGCGTATGAAATTATATACGGTACTTATAACTAAAAGACAATTTTTAAAATGTTTGTCTGTCTGTCTGTTAATTTGTTCCGGCTCATCTCCGAAACGGCCAGAGCTAGATAAGAAATAACTTATGTTACTTTTTTTTTTTCGAAAAAAAAATAGGATTTCGCGCAAAAAAAAAAAATGAAATTGTGAACAAAATTTGATTCAAATAGGGAAGTACCGAATCCACGCAGGCGAAGCCGCAGGAAACAACTAGTTATAACATAATTTCGTTTAACAAAAAGTTATATTTTCTCTATAACGCGAACGGACTTATTTTTTACCCGCCTGCGGAGAAGCCCAAAAGGAGGGTATTGTTTTTGACGACTTATTCATTATGTGGGTATTTCGACAATGAATATAAAATGTATGATGACGTTTGTCATTCGATTCATTCATTCGATCATCATTTGTCTTTGGTCTCTATTAAAGAAAACATAGGCCCTTTGACAGGGGCCCGGACCTGACGTCTTAGTGCTGCCATCTAGTGAACGCCATTTCAGAAAACCCTCATTGTGTACGGTCACTTGGTCCCGGTGGTGATTTTTAAGAACGTTCGCATTCTAAGCTCAATCTCAAATTGGCAAAAATATCTCTAAACTTGTCAAAAAGTATTATATACTGATTGTCGCTGAAATGAGATTGTGACTAAATACGGAAATTGGTTGTCTGATCAAATCATCTTAACAATATCATTAGAACTTAAAACGGGATTTTTTACCATGTATTAATTCGAGTTTCCGATATTGATTCGAGTTTCCGATATTTTCGGCACTGTTGCAAGTGCCATGATCACGGATAAACTGAAGTTATTGCGGGTGGATGTTTACGAGCAGACAAAACGGTCTACCCTCTTTCTTGTTCATTTAGTGCGATTGACACCGCTACCATTGTCACTTGTTACACTCACAACTCGATTCTGTTCTCGACACACAAAACTCACTGTGTCCGCTCGCGAACTTTTTTCGGTACTCTTGCGGTCTTTACACAATTGGACCACTGGATTCCAGGCTCTCGACAATTGAAACCCATCCTCACGGTTGAAGTTCTTATATTTAGTAATCTCAATCGCTTCTCTCACCAGTCTAGGTATGTAGTGACTTTCTGACGAGATGACCTGAGGGTTATGTAACTCAATCCAGTGGTTCGATCCGGATTCTATAAGATGTTGAGCTATGGCCGATTTCTGTGTATCGTTGTTTCTCACCGCCCTTATATGTTCCGATATTCTACACGCCACAGTACGCTTTGTCTGGCCAATATACGACCTTCCACAGCTGCAGTCTACCTTATAAACACCGGGTTTTTCCAGGGGGAAGTTGTCTTTCGGCGACCGCAGCATCTGACATACTTTCTTGAACGGAGTGAAAACAGTTTTTACGGCATATTTCCGAAGAATATTTGCAACCTTATCTGTCACTCCCTTCACATACGGCAAAAATGCCGGTTGCCTCTCAACCTCGCACTTCCGATGTTTGGAAATAGGTTTTTGTCTACGCTGTGCGATCTTCCTTATATATCCATTCCTCCGTAGGACATTCTGCACGTGTGTTAACTCATGCTGTAAATGTTCCTCGTCGCATAAGTCATATGCGCGGTTGGTGAGCGAAGTCACTACAGAGTTCAGCTGTCTGGGATGGTGGTGCGAGTCGGCATGTAGATATCGATCCGTGTGAGTTGATTTCCGGTAGACTGAGTGGCCTAGAGAGCCGTCAGCACGAACTAGAATTTTCACGTCCAAGAATGGTATGGTCCTCTCATTCTCCATCTCGTAGGTAAAATTAATTTTGCTATGTATACTGTTTAGATGTGCCAAGCATATCTTTACCTCTTGTTCATCTCCTTCAATAATCCCAAACACGTCATCAACATACCTCCTCCACAGTTTTATTGATGTAGATGCAGTGGAAATAGCCAACTCTTCAAAATGCTCCATCCAAATGTTGGCTACTACAGGAGCCACAGGACTGCCCATTGCTACACCATCAATCTGTAGGTAATACTGACCTTGGTATATGAAGTAACTGGTGGATAAACAGTGATGTAGTAATTTCACGTATTCTACAGGGATGTTATTTGCTTGCAATTTCACCTTAACTACTTCCATGCAGTCCGCCACTGGTACATTTGTAAACAAGGACTCGACATCGAAACTGACTATTACGTCCTTTGTTTGGAGTTTGATGGACTGCAGGATGTCAATGAAATGCCGAGAGTCTTTTACATATGATGTTGACTGTCCAACCAATGGTTGAAGCACACCAGCCACATGCTTCGCCAGGTGGTACGTGGGCGAGTCAATCTGACTGACTAAGGGCCGTAGCGGAACATTCTGCTTGTGTACTTTTGGTAATCCATAAAGTTTCGGAGGCTGCACATTTCTAAGACGGAGCAAGTACCTAGCTGTTTCATCAGAAAGTATGTGTTGACACTCTTTTATTACCTTCTGTGTACTGCGATTCGTTCGTGCTGTCGGGTTGTAGTTTACTTTCTTGTAGGTGTTCACATCACTCAATAAGTGGCGGATCTTTTTATCATATTCAGTGACGTTCATCACTACAGTGGCATTCCCCTTGTCCGCTTTAAGTACAAGAATGTCCTCATTCTTGCGGAGGTCACGTAGTGCGACTTACTCTTCAACGGTGATGTTAGATGTCGGAGGTTTAGCGTGACGTAACGCTACGGCGGTATCCTGCCTCAGCATATCGGCATCACTCGCCGGTATTAGATTCCGTCTTATCACTTCCTCCACACTTCCTATCACCTCTTCATAAGGGATGCGTTTAGGAGTTGGAGCAAAATTCAACCCTCTCTCAAGTATTTTAAGCGCACCCTGTGATAAATCACAGCTGAACAAATTGATAACCGTTCGAGTTGTTTGTGAGTTCTCATCGTTAGGCCTCACCGGTTTTTGTTTTTGAATTAGTGATTCGTACTTTTGTTGCTTCCTCACTGCACTCATCTCTTGCGAGCGTTTGGCTTGCAAGTACGTTATCCGATCACAAATATCAAAGTCACTGGGTGTTAACAATGCACTACATTGAAGATGTAAACAATATAACTCACGATGGACCTCATCTATTTGGTATCTAGTATTGCGGATGACCTTACGCAACAATTTAACACTCGCGTTTCGTAGAATGCTCCCGGAACCGTGGATGTCCTGACGAGGTTTCAGTCTCACACATACAGGGATAACGTCTGCATCTCTGCATTTTATCAAGAAAGTCAAGGACTCCTCCAAGCAACCACACTTTTTCCGCGCGCGTTCTAGATGTTTCACTAGTTTTACACAATCCGGCCCGTACCGGTTCGCGATATAAGTTTTTAAACCGACATGGTCACTGACATTATCATTAGAACTTAAAACGGGATATTTACCATGTATATTAATTGATTTGAGTTTCCGATATTTCCGAGAACTTCAACCGTGAGGATGGGTTTCAATTGTCGAGAGCCTGGAATCCAGTGGTCCAATTGTGTAAAGACCGCAAGAGTACCGAAAAAAGTTCGCGAGCGGACACAGTGAGTTTTGTGTGTCGAGAACAGAATCGAGTTGTGAGTGTAACAAGTGACAATGGTAGCGGTGTCAATCGCACTAAATGAACAAGAAAGAGGGTAGACCGTTTTGTCTGCTCGTAAACATCCACCCGCAATAACTTCAGTTTATCCGTGATCATGGCACTTGCAACAGTGCCGAAATATCGGAAACTCAAATCAATTAATATACATGGTAAATATCCCGTTTTAAGTTCTAATGATAATGTCAGTGACCATGTCGGTTTAAAAACTTATATCATCTTAACAAGTCCCATTTTGTTTTGTTTTATCAGTGTAACTAATAATATCCATAGTGCACCAAAGGGTCAGACTGTTGTCACTCTAAAATTAATTATTTTTCGGAGGAATACTGGAACAGTCACATCAGCAGGGTTTGCCTTGTCTACCTACTTCTGTGAAGCAGTAATGCTCGCGAAGGAGGAGCCGGAACGCGTGAGGGAGAGGCAATCTTTGCGCCCTCACGTCCCTAGTCCAAGCAGGAGACGCCCTTTGGCGTCGGGAATTGCCGGGCAACGGCACCACAGGCTTGCCTGTGGTACGGCTGAACGATCCCACTTAGCGGTGGTAGGCTCCGCAAGGGGCCGCCTGGCTCGCGACCACCATCCCACCGGAGTCCGGCGCCAAGCAGCTTGCTGTGTTCCGTCGGTGTGTGGGAGTGCCAGTGCCTTTGGGAGAGAAGGAGATTGTCAGTTGCGCTGTTTGGCACCGGTTGTGGTCTCTGAGTCAGCTAGCCGGGTAACTCATTTTGGAGGGTAGCGGAATCCGAAGCACGGTGCCAGCCGTTGGCCGACCGCAGTAAGTAAGGGGCCCAAGTAGCACGCCAGCCACGTGCCAAAGGCTGCCCCGCCAACTCGCGAAAAATCCCGGTATGCTCCACCGTGCCAGCCGGCGACTGGATGGGAGGACCCGGTGGCCATATCCGGGGGGGTTCGGGCGTCCCCGCAGTCTCCAGATGAGTTCCCCGTAGGTTTGGTTGGCTCTAGTGTTCCACTTGGATCACTGAGCGGCGCCTCGACAAGTCGACTTTTTCCCCAACAACTCCACTCAATATGACACACAAAGCGAAGAAAAATAAGGTAAAACAACGGCTGCACTTCCTCCCACTAAAAGTGCATCTCACTAATATCAGGGGGTTGCACTCCAATCTCGATTCGGTCCATCACCACCTTGAGACCGAGAAGCCGCACCTGTTTTTCCTAACGGAGACGAAGATAACAACCCCGTCGGACGTGGCGTACCTCAACTACCCGGGGTACTCTCTTGAACACAAGTTCAAGAAGCAAGCTGGGGTCTGTGTGTACGTCCACGATGACATTTGTTGTCGTCGTCTCCGTCGCTTTGAGAAATCGGGTTTCTCTGCCATATGGCTACTTGTGGATTGCGTGGAGAAATCTCTCTACATCGGCATCTACCGATCGCATAGCGGTGACCAGGAGACAACAGCGCTCTTTAATTTCCTCGTGGAGTCGACTGACGTAGCCCAGCAACGGTACCCAACGGCGAAGCTCATTTTTCTGGGGGACTTCAACGCCCATCATAAAGAATGGTTGTTCCCATACCAGAAAACTGACCATGCTGGGTTGGAGGCGCGCAATTTTGCTTTAACGCTAGATCTGACCCAGATGGTGAATGTGGCAACGCGGGTACCGGATGTTGACGGCCATACACCCAATTGCTTGGACCTTCTGCTGGCATCTGATCCAGACATTCATTCAGTATCGGTCTCAGCCCCGCTGGGAACGTCTGACCACTGTCTGGTGAAATCCATATCAACCTGCTCTCCTCCAGATGAGAGCCCTAGAGGCACGAGGCGAGTATGGCGATACGGGTCAGCAGACTGGGATGAGATGCGGCACTTTTTTGCGTCTTATCCATGGCGGCAAGTGTGCTTTTCCTCGGGTGACCCCTCGCGCTGTGCTGACGCGGTTGCGGACGTGATTCGGCAGGGGATGGAATATTTTATTCCATTCTCCGACATCCCGCTCGGTCACAAATCCCGGCCTTGGTATAATGCAGAATGTGCCCACGTTGAGGCCCAAAAAGAGACTGCCTACCAAGCCTGGGTCAAGGCCCGCGACCGCAAAGTTAGAGCGCGCAGGGTTCGCGCGAAGAAGAGAGCCTTTAATTCTGCCGCCAAGTTCTGCAAGCGGGTTTTGCGTAGGGCACGTTTTGACCATGTCGGACATATCGGGGCCAGGCTGGCTTCGCACCCTCCGGGTAGTAAACAGTTCTGGTCCCTGTCTAAAGCGGTTGAAACGAATTTCTGTCGTCCCACTTTACCTCCTATGATGAAACCTGATGGGTCGCTGGCTCACTCTGCAACTGAGAAGGCAAATTTATTTGCATCTCTCTTCGCAAGCAATTCACGTCTGGACGCTGGCTCAAAGCAACCACCTATTGTACCTCATTGTGACTCCTCGATGCCGGAGATCGCAGTACACATTAAAGAGGTCCGAAGAGTATTGTGCAGTCTAGACGTGAACAAGGCCAGCGGGCCTGACGGCATTCCAGCGAGAGTGTTGAGGCAGTGTGCGCCTGAACTGTCTCCTGTATTGACACGACGTTTGTTCCGCCTCTCTCTTGAAAAAAGAACGGTGCCGAAATCCTGGAAGCTTGCAAATGTACAACCAGTGCCCAAAAAAGGCGACCGTGCAGACCCTGCCCATTACCGTCCGATCGCCATTACCTCCATTCTGTGCAAAGTTTTGGAAAGGGTACTGAACAATAAGTTGCTGAACTACCTTGAAGACAATGATCTCCTCAGTGACCGTCAATATGGCTTTCGCCGGGGACGGTCAACTGGCGATCTTCTTGTGTATGTCACGCACTGCTGTGGCGAAGCCATCGAGAAACACGGCGAAGCACTGGCTGTATCGCTTGACATCTCGAAGGCCTTTCGACAGGGTCTGGCACGCTGCTCTGCTCAGCAAGCTTCCTGCTTATGGCATCCCAGCTGATTTTTGTAGCTGGATATCAGATTTCCTTAGTGAACGGTCGATTAGAGTAGTTGTTGATGGCTGCTCTTCTGACCTTATGGCTATTGATGCCGGAGTTCCACAGGGGTCTGTTCTCTCTGCAACTCTTTTCCTGCTGCACATCAATGACCTGCTTCGGCCTGGTATTGTTGGGTACGCAGATGACAGTACAGTTTCAGAGAGATACTTGTCCAGAGCAAAAACCAGCGGGGCCGAAGTTCGTTCTTTGAGAGAGGCCATGGTAGAGCGGACAGATTTGACCTTCAGCTTTGTCTCCCAGTGGGGTGATGATAATCTGGTCTCTTTTAACGCCACCAAAACGCAGGCGTGTCTTTTTACCGCTAAAAAGAGTCGTTTCGCCCAAACTCCTACTTTTCGGGGTACATCTGTTCCTGTAACTGATCGACTTGAGATCCTACGCATGGAGTGGACATCTGGTCTCAACTTCGGCGCCACCATCGAGTACAAGGCCCAAACTGCGGCCAAGAAACTGGGCATCCTAAATAGGGTGAAGCGATACTTTACGCCTGGACAGCTTTTAACCCTTTACAAAGCGCAAGTCCGATCCTGCATGGAGTATTGCAGTCACCTTTGGGATGGATCAGCTTAGTACCAACTAGCCGCGCTTGACTCGGTGGAACGCAGAGCTAAGAGGCTCATTGGCGACGTAAAACTGGTGGATGCCAAGCTTCATAGCTTGGCTCATCGCCGCAAGGTTGCCTGCTTGTCGGTCTTCTACAGATTGTACTTCGGAGAGTGTGCCCGAGAACTCCACGACCTCATTCCACCGGCCCCCTTCTACCACCGGACATCTAGTTACCAGTAGTGCCAGTTACCATCCCTACCTGGTTGCTATTCCACCAATTCGCACTAAGCGCTTCCAAATGTCTTTTATAATGCGCACAGCAAAAGAGTGGAACTCACTACCTGCGTCTGTGTTTCCGAACGTATACAACCCTAATCTCTTCAAAGTGAGAGTGAACGGGCTTCTTCTGGGTAAGCTCACTCTATCGTCGACTTTGTCTCTGTCACCTCTGACCTAGACTAGAGTCAAGAGCAAACCCATCACAAATAAAAAAAAAAAATTGAGAGCCGATTCCCGGCCACCGTAGGCGCGGGCTTGCGGACGGCGAGCAATGCGTAGCTCGCCGTCCGGTAAGCGCCAGGCCCAGGTTGACGGTGTGTTGAGTTCCACGCGCGCCTCAAGGAGATTAGGTCCGCTAGGGCCGATGCATGCCAGGGTCGTGGGTTGTTTGAAAGAGTTACCGTGGCCCTGGCACAGGAAATTGAAGGAACACGGGTGGGTTTTATTCAGTAAAAGTCTGACATGCCCTCCCGCTCCGCCCAGAGCGGGAGAAGGTATTTGACTGTTTTCTCAATTTAACTTACGGAAATATTTGTACTACTACGTCTGGTACCGGTTCACACCAAGGCCAATGGTACCAATCTGCCTAGCCCTTTCCCAACTATGTTGGGGTCGGTCTTCCAGTCTAACCGGATGCAGCTGAATACCAGTATTTTACATGGAGCTACTGCCTATCTGACCCCCACAACCCACTTACTGGGTAAAACCCCCTTGGTAAGACTGGTTGTCAGACTTTCGGGCTTCTGACGACCCGTAACGACTGTCAAAGATCCACAAATGACAGCCGGGACCAACGGCTTAACGTGCTTTCCGAGGCACGGAGGAGTCTCGGTATGAAAAGTTATTACTTAGCCACGAGCTCAAGGTAAGGCCTTAGCCAATGGTACCGATTCCCAAAAATACTGGTGTTTCAAACCCTTATCCCAAGTCAAAACCAGGCGGAACAAATGAATACAGCCTTCATCATCATCATATCACTGGTAGACACATGGCGTCCCCAAACGTCGCCACATCCACCGGTCCTAAACTTCTCGTCCATTCATCGCGTTCCCTGTCATCGGTCACCTCTTGGGAGGACGTTCCACGTTTCAAGCCCCATTAGCCATCTGTTCTGCGAGCAATGTGCTCTGCTCACTGTCACTTAATTTAGCAATTCTTACAGACAGGTTACAGATATCATTATATTTATATTACTTTTCGTTTATTTCAGAACGTGCCCTGCTGAAGGATACATTGCTGGATGGTCAGACTGGTCAGATCAAGGGCTGCAGTCGTCTCCGTGGAAGATACAGAACGAACCGACAATGAAGAAGAAAAGGCCGATTAACGATGAGATTGACGACGAAATGATGTTTGGAAGCAAGGATAATAATAAGTACGTATAACAGTACTCTTAAAACAGTAAAAATAAATATTTTTGGCCTTTAATATCTCCGTATTTTTTCTCGCGATTTCGATTTCTAAACCACTGTTTCGGGAACATTGGGGTGGGTTACACGTTTACCTAGTTTAAAAAGACACACTTAAATTGTAAATGATCTATAAAATAAATGTTATAAATCCAATATAATTACCATTTTAATTGCAGGGCACCGAACCCAGAACCGATTTACTACCTGTATACAGAATCAGCAAATAAGATGTCAACAGGAGACCAAAACAATGAAAAGAGTTCGACTTACATCACTGATGGCCAGAAAAGAGATGCTGAGAAAACAGTGCCAATGACTGACAGACTAAAAGAAAAATATGTTCCCAATGGACTACAAGTAAGTTTGACAAAGTAGCCATACGTGGGCGATTTCTTTTGTTTAACGATTTCAAAAAGGAGGTTCCATGTTCGTCTGTATTTATTTTTTTGTATGTTCATCGATATGCTCATCAATTGTGAACAGATTTTGAAAATATTTTTTTAATTTGGTAGAGAAAGCTCGCGCGGTGTTCCCTATTTCATTAAGTTTGCATTGATAGTTTTTGAGTTAGCTTCAATAAGATACGTATTTAAACCACTTCGTGTAAATTGATGATGCCATAAAATTTCCTGTCACTCTTTTATATTACTTATATGTTTCATAGCAAGTAGTGGTAGATGAATTAGTGTGAGGTAGGTACGACAACTAAAAAGTGAAAACAAATACCTTTTAACAAAAAAGAGCGACTTCCAAAAAAGTGAAAAAAATTTTTTTTTTCTCGTTTGTAGTGTTTTTTCCAGGAAGTCCTATGTTTTCTTTTGAAAAAAGTTATTTTTTGAGTAACAAGTATTTCTTTTCCGTTTCTTCTTTTAATAGTATGTCTTGAATTTCAGGACACAAATTTAAAAAAAATCTCTCTTGTTTATTTTATTTGGTCGAAGTATTTGTTTTAAATTTCCAATACGCCTCTGCCTTTGATGAAAGTTAAGCAACTTTTTTAACCGACGAAAAAAGGAGGAGGTTCTCAAGGTGACACGTATTTTTTATTTATGACCATGCATAACTTTTTACAGAGTAGTCCGATTTAAACGATTCTTACATATATACCTTGTAATACCTTGAAATTGGTTCCATGTAGAATTTATTAACTTTGCTAGGGTAGTTTTTGAGTTAGCTTCAATAATATGTATTTTTCCCGCAGTCTATGTGGATGATGTTATAATAACTTCCTGACACTGTAATTTACATAGCAGGTAGTGGTATTAAAATTTGTGCGGGGTTCCACAACCAAAAAGGGAAAATTAAAAAGTTTAAAAAAAAAACAACCTACTTACAAAAAAAAAAAAACACTACAAAATGAAAAACCACTTTAATTTTGCCAGTCGGTGGCATAAAACTAAAATACAAAACCAAAGATTTCCAAAATTAAAGTTATTTTTCACTTTGTAGTATTTTTTTGGAAGTTGGTTGTTTTTAACTTTTTTAGGGTTCCGTACCTCAAAAGGAAAAACGGAACCCTTATAGGATCACTCGTGTGTCTGCCTGTCTGTCTGTCCGTCAGTCACAGCCAATTTGCTCCGAATCTAATGGACCGATTAAGTTGATATTTGGAACACATATGTATTTCTGTGACCCAAACACGGACGTGTAACGTAAATAAATAAATTTTGAATATGGGTGTCAACTTTGGGGGCAAATAAGAAAATTTAAAAATGAAAGTTTTGTAAACTGTACCGTGTGACATATCAAATGAAAGGGCTTACTGTAAGAGTCGCAAATGTGTTTTTTTATAATTTTAAAATAAACCATTTTAAAGTTATTTAAGAAAATAGACGAAAATTTACCATTCCCTCCCTTTATCTCCGAAAGTACTGAGCCTAAAAGTTTGAAAAAAAAATATGGAAAATAGTTCAATACTTACAGATTACAGGAAAATCTACAAGAAGTCGATGGTCTTAAAACAACATGGTAAATCTCTCAATATTGTGCGTACAAACTTACATTTGTCCATAGTTAAACAAAAAGAATCTAACCCACATTAGGTGTAATATGGGTTGGATTCTTTTCGTTTAACTATGGACATTTGTAGTTGAAAAGTGTGGGAGAACATGTTTTTCAATTACAATGTTAAGTTTTTCTTGGGATAATTTCATCCCAACTACGGAACCCTTCATTGCGCGTGGTCCTACACGGTCTTGACCGGTTTTTAAAATTAATTTTGATAAATTTCTTTTCAGAATAATGAAAATGGCATCCATTTTGCTGCACTCAATACTGCAATCATCATTTTGCCATGCCATCAAGACTAATAAAATGGAAATCTTTTGAAGTTACTCTCCAAGTCAAAGAGCAAGACCAAATATTTAAAACACCATTATTTAAACTATTGTTATTATTTAAATAAAAAAGATAAAATACTTAATAATACCACGAATTCTAATTAATTCATAAAACATTGCTATAATATTATATAATTATAATACTTTATGTTAAGTTGTTGCTTAATTATGATAAGAATGTAGAAACGGGATGTATGATGCGATAAAACTGCGCTTAATAACTGAATTCAAAATAGGAGGAGGTTCTACATTCGTCTGAATGATATATATATATATATTTATAAATTTTGTTGTCAGTGTCAATGTTTGAAATATATTTTGTTATATCAGGAACATTAAATTGTTAAGCAAGTTGACTACCAACTTAAATTATTCGCATATTTACTCCAACAACAACTGCCATTCTTTGACAGTCCGTTGTATGAAATGACTATTTATATAAAATTTACGTAGTTTGTCAATTTGCTTAATAATAAGTTAATTATTAAGCAAACTGAGAAACTGTACAAACTTAACTAAATGTAAATTAATGGAATGTTCAGAAACGTGATGGCTATCGATCTAATAATGTTTAAACAAAAAAAAAAAAAAACTGCTAAACACTCAAGAGGGTACCGGGCGTACAGTGGTGCCCTCATCGTTTGTTTGGGTTTTCTTTTATTTTGGAATGAAAATGCAGAAATAAGCATATTAAGGAGGAAGCGTCAGGGTAGCCCGAGAAATTCAATTTTTTTTACGTTTTTTGCAATTTGCAAGTCAGTATTAGTTTGTACGTTGATCAAAATGTCTGGAAATATTTCATTAAAATACAATTTAAAGTCACGAAATAACTTCAACCAAAGACGGCGCTAGATTATTTCAAATTGTAATTTAGATAATTAACATTATTTTTAAGTTAGACATTTAGAATCATAAAAACCCTGACAATATGTAGGTATCTTTTAATCTTTGTTTATTTGAATTGCATTTACATTTTATTTTAATTTTATTTCCATTACCTTTTTAATTACTTTTCATTCATTTATTTGAATTGTACTGGCATTTTATTCTGATATGTTCTGTGGCAGTGTTGTGAAATTTGTTGTCTGAATGAAATGAATTTTATTTTATTTATTTGTATAAATAAATAAATAAAACTCATTAAAATAAAATTAAATTCACGGCAAATTGTACTAGGTTGTGTGTCAATTTGATCAAATAATTTATCTGACTGTGTGTTTATATTTTGTTAGCTTTATATTTTTTAAAATAAAAATGCTATGAATTATAAAGTCCAGTTGGTGGTGACGGTATTATAAATATAATGCTCGAATTTAAAGGAAGGAACATCTTTAAAAACACGATGATATCCAAATATAATAATATCCTATGTAAATGAACACTGATTTTTATTTCGCTTCGAACTTGGGAATATCCTCATAACCGTTTATTGTATCCAGTTATCACGAGGCCTATGTCCATAACATAACTTTACATCAAGACTGTAATCCCCCAAGTGTTTGGCAGAGGTGTAGCTATAGTACCTACAGTACACCCACACTTCGCCAGTTATGTTTAAGTCCTAAGTAACAGAGGGCGAGTCTATTACCATCAACCCAGACTCCGGGCTGCTACTGAGAAATTCCTGATGGAATAACCCGATAACACTTTATATATTATGGATTTGAACCCAGGGGGCCTACTCCCTAAGCACGAAGTCCGTAGTTTCAGCCTTCGTAACGGGCCTTTCCTACTCCCTATCACCGACGGATGGACGATTCGTCCGGTGCCCGAGCGAAGAATGAACGACGACACGATTTGACAGTTGGCCCTACTACCGATGTGTTTTTGCCCGTCCGAAAAATTAAGTTTGACACTTGTTAGGACGGCTCGTTATGTCAATTTATACGACAACAAAATAGTTATCGTGCTGACGACGAAAGTAACAATTTTAAGAAGAATTCGAAACTATGGCTGCCTTTTAATGCTCGAAGAAGGTCTACAGGAAGAGCGGATGTGACGCCGACGACATTTACGCCAAAACTTTCGGTTGGCGAGTATTCCCAACGTTGAGTTCATAGGGAACTATAGACTTACACGGGAATTGTTCGAGGACTTATGTAAGGATATAATACCTCTTTTGCCATCGGGCTGACTTAAACACCTTCCCTCAACGAGGAAGACCTACAACTAGAGCGCAGTATACAGAGAGATGAGACTACATCCGCTCATCAAGCCGCAAAGAACGAGAGACAGATTAGTGTAATTGCTGGAAGAAATAGGTATAGAAATATAAATAGATATAGGCACAATAAAAGTATTGTTTTTATTAACAAAATGGTTGTTTTTTATTTAGCACCAAATAAAACTGAATCATTTTAACAATCAACAAACACACTATAACAATCAAAACATAGATTTAATTTTATTTATCTATTGCAGTCTTAAATTATTGCTACTTCTTGCTCAGTCGGCAGTGCCGTGTCGCCGAACACGTGGACGTGCACGACGTGGGTATAATGCTGTAAACAAAAGAAATAAATAATTTTAGTCAGTGTAACTTTGTGAAACATGATTTACGTAATATCTTTATCTTTTCTACTGAACAACAATAATACTTACTTCGCTTACTTTGATTTTTCATTAGTAACCTCAGCTCCAGTGCTTCAGTGGACGTTGAAGGCTGTTCCTGAGTGGGTATGGGATGGCTGCTGGGTCTTTGTAACTACAGGTAGACCCTGTATAACAAAAATTGAATATAATTGACGGATACAACAAATATCATCGATAGAAATGTTTGACAAATGTAGAATTGTGTAGGTATCTGTGATTTATTATTATTTAATAAAAAAAAGTCTCGGCAAAGGCTCCATGTAACATAATTATTACCAGTGTACTCATAAGGCCACCTACAGATAAGTATTTGGAGGATGACTGATTATTATCATTGTATGCACTTTACTGATGACAAGACCTTAAAATCTTGTTAATATTGACGAGTAATATTGTATTAAACTCACCCTTTGCCACTGCTCCACGGACTTTGTGCAACTTTCTATTGAATTGCACAGGCTTTCGAAACCACAGCCGTTTTGATCGTATTCCCCCGTCGTTGGTACGCCTCAATAGAGCGCGAGCCAACCCTTAATCTCGCTCATAAAATTGCGGAGAGCCTCTATTTGCAGCGGATGGGGCCATTTAACAAAATTAATCTAATTAATTTTACAAAAAAATCCGGTTACTATGTAAACAAAAAGCTCTGTCATATCCACCCACAGAACATATTACACTATTGCACTTGAAAATTGCCGTCAAAGGCAGAGGTATCAAATGGATAGGGCCTCTATCCGCAAAAAATGGCAAAATAATTCAATTCTATATTTATAGACATTATAAAACTTATATTGTTAAAAATGTGCTCATTTTCTAACAACAAAAATATGAATTTTTGTTTATTATGCTTGAAAATCACAAAATAACTAAACCGGTAACCGACCGGTAAAATTGCGCAACTCTATCGTCATGAGTCTGTCGTTCACGAAAATAGTCTATGATGAGTCTATGATTCCGTTCCGTTCTGATGAATCCGAAATCATTAGGGAGTAGGGTTCACTCCGACGTATCGGACTACTGTCGGACGGGCCCGTTGCTTCGTTGACGGTGTTAGGGAGTAGACCCCGCGACATGGAGAGTGCGACTGTCGCAGCCCAGCGCTGGGCACGCCACAATTGCGGCGATAAGTCCCCTCTTTGAGGAGTGGTTAGAGAGGCGCCACGGCGTCCTCACCTTCCGCCTGACGCAGGTCCTCACCGGACACGGTTGTTTCGGGAGGTTCCTGTTTCGCATAAGGCGGGAGGAAACGCCCGGGTGTCACCATTGTGTGGATCGCCCAGAGGACACGGTGGAGCATACAGTGGAGGTCTGCCCGGCTTGGGCAGAGCACCGCCGTGTTCTCACGGAGGCGATCGGCGGCGGCGATCTCTCGCGTCCGAGCCTGGTCCAGGCCATGGTGCGGAGCGAGAGTGCATGGGAGGCCGTCACCTCCTTCTGCGAAGCGGTAATGCTCGCGAAGGAGGAGGCGGAACGCGTGAGGGAGAGGCAGCCTCACGCCCTCAGTCGCCGCAGGAGACGCCCTGGGCGGCGGGAATCGATAGCCGATTCCCAGCCACCGTAGGCGCGGGCTTGCGGACGGTGAGTAGTGGATAGCTCGCCGTCCGGTGAGGACCAGGCCCGGGTCGACGGCGTGTTGTGTTCCACGCGCGCCTCAAAGAGATGTCAGCAAAAGATGGGGTCCAATAGGGCCGATGCCGCTGGGGTCGCGGGTTGTTTGAAAAAGATACCGTGGTTCCTGGCATAGGCAACTGAAGGAACACGGGTGGGTTTTAGTCAGTAAAAGTCTGACACGCCCTTCCGCTCCACCCAGAGCGGGAGAAGTTATTTGATGATTTCACATCCACAAAAAAAAAAAAGGGAGTAGACCCCCAGGACTTTATGCTCAGCAGTCGTTGCTTTATTTAATAGGTTGGGGAAAAAGTTTCTTCGCATTTTTTAAGAAAATTCAAAACATTTTTTAATATAGTTTATTTACATTTAACTAAAGTATGTAGGTACCATTTTGTTCGATAACTTTTTGCCATCTTGTAGGTAGGGACATGATCCCATTGCTATAGAAATTTTGGGACTTCTGGTCAAAATACCGCGACAAGTGGTTTTGGCAGTCCTCTCGTGATGTTAACCTGACACTGCCTAAAGAATTCTGAAGAGACCGAAACAGGTGGAAATCTGAAGGTGCAGGGTCAGGACTATACGGCGGATGCATTAACACCTACCAGCCAAACTCTCTTAATTTTTGCTGAGTGGCTAAAGATGTGTGAGGTCTAGCGTTATCATGATGAAAAACCACACCCCTTCTGTTGATTAATTCCGGCCGCTTTCTCTCAACTTCTTGCTTTAATCTCATCAGTTGTTCGCAGTAGAGTTCAGAATCGATGGTCCTGCCTGGTGGTAACAGCTCATAATGAATAATGCCCTTCCAATCCCACCACACACACAGCATCACCTTGTTGCGAGTTAACCCGGGTTTCGCCACAGTCTGTGAAGCCTGACCGGCCTTTGACCACGACCTTTTTCGCACGTTCTTGTCATAGGTGATCCACTTTTCATCACCAGTTATCAGCTTCTTCAAAAATGGTTCGGTTTCATTACGTCGTAATAAAGAATCACAAATGAGTACACGGTTCATTAGGTTTCTTTCAGTGAGCTCGTGAGGTACCCAAATGTCGAGCTTTTTTGTGTACCCAGTTTTTTTTCAAAGCTCCTAGAACCTTATGAGTATTTTCCAAACCTCCCAGAGTTTCATGATGATAAGCAGTTGAATGCAGTTTATTAATATGCAACAAATTGCATATCTCAGTAAAAACTGATGACATAAACTCTGTTCCCTGGTCTGTTATTATCTCTCTCGGGATACCATATCTCAGAATAAAATTGTTTACAAATAACCTAGCTACAGAAACACTATCCTTCTTCTCTAAGGGATAAGCCTCGACATATTTTGTCAAGTCGCATTGTAATGTCAGAATGTACTTATAGTTTAAATTATCTACATCTCAAGGTCCCACTAAATCTAAAGTAACTCTTTCAAAAGCAGTTGATGCCGTGAATGTGATGACCATCGGTTCCTTCGTATGCCTATTGGAATGCTTTTGAATCTGATAACTTCTACACTTCTTTACGAACTCTGTTACGTCATTAGCCATTCCTGGCCAGTAATAGTACTTCCTAATATTATTTACTATTCTGTTTACCCCCGCGTGGCCACTCGTGGGTAACAGATGGAAGTCATTTAAGATCACAGTGTTCGTGTCTTTGACAGTAACTCTTGTCACATCTTTAATAACAAGTAGCTTAGGAATATCTTTTAAATGACTCATTTCCTTTATGAAATTGTTAATAAATTTTTCGTAGTGCTTGCTTTTAATTATAATGAGTTCGTTTAAATTCATTTGCTTGCAAAAACGTTGTAATTCTCTCGCTAACACACTTGCGGTCGATAACGATCGAGAAATCACAAAAATTGCTGATCTTTCAGGCACGAATTTGCAGTTACCATTGTCACTAGTGAAATGTTTTAATTTTTCTATCTGATTTAATGTATTTTTATTACTAAATAATACCAATTCAACACTGTCAATTGGTCGTTTGAGGATTTCCACTACCTTAGGTTGATCAGGCCTTGGAGTAGAGGATACCTCAGTAGTCATGTCGTTGTTGTCACAGTCAGTGCGTAACCTTCGAGTCTGTGCCCTTGTCCCTACATGCTTGTTCATATCCTTTAAGCTGTCGGATGTAATAGGTATCCGGCTCAATGCATCTGCAGCTGCGTTGTGCCGTCCTGCATAGCTGACATAGCTGATTTCAAAATCATATTCCTCAAGGTATAATCTAAACTTGGTCAACCGGCTTGAAGGATCGGTCATATTAAATAAATAAATCAACGGCTTATGGTCTGTTTTTATGTTAAACTTTTTCCCATATAAATAAGGTCTGAAATGTCGAACTGCCCAAACAATAGCAAGTAATTCTAACTCAATCACAGGGTATCGCGTTTCGGCTGGTTTCAAGTTACGGCTGGCGTACGCGACTACCTTGCTATTGCTGTTAGACAGCACGGCGCCTAATCCTAGTTTTGATGCGTCAGTTTGTAACGTAAAAGTATTATTGTCACTAAAGTCTGGATAGTCAAGTATAGTTGGACTAATAAGGATCTGTTTTAACTTTTAAAATGCTTGCTCGCATTCATCACTCCACACGAACGCTACATCTTTTTTACATAGGCATTCAAAGGATAGGCTATTTCAGCAAACTTTGGAATAAAACGCCTATAGTAATTAGCAAATGCAACAAATCTCTTATCTTCGTCTACATTCTGTGGGACTGGGTATTTTTGCAGGCATTCTACCTTTGATGGATCAGGGAATATTCCGTCTGAAGTGATTTTATGTCCTAAATAAACGATTTCTTTACGTAAAATTCACACTTCAGCGGATTTAGCTTCAAATTCACTCTTCTTAGGCATTCTAAAATTTTTATAAGATTCTTGTTATGCATTTCAAGACAATTTCCTACGACAATACAATCATCTTGATATAAAAAGCATGATTTATAATTTAACCCAGACATTGCTATTGTCATGAGACGAGCAAAAGCATTAGGCGATGTCTTAAGTCCCATTGGTCATCGTTTCATTTGATACTGCTTGTCTGTTGTAAATACAGTAAACTTCCTAGATTTTTCTTCTAAAGACAGTTGATAGTAACCTTGACTAAGATCTAATTTTGAAAAATAGATGTTGTTAGATAACGAATCTAAAATCTCAGTGATGTTAAGTAACGGAAATTTTCGTCCTGTATCCTACTATTGAGCTGGCGATAGTCCACTACAAGTCTCCATTTCCTTTCTCCTGATCTATCTGTCTTTTAGGTACTAATAGAACTGGACTTGACCATTCTGAAACAGTCTCTTCAATGATATTGTTCTTAACCATTTCATCTATTTGTCTTTGTACCTCGCCTTTCAATGCTTTAGGTAATCGATAAGGCTTCACGTACACTGGTGACGTATTTTCCTTTAGTTTAATTGAATGTTCTATTAAATTAGTTGTAGTGAGCGTATCTCCTGGCAAATGGAAAACATCGGCATATTTGGCACATACGTTTTCAATGCTCCTTTGTTCCTCTTTATTTAAATAGGTATGTAGTTGTAAAGTAGTAAGTAAAGTTCTGACTCTATCCACAGATATACTATCGTCATCAAACTTGTACACATAATAATTATTTAGGCAACTAATAATTAAATCTGGAACATTTACATTAACCGAGCTATCAGTTGTATTTAATATCCTAACAGGAATAAGTCCATTATGTGGCTTCGATATTACACCCGCTGTGAACACACCTTTATAAATTTCCTTTGACAAAGTAAATTATTTAAATATACGTAAGTAAATTATTTATATATAACAATTTAAAATAAATTTCCTTTCGCAAGCTGTCTTGTACATTGGACTGTTGCGCGTTATGCTGAACACGCTCACCACGCACCGGTCGTCCGCGAAAATGTTGACGCTGACCACCTGAGTGTTTACCTCGATTTACACTATTTGAAGTTCCTTGACCGGTGCTACTTTCATGATTTTTATTATAATTATGATTATTCGTTTTATTGTTGTTATAGAACTGTCTATTTCCTCGGCCTCGCGAACCTCTAAAGCTTCCACGTTTATAGTTTTGGTTAGCCCTAAATTGCATAACCTGGTCTTGTGGCTGGGCAGACATGGATTGCTCATCTACCGCAGCCGTAATAGCTTCAGACAATGACGCAAACTGTCGTGAGGCAATGATGGTGCCGAGCCGCTTGTCGGCCAAACCATCGCTGAACCTTTTAATTGCAGTCTTCTCATTGAGTGGACGCAAAACCTCATAGGCATCACGCTTATCGTTAGCCTGAGCAATCGTGAGATTCACAAACAACTCCTCGATCTCTGTACCGAATTTTTCTATACTCCTACGGCCTTGAGTAGCCTTAAACAACTGTGCTTGTAAAGCTACGGACGATTTTTTCGGTAACAAATAAATGCGAATATCTTCTACCAAACTGTCTACATCCGCGTAATTTGGTTTAAGCCGTAATTTTGCACTAGGTGAGAGACGCGTTTTCAAGACAAACTGTATTAGTTGGTTTTTACTAGCATCATTGATAAGCGAACTACAAGATACCATCAATAAGGTGATTCGTCACCTGCTCCTGGCTATTCAATACCGGCAACAGGGAAATTGCAGTTTTAATATCGACTGCGTCAGCCATTTTTGTGACACAATCACAACATTCTATAAAATCCTTAGAACTAGTTTGACTACTACGAGTACTATCTACTAAAGATCCCTTTATTTAAAGACCCCTTTATTTTCTGAAAATTTGATTGTATCTCATGAATTAATGTTTGGAAAACCTTTTCTTTGTCTAACTTGCGATCTTTAACTTCTTGGTTCAGCTGAGTCAAAATACAATCCAGTTTACTATATTCTTTTTCTGCTTCTACTAGTTTGTTAAAAGCTAAATCTTGTCTGCGCCTATCTGGACCTAGCTTTACTAAATATTCTCTTAATTATTTCAGTTTAGCGTGTAAATCTTGCAATTGTTGGGACATTCCTAATCCCCAAAACAAAATATAAAATACTACAGCATGGTCTAATTACAACATAAAATGTTACACAATAAAAAAAAATGCTAGCAGTGCAAACTACATTGCAGTAGGTACGTATTTAACTCACAACGTATATGTAGGTCACGACGTCTCACGTGGCGTAGCGTGGATAAATGACTTCTCAGCATTGGACTCGAACTAACTCCCAGCTGCTCCACATCGGACCCGTACATTTTATCTCCCGGCGCCCTGCATGTCCTCTCGTCATAAGGCTTGAGCATTCTCCCGGCACCCGGCAGCAACTTTCCTTTTCTGTCTTCTTATTTAATGTTTTCACCTCTTTAATAGTGGTCCTTTTATGTCTTCTTATTTAATGTTTTCATCTCTTCAATAAGGATTCAGATTCTGATTCTTCTGTATTTTTTTAAATCTTCTTCGCTTTCTTTCTTCTAATTTTCCGTCTTTACAAACTTCTATCAGTTAATATCTTCACGGTTTATTCTATTACAGACATTTCGCTTTTCACGTAAGTTGCAAAATTTTAATTGCTGGCTAAGGGTCGCCATGTATTAGAGTGATGTAGGTAAAATAAAAGAGAACTGTCAATTCAGCGATTCGTGTAATAGTGCCTAATTGGTGTGTGCAGTTACAATATAATAGGTTGGGGAAAAAGTTTCTTCGCATTTTTTAAGAAAATTCAAAACATTTTTTAATATAGTTTATTTACATTTAACTACAGTATATAGGTACCATTTTGTTCGATAACTTTTTGCCATCTTGTAGGTAGGGACATGATCCCATTGCTATAGAAATTTTGGGACTTCTGGTCAAAATACCGCGACAAGTGGTTTTGGCAGTCCTCTCGTGATGTTAACCTGACACTGCCTAAAGAATTCTGAAGAGACCGAAACAGGTGGAAATCTGAAGGTGCAAGGTCAGGACTATACGGCGGATGCATTAACACCTCCTAGCCAAACTCTCTTAATTTTTGCTGAGTGGCTAAAGATGTGTGAGGTCTAGCGTTATCATGATGAAAAACCACACCCCTTCTGTTGATTAATTCCGGCCGCTTTCTCTCAACTTCTTGCTTTAATCTCATCAGTTGTTCGCAGTAGAGTTCAGAATCGATGGTCCTGCCTGGTGGTAACAGCTCATAATGAATAATGCCCTTCCAATCCCACCACACACACAGCATCACCTTGTTGCGAGTTAACCCGGGTTTCGCCACAGTCTGTGAAGCCTGACCGGCCTTTGACCACGACCTTTTTCGCACGTTCTTGTCATACGTGATCCACTTTTCATCACCAGTTATCAGCTTCTTCAAAAATGGTTCGGTTTCATTACGTCGTAATAAAGAATCACAAATGAGTACACGGTTCATTAGGTTTCTTTCAGTGAGCTCGTGAGGTACCCAAATGTCGAGCTTTTTTGTGTACCCAGTTTTTTTCAAATGCGCTAAAACTGTTTTGTGGTCAATTTCCAGTTCTTCAGCTATGTCATAACTACTGATATGCCGATCTTGCACCACTTTTTCAAAAATGGCATCCATTTTATCCGTAATAGGGCGACCAGAGCGACGTGCATCTTTGAAATCAAAATTTCCGGATTGAAAACGCTTAAACCAAATTTGTGCTACTCTCACAGACACTACACTAGGTCCATAAACATCGCAAATTTTTTTCGCGGCTTGCGTTGCATTTTTACTTTTTTTGTAGTAAAATTTTAAAATGTATCGAATTTCTTCATTAGATTCACTCATCTTGACGGTACGAAAAACAAATGAAAATCACACATTTTCCTAATTTGAATTTGGAATTATGTTCTTTAAAATTTAAACTTTCAATGATACCTAAACCAGCCAGATACAAATAGTATAGCCAAAGAGATTTTATTACATGTTCATACACACTATAATGCGCAAAGACTTTTTCCCCTAATACTCGTATAAGGTTAGGCGAGCTGCACACTACAAATATCTCTGTTTTTTCTCGGTCCTGGTAGTGTTTTGTCAACTCTTGACGAAGACACCAGATTAAGTGCTCTGTGAATTGTTATAAATATGACCCCTCTTTTGAATGCCCAACCATTCCAACTACTCTAGCATTAAAAGTCCCGCAGTTATTAGCGGTGAAATCTTACAAATTTTTGTCGATCAGAAATATTGAAGTTACCACCAGTACATGGAGCGAAAATACGTTTTCCTATAAAAAAACAAAAACAGCGGGTTCCTCTACGTCGTGGAGGTGATAAGGTGGCAGCCAGGGTCGTAATGGCTTAGGCTGACCCCACATTAGGCATGGGCGTTCCTCAGGCGTGTGAGTAGCGCGGGCGCCACTTGCGCGCCGCGTGCGCGCTGCGTGAGCGTCGCGTTTTGCTGCCCTGCGGCGTGTGTGGAGAGTGCACGTGGCGCGCAAGCGGCGCTCGCCTCGCGTTCTTACCACTTCTCCCGCTACTGTTTTTGACTGAAGGAGGTTAAACGCCAAGGCGAGCGCCGCGTGCGCCCCGCGTCCACGCTGCACACACATCACACGGCGGAAACACGCGACGCTTGCGCAGCGCGCTCGCAGCGCACACGCTGCGCCAGCGTCGCTCACACGCCCGAGGAACGTGCATGCCTAATATGGGGGTCGCCTTAGGCTCCGTTCACGACCTTGAGATGAGACTTTCGACGCGACGTGCTTCAAGCGACTCGCGCGCACGTCACCTGTTTCCGTCCGTCGCTCAGCAAGTTGCGACGCTGTGAATAGTACGAGACATGCTCTGAATAACTTCTTACATTTGTTTTCTCCACGGTTGCTGACGCAAGATGCCTGTCGCTTGAGCGTGTAGCTCGTGGACAAGGAGTTATGGATATACCACTAGTATTTTCATGCGCTTCAAATTAATTGAAATATGTATAAACGACAAGAATTTAGAAATTATTTGACACAATTAAATTGCAAGGTAATTTGTAAATACGTATATTCGGTGGCCCACTATTTACTATGGTAATTATGTTCACCAGTTAACAATAATTTTACATTGTAAAATAATAACATGTACACGAAACTAACACTTTGGCTGGAAACGTCTTTGGTTTAAGCTGGAGGGAGGGTGTCCATTCGTTTGCTAAAGTAGTCATCATCAGTCTTCAGAGAGTCGATGGCCAGAACATGACAGTAACAGGGACACGACCATATAACACTTTGATTCCGTAACCCTGGAAATCAATATTATAATAATTATTTTCAGATTTCATAATAAAAACGGAGCTTCACTTTTTTGTTGTTGCGGAGCTCTAAACGAACGACTGCTATTCGTAGGAAGTAGTATAGTCTGTTCCAAAAGTATTTCATGAAAAAGTAAACAAAACTGTGTGTTTAGTAAAATTGACGTTCCTAACTTTAGCAGGAACACACAACGATATTTTATGTTTGTTTATTTAATTTAGTGACAATTAATCAAAACAGCGAAATATTTGACAGCTATTTGCGACGTTGCCAACTTTCAGAATGCACAGCCTTAACAAATAACCTTAAAAAGTCTTTTAAGGTTATTTGTTACTTGCCTACGATTACTTGGCATGTACAGTTCGGCCGTTTGAGATTGCGTTCCTGACACCTGTCAGTTGGACAATTTTTAGTTGTAATGAGGATCAGATTCACAAAACACATATTCGTTAGTATGATAATAATGATAATAATATCCAGGGACATTTTCAAACACGGTCATCTGATCCCAAACTAAGCAGAGCTTGTAAGTACTATGGACATCAGATAACTGATATACTACATATACCTACTACTTTTTTTTGTAAAGGATCAGGACAAACAGACATGTTCATGCACACAAATGTTTGTGTGCATGAACATGACTGTTGGGATGGGAATCGAACCCACGACCAGCGGCATGACAGGTGGTATCTTAACCAACCACGCCATCTGGTCTGTCAATACAGTAAGTATTGTACAAGTAATACGTAACTATTAATTAGTGTGAGCTCTCTTTTCAATGGCTAGAAAAGGGCTGACTACCGAGATGACGACTAATAGAGTAGTATGGAAGAGAAAAACTGTTGCGCCGACCCTAAATAATTTGGGACAAGGGCAAGAGAGTGGTGATGAATTCCCTTTGAAATACTTACAGGTGTTACATTATTGAGACGCTTTTTGTTAGTTGAAGACTTCACCTTTATAAGTTCGCCTTCTTCTTTGGGCAGTTCATAATTATTAATTCTGCGATTATATATATAGTTCCTGTAATTATAATGTTCTTCATTAGGTAGGAAGTGTGTGTTAACAAAAATGTCAGCTACTTTGTGATCATTATCCTCATTTCATTCTACAATCGCTTTCTAATCTCAGTCTCATCTGCCACAAATAACTCAAAATTTTCAAAAATTTCAAAATTGTCTAAATTTTCAAACATTTTGACAAGTTTTTTTGACATTGATTGTCACTTAGATGGCATTGCGACTTGATTTTGAGCGTTTGTGATTCCGGGAATTGGCGTTCTGGTGTAATTAAAAAGGTGTTGGACCTAAGAACGGCTCATTGTACTCATTAGTGTGATTAACTTTTATTTTGGGATCAAGTTTGAAAACGCGAAAACAAAATCAGCTGTTAATTTTTTTGTCGAGTTCTCCGAACATAAACGTAGAGAACAGCTGATATTTCCGCGTTTTCTGAATTGTCTTTTCAGGTTAAACACCATTTTTGCTACACCTCGAACATTATTTTAAAACTGCCTGTGAGTGCGCTTAAAACCCGAGAATTGAAAATTCGATCATATTTTTCTAAACAATTGTACTTTTTATCGTTTGTATAGTTTAGTGAATCCACGTTAAGTTTGGACGCAAAAAGAAAGATAAAAACAACTCACCTATCTTTATCGTCGCCAAACAGCACTTCTCCATCCACGCCTGACTCCGTTCTATTGATATGGTTGAATTCTCGCCAGGGGTAGTTGTAGAAGCCTGTAGTAGAGTAGTCCAAGCCATTATCCAACCCTTGAACTTCGATGGGGTACCATCTGAAATGGAAATAAACTGTAGCCTCTTTCTACAGAGAGATTTCCAAGTCAGCATATACTTTGTATTTGAATAATTTATCAATGAGGCAACAACTTTGAAGATAACATAACCGATGACCTTGTGAAGACCTTGTGAATCCGCTGGATGCGGGAAGCACAGAACCGGTCGAAGTGGCGCTGCTCGGGGGAGGCCTATGTCCCGCAGTAGACGTTTTTCGGCTGAATGATGATAACATCACAGCTGTACTCCCCAAAGAGACACACGGAGACGCACCACATATCGCCGGTTTGTTTAACTCGAAGTAATGTAACAAATTAACAATTACAGTTTTTGTGATCATATGAATTTAATATCAAGACAGCGTGTTTTTCCATCTGTCTAGCCTGTATTATTTAAATTCCGAGCAAATGATTCCCCATTTATTTCTACACTCTTCAAGGAGGCCTACCATCACCTCTTAAGACAGTACTATTTTTATATTTAAATCTTACTGCAGTGTGGGAAAGGGATGGAACTAAACAGTACAAATCTCTATCCCACACTGAAGTAAGGTTAAAATATTATCGTTATAAAAGGTGGTAGGTCCCTTGCTCTACTTCTGCGGGTCTAGTTAGCCCTCGTACCCACGGGCAATTTTGTTATCGCGCACTAAATTTTCAACGCACTGCTTAGCGTCAAAAGCTGAAACACCGCTGGAATGCTCTCTCTTCAATTCTCAATGCTCCGATCAACATAGGGTTAAAAATTCAGGTAAGGTGCACGCCAACTCCACCATAGTTTGTCGCAGAATCGCTTTGCATTCAAAGGGACTCAAGATTGATAGGTAAGTACTGCGCTGGCGAACCTCGGCTGGTCATCTGCTGAAGTGTCAAAGACCAGCGGATTTATTCTGTAAAATCTAATTGTGAAAACTTAAAGTGAGCTTGAAGTGAGCTGTCAATAATGGCAATCCCTAGCACCCTAGCATCAGGTGGAATGACAGCTCACGCAAGCTCACTTAACCTGAGTATTGACGGTGATTTTACTGAAGAGCACTGCTGGTTTGAGCACTGGACAAGGTGACCCCTATAAGTATCACCACTCGTGGTAGATATTTCAGTGTACCCCAATTTCTTTTCCACGAATTATAATTTGTCTACTTACACGGATAACATGGTGATCACCAAAAACAAATTCAGAATGAAATAATGTTCCATGCTGTTATCAAAACGAACACCCTTGTCTCAATGTACTAATAATGTCTATCCCAGCATTTATATACCAAACACCTCGAATCTTATAAAAATGGTAATTTCATAATGACACAATTATTATTTATTAAAGATTAAATCTCGAAAATTTGTTCGCGATTCGAGAATCTGCGAGTACATATTAATTTAGTCGCGGATTCTCACTAGCGGTGTTCGCGACTCTGTCCGCGTGAAAGTTAGAAAGAAATGTCGAGGCTTCCATATTATGATGTTGAGGCAAAAACTTTTTTTACAAAAACGAGTTATGTGTAAGAGGAAAGAGTGTGTTTTTAACAGTTTGTTTCTTATGTCAAGTAGAAAGCAAGAGTAAAGGCGCAATTACAGTTGGTCGTTAGCCCGTATTAGGGTGCTCGGAAGACTTTACTCGTATTCGGGCAATTGGTCATCTCACTGGAAGATGAAGAAGGACTAGATTTTTCAAAGACGGGCATACTCGACCCCGATCATTTACACTTCTCGGTCGTTTGCCCGAATTTCATAGGCAACCGAATTCGCGAGAACGACCAAGTGTAATAAAATCTAAGATTTATTCATTTCACTATGTCCATACATGAGAAATCTTAACTTTTCCGGGATAAGCTATCCTTATTCATTGCTTCGAAACAAGCTATCACCACGCCACACAGTACCACCGAAAACTATCCAGCACCCCAATTGCGTAACACACTTTTTTCACGATTCCTAATAAATAAGGCAATGAATATTGCTGAACTGTCAAAATTAAAGGCATTGCAATAGTTAGTGCGTTACGCATTACCCCGCAGTAGCTTTTGCGCGATGCGATGACAGACAGATTGACATACACTTTTTATCATTGGCTTCTGTATTAATATTTTAATATACTCCGATTACTTAATGTGAAAATATCATTTATGTACAGACAATCCTATAAGAGTTTTATTATACGGTAGGTAGATAATTTTACAGAGTGTTTTGTCGTTGAACTTAATCGCTCATGACGGAGACAGGTCATGTATGTGCTGTGTACAGACGCCAGCACATCAAGCTACTACAATCTGTCAGATTTCTTTAACAGATTTTCGACATTATTGCTAAAGCTTTAGGTTCAAGGTTGATTGGGAAAATCTGACAGTTTCGGGTAGGTTGACCTGCTGGCGTCTGTACCTATGTGATGGTCCTTGGGCCACAAATTCAAGGTCGCGCAGATACATGGAGCAAGTTATGCTTGGAGTTTCTTTGAAGATAATAGATAAATATATAATGCTCCTTATTATGTACAAATAAGCAAGTACAAAATATAGGTACCCCATCCAGGGAAGAAATTCTTCGTTGATTTGCTTAGCGGCGGCAGAGTTTTGAAAAATGCTAAAGAGGATGCGAACTAGCAAGTAGTTCAAAGACAAAGTTACGAAATGGGTGTCACATTGAAAAGGGAGAGGCTGGAGCTGAACCGAAATACCTCTGTTCATAAAATTAAATAGTGTATCTAAAAATACCTCTGCGTATTATAGGTACATATTTCAAGTTGCATAATTAAAAAGACTCAGGTTCAGATCTCCTTGGAAAGAACTACTACTATGAATAACGAAAAATGTGCAGGCAACATAATATACCACGGAGTAACTTAAATATATAGGGTGACTGGTAATTAGTGACCGATACTTAAACACATGATTGTACTCATAATAACAAACAACTTTTACTATGGAACCAAACCGGAAATCATGTATCGGTCACTAGTTTAACAGTCACCCTATACAGGGTTATTGGTAAAACACCAACAACCTCTTCAGGGGTCATTGTACTCATCATTAAGAACAACTTTTACTATGGGACCAAACCTGAAATCGCGAAAAAAAATCAGCTGTTCAGTACATTTTGACGACTTATGCGAACATAAATGTACTGAATACCTGATTTTTTTTCGCGATTTTAGGTTTGGTCCCATAGTAAAAGTTGTTCATAATGATGAGTACAATGACCCCTTAAGAGGTTGTTGGTGTTTTACCAATAACCCTGTATATGTGGATGCTAAACTGTTATGGCCTGGTGGAGTATCATTTAGAGCGATGCCACACTGCTCCGTTGCGTTGTGTCGTCACATTTCAATGACGCTTGCTGGGTTTTAAAAGACATGAGGGTTTAACGCCTATTAGAACCGAGCAAGCTTCATTTAAATTTAACGACGCAACACAATTCAAACATGGAACGAACAGTGTGGCATCGCTCACGTTCTTTTTTTTTTTTTTTTTTGAGAATAAAGGCATCTGTTAATGAATAGGTTAAATTATACCATTATGTTAATCATCAAATTCATTTATTTACTGAATTATCACATTAGAACATTTTCCACCACTGATTACATGTTAAAAGATATTATTATATTTAAAAGTGATATCATTATACTTTCTAAACTCATATTTTGATAACCTATGCCGAAAAGTTTTACAAGTTATATCGACTTAATCATTCTAATTTCAAATCAGAGAAATGATGGCGACTTGCTGTTAATAACTTGAATGGCGAAAAGGGTTTTTTTAAAGTCCTTTTTAAATAAAGAGTTATTTACGTAGTTGTTTTTCTCGCTGTTGGTCCTGTGATGCTTTCCGTTTATTTGTGAACTCAGTGTTTCTTGTGCCCCGACCTGAAAGCGAAATTATATTTAATTAGTACTTACTATAGTTAAGAATCATACTGTTTTATTGATGTCTTTGTCATTTAAATGGCTTTCTGTCACTAGACAAATTCAATCGAGTTTTGAGAGTTACATTGGATTGGAGGAGAGTACTTGATTGCCTAAAGATAGTTAATTATTAAAAGTGGCAATTTTTTATTATTAATAATATTATTAAAAGCCTGTGATGTCCCATTGCTGGGCAAAGGCCTCCCTACTCTCTTTCTACTTCTTTCTCTGTCTAAAGCTACCAAGGACCAGTTCTTGTTGAAGGAGTCCAGCTCATCCTGCCATCTCCGTCTGGGCCTGCCGCGATGTCGCTTGCCATTAAGAGGCAAATAATGTGTAAAGAAATTACTTGAATTTGGGTGAGAAACGCCTCCTCCTGACTTCGTTGTTGTCAAAGGCACTGGCAGGAATCACCTGAAATACATAAACACATTTTAAAATCAATTTCGACTTTATGCGTAGATGATGTGATGATATTTTCGAGCACCATTGGAGAACTGTGTAGGGATGTCAAAGACCAAGCAAAGTTGACAATAAAAGAAAACAATTGAAAATCAAGGAAACACGAAAGAGGCACACTCCACCTAGTGTTTTTATACTGATAAGTTAAACCTGATGTTGTACACTAAATTACTGTGATGCGCCATTAGTGATTTCTGTATTGTCATTGGTTGTTTGATGCATCAATAATCATCAAAGTTGATTAGACTGATCATATACATCAGGTTTTATAAAGTGGTCGTTGTGAAATTCTGGGGGGAGTTCTATGTTTTGCAGTGAACGTTTTACGGCTTAATATAATGAGGAAGTTTACAATAATCAACCTATAACTGTGAGAGGGGGTCACGCAGGGCAAGTGCGGGTTGGTAGCTGTCACATGTCTTCGAATTTTTGGTTCTAGGACATGCCGGTTTCCTCACGATGTTTTCAGTCACCGTCTTGTGAGTAGTATTGATGAAATAAATTATACAAATTAAAGCGCCTGTTCCAAACCACGACCTACACTGTACTGTGTTTGCACTATACAAATTTGAACTACTGATGATTGTAGTCTATACCTGAACTGCAGCAGACCTAGCGATGTCCTCTGCCTTGGGGGGTCCGTATTCCTTGAAGCCGGGTGGTCCATATTCAAGGAAACCTTCAGGGGCTTGTTGCAGGGATCTGTAATCACAAAGAAATTTTAAATTCTAAAGCCATTTTGCTTCAATATGCTTGGTGATAATGAGCTTCACAGCATGTGAATAGTAAGGAACAGGTAAACCAAAGTCGCTTTTCAGTAACTGAAGTAGTCATAATAACAATTACCCTGACACCTCAGCCTTGATTTCAACAGCAGCTTCAAGAGCCTGAAAACAATGGAAAATATTTCATGTATTTCATTATGAACATTATAAAATAATTAATTATGAAGTTAAATACATTATAGGAAGTAATGGAACGCAGAAGTTTCCTCCTGGTATTTATGTTCTCCCGTTAATCTTCAATTCTTTTCTTTTATGTATGTTATTTTGATTTTATCTCACCTCAGCAGCCTTAACTTCATTCTCCAAAGCCTCAGCAATGTTGTTGACTCCCTCTGCTACTCTTTCAACTACCGTTAGTTCGACAACAGCAGCAGGTACTACAACCTCTTCAAGAACAGCAGCAGGGGGTACGACAGCCTCCTCTACAATAGCGGTAACATCTTCCTGTGTCACAGCGGTAGGAGCAACGATATCTTCTTCGGCGTAAACTGCAGTAGGTGTAATGTTTTCTTCTTGTACATTCTCTTCTGTGGCTTCCTCAGTCTGGACAGTTTCAGAAGTCTGGTCAACGATCTCCGCTACAATTTCAAGGGGTGTGGTTTCAAAGGTGGGCTGGGCTTCAGAGAGAACTTCAGTTGCCTCGGTGGTTGATGCTACTTCTTCGATGTAAGCGGCAGCCTGTTCTGTGTTTGCTGCGAATTCAAATAAGTTTTCATATGATTTAGATTTCGTGTATAGGGTAAAAGTGAAAAAGAAAGCTCTTCTATTATAATAATTAATTTACTTGTATTCAGCTACATCCAGTTAGAATTAAAGTCGGCCCAAACTTAGTTGAGAAAATGCTAGGCTAGTATAATAAAATATTTGTCCTTATTTTATTGGCGTGTAACTTTATCATTATTATATTCTGCTGGTGGTGGGTATTACGTTCTGGTATTTTGCTTCTTATTTATTTGCTTTAAGTACAACATTCTGTATAATTTATCCGAATATAAGATGACTAAAAGTTTTACCTTCGACAGCAACAGATTCCTCAACAGCAGACTGCAATTCCTGGGTAGCTAAAGACTGTACGAAGAAGCTCTGTTCACTAGCCACATCAGGCAGGCCCTGATTGACGCTGAACTGGAAAACTTCTTGGACCTTCGGAGGTCCGTACTCCCTGAGGGCATCGGAGCCCGAAGCTTCAGTCTCTTGGAGAAGGCTCTCTTTAAGAGGACTGTTTGATGGCTTCTGTGAAAAGATTCATGGGAAGTGATTAGTACTTCGCATGTCTCAATCAAAAAAACTTAATGTACTTTTAAGAATCGCCATAACATTCATAGGACAGTATGATTTTCATAAGATAGATATTCCTAAGTAACTGGATTGATAAACTGTCTGGTTTTTTACAATAGCTTGGTACACCACTATGTGGTATACTGTGCTTTATCTATAGATTACAATACATTTTATCGGTTTACCCATATTTCACCAGTTAGCGAGTTCGTTAGTGAGGTAGAGGTGGACCTATAGGTACACCTCCACCTAACCCATCGGGGATTACAGGCTGGATATTATGTATGTGAAAACTTTATAGCAAACTAATTTGATAATCATGCTGTAATATTATGTAGATTTTGATTTGATGTGATTACTTACTGAAACTTCAGACGGTAAGTAGAAGCTGGGACCCTGGGGCCTCCATCCACTTGGTAGGTAGGGTCCAGAGCCCAACGCTGACACGGAACCGATGGCGAAAACAATGGCAATGAGGACCTGAATACAAGGAATATAAATATTAATGAAGACGAAAATAAAGTTGATGACTTCGATTAACGACCTTATCATTTGATTTGAACTCAAAACGTATAAGATTAATAGAAATCTTTAAATGGAACACTAAAAATAATATTGGGAAAGATGTCAAAATATCAAACGGTTTAGTTTCAAATAAGTTAATAAAATTATTAGAGCTAATGAAAAATCAAGGTCAAGCGAATCAAAGAGGCAAGCGGATACGATTTACAAAAACTTTAAAAAGTGCAGGCATACAAGTAGAAAATAATAAATCGAATGATTAATGTTAAATGTTAATGATTTAATGTTAAAGGTATGTATGAAAAATAATTTAGTAGAGCAGAACACTTTTAAATATAAGTCAATTAAAATTAACTCTTTTAGAAAGGGATGAATATAATTTATATATTAATTAATGAATATCAATAAAGCAGGTGTGTTTTACCTTCATGTTGTATGAGTTCTAAAGAACTGATTCTTCGAATGATGCTTTATCCTCAAAAGATCCCAGTTTTATACTAAAATAAATCAAACAATGCTTTAAGGCCTTGATCAACATTTAGTTCAAATATTTGTTGAACGGAATTTGATTCGATTCGTAGTGTGAATCTAAGTTAGAGTACTCCCTCGATATAGTGTTTACAAAGCAAGTTTTTAGAAATAAGAAAAACATAATAATTTATTAAATAACTGCTGGTTTCCTTGTCTAATTAATCATGTCTCAATGTACTAATGTATCACTTACGTTATATTATGAAATATCTAATAATAATAATTTATACCACTTAAACATTTTCTACTATAAAAGTTACAATTTTGTGTCGTTCCCCCTAAACGTACCATAACAATCGAATCAAATAGCAAGTCCAGCAGTTGTGAATAGCTATGCTGGTCCCGATAAAGTCAAAAGCCTTCTCATAGTCCACAAACGCAAGACATAGGGGCCAGTTATACTCTGTATGGTGCTGTGGTACCCTCCTCGAAACTCCTCGGCCTACTCCGGTGGCTGAAACTCGTCGAGTCTTCGCGACTCTTGAAAACAACTTAGGTATGTGACTAAGGTTGGGCACGCCACAATTGCGGCGATAAGTCCCTTCTTTGAGGAGTGGTTGGAGAGGCGTCATGGCACCCTCACCTTCCGCCTGACGCAGGTCCTTACCGGACACGGTTGCTTCGGGAGGTTCCTGTTCCGGATAAGGCGGGAGGAAACGCCCGGGTGTTACCATTGTGTGGATCGCCCGGAGGACACGGTGGAGGTCTGCCTGGCTTGGGCAGTGCACCGCCGCATCTTCCGGCCCTGCTACAGGCCATGGTACGGAGCGAGAGTGCATGGGAAGCCGTCACCTCCTTCTGCGAAACGCGTGAGGGAGAGGCAATATTTGCGCCCTCACGCCCCTAGTCGCCGCAGGAGCCGCCCTGGGCGTCGGGAATCGATAGCCGATTCCCGGCCACCGTAGGCGCGGGCTTGCGGATGGCGAGCAACGGGTAGCTCGCCGTCCGGTAAGGACCAGGCCCGGGTCGCCGGCGCGTTGTGTTCCACGCGCGCCTTAAAGAGATGTAAACACTAGCTGAAGGGGTCCGCTAGGGCCGATGCCCGCCAGGGTTGCGGGTTGTTCGAAAGAGTTACCGTGGCTCTGGCACAGGTAACTGAAGGAACACGGGTGGGTTTTAGTCAGTAGAAGTCTGACACGCCCTCCCGCTCCACCCAGAGCGGGAGAAGTTATTTGATGATTTTCCATCCACAAAAAAAAAGGTATGTGACTAAGGTGACGAGGCTGTAATTTTTTTGAAGCATCTTATCATCCTTTTTAGGGTTCCGTACCTCAAAAGGAAAAAAACCCTTATAGGATCACTCGTATGCCTGTCTGTCTGTCTGTCTGTCACAGCCAATTTGCTCCGAATCTAATGGAGCGATTGAGTTGAAATTTGGTACACTTATGAATTTCTCTGACCTAAACACGAACGTGTAACGTAAATGAATGAGTTTTGAATATGGGGGTCACTTTTAGGGGCAAATAATAACATTTAAAAAAAAATTGCACTGTGTGACATATCAAATGATCGGGGCTTACTGTGAGGGTTTCAAATATGTATATATTCTTTTAATAATTTTAAAATAAATCTTTTTAAAGTTATTTAAGAAAATGCTCGTAAATTGACCATTCCCCTTATCTCCGAAACTACTGAGCCAATTTTTTTTAAATTCAGAAAATTGTTCGTTACCTATAGATTACAGGAAAACTTATAAGAAATCTATGCTTTTAAAATAACATGGTAAATATCCCAATATTGTGCGTAAAAATCCTGCATAGTCAACTCTAAATTCCTATTGTACGCCGATGTTATTAAAATCTATAAGGCTTGTGCGAACACTCAGGATTATTTGCTACTTCACAATACTGTCTGGTCAATAAACTTCATCTTGGTCTTCCTAAATGTCACTTCATTTCTTTTACGAAAAACAAAAATACTATTATCTTCACATATACCTTGAACGACATACAACTGAAAAAAACTGAGAGCACACGTGATCTTGGCGTACTACTTGATTGCAAATTACATTTGGACACCCATATCGACAACATAATTAACAAAGCTTTTCAGATGTAAGGTTTTGTCATGCGGTCTTGTAAAGTTTTCAAAAAGCCTTCTACTTTTCTCTTCTTATATAAAGCACTAGTCCGGTCACAGTTGGAATACGCGGTACCCATCCGGTGCCCGTATTATGTTATATTATATTATATATTATAAATATAAGCAAGCAATAGAAATGGTTCAGAAAAATTTCTTCGTGTCACGCACTACAAGTGCTTCCGTACAAGGATTCCCTATGCCGAATTGCTTAAGCATTATAAAATATTAAGCTTGGATTCCAGACGTTCACTGATCATGGCTGTGTTGCTGTACGGTATATGCAACAACAAATTTAATGTACTGAGCTCTCGAATAGATTCAATCTGCCTAGCCTTTTCCCAACTATGTTGGGGTCGGCTTCCAGTCTAACCGGATGCAGCTGAATACCAGTATTTTACATGGAGCAACTGCCTATCTGACCTCCACAACCCAGTTATTGGGTAATACGATACCTCTTGGTAAGACTGATTGTCAGACTTTCGGGCTTCTGACGACCCGTAACGACTGTCAAAGATCCACGAATGACAGCCGGGACCAACGGCTTAACGTGCTTTCCGAGGCACGGAGGAGTCTCGGTATGTAAAGATGGTCACCCATCTACGGACCAACCCTGGCAAGCGTAGCTTAACCTGATGGATCGACCCGTGCGGCTGTTATTACTTAGCCACGAGCTCCTCGAATAGATTGTGTTACTTAATATACTTATACTTATACTTACTTATACCTACAACTGTTATTCGGCGGGAGGTGCGCGCACCTCGACTATTCTACACTGCGCGATGTAGAACGAAGACTGGAGTGCGAGTCCCTCTTCGCCGACTTTTAGCAACCTATAACTCACAATTCATTGATTTTGATATTTTCGCGCTGTCGCAATCTAAATTTAAAAGAATGGTTTCACAATCTCTTGCAAGTCGCCCATAAGAGTCGCTCTTGTCATCCGCTTCCTTCGATACGTCGGTATATAGTGTTTTTCTTCTAAATATGTACTTTATTATTTTTTTTCTCATTTAACATGCGTTCGTTATCATACTCCGATGTCACCTCGTGAACAATTGTGTGGGTTATACGTTTTTTCGATTGTAATATAACTACTTTAAGTAAATGCTGTACTGTATAACTGTTTTTGTCCCAAATAAATAAAATAAAATAAAATACAAACTTACATTTGCAGTTGGAATGTATAGGAGAACATGTTTTTCAACTACAGTGTTAAGTTTGTTCTTGGGATAAATTCATCCCCACTACGGAACTCTTCATTGTGCGTGGTTCGACACGCACTTGGCCGATTTTTAAAGATTCTCCCAAAGCACAGCTGATTTATTCTGTAGAAATCTCACCGTGAAAATTTAGGTGAAGTGAGCTTGATGGGAGATGTCAATAGTGTTAATCCCTGGCATCTGGTGGAATGACAGCTCAGCTCACCTCACCTAAATATTCATGGTGAGATTTTTACAGAATAGCACTACAGGATAGAGTTGAAATGCTCCCGAAGCTCTTTCAGTACAGGGCTTCCTCCCTCTTTTAGGAGCTCGGTCTTCGGGCTTTTCCATTTTTAAGCTGTAAGGGACGCTTCGATTTCGACTTCGTTGACTTCTGGCAGATCTTTCTTGAAATTCTGAGTTAAGGTGGCTCTGGGATCCCATTTATGGGATGAGATCGAGATGCATGCTGTAAGTAAAATTGGTTATAGAAGTTTTCGACTTTCGAAAGGGTCTCCGGCTTCGAAACGATGAAATCCTCACTGGATTTGGTCAACTTCGTCAGCTGGCTCCTCTTAAGTGACTGGACGAACATTTTTGACCTCCAGTTTTGCGCAATTGCTTTCTCTATAGAGCGTGTACCGGCGGAGGTCGCGGTTGCGTCGTACCAATGTCTTGATATATTTGTGGAGTGCCCATTTTCTGACGAAGTGATAAGTGGTTTTCACGCCATCCCGACATAAGCCAGAGTCTCTTCCGAAAGTTTAGGACTTCCTGCCCGTACGTCGCACTGGAACGCTTTAGGTCTTTTTTTTTATTTTTTTATTTGTGATGGGTTTGCTCTTGACGCTAGCCTAGGTCAGAGGTGACAGAGACAAAGTCGACGATGGAGTGAGCTTACCCAGAAGAAGCCTGTTCACTCTCACTTTGAAGTACTTAGGGTTGTATACGTTCGGAAACACAGACGCAGGTAGTGAGTTCCACTCTTTTGCTGTGCGCATTATAAAAGACATTTGGACGCGCTTAGTGCGAATTGGTGGAATAGCAACCAGGTAGGGATGGTAACTGGCAGTGCATCTAAATGTCCAGTGGTAGAAGGGGGCCGGTGGAATGAGGTCATGGAGTTCTCGGGCACACTCTCCGAAGTACAATCTGTAGAAGACCGACAAGCAGGCAACCTTGCGGCGATGAGCCAAGCTATGAAGCTTGGCATCCACCAGTTTTACGTCGCCAATGAGCCTCTTAGCTCTGCGTTCCACCGAGTCAAGCGCGGCTAGTTGGTACTTAGCTGATCCATCCCAAAGGTGACTGCAATACTCCATGCAGGATCGGACTTGCGCTTTGTAAAGGGTTAAAAGCTGTCCAGGCGTAAAGTATCGCTTCACCCTATTCAGGATGCCCAGTTTCTTGGCCGCAGTTTGGGCCTTGTACTCGATGGTGGCGCCGAAGTTGAGACTAGATATCAACTCCATGCCTAGGAGCTCAAGTCGATCAGTTACAGGAACAGATGTACCCCGAAAAGTAGGAGTTTGGGCGAAACGACTCTTTTTAGCGGTAAAAAGACACGCCTGCGTTTTGGTGGCGTTAAAAGAGACCAGATTATCATCACCCCACTGGGAGACAAAGCTTAAGGTCAAATCTGTCCGCTCTACCATGGCCTCTCTCAAGGAACGAACTTCGGCCCCGCTGGTTTTTGCTCTGGACAAGTATCTCTCTGAAACTGTACTGTCATCTGCGTATCCAACAATACCAGGCCGAAGCAGGTCATTGATGTGCAGCAGGAAAAGAGTTGCAGAGAGAACAGACTCCTGAGGAACTCCGGCATCAATAGCCATACGGTCAGAAGAGCAGCCATCAACAACTACTTTAATCGACCGTTCACTAAGGAAATCTGATATCCAGCTACAAAAATCAGCTGGGATGCCATAAGCAGGAAGCTTGCTGAGCAGAGCAGCGTGCCAGACCCTGTCAAAGGCCTTCGAGATGTCAAGCGATACAGCCAGTGCTTCGCCGTGCTTCCTAGCAAGTTTGGAGCATATTTGGATGGAGCACAGACTTCATTAAACGAGTTCGCTCGAGCTTGAAGTTAATATTCAGAGAGCCTAAAACAAAGCCTATGTTCACTGTATCGAACCCGTTGATCACCGAGACATCCCTGAATATGTGTATATGCTTTTTATCCGTTATGATGAAGTCTATCTCATATTCGTCATAGTGTCAGGACTTTGCCACGTCCACATCCTTTGGGGCTGAATTCATCAAGTGTTGAGTTTGTCAACTCTTTCTCAAGGAAGTTGACAAACATTTTGCTCCCTATGATTGCTGCTGCTAAACCCGTAGGATCCTACTACCGATTCGTTGCAAATCTGTAATCCCACTTTACCGTTAAAGTCTCCCATGAGAACGTTGTATTGGGCCTTACACGGGAAAAAAACATGAAAATCTAATTGGTAGTGCCTACAGGTTATTTTCGGAAAAAAGTGCCGAATTGCACATTGTGGTATTGCAATCCTCGTAGTGATAAAACGGCTGGACTTTACTACGGTTCATTTTCCTTAGTATTATATCATTGTATTTAGACAAATTAAATAATTTCCTTAGATATATTAAACTATCTGCTGGTTGGTAATCAAAGGATGGTGTCGATAAAAGTCTATTATATGATATTTTTTCTGAGTTTTGCTATATTATGGTAGACCATCGGACATCTAGACACACTGCCAGTTACCATCCCTACCTGGTTGCTATTCCACCAATTCGCACTAAACGTTTCCAAATGTCTTTTATAATGCGCACAGCAAAAGAGTGGAACTCACTACCTGCGTCTGTGTTTCCGAGCGCATACAACCCTAAGTACTTCAAAGTGAGAGTAAACAGGCTTCTTCTAGGTAACCTCACTCCATCGTCGAATTTGTCTCTGTCGCCTCCAGCCTAGACTATAGTCAAGAGCAAACACATCTTAAATAAAAAAAGCTGCATAATATGTTGTACATAAAAATAAGCAGGGTCTGCTCGGCAAAGAGCTAAAGTTAAATTTATTTATGGAGAACTATGATGTTCGAGTGTTATTATTAACTGAACACTGGTTGAAAGAACATGAAATAGTGTTATCAATGATAATCATTTTACCGTACAAAAGTGCGTTTGTAAGGAAAAGTGCTATTCGCGGTGAATCTTTAGTTCTTATTTCAAACAAGTTGAATTGTCAACAACGTTTAGATTTTGTAAATATTTCTATCGTCGAGCGCGCTAATATTGATCTGTAATTATTAAAAATTGTGCCCTAGTTTTGTTTTAAAAAATGGATTTTAAATTTTTTGCTGGGTTCGTAATTGTACCTTAGCTTTAAGCCATTGTAATAAATAACCTTTAAACATTATGGAATGCAAATAAAGATATGAATAATAATGATTATGTCCCGTGTATACAACTCGAGCGATACGTTACATAATATGGTGAAGTGGAGCTGATGGTGACTTAACCATAAGCTCTAGTTCTCCTGGTACTTCCCAGGAGAACTCCTCAACAATTAACGTCTCTGCATCGGGAAAAGCAATATTTTGTAAAAGGTGATGAACATTAGGCTATTGTAACTTAGATAAATTACAAACTGACCCACTAAAAAGTGAAAAATATTCTTTTTTGCCAAAAATACAACCGACTTCCGAAAAAAAAAACACTACAAAGTGAAAAATAACTTTAATTTCGGAAGTCGGTGGAAAAAAAAAACTAAAACACAGATCCAAAGACACCGGATTCTGAAATTAAATTTATTTTTCACTTTGCGAATCGGTAATGGAGGATACTCAATAGGTTAAAATCAAGCAACAAAAGTATAATTTTATTTAGAGATTTTAATAATATAATATTTTAGATTACTCTATTTATTTATTTACTTCATTAAATATTAGACTTCTCAGTTTAATTGAAATTAATTGTTACACAAATTGACCACCATTTTTTTTTTTTTTTTGTGGATGGGAAATCATCAAATAACTTCTCCCGCTCTGGGTGGAGCGGAAGGGCGTGTCAGACTTTTACTGACTAAAACCCACCCGTGTTCCTTCAGTTGCCTATGCCAGGGCCACGGTATCTTTTTCAAACAACCCGCGACCCCAGCGGCATCGGCCCTATTGGACCCCATTTTTTGCTGACATCTCTTTGAGGCGCGCGTGGAACACAACGCGCCGTCGACCCGGGCCTGGTCCTCACCGGACGGCGAGCTACCCACTACTCACCGTCCGCAAGCCCGCGCCTACGGTGGCTGGGAATCGGCTACCGATTCCCGCCGCCCAGGGCGTCTCCTGCGGCGACTGAGGGCGTGAGGCTGCCTCTCCCTCACGCGTTCCGCCTCCTCCTTCGCAAGCATTACCTCTTCGCAGAAGGAGGTGACGGCCTCCCATGCACTCTCGCTCCGCACCATGGCCTGGACCAGGCTCGGACGCGAGAGATCGCCACCGCCGATCGCCTCCGTGAGAACACGGCGGTGCTCTGCCCAAGCCGGGCAGACCTCCACTGTATGCATTTACTAAATTCATCACCTTTACACTGAAAAATAATCAGCAGCCCTCCGTACAATCTTTCACAATACTTGCTCACACTTGTCCTTTTCCCCTAAGCGGTGATTGCTCCTGTTCCAAACTGCAGAAGGTAGATACCATTAGGTACCTGGGTGTTACCTTGGATTCTAGACTTACTTTTGACGCTCATATTAGCTCTCTCACAAATAGAATTCGCAAATTCATCTTTGTATTTAGGAATCTTCGGTCGGTTCTGAACTTCAAGCAACTAATATCTGTCTATTGTGCGTTGTGCAGATCGCTTTTGACATATTGCATTACTTCTTGGGGTGGTACATATAAAACAACCCTTTTACCTCTCGAAAGGGCTCAAAGAGCGGTTCTAAAGGTGGCACTGTCCCTTCCCTTCCGTCATCCCACAAAAGATGTTTACAACTTGTCAAATGTCCTCTCAGTTCGTCAGCTCTTTATTCTACATGTTGCTTTAAAACAACGATCTCTTATCCCTGTTTCTGTCTGCCATAAGAACATTGATGTGCGCAAAAGAAGAAGGGACGTATGCACATCTAGGCCAGTTAAAACTAAATTTGCTCGGAATTTCTTTATATTTCTTGGGCCGTTTCTATACAATAAACTAAATAACCTACTTTCAACACATATCCTAGGCAAGACAACGTTTAAAAAAACATTGACTACATGGCTACTTTCCTTAGATTACGTAAAAACTGAAAATCTTTTCACTACCATGTCCTAATTTTACTGTTTCCCAAAATAACGCACACAACCTCATACACACATACCCCATTTCCACATACTCATACACACACTCTCACTAACACATACATACACGTTACACTCTCATACATCCTTTGCATGTTTCTTAGATAAAATATAAAAACGTCTTCAGTACAATACTTGTAATATATGAATTGTTAGGGGGCCTGGTGACCTGACTTACAGGTTTTGTATAAACTTAGTTTAGGCACCAGTCTTCCACAAATTAGGTACACAATTGTATCTGTAGACTATTAACTTTAAGCTGTAATTTGTGGTAAGAAAAATAAATCTATTCTATTCTATTCTATTCTATTCTATGCTCCACCGTGTCCTCTGGGCGATCCACACAATGGTGACACCCGGGCGTTTCCTCCCGCCTTATGCGAAACAGGAACCTCCCGAAACAACCGTGTCCGGTAAGGACCTGCGTCAGGCGGAAGGTGAGGACGCCGTGGCGCCTCTCTAACCACTCCTCAAAGAGGGGACTTATCGCCGCAATTGTGGCGTGCCCAGCGCTGGGCTGCGACAGTCGCACTTTCCATGTCGCCATGAGATCCCGCCGGAGCTCTGTCTGCTGTACCGTGATTTCTCGCGGCAGTGGAGTTACGCCCCGGCGTTTCGCTTCCTCGCGCCACTCCCACACGTGCGCGAGGACTTTCGCCTCCAGATCCCACGGCGGCAATCCGGCAAGGAGGCTCGCCGCCTCACCGGAGACCGTGCGGTAACACCGGACTAGCCGAATGGCCATGACCCTCTGGGACGCGTTCAACCGGCGGACTGGCCGCAGCCTCAGGGAACGCGCCCACACCGGTGCCCCGTAAAGGGCCATGGACCGCACGACCCCCGCGTAAAGCCTCCGGCAGGAGGCGTTTGGACCACCTAGATTGGGCAGGAGCCGCTTCAAGGCAGCCCCAGCCCGCTCCAGTCTGGGAGCCAAACGTCGGAAATGCTCCACGAAGTTCCACCGGCTGTCGAGAACGAGTCCCAGGTACTTCATCGTCGACTCAACTCCAATGCGAACCCCTCCTACCGTTATTTGGGAACCCGACGGTGGCGCATTCCGAGGACCATGAAAACACATGGCCTCGGACTTGTGCAGGGCCACCTCGAGTCCCAACTGCCGGATCCTCGCAACGACTATCGCAACCCCGCGTGTCGCTAATTCAGCCGCCGCCTGGTGCGACCTCCCCTGCGCCAGGACCAGCGTGTCGTCAGCGTAACATACCACGCTGACGCCGCTAGGGAGGTCGGCGCGCAGCACCCAGTCGTACCCGATGTCCCACAAATGCGGCCCCAGGACCGATCCCTGTGGGACACCGCACGACATCTCTCGCCGGTTCCACTCTCCCTGATGACCGGGGTAGATGACGGCCCTATCCGTCAAATAGGCCTCAACCACTCGACAGAGGTAGGTCGGCATCCGGTGATACCGGAGTGCCTCCCTGATGCAACTCCAGGGCAGGGTATTGAAGGCGTTGGCGATGTCTAGCGACACCGCCAAGACGACCCCACCCCGGGCCACAGCATCCCCCGTCGTGAGGGCTCGCAAGCGCATGATGGCGTCCACCGTAGAGCGCCCCCTGCGGAAACCAAACTGGCTCTCCGCCAAATCCGGCCCCTCCTGCACCAGCCACCCGACGAGGCGGTCTGCAATAACTCTTTCAAAGAGCTTGCCCACCTCGTCGAGTAGCACGATGGGTCGGTAAGCGGACGGAGAGTCCGCAGACAAATTGACCACCTAAGTTGATAATTGTCCGTATAATCAAATCACAAATTTAATTATTTGACGGTTGTGTAAACAGCACCCTAATTGCGTAACACACTATCAATCGGAATCGGTTTCATTTTGACAGTTCAACAACTTTCATTGCGTGATTTACGTTGTCAAGCAGACATATTTTTCGAGCATATGATGCAATGGATTAGCAATTTGCTTCAAAATGTTTCAGATACCGATCGATAGTGTGTTATGCAATTAGGGCACTGTTATAATGCGGCAAATTGACGAAGGGTGTACATAGCTTACAGAGCTAAGCTACGGTTTCCTAGAAGAGCGGTGGCCGCGACATAGCGTCTGCAAATTAAAGGTGAATGACGTCACTGAAACGTTAACTAATAAAAACATAGGTACTTAACCGGTCGTAAAGAGTATACAGAGATTTCTAGAATATGTGTCAAATCCAAACGTGAACTCAATTACGTATGTTCCTATACAGAGATTAAATTTGGCGTTCCGCAGGGAAGTGTTCTTGGGCCATCGTTATTTTTAAAATCTAATAACGACCTTCCACGTCAAATCCCCCAATGGTATTATTTGCCGACGACAGTACAGCACTCTAAAAGGCCACAACAAAGGAAATTATGAAAACGATACAAATAATGCCATGAAAACTATAATAAACTGGCTGAATAATAATAACTTCCTTAAAAATATCTAAAAAACTAAAATAATGCATTTTTACCAAAAGCTTTGTACGAAAAAATTAAATATTAATTACGATAGTCAAAATATAATAGGTTGGGGAAAAAGTTTCTTCGCATTTTTTAATATATAGGTTGGGAAAAAAGTCTTTTCGCATTATAGTATGTATATATGAACTTGTAATAAAATCTCTTTGGCTATACTATTTGTATCTGGCTGGTTTTGGTATCATTGAAAGTTTAAATTTTAAAGAACATAATTCCAAATTCAAATTAGGAAAATGTGTGATTTTCATTTGTTTTTCGAACCGTCAAGATGAGTGAATCTAATGAAGAAATTCGATACAATTTAAAATTTGACTACAAAAAAGGTAAAAATGCAACGCAAGCCGCGAAAAAAATTTGCGATGTTTATGGACCTAGTGTAGTGTCTGTGAGAGTAGCACAAATTTGGTTTAAGCGTTTTCAATCCGGAAATTTTGATGTCAAAGATGCACGTCGCTCTGGTCGCCCTATTACGGATAAAATGGATGCCATTTTTGAAAAAGTTGAGCAAGATCGGTATATATCAGTAGTTACGACGTAGCTGAAGAACTGGAAATTGACCACAAAACAGTTTTGGCGCATTTGAAAAAAACTGGGTACACAAAAAAGCTCGACATTTGGGTACCTCACGAGCTCACTGAAACAAACCTAATGAACCGTGTACTCATTTGTGATTCTTTATTACGACGTAATGAAACCGAACCATTTTTGAAGAAGCTGATAACTTGTGATGAAAAGTGGATCACGTATGACAAGAACGTGCGAAAAAGGTCGTGGTCAAAGGCCGGTCAGGCTTCACAGACTGTGGCGAAACCCGGGTTAACTCGCAACAAGGTGATGCTGTGTGTGTGGTGGGATTGGAAGGGCATTATTCATTATGAGCTGTTACCACCAGGCAGGACCATCGATTCTGAACTCTACTGCGAACAACTGATGAGATTAAAGCAAGAAGTTGAGAGAAAGCGGCCGGAATTAATCAACAGAAGGGGTGTGGTTTTTCATCATGATAACGCTAGACCTCACACATCTTTAGCCACTCAGCAAAAATTAAGAGTGTTTGGCTGGGAGGTGTTAATGCATCCGCCGTATAGTCCCGACCTTGCACCTTTAGATTTCCACCTGTTTCGGTCTCTTCAGAATTCTTTAGGCAGTGTCAGGTTAACATCACGAGAGGACTGCCAAAACCACTTGTCGCGGTATTTTGACCAGAAGTCCTAAAATTTCTATAGCAATGGGATCATGTCCCTACCTACAAGATGGCAAAAAGTTATCGAACAAAATGATACCTACATACTTTAGTTAAATGTAAATAAACTATATTAAAAAATGTTTTGAATTTTCTTAAAAAATGCGAAGAAACTTTTTCCCCAACCTATTAGTTTTAACTGTAAGATAGTGTATAAAGATTTAACTGTAAGTTGGTACTTATATTTTATATACTTTATATATTATATACTTTATACTAATGTATTGTTATACAAGTTTAGATTTATTTATTTATTATTGTTATAGAAATTCAGATTTGATTTAATTTTATGTATATTTTAGTAAATATGTAAGCATTTAAATAACATTATAGTTATAAAAAATATTATCAAGTAATAAGTATTTTTATAAGTACCTAATTAATGTTTGCATGCCAATATGGTAGAATGTACAAGATCTATATAAACATCAATCAATCCATCTTATTGTAAAAACCTACATTCTGTGCAAATAAATAAATATTCTATTCTATTCTATTAATGTTATTTACGAAAGTAAGTTGGTGTTTTCCTATAGAGCATTTATTATTGTTTTTATTATAAGTTCTCAAGATGATAAAAAACTTAGGTAGGCATATACTAAGCCCTACAAAACCGTAGTAATGGTTTGACTGTGGGGTCTGGTGAGTCTTTATACACTACTTCTTACCCTTCATACTTAAGACTTTGGCAGCACTTTAACACATTTCTAAATAATATCTTTTTATTTATTTATTTTTGACACCGCAGCCATCATTTTCATGACAGCCGTCACTGCTATCGTTATGTGGCGGCCACCGCTCTTCTAGAAACTGAGTGGTAGTGGGCTTGAAGAACGGTGGCAGTTTCGAGCAAAGATCTAAAATAAATTTAAAAAAAAGTCAGATACGACTTATAAAATATAACGGAATGCTAAATAATACCATTATGTTATTAATAATCAAATTTATTAAATTATCACATTACATCATTTTCCACCATTGATGAATACATTTCATAACATATTTTTATCACCAAAAGTGATATCATTGTATGTACTTTTATGTAGGAATAGCATCATCATCATCTATCACTTCTACACTCATATTTTTATCACTTTTGCCAAAATGTTTTATAAGTTTTATTGAGTTTTACCATTCTAATTTCAAATACGAAATAAGATGGCGACGTGCTGTCAATAAATTGAATGGCGAAAAGGGTTTTTTTAAATTGCCTTTTTAAATAAAGAATTGTCTACGAAGTCCAAGTTTCTCGCGTTTTCTGGTCCTGTGTTGCTTTCGTCTAATTGCGACCTTAGTGTTTCTTGTGTCCCGACCTGAAAACAAAATTATATATAATAATTAGTACTGTAGATAAAAATCATACTGTTTTATTCATTGGCTTTGCGATTTAGATGGATTTCCATCATTAGATAGAAAAAAAACTTTGTATAATTTATTTTATACAACCACTTTTTAACATACTATACTGGATACCTCAAGGACATTGACCTTGACCTCAGGGTAATTGACCTTATATTAAAATAATATAAACAATCTAACACTAAAATAAAGTTACAAAAATAATATCCTAACCAACTAAAACTATTAAAAAAAAAAACAAACTAAAATATGGCGTCGAAAAATTCATCCGCATCGCTGTCATCTGGTAATGTAATATAGATAGATAGATAGAATACTTTTGAATGTACACCATAATCAATAAATTACAATCGAGTTTTTAAGAGTTACATAGGATGGAGAGAGTACCTAGCTAATTGCCTAAAGTTAATTATTAAAAGTGGCAAAAAATATATAAAAAAAAAAAATAGGTACATACTTGAATTTGGGTGAGAAACGCCTCCTCCTGACTTCATTGTTGTCAAAGGCACTGGTAGGAGCCACCTGAAATATAATTATATAATATTATAATAGACGATTCGATGATATTTTCGAGCACCATTGGAGAATGTGTGAGGATGTAAAACACCAAGCAAAGTTGACAATGGAAGAAAACAATTCAAAATCAAGAAATTTTAATCACGACAAATCACAAGAAAAAGAAACTTTAAACGAAAGAGGCACAAACGAGCCAGCGTTATTACACGTCTTGTAAGTTAAGCGTAATGTACATGAAATCACTGTGATGCGTCATTGGTGATTTCTGTATTGTTATTGGTTATTTGATGGATCACTAAAGTACCGAGCATCATCTAAACAGAAGTCAGTATCATTTATTTGTATAACACAGGTACCTAATAATTACCTACAAGATATGTATTAAAAATTACATAATGTGTTTTGACAGTTGACATACAAATTATAAAAAAAAAAAACTATTATATGAGTGGGTACTATTAAATAACAATATAAATTTATTACAATATACATATATACGTAAGTATTTGAGTACCTACCTCACTCTGTTAACACATGCATGCAAGTTAAATTTTATTATTCATGGCCATTTTCAGTTCATGTCAAAATTTAAAGTCAATTCAATTCGAGAGATTAAAGAATAAGATATTAATGTAAAATATTAAAATATATGACAGCATTATATAGTGATAATAGGTGGCTAATGGTTTTATAAAGTGGCCGTTGTGAACTCGATGGACGTTTCAACACGGCTGCATGATGATAATGTTATGGTTTAAACTGTCCAAAATAGAATTACTGATGATTGAACATTGATCGCAGAACAGATGACCGGTGGTGCCGAAATGTTCTGGATTGCTTACCGGAAGACGTAGCGTTGGAAGGCCTCCCACAAGGGGAATCCGCTGGATGCGAGAAGAACAGAACCAGTCGATGTGGCAACGCTTGGGGAAGGCCTATGTCCAGCAATGAACGTCTTTTGGCTGAAATGATGTTGATGATGGTTGGACTATATACCTGAACTGCAGCAGATCTGGCGATGTCTTCCGCCTTGGGGGGTCCGTATTCCTTGAAGCCGGGGGGTCCGTATTCAAGGAAACCTTCAGGAGCCTGTTGCAGAGATCTGTAAACACAATGAATTATGAATTCTAAAGCCCTACTACTACGGGTTCGATATGCTTGATCATAAGCTTGACAGCATGTGAATAGTAGGTAATTGGCAAACCAAAGTCGCTTTTGTAGTAGCAGCAGAATTAGTCTTAATAGCACTTACCCTGACACTTCAGATTTGATTTCGACAGCAGTCTCAAGAGCCTGAAAAGAATGTAAAATATTTCATTATTTTGTTTAATTGTGAATGAAAGTTAGTAAAAAAAAAAAAAAAAAAGTAAAGTCCACTAAGTGATGAAAATCAGAAGTTTCCTCCTGATATTCATCTGTTATTCTTCGATTCTATGGTATTATCTAGCTATCCTTATCATTGTTATATTCTAATTTTTAAGGTTCCGTACCTCGAAAGGAAAAAACGGATCCATTATAGGAACACTCCAATGTTTGTCTGTCCGTCTGTCACAGCCGATTTGCTCCGAATGTAATGGACTGATGAAGTTGAAATTTGGTACACTTATGAATTTCTCTGACCCAAACACGTATGTGTAACGTAAATAAATATTTTTTTTAAAGAGGTCAATTTCCGGAGGCAGAAAGGAAATTAAAATAAAAGTTTTTCAAACTGTACCGTGTGACATATCAAATGAAAGGGCTTTCTATGAGGGTCTCAAATATATTTTTTCTATAATTAAAAAAAATGTTTTCAAAGTTCTTTAAGAAAATAGATGAAAACTGACCATTCCCCCCCTCTTATCTCCGAAACTACTAAGCCTAAAATTTTGAAAAAAAAATTAGAAAATAGTTCTAAACCTATTACAGGAAAACCTATATGAAGTTTGTGGTCTTAAAACAACATTGGAAATATTGTGCGTACAAACTTACATTTGCAGTTGGAATGCATGGGAGAACATGTTTTTCAACTACAATATTAAGTTTGTTCTTGGGATAAATTACGCACTTGGCCAGTTTTTTTAATGTATGTATGTTATTATGTTATAGTCTCACCTCAGCAGCCTTAACTTCATTCTCCAATTTCACCAAAGCCTCAGCAATGTTGTTGACTCCCTCTGCTACTCTTTCAACAACAACTTGTTCAACAATAGCAGCAGGTACTACAATCTCTTCAAGAACAGCAGCAGTGGGTACTACAGCCTCTTCTACGACAGCGGTAACATCTTCTTGTGCCACAGCAGTAGGAGCGACAATCTTTTCTTCAGCGTAAACAACAGTAGGTGCAAGGTTTTCTTCCTGTACTGCCCCGTCTGTAGCTTCCTCAGTCTGGACAGCTTCAGAAGTCTGTTCAACGATCTTCGCTACAACTTCTAGAGGTGTTGCTTCGAAGGTGGGCTGGGCTTCAGATAGGGTTTCTGTGGCTTGTTCTTCAGCAGCTATCTGAGCGAGTTGGGCCTCGGTGGTTGATGCTACTTCTTCGACGTAAGCGGCAGCTTGTTCTGTGCTTTCTGCGAATTAAAATAAGTTATCATTAGATTTACATTTTTTACATGGTTTTTTAATGATTTTAGTCGTTTGTATGGTAAGATAGTGAAAGAACAGATTGTATAGCAGAAATCAGAGCATACATTTCTAGATACTGTTAAAAATGGTCAAGTCATAAATTAAAAGGACATCAATTAAGTACATATAAAATGTTTGTACTTATTCTGTTGGTACAAACTTCATCGCTATTAAATTCTGCTCTTCTTATATATTTGAAGTAAAATATTCTGTAATAGTCATCCGAAAATAAGATGGCAAAAAGTTTTACCTTCAACAACAACAGATTCCTCAACAGCAGACTGCAATTCCTGGGTAGCCAAAGACTGTACGAAGAAACTTTGTTCAGTAGCCACATCAGGCAGGCCTTGGTTGACGTTGAACTGGACAACTTCCTGGACCTTTGGAGGTCCGTACTCCCTGAGGGCATCGGAGCCGGAAGCTTCAGTCTCTTCGAGGAGGTTCTCTTTGAGTGGACTGTTTGATGGCTTCTGTGAAGAGAGTTATGGTTAAAAGGCCTATTATAAAATTGCGTTTTGACAGATTAGGTATATTTAAGCACAGCGACGCATCACAATAAGCAGCAATTTGGCAGTTGTAATTACGTTTATTTTCTAGTCTTTTCTAGTCTTATAAAATTGGTTTTTAGTTTAAAGTTGAAATTTTAATTTCTTATGAACGAACGTTTATTCTGGTATAAATTTACGTTGGTAATAATATCATGTAGTACCTAAGGAGAAATTGGTTGTAAATTCTGAGCATTTTCAGTAGTTTTACGGTTTGAAATGGGCTTTTTTTTATAGAAATTCCATACATTTTTAAAAATTCTGAGGCCACTATGGACTAAGCCACTACTTAAGAGAAATTATTATATATAGTTCATTTCATTTTCTGAAGTAAGTAGTTCAATCCACGAGCTCAAATAAATGCAGTCGCGCTTTTTATGAAAATCTTGCTTCGGAATTTTGGCTTTATATATACGTATAGATAAGAAAAAATTGCGAAAAGTGAGGCAGGCCGCTATGCGCTACTGCTACCGCTATATACGTATATTAATAACTATTCTCCACCATATATACGTATATTAATAACTATTAATACCACTCAACGCAAAAATCAAGGTCGAATTTTAGTAGGGCCCTTAAAGATAAGTAAGGTATGGTACGTAACTCAGTTTACTGAACTTCCTGGTCGTAGGATAGTGGGACTTTAGTAATTGACTCGAATGTCAATCTGTTACGTCTTTACAATAGCCTTATTTACTTCCTGATATACTGTGGTTCATCTATCTGGCAGATATTTATTTTTTTATTGCTTACTGGACCTGCTCTTGACTTCGATCACGCCTGATGGAAAGCGATGGATGATGTCTATTATGGAACGAACGTTCTATTTTTTTTTTTTAATTTAGACAGCATTTTTGTTTTTTTCTTTTTATTAATTGTATTAACTCTATATTTATTTTACTTCGATGGTCCTTCGAGTTACGGATAGCTTTAAGTAAGTGGGCACGCCCTTTATGTCTGAGGCTTTAGTTTAGGTATAAAGTTCTGTTTACGTTTTTAATCTTGTATTTTTATTTCTGCTTGAATATAGTTTTCCTTTTTTTTTTCTTATATTGGCGTGTGCTAGCTGACCTATGGCAAATAATTTAACTTAATTTATTGTTTTGTGTTGCGTAATGTATCTAAATTATTTTGCGCACTGTTGTATAGAATCAATTTTTTTTTTAACTGAACAGACAGCTGTGAAAAAAAAATGTTGATTCTCAGCCTAGTTTCAATAAATGATTTTTGAATTGATTTTATTGCATACAGCTTTGATAATAGTGATGTAATAAGTAGAATTTGATTTAATGTGGTAACTTACCGAAACTTCAGAAGGCAGGTAGAAGCTAGGACCCTGAGGCCTCCATCCACTTGGCAGGTAAGGTCCGGAGCCCAAAGCCGACACCGAGCCGATGGCGAAAACAATGGCAATGAGGACCTGGATATCACAGATGAAAATGTTTACAAGGATGAGAGAACAAAACGTTGATAATTTGAAGTGTTTGATAGAAGTGTCCACATTGGATGACAGATTGGATGAAATGAAAGCTTTTAAATAGATCGTAGTGGCAATTACATGGGTGGATTTAAACATATCAATTGGTTTAGTTTAAAATAGGTTGATAAAATTATTATTTTTATAAGCTAGAGAGGGGTAACTTCGGTAGTTCTATTAAACAAAAAATAAAAAAGTTTAAATTAGAAAAGTGCTGACACAAAAGTAGAAAGTAATAAATCGAATGATTTAATATTTAGAAAACTGAACTCTAGATAAATGAAGGGAAGAATATTTTAATTAATGGATATTAATAAACCAGAAATGTTTTACCTCCATGCTGTATGAGATCTAAAGAACTGATTCTTCGAATGATGCTTTATCCTCAAAACTTCCCAGTTTTATACTAAAATAAATCAAACAATGGGTTAGACCTTGATCAACATTTAGTTCAAATATTGGTTGAACGGAATTTGATTGAGATTGGGTTGAGCAATTTTTAATGTGAATTAATTGTTAAATGGCCGGTGAAGGTCATGTGTTATCATTTGCTTGATGAGGTTTTACTGTAGTTTACTTACTTAGAGAACTTAGATTTTCTACGTCTTCATGTCGATAAAAGTTAGTCATGTCATCTGTTGTCAGTGTTCTTGAATTTTAATATTGGTTACATTTCGCTAGTAATTGGTTCTGTTGTTGAAAAAAAAAATCCATTTACAAAATATGACCATTGGTACTCGGAAGTGAAACTGTTTCCTTTGTTTAATTGAACTTAGATTTTCTACGTCTTCATGTCGATAAAAGTTAGTGTGTAGCATCATCTGTTGTCTATCAGTGTTCTTGAATTTTAATACTGGTTACATTTCGCTAGTACGTAATTGGTTCTGTTTTTGAAAAAAAAAAAAAATCCATTTTACAAAATATGGCCATTGGTACTCGTAAGTGAAACTGTTTGTTTGTTTGTTGATTCAGAATAATTATTGTTGACTGTAAGGTAGCAAATTCAATATCTGAGGTAAAACCAATTGGCTAAAATCAATGGCGCGACGTCAAAAGTTTTAAGTAATAATAATATAATAATAATATCCTGAACATTTTTCACACACGGTCATCTGGCCCCAAACTAAGCAGAGCTTGTACTATGGAAACCAGATAACTGATATACTACATATACTACTTTTTTTTTGTTGTAAATACATACTTATATAAATAATTACAATAATAATAATTATTATAATAATTAAGTGGAACCTAATTAAACATAATATGTATAACATCACGCCTGTAATCTCCGAAAGATTAGGCAGAGGTGTACCTATAGTACACCCACACTTCGCTACTGCTATAGTGGGCGAGCCTATTGCCATCAACCGGGTTGCTATTGAGAAATTCTCGATTGAAAAACTTTTTGCCCGACCCGAGCATCGAAACTATTAAAAGAACATCATTTTTCGTTAGTGTAGTGTTGTACCTGAGCGATTGGCTGTTAAGTGTAGCGAGTTAGATTCCCTCACAGAATAAAGGTTAGAATAGCATGTTGCTCTGGGTTATAAACAAACAAAGTAGGTCAAAATTTAACTCCACAATATATTCTAGAGATACTTTTTCAATGTTTTTAGAGTTCCGTACCTCAAAAGGAAAAACGGAACCCTTATAAGATCACTCGTGTGTCTGTCGGTCCGTCTGTCCGTCTGTTACAGCCAATTTGCTCTGAATCTAACGGACCGATTAAGTTGAAATTTGGTACACGTATGTGTTTCTGTGACCCAAACACGGACGTGTAACGTAAATAAATGAATTTTGAATACGGGGGTCAATTTTAGGGGGCAAATAAGATAATTTAAAAAAGTTTTCTAAACTATACCATGTATATCAATCGTGTGTATCAAATGAAAGCGCTTACTGTGAGGGTCTCTAATATATATATATTTTTTTTATAATTTTGAAATAAATTGTCTTAAACTTATTTAAGAAAATAGATGAACATTGACCATTCCCCCTTATCTCCGAAACTACTGAGCTTAAAATTTTGAAAAAATATATACAGAAAACCGTTCATATCTATAGATTACATGAAAACTTATAAGAAGTCTGTAATCTTAAAATAAAATGGTAAATCTTTCATTATTGTGCGTACAAACTTACATTTGTCGTTAGAATGTATGGGAGAACATGTTTTTCAACTACAATGTTAAGTTTGTTCATGGGATACATTCATCCCACCTACGGAACCCTTCATTGTGCGTAGTCCGACACGCACTTGACCGGTTTTTTTTTAATATTGTACACCTTGGACTCTAGGTATCCCTTTAGGATGTACTATATTAAGACCCTAAATTAAAAAAAAAAAAATAACTAACATGGATAGGAGGAACAGAAAACGAAACTATCTACAAAAACTATTCTTAATTATCCAGGGTAACGTACCGTACGTTACCCACACATACAATATTTAGCAGATATTTCTTTGTTCCAATTGTGAGATTGATGTTTGTAAAAACTTCCACGAAACTATTAAAATTCATAGTGTGGCAAGTTAAGAAAAAAATACTAGAGTAGTTTTTGTACTCATATTCTTTATATAAAACTTAAAGTACATCACAACCATATTTACTTTGTGTAACTGCAAAAAACATGTTGCCTAATGGTCTACTTAGTACGGATATGTAAGACAATACGTGGGACCAAGGCCAATGACGAGAATTTGATCATATATCTATACATATATAAAATAAATTCGCTTTTCGTGTCTGTTTGTGAACGCGTTGATCTTCTAAACTACGCAAATGATTTTGATGCGGTTTTCACCATCATTTAGAGAATTTATTACAGATGGTTTATTTGTATAATACAATGATATATTATACGTTCATAGAAACCAACGTTTAAAATCTGGTCGTGCTCAATGTACCAAAAAAAGAGGGATGTGTTTCTTTATTATTACGCCTTGCTTGACACAGACTAAAGACAATACCCCAATGTGCCCCAATTGGGACGCTTTCGAGTCTTCACAAAACGCGCGATAGTAACATATCTGCCTCATTTTAGTCTAATATCATTGGTATAATACATTTATATTAAACTTAAATATAATAAAGAAATCTCCATGTTTTGTTAAGTCGTAATAAAAACCAAAGCTGGAAGCTGGGGCGGATCGCTAGTTTATTATATTATTTAAATATTTAAGTAGTCGTTTTCCGCTCTGCTAATAATTATTGACTTAGAACTATTTGCTTTTGTTCTGGTCAGTTAAGATTTGTGGCGTAATACGTAGCTATAAAAACTGCGAGTGCTTCGTTGGCCGGTTGTAAGTAAGGATATTGAGTGTGGTGTCCTGGGTTTGAAACTCGGATCGGGATTTTTTTATTGGACGTAGGTATTTAACCCTTAAATGCATCTTGTATCGAAAACGATACTACGTATTTGTATCGATTTTATCAAGTTTTTATAGGTTCTATAACTTGAGTTGATTGTTAATATGCTATCTGTGTCTGTCTGTCCCATTACTAACTAAAAATACTAATTAAAATCCTCATCTTAAAATAAAAATATTTTTTTAGGAATAAATCTGTCATCATGCATTTAAGGGTTAACGTGGCTAGTGGTAGGAATAAATTGGCAGAAATTGTGATGTAACAATAAAGCGTTACGCTGTTTGTTTTTATTTAGCAAGCTAAATACTATACTAGATGGCTCTGTATTAAACAACAAAAACTGAAACTTTTGATACTTGGAAATTTGAGACCATACTCTGTGGCTCTGTATTAATACATAATATACAGAGAAAGGAACTTCGTTCCAACCGGGTGTCCCGCAACACCTCCCTGACTTTTTTTATTAACTAGGTAAAACAAAGAGTAACACATTTTCCACGACATACACATCAAAAATCATCTTTGCAAACTTAAAAACTACGATAAATTTAAGTTTTAAGCTTCTGTTTATATGCTAAATAGTAAAATGATAGTTTCAGAAAACAAACAAAAATTCATCAAGGCTTGCAAATCTTAATTAGAAGTGACTTATTGAGTACAATATATCTGAATCTACCAGTGCCTGTTGCAGTTATTGCAGGTAAAGCAGAGAAACAAAGAAAAGAAAATTTGTTTAAACAAACAAGACCCATACAAAAAAAAACCGGTCAAGTGCGTGTCGGACCACGCACAATGAAGGGTTCCGTAGTTGGGATGAATTTATCCCAAGAACAAACTTAACATTGTAGTTGAAAACATGTTCTCCCATACATTCTAACTACAAATGTCTAAATGACAATCTTTGGACAAATGTAAGGTTGTACGCACAGTATGGAGAGATTTACCATGTTATTTTAAGGCCATAGACTTCTTATAGGTTTTCCTGTAATCTATAGCTATAGAATTATTTTCTGTATTTTTTTCAAAATTTTAAGCTCAGTAGTTTCGAAGATAACGGGGGGGGGGGGGGGGGGGTTATGGTCAATTTTCGTTTATTTTCTTAAATAACTTTAAAACAGTTTATTTTAAAATTATAAAAAATATATAGGTACACCCTCACACTAAGCCCTTCAGACAGACAGACACATGAGTGATCCTATACGGGTTCCGTTATTTCCTTTTGAGGTACGGAACCCTAAAAATAGACATACCTATATATAGATACCTATATTCGGTTAATGGTTTTTCTCGAAAAAAAAGATGTCAGTATGTGTCAAATAATATTTATTAATAATAAAAAAAACATATATTTCAAAACTTACAAATACAAATAAAACTTTTTTTTTACATTTTCCATATTCACCCAAAAAAGAAAAAAAAAATACAAATTACATGCCAATATCACAAAATAAAAAAATAAATACAATTCAAAAATAGAACTATGTCTATGAGGCGGCCATGTTTTAGTCAGTAACCGTTGGAACGCGCGTTTCCGTTGCCATGGTTACCATGGCTTGAGTAACCGCTGTCACTATCACCGTGGCCAGCGTGTTTGTTGTAACCATTGCCTTGGTTGCTGCGAACGTTATTAGCATTGTTGTCATAGCCTCCTGAACGAGCCAGGTCTTCGGAATCTTCGTAAGATATCTGGGGCTTGAAACCACGTTCATCAGCCTCGTAGCTTACAGTCTGAAAGTGATGAAAATTGTTTAGTTCTTGTTATGAAATCAAATGATGTTTATTTCTAGATATTTTAAGCCACTTATACACGTTATTCTAGTTTCAACTGTTCAATTTGAAAATTGCACATTTCGTAGGATGATTTGATAATTCGAATTTTCGCGAAACCCCTAGGGATATTGTGAAAACACGGATAATTACATAATGGTGAAAACATTTCTCAATCTTACTGGAAAAAGATAGGGTTTTTGCGAAAACACGAGTCACTCTAGTAACATTGAATATCCTTAACTCTGATCGGGTTATTTGCTTAAAGAGGTTTGTATCTGTCATTTTGTACTTAAAGATCACACCTCCACCACTATTTTTCAAATATTTTGGCCAATCAGCGTTCTTATTTCGTAATAGCTAACGTTTCGTTTTGCAATATTACTAGAGCGATTCGTGTTTTTGCAAAAACCCTATCTTTTTCCAGTAAGATTGAAAATGTTTTCACCATTGTATAATTACCCGTGTTTTCGCAATATCCCTAGGGTTTTCGAATTATCAAATCATCGTGCGGCATGTACAAAGGTGAAGTTCCTAATTCACCTTTGTAAACAGTTTTTCTGACCCACCGTATTTACTTTTTTTAGCAGCTAGCATCAATTTGTCTCAGCGATCGAAAATAACATTTTAAACATAATTATCAACTCTAGCATTGCATGATGTTGTAAAAAGGTAGGGTGTTTTTAAACGTATGGGGATTCACTAAGGTGATATGTAAAATGCGAACTGGGCGGAAATAAGAAAGTGATAGAGTCAATTACTTTCATATGCGACTAAAAGAGAGTGCAACAATGCACTGAAACCAAAATAAAAGTGCCAAACCAAATCAAAATTGTTTAAAAATAAAATAAGCTGTCTATCAAAAATGTTTTCAGCCAGAGTTTTGAATTATCTAATACGCACATTTTGAATGCAATTTTGCAATGAAATTACTTAGGATTTACGATTACAGAAAAAACATAAAAAAGTAGAGGTTTTTTCGGAATTAAATTCTATCGAGGAAATTTAACCTAATTGAGTTTTCCTTCAGTCAGAGTATTAATCAAAATGTCAATAAACATACGTATATCCAAAAATTAAATCCATACATGCTGTAATAGTGAAAAATCTCCTAATTTATTTTGGAACTGTATGCCATTTTAATATGTCTAAGGGGGAAATTACACTATCAATTATATATAATAATATCTAGGATTGAGAGTGATAGTGAGTGATTCAGTCATAATTTATTATAATATACAGGATTAAATTGAATTCATGGGCATCCTCTTGTACTCACCGTTATGAACAACTTTTACTATGGGACCAAACCTGAAATCGCGGAAAAAACAGGTGTTCCCTACATTTTGACGAGTTATGCAATTTTGAGCTTGTAGACATACGTATTATTTGTGAGTTTCGCTCTAATACATATTTTTATTTTTCTTAAGTGATATGACAAGAGATATGATCTTGTGTATATGAAAGTGTAATAATGAACGAGGCCTTACATACACTCCATAAATATTCTAACTTTAATTTAAACATATTTATTGCTAATTGTTTCTCCATTTATCTAAACTAACCTGTTTCCTGCCGTCAGGTAACACAACGTGGTATTCTCCCTGAGCACGCTCCTCCTGCCTTTCCTCATGGTGTCCGAAGTCCGTGCCCTCCTGGTAATCATTCACCATGTAACCGAAGTTGTAGCTCGCAGGCTCCTGTAGAATATCAAAAGGTTAGTAGGGAAGAAGTTGGAGACATAAGATGCTTCAGAAAAGTTTGAGGTTATGACGTAACGTCGATATATATACGCGACGAATTGAGAACCAAATTTTGAAAGTCTGTTAGAAAGGCAACAGTCAAGTGAATCAATATAAAGTATGTTTATAGCTTATTTATTAAGTTTTTGCACTGTTTATAATTAATTTCTTAATCTAGGCTAGGTATTTTAATACCTTCATCCAAAATAATTCAAAAGAGAACTTTCTTGGCTACATAATTTTCGCGTAATACGGAGTTTCAATACCTAGAATAAGAGGCCAGCTTATATTGTTTATTTTTAACACTGACCTGCGGCCTAATGTAGGTAAGTGTTTGTAATATATTTGGTATACTCGTACTTAGAGCTTTCCATTTTAGGTAAAAAACTACATAATATTTTAATTTGTACATAGGTAATCATTATTTAATTTTGTTGGCTAGAAATCTAACAAACTCAGCACCCTAATTGCGTAACGCACTATCAATCGGAATCTGAATAATTTTGCAGCAAATTGCTAATCCATTGCTTCATATATTCGAAAAATGTGTGTGCTCGACAACGTAAATATCGCAATGAATGTTGTTGAACTGTCAAAATGAAACCGATTCCGATTGATAGTGTGTTACGCAATTACCCCGCAGAACAGGCGAAAGCCCGTAGCAAATAATCAACCATATGATATTTGTAAATGTCTACAAATACATCTCCAGAATTATCCGCTTACTTACAGAATTGATTTCTTCCAGTGCGTTTCTGGCGAAGGCAGCTGCATTTTGATCGTAGCCAGCTGACTCTTCACCTCCATGACGAGCGTGAGCACCAGAGCCGTGTTCATGAGGAGCAGACCTGAGGACCAATGAATGTAATACATCTTATCTTCTTTTTTAAGTCGTTGATGATTTTTAAATTAGTTGTGCCCAATAGGTGGCCACGTTAATAGCAACGTCAGTGGCGTTTATAATTACAGAGCGTCTTCTCCGAATTATTATTGAAAATCCTTACGTGAGCAGTGTTTGAATGTCGTCACGTCCAGAAATGTATTTTATTTTTATTTTACTCTCATAATAATACTAGCGACCTGCTCCTACCGCGCATAGTTTATACGACTTTACCAAACATTGCGATTTCTTTATTGAATTTGACCTTATATGTAAGTAGATAGGTACTACGAGTATCAACGATTTTTGTGCATCATCCCCATAAAGGCGCTTTTCGTATACACGGGCCAGTGGCTAACCCCGCCTGCATTGTTTTCGTCCACCAGTAGCGCTTTGCAATAACGTCAATAAAATACGTGGGTCAACGACAGACTGATATATTAGTTAAAAAAGGGGCATTGTTCATTTTAGGGTCATCTTTCTTAGGCGACATTCTTCGTTCATTGGTCAAAAAAAAAAACAATGAACTTTAAAAAAAAAACGGGTTCATCCTTCATTCATTGGTCAAATTGAACAAAAAAGGCGTTGCAAGCTAAGATTTCAACGTGCATTCGAAAAAGTTTTGAAAAGGGTCATGCATAACGACCGCTGACTGTACTTTTCGAAATAAATTATCTACATGACAGTAAAAACCGCATCAAAATCCATTGTGTAGTTAAGATGAACAACGCGGTCACGCAGACAGACACGAAAAGCTACTCTATTATTATTATTTATAATAATATTATGTAAACGTACAGTTCTTGTTTCCTTGCTTACCTGCCAAAACCATTAACTTGGGATCCATGTCCACTCTTCCCGCCATGAGCTCCTACTCCAGCATGTCCTTGAGGTCCATCTAGGTTCCGAGCTGCCACTATTTGAGGAGCACCTCCAAAGTTCTGATTGGCTGGGCCTTGCGGGTAGCCGGCACCGCGGCTTGATGATGCAGGAGGTAGGTAGCTGGAAACATACCAATATGGATTCAGGATTTTAATTATTATTTATTTACTAGCTTTTGCCCGCGGCTTCGCTCGCGTTAATTTAGAATAGCGGTTTAGGGCGTGAAAGGTATCAAGCACACAAACTTACTTTTGCATCTATAATATTACAATAGTTAGGACGACGATAAACCGGTGTACTCACTCTACGACTCACAAAATTTATTAGGTACTTAAATAATAAAAATAAAAAAAAAACTTAACAAATTCTACTAAAGTTTCTATAATAATATAATTCAATCATGATTCAATAGACACGTGGCGCCATCTATTATCATTTTAACGTTATTGTTGTTTTCCTCGGGAACAGAACATTTTTTCGGGATGAAAGGTACTCTATGTCCGTTTCTGTACACATGACAACGTATGTGCAAAATTTCAGGATGATCGGTTCAGTGGTTTAGGCGTGAAAAGGTAACAAACAAACAAACAAACTTACTTTCGCATTTATAATATTAGTTAAGATTTAATAAACAACTATTTTGGTCCACAATCGGTTTGGCATAATCATAATCAGCCTATAATGTTCCCACTGCTGGGAGACAGGCCTCCTCTCTGAGAGGGAGTGGACCGTAATCCACCACGCGAGCCCAGTGCGTGTTGGTAGATGTCACAAGTCTTCGAATTTTTGGTTCTAGGACATGCCGGTTTCCTCTCGATGTTTTCTTTCACCGTTTTGAGAGCAGTGGTGATGACATTATTTACACAAAGTAAAGCGCCTACTTGGGTTCGAATCCACGACCTACAACTGGTATGTCGTGGCCGTTACAACTGGACCTTCAGTGATTCACTTCAATAGGTGTTACTAGCACTTAATTCGATGTTATTCTTTAAGGCTGCACTAGTCAATATTTTTTTCATTATAAATTTCGAGAGGGTATTATTCCACAGTTTGACATTATACATACAAAGATAAACATGATATAGTTTTGTCTCATTATTAATTGGGATTAAATATAATGATCACCATAAAATACTTTGATACCCTAAGCTTTTTGCACTTCAAATTGTATTCAAACACCAAATGTAGTAAATGATCACCAAATCTTAACGAGCGAATTATTGCGTTAGGTTAGGTTAGGTTTTTTTTATATTTGTTTGATTTGCTTTTAATGTTCTTTCTAGGTTAGGTTAGGTTAGGTTAATAATGATTAGTTTGTAGTCTAGGATAGCAAGATGTTAAACATTTTGTTTATAATTTCACAATAAAATGGAGTTTTAACTTTGGTGATCATTTACTATTTTTGGCAGTATTTTACTTTATCTGGTGGTAAGTTAAACATAAGCCTTATTAATTTTGTTGGAGTGGAAATACAATAGTAAAAAAAAGAAGCCATTGAAAAGTTATGAGCCAACAAAGATTCGTTTTTCTTGCTAATTTTAACGCAAATTTGGGCGTAAATAAGTAATATAAGAAGTGTAAATTTGTAATTCTTTTATGCAGTGGTTTTTACATAAACCTCGATTTTCCAAAGGACTTTTCGTAAATTTTTACGCGCTTTTTCACTATTACTAGTTTTACTTTTTTACTATTAACTATTTATTATTTTACTAAGAGTCGCTGCTCATCACTGATAATATCTCTGTCGGACATGGTGCCAGGTGAGGCAGTGTGCTTAGGGCCGGTTTTTTGATCCGTAGTTACCAACCAATGTTTAAACATAGTAGCTAATGGTTGAATTTTGGCTAAATGTGAAAGGCTAAACATGAATGAGTTATGCCATTAGTTACTATTTTTAATATGAATGAGCTACCATGAATACATTCATGTTTAGTCTTTCACATTTAGCCAAAATTCAATCATTAGTTTAACCATTGGTTGAGTTAACTACGGATCAAAAAACCGGCCCTTATTGGCCACGTCTACCAGTGACTTCGAGCCCGCGACTAGTTCAACCTTAAGTAATAAATATGAACTTAAAATAGGCTGAAGGATACTAGAAAAAGGGGGAATATAGACGGATGTCAAAAAGTTATTTCAGCAGAATTGCAAAATTTATGCTGATATTGCAATGATTGCAAAAAACAGTACCAATATAACATCAATATTTGTACGTATACACAGCTCCATATCAAGCTATATACATTTCCAGTGTAAGCTGACGTTTCATTGTACGGAAATTCTATACAATGAGAGATCAGCTGGAATTGTATATCTTGATGTCAGTAGCCGTGTGTACACTTTGTGAGCAATAAACCTTTTGGCTTTGACTTTCAAACGGAAAGAATCGTGATCGTCAACCTCCTGTACTTTAACCTAACTTGTTTGTGGAGGAAGAAAAAGTAAAACAAAGAGAAAGGATTTAAATACTCTTTTGAAATGTAAAACTTGATAGGGCAACATTAAAGGCAAATAACTAAAGGTAGATACTAGCACTTCCCGCGCACGTTCGTCCGCGTGGGTTTCGTGCTTTGTAGAGTTAAGGGTAGATTTTCTATATTTTTGGTCTTAAGAGCGGCCAACCCGTCATACCTTTCATACAAACGCTCGTACGTGATTATAGCGTTTTAACATATCTTTCTAAGATTTTTTTGACCTAATATCTAGGTAGGTATTTTGTGCACTATATCTAGGTTTCTATCAAAGCGAAAAATAAAAATTTGAGAAAACAAATTCAGTATAAGCCTCCAAAAAATCTGCTGTTTTGCACAATAATTTTTACCTGAACTTTGGCCGTTCATAATATACTCATATATTGTAAAAGTTAAGAAAACAAATCGATAGATATCTCGCACATGTAAGTAATGGAGATTCTAAATGTCAAACTTTATAATCTACTTAGGTAAGTATTCGTGTGAAGTTTTAAGTCTAGTCTGTTCTTTTTGCGGGAGTTTAAAACAAAAAAAAAATACAAACTTCATAATTTTCTTAGATAGGTATTCGTGCCATGTTTCAATATTATTAGGCATTTACCATATTTTTTGTTAGCGAAGGAGCTTTGAGATTTTATGTCGATATAGGAGGACTGTGTGAAAGATGATATGGCCAGAAAGGGAGTGACTACCGAGATGACGACTAATAGAGAAGTATGGAAGAAAAAGACATGTTGCGCCGACCCCAAATAAATTGGGACAAGGGCAGGAGAATGATGAAATGATAGGACAAGTTAATTACCTGTTTGAAGGAGGAGGTTCCGCAGAAGCGAACGCCACAAGGAGCACAACAGCTACGATGATCTGGAAAAGGATATAATGTTGTTAAATGAATATATTTTGTATTAATTTGTATATAAACGTTTTTGTATTATGGTGTGAAAAGGGCAAAGTTTTGATCTATCAACAGGCCCGCTTGTTAAAAAACTTTAAATTTAAAACCAAAAGGACCATATTTTCAAAACTTGGTCATTTAATAATAACGCTAAACACTGCAATCCAATAACTGTGATATTTCCAAAATATTAAAACAAATAATACCTTCATGTTTTAAAGATTTGGTTTACCAAAACTAATGTCGAAACTAAGTCTGTATGTATAGATGTGACTTGATGAAATGATACTGTCGCCATCTTGTGCTTAGCTTTTATACGACTTGTCTTCAAAAGGTTTGGGGATGAAAAATTGATGCTCATTAGTGACATAAAAGATGAGCTTACAAGGCGTAACGTGATTTGGGACAAAGACGACATAGAGTCGACTTGTGTGAGTTTTTTCTTAGGTCTTATGTTTTTGGCATTGGATAACAAAAAGTTTTTCAACTTTTTATTTATGTTGGTTTTATATATTTAGTAAAGGTACACTATTAATAACGGTTTTCAGACCACTTCTCCTTTAGTAATTATTTAAAATTAGTTATTGGCATTAAAAATGATATCATCGATATCTATCCTTCGATATCATGATATGATCATCTGAGTATATAACAGAACTAGATTTTAAACTTTGAATCTTGAATCTTATTGTGAGAAATTCACAGGCGGACCATTTTGCGAAGCATCTTCTTTTCAAAACCTAAGTTTCTAAAAGCGTTTAAAAATTAATTGCTTTGTATTATAACACGGTAATGTTATAATAATATTATGCGATTTCAGAAGTCTCAGTGTGACTTAGTACAAAAGGTTTATGTATGTAAGAAAAAACAAAAATGTTACACTCCATCTCATAAGCTCGCCTACCAAATCTTTTATACCATACACCTCTCCATAGCTTTTTTAATCTACCAATATGTCACTCAAGGATGTACCAACAACATACACTTCCTAATACACGCACATGCATTATTTGCAATTTGACCTTACTCTGGATTAACTACATAATAATACTTTGCCATAATTACTTATGGTTGGGTTGTGGAGGTCAGATAGGCGGTCGCTCCATGTACTATACTGACTGGTATTCAGCTGCATCCGGTTAGACTGGAAGCCGAACATAATTCATAAACATAATTGGGAAAAGTCTAGTCTTAAGGTACGTCCGCCTTTGGTATCGAAATAACAACTTTTGTTCCTGGAGTGGCATTATTTTATTGTTCAGTCATATTATACGTATATTATATACACATATATATTTTATAATGCATGTGCTCGAAAAGAGCGTTTTCCAAGCAGCCAAACTGTGCGGAAAGTGTCACTTTTTGGCAATAGTGCTTTTCTTTTCAGTTTTTTTTTTTAATTTTAGCTCCGTCGTCAGCCCGACGCAGTTTTTATAATTTGAGAAAAGTTTTACAAATTAGTCAAGTGCAGATTATCATTCATCTAAAAGGTACAATAAAACGAATACTTTATTAAACGCGTTATTAATTACTCTAGATTTAAATTTTGATCAATAAGTTAATTTTAAATATTCATTAAATATGTTTGGCTGAACGTATATTTTGATCGTGCCTTTTTGCCAATGACTAAGAACTCTTTGCTTTTTGCGATACAACCTGGCAGCTATTTGCACATGCGCAGTAGTAGATATATCGTCGTTGCCAAATCAAGACCTTGTATGTGCACAGATGGTACTTTTGAGAAAATCGAAAAAACCACTTTATGGATAAAATATGTATGATTTATGCTTCATATATTTTCAATAGGACTCAAAAGATCGTCATTAATGGGCATGAATCTGATTCTATAGTTGTTAAATCCGGAGTTCCTCAGGGATCAGTATTAGGTCCTTTTCTATTTGTATTGTTTATTAATGACATTAAACATTGTTTTGTCAGCTCACATTTCCTGATGTATGCAGACGATATGAAAATTTACAACACCTGTAAAGATGTTCGCGACTGCCATTATTTACAACAGGACCTTGATAGATTATATGAATACTGCCTCAAAAATAAACTCTTTCTTAGCCTTCCTAAATGTTACACAATTTCTTTTACTAAAAATAAAAATCAGATTAAATTTAATTACTCAATAAACAATACAAGTCTTCATGAAGTTCAATCTGTCCGTGACTTGTGTGTTACTCTTGACTCTAGTCTGCATTTTGATACTCATATTGACAATATAGTAAAAAAAGCCTTTCAGATGTATGGACTGGTGATGAGATTTTCGAGTAGCTTTGTACGACCCTCTACATTCTTAATATTATATAAAACCCTGATCCGGTCGCAACTAGAATACGCCGTCCAAATTTGGGATCCTCTATATGATAAGTACAAGGATAGGCTGGAAATTGTGCAGAAAAGGTATTTACGTACAATGAATTATAAATGTTATCGTCCTAAAGTCTCATATGAACAATTACTGAAACGTTATAATGTTCTTAGTTTGGAGTCTAGACGAATTCTTGTGGGCGTAATGATGTTGCATGGTATATGTAATAATAGATTCGACTGCATTCCTTTATCAAATAGTATACATTATATAGTACCTAGATCTGTCATGCTTCGTGGGGTACGTGTGCCTCGACTGTTCCACACAGATTCGTGCAGGACTAACGCTGGGGTGCGCGTGCCTCTTCGTCGCCTCGTTGCGTACAACACTCACTTTATGGAGCTTGACATACTTACTCTTTCCAAAAATCGTTTCAAGGCAAGAGCAATAGAGTTACTAAATTCATAATATATATATTCTTCTTCTTCTTCTTCTTCTTCTTCTCACTAGTCTTTTACGATGCACACTAATTGTCTGTTTTCTTTTAACTTTTTTTTTTGTGAATTCGTGGACAATGTTGTGGGTTACATGTGTAGTAACATAAATATGGAATGATTGTGTATAAATGTATTTCTAAGTATTGTACTAATTTAAGAATCTCTAGTTAAGCTTGGCATGTAACTGTTTTTTGTCCCTAACAAATAAAATAAAAAATCTCTTTATGAGAAATTGGCACACATAAGATTTTTTTTACACCAACAAATATCTTTCATGTGCGGTCTCGACACATGAGATATTTTTAAATTAGCAACTTTCTTTGAATCGTCACATAGTCGTTTTTTATGTTTGACTATTTGTCCGAAACTAAACAAGATAAGCACATCAGTCAACCAAATGTCTATCGTTTGCGAAGATAAAAGAAAAATCACCAAAGGAACACATGCAGGGTTTTGATTTGGCAACGACGATATGCTGAGCGCGCATGTATTTAAAATAAGCTCGCCATTTTACTAATTTCTTGCTTAGTTCGGAGTCGATCTGTATAAATCTGCGAAAAATGTCAATTTCAAGTGCAGAATAATTAATTTAACCCTGGAAAATGTTATTCAAGAAGCACAAAATGCTAACAGCAGCCTCTTACTGGCTAAATCAAAACAAAATACTTTTTCTATACATATATATATTTTTATTTCCTCGCACAATGCATAGTAAAACGTTGTATGATACACGTGCGTAAGATGTTTTCAGACTCGTGTCAACATATACACTCGTCGGAAATCACCTACTTTCGGCACTTGTAGCATAATTAACTATTTTATGTTTATACAGGACAATTTTTTAAGCAGTTCGTAAATTTTCACAGGTTGTTCTACCCATGAATATGAACAACCTTCACTACGGGACCAACCCCGAAAACACGAAAAAAAATCAGCTGTTTCATACATTTTGGTCGAGTAGGTATTGAACTTAAAAATTTGCACTGCTCAAAAAATTGACTTGTATATGTAGCATACATAGTGGCTGAGAGAACGCTGGACTAGAAAAGAAAGATGAAAAAAAGGTTTACGTAACAATAATTATTATTTTGATTGCAAAAATATTGTTTTTAGTTGAAATTTATTTATTTAAGGAATACCAACGAGATTCATAACAATAATTTCTTACAATAATAAAACTTGTCTAACCAATACGTTATCCTCTAATGCACACTCAATTATAGGTAACCACAGCTAATTAAGCAGCTAAGCATTATCGATTAATTACACATGCTCTGAATACATAATTAAATTAAGAATACATGAAAAAAAAACACACAGTATAGGGTGACTGGTAATTAGCGACCGCAACTTAAACACATGATTGTGCTCATGATAACAAACAACATTTAGCCACATGCCCCACCGCCAACGATGAGCGAGAAGCGAGTAGAGCTAGAAACTATTAACGAGTTGGTGAGCAACTAGCAGCGAGTGAACGACGGTGACAAGCGATTACTCGATGGTATGCGTATGTTCCAAGCGTGAGTCTTTCAGCGAGTGCTCTGCCCGCCAAGCGAGCGTCGCTGAACGAGTAGTCTCTTTGATAGCTCTTGTCGCTGCGACAAACGAGTACTCGCGCGCGGTGTGAACAGTCAGCGATATATATGCATCTCTTTTGTTTATTGTACGTTTCTTGAGCGAGAAAATCGCCTTACCATGGGATCTAATTGCATAACGCACTATCAATCGGAATCTAAATCATTTTGAAGCAAATCGCTAATCCACTGCTTCATATGTTCGAAAAATATGTCTGCTCAACTACGTGAATAACGCAATGAATGTTGTTGAACTGTCAAAATGAAACAGATTCCGATCGATAGTGTTACGCAATTAGGGTGCTGAAATCGCGAAAAAAAAAATCAGCTGTTCCGTACATTTTGAGGAGTTCTGCGAACATAATTGTGCAGCTGATTTTTTTTTTCGCGATTTCAGGGTTGGTCTCATAGTAAAAGTTGTTTATAAGAACAATCATGTGTTTAAGTATAGTTCTAGTTCTAATTACCAATCACCCGATATAGTTATACATAAAGATTTACAAAGATTTAGGAATAAAGATAATAAATAGAATAGGTTTGTTTTTGCTTTGAACATGGCCTGTAGGTATTTGGACTATGTGTGCCCTTCCTCCTTCAGTCATTCATGTCTTTGATCTAAGGAGCTGGATGTTATGGGGAGAGCCTTTGCCCAACAGCGGGATGATGCTGGCTGACAGTAACCACTAACTTACATTCTTGGGAATTCTTATGCTTTACAAAATAATCTATTTTAATTAGTGTAAAAGACAGTTTTGACCCTGTGAACCCTATCTTTTTCCAGTAAGATTCAGAAATGTTTTCACCAGTGTCTAATTTTCCGTGTTTTCGCAATATCCCTAGGGTTTTCGCGAATATTCGAATTATCAAATCAACTTACGACATATATAAAGAGCAGTTGTAGAAATGTGGTATAAGGTGCACCTCTCCCCAACCCTCGGGGAATACAGGCGGGATTTATGTTACGTTATGTCACTCTCAGACTTAGATGTGTGTCATAAACCGGCCTGCTTGACTTACTCCAACATCCACATTTCATCTTTCTTGAAAATATTGTTATTTTACTTACATTTTGGTGATTTAATGATTTTATAAAGGTAAAAAGATTTGAAACACGGCTCGGAAACATAACAATAATCAACTTAAAGTTTTCAATAGGTAGGTACTTAGAAAACTTTCATATTAGGTACAGACGCCAGCAGGTCTAGCTACCCGACACTGTCAAATTTTCCCAATCAACCTTGAAACTAATGCCTTAGGGATAAAGTTGAAAATCTATTAAAAAAAATTAAAAAGATTGTAGCTTGATGTGCTAGCGTCTTTATTTTGTTCGAAAAGTCTATGTTGTATGTTTAAGGCGACGATAACCGACCTTTAATGATTTTAAACTGAAGATCACGTCTAAATGAGCAGTGTTAAAGATTTTAAAAAAATCATGTTAAATTAGAGCATTTTTTTAATAACTTAATATGTGAATATTTTAGATAGGTTTATATTACATTGTAATTAATTTGTAAAGTTATGTCAAATGCGGGTAAAAAACTGAGAACCACGCTAAAACTATCAATCGTATTTTTATGAAACCTTCACCATTTTAAAGATGATTGAATTATTTATCTGTTCGTATACCTACGTATTTTAATAATATATTACCTTTTGTTTTAAGTTTAATATCTAATTTGAGACAGGGCACTAAGTGGACTTACGACGCGTTGCGTGTGCTCAGCACAGAACGCAAGCTAACCATTCAAAGCCGTTGGTAAATAAGTATCTGCGTCATAATAAGGTTTTAAGAATTTAAAAGCCAGTTAGAAATTAACGAGGCTGACTGCCCAAGTGATGCTCGGCGTACACTCCTCCATTAAAATCCTTTTTGCCAATTGATGTTAATTCCACTTTAGCAAATGTCAACTTTATGGCCGTGCAAATTGATTTTAGAATGACTAGTACCTACTATTGAAAGTCATAACATTTGATGAAGTAGTATCTCAAAACTGAATCTTAAGGTATTTTTCCAAGTAAGTAAACATATTTGTTTACTTACGGTTTTGTAAAATAAATGGCGTACACAATTTAGGAAGGTGTCGCAACACTCACGACTAGGTCGAGAATTTTTTTATAGACAAATCTCAAAATAAGATTTTAGAACGATTAGTACTATTGAAAGTCACAGTCCCATAGTAAAAGTTGTTCATAATGGTGAGTGTAATGACCGCTATAAGAAGTTGTGCGTTATTTAAGTAACATCTTGTAATATATATATGGTTCATTTAAGCATTCAATAATAAAGATGTGTGAAGTAAAGATCGTGGGATTACAGGATTTTCAGGTATATAATTCAAATTACAAAAATATCATAAAAAAAATATATTTTGCACTAAATTACTACATCACAAGCCACTTACGAACTATGAGGTACATTTTTATTTTTTTTTACAGTTTTTTTTTTTACATTTGCTAGAAAAAATAATAAATTATTGAGTATTTTACAGACAATCCATTTACAATGCCATTTCATTTTACAGTTGTCGATTTTATAGATTTGTGAAGAGATAAAATGAGAAGTAATGTTAGTTCCAAACTTTAGCTAGAGGCGCTAGTGTGAAGAGAAGACATTCTTAATATTTCATTAGCAAATCCTTGCTTTATATTTCTAAATAGGTACAAAGCATTTAAAATTAATATTTTACGATAAGATAAGAAATATTTTTAGTTTTTTTTTTTTGTACTGTCGGTGCTCTTACCTACTAAGGCTTTCCCAACTTTAAAAGGAAAAAGGACCAAAAATGGTACTTACACCTTAGATCACTATAACAATATTGCTAAAATAAAAATATAATCAAATATAAGTAGCTGATATTCTATTTTTTTTAAATCAGCACGATCACATTCCTTGCAACATTTCTTTTAAACACAAAGAAACAAAATACAGAACTACAAATAAAAACCATAGACCAATCAAAAACCTTTAACCACACTTCTCATTTCACTATTGCAAAATCATCCTTATATCTTCTCAATAAGGTCCATCATCAGACCTGGCGAGATCAGCCGCGTTGTCGTCATAACCACCGGATCTGCCAAGATCTGCAGGTTCCACTGAGATCCTAGGCTTGAAGCCACGCTCATCAGCTTCGTATTCTACGGTCTGGAAACAGAGAAAAACAAATTTAAAATATTATTAGCGACCCGCGCCTACTTCGCACGGTTTACGACTTAACAAAACTTCGAGAATTCGTTTTATTATTTAAGTTTAATGGATTACATGCATATATAACATAATGCCTGTAATCCTCGAGGAGGCAGAGGAGGGGTGTACTATATAATACGTCTACTTTTCGCCAGTTATGTTTAAGCCCCAAGTATTAAAGGGCGAGTTTTTTGCCATTAACCCAGCCTCCGAGTTGCTACTGTGAAATACGTGATGGAAAAATTGGATAACGCCTTGCCCAACCAGGGAATCAAACCCAGGACCTCATTATTTGAACTTCACTCAAGTGACCGCACACAATTACAAATCGAATTCATTTCTTTTAATAGTGTTTCACAACGAAACACCATTCGAATTTCGAAGTGATGTTTAGATACCAATCCAAGATAGTACATACTAATTCCATGGATTAATAATTTGACCTTAAAATGGTGGCTGATACAGACTGGATACGGAAGATGGAACCGAGTGTTTTGGCGCAGCTTGTTAATTGACTAGACTACTGGTTTGTAGATTACCCTGATTTTTTGTTAGCTTACCTGCTTAGTGCCATCAGGGAGAACAACGAAGTAGGAGCCTTCAGCTCTGTTCTCTTGCCTCGTCTCCGTGTGCCCGAAGTCGCTGCCAGATTCATAGTCATTCACTTTGTAAGCAAAGTCGTAGTTCGCTGGCTCCTGAAGATTAAAAGAAGGAGGTTGTGAGCTAGTTATATTCTTACAATTAACACATTAAGGGCCAAAGTCGACTAGCTACTTTTAGCTGCAGTAATCGGCGGCTTCGTGGCATGAAGGTTCCGACAATCGCCGAGATCGCTGCTTGGGCACTTGACAACAATGTGGCGGAATAACCAAGGGGTTCCTGAGGACGCTACTCATACATTTTCTGTACCGGAGTTGCCGGTTGTTTAAGCTAGTGTTTTACAAGAAGGCAGGAAGCAATAAAGAACTAGGTAAGTACAATGTTTTGGAGAGCTGCTTCTTTCTGTTGCGTAACTACATTCAGATTGAATGTTTAATTCAAGACAATTTTACCTGGTTCAACAGTTCGTTAAGAGCATCCCTGGCGTAAGAGTATCCCTGGTTGTTCTGGTTGCTATACTGGTCTGGTACTCCATATTCTTCTGATGGCATGGAGTAGCGAGCTTCAGGGAGTCCGTAGGTGTCTGATGGAGAAGATCTGAGAAAAGATGAGATAGAATTAGTTGTAATGGGTTTTGTAGTAAAGCAAATCAGTAAGGTTCTATGCTAAAAGAAATGTAATGTGTTTCGGTGTTCCACTTAAGGTTTTTTTTTTTTAATTCTGTATTAAAAGAACCAGGGTCCGTATTATGAACTATTAACGCCATCATTTTTCCAGTTTTAGAGAGAGACGGAGCTATACATGACCTATAGCACCATCTCTTTTACTAATACAGCCCCAGGTTTTAAATAATCAGCCTGTAATGTTCCCACTGCTGGGACTCAGGCCTCCTGTGTGTGAGAGGGAGTGGGCCATAACCCACCACGCGAGCCCAGGGCGGGTTAATAATTAATTACAATCTAGCTTATGACTAACAAGGACATCTACCCAAAAAAAAAACCTGATAATTATTTGAACTTCCACTGTGAAAGTAAGCTAGGGAACACTTGAATTAAATATTTAATATGTACATTTTCAGAATCAATATTTGGCTTTGAGATTGACTAAAATACAAATGAATCAACTGACAAGATATCAAGGGCACACTACAACCGTAGGCCATAGACCATTGAACTTTTAAATTAGTAAATAATATTATACCTGGATGCAGCAGCAGAATAAGACGAAGCAACAGCACTTGTCTTCTGATCAACAGCGCGGCTTGAAGGTACACCATACTCCTGAGATAAACCCCTCGCGCTTGGCACTCCATATGTGTCAGACAGATCACGCTGGGCAGGCGCACCATACAATTGAGAAAGAGCCTTGGAGTCATGGGAGTACGAGCCAGAATTCCTTGCATTTGGCACACCATAGCTGGTTGATGGGGAACGAGAACCGAAGGAAGAACGTGCTTCCGACTGAGGTGGGAAGGAACGGGCTGAGCTGCTTCCAAACGACTTTCCAATACTTCTGGGAGTGGTAAAGCTTTGTAAATCAGCTGTTCTGGCTGATGGGGCTCCATATTCTTGGGAGAGAGAGTTTGATGAGAAAGGAGAATTCCGGGAAGTTGGTGGTCCATATTTCTGAGAAGGTGTACGCGCTCCGAAACTCCTTTGTGATGGTACTGAACGAAATTCTGGTGCTCCGTATTGCGTGGAAGGTGTCCTCGAAGATGGAACACCATATTCTTGAGACGGACCACTTCTTCCGGCTGCTGGGACGCCGTATTCCTGGGACAAAGAGCTTCTAGCAGCGGGTGCACCATATTGCTGAGATGGACTGCTACGGGCATTAGGGACACCATACTCAGCCGAAGGAGAGTTTCGAGCGTTTGGTACTCCATATTCAGCAGACGGTGAGCTTCGAGCGTTCGGAAGACCGTACTCCGTCGAAAGGCTCCGAGATGACGAAATCTGACTTCTTGCATTAGGAGCACCATATTCTTGCGAAGGTCCACTGCGTTGGTTCGGAACTCCATAACTTTGGGAAAGCCTGGATCTAGGGCTAGCAGTCCTGGCGTTTGGAGGTCCGTATTCGGTTGAGAGGGCGTTGCGAGAGGATCCGAAGGCTCTGGAGGTGGGAGGTCCGTATTCCTGGGAGAGAGATCTTTGGAAGTCTAGGCTGTGGTCATGATCATTGTCATGGTCGTGGTCAAGATGATGGCTGGAGCGGGAAGATGCGTAGCCGTCCCTGGAATTTGAAAATAGAAGGTTGTTTATTATATTTAGATACTAGTGACCAACCCCTGTTTCGCCCGGTTTTACGGCTTGACAAACATGATGATTTCTTTATTATATCTAATTTTTATATCAGTGTAATACAAAGGAACAAATTCTTTAAATAATGGAGAAAACCGCATCCATTTTGTAGTTTAGAAGACCTTTTCTAACTGGTCACAAGACAGAGTCGAGCAGCGACTTTTTAATATTCTTCTCTAAATAGGTAAAGCGCCTTAACTGACTTCATTTGAAATCTACAGCCTTGGCCAAAAGTATTAGGCATTCCCATAAAATATGTGCAACTAATAAAGTATAACAAAAACAAAGCTATCTGTTAAACAATAGCCCAGAGCTGTGTTCAAACGTTAATTTAATAGATAAGGTATTTTGACGTGCCATAAAACATGTCCACAATTAGTGGGAAATGGCATTTAACCCTTAAATGCTCATTGATTTGAAAACGAAACAAGAAGTAGTACTTTCATATAAGCATCGTAAATCGTTTGTTACCGCAGTAAAATGTAAAAAAAAAGTCATCTATCGCAAGGCTATGTAAGTAGGTTCTATTGTATATTTAGAATGAGTAAATAATAATTTATAAATAAAATATTTATAAATTATAATTTATAATAAATAAAGTAGTTCTGGGCATATTTGGGTTAATGAGAAATATTTAAATTTTTTCTAAGTTTTCTTGCGCTGTTTATCGTGTCAAGACGCTAGTGTGAGACTGTCTTTTTTATGAACAACAAACAAAGTGAACTTTGTATGGAAAAACGGATTGAATTTTTGGCTTTATGCTGTTTTGAGTGAACTTTATTTTCTTAGAAATGGTTGGGAATAAAGTAATGATAGTTACAATGATATTTGCCTTGTTGCTTGTCGCTCAAAGGACCAAAATTTATGTTTTTTTTCTTGAATACTTAAATGTAAATTAGGGAACTTACCCGACAGGAGGCTCGGCAACGGCCAGCGATGCAATGCATAAAAGTGGTAGGAACACCTAGAATAAAAAAATAAGTTTAATAAGTCTGTTATCGATATTTTTTTTTCTTAATATAAGTTTATAATGCTAAACTTTTAACATCCTAATAATTGTTTAGATTATATCAAGTCGTTAAAAGTTATTGTAAGATTTTAAAAATAATTTTCTAATTAGTATTGTAGTAGGTTATGGTTTTCTTACCTTCATTTTCTTAAGTTGAGATCAAACCCCAAATATAACTGAAACAAATAAATAAAATATTGATTATATTAGAAATAAATTATATATATACTTAGGCTGATGCTTGAAATAATGCTGCATTGCTTTATTATTGAAACTAATTGTTTCAAGTTTAAGTTAAAAATGCAAAGTTTTTCCAATTTACTTAAGTAGTTTTTAATTTACCGACGTAATTCCCATCAATTAATTGTATGCAGTTATGTGACAAACAAATAAGGTAACTTTATGAGTTTTGATTTTGAAAAGTTACAACATATCTGTTTTTTTTTCTGTTAAGTTACTAATAAGTAAGTACTTATTAATCTAGATTTATCAATATTATAACAGTGCTTTTTAGTTTTATTAGACTTTTAATATAGGGTTGGTTTGAGCTATATTTAATTTAGCTTTTAAAATTAACCTACCCTTCAAATAAAGATGATACGACTCGAATTGAGCTGAACTTCGAATGGTTACATCTTAAACTCTCCAACTATTTATACTAGCTATTCTCGACAATACCTTCCTATATACCACGTTACATTTACATCTGTTCCTCCGTCTTACCATTGCATTTACAACCTTACCTCCTTGTTCTAAAGATGTGAGGTTATTTTCCGAGGTGATGTGTTATCTTGGTATATAGTTACATTGTGTACTGATAGTATGCGTGTGACAACACTTAGTGTTACAGATATAGTAACTTTGTGGGTTCTTCTTCATGCTGCACTGAATAATAAGGACCTGTTTAGAAGCTTGTGTTACATATACAGGGTTATTGGTAAAACACCAGCAACCTCTTAAGGGGTCGTTGTACTCATCATTATGAACAACTTTTACTATGGGACCAAATCTGAAATCGCAAAAAAAATCAGCTGTTCAGAACATTTTGACATAATTACGCGAACATAAATAAGTGCTGAACAGCTGATTTTTTTTTTTCGTGATTTCAGGTTTGGTCCCATAGTAAAAGTTGATCATAATGACGAGTACAATGACCCCTTAAGAGGTTGTTGGTGTTTTGCCAATAAACCAGTATTTATGCAAGTTTGTTGCACATGCTGCCTTTGACAAATATTGGGTCCTGGAAAAGCTGGAGGGACTTGGGTTTTAAAATAGGACAGTTGTTAGATAGGAAGGGGATTTATCTAAGACTGTTGAAAAATGACTAGGTCACCGATATATGTCTTTCCTAGAACGCTGTGTAGACGCTTGCTTTGTGATGTGTGCTCACATAAACGTTATGAACTTCTTATTTTGCTTTGTTTGTTCTACCATTGTACATTTTTATGTTTTCATTTTGTTACCCAGTTTAACTATCTTATATGTGACAATGATCACGCATTTACACTCCACTAAAATCATTAAGCACCTAACACAAATATATACAAACATACACTTTTCAGCCACCAGTAAATTACATCCTATATTGCACTCAAACTGCTTTCATACTTGTATTAGCCACGCTACTTTCTTGTCCTTTTTATCTGTTTTGTGTTTAATTTCTATTGAAATCTCACAATGTAATCCAAGATCTCATATGCCACATCGTTCCATCCTCTCTGAGCACAACCTAAGTTCGAACACTGTTATACTTACCGTAAATCATTCGATAATCTAAATAGTATCCAAGATGAGCTGGATAACGTCTCAGTAGCCGACTCTGCAACCTGTAACATAGAGGAGTGCAACAAAATTGCTAGGTCACACAGAAATGCGCTAAAGCTTCTATGTCAAAATATAAGAAGTGTAAATAAGAACTTTATTGAACTTACTGCCTTACTCGAAAGAAGCGGAACATCCTGGGATATAATAGTACTCACTGAATGCTGGTTACATAATTCCCCTTCACTGCCTGTACTTGATAACTATACTTCCATGGCTACTAGCAAACATAGCACACAAAATGAGGGAGTGATGGTTTATTTCAGGAAACACCACCCGATTTCCGTCACGGAATACATGCTTCAGGATGCTAACTGTCTCGTGGCTAAATTTAATAAAGACACAGTAATCATAGCTATATATCGCCCTCCTGCATACCGAAATGTCTCACCGTTCATTCAATCTTTAAACGAACTTATTATGTCTGTTTCCTCCTATAGTAATATTATTGTCACGGGTGACATTAATATTGACATTTCCAACAGTAGTAACGACTCTCGCGCTACTGAGTATCTCACTTTGTTTGCATTTCACGGTATGTTGCCGGCACATACGCTTCCCACTCGCTACAATAGCTCGTGTCTTGATCATGTAATGCTAAAATCAAAACTCCCAGCTTTTTCATATGTCGCTAACACCTCAATCACTGACCACGATACTGTTCTGTTGTTCGTTCAACTTTCTAATCCTTTAAATGCCCTTCCATTAAAATGTAAAACATCAAAAGTGCTCGACTACGGTAAAATTGAACTAATGCTTGACCAATTTGATTTCAGTCCTCTATACAGTCTGCATGATGTTAATGAAGCTACTAACTACCTAATCAATACGCTAAATGTAATCATGCAACAAAACATGATCCTCACAGTTGTGCCTTATCGGAGACGGCTGAAAAAGCCATGGATGACCCCGGGGCTATTAAGATGTCTCCGAAACCGTGATAACCTGCATCTAAAAATAAAGAAATCTCCAGAAAACGAGGTTTTACAAGTTATATTTAAAAGGTACAGGAATTACTGTTCCATGTTGCTAAAAACTGCTAAACGTAACTACGATAAAAAGCTTATTAATAACGCACAAAACAATAATAAAAAATTATGGGAAGCTATAAAAACAATTACCAACACAACAAAACAAAAAACACTTGCAACTGATCTTTTGTCATCATCTGATCCCAAACGATCGGTTGATAAAGTCAATACCTATTTCGCGAATATTGGACGCTCACTTGCTGAAAACATACTCGTACCAGCTACACCCTTACAACATGATATCCAGAATCACAAAACCTTTGTCCTCTTAAATACTGACAATTCTGAGTTGGAACTTCTAATTAACGCGCTCAGGACTGATTGTGCAGTAGGCTCCGATAACGTTTCAGGTACATTTCTTAAAAAATTTAAGCACTTACTTATTCCCCATCTCACATATTTATGCAACCTAGCATTTAGTGCAGGAGTTTTTCCTGATGCGTTCAAGCTGGCAATAGTCCATCCTGTGCATAAGAGCGGTGAAAGAGATAAACCTCATAATTACAGACCCATATCAATCTTACCTACACTATCTAAACTGCTAGAAAGGCTCATGAATACTAGGCTCGTCAAATACCTTGAGCAAAATCATCTTTTATCTTCTAGCCAATATGGTTTTCGTTCGGGAGTGTCCACCAGTAATGCGGTTCTAGATCTCACAAATCATATTGTGTCCTGTCTAGATAATAAACAGTATGTTATAGGCGTCTTCCTAGATTTGGCAAAAGCCTTTGATACAATCTCAATTCCCGCTCTCATTGCTAAGCTTGAGAAGATTGGTATCAGAGGCGATCAGCTCTCACTCTTCGCGAGTTATCTTACAGGAAGACGCCAATGTGTCAAAATAGGTGACTGGATGAGTGACGAACTCCCTATAACCTACGGTGTGCCCCAGGGTAGTATCATTGGACCGACCTTGTTTCTCATCTATATTAATGACCTCTGTCGTCACGAACTTTCTAATGGATCCATCTTTACTTACGCCGATGATACTGCCTTAATATTCCACGGGTACTCCTGGGAGTCGACATTTAAATACGCACAACTAGGACTCGACATTGTTACTAACTGGTTGTCGCACAACTTACTCACTCTTAATGTAGATAAATCTAAATATCTTACCTTTTCTCTGTCAAAAGTTAGTAAACCTTCAACATCACATTTTTCATTGATTGCACATTCCTGTAATACATCACCTCAAACACCATGTAGCTGTCCTCTTCTGGGTCGCATAGATAGTGTGAGGTATTTGGGTGTTCAAATAGATGACTCACTATCATTTTACAATCATATAGACTTACTTACCTCCCGACTGCGCAAATTGATATTTATTTTTAAGAATCTCCGCCATGTGGCCGACACACAGGTGCTTAGACAGGTCTATCTAGCTCTCTGCCAATCAATTGCACAGTACTGTGTAGTTGTCTGGGGTGGGGCAGCAAAAACATATTTGTTAAAATTGGAACGTGCTCAAAGAGCAATCCTTAAAGTAGGTTGGTCCCTTCCTTATCGTTTTCCTACCACCGAACTTTATGAAACCTGTCAGGTCCTCTCTATTCGGAAATTGTTCATTCTAAATTTAATTCTAACAGTCCACTCTCGCAATTCCTATAATCCCAAAAAGTTCGAAGCCTTGAGACGTAAGCATGCAGTGTGTTCGTCCATTCCTGTTCACTCAAAGTTAGCCCAACGATTCTTTGGCTTTCTTGGTCCTTATGTATACAACAAAGTTAATAAAATATTACATATGTACTCAATGGCTAAACATAAATGCAAAACTACTGTAAGGAACTGGCTGCTGGATATGGACTATGAAAGTACAGAAAGCATCATCCAAACCATTCAATAATTTTGAACGTACTTCCCACTCATACTTGCTAATACTCGTAAGCACAAACTCTCATAGGATTTACATGCACATACAAACAACACATTCACACACTACACTACACACATATTCCTAAAATAACATCACCTAACATTACACTTCACAAATCTTTTTATATAAATTTACCTCTCTATCTAAACTGTTTGCTAATAGTGTTATGTATAGAGTGAATCAAGACGCCGTTAAATATAAATATGATTAATATTTAAAGGGGTGTGAGCCTGGAGATCTGTCATACAGGTCCCGAACCTAGTTCAGACTCCAGCTCTCACAAAGGTTCTAGCATAAGGCAAAAATGTATATACACACTACTGTAACAATGTACCTTTATGAGAGAAATAAACAGTATTATTATTATTATTAAGATAGTTTAAATGTACCTACTAATAGATGTCACATCACAAAAAAGTTTAATAATAACAACCTTTGCCAGTTGTAATAAGTCATAATTTTGTATGAACAACAAATTCAACTTTGACGAAAAGCTTATTTTGTTGTTCATACAAAATTAAAACTTATTACAACTGACGAATGTTCTTATTATTTTACATTTTTTCCGCATAATTGTAACACGTCGGATAGCTGCGTGGGCACTTCCACTTGTTTTTTTCTATTCCATGATAGATATAGACATAGGGCCGGTTTTTTGATCCGTAGTTAGCTCAACCAAAGGTTTAAACATAGTAACTAATTGCTCTATTTTGGCTAAATACGAAAGGTTAAACATGAATGAGTTAATAATAATAATAATATCTTGGGACATTTCACACACGGTCATCTGATCCCAAACTAAGCAGAGCTTGCTATGGAAACCAGATAACTGATATACTACATACACTACTTTTTTTTTTTGTAAATACATACTTATATAGATAATTACACCCAGACTCAGGAGAAACAGACATGTTCATGCACACAAATGTTTGTCCTGGATGGGAATCGAACCCACGACCTGCGGCATGATAGGTGGTATCTTAACCAACCACGCCAACTGGCCTGTCAGTTACATGTTAAATATAGTAAATAATGGCTTTTTGGCAAACCAAAATTCTGCCATTAGTTACTTTATTAAACCATTGGTTGAGTTGACTACGGATCAAAAAACCGGCCCTTAGATTATTTAAATCTGTGATTGTAGATATAATTTTGTTCTGGTATTTTTTGTTGTTGTGCCAAATGTGAATTTTTCTATTAGCTGTGTAAATTGAAGTTTGACTTACTTTAAATAATTTCATGTTTAGTATTTTTTTTTTTTTTTACTACGTATAGAACCACCTGAACCTGATTCTTTATACAGGGTTATTGGTGAATCACCAACAATCTCTTAAGGGGTCATTGTACTCATCATTATGAACAACTTTTACTATGGGACCAAACCTGAAATCGCGAAAAAAATCAGCTGTTCAGTACATTTATGTTCGCATAATTCGTCAAAATGTACTGAACAGCTGATATTTTTGTGATTTCAGGTTTGGTCCCATAGTAAAAGTTGTTCATAATAATGAGTACAATGACCCCTTAAGAGGTTGTTGGTGTTTTACCAATAACCGTGTATAAATAAGCACCTTACTAGGTATTAATATTTGCATGCCAAAATATTGCGAAATTTGTCATCGCACAAGAATATTCACCTACTAAATTTATTAATAATTGACTTTGACTTATCAAAACAGACCCCTTTACACCTTAAAGTTGCTGTTTAAGGTTCCGTACCTCAAAAGGAAAAAAAGGAACCCTTATAGGATCACTCGTGTTTCTTTTCTTCTGTCACAGCCAATTTGCTCCGAATCTAATGGACCGATTAATTTGAAATTTGGTACACGTATGAATTTCTGTGACCCAAACACGGACGTGTAATGTAAATAAATGAATTTTAAATTTGGGGCAATTTTGGGGAGCAAATAAGATAAATTAAAATAAGTTTGCAAACTGTACCGTGTGCCGTAATCAAATGAACGGACTTACTGTGAGAATCTCAAATATATATATTTTAATAATTTTAAAATAAACTGTTTTAAAGTTATTTAAGAAAATTGACGAAAATTGACCTTATTTCCAAAATCGGAAAATACGTCTATAGAGATTACAGGAAAACTTATAAGAAGCCTATAGTCTTAAAATACCATGGGAAATCTCCCAATATTGTGTGAACAAACATACATTTGCAGTTGGAATGTATGGAAGAACATATTTTTCAACTACAATATTAAGTTTGTTTTTGGGATAAATTCATCCCATCTATGGAACCCTTCATTGTGCGTGGTCGGACACATATTTGGCCGGTTTCATTGAAAAATCCCTGCCCCTATGGTCTTTTGTTTTACTTTATCATAAGTAGGTACCATGGTACAATTGCAGCTTGCAAACAAAATTGCTTCAAAATTGGAAAGGCCCTGCGATTGTCGATGGTACCATCGACAAAAGCCAGGCCTTCCAATTTTGAAACAATTTTGCTTGCAAATTTTTTGTGCAGTTCCGACTTTCTATTGTTTTACGAGAATAAATAATAATATAATAACCTGGGACATTATTCACACACGGTCATATGATCCCAAACTAAGCAGAGCTTGTACTATGGAAACCAGATAACTGATATTCTACATATACTACTTTTTTTGTAAATACATACTTACATCGATAATTACACCCAGACTCAGAACAAACAGACATGTTCATGCACACAAATGTTTGTCCTGGATGGGAATCGAACTCACGACCTGCGGCATGATAGGTGGTATCTTAACCAACCACGCCAACTGGCCTGTCAAAAAAGGACAAATAAAGGACCTTAGGGGCAGGGTTTCTTCAATGAATCAGTGTATACAAAAAGCAACTAGGTGCAAAAAGGTGTAAAGGCGTTCGTTTTGTCGATAGTATCTAAAGTAATTTATTTATTTACTAGCTTTTGCTCGCGGCTTCACCCGCGTGGATGTCGGAAAATATCCCACGGGAACGTACTATAACAGTCAGAAGTCGACTAGCAATCTCACAAAACTATGGCATAGTAATATCAGTTGTACTTATGACCTTCTTCTATAAGAACGTTTGACAATACTACACATTGGCAACTTTGGCAGCCCGTATAGCGCAGGCGATAATGTCATTGCGGTGTAAGTGTACTTCTAGACGTTGACTGTACATGTAGAGAACATAGGGCCGTCCGCGTCCGATATAACTGTGAAAATTCAAATCTCTACGATATATCACTGCCCTGTATAGTGGGATAAAAGCTCCCAATCATCATCATATTTAAAGACATCTTCATCAATCATCGTCATATTTCTGCAAATATACACAAAACCTTAATAATTATACACTGAAGCCTTCCTCATGTATCACACCGTCTACTGGTGAAAATCGTATGAGAACTTCTTCGGTAGTTTTTGAGTTTATCGCGTTCAAACAGACAGACAGACGCAGCGGGGGGACTTTGTTTAGTTATAATTTATTATGCCGGTCACGTTCCAATAACAAATAAATTTTGACCGAGTATTCACTCGTTTAAAAGTTATTTGTTGAAATAATTTCGTCATAAAAACGTGATTTTATTGAAATAACGACTAAATCTTACCTCAAAATAAGAACTATAACTACATTTCTAATTCCTTAAATATCATAAAAGAGGTACACAGAATGTTTAATATTATTTGTATTTTTTTTTTTTTGACAAAAAATGTTTAATATATTTGTGAATTTTAAAAGCAACACCTATTTAACCCCCTTAGAGGATGATTTTTCAAAAACTCTGTACCAATTAACTCTATATTTCTTACCAAAAGCATAAATTTGAATTTTCATATCTCTAACTTAAGAATAGCTGGGTTTCTCATACAAACAAATTTTCATCCCCTATGTCACGCTGTACTCGTAGAATAAAATTTTAAGACAAAAAGTATCCTACGTCTTTCCCCAGGATGTTCTCTATTGCCTTGCCAAATTTTTTCGTGAATTTTAAAATCAACCCCTATTTTACCCCTTAGGAGAATTTTTTTCAAAACCGTTGAACCACATATTCCTTTATTTCCTATCAAAAGCATAAACTTGAATTTTCATAATTATCACTAACTTAAGAAATGCTGGGTTTCCCACAGAAACTTTCATCCCCTATATTACCCCCTGTAGAATTATTTTATAAAACAAAAAGTAGCCTATGTCCTTCTCCAGGATGCTATCTATACATAGCCTTGCCAAATTTAATTGAAATCCGTGGTTTTGTGAATTTTAAAAACAACACCTATTTTACCCCCTTAGGGGATGATTTTTCAAAAACGCTGAGCCACATATTTCTTTATTATTTTACCAAAGCATAAATTTGAATTTTCATATACCTAACTTAAGAAATGCCGGGTTTCCCATACAAACTTTCATCCCCTATATCACCCCTTGTAAGATTGTTTTTGAGAAAAAAAAGTAGCCTATGTCCTTCCCCATGATACCATCTATTTGCCTTGCCAAATTTTATTCAGTGGTTTAGGCGTGAAAGGTAACATACAGACAGACAGACAGACAGAGTTACTTTCGAATTTATAATATTAGTATGCTTACAGCTAAACAAAACAGACTTTGAAATGTAAAATATGACTGACAGCCAATTCAATGACAGTCTTCACATACAAAAATTATTAGCCTACATCCAGCTCTTTTTGATAGTTGCTGTCTGGGAAAGCTTAGGTATGGTCCAGTTATGTGAAGCTTGTCTGGGTGTCCGAAAAAGGCTAAGGTTGCGACTCGAGATACATTGCAATTATTCTAAAACTGTAGCTTTACTTTAGCCCTGCAATATAATTCTTGGAAGACAATTATTTGAAGGTATCATCATCTGCTTCATCTTGTCCTAACTGTGATGGGGTCGGCTTTTAGTCTAACCGGATGCATCTGAATACCAGTATTTTACATGGAGCGACTGCCTATCTGACCTCCACAACCCAGTAGCTGGGTAATACGATACCCCTTTTTAAGACTGGTTGTGAGACTCAGGCTTCTGACGATCCGTAAGGACTGTCAAAGATCCACCAATGACAGCCGGGAGCAACGGCTTAACGTGCTTTCCGAGGCACGGAGTGGTCTTGCTCTGGGTATGGAAATATGGTCACACATCCACGGACGGACCGCGACAAGCATAGCTTAACCTGATCGATCAACCCGTGTGGCTGTTATTACTTAGCCACAAGCCCCCCACTTGATATTTGATACTAAGTAAAATGACCTTTATGTATAAGGATAAGGACTGAAGAGCCAATTTGTACGTAAGGACTATAAGCTCACCATAGCCTGTAAGACGCTCCGTGGCACTATTGACGCGCCTGATCTGCATGCTGTGCTGGCTCGCTTCTTTGTCCCAGACAATTACTGCCGCAGCAGAAAGCACAGGCTGTTTGCTGTGCCTCCATGTCGAACCGTTGCGCGTGCTAAGTCCCCAGTACCACGTACTCTGGCTGCACTTAATTACCTCTTGGACTCTAATCCAACAAACGATCTGTTTGCGGACGAATGGGCGAAGATTTTATTGACATGTCAGAAGTACTGTGAGAGGAATTTATGAAAGTGTTGTTAGACGATTTTATATTTTCTCTTTTATGTGATGTGTATATACAAACCGTCTGTTTAATTTTTGTAATTGGTTTAAACCGTCTTAAATAAATAAATAAGATTTACTCATTTAAAAAAAAGTAGTGTATGTATAGTATATCAGTTATCTGGTTTCCATAGTACAAGTTCTGCTTAGTTTGGGATCAGATGACCGTGTGTGAAAAATGTCCCAGGATATTATATATATTATATTATATTATATTATTCATTATAATCTGCTATGCGTTTTTCTCAACATAATGCTTCGACATTGTTGCAAGCTGAAAAAAAAATTAAGATTTATTTTTTCTGTGGTTTGTAGACAAGAAGCGAAGCAACCCACCGTTGAAGAATTAGAGGTTTATTTATGTTACCAAGTCCATATTACTATGATCAAATACCTGTATATTGCATAGGGCTGTAGACACGATACGTTTTACCCAACGACAAGCAACCGACGCTCATGAATCCTAAATCTGTCGCAACATGAAATTGGTTGAACATTGATGTTCGTCATACGTTTATTATGAGATAGAATTATGAGACACGGTGTTAAATCGTGAGCAATACAGATTAGGTTTGTTATTAGGTCATGTTGTTTAGCAACCCGTAAGGTAGAATTTAGTGTAACTAAATAGATAACGTCTCTTGTGATTTGATTGCTTGAAATACAAGCGTCAGGTCAGGAACATACCATCATCTTACATGTAGCAATGGTTCACATGGGCCATATCAGAATACAAGCACTGCGGTTTTTTTTTTTTAATATCGCATTTTTATTGCTGAGATAGGAGCCTTTTTGGCCTCGCACCGGATTTTTTCTTTTATATTTTAATTTTGTATTTTTTTTGTTTTTTAATGTTAATCTTGTTAGTTTCATATGCTCCTTTTTTACTGTTTGTATTTCCCGTGCGTGTCCCAAATAAAATATTTTTCTTTCTTTCTTTTTTCCTCCCTTTATCTCAACTTAATGAGGGTCGGGTGCAGCTAGTAGGTAGGTACCAACGACGCATAAAGTACGAATTGAGCATTTTCTATCACTGCGAGAGATATTATTAATAATCAATCTGCCTAGCCATTTCCCAACTGTAATGGATGCCCAGTCTATTTGGATGCAGCTGAATATCAGTGTTTTACATCGAGCGACTGCCTATCTGGCCTCCACAACCCAGTAACTGGGTAATACAATACCCCTTGATAAGACTGGTTGTCAGACTTTTGGGTTTCTGACTACCCGTAACGACTGTCAAAGATCTACGAATGACAGGCGAGACCAACGGCTAAACGTGGTTTCCGAGGCACGGAGGGGTCTCGATATGTATAATGGATGGTCACCCATCCACGAAGCGTAGCTTAATCTTTGATCTACCCGTGCGGCTGTTAACATTTATCCTCGAGCCCTTTAGAATATTATTAAAATTGATTATTATTTATATGTAGGTACTATTTATGATGTTAATCAAATCATCACAGCTCGATTTCGAGCTCGAAATACCGCAGCGTGTCTTCTTCTTCTATACATCATATAATCTTAAAATATCTTAAATCTCTTTGTCTTTGGAGGCTTTGAGTTATCTTAAGGCAGCCACAGGATAGTCCGGTTAAGTAGTCACGGCCTCTCTAGGTCAACTACAAGATGCCATTTATAACAAAAAAAAAAAGTCTTTGACACAATCCATCCATCGTTTCTTTGATGTTTCCCTATGTTATCACTTCCAGAATATCTACTTAGTCGAACTTGGACTTATAAAGGCATTGCTATACATGTTGTAACCCCGTTCGACTAATAAATATGCTATTCATAGAAATAAGTTCAAGTCAATCAGTGCAATGTGAGACTTCGAATTGATACTACGATCTATAATTGCTCGTCAATCGTAGGTAATCATTGGCATAGTATACTATACTATGAAACGAGCAATATTTATATATATATATATATATATATATATATGTAATCACGTTCTCGCGATGAAAGTTGCAATATAGGGGTTTACGGGGGCGAAACATCGATCTAGCTAGATCTCATTTCTGAAAAAAAATCTCTATTTTCAACCGAGCAGAGCTTGGTCGACCAGGTACTAACAACTTTAGGGGGAAGTTCTAAGTCAACTCGCGAAATTCAATTTTTCATACGATTTTTGCAATTTGAAGCTCAGAGTCTGGGTGTATGTTGATTAAAGTATGATTCGCGACCGTAACGAAGCTGTATAAAATTATAATCATTAGAATCAGTAACTTTTTTGAAGTCGGTAAGAAGCAAGTGTTTTCCCGGTGGCCAGTCCATTATTTGATACTTTGTTTTAAAATTTCTAATCATGGAGGACCCAGCGCTCCTTATCAATAATTCTGAGTTTTTTTTTCAAAATTATGTGAAATGAAACAAAACAGCGGTGCAAGCACTTCTTGTCGAACTATATCGACAGATGTAAATGTAGACTCTGACACACACAACATCGCATGCTGCAATGGAAACGGTATGTAACGGCATTTACGGAATTTGTGAGCTCACTCTTTTCTTTAAAGACACTTTTCGAGTATCATATCATAATCAGCCTGCATTGTCCCACCGCAGTGTCGAGGCCTTCATTCCTTCTTCCACTCAACTCGAGCCTGAGCCAATATGAACCAATCCCTCCTTTAAACGTCGAGTTCGTCCCACAATCTACGCCTGGGTCTTTCGCGATGCCAATCACATAAGAAAGGTGAGGGCAAATCTGACGCTAAACCAGCGCTGGGGCTCTGGCTCGCGGCATTATGCTGAGCGACGTCCGTTTTGCGTGAATGTAACGCATATTTTCCCCCAAATTGTTCTTTTATTATTTTATTGTGTTATTTATTTGCGTCACGTGTACCGCAAATAAACGTATTTTCTTTCTTTCTTTTCTGTCGATTTAAATCTTTGACCGACCCTCGAACCCTTTTGACTTTCGATTGTTTTCGCTTTTTCGCAAAGATTTGTGCTTACATCGTAGATTAGATAATCCCAATCAAACACCAGATAAACCAGAATCTACAAAAGCCGCTGAACAAAACAAACGTATCATCACGACTTCGACAAAAGATGTAATCTATTAAGGGCAAGGACGCACTCTTGGTGACGAAGATGAAGGCAAACAAAAGATTGAATTGTGTGACGAGTTCAAACAAATGACAATTCGTTACAGACGATGTTGGGAAATCTTTTGTGTTGGAAGTCAAGCTCTACATTGGATTAGCATAGCATACCATCACGCCTGTAATCCCCGAAGGGTTAGGCAGAGGTGTAACTATAGTACACTATAATACTACTTGATCAAAAACAATTAGGCGCATGACAGGAATTCGGTTTCGGCGCCCGCACCCCGCACCTATCCCCGCGCTTACCGTAGTGACGTGCAGTCGTATACTCGCTTTAGGCAGTGATGATAATACGTACAATATCAATCACCGTTCCAGTGTTCCCTCCCTAGTTCCAATAGCTTCAGAGCTGTCATGCGCCTAATTGTTTTGGTCACGTAGTATAGTACACATTTCGCCAGTTAAGTCTTATGTAATAGAGGGCGAGCCTATTGCCATCAACCAGGCACGAATCCAGACTCCGGGTTGCTGCTGAGAAAGTCCAAATGGATAAAACCCCTATAATACTTTGCACTTTGCCCGACCTGGGAATCAAACAGGACTAGGACAGGGAAAAACCAAGACCGCTCAGCAGTAGCGCTTGCAAGCATTAGACTAACACTGACTAAACTTCTCTGTTGGACATAGCGTGATGATTTTTCAAATACAACCTGGATTCTTTATAACGGTGTCAAATTCATCTAAATCAGCTAAGTAATTTTAGAGATATTTAGGTAATTGCAAATACTGGATGATTTTTTTTTTACCGTCTTGAAAAAACTATGGTACAGACGCCAGCACATCAAGCTACTACAATCTGTCAGATTTCTTTAATAGATTTTCGACTATATTGCTAAAGCATTAGGTTTAAGGTTGATTGAGAAAATCTGACAGTTTCGGGTAGGTTGACCTGCTGGCGTCTGTACAATAGGTGAACGGAGAAGAAGCCTATGGCATACCTAGCTTTGTTTTTTCAAAAGCTTAGACAGAAATTGTTCTATCAATAAACACTACACATTTGAAGTAAACTAGAACAATAAAAACGGAAATTTTGAAAAATCTTTATAGATCTATAAAAAATATCGTAAAAAAAAACTAGGTATGCCATAGGCTTCTACCCCGTTCACCTATTATACCCTATTTATTTCAAGACTGTAAAAAAATCACCCAGTATATGTAGTAGCTTTTGTCCGTGGCTTCGCCCGCCTGGACGTGGGGATATTATCACACGTAAAAGGTAACAGACAGGCAGAGCTACTTTCGCATTTGTGTGTGTATACGAATTGGTACCTTAACTAAAAAGTGAAAAACCTTTATTTACAAAAAAAAAGATCAAGCGACTTAACTACAAAGTGAAAAATTAATTTCGGAAGTTGGTGGCAAAAATCTAAAAAAACAGATCCAAAGACCGACTTCCGAAATTAAAGTTATCTTTCAATTAGTGCTTTTTGGAAGTCGGTTTTTTCGTATAGAAAGTATGCAAGAAGGATGGTTTATTAAAGGAAATAAATATGGCATAATCTCAAATTCACAGATCTTATAAAGCATATCTTCATCCTTATCACATGCACACGACGCTTACGGCAGTACCACATAGGAGAGCAACGGAAGCTGGATATGGTCACAGTAAATGTCTCCATTATATAATGATTTTATTTGACGGGCCAGTTGGCGTGGTTGGTTAAGATACCGCCTATCATGCCGCTGGTCGTGGGTTCGATTCCCATCCAGGACAAACATTTGTGTGCATGAACATGTCTGTTTGTCCTGAGTCTGGGTGTAATTATCTATATAAGTATGTATTTACAAAAAAAATAGTAGTGTATGTAGTATATCAGATATCTGGTTTCCATAGTACAAGCTCTGCTTAGTTTGGGATCAGATGACCGTGTGTGAAAAATGTCCCAGGATATTATTATTATTTACATGTTAACGAAGGTGAAGGCCGCACCGATCTGAGTAAAAACGGACAAGTGCACAAGCCAATCATCCGGTTTTATCATACTCGTACCACTTCGGACCGTATAAAATCGGACTGCCGGACAGGTAAAATTTCTTGTGGTGCACAACGCCCTAAGAACATGAACTACATGCGTATTTAAAAAAAAAAAAAAAAAACCTAGTACCTATTCATAAATATGACTAGATGTAGGGTACACAAGGTCTAAAAAACCGGCTAAGTGCGTGTCGGACCACGCACAATGAAGGGTTCTGTAGTCGGGATGAATTTATCCCAAGAACAAACTTAACGTTATAGTTGAAAAACATGTTCTCCCATACATTCCAACTGCAAATGTAAGTTTGTACGCACAATATTGAGAGATTTACCATGTTATTTTAAGACCACAGACTTCTTATAAGTTTTGCTGTAATTTATAGGTAGAGAGTTATTTTCTGTTTTTTTTTTTTTTAATTTTAGGCTCCGTAGTTTCGGAGAGGGGCAGTGGTCAATTTTCTTAAATTACTTTAAAACATTTTATTTTAAAATTTAAAAAAATATATATTTGAGACCCTCACAGTAAGCCCTTTCATTTGCTATCTCTCTCACGCACACACAGTTTGTAATTATTTTTTTTTATTTTCTTATTTGCGCCCCACAATTGACCACCATATTCCAAATTCATTTATTTACGTTACACGTCCGTGTTCGGGTCACAGAAATTCATATGTCTACCAAATTTCAATTAAATCAATCAGTCCATTAGATTCGGAGCAAATTGTCTGTGATAGACGGACACACGAGTGATCCTATAAGGGTTCTGTTTTTCTTTTTGAGGTATGGAACCCTAAAAATGACCACTTTAGAGCCATTTTTTTAAAGAAATATATGACTAATTCAATTTTACTTTTTTGTACATTGTAGACCTCGTCAATACAAACATTTTGACACCTCAATTCACTATATTGACTTATAAATAACGGAAATATCAGCATGTCACACTTTTCTTGAAAATAGGGCCCATACCAGAGCGATCGGAAAAACATTTCCAATGTTAAAACCAAATATTCCGTTTAAAAAAAAAAAGAAGAAAATCCTTTATTTACAACCTATATGCACAACAACCTGTGAGTTGTAACAAAAGTTAACCTTTGCATTGCTCTTCTAAGGACCGGTTTTTTGATCTGTAGTTAACTCAACCAGTGGTTAAACGTAGTAACTAATCGTTGAGTATTGGCTAAATATGAAAGGCTAAAAGCTCATTCATATTAAAAAAATAATAACTAATGGCATAACTCATTCATGATTAGCCTTTCACATTTAGCCAAAATTCAACTATTAGTTACTATGTTTAACCATTGGTTGAGTTAACTACGGATCAAAAAACCTAACCTAACGTAACATTTCGTAATCTCAATCACTGCTGAATCTTGTCTTTTTCGAAGTTTGAAAATCTAAATCCAGAAAAAGATACCTTCGACTAAGGTCACATCTTAACAGGAGTTTTAACTAGAGTTAACCTTTGCAATTTTGCATCACTCCTCTAACGTAACAACGTGCAATCAGCCCTCATTAAGCTCTAGGACATCAAATGAGAGGTTATCATTGTCACTTGAAGTATCAAGTGATCGTCATGTCATTAAACCGCCCGATATAACCTGAGCTTTAGTTACGAAATACTTGTTAAGAAACGCAGGTCAGGCGCACGATATAACCATTTAATAAACGACCTTCGATCATTGAATTTTCAATGTTAAACTGGGCATGAAAAGAAATCTTCATCGGACTCTATATAAGTGGATATGAAGTGAGGCAATCCTACATTTAAAAGATGGTGTTGCTGCTACATTGATCTAAATTCGTAGTGCCAAGTGCAGGTGTATTCATGTAGAACGCTGGTAACTGGCGCCAAAATGCCACGGCTTCTAGGCGCATACAAGCGATGGTTGTCAAGCTTGTCGGCGCAGGCATTTTTCATACTTTTCGCGAACCGTCATCGATAAGCACCACAAGTTAGGAGACGCCCTGGGCGGCGGGAATCGATAGCCAATTCCCGGCCACCGTAGGCGCGGGCTTGCGGACGGTGAGTAGTGGGTAGCTCGCCGTCCGGTGAGGACCAGGCCCGGGTCGACGGCGCGTTGTGTTCCACGCGCGCCTCAAAGAGATGTCAGCAAGAGATGGGGTCCAATAGGGCCGATGCCGCTGGGGTCGCGGGTTGTTTGAAAAAGATACCGTGGCCCTGGCATAGGCAACTGAAGGAACACGGGTGGGTTTTAGTCAGTAAAAGTCTGACACGCCCTTCCGCTCCACCCAGAGCGGGAGAAGTTATTTGACGATTTCCCATCCACAAAAAAAAAAAAAAAAACCACCACAAGTTCCTATCCATAGAGCTATTATATATCGATGTTCCTATCTGATAAGTCGGCGCCGGTTCCCCCTGATTTGGCAAATAGTATGAAAACTGCCTGCGTCGACCAGTGTTGGTAACTAGTGCGCGACGCTGAGAAGCGCTGGCATTACGGCGCCGTGCGCAGCAGATAGGTAAACCTGGACATTAATCGAAATGGTCTCTTATTTATAAAAACATAAAGTATAAATTAAAGCAACATTTCTTACAAAATATCTGATATACAGGATATTTTTTTAAGTAGTGCGCAAACTTTCACAGGTTATTCTACCCATGAATATGAACAACTTTCACTATGGGACCAAACCCGAAATCGCGAAAAAAAAATCAGCTGTTCAGTACATTTATGTTGGCATAATTCGTCAAAATGTACTGAACAGCTGATTTTTTTTCGGGATTTCAAGTTGTTCATATTCATGGGTAGAATAACCTGTGAAAGTTTGCGCACTACTTAAAAAAATATCCAGTATAATATGATATGTGAATGAAAATAAATATTATAATTGAATATAATATGTAATTAGATATTAAAAAAACATAATAGGTACCTAACAACATCGAAACAAACAAAATATAGGACAATTAACTATTACTAAAAACATACTTTTACGAACAACCTGTATCAATCTAAATCACATTCCTCAACAACTTTTTGTTTTAAGGCGATACCAAAATAAGTTGGGGGCTTTTTCGTAACCATTTATTTCACTATTACAGAATGTATAGATTTAATTTTTGGATATATGTTTATTGACTATTTGATCAATACTCTGACTGAAGGAAAACACGATTGGGTTAAAATTCCTCGATAGAATTTAATTCCGAAAATACCTCTACTTTTTTATATTTTTTTTTTCTCAAATTCTAAAATCCTATGTAATTTCATTGCAAAATTGCATTCAAAATGTGCGTTTTAGGTGGTTGAAAACTCTGGCTGAACATAATTCGCACCTTCGGTAAAAGTAGGGCACAACTGCACTTTATGTGATTTTACAGGAGAGCCATTTTAAGATTTTTTTTATATTCAAATCCGTATTATTCTGCTCATACCACCTTACCACCTTGAAGTTATTGATCTTTGCATAAAATAAGCCCTATACTTTTGTGATCCCTGATGAAAAGAGCATTTTTAAAGCACTTTGGCATATATAACCGACTTTTTGAAATTTTGACATTTATGGCCTTGTCTTACCGAAGGTGCGATATTTATAGATAGCTTAATTTATTTTTAAACAATTTTTATTTGGTTTGGCGCTTTTATTTTGGTTCCAGCGCATTGTTGCGCTCTCTTTTTTTCGCATGTGGAGGTAATTGACTCTGTCACTTTCTTATTACCGCTCAGTTAGCTTTTTACGTATCGCCTTAAGGACGGTAAGATCGGTCACCGACGTTCGCTCGTTTGTTTAGCAAGCAGAATTAAAAGATAGCGAAATATTTATCTATCGATAAATATTTCGCTATCTTTTAATTCTCTAAATTATGTGGCCGATGATTTTGGTGCATGCTAAAGCTTTAATGAGTTTATGTTTGCACCAACTTAAATATGTATTATAAAAATGTAAGGGTCTTACTGAATGAACAAATAAATAGTATCAATATTACATGCGATATAACCAATGCTGAGTCACAATACCAGTTGTATCTTAGCCTTAGTTTAATACACACGTCTTTGTTTTCGACACTCTCACTTGCATTATTTGTATGTTTGATGAAGTGTATGTGGTGGAAAGATTATCATGGATATTGAACGACAAGGTATGTTGAGTACAATTTATGTTTTTATCTACTCTCATATCGTAAAATTCTAGTTATAAACTTCAAAACGAGTTTATATTGACATAAGTACTTTATAAACACAAAACATTAGGTAATTATTCTTATGTACGAAGTTACGTTCGAATTGGACTTACGTAATTGTAGATTCAACTAAAAATGGAAACATAAATTTACTTTAAAAAAAAAAAGTAAAAACCGACTTTAAAAAAACCTAAAACGAATAGAATAGAATAGAATAGAATAGAATAGAATAGAATAGAATAGAATAGAATAGAATAGAATAGAATAGTTCTTTATTTGCACAGAAAGTAGGTACAAGTTACAGATGTTAAGTTTAAAATGATCCTTATACTAACTACCTTAATTAAGGCATGCAACCAGTTTCATGCTATAATAATAAAAACTCTTTCAACATATATTATTAACACATTCAATCAAATCAATACAAGTTTACCATGTCAAGATGAAATTCAGTAAATAATTTGAATATAATACATAATGTCAAGTTCATTATAATGGGATTAAAAAGACGTCAAGTTCGAGGTCAATACAGTAAAAAGATATTTAGTACAAGTTAGGAGAGATACAGAGATGATCCATTTAAATTCCTATCGGTCAAAAATTCGCCAATTGAGTAATAACATTTATTAATTAGTAGATCTGTTAATTTCTTTTTAAAAAGTGGAAATGTCTCATTTTTTATTACATCGGGTATTTTGTTAAATATGATCGGACCCATACATATAAACTTTTCTTTAATAGGGCGGTATCGGAACCACTAACAATTAGCAAATTTTTATACTGTCTCCTAATTGGCCGGTTTCTATTTTCGGACACTTTATTAAAAAGATGCATATTTGACTTAACAAAAACAGCCACCTCGAGAATATAGAGTGATGGGAATGTTAGTACTTTTAGGGACTTAAATACATGTTCGCAGCTATCTGTTACTATTAAATTGCACATTGCCCTTATACAGCGTTTTTGGGCCTTGAACACTTGTTCCCTCAGACTACAATTTCCCCAAAATATTAGGCCGAATCTCAAAATTGACGCGACTAATCCATGGTATGAAATTAACCTTGTGGCCATATTTACTTTTTTAGACAAGTTAAAGAGTACATACGCAGCTGCACTAAGTGTTTTGCATACTTCTTCTGATTGTGGCTTCCAGATTAATTGGCTATCTATCATAATGCCAAGGAATTTTGCAACTAGTACTTGGTCAACTTTTTGTCCATTATAGTGTAAATGTAAGACTTCTGGTGGAATACGTTGATAAAAATGCATTACATTAGTCTTTGTTATGTTAATCATTAAATTATTTTGGTCAAGCCAGCGTATAATGTTTAATAAAGTATCATTTATGTCTTGTTCATATGTTTTTTTGTCAATACATTTAATCAAGGCAGTACTATCGTCAGCGAATAAGACCACAGGATGTTCAATGTGGCGAGGTAAATCATTTATATACAGCAAAAATAGTAAAATTAATTTTAATATAATTAATTTTAATTAATTCGAATAAAATAATTTTCATAAAAAAACTTAACAGCTTGTGAAGTCGGTGTCTTCAATTCTTCAATGCACCTTAGCTTGGCACCGACTTCAGAAGCTGTTAAGTTTTTTATGAAAATTATTTTATTCGTTTTTGGATTTTGAAGTCAGTTTTTACTAGAGATGCGCCTAATGTAGGTTCAACCGAATACGAATGTTTGGCTGAATATTCGGTCCAAAATGTACCGAACCGAATATTCGGCCTAATCATTCGGTTCAATTCTGCGTAGTTAACAGGTTTGTACACGTCGGTAGGGCACTCTGCAAGAGCCGGGCGGTGTTTGCCACCGCCCCCTCTCTGCCCCGCGCGCAACCCGCGGCTCCTCGCGCTAGCACGACTCGCTCAGTCGATGCATTGCTCTTTCGGCTACATATTGCAGTTATCGCATAATATTGTTTAAGAATTTTTTTGTCCAAGATTTTTTTCGTGTATAATGCAATGTGTGTATTGCATCAAAACATTAATGGACTGTTACCCAAGGCCGATGTAATGACAGAACATTTAGATACGCTCTCAAGGAATGGGATACGTGTTAGTGTTTTATGCTTTACAGAACACAATATGAAGCAAGGTGACCTTGATTTTCTGAATATACCAAATTTTGTTTTGGCTGCAAGCTTTACTAGACTTAAGCGAAGTGGTGGCGCTTGCATATTAATTAATAATCACATTAATTTCAAAGAAATAGATACTGTAAAAAAGTTCAATATTCCCAATGTGTTTGAATGCTGTGCAGTGGAATTAACTGACGATAACGTTATAATTTTGTGTATTTACCGAGTGCCCAATCCAACTAAGGTACATCTTTTCTTTGATAATTTAGCGAACATATTGCAGCAGTTTTGCTATAAAAGTAACCAAAAAATAATAATCTGCGGCGACTTTAATATTGATGTTCTACAGAATACCAAAAACACTACACTGTTTAAGCAAATTTTGAAGGAATTTAATCTGAAACTAGAAATAAATGAACCTACGCGTCCTAGTAGTGGTACATGTCTAGATAATTTTCTCCACAACATAAGAGGCTGCAAAAGTGAGATTCTGGAGCTGGGTGTGTCTGACCATACAGCCCAACTTATGAAGTTCCCGGTACAACAAAAGTGTATATTACCATATTATTATATATATAAACGAGATTACAGCAAGGAAAATATTAACCTTTTTAAGAAATATATCGCCAGTCTCAGTTTCTCCGAGGTTTATGAATCTGATGACGTAAACAAATGTTTTAATTCATTTTTTGAACTGTTCAAATTAATATATGATCTCTGTTTCCCAATTGTCAGACGCAAAATTTCTACAACTACTAAACCAAAGTGGATCACACGCGGAGTTAAGCGTTGTAGTAGAACTAGGCGATCTTTATTATGGAAATATAGATTGACTCGAGACAGTGAATCAAAAATGGCATTCAAAACTTTCTCGAGAAGATATCAAAACGTTATCAAACTAACACAGAAAGCACAGAATACTTATTTTATTGGAACAAGCACCAACAAGTCGAAGGCAACTTGGAAAATTATTAAATCTATAAAACCTAACATTCCTAAAACTAATATAAATGCGATTAATGTAAATGGCAAATGCATAACAAAACCCAAAGAGATAGCTCAACAATTTAATGACTATTTCGTATCCTCAGCTCAACCGAATGCTAACTATTCAAAATCAAATGTTTTTAACACTCCAGGATCGCATAAATCCATGTTTATGTCACCAACTGTACCAAAAGACATAATTACAATAATAAATACTCTTAAAAACACCAACAGTACAGGCTATGATGATATTAACACCGGAGTAGTCAAATCAGTTGCTCTTATTATAGCGCCCATATTAAGTGACATTATAAATAAAAGTATTCAGAAAGGCATTTTTCCCGATAAGTTAAAGATCTCAATAATAAAGCCATTACACAAAAAAGACGATAAAACAAAAGTTACCAATTACAGGCCGGTTGCACTGATACCAATTTTTTCAAAAATTTTTGAGAAAGTTTTGTATAATAACATGTTTATTCACTACATATAGGCAGCTAGTAAAGCATTTTCACAGATGAATTCATTTTCTCGATAACAAACTTTTAAGCATAAGCATGCCTTTTTTAATGTTTATATGGCATACTAATATAAAAAGTATATTAATTTGGAAATATATTAACAGTTATTTAGAAAACAATAATATATTATGCAAGGAACAAATGGGCTTTAGAAAAAATAGTACTATTAATATGGCTATTTATAACTTTTTAGAAAAAATATATCATAACATGGATAACAGAAAACCAGTGATGGCAATGTTTATGGACATGACCAGGGCATTTGACCTTGTAGACCATAAAATGCTATTAACTAAGCTCGAAAGATATGGTATCAGAGGTAACGTGCTTAATCTGATAAAATCTTATTTGGAGAATAGAAGTCAAATTACACAAAATAATAAAATAAATATAAAAACCAAAACTGAGGTAGTTTATTCCTCTAGCTCTAGAATACTGTCATGTGGTGTGCCACAGGGTTCTGTGTTGGGACCATTACTTTTTATTTGCTATATTAATGACTTTCCCCAAGTAGTCGAACATCAAATGTCACTATTTGCCGACGACAGCACAGTTATTTATGATTCTGGCACTATAAAAGAAATAGAAGAGCATGTAAACAATAGCCTTATTCCTATTATCGACTGGTTAAATGCTAATAATCTTAAAATAAATCTAGCCAAAACTAAAGTTATGAATTTTAAAATTAGACACAAAGAACAATCACAGTTTCAAATAAACTATAAAGGGAATGAAATACTTGAAGCTAGTGTTACAAAATTTCTTGGACTACATATTGACAATGACATGACATGGAGGACTCAAATTGAAACTGTTTGTGGAAAGCTTAGTAGATTTTCATATGCTCTCTATATGCTGGGTAAAATTGCGAATAAGACCGCCCTACTAGCAGCCTATCATGGTTATGTCGCCTCGGCTCTGAGGTACGGCCTCATATTCTGGGGTAATGCCCCTAAGATTCAAGAAGTCCTTATAGCACAGAAAAAATGTATCCGAGCTATTTGTAAAATAAAACAAACAGAATCATGCAAGCCACATTTTCATAACCTAAAAATATTAACTTTACCGTCACTATATATTTATGAAGCCTGTATTTTTATAAAACGCAACATGAATTTATATAGATTTGTAGAAAGTAAACGGCGCTCAAAGAAGTTGCAGGTGTTAGCAACAAAAACAAAATTTCACAGCAAAAGCTTTTATGCAATGGCTCAAAAACTATACAATAAGCTACCAGGACAAGTTATCTCAAGTGTTAACATTAATGAATTTAAAAGAAATCTGTTCGAATTGTTAAATAACAAGGTGTATTATTCTGTTGAAGAATATTTAAATGACAAATTTTAATTTAATTTCCATTTAACTAAATCGAATCTGTTTTTATGTTATGTAAGAAACTAAATGATTGTGTTAATTTTGATTATTGTGTATTAATGAAATTCTTGACATTATTTTTATTTTGTAATTTTGGCTCTTTTTACTTTATTTTACTTTATTTTATTTGACAATTTATCAATAATTTTATCTATATTTGACATAATTTATAATTATTGTGGTTGTACCTACTATGGAATTAGATATTTTGTATGCCTTTTGGCGGGACACAGGTCGGATCTTATTTATTATAACATCTTCTGTATGTACCCTGTGTTCACGAAATAAATGAATTTGAATTTGAATTTAAAAATTATCTCGGAACTGCATACTTTGATTGAAGTTTATTATATTACGTCGATAAACCTTTCTGAAGATGAGTGGACGTAAAAGATGTTGGTTCCTAAAGATAGTAGTTATTATACATATCGGCGCAACTACTCATCGTGTTCGTCTATTTAAATAATTAAAATGATAATTTGATTGTTTGAAATTGATTCACAAAATAATGATTGATTATTACGATGTAAAATTAACATTACTACTTAAAACGTCAACAGAATAATTGTAATTTACATAGTTCAATACTTAACCTAAAAATGTGCTAGTGCGACGATCCCTATAAATACGGCCGCACTGCATTCTTGTTCGAGCCGCCGGACAGTGCGGACCTCTCTGGGACGTCGTCACACTGTCAGTTGAATAAACAAAGCCTTGAAACAAGTCGTGAAGTTTTGTTTTGGAAATCGAAGATGAGTGATCACCACGAAGACGATATCAGTGACGTCAGCATAGCTGACGTCACACTTTTTGAAAATACTATGGAGGTTCTTCCTCCGTCATCAAAAGTGGGATAAGATCCACTCCCACCCCTTAACCAAACAAATGCCACCATGACCCAACATATGTCTCTTTTCTTCAAATGATGAACCCGAGTCTGATATCACCGAATGGTGTGCCATAGGTGAAGTGCTCATTCTGCAAGTGAGAAAGCAAATTTGTTTGCATCTCTCTTTGCGAGCAATTCGCGTTTGGTCGCTGGCTCCAGGCGGCCGCCTACTGTGCCTCATGGTGTCTCCTCGTTGCCGGGGATCGCGGTTCACATTGGAGAGGTCCGAAGAGTAGAGTTGGGCAGTCTGGACGTGAACAGGGCCGGCGGGCCTGGCGGCGTTCCGGCGGGAGTGTTGGGGCGGTGTACGCCTGAGCTGCCTCCTGTGTTGACGGGTTTGTTTCGCCTCTCTTGAAAGAGGAGCGGTGCCGAGGTCCTGGAGGCTTGCAAGTGTGGGGCCAGTGCCCGGAGGGGGTAGCCGTGCAGACCCTGCCCATTACCAAGGTTATGGAAAGGGTACTGAACAATGGGTTGCTGACCTACCTTGAAGACAGTGATCTCCTCAGTGACCGTCAATGTGGCTTTCGCCGGGGATGGTCAACTGGCGGTCTTCTTGTGTGTGTCACGCGCTGCTGTGGCGAGGCCATCGTGAGATGCGGCGAGGCGCTTGCTGTGTCGCTTCACATCTCGAACGCCTTTGACAGGGTCTGGCGCGCTGCTTTGCTTAGCGGGCTTCCTGCTTATGGCATCCGGGCTGATTTTTGTGGCTGGATATCAGATTTGCTTAGTGAACGGTCGATCGGAGTAGTCGTTGATGGCTGCTCCTCTGGCTTTATGGCTGTTGGTGCCGGTGTTTCTCAGGGGTCTGTTCTCTATCCAAATCTTTTCCTGCTGCACATCAGTGGCCTGCTTGGGCCTGGTATTGTTGGGTACGCAGATGGCAGTACGGTGTCAGATAAATGCTTGTCCGGCGCAGGAACCGGCGGGGCCGAAGTTCGTTCATTGAGGGAGGCCATGGTGGAGCGGACGGATTTGACCTTAGGCCTTGTCTCCCAGTGGGGTGATGATAATCTGGTTTCTTTTGGCGCCGCCAAAATACAGGCGTGTCTTTTTGCCGCTGGAGGGGGTCGTTTCGCTCAGACTCCTGGTTTTCGGGGTGCATCTGTTCCTGTAGCAGATCGGCTTGAGCTCCTGGACATGGAGTTGACATCTGGTCTAGGCTTTGGCGCCGCCATTGAGTACAGGGCCCAAGCTGCGGCTAGGAAATGGGGCATCCTAAATGGGGTGAAGCGTAGGTTTGCGCCTGGACGGATTTTAGCCCTTTGCGAAGCGCGGGTCCGATCCTGCATGGAGTGTTGCAGCCACCTTTGGGATGGATCAGCTAAGTACCAACTTTAATAGTAACCCTTCGAGATCCTCCGAGTACCCTTCGAGAATCTCCGAGAACCCTTCGAGAACCTCCGAGAACTCTTCGAGAACCTCCGAGAACCCTTCGAGAACCTCCGAGAACCCTTCGAGAACCTCCGAGAACCCTTCGAGAACCTCCGAGAATCTAAATGCCTTAATATTATCAAACATGCGGGACGGTTGTGTGATTATGTTACAACCAACAGAAAGCAACGCAAGTTGCCTAACAGATATCCAACTCAGAGAAATTTTTTCTATGTTTACAGGTACTTACAAGTATCACAACGAGAATCAACGAGGCTGGTGCAGAGCGCGCACCGCCTGTCAGTATGGCCGTATCGGCGCAACTACTCATCGTGTTCGTCTATTTAAATAATTAAAATGATAATTTGATTGTTTGAAATTGATTCACAAAATAATGATTGATTATTACGATGTAAAATTAACATTACTACTTAAAACGTCAACAGAATAATTGTAATTTACATAGTTCAATACTTAACCCAAAAAATGTGCTAGTGCGACGATCCCTATAAATACGGCCGCACTGTAAGCGCTAAGAGCTCTCAGATCCCGACGACCCCATAACTCTTCTCCAGGAGAGCAGTAGGGACCGTAGGAACAAAAACAAATCGACATTCCAACCTCGCCGCCGAGGTCCCTCGCGACGACCCCGTAATAATCGTCCTCCCCCCGTCCCTTGCTCGGGTATGATGTGCCAGCTGGTGGCGTAGCTGAGCCTGTAGCTTTAAACTCCCCTGACAATAATAATTCTAATCTGATCCAGCCTGTCCCATCTTGCTGTCCTCCCCCCAGCGACGCCCTAAGCCGAGGCCCGTTCCCCACAGGGGGAGCCCTTAGCGTGTAGTCGCTTAGTCTGTAAGTTTTATGCCCCTGGCTGGAGGCTTTGAGTTCTCTTAAGGCAGCCACAGGATAGTCCGGTTAAGTAGTCTCGACCTCTCTAGGTCAACTACGAGATACCATTTATAAAAAAAAAGCGCTAAGAGCATTCTTGTTCGAGCCGGACAGTGCGGACCTCTCTGGGACGTCGTCACACTGTCAGTTGAATAAACAAAGCCTTGAAACAAGTCGTGAAGTTTTGTTTTAGAAATCGAAGATGAGTGATCACCACGAAGAACAAATTAGAGATAAACAAGAGCGTAGATAGTGCGGGGACTAGTGAAATTTTTTCCGGTTATCGATTTTATTACTCAAACTATGAATATGTTCAATTTGTGTATGACAAAGGGTAGTAGAACGTTTTAAAAGTTTTCCTGTTAAAAAAAAAAAACTTAATTTATGGTCAATGACAGGGCATGGCAAATGCAGGTATGTGTTAATTTTCTTATTTAAATTTTAATTAAATATCAATTCTATTTGCTTTATGCCATCTAAACGTAAATACTTAAAATATTATGTGTAGTAAATTTTTACTTTCTACAAAAAAAAATAATCGCAATATTTTTACAGGTTCCATCATGTGAAGTTTTAGATGTTATAGTTAGAAATAGAATCAAACAGCAACAAGCATTGAATTACTTTCTAATTCTGAATGCCTAACTTATTAATTAATACTCAAAAATGATAAGTTGCTTATATACAACTGCGGCGTTTAATGGGTTAAAATCACTACGCAACTGTATTCGCGTCGCCGCGTCGTCGGCCCAGACGCTACTGGATACAAAATCGGCTCGTGTGAGAGCTGAATGTATTTGGTACTGGACAGTCGGCACCGGCTACGCGGCACATGAAATGATAAATGATTTTATTTCTGTAAGTAAGTTTTTACAAGTCAATTATGATTTTTAAAAACTAGATGAGGTCGGCGTTTCCTATCTGACTACTCTGAGAAGTAAGGCCGAAACAAACTCAGAGGTCACAGTCTCTTATAAAGTCCAGACATAATCTTGGTCAGTTCATGTGAAGACCATGTAGATTGGTGTCTGAAATGGTCTTTTGAGGAAAGAACCACACAGATTGAAAGGACCTGTCCAGTCAGGGCACGCATTTGTCAGTAATCGCACAGCTCAACTCGGAACTTAAGGAGCTCAACGATTCGACGAACAATACCAAAGAAAGGACATTTGGGTAGGTCGCATGAAAAGGCCCTGCGTCCTGTATCTGATGCGTACGATGTGGAACTGTGGACGTGTTGTAAATATTAGGTTGGGGAAAAAGTCTTTTCGCATTATAGTATGTATGAACTTGTAATAAAATCTCTTTGGCTATACTATTTGTATCTGGCTGGTTTTGGTATCATTGAAAGTTTCAATTTTAAAGAACATAATTCCAAATTCAAATTAAGAAAATGTGTGATTTTCATTTGTTTTTCGTACCGTCAAGATGAGTGAATCTAATGAAGAAATTCGATACATTTTAAAATTTTACTACAAAAAAGGTAAAAATGCAAGGCAAGCCGCGAAAAAAAATTGCGATGTTTATGGACCCAGTGACTACACCTAGGTCTGTGAGAGTAGCACAAATTTGGTTTAAGCGTTTTCAATCCGGAAATTTTGATGTCAAAGATGCACGTCGCTCTGGTCGCCCTATTGCCGATAAAATGGATGCCATTTTTGAAAAAGTGGAGCAAGATCGGCATATCAGTAGTTACGACGTAGCTGAAGAACTGGAAATTGACCACAACAGTTTTGGCGCATTTGAAAAAAACTGGGTACACAAAAAAGCTCGAAATTTGGGTACCTCACGAGCTCACTGAAAGAAACCTAATGAACCGTGTACTCATTTGTGATTCTTTATTACGACGTAATGAAACCGAACCATTTTTGAAGAAGCTGATAACTGGTGATGAAAAGTGGATCACGTATGACAAGAACGTGCGAAAAAGGTCGTGGTCAAAGGCCGGTCAGGCTTCACAGACTGTGGCGAAACCCGGGTTAACTCGCAACAAGGTGATGCTGTGTGTGTGGTGGGATTGGAAGGGCATTATTCATTATGAGCTGTTACCACCAGGCAGGACCATCGATTCTGAACTCTACTGCGAACAACTGATGAGATTAAAGCAAGAAGTTGAGAGAAAGCGGCCGGAATTAATCAACAGAAGGGGTGTGGTTTTTCATCATGATAACGCTAGACCTCACACATCTTTAGCCACTCAGCAAAAATTAAGTTTGGCTGGGAGGTGTTAATGCATCCGCCGTATAGTCCTGACCTTGCACCTTCAGATTTCCATCTGTTTCGGTCTCTTCAGAATTCTTTAGGCAGTGTCAGGTTAACATCACGAGAGGACTGCCAAAACCACTTGTCGCGGTATTTTGACCAGAAGTCCCAAAATTTCTATAGCAATGGGATCATGTCCCTACCTACAAGATGGCAAAAAGTTATCGAGCAAATTGGTACCTACATACTTTAGTTAAATGTAAATAAACTATATTAAAAAATGTTTTGAATTTTTTTTAAAAATGCGAAGAAACTTTTTCCCCAACCTATTACTATAATATAATACTGACTTCCTATTCCATAGTGGAAGCTTACCTTTATGGACCGAGGGACCACCTTGTTAAACAAAGATCTATAAAAACCTCAAATATACAAACTTTTTCATTAAAACTGAAAGCTACATTCCTCATAAAAATCGACGTTTGTTTTACGAGATGTTCAATTTTTTTTTTAAACTTGTCATATCAACCGCGCAAGTCAAACGCAAAATAGAAGATACACAGAGATGATTATTTTTTTGATTTAAGTCAGAGATATAAATCGATTAAGATTGTGGTATATGAAGTGTTTTGTGGAAAAATAACACTACACAACGATGTCATCGTAAGTATTGCACGTAATTATGAATTTAAATTTAAGTACCTGCTCCACAAAAGCCTTCCTCTGAACAGAAATGTGCTTTTACATCGGCTAGTAAAATAACAAGGAGGTACCATATAAAAAGGAGTATGTATACTTAAAGTAATTGTCACTCACATATCTCACTGCCGTCCGCAAGCTATAATGCCGTTATCCAACAAGATCATATTTCAAGTTATGGACAAAAAAGCGCGGAAAAATAAGAAATGGATGCCGTTTCATAACAAATAACTCTTAGGAGAGAGTTACCGGTATCAAAAAATAGCTCTAGTTTTGCGCTTTCAAATAGCCATACCTTCACTTCTTAACTTTTTTTTTTTTATTTGTGATGGGTTTGCTATGAAAACAATGACTAAATCAGGTTTTTTAAACGACTTCAAAAAAGGAAGAGGTTCTCAGTTCGTCGGAATCTTTTTTTTATATATGTTCCCCGATTACTCGAAGACAGCTGAACCGATTTGGAAAATTCTTTTTTGTTGACAAGGGTATACTTTTTTGTTGGTCCCATTGTCATCAGGTCAGGATCTGATGATGGGATCCTGGAGAAATCGACGGAACTCTTCAAATATTATAGGCACACCTATAGCGATTTGGGTATTTTTTATAGTAACTCGTGCATTTGTTCTTGGAAAGCACCATTTGATGAAGTGGAACTGATGATGAAGATCACAGATGGCCACCGGAACTACTCAATAATTAGTATTTCAAGGATTACGATTTGATTAGGTACCTACTTTAATAACGGGTTCTAAGTAATTTATGCTCGTCACAATGATTATGGTGATGTGGAGTTCTCCTGGTACTTACCAGGAGAACTCCTCAACAATTGACGTCCCTGCATAGGGAAGCGAAATATTTTGTAAAAGGTGATGAGCAGTTGACATTAGGATATTGTAACTTAGATAAATTACAAACTGACCCACCACTAAAAAGAGAAAAATAAACACTTTTTTACAAAACAATACGTAACTAACGACTTCGAAAAAAAACACTACAAAGTGAAAATAACTTTAATTTGGGAAGTCAGTGGTAAAAAAGTAAAATACAGATCCAAAGGCACCGATTTCCGAAATTAAAGTTATTTTTCACTTTTTACAAAATTTTTCACAAAATTAAAAAAAAAACCTGTTTCCTAGACTCCCCCCTTGCGGGGAGGGGATCTCACCCCTCCTCCTCCCCCTCCTCAAATGTATTCATATATATTTACCCTTATATCAAAGTCCTTTCCTCTTTTTGTTTTCGTGTCATAGTTCAATTATTTGAATTTCGTACAATGACTATACAGAGGGAAAAAGAAAGTATATTTTTAAAATAGTATAGGTAATTTAATAAAAAAATCTGAAAACTCTATTTTTCACAGGAACATTAAATGTTAATCAATCAATCTGCCTGCCTTTTCCCAACTCTGTTGGGGTCGGCTTCCAGTCTAACCGGATGCAGCTGCATACAGTATTTCACACTAATAATATGTAGTTAATTTATTTGCTCATTTTCAATAAATGTTTTTTTTTTTTTGTTTCAGGTATTTTAATAGTCCGTTGTAAGTGTTTTATTTTCTTAGTGTTTTAGTCCTGATTAGATCGCTGCTTGTCATGAATACCCGCACAAACCAAAATTTTGAAAATACTGGTTTATAACTCTGTCAAATGCAAAATAGTCCTTATTTCATGGTCAGTAAGACTCACATTCGGCATCGGCAAACCGGCGGTTTTGCCGTTATGAATGTGAGTCTCACTGACCATGAAATAAGGACTATTTTGCATTTGGTTGTGTTATAAACCAGTATTTTCAAAATTTTGGTTTGTGCGGGTATTCATGCAAATCAGCGATGTGATATGATGCCAACTTGCCATATATTTGTGTCAACAAGCTTCCCTAGTGATCCAGGCCTCTTGTTCAATCACTTTTTTCACCGTAAGTGTTATTTGTAAACAACAACGATGACATGCCTACTTCATGAATAAGTCAGCTTCCAGTCTAACCAGATACAGCTGAATACCAGTATTTTACACAGTGAACATCAGCCAAACAGTCACTTAATTTTAGAGATTAATAATCATCATTAGTTATATGTAGATTAACAGTGTAGTAAATCACAGATGTTAATAGTATAAAAAATGCTGAACAGATCGAGTGAAGCCGGTTCGGCACCGGGCTGATATATTGTGCCTTTAGTAAAAAAGCGTTTTTATAAAAGCAAGTGGATAAGACACATGCACTTGCATGATGTAATAAAAATGACGTACGAGTATTTGATAGTGATGGATGAGGTTTATGAATGATAGTTAAAAATGGTGTTCTCATTTTCTCATCAAAATCATAAATATACCACCTTGATTTATTTGATGATTTAATGGTTGCCGGAGCGATTGCAGCCAGATTATAATATAATAATATTATCTTTTTAGCGCAAAAAAAGAAGAACCCAAAAAAACCCCAATCAAAGGCATTCGCGAACGAGTTGCAAATGTGGCGGCAAACAACTACAAGGGGTTACTTGGCGTAATAGTACCATTGTGTTTAATACTGCCCCAATTAGAAAAAGATAATGTGAGTAAAAATACCTAAATATCCATGGCTATCAAATAAAGTTGCAATGTTCTCACTTTTCATTTATTAGAGTTAACGCTTTCGCTTTTATTGTCTCGTTTACGGTCAATATGTATGAAATATCTATTAAAAAAAAAAAAAACTAAAAGCGCTTAGAGTTAACTGTAAAGGACATGATAGCAAAATATCTTTCACTGAAGAATAGGTTATTGGGTTTGGCCGTTACGTTACCACTATATCTATCGAACGAAGTATAGTTTGACCAAGACCGCTGTACCGCGCCTTAGGAATGCGCGGCGAGGCGGGGTGCAGCGCTGGCGAATGAGCGGTGGGACGCCGTGAGCGTTGACGAATGAGCGGCCTGCACTGCCCCTCGTCTCGCCGCGCACTTACCGACGGTGCGGTATAGCGGTCTTGGTCAAACGTTTGTATTTAGACATTGGTGCCGATTCTGTTGTACACAAACTAAACTTAATTTATGCTATTGCCAACTTTTTCTCTTTAATCAAACTAGAAAGAGACGAATGTAAATTAGAGCTGTCAAATTTAGTTGGAACTAATATTTCCATACAAATTCAGACGACACGTAAAAACATGTCGACTAAAGACACGGTGAAGCGCAAGGTGTAAACTAGTTTGACATCTCTAACTTAGTTCATAGCTATAGCCGTCCTTTTCTCGCGCTGCCTGTTAGTAGAAGATAGCGACTCTCTAATTTTAGTTTAATTATTGAACAAGAGAATCGGCACCAATATCAAACAGACCACCAAACCGATATCAAACCAGTTCCTGCCTTCGAATTCGGGAACATGTGCAGGATTCTAGTTTTTACACTAAGATTTAAAAATAAAGATCTAATTTTTCATAGTTATATTATCCCAACTGTTTTTCAAAAATTTTAACCTGAGCTAAAGCTCAGGTTAAAATTTTTGAAAAACAGTTCTTATATTAGTTGCTTCCGATTTTGACGTTCCATTGTATCATTGACATCCGGTGCCTATCATATAATGACCTTCACATAGTATGAGAACAATTTTTATTAAGAGCTAGCTGACCCGACAAACGTTGTCCTGTCAAAATTTCAATAATAATTCATTCTGGGCGTAATTATCTATATAAGTATGTATTTACAAAAAAAAAAGTAGTGTATGTAGTTTATCAGTTATCTGGTTTCCATAGTACAAGCTCTGCTTAGTTTGGGGCCAGATGACCGTGTGTGAATAATGTTCCAGGTTATTATTATTATTATTACTATACAAAATTAATTAATCTTTCCTTCGGTTTAGAAACTTAGAACTTGGCAATTCCTCGCAAATCTATAATGGTTATTCAGTTTATCTACCCCACAAAATCCAACTCACCTTTAGAATTCTAGGAAACGCATGTCCGAGAATCCACCCTAAGCCTATAAATTCCGTTTATCCAACAAGGTCTACGGTGAATTCTCGGACATACGTTTCCGCTTATCCACCTTAGGGTGGATTTTTTGAGGTGGATAAACGAAATAACCTATCTATAAGTGTATGTATGGTAGTACTTCAGTATAACTATATCACTACTTTTGTTTTAGAAACTTATAAAACTTGAGGTTATGTGGAAGACGATGGTGTGGTTCTACCTGGTCCAACCGGTTTCGGTTCCCGTCACATCACTAATTCCTGTATTTGCGGTTCCCATGGGTGGTATAAGATCTTCCGATAAGAATTGTAAAGCTTTCATGAACGTAAGCTGTTTTAATATTTATAGATTATTACAATATTTAGCTATCTGTTATTCCCGTTACCTGGACAAATATCTTTCTTTAATTCACACCACAGATAACTAATTCTCGCCTATCAATATCAGATGCTAGACCTGTAAATAGTGCGACATACTGTGAGGGTGATCGCTTGGGTTAGTTCCCACCCATATTATTTTTTGAAAAGTTAGTTTTTAAGATATACGAAATTATCTAAAGCATCGAACATTCTCTACTTTGCATCAGATTTAAGTTATACGAAGTTATCTAAATCAGATTTTGCACCAGCTTGTTGTGAAAAATCCTTATACAGTAACTTTTTGCGAGAAAATAACCTATGAATAACCAATACTTTAATTTACAGGAGAATATCATGCTGTACATAGTATCTGGGTGGTTATTAGTACTGCTCAATAATTCAGGCGTGGATAAACGCCTAGCTTTATGGTTTCTTTGTAGAGGAGGCGCTTCTCAGTATACTGGAAAACAGTAAGTACCCACTATGTTTTACGGTACACAGTTGTGTGCAAAACTGCGTTTCGTGGAAGGTGGAAAATGGGATTAAGCCAACTAATTAGCACTAATTTAGTACTAATTCGTACTTACTTTTTGGCGCGAACCTTCCGAAGCGCATGCGGTGCACAGGAACGCGGCGCATTTTAACTGCGTGGATTCATTTATTTGACAACGTGGGTCTACGTTTCCACAGCAATACACACGCGTAGGTACTTGAAGTACTGGGGAAAATGATGCATTATAATTTCTATTGGTGAAACGGTTTCTTGGCCGAAAATTATATCTTGGCGTGTGGAACGTTCTGCATCTCAATGCTCGCCGGCTGAGCGTGGCGGCGTCCCAGCAGAAGGTGATGGTGCAGGGCTTGACGCTCTTGATGGTGACCTCTGGCTGTCTACAGATAATGGATATTCTAACCTTACTTTTGTAAATATTCCTCTAGGAGGTTGGAGAGGTAAATTCAATGATTCATATTGAGCTTCATCAAAAATCTCTTTTATTTTATCAAGAGTGGCCCGTAACTCTGCTTTTGATGCATATATGTTCGTACCGAGCTTTAAGGCGATATGTAAAAAGCTAACTGAGCGGTAATAAGAAAGTGACAGTCGATTACATCCCACATGCGAAAAAAAGAGAGCGCAACAATGCGCTGGAAACAAAATAAAAGCGCCAAACCAAATTTAAAAAATAAATTAAGCTATATATCAAAAATATGTTCAGCCAGTTTTCAATTACCTAATATGCACATTTTTAATGCAATTTTGCAATGAAATTACTTTGATTTTAGAATTACAGAAAAAAAAATAGAGGTATTTTCGGAATTCAATTCTATCGAGGAAATTTAACCCAATCGTGTTTTCCTTCAGAACTACTGTAAGCCCGCAGTCGCTATTGGATGATGGTTTTTAGGGTTCCGTACCAAAATGGTAAAAAGGAACCCTTATGGTGCGACTGCCTGGTTGTCTGTCACAGCTAGATATCTCAAGAACTACTAATGCTGTCAACTTGAATTTAGAAATAGTTTTAGATGACGTTTACCCAATTATTTTGCAAATAAGTAAGAAATATATATATATATATATATATATATATATATATATATATGTATCTTGAAGGACATGTTGCGTCCTACATGGCGTTATTTACCGATGATGCTGCGTCCCACTGACTTTGTGCGTCCGGAATACGGACGCAAGATTGACCGACCCTCATTTTTAGCCCAAGAGTCCCTTATGATCGTTAGAATGCAAGGGCGAAAAATTGGCATGGACGTAATTCCATCACTACAATGCCTTTTAGCGTATAATATAGTTCCGCCATCGTGCGACTGAAATTTGGAGGGCGCTTGTGTTCAGCGTATAATTTACCACGTATACTTTGAGTTCAGTTCACCGATCTTATCGTGTCCATTGAATATCGTACTTAATTTGTAAAGTTTTTATCATGTTTTCGTGACAACAATCTTGCGTCTCTTAAATATCCTTAAACGGGCACTAGGTACGGTGTCTGAGGGGCCTATTTGGGGTTCACGAGGGACGCATGGTGCGGGGCGCGGGGCGGCGGGCTTCAGCGCGCTCGCGTGCCGAAGTTTGTAAACAAACAGACGTGCCGGCCGTGATGTAAGCTTGTCACCAAAGTGAATTATTTGCAAGTGCGTTAAAAGTGGTTATTTATTTGGTCTATTATTATCGTTACTGATTATAATAATATATTAATCACAATGAAAAGAAGTGCAAGGATTCTTAAATTGGCAAACCGTAAGTACTTACTTTTTACTACTTAAATGAAAATTATAACAAGATTTAATGGTAAATAACGAATTATGGTGTTTGTGAGTATGGATGGATGGATGGATGCTGGTTACTCTTTCACGCAAAAACAGCTGAACGGATTTGGATGAAATTTGGTATGGAGTTACATTACATCAGACAACGTCATTACAGTTAGGTATATAAAATCTTTTTAACCCCTGACGCAAAAAGAGAGGTGTTATAAGTTTGACGTGTTTGTGTGTGTATGCGTGAGTGCGTGCGTGCATGCGTGCGTACCTGAGTGTGTGTCTTACTTTTTATAGGTTTTCTTGTTTTTGTTTGCTTTTGGGTCCGAGGGTATTTAAAATTTTTATTGTTTTATAATAATACAAATATATCTGTTTTGTTTTCAGAGAGACAGGAAGAAAAAGAAAACCAACCAGAAACCTTACATGAGGTACGTATGTTTTAACTTAGATAAAACACGAATTACGTACCTACACACATTTTTTTATACATACTTACCTGTCCAACTCCGGACTTACCTGTTCACACCAGCCTGTGCCTCTGAGCTTACCTGTTTATATATACTTACCAATCCGTCTCTGATTTACCTATGTAGACGTACTTACCTATCCAATTCTGAATTTACCTGTTCAGATCTGCCTGTGTTGGTTCGAGTTTTTCCCAGCTGAATACCTAATAGCTACTGCTGTCTATTCATTAACTTTACATTAGTCGCTCTTAAAAAAAGAAAAAAGTACCTATGATGTCTCGTTCATCTTCAATTTCTTCTTTTAGTGTTGTTAATCATGTATTTTATTGTATGTATCTCTGTTTACAGGAATTATCTGATCAAAATCTGGTTCAATATCTGACTTTTTTGCGACATGTTCTAATTACACTCCACCGAGACACGAAGTAAGTTTAACTAAAATACTTAATTAATTCATTAATAATAATATGCTAACGGCTGCTATCCCAAAAGCGGTAGCACTCTAAGCCGAAGCAGTCCTTAAGCCATGCCAGAAACCTTCTAGGTGGCTTAAAAATATCTGCGAGCGCCAATTCAGGATTGAGATCGGGGATAGGTAATTTTGATGTTCAGCAAGGGATAGACAACACTTATATCACTAATCAAGTTGTTACCTTCATATTAACGAAGCAACAATAGTAAAGTGCAACAAAATATAATAAGCTTTTGTTTTGTTGCAGACCAGTTCTGATGATTCTTTTCGCAATGAATTTGGAACTTCGAATAATTTAACGCCATTAGAATGTGTTTCGAACTTCGATTCATCGGTCAAGGAGCCTTTTAATCTTAATTATAGCGAAATTAGTCACATAAGCGGTTCTCCATGTAGTGTATTTGTGGAAAGGAAACTTCTTCAACCTTATAAAGCAGATGAATTCGTACCAAATCAAGGAATACCTCTCGATGTTAATAATTCCTTGTCTAATGTATCTTTCAAGCCACCTAATAACATAAGTTTAAGAAATGTTAGTTATAAAAGCAGTTCTCCTTGCAATGTAATTGTAAGTAGGGAATTTCCACAGCCTTACAATGAATCAGAACTAAATGAAGAGATTATTTACGATATTAATAGTGAATCTCAAATAGAAGATAATTCTAATGGTAGTACAACAATTATCCAAAGGCAAAAACCCAAAAGTTCAAAGGTTCGAGATAAAGATTATTGCTTTTACTGTGACATTTGTTTTAAATTTTGCTCGTCATTTACTCCGACACCATATTTATGAAACTGAAGTCCAAAAAATTGTGTCAAAACCTAAAAAAAGTCTTGATAGAAAACAATTAATTGCAGCTCTACGTAAAAAAGGAAACTACCTTGTAAATTCAAAAGAGGTCACTAAACCGATGCGAAAATTCAAATTTACTGATTATTTGCCGTGTACAGAGTGTCTGGGATTCTATTCTAAAAAACTATTGTAGAAACATAAAAAGAAATGTAGTGGTAAATCAGGAAGTAAAAACATTCAATCTGAGGCTCAAAATCTACTGATACGTCATCTTAAAATCGACGAAAAACTTAAGGAAACTGTATTTCCCCGAATGCGGGCAGACAAAATATCACTTATTGCAGAAAAAGATAACCTTATATGTGCTTTCGGATCTCAATATTTAAAAACTCACCGAGAAAAACATTTCGTTAACGTAGTGTCTAGAAAAATTAGAGAGCTTGCAAAATTATTACTAGAATTAAAAAAGATTGATCCATCCATTAATGACTTCTTTTCTGCCTTAAGACCAATTCATTATGATATCATTGTACAAGCAACCAAAATACTGGGAAATTATGACATAAAAAAAGATAGGTATGAGACACCTACATTAGCAATGAATCTGTCCACCACCTTGAAACAATGCTGCAATATTGCAATAATGTGTGCATTAAAAAAGCAAGGGCCTTACACGGAAGTAGATACTGGCAAAATAGAAGCCGACTTAAAAACTTTGATTGAACTTATTGAATCAAATTAGAAATATGATGTGTCTACACAAGCTGCAACAGATTTAAACAAGAAAAAGTGGAATAAGATAACTATTGTGCCTTTAGCAAATGATTTAAAAATTCTTAAAGAATACCTAAATAGAAAATCCTTGGATGCTGCTATAAAAATTAAAGAAGGCTTACAAACTACTGAAACATATACACAACTTTTAGAGACTGTGTATTGTAGGGTTTTATTATTAAATAGGCGCAGGCCTGGAGAACTTCAAAGAATTACAGTGCACGATTATTTAGAAAGCGACAATAATGATAATAATAAGTATGAAGAGTTTGATCGTGCGCTTACTGCCTCAGAAAGGATTCTGGTAAAGAAATTTAAACGTGTTGTCATTAGAGGTAAACGCGGCCGCGGAGTACCAGTTCTGTTGAATAAAGAAGTTCAAGATGATATTAAATTATTATTATCGATTAGGCATATTTTTTTGCTTCGACACCAAATCAATTTTTGTTTGGTAATCCCGGTTATAACAATACAATTTATGGCTACAAAGTTTTGGAAAAGCATGCCAAATTATCAGGGGCGAAACAGCCTAAAGCAATATCCTCTACAAGGCTAAGAAAACATTTAGCCACCTTATCACAAATTTTTAGCATGTCTGAAAATGATATGGAGCAGCTGGCTACATTCATGGGCCATACTAATGAAGTACATAAAAAGTCTTACAGGTTGCCAGATGACGTATACCAAACTGCTAAGATATCAAAGCTACTCATTCTTATGGAAGATGGAAAATCAGACGCTTACAAAGGAAAATCTCTCGATGAGATTGATTTAGATTTAAATGAGGAGCTAATTAAAGAGCCCGTGGACAATAACGAAATTATAGACTATGATCCTGAACCTGAACCTACTTTAGATGCTATTTCTAATTACGTACAAACATATTGTAATTTAAATGACTTATATCAGGCTGGACCATCTGGTATGCAAAATGATTCTCAACAACTTATTAATGAACCCGTGTCTCGATTAGGTAACGAAAACAAAATACGAAAAGGAAAAAAAAGGACGTTGGTACCTTGGACAAAGGAACAAAAGGACGTAGTTACAAAATACTTTAAATTTCATATAAAAAATCACCAACCGCCTAAAAGAAAGGAACGTGAGAAACTAAAAGAACAACATGTAGATTTACTTAAGAATAAATACTAGCTAAAAATAAAGGTATTCGTCCAAAATATTTACTCTAAGGCTAAGAAATGAGAGAAGAAAATTTATGTTTTAAAATAGTATGTTTTGTTTCAAATATTTTTACTTTGTTAATGCATACCAATGATTACCAATGATACTTATAATTATGTTTGAATTTTTTTTTTTTTATTTATTCTTTATTTCAAACAGAAACTAGATTATATGTATAAGCTAAAACTAAAAGATATATATGTATATTATGTACAAGTATATAAAAATCATAAAAATAAAAAGGTGACAAGCTCATAGGGCATCAAAAAATTCGTCCGCATCGCTGTCAATGGTAAAAGTGCCCAAAAGGCTGGCAGCATTGCCACGTTGGATAGCAATGCTGTTTGAATTGATGATTAATACCCGGTTTCTGAGGTCCGTATCAGCTGTTTATTTATTCCATAACTTTATCTGATGTTTAGCTGTCATTAAACTTTGTTTAAAAACGATTTTACTGACATAACTGCAATTACATAAGCAAATGCCTTTAAAAGCATTTTTAAACAATGGACTTAATAAAGAATTAAAAAGGTTGTCTGTTTATCGAAATAATAATTAATGAAGAGATATCTAACAGCACCTCAGAAACCGGGCATGAGACTTTTAGTTGTAGCCACTGATTTATTTTAATTATAATATAAAAATACATGTTCCATTGTAATGAGACTGATTGATGTTCATAATTAAGTTTATTTTATTATTAGGCAAAGGCAGAGCCCATTTATGTTTAATTATTTAGTATAACTAAAATTGTTAAAATGTTTTGATTTTTATGTTTAGATACCCATTTTTTTTTACAAAATTTTAAATTGAAAGAGAAGCTGCAGATGGAGTTTAGGTTGTAGATGGAGTTTACATTTCTTTTAAGTAGATATCTAAAACAAGAATGACAACATTGGGTTGATAAAAACCCTACAGATTTCTTTTAAATATAATATAAAAACAATACATGTTCCATTGTAATGAAGACTGATTGATGTTCATAATTCAGTTTATTTCGTTACTAGGCAAGGCAGAGCAAATTTATGTTTATTATTATGTCAATGTTAAATTGCATTGATTTGTTGATTGAAAAGTTTTTATGTTTAGATACACATTTTTTGTAAAATTTAAAATAAAACATTACATGTTTTAAATTACGATATGCCTTTTATTCCGTATATTCACCTGCATAAATATGACTAGGTACTATTATATTATTCGTATCATGAAACTTCCTCTTTCTACCTTTGAACCTACATGTTCACACCAGCCTGTGCCTCTGAGCTTACCTGTTTATACATACTTACCTGTCCAACTCCGGACTTACCTGTTCACACCAGCCTGTGCCTCTGAGCTTACCTGTTTATACATACTTGCCTGTCCAACTCCGGACTTACCTGTTCACACCAGCCTGTGCCTCTGAGCTTACCTGTTTATACATACTTACCTGTCCAACTCCGGACTTACCTGTTCACACCAGCCTGTGCCTCTGAGCTTACCTGTTTATACATACTTACCTGTCCAACTCCGAACTTACCTGTTCACACCAGCCTGTGCCTCTGAGCTTACCTGTTTATACATACAAACTTACCTGTCACTCGTCAAAAATGCTTATATTGCTTTTTAAGATTTTGTAGACTACCAAAGTGAAAATACCTACGCTATACATAGGTATTGTCACTTTTGTATGCTAACTATTAATTATTTATTATCTGTGCCTGGAGTCATTATAAGCCCTTATATAGGTGGAAGCCTCTTGGCTGATAAGCTGGATACAATAATTCAAAAACAGTATTCGGAACCAATCTGAATTCAATAGTAGATGGATGTCATTTAGTTATTATAATCATTATGATATATGCAGAGCATTATACGGAATTGATTTAAACATACAGTTGGATGGAGGCGGGAATGTGCCTGCAGTGTTTTGAACGTATACGGACATATTCAGTGTGCAAGAAAGATTTAAGAATGAACGGACGCACTAATTCAGTTATTCGGAACCAATCTGAATTCAATAGTAGATGGATGTAATTTAGTTATTATAATCATTATGATATATGCAGAGCATTATACGGAATTGATTTAAACATACAGTTGGATGGAGGCGGGAATGTGCATGCAGTGTTTAGTAGGTATACGCAGGTATTCAGTGTGCAAGAAAGATTTAAGAGTGAACGGACGCACAAATTCAGCTAGAAATATTTAATTTGAATATCACCATTTAACGTTTAAATGAAATTTGACGTCGACTACTGATATGATACTGATTAAAACATCTTACATACGCATTGAAAACATTAAAAATCTCACTACATTCAGTGGACGCCGCAGGGTGGTAGTTTGTAAAGACGCAGGAAGTCCTTCGCGATTTATATATATATATATATATATATATATATATATATTTGTAACAGGGACTCAAAGGGGTCTTGAAAATTCGAAGTTATATTTTACAAGTCTTTTTTTTGTGTGTGTGTAGTGTAAGAACGTAAATCATGTAATAAGTAGGTTGGAATTTAATAAGAAACACAGTGCGTTTAATAACTGCATGATGACTTATTTTTAAGTAAATAAAAATCTTTTCTAACTTTTAATTCCCTTCACCTAGGGACTCAATATTTTTTTTATATAATCCTCTTACAAACTCTATAGTAAATATGAACTTGCAAGTGAATTCCACGTGGTTAATTAATAAATAATGTGGGTCCAAACTCGCCATCCTTCTTTGGCAGGCACAGCGACAACAGGCTGTTTGGCGGCTTTGAGTAAGTGCGTCTCCTTCAAAATGCGAAGGCACGGCGCACGACTAAAACACTTTCAGCTCCATTACCTACGCCCTCGCCTTCAGCTCGGGCTGGAACCCCGCCTCATGCGCTATGATAAACTTTGCTCACTTGTATCAAAACGTACTTTTTTTTTAGGATGGTTATCAAATGTGGTACTGCGGCGTTCTTTCTTTCGATATTTAGTAATCGGCTAATAGCGACTAATACCCTCACACAGATTATGAGTGATGCATACGGAAAATTTGGCGTAAGTAAATTTTTATTAATAAGGTTTATTATTTCCCATTTTGACAATAAATAATACACAGATTACGTCATTCAATTTGGACGAAGAAACCAAATTAAACAGCCATAAAAATGCTTTATTGAGGCCCTTAAGCAAACCTCCGCCGCGAAACCTAAAGATTCATTTATTTGCAAAAACATGTGTAGATAATATACATGGTATAATGTTTATTATAGGTGTTACAGGATATTCTTTGGCACAACATGTTTGACCATGGCTGGTGTACAAATTAGGTCGGATAACCATAAGATTTCAAAAAATAAAATAAAACAAAGTTAAAATAAAAAAAAGAAGTCACATTTAACATAAATATTTAGTTATAAATAAAAAACAATTGGTAAATATTCATGCGATTCAAAATAAATATATAGCAGCGAAACCTACTCGAGTAGCGGAACATCAGCGAAACAGCAAGTGGTTTCGAGGTTTCGCGGTGGTGCTAAGGCCCTCAATGTAGGCCATTTCAGTCAATTTGGTTAAACCTTGCAATATTGCCTACATGGAACTGAAATCAAAATGTAAGTAAAATCATTTATTTAAAATAGACACATTTTTGAAAGTCAATATATAAAAAAAAAAATAAAAATAATAAAACAACTGACTCTTAAGTCGCCCATTACAAAATGAACTATCGTATGGAGAAGAATGGGCAAGACCATTATTCTTCTTTAAATGATTTTAAAATAGTTTGTATACATTAATTTTATCATTGTAATAGTTTGACCATAACAGCTGTACCGCGCCGTAGGTATGTGCGCGGCGAGACGGGGGGCAGTGCAGGCCGCTCATTCGTCAACGCTCACCGCTCATTTGCTAGCGCTGCACCCCTCCTCGCCGCGCAAAGGCGCGGTACAGCGGTCTTGGTCAAACTGTATGTGAAGACGATGCACCTACTTATATAGAATTGTTAAAAATTATTCTTTATCAGTTAATTAAGGCATTAATTAACTCGATATCATTGCAAGATGTAGATGTGTAGATAATAAGAAGTGTAGATATAAATCTCTCGGTTTCAGGTGCCGGCAAAGAAAGGAGCTCCTAACTTCGTTGTTATGCGTAATATAGTTAATAACGCAATTCAAACCTCTTCGGGAATTGGTATGTAATATTACAAAAGTCACTCCCTTTCTAGGCATACGAGTATCAACATCCACACAGTACATCCATCGTTTTTTTTTTGGTCTTCCCCTACTCGTATAGCCATCCATATTCATACTCAAAACTTTTCTGACGATATTATCTTTATTCCTCCGCATCACATACCCATACCATGACAACCGATTTTCACACATTTTTTCAGTGTCCAGTGTCACTTTCAGACTTCCTTTTACATACTCATTTCTTATTCTATCCATTCGCGTAACACCCCTCCATACATCCCTCTTAGCATTCTCGTCATTGTTGCATGAAATTGCCTTTCATTCATCCCTTTTGTGGCCCCAGCAGCTGACCGGGCGTGTAGGTACGAGATTGACTGTACATAGCACGAATTAACTCTACATACGAGTACTTCCCGGGCAAACCTTTCTCTTTCAAGGCCCACCACAAGACATCCAGAGATGTGCAAGTTTTTGTATGCAACTTGTATTTAATTGATAAAGGCATAGAAATAGTATATAACTAGCGTTAGATTGGCAGTGCAAAAGAGAAACAACATGTAAGCTGATATAACCTGACCACCTATCCTCAATCGATAGCCTCGACCTGAATCCTCTAGCAGTGAACTTAGAGGATTCAGGGCCAAGCAGAACCAAAATGAACTCAAACTGTCGCACTGAAATATTCTCCGTTTAATCCATACAGGCTCATTATTCCCCTAGATCTGTCGACACCTAGGATAGTGAAGGACCGTCCTCCATTGCCCCATACACGACTCAAGGAACAACAACATACATAAAAAAAAACATACAGACTAATTGAGAACCTCCTCCTTTTTGAAGCCGGTTAAAAATCACATCAATCAGCGAAATCGGCAAAATTTTGTATGTGGCAATTTATGCAATTAGAATTAGTGTGTGTGTGTGTGTATGCTTATTATTTATAATTATAAGTTTAAATTTTTATTATAGTTTTTCTAAATAGGACCTAAATAAAAATAAAAAAAAAATATATGAAAGTAGACAAAAAGGGAATTATTTCTTAAAAATAACATCATCCATATGTGATCCTTGATTATTTTGGTACTGTTGCAACCTGGTGTTGTGCATTTCCTCTCGGATATTTGACTTTAATTCTTCAAGAGACCCTGGGTTCTTGCTATAAACTTTACTTTTAATGTATCTTCAAAGGAAATCCATTGGGGGTCACTTCGAGTCGTTGGAGGTGTGACATGTGGCGCCATCTTGCTGAAATCACGTACGTTGTTTAAATCCGTTGAAATCTTGTAGCGCTGGAGCAAAAAGTCCTGTAGCTTGGCAATATACCAATCTGTATTCACTAACAGAATTTCCTTTTTGGTCTTCTTAAATGTATGGACCAATAATGCTTCTTGCTGACAAAGCTGCCTTTACAGTAACTTTGAGTGAATGAAGGAGTTTTGATGCGTCATCTGCGGATTAGTGTCACTCCAATACCTGTAAAGTTTCCTGTTCACATACCCATTTAGGTGGAAGTGGGTCTCGTCTGAAAAAATAATGTTCATAAAGCTGGTTAACTTCTCTAGTATTTCGTTAGATCGCTTTCGAGTAGAGAGTCCAGGTTGTACGCGAACAGGCGCTCTTACAAGCTCTACGATTTCGGGATCCCTTGATGTTCTAGGTCGATCGGATCGTAGTAAATTTATTGTTGAACCCGTCCCTCGAACTTCTGCGCCCATTTTCTAATCAATTGAATCGGTGGAGCTTCACTTTTATGCCGTATGTTGTAATGAGCGCAATATTTTCGTTGCGCTAGAGTTAAAGAATCGTTGTTTCGTTGGTACTCGCGTACACAGAACGCACGTTGTGTTCCGTTGAACCACGCCATGGCACTAAATTCCTATTGGCCGCTCTCGCGATGCGTAACCCCACCACCCCACCCCCTGTCGCTATGCGATGCAGCTGCCAATTTAAATATTAACGGACTTTTGGTCCACCCGGTATTTCGAACCAAAACCGTCTTGAATATAAGTAGCTTACGTTAGTGAAATAAATATCAAACCTGATTCATTACTTTTTGAGGAAATTGCGAAATTAAGAACATACTGGTCAAATAAACACCCTCTTTTTTAATTCGTTAAATACGTGATTAATTGAAGCCGTGATTAATCAAAGACAGCTAAATCCAAGTCCAAGAAGCTAGAAAAATTGATATTTTTGTCAAGGTATAGGTAATATATATTATAAATATTGGTTTTTGAACTGAATTTGCTAGGGACTTAGGCTGCATTTGTTAGTAAAACGAATACACGAAAGCGTGTCCAACTAAACTAGATAGCGCCATTGTTAACTCATTTTACGAGTCTATGTCGTTAGCTGCCTTTGATATTATAGGGCTCAAGCCTCAATTAATTATCAATAAACTAGCAATAATAAACAAAATATTACTTTTGTCAACTTCATCGACACAAATGTCACACAGTTTTTCCAAACAAAAGTGAGTGATGAGGATGTCTAAAGAATCGAGTCGATTTTGTAAAGAATATTATTGCTGGTTATTACTTACTTTCACACAACATATAGTAATTAAAATATACATTATTTTTTTTGGGATATTGTCTCATTGACAGAGAGCATGGGGTGAGACAGTTTTTTTGCACACAAGTGTATAAACTGCCTGTTTTCTACCACCTTTCCTTAGGTTTCGATTTATTTCCTTGCTAATTTGAGTAATTTTTGTTCGTGTACTTTTATCGTTCTCTTCTGAAGGGGGGAGCGTCAGGGTAGCCCACGAAATTCAAATTATCTTACGTTTTTTGCAATTTACAAGTCGGTATTATATTGTACGTTGATCAAATTATAATTTGCGGTCGTAACAAGTTTCTATTTACATAATTAGAATCATTAAAGTGATCAATACAACTCTGTAAGACCAGGTAATCCCAAAAAATGACGATTTCATGAAATCTTGACATTTTAGGATTATACTAACTTAAGGAGTTGTATTACTGATTCTATTGTATATAATTCTGTAAAAACATATTTGTTACGGCCGCAAATCATACTTTATTTAACATACAACTTAATACTGACTTGCAAATTGCAAAAAACGTAAGAAAATTTGAATTTCGCGGTCTACCCTGACGCTTCCTCTTTAATATAATAACCTTAAAATAAATAATAATTATTATGATTTTCAGGTAGTACTGCAATAATGCACGCTTCGGTCGTGAATATTCTCTTTCGGGGATGTTATCAAGAGTACGTATAATGTATGTAATTCCTCAGGGTCAGCACAAACCCAAGGAGTGGCGGTGAAGCGAGTAATTCTATAACAACTGAAAGTAGATTTTAATACTTATAGCAATGGCACAAATTATTATTTTAATAATTTTTTTTGTACAATTTTTTTCATTACTCACAAGTACAAACAAAAAACATATTTCTGGACAAATTGAACTTACCTAAATGGTAAGTACAATTTATCCAGTGTTTTTTAATACTTCACTGTGGTGCGGCTATTGACTTTCACTCGATTTACCACGATATGATGGTACCTATTCTTAGTAAGAATTGAGTATAAAAAAAAGTTTTTTAATCAGTTACATTTTTTTACAACTGGCTACTAAGTCATGATATCATTAGTTTTTCGATTCACGGCCGGGTTTGGCGCTGAATCTTTACGTACGTAGTAATATAATATTAGTTTTAGTATATGCGAAACCCGAAACACGTGTCTATACAGCGTGAAATTTTAATGGTTGTTTTCCCGAAGCGAAATGATTTTGTCTTGATAGTACAATCGATTTATAAAAAAATAAAAATAAAGTATTTAAATGGCAGATTTACATTTGTGAAAAACAAAACTCGAACGCGAACTCGAACCAATAGTATTATAGCTACAGCGCAAACGGACGACTGCGCTACCTACAGCTGATATGATACTACGTACTCTTTTGCTATCGAAACACAATAGGTAGGTACTTATCTAAAAGATATTCCAATTTTCCCTTCATACTTTTACGGGCTTAGGACCGTCATAAATACTTTTTTAGGGTTCCATACCCAAAGGGTAAAAACGGGACCCTATAACTAAGACTTCGCTGTCTGTCAAGTATTTAGATATTATTATGTAATTTATTCGTAAGTACAGCCGTAAGTGATAGAATATAGTCAGTGCGATTTGTTGCACCTTATGCTAACCACTTAAAATTGAAAGTTGATGTAAAGTGTTAAACATCGCATTACTTAACCACAGCAGGCTGTAGGCATCAGGGAGGCACTCAGGTATCACCGGATGCCGACCTACCTCTGCCGCGTGGTCGAGGCCTATTTGACGGATAGGGCCGTCATCAACCGCGGTCATCAGGGAGAGTGGAACCGGCGAGAGATGTTGTGCGATGTCCCACAGGGATCGGTCCTGGGTTCGCATCTGTGGGATATCGGGTAGGACTGGGTGCTGCGCGCCGACCTCCCTAGCGGCGTCAGCGTGGTATGCTATGCTGATGACATGCTGGTCCTGGTGCAGAGGAGGCCGCACCAGGCGGCGGCCGAACTAGCGACCCGCAGGGTTGCGATAGTCGTCGAGAGGATCCGGCGATTGGGTCTCGATGTGGCCCTGCACAAGTCCGAGGACATGTTTTCATCGTCCTCGGCACGTGCCACCGTCGGGTTTCCAAATAACGGTAGGAGAGGTTCACATCGACGTCGAGCCGACGATGAAATACCTGGGACTCGTCGTCGACAGCCAGTGGAACTTCGTGGAGTATTTCCGACGTTTGGCTCCCAGAATGGAGCGGGCCGGGGCTGCCTTGAAGCGGTACCTGCCCAATTTAGGGGGTCCAAGCTCCTTCTGCCGGAGGCTCTAAGCAGGGGTCGTGCGGTCGGTCCATGGCCATTTTACGGGGCATTGAGTATTTAAACTGTATCCACCAGTTAAGGGGGAAGCTCCAGGTAGCCCGCAAAATTCTAATTGTCTTACATTTTTTTTGCAATTTGCAAGTCAGTACTAGGTTGTACTTGTATGTTGATTAAAGTATGATTCGCGACCGTAACATACACACAAAATTATCGTAAATTATTGTATTTACAAAATTATAATTATAAAACTCATTAATACAACTAAGACCAGGTAATCCTAATAAGTAAATTAATACATGAAACACCTGAAATTATGTCATGTTTCAAAATCCACGTTTATAAAGTTTTTATATACTCGTATTAAGGGCATTCCGTCATTTTTGATTCATCACCTGTTTTATTATTCGCAGGTTAGCATCAGTTGGCACAGAACACCCAGATGTATTTAACTTCCTACAATATTCGGCGTTTATGTTTCCTGTGGCTCTTGCTATGTTTATTGTTAATTTGTTGTACCACACGATGCTTGTTAACTCGTAAGTTTATTCATCTTAATTAGATTTATTAATATAGACCATATTTAGTATCGAGCGAGGTGGGGTAAACCATGTACGAGTTGAATTTATTATCAATAGGTTAAAGCGAAATTAGGTCTGCGCAGACCGAGCTAAAAAAATAAATTTTTTCGGCGCATGTTCGAGTCCGCGCCTAAGGGAGCTTGTGGCTAAGTAATAACAGCCGCACGGGTCGATCCAACAGGTTAAGCTACGCTGGCCGGGGTTGGTCCGTGGATGGGTGACCATCTTCTCATACCGAGACTCCTCCGAGCCTCGGAAATCACGTTAAGCCGTTGGTCCCGGCTGTCAGTCGTGGATCTTTGACAGTCGTTACGGGTCGTCAGAAGTCCGAAAGTCGTATTACCCAATTACTGGGTTGTGGAGGTCAGATAGGCAGTCGCTTCATGTAAAATACTGGTATTCAGCTGCATCCGGTTAGACTGGAAGCCAACCCCAACATAGTTGGGAAAAGGCTAGGCAGATTGATATGTTCGAGTCCGCGCCGTTTGTTTTCGTAAAAACAGATTGTAATTTTACTAAGATACCTGCCGTAGCCATTGTATTTGCTCGACACTAGACTTAGTAGGCTCATTGCATACTTTTTCAAGTAAGCTTTCACTGGTTATGATATTTTTCAGTTCAGAGGCCGATATGAGACGACATCTTAAACTTGCTATTTCACCATATTTTCTTACGGTTTCTGACACTGCTTATTTGCTCGGCTCTAGACGTTTTAGGCTCATTGCTCCTTTTGGTGCTAGCTTTCTTTGATTGAGCTTTTTCATTTCTGAGCAGATTTGAATTGAAAACCTGAATTCGCGAAAAAAAAATCAGCTGTCCCATATATTCATGTTCGCATAACTCGTCAAAATGTAGGGAGCAGCTGATTTTGTTTTTTACGATTTCAGGTTTGGTCCCATAGTAAAAGTTGTCTGTTATCATGAGTACAATCATGTGTTTAAGTATCGCTCACTAATTACCAGTCACCCTATATTAACGTAAGGGACATACTCATTTTTTGCTCAGAAAACAGTAGGTCGTAGGACATAATGACTAGAAAAAACTATGGAGTACTTCAGTAACGTGTTGTTAAAATGTACCTACCTACTCGATTGTGTTTAGATTTAAAGACAAAATACTGTGCGGAAAGAGACTTCAAAGGAGATGTTCCAAAATGTATGGACTTTGGGCCAGGTACACTATACATAAAAATAAAGAAATATATTTAAAACAGTTCTCAACTGTCCAATTAATAGGTTGGGGAAAAAGTTTCTTCGCATTTTTTAAGAAAATTCAAAACATTTTTTAATATAGTTTATTTACATTTAACTAAAGTATGTAAGTACCATTTCGTTCGATAACTTTTTGCCATCTTGTAGGTAGGGACATGATCCCATTGCTATAGAAATTTTGGGACTTCTGGTCAAAATACCGCGACAAGTGGTTTTGGCAGTCCTCGCGTGATGTTAACCTGACACTGCCTAAAGAATTCTGAAGAGACCGAAACAGGTAGACATCTGAAGGTGCAAGGTCAGGACTATACGGCGGATGCATTAACACCTCCCAGCCAAACTCTCTTAATTTTTGCTGAGTGGCTAAAGATGTGTGAGGTCTAGCGTCATGATGAAAAACCACACCCCTTCTGTTGATTAATTCCGGCCGCTTTCTCTCAACTTCTTGCTTTAATCTCATCAGTTGTTCGCAGTAGAGTTCAGAATCGATGGTCCTGCCTAGTGGCAACAGCTCATAATGAATAATGCCCTTCCAATCCCACCACACACACAGCATCACCTTGTTGCGAGTTAACCCGGGTTTCGCCACAGTCTGTGAAGCCTGACCGGCCTTTGACCACGACCTTTTTCGCACGTTCTTGTCATACGTGATCCACTTTTCATCACCAGTTATCAGCTTCTTCAAAAATGGTTCGGTTTCATTACGTCGTAATAAAGAATCACAAATGAGTACACGGTTCATTAGGTTTCTTTCAGTGAGCTCGTGAGGTACCCAAATGTCGAGCTTTTTTGTGTACCCAGTTTTTTTCAAATGCGCCAAAACTGTTTTGTGGTCAATTTCCAGTTCTTCAGCTACGTCGTAACTACTGATATGCCGATCTTGCTCCACTTTTTCAAAAATGGCATCCATTTTATTCGTAATAGGGCGGCCAGAGCGACGTGCATCTTTGACATCAAAATTTCCGGATTGAAAACGCTTAAACCAAATTTGTCCATAAACATCGCAAATTTTTTTCGCGGCTTGCGTTGCATTTTTACATTTTTTATTGTAAAATTTTAAAATGTATCGAATTTCTTCATTAGATTCACTCATCTTGACGGTACGAAAAACAAATGAAAATCACACATTTTCCTAATTTGAATTTGGAATTATGTTCTTTAAAATTTAAACTTTCAATGATACCAAAACCAGCCAGATACAAATAGTATAGCCAAAGAGATTTTATTACAAGTTCATACATACTATAATGCGAAAAGACTTTTTCCCCAACCTAATACTTCGAAATGCCTTTGTTTGCTGGTAAGCCACAATTACACTTGAAATTGCAACACAACAAAAACCTGTCATGGGGGTAAGCTGTCTTTTGATTGATTATTGACGTTTGACATCTTTATTACCTATGAAGAGGACTGAAGTGACCTTAGAATAATAACTAAAGCATAGAAGGGGGGCTGAAACAGAATTCTGTAACTATCTTTGTTCCCGTTCTATCTTATGGTACGAAAAAGGATGTGGGAAAGAGATAAATGAGTTACTCTTTGTTTTACTTTATTGGCATTGTCACAAGGTGAGTTGTCATTTGGTTACCTTGGTGGCCTTTCAACCCGGCCAAATTTGATAGGTACTTTGCTTCAATGTCTGACAGTTCGTCCATTGAACTATTAAACTTGTTTGCGTGTTCATTGTTTATGCGTTTGTCGTAATCTTTCATGGTTTTGCGATGTTTTAGTAATATTTGCTACTGTTAGATTAATCCTTTGAGTAACTTTAAATAGTGAGTGTGTGGACTCTGTGGAGCAATGTCTTGTGTGGTTGGGGGCTGAAAGTCTCATTCATCAAGAAAAGAAAACAAACAAGAAATATCGACCTTCCATCGGTAAGTTTTGGTATTTTTTTCTTATTGAATATGAGCTGATAAACGAATATAAATAGGTAACAAATGTTGCTGAATCACTTTGTAGCGGAAACCAGACGTAATATCTATTCTAATAGAAGTTATTGGCGAATATTGGGGAACCGTTTTGAGCTTATCTTGAGCAGCCATAGTGATGTAAATAATGTTGTTGATATTTTTCTTTTACAGATTTCCTAACGACGATGTAAAAAAAAAGTGAATAGATAAACTCTATTGGCAGACGAAATTGGACTCTGAAAAAGCACAGTCGCATATGTTCCAAGCATTTTACTTCGCAGTCTTATGTATGTAATGAAAATATGAAATGGAGACGACTAAGAGAAGATGCTGTTCCTACTTTATTTATTATGGATACAACAGATGAAATGAATCTGATATAATATGACATGATTAAGGTTCTATTGCAATAAATAGTATCCCGTTCAAATTCAAACCTGATTTATTACATTACAGGAAGTGCTCATGGAAGTTTGCGAAAAAGAAAATAGCGCAATTCTGCAGATTCAAGGAACCACTCACCATCAACAGCAATCTAAGACATATCTTACAGGAAGACAGGAATAACATTTCATGAGAAACAGGTTCACATAATGTTGCATGTTTCTCTAACTCTCCCAGTCGGAAATATAGTCGTGTGCAAATTTATTTATTTATCTTTAATACACAATACGCAATTTTAGGATGCCGTAGCAATGGACGTTGGACTGGTCAAGATTACTGAATCGCCACTAACCTTGACATCTCGTGAAATCATCACCCTTCGGCATTCATGGTTTGGCTTGGGATGTCCTATTTGGGTCCAACGGAGGTGTTTTTTCGTGAAAAAGGAGTGAAAACCAGTGCCCTTGTATAACAAAACCAAGTCCTAACAAACATTGTGGAACCTCTTTCACAAACAATGTTCGAAAACAAGCACTGGGTATTCCAGCAGGATTCTGCTCCGGCTCGTAAGGCGAAAAGTACCCAAAACTGGCTCACGACCCGTGGAATCGACTTTATCAGGCATGAGGATGAGCCCTTATCCAGTCCAGACTTGAATCCCTTGGATTACAAAATATGGCAGCACTTAGAGGAGAAGGTCTGCGCTAAACCCACTTAAAGCATCCCTGATTAAAGCAGTTGCCGATGTTGACATGAACGTCGTGCGTGCTTTGATTGATGACTGGCCTTGCAGATTGAAGGATTGTATCGAAGCAAGAGGAGGACATTTCGAATAATTTTAATGTGGTGTAAATCTGTATTTTATACCCTTTCATTTGGTGTATAAATGGTTGTAGTGCGTAATTCATTGTGTCAGTTATTTAACTTTCCATATTTGACAAAACTTATGACCAGACTACGTACAAAATCATAGTTTATAATAAAAGTCATTATCTACAAAAAAGTTTGTTGTTTTGGTACCACTGGATTTTCATAATAAATTTTTATTTTTTCACTATCGACCCTTTTATTTAATCAGATAATTAAAATCTCCATTATATTACGCTTTTATTGATATAAAATATGTCACATAAAAAGTATTAAAATAAAAATGATTACTATGAATACCCTTGTTTCCTAGACTTGGTTGAGTAGTGTATCTAAAATCCAAATAAATATGAGAAAGTAATTTGAAGCAAGACTTGCTACAAGCATTCGCACACCCGAATGTCTCCCACTTTTTCAGTAAACTCATCGTCAGTTACTATGGCAATGATATACATTCGGGGTTAGCTGGGTCAGGTTTATTGGATACATAAAGACCTATATGATTTTATTTTACCACTTTGTCGGCGTGATTAATATGTATATCCATGCCAATTTATAGCTTTCTAGTACTAAGACAGACGGACATGGCGAAACTATAAGGGTTCCTTGTTGACTACGGAACCCTAAAAACGATGTAGATAATATGTATTCTCATAAAAGTATGCTTAGTAATTAATTTTGGCAGTACAAAAATGCATGTCATTGTAAATTCTATTGACGACGTTGAAATTTAGTGGGTCACATCACTTAGTCAAATAAAATGAATGATAACCTACGAAATTTCGAAACGTCTTCTGTATACGTGTCCTTCTCTAACATCATAGCGGTTCCATAAGCCAAAATGAAATAAATATATTGGGTTCAGTTGCTATTTTAGCACTCCTATGCTTTAGTTATTATTCTAAGGAAGTGACACTGTTGTGACAGCTGACAGTCCCCTTTCTATGATCAGTGGTCGATCTATGGTTTACTGTCATTGTTTTTATGCACAGTGTAACGTGGTGAGACGCCATGTTGAAAGTAGATATAAAAAATTGATAAATATCAATTCCCTATTACAACAGTATAAATTTAAATGAATTATCTGAATTTTTCCCGAATTCTACGGATTTTTCTCGTTTTTTTGAGGTACACCGACCTGGCCCATTTTGAAACATATCCTTTATAATTTTATAAAACCAAAGTCTCTTTCCGCACAGTATTTTCTTTACATTAAAAAAAATAATGTCTAGGCCTATATGTGATTGACGTTTTTGAGATATCCAGATTTTAAATATACTATTCGATAGAGCAAAAGTGTAAAGTAACATTTTTGGCAAAATTTCCCTTAAATATCCACTGTAGTTATTTAGAAGGCACTAAATCAAAACTAAAGCAATAAAACTGTATAGTCTTTGGCTTGAGGGTCCCGCTAGGCTAGGGCTAACCTCGGTAGCGCTTTTAGGTAGGTATGTGCGAATACACGTTTCGCTCTAATGGTGAATGGGTACAAATTTTCGAAACGTGTCATAAAAATAGTAATAGTAATAGTCCATTTATTTGTAAGAATACTGTTACAGAGTTGGCGTACAAATACATTATCAGGGTTGTGGTTAGTGTAATAAGCAGGTATAACATTGAATTAAATAAATTAGTATATCATTCAAATTGCAAATTAATCAAAATTAAATATAAATTGTGGAGATGTCAAAAAGATTAAATTAAGTCAAAGAGATAGAAGAGAATATAATTATTTCCTAATATTTACGTCAACTTTTCATTCATAAAATCATTAGTTGAGTAGTAGCATTTACCTAAGAGATAATTGAATAATTTGCATTTAAATGTCCTAAAGTTAAGTGTTTTAAAACAATCTGGTAGTTTATAAACTTTGGTCGCCATACAAAATACATTATTTGAAAATACTTTATTACTTCGTCTAGGTACACGAAGCATGTGTACTTTGCGGCTAGGTCTGGATACAACATCATTATACAGTGGAAATTCATGCCTATTTTGGTACACAAAAATACAAATTTCAAAAATATACAGTGCTGGGAGCGGCAATATTTTTAATTTTTTGAATAATGGAACACAGCTGTCCATTGGCTGCGCTCCACATATTGAGCAAATGTACTTTTTTGAGCTCGAAACACCCTGAAGTTCTACAGAATTACCCCATATTATTATGCCATAACGCAAAATTGTGTAGGTACACATGTAAAATGTAACACACCATTGTGTAACATTTCATGTTGCATTGCATACATGTGTACGTCTTTCCTTCAACATGCCACATTTTTATGCTACGTTTCACCAATCAGTACCGCATAAATAAGTCAACTTATCATAAAGGGTTGGAGATTCGGGAAAATGCTAATATATATGTGCGTGTAAATGTGATTTAACCCCTAACCCTAAATAAAACTTATTTAATCACCGCTTATTACTAATGATCGCCTGGGAGTCCTGGGACACAGTATTGTGTTAATAATAAAAGGCAAACATTCTGCCTTTCTTTAATCCAAAATGTCCTACATAATATAATTATGTTCAGTTATAAATTTATAATAACGAAATACTTAGAAGACTACCTAATGATCGCCTACTAGGCGATTGCAGTCAGTGGCGCCTGTTCCCTTGTTCACAAACTAAACTAATTTTAAGTTTAGTGCATCTTTTTCTTTATATTTCATTAAGAAAAGGACAAATAAATATTAGTTTAGCCCTGTCAAATTAGTCGGCGCCTGACGTAAATTGCCAATTTTTTAATCACGTCTAAACTTGTATATGGAGTACTTATCTTAATTTGACAGGACTAAGCTAATATTTATCGTCTGTCCTTTTCTTAATGAAATAGAAAGAAAAAGATGCACTGAACTTAAATTTAGTTGAACAAGGGAATCGGCACCATTAACTCGGTAACTGTGAAAACTAGCCGGATGCGCGATCGCCCGCTAACGCGTTGTGAGTTATCCAGAGTTGGCACAAACCTACAGTCCTCGAAATTTCAAATTAACCAAAAAACAGTGACTGCAGGCGGTGTCTCAGGCGATGGTAATTATAACCATAAAAATCCTCAATCCAATTAAGTGAGATTTGTTCTAAGTTAGATTTCGGAAATCTTGACATTTTTTGAATAATAATATTATTCTTATAGAGCTACCGATGGCGGCTCGGGCATGTCAGTAGATCAGACGACTGAATTAAAGAAGACTATTGAGAGAGAGAAGGCCACCATACCAAACAAAGTCAGTCTTCATGAAAAGGTAAGGTACAAAATGCGAAAAACTTGCAATATTTATTTATTTACTGACACACACTCTAAGCTAACAGTTTTATTTACCAAAACGCTTCTAAGAAGCTAACAATAACCTTATTAAAATGTCAAATATCAGCTTATAATTACAATAATTCAGAATAAAAAAATATATGTCAAGTGGTGTCATACATATCACAAATAAAATAATATAAATAAGTCATACTTGTCAAAGATAAATACCTACATGTAATGTCATCATGCTGGCCACTTTTTTTCCGTTTAAAGGATTATAATGAAACTTAAGGGGGAAGCGTCAGGGTAGCCGCAAATTTTCTTACGTTTTTGCAATTTGCAAGTCAGTATTAAGTTGTATGTTAAATAAAGTATGATTTGCGGCCGTAACAAATAAGTATTTACAGAAATATAATTATTATAATCAGTAATACAACTCCTTAAGTTAGTATAATCCCGAAATGTCAAGATTTCATGAAATAGTCATTCATTAGGATTACCTGATCTTAGAGTTGTATTGATCACTTTAATGATTCTAATTATGTAAATAGATACTTGCTACGATCGCGAATTACATTTTGATCAACGTACAACCTAATACTGACTTGTAAATTGCAAAAAAAAACATAAGAAAAAATGAGTTTCGCGGGCTACCTTGACGCCTTAACAATATAAAACTACTGTTTGTAATAATAATAATAACGCCTAGTCTTGTGGAGCACAACTTAACGTGCTCATTTTCTGCATTTTCATTCTAAAATACAAGAAATAAACGATGAGGGCGCCACTGCGCTCTCGGTGTACCCTCTTAAAAGATTATTATTTTGATTATCAATAGATAACTTTTGATTCAGTTATCAAAATAATAATCTTTTAAATTAAAATATTTTTTGCAAATTATACGAATAAACGAAAGTTGTGATAGGATTTCAAATATTATCAGTATTTTTTTAATGTAATAAACTCTGTGCTGTGCCGAACTTTATCCGTGTCTTTTCTATCAATACTTTAGGAAAAAATGCTTTTGAATCTTGCTTAAGTTCTACTTAAGCAAGATTCAAAAGCAATTTTTGAAGAAAAAATGTTTTGTCATTTTGAATACACTCATGACAGTAAACTACTTTCTATTAGTTTTTATTTTTTACCATAGTTTCTTCTCAATGTGTTTTACTTGACTCATTAATACTTTTTGTTGCAGTATTCCTTATTGTTTACGGCCCTTTTTTTAATCTGTATATTTTTACGCTACAACTTGTGGACGGGAGGATGGGCTAGTTATACTAAAAACCCAGAATTGGCGCCGGAAATAATAGGGTAATAATTTGTATTTGCATTTTGTAAATTTTGAGAAAATTTATTTAAAAATATTTTGTTGGTTTTAAAAGTAATTTGTTGGTTTTAAAAGTAATTTGTTGGTTTTAAAAGTATTTTGTTGGTTTTAAAAGTATTTTGTTGGTTTTCGGTAATGAACACTATATCATCATCAGTTTCACGGTCTGCCTACCAACTAGGTACTCGTCGTCTAGGCCAATGCAACGGGTCCAAATTCGGCTGGTCTTTAACGGCGATTTATAAGGCCGAGGCCCTGCAGGCACCCTCCTGCTCCATCTTCAGACTGTGTTCACTTGTTCACCATCTCCAAGTCAACTACTCATGGAGATAAATTGAATGATTCCAAACGCGAAAAGTCTGCTGTAAGTTGTTGAGGAGTTGGTTATTTGGCAGACTTTCCTGGCTGCAGCATCAGCTGAAGGTTACCACATAGTTGTAGTGTTGCAAATGAAATATATTACCATTTTTTGGCTTATACGAGTATGCCTACACCAATTAGAAGAAAAAAAAACTGTCAAGAGTGATTCGGACTCGCGCACCGAGGGTTCCATACCATCCTACTTCCTACTTATCCTACTTCCTATCCTACTAATATTATAAATGCGAAAGTTTGTGAGGATGGATGGATGTTTGTTAATCTTTTACGCAAAAAATACTGAACGGATATTTACGAAATTTGGCACACAGATAGGTTATAACCTGGATTAACACAAACAATACATTTTATTTCGATATTCTTACGGGTTCGAGACTTACGCGGGTGAAACCGCGGGGCGCTGCTTGTCATAATTTAAAAAGTGTGCTATTTACAGACATCGTTTTATTTTTCTGTTATCTGCACATAAACTTCTATCACACAGAATAATTTCAGATTTTTCTCTATGCAAACTTCGGAGGTAAGGGGGAACTGTATTTTTATTTACATTTTTCATCAAAAGTCGAAAACTATACGGTCTAAAGAAAAGACAAAATGTTTGAGAATGTGCAAACAGCGCTCTTCCATATGATGCCCCACACTTAACCCCACTTGGAATTTTTAAGACCCTCTCTCAGTCCCTGTTGCAAAAAAAATATACATTTTTATTTCTTTCTTATTTGCAAAATAGTTGAGAAAACGTCATCTAAAACTATTCCAAAATTTAAGTTGATAGCATTAGTAGTTCTTGAGATATCTAGCTGTGACAGACAGACTGAGTCGCACCATAAAGGTTCCTTTTTACCATTTTGGTACGGAATCCTAAAAACCTGATTCTTTAAAATGGCTGAACAGATTTTCATGAATCATATCTGAGAAACCAATCTTCTAAAAAAAAAAACTGCATTAAAATTGGTTTAAAATGATTGCTTTCAGGCGAATCCATACTTTTTTGGAGATAACTATATTCCTTTGTTGCAGATGTAAAGATACGACGGTTGCAGCTATGTTTGTTGTAATATTACAAATTTGGCCTAAAAGCTTTAATTTTTTGAAGATCTGGGGAGCTAGTAGTAAGTTAATATTATTTTCACTCTGGAAGGTTTATAAGACGATACCTGTTTGCGTTATTAGCAAAAATATATACTTAGTTTAATATAAGTAGTTAGAAAAGACCACGAGCGCGAGATCCTCAGTAAAAGAACCAATGCCATATAAAATAAATGCTTGTAGTGTGTGTGTGTGTAACATAAACTCCCTATACAGGGTTATTGGTAAAACACCAACAACCTCTTAAGGGGTCATTTTACTCATCATTATGAACAACTTTTAAGAGGTTGTTGGTGTTTTACCAATAACCCCAATTAATAATATAATATCCTGGGACATTATTCACACACAGCCATCTGTGATCCCAAACTAAGCAGAGCTTGTAATATTGTACTAATACTAAGCATGTAAGTTGTGGCATTAAATGTTAGAACTTCGAGCAAGACACTTCTTGCATTAAATATTAGTACTTTGAGCAAGACACTTCTTTAATTAAATATGTATTAGTACTTCGAGCAAGACACTTCTTTCATTTGGTTGGTTCCCGAAGAACAACCAACTTCTGTAAAAATCTCACCGTGAAAACTCATCCCCCTGATGCTAGGGATTGACCAAGCATAATCTACAATCACAATCGAGATTTTAATAATATTTTTATGCTAATTCTATTTCATTTTAAATTATTTCAAAGCTAGGTGTCTACACATACTAATGTGTAGACACTTAAATACTAGCTTTGAAATAATTTAAAATGAATATTTAATGAAAGAAGTGTCTTGCTCAAAGTAGAGGAAGGGGTGGTAATTTGGAACCCGCTGTTAATTTGGAACCCCTTAATATCTCAGAAACAGACAGCGACATCTGTTAAAAAACTATGCAATTACGTTGAACTGGTATCATAGAATGTATTCATTTGTACTCATGTGTACTCATTTGTGATTCTTTATTACGACGTAATGAATCCGAACCATTTTTGAAGAAGCTGATAACTGGTGATGAAAAGTGGATCACGTATGACAAGAACGTGCGAAAAAGGTCGTGGTCAAAGGCCGGTCAGGCTTCACAGACTATGGCGAAACCCGGGTTAACTCGCAACAAGGTGATGCTGTGTGTGTGGTGGGATTGGAAGGGCATTATTCATTATGAGCTGTTCTGAGCACCAGGCAGGACCATCGATTCTGAACTCTACTACGAACAACTGATGAGATTAAAGCAAGAAGTTGAGAGAAAGCGGCCGGAATTAATCAACAGAAGGGGTGAGGTTTTTCATCATGATAACGCTAGACCTCACACATCTTTAGCCACTCAGCAAAAATTAAGAGAGTTTGGCTGGGAGGTGTTAATGCATCCGCCGTATAGTCCTGACCTTGCACCTTCAGATTTCCACCTGTTTCGGTCTCTTCAGAATTCTTTAGGCAGTGTCAGGTTAACATCACGCGAGGACTGTCAAAACCACTTGTCGCGGTATTTTGACCAGAAGTCCCAAAATTTCTATAGCAATGGGATCATGTCCCTACCTACAAGATGGCAAAAAGTTATCTAACAAAATGGTACCTACATACTTTAGTTAAATGTAAATAAACTATATTAAAAAATGTTTTGAATTTTCTTAAAAAATGCGAAGAAACTTTTTCCCCAACCTATTATTTAATGAAAGAAGTGTCTTGCTCGAAGTACTTTTTTTTTTTTTTTCTCTTTATTTGTTTTGGGGTTTTTATCTAGACAGATATGCCAACCCCATTGCTCGAAGTACGTTTAAGTTTTTTTTTAAATAAAATAGCAGAACAGAAATGCAGTCACACTCAGTCAGTCACTCAGTCACATTTTTTTTCTATATTTTTTCTAGACTAGTCCTTATAGCAGGACTAGTCTAGAAAAAATGTGGCCCGAGCGCGTCATACACGAACAATAAATAAATAAAATAAAACATTCACGTTTAAGGTAGTTACTAAAGAAAATGCGCACGACATTGTTTGTTAATAACCCATTGACTGATTAAATAAACGCAATCGCGATGAATTTTAAAGAAGCGATTATTATCGATCGATTCGAGTAATTTATAATCAAACAAATCTACGCAATAAGAGACTGAGCGTGTCAAGTAATCGAGTGTTAATAAAAGTGGCCTTACCATAGAATGTAACTCCACACAAACTATGTAGAAACTAAACGATGTATGTGTTTTTGCAGTCATTTATATAAAAAGACGTGCGGATATTACTACCTAATATTTTTTTGTAGATAGTTACCTACATAGCTGACCCAGTCGTTAGCACACAAAACAAATATTGTAACATGACATGTTCTTGTTTCAGAAAGAAGTGATTTGCCGCCTCTTAAACCAGAATCGTCCATTCTATGGTGGCGGTTTATTGATAAGAACGTTAACTATGGTTATATATTTACATGTGGTAATAATATATTTTCTATAATTCATAATCTTATCTTACGCTAGTGTGCAATTTGCTTAAAAGAGTAGACAAATGACTCACGCCATTTTCCACTCGTTCAAAGTGAATGGTCGACTTTGCATTCGCCTTCACTAGCGGCCTTCAATGTCGTATGTTATCGATATCGTCTAATATCGATATCATCAAAAGTCGCTTCGAGAAAGCATAAAATCAATCGCCGAATGTATATACGCGCATCTTCAGAACGGTCGCACCTATTTGGCTAATTCTTTTTTTTTTTTTTTTTTAATACGTTTTTAATTGTCTGGACAAGGTTTGTATGAAATAAAATGCTTGAAAACTTGCCGCGAAAAATCTAAAATTCGCGAAAGTGGCAGTGCATTTCCTATTGGAATTTTGTATGAATTATTAAAATTTTGACAGGACAACGTTTGTCGGGTCAGCTAGTATTTAATAAACCAAAATAGATCATTAATTACTATTGGTGTATTTTGCTTTATTCTATTGGCGCAATTTGCACTAAAGACAATAATATTTTTATTTTCCTTTATATCTTCCAAAAAGACCAAAGTAATAGACCGACCGCTTTAAGGTCATAGCACACATATCTACTCGGAATCGGATCGTAACCGTATCAACTCGAGCCGTTTAGTATTCTTTGTATGAAACTCCCTACTGAAAAGCACACTAATCGGAATCGTAACTTTACGATTCGCGTCGGGACAAGCTCACGAACCGCGACGTGGCGCGTGGTCAACCAGCGGTCCCCGCGCTTACGACTCGTCGTCCCTGCGCTTACGGCTCTCTGACGCCGCACTTGCGTCTCTTCGTCCACCGTTGCCCCTCTCACCCCTCCCGCGGCCTGCCGTAGCCTGGCGAGCCGTAAGCGCGGCGACCGCCGCTGTAGCTGTAGCCGAGCCGACATATCGGAGCTGCTGTTCCACTTTGGTTACGTGCTTACGTTAGTTGACGCCTGTTTTACGGCGAGGCGACAGGCGATACGTTGACGATCCCTTTCCGAGTTGATATGTGTGTTTAATGAGTCTTCGCCCGCGGGGTACAGGGACGCGGGGTAGGACGTCAAATAGCCGGAGAGCTGGCGACAAAAATCGGCAAGAGTTTTGTAATGGCCCATAATTCAAAATGATTTAGTATTGAATTATGGGATTAGTCAGCACCCACTCGCAAGGTCAGGTAGTGGAACACAACACCTGGCTGCGGCACGCTTTGGTGTATCTAAAATTACAACATGCTCTACAAGTCTTTCGTAATAATTTTGTAATTTTTGTCGCCAGCTCTCCGGCTAAAATGGGACCGAGAGAGGTGCGGGCGGCGGGCGCGCGTAGCGTGATATACAAGATGCGAAGTGCGCACTGCAGGGCTAACATGACAAGCGTGAGAACGCTCTTTTTCTCTATTTGTCGAAATTTGACTACAATTTTGACGTAATTCTAATGCCTAACATGACCGATAAGCTCAAGTAAACTCGAAAAAGGCACTTTGACACTTCTTTAACTCGCGACGAGAGAGCGGTGTAGCAAGGTAATACAAACAAATAATTCTTATCACAACAAAATCGGCTTGAAGTTCCGTTTCATTCAATCGATTTCATGCATGGAATTAGTATGTACTATAATGATTTTACGTGTACCTCTTTTATGTTTAGTTAATCTCGTAACCGACTTTTTGATTAAAATTAAATGTTTACCGAAATTAAAACACAAAATGACTGAAAAATTAGTGGCACATAATATACAAAGTTGTCTTTGCGATATTTTGTATGAAAAATATTATTCGTTTACTAAAGTTTTTTTTTTAATATGTATTGTTAAATACACACATGGTGGTACGGGGAACCCTTCGCGTGCGAGTCTGACTCACACCTTTTATGTAACCAACCACGCATATCCTTTTAAGCCGCGTCCAGACGTGTGTAATGCGTAATGTAATGTATCGGGTAATGTAACGCGTATTTTGTGTGTGGACGACACTACGAGCATTACATTTAACGCTCGCTCCGGCGCTCGCCGTGTTCCATCGGCTGTCAGTTTTTAGTGCGAACACAAAGGCGCTCGCAGTGCTCGTCTGGACGGCGTTCGTGATGGTTGTGTCGTGTGTACGTTAAGGCGCCCCCGAAGCACGCGTAGTTCATATAAAAGAAATGCCAAAATAATTTGTAAATCAAACATATTCTTAAGGTAGGTGTGTATTTATTCCGATTGGATTACAGAATATCTAGGTTCCCCAATATATATTAAATAAGAACATTGATTTATACATGAAATATGAGAAAAATAAGTTTCTATGGAAATTTTAAATTCCTCACATCTCGTCTTCAAAATTAGTATCCTTTCAAAATATGTGTTTGGGAACCTAGATATTCAGTAATCCAATCGGAATAAATACTACACTAAAAATACACAACCTTAATAATGTTTGATTTACAAATTATTTTGGTATTTCGTTTGTATGAACTACGCATGCTTCGGGGGCTTCTTAATACATACAAATAAAAGCAGCACCAGCTATTGACCTTCCTATTCGGCATGTTCGTAGCAACTGAGTGGAAACAGCTGTTCGCTTACACGATTCGCGTTGAGTTCGTGTGCCGTCCACACTATTACACGTAATCTTATATTACGCATTACACACGTCTGGATCCGGCTTTACAGAGTAGTACGATTTTGACGATTTTGTTATTGCGTAATTTCTTTCGCTTATAATAATAATAATAATATGATGATGATACCATATTTTATTTTTATTTTTTAGGTGCTGCTTTTTCCATTCTTAATGCCGGTACAGAGCTTGGTTTGGATCGCGTGATTAGCGCGCATATTGGTTCATATATTACAAACCTAAACTGGTATTTGGGGATACTAATATGTGTTCTGGTAGCGGCGATACTATGCAACGTGATGACTGCATTGGCAGCGTGCTCGATGTGGCTTCCTTTTGTGCTGCTCATGGTAATGTAACTTTTTAACACATACACATAAATTCACGCCTTTTTCACATGGGGGTAGTAGAAAGAAACAAAAGAACAACAATACTCTATAAAAAATAGTAGGTCTGTAACCTACTATGTAATAATACTATGATTTAGGTTGGGGAAAAAGTCTTTTCGCATTATAGTATGTATGAACTTGTAATAAAATCTCTTTGGCTATACTATTTGTATCTGGCTGGTTTTGGTATCATTGAAAGTTTAAATTTTAAAGAACATAATTCCAAATTAAAATTAGGAAAATGTGTGATTTTCATTTGTTTTTCATACCGTCAAGATGAGCGAATCTAATGAAGAAATTCGATACATTTTAAAATTTTACTACAAAAAAGGTAAAAATGCAACGCAAGCCGCGAAAAAAATTTGCGATGTTTCTGGACCTAGTGTCTGTGAGGGTAGCACAAATTTGGTTTAAGCGTTTTCAATCCGGAAATTTTGATGTCAAAGATGCACGTCGCTCTGGTCGCCCTATTACGGATAAAATGGATGCCATTTTTGAAAAAGTGGAGCAAGATCGGCATATCTGTAGTTACGACGTAGCTGAAGAACTGGAAATTGACCACAAAACAGTTTTGGTGCATTTGAAAAAAACTGGGTACACAAAAAAGCTCGACATTTGGGTACCTCACGAGCTCACTGAAATAAACCTAATGAACCGTGTACTCATTTGTAATTCTTTATTATGACGTAATGAAACCGAACCATTTTTGAAGAAGCTGATAACTGGTGATGAAAAGTGGATCACATATGACAAGAACGTGCGAAAAAGGTCGTGGTCAAAGGCCGGTCAGGCTTCACAGACTGTGGCAAAACCCGGGTTAACTCGCAACAAGGTGATGCTGTGTGTGTGGTGGGATTGGAAGGGCATTATTCATTATGAGCTGTTACCACCAGGCAGGACCATCGATTCTGAACTCTACTGCGAACAACTGATGAGATTAAAGCAAGAAGTTGAGAGAAAGCGGCCGGAATTAATCAACAGAAGGGGTGTGGTTTTTCATCATGATAACGCTAGACCTCACACATATTTAGCCACTCAGCAAAAATTAAGAGAGTTTGGCTGGGAGATGTTAATGCATCCGCCGTATAGTCCTGACCTTGCACCTTCAGATTTCCACCTGTTTCGGTCTCTTCAGAATTCTTAAGGCAGTGTCAGGTTAACATCACGAGAGGACTGCCAAAACCACTTGTCGCGGTATTTTGACCAGAAGTCCCAAAACTTCTATAGCAATGGGATCATGTCCCTACCTACAAGATGGCAAAAAGTTATCGAACAAAATGGTACCTACATCCTTTAGTTAAATGTAAATAAACTATATTAAAAAATGTTTTGAATTTTCTTAAAGAATGCGAAGAAACTTTTTCCCCAACCTATTAGTATATTTGAGTACCTACCTACACTAATATGTACTAAAATATTAGGTAATTCTTTCCGCTGAGATAAGGTAACAATAAGGCACCTTCTACAAAGATTTTTTTCTTGGCTTATAATGTGTTTATTACCTTAAATTATCGAAGAAGGTCAAAAATATTCAATATTGAAAGGCGTTTAATTTTAAAACCTTCGAAACCTTCGAAACAAAAACCATTTCAGTAATTTATTTTCTATCGTGCGTTCCAATATATACCTTTTTTGCTACTAGTTTCCCCACAGTTAGCGAGAGAGTAAATTTCGAAATATAGCCACGTCGTTGTTTACTCACATGGTGAAGTTGCTGTTATCTAAGCGCGATAGGTATACTTTTGCCAGGCCGCTAATTTACGGTCTCTGAGGAAACTAGAGATGAGAGGTGTTTACAGCAGATCGGTATCGATAAAATAAATTTATTTGCGATATTTCGTAAACAATATTATTTTATAATGAGGGGGTATTAAAACACGAGTGTGTGTTTAATAACCGAGTTGAAGGCGAGGCTTTTAATAGTATCACACAAGTGTATTAATATCTAGTTGCATACTTTCTATAATGATAAGTGGAAGAGCGGAGTCACAAGCATTTTCTTGCTTAAAAGGTGATCTCCAAATCGCTTATATTATACAGAGTTGGTCCTCATGTATTGTCACTGACACATAATTTAGAATTTTGAACTCAAGGGGAAAAGGTAGCGTACGATTTTCAATTGTTTTACGATCAATAAAACGTAAAAACATTTTATTAATATTGATATTTTACGATGAAGTGGACGCTCAAAGAAGACCGAGTAGTAGTAATTGCATTACACCGTTGTAGCCACTCGCCAAACAAAATATTCAAGCTTCTTGATAAACTGAAAATCACGAAGAGTTACTGTATCGTACTATTAAAAGGTACAATGAACACTCAAGTGTGGATGACAAGAAAAGATCAGGTAGAGCTGGTTTTGTTGGTACTCCAGCAGTCATCACAGCAATTTACGTGCGTATTGCAAGAAATCCCGTCCGCAGACAGAAATTGATGGCTTTACAAATGGGCTAAAGTACAAAGACAGTAAAAAAGGTGCTCAATGAAGACCTGGGGTCTACGAGCTTATTATACAGAAAAAAGTGGACATTTCCTCAACGCGCGCTTGAAACGTATGAGAGTGATAAAGTCAAGAGTTTTGCTTAGGTGGTACGCAAAAAAACTGACACTATATGATCCTGTTTACTGACGAAAAAATTTTTGATATAGAAGACAAGTACAACAAACAAAATGATAGGGTGTACGCTACAAGTTCTGCGGAAGCTGGTAACGCCACTCCCCGAGTGCAACATGGCCACCATTCATTGGCCCGACTGAAGTTCATTTCTGCGAAAAAGGTGTTAAAACCAGTGCGAAAGTATACTAAGACAGTATTTTGAATCCTATCGTAAAATATCTACCCATAGACGCTCTTTCGAGGACGGTTTCAACAGGACTTTCACTGCTGGGCAAATGCCTCCCTACTCTCTTTCCACCTCTCATTATGTCATTAGATAAGTATTTTATTAATATAATACAATAGTGCCGATTCCCTTGGCGAGGGGGGTAATGGCTGATCTTTGCGTTATGCTCGTGAACGGGTGCTGCTTGTGGTGACTGGTCGTCTTGCTGACCTTGGTTTTGTTTTGTTATTAGTAATTTAACTCGTTTTTTTTACTTCGATGGTCCTAGTTTATCATCTGTGACTTCGAGTTACGGCTATATGTAAGTGGGCACGCCCTTTATTACTGGAGGCTTTTAATATAGGTATAAAGTTCTACTTACGTTTTTAGTTTTGTATTTTGATTCTGCTTGAGTATAGTTTTCGATTTTTCGATTTTTTTTTCTTCTTTTTTTAAGTATATTGGCGTGTGCTAGCTGACTTATAGCAAATAATTAAATTTAATTTAATGTTTGTGTTGCGTAATGTACTTGCATGTAATTTGCACAGTGTTGTATAGAATATATATATTTTTTTAAATTTTTTATTTAACTGAACAGACAGCTGTGCTGCTGAGGAGTTTGTTGCGCCACTTCTTCTCCTCAGCTAAAGCACTAGGAAGTGGTGAAGGGCGGGCGTTTTGGGGGACTGTCTTATGTAATTTTGACGTTCGAAAAGTGCTGATTCTCAGCCTAGTTTGAATAAAAGACTTTTGATTTTGATTTTGAATGAGTAAACTAAAATGAGAGAATTGCTATCTTTTACTAACAGGCAGTGCGAGAAAAGGACGGCTTTAGCTATGAACTAAGTTAGAGATGTCAAATTAGTACCTTGCACTTCACCGTGTCCGTTGACATCTAGAAGGCCTTTGACAGAGTCTGGCACGCTGCTCTGCTCAGCAAGCTTCCTGCTTATGGCATCCCAGCAGATTTTTGGACCTGGATATCAGATTAACTTAGTGAACGGTCGATCAGAGTAGTCGTTGACGGCTGCTCCTCTGACCTTATGGCTATTGATGCCGGAGTTGCTCAGAGGTCTGTTCTCTCTGCAACTCTTTTCCTGCTGCTCATCAATGTCCTGCTTCAGCCTGGTATTTTTGGGTACGCAGATGACAGTACAGTTTCAGATAATTTAACAAAATTGAAATTTGTTAATACATATCAAAAACGATTAGTTAACTAGCGTTTGGCAATATATTACTGTCAACCGACTGCCTACGCTTCTTTTTAGGAGGTTTAGAACCATCCATTGCGAGTAAAAGCTATAAAAAACGAAATAAATCAATACAGTTAAATTACTAAAAAAAGTAACGTAAGTTTTGACGTGAGGTCTGAGAGGCCGCTACATCGACCTTACCAATTTGTGTCTAGCCGAAGCAGTTATCATTATTATCACCCACTCCGGCGTGGACGCTAACTGGAAGGTACTGAGGCGGAAATACGGGAATGCAGGAAAGGGGGTGAATGATGTTTCGCTGGGGCCGCTCAGCCTGTGAGACCGCTGTGTCACCAGTTAAATGTTAATTATATTATTTCATTAGTAATGTTACATTGTCCCCTATTTTTAAAGTTTCATGAATGTTCGCCAAGAAAGAGAGGGCACCCCTGCGCCATACATTTTTGTTCATTATCTTTTTAAATGCGTGCGTCTTGATATTTTAATATTGCCAACGTTTATGTTTATTCTTCATATTGCAGTCAGTTGATGCCGCTCATCCTTGGCCAACTCAGGTTTATCTTGCGGCATTGGGTGCGGGAGTAGCATGTAATTTCGGATTCTGCATACCTTTTCAATATACCCCGGCTTACTATTGCCATAACACTGGAAAAACACCAATTAAGAGAATGGTAAATATGTTTTGAAATACTTTTGATATTTTAGGCCAACTTGTTTGTTGATTGATGACTTAGCCCAGGAAAATAATTCTTAGTTTACGAAAGTAATCCTAGTGAAGTTGTATCACCAAGGTTATCTTTGTTTGCAAGCTCTAGCGTAGCGTAGAAGATGGCAGGACGAACTAGATAGGTTACATCAAAGCTGGAAGGAGGTCAAGAAAAAGAAGTCAAACAACCGACCAATTGCGGGTTGAACCATGCACAATGCCACGTGTTTTGATGTTTTTGTGTAATGTTTTGAAAAAACACTGGCAGGACACACGGCTTTAATTAAGTTGTGCCCATATACTGTTTTTACTTTCATTGTACAGAGTGAAATTGAATTCATAGGCATCCTTTTAAGGGGTCATTGCATTCATCATTACGAACAACTTTTACTATGGGACCAAACCTGAAATTGCAAAAAAAAACTGCTTTTACTTACTTTTTTTTTTAGCTAGTTTTGCTTCAATTGTCAGTCAGTTGGTGACTAGTTACATATTATAAGTCCCGCACCGCGTCTGTCTTTCTGAACGCGATAAACTTAAAATCTAACGAACGAATTTTCATACTGCTTTCAACAATGGACGGGACGGTTTATGTATTCATTAAGGTTTTTGTAAATTGGCATTTTTCTACAAAACAATGCCTCTACCTAACTCTTAGCCAAAAAAAGTATATGCAAAAAAGCAAAACAAAAAAAATAGCAAACAATCAAATTTTGGCTCTTTTTACTTTTTGTTTCAACGTTTGTGGCATAAGAAAATGTTTTAAATTATTTAAATAAGCCATTTCTATGGAAAATTCAATTTTCTACAAAAAGTTTCATACAAAGTATATCGAAATTTTGCTTCGTGAGATATATTGAAAAAAAAAAATGGGTGCATTTTCTCCCCTATCAAATTTCCACCCTCCGCGGTTTTTTCTTCTTAAATGATATACACCGATTCCTTCAATAATAAACCGTGTAAGTCTTAGTTCCCCAGGTTGCATATTAGAAAATCAAAACTTTCCTGAGCAAATTTCAAAAGAACAACGTACAAATCAACAAAGTTTAAAATAACGACGGTCATTTGATTAAAAGTTCAGCTGACCAAAGTCTGGAATATCAGTGTTTAAATTATTTATTACACTATTGACCAAATCGTTTAAAGGTCAAAATGTATTACTTACTGGACAATACATATAAAAAAACATCATTATGGTTAACACCCCGACTCGGATAGGTTAGGTTAGAAGGCTAAGGCGGGAGCGAAGCGGAGCGGAGCTCCCGCCTTAGCCTTCGTGGTTACTTTTTTTAAACCACCCAGAAATAGGAGCCCCGCAAAGCGGGGCTCCGTCGACCTATCTTAGCGCAGGTGGTGGTAATCAGTTACTAGTAACTACACGTACGTACGTACGTACAATTGTAAATATTTTTATGATAGATTATGTAATTTGATTAGTAATGATTTGATATTTTAAAATTACATCTAGCATCTTTTGATCAGTTGTTCATTTGATGTCACATACATTGGGATTTTAAAATTTTTCTAAATAAAACATTTGTTCATTTAAATTTTGTTATTTCGTTTATTGTTCTTTTGATATTTGCTCGAGAAAGTTCTGATTTTCTAGTTCCCTAGTGCCCTGTTATTTAAGACATAATCAATAGTCTATAAAGGAAACGCCTTTCGTCAATTAACATATTGTATTCACTTCGTGGACTTAATATTATTTTTGAAGTGACAACTTCTTTAGGTTTAAGCGATTTTTGCTAGGGGTTTGCGTCACCGCGACATCACTTATGTGAGTTCCAATGATTGCCTATTTTTTTAATGTAAGTAGGTTGGTACCAGCTAAACTACGTAGGTAATAATACTGTATTTTTTTCATTTTACAGGTAAAATATTCCATACCATCTGTTGTAATATGCTCTGTAATTTTATATCTTGCTTTAATATCATACGCTCCATTTTTGTGGGATTCTGAGGGCTACAGACACACCGGGGCGGTAACAACGACTACTACAGAAGCAGCAGGCGGCGGAGGTTGGGCTCTGGGTTAACTTATACGTTACTTTTTATGTTGAAGAAAGTAGTTTTAATTTAATTTGTGTGGCTATACAGGACAAGCCTTTAGTTTTTCTGCTAATACAAGTACGTATTTAAAATACCAAAATGTTTTTTTTTTTCTGAGAAAGATTGAGCCAAAACTCTTGCACACAATATTATTGCGTGTTTCTAACCCCTCCTTAATCAAAAGTCGTAAAAGCAAAAGGTACGGGTATACCACATGTTTCTCTCTAGCTTCTCCCTTGAGCCACAGCAAGGAAACCGATGTAGCGGCGTCACTCGCTTTCTTCTTCGATCGAAAAATCTTCGATTTTGTTGAAACGGGTTTGAACCTATTAGTCCTCGTCCCGGTTCGCCATTTTGATTACTTTTCAAAATGGCGTCGCACGATAATACGAGTACCTATATATATGGATAGCGGGCACATAAACAAAAAATGTATGTGATATAATGTCCTAAGCTGTCACATTACCTAGATAATTAGTGTTAAAAATGGCCAAAATGAGCGCAAATTTTTTCGTTTCATTCATAATATCTCGGTAATGTGACAGTTTAGGACATTAAGTATATCACAGACATTTTTTGTTTGTGAAAATAAATTGTACCTGTAGGGTTTCGCTAAAAATGAAGAACGACCGTCTGTGTCGGTATTATCGTATACGCCAGGGACGACCCATTTTTTTTTTTAAATTAGAGATGCGCAATATATAATATACATTGTAGGGGATCCCATGCGTATGCTTTGTCGGAAACGTCACATCAAGATTTGATCTGACTGGTTTTTGTTACCAAGATAACGTGGTATGATAAACTGATCTATGATATTGAAATCATTCTTAACCCTTTGACCGCCACGGACTTCTATGGACGTCAAATTAAAACGTGCTCACGACGCCTCCGTTGTCTTCGGAGAAAGGCACCGAAACAATAACGTGTCAGAGTCTTGGCATAGCAAAATTAAATTTAAAAAAAAATTGCACAAACATAATGCGTCGCGTTTTGGTCAAATTGTCGAAAAATAAAAGAATAATCCAGATAGAACCAGAACAAATATAGCAATTGAAAATGATGAATTCATAACCGATACACTAATGGAATTAATTACTGTCGAAATATCAGTTGGACACGCATTAGTAATGTTAAGATAGTTTGAGTCATAAGTCATTAGTGTATCGGTTATGAATTTATCATTTTCAATATAGTTCTGGTATGGTATGAGTACGTTTTTGTTTCCAAGGATGGAATTATTTTATATGCTTATGAATGAGTAAACTTCATTTTATGTAACTGATGATTTTCATTTTCTATCGATATAGTCAGAAGTCCGGGAACAATCCCTAATGCCATGGGACCACGGGTAATTACAATTGCCTATGGACCCGGTAATGGGTCGACCCACCGGAACCACGGGTAACGACTGGGAATTTCTATGAGTCAAGTTGTTCCTAAACGATTATAAGAAATTATTATGGACTCAGTAGCTATGGGAGAACGTATCATACATACCTGGCAGTTATTTATAAATTACAACAAGAATATTGAAAAGTAATTACGCCAAAACATATAAACAAAAAATTCAAAAACAGTGACGACGACATCTTTAAATATTGCAAAGTTATGAATGTGTTCAATAAAGTTGAATTTTGTACTCTTACGGACGTCAATAGACCTGAACTGCTAGCCGAAAAAACAAGTTCTGATTTTCTGAGAACGATACCACTTAAAAATAAATACATCCTACCAAAATTCAATAATGTGTACGGGATGAGGGTTGCAGAATATTTAGTACCTTTTTTTCTTAATAAACTTCCAGAAGACTTGCAAACGTTATACAAAACTAGTTCGAAAAGTTATAAGTACAAATCAAAACGATTCTTTACACAAAATTTCTCCTAAAGTATGTATTGTTTATTATGTATGAATTATTATCACCATTCTAATTTGACATTGTAAAAAAAAAATTGAACGGCTGGCCAGCACACAGATAAACCCTGAGAGGTTTGCGTTGTGTGGCTGAAACCAAAAATATGTATTAGGCTAAGTGTTTTAGAAATAAATAAAAAAGAAAATTAAGCCAAAACTGTATGATAAATGATAAATGATTTTTATTTCTGTAAGTAGGTTTGTATAAACACTTTTACAAGTCAATATTTTTTTTTTAAACTAGATGAGGTCGGCATTTCCTATCTGACTACTCTGAGAAGAAAGGCCGAAACAAACTCAGAGGTCAAAGTCTCTTATAAAGTCCAGACATAATCTTGGTCACTTCATGTGAAGACCATGTAGATTGGTGTCTGAAATGGTCCTTTAAGGAAAGAACCACACAGATTGAGAGGACCTGTCCAGTCAGTGCACGCATTTGTCAGTAATCGCGCAGCTCAACTCAGAACTTAAGGAGCTCAACGATTCGACGAACAATACCAAAGAAAGGACATTGGGGTAGGCCGCATAAATTACTCAAACTGCCAGACCATGAAAAATAACTGAGAGAAAAAATAAAACAAACAAAAAAAGCAATGACCTACATAGTCTTAACATTCACAATAAATTAAAATAATATAATACTTTACAAAGTAAATATTCATGTCAACATTCAGGATGCAAAAATAGAAAGAGAAAAAAGAAAATTTGGAGCAGTTCAATCCCAAGCCTTTTTGTCCTCAATATAATCTTTAACGGTATAAAAAGCTTTCTGACACAACTTGCGTTTAATGAATGATTTGAATTTACTAAGGCTCAGATCTTGATTGTTGGATACTAATATCTCTCTATGATGATCTATGATTGGTGGATACTAATATCTTATAAGATCTTTCTTAGAGATTTTATATAAGCAATAGCTATATTGCTAAACTATCTCATTACGGTTTCCACTGTATAAGATTTGTTAATTCTTACCTACCTATATTAGAAGTTATTTTCCAATTATATGTATGACCATTAAAGGACGGCAAAAGAGGCGGCAAATGTTTGAGGTACTGGTAACATTGAAAAACTATAAAAGACGGAGTTACCGCCAACTAAAGAGATTCTTTATGCTAGCTGTCCAACGATATTAGACCCTCTGGTCGGAAGTCTCAAAGGGCTGGTACGCTGTAACGCGGTAGCTCTGGTCATATCATCCAAGGACTTAATTGGTTATAACCACGGAACAGATAAATACCTGTTCTGTGGTTACAACCGTTGGACAGACCCTGATTGTGGTGTCCAATGTCCGTAATATTAAGTTGCTAAAAGCCAAATGTAAAGAAATGTCGCCGCATATCAAAAGTTCTGCCTATATTGTAAAATATAACCATTATATCACTTCTTGGAAAAGATCGAATGACTACAACTTTCATATAAGTTAATTGAAATTACCTATATCTTGATTAGGTATTGCTGATAACTATGTTGTTCCTGTATGTGTTATAATATGGCTAATATTGAACATGTGTTAAAACGAATTATATGGAACATTCATGTTCTGTTTCTTTCCATAGATAAAGTTGCTAACTTTGTGAAATAATTCAAAGGAATAATGATATCTAATAATAAATTATCCTAATGTAAAATGTGTGGATAAATTCTTTAAAAACCGGACGTCGATGTTAACACTTTCTTACAGACAGCGTCTAATGGTCATAGCAATAAGAACGCTTTTCGTTGATCAAGTGTCAACTGACGTGCGGTTTACGGTACCTACTATTATCAGGCGTAGTTGTTAGCTTAGTACGTACTTTAAAATAGTAATTTTGTTCTCTTATCTTATTTACTAGCTGTTCAAATTCAATATAACAAAATATAAAGACCAAAATGTTACTCTCCGTTAAATGCTTTACAGAAAGCCAGTCACCAAAATCTCTGCCTGCTGGTGCCCGTGGCGCTCGCGTGGATTTTATTACGAGTACCTTCCTATTTAAATCGGATGTTTAGTTTATTTTTGCGCGGATCCCTAATTATTTTTCCAAAATAAAAGTAGCCTAAGTTACTCCTCATAACATCGGCTACGGCCGGAACAAACAGACAGACAGGCAGACCAACAGACAGACAGACAAAAATTCTAAAAATTGCTCTTTTGTTATAAGTACCGTATATACTTTCATATACATTTAGTAAAAAGCAGTTATTTTGACATTACATACAGACACTTCAATTTTAATTATTCGTATAGATGTACAGATAAAAAGAGGCCATGATGGAATTAGCATTGAACATTTGCGGCATGCAGGGGTTCGTCTGCCAAGGGTTTTAGCAATATTTTATACATTTTGTTTAAGTCACTCATACCTGCCTGCTGAGTGTTTGAAGACCGTGGTTGTGCCAATAAATCAAAAATAAAACTGATGATGCATCAGATAACAGCAATTTTGGGCCCATTTCGTTAGCTACTACCGTGGCGAAAGTGATGGACAGTCTGATCACATTTTGATCAGCCACATAAAGCTGAACGACGCTCAGTTCGGTTTTAGGCGGAGCTGTCGACAGATCTGGCAGTTCTATGCCTGAAGCACACTCTCCGGTACTATACCGATAGAAAGACTCCGGTCTACGCCTGTTTTTTAGACCTTTTGAAAGCTTTCGATTTGGTGCCTATGATGTACCGGCACAAAATGAGGACAGAAACCAACCTCCCAGAAGAAGTCGTTAAAATTTTTTATTATTGTTATAACAACCAAGTTAACGTTATAAAATGGGTGGGCGCGGCCGCAATCTCTGATGCATTCAGACTGATGTGTGGAATAAGGCAAGGAGGTCTAACCTCGCCTCGTCTCTTCAGTCCGTACGTAAACGGTCTCATCGAGAGACTCAGTAACACCAAAGTTGGCTGCTCTATAGACGGAAAATAAATCAACAACATTAGTTACGCAGACCAGACGATATATAGTAATAGTTCAACCCTTTTTCCCATGGGCCTACTATGCCCAAACTACTAGAACCTCACCTGCTAGTCCTACTGCGATCCTTTTATATTATTTCTACTCTTTTGTTCAGTTTGCGCTACAACTTCATTTGGAATCAAGTATTTGAATATTTGAAGACAGTAGGCAAATACGAGATCGTAATAAGAAATAAAACTTCACAATCACTATACTTAATTTTAATATTTACAACTTCATATTGGCAGTCCGGTTTCCTTATCATAAACTCTTAACTTCCCTTCAACATGGAATCCAAATCGAATCGTCTCGTTTGTTGTTACTTCATTCTTAATACCTCCAGTCTCCATCACATTCTTTAACAAAGGTCCCCAGAAATGGTGACCTCTATACGCTTTTTTGAAGTTCACTGCTACATTACCCCTCACCGATGCCATATGCACAACTTCTATTTCTAAATAACCGGCGTTTGCCGACAAAACCGCTGTTACAGCTTCTCCTGGTTTCAACTCTACCTCCATGCCGCTAGTCGTACCAATAATTTCGGTTTTTGATTTCTCTTCACTAACTCCCCAATTGGTGGTGAAGGAAAAAGCGGTTTTTCCCGTAGCTTTTGCGATGCCCACATTGAATTCGTATTCTATTTCTTCGGATACTGTCAATTCTTTATCTCTTGACCAACTGGTGGTTAAAGTGTTTTCTATCGTGTGTGTTATGCCTGTGTTCACTTTTATCGTCTGGTTTGAGGAGTTCTCGAAGTCTTGAGATAGAACTACAATTGGATTTTTCGTCAAGGTTTTTACTCTCGCTGATTTTATCGACAACACTCTCTTCACTGGTTCCCAATTATAAGACTTGTACAAGTCTCCCCAAGGAGTTGGACTTCCAAGGTAAACATCTTTCGGCCTTTTTCCGAAGTATTGTTTCAACGCTGTGAGTAAATTCTCGTTTTCGATTTTGAAAGATTTGATGTCGTCCTCCGTGAATAAATCTGTTTCCGATCCTGAGTATGATATGTTCACGTTCTGATCCTTGTCTAAATTCACATCAATGCTTATTCTTGCTACCACAAATTTTATTAAAAACACTAACATTAGTAATTTGAGGCACATTTTATTATTTATTTCATTACCTAGTAGCGTATTGTACTGTATTGTATTGTAACACTGACTGATTTTATGTGGAGCGTCCGATTAGATTCGTGACCTGACCTTTCGATCTCCGTTTTTTTCTGATTCTGTGAAACTATAAATAATAAAGATAAACAGACGAGATGATTCCTTTAGCTTTGGCAATGTTTACATCTAGGTACGTATAACGCTTACTTCTGCTGTTGACATACACATTCTGAGATAACAAGGTCAAGAACAAGCTCTTGAATCCATATTATGTACACAGATTATAATTAGTATAATTACTGTAGTGTTATTATTGATACGTATTGAGTATCGGCAACAAACTTACGAGGAAAAGTTTAAACTCATAAATATATTTTAATATAAATTAAAGCAGTGCTCCTCAGTGGTGTACCTTATAGTGCTCATGAGTTAAAGAAACTTCACAACAAAAGCTATATTGGAAAATTATACCTGTGTAAAACATCAAGTGTACGTAGCCCTACCCTTAAGAGGAGAAACCGAAGGGTAGAAATGTTAGTAATATTTTTGGTAATTTTTGTACCATGCATAGTGGATGCGAGAATAACGATCAATATAACAGTGCGATCAAATGAAAGTGATGTACTTGTCAATACAAATTACAGCAATTATGACAGTAAAGTCGTAACAGACGAAGAACTAAAACTTTTCAACATTACAAAAGCAAGACTAAATAAAGGACTGCGAGTAGAACTAGGTAAAGTACCACACGACGTATACCTGAAGAATCCTACACCTTACGGCGATTTATTCAACAAGTTTAACTGGGAAGAAATGACAAGAAGACTCATAATTAAAAAGTCTAAAATTATAGATATTTTAAATGAAGACGTTGTGCTGGATACACATGAGCATATTAACAATTCACCTAGTAATATGACATCCAAAAGCAGCATGTACGTAGTTATTGAAAACAGAATCAGTTCTACGTGGTCTAAAACTGGACTGCCGAAAGATGAAATCTTCACCAATTTCAACATGGATTTTGGCTATGGAAAGTTCAAATATGTGAGTAAATGGAGAAATGAAAGTACACATAATATTAATATGCCCATTGGAGTGGCTAAAGATGGACTCATTACAATCAAACCAGGACAAACAGTAGTGACAAAATTAACCGCTTCAAAAACTATAGTGCTTATGAAAATGGTTTACGAAGCACAACTTACAGGCAGTGTCATAGCTAACTTTGCAGAGCTATATGGCAAATACCACTTCTGGGCTCCATCAGTCAAAAGTATAATGAAGGCCGGCAATATGACAAACGAAGTGATTACCACGGAAATTCTAGAAGTAAGGTGTTTTACGAACCCAAAATTGACAGTGTATGACAAATTAACTGGTGAGATTGTAGAACCTCCTAAAAAGAAACGACCTCAAATGAAAATAATAAGGAATGGAAATATGACACGGGTAATTTATATAAAAACTAAACCGACACAACAGAAAAAGACTAAGAATATAAGTAGGTGTTACCAGTTGTAAAAGTTGGTGGTTCAATGTACATACAATCCATATTTTGCCTGTCTGCCTAATAGGTATACTTAGTTTAATAAAATTTTTTTACAAAAAAAAAAAACAACCGGATTCCAAAAAAACACTACCTACAAAGTGAAAAATAACTTTATTTTTGGAAGTCGGTGTCCTTCGATCTGCATTTTAAAGTTATTTTTGACTTTTTAGTTATGGTACCTACCAATATTTATACCAGTACTTGCTTCGTAAACACAAGTGACAGTAAGTAATATAATATCGTCAAGATACGTGGATTAAATACGTATTACCGAAGCACCACTCGCTTGGCTCGCTCGGCTCGCGCGCTATGGGTTAACTCAGGGTATGGGTTTAAGTCAGGACTTATGACGGTACTTTGCCAATACATACCTATATATACTAGATGAAAACATTATGTATGTTAGAAAAAAATCTTCATCTTTTTTAGTAAGATAAGTGATAGGCTCAAGAAATAGGAACAAATTAAATCAACCACGTTTCAGGTTGTCTAAATTACACACTTCTTTTATGGGGTAAAATGTTAAAATACCACTCGATATTCTTCAACTAAATGAGAAGAAACAAAACGCACACTATGTATACAACGATCTTAATGTTTAGTTTTTATTTCTATTTAATTAAGTTTTAGCTGTTGAATAGGAGGAGCTCGTAATAACAGCCGCAAGGGTCGATCCATCAGGTTAAGCTACGGTTGCCGGTGTTGGTCTGTAGTTGGGTGACCATTTTTACATACCGAGACTCCTCCGTGCCTCGGAGAGCACGTTAAGCCGTTGGTCCCGGCTGTCATTCGTGGATCTTTGGCAGTCGTTACGGGTCGTCAGAAACCCGAAAGTCTGACAAACAGTCTACCCAATAACTTGGTTTTGGAGGTAAGATAGGCAGTCGCTCCATGTAAAATACAAGCATCCCGTTGAGACTGGAAGCCGACCCCAACATAGTTGTGAAAAGGCTAGGCAGATTGATTAGCTGTTGAATACTTCAATTGGTAATAATTATTTTCTTTCCTTTTGCTAGTAAATTTTTATGAATCTTTCAAAAACATTGCAAACTGTAGTTTTGTATAATTTAGAAGCATTTTTAAATGTTGTTACTTTGAGTACCATGGAGCCTTTTAATAAGTTATGATGTACTCGTATATGTTGACTTAAAAGAGCATAGCAGTTGAGAATATATCATGCTCACCTGACGGTGGCACATGTGTTGTTGTTATTTGTTATGCATCATTCGGTCGCCTACAAAATGGTTGAGCTGGATGTTGCTGATCCACGCATCATAATCGTGAACGGGTGCCTTCAATTGAGACTGGTCATCTCTTAACTGCCAGGGCTTCATTGTTCTCACATATAGAAGTTACAATAACGTGCCCAGGATTTTGTAATTTATCTTGATTTAAAAGAGTGTCGTAGGAGTTTCATGCTCGTTCTTAGAGAGACCTATGTTTTGGAATAGGCAACTAGCTTCAATTTTCTGACTAACTGACTGACACTATGACAACTCAGAAATGCATGTTTGCATTCAGTTTGAGTTTAGTTACCTACTGCGACCAATTCGGCTACTGCCAAGACCTACCAATCAGCGGGGCAATTGCGTAACACACTATCAATCGGAATCGCTTTCATTTGGACAGTTCAGCAACATTCATTGCATTATTTACGTTGTCGAGTAGACAAATTTTTAGAACATATCAAGCAATGGATTAGCATTTTGCTTCAAAACGATTCATATTCCGACTGATAGTATGTTAAGCAATTAAGGTGCAGGGATGGTTCACACTTTTACAAGTGATAAAATTAGACAGACTGTGAACCCAAGTAAGTGCGGGTTTATTCACAATTTGACGGTTGGATACCATAAATAATAAACTATCGAACATTAATACATTGTAAGCAGTATGGTACAGTCTCAGAATAAATAAAAAACGGTGTTCACAATCATACGGCGACAAATATATAAAGATATACAAATAATAATTAATAGTTTTAATAGACTTGTTAAATTAAGATAAATTTTAATTAAGTAAGTTTTATTACAAAACTTAAATAAATAACTGAAATAAATTTGAATTTGAGTTTCTGATGGTTTATGTAAATCATTTATACCTATTTCCAAGGGGGTGGGAGTAAGGCATTGTAGGCAGTAACTGCATAACGCCACCTGCTGTGATTCTAAGTTAGAATATAAGAGATAGTTCATGAACTATCTCTCTTAATACCTACGTAATCATTCCGGTGGTCTGGACAAATCTGCAAAGAAAATAATCCCGGTAGTTGGTTGGACCCACACCACGGCGGACGATGACGACCAGCCCTGAATGTGCGCAGCGCAGAACTGCTGGGCAATTGCGTAACACACGATCAGCCGGAATTGGTTTCATTTTGACAGTTCAACAATATTCATTGCGTTATTTACGTTGACGAGCAGACAAATTTTTCGAACCTATGAAGCAATGGCTAGCTATTTACTTCAAAAAATGATTCAGATTCCGATTGATTGATGATGATGATGATGGTGTTACGCAATTAGGGTGCGGGTCGTTGACAAAGACAAAGTTGAATGTGGATTCTTTAGGTGGCTTCTTTAGATCCCCAAACACCTATTGGGGATCCAATAGGTGTTTGTAGCTTTTATTTGTGCTTTGGTTTGGTAGTGAAAGGAAGTAAGAAGATTAGAAGATTCAATTAAATAATCGGCATCGCCATATAACGTGGAACTTTTCCTGTAGAGAGCTACGAATATTTTTTTTTGTCAAAATTTTATTCTTTTATAAAGCTAAGTCTCCATTGTAAGCTCTGTGTTATGGCCGTGTTCTCATGTTAATTGTCACTGGCTGTGTTCGTTACTCATCTAATCTGACGTACCTATCTTTAAAATATTTAGTATTTGTATTTCTCTAATTTATTTTTATTAAATTATGCTCAGAAATGCAAATGACATGCAATAAACACACTACGCACCAGCTATGGCAAAAGAAATGTGATGTACGAAGGTGCTGCATTGTATAATAAACTACCAAATAACATCAAAAATGCAAAATCTATGTCAATTTTTAAGAAACACCTAAAATTACATATATTTAATCAAGCGAGCGCACCTTAGTACATTACATACCACATCTAGTTGCGCGCGTTCCGTGTATGTTTACATTTTAGCTGTGTTAAATTATTAGCGATTACCCTACACTTCTAGAATATTTTTGTGTTGTAATTATTTTTAACAAAATTGCACGGTAAATCGTTAATGTTCTTTTAAATTAGTTAAATATTTCTCATGTACGAGTAATATTAATATTAATAGTAATATTTTTCATTTCTCGTAAGTGAAATTTCTTATAGGAAAAATAAAGACATCTCAAACCCGATTTCTAGAACGAGACGGCGGCCTATAAAGGGACCGTAATTGCTAGTAAAGAGGAGCCTATTTTTACTTACGAACCAGTCAACAGTCGGGTTGTCTCCTTCCCTCAAATATGGCGAGGGGAGTAATGGCTGATCTTTGCGTTATACTCGTGAACGGGTGCTGCTTGTGGTGACAGGTCGTCTTGCTGACCTTGGTTTTGTTTTGTTATTAGTAACTTAACTCGTTGTTGATTTTACTTCGATGGTCCTAGTTTATCATCTGTGACTATGAGTTACGACTACATGTACGGCTATATGTAAGTGGGCACGCCCTTTATTACTGGAGGCTTTTATTTGGGTATAAAGTTCTGCTTACTTTTTTAGTTTTGTATTTTGTTTCTGCTTGAGTATAGTTTTCGATTTTTTTTTTTTTTTTTTTGGTATATTGGCGTGTGCTAGCTTACTTATAGCAAATAATTTAATTTAATGTTTTGTGTTGCGTAATGTACCTAAATTATTATGCGCAGTGTTATATAGAATCATTTTTTTTTTTAACTGAACAGACAGCTGTGCTGCTGGGGAGTTTGTTGCGCCACTTCTTCTCCCCAGCTAAAGCACTAGGAAGTGGTGAAGGGCGGGCGTTTTGGGGGACTGTCTTATGTAATTTTGACGTTCAAAAAGTGCTGATTCTCAGCCTAGTTTGAATAAATGACTTTTGATTTGATTTGATTTTGATTTGAAACACTATCTACAAGTCAGTATAATAAATATCATGTGATATTAGAAGTCAGTATTATTTTCCGGTGGACTCCGGCGACCAGTCCAAGTCCGCGCTTCACTCTGAACCTCTACTGACATGGCTTGAGCCCTGTCTCCTGACCTCCTCAACTCCTAGCGGGTCCTCCTTGGACAGAGGGATCTCTAAAATCCCTCTAACGGAGTGACGTAAGCCATTGCCAACGGATGCTACTCCTCCTTGGAGTAAGGCGCTGTAGCCTCGTTCTCGTTCCTTCTCTGGTGCCTGTGGATTCTCCTGCCCTGCTGCCTGCTGTTTCCTGCTGCTCGGTCGTGACTCCGAGCGTCCCGAGCTGCAGATCCTCCGCTCCAGCTCTGCTACATAATACTGCTGCTGCGCGCGTCTCGGGCTGCAGACCTGGTTTCTGTCCTCAAAGACTGAAGACTGCTTTTTTCTTACTGATCCTCTGTATTTTCTACTCATCTTGAGACTAGCTAATTGCCCCGGCTATTTGTTACGTTACAATTGTCTCTAATAAGTACATCGATTTATTGCTTAAAAGAAAATGCACAGGAGCGAAGCGGTGGATAGAAGCTAGTACCTACCTACTGTAATTAAAGATACCGGCCAAGTGCGTGTCGGACTACGCACAAAGAAGGGTTCCGTAGTTAAAAGACAAAACTTTAACTTAGCCAGAGACTAAGCGGTCTTGTCATACAACGTGGGAATGCCGCCTGTCTCTTGGGTATATTACCAGTCGACAGCGATGCGGATGAATTTTACGACGCCATATTTTAGTTTGTGAATAGTTTTAGATGTTAGAAATAAGTTTGTAATTCACAGTATCATTATTATATACAAAGTTATCTTTGCGATTGTTAATATTTTAAGATATTATATTGTACCGTACGGAACCCTTCGTGTGCGAGTCCGAATCACACTTGGCCGGTTTTTTGCAATTTGCAAGTCACAACTGCACGACCAAAGGAACTGCGAAGCGGGAGCGACAGTCGCGCGGCGGACGCTGCTCGTGTTATCTTATGGTACCTTGCACACTCACGCGATCGTGACGCAGGAAGATCGCGTTTGCAAAGCCGGACACACGCGACTTGTGGCCAGATGTGTGCTTGTCTACTCTGGTCAAAGCGAGAATTTTATGAGTAGTGACTATCATTTGTACAGACGCCAGCAGCTCAAGCTACCCGAATCTGTCAAATTGTCCCAATCAGCCTTGATCCTAATGCTTTAGCGATAAAGTTGAAAATCTATTAAAGAAATTTGACAGATTGTAGTAGCTTGATGTGCTGGCGTCTGTACCATTTATGATTAAAAAAATGTCGACCCTCAAACATTACACAATTATCGTAATTAAAATACCCGGCTCTGCAAAAAAAACGTCGCGTCGTATCATCGTGCTCCGATTAAAGGGGCTGCCTTCCATTTATCACTTTGTAAAAATATATTACGCAGTCAGTCCATTATTTTAACTTAGGTATCACTATAATGTTTATTTGTTTAACACACTAATACACTAACACTAGGTCACTGTTTATTCAAGCGTTAATTTATTTTATTGATATTATGCATTTGTGAGCACGTCTGTAAGCGTTGAATGCAAACTATTCAATCAAAATGATTATTTCCAGTTATACAGGGACTGGTAATTAGTGACCGATACTTAAACACATGGCTAGTCTGATCCATTGAGTCTGTATTGAAAAGTATTTGGTGAAGTACGCTCATAGCGTACGTCTACCGAGTATCGTTTACCTACCTATTCCATCCTATTCATATCGTGTAAAAAAGTTAAAACCGACTTCAAAAATCCATAACGAATAAAATAACTTTCATAAAAACTTAACAGCTTCTGAAGTCGGTGCCAAGCTATTAGTGCATTAAAGAACAGCACTTCAGAAGCTGTTCAGTTTTTTATGAAAGTTATTTTATTCGTTCAAGGTTTTGGAAGTCGGTTTTTACTTTTTTTAAAGTAAATTTTATTTTCCATTTTTAATTAAATATACAAAATAGGTACTATATGCTCAAGATGAACGAAAAGAAAAATCATCAAAATCCGCTTACAAATGCCGGAAATACAGTACATTTATGCATATAACTTCGTGCATAACAATAATTACCTAATGTATTATATACTAAAACCTTTCTGACAGTAAGTAGATTACGTTTCTGTAAGAATCATCAAAATTGGTTTATTCGTTTTTACTCGACATACTAACATACATACTCGTACATATTAGGTTGGGGAAAAAGTCTTTTCGCATTATAGTAGGTATGTATGAACTTGTAATAAAATCTCTTTGGCTATACTATTTGTATCTGGCTGGTTTTGGTATCATTGAAAGTTTAAATTTTAAAGAACATAATTCCAAATTCAAATTAGGAAAATGTGTGATTTTCATTTGTTTTTGGTACCGTCAAGATGAGTGAATCTAATGAAGAAATCCGATACATTTTAAAATTTTACTACAAAAAAGGTAAAAATGCAACGCAAGCTGCGAAAAAAATTTGCGATGTTTATGGACCTAGTGTAGTGTCTGTGAGAGTAGCACAAATTTGGTTTAAGCGTTTTCAATCCGGAAATTTTGATGTCAAAGATGCACGTCGCTCTGGTCGCCTTATTACGGATAAAATGGATGGCATTTTTGAAAAAGTGGAACAAGATCGGCATATCAGTAGTTACGACGTAGCTGAAGAACTGAAAATTGACCACAAAACAGTTTTGGCGCATTTGAAAAAAACTGGGTACACAAAAAAGCTCGACATTTGGGTACCTCACGAGCTCACTGAAAGAAACCTAATAAACCGTGTACTCATTTGTGATTCTTTATTACGACGTAATGAAACCGAACCATTTTTTAAGAAGCTGATAACTGGTGATGAAAAGTGGATCACGTATGACAAGAACGTGCGAAAAAGGTCGTGGTCGAAGGCCGGTCAGGCTTCACAGACTGTGGCGAAACCCGGGTTAACTCGCAACAAGGTGATGCTGTGTGTGTGGTAGGATTGGAAGGGCATTATTCATTATGAGCTGTTACCACCAGGCAGGACCATCGATTCTGAACTCTACTGCGAACAACTGATGAGATTAAAGCAAGAAGTTGAGAGAAAGCGGCCGGAATTAATCAACAGAAGGGATGTGGTTTTTCAATATGATAACGCTAGACCTCACACATCTTTAGCCACTCAGCAAAAATTAAGAGAGTTTAGCTGGAAGGTGTTAATGCATCCGCCGTATAGTCCTGACCTTGCACCTTCAGATTTCCACCTGTTTCGGTCTTTTCAGAATTCTTTAGGCAGTGTCAGGTTAACATCACGAGAGGACTGCCAAAACCACTTGTCGCGGTATTTTGACCAGAAGTCCCAAAATTTCTATAGCAATGGGATCATGTCCCTGCCTACAAGATGGCAAAAAGTTATCGAACAAAATGGTACCTACATACTTTAGTTAAATGTAAATAAACTATATTAAAAAATGTTTTGAATTTTCTTAAAAAATGCGAAGAAACTTTTTCCCCAACCTATTACTTACATACATTCATGCGGGTCGAATAGAGAACCTCCTTTTTTTGAAGTCGTTTAAAAATACACAACGTTAAGCATGACATACAATTTTTCTCCGATTTTGACAGTTTGGGATAGAAACCTTTCTTCCTAAATAGTCTACATAATATAGAGCCTAGACGAAGTTGTAATTGTTTTTTTTTATGTTAAGGCGAGTAGTTTTAGCCAGTGCTTTGTTGCTTTTATCATATAATAGGCTGGAATTAACATGTTGAGTGCAATAAATCTATGAAGTATGTCAGTGGAGATCTGAATCTACAGACATAACAATTAGACCGTTTGCGTTGGTTTTTTTTTACTGAAGAAAGATTCGGTCAAAACACTGCTTCAAATTATATTTGTTTGAGAACGAAACGCAAAAATATGGTAAAATTGAGTAGTACTAGGTATCACTAGTAGACTCGGATCGAAGAAACCCGAGTCTAAATATGACCTCGTGCTCGGGAAGAAGAGACCGAGAAATCTATTCTACAGTAGAGTACTTAGAAATAGAGGATTATTCTGATCTGTCCCACTGTTAGCAACTTTATTCACTCCTATCTCTGTACCACATTTTTTTTGTTTAATTCAATCGACATTCTTTTTCTCAGTAAAAATGCATTTAAGAAGCAAATCCAAGCAACCCTAAAGGATCAGCAAGCAATACATTTATAATAACGTAATGTCTAATAATGTACGCACACAAATTTACTTTATTATTATTATTATTTTGTATAAACAACAGTCGGAATATGAGTTCTAGGACAATGACTATTATATAGGTATTGTATCTGTGTTCCTAGCTAGTTTTAAATACTTTAAATTGTAATCTGTGGAGAACGTAGTGGGTAGCATAATTTAAAAAAAAAATAATAATTAAGGTATTATGAGTATTTCTTATTGTGCTTGTTATATCTGTGAGTGCCTCCCAGATACGTCATCACCATACATTCGGTTACTTTGAACGGATTGCGCAACCCAACTTGAGACATCCAATAAAACCAACCAGCAAATTCGGCGCGGGGCCTTTCGTCACATACATCGGTCGTTAGGACACCCACTTAGTACTTACTCATCTAATATTAAGAATTAATTGTAATTTCTTTATTAAATAAATTTAGTGGAAACTTTGGTGTTTTTTTGGACTCCTCCGCTGCCCATCACGTAATTGGCGCAGCCGGTAGGATTGTCGAGTCAGTGCGTGCAAATCAAAGACTAATTTCACGATCGAGCTGAACATTTGGACATTTGTGCGTGCTGTTCATGTTTCAACGTGCGTCGTCGACAATCCGGAAGAACCAAAAGCAGCCGTTGGAGATCCTGTAGACAGTATCCAGACATCGATACTACGGGAACCGCCGATATGTACTATATGTGAGTTGCACAAATTCCTTACAGTCGGTCGCTATTTCCCGCCTCCAAAATTTTCCACCCACGATCATCGCTATCTACTGGGGGTATCGAACCCCTGGACAATCGGTTGTCCTCTCGCAACGCGCTGAGGGACTCTACCCGAAATTTAGAGTTAGGTAGCTTAGAAATAATAATGGAAAATCAAGACGATGTGATTGATAAAATTGTTAAAGCATTACGATTAGTACCAGAATTTGATGGTAATAGTAATACCCTAATTAGATTTTTATCATTATGTGACCAACTTGTTGAGAGATATATTAATCCAGCACCTGGTCATGAACTTACTAACTTAGCATTATTAAATGGCATATTAAATAAGGTCACCGGGAACGCCGCTAGGACATTAGTAACAAATGGTGTTCCCCGGGATTGGAACGGTATTAGGAATACATTAATTCATAATTTTTCAGACCATAGAGATGAGTCTGCTTTATATAACGATCTATCGTTACTATCTCAAGGATCGGATACGCCTCAAGTATTCTATGAGCGCGTGTTAAACCTTTTAAGCACCATCATGACCTACGTAGAAATACACGACACTGTCGCTACCACGGTCGAAGCAAAAAGAACCTTGTATAAAAAACTAGCTTTGCAGACGTATCTACGAGGCTTAGCGGAACCTCTAGGATCTAAGATTCGATGCATGAGGCCCCCTTCCCTGGAGGAAGCTTTAGAATATGCCCAAGAGGAGATGAACGTTGTTTACCTCCAACAAAAAATTATACCTTCAAGTAAAAGATTACTTCCTATATTCCCAAATTTGCTAGCTCAGTATCCTCAGATGAATAGAAATTTGATGCCTCGAAATTCTTATCCAAATCGTTTTATTCCACAGCAGCCTAGTCCATTTTATCAGGGACCATCTAGAACCCAGCAAATGTTCAAAGCTTTACCGCGATCCAATATGTCCACCGGTTTTAAAGTCAACCCTAGACCCTCAACGTCTCAGCAGGCGCCGAACAACCAGCCTCGACCAATGAGCGGTGTTAGTCACCCCGTCGCACGTGTTCTGCCACCGACCAATATGCATGATTGGCGTAATTACGGTAATCCACCTCCTAGTAATTACTTTAGAACACGAGAAGCAAATGTAAATGAATTTTTTGTACAAGAACCCGACTTTGACTATTATGTCCCACAGGACTTTTACTACTGTGACTATGACTATGTCCCAGACTGTGTCCCAGCTTGTGACCCGACCACTCACTTGACATTGACACAGGACACCTCCGTAGGTGAACCCACCCCCACAGTTTCACCTGAAAATCCAAAGCCGTCAAATTTTCCAAAGGAAGCCCAGAAAAATGCCCCCGAATAGAAATTAATATACAAGGGAAAAGACAATTACCTTTTTTAAAATTAAATATTAGGCCTGACTTTCCACCTTTAAAATTTTTAATTGATACGGGAGCTAATCAGTCGTTCATAAGTCCTGAACCTGTGGCAAGGGACTATTCCGATTACGAACTTGATTATGAACCATTTATAGTCGCTAACGTGCATGCATCCACGATGAATTATTACTCAATCACCATACCCTGTTTTAAAGAATTTAAAGACAATAAACCAATTAAATTGAACGTATACAGATTCCATGATTACTTTGACGGACTAATAGGGTGCGATCTTCTTGAACGGTTCTTAGCAAAAATTGATTTAAGTTCTCGGGTACTTAAAACTGAATTTTCTAGCAACCCTATACATATGTATACCTCCCAAAGTGTAAATTTGTACGAGAAAATTATTCCGGCACAATCTTCTAAAATAGTAAATTTACCCATTAGTATTGGCCAAGGAGATATACACATAGATCAGCAAAGTATACAGAGTTGTAACATAAGTGAATGTATAACTACAGCAAAAAATAATCGAGCTTTTTTAGAAATATCTAACCCTACTAATAATGACGTAATTTTATCTTTGTCAGAACCAATCGTCGCACATGTATTTAGCGAACAAACTGTACCTGCAGTGAAATCGGATCCTTTCAACATCAATACTCGTCGAACCAAGCAGGTGTTATCGCGATTGCGCATGGATCATTTAAATCCAGAGGAGACAATCAATTTAACTAACCTCTGCAGAGAATACTCGGACGTATTCTATATTGAAGATGAACCTTTAACTTTTACAAACCAAATTAAACATAGCATTAACACCACAGACGAATTACCTGTCTATAGTAAAACGTATAGGTATCCATATATTCATAAGGATGAGGTACAAACTCAAATCAGTAAAATGTTAGATCAAGGGATAATTAGGCCTTCTACTTCCGCATGGAGCGCACCTATATGGGTGGTACCAAAGAAGAGTGACGCGTCTGGCAAAACTAAGTGGCGCATAGTCATTGACTTCCGTAAGTTGAACGAGAAGACAATTGACGATAAATATCCCATCCCAAATGTCACCGATATATTAGATAAGCTAGGAAAGTGTCAATACTTCGCTACCCTTGATTTAACTAATGGATTCTACCAGGTTGAATTAGACCCTAAAGATATTCATAAAACGGCATTCAACGTGGAGCATGGACATTATGAATTTCTGCGAATGCCCATGGGCTTGAAAAATTCGCCAGCCACCTTTCAGAGAGTAATGGATAATGTACTTCAAGGACTTATAAATAAAATATGCGTTGTGTATTTAGATGATATCCTAATCTTTGGTACTTCTTTACAGGAAATCATAGATAACATAGGTAAAGTATTTCAGCGTCTTAGGGAATCCAATTTTAAGATCCAGATGGATAAGTCCGAGTTCCTAAAACGTGAAACACCATATTTAGGACATGTTATTACCCCGGAAGGTGTCAGACCGAATCCCGACAAAATTTCGGCAATTGTAAATTACCCTATCCCAAAAACTCCGAAACAAATTAAATCATTTCTAGGCCTTATCGGTTATTACCGTAGATTCATTCCCGATTTCGCTCGTGTTACAAAATTTCTTACCACATGTCTGAAAAAAGGAGCTAAAATTAATATTACACCTAATTATATAAAACATTTTGAACACTGTAAGACTCTTCTGACTAATGACCCGATACTGCAGTATCCAGACTTTTCAAAGGAATTCATTCTCACTACTGATGCATCCAAATTCGCACTAGGCGCTATACTATCCCAAGGTCCAATAGGAACTGATAGGCCTATAGCTTATGCATCTAGGACACTGAACGATAGCGAAACGAATTATTCAACGATCGAAAAAGAACTCCTCGCAATCGTCTGGGCCACAAAGTATTTTAGGCCATATTTATTTGGGCGCAAATTTAAAGTAGTCACCGACCATAAACCGTTGCAATGGCTAATGAATTTAAAAGAGCCTAATTCGCGTCTGACTAGGTGGAGACTAAAATTATCCGAATTCGATTTTAATGTAATTTATAAAAAGGGTAAATGTAATACAAACGCTGACGCTTTGTCGCGAATTTAAATTCATAACGATGAAACTATCTCAATGATAGTCAACATGTCACAAGCACCACGACGTCACCATAGTACGTCTTCAACGATTTCAGCACCTGAAGCTATGTCATTGGATAGTTCTTCATTGGTCCAAGATAATCACAGTTCTTCAACTCTTACAGCACCTGAAATTCAAGATATATCGGACGGTGAGACCGCTCACACTAGCGTAGAAAGCCCAATTATCGAAATTCCCATTAGTGAAGACCCCTTAAATAAATATCGTAGACAAATTATAGTTAATATAGTTAGTGACTCACCAATATCTAAGTCCATAATTAAAAAACCGTTTGATACTTACCTGCAAGTTGTAACGAATGTACGAGAATCTCATTTTGATAATGATATTGTAGACCTAATAAAAAAACGCGTAGATCCCAAATTCCGCACAGCTATTTTAGTCCAACCAATAGAGAGAATGCTTGAAATCGTTCCTGTAATTCAAAGAAATTTTAAAAGCTTATCTATGAAGTTGATTCTAGTTAAATGCCAAGTGACTAATATATCCGAATATTTAAAGCAACAGGATACTATTCGCAAGTATCACGAGGGAAAGACAAATCACCGTGGCATAAATGAGACCTATCTAGCTTTATCACGTCAATTTTTCTGGCCTAAAATGAAACCTGACATAACTAAGTACATTAATGAATGCAAGATGTGTAACTGTGCAAAATACGACCGTAATCCTATTCGCCAAGAGTTTAGAATCGTTCCACCGCCGAGTAAGCCCTTTGAAACTGCACACGCCGATGTGTTAACTATCGAACAAGAAAAATATTTTACTATAATTGATTCTTTTAGTAAATATGCTCAGGCTTACCGTATGGCAGACTGTACAGCCCCTAATATAATAAAATCACTTTTAACTTTTTGTACGCATCATGGTTACCCAATGAATTTAATAACTGACCAGGGAACCGAATTCACAAATCAAGTAGTAAGTGAATTTTTAAGATTACAGAAAGTACAACATCATACTACTGCAGCTCATACCCCGAATGAAAATGGGATGATAGAGCGTTTCCATAGCACACTTCTTGAACATTTACGCATATTAAAGCTGAAACACAAAAATGAATGTGCTATCACTTTAGTCCCTTACGCCCTTTTGGCATATAACAGTTCCATTCATAGTCTGACCAAATGTAGACCGTTTGACCTTATCACTGGACATTTCGACCCGCGGGACCCCACAGATTTAAATCTGTCGGAAAGATTACTACAACAGTACATTCAAGATCACCGTAGTCGAATGGAAACGGTATATAGCCTTGTCCATGAATCATCGCTTGCCGAACGCGAGGCATTGATGACGCAACGTAACAGCGATAGGGAACCTGAAATTGAGTACTCAGAAAACCAGGAGATATATATACGGAACCCTACTGCATCTCGGCAAAAACTTGCCTCTCGATTTACTCAAGACAAGGTTATTGCTAATTTACCTATTCATATTTACACTTCAAGGAAACGAGGACCGGTAGCTAAAGGTAGACTGAAACGACCGAAAAAGAATAAAGACCCTCGATTGTTACAGGTACTTACTACTGACGATAACGAGCCTGGGCCGAGCTCAAGAGATCCAACTTGACAGCTTAGATGACGGACCGGGACTTTTACCTTATAATCTAGGAGACACGAAAATCGTATCCCATTATCATACGTTTTTACAGGACATTAACTTAATTCAGATAGAACGACAGATATATGGCTTGCAACGACAATTACGTGACACTACGGACAAATTAAGTAATAATAGTTTGCTCATATTCGGTGCACAAGTTAAGTACTTACATATTAAATTAAATAAAATCCTTTTACAATTAGAAACGTTGCAACCTAGTAGAGTCAAACGTGGCTTGATAAACCCATTGGGCACTTTGATAAAATCAATTTCGGGAAATTTGGATCATGATGATGCTATAAGGTTTGAAAATGCTATGAAAATTTTAAAACGGAACGATAGACTCATTTCCAACAAAATTAATCAACATATTTCATTATTTAAAGAATTTTCTTTACAGCAAACTCATATACTGAATAATTTGACAACAAATCAGCTTAAATTAGATAAAGCCCTATCGTACGTCATCAATATGACTACGTCAGAGAGCGATCGTACTTTAAGATATGCTCACCTTGCGCAACTCTTCGTTATACTTAACGATAACGTACAAGAGTTATCCGGTGAAATAAGTAGGCTAGAAAATATATTAACTTTTAGTCGCACGGTATCCTTGCACCATTCTATTCTATCTGTTAGGGAATTAAGAACTATGATAAGCAAATTACAGCATTTATATAGCACCGATCAGATAATAGACTTAGACATTAGATATTACTATGACATAATTAGCTTAGGTTCGTATTATGTCGATAAGAAAATCGTGGTTATCCTTCAATTCCCTATCACTCTTCCCAGTACTTTTGAACTATTTAAACTTTGTCCAGTTCCTAATAAAAACTTTGAGATCATCCTACCTTCCTATCCATATATAGCGATCAATTCAAAGGAATATGTGTACATGGAGGCTGAATGCCCGAAGGTAAATAACTGGCATATCTGCGAGCAAAAAACAAGCCACCAAATTCGCTCCAGTCAGGATTGCATAGAAAAACTCATACATTTCCAGGAGATAGATGAAACGTGTCAAATCACGCCTGTTTCTCTGGCCAAGGAAGCCCTGTTGGAGCTGGATAGCAAACACTACATAGTTTCGTTCCCGAAGCCCACGAAGGTTCAACTTTACTGCGGCCCTGAAAAACATCAAATTCTGGAAGGAAGTTTTTTGGCTACAATTCCGAAGTCTTGCACAATGAAAACCCCGAAATTCACATTGGCCAACATCGATGACAAAGTCAACGGGATTTCAATTGAAATCACAGCGCTCCCACGGATGACTAATGATTCTCAGAAGATTCAACCAAATTACCAAATGACTTCAATGGATCTCAGTACATTGCACAAGATACAGAAACAAATTACAATGGAATCGTCTGTTCAAATCGATACTGCGGATTCATCGAGTCTCTACCACACAACAATACCATTGTACGCGATTGTACTTGCATTGTTAAGTGCAGGTGCACTTGTTACCATCTACTTTATTCGTCGTCATCGAGCAAAAGTCGTCAAAATTGAAACGAATAAAGAAACCATCGAGTTGTCGCAGCGGAATAAGAAAGCCGCAACTTTTGCCGTAGAAATTGGCAAATAGTTGCTCATCTAAGGGGGAAGGTGTTATATCTGTGAGTGCCTCCCAGATACGTCATCACCATACATTCGGTTACTTTGAACGGATTGCGCAACCCAACTTGAGACATCCAATAAAACCAACCAGCAAATTCGGCGCGGGGCCTTTCGTCACATACATCGGTCGTTAGGACACCCACTTAGTACTTACTCATCTAATATTAAGAATTAATTGTAATTTCTTTATTAAATAAATTTAGTGGAAACTTTGGTGTTTTTTTGGACTCCTCCGCTGCCCATCACGTAATTTGCTACTGTTTGTTTTTCTTTAAAAAAAAAAAATAAATAGGAGTGAATAAAGTTCGAACTGTCCTCTTGTTGCTAACAGGGGGACAGATCAATTTTTTTTTCCCAATCTGTTCCTGTAATGGGACAAAGCAGGGTTACAGATCGGAATAATCCGAAATAGAAGCGTCATTCTAAGCCTACGGGTCCGCATGGCTTGGGGAAATGTAGTTGTGTGGGTGTGTTTACATGTGATTATTTCTAGTCCATTAGTGCTTATGTGATCTTAGAGCGTACCTTATCTTGTTTTTAAAGAAACCTTTCGTAGACACACGCACATATATTATTCAATTGTGTACTAGCAAGTTGGCAAAATGGTGGGGATGCGCAGTACGGAATCCTGTTGCGTCATTGTGATTAGCCGCGTCCCTTGCGTGGCGAACACTTATATATTTTTTGTTACTTAATAATTCTAATAAGTTTCGTGAAGTTTTTGTTTTGTCGGTAATAAGTTTCTGTTTTTCGTTATTTGTTCATTCCTAATTATGGTAGATTACCAAGCACTGTTTATATGTATGGCTCTTTACACAGCTGGGTAAGTAAAATTAACGTTATTTAAAAAAAAAAATGATAATACAGTGCATGGGTCTATGACACAAATCGGGGCCGACTTGCAGTTAAACCTTTTTTTTATGCAGCTCTTGAATCTGCCTAGCCTTTTTCCCACTATATTGAAGTCGGCTTCCAGTCTAACCGGATGCAGTTGAATACCAGTATTTTCCATAGAGCGACTGCCTATCTGACCTCCACAACCCAGTTATTGGATAATACGATAGCCCTTGGTAAGACTGGTTGTCAGACTTTCGGGCTTCTGACGAGCCGTAACGACTGCCAAAGATCCACGAATGACAGCCGGGACCAAGGGCTTAACGTGCTTTCCAAGGCACGGAGGAGTCTCGGTATGTAATTGTAATCCATCTGCGGACGAACCCCGGCAAGCGTAGCTTAACCTGATGGATCGACCCTTGCCGCTGTTATTACTTAGCCACGCCACGAGCAGCTCTTGAATATTGAAAGTAAAAAGCCTGACCAAAAGAAAGTTAATTACTACAGGGGCCTCTTTATCTTATTTACAATAGTGTCTGTAACAGATTTCTTATTTAAATAATGAATGTTAGACTGACATTTGCTTCATGAAATTTTAAAACGCCCCTAAGATGATCCCTGACTGAGATTTTCTTTAAAGTAAGATTATATTGTAGAGCAGTTTAACAAGTCACCTCTTTACTTTCTTTTCAAAAACTTTTTAAATCAGACCCTCGGCTGGACGAAGATAAATGAAAAGGGTAATATTTAAAAGCAAATAAAAAATAAAACTTTTTGTATCCAAAAATTATCCGAATTCCAATCAAAATTACTGATTGCAAAGCAAAATACTTATCTCAAATATATCTAACTAAAAATAGTAATTAAAAAACTAAAAATCCGGCTGCGGTAAAACTGAAATGTTAAAAACAAGCCCATTTTATATTAAATAAAAGTTGGACGCAGGCAGGACCCATTTCAGTTTGAAAATATAAAAATGAAGTGGGTCCTGCCTGCTTCCAACTTTTATTTAATATAAATAGGACTTGTTTTTAGCTTTTCAGTTTTACCGCAGCCGGGTTTTTTTGTTTTTTAATTACGTTTTTTTTATTTCGAGCTTTTTAGTTTACAAATGTGTTAAAAGCTTTTTTTACGATTTGTCACTACGAATTACTTTTAACCATATAAGTTGTACCTATACATTTTTGTAATCACCTTTTTAAACCCTTCATTGTGATATCCCACTCGATGGTATTAGAAGAAAAAAAAAATTCAAACTCCACAATATGGCACCCTAAATCCGCCATTTTACTTTATTTTTGATTTTAAAGTAGCCAGTGACACTTGCGCTACCAAGACAAATCTAAAGACGTATAATTTATCCAAATCTGTTCATTCGTTTAGGAGTTACTAGGGAACAAAGAAACGGACATACATACATACATATCAAACACGGCGAAGCCCAAAAGGAGGGTTCTTTTGGGCTTCGCCGTAGTCGGGTAAAAAGTAACAATTTATATTCGTGACGCACCGCTATTTATCTTAAAGTTAAAACTTATAACTAAAAATTACGAAAAGAAAAGTAATTAAAAAAAATCGACATAAAAAGAAATTAACTCAAAATTACGAAATAACTTTAATTTCGGAGGTCCGTGGCAAAAAACTAACGGATCCCAAGACACCGACTTCCGAAATTAAAGTTATTTCATCATTTTGAGTTAATTTCTTTTTTAAGTTGATTTATTTTTTTGTAAAATATTTTTTATTTCATAATTTTTAGTTTTAAGTAAAAACTGGAATATTTGTTTGTAATAATTTAGTAAAGTTTTGTTGTAAATATTGCACTAGAATTTAACCAAGGTTTTGAGATGTTTTTGCTTTGACACCATTGTACACCCTTAGCTCAATAAGGCCGTCACACTACGTATTAGTCCATATTATTATCTAAACTACTGAACCAATTTTGATTAAACTTGCACTGTTCCCTAAGTTGAAGAAAATGTAAGCCAATAAAAAAAACCGGCCAAGAGCGAGTCGGACTCGCGCACCGAGGATTCCATACCATCGACAAAAAAAGTGAGCCTTTTTTTTTTTTTTTTGTGGATCTGAAATCATCAAATAACTTCTCCCGCTCTGGGTGGAGCGGAAGGGCGTGTCAGACTTTTACTGACTAAAACCCACCCGTGTTCCTTCAGTTGCCTATGCCAGGGCCACGGTATCTTTTTCAAACAACCCGCGACCCCAGCGGCATTGGCCCTATTGGACCCCATCTTTTGCTGACATCTCTTTGAGGCGCGCGTGGAACACAACGCGCCGTCGACCCGGGCCTGGTCCTCACCGGACGGCGAGCTACCCACTACTCACCGTCCGCAAGCCCGCGCCTACGGTGGCCGGGAATCGGCTATCAATTCCCGCCGCCCAGGGCGTCTCCTGCGGCGACTGAGGGCGTGAGGCTGCCTCTCCCTCACGCGTTCCGCCTCCTCCTTCGCGAGCATTACCGCTTCGCAGAAGGAGGTGACGGCCTCCCATGCACTCTCGCTCCGCACCATGGCCTGGACCAGGCTCGGACGCGAGAGATCGCCGCCGCCGATCGCCTCCGTGAGAACACGGCGGTGCTCTGCCCAAGCCGGGCAGACCTCCACAAAAAAAAAAAAAAGTGAGCCTGATATGTTAATTATTATTTCAAACAAAAGTAGGCACAGTCTCCGCCACGCAAGTTGGTAAAAAAGTGTTGCCTGATTGCTCATTTGGTTATAGACCAATCACGCAACAGGATTCCGTACTGCGCATCCCCACTTTTTTGCCAACTTGTTTGCTGGCTGGTACTAGTTGTCTAGGTGATACAGTAATTACTTTAAATCTATAAAGGTAAATCTTATGTATCTTATGTAAATGTTATGTAGGGTGACTGGTAATTAGTGACCGATACTTAAACACATGATTGTACTCATGATAACAAACAACGTTTACTATGGAACTAAACCAGAAATCGCCCAGAAAAAAAATCAGCTGCTCCCTACATTTTGGCCAACATTTTATAACATATACAGGGTTATTGGTAAAACACCAACAACCTCTTAAGGGGTCATTTTACTCATCATTATGAACAACTTTAAAAATCAGCTGTTCAGTACATTTTGACGAATTATGCGAACATGTACCTACTGAACAGCTGATTTTATTTCGCGATTTCAGGTTTGGTCCCATAGTAAAAGTTGTTCATATGATGAGTACAATGACCCCTTAAGAGGTTGTTGGTGTTTTACCAATAACCCTGTATAACTGGAAATAATCCAAGGAAATGCTTACAAAACTCGACAACTGTCGTATAAACCAGTGATTTTTCATAAGAAAAACAACCGACTTCCAAAAAATAACACTACAAAATGAAAAATAACTTTAATTTCGGAAGTCGGTGTGTTTGGATCTCTATTTTAGTTTTTTTCCATCGACTTCCGAAATTAAAGTTATTTTTCACTTTGTAGTGTTTTTTTTTTTGGAAGGCCGTTGTTTTTTTTTTGGAAAAAGTTTTTATTTTTACTTTTTAGTGGGTCAGTTTGTAATTTATCTAAGTTACAATAGTCTAATGTCAACTGCTCATCACCTTTTACAAAATATTCTTTTTCCCGGGTCAGAGACGTTAATTGTTGAGGAGTTCTCCTGGTAATTACCAGGAGTACTGGAGCTTATGGTGAAGTCACCATCAGCTCCACTTCACCATATGCATTGTGACGAGCATAAATTACTTAGCAACCATTATTAAAGTATCTAATCGAATCGCAACCCGTGAAATACTTATTATTGAGTAGTTCCGGTGGCCATCTGTGATCTTCATCATCAGTTCCACTTCACTAAATGGAGTTTTCCGAGAGCAAATGCACGAGTTACTATAAAAAATACACAAATCGCTATAGATGTGCCTATAATAGGTATTTGAAGAGTTCCATCGATTTCTCCAGGATCACATCATCAGTTCCTGGCTTGATCCAGCCAACTTTGAGTAAACGGGGAACATACTCGTACTTTACTAAAGGTCGTTCGACTACAGATGCGGGTGTTGCTCTGCTGAAAAATATATTTAACGCATGGGAGAACTCGCAAAATGCTATTGGAATTTTCTGTGATCTCTCCAAAGCCTTTGATTGCGTGCAACATGACACGCTTTTGCGTACGCTACATCATTACGGTGTACAAAACGATGCTCTTAAAGTATAATTACTTTAAGAGCTTCGTTTTGAAACCACACACATTGAAACCTATTATGTAAATATTAATTAATATTCATATTTACATAATAGGTTTCAATGTGTAGATGTAAATGGTGTGAAATCGTCCGGGCTACCAGTTCAGTTAGGTGTACCTCAAGGCTCAATATTGCGTCCATTCTTGTTTTTAGTGTATATCAATGACTTACCATTATATTTAAAGGGTATCTGTGACGTTGTACTGTTTGCAGATGACACCTCTCTTATTTTTAAAGTAGACAGGAATAGACAAAATTTTGACGACGTAAACAGTGCACTCTCAATTGTTACAGATTGGTTTACGAAAAATAACTTAGTTCTCAATGCTAAGAAAACGAAATGTATAAAGTTTGCCTTACCGAATGTTAGAAATCTAGGACCCAACATCGTTTTAGATAAAGAAGTGCTTAAAACTGTAGACTCAGCAGTTTTTCTGGGTATAACAGTAGATGCCAAACTTCAGTGGGGCACACATATATCGAGCCTAGCGGGAAGGCTCAGTTCAGCCGCCTACGCCGTCAGGAAAGTAAGACAATACACTGACGTTGATACAGCTCGGTTAGTCTATTTTAGTTATTTTCATAGCGTTATCTCATACGGTATTCTGCTCTGGGGCAAAGCCGCTGATATTCAAAACATATTTGTTCTTCAGAAACGAGCTGTTCGAGCAATTTACCAGCTCGGTGCTAGAATTTCTCTGAGAAATTTTTTTAAACATGCCTATTGGTATTCTCACGGTGGCATCACAATGCATCTTCGCCAACATCTTATATATTAGACAAAATATACATTTATACACTAAACACAGTGATATTCACAATCTTAACACCAGAAATAAGGACAAATTACGTGCTCCATTTCACCGGCTTCATAAGGTTCATAACTCATTTGTTGGGCTTGGTATATCCTTTTATAACAAGCTACCCTCTTCTTTGCTAAATTTGCCCTACAATGCGTTTAAAGCCAAAGTAAAATCTAACCTTTGTTCAAAGGCATACTATTCTATCAACGATTACTTAAACGATAAGAATAGTTGGTCGCTGTGTTTAACTTAAGACAATGTTTATGTTCTTTCTCCAGAATTAGCATACCTACTGACAGGTTATATGAGTTCATATAATTATTTATTTTCTTTGACTGTAAAGGTCAATTTATTTTACCGACATAATCTACTCATTACAATGTTTTTTTTTATGAGTGGTATTGCAATATGTGGTTAGCTAGTGACCTCGACAATTGATCATAATTATTCTTGTCTGAGCAACCGGCAGCAAGTTCGTCATGCTCCCTTAGATGTCACTGCTTGCGGTAGCGTCGGGGGTCGGGTTGCCTCCTTCCCTCAAATATGGCGAGGAGGGTAATGGCTGATCTTTGCGTTATGCTCGTGAACGGGTGCTGCTTGTGGTGACTGGTCCTCTTGCTGACCTTGGTTTTGTTTTGTTATTAGTAATTTAACTCGTTGTTTATTTTACTTCGATGGTCTTAGTTTATCATTTGTGACTTAGAGTTACGACTACATGTACGGCACTCCCTTTATTACTGGAGGCTTTTAATATAGGTATAAAGTGCTGCTTTACGCTTTAATTTAATGTTTGTGTTGCGTAATGTACTTGCATGTAATTTGCACAGTGTTGTATAGTACAGTGTTATATATATATATATATATATATATATATGACATCCATCGCAAACTTCCACAACACGACAAAATATTTTTCCTGCATGGGACTTAAAAATAACCGGTGAAATGTGGGTGTAGGTACTATCCGGTTGGCTAATAAGTAATGAGCGTTTTAGTTTATAATTTCTAGAATTTTCGCAAAGGTTCTAGAACGTTCTGTAGCAGAGGGTATATAAAGAGTGAGTCGCGCTCATGCGCGTTATTGATAGTTTGGCTGTTAGTGCGTTAAAGTTCACAAAGAAATGAGTGATATTAAAACCCACGTACGACATTGTTTATTATATGAGTTTCAATCTGGGCATTCTGCTGCAGAAGCTACACATAATATATGTCAAAGGATAGCTCACGATGCAGTCTCCGAAGCAACAGCAAAGCGCTGGTTCCAACGGTTCCGCAATAAGGATTTTTCCTTAACCGATCAACCAAGGTCTGGGCGCCCCGTGGAAACAGATATCGATAAATTAAAACTATTAATCGAAGAAGATCCTCGAAGAACTAACATCCATCGCAAACGTCCACAACACGACAAAATATTTTTCCTGCACGACAATGCCCGGCCGCATATTGCTAAGAGTACCAGGCTAAAACTATTGGAGCTTCTCCATATTCGCCGGACTTAGCACCAACTGATTTCAGCTTGTTCCGATCACTTAGTAATAATTTACGGGAAAAAAGCTTTGACGATGAACCACACTTGAAACAATACATAGATGACTTCTTCAATTCAAAACCAACGAAGTTCTATGCGGACGCCATTCACTCTTTGCCAGATCGATGGCGAATGGTAGTAGAAAACGACGGTGAATATATTATTAATGATTAACAATTATTCATTTAATAAATAAATACAAATAAAATAGTTGTATGTCGCTCATTACTTATTAGCCAACCCAATAGATTAGTGTCTGAAATGGTCTTTTGAGGAAAGAACCACACAGTTGAGAGGACCTGTCCAGTCAGTGCACGCAATTGTCAGTAATTGCGCAGCTCAACTCAGAACTTAACGATTCGACGAACAATACCAAAGATTGGACATTTCGGTAGGCTGCATAAATTACTCAAACTGCCAGACCATGATAAAAATAACTGAGAGAAAAATTAAACAAACAAAAAAAGCATATAATAAATAGTTTATGCACACGGACCTCATTTGGGTCGTCAAAATCAACCGTGTAGGCGATGTCGACCACAGCAAGGCCACGTCGCAGCCACAACGCAACCACCAGCGATACCGCGCACAAGCTGCCGGCCATATCGCAAACACAACGATCTGTTTGTCTGCATACACTAGCCTCAACGCAACTACTAGCGACAATGCAACCTCAACGCAACTGCAAGAAGTTGCAGCGACACTATTCACACCCGGCGCCACATCTAACCACAACTTGCCCAGATTTGTCGCTGCGATGTGGTGTGGTTGCGATACGTGTGAACGGGCCCTTGAAGATTTTCTTGTATAATTTCCAGGGTGCTGCTGGTAGGTGCCTCGATATCAGCGGGCCTGTTCGTGTTCCACGTAGCTGTGGTGCCTCTCATCTTCAAATACTCGAAGACGTTTAGAAGAAATCTTATTTTCGCTAATTGTGGTAAGATTTGAATAAGTATAATCAGATTTTTCTAATACTTAAGTACTTACATTTAGTTGCGTAGTGTATGTAGTACCCAGTAGTATATTCTTTGCCACCGACTTTCGACACTAAAGTTATTTTGCACTATGTAGTATTTTTGATAAGTAACGTCTTTTTTTGGCCGTCAGATGGTACCAGCCCACTCAGATGTCAGACGTTACACATCATAAATATGCGACTACTAAGGCTCGCTCGATTATTTTTTTTTTAATCGGTTGTTTATTTTTTGTAAAAAAAAGTTTAATCGCAATCCGAAGGATTTGAAGGAAATTCCTAATCCAATAGGCGAAAGGTGACGTTTTACAAAAGTCAACATGGTGGACTTTAGAAATCATGAAAACCATTCTTAAAATTACCATGTCCCAATTACCACCTCATGTTTCCAAAACTGGCCACATAAATATCTGAAAGAAAAGAAAGAAAAAAAAAAATTTATTTGCGGTAAACATGACGCAAAGAAAAACACAAACACAAAAAGCTTTTTACAAAATAAAAAAACTACCGACTTCCAAAAAAACACTAAAAAGTGAAAAATAACTTTAATTTCGGAAGTCAGTGTCTTTGGATCTGTACTTCAGTTTTTTGCTACCGACTTCCGAAATTTTCACTTAGGTGTTTTTTTTTTTTGGAAAGGTTTTTTATTTTTCACTTTTAGGGTTCCGTACCAAAAAGGTAAAAGGGGACCCTTATGGTGCGACTCAGTCTGTCTGTCTATCTGTCACAGCTTGATATCTCAAGAACTACTAATGCTATCAAATAGAATAGGGATGATGACTAAAAAATGTTTTTTTGTCCGTCATGTAGATTATTAAAATATATTGGACACGTATTTTTTCTTTTTCTACGTAATCAAAACATTACGGCGATACATTGAGTTAAAATGTGGCATGACGTCACGTCTTCGTAGATTTTGTACGTAGAAGTGACGTAGCAAGCCCCCACTCCCGAACTTTAATGCGAGTTATCTAAGTCATTTTTTATTAATATGATAAAGCAAAAAATACGTATCTAATATTTTTTTATTATCTGACTGACGGACTAAATAGAACTTCTTTTTTTTTACCCAGGCATCATCCCTATTTTAGAATAGTTTTGGATGACGTTTGCCCAACTATTTTGCAAATAAGAAAGAAATAAAACTATTTTTTTTTTGCAACAGGGACTGAAAGCGGGTCTTAAAAATTCGAAGTGGGGCTACAGGGCATGTGGGCAATGATACCTCATTTGAAAGAACTCTTTTTGCACATTTTCAAAAATTTTTTTTTTAGTCCTAATAGGATGAAAATGTAAAAAAAAATAACGTTCCTGAAGATTGCATCTGAAATTATTCTGTGTAATAGAGGATTATGTAAAGATTACAGGAAAAATAAAACGGTGTCTCTAAATAGCACACTTTTTTTTAATATATGATAGTAGGGAACCCTCGGTGCGTGAGTCCGACTCGCTTTTGACCGGTGTTTTAGTTATGGTGTCCACCCCATAACAATTCGTATACCACTACTTGCTATGCAACAACAGTGACAGGAACTATTAGAACATCATCAAGATCACAAAGTGAATTAAATACGTATTATCGAAGCTAACTCAACAACTAGTTAAGGAAAGTTAATACAATTTTTACGGAACCATCTCTAAAGTATAACCTACCAAACAAAAAAGAATCATCAAAATCAATTCATAATTGGCGGATAAATCGCTTAACAAACATACAAAAACAAAAAAAAAAAAAACATTCTGTCGAATTGAAAACCTCCTCCTTTTTTTGAAGTCGCTTAAAAAGAACAAGTTGGCGGAAAATATGCGTCACTTCCACGCAAAACGGCCATCGCTCAGCATAATGCCCGATACTGAATAAAAAATCATAATAATATGTTAAATTGAAATATTTCTTGCAGTTTTACGAAGCAATGGAAGTTGTGGTGGGATTTTTAATATTATCAGTTATCAGCTTTGCTCGCGTTTAATCAATCTACCTAGCCTTTTCCCAACTATGTTGGGGTCGGCTTCCAGTCTAACCGGATGCAGCTGAATACCAGTATTTTACATGGAGCGACTGCTTATTTGACCTCCACTGACTGGCTTTGCTCGCGTTCATATATAAAAATGAAAATATCCAAAGATCCTTCCTTAGTACTTAGATGCTTACAACATAAAAGGCATCAACTGTAAAATTTCATGTTTGTAGCCCCAGCGGTTTAGAGGTTCTGCGATGATGAATCACGCAGCCAGTCAGTCAGGACAATTACGTAATTCTAATGATATGTACAGTAAACGTCTAGAAGTCCACTTACACCGCAATGACCATTATCGCCTGCGCTATACGGGCTGCCAAAGTTGCCAATGTGTAGTATTGTCAAACGTTCTTATAGAAGAAGGTCATAAGTACAACTAATATTGCTATGCCATAGTTTTGTGAGATTGCTAGTCGACTTCTGACTTCTGACTGTACGTCGGCGCGAGGCCAGGGCGCGAAACAATGTAGCCTAAACAACGCCTTTTTTTTGTCAAATAACTTCTCCCGCTCTGGGTGGAGCGGGAGGGCGTGTCAGACTTCTACTGACTAAAACCCACCCGTGTTCCTTCAGTTGCCTGTGCCAGGGCCACGGTGCAGTACATTTTTTATTATTGGAATATTAGAGTAAACATGTCATCATATATCTCATATCGTTCGTCAATTAGTTAAAATGGTGAAAAGATAATTTGTTCTGTTCCCACAACACTTCATAAACTACCTATAAATCTGAAATCTCTATTCTCTCTTGTTGCTTTTGTAAACTTTGGCGGGCATGCATTTGCCGAACGTGGTCACGGGGCGAGGGGCGGGAGGTAAAGGCCGCTAAAAGGCTTGGATTTTAAACATTCCATTATTGGCACGTGAACCATACGGTCTCGCGAGATGAACTATTAGCTCACACCGGACTCACACGTATGTATTGTTTCCCTATGACCCAAGCCCAGTGAAGTCATGAACGCCAGTGTCACAGTTAGACGTAACTAAATCTTAGTGTGTGATGTTACCACCAGGCAGGACCATCGATTCTGAACTCTACTGCGAACAACTGATGAGATTAAAGCAAGAAGTTGAGAGAAAGCGGCCGGAATTAATCAACAGAAGGGGTGTGGTTTTTCATCATGATAACGCTAGACCTCACACATCTTTAGCCACTCAGCAAAAATTAAGAGAGTTTGGCTGGGAGGTGTTAATGCATCCGCCGTATAGTCCTCACCTTGCACCTTCAGATTTCCACCTGTTTCGGTCTCTTCAGAATTCTTTAGGCAGTGTCAGGTTAATATCACGAGAGGACTGCCAAAACCACTTGTCGCGGTATTTTGACCAGAAGTCCCAAAATTTCTATAGCAATGGGATCATGTCCCTACCAACAAGATGGCAAAAAGTTATCGAACAAAATGGTACCTACATACTTTAGTTAAATGTAAATAAACTATAATTTTGAATTTTCTTAAAAAAATGCGAAGAAACTTTTTCCCCAACCTATTAATACCGACTTGTAAATTGCAAAAAACGTAAGAAAATTTGAATTTCGCGGGCTACCCTGACGCTTCCCCCTTAAGCCTTTTTTTTCCGTGGAGAAATGCTCATGGATACTGCACTACCACGGGGAGATAATGCAGTAATGTGGGACTCCAACCCACTAAAACTCCACGGTGTTCTCCTCTGCCGCTTGTGGCGAGAACACGGGCACGCGTTAGCACTCACCGCGAACCCGCCGCGGCTGTCCGTCACCGGACCCTCCTCTGGGGAGCACCCCCCATCACCGGTCGCACGTGAACACATTGCGCGCCGTGACCACCCCATGGACCAAACCAGCACATGGGCGCAAGACGACCCCGTGTCGGCACCCTTGGTCCCCCTGCGACCGGTGTAGTCAGCGGCCCGGCCGCCTACCACTTTTCGGTCGCAGAGGATAGGGAGAGCGGCCAACGAAATACCGACACTCCTCTTCCTCTGCGGCCCTACCGCGTCCGCTATCAGACGGTGGGGACCCCGTCAAGGTCGCTGAAGGCAAGGAGAGCGGCGCACCGCAATACCGGCACTCATCTCCCGCCGTGGCCTCCAACCCTCAGCCGCGATACCTCCCATACGACATCGCGGCCCGCCTCAGTTGCGATGTCGCCGGCACCGCAACCTACCTGTTGGCCACTACGTCGTCGACTTCCTGGGAAAAGCCCTGACGAGCGGCCCCTCCTCGGGTTCCTGTTCGCTTTACCGTGGGTGACCTTACAATTTTCCATCTTCCTGGTGCGTGTTACTTTCGCCTGCCTACACAAGTGTTTGCCCTGACAACCTGATCCCTGACAATGAATACTTGTATAAAACAGCACAAGCCACTACGACACATATATTTAAAATTAAATAATTAACTCTTTGTCTATGCCAAGCCATACTTTATCCATGTCCTTTATTTCAATTTGTTTCAGTACAATGGCTACATTTGCCACTAAACTCAGATTTCGAAGAGCCGTCAAAGTCAGGTATCGAAGGCGCGCGCAACCTCAGCATCGAGTATGAGTCGAAAGTGGATAAATGCAAGATTAAAATTGGTAAGATAACATAACCTCACACTTGTTTTCCGAAGGGTTAGACAGAGTTGTGCCTATATATATTGGGTTGGCTAATAAGTAATGAGCGACATACAACTATTTTATTTGTATTTATTTATTAAATGAATAATTATTAATCATTAATAATATATTCACCGTCGTTTTCTACTACCATTCGCCATCGATCTGACAAAGAGTGAATGGCGTCCGCATAGAACTTCGTTGGTTTTGAATTGAAGAAGTCATCTATGTATTGTTTCAAGTGTGGTTCATCGTCAAAGCTTTTTTCCCGTAAATTATTACTAAGTGTACGGAACAAGCTGAAATCAGTTGGTGCTAAGTCCGGCGAATATGGAGGGTGGGGTATGATTTCCCAATTAAGCTCCAATAGTTTTAGCCTGGTACTCTTAGCAATATGCGGCCGGGCATTTTCGTGCAGGAAAAATATTTTGTCGTGTTGTGGACGTTTGCGATGGATGTCAAGCTTCAGTTTTACGAGTTGATCACAATATACTGTTGCTGTAATTGTAGTATTAGTAGGAAGGAATTCCCAGCTTATTACTCCATGTATATCCTACCAGACAGAGAGCATTACCTTGCGAGGATGAAGATCACCTTTTGACGTTGGTTTTCCCTGTTCTTTACATCCCAGTCACTGGCGCTTGCGTGTGTGATTAACAGAGAACCTACTTTTCATCTCCAGTGACAAGATGATCTAACCAATTAAATGTGCGGCGGAAAGATAAAAGTTGTACACAAATCTCAGCTCGGTAGGTCAGCTGATCTTTACTTAATTGATGGGGTACCCAAATACTATATTTGTAAGTCTTTCCCAAACCACGTAAATGATTTTCTATGGTGCCATGAGAGCACTCGAGCTGAACAGCCAAATCGCATGTAGTTCTTCGAGGATCTTCTTCGATTAATAGTTTTAATTTATCGATATCTGTTTCCACGGGGCGCCCAGACCTTGGTTGGTCGGTTAAGGAAAAATCGTTATTGCGGAACCGTTGGAACCAGCGCTTTTCTGTTGCTTCGGAGACTGCATCGTGAGCTATCCTTTGACATATATTACGTGTAGCTTCTGTAGCAGAATGCCCTGATTGAAACTCATATAATAAACAATGTCGTACGTGGGTTTTAATATCACTCATTTCTTTGTGAACTTTAACGCACTAACAGTCAAACTATCAATAACGCGCATGAGCGCGACTCACTCTTTATATACCCTCTGCTACAGAACGTTCTCGAACCTTTCCGAAAATTCTAGAAATTATAAACTAAAACGCTCATTACTTATTAGCCAACCCGATAGTACCTACACCCACATTTCACCGGTTATTTTTAAGTCCCATGTAGGGGGCGAGCCTATATTGCCATCAACCGGGCATAAATCCAGACTCCTGCAACTGAGAAATCCCAGATGGAAAAATCCAGTAACACCTTGACCTGGGAATCGAATCCAGAACCTCGTGCATGCTCAGCAGTAGCGCTAGTATTGGCAAGATAACGATAGGTAATTAGTGGGGGTACTTATCTACTAAAACAAGTTTTATCATAATGAGGTGTTTTCTATTAGTCTTTGAACTATCGTTGACCAAACAAGTCAATCGGGAATAAGCTGTGTAATATGGAGCAAATCGAGTACCTACATACAGCGCTGTTGTAATATTCCTTACAAGGAAAATCAGTTCAAACCATGGTGGAAGACATGTCATCCGTTTATGTAGCGATATACAAGATGTAACTTAAATAAAGCAAAACCTCTTAAGGGCTCATTGTACTCATCATTATCAACAACTTTTACTATAGGACCAAACCTGAAATCGCGAAATAAAAATCTGCTGTTCAGTACATTTGAACGAATTATGCGAACATAAATGTACTGAACAGATTTTTTTTTTCGCGATTTCAGGTTTGGTCCCATAGTAAAAGTTGTTCATAATGATGAGTACAATGAACCCTTAAGAGGTTGTGCGTTATTTATTTACACCTTGTATAGGTACCTACATTTACTATGACCCCGTATCTACGGCACGTCCCTCACATGAGCACCGTAATCCCGGCTGCCGAAGTTTCGACTAGTTCGGCGCGACAGCTAGAACCTGGCCTGAAATTGTGACCGACGTGCTGGCAATACACACGTTTGAGCTCGTTGCCATCGCGGAGCGCCTTTTGCACAGCTATTGTTTTTTCGTAACATACTGAACCGCAGAGTTCGGTCGTTATGGACAAAAGATCGCCGTCACCGGGACGTCACGTTCGCTCCGAATGATCTCGGTTCTCGCTGATGTTCTTATGACGGCTGCGGTGGACAAACGCCTTTACTGTAACATATTACTTTGGTACCTCTAAATGCTCTAAAATCTTCAAGACTTTCATAGGTACTTTTAATTTTGCAGGTATATGGCATATACTACCAAAGACAGTGTATGAGAGACTAAAAGATAGTTTCGAGTCCAATACGGACAAGGAAGAACTGAATAGAATATTAGATGAAGAACTAGCCATGTCTAAGGCACCCATAATCTTGTATTGTCACGGTAAGTTAAGCTAATAAAGCCTACACAAATCATAATATAAAATAACATCACCCCTGTAAACCCCGAAGGGTTAAGCACCGCTGCTTAAAAGCACCTTTAGTACACCCGTATTTCGCCAGTTATGTTTTAGGTTCTTTTTTTATATCTTTATTTGAGAAAAAAAGGCTTTAATCGCGCAGCGGTTATGCCAGCCTCGTAGTTTCACAAAATTAATAAAAAATAGGTAATAACTAAGATCTTAAGAGGATTGTGAAGTGCCGATACGCGGCGCGATTTTTAGAGGCAATTGCCTACATTTCACACAATTATTTACATAAATATTGTTTCGGGCGATAACGTTTTTACTCCCCTAAACCTTTACGAAATGAGACAATTTTAATCTCATTACATTCAGTACACTTTAATCTAGGTCTGTACCTTTTTCATTTTTAGTAATTCAATTTAATTTAATTAAAAAAATTAAAAACGCTCGAGGATGTTTTTATGTCAAAAATATAGATATTTAGATGCTAATAACTTATATTGTATACAATATTTCTTTATAATAAAAACGTACGGACCTAGTTTTTCATTATACCAACAACATTTCTAAAAATTATGAAAATTAAACTACGTTTACGGGGAGAAAAACGTTATCTCTTTTTGTATGAAAATTTACAGCTTCACAATCCTCTTAACTTAATTAATTTAACAATCAAGTAATATAACTTAATAGCTAATTTGGATGTAGGATTAGACAAGATCAAATTACACATGCCAACATCCCTTAAGCTAAATCCTGCTTCTGATTCCAAAACTCTCCGTTCTGCTCCAACCCGAGCACACTCCACCAAAGCGTGGTAGGTGTCATCCCTTATATTGTAAATGGGACAGTTTGCGGTATTAACCACCTTCATATATGTGCCCAAATCGCAGACGCATGCTTGTTTGTTGCTTGTCTATTAATCTGTACTTCAGAGAACCACGGAATCCTTGGTGGTTCAGACTGAATTGTCCTGTACCATATACCCTTCTCTTCAGATCTTTTGTCACAGTGTACTTTCCACATATTATTGCAAATTATTTTAACATCTGCAGAAGGGCAGATGATTGACAGATATTCCATCATAAGTTCCGGTTTTTGCTAACTTTTCTGCTTGTTCATATCCCAACAGACTAACATGTGATAGAATCCATTGAAATTTAACAGTTTTGCCACTTTCCCTCAATCTTAAATAGAAGTCTAGTATAGAGTAAGCTACGGGCAGACCTCGTATGCCCGAGGTGCACCGAGCTATATGCTGCAAAGCGCTCTTTGAATCACAAAGTAGGTATCACTAACTCAAGACATCACGTACGACAGACATTCCGAAATAGCAGACAACTCCGCCGCCATTATAGATACTATGTTGTAGGGCCTTCTGCCACCGCAAAACCGCATGATGTTCCGCAACTCGAGTAGCGCAACATCACGCGAGTCTGTTGAATTGAACTTCTTCGGTTCCACTGCCATGGTTTCGCGGCGGAGGTGTGCTAAGGCCCTCAGTCTCATGAAGCGAGCCTAATGCCATTAACCAGGCACAAATCCTGACTACGGGCTGCCAGTGAGAAATTCCAGATGGAAGAACCTTAATACTCGAATAATAATCGAACCCAAAACTTTATTCTCAGCAGTAGCGCTTTTGACCACTAGACCAACGAGGTAGTCAGTCTATTCAAGTCATTGTGCGCTTTTTTTATTATTTATGTCGTGACGATATTATCGTGGACGTCGACGGCATCACGATAACACAGGGAAGTAAAATGTATGGTAATATAATGAAGACGCCTTATATAAACTACGTCGATAAAGTCATAACGTGCATGTATTTCTAAACATTTTATGGACGTGGACAATCACGATAGAAATCGCGTTAGAATATGTTTATTGACTATTTCATTAATACTCTGACTGAAGGAAAACACGATTGGGTTAAGCGTCGATAGAATTTAATTCCGAAAATACCTATTTTTTTTTTGTAATTTCAAAATCCTAAGTAATTTCATTGCAAAATTGCATTCAAAATGGGTTATTAAGTAATTGAAAATATTTTTTATAGATAGCTTAATTTATTTTTAAACAAATTTTATTTGGTTTGGCGCTTTTATTTTGGGTCCAGCGTTCTCTTTTTTCGCATGTGGAAGTAATTGGCTCTGTCACTTTCTTATTACCGTTCAGTTAGTTTTTTATATATGCATTTGTTCTGTAACTTATACATAGTTAGCGGTTGTACCGCTAGGCATACCATAGTGCGTATTAATTAAACTTTTGTAAACCTTGATGTTGCGATGCTTGAGCTCAGTCTTTGGATAACCCCAAACCTTATGTATTGACGGCCAGAAGAAGAGAGTATTTTTTGAAACGGTCAGTCTATTTCATAGTCGTACAAGGGTACAAGGTCGATGTTTACCTCAACATTTTGAAAAGTTATTATGACTTTTTTGTTTTTTCCATTAAAATCTGCACGACAAATATAGATCAATATGGATGTTGAACCAGTTCCATTTTGAATCGAATATATTTTCTTTGTCTGTTGATCAATAGCTAAGCTGTGTGGGTGCTATTCGCAAGTTGTGAATAAACACAGTACACTAGGATTAATAACAACGTCTCTATGAAAGCCATTAAATCGAGCTCTCTCTATTGTAGGCGTCGTAAAATATATCTGTAAATTGCAAACCACAGTAACTTTTCCCGTAATAAAATAGATTTTGTGCAATTTAAATGACTAAACTATCATTGATAACGTACCCTCTACAGCTATCTACGGCAATGTCAGTTGGGATCCCGTCATCTATCTTGATTAAAACATTTTTCTTAAATCCATGATTTAAGAGGATTGTGAAGTGCCGATACGCGGCGCTATTCTTGGCGGCAATTACCTACATTTCATACAATTATTTACATAAATATTGTTTCCGGTGATAACGTTTTCACCCCCCTAAACCTTTACAATATGAGACAATGTTGGTCTTATTACATTCAGTACACTTTAATCTAGGTCTGTACGTTTGTCTTTTTTCAAAGAAATTTGACAGATTGTAGTAGCTTGATGTGCTGGCGTATTAGATTCGTTAACATTTTAATTGTATCGAGACAAGCAACAAAATTGACATAAATTACGAAGTTAGAATCTAACTGTAAGTTAAATAAACGTTTTTTTTTTCCTCTTGATAATAATTGAGTCATATAAAATCAAACCTGGCAATCTCTAAATACTGCGTCGAATTAAAATGTAATAAAAAATAGCATGAAGGTATTATTAATGTAATTTCATGAACACCTCTAATGTTATTATTGACCACTATTTATAGACATTTTCATGAAAAGCCTGTCTAATTAACCGACTTCAAAAAGGAAGAGGTTCTCAATTCGTCTGTAAGTTTTTTTTTTTTTTTGTATGTTTGGTACACGATTACTCAAAGACGGAGGGACCGATTTGGAAAATAATTTTTTTGTTTGAAAGGGTATACTTTCTAGGTGGTAATTTATATGGGACCACATATAAATTTTATTAACTTTGCTTGGGTAGTTTTTGAGTTGGCTTCAATAGTGCGTATTTTTTCCATTTAGTTTATATGATGTTTTAACAACTTCCTATCACTGTTATATTCAGTGTTTTGGTAGTGGTATTAGAAATTGTGTGGGGTAGGTAACACAACTAAAAAGTGAAAAATAAAAAACTTTTTAGCAAAAAATACACAAACACATAATACACAAAAACACACAAAACACTACAAAGTGAAAAATAACTTTAATTTCAGAAGTCGGTGGCGAAAACCGAAAATACAAAACCAAAACAAAACACAAAACACTACAAAGTGAAAAATAACTTTAATTTCAGAAGTCGGTGGCGAAAACCGAAAATACAAAACCTAAGACACCGAGTCTTAGGTTTTGTATTTTCGGTTTTCGCCACCGACTTCTGAAATTAAAGTTATTTTTCACTTTGTAGTGTTTTGTTTTGGAAGTCGGTTTTATTTTTTGCTAAAAAGTTTTTGAAGCTACTGAAATTAAAATTATTTTTCACTTTGTTTTTGAAGTCGGTTTTATTTTTTGCTAAAAAGTTTTTTTTTTATAACATTTTTCTATTTCCTCAACAATTCGACGCAGTGGAGATTGCCAGGTTTGATTTTATATGACTCAATTATGATTATTTGGGACTTATATACAACTAGCAACCCGCTCCGGCTTCTCACGTGTAGCGAGAGCTTATATGCAAGCATTTTTCTTCTGTCGTAATGTCGTATCAACCTGTGGCGTCCAGCATGTGGGATAGACTAAAATATAACTGATATTCATCCTACTTGGAGTATTTAACGTCATATTTCAGCCAATAAATCAATCTGCCTAGCCTTTTCGCAACTATGTTGCGGTCGGCTTCCAGTCTAACCGGAAGCAGCTGAATACCAGTATTTTACTTGGAGCGACTACCTATCTGATCTCCACTCCACGTTACTGGGTAATACGATACCACTTGGTAAGACTGGCTGTCAGATTTTCGGGCTTCTGACGACCCGTAACTACTGTCAAAGATCCACGAATGACAGCGTTTAACGTCATATTTCAGCCAATTTACATAAAACCATAATTAATAAACTTAACCCTTCCTCATGAATCACTCCGTCCAATGGTGCCGTATGAAAATCAGTTCGTTAGTTTTTGTTGATTGTATTAAACCCCATGATAGAGAAAACAAGACAGTTATAGATTCAACTTTTGGTGCACGTATAAAATGTACGTATAATATATAATAATAAGTAATGTAGTGTTGACAATCTTTTGCGCAGAGCGTGCATGGAGGCTGAGGAAACCATTGCGCATGTGCTCTTTGAATGCAAAGGCGCCAGATTAGAACAGAAACCCTCAGGTCACCCAGATCTTTCTCAGATGTTGTCAACAGACCAGCCGGCCTATTCTGTAAAAATCTCACCGTGAAAACTTAGCTGAAGTGAGCTTGAAGAGAGCTGTCATTCCATCTGATGCTAGGGATTGACGCCATTAAAAGCTCACTCCGCCTAAGTTTTCACGGTGAGATTTGGACAGAATAGCACTGCAGGAGACGTAATCAACTTCTGGAGGGAGGTGGGCTGGTTGGAATAACTTGCTGACGGCCGCTATGGCTCACGCACAATGGTCTACTTGAAGGACTAAGTGCGGAAACCAAACCCCCCATAACATATCATAATAATTAATGTAATGCCAACTACATAATTATTACGTACGTAGTTGACTTCTACGTGGACGAAATCACGGGTTAGAGCTAAAGCTAGAATAGTAACTGGCTCTTTGCCCGTGACTACGTCACGTTGATTTCATACTTTCCCTTTTGAACTTCAACACCCCCTTAAAAGTGCAGTTTTGAAAAAAAAAATATCATTAACATTTTTATTTAACTATTTATAGCAAGTTTCTAAACCGATGAAATGCGATTTTTCATTCAAACTTCTTTACCCCTTTTCACCCGGGTAGATCCCCTAACCTTCTAACTGAGTGAAAAGGAGAGAGACGAGGGGGTGAAAGACAGAGATTGTTATTGTGTCGAGGCCACCCAGTGGATGAGTGACCTTCCATTACTTAACGTGACCCCTCCGTGCTTCGGAAAGCACGTTAAACCGTTAGTCCCGGCTGTCATTTGTAGAACTTTGACAGTCGTGCGGTGCAGGGCTGCGGGGGGTGGGGGAAGGGAGGTGCAGGGCAACATCACACGCCCGCGCGGCAACGCCGCCTCGAGTCTAGCTCGTGTGGGCGACGCGCCTTACAAGTCAGAAGACCGAACGTGTGACAACCAGTCTTACTAAGTGATATCGTTAATATAGGCAGTTGCTCCATGTAAAATACTGCTATTCAGGTGAAGCCGGTTAGACTGGAAGTCAACTCCAACATGGTTTGGAAAAGACAATGCAGATGATAACTGACACAGTGTAAAGGACACCGACGCGCAAATTGTCCGCGTTGACCACAAACCTTTATTAAAATCCGGCTGTTATTAATTTCAGGAAATGCTCTCTCCCGAGCTGCGAGGCATAGGATTGGAATGTACGAGTTTCTCCAGAAGATGGAGTTTCACACTATCACCTTTGACTACAGAGGTGAGACAAATACGACGCTTGAAAGGCAATATTTACCAAACGACATGATGTTGGCAACTTTACACTAGAGCCTTTTAAAGTTTTTTTTTTTTTTTTAATTCGTGAAAAATCGCCTAATCGTCATAACTACTTGATTCCAACGAATTTTGAATTCAGTTTAAAGGGTAATAGTAAAACAGGAGCGTTTATACCGCGCAGGCTGACGACGTCGCATTTCTACAGGTTTTTTGTGATTATTTTAATACATTTAAATCAAATTACTATTTTTTTTAATACAGAGTGTATCGATCTAGATCTTTGGTATTTAAAAGTATTATGCTATTTTTTACAGTTATTTTGATATTCACTCATAGATAAATAACATAAATAACTACAAAAAATCACGTAAATAGTTACACACACACAGAAACACGTACCCACCTGCTCACAACAACCTTACACATACAAATACATCAGTATAATATGTCAAACACAAACATAATAACAAAACACAACAACCACCACAGTTCGTTGAATCTTTTAAAAAGAATCAAAGGCAGTGCACCGATTTCAATTAAACCATTTGCAGGATCTTTTGAATAAATGTTTGTACATCGCACTATTCACACCTCGAGTGAGGACTTGTAAGTATTGTGCTGTTCTGAGGACGAGGAACACTAACCGCTCGTGATACAGTTTTTACTAGTACGAGAGGTTAGGGCTAATCAGTCTAATGATAGCCGAGGCCTACAATACATCTCATACCTATATGTTGACTTTGTTATAAAGTGCCCATAAGATGTACATAATACCGATCTCATCTAATTAATATCAAAGATTGTAGATTTTAATTGTAATTCTTGTATGGCTGTCACTTGATTATGCAATAAATATTATTATTATCTCCTTTATTCATTTTTTTTACATATAAGTTATATTTTTAAATATTAGAATTAAAAAAAAACATTTAAAAATATAAAAAATAGAAATCCACCGGCATGGGGAACAGGGTCCAAGCTACCGGTGGTTAGGGTCCCAGAGACAGGAACCTCCTCACAATACGCGCCGTATCAAGGAGTACTGCCTTCTGAATCAGGCCCTTCACCCAGCCACCCAACGAGAGCCTCTTGAGATGTTGGTCGAGGCTCTTAGCGATAAGGCCATTGACCGTAACGACTATCGGCACAATGATTGCCGAGTCCACATTCCACATAGCGACAACCTCGTGGGCTAAGTCGAGATACTTCAATTGTTTCTCCTTCTCAGCCTTCACGAGGTTCTCGTCATGCGGGATAGTGACATCGATTATCATTGTGCGGCGCACTGATCGATCTATTACCACTATATCAGGCTTATTGGCTACAATAGTCCTGTCAGTGATAATAGATCGGTCCCAGTATATCGTGACATGGTCATTCTCGAGAACTGGGTCGGGCACATACCTGTAATACGGTACCTCAGAGTCCACAAGGCCGTATTTCAGAGCAAGTTGCTGATGGATAATCCTGGCTACTTGATTATGCCTGTGCAAATACTCGCCGTTAGCTAAACGAGAACACCCAGAAGTAATATGTCTGATAGACTCACCGGGACAATGGCATGCCCGACATATGTCGATCGACCCGTCTTTCATTATATACTTCCGGTAGTTATTCGTTAGCATAACTTCATCCATAATCGCACAGACTGAACCTTCGGTTTCCCCAAAGAGGTCACCGAAGCGTAGCCAGGCCACGGACGCTAAGAAATCTACGTCGGGCCCATGAAGGGCCCGGAAAAAGCGTCCGTGAAGCTCCTTGCTTTGCCATACTTCCTTGCGGTCGTTGGTACTAAGCACCACAGGTTTGCGCCAGTTCTCTTTAGCCAAGGACAACAGGGTGAGTCCCTTGTCCACTGCAACCACATCTCGGTGCATACCCACGTCAGCCTTGAGAAAATATTCTCTGAGACTGCACACCTCGCGGTTGTGGAGGGTCTTAGCATTTAAAAAACCTCGACCCCCGCACTTCCGCGGAATGTACAGCCTCATGACAGACGAACGTGGGTGATGCATCCGGTTTGCAGTCAGCAGTGACCGGACTCTCCTATCCAGGGCGTCTAGTTCCGTCTGGGTCCACTTTAGTATGCCAAAGGAGTACATTAGGACCGGCATGACCCAACCGTTAAAGGCGCGCACCTTGTTACCGCCTGACAAAGAACTATTAAGTACCTTTTTCAGGCGACCGAAGAAGCGCTCCTGCAACGATTGTTTCACGTCAGGTCCGTTAATGCCTAACCCCTCTGACATACCCAGGTATTTGTAGGTATCAGTTGCGGAGAGTGATCTCAGGTTTATAGAATCTGAGAGTTGTAGTCCCTCAGATTCCACAATCCCGCCCCGCTTTACATGCATGACTGCACATTTATCTACACCAAATTCCATCCTGATGGAATCACTAAAAGTTTTAGTTACTTTTAGTGACTCCAGCAGTTGCAATTTGTTGGTGGCAAACAGTTTCAAATCATCCATATAAAGCAGGTGGGATATTACCTGACCCCCTCTCCGCAAAGGACAGCCCAGCCCTGTACCCTCCAGCAGAGTGCTAAGAGGGTTCAAGGCTAAACAAAACCACAGTGGACTCAGACTGTCGCCCTGGAATATTCCCCGCTTAATCCTAATAGGTTCGTTGCTCCCCTGAATTTGTCGGCATCCTGGATAGCGAAGAACCGTCCTCCACTGCCCCATACACGTCGTTAGGAAGGTGCTCAGAGTTGTATCAATTTTGTACAACTCTAACACCCTCAAGAGCCATGTATGCGGCACCGAATCAAAGGCCTTCTTATAGTCTATCCAACATGTCGACAAATCCTTTCGGGATCGACGGACCTGTTGGCTTATGGCCATGTCAATGAGGAGTAGCTCCTTGGTGCCGCGGGACCCATTCCTACATCCATTTTGAGAGACAGACATAATAGAATTCTTTTCTAAATGAGAATTAATTTTCTCTCTCAAAATGGATGTAAGGAGTTTATAGACCGTCGGCAAACAAGTGATCGGCCTATAATTTTTGGGTTCCATGGCATCACCTGACTTATGGAGCAGGTGAGTAACTCCTGTTGTAAAGAGCTGTGGCAGCGACCCAGACTCTAAGGCCGACTGGAATTGCGATGCTAAGCACGTGTGTGAACTTTGCAGCCATTTAAGCCAAAAATTGTGCAGTCCGTCCGGTCCCGGAGATTTCCAGTTCGGTATCGGACGGGCTGCACTGGCTACATTAGAGGAAGTAATTATTACTTCCTCCATCTCCGGTATGGCGTCACACACGCGCTCAACATCCCGCATCCATTCAGCCTCAGTATGGCAAACGGGCACCGACCAGATGTTACGCCAGAATATGCTAGTGGCATCATCATCCGGGCGGCATACGTCTGCCACATTTTGCTCAGGTCGCTCCCATGCTCTATACACCCACCTTTGATCACGCTGGAATATGCGATTCTGGGTATACCGCTCAACCCGTCGCTTATACCTACGGATACGGCTTGCCCATGCACAGACCTTCTGCTTCAGGAAGTCAATGCGCTCTGTGACACGGGACATATATTCTTGAGGACTGATTCCAGTCCCCGAGAACGCCCGCCTCACAAAGCGCATCACTCTAGGGCGAGTATTGCCCTCCCTGAAGCAGTATAGTTTGCCGATGAGCACCCTGGTCCCCTCGATACGCCGCTCGATCCTGCACTGCCAGGCTGGAACAGCGGGTTTTGGTCGTGTAGCTATGTCACAATTTGGAAATTTGACATTGGCTACACGACACGCCGCAATAGCCGCGCAATACAAGATCGAGTGCGTATCTACGAGATCTTCGCTGCTTTCAAAATAAAAACCAAGCAGCGAATCCAAGGCACACACCATCGCCCTATTCGTTCTGTGCATAGGCAAGCGAGGTAAATGTGATCTAAGTTGGACGGGGGCAGTTCTAAACTCCCGAATCGCATCCTCCAGCGCGCTCCTTAATCGTTCGTTACACTGGCTACTTACCGTAACAATCTCATCGCAACCCTCCTCATCATTAACATAAGACCGCGGTTGGGTTATGTCACTGACTAGAGGTTGCACCGCGGTCTGTGACGGGACAGGGACGATACGGTTGCTCAATGCTCAGTACCTCTGAGCGCAGCCTATCAAGCGCGGCGTCGTCCAATCTGTGATTCCGTTGGATAACCCGCACCTGATCCGAAAGTCGTTGGGCCGAGACGTTGATGGCTGGTTGAAGCGCCTGGAACAGAGACAGCATCCTATCGCGGTACGCAGTGAGGTTAGTTCCCCCCTCTGTAGCCCCGTAATATGCGCGCATGACGTTCTCATTAATTTGTTGAGTCCATTTCATGCGCTGCACACAACCACCGGCAGCGGGGACCCGGCTCGGGGCCGGTTGGCCCCTAGATCCCATGCCGTTCGGTGGCCGGCCTCTTCTCGGCCGACGAACTGGTGGTGGTGTTGTCGCCGGCGAGAAGTATTCGTCGCTCGAGCTCGACGCAACTGCAGCGGCCGGTATCACAGGACTCACGTCTGGATCTGGTTCCGGCAAGTCTGGAGCAGGTTCCGGCAACTGCGAGGCGGAGCTGAGCGACGAACCCGAAGATTTTGGGCGTGTGTTTCGTCGTGCCCGACTTCTCGTCAGCATTGTTTTTGGTCTTCTATTCTCCGTGTCATAGTTCAGTAGTGTAGTAGTAGGTGGTAGTTTTATTCTTGCATCCTGGTTTGGTTTTTTAGCCAATTTTGGGTTGGGTGAATTGGTGTAGGAACGCAAAACACCACATTATTGCATTAAAGCTTAAAAATCCAGTAGAAAATACACGGAGAAAAATTTTTTTCGACCGTCAGCTTGACAGTCGGGCCACAGATTATTATTATTATCTCCTTTATTCATTTTAAATAACTTATTAAATACATTTTTAAATATTTTTTATAAAAAACATTAAAAAAAAAAACATTTAAAAATATAAAAAATAGTGATCCGCCAGTAGCGGGAGCAAAGTCCAAGCTACCGGTGGTTAGGGCTGCAGAGACAGGAACCTCCTCACAATGCGAGCCGTATCAAGAAGTACTGCCTTCTGAATCTGGCCCTTGATCCAACCGCCTAACGAGAGCCTCGAAAGATGTTGATCGAGACTTTCGGCCATCAGGCCATTGGCCGTTACGACAATCGGCACAATGACAGCCGAGCTCACATTCCATATGTCAACAACCTCGTGTGCTAAGTCGAGATATTTTATTTGTTTCTCTTTCTCAGCTTTCACGAGGTTCTCGTCATGTGGAATGGTAACATCGACTATCATTGCGCGTCGCGCTAATCTATCTATCACTACTATGTCAGGCTTATTGGCGACAATAGTCCTGTCAGTAATGATAGACCGATCCCAGTACAACGTCACATGGTCATTTTCGAGAACTGGGTCGGGCACATACTTGTAATATGGTACCTCAGATTCCACAAGTTTATATTTCAAAGCAAGTTGCTGGTGAATAATCCTGGCGACTTGGTTATGCCTGTGCAAGTACTCGCCGTTAGCCAGACGAGAACAACCAGAGATAATATGTCTGATGGACTCACCCGGACGGTGACATGCCCGACACACGTCCACCGTCCCGTCCCTCATAATATGTTTCCGGTAGTTATTCGTTAAGATAACTTCGTCCATAATTGCACAGACGAAACCTTCAGTTTCCCCGAAAAGGTCACCAAAACGTAGCCAGGATACGGACGCTAAGAAATTTACACCGGGCTCATGAAGAGCCCGATAGAAGCGCCCGTGAAGTTCCTTGCTTTGCCATATCCCCTTGCGGTCATCGGTAGTAAGTACTACAGGTTTGCGCCAGTTCTCTTTAGCCATGGAGAGCGGGGTGAGCCCCTTGTCTACTGCGACCACATCACGGTGCATACCCACTTCGGCTTTTAAAAAATATTCCCTGAGGCTGCACATTTCGCGGTTGTGTAGGGTCTTCGCATTTAAAAAGCCTCGACCCCCGCACTTCCGCGGAATGTACAGTCTCATTACCGATGATCGTGGGTGATGCATCCGGTTTGCGGTCAGCAGTGTACGGACCCTCCTATCCAGGGCGTCGAGTTCGGTCTGAGTCCATTTGAGTATGCCGAAAGAGTACATCAAGACCGGCATGACCCAACCGTTGAAGGCGCGCACCTTGTTTCCACCTGAAAGAAGACTACCTAATACCTTCTTCAGGCGGCCAAAGAAGCGCTCCTTCAACGATTGTTTCATGTCAGCAACGTTGATACCTAACGCTTCCGACATACCCAAATACTTATAGCTTTCCGATGAAGAGAGGGATCTAAGGTTTATGGAATCCGAGAGTTGAATTCCCTCGGATTCCATAATCTCCCCTCGCTTTACATGCATGACTGCACACTTGTCCACACCAAATTCCATACTGATAGCGCTACTGAAAGTTTCAGTTACCTTCAGTAGCTCCATCAGTCGCAATTTGTTGGGGGCAAAGAGTTTCAAGTCATCCATGTAGAGGAGGTGAGATATGACCTGACCGCCTCTCATCAACCGATAGCCTAGACCTGAATCCTCTAGCAGTGTACTTAGAGGATTCAGGGCCAAGCAGAACCAGAGTGGACTCAAACTGTCGCCCTGAAATATTCCCCGTTTAATCCATACAGGCTCATCATTCCCCTGGATCTGTCGACACCCAGGATAGCGAAGGACTGTCCTCCATTGCCCCATACACGACTCAAGGAAGGTGCGTAGAGTTGCATCTATCTTGTACAACTCCAGTACCCTCATTAGCCATGTATGTGGCACCGAGTCGTAGGCCTTCTTATAATCTATCCAGCATGTCGACAGATCCTTGCGGGATCGACGAACCTGTTGGCTTATGGCCATGTCGATGAGGAGTAGCTCCTTAGTACCACGGGACCCGTTCCTACATCCATTTTGAGAGGCAGACATAATCAAGTTACTCTCAATGTGAGTATTAATTTTCGCTCTCAAAATGGATGTAAGAAGTTTATAGATCGTCGACAAACATATGATCGGTCTATAATTCTTGGGTTCCGCGGGACTACCTGACTTATGGAGCAGGTGGGTAACGCCTGTTGTTAGAAACTGCGGTAGCGACCCAGACTCTAAGGATGACTGGAATTGAGATGCCAGGCGAGTGTGTGAACTAATTAGCCATTTCAACCAAAAGTTGTGTAGTCCGTCCGGTCCCGGTGATTTCCAATTCGGTAACGGACGGACTGCTCTGGCTACGTCTAATGGCGTAATGAAAACAGCTTCCATTTCTGGTATAGTTCCACACACTCGCTCGATATCCTGCATCCAGCCAGCCTCGGCGTGACAGACGGGTACCGACCAGATGCTGCGCCAGAATGCACTCGTGGTGGCATCATCCGGGCGGCGCACGTCCGTCACATTTTGTTCAGGTCGCTCCCAAGCTCTATATACCCCCCTTTCATCGCTCTGGAACATGCGATTCTGCGTGTATCGATCAACCCGCCGCTTATACCGCCGAATACGGCTCGCCCATGCACAAACTTTCTGCTTCAGGAAGTCGATGCGCTCTGTGACACGGGACATATATTCTGGAGGACTGATTCCAGTCCCCGAGAATGCCCGCCTTACAAAGCGCATCACTCGTGGTCGTGTATTGCCCTCCCTGAAGCAGTATAGTTTGCCGATGAGTACCCTGGCCCCATCGATACGACGCTCGATCCTGCATTGCCAGGCTGGTACGGCTGGTTTTGGTCGAGTAGCTTCGTTACAGTTTGGAAACTTGACGTTAGCTAAACGACATGCCGCAACAGCCGCGCAATACAGGATCGAGTGTGTATCAACGAGATCCTCGCTGCTTTCGAAAAAATTCTTAAGTTGCGAGTCCAGGGCACACATCAGCGCCCTATTTTTTTTGTGCATAGGTAGGCGTGGTAATCGGGGTCTAAGTTCGGTCGGAGTGGACCTATACTCGCGAAACGCATCCTCCAGTGCACCCCTCAAACGGACGTTGCAGTGGCTACTTACTGTGGCAACCGTATCATCCTCCTCTTCAACAACATGATTGGACCGCGGCGGGATTACATCAATTGTTGAAGTTTGTACCGCGGTTTGTGTCGAAGTTGGGGCGATATGGTTGTTCAGTACCTCTGAGCGCAGCCTATCAAGTGCGGCATCGTCCAACCTACGATTGCGTTGGATGACCCGCACCTGATCCGATAGTCGTTGGGCCGAGACGTTGACGGTTGGCTCTAGTTCCTGAAACAGAGACAGCATCCTAACACGGTACGCAGTGAGGTTAGTTCCCCCCTCTGTAGACCCGTAATATGCGCGCATGACGTTCTCGTTCATAGACTGAGTCCATCTCATGCGCTGCACACAACCACCGGTAGCGGGGACCCGGCTCGGGGCCGGATGGCCCCTAAGTCCCAAGCTCCTCGGTGGCCGGCCTCTCCCCTGCCGACGTACAGGTGTTGGCGACGTCGGCGGGGAAAAATACTCGTCGCTCGAGCTCGACGCAACTACCGCGGCCGGTGTCGTCACAGCACTCACAGTGGGGCTGGGTACCGGCGGCAGCGAGGCGGAGCTGAGCGAAGAGCCCGGAGGTGGTGGGCGTGCTCGTGAAGCTGCTCTTGTCAACATTATTTTGTTTTCATTTCATTTCCTTGTATCTTGATTTTATCGGAGGTGACATGACAGATGTCACCTCCGATTCGGTATTTTCAGGTTATTGCGTAGCTGGTTTATTACTTGCATTTTGGTATTTTTTAGATTGTAATTTTGCTTCAAAAGGTATTACGTTTATTTCAATTACTGAACTAATAAAACACTGCGTCTAAAATTAATAAAATGTATGAAAATGATGAGAACAAATTTTTGATGTGTTGACATTAGTGTTGTCAGCCTTATTATTATTATTATTATTATATAGAAATAGACATTATAGAATACATCCTGATTTACTACGAAGAGTGTGTGAAATTTTGACCTCCACATTATGTACGCGTCAGCCGCGGCGGCCACATGCCCGAAGTCATATTTAAACATTAATGCCATAAAATTATCTATCAAATAAAGCCAATTTCATGGATATTAAAAACATTTTTCTGTGTTTTATTAGGGTTCCGTACCACAAAAGGAAAAACGGAACCCTTATAGGATCACTTGTGTGTCTGTCTGTCTGTCCGTCTGTCACAGCCAATTTGCTCCGAATTTAATTCTGTGACCCAAACACGGACGAGTAATGTAAATAATGAATTTCGAACAGGGGGTTCATTTTAGAGAAAATTAAAAAAAAAATGTTTTGCTAACTGTACCGTGTGACATAACAAATGGTAAGGCTTTCTGTGAGGGTTTCAAATATTATTAATATAAGGTGAAGCATCAATGCCTATTTAACGACTTCAAAAAAGGAGTTATCAATTCGATACGTAGGTATGTAATATTATTGGAACTGCGAGATATTCACATATGATGATCTCTTAGAGCTTCCAAACAAATATACATAATTTTATAGATGTATGTTTGTAGGTATGTATGTTTTTGTCCACGCATTTCTCCGAAGCTATTAATCGGATCATGAACATTCTTTTTTTGTTGGCTTACATTTAGATCAACTTAGGGCACAGTGAAAGTTTAATTGAAATCGGTTCCCTACTTTTCAAGATAATAGACTAATACGTGTAAGTGTGACGGCCTGGCTTATTGATACAAGCTACGGGTATGTTCTCAGTAACGGAAATAGTTAGGATGACCCAGCTTTCAACATTTATTGAGTACGGTTGCTACTACATGATACTTTCTAAAGGTCTGATGATGACCAGGTAAGTGCTTATCGGTTCTCAGTAATGGAAATAGCTAGGATGACCTAGCTTTCAACATTTATTGAGTACGGTTGCTACTACATGATACTTTCTAAAGGTCTGATGATGACCAGGTAAGTGCTTATCGGTTCTCAGTAATGGAAATAGTTAGGATGACCTAGCTTTCAACATTTATCTAATTGAGGACGGGTGCTACGAGTACTACACGATATTTTCTGAAGGACTGATGATGACCAGGTAAGTGCTTATCGGTTCTTAGTAACGGAAATAGTTAGGATGACCTAGCTTTCAACATTTATCTAATTGAGGACGGTTGCTATTACATGATACTTTCTAAAGGTCTGATGATGACCAGGTAAGTGCTTATCGGTTGTTAGTAATGGAAATAGTTAGGATGACCTAGCTTTCAACATTTATTGAGCACGGTTGCTACTACATGATACTTTCTAAAGGTCTGATGATGACCAGATAAGTGCTTATCGGTTCTTAGTAACGGAAATAGTTAGGATGACCTAGCTTTCAACATTTATCTAATTGAGGACGGGTGCTACTACATGATATTTTCTGAAGGTCTGATGATGACCAGGTAAGTGCTTATCGGTTCTCAGTACCGGAAATAGTTAGGTTGACCCAGCTTTGAACATTTATCTAATTAAGTACGGATGCTGCTACATGATACTTTCAGAAGGTCTGATGATGAGCAGGTAAGTGCTTATTGGTCCTCAGTAATGGAAATAGTTAGGATGACCCAGCTTTCAATATTTATATTCCTTTACTTATATTCTATTCAAATAAGAAAAACACGATGATTGTCAGTAGCGCCGTCACTGAGATCCTATACCCGCCTTCAGATTCCACCATCAAGTAGGTGACATCATCAGTCATCTAGGTCTCCGTCCAATAAAATTTTCAAGATAGCTAAATAAAAAACGATAAAAAATAAACACAATAGAAATAATGTAGGAACTTATTAGTTTTGGAGAGCTCGGCCACGCTTCACCTTACATTTTAACGACTTCAAAAAAAGGAGTTATCAATTCGATACGTATGTATGTAATATTATTGGAACTGCAATATATTCACATATGATAATCTATTAGGGCTTCCAAACAAATATACAAAATTGTATAGACGTATGTGTAGGATCGTCAGGATTTACTCCGTTAGATTCGGACATCATGTGGGCAGAAGATGAAAACACACTGGGTGGGGCGATACACGACGTTTTATCACAATCTAACACAGTATGTGTGTATGTTTGTCCTCGCATTTCTAAGAAACTATTAATCGGATCGTGACCATTCTTTTCTGTTGGCTTACATTTACTTCAGCTTAGGGCATGAAGGTTTCCCGCCAGGGTTGCGGGTTGTTCGAAAGAGTTACCGTGGCTCTGGCACAGGCAACTGAAGGAACACGGGTGGGTTTTAGTCAGTAGAAGTCTGACACGCCCTCCCGCTCCACCCAGAGCGGGAGACGTTATTTGATGATTTCCCATCCAAAAAAAAGGGCATGAAGGTTTCATCAAAATCGGTCCAGTAGTTTTCAAGATAATGGACGTGTAAATGTGACGGCCTTTTTTTTGCGTGGAGAAATGCTCATGCATACTGCAATACCACGGGGAGATAGTACAGTTATGTCGGACTCCAATCGACTAAAACTCCACGATGTCCTCTGCCGCTTGTGCCGGGAACACAGGCACGCGTAAGCACTCGCCGCGAACCCACCTACTAACCTACCATCGGACATCTAGACGCACTGCCAGTTACCATCCCTACCTGGTTGCTATTCCACCAATTCGCACTAAGCGCCTCCAAATGTCTTTTATAATGCGCACAGCAAAAGAATGGAACTCACTACCTGCGTCTCTGTTTCCGAACGCATACAACCCTAATCTCTTCAAAGTGAGAGTGAACAGGCTTCTTCTGGGTAAGCTCACTCCATCGTCGACTTTGTCTCTATCACCTCTGACCTAGACTAGAGTCAAGAGCAAACCCATCACAAATAAAAAAAAATATTAAAAAAACCTTAGACTTAACCTTATCTTCTACTTTTTCTGGTCATGATCTAGGTCAGTAAATCCTAATAATTTTTACTTTTCCTTTTGAAAGCACTTGCGTCTTTGTAAGGGCTTACTCTGAGGGTTTCAAATAGGTATATTTGGTGAGGCGTCAATGCCTTTTTCAATCATAAAAAATAATTAAGGAACTTTCCATATAATATAACATGGATAATCAAATAATTAAATTTCTATTTCTAATTTGATGGATCCTCGCGCCATTATCTAATATCTATGAAAGCAATGCCCACGTATCCAAACTTTCTTGAGTTTACTCGCACCATGACCCATAGATGGCGTTTAGCGGTATGCGGGGAAATGGCCTTTCGCATCGCTTTATTCCACGATCCGCACCGCTTTTGAAAATTTCTTTCTGGTGAAATCTTGAAGTTTTTCGAAAAATAATTGGACCTGCATCTCTGCTTTATCCAGAACTTATATTGCAGTGTTGATTTTTAGAGTATCAACCATTCCAACGGTGGATTTAAGAAGATTTCGCTCGCCGGCCGACAGCCCATTTCAACCAGTCACACGTGCACTCTGAGTCTGAATAGGATCTCTGGATTGCAAAGGTTTGTGGGCTTTGCTGCAAATTCATCTTTATGGTAATGGATTGTTTCGAGGATTCATCATTGAAGGAATTTTAGTTTCATGCGTACGCCATGTTGATACCGTTGGTACATAATTATTAATTAAAAATGAACTCAATGGTGCGGGCTATTTACACGCCTCACCAATATTTTTATAATATTAAAATAAATTGTTTTAAAGTTATTTAAGAAAATAGACGAAAATTGACCATCCCTTCCCTTATCTCCGAAACTACTGAGCCAACAATTTTGAAAAAAAAAATACAGAAAATAGTTCTATACCTATTAATTTTTTCAAAATTGTTGGCTCAGTAGTTTCGGAGATAAGGGAAGGGTCCCTTATCTCCGAAACTACTGAGCCAACAATTTTGAAAAAAAAAATACAGAAAATAGTTCTATACCTATTAATTACAGAAAAAAATATAAGAAGTCTATGGTCTTAAAATAACATGGTAAATCTCTCAATATTGTGCGTACAAACTTACATTTACAGTTGGAATGTATGGGAGCTCATTTTTAAACTACAATGTTAAGTTTGTTCTTGGGATGAATTCATCGCAACTACGGGACCTTTCATTGTGCATGGTCCGACACGCACTTGACTGGTTTTTTTTAATTTTAAATTCTCCCCTCTAAAAAAGCACCCGATATAAATTCTATGAATTTCTCATGCGCCATCGTAGGTACCAAACGGATAAACCGACTTCATTCGTCTTCTTTTTTTTTGTATATTGGCAACTTATCGGTGAGACCCAGAGCAAAAAGGCTTATAGGCGACGAGACGTTGGTGTCTAGGAGTCCCAGTCTCATCGGCGAGACTTTACTTCGGAGAGTGTCCGCATGAGCTCCACAACCTGATCCCACCATCGCCTTTTTACTACCGGTCTACCAGACGTACTGCAGGGTCCCATCCGGACTAGGTTGATCCACCAGTCATACTCAGCGCTTCTCCTCCATATTAATTATGCGCACAGCCAAAGTTTGGAACTCTCTGCCAGTGTCTGTGTCCCTTCCACATACAACAAGTCAGCCTTCAAAGCAAGAGTGAACAGACATCTTCTGGGCACACTCGTTCCATCATAGACCTCATCCATCGCTTTCCATCAGACGTGTTCAAGGTTAAGAGCTCGCCCATTCAGCAATAATAAATAAATTATATTTTCTTTATATTCAAGTACATAATTTGTCATCATCTAATTGTGCTTTTTTGTGTTGTGCACTAAATAAATCGTTAATCGGTCTACCATTCATTTCGGATTATTCTCAATTGCTTATATTTGTATTTCAGGTTACGGCGACTCCACAACCCTGCGACCGACTGAAGCAGGAGTTGTGGAAGACGCGTTAGTTGTATACGAGTGGCTATACTCCAAGATCAGTGGGAACAGGGACATATTCGTGTGGGGACACTCTTTAGGTAAGTTATATAATACCAACCTCTTATTGCCCCATTGCAGGGCAAAGGCCTCTTCTCATATAGAGAAGGCACGAGCATTGATCACCACGCGGCCACGCTTGCTCAAGGCGGGTTAGTATAAGACATATATTAACATATTAAGTCCTACACCCTAATTACGTAACACACTATCAATCAGTATCTGAATGATTTTGAAGCTGCTAATCCAGCTGTGTCCGGTTAGACTGGAAGCCAACCCAAAATAGTTAGGAAACAGCTAGGCTAGGGTATAATTTTACAAAGCCACAACACCTGACGGATTTTTCCAATAAAATACGAGTATAGCATAAAAACATAGTTATTGAACCCTAAATATGTGTCTACAGGTACTGCAATATCCTCGCACCTGCTAGGCAACTTACAAGACTTGTCAGTGACCCTACTAGAACGTTCTGCCCCGCTGCCGCAACCCAAAGGACTGATACTCGAAGCGCCCTTCAATAACTTGGCTGACGAGGTCGCTAAATTTCCTCTCACTAAGGTAATTTAGGTCCTATGAAATTGCCGTTTAGCATGCAGAAAGTTAAAGTCATTTTTATATATATATTTTTTTTTATTTCTATCAATCAAAATATGCACCCATGCTATCGATGCATCTCTATCAGCGCAGTAGTAATTGTTTAATGCCCTTCTCGAAGAAGTCAGGGACATATTCGGTACGGGAGTCAACAAACTCTTCAAAGGCATGTTGAACTGCCTCGCGGGTATTGATTTTTTTCCCTGGAAAGGAGTTGTCCAAATTTTGGAAAAAGTGTAAGTCTGTCGGCGTAAGGTCTGGTGAGTACGGTGGATGACGCAAAACTTCCAACCCTGGCTTTTGTAGCTTAGAGACCGTCTGTTGTGCCATATGAGGTCGAGCGTTGTCGTGTAGGAGCAGCGGGGACGAGCGATTAACCAAGGCTGGCCGGAGATTTGCGAGCTTCTCCATCATTGTGTCCAGTTCCTCACAGTACACATCCGCAGTAATGCTGGTGCCATTTGGTAAGAAGCCGTGATGAATTACACCAGCACTATACCACCAAACAGTGACCATGACAATTTTAGGGGTAAGTTTTCGTTTGGGGCATTGCCTAGGCGCTGAACCAGGGTCTAACCAACATGGTGACTGCTTACGATTATCAAAAAGAATCTATTTTTCGTCGCAAGTGACAATGCGGTTCAAAATCCTTTGGTTTCTGTGTCTGTTAAGCAACGCAAGGCATACCTCAACGCGTTCATCGCGTTGGCGATCGTTCAGTTCGTGCGGCACCCTCTTATCAAATTTTTTTACCTTGCCAATTTGACGCAAATGGACCAAATGGAGATCGGCTCAGTAATTTAAACGCCCTGGTACTTATTTATACCTATATAAAACGTTGGTCAGGTCTCAGTTGGAGTACGCGGTCCCGGTGTGGAATCCCTTCTATGAAAAATATTCTAATATGATAGAAAAAGTGCAACGCAAATTTTTAAAGGCAATGCATTTCCGTTGCTTTCGCACGTATGTATCTTACAGCGACTTACTAAATGAATGAATGAAATGCACCGACCCCAGCGTGGTTTGACCAGACTCGATTAATCGAATGATCCCAAAGATTCACACTAGCCCCTGTTGCCTCATGTTACATGGTGCAACAGAAACCATTGTAGGGTAGACAGGCCCTTAGGATATGGAGGGGATAAAGAGCCTACCGAGTATGCACCCTTGAGCAAGCATTGGAAGTATTTTACAGCGACTTACTAAATAACTATAAACTTCAAAACCTTAAATCTGGGCGTATAATGTTAGAATCGACGTTTCTGTTTGATTTATGTAACAATTCATATGATTGTATAGACATAAGCAATAGAATTAGTTACGTAGTACCCAGAACAACTATATGTCGAGGTGTGCGAGCGCGAACTCTGTTTGCTGTAACCTCTTGTCGTTCAAACGCAGGCTCGCGAGCACCCTACGGCGTCTTACTGCTCAGTTTAATAAGATTTTCCGGGATATTGAGTTCTTTGCTGTTTCCACAGGAGAATTTAGAGGTATTGTGCTTAAAATTTTAGCATAATCAAGTACGTAATAGCCCTAAAACCATAATTTTTAATTTAAATGTTCAGTTAAATCTTCTTTCTCTTTTTATTATTTTTATGATAGTGTGACGGTTGACAGGGGAGAATGGAAGAAGAAAACATGTTGCGCCGACCCCACGTAACATGGGATAAGGGCAGGAAGATGATGACCTTATAAGTTTCAGTTTAGCTTTATTTTTATATTTAATCATATTCAATGTTATCGCACGCCGTTCGTTTTTGTTTAACTTTTTTATATGTATTATGTGGAAAATGTTGTAGGTTAAACATTTATAATTCAATTTTAGTTCTAAGTTCTGTATCATAACATTGTAATGTGTAACCGTTTATTTTCCCAAATAAAATTGTTTTGATGCTAACTTTGAAAACTGCTGCTAATTCAGCCGTAGATTAAGTGTCGTTAGCTTCCACTATCACCTTTAATTCGTCGTTGCTGGCTTTTGTTGTGACCACGGGGTTCATTTTTAGATCAAAATTTCTATGTCAGAAACGTTGAAACCAATAACGAGTCGTGCGTTTGTTTGTAGTGTTTACTCCGTACACGTCATTAATATTGCGAGCCATTTGTTCCGCATTGCTACCGCGACGGAACTCGTATTCCATAATTACTCGTATTTTTATCGTGTATTGATGAAAAAGATACAAATGTAGTGAAAACAAAACACTAATCAATAAACAAATGACTGAATTTGAAAATAGAATTCAAATGTTTATCAAATAAAATTAATTTGAATTTAGAATTTATTAAATAAATTTGCTTAATGGAGAAACGCTAAGGTGGGCTACCTCAGCGTTTCGCCCTTAAGCAAATTTATTCAAATATTCTTATGTTTTTGCAATTTGCTGGTCAGTTTAATGTTGATTTTATGTTGATTCAAATATAATTCGCGACAGTAACAAACATATATTTACAGAATTATAATCATTAGAATCAGTAATACGACTTCATAAGATTGAAAAGACTTCAAATGTCAAGATTTCATGAAATAGTCATTCAGTAGAGTAATATGAACTTAGAGATTTTTATTTTATTGATGATTTTAATTCTATAAATACAGATCAATTATCACACTATATTAATAGCACACTTTTTTAAATATATGATGGCACGGAACCCTCGGTGCGCGAGTCCGACTCGCTCTTGGCCGGTTTTTTGAGTTGTGCACCTTAAGACTTTAGGAATATACGACACTAGGAAGTCTCTTTCAATACGTAGAGTTACGGCCAAATCGGTGACCCGAAGGGTGCAAGGTCTCCTTGTTAAACAAACTGGCGAAATTTGTGTGTACTATTATAGGTGCACCTTTGCCTGGGATACAGACGTGATGTTGAGGATATTAATTTCTTTTTTCTCATCAACAGCTAGTAACCTGGCTTCCATACTGCGAATCTACAATCGTAGCACCATTCCGTACGAACGTCGAACAAACATTCAAGTCTGACGAGTATCTTACGAAACTCAAGTCCCTGCCGGTGCTCATTCTGCACGCTAAGGATGATATTATTGTGCCTTTCGTGGTAGGATTGAGGGTAAGTATAATAATAATTATAATAGCTATGCCGGTAGAGTTTACTTTGCCTAAACAAGTCTAGGGTGAAGAGTCAGACCAAGAGAGATACATAAACCCGCAATGCAGCATGTGGCGAGCTGTTCCCTACGAACGGACCACGGACCCTATCTCCCGGAAGAAGTCTTTTTCCTCATCTCTGGCTTGCATTTATTGATCGGCTGGAGTAAATACTGATAAGTAACAGAGCTCCCACCTCATTCTTGCCTTTGTTGGCTGGATTGTCTGGAGATTCGTAAGAGCAAACCTGTTCGGAGGAAGGAAGTATTCCAGTAAGATGCTGGTAGGCATATTTACCTTACTTCCGGGATGGAGATGTGCAAGAATATAACCAGCCCCTATGCATGGCTTTCGTCGATTATGAGAAGGTCTTCGACAGTGTAGAGCATAGGGCCGTGTTCCACGCTGTCCATCGCTACCACATTGATTCCCGTTACGTAGACATCTACGTAACGGGAATCAATGTGGTAGCCATGGAGCACAGCACATGCTGTGGGAACTATACACTTCGGCCACGCTGCAGGTCCGCATGCATACCCTAACTAACCCGTACCGATCAAACGGGGAGTGAGACAGGGCGACACCATTTCACTGAAACTATTCACAGCAGTCTTAGAAGACATCGTGAAAAGTTTAAATTGGGACCATTGCGGTATTAAAATCAATGGTGCCGCCCTGTCTCACTTAAGATTTGCTGATGATCTAATGCTTTTCGCTGAAAATTTAGATGATCTCCAGAAAAGGCTTCAAAACCTGTATGATGCCTCTTTCAAAGTAGGACTTAGGATGAATATGGCCAAGACTATGATTATGGCAAATATCTTTAACAATTTAACTCGTTCTATTAAAGTCGGAAATGAAATGTTGTCGGTGTTGACCGGTATGTCTCTCTTGGTCATATTTGTTCTTTTGGCAAAGACCATTAACAAACAGAGACATCGAGAAGAATACAGTTTGGGTGGGCCGCATGTAGAAAACTGGACGACATTCTGAGATCAGCTAAAACTCCACAATTTCTGAAGTCCCGCTTCCACCAGTGTGTTCTGCCCACTATGATGTGTTGTAACGTGGACGCTCACGCAGGAGACTGCGTACAGGCTGACAGTTGCACAGAGAGTCATGGAGCGTTCCATGCTTGGCATCAGGCTAATAGACCGAGTTCCAAACGTCAAGATCCGAAGACTGGAACTCAAATGGAATTGGGCAGGACATCTGGCAAGGCGCAGTGATGGCAGGTGGAGTAAGGCTGTGGCAGATTTCCGTCCAAGGATTGAAAGATGAGATGTCGGACGTCCGGTGGCGAGATGGGTGGACGACATTGTTGCCATCGCGGGAAAAACCTGGATGAGGCTGGCACAGGAGCGTGGAGATTGGCACAAGAAAAGAGAGGCCTGTGCCCAGCAGTGAGTAAAGTCTGGCTGTGGATGATGATGAATAGTTATAATAGTTCGAGTACTTTAAGAAAGTTAAGTCTCTGCTGTTATTTATTCTGCACGCTAAGGATGATGTAATTGTACTTTCGTAATGGGACTGAGGGTGAGTGTATAAATAATAATAAGAGCGGTGGTAAAAAAAATGTTTTTTAGCAAGTTTAGATTACACGTTTATACCGATCACATCTGCGGAGTTTTGCTAACTAGTTAAATTTGATCCCGTTTATTTTCCTCTTCCTTACAGCTATACAGATCGATACAACAGTCCCGTACAGATAACGACGCGACTATCAGACTACACGCGTATGATAAGCAGCACGATCTCGGACACAACTGGATCTGCCACGCTACGGACCTGCCTGAAGTTATAGGGTCAGACATAACATTATTAGGTTTTTTTACTATACTTTTACTTACATAATAGTAAGTGATTGCATGATTTATATAGTTTTTGTTTTGGCTTCGCTTTTTAGAAGAAACCATTGAACAACACGGCATTCTTATAAATTGTCACGGTCATAGCCGAAAGCGCACTAGTTCGCGGTGACGATGGTCTGACGGCCAATTCACTAATGAAATGAGCACAATGATCACGACGCGCGGGCACAGACACGCCCCCTTGTCACTTCTCCTGTTTTTATATTTCTATGGTCGGGACCAACGGCGTGCTTTACGAGACACGGAGGGGTCTTGGTAAGTATGTAAAGATGGTCACTCATCCATGGACCAACCGCGGCAAGCGTAACTTAAGCTGATCGGTCGACCCGTGCGGCTATAATTAGTTAGCCACGAACCCCTCCGATCACCATTTATGTCTATTAATAATCTGTTCTTTATTTACAGGGGATTCGTCAATCAACACGTTCAATAAAGAACATGACACTTCAGTCTCCTGCCGTCGACCGATTCGTCGTCTCTCTGCCTTCATCGGTCATTTTGATATTACTAATAATAAGTTAGCACAACAGCTGAGTATAAGATAAACCATTCTAAAAATGAACGCCCCTCCACAACGGTTACGGTCACATGCAAAGAAGGTGTATAGATGCAATACACATAATGAATTGGTATTTCTCATTGGTTGCTCAGTCACCGGCGAGACGTGAAAGAGTGACCACGCGTCGATTCACCGCAAAAGTAAAAAAGCATCTTCGCAGTTAAGTAAATATATTTTGTTGCAAATTACAAAAAATCACAAATTTTATTTTTTGCAAACGGAGGTACCGTTTGCAACCCGCCTTGCCCAAACGCCGAACAGCCAGATTTGTCGGCCAACTAAGCTCGCCACAAAATAATAGGTCCGTTTTGACAGCCCATATCGTTTCATATGCCAAAGAGAGACAAACAGAGCGGGACGAAGAGGGACACCCTCGTGTCAAAACGGACCTATTATTTTGTGGAGAGTTTAGTGTATAAATGACACGAACGCGCGACAAAGCGAACGTGTCGTTCCATACAAAGCGCACGCTCCCCACCGTACAATGCTAGTTAGTCCGCACGATCAGTCGAGCTCTAAGTGCGGCGATGAGTCGCATGTTTACAGTAAAGCCGCCGCACGCACACAAGTAAAGTGTTGCAATAAGTATTTCCTCTCTCACGTTGAAATAATCACATTTGGTGGAGCGGTGTTCATTTTTAGATTGGTTTATCTATACATAATAATAGTTTTCCGTGTATAATAAAACATTGATCAGGCAGAGGACATAGTCTTTCATAGTTCTAGATAACCAGTCCACTTTATTCATCCAAACACATATTCCAATATCTCTGTTTCCATATCCTGCAACAGTCCTACACCAACCGGGGGTTGTCCTTGGGTGCATTTGCATTGTGGGTACAGGGATAATCGTGGGTTGATGCCTTATTTCATTAAGAGCGTCTAACGGGCCTCTGTGAGTTGGTTGCGGCCTTCCAAAGTTCCGGAACCCCTGGCTCCCGGGATAGTTGAAGATACAATATAAATCTTACTGATTTATAAATGCGAAAGTTTGGATGGATGGATGGATGTTTGTTACCCAATCACGCCAGAACGGCTGAACGGAACTAGATGAAATTTGGCACAAAGATAGATTATAGTCTGGAATAGCACATACAATACTTTTTATCCTGGAAAAATGTATTATTTATTTATTACAGCATAACTACCTATTTATATTTATGTCAGACAATAAGTCTTACTTTTCTGCCAACCAATCTACTGCTTCTTCTAGCGATGAAAGTTTCTGTTCTTTCAGCTACACCCTGGGAGACTTTTTGCAACAAAATTTCAATCACCAGTCAAATCGGTTGGTGAATGTGTGTCACATAAACGCTCAAAGTGTTCCGCGCCACTACAGCGAGCTGTACGACGCGTTCAATAACAGCAATATCCACGCCATCCTGATCTCTGAAACTTGGCTCAAACCGCATCTCCTGTCCACCACTTACCCACTTACTGGTTTCGTTCTTATACGGAACGATCGGATTGGTAAAGGAGGGGGTGGTGTGGCCATATATTTTCGCAGTGACTTTCCTTATAAAATACTTTCTACTTCCTCTTCACATTATTCTGCTTCTGCTGAGTTTATTTTCCTTGAAGTCTGTGTCAAAGAAGCTAAAACTATTATTGGTGTTGTCTACTGTCCCCCCAATGTTGATTACTTCACTGAATTCGAATCAGTACTTGAATCTTTGGGTTCGGAGTATGCACATCACATTATCATGGGTGATTTCAACACAAACCTCCTTGCCCAAAACTCCCCTCGACCCCGTAAGCTTCTCCATCTTATCGAGTCGGCTAGTCTGCACGTGTTGCCGCTCAAACCTACTCGTCAACATGACGCTCCTGGCTTTTCTCATCATGACCTGATTTTCCTTTCATATATCCTGAAACCTCCCAAACCTAAACCCAAGGTTCTGTACAGGCGCTGTTTTGCTCGGATGAATGTCGATAAGCTCAAGGAAGATGCATCTGTGGTCGATTGGGAGCCTATGACGAAAGCCGTTTCAGTTGACGACAAGTTTGCCATTTTCAATGATGTTATAATCAATCTTTATAACATCCATGCTCCCGTCAAAAAAGTTAAGTTAAAACGCCCCCCTGCACCATGGATGTCAAGAGGAATACAAATGGCAATGCGACGTAGGGACCGCGCGTTCTGTAAATTTAAAAGAGATCGAACTGACGAGAACTGGACATTATTCAAGGCTGCACGGAATAGATGCAATCAGATGATACGCAATGCTAAACGCCGCCACATTCTAGACACTATAAGCTCTTCTTCCTCTGCCGATATTTGGTAATTTCTTGGAACTCTGGGTATCGGCAAATCGCGACATTTAGACCCTCCTAATTCAGTTGACTTAGACGATCTCAACCGGCATTTTTGCACTGTTTCAACCATGGATCGTCAAACCAAGCTACAAACTCTGTCTCTTATTTCTGGTCTAACGCGTCCTCATATTAATCCTTTCAGTTTCATTCCAGTTGAACCGGGAGAGATCAGAAAGTTCATTCTCTCCATCAAATCAAAAGCGGTGGGATGTGACAATATCACCCGTGATATGATCATTACTATTCTGGATCATCTCCTGCCCGCGATTACCCATATTATAAATTATTCCCTATACACCGGAGTATTCCCTATCCTGTGGCGCAAAGCCTATGTTCGTCCACTACCTAAGGTTTCCAATCCCTCTCTTCCTACCGACTTTCATCCAATTTCTATCCTTCCGTTCCTGTCCAAAGTGCTTGAGGCCTGTGTCCACAAACAATTCTCTAACTTCGTACATCGCAACTCACTCATTAGTCCTCTACAGTCTGGGTTCAGGCCTGGGCACAGCACTGTTTCCGCCCTCCTTAAAGTGACTGGCGATATAAGGGCAGGACTGGAAGACACCAAGGTTACTGCTCTAGTGTTGGTTGATTTCTCGAATGCCTTTAATACCGTCAGTCACGACATCCTGTTAGCCATTCTGTCATATGTTATGGTCTCTCCCGAAGCACTGGAATGGTTCTCCTCTTACCTTCAGGAACGTCAGCAGTCTATTCGTGTTGGGGATTCTTCTTCATGCTGGTGTGATTTGGAAACTGGCGTTCCTCAGGGCGGTATACTTTCTCCTCTTCTGTTCTCTATTTTTATTAATCTTCTAACTTCCGAACTTCAGTGTGCGTATCATCTGTATGCAGATGACTTGCAGTTGTACTGTCAAGGGAAGGTGGATGAATTACCTGATGTTATCGACAAATTAAATAGGGACTTGATAGCTATAAAATCCTGGGCTGATAGATTTGGTGTAGCTGTAAACCCCACGAAGTGTCAGGCGATCATCATTGGCAGTCCTCGTGGTATTAGCAAAGTGGTGGGTATAACCTTGCCACCAGTTCTCTTCAATGGAACGATCGTTCCTTTTAGTACTGACGTGAAGGACCTTGGCTTACACATTGATAGTACCCTGAATTGGCGTACTCAAGTCGCTAGGGTAAGCCAGAAGGTTACTGGAACGCTGCGGGCTCTGTACCGGCTGAAAAATTTATTACCATCGAGTACGAAGACAATGCTTGTACAGTCCTTAATTTTTCCTATCATCGATTATTGTGATGTGTGCTATTATGACCTGAATGCAGATCTTCTCGACAAACTTGACCGTCTTCTCAATAACTGCATTCGATTCGTTTTCAATCTGCGTAAATACGATCATGTCTCCGCGCATCGGTCGCTTCTACAGTGGTTGCCCATACGCCAGCGCCGACAGCAAAGGGCGCTGATCACCTTGTTTTCATTTCTTGACTCTCCCTCTTCCCCTAGTTACCGAGCTTCCCATTTTCCCAACCACAATAGAAATTTACGTTCATCTCACAATCGTATTCTTCAATGTCCCACCCACCGCACAGACTTCATTCACTCTTCCTTCTTCGTTCAGTCTATCTCTCTGTGGAATGCACTCCCCCAGGAAATCAGGATGGCAACCGACCGATTATCCTTTAAAGTTAAAGTTCGCGACCACATTCACAAGAAGCTGGTAGTATCATCACAACGGTAATGTTTCCCAATGGTTTGTCTTATTTGTTTTAGTATATTTATGTCTATTTATTGTGTTTATATTTATATATAGTTAGGTGTATATATTATATTTATATGTATCTATATCTTTATATTTAAATATATATCTATTCCTCATCTCTCGCTGTTGCACCTACCACTGTTTGTCTCTGCATCACCCAAAGGTCGACTGGTAGAAAATGCCTATGGCATTAAGTCCGCCTCTGTACATTTTGTGTGTTTAAAGTATTAAATAAATAAATAAATAAATGTACGTTCCCCGTGCGATAATTTCCAACATCCACACGGGCGAAGCCGCTGGCAAAAGCTAGTTTCTGTATAAATGGTCAAATAAGACGTTACCTGTCACGAGATGGGGTGATAAAGTTTTCGAGATCGCTTCGCTCGTTCTTTCCAAAGTATCTCCTATTTCTGTATGAATGGTTGAAAGAATACCTAATCTTTCCAAAGCAGGGTGCTACGCAGTGCCGTAACTGGCCTTTTGCGCGCCTGATGCGAGCTTCTATATCTGCGCCCTTGAAAAATGTTCTCATCTCTAAGGCTCTGACATTAAAATGGACAGTCTATGTAAATAAATCTATCAACCGACGACACATTAATAACAGGCTTACCACATACCTTGAAAGCAATAATTTATAGTCTACCAACCAATTTGGGTTCAAAAAGAATAAATCAACTTCTGACGCAGCCTTGAAACTAATAAGTGGAATCGTTGATAGACTAAATCAACGCAAAAAATGCCTCACACAGTTCATTGTTCTCTCCCCTGACTTCTATCTAAACTAGAATGTCTAAGCGTACGTGGTATACAGCTCCAGCTTTTTAGTTCATATCTCTCAGACTGTAGGTAGTCAAAATCGATGGTTGCCATAGCGACGAGATGGCTATTTCATATGGAGTACCTCAAGGCAGTGTTTTGGGCCCAACTTTGTTCCTGCTGTTTATAAACAACCTGTGCAACATGCTCCTGAGCTCTGGCAACATTGTCTCTTTTGTCGATGCTACTGCAATCACCTTTTATGATGAATCCTGAGCTAAACTGCAAGCAACTGCTAGAACTGGATTTGATTTGATACATGGATGGCTTATTTCTCACTCACTCACGCTTAACAAAAATAAAACTAAATCCATAACATTCTCTCTTAACTCCTCCACCCAACCCTTGACACCCATTACTCTAAAAGCTAACACCTGCTTTAACAATTCGGCCCCTTACAACTGTCCTACAATTTCTTCTACTGACACAACGAAATACCTCGGTATCATCCTAGATAAACACCTTAACTTCAAAGCACATATCACCCATCTTACTGCTCGAGTTCGCAAATTCGATATATCTTTTTAAAACCCTCAGACACATTGATTACAATATCACAATACTTATGTAATTCGCACCGTGTATCTCGCCATGTGTCAGTCAGACACCTCTTACTGTATTAGTAGTTGGGGTGGAGCTGCGAAAACTACACTCTGTCTATTACGATATAAAGGATGAATTTTTGGAAATTTGGTTTCTTCAAATAATACCATGAACTTTTGTTAATTAACTTTAATTTAGTACTTTTACAAAATTGAAAATAGGAGTATTTAGACCGCGCGTGCGGGTGGCTAGAGACGAAGTGAATCGACAAAAGTTTGACACACACCACGCGCCGCTATACTATTTGCGCCTTGCCGAATGCTGTAGGCAATATACTTAAGACGAATACGCTGCTAATACACGGTCAGCAGTGGAGCCTAAACACACTCAAACTTCTTGAAGTTGCTCAGAGAGCCATTCTTAAGGTTGCTACTTTCCGGCCAATGCTCTACCCAACCCTTGTTCTGTATAAAAAATGCAAAGTCCTCACAGTCCGGCAAACGTTCATTCTCAACATTTTATTGAAACAACACTCACAAACTCCTTTTAGACAAACTCAATCCTCACTTAGACGAAAGAACGAAATTTGCAAGGTACCCTTCACACGCTTTGCTTTTACTAAATATTTATTTCACTACCTTGGGCCATTTCTATATAAATAACAGAATTAACAAAACCATCCCTGTACATCAATCTTCTTATGAAATGTGTAATAAACAGATAACACTCTTTCTAACCAGTTTAAACTACGACGACACTGAATATCTTCTTACTTCACTATCGCAGTGACTTCTATACCGCTACGTGTCTAAACTCAACTTCTTTTCCTTCCGTTTACTCACACACACCATACTACATCATACTACACACGCACACCATACCTACATCACAAAACACACCTCACACACATACTAACACTTCACACACTCACACACTAGTACCTATAAGTTAACATAAGTTTGCACCTTATAGTCAGTCTAAGCAGTCTCAAAAATTTTGTATTCCTTCTGTGAGAAAAAGAGCGTTCTCACGCTTGTCATGTTAGCCCTGGTGCTGGCGAACCTTAATACAGGTTACCATGTAACCTAGCGCCAGATTCAACTCTGTTAATCTCTTTATGATATATCCCTAAATTGCAAAATTATATTTATGTAACATACTGTACATACCACACTTTTTTGAAAGAAATACATTTATTATTATTATTCTGCATGATTTTTTTACCGTCTTGAAAAAAATTGGGTACAATAGGAGAATGGAGTAGAAGCCTATGGCATACCTAGTTTTTTTTTTTTTTTGTATTTCAATAGCTTAGACCGAAATTGCCGAAATAAACACTACATTTGAAGTAAACTAGAACAATAAAACCAGAACTTTTGAAAAAGCTTTATAGATAAATATCGAAATTCAAAACATACGCACTACGAAGGGTGCGTAGTGCGTATGATTACAAATTATTTTTTTTTTATTTTATTTTTTTTCAAAAAAAGAAAAACTAAGTATGCCATAGGCTTCTACTCCGTTCACCTATTATGCCCTATTATTTTCAAGACTGTTAAAAAAAATCACCCATAAATATCTATGAAATAATTTTCAAAACTATTCTAGACACAATTGTATAACTTTCAAATAAAAATCAATTACTAGAAATACCAATAAAAAATATCTATAATCCAAAAACATTTTTTTTTTTTATAGTAGGTACTTGCTAGAATTTTGAATAAGTATACCTATGTGTACGAGTAAATTAGTAAAAAAAAAGTTTATTCGAAAATATTAATTTGCTAAAATACACAATAATATAATACACAAATGACACCGAATACTATTAAGTACTAAGCCTGTATGAGGCCTGGGGCGGCCCAACTAAATGCGGGGGGTATTATTCAGTAAAATAGGAGAATGAGCATGCAAGAAAGAGCAAAGGGCGCTCGAAAATGTTAGCACCCCGTTTAGGAAAGATTAGGTTTTTTTTTTACCATTAACAAGGACATACTTCGTCGGCTTACGCAGAAAAATTGAGTATAGAATTTCATTTTTTTTTTTCATTTTTTGGACTCTAGTAGTTTTAGACAGAGAAAAGTGAAAAGAGGCCTTTGCCCTGCAGTAGGACATCACAGGCTTTTAATAATAATAATACAGTATGTTAACCAACAGAGGGCGTTCCCGTTAACCCGCAATAGTATAGCATCCATACATGCTAAAAAAAATATTACCATTCGAAAACAAAATGGTTTTTATTTTTTTTTTAATATTAAAATATTCACTAAAAATGTTAAATTGATACGTAAAAGAAACACTCTGTACACGCGTACTTGAAGGACGGAAACATCGCAATTTAGTTTTTATTTTTAGTGAATATTTTTAGCATTTTTAGTGAATATTTTAATATTAAAAAAAATAAAAACCATTTTGTTTTCGAATGGTAATATTTTTTTTAGCATGTATGGATGCTATACTATTGCGGGTTAACGGGAACGCCCTCTGTTGGTTAACATACTGTATATTTATGATAATAACGCGAGCGCAACGAGCTCGAAAATTTTAGCACGGGAACCTTGGAAATGTTAGTTGTTCTTTTGACCATTCACAAAGAAATAGGAGATACTTTATCGACTTATGCAGAATAATTTTGAATATTAGAAAAACATGGGATGGTAGAGCGAGCTCCAAAACCTTAGCAACCCGCCTCTGATAGGTATGGTTTTCTTTTGACCATATTTACAGAAATAGGAGTTACTTTGTACTGTGTGTAGTTTTTGACTTATGTAGAAAACTATGAGAAACAAGATACCGTAATAGTATGTTACAAAAGCGAGCGAAACGAGCTCGAAAATTTTGGCGCCCTACATTTATACAGGGTGGTGACGACATAACGACATTGAATAAAAATACGATCCCCACTAGTCAACCAAAACACTTTACCATTACCGAATTAGGTATTACATCAAAATTAAAAAATCTAATTTTTCAAACAAACTAAATGCGAAACTAATCAGAATTTAAAACAACATCCTTTATAATATTGTCTACTAACCTCATCTGACCTTGTAGGCACTGCACGTGAGAGTGGCAACGTCGCACCCGTTTCGTCCGTTTTAGGTGCAGTTTCATTCATGCAAGTACAAATGTACAAAAAAATGGCGCGCGGCATCTATCCCCGCTCCGTTCACCGCTTGCCGCCCGCCAGCAGGCGCGACATTTCTATCAGTAGGTTCACGTTTTAAAAACACTTAATTAAACATTAAATCAAAACTTACTTCAATCATGGTACACTAAATAAAATTTTTAATTGCTGAATTTGTCCACCATTTACTCGTAACACACATGTGACAATGTCTTGTGATATTGTTTCTTACTTTCCTTAACAAGTCACTACTGATAGCCATTGCTTTTAATTTATTAAAAGCGTCAATAATTCTGTCTCGCAGTTTCTCTACGGTATTCACATCACAAGCATAAACCTCATTTTTGATAAATCGCCAAACTTAACTTACAACGAAATAACAGCAAGTAACTATCACACTATTGTTTACACATTAGGTAGGTACCGTAACCTACCAAACTCTACTACACTTAAAATTTATATACAATCGAATTATCTGTCAATAACACAACAGTACAACTATTAAAGCTCTGCACTGTATGAAATTGCAACAAAACAATTTTCAATTTTACACAAAATCAATCATTATTGTTAATGCGCTAAAACCACTCTTACGAATCGAAATAAAAAAAAACACGCTCTCACAAGGGTAGCACGTCACGCACTAGACAGTGGATCAGATGCAAATTCCAGGGAAACCCTAGTCGTATTTCTTTCCTTTTCTTGCACAATAAATCTTTTGAATGCGGAAGTGATTACGAACTATTGTTGTTTAAACTTACTTTGTTTAGACAAAGACGTCGAACTGGCAACCGTGCTTTCTTCTGTTTTTGAAAAGAATTGCGCCTCGGCAATCTTTGTTTGCTTATGATAATAGGAATTTTATCGTCATGGTTATTAGGTGTAAATTCAATCAGCAATAAAATACAATATTGTAGTATTTCTGAGTAGCAAGCCGCACCATTGTATTTGGTTTTGTTTAACAAGTAGGTAAATGAAATTGTTTTGATGTGAATGACCTAAATGAAACTTGCGTGGTATTCACATCATGTGTTAAAATTGTCAAAGGAAAAACAAATTCCTGCGGCTATACCCTTGATTATAATTTGATAATTTTTGGTATATGTACTACTACCGCGATACCCAGTATATGTTATTAATTAATATCGTATTCTCCCCACCACCCGGTATGTATTTTGCTCACAGGTGCCTTCAACCGCAAATTGCCTTTTACTTACTACTAAACATATATTATTTCTCGAGATTTGGGGGCCCCTCAGGGCAGATCAACCCTACCGCCCCTCCATTTTTTGTTATAAAACATTTCCTCAAATTCAGTTCTACTATATAGCTTTACGAAGACCCAGACTTAACTAAATAAATGTATTTTCTTTTTTTATTTTATTTTTTATTTGAGATGGGTTTTCTCTTGACTCTAGTCTAGGTCAGAGGTGACAGAGACAAAGTTGACGATGGAGTGAGCTTACCCAGAAGAAGCCTGTTCACTCTCACTTTGAAGAGATTAGGGATGTACGAGTATGCGCTCGGAAACAGACGCAGGTAGTGAGTTCCACTCTTTTGTGGTGCGCATAATAAGACATTTGGAAACGCTTAGTGCGAATTGGTGGAATAATAATGTTTATTTGCCAACAATAATTTAATTTAATTTATTTATTTAATTCAGACACAATGGTCCATATTTATTTATGTTAGTAGGTGTACTTAAAAATTATGTTAGTAACTAAGTAAGTAGAGATTAAAATACATGCCATAATAATACTAAAATTAATAAGTAACTGACGTAAGTAAAAAAGGTAAAACTGTTCAAATGAATTAATAAGGCAAATAACAATCATCTTCAAATTCATTAAAATTAATATAAAAAAATTAAAAAATATATTAAAACCAAGTAATTCATTAATATTAAAATTAATTAAAATCATATACTCATAACTTAAATTTACTGTTTGTAACGACATGTACATTTACTGTTTGTATATACTACCACTAATAATAATACTGGAATAATACATAGATACAAGAAATGAAAAACCAAAAAACATATCTGAGGAGCTTAACTCTAGAGGACATAAATCTATGTGCAGACAATCCTGCCTCTTACACTAGGAAGACCTGTATTGTAAGAACAGTGATTCGGCCATTAATATGTTTTTTATTTTAAGATTTAAGCGACAAGTGAGGCGTGGCGAATGCATCAGGGGCCAAGTCTACTATTTTAGGAAGAAAGAAAGAAAGAATATGTGTGTTTATATGTGTGTGTGTGTTTGCGTGTGTGTGTGTTGAGGTGTGTGTGTGTTCATGTGTGTGGATGTGTGTGCACGATTTACACGATGTAAGTTAGTAAAGACTCAGCATTTGAGTAGTCCTGTTGTAGAACCCAGTTAGTGAGTTAAGATTTAAGCTGGTGACGGTATAAATCTAATATGTTGAGAGTTTTGTGGATTGCTTTGTAGATGTGTGAACTTAAGATATAGTACTGTTGCCTGGCGAAAGAGGTCTTGTGTTGGACACTTTGGGGGAAGTTAGTGCGTTTATTTGGGTCAGATTTAGGCAATGTAGCATGCTTTCTGAGAATGGTTTGGAGCACATAGTTCTGACGGACCGTGAGCACCTTGCTATCAGCATAAAGTTGGGTTGTTGGGTATCTAAAAGGTTCTTTCAACATTACCTTCAGAACTGCTCTCTGCGCTCGTTCTGCCCTAAGAAACCTAGTTTTCCCAGCACCACCCCAGACTGTGACACAGTAACCGATTATTATTTAGCATATTGCGAAGTAAACCATTTTCAAAGTGTTAATATCGGCTGATTCCCTAAGCCTTTTGAAGACATGGACTAGCCGCAAGGTCCTAGTTGTGACAGTATCAAGATGAATGTCCCATTTGAGCCCGTCATCGATCTGTACTCCCAAATATTTAACGTTGTTCGTTCTTGTGAGGGGCGAACAGAGGCAAGATGTCTCTTGGTCAGAAAAGGTGTGCGCAGTTATAAGGAAAGAGCTGGGTGGTTTGGAATTATTTCTGAGTGCAAAAGGGATGTATGCAGTCTTATCTAGGTTTAGCGTGAGCAAGTTAACCCTTAACCATTTTGATACTTCTGACATAGCATGTTCGGCATTAGCTTTAACCGTTTCCCACGTAGGACCGTAAACAATGATTGCTGTATCATCGGCATAGGTGAAGATCTTGCAATTTGGAAGTGACATACGGCATAGATCATTAATGTAGATCTGAAACAAGGTAGGGCCCAAGATGCTACCCTGAGGGACTCCGAACGTTACTTTTTGCTCATCACTAAGGTAGGTCTCAATCTTAACTCTTTGTGTACGATTTTTAAGGTAATCTTTAAATATGTCAAGTGTGATTCCTCGAATACCGTGACGCTCCAATTTAGAGGTTACTATGGGAACAGAGACTGTGTCGAATGCTTCGGATAGGTCCAAGAAAATTCCCAGACATTTATTTTTCTGGTCTAGGTTCCTGGCAACAGATTGTGTCAGGTCTGCAACTGCATCTTCGGTTGATACACCAGGCCGAAAACCATACTGGTTTTCGGCAATTATGTTGTATTTGTCAAGAAAACGCGTCAAGTGTTTATTCATTATCTTTTCGAAGATTTTAGATATTGAAGATAGTACTGAGATGGGCCTATAGTTGTTGACATAGTCTCTACTCCCACTCTTGTGAATTGGATATACAATCGCGACTTGGAGGGAATCCGGGAACAACCCTTTCTGCAAACAGCGGTTGTATATATGAGTCAGTGGTCGAAGCAATGACTTGCGAGATATTTTTAGCACCTGGGACGATATTCCATCCCAACCCACTGCACAGTCAGTACGTAGCTGCAGTATGATTGATTCGATCTCCGACTCGTCCACTTCCAGTAGAGCAAGAGAGTTTGGAGGGGTTTGTAATGTACCACTATAAGCTAGAGAGGGTTGGTTGGTTAATGATATGTTAAAGGGGACGGGACGCGGTGTTTGAATTTTAGCAGCTAACTTTTCACCAATACTACTAAAAAAGTCACACACTTTATTTAAGGACGATTTCGGGCTATCAGATATTTTCAAAAGATTAACAGGACTTGTAGAGAGTTTCTGCGTGCCTGTGATTTTTTTAATTGTATTCCACAGAGCCTTAGGATTGTTTTTCGATTTCTCAAGTTCACCTTTCTCATAGGCTCGTTTTAGTTTACGGAGTAAGACATTGCAGAAGTTTCGATATCTAGAATATGTAATTTTGAGAATTAAGTTGTCAGGAGATTTTTTTGATTTTAAGTGCATCTTATCTCGGTTTTTAATACATCTAAGTAAGCCAGGGGTTATCCATGGCTTGATTATTTTTTGTTTTTTGGAAACTTTTATAGTGGTAGAGTGTTTACTAATAGCCGATTGAATGATTTCTATTAATTTATTCATAGATAGATTTGGAGCCTCTAATTTATAGACTTCTGTGAAGTCTGTATTTTCTAACTCGAGGCGGATAGCTTCACAATTCAGTTTGAGTTTAGACGTAGTGCAATCATCTTTGCGAGCTGGGTTGGCGTTCGAGATAACTAATAAGGCTGGTTTATGATCTGTAATATGGGACTCTAATATTAAAGTAAGAGTAGGTAGCTTTGTCTTAACAATAACATGGTCTAAACAATTGTTAATTCTTGTCGGTAGTAGATGGGTAGCCAATAGGCCATGGGATGCATTAAGGAGAAGATATTCAAGACTAGGATCAGTACAGTTATCTTGCCTTATGTCTAGGTTTATATCTCCCACAAGTGCGATGTTCGAGAATGATGAGAGATTTTTATACACCTCATTTAAGCTGACTAGAAAGTTATCAAAGGTGGATTTAGAGTTATAAGACGGGGAGCGGTATATTGCTACCAAAGCTAATTTATTTTCTATCTGGCATATGAGGCAATTTCCATCCTTAAAACTTGGTTCTCGGGCGGTGAGTTGCAGCCCTATCTTAGTGTAAATTATTATACCTTCGTTTTGGTTTGAGTTTTTGTTAGAGCAGTAAGATTGAAAACCATATAGGATAGGTGGGTTTGTTACTTTGCTTAACCAGCATTCAGTCAGTACGATAATATCGAAGTTAATTTTTGTTAGACGTAACAGTACTAGAAGGTTGTCGAAATTCTTATTTACACTACGAATGTTAATATGTAACATTTTTATCTTATTATCAAATTGATTAAAGTACTTGAGGCTATCCTCTGGGTTACAAAGATAAGAGTTTTCTAAGTTAAGATTATCAATTTCATCATTAATGTTGGTTATAGTAGCCATTTATACTTATAGAACAAGTTTGAAACATGGAGCATAGTATCAATGGATACTGCATCGCGAGTATAATTTTGTTTGTGGATATGCGTGAGTCTTGTGTATGGGATTTTGTTGTGGTGTGAGTAAGTAAGTTTGTGGGGTGTGCAAGTTACAAGTTTTAGTGTTTTAATGTTTAATACATAGAAATAGCCTGTATCTAGAAATATTACGTAATGTACTTGCATGTAATTTGCACAGTGTTGTATAGAATATATATATTTTTTAAATTTTTTTATTTAACTGAACAGACAGCTGTGCTGCTGAGGAGTTTGTTGCGCCACTTCTTCTCCTCAGCTAAAGCACTAGGAAGTGGTGAAGGGCGGGCGTTTTGGGGGACTGTCTTATGTAATTTTGACGTTCGAAAAGTGCTGATTCTCAGCCTAGTTTGAATAAATGACTTTTGATTTTGATTTTGATTTATTAAAAACGGAAAAATTACAGGGGAGAAGTAGGACGAGGATAGTCACTTATTGCTATCTAAAGCTAAAAGGCATTGTTCAGTGTTCACTAAGATTTGTTTTTCGCCTTCCTGCTTGCGTAGGAAGATAGATCCATTGCTGATCCAACAAAATTTGTAGTCTTCCTTTTTGGCGACTTCCCGTGCTTGAAAAAATAGCTTCTTTGAACTGTATCATAGTTGATCCGATACGTATACTGGTTGGCGATTCCCAGCTATACCAATAAGTTCCGTGTTCATTTTATCCTGTTTAGCTTTTCTTTATTGTAGTTACGGACCGCAGACATAAGCTTAGTTTTCGTTTGCACGGATGCAAATTCGGTAATTAGGGGTCGTGAAGTGGAAGGGGTGGCAGACTTGTCTGGTAGGCGATAGATGTCTCGAAACTCCGTTTCTGGAATGTTAACTCCCACTACCTCTCCAATTTTGCAAACGGTTTTCACAAGAGAGCTATTTGTTTCGGATTCTACTTGGGGAATATTGCGTATTTCAATTCCCGAAGCGCGCGATCTGCATTGTAGATCTTGCACCTTTTTTCCAATTTTTCTATGTAAGAACGCTGTTCTAAACGATCCTTCTTTAGCTCGTCAATTTCGCTCTGCATCTCTTCAAACTTCTGATTAATAAATGTCATTGACTGTACCAATTCAGCGTTTGATTTCCGAATTTCAGAGTTGACGGCTTGAATTTGGGTATTTTGTGACTTAATCTCCGCAATATCAGATACCAATTTCGACATAATATGACTCTGCTCCGCTAGCATTTTGGATATAGATGAGTTCTGTTCTTGTTTCCAGTTCGCAAGCGTTTCATGTGAGTCCTGTTCGATGAGTTCGGTCCCGCCTTGTGGCGATATATCCTGTCGAGGGCGCCTTCTTTGTGTGTTAACGTAGTCGGACATTATTAATGCAGAGTTTATGTCTGGTTCGGATTGGGTCTGTGGCTGTATCAGATTGTTGGTGGTCTTAGGAGTATCAGGTGGAGTGCGCTGCATATTGTTGTAGAAAATGAGGTATTAAACAGTCAATCTAACTAAACAAACAGCAGTAAGTAAGAATGCGTAAAACGGGTACGCTATTGTAAATAGATCGTAGCACTGATACCGCGTCGTAGCACAACAGCCGTTCGTAGACTCGTAGCAGACGGACGACGTAGTTCGCTCGTAGCCGCACACTCGTAGCACAGATATCGGCACAGTGTTTGGAGGCCCGCTTCTACTCGCTTGGTGGCACAGCCGCGGCTAAGAGCTCGGAATTAAGACGGGCGCCGGAGATGATTTGCGCGCGGGTTCAAATCCCGCGAATCACAATCACTTCGCAATAAGTCACTTTAGAGGCACTGACAAAGTTATTTGTGTCCTACTCTAGGACCGCCCAGTGGGCGTATATCACAGGTAAGAATCACGAAAGTGCGACAAGGAATCAAAGTATTCTAATTACAGCCAATCACGGAATTTAAACTAGCAAAATCCAGAGGCAAACGACACGCGTCCACTCAGTGATGCGACCTGCGACCGAGTCAGGAATAGCAACTAGGTAGGGATGGTAACTGGCAGTGCGTCTAGATGTCCGATGGTAGAAAGGGGCCGGTGGAATCAGGACGTGGAGTTCTTGGGCGCACTCACCAAAGTACAATCTGTAGAAGACCGACGGCAGGTAACCTTGCGGCGATGAGCCAAGCTGCGAAGCTTGGCGTCCACCAGTTCTACGTCGCCAATGAGCCTCTTAGCTCTGCGTTCCACCGAGTCAAGCGCGGCTAGTTGGTACTTAGCTGATCCATCTCAAAGGTGGCTGCAATACTCCATGCAGGATCGGACTTGCGCTTTGTAAAGTGTTAAAAGCTGTCCAGCTGTAAAGTATCGCTTCACTCGATTTAGTCCAGCCCAGCTTTTTGGCCGCCGTTTGGGCTTGTACTCGATGGTGGTGCAGAAGTTGAGACCAGATGACAACTCTATGCCTACGAGTTCAACTCGATCAGTTACAGGAACAGATGTACCCCGAAAAGTAGGAGTTTGGGCGGAACGACATCTTTTAGCGGTAGAAAGACACGTCTGTGTTGTTAAAAGGTGGCGTTAAAAGAGACCAGATTATCATCACCCCACTGGGAGACAAGGCCTGAGGTCAAATCTGTCCACTCTACCATGGCCTCTCTCAAGGAACGAACTTCGCCACCGCTGGTTTTTGCGCAGGACTCTCTCTCTGAAACTGTACTGTCATCTGCGTACCTAACAATACCAGGCTGAAGTAGGTCATTGATGTGCAGCAGGAAAAGAGTTGCAGAGAGAACAGACCCCTGAGGAACTCAATAGCCATAAGGTCAGAGGTGCAGCGGTCAACGTCTACTCTGATCGACCGTTCACTAAGCAAATCTGATATCCAGCTACAAAAATCAGCAGGGATGCCATAACCAGAAAGCTTACTGAGCAGAGCAGCGTGCCAGACCCTTTCAAAGGCCTTCGAGATGTCTAGCGATACAGCCAGTGCTTCGCCGTGTTTTTCGTTGGCTTCACCACAGCAGTGATATACACGAGAAGATCGCCAGTTGACCGTCCCCGGCGAAAGCCTTATCCCTTTAAGACCGGGAAAAAAAAGTCTTGCGTAGCTTGTTTTCGATCTTATATTCTAAGTACCCATGTCCAAAGTCATCCTAGAAAAATAATTTAAAAAATCCCGCCCCCTCCCCCCCCCCTGAGAAAACGCCATGTCACGATAGTGCGATATCGGCGCGAAAATATTTTTGTAAAGGTGAACGCACGATCGTATAAGAGCGTCGTTAAAGGAATATTGACGGTCACTGAGGAGATCATTGTCTTCAAGGTAGGTCAGCAACTTATTATTCAGTACCCTTTCCATAACCTTGCACAGAATGGAGGTAATGGCGATTGGACGGTAATGGGCATGCTCTGCACGGTCGCCCTTTTTGGGCACTAGTTGTACATTTGCAAGCTTTCAGGATTTCGGCGCCGTTCTTTTATCACGAGAGAGGCGGAAGAAGCGTGTCAACACAGGAGACAGTTCAGGTGCACACTACCTCAACACACTCGCTGGAATGCCATAAGGCCCGCTGGCCTTGTTCACGTATAGACTGCACAACACTCTTCGGACTTCCTTAATCACATTAAAGAAGTCCGAAGAGTGTTGTGCAGTCTGCGATCTCCGGCATCGAGGAGTCACAATGAGGTACAGTAGGTGGTTGCTTGACAAATAAATTTGCTTTCTCACTTGCAGAGTGAGCCAGCGACCCATCAGGTTTCATCATAGGAGCAAAAGTGGGACGACATAAATTCGTTTCAGCCGCTTTAGACAGGGACCAGAACTGTTTACTATCCGGAGGATGAGAAGCCAGCCTGGCCCCGATACGTCCGACATGGTCAATACGTGCCCTTCGTAAAACCCGCTTGCAGAACTTGGCGGCAGAATTAAAGGTTCTTTTCTTCGCGCGAATCCTACGCGCTCTAACTTTGCGGTCGCGAGCCTTTACCCATGCTTGGTAGGCAGACTCTTTTCGGGCCTCAGCGTGAGCGCATTCTGCATTATACCAAGGTCGGGATTTGTGACCGAGCGGGATATCGGATAATGGAATAAAATACTCTATCCCCTGCTGAATCACGTCCGCAACCGCGTCAGCACAGCACGAGGGGTCACCCGAGGAGAAACACGCTTGCCGCCGTGGAAACAACGCAAAAAGTGCCGCATCTCATCCCAGTCTGCTGATTCGTATCGCCATACTCGCCTCGTGCCTCTAGGGCTCTCATCTGGAGGAGAGAAGGTCGATATGGATTTCACCAGACAGTGGTCAGACGTTCCCAGCGGGGCTGAGACCGATACTGAATGACTGTCCGGATCAGATGCCAGCAGAAGGTCCAAGCAATTGGGTGTATGGCCGTCAACATCCGGTACCCGCGTGGCCACATTCACCATCTGGGTTACATCTAGCGTTATAGTAAACTTGCGCGCCTCCAACCCGTCATGGTCAGTTTTCTGGTACGGGAACAACCATTCTTTATGATGGGCGTTAAAGTCCCCCAGAAAAATGACCTTCGCTGTTGGGTACCGTTGCTGGGCTACGTCAGTCGACTCCACGAGAAAATTAAAGAGCGCTGTTGTCTCCTGGTCAAAGTTGTGCGATCGGTAGACGCCGATGTAGAGAGATTTCTCCACGCCAGTATCCACAAGTAGCCATATGGCAGAAGAACCTGATTTCTCAAAGCAACAGAGACAACGACAACAAATGTCATCGCGAACGTACACACAGACCCCAGCTTGCTTCTTGAACTTGTGTTCAAGAGAGCAACCCGGGTAGTTGAGGTACGCCACGTCCGAAGGGGTTGTTATCTTCGTCTTCGTTAGGAAAAACGGCTTCTCGGTCTCAAGGTGGTGATGGACCGGATCGAGATTGGAGTGCAACCCCCTGATATTAGTGAGGTGCACTTTTAGTGGGTGGAAGTGCAGCCGTTGTTTAACCTTATTTTTCTTCGCTTTGGTCATATTGAGTGGAGTTGTTGAGAAAAAAAGTCGACTGGTCGACTGCTCAGTTATCCAAGTAGACCAATAGAGCCAGCCAAACCTATGGGGAACTCTTTTAGAGACTACGGGGATGCCCGAACACCCCCGGATATGGCCACCGGGTCCTCCCATCCTGTCGCCGGCTGGCACGGTGGAGCATACCGGGATTTTTAGCGAGTTGGTGGGGCAGCCTTTGGCACGTGGCTGGCGTGCTACTTGGGCCCCCTACTGACTCCGGTCGGCCAACGGCTGGCACCGTGCTTCGGATCCCGCTACCCTCCAAAATGAGTTACTGAATCTGAATCACTGTGATTGCATTACACAAAGTTGGTATGGAGCCAAATGCAATTTTTAAAACTCTCCATACGCTTGGTATTAGTCAAATGTTTGTGTACCGGGCTATTAATAGGTACAATGAGACCTCCTCTGTTTGTGACAGAAAAAGATCTAGCCGTCCACGTAGTGTTCGTACGAAAAAGGTGGTCAAAGCAGTAAGGGAAAGAATTCTAAGAAATCCTGTCCGAAAGCAAAAGATTTTATCTCGGGAGATGAAGATAGCACCGAGAACCATGTCGCGTATTTTAAAAGATGACTTAGGACTTGCAGCCTATAAGAGACGCACTGGTCATTTTTTAACTGATAATTTAATAAAGAATAGGGTGGTAAAATCGAAACAACTACTGAAGCGGTATGCAAAGGAAGGTCACAGAAAAGTTTTGTTTACGGATGAGAAAATATTTACAATTGAGCAACATTTTAACAAACAAAATGACCGTATTTATGCTCAAAGCTCTAAGGCAGCTTCCCAATTAGTCGACAGAGTGCAACGTGGGCATTATCCGACTTCAGTGATGGTTTGGTGGAGTGTTAGCTATTAAGGAGTGACTGAGCCATATTTTTGTGAAAAAGGTATCAAAACATCGGCACAAGTGTATCAAGATACCATTCTTGAGAAGGTAGTTAAGCCCCTTAACAACACCATGCTCAATAACCAAGTATGGTCCTTCCAACAAGACTCGGCGCCGGGTCATAAAGCTCGGTCTACGCAGTCTTGGTTGGAAGTGAACGTTTCGGACTTCATCAGAGCTGAAGACTGACCGTCGTCTAGTCCCTATCTTAATCCGCTGGATTATGATTTATGGTCAGTTTTAGAGAGTACGGTTTGCTCTAAACGCCATGATAATTTGGAGTCAATAAAACAATCCATACGATTGGCAGTGAAGAATTTTCCCATGGAAAGAGTGCGTGCTTCTATTGATAACTGGCCATAACGTTTAAAGGACTGTATTGCAGCCAATGGAGACCACTTCGAATAAGCTTTTTATATTTTAAATTGTTTTATATTTATGTATTAAACTAACACACTGTAAAAGTAATAAATATTATTTGCAATAAAAAAAAAATTTTTTCTTCGTGACAATATTTATGGCAAGACTAGATACATCTATAAAATTTTGTATATTTGTTTGGAAGCCCTAATATCTAGATTATCATATGTGAATATATTGCAGTTCCAATAATATTACATACATACGCGTAGAATTGATAACTCCTTTTTTGAAGTCGTTAAAAATGTAAGGTGAAGCGTGGCCGAGCTTTCCAAAACTATTAAGTACCTACAAAAATTGATAAAATGTGTTTTATCTTGTTAAGATTTCGATACCCACCACGTCTGTGAAGTTTCGCTAGCTTTAATTTGATGCTGTAGTTATGTGAAAACAATGAGTTACTGAATTAACACATGTTCACACACACATTTATTTACATTGTTTACCTAGCTAGATTAACACATAGGGTAATTGTAATCCCGGTAGTACGTTCCCATGGGATATTTTCCAACATCCACACGGGCGAAGCCGTAGGCAAAAGCTAATTTATTCCATAAATAAAAGTTATCCGACGATTGAAAAATAATATTTCGAATTCGGTTAGCTTATTTCGTAAGTAAAAATTACTGTAACTGACTGTAATGTTATAAACGTATAGCTAGAGTAGCACAAATTCTCAAATTGTAACAACCAACTTTTAGAAACTATTTCTGAACGAAACCATCAATGTCAATAGAAGTAATATGACGTCACGCCTGACAATTCAAATGTCGTCAAAAGTTCGAAGGTTCGGTTCATGATTTGCACTAATTTGTATTAATTGACCGATAACTAATAATCTAAATACAAAACGGATAATGAATTCATAAAATAATATAGTAGCCTAGTCTCGAAGCAGTTTTCATTCATCATTTATTTAATTATTTAAAGAAACCTTTCGTAGACGCACGCACATTCAATTTGTGTATTTACCTATTTATTTTTGTTACTAATTCTAATAAGTTTTGGGAAGTGTAGTTGTTGTTGTTTTGTTGTTAATAAGTTTATCTGTTTTTCGTTATTTTTTAATTCCTAGTTATGGTAGATTTCCGAGGACTGGCGATATGTGTGCCTCTTTATATAGCTGGGTAAGTACAATTAACGTTTAAATAAAATAAAAAATAGATTGCAGGGGCTAAAGACAAATTGGGGCCCACCTGCCGTAAAACCTTTTTTTACGCAGCACTGCAGCTTTTTTATTTTTAAGGAGTGAAAGGAGAAAGCCTGGCCAAGAGAAAGTTAATTACTGCAGTGGCATAATTTATCTTATTTACAATAGTGTCTCTAACAGGTTTTTTATTTAAATAATGAATGTTAGACTGACATTTGCTTCATGAAATTTTAACGCGCCCCTACGATGACCCCTGACTGAGATTTCTAAAGTAAAATTATATTGTAAAGCAGTTTAACTTTACTTTCTTTCATGTAAAACCAGACCGCTGGACGAAGATAAAAAAAATTACAAAATAAACCTGCATGTAGGAACTTAACAATAAATTAATCAGGACATTGAATTTATCAGCCTGATTACTTTTATCTTAGTTCTAGGCATTACATCAATTTTTACCTATGGAATAATATAATCCTATGTTATCTTGTATGCTAAGTCTGTAATGAGCCAGATATGTTAATTATTATTTAAAATAAAGTGCTAGTTGCCTTGGTGATAAAGCAATTGTTTTTAGCTGTTCTATTTATGAATGTAACTGGAAATAATCCAATAAAATTCTATTAACCTGACAAAATAAATGTCATATGAACCAGCTGACTCAAAATCACCAAGTTGGGAAATTTGCTTTGCCAGCAAACAAATAAATCATATTATTGAGCAATTGACCTATGATGAATAAACACACATTAAAATTGATTGGTTTTAACTGTGCGGTATGGTTGATTTATCGGCGAGTCCGAACTTCGTGCAGAAGGCTGCGCAGTAACATTTTTCAGGAACCAAATGGTGACATGAAGCGAATTATGCTAACATAAATGTACTGAACAGCTGATTTTCTTTCGCAATTTCAGGTTTGGTCCCATAGTAAAAGTTGTTCATAATAATGAGTACAATGACCCAAGAGGTTGTTGGTGTTTTATCAATAACCCTGTATAAAGTAACAAAATTTGAAAAAAAAAGATATGCTTGGTCTATTAAAGTTTTGTTTTAACACCAGTATTTAACTAAAATGAGTTAATATGAATAAATAATGGTAAATAAGTGCATTTTGGCAAACACATTAGCCAAAATTCAACCTTTAGTAACTAATGGTTGAATTTTGGCTAAACATGAATGAGTTATGCCATTAGTTACTGTTTTTTATTATGAATGAGCTAACATGAATACATTCATGTTTAACCTTTCACATTTAGCCAAAATTCAACCATTAGTTATTATGTTTAATCATTGGTTAACTACGGATCATAAAACCGGCCCTTAATGATAATTCATTCACTTTCTTTTTTTAGGGTTTCATAGCGAAAAGTCACATTTTATTCGCTATATTTCAGTTTTTCCGGAGATAAACGATGGGTCCATCGAACATTGTCAAACTGTACACTGCTAAAAGGATCTCTAAAGGCGCAGACCCGCCGCGGCGCACGGAGAGGCCACGCACGCGTGTTAAGCTTCGCTTTGCAAGAAAATGTATCTGATTGTATCCACTGCAACCCACGGACACGCTACGCATCAAGTGACGTCATTAGTACACGCGTGGCTTGCTCGAATATGGCGCTCACATAGCTCAACGCTGTCAACGCAATGCACGCTGTGCATGCGATATACACTACACGAATATTAACCCACGACTATGTACAAGTGTATCGCAGCAGTTTTGAGATGCGTGCGTAGCCTCTCCGTGCGCCGCGGTAGGCCTCGCATGCGTGTGTACTGCAGTGGAAATGTAGACCCACAAAATGCGCCGTGTGCCCGTACACAGCGTGCGCTGCGGTGGGTTTGCGCCTTTAGCCTAAGTTCGCATGGGCGCTTTTTTTTAAGCGAAGTTTTTGACTGTGCTCTGGATTTTCAACCCGCAGCGTCGAACCGAGCGTTGAGAATCCAACACAGTGCATCCCTAGCGCGTTGAAAAAGTGCACAGTTGGATTTTCAACTCATTCCTGCAATGCCGAGCGATTATTTTAAGACCATAGACTTCTTATAAGACCATAGACTTCTTATAAGTTTTCCTGTAATCTATAGGTATAGAACTGTTTTCTTTATTTTTTTTTTTCAAAATTTTAGGCGCAGTAGTTTCGGAGATAAGGGAGGAATGGTCAATTTTCGTCTATTTTCTTAAACAACTTTATTTTAAAATTATAAAAAATATATATTTAAGACCATCACATTAAGCCACACGGTACAGGAAAACTTTTTTCTTTTCTTATTTGCCCCCCAAAATTGGCCCTGGCTAAGTAATAACAACCGCATGGGTCGATCCATCAGGTTAAGCTATGCTTGCCGGGGTTGGTCTGTGGATGGGTGACCATCTTTTCATACCGAGACTCCTCCGTGCCTCGGAAAGCACGTTAAGCCGTTGGTCCCGGCTGTCTGTCGCGGATCTTTGACAGTCGTTACGGGTCGTCAGAAGCCCGAAAGTCTGACAACCAGTCTAACCAAGGGGTATCGTATTACCCAGTAACTGGGTTGTGGAGGTCAGATAGGCAGTCGCTCCATGTAAAATGGTTTTCAGCAGCATCCGGTTAGACTGGAAGCCGACCCCAACATAGTTGGGAAAAGGCTAGGCAGATTGATTGATTCAAAATTCATTTATTTACGTTACACGTCCGTGTTTGGGTCACAGAAATTCATACATGTACCAAATTTCAACCTAATCAGTACCACAAACAACGACAACACGTAGACAGGCTCTAATTAGGTACCGTGTGCCGCGTGTTAACCGTGTGAGCGATATCGACCACAGCAAGGCCACAACGCAACCACCAGCGATACCGCGCACAAGCTGCCGGCCATATCGAATACACAACGATCTGTCTGTCTGCAAACACTAGCCTCAACGCAACTACTAGCGACAATGCAACCTCAACGCAACTGCAAGAAGTTGCAGCGACACTGTTCACACCCGGCGCCACACTAACACGTAACCCCAACTTGCACTTGCCCAGATTTGTCGCTGCGATGTGGTGTGGTTGCGATACGTGTGAACGGACCCTTGAAGATTATATTTTATAATTTCCAGGGTGCTGTGGTTTGGTGCCTCGATATCAGCGGGCCTGTTCGTGTTCCACGTAGCTGTGGTGCCTCTTATCTTCAAATACTCGAAGGCGTTTAGAAGAAACCTTATTTTTGCTAATTTTGGTAGGTTTTGACCACAGATTTTTTTATTGTTTTTTTTTTGCAATTTACAGGTCAGTGTCAGGTTGTATCACTATAACAAATATTGTATTTACATAATTATAACCATAAAAATCATCATTACATCTCTTTAAGTTAGATTTATTTTCATGATTTCCGAAATCGTGACATTTTAGAACAAATTAATCTAACTTGAAAGGTATGAATTTCACGGGCTGCCTTTGCGCATCTACCTTAAGTCACGTAAGTTGCGTAGTACATATATTGTAGTGTCCAGTAGGAGGTACCTTTGGTGTTGTGATTCATTTCTTTGTCACGACTTCCGAAATTAAAATTATTTTGCACTTTGTAGTGTTTTTTATTTGGTTGTTTAATTTTTTATAAAAAAAAGTTCATAGTCCGAAGGATTTTAAAGGAAATTCGTAATCCAATAAATGAATGGTGACGTTTCACAAAAATCAACATGTCGGATTTTAGAAGTCATTAAAGCTCATTTTTACCACACATCACAAAACGCGTTTAACGCTAAACGAGTTTAAAACATCATTATGTTTCTGTCATCTTCAAACGATTGCAAGAAACGGAGATATGTTTTAAGCTCGTTTATTATTGTATGTGTGGTGAAAATCACCAATGAAACTGAACGCGTTCAGCACACCTAAACCGCGTTCAAGAGTTGTCAGTGTCAAAACTGTTATGGAATATTGACACTGACAGTTGCTGAACTCGGTTTAGAAGTATTGATCGCATTCAGTTTCATTGGTGAAATCAGCAATAAACTCGCCACAAAATAATAGGTCCGTTTTGACATGAGGGTGTCCCTCTTTGTCCCGCTATGTTTGTCTCTCTTTGGTATATGAAACGATATGGGCTGTCAAAACGGACCTATTACCGCCTTGGCCAAAAGTATTGAGCACCTTACAAATTTCGCTCGTACACGGTCAGTATGGAAAAAAACAAATCGATTGTTTAAGGGTTATTTTGTCCCGGCATCTACAAAGGTTTATAAATATGACTCACGCCGCATCTAGCAATAAAACACCTGGGTGCAATAAAATTTGTCTTTTACAATTTTTGTATTTAATTATCAGTTGGCTGCTATCGCTCATTGTGGACACATCCAGTGATCTAGTGCGCTTTTAGTGTTTTATTTCAGAAGAATTTAGTGATATCGTTGTAATATACCAAAACGAAACGTTCTTTCCTTAAAAAAACGGATGCAGATACAGCTTCTGCATGAGAGGGAGATCACAGGTATTTCCAAAACTGAAATGTTCGCGCCGATCCGTGCAATATGCTATTGAGCGATTCTGCTACCGGATCCCATCAAAACAGATCAAGAACCGGGCGCAAACGCATCACCACAGACCGTCAGGATCTTCAGTTACTAAGAGAGTCGTTAAAAAGTAGGAAAAAAACATCTTCAGAGCTCGCTGCTGAGTTGTCAGTAGAAATTAAGAAACCCATTTCTGCTCGAACTACTCGTAGAAGACTTCAGGAAGCTGGTCTGAAAGGCTGTAAAGCCAGGAAAAAGCCGTGGCTCTCCGACCACAACAAAAAAGCTTGGTATAAATGGGCCTTAAAACACCGAAGTTTCACCACAGAAGATTGGTCAAATGTTGTGTGGTCAGACGAATGAAACTTTCAGGTGAGTCAGACAATTTAATACCCTAATAACATTTAATGAAATGGTTTAAAAACCAAATGGATTGATGAAGTTATTTTAATTTTTCGGAACTCAATACTTTTCTCTTTATTGCAGATTTTTGGTACACCTGGTGTGACCTTTGTGCGTCGCCGGGTGGGCGAAGAATTTAAGCCCGAAAGTGTAATCTTAACCGTAAAACACGGCGGCGGCAGCATAATGGTCTGAGGTTGCATGACTGATTTTGGAGTTGGCGAATTGTTCGTGTGTGAGGGCCGCATGAACTCTACTAAGTACATTAATGTACTAGAAACTGCGCTGCTGCCTTCACTTACGACACTTTTTGGTGACACGAACATGGATGATGTTAAATTCCAGCAGGATAACGCGCCATGCCGCATATCTGCCCGCACTATGACATGGTTTCGGGAAAATAACACAGAACTGTTAGACTGGCCTGCCCAGTCTCCAGACCTGAACCCATAGAACGTTTATGGGGTTTATTAAAGGGTAGGGTCAGGCGCCATACAATCAATAACTAAGAAGAGCTGAAACGCTGCCTGCGTCTGGAATGGAACGCGATTACTGCAGAAGATTGTAAAAATCTCGTAAAGTGTTTACCAAAAAGAATTTCTGCCGTAATTAAGGCATAGGGTGGGCTCACAAAATATTAATTTTGTATTAATAAATAGTAAAATAAACCTATATATAACGTTTTGTTTTACTTCGATTTGATACTCCTCAAAAAACTGAAAGATGTTATGGGTGCTCAATACTTTTGCCAAGCCTGTATTTTGTGGCGAGTTAAAGTGAAGTCATGAAAATATCAATTCTTAAAATTAACATGTCCCAATGACCACCTCATTTCCAAAACTGGCAACTTAAAAGTTCGTAACCTATTTTTGAAATTAAATTAAAATATATCCTGCAAAGTTGTACGAAGAAATGGAAGCTGCGGTGAGATTTTTAACATTATCACTTATTTTTTAAATATAATTAAGTCTTTGTCTATTCCGAGCCGAACTTTAGCCATGCCCTTTATTTGTGTTTCAGTACAATGGCCACTAAATGCCGATTTCGAAGAGCCGTCAAAGTCAGGTATCGAAGGCGCGCGCAACCTCAGCATCGAGTATGAGTCGAAAGTGGATAAATGCAAGATTAAAATTGGTAAGATAACATAACCTCACACTTGTTTTCCCGGAAGGGTTAGGCAGAGGTGTACCTATAGTAGACCCACATTTCGCCCGTGGGGGCGAGTCTATTGCCATCAACCAGGCAAAAATCCAGACTCCGGGCTCCTAGAGAAATTCCAGATGGAAAAAAAAAAACAATAAATCTTTGCCCGACCCGGGAATAGAATCCAGGACCTCATGCTCATTAGTAGCGCTAGTATTGGTAAGATATACATATGTGCTGTAAGTAGAAGTCTGATTTTGACTCTTAGGGCCGGTTTTTTGAACCGTTGTTAACTCAACCAATGGTTAAACTTAGTAACTAATTGTTGAATTTTGGCTAAACGTGAAAGGTTAAACATGAATGAGTTATGCCATTAGTTACTATTTTTTTAATATGAATACTTACATTAATGTTTAGCCTTTCACATTTAGCCAAAATTCAACCATTAGTTACTATGTTTAACCATTGGTTGAGTTAACTACGGATCAAAAAACCGGCCCTTAGCACAACAGTTAATAACGACTCGACTGCTGGAAACGCGGATCTACGCGAGACACAATGGCTTTATAATTGTTTTGTTTATGTAATTACTACATTTAACAAATCAGAAAATATGTTCTCAGTCTCAGTTCTTTGTCTGGCAGTTTACATTTTAATGGATTTTTTATTGGTTTTAAATGTCGTCTCTAAAGAGCGGCAGTTAGTCTACGATAACAAAAATACATAATCTATGCACTGATTTGCTGGATTTTTGACGATAGATACCTGTGTCGCATACGGGGTTTAGTGGGTAGAGAATGAGACTCAAGTGTCACTTAAAACAGAGTTTAATTTATAGGTTAAGGTACAAGTTACAGAAGAGGGTCGTAGATTCTAGTTGTAAGGCTTTTTTGCTGTGGTGTTATAAAAAGTGGAAGGGTACTGCCCTGGGTGGACCGTCTGGCTGGCGCTGCGGTGGCTCGGCGTGTTCGGCCTTAGTCGCCGGTTAGAGGGCCGTGACTGGTGCGTAGTTGCCGGGTATAGAGCCGCGTCTGGCGCGTAGGGTGCCGTAGAGGTTATGGCCGGTAGTGTAGCCAAAGGTGGTCTAGCCGGAGCGGTGATTGTATCCGTAATAGCGAAGTATCCGAAGCTGTGAACCATGGAAACACGCAAGGGTGCGTCCGTGAGCTCAGAGGAAGATCCGGTAAGCCTCTGTGATGTGCGTAGTTTCCTAACCAGACGAGTCCGTAGCCCCATGACAAGGAAATGGGTCATTGGAGAGGAAAATCAACATCACAGTGGTTTACAAGATCATTATTTAGAATGAACACAAGATAAAACACCGTTACAGTAATATACAGATTCTCCAAGGACACTATGAGTACTCACCCAATTTCGGGGAGTTATACAGGCTTCAGTGGTTTTGGCGGGAAAGGAGTGAGTCGCCCGGTTAGTCTTATTATAGACTCTCGAGTTTCTAGCAAGTACTATAGGGAGGTGAAAGTAGTAATCTCACAGATTAAATATAAAAATCGCACAGATAATTAATATCTAGCTTTAGAATTCGTTATGCTACACGTGTGATCAAAGAAAATCGACCACTTACAACTTACTTTTTAACGACTTCATTTTAACAAGACATTTATTTACCGCGCACTGGATTTTTAACGCTCGTATTAGCGCTGAGAGTAGAAAATTCCACAGTGCGATTTTATGACGCGCTAAGGATACGCTCTGTTGTAATTTCAACGCTCGTCTCTACGTCGAGAGTTGAAAATGCAGCGCGTGGTAAAAAAAAAATTGCGTTAATAAAGCGCCTGTGCGTACGTGGGCTTAATGTGTAAGCAACAGTCGTATTTTTGTCGATCGCCAGTGTGGGTCGTTTTTGTAGATCGATAAATCAACAAGCTTTGCTCGATTATAACTTTGATATCAATCGTTGACAGGCGACAGAAACGATCGATAAGATCGAGTAAAGCTGACAGATGTTATTGATCGTCAAAACACAGCATATCGAACGACAATAACGATTGCCAAAAATCGGGAAAATCTGTACGCACCTTAAGTGCGTTTGTCCACCGCAGCCGTCACCGGGACGTCCCCGAGAGCGAGATGACGGCGCCGAAGTAGCGGTACATACAGTTACTAAGGCCGCATGTCTACCGCACGTCCCTCACCCGAGCGCCGTCATTCCGGCAGTCGAAGTCTCGACTAGTTCGGCGCGACCGCTAGAACTCGGCTCGAGGTTGTGACCGATCGATGTGCTGGCAAAACACACGTTTGATCTTGTCCACACATTGCCGTCACGGCGGCGTCGTTCGCCCGGCTATTGTTTTGTTGATCATAACATACTGAACCGCCAAGTTCGGTCGCGATGGACAAATGATCGCCGTCACCGGAACATGACGTTCTGTCCGAATAATATCGTTTCATGCTGACGTCCCGGTGACGGCTGCGGTGGACAAACGCCCTTACTGTAACATATGAATGTTGAACCTCTAAATGCTCTAAAATTTGCAGGTATATGGCACATACTACCAAAGACAGTGTATGAGAGACTAAAAGGTAGTTTCGAGTCCAATACGGACAAGGAAGAACTGAATAGAATATTAGATGAAGAACTAGCCATGTCTAAGGCACCCATAGTCTTGTATTGTCACGGTAAGTAGGATTAAACTACTGAAGTCTACACAAATCATAACATATCATCACGCCTGTAATCCCCACCAGTTATGTTTAATTCCCATGTAATAGTGGGCGAGCCTATTACCATCAACCGCGGACACAAATCCCGATTCCGGCCTGCTACTGAGAATTTCCAGATGGTAAAACCCTATAACATTTTGCCCGACCCGGGAATCGAACCCAGGATCTCATGCTCAGCAGTAGCGCTTGCGACCACTAGATCAACGAGCCAGTTGACTAGAAGAAAGTGTTGCCGTAATAAATTTTAATAATTTCAGGCAACTCTAACTCCCGGGCAGCGACGCATAGAATAGAACTGTACAAGTTTTTCCAGAAGATGGAGTTTCACACTATCACCTTTGACTACAGAGGTGAGATAAATAATTTCTAATTATGTTCATGTTTTTTATTTGCGGTAAATTATAGCTAATTAACAGTAATTAAGGACCTTGTCAAACAATTAAAGAAAAACCGGCCAAGTGAAAGAGAAGAAAGAAAGAGAAAGAAAACATGTTTATTCGGCACATGCCATAAGTGCACACAACAACCAAATAAAAAAAAAAATAATAAAAAATAAAAAAAAATAAAATAAAAAAAAAAAAAACTAGACAGAAAAATAAAGTGACAATAATGTGTGTCTCACGGCTGTGCCAAATAGGCCCAGTTCAGCAAACTGCCGCGCAATTAATGCCCGACGCTGGTTTTCAACTGGACCTGAGATGGTGATGCGTGTCGGACTTACGGAGTTGGGTATTTTTATCCCAAGAACAAACTTCACATTGTACATTCCAATTGCAAATGTAAGTTAGTCGACGATTACTCGTTAACTTGTAAAGTCTTCTTAGCTGTACTTATAAAAATAAAATTAAAAAGGTCTCATGTTTCTTGCAAATAGTTTACACAATAAAGAATAAAAAAACGTAAACTAAATGTTAAAAGGGCTGTTTCGTTTTGCCACCTCTCTCGCTCACACGTGGCAAAATTTTTAAGAATGTTAAATGAAAAGATGCTTTTATAAAAAGCTAGTAAATAATATTAATTTAATAGGTAATTATTAAAAACACATTTTTGTTGTGTCATTTTTTTCATAAACATCAAAAACAGATCATAATACTTTTTAAGCTGATTTCATTAGATAACACAATAGAAATGTGTTTTTAATATTTACCTTATTAAATTATTATTATCATCCTTTCATTTAATAATCTTAAAAATTTGGTCCCGTGTGAGCGACAGAGGTGACAAAATGAAACAGCCCTCTTAAGTACGTATTTTTTCTTTCTAAATATACTATTTATTATACAGGATGATTTGCAATTTGACGTAGTCCTTCCAGGACGGATAGTGTGACTAATTTGCAACAATTAAGCACCCCTTAAAGCCTAGGCGAAAATTCGTGGGATTCAAGAAAATTCAACTTTTATGTATTTTAATAAATTGCCCTCACTAAATATCACTTTTCTCTAAACTCTCAATTTGAATGGCCTTCATTGCTATTACATTGGGTATGTAATACTTTAACAAACCTTTCGATGTAACCAAATGTTCTAAAACGTCAAAAGTAAAAAAATAACAAGGCAGTATCACCATTCCTTTGGGGGGGGGGGGGGGTCCCTTCGTTGGTCGCTCACCAGATGCCGCTGGTCCTCCTGAAGCCTCTGCACTAATTTAGAGAAATCGATCCTGTCTCTGAGTGGTAACAGGATATCTACCTGTAGTAGTAGCGCGATAAAGAGACCATAGACTGGATATCACATTTTGGCTTGTGCCCAGAGTCTCAGTAACGACGCGTTGAATAGCACCGTTTTCTAAAATGCCAACTGCCCGTAACATTTCTTCTCGACTCAAATGACGTGGCATAACGCTAAAAAGCTTACACAAACCAATTGATAAAAAAAAAATATATATATATATATATATATATATATATATATAATCCGTTTATTTTCAAAAAATGTTTAATGCACCTTCTTGCAACTAGGTACTAACAAGATTGCACTGTGCTTTGTGTGTTTTCATTTGTTTCTCATTTTAATTTTTAAATTTCGAATAAAGAATAGACAAGACAATTGTAAATAAACTTTTTAAGGAAACTAAATAGGTTTTAAATAATAAAGCCATGTTTGTATTCGAAATAACGTATCCCTAGACTGTGTTGATGTGTATATATCTATCATTTCGTTATTTTTTTTTTTAGTTTGAAAGCTGGTTTAATACGGATTATTCTTAATTGCTTATCTTTGTATTTCAGGTTACGGCGACTCCACAAACCTACGACCGACTGAAGCAGGAGTAGTGGAAGACGCATTAGTTGTATACGAGTGGCTACACTCTACGCTCAACGGGAACAGGGACGTATTCGTGTGGGGACACTCTTTAGGTAAGTTACTAGATGTATCAGCATTTGCTACTAAAAAGGCAACCTTTTCCCCAACTATTTTGGGGTTATTATTTTACATGAAGCGACTGCCATAACCCAGTTACTGGGTAATACGATACCCCTTGGTAAGACTGGTTGTCAGCTAGACTTTCGAGCTTCTGAACGCGCAACGACTATCAAAGATCTACGAATGACAGCCGGGACTAACGTCTTAACGTGCTTTCCGAAGCACGGAGGGGTTTCGATATATAATAGATGGTCACCCATCCACGAACCGACCGCGGCGTAGTTTAACCTTCAATCGACCCGTGCGCGCCTATGTTTGTCGTGTTTGTTTTATTTGCTGTACAATAAAGTGTTTAATAAATAAATAATATGTGTCTACAGGTACTGCAATATCCTCGCACCTGCTAGGCAACCTACAGGACTTGTCAGTGACCCTACTAGAACGTTCTGCCCCGCTGCCGCAACCCAAAGGACTGATACTCGAAGCGCCCTTCAATAACTTGGCTGACGAGGTCGCTAAACATCCTTTGTCGACGGTATGGTCATTTTATCATCATGCTTGTCTCCCTAAGTTAGCGTTGAACTAAACTTTGTCTTATTCGGCCCAACTATCAGGACAGGCTAATTCAAATCTATAGAACCTATAGTGTCCTTTCCTAAAAACGCTATTTCAGATGTTTTTCTCTTAAATTCATGATAAAAATACATAATGTTAAGAATTGTCTCGACTTTAAAAAATTACCTCAGCGTCAGACCCGAAATAAACTCAAAATCTTTGACTCTGTTTCGGCCTCGGGGTTTCCGAAATCTTTGACTCCATTTCGGGTTTTCCATAGATACCCGGAGATATGCTTTCACTCTATATTTGTTCAAGTTCCAGTGTCGCCACGTTTTCCCCACTCCTGAAACTCAAACAAAAGAAATATTTACGGCACACAAGAAAATATGCGTAACAGTTTTGTGCTATCTTATTGCATACATGCTCAAAAGGAGCGAGCACTAGCAAGTACAGATATTGACACTGAATGCACACATGCATCTCTAGCCACAATTAGGGAAATTGGGTTGGTATAAATATTTGATCGATAAAAATATCGATGTAACCCGACTTCGGCGGAGATATCCATTAGCCTCCTATTAGCTTATGGAGAAAGTACCCCTCCAATCAAAAATCCCCGACTAAAAAATAAAAATTTTAGGGTAAGTCGGTAGAGTTGGCTATAGTTATTTTAAGGACATTTTACTTTTCTATTTAGGGCAAATAAAAGTCATTTTAAACTGTAATCAAAACTTTATTTACTTTTACACATTATTTTTCAGACGTAATATAATTATAAAAAGAGATAAAGGGTGAAAAAAAAATTAACAAAAAAAAAACTCAATTGACCATCTCTCCCGGAATGTCTGGTATAGATGGCCATAGTACTAAGGGATTCCCTGGCCATTTTCTTTGCAGTTTGCATTTCGTTGTAATGCCAAGCCCTTACGACCGCATGGATGGCACATATCGGAAAACTCTGTGCAATTTTCATGCAACCAATTGTGACACAACTTGCATTGTATCCAGTCTTCCGTTTTATGAGTTTCATAGGAGTTTTCTCCACATCCTTTGCAGTTTTTTTTGCAATCAATATCATCACTGTAGTCATCTAAATCAGATTTGCCACTGTCAGAAATAAATTTAGATTTGCTATTTGGGGAATGACACTATTTCGGGATTTCCAAAATCATTGACTTTATTTCGGGGTTTCTAAAATATTTGACTCTATTTCGGGGTTTCCAAAAACTTTGACTCTATTTCGGGGTTTCTAAAATCTTTGACACTATTTCGGCGTTTCCAAAATCTTTGACTCTATTTCGGGATTTCCAAAATCTTTGACTCTATTTCGGGATTTCCAAAATCTTTGACTCTATTTCGGGATTTCCAAAATCTTTGACTCTATTTCGGGGTTTCCTTACAGCGAAAGTGACAAAGTAAATATTGGCCTCATCCTATTTTTAATAGTTTTTCCTGACCTTTCTGTTATATTAGTTAAACAGAAAACTGTTTAACTTCTAAACTAAAAATATCTTTCCAGAATCGTGTGTAAATACATTATTTATGAGAAACTAGCTTTTACCCGCGGCTTCGCCCGCGTGGTTGTCGAAAATTATCCCACGGGAACACACTACCGGGATCATAAGTATCCTATGTCCTAATCCAGGTCATAGTCTACCCATGTGCCAAATTTCATACAAATCCGTTCAGCGGTTTTAGCGTGAAATCGTAACAAACAAACTCACTTTCGCATTAATAGTATTATGAAAAACCGGTCTATCGACACGCTAGATTCACAAAAAGTATTTTTAAAATAATATAATTCAACCATGATTCGAAAGACACGTGGCGCCATCTATTATCATAAGAACGTTATTGTTTTCCTCGGGAACAGTACCTACTTTTTTCGCGATGAAAGGTACCCTATGTCCATTTTTGTACACGTGACAACGTATATGCAACTTTCAGGATGATTGGTTCAGTGGTTTAGACGTGAAAAGGTAACAAATAAATTTACTTTCGCATTTATAATATTAGTTAGAATAGGATTAGAACAGTGATTTCTAATTTCTCAACATTTCAATTAGCCCTCGTCTCAAAAACTACCTTTACTTTTATATTGAATACATGATATTAATTTACTTATTTTTCTCTTCCACAGCTAGTGACCTGGCTTCCATACTACGAATCTACATTCGTAGCACCATTCCGATCGAACGACGAACAAACATTCAAGTCTGATGAGTACCTTACGAGAGTTAATTCTCTGCCGGTGCTCATTCTGCACGCTAAGGATGATGTTGTTGTGCCTTTCGTGGTAGGACTGAAGGTGAGTGTAATAATAGAAAGTACTTGTAATAACAGTTCGAGTACTTTGCGAATGCTAAGTCCCTGCCGGTACTCATTGTGCACGCTAAGGACGATGTTATTGTTCCTTTCGTAGAGGGGCTGAGGGTGAGTGTAATATTAGTAATAATACTTAGTATGAATACTTTTCGATTTTTTTTTCCACTAGACCATACCTGAGAATACACTGGTTCTGGAGAAATTGAAGGTCAAAGTCGCAATTTTTGTTTTTACTTTTTTACGAAAACGAATTCCAAGTATTACCACAGATGAATACAGATGGGACACTCCGCAGTTTAGGTACGAAGCTACAATACGTGGCGGGCTCGACTTGTCGGGAAAATTCAGTGCGGACTGCCGCGCACCGGCCGGCTCGCACGGTCAGTTCGATACTCACTCACACGCCGCGTCGTAAAAGAAGACAACCCTAACGAGTCAGAAGGTTTAAGAGTTACGCAATAGAAAGAGAGGCAACTTGTAGGTGAATATAACTGTAGGTAATAAGCGTTGTACGACCTGAATTGCACTTTATTGTGTCGCAGCAAGAGTCGCTTTTTACTTAAATGATTTTGCGGAGCGTCCCATCTGTATTAATATGTGGTATTACAAAACTTTTTTCTCAAAAAAAACATTACCTGAATTTTCGATTTTTAAAAAGGCCATATTCATTATATAAAACTCACACTACCACGTTACGATGGCCTCTACGACACAAGCGCACGATACAGTGTCACGTGGTATAAGCTAGCCACAGGCAGCCTTGAACGTTCGACGACCCGTGTTTGTAACAGCTGATCGGTTGTTTTTGAGATTTGATACAGTTTTTGATTTCAAAGAACTTGGTTATGAGTTGCAGGCCGTTATCATTTAACTGGCAGGAGGGGGGTACACTTTAACAAAAAGTAGCAATTTAAAGCTTAATATTACGCAAACGGATCCCTGAATGGAAAAATGTTTTTACAGACCCGCAATAATAAATTTTTAACGGCCTATCCAACGATATGCCACACAATGAGATTGTCAACAAAAAAAAAATATCGTCCCCACAGCAAAAAAAAATATTTTGCAACCTACAAAAAAAAAATCTTTTTTCAAAATTTAATTTTATCACTCTGCCGGCGTGATTAATATAAGTAGGCACCCATGTCTTATTACACCTTTCTAGTACTAAGAGTCTCTGAGCTAAGCCGCGGACAGACAGAGAGTCAGACAGACAGGCGGACATGGTGAAACTATAAATGGATTCCTTGTTGACTACGGAACCCTAAAAAGGAACATTTTAAAATTTATAAAATAATTAAAACATTAAAAAATACCTGTTCGAGGCCAAAAAGGCTCCTACCTCAACATAATGCTGCGATATTTAAAAGTAAATACCGCAACGCCACGATTCAATTATGATTGGTTGAAAGTATCATACACGCCGAAGTAATAACATTTTTTTTTTCAGCTGTACAGGTCGATACAACAGTCCCGTACACGTAACGACGCGACTATCAGACTACACGCGTACGATAAGCAGCACCATCTCGGACACAAGTGGATCTGCCACGCTACGGACCTTCCCGAAGTTATAGGGTGAGTTTTTGCCTAAATAATAAAATATAATAAGTCTAAAAACGTAACTATTTCACTAAAAAAAACTTGACTTAAAGGCTTAGTAGTCAAATCATTAAATTCTCCAAAAAATAAAAAGTTATAAAGTGACTTCTATCGACTGAGAGTGGATAGAACAAAAAAAAAAATAGTTTATTTTAGTAAAAATAGGCCTTAAAGAAGTAAAGGTGTATGTTATAGTTGCAGCCAATACTTAAGCTTTTGCTCGCGGCTTCGCCCGCGTAGATGTCCGAAATGACCCCACGGGAACGTATAATCGGGATAAAATGTATCCTATGTCCTAATCCAGGTTATGGTCTATTCATGTGAGAATTGACCATAGACAAAGTAACATTCGATTAACGATGACGCTAGTAGAAAAACCAAAAAATGTATGGGGTTGACATAAGCTATCGAAATGTCACGTGTTCATGTCAGTGTCATTTTGAAGCTATAGCGATAGTAGAAATAGAATCGCTCCGAAGCAAATGCCATTTGTCTAGGCCCCCAAGATTAAATTCGAAACTATGGGTAGGGCAACGGGGTTAAAGGAACGATGACCTCAATTTGATTCCTAGCTCAGGCCGAATTTTTTTTTAAATAAACAAAATAGGTATGCAGTTTTATTTTTCTACAAAAATTTGTGATGCCACAAAGCCACCATTTTAGACTGAACTGAACAAGAAATCTAACCTGAGCTAGAAATCAAACCTGAAACCTAATTAAAAAAAAAAACGGAGCATTACTAATTGGATTTTGAAAATTCGTCAACTAGCCTATTTATATATTTATTTTATTGTGTATCTTTACAGGGAATTCGTCAGTCAACACATTCAATAAAGAAGATCACCATCGTCTTTCTGACTACATCGGTCATTTTGATATTAATTAATATTAATAATAATAAGTTAGGACAACTGAGTAATGTGCTAACCAGGGTTCCTAGTAGGTAAACTAATAGAAAAATCTAGAATACACTGATAAAATACAGGGTGACAGCGACATCGAAGCATAACCTGTTACCATGGATTCAGTACAAGATTCTGGATTTCCTACGTTGAAATGAATCGTCGGATAATTTAAAAAAAAACTGCTGCTTCTTACAAAACTGCAATACCGACGCAGTCAAAATCTATGAAACATCTTTTTTTTTTAATAGGCGACGAAAAATTTCAACTAACGGGGATCCAGAATCATGTAAGTACTTTTTGTAGTCCAGAATCAGTAAGTATTACGGTATCCTAGTACCTAGTACGGAACCCTATTGCGGACGCGACCAATCACACAATAGGACTCACTTGAGTACTTGCGTGGCGAGGAATGTTGTAAAATATACTGTAAAGTACAGTCACGAATCGGGATTGTTGAGTCACTAGCTTATCATCTTAACTTGGTTGTGTTACACGACTACCGCCCGTGAAATTTGACATGTGACATTTCAATAACGAAAAACGGACGGCATTCGTGTAACACAACCGAGTTAAGATGATACGCTAGTGGCTCAACAATCCCGATTCGTGACTGTACATTACAATGTGAATGTCACTAGATGGCGCCACTAGTATGTTATTATTATTATTAATTATTATAATAATATATTTATTTATTTAATTATAAATTATTTATTTATTTAATTCTTCAAGTACCCTTGGGTGATGCAGAGACAAACAGTGGTAGGTGCAATTTCGAAAACACTACGATTAAAACTGAACACGTCACCCAGCGCATCACTAATTTTATTTTCTTACTTTATGGAGTGTCTTGCCCGTTCTTCTCCATAGGAACCTAACTACGCTTTGGAATCGGCATCTAGCTTCATTTTTCTGACTGACCGACTTCTTGACAATTCAAAACTGCCTGTAATTGGTTGAATTACAGTTACGGTTTAAGAGCGCTGACCTCGAATTACTTTAAGCGATTTTGGACTTTACAACTGAGACAATACTTATGCGCAAACCACCCCCACCACTCCTCCGAGTGCTCAAGATTCGTGCCGGCAGGTATAAAATAAATGCTATGAGTTTGAATGATGACTTTAAATTACATCCCTATAAAATCTCAAAGCAAGAGTTTTTTATACCCCTCTAACGAATTTGGAGCAACTGAAGACTAAAATAACGACAAAAGTGAGGGCCATATCAGTTGACGTTCTGCGGCGTGTCTCTGCAAATTCGCTAGTCCGCTTTGAAGAGTGCATTCGCCGTGATGGAAGACATCTTGACGGAGTAATATTCCGTACATAAAATCCGCAATAAAAAACTATAATATACTGCTATTAAAATATTATAAGTACAACCTTTGTTTTTTTTTTTAATATAAATATTCAAAGTTTAAAATCGGCGCTGAGACACCCCGTATAATCTAGCTGTTCGTAATTATGATAGAGGCGAGATAGATAGACACAATACATTTAAATGTATGTAAAGGCCAAAAATATACATTAATTTGGTGAAAATCAAGAACTTTTTTAGAATAGAATATTTTGTTTGCGTTAAACATGGTATACAAGGGTGTTAAATACAAATTGAGGCACAAGCATGTTTAGCTTGGATAAAACATAGCATGCAAAATTTTATACACAAGCAACAACAATCGTTTTTTTTTTAAAAAAAAAAAACATCAACATTTTTTATCTATAAATTCTTTTAAACTATAAAAACTCCACTCGAGTAACCACTTATGAAATTGAATTTGAAATAATTTTGTATTTAAAGCTTTGAAATGCCTTGGTATGCCTTTAATTTCTAAAGTTATCATTCAAAGTATACCCACAGCTGGACGTAGGCCTCTCCAATTGCACGTCATTCAACTCGATTCTCGGCAACTCTCATGCAGCTGCTAGCAGCCACCCTGCGAAGATCGTTGCTCCACCTAGCCTGAGGGCGTTCTACCTTACGTATGCCGATTCGCGGTCTCCACTCAAGAACACGTCTACCTCAACAGTCATCGGTTCTCCGCAAAGAGAATTAAACCATTTGAGAGCTGATACGACTCGCCACTGCGGGCCGGAGGATGAAGAAAATACAGCGTTTGTGATTGGCCGATGCAACAATGTCAGCAGGGCTAACATGAAAAGCGCGAGATCGCTCGATTTGTCAAAAGGACATGTGATTAAATGGGCTTGGAACATGAGCAACTATCATGTGCTGTTTATCATCTACGATTTTGACGTTATTATAATGCCTAACGTGACCGTTAGGCTCGAGTAAACTTGAAAAAAGCACTTTGACACTTCTTTATCTCGTGACGAGAAACCAATGTAGCAAGTTATTAAAAACAAATGATTTTATCATAGCAACATCGGCTTGAGGTTCCGTCTCATTAATTCGATTTTACCCATGGAATTAGTATGTAAGTACTATATTTATTTTACGTCCACCTCTTTTATTTTATATTAAGTTCTTTGTGTAACTGACTTTTTTGATTAAAATTAAATGTTTTCCTTTGGCATGCCGAAATTAAAATACAAAATGACGGAAATGAAAATTAGTGGCACATAATATACTCACTAGATATAGGTAGGTACCATGATCCCTTCATGCCTCGGAAGCACGTTAAGCCGTTGGTCCCGGCTGTTATTCGTGGATCTTTGACAGTCGTTATGGGTCGTCAGAAGCCCGAAAGTCTGCCAACCAGTCTTACCAAGGGGTATCGTATTTCAAAGTTACTGGGTTGTGGAGGTCAGATAGGCAGTCGCTCCATGTAAAATACTGGTATTCAGCTGCATCCGGTTAGACTGAAGCCGACCCCAACATAGTTGGGGAAAGGCCAGGCAGATGATGATTATTATCACTAGTTATTCCACAATTGTCGAATGAGCCAACGAACACAATTTGACAAAGCGAAGATTGTTATAAAAAAAAAAAAAATTAGGTATTATAATTGACCAACATATAAGTTGGTACTCCCACCTCGAACACGTTGCTGATAGAGTACGAAAATTGGGATGGATATTTAAATCATTGAGATACGTGGTCCCTGCAAGTATAGCTACAAAAGTGGGCGCTAAGAGAAATCTTCTAAATGAAATCTACACAGCCCTTGCACAATCTGTGATAGTCTACTTGAACTGTATGTGCATAGTTATAAGTACGTACTTAATTATCTACATGTTGTTAGTGAGGGTACCGGCAGTAATAAACTAGCTTGGGAGCAAGACGGTTGTGTTTCATTACTATCGACATACCACTACTGTATACTTGTATGGGGTGGGGCAGCGAAATCAAAATTTATAGACGTAGAACGAGCGCAAAGAGGTCTGATAAAAATTATGTATTTTAAGAAACGGATATTCTCTACTGTAAAACTTTATGAGATCTGTGGGATCAGTTAGGAAATTATATATCTGTGCCACGATCTTAAAAAAGCATAAAATACTCACGTATGATAAAAACATAATATTAAAAAGAAGAAATGATATTATTGCGCAAGTCCCACAATCTAATACCAAATTTGCTGCTATACAATATGATAAGCAATCAGCACGGCTATATAATAAAATAAATAAAGACATATATATATATATACACTGAACATCCACATACAGCTAAGAAAATGCTAATAGAATGGTTAAGGGGCTATCTCGAAAATAAATCGTAGCTCGGTGGGCGTGACTTAGCCCCCCCGCGCGGGGAGCGGCGAATGCAAAGTACGCGGTCGCATCGGGAAAAGCGAGTACGCACTTCTTGGATTTTTTGAAATATTAGCACATAGGAGATTATGGAGTAGACAAATAATACAAATACTTAATTTTCAACCATTTTTATTTTATTTAGTAAACCATGTAATAAAAAATAATTTGGTAATGACAATATATAACAAATGCTTATTTCTTTTAGTCTAATTATGTTCTTATAATAAAAACGTGGTACATGTACTAAGAATATTTTTCATTTTAATAACTAGCTGTTGCCCGCGGCTTCGCCCGCGTGTATGTCGGAAATTATCCCACGGGAACCTTCTACCGGGATGAAAGTATCCTATGTCTTAATATACTAGCTGTTGCCCGCGTGTATGTCGGAATACATCCCACGGGAACCTTCTACCGGGATGAAAAGTATCCTATGTCTTAATATACTAGCTGTTGCCAGCGGCTTCGCCCGCGTGTATGTCGGAAATTATCCCACGGGAACCTTCTACCGGGATGAAAAGTATCCTATGTCTTAATATACTAGCTGTTGCCCGCGTGTATGTCGGGAATTATCCCACGGGAACCTTCTACCGGGATGAAAAGTATCCTATGTCTTAATATACTAGCTGTTGCCCGCGTGTATGTCGGAAATTATCCCACGGGAACCTTCTACCGGGATGAAAAGTATCCTATGTCTTAATATACTAGCTGTTGCCCGCGTGTATGTCGGGAATTATCCCACGGGAACCTTCTACCGGGATGAAAAGTATCCTATGTCTTAATATACTAGCTGTTGCCCGCGTGTATGTCGGAAATTATCCCACGGGAACCTTCTACCGGGATGAAAAGTATCCTATGTCTTAATATACTAGCTGATGCCCGCGTGTATGTCGGAAATTATCCCACGGGAACCTTCTACCGGGATGAAAAGTATCCTATGTCTTAATATACTAGCTGTTGCCCGCGTGTATGTCGGAAATTATCCCACGGGAACCTTCTACCGGGATGAAAAGTATCCTATGTCTTAATATACTAGCTGTTGCCCGCGTGTATGTCGGAAATTATCCCACGGGAACCTTCTACCGGGATGAAAAGTATCCTATGTCTTAATATACTAGCTGTTGCCCGCGTGTATGTCGGAATACATCCCACGGGAACCTTATACCGGGATGAAAAGTATCCTATGTCTTAATATACTAGCTGCTGCCCGCGGCTTCGCCCGCGTGTATGTCGGAAATTATCCCACGGGAACCTTCTACCGGGATGAAAGTATCCTATGTCTTAATATACTAGCTGTTGCCCGCGTGTATGTCGGAATACATCCCACGGGAACCTTCTACCGGGATGAAAAGTATCCTATGTCTTAATATACTAGCTGTTGCCAGCGGCTTCGCCCGCGTGTATGTCGGAAATTATCCCACGGGAACCTTCTACCGGGATGAAAGTATCCTATGTCTTAATATACTAGCTGTTTCCCGCGAGTATGTCGGAATACATCCCACGGGAACCTTCTACCGGGATGAAAAGTATCCTATGTCTTAATATACTAGCTGTTGCCCGCGTGTATGTCGGAATACATCCCACGGGAACCTTCTAACGGGATGAAAAGTATCCTATGTCTTAATATATTAGCTGTTGCCAGCGGCTTCGCCCGCGTGTATGTCGGAAATTATCCCACGGGAACCGTCTACCGGGATGAAAAGTATCCTATGTCTTAATATACTAGCTGTTGCCAGCGGCTTCGCCCGCGTGTATGTCGAAAATTATCCCACGGGAACCTTCTACCGGGATGAAAGTATCCTATGTCTTAATATACTAGCTGTTGCCCGCGTGTATGTCGGAATACATCCTACGGGAACCTTCTACCGGGATGAAAAGTATCCTATGTCTTAATATACTAGCTGTTGCCAGCGGCTTCGCCCGCGTGTATGTCGGAAATTATCCCACGGGAACCTTCTACCGGGATGAAAGTATCCTATGTCTTAATATACTAGCTGTTGCCCGCGTGTATGTCGGAATACATCCCACGGGAACCTTCTACCGGGATGAAAAGTATCCTATGTCTTAATATACTAGCTGTTGCCCGCGTGTATGTCGAAATACATCCCACGGGAACCTTCTACCGGGATGAAAAGTATCCTATGTCTTAATATACTAGCTGTTGCCAGCGGCTTCGCCCGCGTGTATGTCGGAAATTATCCCACGGGAACCTTCTACCGGGATGAAAGTATCCTATGTCTTAATATACTAGCTGTTGCCCGCGTGTATGTCGGAATACATCCCACGGGAACCTTCTACCGGGATGAAAAGTATCCTATGTCTTAATATACAGGCTGTTGCCCGCGTGTATGTCGGAATACATCCCACGGGAACCTTCTACCGGGATGAAAGTATCCTATGTCTTAATATACTAGCTGTTGCCCGCGTGTATGTCGGAATACATCCCACGGGAACCTTCTACCGGGATGAAAAGTATCCTATGTCTTAATATACTAGCTGTTGCCCGCGTGTATGTCGGAAATCATCCCACGGGAACCTTCTACCGGGATGAAAAGTATCCTATGTCTTAATATACTAGCTGTTGCCCGCGTGTATGTCGGAATACATCCCACGGGAACCTTCTACCGGGATGAAAAGTATCCTATGTCTTAATATACTAGCTGTTGCCCGCGTGTATGTCGGAAATCATCCCACGGGAACCTTCTACCGGGATGAAAAGTATCCTATGTCTTAATATACTAGCTGTTGCCCGCGTGTATGTCGGAATACATCCCACGGGAACCTTCTACCGGGATGAAAAGTATCCTATGTCTTAATATACTAGCTGTTGCCCGCGTGTATGTCGGAAATCATCCCACGGGAACCTTCTACCGGGATGAAAAGTATCCTATGTCTTAATATACTAGCTGTTGCCCGCGGCTTCGCCCGCGTGTATGTCGGAAATTATCCCACGGGAACCTTCTACCGGGATGAAAGTATCCTATGTCTTAATATACTAGCTGTTGCCCGCGTGTATGTCGGAATACATCCCACGGGAACCTTCTACCGGGATGAAAAGTATCCTATGTCTTAATATACTAGCTGTTGCCCGCGGCTTCGCCCGCGTGTATGTCGGAAATTATCCCACGGGAACCTTCTACCGGGATGAAAAGTATCCTATGTCTTAACATACTAGCTGTTGCCCGCGTGTATGTCGGAATACATCCCACGGGAACCTTCTAACGGGATGAAAAGTATCCTATGTCTTAATATATTAGCTGTTGCCAGCGGCTTCGCCCGCGTGTATGTCGGAAATTATCCCACGGGAACCTTCTACCGGGATGAAAAGTATCCTATGTCTTAATATACTAGCTGTTGCCAGCGGCTTCGCCCGCGTGTATGTCGGAAATTATCCCACGGGAACCTTCTACCGGGATGAAAGTATCCTATGTCTTAATATACTAGCTGTTGCCCGCGTGTATGTCGGAATACATCCCACGGGAACCTTCTACCGGGATGAAAAGTATCCTATGTCTTAATATACTAGCTGTTGCCCGCGTGTATGTCGGAATACATCCCACGGGAACCTTCTACCGGGATGAAAGTATCCTATGTCTTAATATACTAGCTGTTGCCAGCGGCTTCGCCCGCGTGTATGTCGAAAATTATCCCACAGGAACATTCTACCGGGATGAAAAGTATCATATGTCTTAATATACTGGCTGTTGCCAGCGGCTATGTTGGAAATTATCCCACGGGAACCTTCTACCGGGATGAAAAGTATCTTATGTCTTAATATACTAGCTGTTGCCCGCGTGTATGTCGGAATACATCCCACGGGAACCTTCTACCGCGATGAAAAGTATCCTATGTCTTAATATACTAGCTGTTGCCCGCGTGTATGTCGGAATACATCCCACAGGAACCTTCTACCGGGATGAAAAGTATCCTATGTCTTAATATACTAGCTGTTGCCCGCGTGTATGTCGGAATACATTCCACGGGAACCTTCTACCGGGATGAAAAGTATCCTATGTCTTAATATACTAACTGTTGCCCGCGGCTTCGCCCGCGTGTATGTCGGAAATTATCCCACGGGAACCTTCTACCGGGATGAAAAGTATCCTATGTCTTAATATACTAGCTGTTGCCAGCGTGTATGTCGGAAATTATCCCACGGGAACCTTCTACCGGGATGAAAAGTATCCTATGTCTTAATATACTAGCTGTTGCCCGCGTTTATGTCGGAAATTATCCCACGGGAACCTTCTACCGGGATGAAAAGTATCCTATGTCTTAATATACTAGCTGTTGCCAGCGGCTTCGCCCGCGTGTATGTCGGAAATTATCCCACGGGAACCTTCTACCGGGATGAAAAGTATCCTATGTCTTAATATACTAGCTGTTGCCAGCGGCTTCGCCCGCGTGTATGTCGGAAATTATCCCACGGGAACCTTCTACCGGGATGAAAAGTATCCTATGTCTTAATATACTAGCTGTTGCCCGCGTGTATGTCGGAATACATCCCACGGGAACCTTCTACCGGGATGAAAAGTATCCTATGTCTTAATATACTAGCTGTTGCCCGCGTGTATGTCGGAAATTATCCCACGGGAACCTTCTACCGGGATGAAAAGTATCCTATGTCTTAATATACTAGCTGTTGCCCGCGTGTATGTCAGAAATTATCCCACGGGAAACTTCTACCGGGATGAAAAGTATCCTGTGTCTTAATATACTAGCTGTTGCCCGCGTGTATGTCGGAAATTATCTCACGGGAACCTTCTACCGGGATGAAAAGTATCCTATGTCTTAATATACTAGCTGTTGCCCGCGTGTATGTCGGAATACATCCCACGGGAACCTTATACCGGGATGAAAAGTATCCTATGTCTTAATATACTAGCTGTTGCCAGCGGCTTCGCCCGCGTGTATGTCGGAAATCATCCCACGGGAACCTTCTACCGGGATGAAAAGTATCCTATGTCTTAATATACTAGCTGTTGCCCGCGTGTATGTCGGAAATTATCCCACGGGAAACTTCTACCGGGATGAAAAGTATCCTATGTCTTAAAATACTAGCTGTTGCCCGCGTGTATGTCGGAAATCATCCCACGGGAACCTTCTACCGGGATGAAAAGTATCCTATGTCTTAATATACTAGCTGTTGCCCGCGTGTATGTCGGAAATCATCCCACGGGAACCTTCTACCGGGATGAAAAGTATCCTATGTCTTAATATACTAGCTGTTGCCCGCGTGTATGTCAGAAATTATCCCACGGGAAACTTCTACCGGGATGAAAAGTATCCTGTGTCTTAATATACTAGCTGTTGCCCGCGTGTATGTCGGAAATTATCCCACGGGAACCTTCTACCTGGATGAAAAGTATCCTATGTCGTAATATACTAGCTGTTGCCCGCGGCTTCGCCCGCGTGTATGTCGGAAATTATCCCACTTGAACCTTCTACCGGGATGAAAGTATCCTATGTCTTAATATACTAGCTGTTGCCCGCGTGTATGTCGGGAATTATCCCACGGGAACCTTCTACCGGGATGAAAAGTATCCTATGTCTTAATATACTAGCTGTTGCCCGCGTGTATGTCGGAAATTATCCCACGGGAACCTTCTACCGGGATGAAAAGTATCCTATGTCTTAATATACTAGCTGTTGCCCGCGTGTATGTCGGAAATTATCCCACGGGAACCTTCTACCGGGATGAAAGTATCCTATGTCTTAATATATTAGCTGTTGCCCGCGTGTATGTCGGAATACATCCCACGGGAACCTTCTACCGGGATGAAAAGTATCCTATGTCTTAATATACTAGCTGTTGCCCGCGTGTATGTCGGAATACATCCCACGGGAACCTTCTAACGGGATGAAAAGCATCCTATGTCTTAATATACTAGCTGTTGCCAGCGGCTTCGCCCGCGTGTATGTCGGAAGTTATCCCACGGGAACCTTCTACCGGGATGAAAGTATCCTATGTCTTAATATACTAGCTGTTGCCCGCGTGTATGTCGGAATACATCCCACGGGAACCTTCTACCGGGATGAAAAGTATCCTATGTCTTAATATACTAGCTGTTGCCCGCGTGTATGTCGGAATACATCCCACGGGAACCTTCTACCGGGATGAAAAGTATCCTATGTCTTAATATACTAGCTGTTGCCAGCGGCTTCGCCCGCGTGTATGTCGGAACTTATCCCATGGGAACCTTCTACCGGGATGAAAGTATCCTATGTCTTAATATAATAGCTGTTGCCCGCGTGTATGTCGGAATACATCCCACGGGAATCTTCTACCGGGATGAAAAGTATCCTATGTCTTAATATACTAGCTGTTGCCAGCGGCTTCGCCCGCGTGTATGTCGGAAATTATCCCACGGGAACCTTCTACCGGGATAAAAGTATCCTATGTTTTATTATACTAGCTGTTGCCAGCGGCTATGTTGGAAATTATCCCACGGGAACCTTCTACCGGGATGAAAAGTATCCTGTCTTAATATACTAGCTGTTGCCCGCGTGTATGTCGGAATACATCCCACGGGAACCTTCTAACGGGACGAAAAGTATCCTATGTCTTAATATACTAGCTGTTGCCCGCGTGTATGTCGGAATACATCCCACGGGAACCTTCTACCGGGATGAAAAGTATCCTATGTCTTAATATACTAGCTGTTGCCCGCGTGTATGTCGGAATACATCCCACGGGAACCTTCTACCGGGATGAAAAGTATCCTATGTCTTAATATACTAACTGTTGCCCGCGTGTATGTCGGAATACATCCCACGGGATCCTTCTACCGGGATGAAAAGTATCCTATGTCTTAATATACTAGCTGTTGCCAGCGGCTTCGCCCGCCTGTATGTCGGAAGTTATCCCACGGGAACCTTCTACCGGGATGAAAGTATCCTATGTCTTAATATACTAGCTGTTGCCCGCGTGTATGTCGGAATACATCCCACGGGAACCTTCTACCGGGATGAAAAGTATCCTATGTCTTAATATACTAGCTGTTGCCCGCGTGTATGTCGGAATACATCCCACGGGAACCTTCTACCGGGATGAAAAGTATCCTATGTCTTAATATACTAGCTGTTGCCCGCGTGTATGTCGGAATACATCCCACGGGAACCTTCTACCGGGATGAAAAGTATCCTATGTCTTAATATACTAGCTGTTGCCCGCGTGTATGTCGGAATACATCCCACGGGAACCTTCTACCGGGATGAAAAGTATCCTATGTCTTAATATACTAACTGTTGCCCGCGTGTATGTCGGAATACATCCCACGGGATCCTTCTACCGGGATGAAAAGTATCCTATGTCTTAATATACTAGCTGTTGCCAGCGGCTTCGCCCGCCTGTATGTCGGAAGTTATCCCACGGGAACCTTCTACCGGGATGAAAGTATCCTATGTCTTAATATACTAGCTGTTGCCCGCGTGTATGTCGGAATACATCCCACGGGAACCTTCTACCGGGATGAAAAGTATCCTATGTGTTAATATACTAGCTGTTGCCAGCGGCTTCGCCCGCGTGTATGTCGGAAATTATCCCACGGGAACCTTCTACCGGGATAAAAGTATCCTATGTTTTATTATACTAGCTGTTGCCAGCGGCTATGTTGGAAATTATCCCACGGGAACCTTCTACCGGGATGAAAAGTATCCTATGTCTTAATATACTAGCTGTTGCCCGCGTGTATGTCGGAATACATCCCACGGGAACCTTCTAACGGGACGAAAAGTATCCTATGTCTTAATATACTAGCTGTTGCCCGCGTGTATGTCGGAATACATCCCACGGGAACCTTCTACCGGGATGAAAAGTATCCTATGTCTTAATATACTAGCTGTTGCCCGCGTGTATGTCGGAATACATCCCACGGGAACCTTCTACCGGGATGAAAAGTATCCTATGTCTTAATATACTAACTGTTGCCCGCGTGTATGTCGGAATACATCCCACGGGATCCTTCTACCGGGATGAAAAGTATCCTATGTCTTAATATACTAGCTGTTGCCAGCGGCTTCGCCCGCCTGTATGTCGGAAGTTATCCCACGGGAACCTTCTACCGGGATGAAAGTATCCTATGTCTTAATATACTAGCTGTTGCCCGCGTGTATGTCGGAATACATCCCACGGGAACCTTCTACCGGGATGAAAAGTATCCTATGTCTTAATATACTAGCTGTTGCCAGCGGCTTCGCCCGCGTGTATGTCGGAAATTATCCCACGGGAACCTTCTACCGGGATGAAAGTATCCTATGTCTTAATATACTAGCTGTTGCCCGCGTGTATGTCGGAATACATCCCACGGGAACCTTCTACCGGGATGAAAAGTATCCTATGTCTTAATATACTAGCTGTTGCCCGCGTGTATGTCGGAATACATCCCACGGGAACCTTCTACCGGGATGAAAAGTATCCTATGTCTTAATATACTAGCTGTTGCCAGCGGCTTCGCCCGCGTGTATGTCGGAACTTATCCCATGGGAACCTTCTACCGGGATGAAAGTATCCTATGTCTTAATATACTAGCTGTTGCCCGCGTGTATGTCGGAATACATCCCACGGGAATCTTCTACCGGGATGAAAAGTATCCTATGTCTTAATATACTAGCTGTTGCCAGCGGCTTCGCCCGCGTGTATGTCGGAAATTATCCCACGGGAACCTTCTACCGGGATAAAAGTATCCTATGTTTTAATATACTAGCTGTTGCCAGCGGCTATGTTGGAAATTATCCCACGGGAACCTTCTACCGGGATGAAAAGTATCCTATGTCTTAATATACTAGCTGTTGCCCGCGTGTATGTCGGAATACATCCCACGGGAACCTTCTAACGGGATGAAAAGTATCCTATGTCTTAATATACTAGCTGTTGCCCGCGTGTATGTCGGAATACATCCCACGGGAACCTTCTACCGGGATGAAAAGTATCCTATGTCTTAATATGCTAGCTGTTGCCCGCGTGTATGTCGGAATACATCCCACGGGAACCTTCTACCGGGATGAAAAGTATCCTATGTCTTAATATACTAACTGTTGCCCGCGTGTATGTCGGAATACATCCCACGGGATCCTTCTACCGGGATGAAAAGTATCCTATGTCTTAATATACTAGCTGTTGCCAGCGTGTATGTCGGAAATTATCCCACGGGAACCTTCTACCGGGATGAAAAGTATCCTATGTCTTAATATACTAGCTGATGCCCGCGTGTATGTCGGAAATTATCCCACGGGAACCTTCTACCGGGATGAAAAGTATCCTATGTCTTAATATACTAGCTGTTGCCCGCGTGTATGTCGGAAATTATCCCACGGGAACCTTCTACCGGGATGAAAGTATCCTATGTCTTAATATACTAGCTGTTGCCCGCGTGTATGTCGGAAATCATCCCACGGGAACCTTCTACCGGGATGAAAAGTATCCTATGCCTTAATATATTAGCTGTTGCCAGCGGCTTCGCCCGCGTGTATGTCGGAAATTATCCCACGGGAACCTTCTACCGGGATGAAAAGTATCCTATGTCTTAATATACTAGCTGTTGCCAGCGGCTTCGCCCGCGTGTATGTCGGAAATTATCCCACGGGAACCTTCTACCGGGATGAAAGTATCCTATGTCTTAATATACTAGCTGTTGCCCGCGTGTATGTCGGAATACATCCCACGGGAATCTTCTACCGGGATGAAAAGTATCCTATGTCTTAATATACTAGCTGTTGCCAGCGGCTTCGCCCGCGTGTATGTCGGAAATTATCCCACGGGAACCTTCTACCGGGATAAAAGTATCCTATGTTTTATTATACTAGCTGTTGCCAGCGGCTATGTTGGAAATTATCCCACGGGAACCTTCTACCGGGATGAAAAGTATCCTATGTCTTAATATACTAGCTGTTGCCCGCGTGTATGTCGGAATACATCCCACGGGAACCTTCTAACGGGACGAAAAGTATCCTATGTCTTAATATACTAGCTGTTGCCCGCGTGTATGTCGGAATACATCCCACGGGAACCTTCTACCGGGATGAAAAGTATCCTATGTCTTAATATACTAGCTGTTGCCCGCGTGTATGTCGGAATACATCCCACGGGAACCTTCTACCGGGATGAAAAGTATCCTATGTCTTAATATACTAACTGTTGCCCGCGTGTATGTCGGAATACATCCCACGGGATCCTTCTACCGGGATGAAAAGTATCCTATGTCTTAATATACTAGCTGTTGCCAGCGGCTTCGCCCGCCTGTATGTCGGAAGTTATCCCACGGGAACCTTCTACCGGGATGAAAGTATCCTATGTCTTAATATACTAGCTGTTGCCCGCGTGTATGTCGGAATACATCCCACGGGAACCTTCTACCGGGATGAAAAGTATCCTATGTCTTAATATACTAGCTGTTGCCAGCGGCTTCGCCCGCGTGTATGTCGGAAATTATCCCACGGGAACCTTCTACCGGGATAAAAGTATCCTATGTTTTATTATACTAGCTGTTGCCAGCGGCTATGTTGGAAATTATCCCACGGGAACCTTCTACCGGGATGAAAAGTATCCTATGTCTTAATATACTAGCTGTTGCCCGCGTGTATGTCGGAATACATCCCACGGGAACCTTCTAACGGGACGAAAAGTATCCTATGTCTTAATATACTAGCTGTTGCCCGCGTGTATGTCGGAATACATCCCACGGGAACCTTCTACCGGGATGAAAAGTATCCTATGTCTTAATATACTAGCTGTTGCCCGCGTGTATGTCGGAATACATCCCACGGGAACCTTCTACCGGGATGAAAAGTATCCTATGTCTTAATATACTAGCTGTTGCCCGCGTGTATGTCGGAATACATCCCACGGGAACCTTCTACCGGGATGAAAAGTATCCTATGTCTTAATATACTAGCTGTTGCCCGCGTGTATGTCGGAATACATCCCACGGGAACCTTCTACCGGGATGAAAAGTATCCTATGTCTTAATATACTAGCTGTTGCCCGCGTGTATGTCGGAATACATCCCACGGGAACCTTCTACCGGGATGAAAAGTATCCTATGTCTTAATATACTAACTGTTGCCCGCGTGTATGTCGGAATACATCCCACGGGATCCTTCTACCGGGATGAAAAGTATCCTATGTCTTAATATACTAGCTGTTGCCAGCGGCTTCGCCCGCCTGTATGTCGGAAGTTATCCCACGGGAACCTTCTACCGGGATGAAAGTATCCTATGTCTTAATATACTAGCTGTTGCCCGCGTGTATGTCGGAATACATCCCACGGGAACCTTCTACCGGGATGAAAAGTATCCTATGTCTTAATATACTAGCTGTTGCCAGCGGCTTCGCCCGCGTGTATGTCGGAAATTATCCCACGGGAACCTTCTACCGGGATAAAAGTATCCTATGTTTTATTATACTAGCTGTTGCCAGCGGCTATGTTGGAAATTATCCCACGGGAACCTTCTACCGGGATGAAAAGTATCCTATGTTTTATTATACTAGCTGTTGCCAGCGGCTATGTTGGAAATTATCCCACGGGAACCTTCTACCGGGATGAAAAGTATCCTATGTCTTAATATACTAGCTGTTGCCCGCGTGTATGTCGGAATACATCCCACGGGAACCTTCTAACGGGACGAAAAGTATCCTATGTCTTAATATACTAGCTGTTGCCCGCGTGTATGTCGGAATACATCCCACGGGAACCTTCTACCGGGATGAAAAGTATCCTATGTCTTAATATACTAGCTGTTGCCCGCGTGTATGTCGGAATACATCCCACGGGAACCTTCTACCGGGATGAAAAGTATCCTATGTCTTAATATACTAACTGTTGCCCGCGTGTATGTCGGAATACATCCCACGGGATCCTTCTACCGGGATGAAAAGTATCCTATGTCTTAATATACTAGCTGTTGCCAGCGGCTTCGCCCGCCTGTATGTCGGAAGTTATCCCACGGGAACCTTCTACCGGGATGAAAGTATCCTATGTCTTAATATACTAGCTGTCGCCCGCGTGTATGTCGGAATACATCCCACGGGAACCTTCTACCGGGATGAAAAGTATCCTATGTCTTAATATACTAGCTGTTGCCAGCGGCTTCGCCCGCGTGTATGTCGGAAATTATCCCACGGGAACCTTCTACCGGGATGAAAGTATCCTATGTCTTAATATACTAGCTGTTGCCCGCGTGTATGTCGGAATACATCCCACGGGAACCTTCTACCGGGATGAAAAGTATCCTATGTCTTAATATACTAGCTGTTGCCCGCGTGTATGTCGGAATACATCCCACGGGAACCTTCTACCGGGATGAAAAGTATCCTATGTCTTAATATACTAGCTGTTGCCAGCGGCTTCGCCCGCGTGTATGTCGGAACTTATCCCATGGGAACCTTCTACCGGGATGAAAGTATCCTATGTCTTAATATACTAGCTGTTGCCCGCGTGTATGTCGGAATACATCCCACGGGAATCTTCTACCGGGATGAAAAGTATCCTATGTCTTAATATACTAGCTGTTGCCAGCGGCTTCGCCCGCGTGTATGTCGGAAATTATCCCACGGGAACCTTCTACCGGGATAAAAGTATCCTATGTTTTAATATACTAGCTGTTGCCAGCGGCTATGTTGGAAATTATCCCACGGGAACCTTCTACCGGGATGAAAAGTATCCTATGTCTTAATATACTAGCTGTTGCCCGCGTGTATGTCGGAATACATCCCACGGGAACCTTCTAACGGGATGAAAAGTATCCTATGTCTTAATATACTAGCTGTTGCCCGCGTGTATGTCGGAATACATCCCACGGGAACCTTCTACCGGGATGAAAAGTATCCTATGTCTTAATATGCTAGCTGTTGCCCGCGTGTATGTCGGAATACATCCCACGGGAACCTTCTACCGGGATGAAAAGTATCCTATGTCTTAATATACTAACTGTTGCCCGCGTGTATGTCGGAATACATCCCACGGGATCCTTCTACCGGGATGAAAAGTATCCTATGTCTTAATATACTAGCTGTTGCCAGCGTGTATGTCGGAAATTATCCCACGGGAACCTTCTACCGGGATGAAAAGTATCCTATGTCTTAATATACTAGCTGATGCCCGCGTGTATGTCGGAAATTATCCCACGGGAACCTTCTACCGGGATGAAAAGTATCCTATGTCTTAATATACTAGCTGTTGCCCGCGTGTATGTCGGAAATTATCCCACGGGAACCTTCTACCGGGATGAAAGTATCCTATGTCTTAATATACTAGCTGTTGCCCGCGTGTATGTCGGAAATCATCCCACGGGAACCTTCTACCGGGATGAAAAGTATCCTATGCCTTAATATATTAGCTGTTGCCAGCGGCTTCGCCCGCGTGTATGTCGGAAATTATCCCACGGGAACCTTCTACCGGGATGAAAAGTATCCTATGTCTTAATATACTAGCTGTTGCCAGCGGCTTCGCCCGCGTGTATGTCGGAAATTATCCCACGGGAACCTTCTACCGGGATGAAAGTATCCTATGTCTTAATATACTAGCTGTTGCCCGCGTGTATGTCGGAATACATCCCACGGGAATCTTCTACCGGGATGAAAAGTATCCTATGTCTTAATATACTAGCTGTTGCCAGCGGCTTCGCCCGCGTGTATGTCGGAAATTATCCCACGGGAACCTTCTACCGGGATAAAAGTATCCTATGTTTTATTATACTAGCTGTTGCCAGCGGCTATGTTGGAAATTATCCCACGGGAACCTTCTACCGGGATGAAAAGTATCCTATGTCTTAATATACTAGCTGTTGCCCGCGTGTATGTCGGAATACATCCCACGGGAACCTTCTAACGGGACGAAAAGTATCCTATGTCTTAATATACTAGCTGTTGCCCGCGTGTATGTCGGAATACATCCCACGGGAACCTTCTACCGGGATGAAAAGTATCCTATGTCTTAATATACTAGCTGTTGCCCGCGTGTATGTCGGAATACATCCCACGGGAACCTTCTACCGGGATGAAAAGTATCCTATGTCTTAATATACTAACTGTTGCCCGCGTGTATGTCGGAATACATCCCACGGGATCCTTCTACCGGGATGAAAAGTATCCTATGTCTTAATATACTAGCTGTTGCCAGCGGCTTCGCCCGCCTGTATGTCGGAAGTTATCCCACGGGAACCTTCTACCGGGATGAAAGTATCCTATGTCTTAATATACTAGCTGTTGCCCGCGTGTATGTCGGAATACATCCCACGGGAACCTTCTACCGGGATGAAAAGTATCCTATGTCTTAATATACTAGCTGTTGCCAGCGGCTTCGCCCGCGTGTATGTCGGAAATTATCCCACGGGAACCTTCTACCGGGATAAAAGTATCCTATGTTTTATTATACTAGCTGTTGCCAGCGGCTATGTTGGAAATTATCCCACGGGAACCTTCTACCGGGATGAAAAGTATCCTATGTCTTAATATACTAGCTGTTGCCCGCGTGTATGTCGGAATACATCCCACGGGAACCTTCTAACGGGACGAAAAGTATCCTATGTCTTAATATACTAGCTGTTGCCCGCGTGTATGTCGGAATACATCCCACGGGAACCTTCTACCGGGATGAAAAGTATCCTATGTCTTAATATACTAGCTGTTGCCCGCGTGTATGTCGGAATACATCCCACGGGAACCTTCTACCGGGATGAAAAGTATCCTATGTCTTAATATACTAGCTGTTGCCCGCGTGTATGTCGGAATACATCCCACGGGAACCTTCTACCGGGATGAAAAGTATCCTATGTCTTAATATACTAGCTGTTGCCCGCGTGTATGTCGGAATACATCCCACGGGAACCTTCTACCGGGATGAAAAGTATCCTATGTCTTAATATACTAGCTGTTGCCCGCGTGTATGTCGGAATACATCCCACGGGAACCTTCTACCGGGATGAAAAGTATCCTATGTCTTAATATACTAACTGTTGCCCGCGTGTATGTCGGAATACATCCCACGGGATCCTTCTACCGGGATGAAAAGTATCCTATGTCTTAATATACTAGCTGTTGCCAGCGGCTTCGCCCGCCTGTATGTCGGAAGTTATCCCACGGGAACCTTCTACCGGGATGAAAGTATCCTATGTCTTAATATACTAGCTGTTGCCCGCGTGTATGTCGGAATACATCCCACGGGAACCTTCTACCGGGATGAAAAGTATCCTATGTCTTAATATACTAGCTGTTGCCAGCGGCTTCGCCCGCGTGTATGTCGGAAATTATCCCACGGGAACCTTCTACCGGGATAAAAGTATCCTATGTTTTATTATACTAGCTGTTGCCAGCGGCTATGTTGGAAATTATCCCACGGGAACCTTCTACCGGGATGAAAAGTATCCTATGTCTTAATATACTAGCTGTTGCCCGCGTGTATGTCGGAATACATCCCACGGGAACCTTCTAACGGGACGAAAAGTATCCTATGTCTTAATATACTAGCTGTTGCCCGCGTGTATGTCGGAATACATCCCACGGGAACCTTCTACCGGGATGAAAAGTATCCTATGTCTTAATATACTAGCTGTTGCCAGCGGCTTCGCCCGCCTGTATGTCGGAAGTTATCCCACGGGAACCTTCTACCGGGATGAAAGTATCCTATGTCTTAATATACTAGCTGTTGCCCGCGTGTATGTCGGAATACATCCCACGGGAACCTTCTACCGGGATGAAAAGTATCCTATGTCTTAATATACTAGCTGTTGCCAGCGGCTTCGCCCGCGTGTATGTCGGAAATTATCCCACGGGAACCTTCTACCGGGATGAAAGTATCCTATGTCTTAATATACTAGCTGTTGCCCGCGTGTATGTCGGAATACATCCCACGGGAACCTTCTACCGGGATGAAAAGTATCCTATGTCTTAATATACTAGCTGTTGCCCGCGTGTATGTCGGAATACATCCCACGGGAACCTTCTACCGGGATGAAAAGTATCCTATGTCTTAATATACTAGCTGTTGCCAGCGGCTTCGCCCGCGTGTATGTCGGAACTTATCCCATGGGAACCTTCTACCGGGATGAAAGTATCCTATGTCTTAATATACTAGCTGTTGCCCGCGTGTATGTCGGAATACATCCCACGGGAATCTTCTACCGGGATGAAAAGTATCCTATGTCTTAATATACTAGCTGTTGCCAGCGGCTTCGCCCGCGTGTATGTCGGAAATTATCCCACGGGAACCTTCTACCGGGATAAAAGTATCCTATGTTTTAATATACTAGCTGTTGCCAGCGGCTATGTTGGAAATTATCCCACGGGAACCTTCTACCGGGATGAAAAGTATCCTATGTCTTAATATACTAGCTGTTGCCCGCGTGTATGTCGGAATACATCCCACGGGAACCTTCTAACGGGATGAAAAGTATCCTATGTCTTAATATACTAGCTGTTGCCCGCGTGTATGTCGGAATACATCCCACGGGAACCTTCTACCGGGATGAAAAGTATCCTATGTCTTAATATGCTAGCTGTTGCCCGCGTGTATGTCGGAATACATCCCACGGGAACCTTCTACCGGGATGAAAAGTATCCTATGTCTTAATATACTAACTGTTGCCCGCGTGTATGTCGGAATACATCCCACGGGATCCTTCTACCGGGATGAAAAGTATCCTATGTCTTAATATACTAGCTGTTGCCAGCGTGTATGTCGGAAATTATCCCACGGGAACCTTCTACCGGGATGAAAAGTATCCTATGTCTTAATATACTAGCTGATGCCCGCGTGTATGTCGGAAATTATCCCACGGGAACCTTCTACCGGGATGAAAAGTATCCTATGTCTTAATATACTAGCTGTTGCCCGCGTGTATGTCGGAAATTATCCCACGGGAACCTTCTACCGGGATGAAAGTATCCTATGTCTTAATATACTAGCTGTTGCCCGCGTGTATGTCGGAAATCATCCCACGGGAACCTTCTACCGGGATGAAAAGTATCCTATGCCTTAATATATTAGCTGTTGCCAGCGGCTTCGCCCGCGTGTATGTCGGAAATTATCCCACGGGAACCTTCTACCGGGATGAAAAGTATCCTATGTCTTAATATACTAGCTGTTGCCAGCGGCTTCGCCCGCGTGTATGTCGGAAATTATCCCACGGGAACCTTCTACCGGGATGAAAGTATCCTATGTCTTAATATACTAGCTGTTGCCCGCGTGTATGTCGGAATACATCCCACGGGAATCTTCTACCGGGATGAAAAGTATCCTATGTCTTAATATACTAGCTGTTGCCAGCGGCTTCGCCCGCGTGTATGTCGGAAATTATCCCACGGGAACCTTCTACCGGGATAAAAGTATCCTATGTTTTATTATACTAGCTGATGCCCGCGTGTATGTCGGAAATTATCCCACGGGAACCTTCTACCGGGATGAAAAGTATCCTATGTCTTAATATACTAGCTGTTGCCAGCGTGTATGTCGGAAATTATCCCACGGGAACCTTCTACCGGGATGAAAAGTATCCTATGTCTTAATATACTAGCTGATGCCCGCGTGTATGTCGGAAATTATCCCACGGGAACCTTCTACCGGGATGAAAAGTATCCTATGTCTTAATATACTAGCTGTTGCCCGCGTGTATGTCGGAAATTATCCCACGGGAACCTTCTACCGGGATGAAAGTATCCTATGTCTTAATATACTAGCTGTTGCCCGCGTGTATGTCGGAAATTATCCCACGGGAACCTTCTACCGGGATGAAAGTATCCTATGTCTTAATATACTAGCTGTTGCCCGCGTGTATGTCGGAATACATCCCACGGGAATCTTCTACCGGGATGAAAAGTATCCTATGTCTTAATATACTAGCTGTTGCCAGCGGCTTCGCCCGCGTGTATGTTGGAAATTATCCCACGGGAACCTTCTACCGGGATGAAAAGTATCCTATGTCTTAATATACTAGCTGTTGCCCGCGTGTATGTCGGAATACATCCCACGGGAACCTTCTAACGGGACGAAAAGTATCCTATGTCTTAATATACTAGCTGTTGCCCGCGTGTATGTCGGAATACATCCCACGGGAACCTTCTACCGGGATGAAAAGTATCCTATGTCTTAATATACTAGCTGTTGCCCGCGTGTATGTCGGAATACATCCCACGGGAACCTTCTACCGGGATGAAAAGTATCCTATGTCTTAATATACTAACTGTTGCCCGCGTGTATGTCGGAATACATCCCACGGGATCCTTCTACCGGGATGAAAAGTATCCTATGTCTTAATATACTAGCTGTTGCCAGCGGCTTCGCCCGCCTGTATGTCGGAAGTTATCCCACGGGAACCTTCTACCGGGATGAAAGTATCCTATGTCTTAATATACTAGCTGTTGCCCGCGTGTATGTCGGAATACATCCCACGGGATCCTTCTACCGGGATGAAAAGTATCCTATGTCTTAATATACTAGCTGTTGCCAGCGGCTTCGCCCGCCTGTATGTCGGAAGTTATCCCACGGGAACCTTCTACCGGGATGAAAGTATCCTATGTCTTAATATACTAGCTGTTGCCCGCGTGTATGTCGGAATACATCCCACGGGAACCTTCTACCGGGATGAAAAGTATCCTATGTCTTAATATACTAGCTGTTGCCAGCGGCTTCGCCCGCGTGTATGTCGGAAATTATCCCACGGGAACCTTCTACCGGGATGAAAGTATTCTATGTCTTAATATACTAGCTGTTGCCCGCGTGTATGTCGGAATACATCCCACGGGAACCTTCTACCGGGATGAAAAGTATCCTATGTCTTAATATACTAGCTGTTGCCCGCGTGTATGTCGGAATACATCCCACGGGAACCTTCTACCGGGATGAAAAGTATCCTATGTCTTAATATACTAGCTGTTGCCAGCGGCTTCGCCCGCGTGTATGTCGGAACTTATCCCATGGGAACCTTCTACCGGGATGAAAGTATCCTATGTCTTAATATACTAGCTGTTGCCCGCGTGTATGTCGGAATACATCCCACGGGAATCTTCTACCGGGATGAAAAGTATCCTATGTCTTAATATATTAGCTGTTGCCAGCGGCTTCGCCCGCGTGTATGTCGGAAATTATCCCACGGGAACCTTCTACCGGGATAAAAGTATCCTATGTTTTAATATACTAGCTGTTGCCAGCGGCTATGTTGGAAATTATCCCACGGGAACCTTCTAACGGGATGAAAAGTATCCTATGTCTTAATATACTAGCTGTTGCCCGCGTGTATGTCGGAATACATCCCACGGGAACCTTCTACCGGGATGAAAAGTATCCTATGTCTTAATATGCTAGCTGTTGCCCGCGTGTATGTCGGAATACATCCCACGGGAACCTTCTACCGGGATGAAAAGTATCCTATGTCTTAATATACTAACTGTTGCCCGCGTGTATGTCGGAATACATCCCACGGGATCCTTCTACCGGGATGAAAAGTATCCTATGTCTTAATATACTAGCTGTTGCCAGCGTGTATGTCGGAAATTATCCCACGGGAACCTTCTACCGGGATGAAAAGTATCCTATGTCTTAATATACTAGCTGATGCCCGCGTGTATGTCGGAAATTATCCCACGGGAACCTTCTACCGGGATGAAAAGTATCCTATGTCTTAATATACTAGCTGTTGCCCGCGTGTATGTCGGAAATTATCCCACGGGAACCTTCTACCGGGATGAAAGTATCCTATGTCTTAATATACTAGCTGTTGCCCGCGTGTATGTCGGAAATCATCCCACGGGAACCTTCTACCGGGATGAAAAGTATCCTATGCCTTAATATATTAGCTGTTGCCAGCGGCTTCGCCCGCGTGTATGTCGGAAATTATCCCACGGGAACCTTCTACCGGGATGAAAAGTATCCTATGTCTTAATATACTAGCTGTTGCCAGCGGCTTCGCCCGCGTGTATGTCGGAAATTATCCCACGGGAACCTTCTACCGGGATGAAAGTATCCTATGTCTTAATATACTAGCTGTTGCCCGCGTGTATGTCGGAATACATCCCACGGGAATCTTCTACCGGGATGAAAAGTATCCTATGTCTTAATATACTAGCTGTTGCCAGCGGCTTCGCCCGCGTGTATGTCGGAAATTATCCCACGGGAACCTTCTACCGGGATAAAAGTATCCTATGTTTTATTATACTAGCTGATGCCCGCGTGTATGTCGGAAATTATCCCACGGGAACCTTCTACCGGGATGAAAAGTATCCTATGTCTTAATATACTAGCTGTTGCCAGCGTGTATGTCGGAAATTATCCCACGGGAACCTTCTACCGGGATGAAAAGTATCCTATGTCTTAATATACTAGCTGATGCCCGCGTGTATGTCGGAAATTATCCCACGGGAACCTTCTACCGGGATGAAAAGTATCCTATGTCTTAATATACTAGCTGTTGCCCGCGTGTATGTCGGAAATTATCCCACGGGAACCTTCTACCGGGATGAAAGTATCCTATGTCTTAATATACTAGCTGTTGCCCGCGTGTATGTCGGAAATTATCCCACGGGAACCTTCTACCGGGATGAAAGTATCCTATGTCTTAATATACTAGCTGTTGCCCGCGTGTATGTCGGAATACATCCCACGGGAATCTTCTACCGGGATGAAAAGTATCCTATGTCTTAATATACTAGCTGTTGCCAGCGGCTTCGCCCGCGTGTATGTTGGAAATTATCCCACGGGAACCTTCTACCGGGATGAAAAGTATCCTATGTCTTAATATACTAGCTGTTGCCCGCGTGTATGTCGGAATACATCCCACGGGAACCTTCTAACGGGACGAAAAGTATCCTATGTCTTAATATACTAGCTGTTGCCCGCGTGTATGTCGGAATACATCCCACGGGAACCTTCTACCGGGATGAAAAGTATCCTATGTCTTAATATACTAGCTGTTGCCCGCGTGTATGTCGGAATACATCCCACGGGAACCTTCTACCGGGATGAAAAGTATCCTATGTCTTAATATACTAACTGTTGCCCGCGTGTATGTCGGAATACATCCCACGGGATCCTTCTACCGGGATGAAAAGTATCCTATGTCTTAATATACTAGCTGTTGCCAGCGGCTTCGCCCGCCTGTATGTCGGAAGTTATCCCACGGGAACCTTCTACCGGGATGAAAGTATCCTATGTCTTAATATACTAGCTGTTGCCCGCGTGTATGTCGGAATACATCCCACGGGATCCTTCTACCGGGATGAAAAGTATCCTATGTCTTAATATACTAGCTGTTGCCAGCGGCTTCGCCCGCCTGTATGTCGGAAGTTATCCCACGGGAACCTTCTACCGGGATGAAAGTATCCTATGTCTTAATATACTAGCTGTTGCCCGCGTGTATGTCGGAATACATCCCACGGGAACCTTCTACCGGGATGAAAAGTATCCTATGTCTTAATATACTAGCTGTTGCCAGCGGCTTCGCCCGCGTGTATGTCGGAAATTATCCCACGGGAACCTTCTACCGGGATGAAAGTATTCTATGTCTTAATATACTAGCTGTTGCCCGCGTGTATGTCGGAATACATCCCACGGGAACCTTCTACCGGGATGAAAAGTATCCTATGTCTTAATATACTAGCTGTTGCCCGCGTGTATGTCGGAATACATCCCACGGGAACCTTCTACCGGGATGAAAAGTATCCTATGTCTTAATATACTAGCTGTTGCCAGCGGCTTCGCCCGCGTGTATGTCGGAACTTATCCCATGGGAACCTTCTACCGGGATGAAAGTATCCTATGTCTTAATATACTAGCTGTTGCCCGCGTGTATGTCGGAATACATCCCACGGGAATCTTCTACCGGGATGAAAAGTATCCTATGTCTTAATATATTAGCTGTTGCCAGCGGCTTCGCCCGCGTGTATGTCGGAAATTATCCCACGGGAACCTTCTACCGGGATAAAAGTATCCTATGTTTTAATATACTAGCTGTTGCCAGCGGCTATGTTGGAAATTATCCCACGGGAACCTTCTAACGGGATGAAAAGTATCCTATGTCTTAATATACTAGCTGTTGCCCGCGTGTATGTCGGAATACATCCCACGGGAACCTTCTACCGGGATGAAAAGTATCCTATGTCTTAATATGCTAGCTGTTGCCCGCGTGTATGTCGGAATACATCCCACGGGAACCTTCTACCGGGATGAAAAGTATCCTATGTCTTAATATACTAACTGTTGCCCGCGTGTATGTCGGAATACATCCCACGGGATCCTTCTACCGGGATGAAAAGTATCCTATGTCTTAATATACTAGCTGTTGCCAGCGTGTATGTCGGAAATTATCCCACGGGAACCTTCTACCGGGATGAAAAGTATCCTATGTCTTAATATACTAGCTGATGCCCGCGTGTATGTCGGAAATTATCCCACGGGAACCTTCTACCGGGATGAAAAGTATCCTATGTCTTAATATACTAGCTGTTGCCCGCGTGTATGTCGGAAATTATCCCACGGGAACCTTCTACCGGGATGAAAGTATCCTATGTCTTAATATACTAGCTGTTGCCCGCGTGTATGTCGGAAATCATCCCACGGGAACCTTCTACCGGGATGAAAAGTATCCTATGCCTTAATATATTAGCTGTTGCCAGCGGCTTCGCCCGCGTGTATGTCGGAAATTATCCCACGGGAACCTTCTACCGGGATGAAAAGTATCCTATGTCTTAATATACTAGCTGTTGCCAGCGGCTTCGCCCGCGTGTATGTCGGAACTTATCCCATGGGAACCTTCTACCGGGATGAAAGTATCCTATGCCTTAATATACTAGCTGTTGCCAGCGGCTTCGCCCGCGTGTATGTCGGAAATTATCCCACGGGAACCTTCTACCGGGATAAAAGTATCCTATGTTTTATTATACTAGCTGTTGCCAGCGGCTATGTTGGAAATTATCCCACGGGAACCTTCTACCGGGATGAAAAGTATCCTATGTCTTAATATACTAGCTGTTGCCCGCGTGTATGTCGGAATACATCCCACGGGAACCTTCTAACGGGACGAAAAGTATCCTATGTCTTAATATACTAGCTGTTGCCCGCGTGTATGTCGGAATACATCCCACGGGAACCTTCTACCGGGATGAAAAGTATCCTATGTCTTAATATACTAGCTGTTGCCCGCGTGTATGTCGGAATACATCCCACGGGAACCTTCTACCGGGATGAAAAGTATCCTATGTCTTAATATACTAACTGTTGCCCGCGTGTATGTCGGAATACATCCCACGGGAACCTTCTACCGGGATGAAAAGTATCCTATGTCTTAATATACTAGCTGTTGCCAGCGGCTTCGCCCGCGTGTATGTCGGAAATTATCCCACGGGAACCTTCTACCGGGATGAAAGTATCCTATGTCTTAATATACTAGCTGTTGCCCGCGTGTATGTCGGAATACATCCCACGGGAACCTTCTACCGGGATGAAAAGTATCCTATGTCTTAATATACTAGCTGTTGCCCGCGTGTATGTCGGAATACATCCCACGGGAACCTTCTACCGGGATGAAAAGTATCCTATGTCTTAATATACTAGCTGTTGCCAGCGGCTTCGCCCGCGTGTATGTCGGAACTTATCCCACGGGAACCTTCTACCGGGATGAAAGTATCCTATGTCTTAATATACTAGCTGTTGCCCGCGTGTATGTCGGAATACATCCCACGGGAACCTTCTACCGGGATGAAAAGTATCCTATGTCTAAATATACTAGCTGTTGCCAGCGGCTTCGCCCGCGTGTATGTCGGAAATTATCCCACGGGAACCTTCTACCGGGATGAAAGTATCCTATGTTTTAATATACTAGCTGTTGCCAGCGGCTATGTTGGAAATTATCTCACGGGAACCTTCTACCGGGATGAAAAGTATCCTATGTCTTAATATACTAGCTGTTGCCCGCGTGTATGTCGGAATACATCCCACGGGAACCTTCTAACGGGATGAAAAGTATCCTATGTCTTAATATACTAGCTGTTGCCAGCGTGTATGTCGGAAATTATCCCACGGGAACCTTCTACCGGGATGAAAAGTATCCTATGTCTTAATATACTAGCTGTTGCCAGCGTGTATGTCGGAAATTATCCCACGGGAACCTTCTACCGGGATGAAAAGTATCCTATGTCTTAATATACTAGCTGTTGCCCGCGTGTATGTCGGAAATTATCCCACGGGAACCTTCTACCGGGATGAAAAGTATCCTATGTCTTAATATACTAGCTGTTGCCCGCGTGTATGTCGGAATACATCCCACGGGAACCTTCTACCGGGATGAAAAGTATCCTATGTCTTAATATACTAGCTGTTGCCAGCGTGTATGTCGGAAATTATCCCACGGGAACCTTCTACCGGGATGAAAAGTATCCTATGTCTTAATATACTAGCTGTTGCCCGCGTGTATGTCGGAAATTATCCCACGGGAACCTTCTACCGGGATGAAAAGTATCCTATGTCTTAATATACTAGCTGTTGCCCGCGTGTATGTCGGAATACATCCCACGGGAACCTTCTACCGGGATGAAAAGTATCCTTTGTCTTAATATACTAGCTGTTGCCCGTGTGTATGTCGGAAATTATCCCACGGGAACCTTCTACCGGGATGAAAGTATTCTATGTCTTAATATACTAGCTGTTGCCAGCGTGTATGTCGGAAATTATCCCACGGGAACCTTCTACCGGGATGAAAAGTATCCTATGTCTTAATATACTAGCTGTTGCCCGCGTGTATGTCGGAAATCATCCCACGGGAACCTTCTACCGGGATGAAAAGTATCCTATGTCTTAATATACTAGCTGTTGCCCGCGTGTATGTCGGAAATCATCCCACGGGAACCTTCTACCGGGATGAAAAGTATCCTATGTCTTAATATATTAGCTGTTGCCAGTGGCTTCGCCCGCGTGTATGTCGGAAATTATCCCACGGGAACCTTCTACCGGGATGAAAAGTATCCTATGTCTTAATATACTAGCTGTTGCCCACGTGTATGTCGGAAATTATCCCACGGGAACCTTCTACCGGGATGAAAAGTATCCTATGTCTTAATATACTATCTGTTGCCAGCGGCTTCGCCCGCGTGTATGTCGGAAATTATCCCACGGGAACCTTCTACCGGGATGAAAGTATCCTATGTCTTAATATACTAGCTGTTGCCCGCGTGTATGTCGGAATACATCCCACGGGAACCTTCTACCGGGATGAAAAGTATCCTATGTCTTAATATACTAGCTGTTGCCAGCGGCTTCGCCCGCGTGTATGTCGGAAATTATCCCACGGGAACCTTCTACCGGGATGAAAGTATCCTATGTCTTAATATACTAGCTGTTGCCCGCGTGTATGTCGGAATACATCCCACGGGAACCTTCTACCGGGATGAAAAGTATCCTATGTCTTAATATACTAGCTGTTGCCAGCGGCTTCGCCCGCGTGTATGTCGGAACTTATCGCACGGGAACCTTCTACCGGGATGAAAAGTATCCTATGTCTTAATATACTAGCTGTTGCCCGCGTGTATGTCGGAAATTATCGCACGGGAACCTTCTACCGGGAAGAAAAGTATCCTATATCTTAATATACTAGCTGTTGCCCGCGTGTATGTCGGAAATTATCCCAGGGGAACCTTCTACCGGGATGAAAAGTATCCTATGTCTTAATATACTAGCTGTTGCCCGCGGCTTCGCCCGCGTGTATGTCGGAAATTATCCCACGGGAACCTTCTACCGGGATGAAAAGTATCCTATGTCTTAATATACTAGCTGCTGCCCGCGTGTATGTCGGGAATTATCCCACGGGAACCTTCTACCGGGATGAAAAGTATCCTATGTCTTAATATACTAGCTGTTGTCCGCGTGTATGTCGGAAATTATCCCACGGGAACCTTCTACCGGGATGAAAAGTATCCTATGTCTTAATATACTAGCTGTTGCCCGCGTGTATGTCGGAATACATCCCACGGGAACCTTCTACCGGGATGAAAAGTATCCTATGTCTTAATATACTAGCTGTTGCCCGCGGCTTCGCCCGCGTGTATGTCGGAAATTATCCCACGGGAACCTTCTACGGGGATTAAAGTATCCTATGTCTTAATATACTAGCTGTTGCCAGCGGCTTCGCCCGCGTGTATGTCGGAAATTATCCCACGGGAACCTTCTACCGGGATGAAAAGTATCCTATGTCTTAATATACTAGCTGTTGCCCGCGTGTATGTCGGAAATTATCCCACGGGAACCTTCTACCGGGATGAAAAGTATCCTATGTCTTAATATACTAGCTGTTGCCCGCGTGTATGTCGGAAATCATCCCACGGGAACTTTCTACCGGGATGAAAAGTATCCTATGTCTTAATATATTAGCTGTTGCCAGTGGCTTCGCCCGCGTGTATGTCGGAAATTATCCCACGGGAACCTTCTACCGGGATGAAAAGTATCCTATGTCTTAATATACTATCTGTTGCCAGCGGCTTCGCCCGCGTGTATGTCGGAAATTATCCCACGGGAACCTTCTACCGGGATGAAAGTATCCTATGTCTTAATATACTAGCTGTTGCCCGCGTGTATGTCGGAATACATCCCACGGGAACCTTCTACCGGGATGAAAAGTATCCTATGTCTTAATATACTAGCTGTTGCCAGCGGCTTCGCCCGCGTGTATGTCGGAAATTATCCCACGGGAACCTTCTACCGGGATGAAAGTATCCTATGTCTTAATATACTAGCTGTTGCCCGCGTGTATGTCGGAATACATCCCACGGGAACCTTCTACCGGGATGAAAAGTATCCTATGTCTTAATATACTAGCTGTTTCCCGCGTGTATGTCGGAAATTATCCCACGGGAACCTTCGACCGGGATGAAAGTATCCTATGTCTTAATATACTAGCTGTTGCCAGCGTGTATGTCGGAAATTATCCCACGGGAACCTTCTACCGGGATGAAAAGTATCCTATGTCTTAATATACTAGCTGTTGCCCGCGTGTATGTCGGAAATCATCCCACGGGAACCTTCTACCGGGATGAAAAGTATCCTATGTCTTAATATACTAGCTGTTGCCCGCGTGTATGTCGGAAATCATCCCACGGGAACCTTCTACCGGGATGAAAAGTATCCTATGTCTTAATATACTAGCTGTTGCCCGCGTGTATGTCGGAAATTATCCCACGGGAACCTTCTACCGGGATGAAAAGTATCCTATGTCTTAATATACTAGCTGTTGCCCGCGTGTATGTCGGAAATCATCCCACGGGAACCTTCTACCGGGATAAAAAGTATCCTATGTCTTAATATACTAGCTGTTGCCCGCGTGTATGTCGGAAATCATCCCACGGGAACCTTCTACCGGGATGAAAAGTATCCTATGTCTTAATATACTAGCTGTTGCCAGCGGCATCGCCCGCGTGTATGTCGGAAATTATCCCACGGGAACCTTCTACCGGGATGAAAAGTATCCTATGTCTTAATATACTAGCTGTTGCCCACGTGTATGTCGGAAATTATCCCACGGGAACCTTCTACCGGGATGAAAAGTATCCTATGTCTTAATATACTAGCTGTTGCCAGCGGCTTCGCCCGCGTGTATGTCGGAAATTATCCCACGGGAACCTTCTACCGGGATGAAAAGTATCCTATGTCTTAATATACTAGCTGTTGCCCGCGTGTATGTCGGAAATCATCCCACGGGAACCTTCTACCGGGATGAAAAGTATCCTGTGTCTTAATATACTAGCTGTTGCCCGCGTGTATGTCGGAAATTATCCCACGGGAACCTTCTACCGGGATGAAAAGTATCCTATGGCTTAATATACTAGCTGTTGCCAGCGGCTTCGCCCGCGTGTATGTCGGAAATTATCCCAAGGGAACCTTCTACCGGGATGAAAGTATCCTATGTCTTAATATACTAGCTGTTGCCCGCGTGTATGTCGGAATACATCCCACGGGAACCTTCTACCGGGATGAAAAGTATCCTATGTCTTAATATACTAGCTGTTGCCCGCGTGTATGTCGGAAATTATCCCACGGGAACCTTCTACCGGGATGAAAGTATCCTATGTCTTAATATATTAGCTGTTGCCCGCGTGTATGTCGGAATACATCCCACGGGAACCTTCTACCGGGATGAAAAGTATCCTATGTCTTAATATACTAGCTGTTGCCCGCGTGTATGTCGGAATACATCCCACGGTAACCTTCTAACGGGATGAAAAGCATCCTATGTCTTAATATACTAGCTGTTGCCAGCGGCTTCGCCCGCGTGTATGTCGGAAGTTATCCCACGGGAACCTTCTACCGGGATGAAAGTATCCTATGTCTTAATATACTAGCTGTTGCCCGCGTGTATGTCGGAATACATCCCACGGGAACCTTCTACCGGGATGAAAAGTATCCTATGTCTTAATATACTAGCTGTTGCCCGCGTGTATGTCGGAATACATCCCACGGGAACCTTCTACCGGGATGAAAAGTATCCTATGTCTTAATATACTAGCTGTTGCCAGCGGCTTCGCCCGCGTGTATGTCGGAACTTATCCCATGGGAACCTTCTACCGGGATGAAAGTATCCTATGTCTTAATATACTAGCTGTTGCCCGCGTGTATGTCGGAATACATCCCACGGGAATCTTCTACCGGGATGAAAAGTATCCTATGTCTTAATATACTAGCTGTTGCCAGCGGCTTCGCCCGCGTGTATGTCGGAAATTATCCCACGGGAAACTTCTACCGGGATAAAAGTATCCTATGTTTTAATATACTAGCTGTTGCCAGCGGCTATGTTGGAAATTATCCCACGGGAACCTTCTACCGGGATGAAAAGTATCCTATGTCTTAATATACTAGCTGTTGCCCGCGTGTATGTCGGAATACATCCCACGGGAACCTTCTAACGGGATGAAAAGTATCCTATGTCTTAATATACTAGCTGTTGCCCGCGTGTATGTCGGAATACATCCCACGGGAACCTTCTACCGGGATGAAAAGTATCCTATGTCTTAATATACTAGCTGTTGCCCGCGTGTATGTCGGAAATCATCCCACGGGAACCTTCTACCGGGATGAAAAGTATCCTATGTCTTAATATATTAGCTGTTGCCAGCGGCTTCGCCCGCGTGTATGTCGGAAATTATCCCACGGGAACCTTCTACCGGGATGAAAAGTATCCTATGTCTTAATATACTAGCTGTTGCCAGCGGCTTCGCCCGCGTGTATGTCGGAAATTATCCCACGGGAACCTTCTACCGGGATGAAAGTATCCTATGTCTTAATATACTAGCTGTTGCCCGCGTGTATGTCGGAATACATACCACGGGAACCTTCTACCGGGATGAAAAGTATCCTATGTCTTAATATACTAGCTGTTGCCAGCGGCTTCGCCCGCGTGTATGTCGGAAATTATCCCACGGGAACCTTCTACCGGGATGAAAGTATCCTATGTCTTAATATACTAGCTGTTGCCCGCGTGTATGTCGGAATACATCCCACGGGAACCTTCTACCGGGATGAAAAGTATCCTATGTCTTAATATACTAGCTGTTGCCCGCGTGTATGTCGGAATACATCCCACGGGAACCTTCCACCGGGATGAAAAGTATCCTATGTATTAATATACTAGCTGTTGCCAGCGGCTTCGCCCGCGTGTATGTCGGAAATTATCCCACGGGAACCTTCTACCGGGATGAAAGTATCCTATGTCTTAATATTCTAGCTGTTGCCAGCGGCTATGTTGGAAATTATCCCACGGGAACCTTCTACCGGGATGAAAAGTATCCTATGTCTTAATATACTAGCTGTTGCCCGCGTGTATGTCGGAATACATCCCACGGGAACCTTCTACCGGGATGAAAAGTATCCTATGTCTTAATATACTAGCTGTTGCCAGCGGCTTCGCCCGCGTGTATGTCGGAAATTAATCCACGGGAACCTTCTACCGGGATGAAAGTATCCTATGTCTTAATATACTAGCTGTTGCCCGCGTGTATGTCGGAATACATCCCACGGGAACCTTCTACCGGGATGAAAAGTATTCTATGTCTTAATATACTAGCTGTTGCCAGCGGCTTCGCCCGCGTGTATGTCGGAAATTATCCCACGGGAACCTTCTACCGGGATGAAAGTATCCTATGTCTTAATATACTAGCTGTTGCCCGCGTGTATGTCGGAATACATCCCACGGGAACCTTCTACCGGGATGAAAAGTATCCTATGTCTTAATATACTAGCTGTTGCCCGCGTGTATGTCGGAATACATCCCACGGGAACCTTCTACCGGGATGAAAAGTATCCTATGTCTTAATATACTAGCTGTTGCCAGCGGCTTCGCCCGCGTGTATGTCGGAACTTATCCCACGGGAACCTTCTACCGGGATGAAAGTATCCTATGTCTTAATATACTAGCTGTTGCCCGCGTGTATGTCGGAATACATCCCACGGGAACCTTCTACCGGGATGAAAAGTATCCTATGTCTAAATATACTAGCTGTTGCCAGCGGCTTCGCCCGCGTGTATGTCGGAAATTATCCCACGGGAACCTTCTACCGGGATGAAAGTATCCTATGTTTTAATATACTAGCTGTTGCCAGCGGCTATGTTGGAAATTATCTCACGGGAACCTTCTACCGGGATGAAAAGTATCCTATGTCTTAATATACTAGCTGTTGCCCGCGTGTATGTCGGAATACATCCCACGGGAACCTTCTAACGGGATGAAAAGTATCCTATGTCTTAATATACTAGCTGTTGCCCGCGTGTATGTCGGAATACATCCCACGGGAACCTTCTACCGGGATGAAAAGTATCCTATGTCTTAATATACTAGCTGTTGCCAGCGTGTATGTCGGAAATTATCCCACGGGAACTTTCTACCGGGATGAAAAGTATCCTATGTCTTAATATACTAGCTGTTGCCCGCGTGTATGTCGGAATACATCCCACGGGAACCTTCTACCGGGATGAAAAGTATCCTATGTCTTAATATACTAGCTGTTGCCCGCGGCTTCGCCCGCGTGTATGTCGGAAATTATCCCACGGGAACCTTCTACGGGGATTAAAGTATCCTATGTCTTAATATTCTAGCTGTTGCCAGCGGCTATGTTGGAAATTATCCCACGGGAACCTTCTACCGGGATGAAAAGTATCCTATGTCTTAATATACTAGCTGTTGCCCGCGTGTATGTCGGAATACATCCCACGGGAACCTTCTACCGGGATGAAAAGTATCCTATGTCTTAATATACTAGCTGTTGCCAGCGGCTTCGCCCGCGTGTATGTCGGAAATTAATCCACGGGAACCTTCTACCGGGATGAAAGTATCCTATGTCTTAATATACTAGCTGTTGCCCGCGTGTATGTCGGAATACATCCCACGGGAACCTTCTACCGGGATGAAAAGTATCCTATGTCTTAATATACTAGCTGTTGCCAGCGGCTTCGCCCGCGTGTATGTCGGAAATTATCCCACGGGAACCTTCTACCGGGATGAAAGTATCCTATGTCTTAATATACTAGCTGTTGCCCGCGTGTATGTCGGAATACATCCCACGGGAACCTTCTACCGGGATGAAAAGTATCCTATGTCTTAATATACTAGCTGTTGCCCGCGTGTATGTCGGAATACATCCCACGGGAACCTTCTACCGGGATGAAAAGTATCCTATGTCTTAATATACTAGCTGTTGCCAGCGGCTTCGCCCGCGTGTATGTCGGAACTTATCCCACGGGAACCTTCTACCGGGATGAAAAGTATCCTATGTCTTAATATACTAGCTGTTGCCCGCGTGTATGTCGGAATACATCCCGAGGAACCTTCTAACGGGATGAAAAGTATCCTATGTCTTAATATACTAGCTGTTGCCCGCGTGTATGTCGGAATACATCCCACGGGAACCTTCTACCGGGATGAAAAGTATCCTATGTCTTAATATACTAGCTGTTGCCCGCGTGTATGTCGGAATACATCCCACGGGAACCTTCTACCGGGATGAAAAGTATCCTATGTCTTAATATACTAACTGTTGCCCGCATGTATGTCGGAATACATCCCACGGGATCCTTCTACCGGGATGAAAAGTATCCTATGTCTTAATATACTAGCTGTTGCCAGCGGCTTCGCCCGCCTGTATGTCGGAAGTTATCCCACGGGAACCTTCTACCGGGATGAAAGTATCCTATGTCTTAATATACTAGCTGTTGCCCGCGTGTATGTCGGAATACATCCCACGGGAACCTTCTACCGGGATGAAAAGTATCCTTTGTCTTAATATACTAGCTGTTGCCAGCGGCTTCGCCCGCGTGTATGTCGGAAATTATCCCACGGGAACCTTCTACCGGGATGAAAGTATCCTATGTCTTAAGATACTAGCTGTTGCCCGCGTGTATGTCGGAATACATCCCACGGGAACCTTCTACCGGGATGAAAAGTATCCTATGTCTTAATATACTAGCTGTTGCCCGCGTGTATGTCGGAATACATCCCACGGGAACCTTCTACCGGGATGAAAAGTATCCTATGTCTTAAAATACTAGCTGTTGCCCGCGTGTATGTCGGAATACATCCCACGGGAACCTTCTAACGGGATGAAAAGTATCCTATGTCTTAATATACTAGCTGTTGCCCGCGTGTATGTCGGAATACATCCCACGGGAACCTTCTACCGGGATGAAAAGTATCCTATGTCTTAATATGCTAGCTGTTGCCCGCGTGTATGTCGGAATACATCCCACGGGAACCTTCTACCGGGATGAAAAGTATCCTATGTCTTAATATACTAGCTGTTGCCAGCGTGTATGTCGGAAATTATCCCACGGGAACCTTCTACCGGGATGAAAAGTATCCTATGTCTTAATATACTAGCTGTTGCCCGCGTGTATGTCGGAAATTATCCCACGGGAACCTTCTACCGGGATGAAAGTATCCTATGTCTTAATATACTAGCTGTTGCCCGCGTGTATGTCGGAAATCATCCCACGGGAACCTTCTACCGGGATGAAAAGTATCCTATGTCTTAATATATTAGCTGTTGCCAGCGGCTTCGCCCGCGTGTATGTCGGAAATTATCCCACGGGAACCTTCTACCGGGATGAAAAGTATCCTATGTCTTAATATACTAGCTGTTGCCAGCGGCTTCGCCCGCGTGTATGTCGGAAATTATCCCACGGGAACCTTCTACCGGGATGAAAGTATCCTATGTCTTAATATACTAGCTGTTGCCCGCGTGTATGTCGGAATACATACCACGGGAACCTTCTACCGGGATGAAAAGTATCCTATGTCTTAATATACTAGCTGTTGCCAGCGGCTTCGCCCGCGTGTATGTCGGAAATTATCCCACGGGAACCTTCTACCGGGATGAAAGTATCCTATGTCTTAATATACTAGCTGTTGCCCGCGTGTATGTCGGAATACATCCCACGGGAACCTTCTACCGGGATGAAAAGTATCCTATGTCTTAATATACTAGCTGTTGCCCGCGTGTATGTCGGAATACATCCCACGGGAACCTTCCACCGGGATGAAAAGTATCCTATGTATTAATATACTAGCTGTTGCCAGCGGCTTCGCCCGCGTGTATGTCGGAAATTATCCCACGGGAACCTTCTACCGGGATGAAAGTATCCTATGTCTTAATATTCTAGCTGTTGCCAGCGGCTATGTTGGAAATTATCCCACGGGAACCTTCTACCGGGATGAAAAGTATCCTATGTCTTAATATACTAGCTGTTGCCCGCGTGTATGTCGGAATACATCCCACGGGAACCTTCTACCGGGATGAAAAGTATCCTATGTCTTAATATACTAGCTGTTGCCAGCGGCTTCGCCCGCGTGTATGTCGGAAATTAATCCACGGGAACCTTCTACCGGGATGAAAGTATCCTATGTCTTAATATACTAGCTGTTGCCCGCGTGTATGTCGGAATACATCCCACGGGAACCTTCTACCGGGATGAAAAGTATCCTATGTCTTAATATACTAGCTGTTGCCAGCGGCTTCGCCCGCGTGTATGTCGGAAATTATCCCACAGGAACCTTCTACCGGGATGAAAGTATCCTATGTCTTAATATACTAGCTGTTGCCCGCGTGTATGTCGGAATACATCCCACGGGAACCTTCTACCGGGATGAAAAGTATCCTATGTCTTAATATACTAGCTGTTGCCCGCGTGTATGTCGGAATACATCCCACGGGAACCTTCTACCGGGATGAAAAGTATCCTATGTCTTAATATACTAGCTGTTGCCAGCGGCTTCGCCCGCGTGTATGTCGGAACTTATCCCACGGGAACCTTCTACCGGGATGAAAGTATCCTATGTCTTAATATACTAGCTGTTGCCCGCGTGTATGTCGGAATACATCCCACGGGAACCTTCTACCGGGATGAAAAGTATCCTATGTCTAAATATACTAGCTGTTGCCAGCGGCTTCGCCCGCGTGTATGTCGGAAATTATCCCACGGGAACCTTCTACCGGGATGAAAGTATCCTATGTTTTAATATACTAGCTGTTGCCAGCGGCTATGTTGGAAATTATCTCACGGGAACCTTCTACCGGGATGAAAAGTATCCTATGTCTTAAAATACTAGCTGTTGCCCGCGTGTATGTCGGAATACATCCCACGGGAACCTTCTAACGGGATGAAAAGTATCCTATGTCTTAATATACTAGCTGTTGCCCGCGTGTATGTCGGAATACATCCCACGGGAACCTTCTACCGGGATGAAAAGTATCCTATGTCTTAATATACTAGCTGTTGCCAGCGTGTATGTCGGAAATTATCCCACGGGAACCTTCTACCGGGATGAAAAGTATCCTATGTCTTAATATACTAGCTGTTGCCCGCGTGTATGTCGGAATACATCCCACGGGAACCTTCTACCGGGATGAAAAGTATCCTATGTCTTAATATACTAGCTGTTGCCCGCGGCTTCGCCCGCGTGTATGTCGGAAATTATCCCACGGGAACCTTCTACGGGGATTAAAGTATCCTATGTCTTAATATACTAGCTGTTGCCCGCGTGTATGTCGGAATACATCCCACGGGAACCTTCTACCGGGATGAAAAGTATCCTATGTCTTAATATACTAGCTGTTGCCCGCGTGTATGTCGGAATACATCCCACGGGAACCTTCTACCGGGATGAAAAGTATCCTATGTCTTAATATACTAGCTGTTGCCAGCGGCTTCGCCCGCGTGTATGTCGGAACTTATCCCATGGGAACCTTCTACCGGGATGAAAGTATCCTATGTCTTAATATACTAGCTGTTGCCCGCGTGTATGTCGGAAGACATCCCACGGGAATCTTCTACCGGGATGAAAAGTATCCTATGTCTTAATATACTAGCTGTTGCCAGCGGCTTCGCCCGCGTGTATGTCGGAAATTATCCCACGGGAACCTTCTACCGGGATAAAAGTATCCTATGTTTTAATATACTAGCTGTTGCCAGCGGCTATGTTGGAAATTATCCCACGGGAACCTTCTACCGGGATGAAAAGTATCCTATGTCTTAATATACTAGCTGTTGCCCGCGTGTATGTCGGAATACATCCCACGGGAACCTTCTAACGGGATGAAAAGTATCCTATGTCTTAATATACTAGCTGTTGCCCGCGTGTATGTCGGAATACATCCCACGGGAACCTTCTACCGGGATGAAAAGTATCCTATGTCTTAATATGCTAGCTGTTGCCCGCGTGTATGTCGGAATACATCCCACGGGAACCTTCTACCGGGATGAAAAGTATCCTATGTCTTAATATACTAACTGTTGCCCGCGTGTATGTCGGAATACATCCCACGGGATCCTTCTACCGGGATGAAAAGTATCCTATGTCTTAATATACTAGCTGTTGCCAGCGTGTATGTCGGAAATTATCCCACGGGAACCTTCTACCGGGATGAAAAGTATCCTATGTCTTAATATACTAGCTGATGCCCGCGTGTATGTCGGAAATTATCCCACGGGAACCTTCTACCGGGATGAAAAGTATCCTATGTCTTAATATACTAGCTGTTGCCCGCGTGTATGTCTTAAATTATCCCACGGGAACCTTCTACCGGGATGAAAGTATCCTATGTCTTAATATACTAGCTGTTGCCCGCGTGTATGTCGGAAATCATCCCACGGGAACCTTCTACCGGGATGAAAAGTATCCTATGTCTTAATATATTAGCTGTTGCCAGCGGCTTCGCCCGCGTGTATGTCGGAAATTATCCCACGGGAACCTTCTACCGGGATGAAAAGTATCCTATGTCTTAATATACTAGCTGTTGCCAGCGGCTTCGCCCGCGTGTATGTCGGAAATTATCCCACGGGAACCTTCTACCGGGATGAAAGTATCCTATGTCTTAATATACTAGCTGTTGCCCGCGTGTATGTCGGAATACATACCACGGGAACCTTCTACCGGGATGAAAAGTATCCTATGTCTTAATATACTAGCTGTTGCCAGCGGCTTCGCCCGCGTGTATGTCGGAAATTATCCCACGGGAACCTTCTACCGGGATGAAAGTATCCTATGTCTTAATATACTAGCTGTTGCCCGCGTGTATGTCGGAATACATCCCACGGGAACCTTCTACCGGGATGAAAAGTATCCTATGTCTTAATATACTAGCTGTTGCCCGCGTGTATGTCGGAATACATCCCACGGGAACCTTCCACCGGGATGAAAAGTATCCTATGTCTTAATATACTAGCTGTTGCCAGCGGCTTCGCCCGCGTGTATGTCGGAAATTATCCCACGGGAACCTTCTATCGGGATGAAAGTATCCTATGTCTTAATATTCTAGCTGTTGCCAGCGGCTATGTTGGAAATTATCCCACGGGAACCTTCTACCGGGATGAAAAGTATCCTATGTCTTAATATACTAGCTGTTGCCCGCGTGTATGTCGGAATACATCCCACGGGAACCTTCTACCGGGATGAAAAGTATCCTATGTCTTAATATACTAGCTGTTGCCAGCGGCTTCGCCCGCGTGTATGTCGGAAATTAATCCACGGGAACCTTCTACCGGGATGAAAGTATCCTATGTCTTAATATACTAGCTGTTGCCCGCGTGTATGTCGGAATACATCCCACGGGAACCTTCTACCGGGATGAAAAGTATCCTATGTCTTAATATACTAGCTGTTGCCAGCGGCTTCGCCCGCGTGTATGTCGGAAATTATCCCACGGGAACCTTCTACCGGGATGAAAGTATCCTATGTCTTAATATACTAGCTGTTGCCCGCGTGTATGTCGGAATACATCCCACGGGAACCTTCTACCGGGATGAAAAGTATCCTATGTCTTAATATACTAGCTGTTGCCCGCGTGTATGTCGGAATACATCCCACGGGAACCTTCTACCGGGATGAAAAGTATCCTATGTCTTAATATACTAGCTGTTGCCCGCGTGTATGTCGGAATACATCCCACGGGAACCTTCTACCGGGATGAAAAGTATCCTATGTCTTAATATGCTAGCTGTTGCCCGCGTGTATGTCGGAATACATCCCACGGGAACCTTCTACCGGGATGAAAAGTATCCTATGTCTTAATATACTAGCTGTTGCCCGCGTGTATGTCGGAATACATCCCACGGGAACCTTCTAACGGGATGAAAAGTATCCTATGTCTTAATATACTAGCTGTTGCCCGCGTGTATGTCGGAATACATCCCACGGGAACCTTCTACCGGGATGAAAAGTATCCTATGTCTTAATATGCTAGCTGTTGCCCGCGTGTATGTCGGAATACATCCCACGGGAACCTTCTACCGGGATGAAAAGTATCCTATGTCTTAATATACTAACTGTTGCCCGCGTGTATGTCGGAATACATCCCACGGGATCCTTCTACCGGGATGAAAAGTATCCTATGTCTTAATATACTAGCTGTTGCCAGCGTGTATGTCGGAAATTATCCCACGGGAACCTTCTACCGGGATGAAAAGTATCCTATGTCTTAATATACTAGCTGATGCCCGCGTGTATGTCGGAAATTATCCCACGGGAACCTTCTACCGGGATGAAAAGTATCCTATGTCTTAATATACTAGCTGTTGCCCGCGTGTATGTCTTAAATTATCCCACGGGAACCTTCTACCGGGATGAAAGTATCCTATGTCTTAATATACTAGCTGTTGCCCGCGTGTATGTCGGAAATCATCCCACGGGAACCTTCTACCGGGATGAAAAGTATCCTATGTCTTAATATATTAGCTGTTGCCAGCGGCTTCGCCCGCGTGTATGTCGGAAATTATCCCACGGGAACCTTCTACCGGGATGAAAAGTATCCTATGTCTTAATATACTAGCTGTTGCCAGCGGCTTCGCCCGCGTGTATGTCGGAAATTATCCCACGGGAACCTTCTACCGGGATGAAAGTATCCTATGTCTTAATATACTAGCTGTTGCCCGCGTGTATGTCGGAATACATACCACGGGAACCTTCTACCGGGATGAAAAGTATCCTATGTCTTAATATACTAGCTGTTGCCAGCGGCTTCGCCCGCGTGTATGTCGGAAATTATCCCACGGGAACCTTCTACCGGGATGAAAGTATCCTATGTCTTAATATACTAGCTGTTGCCCGCGTGTATGTCGGAATACATCCCACGGGAACCTTCTACCGGGATGAAAAGTATCCTATGTCTTAATATACTAGCTGTTGCCCGCGTGTATGTCGGAATACATCCCACGGGAACCTTCCACCGGGATGAAAAGTATCCTATGTCTTAATATACTAGCTGTTGCCAGCGGCTTCGCCCGCGTGTATGTCGGAAATTATCCCACGGGAACCTTCTACCGGGATGAAAGTATCCTATGTCTTAATATTCTAGCTGTTGCCAGCGGCTATGTTGGAAATTATCCCACGGGAACCTTCTACCGGGATGAAAAGTATCCTATGTCTTAATATACTAGCTGTTGCCCGCGTGTATGTCGGAATACTGAGCTGCGGGAGGTTCGGGATGAAATGAGGGAATTTCGTAGGGAGATGGCTGGCCTGCACGCGTCGATGGGAGTTTGTACCGAGCGGGTTGACATCCTGGAGACTAGGATCGAGGCACTAGAAAATAGGGGAAGTGCTGCAGTGCCAGACGGCAGAGTGGGTCAGCTCGAGCAGATAGTGCTGCAGTTGCAGCTCGAGCTCAACGACCGTGAGCAGGATTTACTTGGCTCCGATTTAGAAATCGCGAACATCCCGGAGATTCAGGGGGAGAGTGTGTTGCACACCGTCGGGCAGGTGGCGGCAAAGCTTGGGGTGACTCTCGATGAACGGGACATAGTGTTCGCGCAAAGGGTGGGCCTGCCGGCTGAACGAGAGGTGAAGGCGAGTGCTGCGAGTCCAGTTGGCGGAGCAAGCCCAGTGGGAGCAGAGGCGGCGCCGGCGCGCGGGCGGCGCATCGTGGTGCGCCTGACGCGGCGCGCTCTGCGCGACGACTTGCTGCAGAGCGCGCGCGTGCGGCGCGGTGCCACCACCGCGGACATGGGACTCCCCGGACCCCCACGTCGCTTTTTTCTGAACGAGAGGCTCACCAAAACAAACAAATATTTGTTTTATCGTGTGCGTGAAGCTGGCAGCCGTCTCGGGTGGAGGTATATGTGGACGAAGTTCGGCCGTATTCTGGCTAAGCAGGGTGACGGTAAGCCTACCCACTGCATCCGCTCGGAGGACGACCTAGCGCGTGTTTTTTGTTGCGGGGTGCCTACCGCAAAGGATGTCTAAGTACATGATCGCTTGCAAACACTTTGTTATAGCAAGATATGTATCTTTTAAACCTTACGAACCTTAAGATATTACTATCGAGCTGAGGAAGTTTAAGGAAGATTTTATTAACACGGTACGGAGTGAATTTCAATTACTGCGTAATGATCTAGCGGACTTGAGAAGTTCATTAAAGTCCACTAATGACCGAATGAGCAGTTTGGAGGAGAGAGTGGCTGTTATGGAGGACCTAAAATCGGTACAATCGCAAGTATCGCCCGATGTGCATCAATTAATTGCCCAATTGCGGAGCGATTTGAATGATCGCGACCAGGGGCTGCTAGCTACTGATATACAGATCTCAAACTTGCCAGAGCCGAGTGGGGAAAATCCCATACACACGGCTATACTAGTGGCGTCAAAACTGGGCGTAAAAGTTGAGGCGCGTGATATTGTGAGCGCCGAGCGCATTGGAGGTAGACGCATAAATGCTACGCAGCCAGCGCCGGCGGAGACCCGCCCGCGCTTCCTAATCGTGCGCCTCGCGCGCCGCGATCTACGCGACGAGATTTTGGAGGCCGCACGAGTACGTCGTGGCATGACTTCTGCTGATCTCGACATGGCTGGCCTGCCGGTGCGATTCTACGTTAACGAACGCCTCACGAAGCTGAATCGGGAGTTGTTTCGGAGGGCGCGGGAGGCTGGCGGTCGGCACGGTTGGCAATTTGTATGGTGCAAACGAGGCCGTATTCTTGCCCGATACAAACCCGGGGACGCCGCTTGCCAAATTCGCTGCGAGGCTGATGTGCAGCGCATCTTTGTACCCGTACCTGTACCGGTTGCCGACCGCGACGACCATATTTCTTAGATATTTATTTTTTTATTTCAGCTTTTTTTGTTTAAATTTATTCTTTATATTTTTAGTTTTTATATTTTTAGTTTTTAGCATACTGAAGACACGTTTTTTGTATGTTGCAAAAGTAGTGTTGTATAAGTATTATCAGTTGTGTTCGTTCTGCCCGACCCTCTGGGGAAACAGGCGCGATATTATGTTTAGTTATGTTGTTTGCCTCACGGCGGCGGCGCGGGCGGTAGCGGACGCGCATCTCAATGGGCTCGTAAACCGGTTTCGACATACTCATATTATATTTATTATGTATAACATTATCCTACTACATTATTATCTAGCAATATTTACAATCCTTTTTGCATTTCTACTTATTATTACTCTAATACGTATTCACATTATTATCTATCCTGTATTTGCAAATACCTATACAATTTTTCTATTTAATTCCAAACTAATAATGTTATTTAGGACTGTAATAACTGATATGATATTGAATGAATACGCGTTAAATGTGTTACGGAGTCATGTGTTAACTATAACTGTAGTACTAATTATACATTATAATCATGATGCCTAAAAGTGGGAAATATCTTAAAGTTGGCCTCCTCAACGCCGGGTCTCTGGGTACGGGCCATGACGATTTGATTTGTGCCATTGACAGATATAATTTTGATATAATGGCTATAAACGAAACTTGGCTTCGGCCGGGAGAGGAGGGGCGCGCGCCGGTCGTACCCGGTTACCGGCTGCGTCACACACCGCGGCCGTCAGCTGTTCGCGCGGGACGTGGTGGGGGCGTTGGGTTTTATCTGCGGCGGGGCCTGAACGCGCGCATCTGTACTGGCACGACCGATCCCGGGTTCGATTCCGTCGAACAGATGTGGCTGACAATCTCGCTAAGCGGGAAAAAAATTGCTATTGGTACAGCGTACCGGCCACCGTGGTTTGACATAGATCACTTCCTTGATGCCATCACGAACACTTTTACTGCGTTGGGTAACTGTGATCATTATATATTGCTCGGGGATTTCAATGTTAACATGCTCAGCATACATGAGACTAAAACCAAAAAAGTACAAGAATTTTTAAATTGCGTAAGTCTCGTTCAACTTGTCACGATGCCGACACATTTCACAGATACGAGTGAGACTCTTATTGACCTACTGTGCACAGACCTTAGGGCAAGATACACGACGGTGGAATCCTTTGGTTCGATTACAGGCCATTCCATTATAGTCAGTGAATTTCATATAAAGCGGGACAAATTTTTACCATATGTAATCAAATACAGGCCGATGAAGGACATCTGTATGGATAGTTTTTATACGGATTTGTCGCAATCAAACATAGGTCGTGTTTCTGAATTAACCGATGTGAATGACATGGTTGATAGCTTTAATCACTGCTTAATATCATTGTTTGATGTCCACGCGCCACTTAAGACTTGTCGTATCAAGGAATTATCGTATCCCTGGATTACGGACACTATCCAGCTCATGATGCGGTTACGGGACAATGCGTTAGCAAAATATAGGAATACTAAATCAGGACCAAAAAAAGTTTACTATAAACAGTTAAAATCTTTGGTAGAATGTTCCTTGTATCATGAAAAAATTGCGTACTTCAGGCACAATATAAATAATAAAATAAATAATCCAAAATTACTATGGAAGAACATTAAATCCACGTTTGCACCCTCAAAGCAAGGACACGACCTTCCCCCACATTTTAGAAGCCCAGACCTAATAAATAACACATTTCTGAATGTCCCTGGCAACCCGGTAGCAAGCACGTCGCTTATATCATTCTATGAGACCCACAAATATAGTGAAGCAATATTCACAATTGCTCCAGTGGACCAAAACGATATCTCACACATTATTATTTCTGACCTAAAATCAAATGCTGAAGGCTGCGACAACATAACCTTAAGTATGCTTACTCTAACTTTGCAGCACACTTTAGAAACTATTACCTACATCATTAATTATTCCATATGGACATCAAAGTTTCCTTACCAATGGAAAATTGCCACAGTTAGACCCCTACCTAAAAGTCCAAACCCTACAGAAATTAAAGACTTGCGGCCGATCAGTATTCTCCCCTGTCTTTCAAAAGTAATGGAGAGGGTAGTGTGCCGTCAATTAACTCGGTTTTTAGAAGAGAACGAAGTGTTACCTGATCTACAATCAGGTTTTAGGAAACAGCGCAGCACTTCTACGGCGTTACTTGACGTTACGGACAATATTCTTTCAGCCCAGGATAAGGGCATGTGCTCACTGATGGTGCTGCTTGATTTTTCCCGTGCATTTGATTGCATTAACGTCTCGCTATTACTGTCAAAGTTAAAATACTACGGTTTTGACGACAATGCCATTGAATGGTTCCACAGCTACCTTAGTAACAGGAAACAACTTGTAGAACTGCGTTTGTCGGATGGTACTACCTTGACTTCAGCCCTTACTTCTATAGAAAGAGGCGTTCCTCAGGGATCAATTTTGGGTCCGATTCTTTTTATTCTCTACTGTGCAGATATAATAAAGTGCCTTCAGAAATGCAAGTATCATATTTATGCCGATGATGTCCAATTGTATGTATCTTTCAGTCCAGATGATTATGAGTCGGCCATTAGAGACCTAAATGACGACTTAGAAAGAATTGCCACCTGGTCAGATGAGAATTGCTTGGCATTAAACCCACTGAAAACCAAGTACATGTTGTTTGGTACGAGGCAGCAGTTGAGGAAGATACCTTTAAGCCTTAATATAACTCTAATGGGTGAGCCTATTGACCGTGTGAATGAGGCGCGGAACCTTGGCTTATATATGGACAACAGCCTTAGATTTGAGAAACACGTTGCTAACTCCGTAAGAAACTGCTTCTATCGCCTGAAACTGCTCTACAAAATGAGGCCGTTCTTGTCCGAAAAGCTTCGCGAACAGCTAGTCGAAACCCTTGTTCTGTCTAAATTAAACTATGCTGATACGGTTTACGGCCCGCGCTTGCTGGCTCGTACCGATCGACTAATACAAAGAGTACAAAATGCATGTGCGCGCTTCTGTTACTCAGTTCCTCCGAGAAGTCATGTCACCCCATTTCTTAACAAACACTTTATTCTCAAGATGAAGTCGAGACGAAAGTTACACCTAGCGTGCCTGCTTTTTGGTGTCGTTAAGTCCAAAAAACCGAAGTATTTGTACGATAAGCTTAGTTGGATGGCTAGTAGACGAGATTGCGCGCCCAGGCAATGTGCACAACAACTGGCAACACAGTCTCATAGGACAGCGGCTTTCAGAGGCACTTTCCGATACGCTGCATCTAAGGTGTGGAATAATATCCCACCACCATTAAGGGCACTGGGCACTATCCACACTTTCAGAACACGTTTACGGCAGTATCTGATAGATTCACAACAGAAACTTGATATGGTCGCTCTTAATGTATCACTTATATGAACATATAATATCGTGGCAGACTGGTGCCTAAACTAAGCTCTAGGCTTGTATTACAGGACTCCAAAACTAAAGTATTTATTATTGTTTTGTATCTTAGTTTTTATTATCAAATTATTATTAAGTATATATAACTATTAGATTTTTTTTTATTCACAAAGAACCCACTTAGTTTATTTATTTATTGATTTAAGTATAAATATAAATATTATGTAGGTAATAGGTAATACGGGCTGGTATCCGCAAACACGTCAATGCGAACCTAGCGTACTAAGAATATTATGTCTTAAGTATGCTGAAACTGTGTGTACTCCCCGTCACTTGTCCCTAAAGGTTCATTAGAAAACCAGCGTCAGACAGCATCTGTCTGGCATTAATGCTGAAATGAACCTTTTTGATGCAGCCGTGAGGCACACACTGGTGATTAAACATTTTTTTTTTTATTTCTTATTTGTATTTTGTGTTTCACGAACTGTGTCAAATAAATGTTATTCTTTCTTTCTTTCTATTCTTTCTTTCTTTCTTACCTAATTTTATCTGTTTTGTTTTCTCTTAAGTATTTAAGGTTGTCTTGTGCGAGGCCGGCTATTCTCGTGTTTCAGTATAATATCTTGGTTTGTTCTGGTGGCCCACCTGCTCAACCAGCGACTATCTATGTACACTTTTTAGGTATTACTCTTCCGCTCAGTATCTTCACGTCTTCAATATATTTAATTATGATATATTTATTTTTACGGACTCTTTATATTAGTACACATTGGCTGACTATGTATATCTCAGTAATAGTTATAATAACTCACTTTATACTACTTTTAATTACACCTAATACTATATATTTCAGTATATTTACATTTGACATTGTGATCCAAAACTATACACTACATAATACTTTTGATACTATTTACAATAAGCATACTATTATTATATACAACACTATTCACAAATGAATAAGACAAGGAATCTTAAAGTTGGATTATTTAATGCGGGGTCACTGGGTTCGCGCCATGAGGAGTTCCTTGTTGCCATGGATAGCCTAATGGTAGACATTATGGCGATAAACGAGACCTGGCTTAGGCAGGGAGAGGAGGGTCGCGCGCCGACAGTGCCGGGCTACCGGCTGCGGCACGTGCCGCGCCCGCATACGGTGTGCGGCGGCCGCGGGGGCGGCGTGGGATTCTACGTGCGCCGCGGAGTGCGCGTACGCACCGTGCCGCACCCGCCGGCGCCGCAGGTCGAGCAAATGTGGCTCAGGCTTAACATCAACTCGCAGTCAGTGATCATCGGCACTGCATACAGGCCGCCGTGGCTTGATGTGAATGTCTTCCTGGATGCGATTACCGATTCTATTTCCTCTTTTGCTAGCGCGGATAAGGTTGTCTTACTTGGTGACTTCAACATTAACATTTTAAACCAGCTGGAAAATAAAACAAAATTACTTGACAATTTTTTACTATGTTTCAAGCTAAAGCAAATTGTTACCGAGCCTACTCATTTCACTGATCATAGTGAAACACTAATTGATGTTGTGTGCACTGACGCCCGTGTGTGCGGGGTCTCCGTATCACACATACCAGAGCTTGGCCAACATGCAGTTATATCTGTTGAACTAAATTTTAAATTGGAGAAACCTTCCCCACACTGGATCACCTACAGGCCACTTAAAGATATATTGCTTGACAATTTTAATGATGACTTGAATAAGATGGACTGGGAATATATTGAAAGTTTGGAGGATGTGAACTCCATGGTAACAACATTTAATGAATATATGTTGAATCTCTTCGACCTACATGCACCTCTTAAAAAAGTTTTAATTAAAGAAAAGTCTCACCCTTGGATAACATATACTGTCAAGGAAATGATGAAGTTGCGAGACAAGTACCATGTTAAATCTAAAGCAACTAAATCTGTACATCACATAAACTCTTATAAACAGCTCAAATATTTAGTGAGGGCCGCTTTTGATAGTGAGAAGTGTGCATATTTTAAAACTTATATTAATAAAAATATCAAACAACCAAAAACATTATGGAACCATATTAAGTCTTCAATAGCCATTTCTAAAAGACCAGAGCACAGTTTGCCGCATTTTTGCAACAACCCTGACAAAATAAATGACCATTTTTTGGATGTGCCTGGCAGTGGTGTGCCGACTTAACTTACTTTGAGCACCACAGATTCAGTAATGGTCATTTTCAGCTTGAACCAGTCCACGAGGACATGGTGCTGAGGCTTTTACGTGGTCTTAAGTCCAATGCTCAGGGATCTGACTGTATCTCCTTGGAGATGCTGTTGATGACTCTTCCTCGTACACTTGCAGCTATTACGGCCATCATCAACAGATCCATAGCCTCATCCTCTTTTCCGGATCTGTGGAAACTGGCTATAGTGAGGCCTATACCCAAGGTATCTAATCCCACCAGCGTGAAGGATCTTCGGCCAATTAGCCTTTTACCATGTCTCTCCAAGATTCTAGAGAAAGTTGTCTCTAACCAGCTTCGGGCATATCTTGAACAGCACGGTATTTTGCCACTGTTTCAATCAGGATTTCGAAAGGGGCACAGCACAGCCACAGCTCTTCTTGACGTGGTTGGAAATATCCTTGAAGCCCAAGACCAGAGCATGGGTACCATGCTTGTACTGCTGGATTTTTCACGTGCCTTTGACTCAATCAACACCTCCCTTCTCCTCTCTAAGCTTTCTTTCTACGGATGTCAGCCGGAAACAGTCCAATGGTTTCAGAGTTACCTAAGTAACCGTTCTCAGTTCGTCCAAGTTATAAGTGACAGTGATGGTGATGTTATGTCCTCTAGTCCCAGGCCAGTGCTCCGGGGCGTACCGCAGGGATCGATCTTGGGCCCTCTTCTTTTCATTCTGTACAGTGCCGACATCACCAATTGTCTGGTCAATACCAAGTTCCACCTATATGCTGACGATCTTCAGATGTATCTCTCGTTCCGCCCTCAGCATTCTGCTGAAGCTGTAAAAAGAATGAATGAGGATTTAGATAGGATTTCAGCATGGTCTGAAAGAAACTCTCTGGTTCTGAACCCAGTTAAATCCAAGTACATTCTATTGGGATCAAGAGGCTTTCTCAACAAAATATTAGGGTGCAATCTGGACTTGAAGATTGATGGGTGTTCTATTGATAGGGTGCAAGAAGCCCGTAATCTTGGTGTGGTGTTTGATGAGCATCTGCATTTTGAGACACACATCATGGAGGCTGTGCGCAACTGCTTTTACCGTCTTAAGCTTTTGTACCGTGTACGGCCCTACATAAGTGTGGATATGCGTGTCATGCTATGTGAGTCACTTGTTTTATCCAAGCTGAACTACGCTGACACTGTGTATGGTGCATGCATTCTAGGTAGAAGCGGAAAGTTGATCCAGCGAGTGCAGAACGCTTGTGCAAGATTTTGTTTCAACGTCCCTCCCCGATCTCATATAACTCCATTTTTAAATAAGGGTAATTTGATGAGAATGTCAGATCGCAGAAAGCTTCATCTGGCTACCCTACTCTTTGGCACTATTCTCACAAAAAAACCAGCATATTTGTATCAGAAATTGACTTGGTCACGAGATATCAATAAAATTAAAACAAGAGCATCATCTTACCTCATGTTGGCCACAACGCACAAAACAGCCGCTTTTCGTGGAAGCTTTAAATTCGCTGCCTCTCGCTGTTGGAACGATTTGCCACCACCGTTTCGTACTATAAAAACAGTTGGTACTTTTAGTATTAAATATAAACAGCACTTATTACGAGTACAAAAGGAAACCAGTCTCTGAAAACTGATACTCACCCTGGGACTGCACGTAGTTAGTACTGGTGACATCAGTGGAGTCTTGTGTTCCTCTAGAGGCATGTTTAGCTTTGAACTTGACTGTTGGTTTTGCTCGGTGATTGAATTTTTGTTTATTTTTTATTTATTTTTTTATTTCTTCCGACTTACACTACACAACACAGTTCTTACAACAAACAATACTTTATATAATTTATCTGGACCACTTTATTGCCGTATCTATTATTCACTCTTTGTTTTAGTTTTATCAACAGTTTTTTTTTTTTTTTTTTTTTTTTTTTTTCTTCTTTCTTGGCAATTGAGCCGGTGTCGACTATTCTGCCAGCGTCACGTTGAGACGGCAGGAGTGGCGGGCCGTCGGACTTAACTTTCTGGTAGTAAAATGTTAGTAGCTGCAGGGACGAACACAAGGGTTAGTAAAAACATGTATTCTAATTTACAAGCATATAAAATAGGGTACTATAAATAAAAATATACATAGTATTTAGATATATAGTTATTTTACGCACCATCACCAGTTAAAATTTTAAATTATTTTCATTTAGGAATGTGGCTAAAATTTGGATGATTTTGGGGGAGAAGTGGGATAGAAGGGAATGGAAGTTAGTTGGGAGAGGAACGTCATATTTGGAAATCTTTCTATAGAGGTCGAAGGAATTGGTGTTCAAAGAACAGGAGAAAAAAATATTTCTTAAACATTATATCAGCTGTCAGCCACAGAGCATGTAAATATACTGTCAGTGTCAGCCGATCACCTGCGCCCGCGTCTCATCGCTTGTCATAGACTATAGACAATATTCTATAGCATAGACAAGCGAGGTTGAAGCGTCTGGCGTCGGGAGTTATTCGACTAATGAATACACTATTTATGGTTATTAGTTTATATATTTTTTTTTTCTCTCTAAATTATAGGCATTCTATTGTGTGTATTTTACTATCTTTTTATTCCCCTATTGGATTTGTAGATGTCCGTAGGTGTGTCCGTGGCATCACATGGGCCCTATCAGAATACCAGCGCTGCGGTATTTATTTAAATATTGCAGCTTTATGCTGAGATAGGAGCCTTTTTGGCCTCGCACAGGGATTTTTTATTGTTATATTTTGTATTTATTTTGTTTTATTTTTTTAATGTTAATTTTGTTAGTTTCCTATGCTCTTTTTTACTGTTTGTATTTCCTGTGCGTGTCCCAAATAAAGTATTTTTCTTTCTTCTTCTTTCTAATACATCCCACGGGAACCTTCTACCGGGATGAAAAGTATCCTATGTCTTAATATACTAGCTGTTGCCAGCGGCTTCGCCCGCGTGTATGTCGGAAATTAATCCACGGGAACCTTCTACCGGGATGAAAGTATCCTATGTCTTAATATACTAGCTGTTGCCCGCGTGTATGTCGGAATACATCCCACGGGAACCTTCTACCGGGATGAAAAGTATCCTATGTCTTAATATACTAGCTGTTGCCAGCGGCTTCGCCCGCGTGTATGTCGGAAATTATCCCACGGGAACCTTCTACCGGGATGAAAGTATCCTATGTCTTAATATACTAGCTGTTGCCCGCGTGTATGTCGGAATACATCCCACGGGAACCTTCTACCGGGATGAAAAGTATCCTATGTCTTAATATACTAGCTGTTGCCCGCGTGTATGTCGGAATACATCCCACGGGAACCTTCTACCGGGATGAAAAGTATCCTATGTCTTAATATACTAGCTGTTGCCAGCGGCTTCGCCCGCGTGTATGTCGGAACTTATCCCACGGGAACCTTCTACCGGGATGAAAGTATCCTATGTCTTAATATACTAGCTGTTGCCCGCGTGTATGTCGGAATACATCCCACGGGAACCTTCTACCGGGATGAAAAGTATCCTATGTCTAAATATACTAGCTGTTGCCAGCGGCTTCGCCCGCGTGTATGTCGGAAATTATCCCACGGGAACCTTCTACCGGGATGAAAGTATCCTATGTTTTAATATACTAGCTGTTGCCAGCGGCTATGTTGGAAATTATCTCACGGGAACCTTCTACCGGGATGAAAAGTATCCTATGTCTTAATATACTAGCTGTTGCCCGCGTGTATGTCGGAATACATCCCACGGGAACCTTCTACCGGGATGAAAAGTATCCTATGTCTTAATATACTAGCTGTTGCCCGCGTGTATGTCGGAATACATCCCACGGGAACCTTCCACCGGGATGAAAAGTATCCTATGTCTTAATATACTAGCTGTTGCCAGCGGCTTCGCCCGCGTGTATGTCGGAAATTATCCCACGGGAACCTTCTACCGGGATGAAAGTATCCTATGTCTTAATATTCTAGCTGTTGCCAGCGGCTATGTTGGAAATTATCCCACGGGAACCTTCTACCGGGATGAAAAGTATCCTATGTCTTAATATACTAGCTGTTGCCCGCGTGTATGTCGGAATACATCCCACGGGAACCTTCTACCGGGATGAAAAGTATCCTATGTCTTAATATACTAGCTGTTGCCAGCGGCTTCGCCCGCGTGTATGTCGGAAATTAATCCACGGGAACCTTCTACCGGGATGAAAGTATCCTATGTCTTAATATACTAGCTGTTGCCCGCGTGTATGTCGGAATACATCCCACGGGAACCTTCTACCGGGATGAAAAGTATCCTATGTCTTAATATACTAGCTGTTGCCAGCGGCTTCGCCCGCGTGTATGTCGGAAATTATCCCACGGGAACCTTCTACCGGGATGAAAGTATCCTATGTCTTAATATACTAGCTGTTGCCCGCGTGTATGTCGGAATACATCCCACGGGAACCTTCTACCGGGATGAAAAGTATCCTATGTCTTAATATACTAGCTGTTGCCCGCGTGTATGTCGGAATACATCCCACGGGAACCTTCTACCGGGATGAAAAGTATCCTATGTCTTAATATACTAGCTGTTGCCCGCGTGTATGTCGGAATACATCCCACGGGAACCTTCTACCGGGATGAAAAGTATCCTATGTCTTAATATGCTAGCTGTTGCCCGCGTGTATGTCGGAATACATCCCACGGGAACCTTCTACCGGGATGAAAAGTATCCTATGTCCTATATATACTAACTGTTGCCCGCGTGTATGTCGGAATACATCCCACGGGATCCTTCTACCGGGATGAAAAGTATCCTATGTCTTAATATACTAGCTGTTGCCAGCGTGTATGTCGGAAATTATCCCACGGGAACCTTCTACCGGGATGAAAAGTATCCTATGTCTTAATATACTAGCTGATGCCCGCGTGTATGTCGGAAATTATCCCACGGGAACCTTCTACCGGGATGAAAAGTATCCTATGTCTTAATATACTAGCTGTTGCCCGCGTGTATGTCTTAAATTATCCCACGGGAACCTTCTACCGGGATGAAAGTATCCTATGTCTTAATATACTAGCTGTTGCCCGCGTGTATGTCGGAAATCATCCCACGGGAACCTTCTACCGGGATGAAAAGTATCCTATGTCTTAATATATTAGCTGTTGCCAGCGGCTTCGCCCGCGTGTATGTCGGAAATTATCCCACGGGAACCTTCTACCGGGATGAAAAGTATCCTATGTCTTAATATACTAGCTGTTGCCAGCGGCTTCGCCCGCGTGTATGTCGGAAATTATCCCACGGGAACCTTCTACCGGGATGAAAGTATCCTATGTCTTAATATACTAGCTGTTGCCCGCGTGTATGTCGGAATACATACCACGGGAACCTTCTACCGGGATGAAAAGTATCCTATGTCTTAATATACTAGCTGTTGCCAGCGGCTTCGCCCGCGTGTATGTCGGAAATTATCCCACGGGAACCTTCTACCGGGATGAAAGTATCCTATGTCTTAATATACTAGCTGTTGCCCGCGTGTATGTCGGAATACATCCCACGGGAACCTTCTACCGGGATGAAAAGTATCCTATGTCTTAATATACTAGCTGTTGCCCGCGTGTATGTCGGAATACATCCCACGGGAACCTTCCACCGGGATGAAAAGTATCCTATGTCTTAATATACTAGCTGTTGCCAGCGGCTTCGCCCGCGTGTATGTCGGAAATTATCCCACGGGAACCTTCTACCGGGATGAAAGTATCCTATGTCTTAATATTCTAGCTGTTGCCAGCGGCTATGTTGGAAATTATCCCACGGGAACCTTCTACCGGGATGAAAAGTATCCTATGTCTTAATATACTAGCTGTTGCCCGCGTGTATGTCGGAATACATCCCACGGGAACCTTCTACCGGGATGAAAAGTATCCTATGTCTTAATATACTAGCTGTTGCCAGCGGCTTCGCCCGCGTGTATGTCGGAAATTAATCCACGGGAACCTTCTACCGGGATGAAAGTATCCTATGTCTTAATATACTAGCTGTTGCCCGCGTGTATGTCGGAATACATCCCACGGGAACCTTCTACCGGGATGAAAAGTATCCTATGTCTTAATATACTAGCTGTTGCCAGCGGCTTCGCCCGCGTGTATGTCGGAAATTATCCCACGGGAACCTTCTACCGGGATGAAAGTATCCTATGTCTTAATATACTAGCTGTTGCCCGCGTGTATGTCGGAATACATCCCACGGGAACCTTCTACCGGGATGAAAAGTATCCTATGTCTTAATATACTAGCTGTTGCCCGCGTGTATGTCGGAATACATCCCACGGGAACCTTCTACCGGGATGAAAAGTATCCTATGTCTTAATATACTAGCTGTTGCCAGCGGCTTCGCCCGCGTGTATGTCGGAACTTATCCCACGGGAACCTTCTACCGGGATGAAAGTATCCTATGTCTTAATATACTAGCTGTTGCCCGCGTGTATGTCGGAATACATCCCACGGGAACCTTCTACCGGGATGAAAAGTATCCTATGTCTAAATATACTAGCTGTTGCCAGCGGCTTCGCCCGCGTGTATGTCGGAAATTATCCCACGGGAACCTTCTACCGGGATGAAAGTATCCTATGTTTTAATATACTAGCTGTTGCCAGCGGCTATGTTGGAAATTATCTCACGGGAACCTTCTACCGGGATGAAAAGTATCCTATGTCTTAATATACTAGCTGTTGCCCGCGTGTATGTCGGAATACATCCCACGGGAACCTTCTAACGGGATGAAAAGTATCCTATGTCTTAATATACTAGCTGTTGCCCGCGTGTATGTCGGAATACATCCCACGGGAACCTTCTACCGGGATGAAAAGTATCCTATGTCTTAATATACTAGCTGTTGCCAGCGTGTATGTCGGAAATTATCCCACGGGAACCTTCTACCGGGATGAAAAGTATCCTATGTCTTAATATACTAGCTGTTGCCCGCGTGTATGTCGGAATACATCCCACGGGAACCTTCTACCGGGATGAAAAGTATCCTATGTCTTAATATACTAGCTGTTGCCCGCGGCTTCGCCCGCGTGTATGTCGGAAATTATCCCACGGGAACCTTCTACGGGGATTAAAGTATCCTATGTCTTAATATACTAGCTGTTGCCAGCGGCTTCGCCCGCGTGTATGTCGGAAATTATCCCACGGGAACCTTCTACCGGGATGAAAAGTATCCTATGTCTTAATATACTAGCTGTTGCCCGCGTGTATGTCGGAAATTATCCCACGGGAACCTTCTACCGGGATGAAAAGTATCCTATGTCTTAATATACTAGCTGTTGCCCGCGTGTATGTCGGAAATCATCCCACGGGAACCTTCTACCGGGATGAAAAGTATCCTATGTCTTAATATATTAGCTGTTGCCAGTGGCTTCGCCCGCGTGTATGTCGGAAATTATCCCACGGGAACCTTCTACCGGGATGAAAAGTATCCTATGTCTTAATATACTATCTGTTGCCAGCGGCTTCGCCCGCGTGTATGTCGGAAATTATCCCACGGGAACCTTCTACCGGGATGAAAGTATCCTATGTCTTAATATACTAGCTGTTGCCCGCGTGTATGTCGGAATACATCCCACGGGAACCTTCTACCGGGATGAAAAGTATCCTATGTCTTAATATACTAGCTGTTGCCAGCGGCTTCGCCCGCGTGTATGTCGGAAATTATCCCACGGGAACCTTCTACCGGGATGAAAAGTATCCTATGTCTTAATATACTAGCTGTTGCCCGCGTGTATGTCGGAATACATCCCACGGGAACCTTCTACCGGGATGAAAAGTATCCTATGTCTTAATATACTAGCTGTTGCCCGCGTGTATGTCGGAAATTATCCCACGGGAACCTTCTACCGGGATGAAAGTATCCTATGTCTTAATATACTAGCTGTTGCCAGCGTGTATGTCGGAAATTATCCCACGGGAACCTTCTACCGGGATGAAAAGTATCCTATGTCTTAATATACTAGCTGTTGCCCGCGTGTATGTCGGAAATCATCCCACGGGAACCTTCTACCGGGATGAAAAGTATCCTATGTCTTAATATACTAGCTGTTGCCCGCGTGTATGTCGGAAATCATCCCACGGGAACCTTCTACCGGGATGAAAAGTATCCTATGTCTTAATATACTAGCTGTTGCCCGCGTGTATGTCGGAAATTATCCCACGGGAACCTTCTACCGGGATGAAAAGTATCCTATGTCTTAATATACTAGCTGTTGCCCGCGTGTATGTCGGAAATCATCCCACGGGAACCTTCTACCGGGATGAAAAGTATCCTATGTCTTAATATACTAGCTGTTGCCCGCGTGTATGTCGGAAATCATCCCACGGGAACCTTCTACCGGGATGAAAAGTATCCTATGTCTTAATATACTAGCTGATGCCCGCGTGTATGTCGGAAATTATCCCACGGGAACCTTCTACCGGGATGAAAAGTATCCTATGTCTTAATATACTAGCTGTTGCCAGCGGCTTCGCCCGCGTGTATGTCGGAAATTATCCCACGGGAACCTTCTACCGGGATGAAAAGTATCCTATGTCTTAATATACTAGCTGTTGCCCGCGTGTATGTCGGAAATTATCCCACGGGAACCTTCTACCGGGATGATAAGTATCCTATGTCTTAATATACTAGCTGTTGCCCGCGTGTATGTCGGAAATCATCCCACGGGAACCTTCTACCGGGATGAAAAGTATCCTGTGTCTTAATATACTAGCTGTTGTCCGCGTGTATGTCGGAAATTATCCCACGGGAACCTTCTACCGGGATGAAAAGTATCCTATGTCTTAATATACTAGCTGTTGCCCGCGTGTATGTCGGAAATTATCCCACGGGAACCTTCTACCGGGATGAAAAGTATCCTATGTCTTAATATACTAGCTGTTGCCCGCGTGTATGTCGGAATACATCCCACGGGAACCTTCTACCGGGATGAAAAGTATCCTATGTCTTAATATACTAGCTGTTGCCCGCGGCTTCGCCCGCGTGTATGTCGGAAATTATCCCACGGGAACCTTCTACGGGGATTAAAGTATCCTATGTCTTAATATACTAGCTGTTGCCCGCGTGTATGTCGGAATACATCCCACGGGAACCTTCTACCGGGATGAAAAGTATCCTATGTCTTAATATACTAGCTGTTGCCAGCGGCTTCGCCCGCGTGTATGTCGGAAATTATCCCACGGGAACCTTCTACCGGGATGAAAGTATCCTATGTCTTAATATACTAGCTGTTGCCCGCGTGTATGTCGGAATACATCCCACGGGAACCTTCTACCGGGATGAAAAGTATCCTATGTCTTAATATACTAGCTGTTGCCCGCGTGTATGTCGGAAATTATCCCACGGGAACCTTCTACCGGGATGAAAAGTATCCTATGTCTTAATATACTAGCTGTTGCCCGCGTGTATGTCGGAATAAATCCCACGGGAACCTTCTACCGGGATGAAAAGTATCCTATGTCTTAATATACTAGCTGTTGCCCGCGGCTTCGCCCGCGTGTATGTCGGAAATTATCCCAAGGGAACCTTCTACCGGGATGAAAGTATCCTATGTCTTAATATACTAGCTGTTGCCCGCGTGTATGTCGGAATACATCCCACGGGAACCTTCTACCGGGATGAAAAGTATCCTATGTCTTAATATATTAGCTGTTGCCAGCGGCTTCGCCCGCGTGTATGTCGGAAATTATCCCACGGGAACCTTCTACCGGGATGAAAAGTATCCTATGTCTTAATATACTAGCTGTTGCCCGCGTGTATGTCGGAATACATCCCACGGGAACTTTCTACCGGGATGAAAAGTATCCTATGTCTTAATATATTAGCTGTTGCCAGCGGCTTCGCCCGCGTGTATGTCGGAAATTATCCCACGGGAACCTTCTACCGGGATGAAAAGTATCCTATGTCTTAATATACTAGCTGTTGCCAGCGGCTTCGCCCGCGTGTATGTCGGAAATTATCCCACGGGAACCTTCTACCGGGATGAAAAGTATCCTATGTCTTAATATACTAGCTGTTGCCCGCGTGTATGTCGGGAATTATCCCACGGGAACCTTCTACCGGGATGAAAAGTATCCTATGTCTTAATATACTTCCTGTTGCCCGCGTGTATGTCGGAAATTATCCCACGGGAACCTTCTACCGGGATGAAAAGTATCCTATGTCTTAATATACTAGCTGTTGCCCGCGTGTATGTCGGAATACATCCCATGGGAACCTTCTACCGGGATGAAAAGTATCCTATGTCTTAATATACTAGCTGTTGCCCGCGGCTTCGCCCGCGTGTATGTCGGAAATTATCCCAAGGATACCTTCTACCGGGATGAAAGTATCCTATGTCTTAATATACTAGCTGTTGCCCGCGTGTATGTCGGAATACATCCCACGGGAACCTTCTACCGGGATGAAAAGTATCCTATGTCTTAATATACTAGCTGTTGCCCGCGTGTATGTCGGAAATTATCCCACGGGAACCTTCTACTGGGATGAAAAGTATCCTATGTCTTAATATACTAGCTGTTGCCCGCGTGTATGTCGGAAATTATCCCACGGGAACCTTCTACCGGGATGAAAGTATCCTATGTCTTAATATATTAGCTGTTGCCAGCGGCTTCGCCCGCGTGTATGTCGGAAATTATCCCACGGGAACCTTCTACCGGGATGAAAAGTATCCTATGTCTTAATATACTAGCTGTTGCCAGCGGCTTCGCCCGCGTGTATGTCGGAAGTTATCCCACGGGAACCTTCTACCGGGATGAAAGTATCTGATGTCTTAATATACTAGCTGTTGCCCGCGTGTATGTCGGAATACATCCCACGGGAACCTTCTACCGGGATGAAAAGTATCCTATGTCTTAATATACTAGCTGTTGCCAGCGGCTTCGCCCGCGTGTATGTCGGAAATTATCCCACGGGAACATTCTACCGGGATGAAAGTATCCTATGTCTTAATATACTAGCTGTTGCCCGCGTGTATGTCGGAATACATCCCACGGGAACCTTCTACCGGGATGAAAAGTATCCTATGTCTTAATATACTAGCTGTTGCCCGCGTGTATGTCGGAATACATCCCACGGGAACCTTCTACCGGGATGAAAAGTATCCTATGTCTTAATATACTAGCTGTTGCCAGCGGCTTCGCCCGCGTGTATGTCGGAAATTATCCCACGGGAACCTTCTACCGGGATGAAAGTATCGTATGTTTTAATATACTAGCTGTTGCCAGCGGCTATGTTGGAAATTATCCCACGGGAACCTTCTACCGGGATGAAAAGTATCCTATGTCTTAATATACTAGCTGTTGCCCGCGTGTATGTCGGAATACATCCCACGGGAACCTTCTAACAGGATGAAAAGTATCCTATGTCTTAATATACTAGCTGTTGCCCGCGTGTATGTCGGAATACATTTCACGGGAACCTTCTACCGGGATGAAAAGTATCCTATGTCTTAATATACTAGCTGTTGAAAGAAAAGAAAGAAAAATGCGTTTAATTGGCATTACAGCATAAAATAAATACACCTTAAAACTATGGAAACATGAAATAATGATTGCAATGCCAAAAGGGCCTCAGCTCAGCATAATGTCAGATGGTAACACAAGGTATACCACCTGACGCTGATTTTCAGCTGCAACCCACGAGTGCCATACGCTAGAATTTAATAAACACAGAGAAGTGTGTGTCCGTTTTATAATAAATTAAGAGAATAAATTAAATAGAAATGTTGTAGCATACATGTGTGTGTGTGTGTTGTGTTGTGATTAATTAAATACTAAAATAAATACTCAATATCAATGTTATTACAATAAAATAATAATGAATCTATATCTAAATATTTAAAAGCACCTTCAAAGCAAAATCGTGAGACTGCGTTGTTCTTCTAAACTATGAAACGTATTTTTATGCAGTTTACATAATCAGGGTACAAGACAATAATCATTGATTATAATAAAAAAAAAATAAAAAAATAAAAAAAAAAAAAAATAAGTAAATAATAGTGAAAGTAATTAAAATTATAAAATGGATAAAACATTATGAAATAAGTAAATTGTATTATATATTATTAATTATTAAATCGCGGATATGTCGGGTCGAACATTCTGAAAATCTTTTTGCTGGTTTAATAAAAATTCTTTTAATTTTAATTTGAAAGTCGAGCAACTTTTGCTATACTTTATGGGAGGAGGGATATTGTTCCAGCATTTAGTAGCTGCGTAGCGAAAACTGCCTCTAAAAGCCGCCGACTTATGCCGTGGGATGGAAAGCTGTTGAGAACATTTTCTTCCCTCACCGATTTTGTGTCTTCTTGTCCACAATAGTCTGTCATATAAGTAACAAGGAGAATGGGACTTAATAACACCAAAGAGTAGGCTTGCCAAGTGGAGTTTACGTCTAGCTTTCATTTTTAAAATGTTGTGCTCATTAAAGAATGGTGTAACATGTCCCCTAAAGGGAACTTTAAAACAGAAGCGTGCACAGGCGTTTTGAAGTCTTTGGATCATTCTTTCAGTTTTGGACAGTAGTCGTTGGCCATACACAGTGTCCACATAATTTAACTTAGATAAAACCAAAGACTCCACAAGCAAGACTCGCAATTCTTCACTGAGATAGGGACGGGCTTTGTATAAAATCTTAAGTCTATAATAGCAATTACGAATAGACTCAGATACGTGTTTGTGAAAACGGAGCTCCACGTCCATGATAAGACCTAGATTACGTGCTTCGTATACCCTTTCGATAGGCTCTCCCATAACAGTCACACAGCCCGTACTTGGTTTAATTTTACCTATCTGGTTTTCGGATCCGAAAAGCATATATTTGGTTTTTGCAGGGTTCAAGGCAAGCGTATTGGCATTTGACCATTGTACTATGTTTTCAAGATCTGTATTAAGATCGTTCAATGCTTGTTCGTAGTCTTCTGGTTTAAATGATATATATACTTGTATATCGTCAGCATAAATATGGAATTTACATTTATTTATATGTTTTATTATATCGGCACAATACAAAATAAACAGTATTGGCCCAAGAATCGAGCCCTGTGGAACCCCTCTTCCTACTGAACGGTGCCTAGAGACTACTGTTGAGCCATCCGCTCGACGTATTTCGACGAATTGCGTACGATCGCAAAGATAGCTATTAAACCATTTTATTGCGTCCTCGTCAAATCCATAAAAAACCATCTTTGACAATAAGAGAGGAACGTTAATACAGTCAAACGCGCGCGAAAAATCAAGCAACACCAAAAGAGTGCACATCCCGTTATCTTGAGCCGCCAAGATATTGTCTGTCACATCCAACAAGGCCGTGGCTGTACTACGGCCCTTCCTAAATCCTGATTGAACATCTGGGAGGATTTTGTTTGTCTCTAAAAATTCAACTAACTGTGTACATACTACTTTCTCTAAAACTTTAGAAAGTACCGGCAGTAAACTAATAGGTCTGAGATCCTTCATTTCCAAAGCATTAGGAGTTTTGGGCAATGGGTGTACTTTGGCAATTTTCCATAACTCAGGAAAAGATGAGGATGTGACAGATGTATTTACTAAAACAGTCACGGCGTCCAAAGTCACAGGTAGTGTCAGTAAAATCATATTTATGGTAACGCCGTCGCAACCTTCAGCATTTGATTTAATGGTAGTAAGTATGTTCTCGATTTCCTTGCGTGTTGTTGGTCTTAAACTAAATGTGGAACTATTATTTCGCGCGGATTCAAAATATGCAAGCAACGAACTACTTACTGTCTCCTCACCCGACACATTAAGAAAATGGTCACAAATTTTGTCGGGTTCGTTAAAATGCAGAGGTAATTCTTTACATTTTGGTGGGAGCAGGGTAGACTTTAGATTTTTCCAAAGCACTCTTGAGTTATGTATTTGACTGTTGATCTTGTGTTTATAGTACGCTGACTTTTCGTAAAATAGAGACCCAGAAACAAGTGACTTCAATTCTTTGTAATAAATCTTTTTAGAATCAGAATTTTTGTTTTTTAAATACTCTGCATGTGCTTTATTCCTCAAATGCATCATAAATTTAACGTTATCAGTAATCCAGGGGTAACAAAACTCCTTAATTACACTAGTTTTTAGAGGTGCATGTGTATCAAATAGTGTAAGTAAATTCCTGTTATATTCACTGACCATTGTATTAACATCTTGCAGCTCAGCTAACGCTTGCCAGTTGAGTAACTCAAGATCCTGATCAAAACATTCCCTATTAATGTTCTTTAGTGGTCGATAAGTAATGGTTCGCGATGGAATTTTCAGGCGTTTAAAACTAAATTCGCCGGAAATCAACGCATGCGCACCTAGATCCGGTATTACATTAACTGATACAGAGCGTGGTTTGACATTTGTACAGATGATGTCTATCAGTGAGTTGCCATGCACTGTAAAGTGCGTGGGTGACTGCACTAATTGTTTAAGACCCAAGCAGTTCAAAAAAGAGACTAACTTATCCGCCTTTGAGTCTGAGTCACCAAGCATGTTAATATTAAAATCACCCATCAGTGTTGCCCGCGTGTATGTCGGAATACAACCCACGGGAACCTTCTACCGGGATGAAAAGTATCCTATGTCTTAATATACTAACTGTTGCCCGCGTGTATGTCGGAATACATCCCACGGGAACCTTCTACCGGGATGAAAAGTATCCTATGTCTTAATATACTAGCTGTTGCCAGCGTGTATGTCGGAAATTATCCCACGGGAACCTTCTACCGGGATGAAAAGTATCCTATGTCTTAATATACTAGCTGTTGCCCGCGTGTATGTCGGAAATTATCCCACGGGAACCTTCTACCGGGATGAAAAGTATCCTATGTCTTAATATACTAGCTGTTGCCCGCGTGTATGTCGGAATACATCCCACGGGAACCTTCTACCGGGATGAAAAGTATCCTATGTCTTAATATACTAGCTGTTGCCCGTGTGTATGTCGGAAATTATCCCACGGGAACCTTCTACCGGGATGAAAGTATCCTATGTCTTAATATACTAGCTGTTGCCAGCGTGTATGTCGGAAATTATCCCACGGGAACCTTCTACCGGGATGAAAAGTATCCTATGTCTTAATATATTAGCTGTTGCCAGCGGCTTCGTCCGCGTGTATGTCGGAAATTATCCCACGGGAACCTTCTACCGGGATGAAAAGTATCCTATGTCTTAATATACTAGCTGTTGCCAGCGGCTTCGCCCGCGTGTATGTCGGAAATTATCCCACGGGAACCTTCTACCGGGATGAAAGTATCCTATGTCTTAATATACTAGCTGTTGCCCGCGTGTATGTCGGAATACATCCCACGGGAACCTTCTACCGGGATGAAAAGTATCCTATGTCTTAATATACTAGCTGTTGCCAGCGGCTTCGCCCGCGTGTATGTCGGAATTTATCCCACGGGAATCTTCTACCGGGATGAAAAGTATCCTATGTCTTAATATACTAGCTGTTGCCCGCGTGTATGTCGGAATACATCCCACGGGAACCTTCTACCGGGATGAAAAGTATCCTATGTCTTAATATACTAGCTGTTGCCCGCGTGTATGTCGGAATACATCCCACGGGAACCTTCTACCGGGATGAAAAGTATCCTATGTCTTAATATACTAGCTGTTGCCAGCGGCTTCGCCCGCGTGTATGTCGGAAATTATCCCACGGGAACCTTCTACCGGGATGAAAGTATCCTATGTCTTAATATACTAGCTGTTGCCCGCGTGTATGTCGGAAATTATCCCACGGGAACCTTCTACCGGGATGAAAGTATCCTATGTCTTAATATACTAGCTGTTGCCCGCGTGTATGTCGGAATACATCCCACGGGAACCTTCTACCGGGATGAAAAGTATCCTATGTCTTAATATACTAGCTGTTGCCAGCGGCTTCGCCCGCGTGTATGTCGGAATTTATCCCACGGGAATCTTCTACCGGGATGAAAAGTATCCTATGTCTTAATATACTAGCTGTTGCCCGCGTGTATGTCGGAATACATCCCACGGGAACCTTCTACCGGGATGAAAAGTATCCTATGTCTTAATATACTAGCTGTTGCCCGCGTGTATGTCGGAATACATCCCACGGGAACCTTCTACCGGGATGAAAAGTATCCTATGTCTTAATATACTAGCTGTTGCCAGCGGCTTCGCCCGCGTGTATGTCGGAAATTATCCCACGGGAACCTTCTACCGGGATGAAAGTATCCTATGTCTTAATATACTAGCTGTTGCCCGCGTGTATGTCGGAATACATCCCACGGGAACCTTCTACCGGGATGAAAAGTATCCTATGTCTTAATATACTAGCTGTTGCCAGCGGCTTCGCCCGCGTGAATGTCGGAAATTATCCCACGGGAATCTTCTACCGGGATGAAAAGTATCCTATGTCTTAATATACTAGCTGTTGCCCGCGTGTATGTCGGAATACATCCCACGGGAACCTTCTACCGGGATGAAAAGTATCCTATGTCTTAATATACTAGCTGTTGCCCGCGTGTATGTCGGAATACATCCCACGGGAACCTTCTACCGGGATGAAAAGTATCCTATGTCTTAATATACTAGCTGTTGCCAGCGGCTTCGCCCGCGTGTATGTCGGAAATTATCCCACGGGAACCTTCTACCGGGATGAAAGTATCATATGTCTTAATATACTAGCTGTTGCCCGCGTGTATGTCGGAATACATCCCACGGGAACCTTCTACCGGGATGAAAAGTATCATATGTCTTAATATACTAGCTGTTGCCAGCGGCTATGTTGGAAATCATCCCACGGGAACCTTCTACCGGGATGAAAAGTATCCTATGCCTTAATATACTAGCTGTTGCCAGCGGCTTCGCCCGCGTGTATGTCGGAAATTATCCCACGGGAACCTTCTACCGGGATGAAAGTATCCTATGTCTTAATATACTAGCTGTTGCCCGCGTGTATGTCGGAATACATCCCACGGGAACCTTCTACCGGGATGAAAAGTATCCTATGTCTTAATATACTAGCTGTTGCCAGCGGCTTCGCCCGCGTGTATGTCGGAAATTATCCCACGGGAACCTTCTACCGGGATGAAAAGTATCATATGTCTTAATATACTAGCTGTTGTCAGCGGCTATGTTGGAAATTATCCCACGGGAACCTTCTACCGGGATGAAAAGTATCCTATGTCTTAATATACTAGCTGTTGCCCACGTGTATGTCGGAAATCATCCCACGGGAACCTTCTACCGGGATGAAAAGTATCCTATGTCTTAATATACTAGCTGTTGCCAGCGGCTTCGCCCGCGTGTATGTCGGAATTTATCCCACGGGAATCTTCTACCGGGATGAAAAGTATCCTATGTCTTAATATACTAGCTGTTGCCCGCGTGTATGTCGGAATACATCCCACGGGAACCTTCTACCGGGATGAAAAGTATCCTATGTCTTAATATACTAGCTGTTGCCCGCGTGTATGTCGGAATACATCCCACGGGAACCTTCTACCGGGATGAAAAGTATCCTATGTCTTAATATACTAGCTGTTGCCAGCGGCTTCGCCCGCGTGTATGTCGGAAATTATCCCACGGGAACCTTCTACCGGGATGAAAGTATCCTATGTCTTAATATACTAGCTGTTGCCCGCGTGTATGTCGGAATACATCCCACGGGAACCTTCTACCGGGATGAAAAGTATCCTATGTCTTAATATACTAGCTGTTGCCAGCGGCTTCGCCCGCGTGTATGTCGGAAATTATCCCACGGGAATCTTCTACCGGGATGAAAAGTATCCTATGTCTTAATATACTAGCTGTTGCCCGCGTGTATGTCGGAATACATCCCACGGGAACCTTCTACCGGGATGAAAAGTATCCTATGTCTTAATATACTAGCTGTTGCCCGCGTGTATGTCGGAATACATCCCACGGGAACCTTCTACCGGGATGAAAAGTATCCTATGTCTTAATATACTAGCTGTTGCCAGCGGCTTCGCCCGCGTGTATGTCGGAATTTATCCCACGGGAATCTTCTACCGGGATGAAAAGTATCCTATGTCTTAATATACTAGCTGTTGCCCGCGTGTATGTCGGAATACATCCCACGGGAACCTTCTACCGGGATGAAAAGTATCCTATGTCTTAATATACTAGCTGTTGCCCGCGTGTATGTCGGAATACATCCCACGGGAACCTTCTACCGGGATGAAAAGTATCCTATGTCTTAATATACTAGCTGTTGCCAGCGGCTTCGCCCGCGTGTATGTCGGAAATTATCCCACGGGAACCTTCTACCGGGATGAAAGTATCCTATGTCTTAATATACTAGCTGTTGCCCGCGTGTATGTCGGAAATTATCCCACGGGAACCTTCTACCGGGATGAAAGTATCCTATGTCTTAATATACTAGCTGTTGCCCGCGTGTATGTCGGAATACATCCCACGGGAACCTTCTACCGGGATGAAAAGTATCCTATGTCTTAATATACTAGCTGTTGCCAGCGGCTTCGCCCGCGTGTATGTCGGAATTTATCCCACGGGAATCTTCTACCGGGATGAAAAGTATCCTATGTCTTAATATACTAGCTGTTGCCCGCGTGTATGTCGGAATACATCCCACGGGAACCTTCTACCGGGATGAAAAGTATCCTATGTCTTAATATACTAGCTGTTGCCCGCGTGTATGTCGGAATACATCCCACGGGAACCTTCTACCGGGATGAAAAGTATCCTATGTCTTAATATACTAGCTGTTGCCAGCGGCTTCGCCCGCGTGTATGTCGGAAATTATCCCACGGGAACCTTCTACCGGGATGAAAGTATCCTATGTCTTAATATACTAGCTGTTGCCCGCGTGTATGTCGGAATACATCCCACGGGAACCTTCTACCGGGATGAAAAGTATCCTATGTCTTAATATACTAGCTGTTGCCAGCGGCTTCGCCCGCGTGTATGTCGGAATACATCCCACGGGAACCTTCTACCGGGATGAAAAGTATCCTATGTCTTAATATACTAGCTGTTGCCCGCGTGTATGTCGGAATACATCCCACGGGAACCTTCTACCGGGATGAAAAGTATCCTATGTCTTAATATACTAGCTGTTGCCAGCGGCTTCGCCCGCGTGTATGTCGGAAATTATCCCACGGGAACCTTCTACCGGGATGAAAGTATCATATGTCTTAATATACTAGCTGTTGCCCGCGTGTATGTCGGAATACATCCCACGGGAACCTTCTACCGGGATGAAAAGTATCATATGTCTTAATATACTAGCTGTTGCCAGCGGCTATGTTGGAAATCATCCCACGGGAACCTTCTACCGGGATGAAAAGTATCCTATGCCTTAATATACTAGCTGTTGCCAGCGGCTTCGCCCGCGTGTAAGTCGGAAATTATCCCACGGGAACCTTCTACCGGGATGAAAGTATCCTATGTCTTAATATACTAGCTGTTGCCCGCGTGTATGTCGGAATACATCCCACGGGAACCTTCTACCGGGATGAAAAGTATCCTATGTCTTAATATACTAGCTGTTGCCAGCGGCTTCGCCCGCGTGTATGTCGGAAATTATCCCACGGGAACCTTCTACCGGGATGAAAAGTATCCTATGTCTTAATATACTAGCTGTTGCCAGCGGCTTCGCCCGCGTGTATGTCGGAAATTATCCCACGGGAACCTTCTACCGGGATGAAAAGTATCATATGTCTTAATATACTAGCTGTTGTCAGCGGCTATGTTGGAAATTATCCCACGGGAACCTTCTACCGGGATGAAAAGTATCCTATGTCTTAATATACTAGCTGTTGCCCACGTGTATGTCGGAAATCATCCCACGGAAACCTTCTACCGGGATGAAAAGTATCCTATGTCTTAATATACTAGCTGTTGCCAGCGGCTTCGCCCGCGTGTATGTCGGAATTTATCCCACGGGAATCTTCTACCGGGATGAAAAGTATCCTATGTCTTAATATACTAGCTGTTGCCCGCGTGTATGTCGGAATACATCCCACGGGAACCTTCTACCGGGATGAAAAGTATCCTATGTCTTAATATACTAGCTGTTGCCCGCGTGTATGTCGGAATACATCCCACGGGAACCTTCTACCGGGATGAAAAGTATCCTATGTCTTAATATACTAGCTGTTGCCAGCGGCTTCGCCCGCGTGTATGTCGGAAATTATCCCACGGGAACCTTCTACCGGGATGAAAGTATCCTATGTCTTAATATACTAGCTGTTTCCCGCGTGTATGTCGGAATACATCCCACGGGAACCTTCTACCGGGATGAAAAGTATCCTATGTCTTAATATACTAGCTGTTGCCAGCGGCTTCGCCCGCGTGTATGTCGGAAATTATCCCACGGGAATCTTCTACCGGGATGAAAAGTATCCTATGTCTTAATATACTAGCTGTTGCCCGCGTGTATGTCGGAATACATCCCACGGGAACCTTCTACCGGGATGAAAAGTATCCTATGTCTTAATATACTAGCTGTTGCCCGCGTGTATGTCGGAATACATCCCACGGGAACCTTCTACCGGGATGAAAAGTATCCTATGTCTTAATATACTAGCTGTTGCCAGCGGCTTCGCCCGCGTGTATGTCGGAAATTATCCCACGGGAACCTTCTACCGGGATGAAAGTATCATATGTCTTAATATACTAGCTGTTGCCCGCGTGTATGTCGGAATACATCCCACGGGAACCTTCTACCGGGATGAAAAGTATCCTATGTCTTAATATACTAGCTGTTGCCCGCGTGTATGTCGGAATACATCCCACGGGAACCTTCTAACGGGATGAAAAGTATCCTATGTCTTAATATATTAGCTGTTGCCAGCGGCTTCGCCCGCGTGTATGTCGGAAATTATCCCACGGGAACCTTCTACCGGGATGAAAAGTATCCTATGTCTTAATATACTAGCTGTTGCCAGCGGCTTCGCCCGCGTGTATGTCGGAAATTATCCCACGGGAATCTTCTACCGGGATGAAAAGTATCCTATGTCTTAATATACTAGCTGTTGCCCGCGTGTATGTCGGAATACATCCCACGGGAACCTTCTACCGGGATGAAAAGTATCCTATGTCTTAATATACTAGCTGTTGCCCGCGTGTATGTCGGAATACATCCCACGGGAACCTTCTACCGGGATGAAAAGTATCCTATGTCTTAATATACTAGCTGTTGCCAGCGGCTTCGCCCGCGTGTATGTCGGAAATTATCCCACGGGAATCTTCTACCGGGATGAAAAGTATCCTATGTCTTAATATACTAGCTGTTGCCCGCGTGTATGTCGGAATACATCCCACGGGAACCTTCTACCGGGATGAAAAGTATCCTATGTCTTAATATACTAGCTGTTGCCCGCGTGTATGTCGGAATACATCCCACGGGAACCTTCTACCGGGATGAAAAGTATCCTATGTCTTAATATACTAGCTGTTGCCAGCGGCTTCGCCCGCGTGTATGTCGGAAATTATCCCACGGGAACCTTCTACCGGGATGAAAGTATCATATGTCTTAATATACTAGCTGTTGCCCGCGTGTATGTCGGAATACATCCCACGGGAACCTTCTACCGGGATGAAAAGTATCCTATGTCTTAATATACTAGCTGTTGCCAGCGGCTTCGCCCGCGTGTATGTCGGAAATTATCCCACGGGAATCTTCTACCGGGATGAAAAGTATCCTATGTCTTAATATACTAGCTGTTGCCCGCGTGTATGTCGGAATACATCCCACGGGAACCTTCTACCGGGATGAAAAGTATCCTATGTCTTAATATACTAGCTGTTGCCCGCGTGTATGTCGGAATACATCCCACGGGAACCTTCTACCGGGATGAAAAGTATCCTATGTCTTAATATACTAGCTGTTGCCAGCGGCTTCGCCCGCGTGTATGTCGGAAATTATCCCACGGGAATCTTCTACCGGGATGAAAAGTATCCTATGTCTTAATATACTAGCTGTTGCCCGCGTGTATGTCGGAATACATCCCACGGGAACCTTCTACCGGGATGAAAAGTATCCTATGTCTTAATATACTAGCTGTTGCCCGCGTGTATGTCGGAATACATCCCACGGGAACCTTCTACCGGGATGAAAAGTATCCTATGTCTTAATATACTAGCTGTTGCCAGCGGCTTCGCCCGCGTGTATGTCGGAAATTATCCCACGGGAACCTTCTACCGGGATGAAAGTATCATATGTCTTAATATACTAGCTGTTGCCCGCGTGTATGTCGGAATACATCCCACGGGAACCTTCTACCGGGATGAAAAGTATCCTATGTCTTAATATACTAGCTGTTGCCAGCGGCTTCGCCCGCGTGTATGTCGGAATTTATCCCACGGGAACCTTCTACCGGGATGAAAGTATCCTATGTCTTAATATACTAGCTGTTGCCCGCGTGTATGTCGGAATACATCCCACGGGAACCTTCTACCGGGATGAAAAGTATCCTATGTCTTAATATACTAGCTGTTGCCCGCGTGTATGTCGGAATACATCCCACGGGAACCTTCTACCGGGATGAAAAGTATCCTATGTCTTAATATACTAGCTGTTGCCCGTGTGTATGTCGGAAATTATCCCACGGGAACCTTCTACCGGGATGAAAGTATCCTATGTCTTAATATACTAGCTGTTGCCCGCGTGTATGTCGGAATACATCCCACGGGAACCTTCTACCGGGATGAAAAGTATCCTATGTCTTAATATACTAGCTGTTGCCAGCGGCTTCGCCCGCGTGTATGTCGGAATTTATCCCACGGGAATCTTCTACCGGGATGAAAAGTATCCTATGTCTTAATATACTAGCTGTTGCCCGCGTGTATGTCGGAATACATCCCACGGGAACCTTCTACCGGGATGAAAAGTATCCTATGTCTTAATATACTAGCTGTTGCCCGCGTGTATGTCGGAATACATCCCACGGGAACCTTCTACCGGGATGAAAAGTATCCTATGTCTTAATATACTAGCTGTTGCCAGCGGCTTCGCCCGCGTGTATGCCGGAAATTATCCCACGGGAACCTTCTACCGGGATGAAAGTATCCTATGTCTTAATATACTAGCTGTTGCCCGCGTGTATGTCGGAATACATCCCACGGGAACCTTCTACCGGGATGAAAAGTATCCTATGTCTTAATATACTAGCTGTTGCCAGCGGCTTCGCCCGCGTGTATGTCGGAAATTATCCCACGGGAACCTTCTACCGGGATGAAAGTATCCTATGTCTTAATATACTAGCTGTTGCCCGCGTGTATGTCGGAATACATCCCACGGGAACCTTCTACCGGGATGAAAAGTATCCTATGTCTTAATATACTAGCTGTTGCCCGCGTGTATGTCGGAATACATCCCACGGGAACCTTCTACCGGGATGAAAAGTATCCTATGTCTTAATATACTAGCTGTTGCCAGCGGCTTCGCCCGCGTGTATGTCGGAACTTATCCCACGGGAACCTTCTACCGGGATGAAAGTATCCTATGTCTTAATATACTAGCTGTTGCCCGCGTGTATGTCGGAATACATCCCACGGGAACCTTCTACCGGGATGAAAAGTATCCTATGTCTTAATATACTAGCTGTTGCCAGCGGCTTCGCCCGCGTGTATGTCGGAAATTATCCCACGGGAACCTTCTACCGGGATGAAAGTATCCTATGTTTTAATATACTAGCTGTTGCCAGCGGCTATGTTGGAAATTATCCCACGGGAACCTTCTACCGGGATGAAAGTATCCTATGTCTTAATATACTAGCTGTTGCCCGCGTGTATGTCGGAATACATCCCACGGGAACCTTCTACCGGGATGAAAAGTATCCTATGTCTTAATATACTAGCTGTTGCCCGCGTGTATGTCGGAATACGGGTCACGTCGCTACCGCCGTACTGAGAGCATTATTGTCTAAGTGTGCCACTAAATAAAATCGTAAAGTGTAGTATTGTGAACCCTCAGTGATTTTTACCGGTGAACCTAATACAACACCGCCTTATGAACATATCGAGAATTGTGGTTGTGACCAGTGTTGTGAACTTTGTATAATATTAGTCAATAATATCAAAATCAAGTATTTAAATCACAGTTAATAACCGTCAATACAAGAACATTTGAAAGTGTATCGGCGAAACGCGTAAGCGCCTGCGTATACACGGCGCTTACGACCTTCTTCTCGCCGTTAGTCGCTGTGCTTGACGCATCGCCTTCGCGCACCGAACTACACAGTGTTTGATTGCTGGAAAGTATCGGGATCTGTGCCGGTCCGTGTTATCACGCCCACCTGTTTGCTTGCTGCGTGCCGTTTAGCGCGCTAACTTTAATCACAAGATGCCAAACGTCAACCGCACGCCCCCGTCGACTCAGAAAAGTAGACTAAAGCATGCTCAATCGAAATCGGACCCAGACGTAACAACAGCGGTGGAGGAAGTAATTGATCCGAGTCAAAACATAACTCTCCGACAGAAATGCCCACGCATCCCTGGTCCTCCTACGGATGAACATGACCCCTCAAAGGCTTTTTTAATCAGTTTTAAAAATGATTTGCTTGCTATGCTCGAAGACTGGAAGTCGGAACAAAAACAAACCTTGTCTCAATTGGTTACAGACGTCGCTCAACTAAAAGTGCAATGTTCCAGCATACAACAGTCAAACGCTGAGCTAAACAAGTCGGTAGTATCTTTGAACAAGGACTATGAGGATGTCTTGGCTAAGGTATCTCTGCTAGAAAAAGCGCAACATGAGAACAATGACTGTATTAATAAACTAGAAAATCAAGTTCAGGAACTTCAACAGAAGTGTCGCCCTTCAGCAATTGAAATACGGAACGTACCTGCGAAGCCAAATGAGAAAATAGATGACCTTCTGCGGATTGCTATGCGATTGGGGCAAGTAGCTCAGATGGAAATATCTCCCACCAACATTCGCGATATTTACCGACTGCCTGGGAAACCTGGTCAAACAAGATCCATATTTATTGAATTTTCTACTGTTTATTACAAAAATAATTTTCTGACAGCTGTACGTAACCACAACAAAGGACGATGTGTCGAGGAGAAATTAAATACGGAGAACCTGGGCGTTGCGGGAGAACGAAAGCCTATTTATGTTGAAGAACACCTGACCCCAAAATTTAAAAGGCTGTTTTACCTTGCCCGTGACTTCGCTAAACGAAATAAATATACTTTCTGCTGGATTTCTAACGGAAACATCCTGTTACGCAAAAACCCTGATACAAAGGAATCGCACATGGTAAAAACCGAACAGTGTTTGTTAAAGTTAGAGTTAGAAAAGTGACTATCTTCCCATCACTTAATTTGTTACTGTATATCTTTTAACTTTTTGCTTAATTACCTTAATATATTTTTTATATCTTACTGTAAACTTTATAATGATAAGACAGAATCATGTTTATTTGAAATTCAACTTAACTTTAACCAATTAAACTTCACATCGGTAGTAAATATACCTGTATATAGTAATAGTGAGATCTACACTGTGGCTGACATTTCCTATTTAATGCAACTGCAACGTCAACCGATAAGGGTAATCAGCTTTATAACTATTATAAATCGTTATTATTGTACTTCATCGGTCACGTTGAATTTATACGTTATAAAATTGTTTAAAAATGATGGAAAACATAAATAATGCTGCCAATGCGATTGATAAGTTTAAAGTTGCTAACTCCCATATTTGTACACCGGACCAATGCATAGGGCTTATTGCGGATCCCAACATCCATCTTAAAATCATACATATTAATATAAGAAGTATACATAAAAATTTAGACCAATTTATATCCATGCTGTCTGTAATCAAATTCGAGTTCGACCTAATCATACTTTCCGAATGCTGGTTAAAAGGATCAGGCCCACCACCTTTTCTCGATAATTACACATCTCATGCTACAACCAACAATATGACGCAAAACGATGGAGTTGTAATGTACTTCAGGAACGGACTAGAATGTACCATATCTGAACCATCGTTTTCAGATGCTAATTGCATAATTTGCTGTTTAAAGAATACCGCTATAATCGGGCTTTACCGATCACCATCTCGTTCAGATCTAACCAAATTTTATCAGAGTCTAGAAACGCAAATGTCTAATCTGAAATCATTCAAAAATATAGCGGTAATAGGAGATCTTAATGTCGATATAAAAGAGAGCAATAATATCGATCGAAACTCGAGCGACTATTTACTATTTACAGCTTCATTAGGCCTATTGCCGGCACACGTGTATCCTACAAGACTCGGAAATTGCCTTGACATATTTTAGTAAAATCCAACAGTTTGGCAGAAGTTATCATATTGGACACCCATATAACGGACCATCTTCCCGTCATTTTATGCATAAAAGTGACCAAGGAACTATACCTAAATACCAATAGGATCATAACACGCCTAGACTATTCCTCTATCAAAGCAGACATTGACCAAAGTGATTTTAATTTGGTTTTGAATGAAACTGACGCGAATATTGCCACTGATAATTTGATCTCGGTTAATAATAATAATAATAATATCTTTATTTGCATAAAACATGGTATACATGATGTTACAATTGGAATAATAAAGTGCTTACATGTTTTGCCAGAATTATACTTAGCATGCAAATCTTTCACTTAACACTAAAATGCAAATTTCTTTTCCAGAAATTCCTTTAAACTATAGAAATTATTCGTAGTCAACCAATTAAACAATTTGATTTTAAATAATCTAGAATTTAAGTTTTTTATGTTACTCGGTATCTTGTTATATATATGAACACAATTATATAAGCAGCTTTTATTATATTTAGCAAGCTTGGGCAGATCATGTAGAACGAGTCTCTGTGGATCACGCCGGCTCCGAGAAATAACATCATTGGCTGATTTAAACAAAGCCTTATGTTTATTAACGAACATGCATATTTCATAAATATAAAGGCACGGCAACGGTAACAACCCTAGTTTTTTAAATATTGGTTGACAGGATTCCTCCGGAGGCATCCCGTACAATGCCCTAATGCACTTTTTTTGCGCAACAAATGCTCGGTTTATATCTGTGCTATTTCCCCATATTATAAGCCCGTAACGTAGTAGGGATTCTACATATGCGTGATAGGTCATGATTGCTGTTTTAAGGCTCGTTACATTTTTGATTTGTTTAAGAGCATATACAAATTTATTTATTCGCTTTGACACATTATCTACATGCTCTTTCCAGTTTAGGTTCTCGTCAATAGTTACGCCTAGAAACTTTGTTTGTGGTACTTCTTTAATTTGTGTTATGTTTAGTTTAATATTATATTTAGGATTATTACATTTATTGAAATTTATATATACGGATTTATTAAGATTTATTTTTAGGTTATTTATGTCAAGCCATTGTATTAATTTATCTATAGTGTTATTAATTTCAGTCTCATGAATATTTATACAATTATTACCTTTTTCTGTCGCTATAATAATCGTAATGTCATCAGCAAATAATATACATTGGTGGTTGGTTATATTAATAATGTCATTAATGTACAGTAAGAATAGGATAGGGCCCAGTACACTCCCTTGTGGAACACCACATTTATTGTGCTTGTATTCTGAAGAAAAAGGCACCATATCCTGGTTGCCGTCTATTTTATCAACAATGACTCGTTGTTGTCTGTTACTGAGATATGATGCTATCCACTGAAGTGTAGGACCTCTGATACCGACTGATTCAAGTTTCTCGAGTAATAGACTGTGGGACACTAAATCGAAGGCTTTTGAAATATCAAAAAATAGCCCCGTGGTCAAATTATTATTATTAATATTAGAAACTACAGCCTTTACAAGAGAAAACACTGCCAACGTAGTGGACTTGTTTTTCTGAAAGCCATACTGCTCTTTGCTAATAATATGAAATTTATCGCAATAGTCAATTAGTCTTCTATACATACATTTTTCGTATATTTTGGACAATATAGGTATTAATGTTATAGGACGATAGTTATTAATGTCAGATTTTTTTCCTTTTTTATACAAGGGCTTAACTATTGAGTATTTCAGGGCATCAGGAAAGGTTCCCGATGCAAATGATATATTAATTAAATGTGTCAGAATAGCAGTTAACTGATTGGTACACTCTTTGATGATTTTGGTGTTGATTTCGTCGTAGCCTACAGAATTGGAATTAGCTAATAACATTATTTCTCTTCTAACCTCGCTTTCCTCCATAGGTTTTAGAAACATCGAGTTAACGGGTGCACTAGTACGGTATTTTTTTATGTATTTCTGAGAACTCGTGTCTGTTGAGTAAATATAATTATTATTAAAGGCAGTGGCAATTTCAGTAGGATCTGTTAGAGTTGTGTTGTTAACTATGATTTTTTCCATGTTTCCTACGCAATTTGTATCGTGCATTTCACTTTTAATGACTGCCCACGTAGCCCTACATTTGTTTCCGTTTTTATTAATATATTTAATGTTTGCAAATTTTTTTGAATTTATTATACATTTTTTTAGAATATTAGAATATGTCGTATATTTAATTTTATTACTTGTATTTTTATTTTTATAGTATTTATATCTTAGTGCATGTTTTTTTTGACAACTTTTTTTTAAGCCTTTGCTTATCCAATTTTGTTTATTTTTATTATTGTTATTGATTTTTACTTTAACTTTAGGGAAGCAAAGATTGTAGAATAAGCATAGAATGTCATGAAACTCACTGAAAACATTTGCATCATTTTTAATGTATATGTGTGACCAAGACATATTATTTAAGCATTCCTTGAACTTCCGAATGTTATCCGAATTATAATCTCTTTTATATATATAGTAAGATGTACGTTTTTGCATCTGTTCATTTACAGGAAAACTCAACATTTGAGCTGTGTCATGGTCAGAGAGATAAAGCGGCATAACTGACGTGGTAGCATTTGGAATATTGCTTAGAATATGGTCTATGCAAGAAGATTTGCGCGTAGGCACATCAATGTGGATTTTCATGTTATAGTTGTAGGATATGTCTTGTAAGTGATTCGTAACATTGCCTTTTTTTAAGGTGTTTATATTAAAATCACCCGTTATTACAATACGCAATTTGGATTTACATTTATTAGTTAAGTTGTTCAAAAGATTATTTAATTTACACAAGAACTGAGTGGGATCAGAGTTTGGCGTTCTGTAGACGCAAATAACTAACAATTTATAACACTCGATTTCTATGCCACAAGCTTCAAATGTGTTTTGGGTAGCATAATTATTTAAATATGGTAAATCATTGAAAGGAATGCCTTTTTTTACTAAGATGCAGGTTCCTCCTCTATGCTTTTCTCTACAAAAACTTGACGCTAATTGATAGTTATATATTTTAATATAGCTCTCATGGCCTTTTTTTACGAAAGTTTCCGACAAGCATATTACGTCAGGCTCTTTATGTGCTACTTGTAACTCCTGAATTGTTATTTCCAATAGTTCCCGTTTTGGTAAGACACTAGCAATATTTTGATGGAGAACATTAAATATATGGGCTTTAGGCACGAAAAAGATCACCTTTGCTTTTTTTTAGTACGGGGAAGTAAAAAGGTATTGTACCTTTGTTTGTATTCTCTATAGATACAGCTGGATTTACTGCTTTTTTATCTTTGACGTTATTTTGGATATTAAAATAGAAAGGAATTGTTCCTTTTTTAGGCATATTGTTATTAATGGCTTTATTGTTACTTGGTTGATTACGCATTATTTTGTAATGCGTAATCAACCGAATATTTCTGGGGTACAAATAGTTTTCATCGTAATCGATGCAATCTATTACATAGTTTATAGACTTACAAATCTCTCCTATATTTTGATATCCACAATCAAGATAGTGACATTTTTTAAATTTTTTACATACATTTTTTATGCCATCATTTAATTTTGAGACATTTAAGGAGTAACTATTAACAACATTTAGTACAATTATCCTATTGTTGTAAAAAGTGTCCAGGAAACCCTCTAATTGTGACAAAACTTGTCTCAAGTTACGATCATTTTCTCCGATACATAACACTAGTTTATCATTAGGATTTAATGTTGTTTTTATACAGCTTTGAATTATGTCGTAACATTTCGCATTTGGTTTCGTTTCCGCAAAGGCTCCGTACTTCTCGTACTTGGTGTTAGTTCTTGACTGCAATAAGGCTGAGGCCAAGCCGACACATTGTTGGGTACCGAATATAAATATTCTTCTTTCGGGTTTGCGTTCGGGTTTTCGTTGTGGAATAGAATAGTTGCAGGTATTGAGGGTAGGAGTCATTGTTAGGTTCAGGACCCCGCTTTTATTTTCTAAGTACTGTGACAGTGTCTCTATTTGTTTTGTTAGCATAGAAATTTCAAGGTTAGCGCTGTCCAACTGCTGTTGTAGAGCTTCAATGGTTTTTTTTAGGGTTATTGTTTTTTCTTCATTAAGGCGGTCAGTGTTTAAAGAAGATATAGGTGAAGAAGGGGTGCATGTGTGTGATAAGGATTGCCGCTTTTTTTTAATACTGCTACGAGAAATAGTGTCTGGGAATGAAGAAGATTGACATAACGATTTTAACATGTTAATTTCTGCAGTTAACTTATTGACTTGTCTTTGAAGATCATTGTTTTCCAATATTGTTTTATCAAGCTCAAATTGCGTGGAGTCCAGTTTACTAGTTAATTGGTAGGTATATAGTATCTTTCATTTCTGACAAAGAAACTAAATCTGAAATCGGTTCTGATATTGTTCCATCCAAACTTTTTGACATTTTTGTAGGTGTACAATCCGATTCAGAGGACGTATTGTAGTCCGTTAGTATATGGGAATCCAGGATCAATGACGTTTCTAAGGGTTGGTGTTTTTTTATTACATTAGCCTGTTCCGTTGGTGGTGTTTTAACTGGTTTATTTTTATTTCTCAGGGTAATGTTCGATGGATTAGAGCTAGCTATATTTTTATTTTTAATACAAGTTACGCATTTCCAATTTTTCTTTGATTCCTGATCCATCATTTTATATGTTTTTTCTGGATATCCAATACAATCTGGTTCATATCTATTGTTACATACTGAGCATAATGCAGTCGTTTTTATATCTACATGTTTTTTGCATTTGTAGCATACTACAAGTGCTGACATCTTGCGGCCACTGGTCGTAATCTTTGAACTAATCTTCGATGACATTTTTGTGTGTTTGATATGCAGGGGCAGATACAAATTACTTGACACAAAATGTTACAATTAGTCAGGCGCTTCAAGCGGTGCCAAGAGTAATTGCTGATTATTCAAGGAAGTTCATTATGATAAATCGATATTAGAATTCAAAAACAAATATTACTAATTACTAATATCTTCGTTTATTATCTTCTTGGTAGCCGACAACCACTTCGCAAAGGCAAATTAAATGACGGGAACTGTTGATAAGGATCGGCACAGAGCGACACAGAACGCGATCCTTTACAGCAGCCGTTCACTGTGCGACACAGTGTTAGGTGAGCGGAGCTTATCGCTGCGGTCGTCCGTCGCGGTGATACGCTGAGACACAGATCGGCACAGAACGCGATCTTTTCCAACTACGCGACACTGTGTTTTTTCTCAATAGTTCATTATTGAAATTTTTTGATTTGTTTTTGTGAATAACTTAATTACCACTTATTATTTTTTAGTTCTGATTTCACAGTCACAGAAGTAGTTTTGACAGACACACCACAGTGTATTTTTCTTTATCACTAGTAAAAATAGAATTTAAATTCGCAGCACTCGTCTCAACCGTATTTACTTGATACTCTATTTCTACCAAATACTAAAATATTTTTACACTGGTATCCCCAATCGTTACTTTTGCGCCGCCTGGTGACAAGTAGCGGTACTATATTGATTAGTCTATTCACCGCTTAAAGACGAGCTGGCGCTAGTTGTCGAACATTGATTACAGTCCAAAGGTCAATTTTAAAAAAAATATTTTCGTAACGATGTTTAGATTATTGTATTTCGTAATTATTTCACTATTTTACGATAAAATTGCACTTAATTTCACTATTTTATATTAATTAGAGTAAGGTTGTGGTGAATTGTTATTATTATCACTGATTTGCTGTTTATGGAGCGTTTTGAACGGGAACATAATAAGGACTTAAGTTGGTTATATACACTTGCCGTTGATAGTCACAAATAATATCACTTACAAATTATAGTTATTGCACTGACTTTCACTACTTTTTAGTCAATTTAGAATATTTTTTCTTAAATTATTAATTTTTAAATACGCGGGACGTGTAGGTACGTAGGGTTGTTATTAGTAATGTAGTAATAAAGCACACAACTCAGAAAAAAGTTAGTAGGCGAACCCGCATTCTGAAACCGTGGATCACTGAAGGATTGCTTCGTTGTATATGGAACCGCGATAGAATGCACCTTAAACTAAGGAAAAATCTTGATAACGCAATCCTTCAAACGACATATAAAAGGTACCGAAACTATTGTGATGCGCTGTTTAGAAAGTTAAGACTCGAGTATGAAAAAGATCAGTTTAATAAAGCTCAAAACAGTCCGAAAGCAATATGGGATGTTCTAAACCGAATCTCAGGTAGGAAGTGTCAGTCACAGCCAGCAAGGGAACTATTAAAATTATCAGATGATGCTAAATTGTCAACAAACTGTGTCAACAAATACTTTGCCAACATTGGGAAGGACCTGGCTGCAAAGCTGGTTCCACCGGATAATACCCCAGTACCTCGCCACGCCAAGGAAAATATATCACAGCACAACTCTCTCGGGATACTGCCGGTGAGCCATGAACAAGTGGCAGCGATCATTGGTTCACTTCGTAATAACTGTGCAACTGGCTGGGATAATATTCCAGCCTTGGTAATTAAGCTCTCACAGGAAGTGTTGGTACCACCTATTACGCACATCTGCAACGTCTCTATTGCCACTGGCGTATTTCCAAACAGCTTGAAAAAAGCTATAGTGACTCCTGTGTATAAGGGTGGGGACAGAGATCGACTTACGAACTATAGGCCTATTTCTGTACTTAGTGCATTATCAAAGATACTAGAAAAAATACTTAATAACTGCTTGACTAATTATCTCACCAAATTTAATATAATCTCAGAAAACCAGTATGGTTTTAGGTCCGGCATATCGACTGAAGATGCTGTAACCAATTTCAGTGCCATGGTAGCCAATAAACTGGACAAGAGCTATAAGTGCTACGGTATATTTTTGGATATATCGAAAGCTTTTGATACGGTCTCTGTCCCAATCCTTATATCAAAACTGGAGCACATTGGAGTTCGTGGTTTGGCATTAAATATTTTTAAAGATTATCTAACCAATCGTACCCAGGCTGTCAAAATTGATACTGTGGTGAGTGAGGACGAACAAATCAAATATGGGGTCCCACAAGGGAGTATTCTTGGACCCACATTGTTTATAGTTTACATCAACGACTTGTGCAAGATGAAACTAGAGAACTGTGATATTTTTACTTATGCGGATGACACAGCACTCTTAGTGTATGGGAAAAACTGGATGGAGGCTAAGGCACAGGCCGAGAGTAATCTGAGAAAAGTCATGCTGTGGCTATCTTCTAATCTACTTACGCTGAATGTGGATAAATCGAAATATATTCGTTTTTATCTCCCCAACACCTCAACGCCATCAGTAGAAACCATAAAACTTACTGCCCACAATTGTGCCAGAACAACAGTAACTTGCTGTTGCTCACCGTTATCGAATGTTGCCTGTATAAAGTATCTTGGTGTTATAGTTGATGAACGATTAAACTGGCGTCCACAAGTGGAGACCCTCACCGGACGTGTCAGAAAACTGCTGTACGTATTTAAGAATCTTCGTCACTCTGCCGATCGTACGATATTGAATACAGTCTATCTTGCATTAGGTCAATCAATATTGAGTTATTGTGTTCCTGCGTGGGGTGGAACCTACAAAACTTTATTTTTGAAATTGGAGAGGGCACAGAGGTCTATTCTCAAGGTCATACATGGTAAGCCACGCTATTATTCTACCACAGAACTATACAAGGAGTGCAAGGTGTCGACGGTGCGACAGCTGTTTATTCTCCGCACGATGCTCCGGCGACATTCGCTACTTCCCCTAAATAAGGAAGATTTAAATAAACGAAGTGGTGCACTTGTATGCCCTTCTGTGCAATGTAAAACGGCTTTCGCACAGCGACAATACAACTCATTGAGTTCCAGGCTGTACAATGAAATTAACAAAAGGATCTCACTATACAAACTAAATAAGCACAATTTCAAAGATAAATTAACTAATTGGTTAAAGTTGCTAACTTATGATGAGTCTGAAAAACTTATTGAAATAGTAAAATAAAACTTAGTCTTAGAATTTTTTTATAATAATTTAACACAAAACATATACATTATTTTGTAAAGACGCTAATTAATTATGTAAAAATTGTTATGTATAAAATAATAGCACAAAATAAGGCAGTGATATACAACATCTAAAACGGCTGACCACCGACTACCCAAGATACGAGCAAGTCTCAGTTTGGGAGTCGTTTGTCTTAAATTAAAATGACTCTGTACATTCACCTCACTAAAAAAGATGAAAAATATTGATTCTTGTAACGTTTTTGTACATTTTGAAGAATAAATTATTATTATTAAAAAAAAAAAAAAAAAAAAAATACATCCCACGGGAACCTTCTACCGGGATGAAAAGTATCCTATGTCTTAATATACTAACTGTTGCCCGCGTGTATGTCGGAATACATCCCACGGGAACCTTCTACCGGGATGAAAAGTATCCTATGTCTTAATATACTAGCTGTTGCCAGCGTGTATGTCGGAAATTATCCCACGGGAACCTTCTACCGGGATGAAAAGTATCCTATGTCTTAATATACTAGCTGTTGCCAGCGGCTTCGCCCGCGTGTATGTCGGAATTTATCCCACGGGAATCTTCTACCGGGATGAAAAGTATCCTATGTCTTAATATACTAGCTGTTGCCCGCGTGTATGTCGGAATACATCCCACGGGAACCTTCTACCGGGATGAAAAGTATCCTATGTCTTAATATACTAGCTGTTGCCCGCGTGTATGTCGGAATACATCCCACGGGAACCTTCTACCGGGATGAAAAGTATCCTATGTCTTAATATACTAGCTGTTGCCAGCGGCTTCGCCCGCGTGTATGTCGGAAATTATCCCACGGGAACCTTCTACCGGGATGAAAGTATCCTATGTCTTAATATACTAGCTGTTGCCCGCGTGTATGTCGGAATACATCCCACGGGAACCTTCTACCGGGATGAAAAGTATCCTATGTCTTAATATACTAGCTGTTGCCAGCGGCTTCGCCCGCGTGTATGTCGGAAATTATCCCACGGGAATCTTCTACCGGGATGAAAAGTATCCTATGTCTTAATATACTAGCTGTTGCCCGCGTGTATGTCGGAATACATCCCACGGGAACCTTCTACCGGGATGAAAAGTATCCTATGTCTTAATATACTAGCTGTTGCCCGCGTGTATGTCGGAATACATCCCACGGGAACCTTCTACCGGGATGAAAAGTATCCTATGTCTTAATATACTAGCTGTTGCCAGCGGCTTCGCCCGCGTGTATGTCGGAATTTATCCCACGGGAATCTTCTACCGGGATGAAAAGTATCCTATGTCTTAATATACTAGCTGTTGCCCGCGTGTATGTCGGAATACATCCCACGGGAACCTTCTACCGGGATGAAAAGTATCCTATGTCTTAATATACTAGCTGTTGCCCGCGTGTATGTCGGAATACATCCCACGGGAACCTTCTACCGGGATGAAAAGTATCCTATGTCTTAATATACTAGCTGTTGCCAGCGGCTTCGCCCGCGTGTATGTCGGAAATTATCCCACGGGAACCTTCTACCGGGATGAAAGTATCCTATGTCTTAATATACTAGCTGTTGCCCGCGTGTATGTCGGAAATTATCCCACGGGAACCTTCTACCGGGATGAAAGTATCCTATGTCTTAATATACTAGCTGTTGCCCGCGTGTATGTCGGAATACATCCCACGGGAACCTTCTACCGGGATGAAAAGTATCCTATGTCTTAATATACTAGCTGTTGCCAGCGGCTTCGCCCGCGTGTATGTCGGAATTTATCCCACGGGAATCTTCTACCGGGATGAAAAGTATCCTATGTCTTAATATACTAGCTGTTGCCCGCGTGTATGTCGGAATACATCCCACGGGAACCTTCTACCGGGATGAAAAGTATCCTATGTCTTAATATACTAGCTGTTGCCCGCGTGTATGTCGGAATACATCCCACGGGAACCTTCTACCGGGATGAAAAGTATCCTATGTCTTAATATACTAGCTGTTGCCAGCGGCTTCGCCCGCGTGTATGTCGGAAATTATCCCACGGGAACCTTCTACCGGGATGAAAGTATCCTATGTCTTAATATACTAGCTGTTGCCCGCGTGTATGTCGGAATACATCCCACGGGAACCTTCTACCGGGATGAAAAGTATCCTATGTCTTAATATACTAGCTGTTGCCAGCGGCTTCGCCCGCGTGTATGTCGGAATACATCCCACGGGAACCTTCTACCGGGATGAAAAGTATCCTATGTCTTAATATACTAGCTGTTGCCCGCGTGTATGTCGGAATACATCCCACGGGAACCTTCTACCGGGATGAAAAGTATCCTATGTCTTAATATACTAGCTGTTGCCAGCGGCTTCGCCCGCGTGTATGTCGGAAATTATCCCACGGGAACCTTCTACCGGGATGAAAGTATCATATGTCTTAATATACTAGCTGTTGCCCGCGTGTATGTCGGAATACATCCCACGGGAACCTTCTACCGGGATGAAAAGTATCATATGTCTTAATATACTAGCTGTTGCCAGCGGCTATGTTGGAAATCATCCCACGGGAACCTTCTACCGGGATGAAAAGTATCCTATGCCTTAATATACTAGCTGTTGCCAGCGGCTTCGCCCGCGTGTATGTCGGAAATTATCCCACGGGAACCTTCTACCGGGATGAAAGTATCCTATGTCTTAATATACTAGCTGTTGCCCGCGTGTATGTCGGAATACATCCCACGGGAACCTTCTACCGGGATGAAAAGTATCCTATGTCTTAATATACTAGCTGTTGCCAGCGGCTTCGCCCGCGTGTATGTCGGAAATTATCCCACGGGAACCTTCTACCGGGATGAAAAGTATCATATGTCTTAATATACTAGCTGTTGTCAGCGGCTATGTTGGAAATTATCCCACGGGAACCTTCTACCGGGATGAAAAGTATCCTATGTCTTAATATACTAGCTGTTGCCCACGTGTATGTCGGAAATCATCCCACGGAAACCTTCTACCGGGATGAAAAGTATCCTATGTCTTAATATACTAGCTGTTGCCAGCGGCTTCGCCCGCGTGTATGTCGGAATTTATCCCACGGGAATCTTCTACCGGGATGAAAAGTATCCTATGTCTTAATATACTAGCTGTTGCCCGCGTGTATGTCGGAATACATCCCACGGGAACCTTCTACCGGGATGAAAAGTATCCTATGTCTTAATATATTAGCTGTTGCCAGCGGCTTCGCCCGCGTGTATGTCGGAAATTATCCCACGGGAACCTTCTACCGGGATGAAAAGTATCCTATGTCTTAATATACTAGCTGTTGCCAGCGGCTTCGCCCGCGTGTATGTCGGAAATTATCCCACGGGAATCTTCTACCGGGATGAAAAGTATCCTATGTCTTAATATACTAGCTGTTGCCCGCGTGTATGTCGGAATACATCCCACGGGAACCTTCTACCGGGATGAAAAGTATCCTATGTCTTAATATACTAGCTGTTGCCCGCGTGTATGTCGGAATACATCCCACGGGAACCTTCTACCGGGATGAAAAGTATCCTATGTCTTAATATACTAGCTGTTGCCAGCGGCTTCGCCCGCGTGTATGTCGGAAATTATCCCACGGGAATCTTCTACCGGGATGAAAAGTATCCTATGTCTTAATATACTAGCTGTTGCCCGCGTGTATGTCGGAATACATCCCACGGGAACCTTCTACCGGGATGAAAAGTATCCTATGTCTTAATATACTAGCTGTTGCCCGCGTGTATGTCGGAATACATCCCACGGGAACCTTCTACCGGGATGAAAAGTATCCTATGTCTTAATATACTAGCTGTTGCCAGCGGCTTCGCCCGCGTGTATGTCGGAAATTATCCCACGGGAACCTTCTACCGGGATGAAAGTATCATATGTCTTAATATACTAGCTGTTGCCCGCGTGTATGTCGGAATACATCCCACGGGAACCTTCTACCGGGATGAAAAGTATCCTATGTCTTAATATACTAGCTGTTGCCAGCGGCTTCGCCCGCGTGTATGTCGGAAATTATCCCACGGGAATCTTCTACCGGGATGAAAAGTATCCTATGTCTTAATATACTAGCTGTTGCCCGCGTGTATGTCGGAATACATCCCACGGGAACCTTCTACCGGGATGAAAAGTATCCTATGTCTTAATATACTAGCTGTTGCCCGCGTGTATGTCGGAATACATCCCACGGGAACCTTCTACCGGGATGAAAAGTATCCTATGTCTTAATATACTAGCTGTTGCCAGCGGCTTCGCCCGCGTGTATGTCGGAAATTATCCCACGGGAATCTTCTACCGGGATGAAAAGTATCCTATGTCTTAATATACTAGCTGTTGCCCGCGTGTATGTCGGAATACATCCCACGGGAACCTTCTACCGGGATGAAAAGTATCCTATGTCTTAATATACTAGCTGTTGCCCGCGTGTATGTCGGAATACATCCCACGGGAACCTTCTACCGGGATGAAAAGTATCCTATGTCTTAATATACTAGCTGTTGCCAGCGGCTTCGCCCGCGTGTATGTCGGAAATTATCCCACGGGAACCTTCTACCGGGATGAAAGTATCATATGTCTTAATATACTAGCTGTTGCCCGCGTGTATGTCGGAATACATCCCACGGGAACCTTCTACCGGGATGAAAAGTATCCTATGTCTTAATATACTAGCTGTTGCCAGCGGCTTCGCCCGCGTGTATGTCGGAATTTATCCCACGGGAACCTTCTACCGGGATGAAAGTATCCTATGTCTTAATATACTAGCTGTTGCCCGCGTGTATGTCGGAATACATCCCACGGGAACCTTCTACCGGGATGAAAAGTATCCTATGTCTTAATATACTAGCTGTTGCCCGCGTGTATGTCGGAATACATCCCACGGGAACCTTCTACCGGGATGAAAAGTATCCTATGTCTTAATATACTAGCTGTTGCCCGTGTGTATGTCGGAAATTATCCCACGGGAACCTTCTACCGGGATGAAAGTATCCTATGTCTTAATATACTAGCTGTTGCCCGCGTGTATGTCGGAATACATCCCACGGGAACCTTCTACCGGGATGAAAAGTATCCTATGTCTTAATATACTAGCTGTTGCCAGCGGCTTCGCCCGCGTGTATGTCGGAATTTATCCCACGGGAATCTTCTACCGGGATGAAAAGTATCCTATGTCTTAATATACTAGCTGTTGCCCGCGTTTATGTCGGAATACATCCCACGGGAACCTTCTACCGGGATGAAAAGTATCCTATGTCTTAATATACTAGCTGTTGCCCGCGTGTATGTCGGAATACATCCCACGGGAACCTTCTACCGGGATGAAAAGTATCCTATGTCTTAATATACTAGCTGTTGCCAGCGGCTTCGCCCGCGTGTATGCCGGAAATTATCCCACGGGAACCTTCTACCGGGATGAAAGTATCCTATGTCTTAATATACTAGCTGTTGCCCGCGTGTATGTCGGAATACATCCCACGGGAACCTTCTACCGGGATGAAAAGTATCCTATGTCTTAATATACTAGCTGTTGCCAGCGGCTTCGCCCGCGTGTATGTCGGAAATTATCCCACGGGAACCTTCTACCGGGATGAAAGTATCCTATGTCTTAATATACTAGCTGTTGCCCGCGTGTATGTCGGAATACATCCCACGGGAACCTTCTACCGGGATGAAAAGTATCCTATGTCTTAATATACTAGCTGTTGCCCGCGTGTATGTCGGAATACATCCCACGGGAACCTTCTACCGGGATGAAAAGTATCCTATGTCTTAATATACTAGCTGTTGCCAGCGGCTTCGCCCGCGTGTATGTCGGAACTTATCCCACGGGAACCTTCTACCGGGATGAAAGTATCCTATGTCTTAATATACTAGCTGTTGCCCGCGTGTATGTCGGAATACATCCCACGGGAACCTTCTACCGGGATGAAAAGTATCCTATGTCTTAATATACTAGCTGTTGCCAGCGGCTTCGCCCGCGTGTATGTCGGAAATTATCCCACGGGAACCTTCTACCGGGATGAAAGTATCCTATGTTTTAATATACTAGCTGTTGCCAGCGGCTATGTTGGAAATTATCCCACGGGAACCTTCTACCGGGATGAAAGTATCCTATGTCTTAATATACTAGCTGTTGCCCGCGTGTATGTCGGAATACATCCCACGGGAACCTTCTACCGGGATGAAAAGTATCCTATGTCTTAATATACTAGCTGTTGCCCGCGTGTATGTCGGAATACGGGTCACGTCGCTACCGCCGTACTGAGAGCATTATTGTCTAAGTGTGCCACTAAATAAAATCGTAAAGTGTAGTATTGTGAACCCTCAGTGATTTTTACCGGTGAACCTAATACAACACCGCCTTATGAACATATCGAGAATTGTGGTTGTGACCAGTGTTGTGAACTTTGTATAATATTAGTCAATAATATCAAAATCAAGTATTTAAATCACAGTTAATAACCGTCAATACAAGAACATTTGAAAGTGTATCGGCGAAACGCGTAAGCGCCTGCGTATACACGGCGCTTACGACCTTCTTCTCGCCGTTAGTCGCTGTGCTTGACGCATCGCCTTCGCGCACCGAACTACACAGTGTTTGATTGCTGGAAAGTATCGGGATCTGTGCCGGTCCGTGTTATCACGCCCACCTGTTTGCTTGCTGCGTGCCGTTTAGCGCGCTAACTTTAATCACAAGATGCCAAACGTCAACCGCACGCCCCCGTCGACTCAGAAAAGTAGACTAAAGCATGCTCAATCGAAATCGGACCCAGACGTAACAACAGCGGTGGAGGAAGTAATTGATCCGAGTCAAAACATAACTCTCCGACAGAAATGCCCACGCATCCCTGGTCCTCCTACGGATGAACATGACCCCTCAAAGGCTTTTTTAATCAGTTTTAAAAATGATTTGCTTGCTATGCTCGAAGACTGGAAGTCGGAACAAAAACAAACCTTGTCTCAATTGGTTACAGACGTCGCTCAACTAAAAGTGCAATGTTCCAGCATACAACAGTCAAACGCTGAGCTAAACAAGTCGGTAGTATCTTTGAACAAGGACTATGAGGATGTCTTGGCTAAGGTATCTCTGCTAGAAAAAGCGCAACATGAGAACAATGACTGTATTAATAAACTAGAAAATCAAGTTCAGGAACTTCAACAGAAGTGTCGCCCTTCAGCAATTGAAATACGGAACGTACCTGCGAAGCCAAATGAGAAAATAGATGACCTTCTGCGGATTGCTATGCGATTGGGGCAAGTAGCTCAGATGGAAATATCTCCCACCAACATTCGCGATATTTACCGACTGCCTGGGAAACCTGGTCAAACAAGATCCATATTTATTGAATTTTCTACTGTTTATTACAAAAATAATTTTCTGACAGCTGTACGTAACCACAACAAAGGACGATGTGTCGAGGAGAAATTAAATACGGAGAACCTGGGCGTTGCGGGAGAACGAAAGCCTATTTATGTTGAAGAACACCTGACCCCAAAATTTAAAAGGCTGTTTTACCTTGCCCGTGACTTCGCTAAACGAAATAAATATACTTTCTGCTGGATTTCTAACGGAAACATCCTGTTACGCAAAAACCCTGATACAAAGGAATCGCACATGGTAAAAACCGAACAGTGTTTGTTAAAGTTAGAGTTAGAAAAGTGACTATCTTCCCATCACTTATTTTGTTACTGTATATCTTTTAACTTTTTGCTTAATTACCTTAATATATTTTTTATATCTTACTGTAAACTTTATAATGATAAGACAGAATCATGTTTATTTGAAATTCAACTTAACTTTAACCAATTAAACTTCACATCGGTAGTAAATATACCTGTATATAGTAATAGTGAGATCTACACTGTGGCTGACATTTCCTATTTAATGCAACTGCAACGTCAACCGATAAGGGTAATCAGCTTTATAACTATTATAAATCGTTATTATTGTACTTCATCGGTCACGTTGAATTTATACGTTATAAAATTGTTTAAAAATGATGGAAAACATAAATAATGCTGCCAATGCGATTGATAAGTTTAAAGTTGCTAACTCCCATATTTGTACACCGGACCAATGCATAGGGCTTATTGCGGATCCCAACATCCATCTTAAAATCATACATATTAATATAAGAAGTATACATAAAAATTTAGACCAATTTATATCCATGCTGTCTGTAATCAAATTCGAGTTCGACCTAATCATACTTTCCGAATGCTGGTTAAAAGGATCAGGCCCACCACCTTTTCTCGATAATTACACATCTCATGCTACAACCAACAATATGACGCAAAACGATGGAGTTGTAATGTACTTCAGGAACGGACTAGAATGTACCATATCTGAACCATCGTTTTCAGATGCTAATTGCATAATTTGCTGTTTAAAGAATACCGCTATAATCGGGCTTTACCGATCACCATCTCGTTCAGATCTAACCAAATTTTATCAGAGTCTAGAAACGCAAATGTCTAATCTGAAATCATTCAAAAATATAGCGGTAATAGGAGATCTTAATGTCGATATAAAAGAGAGCAATAATATCGATCGAAACTCGAGCGACTATTTACTATTTACAGCTTCATTAGGCCTATTGCCGGCACACGTGTATCCTACAAGACTCGGAAATTGCCTTGATCATATTTTAGTAAAATCCAACAGTTTGGCAGAAGTTATCATATTGGACACCCATATAACGGACCATCTTCCCGTCATTTTATGCATAAAAGTGACCAAGGAACTATACCTAAATACCAATAGGATCATAACACGCCTAGACTATTCCTCTATCAAAGCAGACATTGACCAAAGTGATTTTAATTTGGTTTTGAATGAAACTGACGCGAATATTGCCACTGATAATTTGATCTCGGTTAATAATAATAATAATAATATCTTTATTTGCATAAAACATGGTATACATGATGTTACAATTGGAATAATAAAGTGCTTACATGTTTTGCCAGAATTATACTTAGCATGCAAATCTTTCACTTAACACTAAAATGCAAATTTCTTTTCCAGAAATTCCTTTAAACTATAGAAATTATTCGTAGTCAACCAATTAAACAATTTGATTTTAAATAATCTAGAATTTAAGTTTTTTATGTTACTCGGTATCTTGTTATATATATGAACACAATTATATAAGCAGCTTTTATTATATTTAGCAAGCTTGGGCAGATCATGTAGAACGAGTCTCTGTGGATCACGCCGGCTCCGAGAAATAACATCATTGGCTGATTTAAACAAAGCCTTATGTTTATTAACGAACATGCATATTTCATAAATATAAAGGCACGGCAACGGTAACAACCCTAGTTTTTTAAATATTGGTTGACAGGATTCCTCCGGAGGCATCCCGTACAATGCCCTAATGCACTTTTTTTGCGCAACAAATGCTCGGTTTATATCTGTGCTATTTCCCCATATTATAAGCCCGTAACGTAGTAGGGATTCTACATATGCGTGATAGGTCATGATTGCTGTTTTAAGGCTCGTTACATTTTTGATTTGTTTAAGAGCATATACAAATTTATTTATTCGCTTTGACACATTATCTACATGCTCTTTCCAGTTTAGGTTCTCGTCAATAGTTACGCCTAGAAACTTTGTTTGTGGTACTTCTTTAATTTGTGTTATGTTTAGTTTAATATTATATTTAGGATTATTACATTTATTGAAATTTATATATACGGATTTATTAAGATTTATTTTTAGGTTATTTATGTCAAGCCATTGTATTAATTTATCTATAGTGTTATTAATTTCAGTCTCATGAATATTTATACAATTATTACCTTTTTCTGTCGCTATAATAATCGTAATGTCATCAGCAAATAATATACATTGGTGGTTGGTTATATTAATAATGTCATTAATGTACAGTAAGAATAGGATAGGGCCCAGTACACTCCCTTGTGGAACACCACATTTATTGTGCTTGTATTCTGAAGAAAAAGGCACCATATCCTGGTTGCCGTCTATTTTATCAACAATGACTCGTTGTTGTCTGTTACTGAGATATGATGCTATCCACTGAAGTGTAGGACCTCTGATACCGACTGATTCAAGTTTCTCGAGTAATAGACTGTGGGACACTAAATCGAAGGCTTTTGAAATATCAAAAAATAGCCCCGTGGTCAAATTATTATTATTAATATTAGAAACTACAGCCTTTACAAGAGAAAACACTGCCAACGTAGTGGACTTGTTTTTCTGAAAGCCATACTGCTCTTTGCTAATAATATGAAATTTATCGCAATAGTCAATTAGTCTTCTATACATACATTTTTCGTATATTTTGGACAATATAGGTATTAATGTTATAGGACGATAGTTATTAATGTCAGATTTTTTTCCTTTTTTATACAAGGGCTTAACTATTGAGTATTTCAGGGCATCAGGAAAGGTTCCCGATGCAAATGATATATTAATTAAATGTGTCAGAATAGCAGTTAACTGATTGGTACACTCTTTGATGATTTTGGTGTTGATTTCGTCGTAGCCTACAGAATTGGAATTAGCTAATAACATTATTTCTCTTCTAACCTCGCTTTCCTCCATAGGTTTTAGAAACATCGAGTTAACGGGTGCACTAGTACGGTATTTTTTTATGTATTTCTGAGAACTCGTGTCTGTTGAGTAAATATAATTATTATTAAAGGCAGTGGCAATTTCAGTAGGATCTGTTAGAGTTGTGTTGTTAACTATGATTTTTTCCATGTTTCCTACGCAATTTGTATCGTGCATTTCACTTTTAATGACTGCCCACGTAGCCCTACATTTGTTTCCGTTTTTATTAATATATTTAATGTTTGCAAATTTTTTTGAATTTATTATACATTTTTTTAGAATATTAGAATATGTCGTATATTTAATTTTATTACTTGTATTTTTATTTTTATAGTATTTATATCTTAGTGCATGTTTTTTTTGACAACTTTTTTTTAAGCCTTTGCTTATCCAATTTTGTTTATTTTTATTATTGTTATTGATTTTTACTTTAACTTTAGGGAAGCAAAGATTGTAGAATAAGCATAGAATGTCATGAAACTCACTGAAAACATTTGCATCATTTTTAATGTATATGTGTGACCAAGACATATTATTTAAGCATTCCTTGAACTTCCGAATGTTATCCGAATTATAATCTCTTTTATATATATAGTAAGATGTACGTTTTTGCATCTGTTCATTTACAGGAAAACTCAACATTTGAGCTGTGTCATGGTCAGAGAGATAAAGCGGCATAACTGACGTGGTAGCATTTGGAATATTGCTTAGAATATGGTCTATGCAAGAAGATTTGCGCGTAGGCACATCAATGTGGATTTTCATGTTATAGTTGTAGGATATGTCTTGTAAGTGATTCGTAACATTGCCTTTTTTTAAGGTGTTTATATTAAAATCACCCGTTATTACAATACGCAATTTGGATTTACATTTATTAGTTAAGTTGTTCAAAAGATTATTTAATTTACACAAGAACTGAGTGGGATCAGAGTTTGGCGTTCTGTAGACGCAAATAACTAACAATTTATAACACTCGATTTCTATGCCACAAGCTTCAAATGTGTTTTGGGTAGCATAATTATTTAAATATGGTAAATCATTGAAAGGAATGCCTTTTTTTACTAAGATGCAGGTTCCTCCTCTATGCTTTTCTCTACAAAAACTTGACGCTAATTGATAGTTATATATTTTAATATAGCTCTCATGGCCTTTTTTTACGAAAGTTTCCGACAAGCATATTACGTCAGGCTCTTTATGTGCTACTTGTAACTCCTGAATTGTTATTTCCAATAGTTCCCGTTTTGGTAAGACACTAGCAATATTTTGATGGAGAACATTAAATATATGGGCTTTAGGCACGAAAAAGATCACCTTTGCTTTTTTTTAGTACGGGGAAGTAAAAAGGTATTGTACCTTTGTTTGTATTCTCTATAGATACAGCTGGATTTACTGCTTTTTTATCTTTGACGTTATTTTGGATATTAAAATAGAAAGGAATTGTTCCTTTTTTAGGCATATTGTTATTAATGGCTTTATTGTTACTTGGTTGATTACGCATTATTTTGTAATGCGTAATCAACCGAATATTTCTGGGGTACAAATAGTTTTCATCGTAATCGATGCAATCTATTACATAGTTTATAGACTTACAAATCTCTCCTATATTTTGATATCCACAATCAAGATAGTGACATTTTTTAAATTTTTTACATACATTTTTTATGCCATCATTTAATTTTGAGACATTTAAGGAGTAACTATTAACAACATTTAGTACAATTATCCTATTGTTGTAAAAAGTGTCCAGGAAACCCTCTAATTGTGACAAAACTTGTCTCAAGTTACGATCATTTTCTCCGATACATAACACTAGTTTATCATTAGGATTTAATGTTGTTTTTTATACAGCTTTGAATTATGTCGTAACATTTCGCATTTGGTTTCGTTTCCGCAAAGGCTCCGTACTTCTCGTACTTGGTGTTAGTTCTTGACTGCAATAAGGCTGAGGCCAAGCCGACACATTGTTGGGTACCGAATATAAATATTCTTCTTTCGGGTTTGCGTTCGGGTTTTCGTTGTGGAATAGAATAGTTGCAGGTATTGAGGGTAGGAGTCATTGTTAGGTTCAGGACCCCGCTTTTATTTTCTAAGTACTGTGACAGTGTCTCTATTTGTTTTGTTAGCATAGAAATTTCAAGGTTAGCGCTGTCCAACTGCTGTTGTAAGCTTCAATGGTTTTTTTTAGGGTTATTGTTTTTTCTTCATTAAGGCGGTCAGTGTTTAAAGAAGATATAGGTGAAGAAGGGGTGCATGTGTGTGATAAGGATTGCCGCTTTTTTTTAATACTGCTACGAGAAATAGTGTCTGGGAATGAAGAAGATTGACATAACGATTTTAACATGTTAATTTCTGCAGTTAACTTATTGACTTGTCTTTGAAGATCATTGTTTTCCAATATTGTTTTATCAAGCTCAAATTGCGTGGAGTCCAGTTTACTAGTTAATTGGTAGGTATATAGTATCTTTCATTTCTGACAAAGAAACTAAATCTGAAATCGGTTCTGATATTGTTCCATCCAAACTTTTTGACATTTTTGTAGGTGTACAATCCGATTCAGAGGACGTATTGTAGTCCGTTAGTATATGGGAATCCAGGATCAATGACGTTTCTAAGGGTTGGTGTTTTTTTATTACATTAGCCTGTTCCGTTGGTGGTGTTTTAACTGGTTTATTTTTATTTCTCAGGGTAATGTTCGATGGATTAGAGCTAGCTATATTTTTATTTTTAATACAAGTTACGCATTTCCAATTTTTCTTTGATTCCTGATCCATCATTTTATATGTTTTTTCTGGATATCCAATACAATCTGGTTCATATCTATTGTTACATACTGAGCATAATGCAGTCGTTTTTATATCTACATGTTTTTTGCATTTGTAGCATACTACAAGTGCTGACATCTTGCGGCCACTGGTCGTAATCTTTGAACTAATCTTCGATGACATTTTTGTGTGTTTGATATGCAGGGGCAGATACAAATTACTTGACACAAAATGTTACAATTAGTCAGGCGCTTCAAGCGGTGCCAAGAGTAATTGCTGATTATTCAAGGAAGTTCATTATGATAAATCGATATTAGAATTCAAAAACAAATATTACTAATTACTAATATCTTCGTTTATTATCTTCTTGGTAGCCGACAACCACTTCGCAAAGGCAAATTAAATGACGGGAACTGTTGATAAGGATCGGCACAGAGCGACACAGAACGCGATCCTTTACAGCAGCCGTTCACTGTGCGACACAGTGTTAGGTGAGCGGAGCTTATCGCTGCGGTCGTCCGTCGCGGTGATACGCTGAGACACAGATCGGCACAGAACGCGATCTTTTCCAACTACGCGACACTGTGTTTTTTCTCAATAGTTCATTATTGAAATTTTTTGATTTGTTTTTGTGAATAACTTAATTACCACTTATTATTTTTTAGTTCTGATTTCACAGTCACAGAAGTAGTTTTGACAGACACACCACAGTGTATTTTTCTTTATCACTAGTAAAAATAGAATTTAAATTCGCAGCACTCGTCTCAACCGTATTTACTTGATACTCTATTTCTACCAAATACTAAAATATTTTTACACTGGTATCCCCAATCGTTACTTTTGCGCCGCCTGGTGACAAGTAGCGGTACTATATTGATTAGTCTATTCACCGCTTAAAGACGAGCTGGCGCTAGTTGTCGAACATTGATTACAGTCCAAAGGTCAATTTTAAAAAAAATATTTTCGTAACGATGTTTAGATTATTGTATTTCGTAATTATTTCACTATTTTACGATAAAATTGCACTTAATTTCACTATTTTATATTAATTAGAGTAAGGTTGTGGTGAATTGTTATTATTATCACTGATTTGCTGTTTATGGAGCGTTTTGAACGGGAACATAATAAGGACTTAAGTTGGTTATATACACTTGCCGTTGATAGTCACAAATAATATCACTTACAAATTATAGTTATTGCACTGACTTTCACTACTTTTTAGTCAATTTAGAATATTTTTTCTTAAATTATTAATTTTTAAATACGCGGGACGTGTAGGTACGTAGGGTTGTTATTAGTAATGTAGTAATAAAGCACACAACTCAGAAAAAAGTTAGTAGGCGAACCCGCATTCTGAAACCGTGGATCACTGAAGGATTGCTTCGTTGTATATGGAACCGCGATAGAATGCACCTTAAACTAAGGAAAAATCTTGATAACGCAATCCTTCAAACGACATATAAAAGGTACCGAAACTATTGTGATGCGCTGTTTAGAAAGTTAAGACTCGAGTATGAAAAAGATCAGTTTAATAAAGCTCAAAACAGTCCGAAAGCAATATGGGATGTTCTAAACCGAATCTCAGGTAGGAAGTGTCAGTCACAGCCAGCAAGGGAACTATTAAAATTATCAGATGATGCTAAATTGTCAACAAACTGTGTCAACAAATACTTTGCCAACATTGGGAAGGACCTGGCTGCAAAGCTGGTTCCACCGGATAATACCCCAGTACCTCGCCACGCCAAGGAAAATATATCACAGCACAACTCTCTCGGGATACTGCCGGTGAGCCATGAACAAGTGGCAGCGATCATTGGTTCACTTCGTAATAACTGTGCAACTGGCTGGGATAATATTCCAGCCTTGGTAATTAAGCTCTCACAGGAAGTGTTGGTACCACCTATTACGCACATCTGCAACGTCTCTATTGCCACTGGCGTATTTCCAAACAGCTTGAAAAAAGCTATAGTGACTCCTGTGTATAAGGGTGGGGACAGAGATCGACTTACGAACTATAGGCCTATTTCTGTACTTAGTGCATTATCAAAGATACTAGAAAAAATACTTAATAACTGCTTGACTAATTATCTCACCAAATTTAATATAATCTCAGAAAACCAGTATGGTTTTAGGTCCGGCATATCGACTGAAGATGCTGTAACCAATTTCAGTGCCATGGTAGCCAATAAACTGGACAAGAGCTATAAGTGCTACGGTATATTTTTGGATATATCGAAAGCTTTTGATACGGTCTCTGTCCCAATCCTTATATCAAAACTGGAGCACATTGGAGTTCGTGGTTTGGCATTAAATATTTTTAAAGATTATCTAACCAATCGTACCCAGGCTGTCAAAATTGATACTGTGGTGAGTGAGGACGAACAAATCAAATATGGGGTCCCACAAGGGAGTATTCTTGGACCCACATTGTTTATAGTTTACATCAACGACTTGTGCAAGATGAAACTAGAGAACTGTGATATTTTTACTTATGCGGATGACACAGCACTCTTAGTGTATGGGAAAAACTGGATGGAGGCTAAGGCACAGGCCGAGAGTAATCTGAGAAAAGTCATGCTGTGGCTATCTTCTAATCTACTTACGCTGAATGTGGATAAATCGAAATATATTCGTTTTTATCTCCCCAACACCTCAACGCCATCAGTAGAAACCATAAAACTTACTGCCCACAATTGTGCCAGAACAACAGTAACTTGCTGTTGCTCACCGTTATCGAATGTTGCCTGTATAAAGTATCTTGGTGTTATAGTTGATGAACGATTAAACTGGCGTCCACAAGTGGAGACCCTCACCGGACGTGTCAGAAAACTGCTGTACGTATTTAAGAATCTTCGTCACTCTGCCGATCGTACGATATTGAATACAGTCTATCTTGCATTAGGTCAATCAATATTGAGTTATTGTGTTCCTGCGTGGGGTGGAACCTACAAAACTTTATTTTTGAAATTGGAGAGGGCACAGAGGTCTATTCTCAAGGTCATACATGGTAAGCCACGCTATTATTCTACCACAGAACTATACAAGGAGTGCAAGGTGTCGACGGTGCGACAGCTGTTTATTCTCCGCACGATGCTCCGGCGACATTCGCTACTTCCCCTAAATAAGGAAGATTTAAATAAACGAAGTGGTGCACTTGTATGCCCTTCTGTGCAATGTAAAACGGCTTTCGCACAGCGACAATACAACTCATTGAGTTCCAGGCTGTACAATGAAATTAACAAAAGGATCTCACTATACAAACTAAATAAGCACAATTTCAAAGATAAATTAACTAATTGGTTAAAGTTGCTAACTTATGATGAGTCTGAAAAACTTATTGAAATAGTAAAATAAAACTTAGTCTTAGAATTTTTTTATAATAATTTAACACAAAACATATACATTATTTTGTAAAGACGCTAATTAATTATGTAAAAATTGTTATGTATAAAATAATAGCACAAAATAAGGCAGTGATATACAACATCTAAAACGGCTGACCACCGACTACCCAAGATACGAGCAAGTCTCAGTTTGGGAGTCGTTTGTCTTAAATTAAAATGACTCTGTACATTCACCTCACTAAAAAAGATGAAAAATATTGATTCTTGTAACGTTTTTGTACATTTTGAAGAATAAATTATTATTATTAAAAAAAAAAAAAAAAAAAAATACATCCCACGGGAACCTTCTACCGGGATGAAAAGTATCCTATGTCTTAATATACTAACTGTTGCCCGCGTGTATGTCGGAATACATCCCACGGGAACCTTCTACCGGGATGAAAAGTATCCTATGTCTTAATATACTAGCTGTTGCCAGCGTGTATGTCGGAAATTATCCCACGGGAACCTTCTACCGGGATGAAAAGTATCCTATGTCTTAATATACTAGCTGTTGCCCGCGTGTATGTCGGAAATTATCCCACGGGAACCTTCTACCGGGATGAAAAGTATCCTATGTCTTAATATACTAGCTGTTGCCCGCGTGTATGTCGGAATACATCCCACGGGAACCTTCTACCGGGATGAAAAGTAACCTTTGTCTTAATATACTAGCTGTTGCTCGCGTGTATGTCGGAAATTATCCCACGGGAACCTTCTACCGGGATGAAAGTATCCTATGTCTTAATATACTAGCTGTTGCCAGCGTGTATGTCGGAAATTATCCCACGGGAACCTTCTACCGGGATGAAAAGTATCCTATGTCTTAATATACTAGCTGTTGCCGGCGTGTATGTCGGAAATCATCCCACGGGAACCTTCTACCGGGATGAAAAGTATCCTATGTCTTAATATACTAGCTGTTGCCCGCGTGTATGTCGGAAATCATCCCACGGGAACCTTCTACCGGGATGAAAAGTATCCTATGTCTTAATATATTAGCTGTTGCCAGCGGCTTCGCCCGCGTGTATGTCGGAAATTATCCCACGGGAACCTTCTACCGGGATAAAAAGTATCCTATGTCTTAATATACTATCTGTTGCCAGCGGCTTCGCCCGCGTGTATGTCGGAAATTATCCCACGGGAACCTTCTACCGGGATGAAAGTATCCTATGTCTTAATATACTAGCTGTTGCCCGCGTGTATGTCGGAATACATCCCACGGGAACCTTCTACCGGGATGAAAAGTGTCCTATGTCTTAATATACTAGCTGTTGCCAGCGGCTTCGCCCGCGTGTATGTCGGAAATTATCCCACGGGAACCTTCTACCGGGATGAAAGTATCCTATGTCTTAATATACTAGCTGTTGCCCGCGTGTATGTCGGAATACATCCCACGGGAACCTTCTACCGGGATGAAAAGTATCCTATGTCTTAATATACTAGCTGTTGCCCGCGTGTATGTCGGAATACATCCCACGGGAACCTTCTACCGGGATGAAAAGTATCCTATGTCTTAATATACTAGCTGTTGCCAGCGGCTTCGCCCGCGTGTATGTCGGAACTTATCCCACGGGAACCTTCTACCGGGATGAAAGTATCCTATGTCTTAATATACTAGCTGTTGCCCGCGTGTATGTCGGAATACATCCCACGGGAACCTTCTACCGGGATGAAAAGTATCCTATGTCTTAATATACTAGCTGTTGCCAGCGGCTTCGCCCGCGTGTATGTCGGAATACATCCCACGGGAACCTTCTACCGGGATGAAAAGTATCCTATGTCTTAATATACTAGCTGTTGCCAGCGGCTTCGCCCGCGTGTATGTCGGAATACATCCCACGGGAACCTTCTACCGGGATGAAAAGTATCCTATGTCTTAATATACTAGCTGTTGCCCGCGTGTATGTCGGAATACATCCCACGGGAACCTTCTACCGGGATGAAAAGTATCCTATGTCTTAATATACTAGCTGTTGCCCGCGTGTATGTCGGAAATTATCCCACGGGAACCTTCTACCGGGATGAAAAGTATCCTTTGTCTTAATATACTAGCTGTTGCCCGCGTGTATGTCGGAAATTATCCCACGGGAACCTTCTACCGGGATGAAAGTATCCTATGTCTTAATATACTAGCTGTTGCCAGCGTGTATGTCGGAAATTATCCCACGGGAACCTTCTACCGGGATGAAAAGTATCCTATGTCTTAATATACTAGCTGTTGCCCGCGTGTATGTCGGAAATCATCCCACGGGAACCTTCTACCGGGATGAAAAGTATCCTATGTCTTAATATATTAGCTGTAGCCAGCGGCTTCGCCCGCGTGTATGTCGGAAATTATCCCACGGGAACCTTCTACCGGGATGAAAGTATCCTATGTCTTAATATACTATCTGTTGCCAGCGGCTTCGCCCGCGTGTATGTCGGAAATTATCCCACGGGAACCTTCTACCGGGATGAAAGTATCCTATGTCTTAATATACTAGCTGTTGCCCGCGTGTATGTCGGAATACATCCCACGGGAACCTTCTACCGGGATGAAAAGTGTCCTATGTCTTAATATACTAGCTGTTGCCAGCGGCTTCGCCCGCGTGTATGTCGGAAATTATCCCACGGGAACCTTCTACCGTGATGAAAGTATCCTATGTCTTAATATACTAGCTGTTGCCCGCGTGTATGTCGGAATACATCCCACGGGCACCTTCTACCGGGATGAAAAGTATCCTATGTCTTAATATACTAGCTGTTGCCCGCGTGTATGTCGGAATACATCCCACGGGAACCTTCTACCGGGATGAAAAGTATCCTATGTCTTAATATACTAGCTGTTGCCAGCGGCTTCGTCAGCGTGTATGTCGGAACTTATCCCACGGGAACCTTCTACCGGGATGAAAGTATCCTATGTCTTAATATACTAGCTGTTGCCCGCGTGTATGTCGGAATACATGCCACGGGAACCTTCTACCGGGATGAAAAGTATCCTATGTCTTAATATACTAGCTGTTGCCAGCGGCTTCGCCCGCGTGTATGTCGGAATACATCCCACGGGAACCTTCTACCGGGATGAAAAGTATCCTATGTCTTAATATACTAGCTGTTGCCCGCGTGTATGTCGGAATACATCCCACGGGAACCTTCTACCGGGATGAAAAGTATCCTATGTCTTAATATACTAGCTGTTGCCCGCGTGTGTGTCGGAAATTATCCCACGGGAACCTTCTACCGGGATGAAAAGTATCCTATGTCTTAATATACTAGCTGTTGCCCGCGTGTATGTCGGAAATCATCCCACGGGAACCTTCTACCGGGATGAAAAGTATCCTATGTCTTAATATACTAGCTGTTGCCCGCGTGTATGTCGGAAATCATCCCACGGGAACCTTCTACCGGGATGAAAAGTATCCTATGTCTTAATATACTAGCTGTTGCCCGCGTGTATGTCGGAAATCATCCCACGGGAACCTTCTACCGGGATGAAAAGTATCCTATGTCTTAATATACTAGCTGTTGCCAGCGGCATCGCCCGCGTGTATGTCGGAAATTATCCCATGGGAACCTTCTACCGGGATGAAAAGTATCCTATGTCTTAATATACTAGCTGTTGCCCACGTGTATGTCGGAAATTATCCCACGGGAACCTTCTACCGGGATGAAAAGTATCCTATGTCTTAATATACTAGCTGTTGCCAGCGGCTTCGCCCGCGTGTATGTCGGAAATTATCCCACGGGAACCTTCTACCGGGATGAAAAGTATCCTATGTCTTAATATACTAGCTGTTGCCCGCGTGTATGTCGGAAATTATCCCACGGGAACCTTCTACCGGGATGAAAAGTATCCTATGTCTTAATATACTAGCTGTTGCCCGCGTGTATGTCGGAAATCATCCCACGGGAACCTTCTACCGGGATGAAAAGTATCCTGTGTCTTAATATACTAGCTGTTGCCCGCGTGTATGTCGGAAATCATCCCACGGGAACCTTCTACCGGGATGAAAAGTATCCTATGTCTTAATATACTAGCTGTTGCCCGCGGCATCGCCCGCGTGTATGTCGGAAATTATCCCACGGGAACCTTCTACCGGGATGAAAAGTATCCTATGTCTTAATATACTAGCTGTTACCCACGTGTATGTCGGAAATTATCCCACGGGAACCTTCTACCGGGATGAAAAGTATCCTATGTCTTAATATACTAGCTGTTGCCCGCGTGTATGTCGGAAATTATCCCACGGGAACCTTCTACCGGGATGAAAAGTATCCTATGTCTTAATATACTAGCTGTTGCCCGCGTGTATGTCAGAAATTATCCCACGGGAACCTTCTACCGGGATGAAAAGTATCCTATGTCTTAATATACTAGCTGTTGCCCGCGTGTATGTCGGAAATTATCCCACGGGAACCTTCTACCGGGATAAAAAGTATCCTGTGTCTTAATATACTAGCTGTTGCCCGCGTGTATGTCAGAAATTATCCCACGGGAACCTTCTACCGGGATGAAAAGTATCCTATGTCTTAATATACTAGCTGTTGCCCGCGTGTATGTCGGAAATTATCCCACGGGAACCTTCTACCGGGATAAAAAGTATCCTGTGTCTTAATATACTAGCTGTTGCCCGCGTGTATGTCGGAAATTATCCCACGGGAACCTTCTACCGGGATGAAAAGTATCCTATGTCTTAATATACTAGCTGTTGCCAGCGGCATCGCCCGCGTGTATGTCGGAAATTATCCCACGGGAACCTTCTACCGGGATGAAAAGTATCCTATGTCTTAATATACTAGCTGTTGCCAGCGGCATCGCCTGCGTGTATGTCGGAAATTATCCCACGGGAACCTTCTACCGGGATGAAAAGTATCCTATGTTTTAATATACTAGCTGTTGCCAGCGGCTTCGCCCGCGTGTATGTCGGAAATTATCGCACGGGAACCTTCTACCGGGATGAAAAGTATCCTATGTCTTAATATACTAGCTGTTGCCCGCGTGTATGTCGGAAATTATCGCACGGGAACCTTCTACCGGGAAGAAAAGTATCCTATATATTAATATACTAGCTGTTGCCCGCGTGTATGTCGGAAATTATCCCACGGGAACCTTCTACCGGGATGAAAAGTATCCTATGTCTTAATATACTAACTGTTGCCAGCGGCATCGCCCGCGTGTATGTCGGAAATTATCCCACGGGAACCTTCTACCGGGATGAAAGTATCCTATGTCTTAATATACTAGCTGTTGCCCGCGTGTATGTCGGAATACATCCCACGGGAACCTTCTACCGGGATGAAAAGTATCCTATGTCTTAATATACTAGCTGTTGCCCGCGTGTATGTCGGAATACATCCCACGGGAACCTTCCACCGGGATGAAAGTATCCTATGTCTTAATATACTAGCTGTTGCCCGCGTGTATGTCGGAATACATCCCACGGGAACCTTCTACCGGGATGAAAAGTATCCTATGTCTTAATATACTAGCTGTTGCCAGCGGCTTCGCCCGCGTGTTTGTCGGAAATTATCCCACGGGAACCTTCTACCGGGATGAAAAGTATCCTATGTCTTAATATACTAGCTGTTGCCCGCGGCATCGCCCGCGTGTATGTCGGAAATTATCCCACGGGAACCTTCTACCGGGATGAAAAGTATCCTATGTCTTAATATACTAGCTGTTACCCACGTGTATGTCGGAAATTATCCCACGGGAACCTTCTACCGGGATGAAAAGTATCCTATGTCTTAATATACTAGCTGTTGCCCGCGTGTATGTCGGAAATTATCCCACGGGAACCTTCTACCGGGATGAAAAGTATCCTATGTCTTAATATACTAGCTGTTGCCCGCGTGTATGTCAGAAATTATCCCACGGGAACCTTCTACCGGGATGAAAAGTATCCTATGTCTTAATATACTAGCTGTTGCCCGCGTGTATGTCGGAAATTATCCCACGGGAACCTTCTACCGGGATAAAAAGTATCCTGTGTCTTAATATACTAGCTGTTGCCCGCGTGTATGTCAGAAATTATCCCACGGGAACCTTCTACCGGGATGAAAAGTATCCTATGTCTTAATATACTAGCTGTTGCCCGCGTGTATGTCGGAAATTATCCCACGGGAACCTTCTACCGGGATAAAAAGTATCCTGTGTCTTAATATACTAGCTGTTGCCCGCGTGTATGTCGGAAATTATCCCACGGGAACCTTCTACCGGGATGAAAAGTATCCTATGTCTTAATATACTAGCTGTTGCCAGCGGCATCGCCTGCGTGTATGTCGGAAATTATCCCACGGGAACCTTCTACCGGGATGAAAAGTATCCTATGTTTTAATATACTAGCTGTTGCCAGCGGCTTCGCCCGCGTGTATGTCGGAAATTATCGCACGGGAACCTTCTACCGGGATGAAAAGTATCCTATGTCTTAATATACTAGCTGTTGCCCGCGTGTATGTCGGAAATTATCGCACGGGAACCTTCTACCGGGAAGAAAAGTATCCTATATATTAAAATACTAGCTGTTGCCCGCGTGTATGTCGGAAATTATCCCACGGGAACCTTCTACCGGGATGAAAAGTATCCTATGTCTTAATATACTAACTGTTGCCAGCGGCATCGCCCGCGTGTATGTCGGAAATTATCCCACGGGAACCTTCTACCGGGATGAAAGTATCCTATGTCTTAATATACTAGCTGTTGCCCGCGTGTATGTCGGAATACATCCCACGGGAACCTTCTACCGGGATGAAAAGTATCCTATGTCTTAATATACTAGCTGTTGCCCGCGTGTATGTCGGAATACATCCCACGGGAACCTTCCACCGGGATGAAAAGTATCCTATGTCTTAATATACTAGCTGTTGCCCGCGGCTTCGCCCGCGTGTATGTCGGAAATTATCCCACGGGAACCTTCTACGGGGATGAAAGTATCCTATGTCTTAATATACTAGCTGTTGCCAGCGGCTTCGCCCGCGTGTATGTCGGAATACATCCCACGGGAACCTTCTACCGGGATGAAAAGTATCCTATGTCTTAATATACTAGCTGTTGCCAGCGGCTTCGCCCGCGTGTATGTCGGAAATTATCCCACGGGAACCTTCTACCGGGATGAAAGTATCCTATGTCTTAATATACTAGCTGTTGCCCGCGTGTATGTCGGAATACATCCCACGGGAACCTTCTACCGGGATGAAAAGTATCCTATGTCTTAATATACTAGCTGTTGCCAGCGGCTTCGCTCGCGTGTATGTCGGAAATTATCCCACGGGAACCTTCTACCGGGATGAAAAGTATCCTATGTCTTAATATACTAGCTGTTGCCCGCGTGTATGTCGGAAATCATCCCACGGGAACCTTCTACCGGGATGAAAAGTATCCTATGTCTTAATATACTAGCTGTTGCCAGCGGCTTCGCCCGCGTGTATGTCGGAAATTATCCCACGGGAACCTTCTACCGGGATGAAAAGTATCCTATGTCTTAATATACTAGCTGTTGCCCGCGTGTATGTCGGGAATTATCCCACGGGAACCTTCTACCGGGATGAAAAGTATCCTATGTCTTAATATACTAGCTGTTGCCCGCGTGTATGTCGGAAATTATCCCACGGGAACCTTCTACCGGGATGAAAAGTATCCTATGTCTTAATATACTAGCTTTTGCCCGCGTGTATGTCGGAATACATCCCACGGGAACCTTCTACCGAGATGAAAAGTATCCTATGTCTTAATATACTAGCTGTTGCCCGCGGCTTCGCCCGCGTGTATGTCGGAAATTATCCCACGGGAACCTTCTACGGAGATGAAAGTATCCTATGTCTTAATATACTAGCTGTTACCCGCGTGTATGTCGGAATACATCCCACGGGAACCTTCTACCGGGATGAAAAGTATCCTATGTCTTAATATACTAGCTGTTGCCAGCGGCTTCGCCCGCGTGTATGTCGGAAATTATCCCACGGGAACCTTCTACCGGGATGAAAGTATCCTATGTCTTAATATACTAGCTGTTGCCCGCGTGTATGTCGGAATACATCCCACGGGAACCTTCTACCGGGATGAAAAGTATCCTATGTCTTAATATACTAGCTGTTGCCAGCGGCTTCGCCCGCGTGTATGTCGGAAATTATCCCACGGGAACCTTCTACCGGGATGAAAGTATCCTATGTCTTAATATTCTAGCTGTTGCCCGCGTGTATGTCGGAATACATCCCACGGGAACCTTCTACCGGGATTAAAAGTATCCTATGTCTTAATATACTAGCTGTTGCCCGCGTGTATGTCGAAATACATCCCACGGGAACCTTCTACCGGGATGAAAAGTATCCTATGTCTTAATATACTAGCTGCTGCCAGCGGCTTCGCCCGCGTGTATGTCGGAAATCATCCCACGGGAACCTTCTACCGGGATGAAAAGTATCCTATGTCTTAATATACTAGCTGTTGCCCGCGTGTATGTCGAAATACATCCCACGGGAACCTTCTACCGGGATGAAAAGTATCCTATGTCTTAATATACTAGCTGTTGCCAGCGGCTTCGCCCGCGTGTATGTCGGAAATCATCCCACGGGAACCTTCTACCGGGATGAAAAGTATCCTATGTCTTAATATACTAGCTGTTGCCCGCGTGTATGTCGGAATACATCCCACGGGAACCTTCTACCGGGATGAAAAGTATCCTATGTCTTAATATACTAGCTGTTGCCCGCGGCTTCGCCCGCGTGTATGTCGGAAATTATCCCACGGGAACCTTCTACCGGGATGAAAGTATCCTATGTCTTAATATACTAGCTGTTGCCCGCGTGTATGTCGGAATACATCCCACGGGAACCTTCTACCGGGATAAAAAGTATCCTATGTCTTAATATACTAGCTGTTGCCAGCGGCTTTGCCCGCGTGTATGTCGGAAATTATCCCACGGGAACCTTCTACCGGGATGAAAGTATCCTATGTCTTAATATACTAGCTGTTGCCCGCGTGTATGTCGGAATCCATCCCACGGGAACCTTCTACCAGGATGAAAAGTATCCTATGTCTTAATATACTAGCTGTTGCCAGCGGCTTCGCCCGCGTGTATGTCGGAAATTATCCCACGGGAACCTGCTACCGGGATGAAAGTATCCTATGTCTTAATATACTAGCTGTTGCCCGCGTGTATGTCGGAATACATCCCACGGGAACCTTCTACCGGGATGAAAAGTATCCTATGTCTTAATATACTAGCTGTTGCCCGCGTGTATGTCGGAATACATCCCACGGGAACCTTCTAACGGGATGAAAAGTATCCTATGTCTTAATATATTAGCTGTTGCCAGCGGCTTCGCCCGCGTGTATGTCGGAAATTATCCCACGGGAACCTTCTACCGGGATGAAAAGTATCCTATGTCTTAATATACTAGCTGTTGCCAGCGGCTTCGCCCGCGTGTATGTCGGAAATTATCCCACGGGAACCTTCTACCGGGATGAAAGTATCCTATGTCTTAATATACTAGCTGTTGCCCGCGTGTATGTCGGAATACATCCCACGGGAACCTTCTACCGGGATGAAAAGTATCCTATGTCTTAATATACTAGCTGTTGCCAGCGGCTTCGCCCGCGTGTATGTCGGAAATTATCCCACGGGAACCTTCTACCGGGATGAAAAGTATCCTATGTCTTAATATACTAGCTGCTGCCAGCGGCTTCGCCCGCGTGTATGTCGGAAATCATCCCACGGGAACCTTCTACCGGGATGAAAAGTATCCTATGTCTTAATATACTAGCTGTTGCCCGCGTGTATGTCGAAATACATCCCACGGGAACCTTCTACCGGGATGAAAAGTATCCTATGTCTTAATATACTAGCTGTTGCCAGCGGCTTCGCCCGCGTGTATGTCGGAAATTATCCCACGGGAACCTTCTACCGGGATGAAAGTATCCTATGTCTTAATATACTAGCTGTTGCCCGCGTGTATGTCGAAATACATCCCACGGGAACCTTCTACCGGGATGAAAAGTATCCTATGTCTTAATATACTAGCTGTTGCCAGCGGCTTCGCCCGCGTGTATGTCGGAAATTATCCCACGGGAACCTTCTACCGGGATGAAAGTATCCTATGTCTTAATATACTAGCTGTTGCCCGCGTGTATGTCGGAATACATCCCACGAGAACCTTCTACGGGGATGAAAAGTATCCTATGTCTTAATATACTAGCTGTTGCCCGCGTGTATGTCGGAATACATCCCACGGGAACCTTCTACCGGGATGAAAGTATCCTATGTCTTAATATACTAGCTGTTGCCAGCGTGTATGTCGGAAATTATCCCACGGGAACCTTCTACCGGGATGAAAAGTATCATATGTCTTAATATACTAGCTGTTGCCAGCGGCTTCGCCCGCGTGTATGTCGGAAATTATCCCACGGGAACCTTCTACCGGGATGAAAAGTATCCTATGTCTTAATATACTAGCTGTTGCCCGCGTGTATGTCGGAATACATCCCACGGGAACCTTCTACCGGGATGAAAGTATCCTATGTCTTAATATACTAGCTGTTGCCAGCGGCTTCGCCCGCGTGTATGTCGGAAATTATCCCACGGGAACCTTCTACCGGGATGAAAGTATCCTATGTCTTAATATACTAGCTGTTGCCCGCGTGTATGTCGGAATACATCCCACGGGAACCTTCTACCGGGATGAAAAGTATCCTATGTCTTAATATACTAGCTGTTGCCAGCGGCTTCGCCCGCGTGTATGTCGGAAATTATCCCACGGGAACCTTCTACCGGGATGAAAGTATCCTATGTCTTAATATACTAGCTGTTGCCAGCGGCTTCGCCCGCGTGTATGTCGGAAATTATCCCACGGGAACCTTCTACCGGGATGAAAGTATCCTATGTCTTAATATACTAGCTGTTGCCCGCGTGTATGTCGGAATACATCCCACGGGAACCTTCTACCGGGATGAAAGTATCCTATGTCTTAATATACTAGCTGTTGCCAGCGTGTATGTCGGAAATTATCCCACGGGAACCTTCTACCGGGATGAAAAGTATCATATGTCTTAATATACTAGCTGTTGCCAGCGGCTTCGCCCGCGTGTATGTCGGAAATTATCCCACGGGAACCTTCTACCGGGATGAAAAGTATCCTATGTCTTAATATACTAGCTGTTGCCCGCGTGTATGTCGGAATACATCCCACGGGAACCTTCTACCGGGATGAAAGTATCCTATGTCTTAATATACTAGCTGTTGCCAGCGGCTTCGCCCGCGTGTATGTCGGAAATTATCCCACGGGAACCTTCTACCGGGATGAAAGTATCCTATGTCTTAATATACTAGCTGTTGCCCGCGTGTATGTCGGAATACATCCCACGGGAACCTTCTACCGGGATGAAAAGTATCCTATGTCTTAATATACTAGCTGTTGCCAGCGGCTTCGCCCGCGTGTATGTCGGAAATTATCCCACGGGAACCTTCTACCGGGATGAAAGTATCCTATGTCTTAATATACTAGCTGTTGCCCGCGTGTATGTCGGAATACATCCCACGGGAACCTTCTACCGGGATGAAAAGTATCCTATGTCTTAATATACTAGCTGTTGCCAGCGTGTATGTCAAAATACATCCCACGGGAACCTTCTACCGGGATGAAAAGTATCCTATGTCTTAATATACTAGCTGTTGCCAGCGGCTTCGCCCGCGTGTATGTCGGAAATTATCCCACGGGAACCTTCTACCGGGATGAAAAGTATCCTATGTCTTAATATACTAGCTGTTGCCAGCGGGTATGTCGGAAATTATCCCAAGGGAACCATCTACCGGGATGAAAAGTATCCTATGTCTTAATATACTAGCTGTTGCCCGCGTGTATGTCGGAAATTATCCCACGGGAACCTTCTACCGGGATGAAAAGTATCCTATGTCTTAATATACAAGCTGTTGCCAGCGGCTTCGCCCGCGTGTATGTCGGAAATTATCCCACGGGAACCTTCTACCGGGATGAAAGTATCCTATGTCTTAATATACTAGCTGTTGCCCGCGTGTATGTCGGAAATCATCCCACGGGAACCTTCTACCGGGATGAAAAGTATCCTATGTCTTAATATACTAGCTGTTGCCCGCGTGTATGTCGGAAATCATCCCACGGGAACCTTCTACCGGGATGAAAAGTATCCTATGTCTTAAAATACTAGCTGTTGCCCGCGTGTATGTCGGAAATCATCCCACGGGAACCTTCTACCGGGATGAAAAGTATCCTATGTCTTAATATACTAGCTGTTGCCCGCGTGTATGTCGGAAATAATCCCACGGGAACCTTCTACCGGGATAAAAAGTATCCTATGTCTTAATATACTAGCTGTTGCCCGCGTGTATGTCGGAAATCATCCTACGGGAACCTTCTACCGGGATAAAAAGTATCCTATGTCTTAAAATACTAGCTGTTGCCCGCGTGTATGTCGGAAATCATCCCACGGGAACCTTCTACCGGGATGAAAAGTATCCTATGTCTTAATATACTAGCTGTTGCCCGCGTGTATGTCGGAAATCATCCCACGGGAACCTTCTACCGGGATGAAAAGTATCCTATGTCTTAATATACTAGCTGTTGCCCGCGTGTATGTCGGAATACATCCGACGGGAACCTTCTACCGGGATGAAAAGTATCCTATGTCTTAATATACTAGCTGTTGCCAGCGTGTATGTCGGAAATTATCCCACGGGAACCTTCTACCAAGATGAAAAGTATCCTATGTCTTAATATACTAGCTGTTGCCCGCGTGTATGTCGGAAATCATCCCACGGGAACCTTCTACCGCGATGAAAAGTATCCTATGTCTTAATATACTAGCTGCTGCCCGCGTGTACGTCGGAAATCATCCCACGGGAACCTTCTACCGGGATGAAAAGTATCCTATGTCTTAATATACTAGCTGTTGCCTGCGTGTATGTCGGAAATTATCCCACGGGAACCTTCTACCGGGATGAAAAGTATCCTATGTCTTAATATACTAGCTGTTGCCCGCGTGTATGTCGGAAATCATCCCACGGGAACCTTCTACCGGGATGAAAAGTATCCTATGTCTTAATATACTAGCTGTTGCCCGCGTGTATGTCGGAAATCATCCCACGGGAACCTTCTACCGGGATGAAAAGTATCCTATGTCTTAATATACTAGCTGTTGCCCGCGTGTATGTCGGAAATTATCCCACGGGAACCTTCTACCGGGATGAAAAGTATCCTATGTCTTAATATACTAGCTGTTGCCCGCGTGTATGTCGGAAATCATCCCACGGGAACCTTCTACCGGAATGAAAAGTATCCTGTGTCTTAATATACTAGCTGTTGCCCGCGTGTATGTCGGAAATCATCCCACGGGAACCTTCTACCGGGATGAAAAGTATCCTATGTCTTAATATACTAGCTGTTGCCCGCGGCATCGCCCGCGTGTATGTCGGAAATTATCCCACGGGAACCTTCTACCGGGATAAAAAGTATCCTATGTCTTAATATACTAGCTGTTGCCCGCGTGTATGTCGGAAAGTATCCCACGGGAACCTTCTACCGGGATGAAAAGTATCCTATGTCTTAATATACTAGCTGTTGCCCGCGTGTATGTCGGAAATTATCCCACGGGAACCTTCTACCGGGATGAAAAGTATCCTATGTCTTAATATACTAGCTGTTGCCCGCGTGTATGTCAGAAATTATCCCACGGGAACCTTCTACCGGGATGAAAAGTATCCTGTGTCTTAATATACTAGCTGTTGCCCGCGTGTATGTCGGAAATTATCCCACGGGAACCTTCTACCGGGATGAAAAGTATCCTATGTCTTAATATACTAGCTGTTGCCCAAGTGTATGTCGGAAATTATATCACGGGAACCTTCTACCGGGATGAAAAGTATCCTATGTCTTAATATACTAGCTGTTGCCAGCGGCATCGCCCGCGTGTATGTCGGAAATTATCCCACGGGAACCTTCTACCGGGATGAAAAGTATCCTATGTCTTAACATACTAGCTGTTGCCAGCGGCTTCGCCCGCGTGTATGTCGGAAATTATCCCACGGGAACCTTCTACCGGGATGAAAGTATCCTATGTCTTAAAATACTAGCTGTTGCCCGCGTGTATGTCGGAATACATCCCACGGGAACCTTCTACCGGGATGAAAAGTATCCTATGTCTTAATATACTAGCTGTTGCCAGCGGCTTCGCCCGCGTGTATGTCGGAAATTATCCCACGGGAACCTTCTACCGGGATGAAAAGTATCCTTTGTCTTAATATACTAGCTGTTGCCCGCGTGTATGTCGGAAATTATCGCACGGGAACCTTCTACCGGGAAGAAAAGTATCCTATATCTTAATATACTAGCTGTTGCCCGCGTGTATGTCGGAAATTATCCCACGGGAATCTTCTACCGGGATGAAAAGTATCCTATGTCTTAATATACTAGCTGTTGCCAGCGGCTTCGCCCGCGTGTATGTCGGAATACATCCCACGGGAACCTTCTACCGGGATGAAAAGTATCCTATGTCTTAATATACTAGCTGTTGCCAGCGGCTTCGCCCGCGTGTATGTCGGAATACATCCCACGGGAACCTTCTACCGGGATGAAAAGTATCCTATGTCTTAATATACTAGCTGTTGCCCGCGGCTTCGCCCGCGTGTATGTCGGAAATTATCCCACGGGAACCTTCTACCGGGATGAAAAGTATCCTATGTCTTAATATACTAGCTGTTGCCAGCGGCTTCGCCCGCGTGTATGTCGGAATACATCCCACGGGAACCTTCTACCGGGATGAAAAGTATCCTATATCTTAATATACTAGCTGTTGCCCGCGTGTATGTCGGAAATTATCCCACGGGAATCTTCTACCGGGATGAAAAGTATCCTATGTCTTAATATACAAGCTGTTGCCAGCGGCATCGCCCGCGTGTATGTCGGAAATTATCCCACGGGAACCTTCTACCGGGATGAAAAGTATCCTATGTCTTAATATACTAGCTGTTGCCAGCGGCTTCGCCCGCGTGTATGTCGGAAATTATCCCACGGGAACCTTCTACCGGGATGAAAAGTATCGTATGTCTTAATATACAAGCTGTTGCCAGCGGCTTCGCCCGCGTGTATGTCGGAAATTATCCCACGGGAACCTTCTACCAGGATGAAAGTATCCTATGTCTTAAAATACTAGCTGTTGCCCGCGTGTATGTCGGAATACATCCCACGGGAACCTTCTACCGGGATGAAAAGTATCCTATGTCTTAATATACTAGCTGTTGCCAGCGGCTTCGCCCGCGTGTATGTCGGAAATTATCCCACGGGAACCTTCTACCGGGATGAAAGTAGCCTATGTCTTAATATACTAGCTGTTGTCCGCGTGTATGTCGGAATACATCCCACGGGAACCTTCTACCGGGATGAAAAGTATCCTATGCCTTAATATACTAGCTGTTGCCCGCGTGTATGTCGAAAAACATCCCACGGGAACCTTCTACCGGGATGAAAAGTATCCTATGTCTTAATATACTAGCTGTTGCCAGCGGCTTCGCCCGCGTGTATGTCGGAAATTATCCCACGGGAACCTTCTACCGGGATGAAAGTATCCTATGTCTTAATATACTAGCTGTTGCCCGCGTGTATGTCGGAATACATCCCACGGGAACCTTCTACCGGGATGAAAAGTATCCTATGTCTTAATATACTAGCTGTTGCCAGCGGCTTCGCCCGCGTGTATGTCGGAAATTATCCCACGGGAACCTTCTACCGGGATGAAAGTATCCTATGTCTTAATATACTAGCTGTTGCCAGTGTGTATGTCGGAAATTATCCCACGGGAACCTTCTACCGGGATGAAAAGTATCATATGTCTTAATATACTAGCTGTTGCCTGCGTGTATGTCGGAAATTATCCCACGGGAACCTTCTACCGGGATGAAAAGTATCCTATGTCTTAATATACTAGCTGTTGCCTGCGTGTATGTCGGAAATTATCCCACGGGAACCTTCTACCGGGATGAAAAGTATCCTATGTCTTAATATACTAGCTGTTGCCCGCGTGTATGTCGGAAATCATCCCACGGGAACCTTCTACCGGGATGAAAAGTATCATATGTCTTAATATACTAGCTGTTGCCAGCGGCTTCGCCCGCGTGTATGTCGGAAATTATCCCACGGGAACCTTCTACCGGGATGAAAAGTATCCTATGTCTTAATATACTAGCTGTTGCCCGCGTGTATGTCGGAATACATCCCACGGGAACCTTCTACCGGGATGAAAGTATCCTATGTCTTAATATACTAGCTGTTGTCAGCGGCTTCGCCCGCGTGTATGTCGGAAATTATCCCACGGGAACCTTCTACCGGGATGAAAGTATCCTATGTCTTAATATACTAGCTGTTGCCCGCGTGTATGTCGGAATACATCCCACGGGAACCTTCTACCGGGATGAAAAGTATCCTATGTCTTAATATACTAGCTGTTGCCAGCGGCTTCGCCCGCGTGTATGTCGGAATACATCCCACGGGAACCTTCTACCGGGATGAAAAGTATCCTATGTCTTAATATACTAGCTGTTGCCCGCGTGTATGTCGAAATACATCCCACGGGAACCTTCTACCGGGATGAAAAGTATCCTATGTCTTAATATACTAGCTGTTGCCAGCGGCTTCGCCCGCGTGTATGTCGGAAATTATCCCACGGGAACCTTCTACCGGGATGAAAGTATCCTATGTCTTAATATACTAGCTGTTGCCCGCGTGTATGTCGGAATACATCCCACGGGAACCTTCTACCGGGATGAAAAATATCCTATGTCTTAATATACTAGCTGTTGCCAGCGGCTTCGCCCGCGTGTATGTCGGAAATTATCCCACGGGAACCTTCTACCGGGATGAAAGTATCCTATGTCTTAATATACTAGCTGTTGCCAGCGTGTATGTCGGAAATTATCCCACGGGAACCTTCTACCGGGATGAAAAGTATCATATGTCTTAATATACTAGCTGTTGCCAGCGGCTTCGCCCGCGTGTATGTCGGAAATTATCCCACGGCAACCTTCTACCGGGATGAAAAGTATCCTATGTCTTAATATACTAGCTGTTGCCAGCGTGTATGTCGGAAATTATCCCACGGGAACCTTCTACCGGGATGAAAAGTATCCTATGTCTTAATATACTAGCTGTTGCCAGCGTGTATGTCGGAAATTATCCCACGGGAACCTTCTACCGGGATGAAAAGTATCCTATGTCTTAATATACTAGCTGTTGCCCGCGTGTATGTCGGAAATTATCCCACGGGAACCTTCTACCGGGATGAAAAGTATCCTATGTCTTAATATACTAGCTGTTGCCAGCGGCTTCGCCCGCGTGTATGTCGGAAATTATCCCACGGGAACCTTCTACCGGGATGAAAGTATCCTATGTCTTAATATACTAGCTGTTGCCAGCGTGTATGTCGGAAATTATCCCACGGGAACCTTCTACTGGGATGAAAAGTATCATATGTCTTAATATACTAGCTGTTGCCAGCGGCTTCGCCCGCGTGTATGTCGGAAATTATCCCACAAGAACCTTCTACCGGGATGAAAGTATCCTATGTCTTAATATACTAGCTGTTGCCAGCGTGTATGTCGGAAATTATCCCACGGGAACCTTCTACCGGGATGAAAAGTATCATATGTCTTAATATACTAGCTGTTGTCAGCGGCTTCGCCCGCGTGTATGTCGGAAATTATCCCACGGGAACCTTCTACCGGGATGAAAGTATCCTATGTCTTAATATACTAGCTGTACCCCGCGTGTATGTCGGAATACATCCCACGGGAACCTTCTACCGGGATGAAAAGTATCCTATGCCTTAATATACTAGCTGTTGCCAGCGGCTTCGCCCGCGTGTATGTCGGAAATTATCCCACGGGAACCTTCTACCGGGATGAAAGTATCCTATGTCTTAATATACTAGCTGTTGCCCGCGTGTATGTCGGAATACATCCCACGGGAACCTTCTACCGGGATGAAAAGTATCCTATGTCTTAATATACTAGCTGTTGCCCGCGTGTATGTCGAAATACATCCCACGGGAACCTTCTACCGGGATGAAAAGTATCCTATGTCTTAATATACTAGCTGTTGCCAGCGGCTTCGCCCGCGTGTATGTCGGAAATTATCCCACGGGAACCTTCTACCGGGATGAAAGTATCCTATGTCTTAATATACTAGCTGTTGCCCGCGTGTATGTCGGAATACAACCCACGGGAACCTTCTACCGGGATGAAAAGTATCCTATGTCTTAATATACTAGCTGTTGCCAGCGGCTTCGCCCGCGTGTATGTCGGAAATTATCCCACGGGAACCTTCTACCGGGATGAAAAGTATCCTATGTCTTAATATACTAGCTGTTGCCCGCGTGTATGTCGGAATACATCCCACGGGAACGTTCTACCGGGATGAAAGTATCCTATGTCTTAATATACTAGCTGTTGCCAGCGTGTATGTCGGAAATTATCCCACAGGAACCTTCTACCGGGATGAAAAGTATCATATGTCTTAATATACTGGCTGTTGCCAGCGGCTATGTTGGAAATTATCCCACGGGAACCTTCTACCGGGATGAAAAGTATCTTATGTCTTAATATACTAGCTGTTGCCCGCGTGTATGTCGGAATACATCCCACGGGAACCTTCTACCGCGATGAAAAGTATCCTATGTCTTAATATACTAACTGTTGCCCGCGGCTTCGCCCGCGTGTATGTCGGAAATTATCCCACGGGAACCTTCTACCGGGATGAAAAGTATCCTATGTCTTAATATACTAGCTGTTGCCCGCGTGTATGTCGGAAATTATCCCACGGGAACCTTCTACCGGGATGAAAAGTATCCTATGTCTTAATATACTAGCTGTTGCCCGCGTGTATGTCGGAATACATCCCACGGGAACCTTCTACCGGGATGAAAGTATCCTATGTCTTAATATACTAGCTGTTGCCCGCGTGTATGTCGGAATACATCCCACGGGAACCTTCTACCGGGATGAAAGTATCCTATGTCTTAATATACTAGCTGTTGCCAGCGGCTTCGCCCGCGTGTATGTCGGAAATTATCCCACGGGAACCTTCTACCGGGATGAAAAGTATCCTATGTCTTAATATACTAGCTGTTGCCCGCGTGTATGTCGGAAATCATCCCACGGGAACCTTCTACCGGGATGAAAAGTATCCTATGTCTTAATATACTAACTGTTGCCCGCGGCTTCGACCGCGTGTATGTCGGAAATTATCCCACGGGAACCTTCTACCGGGATGAAAAGTATCCTATGTCTTAATATACTAGCTGTTGCCCGCGTGTATGTCGGAATACATCCCACGGGAACCTTCTACCGGGATGAAAAGTATCATATGTCTTAATATACTAGCTGTTGCCAGCGGCTTCGCCCGCGTGTATGTCGGAAATCCTCCCACGGGAACCTTCTACCGGGATGAAAAGTATCCTATGTCTTAATATACTAGCTGTTGCCCGCGTGTATGTCGGAAATCATCCCAAGGGAACCTTCTACCGGGATGAAAAGTATCCTATGTCTTAAAATACTAGCTGTTGCCCGCGTGTATGTCGGAAATCATCCCACGGGAACCTTCTACCGGGATGAAAAGTATCCTATGTCTTAATATACTAGCTGTTGCCCGCGTGTATGTCGGAAATCATCCCACGGGAACCTTCTACCGGGATGAAAAGTATCCTATGTCTTAATATACTAGCTGTTGCCCGCGTGTATGTCGGAAATTATCCCACGGGAACCTTCTACCGGGATGAAAAGTATCCTGTGTCTTAATATACTAGCTGTTGCCCGCTTGTATGTCGGAAATTATCCCACGGGAACCTTCTACCGGGATGAAAAGTATCCTATGTCTTAATATACTAGCTGTTGCCCGCGGCTTCGCCCGCGTGTATGTCGGAAATTATCCCACTTGAACCTTCTACCGGGATGAAAGTATCCTATGTCTTAATATACTAGCTGTTGCCCGCGTGTATGTCGGAATACATCCCACGGGAACCTTCTACCGGGATGAAAAGTATCCTATGTCTTAATATACTAGCTGTTGCCAGCGGCTTCGCCCGCGTGTATGTCGGAAATTATCCCACGGGAACCTTCTACCGGGATGAAAAGTATCCTATGTCTTAATATACTAGCTGTTGCCCGCGGCTTCGCCCGCGTGTATGTCGGAAATTATCCCACGGGAACCTTCTACCGGGATGAAAAGTATCCTATGTCTTAATATACTAGCTGTTGCCCGCGGCTTCGCCCGCGTGTATGTCGGAAATTATCCCACTTGAACCTTCTACCGGGATGAAAAGTATCCTATGTCTTAATATATTAGCTGTTGCCCGCGTGTATGTCGGAATACATCCCACGGGAACCTTCTACCGGGATGAAAAGTATCCTATGTCTTAATATACTAGCTGTTGCCCGCGTGTATGTCGGAATACATCCCACGGGAACCTTCTAACGGGATGAAAAGTATCCTATGTCTTAATATATTAGCTGTTGCCAGCGGCTTCGCCCGCGTGTATGTCGGAAATTATCCCACGGGAACCTTCTACCGGGATGAAAAGTATCCTTTGTCTTAATATACTAGCTGTTGCCCGCGTGTATGTCGGAATACATCCCACGGGAACCTTCTACCGGGATGAAAGTATCCTATGTCTTAATATACTAGCTGTTGCCCGCGTGTATGTCGGAATACATCCCACGGGAACCTTCTACCGGGATGAAAAGTATCCTATGTCTTAATATACTAGCTGTTGCCCGCGTGTATGTCGGAATACATCCCACGGGAACCTTCTACCGGGATGAAAAGTATCCTATGTCTTAATATACTAGCTGTTGCCAGCGGCTTCGCCCGCGTGTATGTCGGAACTTATCCCACGGGAACCTTCTACCGGGATGAAAGTATCCTATGTCTTAATATACTAGCTGTTGCCCGCGTGTATGTCGGAATACATCCCACGGGAATCTTCTACCGGGATGAAAAGTATCCTATGTCTTAATATACTAGCTGTTGCCAGCGGCTTCGCCCGCGTGTATGTCGGAAATTATCCCACGGGAACCTTCTACCGGGATGAAAGTATCCTACGTTTTAATATACTAGCTGTTGCCAGCGGCTATGTTGGAAATTATCCCACGGGAACCTTCTACCGGGATGAAAAGTATCCTATGTCTTAATATACTAGCTGTTGCCCGCGTGTATGTCGGAATACATCCCACGGGAACCTTCTAACGGGATGAAAAGTATCCTATGTCTTAATATACTAGCTGTTGCCCGCGTGTATGTCGGAATACATCCCACGGGAACCTTCTACCGGGATGAAAAGTATCCTATGTCTTAATATACTAGCTGTTGCCCGCGTGTATGTCGGAATACATCCCACGGGAACCTTCTAACGGGATGAAAAGTATCCTATGTCTTAATATACTGGCTGTTGCCCGCGTGTATGTCGGAATACATCCCACGGGAACCTTCTACCGGGATGAAAAGTATCCTATGTCTTAATATACTAGCTGTTGCCCGCGTGTATGTCGGAATACATTCCACGGGAACCTTCTACCGGGATGAAAAGTATCCTATGTCTTAATATACTAACTGTTGCCCGCGTGTATGTCGGAAATTATCCCACGGGAACCTTCTACCGGGATGAAAAGTATCCTATGTCTTAATATACTAGCTGTTGCCCGCGTGTATGTCGGAATACATCCCACGGGAACCTTCTACCGGGATGAAAGTATCCTATGTCTTAATATACTAGCTGTTGCCAGCGGCTTCGCCCGCGTGTATGTCGGAAATTATCCCACGGGAACCTTCTACCGGGATGAAAGTATCCTATGTCTTAATATACTAGCTGTTGCCAGCGTGTATGTCGGAAATTATCCCACAGGAACCTTCTACCGGGATGAAAAGTATCATATGTCTTAATATACTGGCTGTTGCCAGCGGCTATGTTGGAAATTATCCCACGGGAACCTTCTACCGGGATGAAAAGTATCTTATGTCTTAATATACTAGCTGTTGCCCGCGTGTATGTCGGAATACATCCCACGGGAACCTTCTACCGGGATGAAAAGTATCCTACGTCTTAATATACTAACTGTTGCCCGCGGCTTCGCCCGCGTGTATGTCGGAAATCATCCCACGGGAACCTTCTACCGGGATGAAAAGTATCCTATGTCTTAATATACTAGCTGTTGCCAGCGTGTATGTCGGAAATTATCCCACGGGAACCTTCTACCGGGATGAAAAGTATCCTATGTCTTAATATACTAGCTGTTGCCCGCGTGTATGTCGGAATACATCCCACGGGAACCTTCTACCGGGATGAAAAGTATCCTATGTCTTAATATACTAACTGTTGCCCGCGGCTTCGCCCGCGTTTATGTCGGAAATTATCCCACGGGAACCTTCTACCGGGATGAAAAGTATCCTATGTCTTAATATACTAGCTGTTGCCCGCGTGTATGTCGGAATACATCCCACGCGAACCTTCTACCGGGATGAAAGTATCCTATGTCTTAATATACTAGCTGTTGCCAGCGGCTTCGCCCGCGTGTATGTCGGAAATTATCCCACGGGAACCTTCTACCGGGACGAAAGTATCCTATGTCTTAATATACTAGCTGTTGCCCGCGTGTATGTCGGAATACATCCCACGGGAACCTTCTACCGGGATGAAAAGTATCCTATGTCTTAATATACTAGCTGTTGCTAGCGGCTTCGCCCGCGTGTATGTCGGAAATCATCCCACGGGAACCTTCTACCGGGATGAAAAGTATCCTATGTCTTAATATACTAGCTGTTGCCCGCGTGTATGTCGGAATACATCCCACGGGAACCTTCTACCGGGATGAAAAGTATCCTCTGTCTTAATATACTAACTGTTGCCCGCGGCTTCGCCCGCGTGTATGTCGGAAATTATCCCACGGGAACCTTCTACCGGGATGAAAAGTATCCTATGTCTTAATATACTAGCTGTTGCCCGCGTGTATGTCGGAAATTATCCCACGGGAACCTTCTACCGGGATGAAAAGTATCCCATGTCTTAATATACTAGCTGTTGCCCGCGTGTATGTCGGAAATCATCCCACGGGAACCTTCTACCGGGATGAAAAGTATCCTATGTCTTAATATACTAGCTGTTGCCCGCGTGTATGTCGGAAATCATCCCACGGGAACCTTCTACCGGGATGAAAAGTATCCTATGTCTTAATATACTAGCTTTTGCCCGCGTGTATGTCGGAAATCATCCCACGGGAACCTTCTACCGGGATGAAAAGTATCCTATGTCTTAATATACTAGCTGTTGCCAGCGGCATCGCCCGCGTGTATGTCGGAAATTATCCCACGGGAACCTTCTACCGGGATAAAAAGTATCCTATGTCTTAATATACTAGCTGTTGCCCACGTGTATGTCGGAAATTATCCCACGGGAACCTTCTACCGGGATGAAAAGTATCCTATGTCTTAATATACTAGCTGTTGCCAGCTGCTTCGCCCGCGTGTATGTCGGAAATTATCCCACGGGAACCTTCTACCGGGATGAAAAGTATCCTATGTCTTAATATACTAGCTGTTGCCCGCGTGTATGTCGGAAATCATCCCACGGGAACCTTCTACCGGGATGAAAAGTATCCTGTGTCTTAATATACTAGCTGTTGCCCGCGTGTATGTCGGAAATCATCCCACGGGAACCTTCTACCGGGATGAAAAGTATCCTATGTCTTAATATACTAGCTGTTGCCCGCGGCATTGCCCGCGTGTATGTCGGAAATTATCCCACGGGAACCTTCTACCGGGATGAAAAGTATCCTATGTCTTAATATACTAGCTGTTGCCCACGTGTATGTCGGAAATTATCCCACGGGAACCTTCTACCGGGATGAAAAGTATCCTATGTCTTAATATACTAGCTGTTGCCCGCGTGTATGTCGGAATACATCCCACGGGAACCTTCTACCGGGATGAAAAGTATCCTATGTCTTAATATACTAGCTGTTGCCCGCGTGTATGTCGGAATACATCCCACGGGAACCTTCTAACGGGATGAAAAGTATCCTATGTCTTAATATATTAGCTGTTGCCAGCGGCTTCGCCCGCGTGTATGTCGGAAATTATCCCACGGGAACCTTCTACCGGGATGAAAAGTATCCTATGTCTTAATATACTAGCTGTTGCCAGCGGCTTCGCCCGCGTGTATGTCGGAAATTATCCCACGGGAACCTTCTACCGGGATGAAAGTATCCTATGTCTTAATATACTAGCTGTTGCCCGCGTGTATGTCGGAATACATCCCACGGGAACCTTCTACCGGGATGAAAAGTATCCTATGTCTTAATATACTAGCTGTTGCCCGCGTGTATGTCAGAAATTATCCCACGGGAACCTTCTACTGGGATGAAAAGTATCCTGTGTCTTAATATACTAGCTGTTGCCCGCGTGTATGTCGGAAATTATCCCACGGGAACCTTCTACCGGGATGAAAAGTATCCTATGTCTTAATATACTAGCTGTTGCCAGCGGCATCGCCCGCGTGTATGTCGGAAATTATCCCACGGGAACCTTCTACCGGGATGAAAAGTATCCTATGTCTTAATATACTAGCTGTTGCCAGCGGCTTCGCCCGCGTGTATGTCGGAAATTATCCTACGGGAACCTTCTACCGGGATGAAAGTATCCTATGTCTTAATATACTAGCTGTTGCCAGCGGCTTCGCCCGCGTGTATGTCGGAAATTATCGCACGGGAACCTTCTACCGGGATGGAAAGTATCCTATGTCTTAATATACTAGCTGTTGCCAGCGGCTTCGCCCGCGTGTATGTCGGAAAATATCGCACGGGAACCTTCTACCAGGATGAAAAGTATCCTATGTCTTAATATACTAGCTGTTGCCCGCGTGTATGTCAGAAATTATCGCACGGGAACCTTCTACCGGGAAGAAAAGTATCCTATGTCTTAATATACTAGCTGTTGCCCGCGTGTATGTCGGAAATTATCCCACGGGAACCTTCTACCGGGATGAAAAGTATCCTATGTCTTAATATACTAACTGTTGCTAGCGGCATCACCCGCGTGTATGTCGGAAATTATCCCACGGGAACCTTCTACCGGGATGAAAAGTATCCTATGTCTTAATATACTAGCTGTTGCCAGCGGCATCGCCCGCGTGTATGTCGGAAATTATCCCACGGGAACCTTCTACCGGGATGAAAAGTATACTATGTCTTAATATACTAGCTGTTGCCAGCGGCTTCGCCCGCGTGTATGTCGGAATACATCCCACGGGAACCTTCTACCGGGATGAAAAGTATCCTATGTCTTAATATACTAGCTGTTGCCCGCGTGTATGTCGGAAATCATCCCACGGGAACCTTCTACCGGGATGAAAAGTATCCTATGTCTTAATATACTAGCTGTTGCCCGCGTGTATGTCGGAAATCATCCCACGGGAACCTTCTACCGGGATGAAAAGTATCCTATGTCTTAATATACTAGCTGTTGCCAGCGGCATCGCCCGCGTGTATGTCGGAATACATCCCACGGGAACCTTCTACCGGGATGAAAAGTATCCTATGTCTTAATATACTAGCTGTTGCCCGCGTGTATGTCGGAATACATCCCACGGGAACCTTCTACCGGGATGAAAAGTATCCTATGTCTTAATATACTAGCTGTTGCCCGCGTGTATGTCGGAAATCATCCCACGGGAACCTTCTACCGGGATGAAAAGTATCCTATGTCTTAATATACTAGCTGTTGCCAGCGGCTTCGCCCGCGTGTATGTCGGAAATTATCCCACGGGAACCTTCTACCGGGATGAAAGTATCCTATGTCTTAATATACTAGCTGTTGCCCGCGTGTATGTCGGAAATTATCCCACGGGAACCTTCTACCGGGATGAAAAGTATCCTATGTCTTAATATACTAACTGTTGCTAGCGGCATCGCCCGCGTGTATGTCGGAAATTATCCCACGGGAACCTTCTACCGGGATGAAAAGTATCCTATGTCTTAATATACTAGCTGTTGCCAGCGGCATCGCCCGCGTGTATGTCGAAAGTTATCCCACGGGAACCTTCTACCGGGATGAAAAGTATACTATGTCTTAATATACTAGCTGTTGCCAGCGGCTTCGCCCGCGTGTATGTCGGAATACATCCCACGGGAACCTTCTACCGGGATGAAAAGTATCCTATGTCTTAATATACTAGCTGTTGCCCGCGTGTATGTCGGAATACATCCCACGGGAACCTTTTACCGGGATGAAAGTATCCTATGTCTTAATATTCTAGCTGTTGCCAGCGGCTATGTTGGAAATTATCCCACGGGAACCTTCTACCGGGATGAAAAGTATCCTATGTCTTAATATACTAACTGTTGCCCGCGGCTTCGCCCGCGTTTATGTCGGAAATTATCCCACGGGAACCTTCTACCGGGATGAAAAGTATCCTATGTCTTAATATACTAGCTGTTGCCCGCGTGTATGTCGGAATACATCCCACGCGAACCTTCTACCGGGATGAAAGTATCCTATGTCTTAATATACTAGCTGTTGCCAGCGGCTTCGCCCGCGTGTATGTCGGAAATTATCCCACGGGAACCTTCTACCGGGATGAAAGTATCCTATGTCTTAATATACTAGCTGTTGCCCGCGTGTATGTCGGAATACATCCCACGGGAACCTTCTACCGGGATGAAAAGTATCCTATGTCTTAATATACTAGCTGTTGCTAGCGGCTTCGCCCGCGTGTATGTCGGAAATCATCCCACGGGAACCTTCTACCGGGATGAAAAGTATCCTATGTCTTAATATACTAGCTGTTGCCCGCGTGTATGTCGGAAATTATCCCACGGGAACCTTCTACCGGGATGAAAAGTATCCCATGTCTTAATATACTAGCTGTTGCCCGCGTGTATGTCGAAAAACATCCCACGGGAACCTTCTACCGGGATAAAAAGTATCCTATGTCTTAATATACTAGCTGTTGCCCGCGTGTATGTCGGAAATCATCACACGGGAACCTTCTACCGGGATGAAAAGTATCCTATGTCTTAATATACTAGCTTTTGCCCGCGTGTATGTCGGAAATCATCCCACGGGAACCTTCTACCGGGATGAAAAGTATCCTATGTCTTAATATACTAGCTGTTGCCAGCGGCATCGCCCGCGTGTATGTCGGAAATTATCCCACGGGAACCTTCTACCGGGATGAAAAGTATCCTTTGTCTTAATATACTAGCTGTTGCCCACGTGTATGTCGGAAATTATCCCACGGGAACCTTCTACCGGGATGAAAAGTATCCTATGTCTTAATATACTAGCTGTTGCCAGCTGCTTCGCCCGCGTGTATGTCGGAAATTATCCCACGGGAACCTTCTACCGGGATGAAAAGTATCCTATGTCTTAATATACTAGCTGTTGCCCGCGTGTATGTCGGAAATCATCCCACGGGAACCTTCTACCGGGATGAAAAGTATCCTGTGTCTTAATATACTAGCTGTTGCCCGCGTGTATGTCGGAAATCATCCCACGGGAACCTTCTACCGGGATGAAAAGTATCCTATGTCTTAATATACTAGCTGTTGCCCGCGGCATTGCCCGCGTGTATGTCGGAAATTATCCCACGGGAACCTTCTACCGGGATGAAAAGTATCCTATGTCTTAATATACTAGCTGTTGCCCACGTGTATGTCGGAAATTATCCCACGGGAACCTTCTACCGGGATGAAAAGTATCCTATGTCTTAATATACTAGCTGTTGCCCGCGTGTATGTCGGAAATTATCCCACGGGAACCTTCTACCGGGATGAAAAGTATCCTATGTCTTAATATACTAGCTGTTGCCCGCGTGTATGTCAGAAATTATCCCACGGGAACCTTCTACTGGGATGAAAAGTATCCTGTGTCTTAATATACTAGCTGTTGCCCGCGTGTATGTCGGAAATTATCCCACGGGAACCTTCTACCGGGATGAAAAGTATCCTATGTCTTAATATACTAGCTGTTGCCAGCGGCATCGCCCGCGTGTATGTCGGAAATTATCCCACGGGAACCTTCTACCGGGATGAAAAGTATCCTATGTCTTAATATACTAGCTGTTGCCAGCGGCTTCGCCCGCGTGTATGTCGGAAATTATCCTACGGGAACCTTCTACCGGGATGAAAGTATCCTATGTCTTAATATACTAGCTGTTGCCAGCGGCTTCGCCCGCGTGTATGTCGGAAATTATCGCACGGGAACCTTCTACCGGGATGGAAAGTATCCTATGTCTTAATATACTAGCTGTTGCCAGCGGCTTCGCCCGCGTGTATGTCGGAAAATATCGCACGGGAACCTTCTACCAGGATGAAAAGTATCCTATGTCTTAATATACTAGCTGTTGCCAGCGGCATCGCCCGCGTGTATGTCGGAAGTTATCCCACGGGAACCTTCTACCGGGATGAAAAGTATACTATGTCTTAATATACTAGCTGTTGCCAGCGGCTTCGCCCGCGTGTATGTCGGAATACATCCCACGGGAACCTTCTACCGGGATGAAAAGTATCCTATGTCTTAATATACTAGCTGTTGCCCGCGTGTATGTCGGAATACATCCCACGGGAACCTTTTACCGGGATGAAAGTATCCTATGTCTTAATATTCTAGCTGTTGCCAGCGGCTATGTTGGAAATTATCCCACGGGAACCTTCTACCGGGATGAAAAGTATCCTATGTCTTAATATACTAACTGTTGCCCGCGGCTTCGCCCGCGTTTATGTCGGAAATTATCCCACGGGAACCTTCTACCGGGATGAAAAGTATCCTATGTCTTAATATACTAGCTGTTGCCCGCGTGTATGTCGGAATACATCCCACGCGAACCTTCTACCGGGATGAAAGTATCCTATGTCTTAATATACTAGCTGTTGCCAGCGGCTTCGCCCGCGTGTATGTCGGAAATTATCCCACGGGAACCTTCTACCGGGATGAAAGTATCCTATGTCTTAATATACTAGCTGTTGCCCGCGTGTATGTCGGAATACATCCCACGGGAACCTTCTACCGGGATGAAAAGTATCCTATGTCTTAATATACTAGCTGTTGCTAGCGGCTTCGCCCGCGTGTATGTCGGAAATCATCCCACGGGAACCTTCTACCGGGATGAAAAGTATCCTATGTCTTAATATACTAGCTGTTGCCCGCGTGTATGTCGGAATACATCCCACGGGAACCTTCTACCGGGATGAAAAGTATCCTATGTCTTAATATACTAACTGTTGCCCGCGGCTTCGCCCGCGTGTATGTCGGAAATTATCCCACGGGAACCTTCTACCGGGATGAAAAGTATCCTATGTCTTAATATACTAGCTGTTGCCCGCGTGTATGTCGGAAATTATCCCACGGGAACCTTCTACCGGGATGAAAAGTATCCCATGTCTTAATATACTAGCTGTTGCCCGCGTGTATGTCGGAAATCATCCCACGGGAACCTTCTACCGGGATGAAAAGTATCCTATGTCTTAATATACTAGCTGTTGCCCGCGTGTATGTCGGAAATCATCCCACGGGAACCTTCTACCGGGATGAAAAGTATCCTATGTCTTAATATACTAGCTTTTGCCCGCGTGTATGTCGGAAATCATCCCACGGGAACCTTCTACCGGGATGAAAAGTATCCTATGTCTTAATATACTAGCTGTTGCCAGCGGCATCGCCCGCGTGTATGTCGGAAATTATCCCACGGGAACCTTCTACCGGGATGAAAAGTATCCTTTGTCTTAATATACTAGCTGTTGCCCACGTGTATGTCGGAAATTATCCCACGGGAACCTTCTACCGGGATGAAAAGTATCCTATGTCTTAATATACTAGCTGTTGCCAGCTGCTTCGCCCGCGTGTATGTCGGAAATTATCCCACGGGAACCTTCTACCGGGATGAAAAGTATCCTATGTCTTAATATACTAGCTGTTGCCCGCGTGTATGTCGGAAATCATCCCACGGGAACCTTCTACCGGGATGAAAAGTATCCTGTGTCTTAATATACTAGCTGTTGCCCGCGTGTATGTCGGAAATCATCCCACGGGAACCTTCTACCGGGATGAAAAGTATCCTATGTCTTAATATACTAGCTGTTGCCCGCGGCATTGCCCGCGTGTATGTCGGAAATTATCCCACGGGAACCTTCTACCGGGATGAAAAGTATCCTATGTCTTAATATACTAGCTGTTGCCCACGTGTATGTCGGAAATTATCCCACGGGAACCTTCTACCGGGATGAAAAGTATCCTATGTCTTAATATACTAGCTGTTGCCCGCGTGTATGTCGGAAATTATCCCACGGGAACCTTCTACCGGGATGAAAAGTATCCTATGTCTTAATATACTAGCTGTTGCCCGCGTGTATGTCAGAAATTATCCCACGGGAACCTTCTACTGGGATGAAAAGTATCCTGTGTCTTAATATACTAGCTGTTGCCCGCGTGTATGTCGGAAATTATCCCACGGGAACCTTCTACCGGGATGAAAAGTATCCTATGTCTTAATATACTAGCTGTTGCCAGCGGCATCGCCCGCGTGTATGTCGGAAATTATCCCACGGGAACCTTCTACCGGGATGAAAAGTATCCTATGTCTTAATATACTAGCTGTTGCCAGCGGCTTCGCCCGCGTGTATGTCGGAAATTATCCTACGGGAACCTTCTACCGGGATGAAAGTATCCTATGTCTTAATATACTAGCTGTTGCCAGCGGCTTCGCCCGCGTGTATGTCGGAAATTATCGCACGGGAACCTTCTACCGGGATGGAAAGTATCCTATGTCTTAATATACTAGCTGTTGCCAGCGGCTTCGCCCGCGTGTATGTCGGAAAATATCGCACGGGAACCTTCTACCAGGATGAAAAGTATCCTATGTCTTAATATACTAGCTGTTGCCCGCGTGTATGTCAGAAATTATCGCACGGGAACCTTCTACCGGGAAGAAAAGTATCCTATGTCTTAATATACTAGCTGTTGCCCGCGTGTATGTCGGAAATTATCCCACGGGAACCTTCTACCGGGATGAAAAGTATCCTATGTCTTAATATACTAACTGTTGCTAGCGGCATCACCCGCGTGTATGTCGGTAATTATCCCACGGGAACCTTCTACCGGGATGAAAAGTATCCTATGTCTTAATATACTAGCTGTTGCCAGCGGCATCGCCCGCGTGTATGTCGGAAATTATCCCACGGGAACCTTCTACCGGGATGAAAAGTATACTATGTCTTAATATACTAGCTGTTGCCAGCGGCTTCGCCCGCGTGTATGTCGGAATACATCCCACGGGAACCTTCTACCGGGATGAAAAGTATCCTATGTCTTAATATACTAGCTGTTGCCCGCGTGTATGTCGGAAATCATCCCACGGGAACCTTCTACCGGGACGAAAAGTATCCTATGTCTTAATATACTAGCTGTTGCCCGCGTGTATGTCGGAAATCATCCCACGGGAACCTTCTACCGGGATGAAAAGTATCCTATGTCTTAATATACTAGCTGTTGCCAGCGGCATCGCCCGCGTGTATGTCGGAATACATCCCACGGGAACCTTCTACCGGGATGAAAAGTATCCTATGTCTTAATATACTAGCTGTTGCCCGCGTGTATGTCGGAATACATCCCACGGGAACCTTCTACCGGGATGAAAAGTATCCTATGTCTTAATATACTAGCTGTTGCCCGCGTGTATGTCGGAATACATCCCACGGGAACCTTCTACCGGGATGAAAAGTATCCTATGTCTTAATATACTAGCTGTTGCCAGCGGCTTCGCCCGCGTGTATGTCGGAAATTATCCCACGGGAACCTTCTACCGGGATGAAAAGTATTCTATGTCTTAATATACTAGCTGTTGCCCACGTGTATGTCGGAAATTATCGCACGGGAACCTTCTACCGGGATGAAAAGTATCCTATGTCTTAATATACTAGCTGTTGCCAGCGGCTTCGCCCGCGTGTATGTCGGAAATTATCCCACGGGAACCTTCTACCGGGATGAAAAGTATCCTATGTCTTAATATACTAGCTGTTGCCCGCGTGTATGTCGGAAATCATCCCACAGGAACTTTCTACCGGGATGAAAAGTATCCTATGTCTTAATATACTAGCTGTTGCCCGCGTGTATGTCGGAAATCATCCCACGGGAACCTTCTACCGGGATGAAAAGTATCCTATGTCTTAATATACTAGCTGTTGCCCGCGTGTATGTCGGAAATTATCCCACGGGAACCTTCTACCGGGATGAAAAGTATCCTATGTCTTAATATACTAGCTGTTGCCAGCGGCTATGTTGGAAATTATCCCACGGGAACCTTCTACCGGGATGAAAAGTATCCTATGTCTTAATATACTAGCTGTTGCCCGCGTGTATGTCGGAATACATCCCACAGGAACCTTCTACCGGGATGAAAAGTATCCTATGTCTTAATATACTAGCTGTTGCCCGCGTGTATGTCGGAATACATCCCACGGGAACCTTCTACCGGGATGAAAAGTATCCTATGTCTTAATATACTAGCTGTTGCCCGCGTGTATGTCGGAATACATCCCACGGGAACCTTCTACCGGGATGAAAAGTATCCTATGTCTTAATATACTAGCTGTTGCCAGCGGCTTCGCCCGCGTGTATGTCGGAAATTATCCCACGGGAACCTTCTACCGGGATGAAAGTATCCTATGTCTTAATATTCTAGCTGTTGCCAGCGGCTATGTTGGAAATTATCCCACGGGAACCTTCTACCGGGATGAAAAGTATCCTATGTCTTAATATTCTAGCTGTTGCCAGCGGCTATGTTGGAAATTATCCCACGGGAACCTTCTACCGGGATGAAAAGTATCCTATGTCTTAATATACTAGCTGTTGCCCGCGTGTATGTCGGAATACATCCCACGGGAACCTTCTACCGGGATGAAAAGTATCCTATGTCTTAATATACTAGCTGTTGCCCGCGTGTATGTCGGAATACATCCCACGGGAACCTTCTACCGGGATGAAAAGTATCCTATGTCTTAATATACTAGCTGTTGCCCGCGTGTATGTCGGAATACATCCCACGGGAACCTTCTACCGGGATGAAAAGTATCCTATGTCTTAATATACTAGCTGTTGCCCGCGTGGATGTCGGAATACATCCCACGGGAACCTTCTACCGGGATGAAAAGTATCCTATGTCTTAATATACTAGCTGTTGCCAGCGTGTATGTCGGAAATTATCCCACGGGAACCTTCTACCGGGATGAAAAGTATCCTATGTCTTAATATACTAGCTGTTGCCCGCGTGTATGTCGGAAATCATCCCACGGGAACCTTCTACCGGAATGAAAAGTATCCTATGTCTTAATATACTAGCTGTTGCCCGCGTGTATGTCGGAAATCATCCCACGGGAACCTTCTACCGGGATGAAAGTATCCTATGTCTTAATATACTAGCTGTTGCCAGCGTGTATGTCGGAAATTATCCCACGGGAACCTTCTACCGGAATGAAAAGTATCCTATGTCTTAATATACTAGCTGTTGCCCGCGTGTATGTCGGAAATCATCCCACGGGAACCTTCTACCGGGATGAAAAGTATCCTATGTCTTAATATACTAGCTGTTGCCCGCGTGTATGTCGGAAATTATCCCACGGGAACCTTCTACCGGGATGAAAAGTATACTATGTCTTAATATACTAGCTGTTGCCAGCGGCTTCGCCCGCGTGTATGTCGGAATACATCCCACGGGAACCTTCTACCGGGATGAAAAGTATCCTATGTCTTAATATACTAGCTGTTGCCCGCGTGTATGTCGGAAATCATCCCACGGGAACCTTCTACCGGGATGAAAAGTATCCTATGTCTTAATATACTAGCTGTTGCCCGCGTGTATGTCGGAAATCATCCCACGGGAACCTTCTACCGGGATGAAAAGTATCCTATGTCTTAATATACTAGCTGTTGCCAGCGGCATCGCCCGCGTGTATGTCGGAATACATCCCACGGGAACCTTCTACCGGGATGAAAAGTATCCTATGTCTTAATATACTAGCTGTTGCCCGCGTGTATGTCGGAATACATCCCACGGGAACCTTCTACCGGGATGAAAAGTATCCTATGTCTTAATATACTAGCTGTTGCCCGCGTGTATGTCGGAAATCATCCCACGGGAACCTTCTACCGGGATGAAAAGTATCCTATGTCTTAATATACTAGCTGTTGCCAGCGGCTTCGCCCGCGTGTATGTCGGAAATTATCCCACGGGAACCTTCTACCGGGATGAAAGTATCCTATGTCTTAATATACTAGCTGTTGCCCGCGTGTATGTCGGAAATTATCCCACGGGAACCTTCTACCGGGATGAAAAGTATCCTATGTCTTAATATACTAACTGTTGCTAGCGGCATCGCCCGCGTGTATGTCGGAAATTATCCCACGGGAACCTTCTACCGGGATGAAAAGTATCCTATGTCTTAATATACTAGCTGTTGCCAGCGGCATCGCCCGCGTGTATGTCGAAAGTTATCCCACGGGAACCTTCTACCGGGATGAAAAGTATACTATGTCTTAATATACTAGCTGTTGCCAGCGGCTTCGCCCGCGTGTATGTCGGAATACATCCCACGGGAACCTTCTACCGGGATGAAAAGTATCCTATGTCTTAATATACTAGCTGTTGCCCGCGTGTATGTCGGAATACATCCCACGGGAACCTTTTACCGGGATGAAAGTATCCTATGTCTTAATATTCTAGCTGTTGCCAGCGGCTATGTTGGAAATTATCCCACGGGAACCTTCTACCGGGATGAAAAGTATCCTATGTCTTAATATACTAACTGTTGCCCGCGGCTTCGCCCGCGTTTATGTCGGAAATTATCCCACGGGAACCTTCTACCGGGATGAAAAGTATCCTATGTCTTAATATACTAGCTGTTGCCCGCGTGTATGTCGGAATACATCCCACGCGAACCTTCTACCGGGATGAATGTATCCTATGTCTTAATATACTAGCTGTTGCCAGCGGCTTCGCCCGCGTGTATGTCGGAAATTATCCCACGGGAACCTTCTACCGGGATGAAAGTATCCTATGTCTTAATATACTAGCTGTTGCCCGCGTGTATGTCGGAATACATCCCACGGGAACCTTCTACCGGGATGAAAAGTATCCTATGTCTTAATATACTAGCTGTTGCTAGCGGCTTCGCCCGCGTGTATGTCGGAAATCATCCCACGGGAACCTTCTACCGGGATGAAAAGTATCCTATGTCTTAATATACTAGCTGTTGCCCGCGTGTATGTCGGAAATTATCCCACGGGAACCTTCTACCGGGATGAAAAGTATCCCATGTCTTAATATACTAGCTGTTGCCCGCGTGTATGTCGAAAAACATCCCACGGGAACCTTCTACCGGGATAAAAAGTATCCTATGTCTTAATATACTAGCTGTTGCCCGCGTGTATGTCGGAAATCATCCCACGGGAACCTTCTACCGGGATGAAAAGTATCCTATGTCTTAATATACTAGCTTTTGCCCGCGTGTATGTCGGAAATCATCCCACGGGAACCTTCTACCGGGATGAAAAGTATCCTATGTCTTAATATACTAGCTGTTGCCAGCGGCATCGCCCGCGTGTATGTCGGAAATTATCCCACGGGAACCTTCTACCGGGATGAAAAGTATCCTTTGTCTTAATATACTAGCTGTTGCCCACGTGTATGTCGGAAATTATCCCACGGGAACCTTCTACCGGGATGAAAAGTATCCTATGTCTTAATATACTAGCTGTTGCCAGCTGCTTCGCCCGCGTGTATGTCGGAAATTATCCCACGGGAACCTTCTACCGGGATGAAAAGTATCCTATGTCTTAATATACTAGCTGTTGCCCGCGTGTATGTCGGAAATCATCCCACGGGAACCTTCTACCGGGATGAAAAGTATCCTGTGTCTTAATATACTAGCTGTTGCCCGCGTGTATGTCGGAAATCATCCCACGGGAACCTTCTACCGGGATGAAAAGTATCCTATGTCTTAATATACTAGCTGTTGCCCGCGGCATTGCCCGCGTGTATGTCGGAAATTATCCCACGGGAACCTTCTACCGGGATGAAAAGTATCCTATGTCTTAATATACTAGCTGTTGCCCACGTGTATGTCGGAAATTATCCCACGGGAACCTTCTACCGGGATGAAAAGTATCCTATGTCTTAATATACTAGCTGTTGCCCGCGTGTATGTCGGAAATTATCCCACGGGAACCTTCTACCGGGATGAAAAGTATCCTATGTCTTAATATACTAGCTGTTGCCCGCGTGTATGTCAGAAATTATCCCACGGGAACCTTCTACTGGGATGAAAAGTATCCTGTGTCTTAATATACTAGCTGTTGCCCGCGTGTATGTCGGAAATTATCCCACGGGAACCTTCTACCGGGATGAAAAGTATCCTATGTCTTAATATACTAGCTGTTGCCAGCGGAATCGCCCGCGTGTATGTCGGAAATTATCCCACGGGAACCTTCTACCGGGATGAAAAGTATCCTATGTCTTAATATACTAGCTGTTGCCAGCGGCTTCGCCCGCGTGTATGTCGGAAATTATCCTACGGGAACCTTCTACCGGGATGAAAGTATCCTATGTCTTAATATACTAGCTGTTGCCAGCGGCTTCGCCCGCGTGTATGTCGGAAATTATCGCACGGGAACCTTCTACCGGGATGGAAAGTATCCTATGTCTTAATATACTAGCTGTTGCCAGCGGCTTCGCCCGCGTGTATGTCGGAAAATATCGCACGGGAACCTTCTACCAGGATGAAAAGTATCCTATGTCTTAATATACTAGCTGTTGCCAGCGGCATCGCCCGCGTGTATGTCGGAAGTTATCCCACGGGAACCTTCTACCGGGATGAAAAGTATACTATGTCTTAATATACTAGCTGTTGCCAGCGGCTTCGCCCGCGTGTATGTCGGAATACATCCCACGGGAACCTTCTACCGGGATGAAAAGTATCCTATGTCTTAATATACTAGCTGTTGCCCGCGTGTATGTCGGAATACATCCCACGGGAACCTTTTACCGGGATGAAAGTATCCTATGTCTTAATATTCTAGCTGTTGCCAGCGGCTATGTTGGAAATTATCCCACGGGAACCTTCTACCGGGATGAAAAGTATCCTATGTCTTAATATACTAACTGTTGCCCGCGGCTTCGCCCGCGTTTATGTCGGAAATTATCCCACGGGAACCTTCTACCGGGATGAAAAGTATCCTATGTCTTAATATACTAGCTGTTGCCCGCGTGTATGTCGGAATACATCCCACGCGAACCTTCTACCGGGATGAAAGTATCCTATGTCTTAATATACTAGCTGTTGCCAGCGGCTTCGCCCGCGTGTATGTCGGAAATTATCCCACGGGAACCTTCTACCGGGATGAAAGTATCCTATGTCTTAATATACTAGCTGTTGCCCGCGTGTATGTCGGAATACATCCCACGGGAACCTTCTACCGGGATGAAAAGTATCCTATGTCTTAATATACTAGCTGTTGCTAGCGGCTTCGCCCGCGTGTATGTCGGAAATCATCCCACGGGAACCTTCTACCGGGATGAAAAGTATCCTATGTCTTAATATACTAGCTGTTGCCCGCGTGTATGTCGGAATACATCCCACGGGAACCTTCTACCGGGATGAAAAGTATCCTATGTCTTAATATACTAACTGTTGCCCGCGGCTTCGCCCGCGTGTATGTCGGAAATTATCCCACGGGAACCTTCTACCGGGATGAAAAGTATCCTATGTCTTAATATACTAGCTGTTGCCCGCGTGTATGTCGGAAATTATCCCACGGGAACCTTCTACCGGGATGAAAAGTATCCCATGTCTTAATATACTAGCTGTTGCCCGCGTGTATGTCGGAAATCATCCCACGGGAACCTTCTACCGGGATGAAAAGTATCCTATGTCTTAATATACTAGCTGTTGCCCGCGTGTATGTCGGAAATCATCCCACGGGAACCTTCTACCGGGATGAAAAGTATCCTATGTCTTAATATACTAGCTTTTGCCCGCGTGTATGTCGGAAATCATCCCACGGGAACCTTCTACCGGGATGAAAAGTATCCTATGTCTTAATATACTAGCTGTTGCCAGCGGCATCGCCCGCGTGTATGTCGGAAATTATCCCACGGGAACCTTCTACCGGGATGAAAAGTATCCTTTGTCTTAATATACTAGCTGTTGCCCACGTGTATGTCGGAAATTATCCCACGGGAACCTTCTACCGGGATGAAAAGTATCCTATGTCTTAATATACTAGCTGTTGCCAGCTGCTTCGCCCGCGTGTATGTCGGAAATTATCCCACGGGAACCTTCTACCGGGATGAAAAGTATCCTATGTCTTAATATACTAGCTGTTGCCCGCGTGTATGTCGGAAATCATCCCACGGGAACCTTCTACCGGGATGAAAAGTATCCTGTGTCTTAATATACTAGCTGTTGCCCGCGTGTATGTCGGAAATCATCCCACGGGAACCTTCTACCGGGATGAAAAGTATCCTATGTCTTAATATACTAGCTGTTGCCCGCGGCATTGCCCGCGTGTATGTCGGAAATTATCCCACGGGAACCTTCTACCGGGATGAAAAGTATCCTATGTCTTAATATACTAGCTGTTGCCCACGTGTATGTCGGAAATTATCCCACGGGAACCTTCTACCGGGATGAAAAGTATCCTATGTCTTAATATACTAGCTGTTGCCCGCGTGTATGTCGGAAATTATCCCACGGGAACCTTCTACCGGGATGAAAAGTATCCTATGTCTTAATATACTAGCTGTTGCCCGCGTGTATGTCAGAAATTATCCCACGGGAACCTTCTACTGGGATGAAAAGTATCCTGTGTCTTAATATACTAGCTGTTGCCCGCGTGTATGTCGGAAATTATCCCACGGGAACCTTCTACCGGGATGAAAAGTATCCTATGTCTTAATATACTAGCTGTTGCCAGCGGCATCGCCCGCGTGTATGTCGGAAATAATCCCACGGGAACCTTCTACCGGGATGAAAAGTATCCTATGTCTTAATATACTAGCTGTTGCCAGCGGCTTCGCCCGCGTGTATGTCGGAAATTATCCTACGGGAACCTTCTACCGGGATGAAAGTATCCTATGTCTTAATATACTAGCTGTTGCCAGCGGCTTCGCCCGCGTGTATGTCGGAAATTATCGCACGGGAACCTTCTACCGGGATGGAAAGTATCCTATGTCTTAATATACTAGCTGTTGCCAGCGGCTTCGCCCGCGTGTATGTCGGAAAATATCGCACGGGAACCTTCTACCAGGATGAAAAGTATCCTATGTCTTAATATACTAGCTGTTGCCCGCGTGTATGTCAGAAATTATCGCACGGGAACCTTCTACCGGGAAGAAAAGTATCCTATGTCTTAATATACTAGCTGTTGCCCGCGTGTATGTCGGAAATTATCCCACGGGAACCTTCTACCGGGATGAAAAGTATCCTATGTCTTAATATACTAACTGTTGCTAGCGGCATCACCCGCGTGTATGTCGGAAATTATCCCACGGGAACCTTCTACCGGGATGAAAAGTATCCTATGTCTTAATATACTAGCTGTTGCCAGCGGCATCGCCCGCGTGTATGTCGGAAATTATCCCACGGGAACCTTCTACCGGGATGAAAAGTATACTATGTCTTAATATACTAGCTGTTGCCAGCGGCTTCGCCCGCGTGTATGTCGGAATACATCCCACGGGAACCTTCTACCGGGATGAAAAGTATCCTATGTCTTAATATACTAGCTGTTGCCCGCGTGTATGTCGGAAATCATCCCACGGGAACCTTCTACCGGGATGAAAAGTATCCTATGTCTTAATATACTAGCTGTTGCCCGCGTGTATGTCGGAAATCATCCCACGGGAACCTTCTACCGGGATGAAAAGTATCCTATGTCTTAATATACTAGCTGTTGCCAGCGGCATCGCCCGCGTGTATGTCGGAATACATCCCACGGGAACCTTCTACCGGGATGAAAAGTATCCTATGTCTTAATATACTAGCTGTTGCCCGCGTGTATGTCGGAATACATCCCACGGGAACCTTCTACCGGGATGAAAAGTATCCTATGTCTTAATATACTAGCTGTTGCCCGCGTGTATGTCGGAATACATCCCACGGGAACCTTCTACCGGGATGAAAAGTATCCTATGTCTTAATATACTAGCTGTTGCCAGCGGCTTTGCCCGCGTGTATGTCGGAAATTATCCCACGGGAACCTTCTACCGGGATGAAAAGTATTCTATGTCTTAATATACTAGCTGTTGCCCGCGTGTATGTCGGAAATTATCGCACGGGAACCTTCTACCGGGATGAAAAGTATCCTATGTCTTAATATACTAGCTGTTGCCAGCGGCTTCGCCCGCGTGTATGTCGGAAATTATCCCACGGGAACCTTCTACCGGGATGAAAAGTATCCTATGTCTTAATATACTAGCTGTTGCCCGCGTGTGTGTCGGAAATCATCCCACAGGAACCTTCTACCGGGATGAAAAGTATCCTATGTCTTAATATACTAGCTGTTGCCCGCGTGTATGTCGGAAATCATCCCACGGGAACCTTCTACCGGGATGAAAAGTATCCTATGTCTTAATATACTAGCTGTTGCCCGCGTGTATGTCGGAAATTATCCCACGGGAACCTTCTACCGGGATGAAAAGTATCCTATGTCTTAATATACTAGCTGTTGCCAGCGGCTATGTTGGAAATTATCCCACGGGAACCTTCTACCGGGATGAAAAGTATCCTATGTCTTAATATACTAGCTGTTGCCCGCGTGTATGTCGGAATACATCCCACAGGAACCTTCTACCGGGATGAAAAGTATCCTATGTCTTAATATACTAGCTGTTGCCCGCGTGTATGTCGGAATACATCCCACGGGAACCTTCTACCGGGATGAAAAGTATCCTATGTCTTAATATACTAGCTGTTGCCCGCGTGTATGTCGGAATACATCCCACGGGAACCTTCTACCGGGATGAAAAGTATCCTATGTCTTAATATACTAGCTGTTGCCAGCGGCTTCGCCCGCGTGTATGTCGGAAATTATCCCACGGGAACCTTCTACCGGGATGAAAGTATCCTATGTCTTAATATTCTAGCTGTTGCCAGCGGCTATGTTGGAAATTATCCCACGGGAACCTTCTACCGGGATGAAAAGTATCCTATGTCTTAATATTCTAGCTGTTGCCAGCGGCTATGTTGGAAATTATCCCACGGGAACCTTCTACCGGGATGAAAAGTATCCTATGTCTTAATATACTAGCTGTTGCCCGCGTGTATGTCGGAATACATCCCACGGGAACCTTCTACCGGGATGAAAAGTATCCTATGTCTTAATATACTAGCTGTTGCCCGCGTGTATGTCGGAATACATCCCACGGGAACCTTCTACCGGGATGAAAAGTATCCTATGTCTTAATATACTAGCTGTTGCCCGCGTGTATGTCGGAATACATCCCACGGGAACCTTCTACCGGGATGAAAAGTATCCTATGTCTTAATATACTAGCTGTTGCCCGCGTGTATGTCGGAATACATCCCACGGGAACCTTCTACCGGGATGAAAAGTATCCTATGTCTTAATATACTAGCTGTTGCCAGCGTGTATGTCGGAAATTATCCCACGGGAACCTTCTACCGGGATGAAAAGTATCCTATGTCTTAATATACTAGCTGTTGCCCGCGTGTATGTCGGAAATCATCCCACGGGAACCTTCTACCGGAATGAAAAGTATCCTATGTCTTAATATACTAGCTGTTGCCCGCGTGTATGTCGGAAATCATCCCACGGGAACCTTCTACCGGGATGAAAGTATCCTATGTCTTAATATACTAGCTGTTGCCAGCGTGTATGTCGGAAATTATCCCACGGGAACCTTCTACCGGAATGAAAAGTATCCTATGTCTTAATATACTAGCTGTTGCCCGCGTGTATGTCGGAAATCATCCCACGGGAACCTTCTACCGGGATGAAAAGTATCCTATGTCTTAATATACTAGCTGTTGCCCGCGTGTATGTCGGAAATCATCCCACGGGAAATTTCTACCGGGATGAAAAGTATCCTATGTCTTAATATACTAGCTGTTGCCAGCGGCATCGCCCGCGTGTATGTCGGAAATTATCCCACGGGAACCTTCTACCGGGATGAAAAGTATTCTATGTCTTAATATACTAGCTGTTGCCCACGTGTATGTCGGAAATTATCGCACGGGAACCTTCTACCGGGATGAAAAGTATCCTATGTCTTAATATACTAGCTGTTGCCAGCGGCTTCGCCCGCGTGTATGTCGGAAATTATCCCACGGGAACCTTCTACCGGGATGAAAAGTATCCTATGTCTTAATATACTAGCTGTTGCCCGCGTGTATGTCGGAAATCATCCCACAGGAACCTTCTACCGGGATGAAAAGTATCCTATGTCTTAATATACTAGCTGTTGCCCGCGTGTATGTCGGAAATCATCCCACGGGAACCTTCTACCGGGATGAAAAGTATCCTATGTCTTAATATACTAGCTGTTGCCCGCGTGTATGTCGGAAATTATCCCACGGGAACCTTCTACCGGGATGAAAAGTATCCTATGTCTTAATATACTAGCTGTTGGCAGCGGCTATGTTGGAAATTATCCCACGGGAACCTTCTACCGGGATGAAAAGTATCCTATGTCTTAATATACTAGCTGTTGCCCGCGTGTATGTCGGAATACATCCCACAGGAACCTTCTACCGGGATGAAAAGTATCCTATGTCTTAATATACTAGCTGTTGCCCGCGTGTATGTCGGAATACATCCCACGGGAACCTTCTACCGGGATGAAAAGTATCCTATGTCTTAATATACTAGCTGTTGCCCGCGTGTATGTCGGAATACATCCCACGGGAACCTTCTACCGGGATGAAAAGTATCCTATGTCTTAATATACTAGCTGTTGCCAGCGGCTTCGCCCGCGTGTATGTCGGAAATTATCCCACGGGAACCTTCTACCGGGATGAAAGTATCCTATGTCTTAATATTCTAGCTGTTGCCAGCGGCTATGTTGGAAATTATCCCACGGGAACCTTCTACCGGGATGAAAAGTATCCTATGTCTTAATATTCTAGCTGTTGCCAGCGGCTATGTTGGAAATTATCCCACGGGAACCTTCTACCGGGATGAAAAGTATCCTATGTCTTAATATACTAGCTGTTGCCCGCGTGTATGTCGGAATACATCCCACGGGAACCTTCTACCGGGATGAAAAGTATCCTATGTCTTAATATACTAGCTGTTGCCCGCTTGTATGTCGGAATACATCCCACGGGAACCTTCTACCGGGATGAAAAGTATCCTATGTCTTAATATACTAGCTGTTGCCCGCGTGTATGTCGGAATACATCCCACGGGAACCTTCTACCGGGATGAAAAGTATCCTATGTCTTAATATACTAGCTGTTGCCCGCGTGTATGTCGGAATACATCCCACGGGAACCTTCTACCGGGATGAAAAGTATCCTATGTCTTAATATACTAGCTGTTGCCAGCGTGTATGTCGGAAATTATCCCACGGGAACCTTCTACCGGGATGAAAAGTATCCTATGTCTTAATATACTAGCTGTTGCCCGCGTGTATGTCGGAAATTATCCCACGGGAACCTTCTACCGGGATGAAAGTATCCTATGTCTTAATATACTAGCTGTTGCCCGCGTGTATGTCGGAATACATCCCACGTGAACCTTCTACCGGGATGAAAGTATCCTATGTCTTAATATACTAGCTGTTGCCAGCGTGTATGTCGGAAATTATCCCACGGGAACCTTCTACCGGGATGAAAAGTATCCCATGTCTTAATATACTAGCTGTTGCCCGCGTGTATGTCAGAAATCATCCCACGGGAACCTTCTACCGGGATGAAAAGTATCCTATGTCTTAATATACTAGCTGTTGCCCGCGTGTATGTCGGAAATCATCCCACGGGAACCTTCTACCGGGATGAAAAGTATCCTATGTCTTAATATACTAGCTGTTGCCCGCGTGTATGTCGGAAATCATCCCACGGGAACCTTCTACCGGGATGAAAAGTATCCTATGTCTTAATATACTAGCTGTTGCCAGCGGCATCGCCCGCGTGTATGTCGGAAATTATCCCACGGGAACCTTCTACCGGGATGAAAAGTATCCTATGTCTTAATATACTAGCTGTTGCCCACGTGTATGTCGGAAATTATCCCACGGGAACCTTCTACCGGGATGAAAAGTATCCTATGTCTTAATATACTAGCTGTTGCCAGCGGCTTCGCCCGCGTGTATGTCGGAAATTATCCCACGGGAACCTTCTACCGGGATGAAAAGTATCCTATGTCTTAATATACTAGCTGTTGCCCGCGTGTATGTCGGAAATCATCCCACGGGAACCTTCTACCGGGATGAAAAGTATCCTATGTCTTAATATACTAGCTGTTGCCCGCGGCTTCGCCCGCGTGTATGTCGGAAATTATCCCACGGGAACCTTCTACCGGGATGAAAGTATCCTATGTCTTAATATACTGGCTGTTGCCCGCGTGTATGTCGGAATACATCCCACGGGAACCTTCTACCGGGATGAAAAGTATCCTATGTCTTAATATACTAGCTGTTGCCAGCGGCTTCGCCCGCGTGTATGTCGGAAATTATCCCACGGGAACCTTCTACCGGGATGAAAGTATCCTATGTCTTAATATACTAGCTGTTGCCCGCGTGTATGTCGGAATACATCCCACGGGAACCTTCTACCGGGATGAAAAGTGTCCTATGTCTTAATATACTAGCTGTTGCCAGCGGCTTCGCCCGCGTGTATGTCGGAAATTATCCCACGGGAACCTTCTACCGGGATGAAAGTATCGTATGTCTTAATATACTAGCTGTTGCCCGCGTGTATGTCGGAATACATCCCACGGGAACCTTCTACCGGGATGAAAAGTATCCTATGTCTTAATATACTAGCTGTTGCCCGCGTGTATGTCGGAATACATCCCACGGGAACCTTCTACCGGGATGAAAAGTATCCTATGTCTTAATATACTAGCTGTTGCCCGCGTGTATGTCGGAATACATCCCACGGGAACCTTCTACCGGGATGAAAAGTATCCTATGTCTTAATATACTAGCTGTTGCCAGCGGCTTCGCCCGCGTGTATGTCGGAAATTATCCCACGGGAACCTTCTACCGGGATGAAAGTATCCTATGTCTTAATATTCTAGCTGTTGCCAGCGGCTATGTTGGAAATTATCCCACGGGAACCTTCTACCGGGATGAAAAGTATCCTATGTCTTAATATTCTAGCTGTTGCCAGCGGCTATGTTGGAAATTATCCCACGGGAACCTTCTACCGGGATGAAAAGTATCCTATGTCTTAATATACTAGCTGTTGCCCGCGTGTATGTCGGAATACATCCCACGGGAACCTTCTACCGGGATGAAAAGTATCCTATGTCTTAATATACTAGCTGTTGCCCGCTTGTATGTCGGAATACATCCCACGGGAACCTTCTACCGGGATGAAAAGTATCCTATGTCTTAATATACTAGCTGTTGCCCGCGTGTATGTCGGAATACATCCCACGGGAACCTTCTACCGGGATGAAAAGTATCCTATGTCTTAATATACTAGCTGTTGCCCGCGTGTATGTCGGAATACATCCCACGGGAACCTTCTACCGGGATGAAAAGTATCCTATGTCTTAATATACTAGCTGTTGCCAGCGGAATCGCCCGCGTGTATGTCGGAAATTATCCCACGGGAACCTTCTACCGGGATGAAAAGTATCCTATGTCTTAATATACTAGCTGTTGCCCGCTTGTATGTCGGAATACATCCCACGGGAACCTTCTACCGGGATGAAAAGTATCCTATGTCTTAATATACTAGCTGTTGCCCGCGTGTATGTCGGAATACATCCCACGGGAACCTTCTACCGGGATGAAAGTATCCTATGTCTTAATATACTAGCTGTTGCCAGCGTGTATGTCGGAAATTATCCCACGGGAACCTTCTACCGGGATGAAAAGTATCCCATGTCTTAATATACTAGCTGTTGCCCGCGTGTATGTCGGAAATCATCCCACGGGAACCTTCTACCGGGATGAAAAGTATCCTATGTCTTAATATACTAGCTGTTGCCCGCGTGTATGTCGGAAATCATCCCACGGGAACCTTCTACCGGGATGAAAAGTATCCTATGTCTTAATATACTAGCTGTTGCCCGCGTGTATGTCGGAAATCATCCCACGGGAACCTTCCACCGGGATGAAAAGTATCCTATGTCTTAATATACTAGCTGTTGCCAGCGGCATCGCCCGCGTGTATGTCGGAAATTATCCCACGGGAACCTTATACCGGGATGAAAAGTATCCTATGTCTTAATATACTAGCTGTTGCCCACGTGTATGTCGGAAATTATCCCACGGGAACCTTCTACCGGGATGAAAAGTATCCTATGTCTTAATATACTAGCTGTTGCCAGCGGCTTCGCCCGCGTGTATGTCGGAAATTATCCCACGGGAACCTTCTACCGGGATGAAAAGTATCCTATGTCTTAATATACTAGCTGTTGCCCGCGTGTATGTCGGAAATCATCCCACGGGAACCTTCTACCGGGATGAAAAGTATCCTATGTCTTAATATACTAGCTGTTGCCCGCGGCTTCGCCCGCGTGTATGTCGGAAATTATCCCACGGGAACCTTCTACCGGGATGAAAGTATCCTATGTCTTAATATACTGGCTGTTGCCCGCGTGTATGTCGGAATACATCCCACGGGAACCTTCTACCGGGATGAAAAGTATCCTATGTCTTAATATACTAGCTGTTGCCAGCGGCTTCGCCCGCGTGTATGTCGGAAATTATCCCACGGGAACCTTCTACCGGGATGAAAGTATCCTATGTCTTAATATACTAGCTGTTGCCCGCGTGTATGTCGGAATACATCCCACGGGAACCTTCTACCGGGATGAAAAGTGTCCTATGTCTTAATATACTAGCTGTTGCCAGCGGCTTTGCCCGCGTGTATGTCGGAAATTATCCCACGGGAACCTTCTACCGGGATGAAAGTATCCTATGTCTTAATATACAAGCTGTTGCCCGCGTGTATGTCGGAATACATCCCATGGGAACCTTCTACCGGGATAGAAAGTATCCTATGTCTTAATATACTAGCTGTTGCCAGCGGCTTCGCCCGCGTGTATGTCGGAAATTATCCCACGGGAACCTTCTACCGGGATGAAAGTATCCTATGTCTTAATATACTAGCTGTTGCCCGCGTGTATGTCGGAATACATCCCACGGGAACCTTCTACCGGGATGAAAAGTATCCTATGTCTTAATATACTAGCTGTTGCCAGCGGCTTCGCCCGCGTGTATGTCGGAAATTATCCCACGGGAACCTTCTACCGGGATGAAAGTATCGTATGTCTTAATATACTAGCTGTTGCCCGCGTGTATGTCGGAATACATCCCACGGGAACCTTCTACCGGGATGAAAAGTATCCTATGTCTTAATATACTAGCTGTTGCCCGCGTGTATGTCGAAATACATCCCACGGGAACCTTCTACCGGGATGAAAAGTATCCTATGTCTTAATATACTAGCTGTTGCCAGCGGCTTCGCCCGCGTGTATGTCGGAAATCATCCCACGGGAACCTTCTACCGGGATGAAAAGTATCCTATGTCTTAATATACTAGCTGTTGCCCGCGTGTATGTCGGAATACATCCCACGGGAACCTTCTACCGGGATGAAAAGTATCCTATGTCTTAATATACTAGCTGTTGCCCGCGGCTTCGCCCGCGTGTATGTCGGAAATTATCCCACGGGAACCTTCTACCGGGATGAAAGTATCCTATGTCTTAATATACTAGCTGTTGCCCGCGTGTATGTCGGAATACATCCCACGGGAACCTTCTACCGGGATGAAAAGTATCCTATGTCTTAATATACTAGCTGTTGCCAGCGGCTTTGCCCGCGTGTATGTCGGAATACATCCCACGGGAACCTTCTACCGGGATGAAAGTATCCTATGTCTTAATATACTAGCTGTTGCCCGCGTGTATGTCGGAATCCATCCCACGGGAACCTTCTACCAGGATGAAAAGTATCCTATGTCTTAATATACTAGCTGTTGCCAGCGGCTTCGCCCGCGTGTATGTCGGAAATTATCCCACGGGAACCTGCTACCGGGATGAAAGTATCCTATGTCTTAATATACTAGCTGTTGCCCGCGTGTATGTCGGAATACATCCCACGGGAACCTTCTACCGGGATGAAAAGTATCCTATGTCTTAATATACTAGCTGTTGCCCGCGTGTATGTCGGAATACATCCCACGGGAACCTTCTAACGGGATGAAAAGTATCCTATGTCTTAATATATTAGCTGTTGCCAGCGGCTTCGCCCGCGTGTATGTCGGAAATTATCCCACGGGAACCTTCTACCGGGATGAAAAGTATCCTATGTCTTAATATACTAGCTGTTGCCAGCGGCTTCGCCCGCGTGTATGTCGGAAATTATCCCACGGGAACCTTCTACCGGGATAAAAGTATCCTATGTCTTAATATACTAGCTGTTGCCCGCGTGTATGTTGGAATACATCCCACGGGAACCTTCTACCGGGATGAAAAGTATCCTATGTCTTAATATACTAGCTGTTGCCAGCGGCTTCGCCCGCGTGTATGTCGGAAATTATCCCACGGGAACCTTCTACCGGGATGAAAGTATCCTATGTCTTAATATACTAGCTGTTGCCCGCGTGTATGTCGGAATCCATCCCACGGGAACCTTCTACTAGGATGAAAAGTATCCTATGTCTTAATATACTAGCTGTTGCCCGCGTGTATGTCGAAATACATCCCACGGGAACCTTCTACCGGGATGAAAAGTATCCTATGTCTTAATATACTAGCTGTTGCCAGCGGCTTCGCCCGCGTGTATGTCGGAAATTATCCCACGGGAACCTTCTACCGGGATGAAAGTATCCTATGTCTTAATATACTAGCTGTTGCCCGCGTGTATGTCGGAATACATCCCACGAGAACCTTCTACGGGGATGAAAAGTATCCTATGTCTTAATATACTAGCTGTTGCCCGCGTGTATGTCGGAATACATCCCACGGGAACCTTCTACCGGGATGAAAGTATCCTATGTCTTAATATACTAGCTGTTGCCAGCGTGTATGTCGGAAATTATCCCACGGGAACCTTCTACCGGGATGAAAAGTATCATATGTCTTAATATACTAGCTGTTGCCAGCGGCTTCGCCCGCGTGTATGTCGGAAATTATCCCACGGGAACCTTCTACCGGGATGAAAAGTATCCTATGTCTTAATATACTAGCTGTTGCCCGCGTGTATGTCGGAATACATCCCACGGGAACCTTCTACCGGGATGAAAGTATCCTATGTCTTAATATACTAGCTGTTGCCAGCGGCTTCGCCCGCGTGTATGTCGGAAATTATCCCACGGGAACCTTCTACCGGGATGAAAGTATCCTATGTCTTAATATACTAGCTGTTGCCCGCGTGTATGTCGGAATACATCCCACGGGAACCTTCTACCGGGATGAAAAGTATCCTATGTCTTAATATACTAGCTGTTGCCAGCGGCTTCGCCCGCGTGTATGTCGGAAATTATCCCACGGGAACCTTCTACCGGGATGAAAGTATCCTATGTCTTAATATACTAGCTGTTGCCCGCGTGTATGTCGGAATACATCCCACGGGAACCTTCTACCGGGATGAAAAGTATCCTATGTCTTAATATACTAGCTGTTGCCAGCGTGTATGTCAAAATACATCCCACGGGAACCTTCTACCGGGATGAAAAGTATCCTATGTCTTAATATACTAGCTGTTGCCAGCGGCTTCGCCCGCATGTATGTCGGAAATTATCCCACGGGAACCTTCTACCGGGATGAAAAGTATCCTATGTCTTAATATACTAGCTGTTGCCAGCGGGTATGTCGGAAATTATCCCAAGGGAACCATCTACCGGGATGAAAAGTATCCTATGTCTTAATATACTAGCTGTTGCCCGCGTGTATGTCGGAAATTATCCCACGGGAACCTTCTACCGGGATGAAAAGTATCCTATGTCTTAATATACAAGCTGTTGCCAGCGGCTTCGCCCGCGTGTATGTCGGAAATTATCCCACGGGAACCTTCTACCGGGATGAAAGTATCCTATGTCTTAATATACTAGCTGTTGCCCGCGTGTATGTCGGAAATCATCCCACGGGAACCTTCTACCGGGATGAAAAGTATCCTATGTCTTAATATACTAGCTGTTGCCCGCGTGTATGTCGGAAATCATCCCACGGGAACCTTCTACCGGGATGAAAAGTATCCTATGTCTTAAAATACTAGCTGTTGCCCGCGTGTATGTCGGAAATCATCCCACGGGAACCTTCTACCGGGATGAAAAGTATCCTATGTCTTAATATACTAGCTGTTGCCCGCGTGTATGTCGGAAATAATCCCACGGGAACCTTCTACCGGGATAAAAAGTATCCTATGTCTTAATATACTAGCTGTTGCCCGCGTGTATGTCGGAAATCATCCTACGGGAACCTTCTACCGGGATGAAAAGTATCCTATGTCTTAAAATACTAGCTGTTGCCCGCGTGTATGTCGGAAATCATCCCACGGGAACCTTCTACCGGGATGAAAAGTATCCTATGTCTTAATATACTAGCTGTTGCCCGCGTGTATGTCGGAAATCATCCCACGGGAACCTTCTACCGGGATGAAAAGTATCCTATGTCTTAATATACTAGCTGTTGCCCGCGTGTATGTCGGAATACATCCGACGGGAACCTTCTACCGGGATGAAAAGTATCCTATGTCTTAATATACTAGCTGTTGCCAGCGTGTATGTCGGAAATTATCCCACGGGAACCTTCTACCAAGATGAAAAGTATCCTATGTCTTAATATACTAGCTGTTGCCCGCGTGTATGTCGGAAATCATCCCACGGGAACCTTCTACCGCGATGAAAAGTATCCTATGTCTTAATATACTAGCTGCTGCCCGCGTGTACGTCGGAAATCATCCCACGGGAACCTTCTACCGGGATGAAAAGTATCCTATGTCTTAATATACTAGCTGTTGCCTGCGTGTATGTCGGAAATTATCCCACGGGAACCTTCTACCGGGATGAAAAGTATCCTATGTCTTAATATACTAGCTGTTGCCCGCGTGTATGTCGGAAATCATCCCACGGGAACCTTCTACCGGGATGAAAAGTATCCTATGTCTTAATATACTAGCTGTTGCCCGCGTGTATGTCGGAAATCATCCCACGGGAACCTTCTACCGGGATGAAAAGTATCCTATGTCTTAATATACTAGCTGTTGCCCGCGTGTATGTCGGAAATTATCCCACGGGAACCTTCTACCGGGATGAAAAGTATCCTATGTCTTAATATACTAGCTGTTGCCCGCGTGTATGTCGGAAATCATCCCACGGGAACCTTCTACCGGAATGAAAAGTATCCTGTGTCTTAATATACTAGCTGTTGCCCGCGTGTATGTCGGAAATCATCCCACGGGAACCTTCTACCGGGATGAAAAGTATCCTATGTCTTAATATACTAGCTGTTGCCCGCGGCATCGCCCGCGTGTATGTCGGAAATTATCCCACGGGAACCTTCTACCGGGATAAAAAGTATCCTATGTCTTAATATACTAGCTGTTGCCCGCGTGTATGTCGGAAATTATCCCACGGGAACCTTCTACCGGGATGAAAAGTATCCTATGTCTTAATATACTAGCTGTTGCCCGCGTGTATGTCGGAAATTATCCCACGGGAACCTTCTACCGGGATGAAAAGTATCCTATGTCTTAATATACTAGCTGTTGCCCGCGTGTTTGTCAGAAATTATCCCACGGGAACCTTCTACCGGGATGAAAAGTATCCTGTGTCTTAATATACTAGCTGTTGCCCGCGTGTATGTCGGAAATTATCCCACGGGAACCTTCTACCGGGATGAAAAGTATCCTATGTCTTAATATACTAGCTGTTGCCCAAGTGTATGTCGGAAATTATATCACGGGAACCTTCTACCGGGATGAAAAGTATCCTATGTCTTAATATACTAGCTGTTGCCAGCGGCATCGCCCGCGTGTATGTCGGAAATTATCCCACGGGAACCTTCTACCGGGATGAAAAGTATCCTATGTCTTAACATACTAGCTGTTGCCAGCGGCTTCGCCCGCGTGTATGTCGGAAATTATCCCACGGGAACCTTCTACCGGGATGAAAGTATCCTATGTCTTAAAATACTAGCTGTTGCCCGCGTGTATGTCGGAATACATCCCACGGGAACCTTCTACCGGGATGAAAAGTATCCTATGTCTTAATATACTAGCTGTTGCCAGCGGCTTCGCCCGCGTGTATGTCGGAAATTATCCCACGGGAACCTTCTACCGGGATGAAAAGTATCCTTTGTCTTAATATACTAGCTGTTGCCCGCGTGTATGTCGGAAATTATCGCACGGGAACCTTCTACCGGGAAGAAAAGTATCCTATATCTTAATATACTAGCTGTTGCCCGCGTGTATGTCGGAAATTATCCCACGGGAATCTTCTACCGGGATGAAAAGTATCCTATGTCTTAATATACTAGCTGTTGCCAGCGGCTTCGCCCGCGTGTATGTCGGAATACATCCCACGGGAACCTTCTACCGGGATGAAAAGTATCCTATGTCTTAATATACTAGCTGTTGCCAGCGGCTTCGCCCGCGTGTATGTCGGAATACATCCCACGGGAACCTTCTACCGGGATGAAAAGTATCCTATGTCTTAATATACTAGCTGTTGCCCGCGGCTTCGCCCGCGTGTATGTCGGAAATTATCCCACGGGAACCTTCTACCGGGATGAAAAGTATCCTATGTCTTAATATACTAGCTGTTGCCAGCGGCTTCGCCCGCGTGTATGTCGGAATACATCCCACGGGAACCTTCTACCGGGATGAAAAGTATCCTATATCTTAATATACTAGCTGTTGCCCGCGTGTATGTCGGAAATTATCCCACGGGAACCTTCTACCGGGATGAAAAGTATCCTATGTCTTAATATACTAGCTGTTGCCCGCGTGTATGTCGGAAATCATCCCACGGGAACCTTCTACCGGAATGAAAAGTATCCTATGTCTTAATATACTAGCTGTTGCCAGCGGCTTCGCCCGCGTGTATGTCGGAAATTATCCCACGGGAACCTTCTACCGGGATGAAAAGTATCCTTTGTCTTAATATACTAGCTGTTGCCCGCGTGTATGTCGGAAATTATCGCACGGGAACCTTCTACCGGGAAGAAAAGTATCCTATATCTTAATATACTAGCTGTTGCCCGCGTGTATGTCGGAAATTATCCCACGGGAATCTTCTACCGGGATGAAAAGTATCCTATGTCTTAATATACTAGCTGTTGCCAGCGGCTTCGCCCGCGTGTATGTCGGAATACATCCCACGGGAACCTTCTACCGGGATGAAAAGTATCCTATGTCTTAATATACTAGCTGTTGCCAGCGGCTTCGCCCGCGTGTATGTCGGAATACATCCCACGGGAACCTTCTACCGGGATGAAAAGTATCCTATGTCTTAATATACTAGCTGTTGCCCGCGGCTTCGCCCGCGTGTATGTCGGAAATTATCCCACGGGAACCTTCTACCGGGATGAAAAGTATCCTATGTCTTAATATACTAGCTGTTGCCAGCGGCTTCGCCCGCGTGTATGTCGGAATACATCCCACGGGAACCTTCTACCGGGATGAAAAGTATCCTATATCTTAATATACTAGCTGTTGCCCGCGTGTATGTCGGAAATTATCCCACGGGAATCTTCTACCGGGATGAAAAGTATCCTATGTCTTAATATACAAGCTGTTGCCAGCGGCATCGCCCGCGTGTATGTCGGAAATTATCCCACGGGAACCTTCTACCGGGATGAAAAGTATCCTATGTCTTAATATACTAGCTGTTGCCAGCGGCTTCGCCCGCGTGTATGTCGGAAATTATCCCACGGGAACCTTCTACCGGGATGAAAAGTATCGTATGTCTTAATATACTAGCTGTTGCCAGCGGCTTCGCCCGCGTGTATGTCGGAAATTATCCCACGGGAACCTTCTACCAGGATGAAAGTATCCTATGTCTTAAAATACTAGCTGTTGCCCGCGTGTATGTCGGAATACATCCCACGGGAACCTTCTACCGGGATGAAAAGTATCCTATGTCTTAATATACTAGCTGTTGCCAGCGGCTTCGCCCGCGTGTATGTCGGAAATTATCCCACGGGAACCTTCTACCGGGATGAAAGTAGCCTATGTCTTAATATACTAGCTGTTGTCCGCGTGTATGTCGGAATACATCCCACGGGAACCTTCTACCGGGATGAAAAGTATCCTATGCCTTAATATACTAGCTGTTGCCCGCGTGTATGTCGAAAAACATCCCACGGGAACCTTCTACCGGGATGAAAAGTATCCTATGTCTTAATATACTAGCTGTTGCCAGCGGCTTCGCCCGCGTGTATGTCGGAAATTATCCCACGGGAACCTTCTACCGGGATGAAAGTATCCTATGTCTTAATATACTAGCTGTTGCCCGCGTGTATGTCGGAATACATCCCACGGGAACCTTCTACCGGGATGAAAAGTATCCTATGTCTTAATATACTAGCTGTTGCCAGCGGCTTCGCCCGCGTGTATGTCGGAAATTATCCCACGGGAACCTTCTACCGGGATGAAAGTATCCTATGTCTTAATATACTAGCTGTTGCCAGCGTGTATGTCGGAAATTATCCCACGGGAACCTTCTACCGGGATGAAAAGTATCATATGTCTTAATATACTAGCTGTTGCCTGCGTGTATGTCGGAAATTATCCCACGGGAACCTTCTACCGGGATGAAAAGTATCCTATGTCTTAATATACTAGCTGTTGCCTGCGTGTATGTCGGAAATTATCCCACGGGAACCTTCTACCGGGATGAAAAGTATCCTATGTCTTAATATACTAGCTGTTGCCCGCGTGTATGTCGGAAATCATCCCACGGGAACCTTCTACCGGGATGAAAAGTATCATATGTCTTAATATACTAGCTGTTGCCAGCGGCTTCGCCCGCGTGTATGTCGGAAATTATCCCACGGGAACCTTCTACCGGGATGAAAAGTATCCTATGTCTTAATATACTAGCTGTTGCCCGCGTGTATGTCGGAATACATCCCACGGGAACCTTCTACCGGGATGAAAGTATCCTATGTCTTAATATACTAGCTGTTGTCAGCGGCTTCGCCCGCGTGTATGTCGGAAATTATCCCACGGGAACCTTCTACCGGGATGAAAGTATCCTATGTCTTAATATACTAGCTGTTGCCCGCGTGTATGTCGGAATACATCCCACGGGAACCTTCTACCGGGATGAAAAGTATCCTATGTCTTAATATACTAGCTGTTGCCAGCGGCTTCGCCCGCGTGTATGTCGGAATACATCCCACGGGAACCTTCTACCGGGATGAAAAGTATCCTATGTCTTAATATACTAGCTGTTGCCCGCGTGTATGTCGAAATACATCCCACGGGAACCTTCTACCGGGATGAAAAGTATCCTATGTCTTAATATACTAGCTGTTGCCAGCGGCTTCGCCCGCGTGTATGTCGGAAATTATCCCACGGGAACCTTCTACCGGGATGAAAGTATCCTATGTCTTAATATACTAGCTGTTGCCCGCGTGTATGTCGGAATACATCCCACGGGAACCTTCTACCGGGATGAAAAATATCCTATGTCTTAATATACTAGCTGTTGCCAGCGGCTTCGCCCGCGTGTATGTCGGAAATTATCCCACGGGAACCTTCTACCGGGATGAAAGTATCCTATGTCTTAATATACTAGCTGTTGCCAGCGTGTATGTCGGAAATTATCCCACGGGAACCTTCTACCGGGATGAAAAGTATCATATGTCTTAATATACTAGCTGTTGCCAGCGGCTTCGCCCGCGTGTATGTCGGAAATTATCCCACGGCAACCTTCTACCGGGATGAAAAGTATCCTATGTCTTAATATACTAGCTGTTGCCAGCGTGTATGTCGGAAATTATCCCACGGGAACCTTCTACCGGGATGAAAAGTATCCTATGTCTTAATATACTAGCTGTTGCCAGCGTGTATGTCGGAAATTATCCCACGGGAACCTTCTACCGGGATGAAAAGTATCCTATGTCTTAATATACTAGCTGTTGCCTGCGTGTATGTCGGAAATTATCCCACGGGAACCTTCTACCGGGATGAAAAGTATCCTATGTCTTAATATACTAGCTGTTGCCCGCGTGTATGTCGGAAATCATCCCACGGGAACCTTCTACCGGGATGAAAAGTATCATATGTCTTAATATACTAGCTGTTGCCAGCGGCTTCGCCCGCGTGTATGTCGGAAATTATCCCACGGGAACCTTCTACCGGGATGAAAAGTATCCTATGTCTTAATATACTAGCTGTTGCCCGCGTGTATGTCGGAATACATCCCACGGGAACCTTCTACCGGGATGAAAGTATCCTATGTCTTAATATACTAGCTGTTGTCAGCGGCTTCGCCCGCGTGTATGTCGGAAATTATCCCACGGGAACCTTCTACCGGGATGAAAGTATCCTATGTCTTAATATACTAGCTGTTGCCCGCGTGTATGTCGGAATACATCCCACGGGAACCTTCTACCGGGATGAAAAGTATCCTATGTCTTAATATACTAGCTGTTGCCAGCGGCTTCGCCCGCGTGTATGTCGGAATACATCCCACGGGAACCTTCTACCGGGATGAAAAGTATCCTATGTCTTAATATACTAGCTGTTGCCCGCGTGTATGTCGAAATACATCCCACGGGAACCTTCTACCGGGATGAAAAGTATCCTATGTCTTAATATACTAGCTGTTGCCAGCGGCTTCGCCCGCGTGTATGTCGGAAATTATCCCACGGGAACCTTCTACCGGGATGAAAGTATCCTATGTCTTAATATACTAGCTGTTGCCCGCGTGTATGTCGGAATACATCCCACGGGAACCTTCTACCGGGATGAAAAATATCCTATGTCTTAATATACTAGCTGTTGCCAGCGGCTTCGCCCGCGTGTATGTCGGAAATTATCCCACGGGAACCTTCTACCGGGATGAAAGTATCCTATGTCTTAATATACTAGCTGTTGCCAGCGTGTATGTCGGAAATTATCCCACGGGAACCTTCTACCGGGATGAAAAGTATCATATGTCTTAATATACTAGCTGTTGCCAGCGGCTTCGCCCGCGTGTATGTCGGAAATTATCCCACGGCAACCTTCTACCGGGATGAAAAGTATCCTATGTCTTAATATACTAGCTGTTGCCAGCGTGTATGTCGGAAATTATCCCACGGGAACCTTCTACCGGGATGAAAAGTATCCTATGTCTTAATATACTAGCTGTTGCCAGCGTGTATGTCGGAAATTATCCCACGGGAACCTTCTACCGGGATGAAAAGTATCCTATGTCTTAATATACTAGCTGTTGCCCGCGTGTATGTCGGAAATTATCCCACGGGAACCTTCTACCGGGATGAAAAGTATCCTATGTCTTAATATACTAGCTGTTGCCAGCGGCTTCGCCCGCGTGTATGTCGGAAATTATCCCACGGGAACCTTCTACCGGGATGAAAGTATCCTATGTCTTAATATACTAGCTGTTGCCAGCGTGTATGTCGGAAATTATCCCACGGGAACCTTCTACTGGGATGAAAAGTATCATATGTCTTAATATACTAGCTGTTGCCAGCGGCTTCGCCCGCGTGTATGTCGGAAATTATCCCACGGGAACCTTCTACCGGGATGAAAGTATCCTATGTCTTAATATACTAGCTGTTGCCAGCGTGTATGTCGGAAATTATCCCACGGGAACCTTCTACCTGGATGAAAAGTATCATATGTCTTAATATACTAGCTGTTGTCAGCGGCTTCGCCCGCGTGTATGTCGGAAATTATCCCACGGGAACCTTCTACCGGGATGAAAGTATCCTATGTCTTAATATACTAGCTGTTGCCCGCGTGTATGTCGGAATACATCCCACGGGAACCTTCTACCGGGATGAAAGTATCCTATGTCTTAATATACTAGCTGTTGCCAGCGTGTATGTCGGAAATTATCCCACGGGAACCTTCTACCGGGATGAAAAGTATCATATGTCTTAATATACTAGCTGTTGCCAGCGGCTTCGCCCGCGTGTATGTCGGAAATTATCCCACGGCAACCTTCTACCGGGATGAAAAGTATCCTATGTCTTAATATACTAGCTGTTGCCAGCGTGTATGTCGGAAATTATCCCACGGGAACCTTCTACCGGGATGAAAAGTATCCTATGTCTTAATATACTAGCTGTTGCCAGCGTGTATGTCGGAAATTATCCCACGGGAACCTTCTACCGGGATGAAAAGTATCCTATGTCTTAATATACTAGCTGTTGCCCGCGTGTATGTCGGAAATTATCCCACGGGAACCTTCTACCGGGATGAAAAGTATCCTATGTCTTAATATACTAGCTGTTGCCAGCGGCTTCGCCCGCGTGTATGTCGGAAATTATCCCACGGGAACCTTCTACCGGGATGAAAGTATCCTATGTCTTAATATACTAGCTGTTGCCAGCGTGTATGTCGGAAATTATCCCACGGGAACCTTCTACTGGGATGAAAAGTATCATATGTCTTAATATACTAGCTGTTGCCAGCGGCTTCGCCCGCGTGTATGTCGGAAATTATCCCACGGGAACCTTCTACCGGGATGAAAGTATCCTATGTCTTAATATACTAGCTGTTGCCAGCGTGTATGTCGGAAATTATCCCACGGGAACCTTCTACCTGGATGAAAAGTATCATATGTCTTAATATACTAGCTGTTGTCAGCGGCTTCGCCCGCGTGTATGTCGGAAATTATCCCACGGGAACCTTCTACCGGGATGAAAGTATCCTATGTCTTAATATACTAGCTGTTGCCCGCGTGTATGTCGGAATACATCCCACGGGAACCTTCTACCGGGATGAAAAGTATCCTATGCCTTAATATACTAGCTGTTGCCAGCGGCTTCGCCCGCGTGTATGTCGGAAATTATCCCACGGGAACCTTCTACCGGGATGAAAGTATCCTATGTCTTAATATACTAGCTGTTGCCCGCGTGTATGTCGGAATACATCCCACGGGAACCTTCTACCGGGATGAAAAGTATCCTATGTCTTAATATACTAGCTGTTGCCCGCGTGTATGTCGAAATACATCCCACGGGAACCTTCTACCGGGATGAAAAGTATCCTATGTCTTAATATACTAGCTGTTGCCAGCGGCTTCGCCCGCGTGTATGTCGGAAATTATCCCACGGGAACCTTCTACCGGGATGAAAGTATCCTATGTCTTAATATACTAGCTGTTGCCCGCGTGTATGTCGGAATACAACCCACGGGAACCTTCTACCGGGATGAAAAGTATCCTATGTCTTAATATACTAGCTGTTGCCAGCGGCTTCGCCCGCGTGTATGTCGGAAATTATCCCACGGGAACCTTCTACCGGGATGAAAAGTATCCTATGTCTTAATATACTAGCTGTTGCCCGCGTGTATGTCGGAATACATCCCACGGGAACGTTCTACCGGGATGAAAGTATCCTATGTCTTAATATACTAGCTGTTGCCAGCGTGTATGTCGGAAATTATCCCACAGGAACCTTCTACCGGGATGAAAAGTATCATATGTCTTAATATACTGGCTGTTGCCAGCGGCTATGTTGGAAATTATCCCACGGGAACCTTCTACCGGGATGAAAAGTATCTTATGTCTTAATATACTAGCTGTTGCCCGCGTGTATGTCGGAATACATCCCACGGGAACCTTCTACCGCGATGAAAAGTATCCTATGTCTTAATATACTAACTGTTGCCCGCGGCTTCGCCCGCGTGTATGTCGGAAATTATCCCACGGGAACCTTCTACCGGGATGAAAAGTATCCTATGTCTTAATATACTAGCTGTTGCCCGCGTGTATGTCGGAAATTATCCCACGGGAACCTTCTACCGGGATGAAAAGTATCCTATGTCTTAATATACTAGCTGTTGCCCGCGTGTATGTCGGAATACATCCCACGGGAACCTTCTACCGGGATGAAAGTATCCTATGTCTTAATATACTAGCTGTTGCCCGCGTGTATGTCGGAATACATCCCACGGGAACCTTCTACCGGGATGAAAGTATCCTATGTCTTAATATACTAGCTGTTGCCAGCGGCTTCGCCCGCGTGTATGTCGGAAATTATCCCACGGGAACCTTCTACCGGGATGAAAAGTATCCTATGTCTTAATATACTAGCTGTTGCCCGCGTGTATGTCGGAAATCATCCCACGGGAACCTTCTACCGGGATGAAAAGTATCCTATGTCTTAATATACTAACTGTTGCCCGCGGCTTCGACCGCGTGTATGTCGGAAATTATCCCACGGGAACCTTCTACCGGGATGAAAAGTATCCTATGTCTTAATATACTAGCTGTTGCCCGCGTGTATGTCGGAATACATCCCACGGGAACCTTCTACCGGGATGAAAAGTATCATATGTCTTAATATACTAGCTGTTGCCAGCGGCTTCGCCCGCGTGTATGTCGGAAATCCTCCCACGGGAACCTTCTACCGGGATGAAAAGTATCCTATGTCTTAATATACTAGCTGTTGCCCGCGTGTATGTCGGAAATCATCCCAAGGGAACCTTCTACCGGGATGAAAAGTATCCTATGTCTTAAAATACTAGCTGTTGCCCGCGTGTATGTCGGAAATCATCCCACGGGAACCTTCTACCGGGATGAAAAGTATCCTATGTCTTAATATACTAGCTGTTGCCCGCGTGTATGTCGGAAATCATCCCACGGGAACCTTCTACCGGGATGAAAAGTATCCTATGTCTTAATATACTAGCTGTTGCCCGCGTGTATGTCGGAAATTATCCCACGGGAACCTTCTACCGGGATGAAAAGTATCCTGTGTCTTAATATACTAGCTGTTGCCCGCTTGTATGTCGGAAATTATCCCACGGGAACCTTCTACCGGGATGAAAAGTATCCTATGTCTTAATATACTAGCTGTTGCCCGCGGCTTCGCCCGCGTGTATGTCGGAAATTATCCCACTTGAACCTTCTACCGGGATGAAAGTATCCTATGTCTTAATATACTAGCTGTTGCCCGCGTGTATGTCGGAATACATCCCACGGGAACCTTCTACCGGGATGAAAAGTATCCTATGTCTTAATATACTAGCTGTTGCCAGCGGCTTCGCCCGCGTGTATGTCGGAAATTATCCCACGGGAACCTTCTACCGGGATGAAAAGTATCCTATGTCTTAATATACTAGCTGTTGCCCGCGGCTTCGCCCGCGTGTATGTCGGAAATTATCCCACTTGAACCTTCTACCGGGATGAAAAGTATCCTATGTCTTAATATATTAGCTGTTGTCCGCGTGTATGTCGGAATACATCCCACGGGAACCTTCTACCGGGATGAAAAGTATCCTATGTCTTAATATACTAGCTGTTGCCCGCGTGTATGTCGGAATACATCCCACGGGAACCTTCTACCGGGATGAAAAGTATCCTATGTCTTAATATACTAGCTGTTGCCAGCGGCTTCGCCCGCGTGTATGTCGGAACTTATCCCACGGGAACCTTCTACCGGGATGAAAGTATCCTATGTCTTAATATACTAGCTGTTGCCCGCGTGTATGTCGGAATACATCCCACGGGAATCTTCTACCGGGATGAAAAGTATCCTATGTCTTAATATACTAGCTGTTGCCAGCGGCTTCGCCCGCGTGTATGTCGGAAATTATCCCACGGGAACCTTCTACCGGGATGAAAGTATCCTACGTTTTAATATACTAGCTGTTGCCAGCGGCTATGTTGGAAATTATCCCACGGGAACCTTCTACCGGGATGAAAAGTATCCTATGTCTTAATATACTAGCTGTTGCCCGCGTGTATGTCGGAATACATCCCACGGGAACCTTCTAACGGGATGAAAAGTATCCTATGTCTTAATATACTAGCTGTTGCCCGCGTGTATGTCGGAATACATCCCACGGGAACCTTCTACCGGGATGAAAAGTATCCTATGTCTTAATATACTAGCTGTTGCCCGCGTGTATGTCGGAATACATCCCACGGGAACCTTCTAACGGGATGAAAAGTATCCTATGTCTTAATATACTGGCTGTTGCCCGCGTGTATGTCGGAATACATCCCACGGGAACCTTCTACCGGGATGAAAAGTATCCTATGTCTTAATATACTAGCTGTTGCCCGCGTGTATGTCGGAATACATTCCACGGGAACCTTCTACCGGGATGAAAAGTATCCTATGTCTTAATATACTAACTGTTGCCCGCGTGTATGTCGGAAATTATCCCACGGGAACCTTCTACCGGGATGAAAAGTATCCTATGTCTTAATATACTAGCTGTTGCCCGCGTGTATGTCGGAATACATCCCACGGGAACCTTCTACCGGGATGAAAGTATCCTATGTCTTAATATACTAGCTGTTGCCAGCGGCTTCGCCCGCGTGTATGTCGGAAATTATCCCACGGGAACCTTCTACCGGGATGAAAGTATCCTATGTCTTAATATACTAGCTGTTGCCAGCGTGTATGTCGGAAATTATCCCACAGGAACCTTCTACCGGGATGAAAAGTATCATATGTCTTAATATACTGGCTGTTGCCAGCGGCTATGTTGGAAATTATCCCACGGGAACCTTCTACCGGGATGAAAAGTATCTTATGTCTTAATATACTAGCTGTTGCCCGCGTGTATGTCGGAATACATCCCACGGGAACCTTCTACCGGGATGAAAAGTATCCTACGTCTTAATATACTAACTGTTGCCCGCGGCTTCGCCCGCGTGTATGTCGGAAATCATCCCACGGGAACCTTCTACCGGGATGAAAAGTATCCTATGTCTTAATATACTAGCTGTTGCCAGCGTGTATGTCGGAAATTATCCCACGGGAACCTTCTACCGGGATGAAAAGTATCCTATGTCTTAATATACTAGCTGTTGCCCGCGTGTATGTCGGAATACATCCCACGGGAACCTTCTACCGGGATGAAAAGTATCCTATGTCTTAATATACTAACTGTTGCCCGCGGCTTCGCCCGCGTTTATGTCGGAAATTATCCCACGGGAACCTTCTACCGGGATGAAAAGTATCCTATGTCTTAATATACTAGCTGTTGCCCGCGTGTATGTCGGAATACATCCCACGCGAACCTTCTACCGGGATGAAAGTATCCTATGTCTTAATATACTAGCTGTTGCCAGCGGCTTCGCCCGCGTGTATGTCGGAAATTATCCCACGGGAACCTTCTACCGGGATGAAAGTATCCTATGTCTTAATATACTAGCTGTTGCCCGCGTGTATGTCGGAATACATCCCACGGGAACCTTCTACCGGGATGAAAAGTATCCTATGTCTTAATATACTAGCTGTTGCTAGCGGCTTCGCCCGCGTGTATGTCGGAAATCATCCCACGGGAACCTTCTACCGGGATGAAAAGTATCCTATGTCTTAATATACTAGCTGTTGCCCGCGTGTATGTCGGAATACATCCCACGGGAACCTTCTACCGGGATGAAAAGTATCCTATGTCTTAATATACTAACTGTTGCCCGCGGCTTCGCCCGCGTGTATGTCGGAAATTATCCCACGGGAACCTTCTACCGGGATGAAAAGTATCCTATGTCTTAATATACTAGCTGTTGCCCACGTGTATGTCGGAAATTATCCCACGGGAACCTTCTACCGGGATGAAAAGTATCCCATGTCTTAATATACTAGCTGTTGCCCGCGTGTATGTCGGAAATCATCCCACGGGAACCTTCTACCGGGATGAAAAGTATCCTATGTCTTAATATACTAGCTGTTGCCCGCGTGTATGTCGGAAATCATCCCACGGGAACCTTCTACCGGGATGAAAAGTATCCTATGTCTTAATATACTAGCTTTTGCCCGCGTGTATGTCGGAAATCATCCCACGGGAACCTTCTACCGGGATGAAAAGTATCCTATGTCTTAATATACTAGCTGTTGCCAGCGGCATCGCCCGCGTGTATGTCGGAAATTATCCCACGGGAACCTTCTACCGGGATGAAAAGTATCCTATGTCTTAATATACTAGCTGTTGCCCACGTGTATGTCGGAAATTATCCCACGGGAACCTTCTACCGGGATGAAAAGTATCCTATGTCTTAATATACTAGCTGTTGCCAGCTGCTTCGCCCGCGTGTATGTCGGAAATTATCCCACGGGAACCTTCTACCGGGATGAAAAGTATCCTATGTCTTAATATACTAGCTGTTGCCCGCGTGTATGTCGGAAATCATCCCACGGGAACCTTCTACCGGGATGAAAAGTATCCTGTGTCTTAATATACTAGCTGTTGCCCGCGTGTATGTCGGAAATCATCCCACGGGAACCTTCTACCGGGATGAAAAGTATCCTATGTCTTAATATACTAGCTGTTGCCCGCGGCATTGCCCGCGTGTATGTCGGAAATTATCCCACGGGAACCTTCTACCGGGATGAAAAGTATCCTATGTCTTAATATACTAGGTGTTGCCCACGTGTATGTCGGAAATTATCCCACGGGAACCTTCTACCGGGATGAAAAGTATCCTATGTCTTAATATACTAGCTGTTGCCCGCGTGTATGTCGGAAATTATCCCACGGGAACCTTCTACCGGGATGAAAAGTATCCTATGTCTTAATATACTAGCTGTTGCCCGCGTGTATGTCAGAAATTATCCCACGGGAACCTTCTACTGGGATGAAAAGTATCCTGTGTCTTAATATACTAGCTGTTGCCCGCGTGTATGTCGGAAATTATCCCACGGGAACCTTCTACCGGGATGAAAAGTATCCTATGTCTTAATATACTAGCTGTTGCCCACGTGTATGTCGGAAATTATCCCACGGGAACCTTCTACCGGGATGAAAAGTATCCTATGTCTTAATATACTAGCTGTTGCCCGCGTGTATGTCGGAAATTATCCCACGGGAACCTTCTACCGGGATGAAAAGTATCCTATGTCTTAATATACTAGCTGTTGCCCGCGTGTATGTCAGAAATTATCCCACGGGAACCTTCTACTGGGATGAAAAGTATCCTGTGTCTTAATATACTAGCTGTTGCCCGCGTGTATGTCGGAATACATCCCACGCGAACCTTCTACCGGGATGAAAGTATCCTATGTCTTAATATACTAGCTGTTGCCAGCGGCTTCGCCCGCGTGTATGTCGGAAATTATCCCACGGGAACCTTCTACCGGGATGAAAGTATCCTATGTCTTAATATACTAGCTGTTGCCCGCGTGTATGTCGGAATACATCCCACGGGAACCTTCTACCGGGATGAAAAGTATCCTATGTCTTAATATACTAGCTGTTGCTAGCGGCTTCGCCCGCGTGTATGTCGGAAATCATCCCACGGGAACCTTCTACCGGGATGAAAAGTATCCTATGTCTTAATATACTAGCTGTTGCCCGCGTGTATGTCGGAATACATCCCACGGGAACCTTCTACCGGGATGAAAAGTATCCTATGTCTTAATATACTAACTGTTGCCCGCGGCTTCGCCCGCGTGTATGTCGGAAATTATCCCACGGGAACCTTCTACCGGGATGAAAAGTATCCTATGTCTTAATATACTAGCTGTTGCCCGCGTGTATGTCGGAAATTATCCCACGGGAACCTTCTACCGGGATGAAAAGTATCCCATGTCTTAATATACTAGCTGTTGCCCGCGTGTATGTCGGAAATCATCCCACGGGAACCTTCTACCGGGATGAAAAGTATCCTATGTCTTAATATACTAGCTGTTGCCCGCGTGTATGTCGGAAATCATCCCACGGGAACCTTCTACCGGGATGAAAAGTATCCTATGTCTTAATATACTAGCTTTTGCCCGCGTGTATGTCGGAAATCATCCCACGGGAACCTTCTACCGGGATGAAAAGTATCCTATGTCTTAATATACTAGCTGTTGCCAGCGGCATCGCCCGCGTGTATGTCGGAAATTATCCCACGGGAACCTTCTACCGGGATGAAAAGTATCCTATGTCTTAATATACTAGCTGTTGCCCACGTGTATGTCGGAAATTATCCCACGGGAACCTTCTACCGGGATGAAAAGTATCCTATGTCTTAATATACTAGCTGTTGCCAGCTGCTTCGCCCGCGTGTATGTCGGAAATTATCCCACGGGAACCTTCTACCGGGATGAAAAGTATCCTATGTCTTAATATACTAGCTGTTGCCCGCGTGTATGTCGGAAATCATCCCACGGGAACCTTCTACCGGGATGAAAAGTATCCTGTGTCTTAATATACTAGCTGTTGCCCGCGTGTATGTCGGAAATCATCCCACGGGAACCTTCTACCGGGATGAAAAGTATCCTATGTCTTAATATACTAGCTGTTGCCCGCGGCATTGCCCGCGTGTATGTCGGAAATTATCCCACGGGAACCTTCTACCGGGATGAAAAGTATCCTATGTCTTAATATACTAGCTGTTGCCCACGTGTATGTCGGAAATTATCCCACGGGAACCTTCTACCGGGATGAAAAGTATCCTATGTCTTAATATACTAGCTGTTGCCCGCGTGTATGTCGGAAATTATCCCACGGGAACCTTCTACCGGGATGAAAAGTATCCTATGTCTTAATATACTAGCTGTTGCCCGCGTGTATGTCAGAAATTATCCCACGGGAACCTTCTACTGGGATGAAAAGTATCCTGTGTCTTAATATACTAGCTGTTGCCCGCGTGTATGTCGGAAATTATCCCACGGGAACCTTCTACCGGGATGAAAAGTATCCTATGTCTTAATATACTAGCTGTTGCCAGCGGCATCGCCCGCGTGTATGTCGGAAATTATCCCACGGGAACCTTCTACCGGGATGAAAAGTATCCTATGTCTTAATATACTAGCTGTTGCCAGCGGCTTCGCCCGCGTGTATGTCGGAAATTATCCTACGGGAACCTTCTACCGGGATGAAAGTATCCTATGTCTTAATATACTAGCTGTTGCCAGCGGCTTCGCCCGCGTGTATGTCGGAAATTATCGCACGGGAACCTTCTACCGGGATGGAAAGTATCCTATGTCTTAATATACTAGCTGTTGCCAGCGGCTTCGCCCGCGTGTATGTCGGAAAATATCGCACGGGAACCTTCTACCAGGATGAAAAGTATCCTATGTCTTAATATACTAGCTGTTGCCCGCGTGTATGTCAGAAATTATCGCACGGGAACCTTCTACCGGGAAGAAAAGTATCCTATGTCTTAATATACTAGCTGTTGCCCGCGTGTATGTCGGAAATTATCCCACGGGAACCTTCTACCGGGATGAAAAGTATCCTATGTCTTAATATACTAACTGTTGCTAGCGGCATCACCCGCGTGTATGTCGGAAATTATCCCACGGGAACCTTCTACCGGGATGAAAAGTATCCTATGTCTTAATATACTAGCTGTTGCCAGCGGCATCGCCCGCGTGTATGTCGGAAATTATCCCACGGGAACCTTCTACCGGGATGAAAAATATACTATGTCTTAATATACTAGCTGTTGCCAGCGGCTTCGCCCGCGTGTATGTCGGAATACATCCCACGGGAACCTTCTACCGGGATGAAAAGTATCCTATGTCTTAATATACTAGCTGTTGCCCGCGTGTATGTCGGAAATCATCCCACGGGAACCTTCTACCGGGATGAAAAGTATCCTATGTCTTAATATACTAGCTGTTGCCCGCGTGTATGTCGGAAATCATCCCACGGGAACCTTCTACCGGGATGAAAAGTATCCTATGTCTTAATATACTAGCTGTTGCCAGCGGCATCGCCCGCGTGTATGTCGGAATACATCCCACGGGAACCTTCTACCGGGATGAAAAGTATCCTATGTCTTAATATACTAGCTGTTGCCCGCGTGTATGTCGGAATACATCCCACGGGAACCTTCTACCGGGATGAAAAGTATCCTATGTCTTAATATACTAGCTGTTGCCCGCGTGTATGTCGGAATACATCCCACGGGAACCTTCTACCGGGATGAAAAGTATCCTATGTCTTAATATACTAGCTGTTGCCAGCGGCTTCGCCCGCGTGTATGTCGGAAATTATCCCACGGGAACCTTCTACCGGGATGAAAGTATCCTATGTCTTAATATACTAGCTGTTGCCCGCGTGTATGTCGGAAATTATCCCACGGGAACCTTCTACCGGGATGAAAAGTATCCTATGTCTTAATATACTAACTGTTGCTAGCGGCATCGCCCGCGTGTATGTCGGAAATTATCCCACGGGAACCTTCTACCGGGATGAAAAGTATCCTATGTCTTAATATACTAGCTGTTGCCAGCGGCATCGCCCGCGTGTATGTCGGAAGTTATCCCACGGGAACCTTCTACCGGGATGAAAAGTATACTATGTCTTAATATACTAGCTGTTGCCAGCGGCTTCGCCCGCGTGTATGTCGGAATACATCCCACGGGAACCTTCTACCGGGATGAAAAGTATCCTATGTCTTAATATACTAGCTGTTGCCCGCGTGTATGTCGGAATACATCCCACGGGAACCTTTTACCGGGATGAAAGTATCCTATGTCTTAATATTCTAGCTGTTGTCAGCGGCTATGTTGGAAATTATCCCACGGGAACCTTCTACCGGGATGAAAAGTATCCTATGTCTTAATATACTAACTGTTGCCCGCGGCTTCGCCCGCGTTTATGTCGGAAATTATCCCACGGGAACCTTCTACCGGGATGAAAAGTATCCTATGTCTTAATATACTAGCTGTTGCCCGCGTGTATGTCGGAATACATCCCACGCGAACCTTCTACCGGGATGAAAGTATCCTATGTCTTAATATACTAGCTGTTGCCAGCGGCTTCGCCCGCGTGTATGTCGGAAATTATCCCACGGGAACCTTCTACCGGGATGAAAGTATCCTATGTCTTAATATACTAGCTGTTGCCCGCGTGTATGTCGGAATACATCCCACGGGAACCTTCTACCGGGATGAAAAGTATCCTATGTCTTAATATACTAGCTGTTGCTAGCGGCTTCGCCCGCGTGTATGTCGGAAATCATCCCACGGGAACCTTCTACCGGGATGAAAAGTATCCTATGTCTTAATATACTAGCTGTTGCCCGCGTGTATGTCGGAATACATCCCACGGGAACCTTCTACCGGGATGAAAAGTATCCTATGTCTTAATATACTAACTGTTGCCCGCGGCTTCGCCCGCGTGTATGTCGGAAATTATCCCACGGGAACCTTCTACCGGGATGAAAAGTATCCTATGTCTTAATATACTAGCTGTTGCCCGCGTGTATGTCGGAAATTATCCCACGGGAACCTTCTACCGGGATGAAAAGTATCCCATGTCTTAATATACTAGCTGTTGCCCGCGTGTATGTCGGAAATCATCCCACGGGAACCTTCTACCGGGATGAAAAGTATCCTATGTCTTAATATACTAGCTGTTGCCCGCGTGTATGTCGGAAATCATCCCACGGGAACCTTCTACCGGGATGAAAAGTATCCTATGTCTTAATATACTAGCTTTTGCCCGCGTGTATGTCGGAAATCATCCCACGGGAACCTTCTACCGGGATGAAAAGTATCCTATGTCTTAATATACTAGCTGTTGCCAGCGGCATCGCCCGCGTGTATGTCGGAAATTATCCCACGGGAACCTTCTACCGGGATGAAAAGTATCCTTTGTCTTAATATACTAGCTGTTGCCCACGTGTATGTCGGAAATTATCCCACGGGAACCTTCTACCGGGATGAAAAGTATCCTATGTCTTAATATACTAGCTGTTGCCAGCTGCTTCGCCCGCGTGTATGTCGGAAATTATCCCACGGGAACCTTCTACCGGGATGAAAAGTATCCTATGTCTTAATATACTAGCTGTTGCCCGCGTGTATGTCGGAAATCATCCCACGGGAACCTTCTACCGGGATGAAAAGTATCCTGTGTCTTAATATACTAGCTGTTGCCCGCGTGTATGTCGGAAATCATCCCACGGGAACCTTCTACCGGGATGAAAAGTATCCTATGTCTTAATATACTAGCTGTTGCCCGCGGCATTGCCCGCGTGTATGTCGGAAATTATCCCACGGGAACCTTCTACCGGGATGAAAAGTATCCTATGTCTTAATATACTAGCTGTTGCCCACGTGTATGTCGGAAATTATCCCACGGGAACCTTCTACCGGGATGAAAAGTATCCTATGTCTTAATATACTAGCTGTTGCCCGCGTGTATGTCGGAAATTATCTCACGGGAACCTTCTACCGGGATGAAAAGTATCCTATGTCTTAATATACTAGCTGTTGCCCGCGTGTATGTCAGAAATTATCCCACGGGAACCTTCTACTGGGATGAAAAGTATCCTGTGTCTTAATATACTAGCTGTTGCCCGCGTGTATGTCGGAAATTATCCCACGGGAACCTTCTACCGGGATGAAAAGTATCCTATGTCTTAATATACTAGCTGTTGCCAGCGGCATCGCCCGCGTGTATGTCGGAAATTATCCCACGGGAACCTTCTACCGGGATGAAAAGTATCCTATGTCTTAATATACTAGCTGTTGCCAGCGGCTTCGCCCGCGTGTATGTCGGAAATTATCCTACGGGAACCTTCTACCGGGATGAAAGTATCCTATGTCTTAATATACTAGCTGTTGCCAGCGGCTTCGCCCACGTGTATGTCGGAAATTATCGCACGGGAACCTTCTACCGGGATGGAAAGTATCCTATGTCTTAATATACTAGCTGTTGCCAGCGGCTTCGCCCGCGTGTATGTCGGAAAATATCGCACGGGAACCTTCTACCAGGATGAAAAGTATCCTATGTCTTAATATACTAGCTGTTGCCAGCGGCATCGCCCGCGTGTATGTCGGAAGTTATCCCACGGGAACCTTCTACCGGGATGAAAAGTATACTATGTCTTAATATACTAGCTGTTGCCAGCGGCTTCGCCCGCGTGTATGTCGGAATACATCCCACGGGAACCTTCTACCGGGATGAAAAGTATCCTATGTCTTAATATACTAGCTGTTGCCCGCGTGTATGTCGGAATACATCCCACGGGAACCTTTTACCGGGATGAAAGTATCCTATGTCTTAATATTCTAGCTGTTGCCAGCGGCTATGTTGGAAATTATCCCACGGGAACCTTCTACCGGGATGAAAAGTATCCTATGTCTTAATATACTAACTGTTGCCCGCGGCTTCGCCCGCGTTTATGTCGGAAATTATCGCACGGGAACCTTCTACCGGGATGGAAAGTATCCTATGTCTTAATATACTAGCTGTTGCCAGCGGCTTCGCCCGCGTGTATGTCGGAAAATATCGCACGGGAACCTTCTACCAGGATGAAAAGTATCCTATGTCTTAATATACTAGCTGTTGCCAGCGGCATCGCCCGCGTGTATGTCGGAAGTTATCCCACGGGAACCTTCTACCGGGATGAAAAGTATACTATGTCTTAATATACTAGCTGTTGCCAGCGGCTTCGCCCGCGTGTATGTCGGAATACATCCCACGGGAACCTTCTACCGGGATGAAAAGTATCCTTTGTCTTAATATACTAGCTGTTGCCCACGTGTATGTCGGAAATTATCCCACGGGAACCTTCTACCGGGATGAAAAGTATCCTATGTCTTAATATACTAGCTGTTGCCAGCTGCTTCGCCCGCGTGTATGTCGGAAATTATCCCACGGGAACCTTCTACCGGGATGAAAAGTATCCTATGTCTTAATATACTAGCTGTTGCCCGCGTGTATGTCGGAAATCATCCCACGGGAACCTTCTACCGGGATGAAAAGTATCCTGTGTCTTAATATACTAGCTGTTGCCCGCGTGTATGTCGGAAATCATCCCACGGGAACCTTCTACCGGGATGAAAAGTATCCTATGTCTTAATATACTAGCTGTTGCCCGCGGCATTGCCCGCGTGTATGTCGGAAATTATCCCACGGGAACCTTCTACCGGGATGAAAAGTATCCTATGTCTTAATATACTAGCTGTTGCCCACGTGTATGTCGGAAATTATCCCACGGGAACCTTCTACCGGGATGAAAAGTATCCTATGTCTTAATATACTAGCTGTTGCCCGCGTGTATGTCGGAAATTATCTCACGGGAACCTTCTACCGGGATGAAAAGTATCCTATGTCTTAATATACTAGCTGTTGCCCGCGTGTATGTCAGAAATTATCCCACGGGAACCTTCTACTGGGATGAAAAGTATCCTGTGTCTTAATATACTAGCTGTTGCCCGCGTGTATGTCGGAAATTATCCCACGGGAACCTTCTACCGGGATGAAAAGTATCCTATGTCTTAATATACTAGCTGTTGCCAGCGGCATCGCCCGCGTGTATGTCGGAAATTATCCCACGGGAACCTTCTACCGGGATGAAAAGTATCCTATGTCTTAATATACTAGCTGTTGCCAGCGGCTTCGCCCGCGTGTATGTCGGAAATTATCCTACGGGAACCTTCTACCGGGATGAAAGTATCCTATGTCTTAATATACTAGCTGTTGCCAGCGGCTTCGCCCACGTGTATGTCGGAAATTATCGCACGGGAACCTTCTACCGGGATGGAAAGTATCCTATGTCTTAATATACTAGCTGTTGCCAGCGGCTTCGCCCGCGTGTATGTCGGAAAATATCGCACGGGAACCTTCTACCAGGATGAAAAGTATCCTATGTCTTAATATACTAGCTGTTGCCAGCGGCATCGCCCGCGTGTATGTCGGAAGTTATCCCACGGGAACCTTCTACCGGGATGAAAAGTATACTATGTCTTAATATACTAGCTGTTGCCAGCGGCTTCGCCCGCGTGTATGTCGGAATACATCCCACGGGAACCTTCTACCGGGATGAAAAGTATCCTATGTCTTAATATACTAGCTGTTGCCCGCGTGTATGTCGGAATACATCCCACGGGAACCTTTTACCGGGATGAAAGTATCCTATGTCTTAATATTCTAGCTGTTGCCAGCGGCTATGTTGGAAATTATCCCACGGGAACCTTCTACCGGGATGAAAAGTATCCTATGTCTTAATATACTAACTGTTGCCCGCGGCTTCGCCCGCGTTTATGTCGGAAATTATCCCACGGGAACCTTCTACCGGGATGAAAGTATCCTATGTCTTAATATACTAGCTGTTGCCAGCGGCTTCGCCCGCGTGTATGTCGGAAATTATCCCACGGGAACCTTCTACCGGGATGAAAGTATCCTATGTCTTAATATACTAGCTGTTGCCCGCGTGTATGTCGGAATACATCCCACGGGAACCTTCTACCGGGATGAAAAGTATCCTATGTCTTAATATACTAGCTGTTGCTAGCGGCTTCGCCCGCGTGTATGTCGGAAATCATCCCACGGGAACCTTCTACCGGGATGAAAAGTATCCTATGTCTTAATATACTAGCTGTTGCCCGCGTGTATGTCGGAATACATCCCACGGGAACCTTCTACCGGGATGAAAAGTATCCTATGTCTTAATATACTAACTGTTGCCCGCGGCTTCGCCCGCGTGTATGTCGGAAATTATCCCACGGGAACCTTCTACCGGGATGAAAAGTATCCTATGTCTTAATATACTAGCTGTTGCCCGCGTGTATGTCGGAAATTATCCCACGGGAACCTTCTACCGGGATGAAAAGTATCCCATGTCTTAATATACTAGCTGTTGCCCGCGTGTATGTCGGAAATCATCCCACGGGAACCTTCTACCGGGATGAAAAGTATCCTATGTCTTAATATACTAGCTGTTGCCCGCGTGTATGTCGGAAATCATCCCACGGGAACCTTCTACCGGGATGAAAAGTATCCTATGTCTTAATATACTAGCTTTTGCCCGCGTGTATGTCGGAAATCATCCCACGGGAACCTTCTACCGGGATGAAAAGTATCCTATGTCTTAATATACTAGCTGTTGCCAGCGGCATCGCCCGCGTGTATGTCGGAAATTATCCCACGGGAACCTTCTACCGGGATGAAAAGTATCCTTTGTATTAATATACTAGCTGTTGCCCACGTGTATGTCGGAAATTATCCCACGGGAACCTTCTACCGGGATGAAAAGTATCCTATGTCTTAATATACTAGCTGTTGCCAGCTGCTTCGCCCGCGTGTATGTCGAAAATTATCCCACGGGAACCTTCTACCGGGATGAAAAGTATCCTATGTCTTAATATACTAGCTGTTGCCCGCGTGTATGTCGGAAATCATCCCACGGGAACCTTCTACCGGGATGAAAAGTATCCTGTGTCTTAATATACTAGCTGTTGCCCGCGTGTATGTCGGAAATCATCCCACGGGAACCTTCTACCGGGATGAAAAGTATCCTATGTCTTAATATACTAGCTGTTGCCCGCGGCATTGCCCGCGTGTATGTCGGAAATTATCCCACGGGAACCTTCTACCGGGATGAAAAGTATCCTATGTCTTAATATACTAGCTGTTGCCCACGTGTATGTCGGAAATTATCCCACGGGAACCTTCTACCGGGATGAAAAGTATCCTATGTCTTAATATACTAGCTGTTGCCCGCGTGTATGTCGGAAATTATCCCACGGGAACCTTCTACCGGGATGAAAAGTATCCTATGTCTTAATATACTAGCTGTTGCCCGCGTGTATGTCAGAAATTATCCCACGGGAACCTTCTACTGGGATGAAAAGTATCCTGTGTCTTAATATACTAGCTGTTGCCCGCGTGTATGTCGGAAATTATCCCACGGGAACCTTCTACCGGGATGAAAAGTATCCTATGTCTTAATATACTAGCTGTTGCCAGCGGCATCGCCCGCGTGTATGTCGGAAATTATCCCACGGGAACCTTCTACCGGGATGAAAAGTATCCTATGTCTTAATATACTAGCTGTTGCCAGCGGCTTCGCCCGCGTGTATGTCGGAAATTATCCTACGGGAACCTTCTACCGGGATGAAAGTATCCTATGTCTTAATATACTAGCTGTTGCCAGCGGCTTCGCCCGCGTGTATGTCGGAAATTATCGCACGGGAACCTTCTACCGGGATGGAAAGTATCCTATGTCTTAATATACTAGCTGTTGCCAGCGGCTTCGCCCGCGTGTATGTCGGAAAATATCGCACGGGAACCTTCTACCAGGATGAAAAGTATCCTATGTCTTAATATACTAGCTGTTGCCCGCGTGTATGTCAGAAATTATCGCACGGGAACCTTCTACCGGGAAGAAAAGTATCCTATGTCTTAATATACTAGCTGTTGCCCGCGTGTATGTCGGAAATTATCCCACGGGAACCTTATACCGGGATGAAAAGTATCCTATGTCTTAATATACTAACTGTTGCTAGCGGCATCACCCGCGTGTATGTCGGAAATTATCCCACGGGAACCTTCTACCGGGATGAAAAGTATCCTATGTCTTAATATACTAGCTGTTGCCAGCGGCATCGCCCGCGTGTATGTCGGAAATTATCCCACGGGAACCTTCTACCGGGATGAAAAGTATACTATGTCTTAATATACTAGCTGTTGCCAGCGGCTTCGCCCGCGTGTATGTCGGAATACATCCCACGGGAACCTTCTACCGGGATGAAAAGTATCCTATGTCTTAATATACTAGCTGTTGCCCGCGTGTATGTCGGAAATCATCCCACGGGAACCTTCTACCGGGATGAAAAGTATCCTATGTCTTAATATACTAGCTGTTGCCCGCGTGTATGTCGGAAATCATCCCACGGGAACCTTCTACCGGGATGAAAAGTATCCTATGTCTTAATATACTAGCTGTTGCCAGCGGCATCGCCCGCGTGTATGTCGGAATACATCCCACGGGAACCTTCTACCGGGATGAAAAGTATCCTATGTCTTAATATACTAGCTGTTGCCCGCGTGTATGTCGGAATACATCCCACGGGAACCTTCTACCGGGATGAAAAGTATCCTACGTCTTAATATACTAGCTGTTGCCCGCGTGTATGTCGGAATACATCCCACGGGAACCTTCTACCGGGATGAAAAGTATCCTATGTCTTAATATACTAGCTGTTGCCAGCGGCTTCGCCCGCGTGTATGTCGGAAATTATCCCACGGGAACCTTCTACCGGGATGAAAAGTATTCTATGTCTTAATATACTAGCTGTTGCCCACGTGTATGTCGGAAATTATCGCACGGGAACCTTCTATCGGGATGAAAAGTATCCTATGTCTTAATATACTAGCTGTTGCCAGCGGCTTCGCCCGCGTGTATGTCGGAAATTATCCCACGGGAACCTTCTACCGGGATGAAAAGTATCCTATGTCTTAATATACTAGCTGTTGCCCGCGTGTATGTCGGAAATCATCCCACAGGAACCTTCTACCGGGATGAAAAGTATCCTATGTCTTAATATACTAGCTGTTGCCCGCGTGTATGTCGGAAATCATCCCACGGGAACCTTCTACCGGGATGAAAAGTATCCTATGTCTTAATATACTAGCTGTTGCCCGCGTGTATGTCGGAAATTATCCCACGGGAACCTTCTACCGGGATGAAAAGTATCCTATGTCTTAATATACTAGCTGTTGCCCGCGTGTATGTCAGAAATTATCCCACGGGAACCTTCTACCGGGATGAAAGTATCCTATGTCTTAATATTCTAGCTGTCGCCAGCGGCTATGTTGGAAATTATCCCACGGGAACCTTCTACCGGGATGAAAAGTAGCCTATGTCTTAATATACTAGCTGTTGCCCGCGTGTATGTCGGAATACATCCCACGGGAACCTTCTACCGGGATGAAAAGTATCCTATGTCTTAATATACTAGCTGTTGCCAGCGGCTTCGCCCGCGTGTATGTCGGAAATTATCCCACGGGAACCTTCTACTGGGATGAAAGTATCCTATGTCTTAATATTCTAGCTGTTGCCAGCGGCTATGTTGGAAATTATCCCACGGGAACCTTCTACCGGGATGAAAAGTATCCTGTGTCTTAATATACTAGCTGTTGCCCGCGTGTATGTCGGAAATCATCCCACGGGAACCTTCTACCGGGATGAAAAGTATCCTATGTCTTAATATACTAGCTGTTGCCCGCGGCATTGCCCGCGTGTATGTCGGAAATTATCCCACGGGAACCTTCTACCGGGATGAAAAGTATCCTATGTCTTAATATACTAGCTGTTGCCCACGTGTATGTCGGAAATTATCCCACGGGAACCTTCTACCGGGATGAAAAGTATCCTATGTCTTAATATACTAGCTGTTGCCCGCGTGTATGTCGGAAATTATCCCACGGGAACCTTCTACCGGGATGAAAAGTATCCTATGTCTTAATATACTAGCTGTTGCCCGCGTGTATGTCAGAAATTATCCCACGGGAACCTTCTACTGGGATGAAAAGTATCCTGTGTCTTAATATACTAGCTGTTGCCCGCGTGTATGTCGGAAATTATCCCACGGGAACCTTCTACCGGGATGAAAAGTATCCTATGTCTTAATATACTAGCTGTTGCCAGCGGCATCGCCCGCGTGTATGTCGGAAATTATCCCACGGGAACCTTCTACCGGGATGAAAAGTATCCTATGTCTTAATATACTAGCTGTTGCCAGCGGCTTCGCCCGCGTGTATGTCGGAAATTATCCTACGGGAACCTTCTACCGGGATGAAAGTATCCTATGTCTTAATATACTAGCTGTTGCCAGCGGCTTCGCCCGCGTGTATGTCGGAAATTATCGCACGGGAACCTTCTACCGGGATGAAAAGTATCCTATGTCTTAAAATACAAGCTGTTGCCAGCGGCTTCGCCCGCGTGTATGTCGGAAAATATCGCACGGGAACCTTCTACCAGGATGAAAAGTATCCTATGTCTTAATATACTAGCTGTTGCCCGCGTGTATGTCAGAAATTATCGCACGGGAACCTTCTACCGGGAAGAAAAGTATCCTATGTCTTAATATACTAGCTGTTGCCCGCGTGTATGTCGGAAATTATCCCACGGGAACCTTCTACCGGGATGAAAAGTATCCTATGTCTTAATATACTAACTGTTGCTAGCGGCATCACCCGCGTGTATGTCGGAAATTATCCCACGGGAACCTTCTACCGGGATGAAAAGTATCCTATGTCTTAATATACAAGCTGTTGCCAGCGGCATCGCCCGCGTGTATGTCGGAAATTATCCCACGGGAACCTTCTACCGGGATGAAAAGTATACTATGTCTTAATATACTAGCTGTTGCCAGCGGCTTCGCCCGCGTGTATGTCGGAATACATCCCACGGGAACGTTCTACCGGGATGAAAAGTATCCTATGTCTTAATATACTAGCTGTTGCCCGCGTGTATGTCGGAATACATCCCACGGGAACCTTCTAACGGGATGAAAAGTATCCTATGTCTTAATATACTAGCTGTTGCCAGCGGCTTCGCCCGCGTGTATGTCGGAATACATCCCACGGGAACCTTCTACCGGGATGAAAAGTATCCTATGTCTTAATATACTTGCTGTTGCCAGCGGCATCGCCCGCGTGTATGTCGGAATACATCCCACGGGAACCTTCTACCGGGATGAAAAGTATCCTATGTCTTAATATACTAGCTGTTGCCCGCGTGTATGTCGGAATACATCCCACGGGAACCTTCTACCGGGATGAAAAGTATCCTATGTCTTAATATACTAGCTGTTGCCCGCGTGTATGTCGGAATACATCCCACGGGAACCTTCTACCGGGATGAAAAGTATCCTATGTCTTAATATACTAGCTGTTGCCAGCGGCTTCGCCCGCGTGTATGTCGGAAATTATCCCACGGGAACCTTCTACCGGGATGAAAGTATCCTATGTCTTAATATACTAGCTGTTGCCCGCGTGTTTGTCGGAAATTATCCCACGGGAACCTTCTACCGGGATGAAAAGTATCCTATGTCTTAATATACTAGCTGTTGCCCGCGTGTATGTCGGAATACATCCCACGGGAACCTTCTACCGGGATGAAAAGTATCCTATGTCTTAATATACTAGCTGTTGCCCGCGTGTATGTCGGAATACATCCCACGGGAACCTTCTACCGGGATGAAAAGTATCCTATGTCTTAATATACTAGCTGTTGCCAGCGGCATCGCCCGCGTGTATGTCGGAAGTTATCCCACGGGAACCTTCTACCGGGATGAAAAGTATACTATGTCTTAATATACTAGCTGTTGCCAGCGGCTTCGCCCGCGTGTATGTCGGAATACATCCCACGGGAACCTTCTACCGGGATGAAAAGTATCCTATGTCTTAATATACTAGCTGTTGCCAGCGGCTTCGCCCGCGTGTATGTCGGTAATTATTCCACGGGAACCTTCTACCGGGATGAATGTATCCTATGTCTTAATATACTAGCTGTTGCCCGCGTGTATGTCGGAATACATCCCACGGGAACCTTCTACCGGGATGAAAAGTATCCTATGTCTTAATATACTAGCTGTTGCCCGCGGCATTGCCCGCGTGTATGTCGGAAATTATCCCACGGGAACCTTCTACCGGGATGAAAAGTATCCTATGTCTTAATATACTAGCTGTTGCCCACGTGTATGTCGGAAATTATCCCACGGGAACCTTCTACCGGGATGAAAAGTATCCTATGTCTTAATATACTAGCTGTTGCCCGCGTGTATGTCGGAAATTATCCCACGGGAACCTTCTACCGGGATGAAAAGTATCCTATGTCTTAATATACTAGCTGTTGCCCGCGTGTATGTCAGAAATTATCCCACGGGAACCTTCTACTGGGATGAAAAGTATCCTGTGTCTTAATATACTAGCTGTTGCCCGCGTGTATGTCGGAAATTATCCCACGGGAACCTTCTACCGGGATGAAAAGTATCCTATGTCTTAATATACTAGCTGTTGCCAGCGGCATCGCCCGCGTGTATGTCGGAAATTATCCCACGGGAACCTTCTACCGGGATGAAAAGTATCCTATGTCTTAATATACTAGCTGTTGCCCGCGTGTATGTCAGAAATTATCCCACGGGAACCTTCTACCGGGATGAAAGTATCCTATGTCTTAATATTCTAGCTGTCGCCAGCGGCTATGTTGGAAATTATCCCACGGGAACCTTCTACCGGGATGAAAAGTAGCCTATGTCTTAATATACTAGCTGTTGCCCGCGTGTATGTCGGAATACATCCCACGGGAACCTTCTACCGGGATGAAAAGTATCCTATGTCTTAATATACTAGCTGTTGCCAGCGGCTTCGCCCGCGTGTATGTCGGAAATTATCCCACGGGAACCTTCTACCGGGATGAAAGTATCCTATGTCTTAATATACTAGCTGTTGCCAGCGGCTTCGCCCGCGTGTATGTCGGAAATTATCCCACGGGAACCTTCTACCGGGATGAAAGTATCCTATGTCTTAATATACTAGCTGTTGCCCGCGTGTATGTCGGAATACATCCCACGGGAACCTTCTACCGGGATGAAAAGTATCCTATGTCTTAATATACTAGCTGTTGCCCGCGTGTATGTCGGAATACATCCCACGGGAACCTTCTACCGGGATGAAAAGTATCCTATGTCTTAATATACTAGCTGTTGCCAGCGGCTTCGCCCGCGTGTATGTCGGAACTTATCCCACGGGAACCTTCTACCGGGATGAAAAGTAGCCTATGTCTTAATATACTAGCTGTTGCCCGCGTGTATGTCGGAATACATCCCACGGGAACCTTCTACCGGGATGAAAAGTATCCTATGTCTTAATATACTAGCTGTTGCCAGCGGCTTCGCCCGCGTGTATGTCGGAAATTATTCCACGGGAACCTTCTACCGGGATGAATGTATCCTATGTCTTAATATACTAGCTGTTGCCCGCGTGTATGTCGGAATACATCCCACGGGAACCTTCTACCGGGATGAAAAGTATCCTATGTCTTAATATACTAGCTGTTGCCCGCGTGTATGTCGGAATACATCCCACGGGAACCTTCTACCGGGATGAAAAGTATCCTATGTCTTAATATACTAGCTGTTGCCAGCGGCTTCGCCCGCGTGTATGTCGGAACTTATCCCACGGGAACCTTCTACCGGGATGAAAGTATCCTATGTCTTAATATACTAGCTGTTGCCCGCGTGTATGTCGGAATACATCCCACGGGAACCTTCTACCGGGATGAAAAGTATCCTATGTCTTAATATACTAGCTGTTGCCAGCGGCTTCGCCCGCGTGTATGTCGGAAATTATCCCACGGGAACCTTCTACCGGGATGAAAGTATCCTATGTCTTAATATACTAGCTGTTGCCCGCGTGTATGTCGGAAATTATCCCACGGGAACCTTCTACCGGGATGAAAGTATCCTATGTCTTAATATTCTAGCTGTTGCCAGCGGCTATGTTGGAAATTATCCCACGGGAACCTTCTACCGGGATGAAAAGTAGCCTATGTCTTAATATACTAGCTGTTGCCCGCGTGTATGTCGGAATACATCCCACGGGAACCTTCTACCGGGATGAAAAGTATCCTATGTCTTAATATACTAGCTGTTGCCAGCGGCTTCGCCCGCGTGTATGTCGGAAATTATCCCACGGGAACCTTCTACCGGGATGAAAGTATCCTATGTCTTAATATACTAGCTGTTGCCAGCGGCTTCGCCCGCGTGTATGTCGGAAATTATCCCACGGGAACCTTCTACCGGGATGAAAGTATCCTATGTCTTAATATACTAGATGTTGCCCGCGTGTATGTCGGAATACATCCCACGGGAACCTTCTACCGGGATGAAAGTATCCTATGTCTTAATATACTAGCTGTTGCCAGCGTGTATGTCGGAAATTATCCCACGGGAACCTTCTACCGGGATGAAAAGTATCCCATGTCTTAATATACTAGCTGTTGCCCGCGTGTATGTCGGAAATCATCCCACGGGAACCTTCTACCGGGATGAAAAGTATCCTATGTCTTAATATACTAGCTGTTGCCCGCGTGTATGTCGGAAATCATCCCACGGGAACCTTCTACCGGGATGAAAAGTATCCTATGTCTTAATATACTAGCTGTTGCCCGCGTGTATGTCGGAAATCATCCCACGGGAACCTTCTACCGGGATGAAAAGTATCCTATGTCTTAATATACTAGCTGTTGCCAGCGGCATCGCCCGCGTGTATGTCGGAAATTATCCCACGGGAACCTTCTACCGGGATGAAAAGTATCCTATGTCTTAATATACTAGCTGTTGCCCACGTGTATGTCGGAAATTATCCCACGGGAACCTTCTACCGGGATGAAAAGTATCCTATGTCTTAATATACTAGCTGTTGCCAGCGGCTTCGCCCGCGTGTATGTCGGAAATTATCCCACGGGAACCTTCTACCGGGATGAAAAGTATCCTATGTCTTAATATACTAACTGTTGCTAGCGGCATCGCCCGCGTGTATGTCGGAAATTATCCCACGGGAACCTTCTACCGGGATGAAAAGTATCCTATGTCTTAATATACTAGCTGTTGCCAGCGGCATCGCCCGCGTGTATGTCGGAAGTTATCCCACGGGAACCTTCTACCGGGATGAAAAGTATACTATGTCTTAATATACTAGCTGTTGCCAGCGGCTTCGCCCGCGTGTATGTCGGAATACATCCCACGGGAACCTTCTACCGGGATGAAAAGTATCCTATGTCTTAATATACTAGCTGTTGCCAGCGGCTTCGCCCGCGTGTATGTCGGTAATTATTCCACGGGAACCTTCTACCGGGATGAATGTATCCTATGTCTTAATATACTAGCTGTTGCCCGCGTGTATGTCGGAATACATCCCACGGGAACCTTCTACCGGGATGAAAAGTATCCTATGTCTTAATATACTAGCTGTTGCCCGCGGCATTGCCCGCGTGTATGTCGGAAATTATCCCACGGGAACCTTCTACCGGGATGAAAAGTATCCTATGTCTTAATATACTAGCTGTTGCCCACGTGTATGTCGGAAATTATCCCACGGGAACCTTCTACCGGGATGAAAAGTATCCTATGTCTTAATATACTAGCTGTTGCCCGCGTGTATGTCGGAAATTATCCCACGGGAACCTTCTACCGGGATGAAAAGTATCCTATGTCTTAATATACTAGCTGTTGCCCGCGTGTATGTCAGAAATTATCCCACGGGAACCTTCTACTGGGATGAAAAGTATCCTGTGTCTTAATATACTAGCTGTTGCCCGCGTGTATGTCGGAAATTATCCCACGGGAACCTTCTACCGGGATGAAAAGTATCCTATGTCTTAATATACTAGCTGTTGCCAGCGGCATCGCCCGCGTGTATGTCGGAAATTATCCCACGGGAACCTTCTACCGGGATGAAAAGTATCCTATGTCTTAATATACTAGCTGTTGCCCGCGTGTATGTCAGAAATTATCCCACGGGAACCTTCTACCGGGATGAAAGTATCCTATGTCTTAATATTCTAGCTGTCGCCAGCGGCTATGTTGGAAATTATCCCACGGGAACCTTCTACCGGGATGAAAAGTAGCCTATGTCTTAATATACTAGCTGTTGCCCGCGTGTATGTCGGAATACATCCCACGGGAACCTTCTACCGGGATGAAAAGTATCCTATGTCTTAATATACTAGCTGTTGCCAGCGGCTTCGCCCGCGTGTATGTCGGAAATTATCCCACGGGAACCTTCTACCGGGATGAAAGTATCCTATGTCTTAATATTCTAGCTGTTGCCAGCGGCTATGTTGGAAATTATCCCACGGGAACCTTCTACCGGGATGAAAAGTAGCCTATGTCTTAATATACTAGCTGTTGCCCGCGTGTATGTCGGAATACATCCCACGGGAACCTTCTACCGGGATGAAAAGTATCCTATGTCTTAATATACTAGCTGTTGCCAGCGGCTTCGCCCGCGTGTATGTCGGAAATTATCCCACGGGAACCTTCTACCGGGATGAAAGTATCCTATGTCTTAATATACTAGCTGTTGCCAGCGGCTTCGCCCGCGTGTATGTCGGAAATTATCCCACGGGAACCTTCTACCGGGATGAAAGTATCCTATGTCTTAATATACTAGCTGTTGCCCGCGTGTATGTCGGAATACATCCCACGGGAACCTTCTACCGGGATGAAAAGTATCCTATGTCTTAATATACTAGCTGTTGCCCGCGTGTATGTCGGAATACATCCCACGGGAACCTTCTACCGGGATGAAAAGTATCCTATGTCTTAATATACTAGCTGTTGCCAGCGGCTTCGCCCGCGTGTATGTCGGAACTTATCCCACGGGAACCTTCTACCGGGATGAAAAGTAGCCTATGTCTTAATATACTAGCTGTTGCCCGCGTGTATGTCGGGATACATCCCACGGGAACCTTCTACCGGGATGAAAAGTATCCTATGTCTTAATATACTAGCTGTTGCCAGCGGCTTCGCCCGCGTGTATGTCGGAAATTATTCCACGGGAACCTTCTACCGGGATGAATGTATCCTATGTCTTAATATACTAGCTGTTGCCCGCGTGTATGTCGGAATACATCCCACGGGAACCTTCTACCGGGATGAAAAGTATCCTATGTCTTAATATACTAGCTGTTGCCCGCGTGTATGTCGGAATACATCCCACGGGAACCTTCTACCGGGATGAAAAGTATCCTATGTCTTAATATACTAGCTGTTGCCAGCGGCTTCGCCCGCGTGTATGTCGGAACTTATCCCACGGGAACCTTCTACCGGGATGAAAGTATCCTATGTCTTAATATACTAGCTGTTGCCCGCGTGTATGTCGGAATACATCCCACGGGAACCTTCTACCGGGATGAAAAGTATCCTATGTCTTAATATACTAGCTGTTGCCAGCGGCTTCGCCCGCGTGTATGTCGGAAATTATCCCACGGGAACCTTCTACCGGGATGAAAGTATCCTATGTCTTAATATACTAGCTGTTGCCCGCGTGTATGTCGGAAATTATCCCACGGGAACCTTCTACCGGGATGAAAGTATCCTATGTCTTAATATTCTAGCTGTTGCCAGCGGCTATGTTGGAAATTATCCCACGGGAACCTTCTACCGGGATGAAAAGTAGCCTATGTCTTAATATACTAGCTGTTGCCCGCGTGTATGTCGGAATACATCCCACGGGAACCTTCTACCGGGATGAAAAGTATCCTATGTCTTAATATACTAGCTGTTGCCAGCGGCTTCGCCCGCGTGTATGTCGGAAATTATCCCACGGGAACCTTCTACCGGGATGAAAGTATCCTATGTCTTAATATACTAGCTGTTGCCAGCGGCTTCGCCCGCGTGTATGTCGGAAATTATCCCACGGGAACCTTCTACCGGGATGAAAGTATCCTATGTCTTAATATACTAGCTGTTGCCCGCGTGTATGTCGGAATACATCCCACGGGAACCTTCTACCGGGATGAAAGTATCCTATGTCTTAATATACTAGCTGTTGCCAGCGTGTATGTCGGAAATTATCCCACGGGAACCTTCTACCGGGATGAAAAGTATCCCATGTCTTAATATACTAGCTGTTGCCCGCGTGTATGTCGGAAATCATCCCACGGGAACCTTCTACCGGGATGAAAAGTATCCTATGTCTTAATATACTAGCTGTTGCCCGCGTGTATGTCGGAAATCATCCCACGGGAACCTTCTACCGGGATGAAAAGTATCCTATGTCTTAATATACTAGCTGTTGCCCGCGTGTATGTCGGAAATCATCCCACGGGAACCTTCTACCGGGATGAAAAGTATCCTATGTCTTAATATACTAGCTGTTGCCAGCGGCATCGCCCGCGTGTATGTCGGAAATTATCCCACGGGAACCTTCTACCGGGATGAAAAGTATCCTATGTCTTAATATACTAGCTGTTGCCCACGTGTATGTCGGAAATTATCCCACGGGAACCTTCTACCGGGATGAAAAGTATCCTATGTCTTAATATACTAGCTGTTGCCAGCGGCTTCGCCCGCGTGTATGTCGGAAATTATCCCACGGGAACCTTCTACCGGGATGAAAAGTATCCTATGTCTTAATATACTAGCTGTTGCCCGCGTGTATGTCGGAAATCATCCCACGGGAACCTTCTACCGGGATGAAAAGTATCCTGTGTCTTAATATACTAGCTGTTGCCCGCGTGTATGTCGGAAATCATCCCACGGGAACCTTCTACCGGGATGAAAAGTATCCTATGTCTTAATATACTAGCTGTTGCCCGCGGCATTGCCCGCGTGTATGTCGGAAATTATCCCACGGGAACCTTCTACCGGGATGAAAAGTATCCTATGTCTTAATATACTAGCTGTTGCCCACGTGTATGTCGGAAATTATCCCACGGGAACCTTCTACCGGGATGAAAAGTATCCTATGTCTTAATATACTAGCTGTTGCCCGCGTGTATGTCGGAAATTATCCCACGGGAACCTTCTACCGGGATGAAAAGTATCCTATGTCTTAATATACTAGCTGTTGCCCGCTTGTATGTCAGAAATTATCCCACGGGAACCTTCTACTGGGATGAAAAGTATCCTGTGTCTTAATATACTAGCTGTTGCCCGCGTGTATGTCGGAAATTATCCCACGGGAACCTTCTACCGGGATGAAAAGTATCCTATGTCTTAATATACTAGCTGTTGCCAGCGGCATCGCCCGCGTGTATGTCGGAAATTATCCCACGGGAACCTTCTACCGGGATGAAAAGTATCCTATGTCTTAATATACTAGCTGTTGCCAGCGGCTTCGCCCGCGTGTATGTCGGAAATTATCCTACGGGAACCTTCTACCGGGATGAAAGTATCCTATGTCTTAATATACTAGCTGTTGCCAGCGGCTTCGCCCGCGTGTATGTCGGAAATTATCGCACGGGAACCTTCTACCGGGATGAAAAGTATCCTATGTCTTAAAATACAAGCTGTTGCCAGCGGCTTCGCCCGCGTGTATGTCGGAAAATATCGCACGGGAACCTTCTACCAGGATGAAAAGTATCCTATGTCTTAATATACTAGCTGTTGCCCGCGTGTATGTCAGAAATTATCGCACGGGAACCTTCTACCGGGAAGAAAAGTATCCTATGTCTTAATATACTAGCTGTTGCCCGCGTGTATGTCGGAAATTATCCCACGGGAACCTTCTACCGGGATGAAAAGTATCCTATGTCTTAATATACTAACTGTTGCTAGCGGCATCACCCGCGTGTATGTCGGAAATTATCCCACGGGAACCTTCTACCGGGATGAAAAGTATCCTATGTCTTAATATACTAGCTGTTGCCAGCGGCATCGCCCGCGTGTATGTCGGAAATTATCCCACGGGAACCTTCTACCGGGATGAAAAGTATACTATGTCTTAATATACTAGCTGTTGCCAGCGGCTTCGCCCGCGTGTATGTCGGAATACATCCCACGGGAACGTTCTACCGGGATGAAAAGTATCCTATGTCTTAATATACTAGCTGTTGCCCGCGTGTATGTCGGAATACATCCCACGGGAACCTTCTAACGGGATGAAAAGTATCCTATGTCTTAATATACTAGCTGTTGCCAGCGGCTTCGCCCGCGTGTATGTCGGAATACATCCCACGGGAACCTTCTACCGGGATGAAAAGTATCCTATGTCTTAATATACTTGCTGTTGCCAGCGGCATCGCCCGCGTGTATGTCGGAATACATCCCACGGGAACCTTCTACCGGGATGAAAAGTATCCTATGTCTTAATATACTAGCTGTTGCCCGCGTGTATGTCGGAATACATCCCACGGGAACCTTCTACCGGGATGAAAAGTATCCTATGTCTTAATATACTAGCTGTTGCCCGCGTGTATGTCGGAATACATCCCACGGGAACCTTCTACCGGGATGAAAAGTATCCTATGTCTTAATATACTAGCTGTTGCCAGCGGCTTCGCCCGCGTGTATGTCGGAAATTATCCCACGGGAACCTTCTACCGGGATGAAAGTATCCTATGTCTTAATATACTAGCTGTTGCCCGCGTGTATGTCGGAAATTATCCCACGGGAACCTTCTACCGGGATGAAAAGTATCCTATGTCTTAATATACTAACTGTTGCTAGCGGCATCGCCCGCGTGTATGTCGGAAATTATCCCACGGGAACCTTCTACCGGGATGAAAAGTATCCTATGTCTTAATATACTAGCTGTTGCCAGCGGCATCGCCCGCGTGTATGTCGGAAGTTATCCCACGGGAACCTTCTACCGGGATGAAAGTATACTATGTCTTAATATACTAGCTGTTGCCAGCGGCTTCGCCCGCGTGTATGTCGGAATACATCCCACGGGAACCTTCTACCGGGATGAAAAGTATCCTATGTCTTAATATACTAGCTGTTGCCAGCGGCTTCGCCCGCGTGTATGTCGGTAATTATTCCACGGGAACCTTCTACCGGGATGAATGTATCCTATGTCTTAATATACTAGCTGTTGCCCGCGTGTATGTCGGAATACATCCCACGGGAACCTTCTACCGGGATGAAAAGTATCCTATGTCTTAATATACTAGCTGTTGCCCGCGTGTATGTCGGAATACATCCCACGGGAACCTTCTACCGGGATGAAAAGTATCCTATGTCTTAATATACTAGCTGTTGCCAGCGGCTTCGCCCGCGTGTATGTCGGAACTTATCCCACGGGAACCTTCTACCGGGATGAAAGTATCCTATGTCTTAATATACTAGCTGTTGCCCGCGTGTATGTCGGAATACATCCCACGGGAACCTTCTACCGGGATGAAAAGTATCCTATGTCTTAATATACTAGCTGTTGCCAGCGGCTTCGCCCGCGTGTATGTCGGAAATTATCCCACGGGAACCTTCTACCGGGATGAAAGTATCCTATGTCTTAATATACTAGCTGTTGCCCGCGTGTATGTCGGAAATTATCCCACGGGAACCTTCTACCGGGATGAAAGTATCCTATGTCTTAATATTCTAGCTGTTGCCAGCGGCTATGTTGGAAATTATCCCACGGGAACCTTCTACCGGGATGAAAAGTAGCCTATGTCTTAATATACTAGCTGTTGCCCGCGTGTATGTCGGAATACATCCCACGGGAACCTTCTACCGGGATGAAAAGTATCCTATGTCTTAATTTACTAGCTGTTGCCAGCGGCTTCGCCCGCGTGTATGTCGGAAATTATCCCACGGGAACCTTCTACCGGGATGAAAAGTATCCTATGTCTTAATATACTAGCTGTTGCCAGCGGCATCGCCCGCGTGTATGTCGGAAGTTATCCCACGGGAACCTTCTACCGGGATGAAAAGTATACTATGTCTTAATATACTAGCTGTTGCCAGCGGCTTCGCCCGCGTGTATGTCGGAATACATCCCACGGGAACCTTCTACCGGGATGAAAAGTATCCTATGTCTTAATATACTAGCTGTTGCCAGCGGCTTCGCCCGCGTGTATGTCGGTAATTATTCCACGGGAACCTTCTACCGGGATGAATGTATCCTATGTCTTAATATACTAGCTGTTGCCCGCGTGTATGTCGGAATACATCCCACGGGACCTTCTACCGGGATGAAAAGTATCCTATGTCTTAATATACTAGCTGTTGCCCGCGTGTATGTCGGAATACATCCCACGGGAACCTTCTACCGGGATGAAAAGTATCCTATGTCTTAATATACTAGCTGTTGCCAGCGGCTTCGCCCGCGTGTATGTCGGAACTTATCCCACGGGAACCTTCTACCGGGATGAAAGTATCCTATGTCTTAATATACTAGCTGTTGCCCGCGTGTATGTCGGAATACATCCCACGGGAACCTTCTACCGGGATGAAAAGAATCCTATGTCTTAATATACTAGCTGTTGCCAGCGGCTTCGCCCGCGTGTATGTCGGAAATTATCCCACGGGAACCTTCTACCGGGATGAAAGTATCCTATGTCTTAATATACTAGCTGTTGCCCGCGTGTATGTCGGAAATTATCCCACGGGAACCTTCTACCGGGATGAAAGTATCCTATGTCTTAATATTCTAGCTGTTGCCAGCGGCTATGTTGGAAATTATCCCACGGGAACCTTCTACCGGGATGAAAAGTAGCCTATGTCTTAATATACTAGCTGTTGCCCGCGTGTATGTCGGAATACATCCCACGGGAACCTTCTACCGGGATGAAAAGTATCCTATGTCTTAATTTACTAGCTGTTGCCAGCGGCTTCGCCCGCGTGTATGTCGGAAATTATCCCACGGGAACCTTCTACCGGGATGAAAGTATCCTATGTCTTAATATACTAGCTGTTGCCCGCGTGTATGTCGGAATACATCCCACGGGAACCTTCTACCGGGATGAAAGTATCCTATGTCTTAATATACTAGCTGTTGCCAGCGTGTATGTCGGAAATTATCCCACGGGAACCTTCTACCGGGATGAAAAGTATCCCATGTCTTAATATACTAGCTTTTGCCCGCGTGTTTGTCGGAAATCATCCCACGGGAACCTTCTACCGGGATGAAAAGTATCCTATGTCTTAATATACTAGCTGTTGCCCGCGTGTATGTCGGAAATCATCCCACGGGAACCTTCTACCGGGATGAAGAGTATCCTATGTCTTAATATACTAGCTGTTGCCCGCGTGTATGTCGGAAATCATCCCACGGGAACCTTCTACCGGGATGAAAAGTATCCTATGTCTTAATATACTAGCTGTTGCCAGCGGCATCGCCCGCGTGTATGTCGGAAATTATCCCACGGGAACCTTCTACCGGGATGAAAAGTATCCTATGTCTTAATATACTAGCTGTTGCCCACGTGTATGTCGGAAATTATCCCACGGGAACCTTCTACCGGGATGAAAAGTATCCTATGTCTTAATATACTAGCTGTTGCCAGCGGCTTCGCCCGCGTGTATGTCGGAAATTATCCCACGGGAACCTTCTACCGGGATGAAAAGTATCCTATGTCTTAATATACTAGCTGTTGCCCGCGTGTATGTCGGAAATCATCCCACGGGAACCTTCTACCGGGATGAAAAGTATCCTGTGTCTTAATATACTAGCTGTTGCCCGCGTGTATGTCGGAAATCATCCCACGGGAACCTTCTACCGGGATGAAAAGTATCCTATGTCTTAATATACTAGCTGTTGCCCGCGGCATTGCCCGCGTGTATGTCGGAAATTATCCCACGGGAACCTTCTACCGGGATGAAAAGTATCCTATGTCTTAATATACTAGCTGTTGCCCACGTGTATGTCGGAAATTATCCCACGGGAACCTTCTACCGGGATGAAAAGTATCCTATGTCTTAATATACTAGCTGTTGCCCGCGTGTATGTCGGAAATTATCCCACGGGAACCTTCTACCGGGATGAAAAGTATCCTATGTCTTAATATACTAGCTGTTGCCCGCGTGTATGTCAGAAATTTCCCACGGGAACCTTCTACTGGGATGAAAAGTATCCTGTGTCTTAATATACTAGCTGTTGCCCGCGTGTATGTCGGAAATTATCCCACGGGAACCTTCTACCGGGATGAAAAGTATCCTATGTCTTAATATACTAGCTGTTGCCAGCGGCATCGCCCGCGTGTATGTCGGAAATTATCCCACGGGAACCTTCTACCGGGATGAAAAGTATCCTATGTCTTAATATACTAGCTGTTGCCAGCGGCTTCGCCCGCGTGTATGTCGGAAATTATCCTACGGGAACCTTCTACCGGGATGAAAGTATCCTATGTCTTAATATACTAGCTGTTGCCAGCGGCTTCGCCCGCGTGTATGTCGGAAATTATCGCACGGGAACCTTCTACCGGGATGAAAAGTATCCTATGTCTTAATATACTAGCTGTTGCCAGCGGCTTCGCCCGCGTGTATGTCGGAAAATATCGCACGGGAACCTTCTACCAGGATGAAAAGTATCCTATGTCTTAATATACTAGCTGTTGCCCGCGTGTATGTCAGAAATTATCGCACGGGAACCTTCTACCGGGAAGAAAAGTATCCTATGTCTTAATATACTAGCTGTTGCCCGCGTGTATGTCGGAAATTATCCCACGGGAACCTTCTACCGGGATGAAAAGTATCCTATGTCTTAATATACTAACTGTTGCTAGCGGCATCACCCGCGTGTATGTCGTAAATTATCCCACGGGAACCTTCTACCGGGATGAAAAGTATCCTATGTCTTAATATACTAGCTGTTGCCAGCGGCTTCGCCCGCGTGTATGTCGGAATACATCCCACGGGAACCTTCTACCGGGATGAAAAGTATCCTATGTCTTAATATACTTGCTGTTGCCAGCGGCATCGCCCGCGTGTATGTCGGAATACATCCCACGGGAACCTTCTACCGGGATGAAAAGTATCCTATGTCTTAATATACTAGCTGTTGCCCGCGTGTATGTCGGAATACATCCCACGGGAACCTTCTACCGGGATGAAAAGTATCCTATGTCTTAATATACTAGCTGTTGCCCGCGTGTATGTCGGAATACATCCCACGGGAACCTTCTACCGGGATGAAAAGTATCCTATGTCTTAATATACTAGCTGTTGCCAGCGGCTTCGCCCGCGTGTATGTCGGAAATTATCCCACGGGAACCTTCTACCGGGATGAAAGTATCCTATGTCTTAATATACTAGCTGTTGCCCGCGTGTATGTCGGAAATTATCCCACGGGAACCTTCTACCGGGATGAAAAGTATCCTATGTCTTAATATACTAACTGTTGCTAGCGGCATCGCCCGCGTGTATGTCGGAAATTATCCCACGGGAACCTTCTACCGGGATGAAAAGTATCCTATGTCTTAATATACTAGCTGTTGCCAGCGGCATCGCCCGCGTGTATGTCGGAAGTTATCCCACGGGAACCTTCTACCGGGATGAAAGTATACTATGTCTTAATATACTAGCTGTTGCCAGCGGCTTCGCCCGCGTGTATGTCGGAATACATCCCACGGGAACCTTCTACCGGGATGAAAAGTATCCTATGTCTTAATATACTAGCTGTTGCCAGCGGCTTCGCCCGCGTGTATGTCGGTAATTATTCCACGGGAACCTTCTACCGGGATGAATGTATCCTATGTCTTAATATACTAGCTGTTGCCCGCGTGTATGTCGGAATACATCCCACGGGAACCTTCTACCGGGATGAAAAGTATCCTATGTCTTAATATACTAGCTGTTGCCCGCGTGTATGTCGGAATACATCCCACGGGAACCTTCTACCGGGATGAAAAGTATCCTATGTCTTAATATACTAGCTGTTGCCAGCGGCTTCGCCCGCGTGTATGTCGGAACTTATCCCACGGGAACCTTCTACCGGGATGAAAGTATCCTGTGTCTTAATATACTAGCTGTTGCCCGCGTGTATGTCGGAATACATCCCACGGGAACCTTCTACCGGGATGAAAAGTATCCTATGTCTTAATATACTAGCTGTTGCCAGCGGCTTCGCCCGCGTGTATGTCGGAAATTATCCCACGGGAACCTTCTACCGGGATGAAAGTATCCTATGTCTTAATATACTAGCTGTTGCCCGCGTGTATGTCGGAAATTATCCCACGGGAACCTTCTACCGGGATGAAAGTATCCTATGTCTTAATATTCTAGCTGTTGCCAGCGGCTATGTTGGAAATTATCCCACGGGAACCTTCTACCGGGATGAAAAGTAGCCTATGTCTTAATATACTAGCTGTTGCCCGCGTGTATGTCGGAATACATCCCACGGGAACCTTCTACCGGGATGAAAAGTATCCTATGTCTTAATTTACTAGCTGTTGCCAGCGGCTTCGCCCGCGTGTATGTCGGAAATTATCCCACGGGAACCTTCTACCGGGATGAAAAGTATCCTATGTCTTAATATACTAGCTGTTGCCAGCGGCATCGCCCGCGTGTATGTCGGAAGTTATCCCACGGGAACCTTCTACCGGGATGAAAAGTATACTATGTCTTAATATACTAGCTGTTGCCAGCGGCTTCGCCCGCGTGTATGTCGGAATACATCCCACGGGAACCTTCTACCGGGATGAAAAGTATCCTATGTCTTAATATACTAGCTGTTGCCAGCGGCTTCGCCCGCGTGTATGTCGGTAATTATTCCACGGGAACCTTCTACCGGGATGAATGTATCCTATGTCTTAATATACTAGCTGTTGCCCGCGTGTATGTCGGAATACATCCCACGGGACCTTCTACCGGGATGAAAAGTATCCTATGTCTTAATATACTAGCTGTTGCCCGCGTGTATGTCGGAATACATCCCACGGGAACCTTCTACCGGGATGAAAAGTATCCTATGTCTTAATATACTAGCTGTTGCCAGCGGCTTCGCCCGCGTGTATGTCGGAACTTATCCCACGGGAACCTTCTACCGGGATGAAAGTATCCTATGTCTTAATATACTAGCTGTTGCCCGCGTGTATTTCGGAATACATCCCACGGGAACCTTCTACCGGGATGAAAGTATCCTATGTCTTAATATTCTAGCTGTTGCCAGCGGCTATGTTGGAAATTATCCCACGGGAACCTTCTACCGGGATGAAAAGTAGCCTATGTCTTAATATACTAGCTGTTGCCCGCGTGTATGTCGGAATACATCCCACGGGAACCTTCTACCGGGATGAAAAGTATCCTATGTCTTAATTTACTAGCTGTTGCCAGCGGCTTCGCCCGCGTGTATGTCGGAAATTATCCCACGGGAACCTTCTACCGGGATGAAAGTATCCTATGTCTTAATATACTAGCTGTTGCCCGCGTGTATGTCGGAATACATCCCACGGGAACCTTCTACCGGGATGAAAGTATCCTATGTCTTAATATACTAGCTGTTGCCAGCGTGTATGTCGGAAATTATCCCACGGGAACCTTCTACCGGGATGAAAAGTATCCCATGTCTTAATATACTAGCTTTTGCCCGCGTGTTTGTCGGAAATCATCCCACGGGAACCTTCTACCGGGATGAAAAGTATCCTATGTCTTAATATACTAGCTGTTGCCCGCGTGTATGTCGGAAATCATCCCACGGGAACCTTCTACCGGGATGAAAAGTATCCTATGTCTTAATATACTAGCTGTTGCCCGCGTGTATGTCGGAAATCATCCCACGGGAACCTTCTACCGGGATGAAAAGTATCCTATGTCTTAATATACTAGCTGTTGCCAGCGGCATCGCCCGCGTGTATGTCGGAAATTATCCCACGGGAACCTTCTACCGGGATGAAAAGTATCCTATGTCTTAATATACTAGCTGTTGCCCACGTGTATGTCGGAAATTATCCCACGGGAACCTTCTACCGGGATGAAAAGTATCCTATGTCTTAATATACTAGCTGTTGCCAGCGGCTTCGCCCGCGTGTATGTCGGAAATTATCCCACGGGAACCTTCTACCGGAATGAAAAGTATCCTATGTCTTAATATACTAGCTGTTGCCCGCGTGTATGTCGGAAATCATCCCACGGGAACCTTCTACCGGGATGAAAAGTATCCTGTGTCTTAATATACTAGCTGTTGCCCGCGTGTATGTCGGAAATCATCCCACGGGAACCTTCTACCGGGATGAAAAGTATCCTATGTCTTAATATACTAGCTGTTGCCAGCGGCATCGCCCGCGTGTATGTCGGAAATTATCCCACGGGAACCTTCTACCGGGATGAAAAGTATCCTATGTCTTAATATACTAGCTGTTGCCCACGTGTATGTCGGAAATTATCCCACGGGAACCTTCTACCGGGATGAAAAGTATCCTATGTCTTAATATACTAGCTGTTGCCAGCGGCTTCGCCCGCGTGTATGTCGGAAATTATCCCACGGGAACCTTCTACCGGAATGAAAAGTATCCTATGTCTTAATATACTAGCTGTTGCCCGCGTGTATGTCGGAAATCATCCCACGGGAACCTTCTACCGGGATGAAAAGTATCCTGTGTCTTAATATACTAGCTGTTGCCCGCGTGTATGTCGGAAATCATCCCACGGGAACCTTCTACCGGGATGAAAAGTATCCTATGTCTTAATATACTAGCTGTTGCCCGCGGCATTGCCCGCGTGTATGTCGGAAATTATCCCACGGGAACCTTCTACCGGGATGAAAAGTATCCTATGTCTTAATATACTAGCTGTTGCCCACGTGTATGTCGGAAATTATCCCACGGGAACCTTCTACCGGGATGAAAAGTATCCTATGTCTTAATATACTAGCTGTTGCCCGCGTGTATGTCGGAAATTATCCCACGGGAACCTTCTACCGGGATGAAAAGTATCCTATGTCTTAATATACTAGCTGTTGCCCGCGTGTATGTCAGAAATTTCCCACGGGAACCTTCTACTGGGATGAAAAGTATCCTGTGTCTTAATATACTAGCTGTTGCCCGCGTGTATGTCGGAAATTATCCCACGGGAACCTTCTACCGGGATGAAAAGTATCCTATGTCTTAATATACTAGCTGTTGCCAGCGGCATCGCCCGCGTGTATGTCGGAAATTATCCCACGGGAACCTTCTACCGGGATGAAAAGTATCCTATGTCTTAATATACTAGCTGTTGCCAGCGGCTTCGCCCGCGTGTATGTCGGAAATTATCCTACGGGAACCTTCTACCGGGATGAAAGTATCCTATGTCTTAATATACTAGCTGTTGCCAGCGGCTTCGCCCGCGTGTATGTCGGAAATTATCGCACGGGAACCTTCTACCGGGATGAAAAGTATCCTATGTCTTAATATACTAGCTGTTGCCAGCGGCTTCGCCCGCGTGTATGTCGGAAAATATCGCACGGGAACCTTCTACCAGGATGAAAAGTATCCTATGTCTTAATATACTAGCTGTTGCCCGCGTGTATGTCAGAAATTATCGCACGGGAACCTTCTACCGGGAAGAAAAGTATCCTATGTCTTAATATACTAGCTGTTGCCCGCGTGTATGTCGGAAATTATCCCACGGGAACCTTCTACCGGGATGAAAAGTATCCTATGTCTTAATATACTAACTGTTGCTAGCGGCATCACCCGCGTGTATGTCGGAAATTATCCCACGGGATCCTTCTACCGGGATGAAAAGTATCCTATGTCTTAATATACTAGCTGTTGCCAGCGGCATCGCCCGCGTGTATGTCGGAAATTATCCCACGGGAACCTTCTACCGGGATGAAAAGTATACTATGTCTTAATATACTAGCTGTTGCCAGCGGCTTCGCCCGCGTGTATGTCGGAATACATCCCACGGGAACGTTCTACCGGGATGAAAAGTATCCTATGTCTTAATATACTAGCTGTTGCCCGCGTGTATGTCGGAATACATCCCACGGGAACCTTCTAACGGGATGAAAAGTATCCTATGTCTTAATATACTAGCTGTTGCCAGCGGCTTCGCCCGCGTGTATGTCGGAATACATCCCACGGGAACCTTCTACCGGGATGAAAAGTATCCTATGTCTTAATATACTTGCTGTTGCCAGCGGCATCGCCCGCGTGTATGTCGGAATACATCCCACGGGAATCTTCTACCGGGATGAAAAGTATCCTATGTCTTAATATACTAGCTGTTGCCCGCGTGTATGTCGGAATACATCCCACGGGAACCTTCTACCGGGATGAAAAGTATCCTATGTCTTAATATACTAGCTGTTGCCCGCGTGTATGTCGGAATACATCCCACGGGAACCTTCTACCGGGATGAAAAGTATCCTATGTCTTAATATACTAGCTGTTGCCAGCGGCTTCGCCCGCGTGTATGTCGGAAATTATCCCACGGGAACCTTCTACCGGGATGAAAGTATCCTATGTCTTAATATACTAGCTGTTGCCCGCGTGTATGTCGGAAATTATCCCACGGGAACCTTCTACCGGGATGAAAAGTATCCTATGTCTTAATATACTAACTGTTGCTAGCGGCATCGCCCGCGTGTATGTCGGAAATTATCCCACGGGAACCTTCTACCGGGATGAAAAGTATCCTATGTCTTAATATACTAGCTGTTGCCAGCGGCATCGCCCGCGTGTATGTCGGAAGTTATCCCACGGGAACCTTCTACCGGGATGAAAAGTATACTATGTCTTAATATACTAGCTGTTGCCAGCGGCTTCGCCCGCGTGTATGTCGGAATACATCCCACGGGAACCTTCTACCGGGATGAAAAGTATCCTATGTCTTAATATACTAGCTGTTGCCCGCGTGTATGTCGGACGACATCCCACGGGAACCTTTTACCGGGATGAAAGTATCCTATGTCTTAATATTCTAGCTGTTGCCAGCGGCTATGTTGGAAATTATCCCACGGGAACCTTCTACCGGGATGAAAAGTATCCTATGTCTTAATATTCTAGCTGTTGCCAGCGGCTATGTTGGAAATTATCCCACGGGAACCTTCTACCGGGATGAAAAGTATCCTATGTCTTAATATACTAGCTGTTGCCCGCGTGTTTGTCGGAATACATCCCACGGGAACCTTCTACCGGGATGAAAAGTATCCTATGTCTTAATATACTAGCTGTTGCCCGCGTGTATGTCGGAATACATCCCACGGGAACCTTCTACCGGGATGAAAAGTATCCTATGTCTTAATATACTAGCTGTTGCCCGCGTGTATGTCGGAATACATCCCACGGGAACCTTCTACCGGGATGAAAAGTATCCTTTGTCTTAATATACTAGCTGTTGCCAGCGGCTTCGCCCGCGTGTATGTCGGAAATTATCCCACGGGAACCTTCTACCGGGATGAAAGTATCCTATGTCTTAATATTCTAGCTGTTGCCAGCGGCTATGTTGGAAATTATCCCACGGGAACCTTCTACCGGGATGAAAAGTATCCTATGTCTTAATATTCTAGCTGTTGCCAGCGGCTATGTTGGAAATTATCCCACGGGAACCTTCTACCGGGATGAAAAGTATCCTATGTCTTAATATACTAGCTGTTGCCCGCGTGTATGTCGGAATACATCCCACGGGAACCTTCTACCGGGATGAAAAGTATCCTATGTCTTAATATACTAGCTGTTGCCCGCGTGTATGTCGGAATACATCCCACGGGAACCTTCTACCGGGATGAAAAGTATCCTATGTCTTAATATACTAGCTGCTGCCCGCGTGTATGTCGGAATACATCCCACGGGAACCTTCTACCGGGATGAAAAGTATCCTATGTCTTAATATACTAGCTGTTGCCCGCGTGTATGTCGGAATACATCCCACGGGAACCTTCTACCGGGATGAAAAGTATCCTATGTCTTAATATACTAGCTGTTGCCAGCGTGTATGTCGGAAATTATCCCACGGGAACCTTCTACCGGGATGAAAAGTATCCTATGTCTTAATATACTAGCTGTTGCCCGCGTGTATGTCGGAAATCATCCCACGGGAACCTTCTACCGGAATGAAAAGAATCCTATGTCTTAATATACTAGCTGTTGCCCGCGTGTATGTCGGAAATCATCCCACGGGAACCTTCTACCGGGATGAAAGTATCCTATGTCTTAATATACTAGCTGTTGCCAGCGTGTATGTCGGAAATTATCCCACGGGAACCTTCTACCGGAATGAAAAGTATCCTATGTCTTAATATACTAGCTGTTGCCCGCGTGTATGTCGGAAATCATCCCACGGGAACCTTTTACCGGGATGAAAAGTATCCTATGTCTTAATATACTAGCAGTTGCCCGCGTGTATGTCGGAAATCATCCCACGGGAAATTTCTACCGGGATGAAAAGTATCCTATGTCTTAATATACTAGCTGTTGCCAGCGGCATCGCCCGCGTGTATGTCGGAAATTATCCCACGGGAACCTTCTACCGGGATGAAAAGTATCCTATGTCTTAATATACTAGCTGTTGCCCACGTGTATGTCGGAAATTATCGCACGGGAACCTTCTACCGGGATGAAAAGTATCCTATGTCTTAATATACTAGCTGTTGCCAGCGGCTTCGCCCGCGTGTATGTCGGAAATCATCCCACGGGAACCTTCTACCGGGATGAAAAGTATCCTATGTCTTAATATACTAGCTGTTGCCCGCGTGTATGTCGGAAATCATCCCACGGGAACCTTCTACCGGGATGAAAAGTATCCTATGTCTTAATATACTAGCTGTTGCCCGCGTGTATGTCGGAAATCATCCCACGGGAACCTTCTACCGGGATGAAAAGTATCCTATGTCTTAATATACTAGCTGTTGCCCGCGTGTATGTCAGAAATTATCCCACGGGAACCTTCTACCGGGATGAAAGTATCCTATGTCTTAATATTCTAGCTGTTGCCAGCGGCTATGTTGGAAATTATCCCACGGGAACCTTCTACCGGGATGAAAAGTAGCCTATGTCTTAATATACTAGCTGTTGCCCGCGTGTATGTCGGAATACATCCCACGGGAACCTTCTACCGGGATGAAAAGTATCCTATGTCTTAATATACTAGCTGTTGCCAGCGGCTTCGCCCGCGTGTATGTCGGAAATTATCCCACGGGAACCTTCTACCGGGATGAAAGTATCCTATGTCTTAATATACTAGCTGTTGCCAGCGGCTTCGCCCGCGTGTATGTCGGAAATTATCCCACGGGAACCTTCTACCGGGATGAAAGTATCCTATGTCTTAATATACTAGCTGTTGCCCGCGTGTATGTCGGAATACATCCCACGGGAACCTTCTACCGGGATGAAAGTATCCTATGTCTTAATATACTAGCTGTTGCCAGCGGCTTCGCCCGCGTGTATGTCGGAAATTATCCCACGGGAACCTTCTACCGGGATGAAAGTATCCTATGTCTTAATATACTAGCTGTTGCCCGCGTGTATGTCGGAATACATCCCACGGGAACCTTCTACCGGGATGAAAGTATCCTATGTCTTAATATACTAGCTGTTGCCCGCGTGTATGTCGGAAATTATCCCACGGGAACCTTCTACCGGGATGAAAAGTATCCTATGTCTTAATATACTAACTGTTGCTAGCGGCATCGCCCGCGTGTATGTCGGAAATTATCCCACGGGAACCTTCTACCGGGATGAAAAGTATCCTATGTCTTAATATACTAGCTGTTGCCAGCGGCATCGCCCGCGTGTATGTCGGAAGTTATCCCACGGGAACCTTCTACCGGGATGAAAAGTATACTATGTCTTAATATACTAGCTGTTGCCAGCGGCTTCGCCCGCGTGTATGTCGGAATACATCCCACGGGAACCTTCTACCGGGATGAAAAGTATCCTATGTCTTAATATACTAGCTGTTGCCAGCGGCTTCGCCCGCGTGTATGTCGGAATACATCCCACGGGAACCTTCTACCGGGATGAAAGTATCCTATGTCTTAATATTCTAGCTGTTGCCAGCGGCTATGTTGGAAATTATCCCACGGGAACCTTCTACCGGGATGAAAAGTATCCTATGTCTTAATATTCTAGCTGTTGCCAGCGGCTATGTTGGAAATTATCCCACGGGAACCTTCTACTGGGATGAAAAGTATCCTATGTCTTAATATACTAGCTGTTGCCCGCGTGTATGTCGGAATACATCCCACGGGAACCTTCTACCGGGATGAAAAGTATCCTATGTCTTAATGTACTAGCTGTTGCCCGCGTGTATGTCGGAATACATCCCACGGGAACCTTCTACCGGGATGAAAAGTATCCTATGTCTTAATATACTAGCTGTTGCCCGCGTGTATGTCGGAATACATCCCACGGGAACCTTCTACCGGGATGAAAAGTATCCTATGTCTTAATATACTAGCTGTTGCCAGCGGCTTCGCCCGCGTGTATGTCGGAAATTATCCCACGGGAACCTTCTACCGGGATGAAAGTATCCTATGTCTTAATATTCTAGCTGTTGCCAGCGGCTATGTTGGAAATTATCCCACGGGAACCTTCTACCGGGATGAAAAGTATCCTATGTCTTAATATTCTAGCTGTTGCCAGCGGCTATGTTGGAAATTATCCCACGGGAACCTTCTACCGGGATGAAAAGTATCCTATGTCTTAATATACTAGCTGTTGCCCGCGTGTATGTCGTAATACATCCCACGGGAACCTTCTACCGGGATGAAAAGTATCCTATGTCTTAATATACTAGCTGTTGCCCGCGTGTATGTCGGAATACATCCCACGGGAACCTTCTACCGGGATGAAAAGTATCCTATGTCTTAATATACTAGCTGTTGCCCGCGTGTATGTCGGAATACATCCCACGGGAACCTTCTACCGGGATGAAAAGTATCCTATGTCTTAATATACTAGCTGTTGCCCGCGTGTATGTCGGAATACATCCCACGGGAACCTTCTACCGGGATGAAAAGTATCCTATGTCTTAATATACTAGCTGTTGCCAGAGTGTATGTCGGAAATTATCCCACGGGAACCTTCTACCGGGATGAAAAGTATCCTATGTCTTAATATACTAGCTGTTGCCCGCGTGTATGTCGGAAATCATCCCACGGGAACCTTCTACCGGAATGAAAAGTATCCTATGTCTTAATATACTAGCTGTTGCCCGCGTGTATGTCGGAAATCATCCCACGGGAACCTTCTACCGGGATGAAAGTATCCTATGTCTTAATATTCTAGCTGTTGCCAGCGGCTATGTTGGAAATTATCCCACGGGAACCTTCTACCGGGATGAAAAGTATCCTATGTCTTAATATTCTAGCTGTTGCCAGCGGCTATGTTGGAAATTATCCCACGGGAACCTTTTACCGGGATGAAAGTATCCTATGTCTTAATATTCTAGCTGTTGCCAGCGGCTATGTTGGAAATTATCCCACGGGAACCTTCTACCGGGATGAAAAGTATCCTATGTCTTAATATTCTAGCTGTTGCCAGCGGCTATGTTGGAAATTATCCCACGGGAACCTTCTACCGGGATGAAAAGTATCCTATGTCTTAATATACTAGCTGTTGCCCGCGTGTTTGTCGGAATACATCCCACGGGAACCTTCTACCGGGATGAAAAGTATCCTATGTCTTAATATACTAGCTGTTGCCCGCGTGTATGTCGGAATACATCCCACGGGAACCTTCTACCGGGATGAAAAGTATCCTATGTCTTAATATACTAGCTGTTGCCCGCGTGTATGTCGGAATACATCCCACGGGAACCTTCTACCGGGATGAAAAGTATCCTTTGTCTTAATATACTAGCTGTTGCCAGCGGCTTCGCCCGCGTGTATGTCGGAAATTATCCCACGGGAACCTTCTACCGGGATGAAAGTATCCTATGTCTTAATATTCTAGCTGTTGCCAGCGGCTATGTTGGAAATTATCCCACGGGAACCTTCTACCGGGATGAAAAGTATCCTATGTCTTAATATTCTAGCTGTTGCCAGCGGCTATGTTGGAAATTATCCCACGGGAACCTTCTACCGGGATGAAAAGTATCCTATGTCTTAATATACTAGCTGTTGCCCGCGTGTATGTCGGAATACATCCCACGGGAACCTTCTACCGGGATGAAAAGTATCCTATGTCTTAATATACTAGCTGTTGCCCGCGTGTATGTCGGAATACATCCCACGGGAACCTTCTACCGGGATGAAAAGTATCCTATGTCTTAATATACTAGCTGTTGCCCGCGTGTATGTCGGAATACATCCCACGGGAACCTTCTACCGGGATGAAAAGTATCCTATGTCTTAATATACTAGCTGTTGCCCGCGTGTATGTCGGAATACATCCCACGGGAACCTTCTACCGGGATGAAAAGTATCCTATGTCTTAATATACTAGCTGTTGCCAGCGTGTATGTCGGAAATTATCCCACGGGAACCTTCTACCGGGATGAAAAGTATCCTATGTCTTAATATACTAGCTGTTGCCCGCGTGTATGTCGGAAATCATCCCACGGGAACCTTCTACCGGAATGAAAAGAATCCTATGTCTTAATATACTAGCTGTTGCCCGCGTGTATGTCGGAAATCATCCCACGGGAACCTTCTACCGGGATGAAAGTATCCTATGTCTTAATATACTAGCTGTTGCCAGCGTGTATGTCGGAAATTATCCCACGGGAACCTTCTACCGGAATGAAAAGTATCCTATGTCTTAATATACTAGCTGTTGCCCGCGTGTATGTCGGAAATCATCCCACGGGAACCTTTTACCGGGATGAAAAGTATCCTATGTCTTAATATACTAGCAGTTGCCCGCGTGTATGTCGGAAATCATCCCACGGGAAATTTCTACCGGGATGAAAAGTATCCTATGTCTTAATATACTAGCTGTTGCCAGCGGCATCGCCCGCGTGTATGTCGGAAATTATCCCACGGGAACCTTCTACCGGGATGAAAAGTATCCTATGTCTTAATATACTAGCTGTTGCCCACGTGTATGTCGGAAATTATCGCACGGGAACCTTCTACCGGGATGAAAAGTATCCTATGTCTTAATATACTAGCTGTTGCCAGCGGCTTCGCCCGCGTGTATGTCGGAAATTATCCCACGGGAACCTTCTACCGGGATGAAAAGTATCCTATGTCTTAATATACTAGCTGTTGCCCGCGTGTATGTCGGAAATCATCCCACGGGAACCTTCTACCGGGATGAAAAGTATCCTATGTCTTAATATACTAGCTGTTGCCCGCGTGTATGTCGGAAATCATCCCACGGGAACCTTCTACCGGGATGAAAAGTATCCTATGTCTTAATATACTAGCTGTTGCCCGCGTGTATGTCGGAAATTATCCCACGGGAACCTTCTACCGGGATGAAAAGTATCCTATGTCTTAATATACTAGCTGTTGCCCGCGTGTATGTCGGAAATCATCCCACGGGAACCTTCTACCGGGATGAAAAGTATCCTATGTCTTAATATACTAGCTGTTGCCCGCGTGTATGTCGGAAATCATCCCACGGGAACCTTCTACCGGGATGAAAAGTATCCTATGTCTTAATATACTAGCTGTTGCCCGCGTGTATGTCAGAAATTATCCCACGGGAACCTTCTACCGGGATGAAAGTATCCTATGTCTTAATATTCTAGCTGTTGCCAGCGGCTATGTTGGAAATTATCCCACGGGAACCTTCTACCGGGATGAAAAGTAGCCTATGTCTTAATATACTAGCTGTTGCCCGCGTGTATGTCGGAATACATCCCACGGGAACCTTCTACCGGGATGAAAAGTATCCTATGTCTTAATATACTAGCTGTTGCCAGCGGCTTCGCCCGCGTGTATGTCGGAAATTATCCCACGGGAACCTTCTACCGGGATGAAAGTATCCTATGTCTTAATATACTAGCTGTTGCCAGCGGCTTCGCCCGCGTGTATGTCGGAAATTATCCCACGGGAACCTTCTACCGGGATGAAAGTATCCTATGTCTTAATATACTAGCTGTTGCCCGCGTGTATGTCGGAATACATCCCACGGGAACCTTCTACCGGGATGAAAGTATCCTATGTCTTAATATACTAGCTGTTGCCAGCGGCTTCGCCCGCGTGTATGTCGGAAATTATCCCACGGGAACCTTCTACCGGGATGAAAGTATCCTATGTCTTAATATACTAGCTGTTGCCCGCGTGTATGTCGGAATACATCCCACGGGAACCTTCTACCGGGATGAAAGTATCCTATGTCTTAATATACTAGCTGTTGCCCGCGTGTATGTCGGAAATTATCCCACGGGAACCTTCTACCGGGATGAAAAGTATCCTATGTCTTAATATACTAACTGTTGCTAGCGGCATCGCCCGCGTGTATGTCGGAAATTATCCCACGGGAACCTTCTACCGGGATGAAAAGTATCCTATGTCTTAATATACTAGCTGTTGCCAGCGGCATCGCCCGCGTGTATGTCGGAAGTTATCCCACGGGAACCTTCTACCGGGATGAAAAGTATACTATGTCTTAATATACTAGCTGTTGCCAGCGGCTTCGCCCGCGTGTATGTCGGAATACATCCCACGGGAACCTTCTACCGGGATGAAAAGTATCCTATGTCTTAATATACTAGCTGTTGCCAGCGGCTTCGCCCGCGTGTATGTCGGAATACATCCCACGGGAACCTTCTACCGGGATGAAAGTATCCTATGTCTTAATATTCTAGCTGTTGCCAGCGGCTATGTTGGAAATTATCCCACGGGAACCTTCTACCGGGATGAAAAGTATCCTATGTCTTAATATTCTAGCTGTTGCCAGCGGCTATGTTGGAAATTATCCCACGGGAACCTTCTACTGGGATGAAAAGTATCCTATGTCTTAATATACTAGCTGTTGCCCGCGTGTATGTCGGAATACATCCCACGGGAACCTTCTACCGGGATGAAAAGTATCCTATGTCTTAATGTACTAGCTGTTGCCCGCGTGTATGTCGGAATACATCCCACGGGAACCTTCTACCGGGATGAAAAGTATCCTATGTCTTAATATACTAGCTGTTGCCCGCGTGTATGTCGGAATACATCCCACGGGAACCTTCTACCGGGATGAAAAGTATCCTATGTCTTAATATACTAGCTGTTGCCAGCGGCTTCGCCCGCGTGTATGTCGGAAATTATCCCACGGGAACCTTCTACCGGGATGAAAGTATCCTATGTCTTAATATTCTAGCTGTTGCCAGCGGCTATGTTGGAAATTATCCCACGGGAACCTTCTACCGGGATGAAAAGTATCCTATGTCTTAATATTCTAGCTGTTGCCAGCGGCTATGTTGGAAATTATCCCACGGGAACCTTCTACCGGGATGAAAAGTATCCTATGTCTTAATATACTAGCTGTTGCCCGCGTGTATGTCGTAATACATCCCACGGGAACCTTCTACCGGGATGAAAAGTATCCTATGTCTTAATATACTAGCTGTTGCCCGCGTGTATGTCGGAATACATCCCACGGGAACCTTCTACCGGGATGAAAAGTATCCTATGTCTTAATATACTAGCTGTTGCCCGCGTGTATGTCGGAATACATCCCACGGGAACCTTCTACCGGGATGAAAAGTATCCTATGTCTTAATATACTAGCTGTTGCCCGCGTGTATGTCGGAATACATCCCACGGGAACCTTCTACCGGGATGAAAAGTATCCTATGTCTTAATATACTAGCTGTTGCCAGAGTGTATGTCGGAAATTATCCCACGGGAACCTTCTACCGGGATGAAAAGTATCCTATGTCTTAATATACTAGCTGTTGCCCGCGTGTATGTCGGAAATCATCCCACGGGAACCTTCTACCGGAATGAAAAGTATCCTATGTCTTAATATACTAGCTGTTGCCCGCGTGTATGTCGGAAATCATCCCACGGGAACCTTCTACCGGGATGAAAGTATCCTATGTCTTAATATACTAGCTGTTGCCAGCGTGTATGTCGGAAATTATCCCACGGGAACCTTCTACCGGAATGAAAAGTATCCTATGTCTTAATATACTAGCTGTTGCCCGCGTGTATGTCGGAAATCATCCCACGGGAACCTTCTACCGGGATGAAAAGTATCCTATGTCTTAATATACTAGCTGTTGCCCGCGTGTATGTCGGAAATCATCCCACGTGAAATTTCTACCGCGATGAAAAGTATCCTATGTCTTAATATACTAGCTGTTGCCCGCGTGTATGTCGGAATACATCCCACGGGAACCTTCTACCGGGATGAAAAGTATCCTATGTCTTAATATACTAGCTGTTGCCCGCGTGTATGTCGGAATACATCCCACGGGAACCTTCTACCGGGATGAAAAGTATCCTATGTCTTAATATACTAGCTGTTGCCAGAGTGTATGTCGGAAATTATCCCACGGGAACCTTCTACCGGGATGAAAAGTATCCTATGTCTTAATATACTAGCTGTTGCCCGCGTGTATGTCGGAAATCATCCCACGGGAACCTTCTACCGGAATGAAAAGTATCCTATGTCTTAATATACTAGCTGTTGCCCGCGTGTATGTCGGAAATCATCCCACGGGAACCTTCTACCGGGATGAAAGTATCCTATGTCTTAATATACTAGCTGTTGCCAGCGTGTATGTCGGAAATTATCCCACGGGAACCTTCTACCGGAATGAAAAGTATCCTATGTCTTAATATACTAGCTGTTGCCCGCGTGTATGTCGGAAATCATCCCACGGGAACCTTCTACCGGAATGAAAAGTATCCTATGTCTTAATATACTAGCTGTTGCCCGCGTGTATGTCGGAAATCATCCCACGGGAACCTTCTACCGGGATGAAAGTATCCTATGTCTTAATATACTAGCTGTTGCCAGCGTGTATGTCGGAAATTATCCCACGGGAACCTTCTACCGGGATGAAAAGTATCCTATGTCTTAATATTCTAGCTGTTGCCAGCGGCTATGTTGGAAATTATCCCACGGGAACCTTCTACTGGGATGAAAAGTATCCTATGTCTTAATATACTAGCTGTTGCCCGCGTGTATGTCGGAATACATCCCACGGGAACCTTCTACCGGGATGAAAAGTATCCTATGTCTTAATGTACTAGCTGTTGCCCGCGTGTATGTCGGAATACATCCCACGGGAACCTTCTACCGGGATGAAAAGTATCCTATGTCTTAATATACTAGCTGTTGCCCGCGTGTATGTCGGAATACATCCCACGGGAACCTTCTACCGGGATGAAAAGTATCCTATGTCTTAATATACTAGCTGTTGCCAGAGTGTATGTCGGAAATTATCCCACGGGAACCTTCTACCGGGATGAAAAGTATCCTATGTCTTAATATACTAGCTGTTGCCCGCGTGTATGTCGGAAATCATCCCACGGGAACCTTCTACCGGAATGAAAAGTATCCTATGTCTTAATATACTAGCTGTTGCCCGCGTGTATGTCGGAAATCATCCCACGGGAACCTTCTACCGGGATGAAAGTATCCTATGTCTTAATATACTAGCTGTTGCCAGCGTGTATGTCGGAAATTATCCCACGGGAACCTTCTACCGGGATGAAAAGTATCCTATGTCTTAATATACTAGCTGTTGCCCGCGTGTATGTCGGAATACATCCCACGGGAACCTTCTACCGGGATGAAAAGTATCCTATGTCTTAATATACTAGCTGTTGCCAGAGTGTATGTCGGAAATTATCCCACGGGAACCTTCTACCGGGATGAAAAGTATCCTATGTCTTAATATACTAGCTGTTGCCCGCGTGTATGTCGGAAATCATCCCACGGGAACCTTCTACCGGAATGAAAAGTATCCTATGTCTTAATATACTAGCTGTTGCCCGCGTGTATGTCGGAAATCATCCCACGGGAACCTTCTACCGGGATGAAAGTATCCTATGTCTTAATATACTAGCTGTTGCCAGCGTGTATGTCGGAAATTATCCCACGGGAACCTTCTACCGGAATGAAAAGTATCCTATGTCTTAATATACTAGCTGTTGCCCGCGTGTATGTCGGAAATCATCCCACGGGAACCTTCTACCGGGATGAAAAGTATCCTATGTCTTAATATACTAGCTGTTGCCCGCGTGTATGTCGGAAATCATCCCACGTGAAATTTCTACCGCGATGAAAAGTATCCTATGTCTTAATATACTAACTGTTGCTAGCGGCATCACCCGCGTGTATGTCGGAAATTATCCCACGGGAACCTTCTACCGGGATGAAAAGTATCCTATGTCTTAATATACTAGCTGTTGCCCGCGTGTATGTCGGAAATCATCCCACGGGAACCTTCTACCGGGATGAAAGTATCCTATGTCTTAATATACTAGCTGTTGCCAGCGTGTTTGTCGGAAATTATCCCACGGGAACCTTCTACCGGAATGAAAAGTATCCTATGTCTTAATATACTAGCTGTTGCCCGCGTGTATGTCGGAAATCATCCCACGGGAACCTTCTACCGGGATGAAAAGTATCCTATGTCTTAATATACTAGCTGTTGCCCGCGTGTATGTCGGAAATCATCCCACGGGAAATTTCTACCGGGATGAAAAGTATCCTATGTCTTAATATACTAGCTGTTGCCAGCGGCATCGCCCGCGTGTATGTCGGAAATTATCCCACGGGAACCTTCTACCGGGATGAAAAGTATCCTATGTCTTAATATACTAGCTGTTGCCCACGTGTATTTCGGAAATTATCGCACGGGAACCTTCTACCGGGATGAAAAGTATCCTATGTCTTAATATACTAGCTGTTGCCAGCGGCTTCGCCCGCGTGTATGTCGGAAATTATCCCACGGGAACCTTCTACCGGGATGAAAAGTATCCTATGTCTTAATATACTAGCTGTTGCCCGCGTGTATGTCGGAAATCATCCCACGGGAACCTTCTACCGGGATGAAAAGTATCCTATGTCTTAATATACTAGCTGTTGCCCGCGTGTATGTCGGAAATCATCCCACGGGAACCTTCTACCGGGATGAAAAGTATCCTATGTCTTAATATACTAGCTGTTGCCCGCGTGTATGTCGGAAATTATCCCACGGGAACCTTCTACCGGGATGAAAAGTATCCTATGTCTTAATATACTAGCTGTTGCCCGCGTGTATGTCAGAAATTATCCCACGGGAACCTTCTACCGGGATGAAAGTATCCTATGTCTTAATATTCTAGCTGTTGCCAGCGGCTATGTTGGAAATTATCCCACGGGAACCTTCTACCGGGATGAAAAGTAGCCTATGTCTTAATATACTAGCTGTTGCCCGCGTGTATGTCGGAATACATCCCACGGGAACCTTCTACCGGGATGAAAAGTATCCTATGTCTTAATATACTAGCTGTTGCCAGCGGCTTCGCCCGCGTGTATGTCGGAAATTATCCCACGGGAACCTTCTACCGGGATGAAAGTATCCTATGTCTTAATATACTAGCTGTTGCCAGCGGCTTCGCCCGCGTGTATGTCGGAAATTATCCCACGGGAACCTTCTACCGGGATGAAAGTATCCTATGTCTTAATATACTAGCTGTTGCCCGCGTGTATGTCGGAATACATCCCACGGGAACCTTCTACCGGGATGAAAGTATCCTATGTCTTAATATACTAGCTGTTGCCAGCGTGTATGTCGGAAATTATCCCACGGGAACCTTCTACCGGGATGAAAAGTATCCCATGTCTTAATATACTAGCTGTTGCCCGCGTGTATGTCGGAAATCATCCCACGGGAACCTTCTACCGGGATGAAAAGTATCCTATGTCTTAATATACTAGCTGTTGCCCGCGTGTATGTCGGAAATCATCCCACGGGAACCTTCTACCGGGATGAAAAGTATCCTATGTCTTAATATACTAGCTGTTGCCCGCGTGTATGTCGGAAATCATCCCACGGGAACCTTCTACCGGGATGAAAAGTATCCTATGTCTTAATATACTAGCTGTTGCCAGCGGCATCGCCCGCGTGTATGTCGGAAATTATCCCACGGGAACCTTCTACCGGGATGAAAAGTATCCTATGTCTTAATATACTAGCTGTTGCCCACGTGTATGTCGGAAATTATCCCACGGGAACCTTCTACCGGGATGAAAAGTATCCTATGTCTTAATATACTAGCTGTTGCCAGCGGCTTCGCCCGCGTGTATGTCGGAAATTATCCCACGGGAACCTTCTACCGGGATGAAAAGTATCCTATGTCTTAATATACTAGCTGTTGCCCGCGTGTATGTCGGAAATCATCCCACGGGAACCTTCTACCGGGATGAAAAGTATCCTGTGTCTTAATATACTAGCTGTTGCCCGCGTGTATGTCGGAAATCATCCCACGGGAACCTTCTACCGGGATGAAAAGTATCCTATGTCTTAATATACTAGCTGTTGCCCGCGTCATTGCCCGCGTGTATGTCGGAAATTATCCCACGGGAACCTTCTACCGGGATGAAAAGTATCCTATGTCTTAATATACTAGCTGTTGCCCACGTGTATGTCGGAAATTATCCCACGGGAACCTTCTACCGCGATGAAAAGTATCCTATGTCTTAATATACTAGCTGTTGCCCGCGTGTATGTCGGAAATTATCCCACGGGAACCTTCTACCGGGATGAAAAGTATCCTATGTCTTAATATACTAGCTGTTGCCCGCGTGTATGTCGGAAATTATCCCACGGGAACCTTCTACCGGGATGAAAAGTATCCTATGTCTTAATATACTAGCTGTTGCCAGCGGCATCGCCCGCGTGTATGTCGGAAATTATCCCACGGGAACCTTCTACCGGGATGAAAAGTATCCTATGTCTTAATATACTAGCTGTTGCCAGCGGCTTCGCCCGCGTGTATGTCGGAAATTATCCTACGGGAACCTTCTACCGGGATGAAAGTATCCTATGTCTTAATATACTAGCTGTTGCCAGCGGCTTCGCCCGCGTGTATGTCGGAAATTATCGCACGGGAACCTTCTACCGGGATGAAAAGTATCCTATGTCTTAATATACTAGCTGTTGCCAGCGGCTTCGCCCGCGTGTATGTCGGAAAATATCGCACGGGAACCTTCTACCGGGATGAAAAGTATCCTATGTCTTAATATACTAGCTGTTGCCCGCGTGTATGTCAGAAATTATCGCACGGGAACCTTCTACCGGGAAGAAAATATCCTATGTCTTAATATACTAGCTGTTGTCCGCGAGTATGTCGGAAATTATCCCACGGGAACCTTCTACCGGGATGAAAAGTATCCTATGTCTTAATATTCTAGCTGTTGCCAGCGGCTATGTTGGAAATTATCCCACGGGAACCTTCTACCGGGATGAAAAGTATCCTATGTCTTAATATTCTAGCTGTTGCCAGCGGCTATGTTGGAAATTATCCCACGGGAACCTTCTACCGGGATGAAAAGTATCCTATGTCTTAATATACTAGCTGTTGCCCGCGTGTATGTCGGAAATCATCCCACGGGAACCTTCTACCGGAATGAAAAGTATCCTATGTCTTAATATACTAGCTGTTGCCCGCGTGTATGTCGGAAATTATCCCACGGGAACCTTCTACCGGGATGAAAAGTATCCTATGTCTTAATATACTAACTGTTGCTAGCGGCATCGCCCGCGTGTATGTCGGAAATTATCCCACGGGAACCTTCTACCGGGATGAAAAGTATCCTATGTCTTAATATACTAGCTGTTGCCAGCGGCATCGCCCGCGTGTATGTCGGAAGTTATCCCACGGGAACCTTCTACCGGGATGAAAAGTATACTATGTCTTAATATACTAGCTGTTGCCAGCGGCTTCGCCCGCGTGTATGTCGGAATACATCCCACGGGAACCTTCTACCGGGATGAAAAGTATCCTATGTCTTAATATACTAGCTGTTGCCCGCGTGTATGTCGGAATACATCCCACGGGAACCTTCTACCGGGATGAAAGTATCCTATGTCTTAATATTCTAGCTGTTGCCAGCGGCTATGTTGGAAATTATCCCACGGGAACCTTCTACCGGGATGAAAAGTATCCTATGTCTTAATATTCTAGCTGTTGCCAGCGGCTATGTTGGAAATTATCCCACGGGAACCTTCTACTGGGATGAAAAGTATCCTATGTCTTAATATACTAGCTGTTGCCCGCGTGTATGTCGGAAATCATCCCACGGGAACCTTCTACCGGGATGAAAAGTATCCTATGTCTTAATATACTAGCTGTTGCCCGCGTGTATGTCGGAAATCATCCCACGGGAACCTTCTACCGGGATGAAAAGTATCCTATGTCTTAATATACTAGCTGTTGCCCGCGTGTATGTCGGAATACATCCCACGGGAACCTTCTACCGGGATGAAAAGTATTCTATGTCTTAATATACTAGCTGTTGCCAGCGGCTTCGCCCGCGTGTATGTCGGAAATTATCCCACGGGAACCTTCTACCGGGATGAAAGTATCCTATGTCTTAATATTCTAGCTGTTGCCAGCGGCTATGTTGGAAATTATCCCACGGGAACCTTCTACCGGGATGAAAAGTATCCTATGTCTTAATATTCTAGCTGTTGCCAGCGGCTATGTTGGAAATTATCCCACGGGAACCTTCTACCGGGATGAAAAGTATCCTATGTCTTAATATACTAGCTGTTGCCCGCGTGTATGTCGTAATACATCCCACGGGAACCTTCTACCGGGATGAAAAGTATCCTATGTCTTAATATACTAGCTGTTGCCCGCGTGTATGTCGGAATACATCCCACGGGAACCTTCTACCGGGATGAAAAGTATCCTATGTCTTAATATACTAGCTGTTGCCCGCGTGTATGTCGGAATACATCCCACGGGAACCTTCTACCGGGATGAAAAGTATCCTATGTCTTAATATACTATCTGTTGCCCGCGTGTATGTCGGAATACATCCCACGGGAACCTTCTACCGGGATGAAAAGTATCCTATGTCTTAATATACTAGCTGTTGCCCGCGTGTATGTCGGAAATCATCCCACGGGAACCTTCTACCGGAATGAAAAGTATCCTATGTCTTAATATACTAGCTGTTGCCGGCGTGTATGTCGGAAATCATCCCACGGGAACCTTCTACCGGGATGAAAGTATCCTATGTCTTAATATACTAGCTGTTGCCAGCGTGTATGTCGGAAATTATCCCACGGGAACCTTCTACCGGAATGAAAAGTATCCTATGTCTTAAAATACTAGCTGTTGCCCGCGTGTATGTCGGAAATCATCCCACGGGAACCTTCTACCGGGATGAAAAGTATCCTATGTCTTAATATACTAGCTGTTGCCCGCGTGTATGTCGGAAATCATCCCACGGGAAATTTCTACCGGGATGAAAAGTATCCTATGTCTTAATATACTAACTGTTGCTAGCGGCATCACCCGCGTGTATGTCGGAAATTATCCCACGGGAACCTTCTACCGGGATGAAAAGTATCCTATGTCTTAATATACTAGCTGTTGCCCGCGTGTATGTCGGAAATCATCCCACGGGAACCTTCTACCGGGATGAAAGTATCCTATGTCTTAATATACTAGCTGTTGCCAGCGTGTATGTCGGAAATTATCCCACGGGAACCTTCTACCGGAATGAAAAGTATCCTATGTCTTAATATACTAGCTGTTGCCCGCGTGTATGTCGGAAATCATCCCACGGGAACCTTCTACCGGGATGAAAAGTATCCTATGTCTTAATATACTAGCTGTTGCCCGCGTGTATGTCGGAAATCATCCCACGGGAAATTTCTACCGGGATGAAAAGTATCCTATGTCTTAATATACTAGCTGTTGCCAGCGGCATCGCCCGCGTGTATGTCGGAAATTATCCCACGGGAACCTTCTACCGGGATGAAAAGTATCCTATGTCTTAATATACTAGCTGTTGCCCACGTGTATTTCGGAAATTATCGCACGGGAACCTTCTACCGGGATGAAAAGTATCCTATGTCTTAATATACTAGCTGTTGCCAGCGGCTTCGCCCGCGTGTATGTCGGAAATTATCCCACGGGAACCTTCTACCGGGATGAAAAGTATCCTATGTCTTAATATACTAGCTGTTGCCCGCGTGTATGTCGGAAATCATCCCACGGGAACCTTCTACCGGGATGAAAAGTATCCTATGTCTTAATATACTAGCTGTTGCCCGCGTGTATGTCGGAAATCATCCCACGGGAACCTTCTACCGGGATGAAAAGTATCCTATGTCTTAATATACTAGCTGTTGCCCGCGTGTATGTCGGAAATTATCCCACGGGAACCTTCTACCGGGATGAAAAGTATCCTATGTCTTAATATACTAGCTGTTGCCCGCGTGTATGTCAGAAATTATCCCACGGGAACCTTCTACCGGGATGAAAGTATCCTATGTCTTAATATTCTAGCTGTTGCCAGCGGCTATGTTGGAAATTATCCCACGGGAACCTTCTACCGGGATGAAAAGTAGCCTATGTCTTAATATACTAGCTGTTGCCCGCGTGTATGTCGGAATACATCCCACGGGAACCTTCTACCGGGATGAAAAGTATCCTATGTCTTAATATACTAGCTGTTGCCAGCGGCTTCGCCCGCGTGTATGTCGGAAATTATCCCACGGGAACCTTCTACCGGGATGAAAGTATCCTATGTCTTAATATACTAGCTGTTGCCAGCGGCTTCGCCCGCGTGTATGTCGGAAATTATCCCACGGGAACCTTCTACCGGGATGAAAGTATCCTATGTCTTAATATACTAGCTGTTGCCCGCGTGTATGTCGGAATACATCCCACGGGAACCTTCTACCGGGATGAAAGTATGATATGTCTTAATATACTAGCTGTTGCCAGCGTGTATGTCGGAAATTATCCCACGGGAACCTTCTACCGGGATGAAAAGTATCCCATGTCTTAATATACTAGCTGTTGCCCGCGTGTATGTCGGAAATCATCCCACGGGAACCTTCTACCGGGATGAAAAGTATCCTATGTCTTAATATACTAGCTGTTGCCCGCGTGTATGTCGGAAATCATCCCACGGGAACCTTCTACCGGGATGAAAAGTATCCTATGTCTTAATATACTAGCTGTTGCCCGCGTGTATGTCGGAAATCATCCCACGGGAACCTTCTACCGGGATGAAAAGTATCCTATGTCTTAATATACTAGCTGTTGCCAGCGGCATCGCCCGCGTGTATGTCGGAAATTATCCCACGGGAACCTTCTACCGGGATGAAAAGTATCCTATGTCTTAATATACTAGCTGTTGCCCACGTGTATGTCGGAAATTATCCCACGGGAACCTTCTACCGGGATGAAAAGTATCCTATGTCTTAATATACTAGCTGTTGCCAGCGGCTTCGCCCGCGTGTATGTCGGAAATTATCCCACGGGAACCTTCTACCGGGATGAAAAGTATCCTATGTCTTAATATACTAGCTGTTGCCCGCGTGTATGTCGGAAATCATCCCACGGGAACCTTCTACCGGGATGAAAAGTATCCTGTGTCTTAATATACTAGCTGTTGCCCGCGTGTATGTCGGAAATCATCCCACGGGAACCTTCTACCGGGATGAAAAGTATCCTATGTCTTAATATACTAGCTGTTGCCCGCGTCATTGCCCGCGTGTATGTCGGAAATTATCCCACGGGAACCTTCTACCGGGATGAAAAGTATCCTATGTCTTAATATACTAGCTGTTGCCCACGTGTATGTCGGAAATTATCCCACGGGAACCTTCTACCGGGATGAAAAGTATCCTATGTCTTAATATACTAGCTGTTGCCCGCGTGTATGTCGGAAATTATCCCACGGGAACCTTCTACCGGGATGAAAAGTATCCTATGTCTTAATATACTAGCTGTTGCCCGCGTGTATGTCGGAAATTATCCCACGGGAACCTTCTACCGGGATGAAAAGTATCCTATGTCTTAATATACTAGCTGTTGCCAGCGGCATCGCCCGCGTGTATGTCGGAAATTATCCTACGGGAACCTTCTACCGGGATGAAAGTATCCTATGTCTTAATATACTAGCTGTTGCCAGCGGCTTCGCCCGCGTGTATGTCGGAAATTATCGCACGGGAACCTTCTACCGGGATGAAAAGTATCCTATGTCTTAATATACTAGCTGTTGCCAGCGGCTTCGCCCGCGTGTATGTCGGAAAATATCGCACGGGAACCTTCTACCGGGATGAAAAGTATCCTATGTCTTAATATACTAGCTGTTGCCCGCGTGTATGTCAGAAATTATCGCACGGGAACCTTCTACCGGGAAGAAAATATCCTATGTCTTAATATACTAGCTGTTGCCCGCGAGTATGTCGGAAATTATCCCACGGGAACCTTCTACCGGGATGAAAAGTATCCTATGTCTTAATATACTAACTGTTGCTAGCGGCATCACCCGCGTGTATGTCGGAAATTATCCCACGGGAACCTTCTACCGGGATGAAAAGTATCCTATGTCTTAATATACTAGCTGTTGCCAGCGGCATCGCCCGCGTGTATGTCGGAAATTATCCCACGGGAACCTTCTACCGGGATGAAAAGTATACTATGTCTTAATATACTAGCTGTTGCCAGCGGCTTCGCCCGCGTGTATGTCGGAATACATCCCACGGGAACGTTCTACCGGGATGAAAAGTATCCTATGTCTTAATATACTAGCTGTTGCCCGCGTGTATGTCGGAATACATCCCACGGGAACCTTCTAACGGGATGAAAAGTATCCTATGTCTTAATATACTAGCTGTTGCCAGCGGCTTCGCCCGCGTGTATGTCGGAATACATCCCACGGGAACCTTCTACCGGGATGAAAAGTATCCTATGTCTTAATATACTAGCTGTTGCCAGCGGCTTCGCCCGCGTGTATGTCGGAAATTATCCCACGGGAACCTTCTACCGGGATGAAAGTATCCTATGTCTTAATATACTAGCTGTTGCCCGCGTGTATGTCGGAAATTATCCCACGGGAACCTACTACCGGGATGAAAAGTATCCTATGTCTTAATATACTAACTGTTGCTAGCGGCATCGCCCGCGTGTATGTCGGAAATTATCCCACGGGAACCTTCTACCGGGATGAAAAGTATCCTATGTCTTAATATACTAGCTGTTGCCAGCGGCATCGCCCGCGTGTATGTCGGAAGTTATCCCACGGGAACCTTCTACCGGGATGAAAAGTATACTATGTCTTAATATACTAGCTGTTGCCAGCGGCTTCGCCCGCGTGTATGTCGGAACACATCCCACGGGAACCTTCTACCGGGATGAAAAGTATCCTATGTCTTAATATACTAGCTGTTGCCCGCGTGTATGTCGGAATACATCCCACGGGAACCTTCTACCGGGATGAAAGTATCCTATGTCTTAATATTCTAGCTGTTGCCAGCGGCTATGTTGGAAATTATCCCACGGGAACCTTCTACCGGGATGAAAAGTATCCTATGTCTTAATATTCTAGCTGTTGCCAGCGGCTATGTTGGAAATTATCCCACGGGAACCTTCTACCGGGATGAAAAGTATCCTATGTCTTAATATACTAGCTGTTGCCCGCGTGTATGTCGGAATACATCCCAAGGGAACCTTCTACCGGGATGAAAAGTATCCTATGTCTTAATATACTAGCTGTTGCCCGCGTGTATGTCGGAATACATCCCACGGGAACCTTCTACCGGGATGAAAAGTATCCTATGTCTTAATATACTAGCTGTTGCCCGCGTGTATGTCGGAATACATCCCACGGGAACCTTCTACCGGGATGAAAAGTATCCTATGTCTTAATATACTAGCTGTTGCCAGCGGCTTCGCCCGCGTGTATGTCGGAAATTATCCCACGGGAACCTTCTACCGGGATGAAAGTATCCTATGTCTTAATATTCTAGCTGTTGCCAGCGGCTATGTTGGAAATTATCCCACATGAACCTTCTACCGGGATGAAAAGTATCCTATGTCTTAATATTCTAGCTGTTGCCAGCGGCTATGTTGGAAATTATCCCACATGAACCTTCTACCGGGATGAAAAGTATCCTATGTCTTAATATACTAGCTGTTGCCCGCGTGTATGTCGGAATACATCCCACGGGTACCTTCTACCGGGATGAAAAGTATCCTATGTCTTAATATACTAGCTGTTGCCCGCGTGTATGTCGGAAATTATCCCACGGGAACCTTCTACCGGGATGAAAGTATCCTATGTCTTAATATTCTAGCTGTTGCCAGCGGCTATGTTGGAAATTATCCCACGGGAACCTTCTACCGGGATGAAAAGTATCCTATGTCTTAATATTCTAGCTGTTGCCAGCGGCTATGTTGGAAATTATCCCACATGAACCTTCTACCGGGATGAAAAGTATCCTATGTCTTAATATACTAGCTGTTGCCCGCGTGTATGTCGGAATACATCCCACGGGAACCTTCTACCGGGATGAAAAGTATCCTATGTCTTAATATACTAGCTGTTGCCCGCGTGTATGTCGGAATACATCCCACGGGAACCTTCTACCGGGATGAAAAGTATCCTATGTCTTAATATACTAGCTGTTGCCCGCGTGTATGTCGGAATACATCCCACGGGAACCTTCTACCGGGATGAAAGTATCCTATGTCTTAATATTCTAGCTGTTGCCAGCGGCTATGTTGGAAATTATCCCACGGGAAACTTCTACCGGGATGAAAAGTATCCTATGTCTTAATATACTAGCTGTTGCCAGCGGCTTCGCCCGCGTGTATGTCGGAAATTATCCCACGGGAACCTTCTACCGGGATGAAAGTATCCTATGTCTTAATATTCTAGCTGTTGCCAGCGGCTATGTCGGAAATCATCCCACGGGAACCTTCTACCGGGATGAAAGTATCCTATGTCTTAATATACTAGCTGTTGCCAGCGTGTATGTCGGAAATTATCCCACGGGAACCTTCTACCGGAATGAAAAGTATCCTATGTCTTAATATACTAGCTGTTGCCCGCGTGTATGTCGGAAATCATCCCACGGGAACCTTTTACCGGGATGAAAAGTATCCTATGTCTTAATATACTAGCTGTTGCCCGCGTGTATGTCGGAAATCATCCCACGGGAAATTTCTACCGGGATGAAAAGTATCCTATGTCTTAATATACTAGCTGTTGCCAGCGGCATCGCCCGCGTGTATGTCGGAAATTATCCCACGGGAACCTTCTACCGGGATGAAAAGTATCCTATGTCTTAATATACTAGCTGTTGCCCACGTGTATGTCGGAAATTATCGCACGGGAACCTTCTACCGGGATGAAAAGTATCCTATGTCTTAATATACTAGCTGTTGCCAGCGGCTTCGCCCGCGTGTATGTCGGAAATTATCCCACGGGAACCTTCTACCGGGATGAAAAGTATCCTATGTCTTAATATACTAGCTGTTGCCCGCGTGTATGTCGGAAATCATCCCACGGGAACCTTCTACCGGGATGAAAAGTATCCTATGTCTTAATATACTAGCTGTTGCCCGCGTGTATGTCGGAAATCATCCCACGGGAACCTTCTACCGGGATGAAAAGTATCCTATGTCTTAATATACTAGCTGTTGCCCGCGTGTATGTCGGAAATTATCCCACGGGAACCTTCTACCGGGATGAAAAGTATCCTATGTCTTAATATACTAGCTGTTGCCCGCGTGTATGTCGGAAATCATCCCACGGGAACCTTCTACCGGGATGAAAAGTATCCTATGTCTTAATATACTAGCTGTTGCCCGCGTGTATGTCGGAAATCATCCCACGGGAACCTTCTACCGGGATGAAAAGTATCCTATGTCTTAATATACTAGCTGTTGCCCGCGTGTATGTCAGAAATTATCCCACGGGAACCTTCTACCGGGATGAAAGTATCCTATGTCTTATTATTCTAGCTGTTGCCAGCGGCTATGTTGGAAATTATCCCACGGGAACCTTCTACCGGGATGAAAAGTAGCCTATGTCTTAATATACTAGCTGTTGCCCGCGTGTATGTCGGAATACATCCCACGGGAACCTTCTACCGGGATGAAAAGTATCCTATGTCTTAATATACTAGCTGTTGCCAGCGGCTTCGCCCGCGTGTATGTCGGAAATTATCCCACGGGAACCTTCTACCGGGATGAAAGTATCCTATGTCTTAATATACTAGCTGTTGCCAGCGGCTTCGCCCGCGTGTATGTCGGAAATTATCCCACGGGAACCTTCTACCGGGATGAAAGTATCCTATGTCTTAATATACTAGCTGTTGCCCGCGTGTATGTCGGAATACATCCCACGGGAACCTTCTACCGGGATGAAAGTATCCTATGTCTTAATATACTAGCTGTTGCCAGCGGCTTCGCCCGCGTGTATGTCGGAAATTATCCCACGGGAACCTTCTACCGGGATGAAAGTATCCTATGTCTTAATATACTAGCTGTTGCCCGCGTGTATGTCGGAATACATCCCACGGGAACCTTCTACCGGGATGAAAGTATCCTATGTCTTAATATACTAGCTGTTGCCCGCGTGTATGTCGGAAATTATCCCACGGGAACCTTCTACCGGGATGAAAAGTATCCTATGTCTTAATATACTAACTGTTGCTAGCGGCATCGCCCGCGTGTATGTCGGAAATTATCCCACGGGAACCTTCTACCGGGATGAAAAGTATCCTATGTCTTAATATACTAGCTGTTGCCAGCGGCATCGCCCGCGTGTATGTCGGAAGTTATCCCACGGGAACCTTCTACCGGGATGAAAAGTATACTATGTCTTAATATACTAGCTGTTGCCAGCGGCTTCGCCCGCGTGTATGTCGGAATACATCCCACGGGAACCTTCTACCGGGATGAAAAGTATCCTATGTCTTAATATACTAGCTGTTGCCCGCGTGTATGTCGGAATACATCCCACGGGAACCTTCTACCGGGATGAAAGTATCCTATGTCTTAATATTCTAGCTGTTGCCAGCGGCTATGTTGGAAATTATCCCACGGGAACCTTCTACCGGGATGAAAAGTATCCTATGTCTTAATATACTAGCTGTTGCCAGCGGCTTCGCCCGCGTGTATGTCGGAAATTATCCCACGGGAACCTTCTACCGGGATGAAAGTATCCTATGTCTTAATATACTAGCTGTTGCCCGCGTGTATGTCGGAAATTATCCAACGGGAACCTACTACCGGGATGAAAAGTATCCTATGTCTTAATATACTAACTGTTGCTAGCGGCATCGCCCGCGTGTATGTCGGAAATTATCCCACGGGAACCTTCTACCGGGATGAAAAGTATCCTATGTCTTAATATACTAGCTGTTGCCAGCGGCATCGCCCGCGTGTATGTCGGAAGTTATCCCACGGGAACCTTCTACCGGGATGAAAAGTATACTATGTCTTAATATACTAGCTGTTGCCAGCGGCTTCGCCCGCGTGTATGTCGGAACACATCCCACGGGAACCTTCTACCGGGATGAAAAGTATCCTATGTCTTAATATACTAGCTGTTGCCCGCGTGTATGTCGGAATACATCCCACGGGAACCTTCTACCGGGATGAAAGTATCCTATGTCTTAATATTCTAGCTGTTGCCAGCGGCTATGTTGGAAATTATCCCACGGGAACCTTCTACCGGGATGAAAAGTATCCTATGTCTTAATATTCTAGCTGTTGCCAGCGGCTATGTTGGAAATTATCCCACGGGAACCTTCTACCGGGATGAAAAGTATCCTATGTCTTAATATACTAGCTGTTGCCCGCGTGTATGTCGGAATACATCCCAAGGGAACCTTCTACCGGGATGAAAAGTATCCTATGTCTTAATATACTAGCTGTTGCCCGCGTGTATGTCGGAATACATCCCACGGGAACCTTCTACCGGGATGAAAAGTATCCTATGTCTTAATATACTAGCTGTTGCCCGCGTGTATGTCGGAATACATCCCACGGGAACCTTCTACCGGGATGAAAAGTATCCTATGTCTTAATATACTAGCTGTTGCCAGCGGCTTCGCCCGCGTGTATGTCGGAAATTATCCCACGGGAACCTTCTACCGGGATGAAAGTATCCTATGTCTTAATATTCTAGCTGTTGCCAGCGGCTATGTTGGAAATTATCCCACGGGAACCTTCTACCGGGATGAAAAGTATCCTATGTCTTAATATTCTAGCTGTTGCCAGCGGCTATGTTGGAAATTATCCCACGGGAACCTTCTACCGGGATGAAAAGTATCCTATGTCTTAATATACTAGCTGTTGCCCGCGTGTATGTCGGAATACATCCCACGGGAACCTTCTACCGGGATGAAAGTATCCTATGTCTTAATATACTAGCTGTTGCCAGCGGCTTCGCCCGCGTGTATGTCGGAATACATCCCAAGGGAACCTTCTACCGGGATGAAAAGTATCCTATGTCTTAATATACTAGCTGTTGCCCGCGTGTATGTCGGAATACATCCCACGGGAACCTTCTACCGGGATGAAAAGTATCCTATGTCTTAATATACTAGCTGTTGCCAGCGGCTTCGCCCGCGTGTATGTCGGAAATTATCCCACGGGAACCTTCTACCGGGATGAAAGTATCCTATGTCTTAATATTCTAGCTGTTGCCAGCGGCTATGTTGGAAATTATCCCACGGGAACCTTCTACCGGGATGAAAAGTATCCTATGTCTTAATATTCTAGCTGTTGCCAGCGGCTATGTTGGAAATTATCCCACGGGAACCTTCTACCGGGATGAAAAGTATCCTATGTCTTAATATACTAGCTGTTGCCCGCGTGTATGTCGGAATACATCCCACGGGAACCTTCTACCGGGATGAAAGTATCCTATGTCTTAATATACTAGCTGTTGCCAGCGGCTTCGCCCGCGTGTATGTCGGAAATTATCCCACGGGAACCTTCTACCGGGATGAAAGTATCCTATGTCTTAATATACTAGCTGTTGCCCGCGTGTATGTCGGAATACATCCCACGGGAACCTTCTACCGGGATGAAAGTATCCTATGTCTTAATATACTAGCTGTTGCCAGCGGCTTCGCCCGCGTGTATGTCGGAAATTATCCCACGGGAACCTTCTACCGGGATGAAAGTATCCTATGTCTTAATATACTAGCTGTTGCCCGCGTGTATGTCGGAATACATCCCACGGGAACCTTCTACCGGGATGAAAGTATCCTATGTCTTAATATACTAGCTGTTGCCCGCGTGTATGTCGGAAATTATCCCACGGGAACCTTCTACCGGGATGAAAAGTATCCTATGTCTTAATATACTAACTGTTGCTAGCGGCATCGCCCGCGTGTATGTCGGAAATTATCCCACGGGAACCTTCTACCGGGATGAAAAGTATCCTATGTCTTAATATACTAGCTGTTGCCAGCGGCATCGCCCGCGTGTATGTCGGAAGTTATCCCACGGGAACCTTCTACCGGGATGAAAAGTATACTATGTCTTAATATACTAGCTGTTGCCAGCGGCTTCGCCCGCGTGTATGTCGGAATACATCCCACGGGAACCTTCTACCGGGATGAAAAGTATCCTATGTCTTAATATACTAGCTGTTGCCCGCGTGTATGTCGGACGACATCCCACGGGAACCTTTTACCGGGATGAAAGTATCCTATGTCTTAATATTCTAGCTGTTGCCAGCGGCTATGTTGGAAATTATCCCACGGGAACCTTCTACCGGGATGAAAAGTATCCTATGTCTTAATATTCTAGCTGTTGCCAGCGGCTATGTTGGAAATTATCCCACGGGAACCTTCTACCGGGATGAAAAGTATCCTATGTCTTAATATACTAGCTGTTGCCCGCGTGTTTGTCGGAATACATCCCACGGGAACCTTCTACCGGGATGAAAAGTATCCTATGTCTTAATATACTAGCTGTTGCCCGCGTGTATGTCGGAATACATCCCACGGGAACCTTCTACCGGGATGAAAAGTATCCTATGTCTTAATATACTAGCTGTTGCCCGCGTGTATGTCGGAATACATCCCACGGGAACCTTCTACCGGGATGAAAAGTATCCTTTGTCTTAATATACTAGCTGTTGCCAGCGGCTTCGCCCGCGTGTATGTCGGAAATTATCCCACGGGAACCTTCTACCGGGATGAAAGTATCCTATGTCTTAATATTCTAGCTGTTGCCAGCGGCTATGTTGGAAATTATCCCACGGGAACCTTCTACCGGGATGAAAAGTATCCTATGTCTTAATATTCTAGCTGTTGCCAGTGGCTATGTTGGAAATTATCCCACGGGAACCTTCTACCGGGATGAAAAGTATCCTATGTCTTAATATACTAGCTGTTGCCCGCGTGTATGTCGGAATACATCCCACGGGAACCTTCTACCGGGATGAAAAGTATCCTATGTCTTAATATACTAGCTGTTGCCCGCGTGTATGTCGGAATACATCCCACGGGAACCTTCTACCGGGATGAAAAGTATCCTATGTCTTAATATACTAGCTGTTGCCCGCGTGTATGTCGGAATACATCCCACGGGAACCTTCTACCGGGATGAAAAGTATCCTATGTCTTAATATACTAGCTGTTGCCCGCGTGTATGTCGGAATACATCCCACGGGAACCTTCTACCGGGATGAAAAGTATCCTATGTCTTAATATACTAGCTGTTGCCAGCGTGTATGTCGGAAATTATTCCACGGGAACCTTCTACCGGGATGAAAAGTATCCTATGTCTTAATATACTAGCTGTTGCCCGCGTGTATGTCGGAAATCATCCCACGGGAACCTTCTACCGGAATGAAAAGAATCCTATGTCTTAATATACTAGCTGTTGCCCGCGTGTATGTCGGAAATCATCCCACGGGAACCTTCTACCGGGATGAAAGTATCCTATGTCTTAATATACTAGCTGTTGCCAGCGTGTATGTCGGAAATTATCCCACGGGAACCTTCTACCGGAATGAAAAGTATCCTATGTCTTAATATACTAGCTGTTGCCCGCGTGTATGTCGGAAATCATCCCACGGGAACCTTTTACCGGGATGAAAAGTATCCTATGTCTTAATATACTAGCTGTTGCCCGCGTGTATGTCGGAAATCATCCCACGGGAAATTTCTACCGGGATGAAAAGTATCCTATGTCTTAATATACTAGCTGTTGCCAGCGGCATCGCCCGCGTGTATGTCGGAAATTATCCCACGGGAACCTTCTACCGGGATGAAAAGTATCCTATGTCTTAATATACTAGCTGTTGCCCACGTGTATGTCGGAAATTATCGCACGGGAACCTTCTACCGGGATGAAAAGTATCCTATGTCTTAATATACTAGCTGTTGCCAGCGGCTTCGCCCGCGTGTATGTCGGAAATTATCCCACGGGAACCTTCTACCGGGATGAAAAGTATCCTATGTCTTAATATACTAGCTGTTGCCCGCGTGTATGTCGGAAATCATCCCACGGGAACCTTCTACCGGGATGAAAAGTATCCTATGTCTTAATATACTAGCTGTTGCCCGCGTGTATGTCGGAAATCATCCCACGGGAACCTTCTACCGGGATGAAAAGTATCCTATGTCTTAATATACTAGCTGTTGCCCGCGTGTATGTCGGAAATTATCCCACGGGAACCTTCTACCGGGATGAAAAGTATCCTATGTCTTAATATACTAGCTGTTGCCCGCGTGTATGTCGGAAATCATCCCACGGGAACCTTCTACCGGGATGAAAAGTATCCTATGTCTTAATATACTAGCTGTTGCCCGCGTGTATGTCGGAAATCATCCCACGGGAACCTTCTACCGGGATGAAAAGTATCCTATGTCTTAATATACTAGCTGTTGCCCGCGTGTATGTCAGAAATTATCCCACGGGAACCTTCTACCGGGATGAAAGTATCCTATGTCTTAATATTCTAGCTGTTGCCAGCGGCTATGTTGGAAATTATCCCACGGGAACCTTCTACCGGGATGAAAAGTAGCCTATGTCTTAATATACTAGCTGTTGCCCGCGTGTATGTCGGAATACATCCCACGGGAACCTTCTACCGGGATGAAAAGTATCCTATGTCTTAATATACTAGCTGTTGCCAGCGGCTTCGCCCGCGTGTATGTCGGAAATTATCCCACGGGAACCTTCTACCGGGATGAAAGTATCCTATGTCTTAATATACTAGCTGTTGCCAGCGGCTTCGCCCGCGTGTATGTCGGAAATTATCCCACGGGAACCTTCTACCGGGATGAAAGTATCCTATGTCTTAATATACTAGCTGTTGCCCGCGTGTATGTCGGAATACATCCCACAAGAACCTTCTACCGGGATGAAAGTATCCTATGTCTTAATATACTAGCTGTTGCCAGCGGCTTCGCCCGCGTGTATGTCGGAAATTATCCCACGGGAACCTTCTACCGGGATGAAAGTATCCTATGTCTTAATATACTAGCTGTTGCCCGCGTGTATGTCGGAATACATCCCACGGGAACCTTCTACCGGGATGAAAGTATCCTATGTCTTAATATACTAGCTGTTGCCCGCGTGTATGTCGGAAATTATCCCACGGGAACCTTCTACCGGGATGAAAAGTATCCTATGTCTTAATATACTAACTGTTGCTAGCGGCATCGCCCGCGTGTATGTCGGAAATTATCCCACGGGAACCTTCTACCGGGATGAAAAGTATCCTATGTCTTAATATACTAGCTGTTGCCAGCGGCATCGCCCGCGTGTATGTCGGAAGTTATCCCACGGGAACCTTCTACCGGGATGAAAAGTATACTATGTCTTAATATACTAGCTGTTGCCAGCGGCTTCGCCCGCGTGTATGTCGGAATACATCCCACGGGAACCTTCTACCGGGATGAAAAGTATCCTATGTCTTAATATACTAGCTGTTGCCAGCGGCTTCGCCCGCGTGTATGTCGGAATACATCCCACGGGAACCTTCTACCGGGATGAAAGTATCCTATGTCTTAATATTCTAGCTGTTGCCAGCGGCTATGTTGGAAATTATCCCACGGGAACCTTCTACCGGGATGAAAAGTATCCTATGTCTTAATATTCTAGCTGTTGCCAGCGGCTATGTTGGAAATTATCCCACGGGAACCTTCTACTGGGATGAAAAGTATCCTATGTCTTAATATACTAGCTGTTGCCCGCGTGTATGTCGGAATACATCCCACGGGAACCTTCTACCGGGATGAAAAGTATCCTATGTCTTAATGTACTAGCTGTTGCCCGCGTGTATGTCGGAATACATCCCACGGGAACCTTCTACCGGGATGAAAAGTATCCTATGTCTTAATATACTAGCTGTTGCCCGCGTGTATGTCGGAATACATCCCACGGGAACCTTCTACCGGGATGAAAAGTATCCTATGTCTTAATATACTAGCTGTTGCCAGCGGCTTCGCCCGCGTGTATGTCGGAAATTATCCCACGGGAACCTTCTACCGGGATGAAAGTATCCTATGTCTTAATATTCTAGCTGTTGCCAGCGGCTATGTTGGAAATTATCCCACGGGAACCTTCTACCGGGATGAAAAGTATCCTATGTCTTAATATTCTAGCTGTTGCCAGCGGCTATGTTGGAAATTATCCCACGGGAACCTTCTACCGGGATGAAAAGTATCCTATGTCTTAATATACTAGCTGTTGCCCGCGTGTATGTCGTAATACATCCCACGGGAACCTTCTACCGGGATGAAAAGTATCCTATGTCTTAATATACTAGCTGTTGCCCGCGTGTATGTCGGAATACATCCCACGGGAACCTTCTACCGGGATGAAAAGTATCCTATGTCTTAATATACTAGCTGTTGCCCGCGTGTATGTCGGAATACATCCCACGGGAACCTTCTACCGGGATGAAAAGTATCCTATGTCTTAATATACTAGCTGTTGCCCGCGTGTATGTCGGAATACATCCCACGGGAACCTTCTACCGGGATGAAAAGTATCCTATGTCTTAATATACTAGCTGTTGCCAGAGTGTATGTCGGAAATTATCCCACGGGAACCTTCTACCGGGATGAAAAGTATCCTATGTCTTAATATACTAGCTGTTGCCCGCGTGTATGTCGGAAATCATCCCACGGGAACCTTCTACCGGAATGAAAAGTATCCTATGTCTTAATATACTAGCTGTTGCCCGCGTGTATGTCGGAAATCATCCCACGGGAACCTTCTACCGGGATGAAAGTATCCTATGTCTTAATATACTAGCTGTTGCCAGCGTGTATGTCGGAAATTATCCCACGGGAACCTTCTACCGGAATGAAAAGTATCCTATGTCTTAATATACTAGCTGTTGCCCGCGTGTATGTCGGAAATCATCCCACGGGAACCTTCTACCGGGATGAAAAGTATCCTATGTCTTAATATACTAGCTGTTGCCCGCGTGTATGTCGGAAATCATCCCACGGGAAATTTCTACCGCGATGAAAAGTATCCTATGTCTTAATATACTAACTGTTGCTAGCGGCATCACCCGCGTGTATGTCGGAAATTATCCCACGGGAACCTTCTACCGGGATGAAAAGTATCCTATGTCTTAATATACTAGCTGTTGCCCGCGTGTATGTCGGAAATCATCCCACGGGAACCTTCTACCGGGATGAAAGTATCCTATGTCTTAATATACTAGCTGTTGCCAGCGTGTATGTCGGAAATTATCCCACGGGAACCTTCTACCGGAATGAAAAGTATCCTATGTCTTAATATACTAGCTGTTGCCCGCGTGTATGTCGGAAATCATCCCACGGGAACCTTCTACCGGGATGAAAAGTATCCTATGTCTTAATATACTAGCTGTTGCCCGCGTGTATGTCGGAAATCATCCCACGGGAAATTTCTACCGGGATGAAAAGTATCCTATGTCTTAATATACTAGCTGTTGCCAGCGGCATCGCCCGCGTGTATGTCGGAAATTATCCCACGGGAACCTTCTACCGGGATGAAAAGTATCCTATGTCTTAATATACTAGCTGTTGCCCACGTGTATTTCGGAAATTATCGCACGGGAACCTTCTACCGGGATGAAAAGTATCCTATGTCTTAATATACTAGCTGTTGCCAGCGGCTTCGCCCGCGTGTATGTCGGAAATTATCCCACGGGAACCTTCTACCGGGATGAAAAGTATCCTATGTCTTAATATACTAGCTGTTGCCCGCGTGTATGTCGGAAATCATCCCACGGGAACCTTCTACCGGGATGAAAAGTATCCTATGTCTTAATATACTAGCTGTTGCCCGCGTGTATGTCGGAAATCATCCCACGGGAACCTTCTACCGGGATGAAAAGTATCCTATGTCTTAATATACTAGCTGTTGCCCGCGTGTATGTCGGAAATTATCCCACGGGAACCTTCTACCGGGATGAAAAGTATCCTATGTCTTAATATACTAGCTGTTGCCCGCGTGTATGTCAGAAATTATCCCACGGGAACCTTCTACCGGGATGAAAGTATCCTATGTCTTAATATTCTAGCTGTTGCCAGCGGCTATGTTGGAAATTATCCCACGGGAACCTTCTACCGGGATGAAAAGTAGCCTATGTCTTAATATACTAGCTGTTGCCCGCGTGTATGTCGGAATACATCCCACGGGAACCTTCTACCGGGATGAAAAGTATCCTATGTCTTAATATACTAGCTGTTGCCAGCGGCTTCGCCCGCGTGTATGTCGGAAATTATCCCACGGGAACCTTCTACCGGGATGAAAGTATCCTATGTCTTAATATACTAGCTGTTGCCAGCGGCTTCGCCCGCGTGTATGTCGGAAATTATCCCACGGGAACCTTCTACCGGGATGAAAGTATCCTATGTCTTAATATACTAGCTGTTGCCCGCGTGTATGTCGGAATACATCCCACGGGAACCTTCTACCGGGATGAAAGTATCCTATGTCTTAATATACTAGCTGTTGCCAGCGTGTATGTCGGAAATTATCCCACGGGAACCTTCTACCGGGATGAAAAGTATCCCATGTCTTAATATACTAGCTGTTGCCCGCGTGTATGTCGGAAATCATCCCACGGGAACCTACTACCGGGATGAAAAGTATCCTATGTCTTAATATACTAGCTGTTGCCCGCGTGTATGTCGGAAATCATCCCACGGGAACCTTCTACCGGGATGAAAAGTATCCTATGTCTTAATATACTAGCTGTTGCCCGCGTGTATGTCGGAAATCATCCCACGGGAACCTTCTACCGGGATGAAAAGTATCCTATGTCTTAATATACTAGCTGTTGCCAGCGGCATCGCCCGCGTGTATGTCGGAAATTATCCCACGGGAACCTTCTACCGGGATGAAAAGTATCCTATGTCTTAATATACTAGCTGTTGCCCACGTGTATGTCGGAAATTATCCCACGGGAACCTTCTACCGGGATGAAAAGTATCCTATGTCTTAATATACTAGCTGTTGCCAGCGGCTTCGCCCGCGTGTATGTCGGAAATTATCCCACGGGAACCTTCTACCGGGATGAAAAGTATCCTATGTCTTAATATACTAGCTGTTGCCCGCGTGTATGTCGGAAATCATCCCACGGGAACCTTCTACCGGGATGAAAAGTATCCTGTGTCTTAATATACTAGCTGTTGCCCGCGTGTATGTCGGAAATCATCCCACGGGAACCTTCTACCGGGATGAAAAGTATCCTATGTCTTAATATACTAGCTGTTGCCCGCGTCATTGCCCGCGTGTATGTCGGAAATTATCCCACGGGAACCTTCTACCGGGATGAAAAGTATCCTATGTCTTAATATACTAGCTGTTGCCCACGTGTATGTCGGAAATTATCCCACGGGAACCTTCTACCGGGATGAAAAGTATCCTATGTCTTAATATACTAGCTGTTGCCCGCGTGTATGTCGGAAATTATCCCACGGGAACCTTCTACCGGGATGAAAAGTATCCTATGTCTTAATATACTAGCTGTTGCCCGCGTGTATGTCGGAAATTATCCCACGGGAACCTTCTACCGGGATGAAAAGTATCCTATGTCTTAATATACTAGCTGTTGCCAGCGGCATCGCCCGCGTGTATGTCGGAAATTATCCCACGGGAACCTTCTACCGGGATGAAAAGTATCCTATGTCTTAATATACTAGCTGTTGCCAGCGGCTTCGCCCGCGTGTATGTCGGAAATTATCCTACGGGAACCTTCTACCGGGATGAAAGTATCCTATGTCTTAATATACTAGCTGTTGCCAGCGGCTTCGCCCGCGTGTATGTCGGAAATTATCGCACGGGAACCTTCTACCGGGATGAAAAGTATCCTATGTCTTAATATACTAGCTGTTGCCAGCGGCTTCGCCCGCGTGTATGTCGGAAAATATCGCACGGGAACCTTCTACCGGGATGAAAAGTATCCTATGTCTTAATATACTAGCTGTTGCCCGCGTGTATGTCAGAAATTATCGCACGGGAACCTTCTACCGGGAAGAAAATATCCTATGTCTTAATATACTAGCTGTTGCCCGCGAGTATGTCGGAAATTATCCCACGGGAACCTTCTACCGGGATGAAAAGTATCCTATGTCTTAATATTCTAGCTGTTGCCAGCGGCTATGTTGGAAATTATCCCACGGGAACCTTCTACCGGGATGAAAAGTATCCTATGTCTTAATATTCTAGCTGTTGCCAGCGGCTATGTTGGAAATTATCCCACGGGAACCTTCTACCGGGATGAAAAGTATCCTATGTCTTAATATACTAGCTGTTGCCCGCGTGTATGTCGGAAATCATCCCACGGGAACCTTCTACCGGAATGAAAAGTATCCTATGTCTTAATATACTAGCTGTTGCCCGCGTGTATGTCGGAAATTATCCCACGGGAACCTTCTACCGGGATGAAAAGTATCCTATGTCTTAATATACTAACTGTTGCTAGCGGCATCGCCCGCGTGTATGTCGGAAATTATCCCACGGGAACCTTCTACCGGGATGAAAAGTATCCTATGTCTTAATATACTAGCTGTTGCCAGCGGCATCGCCCGCGTGTATGTCGGAAGTTATCCCACGGGAACCTTCTACCGGGATGAAAAGTATACTATGTCTTAATATACTAGCTGTTGCCAGCGGCTTCGCCCGCGTGTATGTCGGAATACATCCCACGGGAACCTTCTACCGGGATGAAAAGTATCTTATGTCTTAATATACTAGCTGTTGCCCGCGTGTATGTCGGAATACATCCCACGGGAACCTTCTACCGGGATGAAAGTATCCTATGTCTTAATATTCTAGCTGTTGCCAGCGGCTATGTTGGAAATTATCCCACGGGAACCTTCTACCGGGATGAAAAGTATCCTATGTCTTAATATTCTAGCTGTTGCCAGCGGCTATGTTGGAAATTATCCCACGGGAACCTTCTACTGGGATGAAAAGTATCCTATGTCTTAATATACTAGCTGTTGCCCGCGTGTATGTCGGAAATCATCCCACGGGAACCTTCTACCGGGATGAAAAGTATCCTATGTCTTAATATACTAGCTGTTGCCCGCGTGTATGTCGGAAATCATCCCACGGGAACCTTCTACCGGGATGAAAAGTATCCTATGTCTTAATATACTAGCTGTTGCCCGCGTGTATGTCGGAATACATCCCACGGGAACCTTCTACCGGGATGAAAAGTATCCTATGTCTTAATATACTAGCTGTTGCCAGCGGCTTCGCCCGCGTGTATGTCGGAAATTATCCCACGGGAACCTTCTACCGGGATGAAAGTATCCTATGTCTTAATATTCTAGCTGTTGCCAGCGGCTATGTTGGAAATTATCCCACGGGAACCTTCTACCGGGATGAAAAGTATCCTATGTCTTAATATTCTAGCTGTTGCCAGCGGCTATGTTGGAAATTATCCCACGGGAACCTTCTACCGGGATGAAAAGTATCCTATGTCTTAATATACTAGCTGTTGCCCGCGTGTATGTCGTAATACATCCCACGGGAACCTTCTACCGGGATGAAAAGTATCCTATGTCTTAATATACTAGCTGTTGCCCGCGTGTATGTCGGAATACATCCCACGGGAACCTTCTACCGGGATGAAAAGTATCCTATGTCTTAATATACTAGCTGTTGCCCGCGTGTATGTCGGAATACATCCCACGGGAACCTTCTACCGGGATGAAAAGTATCCTATGTCTTAATATACTAGCTGTTGCCCGCGTGTATGTCGGAATACATCCCACGGGAACCTTCTACCGGGATGAAAAGTATCCTATGTCTTAATATACTAGCTGTTGCCCGCGTGTATGTCGGAAATCATCCCACGGGAACCTTCTACCGGAATGAAAAGTATCCTATGTCTTAATATACTAGCTGTTGCCCGCGTGTATGTCGGAAATCATCCCACGGGAACCTTCTACCGGGATGAAAGTATCCTATGTCTTAATATACTAGCTGTTGCCAGCGTGTATGTCGGAAATTATCCCACGGGAACCTTCTACCGGAATGAAAAGTATCCTATGTCTTAAAATACTAGCTGTTGCCCGCGTGTATGTCGGAAATCATCCCACGGGAACCTTCTACCGGGATGAAAAGTATCCTATGTCTTAATATACTAGCTGTTGCCCGCGTGTATGTCGGAAATCATCCCACGGGAAATTTCTACCGGGATGAAAAGTATCCTATGTCTTAATATACTAACTGTTGCTAGCGGCATCACCCGCGTGTATGTCGGAAATTATCCCACGGGAACCTTCTACCGGGATGAAAAGTATCCTATGTCTTAATATACTAGCTGTTGCCCGCGTGTATGTCGGAAATCATCCCACGGGAACCTTCTACCGGGATGAAAGTATCCTATGTCTTAATATACTAGCTGTTGCCAGCGTGTATGTCGGAAATTATCCCACGGGAACCTTCTACCGGAATGAAAAGTATCCTATGTCTTAATATACTAGCTGTTGCCCGCGTGTATGTCGGAAATCATCCCACGGGAACCTTCTACCGGGATGAAAAGTATCCTATGTCTTAATATACTAGCTGTTGCCCGCGTGTATGTCGGAAATCATCCCACGGGAAATTTCTACCGGGATGAAAAGTATCCTATGTCTTAATATACTAGCTGTTGCCAGCGGCATCGCCCGCGTGTATGTCGGAAATTATCCCACGGGAACCTTCTACCGGGATGAAAAGTATCCTATGTCTTAATATACTAGCTGTTGCCCACGTGTATTTCGGAAATTATCGCACGGGAACCTTCTACCGGGATGAAAAGTATCCTATGTCTTAATATACTAGCTGTTGCCAGCGGCTTCGCCCGCGTGTATGTCGGAAATTATCCCACGGGAACCTTCTACCGGGATGAAAAGTATCCTATGTCTTAATATACTAGCTGTTGCCCGCGTGTATGTCGGAAATCATCCCACGGGAACCTTCTACCGGGATGAAAAGTATCCTATGTCTTAATATACTAGCTGTTGCCCGCGTGTATGTCGGAAATCATCCCACGGGAACCTTCTACCGGGATGAAAAGTATCCTATGTCTTAATATACTAGCTGTTGCCCGCGTGTATGTCGGAAATTATCCCACGGGAACCTTCTACCGGGATGAAAAGTATCCTATGTCTTAATATACTAGCTGTTGCCCGCGTGTATGTCAGAAATTATCCCACGGGAACCTTCTACCGGGATGAAAGTATCCTATGTCTTAATATTCTAGCTGTTGCCAGCGGCTATGTTGGAAATTATCCCACGGGAACCTTCTACCGGGATGAAAAGTAGCCTATGTCTTAATATACTAGCTGTTGCCCGCGTGTATGTCGGAATACATCCCACGGGAACCTTCTACCGGGATGAAAAGTATCCTATGTCTTAATATACTAGCTGTTGCCAGCGGCTTCGCCCGCGTGTATGTCGGAAATTATCACACGGGAACCTTCTACCGGGATGAAAGTATCCTATGTCTTAATATACTAGCTGTTGCCAGCGGCTTCGCCCGCGTGTATGTCGGAAATTATCCCACGGGAACCTTCTACCGGGATGAAAGTATCCTATGTCTTAATATACTAGCTGTTGCCCGCGTGTATGTCGGAATACATCCCACGGGAACCTTCTACCGGGATGAAAGTATCCTATGTCTTAATATACTAGCTGTTGCCAGCGTGTATGTCGGAAATTATCCCACGGGAACCTTCTATCGGGATGAAAAGTATCCCATGTCTTAATATACTAGCTGTTGCCCGCGTGTATGTCGGAAATCATCCCACGGGAACCTTCTACCGGGATGAAAAGTATCCTATGTCTTAATATACTAGCTGTTGCCCGCGTGTATGTCGGAAATCATCCCACGGGAACCTTCTACCGGGATGAAAAGTATCCTATGTCTTAATATACTAGCTGTTGCCCGCGTGTATGTCGGAAATCATCCCACGGGAACCTTCTACCGGGATGAAAAGTATCCTATGTCTTAATATACTAGCTGTTGCCAGCGGCATCGCCCGCGTGTATGTCGGAAATTATCCCACGGGAACCTTCTACCGGGATGAAAAGTATCCTATGTCTTAATATACTAGCTGTTGCCCACGTGTATGTCGGAAATTATCCCACGGGAACCTTCTACCGGGATGAAAAGTATCCTATGTCTTAATATACTAGCTGTTGCCAGCGGCTTCGCCCGCGTGTATGTCGGAAATTATCCCACGGGAACCTTCTACCGGGATGAAAAGTATCCTATGTCTTAATATACTAGCTGTTGCCCGCGTGTATGTCGGAAATCATCCCACGGGAACCTTCTACCGGGATGAAAAGTATCCTGTGTCTTAATATACTAGCTGTTGCCCGCGTGTATGTCGGAAATCATCCCACGGGAACCTTCTACCGGGATGAAAAGTATCCTATGTCTTAATATACTAGCTGTTGCCCGCGTCATTGCCCGCGTGTATGTCGGAAATTATCCCACGGGAACCTTCTACCGGGATGAAAAGTATCCTATGTCTTAATATACTAGCTGTTGCCCACGTGTATGTCGGAAATTATCCCACGGGAACCTTCTACCGGGATGAAAAGTATCCTATGTCTTAATATACTAGCTGTTGCCCGCGTGTATGTCGGAAATTATCCCACGGGAACCTTCTACCGGGATGAAAAGTATCCTATGTCTTAATATACTAGCTGTTGCCCGCGTGTATGTCGGAAATTATCCCACGGGAACCTTCTACCGGGATGAAAAGTATCCTATGTCTTAATATACTAGCTGTTGCCAGCGGCATCGCCCGCGTGTATGTCGGAAATTATCCCACGGGAACCTTCTACCGGGATGAAAAGTATCCTATGTCTTAATATACTAGCTGTTGCCAGCGGCTTCGCCCGCGTGTATGTCGGAAATTATCCTACGGGAACCTTCTACCGGGATGAAAGTATCCTATGTCTTAATATACTAGCTGTTGCCAGCGGCTTCGCCCGCGTGTATGTCGGAAATTATCGCACGGGAACCTTCTACCGGGATGAAAAGTATCCTATGTCTTAATATACTAGCTGTTGCCAGCGGCTTCGCCCGCGTGTATGTCGGAAAATATCGCACGGGAACCTTCTACCGGGATGAAAAGTATCCTATGTCTTAATATACTAGCTGTTGCCCGCGTGTATGTCAGAAATTATCGCACGGGAACCTTCTACCGGGAAGAAAATATCCTATGTCTTAATATACTAGCTGTTGCCCGCGAGTATGTCGGAAATTATCCCACGGGAACCTTCTACCGGGATGAAAAGTATCCTATGTCTTAATATACTAACTGTTGCTAGCGGCATCACCCGCGTGTATGTCGGAAATTATCCCACGGGAACCTTCTACCGGGATGAAAAGTATCCTATGTCTTAATATACTAGCTGTTGCCAGCGGCATCGCCCGCGTGTATGTCGGAAATTATCCCACGGGAACCTTCTACCGGGATGAAAAGTATACTATGTCTTAATATACTAGCTGTTGCCAGCGGCTTCGCCCGCGTGTATGTCGGAATACATCCCACGGGAACGTTCTACCGGGATGAAAAGTATCCTATGTCTTAATATACTAGCTGTTGCCCGCGTGTATGTCGGAATACATCCCACGGGAACCTTCTAACGGGATGAAAAGTATCCTATGTCTTAATATACTAGCTGTTGCCAGCGGCTTCGCCCGCGTGTATGTCGGAATACATCCCACGGGAACCTTCTACCGGGATGAAAAGTATCCTATGTCTTAATATACTAGCTGTTGCCAGCGGCTTCGCCCGCGTGTATGTCGGAAATTATCCCACGGGAACCTTCTACCGGGATGAAAGTATCCTATGTCTTAATATACTAGCTGTTGCCCGCGTGTATGTCGGAAATTATCCCACGGGAACCTACTACCGGGATGAAAAGTATCCTATGTCTTAATATACTAACTGTTGCTAGCGGCATCGCCCGCGTGTATGTCGGAAATTATCCCACGGGAACCTTCTACCGGGATGAAAAGTATCCTATGTCTTAATATACTAGCTGTTGCCAGCGGCATCGCCCGCGTGTATGTCGGAAGTTATCCCACGGGAACCTTCTACCGGGATGAAAAGTATACTATGTCTTAATATACTAGCTGTTGCCAGCGGCTTCGCCCGCGTGTATGTCGGAACACATCCCACGGGAACCTTCTACCGGGATGAAAAGTATCCTATGTCTTAATATACTAGCTGTTGCCCGCGTGTATGTCGGAATACATCCCACGGGAACCTTCTACCGGGATGAAAGTATCCTATGTCTTAATATTCTAGCTGTTGCCAGCGGCTATGTTGGAAATTATCCCACGGGAACCTTCTACCGGGATGAAAAGTATCCTATGTCTTAATATTCTAGCTGTTGCCAGCGGCTATGTTGGAAATTATCCCACGGGAACCTTCTACCGGGATGAAAAGTATCCTATGTCTTAATATACTAGCTGTTGCCCGCGTGTATGTCGGAATACATCCCAAGGGAACCTTCTACCGGGATGAAAAGTATCCTATGTCTTAATATACTAGCTGTTGCCCGCGTGTATGTCGGAATACATCCCACGGGAACCTTCTACCGGGATGAAAAGTATCCTATGTCTTAATATACTAGCTGTTGCCCGCGTGTATGTCGGAATACATCCCACGGGAACCTTCTACCGGGATGAAAAGTATCCTATGTCTTAATATACTAGCTGTTGCCAGCGGCTTCGCCCGCGTGTATGTCGGAAATTATCCCACGGGAACCTTCTACCGGGATGAAAGTATCCTATGTCTTAATATTCTAGCTGTTGCCAGCGGCTATGTTGGAAATTATCCCACATGAACCTTCTACCGGGATGAAAAGTATCCTATGTCTTAATATTCTAGCTGTTGCCAGCGGCTATGTTGGAAATTATCCCACATGAACCTTCTACCGGGATGAAAAGTATCCTATGTCTTAATATACTAGCTGTTGCCCGCGTGTATGTCGGAATACATCCCACGGGAACCTTCTACCGGGATGAAAAGTATCCTATGTCTTAATATACTAGCTGTTGCCCGCGTGTATGTCGGAAATTATCCCACGGGAACCTTCTACCGGGATGAAAGTATCCTATGTCTTAATATTCTAGCTGTTGCCAGCGGCTATGTTGGAAATTATCCCACGGGAACCTTCTACCGGGATGAAAAGTATCCTATGTCTTAATATTCTAGCTGTTGCCAGCGGCTATGTTGGAAATTATCCCACATGAACCTTCTACCGGGATGAAAAGTATCCTATGTCTTAATATACTAGCTGTTGCCCGCGTGTATGTCGGAATACATCCCACGGGAACCTTCTACCGGGATGAAAAGTATCCTATGTCTTAATATACTAGCTGTTGCCCGCGTGTATGTCGGAATACATCCCACGGGAACCTTCTACCGGGATGAAAAGTATCCTATGTCTTAATATACTAGCTGTTGCCCGCGTGTATGTCGGAAATTATCCCACGGGAACCTTCTACCGGGATGAAAGTATCCTATGTCTTAATATTCTAGCTGTTGCCAGCGGCTATGTTGGAAATTATCCCACGGGAAACTTCTACCGGGATGAAAAGTATCCTATGTCTTAATATACTAGCTGTTGCCAGCGGCTTCGCCCGCGTGTATGTCGGAAATTATCCCACGGGAACCTTCTACCGGGATGAAAGTATCCTATGTCTTAATATTCTAGCTGTTGCCAGCGGCTATGTCGGAAATCATCCCACGGGAACCTTCTACCGGGATGAAAGTATCCTATGTCTTAATATACTAGCTGTTGCCAGCGTGTATGTCGGAAATTATCCCACGGGAACCTTCTACCGGAATGAAAAGTATCCTATGTCTTAATATACTAGCTGTTGCCCGCGTGTATGTCGGAAATCATCCCACGGGAACCTTTTACCGGGATGAAAAGTATCCTATGTCTTAATATACTAGCTGTTGCCCGCGTGTATGTCGGAAATCATCCCACGGGAAATTTCTACCGGGATGAAAAGTATCCTATGTCTTAATATACTAGCTGTTGCCAGCGGCATCGCCCGCGTGTATGTCGGAAATTATCCCACGGGAACCTTCTACCGGGATGAAAAGTATCCTATGTCTTAATATACTAGCTGTTGCCCACGTGTATGTCGGAAATTATCGCACGGGAACCTTCTACCGGGATGAAAAGTATCCTATGTCTTAATATACTAGCTGTTGCCAGCGGCTTCGCCCGCGTGTATGTCGGAAATTATCCCACGGGAACCTTCTACCGGGATGAAAAGTATCCTATGTCTTAATATACTAGCTGTTGCCCGCGTGTATGTCGGAAATCATCCCACGGGAACCTTCTACCGGGATGAAAAGTATCCTATGTCTTAATATACTAGCTGTTGCCCGCGTGTATGTCGGAAATCATCCCACGGGAACCTTCTACCGGGATGAAAAGTATCCTATGTCTTAATATACTAGCTGTTGCCCGCGTGTATGTCGGAAATTATCCCACGGGAACCTTCTACCGGGATGAAAAGTATCCTATGTCTTAATATACTAGCTGTTGCCCGCGTGTATGTCGGAAATCATCCCACGGGAACCTTCTACCGGGATGAAAAGTATCCTATGTCTTAATATACTAGCTGTTGCCCGCGTGTATGTCGGAAATCATCCCACGGGAACCTTCTACCGGGATGAAAAGTATCCTATGTCTTAATATACTAGCTGTTGCCCGCGTGTATGTCAGAAATTATCCCACGGGAACCTTCTACCGGGATGAAAGTATCCTATGTCTTATTATTCTAGCTGTTGCCAGCGGCTATGTTGGAAATTATCCCACGGGAACCTTCTACCGGGATAAAAAGTAGCCTATGTCTTAATATACTAGCTGTTGCCCGCGTGTATGTCGGAATACATCCCACGGGAACCTTCTACCGGGATGAAAAGTATCCTATGTCTTAATATACTAGCTGTTGCCAGCGGCTTCGCCCGCGTGTATGTCGGAAATTATCCCACGGGAACCTTCTACCGGGATGAAAGTATCCTATGTCTTAATATACTAGCTGTTGCCAGCGGCTTCGCCCGCGTGTATGTCGGAAATTATCCCACGGGAACCTTCTACCGGGATGAAAGTATCCTATGTCTTAATATACTAGCTGTTGCCCGCGTGTATGTCGGAATACATCCCACGGGAACCTTCTACCGGGATGAAAGTATCCTATGTCTTAATATACTAGCTGTTGCCAGCGGCTTCGCCCGCGTGTATGTCGGAAATTATCCCACGGGAACCTTCTACCGGGATGAAAGTATCCTATGTCTTAATATACTAGCTGTTGCCCGCGTGTATGTCGGAATACATCCCACGGGAACCTTCTACCGGGATGAAAGTATCCTATGTCTTAATATACTAGCTGTTGCCCGCGTGTATGTCGGAAATTATCCCACGGGAACCTTCTACCGGGATGAAAAGTATCCTATGTCTTAATATACTAACTGTTGCTAGCGGCATCGCCCGCGTGTATGTCGGAAATTATCCCACGGGAACCTTCTACCGGGATGAAAAGTATCCTATGTCTTAATATACTAGCTGTTGCCAGCGGCATCGCCCGCGTGTATGTCGGAAGTTATCCCACGGGAACCTTCTACCGGGATGAAAAGTATACTATGTCTTAATATACTAGCTGTTGCCAGCGGCTTCGCCCGCGTGTATGTCGGAATACATCCCACGGGAACCTTCTACCGGGATGAAAAGTATCCTATGTCTTAATATACTAGCTGTTGCCCGCGTGTATGTCGGAATACATCCCACGGGAACCTTCTACCGGGATGAAAGTATCCTATGTCTTAATATTCTAGCTGTTGCCAGCGGCTATGTTGGAAATTATCCCACGGGAACCTTCTACCGGGATGAAAAGTATCCTATGTCTTAATATACTAGCTGTTGCCAGCGGCTTCGCCCGCGTGTATGTCGGAAATTATCCCACGGGAACCTTCTACCGGGATGAAAGTATCCTATGTCTTAATATACTAGCTGTTGCCCGCGTGTATGTCGGAAATTATCCCACGGGAACCTACTACCGGGATGAAAAGTATCCTATGTCTTAATATACTAACTGTTGCTAGCGGCATCGCCCGCGTGTATGTCGGAAATTATCCCACGGGAACCTTCTACCGGGATGAAAAGTATCCTATGTCTTAATATACTAGCTGTTGCCAGCGGCATCGCCCGCGTGTATGTCGGAAGTTATCCCACGGGAACCTTCTACCGGGATGAAAAGTATACTATGTCTTAATATACTAGCTGTTGCCAGCGGCTTCGCCCGCGTGTATGTCGGAACACATCCCACGGGAACCTTCTACCGGGATGAAAAGTATCCTATGTCTTAATATACTAGCTGTTGCCCGCGTGTATGTCGGAATACATCCCACGGGAACCTTCTACCGGGATGAAAGTATCCTATGTCTTAATATTCTAGCTGTTGCCAGCGGCTATGTTGGAAATTATCCCACGGGAACCTTCTACCGGGATGAAAAGTATCCTATGTCTTAATATTCTAGCTGTTGCCAGCGGCTATGTTGGAAATTATCCCACGGGAACCTTCTACCGGGATGAAAAGTATCCTATGTCTTAATATACTAGCTGTTGCCCGCGTGTATGTCGGAATACATCCCAAGGGAACCTTCTACCGGGATGAAAAGTATCCAATGTCTTAATATACTAGCTGTTGCCCGCGTGTATGTCGGAATACATCCCACGGGAACCTTCTACCGGGATGAAAAGTATCCTATGTCTTAATATACTAGCTGTTGCCCGCGTGTATGTCGGAATACATCCCACGGGAACCTTCTACCGGGATGAAAAGTATCCTATGTCTTAATATACTAGCTGTTGCCAGCGGCTTCGCCCGCGTGTATGTCGGAAATTATCCCACGGGAACCTTCTACCGGGATGAAAGTATCCTATGTCTTAATATTCTAGCTGTTGCCAGCGGCTATGTTGGAAATTATCCCACGGGAACCTTCTACCGGGATGAAAAGTATCCTATGTCTTAATATTCTAGCTGTTGCCAGCGGCTATGTTGGAAATTATCCCACGGGAACCTTCTACCGGGATGAAAAGTATCCTATGTCTTAATATACTAGCTGTTGCCCGCGTGTATGTCGGAATACATCCCACGGGAACCTTCTACCGGGATGAAAAGTATCCTATGTCTTAATATACTAGCTGTTGCCCGCGTGTATGTCGGAATACATCCCACGGGAACCTTCTACCGGGATGAAAAGTATCCTATGTCTTAATATACTAGCTGTTGCCCGCGTGTATGTCGGAATACATCCCACGGGAACCTTCTACCGGGATGAAAGTATCCTATGTCTTAATATTCTAGCTGTTGCCAGCGGCTATGTTGGAAATTATCCCACGGGAAACTTCTACCGGGATGAAAAGTATCCTATGTCTTAATATACTAGCTGTTGCCAGCGGCTTCGCCCGCGTGTATGTCGGAAATTATCCCACGGGAACCTTCTACCGGGATGAAAGTATCCTATGTCTTAATATTCTAGCTGTTGCCAGCGGCTATGTCGGAAATCATCCCACGGGAACCTTCTACCGGGATGAAAGTATCCTATGTCTTAATATACTAGCTGTTGCCAGCGTGTATGTCGGAAATTATCCCACGGGAACCTTCTACCGGAATGAAAAGTATCCTATGTCTTAATATACTAGCTGTTGCCCGCGTGTATGTCGGAAATCATCCCACGGGAACCTTTTACCGGGATGAAAAGTATCCTATGTCTTAATATACTAGCTGTTGCCCGCGTGTATGTCGGAAATCATCCCACGGGAAATTTCTACCGGGATGAAAAGTATCCTATGTCTTAATATACTAGCTGTTGCCAGCGGCATCGCCCGCGTGTATGTCGGAAATTATCCCACGGGAACCTTCTACCGGGATGAAAAGTATCCTATGTCTTAATATACTAGCTGTTGCCCACGTGTATGTCGGAAATTATCGCACGGGAACCTTCTACCGGGATGAAAAGTATCCTATGTCTTAATATACTAGCTGTTGCCAGCGGCTTCACCCGCGTGTATGTCGGAAATTATCCCACGGGAACCTTCTACCGGGATGAAAAGTATCCTATGTCTTAATATACTAGCTGTTGCCCGCGTGTATGTCGGAAATCATCCCACGGGAACCTTCTACCGGGATGAAAAGTATCCTATGTCTTAATATACTAGCTGTTGCCCGCGTGTATGTCGGAAATCATCCCACGGGAACCTTCTACCGGGATGAAAAGTATCCTATGTCTTAATATACTAGCTGTTGCCCGCGTGTATGTCGGAAATTATCCCACGGGAACCTTCTACCGGGATGAAAAGTATCCTATGTCTTAATATACTAGCTGTTGCCCGCGTGTATGTCGGAAATCATCCCACGGGAACCTTCTACCGGGATGAAAAGTATCCTATGTCTTAATATACTAGCTGTTGCCCGCGTGTATGTCGGAAATCATCCCACGGGAACCTTCTACCGGGATGAAAAGTATCCTATGTCTTAATATACTAGCTGTTGCCCGCGTGTATGTCAGAAATTATCCCACGGGAACCTTCTACCGGGATGAAAGTATCCTATGTCTTATTATTCTAGCTGTTGCCAGCGGCTATGTTGGAAATTATCCCACGGGAACCTTCTACCGGGATGAAAAGTAGCCTATGTCTTAATATACTAGCTGTTGCCCGCGTGTATGTCGGAATACATCCCACGGGAACCTTCTACCGGGATGAAAAGTATCCTATGTCTTAATATACTAGCTGTTGCCAGCGGCTTCGCCCGCGTGTATGTCGGAAATTATCCCACGGGAACCTTCTACCGGGATGAAAGTATCCTATGTCTTAATATACTAGCTGTTGCCAGCGGCTTCGCCCGCGTGTATGTCGGAAATTATGCCACGGGAACCTTCTACCGGGATGAAAGTATCCTATGTCTTAATATACTAGCTGTTGCCCGCGTGTATGTCGGAATACATCCCACGGGAACCTTCTACCGGGATGAAAGTATCCTATGTCTTAATATACTAGCTGTTGCCAGCGGCTTCGCCCGCGTGTATGTCGGAAATTATCCCACGGGAACCTTCTACCGGGATGAAAGTATCCTATGTCTTAATATACTAGCTGTTGCCCGCGTGTATGTCGGAATACATCCCACGGGAACCTTCTACCGGGATGAAAGTATCCTATGTCTTAATATACTAGCTGTTGCCCGCGTGTATGTCGGAAATTATCCCACGGGAACCTTCTACCGGGATGAAAAGTATCCTATGTCTTAATATACTAACTGTTGCTAGCGGCATCGCCCGCGTGTATGTCGGAAATTATCCCACGGGAACCTTCTACCGGGATGAAAAGTATCCTATGTCTTAATATACTAGCTGTTGCCAGCGGCATCGCCCGCGTGTATGTCGGAAGTTATCCCACGGGAACCTTCTACCGGGATGAAAAGTATACTATGTCTATTAAGACAGACAGCTAGTATATTAATACTAGCTGTTGCCAGCGGCTTCGCCCGCGTGTATGTCGGAATACATCCCACGGGAACCTTCTACCGGGATGAAAAGTATCCTATGTCTTAATATACTAGCTGTTGCCCGCGTGTATGTCGGAATACATCCCACGGGAACCTTCTACCGGGATGAAAGTATCCTATGTCTTAATATTCTAGCTGTTGCCAGCGGCTATGTTGGAATTTATCCCACGGGAACCTTCTACCGGGATGAAAAGTATCCTATGTCTTAATATTCTAGCTGTTGCCAGCGGCTATGTTGGAAATTATCCCACGGGAACCTTCTACCGGGATGAAAAGTATCCTATGTCTTAATATACTAGCTGTTGCCCGCGTGTATGTCGGAATACATCCCACGGGAACCTTCTACCGGGATGAAAAGTATCCTATGTCTTAATGTACTAGCTGTTGCCCGCGTGTATGTCGGAATACATCCCACGGGAACCTTCTACCGGGATGAAAAGTATCCTATGTCTTAATATACTAGCTGTTGCCCGCGTGTATGTCGGAATACATCCCACGGGAACCTTCTACCGGGATGAAAAGTATCCTATGTCTTAATATACTAGCTGTTGCCAGCGGCTTCGCCCGCGTGTATGTCGGAAATTATCCCACGGGAACCTTCTACCGGGATGAAAGTATCCTATGTCTTAATATTCTAGCTGTTACCAGCGGCTATGTTGGAAATTATCGCACGGGAACCTTCTACCGGGATGAAAAGTATCCTATGTCTTAATATTCCAGCTGTTGCCAGCGGCTATGTTGGAAATTATCCCACGGGAACCTTCTACCGGGATGAAAAGTATCCTATGTCTTAATATACTAGCTGTTGCCCGCGTGTATGTCGTAATACATCCCACGGGAACCTTCTACCGGGATGAAAAGTATCCTATGTCTTAATATACTAGCTGTTGCCCGCGTGTATGTCGGAATACATCCCACGGGAACCTTCTACCGGGATGAAAAGTATCCTATGTCTTAATATACTAGCTGTTGCCCGCGTGTATGTCGGAATACATCCCACGGGAACCTTCTACCGGGATGAAAAGTATCCTATGTCTTAATATACTAGCTGTTGCCCGCGTGTATGTCGGAATACATCCCACGGGAACCTTCTACCGGGATGAAAAGTATCCTATGTCTTAATATACTAGCTGTTGCCAGAGTGTATGTCGGAAATTATCCCACGGGAACCTTCTACCGGGATGAAAAGTATCCTATGTCTTAATATACTAGCTGTTGCCCGCGTGTATGTCGGAAATCATCCCACGGGAACCTTCTACCGGAATGAAAAGTATCCTATGTCTTAATATACTAGCTGTTGCCCGCGTGTATGTCGGAAATCATCCCACGGGAACCTTCTACCGGGATGAAAGTATCCTATGTCTTAATATACTAGCTGTTGCCAGCGTGTATGTCGGAAATTATCCCACGGGAACCTTCTACCGGAATGAAAAGTATCCTATGTCTTAATATACTAGCTGTTGCCCGCGTGTATGTCGGAAATCATCCCACGGGAACCTTCTACCGGGATGAAAAGTATCCTATGTCTTAATATACTAGCTGTTGCCCGCGTGTATGTCGGAAATCATCCCACGGGAAATTTCTACCGGGATGAAAAGTATCCTATGTCTTAATATACTAACTGTTGCTAGCGGCATCACCCGCGTGTATGTCGGAAATTATCCCACGGGAACCTTCTACCGGGATGAAAAGTATCCTATGTCTTAATATACTAGCTGTTGCCCGCGTGTATGTCGGAAATCATCCCACGGGAACCTTCTACCGGGATGAAAGTATCCTATGTCTTAATATAGTAGCTGTTGCCAGCGTGTATGTCGGAAATTATCCCACGGGAACCTTCTACCGGAATGAAAAGTATCCTATGTCTTAATATACTAGCTGTTGCCCGCGTGTATGTCGGAAATCATCCCACGGGAACCTTCTACCGGGATGAAAAGTATCCTATGTCTTAATATACTAGCTGTTGCCCGCGTGTATGTCGGAAATCATCCCACGGGAAATTTCTACCGGGATGAAAAGTATCCTATGTCTTAATATACTAGCTGTTGCCAGCGTGTATGTCGGAAATTATCCCACGGGAACCTTCTACCGGAATGAAAAGTATCCTATGTCTTAATATACTAGCTGTTGCCCGCGTGTATGTCGGAAATCATCCCACGGGAACCTTCTACCGGGATGAAAAGTATCCTATGTCTTAATATACTAGCTGTTGCCCGCGTGTATGTCGGAAATCATCCCACGGGAAATTTCTACCGGGATGAAAAGTATCCTATGTCTTAATATACTAACTGTTGCTAGCGGCATCACCCGCGTGTATGTCGGAAATTATCCCACGGGAACCTTCTACCGGGATGAAAAGTATCCTATGTCTTAATATACTAGCTGTTGCCCGCGTGTATGTCGGAAATCATCCCACGGGAACCTTCTACCGGGATGAAAGTATCCTATGTCTTAATATAGTAGCTGTTGCCAGCGTGTATGTCGGAAATTATCCCACGGGAACCTTCTACCGGAATGAAAAGTATCCTATGTCTTAATATACTAGCTGTTGCCCGCGTGTATGTCGGAAATCATCCCACGGGAACCTTCTACCGGGATGAAAAGTATCCTATGTCTTAATATACTAGCTGTTGCCCGCGTGTATGTCGGAAATCATCCCACGGGAACCTTCTACCGGGATGAAAAGTATCCTATGTCTTAATATACTAGCTGTTGCCCACGTGTATTTCGGAAATTATCGCACGGGAACCTTCTACCGGGATGAAAAGTATCCTATGTCTTAATATACTAGCTGTTGCCAGCGGCTTCGCCCGCGTGTATGTCGGAAATTATCCCACGGGAACCTTCTACCGGGATGAAAAGTATCCTATGTCTTAATATACTAGCTGTTGCCCGCGTGTATGTCGGAAATCATCCCACGGGAACCTTCTACCGGGATGAAAAGTATCCTATGTCTTAATATACTAGCTGTTGCCCGCGTGTATGTCGGAAATCATCCCACGGGAACCTTCTACCGGGATGAAAAGTATCCTATGTCTTAATATACTAGCTGTTGCCCGCGTGTATGTCGGAATACATCCCACGGGAACCTTCTACCGGGATGAAAGTATCCTATGTCTTAATATACTAGCTGTTGCCAGCGGCTTCGCCCGCGTGTATGTCGGAAATTATGCCACGGGAACCTTCTACCGGGATGAAAGTATCCTATGTCTTAATATACTAGCTGTTGCCCGCGTGTATGTCGGAATACATCCCACGGGAACCTTCTACCGGGATGAAAGTATCCTATGTCTTAATATACTAGCTGTTGCCAGCGGCTTCGCCCGCGTGTATGTCGGAAATTATCCCACGGGAACCTTCTACCGGGATGAAAGTATCCTATGTCTTAATATACTAGCTGTTGCCCGCGTGTATGTCGGAATACATCCCACGGGAACCTTCTACCGGGATGAAAGTATCCTATGTCTTAATATACTAGCTGTTGCCCGCGTGTATGTCGGAAATTATCCCACGGGAACCTTCTACCGGGATGAAAAGTATCCTATGTCTTAATATACTAACTGTTGCTAGCGGCATCGCCCGCGTGTATGTCGGAAATTATCCCACGGGAACCTTCTACCGGGATGAAAAGTATCCTATGTCTTAATATACTAGCTGTTGCCAGCGGCATCGCCCGCGTGTATGTCGGAAGTTATCCCACGGGAACCTTCTACCGGGATGAAAAGTATACTATGTCTATTAAGACAGACAGCTAGTATATTAATACTAGCTGTTGCCAGCGGCTTCGCCCGCGTGTATGTCGGAATACATCCCACGGGAACCTTCTACCGGGATGAAAAGTATCCTATGTCTTAATATACTAGCTGTTGCCCGCGTGTATGTCGGAATACATCCCACGGGAACCTTCTACCGGGATGAAAGTATCCTATGTCTTAATATTCTAGCTGTTGCCAGCGGCTATGTTGGAATTTATCCCACGGGAACCTTCTACCGGGATGAAAAGTATCCTATGTCTTAATATTCTAGCTGTTGCCAGCGGCTATGTTGGAAATTATCCCACGGGAACCTTCTACCGGGATGAAAAGTATCCTATGTCTTAATATACTAGCTGTTGCCCGCGTGTATGTCGGAATACATCCCACGGGAACCTTCTACCGGGATGAAAAGTATCCTATGTCTTAATGTACTAGCTGTTGCCCGCGTGTATGTCGGAATACATCCCACGGGAACCTTCTACCGGGATGAAAAGTATCCTATGTCTTAATATACTAGCTGTTGCCCGCGTGTATGTCGGAATACATCCCACGGGAACCTTCTACCGGGATGAAAAGTATCCTATGTCTTAATATACTAGCTGTTGCCAGCGGCTTCGCCCGCGTGTATGTCGGAAATTATCCCACGGGAACCTTCTACCGGGATGAAAGTATCCTATGTCTTAATATTCTAGCTGTTACCAGCGGCTATGTTGGAAATTATCGCACGGGAACCTTCTACCGGGATGAAAAGTATCCTATGTCTTAATATTCCAGCTGTTGCCAGCGGCTATGTTGGAAATTATCCCACGGGAACCTTCTACCGGGATGAAAAGTATCCTATGTCTTAATATACTAGCTGTTGCCCGCGTGTATGTCGTAATACATCCCACGGGAACCTTCTACCGGGATGAAAAGTATCCTATGTCTTAATATACTAGCTGTTGCCCGCGTGTATGTCGGAATACATCCCACGGGAACCTTCTACCGGGATGAAAAGTATCCTATGTCTTAATATACTAGCTGTTGCCCGCGTGTATGTCGGAATACATCCCACGGGAACCTTCTACCGGGATGAAAAGTATCCTATGTCTTAATATACTAGCTGTTGCCCGCGTGTATGTCGGAATACATCCCACGGGAACCTTCTACCGGGATGAAAAGTATCCTATGTCTTAATATACTAGCTGTTGCCAGAGTGTATGTCGGAAATTATCCCACGGGAACCTTCTACCGGGATGAAAAGTATCCTATGTCTTAATATACTAGCTGTTGCCCGCGTGTATGTCGGAAATCATCCCACGGGAACCTTCTACCGGAATGAAAAGTATCCTATGTCTTAATATACTAGCTGTTGCCCGCGTGTATGTCGGAAATCATCCCACGGGAACCTTCTACCGGGATGAAAGTATCCTATGTCTTAATATACTAGCTGTTGCCAGCGTGTATGTCGGAAATTATCCCACGGGAACCTTCTACCGGAATGAAAAGTATCCTATGTCTTAATATACTAGCTGTTGCCCGCGTGTATGTCGGAAATCATCCCACGGGAACCTTCTACCGGGATGAAAAGTATCCTATGTCTTAATATACTAGCTGTTGCCCGCGTGTATGTCGGAAATCATCCCACGGGAAATTTCTACCGGGATGAAAAGTATCCTATGTCTTAATATACTAACTGTTGCTAGCGGCATCACCCGCGTGTATGTCGGAAATTATCCCACGGGAACCTTCTACCGGGATGAAAAGTATCCTATGTCTTAATATACTAGCTGTTGCCCGCGTGTATGTCGGAAATCATCCCACGGGAACCTTCTACCGGGATGAAAGTATCCTATGTCTTAATATAGTAGCTGTTGCCAGCGTGTATGTCGGAAATTATCCCACGGGAACCTTCTACCGGAATGAAAAGTATCCTATGTCTTAATATACTAGCTGTTGCCCGCGTGTATGTCGGAAATCATCCCACGGGAACCTTCTACCGGGATGAAAAGTATCCTATGTCTTAATATACTAGCTGTTGCCCGCGTGTATGTCGGAAATCATCCCACGGGAAATTTCTACCGGGATGAAAAGTATCCTATGTCTTAATATACTAGCTGTTGCCAGCGTGTATGTCGGAAATTATCCCACGGGAACCTTCTACCGGAATGAAAAGTATCCTATGTCTTAATATACTAGCTGTTGCCCGCGTGTATGTCGGAAATCATCCCACGGGAACCTTCTACCGGGATGAAAAGTATCCTATGTCTTAATATACTAGCTGTTGCCCGCGTGTATGTCGGAAATCATCCCACGGGAAATTTCTACCGGGATGAAAAGTATCCTATGTCTTAATATACTAACTGTTGCTAGCGGCATCACCCGCGTGTATGTCGGAAATTATCCCACGGGAACCTTCTACCGGGATGAAAAGTATCCTATGTCTTAATATACTAGCTGTTGCCCGCGTGTATGTCGGAAATCATCCCACGGGAACCTTCTACCGGGATGAAAGTATCCTATGTCTTAATATAGTAGCTGTTGCCAGCGTGTATGTCGGAAATTATCCCACGGGAACCTTCTACCGGAATGAAAAGTATCCTATGTCTTAATATACTAGCTGTTGCCCGCGTGTATGTCGGAAATCATCCCACGGGAACCTTCTACCGGGATGAAAAGTATCCTATGTCTTAATATACTAGCTGTTGCCCGCGTGTATGTCGGAAATCATCCCACGGGAACCTTCTACCGGGATGAAAAGTATCCTATGTCTTAATATACTAGCTGTTGCCCACGTGTATTTCGGAAATTATCGCACGGGAACCTTCTACCGGGATGAAAAGTATCCTATGTCTTAATATACTAGCTGTTGCCAGCGGCTTCGCCCGCGTGTATGTCGGAAATTATCCCACGGGAACCTTCTACCGGGATGAAAAGTATCCTATGTCTTAATATACTAGCTGTTGCCCGCGTGTATGTCGGAAATCATCCCACGGGAACCTTCTACCGGGATGAAAAGTATCCTATGTCTTAATATACTAGCTGTTGCCCGCGTGTATGTCGGAAATCATCCCACGGGAACCTTCTACCGGGATGAAAAGTATCCTATGTCTTAATATACTAGCTGTTGCCCGCGTGTATGTCGGAATACATCCCACAGGAACCTTCTACCGGGATGAAAAGTATCCTATGTCTTAATATACTAGCTGTTGCCCGCGTGTATGTCAGAAATTATCCCACGGGAACCTTCTACCGGGATGAAAGTATCCTATGTCTTAATATTCTAGCTGTTGCCAGCGGCTATGTTGGAAATTATCCCACGGGAACCTTCTACCGGGATGAAAAGTAGCCTATGTCTTAATATACTAGCTGTTACCAGCGGCTATGTTGGAAATTATCCCACGGGAACCTTCTACCGGGATGAAAAGTATCCTATGTCTTAATATTCTAGCTGTTGCCAGCGGCTATGTTGGAAATTATCCCACGGGAACCTTCTACCGGGATGAAAAGTATCCTATGTCTTAATATACTAGCTGTTGCCCGCGTGTATGTCGTAATACATCCCACGGGAACCTTCTACCGGGATGAAAAGTATCCTATGTCTTAATATACTAGCTGTTGCCCGCGTGTATGTCGGAATACATCCCACGGGAACCTTCTACCGGGATGAAAGTATCCTATGTCTTAATATACTAGCTGTTGCCAGCGTGTATGTCGGAAATTATCCCACGGGAACCTTCTACCGGGATGAAAAGTATCCCATGTCTTAATATACTAGCTGTTGCCCGCGTGTATGTCGGAAATCATCCCACGGGAACCTTCTACCGGGATGAAAAGTATCCTATGTCTTAATATACTAGCTGTTGCCCGCGTGTATGTCGGAATACATCCCACGGGAACCTTCTACCGGGATGAAAGTATCCTATGTCTTAATATTCTAGCTGTTGCCAGCGGCTATGTTGGAAATTATCCCACGGGAACCTTCTACCGGGATGAAAAGTATCCTATGTCTTAATATTCTAGCTGTTGCCAGCGGCTATGTTGGAAATTATCCCACGGGAACCTTCTACCGGGATGAAAAGTATCCTATGTCTTAATATACTAGCTGTTGCCCGCGTGTATGTCGGAATACATCCCACGGGAACCTTCTACCGGGATGAAAAGTATCCTATGTCTTAATGTACTAGCTGTTGCCCGCGTGTATGTCGGAATACATCCCACGGGAACCTTCTACCGGGATGAAAAGTATCCTATGTCTTAATATACTAGCTGTTGCCAGCGGCTTCGCCCGCGTGTATGTCGGAAATTATCCCACGGGAACCTTCTACCGGGATGAAAGTATCCTATGTCTTAATATTCTAGCTGTTGCCAGCGGCTATGTTGGAAATTATCCCACGGGAACCTTCTACCGGGATGAAAAGTATCCTATGTCTTAATATTCTAGCTGTTGCCAGCGGCTATGTTGGAAATTATCCCACGGGAACCTTCTACCGGGATGAAAAGTATCCTATGTCTTAATATACTAGCTGTTGCCCGCGTGTATGTCGTAATACATCCCACGGGAACCTTCTACCGGGATGAAAAGTATCCTATGTCTTAATATACTAGCTGTTGCCCGCGTGTATGTCGGAATACATCCCACGGGAACCTTCTACCGGGATGAAAAGTATCCTATGTCTTAATATACTAGCTGTTGCCCGCGTGTATGTCGGAATACATCCCACGGGAACCTTCTACCGGGATGAAAAGTATCCTATGTCTTAATATACTAGCTGTTGCCCGCGTGTATGTCGGAATACATCCCACGGGAACCTTCTACCGGGATGAAAAGTATCCTATGTCTTAATATACTAGCTGTTGCCAGAGTGTATGTCGGAAATTATCCCACGGGAACCTTCTACCGGGATGAAAAGTATCCTATGTCTTAATATACTAGCTGTTGCCCGCGTGTATGTCGGAAATCATCCCACGGGAACCTTTTACCGGGATGAAAAGTATCCTATGTCTTAATATACTAGCTGTTGCCCGCGTGTATGTCGGAATACATCCCACGGGAACCTTCTACCGGGATGAAAAGTATCCTATGTCTTAATATACTAGCTGTTGCCAGAGTGTATGTCGGAAATTATCCCACGGGAACCTTCTACCGGAATGAAAAGTATCCTATGTCTTAATATACTAGCTGTTGCCCGCGTGTATGTCGGAAATCATCCCACGGGAACCTTTTACCGGGATGAAAAGTATCCTATGTCTTAATATACTAGCTGTTGCCCGCGTGTATGTCGGAAATCATCCCACGGGAAATTTCTACCGGGATGAAAAGTATCCTATGTCTTAATATACTAGCTGTTGCCAGCGGCATCGCCCGCGTGTATGTCGGAAATTATCCCACGGGAACCTTCTACCGGGATGAAAAGTATCCTATGTCTTAATATACTAGCTGTTGCCCACGTGTATGTCGGAAATTATCGCACGGGAACCTTCTACCGGGATGAAAAGTATCCTATGTCTTAATATACTAGCTGTTGCCAGCGGCTTCGCCCGCGTGTATGTCGGATATTATCCCACGGGAACCTTCTACCGGGATGAAAAGTATCCTATGTCTTAATATACTAGCTGTTGCCCGCGTGTATGTCGGAAATCATCCCACGGGAACCTTCTACCGGGATGAAAAGTATCCTATGTCTTAATATACTAGCTGTTGCCCGCGTGTATGTCGGAAATCATCCCACGGGAACCTTCTACCGGGATGAAAAGTATCCTATGTCTTAATATACTAGCTGTTGCCCGCGTGTATGTCGGAAATTATCCCACGGGAACCTTCTACCGGGATGAAAAGTATCCTATGTCTTAATATACTAGCTGTTGCCCGCGTGTATGTCGGAATACATCCCACGGGAACCTTCTACCGGGATGAAAGTATCCTATGTCTTAATATACTAGCTGTTGCCAGCGTGTATGTCGGAAATTATCCCACGGGAACCTTCTACCGGGATGAAAAGTATCCCATGTCTTAATATACTAGCTGTTGCCCGCGTGTATGTCGGAAATTATCCCACGGGAACCTTCTACCGGGATGAAAAGTATCCTATGTCTTAATATACTAGCTGTTGCCCGCGTGTATGTCGGAATACATCCCACGGGAACCTTCTACCGGGATGAAAGTATCCTATGTCTTAATATACTAGCTGTTGCCAGCGTGTATGTCGGAAATTATCCCACGGGAACCTTCTACCGGGATGAAAAGTATCCCATGTCTTAATATACTAGCTGTTGCCCGCGTGTATGTCGGAAATCATCCCACGGGAACCTTCTACCGGGATGAAAAGTATCCTATGTCTTAATATACTAGCTGTTGCCCGCGTGTATGTCGGAATACATCCCACGGGAACCTTCTACCGGGATGAAAGTATCCTATGTCTTAATATTCTAGCTGTTGCCAGCGGCTATGTTGGAAATTATCCCACGGGAACCTTCTACCGGGATGAAAAGTATCCTATGTCTTAATATTCTAGCTGTTGCCAGCGGCTATGTTGGAAATTATCCCACGGGAACCTTCTACCGGGATGAAAAGTATCCTATGTCTTAATATACTAGCTGTTGCCCGCGTGTATGTCGGAATACATCCCACGGGAACCTTCTACCGGGATGAAAAGTATCCTATGTCTTAATATTCTAGCTGTTGCCAGCGGCTATGTTGGAAATTATCCCACGGGAACCTTCTACCGGGATGAAAAGTATCCTATGTCTTAATATACTAGCTGTTGCCCGCGTGTATGTCGGAATACATCCCACGGGAACCTTCTACCGGGATGAAAAGTATCCTATGTCTTAATGTACTAGCTGTTGCCCGCGTGTATGTCGGAATACATCCCACGGGAACCTTCTACCGGGATGAAAAGTATCCTATGTCTTAATATACTAGCTGTTGCCCGCGTGTATGTCGGAATACATCCCACGGGAACCTTCTACCGGGATGAAAAGTATCCTATGTCTTAATATACTAGCTGTTGCCAGCGGCTTCGCCCGCGTGTATGTCGGAAATTATCCCACGGGAACCTTCTACCGGGATGAAAGTATCCTATGTCTTAATATTCTAGCTGTTGCCAGCGGCTATGTTGGAAATTATCCCACGGGAACCTTCTACCGGGATGAAAAGTATCCTATGTCTTAATATTCTAGCTGTTGCCAGCGGCTATGTTGGAAATTATCCCACGGGAACCTTCTACCGGGATGAAAAGTATCCTATGTCTTAATATACTAGCTGTTGCCCGCGTGTATGTCGGAATACATCCCACGGGAACCTTCTACCGGGATGAAAAGTATCCTATGTCTTAATATACTAGCTGTTGCCCGCGTGTATGTCGGAATACATCCCACGGGAACCTTCTACCGGGATGAAAAGTATCCTATGTCTTAATATACTAGCTGTTGCCCGCGTGTATGTCGGAATACATCCCACGGGAACCTTCTACCGGGATAAAAAGTATCCTATGTCTTAATATACTAGCTGTTGCCAGAGTGTATGTCGGAAATCATCCCACGGGAACCTTTTACCGGGATGAAAAGTATCCTATGTCTTAATATACTAGCTGTTGCCCGCGTGTATGTCGGAAATCATCCCACGGGAACCTTTTACCGGGATGAAAAGTATCCTATGTCTTAATATACTAGCTGTTGCCCGCGTGTATGTCGGAATACATCCCACGGGAACCTTCTACCGGGATGAAAAGTATCCTATGTCTTAATATACTAGCTGTTGCCACAGTGTATGTCGGAAATTATCCCACGGGAACCTTCTACCGGAATGAAAAGTATCCTATGTCTTAATATACTAGCTGTTGCCCGCGTGTATGTCGGAAATCATCCCACGGGAACCTTTTACCGGGATGAAAAGTATCCTATGTCTTAATATACTAGCTGTTGCCCGCGTGTATGTCGGAAATCATCCCACGGGAAATTTCTACCGGGATGAAAAGTATCCTATGTCTTAATATACTAGCTGTTGCCAGCGGCATCGCCCGCGTGTATGTCGGAAATTATCCCACGGGAACCTTCTACCGGGATGAAAAGTATCCTATGTCTTAATATACTAGCTGTTGCCCACGTGTATGTCGGAAATTATCGCACGGGAACCTTCTACCGGGATGAAAAGTATCCTATGTCTTAATATACTAGCTGTTGCCAGCGGCTTCGCCCGCGTGTATGTCGGAAATTATCCCACGGGAACCTTCTACCGGGATGAAAAGTATCCTATGTCTTAATATACTAGCTGTTGCCCGCGTGTATGTCGGAAATCATCCCACGGGAACCTTCTACCGGGATGAAAAGTATCCTATGTCTTAATATACTAGCTGTTGCCCGCGTGTATGTCGGAAATCATCCCACGGGAACCTTCTACCGGGATGAAAAGTATCCTATGTCTTAATATACTAGCTGTTGCCCGCGTGTATGTCGGAAATTATCCCACGGGAACCTTCTACCGGGATGAAAAGTATCCTATGTCTTAATATACTAGCTGTTGCCCGCGTGTATGTCGGAATACATCCCACGGGAACCTTCTACCGGGATGAAAGTATCCTATGTCTTAATATACTAGCTGTTGCCAGCGTGTATGTCGGAAATTATCCCACGGGAACCTTCTACCGGGATGAAAAGTATCCCATGTCTTAATATACTAGCTGTTGCCCGCGTGTATGTCGGAAATTATCCCACGGGAACCTTCTACCGGGATGAAAAGTATCCTATGTCTTAATATACTAGCTGTTGCCCGCGTGTATGTCGGAATACATCCCACGGGAACCTTCTACCGGGATGAAAGTATCCTATGTCTTAATATACTAGCTGTTGCCAGCGTGTATGTCGGAAATTATCCCACGGGAACCTTCTACCGGGATGAAAAGTATCCCATGTCTTAATATACTAGCTGTTGCCCGCGTGTATGTCGGAAATCATCCTACGGGAACCTTCTACCGGGATGAAAAGTATCCTATGTCTTAATATACTAGCTGTTGCCCGCGTGTATGTCGGAATACATCCCACGGGAACCTTCTACCGGGATGAAAGTATCCTATGTCTTAATATTCTAGCTGTTGCCAGCGGCTATGTTGGAAATTATCCCACGGGAACCTTCTACCGGGATGAAAAGTATCCTATGTCTTAATATTCTAGCTGTTGCCAGCGGCTATGTTGGAAATTATCCCACGGGAACCTTCTACCGGGATGAAAAGTATCCTATGTCTTAATATACTAGCTGTTGCCCGCGTGTATGTCGGAATACATCCCACGGGAACCTTCTACCGGGATGAAAAGTATCCTATGTCTTAATATTCTAGCTGTTGCCAGCGGCTATGTTGGAAATTATCCCACGGGAACCTTCTACCGGGATGAAAAGTATCCTATGTCTTAATATACTAGCTGTTGCCCGCGTGTATGTCGGAATACATCCCACGGGAACCTTCTACCGGGATGAAAAGTATCCTATGTCTTAATGTACTAGCTGTTGCCCGCGTGTATGTCGGAATACATCCCACGGGAACCTTCTACCGGGATGAAAAGTATCCTATGTCTTAATATACTAGCTGTTGCCCGCGTGTATGTCGGAATACATCCCACGGGAACCTTCTACCGGGATGAAAAGTATCCTATGTCTTAATATACTAGCTGTTGCCAGCGGCTTCGCCCGCGTGTATGTCGGAAATTATCCCACGGGAACCTTCTACCGGGATGAAAGTATCCTATGTCTTAATATTCTAGCTGTTGCCAGCGGCTATGTTGGAAATTATCCCACGGGAACCTTCTACCGGGATGAAAAGTATCCTATGTCTTAATATTCTAGCTGTTGCCAGCGGCTATGTTGGAAATTATCCCACGGGAACCTTCTACCGGGATGAAAAGTATCCTATGTCTTAATATACTAGCTGTTGCCCGCGTGTATGTCGTAATACATCCCACGGGAACCTTCTACCGGGATGAAAAGTATCCTATGTCTTAATATACTAGCTGTTGCCCGCGTGTATGTCGGAATACATCCCACGGGAACCTTCTACCGGGATGAAAAGTATCCTATGTCTTAATATACTAGCTGTTGCCCGCGTGTATGTCGGAATACATCCCACGGGAACCTTCTACCGGGATGAAAAGTATCCTATGTCTTAATATACTAGCTGTTGCCCGCGTGTATGTCGGAATACATCCCACGGGAACCTTCTACCGGGATGAAAAGTATCGTATGTCTTAATATACTAGCTGTTGCCAGAGTGTATGTCGGAAATTATCCCACGGGAACCTTCTACCGGGATGAAAAGTATCCTATGTCTTAATATACTAGCTGTTGCCCGCGTGTATGTCGGAAATCATCCCACGGGAACCTTTTACCGGGATGAAAAGTATCCTATGTCTTAATATACTAGCTGTTGCCCGCGTGTATGTCGGAATACATCCCACGGGAACCTTCTACCGGGATGAAAAGTATCCTATGTCTTAATATACTAGCTGTTGCCAGAGTGTATGTCGGAAATTATCCCACGGGAACCTTCTACCGGAATGAAAAGTATCCTATGTCTTAATATACTAGCTGTTGCCCGCGTGTATGTCGGAAATCATCCCACGGGAACCTTTTACCGGGATGAAAAGTATCCTATGTCTTAATATACTAGCTGTTGCCCGCGTGTATGTCGGAAATCATCCCACGGGAAATTTCTACCGGGATGAAAAGTATCCTATGTCTTAATATACTAGCTGTTGCCAGCGGCATCGCCCGCGTGTATGTCGGAAATTATCCCACGGGAACCTTCTACCGGGATGAAAAGTATCCTATGTCTTAATATACTAGCTGTTGCCCACGTGTATGTCGGAAATTATCGCACGGGAACCTTCTACCGGGATGAAAAGTATCCTATGTCTTAATATACTAGCTGTTGCCAGCGGCTTCGCCCGCGTGTATGTCGGAAATTATCCCACGGGAACCTTCTACCGGGATGAAAAGTATCCTATGTCTTAATATACTAGCTGTTGCCCGCGTGTATGTCGGAAATCATCCCACGGGAACCTTCTACCGGGATGAAAAGTATCCTATGTCTTAATATACTAGCTGTTGCCCGCGTGTATGTCGTAATACATCCCACGGGAACCTTCTACCGGGATGAAAAGTATCCTATGTCTTAATATACTAGCTGTTGCCCGCGTGTATGTCGGAATACATCCCACGGGAACCTTCTACCGGGATGAAAAGTATCCTATGTCTTAATATACTAGCTGTTGCCCGCGTGTATGTCGGAATACATCCCACGGGAACCTTCTACCGGGATGAAAAGTATCCTATGTCTTAATATACTAGCTGTTGCCCGCGTGTATGTCGGAATACATCCCACGGGAACCTTCTACCGGGATGAAAAGTATCCTATGTCTTAATATACTAGCTGTTGCCAGAGTGTATGTCGGAAATCATCCCACGGGAACCTTTTACCGGGATGAAAAGTATCCTATGTCTTAATATACTAGCTGTTGCCCGCGTGTATGTCGGAAATCATCCCACGGGAACCTTTTACCGGGATGAAAAGTATCCTATGTCTTAATATACTAGCTGTTGCCCGCGTGTATGTCGGAATACATCCCACGGGAACCTTCTACCGGGATGAAAAGTATCCTATGTCTTAATATACTAGCTGTTGCCAGAGTGTATGTCGGAAATTATCCCACGGGAACCTTCTACCGGAATGAAAAGTATCCTATGTCTTAATATACTAGCTGTTGCCCGCGTGTATGTCGGAAATCATCCCACGGGAACCTTTTACCGGGATGAAAAGTATCCTATGTCTTAATATACTAGCTGTTGCCCGCGTGTATGTCGGAAATCATCCCACGGGAAATTTCTACCGGGATGAAAAGTATCCTATGTCTTAATATACTAGCTGTTGCCAGCGGCATCGCCCGCGTGTATGTCGGAAATTATCCCACGGGAACCTTCTACCGGGATGAAAAGTATCCTATGTCTTAATATACTAGCTGTTGCCCACGTGTATGTCGGAAATTATCGCACGGGAACCTTCTACCGGGATGAAAAGTATCCTATGTCTTAATATACTAGCTGTTGCCAGCGGCTTCGCCCGCGTGTATGTCGGAAATTATCCCACGGGAACCTTCTACCGGGATGAAAAGTATCCTATGTCTTAATATACTAGCTGTTGCCCGCGTGTATGTCGGAAATCATCCCACGGGAACCTTCTACCGGGATGAAAAGTATCCTATGTCTTAATATACTAGCTGTTGCCCGCGTGTATGTCGGAAATCATCCCACGGGAACCTTCTACCGGGATGAAAAGTATCCTATGTCTTAATATACTAGCTGTTGCCCGCGTGTATGTCGGAAATTATCCCACGGGAACCTTCTACCGGGATGAAAAGTATCCTATGACTTAATATACTAGCTGTTGCCCGCGTGTATGTCGGAATACATCCCACGGGAACCTTCTACCGGGATGAAAGTATCCTATGTCTTAATATACTAGCTGTTGCCAGCGTGTATGTCGGAAATTATCCCACGGGAACCTTCTACCGGGATGAAAAGTATCCCATGTCTTAATATACTAGCTGTTGCCCGCGTGTATGTCGGAAATTATCCCACGGGAACCTTCTACCGGGATGAAAAGTATCCTATGTCTTAATATACTAGCTGTTGCCCGCGTGTATGTCGGAATACATCCCACGGGAACCTTCTACCGGGATGAAAGTATCCTATGTCTTAATATACTAGCTGTTGCCAGCGTGTATGTCGGAAATTATCCCACGGGAACCTTCTACCGGGATGAAAAGTATCCCATGTCTTAATATACTAGCTGTTGCCCGCGTGTATGTCGGAAATCATCCCACGGGAACCTTCTACCGGGATGAAAAGTATCCTATGTCTTAATATACTAGCTGTTGCCCGCGTGTATGTCGGAATACATCCCACGGGAACCTTCTACCGGGATGAAAGTATCCTATGTCTTAATATTCTAGCTGTTGCCAGTGGCTATGTTGGAAATTATCCCACGGGAACCTTCTACCGGGATGAAAAGTATCCTATGTCTTAATATTCTAGCTGTTGCCAGCGGCTATGTTGGAAATTATCCCACGGGAACCTTCTACCGGGATGAAAAGTATCCTATGTCTTAATATACTAGCTGTTGCCCGCGTGTATGTCGGAATACATCCCACGGGAACCTTCTACCGGGATGAAAAGTATCCTATGTCTTAATATTCTAGCTGTTGCCAGCGGCTATGTTGGAAATTATCCCACGGGAACCTTCTACCGGGATGAAAAGTATCCTATGTCTTAATATACTAGCTGTTGCCCGCGTGTATGTCGGAATACATCCCACGGGAACCTTCTACCGGGATGAAAAGTATCCTATGTCTTAATGTACTAGCTGTTGCCCGCGTGTATGTCGGAATACATCCCACGGGAACCTTCTACCGGGATGAAAAGTATCCTATGTCTTAATATACTAGCTGTTGCCCGCGTGTATGTCGGAATACATCCCACGGGAACCTTCTACCGGGATGAAAAGTATCCTATGTCTTAATATACTAGCTGTTGCCAGCGGCTTCGCCCGCGTGTATGTCGGAAATTATCCCACGGGAACCTTCTACCGGGATGAAAGTATCCTATGTCTTAATATTCTAGCTGTTGCCAGCGGCTATGTTGGAAATTATCCCACGGGAACCTTCTACCGGGATGAAAAGTATCCTATGTCTTAATATTCTAGCTGTTGCCAGCGGCTATGTTGGAAATTATCCCACGGGAACCTTCTACCGGGATGAAAAGTATCCTATGTCTTAATATACTAGCTGTTGCCCGCGTGTATGTCGTAATACATCCCACGGGAACCTTCTACCGGGATGAAAAGTATCCTATGTCTTAATATACTAGCTGTTGCCCGCGTGTATGTCGGAATACATCCCACGGGAACCTTCTACCGGGATGAAAAGTATCCTATGTCTTAATATACTAGCTGTTGCCCGCGTGTATGTCGGAATACATCCCACGGGAACCTTCTACCGGGATGAAAAGTATCCTATGTCTTAATATACTAGCTGTTGCCCGCGTGTATGTCGGAATACATCCCACGGGAACCTTCTACCGGGATGAAAAGTATCGTATGTCTTAATATACTAGCTGTTGCCAGAGTGTATGTCGGAAATTATCCCACGGGAACCTTCTACCGGGATGAAAAGTATCCTATGTCTTAATATACTAGCTGTTGCCCGCGTGTATGTCGGAAATCATCCCACGGGAACCTTTTACCGGGATGAAAAGTATCCTATGTCTTAATATACTAGCTGTTGCCCGCGTGTATGTCGGAATACATCCCACGGGAACCTTCTACCGGGATGAAAAGTATCCTATGTCTTAATATACTAGCTGTTGCCAGAGTGTATGTCGGAAATTATCCCACTGGAACCTTCTACCGGAATGAAAAGTATCCTATGTCTTAATATACTAGCTGTTGCCCGCGTGTATGTCGGAAATCATCCCACGGGAACCTTTTACCGGGATGAAAAGTATCCTATGTCTTAATATACTAGCTGTTGCCCGCGTGTATGTCGGAAATCATCCCACGGGAAATTTCTACCGGGATGAAAAGTATCCTATGTCTTAATATACTAGCTGTTGCCAGCGGCATCGCCCGCGTGTATGTCGGAAATTATCCCACGGGAACCTTCTACCGGGATGAAAAGTATCCTATGTCTTAATATACTAGCTGTTGCCCACGTGTATGTCGGAAATTATCGCACGGGAACCTTCTACCGGGATGAAAAGTATCCTATGTCTTAATATACTAGCTGTTGCCAGCGGCTTCGCCCGCGTGTATGTCGGAAATTATCCCACGGGAACCTTCTACCGGGATGAAAAGTATCCTATGTCTTAATATACTAGCTGTTGCCCGCGTGTATGTCGGAAATCATCCCACGGGAACCTTCTACCGGGATGAAAAGTATCCTATGTCTTAATATACTAGCTGTTGCCCGCGTGTGTGTCGGAAATCATCCCACGGGAACCTTCTACCGGGATGAAAAGTATCCTATGTCTTAATATACTAGCTGTTGCCCGCGTGTATGTCGGAAATTATCCCACGGGAACCTTCTACCGGGATGAAAAGTATCCTATGTCTTAATATACTACCTGTTGCCCGCGTGTATGTCGGAATACATCCCACGGGAACCTTCTACCGGGATGAAAGTATCCTATGTCTTAATATACTAGCTGTTGCCAGCGTGTATGTCGGAAATTATCCCACGGGAACCTTCTACCGGGATGAAAAGTATCCCATGTCTTAATATACTAGCTGTTGCCCGCGTGTATGTCGGAAATCATCCCACGGGAACCTTCTACCGGGATGAAAAGTATCCTATGTCTTAATATACTAGCTGTTGCCCGCGTGTATGTCGGAATACATCCCACGGGAACCTTCTACCGGGATGAAAGTATCCTATGTCTTAATATTCTAGCTGTTGCCAGCGGCTATGTTGGAAATTATCCCACGGGAACCTTCTACCGGGATGAAAAGTATCCTATGTCTTAATATTCTAGCTGTTGCCAGCGGCTATGTTGGAAATTATCCCACGGGAACCTTCTACCGGGATGAAAAGTATCCTATGTCTTAATATACTAGCTGTTGCCCGCGTGTATGTCGGAATACATCCCACGGGAACCTTCTACCGGGATGAAAAGTATCCTATGTCTTAATGTACTAGCTGTTGCCCGCGTGTATGTCGGAATACATCCCACGGGAACCTTCTACCGGGATGAAAAGTATCCTATGTCTTAATATACTAGCTGTTGCCCGCGTGTATGTCGGAATACATCCCACGGGAACCTTCTACCGGGATGAAAAGTATCCTATGTCTTATTATACTAGCTGTTGCCAGCGGCTTCGCCCGCGTGTATGTCGGAAATTATCCCACGGGAACCTTCTACCGGGATGAAAGTATCCTATGTCTTAATATTCTAGCTGTTGCCAGCGGCTATGTTGGAAATTATCCCACGGGAACCTTCTACCGGGATGAAAAGTATCCTATGTCTTAATATTCTAGCTGTTGCCAGCGGCTATGTTGGAAATTATCCCACGGGAACCTTCTACCGGGATGAAAAGTATCCTATGTCTTAATATACTAGCTGTTGCCCGCGTGTATGTCGTAATACATCCCACGGGAACCTTCTACCGGGATGAAAAGTATCCTATGTCTTAATATACTAGCTGTTGCCCGCGTGTATGTCGGAATACATCCCACGGGAACCTTCTACCGGGATGAAAAGTATCCTATGTCTTAATATACTAGCTGTTGCCCGCGTGTATGTCGGAATACATCCCACGGGAACCTTCTACCGGGATAAAAAGTATCCTATGTCTTAATATACTAGCTGTTGCCCGCGTGTATGTCGGAATACATCCCACGGGAACCTTCTACCGGGATGAAAAGTATCCTATGTCTTAATATACTAGCTGTTGCCAGAGTGTATGTCGGAAATTATCCCACGGGAACCTTCTACCGGGATGAAAAGTATCCTATGTCTTAATATACTAGCTGTTGCCCGCGTGTATGTCGGAAATCATCCCACGGGAACCTTCTACCGGAATGAAAAGTATCCTATGTCTTAATATACTAGCTGTTGCCCGCGTGTATGTCGGAAATCATCCCACGGGAACCTTCTACCGGGATGAAAGTATCCTATGTCTTAATATACTAGCTGTTGCCAGCGTGTATGTCGGAAATTATCCCACGGGAACCTTCTACCGGAATGAAAAGTATCCTATGTCTTAATATACTAGCTGTTGCCCGCGTGTATGTCGGAAATCATCCCACGGGAACCTTCTACCGGGATGAAAAGTATCCTATGTCTTAATATACTAGCTGTTGCCCGCGTGTATGTCGGAAATCATCCCACGGGAAATTTCTACCGGGATGAAAAGTATCCTATGTCTTAATATACTAGCTGTTGCCCGCGTGTATGTCGGAAATCATCCCACGGGAACCTTCTACCGGGATGAAAGTATCCTATGTCTTAATATACTAGCTGTTGCCAGCGTGTATGTCGGAAATTATCCCACGGGAACCTTCTACCGGAATGAAAAGTATCCTATGTCTTAATATACTAGCTGTTGCCCGCGTGTATGTCGGAAATCATCCCACGGGAACCTTCTACCGGGATGAAAAGTATCCTATGTCTTAATATACTAGCTGTTGCCCGCGTGTATGTCGGAAATCATCCCACGGGAAATTTCTACCGGGATGAAAAGTATCCTATGTCTTAATATACTAGCTGTTGCCAGCGGCATCGCCCGCGTGTATGTCGGAAATTATCCCACGGGAACCTTCTACCGGGATGAAAAGTATCCTATGTCTTAATATACTAGCTGTTGCCCACGTGTATTTCGGAAATTATCGCACGGGAACCTTCTACCGGGATGAAAAGTATCCTATGTCTTAATATACTAGCTGTTGCCAGCGGCTTCGCCCGCGTGTATGTCGGAAATTATCCCACGGGAACCTTCTACCGGGATGAAAAGTATCCTATGTCTTAATATACTAGCTGTTGCCCGCGTGTATGTCGGAAATCATCCCACGGGAAACTTCTACCGGGATGAAAAGTATCCTATGTCTTAATATACTAGCTGTTGCCCGCGTGTATGTCGGAAATCATCCCACGGGAACCTTCTACCGGGATGAAAAGTATCCTATGTCTTAATATACTAGCTGTTGCCCGCGTGTATGTCGGAAATTATCCCACGGGAACCTTCTACCGGGATGAAAAGTATCCTATGTCTTAATATAATAGCTGTTGCCCGCGTGTATGTCAGAAATTATCCCACGGGAACCTTCTACCGGGATGAAAGTATCCTATGTCTTAATATTCTAGCTGTTGCCAGCGGCTATGTTGGAAATTATCCCACGGGAACCTTCTACCGGGATGAAAAGTAGCCTATGTCTTAATATACTAGCTGTTGCCCGCGTGTATGTCGGAATACATCCCACGGGAACCTTCTACCGGGATGAAAAGTATCCTATGTCTTAATATACTAGCTGTTGCCAGCGGCTTCGCCCGCGTGTATGTCGGAAATTATCCCACGGGAACCTTCTACCGGGATGAAAGTATCCTCTGTCTTAATATACTAGCTGTTGCCAGCGGCTTCGCCCGCGTGTATGTCGGAAATTATCCCACGGGAACCTTCTACCGGGATGAAAGTATCCTATGTCTTAATATACTAGCTGTTGCCCGCGTGTATGTCGGAATACATCCCACGGGAACCTTCTACCGGGATGAAAGTATCCTATGTCTTAATATACTAGCTGTTGCCAGCGTGTATGTCGGAAATTATCCCACGGGAACCTTCTACCGGGATGAAAAGTATCCCATGTCTTAATATACTAGCTGTTGCCCGCGTGTATGTCGGAAATCATCCCACGGGAACCTTCTACCGGGATGAAAAGTATCCTATGTCTTAATATACTAGCTGTTGCCCGCGTGTATGTCGGAAATCATCCCACGGGAACCTTCTACCGGGATTAAAAGTATCCTATGTCTTAATATACTAGCTGTTGCCCGCGTGTATGTCGGAAATCATCCCACGGGAACCTTCTACCGGGATGAAAAGTATCCTATGTCTTAATATACTAGCTGTTGCCAGCGGCATCGCCCGCGTGTATGTCGGAAATTATCCCACGGGAACCTTCTACCGGGATGAAAAGTATCCTATGTCTTAATATACTAGCTGTTGCCCACGTGTATGTCGGAAATTATCCCACGGGAACCTTCTACCGGGATGAAAAGTATCCTATGTCTTAATATACTAGCTGTTGCCAGCGGCTTCGCCCGCGTGTATGTCGGAAATTATCCCACGGGAACCTTCTACTGGGATGAAAAGTATCCTATGTCTTAATATACTAGCTGTTGCCCGCGTGTATGTCGGAAATCATCCCACGGGAACCTTCTACCGGGATGAAAAGTATCCTGTGTCTTAATATACTAGCTGTTGCCCGCGTGTATGTCGGAAATCATCCCACGGGAACCTTCTACCGGGATGAAAAGTATCCTATGTCTTAATATACTAGCTGTTGCCCGCGTCATTGCCCGCGTGTATGTCGGAAATTATCCCACGGGAACCTTCTACCGGGATGAAAAGTATCCTATGTCTTAATATACTAGCTGTTGCCCACGTGTATGTCGGAAATTATCCCACGGGAACCTTCTACCGGGATGAAAAGTATCCTATGTCTTAATATACTAGCTGTTGCCCGCGTGTATGTCGGAAATTATCCCACGGGAACCTTCTACCGGGATGAAAAGTATCCTATGTCTTAATATACTAGCTGTTGCCCGCGTGTATGTCGGAAATTATCCCACGGGAACCTTCTACCGGGATGAAAAGTATCCTATGTCTTAATATACTAGCTGTTGCCAGCGGCATCGCCCGCGTGTATGTCGGAAATTATCCCACGGGAACCTTCTACCGGGATGAAAAGTATCCTATGTCTTAATATACTAGCTGTTGCCAGCGGCTTCGCCCGCGTGTATGTCGGAAATTATCCTACGGGAACCTTCTACCGGGATGAAAGTATCCTATGTCTTAATATACTAGCTGTTGCCAGCGGCTTCGCCCGCGTGTATGTCGGAAATTATCGCACGGGAACCTTCTACCGGGATGAAAAGTATCCTATGTCTTAATATACTAGCTGTTGCCAGCGGCTTCGCCCGCGTGTATGTCGGAAAATATCGCACGGGAACCTTCTACCGGGATGAAAAGTATCCTATGTCTTAATATACTAGCTGTTGCCCGCGTGTATGTCAGAAATTATCGCACGGGAACCTTCTACCGGGAAGAAAATATCCTATGTCTTAATATACTAGCTGTTGCCCGCGTGTATGTCGGAAATTATCCCACGGGAACCTTCTACCGGGATGAAAAGTATCCTATGTCTTAATATACTAACTGTTGCTAGCGGAATCACCCGCGTGTATGTCGGAAATTATCCCACGGGAACCTTCTACCGGGATGAAAAGTATCCTATGTCTTAATATACTAGCTGTTGCCAGCGGCATCGCCCGCGTGTATGTCGGAAATTATCCCACGGGAACCTTCTACCGGGATGAAAAGTATACTATGTCTTAATATACTAGCTGTTGCCAGCGGCTTCGCCCGCGTGTATGTCGGAATACATCCCACGGGAACGTTCTACCGGGATGAAAAGTATCCTATGTCTTAATATACTAGCTGTTGCCCGCGTGTATGTCGGAATACATCCCACGGGAACCTTCTAACGGGATGAAAAGTATCCTATGTCTTAATATACTAGCTGTTGCCAGCGGCTTCGCCCGCGTGTATGTCGGAATACATCCCACGGGAACCTTCTACCGGGATGAAAAGTATCCTATGTCTTAATATACTAGCTGTTGCCCGCGTGTATGTCGGAATACATCCCACGGGAACCTTCTACCGGGATGAAAAGTATCCTATGTCTTAATATACTAGCTGTTGCCAGCGGCTTCGCCCGCGTGTATGTCGGAAATTATCCCACGGGAACCTTCTACCGGGATGAAAGTATCCTATGTCTTAATATACTAGCTGTTGCCCGCGTGTATGTCGGAAATTATCCCACGGGAACCTTCTACCGGGATGAAAAGTATCCTATGTCTTAATATACTAACTGTTGCTAGCGGCATCGCCCGCGTGTATGTCGGAAATTATCCCACGGGAACCTTCTACCGGGATGAAAAGTATCCTATGTCTTAATATACTAGCTGTTGCCAGCGGCATCGCCCGCGTGTATGTCGGAAGTTATCCCACGGGAACCTTCTACCGGGATGAAAAGTATACTATGTCTTAATATACTAGCTGTTGCCAGCGGCTTCGCCCGCGTGTATGTCGGAACACATCCCACGGGAACCTTCTACCGGGATGAAAAGTATCCTATGTCTTAATATACTAGCTGTTGCCCGCGTGTATGTCGGAATACATCCCACGGGAACCTTCTACCGGGATGAAAGTATCCTATGTCTTAATATTCTAGCTGTTGCCAGCGGCTATGTTGGAAATTATCCCACGGGAACCTTCTACCGGGATGAAAAGTATCCTATGTCTTAATATTCTAGCTGTTGCCAGCGGCTATGTTGGAAATTATCCCACGGGAACCTTCTACCGGGATGAAAAGTATCCTATGTCTTAATATACTAGCTGTTGCCCGCGTGTATGTCGGAATACATCCCAAGGGAACCTTCTACCGGGATGAAAAGTATCCTATGTCTTAATATACTAGCTGTTGCCCGCGTGTATGTCGGAATACATCCCACGGGAACCTTCTACCGGGATGAAAAGTATCCTATGTCTTAATATACTAGCTGTTGCCCGCGTGTATGTCGGAATACATCCCACGGGAACCTTCTACCGGGATGAAAAGTATCCTATGTCTTAATATACTAGCTGTTGCCAGCGGCTTCGCCCGCGTGTATGTCGGAAATTATCCCACGGGAACCTTCTACCGGGATGAAAGTATCCTATGTCTTAATATTCTAGCTGTTGCCAGCGGCTATGTTGGAAATTATCCCACGGGAACCTTCTACCGGGATGAAAAGTATCCTATGTCTTAATATTCTAGCTGCTGCCAGCGGCTATGTTGGAAATTATCCCACGGGAACCTTCTACCGGGATGAAAAGTATCCTATGTCTTAATATACTAGCTGTTGCCCGCGTGTATGTCGGAATACATCCCACGGGAACCTTCTACCGGGATGAAAAGTATCCTATGTCTTAATATACTAGCTGTTGCCCGCGTGTATGTCGGAATACATCCCACGGGAACCTTCTACCGGGATGAAAAGTATCCTATGTCTTAATATACTAGCTGTTGCCCGCGTGTATGTCGGAATACATCCCACGGGAACCTTCTACCGGGATGAAAAGTATCCTATGTCTTAATATACTAGCTGTTGCCAGCGGCTTCGCCCGCGTGTATGTCGGAAATTATCCCACGGGAACCTTCTACCGGGATGAAAGTATCCTATGTCTTAATATTCTAGCTGTTGCCAGCGGCTATGTTGGAAATTATCCCACGGGAACCTTCTACCGGGATGAAAAGTATCCTATGTCTTAATATTCTAGCTGTTGCCAGCGGCTATGTTGGAAATTATCCCACGGGAACCTTCTACCGGGATGAAAAGTATCCTATGTCTTAATATACTAGCTGTTGCCCGCGTGTATGTCGGAATACATCCCACGGGAACCTTCTACCGGGATGAAAAGTATCCTATGTCTTAATATACTAGCTGTTGCCCGCGTGTAAGTCGGAATACATCCCACGGGAACCTTCTACCGGGATGAAAAGTATCCTATGTCTTAATATACTAGCTGTTGCCCGCGTGTATGTCGGAATACATCCCACGGGAACCTTCTACCGGGATGAAAAGTATCCTATGTCTTAATATACTAGCTGTTGCCCGCGTGTATGTCGGAATACATCCCACGGGAACCTTCTACCGGGATGAAAAGTATCCTATGTCTTAATATACTAGCTGTTGCCAGCGTGTATGTCGGAAATTATCCCACGGGAACCTTCTACCGGGATGAAAAGTATCCTATGTCTTAATATACTAGCTGTTGCCCGCGTGTATGTTGGAAATCATCTCACGGGAACCTTCTACCGGAATGAAAAGTATCCTATGTCTTAATATACTAGCTGTTGCCCGCGTGTATGTCGGAAATCATCCCACGGGAACCTTCTACCGGGATGAAAGTATCCTATGTCTTAATATACTAGCTGTTGCCAGCGTGTATGTCGGAAATTATCCCACGGGAACCTTCTACCGGAATGAAAAGTATCCTATGTCTTAATGTACTAGCTGTTGCCCGCGTGTATGTCGGAAATCATCCCACGGGAACCTTCTACCGGGATGAAAAGTATCCTATGTCTTAATATACTAGCTGTTGCCCGCGTGTATGTCGGAAATCATCCCACGGGAAATTTCTACCGGGATGAAAAGTATCCTATGTCTTAATATACTAGCTGTTGCCAGCGGCATCGCCCGCGTGTATGTCGGAAATTATCCCACGGGAACCTTCTACCGGGATGAAAAGTATCCTATGTCTTAATATACTAGCTGTTGCCCACGTGTATGTCGGAAATTATCGCACGGGAACCTTCTACCGGGATGAAAAGTATCCTATGTCTTAATACACTAGCTGTTGCCAGCGGCTTCGCCCGCGTGTATGTCGGAAATTATCCCACGGGAACCTTCTACCGGGATGAAAAGTATCCTATGTCTTAATATACTAGCTGTTGCCCGCGTGTATGTCGGAAATTATCCCACGGGAACCTTCTACCGGGATGAAAAGTATCCTATGTCTTAATATACTAGCTGTTGCCCGCGTGTATGTCAGAAATTATCCCACGGGAACCTTCTACCGGGATGAAAAGTATCCTGTGTCTTAATATACTAGCTGTTGCCCGCGTGTATGTCGGAAATTATCCCACGGGAACCTTCTACCGGGATGAAAGTATCCTATGTCTTAATATACTAGCTGTTGCCAGCGGCTTCGCCCGCGTGTATGTCGGAAATTATCCCACGGGAACCTTCTACCGGGATGAAAGTATCCTATGTCTTAATATACTAGCTGTTGCCAGCGGCTTCGCCCGCGTGTATGTCGGAAATTATCCCACGGGAACCTTCTACCGGGATGAAAGTATCCTATGTCTTAATATACTAGCTGTTGCCCGCGTGTATGTCGGAATACATCCCACGGGAACCTTCTACCGGGATGAAAGTATCCTATGTCTTAATATACTAGCTGTTGCCAGCGTGTATGTCGGAAATTATCCCACGGGAACCTTCTACCGGGATGAAAAGTATCCCATGTCTTAATATACTAGCTGTTGCCCGCGTGTATGTCGGAAATCATCCCACGGGAACCTTCTACCGGGATGAAAAGTATCCTATGTCTTAATATACTAGCTGTTGCCCGCGTGTATGTCGGAAATCATCCCACGGGAACCTTCTACCGGGATGAAAAGTATCCTATGTCTTAATATACTAGCTGTTGCCAGCGGCATCGCCCGCGTGTATGTCGGAAATTATCCCACGGGAACCTTCTACCGGGATGAAAAGTATCCTATGTCTTAATATACTAGCTGTTGCCCACGTGTATGTCGGAAATTATCCCACGGGAACCTTCTACCGGGATGAAAAGTATCCTATGTCTTAATATACTAGCTGTTGCCAGCGGCTTCGCCCGCGTGTATGTCGGAAATTATCCCACGGGAACCTTCTACCGGGATGAAAAGTATCCTATGTCTTAATATACTAGCTGTTGCCCGCGTGTATGTCGGAAATCATCCCACGGGAACCTTCTACCGGGATGAAAAGTATCCTGTGTCTTAATATACTAGCTGTTGCCCGCGTGTATGTCGGAAATCATCCCACGGGAACCTTCTACCGGGATGAAAAGTATCCTATGTCTTAATATACTAGCTGTTGCCCGCGTCATTGCCCGCGTGTATGTCGGAAATTATCCCACGGGAACCTTCTACCGGGATGAAAAGTATCCTATGTCTTAATATACTAGCTGTTGCCCACGTGTATGTCGGAAATTATCCCACGGGAACCTCTTACCGGGATGAAAAGTATCCTATGTCTTAATATACTAGCTGTTGCCCGCGTGTATGTCGGAAATTATCCCACGGGAACCTTCTACCGGGATGAAAAGTATCCTATGTCTTAATATACTAGCTGTTGCCCGCGTGTATGTCGGAAATTATCCCACGGGAACCTTCTACCGGGATGAAAAGTATCCTATGTCTTAATATACTAGCTGTTGCCAGCGGCATCGCCCGCGTGTATGTCGGAAATTATCCCACGGGAACCTTCTACCGGGATGAAAAGTATCCTATGTCTTAATATACTAGCTGTTGCCAGCGGCTTCGCCGGCGTGTATGTCGGAAATTATCCTACGGGAACCTTCTACCGGGATGAAAGTATCCTATGTCTTAATATACTAGCTGTTGCCAGCGGCTTCGCCCGCGTGTATGTCGGAAATTATCGCACGGGAACCTTCTACCGGGATGAAAAGTATCCTATGTCTTAATATACTAGCTGTTGCCAGCGGCTTCGCCCGCGTGTATGTCGGAAAATATCGCACGGGAACCTTCTACCGGGATGAAAAGTATCCTATGTCTTAATATACTAGCTGTTGCCCGCGTGTATGTCAGAAATTATCGCACGGGAACCTTCTACCGGGAAGAAAATATCCTATGTCTTAATATACTAGCTGTTGCCCGCGTGTATGTCGGAAATTATCCCACGGGAACCTTCTACCGGGATGAAAAGTATCCTATGTCTTAATATACTAACTGTTGCTAGCGGCATCACCCGCGTGTATGTCGGAAATTATCCCACGGGAACCTTCTACCGGGATGAAAAGTATCCTATGTCTTAATATACTAGCTGTTGCCAGCGGCATCGCCCGCGTGTATGTCGGAAATTATCCCACGGGAACCTTCTACCGGGATGAAAAGTATACTATGTCTTAATATACTAGCTGTTGCCAGCGGCTTCGCCCGCGTGTATGTCGGAATACATCCCACGGGAACGTTCTACCGGGATGAAAAGTATCCTATGTCTTAATATACTAGCTGTTGCCCGCGTGTATGTCGGAATACATCCCACGGGAACCTTCTAACGGGATGAAAAGTATCCTATGTCTTAATATACTAGCTGTTGCCAGCGGCTTCGCCCGCGTGTATGTCGGAATACATCCCACGGGAACCTTCTACCGGGATGAAAAGTATCCTATGTCTTAATATACTAGCTGTTGCCCGCGTGTATGTCGGAATACATCCCACGGGAACCTTCTACCGGGATGAAAAGTATCCTATGTCTTAATATACTAGCTGTTGCCAGCGGCTTCGCCCGCGTGTATGTCGGAAATTATCCCACGGGAACCTTCTACCGGGATGAAAGTATCCTATGTCTTAATATACTAGCTGTTGCCCGCGTGTATGTCGGAAATTATCCCACGGGAACCTTCTACCGGGATGAAAAGTATCCTATGTCTTAATATACTAACTGTTGCTAGCGGCATCGCCCGCGTGTATGTCGGAAATTATCCCACGGGAACCTTCTACCGGGATGAAAAGTATCCTATGTCTTAATATACTAGCTGTTGCCAGCGGCATCGCCCGCGTGTATGTCGGAAGTTATCCCACGGGAACCTTCTACCGGGATGAAAAGTATACTATGTCTTAATATACTAGCTGTTGCCAGCGGCTTCGCCCGCGTGTATGTCGGAACACATCCCACGGGAACCTTCTACCGGGATGAAAAGTATCCTATGTCTTAATATACTAGCTGTTGCCCGCGTGTATGTCGGAATACATCCCACGGGAACCTCATACCGGGATGAAAGTATCCTATGTCTTAATATTCTAGCTGTTGCCAGCGGCTATGTTGGAAATTATCCCACGGGAACCTTCTACCGGGATGAAAAGTATCCTATGTCTTAATATTCTAGCTGTTGCCAGCGGCTATGTTGGAAATTATCCCACGGGAACCTTCTACCGGGATGAAAAGTATCCTATGTCTTAATATACTAGCTGTTGCCCGCGTGTATGTCGGAATACATCCCAAGGGAACCTTCTACCGGGATGAAAAGTATCCTATGTCTTAATATACTAGCTGTTGCCCGCGTGTATGTCGGAATACATCCCACGGGAACCTTCTACCGGGATGAAAAGTATCCTATGTCTTAATATACTAGCTGTTGCCCGCGTGTATGTCGGAATACATCCCACGGGAACCTTCTACCGGGATCAAAAGTATCCTATGTCTTAATATACTAGCTGTTGCCAGCGGCTTCGCCCGCGTGTATGTCGGAAATTATCCCACGGGAACCTTCTACCGGGATGAAAGTATCCTATGTCTTAATATTCTAGCTGTTGCCAGCGGCTATGTTGGAAATTATCCCACGGGAACCTTCTACCGGGATGAAAAGTATCCTATGTCTTAATATACTAGCTGTTGCCCGCGTGTATGTCGGAATACATCCCACGGGAACCTTCTACCGGGATGAAAAGTATCCTATGTCTTAATATACTAGCTGTTGCCCGCGTGTATGTCGGAATACATCCCACGGGAACCTTCTACCGGGATGAAAAGTATCCTATGTCTTAATATACTAGCTGTTGCCCGCGTGTATGTCGGAATACATCCCACGGGAACCTTCTACCGGGATGAAAAGTATCCTATGTCTTAATATACTAGCTGTTGCCAGCGGCTTCGCCCGCGTGTATGTCGGAAATTATCCCACGGGAACCTTCTACCGGGATGAAAGTATCCTATGTCTTAATATTCTAGCTGTTGCCAGCGGCTATGTTGGAAATTATCCCACGGGAACCTTCTACCGGGATGAAAAGTATCCTATGTCTTAATATTCTAGCTGTTGCCAGCGGCTATGTTGGAAATTATCCCACGGGAACCTTCTACCGGGATGAAAAGTATCCTATGTCTTAATATACTAGCTGTTGCCCGCGTGTATGTCGGAATACATCCCACGGGAACCTTCTACCGGGATGAAAAGTATCCTATGTCTAAATATACTAGCTGTTGCCCGCGTGTAAGTCGGAATACATCCCACGGGAACCTTCTACCGGGATGAAAAGTATCCTATGTCTTAATATACTAGCTGTTGCCCGCGTGTATGTCGGAATACATCCCACGGGAACCTTCTACCGGGATGAAAAGTATCCTATGTCTTAATATACTAGCTGTTGCCCGCGTGTATGTCGGAATACATCCCACGGGAACCTTCTACCGGGATGAAAAGTATCCTATGTCTTAATATACTAGCTGTTGCCAGCGTGTATGTCGGAAATTATCCCACGGGAACCTTCTACCGGGATGAAAAGTATCCTATGTCTTAATATACTAGCTGTTGCCCGCGTGTATGTTGGAAATCATCTCACGGGAACCTTCTACCGGAATGAAAAGTATCCTATGTCTTAATATACTAGCTGTTGCCCGCGTGTATGTCGGAAATCATCCCACGGGAACCTTCTACCGGGATGAAAGTATCCTATGTCTTAATATACTAGCTGTTGCCAGCGTGTATGTCGGAAATTATCCCACGGGAACCTTCTACCGGAATGAAAAGTATCCTATGTCTTAATGTACTAGCTGTTGCCCGCGTGTATGTCGGAAATCATCCCACGGGAACCTTCTACCGGGATGAAAAGTATCCTATGTCTTAATATACTAGCTGTTGCCCACGTGTATGTCGGAAATTATCGCACGGGAACCTTCTACCGGGATGAAAAGTATCCTATGTCTTAATATACTAGCTGTTGCCAGCGGCTTCGCCCGCGTGTATGTCGGAAATTATCCCACGGGAACCTTCTACCGGGATGAAAAGTATCCTATGTCTTAATATACTAGCTGTTGCCCGCGTGTATGTCGGAAATCATCCCACGGGAACCTTCTACCGGGATGAAAAGTATCCTATGTCTTAATATACTAGCTGTTGCCCGCGTGTATGTCAGAAATTATCCCACGGGAACCTTCTACCGGGATGAAAAGTATCCTGTGTCTTAATATACTAGCTGTTGCCCGCGTGTATGTCGGAAATTATCCCACGGGAACCTTCTACCGGGATGAAAAGTATCCTATGTCTTAATATACTAGCTGTTGCCAGCGGCATCGCCCGCGTATATGTCGGAAATTATCCCACGGGAACCTTCTACCGGGATGAAAAGTATCCTATGTCTTAATATACTAGCTGTTGCCAGCGGCATCGCCCGCGTGTATGTCGGAAATTATCCCACGGGAACCTTCTACCGGGATGAAAAGTATCCTATGTCTTAATATACTAGCTGTTGCCAGCGGCTTCGCCCGCATGTATGTCGGAAATTATCCTACGGGAACCTTCTACCGGGATGAAAGTATCCTATGTCTTAATATACTAGCTGTTGCCAGCGGCTTCGCCCGCGTGTATGTCGGAAATTATCGCACGGGAACCTTCTACCGGGATGAAAAGTATCCTATGTCTTAATATACTAGCTGTTGCCAGCGGCTTCGCCCGCGTGTATGTCGGAAAATATCGCACGGGAACCTTCTACCGGGATGAAAAGTATCCTATGTCTTAATATACTAGCTGTTGCCCGCGTGTATGTCAGAAATTATCGCACGGGAACCTTCTACCGGGAAGAAAAGTATCCTATGTCTTAATATACTAGCTGTTGCCCGCGTGTATGTCGGAAATTATCCCACGGGAACCTTCTACCGGGATGAAAAGTATCCTATGTCTTAATATACTAACTGTTGCTAGCGGCATCACCCGCGTGTATGTCGGAAATTATCCCACGGGAACCTTCTACCGGGATGAAAAGTATCCTATGTCTTAATATACTAGCTGTTGCCAGCGGCATCGCCCGCGTGTATGTCGGAAATCATCCCACGGGAACCTTCTACCGGGATGAAAAGTATACTATGTCTTAATATACTAGCTGTTGCCAGCGGCTTCGCCCGCGTGTATGTCGGAATACATCCCACGGGAACGTTCTACCGGGATGAAAAGTATCCTATGTCTTAATATACTAGCTGTTGCCCGCGTGTATGTCGGAATACATCCCACGGGAACCTTCTACCGGGATGAAAAGTATCCTATGTCTTAATATACTAGCTGTTGCCAGCGGCATCGCCCGCGTGTATGTCGGAATACATCCCACGGGAACCTTCTACCGGGATGAAAAGTATCCTATGTCTTAATATACTAGCTGTTGCCCGCGTGTATGTCGGAAATTATCCCACGGGAACCTTCTACCGGGATGAAAAGTATCCTATGTCTTAATATACTAACTGTTGCTAGCGGCATCGCCCGCGTGTATGTCGGAAATTATCCCACGGGAACCTTCTACCGGGATGAAAAGTATCCTATGTCTTAATATACTAGCTGTTGCCAGCGGGATCGCCCGCGTGTATGTCGGAAATTATCCCACGGGAACCTTCTACCGGGATGAAAAGTATACTATGTCTTAATATACTAGCTGTTGCCAGCGGCTTCGCCCGCGTGTATGTCGGAATACATCCCACGGGAACCTTCTACCGGGATGAAAAGTATCCTATGTCTTAATATACTAGCTGTTGCCCGTGTGTATGTCGGAATACATCCCACGGGAACCTTCTACCGGGATGAAAGTATCCTATGTCTTAATATTCTAGCTGTTGCCAGCGGCTATGTTGGAAATTATCCCACGGGAACCTTCTACCGGGATGAAAAGTATCCTATGTCTTAATATTCTAGCTGTTGCCAGCGGCTATGTTGGAAATTATCCCACGGGAACCTTCTACCGGGATGAAAAGTATCCTATGTCTTAATATACTAGCTGTTGCCCGCGTGTATGTCGGAATACATCCCACGGGAACCTTCTACCGGGATGAAAAGTATCCTATGTCTTAATATACTAGCTGTTGCCCGCGTGTATGTCGGAATACATCCCACGGGAACCTTCTACCGGGATGAAAAGTATCCTATGTCTTAATATACTAGCTGTTGCCCGCGTGTATGTCGGAATACATCCCACGGGAACCTTCTACCGGGATGAAAAGTATCCTATGTCTTAATATACTAGCTGTTGCCAGCGGCTTCGCCCGCGTGTATGTCGGAAATTATCCCACGGGAACCTTCTACCGGGATGAAAGTATCCTATGTCTTAATATTCTAGCTGTTGCCAGCGGCTATGTTGGAAATTATCCCACGGGAACCTTCTACCGGGATGAAAAGTATCCTATGTCTTAATATTCTAGCTGTTGCCAGCGGCTATGTTGGAAATTATCCCACGGGAACCTTCTACCGGGATGAAAAGTATCCTATGTCTTAATATACTAGCTGTTGCCCGCGTGTATGTCGGAATACATCCCACGGGAACCTTCTACCGGGATGAAAAGTATCCTATGTCTTAATATACTAGCTGTTGCCCGCGTGTATGTCGGAATACATCCCACGGGAACCTTCTACCGGGATGAAAAGTATCCTATGTCTTAATATACTAGCTGTTGCCCGCGTGTATGTCGGAATACATCCCACGGGAACCTTCTACCGGGATGAAAAGTATCCTATGTCTTAATATACTAGCTGTTGCCCGCGTGTATGTCGTAATACATCCCACGGGAACCTTCTACCGGGATGAAAAGTATCCCATGTCTTAATATACTAGCTGTTGCCAGCGTGTGTGTCGGAAATTATCCCACGGGAACCTTCTACCGGGATGAAAAGTATCCTATGTCTTAATTTACTAGCTGTTGCCCGCGTGTATGTCGGAAATCATCCCACGGGAACCTTCTACCGGGATGAAAAGTATCCTATGTCTTAATATACTAGCTGTTGCCCGCGTGTATGTCGGAAATCATCCCACGGGAACCTTCTACCGGGATGAAAAGTATCCTATGTCTTAATATACTAGCTGTTGCCCGCGTGTATGTCGGAAATCATCCCACGGGAAATTTCTACCGGGATGAAAAGTATCCTATGTCTTAATATACTAGCTGTTGCCAGCGGCATCGCCCGCGTGTATGTCGGAAATTATCCCACGGGAACCTTCTACCGGGATGAAAAGTATCCTATGTCTTAATATACTAGCCGTTGCCCGCGTGTATGTCGGAAATCATCCCACGGGAACCTTCTACCGGGATGAAAAGTATCCTATGTCCTAATATACTAGCTGTTGCCCGCGTGTATGTCGGAAATCATCCCACGGGAACCTTCTACCGGGATGAAAAGTATCCTATGTCTTAATATACTAGCTGTTGCCAGCGGCTTCGCCCGCGTGTATGTCGGAAATTATCCCACGGGAACCTTCTACCGGGATGAAAAGTATCCTATGTCTTAATATACTAGCTGTTACCCGCGTGTTTGTCGGAAATTATCCCACGGGAACCTTCTACCGGGATGAAAAGTATCCTATGTCTTAATATACTAGCTGTTGCCCGCGTGTATGTCGGAAATTATCCCACGGGAACCTTCTACCGGGATGAAAAGTATCCTATGTCTTAATATACTAGCTGTTGCCCGCGTGTATGTCGGAAATCATCCCACGGGAACCTTCTACCGGGATGAAAAGTATCCTGTGTCTTAATATACTAGCTGTTGCCCGCGTGTATGTCGGAAATCATCCCACGGGAACCTTCTACCGGGATGAAAAGTATCCTATGTCTTAATATACTAGCTGTTGCCCGCGGCATCGCCCGCGTGTATGTCGGAAATTATCCCACGGGAACCTTCTACCGGGATGAAAAGTATCCTATGTCTTAATATACTAGCTGTTGCCCACGTGTATGTCGGAAATTATCCCACGGGAACCTTCTACCGGGATGAAAAGTATCCTATGTCTTAATATACTAGCTGTTGCCAGCGGCTTCGCCCGCGTGTATGTCGGAAATTATCCCACGGGAACCTTCTACCGGGATGAAAAGTATCCTATGTCTTAATATACTAGCTGTTGCCCGCGTGTATGTCGGAAATTATCCCACGGGAACCTTCTACCGGGATGAAAAGTATCCTATGTCTTAATATACTAGCTGTTGCCCGCGTGTATGTCGGAAATTATCCCACGGGAACCTTCTACCGGGATGAAAAGTATCCTATGTCTTAATATACTAGCTGTTGCCCGCGTGTATGTCGGAAATCATCCCACGGGAACCTTCTACCGGGATGAAAAGTATCCTGTGTCTTAATATACTAGCTGTTGCCCGCGTGTATGTCGGAAATCATCCCACGGGAACCTTCTACCGGGATGAAAGTATCCTATGTCTTAATATACTAGCTGTTGCCAGCGGCTTCGCCCGCGTGTATGTCGGAAATTATCGCACGGGAACCTTCTACCGGGATGAAAAGTATCCTATGTCTTAATATACTAGCTGTTGCCAGCGGCTTCGCCCGCGTGTATGTCGGAAATTATCGCACGGGAACCTTCTACCGGGATGAAAAGTATCCTATGTCTTAATATACTAGCTGTTGCCCGCGTGTATGTCAGAAATTATCGCACGGGAACCTTCTACCGGGAAGAAAAGTATCCTATGTCTTAATATACTAGCTGTTGCCCGCGTGTATGTCGGAAATTATCCCACGGGAACCTTCTACCGGGATGAAAAGTATCCTATGTCTTAATATACTAACTGTTGCCAGCGGCATCGCCCGCGTGTATGTCGGAAATTATCCCACGGGAACCTTCTACCGGGATGAAAAGTATCCTATGTCTTAATATACTAGCTGTTGCCAGCGGCATCGCCCGCGTGTATGTCGGAAATTATCCCACGGGAACCTTCTACCGGGATGAAAAGTATACTATGTCTTAATATACTAGCTGTTGCCCGCGTGTATGTCGGAAATTATCCCACGGGAACCTTCTACCGGGATGAAAAGTATCCTATGTCTTAATATACTAGCTGTTGCCCGCGTGTATGTCAGAAATTATCCCACGGGAACCTTCTACCGGGATGAAAAGTATCCTGTGTCTTAATATACTAGCTGTTGCCCGCGTGTATGTCGGAAATTATCCCACGGGAACCTTCTACCGGGATGAAAAGTATCCTATGTCTTAATATACTAGCTGTTGCCAGCGGCATCGCCCGCGTGTATGTCGGAAATTATCCCACGGGAACCTTCTACCGGGATGAAAAGTATCCTATGTCTTAATATACTAGCTGTTGCCAGCGGCTTCGCCCGCGTGTATGTCGGAAATTATCCTACGGGAACCTTCTACCGGGATGAAAGTATCCTATGTCTTAATATACTAGCTGTTGCCAGCGGCTTCGCCCGCGTGTATGTCGGAAATTATCGCACGGGAACCTTCTACCGGGATGAAAAGTATCCTATGTCTTAATATACTAGCTGTTGCCAGCGGCTTCGCCCGCGTGTATGTCGGAAATTATCGCACGGGAACCTTCTACCGGGATGAAAAGTATCCTATGTCTTAATATACTAGCTGTTGCCCGCGTGTATGTCAGAAATTATCGCACGGGAACCTTCTACCGGGAAGAAAAGTATCCTATGTCTTAATATACTAGCTGTTGCCCGCGTGTATGTCGGAAATTATCCCACGGGAACCTTCTACCGGGATGAAAAGTATCCTATGTCTTAATATACTAACTGTTGCCAGCGGCATCGCCCGCGTGTATGTCGGAAATTATCCCACGGGAACCTTCTACCGGGATGAAAAGTATCCTATGTCTTAATATACTAGCTGTTGCCAGCGGCATCGCCCGCGTGTATGTCGGAAATTATCCCACGGGAACCTTCTACCGGGATGAAAAGTATACTATGTCTTAATATACTAGCTGTTGCCAGCGGCTTCGCCCGCGTGTATGTCGGAAATTATCCCACGGGAACCTTCTACCGGGATGAAAAGTATCCTATGTCTTAATATACTAGCTGTTGCCCGCGTGTATGTCGGAATACATCCCACGGGAACCTTCTACCGGGATGAAAAGTATCCTATGTCTTAATAACTAGCTGTTGCCAGCGGCTTCGCCCGCGTGTATGTCGGAAATTATCCCACGGGAACCTTCTACCGGGATGAAAGTATCCTATGTCTTAATATACTAGCTGTTGCCGCGTGTATGTCGGAATACATCCCACGGGAACCTTCTACCGGGATGAAAAGTATCCTATGTCTTAATATACTAGCTGTTGCCCGCGTGTATGTCGGAATACATCCCACGGGAACCTTCTACCGGGATGAAAAGTATCCTATGTCTTAATATACTAGCTGTTGCTAGCGGCTTCGCCCGCGTGTATGTCGGAAATTATTTCACGGGAACCTTCTACCGGGATGAAAGTATCCTATGTCTTAATATACTAGCTGTTGCCCGCGTATATGTCGGAAATCATCCCACGGGAACCTTCTACCGGGATGAAAGTATCCTATGTCTTAATATACTAGCTGTTGCCGCGTGTATGTCGGAATACATCCCACGGGAACCTTCTACCGGGATGAAAGTATCCTATGTCTTAATATACTAGCTGTTGCCAGCGTGTATGTCGGAAATTATCCCACGGGAACCTTCTACCGGGATGAAAAGTATCATATGTCTTAATATACTAGCTGTTGCCAGCGGCTATGTTGGAAATTATCCCACGGGAACCTTCTACCGGGATGAAAAGTATCCTATGTCTTAATATACTAGCTGTTGCCAGCGTGTATGTCGGAAATTATCCCACGGGAACCTTCTACCGGGATGAAAAGTATCCTATGTCCTAATATACTAGCTGTTGCCCGCGTGTATGTCGGAAATCATCCCACGGGAACCTTCTACCGGGATGAAAAGTATCCTATGTCTTAATATACTAGCTGTTGCCCGCGTGTATGTCGGAATACATCCCACGGGAACCTTCTACCGGGATGAAAAGTATCCTATGTCTTAATATACTAGCTGTTGCCAGCGGCATCGCCCGCGTGTATGTCGGAATACATCCCACGGGAACCTTCTACCGGGATGAAAAGTATCCTATGTCTTAATATACTAGCTGTTGCCAGCGGCTTCGCCCGCGTGTATGTCGGAAATTATCCCACGGGAACCTTCTACCGGGATGAAAAGTATCCTATGTCTTAATATACTAGCTGTTGCCCGCGTGTATGTCGGAATACATCCCACAGGAACCTTCTACCGGGATGAAAAGTATCCTATGTCTTAATATACTAGCTGTTGCCCGCGTGTATGTCGGAATACATCCCACGGGAACCTTCTACTGGGATGAAAAGTATCCTATGTCTTAATATACTAGCTGTTGCCCGCGTGTATGTCGGAATACATCCCACAGGAACCTTCTACCGGGATGAAAAGTATCCTATGTTTTAATATACTAGCTGTTGCCCGCGTGTATGTCGGAATACATCCCACGGGAACCTTCTACTGGGATGAAAAGTATCCTATGTCTTAATATACTAGCTGTTGCCCGCGTGTATGTCGGAATACATCCCACAGGAACCTTCTACCCGGATGAAAAGTATCCTATGTCTTAATATACTAGCTGTTGCCCGCGTGTATGTCGGAATACATCCCACAGGAACCTTCTACCGGGATGAAAAGTATCCTATGTCTTAATATACTAGCTGTTGCCCGCGTGTATGTCGGAATACATCCCACAGGAACCTTCTACCGGGATGAAAAGTATCCTATGTCTTAATATACTAGCTGTTGCCCGCGTGTATGTCGGAATACATCCCACAGGAACCTTCTACCGGGATGAAAAGTATCCTATGTCTTAATATACTAGCTGTTGCCCGCGTGTATGTCGGAATACATCCCACAGGAACCTTCTACCGGGATGAAAAGTATCCTATGTCTTAATATACTAGCTGTTGCCCGCGTGTATGTCGGAATACATCCCACGGGAACCTTCTAAAGGGATGAAAAGTATCCTATGTCTTAATATACTAGCTGTTGCCAGCGGCTTCGCCCGCGTGTATGTCGGAAATTATCCCACGGGAACCTTCTACCGGGATGAAAGTATCCTATGTCTTAATATACTAGCTGTTGCCCGCGTGTATGTCGGAATACGTCCCACGGGAACCTTCTACCGGGATGAAAAGTATCCTATGTCTTAATATACTAGCTGTTGCCAGCGGCTTCGCCCGCGTGTATGTCGGAAATTATCCCACGGGAACCTTCTACCGGGATGAAAGTATCCTATGTCTTAATATACTAGCTGTTGCCAGCGTGTATGTCAGAAATTATCCCACCGGAACCTTCTACCGGGATGAAAAGTATCATATGTCTTCAAAAGTAATGGAGAGGGTAGTGTGCCGTCAATTAACTCGGTTTTTAGAAGAGAACGAAGTGTTACCTGATCTACAATCAGGTTTTAGGAAACAGCGCAGCACTTCTACGGCGTTACTTGACGTTACGGACAATATTCTTTCAGCCCAGGATAAGGGCATGTGCTCACTGATGGTGCTGCTTGATTTTTCCCGTGCATTTGATTGCATTAACGTCTCGCTATTACTGTCAAAGTTAAAATACTACGGTTTTGACGACAATGCCATTGAATGGTTCCACAGCTACCTTAGTAACAGGAAACAACTTGTAGAACTGCGTTTGTCGGATGGTACTACCTTGACTTCAGCCCTTACTTCTATAGAAAGAGGCGTTCCTCAGGGATCAATTTTGGGTCCGATTCTTTTTATTCTCTACTGTGCAGATATAATAAAGTGCCTTCAGAAATGCAAATATCATATTTATGCCGATGATGTCCAATTGTATGTATCTTTCAGTCCAGATGATTATGAGTCGGCCATTAGAGACCTAAATGACGACTTAGAAAGAATTGCCACCTGGTCAGATGAGAATTGCTTGGCATTAAACCCACTGAAAACCAAGTACATGTTGTTTGGTACGAGGCAGCAGTTGAGGAAGATACCTTTAAGCCTTAATATAACTCTAATGGGTGAGCCTATTGACCGTGTGAATGAGGCGCGGAACCTTGGCTTATATATGGACAACAGCCTTAGATTTGAGAAACACGTTGCTAACTCCGTAAGAAACTGCTTCTATCGCCTGAAACTGCTCTACAAAATGAGGCCGTTCTTGTCCGAAAAGCTTCGCGAACAGCTAGTCGAAACCCTTGTTCTGTCTAAATTAAACTATGCTGATACGGTTTACGGCCCGCGCTTGCTGGCTCGTACCGATCGACTAATACAAAGAGTACAAAATGCATGTGCGCGCTTCTGTTACTCAGTTCCTCCGAGAAGTCATGTCACCCCATTTCTTAACAAACACTTTATTCTCAAGATGAAGTCGAGACGTAAGTTACACCTAGCGTGCCTGCTTTTTGGTGTCGTTAAGTCCAAAAAACCGAAGTATTTGTACGATAAGCTTAGTTGGATGGCTAGTAGACGAGATTGCGCGCCCAGGCAATGTGCACAACAACTGGCAACACAGTCTCATAGGACAGCGGCTTTCAGAGGCACTTTCCGATACGCTGCATCTAAGGTGTGGAATAATATCCCACCACCATTAAGGGCACTGGGCACTATCCACACTTTCAGAATATGTTTACGGCAGTATCTGATAGATTCACAACAGAAACTTGATATGGTCGCCCTTAATGTATCACTTATATGAACATATAATATCGTGGCAGACTGATGCCTAAACTAAGCTCTAGGCTTGTATTACAGGACTCCAAAACTAAAGTATTTATTATTGTTTTGTATCTTAGTTTTTATTATCAAATTATTATTAAGTATATATAACTATTAGATTTTTTTTTTTATTCACAAAGAACCCACTTAGTTTATTTATTTATTGATTTAAGTATAAATATAAATATTATGTAGGTAATAGGTAATACGGGCTGGTATCCGCAAACACGTCAATGCGAACCTAGCGTATTAAAAATATTATGTCTTAAGTATGCTGAAACTGTGTGTACTCCCCGTCACTTGTCCCTAAAGGTTCATTAGAAAACCAGCGTCAGACAGCATCTGTCTGGCATTAATGCTGAAATGAACCTTTTTGATGCAGCCGTGAGGCACACGCTGGTGATTAAACATTTTTTTTTAATTTCTTATTTGTATTTTGTGTTTCACGAACTGTGTCAAATAAATATTATTCTTTCTTTCTTTCTTTCTTTCTTAATATACTAGCTGTTGCCAGCGGCTATGTTGGAAATTATCCCACGGGAACCTTCTACCGGGATAAAAAGTATCCTATGTCTTAATATACAAGCTGTTGCCAGCGGCTATGTTGGAAATTATCCCACGGGAACCTTCTACCGGGATAAAAAGTATCCTATGTCTTAATATACTAGCTGTTGCCAGCGGCTATGTTGGAAATTATCCCACGGGAACCTTCTACCGGGATAAAAAGTATCCTATGTCTTAATATTCTAGCTGTTGCCAGCGGCTATGTTGGAAATTATCCCACGGGAACCTTCTACCGGGATAAAAAGTATCCTATGTAAGAAAGAAAGAAAGAAAAACAGTTTATTCGCGTTGCCAGCGGCTTCGCCCGCGTGTAGGTCGGAAATTATCCCACGGGAATCTTCTACCGGGATGAAAGTATCCTAAGTCTTAATATACTAGCTGTTGCCAGCGTGTATGTCGGAAATTATCCCACGGGAACCTTCTACCGGGATGAAAAGTATCCTATGTCTTAATATACTAGCTGTTGCCCGCGTGTATGTCGGAATACATCCCACGGGAACCTTCTACCGGGATGAAAAGTATCCTATGTCTTAATATACTAGCTGTTGCCAGCGGCATCGCCCGCGTGTATGTCGGAATACATCCCACGGGAACCTTCTACCGGGATGAAAAGTATCCTATGTCTTAATATACTAGCTGTTGCCAGCGGCTTCGCCCGCGTGTATGTCGGAAATCATCCCACGGGAACCTTCTACCGGGATGAAAAGTATCCTATGTCTTAATATACTCGCTGTTGCCCGCGTATATGTCGGAATACATCCCACGGGAACCTTCTACCGGGATGAAAAGTATCCTATGTCTTAATATACTAGCTGTTGCCCGCGTGTATGTCGGAAATTATCCCACGGGAACCTTCTACCGGGATGAAAAGTATCCTATGTCTTAATATACTAGCTGTTGCCCGCGTGTATGTCGGAAATCATCCCACGGGAACCTTCTACCGGGATGAAAAGTATCCTATGTCTTAATATACTAGCTGTTGCCAGCGGCTTCGCCCGCGTGTATGTCGGAAATTATCCCACGGGAACGTTCTACCGGGATGAAAAGTATCCTATGTCTTAATATACTAGCTGTTGCCCGCGTGTATGTCGGAATACATCCCACGGGAACCTTCTACCGGGATGAAAAGTATCCTATGTCTTAATATACTAGCTGTTGCCCGCGTGTATGTCGGAATACATCCCACGGGAACCTTCTACTGGAATGAAAAGTATCCTATGTCTTAATATACTAGCTGTTGCCAGCGGCTATGTTGGAAATTATCCCACGGGAAACTTCTACCGGGATAAAAAGTATCCTATGTCTTAATATTCTAGCTGTTGCCAGCGGCTATGTTGGAAATTATCCCACGGGAACCTTCTACCGGGATAAAAAGTATCCTATGTAAGAAAGAAAGAAAGAAAGAAAGAAAAACAGTTTATTCGCGTTGCCAGCGGCTTCGCCCGCGTGTAGGTCGGAAATTATCCCACGGGAATCTTCTACCGGGATGAAAGTATCCTAAGTCTTAATATACTAGCTGTTGCCAGCGTGTATGTCGGAAATTATCCCACGGGAACCTTCTACCGGGATGAAAAGTATCCTATGTCTTAATATACTAGCTGTTGCCCGCGTGTATGTCGGAATACATCCCACGGGAACCTTCTACCGGGATGAAAAGTATCCTATGTCTTAATATACTAGCTGTTGCCAGCGGCATCGCCCGCGTGTATGTCGGAATACATCCCACGGGAACCTTCTACCGGGATGAAAAGTATCCTATGTCTTAATATACTAGCTGTTGCCAGCGGCTTCGCCCGCGTGTATGTCGGAAATCATCCCACGGGAACCTTCTACCGGGATGAAAAGTATCCTATGTCTTAATATACTAGCTGTTGCCCGCGTGTATGTCGGAAATCATCCCACGGGAACCTTCTACCGGGATGAAAAGTATCCTATGTCTTAATATACTAGCTGTTGCCCGCGTGTATGTCGGAAATTATCCCACTGGAACCTTCTACCGGGATGAAAAGTATCCTATGTCTTAATATACTAGCTGTTGCCCGCGTGTATGTCGGAAATCATCCCACGGGAACCTTCTACCGGGATGAAAAGTATCCTATGTCTTAATATACTAGCTGTTGCCCGCGTGTATGTCGGAATACATCCCACGGGAACCTTCTATCGGGATGAAAAGTATCCTATGTCTTAATATACTAGCTGTTGCCAGCGGCTTCGCCCGCGTGTATGTCGGAAATTATCCCACGGGAACGTTCTACCGGGATGAAAAGTATCCTATGTCTTAATATACTAGCTGTTGCCCGCGTGTATGTCGGAATACATCCCACGGGAACCTTCTACCGGGATGAAAAGTATCCTATGTCTTAATATACTAGCTGTTGCCCGCGTGTATGTCGGAATACATCCCACGGGAACCTTCTACCGGGATGAAAAGTATCCTATGTCTTAATATACTAGCTGTTGCCAGCGGCTTCGCCCGCGTGTATGTCGGAAATTATCCCACGGGAACCTTCTACCGGGATGAAAAGTATCATATGTCTTAATATACTAGCTGTTGTCAGCGGCTATGTTGGAAATTATCCCACGGGAACCTTCTACCGGGATGAAAAGTATCCTATGTCTTAATATACTAGCTGTTGCCCGCGTGTATGTCGGAATACATCCCACGGGAACCTTTTACCGGGATGAAAGTATCCTATGTCTTAATATTCTAGCTGTTGCCAGCGGCTATGTTGGAAATTATCCCACGGGAACCTTCTACCGGGATGAAAAGTATCCTATGTCTTAATATACTAACTGTTGCCCGCGGCTTCGCCCGCGTTTATGTCGGAAATTATCGCACGGGAACCTTCTACCGGGATGGAAAGTATCCTATGTCTTAATATACTAGCTGTTGCCAGCGGCTTCGCCCGCGTGTATGTCGGAAAATATCGCACGGGAACCTTCTACCAGGATGAAAAGTATCCTATGTCTTAATATACTAGCTGTTGCCAGCGGCATCGCCCGCGTGTATGTCGGAAGTTATCCCACGGGAACCTTCTACCGGGATGAAAAGTATACTATGTCTTAATATACTAGCTGTTGCCAGCGGCTTCGCCCGCGTGTATGTCGGAATACATCCCACGGGAACCTTCTACCGGGATGAAAAGTATCCTTTGTCTTAATATACTAGCTGTTGCCCACGTGTATGTCGGAAATTATCCCACGGGAACCTTCTACCGGGATGAAAAGTATCCTATGTCTTAATATACTAGCTGTTGCCAGCTGCTTCGCCCGCGTGTATGTCGGAAATTATCCCACGGGAACCTTCTACCGGGATGAAAAGTATCCTATGTCTTAATATACTAGCTGTTGCCCGCGTGTATGTCGGAAATCATCCCACGGGAACCTTCTACCGGGATGAAAAGTATCCTGTGTCTTAATATACTAGCTGTTGCCCGCGTGTATGTCGGAAATCATCCCACGGGAACCTTCTACCGGGATGAAAAGTATCCTATGTCTTAATATACTAGCTGTTGCCCGCGGCATTGCCCGCGTGTATGTCGGAAATTATCCCACGGGAACCTTCTACCGGGATGAAAAGTATCCTATGTCTTAATATACTAGCTGTTGCCCACGTGTATGTCGGAAATTATCCCACGGGAACCTTCTACCGGGATGAAAAGTATCCTATGTCTTAATATACTAGCTGTTGCCCGCGTGTATGTCGGAAATTATCTCACGGGAACCTTCTACCGGGATGAAAAGTATCCTATGTCTTAATATACTAGCTGTTGCCCGCGTGTATGTCAGAAATTATCCCACGGGAACCTTCTACTGGGATGAAAAGTATCCTGTGTCTTAATATACTAGCTGTTGCCCGCGTGTATGTCGGAAATTATCCCACGGGAACCTTCTACCGGGATGAAAAGTATCCTATGTCTTAATATACTAGCTGTTGCCAGCGGCATCGCCCGCGTGTATGTCGGAAATTATCCCACGGGAACCTTCTACCGGGATGAAAAGTATCCTATGTCTTAATATACTAGCTGTTGCCAGCGGCTTCGCCCGCGTGTATGTCGGAAATTATCCTACGGGAACCTTCTACCGGGATGAAAGTATCCTATGTCTTAATATACTAGCTGTTGCCAGCGGCTTCGCCCACGTGTATGTCGGAAATTATCGCACGGGAACCTTCTACCGGGATGGAAAGTATCCTATGTCTTAATATACTAGCTGTTGCCAGCGGCTTCGCCCGCGTGTATGTCGGAAAATATCGCACGGGAACCTTCTACCAGGATGAAAAGTATCCTATGTCTTAATATACTAGCTGTTGCCAGCGGCATCGCCCGCGTGTATGTCGGAAGTTATCCCACGGGAACCTTCTACCGGGATGAAAAGTATACTATGTCTTAATATACTAGCTGTTGCCAGCGGCTTCGCCCGCGTGTATGTCGGAATACATCCCACGGGAACCTTCTACCGGGATGAAAAGTATCCTATGTCTTAATATACTAGCTGTTGCCCGCGTGTATGTCGGAATACATCCCACGGGAACCTTTTACCGGGATGAAAGTATCCTATGTCTTAATATTCTAGCTGTTGCCAGCGGCTATGTTGGAAATTATCCCACGGGAACCTTCTACCGGGATGAAAAGTATCCTATGTCTTAATATACTAACTGTTGCCCGCGGCTTCGCCCGCGTTTATGTCGGAAATTATCCCACGGGAACCTTCTACCGGGATGAAAAGTATCCTATGTCTTAATATACTAGCTGTTGCCCGCGTGTATGTCGGAATACATCCCACGCGAACCTTCTACCGGGATGAAAGTATCCTATGTCTTAATATACTAGCTGTTGCCAGCGGCTTCGCCCGCGTGTATGTCGGAAATTATCCCACGGGAACCTTCTACCGGGATGAAAGTATCCTATGTCTTAATATACTAGCTGTTGCCCGCGTGTATGTCGGAATACATCCCACGGGAACCTTCTACCGGGATGAAAAGTATCCTATGTCTTAATATACTAGCTGTTGCTAGCGGCTTCGCCCGCGTGTATGTCGGAAATCATCCCACGGGAACCTTCTACCGGGATGAAAAGTATCCTATGTCTTAATATACTAGCTGTTGCCCGCGTGTATGTCGGAATACATCCCACGGGAACCTTCTACCGGGATGAAAAGTATCCTATGTCTTAATATACTAACTGTTGCCCGCGGCTTCGCCCGCGTGTATGTCGGAAATTATCCCACGGGAACCTTCTACCGGGATGAAAAGTATCCTATGTCTTAATATACTAGCTGTTGCCCGCGTGTATGTCGGAAATTATCCCACGGGAACCTTCTACCGGGATGAAAAGTATCCCATGTCTTAATATACTAGCTGTTGCCCGCGTGTATGTCGGAAATCATCCCACGGGAACCTTCTACCGGGATGAAAAGTATCCTATGTCTTAATATACTAGCTGTTGCCCGCGTGTATGTCGGAAATCATCCCACGGGAACCTTCTACCGGGATGAAAAGTATCCTATGTCTTAATATACTAGCTTTTGCCCGCGTGTATGTCGGAAATCATCCCACGGGAACCTTCTACCGGGATGAAAAGTATCCTATGTCTTAATATACTAGCTGTTGCCAGCGGCATCGCCCGCGTGTATGTCGGAAATTATCCCACGGGAACCTTCTACCGGGATGAAAAGTATCCTTTGTATTAATATACTAGCTGTTGCCCACGTGTATGTCGGAAATTATCCCACGGGAACCTTCTACCGGGATGAAAAGTATCCTATGTCTTAATATACTAGCTGTTGCCAGCTGCTTCGCCCGCGTGTATGTCGAAAATTATCCCACGGGAACCTTCTACCGGGATGAAAAGTATCCTATGTCTTAATATACTAGCTGTTGCCCGCGTGTATGTCGGAAATCATCCCACGGGAACCTTCTACCGGGATGAAAAGTATCCTGTGTCTTAATATACTAGCTGTTGCCCGCGTGTATGTCGGAAATCATCCCACGGGAACCTTCTACCGGGATGAAAAGTATCCTATGTCTTAATATACTAGCTGTTGCCCGCGGCATTGCCCGCGTGTATGTCGGAAATTATCCCACGGGAACCTTCTACCGGGATGAAAAGTATCCTATGTCTTAATATACTAGCTGTTGCCCACGTGTATGTCGGAAATTATCCCACGGGAACCTTCTACCGGGATGAAAAGTATCCTATGTCTTAATATACTAGCTGTTGCCCGCGTGTATGTCGGAAATTATCCCACGGGAACCTTCTACCGGGATGAAAAGTATCCTATGTCTTAATATACTAGCTGTTGCCCGCGTGTATGTCAGAAATTATCCCACGGGAACCTTCTACTGGGATGAAAAGTATCCTGTGTCTTAATATACTAGCTGTTGCCCGCGTGTATGTCGGAAATTATCCCACGGGAACCTTCTACCGGGATGAAAAGTATCCTATGTCTTAATATACTAGCTGTTGCCAGCGGCATCGCCCGCGTGTATGTCGGAAATTATCCCACGGGAACCTTCTACCGGGATGAAAAGTATCCTATGTCTTAATATACTAGCTGTTGCCAGCGGCTTCGCCCGCGTGTATGTCGGAAATTATCCTACGGGAACCTTCTACCGGGATGAAAGTATCCTATGTCTTAATATACTAGCTGTTGCCAGCGGCTTCGCCCGCGTGTATGTCGGAAATTATCGCACGGGAACCTTCTACCGGGATGGAAAGTATCCTATGTCTTAATATACTAGCTGTTGCCAGCGGCTTCGCCCGCGTGTATGTCGGAAAATATCGCACGGGAATCTTCTACCAGGATGAAAAGTATCCTATGTCTTAATATACTAGCTGTTGCCCGCGTGTATGTCAGAAATTATCGCACGGGAACCTTCTACCGGGATGAAAGTATCCTATGTCTTAATATTCTAGCTGTTGCCAGCGGCTATGTTGGAAATTATCCCACGGGAACCTTCTACCGGGATGAAAAGTATCCTATGTCTTAATATACTAACTGTTGCCCGCGGCTTCGCCCGCGTTTATGTCGGAAATTATCCCACGGGAACCTTCTACCGGGATGAAAAGTATCCTATGTCTTAATATACTAGCTGTTGCCCGCGTGTATGTCGGAATACATCCCACGCGAACCTTCTACCGGGATGAAAGTATCCTATGTCTTAATATACTAGCTGTTGCCAGCGGCTTCGCCCGCGTGTATGTCGGAAATTATCCCACGGGAACCTTCTACCGGGATGAAAGTATCCTATGTCTTAATATACTAGCTGTTGCCCGCGTGTATGTCGGAATACATCCCACGGGAACCTTCTACCGGGATGAAAAGTATCCTATGTCTTAATATACTAACTGTTGCTAGCGGCATCACCCGCGTGTATGTCGGAAATTATCCCACGGGAACCTTCTACCGGGATGAAAAGTATCCTATGTCTTAATATACTAGCTGTTGCCAGCGGCATCGCCCGCGTGTATGTCGGAAATTATCCCACGGGAACCTTCTACCGGGATGAAAAGTATACTATGTCTTAATATACTAGCTGTTGCCAGCGGCTTCGCCCGCGTGTATGTCGGAATACATCCCACGGGAACCTTCTACCGGGATGAAAAGTATCCTATGTCTTAATATACTAGCTGTTGCCCGCGTGTATGTCGGAAATCATCCCACGGGAACCTTCTACCGGGATGAAAAGTATCCTATGTCTTAATATACTAGCTGTTGCCCGCGTGTATGTCGGAAATCATCCCACGGGAACCTTCTACCGGGATGAAAAGTATCCTATGTCTTAATATACTAGCTGTTGCCAGCGGCATCGCCCGCGTGTATGTCGGAATACATCCCACGGGAACCTTCTACCGGGATGAAAAGTATCCTATGTCTTAATATACTAGCTGTTGCCCGCGTGTATGTCGGAATACATCCCACGGGAACCTTCTACCGGGATGAAAAGTATCCTACGTCTTAATATACTAGCTGTTGCCCGCGTGTATGTCGGAATACATCCCACGGGAACCTTCTACCGGGATGAAAAGTATCCTATGTCTTAATATACTAGCTGTTGCCAGCGGCTTCGCCCGCGTGTATGTCGGAAATTATCCCACGGGAACCTTCTACCGGGATGAAAAGTATTCTATGTCTTAATATACTAGCTGTTGCCCACGTGTATGTCGGAAATTATCGCACGGGAACCTTCTATCGGGATGAAAAGTATCCTATGTCTTAATATACTAGCTGTTGCCAGCGGCTTCGCCCGCGTGTATGTCGGAAATTATCCCACGGGAACCTTCTACCGGGATGAAAAGTATCCTATGTCTTAATATACTAGCTGTTGCCCGCGTGTATGTCGGAAATCATCCCACAGGAACCTTCTACCGGGATGAAAAGTATCCTATGTCTTAATATACTAGCTGTTGCCCGCGTGTATGTCGGAAATCATCCCACGGGAACCTTCTACCGGGATGAAAAGTATCCTATGTCTTAATATACTAGCTGTTGCCCGCGTGTATGTCGGAAATTATCCCACGGGAACCTTCTACCGGGATGAAAAGTATCCTATGTCTTAATATACTAGCTGTTGCCCGCGTGTATGTCAGAAATTATCCCACGGGAACCTTCTACCGGGATGAAAGTATCCTATGTCTTAATATTCTAGCTGTCGCCAGCGGCTATGTTGGAAATTATCCCACGGGAACCTTCTACCGGGATGAAAAGTAGCCTATGTCTTAATATACTAGCTGTTGCCCGCGTGTATGTCGGAATACATCCCACGGGAACCTTCTACCGGGATGAAAAGTATCCTATGTCTTAATATACTAGCTGTTGCCAGCGGCTTCGCCCGCGTGTATGTCGGAAATTATCCCACGGGAACCTTCTACTGGGATGAAAGTATCCTATGTCTTAATATTCTAGCTGTTGCCAGCGGCTATGTTGGAAATTATCCCACGGGAACCTTCTACCGGGATGAAAAGTATCCTATGTCTTAATATACTAGCTGTTGCCCGCGTGTATGTCGGAAATCATCCCACGGGAACCTTCTACCGGGATGAAAAGTATCCTATGTCTTAATATACTAGCTGTTGCCCGCGGCATTGCCCGCGTGTATGTCGGAAATTATCCCACGGGAACCTTCTACCGGGATGAAAAGTATCCTATGTCTTAATATACTAGCTGTTGCCCACGTGTATGTCGGAAATTATCCCACGGGAACCTTCTACCGGGATGAAAAGTATCCTATGTCTTAATATACTAGCTGTTGCCCGCGTGTATGTCGGAAATTATCCCACGGGAACCTTCTACCGGGATGAAAAGTATCCTATGTCTTAATATACTAGCTGTTGCCCGCGTGTATGTCAGAAATTATCCCACGGGAACCTTCTACTGGGATGAAAAGTATCCTGTGTCTTAATATACTAGCTGTTGCCCGCGTGTATGTCGGAAATTATCCCACGGGAACCTTCTACCGGGATGAAAAGTATCCTATGTCTTAATATACTAGCTGTTGCCAGCGGCATCGCCCGCGTGTATGTCGGAAATTATCCCACGGGAACCTTCTACCGGGATGAAAAGTATCCTATGTCTTAATATACTAGCTGTTGCCAGCGGCTTCGCCCGCGTGTATGTCGGAAATTATCCTACGGGAACCTTCTACCGGGATGAAAGTATCCTATGTCTTAATATACTAGCTGTTGCCAGCGGCTTCGCCCGCGTGTATGTCGGAAATTATCGCACGGGAACCTTCTACCGGGATGAAAAGTATCCTATGTCTTAAAATACAAGCTGTTGCCAGCGGCTTCGCCCGCGTGTATGTCGGAAAATATCGCACGGGAACCTTCTACCAGGATGAAAAGTATCCTATGTCTTAATATACTAGCTGTTGCCCGCGTGTATGTCAGAAATTATCGCACGGGAACCTTCTACCGGGAAGAAAAGTATCCTATGTCTTAATATACTAGCTGTTGCCCGCGTGTATGTCGGAAATTATCCCACGGGAACCTTCTACCGGGATGAAAAGTATCCTATGTCTTAATATACTAACTGTTGCTAGCGGCATCACCCGCGTGTATGTCGGAAATTATCCCACGGGAACCTTCTACCGGGATGAAAAGTATCCTATGTCTTAATATACAAGCTGTTGCCAGCGGCATCGCCCGCGTGTATGTCGGAAATTATCCCACGGGAACCTTCTACCGGGATGAAAAGTATACTATGTCTTAATATACTAGCTGTTGCCAGCGGCTTCGCCCGCGTGTATGTCGGAATACATCCCACGGGAACGTTCTACCGGGATGAAAAGTATCCTATGTCTTAATATACTAGCTGTTGCCCGCGTGTATGTCGGAATACATCCCACGGGAACCTTCTAACGGGATGAAAAGTATCCTATGTCTTAATATACTAGCTGTTGCCAGCGGCTTCGCCCGCGTGTATGTCGGAATACATCCCACGGGAACCTTCTACCGGGATGAAAAGTATCCTATGTCTTAATATACTTGCTGTTGCCAGCGGCATCGCCCGCGTGTATGTCGGAAATTATCCCACGGGAACCTTCTACCGGGATGAAAAGTATCCTATGTCTTAATATACTAGCTGTTGCCCGCGTGTATGTCAGAAATTATCCCACGGGAACCTTCTACTGGGATGAAAAGTATCCTGTGTCTTAATATACTAGCTGTTGCCCGCGTGTATGTCGGAAATTATCCCACGGGAACCTTCTACCGGGATGAAAAGTATCCTATGTCTTAATATACTAGCTGTTGCCAGCGGCATCGCCCGCGTGTATGTCGGAAATTATCCCACGGGAACCTTCTACCGGGATGAAAAGTATCCTATGTCTTAATATACTAGCTGTTGCCAGCGGCTTCGCCCGCGTGTATGTCGGAAATTATCCTACGGGAACCTTCTACCGGGATGAAAGTATCCTATGTCTTAATATACTAGCTGTTGCCAGCGGCTTCGCCCGCGTGTATGTCGGAAATTATCGCACGGGAACCTTCTACCGGGATGAAAAGTATCCTATGTCTTAAAATACAAGCTGTTGCCAGCGGCTTCGCCCGCGTGTATGTCGGAAAATATCGCACGGGAACCTTCTACCAGGATGAAAAGTATCCTATGTCTTAATATACTAGCTGTTGCCCGCGTGTATGTCAGAAATTATCGCACGGGAACCTTCTACCGGGAAGAAAAGTATCCTATGTCTTAATATACTAGCTGTTGCCCGCGTGTATGTCGGAAATTATCCCACGGGAACCTTCTACCGGGATGAAAAGTATCCTATGTCTTAATATACTAACTGTTGCTAGCGGCATCACCCGCGTGTATGTCGGAAATTATCCCACGGGAACCTTCTACCGGGATGAAAAGTATCCTATGTCTTAATATACAAGCTGTTGCCAGCGGCATCGCCCGCGTGTATGTCGGAAATTATCCCACGGGAACCTTCTACCGGGATGAAAAGTATACTATGTCTTAATATACTAGCTGTTGCCAGCGGCTTCGCCCGCGTGTATGTCGGAATACATCCCACGGGAACGTTCTACCGGGATGAAAAGTATCCTATGTCTTAATATACTAGCTGTTGCCCGCGTGTATGTCGGAATACATCCCACGGGAACCTTCTAACGGGATGAAAAGTATCCTATGTCTTAATATACTAGCTGTTGCCAGCGGCTTCGCCCGCGTGTATGTCGGAATACATCCCACGGGAACCTTCTACCGGGATGAAAAGTATCCTATGTCTTAATATACTTGCTGTTGCCAGCGGCATCGCCCGCGTGTATGTCGGAATACATCCCACGGGAACCTTCTACCGGGATGAAAAGTATCCTATGTCTTAATATACTAGCTGTTGCCCGCGTGTATGTCGGAATACATCCCACGGGAACCTTCTACCGGGATGAAAAGTATCCTATGTCTTAATATACTAGCTGTTGCCCGCGTGTATGTCGGAATACATCCCACGGGAACCTTCTACCGGGATGAAAAGTATCCTATGTCTTAATATACTAGCTGTTGCCAGCGGCTTCGCCCGCGTGTATGTCGGAAATTATCCCACGGGAACCTTCTACCGGGATGAAAGTATCCTATGTCTTAATATACTAGCTGTTGCCCGCGTGTTTGTCGGAAATTATCCCACGGGAACCTTCTACCGGGATGAAAAGTATCCTATGTCTTAATATACTAACTGTTGCTAGCGGCATCGCCCGCGTGTATGTCGGAAATTATCCCACGGGAACCTTCTACCGGGATGAAAAGTATCCTATGTCTTAATATACTAGCTGTTGCCAGCGGCATCGCCCGCGTGTATGTCGGAAGTTATCCCACGGGAACCTTCTACCGGGATGAAAAGTATACTATGTCTTAATATACTAGCTGTTGCCAGCGGCTTCGCCCGCGTGTATGTCGGAATACATCCCACGGGAACCTTCTACCGGGATGAAAAGTATCCTATGTCTTAATATACTAGCTGTTGCCAGCGGCTTCGCCCGCGTGTATGTCGGTAATTATTCCACGGGAACCTTCTACCGGGATGAATGTATCCTATGTCTTAATATACTAGCTGTTGCCCGCGTGTATGTCGGAATACATCCCACGGGAACCTTCTACCGGGATGAAAAGTATCCTATGTCTTAATATACTAGCTGTTGCCCGCGGCATTGCCCGCGTGTATGTCGGAAATTATCCCACGGGAACCTTCTACCGGGATGAAAAGTATCCTATGTCTTAATATACTAGCTGTTGCCCACGTGTATGTCGGAAATTATCCCACGGGAACCTTCTACCGGGATGAAAAGTATCCTATGTCTTAATATACTAGCTGTTGCCCGCGTGTATGTCGGAAATTATCCCACGGGAACCTTCTACCGGGATGAAAAGTATCCTATGTCTTAATATACTAGCTGTTGCCCGCGTGTATGTCAGAAATTATCCCACGGGAACCTTCTACTGGGATGAAAAGTATCCTGTGTCTTAATATACTAGCTGTTGCCCGCGTGTATGTCGGAAATTATCCCACGGGAACCTTCTACCGGGATGAAAAGTATCCTATGTCTTAATATACTAGCTGTTGCCAGCGGCATCGCCCGCGTGTATGTCGGAAATTATCCCACGGGAACCTTCTACCGGGATGAAAAGTATCCTATGTCTTAATATACTAGCTGTTGCCCGCGTGTATGTCAGAAATTATCCCACGGGAACCTTCTACCGGGATGAAAGTATCCTATGTCTTAATATTCTAGCTGTCGCCAGCGGCTATGTTGGAAATTATCCCACGGGAACCTTCTACCGGGATGAAAAGTAGCCTATGTCTTAATATACTAGCTGTTGCCCGCGTGTATGTCGGAATACATCCCACGGGAACCTTCTACCGGGATGAAAAGTATCCTATGTCTTAATATACTAGCTGTTGCCAGCGGCTTCGCCCGCGTGTATGTCGGAAATTATCCCACGGGAACCTTCTACCGGGATGAAAGTATCCTATGTCTTAATATTCTAGCTGTTGCCAGCGGCTATGTTGGAAATTATCCCACGGGAACCTTCTACCGGGATGAAAAGTAGCCTATGTCTTAATATACTAGCTGTTGCCCGCGTGTATGTCGGAATACATCCCACGGGAACCTTCTACCGGGATGAAAAGTATCCTATGTCTTAATATACTAGCTGTTGCCAGCGGCTTCGCCCGCGTGTATGTCGGAAATTATCCCACGGGAACCTTCTACCGGGATGAAAAGTATCCTATGTCTTAATATACTAGCTGTTGCCCGCGTGTATGTCGGAAATCATCCCACAGGAACCTTCTACCGGGATGAAAAGTATCCTATGTCTTAATATACTAGCTGTTGCCCGCGTGTATGTCGGAAATCATCCCACGGGAACCTTCTACCGGGATGAAAAGTATCCTATGTCTTAATATACTAGCTGTTGCCCGCGTGTATGTCGGAAATTATCCCACGGGAACCTTCTACCGGGATGAAAAGTATCCTATGTCTTAATATACTAGCTGTTGCCCGCGTGTATGTCAGAAATTATCCCACGGGAACCTTCTACCGGGATGAAAGTATCCTATGTCTTAATATTCTAGCTGTCGCCAGCGGCTATGTTGGAAATTATCCCACGGGAACCTTCTACCGGGATGAAAAGTAGCCTATGTCTTAATATACTAGCTGTTGCCCGCGTGTATGTCGGAATACATCCCACGGGAACCTTCTACCGGGATGAAAAGTATCCTATGTCTTAATATACTAGCTGTTGCCAGCGGCTTCGCCCGCGTGTATGTCGGAAATTATCCCACGGGAACCTTCTACTGGGATGAAAGTATCCTATGTCTTAATATTCTAGCTGTTGCCAGCGGCTATGTTGGAAATTATCCCACGGGAACCTTCTACCGGGATGAAAAGTATCCTATGTCTTAATATACTAGCTGTTGCCCGCGTGTATGTCGGAAATCATCCCACGGGAACCTTCTACCGGGATGAAAAGTATCCTATGTCTTAATATACTAGCTGTTGCCCGCGGCATTGCCCGCGTGTATGTCGGAAATTATCCCACGGGAACCTTCTACCGGGATGAAAAGTATCCTATGTCTTAATATACTAGCTGTTGCCCACGTGTATGTCGGAAATTATCCCACGGGAACCTTCTACCGGGATGAAAAGTATCCTATGTCTTAATATACTAGCTGTTGCCCGCGTGTATGTCGGAAATTATCCCACGGGAACCTTCTACCGGGATGAAAAGTATCCTATGTCTTAATATACTAGCTGTTGCCCGCGTGTATGTCAGAAATTATCCCACGGGAACCTTCTACTGGGATGAAAAGTATCCTGTGTCTTAATATACTAGCTGTTGCCCGCGTGTATGTCGGAAATTATCCCACGGGAACCTTCTACCGGGATGAAAAGTATCCTATGTCTTAATATACTAGCTGTTGCCAGCGGCATCGCCCGCGTGTATGTCGGAAATTATCCCACGGGAACCTTCTACCGGGATGAAAAGTATCCTATGTCTTAATATACTAGCTGTTGCCAGCGGCTTCGCCCGCGTGTATGTCGGAAATTATCCTACGGGAACCTTCTACCGGGATGAAAGTATCCTATGTCTTAATATACTAGCTGTTGCCAGCGGCTTCGCCCGCGTGTATGTCGGAAATTATCGCACGGGAACCTTCTACCGGGATGAAAAGTATCCTATGTCTTAAAATACAAGCTGTTGCCAGCGGCTTCGCCCGCGTGTATGTCGGAAAATATCGCACGGGAACCTTCTACCAGGATGAAAAGTATCCTATGTCTTAATATACTAGCTGTTGCCCGCGTGTATGTCAGAAATTATCGCACGGGAACCTTCTACCGGGAAGAAAAGTATCCTATGTCTTAATATACTAGCTGTTGCCCGCGTGTATGTCGGAAATTATCCCACGGGAACCTTCTACCGGGATGAAAAGTATCCTATGTCTTAATATACTAACTGTTGCTAGCGGCATCACCCGCGTGTATGTCGGAAATTATCCCACGGGAACCTTCTACCGGGATGAAAAGTATCCTATGTCTTAATATACAAGCTGTTGCCAGCGGCATCGCCCGCGTGTATGTCGGAAATTATCCCACGGGAACCTTCTACCGGGATGAAAAGTATACTATGTCTTAATATACTAGCTGTTGCCAGCGGCTTCGCCCGCGTGTATGTCGGAATACATCCCACGGGAACGTTCTACCGGGATGAAAAGTATCCTATGTCTTAATATACTAGCTGTTGCCCGCGTGTATGTCGGAATACATCCCACGGGAACCTTCTAACGGGATGAAAAGTATCCTATGTCTTAATATACTAGCTGTTGCCAGCGGCTTCGCCCGCGTGTATGTCGGAATACATCCCACGGGAACCTTCTACCGGGATGAAAAGTATCCTATGTCTTAATATACTTGCTGTTGCCAGCGGCATCGCCCGCGTGTATGTCGGAAATTATCCCACGGGAACCTTCTACCGGGATGAAAAGTATCCTATGTCTTAATATACTAGCTGTTGCCCGCGTGTATGTCAGAAATTATCCCACGGGAACCTTCTACTGGGATGAAAAGTATCCTGTGTCTTAATATACTAGCTGTTGCCCGCGTGTATGTCGGAAATTATCCCACGGGAACCTTCTACCGGGATGAAAAGTATCCTATGTCTTAATATACTAGCTGTTGCCAGCGGCATCGCCCGCGTGTATGTCGGAAATTATCCCACGGGAACCTTCTACCGGGATGAAAAGTATCCTATGTCTTAATATACTAGCTGTTGCCAGCGGCTTCGCCCGCGTGTATGTCGGAAATTATCCTACGGGAACCTTCTACCGGGATGAAAGTATCCTATGTCTTAATATACTAGCTGTTGCCAGCGGCTTCGCCCGCGTGTATGTCGGAAATTATCGCACGGGAACCTTCTACCGGGATGAAAAGTATCCTATGTCTTAAAATACAAGCTGTTGCCAGCGGCTTCGCCCGCGTGTATGTCGGAAAATATCGCACGGGAACCTTCTACCAGGATGAAAAGTATCCTATGTCTTAATATACTAGCTGTTGCCCGCGTGTATGTCAGAAATTATCGCACGGGAACCTTCTACCGGGAAGAAAAGTATCCTATGTCTTAATATACTAGCTGTTGCCCGCGTGTATGTCGGAAATTATCCCACGGGAACCTTCTACCGGGATGAAAAGTATCCTATGTCTTAATATACTAACTGTTGCTAGCGGCATCACCCGCGTGTATGTCGGAAATTATCCCACGGGAACCTTCTACCGGGATGAAAAGTATCCTATGTCTTAATATACAAGCTGTTGCCAGCGGCATCGCCCGCGTGTATGTCGGAAATTATCCCACGGGAACCTTCTACCGGGATGAAAAGTATACTATGTCTTAATATACTAGCTGTTGCCAGCGGCTTCGCCCGCGTGTATGTCGGAATACATCCCACGGGAACGTTCTACCGGGATGAAAAGTATCCTATGTCTTAATATACTAGCTGTTGCCCGCGTGTATGTCGGAATACATCCCACGGGAACCTTCTAACGGGATGAAAAGTATCCTATGTCTTAATATACTAGCTGTTGCCAGCGGCTTCGCCCGCGTGTATGTCGGAATACATCCCACGGGAACCTTCTACCGGGATGAAAAGTATCCTATGTCTTAATATACTTGCTGTTGCCAGCGGCATCGCCCGCGTGTATGTCGGAATACATCCCACGGGAACCTTCTACCGGGATGAAAAGTATCCTATGTCTTAATATACTAGCTGTTGCCCGCGTGTATGTCGGAATACATCCCACGGGAACCTTCTACCGGGATGAAAAGTATCCTATGTCTTAATATACTAGCTGTTGCCCGCGTGTATGTCGGAATACATCCCACGGGAACCTTCTACCGGGATGAAAAGTATCCTATGTCTTAATATACTAGCTGTTGCCAGCGGCTTCGCCCGCGTGTATGTCGGAAATTATCCCACGGGAACCTTCTACCGGGATGAAAGTATCCTATGTCTTAATATACTAGCTGTTGCCCGCGTGTTTGTCGGAAATTATCCCACGGGAACCTTCTACCGGGATGAAAAGTATCCTATGTCTTAATATACTAACTGTTGCTAGCGGCATCGCCCGCGTGTATGTCGGAAATTATCCCACGGGAACCTTCTACCGGGATGAAAAGTATCCTATGTCTTAATATACTAGCTGTTGCCAGCGGCATCGCCCGCGTGTATGTCGGAAGTTATCCCACGGGAACCTTCTACCGGGATGAAAAGTATACTATGTCTTAATATACTAGCTGTTGCCAGCGGCTTCGCCCGCGTGTATGTCGGAATACATCCCACGGGAACCTTCTACCGGGATGAAAAGTATCCTATGTCTTAATATACTAGCTGTTGCCAGCGGCTTCGCCCGCGTGTATGTCGGTAATTATTCCACGGGAACCTTCTACCGGGATGAATGTATCCTATGTCTTAATATACTAGCTGTTGCCCGCGTGTATGTCGGAATACATCCCACGGGAACCTTCTACCGGGATGAAAAGTATCCTATGTCTTAATATACTAGCTGTTGCCCGCGGCATTGCCCGCGTGTATGTCGGAAATTATCCCACGGGAACCTTCTACCGGGATGAAAAGTATCCTATGTCTTAATATACTAGCTGTTGCCCACGTGTATGTCGGAAATTATCCCACGGGAACCTTCTACCGGGATGAAAAGTATCCTATGTCTTAATATACTAGCTGTTGCCCGCGTGTATGTCGGAAATTATCCCACGGGAACCTTCTACCGGGATGAAAAGTATCCTATGTCTTAATATACTAGCTGTTGCCCGCGTGTATGTCAGAAATTATCCCACGGGAACCTTCTACTGGGATGAAAAGTATCCTGTGTCTTAATATACTAGCTGTTGCCCGCGTGTATGTCGGAAATTATCCCACGGGAACCTTCTACCGGGATGAAAAGTATCCTATGTCTTAATATACTAGCTGTTGCCAGCGGCATCGCCCGCGTGTATGTCGGAAATTATCCCACGGGAACCTTCTACCGGGATGAAAAGTATCCTATGTCTTAATATACTAGCTGTTGCCCGCGTGTATGTCAGAAATTATCCCACGGGAACCTTCTACCGGGATGAAAGTATCCTATGTCTTAATATTCTAGCTGTCGCCAGCGGCTATGTTGGAAATTATCCCACGGGAACCTTCTACCGGGATGAAAAGTAGCCTATGTCTTAATATACTAGCTGTTGCCCGCGTGTATGTCGGAATACATCCCACGGGAACCTTCTACCGGGATGAAAAGTATCCTATGTCTTAATATACTAGCTGTTGCCAGCGGCTTCGCCCGCGTGTATGTCGGAAATTATCCCACGGGAACCTTCTACCGGGATGAAAGTATCCTATGTCTTAATATTCTAGCTGTTGCCAGCGGCTATGTTGGAAATTATCCCACGGGAACCTTCTACCGGGATGAAAAGTAGCCTATGTCTTAATATACTAGCTGTTGCCCGCGTGTATGTCGGAATACATCCCACGGGAACCTTCTACCGGGATGAAAAGTATCCTATGTCTTAATATACTAGCTGTTGCCAGCGGCTTCGCCCGCGTGTATGTCGGAAATTATCCCACGGGAACCTTCTACCGGGATGAAAGTATCCTATGTCTTAATATACTAGCTGTTGCCAGCGGCTTCGCCCGCGTGTATGTCGGAAATTATCCCACGGGAACCTTCTACCGGGATGAAAGTATCCTATGTCTTAATATACTAGCTGTTGCCCGCGTGTATGTCGGAATACATCCCACGGGAACCTTCTACCGGGATGAAAAGTATCCTATGTCTTAATATACTAGCTGTTGCCCGCGTGTATGTCGGAATACATCCCACGGGAACCTTCTACCGGGATGAAAAGTATCCTATGTCTTAATATACTAGCTGTTGCCAGCGGCTTCGCCCGCGTGTATGTCGGAACTTATCCCACGGGAACCTTCTACCGGGATGAAAAGTAGCCTATGTCTTAATATACTAGCTGTTGCCCGCGTGTATGTCGGAATACATCCCACGGGAACCTTCTACCGGGATGAAAAGTATCCTATGTCTTAATATACTAGCTGTTGCCAGCGGCTTCGCCCGCGTGTATGTCGGAAATTATTCCACGGGAACCTTCTACCGGGATGAATGTATCCTATGTCTTAATATACTAGCTGTTGCCCGCGTGTATGTCGGAATACATCCCACGGGAACCTTCTACCGGGATGAAAAGTATCCTATGTCTTAATATACAAGCTGTTGCCCGCGTGTATGTCGGAATACATCCCACGGGAACCTTCTACCGGGATGAAAAGTATCCTATGTCTTAATATACTAGCTGTTGCCAGCGGCTTCGCCCGCGTGTATGTCGGAACTTATCCCACGGGAACCTTCTACCGGGATGAAAGTATCCTATGTCTTAATATACTAGCTGTTGCCCGCGTGTATGTCGGAATACATCCCACGGGAACCTTCTACCGGGATGAAAAGTATCCTATGTCTTAATATACTAGCTGTTGCCAGCGGCTTCGCCCGCGTGTATGTCGGAAATTATCCCACGGGAACCTTCTACCGGGATGAAAGTATCCTATGTCTTAATATACTAGCTGTTGCCCGCGTGTATGTCGGAAATTATCCCACGGGAACCTTCTACCGGGATGAAAGTATCCTATGTCTTAATATTCTAGCTGTTGCCAGCGGCTATGTTGGAAATTATCCCACGGGAACCTTCTACCGGGATGAAAAGTAGCCTATGTCTTAATATACTAGCTGTTGCCCGCGTGTATGTCGGAATACATCCCACGGGAACCTTCTACCGGGATGAAAAGTATCCTATGTCTTAATATACTAGCTGTTGCCAGCGGCTTCGCCCGCGTGTATGTCGGAAATTATCCCACGGGAACCTTCTACCGGGATGAAAGTATCCTATGTCTTAATATACTAGCTGTTGCCAGCGGCTTCGCCCGCGTGTATGTCGGAAATTATCCCACGGGAACCTTCTACCGGGATGAAAGTATCCTATGTCTTAATATACTAGATGTTGCCCGCGTGTATGTCGGAATACATCCCACGGGAACCTTCTACCGGGATGAAAGTATCCTATGTCTTAATATACTAGCTGTTGCCAGCGTGTATGTCGGAAATTATCCCACGGGAACCTTCTACCGGGATGAAAAGTATCCCATGTCTTAATATACTAGCTGTTGCCCGCGTGTATGTCGGAAATCATCCCACGGGAACCTTCTACCGGGATGAAAAGTATCCTATGTCTTAATATACTAGCTGTTGCCCGCGTGTATGTCGGAAATCATCCCACGGGAACCTTCTACCGGGATGAAAAGTATCCTATGTCTTAATATACTAGCTGTTGCCCGCGTGTATGTCGGAAATCATCCCACGGGAACCTTCTACCGGGATGAAAAGTATCCTATGTCTTAATATACTAGCTGTTGCCAGCGGCATCGCCCGCGTGTATGTCGGAAATTATCCCACGGGAACCTTCTACCGGGATGAAAAGTATCCTATGTCTTAATATACTAGCTGTTGCCCACGTGTATGTCGGAAATTATCCCACGGGAACCTTCTACCGGGATGAAAAGTATCCTATGTCTTAATATACTAGCTGTTGCCAGCGGCTTCGCCCGCGTGTATGTCGGAAATTATCCCACGGGAACCTTCTACCGGGATGAAAAGTATCCTATGTCTTAATATACTAACTGTTGCTAGCGGCATCGCCCGCGTGTATGTCGGAAATTATCCCACGGGAACCTTCTACCGGGATGAAAAGTATCCTATGTCTTAATATACTAGCTGTTGCCAGCGGCATCGCCCGCGTGTATGTCGGAAGTTATCCCACGGGAACCTTCTACCGGGATGAAAAGTATACTATGTCTTAATATACTAGCTGTTGCCAGCGGCTTCGCCCGCGTGTATGTCGGAATACATCCCACGGGAACCTTCTACCGGGATGAAAAGTATCCTATGTCTTAATATACTAGCTGTTGCCAGCGGCTTCGCCCGCGTGTATGTCGGTAATTATTCCACGGGAACCTTCTACCGGGATGAATGTATCCTATGTCTTAATATACTAGCTGTTGCCCGCGTGTATGTCGGAATACATCCCACGGGAACCTTCTACCGGGATGAAAAGTATCCTATGTCTTAATATACTAGCTGTTGCCCGCGGCATTGCCCGCGTGTATGTCGGAAATTATCCCACGGGAACCTTCTACCGGGATGAAAAGTATCCTATGTCTTAATATACTAGCTGTTGCCCACGTGTATGTCGGAAATTATCCCACGGGAACCTTCTACCGGGATGAAAAGTATCCTATGTCTTAATATACTAGCTGTTGCCCGCGTGTATGTCGGAAATTATCCCACGGGAACCTTCTACCGGGATGAAAAGTATCCTATGTCTTAATATACTAGCTGTTGCCCGCGTGTATGTCAGAAATTATCCCACGGGAACCTTCTACTGGGATGAAAAGTATCCTGTGTCTTAATATACTAGCTGTTGCCCGCGTGTATGTCGGAAATTATCCCACGGGAACCTTCTACCGGGATGAAAAGTATCCTATGTCTTAATATACTAGCTGTTGCCAGCGGCATCGCCCGCGTGTATGTCGGAAATTATCCCACGGGAACCTTCTACCGGGATGAAAAGTATCCTATGTCTTAATATACTAGCTGTTGCCCGCGTGTATGTCAGAAATTATCCCACGGGAACCTTCTACCGGGATGAAAGTATCCTATGTCTTAATATTCTAGCTGTCGCCAGCGGCTATGTTGGAAATTATCCCACGGGAACCTTCTACCGGGATGAAAAGTAGCCTATGTCTTAATATACTAGCTGTTGCCCGCGTGTATGTCGGAATACATCCCACGGGAACCTTCTACCGGGATGAAAAGTATCCTATGTCTTAATATACTAGCTGTTGCCAGCGGCTTCGCCCGCGTGTATGTCGGAAATTATCCCACGGGAACCTTCTACCGGGATGAAAGTATCCTATGTCTTAATATTCTAGCTGTTGCCAGCGGCTATGTTGGAAATTATCCCACGGGAACCTTCTACCGGGATGAAAAGTAGCCTATGTCTTAATATACTAGCTGTTGCCCGCGTGTATGTCGGAATACATCCCACGGGAACCTTCTACCGGGATGAAAAGTATCCTATGTCTTAATATACTAGCTGTTGCCAGCGGCTTCGCCCGCGTGTATGTCGGAAATTATCCCACGGGAACCTTCTACCGGGATGAAAGTATCCTATGTCTTAATATACTAGCTGTTGCCAGCGGCTTCGCCCGCGTGTATGTCGGAAATTATCCCACGGGAACCTTCTACCGGGATGAAAGTATCCTATGTCTTAATATACTAGCTGTTGCCCGCGTGTATGTCGGAATACATCCCACGGGAACCTTCTACCGGGATGAAAAGTATCCTATGTCTTAATATACTAGCTGTTGCCCGCGTGTATGTCGGAATACATCCCACGGGAACCTTCTACCGGGATGAAAAGTATCCTATGTCTTAATATACTAGCTGTTGCCAGCGGCTTCGCCCGCGTGTATGTCGGAACTTATCCCACGGGAACCTTCTACCGGGATGAAAAGTATCCTATGTCTTAATATACTAGCTGTTGCCAGCGGCTTCGCCCGCGTGTATGTCGGAAATTATCCCACGGGAACCTTCTACCGGGATGAAAGTATCCTATGTCTTAATATTCTAGCTGTTGCCAGCGGCTATGTTGGAAATTATCCCACGGGAACCTTCTACCGGGATGAAAAGTAGCCTATGTCTTAATATACTAGCTGTTGCCCGCGTGTATGTCGGAATACATCCCACGGGAACCTTCTACCGGGATGAAAAGTATCCTATGTCTTAATATACTAGCTGTTGCCAGCGGCTTCGCCCGCGTGTATGTCGGAAATTATCCCACGGGAACCTTCTACCGGGATGAAAGTATCCTATGTCTTAATATACTAGCTGTTGCCAGCGGCTTCGCCCGCGTGTATGTCGGAAATTATCCCACGGGAACCTTCTACCGGGATGAAAGTATCCTATGTCTTAATATACTAGCTGTTGCCCGCGTGTATGTCGGAATACATCCCACGGGAACCTTCTACCGGGATGAAAAGTATCCTATGTCTTAATATACTAGCTGTTGCCCGCGTGTATGTCGGAATACATCCCACGGGAACCTTCTACCGGGATGAAAAGTATCCTACGTCTTAATATACTAGCTGTTGCCCGCGTGTATGTCGGAATACATCCCACGGGAACCTTCTACCGGGATGAAAAGTATCCTATGTCTTAATATACTAGCTGTTGCCAGCGGCTTCGCCCGCGTGTATGTCGGAAATTATCCCACGGGAACCTTCTACCGGGATGAAAAGTATTCTATGTCTTAATATACTAGCTGTTGCCCACGTGTATGTCGGAAATTATCGCACGGGAACCTTCTATCGGGATGAAAAGTATCCTATGTCTTAATATACTAGCTGTTGCCAGCGGCTTCGCCCGCGTGTATGTCGGAAATTATCCCACGGGAACCTTCTACCGGGATGAAAAGTATCCTATGTCTTAATATACTAGCTGTTGCCCGCGTGTATGTCGGAAATCATCCCACAGGAACCTTCTACCGGGATGAAAAGTATCCTATGTCTTAATATACTAGCTGTTGCCCGCGTGTATGTCGGAAATCATCCCACGGGAACCTTCTACCGGGATGAAAAGTATCCTATGTCTTAATATACTAGCTGTTGCCCGCGTGTATGTCGGAAATTATCCCACGGGAACCTTCTACCGGGATGAAAAGTATCCTATGTCTTAATATACTAGCTGTTGCCCGCGTGTATGTCAGAAATTATCCCACGGGAACCTTCTACCGGGATGAAAGTATCCTATGTCTTAATATTCTAGCTGTCGCCAGCGGCTATGTTGGAAATTATCCCACGGGAACCTTCTACCGGGATGAAAAGTAGCCTATGTCTTAATATACTAGCTGTTGCCCGCGTGTATGTCGGAATACATCCCACGGGAACCTTCTACCGGGATGAAAAGTATCCTATGTCTTAATATACTAGCTGTTGCCAGCGGCTTCGCCCGCGTGTATGTCGGAAATTATCCCACGGGAACCTTCTACTGGGATGAAAGTATCCTATGTCTTAATATTCTAGCTGTTGCCAGCGGCTATGTTGGAAATTATCCCACGGGAACCTTCTACCGGGATGAAAAGTATCCTATGTCTTAATATACTAGCTGTTGCCCGCGTGTATGTCGGAAATCATCCCACGGGAACCTTCTACCGGGATGAAAAGTATCCTATGTCTTAATATACTAGCTGTTGCCCGCGGCATTGCCCGCGTGTATGTCGGAAATTATCCCACGGGAACCTTCTACCGGGATGAAAAGTATCCTATGTCTTAATATACTAGCTGTTGCCCACGTGTATGTCGGAAATTATCCCACGGGAACCTTCTACCGGGATGAAAAGTATCCTATGTCTTAATATACTAGCTGTTGCCCGCGTGTATGTCGGAAATTATCCCACGGGAACCTTCTACCGGGATGAAAAGTATCCTATGTCTTAATATACTAGCTGTTGCCCGCGTGTATGTCAGAAATTATCCCACGGGAACCTTCTACTGGGATGAAAAGTATCCTGTGTCTTAATATACTAGCTGTTGCCCGCGTGTATGTCGGAAATTATCCCACGGGAACCTTCTACCGGGATGAAAAGTATCCTATGTCTTAATATACTAGCTGTTGCCAGCGGCATCGCCCGCGTGTATGTCGGAAATTATCCCACGGGAACCTTCTACCGGGATGAAAAGTATCCTATGTCTTAATATACTAGCTGTTGCCAGCGGCTTCGCCCGCGTGTATGTCGGAAATTATCCTACGGGAACCTTCTACCGGGATGAAAGTATCCTATGTCTTAATATACTAGCTGTTGCCAGCGGCTTCGCCCGCGTGTATGTCGGAAATTATCGCACGGGAACCTTCTACCGGGATGAAAAGTATCCTATGTCTTAAAATACAAGCTGTTGCCAGCGGCTTCGCCCGCGTGTATGTCGGAAAATATCGCACGGGAACCTTCTACCAGGATGAAAAGTATCCTATGTCTTAATATACTAGCTGTTGCCCGCGTGTATGTCAGAAATTATCGCACGGGAACCTTCTACCGGGAAGAAAAGTATCCTATGTCTTAATATACTAGCTGTTGCCCGCGTGTATGTCGGAAATTATCCCACGGGAACCTTCTACCGGGATGAAAAGTATCCTATGTCTTAATATACTAACTGTTGCTAGCGGCATCACCCGCGTGTATGTCGGAAATTATCCCACGGGAACCTTCTACCGGGATGAAAAGTATCCTATGTCTTAATATACAAGCTGTTGCCAGCGGCATCGCCCGCGTGTATGTCGGAAATTATCCCACGGGAACCTTCTACCGGGATGAAAAGTATACTATGTCTTAATATACTAGCTGTTGCCAGCGGCTTCGCCCGCGTGTATGTCGGAATACATCCCACGGGAACGTTCTACCGGGATGAAAAGTATCCTATGTCTTAATATACTAGCTGTTGCCCGCGTGTATGTCGGAATACATCCCACGGGAACCTTCTAACGGGATGAAAAGTATCCTATGTCTTAATATACTAGCTGTTGCCAGCGGCTTCGCCCGCGTGTATGTCGGAATACATCCCACGGGAACCTTCTACCGGGATGAAAAGTATCCTATGTCTTAATATACTTGCTGTTGCCAGCGGCATCGCCCGCGTGTATGTCGGAAATTATCCCACGGGAACCTTCTACCGGGATGAAAAGTATCCTATGTCTTAATATACTAGCTGTTGCCCGCGTGTATGTCAGAAATTATCCCACGGGAACCTTCTACTGGGATGAAAAGTATCCTGTGTCTTAATATACTAGCTGTTGCCCGCGTGTATGTCGGAAATTATCCCACGGGAACCTTCTACCGGGATGAAAAGTATCCTATGTCTTAATATACTAGCTGTTGCCAGCGGCATCGCCCGCGTGTATGTCGGAAATTATCCCACGGGAACCTTCTACCGGGATGAAAAGTATCCTATGTCTTAATATACTAGCTGTTGCCAGCGGCTTCGCCCGCGTGTATGTCGGAAATTATCCTACGGGAACCTTCTACCGGGATGAAAGTATCCTATGTCTTAATATACTAGCTGTTGCCAGCGGCTTCGCCCGCGTGTATGTCGGAAATTATCGCACGGGAACCTTCTACCGGGATGAAAAGTATCCTATGTCTTAAAATACAAGCTGTTGCCAGCGGCTTCGCCCGCGTGTATGTCGGAAAATATCGCACGGGAACCTTCTACCAGGATGAAAAGTATCCTATGTCTTAATATACTAGCTGTTGCCCGCGTGTATGTCAGAAATTATCGCACGGGAACCTTCTACCGGGAAGAAAAGTATCCTATGTCTTAATATACTAGCTGTTGCCCGCGTGTATGTCGGAAATTATCCCACGGGAACCTTCTACCGGGATGAAAAGTATCCTATGTCTTAATATACTAACTGTTGCTAGCGGCATCACCCGCGTGTATGTCGGAAATTATCCCACGGGAACCTTCTACCGGGATGAAAAGTATCCTATGTCTTAATATACAAGCTGTTGCCAGCGGCATCGCCCGCGTGTATGTCGGAAATTATCCCACGGGAACCTTCTACCGGGATGAAAAGTATACTATGTCTTAATATACTAGCTGTTGCCAGCGGCTTCGCCCGCGTGTATGTCGGAATACATCCCACGGGAACGTTCTACCGGGATGAAAAGTATCCTATGTCTTAATATACTAGCTGTTGCCCGCGTGTATGTCGGAATACATCCCACGGGAACCTTCTAACGGGATGAAAAGTATCCTATGTCTTAATATACTAGCTGTTGCCAGCGGCTTCGCCCGCGTGTATGTCGGAATACATCCCACGGGAACCTTCTACCGGGATGAAAAGTATCCTATGTCTTAATATACTTGCTGTTGCCAGCGGCATCGCCCGCGTGTATGTCGGAATACATCCCACGGGAACCTTCTACCGGGATGAAAAGTATCCTATGTCTTAATATACTAGCTGTTGCCCGCGTGTATGTCGGAATACATCCCACGGGAACCTTCTACCGGGATGAAAAGTATCCTATGTCTTAATATACTAGCTGTTGCCCGCGTGTATGTCGGAATACATCCCACGGGAACCTTCTACCGGGATGAAAAGTATCCTATGTCTTAATATACTAGCTGTTGCCAGCGGCTTCGCCCGCGTGTATGTCGGAAATTATCCCACGGGAACCTTCTACCGGGATGAAAGTATCCTATGTCTTAATATACTAGCTGTTGCCCGCGTGTTTGTCGGAAATTATCCCACGGGAACCTTCTACCGGGATGAAAAGTATCCTATGTCTTAATATACTAACTGTTGCTAGCGGCATCGCCCGCGTGTATGTCGGAAATTATCCCACGGGAACCTTCTACCGGGATGAAAAGTATCCTATGTCTTAATATACTAGCTGTTGCCAGCGGCATCGCCCGCGTGTATGTCGGAAGTTATCCCACGGGAACCTTCTACCGGGATGAAAAGTATACTATGTCTTAATATACTAGCTGTTGCCAGCGGCTTCGCCCGCGTGTATGTCGGAATACATCCCACGGGAACCTTCTACCGGGATGAAAAGTATCCTATGTCTTAATATACTAGCTGTTGCCAGCGGCTTCGCCCGCGTGTATGTCGGTAATTATTCCACGGGAACCTTCTACCGGGATGAATGTATCCTATGTCTTAATATACTAGCTGTTGCCCGCGTGTATGTCGGAATACATCCCACGGGAACCTTCTACCGGGATGAAAAGTATCCTATGTCTTAATATACTAGCTGTTGCCCGCGGCATTGCCCGCGTGTATGTCGGAAATTATCCCACGGGAACCTTCTACCGGGATGAAAAGTATCCTATGTCTTAATATACTAGCTGTTGCCCACGTGTATGTCGGAAATTATCCCACGGGAACCTTCTACCGGGATGAAAAGTATCCTATGTCTTAATATACTAGCTGTTGCCCGCGTGTATGTCGGAAATTATCCCACGGGAACCTTCTACCGGGATGAAAAGTATCCTATGTCTTAATATACTAGCTGTTGCCCGCGTGTATGTCAGAAATTATCCCACGGGAACCTTCTACTGGGATGAAAAGTATCCTGTGTCTTAATATACTAGCTGTTGCCCGCGTGTATGTCGGAAATTATCCCACGGGAACCTTCTACCGGGATGAAAAGTATCCTATGTCTTAATATACTAGCTGTTGCCAGCGGCATCGCCCGCGTGTATGTCGGAAATTATCCCACGGGAACCTTCTACCGGGATGAAAAGTATCCTATGTCTTAATATACTAGCTGTTGCCCGCGTGTATGTCAGAAATTATCCCACGGGAACCTTCTACCGGGATGAAAGTATCCTATGTCTTAATATTCTAGCTGTCGCCAGCGGCTATGTTGGAAATTATCCCACGGGAACCTTCTACCGGGATGAAAAGTAGCCTATGTCTTAATATACTAGCTGTTGCCCGCGTGTATGTCGGAATACATCCCACGGGAACCTTCTACCGGGATGAAAAGTATCCTATGTCTTAATATACTAGCTGTTGCCAGCGGCTTCGCCCGCGTGTATGTCGGAAATTATCCCACGGGAACCTTCTACCGGGATGAAAGTATCCTATGTCTTAATATTCTAGCTGTTGCCAGCGGCTATGTTGGAAATTATCCCACGGGAACCTTCTACCGGGATGAAAAGTAGCCTATGTCTTAATATACTAGCTGTTGCCCGCGTGTATGTCGGAATACATCCCACGGGAACCTTCTACCGGGATGAAAAGTATCCTATGTCTTAATATACTAGCTGTTGCCAGCGGCTTCGCCCGCGTGTATGTCGGAAATTATCCCACGGGAACCTTCTACCGGGATGAAAGTATCCTATGTCTTAATATACTAGCTGTTGCCAGCGGCTTCGCCCGCGTGTATGTCGGAAATTATCCCACGGGAACCTTCTACCGGGATGAAAGTATCCTATGTCTTAATATACTAGCTGTTGCCCGCGTGTATGTCGGAATACATCCCACGGGAACCTTCTACCGGGATGAAAAGTATCCTATGTCTTAATATACTAGCTGTTGCCCGCGTGTATGTCGGAATACATCCCACGGGAACCTTCTACCGGGATGAAAAGTATCCTATGTCTTAATATACTAGCTGTTGCCAGCGGCTTCGCCCGCGTGTATGTCGGAACTTATCCCACGGGAACCTTCTACCGGGATGAAAAGTAGCCTATGTCTTAATATACTAGCTGTTGCCCGCGTGTATGTCGGAATACATCCCACGGGAACCTTCTACCGGGATGAAAAGTATCCTATGTCTTAATATACTAGCTGTTGCCAGCGGCTTCGCCCGCGTGTATGTCGGAAATTATTCCACGGGAACCTTCTACCGGGATGAATGTATCCTATGTCTTAATATACTAGCTGTTGCCCGCGTGTATGTCGGAATACATCCCACGGGAACCTTCTACCGGGATGAAAAGTATCCTATGTCTTAATATACAAGCTGTTGCCCGCGTGTATGTCGGAATACATCCCACGGGAACCTTCTACCGGGATGAAAAGTATCCTATGTCTTAATATACTAGCTGTTGCCAGCGGCTTCGCCCGCGTGTATGTCGGAACTTATCCCACGGGAACCTTCTACCGGGATGAAAGTATCCTATGTCTTAATATACTAGCTGTTGCCCGCGTGTATGTCGGAATACATCCCACGGGAACCTTCTACCGGGATGAAAAGTATCCTATGTCTTAATATACTAGCTGTTGCCAGCGGCTTCGCCCGCGTGTATGTCGGAAATTATCCCACGGGAACCTTCTACCGGGATGAAAGTATCCTATGTCTTAATATACTAGCTGTTGCCCGCGTGTATGTCGGAAATTATCCCACGGGAACCTTCTACCGGGATGAAAGTATCCTATGTCTTAATATTCTAGCTGTTGCCAGCGGCTATGTTGGAAATTATCCCACGGGAACCTTCTACCGGGATGAAAAGTAGCCTATGTCTTAATATACTAGCTGTTGCCCGCGTGTATGTCGGAATACATCCCACGGGAACCTTCTACCGGGATGAAAAGTATCCTATGTCTTAATATACTAGCTGTTGCCAGCGGCTTCGCCCGCGTGTATGTCGGAAATTATCCCACGGGAACCTTCTACCGGGATGAAAGTATCCTATGTCTTAATATACTAGCTGTTGCCAGCGGCTTCGCCCGCGTGTATGTCGGAAATTATCCCACGGGAACCTTCTACCGGGATGAAAGTATCCTATGTCTTAATATACTAGATGTTGCCCGCGTGTATGTCGGAATACATCCCACGGGAACCTTCTACCGGGATGAAAGTATCCTATGTCTTAATATACTAGCTGTTGCCAGCGTGTATGTCGGAAATTATCCCACGGGAACCTTCTACCGGGATGAAAAGTATCCCATGTCTTAATATACTAGCTGTTGCCCGCGTGTATGTCGGAAATCATCCCACGGGAACCTTCTACCGGGATGAAAAGTATCCTATGTCTTAATATACTAGCTGTTGCCCGCGTGTATGTCGGAAATCATCCCACGGGAACCTTCTACCGGGATGAAAAGTATCCTATGTCTTAATATACTAGCTGTTGCCCGCGTGTATGTCGGAAATCATCCCACGGGAACCTTCTACCGGGATGAAAAGTATCCTATGTCTTAATATACTAGCTGTTGCCAGCGGCATCGCCCGCGTGTATGTCGGAAATTATCCCACGGGAACCTTCTACCGGGATGAAAAGTATCCTATGTCTTAATATACTAGCTGTTGCCCACGTGTATGTCGGAAATTATCCCACGGGAACCTTCTACCGGGATGAAAAGTATCCTATGTCTTAATATACTAGCTGTTGCCAGCGGCTTCGCCCGCGTGTATGTCGGAAATTATCCCACGGGAACCTTCTACCGGGATGAAAAGTATCCTATGTCTTAATATACTAACTGTTGCTAGCGGCATCGCCCGCGTGTATGTCGGAAATTATCCCACGGGAACCTTCTACCGGGATGAAAAGTATCCTATGTCTTAATATACTAGCTGTTGCCAGCGGCATCGCCCGCGTGTATGTCGGAAGTTATCCCACGGGAACCTTCTACCGGGATGAAAAGTATACTATGTCTTAATATACTAGCTGTTGCCAGCGGCTTCGCCCGCGTGTATGTCGGAATACATCCCACGGGAACCTTCTACCGGGATGAAAAGTATCCTATGTCTTAATATACTAGCTGTTGCCAGCGGCTTCGCCCGCGTGTATGTCGGTAATTATTCCACGGGAACCTTCTACCGGGATGAATGTATCCTATGTCTTAATATACTAGCTGTTGCCCGCGTGTATGTCGGAATACATCCCACGGGAACCTTCTACCGGGATGAAAAGTATCCTATGTCTTAATATACTAGCTGTTGCCCGCGGCATTGCCCGCGTGTATGTCGGAAATTATCCCACGGGAACCTTCTACCGGGATGAAAAGTATCCTATGTCTTAATATACTAGCTGTTGCCCACGTGTATGTCGGAAATTATCCCACGGGAACCTTCTACCGGGATGAAAAGTATCCTATGTCTTAATATACTAGCTGTTGCCCGCGTGTATGTCGGAAATTATCCCACGGGAACCTTCTACCGGGATGAAAAGTATCCTATGTCTTAATATACTAGCTGTTGCCCGCGTGTATGTCAGAAATTATCCCACGGGAACCTTCTACTGGGATGAAAAGTATCCTGTGTCTTAATATACTAGCTGTTGCCCGCGTGTATGTCGGAAATTATCCCACGGGAACCTTCTACCGGGATGAAAAGTATCCTATGTCTTAATATACTAGCTGTTGCCAGCGGCATCGCCCGCGTGTATGTCGGAAATTATCCCACGGGAACCTTCTACCGGGATGAAAAGTATCCTATGTCTTAATATACTAGCTGTTGCCCGCGTGTATGTCAGAAATTATCCCACGGGAACCTTCTACCGGGATGAAAGTATCCTATGTCTTAATATTCTAGCTGTCGCCAGCGGCTATGTTGGAAATTATCCCACGGGAACCTTCTACCGGGATGAAAAGTAGCCTATGTCTTAATATACTAGCTGTTGCCCGCGTGTATGTCGGAATACATCCCACGGGAACCTTCTACCGGGATGAAAAGTATCCTATGTCTTAATATACTAGCTGTTGCCAGCGGCTTCGCCCGCGTGTATGTCGGAAATTATCCCACGGGAACCTTCTACCGGGATGAAAGTATCCTATGTCTTAATATTCTAGCTGTTGCCAGCGGCTATGTTGGAAATTATCCCACGGGAACCTTCTACCGGGATGAAAAGTAGCCTATGTCTTAATATACTAGCTGTTGCCCGCGTGTATGTCGGAATACATCCCACGGGAACCTTCTACCGGGATGAAAAGTATCCTATGTCTTAATATACTAGCTGTTGCCAGCGGCTTCGCCCGCGTGTATGTCGGAAATTATCCCACGGGAACCTTCTACCGGGATGAAAGTATCCTATGTCTTAATATACTAGCTGTTGCCAGCGGCTTCGCCCGCGTGTATGTCGGAAATTATCCCACGGGAACCTTCTACCGGGATGAAAGTATCCTATGTCTTAATATACTAGCTGTTGCCCGCGTGTATGTCGGAATACATCCCACGGGAACCTTCTACCGGGATGAAAAGTATCCTATGTCTTAATATACTAGCTGTTGCCCGCGTGTATGTCGGAATACATCCCACGGGAACCTTCTACCGGGATGAAAAGTATCCTATGTCTTAATATACTAGCTGTTGCCAGCGGCTTCGCCCGCGTGTATGTCGGAACTTATCCCACGGGAACCTTCTACCGGGATGAAAAGTAGCCTATGTCTTAATATACTAGCTGTTGCCCGCGTGTATGTCGGGATACATCCCACGGGAACCTTCTACCGGGATGAAAAGTATCCTATGTCTTAATATACTAGCTGTTGCCAGCGGCTTCGCCCGCGTGTATGTCGGAAATTATTCCACGGGAACCTTCTACCGGGATGAATGTATCCTATGTCTTAATATACTAGCTGTTGCCCGCGTGTATGTCGGAATACATCCCACGGGAACCTTCTACCGGGATGAAAAGTATCCTATGTCTTAATATACTAGCTGTTGCCCGCGTGTATGTCGGAATACATCCCACGGGAACCTTCTACCGGGATGAAAAGTATCCTATGTCTTAATATACTAGCTGTTGCCAGCGGCTTCGCCCGCGTGTATGTCGGAACTTATCCCACGGGAACCTTCTACCGGGATGAAAGTATCCTATGTCTTAATATACTAGCTGTTGCCCGCGTGTATGTCGGAATACATCCCACGGGAACCTTCTACCGGGATGAAAAGTATCCTATGTCTTAATATACTAGCTGTTGCCAGCGGCTTCGCCCGCGTGTATGTCGGAAATTATCCCACGGGAACCTTCTACCGGGATGAAAGTATCCTATGTCTTAATATACTAGCTGTTGCCCGCGTGTATGTCGGAAATTATCCCACGGGAACCTTCTACCGGGATGATAGTATCCTATGTCTTAATATTCTAGCTGTTGCCAGCGGCTATGTTGGAAATTATCCCACGGGAACCTTCTACCGGGATGAAAAGTAGCCTATGTCTTAATATACTAGCTGTTGCCCGCGTGTATGTCGGAATACATCCCACGGGAACCTTCTACCGGGATGAAAAGTATCCTATGTCTTAATATACTAGCTGTTGCCAGCGGCTTCGCCCGCGTGTATGTCGGAAATTATCCCACGGGAACCTTCTACCGGGATGAAAGTATCCTATGTCTTAATATACTAGCTGTTGCCAGCGGCTTCGCCCGCGTGTATGTCGGAAATTATCCCACGGGAACCTTCTACCGGGATGAAAGTATCCTATGTCTTAATATACTAGCTGTTGCCCGCGTGTATGTCGGAATACATCCCACGGGAACCTTCTACCGGGATGAAAGTATCCTATGTCTTAATATACTAGCTGTTGCCAGCGTGTATGTCGGAAATTATCCCACGGGAACCTTCTACCGGGATGAAAAGTATCCCATGTCTTAATATACTAGCTGTTGCCCGCGTGTATGTCGGAAATCATCCCACGGGAACCTTCTACCGGGATGAAAAGTATCCTATGTCTTAATATACTAGCTGTTGCCCGCGTGTATGTCGGAAATCATCCCACGGGAACCTTCTACCGGGATGAAAAGTATCCTATGTCTTAATATACTAGCTGTTGCCCGCGTGTATGTCGGAAATCATCCCACGGGAACCTTCTACCGGGATGAAAAGTATCCTATGTCTTAATATACTAGCTGTTGCCAGCGGCATCGCCCGCGTGTATGTCGGAAATTATCCCACGGGAACCTTCTACCGGGATGAAAAGTATCCTATGTCTTAATATACTAGCTGTTGCCCACGTGTATGTCGGAAATTATCCCACGGGAACCTTCTACCGGGATGAAAAGTATCCTATGTCTTAATATACTAGCTGTTGCCAGCGGCTTCGCCCGCGTGTATGTCGGAAATTATCCCACGGGAACCTTCTACCGGGATGAAAAGTATCCTATGTCTTAATATACTAGCTGTTGCCCGCGTGTATGTCGGAAATCATCCCACGGGAACCTTCTACCGGGATGAAAAGTATCCTGTGTCTTAATATACTAGCTGTTGCCCGCGTGTATGTCGGAAATCATCCCACGGGAACCTTCTACCGGGATGAAAAGTATCCTATGTCTTAATATACTAGCTGTTGCCCGCGGCATTGCCCGCGTGTATGTCGGAAATTATCCCACGGGAACCTTCTACCGGGATGAAAAGTATCCTATGTCTTAATATACTAGCTGTTGCCCACGTGTATGTCGGAAATTATCCCACGGGAACCTTCTACCGGGATGAAAAGTATCCTATGTCTTAATATACTAGCTGTTGCCCGCGTGTATGTTGGAAATTATCCCACGGGAACCTTCTACCGGGATGAAAAGTATCCTATGTCTTAATATACTAGCTGTTGCCCGCTTGTATGTCAGAAATTATCCCACGGGAACCTTCTACTGGGATGAAAAGTATCCTGTGTCTTAATATACTAGCTGTTGCCCGCGTGTATGTCGGAAATTATCCCACGGGAACCTTCTACCGGGATGAAAAGTATCCTATGTCTTAATATACTAGCTGTTGCCAGCGGCATCGCCCGCGTGTATGTCGGAAATTATCCCACGGGAACCTTCTACCGGGATGAAAAGTATCCTATGTCTTAATATACTAGCTGTTGCCAGCGGCTTCGCCCGCGTGTATGTCGGAAATTATCCTACGGGAACCTTCTACCGGGATGAAAGTATCCTATGTCTTAATATACTAGCTGTTGCCAGCGGCTTCGCCCGCGTGTATGTCGGAAATTATCGCACGGGAACCTTCTACCGGGATGAAAAGTATCCTATGTCTTAAAATACAAGCTGTTGCCAGCGGCTTCGCCCGCGTGTATGTCGGAAAATATCGCACGGGAACCTTCTACCAGGATGAAAAGTATCCTATGTCTTAATATACTAGCTGTTGCCCGCGTGTATGTCAGAAATTATCGCACGGGAACCTTCTACCGGGAAGAAAAGTATCCTATGTCTTAATATACTAGCTGTTGCCCGCGTGTATGTCGGAAATTATCCCACGGGAACCTTCTACCGGGATGAAAAGTATCCTATGTCTTAATATACTAACTGTTGCTAGCGGCATCACCCGCGTGTATGTCGGAAATTATCCCACGGGAACCTTCTACCGGGATGAAAAGTATCCTATGTCTTAATATACTAGCTGTTGCCAGCGGCATCGCCCGCGTGTATGTCGGAAATTATCCCACGGGAACCTTCTACCGGGATGAAAAGTATACTATGTCTTAATATACTAGCTGTTGCCAGCGGCTTCGCCCGCGTGTATGTCGGAATACATCCCACGGGAACGTTCTACCGGGATGAAAAGTATCCTATGTCTTAATATACTAGCTGTTGCCCGCGTGTATGTCGGAATACATCCCACGGGAACCTTCTAACGGGATGAAAAGTATCCTATGTCTTAATATACTAGCTGTTGCCAGCGGCTTCGCCCGCGTGTATGTCGGAATACATCCCACGGGAACCTTCTACCGGGATGAAAAGTATCCTATGTCTTAATATACTTGCTGTTGCCAGCGGCATCGCCCGCGTGTATGTCGGAATACATCCCACGGGAACCTTCTACCGGGATGAAAAGTATCCTATGTCTTAATATACTAGCTGTTGCCCGCGTGTATGTCGGAATACATCCCACGGGAACCTTCTACCGGGATGAAAAGTATCCTATGTCTTAATATACTAGCTGTTGCCCGCGTGTATGTCGGAATACATCCCACGGGAACCTTCTACCGGGATGAAAAGTATCCTATGTCTTAATATACTAGCTGTTGCCAGCGGCTTCGCCCGCGTGTATGTCGGAAATTATCCCACGGGAACCTTCTACCGGGATGAAAGTATCCTATGTCTTAATATACTAGCTGTTGCCCGCGTGTATGTCGGAAATTATCCCACGGGAACCTTCTACCGGGATGAAAAGTATCCTATGTCTTAATATACTAACTGTTGCTAGCGGCATCGCCCGCGTGTATGTCGGAAATTATCCCACGGGAACCTTCTACCGGGATGAAAAGTATCCTATGTCTTAATATACTAGCTGTTGCCAGCGGCATCGCCCGCGTGTATGTCGGAAGTTATCCCACGGGAACCTTCTACCGGGATGAAAGTATACTATGTCTTAATATACTAGCTGTTGCCAGCGGCTTCGCCCGCGTGTATGTCGGAATACATCCCACGGGAACCTTCTACCGGGATGAAAAGTATCCTATGTCTTAATATACTAGCTGTTGCCAGCGGCTTCGCCCGCGTGTATGTCGGTAATTATTCCACGGGAACCTTCTACCGGGATGAATGTATCCTATGTCTTAATATACTAGCTGTTGCCCGCGTGTATGTCGGAATACATCCCACGGGAACCTTCTACCGGGATGAAAAGTATCCTATGTCTTAATATACTAGCTGTTGCCCGCGTGTATGTCGGAATACATCCCACGGGAACCTTCTACCGGGATGAAAAGTATCCTATGTCTTAATATACTAGCTGTTGCCAGCGGCTTCGCCCGCGTGTATGTCGGAACTTATCCCACGGGAACCTTCTACCGGGATGAAAGTATCCTATGTCTTAATATACTAGCTGTTGCCCGCGTGTATGTCGGAATACATCCCACGGGAACCTTCTACCGGGATGAAAAGTATCCTATGTCTTAATATACTAGCTGTTGCCAGCGGCTTCGCCCGCGTGTATGTCGGAAATTATCCCACGGGAACCTTCTACCGGGATGAAAGTATCCTATGTCTTAATATACTAGCTGTTGCCCGCGTGTATGTCGGAAATTATCCCACGGGAACCTTCTACCGGGATGAAAGTATCCTATGTCTTAATATTCTAGCTGTTGCCAGCGGCTATGTTGGAAATTATCCCACGGGAACCTTCTACCGGGATGAAAAGTAGCCTATGTCTTAATATACTAGCTGTTGCCCGCGTGTATGTCGGAATACATCCCACGGGAACCTTCTACCGGGATGAAAAGTATCCTATGTCTTAATTTACTAGCTGTTGCCAGCGGCTTCGCCCGCGTGTATGTCGGAAATTATCCCACGGGAACCTTCTACCGGGATGAAAAGTATCCTATGTCTTAATATACTAGCTGTTGCCAGCGGCATCGCCCGCGTGTATGTCGGAAGTTATCCCACGGGAACCTTCTACCGGGATGAAAAGTATACTATGTCTTAATATACTAGCTGTTGCCAGCGGCTTCGCCCGCGTGTATGTCGGAATACATCCCACGGGAACCTTCTACCGGGATGAAAAGTATCCTATGTCTTAATATACTAGCTGTTGCCAGCGGCTTCGCCCGCGTGTATGTCGGTAATTATTCCACGGGAACCTTCTACCGGGATGAATGTATCCTATGTCTTAATATACTAGCTGTTGCCCGCGTGTATGTCGGAATACATCCCACGGGACCTTCTACCGGGATGAAAAGTATCCTATGTCTTAATATACTAGCTGTTGCCCGCGTGTATGTCGGAATACATCCCACGGGAACCTTCTACCGGGATGAAAAGTATCCTATGTCTTAATATACTAGCTGTTGCCAGCGGCTTCGCCCGCGTGTATGTCGGAACTTATCCCACGGGAACCTTCTACCGGGATGAAAGTATCCTATGTCTTAATATACTAGCTGTTGCCCGCGTGTATGTCGGAATACATCCCACGGGAACCTTCTACCGGGATGAAAAGAATCCTATGTCTTAATATACTAGCTGTTGCCAGCGGCTTCGCCCGCGTGTATGTCGGAAATTATCCCACGGGAACCTTCTACCGGGATGAAAGTATCCTATGTCTTAATATACTAGCTGTTGCCCGCGTGTATGTCGGAAATTATCCCACGGGAACCTTCTACCGGGATGAAAGTATCCTATGTCTTAATATTCTAGCTGTTGCCAGCGGCTATGTTGGAAATTATCCCACGGGAACCTTCTACCGGGATGAAAAGTAGCCTATGTCTTAATATACTAGCTGTTGCCCGCGTGTATGTCGGAATACATCCCACGGGAACCTTCTACCGGGATGAAAAGTATCCTATGTCTTAATTTACTAGCTGTTGCCAGCGGCTTCGCCCGCGTGTATGTCGGAAATTATCCCACGGGAACCTTCTACCGGGATGAAAGTATCCTATGTCTTAATATACTAGCTGTTGCCCGCGTGTATGTCGGAATACATCCCACGGGAACCTTCTACCGGGATGAAAGTATCCTATGTCTTAATATACTAGCTGTTGCCAGCGTGTATGTCGGAAATTATCCCACGGGAACCTTCTACCGGGATGAAAAGTATCCCATGTCTTAATATACTAGCTTTTGCCCGCGTGTTTGTCGGAAATCATCCCACGGGAACCTTCTACCGGGATGAAAAGTATCCTATGTCTTAATATACTAGCTGTTGCCCGCGTGTATGTCGGAAATCATCCCACGGGAACCTTCTACCGGGATGAAAAGTATCCTATGTCTTAATATACTAGCTGTTGCCCGCGTGTATGTCGGAAATCATCCCACGGGAACCTTCTACCGGGATGAAAAGTATCCTATGTCTTAATATACTAGCTGTTGCCAGCGGCATCGCCCGCGTGTATGTCGGAAATTATCCCACGGGAACCTTCTACCGGGATGAAAAGTATCCTATGTCTTAATATACTAGCTGTTGCCCACGTGTATGTCGGAAATTATCCCACGGGAACCTTCTACCGGGATGAAAAGTATCCTATGTCTTAATATACTAGCTGTTGCCAGCGGCTTCGCCCGCGTGTATGTCGGAAATTATCCCACGGGAACCTTCTACCGGGATGAAAAGTATCCTATGTCTTAATATACTAGCTGTTGCCCGCGTGTATGTCGGAAATCATCCCACGGGAACCTTCTACCGGGATGAAAAGTATCCTGTGTCTTAATATACTAGCTGTTGCCCGCGTGTATGTCGGAAATCATCCCACGGGAACCTTCTACCGGGATGAAAAGTATCCTATGTCTTAATATACTAGCTGTTGCCCGCGGCATTGCCCGCGTGTATGTCGGAAATTATCCCACGGGAACCTTCTACCGGGATGAAAAGTATCCTATGTCTTAATATACTAGCTGTTGCCCACGTGTATGTCGGAAATTATCCCACGGGAACCTTCTACCGGGATGAAAAGTATCCTATGTCTTAATATACTAGCTGTTGCCCGCGTGTATGTCGGAAATTATCCCACGGGAACCTTCTACCGGGATGAAAAGTATCCTATGTCTTAATATACTAGCTGTTGCCCGCGTGTATGTCAGAAATTTCCCACGGGAACCTTCTACTGGGATGAAAAGTATCCTGTGTCTTAATATACTAGCTGTTGCCCGCGTGTATGTCGGAAATTATCCCACGGGAACCTTCTACCGGGATGAAAAGTATCCTATGTCTTAATATACTAGCTGTTGCCAGCGGCATCGCCCGCGTGTATGTCGGAAATTATCCCACGGGAACCTTCTACCGGGATGAAAAGTATCCTATGTCTTAATATACTAGCTGTTGCCAGCGGCTTCGCCCGCGTGTATGTCGGAAATTATCCTACGGGAACCTTCTACCGGGATGAAAGTATCCTATGTCTTAATATACTAGCTGTTGCCAGCGGCTTCGCCCGCGTGTATGTCGGAAATTATCGCACGGGAACCTTCTACCGGGATGAAAAGTATCCTATGTCTTAATATACTAGCTGTTGCCAGCGGCTTCGCCCGCGTGTATGTCGGAAAATATCGCACGGGAACCTTCTACCAGGATGAAAAGTATCCTATGTCTTAATATACTAGCTGTTGCCCGCGTGTATGTCAGAAATTATCGCACGGGAACCTTCTACCGGGAAGAAAAGTATCCTATGTCTTAATATACTAGCTGTTGCCCGCGTGTATGTCGGAAATTATCCCACGGGAACCTTCTACCGGGATGAAAAGTATCCTATGTCTTAATATACTAACTGTTGCTAGCGGCATCACCCGCGTGTATGTCGGAAATTATCCCACGGGAACCTTCTACCGGGATGAAAAGTATCCTATGTCTTAATATACTAGCTGTTGCCAGCGGCTTCGCCCGCGTGTATGTCGGAATACATCCCACGGGAACCTTCTACCGGGATGAAAAGTATCCTATGTCTTAATATACTTGCTGTTGCCAGCGGCATCGCCCGCGTGTATGTCGGAATACATCCCACGGGAACCTTCTACCGGGATGAAAAGTATCCTATGTCTTAATATACTAGCTGTTGCCCGCGTGTATGTCGGAATACATCCCACGGGAACCTTCTACCGGGATGAAAAGTATCCTATGTCTTAATATACTAGCTGTTGCCCGCGTGTATGTCGGAATACATCCCACGGGAACCTTCTACCGGGATGAAAAGTATCCTATGTCTTAATATACTAGCTGTTGCCAGCGGCTTCGCCCGCGTGTATGTCGGAAATTATCCCACGGGAACCTTCTACCGGGATGAAAGTATCCTATGTCTTAATATACTAGCTGTTGCCCGCGTGTATGTCGGAAATTATCCCACGGGAACCTTCTACCGGGATGAAAAGTATCCTATGTCTTAATATACTAACTGTTGCTAGCGGCATCGCCCGCGTGTATGTCGGAAATTATCCCACGGGAACCTTCTACCGGGATGAAAAGTATCCTATGTCTTAATATACTAGCTGTTGCCAGCGGCATCGCCCGCGTGTATGTCGGAAGTTATCCCACGGGAACCTTCTACCGGGATGAAAGTATACTATGTCTTAATATACTAGCTGTTGCCAGCGGCTTCGCCCGCGTGTATGTCGGAATACATCCCACGGGAACCTTCTACCGGGATGAAAAGTATCCTATGTCTTAATATACTAGCTGTTGCCAGCGGCTTCGCCCGCGTGTATGTCGGTAATTATTCCACGGGAACCTTCTACCGGGATGAATGTATCCTATGTCTTAATATACTAGCTGTTGCCCGCGTGTATGTCGGAATACATCCCACGGGAACCTTCTACCGGGATGAAAAGTATCCTATGTCTTAATATACTAGCTGTTGCCCGCGTGTATGTCGGAATACATCCCACGGGAACCTTCTACCGGGATGAAAAGTATCCTATGTCTTAATATACTAGCTGTTGCCAGCGGCTTCGCCCGCGTGTATGTCGGAACTTATCCCACGGGAACCTTCTACCGGGATGAAAGTATCCTATGTCTTAATATACTAGCTGTTGCCCGCGTGTATGTCGGAATACATCCCACGGGAACCTTCTACCGGGATGAAAAGTATCCTATGTCTTAATATACTAGCTGTTGCCAGCGGCTTCGCCCGCGTGTATGTCGGAAATTATCCCACGGGAACCTTCTACCGGGATGAAAGTATCCTATGTCTTAATATACTAGCTGTTGCCCGCGTGTATGTCGGAAATTATCCCACGGGAACCTTCTACCGGGATGAAAGTATCCTATGTCTTAATATTCTAGCTGTTGCCAGCGGCTATGTTGGAAATTATCCCACGGGAACCTTCTACCGGGATGAAAAGTAGCCTATGTCTTAATATACTAGCTGTTGCCCGCGTGTATGTCGGAATACATCCCACGGGAACCTTCTACCGGGATGAAAAGTATCCTATGTCTTAATTTACTAGCTGTTGCCAGCGGCTTCGCCCGCGTGTATGTCGGAAATTATCCCACGGGAACCTTCTACCGGGATGAAAAGTATCCTATGTCTTAATATACTAGCTGTTGCCAGCGGCATCGCCCGCGTGTATGTCGGAAGTTATCCCACGGGAACCTTCTACCGGGATGAAAAGTATACTATGTCTTAATATACTAGCTGTTGCCAGCGGCTTCGCCCGCGTGTATGTCGGAATACATCCCACGGGAACCTTCTACCGGGATGAAAAGTATCCTATGTCTTAATATACTAGCTGTTGCCAGCGGCTTCGCCCGCGTGTATGTCGGTAATTATTCCACGGGAACCTTCTACCGGGATGAATGTATCCTATGTCTTAATATACTAGCTGTTGCCCGCGTGTATGTCGGAATACATCCCACGGGACCTTCTACCGGGATGAAAAGTATCCTATGTCTTAATATACTAGCTGTTGCCCGCGTGTATGTCGGAATACATCCCACGGGAACCTTCTACCGGGATGAAAAGTATCCTATGTCTTAATATACTAGCTGTTGCCAGCGGCTTCGCCCGCGTGTATGTCGGAACTTATCCCACGGGAACCTTCTACCGGGATGAAAGTATCCTATGTCTTAATATACTAGCTGTTGCCCGCGTGTATGTCGGAATACATCCCACGGGAACCTTCTACCGGGATGAAAGTATCCTATGTCTTAATATTCTAGCTGTTGCCAGCGGCTATGTTGGAAATTATCCCACGGGAACCTTCTACCGGGATGAAAAGTAGCCTATGTCTTAATATACTAGCTGTTGCCCGCGTGTATGTCGGAATACATCCCACGGGAACCTTCTACCGGGATGAAAAGTATCCTATGTCTTAATTTACTAGCTGTTGCCAGCGGCTTCGCCCGCGTGTATGTCGGAAATTATCCCACGGGAACCTTCTACCGGGATGAAAGTATCCTATGTCTTAATATACTAGCTGTTGCCCGCGTGTATGTCGGAATACATCCCACGGGAACCTTCTACCGGGATGAAAGTATCCTATGTCTTAATATACTAGCTGTTGCCAGCGTGTATGTCGGAAATTATCCCACGGGAACCTTCTACCGGGATGAAAAGTATCCCATGTCTTAATATACTAGCTTTTGCCCGCGTGTTTGTCGGAAATCATCCCACGGGAACCTTCTACCGGGATGAAAAGTATCCTATGTCTTAATATTCTAGCTGTTGCCCGCGTGTATGTCGGAAATCATCCCACGGGAACCTTCTACCGGGATGAAAAGTATCCTATGTCTTAATATACTAGCTGTTGCCCGCGTGTATGTCGGAAATCATCCCACGGGAACCTTCTACCGGGATGAAAAGTATCCTATGTCTTAATATACTAGCTGTTGCCAGCGGCATCGCCCGCGTGTATGTCGGAAATTATCCCACGGGAACCTTCTACCGGGATGAAAAGTATCCTATGTCTTAATATACTAGCTGTTGCCCACGTGTATGTCGGAAATTATCCCACGGGAACCTTCTACCGGGATGAAAAGTATCCTATGTCTTAATATACTAGCTGTTGCCAGCGGCTTCGCCCGCGTGTATGTCGGAAATTATCCCACGGGAACCTTCTACCGGAATGAAAAGTATCCTATGTCTTAATATACTAGCTGTTGCCCGCGTGTATGTCGGAAATCATCCCACGGGAACCTTCTACCGGGATGAAAAGTATCCTGTGTCTTAATATACTAGCTGTTGCCCGCGTGTATGTCGGAAATCATCCCACGGGAACCTTCTACCGGGATGAAAAGTATCCTATGTCTTAATATACTAGCTGTTGCCCGCGGCATTGCCCGCGTGTATGTCGGAAATTATCCCACGGGAACCTTCTACCGGGATGAAAAGTATCCTATGTCTTAATATACTAGCTGTTGCCCACGTGTATGTCGGAAATTATCCCACGGGAACCTTCTACCGGGATGAAAAGTATCCTATGTCTTAATATACTAGCTGTTGCCCGCGTGTATGTCGGAAATTATCCCACGGGAACCTTCTACCGGGATGAAAGTATCCTATGTCTTAATATACTAGCTGTTGCCCGCGTGTATGTCGGAATACATCCCACGGGAACCTTCTACCGGGATGAAAGTATCCTATGTCTTAATATACTAGCTGTTGCCAGCGTGTATGTCGGAAATTATCCCACGGGAACCTTCTACCGGGATGAAAAGTATCCCATGTCTTAATATACTAGCTTTTGCCCGCGTGTTTGTCGGAAATCATCCCACGGGAACCTTCTACCGGGATGAAAAGTATCCTATGTCTTAATATACTAGCTGTTGCCCGCGTGTATGTCGGAAATCATCCCACGGGAACCTTCTACCGGGATGAAAAGTATCCTATGTCTTAATATACTAGCTGTTGCCCGCGTGTATGTCGGAAATCATCCCACGGGAACCTTCTACCGGGATGAAAAGTATCCTATGTCTTAATATACTAGCTGTTGCCAGCGGCATCGCCCGCGTGTATGTCGGAAATTATCCCACGGGAACCTTCTACCGGGATGAAAAGTATCCTATGTCTTAATATACTAGCTGTTGCCCACGTGTATGTCGGAAATTATCCCAAGGGAACCTTCTACCGGGATGAAAAGTATCCTATGTCTTAATATACTAGCTGTTGCCAGCGGCTTCGCCCGCGTGTATGTCGGAAATTATCCCACGGGAACCTTCTACCGGGATGAAAAGTATCCTATGTCTTAATATACTAGCTGTTGCCCGCGTGTATGTCGGAAATCATCCCACGGGAACCTTCTACCGGGATGAAAAGTATCCTGTGTCTTAATATACTAGCTGTTGCCCGCGTGTATGTCGGAAATCATCCCACGGGAACCTTCTACCGGGATGAAAAGTATCCTATGTCTTAATATACTAGCTGTTGCCCGCGTGTATGTCAGAAATTATCCCACGGGAACCTTCTACCGGGATGAAAAGTATCCTATGTCTTAATATACTAGCTGTTGCCAGCGGCTTCGCCCGCGTGTATGTCGGAAATTATCCCACGGGAACCTTCTACCGGGATGAAAAGTATCCTATGTCTTAATATACTAGCTGTTGCCCGCGTGTATGTCGGAAATCATCCCACGGGAACCTTCTACCGGGATGAAAAGTATCCTGTGTCTTAATATACTAGCTGTTGCCCGCGTGTATGTCGGAAATCATCCCACGGGAACCTTCTACCGGGATGAAAAGTATCCTATGTCTTAATATACTTGCTGTTGCCAGCGGCATCGCCCGCGTGTATGTCGGAATACATCCCACGGGAACCTTCTACCGGGATGAAAAGTATCCTATGTCTTAATATACTAGCTGTTGCCCGCGTGTATGTCGGAATACATCCCACGGGAACCTTCTACCGGGATGAAAAGTATCCTATGTCTTAATATACTAGCTGTTGCCCGCGTGTATGTCGGAATACATCCCACGGGAACCTTCTACCGGGATGAAAAGTATCCTATGTCTTAATATACTAGCTGTTGCCAGCGGCTTCGCCCGCGTGTATGTCGGAAATTATCCCACGGGAACCTTCTACCGGGATGAAAGTATCCTATGTCTTAATATACTAGCTGTTGCCCGCGTGTATGTCGGAAATTATCCCACGGGAACCTTCTACCGGGATGAAAAGTATCCTATGTCTTAATATACTAACTGTTGCTAGCGGCATCGCCCGCGTGTATGTCGGAAATTATCCCACGGGAACCTTCTACCGGGATGAAAAGTATCCTATGTCTTAATATACTAGCTGTTGCCAGCGGCATCGCCCGCGTGTATGTCGGAAGTTATCCCACGGGAACCTTCTACCGGGATGAAAGTATACTATGTCTTAATATACTAGCTGTTGCCAGCGGCTTCGCCCGCGTGTATGTCGGAATACATCCCACGGGAACCTTCTACCGGGATGAAAAGTATCCTATGTCTTAATATACTAGCTGTTGCCAGCGGCTTCGCCCGCGTGTATGTCGGTAATTATTCCACGGGAACCTTCTACCGGGATGAATGTATCCTATGTCTTAATATACTAGCTGTTGCCCGCGTGTATGTCGGAATACATCCCACGGGAACCTTCTACCGGGATGAAAAGTATCCTATGTCTTAATATACTAGCTGTTGCCCGCGTGTATGTCGGAATACATCCCACGGGAACCTTCTACCGGGATGAAAAGTATCCTATGTCTTAATATACTAGCTGTTGCCAGCGGCTTCGCCCGCGTGTATGTCGGAACTTATCCCACGGGAACCTTCTACCGGGATGAAAGTATCCTATGTCTTAATATACTAGCTGTTGCCCGCGTGTATGTCGGAATACATCCCACGGGAACCTTCTACCGGGATGAAAAGTATCCTATGTCTTAATATACTAGCTGTTGCCAGCGGCTTCGCCCGCGTGTATGTCGGAAATTATCCCACGGGAACCTTCTACCGGGATGAAAGTATCCTATGTCTTAATATACTAGCTGTTGCCCGCGTGTATGTCGGAAATTATCCCACGGGAACCTTCTACCGGGATGAAAGTATCCTATGTCTTAATATTCTAGCTGTTGCCAGCGGCTATGTTGGAAATTATCCCACGGGAACCTTCTACCGGGATGAAAAGTAGCCTATGTCTTAATATACTAGCTGTTGCCCGCGTGTATGTCGGAATACATCCCACGGGAACCTTCTACCGGGATGAAAAGTATCCTATGTCTTAATTTACTAGCTGTTGCCAGCGGCTTCGCCCGCGTGTATGTCGGAAATTATCCCACGGGAACCTTCTACCGGGATGAAAAGTATCCTATGTCTTAATATACTAGCTGTTGCCAGCGGCATCGCCCGCGTGTATGTCGGAAGTTATCCCACGGGAACCTTCTACCGGGATGAAAAGTATACTATGTCTTAATATACTAGCTGTTGCCAGCGGCTTCGCCCGCGTGTATGTCGGAATACATCCCACGGGAACCTTCTACCGGGATGAAAAGTATCCTATGTCTTAATATACTAGCTGTTGCCAGCGGCTTCGCCCGCGTGTATGTCGGTAATTATTCCACGGGAACCTTCTACCGGGATGAATGTATCCTATGTCTTAATATACTAGCTGTTGCCCGCGTGTATGTCGGAATACATCCCACGGGACCTTCTACCGGGATGAAAAGTATCCTATGTCTTAATATACTAGCTGTTGCCCGCGTGTATGTCGGAATACATCCCACGGGAACCTTCTACCGAGATGAAAAGTATCCTATGTCTTAATATACTAGCTGTTGCCAGCGGCTTCGCCCGCGTGTATGTCGGAACTTATCCCACGGGAACCTTCTACCGGGATGAAAGTATCCTATGTCTTAATATACTAGCTGTTGCCCGCGTGTATGTCGGAATACATCCCACGGGAACCTTCTACCGGGATGAAAGTATCCTATGTCTTAATATTCTAGCTGTTGCCAGCGGCTATGTTGGAAATTATCCCACGGGAACCTTCTACCGGGATGAAAAGTAGCCTATGTCTTAATATACTAGCTGTTGCCCGCGTGTATGTCGGAATACATCCCACGGGAACCTTCTACCGGGATGAAAAGTATCCTATGTCTTAATTTACTAGCTGTTGCCAGCGGCTTCGCCCGCGTGTATGTCGGAAATTATCCCACGGGAACCTTCTACCGGGATGAAAGTATCCTATGTCTTAATATACTAGCTGTTGCCCGCGTGTATGTCGGAATACATCCCACGGGAACCTTCTACCGGGATGAAAGTATCCTATGTCTTAATATACTAGCTGTTGCCAGCGTGTATGTCGGAAATTATCCCACGGGAACCTTCTACCGGGATGAAAAGTATCCCATGTCTTAATATACTAGCTTTTGCCCGCGTGTTTGTCGGAAATCATCCCACGGGAACCTTCTACCGGGATGAAAAGTATCCTATGTCTTAATATACTAGCTGTTGCCCGCGTGTATGTCGGAAATCATCCCACGGGAACCTTCTACCGGGATGAAAAGTATCCTATGTCTTAATATACTAGCTGTTGCCCGCGTGTATGTCGGAAATCATCCCACGGGAACCTTCTACCGGGATGAAAAGTATCCTATGTCTTAATATACTAGCTGTTGCCAGCGGCATCGCCCGCGTGTATGTCGGAAATTATCCCACGGGAACCTTCTACCGGGATGAAAAGTATCCTATGTCTTAATATACTAGCTGTTGCCCACGTGTATGTCGGAAATTATCCCACGGGAACCTTCTACCGGGATGAAAAGTATCCTATGTCTTAATATACTAGCTGTTGCCAGCGGCTTCGCCCGCGTGTATGTCGGAAATTATCCCACGGGAACCTTCTACCGGAATGAAAAGTATCCTATGTCTTAATATACTAGCTGTTGCCCGCGTGTATGTCGGAAATCATCCCACGGGAACCTTCTACCGGGATGAAAAGTATCCTGTGTCTTAATATACTAGCTGTTGCCCGCGTGTATGTCGGAAATCATCCCACGGGAACCTTCTACCGGGATGAAAAGTATCCTATGTCTTAATATACTAGCTGTTGCCCGCGGCATTGCCCGCGTGTATGTCGGAAATTATCCCACGGGAACCTTCTACCGGGATGAAAAGTATCCTATGTCTTAATATACTAGCTGTTGCCCACGTGTATGTCGGAAATTATCCCACGGGAACCTTCTACCGGGATGAAAAGTATCCTATGTCTTAATATACTAGCTGTTGCCCGCGTGTATGTCGGAAATTATCCCACGGGAACCTTCTACCGGGATGAAAAGTATCCTATGTCTTAATATACTAGCTGTTGCCCGCGTGTATGTCAGAAATTTCCCACGGGAACCTTCTACTGGGATGAAAAGTATCCTGTGTCTTAATATACTAGCTGTTGCCCGCGTGTATGTCGGAAATTATCCCACGGGAACCTTCTACCGGGATGAAAAGTATCCTATGTCTTAATATACTAGCTGTTGCCAGCGGCATCGCCCGCGTGTATGTCGGAAATTATCCTACGGGAACCTTCTACCGGGATGAAAGTATCCTATGTCTTAATATACTAGCTGTTGCCAGCGGCTTCGCCCGCGTGTATGTCGGAAATTATCGCACGGGAACCTTCTACCGGGATGAAAAGTATCCTATGTCTTAATATACTAGCTGTTGCCAGCGGCTTCGCCCGCGTGTATGTCGGAAAATATCGCACGGGAACCTTCTACCAGGATGAAAAGTATCCTATGTCTTAATATACTAGCTGTTGCCCGCGTGTATGTCAGAAATTATCGCACGGGAACCTTCTACCGGGAAGAAAAGTATCCTATGTCTTAATATACTAGCTGTTGCCCGCGTGTATGTCGGAAATTATCCCACGGGAACCTTCTACCGGGATGAAAAGTATCCTATGTCTTAATATACTAACTGTTGCTAGCGGCATCACCCGCGTGTATGTCGGAAATTATCCCACGGGATCCTTCTACCGGGATGAAAAGTATCCTATGTCTTAATATACTAGCTGTTGCCAGCGGCATCGCCCGCGTGTATGTCGGAAATTATCCCACGGGAACCTTCTACCGGGATGAAAAGTATACTATGTCTTAATATACTAGCTGTTGCCAGCGGCTTCGCCCGCGTGTATGTCGGAATACATCCCACGGGAACGTTCTACCGGGATGAAAAGTATCCTATGTCTTAATATACTAGCTGTTGCCCGCGTGTATGTCGGAATACATCCCACGGGAACCTTCTAACGGGATGAAAAGTATCCTATGTCTTAATATACTAGCTGTTGCCAGCGGCTTCGCCCGCGTGTATGTCGGAATACATCCCACGGGAACCTTCTACCGGGATGAAAAGTATCCTATGTCTTAATATACTTGCTGTTGCCAGCGGCATCGCCCGCGTGTATGTCGGAATACATCCCACGGGAATCTTCTACCGGGATGAAAAGTATCCTATGTCTTAATATACTAGCTGTTGCCCGCGTGTATGTCGGAATACATCCCACGGGAACCTTCTACCGGGATGAAAAGTATCCTATGTCTTAATATACTAGCTGTTGCCCGCGTGTATGTCGGAATACATCCCACGGGAACCTTCTACCGGGATGAAAAGTATCCTATGTCTTAATATACTAGCTGTTGCCAGCGGCTTCGCCCGCGTGTATGTCGGAAATTATCCCACGGGAACCTTCTACCGGGATGAAAGTATCCTATGTCTTAATATACTAGCTGTTGCCCGCGTGTATGTCGGAAATTATCCCACGGGAACCTTCTACCGGGATGAAAAGTATCCTATGTCTTAATATACTAACTGTTGCTAGCGGCATCGCCCGCGTGTATGTCGGAAATTATCCCACGGGAACCTTCTACCGGGATGAAAAGTATCCTATGTCTTAATATACTAGCTGTTGCCAGCGGCATCGCCCGCGTGTATGTCGGAAGTTATCCCACGGGAACCTTCTACCGGGATGAAAAGTATACTATGTCTTAATATACTAGCTGTTGCCAGCGGCTTCGCCCGCGTGTATGTCGGAATACATCCCACGGGAACCTTCTACCGGGATGAAAAGTATCCTATGTCTTAATATACTAGCTGTTGCCCGCGTGTATGTCGGACGACATCCCACGGGAACCTTTTACCGGGATGAAAGTATCCTATGTCTTAATATTCTAGCTGTTGCCAGCGGCTATGTTGGAAATTATCCCACGGGAACCTTCTACCGGGATGAAAAGTATCCTATGTCTTAATATTCTAGCTGTTGCCAGCGGCTATGTTGGAAATTATCCCACGGGAACCTTCTACCGGGATGAAAAGTATCCTATGTCTTAATATACTAGCTGTTGCCCGCGTGTTTGTCGGAATACATCCCACGGGAACCTTCTACCGGGATGAAAAGTATCCTATGTCTTAATATACTAGCTGTTGCCCGCGTGTATGTCGGAATACATCCCACGGGAACCTTCTACCGGGATGAAAAGTATCCTATGTCTTAATATACTAGCTGTTGCCCGCGTGTATGTCGGAATACATCCCACGGGAACCTTCTACCGGGATGAAAAGTATCCTTTGTCTTAATATACTAGCTGTTGCCAGCGGCTTCGCCCGCGTGTATGTCGGAAATTATCCCACGGGAACCTTCTACCGGGATGAAAGTATCCTATGTCTTAATATTCTAGCTGTTGCCAGCGGCTATGTTGGAAATTATCCCACGGGAACCTTCTACCGGGATGAAAAGTATCCTATGTCTTAATATTCTAGCTGTTGCCAGCGGCTATGTTGGAAATTATCCCACAGGAACCTTCTACCGGGATGAAAAGTATCCTATGTCTTAATATACTAGCTGTTGCCCGCGTGTATGTCGGAATACATCCCACGGGAACCTTCTACCGGGATGAAAAGTATCCTATGTCTTAATATACTAGCTGTTGCCCGCGTGTATGTCGGAATACATCCCACGGGAACCTTCTACCGGGATGAAAAGTATCCTATGTCTTAATATACTAGCTGTTGCCCGCGTGTATGTCGGAATACATCCCACGGGAACCTTCTACCGGGATGAAAAGTATCCTATGTCTTAATATACTAGCTGTTGCCCGCGTGTATGTCGGAATACATCCCACGGGAACCTTCTACCGGGATGAAAAGTATCCTATGTCTTAATATACTAGCTGTTGCCAGCGTGTATGTCGGAAATTATCCCACGGGAACCTTCTACCGGGATGAAAAGTATCCTATGTCTTAATATACTAGCTGTTGCCCGCGTGTATGTCGGAAATCATCCCACGGGAACCTTCTACCGGAATGAAAAGAATCCTATGTCTTAATATACTAGCTGTTGCCCGCGTGTATGTCGGAAATCATCCCACGGGAACCTTCTACCGGGATGAAAGTATCCTATGTCTTAATATACTAGCTGTTGCCAGCGTGTATGTCGGAAATTATCCCACGGGAACCTTCTACCGGAATGAAAAGTATCCTATGTCTTAATATACTAGCTGTTGCCCGCGTGTATGTCGGAAATCATCCCACGGGAACCTTTTACCGGGATGAAAAGTATCCTATGTCTTAATATACTAGCTGTTGCCCGCGTGTATGTCGGAAATCATCCCACGGGAAATTTCTACCGGGATGAAAAGTATCCTATGTCTTAATATACTAGCTGTTGCCAGCGGCATCGCCCGCGTGTATGTCGGAAATTATACCACGGGAACCTTCTACCGGGATGAAAAGTATCCTATGTCTTAATATACTAGCTGTTGCCCACGTGTATGTCGGAAATTATCGCACGGGAACCTTCTACCGGGATGAAAAGTATCCTATGTCTTAATATACTAGCTGTTGCCAGCGGCTTCGCCCGCGTGTATGTCGGAAATTATCCCACGGGAACCTTCTACCGGGATGAAAAGTATCCTATGTCTTAATATACTAGCTGTTGCCCGCGTGTATGTCGGAAATCATCCCACGGGAACCTTCTACCGGGATGAAAAGTATCCTATGTCTTAATATACTAGCTGTTGCCCGCGTGTATGTCGGAAATCATCCCACGGGAACCTTCTACCGGGATGAAAAGTATCCTATGTCTTAATATACTAGCTGTTGCCCGCGTGTATGTCGGAAATTATCCCACGGGAACCTTCTACCGGGATGAAAAGTATCCTATGTCTTAATATACTAGCTGTTGCCCGCGTGTATGTCGGAAATCATCCCACGGGAACCTTCTACCGGGATGAAAAGTATCCTATGTCTTAATATACTAGCTGTTGCCCGCGTGTATGTCGGAAATCATCCCACGGGAACCTTCTACCGGGATGAAAAGTATCCTATGTCTTAATATACTAGCTGTTGCCAGCGGCATCGCCCGCGTGTATGTCGGAAGTTATCCCACGGGAACCTTCTACCGGGATGAAAAGTATACTATGTCTTAATATACTAGCTGTTGCCAGCGGCATCGCCCGCGTGTATGTCGGAAGTTATCCCACGGGAACCTTCTACCGGGATGAAAAGTATACTATGTCTTAATATACTAGCTGTTGCCAGCGGCATCGCCCGCGTGTATGTCGGAAGTTATCCCACGGGAACCTTCTACCGGGATGAAAAGTATACTATGTCTTAATATACTAGCTGTTGCCAGCGGCTTCGCCCGCGTGTATGTCGGAATACATCCCACGGGAACCTTCTACCGGGATGAAAAGTATCCTATGTCTTAATATACTAGCTGTTGCCCGCGTGTATGTCGGACGACATCCCACGGGAACCTTTTACCGGGATGAAAGTATCCTATGTCTTAATATTCTAGCTGTTGCCAGCGGCTATGTTGGAAATTATCCCACGGGAACCTTCTACCGGGATGAAAAGTATCCTATGTCTTAATATTCTAGCTGTTGCCAGCGGCTATGTTGGAAATTATCCCACGGGAACCTTCTACCGGGATGAAAAGTATCCTATGTCTTAATATACTAGCTGTTGCCCGCGTGTTTGTCGGAATACATCCCACGGGAACCTTCTACCGGGATGAAAAGTATCCTATGTCTTAATATACTAGCTGTTGCCCGCGTGTATGTCGGAATACATCCCACGGGAACCTTCTACCGGGATGAAAAGTATCCTATGTCTTAATATACTAGCTGTTGCCCGCGTGTATGTCGGAATACATCCCACGGGAACCTTCTACCGGGATGAAAAGTATCCTTTGTCTTAATATACTAGCTGTTGCCAGCGGCTTCGCCCGCGTGTATGTCGGAAATTATCCCACGGGAACCTTCTACCGGGATGAAAGTATCCTATGTCTTAATATTCTAGCTGTTGCCAGCGGCTATGTTGGAAATTATCCCACGGGAACCTTCTACCGGGATGAAAAGTATCCTATGTCTTAATATTCTAGCTGTTGCCAGCGGCTATGTTGGAAATTATCCCACGGGAACCTTCTACCGGGATGAAAAGTATCCTATGTCTTAATATACTAGCTGTTGCCCGCGTGTATGTCGGAATACATCCCACGGGAACCTTCTACCGGGATGAAAAGTATCCTATGTCTTAATATACTAGCTGTTGCCCGCGTGTATGTCGGAATACATCCCACGGGAACCTTCTACCGGGATGAAAAGTATCCTATGTCTTAATATACTAGCTGTTGCCCGCGTGTATGTCGGAATACATCCCACGGGAACCTTCTACCGGGATGAAAAGTATCCTATGTCTTAATATACTAGCTGTTGCCCGCGTGTATGTCGGAATACATCCCACGGGAACCTTCTACCGGGATGAAAAGTATCCTATGTCTTAATATACTAGCTGTTGCCAGCGTGTATGTCGGAAATTATCCCACGGGAACCTTCTACCGGGATGAAAAGTATCCTATGTCTTAATATACTAGCTGTTGCCCGCGTGTATGTCGGAAATCATCCCACGGGAACCTTCTACCGGAATGAAAAGAATCCTATGTCTTAATATACTAGCTGTTGCCCGCGTGTATGTCGGAAATCATCCCACGGGAACCTTCTACCGGGATGAAAGTATCCTATGTCTTAATATACTAGCTGTTGCCAGCGTGTATGTCGGAAATTATCCCACGGGAACCTTCTACCGGAATGAAAAGTATCCTATGTCTTAATATACTAGCTGTTGCCCGCGTGTATGTCGGAAATCATCCCACGGGAACCTTTTACCGGGATGAAAAGTATCCTATGTCTTAATATACTAGCTGTTGCCCGCGTGTATGTCGGAAATCATCCCACGGGAAATTTCTACCGGGATGAAAAGTATCCTATGTCTTAATATACTAGCTGTTGCCAGCGGCATCGCCCGCGTGTATGTCGGAAATTATCCCACGGGAACCTTCTACCGGGATGAAAAGTATCCTATGTCTTAATATACTAGCTGTTGCCCACGTGTATGTCGGAAATTATCGCACGGGAACCTTCTACCGGGATGAAAAGTATCCTATGTCTTAATATACTAGCTGTTGCCAGCGGCTTCGCCCGCGTGTATGTCGGAAATTATCCCACGGGAACCTTCTACCGGGATGAAAAGTATCCTATGTCTTAATATACTAGCTGTTGCCCGCGTGTATGTCGGAAATCATCCCACGGGAACCTTCTACCGGGATGAAAAGTATCCTATGTCTTAATATACTAGCTGTTGCCCGCGTGTATGTCGGAAATCATCCCACGGGAACCTTCTACCGGGATGAAAAGTATCCTATGTCTTAATATACTAGCTGTTGCCCGCGTGTATGTCGGAAATTATCCCACGGGAACCTTCTACCGGGATGAAAAGTATCCTATGTCTTAATATACTAGCTGTTGCCCGCGTGTATGTCGGAAATCATCCCACGGGAACCTTCTACCGGGATGAAAAGTATCCTATGTCTTAATATACTAGCTGTTGCCCGCGTGTATGTCGGAAATCATCCCACGGGAACCTTCTACCGGGATGAAAAGTATCCTATGTCTTAATATACTAGCTGTTGCCCGCGTGTATGTCAGAAATTATCCCACGGGAACCTTCTACCGGGATGAAAGTATCCTATGTCTTAATATTCTAGCTGTTGCCAGCGGCTATGTTGGAAATTATCCCACGGGAACCTTCTACCGGGATGAAAAGTAGCCTATGTCTTAATATACTAGCTGTTGCCCGCGTGTATGTCGGAATACATCCCACGGGAACCTTCTACCGGGATGAAAAGTATCCTATGTCTTAATATACTAGCTGTTGCCAGCGGCTTCGCCCGCGTGTATGTCGGAAATTATCCCACGGGAACCTTCTACCGGGATGAAAGTATCCTATGTCTTAATATACTAGCTGTTGCCAGCGGCTTCGCCCGCGTGTATGTCGGAAATTATCCCACGGGAACCTTCTACCGGGATGAAAGTATCCTATGTCTTAATATACTAGCTGTTGCCCGCGTGTATGTCGGAATACATCCCACGGGAACCTTCTACCGGGATGAAAGTATCCTATGTCTTAATATACTAGCTGTTGCCAGCGGCTTCGCCCGCGTGTATGTCGGAAATTATCCCACGGGAACCTTCTACCGGGATGAAAGTATCCTATGTCTTAATATACTAGCTGTTGCCCGCGTGTATGTCGGAATACATCCCACGGGAACCTTCTACCGGGATGAAAGTATCCTATGTCTTAATATACTAGCTGTTGCCCGCGTGTATGTCGGAAATTATCCCACGGGAACCTTCTACCGGGATGAAAAGTATCCTATGTCTTAATATACTAACTGTTGCTAGCGGCATCGCCCGCGTGTATGTCGGAAATTATCCCACGGGAACCTTCTACCGGGATGAAAAGTATCCTATGTCTTAATATACTAGCTGTTGCCAGCGGCATCGCCCGCGTGTATGTCGGAAGTTATCCCACGGGAACCTTCTACCGGGATGAAAAGTATACTATGTCTTAATATACTAGCTGTTGCCAGCGGCTTCGCCCGCGTGTATGTCGGAATACATCCCACGGGAACCTTCTACCGGGATGAAAAGTATCCTATGTCTTAATATACTAGCTGTTGCCAGCGGCTTCGCCCGCGTGTATGTCGGAATACATCCCACGGGAACCTTCTACCGGGATGAAAGTATCCTATGTCTTAATATTCTAGCTGTTGCCAGCGGCTATGTTGGAAATTATCCCACGGGAACCTTCTACCGGGATGAAAAGTATCCTATGTCTTAATATTCTAGCTGTTGCCAGCGGCTATGTTGGAAATTATCCCACGGGAACCTTCTACTGGGATGAAAAGTATCCTATGTCTTAATATACTAGCTGTTGCCCGCGTGTATGTCGGAATACATCCCACGGGAACCTTCTACCGGGATGAAAAGTATCCTATGTCTTAATGTACTAGCTGTTGCCCGCGTGTATGTCGGAATACATCCCACGGGAACCTTCTACCGGGATGAAAAGTATCCTATGTCTTAATATACTAGCTGTTGCCCGCGTGTATGTCGGAATACATCCCACGGGAACCTTCTACCGGGATGAAAAGTATCCTATGTCTTAATATACTAGCTGTTGCCAGCGGCTTCGCCCGCGTGTATGTCGGAAATTATCCCACGGGAACCTTCTACCGGGATGAAAGTATCCTATGTCTTAATATTCTAGCTGTTGCCAGCGGCTATGTTGGAAATTATCCCACGGGAACCTTCTACCGGGATGAAAAGTATCCTATGTCTTAATATTCTAGCTGTTGCCAGCGGCTATGTTGGAAATTATCCCACGGGAACCTTCTACCGGGATGAAAAGTATCCTATGTCTTAATATACTAGCTGTTGCCCGCGTGTATGTCGTAATACATCCCACGGGAACCTTCTACCGGGATGAAAAGTATCCTATGTCTTAATATACTAGCTGTTGCCCGCGTGTATGTCGGAATACATCCCACGGGAACCTTCTACCGGGATGAAAAGTATCCTATGTCTTAATATACTAGCTGTTGCCCGCGTGTATGTCGGAATACATCCCACGGGAACCTTCTACCGGGATGAAAAGTATCCTATGTCTTAATATACTAGCTGTTGCCCGCGTGTATGTCGGAATACATCCCACGGGAACCTTCTACCGGGATGAAAAGTATCCTATGTCTTAATATACTAGCTGTTGCCAGAGTGTATGTCGGAAATTATCCCACGGGAACCTTCTACCGGGATGAAAAGTATCCTATGTCTTAATATACTAGCTGTTGCCCGCGTGTATGTCGGAAATCATCCCACGGGAACCTTCTACCGGAATGAAAAGTATCCTATGTCTTAATATACTAGCTGTTGCCCGCGTGTATGTCGGAAATCATCCCACGGGAACCTTCTACCGGGATGAAAGTATCCTATGTCTTAATATACTAGCTGTTGCCAGCGTGTATGTCGGAAATTATCCCACGGGAACCTTCTACCGGAATGAAAAGTATCCTATGTCTTAATATACTAGCTGTTGCCCGCGTGTATGTCGGAAATCATCCCACGGGAACCTTCTACCGGGATGAAAAGTATCCTATGTCTTAATATACTAGCTGTTGCCCGCGTGTATGTCGGAAATCATCCCACGGGAAATTTCTACCGCGATGAAAAGTATCCTATGTCTTAATATACTAACTGTTGCTAGCGGCATCACCCGCGTGTATGTCGGAAATTATCCCACGGGAACCTTCTACCGGGATGAAAAGTATCCTATGTCTTAATATACTAGCTGTTGCCCGCGTGTATGTCGGAAATCATCCCACGGGAACCTTCTACCGGGATGAAAGTATCCTATGTCTTAATATACTAGCTGTTGCCAGCGTGTATGTCGGAAATTATCCCACGGGAACCTTCTACCGGAATGAAAAGTATCCTATGTCTTAATATACTAGCTGTTGCCCGCGTGTATGTCGGAAATCATCCCACGGGAACCTTCTACCGGGATGAAAAGTATCCTATGTCTTAATATACTAGCTGTTGCCCGCGTGTATGTCGGAAATCATCCCACGGGAAATTTCTACCGGGATGAAAAGTATCCTATGTCTTAATATACTAGCTGTTGCCAGCGGCATCGCCCGCGTGTATGTCGGAAATTATCCCACGGGAACCTTCTACCGGGATGAAAAGTATCCTATGTCTTAATATACTAGCTGTTGCCCACGTGTATTTCGGAAATTATCGCACGGGAACCTTCTACCGGGATGAAAAGTATCCTATGTCTTAATATACTAGCTGTTGCCAGCGGCTTCGCCCGCGTGTATGTCGGAAATTATCCCACGGGAACCTTCTACCGGGATGAAAAGTATCCTATGTCTTAATATACTAGCTGTTGCCCGCGTGTATGTCGGAAATCATCCCACGGGAACCTTCTACCGGGATGAAAAGTATCCTATGTCTTAATATACTAGCTGTTGCCCGCGTGTATGTCGGAAATCATCCCACGGGAACCTTCTACCGGGATGAAAAGTATCCTATGTCTTAATATACTAGCTGTTGCCCGCGTGTATGTCGGAAATTATCCCACGGGAACCTTCTACCGGGATGAAAAGTATCCTATGTCTTAATATACTAGCTGTTGCCCGCGTGTATGTCAGAAATTATCCCACGGGAACCTTCTACCGGGATGAAAGTATCCTATGTCTTAATATTCTAGCTGTTGCCAGCGGCTATGTTGGAAATTATCCCACGGGAACCTTCTACCGGGATGAAAAGTAGCCTATGTCTTAATATACTAGCTGTTGCCCGCGTGTATGTCGGAATACATCCCACGGGAACCTTCTACCGGGATGAAAAGTATCCTATGTCTTAATATACTAGCTGTTGCCAGCGGCTTCGCCCGCGTGTATGTCGGAAATTATCCCACGGGAACCTTCTACCGGGATGAAAGTATCCTATGTCTTAATATACTAGCTGTTGCCAGCGTGTATGTCGGAAATTATCCCACGGGAACCTTCTACCGGAATGAAAAGTATCCTATGTCTTAATATACTAGCTGTTGCCCGCGTGTATGTCGGAAATCATCCCACGGGAACCTTCTACCGGGATGAAAAGTATCCTATGTCTTAATATACTAGCTGTTGCCCGCGTGTATGTCGGAAATCATCCCACGGGAAATTTCTACCGCGATGAAAAGTATCCTATGTCTTAATATACTAACTGTTGCTAGCGGCATCACCCGCGTGTATGTCGGAAATTATCCCACGGGAACCTTCTACCGGGATGAAAAGTATCCTATGTCTTAATATACTAGCTGTTGCCCGCGTGTATGTCGGAAATCATCCCACGGGAACCTTCTACCGGGATGAAAGTATCCTATGTCTTAATATACTAGCTGTTGCCAGCGTGTATGTCGGAAATTATCCCACGGGAACCTTCTACCGGAATGAAAAGTATCCTATGTCTTAATATACTAGCTGTTGCCCGCGTGTATGTCGGAAATCATCCCACGGGAACCTTCTACCGGGATGAAAAGTATCCTATGTCTTAATATACTAGCTGTTGCCCGCGTGTATGTCGGAAATCATCCCACGGGAAATTTCTACCGGGATGAAAAGTATCCTATGTCTTAATATACTAGCTGTTGCCAGCGGCATCGCCCGCGTGTATGTCGGAAATTATCCCACGGGAACCTTCTACCGGGATGAAAAGTATCCTATGTCTTAATATACTAGCTGTTGCCCACGTGTATTTCGGAAATTATCGCACGGGAACCTTCTACCGGGATGAAAAGTATCCTATGTCTTAATATACTAGCTGTTGCCAGCGGCTTCGCCCGCGTGTATGTCGGAAATTATCCCACGGGAACCTTCTACCGGGATGAAAAGTATCCTATGTCTTAATATACTAGCTGTTGCCCGCGTGTATGTCGGAAATCATCCCACGGGAACCTTCTACCGGGATGAAAAGTATCCTATGTCTTAATATACTAGCTGTTGCCCGCGTGTATGTCGGAAATCATCCCACGGGAACCTTCTACCGGGATGAAAAGTATCCTATGTCTTAATATACTAGCTGTTGCCCGCGTGTATGTCGGAAATTATCCCACGGGAACCTTCTACCGGGATGAAAAGTATCCTATGTCTTAATATACTAGCTGTTGCCCGCGTGTATGTCAGAAATTATCCCACGGGAACCTTCTACCGGGATGAAAGTATCCTATGTCTTAATATTCTAGCTGTTGCCAGCGGCTATGTTGGAAATTATCCCACGGGAACCTTCTACCGGGATGAAAAGTAGCCTATGTCTTAATATACTAGCTGTTGCCCGCGTGTATGTCGGAATACATCCCACGGGAACCTTCTACCGGGATGAAAAGTATCCTATGTCTTAATATACTAGCTGTTGCCAGCGGCTTCGCCCGCGTGTATGTCGGAAATTATCCCACGGGAACCTTCTACCGGGATGAAAGTATCCTATGTCTTAATATACTAGCTGTTGCCAGCGGCTTCGCCCGCGTGTATGTCGGAAATTATCCCACGGGAACCTTCTACCGGGATGAAAGTATCCTATGTCTTAATATACTAGCTGTTGCCCGCGTGTATGTCGGAATACATCCCACGGGAACCTTCTACCGGGATGAAAGTATCCTATGTCTTAATATACTAGCTGTTGCCAGCGTGTATGTCGGAAATTATCCCACGGGAACCTTCTACCGGGATGAAAAGTATCCCATGTCTTAATATACTAGCTGTTGCCCGCGTGTATGTCGGAAATCATCCCACGGGAACCTTCTACCGGGATGAAAAGTATCCTATGTCTTAATATACTAGCTGTTGCCCGCGTGTATGTCGGAAATCATCCCACGGGAACCTTCTACCGGGATGAAAAGTATCCTATGTCTTAATATACTAGCTGTTGCCCGCGTGTATGTCGGAAATCATCCCACGGGAACCTTCTACCGGGATGAAAAGTATCCTATGTCTTAATATACTAGCTGTTGCCAGCGGCATCGCCCGCGTGTATGTCGGAAATTATCCCACGGGAACCTTCTACCGGGATGAAAAGTATCCTATGTCTTAATATACTAGCTGTTGCCCACGTGTATGTCGGAAATTATCCCACGGGAACCTTCTACCGGGATGAAAAGTATCCTATGTCTTAATATACTAGCTGTTGCCAGCGGCTTCGCCCGCGTGTATGTCGGAAATTATCCCACGGGAACCTTCTACCGGGATGAAAAGTATCCTATGTCTTAATATACTAGCTGTTGCCCGCGTGTATGTCGGAAATCATCCCACGGGAACCTTCTACCGGGATGAAAAGTATCCTGTGTCTTAATATACTAGCTGTTGCCCGCGTGTATGTCGGAAATCATCCCACGGGAACCTTCTACCGGGATGAAAAGTATCCTATGTCTTAATATACTAGCTGTTGCCCGCGTCATTGCCCGCGTGTATGTCGGAAATTATCCCACGGGAACCTTCTACCGGGATGAAAAGTATCCTATGTCTTAATATACTAGCTGTTGCCCACGTGTATGTCGGAAATTATCCCACGGGAACCTTCTACCGGGATGAAAAGTATCCTATGTCTTAATATACTAGCTGTTGCCCGCGTGTATGTCGGAAATTATCCCACGGGAACCTTCTACCGGGATGAAAAGTATCCTATGTCTTAATATACTAGCTGTTGCCCGCGTGTATGTCGGAAATTATCCCACGGGAACCTTCTACCGGGATGAAAAGTATCCTATGTCTTAATATACTAGCTGTTGCCAGCGGCATCGCCCGCGTGTATGTCGGAAATTATCCCACGGGAACCTTCTACCGGGATGAAAAGTATCCTATGTCTTAATATACTAGCTGTTGCCAGCGGCTTCGCCCGCGTGTATGTCGGAAATTATCCTACGGGAACCTTCTACCGGGATGAAAGTATCCTATGTCTTAATATACTAGCTGTTGCCAGCGGCTTCGCCCGCGTGTATGTCGGAAATTATCGCACGGGAACCTTCTACCGGGATGAAAAGTATCCTATGTCTTAATATACTAGCTGTTGCCAGCGGCTTCGCCCGCGTGTATGTCGGAAAATATCGCACGGGAACCTTCTACCGGGATGAAAAGTATCCTATGTCTTAATATACTAGCTGTTGCCCGCGTGTATGTCAGAAATTATCGCACGGGAACCTTCTACCGGGAAGAAAATATCCTATGTCTTAATATACTAGCTGTTGTCCGCGAGTATGTCGGAAATTATCCCACGGGAACCTTCTACCGGGATGAAAAGTATCCTATGTCTTAATATTCTAGCTGTTGCCAGCGGCTATGTTGGAAATTATCCCACGGGAACCTTCTACCGGGATGAAAAGTATCCTATGTCTTAATATTCTAGCTGTTGCCAGCGGCTATGTTGGAAATTATCCCACGGGAACCTTCTACCGGGATGAAAAGTATCCTATGTCTTAATATACTAGCTGTTGCCCGCGTGTATGTCGGAAATCATCCCACGGGAACCTTCTACCGGAATGAAAAGTATCCTATGTCTTAATATACTAGCTGTTGCCCGCGTGTATGTCGGAAATTATCCCACGGGAACCTTCTACCGGGATGAAAAGTATCCTATGTCTTAATATACTAACTGTTGCTAGCGGCATCGCCCGCGTGTATGTCGGAAATTATCCCACGGGAACCTTCTACCGGGATGAAAAGTATCCTATGTCTTAATATACTAGCTGTTGCCAGCGGCATCGCCCGCGTGTATGTCGGAAGTTATCCCACGGGAACCTTCTACCGGGATGAAAAGTATACTATGTCTTAATATACTAGCTGTTGCCAGCGGCTTCGCCCGCGTGTATGTCGGAATACATCCCACGGGAACCTTCTACCGGGATGAAAAGTATCCTATGTCTTAATATACTAGCTGTTGCCCGCGTGTATGTCGGAATACATCCCACGGGAACCTTCTACCGGGATGAAAGTATCCTATGTCTTAATATTCTAGCTGTTGCCAGCGGCTATGTTGGAAATTATCCCACGGGAACCTTCTACCGGGATGAAAAGTATCCTATGTCTTAATATTCTAGCTGTTGCCAGCGGCTATGTTGGAAATTATCCCACGGGAACCTTCTACTGGGATGAAAAGTATCCTATGTCTTAATATACTAGCTGTTGCCCGCGTGTATGTCGGAAATCATCCCACGGGAACCTTCTACCGGGATGAAAAGTATCCTATGTCTTAATATACTAGCTGTTGCCCGCGTGTATGTCGGAAATCATCCCACGGGAACCTTCTACCGGGATGAAAAGTATCCTATGTCTTAATATACTAGCTGTTGCCCGCGTGTATGTCGGAATACATCCCACGGGAACCTTCTACCGGGATGAAAAGTATCCTATGTCTTAATATACTAGCTGTTGCCAGCGGCTTCGCCCGCGTGTATGTCGGAAATTATCCCACGGGAACCTTCTACCGGGATGAAAGTATCCTATGTCTTAATATTCTAGCTGTTGCCAGCGGCTATGTTGGAAATTATCCCACGGGAACCTTCTACCGGGATGAAAAGTATCCTATGTCTTAATATTCTAGCTGTTGCCAGCGGCTATGTTGGAAATTATCCCACGGGAACCTTCTACCGGGATGAAAAGTATCCTATGTCTTAATATACTAGCTGTTGCCCGCGTGTATGTCGTAATACATCCCACGGGAACCTTCTACCGGGATGAAAAGTATCCTATGTCTTAATATACTAGCTGTTGCCCGCGTGTATGTCGGAATACATCCCACGGGAACCTTCTACCGGGATGAAAAGTATCCTATGTCTTAATATACTAGCTGTTGCCCGCGTGTATGTCGGAATACATCCCACGGGAACCTTCTACCGGGATGAAAAGTATCCTATGTCTTAATATACTAGCTGTTGCCCGCGTGTATGTCGGAATACATCCCACGGGAACCTTCTACCGGGATGAAAAGTATCCTATGTCTTAATATACTAGCTGTTGCCCGCGTGTATGTCGGAAATCATCCCACGGGAACCTTCTACCGGAATGAAAAGTATCCTATGTCTTAATATACTAGCTGTTGCCCGCGTGTATGTCGGAAATCATCCCACGGGAACCTTCTACCGGGATGAAAGTATCCTATGTCTTAATATACTAGCTGTTGCCAGCGTGTATGTCGGAAATTATCCCACGGGAACCTTCTACCGGAATGAAAAGTATCCTATGTCTTAAAATACTAGCTGTTGCCCGCGTGTATGTCGGAAATCATCCCACGGGAACCTTCTACCGGGATGAAAAGTATCCTATGTCTTAATATACTAGCTGTTGCCCGCGTGTATGTCGGAAATCATCCCACGGGAAATTTCTACCGGGATGAAAAGTATCCTATGTCTTAATATACTAACTGTTGCTAGCGGCATCACCCGCGTGTATGTCGGAAATTATCCCACGGGAACCTTCTACCGGGATGAAAAGTATCCTATGTCTTAATATACTAGCTGTTGCCCGCGTGTATGTCGGAAATCATCCCACGGGAACCTTCTACCGGGATGAAAGTATCCTATGTCTTAATATACTAGCTGTTGCCAGCGTGTATGTCGGAAATTATCCCACGGGAACCTTCTACCGGAATGAAAAGTATCCTATGTCTTAATATACTAGCTGTTGCCCGCGTGTATGTCGGAAATCATCCCACGGGAACCTTCTACCGGGATGAAAAGTATCCTATGTCTTAATATACTAGCTGTTGCCCGCGTGTATGTCGGAAATCATCCCACGGGAAATTTCTACCGGGATGAAAAGTATCCTATGTCTTAATATACTAGCTGTTGCCAGCGGCATCGCCCGCGTGTATGTCGGAAATTATCCCACGGGAACCTTCTACCGGGATGAAAAGTATCCTATGTCTTAATATACTAGCTGTTGCCCACGTGTATTTCGGAAATTATCGCACGGGAACCTTCTACCGGGATGAAAAGTATCCTATGTCTTAATATACTAGCTGTTGCCAGCGGCTTCGCCCGCGTGTATGTCGGAAATTATCCCACGGGAACCTTCTACCGGGATGAAAAGTATCCTATGTCTTAATATACTAGCTGTTGCCCGCGTGTATGTCGGAAATCATCCCACGGGAACCTTCTACCGGGATGAAAAGTATCCTATGTCTTAATATACTAGCTGTTGCCCGCGTGTATGTCGGAAATCATCCCACGGGAACCTTCTACCGGGATGAAAAGTATCCTATGTCTTAATATACTAGCTGTTGCCCGCGTGTATGTCGGAAATTATCCCACGGGAACCTTCTACCGGGATGAAAAGTATCCTATGTCTTAATATACTAGCTGTTGCCCGCGTGTATGTCAGAAATTATCCCACGGGAACCTTCTACCGGGATGAAAGTATCCTATGTCTTAATATTCTAGCTGTTGCCAGCGGCTATGTTGGAAATTATCCCACGGGAACCTTCTACCGGGATGAAAAGTAGCCTATGTCTTAATATACTAGCTGTTGCCCGCGTGTATGTCGGAATACATCCCACGGGAACCTTCTACCGGGATGAAAAGTATCCTATGTCTTAATATACTAGCTGTTGCCAGCGGCTTCGCCCGCGTGTATGTCGGAAATTATCCCACGGGAACCTTCTACCGGGATGAAAGTATCCTATGTCTTAATATACTAGCTGTTGCCAGCGGCTTCGCCCGCGTGTATGTCGGAAATTATCCCACGGGAACCTTCTACCGGGATGAAAGTATCCTATGTCTTAATATACTAGCTGTTGCCCGCGTGTATGTCGGAATACATCCCACGGGAACCTTCTACCGGGATGAAAGTATCCTATGTCTTAATATACTAGCTGTTGCCAGCGTGTATGTCGGAAATTATCCCACGGGAACCTTCTACCGGGATGAAAAGTATCCCATGTCTTAATATACTAGCTGTTGCCCGCGTGTATGTCGGAAATCATCCCACGGGAACCTTCTACCGGGATGAAAAGTATCCTATGTCTTAATATACTAGCTGTTGCCCGCGTGTATGTCGGAAATCATCCCACGGGAACCTTCTACCGGGATGAAAAGTATCCTATGTCTTAATATACTAGCTGTTGCCCGCGTGTATGTCGGAAATCATCCCACGGGAACCTTCTACCGGGATGAAAAGTATCCTATGTCTTAATATACTAGCTGTTGCCAGCGGCATCGCCCGCGTGTATGTCGGAAATTATCCCACGGGAACCTTCTACCGGGATGAAAAGTATCCTATGTCTTAATATACTAGCTGTTGCCCACGTGTATGTCGGAAATTATCCCACGGGAACCTTCTACCGGGATGAAAAGTATCCTATGTCTTAATATACTAGCTGTTGCCAGCGGCTTCGCCCGCGTGTATGTCGGAAATTATCCCACGGGAACCTTCTACCGGGATGAAAAGTATCCTATGTCTTAATATACTAGCTGTTGCCCGCGTGTATGTCGGAAATCATCCCACGGGAACCTTCTACCGGGATGAAAAGTATCCTGTGTCTTAATATACTAGCTGTTGCCCGCGTGTATGTCGGAAATCATCCCACGGGAACCTTCTACCGGGATGAAAAGTATCCTATGTCTTAATATACTAGCTGTTGCCCGCGTCATTGCCCGCGTGTATGTCGGAAATTATCCCACGGGAACCTTCTACCGGGATGAAAAGTATCCTATGTCTTAATATACTAGCTGTTGCCCACGTGTATGTCGGAAATTATCCCACGGGAACCTTCTACCGGGATGAAAAGTATCCTATGTCTTAATATACTAGCTGTTGCCCGCGTGTATGTCGGAAATTATCCCACGGGAACCTTCTACCGGGATGAAAAGTATCCTATGTCTTAATATACTAGCTGTTGCCCGCGTGTATGTCGGAAATTATCCCACGGGAACCTTCTACCGGGATGAAAAGTATCCTATGTCTTAATATACTAGCTGTTGCCAGCGGCATCGCCCGCGTGTATGTCGGAAATTATCCCACGGGAACCTTCTACCGGGATGAAAAGTATCCTATGTCTTAATATACTAGCTGTTGCCAGCGGCTTCGCCCGCGTGTATGTCGGAAATTATCCTACGGGAACCTTCTACCGGGATGAAAGTATCCTATCTCTTAATATACTAGCTGTTGCCAGCGGCTTCGCCCGCGTGTATGTCGGAAATTATCGCACGGGAACCTTCTACCGGGATGAAAAGTATCCTATGTCTTAATATACTAGCTGTTGCCAGCGGCTTCGCCCGCGTGTATGTCGGAAAATATCGCACGGGAACCTTCTACCGGGATGAAAAGTATCCTATGTCTTAATATACTAGCTGTTGCCCGCGTGTATGTCAGAAATTATCGCACGGGAACCTTCTACCGGGAAGAAAATATCCTATGTCTTAATATACTAGCTGTTGCCCGCGAGTATGTCGGAAATTATCCCACGGGAACCTTCTACCGGGATGAAAAGTATCCTATGTCTTAATATACTAACTGTTGCTAGCGGCATCACCCGCGTGTATGTCGGAAATTATCCCACGGGAACCTTCTACCGGGATGAAAAGTATCCTATGTCTTAATATACTAGCTGTTGCCAGCGGCATCGCCCGCGTGTATGTCGGAAATTATCCCACGGGAACCTTCTACCGGGATGAAAAGTATACTATGTCTTAATATACTAGCTGTTGCCAGCGGCTTCGCCCGCGTGTATGTCGGAATACATCCCACGGGAACGTTCTACCGGGATGAAAAGTATCCTATGTCTTAATATACTAGCTGTTGCCCGCGTGTATGTCGGAATACATCCCACGGGAACCTTCTAACGGGATGAAAAGTATCCTATGTCTTAATATACTAGCTGTTGCCAGCGGCTTCGCCCGCGTGTATGTCGGAATACATCCCACGGGAACCTTCTACCGGGATGAAAAGTATCCTATGTCTTAATATACTAGCTGTTGCCAGCGGCTTCGCCCGCGTGTATGTCGGAAATTATCCCACGGGAACCTTCTACCGGGATGAAAGTATCCTATGTCTTAATATACTAGCTGTTGCCCGCGTGTATGTCGGAAATTATCCCACGGGAACCTACTACCGGGATGAAAAGTATCCTATGTCTTAATATACTAACTGTTGCTAGCGGCATCGCCCGCGTGTATGTCGGAAATTATCCCACGGGAACCTTCTACCGGGATGAAAAGTATCCTATGTCTTAATATACTAGCTGTTGCCAGCGGCATCGCCCGCGTGTATGTCGGAAGTTATCCCACGGGAACCTTCTACCGGGATGAAAAGTATACTATGTCTTAATATACTAGCTGTTGCCAGCGGCTTCGCCCGCGTGTATGTCGGAACACATCCCACGGGAACCTTCTACCGGGATGAAAAGTATCCTATGTCTTAATATACTAGCTGTTGCCCGCGTGTATGTCGGAATACATCCCACGGGAACCTTCTACCGGGATGAAAGTATCCTATGTCTTAATATTCTAGCTGTTGCCAGCGGCTATGTTGGAAATTATCCCACGGGAACCTTCTACCGGGATGAAAAGTATCCTATGTCTTAATATTCTAGCTGTTGCCAGCGGCTATGTTGGAAATTATCCCACGGGAACCTTCTACCGGGATGAAAAGTATCCTATGTCTTAATATACTAGCTGTTGCCCGCGTGTATGTCGGAATACATCCCAAGGGAACCTTCTACCGGGATGAAAAGTATCCTATGTCTTAATATACTAGCTGTTGCCCGCGTGTATGTCGGAATACATCCCACGGGAACCTTCTACCGGGATGAAAAGTATCCTATGTCTTAATATACTAGCTGTTGCCCGCGTGTATGTCGGAATACATCCCACGGGAACCTTCTACCGGGATGAAAAGTATCCTATGTCTTAATATACTAGCTGTTGCCAGCGGCTTCGCCCGCGTGTATGTCGGAAATTATCCCACGGGAACCTTCTACCGGGATGAAAGTATCCTATGTCTTAATATTCTAGCTGTTGCCAGCGGCTATGTTGGAAATTATCCCACATGAACCTTCTACCGGGATGAAAAGTATCCTATGTCTTAATATTCTAGCTGTTGCCAGCGGCTATGTTGGAAATTATCCCACATGAACCTTCTACCGGGATGAAAAGTATCCTATGTCTTAATATACTAGCTGTTGCCCGCGTGTATGTCGGAATACATCCCACGGGAACCTTCTACCGGGATGAAAAGTATCCTATGTCTTAATATACTAGCTGTTGCCCGCGTGTATGTCGGAAATTATCCCACGGGAACCTTCTACCGGGATGAAAGTATCCTATGTCTTAATATTCTAGCTGTTGCCAGCGGCTATGTTGGAAATTATCCCACGGGAACCTTCTACCGGGATGAAAAGTATCCTATGTCTTAATATTCTAGCTGTTGCCAGCGGCTATGTTGGAAATTATCCCACATGAACCTTCTACCGGGATGAAAAGTATCCTATGTCTTAATATACTAGCTGTTGCCCGCGTGTATGTCGGAATACATCCCACGGGAACCTTCTACCGGGATGAAAAGTATCCTATGTCTTAATATACTAGCTGTTGCCCGCGTGTATGTCGGAATACATCCCACGGGAACCTTCTACCGGGATGAAAAGTATCCTATGTCTTAATATACTAGCTGTTGCCCGCGTGTATGTCGGAATACATCCCACGGGAACCTTCTACCGGGATGAAAGTAACCTATGTCTTAATATTCTAGCTGTTGCCAGCGGCTATGTTGGAAATTATCCCACGGGAAACTTCTACCGGGATGAAAAGTATCCTATGTCTTAATATACTAGCTGTTGCCAGCGGCTTCGCCCGCGTGTATGTCGGAAATTATCCCACGGGAACCTTCTACCGGGATGAAAGTATCCTATGTCTTAATATTCTAGCTGTTGCCAGCGGCTATGTCGGAAATCATCCCACGGGAACCTTCTACCGGGATGAAAGTATCCTATGTCTTAATATACTAGCTGTTGCCAGCGTGTATGTCGGAAATTATCCCACGGGAAACTTCTACCGGAATGAAAAGTATCCTATGTCTTAATATACTAGCTGTTGCCCGCGTGTATGTCGGAAATCATCCCACGGGAACCTTTTACCGGGATGAAAAGTATCCTATGTCTTAATATACTAGCTGTTGCCCGCGTGTATGTCGGAAATCATCCCACGGGAAATTTCTACCGGGATGAAAAGTATCCTATGTCTTAATATACTAGCTGTTGCCAGCGGCATCGCCCGCGTGTATGTCGGAAATTATCCCACGGGAACCTTCTACCGGGATGAAAAGTATCCTATGTCTTAATATACTAGCTGTTGCCCACGTGTATGTCGGAAATTATCGCACGGGAACCTTCTACCGGGATGAAAAGTATCCTATGTCTTAATATACTAGCTGTTGCCAGCGGCTTCGCCCGCGTGTATGTCGGAAATTATCCCACGGGAACCTTCTACCGGGATGAAAAGTATCCTATGTCTTAATATACTAGCTGTTGCCCGCGTGTATGTCGGAAATCATCCCACGGGAACCTTCTACCGGGATGAAAAGTATCCTATGTCTTAATATACTAGCTGTTGCCCGCGTGTATGTCGGAAATCATCCCACGGGAACCTTCTACCGGGATGAAAAGTATCCTATGTCTTAATATACTAGCTGTTGCCCGCGTGTATGTCGGAAATTATCCCACGGGAACCTTCTACCGGGATGAAAAGTATCCTATGTCTTAATATACTAGCTGCTGCCCGCGTGTATGTCGGAAATCATCCCACGGGAACCTTCTACCGGGATGAAAAGTATCCTATGTCTTAATATACTAGCTGTTGCCCGCGTGTATGTCGGAAATCATCCCACGGGAACCTTCTACCGGGATGAAAAGTATCCTATGTCTTAATATACTAGCTGTTGCCCGCGTGTATGTCAGAAATTATCCCACGGGAACCTTCTACCGGGATGAAAGTATCCTATGTCTTATTATTCTAGCTGTTGCCAGCGGCTATGTTGGAAATTATCCCACGGGAACCTTCTACCGGGATGAAAAGTAGCCTATGTCTTAATATACTAGCTGTTGCCCGCGTGTATGTCGGAATACATCCCACGGGAACCTTCTACCGGGATGAAAAGTATCCTATGTCTTAATATACTAGCTGTTGCCAGCGGCTTCGCCCGCGTGTATGTCGGAAATTATCCCACGGGAACCTTCTACCGGGATGAAAGTATCCTATGTCTTAATATACTAGCTGTTGCCCGCGTGTATGTCGGAATACATCCCACGGGAACCTTCTACCGGGATGAAAGTATCCTATGTCTTAATATACTAGCTGTTGCCAGCGGCTTCGCCCGCGTGTATGTCGGAAATTATCCCACGGGAACCTTCTACCGGGATGAAAGTATCCTATGTCTTAATATACTAGCTGTTGCCCGCGTGTATGTCGGAATACATCCCACGGGAACCTTCTACCGGGATGAAAGTATCCTATGTCTTAATATACTAGCTGTTGCCCGCGTGTATGTCGGAAATTATCCCACGGGAACCTTCTACCGGGATGAAAAGTATCCTATGTCTTAATATACTAACTGTTGCTAGCGGCATCGCCCGCGTGTATGTCGGAAATTATCCCACGGGAACCTTCTACCGGGATGAAAAGTATCCTATGTCTTAATATACTAGCTGTTGCCAGCGGCATCGCCCGCGTGTATGTCGGAAGTTATCCCACGGGAACCTTCTACCGGGATGAAAAGTATACTATGTCTTAATATACTAGCTGTTGCCAGCGGCTTCGCCCGCGTGTATGTCGGAATACATCCCACGGGAACCTTCTACCGGGATGAAAAGTATCCTATGTCTTAATATACTAGCTGTTGCCCGCGTGTATGTCGGAATACATCCCACGGGAACCTTCTACCGGGATGAAAGTATCCTATGTCTTAATATTCTAGCTGTTGCCAGCGGCTATGTTGGAAATTATCCCACGGGAACCTTCTACCGGGATGAAAAGTATCCTATGTCTTAATATACTAGCTGTTGCCAGCGGCTTCGCCCGCGTGTATGTCGGAAATTATCCCACGGGAACCTTCTACCGGGATGAAAGTATCCTATGTCTTAATATACTAGCTGTTGCCCGCGTGTATGTCGGAAATTATCCCACGGGAACCTACTACCGGGATGAAAAGTATCCTATGTCTTAATATACTAACTGTTGCTAGCGGCATCGCCCGCGTGTATGTCGGAAATTATCCCACGGGAACCTTCTACCGGGATGAAAAGTATCCTATGTCTTAATATACTAGCTGTTGCCAGCGGCATCGCCCGCGTGTATGTCGGAAGTTATCCCACGGGAACCTTCTACCGGGATGAAAAGTATACTATGTCTTAATATACTAGCTGTTGCCAGCGGCTTCGCCCGCGTGTATGTCGGAACACATCCCACGGGAACCTTCTACCGGGATGAAAAGTATCCTATGTCTTAATATACTAGCTGTTGCCCGCGTGTATGTCGGAATACATCCCACGGGAACCTTCTACCGGGATGAAAGTATCCTATGTCTTAATATTCTAGCTGTTGCCAGCGGCTATGTTGGAAATTATCCCACGGGAACCTTCTACCGGGATGAAAAGTATCCTATGTCTTAATATTCTAGCTGTTGCCAGCGGCTATGTTGGAAATTATCCCACGGGAACCTTCTACCGGGATGAAAAGTATCCTATGTCTTAATATACTAGCTGTTGCCCGCGTGTATGTCGGAATACATCCCAAGGGAACCTTCTACCGGGATGAAAAGTATCCTATGTCTTAATATACTAGCTGTTGCCCGCGTGTATGTCGGAATACATCCCACGGGAACCTTCTACCGGGATGAAAAGTATCCTATGTCTTAATATACTAGCTGTTGCCCGCGTGTATGTCGGAATACATCCCACGGGAACCTTCTACCGGGATGAAAAGTATCCTATGTCTTAATATACTAGCTGTTGCCAGCGGCTTCGCCCGCGTGTATGTCGGAAATTATCCCACGGGAACCTTCTACCGGGATGAAAGTATCCTATGTCTTAATATTCTAGCTGTTGCCAGCGGCTATGTTGGAAATTATCCCACGGGAACCTTCTACCGGGATGAAAAGTATCCTATGTCTTAATATTCTAGCTGTTGCCAGCGGCTATGTTGGAAATTATCCCACGGGAACCTTCTACCGGGATGAAAAGTATCCTATGTCTTAATATACTAGCTGTTGCCCGCGTGTATGTCGGAATACATCCCACGGGAACCTTCTACCGGGATGAAAGTATCCTATGTCTTAATATACTAGCTGTTGCCAGCGGCTTCGCCCGCGTGTATGTCGGAATACATCCCAAGGGAACCTTCTACCGGGATGAAAAGTATCCTATGTCTTAATATACTAGCTGTTGCCCGCGTGTATGTCGGAATACATCCCACGGGAACCTTCTACCGGGATGAAAAGTATCCTATGTCTTAATATACTAGCTGTTGCCCGCGTGTATGTCGGAATACATCCCACGGGAACCTTCTACCGGGATGAAAAGTATCCTATGTCTTAATATACTAGCTGTTGCCAGCGGCTTCGCCCGCGTGTATGTCGGAAATTATCCCACGGGAACCTTCTACCGGGATGAAAGTATCCTATGTCTTAATATTCTAGCTGTTGCCAGCGGCTATGTTGGAAATTATCCCACGGGAACCTTCTACCGGGATGAAAAGTATCCTATGTCTTAATATTCTAGCTGTTGCCAGCGGCTATGTTGGAAATTATCCCACGGGAACCTTCTACCGGGATGAAAAGTATCCTATGTCTTAATATACTAGCTGTTGCCCGCGTGTATGTCGGAATACATCCCACGGGAACCTTCTACCGGGATGAAAGTATCCTATGTCTTAATATACTAGCTGTTGCCAGCGGCTTCGCCCGCGTGTATGTCGGAAATTATCCCACGGGAACCTTCTACCGGGATGAAAGTATCCTATGTCTTAATATACTAGCTGTTGCCCGCGTGTATGTCGGAAATCATCCCACGGGAACCTTCTACCGGAATGAAAAGTATCCTATGTCTTAATATACTAGCTGTTGCCCGCGTGTATGTCGGAAATTATCCCACGGGAACCTTCTACCGGGATGAAAAGTATCCTATGTCTTAATATACTAACTGTTGCTAGCGGCATCGCCCGCGTGTATGTCGGAAATTATCCCACGGGAACCTTCTACCGGGATGAAAAGTATCCTATGTCTTAATATACTAACTGTTGCTAGCGGCATCGCCCGCGTGTATGTCGGAAATTATCCCACGGGAACCTTCTACCGGGATGAAAAGTATCCTATGTCTTAATATACTAGCTGTTGCCAGCGGCATCGCCCGCGTGTATGTCGGAAGTTATCCCACGGGAACCTTCTACCGGGATGAAAAGTATACTATGTCTTAATATACTAGCTGTTGCCAGCGGCTTCGCCCGCGTGTATGTCGGAATACATCCCACGGGAACCTTCTACCGGGATGAAAAGTATCCTATGTCTTAATATACTAGCTGTTGCCCGCGTGTATGTCGGACGACATCCCACGGGAACCTTTTACCGGGATGAAAGTATCCTATGTCTTAATATTCTAGCTGTTGCCAGCGGCTATGTTGGAAATTATCCCACGGGAACCTTCTACCGGGATGAAAAGTATCCTATGTCTTAATATTCTAGCTGTTGCCAGCGGCTATGTTGGAAATTATCCCACGGGAACCTTCTACCGGGATGAAAAGTATCCTATGTCTTAATATACTAGCTGTTGCCCGCGTGTTTGTCGGAATACATCCCACGGGAACCTTCTACCGGGATGAAAAGTATCCTATGTCTTAATATACTAGCTGTTGCCCGCGTGTATGTCGGAATACATCCCACGGGAACCTTCTACCGGGATGAAAAGTATCCTATGTCTTAATATACTAGCTGTTGCCCGCGTGTATGTCGGAATACATCCCACGGGAACCTTCTACCGGGATGAAAAGTATCCTTTGTCTTAATATACTAGCTGTTGCCAGCGGCTTCGCCCGCGTGTATGTCGGAAATTATCCCACGGGAACCTTCTACCGGGATGAAAGTATCCTATGTCTTAATATTCTAGCTGTTGCCAGCGGCTATGTTGGAAATTATCCCACGGGAACCTTCTACCGGGATGAAAAGTATCCTATGTCTTAATATTCTAGCTGTTGCCAGCGGCTATGTTGGAAATTATCCCACGGGAACCTTCTACCGGGATGAAAAGTATCCTATGTCTTAATATACTAGCTGTTGCCCGCGTGTATGTCGGAATACATCCCACGGGAACCTTCTACCGGGATGAAAAGTATCCTATGTCTTAATATACTAGCTGTTGCCCGCGTGTATGTCGGAATACATCCCACGGGAACCTTCTACCGGGATGAAAAGTATCCTATGTCTTAATATACTAGCTGTTGCCCGCGTGTATGTCGGAATACATCCCACGGGAACCTTCTACCGGGATGAAAAGTATCCTATGTCTTAATATACTAGCTGTTGCCCGCGTGTATGTCGGAATACATCCCACGGGAACCTTCTACCGGGATGAAAAGTATCCTATGTCTTAATATACTAGCTGTTGCCAGCGTGTATGTCGGAAATTATCCCACGGGAACCTTCTACCGGGATGAAAAGTATCCTATGTCTTAATATACTAGCTGTTGCCCGCGTGTATGTCGGAAATCATCCCACGGGAACCTTCTACCGGAATGAAAAGAATCCTATGTCTTAATATACTAGCTGTTGCCCGCGTGTATGTCGGAAATCATCCCACGGGAACCTTCTACCGGGATGAAAGTATCCTATGTCTTAATATACTAGCTGTTGCCAGCGTGTATGTCGGAAATTATCCCACGGGAACCTTCTACCGGAATGAAAAGTATCCTATGTCTTAATATACTAGCTGTTGCCCGCGTGTATGTCGGAAATCATCCCACGGGAACCTTTTACCGGGATGAAAAGTATCCTATGTCTTAATATACTAGCTGTTGCCCGCGTGTATGTCGGAAATCATCCCACGGGAAATTTCTACCGGGATGAAAAGTATCCTATGTCTTAATATACTAGCTGTTGCCAGCGGCATCGCCCGCGTGTATGTCGGAAATTATCCCACGGGAACCTTCTACCGGGATGAAAAGTATCCTATGTCTTAATATACTAGCTGTTGCCCACGTGTATGTCGGAAATTATCGCACGGGAACCTTCTACCGGGATGAAAAGTATCCTATGTCTTAATATACTAGCTGTTGCCAGCGGCTTCGCCCGCGTGTATGTCGGAAATTATCCCACGGGAACCTTCTACCGGGATGAAAAGTATCCTATGTCTTAATATACTAGCTGTTGCCCGCGTGTATGTCGGAAATCATCCCACGGGAACCTTCTACCGGGATGAAAAGTATCCTATGTCTTAATATACTAGCTGTTGCCCGCGTGTATGTCGGAAATCATCCCACGGGAACCTTCTACCGGGATGAAAAGTATCCTATGTCTTAATATACTAGCTGTTGCCCGCGTGTATGTCGGAAATTATCCCACGGGAACCTTCTACCGGGATGAAAAGTATCCTATGTCTTAATATACTAGCTGTTGCCCGCGTGTATGTCGGAAATCATCCCACGGGAACCTTCTACCGGGATGAAAAGTATCCTATGTCTTAATATACTAGCTGTTGCCCGCGTGTATGTCGGAAATCATCCCACGGGAACCTTCTACCGGGATGAAAAGTATCCTATGTCTTAATATACTAGCTGTTGCCCGCGTGTATGTCAGAAATTATCCCACGGGAACCTTCTACCGGGATGAAAGTATCCTATGTCTTAATATACTAGCTGTTGCCAGCGGCTTCGCCCGCGTGTATGTCGGAAATTATCCCACGGGAACCTTCTACCGGGATGAAAGTATCCTATGTCTTAATATACTAGCTGTTGCCAGCGGCTTCGCCCGCGTGTATGTCGGAAATTATCCCACGGGAACCTTCTACCGGGATGAAAGTATCCTATGTCTTAATATACTAGCTGTTGCCCGCGTGTATGTCGGAATACATCCCACGGGAACCTTCTACCGGGATGAAAGTATCCTATGTCTTAATATACTAGCTGTTGCCAGCGGCTTCGCCCGCGTGTATGTCGGAAATTATCCCACGGGAACCTTCTACCGGGATGAAAGTATCCTATGTCTTAATATACTAGCTGTTGCCCGCGTGTATGTCGGAATACATCCCACGGGAACCTTCTACCGGGATGAAAGTATCCTATGTCTTAATATACTAGCTGTTGCCCGCGTGTATGTCGGAAATTATCCCACGGGAACCTTCTACCGGGATGAAAAGTATCCTATGTCTTAATATACTAACTGTTGCTAGCGGCATCGCCCGCGTGTATGTCGGAAATTATCCCACGGGAACCTTCTACCGGGATGAAAAGTATCCTATGTCTTAATATACTAGCTGTTGCCAGCGGCATCGCCCGCGTGTATGTCGGAAGTTATCCCACGGGAACCTTCTACCGGGATGAAAAGTATACTATGTCTTAATATACTAGCTGTTGCCAGCGGCTTCGCCCGCGTGTATGTCGGAATACATCCCACGGGAACCTTCTACCGGGATGAAAAGTATCCTATGTCTTAATATACTAGCTGTTGCCAGCGGCTTCGCCCGCGTGTATGTCGGAATACATCCCACGGGAACCTTCTACCGGGATGAAAGTATCCTATGTCTTAATATTCTAGCTGTTGCCAGCGGCTATGTTGGAAATTATCCCACGGGAACCTTCTACCGGGATGAAAAGTATCCTATGTCTTAATATTCTAGCTGTTGCCATCGGCTATGTTGGAAATTATCCCACGGGAACCTTCTACTGGGATGAAAAGTATCCTATGTCTTAATATACTAGCTGTTGCCCGCGTGTATGTCGGAATACATCCCACGGGAACCTTCTACCGGGATGAAAAGTATCCTATGTCTTAATGTACTAGCTGTTGCCCGCGTGTATGTCGGAATACATCCCACGGGAACCTTCTACCGGGATGAAAAGTATCCTATGTCTTAATATACTAGCTGTTGCCCGCGTGTATGTCGGAATACATCCCACGGGAACCTTCTACCGGGATGAAAAGTATCCTATGTCTTAATATACTAGCTGTTGCCAGCGGCTTCGCCCGCGTGTATGTCGGAAATTATCCCACGGGAACCTTCTACCGGGATGAAAGTATCCTATGTCTTAATATTCTAGCTGTTGCCAGCGGCTATGTTGGAAATTATCCCACGGGAACCTTCTACCGGGATGAAAAGTATCCTATGTCTTAATATTCTAGCTGTTGCCAGCGGCTATGTTGGAAATTATCCCACGGGAACCTTCTACCGGGATGAAAAGTATCCTATGTCTTAATATACTAGCTGTTGCCCGCGTGTATGTCGTAATACATCCCACGGGAACCTTCTACCGGGATGAAAAGTATCCTATGTCTTAATATACTAGCTGTTGCCCGCGTGTATGTCGGAATACATCCCACGGGAACCTTCTACCGGGATGAAAAGTATCCTATGTCTTAATATACTAGCTGTTGCCCGCGTGTATGTCGGAATACATCCCACGGGAACCTTCTACCGGGATGAAAAGTATCCTATGTCTTAATATACTAGCTGTTGCCCGCGTGTATGTCGGAATACATCCCACGGGAACCTTCTACCGGGATGAAAAGTATCCTATGTCTTAATATACTAGCTGTTGCCAGAGTGTATGTCGGAAATTATCCCACGGGAACCTTCTACCGGGATGAAAAGTATCCTATGTCTTAATATACTAGCTGTTGCCCGCGTGTATGTCGGAAATCATCCCACGGGAACCTTCTACCGGAATGAAAAGTATCCTATGTCTTAATATACTAGCTGTTGCCCGCGTGTATGTCGGAAATCATCCCACGGGAACCTTCTACCGGGATGAAAGTATCCTATGTCTTAATATACTAGCTGTTGCCAGCGTGTATGTCGGAAATTATCCCACGGGAACCTTCTACCGGAATGAAAAGTATCCTATGTCTTAATATACTAGCTGTTGCCCGCGTGTATGTCGGAAATCATCCCACGGGAACCTTCTACCGGGATGAAAAGTATCCTATGTCTTAATATACTAGCTGTTGCCCGCGTGTATGTCGGAAATCATCCCACGGGAAATTTCTACCGCGATGAAAAGTATCCTATGTCTTAATATACTAACTGTTGCTAGCGGCATCACCCGCGTGTATGTCGGAAATTATCCCACGGGAACCTTCTACCGGGATGAAAAGTATCCTATGTCTTAATATACTAGCTGTTGCCCGCGTGTATGTCGGAAATCATCCCACGGGAACCTTCTACCGGGATGAAAGTATCCTATGTCTTAATATACTAGCTGTTGCCAGCGTGTATGTCGGAAATTATCCCACGGGAACCTTCTACCGGAATGAAAAGTATCCTATGTCTTAATATACTAGCTGTTGCCCGCGTGTATGTCGGAAATCATCCCACGGGAACCTTCTACCGGGATGAAAAGTATCCTATGTCTTAATATACTAGCTGTTGCCCGCGTGTATGTCGGAAATCATCCCACGGGAAATTTCTACCGGGATGAAAAGTATCCTATGTCTTAATATACTAGCTGTTGCCAGCGGCATCGCCCGCGTGTATGTCGGAAATTATCCCACGGGAACCTTCTACCGGGATGAAAAGTATCCTATGTCTTAATATACTAGCTGTTGCCCACGTGTATTTCGGAAATTATCGCACGGGAACCTTCTACCGGGATGAAAAGTATCCTATGTCTTAATATACTAGCTGTTGCCAGCGGCTTCGCCCGCGTGTATGTCGGAAATTATCCCACGGGAACCTTCTACCGGGATGAAAAGTATCCTATGTCTTAATATACTAGCTGTTGCCCGCGTGTATGTCGGAAATCATCCCACGGGAACCTTCTACCGGGATGAAAAGTATCCTATGTCTTAATATACTAGCTGTTGCCCGCGTGTATGTCGGAAATCATCCCACGGGAACCTTCTACCGGGATGAAAAGTATCCTATGTCTTAATATACTAGCTGTTGCCCGCGTGTATGTCGGAAATTATCCCACGGGAACCTTCTACCGGGATGAAAAGTATCCTATGTCTTAATATACTAGCTGTTGCCCGCGTGTATGTCAGAAATTATCCCACGGGAACCTTCTACTGGGATGAAAGTATCCTATGTCTTAATATTCTAGCTGTTGCCAGCGGCTATGTTGGAAATTATCCCACGGGAACCTTCTACCGGGATGAAAAGTAGCCTATGTCTTAATATACTAGCTGTTGCCCGCGTGTATGTCGGAATACATCCCACGGGAACCTTCTACCGGGATGAAAAGTATCCTATGTCTTAATATACTAGCTGTTGCCAGCGGCTTCGCCCGCGTGTATGTCGGAAATTATCCCACGGGAACCTTCTACCGGGATGAAAGTATCCTATGTCTTAATATACTAGCTGTTGCCAGCGGCTTCGCCCGCGTGTATGTCGGAAATTATCCCACGGGAACCTTCTACCGGGATGAAAGTATCCTATGTCTTAATATACTAGCTGTTGCCCGCGTGTATGTCGGAATACATCCCACGGGAACCTTCTACCGGGATGAAAGTATCCTATGTCTTAATATACTAGCTGTTGCCAGCGTGTATGTCGGAAATTATCCCACGGGAACCTTCTACCGGGATGAAAAGTATCCCATGTCTTAATATACTAGCTGTTGCCCGCGTGTATGTCGGAAATCATCCCACGGGAACCTTCTACCGGGATGAAAAGTATCCTATGTCTTAATATACTAGCTGTTGCCCGCGTGTATGTCGGAAATCATCCCACGGGAACCTTCTACCGGGATGAAAAGTATCCTATGTCTTAATATACTAGCTGTTGCCCGCGTGTATGTCGGAAATCATCCCACGGGAACCTTCTACCGGGATGAAAAGTATCCTATGTCTTAATATACTAGCTGTTGCCAGCGGCATCGCCCGCGTGTATGTCGGAAATTATCCCACGGGAACCTTCTACCGGGATGAAAAGTATCCTATGTCTTAATATACTAGCTGTTGCCCACGTGTATGTCGGAAATTATCCCACGGGAACCTTCTACCGGGATGAAAAGTATCCTATGTCTTAATATACTAGCTGTTGCCAGCGGCTTCGCCCGCGTGTATGTCGGAAATTATCCCACGGGAACCTTCTACCGGGATGAAAAGTATCCTATGTCTTAATATACTAGCTGTTGCCCGCGTGTATGTCGGAAATCATCCCACGGGAACCTTCTACCGGGATGAAAAGTATCCTGTGTCTTAATATACTAGCTGTTGCCCGCGTGTATGTCGGAAATCATCCCACGGGAACCTTCTACCGGGATGAAAAGTATCCTATGTCTTAATATACTAGCTGTTGCCCGCGTCATTGCCCGCGTGTATGTCGGAAATTATCCCACGGGAACCTTCTACCGGGATGAAAAGTATCCTATGTCTTAATATACTAGCTGTTGCCCACGTGTATGTCGGAAATTATCCCACGGGAACCTTCTACCGGGATGAAAAGTATCCTATGTCTTAATATACTAGCTGTTGCCCGCGTGTATGTCGGAAATTATCCCACGGGAACCTTCTACCGGGATGAAAAGTATCCTATGTCTTAATATACTAGCTGTTGCCCGCGTGTATGTCGGAAATTATCCCACGGGAACCTTCTACCGGGATGAAAAGTATCCTATGTCTTAATATACTAGCTGTTGCCAGCGGCATCGCCCGCGTGTATGTCGGAAATTATCCCACGGGAACCTTCTACCGGGATGAAAAGTATCCTATGTCTTAATATACTAGCTGTTGCCAGCGGCTTCGCCCGCGTGTATGTCGGAAATTATCCTACTGGAACCTTCTACCGGGATGAAAGTATCCTATGTCTTAATATACTAGCTGTTGCCAGCGGCTTCGCCCGCGTGTATGTCGGAAATTATCGCACGGGAACCTTCTACCGGGATGAAAAGTATCCTATGTCTTAATATACTAGCTGTTGCCAGCGGCTTCGCCCGCGTGTATGTCGGAAAATATCGCACGGGAACCTTCTACCGGGATGAAAAGTATCCTATGTCTTAATATACTAGCTGTTGCCCGCGTGTATGTCAGAAATTATCGCACGGGAACCTTCTACCGGGAAGAAAATATCCTATGTCTTAATATACTAGCTGTTGCCCGCGAGTATGTCGGAAATTATCCCACGGGAACCTTCTACCGGGATGAAAAGTATCCTATGTCTTAATATTCTAGCTGTTGCCAGCGGCTATGTTGGAAATTATCCCACGGGAACCTTCTACCGGGATGAAAAGTATCCTATGTCTTAATATTCTAGCTGTTGCCAGCGGCTATGTTGGAAATTATCCCACGGGAACCTTCTACCGGGATGAAAAGTATCCTATGTCTTAATATACTAGCTGTTGCCCGCGTGTATGTCGGAAATCATCCCACGGGAACCTTCTACCGGAATGAAAAGTATCCTATGTCTTAATATACTAGCTGTTGCCCGCGTGTATGTCGGAAATTATCCCACGGGAACCTTCTACCGGGATGAAAAGTATCCTATGTCTTAATATACTAACTGTTGCTAGCGGCATCGCCCGCGTGTATGTCGGAAATTATCCCACGGGAACCTTCTACCGGGATGAAAAGTATCCTATGTCTTAATATACTAGCTGTTGCCAGCGGCATCGCCCGCGTGTATGTCGGAAGTTATCCCACGGGAACCTTCTACCGGGATGAAAAGTATACTATGTCTTAATATACTAGCTGTTGCCAGCGGCTTCGCCCGCGTGTATGTCGGAATACATCCCACGGGAACCTTCTACCGGGATGAAAAGTATCCTATGTCTTAATATACTAGCTGTTGCCCGCGTGTATGTCGGAATACATCCCACGGGAACCTTCTACCGGGATGAAAGTATCCTATGTCTTAATATTCTAGCTGTTGCCAGCGGCTATGTTGGAAATTATCCCACGGGAACCTTCTACCGGGATGAAAAGTATCCTATGTCTTAATATTCTAGCTGTTGCCAGCGGCTATGTTGGAAATTATCCCACGGGAACCTTCTACTGGGATGAAAAGTATCCTATGTCTTAATATACTAGCTGTTGCCCGCGTGTATGTCGGAAATCATCCCACGGGAACCTTCTACCGGGATGAAAAGTATCCTATGTCTTAATATACTAGCTGTTGCCCGCGTGTATGTCGGAAATCATCCCACGGGAACCTTCTACCGGGATGAAAAGTATCCTATGTCTTAATATACTAGCTGTTGCCCGCGTGTATGTCGGAATACATCCCACGGGAACCTTCTACCGGGATGAAAAGTATCCTATGTCTTAATATACTAGCTGTTGCCAGCGGCTTCGCCCGCGTGTATGTCGGAAATTATCCCACGGGAACCTTCTACCGGGATGAAAGTATCCTATGTCTTAATATTCTAGCTGTTGCCAGCGGCTATGTTGGAAATTATCCCACGGGAACCTTCTACCGGGATGAAAAGTATCCTATGTCTTAATATTCTAGCTGTTGCCAGCGGCTATGTTGGAAATTATCCCACGGGAACCTTCTACCGGGATGAAAAGTATCCTATGTCTTAATATACTAGCTGTTGCCCGCGTGTATGTCGTAATACATCCCACGGGAACCTTCTACCGGGATGAAAAGTATCCTATGTCTTAATATACTAGCTGTTGCCCGCGTGTATGTCGGAATACATCCCACGGGAACCTTCTACCGGGATGAAAAGTATCCTATGTCTTAATATACTAGCTGTTGCCCGCGTGTATGTCGGAATACATCCCACGGGAACCTTCTACCGGGATGAAAAGTATCCTATGTCTTAATATACTAGCTGTTGCCCGCGTGTATGTCGGAATACATCCCACGGGAACCTTCTACCGGGATGAAAAGTATCCTATGTCTTAATATACTAGCTGTTGCCCGCGTGTATGTCGGAAATCATCCCACGGGAACCTTCTACCGGAATGAAAAGTATCCTATGTCTTAATATACTAGCTGTTGCCCGCGTGTATGTCGGAAATCATCCCACGGGAACCTTCTACCGGGATGAAAGTATCCTATGTCTTAATATACTAGCTGTTGCCAGCGTGTATGTCGGAAATTATCCCACGGGAACCTTCTACCGGAATGAAAAGTATCCTATGTCTTAAAATACTAGCTGTTGCCCGCGTGTATGTCGGAAATCATCCCACGGGAACCTTCTACCGGGATGAAAAGTATCCTATGTCTTAATATACTAGCTGTTGCCCGCGTGTATGTCGGAAATCATCCCACGGGAAATTTCTACCGGGATGAAAAGTATCCTATGTCTTAATATACTAACTGTTGCTAGCGGCATCACCCGCGTGTATGTCGGAAATTATCCCACGGGAACCTTCTACCGGGATGAAAAGTATCCTATGTCTTAATATACTAGCTGTTGCCCGCGTGTATGTCGGAAATCATCCCACGGGAACCTTCTACCGGGATGAAAGTATCCTATGTCTTAATATACTAGCTGTTGCCAGCGTGTATGTCGGAAATTATCCCACGGGAACCTTCTACCGGAATGAAAAGTATCCTATGTCTTAATATACTAGCTGTTGCCCGCGTGTATGTCGGAAATCATCCCACGGGAACCTTCTACCGGGATGAAAAGTATCCTATGTCTTAATATACTAGCTGTTGCCCGCGTGTATGTCGGAAATCATCCCACGGGAAATTTCTACCGGGATGAAAAGTATCCTATGTCTTAATATACTAGCTGTTGCCAGCGGCATCGCCCGCGTGTATGTCGGAAATTATCCCACGGGAACCTTCTACCGGGATGAAAAGTATCCTATGTCTTAATATACTAGCTGTTGCCCACGTGTATTTCGGAAATTATCGCACGGGAACCTTCTACCGGGATGAAAAGTATCCTATGTCTTAATATACTAGCTGTTGCCAGCGGCTTCGCCCGCGTGTATGTCGGAAATTATCCCACGGGAACCTTCTACCGGGATGAAAAGTATCCTATGTCTTAATATACTAGCTGTTGCCCGCGTGTATGTCGGAAATCATCCCACGGGAACCTTCTACCGGGATGAAAAGTATCCTATGTCTTAATATACTAGCTGTTGCCCGCGTGTATGTCGGAAATCATCCCACGGGAACCTTCTACCGGGATGAAAAGTATCCTATGTCTTAATATACTAGCTGTTGCCCGCGTGTATGTCGGAAATTATCCCACGGGAACCTTCTACCGGGATGAAAAGTATCCTATGTCTTAATATACTAGCTGTTGCCCGCGTGTATGTCAGAAATTATCCCACGGGAACCTTCTACCGGGATGAAAGTATCCTATGTCTTAATATTCTAGCTGTTGCCAGCGGCTATGTTGGAAATTATCCCACGGGAACCTTCTACCGGGATGAAAAGTAGCCTATGTCTTAATATACTAGCTGTTGCCCGCGTGTATGTCGGAATACATCCCACGGGAACCTTCTACCGGGATGAAAAGTATCCTATGTCTTAATATACTAGCTGTTGCCAGCGGCTTCGCCCGCGTGTATGTCGGAAATTATCCCACGGGAACCTTCTACCGGGATGAAAGTATCCTATGTCTTAATATACTAGCTGTTGCCAGCGGCTTCGCCCGCGTGTATGTCGGAAATTATCCCACGGGAACCTTCTACCGGGATGAAAGTATCCTATGTCTTAATATACTAGCTGTTGCCCGCGTGTATGTCGGAATACATCCCACGGGAACCTTCTACCGGGATGAAAGTATCCTATGTCTTAATATACTAGCTGTTGCCAGCGTGTATGTCGGAAATTATCCCACGGGAACCTTCTACCGGGATGAAAAGTATCCCATGTCTTAATATACTAGCTGTTGCCCGCGTGTATGTCGGAAATCATCCCACGGGAACCTTCTACCGGGATGAAAAGTATCCTATGTCTTAATATACTAGCTGTTGCCCGCGTGTATGTCGGAAATCATCCCACGGGAACCTTCTACCGGGATGAAAAGTATCCTATGTCTTAATATACTAGCTGTTGCCCGCGTGTATGTCGGAAATCATCCCACGGGAACCTTCTACCGGGATGAAAAGTATCCTATGTCTTAATATACTAGCTGTTGCCAGCGGCATCGCCCGCGTGTATGTCGGAAATTATCCCACGGGAACCTTCTACCGGGATGAAAAGTATCCTATGTCTTAATATACTAGCTGTTGCCCACGTGTATGTCGGAAATTATCCCACGGGAACCTTCTACCGGGATGAAAAGTATCCTATGTCTTAATATACTAGCTGTTGCCAGCGGCTTCGCCCGCGTGTATGTCGGAAATTATCCCACGGGAACCTTCTACCGGGATGAAAAGTATCCTATGTCTTAATATACTAGCTGTTGCCCGCGTGTATGTCGGAAATCATCCCACGGGAACCTTCTACCGGGATGAAAAGTATCCTGTGTCTTAATATACTAGCTGTTGCCCGCGTGTATGTCGGAAATCATCCCACGGGAACCTTCTACCGGGATGAAAAGTATCCTATGTCTTAATATACTAGCTGTTGCCCGCGTCATTGCCCGCGTGTATGTCGGAAATTATCCCACGGGAACCTTCTACCGGGATGAAAAGTATCCTATGTCTTAATATACTAGCTGTTGCCCACGTGTATGTCGGAAATTATCCCACGGGAACCTTCTACCGGGATGAAAAGTATCCTATGTCTTAATATACTAGCTGTTGCCCGCGTGTATGTCGGAAATTATCCCACGGGAACCTTCTACCGGGATGAAAAGTATCCTATGTCTTAATATACTAGCTGTTGCCCGCGTGTATGTCGGAAATTATCCCACGGGAACCTTCTACCGGGATGAAAAGTATCCTATGTCTTAATATACTAGCTGTTGCCAGCGGCATCGCCCGCGTGTATGTCGGAAATTATCCCACGGGAACCTTCTACCGGGATGAAAAGTATCCTATGTCTTAATATACTAGCTGTTGCCAGCGGCTTCGCCCGCGTGTATGTCGGAAATTATCCTACGGGAACCTTCTACCGGGATGAAAGTATCCTATGTCTTAATATACTAGCTGTTGCCAGCGGCTTCGCCCGCGTGTATGTCGGAAATTATCGCACGGGAACCTTCTACCGGGATGAAAAGTATCCTATGTCTTAATATACTAGCTGTTGCCAGCGGCTTCGCCCGCGTGTATGTCGGAAAATATCGCACGGGAACCTTCTACCGGGATGAAAAGTATCCTATGTCTTAATATACTAGCTGTTGCCCGCGTGTATGTCAGAAATTATCGCACGGGAACCTTCTACCGGGAAGAAAATATCCTATGTCTTAATATACTAGCTGTTGCCCGCGAGTATGTCGGAAATTATCCCACGGGAACCTTCTACCGGGATGAAAAGTATCCTATGTCTTAATATACTAACTGTTGCTAGCGGCATCACCCGCGTGTATGTCGGAAATTATCCCACGGGAACCTTCTACCGGGATGAAAAGTATCCTATGTCTTAATATACTAGCTGTTGCCAGCGGCATCGCCCGCGTGTATGTCGGAAATTATCCCACGGGAACCTTCTACCGGGATGAAAAGTATACTATGTCTTAATATACTAGCTGTTGCCAGCGGCTTCGCCCGCGTGTATGTCGGAATACATCCCACGGGAACGTTCTACCGGGATGAAAAGTATCCTATGTCTTAATATACTAGCTGTTGCCCGCGTGTATGTCGGAATACATCCCACGGGAACCTTCTAACGGGATGAAAAGTATCCTATGTCTTAATATACTAGCTGTTGCCAGCGGCTTCGCCCGCGTGTATGTCGGAATACATCCCACGGGAACCTTCTACCGGGATGAAAAGTATCCTATGTCTTAATATACTAGCTGTTGCCAGCGGCTTCGCCCGCGTGTATGTCGGAAATTATCCCACGGGAACCTTCTACCGGGATGAAAGTATCCTATGTCTTAATATACTAGCTGTTGCCCGCGTGTATGTCGGAAATTATCCCACGGGAACCTACTACCGGGATGAAAAGTATCCTATGTCTTAATATACTAACTGTTGCTAGCGGCATCGCCCGCGTGTATGTCGGAAATTATCCCACGGGAACCTTCTACCGGGATGAAAAGTATCCTATGTCTTAATATACTAGCTGTTGCCAGCGGCATCGCCCGCGTGTATGTCGGAAGTTATCCCACGGGAACCTTCTACCGGGATGAAAAGTATACTATGTCTTAATATACTAGCTGTTGCCAGCGGCTTCGCCCGCGTGTATGTCGGAACACATCCCACGGGAACCTTCTACCGGGATGAAAAGTATCCTATGTCTTAATATACTAGCTGTTGCCCGCGTGTATGTCGGAATACATCCCACGGGAACCTTCTACCGGGATGAAAGTATCCTATGTCTTAATATTCTAGCTGTTGCCAGCGGCTATGTTGGAAATTATCCCACGGGAACCTTCTACCGGGATGAAAAGTATCCTATGTCTTAATATTCTAGCTGTTGCCAGCGGCTATGTTGGAAATTATCCCACGGGAACCTTCTACCGGGATGAAAAGTATCCTATGTCTTAATATACTAGCTGTTGCCCGCGTGTATGTCGGAATACATCCCAAGGGAACCTTCTACCGGGATGAAAAGTATCCTATGTCTTAATATACTAGCTGTTGCCCGCGTGTATGTCGGAATACATCCCACGGGAACCTTCTACCGGGATGAAAAGTATCCTATGTCTTAATATACTAGCTGTTGCCCGCGTGTATGTCGGAATACATCCCACGGGAACCTTCTACCGGGATGAAAAGTATCCTATGTCTTAATATACTAGCTGTTGCCAGCGGCTTCGCCCGCGTGTATGTCGGAAATTATCCCACGGGAACCTTCTACCGGGATGAAAGTATCCTATGTCTTAATATTCTAGCTGTTGCCAGCGGCTATGTTGGAAATTATCCCACATGAACCTTCTACCGGGATGAAAAGTATCCTATGTCTTAATATTCTAGCTGTTGCCAGCGGCTATGTTGGAAATTATCCCACATGAACCTTCTACCGGGATGAAAAGTATCCTATGTCTTAATATACTAGCTGTTGCCCGCGTGTATGTCGGAATACATCCCACGGGAACCTTCTACCGGGATGAAAAGTATCCTATGTCTTAATATACTAGCTGTTGCCCGCGTGTATGTCGGAAATTATCCCACGGGAACCTTCTACCGGGATGAAAGTATCCTATGTCTTAATATTCTAGCTGTTGCCAGCGGCTATGTTGGAAATTATCCCACGGGAACCTTCTACCGGGATGAAAAGTATCCTATGTCTTAATATTCTAGCTGTTGCCAGCGGCTATGTTGGAAATTATCCCACATGAACCTTCTACCGGGATGAAAAGTATCCTATGTCTTAATATACTAGCTGTTGCCCGCGTGTATGTCGGAATACATCCCACGGGAACCTTCTACCGGGATGAAAAGTATCCTATGTCTTAATATACTAGCTGTTGCCCGCGTGTATGTCGGAATACATCCCACGGGAACCTTCTACCGGGATGAAAAGTATCCTATGTCTTAATATACTAGCTGTTGCCCGCGTGTATGTCGGAATACATCCCACGGGAACCTTCTACCGGGATGAAAGTATCCTATGTCTTAATATTCTAGCTGTTGCCAGCGGCTATGTTGGAAATTATCCCACGGGAAACTTCTACCGGGATGAAAAGTATCCTATGTCTTAATATACTAGCTGTTGCCAGCGGCTTCGCCCGCGTGTATGTCGGAAATTATCCCACGGGAACCTTCTACCGGGATGAAAGTATCCTATGTCTTAATATTCTAGCTGTTGCCAGCGGCTATGTCGGAAATCATCCCACGGGAACCTTCTACCGGGATGAAAGTATCCTATGTCTTAATATACTAGCTGTTGCCAGCGTGTATGTCGGAAATTATCCCACGGGAACCTTCTACCGGAATGAAAAGTATCCTATGTCTTAATATACTAGCTGTTGCCCGCGTGTATGTCGGAAATCATCCCACGGGAACCTTTTACCGGGATGAAAAGTATCCTATGTCTTAATATACTAGCTGTTGCCCGCGTGTATGTCGGAAATCATCCCACGGGAAATTTCTACCGGGATGAAAAGTATCCTATGTCTTAATATACTAGCTGTTGCCAGCGGCATCGCCCGCGTGTATGTCGGAAATTATCCCACGGGAACCTTCTACCGGGATGAAAAGTATCCTATGTCTTAATATACTAGCTGTTGCCCACGTGTATGTCGGAAATTATCGCACGGGAACCTTCTACCGGGATGAAAAGTATCCTATGTCTTAATATACTAGCTGTTGCCAGCGGCTTCGCCCGCGTGTATGTCGGAAATTATCCCACGGGAACCTTCTACCGGGATGAAAAGTATCCTATGTCTTAATATACTAGCTGTTGCCCGCGTGTATGTCGGAAATCATCCCACGGGAACCTTCTACCGGGATGAAAAGTATCCTATGTCTTAATATACTAGCTGTTGCCCGCGTGTATGTCGGAAATCATCCCACGGGAACCTTCTACCGGGATGAAAAGTATCCTATGTCTTAATATACTAGCTGTTGCCCGCGTGTATGTCGGAAATTATCCCACGGGAACCTTCTACCGGGATGAAAAGTATCCTATGTCTTAATATACTAGCTGTTGCCCGCGTGTATGTCGGAAATCATCCCACGGGAACCTTCTACCGGGATGAAAAGTATCCTATGTCTTAATATACTAGCTGTTGCCCGCGTGTATGTCGGAAATCATCCCACGGGAACCTTCTACCGGGATGAAAAGTATCCTATGTCTTAATATACTAGCTGTTGCCCGCGTGTATGTCAGAAATTATCCCACGGGAACCTTCTACCGGGATGAAAGTATCCTATGTCTTATTATTCTAGCTGTTGCCAGCGGCTATGTTGGAAATTATCCCACGGGAACCTTCTACCGGGATGAAAAGTAGCCTATGTCTTAATATACTAGCTGTTGCCCGCGTGTATGTCGGAATACATCCCACGGGAACCTTCTACCGGGATGAAAAGTATCCTATGTCTTAATATACTAGCTGTTGCCAGCGGCTTCGCCCGCGTGTATGTCGGAAATTATCCCACGGGAACCTTCTACCGGGATGAAAGTATCCTATGTCTTAATATACTAGCTGTTGCCCGCGTGTATGTCGGAATACATCCCACGGGAACCTGCTACCGGGATGAAAGTATCCTATGTCTTAATATACTAGCTGTTGCCAGCGGCTTCGCCCGCGTGTATGTCGGAAATTATCCCACGGGAACCTTCTACCGGGATGAAAGTATCCTATGTCTTAATATACTAGCTGTTGCCCGCGTGTATGTCGGAATACATCCCACGGGAACCTTCTACCGGGATGAAAGTATCCTATGTCTTAATATACTAGCTGTTGCCCGCGTGTATGTCGGAAATTATCCCACGGGAACCTTCTACCGGGATGAAAAGTATCCTATGTCTTAATATACTAACTGTTGCTAGCGGCATCGCCCGCGTGTATGTCGGAAATTATCCCACGGGAACCTTCTACCGGGATGAAAAGTATCCTATGTCTTAATATACTAGCTGTTGCCAGCGGCATCGCCCGCGTGTATGTCGGAAGTTATCCCACGGGAACCTTCTACCGGGATGAAAAGTATACTATGTCTTAATATACTAGCTGTTGCCAGCGGCTTCGCCCGCGTGTATGTCGGAATACATCCCACGGGAACCTTCTACCGGGATGAAAAGTATCCTATGTCTTAATATACTAGCTGTTGCCCGCGTGTATGTCGGAATACATCCCACGGGAACCTTCTACCGGGATGAAAGTATCCTATGTCTTAATATTCTAGCTGTTGCCAGCGGCTATGTTGGAAATTATCCCACGGGAACCTTCTACCGGGATGAAAAGTATCCTATGTCTTAATATACTAGCTGTTGCCAGCGGCTTCGCCCGCGTGTATGTCGGAAATTATCCCACGGGAACCTTCTACCGGGATGAAAGTATCCTATGTCTTAATATACTAGCTGTTGCCCGCGTGTATGTCGGAAATTATCCCACGGGAACCTACTACCGGGATGAAAAGTATCCTATGTCTTAATATACTAACTGTTGCTAGCGGCATCGCCCGCGTGTATGTCGGAAATTATCCCACGGGAACCTTCTACCGGGATGAAAAGTATCCTATGTCTTAATATACTAGCTGTTGCCAGCGGCATCGCCCGCGTGTATGTCGGAAGTTATCCCACGGGAACCTTCTACCGGGATGAAAAGTATACTATGTCTTAATATACTAGCTGTTGCCAGCGGCTTCGCCCGCGTGTATGTCGGAACACATCCCACGGGAACCTTCTACCGGGATGAAAAGTATCCTATGTCTTAATATACTAGCTGTTGCCCGCGTGTATGTCGGAAATCATCCCACGGGAACCTTCTACCGGAATGAAAAGTATCCTATGTCTTAATATACTAGCTGTTGCCCGCGTGTATGTCGGAAATCATCCCACGGGAACCTTCTACCGGGATGAAAGTATCCTATGTCTTAATATACTAGCTGTTGCCAGCGTGTATGTCGGAAATTATCCCACGGGAACCTTCTACCGGAATGAAAAGTATCCTATGTCTTAAAATACTAGCTGTTGCCCGCGTGTATGTCGGAAATCATCCCACGGGAACCTTCTACCGGGATGAAAAGTATCCTATGTCTTAATATACTAGCTGTTGCCCGCGTGTATGTCGGAAATCATCCCACGGGAAATTTCTACCGGGATGAAAAGTATCCTATGTCTTAATATACTAACTGTTGCTAGCGGCATCACCCGCGTGTATGTCGGAAATTATCCCACGGGAACCTTCTACCGGGATGAAAAGTATCCTATGTCTTAATATACTAGCTGTTGCCCGCGTGTATGTCGGAAATCATCCCACGGGAACCTTCTACCGGGATGAAAGTATCCTATGTCTTAATATACTAGCTGTTGCCAGCGTGTATGTCGGAAATTATCCCACGGGAACCTTCTACCGGAATGAAAAGTATCCTATGTCTTAATATACTAGCTGTTGCCCGCGTGTATGTCGGAAATCATCCCACGGGAACCTTCTACCGGGATGAAAAGTATCCTATGTCTTAATATACTAGCTGTTGCCCGCGTGTATGTCGGAAATCATCCCACGGGAAATTTCTACCGGGATGAAAAGTATCCTATGTCTTAATATACTAGCTGTTGCCAGCGGCATCGCCCGCGTGTATGTCGGAAATTATCCCACGGGAACCTTCTACCGGGATGAAAAGTATCCTATGTCTTAATATACTAGCTGTTGCCCACGTGTATTTCGGAAATTATCGCACGGGAACCTTCTACCGGGATGAAAAGTATCCTATGTCTTAATATACTAGCTGTTGCCAGCGGCTTCGCCCGCGTGTATGTCGGAAATTATCCCACGGGAACCTTCTACCGGGATGAAAAGTATCCTATGTCTTAATATACTAGCTGTTGCCCGCGTGTATGTCGGAAATCATCCCACGGGAACCTTCTACCGGGATGAAAAGTATCCTATGTCTTAATATACTAGCTGTTGCCCGCGTGTATGTCGGAAATCATCCCACGGGAACCTTCTACCGGGATGAAAAGTATCCTATGTCTTAATATACTAGCTGTTGCCCGCGTGTATGTCGGAAATTATCCCACGGGAACCTTCTACCGGGATGAAAAGTATCCTATGTCTTAATATACTAGCTGTTGCCCGCGTGTATGTCAGAAATTATCCCACGGGAACCTTCTACCGGGATGAAAGTATCCTATGTCTTAATATTCTAGCTGTTGCCAGCGGCTATGTTGGAAATTATCCCACGGGAACCTTCTACCGGGATGAAAAGTAGCCTATGTCTTAATATACTAGCTGTTGCCCGCGTGTATGTCGGAATACATCCCACGGGAACCTTCTACCGGGATGAAAAGTATCCTATGTCTTAATATACTAGCTGTTGCCAGCGGCTTCGCCCGCGTGTATGTCGGAAATTATCCCACGGGAACCTTCTACCGGGATGAAAGTATCCTATGTCTTAATATACTAGCTGTTGCCAGCGGCTTCGCCCGCGTGTATGTCGGAAATTATCCCACGGGAACCTTCTACCGGGATGAAAGTATCCTATGTCTTAATATACTAGCTGTTGCCCGCGTGTATGTCGGAATACATCCCACGGGAACCTTCTACCGGGATGAAAGTATCCTATGTCTTAATATACTAGCTGTTGCCAGCGTGTATGTCGGAAATTATCCCACGGGAACCTTCTACCGGGATGAAAAGTATCCCATGTCTTAATATACTAGCTGTTGCCCGCGTGTATGTCGGAAATCATCCCACGGGAACCTTCTACCGGGATGAAAAGTATCCTATGTCTTAATATACTAGCTGTTGCCCGCGTGTATGTCGGAAATCATCCCACGGGAACCTTCTACCGGGATGAAAAGTATCCTATGTCTTAATATACTAGCTGTTGCCCGCGTGTATGTCGGAAATCATCCCACGGGAACCTTCTACCGGGATGAAAAGTATCCTATGTCTTAATATACTAGCTGTTGCCAGCGGCATCGCCCGCGTGTATGTCGGAAATTATCCCACGGGAACCTTCTACCGGGATGAAAAGTATCCTATGTCTTAATATACTAGCTGTTGCCCACGTGTATGTCGGAAATTATCCCACGGGAACCTTCTACCGGGATGAAAAGTATCCTATGTCTTAATATACTCGCTGTTGCCAGCGGCTTCGCCCGCGTGTATGTCGGAAATTATCCCACGGGAACCTTCTACCGGGATGAAAAGTATCCTATGTCTTAATATACTAGCTGTTGCCCGCGTGTATGTCGGAAATCATCCCACGGGAACCTTCTACCGGGATGAAAAGTATCCTGTGTCTTAATATACTAGCTGTTGCCCGCGTGTATGTCGGAAATCATCCCACGGGAACCTTCTACCGGGATGAAAAGTATCCTATGTCTTAATATACTAGCTGTTGCCCGCGTCATTGCCCGCGTGTATGTCGGAAATTATCCCACGGGAACCTTCTACCGGGATGAAAAGTATCCTATGTCTTAATATACTAGCTGTTGCCCACGTGTATGTCGGAAATTATCCCACGGGAACCTTCTACCGGGATGAAAAGTATCCTATGTCTTAATATACTAGCTGTTGCCCGCGTGTATGTCGGAAATTATCCCACGGGAACCTTCTACCGGGATGAAAAGTATCCTATGTCTTAATATACTAGCTGTTGCCCGCGTGTATGTCGGAAATTATCCCACGGGAACCTTCTACCGGGATGAAAAGTATCCTATGTCTTAATATACTAGCTGTTGCCAGCGGCATCGCCCGCGTGTATGTCGGAAATTATCCCACGGGAACCTTCTACCGGGATGAAAAGTATCCTATGTCTTAATATACTAGCTGTTGCCAGCGGCTTCGCCCGCGTGTATGTCGGAAATTATCCTACGGGAACCTTCTACCGGGATGAAAGTATCCTATGTCTTAATATACTAGCTGTTGCCAGCGGCTTCGCCCGCGTGTATGTCGGAAATTATCGCACGGGAACCTTCTACCGGGATGAAAAGTATCCTATGTCTTAATATACTAGCTGTTGCCAGCGGCTTCGCCCGCGTGTATGTCGGAAAATATCGCACGGGAACCTTCTACCGGGATGAAAAGTATCCTATGTCTTAATATACTAGCTGTTGCCCGCGTGTATGTCAGAAATTATCGCACGGGAACCTTCTACCGGGAAGAAAATATCCTATGTCTTAATATACTAGCTGTTGCCCGCGAGTATGTCGGAAATTATCCCACGGGAACCTTCTACCGGGATGAAAAGTATCCTATGTCTTAATATACTAACTGTTGCTAGCGGCATCACCCGCGTGTATGTCGGAAATTATCCCACGGGAACCTTCTACCGGGATGAAAAGTATCCTATGTCTTAATATACTAGCTGTTGCCAGCGGCATCGCCCGCGTGTATGTCGGAAATTATCCCACGGGAACCTTCTACCGGGATGAAAAGTATACTATGTCTTAATATACTAGCTGTTGCCAGCGGCTTCGCCCGCGTGTATGTCGGAATACATCCCACGGGAACGTTCTACCGGGATGAAAAGTATCCTATGTCTTAATATACTAGCTGTTGCCCGCGTGTATGTCGGAATACATCCCACGGGAACCTTCTAACGGGATGAAAAGTATCCTATGTCTTAATATACTAGCTGTTGCCAGCGGCTTCGCCCGCGTGTATGTCGGAATACATCCCACGGGAACCTTCTACCGGGATGAAAAGTATCCTATGTCTTAATATACTAGCTGTTGCCAGCGGCTTCGCCCGCGTGTATGTCGGAAATTATCCCACGGGAACCTTCTACCGGGATGAAAGTATCCTATGTCTTAATATACTAGCTGTTGCCCGCGTGTATGTCGGAAATTATCCCACGGGAACCTACTACCGGGATGAAAAGTATCCTATGTCTTAATATACTAACTGTTGCTAGCGGCATCGCCCGCGTGTATGTCGGAAATTATCCCACGGGAACCTTCTACCGGGATGAAAAGTATCCTATGTCTTAATATACTAGCTGTTGCCAGCGGCATCGCCCGCGTGTATGTCGGAAGTTATCCCACGGGAACCTTCTACCGGGATGAAAAGTATACTATGTCTTAATATACTAGCTGTTGCCAGCGGCTTCGCCCGCGTGTATGTCGGAACACATCCCACGGGAACCTTCTACCGGGATGAAAAGTATCCTATGTCTTAATATACTAGCTGTTGCCCGCGTGTATGTCGGAATACATCCCACGGGAACCTTCTACCGGGATGAAAGTATCCTATGTCTTAATATTCTAGCTGTTGCCAGCGGCCATGTTGGAAATTATCCCACGGGAACCTTCTACCGGGATGAAAAGTATCCTATGTCTTAATATTCTAGCTGTTGCCAGCGGCTATGTTGGAAATTATCCCACGGGAACCTTCTACCGGGATGAAAAGTATCCTATGTCTTAATATACTAGCTGTTGCCCGCGTGTATGTCGGAATACATCCCAAGGGAACCTTCTACCGGGATGAAAAGTATCCTATGTCTTAATATACTAGCTGTTGCCCGCGTGTATGTCGGAATACATCCCACGGGAACCTTCTACCGGGATGAAAAGTATCCTATGTCTTAATATACTAGCTGTTGCCCGCGTGTATGTCGGAATACATCCCACGGGAACCTTCTACCGGGATGAAAAGTATCCTATGTCTTAATATACTAGCTGTTGCCAGCGGCTTCGCCCGCGTGTATGTCGGAAATTATCCCACGGGAACCTTCTACCGGGATGAAAGTATCCTATGTCTTAATATTCTAGCTGTTGCCAGCGGCTATGTTGGAAATTATCCCACATGAACCTTCTACCGGGATGAAAAGTATCCTATGTCTTAATATTCTAGCTGTTGCCAGCGGCTATGTTGGAAATTATCCCACATGAACCTTCTACCGGGATGAAAAGTATCCTATGTCTTAATATACTAGCTGTTGCCCGCGTGTATGTCGGAATACATCCCACGGGAACCTTCTACCGGGATGAAAAGTATCCTATGTCTTAATATACTAGCTGTTGCCCGCGTGTATGTCGGAAATTATCCCACGGGAACCTTCTACCGGGATGAAAGTATCCTATGTCTTAATATTCTAGCTGTTGCCAGCGGCTATGTTGGAAATTATCCCACGGGAACCTTCTACCGGGATGAAAAGTATCCTATGTCTTAATATTCTAGCTGTTGCCAGCGGCTATGTTGGAAATTATCCCACATGAACCTTGTACCGGGATGAAAAGTATCCTATGTCTTAATATACTAGCTGTTGCCCGCGTGTATGTCGGAATACATCCCACGGGAACCTTCTACCGGGATGAAAAGTATCCTATGTCTTAATATACTAGCTGTTGCCCGCGTGTATGTCGGAATACATCCCACGGGAACCTTCTACCGGGATGAAAAGTATCCTATGTCTTAATATACTAGCTGTTGCCCGCGTGTATGTCGGAATACATCCCACGGGAACCTTCTACCGGGATGAAAGTATCCTATGTCTTAATATTCTAGCTGTTGCCAGCGGCTATGTTGGAAATTATCCCACGGGAAACTTCTACCGGGATGAAAAGTATCCTATGTCTTAATATACTAGCTGTTGCCAGCGGCTTCGCCCGCGTGTATGTCGGAAATTATCCCACGGGAACCTTCTACCGGGATGAAAGTATCCTATGTCTTAATATTCTAGATGTTGCCAGCGGCTATGTCGGAAATCATCCCACGGGAACCTTCTACCGGGATGAAAGTATCCTATGTCTTAATATACTAGCTGTTGCCAGCGTGTATGTCGGAAATTATCCCACGGGAACCTTCTACCGGAATGAAAAGTATCCTATGTCTTAATATACTAGCTGTTGCCCGCGTGTATGTCGGAAATCATCCCACGGGAACCTTTTACCGGGATGAAAAGTATCCTATGTCTTAATATACTAGCTGTTGCCCGCGTGTATGTCGGAAATCATCCCACGGGAAATTTCTACCGGGATGAAAAGTATCCTATGTCTTAATATACTAGCTGTTGCCAGCGGCATCGCCCGCGTGTATGTCGGAAATTATCCCACGGGAACCTTCTACCGGGATGAAAAGTATCCTATGTCTTAATATACTAGCTGTTGCCCACGTGTATGTCGGAAATTATCGCACGGGAACCTTCTACCGGGATGAAAAGTATCCTATGTCTTAATATACTAGCTGTTGCCAGCGGCTTCGCCCGCGTGTATGTCGGAAATTATCCCACGGGAACCTTCTACCGGGATGAAAAGTATCCTATGTCTTAATATACTAGCTGTTGCCCGCGTGTATGTCGGAAATCATCCCACGGGAACCTTCTACCGGGATGAAAAGTATCCTATGTCTTAATATACTAGCTGTTGCCCGCGTGTATGTCGGAAATCATCCCACGGGAACCTTCTACCGGGATGAAAAGTATCCTATGTCTTAATATACTAGCTGTTGCCCGCGTGTATGTCGGAAATTATCCCACGGGAACCTTCTACCGGGATGAAAAGTATCCTATGTCTTAATATACTAGCTGTTGCCCGCGTGTATGTCGGAATACATCCCACGGGAACCTTCTACCGGGATGAAAAGTATCCTATGTCTTAATATACTAGCTGTTGCCCGCGTGTATGTCGGAAATCATCCCACGGGAACCTTCTACCGGGATGAAAAGTATCCTATGTCTTAATATACTAGCTGTTGCCCGCGTGTATGTCAGAAATTATCCCACGGGAACCTTCTACCGGGATGAAAGTATCCTATGTCTTATTATTCTAGCTGTTGCCAGCGGCTATGTTGGAAATTATCCCACGGGAACCTTCTACCGGGATGAAAAGTAGCCTATGTCTTAATATACTAGCTGTTGCCCGCGTGTATGTCGGAATACATCCCACGGGAACCTTCTACCGGGATGAAAAGTATCCTATGTCTTAATATACTAGCTGTTGCCAGCGGCTTCGCCCGCGTGTATGTCGGAAATTATCCCACGGGAACCTTCTACCGGGATGAAAGTATCCTATGTCTTAATATACTAGCTGTTGCCAGCGGCTTCGCCCGCGTGTATGTCGGAAATTATCCCACGGGAACCTTCTACCGGGATGAAAGTATCCTATGTCTTAATATACTAGCTGTTGCCCGCGTGTATGTCGGAATACATCCCACGGGAACCTTCTACCGGGATGAAAGTATCCTATGTCTTAATATACTAGCTGTTGCCAGCGGCTTCGCCCGCGTGTATGTCGGAAATTATCCCACGGGAACCTTCTACCGGGATGAAAGTATCCTATGTCTTAATATACTAGCTGTTGCCCGCGTGTATGTCGGAATACATCCCACGGGAACCTTCTACCGGGATGAAAGTATCCTATGTCTTAATATACTAGCTGTTGCCCGCGTGTATGTCGGAAATTATCCCACGGGAACCTTCTACCGGGATGAAAAGTATCCTATGTCTTAATATACTAACTGTTGCTAGCGGCATCGCCCGCGTGTATGTCGGAAATTATCCCACGGGAACCTTCTACCGGGATGAAAAGTATCCTATGTCTTAATATACTAGCTGTTGCCAGCGGCATCGCCCGCGTGTATGTCGGAAGTTATCCCACGGGAACCTTCTACCGGGATGAAAAGTATACTATGTCTTAATATACTAGCTGTTGCCAGCGGCTTCGCCCGCGTGTATGTCGGAATACATCCCACGGGAACCTTCTACCGGGATGAAAAGTATCCTATGTCTTAATATACTAGCTGTTGCCCGCGTGTATGTCGGAATACATCCCACGGGAACCTTCTACCGGGATGAAAGTATCCTATGTCTTAATATTCTAGCTGTTGCCAGCGGCTATGTTGGAAATTATCCCACGGGAACCTTCTACCGGGATGAAAAGTATCCTATGTCTTAATATACTAGCTGTTGCCAGCGGCTTCGCCCGCGTGTATGTCGGAAATTATCCCACGGGAACCTTCTACCGGGATGAAAGTATCCTATGTCTTAATATACTAGCTGTTGCCCGCGTGTATGTCGGAAATTATCCCACGGGAACCTACTACCGGGATGAAAAGTATCCTATGTCTTAATATACTAACTGTTGCTAGCGGCATCGCCCGCGTGTATGTCGGAAATTATCCCACGGGAACCTTCTACCGGGATGAAAAGTATCCTATGTCTTAATATACTAGCTGTTGCCAGCGGCATCGCCCGCGTGTATGTCGGAAGTTATCCCACGGGAACCTTCTACCGGGATGAAAAGTATACTATGTCTTAATATACTAGCTGTTGCCAGCGGCTTCGCCCGCGTGTATGTCGGAACACATCCCACGGGAACCTTCTACCGGGATGAAAAGTATCCTATGTCTTAATATACTAGCTGTTGCCCGCGTGTATGTCGGAATACATCCCACGGGAACCTTCTACCGGGATGAAAGTATCCTATGTCTTAATATTCTAGCTGTTGCCAGCGGCTATGTTGGAAATTATCCCACGGGAACCTTCTACCGGGATGAAAAGTATCCTATGTCTTAATATTCTAGCTGTTGCCAGCGGCTATGTTGGAAATTATCCCACGGGAACCTTCTACCGGGATGAAAAGTATCCTATGTCTTAATATACTAGCTGTTGCCCGCGTGTATGTCGGAATACATCCCAAGGGAACCTTCTACCGGGATGAAAAGTATCCTATGTCTTAATATACTAGCTGTTGCCCGCGTGTATGTCGGAATACATCCCACGGGAACCTTCTACCGGGATGAAAAGTATCCTATGTCTTAATATACTAGCTGTTGCCCGCGTGTATGTCGGAATACATCCCACGGGAACCTTCTACCGGGATGAAAAGTATCCTATGTCTTAATATACTAGCTGTTGCCAGCGGCTTCGCCCGCGTGTATGTCGGAAATTATCCCACGGGAACCTTCTACCGGGATGAAAGTATCCTATGTCTTAATATTCTAGCTGTTGCCAGCGGCTATGTTGGAAATTATCCCACGGGAACCTTCTACCGGGATGAAAAGTATCCTATGTCTTAATATTCTAGCTGTTGCCAGCGGCTATGTTGGAAATTATCCCACGGGAACCTTCTACCGGGATGAAAAGTATCCTATGTCTTAATATACTAGCTGTTGCCCGCGTGTATGTCGGAATACATCCCACGGGAACCTTCTACCGGGATGAAAGTATCCTATGTCTTAATATACTAGCTGTTGCCAGCGGCTTCGCCCGCGTGTATGTCGGAATACATCCCAAGGGAACCTTCTACCGGGATGAAAAGTATCCTATGTCTTAATATACTAGCTGTTGCCCGCGTGTATGTCGGAATACATCCCACGGGAACCTTCTACCGGGATGAAAAGTATCCTATGTCTTAATATACTAGCTGTTGCCCGCGTGTATGTCGGAATACATCCCGCGGGAACCTTCTACCGGGATGAAAAGTATCCTATGTCTTAATATACTAGCTGTTGCCAGCGGCTTCGCCCGCGTGTATGTCGGAAATTATCCCACGGGAACCTTCTACCGGGATGAAAGTATCCTATGTCTTAATATTCTAGCTGTTGCCAGCGGCTATGTTGGAAATTATCCCACGGGAACCTTCTACCGGGATGAAAAGTATCCTATGTCTTAATATTCTAGCTGTTGCCAGCGGCTATGTTGGAAATTATCCCACGGGAACCTTCTACCGGGATGAAAAGTATCCTATGTCTTAATATACTAGCTGTTGCCCGCGTGTATGTCGGAATACATCCCACGGGAACCTTCTACCGGGATAAAAGTATCCTATGTCTTAATATACTAGCTGTTGCCAGCGGCTTCGCCCGCGTGTATGTCGGAAATTATCCCACGGGAACCTTCTACCGGGATGAAAGTATCCTATGTCTTAATATACTAGCTGTTGCCCGCGTGTATGTCGGAATACATCCCACGGGAACCTTCTACCGGGATGAAAGTATCCTATGTCTTAATATACTAGCTGTTGCCAGCGGCTTCGCCCGCGTGTATGTCGGAAATTATCCCACGGGAACCTTCTACCGGGATGAAAGTATCCTATGTCTTAATATACTAGCTGTTGCCCGCGTGTATGTCGGAATACATCCCACGGGAACCTTCTACCGGGATGAAAGTATCCTATGTCTTAATATACTAGCTGTTGCCCGCGTGTATGTCGGAAATTATCCCACGGGAACCTTCTACCGGGATGAAAAGTATCCTATGTCTTAATATACTAACTGTTGCTAGCGGCATCGCCCGCGTGTATGTCGGAAATTATCCCACGGGAACCTTCTACCGGGATGAAAAGTATCCTATGTCTTAATATACTAGCTGTTGCCAGCGGCATCGCCCGCGTGTATGTCGGAAGTTATCCCACGGGAACCTTCTACCGGGATGAAAAGTATACTATGTCTTAATATACTAGCTGTTGCCAGCGGCTTCGCCCGCGTGTATGTCGGAATACATCCCACGGGAACCTTCTACCGGGATGAAAAGTATCCTATGTCTTAATATACTAGCTGTTGCCCGCGTGTATGTCGGACGACATCCCACGGGAACCTTTTACCGGGATGAAAGTATCCTATGTCTTAATATTCTAGCTGTTGCCAGCGGCTATGTTGGAAATTATCCCACGGGAACCTTCTACCGGGATGAAAAGTATCCTATGTCTTAATATTCTAGCTGTTGCCAGCGGCTATGTTGGAAATTATCCCACGGGAACCTTCTACCGGGATGAAAAGTATCCTATGTCTTAATATACTAGCTGTTGCCCGCGTGTTTGTCGGAATACATCCCACGGGAACCTTCTACCGGGATGAAAAGTATCCTATGTCTTAATATACTAGCTGTTGCCCGCGTGTATGTCGGAATACATCCCACGGGAACCTTCTACCGGGATGAAAAGTATCCTATGTCTTAATATACTAGCTGTTGCCCGCGTGTATGTCGGAATACATCCCACGGGAACCTTCTACCGGGATGAAAAGTATCCTTTGTCTTAATATACTAGCTGTTGCCAGCGGCTTCGCCCGCGTGTATGTCGGAAATTATCCCACGGGAACCTTCTACCGGGATGAAAGTATCCTATGTCTTAATATTCTAGCTGTTGCCAGCGGCTATGTTGGAAATTATCCCACGGGAACCTTCTACCGGGATGAAAAGTATCCTATGTCTTAATATTCTAGCTGTTGCCAGCGGCTATGTTGGAAATTATCCCACGGGAACCTTCTACCGGGATGAAAAGTATCCTATGTCTTAATATACTAGCTGTTGCCCGCGTGTATGTCGGAATACATCCCACGGGAACCTTCTACCGGGATGAAAAGTATCCTATGTCTTAATATACTAGCTGTTGCCCGCGTGTATGTCGGAATACATCCCACGGGAACCTTCTACCGGGATGAAAAGTATCCTATGTCTTAATATACTAGCTGTTGCCCGCGTGTATGTCGGAATACATCCCACGGGAACCTTCTACCGGGATGAAAAGTATCCTATGTCTTAATATACTAGCTGTTGCCCGCGTGTATGTCGGAATACATCCCACGGGAACCTTCTACCGGGATGAAAAGTATCCTATGTCTTAATATACTAGCTGTTGCCAGCGTGTATGTCGGAAATTATCCCACGGGAACCTTCTACCGGGATGAAAAGTATCCTATGTCTTAATATACTAGCTGTTGCCCGCGTGTATGTCGGAAATCATCCCACGGGAACCTTCTACCGGAATGAAAAGAATCCTATGTCTTAATATACTAGCTGTTGCCCGCGTGTATGTCGGAAATCATCCCACGGGAACCTTCTACCGGGATGAAAGTATCCTATGTCTTAATATACTAGCTGTTGCCAGCGTGTATGTCGGAAATTATCCCACGGGAACCTTCTACCGGAATGAAAAGTATCCTATGTCTTAATATACTAGCTGTTGCCCGCGTGTATGTCGGAAATCATCCCACGGGAACCTTTTACCGGGATGAAAAGTATCCTATGTCTTAATATACTAGCTGTTGCCCGCGTGTATGTCGGAAATCATCCCACGGGAAATTTCTACCGGGATGAAAAGTATCCTATGTCTTAATATACTAGCTGTTGCCAGCGGCATCGCCCGCGTGTATGTCGGAAATTATCCCACGGGAACCTTCTACCGGGATGAAAAGTATCCTATGTCTTAATATACTAGCTGTTGCCCACGTGTATGTCGGAAATTATCGCACGGGAACCTTCTACCGGGATGAAAAGTATCCTATGTCTTAATATACTAGCTGTTGCCAGCGGCTTCGCCCGCGTGTATGTCGGAAATTATCCCACGGGAACCTTCTACCGGGATGAAAAGTATCCTATGTCTTAATATACTAGCTGTTGCCCGCGTGTATGTCGGAAATCATCCCACGGGAACCTTCTACCGGGATGAAAAGTATCCTATGTCTTAATATACTAGCTGTTGCCCGCGTGTATGTCGGAAATCATCCCACGGGAACCTTCTACCGGGATGAAAAGTATCCTATGTCTTAATATACTAGCTGTTGCCCGCGTGTATGTCGGAAATTATCCCACGGGAACCTTCTACCGGGATGAAAAGTATCCTATGTCTTAATATACTAGCTGTTGCCCGCGTGTATGTCGGAAATCATCCCACGGGAACCTTCTACCGGGATGAAAAGTATCCTATGTCTTAATATACTAGCTGTTGCCCGCGTGTATGTCGGAAATCATCCCACGGGAACCTTCTACCGGGATGAAAAGTATCCTATGTCTTAATATACTAGCTGTTGCCCGCGTGTATGTCAGAAATTATCCCACGGGAACCTTCTACCGGGATGAAAGTATCCTATGTCTTAATATTCTAGCTGTTGCCAGCGGCTATGTTGGAAATTATCCCACGGGAACCTTCTACCGGGATGAAAAGTAGCCTATGTCTTAATATACTAGCTGTTGCCCGCGTGTATGTCGGAATACATCCCACGGGAACCTTCTACCGGGATGAAAAGTATCCTATGTCTTAATATACTAGCTGTTGCCAGCGGCTTCGCCCGCGTGTATGTCGGAAATTATCCCACGGGAACCTTCTACCGGGATGAAAGTATCCTATGTCTTAATATACTAGCTGTTGCCAGCGGCTTCGCCCGCGTGTATGTCGGAAATTATCCCACGGGAACCTTCTACCGGGATGAAAGTATCCTATGTCTTAATATACTAGCTGTTGCCCGCGTGTATGTCGGAATACATCCCACGGGAACCTTCTACCGGGATGAAAGTATCCTATGTCTTAATATACTAGCTGTTGCCAGCGGCTTCGCCCGCGTGTATGTCGGAAATTATCCCACGGGAACCTTCTACCGGGATGAAAGTATCCTATGTCTTAATATACTAGCTGTTGCCCGCGTGTATGTCGGAATACATCCCACGGGAACCTTCTACCGGGATGAAAGTATCCTATGTCTTAATATACTAGCTGTTGCCCGCGTGTATGTCGGAAATTATCCCACGGGAACCTTCTACCGGGATGAAAAGTATCCTATGTCTTAATATACTAACTGTTGCTAGCGGCATCGCCCGCGTGTATGTCGGAAATTATCCCACGGGAACCTTCTACCGGGATGAAAAGTATCCTATGTCTTAATATACTAGCTGTTGCCAGCGGCATCGCCCGCGTGTATGTCGGAAGTTATCCCACGGGAACCTTCTACCGGGATGAAAAGTATACTATGTCTTAATATACTAGCTGTTGCCAGCGGCTTCGCCCGCGTGTATGTCGGAATACATCCCACGGGAACCTTCTACCGGGATGAAAAGTATCCTATGTCTTAATATACTAGCTGTTGTCAGCGGCTTCGCCCGCGTGTATGTCGGAATACATCCCACGGGAACCTTCTACCGGGATGAAAGTATCCTATGTCTTAATATTCTAGCTGTTGCCAGCGGCTATGTTGGAAATTATCCCACGGGAACCTTCTACCGGGATGAAAAGTATCCTATGTCTTAATATTCTAGCTGTTGCCAGCGGCTATGTTGGAAATTATCCCACGGGAACCTTCTACTGGGATGAAAAGTATCCTATGTCTTAATATACTAGCTGTTGCCCGCGTGTATGTCGGAATACATCCCACGGGAACCTTCTACCGGGATGAAAAGTATCCTATGTCTTAATGTACTAGCTGTTGCCCGCGTGTATGTCGGAATACATCCCACGGGAACCTTCTACCGGGATGAAAAGTATCCTATGTCTTAATATACTAGCTGTTGCCCGCGTGTATGTCGGAATACATCCCACGGGAACCTTCTACCGGGATGAAAAGTATCCTATGTCTTAATATACTAGCTGTTGCCAGCGGCTTCGCCCGCGTGTATGTCGGAAATTATCCCACGGGAACCTTCTACCGGGATGAAAGTATCCTATGTCTTAATATTCTAGCTGTTGCCAGCGGCTATGTTGGAAATTATCCCACGGGAACCTTCTACCGGGATGAAAAGTATCCTATGTCTTAATATTCTAGCTGTTGCCAGCGGCTATGTTGGAAATTATCCCACGGGAACCTTCTACCGGGATGAAAAGTATCCTATGTCTTAATATACTAGCTGTTGCCCGCGTGTATGTCGTAATACATCCCACGGGAACCTTCTACCGGGATGAAAAGTATCCTATGTCTTAATATACTAGCTGTTGCCCGCGTGTATGTCGGAATACATCCCACGGGAACCTTCTACCGGGATGAAAAGTATCCTATGTCTTAATATACTAGCTGTTGCCCGCGTGTATGTCGGAATACATCCCACGGGAACCTTCTACCGGGATGAAAAGTATCCTATGTCTTAATATACTAGCTGTTACCCGCGTGTATGTCGGAATACATCCCACGGGAACCTTCTACCGGGATGAAAAGTATCCTATGTCTTAATATACTAGCTGTTGCCAGAGTGTATGTCGGAAATTATCCCACGGGAACCTTCTACCGGGATGAAAAGTATCCTATGTCTTAATATACTAGCTGTTGCCCGCGTGTATGTCGGAAATCATCCCACGGGAACCTTCTACCGGAATGAAAAGTATCCTATGTCTTAATATACTAGCTGTTGCCCGCGTGTATGTCGGAAATCATCCCACGGGAACCTTCTACCGGGATGAAAGTATCCTATGTCTTAATATACTAGCTGTTGCCAGCGTGTATGTCGGAAATTATCCCACGGGAACCTTCTACCGGAATGAAAAGTATCCTATGTCTTAATATACTAGCTGTTGCCCGCGTGTATGTCGGAAATCATCCCACGGGAACCTTCTACCGGGATGAAAAGTATCCTATGTCTTAATATACTAGCTGTTGCCCGCGTGTATGTCGGAAATCATCCCACGGGAAATTTCTACCGCGATGAAAAGTATCCTATGTCTTAATATACTAACTGTTGCTAGCGGCATCACCCGCGTGTATGTCGGAAATTATCCCACGGGAACCTTCTACCGGGATGAAAAGTATCCTATGTCTTAATATACTAGCTGTTGCCCGCGTGTATGTCGGAAATCATCCCACGGGAACCTTCTACCGGGATGAAAGTATCCTATGTCTTAATATACTAGCTGTTGCCAGCGTGTATGTCGGAAATTATCCCACGGGAACCTTCTACCGGAATGAAAAGTATCCTATGTCTTAATATACTAGCTGTTGCCCGCGTGTATGTCGGAAATCATCCCACGGGAACCTTCTACCGGGATGAAAAGTATCCTATGTCTTAATATACTAGCTGTTGCCCGCGTGTATGTCGGAAATCATCCCACGGGAAATTTCTACCGGGATGAAAAGTATCCTATGTCTTAATATACTAGCTGTTGCCAGCGGCATCGCCCGCGTGTATGTCGGAAATTATCCCACGGGAACCTTCTACCGGGATGAAAAGTATCCTATGTCTTAATATACTAGCTGTTGCCCACGTGTATTTCGGAAATTATCGCACGGGAACCTTCTACCGGGATGAAAAGTATCCTATGTCTTAATATACTAGCTGTTGCCAGCGGCTTCGCCCGCGTGTATGTCGGAAATTATCCCACGGGAACCTTCTACCGGGATGAAAAGTATCCTATGTCTTAATATACTAGCTGTTGCCCGCGTGTATGTCGGAAATCATCCCACGGGAACCTTCTACCGGGATGAAAAGTATCCTATGTCTTAATATACTAGCTGTTGCCCGCGTGTATGTCGGAAATCATCCCACGGGAACCTTCTACCGGGATGAAAAGTATCCTATGTCTTAATATACTAGCTGTTGCCCGCGTGTATGTCGGAAATTATCCCACGGGAACCTTCTACCGGGATGAAAAGTATCCTATGTCTTAATATACTAGCTGTTGCCCGCGTGTATGTCAGAAATTATCCCACGGGAACCTTCTACCGGGATGAAAGTATCCTATGTCTTAATATTCTAGCTGTTGCCAGCGGCTATGTTGGAAATTATCCCACGGGAACCTTCTACCGGGATGAAAAGTAGCCTATGTCTTAATATACTAGCTGTTGCCCGCGTGTATGTCGGAATACATCCCACGGGAACCTTCTACCGGGATGAAAAGTATCCTATGTCTTAATATACTAGCTGTTGCCAGCGGCTTCGCCCGCGTGTATGTCGGAAATTATCCCACGGGAACCTTCTACCGGGATGAAAGTATCCTATGTCTTAATATACTAGCTGTTGCCAGCGGCTTCGCCCGCGTGTATGTCGGAAATTATCCCACGGGAACCTTCTACCGGGATGAAAGTATCCTATGTCTTAATATACTAGCTGTTGCCCGCGTGTATGTCGGAATACATCCCACGGGAACCTTCTACCGGGATGAAAGTATCCTATGTCTTAATATACTAGCTGTTGCCAGCGTGTATGTCGGAAATTATCCCACGGGAACCTTCTACCGGGATGAAAAGTATCCCATGTCTTAATATACTAGCTGTTGCCCGCGTGTATGTCGGAAATCATCCCACGGGAACCTTCTACCGGGATGAAAAGTATCCTATGTCTTAATATACTAGCTGTTGCCCGCGTGTATGTCGGAAATCATCCCACGGGAACCTTCTACCGGGATGAAAAGTATCCTATGTCTTAATATACTAGCTGTTGCCCGCGTGTATGTCGGAAATCATCCCACGGGAACCTTCTACCGGGATGAAAAGTATCCTATGTCTTAATATACTAGCTGTTGCCAGCGGCATCGCCCGCGTGTATGTCGGAAATTATCCCACGGGAACCTTCTACCGGGATGAAAAGTATCCTATGTCTTAATATACTAGCTGTTGCCCACGTGTATGTCGGAAATTATCCCACGGGAACCTTCTACCGGGATGAAAAGTATCCTATGTCTTAATATACTAGCTGTTGCCAGCGGCTTCGCCCGCGTGTATGTCGGAAATTATCCCACGGGAACCTTCTACCGGGATGAAAAGTATCCTATGTCTTAATATACTAGCTGTTGCCCGCGTGTATGTCGGAAATCATCCCACGGGAACCTTCTACCGGGATGAAAAGTATCCTGTGTCTTAATATACTAGCTGTTGCCCGCGTGTATGTCGGAAATCATCCCACGGGAACCTTCTACCGGGATGAAAAGTATCCTATGTCTTAATATACTAGCTGTTGCCCGCGTCATTGCCCGCGTGTATGTCGGAAATTATCCCACGGGAACCTTCTACCGGGATGAAAAGTATCCTATGTCTTAATATACTAGCTGTTGCCCACGTGTATGTCGGAAATTATCCCACGGGAACCTTCTACCGGGATGAAAAGTATCCTATGTCTTAATATACTAGCTGTTGCCCGCGTGTATGTCGGAAATTATCCCACGGGAACCTTCTACCGGGATGAAAAGTATCCTATGTCTTAATATACTAGCTGTTGCCCGCGTGTATGTCGGAAATTATCCCACGGGAACCTTCTACCGGGATGAAAAGTATCCTATGTCTTAATATACTAGCTGTTGCCAGCGGCATCGCCCGCGTGTATGTCGGAAATTATCCCACGGGAACCTTCTACCGGGATGAAAAGTATCCTATGTCTTAATATACTAGCTGTTGCCAGCGGCTTCGCCCGCGTGTATGTCGGAAATTATCCTACGGGAACCTTCTACCGGGATGAAAGTATCCTATGTCTTAATATACTAGCTGTTGCCAGCGGCTTCGCCCGCGTGTATGTCGGAAATTATCGCACGGGAACCTTCTACCGGGATGAAAAGTATCCTATGTCTTAATATACTAGCTGTTGCCAGCGGCTTCGCCCGCGTGTATGTCGGAAAATATCGCACGGGAACCTTCTACCGGGATGAAAAGTATCCTATGTCTTAATATACTAGCTGTTGCCCGCGTGTATGTCAGAAATTATCGCACGGGAACCTTCTACCGGGAAGAAAATATCCTATGTCTTAATATACTAGCTGTTGCCCGCGAGTATGTCGGAAATTATCCCACGGGAACCTTCTACCGGGATGAAAAGTATCCTATGTCTTAATATTCTAGCTGTTGCCAGCGGCTATGTTGGAAATTATCCCACGGGAACCTTCTACCGGGATGAAAAGTATCCTATGTCTTAATATTCTAGCTGTTGCCAGCGGCTATGTTGGAAATTATCCCACGGGAACCTTCTACCGGGATGAAAAGTATCCTATGTCTTAATATACTAGCTGTTGCCCGCGTGTATGTCGGAAATCATCCCACGGGAACCTTCTACCGGAATGAAAAGTATCCTATGTCTTAATATACTAGCTGTTGCCCGCGTGTATGTCGGAAATTATCCCACGGGAACCTTCTACCGGGATGAAAAGTATCCTATGTCTTAATATACTAACTGTTGCTAGCGGCATCGCCCGCGTGTATGTCGGAAATTATCCCACGGGAACCTTCTACCGGGATGAAAAGTATCCTATGTCTTAATATACTAGCTGTTGCCAGCGGCATCGCCCGCGTGTATGTCGGAAGTTATCCCACGGGAACCTTCTACCGGGATGAAAAGTATACTATGTCTTAATATACTAGCTGTTGCCAGCGGCTTCGCCCGCGTGTATGTCGGAATACATCCCACGGGAACCTTCTACCGGGATGAAAAGTATCCTATGTCTTAATATACTAGCTGTTGCCCGCGTGTATGTCGGAATACATCCCACGGGAACCTTCTACCGGGATGAAAGTATCCTATGTCTTAATATTCTAGCTGTTGCCAGCGGCTATGTTGGAAATTATCCCACGGGAACCTTCTACCGGGATGAAAAGTATCCTATGTCTTAATATTCTAGCTGTTGCCAGCGGCTATGTTGGAAATTATCCCACGGGAACCTTCTACTGGGATGAAAAGTATCCTATGTCTTAATATACTAGCTGTTGCCCGCGTGTATGTCGGAAATCATCCCACGGGAACCTTCTACCGGGATGAAAAGTATCCTATGTCTTAATATACTAGCTGTTGCCCGCGTGTATGTCGGAAATCATCCCACGGGAACCTTCTACCGGGATGAAAAGTATCCTATGTCTTAATATACTAGCTGTTGCCCGCGTGTATGTCGGAATACATCCCACGGGAACCTTCTACCGGGATGAAAAGTATCCTATGTCTTAATATACTAGCTGTTGCCAGCGGCTTCGCCCGCGTGTATGTCGGAAATTATCCCACGGGAACCTTCTACCGGGATGAAAGTATCCTATGTCTTAATATTCTAGCTGTTGCCAGCGGCTATGTTGGAAATTATCCCACGGGAACCTTCTACCGGGATGAAAAGTATCCTATGTCTTAATATTCTAGCTGTTGCCAGCGGCTATGTTGGAAATTATCCCACGGGAACCTTCTACCGGGATGAAAAGTATCCTATGTCTTAATATACTAGCTGTTGCCCGCGTGTATGTCGTAATACATCCCACGGGAACCTTCTACCGGGATGAAAAGTATCCTATGTCTTAATATACTAGCTGTTGCCCGCGTGTATGTCGGAATACATCCCACGGGAACCTTCTACCGGGATGAAAAGTATCCTATGTCTTAATATACTAGCTGTTGCCCGCGTGTATGTCGGAATACATCCCACGGGAACCTTCTACCGGGATGAAAAGTATCCTATGTCTTAATATACTAGCTGTTGCCCGCGTGTATGTCGGAATACATCCCACGGGAACCTTCTACCGGGATGAAAAGTATCCTATGTCTTAATATACTAGCTGTTGCCCGCGTGTATGTCGGAAATCATCCCACGGGAACCTTCTACCGGAATGAAAAGTATCCTATGTCTTAATATACTAGCTGTTGCCCGCGTGTATGTCGGAAATCATCCCACGGGAACCTTCTACCGGGATGAAAGTATCCTATGTCTTAATATACTAGCTGTTGCCAGCGTGTATGTCGGAAATTATCCCACGGGAACCTTCTACCGGAATGAAAAGTATCCTATGTCTTAAAATACTAGCTGTTGCCCGCGTGTATGTCGGAAATCATCCCACGGGAACCTTCTACCGGGATGAAAAGTATCCTATGTCTTAATATACTAGCTGTTGCCCGCGTGTATGTCGGAAATCATCCCACGGGAAATTTCTACCGGGATGAAAAGTATCCTATGTCTTAATATACTAACTGTTGCTAGCGGCATCACCCGCGTGTATGTCGGAAATTATCCCACGGGAACCTTCTACCGGGATGAAAAGTATCCTATGTCTTAATATACTAGCTGTTGCCCGCGTGTATGTCGGAAATCATCCCACGGGAACCTTCTACCGGGATGAAAGTATCCTATGTCTTAATATACTAGCTGTTGCCAGCGTGTATGTCGGAAATTATCCCACGGGAACCTTCTACCGGAATGAAAAGTATCCTATGTCTTAATATACTAGCTGTTGCCCGCGTGTATGTCGGAAATCATCCCACGGGAACCTTCTACCGGGATGAAAAGTATCCTATGTCTTAATATACTAGCTGTTGCCCGCGTGTATGTCGGAAATCATCCCACGGGAAATTTCTACCGGGATGAAAAGTATCCTATGTCTTAATATACTAGCTGTTGCCAGCGGCATCGCCCGCGTGTATGTCGGAAATTATCCCACGGGAACCTTCTACCGGGATGAAAAGTATCCTATGTCTTAATATACTAGCTGTTGCCCACGTGTATTTCGGAAATTATCGCACGGGAACCTTCTACCGGGATGAAAAGTATCCTATGTCTTAATATACTAGCTGTTGCCAGCGGCTTCGCCCGCGTGTATGTCGGAAATTATCCCACGGGAACCTTCTACCGGGATGAAAAGTATCCTATGTCTTAATATACTAGCTGTTGCCCGCGTGTATGTCGGAAATCATCCCACGGGAACCTTCTACCGGGATGAAAAGTATCCTATGTCTTAATATACTAGCTGTTGCCCGCGTGTATGTCGGAAATCATCCCACGGGAACCTTCTACCGGGATGAAAAGTATCCTATGTCTTAATATACTAGCTGTTGCCCGCGTGTATGTCGGAAATTATCCCACGGGAACCTTCTACCGGGATGAAAAGTATCCTATGTCTTAATATACTAGCTGTTGCCCGCGTGTATGTCAGAAATTATCCCACGGGAACCTTCTACCGGGATGAAAGTATCCTATGTCTTAATATTCTAGCTGTTGCCAGCGGCTATGTTGGAAATTATCCCACGGGAACCTTCTACCGGGATGAAAAGTAGCCTATGTCTTAATATACTAGCTGTTGCCCGCGTGTATGTCGGAATACATCCCACGGGAACCTTCTACCGGGATGAAAAGTATCCTATGTCTTAATATACTAGCTGTTGCCAGCGGCTTCGCCCGCGTGTATGTCGGAAATTATCCCACGGGAACCTTCTACCGGGATGAAAGTATCCTATGTCTTAATATACTAGCTGTTGCCCGCGTGTATGTCGGAATACATCCCACGGGAACCTTCTACCGGGATGAAAGTATCCTATGTCTTAATATACTAGCTGTTGCCAGCGTGTATGTCGGAAATTATCCCACGGGAACCTTCTACCGGGATGAAAAGTATCCCATGTCTTAATATACTAGCTGTTGCCCGCGTGTATGTCGGAAATCATCCCACGGGAACCTTCTACCGGGATGAAAAGTATCCTATGTCTTAATATACTAGCTGTTGCCCGCGTGTATGTCGGAAATCATCCCACGGGAACCTTCTACCGGGATGAAAAGTATCCTATGTCTTAATATACTAGCTGTTGCCCGCGTGTATGTCGGAAATCATCCCACGGGAACCTTCTACCGGGATGAAAAGTATCCTATGTCTTAATATACTAGCTGTTGCCAGCGGCATCGCCCGCGTGTATGTCGGAAATTATCCCACGGAACCTTCTACCGGGATGAAAAGTATCCTATGTCTTAATATACTAGCTGTTGCCCACGTGTATGTCGGAAATTATCCCACGGGAACCTTCTACCGGGATGAAAAGTATCCTATGTCTTAATATACTAGCTGTTGCCAGCGGCTTCGCCCGCGTGTATGTCGGAAATTATCCCACGGGAACCTTCTACCAGGATGAAAAGTATCCTATGTCTTAATATACTAGCTGTTGCCCGCGTGTATGTCGGAAATCATCCCACGGGAACCTTCTACCGGGATGAAAAGTATCCTGTGTCTTAATATACTAGCTGTTGCCCGCGTGTATGTCGGAAATCATCCCACGGGAACCTTCTACCGGGATGAAAAGTATCCTATGTCTTAATATACTAGCTGTTGCCCGCGTCATTGCCCGCGTGTATGTCGGAATTTATCCCACGGGAACCTTCTACCGGGATGAAAAGTATCCTATGTCTTAATATACTAGCTGTTGCCCACGTGTATGTCGGAAATTATCCCACGGGAACCTTCTACCGGGATGAAAAGTATCCTATGTCTTAATATACTAGCTGTTGCCCGCGTGTATGTCGGAAATTATCCCACGGGAACCTTCTACCGGGATGAAAAGTATCCTATGTCTTAATATACTAGCTGTTGCCCGCGTGTATGTCGGAAATTATCCCACGGGAACCTTCTACCGGGATGAAAAGTATCCTATGTCTTAATATACTAGCTGTTGCCAGCGGCATCGCCCGCGTGTATGTCGGAAATTATCCCACGGGAACCTTCTACCGGGATGAAAAGTATCCTATGTCTTAATATACTAGCTGTTGCCAGCGGCTTCGCCCGCGTGTATGTCGGAAATTATCCTACGGGAACCTTCTACCGGGATGAAAGTATCCTATGTCTTAATATACTAGCTGTTGCCAGCGGCTTCGCCCGCGTGTATGTCGGAAATTATCGCACGGGAACCTTCTACCGGGATGAAAAGTATCCTATGTCTTAATATACTAGCTGTTGCCAGCGGCTTCGCCCGCGTGTATGTCGGAAAATATCGCACGGGAACCTTCTACCGGGATGAAAAGTATCCTATGTCTTAATATACTAGCTGTTGCCCGCGTGTATGTCAGAAATTATCGCACGGGAACCTTCTACCGGGAAGAAAATATCCTATGTCTTAATATACTAGCTGTTGCGCGCGAGTATGTCGGAAATTATCCCACGGGAACCTTCTACCGGGATGAAAAGTATCCTATGTCTTAATATACTAACTGTTGCTAGCGGCATCACCCGCGTGTATGTCGGAAATTATCCCACGGGAACCTTCTACCGGGATGAAAAGTATCCTATGTCTTAATATACTAGCTGTTGCCAGCGGCATCGCCCGCGTGTATGTCGGAAATTATCCCACGGGAACCTTCTACCGGGATGAAAAGTATACTATGTCTTAATATACTAGCTGTTGCCAGCGGCTTCGCCCGCGTGTATGTCGGAATACATCCCACGGGAACGTTCTACCGGGATGAAAAGTATCCTATGTCTTAATATACTAGCTGTTGCCCGCGTGTATGTCGGAATACATCCCACGGGAACCTTCTAACGGGATGAAAAGTATCCTATGTCTTAATATACTAGCTGTTGCCAGCGGCTTCGCCCGCGTGTATGTCGGAATACATCCCACGGGAACCTTCTACCGGGATGAAAAGTATCCTATGTCTTAATATACTAGCTGTTGCCAGCGGCTTCGCCCGCGTGTATGTCGGAAATTATCCCACGGGAACCTTCTACCGGGATGAAAGTATCCTATGTCTTAATATACTAGCTGTTGCCCGCGTGTATGTCGGAAATTATCCCACGGGAACCTACTACCGGGATGAAAAGTATCCTATGTCTTAATATACTAACTGTTGCTAGCGGCATCGCCCGCGTGTATGTCGGAAATTATCCCACGGGAACCTTCTACCGGGATGAAAAGTATCCTATGTCTTAATATACTAGCTGTTGCCAGCGGCATCGCCCGCGTGTATGTCGGAAGTTATCCCACGGGAACCTTCTACCGGGATGAAAAGTATACTATGTCTTAATATACTAGCTGTTGCCAGCGGCTTCGCCCGCGTGTATGTCGGAACACATCCCACGGGAACCTTCTACCGGGATGAAAAGTATCCTATGTCTTAATATACTAGCTGTTGCCCGCGTGTATGTCGGAATACATCCCACGGGAACCTTCTACCGGGATGAAAGTATCCTATGTCTTAATATTCTAGCTGTTGCCAGCGGCTATGTTGGAAATTATCCCACGGGAACCTTCTACCGGGATGAAAAGTATCCTATGTCTTAATATTCTAGCTGTTGCCAGCGGCTATGTTGGAAATTATCCCACGGGAACCTTCTACCGGGATGAAAAGTATCCTATGTCTTAATATACTAGCTGTTGCCCGCGTGTATGTCGGAATACATCCCAAGGGAACCTTCTACCGGGATGAAAAGTATCCTATGTCTTAATATACTAGCTGTTGCCCGCGTGTATGTCGGAATACATCCCACGGGAACCTTCTACCGGGATGAAAAGTATCCTATGTCTTAATATACTAGCTGTTGCCCGCGTGTATGTCGGAATACATCCCACGGGAACCTTCTACCGGGATGAAAAGTATCCTATGTCTTAACATACTAGCTGTTGCCAGCGGCTTCGCCCGCGTGTATGTCGGAAATTATCCCACGGGAACCTTCTACCGGGATGAAAGTATCCTATGTCTTAATATTCTAGCTGTTGCCAGCGGCTATGTTGGAAATTATCCCACATGAACCTTCTACCGGGATGAAAAGTATCCTATGTCTTAATATTCTAGCTGTTGCCAGCGGCTATGTTGGAAATTATCCCACATGAACCTTCTACCGGGATGAAAAGTATCCTATGTCTTAATATACTAGCTGTTGCCCGCGTGTATGTCGGAATACATCCCACGGGAACCTTCTACCGGGATGAAAAGTATCCTATGTCTTAATATACTAGCTGTTGCCCGCGTGTATGTCGGAAATTATCCCACGGGAACCTTCTACCGGGATGAAAGTATCCTATGTCTTAATATTCTAGCTGTTGCCAGCGGCTATGTTGGAAATTATCCCACGGGAACCTTCTACCGGGATGAAAAGTATCCTATGTCTTAATATTCTAGCTGTTGCCAGCGGCTATGTTGGAAATTATCCCACATGAACCTTCTACCGGGATGAAAAGTATCCTATGTCTTAATATACTAGCTGTTGCCCGCGTGTATGTCGGAATACATCCCACGGGAACCTTCTACCGGGATGAAAAGTATCCTATGTCTTAATATACTAGCTGTTGCCCGCGTGTATGTCGGAATACATCCCACGGGAACCTTCTACCGGGATGAAAAGTATCCTATGTCTTAATATACTAGCTGTTGCCCGCGTGTATGTCGGAATACATCCCACGGGAACCTTCTACCGGGATGAAAGTATCCTATGTCTTAATATTCTAGCTGTTGCCAGCGGCTATGTTGGAAATTATCCCACGGGAAACTTCTACCGGGATGAAAAGTATCCTATGTCTTAATATACTAGCTGTTGCCAGCGGCTTCGCCCGCGTGTATGTCGGAAATTATCCCACGGGAACCTTCTACCGGGATGAAAGTATCCTATGTCTTAATATTCTAGCTGTTGCCAGCGGCTATGTCGGAAATCATCCCACGGGAACCTTCTACCGGGATGAAAGTATCCTATGTCTTAATATACTAGCTGTTGCCAGCGTGTATGTCGGAAATTATCCCACGGGAACCTTCTACCGGAATGAAAAGTATCCTATGTCTTAATATACTAGCTGTTGCCCGCGTGTATGTCGGAAATCATCCCACGGGAACCTTTTACCGGGATGAAAAGTATCCTATGTCTTAATATACTAGCTGTTGCCCGCGTGTATGTCGGAAATCATCCCACGGGAAATTTCTACCGGGATGAAAAGTATCCTATGTCTTAATATACTAGCTGTTGCCAGCGGCATCGCCCGCGTGTATGTCGGAAATTATCCCACGGGAACCTTCTACCGGGATGAAAAGTATCCTATGTCTTAATATACTAGCTGTTGCCCACGTGTATGTCGGAAATTATCGCACGGGAACCTTCTACCGGGATGAAAAGTATCCTATGTCTTAATATACTAGCTGTTGCCAGCGGCTTCGCCCGCGTGTATGTCGGAAATTATCCCACGGGAACCTTCTACCGGGATGAAAAGTATCCTATGTCTTAATATACTAGCTGTTGCCCGCGTGTATGTCGGAAATCATCCCACGGGAACCTTCTACCGGGATGAAAAGTATCCTATGTCTTAATATACTAGCTGTTGCCCGCGTGTATGTCGGAAATCATCCCACGGGAACCTTCTACCGGGATGAAAAGTATCCTATGTCTTAATATACTAGCTGTTGCCCGCGTGTATGTCGGAAATTATCCCACGGGAACCTTCTACCGGGATGAAAAGTATCCTATGTCTTAATATACTAGCTGTTGCCCGCGTGTATGTCGGAAATCATCCCACGGGAACCTTCTACCGGGATGAAAAGTATCCTATGTCTTAATATACTAGCTGTTGCCCGCGTGTATGTCGGAAATCATCCCACGGGAACCTTCTACCGGGATGAAAAGTATCCTATGTCTTAATATACTAGCTGTTGCCCGCGTGTATGTCAGAAATTATCCCACGGGAACCTTCTACCGGGATGAAAGTATCCTATGTCTTATTATTCTAGCTGTTGCCAGCGGCTATGTTGGAAATTATCCCACGGGAACCTTCTACCGGGATGAAAAGTAGCCTATGTCTTAATATACTAGCTGTTGCCCGCGTGTATGTCGGAATACATCCCACGGGAACCTTCTACCGGGATGAAAAGTATCCTATGTCTTAATATACTAGCTGTTGCCAGCGGCTTCGCCCGCGTGTATGTCGGAAATTATCCCACGGGAACCTTCTACCGGGATGAAAGTATCCTATGTCTTAATATACTAGCTGTTGCCAGCGGCTTCGCCCGCGTGTATGTCGGAAATTATCCCACGGGAACCTTCTACCGGGATGAAAGTATCCTATGTCTTAATATACTAGCTGTTGCCCGCGTGTATGTCGGAATACATCCCACGGGAACCTTCTACCGGGATGAAAGTATCCTATGTCTTAATATACTAGCTGTTGCCAGCGGCTTCGCCCGCGTGTATGTCGGAAATTATCCCACGGGAACCTTCTACCGGGATGAAAGTATCCTATGTCTTAATATACTAGCTGTTGCCCGCGTGTATGTCGGAATACATCCCACGGGAACCTTCTACCGGGATGAAAGTATCCTATGTCTTAATATACTAGCTGTTGCCCGCGTGTATGTCGGAAATTATCCCACGGGAACCTTCTACCGGGATGAAAAGTATCCTATGTCTTAATATACTAACTGTTGCTAGCGGCATCGCCCGCGTGTATGTCGGAAATTATCCCACGGGAACCTTCTACCGGGATGAAAAGTATCCTATGTCTTAATATACTAGCTGTTGCCAGCGGCATCGCCCGCGTGTATGTCGGAAGTTATCCCACGGGAACCTTCTACCGGGATGAAAAGTATACTATGTCTTAATATACTAGCTGTTGCCAGCGGCTTCGCCCGCGTGTATGTCGGAATACATCCCACGGGAACCTTCTACCGGGATGAAAAGTATCCTATGTCTTAATATACTAGCTGTTGCCCGCGTGTATGTCGGAATACATCCCACGGGAACCTTCTACCGGGATGAAAGTATCCTATGTCTTAATATTCTAGCTGTTGCCAGCGGCTATGTTGGAAATTATCCCACGGGAACCTTCTACCGGGATGAAAAGTATCCTATGTCTTAATATACTAGCTGTTGCCAGCGGCTTCGCCCGCGTGTATGTCGGAAATTATCCCACGGGAACCTTCTACCGGGATGAAAGTATCCTATGTCTTAATATACTAGCTGTTGCCCGCGTGTATGTCGGAAATTATCCCACGGGAACCTACTACCGGGATGAAAAGTATCCTATGTCTTAATATACTAACTGTTGCTAGCGGCATCGCCCGCGTGTATGTCGGAAATTATCCCACGGGAACCTTCTACCGGGATGAAAAGTATCCTATGTCTTAATATACTAGCTGTTGCCAGCGGCATCGCCCGCGTGTATGTCGGAAGTTATCCCACGGGAACCTTCTACCGGGATGAAAAGTATACTATGTCTTAATATACTAGCTGTTGCCAGCGGCTTCGCCCGCGTGTATGTCGGAACACATCCCACGGGAACCTTCTACCGGGATGAAAAGTATCCTATGTCTTAATATACTAGCTGTTGCCCGCGTGTATGTCGGAATACATCCCACGGGAACCTTCTACCGGGATGAAAGTATCCTATGTCTTAATATTCTAGCTGTTGCCAGCGGCTATGTTGGAAATTATCCCACGGGAACCTTCTACCGGGATGAAAAGTATCCTATGTCTTAATATTCTAGCTGTTGCCAGCGGCTATGTTGGAAATTATCCCACGGGAACCTTCTACCGGGATGAAAAGTATCCTATGTCTTAATATACTAGCTGTTGCCCGCGTGTATGTCGGAATACATCCCAAGGGAACCTTCTACCGGGATGAAAAGTATCCTATGTCTTAATATACTAGCTGTTGCCCGCGTGTATGTCGGAATACATCCCACGGGAACCTTCTACCGGGATGAAAAGTATCCTATGTCTTAATATACTAGCTGTTGCCCGCGTGTATGTCGGAATACATCCCACGGGAACCTTCTACCGGGATGAAAAGTATCCTATGTCTTAATATACTAGCTGTTGCCAGCGGCTTCGCCCGCGTGTATGTCGGAAATTATCCCACGGGAACCTTCTACCGGGATGAAAGTATCCTATGTCTTAATATTCTAGCTGTTGCCAGCGGCTATGTTGGAAATTATCCCACGGGAACCTTCTACCGGGATGAAAAGTATCCTATGTCTTAATATTCTAGCTGTTGCCAGCGGCTATGTTGGAAATTATCCCACGGGAACCTTCTACCGGGATGAAAAGTATCCTATGTCTTAATATACTAGCTGTTGCCCGCGTGTATGTCGGAATACATCCCACGGGAACCTTCTACCGGGATGAAAAGTATCCTATGTCTTAATATACTAGCTGTTGCCCGCGTGTATGTCGGAATACATCCCACGGGAACCTTCTACCGGGATGAAAAGTATCCTATGTCTTAATATACTAGCTGTTGCCCGCGTGTATGTCGGAATACATCCCACGGGAACCTTCTACCGGGATGAAAGTATCCTATGTCTTAATATTCTAGCTGTTGCCAGCGGCTATGTTGGAAATTATCCCACGGGAAACTTCTACCGGGATGAAAAGTATCCTATGTCTTAATATACTAGCTGTTGCCAGCGGCTTCGCCCGCGTGTATGTCGGAAATTATCCCACGGGAACCTTCTACCGGGATGAAAGTATCCTATGTCTTAATATTCTAGCTGTTGCCAGCGGCTATGTCGGAAATCATCCCACGGGAACCTTCTACCGGGATGAAAGTATCCTATGTCTTAATATACTAGCTGTTGCCAGCGTGTATGTCGGAAATTATCCCACGGGAACCTTCTACCGGAATGAAAAGTATCCTATGTCTTAATATACTAGCTGTTGCCCGCGTGTATGTCGGAAATCATCCCACGGGAACCTTTTACCGGGATGAAAAGTATCCTATGTCTTAATATACTAGCTGTTGCCCGCGTGTATGTCGGAAATCATCCCACGGGAAATTTCTACCGGGATGAAAAGTATCCTATGTCTTAATATACTAGCTGTTGCCAGCGGCATCGCCCGCGTGTATGTCGGAAATTATCCCACGGGAACCTTCTACCGGGATGAAAAGTATCCTATGTCTTAATATACTAGCTGTTGCCCACGTGTATGTCGGAAATTATCGCACGGGAACCTTCTACCGGGATGAAAAGTATCCTATGTCTTAATATACTAGCTGTTGCCAGCGGCTTCACCCGCGTGTATGTCGGAAATTATCCCACGGGAACCTTCTACCGGGATGAAAAGTATCCTATGTCTTAATATACTAGCTGTTGCCCGCGTGTATGTCGGAAATCATCCCACGGGAACCTTCTACCGGGATGAAAAGTATCCTATGTCTTAATATACTAGCTGTTGCCCGCGTGTATGTCGGAAATCATCCCACGGGAACCTTCTACCGGGATGAAAAGTATCCTATGTCTTAATATACTAGCTGTTGCCCGCGTGTATGTCGGAAATTATCCCACGGGAACCTTCTACCGGGATGAAAAGTATCCTATGTCTTAATATACTAGCTGTTGCCCGCGTGTATGTCGGAAATCATCCCACGGGAACCTTCTACCGGGATGAAAAGTATCCTATGTCTTAATATACTAGCTGTTGCCCGCGTGTATGTCGGAAATCATCCCACGGGAACCTTCTACCGGGATGAAAAGTATCCTATGTCTTAATATACTAGCTGTTGCCCGCGTGTATGTCAGAAATTATCCCACGGGAACCTTCTACCGGGATGAAAGTATCCTATGTCTTATTATTCTAGCTGTTGCCAGCGGCTATGTTGGAAATTATCCCACGGGAACCTTCTACCGGGATGAAAAGTAGCCTATGTCTTAATATACTAGCTGTTGCCCGCGTGTATGTCGGAATACATCCCACGGGAACCTTCTACCGGGATGAAAAGTATCCTATGTCTTAATATACTAGCTGTTGCCAGCGGCTTCGCCCGCGTGTATGTCGGAAATTATCCCACGGGAACCTTCTACCGGGATGAAAGTATCCTATGTCTTAATATACTAGCTGTTGCCAGCGGCTTCGCCCGCGTGTATGTCGGAAATTATCCCACGGGAACCTTCTACCGGGATGAAAGTATCCTATGTCTTAATATACTAGCTGTTGCCCGCGTGTATGTCGGAATACATCCCACGGGAACCTTCTACCGGGATGAAAGTATCCTATGTCTTAATATACTAGCTGTTGCCAGCGGCTTCGCCCGCGTGTATGTCGGAAATTATCCCACGGGAACCTTCTACCGGGATGAAAGTATCCTATGTCTTAATATACTAGCTGTTGCCCGCGTGTATGTCGGAATACATCCCACGGGAACCTTCTACCGGGATGAAAGTATCCTATGTCTTAATATACTAGCTGTTGCCCGCGTGTATGTCGGAAATTATCCCACGGGAACCTTCTACCGGGATGAAAAGTATCCTATGTCTTAATATACTAACTGTTGCTAGCGGCATCGCCCGCGTGTATGTCGGAAATTATCCCACGGGAACCTTCTACCGGGATGAAAAGTATCCTATGTCTTAATATACTAGCTGTTGCCAGCGGCATCGCCCGCGTGTATGTCGGAAGTTATCCCACGGGAACCTTCTACCGGGATGAAAAGTATACTATGTCTTAATATACTAGCTGTTGCCAGCGGCTTCGCCCGCGTGTATGTCGGAATACATCCCACGGGAACCTTCTACCGGGATGAAAAGTATCCTATGTCTTAATATACTAGCTGTTGCCCGCGTGTATGTCGGAATACATCCCACGGGAACCTTCTACCGGGATGAAAGTATCCTATGTCTTAATATTCTAGCTGTTGCCAGCGGCTATGTTGGAATTTATCCCACGGGAACCTTCTACCGGGATGAAAAGTATCCTATGTCTTAATATTCTAGCTGTTGCCAGCGGCTATGTTGGAAATTATCCCACGGGAACCTTCTACCGGGATGAAAAGTATCCTATGTCTTAATATACTAGCTGTTGCCCGCGTGTATGTCGGAATACATCCCACGGGAACCTTCTACCGGGATGAAAAGTATCCTATGTCTTAATGTACTAGCTGTTGCCCGCGTGTATGTCGGAATACATCCCACGGGAACCTTCTACCGGGATGAAAAGTATCCTATGTCTTAATATACTAGCTGTTGCCCGCGTGTATGTCGGAATACATCCCACGGGAACCTTCTACCGGGATGAAAAGTATCCTATGTCTTAATATACTAGCTGTTGCCAGCGGCTTCGCCCGCGTGTATGTCGGAAATTATCCCACGGGAACCTTCTACCGGGATGAAAGTATCCTATGTCTTAATATTCTAGCTGTTACCAGCGGCTATGTTGGAAATTATCGCACGGGAACCTTCTACCGGGATGAAAAGTATCCTATGTCTTAATATTCCAGCTGTTGCCAGCGGCTATGTTGGAAATTATCCCACGGGAACCTTCTACCGGGATGAAAAGTATCCTATGTCTTAATATACTAGCTGTTGCCCGCGTGTATGTCGTAATACATCCCACGGGAACCTTCTACCGGGATGAAAAGTATCCTATGTCTTAATATACTAGCTGTTGCCCGCGTGTATGTCGGAATACATCCCACGGGAACCTTCTACCGGGATGAAAAGTATCCTATGTCTTAATATACTAGCTGTTGCCCGCGTGTATGTCGGAATACATCCCACGGGAACCTTCTACCGGGATGAAAAGTATCCTATGTCTTAATATACTAGCTGTTGCCCGCGTGTATGTCGGAATACATCCCACGGGAACCTTCTACCGGGATGAAAAGTATCCTATGTCTTAATATACTAGCTGTTGCCAGAGTGTATGTCGGAAATTATCCCACGGGAACCTTCTACCGGGATGAAAAGTATCCTATGTCTTAATATACTAGCTGTTGCCCGCGTGTATGTCGGAAATCATCCCACGGGAACCTTCTACCGGAATGAAAAGTATCCTATGTCTTAATATACTAGCTGTTGCCCGCGTGTATGTCGGAAATCATCCCACGGGAACCTTCTACCGGGATGAAAGTATCCTATGTCTTAATATACTAGCTGTTGCCAGCGTGTATGTCGGAAATTATCCCACGGGAACCTTCTACCGGAATGAAAAGTATCCTATGTCTTAATATACTAGCTGTTGCCCGCGTGTATGTCGGAAATCATCCCACGGGAACCTTCTACCGGGATGAAAAGTATCCTATGTCTTAATATACTAGCTGTTGCCCGCGTGTATGTCGGAAATCATCCCACGGGAAATTTCTACCGGGATGAAAAGTATCCTATGTCTTAATATACTAACTGTTGCTAGCGGCATCACCCGCGTGTATGTCGGAAATTATCCCACGGGAACCTTCTACCGGGATGAAAAGTATCCTATGTCTTAATATACTAGCTGTTGCCCGCGTGTATGTCGGAAATCATCCCACGGGAACCTTCTACCGGGATGAAAGTATCCTATGTCTTAATATAGTAGCTGTTGCCAGCGTGTATGTCGGAAATTATCCCACGGGAACCTTCTACCGGAATGAAAAGTATCCTATGTCTTAATATACTAGCTGTTGCCCGCGTGTATGTCGGAAATCATCCCACGGGAACCTTCTACCGGGATGAAAAGTATCCTATGTCTTAATATACTAGCTGTTGCCCGCGTGTATGTCGGAAATCATCCCACGGGAAATTTCTACCGGGATGAAAAGTATCCTATGTCTTAATATACTAGCTGTTGCCAGCGGCATCGCCCGCGTGTATGTCGGAAATTATCCCACGGGAACCTTCTACCGGGATGAAAAGTATCCTATGTCTTAATATACTAGCTGTTGCCCACGTGTATTTCGGAAATTATCGCACGGGAACCTTCTACCGGGATGAAAAGTATCCTATGTCTTAATATACTAGCTGTTGCCAGCGGCTTCGCCCGCGTGTATGTCGGAAATTATCCCACGGGAACCTTCTACCGGGATGAAAAGTATCCTATGTCTTAATATACTAGCTGTTGCCCGCGTGTATGTCGGAAATCATCCCACGGGAACCTTCTACCGGGATGAAAAGTATCCTATGTCTTAATATACTAGCTGTTGCCCGCGTGTATGTCGGAATACATCCCACGGGAACCTTCTACCGGGATGAAAAGTATCCTATGTCTTAATATACTAGCTGTTGCCCGCGTGTATGTCGGAATACATCCCACGGGAACCTTCTACCGGGATGAAAAGTATCCTATGTCTTAATATACTAGCTGTTGCCCGCGTGTATGTCGGAATACATCCCACGGGAACCTTCTACCGGGATGAAAAGTATCCTATGTCTTAATATACTAGCTGTTGCCAGAGTGTATGTCGGAAATCATCCCACGGGAACCTTTTACCGGGATGAAAAGTATCCTATGTCTTAATATACTAGCTGTTGCCCGCGTGTATGTCGGAAATCATCCCACGGGAACCTTTTACCGGGATGAAAAGTATCCTATGTCTTAATATACTAGCTGTTGCCCGCGTGTATGTCGGAATACATCCCACGGGAACCTTCTACCGGGATGAAAAGTATCCTATGTCTTAATATACTAGCTGTTGCCAGAGTGTATGTCGGAAATTATCCCACGGGAACCTTCTACCGGAATGAAAAGTATCCTATGTCTTAATATACTAGCTGTTGCCCGCGTGTATGTCGGAAATCATCCCACGGGAACCTTTTACCGGGATGAAAAGTATCCTATGTCTTAATATACTAGCTGTTGCCCGCGTGTATGTCGGAAATCATCCCACGGGAAATTTCTACCGGGATGAAAAGTATCCTATGTCTTAATATACTAGCTGTTGCCAGCGGCATCGCCCGCGTGTATGTCGGAAATTATCCCACGGGAACCTTCTACCGGGATGAAAAGTATCCTATGTCTTAATATACTAGCTGTTGCCCACGTGTATGTCGGAAATTATCGCACGGGAACCTTCTACCGGGATGAAAAGTATCCTATGTCTTAATATACTAGCTGTTGCCAGCGGCTTCGCCCGCGTGTATGTCGGAAATTATCCCACGGGAACCTTCTACCGGGATGAAAAGTATCCTATGTCTTAATATACTAGCTGTTGCCCGCGTGTATGTCGGAAATCATCCCACGGGAACCTTCTACCGGGATGAAAAGTATCCTATGTCTTAATATACTAGCTGTTGCCCGCGTGTATGTTGGAAATCATCCCACGGGAACCTTCTACCGGGATGAAAAGTATCCTATGTCTTAATATACTAGCTGTTGCCCGCGTGTATGTCGGAAATTATCCCACGGGAACCTTCTACCGGGATGAAAAGTATCCTATGTCTTAATATACTAGCTGTTGCCCGCGTGTATGTCGGAATACATCCCACGGGAACCTTCTACCGGGATGAAAGTATCCTATGTCTTAATATACTAGCTGTTGCCAGCGTGTATGTCGGAAATTATCCCACGGGAACCTTCTACCGGGATGAAAAGTATCCCATGTCTTAATATACTAGCTGTTGCCCGCGTGTATGTCGGAAATTATCCCACGGGAACCTTCTACCGGGATGAAAAGTATCCTATGTCTTAATATACTAGCTGTTGCCCGCGTGTATGTCGGAATACATTCCACGGGAACCTTCTACCGGGATGAAAGTATCCTATGTCTTAATATACTAGCTGTTGCCAGCGTGTATGTCGGAAATTATCCCACGGGAACCTTCTACCGGGATGAAAAGTATCCCATGTCTTAATATACTAGCTGTTGCCCGCGTGTATGTCGGAAATCATCCTACGGGAACCTTCTACCGGGATGAAAAGTATCCTATGTCTTAATATACTAGCTGTTGCCCGCGTGTATGTCGGAATACATCCCACGGGAACCTTCTACCGGGATGAAAGTATCCTATGTCTTAATATTCTAGCTGTTGCCAGCGGCTATGTTGGAAATTATCCCACGGGAACCTTCTACCGGGATGAAAAGTATCCTATGTCTTAATATTCTAGCTGTTGCCAGCGGCTATGTTGGAAATTATCCCACGGGAACCTTCTACCGGGATGAAAAGTATCCTATGTCTTAATATACTAGCTGTTGCCCGCGTGTATGTCGGAATACATCCCACGGGAACCTTCTACCGGGATGAAAAGTATCCTATGTCTTAATATTCTAGCTGTTGCCAGCGGCTATGTTGGAAATTATCCCACGGGAACCTTCTACCGGGATGAAAAGTATCCTATGTCTTAATATACTAGCTGTTGCCCGCGTGTATGTCGGAATACATCCCACGGGAACCTTCTACCGGGATGAAAAGTATCCTATGTCTTAATGTACTAGCTGTTGCCCGCGTGTATGTCGGAATACATCCCACGGGAACCTTCTACCGGGATGAAAAGTATCCTATGTCTTAATATACTAGCTGTTGCCCGCGTGTATGTCGGAATACATCCCACGGGAACCTTCTACCGGGATGAAAAGTATCCTATGTCTTAATATACTAGCTGTTGCCAGCGGCTTCGCCCGCGTGTATGTCGGAAATTATCCCACGGGAACCTTCTACCGGGATGAAAGTATCCTATGTCTTAATATTCTAGCTGTTGCCAGCGGCTATGTTGGAAATTATCCCACGGGAACCTTCTACCGGGATGAAAAGTATCCTATGTCTTAATATTCTAGCTGTTGCCAGCGGCTATGTTGGAAATTATCCCACGGGAACCTTCTACCGGGATGAAAAGTATCCTATGTCTTAATATACTAGCTGTTGCCCGCGTGTATGTCGTAATACATCCCACGGGAACCTTCTACCGGGATGAAAAGTATCCTATGTCTTAATATACTAGCTGTTGCCCGCGTGTATGTCGGAATACATCCCACGGGAACCTTCTACCGGGATGAAAAGTATCCTATGTCTTAATATACTAGCTGTTGCCCGCGTGTATGTCGGAATACATCCCACGGGAACCTTCTACCGGGATGAAAAGTATCCTATGTCTTAATATACTAGCTGTTGCCCGCGTGTATGTCGGAATACATCCCACGGGAACCTTCTACCGGGATGAAAAGTATCGTATGTCTTAATATACTAGCTGTTGCCAGAGTGTATGTCGGAAATTATCCCACGGGAACCTTCTACCGGGATGAAAAGTATCCTATGTCTTAATATACTAGCTGTTGCCCGCGTGTATGTCGGAAATCATCCCACGGGAACCTTTTACCGGGATGAAAAGTATCCTATGTCTTAATATACTAGCTGTTGCCCGCGTGTATGTCGGAATACATCCCACGGGAACCTTCTACCGGGATGAAAAGTATCCTATGTCTTAATATACTAGCTGTTGCCAGAGTGTATGTCGGAAATTATCCCACGGGAACCTTCTACCGGAATGAAAAGTATCCTATGTCTTAATATACTAGCTGTTGCCCGCGTGTATGTCGGAAATCATCCCACGGGAACCTTTTACCGGGATGAAAAGTATCCTATGTCTTAATATACTAGCTGTTGCCCGCGTGTATGTCGGAAATCATCCCACGGGAAATTTCTACCGGGATGAAAAGTATCCTATGTCTTAATATACTAGCTGTTGCCAGCGGCATCGCCCGCGTGTATGTCGGAAATTATCCCACGGGAACCTTCTACCGGGATGAAAAGTATCCTATGTCTTAATATACTAGCTGTTGCCCACGTGTATGTCGGAAATTATCGCACGGGAACCTTCTACCGGGATGAAAAGTATCCTATGTCTTAATATACTAGCTGTTGCCAGCGGCTTCGCCCGCGTGTATGTCGGAAATTATCCCACGGGAACCTTCTACCGGGATGAAAAGTATCCTATGTCTTAATATACTAGCTGTTGCCCGCGTGTATGTCGGAAATCATCCCACGGGAACCTTCTACCGGGATGAAAAGTATCCTATGTCTTAATATACTAGCTGTTGCCCGCGTGTATGTCGGAAATCATCCCACGGGAACCTTCTACCGGGATGAAAAGTATCCTATGTCTTAATATACTAGCTGTTGCCCGCGTGTATGTCGGAAATTATCCCACGGGAACCTTCTACCGGGATGAAAAGTATCCTATGTCTTAATATACTAGCTGTTGCCCGCGTGTATGTCGGAATACATCCCACGGGAACCTTCTACCGGGATGAAAAGTATCCTATGTCTTAATATACTAGCTGTTGCCCGCGTGTATGTCGGAATACATCCCACGGGAACCTTCTACCGGGATGAAAAGTATCCTATGTCTTAATATACTAGCTGTTGCCAGAGTGTATGTCGGAAATCATCCCACGGGAACCTTTTACCGGGATGAAAAGTATCCTATGTCTTAATATACTAGCTGTTGCCCGCGTGTATGTCGGAAATCATCCCACGGGAACCTTTTACCGGGATGAAAAGTATCCTATGTCTTAATATACTAGCTGTTGCCCGCGTGTATGTCGGAATACATCCCACGGGAACCTTCTACCGGGATGAAAAGTATCCTATGTCTTAATATACTAGCTGTTGCCAGAGTGTATGTCGGAAATTATCCCACGGGAACCTTCTACCGGAATGAAAAGTATCCTATGTCTTAATATACTAGCTGTTGCCCGCGTGTATGTCGGAAATCATCCCACGGGAACCTTTTACCGGGATGAAAAGTATCCTATGTCTTAATATACTAGCTGTTGCCCGCGTGTATGTCGGAAATCATCCCACGGGAAATTTCTACCGGGATGAAAAGTATCCTATGTCTTAATATACTAGCTGTTGCCAGCGGCATCGCCCGCGTGTATGTCGGAAATTATCCCACGGGAACCTTCTACCGGGATGAAAAGTATCCTATGTCTTAATATACTAGCTGTTGCCCACGTGTATGTCGGAAATTATCGCACGGGAACCTTCTACCGGGATGAAAAGTATCCTATGTCTTAATATACTAGCTGTTGCCAGCGGCTTCGCCCGCGTGTATGTCGGAAATTATCCCACGGGAACCTTCTACCGGGATGAAAAGTATCCTATGTCTTAATATACTAGCTGTTGCCCGCGTGTATGTCGGAAATCATCCCACGGGAACCTTCTACCGGGATGAAAAGTATCCTATGTCTTAATATACTAGCTGTTGCCCGCGTGTATGTCGGAAATCATCCCACGGGAACCTTCTACCGGGATGAAAAGTATCCTATGTCTTAATATACTAGCTGTTGCCCGCGTGTATGTCGGAAATTATCCCACGGGAACCTTCTACCGGGATGAAAAGTATCCTATGTCTTAATATACTAGCTGTTGCCCGCGTGTATGTCGGAATACATCCCACGGGAACCTTCTACCGGGATGAAAGTATCCTATGTCTTAATATACTAGCTGTTGCCAGCGTGTATGTCGGAAATTATCCCACGGGAACCTTCTACCGGGATGAAAAGTATCCCATGTCTTAATATACTAGCTGTTGCCCGCGTGTATGTCGGAAATTATCCCACGGGAACCTTCTACCGGGATGAAAAGTATCCTATGTCTTAATATACTAGCTGTTGCCCGCGTGTATGTCGGAATACATCCCACGGGAACCTTCTACCGGGATGAAAGTATCCTATGTCTTAATATACTAGCTGTTGCCAGCGTGTATGTCGGAAATTATCCCACGGGAACCTTCTACCGGGATGAAAAGTATCCCATGTCTTAATATACTAGCTGTTGCCCGCGTGTATGTCGGAAATCATCCCACGGGAACCTTCTACCGGGATGAAAAGTATCCTATGTCTTAATATACTAGCTGTTGCCCGCGTGTATGTCGGAATACATCCCACGGGAACCTTCTACCGGGATGAAAGTATCCTATGTCTTAATATTCTAGCTGTTGCCAGCGGCTATGTTGGAAATTATCCCACGGGAACCTTCTACCGGGATGAAAAGTATCCTATGTCTTAATATTCTAGCTGTTGCCAGCGGCTATGTTGGAAATTATCCCACGGGAACCTTCTACCGGGATGAAAAGTATCCTATGTCTTAATATACTAGCTGTTGCCCGCGTGTATGTCGGAATACATCCCACGGGAACCTTCTACCGGGATGAAAAGTATCCTATGTCTTAATATTCTAGCTGTTGCCAGCGGCTATGTTGGAAATTATCCCACGGGAACCTTCTACCGGGATGAAAAGTATCCTATGTCTTAATATACTAGCTGTTGCCCGCGTGTATGTCGGAATACATCCCACGGGAACCTTCTACCGGGATGAAAAGTATCCTATGTCTTAATGTACTAGCTGTTGCCCGCGTGTATGTCGGAATACATCCCACGGGAACCTTCTACCGGGATGAAAAGTATCCTATGTCTTAATATACTAGCTGTTGCCCGCGTGTATGTCGGAATACATCCCACGGGAACCTTCTACCGGGATGAAAAGTATCCTATGTCTTAATATACTAGCTGTTGCCAGCGGCTTCGCCCGCGTGTATGTCGGAAATTATCCCACGGGAACCTTCTACCGGGATGAAAGTATCCTATGTCTTAATATTCTAGCTGTTGCCAGCGGCTATGTTGGAAATTATCCCACGGGAACCTTCTACCGGGATGAAAAGTATCCTATGTCTTAATATTCTAGCTGTTGCCAGCGGCTATGTTGGAAATTATCCCACGGGAACCTTCTACCGGGATGAAAAGTATCCTATGTCTTAATATACTAGCTGTTGCCCGCGTGTATGTCGTAATACATCCCACGGGAACCTTCTACCGGGATGAAAAGTATCCTATGTCTTAATATACTAGCTGTTGCCCGCGTGTATGTCGGAATACATCCCACGGGAACCTTCTACCGGGATGAAAAGTATCCTATGTCTTAATATACTAGCTGTTGCCCGCGTGTATGTCGGAATACATCCCACGGGAACCTTCTACCGGGATGAAAAGTATCCTATGTCTTAATATACTAGCTGTTGCCCGCGTGTATGTCGGAATACATCCCACGGGAACCTTCTACCGGGATGAAAAGTATCGTATGTCTTAATATACTAGCTGTTGCCAGAGTGTATGTCGGAAATTATCCCACGGGAACCTTCTACCGGGATGAAAAGTATCCTATGTCTTAATATACTAGCTGTTGCCCGCGTGTATGTCGGAAATCATCCCACGGGAACCTTTTACCGGGATGAAAAGTATCCTATGTCTTAATATACTAGCTGTTGCCCGCGTGTATGTCGGAATACATCCCACGGGAACCTTCTACCGGGATGAAAAGTATCCTATGTCTTAATATACTAGCTGTTGCCAGAGTGTATGTCGGAAATTATCCCACGGGAACCTTCTACCGGAATGAAAAGTATCCTATGTCTTAATATACTAGCTGTTGCCCGCGTGTATGTCGGAAATCATCCCACGGGAACCTTTTACCGGGATGAAAAGTATCCTATGTCTTAATATACTAGCTGTTGCCCGCGTGTATGTCGGAAATCATCCCACGGGAAATTTCTACCGGGATGAAAAGTATCCTATGTCTTAATATACTAGCTGTTGCCAGCGGCATCGCCCGCGTGTATGTCGGAAATTATCCCACGGGAACCTTCTACCGGGATGAAAAGTATCCTATGTCTTAATATACTAGCTGTTGCCCACGTGTATGTCGGAAATTATCGCACGGGAACCTTCTACCGGGATGAAAAGTATCCTATGTCTTAATATACTAGCTGTTGCCAGCGGCTTCGCCCGCGTGTATGTCGGAAATTATCCCACGGGAACCTTCTACCGGGATGAAAAGTATCCTATGTCTTAATATACTAGCTGTTGCCCGCGTGTATGTCGGAAATCATCCCACGGGAACCTTCTACCGGGATGAAAAGTATCCTATGTCTTAATATACTAGCTGTTGCCCGCGTGTATGTCGGAAATCATCCCACGGGAACCTTCTACCGGGATGAAAAGTATCCTATGTCTTAATATACTAGCTGTTGCCCGCGTGTATGTCGGAAATTATCCCACGGGAACCTTCTACCGGGATGAAAAGTATCCTATGTCTTAATATACTAGCTGTTGCCCGCGTGTATGTCGGAATACATCCCACGGGAACCTTCTACCGGGATGAAAGTATCCTATGTCTTAATATACTAGCTGTTGCCAGCGTGTATGTCGGAAATTATCCCACGGGAACCTTCTACCGGGATGAAAAGTATCCCATGTCTTAATATACTAGCTGTTGCCCGCGTGTATGTCGGAAATCATCCCACGGGAACCTTCTACCGGGATGAAAAGTATCCTATGTCTTAATATACTAGCTGTTGCCCGCGTGTATGTCGGAATACATCCCACGGGAACCTTCTACCGGGATGAAAGTATCCTATGTCTTAATATTCTAGCTGTTGCCAGCGGCTATGTTGGAAATTATCCCACGGGAACCTTCTACCGGGATGAAAAGTATCCTATGTCTTAATATTCTAGCTGTTGCCAGCGGCTATGTTGGAAATTATCCCACGGGAACCTTCTACCGGGATGAAAAGTATCCTATGTCTTAATATACTAGCTGTTGCCCGCGTGTATGTCGGAATACATCCCACGGGAACCTTCTACCGGGATGAAAAGTATCCTATGTCTTAATGTACTAGCTGTTGCCCGCGTGTATGTCGGAATACATCCCACGGGAACCTTCTACCGGGATGAAAAGTATCCTATGTCTTAATATACTAGCTGTTGCCCGCGTGTATGTCGGAATACATCCCACGGGAACCTTCTACCGGGATGAAAAGTATCCTATGTCTTAATATACTAGCTGTTGCCAGCGGCTTCGCCCGCGTGTATGTCGGAAATTATCCCACGGGAACCTTCTACCGGGATGAAAGTATCCTATGTCTTAATATTCTAGCTGTTGCCAGCGGCTATGTTGGAAATTATCCCACGGGAACCTTCTACCGGGATGAAAAGTATCCTATGTCTTAATATTCTAGCTGTTGCCAGCGGCTATGTTGGAAATTATCCCACGGGAACCTTCTACCGGGATGAAAAGTATCCTATGTCTTAATATACTAGCTGTTGCCCGCGTGTATGTCGTAATACATCCCACGGGAACCTTCTACCGGGATGAAAAGTATCCTATGTCTTAATATACTAGCTGTTGCCCGCGTGTATGTCGGAATACATCCCACGGGAACCTTCTACCGGGATGAAAAGTATCCTATGTCTTAATATACTAGCTGTTGCCCGCGTGTATGTCGGAATACATCCCACGGGAACCTTCTACCGGGATAAAAAGTATCCTATGTCTTAATATACTAGCTGTTGCCCGCGTGTATGTCGGAATACATCCCACGGGAACCTTCTACCGGGATGAAAAGTATCCTATGTCTTAATATACTAGCTGTTGCCAGAGTGTATGTCGGAAATTATCCCACGGGAACCTTCTACCGGGATGAAAAGTATCCTATGTCTTAATATACTAGCTGTTGCCCGCGTGTATGTCGGAAATCATCCCACGGGAACCTTCTACCGGAATGAAAAGTATCCTATGTCTTAATATACTAGCTGTTGCCCGCGTGTATGTCGGAAATCATCCCACGGGAACCTTCTACCGGGATGAAAGTATCCTATGTCTTAATATACTAGCTGTTGCCAGCGTGTATGTCGGAAATTATCCCACGGGAACCTTCTACCGGAATGAAAAGTATCCTATGTCTTAATATACTAGCTGTTGCCCGCGTGTATGTCGGAAATCATCCCACGGGAACCTTCTACCGGGATGAAAAGTATCCTATGTCTTAATATACTAGCTGTTGCCCGCGTGTATGTCGGAAATCATCCCACGGGAAATTTCTACCGGGATGAAAAGTATCCTATGTCTTAATATACTAGCTGTTGCCCGCGTGTATGTCGGAAATTATCCCACGGGAACCTTCTACCGGGATGAAAAGTATCCTATGTCTTAATATACTAGCTGTTGCCCGCGTGTATGTCGGAAATCATCCCACGGGAACCTTCTACCGGGATGAAAGTATCCTATGTCTTAATATACTAGCTGTTGCCAGCGTGTATGTCGGAAATTATCCCACGGGAACCTTCTACCGGAATGAAAAGTATCCTATGTCTTAATATACTAGCTGTTGCCCGCGTGTATGTCGGAAATCATCCCACGGGAACCTTCTACCGGGATGAAAAGTATCCTATGTCTTAATATACTAGCTGTTGCCCGCGTGTATGTCGGAAATCATCCCACGGGAAATTTCTACCGGGATGAAAAGTATCCTATGTCTTAATATACTAGCTGTTGCCAGCGGCATCGCCCGCGTGTATGTCGGAAATTATCCCACGGGAACCTTCTACCGGGATGAAAAGTATCCTATGTCTTAATATACTAGCTGTTGCCCACGTGTATTTCGGAAATTATCGCACGGGAACCTTCTACCGGGATGAAAAGTATCCTATGTCTTAATATACTAGCTGTTGCCAGCGGCTTCGCCCGCGTGTATGTCGGAAATTATCCCACGGGAACCTTCTACCGGGATGAAAAGTATCCTATGTCTTAATATACTAGCTGTTGCCCGCGTGTATGTCGGAAATCATCCCACGGGAAACTTCTACCGGGATGAAAAGTATCCTATGTCTTAATATACTAGCTGTTGCCCGCGTGTATGTCGGAAATCATCCCACGGGAACCTTCTACCGGGATGAAAAGTATCCTATGTCTTAATATACTAGCTGTTGCCCGCGTGTATGTCGGAAATTATCCCACGGGAACCTTCTACCGGGATGAAAAGTATCCTATGTCTTAATATACTAGCTGTTGCCCGCGTGTATGTCAGAAATTATCCCACGGGAACCTTCTACCGGGATGAAAGTATCCTATGTCTTAATATTCTAGCTGTTGCCAGCGGCTATGTTGGAAATTATCCCACGGGAACCTTCTACCGGGATGAAAAGTAGCCTATGTCTTAATATACTAGCTGTTGCCCGCGTGTATGTCGGAATACATCCCACGGGAACCTTCTACCGGGATGAAAAGTATCCTATGTCTTAATATACTAGCTGTTGCCAGCGGCTTCGCCCGCGTGTATGTCGGAAATTATCCCACGGGAACCTTCTACCGGGATGAAAGTATCCTCTGTCTTAATATACTAGCTGTTGCCAGCGGCTTCGCCCGCGTGTATGTCGGAAATTATCCCACGGGAACCTTCTACCGGGATGAAAGTATCCTATGTCTTAATATACTAGCTGTTGCCCGCGTGTATGTCGGAATACATCCCACGGGAACCTTCTACCGGGATGAAAGTATCCTATGTCTTAATATACTAGCTGTTGCCAGCGTGTATGTCGGAAATTATCCCACGGGAACCTTCTACCGGGATGAAAAGTATCCCATGTCTTAATATACTAGCTGTTGCCCGCGTGTATGTCGGAAATCATCCCACGGGAACCTTCTACCGGGATGAAAAGTATCCTATGTCTTAATATACTAGCTGTTGCCCGCGTGTATGTCGGAAATCATCCCACGGGAACCTTCTACCGGGATTAAAAGTATCCTATGTCTTAATATACTAGCTGTTGCCCGCGTGTATGTCGGAAATCATCCCACGGGAACCTTCTACCGGGATGAAAAGTATCCTATGTCTTAATATACTAGCTGTTGCCAGCGGCATCGCCCGCGTGTATGTCGGAAATTATCCCACGGGAACCTTCTACCGGGATGAAAAGTATCCTATGTCTTAATATACTAGCTGTTGCCCACGTGTATGTCGGAAATTATCCCACGGGAACCTTCTACCGGGATGAAAAGTATCCTATGTCTTAATATACTAGCTGTTGCCAGCGGCTTCGCCCGCGTGTATGTCGGAAATTATCCCACGGGAACCTTCTACTGGGATGAAAAGTATCCTATGTCTTAATATACTAGCTGTTGCCCGCGTGTATGTCGGAAATCATCCCACGGGAACCTTCTACCGGGATGAAAAGTATCCTGTGTCTTAATATACTAGCTGTTGCCCGCGTGTATGTCGGAAATCATCCCACGGGAACCTTCTACCGGGATGAAAAGTATCCTATGTCTTAATATACTAGCTGTTGCCCGCGTCATTGCCCGCGTGTATGTCGGAAATTATCCCACGGGAACCTTCTACCGGGATGAAAAGTATCCTATGTCTTAATATACTAGCTGTTGCCCACGTGTATGTCGGAAATTATCCCACGGGAACCTTCTACCGGGATGAAAAGTATCCTATGTCTTAATATACTAGCTGTTGCCCGCGTGTATGTCGGAAATTATCCCACGGGAACCTTCTACCGGGATGAAAAGTATCCTATGTCTTAATATACTAGCTGTTGCCCGCGTGTATGTCGGAAATTATCCCACGGGAACCTTCTACCGGGATGAAAAGTATCCTATGTCTTAATATACTAGCTGTTGCCAGCGGCATCGCCCGCGTGTATGTCGGAAATTATCCCACGGGAACCTTCTACCGGGATGAAAAGTATCCTATGTCTTAATATACTAGCTGTTGCCAGCGGCTTCGCCCGCGTGTATGTCGGAAATTATCCTACGGGAACCTTCTACCGGGATGAAAGTATCCTATGTCTTAATATACTAGCTGTTGCCAGCGGCTTCGCCCGCGTGTATGTCGGAAATTATCGCACGGGAACCTTCTACCGGGATGAAAAGTATCCTATGTCTTAATATACTAGCTGTTGCCAGCGGCTTCGCCCGCGTGTATGTCGGAAAATATCGCACGGGAACCTTCTACCGGGATGAAAAGTATCCTATGTCTTAATATACTAGCTGTTGCCCGCGTGTATGTCAGAAATTATCGCACGGGAACCTTCTACCGGGAAGAAAATATCCTATGTCTTAATATACTAGCTGTTGCCCGCGTGTATGTCGGAAATTATCCCACGGGAACCTTCTACCGGGATGAAAAGTATCCTATGTCTTAATATACTAACTGTTGCTAGCGGAATCACCCGCGTGTATGTCGGAAATTATCCCACGGGAACCTTCTACCGGGATGAAAAGTATCCTATGTCTTAATATACTAGCTGTTGCCAGCGGCATCGCCCGCGTGTATGTCGGAAATTATCCCACGGGAACCTTCTACCGGGATGAAAAGTATACTATGTCTTAATATACTAGCTGTTGCCAGCGGCTTCGCCCGCGTGTATGTCGGAATACATCCCACGGGAACGTTCTACCGGGATGAAAAGTATCCTATGTCTTAATATACTAGCTGTTGCCCGCGTGTATGTCGGAATACATCCCACGGGAACCTTCTAACGGGATGAAAAGTATCCTATGTCTTAATATACTAGCTGTTGCCAGCGGCTTCGCCCGCGTGTATGTCGGAATACATCCCACGGGAACCTTCTACCGGGATGAAAAGTATCCTATGTCTTAATATACTAGCTGTTGCCCGCGTGTATGTCGGAATACATCCCACGGGAACCTTCTACCGGGATGAAAAGTATCCTATGTCTTAATATACTAGCTGTTGCCAGCGGCTTCGCCCGCGTGTATGTCGGAAATTATCCCACGGGAACCTTCTACCGGGATGAAAGTATCCTATGTCTTAATATACTAGCTGTTGCCCGCGTGTATGTCGGAAATTATCCCACGGGAACCTTCTACCGGGATGAAAAGTATCCTATGTCTTAATATACTAACTGTTGCTAGCGGCATCGCCCGCGTGTATGTCGGAAATTATCCCACGGGAACCTTCTACCGGGATGAAAAGTATCCTATGTCTTAATATACTAGCTGTTGCCAGCGGCATCGCCCGCGTGTATGTCGGAAGTTATCCCACGGGAACCTTCTACCGGGATGAAAAGTATACTATGTCTTAATATACTAGCTGTTGCCAGCGGCTTCGCCCGCGTGTATGTCGGAACACATCCCACGGGAACCTTCTACCGGGATGAAAAGTATCCTATGTCTTAATATACTAGCTGTTGCCCGCGTGTATGTCGGAATACATCCCACGGGAACCTTCTACCGGGATGAAAGTATCCTATGTCTTAATATTCTAGCTGTTGCCAGCGGCTATGTTGGAAATTATCCCACGGGAACCTTCTACCGGGATGAAAAGTATCCTATGTCTTAATATTCTAGCTGTTTCCAGCGGCTATGTTGGAAATTATCCCACGGGAACCTTCTACCGGGATGAAAAGTATCCTATGTCTTAATATACTAGCTGTTGCCCGCGTGTATGTCGGAATACATCCCAAGGGAACCTTCTACCGGGATGAAAAGTATCCTATGTCTTAATATACTAGCTGTTGCCCGCGTGTATGTCGGAATACATCCCACGGGAACCTTCTACCGGGATGAAAAGTATCCTATGTCTTAATATACTAGCTGTTGCCCGCGTGTATGTCGGAATACATCCCACGGGAACCTTCTACCGGGATGAAAAGTATCCTATGTCTTAATATACTAGCTGTTGCCAGCGGCTTCGCCCGCGTGTATGTCGGAAATTATCCCACGGGAACCTTCTACCGGGATGAAAGTATCCTATGTCTTAATATTCTAGCTGTTGCCAGCGGCTATGTTGGAAATTATCCCACGGGAACCTTCTACCGGGATGAAAAGTATCCTATGTCTTAATATTCTAGCTGCTGCCAGCGGCTATGTTGGAAATTATCCCACGGGAACCTTCTACCGGGATGAAAAGTATCCTATGTCTTAATATACTAGCTGTTGCCCGCGTGTATGTCGGAATACATCCCACGGGAACCTTCTACCGGGATGAAAAGTATCCTATGTCTTAATATACTAGCTGTTGCCCGCGTGTATGTCGGAATACATCCCACGGGAACCTTCTACCGGGATGAAAAGTATCCTATGTCTTAATATACTAGCTGTTGCCCGCGTGTATGTCGGAATACATCCCACGGGAACCTTCTACCGGGATGAAAAGTATCCTATGTCTTAATATACTAGCTGTTGCCAGCGGCTTCGCCCGCGTGTATGTCGGAAATTATCCCACGGGAACCTTCTACCGGGATGAAAGTATCCTATGTCTTAATATTCTAGCTGTTGCCAGCGGCTATGTTGGAAATTATCCCACGGGAACCTTCTACCGGGATGAAAAGTATCCTATGTCTTAATATTCTAGCTGTTGCCAGCGGCTATGTTGGAAATTATCCCACGGGAACCTTCTACCGGGATGAAAAGTATCCTATGTCTTAATATACTAGCTGTTGCCCGCGTGTATGTCGGAATACATCCCACGGGAACCTTCTACCGGGATGAAAAGTATCCTATGTCTTAATATACTAGCTGTTGCCCGCGTGTAAGTCGGAATACATCCCACGGGAACCTTCTACCGGGATGAAAAGTATCCTATGTCTTAATATACTAGCTGTTGCCCGCGTGTATGTCGGAATACATCCCACGGGAACCTTCTACCGGGATGAAAAGTATCCTATGTCTTAATATACTAGCTGTTGCCCGCGTGTATGTCGGAATACATCCCACGGGAACCTTCTACCGGGATGAAAAGTATCCTATGTCTTAATATACTAGCTGTTGCCAGCGTGTATGTCGGAAATTATCCCACGGGAACCTTCTACCGGGATGAAAAGTATCCTATGTCTTAATATACTAGCTGTTGCCCGCGTGTATGTTGGAAATCATCTCACGGGAACCTTCTACCGTAATGAAAAGTATCCTATGTCTTAATATACTAGCTGTTGCCCGCGTGTATGTCGGAAATCATCCCACGGGAACCTTCTACCGGGATGAAAGTATCCTATGTCTTAATATACTAGCTGTTGCCAGCGTGTATGTCGGAAATTATCCCACGGGAACCTTCTACCGGAATGAAAAGTATCCTATGTCTTAATGTACTAGCTGTTGCCCGCGTGTATGTCGGAAATCATCCCACGGGAACCTTCTACCGGGATGAAAAGTATCCTATGTCTTAATATACTAGCTGTTGCCCGCGTGTATGTCGGAAATCATCCCACGGGAAATTTCTACCGGGATGAAAAGTATCCTATGTCTTAATATACTAGCTGTTGCCAGCGGCATCGCCCGCGTGTATGTCGGAAATTATCCCACGGGAACCTTCTACCGGGATGAAAAGTATCCTATGTCTTAATATACTAGCTGTTGCCCACGTGTATGTCGGAAATTATCGCACGGGAACCTTCTACCGGGATGAAAAGTATCCTATGTCTTAATATACTAGCTGTTGCCAGCGGCTTCGCCCGCGTGTATGTCGGAAATTATCCCACGGGAACCTTCTACCGGGATGAAAAGTATCCTATGTCTTAATATACTAGCTGTTGCCCGCGTGTATGTCAGAAATTATCCCACGGGAACCTTCTACCGGGATGAAAAGTATCCTATGTCTTAATATACTAGCTGTTGCCCGCGTGTATGTCAGAAATTATCCCACGGGAACCTTCTACCGGGATGAAAAGTATCCTGTGTCTTAATATACTAGCTGTTGCCCGCGTGTATGTCGGAAATTATCCCACGGGAACCTTCTACCGGGATGAAAGTATCCTATGTCTTAATATACTAGCTGTTGCCAGCGGCTTCGCCCGCGTGTATGTCGGAAATTATCCCACGGGAACCTTCTACCGGGATGAAAGTATCCTATGTCTTAATATACTAGCTGTTGCCAGCGGCTTCGCCCGCGTGTATGTCGGAAATTATCCCACGGGAACCTTCTACCGGGATGAAAGTATCCTATGTCTTAATATACTAGCTGTTGCCCGCGTGTATGTCGGAATACATCCCACGGGAACCTTCTACCGGGATGAAAGTATCCTATGTCTTAATATACTAGCTGTTGCCAGCGTGTATGTCGGAAATTATCCCACGGGAACCTTCTACCGGGATGAAAAGTATCCCATGTCTTAATATACTAGCTGTTGCCCGCGTGTATGTCGGAAATCATCCCACGGGAACCTTCTACCGGGATGAAAAGTATCCTATGTCTTAATATACTAGCTGTTGCCCGCGTGTATGTCGGAAATCATCCCACGGGAACCTTCTACCGGGATGAAAAGTATCCTATGTCTTAATATACTAGCTGTTGCCAGCGGCATCGCCCGCGTGTATGTCGGAAATTATCCCACGGGAACCTTCTACCGGGATGAAAAGTATCCTATGTCTTAATATACTAGCTGTTGCCCACGTGTATGTCGGAAATTATCCCACGGGAACCTTCTACCGGGATGAAAAGTATCCTATGTCTTAATATACTAGCTGTTGCCAGCGGCTTCGCCCGCGTGTATGTCGGAAATTATCCCACGGGAACCTTCTACCGGGATGAAAAGTATCCTATGTCTTAATATACTAGCTGTTGCCCGCGTGTATGTCGGAAATCATCCCACGGGAACCTTCTACCGGGATGAAAAGTATCCTGTGTCTTAATATACTAGCTGTTGCCCGCGTGTATGTCGGAAATCATCCCACGGGAACCTTCTACCGGGATGAAAAGTATCCTATGTCTTAATATACTAGCTGTTGCCCGCGTCATTGCCCGCGTGTATGTCAGAAATTATCCCACGGGAACCTTCTACCGGGATGAAAAGTATCCTATGTCTTAATATACTAGCTGTTGCCCACGTGTATGTCGGAAATTATCCCACGGGAACCTTCTACCGGGATGAAAAGTATCCTATGTCTTAATATACTAGCTGTTGCCCGCGTGTATGTCGGAAATTATCCCACGGGAACCTTCTACCGGGATGAAAAGTATCCTATGTCTTAATATACTAGCTGTTGCCCGCGTGTATGTCGGAAATTATCCCACGGGAACCTTCTACCGGGATGAAAAGTATCCTATGTCTTAATATACTAGCTGTTGCCAGCGGCATCGCCCGCGTGTATGTCGGAAATTATCCCACGGGAACCTTCTACCGGGATGAAAAGTATCCTATGTCTTAATATACTAGCTGTTGCCAGCGGCTTCGCCGGCGTGTATGTCGGAAATTATCCTACGGGAACCTTCTACCGGGATGAAAGTATCCTATGTCTTAATATACTAGCTGTTGCCAGCGGCTTCGCCCGCGTGTATGTCGGAAATTATCGCACGGGAACCTTCTACCGGGATGAAAAGTATCCTATGTCTTAATATACTAGCTGTTGCCAGCGGCTTCGCCCGCGTGTATGTCGGAAAATATCGCACGGGAACCTTCTACCGGGATGAAAAGTATCCTATGTCTTAATATACTAGCTGTTGCCCGCGTGTATGTCAGAAATTATCGCACGGGAACCTTCTACCGGGAAGAAAAGTATCCTATGTCTTAATATACTAGCTGTTGCCAGCGGCATCGCCCGCGTGTATGTCGGAAATTATCCCACGGGAACCTTCTACCGGGATGAAAAGTATCCTATGTCTTAATATACTAGCTGTTGCCAGCGGCTTCGCCGGCGTGTATGTCGGAAATTATCCTACGGGAACCTTCTACCGGGATGAAAGTATCCTATGTCTTAATATACTAGCTGTTGCCAGCGGCTTCGCCCGCGTGTATGTCGGAAATTATCGCACGGGAACCTTCTACCGGGATGAAAAGTATCCTATGTCTTAATATACTAGCTGTTGCCAGCGGCTTCGCCCGCGTGTATGTCGGAAAATATCGCACGGGAACCTTCTACCGGGATGAAAAGTATCCTATGTCTTAATATACTAGCTGTTGCCCGCGTGTATGTCGGAAATTATCCCACGGGAACCTTCTACCGGGATGAAAAGTATCCTATGTCTTAATATACTAACTGTTGCTAGCGGCATCACCCGCGTGTATGTCGGAAATTATCCCACGGGAACCTTCTACCGGGATGAAAAGTATCCTATGTCTTAATATACTAGCTGTTGCCAGCGGCATCGCCCGCGTGTATGTCGGAAATTATCCCACGGGAACCTTCTACCGGGATGAAAAGTATACTATGTCTTAATATACTAGCTGTTGCCAGCGGCTTCGCCCGCGTGTATGTCGGAAAATATCGCACGGGAACCTTCTACCGGGATGAAAAGTATCCTATGTCTTAATATACTAGCTGTTGCCCGCGTGTATGTCAGAAATTATCGCACGGGAACCTTCTACCGGGAAGAAAAGTATCCTATGTCTTAATATACTAGCTGTTGCCAGCGGCATCGCCCGCGTGTATGTCGGAAATTATCCCACGGGAACCTTCTACCGGGATGAAAAGTATCCTATGTCTTAATATACTAGCTGTTGCCAGCGGCTTCGCCGGCGTGTATGTCGGAAATTATCCTACGGGAACCTTCTACCGGGATGAAAGTATCCTATGTCTTAATATACTAGCTGTTGCCAGCGGCTTCGCCCGCGTGTATGTCGGAAATTATCGCACGGGAACCTTCTACCGGGATGAAAAGTATCCTATGTCTTAATATACTAGCTGTTGCCAGCGGCTTCGCCCGCGTGTATGTCGGAAAATATCGCACGGGAACCTTCTACCGGGATGAAAAGTATCCTATGTCTTAATATACTAGCTGTTGCCCGCGTGTATGTCGGAAATTATCCCACGGGAACCTTCTACCGGGATGAAAAGTATCCTATGTCTTAATATACTAACTGTTGCTAGCGGCATCACCCGCGTGTATGTCGGAAATTATCCCACGGGAACCTTCTACCGGGATGAAAAGTATCCTATGTCTTAATATACTAGCTGTTGCCAGCGGCATCGCCCGCGTGTATGTCGGAAATTATCCCACGGGAACCTTCTACCGGGATGAAAAGTATACTATGTCTTAATATACTAGCTGTTGCCAGCGGCTTCGCCCGCGTGTATGTCGGAATACATCCCACGGGAACGTTCTACCGCGATGAAAAGTATCCTATGTCTTAATATACTAGCTGTTGCCCGCGTGTATGTCGGAATACATCCCACGGGAACCTTCTAACGGGATGAAAAGTATCCTATGTCTTAATATACTAGCTGTTGCCAGCGGCTTCGCCCGCGTGTATGTCGGAATACATCCCACGGGAACCTTCTACCGGGATGAAAAGTATCCTATGTCTTAATATACTAGCTGTTGCCCGCGTGTATGTCGGAATACATCCCACGGGAACCTTCTACCGGGATGAAAAGTATCCTATGTCTTAATATACTAGCTGTTGCCAGCGGCTTCGCCCGCGTGTATGTCGGAAATTATCCCACGGGAACCTTCTACCGGGATGAAAGTATCCTATGTCTTAATATACTAGCTGTTGCCCGCGTGTATGTCGGAAATTATCCCACGGGAACCTTCTACCGGGATGAAAAGTATCCTATGTCTTAATATACTAGCTGTTGCCAGCGGCTTCGCCGGCGTGTATGTCGGAAATTATCCTACGGGAACCTTCTACCGGGATGAAAGTATCCTATGTCTTAATATACTAGCTGTTGCCAGCGGCTTCGCCCGCGTGTATGTCGGAAATTATCGCACGGGAACCTTCTACCGGGATGAAAAGTATCCTATGTCTTAATATACTAGCTGTTGCCAGCGGCTTCGCCCGCGTGTATGTCGGAAAATATCGCACGGGAACCTTCTACCGGGATGAAAAGTATCCTATGTCTTAATATACTAGCTGTTGCCCGCGTGTATGTCAGAAATTATCGCACGGGAACCTTCTACCGGGATGAAAAGTATCCTATGTCTTAATATACTAGCTGTTGCCAGCGGCATCGCCCGCGTGTATGTCGGAAATTATCCCACGGGAACCTTCTACCGGGATGAAAAGTATACTATGTCTTAATATACTAGCTGTTGCCAGCGGCTTCGCCCGCGTGTATGTCGGAATACATCCCACGGGAACGTTCTACCGGGATGAAAAGTATCCTATGTCTTAATATACTAGCTGTTGCCCGCGTGTATGTCGGAATACATCCCACGGGAACCTTCTAACGGGATGAAAAGTATCCTATGTCTTAATATACTAGCTGTTGCCAGCGGCTTCGCCCGCGTGTATGTCGGAATACATCCCACGGGAACCTTCTACCGGGATGAAAAGTATCCTATGTCTTAATATACTAGCTGTTGCCCGCGTGTATGTCGGAATACATCCCACGGGAACCTTCTACCGGGATGAAAAGTATCCTATGTCTTAATATACTAGCTGTTGCCAGCGGCTTCGCCCGCGTGTATGTCGGAAATTATCCCACGGGAACCTTCTACCGGGATGAAAGTATCCTATGTCTTAATATACTAGCTGTTGCCCGCGTGTATGTCGGAAATTATCCCACGGGAACCTTCTACCGGGATGAAAAGTATCCTATGTCTTAATATACTAGCTGTTGCCAGCGGCTTCGCCGGCGTGTATGTCGGAAATTATCCTACGGGAACCTTCTACCGGGATGAAAGTATCCTATGTCTTAATATACTAGCTGTTGCCAGCGGCTTCGCCCGCGTGTATGTCGGAAATTATCGCACGGGAACCTTCTACCGGGATGAAAAGTATCCTATGTCTTAATATACTAGCTGTTGCCAGCGGCTTCGCCCGCGTGTATGTCGGAAAATATCGCACGGGAACCTTCTACCGGGATGAAAAGTATCCTATGTCTTAATATACTAGCTGTTGCCCGCGTGTATGTCAGAAATTATCGCACGGGAACCTTCTACCGGGAAGAAAAGTATCCTATGTCTTAATATACTAGCTGTTGCCAGCGGCATCGCCCGCGTGTATGTCGGAAATTATCCCACGGGAACCTTCTACCGGGATGAAAAGTATCCTATGTCTTAATATACTAGCTGTTGCCAGCGGCTTCGCCGGCGTGTATGTCGGAAATTATCCTACGGGAACCTTCTACCGGGATGAAAGTATCCTATGTCTTAATATACTAGCTGTTGCCAGCGGCTTCGCCCGCGTGTATGTCGGAAATTATCGCACGGGAACCTTCTACCGGGATGAAAAGTATCCTATGTCTTAATATACTAGCTGTTGCCAGCGGCTTCGCCCGCGTGTATGTCGGAAAATATCGCACGGGAACCTTCTACCGGGATGAAAAGTATCCTATGTCTTAATATACTAGCTGTTGCCCGCGTGTATGTCGGAAATTATCCCACGGGAACCTTCTACCGGGATGAAAAGTATCCTATGTCTTAATATACTAGCTGTTGCCCACGTGTATGTCGGAAATTATCCCACGGGAACCTTCTACCGGGATGAAAAGTATCCTATGTCTTAATATACTAGCTGTTGCCCGCGTGTATGTCGGAAATTATCCCACGGGAACCTTCTACCGGGATGAAAAGTATCCTATGTCTTAATATACTAGCTGTTGCCCGCGTGTATGTCGGAAATTATCCCACGGGAACCTTCTACCGGGATGAAAAGTATCCTATGTCTTAATATACTAGCTGTTGCCAGCGGCATCGCCCGCGTGTATGTCGGAAATTATCCCACGGGAACCTTCTACCGGGATGAAAAGTATCCTATGTCTTAATATACTAGCTGTTGCCAGCGGCTTCGCCCGCGTGTATGTCGGAAATTATCGCACGGGAACCTTCTACCGGGATGAAAAGTATCCTATGTCTTAATATACTAGCTGTTGCCAGCGGCTTCGCCCGCGTGTATGTCGGAAAATATCGCACGGGAACCTTCTACCGGGATGAAAAGTATCCTATGTCTTAATATACTAGCTGTTGCCCGCGTGTATGTCGGAAATTATCCCACGGGAACCTTCTACCGGGATGAAAAGTATCCTATGTCTTAATATACTAACTGTTGCTAGCGGCATCACCCGCGTGTATGTCGGAAATTATCCCACGGGAACCTTCTACCGGGATGAAAAGTATCCTATGTCTTAATATACTAGCTGTTGCCAGCGGCATCGCCCGCGTGTTTGTCGGAAATTATCCCACGGGAACCTTCTACCGGGATGAAAAGTATACTATGTCTTAATATACTAGCTGTTGCCAGCGGCTTCGCCCGCGTGTATGTCGGAATACATCCCACGGGAACGTTCTACCGGGATGAAAAGTATCCTATGTCTTAATATACTAGCTGTTGCCAGCGGCATCGCCCGCGTGTATGTCGGAAATTATCCCACGGGAACCTTCTACCGGGATGAAAAGTATCCTATGTCTTAATATACTAGCTGTTGCCAGCGGCTTCGCCGGCGTGTATGTCGGAAATTATCCTACGGGAACCTTCTACCGGGATGAAAGTATCCTATGTCTTAATATACTAGCTGTTGCCCGCGTGTATGTCGGAAATCATCCCACGGGAACCTTCTACCGGGATGAAAAGTATCCTATGTCTTAATATACTAGCTGTTGCCCGCGTGTATGTCAGAAATTATCCCACGGGAACCTTCTACCGGGATGAAAAGTATCCTGTGTCTTAATATACTAGCTGTTGCCCGCGTGTATGTCAGAAATTATCGCACGGGAACCTTCTACCGGGAAGAAAAGTATCCTATGTCTTAATATACTAGCTGTTGCCAGCGGCATCGCCCGCGTGTATGTCGGAAATTATCCCACGGGAACCTTCTACCGGGATGAAAAGTATCCTATGTCTTAATATACTAGCTGTTGCCAGCGGCTTCGCCGGCGTGTATGTCGGAAATTATCCTACGGGAACCTTCTACCGGGATGAAAGTATCCTATGTCTTAATATACTAGCTGTTGCCAGCGGCTTCGCCCGCGTGTATGTCGGAAATTATCGCACGGGAACCTTCTACCGGGATGAAAAGTATCCTATGTCTTAATATACTAGCTGTTGCCAGCGGCTTCGCCCGCGTGTATGTCGGAAAATATCGCACGGGAACCTTCTACCGGGATGAAAAGTATCCTATGTCTTAATATACTAGCTGTTGCCCGCGTGTATGTCGGAAATTATCCCACGGGAACCTTCTACCGGGATGAAAAGTATCCTATGTCTTAATATACTAACTGTTGCTAGCGGCATCACCCGCGTGTATGTCGGAAATTATCCCACGGGAACCTTCTACCGGGATGAAAAGTATCCTATGTCTTAATATACTAGCTGTTGCCAGCGGCATCGCCCGCGTGTATGTCGGAAATTATCCCACGGGAACCTTCTACCGGGATGAAAAGTATACTATGTCTTAATATACTAGCTGTTGCCAGCGGCTTCGCCCGCGTGTATGTCGGAATACATCCCACGGGAACGTTCTACCGGGATGAAAAGTATCCTATGTCTTAATATACTAGCTGTTGCCCGCGTGTATGTCGGAATACATCCCACGGGAACCTTCTAACGGGATGAAAAGTATCCTATGTCTTAATATACTAGCTGTTGCCAGCGGCTTCGCCCGCGTGTATGTCGGAATACATCCCACGGGAACCTTCTACCGGGATGAAAAGTATCCTATGTCTTAATATACTAGCTGTTGCCCGCGTGTATGTCGGAATACATCCCACGGGAACCTTCTACCGGGATGAAAAGTATCCTATGTCTTAATATACTAGCTGTTGCCAGCGGCTTCGCCCGCGTGTATGTCGGAAATTATCCCACGGGAACCTTCTACCGGGATGAAAGTATCCTATGTCTTAATATACTAGCTGTTGCCCGCGTGTATGTCGGAAATTATCCCACGGGAACCTTCTACCGGGATGAAAAGTATCCTATGTCTTAATATACTAGCTGTTGCCAGCGGCTTCGCCGGCGTGTATGTCGGAAATTATCCTACGGGAACCTTCTACCGGGATGAAAGTATCCTATGTCTTAATATACTAGCTGTTGCCAGCGGCTTCGCCCGCGTGTATGTCGGAAATTATCGCACGGGAACCTTCTACCGGGATGAAAAGTATCCTATGTCTTAATATACTAGCTGTTGCCAGCGGCTTCGCCCGCGTGTATGTCGGAAATTATCCCACGGGAACCTTCTACCGGGATGAAAGTATCCTATGTCTTAATATACTAGCTGTTGCCCGCGTGTATGTCGGAAATTATCCCACGGGAACCTTCTACCGGGATGAAAAGTATCCTATGTCTTAATATACTAGCTGTTGCCAGCGGCTTCGCCGGCGTGTATGTCGGAAATTATCCTACGGGAACCTTCTACCGGGATGAAAGTATCCTATGTCTTAATATACTAGCTGTTGCCAGCGGCTTCGCCCGCGTGTATGTCGGAAATTATCGCACGGGAACCTTCTACCGGGATGAAAAGTATCCTATGTCTTAATATACTAGCTGTTGCCAGCGGCTTCGCCCGCGTGTATGTCGGAAAATATCGCACGGGAACCTTCTACCGGGATGAAAAGTATCCTATGTCTTAATATACTAGCTGTTGCCCGCGTGTATGTCAGAAATTATCGCACGGGAACCTTCTACCGGGATGAAAAGTATCCTATGTCTTAATATACTAGCTGTTGCCAGCGGCATCGCCCGCGTGTATGTCGGAAATTATCCCACGGGAACCTTCTACCGGGATGAAAAGTATACTATGTCTTAATATACTAGCTGTTGCCAGCGGCTTCGCCCGCGTGTATGTCGGAATACATCCCACGGGAACGTTCTACCGGGATGAAAAGTATCCTATGTCTTAATATACTAGCTGTTGCCCGCGTGTATGTCGGAATACATCCCACGGGAACCTTCTAACGGGATGAAAAGTATCCTATGTCTTAATATACTAGCTGTTGCCAGCGGCTTCGCCCGCGTGTATGTCGGAATACATCCCACGGGAACCTTCTACCGGGATGAAAAGTATCCTATGTCTTAATATACTAGCTGTTGCCCGCGTGTATGTCGGAATACATCCCACGGGAACCTTCTACCGGGATGAAAAGTATCCTATGTCTTAATATACTAGCTGTTGCCAGCGGCTTCGCCCGCGTGTATGTCGGAAATTATCCCACGGGAACCTTCTACCGGGATGAAAGTATCCTATGTCTTAATATACTAGCTGTTGCCCGCGTGTATGTCGGAAATTATCCCACGGGAACCTTCTACCGGGATGAAAAGTATCCTATGTCTTAATATACTAGCTGTTGCCAGCGGCTTCGCCGGCGTGTATGTCGGAAATTATCCTACGGGAACCTTCTACCGGGATGAAAGTATCCTATGTCTTAATATACTAGCTGTTGCCAGCGGCTTCGCCCGCGTGTATGTCGGAAATTATCGCACGGGAACCTTCTACCGGGATGAAAAGTATCCTATGTCTTAATATACTAGCTGTTGCCAGCGGCTTCGCCCGCGTGTATGTCGGAAAATATCGCACGGGAACCTTCTACCGGGATGAAAAGTATCCTATGTCTTAATATACTAGCTGTTGCCCGCGTGTATGTCAGAAATTATCGCACGGGAACCTTCTACCGGGAAGAAAAGTATCCTATGTCTTAATATACTAGCTGTTGCCAGCGGCATCGCCCGCGTGTATGTCGGAAATTATCCCACGGGAACCTTCTACCGGGATGAAAAGTATCCTATGTCTTAATATACTAGCTGTTGCCAGCGGCTTCGCCGGCGTGTATGTCGGAAATTATCCTACGGGAACCTTCTACCGGGATGAAAGTATCCTATGTCTTAATATACTAGCTGTTGCCAGCGGCTTCGCCCGCGTGTATGTCGGAAATTATCGCACGGGAACCTTCTACCGGGATGAAAAGTATCCTATGTCTTAATATACTAGCTGTTGCCAGCGGCTTCGCCCGCGTGTATGTCGGAAAATATCGCACGGGAACCTTCTACCGGGATGAAAAGTATCCTATGTCTTAATATACTAGCTGTTGCCCGCGTGTATGTCGGAAATTATCCCACGGGAACCTTCTACCGGGATGAAAAGTATCCTATGTCTTAATATACTAACTGTTGCTAGCGGCATCACCCGCGTGTATGTCGGAAATTATCCCACGGGAACCTTCTACCGGGATGAAAAGTATCCTATGTCTTAATATACTAGCTGTTGCCAGCGGCATCGCCCGCGTGTATGTCGGAAATTATCCCACGGGAACCTTCTACCGGGATGAAAAGTATACTATGTCTTAATATACTAGCTGTTGCCAGCGGCTTCGCCCGCGTGTATGTCGGAAAATATCGCACGGGAACCTTCTACCGGGATGAAAAGTATCCTATGTCTTAATATACTAGCTGTTGCCCGCGTGTATGTCAGAAATTATCGCACGGGAACCTTCTACCGGGAAGAAAAGTATCCTATGTCTTAATATACTAGCTGTTGCCAGCGGCATCGCCCGCGTGTATGTCGGAAATTATCCCACGGGAACCTTCTACCGGGATGAAAAGTATCCTATGTCTTAATATACTAGCTGTTGCCAGCGGCTTCGCCGGCGTGTATGTCGGAAATTATCCTACGGGAACCTTCTACCGGGATGAAAGTATCCTATGTCTTAATATACTAGCTGTTGCCCGCGTGTATGTCGGAAATCATCCCACGGGAACCTTCTACCGGGATGAAAAGTATCCTATGTCTTAATATACTAGCTGTTGCCCGCGTGTATGTCAGAAATTATCCCACGGGAACCTTCTACCGGGATGAAAAGTATCCTGTGTCTTAATATACTAGCTGTTGCCCGCGTGTATGTCAGAAATTATCGCACGGGAACCTTCTACCGGGAAGAAAAGTATCCTATGTCTTAATATACTAGCTGTTGCCAGCGGCATCGCCCGCGTGTATGTCGGAAATTATCCCACGGGAACCTTCTACCGGGATGAAAAGTATCCTATGTCTTAATATACTAGCTGTTGCCAGCGGCTTCGCCGGCGTGTATGTCGGAAATTATCCTACGGGAACCTTCTACCGGGATGAAAGTATCCTATGTCTTAATATACTAGCTGTTGCCAGCGGCTTCGCCCGCGTGTATGTCGGAAATTATCGCACGGGAACCTTCTACCGGGATGAAAAGTATCCTATGTCTTAATATACTAGCTGTTGCCAGCGGCTTCGCCCGCGTGTATGTCGGAAAATATCGCACGGGAACCTTCTACCGGGATGAAAAGTATCCTATGTCTTAATATACTAGCTGTTGCCCGCGTGTATGTCGGAAATTATCCCACGGGAACCTTCTACCGGGATGAAAAGTATCCTATGTCTTAATATACTAACTGTTGCTAGCGGCATCACCCGCGTGTATGTCGGAAATTATCCCACGGGAACCTTCTACCGGGATGAAAAGTATCCTATGTCTTAATATACTAGCTGTTGCCAGCGGCATCGCCCGCGTGTATGTCGGAAATTATCCCACGGGAACCTTCTACCGGGATGAAAAGTATACTATGTCTTAATATACTAGCTGTTGCCAGCGGCTTCGCCCGCGTGTATGTCGGAATACATCCCACGGGAACGTTCTACCGGGATGAAAAGTATCCTATGTCTTAATATACTAGCTGTTGCCCGCGTGTATGTCGGAATACATCCCACGGGAACCTTCTAACGGGATGAAAAGTATCCTATGTCTTAATATACTAGCTGTTGCCAGCGGCTTCGCCCGCGTGTATGTCGGAATACATCCCACGGGAACCTTCTACCGGGATGAAAAGTATCCTATGTCTTAATATACTAGCTGTTGCCCGCGTGTATGTCGGAATACATCCCACGGGAACCTTCTACCGGGATGAAAAGTATCCTATGTCTTAATATACTAGCTGTTGCCAGCGGCTTCGCCCGCGTGTATGTCGGAAATTATCCCACGGGAACCTTCTACCGGGATGAAAGTATCCTATGTCTTAATATACTAGCTGTTGCCCGCGTGTATGTCGGAAATTATCCCACGGGAACCTTCTACCGGGATGAAAAGTATCCTATGTCTTAATATACTAGCTGTTGCCAGCGGCTTCGCCGGCGTGTATGTCGGAAATTATCCTACGGGAACCTTCTACCGGGATGAAAGTATCCTATGTCTTAATATACTAGCTGTTGCCAGCGGCTTCGCCCGCGTGTATGTCGGAAATTATCGCACGGGAACCTTCTACCGGGATGAAAAGTATCCTATGTCTTAATATACTAGCTGTTGCCAGCGGCTTCGCCCGCGTGTATGTCGGAAAATATCGCACGGGAACCTTCTACCGGGATGAAAAGTATCCTATGTCTTAATATACTAGCTGTTGCCCGCGTGTATGTCAGAAATTATCGCACGGGAACCTTCTACCGGGATGAAAAGTATCCTATGTCTTAATATACTAGCTGTTGCCAGCGGCATCGCCCGCGTGTATGTCGGAAATTATCCCACGGGAACCTTCTACCGGGATGAAAAGTATACTATGTCTTAATATACTAGCTGTTGCCAGCGGCTTCGCCCGCGTGTATGTCGGAATACATCCCACGGGAACGTTCTACCGGGATGAAAAGTATCCTATGTCTTAATATACTAGCTGTTGCCCGCGTGTATGTCGGAATACATCCCACGGGAACCTTCTAACGGGATGAAAAGTATCCTATGTCTTAATATACTAGCTGTTGCCAGCGGCTTCGCCCGCGTGTATGTCGGAATACATCCCACGGGAACCTTCTACCGGGATGAAAAGTATCCTATGTCTTAATATACTAGCTGTTGCCCGCGTGTATGTCGGAATACATCCCACGGGAACCTTCTACCGGGATGAAAAGTATCCTATGTCTTAATATACTAGCTGTTGCCAGCGGCTTCGCCCGCGTGTATGTCGGAAATTATCCCACGGGAACCTTCTACCGGGATGAGAGTATCCTATGTCTTAATATACTAGCTGTTGCCCGCGTGTATGTCGGAAATTATCCCACGGGAACCTTCTACCGGGATGAAAAGTATCCTATGTCTTAATATACTAGCTGTTGCCAGCGGCTTCGCCGGCGTGTATGTCGGAAATTATCCTACGGGAACCTTCTACCGGGATGAAAGTATCCTATGTCTTAATATACTAGCTGTTGCCAGCGGCTTCGCCCGCGTGTATGTCGGAAATTATCGCACGGGAACCTTCTACCGGGATGAAAAGTATCCTATGTCTTAATATACTAGCTGTTGCCAGCGGCTTCGCCCGCGTGTATGTCGGAAAATATCGCACGGGAACCTTCTACCGGGATGAAAAGTATCCTATGTCTTAATATACTAGCTGTTGCCCGCGTGTATGTCAGAAATTATCGCACGGGAACCTTCTACCGGGAAGAAAAGTATCCTATGTCTTAATATACTAGCTGTTGCCAGCGGCATCGCCCGCGTGTATGTCGGAAATTATCCCACGGGAACCTTCTACCGGGATGAAAAGTATCCTATGTCTTAATATACTAGCTGTTGCCAGCGGCTTCGCCGGCGTGTATGTCGGAAATTATCCTACGGGAACCTTCTACCGGGATGAAAGTATCCTATGTCTTAATATACTAGCTGTTGCCAGCGGCTTCGCCCGCGTGTATGTCGGAAATTATCGCACGGGAACCTTCTACCGGGATGAAAAGTATCCTATGTCTTAATATACTAGCTGTTGCCAGCGGCTTCGCCCGCGTGTATGTCGGAAAATATCGCACGGGAACCTTCTACCGGGATGAAAAGTATCCTATGTCTTAATATACTAGCTGTTGCCCGCGTGTATGTCGGAAATTATCCCACGGGAACCTTCTACCGGGATGAAAAGTATCCTATGTCTTAATATACTAACTGTTGCTAGCGGCATCACCCGCGTGTATGTCGGAAATTATCCCACGGGAACCTTCTACCGGGATGAAAAGTATCCTATGTCTTAATATACTAGCTGTTGCCAGCGGCATCGCCCGCGTGTATGTCGGAAATTATCCCACGGGAACCTTCTACCGGGATGAAAAGTATACTATGTCTTAATATACTAGCTGTTGCCAGCGGCTTCGCCCGCGTGTATGTCGGAAAATATCGCACGGGAACCTTCTACCGGGATGAAAAGTATCCTATGTCTTAATATACTAGCTGTTGCCCGCGTGTATGTCAGAAATTATCGCACGGGAACCTTCTACCGGGAAGAAAAGTATCCTATGTCTTAATATACTAGCTGTTGCCAGCGGCATCGCCCGCGTGTATGTCGGAAATTATCCCACGGGAACCTTCTACCGGGATGAAAAGTATCCTATGTCTTAATATACTAGCTGTTGCCAGCGGCTTCGCCGGCGTGTATGTCGGAAATTATCCTACGGGAACCTTCTACCGGGATGAAAGTATCCTATGTCTTAATATACTAGCTGTTGCCCGCGTGTATGTCGGAAATCATCCCACGGGAACCTTCTACCGGGATGAAAAGTATCCTATGTCTTAATATACTAGCTGTTGCCCGCGTGTATGTCAGAAATTATCCCACGGGAACCTTCTACCGGGATGAAAAGTATCCTGTGTCTTAATATACTAGCTGTTGCCCGCGTGTATGTCAGAAATTATCGCACGGGAACCTTCTACCGGGAAGAAAAGTATCCTATGTCTTAATATACTAGCTGTTGCCAGCGGCATCGCCCGCGTGTATGTCGGAAATTATCCCACGGGAACCTTCTACCGGGATGAAAAGTATCCTATGTCTTAATATACTAGCTGTTGCCAGCGGCTTCGCCGGCGTGTATGTCGGAAATTATCCTACGGGAACCTTCTACCGGGATGAAAGTATCCTATGTCTTAATATACTAGCTGTTGCCAGCGGCTTCGCCCGCGTGTATGTCGGAAATTATCGCACGGGAACCTTCTACCGGGATGAAAAGTATCCTATGTCTTAATATACTAGCTGTTGCCAGCGGCTTCGCCCGCGTGTATGTCGGAAAATATCGCACGGGAACCTTCTACCGGGATGAAAAGTATCCTATGTCTTAATATACTAGCTGTTGCCCGCGTGTATGTCGGAAATTATCCCACGGGAACCTTCTACCGGGATGAAAAGTATCCTATGTCTTAATATACTAACTGTTGCTAGCGGCATCACCCGCGTGTATGTCGGAAATTATCCCACGGGAACCTTCTACCGGGATGAAAAGTATCCTATGTCTTAATATACTAGCTGTTGCCAGCGGCATCGCCCGCGTGTATGTCGGAAATTATCCCACGGGAACCTTCTACCGGGATGAAAAGTATACTATGTCTTAATATACTAGCTGTTGCCAGCGGCTTCGCCCGCGTGTATGTCGGAATACATCCCACGGGAACGTTCTACCGGGATGAAAAGTATCCTATGTCTTAATATACTAGCTGTTGCCCGCGTGTATGTCGGAATACATCCCACGGGAACCTTCTAACGGGATGAAAAGTATCCTATGTCTTAATATACTAGCTGTTGCCAGCGGCTTCGCCCGCGTGTATGTCGGAATACATCCCACGGGAACCTTCTACCGGGATGAAAAGTATCCTATGTCTTAATATACTAGCTGTTGCCCGCGTGTATGTCGGAATACATCCCACGGGAACCTTCTACCGGGATGAAAAGTATCCTATGTCTTAATATACTAGCTGTTGCCAGCGGCTTCGCCCGCGTGTATGTCGGAAATTATCCCACGGGAACCTTCTACCGGGATGAAAGTATCCTATGTCTTAATATACTAGCTGTTGCCCGCGTGTATGTCGGAAATTATCCCACGGGAACCTTCTACCGGGATGAAAAGTATCCTATGTCTTAATATACTAACTGTTGCTAGCGGCATCGCCCGCGTGTATGTCGGAAATTATCCCACGGGAACCTTCTACCGGGATGAAAAGTATCCTATGTCTTAATATACTAGCTGTTGCCAGCGGCATCGCCCGCGTGTATGTCGGAAGTTATCCCACGGGAACCTTCTACCGGGATGAAAAGTATACTATGTCTTAATATACTAGCTGTTGCCAGCGGCTTCGCCCGCGTGTATGTCGGAACACATCCCACGGGAACCTTCTACCGGGATGAAAAGTATCCTATGTCTTAATATACTAGCTGTTGCCCGCGTGTATGTCGGAATACATCCCACGGGAACCTTCTACCGGGATGAAAGTATCCTATGTCTTAATATTCTAGCTGTTGCCAGCGGCTATGTTGGAAATTATCCCACGGGAACCTTCTACCGGGATGAAAAGTATCCTATGTCTTAATATTCTAGCTGTTGCCAGCGGCTATGTTGGAAATTATCCCACGGGAACCTTCTACCGGGATGAAAAGTATCCTATGTCTTAATATACTAGCTGTTGCCCGCGTGTATGTCGGAATACATCCCAAGGGAACCTTCTACCGGGATGAAAAGTATCCTGTGTCTTAATATACTAGCTGTTGCCCGCGTGTATGTCGGAATACATCCCACGGGAACCTTCTACCGGGATGAAAAGTATCCTATGTCTTAATATACTAGCTGTTGCCCGCGTGTATGTCGGAATACATCCCACGGGAACCTTCTACCGGGATCAAAAGTATCCTATGTCTTAATATACTAGCTGTTGCCAGCGGCTTCGCCCGCGTGTATGTCGGAAATTATCCCACGGGAACCTTCTACCGGGATGAAAGTATCCTATGTCTTAATATTCTAGCTGTTGCCAGCGGCTATGTTGGAAATTATCCCACGGGAACCTTCTACCGGGATGAAAAGTATCCTATGTCTTAATATACTAGCTGTTGCCCGCGTGTATGTCGGAATACATCCCACGGGAACCTTCTACCGGGATGAAAAGTATCCTATGTCTTAATATACTAGCTGTTGCCCGCGTGTATGTCGGAATACATCCCACGGGAACCTTCTACCGGGATGAAAAGTATCCTATGTCTTAATATACTAGCTGTTGCCCGCGTGTATGTCGGAATACATCCCACGGGAACCTTCTACCGGGATGAAAAGTATCCTATGTCTTAATATACTAGCTGTTGCCAGCGGCTTCGCCCGCGTGTATGTCGGAAATTATCCCACGGGAACCTTCTACCGGGATGAAAGTATCCTATGTCTTAATATTCTAGCTGTTGCCAGCGGCTATGTTGGAAATTATCCCACGGGAACCTTCTACCGGGATGAAAAGTATCCTATGTCTTAATATTCTAGCTGTTGCCAGCGGCTATGTTGGAAATTATCCCACGGGAACCTTCTACCGGGATGAAAAGTATCCTATGTCTTAATATACTAGCTGTTGCCCGCGTGTATGTCGGAATACATCCCACGGGAACCTTCTACCGGGATGAAAAGTATCCTATGTCTAAATATACTAGCTGTTGCCCGCGTGTAAGTCGGAATACATCCCACGGGAACCTTCTACCGGGATGAAAAGTATCCTATGTCTTAATATACTAGCTGTTGCCCGCGTGTATGTCGGAATACATCCCACGGGAACCTTCTACCGGGATGAAAAGTATCCTATGTCTTAATATACTAGCTGTTGCCCGCGTGTATATCGGAATACATCCCACGGGAACCTTCTACCGGGATGAAAAGTATCCTATGTCTTAATATACTAGCTGTTGCCAGCGTGTATGTCGGAAATTATCCCACGGGAACCTTCTACCGGGATGAAAAGTATCCTATGTCTTAATATACTAGCTGTTGCCCGCGTGTATGTTGGAAATCATCTCACGGGAACCTTCTACCGGAATGAAAAGTATCCTATGTCTTAATATACTAGCTGTTGCCCGCGTGTATGTCGGAAATCATCCCACGGGAACCTTCTACCGGGATGAAAGTATCCTATGTCTTAATATACTAGCTGTTGCCAGCGTGTATGTCGGAAATTATCCCACGGGAACCTTCTACCGGAATGAAAAGTATCCTATGTCTTAATGTACTAGCTGTTGCCCGCGTGTATGTCGGAAATCATCCCACGGGAACCTTCTACCGGGATGAAAAGTATCCTATGTCTTAATATACTAGCTGTTGCCCACGTGTATGTCGGAAATTATCGCACGGGAACCTTCTACCGGGATGAAAAGTATCCTATGTCTTAATATACTAGCTGTTGCCAGCGGCTTCGCCCGCGTGTATGTCGGAAATTATCCCACGGGAACCTTCTACCGGGATGAAAAGTATCCTATGTCTTAATATACTAGCAGTTGCCCGCGTGTATGTCGGAAATCATCCCACGGGAACCTTCTACCGGGATGAAAAGTATCCTATGTCTTAATATACTAGCTGTTGCCCGCGTGTATGTCAGAAATTATCCCACGGGAACCTTCTACCGGGATGAAAAGTATCCTGTGTCTTAATATACTAGCTGTTGCCCGCGTGTATGTCGGAAATTATCCCACGGGAACCTTCTACCGGGATGAAAAGTATCCTATGTCTTAATATACTAGCTGTTGCCAGCGGCATCGCCCGCGTATATGTCGGAAATTATCCCACGGGAACCTTCTACCGGGATGAAAAGTATCCTATGTCTTAATATACTAGCTGTTGCCAGCGGCATCGCCCGCGTGTATGTCGGAAATTATCCCACGGGAACCTTCTACCGGGATGAAAAGTATCCTATGTCTTAATATACTAGCTGTTGCCAGCGGCTTCGCCCGCATGTATGTCGGAAATTATCCTACGGGAACCTTCTACCGGGATGAAAGTATCCTATGTCTTAATATACTAGCTGTTGCCAGCGGCTTCGCCCGCGTGTATGTCGGAAATTATCGCACGGGAACCTTCTACCGGGATGAAAAGTATCCTATGTCTTAATATACTAGCTGTTGCCAGCGGCTTCGCCCGCGTGTATGTCGGAAAATATCGCACGGGAACCTTCTACCGGGATGAAAAGTATCCTATGTCTTAATATACTAGCTGTTGCCCGCGTGTATGTCAGAAATTATCGCACGGGAACCTTCTACCGGGAAGAAAAGTATCCTATGTCTTAATATACTAGCTGTTGCCCGCGTGTATGTCGGAAATTATCCCACGGGAACCTTCTACCGGGATGAAAAGTATCCTATGTCTTAATATACTAACTGTTGCTAGCGGCATCACCCGCGTGTATGTCGGAAATTATCCCACGGGAACCTTCTACCGGGATGAAAAGTATCCTATGTCTTAATATACTAGCTGTTGCCAGCGGCATCGCCCGCGTGTATGTCGGAAATCATCCCACGGGAACCTTCTACCGGGATGAAAAGTATACTATGTCTTAATATACTAGCTGTTGCCAGCGGCTTCGCCCGCGTGTATGTCGGAATACATCCCACGGGAACGTTCTACCGGGATGAAAAGTATCCTATGTCTTAATATACTAGCTGTTGCCCGCGTGTATGTCGGAATACATCCCACGGGAACCTTCTACCGGGATGAAAAGTATCCTATGTCTTAATATACTAGCTGTTGCCAGCGGCATCGCCCGCGTGTATGTCGGAATACATCCCACGGGAACCTTCTACCGGGATGAAAAGTATCCTATGTCTTAATATACTAGCTGTTGCCCGCGTGTATGTCGGAAATTATCCCACGGGAACCTTCTACCGGGATGAAAAGTATCCTATGTCTTAATATACTAACTGTTGCTAGCGGCATCGCCCGCGTGTATGTCGGAAATTATCCCACGGGAACCTTCTACCGGGATGAAAAGTATCCTATGTCTTAATATACTAGCTGTTGCCAGCGGCATCGCCCGCGTGTATGTCGGAAATTATCCCACGGGAACCTTCTACCGGGATGAAAAGTATACTATGTCTTAATATACTAGCTGTTGCCAGCGGCTTCGCCCGCGTGTATGTCGGAATACATCCCACGGGAACCTTCTACCGGGATGAAAAGTATCCTATGTCTTAATATACTAGCTGTTGCCCGTGTGTATGTCGGAATACATCCCACGGGAACCTTCTACCGGGATGAAAGTATCCTATGTCTTAATATTCTAGCTGTTGCCAGCGGCTATGTTGGAAATTATCCCACGGGAACCTTCTACCGGGATGAAAAGTATCCTATGTCTTAATATTCTAGCTGTTGCCAGCGGCTATGTTGGAAATTATCCCACGGGAACCTTCTACCGGGATGAAAAGTATCCTATGTCTTAATATACTAGCTGTTGCCCGCGTGTATGTCGGAATACATCCCACGGGAACCTTCTACCGGGATGAAAAGTATCCTATGTCTTAATATACTAGCTGTTGCCCGCGTGTATGTCGGAATACATCCCACGGGAACCTTCTACCGGGATGAAAAGTATCCTATGTCTTAATATACTAGCTGTTGCCCGCGTGTATGTCGGAATACATCCCACGGGAACCTTCTACCGGGATGAAAAGTATCCTATGTCTTAATATACTAGCTGTTGCCAGCGGCTTCGCCCGCGTGTATGTCGGAAATTATCCCACGGGAACCTTCTACCGGGATGAAAGTATCCTATGTCTTAATATTCTAGCTGTTGCCAGCGGCTATGTTGGAAATTATCCCACGGGAACCTTCTACCGGGATGAAAAGTATCCTATGTCTTAATATTCTAGCTGTTGCCAGCGGCTATGTTGGAAATTATCCCACGGGAACCTTCTACCGGGATGAAAAGTATCCTATGTCTTAATATACTAGCTGTTGCCCGCGTGTATGTCGGAATACATCCCACGGGAACCTTCTACCGGGATGAAAAGTATCCTATGTCTTAATATACTAGCTGTTGCCCGCGTGTATGTCGGAATACATCCCACGGGAACCTTCTACCGGGATGAAAAGTATCCTATGTCTTAATATACTAGCTGTTGCCCGCGTGTATGTCGGAATACATCCCACGGGAACCTTCTACCGGGATGAAAAGTATCCTATGTCTTAATATACTAGCTGTTGCCCGCGTGTATGTCGTAATACATCCCACGGGAACCTTCTACCGGGATGAAAAGTATCCTATGTCTTAATGTACTAGCTGTTGCCAGCGTGTGTGTCGGAAATTATCCCACGGGAACCTTCTACCGGGATGAAAAGTATCCTATGTCTTAATTTACTAGCTGTTGCCCGCGTGTATGTCGGAAATCATCCCACGGGAACCTTCTACCGGGATGAAAAGTATCCTATGTCTTAATATACTAGCTGTTGCCCGCGTGTATGTCGGAAATCATCCCACGGGAACCTTCTACCGGGATGAAAAGTATCCTATGTCTTAATATACTAGCTGTTGCCCGCGTGTATGTCGGAAATCATCCCACGGGAAATTTCTACCGGGATGAAAAGTATCCTATGTCTTAATATACTAGCTGTTGCCAGCGGCATCGCCCGCGTGTATGTCGGAAATTATCCCACGGGAACCTTCTACCGGGATGAAAAGTATCCTATGTCTTAATATACTAGCTGTTGCCCACGTTTTTGTCGGAAATTATCCCACGGGAACCTTCTACCGGGATGAAAAGTATCCTATGTCTTAATATACTAGCTGTTGCCCGCGTGTATGTCGGAAATCATCCCACGGGAACCTTCTACCGGGATGAAAAGTATCCTATGTCTTAATATACTAGCTGTTGCCCGCGTGTATGTCGGAAATCATCCCACGGGAACCTTCTACCGGGATGAAAAGTATCCTATGTCTTAATATACTAGCTGTTGCCCGCGTGTATGTCGGAAATCATCCCACGGGAAATTTCTACCGGGATGAAAAGTATCCTATGTCTTAATATACTAGCTGTTGCCAGCGGCATCGCCCGCGTGTATGTCGGAAATTATCCCACGGGAACCTTCTACCGGGATGAAAAGTATCCTATGTCTTAATATACTAGCTGTTGCCCACGTTTTTGTCGGAAATTATCCCACGGGAACCTTCTACCGGGATGAAAAGTATCCTATGTCTTAATATACTAGCTGTTGCCAGCGGCTTCGCCCGCGTGTATGTCGGAAATTATCCCACGGGAACCTTCTACCGGGATGAAAAGTATCCTATGTCTTAATATACTAGCTGTTGCCCGCGTGTATGTCGGAAATCATCCCACGGGAACCTTCTACCGGGATGAAAAGTATCCTATGTCTTAATATACTAGCTGTTGCCCTCGTGTATGTCGGAAATCATCCCACGGGAACCTTCTACCGGGATGAAAAGTATCCTATGTCTTAATATACTAGCTGTTGCCCGCGTGTATGTCGGAAATCATCCCACGGGAACCTTCTACCGGGATGAAAAGTATCCTATGTCTTAATATACTAGCTGTTGCCAGCGGCATCGCCCGCGTGTATGTCGGAAATTATCCCACGGGAACCTTCTACCGGGATGAAAAGTATCCTATGTCTTAATATACTAGCTGTTGCCCACGTGTATGTCGGAAATTATCCCACGGGAACCTTCTACCGGGATGAAAAGTATCCTATGTCTTAATATACTAGCTGTTGCCAGCGGCTTCGCCCGCGTGTATGTCGGAAATTATCCCACGGGAACCTTCTACCGGGATGAAAAGTATCCTATGTCTTAATATACTAGCTGTTGCCCGCGTGTATGTCGGAAATTATCCCACGGGAACCTTCTACCGGGATGAAAAGTATCCTATGTCTTAATATACTAGCTGTTGCCCGCGTGTATGTCGGAAATTATCCCACGGGAACCTTCTACCGGGATGAAAAGTATCCTATGTCTTAATATACTAGCCGTTGCCCGCGTGTATGTCGGAAATCATCCCACGGGAACCTTCTACCGGGATGAAAAGTATCCTATGTCCTAATATACTAGCTGTTGCCCGCGTGTATGTCGGAAATCATCCCACGGGAACCTTCTACCGGGATGAAAAGTATCCTATGTCTTAATATACTAGCTGTTGCCAGCGGCTTCGCCCGCGTGTATGTCGGAAATTATCCCACGGGAACCTTCTACCGGGATGAAAAGTATCCTATGTCTTAATATACTAGCTGTTACCCGCGTGTTTGTCGGAAATTATCCCACGGGAACCTTCTACCGGGATGAAAAGTATCCTATGTCTTAATATACTAGCTGTTGCCCGCGTGTATGTCGGAAATTATCCCACGGGAACCTTCTACCGGGATGAAAAGTATCCTATGTCTTAATATACTAGCTGTTGCCCGCGTGTATGTCGGAAATCATCCCACGGGAACCTTCTACCGGGATGAAAAGTATCCTGTGTCTTAATATACTAGCTGTTGCCCGCGTGTATGTCGGAAATCATCCCACGGGAACCTTCTACCGGGATGAAAAGTATCCTATGTCTTAATATACTAGCTGTTGCCCGCGGCATCGCCCGCGTGTATGTCGGAAATTATCCCACGGGAACCTTCTACCGGGATGAAAAGTATCCTATGTCTTAATATACTAGCTGTTGCCCACGTGTATGTCGGAAATTATCCCACGGGAACCTTCTACCGGGATGAAAAGTATCCTATGTCTTAATATACTAGCTGTTGCCAGCGGCTTCGCCCGCGTGTATGTCGGAAATTATCCCACGGGAACCTTCTACCGGGATGAAAAGTATCCTATGTCTTAATATACTAGCTGTTGCCCGCGTGTATGTCGGAAATTATCCCACGGGAACCTTCTACCGGGATGAAAAGTATCCTATGTCTTAATATACTAGCTGTTGCCCGCGTGTATGTCGGAAATTATCCCACGGGAACCTTCTACCGGGATGAAAAGTATCCTATGTCTTAATATACTAGCTGTTGCCCGCGTGTATGTCGGAAATCATCCCACGGGAACCTTCTACCGGGATGAAAAGTATCCTGTGTCTTAATATACTAGCTGTTGCCCGCGTGTATGTCGGAAATCATCCCACGGGAACCTTCTACCGGGATGAAAGTATCCTATGTCTTAATATACTAGCTGTTGCCAGCGGCTTCGCCCGCGTGTATGTCGGAAATTATCGCACGGGAACCTTCTACCGGGATGAAAAGTATCCTATGTCTTAATATACTAGCTGTTGCCAGCGGCTTCGCCCGCGTGTATGTCGGAAATTATCGCACGGGAACCTTCTACCGGGATGAAAAGTATCCTATGTCTTAATATACTAGCTGTTGCCCGCGTGTATGTCAGAAATTATCGCACGGGAACCTTCTACCGGGAAGAAAAGTATCCTATGTCTTAATATACTAGCTGTTGCCCGCGTGTATGTCGGAAATTATCCCACGGGAACCTTCTACCGGGATGAAAAGTATCCTATGTCTTAATATACTAACTGTTGCCAGCGGCATCGCCCGCGTGTATGTCGGAAATTATCCCACGGGAACCTTCTACCGGGATGAAAAGTATCCTATGTCTTAATATACTAGCTGTTGCCAGCGGCATCGCCCGCGTGTATGTCGGAAATTATCCCACGGGAACCTTCTACCGGGATGAAAAGTATACTATGTCTTAATATACTAGCTGTTGCCCGCGTGTATGTCGGAAATTATCCCACGGGAACCTTCTACCGGGATGAAAAGTATCCTATGTCTTAATATACTAGCTGTTGCCCGCGTGTATGTCAGAAATTATCCCACGGGAACCTTCTACCGGGATGAAAAGTATCCTGTGTCTTAATATACTAGCTGTTGCCCGCTTGTATGTCGGAAATTATCCCACGGGAACCTTCTACCGGGATGAAAAGTATCCTATGTCTTAATATACTAGCTGTTGCCAGCGGCATCGCCCGCGTGTATGTCGGAAATTATCCCACGGGAACCTTCTACCGGGATGAAAAGTATCCTATGTCTTAATATACTAGCTGTTGCCAGCGGCTTCGCCCGCGTGTATGTCGGAAATTATCCTACGGGAACCTTCTACCGGGATGAAAGTATCCTATGTCTTAATATACTAGCTGTTGCCAGCGGCTTCGCCCGCGTGTATGTCGGAAATTATCGCACGGGAACCTTCTACCGGGATGAAAAGTATCCTATGTCTTAATATACTAGCTGTTGCCAGCGGCTTCGCCCGCGTGTATGTCGGAAATTATCGCACGGGAACCTTCTACCGGGATGAAAAGTATCCTATGTCTTAATATACTAGCTGTTGCCCGCGTGTATGTCAGAAATTATCGCACGGGAACCTTCTACCGGGAAGAAAAGTATCCTATGTCTTAATATACTAGCTGTTGCCCGCGTGTATGTCGGAAATTATCCCACGGGAACCTTCTACCGGGATGAAAAGTATCCTATGTCTTAATATACTAACTGTTGCCAGCGGCATCGCCCGCGTGTATGTCGGAAATTATCCCACGGGAACCTTCTACCGGGATGAAAAGTATCCTATGTCTTAATATACTAGCTGTTGCCAGCGGCATCGCCCGCGTGTATGTCGGAAATTATCCCACGGGAACCTTCTACCGGGATGAAAAGTATACTATGTCTTAATATACTAGCTGTTGCCAGCGGCTTCGCCCGCGTGTATGTCGGAAATTATCCCACGGGAACCTTCTACCGGGATGAAAAGTATCCTATGTCTTAATATACTAGCTGTTGCCCGCGTGTATGTCGGAATACATCCCACGGGAACCTTCTACCGGGATGAAAAGTATCCTATGTCTTAATAACTAGCTGTTGCCAGCGGCTTCGCCCGCGTGTATGTCGGAAATTATCCCACGGGAACCTTCTACCGGGATGAAAGTATCCTATGTCTTAATATACTAGCTGTTGCCGCGTGTATGTCGGAATACATCCCACGGGAACCTTCTACCGGGATGAAAAGTATCCTATGTCTTAATATACTAGCTGTTGCCCGCGTGTATGTCGGAATACATCCCACGGGAACCTTCTACCGGGATGAAAAGTATCCTATGTCTTAATATACTAGCTGTTGCTAGCGGCTTCGCCCGCGTGTATGTCGGAAATTATCCCACGGGAACCTTCTACCGGGATGAAAGTATCCTATGTCTTAATATACTAGCTGTTGCCCGCGTATATGTCGGAAATCATCCCACGGGAACCTTCTACCGGGATGAAAGTATCCTATGTCTTAATATACTAGCTGTTGCCGCGTGTATGTCGGAATACATCCCACGGGAACCTTCTACCGGGATGAAAGTATCCTATGTCTTAATATACTAGCTGTTGCCAGCGTGTATGTCGGAAATTATCCCACGGGAACCTTCTACCGGGATGAAAAGTATCATATGTCTTAATATACTAGCTGTTGCCAGCGGCTATGTTGGAAATTATCCCACGGGAACCTTCTACCGGGATGAAAAGTATCCTATGTCTTAATATACTAGCTGTTGCCAGCGTGTATGTCGGAAATTATCCCACGGGAACCTTCTACCGGGATGAAAAGTATCCTATGTCCTAATATACTAGCTGTTGCCCGCGTGTATGTCGGAAATCATCCCACGGGAACCTTCTACCGGGATGAAAAGTATCCTATGTCTTAATATACTAGCTGTTGCCCGCGTGTATGTCAGAATACATCCCACGGGAACCTTCTACCGGGATGAAAAGTATCCTATGTCTTAATATACTAGCTGTTGCCCGCGTGTATGTCGGAATACATCCCACGGGAACCTTCTACCGGGATGAAAAGTATCCTATGTCTTAATATACTAGCTGTTGCCAGCGGCTTCGCCCGCGTGTATGTCGGAAATTATCCCACGGGAACCTTCTACCGGGATGAAAAGTATCCTATGTCTTAATATACTAGCTGTTGCCCGCGTGTATGTCGGAATACATCCCACAGGAACCTTCTACCGGGATGAAAAGTATCCTATGTCTTAATATACTAGCTGTTGCCCGCGTGTATGTCGGAATACATCCCACGGGAACCTTCTACTGGGATGAAAAGTATCCTATGTCTTAATATACTAGCTGTTGCCCGCGTGTATGTCGGAATACATCCCACAGGAACCTTCTACCGGGATGAAAAGTATCCTATGTTTTAATATACTAGCTGTTGCCCGCGTGTATGTCGGAATACATCCCACGGGAACCTTCTACTGGGATGAAAAGTATCCTATGTCTTAATATACTAGCTGTTGCCCGCGTGTATGTCGGAATACATCCCACAGGAACCTTCTACCCGGATGAAAAGTATCCTATGTCTTAATATACTAGCTGTTGCCCGCGTGTATGTCGGAATACATCCCACAGGAACCTTCTACCGGGATGAAAAGTATCCTATGTCTTAATATACTAGCTGTTGCCCGCGTGTATGTCGGAATACATCCCACAGGAACCTTCTACCGGGATGAAAAGTATCCTATGTCTTAATATACTAGCTGTTGCCCGCGTGTATGTCGGAATACATCCCACAGGAACCTTCTACCGGGATGAAAAGTATCCTATGTCTTAATATACTAGCTGTTGCCCGCGTGTATGTCGGAATACATCCCACAGGAACCTTCTACCGGGATGAAAAGTATCCTATGTCTTAATATACTAGCTGTTGCCCGCGTGTATGTCGGAATACATCCCACGGGAACCTTCTAAAGGGATGAAAAGTATCCTATGTCTTAATATACTAGCTGTTGCCAGCGGCTTCGCCCGCGTGTATGTCGGAAATTATCCCACGGGAACCTTCTACCGGGATGAAAGTATCCTATGTCTTAATATACTAGCTGTTGCCCGCGTGTATGTCGGAATACGTCCCACGGGAACCTTCTACCGGGATGAAAAGTATCCTATGTCTTAATATACTAGCTGTTGCCAGCGGCTTCGCCCGCGTGTATGTCGGAAATTATCCCACGGGAACCTTCTACCGGGATGAAAGTATCCTATGTCTTAATATACTAGCTGTTGCCAGCGTGTATGTCAGAAATTATCCCACCGGAACCTTCTACCGGGATGAAAAGTATCATATGTCTTCAAAAGTAATGGAGAGGGTAGTGTGCCGTCAATTAACTCGGTTTTTAGAAGAGAACGAAGTGTTACCTGATCTACAATCAGGTTTTAGGAAACAGCGCAGCACTTCTACGGCGTTACTTGACGTTACGGACAATATTCTTTCAGCCCAGGATAAGGGCATGTGCTCACTGATGGTGCTGCTTGATTTTTCCCGTGCATTTGATTGCATTAACGTCTCGCTATTACTGTCAAAGTTAAAATACTACGGTTTTGACGACAATGCCATTGAATGGTTCCACAGCTACCTTAGTAACAGGAAACAACTTGTAGAACTGCGTTTGTCGGATGGTACTACCTTGACTTCAGCCCTTACTTCTATAGAAAGAGGCGTTCCTCAGGGATCAATTTTGGGTCCGATTCTTTTTATTCTCTACTGTGCAGATATAATAAAGTGCCTTCAGAAATGCAAATATCATATTTATGCCGATGATGTCCAATTGTATGTATCTTTCAGTCCAGATGATTATGAGTCGGCCATTAGAGACCTAAATGACGACTTAGAAAGAATTGCCACCTGGTCAGATGAGAATTGCTTGGCATTAAACCCACTGAAAACCAAGTACATGTTGTTTGGTACGAGGCAGCAGTTGAGGAAGATACCTTTAAGCCTTAATATAACTCTAATGGGTGAGCCTATTGACCGTGTGAATGAGGCGCGGAACCTTGGCTTATATATGGACAACAGCCTTAGATTTGAGAAACACGTTGCTAACTCCGTAAGAAACTGCTTCTATCGCCTGAAACTGCTCTACAAAATGAGGCCGTTCTTGTCCGAAAAGCTTCGCGAACAGCTAGTCGAAACCCTTGTTCTGTCTAAATTAAACTATGCTGATACGGTTTACGGCCCGCGCTTGCTGGCTCGTACCGATCGACTAATACAAAGAGTACAAAATGCATGTGCGCGCTTCTGTTACTCAGTTCCTCCGAGAAGTCATGTCACCCCATTTCTTAACAAACACTTTATTCTCAAGATGAAGTCGAGACGTAAGTTACACCTAGCGTGCCTGCTTTTTGGTGTCGTTAAGTCCAAAAAACCGAAGTATTTGTACGATAAGCTTAGTTGGATGGCTAGTAGACGAGATTGCGCGCCCAGGCAATGTGCACAACAACTGGCAACACAGTCTCATAGGACAGCGGCTTTCAGAGGCACTTTCCGATACGCTGCATCTAAGGTGTGGAATAATATCCCACCACCATTAAGGGCACTGGGCACTATCCACACTTTCAGAATATGTTTACGGCAGTATCTGATAGATTCACAACAGAAACTTGATATGGTCGCCCTTAATGTATCACTTATATGAACATATAATATCGTGGCAGACTGATGCCTAAACTAAGCTCTAGGCTTGTATTACAGGACTCCAAAACTAAAGTATTTATTATTGTTTTGTATCTTAGTTTTTATTATCAAATTATTATTAAGTATATATAACTATTAGATTTTTTTTTTATTCACAAAGAACCCACTTAGTTTATTTATTTATTGATTTAAGTATAAATATAAATATTATGTAGGTAATAGGTAATACGGGCTGGTATCCGCAAACACGTCAATGCGAACCTAGCGTATTAAAAATATTATGTCTTAAGTATGCTGAAACTGTGTGTACTCCCCGTCACTTGTCCCTAAAGGTTCATTAGAAAACCAGCGTCAGACAGCATCTGTCTGGCATTAATGCTGAAATGAACCTTTTTGATGCAGCCGTGAGGCACACGCTGGTGATTAAACATTTTTTTTTAATTTCTTATTTGTATTTTGTGTTTCACGAACTGTGTCAAATAAATATTATTCTTTCTTTCTTTCTTTCTTTCTTAATATACTAGCTGTTGCCAGCGGCTATGTTGGAAATTATCCCACGGGAACCTTCTACCGGGATAAAAAGTATCCTATGTCTTAATATACAAGCTGTTGCCAGCGGCTATGTTGGAAATTATCCCACGGGAACCTTCTACCGGGATAAAAAGTATCCTATGTCTTAATATACTAGCTGTTGCCAGCGGCTATGTTGGAAATTATCCCACGGGAACCTTCTACCGGGATAAAAAGTATCCTATGTCTTAATATTCTAGCTGTTGCCAGCGGCTATGTTGGAAATTATCCCACGGGAACCTTCTACCGGGATAAAAAGTATCCTATGTAAGAAAGAAAGAAAGAAAAACAGTTTATTCGCGTTGCCAGCGGCTTCGCCCGCGTGTAGGTCGGAAATTATCCCACGGGAATCTTCTACCGGGATGAAAGTATCCTAAGTCTTAATATACTAGCTGTTGCCAGCGTGTATGTCGGAAATTATCCCACGGGAACCTTCTACCGGGATGAAAAGTATCCTATGTCTTAATATACTAGCTGTTGCCCGCGTGTATGTCGGAATACATCCCACGGGAACCTTCTACCGGGATGAAAAGTATCCTATGTCTTAATATACTAGCTGTTGCCAGCGGCATCGCCCGCGTGTATGTCGGAATACATCCCACGGGAACCTTCTACCGGGATGAAAAGTATCCTATGTCTTAATATACTAGCTGTTGCCAGCGGCTTCGCCCGCGTGTATGTCGGAAATCATCCCACGTGTCGGCGCATCACATATGCTTGACCGCGGGGTCGCGGGCGCCGCGGGGCGAGGTACCGAACCCGGTACGCGACGGTCGCTGCGCGCCCTTCACTCCACTCAGCACACAGACGCGCTCCACTACGGGCATTCTTTTGTACCTTTCGATATGTTCATGTAAATTACACCCTTTTAATACAGTCCACTCGTCTTTAATTACAAAGTCCAATTGAGCCCAATCATTGGTCCTTCGACCGGTTTTGCCGTAATTCACGTCGTCAACATCGGTCGTCGTGTTCAGCTGTGCGGACTTTTACCGCACGCGAGCACCACGCGGTACGACCACGAAGAAAGGAACAAAGGAGTCGTTCCCGAGGCAGCCTGCATCGTCATCGTGGGAGCTGTGTCATTCTTTGGGAGTATCTTACTGTATTTGAGTGAGTCCGTTCCAATTAGTTATATTTCTGCTTTTTTTTCTTGCCGAAAATCGTTCATTCATCTTCCCATCTTTCAGCTTTCGTACCTACAGGATTTCAATTTTAGTGCTTTCATAGTGTTTTCTAGAACACTGCTTGTTAAAATACGTATACTTTGTATCGAAAACGCTTGGTCATTACCTAATTAGCACTTCGCTAACACGTGTTGAGTCGTTGACCTTGACAGTCCTTCTTGAATTCTCGATCCCTTTCACTAACGCACAACTGTTTTTTTATCTAATAAGTACATCAGCACCAGTGCATCCAGCTGTTTATTTAACTTCACAATGTCAGATAATTTAAAAACATTGATCAAGAAGCGTAGTTCTATTAAATCGAAGCTTACAATTTACAGCAACTATTTCAATCTAGTAACAAGTAGTTCCGCTATATCTGAGTTGCAACGGTTAGATTTAGAGGAGCGTTTTAATAAATTCGAAAACTTACACACCGAATTTGATGCCTTACAGACACAGATCGAAGTGCTTTCCGATGACAACGAGGCTGCGTTCGCTGAGCGTGAGGACTTTGACCGCCAGTTCTTCAACCTGGTGGCACTCACACGCAACCTGCTCGGTGTCTCGGCCAACGGTGCTGCGTCGGAGGCTGGCTTCAGAGATGTTAACTCACTTAACTCAGGTGCACACGTTTCATCTAGGAATTCTTTTGTTCGTTTGCCTAAAATAGATTTGCCACATTTCGATGGGGACTACCAATGTTGGCTTGAGTTTAGGGATACCTTTGCGTCATTGATTCACGACAATTCTAGCATAAGTGACATTAACAAGTTCCACTACCTGCGAGCTTCACTCCAGGGGAATGCGGCTTTAATTATTAAAAACATTGACTTTAAAGCCGATCATTATATTCTCGCGTGGGACCTGTTGTGCGAACGTTACAATAACAACCGACTTCTTGTGAAAAATCATTTACAAGCTTTATTTGATGTCGAAGCGATTACAAAAGAGTCAAGTGTTTCCATCAGAAGCCTTGTTGATATAATTAATAAAAATATTAGAGCACTAACTTCATTAAAAAAGCCCACTCAACATTGGGACGATATTGTTATCTATTTTATGGTTAAAAAGTTAGATTTAACAACAAGTCGAGACTGGGAAGAACATAGAAACAATACGCTTAAAGATGATCCTACTTTAACACAATTTTGTTCTTTTTTAAGCAAGAAAGCGGACTGGTTAGAATCAGTGGAATCAAATCATAGTACTTCTGATACGAATGCTATAGTAGCTTTAAATAATAGTCATTCAAATAAAACTGATTCTAAACAAAACAATACAAATAAAAAACTAGATAACATAAATAAAAACAGTAAATGTCCACTTTGCTCCCAAGCCCATACGTTATTTAAATGTGAATCTTTTAGAAAATTGTCAATAGAAAATCGCATACAAAAGGCAATTGAATTTAATGTTTGTATTAATTGCTTACGCTTTGGACATAATTCTAAGAAATGTAGATTTTCACATTGCAAATACTGCAAAACAAAGCACAATACGCTTTTGCATTTGGAAAGTAACGAGCCCAAACTTATTTCCAATCTATTGCCTTCTGCCATGCCTTCTGAACTGCCTTCTGCTTCACCTTCTTCAAATGTTGTGCTTTCAGCCAATTCCATGCAGCTTGCTACTTCTGCGCATGTTTTACTGTCCACAGCTATGGTGAACGTAACTGGCGTGACGGGTAAGAAGTACACTGCGCGTCTACTGCTGGACAACGGCAGTACGGCGAACTTTGTTACGCAGAGCTTATCAGAGAAGCTGGGTTTGTTACGACGCGGTACGAGCACCAAGGTAACGGGTATTAATAATCACATATCCACCAGTACACAGTCTTGTCATCTCACAATAGATTCTTTATGCTGTGCCTTTACTGTAGATATTGAGTGTCATGTTTTGCCTGAAATCACAAAGGTTCTACCGTCTTCATTCGTGCATATCAATCACGTCCCTATTCCTTCAGGTCTTAAGCTAGCAGACCCGAACTTTAACGTTCCGTCGGTCGTAGACATCCTGGTAGGGGCTGAAGTCTTCTGGAATGTCTTAGGTAGCAAAACGATAGACTTAGGGAAAAACCTACCTAAATTATGCGAAACCAAATTAGGATGGTTAGTTTCAGGTAGTATTTCGCACCAATCATGTTTTTCCGCTAATCATTTTTGCCACCATTCCAATGTCACTCCCGACCTCACTCAATTTTGGGAGCTTGACAACGTCGTTTCAAAACATTCACTCTCACTTGAGGAGAGAATGTGTGAGCAGTCATTTGCTCAAACCACCATTCGTAATGATGGTGGGGGATTTGTCGTCACTATGCCTTTAAGAGGGGATCCTAGTACATTAGGTAATTCTTTTATTACTGCTAGAAATCGTTTTCTTTCCCTTGAGCGGCGATTTAAACGCGATCCATCATTTCATAAAAAATATAATGAGTTCATGAGTGAATATGAGCGCCTAGGTCACATGACGTTAGACTCAAACTGTACTCCATCACCAGAAAACTCCATGACTACATATTACATTCCACATCATGGAGTCATTCGCAGTTCTAGCACCACTACACAACTACGCGTAGTATTCGACGCATCAGCTTCTACCAGTTCGGGGGTGTCACTTAACGACATTCAGATGGTCGGTCCCGTAGTTCAAGACGATCTGTTATCGATTTTAACACGTTTTCGTCAGCATAGGTACGTGGTCTCAGGTGACGTGGAAAAAATGTACAGGGCCATAGAGTTAAATCCGGTCCAACGACCTCTTCAAAAAATAATTTTCAGGTTTGAACCTTCACAACCTCTTAGGACGTACACTTTAAATACGGTTACCTATGGTACCGCTTCTGCACCCTATTTAGCCACTAAGTGTCTTGTAAGTCTGGCTGATAACATTGAGGACAGTCGGGCCCAATGCGCCATACGACGTGACTTCTACGTCGATGATTTTCTTAGTGGAGGGGATACCATAGCTGAAGTCGTTGACATTTCTAAGAAGGTACATTCCGTTCTATCATCTGCAAAATTCAATTTACGTAAATGGCGATCAAATAATCCTCAAATTCTCAAAGAAATTACACATCGTAATGAGTTACATAATACTTTACACTTTTCTGAGCAAGGTCCAAACTCATCTCAATCTAAGACGTTAGGTCTTAACTGGGTTTGTGACTCTGACTCACTTACATATACTATAAATATCACCTCCACTACTAAAGTCACCAAACGTCATGTTCTTTCTGTTATCAGTCAAATCTTTGACCCACTAGGCCTCGTAGGTCCGTGCGTCGTCGAAGCAAAGCTAATTATGCAGCGTCTCTGGCTAGATAAGTATGACTGGGATGACGAAGTATCGCACGAAATCAGAAACCTTTGGTCTACATTTGAAAGCACAATAACAGCATTGAATAACATAAAAATTCCTCGTTGGGTTTTGCGTGCAGACTCAATTACGCATGAAGTACATGTCTTTACCGATGCGTCCGAGAAGGCGTATGGCGCTTGTGTGTACATTCGGTCTTGTAATGGCAGTGGATGTATAGGCGTACAACTTCTAGTCTCTAGAAATCGTGTAGCGCCCATCAAACCAACGACGATACCGAGGCTTGAACTTTGTGGAGCGTTGTTAGGTGCAAGGCTGTGTACTAAGGTTCAGGAATCGCTTACCATGCCCATTCATAAATGTAGATTCTGGTGCGACTCAACCATAGTCCTGGGTTGGCTCTCTACTCCTTCGAATCAGTTGAAACCTTTTGTCAGAAACAGAGTCAATGAGATACAGGAAAGTACTTGTGGTCATACCTGGAGCTACGTACCGTCGAAGGACAACCCGGCTGATCTTGTTTCCCGTGGTCTCAGGGCCGACGTTATCATGGACACACCTCTGTGGTGGTCTGGACCCTCATTTTTACAGCATAGTGAAAATGAGTGGCCCAACATGCCAAATAACGGGAAAGATAGTCTACCGGAAGTAGTGACTCATTTCATTGGTAGTGATAGTGACAATCATTCATTTAATAGTAATCATTCAGACGTAACCATTCATTCATCAATCATTCATGATTTATTGGTAAAGTATACTAGCTTAACAAAAATACAAAATATATTTACATATGTACAACGCTTTATTTACAATGTAAAAAATAAAAATAAATTGCAAGGTAATTTTTCAACAACAGAACTAGACAATTCATTAAATTTAATTATACATTATTCACAACTTGAAATGTTTTCAGAAGAATATAATTTGTTAAAGTCTGGGCAAAAATTACCACGCACAAGTCGATTGCTTCCTCTGACACCGTTCATTGACAATCATAACCTCATTCGCGTGGGCGGGAGGCTCGATAACTCTCCCTACGATTTTAATGTGAAACATCCCATTGTTTTATGCAGTAAGCACACACTTACAAAACTTATATTTCAAATGCAACATTTGAAGCTTGTACATGCTGGTCCACAGTTGTTATTGTCACATATACGACAAACTTATTGGCCTCTAGGTGGCAGAAACTTGTCTAGATTTGTCGTGAATAAATGTCTTAAATGTTTCAGACATAAGGCTCAAAACGTACAGCCTATAATGGGTCAACTACCTAACTCAAGAACAAATCTTGAGTTTCCTTTTTTAAATAGTTACGTTGACTATGCTGGGCCAGTATTGGTGGCCAATCGTAAAGGCCGGGGATGCAAACTTACAAAATCCTACATGTGCATCTTTGTTTGCTCGGCAGTGAAAGCCGTACATTTGGAGCTCGTCACCGACCTCACCACCGAGGCCTACATGGCCGCTCTAAATCGTTTCGTGGCGCGTCGTGGCAAGCCTCGAAGCATCACGTCCGATAACGGGACTAACTTCGTAGGCGCATCAAATGAGATGTGTAGGTTTTTGCAATCATCGAAAGTTGCATCTGAAATGGCACAGCAAGGTATTGAGTTCATTTTCACGCCTGCTTACAGCCCTCATTTTAATTCATTGGCTGAAGCTGCTGTAAAATCATGTAAGCATCATTTAAAACGACTACTGCATCTTACTCATTTCACCTTCGAAGAGATGGCTACCTGTCTCACTCACATAGAGGCGGTTCTTAACTCACGCCCTCTTACTCCACTTTCTTCAGACCCTAACGATTTTTCGGCACTCACTCCCTTTCACTTCCTAATTGGACGGCCATTCTTATCAGTTCCACATCCTCAGGTGACTGAAGCCAACATCACGCGGCTGGATCGCTGGAAGAGAATCCAGTACATCAGGCAGCATTTCTGGCGACGGTTCCATAATGAATACACTTCTCTGCTGCAGGCCAAATCCAAGTGGTTCCATTCCAGGGGTGAAGTGAAGCCGGGGTCCTTGGTCCTGATAAAGGACAAAACAACACCACCTCTGCTCTGGTCCCTGGGCAGGGTCACGAAGACCTATCCCGGCGTAGACGGGGTCACGAGAGTGGCCGAACTGAAGACGAAGCGGGGCACCATTCGTCGAGCCTTCAACTGCATCTGCCCCCTTCCAATCGATGATTGAAGACTTCCCTTCAACCCGGGGAATATGTCGGCGCATCACATATGCTTGACCGCGGGGTCGCGGGCGCCGCGGGGCGAGGTACCGAACCCGGTACGCGACGGTCGCTGCGCGCCCTTCACTCCACTCAGCACACAGACGCGCTCCACTACGGGCATTCTTTTGTACCTTTCGATATGTTCATGTAAATTACACCCTTTTAATACAGTCCACTCGTCTTTAATTACAAAGTCCAATTGAGCCCAATCACCACGGGAACCTTCTACCGGGATGAAAAGTATCCTATGTCTTAATATACTCGCTGTTGCCCGCGTATATGTCGGAATACATCCCACGGGAACCTTCTACCGGGACGAAAAGTATCCTATGTCTTAATATACTAGCTGTTGCCCGCGTGTATGTCGGAAATTATCCCACGGGAACCTTCTACCGGGATGAAAAGTATCCTATGTCTTAATATACTAGCTGTTGCCCGCGTGTATGTCGGAAATCATCCCACGGGAACCTTCTACCGGGATGAAAAGTATCCTATGTCTTAATATACTAGCTGTTGCCAGCGGCTTCGCCCGCGTGTATGTCGGAAATTATCCCACGGGAACGTTCTACCGGGATGAAAAGTATCCTATGTCTTAATATACTAGCTGTTGCCCGCGTGTATGTCGGAATACATCCCACGGGAACCTTCTACCGGGATGAAAAGTATCCTATGTCTTAATATACTAGCTGTTACCCGCGTGTATGTCGGAATACATCCCACGGGAACCTTCTACTGGAATGAAAAGTATCCTATGTCTTAATATACTAGCTGTTGCCAGCGGCTATGTTGGAAATTATCCCACGGGAAACTTCTACCGGGATAAAAAGTATCCTATGTCTTAATATTCTAGCTGTTGCCAGCGGCTATGTTGGAAATTATCCCACGGGAACCTTCTACCGGGATAAAAAGTATCCTATGTAAGAAAGAAAGAAAGAAAGAAAGAAAAACAGTTTATTCGCGTTGCCAGCGGCTTCGCCCGCGTGTAGGTCGGAAATTATCCCACGGGAATCTTCTACCGGGATGAAAGTATCCTAAGTCTTAATATACTAGCTGTTGCCAGCGTGTATGTCGGAAATTATCCCACGGGAACCTTCTACCGGGATGAAAAGTATCCTATGTCTTAATATACTAGCTGTTGCCCGCGTGTATGTCGGAATACATCCCACGGGAACCTTCTACCGGGATGAAAAGTATCCTATGTCTTAATATACTAGCTGTTGCCAGCGGCATCGCCCGCGTGTATGTCGGAATACATCCCACGGGAACCTTCTACCGGGATGAAAAGTATCCTATGTCTTAATATACTAGCTGTTGCCAGCGGCTTCGCCCGCGTGTATGTCGGAAATCATCCCACGGGAACCTTCTACCGGGATGAAAAGTATCCTATGTCTTAATATACTAGCTGTTGCCCGCGTGTATGTCGGAAATCATCCCACGGGAACCTTCTACCGGGATGAAAAGTATCCTATGTCTTAATATACTAGCTGTTGCCCGCGTGTATGTCGGAAATTATCCCACTGGAACCTTCTACCGGGATGAAAAGTATCCTATGTCTTAATATACTAGCTGTTGCCCGCGTGTATGTCGGAAATCATCCCACGGGAACCTTCTACCGGGATGAAAAGTATCCTATGTCTTAATATACTAGCTGTTGCCCGCGTGTATGTCGGAATACATCCCACGGGAACCTTCTATCGGGATGAAAAGTATCCTATGTCTTAATATACTAGCTGTTGCCAGCGGCTTCGCCCGCGTGTATGTCGGAAATTATCCCACGGGAACGTTCTACCGGGATGAAAAGTATCCTATGTCTTAATATACTAGCTGTTGCCCGCGTGTATGTCGGAATACATCCCACGGGAACCTTCTACCGGGATGAAAAGTATCCTATGTCTTAATATACTAGCTGTTGCCCGCGTGTATGTCGGAATACATCCCACGGGAACCTTCTACCGGGATGAAAAGTATCCTATGTCTTAATATACTAGCTGTTGCCAGCGGCTTCGCCCGCGTGTATGTCGGAAATTATCCCACGGGAACCTTCTACCGGGATGAAAAGTATCATATGTCTTAATATACTAGCTGTTGTCAGCGGCTATGTTGGAAATTATCCCACGGGAACCTTCTACCGGGATGAAAAGTATCCTATGTCTTAATATACTAGCTGTTGCCCGCGTGTATGTCGGAAATCATCCCACGGGAACCTTCTACCGGGATGAAAAGTATCCTATGTCTTAATATACTAGCTGTTGCCCGCGGGTATGTCGGAAATTATCCCACGGGAACCTTCTACCGGGATGAAAAGTATCCTATTTCTTAATATACTAGCTGTTGCCCGCGTGTATGTCGGAATACATCCCACAGGAACCTTCTACCGGGATGAAAAGTATCCTATGTCTTAATATACTAGCTGTTGCCAGCGGCTATGTTGGAAATTATCCCACGGGAACCTTCTACCGGGATGAAAAGTATCCTTTGTCTTAATATACTAGCTGTTGCCAGCGGCATCGCCCGCGTGTATGTCGGAAATTATCCCACGGGAACCTACTACCGGGATGAAAAGTATCCTATGTCTTAATATACTAGCTGTTGCCCGCGTGTATGTCGGAAATTATCCCACGGGAACCTTGTACCGGGATGAAAAGTATCCTATCTCTTTATCTAGGTTATAAACTATCTGATTACTAAATTTCATCCAAATCCGTTCAGCCGTTTTTGCGTGATTGAGTAACAAACATCTAAACATCCAAACATACAAACTTTCACATTTATAATATTAGTAGGATTAATGAATTATTTTAATTTTACAAAAAATAACCTACTTTAAAAAACTCGTGTTTTATGTATACTGGATATCTTTTAAATAGTGCGCAAACTGTCACAGGTTATTCTACCCATGAATGTGAACAACTTTCACTATGGGACCAAACCTGAAATCGCGAAAAAAAAAAAAATCTGCTGTTCAGTACATTTATGATGGCATAATTCGTCAAAATGTATTGAACAGCTGATTTTTTTTTCGCTATTTCAGGGTTGGTCCCATAGTGAAAGTTGTTCATATTCATGGGTAGAATAACCTTTGAAAGTTTGCGCACTACTTAAAAAATTATCCTGTATACATATATGTTCGCAATTTTCTAGTAAACTACTGAACCGATTTTGATAATTCTTTCACTGGTATGATCTAGGTACTCCAAGTATAGTTTTAGTGCACCAACAAAATATTAAGATGCCAATCTTATTAACAAAGTTATAGACATAAATATGACAGAGCTCCACACAACAAATTAAATAAAAAATAAAAATATGAGTAAGTAATTTTATGGAAAATTGCCTTGACTAAAAAAGGCGAATACTAAAACATTTAAAATAAAATAGCCAAATTTGAACCGTCTTCAAAAGAAGCTTTGAACTAAAAAGTATTAGCTGAAAGTCATAACAGTTTATAGATTTCTATTACTTCAGAATCACAATAGGTAGACATTTTTTGTTATTTTATACTTCTTAGTAACATCTTTTTTAAAAAATCGGTTAAATAATTTTACAAATTTACATTATTTTAATTTTTTTAGTGTTCGCCGTATTTAATCAGGGCAATTTTCTATAACATTACTCATATTTTTAATTTTTATATTCTTTAAATTAAATAATCAAATTTTCAGTTATAATGAAACTGCAAAATAAGTAATATATATATATTTTTTTTAATGATACTGCTACCCCTGCGCATCTTGCCTGATAAGACCGTTTAAGAGCGTAGTTGACTCTTTTGTCGTCAACTATTTTGGCAACTACTCCATTAAAATTCTCTACAATGTTGCTGTCTACATTTTCAATTAGATCCTTGAGTGTGATGCAACATTGTAGATAAAAATATATTTCATCTGATGCCAGAGACGTGTATTACAAATATTTTTTGATTCTTCATTTGTATTTTCACTACAAATATTTTTATCACAAGAATCATGGTGCTCAAATGCATGATAAATGGCATTCGTGATATCTTGGTGCAGATTTTTTATTTTGTCTGATTACTGTAGATTTTGTAAGCCATGATATTTTATGGCGTTACATATGTACTTTAGTATCTTTAAAATCTTATTTGTAATTATTATGTTCTTTTCTGTTACAGCATATTTTGTATCCGTTTTTAAATTTATCATATACATATATCAAGCCTAGCGGGAAGGCTCAGTTCAGCCGCCTACGCCGTCAGGAAAGTAAGACAATACACTGACGTTGATACAGCTCGGTTAGTCTATTTTAGTTATTTTCATAGCGTTATGTCATACGGTATTCTGCTCTGGGGCAAAGCCGCTGACATTCAAAATATATTTGTTCTTCAGAAACGAGCTGTTCGAGCAATTTACCAGCTCGGTGCCAGAGTTTCTTTGAGAGATTTTTTTAAACAGATTGGTATTCTCACGGTGGCATCACAATTCATCTTCGCCAACATCTTATATATTAGACAAAATATACATTTATACACTAAAAACAGTGATATTCACAATGGTAACACCAGAAATAAGGACAAATTACGTGCTCCATTTCACCGGCTTCATAAGGTTCATAACTCATTTGTTGGGCTTGGTATATCTTTTTATAACAAGCTACCCGCTTCTTTGCTAGATTTGCCCTTTAATGCTTTCAAAGCTAAAGTGAAATCTAACCTTTGTTCAAAGGCATACTATTCCATCAACGATTACTTAAACGATAAGAATAGTTGGTCGCTGTGTTTAACTTAAGACAATGTTTATGTTCTTTCTCCAGAATTAGCATACCTACTGACAGGTTATATGAGTTCATATAATTATTTATTTTGTTTGACTCTCAAGGTTAATTTATTTTAATTTTATTTTTATTTATTATTGACTCTCTACTATCTACTCATTTCAATGTTTATTTATTTTTTATGAGTGGTATTGCAATATGTGGTTAGCTAGTGACCTCGACAATTGATCATAGTTTTTCTTGCCCGAGCAACCGGCAGCAAGTTCGTCATGCTCCCTTAGATGTCACTACTTGCGGTAGCGTCAGTAGGAGAGTAATGGGGGGTCTGGATCTAACTAGATCCATACCCCCCATTACTCTCTATTCAAAATGATATTTCTATTCAAAAGTCTCTATTCAAAATGTTACATCTATTCAAGAATCTCTATTCTGAACAGTTCTTCCATTCTCGCTTATAACTCTCTATTCAAAAATCTTATTTTGAAACGAGACACCTATTCAGAACTGTATTGATATTTTAATTCGCAATATCGACATTACCTATAGGAGCTCTCTAGGGAATTTATATTTCTATCATATTAACAGGTATAAACAGCATCTGTTTGTACTAATGTAATAAGCAGTTTTATACGAACTGCTCATACTGCATGAGCAGTTCGTGCTATCAGTTTTATCAGTTCAGTATGATCTGTGCATAACCATCTACGAAATCTCTTAAACCTACACTGTGACATGTTAACATTAGTGTTTAAAAATAAAACTATTAAGTATATCGCTTTTATACAAATATTTATTTTCCCATTTTTGATAAGAACATAATCTTCTTATAATTACTTATTTATAAATTATTATCTAAAATGAATCTATAAAAGTATTTTAGTTACTTAACTTAATCTTAACAAATAAATAATCACTACAGTATAATGTTATCAAAGAATAAATAAATACATTATTTTAGTATAATGTATGTACACATTACGTGAACGGTTAAATGAAGTTTAATAATTTCATATTAATTACAAAGTCTCTTCCTTTTACAGCGTTTAAATAAAAACATTGAGGATAATGTATAGCATGTTGCATCCAAGGATCGTCATAAATCTCCCAATCTTCTATAACCCCTCCACATGAGAAACATGCCGCTTTATCATTTATACTATTTCCACAATAAAAGAATCCAGCGTCAGCCATTTCCATCATTAATCTTTTCTTAGAATTAATTGTACCCCAGTAATAATTGAATGAAAATTCACGCATTTTATGCGTGCTATACATGTCATATCGGGGTTTGTATTCATTTTGAGACATGATCTATTTACTCACTTCCTAGTCCTTGATACAGATAATTCTACACGTTTAATGACATCGCCCAGCTGTTGCCAGCAACTTATAATAATTGGACAGGATACTGATTGGGAGGGGGGATAGAAAACTCGAAGATACGTTTGAAGTAATAAAATTATAGAAATTAAACAAAAAAATATTCATATTAAAACTTTATTATCATAGCACCATTTATTTAAACACAATACATTCTTCAAAGCACATACAGAGTCATGATAAATACAGTTATACAAATCATGAGAATATTTATATTGATCGTACAAACTTATCAAACTAGAGCAACCTTTATCTTCTAAATTAAAAATATTACTATGACTATTTTTTAAAATATGCTTTAACCACAATACTTTTTCTGAGCCTTTGACGTAAACACATTTATTCCTTAAAATATCCGTAATCAAAGTCTGATAATTGGAATAGGACACAAATCCTTCACGCCAATGTATGTTTCTGTTACGTTCGATCCAAGTAACTTGTTTTTTTTCTGATTTCGTTAAATTGTTAAATGAAAATGGCGGCTTAATTAAAAATACTTGCAATTTTTTATTATACAATATAGCGATTTCTTTTAATATAAATTCATTTGCTTCTGTTTTAAAGCCTTGAATATCTACAATAGCAATCATGATAACTTGCGCACAATGTTGCTGAGAGGTTTGTATTCCACAAGTCGATCGTTTATAATTAGACAATATGCTGTCGTCTTATCTGGTATTGCTGTAGAACATTCAATTCCAACCGCACGTCCACTGGGCCTGTCTTCAGACTGTCGTTTTGCCTTGAGCAGTCTAATATAAAGAGGGGAGCTTTTTCCTTGAAGTCCTTTAGGTTAAGCAACGGGTCTACTGGACAACCGTAAAACGACTGACGAAATTTTGCATACATTTCGTATAATATACTGTATTTGTTCTCAGAAAACTTTAAACTCAAAGGTTCATATGGATAGTACTGTGAATTCAAAAAGAGCGTTACGTTTGCCACTTCACAATGATCAAATAGTGAACTATCTTTATTTTTATTATTTTTTCTATTAGTTTGTAAGCAAAAAATTACAAATCTGGGTTTTTCCAATTGTGAAGCAGTCTTAACTGACCAAGAATGCTTTGTGGTTTTTGGTAATAAAGGATACTCATATAAATCCCAATTTCTAAAAGCCATCTGAATAGGTTTATCTCTTTCTAAATGTTTCAAAAGTGTCAATCGCTCTCGATCTGATACTTTTATGTGTGGCACTCTCCACTGAACTCTTTGTATATCTATTTGAAAATGAGCAATATCATCAGTAAGGATAACACTGTTTAAGTTAGAGTTACTTCTATTCAATATAAGTTCATGTTTGCAATTTATGACAATTTTATTATAATCCTCTGCAAACCCTAATACTTTATTTAATGGTATCACAGCACTAAAATGTCCATCACTTTGGAATCCCTCTAAGTTCCAGCCCCATAAGGCAGCGACTTTATTTTCTGCTTCATTTAATGAGATGTATGATTTTATTGTTGACGTTATTCCCGAATTTTTTATACGGTCTATTTCAATACCATTCATTTCGTACCTGATGTCTTGAAACAAAGACATAACAGGGTTATTAGTGAACGTAACAGTTTTCTTGATTGAGTTCCCATCTTTACCGAAGAGCTTTGCTTGTCCTTCGACATAAATTGAACTGGCTGATGGTAGCACGTATATGTCTTGCTGGTGTATGGGGATTCTGATTTCATCGTTTTCTCTAAAGCTGTTACTATAGGGATTGTATGAATGGACTTCATAACTTTCGATCGAAGTGTCGAAGTGCGGCAATTCAGTAATCTGTAGTATATTCATACTTTAAACCCTAGAGCTTTTAGGAAATCTTTATTTGCTTCAGTTAATTTCTTAACTTTTTTCTTACGTCTTTGCACTTTGAAAATCGCAGAAGAACTAAGGCGTTTCGTTTTCACTGGGGTATTTTTATAGTATACTATCATTTTGATTTTCTTAAATGAAGACGTAGTTGAATATGTTCTTCTCCAAAGTTAATACAGTGACCAAATTGATCAACAATCTTAACAGATATAGATGAAATTATGTTTTTGTTTACTGGAAAGTAAATAACGTTTTGCGGTATTTCTATGCACCGATGACCCAGAGCAGTATCAGATACAAATTCATGAATAAAATGAGTTGGTAATCCATTGCAGTACGAACCGTGAACAAGATCACATTCGATTCTGACCATGCCCAGATTGCTGTTAGTAATAGGAATATTGCTATTTGGTCTTGAATTTAACACTGAAAAGTATAGCAAACCGCACTCGTATTGATCAGATAAATGTAGTTGTGGTTGAAAGTATGTAACCAATTCCGATTTATTTCCAGAGATGGTAACCGTAGTAGACATGCTTGTATACTGAACGCTTTTGTCAGATTGTGTCTATTTTATTCCTGCACTATGCCAAAAATTCTTCAAAAATTGTAAACAAAGGTGTCCACAATTAAATGGGTGATCTCGTTGAATGTTATCATAATTATAGTGAACTTTAAAACCCACGTATATTATAAATTCCTTTGGAGGTTTTAGATTTCCATAACTGTCAAAATACTCAATATAATCATTGTATTTTGCATAGGCTACCCAATGAGAACCAGGATTTTTAGAGCTATCTAAATTAATAACTCCGCATTCTTTTTTAAAAGGGTGTTTAGGGAGCTCATCTCTCATAAAGACACCTCTAAAATAGGGAATATTATTTCCATACTTTAAAATGTCCAAATTACTCAAGTCTCGTTTGGGTAGCCGATATCTTAGTTTTTTTCTTTCGATACGAAAATTCCGAGCCCATCTTTATGTGGTTTAAGGTGAAGTCCTTTTCCGATGCAGAGAGCCTCCATCTTTCCATTGTGTCTCTTCGATTCAGCATATAACTTTTTTGCCATCTTGAATTCATTTATAGTTTTAGCAATACCAGCTGCACCGCCTGCTAAGGCTCCCACCGCAGATAATCCCGCAAAAATTGGAATCAAAGGTAATACTCCACCAGATTTTGGTATAGGAATAACACGAGGAAGTTTAATGGATGAATCATTTGCTATCTCTCTGGCAGCGGCCATAGCTAATTCTATTGCCACTTTTTTGCATTTTGGTTTTAATTTTTTCATATGTCTTTTCGTTTTGTTGATAACATTTTTAAATTTATTTTTAAACCCTTTTTCAGGTACAGTGTTTCGCAAACACTTTTTGCTATTTTTTTGAAGACCAGAACCAGTTTTAACTTTTGTTGACATAGCGCTGCTTACTAAACGTGCTGCCAGTTTTTCCCCTACACTCGCATCCGGGGCAACTGCTCGCTCTTTCGCCATATTTAACTAAACTAAATCTGCCTTGTGGCGATCCTTTAAGTTTGAAGACTTGTGATAGGCAATGTCGTGTTCTTTGCAATATTCGTCTAGTTTATTAACACCTTTATCTCCGCGTGTAAGCCTTTTAATTAATTTAGTGCCAGGTCCACAATAATTATATCCCGGTAAATGTAATTCAAATGGTAAATTATTTATAAGCCAATTCAGAAGACTGCTCTCTTCAATACCCATCATAAGACTGATGCATCTTGGGTTGAACACTTAATAAATATTCGATTTATCAATCCAGCTGTTTTCAGAATAAGACAAACCTAGCCATTTTACTAAAACTCTATTTCCTTTACTTTTGAGAACTTTTTCAACTAAATATAAATTGGGATGTTTTGTCTTTTGCAGCTCTTGAACATAAAATGCACCTAAAATGGGTTGACCTCTGATTGCATCTTCAATTAAGTAGGTGATAGGGGTTGTGTTTTGTATTTTTCTAATTTTAAATATTTCTGTCGACCAATTAGGAGTATATCCTTTTTCAAACGTTCCTTTGTACTTACTGATACGTACATAATCACCTACTCTGAACTTGCTTTTTATACTATCGGTTTTTACCAACCTGAAATATCTCTCCAATATGCGTTTTTTTATTAAAATTATCCACGTTTGCTGGAATTTCATCAATTGTCCGATGATAGGTGTGATTGTATTTATAAATAACATTATTAAGGGTATTATCTATCCAGTTATAGTTACCTTTTAAACTAAATTCCTTATACAGTTTAGATTTTAATGTTCTGATAAATCGCTCGACTATTGATGCCTTTTTCGTTGAGAAGGTTGAATAATGGTTTATATAATAAGATTTCATAAGTTTTTGGAACTTATTATTATAAAATTCTGTTCCATTGTCCGTTTGCAGATTTTTGGGAACACGCCCTTTATCCAACAAAATCTTGAAAGAGTTGCATACAATATCTTTGGTTTTACTTTTCAAAGGATAGGTCCAAGCATATTTCGAAAATGTATCAATAACAGTGAGAATAAATCGGTAATTTTTATTTTCTTTAGAAATTGATTGCATGTCAACTAAATCTGCCTGCCAAAGATCATCTATATCTTTCATTATAACGTGTCTTCGTGGAAAATTTACCCTCGCATTTTTATGAATTTCGTTTACCACATCGGCTTTACTCATTATTCAGAATTCAGCATATAAACATTTGTCTTGAATCCAGGGATGATACTGAATGAAAATCATATTATTGCTACTATTTATTCTTTAATTATGTCAGCTTCTTTTAATTCTTAAATTATCGATAAAATTTCATTATCATGGTTTGTATTGCCAGCATCTTTTGAAGCAACTAATAGTTTCAGCCTCTCAACCAATTCATTGGGGTCATCCCAATATACCAGATCAGTATTGTTTTTGTATTTTTTTAACTTTGGTAAGTTTCCTCCAAGTTTAGTGAGAATGTTATCGTTTGAATTATTCGTTTCGGCAAACAATGGTCTGATTATTTTACGATATTTTATTCCTTTATCACCTTTTATTTGGCCTTCAGGATTGAAGTCTCTCTTATGAGCATTTGTATAATGCAATATATCCTTGTAGACCAGTCTATCTTTGCCGGATATTAATTTTAAATCAGGTTTTTTTCGAAGTAAAAGTTCTTTCAGGCCAGGTGTTAAATTGTAGGATTTATCATCGATTTTAATCATAATGAAATTATCGTTATTCAAACTATCAATTTTAGAAAAAGATACTTTTGAATTTCCCATCAATAAAGTTTTGTTTTCACTTCTTATTCCAAATGGTACATTTATACCATCATAAATATCATACATATCATGACCCTCTAATGAAATTTCTAAATCCTCTGGTAATTCCATTTCAAGAGACTTTTTAACCATTTGTGCAGAATTAAGTTTTGGTTCGTAACAGTCCTCAAAGTTTGTAGATGAGCTAGTATTAATGTCTTCCAATTCAATTTTTCCAGAATTATTGTGTGTCGTATTTTCTAAATGTTCTATTTTTTCTATATTTATATTTGAATCAACTAAAGTTTTAAGGGGATCTGTGACAGGTTTTAGCATTTTATCGAGCGATAAGTTAATTGAGTGTTCCTGGTTCTTCATTTGTTTTATTTTATTCTTTATGGAGTCTACAGACTTCATTAATTCTATTTTAATATTTTTCTCCATTTTTTTAATTACAACAACTGAATTCAGCTAAAGATCAAATTATACTGAATTTGATTTTGCATGTTAATTACTTATATGTATAAAATTTCAGTCAAATTTAAAAAAAATATCAAAGTTCTGTCTGTACCTTCCATTATTTAAAGGCGATTCTTTATTAATAATTAAAAAATTATGAGGTTTAGTCCAAACAGTTTGACAAATATTTTTGAACTCTTTCCATTGTAAATCAGAACTAACATGCTCTTCATAAATATGTTTTAAATTCACGTCATCTTGTTTGAAAATAATAAGAAAATTAACATTGTCACGTAACAATTGCTTTGGAATTTTAGAATAGGTTTGAGATAAATAGAAACAATCGATTTGTTTATGCCTACCCATACAAAAATAATTACGGATATTAACTTGATTTTCACACGCAACATCATCAAAAATAAAGACAGAATTTGTTAAAGCTTCACTCGGAGAAATCACATCTTTATCATCACTGAACTTATAGAAGTTAATCTGTGGCACTCTTTTTAGTACTTCGGTCAAAAAACGGTATTTTGGTTGAAAATAAGTCTTAGAGTAAAGATAAAGATTTCTGAACTTGAGTCCATTTTCATGCAGCAGTAAACTAATCATAACATTCGTTTTGCCACAGCTTGATGGACCGCATATAATACAGCGAATGGTATTAGGCAATAAAGCGCTATGTCTGATGTGCTGGACATAGTCACTTAATCTTATATTATTGACATTGAGAGATATGGGTTGCTTGATCAACTTCATCTTACCGATTAATTAAAAAACTATTTAACATACATATAAATACTTCTGTAACTAACAGGTCGAAACTTGAATTGAGTACAAGAAAGATGCTATTCTCATCTTTCAAAATATAAACATAATATGTATAAGGAGTGTGTTTCTTATAAACAAGCAATCACTTCACTTCGTTGCTGTCTTTTTCATAAGTAAGTCGTTTCGTGCCACTTTTGTTTATGATCGAAGAATATTGTCAAGGTTCATATTTTATTTTTTATTTTTAATCATTTCAATTCTTTTGTTATTTGATCTAATATAAAATATGTAATGCATACTCTTTTTACAGCATCATGTCACAATCGCCATCCTACAGTCCTGTTGTGGATAATATTGACCAACAATGTAACGTAAGTATCTAAATGAATATTACTATTATTTTTCTTTTTTTATTTTTTTTTTTTTTTTATAGAAGAACCAACAGCTAAAACAGAACAATTGTGTAAGAAACATACAGCCAATTACAGGTTCTCATGTTTTTATCAATTCACTTCATGATGCCTTTAAATAACACAAAAATTAATCTTTGTTTTTTCAGAATTTGATTGAGGACCCAATTATAAATCCATTCTACTTTGCACAAGATAGAGAGAGTTGGTACGCTGAAGTAGCGGCCAGTGCTTGTAATGAGAGTCCACAGCAAAAAATAGAAGAGCAAAAACTTAAGAAGAAGAAAAAAGTATCAAAATCTTTTAAAAACAAATCTTTTGTCATGCGCAAAGAGCCAGGGCATGTTCGCCAAATAATAAAAATAATTATTCATGATTTAGACGGTCGTCAGATGGATGAAATAGATACTGATCCCGATAGTGCAAGCGTGAATGTACAGTACTTAGTGAGAAGTGATTATGACAATATCATGAGTGAAACTGAGCATGTAGTTGGTAAGATAGTTAAAAAGTTAAGTTCCACTTCATAATGAATTTTGAATGTTATTTATTTTGTATCTATTTAGAGGTCATTATAACTGTGGCAGTAAGTTCATTATAATAAAAAATATATATATTATAAAGTGTGTTTTATTAATTAAAATTTTTTAAATCTTAAAGCATCTGCGCCTGGTTGTTAGTATTGACAACCTGAATAATAATAATAATAATAACTGATTACAAATAAGCTCATCTTAAATAACTTTCGTCTTGATGTGATCATAATATGATATTCATTTTACTCTATTTTATTCAACATTCTTAAATAATACTTTGTTATACATACATAATCTGGCTATAATGTTCCCACTGCTGGGATACAGGCCCCCTCTCTTTGAGAGGGAGTGGACCGTAATCCACCACGCGGGCCCTGTGCAGGTTGGTGGATGTCACGTTTTCTAATTTTGATACTTTCTTATAGTGGGATGTATTCAAACTTGTTGTAACGAGTGTGTTGTACCTATGTATAATGTATTGAAATAATGTCATAAATGATACAAAGAAAACAAATAAAGTCAATAAACAAACTTTTATTAAGATATAAGCAATAATAATAATAATTAAAGAAACTTAACAGTATACAGTATAGGGAAATAGTGAAGTAATACAATTAAACCTTCTTATAACTAAAATATGATTTTGTAATGTCCCCAAGGTAAGGTTTCTATGTTATTTGGTAGTACGTATCTTTTATCATCATTTCTATTCATCACCGCTTTGCTGACTTGTTGAGAATATAATACGTGTTTCATAGATTTAATCGTATTCATTTTGTAACACTTGTTTTCATTTTTGAACAATGTCTTATTGTAATCTGAAATGCGCAGTTTATTTGTAACAGATTTTGAAATACCTTTTGCCTTCTTAATTTGAATTTTAGATGTTAATAAACAATATAATTTCGCTCTCAAGCCAGTAAATTCACTGATCACGTCTCCACCTAGCTCATCTTTGAATAGTCCAGGTATTTTAGCGTTAACTAATGGTATTGAATAAGGGTTGTTTGCGTCGTAATTACTAGTGTCAAATTCATTTAAATTGTTTTTTATATCACTGTAAATGTCTTCTGTGTTAATTAAGTACAGTAAGCTGTCAGTGTCTGTGTAACAAAGTTTAATGTTAGTCATATATTTATTTTTCATACTGTAATGATATTTATATAGATGTGACTTAGCATATTCTAAAACAGTGAAACCTATATAGATCGGTTTGTCTAAAACAATTACTTCCGGTTTCAGTTGAATAGCTACGAAATTTTCTGAAAATACAGTAACGCATTTCAAATTTGGTTTGCAAATTAGTTTCTCAGCACTCAGTTGTTTGTTTGTAACATTATTGGTATCAGTCCATTTAGTGACTAATTTAATATCTACTTGTTTTCGCTTATTTCCTATAGTTTTACCAAAAATTGAATTATTCAAAAGCTTGAAAAAGTCTTTTTCAAATGCTGTTGTGGATGATTGTCGGAGGCTAGTGTTTAAATCTATATATTTTTTTAAGTATTCTTCTTGCCTAAATGTGAGAATGTGATGTATTTTTCTAAGAACAAGTCCATACTTCAAACATTGTTTTAAATTAGTGTAGTGAATTATATAGTTAAATTTATCGTACAAATTAGCTATGAGTTTTGCTGTTTTTCCCCCTGGTGGGATAAATTTTTCTGGGGCGAAAGGTAAATCACTATGAACATCATGTAAGTAGTCTGGATATTCAAGGTCCACCTCTAGTATAAAGCCATAGCTGCTTTCATCTGAAATACTCGCCACATCGAAAGAATCAATTTCCTCTCGATTTAAAAATCTAAACTCAGAAATAGGAAACTTTTTAGTCATTGCGTAACCGTACAGATTATTACAATCAAGATACAATAAATAGGTAGAAGGCAAATGATCATCGTATTCCGATAAATACATATTATTAGCTTTTGCATGACGTAAAGAACACTGTGCTAAACCACCTCGTATTCCCCTTTCTAACATTTGATATATTTCAAGGTTGTCAATTAAATCTAATTCAACACCTGTATACAGAAGCATAGCGTCCCAGCTCAGACTAGGTGCCGTTACATAGTATGCAGCGTCTAATTTATAGTATTTCAGACTTATATCTCGAAAATTTTCAAATATATCACACAACAGCAAAACATCACATTTTAAATATAAATCAGTATAGTCCCCCATAGTACGGATGTTAAATGTATTCCATACAGTTTTCGCGTGTTCATATTCAACATCAGTAATATGTTCCAATTTCAATATATTATAGAAATATTTTTTATTCGGAAGTTTTGTTTCTTCATACTTTTCCCAAGCGTTCATGTAATCATATGGATAAATACCTTTACTCTTAAGCAAATGAATATTGTCGCTATTGAATTCCGTTGACAAGTGAATAAATTCATCATGTGTCAAATTTTTACTTAATGTTTCCAAACTTGAGCTAAGAAATTGAAACGAATCAATGAATTTCATTTGAATAGAATAATTATCGTTCTCGCTAGCAATGTATTTGGTGATGGTTAAATACTTTTCTTTAGTTTTAGGTATAATTTTAATGTGTCCTTTGTACTTTACTAATTCTTTGATAAACAAATGGGAGTCATAGTTCGATAAATTGTGAAAAACAATAGGTATAAATGCACATACTCTATACATTAAATTACAATGAGCATGTGCAGCTCCTCTGTACTTTCCTGTAACATGATCGTGATCACATACTTTGTCATTAAATAATAACCGATCACAAATATGACAAGCACTAGCACAATTATATATATGTTTTTCTTTTTTTGATAGTGGGGTCATAGGCGCTTTAATAGATAATATTTTACTTATTTTCTTTACGTCTTCCACTATTTTAGTAACAAACACTTCAACACAATCTGAGCCTCTATATGTGACATACTTATTTTGACTCGGATCATGTGAACAACAAATGTAATAACCAAAGCATGAGGGTTCATGTTTTTTGAAGTTCTGTGTTTTTTCAGTAATTTTTTCTGAACAACTTAGTAACAGACTTTCAAAATCAGCATAGATTACATAATTTATTCTTTGTTTTCGTTCATAATTCTTAAAACCAAGCCTTCTATTAGTTTCAGGCAGAACGGTTAAAACTTTAGAACACATATGCGATTTATACTTGGTTTCACTGCTGTAAAATTGTAGACATGATTCGCATAGAAAAACATTACCTTTATGATTTGTAACTTGACGTCGTACCAATCGTACCAGATTTTTAATCAGACAGTAGTGAGCTTTTCCATTTCTCTCTAAGTATATTAAATTCACATGATTTGATTTTCTTGTATTTGTTAAATATAGAGGTCCAGTCACTTTATCATTATTCTCATCTATTCCATAAACATTAATGCTTATGTTGTTATTGGTTTCAAATAATTTTATGTCCTGGTATGTAACAGGGAAAGACATTCCTTCAATATTAAAAACAGATCCGTAATGTGGATATGATGCTGTCCTACATACATTCTGCTTAGCAGGGTATCAAAATAATAGTAACAAAATCTAGAGGACAGTGTTTGAACTCCTTTCTAGTTTCGTTCACAAATTCTTTTAACCGATCCCATGCTGGCGTTCTATCATCGGTACGATTTTTAACCGTCAATATCGTATGTCGCCAACAACGGTTGATAGGTGCTATGCGTTCGATCTCTTCAACGTTATAAATTTTAAGCTCCACATAGTACTTCCCAATTTTACTCTCATCGCTTTGCCTGCTAAGACCGTTGGCAACTCTACGAGTCAAATATGAATAAAGGGGCGGTATTTTTTTACCCTGTGCGGTTGTAACAGGTTCCTCTTCTGGTTCATCACTATCGGTGCCAAATAATTCGTTCGAAGTGGGCTTCATGCAAGAGCTGATTGGCTTGACGATGGTCTTCTTCTTCTTCTTTTTTTCCTGAGATGATTCACCTCCCGCCGGTCTTTTCTCTCGCCGAATGGTCGATGACGACGGTGACGAACCCCTCGATTTTTTAGGCTGGACCTGCTGCTGAGCTTCGTCTTCAGAGGAGAAAAGATGGGTTGCTGTTTGCTTCGACCTAAAAAGATAAAGATAAGTATGATTAGACATATTAATAATTAAGAAATAGAGTAGGTAGATTCACTAATTGAGCTAGTGAATAGTATAATAAACAACAGGATAACATACTTATGTGCTTACAAATTGGGAGAAAAGTTAAATTAGTTGAATAGATTGAATGAATGAACTATATAATAGATGAATTTACTGAATAGAAGAAAAAACGAATAGAACGAGACATGACGAGTGTTTGTGACGTGATAGAAAAAAAATCGATGAAAAGATGAATAGTTGAAAAGATCAATTAAAAAAAGTACAATACTTACATTTTTTTAGCGCTGTTTTTTCTTTACAAGGACACGCTTGATAAACAAATTGAAGAGTGCTGGCTACTCCCAGAGGTTCCTTCCAGATGTGGTCTGATAACGATGTCTATCCAAGATCCATTTATATAGGCAAAGGCGGGGGGGGGGGGGGGAGAAATGGTCTCAGACAACCATATTCGTCAAATTCAATAATTGCAGAAAATCCTTTTCCGTTTATATCTTACGTTGCACTTTTATTTGAGAAGATAATCTTTTTAGACGAGCGTGAAAAACGCAGCGATTGGAACGCTGCGATTTTTTCACGCTAAATTAACTTCTGTTACTTTATATATATATATATATATATATATAATAGTAATTTATTGCTACAAATACACATAATATCTGTAACGTGCTTATAAAGCAATGGTATGCAAGTCATTTACATAACTACCATTTACTAACTGTTGTGCAGGTTAAAGGTAGGTATTTGTATTTGTTGTAATTCAGTACATCTTTATGTCTGTTATATTAGAGTACAATTTTTGACAAACGCAAGGCAGAGCTTCTGTAGCAGTAAGCGGTTTAAACGCTCGTGTGTATTTACCGTTACTTATAAAAACAATATGACACGTGGAGGTAATAAAAGCTGCGTTTGCCTGATTACTTAAAAGGAAACATAAATGTTATGTTTCATCTTGAACCTTAGTGACGAAAAAAAAAATTCTGATAAACTATATAAACCGAAACAGACTACCTGAAAATACATTTAAGTTTATCTGCTCTACAATGTCGGTAAGTAAATACAATATTAAAAAATATCATACTAATAATAGATTAATTCATTTTCTAATTCCCAGTTAAATAATCTACAACTTGTCTTTTTTTGCAAACAAAATATCGCGTTAGGTACATGTTATATGATAAGAGATTAAATTATATTGCTTTATTTCAGGAATCCAGCGACATTTTCATCAACAATTCAGTATACTCACCATCATCACCCATCCCGGATGGGCAAACCGTGCGCCAAGTGAGCGAAAGGGAGAGACCATTTCAACCATTTCAATTTCTAGATACTCCTCTGAGCACAAGAACTAGAAGACGAGGAGGTCCAGTTATCTACTCATATGTAAAAAAACCTGCAAAAGGGTCTAAAAATGCGATCTAAAATCATACGTGTACAAATCATTGATATTGAAGACTACAAAAAAAGCGCGCCATGTAACTGTGAAGCTACTGTATGTGCTCAATATGTTGTAGAAAATGTATTCAATGATGAAATCCTAAAGAGTGCCAATGACATTATAAGTAAAATTCATAAAAAAATGTAAATAAACATATGTTATAAATATCTTGTTTTATTTTCTATTACATTCATCACCATCCTTTTTCTTTCAAGATAGTACGTACCTAAGCATTGTAATATTTTTCAGTACACATAGGTGAATTACAAGTTGATCTAATTGGTACTTCTGAATACAAACATACAATCTGAATCTAAATAAATAAGTACACGAATCTATAGCAAAGAGGCGCAACATGGGTAGGAATAAGATAGGAATGCAAACAGTTTCCTTAACGGGATCGGTGATGTGGTGCAAACAATCACTCTCGGCCGACTCAACGCTACATTATAATCGTGTGCAAGGTAAGTACATTCCAATATTATAACATAACGCCTGTATTCCCCGAAGGGTTAGGCACAGGAGCGTCTGTGGAACACCCGAACACCTGAACACCTAGGGATAGAAGGTAAGCCTATTGACATCTACCGGGCACAAATCCAGACTCCAACAAAGAAAACACTATCTAGTTTTTTTTTCATTCTCTCATTAAATGTGCATTCATCATTTGGAGTAAACATCATCATTTAAAGGAACTAGACACCTATGTTCATTACTAAAATACATTCTTCGCGTTAGCCTGATTGGAAAAACCGTTCAGATGTGAGATTCCTGAATAGATGTATCGTTTTGAATAGAGATTACCGAATAGAAATATCATTTAGAATAGAGATTAATTAAGCGTGAATGGAAGAACCGTTCAGATGTGAGATTCCTGAATAGATGTATCGTTTTGAATAGAGATTACTGAATAGAAATATCATTTTGAATAGAGAGTAATAAGCATGAATGGAAGAACTGTTCAGAATAGAGATTCTTGAATAGATGTAACATTTTGAATAGAGACTTTTGAATAGATGTAACATTTTGAATAGAGACTTTTGAATAGAAATATCATTTTGAATAGAGAGTAATGGGGGGTATGGATCTAGTTGGATCCAGACCCCCCATTACTCTCCTACTAGCGTCGGGGGTCGGGTTGTCTCCTTCCCTCAAATATGGCGAGGGGGGTAATGGCTGATCTTTGCGTTATACTCGTGAACGGGTGCTGCTTGTGGTGACAGGTCGTCTTGCTGACCTTGGTTTTGTTTTGTTATTAGTAACTTAACTCGTTGTTGATTTTACTTCGATGGTCCTAGTTTATCATCTGTGACTTTTTACGACTACATGTACTGCTATATGTAAGTGGGCACGCCCTTTATTACTGGAGGCTTTTATTTGGGTATAAAGTTCTGCTTACGTTTGTAGTTTTGTATTTTGTTTCTGCTTGAGTATAGTTTTCGATATTTTTTTTTTTTTTGGTATATTGGCGTGTGCTAGCTTACTTATAGCAAATAATTTAATTTAATGTTTTGTATTGCGTAATGTACCTACATTATTATGCGCAGTGTTATATAGAATCATTTTTTTTTTTTTTAACTGAACAGACAGCTGTGCTGCTGGGGAGTTTGTTGCGCCACTTCTTCTCCCCAGCTAAAGCACTAGGAAGTGGTGAAGGGCGGGCGTTTTGGGAGACTGTCTTATGTAATTTTGACGTTCAAAAAGTGCCGATTCTCAGCCTAGTTTGAATAAATGACTTTTGATTTTGATTTTTGATTTTGATCAATTTGTTACAAAAATTTCTTAATATGTGATTTTTGCAATCAATCTTTTCGACCGTGATTGAGGGATATGATCGAGTGTCAAGTATTTTTGCCTAAGTGCTACTGTCTCCATCAGCTATGTATCTTCATATCTGGCGATAATAGTGGATTCCATAGCTGTGGAAGATATTTTTTAAAACACTCATGCTGTTTTACTATCTCATTTCGTTTTTCCGCTCTAGCACAAATACAACAATATTTGTTTTTGACTGCAATGAAAAGAACTTGACGAAATCGTCTACCTATAATTGTCGCAGTGCCAGATAGTGCAGCATAATTAGTTCTGTATGAACGTTTAGCCCAACAACCATCTAAGATTACATCTATTATTGGTATGCCATCTTTAGTAAGCTTTCCTTCTTTGACTGCCGCTTCTTTCTCCCGCTCCCCCGCTGCCTTCACTTCGCATTCGTCACATACTTCATCTTGCACGATTTTGTACCTATATTCCGACAAGGATGGTAAATCGACAGCTGCCGAAAACTGTTTCAGTTGAGCGTTAACACAACCAGCTGACATTATCCCGGCCACCGCCATTTTATTCAACCTGTGTGTTGAGTTCTGTATTTTAAACTTTATTTTACATAATGTACAAGAAAATGTAAACTCAGATGTAAGGCCAGAAACTTTTTCGGATTCTAATTTGATGGTGGTAAGGCCACATTGGAACATTGATTCGTGACTCAATATTTTAACTAATTTATTAAAAAAGTAATTTACATCAACAACTCTGTGGCCACCGATGTCGGCAATTTTGGACTCCTGAAAGAAAAAGTATAAGTCAACATGGAAAAATGATATTTATACCAAGCTCTATAGTATTAAGTTCATAGTAAATAAAATAAGAGAACTCACATTTTCCTCAAGTTCGATTTCGTATGGCAGTGGTTGTTGCTTCCTTTTATTTCTGCAATAAAAACGTTCATCAACATTCAAGTGGAGCTAGCATAATCAAATTCATGCAGATTTTTTTTTTGATAACTTTTGTTCCACAACTTTTATAAATCACAAAAAAATCAACACTTGTTGGAAAGAAAACTAAAATGCTAGAAAAAAACTAAAATAAACTATTATATTAAATCACACACAATAATCCATACTTCAATAAAGATCAAAAAATAATTTCGACTACACTCACCTTTTTTCGCAATTCAAATGCGACTCCATTGCTTTTTGTGCTCTTATTCTGTCACACGCAGTAATAGTACTTGACGTATGACCGATGTGTTGTTGACATATTTCTAACCTAAAATTAATTATAATTACATTTTAGCCTTTTTCATTAGATACACAATTATAGGTAACTTACAAAAATTAAAACAGATATTTTGTTCTAGCATATAGAATGCTTACCTACCCATTATTACTTTGCGAGGCGAGGATAGGTTGTAGCTGATTATCCAAATTTATGAGTGAAGGTGGCGACTTCGATTATTTGTTATTATCAGCTATTGATACTGATTTCCTGTAAAATGAGTCCATTGATAAAAACCGGTCAAGTGGTTAGGAATTTAGGATCTAACAACAAAAAAATCACAAAAGAAGTAACTCGCGAGCGCAAATCATTATTTACGTATATATCCGATGTCATCTTTGTCTTCCATCGGGCAGTGATTGCAGTCAAGAACGTGCCCATAACTGATAAAGTAGAAACTATTGTACATAACTATATACTTACTTTTGCTCTCTCTCATTTTTTGAGCCCTCACCCACAGGTACTCTAAACGTTGTACTTTATTTAGTTTTGGTTTCCTATTTCTTCCCATTTTTATTTATAAATCATTAAAAACTCGTCACAAATAGAAACACGATACTTTATAGGTACTGTTCAATCACAAGAAGTCTTTATATATCACTTCTGCACTAATTAACTAACAATTTACTAGCTTTTACTATATAAACATTTATTAAAATCACGAAAATCCGATAGCACCGATCTGTCAAAAAATGACATAGACTCGTTGTCGATGAAGCGCACCGGACGATGTCTCTGTCGGAAAGAACAATAAATTCTCGAAAACCAATTATCCCTGTAAACGTCATTAATCCACTTTTCTTTCAGTTCCGAAATATTTGGAAATCTAAAATGTAAACATTAAGTAGTATTACTTTTTTACCATTAGGAAACATCGATAATTATCACAGGCCTGCAAATTTAAGGTCATGACGTCCTCTCTAGAATCTGGCAACTGATTCTGGGGTATTTTGATGCGCCGATTACGAATATGAACTCAGTTTTTTTTTTATCACCTACAGATTTTTCAGAAAGGCTACAGATAAAAAATCGATAAAAACACGGTTTTACTCAGAAAAAAATATATATTTAAAAAAGGTGCCAACTTTCTAACTTTGAAAACTATTAAAATATAAATACAAAACATCATAAAGCTAAACTACATATCAATTTTCTTTGTAGAACCTGGTCCTTTTTTTCCGAAAGCTTATTAATATTATTAATCATTTATTTCAAGTAATTATACTCATATACATAATATTATAATGGTTAGTAACAATATTTACTTAAAACTATGTTAGTATACAATCATTCATAATAAAAATTAAAATAACAAAATCAAATCGAAACGAAATTAATTACAAACATTCATTATTATTAAAAGTTAAAATTCGCATCCAATGGTTATGAAATGGGCAGTCAAATCTAGCCGCAATCATTTGCTGGATGCTATTGCTACTGCCCCACAGACGACGTCGCCGTCGCAGAGACGCAACTTTTTTACGTATGACTGCATGAAAGCCATCCGTACGCGCCTCAGCAAACATGCCAGATGCGCTACAAAAGCGAGGCAACCGCAACAGCATCCTAAATATATTATTATATTGGATGCGCAGAGCACCAACAGCCCGCCGATTGTATGTTACCCACAGGCTGCTTGTGTAGAAAGATTGGCAATAAGCCTTGAACAACGTGAGTTTTACGCCACGTGAACATCTAGCAAACCTGCGAGCAATCATATTCCCCCGGACTGCTAGAGCCCTGCGCTCCCTCTCCACATATGCATCATCTTTCAAGTCATCTGTTACGATATGCCCCAGATACGTGAATCTGCTCACAACCCGCAGAGCCACTCCGTTTAGCTTAATAGGCGGAGCATGTGCTGGCTTATAATTATCTGACTTAAATATAAGCACCTCACTCTTCTTACAGTTATACTGCAGCCCATGCTCCGCCGCATAAGCCTCACATTTAGACAACAATGTGCGAATTGCTCCCACCGATGGACCCAGCAGCACCATATCATCAGCGTAACTGATATTATTAACACTAACCCCTTCAATAAAGCAACCAGTATGAGTACTGCTGAGTTCATCGATGAGATCATTGACGTACAGGTTGAATAGCAGAGGAGAGGTGATACCCCCCTGCCGCACGCCACATTCCATGCCGTATTCATCAGACAGAGCCCCCCCCCCCCCCCCATCTCACCTGATTTCTCTGACACCGATACCAATGCCTTAACACTGTAACTACTTCCACCGGTACACCCGCACCCTCCAGCTTCTTCCAGAGCTTATCATACAAAACGGTATCAAACGCCCTAGACAAATCCAGAAAGCACGCGTACACCGGAGTGCTCCTATCAGTGTAGTATCTGACAGCTTGCTTAAGACAAAGGATAGCACTTTCCGTTGAGAGCCCGTTTCGGAAACCGAATTGAGCATCATGCAAGTGAACATAAGATGTTAAGATGTTATTAAGCAAACTGTCAAACACCTTCGCCATTACCGTTGCCAGTGATATAGGCCGATAATTATACTGTCCGACAAATCCCCCGTTCTATTCTTAACAATAGGTACGACAATAGTTCTCGTGAGTTCATCAGGCAAATAACCATGACACAAACATAGGTTGTAAAACATGGAAAGTACGCGCGGCAGGTGCACACCAGCGTTTCTCAGATGTTCAACGCTGAGACTGTCGCACCCGGGAGACTTATCCCGCTGCATACCGACAATCACTTGCCGCACTTGAGTAGCTGTAACTCTCACTATCCTCTCCTGCACAACCGCCCCAGCACCGACATCCCCAGATGTAGTAACACCCAGCCCCGTGAGGTCACATCTCGGCAATAGATTGAACTGGTCTTTGAAGAGATTGGCAATATCAGTATGATCACACACACCCCCAACACTCTCAGGAAGGCCAGGCCTAACATTCAGTTTACCAGTTTGTTTCCAAAAAGCTTTAAAATCTTTGGCTGCGTGATGAGCGGCCATATCATCCATCTTAATTTGGTCCTGTTTATCTTGGCAATATTTAAGCTGTTTTTTGAATGTTTTCCTACTCTCACACATATCGCAAAAGATTTGGCCACTACGAGGCTTACCAGCTTGGACCCAAGCTAAAAATTTTAGTCTGGCCTCCCTGTGAAAACCTGCAACATTATTGTTCCAACCGGCAATATATCCCCCTCTCCTCTGCACCCCCGTACGCTCGCAAGAAGCAACGGCGGCATCAGACAAAATTGAGACCAAGTTCACATACATATCCTCTAATAAGGCCCTATGGGTCACATCACAACACCGACCATCACAACATTGCGATAACTGTTCCGGAAAATCAATTTCCCTCAGCCGAGAATGACATAATTGGTTGTAAAGTTTAACCTGATCCGCGGTTCTTACTCCCCAAGTAACTTTATTAATTATTGGAGAACGGATTGCTCGATTTCCACAGCTTAACCCCTTTAGGTCACACTCGACATATAATGGAAAATGATCAGACCACTGCACGTCATAATCAACCCAAACACGCCTAACAGATGCTGAAGCAGCTTTAGTAGCAACACAATGGTCCAACCATCTCGTACACCCATGTGCCTCGCTAACAAACGTAAATGTATTAGAGTTATCACCTAAAAGCTCCACATCCACACAAGTCTAATCTTGTTCACTACAAAAATTAATCAACTCCCTATAAAATAGCTCATTTGGATGCGAATTAAAATCTCCTAACATATAAAAAGCTTCAGTATCATAGTTGTCTTCGATTATAGAACTAATTTTACTTAGGCACTGCGTAAACTCAATTAAGTTCTCAATACAGTCAGTTGGCATGTATATGCTGAATAATATTATAGTTTTGTTACATACCCCAACCTTCACATCTGTAATACGTACGTCATCACAAGCTATCACTTTCACTGATTGAAATGCACTTTTTCGCCATAAAATGGCGACTCCACCGAAGGGCCTCCCTCGTAGTAAGCCCGACTAGGTGTCCACCGCAGACGTTCCAGTTCCTTCGAATTCATCATGTATTCCATTTAGCATCGGCAAATCATGAGGAAATAGCCATGTCTCTTGTAACGCAATGATATCACCATATTTACACAGGCTTCGGACACCATCAATTGATCGCTTTAGCGACTTGCAGTTAAAAGAAATAAGGTTACAAGATCGTTTACTAATAACCATTATGAGATGATAAAGGGGTGCCTCTCTGTTTGCCTCTCCTCATGGATTTTATCTTTCAAATACACGAAACGCCTGAAAGAAACACCTTCCGGCCACAAGCTGTCATCAAGAAATACATCCAAACGTGATTTGCTAACAAAAAAATTATAGGCGTTATAATTTCTTTCCTTTAACATTTTTATCTATAAAGGCGTTATTTTTTCGTTTGTTTTGTTGAAAATGTATTCTCCAATATCAGCTTCAGAAACATCCTTGTGAACATTCGTTATGAACAGCGGTATTTTAGTGTCGGCGGCCTTAAATTTACAGTTTTCATCTAAACAGGCTTTCCCTTTATTAGTTGAAAACTTGTTAGTCAGACGCTTTTTCTGCACAGTTATCCACTCCTCATCCTTCTCTTTTACACGCCACATACTTTTATCACCGACTACATCAGCATACGTCTTCTTCTTCGTTTGTAACGTCTCCGTCGGTACAATATTGGTTTGTTTATTTAAAACACATTCTGCACCAATATTTTTACTTGTGCACACACTCTCAATATCCCGATACTCGCTTATACATTCTGTCTCGCTCTTACTCGCCTCATCATTACAAAGCGTTGTCTCGCTCTCGCTATCTGGTACGATACACTCGCGCGCACTGTCAGCTGAGCGTTGTTTTTCTTGGGCGCGGGTAGACTGCGTATTATTTAGAAGTGCGTTATATGACTCAGCTAACGGGGATGCGATTGCCATAGGACCACTATTTATGTAATATGCACCGCGATTACTGTTAATTCGCTTTGGCGTATTAATAATGGAGCCATACTTGTTGTTATAAAGCTTGGTTTCCATTTCCTGCAGCTTATCGGTTGTAACATATGTGCTTTTTATTTCATCCAATTGCGAACGTAAAGAATTTATATCCCTCAGTATTGATGTCACATCTACGTGATCAAAGGTCACGGGCGGTAACTTATGCAATTGTTTAGCCACAAATACTGGTATTAGCTCCGGATCAACACTTTTAAGCACTGTTATAATGTCCACTAGGTCTCTTTGTATTTTACCCTCGCTGTTCTTTTTCCTAGTTATTTTTCTTATATCAGTAGGCACTGCTTCAAAAAGTAGATTCTTCGACTTTTCAACTTCTTCCACTTTAAAAGCAGAACGACAAATACGTAACAAACTTTCTTGGTCCATCACATCAATTTTATTAGTTATGAAGGCTAACACCTCGTCAATAACAACGTTACAATTAGCACATTTGACCGTACACGACGTCATGATTATAATAACGCTCACAGCGCAGCAAAGGCACGACCACCCGGTAGCGGCGCGGCGCGACACTTGCGTTGCGCGAACTTATGTTGTGCGATTTTCTCTTAAATTTCCGTTTTGGATCGTCGCGCTTCAGTAGCCAACAATAGTCCGCCGTTATGCTGGAATTCCATCGTCCTTGATACAGCTGTCTTCAAGTTCTTTCAAATCTTGGTGAAATCTTTCGCCTTGTTCTTCGCTAACGGCTCCCAAATTTTCTGTAAAGTATTCAATGTGTGAATTCAGGAAATGAAGTTTTATCCTCATATTACAACCTGTAGACCAAAATTCCTTACCATTTTGGCTACTATTTATTTATAGTCGGAGCTTTCATTGTTTCCTAAAAAGTTATTCACTACTTCCTTCAATTATTTCCACGCTTGTAACTCGACATCATTGAGTTTTTCGTCAGAGTTTTGATCCGACATCTATTTTCTTATCTCAGGGCTGACGAAAGCCCTTCTTTTAACTTAGCTTCTGATATCATCATTCTCCTGCCCTTGTCCCAATTTATTTGGGGTCGGCGCAACATGTCTTTTTTTTCCATACTTCTCTATAAGGCGTCATCTCGGTAGTCACTCCCTTACTGGCTGTTTCGACCCAGGGTTCGATGAATAATAATCTGACTCCAACTTTAAATGCGTTTATTACAATTTTTTACAAAGAGGTTTTATTCCACAAGCTAGTGCTACGTACATGGCTTTGAACGAACGAACGAATGAATGAAAGGAACGTATGAACTATCGCGGTTAGGTTAGCTATCTGTGAATATGTATATAAGACATCGCATATCGCATCAGTGCGGTGCACGAACATCCTCCGGGGCCTTGGAAGCTCCTGACTCCAATGAAGAATCCTCTGTAGCATCCAACAGGGGACATAGGTACTTCACAGCTCTTCGGTAAGTGCCGGAAGTTGTCTTGACTTGGGCAACTCGAGCCACTCCGTCCTTGCCTGGGAACAGAGATTGAATACGGCCTAATTTCCAAGACATGGGTGGAGCGTTTTCTTCCTTCAACAATACCAAATCGCCAGCTTGTAGCGGTCGAGTGGGAACTCTCCACTTCTGCCTCTGTTGCAGCTCAGCTAAATATTCTAGCTGCCAGCGTCTCCAAAAACCTTGGCGCAACTGTTCCAGTCGCTGAAAACGGTCCAATCTGTTGAAATTTAAGTTTTCCAGGTCATGAGATGGCATCGAAGTCAGCGGTCGTCCGATCAGGAAGTGGCCCGGAGTTAAAGACTGAAGATCATCAGGACAGGAGGATAAGGGATATAAAGGGCGGCTGTTGAGAATAGCCTCGATTTGACTGAACAAAGTGGCTAACTCTTCAAATGTCAAATGTGCATTACCTAAAACCCTTTTCAAGTGAAACTTGGCAGATTTCACGCCAGCCTCCCATAAGCCTCCGAAATGGGGCGCATACGCTGGTTGAAATTTGAACTTGATACCCTCACCCGAAGTAAAGCCTGCAATATCATCAGCATGCCCTGAGATCAAGTTCTGAATTTCTTTGTCCGCAGCAACAAAATTGCGGCCATTGTCGCAGAATATTTCTGCAGGTTTTCCTCTGCGAGAGATAAAACGACGCAAAGAAAGTATAAAAGCATCTTTCGAAAGCTCACTGACAGCTTCGAGATGCAAGCATTTATATCGTAAACAGACGAAAATGCAAAGATAACATTTTGTAATTTTACATCCTCTCCCCTTCCTATCTGTTATCAAAAATGGTCCAGCGAAGTCGATACCAGCACTAGTAAATGGGAAGTCGGGATCCACGCGCTGCTCAGGCAAGGAACCCATCATGGGTGCTAACGTTTTCCCGCTAGCCTTCCTACAAACAATGCACTGTCTTGCAGTGGTCCGCGCGAGATCTCTGCCAGCAATGGGCCAGACGAATTCACGAATAGATGCAAGAAGTAGCTGTGGACCAGCATGGAGAAGACGTAAGTGCTCATGCTGAAACAACAATTTCACAAGTCTGTGCTTAGCATGCAACAACATTGGATGACGCTTCTCAAATGAGTAAGAAGAATATTTTAGACGTCCACCAACTCTCATAATATTTTTACTATCTAAGAAAGGACTTAAAGCTAACAATGGATTTTTAGAACTTAGTGTCCTTTGAGAACGAAGCATTTTCAATTCTGAGCTATAAAGTTCTTCTTGAGCAAGACGCACCAGCCCTTCTAACGACGCTTTAAGTTCATCAGGCTGTAAAACACCCGTAATTTTATTATTCGATTTTTTGCTATTACCTATGAATCGCAAAACATAAGCAAAAGAACGTTGTAATCTAGAAAACTTAGAATATTTATCGAAATTAATTAATTTATTTGTATTGTTATCATTGTTTGTACATACATTTGATTTTATCCCGGGTAAGTCACAAATATTGTTTATCGTTTTATTATTTGCAGGCCAATACGTATCCGACATAAGTAAATACGAAGGACCGTTCCACCATAAGCCTAAGTTATTAGTTTTATTTGCATCGACTCCCCTTGATGCCAAGTCGGCAGGGTTGAGTGTGGTAGGCACGTGACGCCATTCCGAGCCTTCGGTAAGCTCTAAGATACTGCACACTCTGTTAGCAACAAAGGTTTTTAATTTGTCATACCTGGCCCCTAACCATGCTAGCGCGATGGTTGAGTCAGACCAAAATATCTTTCGTGTGATAACACATCGCAGTGCGCGACATGCGGCCGCGGCGAGCTGAGCTCCGAGCAAGCACGCACACAACTCAAGTCTGGGCACCGTAGTCGGCTTCACCGACGCAACACGAGCCTTGGCACACAGCAATCGCACTGTGACGTCACCTTGACTATTTGCTGATTTCAAGTAAACACATGCGGCATAGGCGGTCGTAGATGCATCACAAAAACAATGCAATTCTATCAAAACCGGATTGTTACATAACACGTGACGGGGAATGAATAGATTGCGAATATTAGACATATTATTTATGAAAGATTGCCACGATTTAAGTATATCGTTGGGCACTGGTTCATCCCAGTCGATTTTTTGCACCCACAACTGTTGAACTAATATTTTAGGTTTAATAGTAAACAAACTTAACAGACCAAGAGGATCGAAAACTTTACATGAATCAGATAATATGGATCTTTTAGTAGGGTTGTCACTTCTATTTTCATAATTTGTGGGAAAATGAATGTAATCCTCATTAGGATTCCAGCCCACTCCTAACGTGTGTGATGATGAGCTGATTATCAGATTGCGTTGTACACTTTGTGATTCTGAAATCAAGGAGCGTGAATTCGACCTATATTTACGCAATGCAAAACAACCAGCTGACAAAGCATTTTCTATTGCGTCCCTAATTTTAATCAATTCAGCTTCACTATCACAACCTGTCAACAAATCATCTACAAGAAAATCATTTTGTATTATGGCCCTTATTTTAGGGTCACTACATTCCTCGCCTAATTGCCATAAACAACGAGTACTTAAAAAACTTGAACTAGTGTACCCATATGTAACCGTGTTCAATCTGAGTGTTTTTAATGGCTGATTATCACAATTACGCCATAAAATTAATTGCAAATTACGATGATCTTCGTGAATTAGTACCTGCCTGTACATTTTTTCTATATCGCCTGATAAAACATAGGCGTATTGGCGAAATCTAAGCAATATATTTAACAATGAATCTTGTATATTTGGACCGGTTAACTGCAGATCATTAATGGAATATCCTGACATTGTAGGTGCACTACCGTTGAATACCACACGTAATTTTGTCGTCTCGCTAGTCGGTCTTAACACTGCATGATGCGGAATAAAGTAACACTGTTGGGGAATTAAGACACTAGATTCCGATAAATGCCCTAGGTCAGAATACTCCTGAATAAATTTTGAATACATGTCCTTCAGTTCCGGATTTTTATTTAAACGTTTTTCTAACGCAAAAAATTGCCCTTTGGCCATTGTGAATGAATTGCCTAGACAGTCAGGTTCCGTATGAAGGGGCAACTTAACCATAAACCTGCCTTCATTATTTCGGGTGGTATTGGTAACAAAATGATTCTCACATGCAATCTCCTCCTCAGTCTCAAAATTGTTCGACTGAGGCATTTGTTCCAACTCCCAAAACTTGGCTAACCTTTTGTCTAATAATTCATTAGACACACAATTATCTTTACAATCGAAAGCAACATGATTACAATTTATTTACAAATATCTCGAACATACAGTGGGCCTGCCAAAATCCAACCTAACTTCGACCTACGCATGATAGGTTGGTTGGGACCAAGAGATATTTGTTCACCCTCTATAACCGACCAAAACAAATCGACACCTATCAACATATTGACCTTAGCACATTGGTTGAGTGTGGGATCGGCTAATTTAATATTAGGAGGTAAGTTGATTTCCGAAATATCAAATGTTTTATTAGGTAAATTACCTGTTAACTGAGGTAATACTAAACATGACACATTTGCTTTAAAATCATTGTGTTTTGATTTAATTTGCACTACACATCTCTGTAGTGATTGAGAAGTAGAAACGTTTCCTATACCTACAATATCGACCTGGATTGGCTGAGGAGTCAACTGAAGTTTATTTCTCAAACTGTCAGTGATTAAAGAAGACTGACTCCCGCTATCTAGCAGAGCTCGAATTGTTGTGCATTGATTCGTCACTGGATTAAAAACATCAACCAGAGCTGTTGAAAGCAACACCCTATGGTTGGTTTTGATTGACATGCTAACTACGTTATCGGTAGCGACACTTGAAACTTGCTCGACTACACTTTCAGTCGAGGATGTAGGCGTGTGAACATTTGCTGTGTTCACAGACTGAGACGGTTCCCTATGCAACAAGGTGTTGTGTCGTCTTTCACAAGTAGAACATGAACCTAACCTGCATTGGCGTGATGAGTGTCCCTTACGCAAACAATTCAGGCACAGCCTCAATCTCATCGCCTCTGAGGCCCGATCTGCGGGTGACTTGGCCAAGAAAGACGCACAATCGTACAAACGATGACTACCCTTGCACAGCAAGCACGCGTCAGAGGAAGCATCAGCTGAAACTGCAAAAGACTTAGTGTGAGACTTATCACCTTTACGAGAAGAAGAAGAATTTGGTTCACCTTTCAAAATAGACTTGTTACTTTGAACAGCTTCTAAAATATTAGCTCGATTCTGGAGAAATTGAAAGAATTCCTTTAATGTAGGAGAATTTTCTATTGTGTTTGTATATTCCTCCCACTTGAACATAGTACTGCTATCAAGCTTGGCCGAGGCCAAACGGACAACTAGACCGCCCCATTGGTCTGTAGGCTCACCTAGAGTCTTTAAGGCCCGTAAGCCTTTAGAGACATGGTCTATTAAAAATCGCAGAGACTTGGCAGAATCTCGAGAGGTAGGTGGAAAATTACAAAATGAATTAAAATGATTCTTTTTCAACTGTTTAACATTGTTGTACCTCTCACAGAGGAGATTCCAGGCATCTTCATAATTTGCTGAACAGACAGACAAGTTGCTGATGACATTGGAAGCCTCACCCTCAAGGTAAGAGTTCAAGTAATGAAACTTATGTATAGGTTCAATTATGTCATTGCTGTGAATTAAAGAAGTGAACGTATCACGGAATTCCATCCATTTAAAGAAATTACCATCAAACTTATCTATTTTAATCAAAGGCAGTTTAAAACCCATAGGTTTATTTCTGCAGCATTTAAAAGAATCGCGTGAAGAATGACAAGAATCAGGACTTCTATTTGGTTTCGGAAGATTAGCATCTATAAATAATTTAGCCTTTGCAATCAGCGAACTAAAATCACCTTCTAGGGCATCTCTAATGTCAAGTTCACTTTCTAACTCAGAGGAGTTTAATAATTCTAGGTCTGATTGCAGATCTTCAAAATAAATAAACAATTCACAAAATTTTTCGTACCTATTTACTAAAGTTTGCACTTCAGTATCGGTAGGGTTTTCTAATAACGTTAATTCGTTCAAAAACTTCTTGAACTTAGTTACGCGACCTTTGATTGAACTACGCTTTGTGATCAAATCCTTTAAATCATTTGTTGAACGACTAGCTGTAGGAACTTGAAGTTTAACACTTTCAACAGGTGATTTAGAACGCATATCACTTGTATGCGACATAATATTATGAAGTTAAATTCAGCAACACACAATTGAATACACAAGATAATGAAATAATAAAATATACTTAATCCCAATCCAGCGTATGCGTCGATGACTCACGATCACAATCACAGGTAACGAGACCAATCAGCTGATGGATCGGCTGGCGATAGATAACGCGCCGAATGAAACAATGAATCGGGCGTCAGCTGGTCCGTTTCTCATGGACGCACTTCACTCACACACAAATTGCTCTGGAATGCGTAATAGAATAAACCTTAATTGCTTATAAGAATATAGCGGTTTAGATCTTTATAAATATGTGGGATTTAGCTTTGGACTGGCAATTTGCGCATGCGCACGTGGCTGTGAAAACTAATGAGCTGCACGGCTTGCGAATTATTTAATGATTTTTGGGTATATTTTAATGATGAATAGCTATTCAGCTTGTGTAAAATACACAATACATTCGCATGAAATATGACTAATGAAGAAAATTAGCACTATTCTCAGGCAAATAGAGGACAGGAAGTATGGGAAAATAATAGAGGAAATAAAGGATGGATCACTTCCCTGGCTGCCTTCCGTGGCTGCGGCGCTCCTAGTTCACAATATAGCTGACCGGCCGGGCTACAAGCTGTCTCTGGGATGATCTCCTGACGATGAGTTTTGGCTCCAATCGTATTTCCTTGGCACTATTAGTTTGATTGTCCACAATATCGAGCTTTTCTAGCGGTTTCTCCTCAGGTTACAGAAACCAATCTCTTTTCACACTTGCAGGAACTTGCTGGAAAGATGGCGGAATATCATAATCACCAAACTGCTTGCAGGAAACTGAGATAGTCACTCGGTTCTGCTCAATAGATAGAACCAATCTCCTTGTAGATTTAATTCTTGAAAGATGTCCAAATTGAAGATGAGATTCAACGGCTGGGCAACGAATTTCACCATCAGTGTGCGTCGAGTACAAAGTCCGCTTGCGGCAATGACGATGCAATTTTAAATATGCCGATAGCTGCGCAGAATCTTCCTGATTTTGGCTTGATCACGTCGTGGTCACCATGTTTCGACCCAGGGTTCGATGAATAATAATCTGACTCCAACTTTAAATGCGTTTATTACAATTTTTTACAAAGAGGTTTTATTCCACAAGCTAGTGCTACGTACATGGCTTTGAACGAACGAACGAATGAATGAAAGGAACGTATGAACTATCGCGGTTAGGTTAGCTATCTGTGAATATGTATATAAGACATCGCATATCGCATCAGTGCGGTGCACGAACACTGGCCATATCATCTTTCACACAGTCCATCCACCGTTTCTTTGGTCTTCCCTTACTCGTATAGCCCTCCATGTTCATACTCAACACTTTCCTGACGACATTTTCCTCATTCCTCAACATCACATGCCCATACCATGACAACAGATTTCCACACAACTTTTCAGTCACCGGTGTCACTTTCAGACTTCCTCTTACATACTCATTTCTTATTCTATCCATTCGCGTAATACCACACATCCCTCTTAGCATTCTCATCTCGGCTGCATGCAATTGCCTTTCATTCATTCTTTTTATGGCCCAACATTCTGATCCATACAAGACAGCAGGTCTAACCATTGTTTCATAAATCTTCCCCTTGAGTTTAAGGGGAATGCGGGAGTCGCATATTGTTCCCGTGACCTGCCGCCATTTCATCCATCCAGTGTTAATTCTGTGCTTAACAGTCCGGTCTACTTCGCCATCGCTTTGCACAAGTGAACCAAGATACCGGAAGTCGGAGCAGACCGGGAGAAGCGCGCCATCAAGCGCTATGGCTCCAGCACTGGAGAGACCGCCGAAATCGTAGAACATATACTCGGTCTTGGTTCTGCTAATTTTCAAGCCGACATTCTCCAGTTTCCGTTGCCATTTCTCCAATCTGCTCTGGATCTCAGGTCCATCTTCACCGACAAGAACGATGTCGTCGGCAAATAGCATGCACCAGGGTGCCTCTTCCTGTATGTCCGCTGTCAGAGCGTCCATAATCAACAGGAAGATGTAAGGACTTAAAGCCGACCCCTGGTGCAAGCCTACCGCACACTGAACTCGTCGGTGTTGCCAGCAGCCGACCGGACGTAGGTACAAGATTGACTGTACATAGCACGAATTAACTCTACATATTTCCCGGGCAAACCTTTCTCTTTCAAAGCCCAACACAAGACATCCCGAGGTACCCTATCATACGCTTTTTCCAGATCAATGAACACCATGTGCAAGTTATTGTGTGCACGTCTGTACTTCTCGCACAATTGGCGGAGTGCAAAAGTGGCGTCCACTGTTCCTCGACCTGTCATAAACCCAAACTGGTTTGGGGTAATCTCATTCTCCTCTCGCAATCTTTTCTCTATTATTTTCTCCCATACCTTCATACTATGGGACATAAGCTTTATCCGTCGATAGTTGTTGCAGTCCTGTACGTCACCTTTATTCTTGAAGATGGGCACTAGCGAACTATTGTATCATTCTTGTGGGATCGCTTCTTCATGCAACAACTTATTGAAGAATAAAGTCAGTCACATACATCCATCTTCTTTTAAACACTTCCATACTTCTACTGGTATGTCATCTGGGCTCATGGCCTTTCCATTTTTCATACTTTGGACTGCCTTCCTTACTTCATCCATGCTAATTTCCCTCACCAAACCCATATTTGTTTGTACCTCTTTGAGCACACCATTCCATTTATTCTCTTCGTTCATTAGCTTTTCAAAATAAAACTTCCATCGTTCTTTTATCTCGTCATCGTGGGACAGAACCTTACCGGCTTCATCTTTCATACACTTAATGTGAATTATATCTCTCGTTCTCCTTTCTCTTGCTTTTGTAATCCGTTATAATCCTTCTGGCCTCTTGGGCTGTCCAGTGAGTCATACAACTTCTCCTGCGCCTTAGCCCCGGGGAACTGCTACCACCTTTTTTGCCTTCCTCTTCCATTCTTTATAAATTCTCTTCTTATCTTCTTTCAGATATCATTCCCGTTTTCTACACCCTGCCATTCTTTAAACGCATCTTTCTTTTCTTTAAGCATCTTTTGCACTTCTTCCATTCCACCACCATGTATCCTTTTCTATCATGCCTTTCCCTTTCGATTCTCCAAACACGTCTTTTGCTATTCTCCTTATACAATCCACCATTTCTTTCCAACATTCATTCACAGTTTTTCCTTCCATATCCTTCATTTCAATCATTTTATCTACCACTTGACTCTTAAACATACTTGCACATTCCTCTTTTTCTATCATACGCCACCTGATTTTTGGTGGGGGCCGTTCTTTGTACTTACTGGACGAGACACTGACTTTTACCTTCATTATTATTAGTCTGTGTTGTGTGACTAAGCCTTCTCCTGGCAGCACTTTACAATTTTTGACACATTTTAGGCTGTTCCGTCTTACCAGGAAGAAATCGATTTGTGTCGCGTGGCGGCCACTTTTGTAAGTATTAAGGTGTTCGTTTTGCTTTTTAAACCACTTATTTGTTATTGCCAGGTCGAAGGCAGAAGCAGCTTGCAACAGTATCTCGCTATCAGTGTTACGGGCTCCGTATCCCCAACCGCCATGCACTCTCTCATACCCATCCTTTTGTCTTCCTACATGCCCGTTACAGTCACCCCCCACATACACTTCTTCACTTTCTGGCACATCCATCATCACACGATCGAAGTCCTCCCAAAACTTCTCTTTTACACTATCCTCACATCCTGACTGAGGTGCATACACACTTACTATATTTAACACTAAACTTTCCATAATTACTTTCACAGTTATGACTCAATCGCTCACTCTTTTAACATCCATCACACATTCTTTCAATTCCCTATCCAAAACTATACCCTCACCATTTCGCTTGTCATCGCTTCCACAGTAAAAGAACTTATATCCTTCTCCTATCTCTCTAGCCTTCGCACCCTTCCATTTCGTCTCTTGCAGACACGCTATATTCAGTCGTCGCCTTTTTAAGACATCTGCTAATTCTCTTCCTCTTCCAGTCATCGTACCTTCATTCCAGCTCGCGCACCTCAATCTTACTTCTCTCACACTCCGAGCTTGCGTCTTACGTCGCACCCGCTCGTTCTGATGCGACAACACTTTTCCATTTCCCACAGGAGGCGGGTGCTGCCCCTGCGCGTCGCCTGTGGGGTACGCCCTAGCCCTATCGCGCATTCTAATATTACCTGCCATGTTGCATGAGTTTCGGCTAAGTTTTTACAGTCGGCCGCCCGCCTGACACCAACCCTCCTTGGGAATGCTTTTGTTGGTGGTTTACCCGCCACCGCGCGGGTGACCCAAGGTGCTTAAATTGTATGCACTAGGTCTCGAGCTCCCTTAGTCGCCTTTTACGACACCCACGGGAAGAAATGGGATGGTGCTATTCTTTACGTCCGGCACCAAACGGACCGATACGATAACGATGAAAAAACTGAATGTAGGTATTTGAAGCCATCCCCATCTTTATTTAAAGCTTTAACAAACTGCTTCATTATACCCAATTTGATATGTAAAGGCGGCAGCAAAACTTTTTGTCTGGGAACCAAATTCTGTTTAACTACGTTTTTTATTCTTGGGGTTAGTACTTATACAAAAACTTATTGCTTACTTTTATTATACCCTCTTCTAGTAATATTCACAGCAAATGGTAATTTCACCGAATCATCATGTATCGATAGGCTCATTACTAAATGAGGCTGAAATGACCTGTTTTCGACGTGGTAAAGGCGTATTACTTATACTAATTATGTAGTAATTAACAAATTACGGAATAAAATTAATTTGTTTGTCTCATCAGAGTAATAAAATGCATTTAAAATTAGGCTGAACTAATTTAATAAAGTTTTATAGCATTTTAAATGTAGGCGCCCAGGCAATTTTAAATAAAATGCTAAATAATAGGTTGGGGAAAAAGTTTCTTCGCATTTTTTAAGAAAAGTTCAAAACATTTTTTAATATAGTTTATTTACATTTAACTAAAGTATGTAGGTACCATTTTGTTCGATAACTTTTTGCCATCTTGTAGGTAGGAACATGATCCCATTGCTATAGAAATTTTGGGACTTCTGGTCAAAATACCGCGACAAGTGGTTTTGGCAGTCCTCTCGTGATGTTAACCTGACACTGCCTAAAGAATTCTGAAGAGACCGAAACAGGTGGAAATCTGAAGGTGCAAGGTCAGGACTATACGGCGGATGCATTAACACCTCCCAGCCAAACTCTCTTAATTTTTGCTGAGTGGCTAAAGATGTGTGAGGTCTAGCGTTATCATGATGAAAAACCACACCTGTTGATTAATTCCGGCCGCTTTCTCTCAACTTCTTGCTTTGATCTCATCAGTTGTTCGCAGTAGAGTTCAGAATCGATGGTCCTGCCTGGTGGTAACAGCTCATAATGAATAATGCCCTTCAAATCCTACCACACACACAGCATCACCTTGTTGCGAGTTAACCCGGGTTCCGCCACAGTCTGTGAAGCCTGACCGGCCTTTGACCACGACCTTTTTCGCACGTTCTTGTCATACGTGATCCACTTTTCATCACCAGTTATCAGCTTCTTCAAAAATGGTTCGGTTTCATTACGTCGTAATAAAGAATCACAAATGAGTACACGGTTCATTAGGTTTCTTTCAGTGAGCTCGTGAGGTACCCAAATGTCGAGCTTTTTTGTGTACCCAGTTTTTTTCAAATGCGCCAAAACTGTTTTGTGGTCAATTTCCAGTTCTTCAGCTACGTCGTAACTACTGATATGCCGATCTTGCTCCACTTTTTCAAAAATGGCATCCATTTTATCCGTAATAGGGCGACCAGAGCGACGTGCATCTTTGACATCAAAATTTCCGGATTGAAAACGCTTAAACCAAATTTGTGCTACTCTCACAGACACTACACTAGGTCCATAAACATCGCAATTTTTTTTCACGGCTTGCGTTGCATTTTTACCTTTTTTGTAGTAAAATTTTAAAATGTATCGAATTTCTTCATTAGATTCACTCATCTTGACGGTACGAAAAACAAATGAAAATCACACATTTTCCTAATTTGAATTTGGAATTATGTTCTTTAAAATTTAAACTTTCAATGATACCAAAACCAGCCAGATACAAATAGTATAGCCAAAGAGATTTTATTACAAGTTCATACATACTATAATGCGAAAAGACTTTTTCCCCAACCTAATATTTAATATCAAATAATCCTGACGTCATGGAATATATTTATATTTTTTCTCGGAATCAGCACATCAAAAACCATAATAAAAGTTATTCAGATCCTTACTGGCGACACCAAATGCGATAACAGCGACTCTCTCACCGGGCCAGATAACTTTGTGGGACTATAATTATGTTATAAGTATGTTATGTTGACCACAAACAGCTATTCTACAGAGCTCGAGTGTACCTCTCTGTCCCGTTACGTAGCTACATACCAACTTTAACAATAAAAACTCATTTCATGCTGCCTAAAATTTTCGAGCATTGCCAGTAAAATGCCAAAAGTCCTACAAAATGTCACTGATTTGACGTGAGTCAACAACGTATCAAACCAAAATGATTTTTTAGAAAAATATTGAAATAATAAACATCAATAAAAGTTATAAAATGTACAAAAAACATTTTAGAGAAAAGAATAAACAAAATAAAAAAGTAAAAAGATATAGATTAAATCTAAATCAATATGGTGATTGGGTGAGCTTTTTATTTAATTTATTATCAGAGTAGCTGTTACGAAACTACCAAAGTTTCATCGCAATCGGATGGATAGAGGGACGCATTCGGGACAAACAAACAAGCATTCATTTTTATATTTAGGTATAGATTGGTATCTAATGTCTATTTTATAGTATCCACTGCCTACTGTATGTATTATCGGACTGTCCCCCATTAAGTATTAGAGAAATCAATTTTTTTTTCAAACAGAGTATCACCAGGGTGTACAGTTCACTCATCCTCCATATAAAAGGGAGGATCCTCCGACCAGACGGGTGTTGTGTCTGGTGGGCTGCTGCCCGACGATTGATGTGGGGACGTTGTATATATGCAAGTCGCGCGGTAAACTCTGATGTGTGATGCAGGATTTTGTGTGACGTCAGTGTGATGCGTACATCACTCCTCTCCGAAGACCGGAGGTAGATAGTGGGCTGAGTCGTGTATCGTGCGATGCTTGCCAGGGCCAGTTGACATTCCAGTGAGTCGGAACCGGCTGCCGCATAGTTCACGGTGAGTCGGCACTATCTGCGGTGATTCCCCAGTGAGTCAGGGTGGCGCTGCGTTGTGCTCCAGTGAGTTGGATGTTGCACAGCGCTGGGTAGAGGCTGACTGCTGGCGTCTACCAGGAGAGGGTTGAAGGGCTCTGCTTGTTGATCGACCGAAAGTGCAGTGTGCTGTGTCAAGGTTGCTGATGCTGAGGCTGAGGGGAGGGTGATGGCCAGGATGCTGGATGGCTGTGTGACACGCCGCTCGAAAGCTTGAGGAAGATGATGACGTCACGCTGAACTAGCTGCTCGAAGGCTGCGTCAGTGTCCATGTCCGGGGTCACCAAATTAGGAATGAAACTCGGTCCAGTTGTAATAGATCTGTATTTTATCACAGCACAGCATACAAATGACAACGGTAGAAAATACATATTCACAAACAGGATAGGAATCTAGTTGGTGATTCACTCAAAGTTAATTAATGCATTTTAACATTCAGATTCAAAAATCCTGTCACTTGTATTCTCTCGTGAACCATCGACAACTCTCTAGACCAACTAGTGTTGTTAGTTTACTTATTAACAGTGGGAAACATAGATAAATAAATAGTTTGGTTTGCCACATATTTCTCCGTAGGGGGGTGCCCCTACGGAGAAATATAAGGTATACACACAAAGAAAATAAAATAAAACAATATAAGATAAAAACTGTAAATCTAGAATGTCCCTAAATTTAACCCGTCTGCCAGCTCTGGTGATAGTTGCAGAAGGGTTGGGTGAGTGGAAGGAGAAGCTTGAACAGGAAATGAAACATTTCCTGTTCAACTGCAACAGGTGGGGAAACCAGTACGGAGTCCAGATAAGCTGGCTTAACACTGTGTATGCTGACCGTAGCCTCTCTTCCATTTATCTCCAAGGTAAGGGTTTTGTCCCTTCTCCTCAGGATGTGGTATGGGCATATACTAAGGTTGCAGAGGCCGTCCAGTGTCGTCACGAAGTAAAACATGGGTCGACGTCGTCAAATCTTTGAACACGAAGGTTGACGGTCGAGCGTGTCGTGACGCTGGTATTGGACATACAATTTCCATTCGGCTCCTCAACTCTGTAACGAAATCTGTGATGTCGTTAGGGCTCGTGGGTTCTTCCGCTAATGATGATTAGTTCTCCAGGTAGTCGGAGATGTTCTCCATAGACCAGCTCAGCGGACGAGGTATTCAGGTCCTCTTTGAGGGTAGTCCTCATGCCAAGGAGTACCGGGGGAAGTGCCTTGATCCACTTTTGGGGATGGCACATTAAAGAAGTTTTAAGTCGGCGGTGCATGCGTTCTACCATGCCATTTGCGCACGGATGGTATCTTGTTGTGCGAATCCGTTTTGCGCCGAAACAAGGCAGATTCAAACTGACGACCCTGATCAGTCGTCTTGGCACCCCGAAACGGGATATCTATCCAGTCACCAACGTGTCTACCACTTCTTCCACCGTGATTGATGTCATAGGCCACGCGTCGGGCCAACGCGTAAACTTTAGGCCCGACTGAGTTTGTCAAGTGTGGTGATCATATTTTACTATCATATGACTGTCACTTTTTCAGCCAGCAGTGGACGTTTTCAGTCTAATACTGATTTAAAATAAGGTGCGAGTGTTACAATTACTACCCGTTTTTCCCAGGGCTTTGCTATTAGCGGGTGCTTCGGTCACAGCCAGTTTATTGGTAGTTCAGGTAGCTGTGCTGCCCCTGGTCTTCAAATACAGCAAGGTAGTTCAGAGGAAAATGGTATTTTCTAATTGCAGTAAGTATTTATTTTGGCTTAAAATAACTTTACTAAAACGCCTGCAAATAAAGAATAGCAACAATTTATTAGCATTAAACTTTGATTCAATCATTTGTGCCTGATTTCTGAGGTTTTTAAACGTAGTTTATCCATTCATAGTGATTATTGGTTCGATATCGTGTTTCTCAACACTGTTAAGGAAGAATTTAGCTTATAAGTCGAGTGAATTACTATCGCGAGCTGAAGACCTCAAAAACCGAATATAAGGAAGGAATTCGCTTAAATAGATAATTTTGTCGAATCAATAGGAAAGTTTAAACTCCGCTCAAGGCGAAAGTGCAAGGTGGCCCGCGAAATTCAAATTTTCTTACGTTTTTTGCAATTTACTAGTCGGTATTATATTGCACGTTAATCAAATTATAACAGGTTGGGGAAAAAGTTTCTTCGCATTTTTTAAGAAAATTCAAAACATTTTTTAATATAGTTTATTTACATTTAACTAAAGAGACCGAAACAGGTGGAAATCTGAAGTTGCAAGGTCAGGACTATACGGCGGATGCATTAACACCTCCCAGCCAAACTCTCTTAATTTTTGCTGAGTGGCTAAAGATGTGTGAGGTCTAGCGTTATCATGATGAAAAACCACACCCCTTCTGTTGATTAATTCCGGCCGCTTTCTCTCAACTTCTTGCTTTAATCTCATCAGTTCTTCGCAGTAGAGTTCAGAATCGATGGTCCTGCCTGGTGGTAACAGCTCATAATGAATAATGCCCTTCCAATCCCACCACACACACAGCATCACCTTGTTGCGAGTTAACCCGGGTTTCGCCACAGTCTGTGAAGCCTGACCGGCCTTTGACCGCGACCTTTTTCGCACGTTCTTGTCATACGTGATCCACTTTTCATCACCAGATATCAGCTTCTTCAAAAATGGTTCGGTTTCATTACGTCGTAATAAAGAATCACAAATGAGTACACGGTTCATTAGGTTTCTTTCAGTGAGCTCGTGAGGTACCCAAATGTCGAGCTTTTTTGTGTACCCAGTTTTTTTCAAATGCGCCAAAACTGTCTTGTGGTCAATTTCCAGTTCTTCAGCTACGTCGTCACTACTGATATGCCGATCTTACTCCCCTTTTTCAAAAATGGCACCCATTTTATCCGTAATAAGGCGACCAGAGCGACGTGCATCTTTGAAATCAAAATTTCCGGATTGAAAACGCTTAAAGCAAATTTGTGCTACTCTCACAGACACTACACTAGGTCCATAAACATCGCAAATTTTTTTCGCGGCTTGCGTTGCATTTTTACCTTTTTTGTAGTAAAATTTTAAAATGTATCGAATTTCTTCATTAGATTCACTCATCTTGACGGTACGAAAAACAAATGAAAATCACACATTTTCCTAATTTGAATTTGGAATTATGTTCTTTAAAATTTAAACTTTCAATGATACCAAAACCAGCCAGTTACAAATAGTATAGCCAAAAAGATTTTATTACAAGTTCATACATAGGTACTATAATGCGAAAAGACTTTTTCCCCAACCTAATATATTGCGGTCGTAACAAGTATCTATTTACATAATTAGAATCATTAAAGTGATCAATACAACTCTTTAAGACCAGATAATCCCAAAAAATGACTATTTCATGAAATCTTGACATTTTAGGATTATACTAACTTGAGTTGTAGGTATTTCTGATTCTATTGTATATAATTCTGTAAAAACATATTTGTTACGGCCGCAAATCATACTTTATTTAACATACAACTTAATACTGACTTTCAAATTGCAAAAAACGTAAGAAAATTTATATTTCGCGGGCTACCCTGACGCTTCCCCCTTAAGAATTCTTTAGAAACCGGGCAGTAGTATTTTGTTTAATTACGCCTGCTTTATAATAGGTTAGGGAAAAAGTTTCTTCGCATTTTTTAAGAAAATTCAAAACATTTTTTAATATAGTTTATTTACATTTAACTAAAGTATGTAGGTACCATTTTGTTCGATAACTTTTTGCCATCTTGTAGGTAGGAACATGATCCCATTGCTATAGAAATTTTGGGACTTCTGGTCAAAATACCGCGACAAGTGGTTTTGGCAGTCCTCTCGTGATGTTAACCTGACACTGCCTAAACAATTCTGAAGAGACCGAAACAGGAGGAAATCTGAAGGTGCAAGGTCAGGACTATACGGCGGATGCATTAACACCTCCCAGCCAAACTCTCTTAATTTTTGCTGAGTGGCTAAAGATGTGTGAGGTCTAGTGTTATCATGATGAAAAACCACACCCCTTCTGTTGATTAATTCCGGCCGCTTTCTCTCAACTTCTTGCGTTAATCTCATCAGTTGTTCGCAGTAGAGTTCAGAATCGATGGTCCTGCCTGGTGGTAACAGCTCATAATGAATAATGCCCTTCCAATCCCACCACACACACAGCATTACCTTGTTGCGAGTTAACCCGGGTTTCGTCACAGTCTGTGAAGCCTGACCGGCCTTTGACCACGACCTTTTTCGCACGTTCTTGTCATGCGTGATCCACTTTTCATCACCAGTTATCAGCTTCTTCAAAAATGGTTCGGTTACATTACGTCGTAATAAAGAATCACAAATGAGTACACGGTTCATTAGGTTTCTCTCAGTGAGCTCGTGAGGTACCCAAATGTCGAGCTTTTTTGTGTACCCATTTTTTTTCAAATGCGCCAAAACTGTTTTGTGGTCAATTTCCATTTCTTCAGCTACGTCGTAACTACTGATATGCCGATCTTGATCCACTTTTTCAAAAATGGCATCCGTTTTATCCGTAATAGGGCGACCAGAGCGACGTGCATTTTTGACATCAAAATTTCCGGATTGAAAACACTTAAACCAAATTTGTGCTACTCTCACAGACACTACACTAGGTCCATAAACATCGCAAATTTTTTTCGCGGCTTGCGTTGCATTTTTACCTTTTTTGTAGTAAAATTTTAAAATGTATCGAATTTCTTCATTAGATTCACTCATCTTGACGGTACGAAAAATAAATGAAAATCACACATTTTCCTAATTTGAATTTGGAATTATGTTCTTTAAAATTTAAACTTTCAATGATACCAAAACCAGCCAGATACAAATAGTATAGCCAAAGAGATTTTATTACAAGTTCATACATACTATAATGCGAAAAGACTTTTTCCCCAACCTAATAAAATAGCAACGCTAATGTTAAACTAATATGCTATAACAACTTTGTTAGGCGTTTCCATTTTGCCCACAAACTTGGAAATGTCAAATTAATTTTGTTTGCAGTAAACTATCCAAGAAACATGGACTATGAGAACCCGTCGAGTTGCAACGTGGTCGGAGGAAGGCACTTTAATATCGAGTTCCACTCTGTTATCGACGACTGTAATATCAAACTCGGTAATTGTGTTTATTAGTTATTAACTATTAAATAGTTATACTGAAATGTAAATGGCACCGATTCCCTTGTCCACCAACTAAACTAAATTTAAGTTCAGTGCATCTTTTTCTTTCTATTTCATTAAGAAAAAGACAGACGATAAATATTAGTTTAGTCCTGTCAAATTAAGGCACTCCAAAGACAAGTTTAGACGTGATTTAAAAATTTACTACTAAAACTACGACGGCGCTGACTAAACTAATAATTTATCTTCTATCCTATTTTTAAGGAAATAGAAAGAAAAAGATGCACTGAACTTAAAACTTAAATTTAGTTTAGTTTGTGAACAAGAGAATCGTCGCCATTCTCTATCTATACATATTAAAGACGATTTTCGTGTCTGTCTGTGTGACCGCGTAGTTCTTCTAAACTAGCTTATGGATTTTGATGCGGTTTTCACCATCGTTTAGAGAACATAATCCAGAATATTTACGTGTATAATGTCATTTTTACAGCCGGGTTTGAACAAATGGCTCATTTGAGTTGCTGTTTCAGGTGTATGGCACATCGTACCATGTTCCATGTTTCGCGATATATTCGTCATTCGGGACCATTTAAAGGTGGATGCTCGTCTTCATGAAGAACTGAAGTGGACGCATAACACAGTCGTATTATACTGTCATGGTGAGGAATGTAATCTTGGAAGATTTAGTTTTGAAGAGAGACTGAAGAGTTCATGTTAAGGATGATGTTTATAAATTGGTTAATAATAGGCAGAGAAAACTGAGTGCAATAGAATACCATAAAAATGACTATTTAAAAAAAAAATATTAAAATGATAAAAATGATAAAAATAAAAAGATAAAAATGATTATTTATTTTTCATTCGCAAGACTTTTTGTAGCGCCTATATTTTTTATCCTAGCAACAAAACTACAAACTCAAACTACGTACGAAAAAACTTACAGGTTACTCTTTTAGTAAAATCTAGATTGTAATAATTTATTTCCGTGTCTTTGTTACTTATAACCACATTTGTCATAATAATTATCTTCATTAATTAACAGGTAATTCAAACCACCGAGCGTCGCCTCATCGACTGCAAATGTACAAAGTTTTCCAAGAACTAAACTTTCATGTGATCACATTTGACTATAGAGGTATTTTCATTCATAGTTATTTATTTACTGAAGTGCTCAATGATGTTGCACGTGAATTGTTATTAATAATGTATTTTGAGTAGGTGTTCGTAATTACGTGTGGTATGATTTTGTAATGAAATCAGTATTTTATAAATTCAATGGTGTTCGCGAACTTTATTAGGCACTCTTGCGGTCTTTACTCAATTGAACCACTGGATTCCAGGCTCTCGTGAGGATGGGTTTCAACTGTCGAGAGCCTGGAATCCAGTGGTCCGCAAGAGTGCCGAAAAAAGTTCGCGAGCAGACACATTGAGTTTTGAGTGTCGAGAACAGAATCGAGTTGTGAGTGTAACATGTGACAGTGGTAGCGGTGTCAATCGCACTAAACGAACAAGAAAGAGGGTAGACCGTTTTGTCTGCTCGTAAACATCCACTCGCAATAGCTTCAGTTTATCCGTGATCATGGCACTTGCAACAGTGCCGAAATATCGGAAACTCGAAAAACTTAATATACATGGTAAATATCCCGTTGTAAGTTCTAATAATACCTCTAGTATAACCCCTTTCAAAGAATAGGTCGAATTTCCGAGCACTCTGTATAAGCTAGGGGAAAGTGGCAACGAGCACCTTTATTAGAGACTGTTTGGAGACATAAGTGGCACAAGCAAAAGGGCGGCTGGTAATACAAGCTGTTATTGAAATATCTGAAACCTCTGGTATTCATCATTATGAACAGCTTTAATAATCAAAATCGCGAAAAAAAAATCAGCTTCTCCATACATTTAAATAGCAAAACTTGTGACACAAGGACACAATAATGAGTCCTCTTAAGGGATCATTGTATGTACATACAATGATCCCTTAAGAGGTTTTCAGTTATTTCAATTAAACCTTGTTTATGAACGGTGGCTGAGGGTCAAACTCCGATGGGGACAACTAGAGAAGCCTACCAGCATCAGATTGTTTTTAATAGTAGGCACAAAGACTCAATTTTCTTGCCCTTATTCAGCAGCAGGTCTTCCTCCATACTACTCGATTAGCCTAGCCGTCATTTCATTCGTAACCCCTTTCTAGCCATATTATCTTTCACACTATCGTTTCTTTGGTGGGACCAAGTGTAGTGTTATTATTCCATCCATAACTATACTCAAAAACTTCCTCACATTTTCCTCTTTCCTTTAACTACACCACATGCCCATACCATGACAACCAATTTCCACATATCTTATCAATCACCGGTGCGACTTTCAGACTTCCTCTATCATTTCTTATTCTATCCATTCGCGTAACACCATATAACCCTAAGTACAAAGACTATCTTGTTTTAATTCTCCAGGGTACGGAGACTCAACTCATGTAAGACCTACGGAGAAGGGTGTGGTGGAAGATGCTCTGGCAGTATATGCCTGGCTGATGGAGTCGCTTAGTGACACCAATAGACCCACCGTGTTAATATGGGGACATTCTTTAGGTAAGTTTGCGATATCGCTAGATCTCCACCAGATGGTTGACCAAGCTACCCGCGTTCAGGATGTTGATAGGCACACACCCAACTTAGCTTTAGACATTCTGTTGACAACAGATCTGGACAGGCACTCTGTATCGGTCTGGGTTCTGCTCGGATCGTCTACCACTGTCTACTGATACCCGTGTCTTCCTGTTCTCCTTTAGGTTTAAGCTCTAGAGGCACGAGGTGAGTACCTATGGAAGTACGGGTCAGCTGACTGGGATGAGATGCGGCACTTCTTTGCATCTTACTCATGGCGGCGAACTTGCTTCTCTTCGTGCAACTCTTCTGATTGCGCTGACGCCATCGTTGACGTGATACGTCAGGGAATGAAATATTTTATCCCATTCACTGACGTTCCATTTAGTCTTGGTATAACGCGTATTGTGCGCAAACCGATTTACGCAAAGAGCAGGCATACCAGGCCTGGGCCTCGGCCCGCAGTGACAGGTGCGCACTCTTTTCATTGCGCGAGCACCTGGAATATTCCAGGTGCTCGCGCAATGAAAAGAGCGTACAATTTTGCCACCAAGGATTGCAAACGGGAGTTACGGAAGGCGCGTTTCGACCATGTTGGACGAATTGGTGCCAAGTTGGCGCCCTACCCTTCGAGTAGCAAGGAGTTCTGGTCCCTGTCTAAATTGTTTGAGAAGAACTTCTGCCATCCTTCGCTGCCTTTTATGCTGAAGTCTGACGGAACGCTGGCTCATACCGCGCAAGAGAAAACAAACTTATTTGCCCACTTCTTTGCTGAAAATTCACGCCTTGATACGGCCTCTAACATACCACCTAACATACCTCACTGTGGCTCCGCAATGCCGGAGGTCTCGATTCACCTGAAAGAGGTCCGTAAGGCCCTTTGCAGTCTGGACATGAATAAAGCCAGCAGACCTGACGGAATACCCGCAAAAGGCCTGAAAAGCTGTGCTCCAGAGTTGTCTCCTGTCTTGACGCGCTTGTATCGCCTCTCTCTAAAAACTGCAGTGGTGCCGGAGTCCTGGAAGCTTGTTAATATGCGCAAAAAGGGTAACTGTGCCGATCCTGTCAACTAAAGACCAATCGCCAACCTCCATCCTGTGTAAATTGATGGAAAGGGCACGCAGCGTACTGTTGCCGCTGATGAGCCAGGCTGTGAAGCCTAGCCACCAACTTCTCGTCGCTTATAAGTCTTTTTGCTCTGCGTTCCACCGACTCAAGGGCAGCAAGCTGATATTTTGCTGAGCCATCCTATAAGTGACTGCAATAATTTATTTGCTTGCCTGTCGGTTTCCCACAGACTGTACTTCAGAGAGTGTACGCAGTTTGCCACCGGACTAGCAGACGTACTGCAGGACGAGTCGTACTCGGCGCTTTTCCTCCACATTTATTATGCGCACAGCCAAAGTGTGGAACTCACTGCCAGCGTCTGTGTTCCCTTCCATATATTATATAACCAACCCGTCTGCTTTCAAAGCAAGAGTGAACAGGCGTTTCTGGGCACGCTCTTTTCATCATAGACCTCATCCATCGCTTTTCGTCAGGCATGATCGACGTCAAGAGCTGGTCAGTCAGAAAAAATAATAAAGTACTTACTTATAAATATAAATAACGTATATATTGTGGAGTAAATGCCCACAAGGCAAATCTTTTAAGTTTTATACTACCGCGCATTGTCGTAGTACACCTATCATTGTTCATTATTATGAAGCTTTCACTCTGTTTTTAGGGTTCCGTACCTCAAAAGGAAAAAACTGACCCTTATGGGATCACTTCATTGTCTGTCGGTCTGCCTGTCAGTCTGTTAAGAGCCTTTTTCTCAGGAACGCGTGGACGTATCAAGTTGAAATTAATATAAAATACGTAGGTCTACGGTCCCTTCGAGCTTTAAAAAAATCAAGCTTCTAAGTCAATGCAATAAAAAATACGGCCATTTATGCAACATAATTATTTTGATACTCGCAAATAAATCAAACTTCCCGTTGACCTAGAATCATGAAATTTGCCAAGAAGCAAGGTCTCACAGCACCAGTAAAGGAAAAAGTTCGAAAATCGTTTATTTGTAGTTATTTGTTAGTATCACACAAAAATATGTTTTTGCGATTACAAACTTACATTTGCGGTCGTGACGTATATTGTTCTATGGGAGAACATGTTTTTCAACTACAATGTTAAGTTTGTTTTTGGGATAAATTAATCCCAACTACGGAACCCTTCATTGTGCGTCGTCCGACACGCACAAGGCCGGTATTTTTGAAAAGTTTTTTTGGAATTACATAGAGTTGTTGATCTCTAGTTTTGTAACCAAAGTACTAAAAAGTAGGTCTACCATAGTTGTAACAGCTCTATATTAGATCTAATAATCGCGCGCTATTAGGTACACCTCTGCCTAACTCTTCGGCGAATACAAGTGCTATTTTATGTAAAGCTATTTCTTATTTTACATTAAATTCTCTTTTATTTCATGACCAGGGACCGGGGTAGCAGCAAACATGGCTGCCCATCTAACAGAGCTGTGTTACGAGCAGGGACGGCCTCAGCTGCCTTGTCCTGATGCCCTCGTGCTAGAGGCGCCTTTTAATAACCTCATGGATGAAATCACGTGTCATCCCTTCGCTAAGGTAGAAAGCATTTTCATTAGAAAATTCTTGTCTAGATATTGAGCTAAGCGTTGATTAACTAGCAATTTCAATTTAATTTTTAGTAGCCTTAAATTAGCAATCATAAAAACTAATTTTATCGGGTTGGCTAATAAGTAATGAGCGTTTTAGTTTATAATTTCTAGAATTTTCGGAAAGGTTTGAGAACGTTCTGTAGCAGAAGGTATATAAAGAGCGAGTCGCGCTCATGCGCGTTATTGATAGTTTGGCTGTTAGTTCGTTAAAGTTCACAAAGAAATGAGTGATATTAAAACCCACGTACGACATTGTTTATCATATGAGTTTCAATCTGGGCATTCTGCTGCAGAAGCTACACGTAATATATGTCAAAGGATAGCTCACGATGCAGTCTCCGAAACAACAGCAAAGCGCTGGTTCCAACGGTTCCGCAATAACGATTTTCCTTAACCGATCAACCAAGGTATGGGCGCCCCGTGGAAATAGATATCGATAAATTAAAACTATTAATCGAGGAAGATCCTCGAAGAACTACACGCGATTTGGCTGTTCAGCTTGAGTGCTCTCATGGCACCATGGAAAATCATTTACATGGTTTGGGAAAGACTTTCAGTTTGGGTACCCCATCAATTAAGTAAAGATCAGCTGACCTACCGAGCTGAGATTTGTGTACAACTTTTATCTTTTCGCCGCACATTTAATTGGTTAGATCATCTTGTCACTGGAGATGAAAAGTGGGTTCTCTATGTTAATCACACACGCAAGCGCCAGTGGCTGGGATGTAAAGAACAGGGAAAACCAACGTCAAAAGGTGATCTTCATCCTCACAAGGTAATGCTTTCTGTCTGGTGGGATATACATGGAGTAATAAGCTGGGAATTCCTTCCAAGCAACAGTATATTGTGATCAACTCGAAAAACTGAAGCTTGACATCTATCGCAAACGTCCACAACACGACAAAATATTTTTCCTGCACGACAATGCCCGGCCGCATATTGCTAAGAGTACCAGGCTAAAACTATTGGAGCTTAATTGGGAAATAATACCCCACCCTCCATATTACTTAGCACCAACTGATTTCAGCTTGTTCCGATCACTTAGTAATAATTTACGGGAAAAAAGCATTGACGATGAACCACACTTGAAACAATACATTGATGATTTCTTCAATTCAAAACCAACGAAGTTCTATGCGGACGCCATTCACTCTTTGCCAGATCGACGGCGAATGGTAGTAGAAAACGACGGTGAATATATTATTAACGATTAAAATATAAAATAAATACAAATAAAATAGTTGTATGTCGCTCATTACTTATTAGCCAACCCAATACATTTTATTTAAATGAAAAGTGCTATCTGAAATCTCCAGATTAATTTGTTCTGACGGTGGTGTGACGAATGGTAACGAATGGTGTGACGATCTGATCATGTTTGCAGGGCCAACATGGCCAGAGATCGCACAAGACAGAAAGTGAAGGGAAGGGAAAAGGGGAGACCTTTGCCCAGCAGTGGAACACAAGCTGGGCTAGCAAAAAAAAACATAGGCCTCTCCCAGGGTTTTCCTAATTTATTTCAATACGGCTCTCAAAACGGTGAAGGAAACCATCGTGAGGAAACCAGCATGACCTAAAACCAAACATTCAAAGACATGCCACCAATAAGCACTGGGTCCGCATGGTGGATTCTGCCTGTTCCATCTCACAGAGAGGAAGCCTGTGTCCTAGCTGTGGGTGTGTGTGTAATGCTAATATATTATGTTCTACCCATAGCTGGTGTCTTGGCTACCCTACTACAAAGACACGTTCGTAAAGCCATTTACGTCATCCTCGGAGTACTCCTTCAACACAGACCAGTACCTCTGCAGTGTTCCTCATCTCCCTATCCTCATTCTGCACTCAAAAGGAGACAAAGTTGTGCCCTACAGTCTGGCTTGCAAGGTAACATTAATATGGAGCTTTTAAACCATACATTTATCATTGTGTGGTTAAAGATCGGTTGACTGAAATCGAGGTTTTTCTTTTCTTAGAAAATCTTATAGCCAGTGTCACTCGTAGGGTCTTGGTAGAGATTTTGTTAATGTTAATCAAGCCGTTTAGGCTAAAAATATTGAAATAACAATAGGTAATTTATAATTTTTACCAGTAATTTTTCACTGACATTTCTATTTTATGGGTATCTTTATAAAAATTACTCCTTATCTAATAGACTGTTCTTGGGTCTCGTTAGTGGTGGACATTTGAACCAAATTCCATGCATTTTGGGCCAATGACCCTAACCTTGTGGCAAAAGAAGTTAGTGTAAGCATCGTTCTAGATTTACCAAAGGCTTTTGACTTTAGTTTCTTTAGAGAAAAATACGGAATCAATGAAAATTAAACATTCCGCTTCAGGCTTGTTCCACATTTACATCACGGTTTGTTCTCGTTGGATTTATTGTCGTATCAGAACTATCTAAGATCCATTGCGTATGAGGTTCCACAAGTAAGCATATATGGACCACATTTACTTTGTTATCGATTTTTACTAGAATTTCATTCGTTGATCTTTGGCAGCCGTTATGGGTATTCAGAAGCCTGGAAGTCTGACAATGAATCTTAAAGGAGTCACATATTACCCAGTAACTGGGTTGTGGAGGTCAGATAGGTAGTTGCTCCATTTTAAATACTTTTTCTGCGGCATCCAGTTGGACTGAAAGCCGACCCCAACATAGTTTTGAAAAGGGTGAATATGAATATTTTTAAATGTTCTCAGTTGTATGAAAAAGTGAAAGCCTCACGGGCCACGTCAGGTGCTTTGGTAGAGTTCCACTCCTTCGAGCGCGGCACAGGGCTCGGACATAACAATCTGTGTGAAGCACCAAATCTTAAGGATGTTGTTATGTAAGATATAATTCTGCCTTAATGATATTTGAATTTATAATCTTAGATAATTAAGATTCAGTGCCACTTACTCCACTATCTAATTATGCGTTCTGTACGAGTATTCTAAGGAAATTTTTGAGTGGACATCTGTTTTAAAAAGGTCCTAAATAAAATTGGTTACAAAAGAATTTGAACTTTATCATACCTATAGGACATTGAGTTTGTAGTTCCAAATCATAATTATCTCAGATTCTAAATTCAGGTTTAGCTTTCAGCTCTTAAAACGGTGAACGAAAACCAACGTGTCCTAGTTCCAAGATACAAAGACATGTGACATGCACCAACCAGCACCGGGTCCGCGTTGTGTATTACGACCCACTTCCTCTCACAGAAAGAGGAAGGAGGCGTGTGTCCATCTTATGACACAGCTGTGGAAATATTAAAAATAGGTGGATTAAATCTAAGAGTTGTCCTTTACATAAAGTGCTAATCTTCCAAAATGGTTAGTAGTAGGATGCTCTTTTCATGTTACATTCAGTTTATTAGCAATGCATTTTTATAGACCGCCTCAAGAACAAGAACTGGTCCTTAGTAGCTCTAGACAGAGAGAAGTGGAAGGAAAGTATGGAGGCCTTTACCCTGCAGTGGCTTTTAATAATAATAATAATAAGATGCACAATGCTAGAGGATTCAGGTCTAGGCTATCGGCTGAGGAGAGGTGGTCAGGTTATATCTCACCTCCTCTACAGGTATGACCTAAAACTCTTTGCCCCCAACAATTTGCAACTGATGGAGCTGATGAAAGTAACAGAAACTTTTAGTAGCGCCATCAGGATGGAATTTGGTGTGAACAAATGTGCGGTCATGCATGTAAAGCGTGGGAAGATTGTGGAATCCACGGGAACCCAACTCTCGGATTCCATAAACCTCAGAGCCCTCTCCGCATCCAAAACCTATAAGTATTTGGGTATGTCAGAAGCCTTGGGCATCAATGTTACTGACATGAAGCAATCGTTGAAGGAGCGCTTCTTTGGCCGCCTGAAGAAAGTATTTAATAGTCTTTATCAGGCGGAAACAAGGTGCGCGCCTTCAACGGTTGGGTGGGACACAACCTTATAGCCAGGATTATCCATCAGCAACTTGCTCTGAAATACAGCCTTGTAGAATCGGAAGTACAGTACTACAGGTATGTGCCCGACCCAGTTCTCGAAAATGGAAATATCACATTGTACTGGGATCGATCCATCATCACTGACAGGACTATTGTTGCCAATAAGCCTGATATAGCGGTGGTAGATCGAATAGAGCGGCGCGCAATGATTATTGACATAACGGTCCCGCATAACGGGAACCTCGTGAAAGCCGAGAAAGATAAACAAATCAAGTATCTTGACTTGGCTCGCGAGGTTGTCGACATGTGGGATGTGGACTCTGCAATCATTGTGCCGATAGTCGTATCTGTCAATGGCTTAATTGCCAAGAGCCTCGATCAACACCTAAGGAGGTTCTCGTTGGGCAGCTGGATCAAGGGCTTGATTCAGAAAGCTGTACTTCTGGACACGGCTCGCATTGTTAGGAGGTTCCTCTCTCTGGAGCCCTGACCGCCGGTAGCTTGGACCCTGCTCCCGATACCGGTGGGCTACTATTTTTTAATATTTTTAAATGTTTTTATATTTTTTTTTTCTAATATTTAAAAATATAATTTATATATGTATGTATAAAAAATAAATAAAAGATAATAATAACGCCACCGCTGTATCTCTACGTTGACGTCGTGGTGGGTCTTGCGCGCTCCGCACTTTAGGTCTGTGCCGGTAGAGTTTACTTTGCCGGAACGGGTCTAGGATGAGGAGCCAGACCAAGAGAGATACAAAAACACGCAGGGCAGCATGTGGCGAGCTGTTGGGCAGTAGTGACTCCACGGACCCTATCTCCCGGGAGAAATCTTGTCCTCATCTCTGGCTTGCCTTTATTGGCCGGCTGGAGTGAACACTGACGAGGAACAGAGCTCCCACCTCTTTCTTGCCTTTATTGGCTGGCTTGAGTGGAGATTCGCAAGAGCAAACGTGCTCGGAGGAAGGAAGTATTCCAGTAAGGTGCTGGTAGGGATCTTGACCGTACTTCCGGGATTGTCCTGATAGCCGTGGGATAACTCTCCACTCCTCAAGCACCTCAGGAAGTGTTGCCCCCTTGTCGCTACGTCACTATGTGCTAGCGGCCGCTTTCGGGGGCGCATTATTGAGTGTGCAAGTCACCCCCTGCCATTTTATCCGTGTATAATATGTATATAACATTGGTCAGGCAGGGGACATAGTTCTTCCATAGTTCAAGTTACCCAATCCACTTTAGCCACCCAGACCCATAGCCTTGTTTTGTGTCCACGTACAGCAATAGTCCTATGCCAACCGGGGGTTGTCCTTGGGTGCACTTGCATAGTGCATACAGGGATAATCGTTGGTTGATGCCTCCTCATCATTTAAAATTATCTAAGGGGCCTCTGCGAGTTGGCTTCGGCTCGTCGTACGCCTTTCAAAGGTCCGGGACCCCAGGGTCCCGAGAGATGTCAAAATATAATAATAATAGACCGCCTCGTTGGTCTAGTTGGGCGCAATTACGCACGACTGCTGACAGTGTAGTCTTGGCTGCAATTCCCAGAAAGAGCAAAGTTTTATTGGGTTTTTACATTAGGATTTTTTCTAGTAGCATCCCGGAGTTCGGATTTGTGCCAGGCGGGTGGCAACAGGCTCGCCCCTTATTACATGGGACTTAAATATTACTGTCGAAATGTGGGTGTGATACCTCCGCCCAACCCTTCGGAGAATAAAGGCGTGTCTACATCTTATTTTATTTCAGGAAATTCTTGGCACAGATGAAGAATGAGGACTCCTGACAATTACTGAGCCATAAGCTTGTGCCGCCACACTTTAAGGAATTAGTATCAGTGCCTAAGGGAAAACATAAGAATTTAATCATACACGTTAAACCATGAACTCAATATCGTTAATATTGTTCTTTTTATTTCGTTCTTGTGTAAAGGAGGAAAATGAAACAAGAAAATGTTACTTTCCCTTCCTGATGTTCTGATCGGTGAGAGGTTTTAAAGGAATTTTAAGAGCTATATTACTCTGGGAACCAGAAACCATGGGAACCTTGGTTACGCTGCCAACAAATTATAGTTAGCTACTATACTAGTTACTACTATAGCTTTCATGTCGACGGTACTCTTCGAAGAGTACCGTCGACATGAAATGAAGAAGAAGAACTTGAAATTCGACGTTCAAGCTACTACAGCTGCTCGGGGTCAACGCCCGCGAGATGAACTTACTTTAAGAAATGAAAAGGTTGGAAATTATACTTGGATGTTTTCTGTTTAAATCATAATTTGATATTGATAACATCACGTCTGCGAAGTTTCGCTAGCTAATTTAATTTGACACTGTATACAGCTTTATGATGGGTCCGATTGGTTGCTTAACCAGCCGTACATTTGGTTGGCAGTGCAACCAAGGTTACGCCAACATGGTGTCCCAGTATAGTATTGCTCCAAGGCTACCCGGATACAGACCTCCGTTCCACTAAGGTCGTTTTTAGTGTCATGCGGATTTACAAGTGCAAAGTTGTCCGACTTGTAACTTTCTGGCGGCTTTGGTGTGACACCTATAGGCATCCTTTCTCCGTTCCTCGTGCTATACGCACGCATCATAATAAACAACAGTTGTTTTAATTTTGACAGTAACTGTCAAAATCAAAACAAGTGATTTGATTGCCTGCGGTTATTTCAGGCTGCCAATCTCAGTAGTATGTGTTGATTATAGCCTTATAGCCTTTCAGGAACCAGAAGAGCGATATTTTGTAATGAAACTCTATCGTGGCTTGCGATGGGAGTTGACTGGTAGAAATCGTCACGTAACAAAAAATCGTTATGCCCGAAAAATTTAGTTTCAAGGTCTCATGTTTCAAGTGACAAAAGGTTTTTTTTGTTTTGGTTTTTTTTAATACAGAGCCATCTAGTATAAGTGTTTAGCTTCTAAAAACTTTACTAGATTGCAGTGTATTAATACATAATATACAGCGAAAGGAATTTCGTTCCAACAGGGTCTGAAGGGTGCCCCGATTTCTCTTTTTGTTATAATTAAATAAAATTTCTAAGAATAATTTCGATATTAGTTACGATATTTGAAAAACTCGGTAAATAATACCTCTTCTAGCATTCCTTAGGATTGTTGAACTCGCGGCGTACTGTACTTTAGTAAAATAATTAAATGTTGTTTTTTGTGTACATGTTTAAAATAAAAGATGTTTAACTAACATATCAGGATTTTATTTCTTTTGTATCTAAGAAAGAGACAATCTTTTTTAATGAGAAATAGGCCCATCACAAGTTGTGGCGTATAGTAATGAAATGCATGTTGGATATTGCTTATAATCTCTATCTCTATAATCTCTCTCTCTACAGTTGTAATATTAGCAAAACTTTATATATCCGGAATACTGTTAAATACGGCAGTCAAAACATGATAACCTAAAATCTCACCAGAGCGATTGTCTGAGTGGATAGGTCTCATTGGTATCTGTTATAAAGTCACATATCATTACTACATGCCAGATTATGAAGGGATTTTCACGATTTGATAGACGGATTCATGAAAATGGATTAGATGTATTCATTACGAAATAGCACGGCTTTGCCGGGCCAATGCTTGTACATCTAAAATAATAAACAGATGTTATAAGCAGGTTGTGTAAGGAGAATAAAACACCTTATAGGTACGGAACAAGAAGTATTTATTGCTGTGAATCATCATCATTTTCAAAGTCATCTCTTAAAAGCAGTATTTCATCTAAAGACCGGCCAAGTGTGTGTCGGACTACGTACAATGAAGGGTTCCGTAGTTAGGACGAATCCCAAGAACAAACTTAACAATGTAGTTGAAAAACATGTTCTCCCATACATTCCAACTGCAAATGTAAGTTTGTACGCACAACATTGAGAGATTTATCATGTTGTTTTCAGACCATAGACTTCTTATAAGTTTTTCTGTATTCTATAGGCATTGAACTATTTTCTGTATTTTTTTTTTTCAAAATTTTTAGGCTCGGTACTTTTGGAGATAGAGGGGAAAATTGTCAATTTTCTTAAATAACTTTAAAATGTCTTATTTTAAAATTAAAAAAAAAATATATTTAAGACTCTCACAGTAAGCCCTTTCATTTGATATGTCACACGGTACGGTTTGCAAAACTTTTTTTTTAATTTTCTTATATACCCCTCAAAATTGATCCCCATATTCAAAATCCATTTATTTACGTTACCTGTCCGTATTTGGGTCACAAAAATACATACGTGTACGAAATTGAAACTTAATCGGTCCATTAGATTCAGAGCAAATTGGCCGTGACAGACGGACAGACAGACGTGACACACGAGTGATCATATAAGGGTTCCGTTTTTTTCTTTTGAGGTACGGAACCCTAAAAAGATGCAGGTGGCTCAACCTGACCTTGATGCCGTGCCCGAGATAAAAACCACACGACAGGCATCACATGTGCACAGCAGCCGACAGTGCGTCTGCCCACAACAGTATCCAGCGAGAGCAGTCCTATTGTTAGTCATTGATGGGGTTTTGTCATCTAGTATATAAATATAATAAGTTTTCCTATTTGTGATTGATACGATTACTATACGTTACCGTTTACTAGTGGCCAAAAAAAAATTGTCTCCATTATCTTCATTAATTGGTTGTCTAGTAATCTCAAACGTGACTGCTGAGTCTGGGGTCCTGGGATCGATGTCCCATGTGTCGTCAGAAATCTGTCAGTAGTAGCTTAGAGTCTGGATTGGTCAGCTTACCAGCCAAACTTAGGACTGCAGCCACCGGTGCCACCGCCGTCGGTGATTTACGAGAAATGGGTATCTAGAGCTAGCAAATAAAAAGGAGTTGGCGAGCGACGAGCAGCGAGTACGCGTCAGCGACGAGCGGTTACTCGCTGGTATTGTACTAGGGGAGCTGAAAAGTTTTGAGCCTAAGTACCTTCAAGTGTACTACAATTACTAATTTGCAAATACCCTCTTTAGTATAAATATAGAGTTTCATCTCATTAGCATCATTCCACTCCGTTCTGAATGCACGTAGCAAATTGTCACTTAGGTGCAAATTGCGCATTTATACAGCGTGCATTCGCCCCATCATGACCTATGCGGGTTCAGTGTTTGCGCACGCAAAACCTCACCTCATTCATAGGACGCAGGCCCTCCAAAACCGTTTCCTCCGAAAGGCAACGGGAGCCCCTTGGTTCGTTCGGAACGAAATCCTCCACGTAGATCTCGACATTCCCACCATTTCCCAGTTCTTGAAACGCAATTCCAAGCGTTTCTTCGACTCAGCCACCAACCATCGCAACCCTCTAGTTGTCGAGGCGGCTAGCTATGTCCCCTCTCGTATTAGTATGGTCCGCCGCCCTAGGCTTGTCCTCTCAGATCCCGACGACCCCATAACTCTTCTCCAGGAGAGCAGTAGGGACCGTAGGAACAAACACAAATCGACATTCCGACCTCGCCGCCGAGGTCCCTCGCGACGACCCCGTAATAATCGTCCTCCCCCCCCGTCCCTTGCTCGGGTATGAAGTGCCAGCTGGTGGCGTAGCTGAGCCAGTAGCTTTAAACTCCCCTGACAATAATAATCATTCAAATCTGATCCAGCCTGCCCCATCTTGCTGTCCTCCCCCCAGCGACGCCCTAAGCCGAGGCCCGTTCCCCACAGGCGGAGCCCTTAGCGTGTAGTCGCTTAGTCTGTAAGTTTTATGCCCCTGGCTGGAGGCTTTGAGTTCTCTTAAGGCAGCCACAGGATAGTCCGGTTAAGTAGTCACGGCCTCTCTAGGTCAACTACGAGATGCCATACATAAAAAAAAAACATTGGCATCATTACGCTTTTAGTAATTAGGTAAGCTGTTAACATCATCATATTACAGTCATCCGCGGCCCATTCCTAAGCTAAGGGATACGTATTTAAATAGGGTATTCGCAAATTAGTAATATAGGTACAGCGCGAGACAATAATGACACTTAAAGGTACTTTGCAAGTACGTACCCCTGGCATGTAGATACCAAGCGTGAATCTCTCGGCGAGTGTCACTGAGCGAGTACTGTCTTTGATAGCTCTTGTCACTGCGGCAAACGAGTATCTACGCGTCGGCAGTGTGAACAATCAGCGATCCACTATTAATATAGTTATGTTTCTCTTTACTTTACCTACTCTATACTGCCGCAATTCCAAAATATTAGGATCAAAGGAGCAGTGACAGTTATTATTATTACACCAGCATAAGCTAAAAGGACAAAGCAAAGGAAACCTATAACAATAAATCAAATATTTCTTGACCCGTGTTCACTTTTGTACTCCAATAAAATAGGAATCTTTTTATACTGGCAACACTTTACGACCGTACACCGGAAATACGTCGCGTTCCAAATTAGTTTTTTAAAAAGGTCTTGTATTGAAATATCGAACATTTGAAATACAAAATTAGTTTTAATTTGAAATGATGTTGCTAAATCGTCATAATCGTAGAACAGTGACGGATCTGACACATGTTAAACTTTACAGGGCAGCCATTTAAAATATTTTTCATAGCTTTTACCGATTGTTTCATTTGTAATCACAATTTTTTTTGACGTGTAAACGTCTTTTCGCTCGGTGTTCTGGTGGTAAGTTCAATATTTCTGACCGACAAAAATATGCAAGATTTCAACCGCTGATAACTTACAGACTTTTAATGCTAGAATAATGATTGAACATTCAAAAGATAGGTCATATTTATAACAATTTTAAGGCCGGATATAATTAGTCTATGACGTCACACTGCGAGTGCAAACTTTTCCACTATGCGTCGAAATATCAATTCTTATAGCGCAAAAACGTGTTTAAATAGATCAGGTATTCTGGTTATTGGTCAAGAGTTGACAAAGCACTACCAGGACCTAAAGAGAAACAACAGAAATATTGGCCAAAATATGGTTATAAATTAATATGAAGTTGACGATAGCAAAATAATGTCAGATGTCGTCTCATATCGGCCGGAAATTTGCTCAGAAAAGAAAAATATTATATTCGGTGAAAGCTTACTTTACTCGTATATGGAATGCAATGAGCCTGGTCTAGTGTCGAGCAAATACAATAGCTACGGCAGTATCGGAAACCATAGTAATAATATGTGGATAGCGTTGTGAGTAGTGTATTTGTTACCTCTATTATTAAGCTCTAACCTATGTTTACTTAGTATTACACTGCTGTTTGTTGTCCCTAAATAAATAAATAAATAGTAAAATTTTAATAATATGTTTCCACGAATACAAACGGCGCGGTCTCGAACTGCGCCTACTAAAATTTTCATAGTTTATTAATAATATCCAACTATAGTAAAAAGTGATTTTCGTATTTTTTTTTTTTTTTTTTCAAGAACGACATTGTTCTACGTTCATGACGATATGTTCGGATAGTTGGGTGGCTGTGACTGTGGATGCTTGAGCGAGGCCTATGTGCAGCAGTGAACAACATTCGGTTGAGAAACAAGTATGACTAACTGAAGTGAATTAAATTGATTACTTACTATTACTTGATGACACTAAACTGACATTTTATTCTAAGTATTAATTCATCGTTGTAATTTATTTTTATAATTTTTATAGACTTGGACATTATTGCTATTTTTATAAAATCTATTGTTAAGAGCATGTATAATATATTAAGCCATAAACGAATTGTCAGAAAATTAATCGTACGAGCGTTTTGGATGTTAAATCTGTTAGCTCGTAAGACCAATTGAATAAATAAATAAATAAATGACGATCTAATTTGCTGGCTATCTCTTGAGCAATGAAAAGGTGTGTTACAGATGAAATATACTACGTACTCAATTTTTTGACGTGATATCGTCCTTTCGCTTGTTGTACTGTATAGTGCTATTCTGTAAAAATCTCACGGTGAAAACGTAAGTGAAGTGAGCTTGAAGTGAGCTGTCAATAGTGTCAATGCCAAGCATCAGGTGGAATCACAGGTGACTTCAGGCTTACTTCATCTAAGTTTTCACCGTAAGATTTTTACAGAATATTACTACAAGTTCAATATTTCTGACCGACAATGTAAGATTTCAACCATTAATAACTACGAGACTTTTAATGCTAGATTAATGGTTGAGCATTTAAGATAGGTCATATTTATAACAATTTAAGAGCGGGTTATAATTTGCGTGTGACATCACACTGCGAGTACACGCGCATGCGCGCGAACCTCTACAAGACAAAGCACTACCAATACAACAAAAATATTGGCTAAAATAGGGTTAACGCTAATATGAAGTTGACAGCAAAATAATGTCGGATATCGTCGACGTAAATCTGCCCAGGAATGAAGAAAACCCCAATCAATGAAAGCTTGCATCAAAAGAAATGCAATGAGCCTACTAAGTCTAGCGTCGAGCAAATACAATGGCTGTGGCAGTATCGGAAACCGTAGTAAAATTTCAATCTGTTTTAATGAAAACAACCGGCACGGACTTGGACTGCGCCTACAAAATTTTTCAATACACTTCTTTCGACCTTGTGTATGGTAAACGACCTTCACGTAACCGCAGGATACACGAGACAAATCCTGGCGCAGTCTTAATTTATTGACATTTTTATTTAGATTTTTTTCACATGTCGAGCAGATTCGTAAATTGTGAAGATTTGGCAAAGATTGGATACTTTATTGTACCTGTTTTAATAACATGATTCAGTATTAATTTATGGGGGACTACAGGACCTAAAGCGCAGTCACTGTAGACTGCGTAGAAAAGAAAGAGAAGCGCGATGACACAACGCTGGTAATTTATTGCAAAATATGAAGCAATTATCTATTTACAAAAAATCTATTGATAGGATTAACAAATTAAAACACTATTACGTTAATATGTTGCTTGTAGAATAATTTGACGAAAAATCAGAGTGATTGCATGTATATTATAGTTTGACCATAACCGCTGTACCGCGCCGTAGGCATGTGCGCGGCGAGACGGGGGGCAGTGCAGGCCGCTCATTCGTCAACGTTCACGGCGTCCCACCGCTCATTTGCCAGCGCTGCACCCCGCCTCTCCCGTGCATTCCCAAGGCGCGGTACAGCGGTCTTGGTCAAACTATAGTATAATATGGTTTTTAAACGTTAAAGAATTTTTTAGATGTATCTTCGTGATTTTTAGGGTTCCGCACCTCAAAAGGAAAAAACAGAACCATTATAGGAACACTCATGTGGACGTGTAGTGTAAATTAATGAATTTTGAATATGGGGGTCAATTTCGGGGAGAAATTAAAAAAAAATGCAAACTGTACCGTGCGATATATCAAATGAAAGGGCTTATTGTGAGGGTTTCAAATATATTTTTTGTTTATAATTTTAAAATAAACTATTTTAAAGTAAAAAAAAAAGAAAATTGGCCATTCCCCCTCCCCCCCTCTATCACCGAAACTACTGACCTTAAAATTTTGAAAAAAAAATTCAGAATATAGTTCTATAGCTATAGATTACAGGAAAACCTATAAGAAATCTTAATATAACATGGTACATCTCTCAATATTGTGCGTACAAACTTACATTTGTCCATAGTTAAACAAAAAGGATCCAACCCACATCAGGTGTAATGTGGGTCGGATCCTTTTCGTTTAACTATGGACATTTGTAGTTGGAATGTATGGGAGAACATGTTTTTCAACTACAATGTTAAGTTTGTTTTTGGGATAAATTCATCCCAACTACGGAACCCTTCATTGTGCGTGGTCCGACACCACGCACAATGAAGGATCCGACACGCACTTGACCTGTTTTTTTTCTATCGTATCAAATTAGTTGTATTATGTTTTCAACACACTATCTAACTAATCATCAAAGATTACTTTTAGGCATTATAAAACTTGCATTTAGTTACGTTTAGGTCCTGTCCCCTTATGGAGTCTGTGCTCAACTCAGTTTTTAGGGTTCCGTACCAAAATGGTAAAAAGGAACGCTTATGATGCGACTCAGTCTGTCTGTCTGTCACAGCTAGATATCTCAAGAACTACTAATGCTATCAACTTGAATTTTGGAATAGTTTTAGATGACGTTTGCCCAACTATTTTGCAAACAAGAAAGAAATAAAAATGTTTTTTTTTTTTGCAACAGCGACTGAAACGGGTCTTAAAAATTCGAAGTGGGGCTACTAGCATGTGGGGTATCATATGAAAGAACGCAGTTTGCACATTCTCAAAGTTCTTTTTTTTAGGCCGCATAGTTTTCGATTTTTGATGAAAAATGTAAATAAAAATACCGTTCCCCCCACCTTATCTCTGAAGTTTGCATAGAGAAAAATCTGAAATTATTCTGTGTGATAGAAGTTTATGTAAAGATTGCAGGAAAAATAAAGCGATGTCTGTAAATAGAACACTTTTTAAATTATGACTAGCAGCGCCCCGCGGTTTCACCCGCGTAAGTCTCGAACCCGTAAGACTATCTGGATAAAAAGTGTCATATGTGTTAATCCAAGTTATAAACTATCTGTGTGTCAAATTTCATGAATATCCGTTCAGTAGTTTTTGCGTGAAAGAGTAACAAACATCCATCCATCCTCATAAACTATCGCATTTATAATATTAGTAGGAAGTAGGATAGTACGCAACCCTCGGTGCGCGAGTCCGACTCGCTCTTGACCGGTTTTATTAATCTGAGGTTGTCCGTATGTGAGCAGCAGCGGGGTAATCACGTACCACACCTGCAATGCCAACTCATTTTGACATTCCAACAATATTCATTGCATTATTTACGTTAGGCGCCACCATCGAGTACAAGGCCCAAACTGCGGCCAAGAAACTGGGCATCCTAAATAGGGTGAAGCGATACTTTACGCCTGGACAGCTTTTAACCCTTTACAAAGCGCAAGTCCGATCCTGCATGGAGTATTGCAGTCACCTTTGGGATGGATCAGCTAAGTACCAACTAGCCGCGCTTGACTCGGTGGAACGCAGAGCTAAGAGGCTCATTGGCGACGTAAAACTGGTGGATGCCAAGCTTCATTGCTTGGCTCATCGCCGCAAGGTTGCCTGCTTGTCGGTCTTCTACAGATTGTACTTCGGAGAGTGTGCCCGAGAACTCCACGACCTCATTCCACCGGCCCCCTTCTACCACCGGACATCTAGACGCACTGCCAGTTACCATCCCTACCTGGTTGCTATTCCACCAATTCGCACTAAGCGCTTCCAAATGTCTTTTATAATGCGCACAGCAAAAGAGTGGAACTCACTACCTGCGTCTGTGTTTCCGAACGTATACAACCCTAATCTCTTCAAAGTGAGAGTGAACAGGCTTCTTCTGGGTAAGCTCACTCCATCGTCGACTTTGTCTCTGTCACCTCTGACCTAGACTAGAGTCAAGAGCAAACCCATCACAAATAAACAAAAAAAAAAAAAAAAAAAAACGTTGTCGAGGAAATGTATTTTTCAAACATTATTAAGCAATGGTTTAGACTTTAGACGGAAATCATGGCTACGTCCGGTAAATATCGGGTCTCCCTAATGTGAACAGCGCTATTGAAATACATAATAGGTATGCCAATATCCGACACTTTTGTCGTTCCGGTAAAATTGTCGGTCTGATCTAAGGTAAACCGGGCCTTAAATGTATTCCTGAGCAGTCAACCTAGTTGCTAATTGGCTGATTTTTAAAACGACATGAGTAAAGCTTTGATTTCCTAGGAAAGCTATTCCGTCATATTATAACGGCTGTCAAGAAAGATAGAAAGATTTAAATCGCTAGATTTGCCCTCACCGTATTTAGTCCATACTGAGTAAGAACAAGTGTCCATACTGAGAAGAGTGAGCTCACAGATGATTAAACAGCGTTTCCATGTTCATCAAGTGAAATCACTGAGTCATTGTGTGACAGAGGTGTCCAAATGAAACAGAAATGCGACTATATTTTGACGCGGCAGGGCGAATCTAACGATTTAAATCTTTGCCACTGTCATTATTTTTATGACACTGCGGCCATTACTGGCGGCCACCGCTCGCTCTTCTAGGAAACCGTAGCTGTACCTAGTACCTTTCAGACCTATTAGACCTACCTACCTGTCAGAGCTATTCTCGTGTTAGATAATCCGAATTATACCTAATTTTCATGAGACTAAGGATTCAGGAATCAGGACCCATCAACAATCTAGATACCTATATAATATTATAAATAACCTCTTTAAAAAAAATTCGGACCACATACTAGTGCAGTACACGCCACATGTCATAATTAAAAAAAAAGCTCATCACTCCAGCCTAAAAGCATAACATACCTCCTATTAAAAACAGTTGTTACATCTTCAAACTATTTTATTTTACCCTCTTCTATCAAGCTGTGATGCAACCTCTATGTCCGCTGATACCCCTGCTATGGTAGCGTGAAATTGTGACGTACTTGAGGTAGGGTACATGTGGGCTCGCGCGGTAATACTAGTGAATATTGCTGGCAACCCCGTCGAGTAATTGCCATAGAGTAGGGTGGAGTGTGGTTTTGGTTTTGGCGGGAGAGTTGTCGATTATAACGATAGTCTGTAACTTAACAGCTTCTGAAGTCAAATCTCAAATTGTTTATTGCAATTTGAGATTTCAGATTGGCTAAGGTGCATTAAGGAGTTGATGACATCGATTTCAGAAGCTGTTAAGTTTATTAAGAAAGTTATTTTATTCGTTTCAAGTTTTTGAAGTCGGTTTTTACTTTTTTAAAGTAAATTTATTTTTCCATTTTTAGTTGAAAATACCTACAAATAAAAGGCGAACGAAAAGGAGAATCATCAAATTCCGCTTAGAAATGCAGGAGATACAGTACATTTATGCATATAACTTTGTACATAACAATAATTGGCTAATGTATTATATACTAATACCTTTCTGAAAGTATGTAAATCACGTTAGTGAAAGAATCATCAAAATTGGTTCATGAGTTGAGAAAATCGCGGACATACAAACATACATACATACGGGTTGACTACAGAACCTCCTTTTTGAAGTCGGTTACAAATGCAATACTTCATGGACGCAATGAAGTTCCTTATTTATTGACAGCTAACCATTCATAGACGAACAAATGCAATACTTCATGGAAGCTATGAAGTTCCTTATTTGTTGCCAGCGTAGACCGAGAATGTTAATTCTATGGAGAATGCTATAGACAAATTGATATCTTTTGTAGCATTCACATAAGAAAAAGAGCAACTTACGCCGATGTCGTGTAAAGAATTGAAACGGAACGATGAGATTTTTTGTTTCACGGCGCGTGCCACGTTTTTCAATGTTAGCACACTATTTTGCTAATAATAATTTCTGAGGTTTTGATGATTAGTATGGTCACGTTTCAACGCATTTAAATAACGAAAACGGGCGGCATTCGTGTAACACAACCAAGTTATGATGATAAGCTAGTGGCTCAACAATCCCGATTAACAAAGTTTGACAGTTAACGTGCAGCTAGCTATCGTCTTCCTATAAAGTACAGTTTTTAAGTGCTTTAAGTTAATTAATTTATGTTATATTTTGTTGTGAACAGTTTAGACATATTATTTCAACAATTAAATAAAATATAACATGGTGCGGTGTAGCCGTGTAGGTCTAAATGTGTTAATGGAACGAAAATGCCAGACTTGTCTTTTCTTTCGTAAGTATACCACTCGTTATCAGTTACTATAAGCATTTCAATAATGTTTTATTGTATTCATACATTGTGTATAAATTTACGTTTAGGGTACATTTACCCTAAACGTAAATTCATCGATAAAAAAATAACACGAAAATAACAATAATTAATTCTAACCTAAAAACTTTAGTGTCGCCAACTTTTTTTAAATTATTACCCATTATTATGGGAAATATGTACCTATTCTGCAGTGTGTATTAATTATACAATATATACTAACAAAAACCCTGTTGTTCTTTTTAACACATGATTGTACTCATGATAACAAACAACTTTTACTATGGGACCGAACCGGAATTCGCGAAAAAAAGTCAGCTGTGCCATGCATTCATGTTCGCATAACTCGTCAAAATGTAGGGAGCAGCTGATTATTTGTCGCGATTTCAGTTTTGGTCGCATAGTAGGTACAAGTTGTTTGTTATAATGAGTACAATCATGTGTTAAAAGGATCAACAGGGTTTTTGTTACTTATTGTATATCTGATAAAATTAATGGCTTTTTCCTGAACATGATAATTTACATCGGAATCGGACTTTAGCTACAGGACGAACAGATTGGACACCAAAACCGTCATCAAAAATATGCAGCAGATATTTTCCAACAAAAGGATTTGAACCTAAGCAAAAAATCAGAAACATTCATACGAAGCTTGTTTGAAAGACAATGACAATATATTTTTATACGTTAAAAACGAAAAAAGCTAATTAAAAATAAACATGTTGTATTATTTACCTACTCACAAAGCCAGAACCTATTATCACATAAGAAATGACCTCATCATCATCCATTGTCACCCTCTTGCCCTCATCATAATTTATTTGAGTTCACCAGCATGTCTTTTTCCATACACCTTTATTATTCCTCGGCATCACATGCCTATACCCAGTGGCGTGCACAGAGTTTTTAGACACCCAGGCAGAAAATTTTAAAAGCCAAAATACTTACTGCATGTTGGTTTTGGTTCGTCGTCTTGTCGATTAAATAATGACGTAGGTAATAGCCACCTCAAATATCCATACATTGACTGATTTTATAGACATATCAATCCTTTAGTTTGTACTAATTGCAAATCCGGTGTACAACGACCTTTTACAATCACTTGTTTTTTATCACCGAATGATAGTTTTGAAAACACATCATTTTTTATTTTCTCTATACACACACCACCTGAACAACTTTCACAGTGAATATTATCCATTTTTCACACTATTATCGACGTTAATCTCTTTAAATACCAATTATTATGGCTCACAACACAAATCAAAACGAATCAAAGAAACAATATGGCCACGAAACAAGTCACAAACTCGGAGATAGTGCAAAAAATAATACGACAAAAAAGAAATAGTGTAAGCTAGGATGCAATATAAATGAAATAATGCCACTTTTTAAAATAGTTGTATAGCTAATTTCGGTTCGGAAAACATCGGATAATTTCGTAATTTGTCGTGTTGTGAAAAAGACACTGCCTATTATGTACGGTTGTGTGCGTTATTGTGACATTGTGTGCTACGTATTTATAGGAACGCACACCCATTCAATCCGCATGACCACGAGAGCACACATATAAACATTTAGACCCGAATAGTTTGTGTCTTTCCCGAGGCACTCCTGGTACTCAGGTCGTCGCGGCGCTAGTGCCGCGCGCAATGCCACAATACAATACTGAACGAGCTTGCTTGGAGCGACTCTTTTTAATTTTTTTGTTTAATGTTAGTAAGTAGGTACTCGTCGGACTCGTAGATAAAATAATAATAGATATCAGAAAAAGATTATACTGAATTAGGTAGGGTAGGCAGTGTCTTTCTGTCTTTATGAAACGCACGCCACTGCCTATACCAATGAAAATCAATATATCAGTGTCACTTTCAGGCTTTTTCTTAGATAGGTACTTACTAATTTCTAATTATATCCATTTTTCGAACAACTTTGTATTTAGAATAACACATTGTGGGGTACATTTTTTCTCACACGGTAACCCTAAATATAGTGACGTATTTTCTTTTGTCTCTTTCTGCGACACGCTTTGTAGTTGTCTATAGCATTCTCTGTCTACGGTTGACTGTCAACCAACCATAGACGAACAAATGCAATACTTCATGGACGCTATGAAGTTCCTTATTTATTGACAGGCAACCATAGACGAAAAAATGCAATAAATACTTCATGGACGCTATGATGTTCCTTATTTTATTGACAGGCAACCATAGACGAAAAATGCAATACTTCTTGGACACTATGAAGTTCTTTATGTATAAAGAACAATAAATGGTTGGAAAGATTATAGTGGCGTTTCTTCAAAACTATCGATACTTCCATTCATGTCCCAACCCTGAGCCACATCAAGTGAGGGGTGAAATGTAATATTCATAACAGCCCTTTGTGCGGCCATTTGGCGGCCGCGGGGTTGAATAGCACTCTCTTGCACTCACTAGACCTTCCTACACTTAACCGCATGTAGTAGTAATAATTGAACAAGGAAAACCGCCCCTAATGTCATACGGGATGAAGGCGCTGTCAATGTCAGATTTTTAAGATAGGCGTGTAGTGGACTGTACTCTGTAGTACTTTGTGGTACTTTGGTCATTGGCGATTTTGTGTTCACCACCTGTCGTGTTTGGTCTATATTGAGTGCAACATAAATAAAGCGGGTTGCAGACCAAAAACTAAGCTAAGTTAGTATAGCTCAGCTCACATAGCTGGCGTAGTTTTTCATACCTACTTGTGTGCAGAACTATACAAACTAAGCTGTATAAACTAACTGAAATATGTGAAGCTAAGTTAGTTGTGTACCTATATCGATCCGGAGCTATGCGAGCTGTGCTAAGCACCCCTCGCCCGCCAGCTATGTGAGCTAAGCTAAACTAACTTAGCTTAGTTTTTGGTCTGCAACCCGCTCAAGTATAGGGCCTGTACAAAGTTTAGGTAACAGCTTCTGCCCTAAGTAATTACAGCCACAAGGGTAAATCGATCAGGTTAAGCTACGCTCGCTGCGGTCGGTCCGTGGATGGGTGACCATCTTTTCATACCGAGACCTCTCCGTGCCTCGGTCCCAGCTGTCATTCTTGGATCTTTGACAATCATTACGGGTCAGAAGCCCGAAAGTCTGACAACCAGTCGTACCAAGGGGTGTCGAGTTATACAGTAACTGGCTTGTTACACGTCAGATAGGCAGTCGCTCCATGTAAAATACTGGTATTTAGCTGCATCCGGTTAGACTGGAAGCCGACACCAACATAGTTGGGAAAAGGCTAGGCTATTGACTCTTACACACGGTGTCTACATCTCTTTTTATCCTCTGTCTTATCGCTGTCTTATGCTGGAAGAGATTTCATTAAAAATAAGCATCACCTTTGTACGTATTTTTCTGTTAGTTTATTCTTGTGTGATTATTTGTGTGTAGGTACATAAATGGTTAAATAATTTAAATAAATAGTTGCCACAGGTGGAAAGACGCCCCATAATTCAAACTGTCCATAGTTAAACGAAAAGGATCCAACCCACATTAAGATGTGTTGTGGGTTGGATCCTTTTCGTTTTACTATGGACAATTGTGACTTGTAAACTTACCCTACTATCATCGCAGTTAAACGGTGGTGGTACCTTAGCACCCACCCTTAGGTGGAGCGTGTTCCTTGCTTTATAAGTACCTATTAATTCACAAGTCACAATTTCAATTATGGGGCATCTATATCCTCCTAGAGTAAGTAACCATCCCACTTTTGCCATACCTATTAGGTATAAGAAAACCCACCTATTTTTTTTTATTTTTATACAAATTCTTCAAAATTTTTATATAAAATCCTTAACCCTTGCCTGTGCTTGCCTCATAAAGCCAGCACACTAATTGCGTAACACACTATCGATCGTAATCTGAATCATTTTGAAGCAAATTGCTAATCCATTGCATCGTATGTTCTAATTTGTCTTCTCAACACCGTAAATAAAGCAATGAATGTTGTTGAACTGTCGATTCCGATTGATAGTGTGTTACGCAATTAGGGTGCCGAATCCGCCATTTAATTTCACAATAGCCCCGGGCTATAATTTATGTAATGGACTGTCTCTGTTAAGCGATGTTGTGGATGGTTTGTTGATGGATATTAGCATCACGCCTTTGTTGTTTGAAGGGATGGGCAGTAATTTAGGTGATGAGCTAGTAATTAGTGATTGATTAGCTCCTTGGAAGCATCCATAGCAATTTTAGTTGTTGGATTTGGTATCATTAGGTACCTATACACAGTTATTTGTAAAACACCAGCAACCTCTTAAGGGGTCATTGTACTCATCATTATGAACAACTTTTACTATGGGACCAAACCTGAAATCGCGAAAAAAAATCAACTGTTCAGTACATTTTGACGAATTATGCGAACATAAATGTCCTAAACAGCTGATTTTTTTCGCGATTTCAGGTTTGGTCCCATAGTAAAAGTTGTTCATAATGATGAGTACAATGACCCCTTAAGAGGTTGCTGGTGTTTTACCAATAACCCTGTATAATGTCTACTTAGAGCGTCTCCCGGCGTTTCCACTCACATCTGTTTTGCAAATAGGTACCTTTTCTTAGTCGCCTTTCATTCATCCTCTCAACATGACCAAACCATCTAAGCATACTCTTTTCAATTTTTGTCACAACATCTTCGTTTAAACCTCACCGTTGCCTTATCACATCATTCCTCAGCCTATCATTCATAGTCACACCACACATGCTTCTCAAGGAACGCATTTCCACAGCATTTTCACCATGTTCCGTAAAAATCGCTATACATTCCCCATTCATACAAAAGCTCGAGTTAATACTACCAGGAACGACGATAGGCACAGCGCATTTCAATGTACTGAGAAGTCGGTAGAAGCTAAAATGATCGAGGACACCCTTCATCAGATTGACCGCTGCAAGAGCTGTTTAACCTTTTAGATCTATAGGTATATAGCTCTCAGCGCGATTGTTATGTAGCCACGCACCGCGCTAAGCCCAACTTAAAACTAGATCAAACAGGTGAACTATATAGCGTTCAATATCCTCATTAAACCTCCATCTTAAACCTTTTTGAAGAGCATGCATAGAGTACAGATCATTACTATTAAACTTTCCAACAGAACCACTATAATCTTCATCTCAAACCATCCTGTTTCACCATAAATCATAAATACACCATTATTTATTACAGATACAATTTCACCCACCTACGTATTCTTGTTTATTCCGACCTACCTATAATAAAAATAATTCCAACAAAAAAACATCTTGGGCCTGTTCTCCTTTAAATAAAACAAAAGAGACCACAAAGACATGCCGGGTAAAACAATTGAGTGTTTATCGATAGTAGACGTCCCAACACTAGCAGTTCGATTTTAGAAATTGTATTCTTCAACTGTCACAATAAGGGTGAGAGTTGTTCTACGCTGTGTGTGCCTTGCAACGATTTTGATGCGCGGGAAATGAAAGTGGTTACATATTTATAAAATGGAATCGATTTTTAAATGAGCCAATGGTGGTGCTCGTTTGGGGAGGCGGGAAGCGGCAGGCCCCACCCAACGTTGAATGTCAGATGAACGTCTCGCGCGCTTTTTTGCTCATTCGCTCGGCGTCCGCCGACGCGAGCGGTCGTTTAAAACGATGTGACTGCCTTGAATATTTATCATGTTTTTAACATCACTTACTGCCTACTGGATAATTTTATTGGGTATATATTTTACAGAAGGTACATGGCTAAGTGTATTGTTTATTAATGTTCTTTGATGTAGTTATTTTGAATTGGTAATTTTGTTGATGCTACATCATTCATATAATGAATTCATATACTTACGCAATTCGTTTTGCCGCATAAAAACGAATGAGATATTCCAGGTTTCATTATGTTTATTTTGAAATTTAATTGTCTCGTAGGTATCTATCTACCTAAATAAAGGTACAAGCAGATGAAAATAGATTTTATATCGTACATAAACCTAGTTTTTTTTTATATATTGCACTCAAAACTGTAACCATCTTGTATACACATACAAATAGACTACGTACCTAAGCAAATAAAACCCAAAATCCACCTCTCAAGCCCTACCTAAGCAATATCAATTGCTCGCATCGATTTGTCGATAGCAAAGTATCGATATTTTACGACAACGCGACGCACAGCACTATCTCTTGCTGATCCCATCGACTTATGGAAAAATACTCGCGTCATCCTGGCTGGTTTAACTTTGAAATATTGGTTATAATAAACATAGACAGCTTCTACTATATTATGGAGTTAGTTGACTGATATAGGGTACCTACCTATACCTACGTGGGCAAGTCCAGTAACTACTACTGCAATAGTAATAGTGGCACCTGTCTATAGTAAGTAAGGGTTTATTCCCGGTCGTCCCCACCCCGTCGTCCCCACTGGGCACGACGGTTTATTCCCGGTCGTCCCCACCCCGTCGTCCCCACTGGAAACGACGGTTTATTCCCGGTCATCCCCACCCCGTTGTCCCCACTGGGAACGACGGTTTATTCCCGGTCGTCCCCACTTGGCACGGCGGTTTATTCCCGGTCGTCCCCACTGGGCACAACGGTTTGTTCCCGGTCGTCCCCACCCCGTCGTCCCCACTGGGAACGACGGTTTATTCCGGTCGTCCCCACCCCGTCGTCCTCACTGGGCACGACGGTTTATTCCCGGTCGTCCCCACTGGGCATGACTGGGAATAAAAGGTTTTAAGGTGCGTATCACAGATGGCACGGTGGTACGATGGTACGAAACTTTTTTTAAACTTTTTAAACCTAAGTAAGTACCTCAGGCGTGAGGACAGCCTAAGGGTGGATGGGGCAACGGGTGCAGATCTATACAGGGTGACTTTGACAACATGTGACAAAATTTAAGCGGGTGTTCTACCCATTAATACGAATAACTTTTACTATGGGTTCAACTTGGAATTCGCAATAAAAAAATCGACCCTTTTTTGTCATAACCCGATTGGATCATTTTGTATAAGGTCGGATTTTTTTTTTTTGCGAATTTCAAGTTGATCCCATCGTAAAAGTTATTCATATTCTTGGGTAGAACACCCCCTTAAATTTTGTCGCATGTTTTCAAAGTCCAACCTTTAACTGGGCTTCGACCAAACTGAGTATAAAACTCTAAACTAGACTTGTATTTTACTTTGTACAGTACCTATGTTACTAAGTCGTAGTCATCCTCGAAGAGGTTATGTCTCACATTATCAAGTTTACGGAAAAGAGGCTTTGCACGATTTGAGATAATGCCTCTCAGAGAGAAACATTTCGTTATAATCCTAGAACAGTGACGGATTTGACACATGTTGTTTTTTAGTTTTTAGCGCTGAACACACCCGTCAGTTTACTGACTGTTTAATTTGTAATCCACATTGTTTATATATTTTTCTAAATGTAGTAATATTATTTTTATGATGTAGGCTATCCAAATATACCTAGTAAAAAGTGATTTTTGTATGTTTTTTTCAAAACTGACATTGTTCTACGATCATGACCATTTGTCCTCTGCCTCTTGAGTGAAAACCTAGATCCGCGTCTAGTACCTTATGTGAAACGCTGTCATCATTATATCAGCCTTTTAAACGTTTATATAGGATGACTGGTAATTAGTGACCGATACATAAACACATGATTGTACTCGTGATAACAAACAAATTCTACTATGTGACCGAATCAGAAATCGCGAAAAAAAATCAGCTGCTGCCTACATTTTGACGAGTTATTCGAACATAAATTTAGGGAGCAGCTGATTTTGTTTCGCGATTTCAGGTTTGGTGCCATAGTAAAAGTTGTTTGTTATCATGAGTACAGTCATGTGTTTAAGTATCGGTCACTAATTACCAGTCACCTTATATATGTAGTGTTGCCTAAATGAATGCTCAAGTTATCCGCAGGTAATTTGGAACATTGGTAGGTATAATCTTGGCTTGAAAGACAGCATCTCTACTTATTAGTAAAAACAAAGTCGGTTTCACGCAACGGATTTTGATGAGGTTTTCACCATCAGTTAGATATTTTTTTAAGGAAATTTTATATATACCTATATAATAAAACCTAATTAAGTTTTTTACCTTAATAAGGTTTTACGTAGGCTAAACCTTATGAGATACATAATAATTATGTATCTACTAGAGAATTGTAGCTCTTCTAAAATCCTAAACAACATGGAGTGTTGTTTAGGATTTTAGTGGAGTTTAGGAGTGTTGTTTGTTGTTTAGGCATATCTCTATCTGTTACGATTGACTCACAGTTACCATTTGTTTCATTAAAACTTTAATTAAAAATTGCGTCACTTGCGACGCTATTTACTCTTATTCATTATATGATAGTATTTTTGGGATTGAAATGTAGATTATAATTGTGTTGTTACAATATATCATTCTAATGAATACTTTAGAAAATATCAAAAACTAATTCCCGGACCGAAATCGCTCGGCCGCCACGCACTACCGAATTCCACAGGGTGTCGCCAACTTAAGGGTGTGGTAGGTAGGTACAGACCATCAAACTGAACAACTCTTTACCGAGGACAAATCATTTATTTTAATCGTGAAAAAAAATCTGTCGTCCTCCATCCTACATTTGGTCAAAGTAGGTATTGAAGTTTTGTATTGGACGACAGATTTTTTTTTTTCACGATTACGATGTTGGTCCCTGGGAAAAAAATCAGTTTGATGTAGTACTACACCCTTAAGGAGGAAGCGTCAAGGTAGCCCGCGAAATTCAAATTTTCTTACGTTTTTTGCAATTTGCAAGTCAGTATTAAGTTGTATATTAAATAAAGTATGATTTGCGGCCGTAACAAATATGTTTTTACAGAATTATATACAATAGAATCAGTAATACAACTCCTTAAGTTAGTATAATCCTAAAATGTCAAGATTTCATGAAATAGTCATTTTTTGGGATTACCTGGTCTTAAAGAGTTGTATTGATCACTTTAATGATTCTAATTATGTAAATAGATACTTGTTACGACCGCAAATTACAATTTGATCAACGTACAATATATTACCGACTTGTAAATTGCAAAAAACGTAAGAAAATTTTAATTTCGCGGGCTACCCTGATGCTTCTGCCTTAAGTTGGCGAGAATCAAAGGCAGACTTCACATTTTTCTTTTTTTTTTTAATTACACCCGTGTGAAGCCGGGGCGGGTCGCTAGTTATTAAATGAATAAGTAAATAATTATGATCCGCATTTTGTGCGTCTAGGGTAAGGGTACCTCCCTTACCCTGGTACCCAAATTAATATTCAAATGTCAATGATTGCGAACACTGGTAGGTATATTCAACACGCTTGAAAAAACATTGGTGATGGCAAAATGTTCTTTGGAATACAAGAATCTCTTTTTCTGCTAAGTTGCATATCCTAAACGTGCATAAGATAGATGACTTACATGCAAGACTAAGTACTACTTTTAGCCAGACCTTCAGGCCCAAAGACAATATTTGTGAGCAAGCCTCGCGTATCTATAGTTAATGTACAGACGCCAGCACATCAAGCTACTATAATGGTATACCGCCGTTTACCCGAATTTTATTTGCCCTAATATCATTTGCCATAATAGTCAACAGCCATAATATCATACGACATAATACTCATTTGCCCTTCTCTCATTTGCCATATTAGTCATGTGCCAGAATCATTGTTTCCCATAAAGTCACTTACCATAACATCATTTGTCATAATCATTGTAAGCCCTAATTATCACATGCCCTAATAATCACATGCCATAATTATGATATGCCATAACATAATTTGCCATCGACATCGGGTGTGTAACGGTTGTTTATATCAAGAGCAATTGGATGCAATTGGGACTTTAGGGCACCCCGACTCGGACAGGTTAGGTTAGAAGGGGATGGCGGGGTCGTGTGAGCGAGCGAAGCGAGCGAATAGACCCCACCATCCCCTTCGTGGTTATTTTTTTATAAACCACACAGAAGTAGGAGCCCCGCGAAGCGGGGCTCCGTCGACCTAGCCCACCATCAACCATGCACAGAAAAAAAAACCATGCACAGAATAAATAAGTTTATTCTTATTATACCAAACATTGCGCATACTTGTTATGTCATTTAAATATTATGTCTAATAATTATTATGGCACATAAAAATAAGGCAAACAATACTTATGGCATTCGTATCTTATGGTATCTAAAATTCGGGCAATTAAAAGTATGTCATATGTCTTTTAGGGCAAATGAAACATTCGGGCAAATGAAATTCGGGTAAATGAAATTCGGGAAAATGATGATTATGGCATATAATCTTCGGGCAAACAATAGACAACCTACTACAATCTGTCAAATTTCTTTAATAGATTTTCAACTTTATCGCTAAAGTATTAGGTTCAAGGTTGATTGGGAAAATTTGACAGTTTCGTGTAGCTCGACCTGCTGGCGTCTGTACCTGACCCACTCACAGCTACCCTTAGAAGGTATCATTTACAAGCTTCATCACGTTTTCAAAAATGAAACAATTGACGACTGACCTCACGAATTCAAAAATCGAAGGAAATCCATTCCAAGTTAGCATTCCTGAAAAGAATCTAGACAGATTGGAGTGATCTCAATCCCTCTCAAAGTTGACGGGGAAAAGCTTAGATGGATCTAGCACAAGATTCGTTCATAGCCGATGGAAGGCACGGCCGTTAGGTTCGAGTTGATTTGTCAATGTTGGTCTGGATCGGCCATCTTAGTTTTGTAGATGTAGCGTTTTTGCTTTGATTGAGGACACTTTCTTTTGTTTTGTTTAGTTAGGTTTTATCTAGATTTTCAGCCACAGCTGAGAGCAGTGGTGGCCCAATGGCAACGGTCCCGACTTACCTACGAGTTCTAGGCCGTGGGTTCGACCACCTGGGTGGGCCCAGGCAAGCGGTTTACTTTGTTTAAATAATTTCATCACCTCAATAATTTCACTCTCAAAACGGTGAAGGAAAACATCGTGAGGAAACGTCCTAGAACAAAAAATTCGAAGACGTGACATCTAGGTACCAAACCGCATCGGGTCCCCGTGGTAGATTAGGTACAGCCCAGTCCCCCTCGAAGAGAGGAGGCCTGTGTCCCAGCAGTAGGAACAATATAGACGGTATGCTTTCAGCTACTGTCTGAGTATTTATAATTAAGTAATTACATATTTTGTCATTCATGCAGTAGAGCTGTATTTTTGAAACCATAACTACGTCCTAGTCTTCTGCCAAGCATCAGCATTGCTGTTTCTGGTTCGGAGGGAATGGGAGCTAGTTGGTGTGGAGGTACAAGAAATGTAGGTACCTATCAGTATTTTTTTTTTTTTTTTGTATAAAGTTTATAGTTTTGTATTTTTATTTCTGCTTGATCATAGTTTTTTTTTTCTTTTGTTGGTATACTGGCGTGTGCTAGCTGACTGCTGACTTATTAATAATTTAATTTAATGTTTTGTGTTGCGTAATGTACAGACGTCAGCAGGTCAAGCTACCCGAAACTCTCAAATTTTCCCAATCAACCTTTAATCTAATGTTTTAGCGATAAGTTGAAAATCGAATAAAGAAATTTGACAGATTGTAGCAGCTTGATGTGCTGGCGTCTGTACGTAAATTATTTTGCGTACTAGTATAAGTAGAATCAACTTTTTTTTTTAACTGAACAGACAGCTGCTGGGGAGTTTGTTGCGCCACTTCTTCTCCCCAGCTAAAGCACTAGGAAGTGGTGAAGGGAGGGCGTTTTGGGGGACTATCTTATATAATTTTGACGTTCGAAAAGTGCTGATTCTTAGCCTAGTTCGAATAAATGACTTTTGATTTAGATTACCTCAGGGAATGGCAACTCTCATACGAAGTGTTCAGAAGTCCATTATTGGAGGAGGTTTACAGTTACCAACATAAGCCGCCCTCTTGTTAGTTGCAGTCTTGTGGAATCTATATGTGTCTATAATAAAGCTGAAGAGTTTGTTTTTTTTTTTCTTGTTTGTTTGTTTGTATGTTTGAACGCGCTAAACTCTGGAACTACCAGTCGGATGTGAAAAATTCTTTTTGCGTTTGATAGCCCAATTCTCGAGACATGCTTTATGCTATTTAATATCACGCTGGGATCCTTAGGAGCCGAGCAAAAAGAAAAAGAAAGCTAAGCAAAAACGGAGTCATAGCGCGGGCAGGGTGAAGTGATGCGACGGGGTGGGTCGAGGAAACAAGAAATTTCACTGCGGACGAAGTCGCGGGCGGAAACTAGTAGGTAAGTAATAAAACTACAGTTTTAAACAGACAACTGACAATATTTTCTGCAAAATATCAAATAAACAAGTGAACGGTCATCAGCTGGCCCAGTTGCGTTATATCCTGTTAAAAGCAATAAAAGTTATTACCTAATTATCATAAAAACTTCCACTCTAATAAGCGTAAACCAATGGAAAAACTCGTAAAAGTCTATCAAGGGTCACCTGTGATTTGTCTAAGGTCAAAGATACACAGCTGGATGCTGCACTTAGTGTGACTACTAAGTCACACTAAGTGAGCACTGTGCGTGTGTGAACGGGGCCTATAAACTCGGGCGATGCGACTAGCGACACGACTTGCGCTCCGCAAGTCGCGTCGCGGTGACGTGACATGCTCTAAACCCGGCTGGAGTCCGCAGATCTATCCTAGGGGATCCGCGGACAAATTAAAAATTAAAATTATAAAGTAAAAAAACTTACTAAAAACAAAAATAATCAACAACGCGCGACGTCCAAAAACACTACAAAGTGAAAAATAACTTTAACTTCGGAATTCAGTTGTTTTTTTTTTTAGGGTTACGTACCTCAAAAGGAAAAAACGGAACCCTTATAGGATCACTCGTGTGTCTGTCTGTCTGGCCGTCTGTCACAGTCAATTTGCTCCGAATCTAATGGACCGATTAAGTTGAAATTTGATACACATATGTAGGTATTTCTTTGACCCAAACATGGACGTGTAACGTAAATAAATAAATTTTGAAAATGGGGGTCAACTTTGGGGGCAAATAAGAAAAACAAAAAGTTTTGCGAACTGTACCATGTGATAGGTATATCAAATGAAAGGGTACTGTAAGAATCTCAAATGTATTTTTTTTATAATTATAAAATAAACCAATTTAAGAAAATAGACGAAAATTGACCATTCGCCCCCTTTATCTCCAAAAGTACTGAGCCTAAAATTTTGATAAAAAATATAGAAAATAGTTCAATACAAGATTACAGGAAAACCTATAAGAAGTCGATGGTCTTAAAACAACGTGGTAAATCTCTCAATATTGTGCGTACAAACTTACATTTGTCCATAGTTAAACAAAAAGGATCCAACCCACATTAGGTGTAATGAAGGTTGGATCTCTTTCGTTAACTATGAACATTTGTAGTTCGAATGTATGGGAGAACATGTTTTTCAACTACAATGTTAAGTTTTTCTTGTGATAAATTCATCCCAACTACGGAACCCTTCATTGTGCGTGGTCCAACACGCTCTTGACCATTTTTATTTTTTTTAATAAAAATGAATATAAAAACAACAACCAAGAAATTTTTCACTTTTTCATTGTGGTACCTACCCCACACAAATTCGAATACGTAGGAACCACTACCTGCTATGTAAATTACAGTGACAGGAAATTATTGAAACATCATCCACATAGACTGGCAAAGTTAATACATTAAAAAAAAAATACAATAATACCAAATGTTGCCAACTTCGATACACACAAAACAAAAATTGTTCAAATCGGACTACTCTGTATAAAGTTATGCATGGTCATACATAAAAAAATATACCTACTCCTCGACATGAGAACATCCTCCTTTTTTTTCGTCGGTTAACAATGAGCGATGTTCTTGTTACATAATAGTTAGCTCATGGTGATATAGAAGAAAAACATTATGTAGGTACTCTATCATCAGCCCAGCCTTCTCCCAACGATGTTGCGGTCGGCTTCCAGTCTGACTGGATGCAGCTGAATACCAGTATTTTACATGGAGCGACTGCCTATCTGACCTCCACAACCCAGTTACTGGGTAGGTAATACGATACTTCTTGGTAAGACTGGTTGTCAGACTTTCGGGCTTTTGACGACTTGTAATGACAGCCGGGACCAACGGCTTAACATGCTTTCCGAGGCACGGAGACAGGTCTTGGTATGATATAATAACGAATATTGAATACTGTAATATATCAAACACAATATAAATTGTTCCTGATAAATAAATGTAAAGATGGTCACCCATCCACGGACCAACCCCGGCAAGAGTAGTTTAACCAATCGATCGAACCGTGTGGTTGTAATTACTTAGACATTATGTACTCCGTTCTCCAATATGTCTGGTAAGCGTGTTAAATAATATTTTATTTTTATCTGAGATAGGTTCGCTCTTGACTCTAGTCTAGGTCGGAGGCGACAACAAAGTCGATGATGGAGTGAGCTTACCCAGAAGAAGCCTATTCACTCTCACTTTGAAGAGATTAGGGTTGTATGCGCTCGTAAACACAGACGCAGGTAAAGAGTTCCACTCTTTTGCTGTACGCATTATAAATGACATTTGGAAGTGCTTAGTGCGAATTGGTGGAATAGCAACGAGGTAGGGATGGTAACTTGCAGTGCGTCTAGATGTTCGATGGTAGAAGGGGACCGGTGGACTGAGGTTGTGGAGTTCTTGAGCACACTCACCGAAGTACAATCTGTAGAAGACCGACAAGCAGGCAACCTTGCGAGTAAGAAATATTCCATAAGCGTGGAGAAAATTGCCCTGTAAGTAAACCATCAAAGCGGTGCGTGGCTAGATACTGGGTGACGGTAGACCCATGGTTAGCCGAGGCGTTTACCGGTTGAAACTGCAATCTAACTATACGAGCTGTTAAACCCAAGAGATAATAATTAATACAATGGATAAGTTCCCCAAATCCCAGTACCTTTTTTATACTTTATGGTATAGGGTTCCAATATCAGGTAGCAAGCGTGACTAACGAGTTAACCGCAAATCTGATGCCCAATAACCATGTCAAAATAAACATTTCCTTTAAAAAGTTAAAAGTAAATCAAGCAACCCTAATTCTTTGAACTAAACCTACATGTCAACCATTCAACCACCCATCCGAATCCAGACCTCAATCACCACAACTTAACCTCACCGATCTTACACGCCGCTCTCAGACAATAAATTACCTAAAATCTGCTATATTAAAAACTCCGTGTCCACTCGCTCACGGAATGTCTATGGTCATACATTTTTTTCCTTCGTACCTTTTTTAAATATTCAAATCGAATCACCCAAATTAAGTAGCCATAAACGGAATCAGCTTCCAAATTTGAATATTTCATTCTCGCTCGTACGACGCGCGCGCTTTGATTTGTGTTGTTGCGTTGTCTGTGTGTGTGTCGTAGGGATGAGATATATCGATAAATCGTTTTGACCTCAAATTAGACAAGTAAAGAAAAGGTTTCGTGGGTTAAAATCAAAATATTATTTTTATTTTTTAGTCAAGAGTGTTTCCAGAGAAAGAAAAAGATGTTTTCGGATTAACAAACGTACCTACACGATTACCTACCTATTGCCTACCACCATTGGAAGAAGGCGTGAGTTTATATATAACTGTATAGTATGTCAATCTGCCTAGCCTTTTCCTAACTATGCTGGGGTCGGCTTCTAGTCTAATCGGATGCAGCTGAACACCAGTATTTTACATGGAGCGACTGCCTATCTGACATTCACAACCCAGTTACTGGGTAATACGATACCCCTTTATTACCTACACGATAAAATGCAATCATTATCTTAATTATAATCAGCGTGATTGCGAATTAACGTTGAAATTACAATTAAAGCAACAAAAGAACGTGGCTCGGGTAACTTGTAGGTACGAGTAATTAAACACAACAAAAACCTAGCACCGTGTACCTACTAGGTATTTTATTAATGATAAGTAATTTATACCGCGGATAAATTAAAATCCAATTACTTTCACAGATAATAAAAACAAGGGATTGATATTATCTAATGTACAACCTTGTCATTGAAAGCTATATTTACAAGTAGTTACGTGTTTTTACTTCCGCAAAGATCGAAAGTCTAGCTCTGCAAAAAGCAAAAAAATACTGATTTCGATACTTATGATTTCATAAAAACACGCATCACTAAACCTTTTGCCGCATCGCGCCGCGCGTTGATAAGGAAACATTTTAAATTAGTAGTAAAAAGAGTAAAAAATATTGTAATATATACATATTTTTTTACATTTTTTTTACTTGTATTTTGTCGAACAAAACGGGTAGCCGCTACCAAATGATATAAATTATATCATTTTTCACTGCGACATCCCTAACCGAGGTAAAAAATGACGTTCCATTCAACGTTCCGAGTTCGAAAAAGTTTTGCCGCGCTTTTTTATACGTTTCCGGGCGGCGCGGGATTCCATTATTGAACTTTATAATTCGAATGCCTTGCTCAACGGTTATTAATATTTCGTCGTGCACTGCGGGTTTTGTATTGACCAGTTTATTTATTCGAGTTTTAGAGCAAGCAATGTATTGGAAGATTGTTTTAGGTGTATTTAAGTTCGCGAAGGTGATCGCGTCGGCTTTTTTATAGTTTTCGTCTGTGAGTAAGGTTTGTACCGTACCGTGTTCTAAGGCGAGGTTTGACTGCAAGCGTGAAGAATTCGTGACGATAAAATTTTAGATACAATGACCTTCAAGCGATTTTAGAGAAATCAATACTTCCTACTCATATTATTATTTTTTATTAAACAACATGGTATGCCTCTATAACCGCTAAGAGGAAAATTCATTCAGAGATCCGTCCGTACCTACGGAGTTTTTCCAATTCAAATATAATCACCTGCCTAGCCTTTTCCCAACTATGTTGGGGTCGGCTTCTAGTCTAACCGGATGCAGCTGAATACCACTGTTTTACATGCAGCAACTGCCTATCTGACCTCCACAACCCGTTCAATTATGTCCAACTTAATTTACTACCAATTAGAAAGGCGGCCCCTGCTGGATAAAGGTCCTACCCAAGCATCGCCACAATGACATATCGCATACCTATACTTAATTTTATTCAAATAATCTTACAAAAAAAAAAAAAACTATTTATTTGTCTCCAACAAAAACGCTCAAGCGATTACCTCACCGCTCTCTATACGACCTCGCCTAAATTTCGTATTCATAATGATATTTATAATTATGTCAAAATTTAATGAAAAATACGATCCGTGACCTCTCGGAGGTAATAGGTCAATGTGTTTGTCATGCAAACCTGTTTTATTGACAAACTTCACGCTTTGTCCGACACGGGAGGGGCAGAGATTGAGCGTGTTTTGTTTCGAATATTTAAATAAGATTTTGTATAAACTTTGAAGCAAAGCGATGAGATTTGCACATTAAGGGCTGGTTTACACAGTGCGAGCTGCTGACTAGACAGTAGACAGCTGCTCGCAATATGTACTCGCATGTCAGTAGCTCGGCTTGCCTTGGCTGTTTACACAGTGTGAGTCGCTGCACCGCAACTACTCGGTAGGCCGACTCGCACGCTAGCTCGCATGAAAACAAAAATGTTGAAGTTCTCAGCTGTGAGCTACTGTCTAACTCGCAAGTGAGAGTAGGTAATTCGTATGGTACGTCTACACAGTGCAAGTTGCTGCACCGCAGCTACACGGTAGGCCGACTCGCACGCTAGCTCGCACTGTGTAAACTAGCCATGAGTAAACTCAAACGAAAATGAAGTCAGTCTGCCCCACACTGACTTGGAATATTTTTACCACCTGCATTAGTGCTGCACAGGTTATTGTTCGAGCTGATACGAGTATCAGCTCGAACTACAACCAATTTTAGCAGATCTTCTCTCGAGAAGATGAGCATACATCCAGGACTACTTGGCTATAATTTCACTTAGAAATGTAATGAATTTGTTTATTCTGTAATCCTATCCTATCCTTACACACGGCGCTCAAACCTGGTCTTTGACAGTTCAGCAGAGGACCAAGCTCGAGATTTGCCAGCGAGCGGTGGAACGCTAGGAGTTCGACTTACCGACCGGATAAGGAACACGATACTGCGCTCTAAGACACAAATCGCAGACGTCACCCAGAAAGGTGCCAAGCTCAAGGCCGGACACGTTTGCCGCATGTCGGATGTATTGTGGACTAAGACCACCAGAACGTGGGCTCCTGAAAACGTCCAACGGCATCGTGGAAACCCAGACGTAGATGGCGAGATGAACTTGATGCTTATAGGAGGGATTGGTCCATATTGGCTCAGGATCGCGTTGAGTGGGAAAAGGAAAGGGAGGGCTTTGCTCTGTGATGGGACAATACTGGCTGAATATTATTCTGTAAACAGGACATCGGAATCACTTTTACACGTTAAATAAAAAATAAGCTAGATGGAGGAGCTGAGAAGAAACGGCGAAAAAAATTCAAGTGTGTTGTAATTCTACTCCAAGTTAACTCACTATAAAACTAAAAACTATTGATATATGCAGTCCTTAAGTGAACAATAACTTCAAAGATATTATACACATAGGTCTGGAGAATTCCAATATGAAGCACTTCTTCAGGCTTTTTATTTTTTCGTGTTTATATCACCACAAACCTAACAGTACAATAACACACTTAAATAAAGCATTTAACAGACGGTCGAGGGACCTCCGGCATACTCTGATGACATGGAGGTAGAATAAAGTTAACGAAATGGATGCGCTACAAATACTAATGTATTTTGATTAAGAGGACTGTGAAGCTGCAAATTTTCATACAAAAAGAGATAACGTTTTTCTCCCCGTAAACATAATCTAATTTTCATAATTTTTGGAAATGTTGTAGGTATAATGAAAAACTAGGTCCTTACGTTTTTATTATAAATAAATATTGTATAGGATATAAGTTATTAGCATCTAAATATCTATATTTTTGACATAAAAACTTCCTCGAGCATTTTTATTTTTTTTAATTAAATTAAATTGAATTACTAAAAACGAAAAACATACAGACCTAGATTAAAGTATACTGAATGTAATGAAATCAAAGTTGTCTCATTTAATAAAGGTTTAGGGGAGTAAAAACGTTATCGCCCGAAACAATATTTATGTAAATAATAGTATGAAATGTAGGTAATTGCCTCCAAAAATCGCGCCGCGTATCGGCACTTCACAATCCTCTTAAAGGCCGTCCATGAAGGAGCCCAATGACTATTTACTGTATTGAGCTGTTTGTTGTTCACAATGGAGAGAAATGAAAATCTTGAACTCCACTAGGACGGGCAGAGAATGAAGAAAGAAATAAACATTGTTTTTTGTCCCAGAAATACGTATTGTCATCAATTCATGTATTGTACCTATGGACATTTCAGACTATCTCCAAAATGGCCTCACACTGCACACAGCACCGATAGCGTCACGCCACTCACTGGTGTTGCTAGAGAATAAAAATGCCACCACAGTGTTGCAATATTATATTTTTAGTACTGCCAGTTTTGTTTATTATAATCAATGTCCAAAGGTAAAAGCGTCCATAGGTACAATACATGACTATATATATAAAAAGATAAGTAAACTCGAATTATGGTACAGTCAAATAACACTATACTGGAACGGGTGATTATGAATTAGCCGAAGGTTTTTAGTTGCTGAAGTAGTTGGAAGGCTTCTGTAACTGTTTATAGTACCTAGCGAGCGTTTATTTTATCATATAAGAAACAAAATATATTTATTTGGGACACGCACAGGCAGGGGCTTGTGCCTTGTGGCTAGGTAGGGGCTTGTCGTTAAATAATAACATCCGCACGAGTCGATCGATTAGGTTAAGCTACGCTTGCCGCGGTTGGTTCGTGGATGGGTGACCATCTTTACATACCTAGACCCTTCCGTGCCTCGGATAACACATTAAGCGGTTTTCGTGGACCTTTGACAGTCGTTACGGTTCATCAGAAGCCCGAAAGTGTGACAACCAGTCCTACCAAGAAGTATTGTATTATACCCAGTAACTAGGTTGTGAAGGTCAGATAGGCAGTTGCCCGGTTAGACTGGAAGCCGACCCCAACATAGTTGGGAAAAGGCTAGGCAGAATAGTAGGCACTAGTACATTTATTACAAACTACAAGGTACAGTGACAGTCTAGCAGACTTGACCCATTATTCTTTGGAAAAAGCTAGGATGTTGATGATAGTATTCCAATATCGTTTATTTGATCACTGGAAATATTTTCCTTACTCCTAGTTCCCGTGCCATAAACCTCAGACCAATACCGACTGCTACAGAGCGGTGAATAAATAAAAATAAATAAATTACGCGGCAACACATAAATATAGGTTGTATGGCGATGTGGCTGGACGCGACGCACTGAAAACTAGAAAAAAAATATCATATTTAAACGTGGAACACTTTGGGTGCGCGCCGAACGGCTGTGGACGATTAGTATGGACCTGACATTTAATTACTGATATTAATTCTGAAGGACATCTTGAATTCAAATTGTGCAAATCATTTTAATATAATATGTATAAGATGCATTGCCAAGCCTGACAGTTGAGGATTCTTATAATATTAATCTGCTATAAGTGTCCCTTGGGATTAATGCAGAAATCGATGTTAGCGGACTTTGCCCTGTTAATGTATAGGGAACTAAATCGAATTAAGCAGAGTTATAATCTAAGGAATTAAGTATCTCAATAATAAACTCAAAACGGTGAAGGAAAATATCGTGAGGAAACCGGCATCGGCATGTCCCTAGAACCAAAAATTCGAAGACATGTGTGATGTGACATCTACCAACCCGCACTGGGCCCGCGTGCTGGATTACGGCCCACTCCATCTCATCGAGAGGAGGACTGTGTTGCAGCAGAGGGTATATTATAGCCTCATTTTTAGTGTATTGACTTTTCTAGTTGATATCAATCAATCTGCCTAGCCTTTTCCCAACTATGTTTGGGTCAGCTTCCAGTCTAACCGGATGCAGCTGAATACCAGTATTTTACATGGAGCGACTGCCTACCTGACCTCCACAACCCAGTTACTTGGTAATACGATACCACTTGGTAAGACTGGTTGTCAGACTTTCGGGCTTCTGACGACCCGTGACGACTGTTAAAGATCAACGAATGATAGCCAGGACCAACGGCTGAATGTGCTTTCCAAGACACGGAGGAGTCTCGGTTTATAAAGATGGTCACCCATCCACAGACCAACCCCGGCAAGCGTAGCTTAACCTGATAGATCGACCCGTGCGGCTGTTATTACTTAGCCACGAACTAGTTGATAACGTGATAACATTTTGTTGTGCAGAGATATTAATGTCGTTAAAATCATACGTACCTACAGTTACCTTGACAATATCACCATTTTCAGCAAGATATCGCGCTCACCTGTACTTTGAAGAGATAAAAACTATGAATGTTACGTTCACTTATCTCAAAATCACATACCTACATAATAATTTAGGACAAAAATAAAAACTTGTTTACATCACATAATATCTTATTCTTATTGCATTATCTTACACTTACCTTTTCCTCCTATGACCTACAATCTATTTCAAAATTTATTGGCTGGTTGACACTTCAAGTGACCCAAGGGCTGGCTAAGCCAGAGGCCAGAGTCTAAGTATTGCCATACAACGTGGCAACGCCGCGCCGCCAGTCTCTTGGGTACATTACCAGTCGACAGCGATGCGGAGGAATTTTCCGACGCCATGTTTTAGTTTTTAATAGTTTTATTTAGGTTAGGATATTATAATTGTAACTAAATTATTTATATTTTGAAGGTATTTTATCTTACAGAAATAAATTTATTTCATGCAAAACCTTGCATTAGGTACTACATAATTAGTTAAGATGTAAAAAATAACATAGCTTTTTACATTAAATTAAAGTCTTATCCATACAAATCTTGCTTCATTAGTTGAACAAAACCATTGACATTTACCACCACCTCTTGATAGCGAAACGTTACAAATGCTAAATTATACAAGGCATAATAAACTTTACTCGCTCAAAATAAAGCTTCTTTTTACTAGGCAGATAATAAAGTATCATCGGACTTTTCTGACAGGTGTGAATCTTATGACATTTGAGTAGGCATGCACGGTGTTCGAAATTTGAATTCGGTCGGTGGCCAGTAACGAATGTTGTATGCGTAGTGAAAACAACTTTCTTGGAAATTATTTGTTACAATCATTAATTTTATGGCAACATCATAATTTCTTTGAATATTTGTAACGAATATAGAGAATAATTCAGACTATACTCTCATATTTTACATTATATTTGCCAATATTGTAGTTCTAATAGCTTTGCAAAGGACTCTACTCGAGACTTAGTTTTCATTATTTGAGTAAAGTTTCTCCTAATCTATCTGCAGCACCAGCGGGGTAATTACGTTACACATTTACAGTAGGAATGGGTTCAATTTTGACAGCTCAACAACATTCATTGCGTTATTTGCTGAGTAGACAAATTTTTCGAATAGGTATATGAAGCAATGGATTAGCAATATCCTTCAAAATCATTCAGATTGTGATAGATACGAGTAGTGTGTTATGTGTAACGCAATTAGGGTGCGGATTTCTATATTTTACCAAATGTCGATTACTAAGACAAACGACTCGCTATCGAACTTTGGAACCAGAGATGCACGTAATATTTTTTGATGCTGTAATATAGGGGTTCAATTATAAAGGTTGCTCAAAATAAAGTAATGGTTAGCAACTGTTTCACCATACATTTTTGACGTGTTTAACGTCTCATAACAAGAGCAACGTTTATAAATAACTCCTTTAATCTAGGTAGACAGACAGCCAGCTCCAACATAGACAAAAAATATATTAAAAAAAAAAAAGTAAAGTCACTAGTCAAAATAGGAACTTAAAGGTTACGGTTTCGATTCCAGATTCAAGCACAGTTTACAGCTGGCATTCCGATCTTATATCCTACTTACTTTTACTACCTAAGTATTTTATGTTCTAATCCTTTAACGATATAGTTACGGCAGTAGACCGGTAGCCATCTTGGTGTAATTTATGGCAGTCATATCAATTAGGCGAGCCGTCTGTGGGGCCAACGGATTTTAGTTTTTTTTTTTTTTGTGTCTAATAAACTAAAGTACCTAGAAGGATTAGAAAAAGTACTTTCAATAAACTCCTTTATTGAAGTCAGTTAAAATTAAAATAATAGTTGGGCTTACCCAAGGTAAGGTAATGGTTATAATGAGAAATACTAGGTAGGTACTAATAATTGAATCCACGGTCAAAATATATTGCTGGCATTTCCTGGAATCTTCGACCAAAAAATAATCTTAAATTTATTCATAAAGTAATAGACAACGTACAGCCTAAACCGCTGGGTCTGGGTATTAAACGTTTTACAAGAGGAGTGTTCTTACACACGAGCGACACGCGTCAACGGCAGAGGCAAATGCACGCGTCGACGGCGGTCGTCGACGGCGACAACCGCCGACCTACAGCAACGCTGGCAGTTGTAGCATGCAACGTCCGCCATTTTGTCAGTGAACTCCAAATATGTAGTTCAGGAGGGACCAAAATGGCGGACGCGACTCGCTATGACTGCAAGCCTCGCTTTAGGCTGGCGGCTGTCGCCGACATGTCGACGACCGCCGTTGACGCATGTCATTGGGTGAAAAAGAACACATATTATACAGAGTTATTGGTAAAACACCAAGAACCTCTTAAGAGGTCATTGTAATCATCATTATGAACAACTTTTACTATGGGACCAAACCTGAAATCGCGAAAAAAAATCAGCTGTTCAGTACATTTATGTTCGCATAATTCGTCAAAATGCACTGAACAGCTGATTTTTTTTTCGCGTTTTCAGGTTTGGTCCCATAGTAAAAGTTGTTCATAATGATGAGTACCATGACCCCTTAAGAGGTTGTTGGTGTTTTACCAATAACCCTGAATACAGGCCAATTTTTTTTATCAGGTGCCAAATTTTCACAGGGTGTTCTACCCATGAATATGAACAACTATCAGTATGGGACCAACTCTGAAATCACGAAAAAAAATCAGCTATTTCATACAAAAGTTCAATGCCTACTCGACCAAAATGTATGAAACAGCAGTTTCTTTTTTTGCGATTTCAGAGTTGGTCCCATAGTGAAAGTTGTTTTTATTCATGGGTAGCACAATGTGTGAAAATTTAGCACCTGATAAAAAATTTGCCCTGTATAACTGAAGTGAGCACTAAGGAAGGATTTTTGGGAATTCATCCCCTAAAGGGGGTAATTAGGGGATGAAAGTTTGTTTCGTCATTTTTGCCGATGGGAAATCCCATCGGACACGGCTTGTATTAAAGACATGTCAAATTCAAAAATGGAATCACAAACTACAGACCGTTCACGTGTTATTTTACCTCTGATTATGCATCATTCTCAAATTACACAGTAATCTTTATTCTTGATGTAATAAGGTTGCTTTTAGTTCGCTTTACCATTGACAAGTCTGTCAAAATCACAGTGATCGTTATTTTCGCTGCAATAAAGTTGCTATTGGGTTGCTGCTGTCAGAGCTGTCAGAGGTAAAATCATTGTGAACGGTCGGTAGGTGTGGGCTCTGGCTTAATCACCTACCTACTCATAAAACAAAAACGGCTTTACGAAAAACATTCATAATTTTTACAAATCTCACACAGAACAATGACTAAATGCACAATACTTATAAGTAATCATACATTAAACAGGCATCTAAAACCGACCCATACCGAAGAAAGCCGAGCAATTCGTCGAACCAATCGAATCACAGCATGTTGTCGTTAAAACAAAAGAGACCATCTTTTTTTTTTTTCGTAGACCGTAGCGCGTAGGCTTGTAGACCTCATCCCGGGCTTTGAAGATTTCAACGCGCGCTTTGTTTTTTTCATTAATTTCAAAATTTTTATTAACACAAAAACTATTTGCTTATTAAATATACTTTACCATCACGCCTGTAATCCTCGAAGGGTCAGGCAGAGGTGTACCTATAGTACACCCACATTTCCCCAGTTATATTATGAGGAGCTCGTGGCTAAGTAATAACAACCGCGCGGGTTGATCCATCAGGTTGGGTGACCATCTTTTCATAACGAAATTCCTTCGTGCCTCGGAAAGCACGTTAAGCCGTTGGTCCTGTCATTCGTGGATCTTTGACAGTCGTTACGGGTCGTCAGAAGCCCGAAAGTCTGACAACCATTCTTACCAAGACGTATCGTATTACCCAGTAACTGGGTTGTGGAGGTCAGATAGGCAGTCGCTCCATGTACTACAATACTGGTATTCAGCTGCATCCGGTTAGACTGGAAGCTGACCCCAACATAGTTGGGAAAAGGCTGGGTAGAATTGATTTTGCCAGTTATATTTTTTAAATCCCATGTAGGCGCCTATTCCATCAACCGGACACAAATCCAGACCAGGCTGCTACTGAGAAATTTCAGATAGAGAACCCCATAGGTAATACTTAGTTTGTCCGACCTGGGAATCAAACCCAGGACCTCATGCTCAGCATGCGACCACTTGGCAACGCGGCAGACTATTTCATTAATCATTCATTTTTATCATTTAATTTGGAGGATTATTTACCTACAGGAACAGTAAAAAATATAAACTTTTTTTGTGGAATTTTTGTTTTACAAAAAATGTTGTAAAATGGAAAGTTAACCTCAACGTTCAGTCAAAAGATATTAATAGATCGTTCATCAGAGGATCAACATTAATTTACTACAATTTGCACACTACAAAGCTTTCGCGAGAAATAAATACATCACTTCTCGAAAACGCAAGAGATTAATGTAAGCAATCTTTTTAAACGAACACGCAGACCCATAGACAATTTTAAGTATTTCATAATCCATTCTTTTTACACGATTTCTTTGCGCGCCATTTTAACTGTTTTTAACCTGTTAATAAAAGGGTGGATGGCTGGATTAAGTTGAGCACCAGTTAAGCTGACGAAGCTACGAACATTGACAATTGTCACTTAAAATGAGACATTATAATACGCTTTTGTGTTTTACTGCGAATAATGATGTTAATCTGACTATTTAAGAAAGTATGGACGATTGTATTTCTTTCTGTTTCGTAGAATGACCCCAAGTTTATTTTTAACCTGGTTGTTCACAAAAAAAAAAAGACAATAAGAAATCTACTAGTTCATATGAAATTGCTTAAGGGGAAATCTCCAGGCAGCCCGCGAAATTCAAATTTTCATACGTTTTTTTGCAATTTTCAGGTTAATATTATGTTGTATGTTTATGAAAGTATGATTCGCGACTGTAACAAACATATCTGTATTTACAAAATTATAATCATTCATCATTCTCATTCTCCTGCCCTTGTCCCAATTTATTTGGGGTCGGCGCAACATGTCTTTTTCTTCCATACTTTTCTATTAGTCGTCATCTCGGTAGTCACTCCCTTTCTGGCCATATCATCTTTCACACAGTCCACCCATCGTTTCATACTCAACACTTTCCTGACGACATTTTCCTCATTCCTCCGCATCACATGCCCATACCATGACAACCGATTTCCACACAACTTTTCAGTCACCGGTGTCACTTTCAGACTTCCTCTTACATATTCATTTCTTATTCTATCCATTCGCGTAATTATAATTTACAAAATTATAATCATTATAATCAGTAATACAACTCCTTAAGTTAGTAGGTATAATCCTAAATACCAAGATTTCATGAAATAGTCATTCATGGGATTATATACCTTAGAGAGTTGTATTGATGATTTTAATGATTATAATCCATATTTAAATCAACATACAACCTGATACTGACCTGCAAAAAACAGCCTGGAGTCTGGTTTTGTGCGGTTGATGGCAATAGGCTGGCCCTTATTACATGGAACTAGAACATAACTGGCGAAATGTGGGTGTACTATAGGTGCTTAACCCTTCGGGGACTACAGGCGTGATATTATATTATAATTGTCCTTAGTTAAACGAAAAAGATCCAACCCACATTACATCTAATGGTGGTTGGATCCTTTTCGTTTATCTAGTATGGACAATTTAAAAATATATACCTAATAAAAAAATTCATTTATTTACCTACTTCAATTACAAAAGAAACCTTAAAATATAAAGAATAAAATGCAAACTCACGTAAATATGCGTACAAATACACCGTATCTCATCAATGATTAATTTTATAATTTTTCAAGTTTTTTTTTTGTATGACACATTCAATAGCAGTACACTTATAGTATAAACATATAATTGATGATATAAACTGTATAAATTATCAACACTGGCCTACCAATAACTAAATTAATGTCTCAATTATTTTTACATAAATAATCGTCACATGGATTAATAGTTTATTTATTAAGTTTTACATAAAAAATAACTAACAGATGCTCTCTATGAAATCGTGATGAAATATAAAATGCATGCATTCACTATATTTTATTATAACAAAAAAAAACAAAAACAGAAAGCTCCAGCTGCTTAGGTAAATAATTTATTACTTAATAATTGCAGCTTAAACCAAAATATTACCTAAACACTGCCAATTACTAGAATATAGGGCTAACTTCTACTAAAACAATAATAGCACGTGCCTCCAGGCGCCAAACATAAGCAACGCCTACAAAACAAAAGGAATGACCATAAAACGACGAAACAAAAGGACAAAGACCACCAACATTCAGCCTATACACGGTAACTAAAAACTGTCGCCAAATAGATAATAAACAGAAATGTTATCTGTTTTTCCCGTTTTTTTTTTTTTTACCTGAAAATTGTACCGGGGTGGGGCGTGGGGCGTGCGGGGTGATGCGATGCGGCAGTCTGGCTCCGACCACGCCAGAGCTCGCGTCGACGCATTGCCACGAGACTATCCTATACCAAGTGCAGTGTTTTTACTACCGAAAAGGCCTAAGTAGACAACGAAACAGATTTTTTGGACTACATTCGTAATTAACGTGTTTTTTCGATAAGATAATTTGTTAAGAACGTATCAGTCGTGTTTGTTCGTGTCGTGTGATCGATCGCGGATAATTAGCGTTTATTTTTTTACTATTTTTGTCGAGTGCATTATCAAGTTTCACTGTCAGTGCGTTCGTTAACAGTTGAAAGTTTGGATTTTGACGTAAATAGGTAAGTTTTTATTTACTTTTTTGTTGTTTTTTTTTTTCTTAGGTTCTTCACTGGTTACGCAGTCGGAAACTGCTGTCATGTCTTTTTTGCAATTAAAAAGCAATGCAGTTTTTTTTTAAAGTTCTTATGTAATTGGAGTTTTTACTTACGAGTCATTAACCTCAAATACTAACTAACCTACGTAAGTTATGTAGGGTTCTTATTATTTTAAATGTAGGTACCCTCGGATGAATTAAAAGCATGCGCTCACTTAGCAAAACAAGAAGATATTCTCAAGAATTGCAAAAACTACCATTGCACATTCAAATTAATTATGTATATTTTTGTCTTATTTATAAAATAACTCAACACTCATGAAGAATGAAGAAAAAATGTAAAAAAGTGAGGAAATTAGGCAAACGTCGCGTGCCAGTTTAGGCCTATCTACAATGTCAGTACAACGATAACATGGTGTCGATATCACGCGTATCTTCGATTAATATTTGTAGAATTAGGAATTACGAAATGAAATCAATTGCACAATCGGAATAGTGAAACTATAATAACTGGTGCAGTAAACTAATCTATTGGGGCGATTACGTTACCCAAACATATCGGTGGTCCGTTTTTTGCGAAATAAATGACGACAAAATTGTAAAAACGTTTTATTGTTTTTTTGTGAGCTTTTTTTTTTGAAAAAATCTGAACGCATTTGTTTTAAGTTTAGAACATTTTTGTATTACAAGCGAGCCATACAAGCAGAACAAGATATTGAAACAATTTTTCCAAGACGCTATCTATGTCTCCTCTATTTATGAGAAGGTCTTTGCCCTGTAGTGAGACAGTAATACACTGGTATTATTATTATTATATCACTTTGTTTTAGTCGGATAAGTAGGTACAAAGTTAAAATAACTACAAAACATTAATTTCCACACTCATTGTGTAGCCAAACATCCTCAATGTAGAAAAAAAAAAACAAGGAAACTGTCAGTAGCAAGTCAGATAATATTAATGAGCCTGATCGCGTGATCATTTACAATAAAATAAAGCGGCCAATTGCGGGTCGGACTCCCGCACGAAGGGTTCTGCACCACCGTACCTACAATATTTAACAATTTAAAAAAAATACTTTAGTCAAAAAAAAAAAAAATACGCCGAAAGAAACACGCTTCTTATGTTTCTTTCTCGTATGGGTTCCTTTAATTTTTTACTTCATTACCTATGTTTTGTTATAGTAGCGGCCATAGTAGTACCTACAGTCTGTGAAAATTTCAAGCGTCTAGCTATTACGGTTCAAAAGATATAGCCCTGTGACAGACTGACGGACGGACAGTGAGTATAGTTACGGAACCCTAATCACTACAACATTCATCTAGCGGTGAATCAAATTGAACTTTTTTCTGTTTTATGTGAAAAATGTACTCATTTAATCTAAGTCTAGTTCCCAAAGTTGATTTATCTTTATCAATACTATTTTCTCACCTTCAGACGTATATTCTAGAGGAATTTGTGAATAAAAATAAATGTAATTTATTTTATTTGAATTTAAATTGCGTTCGGCAAGCGAGTGTTGAATTATTTATGGTTCTTCCCTCGATTTTGTTAATTATTGATTGTCATTGCGTATTGGTGTTTTTTTTTAGTAAATTAATGTTGAGTTTTATAAAGTGAAAGGAGGAATGTGAAATTTTACCTACGGCTAATTTATAAAACAAGAAATCAAAAATAATCGTAATCTTAATTAAAATTACCACATTAAAACCAAAACCTATCGAAATATTTTATGTTTTTATTACATAGATCACAGAATAAATTTTAATAATATTTACTACTAACGTACCTACTTACTACTTATTGTTATATAAAAACTGTTTTTTTTTTAATAAAAAATCTACAGTCTACAAGTGCCTAGGCTTTTCCCAACTATGTTGGTGTCGGCTTCCAGTCTAACCGGATGCAGCTGAATACCAGTATTTTACATGGAGCGACTACCTATCTGACCTCCACAACACAATTGCTGGGTAATACGATACCCCTTGGTAAGGCTTTTTTTTGGGTTGGAAATCATCAAATAACTTCTCCCGCTCTGGGTGGAGCACGAGGGCGTGTCAGACTTCTACTGACTAAAACCCACCCGTGTTCCTTCAGTTGCCTGTGCCAGGGCCACGGTAACTCTTTCGAACAACCCGCGACCCTGGCGGCAACCAATCATTGGTCCCTTCATCTTGACGTCATACAATTATGCGGAAAAAAATTAAAATAATAACAATTTTCGTCAGTTTTAATAACTCTTAACAAGTTCATTTTTGACGAAAAGCTTATTTGTTTTTAATACAAAATTAAGACTTATTACAACTGACGAAGGTTTTTATTATTTCACATGTTTTCCGCTTAATTGTGACACACGCCGGTTAGTTGCGTGGGTACTTCCAGTTGGTTTTCTATTCCGTACATACGAGCTGCCATACCTCATACACCAACACATACCTACCCATAACTTGAAATTAACATTAATTTCCTTCGTCTTCCTACTAATTTATTTATATGACCAATATCCGGTACGCCCCTACGCCCCTCGTTTTAGCCCACCCCGCCCCAGTTGGCAGCTCCATAATAATTCATTTTCGCGTGTGGCAACAATTGGGGAAGATACGGGTAATGTTGGGGTGCAGCTCTATTGTTGGGCCGAATTTAATCTGCTGATGCGTTGAAAATGAAAAAAAAAGCTATTTTATAATAATAACAATAATAATAATGTTTTTTTGGGACGTGGCTGTTTTTTGGAAAGAAATCGTCCTGTAACGAAAAAGAGTTATGCCTAGAGATGGGCGGGTGGGTAAAAAAATGGGAAAGAAAGGGATAATGGAAAGTAAATACAAACCGTGTTCTGGGTATTTTATTTTTATGTTGTAATTTAGAAGTAGTCGTATTCAATATGATTAATAGTTGTGATTTAGTAAAATAAATGAATGTGGACAAGTTATTGTTTTCTTTTTATTTATACAATATATTTTGACATAAAGGTATTTTATTGTGAGATAGTCCAGAATATTTGCGTAAATAGAAACCCTGCAGACAGACTTGAAAATTAAAATGTAATTTAGTTAATTTATTTTTTAAACTTTTACCCAGTACAAATTAAAACTGGGAAGGTAAAAATGGATATTAACGGGTATATAACCAAAGTTCGGGTTTTTACCCATCTTTAGTTATGCCCAAAAAAGTCAGTTTCAAGTGTCAATTTTTTTTTTAATACAGAGCCATCTAATTAAAGTTTCGGCTTTTCAAAACTTATACTAGATGGCTCTACATAAATACCTACAGCACAAGGAAAGGAACTTCGTTCCAACCGGGTGTTCTATGACACCTCCCGACTTTTTTAAACGTTTTTTGGGTAAAGCTATGACAGGCACATATTAAAAGTACCTACTGAAGAGGTTTTATCTGGATGGCTTGGCTAACCGACCTCCACCACAGATTAATACAGATGGGACACTCCGCAAAATCATTTAAATAAAAGGCAACTCTTGCTACGACACAATAAAGTCTAATTCAGGTCGCACAACGCTTATTACCTACAGTTATATTCACCTACAAGTTGCCTCTCTTTCTCTCGCGTAACTCTTCTTCTTTTACGATGCGGTGTGTGAGTGAGTATCGAACCGACAATGCGAGCCGGCCGGTGCGTGAATTTATATTCACCTACAAGTTGCCTCTTTCTAACGCGTAACTCTTATATCTTCTGACCACGGCAATCCTACTGTATTGGCCTAGTGAGATAGGCCCGCCGCGTACTGGTAGCTTCATATCTAAACTGCGGAGTGTTCCATCTGTATTAATCTGTGCCTCCACGAACATTTTATAAGTTAACTAGCGACCCGCCCATATTCTCACGGTTATACAACATGGCAAAACATCGTGATTTTTTTATTATATCTACATAAGTGAAATATTAATGTAGGATACACATAAAAGTTCTAGAATACATACCTACTCTAAATAATGGTGAAAACCGCATCAAAGTCCGTGATGTCCACACAAACTGACATGAATTATAAAAAACCGACTTCAAAAATCAAAAACGAATATAATACCTAACTATAAGTCGGTGCCAAGCTAAGATGCATTGAAGAATTGAAGATACCGACTTCAGAAGCTGTTAAGTTTTATTATGAAAGTTATTTTATTCGTTTTATGTTTTTTAAATCGTTTTTTTTTTTAAAGTAAATTTATTTTTCCATTTTTAGTTGGATGCCTATACAATTAAATAAGCCCAAGACAAACGAAACGAAGAATCATTAAACTCCGCTTAGAAATGACAGTAGGTATACATAAGAATAATTACCTAATGTATTAGATATATATTAAGACCTTCCTGAGAGTATGTAGATCACTGAGAGTATGAACATACCAACTTACATACAAACATACATACGGGTCGAATACAGAACCTCCATTTTGAAGTCAGTGAAAAAGGCATATTTTTGAGGTTCCTAAATACTTTCAAAAGAATAGGAAAATAGCTCGGATAGCTGACAGACCCCGTCTGGAGTAATTCTTTAGGATTAAGGGGATTACAGGACCTAAACGCAACTTTTATAATACCTAAACGTATATGATCGACTGCAGTAAACAAACTCCCTGACGCCACTCGTAAAAGAAGATCGTTCGAAGTTGATGTTCACTAATCATTTTCACAAGCTAACCAAATCCTCACTAGCGCGCCTTTATATACGCTTGATGTGATAGCTTCGAGAACCTTCTACAATATTCTTACGTATCCCAGATCAATACTAAATATTCCGGAAAATTCTAGTAATTTACAATTTCTGGTGCAATATTTTCCCGCCAACCTGATAATATGCTTCAGTTTTAAGCTAGTTAGATAGTCTGTTGAAAACATAATACAACTAATTTGATACGATAGAAAAAATATCACGAACATGAAGGTCCCTATAAAACTTCTTTTAACGATTAAAAACTATACCATTATACATGCAATCATTCTAGTTTTTAGTCAGATTATTCTACAAGCAACATATTGACTTAATAGGGTTTTAATTTGTTAATCCAGTCAATAGATTTTTTGTAAATAGATAATTGCTTCATATTTCTCGCGCTTTTGCAGTTTATTTTCTATGCAGTCCGACAGTGACCGCGCGTTAGTTCCTGTAGTCCCCTAAAAATAGCAGCTAAGTAATAACAGCCGCACTGGTCCATCGATCAGGTTAAGCTACGCTTGCTGCGGTTGGTCCGTGAATGGGTGACCATCTTTACATACCAAGACCCCACCGTACCTCGGAAAGCACGTTAAGCCGTTGTTCCCGGCTGTCATTCGTGGATCTTTGACAGTCGTTACGGGTCGTCAGAAGCCCGAAAGTGTGACAGTCTTACCAAGGGGTAATGTTACCTAGTAAGTAGGCTGTGAAGGTCAGATAGGCAGTCGCTCCATGTAAATTACTGGTATCAAGCTGCATCCAGTTAGACTGGAAGCTGACCACAGCATAGTTGGGAATAGGCTAGGCAGATGATGATTATTGTTTTATTACTTTAATTTTAAAAAAATGAATTAAAACCACTGTTAGGGGTCCCTGAAACAATCGATTGCCATCAATTACTATTCAAATAATATCGTACACGATCAATTTGCGCATCAGTGTGTATCAATCACGTAAAAATTGACAATTGCAAGTGATCGTTTCGGGGACCCTTTAGAATTTTAGATGACGGTAATAAGTAGTTTTAATTATTTACTTACCTGCATTTAACTATCTAGTCTCTGACTGAAATTGTCCGCTTAAATGTAAAGTGAAATTTGTGGACGTACCTAGATTGTAGTAGGTACCTACCTATAAACATTTAATAAGATGCAACAATAAAATGGGTGATCATTGAGCTTCCAATCTACCTTATATGAGGCATGTAATCATTACCTAGGTACTATTGAATGAAAAAACTATTTTCAAATCAGATTTCAATACAGCTACTTTCATCCATACAAAAAATAACACATAAAACCTTGCAAACAACATTCAAATAACTCAAAACATTTCCTTCAATAAAAAACACCATCGCATTCTTCGTCCGTCGCAAGCCGAGACACCTATAATGCCAAAGTACCCATATTACGTGGTACTCGGCGGTACCGAGTTTTGAGGGTTACTCATCCCCTCTGGGCGTGACAGGGTAAGCCACGCCCACTCGATTTATTACCATTTTGAGTTACCCCAAGTCACTGGGGTGAACTTTACACATTTTTTTATGAGAAAGATTTTATGTACACTCTATCATGCTTGTTGGACCTACATAATATTCTCTCTGATTTTTTGAAAGTAAAATATTTTTGTCTCTGGTAGTTTTTATTTTTGTGACAGCCTTTTACTGTGTTTCAGTTTTCGTGGAACTTTACCTATATAAAATTATTTAGTAAAATACTACACATGTCTAAGGTTAACGAAGGCTCGAGGCTAAGTAATAACAGCCGCTAGGGTCGATAGAAGGTTAACCTACGCTTGCCGAGATCTGTCTTCGGATGGGTGACCATACGTATATACCGAGACATCTACGTGCCTCAGAAAGCACGGCTGTCAGTCGCAGATCTTTGACAGTCGTTATGGGTAGCCAGAAGCTCAAGTCTGACAACCAGTCTTACCAAAGGGTATCGTATTACCCAGTAACTGGGTTGTGGAGGTCAGATAGTCAGTCATTCCATGTAAAATACTGGTGGAAGTCGACACCAACATAGTTGCGAAAAGGCTATTCTGATTGATGTGAATAAGGTTTGCTATGTTTTAAAGATTCATTCATATTTTTACACTTAGGTAAGATGAACTATAGTTCATCTAAGCTAAGCTAGTAATAAGCTAAGCTAAGCTAGTAATTAAATAAACGCGTTGCTTATAAGCAACGCGTTTATTTAATTACTAGCTTTTGTTTGCGGCTTCGTCCGCCTGGACATCGGAAATTAACCCACGGGAACGTACTACCTGGACAAGAAGTCTCCTATGTCCTAATCCAGGTCATGGTTTACCAACTAACAAACAAATAAACTTTCGCATTTATAATATTAGTTAGGATTAATATCTTTATATATAATTGTAATTTTCTCCTCGCTTTTCCTAATGTACGATAATTCCATGAGAACCGTTGTACAGTTTGAAATGTCGAGAAAATAAAATCTTTAATTTAAACGGCAAGTACTATAACTTTTACTTATGGTGGTCACAAATAAGGTTTTTCTCACAAGCAAATTATAGAATATTGAATTAACAGTAAAATACAGTTTGTATTTCTATTTCTGCTTTCAGATTCTCTTGACCAGTAAAAACCGTTATATAACACTAATTAGATATACAATTTTATAAGTCACCAATTAACTTGGATGTTCTAGGAACTTTGTCATTAAGGGGGAAACGCCAGGGTAGCCCGCGAAATTAAAATTGTCTTACGTTATTTGCAATTTGCAAGTCAGTATTAGGTTGTAGGTATGTTAATTAGAGTATGATTCGCGACCGTAACAAATATGTATTTATAGAATTATAATCATTAGAATCAGATATAATAATATAATAATTTCACATTTCACACACGATCATCTGATCCCAAACTAAGCAGAGCTTGTACCTACTATGGAAACCAGATAACTGATATACTACATACACTACTTTTTTTTTGTAAATACATAATTATATATATAATTACACCCAGACTCAGGACAAACAGACATGTTCATGCACACAAATGTTTGTCCTGGATGGCAATCGAACCCACGACCTGCGACATGATAGGCGGTATCTTAACCAACCACGCCAACTGGCCTGTCGTAGATACAACTCCTCAAATGTCAAGATTTCATGAAATAGTTATTCAATAGGATTGCCTAGTCTTAAACAGTTGTATTTATGACTTTAATGATTTCTATGTAAATACATACTTGTTATCATCGCGAATCATATTTTGATCAACATACAAGCTAATACTGACTTGCAATTTGCAAAAAAAAACGTAAGAAAATTTGAAGTTCGCCGGCTGCCCTGGCGTTTTCGCCTTAAGAGAGATCACCATTGTACAAAAATATTAGTAGGTCTTATGTAGTTGTAGCCTATTGGTAATTAGAAAAAGAATAACCCATTACTTACTTTTCTTTTTTTAGAAAGTAGATATAAAAATATAGGTAGGTAAGTACAGACGTCTAAACAACATAGCATTCCAAATACGAAAGGTTAATTAATATTCAACCAGCAATAATCTTCTATTGTCTATGACACACCATCATTAAGGAAGCACCACACATCGTTATATCTCCTAGGTAATACCTAAAACAGAATCCTCTCACATCGATATCTATTTAATTAGCTATCTCGTTAGCAAACGTCATCGGGGGTGCAGCCCCGTGAGCCCCGTGAGCCCCGTTTGTTAACAAACAAACAAATCACCAGCTAATTGGACGTCTGCTGCACTTTGAATCTAATCGCAGATTAAACTAGTAAAGGGTTGATTTAGCGAATATAATTGAAAGGGCGATTTGGATAATTAGTAGGTACAAACAAAACAAAAAAGACTTACTGCACTAAAGCTTTAAAGGTGCTTTCACACAACAGTTAAAAAATGTTAGACAACATTACATAACATTTTTAACATTTACTAACATGGTATACTCACTGTATTGTTAACTAACTTAACTATAAGTATTGTTGTTATGTTTTTAAAGCTATAAATATTTAATAACTTTAGTTATAAAATGTTATGTTTTGCGATAAAATGTTGAATACCTAGGTACCTACCTACTGTTTACTAACATTTATTTTTTTTAACTCCTGTGTGAAACCACCTTTGAAAGCAAAGTTAAAACAGGTAAATAGCTAAGTAGGTGACAACAATATATTGTGAAAATCTTAATTCTATTTCAGTATAAGTATGTACCGAAGAGAAATTATCATAACATTAATTTCAAGGAAAACCGGAAAATATTCAATAGAACTTCACAAAAAATCGAAAATTAAAGTCGTTAAACTTTTTACAATTCATTACATCACTAACCAACCATAGCCAATAAGGGTTAGAAAAAGAAACAAAGTCGTTTTCCCGCCAACAACAAATGACTTAACATATCACCCCTATACACGACACTAATTAGGCACAAAAGCTTACAGAACTAATGATACACGTTACATAAACTGCCAATTACTGGTTTCACGTTTAACTAATTAATTTTGAATATTTGTGTTATTAAACAAATCTCTTTATTTATGAGCTCTTAATTTATTATTTTGCTGTGAGAGAGAAGGACTTATTAAGGGATTTTAATGGCGTTGTCTCCTAGCAAATTAACGTAACATAGATTTCACATGGAAATTACTTTAGTGAAACTACAGAATTAATTGAATATTGGTACAATTTTTCTAATGAATATATATTATTCATTATAATATGTAAAACCAATTAACGAAATGGATGAATGCAAATCAACAAATGAATACCTACAACCTTTTTTCTACACGAATGAACAAAAGTAATAATTTTATATTATACTAGCTAGTTCGTGGCCGGCGTCGCCCGGGTGAATTTCATATCTCTATCTCCGTGGTTCCAGTGTTGTCTGTTTTCGTACAAAAATATCTTTTCCGACATTTCTGGAGAATTTTCCAACAAAAATATGTCGTATAAACCTTGTCCTGACAATTACACAATAAAAAAGAATTAGCCAAATACATAGGTGCAACCGTTCTGAAGTGATGCGCTTACATACATACATTCGGCAATTGAGTTTTATTTATGTTGATTACCTACTAGCTTCTGCCCGCGATTTCGCCCGCGTGAAATTTCTTGTTTCCGTCGCATCGCATCGCATCGCCTGCCCGCGCTATACTTCGTTTTCACTAAGCGTTCTTTCATACATTTTTTTTTAAATTTTACTCGGCTTCTAAGGGTCCTAGCGTGATGTTAAAAAGCTTATAGCCTTCTTCAAGAATTGGGCTATCAAATGCAAAAATATTTTTTCAAATGCGACTGGTAGTTCTAGAGATTAGCGCGTTCAAACAAACTAAAAAAAAAAAAAAACAAACTCTTCATCTTCTTTATTAAATTAGTAGGTATCTGATGCCAGGTCTGAAAGGGCAAAAGAAAAAGTAATGATAAAAAATCACTGAGTACGTTTTCACGGCAAAATATTAATACTTTTCAACGAATTTGGACGAAGAAATGAACTGAAATGAAATTTTCTGCAAATTATTGGATATTATTTTTATTAATTATTGGTTATTATTGGAATCACTTTTACACGTCATATTAAAAAAAAAAAGTATCAACTCCGGCGGACGACTGGAGTTTACTCCGTATATACGATTGTCTTTGAATATAATGGAAAGATTGACCGCTACAATAAAGACTGGCCGAAAATAAACCACAAAACCGTGACAACGCTTCGCTTATATTTCACTCCTCATAATTTTTCCATACCGCGGTCCTTATGAAAATCGATTGTTAAGGAGTAAACTCCAAAAAATAAAAGCTAGATGGAGTCGAAATTTCCTATCTGACTACCCCTGAGAAGAAGTGGCGAAATAAAATCAGGAGTCAAAGTCTCTTTTAAAGTCCAGACTTTAAGTCGTCTTGGTCAGGTCATAATTATGTGGACCACGCAGATTAGTGTCTCAAATGGACTTTTGAGAAAAGAACCACACAGATTTGAGTGGACCTGCCGATCTATTCTGTAAAAATCTCACCGTGAAAACTTAGGTGAAGTGAGCGTGGAGTGAACTGTCAATAAATGTCAATCCCTAGCATCATGTGGAAGGACAGCTCACTTTGAGCTCAGTTCACCTAAGTTTTCACGGTGAGATTTTCACAGAATAGCCCGGCTGTCCAGTTAGTGCAAGATGTAACTTGACTTGAGAGTCTTTGATTATTTTTTAATTGCTGTCTGGGCCTGCTCTTGACCTCGATCACGCCTGATGGAAAGCGATGGGTAAGGTCTATGATGGAAGGAACGGACCCAGTAGATGCCATAGAAGCCTGTTCACTCTTGCTTTGAAGTCAGAAGGTTTATAGGTATGTGGACGGGAGGGAATACATGGGAAGTTTAGAATAATATGCCAATTTGAATGTGCCAGATGTTTAAAAATAATAATACTCAGGTAGGAATATTTTACTTAATTTTGTTCGTAGGTACCTAATTAGGCATTTATTGATCCACGCAGAAGGCGATAAAGCATACCTTTGTCTATACCTAATCAAATTAACATTGGATTTTTATTTCGTAATTAGATTAGCGAAAATAAATCATCAATTCTTATTTTATCTATATCCTGACACTTTAGATATTATCAGTACACATTACATTCTTTATCTGGCCTTTTATCGAGAATTTTCGGTAATTACAGATAAAAAAAATATCGAGTGATTCGATTTATTTTTATTATTTGAACATGTAACACGCGTAATTCTTTAGTATTGCCAGATTATAACTTATTTTTGTGGAATTTAGATTATTTTTTAATTGTCTTCTTTACTTTTTCGGAAAAACGGAATCACTCGGGTGTCTGTCTGTCTGTCACAGCCAATTTACTCCGAATCTAATAAACCGATAAAGTTGAAGTTTGGTACATATATGAATTTATGTGACCCAAATATGTAACCAACCCAAACGTGTAACGTAAATAAATGAATTTTGACGGGGGTCACTTTTGGAGGGCAAATAAGAAAATTAAAAAAAAGTTTTGCAAACTGTACCATATGACATATCAAATGAAAGGGCTTACTGTGAGGGTTTCGAATAGACGTTTTTATAATTTTAAAATAAATTGTTTTTTTTTTTTAAGAAAATAAATGAAAACTGACCATTCCTTCCCTTATCTCCGAAACTACTGAGCCTAATATTTAGAAAAAAAAAAAAACAGAAAATATTTCTATACCTATAGATTACAGGAAAACCTACAAGTAGTCTATGTGCGTATAATATATATAGTGCGTATAAACTTACATTTGCAGTTGGATTGTATGGGACAGCACCCTTTTCAACTACAATGTTAAGTTTGTTCTTAGGATAAATTCATCCTAACTACGGAATCCTTCCTTATGCGTGGTGCGACACGCACTGGGCCGGTTTTTTATTTAGTATGATATTATGGGGTAACTAATAAGGAATGTTAAAGTTTAAAATCTTCATTTGTGTTTGTTTTAACTGTCGTAAAAGGCATTTTACTTCGCTTTTAGGTTTTTTTTTATGACAACGGGTAAGTCTTAAAGCGGGTAGGTACTTAAGTATTTAATAATGAACCTGTAAAGAGATCCTTACCTAAGTACGTAAAGATAACACAATGCTTTAATTATATCATAATTTTAAACTTTTTCAATTAATAATTTAGTTCTTAATCTCATCATACAAACACCAACACAAGATGTTGAATTAGGTGCACATTTTTAACCGACTTAAAAAAGGAGGTTATCTATTCGACCCGTATGTATGTATGCATGTTTGTATGTACGTAAGTTTGTATGTCCGTAAGTATGTATGATTTTCTCAAAAACTAATGAACCAATTTTGATGATTCTTACTCTAACGTGATCTATATACTTTCAGAAAGGTTTTAGTATATAATAAATACATCAATCTGCCTAGCCTTTTCCCAACTATGTTGGGGTTGGCTTCCAATCTAACCGGATGCAGCTGAATACCAGTATTTTACATGGATCGACTGCCTATCTGACCTCCACAAACCAGTTACTGGGTAATACGATACCCCTTGCTAAGACTGGTTGTCAGACTTTCGGGCTTCTGACGACCCGTAACGACTGTCAAAGATCCACGAATGACAGCCGGGACCAACGGCTTAACGTGCTTTCCAAGGCACGGAGGAGTCTCGGTATGAAAATATGGTCACACATCCACAGACCAACCCCGGCAAGCGTAGCTTAACCTGATGGATCGACCCGTGCGGCTGTTATTACGTAGCTACGAGCTCCTATGTATATACGTATAATACATTAGGTAATTAAACTTTTTTATTTCTAACTTATTTCTAAGCGGATTTTGATGATTTTTCTTTTCGTTCGTCTTGGGCCATGTACCTAATTGTATATTCAACTAAAAATGAAAAAATAAATTTACTTTAAAAAAGTAAAAACCTAGAGCTAAGGTGCATTGACATTGAAGAAAAGACACCGACTTCAGAAGCTGTTAAGTTTTTATGACAGTTATTTTATTCGTTTTAGGTTTTTGAAGTCGGTTTTTAGGGTTCCGTACCTCAAAAGGAAAAACGGATATATTATTATATACCCTTATAGGATCACTTATGAGTCTGTCTGTCCGTCAGTCACAGCCAATTTGCTCCGAATCTAATGGACCGATTAAGTTGAAATTTGGTACACGTATGTATTTCTGTGACCCAAACACGGACGTGTAATGTAAATTAATGAATTTTGAATATAGGGGTCAATTTTGGGGGGCAAATAAGAAAATTAAAAAATATATATTTGCAAACTGTACCGTGCGATATATCAATTAAAAGGGCTAACTGTGAGGGTCTCAAAAAAAATTTTTTTATTATAATTTTAAAACAAACTGTTATAAGTTATTTAAGAAAAAAGACGAAATTTTACCATTTCCCCCCTTTATCTCTGAAACTACTGACCTTAAAATTTTGAAAAAAATACATAGTTCTATACCTATAGATTACAGGAAAACCTATAAGAAGTCTACGGTCTTAAAAAAACATGGTAAATCTCTCAATATTGTGCGTACAAACTTTTATTTGTCCTTTGAGGAGCTCGTGGCTTAGGAATAACAGCCGCACGGGTCGATCCATCAGGTTAAGCTATGCTTGCCGCGGTTGGTCTGTGGATGGGTGACCATCTTTTCATACCGAGACTCATCCATGCCTCGGAAAGCACGTTAAGCCGTTGGTCCCGGCTGTCATTTGTGGATCTATGACAGTCGTTACGGGTCGTTAGAAGCCCGAAAGTCTGACAACCAGTCTTACCAAGGGGTATCGTATTACCCAGTAAGTGGGTTGTGGAGGTCAGATAAGCAGTCGCTCCATGTAAAATACTGGTATTCAGCTGCATCCGGTTAGACTGGAAGCCGACCCCAACATAGTTGGGAAAAGGCTAGGCAGGCAAACTTACATTTGTCCATAGTTAAACAAAAAGGATCCAACCCACATTAGGTGTAATGTGGGTTGGATTCTTTTAGTTTAACTATGGACATTTGTAGTTGGAATGTATGGGAGAACATGTTTTTCAACTACAATATTAAGTTTGTTCTTGGAATAAATTCATCCCAAGTACGGAACCCTTCATTGTGCGTGGTCCGACACGCACTTGACCGTTTTTTTTTTAAAGTAAATTTATATTTTTCTTCACGAACAAAAGCATTTTTAAATTTTAAGACAAATACATTAGTATTCGCATCATCTGTATTTTTATTTGTAGGTAGTAGGTATTTAAAATTAAACTGCCTCATTAGTCAAGTAAGGTTCTTGGCTCGATTCCCAGGGAGGGCAATCTGTTATTGAGTTTTCTATCTGGAATTTCTCAGTAGCAGCCTGGAGTCTGTATTTGTGGCCAGTTCATGGCAATAGGCTCGTCCCTTATTACATAGGACTTACACATATCTGGCGAAATGTAGGTGTACTATAGGTACACCTCTGCCTAACCCCTCGGGGACTACAGGCGTGATGTTACGTTATTTGTGTAGACTTTAGTAGCTTAATCTAACCGCGACAATGGCGCCGTTTCTCTTGTTCAATAACTAAACTAAAATTAAAGAATCGCTATCTTTTACTAACAGACAGTGCGAGAAAAGAATGAACTAAGTTAGAGATGCCAAACTAATTTACGCCTTGCGCTTCACCGTGTCAACATCACATCACATCAGTCGTTCGACATGTTTTTACGTGTCCCCTAAATTTGTATGGAAATGTTAGTTCAACCACAGATTAATACAGATGGGACACTTCGCAGTTTAGGTATGAAGCTACAAGTACGCGGCGGGCTCGACTTGTCGGGAAAATTCAGTACGGGCTGCCGCGCACCGGCCGGCTCGCACGGGCAGTTCGATACTCACTCACACGCCGCGTCGTAAAAGAAGACAACCCTAACGAGTCAGAAGGTATAAGAGTTACACGATAGAGAGGCAACTTGCAGGTGAATTACTGTAGGTAATAAGCGTTGTGCGACCTGGATTGCACTTTATTGTGTCGTGGCAAGAGTCGCTTTTTATTTAAATGATTTTGCGGAGTGTCCCATCTGTATTAATCTGAGGTTCAACTAATTATGACAGTTCTATTTTATGTCCGTCTCTTTCTTATTTCATTAGAGAGAAAAAGTTAACAATAGCCTAAATTAAGTTTCGTTTGTGGACAACAAAATCGGCACCAATGTCTTTGGTAGTATTTACCTTACCTAAAACATAATTAAGTGCGATATAACTGGCAATTGTTGAAATATGGGTGTACAGACGCCAGCACATCAAGCTATCCGAAACTGTCAAATTTTCCCAATCAACCTTGAACCTAATGCTTTAGCAGTAACGTTGAAAATCTGTTAAAGAAGTTTGACAGATTGTAGTAGCTTGACGTGCTGGCGTCTGCCTAATCCTTTCAGGGTAGAGCAGAGGAGCTTAATAAAGCGTGCGTGTTCAATAGACAAACATTAAGCAAAACAAGACCAGTTAGATTAAGTAATTCGGTTTATTGTCACTGTGATAACCGTTGCAGATACAAAATATAACTGATAGTAATCTAATCTTGTGTTACAGCTGTGATAAGAGATTATATTTATTACTATATTTATTTATAGGCCCTTCTAATTATTGTGGACACCGACAACCGTTTGATCAAACTTTTTTTAGTACAATTTTATTTCGTTTCTACGGTGGGCTCACTCCTCACTTTATTATCTGTGATAATTACTTTACACAGCTTTTTGTCATACTCTGACCTTTCTGAAGAATATCACCAATAAGTTCAAGGTTACTTACTTACTTTTACCACAAATGAATACAGATGGGACACTCCGCAAAATCATTTAAATAAAAAGCGACTCTTGCGACGACACAATAAAGTGTAATTCAGGTCGCACAACGCTTATAACCTACAGTTAGTTATATTCACATATAAGTTGCCTCTCTTTCTAACCCGCAATTCTTATACCTTCTGACCGCGGCACTCCTACTGAATTGGCTCAGTGAGATAGGCCCGCTGCGTACTTGTAGCTTCATACCTAAACTACGGAGTGTCCCATCTGTATTAATCTGTGCTTTTACCAAAAATATACTAAAATATGATACACAGGTAAAGACAGCATATTCACCCTTTGCCAAAGCTTAGAAATATAACTTCAACAACCAATCCTAGGCTTGAAGACTATTTACGTCACCCCTGATGGACTCGAGTCATTTGACAACAACTGTCATTTTCGTTAGCTCAGATGTTCAAGTTTCTTTGCTCTCTTTGATATATTTCGTCTTGGATGACATTTCAAAACAGTTGTGTTGTGAAAAAATTAGTTAATGATAACAAAAAAATACGTTCCTATGTTATCTGTAGGCCCCTGTTTACACAAACATTGCATCATTTTGATTGCTAACTACTAAATCTATTGTATTTCCATTAATACTTAGATATATGGGTATACAGTAGTCATTATTAGTTATTAACTTATTTATTTACTTAATACCTAGGTAGTTAATTAATAAGCTTTATCAACATTGCACTGAACGAACTATACGAGAGTCGAGGATGTCGCGATGATTTACTTTAAAAAACTTTTTTCCAAAAAAAAAACTGACTTCAAGAAAAAAACTACAAAGTGAAAAATAACTATAATTTCGGAAGTCGGTGTCTTTGTTTTGGTATTTTCGTTTTCACCACCGACTTCCGAAATTAAAGTAATTTTTGTCTTTCTAGTGTTTTACAAAGTAGGTACCTACTCTAGAAGCTCGTATTTTGTGATTAGCAAGGCGGTTTTTCTGCATATCCTCATATTTTATGTACATAGCAAATCAGATTATATCGCAATTCAATCAATCTGCCTAGCCTTTTCTCAACTATGTAGGGGAAGTCTTCCAGTCTAACCGGATGCAGCTGAATACCAGTATTTTACATGGAGCGACCTATCTGACCTCCACAGGGTTGTGGGCTTTGTTTAAGTATAAGAAACATGTAATCTATAAAATAAATAAATAAAAATAAAAAAACTTTTTTTTTTAATGACGCGTGGTGAAATTCTATTTAGTCCGTCAGTCAGACTGACGGACTAAATAGAATTTCACCACGCGTCATCCCTATTCTCCGCAATATTATAAAGATATCTAGGTACCTACGTATTTATTGCAAGTTCATAAAACAGACAAGATTGTATGATTTACTCTCAATAACGTTTATAATTTCCGCCTGCGATATGTTAGATTTCTTAGAATGGTGATAAATAAACGGTTAATCTTGATATTTGTTGAAATGATTGTATTATAATGCGTACGATTAGAAATCTAGTCATGCTATGTACAGACGCCAGCACATCATTCTGTCAAATTTCTTTAATAGATTTTAAAGTTTATCACTAAGGTTCAAGGTTGATTGGGAAAATTTGACAGTTTCGGGTAGCTTGATGTGCTGGCGTCTGTATATACATGGAAGAGAGCTCGTAACCAAGTAATAATAGCCGCACGGGTCGATCCATCGGGTTGCTGGGGTTGGTCCGTGGATGGGTGACCATCTTTACATACCGAAACTCCTCCGTGCCTCGGAAAGCACGTTAAGCCGTTGGTCCCGGCTGACATTTGTGGATCTTTGACAGTCGTTACGGGTCGTCAGAAGCCTGAAAGTCTGACAACCAGTCTTACCCAGTAACTGGGTTGTGGAGGTCAGATAGGTCGCTCCATGTAAAATACTGGTATTCAGCTGCATCCGGTTAGATTGGAAGCCGACCCCAACATAGTTGGGAAAAGGCTAGGCAGATTGATTAAGTGTAAGTCCAGGTTTCCTTACGATAAGTTCCTACACCGATATCAGTAATGTCCAAAATAACCTTAGAAAGTACATACATATATGAATTGAAAAACTCACATTGGTACTTCCCTAGATTTGAACCCGCGTGCATAAGAGGCGAGGCCTTAACCGCTGCGCCATCACGTATTAGTTCGAGATACATTGCTTTGGTGAATACTTATAATCCTAATCATTAAAATAGTCGATAGTGACATGACAGCATTATATTACTATCTTAACAATATAACCCTACTCAAAATGTTGTAGGTACATTTCTGTCTACCCCATCTTGTTTAAACACGATACCTAAAACTAATAAACACAACATAAGACAAGGAGGTCACGTAATAACTTGAAATTGTTTTAAAAACAAGATAATTTGGACACTATCTGGTAGATAAGGTATCATGATTGAACGGAAAACTGAAGCATTAAATTATATTCCAACACCAGTCGTACGTTTTCTACAGATAATGTGAATCATGAATAACGCTCCTGGCGTGTGATTGAACAAGATATTTCACGCGAAGTCGCGGGAAAAGGCTAGTGTAATTATCACGTGGTTCAAAGGATCGCAGTACTTTACCGGATAAAACTATTTTTGTCCTCCTAATTTGGCTTATTTGCCGTACGTCCGACGTCATAAATTGGGTAATACCACAGATTAATACAGATGGGACACTTGGCAGTTTAGGTATGAAGCTACAATACGCGGCGGGCTCGATATGTCGGGAAAATTCAGTGCGGGCTGCCGCGCACCGGCCAGCTCGCACGGTCAGTTCGATACTCACTCACACGCCGCGTCGTAGGTATAAGAAGACAACCCTAACGAGTCAGAAGGTATAAGTGTTACGCGAAAGACAGGCAACTTGTAGGTGAATATAACTGTAGGTAATAAGCGTTGTGCGACCTGAATTGCACTTTGTTGTGTCGTAACAAGAGTCGCTTTTTATTTAAATAATTTTGCGGAGTGTCCCATCTGTATTCATCTGTGGTGATAGCAGTGACAAAACGTCCACGCGTTAAAAGTGCACTAACAATCTGAATAACCACCTCACCTAGCATGCCTCTCCCTATACCCCAGCAACACAGAGCGCGTCGACTCTAGCACAGACAAGATTTTTCTTGTTTAAAAACATCGATCACTATAATAAATTTACTTTAAAAAATCTTAACAGCTTCTGAAGTCGGTGTCTTCAGTTCTTTAATGTACTAATAATAGCTTGGCACCGACTTCAGAATCTGTTAAGTTTTTTATGAAAGTTATTTTATTCGTTTTAGGTTTTTGAAGTCGGTTTTTACTTTTTTTTTAAAGTGAATTTATTTTCCATTTTTAGTTGAATAGGTATACAAAATACCATATGCTCAAGACGAACGAAAAGAAAAATCATCAAAATCCGCTTAGCAGTACATTTATGCATATAACTTCGTACATAAAAATAATTACCTAATACTAAAACCTTCCTGAAAGTATACAGTAGATCATGTTCTTGAAAGAATCATAAAAATTGGTTCATTAGTTTTTGAGAAAATCGTGGACATACAAACATACAAACAAACATACATACACACATACGGGTCGAATAGACAACCTCCTTTTTTGAAGTCGGTTAAAAAAACGACAAGAATTCTTGCGTAGGCCCGGTCTTTTCTTAGCGTGTACAAGCGGCCTTAGGATGCTAAAATATAGGTTGGAATAGTGCTATAACCAGCTTGATCTTCATTTGAAGTTTTTGAGTATAAAATTTCACCATACCGTTTTCTGCCATCAAGCAGCATATCCCTGTTTCCTTGTTGGTGGGTCGGGGAACAAGAAATTTTACGCGGACGAAGTCGCAGCCAGTCGCTAGTGATAACGTTCCTCGCTTGTGTTTGAATGATAGTTGGACTCTTGCAGAACAATTGAATGTCGGGAAAATTGGCAAAAGTGTGTGATCTTATTTTAGCCTCCGCGTAATTAACAGAGGAGCTCATGGCTAAGTAATAACAGCCGCACGGGTCTATCCATCAGGTTAAGCTACGCTTGCCGCGGTTGGTCTGTGGATGGGTGACCATCTTTCATACCGAGACTCCTTCGTGCCTCGGAAAGCACGTTAAGCCGTTGGTCCCGGCTGTCATTCGTGGATCTTTGACAGTCGTTACGGGAGCCCGAAAGTCTGACAACGTCTTACCAAGGGGTTTCGTATTACCCAGTAACTGGGTTGTGGAGGTCAGATAGGCCATGTCGCTCCATGTTAAATACTGGTATTCAGCTGCATCCGGTTAGACTGAAAGGCGACCCCAACATAGTTGGGAAAAGGCTAGGCAGATTGATTGTAATTATAACAGGCCCATGAGATATTTTATAGCTTTGAGTTGGGCATGGCAATGCATCAGCTACGCCTCTGGCTTGCAACTTTGCAGACCACATCACCTAAAATATGCAGGCAGACTATATCGCAGTTCAATCAATCTGCCTAGCTTTTTACCAACTATGTTGGGTTCGACTTCCAGTCTAACCGGATGCAGCTGAATACCAGTATTTTACATGGAGCGACTGAATATCTGACCTCCACAACCCAGTTACTAGGTAATACGATACCCCTTGGTAAGACTGGTTGTCAGACTCTCGGGCTTCTGACGACCCGTAACGGGATGGGACCAACGGCTTAACGTGTTATCCGAGGCACGGAGGAGTCTCGGTATGTAAAGATGGTCACTCATCCACGGAACAATCCCGCCAAGCGTAGCTTAACCTGAAGGATCCACCCGTGCGGCTGTTATGACTTAGCCACGAGCTCCTATAACGTAATTCCATGTCCATACTTAGCAGACAAGAGAATACTATACTCAATCTTATTGACGGGTATCCTTTGGTTACTTTTCACCGTCCGTAGTCGAAGAAGGCCAGAAAACACGGAATATAGTATTATCATTAGTAAGATGTATTAAAGATATTCTTCAATTTAATCACAGTCAATGCCACTGGCGCCATGTTTAAACTTGATTGAATCACGACCGAACCTTCATGCTTACATAGTTTATCTTAATTTAACGCCTAATTAGGATGGTGATCCAGCTCAAGATATGCTATATAAATAAATATTATTTATAGCTTTGTGCTTTTTGAGGTATTTATGGAACGGATTAGGGAGTTATGTATTACTAGCAGCGCCCCGCGGTTTCACGCACATAAGTCTCGAACCCGTAAGAATATGGAGATAAAAAATATTATTTATGTTAATCCAGGTTGTAAGCTATCTGTGTGCCAAATTTCATCAAAATCGGTTTAGTAGTTTTTGCGTGAAAGAGTAACAAACATCCATCCGTCCTCACAAACTTTCGCGTTTATAATATTAGTAGGAAATAGTAGGATAGGATTTTGCTTCTGTGATTTGGTATCAAACTTCCGTTTTCCACTCGTATTTAGTATACCTAAGTCAATTCGTCCAGATTAACTGATTAGTCTACTCCTTGCCTCATTCTGATACCTATAGTATTTTTATTTCACGCGTTTTACTTGTGTTAGCCAAGTGTTACAAACACGCTGTGAATGTGTCCGTGAAGACGAGTAGCGTCAGCACACAATTCCGACTTCGCCATTGTCTCGGACTGTACCGAAAACTCCTGCGCTCACACACACACATTCACAGCGTGTTTATAAGTACACTTGGTAATCACATGTAAAGCGCGTGTCGCTGAGTGAGATAAAAATACTGTATCATTTAATCAGAAGATAAGAAAAATGAAGAAGATAAAAATGCTAAAATTACCATTTCGTAGGTAAAGTCAGGGGAATTAATTGTGACACACCACAAGAAAAGTACCTTATGGTCTTTGGCGCTTAAGTCTTTCAGAAATACAAATCGTACAAGTTTACTTAGCTTATAATAAGCACAATGTCGTAAGTGCCAACGACCAAATGTACCTTTTCTCGTTACAACTGTTAAGCAAATTGAACTACCAATTTGAATTATGTGTAGGCTGTAGGTATGTTCAAATTACAACTCTCACTCTTTGGCCGATATATGAAAGGACTATTCGGCCGGTCTTAGGGTGCCAATAATAAGGATAAAAAAAAGAAATTTTATGTACTTACTTAGTTCGTCAGTCAGATAATAAAAAAATATTAGACGCATTTTTTTTTCGTAAAAAATGACAGATAAAACGCATTAAATTTGGGGAGTGGGGGCTCGTTACGTCATAGCTGTAACAAACTACGTCTAAAATCAACCAAGGCGTGACGTCATGCCACACTTTAACTCGATGTATCGTCGCAATCTTTATCATTACGTAAAAAAAATACATGTCCAATATTTCATATTTAAAAAATTTAGTCATCATCCCTATTGGCACCCTAAGACAGAAGTAAACATTGTTGGTAAGAATTGTTAAGCAAACAATTTGCATTACAAATATCCCTGAATGTATCTTATTTGAAAACCAAAACATCCAATTTGGCACAATCTATAACGACAATGTAGAAAACAAATAAACCCGTCATTTCGATAAGGGCTGACTCAATTAATAAAAACTTTGCAGAATCAACCAAAATAATGTTTCTTGTAAAAAAAGTAATTGGTGCTGAAGAAATTGAATATAGAAGTTGAGAAATATAAAAAAACATACAAGATATTTTGAATTACTTTTTTTGGACTAAAGCATTATCAAAAAAAAAAAAAAGTGACGGGTTCATGATCGTCTCTTTTATGCTAGAAAATCTCATTAGAAGAAAATAATAATCATTTTAATCACACTCGAGCAAGCAGCATAGAAATTACGCAAAGGAATGTTCATCGTGTATATACCTACAATGTTTTTAAATTACTTATGACATATCCAAATTACGTAAAACTTAAGCACGCAGAATTACGGTCGCGTAATTTTCGGCAAGTGCGGCGCTACGCTGCTTCGTAGCAACGCTACGCCGTAGCGCGTAGCGCGTAGCTTACAGTGTAGCAAAGCATTACGCCTAATGTAATGATTTTATAGAATCGCCTACGAATAGACAAGCCATGGTAGGACCATACAGTCAGATACAAAAATTGTGATCAATATTAAATTTTATTTTATCTAAACTCGTATCGTAAAGTTCTTATTACGAATTTAAAAATAGTAGCATAATGTCAGACTTTATGCAACATTAAAAAGTTTTACAACAAAACTAAAAAGTTTTTAACAAAATTAAAAAGTTTTTATTTTATTTATTAATAACATAATGTTATAAAATATTTTTTTCTATTAAAGTACACTTCGGACCGCGCTAGGCGCATGTGCGTTTGACCGATGATAGACCCGTACCCATAGTAACGTAATCCACGTTACTATGATTTTGGAGCCATTACTGTGTTTGTTTACTTTTTGCTAATTTTGGTTTTTATATTTAAACAGGTAAAAATAAATAAAATAACTCGTGTGATACTATTAAAAAGTGTTTTAATACCCCTCAATATGCAACAGTTTCATAAACTACTATTATTGATTATCCGTTTGTACCTAATAATAACGTTGGATATTGTATAAAACGTAAACAACAGTAAAATTGACCTTTACCTACGTTAAAATTTCATCCCATCACAAACAAATGTCGATTCACCAAACTCCCTTTCCTACATCCCATAGCCAAAAAAAAACTCTTTTAAAAACATATCGTTAACATGTCCATACGTAACTCGGTAGCAACAAAGCGTTTTGCTGACTCACTGCTCGGTTCCCAATTAGGAGAGCGTGAATGTTGGCTTAGAACCAGCCCACACAATGGGCACATGTATTTATGTATTTTTGTTTAGTATTTTGTATGTTAAGCTACAGAATGGTGGTCATTCATGGATGTGTTTTTGTGATTACGGTAAGGCCATACGGCGCCAGAGAGTATAGACGGTAGTCTCGTGTCAAATATCCATAGGTAGGTAATTTGAAATACGACAAAATAAAAACAAAAAAGATTTGATGATTTTTTTTGGGTCAATGATCGCTGATAGTGTTGTTACTTGAAGTGTGAGTTGATAAAATCTTTTTTATCGTGTTGAGATATCGTTACCGATCACGTCTGTGAAGTTTACACAAAAAAAACTGATTTTTAAACTATTGTTTAAGTGACGTATACCAGCTGGATTATGACCCTAAAAAAAACATCATCAAATTAATTTATTTTGTATTTTATCATTTACATATCGATATCCATCACATCTGCAGAATTTCGCTAGCTAATTTAATTTGACCCTGTACAGTTTCTTGATGATTCTTCTCCATGGGAAACATCTATTTACTTGGAATTGTGAAATGAAATTATTAGCTTGAATCTTAAAAAAGTCCAGTTGGATATTAATTCAGCAATTAATAGATCACCAGAAAAGCTGTCAAGTATAACTTCTAGGTAGATTATTTTCATTAAATTTTTAGTGATGGAAATTAGTGACGCAATTCGCTTTTTGATCACGTCTTGTAGTTTAGGTTATAGTAGGTAGGTACAGTCGCGACCAAAAGTCGATAAGCAAACTCACAAAGCAATAGCTTGGCGTTTAGTTTGACTTAAGACCTTCTATTTCCAAGAACATAAATATGCATAATTATTGTCGTCATCAACTGATTGTAGTTCATAATTTCAAAGTTATAACATGTGTAAAGATGACCTAGCGGTTAAGCGCGTGCAGATAGATGCATGAATCAGTGAGCCGTGAGTTCAAATCTCATGCAGTATTTGACTTTTTGTAAGTTTTTACTTGATTGGAAGTAATGGGACAGAAATATAATATTCTTTATCTTGTTCGCTTGGTCACTCATTTCGTAAAGTTAGAAAGGTAGATCATAGAAAACTAAATAGGTATTGACAATTATATGTGTTATTAGAATATCATTTCTTTGTTATGTTATTATGAATTGACTAAGTGGGTATACAATAAAAAATCCTATGAACGGTTACAAAAAAAACTTCTTTTATGTAGTAGGAATGTAACGTCACAATTCTCTTAAGTTTGTTAATTTTATAAATAAGTTAATACAACGAATAAACATTTTTGTTACCGTTTAGCACGACTTTTTTATTTAAACCTTCCAACACCGAAAAGATAAATTAAAAATCACAAAAATAGTTAAATAATAATACAATAACTAATATTTAAGTTCCTATAAAAGTAAATAATAAATGAACATAAACATTAACAAGTTTTTGCTTAAAATAGAAATATATTATTATGGTTCCAAAGAAACAAAAAACAACCCAACATTGTGATTAAGATTCGAACTCAGACTTCATTGATCGTGAAACCATTGCTTAGCCCAAACAGCTACCAGCACATGTTATGTTTATGCGAATTTTAGCAATGCAATGGTAAGAACAGGTCGCCACTATGACGAGTATTCTAAATTCAACATAAATATAATGTTATTTCGCGTAGTACGACGACATGCGACAATTCATTAGTGTGTGTTATCTGCGAAATGTTGGCTCATACACGCACACGTACTGGTTCGTGCTCGCACAGTTCATTGCAATGTAATCCTTAGCATGCTTATGGACTTTTGAGCGTTTACTGTACATGCAGTGCTATTCTGTAAAAATCTCACCGTGAAAACTTAGGTGAGATGAGCGTGGAGTGAGCTGTCAATAGTGTCAACACCTAGCATCAAGTGGAATGACAAATCACTTCATCTAAGTTTTCACGGTGAGATTTTTGCAGAATAGACAGCATGGTCATCTGAGCTGTGTTCGGATAAAAATAGAGAAAAAAAAAATTTTTTTTCCAGAATTGTGACCTAGCTAATTCGATTTTCCACCCCCGTAAACCCCTATATTGCAACTTTCATCGAAAACGTTAGAGCCGTTTTCGAGAACGTGATTACAAACCTTGGTAAGATTGGTTGTCAGACTTTCAGGCTTACAAATATATCAGTCTATAACAGTAGCCTGAGATTGTTCCATAATCTCAATCTGGCCAGCCCAAATCATCAATTTTGACGTTTAAAAAAATTCATTTTAAAACAGACCAAAATAAATAAGCAGCAGTATCATTCAAAACCAACCATTCCCTACAAAAAGGGTTTATAAAACCGAAACAATACTCCCGCCATCGCCATTTTGACGACCATAAACAATCATTTTTTTTTTTGTGTAGGCAGATGTTCGAAGCACATAATGCCTTATGTGGCATATAGCTAATTTGACAAAGACTAGCCCCTTTTCAGAGACAGGGGTGAAAACGCCCTTTTTTTTAAATTTCGCTCAACACCCGTTAAGTTTATTGTAGGTAATGATAATAATTATAGTGGTTTGACGAGTTATAGATAAAATTGAGGCGTAGTTTTGCCTTGTCCTACTTATTTGTATGAGTCGTCCCGACTGATGTTTTTTTTTCACGATTACGATGTAGGTCCCCGGGAAAACATTGTTCACTTTGATGGTCTGTACCACACCCTTAAGTTGGCGACACCTTTTCTTAGACACCCGGTATAAGTGTCCGAATATGTAGACCAACACCCTAATTGTGTAACACACTTTCAATCGCATCCAAGTGTTTTCAAGGAAATCTCTAATTCATTGCCTCATAGGTTCGGAAAAGTCGTAAAACCTGTACCTACCTATACCAAGTTTCGTTCAGATCGGTTGTAAAATGCGAGCTGTAGGGCAGTACAAACAAACTGACAGAGGAAAGCAAATTTTGCCAGACTTGAAGCAGAGACGCTTTGCTCGTTTCGCTTGCTCGGTCAACAAACGTCAATAAAGTAGACAAAATGAAAATTATTTTTACCCATTTAAATAAAATCATTCCTATGTAGTCCAACAAATTATTAATTTCATAATCCCACCCACACACGACGCCAAATTAAGGGTTTTTATAGGGCCACTACACAATAAAACGGAACTATTTGTTACAATCACGTACACGCATTCATGCACAAAACGTACACTATAAATTAACCTTTGTTAGTGTTCTATTTTCAAAGTCACGTAGAGGATGCATTAATTAGAATGTGCGTGTTGGTACGCATGAATCGGGTTGCCAATCTAAAAATTGTTAAGGTTATTTGTGTAAAAAGTTTCGTTGTGTGAATGATTTCTAAAAGATATGTTATTTGTGCCTTCTTTTACTTTACGAAAGAATTTGTTGGCGAGTAGGTAGGTACAGATTAGGCCCTCCGCCCACGGATCGTAAGCGTAGTCGTATCGTAAGCGTATCGTAATACGAAAGCCATACGAGCATATACCTACATGTTCAAACTTGTCCGCATACGAAGCGGTGCTGCAGGGAATCGTATGAGATTTTTCGCGTCAATGCGGCATGACGATACGCTTACGAGACGACTACGCTTACGATCCGTGTGCGGAGGACCTTACTGTTTCTCTGAAGATTGAATTCATAAGCCTAACTTTATTCCAAAATGTCGGTTTTCAGTTAGATTAACCAAGTTTGACTGAATATGAATACCTATTTTGCTTGAAAGGACTGACTTCCACTGCCCAATTACTGAGCTACACCGAATATCGATATCCGACTTCAGACACTACGAGTCTTGTCAGACTTTAGGGTTTCTGAGTAACTACTAGTTAGTAGTTACTAGTTAGTAGTTTCAAGCGTAGAATCTACGCTCATTGTGCTGTCATTAGGTGCCCTTCTTACCTAGTAGGTAAACTAAATTGGATTGCGATAAGCTTTTGTTAGCTGTTACTCGCCAACGCTGTTTTTAACTAGGGCAAGCTCTTAGGAAAGAATTAATTTAAAATGTCAGTCGTTCGTACCTAAACACTTTTCCTTTAATAATTTTTATTTACTTACTGTGCACGAAATACCTACTCATTATTCACAATTCCAATAAAAGTTTCGCTTTCAGCAAAATGTAAATAAACCAATCAAAATTCGCAATAATAAGTCACAAAGCATTTTCCAATAACAAGCGAGAAGCTAAAAACAGTTCCATAAGTCATATGTTTTATTTACAATCTAGGTTTCAAATAAAACCTTTTGCTTTACAACGTGCATTTTCAACGAAACGACAAACGTATAGCCGTCTCGCTTACTCTCATTACTGTACTTTCGGATTCATAACCACGCCTTACAGACACCCCGCAGTGCTATCTTTTTCTATCTCGAACAAATAGTTGTGCCGTCTCGCTCGCACGCGACTATCGATTTACGCCGTCCCAAGTTTGTTTACCCGACCAAATTCCGTAGCTATATTTAATTCGATAGGTTGTAATAACTTGTGCGAACTACACATGGTGGGGTTATATGTAATTGTGTTGATGTTGCCAAAGTTGGAAAGTTTTTTCGTTACTTTTTTTTTAGAAATACCTTTGGCTCTGAAATATGATAGGCTAATTGATTGCGTATTTGAGATTTGTGGATTAACGAACATCATGAGTTTATTGACTGGTAAAATATAACGGTAAACAAGTTTTAAAAGAACAGAAATGGGTTTTGTGAACAAAATTGAAGCTTGAAACGTTTCAAGCTTCAAGCGTCACAAACAGAAAATACATTTTCAACGAGTTGAGTCTGCTCAAGATAGGTCCTAGCTACCTACCTACAATATGATTAAGTAGACGATAATATATATTGAATTATCAAATGGCTAAGCTAGCTTTCTCAAAGCGTTACTTTCATCTGGTAGATCTTGACTATTTGTTAGATATAATTAAAAAATATGTGAATTCATATTCACAAAGCAAAAACCTACAAAGCTGGAGAAATAAGAAAAACGATGTGATTATAGAAGTAACCACTGCCGTTCTACGTTTATCATTAAGTAGATAGGTAGAGGTACCTACCTACTACTCATCATCTCCCTTTTCTTATTCCAGGCCTTATAACGCCTATTTACTCCCTATAATATAACTAGCCCCTATACGGTAACTAGGTAGGTACCTACTCCCTATATTTACTTATCACAATGGTAACACGCTCATATAAACTAATTTTATCAACAATCATATTGTAAAGTTCTGATTATGAATTCAAAAATAGTAATGACAGACTTTATGCATGTAAGTACTTACAACAATACTGTACCTACTCAAACAAAATTTTTCTTACAAAAAAAAAAAAAAAATAAATAATTTAAAAAAATTAAATCGAATTCAAAAAGAAATTAACTCAAAATAATGAAATAACTTTAATTTCGGAAGTCAGTGTCTTGGGATCTTTTAGTTTTTTGCTTCCGAAATTAATGTTAGGTATTTCAGCATTTTAAGTTAGGTAGGTAATTTCTTGTTGAAGTCGATTTAATTATTTTTTTATTATTTTGTAATTTTTAGTTTTCATTAAAAACTGGAATATTTGTATATATTTGTAATAAGTAGTAAATAGTTGGTAGGTATTGAGATATTTTTCCTTTGAAACCACACCCGTAGCTCGTATCAATAAGCCAGGCCGTCACACTTACCTACACGTATTAGTCCATTATCATGAAAACTACTGAACCAATTTTGATGAAACTTGCACTGTTCCCTAAGTTGAAGTAAATGTAAGGCAACAAAAAAAAATGGTGACGATCTGTTTAACAGTTTCGGAGAAATGCGTGGACAAATACATAATTATAAACATACATACAATTCAACCACATCAAACACATCTATAAAAAATGTATATTGGTTTGAAAGCCTAGATTATCATATGTGAATATATTGCAGTTCCAATAATATTACATACATATGTACGTGTCGAATTGATAACCTTTTTTTTTTTGAAGTCGGTTAATAACTTTTTTTCTATTAAAAGTCGACTAAGGCACTTCGGATCGACCAAGGAGTATTGAATTCAATTTTTATCTTTGTATATGGGAACCGCGCTAGTTTGACCGATGATAGCTCCGTAACCATGGAAATTGGGTTTGTTTACTTTTGCTAACTTTGGTTTTTTAATTTAAATAGGACCTATTGCATGAGTGTAATAGTAGTATAAGAAACTGCACTTAACTATGTATTAAAGCACGAGTGTGTGTGTAGGCGAGGTTTTTAATATTATCACACAAGTGACCCCTCATTATGCAACGGTTTCATAAACTACTATTATCTACCCTAATAACATAAAATTTGAATTACAAACATCTAAACGAGTTTATATACGTATGGACATAATCACCAATGAGTGTCCATCAAATATCTTTTTCTAAAGTAACGCAAAGCTGTGTGTGCTACCAAAAAGTTTTGATTCCAAATAAACTATTTATTACTCTTTTATCTTTGATCTTTTATTTAGTAAGTTTAATCACAATGTATGAGAGTAGATAAAGTAGTGTATGGAACTGCAGATAACTAGGTATTAAAACAATCGTTTGATACTAATAAAAACCTCGCCTCTCGTGTTTTAAAATCCCTCATTATGCAACAGTTTCATAAAGTAGTATTAGTAAGTAGGTACCTACACTAACTATACTATTTCTGGAAGAGTCCTACACTATACCTAGGTATTGCAGTAAGCTAACTATTTATTACCCAAACACATAATACAGTCCTCAGAAACCTAAAAGTCTGACCACCTGTCTTACCAAGGAGAAACATGTTACCCAGTAACTTCGTTGTGGAGGTCAGATAGGCAGACCAGACCCTCCACGTAAAATACTGTATTCAGCTGCATTTGATCAGACTGGAAGCCGACCCCAACATAGTTCGAAATAGACAAGGCAGATGATGATAAGAATATCGTCTCTAAGCCACTCATAAGCCTTCTCGTACGAACGAAACATCAAGAAAAACTACAAATCAATTTTATTTACTTCGTGTCTCTCATGAAGTAACGCCATGATTAATATGCGTAATTAATTCAATCCTATTGGCTATTAACATCTGTGATTTACTACACTGTTAATCTATATCTAATGATGATTATTAATCTCTAAATTTAAGTGACTGTTTGGCAGATGTTCGTAGTTAAGCTGGCAACTTGTCGTTGGCGCCATTTGTATTCTTTGGACCAAAAGTTTAAGCATATCTGTCAAAACTTCTTAGGTTGGTAGTGCGGTATCCCAAAAGGAAACAAGTGTAGAATATGCATACCTATAGGTAATTATGTGTAGTACCTACTTTTTCCACCAAAAAATAGCTGTGTCTCAATTACAGATGCATGGTGCTCGTGAATACCTATACAGGCATTGAGGCTTTCAAACTTAGTCTAAAAACGACTGGCTACGCATCGGCCAACCATTTGATGTTGCTGGTGTATAGGCTGACAACGTGGCATCGCGGCCTTATGGCCTATAGAGGCCACGATTACCACTATCATTTTCGCCCGAAATAGATTTTAATAGCAGTAATTCCACAAAATTCTTCAAAAACCAATCTTTGTGCCTAATTAGTTAAACTCGAGCTTTGCTGTTTGCTAAGTTCATGAAAAAATATCACGATAAACAGAACCGCCGACGATACACGTTTAAATTAATAATCTAAAAATCAAGAGCACTCCAGCAAATTAATATAATCAATTGACAACACTGGTGGCTCAACAATGGCCGCCACGTGCACATTGTTCCAACCGGCGCGGCGGTCTCCCGCCAAAGTTACAATGGAGAAAATATGAAACGTATTGATAGCATGAATTGTATGGGAAACCTTATGGTATTGAGATTGTAATCATGTTAATGCAAGTATTATTAGCTACGGATCACTTTGTTTGAATATTTTCGGCGTTTTGTTGGTAATGATATGGGTTAGTGTGGTCAACACCCATGTTACAGATTGCTTTTGCTGATGATGGCAAAAATTAATTTTCTGTACTTTCGTTGCAAACAAAAGCAAGTATGTATTATAATAATATGCTATGTGAATTGATAAAACTGTAGTCTAAAGAATTGATATTCGTTTTGGCAACGCCTCCTCAATCCCCTTGATAAGTGCTAGTAGTACCTACCTACCTAATATATACTTACAAGTGTAGTGGAAGTAACATTCCAAATACATAGAAGACGAGCAAGCCGTTTCAAAGTCTCACAAAAAAATGTAATGCTGTCTTTCAGCCCTTAAAAGTCCCAAAACCATTAATCGATCCACAAACGAGATCTCCACACCACACACAAATTAGTAGAACCCCGCCTTCAAGCTTCGCTCGTAAAATGCAAAAACACGAGAGCGCCGCTCATCGCTGCACAGTGGGCTATTTGCTAACATGCGCCATTACCCTCTCTCCGGGGAATCCGCCCCCCGGGGCTGTGCCGCAATTACAGAGACAAGCGCGGTAGCAGTTTTTGTTGAAATATGCTTAATATTGGTCTCTCTGGTGTGTTATTAAAGGCACATGTTAGGTTGGAAATTGAATTGGGTCTTCTTTGTTGTTTATTAGATGCTTTAGCAACAATATTAATAATATGGTTGAGGAAAAGGTGCATTGTTTTATTTGAATCGCCATTTAATTTTTTTTTTTTTTTGGAGTATTTAATTGCTTACAGAGGGGCTCGTGGCTAAATAATAACAGCCGAGTATAGGTCGATCAACGGTTAAGTTACGCATGCCGCAGTCCATCCATTACATATTGAGACCTCTCCGTGCCTCGGAAAGCACGTTAAGCTGTTGGTCCAGGCTGTCTTAGACAGTCGTTACGGGTGGTCAGAAGCCTAAAATTCTGACAACCAGTCTTACCAAGGGGTATCGTGTGAACTAGTAACTGATAGGCAGTCGCTCCATGTAAAATACAGGTATTCGGCTGCATCCGGTTAGACTGGAAGCCGACCTCAACATAGTTGGGAAAAGGCTAAGCAGAGAGATACATGCTTAGAGATTAATATAAGTCTGAAATCACCAATCTCCCTTGAGCAAGTGTGGTGATTAATGCTCCGTGCCTTCTCAGGCCTTTGCCCTGCAGTATGACAGTATGAAACAGGCTGGTAGGAATTACTTTTTAGGGATCCCCGAAACGATCAACCGCAATTGATGAATTGCCATTAATTTCTGTTGTAGTAATATTGTCAATCGCTTCAATTGCACTTGGTAGACGATCAAATTGCGCATCAATGTGGATCAATCACATAAAAATTGCCAATTGCAATTGATCTTTTCTGGAACCTTAAGACAAGTGAAAATAGATTACCTACGTTTAGGCAAGCGTCTATCAGCAGTGGATAAATAAAGTTAGGAGCAGTGGTGACCCAATGGTAACGATCTTGACTTGTACGACGAGTTGTAGATCGTAGTTTCGAACCCAGGCGAGCGCTTTTCTTTGTGTAAATTGTTTCATCACCACTGCTCTCTAAACGGTGAAGAAAAACATCGTGAGGAAACCGGCATGTCCTAGAACTAAAACATTCGAAGACATGTGATATCTACCGACCCACACTGGGCCCGCGTGACCCACTACCTCTTACCGAGAGGAGGCCACTGTCCAAGCAGTTCTAATGTTCCCCATTATATGTAGGCTGATCTATTACGGAATGCATCATTACCTACTATAAATATTAGGTAAAGTAGACAAACGTCAGCCAAGCCAATAAAAAAAAACCGATCAAGAGCGAGTCGGACTCGCGCACCGAGGGTTCCGTAACATCATATTATATTTAAAAAAAAGGGTGCTATTTAGAGTCATCGTTTTATTTTTCCTGTAATCTTTACATAAACTACTATCACACAGAATAATTTCAGATTTTTGTCTATGCAAACTTTGGAGATAAGGGGGGGGGGGACGGAATTTTGGTTGTGAAAATGTTTGAGAATGTGCAAACAATGCTCTTCCATATGATACCCCAAATGCCCTACCACCACCCTAGCACGAATAGCACCCACATCGAATTTTTAAGACCCCCTTTCAGTCCCTGTTGCAAAATATATAGGTACCTATATATTTTATATATTATATATATATTTTTATTTCTTTCTTATTTGCAAAATAGTTGGGCAAACGTCATCTAAAACTATTCCAAAATTCAAGTTGATAGCATTAGCAGTTCTTCAGATATCTAGCTATAACAGACGTACTACAGACAGACAGACTGAATCGCAACATAAGGGTTCTTTTTACCATTTTGGTATGGAACCCTAAAAAAGTATCATTCGGAAATTAAACAATTATCATTTATTAGTCAGGCTTTATATTACTTACCTATTTACAAGATTTCACATCATTATTGTTATGTATCAACAGGACAGGCGTAAAAACCTTGATAAAATTATATTTGTTATCTGTAAGCATCGTGCTAAACATATCATTATTGATAACGCGTCAATGAATTCTTAGAATATAATAATGGTTATTAGGTATAGTTACAAGTGACTATACACAATTAAGGTTATCAAATTAAGTATTTTTATATTTTTTTTTCAACCTGTCATACTTTTCAAACGCTCGTACGTGATTATAGCGCTTTAACATACCTTCACATTTTTTTTTTAAACTAGTATCTAGGTTTCTATCAAAGCGAAATATAAAAATTTGGAGAAACAAATTCAGTATAAGCCTCCAAAAATCTGCTTTTTTGCATAATTTTTACCTGAACTTTGACCGTTCATAATGTACTCATAAATTGTAAGAGTAAAGAAAACATATCGATAGAAACATCGCACATGTAATGGGGATTCTAAATGACAAACATTTATTTCACAAACTTGTAAGGCTGGCTAAAAAACACGTATTTCCTGGAACAAGTTTCATAAAATTTCCGCACACTATTTGTCGTTCAATGCTATCGCGTTCTCACTAACTTGCTTGTTAGTCAACGGGCGTTGCGCTGGATGAAACAACAAGCTTTTCGACCATGCTCGCGTTGACGATAGACGGGCTGGAAAGGGCCCTCTTAAAACCTGAAGAGGTCATTGTACTCATCAATATGAATTTAAAAAATCTCTTGCTCCATACATCGATCAGGTTAAACTACGCTTGCCGTGGTCAATACGTGGATGGGTGACCTTTACATACCGAGAGCCCCTGTGCCGTTGGTCCCGGCTTTCATTCGAGGATCTTTAACAGTCGTTACGAGTCGTCAGTAACTTGTTGGTTGGTGATGTCAGATAGGTAGTCGCTTCATATAAAATACTGGTATTCGGCTGCATCCGCTTATCTGGAAGCCGACCCCAACATAGTTGGGAAAAGGCATTTGCCTAAATGATGAACTCAACAAAATGTATGGATTTTTTTTCAAGGTCCCATAGTGAAACTTATTCATAGCTACAGGTTTTCAGTGGAGAGTCTGTTATAAGATGTGGTGGCTTCCGAACACCAGTGGCTGTCGCGCGCTACCGCGCCTCCGGTGGCTGTGGTCGGTGGCCCGTTTGCGCGGAACCTTACATATTTCAATACACCTCGTAGGTAAAGAGTGTCAGCCTGTACCTACATGTCTCAGTACAGAAGGGCACAGTAATGGCGGCTTCTCACACAGAGACAGAACAAGCATTGATCACCATTCAGCATGTTTGGTCACTGCGTGTTGACACTTACATACCATTAGATATAAATCTAGATGCCGTCAATCAGGCATTGGAACAGTCAACTTCACGTCTGTGGTAACACTGGCCGTGAGCTATCCTAGCCTAGTACGGAGATTCAATAGAATAAGAGGCCATGTTATACCGGTATTGTATTGACGTGCAGCCTAGAGTACGTACTTGCCTCCAATCATGACCACTAAAATATACATACATAAACTCACGCCTTCTTCCCATGGGGGTCGCAGAAACTACAGAACGCCACCTGCTACGATCCTTACATACTCCTTTTGCCTCGTTTACGTTCATACATATATGCGAGTCTCCCGGCGTTTCCACTCACCATCTGCCTTGGATACATTTAACCTTTGTTAGTCTCCTTTCATTCATCCTCTCAACATGACCAAACAATATAGAAGAAAGAAAGAAAAAAAACGTGTTTATTCTGCAGAAACAAAACGCACATTTCACACATGCAAAGCATTCAAAAGACCTTAGAATAAAAGCTAAAGCAAAAAGACTCGTATTCAAGCAGTGCTTGATGTCAAGACCAGCCAGGGACCAAAGACAAACTCAGATTAATAGTGTTCTTTGGACAAACTACATCTAAGCAAACCTATTCTTTTAAATTTTTGTCCCTACTACATCTTCTTTTAAACCGCACCGTTGCCTTATCAAATCATTCCTCAGCCTATCATAGTCACACCACACATGCTCCCCAAGAAACGCATTTCCACGGCATTTATTCTACTTTCATGCTTAACCACCCTGAAAATATTTTCTAATACTTAACACTTTCAATCTATAAAAGCGAATAAACCAAAAATACTTTTCAAACATAAATTTTTCACCCCTCTTCCATCCCTTATAACCGCAACGAGAGCAATAATCGAGCAAGTAATGACTGTATCAAGTTTCGTCCCAAGCGGTTTAACTGATTTGCTTTTAGTTTTTGTCTGGTTCATATTATGTTGGCCCCACTGTGCGACTAATTGTTTTTGTGTGCTGGCAACCCTGGGGAATTGCTCTATTTTGGATGATGTTCTTTATGAAGTTTGCGAGGTTAATTTTGATGCAATAATTCTCCTTTTAAACCAACTTCAAAAAAGGAGAAAGTTCTCAGTTCGTCAAAATCTTTTATTTTTATTTTTTTTCATGTACTTATTATGTTCCCCGATTACTCGACGACGATGGTGATGACGATGACGAATAGGTAGGCACCAATATATTTTACTACAAGAAAACATCTTTCTGGGTTAGTACGTTTCATCGCAATTGAAGGAAACCTCATTATCTATCTGAACATAACCATTACTTACTCATTCCCAATATTGCCGCAAAATTAAAGATAAGTATATCATTATGATAGCGATGCTTCGTGTATCCGTAATTATTATAGCAATATCATTGTATATTACGTACCAAAACCTCTCAAATATGAAGTACAGTCAACAAAAGATATTAAACCATATTAAGGCTCCCGCACACAGGCGCGTCGCGACTCTATTGTTGATATTGTTCCACACTTTTCTTATATTATATTTAAAAAGTACCTAAAACTAATCAATCAATCAATCTGCCTAGCCTTTTTCCAACCATGTTGGGGCTGGCTTCCAGTCAAACCGGATGCAGCTGAAGAGCAGTATCTTACACGGAGAATCTGTCTATCTGACCAGAGGCAGTATTTAGATAATTATCTAGTTTGATTTGGTTCCAACATTGTAAAGAAATAGTTTTAACGGATTCTGGAGTGAAAATTGTCTGTTGATATAATCCATCACATTTTTGTGTTGTTTTTCGTTCCAGAAACCGGGCATATCATCATCTGCCTGGATGCAGCTTAATACCAGTTTTTTACATGGAGCGATTGCCTATGTGATCTCCACAACCCAGTTACTGGGTAATACGATACCCCTTGGTAAGACTGGTTGTCAGACTTTCGGGCTTCTGACGACCCGTAACGACTGTCAAAGATCCACGAATGACAGCCGGGACCAACGGCTTAACGTGCTTTCCGACGCACGGAGGAGTCTCGGTATGAAAAATGGTCACCCATCCACAGACCAACCCTGGCAAGCGTAGCTTAACCTGATGGATCGACCCGTGCGGCTACGACTGATGATATACATAAATAGTGAATAACTTAACAGACTAATGATGACAAAATTATGTTCGTTACACTTACCTATTTCAATACTTCAATGCTACATACAGTCACGCTCATGAAGCAGCTATACTATATATACCTATCCTCCGCGGTACCTACCTATTGCTTAGCCACGAGCCCCCCCCCCCCAACATAACTTACCCCATAACAATGAATTTTGTCGAAGGACTGTAATGAAGAACGATGATGTTTGATAGTCTCGGGAATCTGCTGGAAGTGGATGGTGTAGGACCCATCACCCCATTCGGTGTGGAAGTCCTTGAGGCCTGAGTATGTCCAGCAGTGCACGTCTTCGGGCTTTTTCTTTTTTTCGAATCGATAATACTTTTTACGGAATTTTTGACGGTGAGAGGTCTTGGAGAGTTGTTAAGCGTGTGTGAGACCTATGCTGGTGCACATGGCCTTGTATACAATGTCCAAAAAACTTAATATAATGGTCTTTGGGGCCGCCGCTGGTTGCCCCGAGTATTCACATAATATTACCCTAAATGGCTTGTGCATAAATCGTGTCAGGAAATTTAAATACCTGGGGCATTTAACTACCGAAGGTCTTGAAGACGATCTGGATATAGAGAGGGAGCGCAGGGCTTTGGCAGTCAGAGGTAACATGCTGGCCCGCAGATTCTGCCGCTTCTCTAAACAAGTGAAGATAACGTTGTTTAAGGCGTATTGTCAAAGCTTTTATACGGGAAATGTGTGGGTCAGTTACACCAAAAGATCGCTGGATGTCCTGCGCATCCAGTATAACAATGTCTTTAGGATGATGTTGGAGCTGCCTCGATTCTGTAGTGCATCGGGGATGTTTGCGGTGTGTCGCACTAATGGCTTTCATGCCGTCATTGTCAAGAAAACTGTATCCCTGATCTGCAGAATGTGTGGCAGCTGCAACGGAATTCTGAAGACTGTAGCAGATAGGATATCTTCTTCGATAATTCAATCGTTTCGCGGACGCGAAGCGAGACACAATAGAAGTTTTACTGTTATGACGTCTACAGACGTCAAGCACTCGCGAAAGTGTTAAATGTATTTTAATTTTAATCTGACTCTATGGGTCTAGTTATCTGAATTAAATTTATTTTATTTTATTTATTTATTTAAATTATTTGTTACCTAATCGCAGCATCAATGGCGTCTATGTAATCCTCAATAGTGCATTTTTTTTTCTCAAAAGTGTATTTGAAAACTGGGACATGATGATCTCTCGGCTATAATCATGATGATAATAAATTATGATGAGTACAAAAGTGTTAATTCCTCGGCCGATTACTGTACCGCTTTAGTTGACTGTACATCTGATAAAATCAAAGCAGTGAATCAAGTATTTCAGATCCTACCGTAATAAACCGATAGATGTTTTATCGCTAAAGTCGATTAAATCTACGTATCACGAGTAGCACTATGGGAAATCGAGATATGAATCGAATCAGATAATCTTTTTTTTAAATCTATCTAATTACTTATATAATAGCATAGACTAGAATAACAATTTTTATCTTTAATGTAAAGAAAAACTTAAATTAGTAAGTAGGTAGATAGTAGATAAAATAGTTTTTAGATATTGATTGGGAAAATTGGTGCCAAGTGCTTTAAAAGTAGGACGGTTAGAAATATCGCTTTTTCGCGATAGTCAATATGTAGGTGAAATTAGATCACTAACTCGCAATGGACATTAAGTGAAACGGCCATTAATTCCATTTAGCTGCTTTTAAAAACCTCTTTCAATTAAACGTAACTAAACTATTCAGCCGCCGGAAGCACGTTTCTGTAGAAATATTGAAATGGAGAAAAAAAAATTGTCCTTTTTAAAATACGAAATACAAAGCAAATGCGTCTTATTTAGTGGTAAGAATTGTTAGGTTTTCGTTAAGTTTACGCCAATATAAAAATACTGGTAGATGCGTCGTTTTTTGCTGATTCCGGATCTGTAAATAACTCTAGTACCTATTTAGATAAACATGTCAAATGCGTCTTTTTTCCTTATGAGGGCAGTATGGATTTCTCAAAAAATGAAACATTTTACTAAAGTTTTGCTACAGACACAATATAAAACTCAATACAGACGTTCCAATTTCAAAGTTACGTTCAAATATGGAATGTTTAGCAACTGTCATGTTGGACAATAGGAGACGTTGTGCCTTCGTCCTCCTAATGCACGTGTCCAATAACATTTTTTTTTTCTGATGTTTTGGGAACATGGAATAAATATTTGAAGCTACCGTGGCATTTCCGTTGATAAGGATGTCAAATTAAAATATTTTTGAGTTTTGAGAAGGAAACGACGTGTTTGGTAATTGATTTTATAAATCGCCGTCCCCGCAGAAGAAAATGATAATCGACGATGATTGATTTTGACTAACTTCTTTACCTATCTATTTTGATACTTAAGCGTGTTTCACTAAAACATTTCGAACATACAAAAAATCATTTTTCAAAGCTGTCTACGTCCAGTATTTAAGAGGATTGTGAAGCTGTAAATTTTCATACAAAAATAGATAACGTTTTTCTCCCCGTAAACATAATCTAATTTTCATAATTTTTGGAAATGTTGTAGGTATAATAAAAAACTAGGTCCGTACGTTTTTATTATAATGAAATATTGCATGTAATATAAGTTATTAGCATCTAAATATCTATATTTTTGACATAAAAACCTCCTCGAGCATTTTTATTTTTTTTAATTAGATTTAATTTAATTACTAAAAACGAAAAACTTACAAACCTAGATTAAAGTGTACTGAATGTAATGAGATTAAAATTGTCTCATTTCGTAAAGGTTTAGGGGAATAAAAACGTTATCGCCCGAAACAATATTTATGTAAATAATTGTATGAAATGTAGGCAATTGCCTCTAAAAATCGCGCCGCGTATCGGCACTTCACAATCCTCTTAAGGAGCAATCGATGAAAACATGTTTTATATTGTTCCTTGCGTTTTTGTAATTATCGTTTTATTTTTCGGGGACGGCGAAATGTTCAAGCGTTTGCATATAACATTGCATAGCTCACTCAGAAGCATAGATCCTGATCACATGCAAATCACCTGAATTTAAACAATACCTCTATCAATAGAAACCACAACGATGACTTCATTTAAAGAAGGTACATCTATCTCAAAATTACAGAAACTGCTTTATGTGTAATATGGGTAGCACCTAATCCTACCACTAAACCAAGTATAGTACTTAGTAAGTACCTACTTATCTGGGTACAGCGACCTAGAGTGTTAGATATTTAATAATAGTTAACTACATATTTAAGTTAAACTATGTTACAAGATGAGGTTACAAGGTATCGTATATGCTCGGTTCCTATAAACAAAAACGAATCGCTTTGCTTACCAATGGTAGCATTTTGTATTGCCAATCAATCTGCCTAGCCTTTTCCCAACTATGTTGGGGTCGGCTTCCGGTCTAACCTGCATATCTGACCTGCACAACCCAATAACTTGGTAATACCTATTTGGTAAGACTGGTTGTCAGACTTTCGGGCTTCGGACGACCCGTAACGACTGTCAAAGATGCACGAATGACAGCCGGGACCAACGGCTTCCGACGGCGGTCGGAGGCACGGAGGAGTCTCGGTATGTAAAGATGGTCACCCATCCGCGGACCAACCCCGGCCAGCGTAGCTTAACCTGATAAATCAACCCGTGCGGCTGTTATTACTTAGCCACGAGCTTTTTGTATTGCCAAACTGGGCATATAAATAGATTCGAAAGCTAATTTTACCTGTGATAGCTACTTCCATATATTATGGGTGGGTCTACTATGCAAAGCTATGAGTCTTTGCTTTATTATTGGTAAAGAAAGATACAAGGGTCTTAATTTTAACCAATAATGGTCCGTAAATTATAGGAATAGGCCAATAGTCTGTTGGCATCCACAGAAAACTGGAAAAGTGGTAGCACCGACTTCTAAAAGTAGCTGAAGTGAAACTCTTAAGAATATAATAATTGATTTATTTTAAGAAAACTAAGGGCCCATAGATAAAATACATAAAATAATCTTACAAAAAAAAATTTAAATCATAATAGAAACATCAATACAAAATCTATTTACTACGTTGGGTCGGCGACGTATTCCACTGAGTCGTGGTGACATGTAGCCATTCGCGAAAACGCCGATACACGACACCCGTCGGTCAAAATTCCTCCTTCATGAAAGTCTCTAGGTGATGTGTCGGAACCCGCTCCACAAAAGATTTGAAGTTAATCTTATGGCGCGACTCCAACTTCTCAACTCTCAAGGTGAACTTGGTCTTCATCCTGATGTACCTACTCCACGACCTCCTCTACCTTCGTGGAATGATGTAATCGTGACACGTACAGCTGCGTCGATAGAATAGCGGGACGCAGCAATATGTTGGGACCAGTCAACGCGGTACCACGCTGATTTCGACAAGCAGGCTTCTTCTTCTTCTCCTCCACGTGAATGAGGCCTTCTTCATCGACTTATCCTCGGCTTCTTACTGGCGGTAACGAGCTTCGAACTGCTTCGGAAGGTCTTTGGGCACCCCTCGTATTATTAGCTCTTAAATTACCTATTACGTCATAGGTTAACCAGCTATTTCCATGTCGATTCCATTTCCATCGAAAACCATCGAATATAGATACAATCTGTTCACGCAGCAACACCACAAAAAGTGCCGACAGGCCCATTGTGGTATCGACAAATGGTTACAGGGGAAAAAATACATGTCTGCCATTGAAATAGTTAATAGTGTGTTCCGATGCGCGAAATTTGTCACAATAGGTGCCCCCGACGGGCAATTATCACGCCCTGTATTAATGTCTTTGTCAAAATATAGTGTGGTTCTGTCGCAGCTTGGTGCGGGCTAGAAAATAAGGTTTTGTGACCGATTTTGATATGTTTATGGCAATATATGATGGGATAAACCATATTGCCTAGTGTTTCTTGAACGGAAATGTATTTTCAAATGTTAATTTCGATTGTGGCTAAGCAATGGAAAATATTTAAAGGTTGGCAGTAAATAAGCATCTTAAATTCATAATAATAATATCCTGGGACATTCCACATACGGTCATCTGATACCAAACTAAGCAGAGCTTGTACAGACGCCAGCACATCAAGCTACTACAATCTGTCAAATTTCTTTAATAGATTTTCAACTTTATCTCTAAAGTGTTAGGGTCAAGGTTGATTGGGAAAATTTGACAGTTTCGGGTAGCTTTACCTTTTTTTTTTTTTTGTGGATGGGAAATCATCAAATAACTTCTCCCGCTCTGGGTGGAGCGGGAGGGCGTGTCAGACTTCTACTGACTAAAACCCACCCGTGTTCCTTCAGTTGCCTGTGCCAGGGCCACGGTGGCCGGGAATCGGCTATCGATTCCCGACGCCCAGGGCGTCTCCTGCGGCGACTAGGGGCGTGAGGGCGCAAAGATTGCCTCTCCCTCACGCGTTCAGCCTCCTCCTTCGCGAGCATTACAGCTTCGCAGAAGGAGGTGACGGCTTCCCATGCACTCTCGCTCCGTACCATGGCCTGTACCAGGGCCGGACGCGAGAGGTCGCCGCCGCCGATCGCCTCCGCGAGGACGCGGCGGTGCTCTGCCCAAGCCGGGCAGACCTCCACCGTATGCTCCACCGTGTCCTCCGGGCGATCCACACAGTGGTAACACCCGGGCGTTTCCTCCCGCCTTATCCGGAATAGGAACCTCCCGAAGCAACCGTGCCGGGTGAGGACCTGCGTCAGGCGGAAGGTGAGGGTGCCATGACGCCTCTCCAACCACTCCTCAAAGAGGGGACTTATCGCCGCAATTGTGGCGTGCCCATAGCTTTACCTGCTGGCGTCTGTACTATGGAAACCAGATAACTGATATATATACTACATACACTACTTTGTTTTTTTTGTAAATACATACTATAAAATACATTTCCGACTGGCCTGTTGGTCTAGTGGTTAGTGGCCCTGACTGCTATGCCGGAGGTCGTGGGTTCGATTCCCACCCAGGACAAATGTTTGTGTGATGAGCATGATCATTTGTTCTGTGTCTGGGTGTAATTTATCTATATATGTATGTATTTAGAAATATATAAGTATGTTTATCAGTTGTCTAGTACTCATAACACAAGCTCTGCTTAGCTTGAGGCTAGACGGCGTTGTGTGATAGTTGTGGAATATTATTATTATTATTATTATTATTATTATACTTTTATAGATAATTACACCCAGATAATAATAATATGCTGTATGATTTTTTTTAGTCTTGAAAAAAAATGGGTGCAATAGGTGAACGGAGTAGAACCTATGGCATACCTAGTTTTTTTTTCAATAGCTTAGACAGAAATTGCTGCAGAAATTTGAAAAAAAACTAGAACAATAAAAACAATTTTTTTTTAAACTTTATAGTTCGCTAAAAAAATATCAAAATTCAAATCATACGCACTACGCAGGGTGCGTAGTGTCTACGATTTGAATAATATTATTAAAACAAATTTAAAAAGAAAAAGAAACTAGGTATCCCGCTTCTACTCCGTTCACCTATTATACCCTATTTGTTTCAAGACGGTAAAAAAAGTCATCCAGTATTTTATCCAATTTTAGCAATTTCAAATACAGCAGACAATATGTGTTAAAATTAGCATAGAACACAATAGTGACGAAATCTGCCTCTGTTATTGATGAAGAATATGTTATGAAATACATTTAACTTCTATCACCAAACGACTTTAAAAATGGCCAACATGTTTTATGTTTTCTCATAAAATATCTATGACTTTTGACCCTCAGTGCGCGCGCTTTCTCAATTTGTCACACTGACAGCCGGAGCTGCCAACTGCGCAAACAGAACGAGGGCGCGAATGTTTGTTTTCCTTCACACAATATGGATGATGTTTGCAATGTTATTATTTATGGCGTTTAATGCACTTTGACAAATAGATTTACAGAGATTGACACCGTCGTATTTTAAAAGATTTTGTTATTTCGTTTCTGAAGGCAGAAGTCGGTATTACTTAACACATTTTAATTTCGCTTGTAGGTACACTAAATTGATTCGTGTTTTAATCAAGGTTAGCGATAAAGCAATAATGAAATATATGTTATTCACTTTTACATTAATTAAAAATCCATATAATTAAAAGTTTAATCATAACAATTAATATTTTAATCGATCTTTAAGAGATTACCTGTTTATGAATAAGATATCGAAATTATATTCGTCTGTCCTACAGTAAAGTTTTTTTTTTTTTAAAGTAAGTGCGAAATTCTGGCGCATTCAAATTTTCTACTTGGCAAAACCAAACTTTTTCATGTTGCGGTCTTCGCTTTTGTTAACCGTAGAAAACTTCTACGAAACTGAAAAAAAACTAATTGTCAAAAAATCGTTGACGTGAAAACTCTTCAGAACCACCGACTTTTGGAACTCGAAAATCTTTAACAAAATCTACATTAAGTTATACAATTGAACACCTTTTAAGGGTTTTGCCGGCAAACTATAACGTTTCATTTAAGCGGAAATCTTTTTGCCAAAAATTTAAAAATCTTATCTTTTTTCCACTTTAAATTAATAGATATAAAGTTGTATTTTCAATGCTGTACGTTTGGGATTCTGTAGATAGTATCTCTGGGTTTTGGGATAATCTTTTGTTGATAGATTATGTGGTACGAATAGTGCGGTTTCTCCGAAGCTCTGCCGGTTAGAACATTGAAAGTGACAATGTTTCTTTTTTCTTTCACTTTTACTATGTAAACTATAGTTTTTTTTTTGGGACGCCATTGAAGATAAGGCTGGTAAAATGATGAGTTGTCCTCGTCGAAAGTAGAAACGATACCTGTGGCAATATTCAATGGTCTTTAAACAACTACCGCTAAGTAGAATGGGTAATAATGTTTTAATTTATTAGGTACTCAGGTATCGAACAACCTGACCAAAATCCTAAGTATGATGTGAGGTATTTTACAGACCTATAAACTGCAGTGTATTTCGAAATCTTACCAAAAAAGAGTAGGTAGGTACCACAACCGTCCCGAAACAACCAACAAAACTATTTTTTCTCATTCCTTATAATACCATACACATATCATACACTTTTTCATCTCAAATGTCATCACTTTGATACGGCTCGTCAGTTTTTTTTTTCTAAACACAAAAGCACCACGTGATAGCCCCCTCAATTTAGCAAAGGCAACTCAGGTAACACAGCCAGAAAAAAAAAATAAACGTGACAAAATGTCAGTAAACATGTACCTACTACACCTTTGCCAACATTAGAAAAAAATAAGAATAATATCCCATAGAAAGGTAAACGGTCAATGCAGGTTTTTTTTTCGAACCTCGCGATGTGTGCAATTATTTCATTCTTACATGAAGACACTATGGACTTGAGGGCCTAGTGGCCTAGCTAGACAAGTGACAAAACGACTTTCAACAGGATTGACATAAGCTTTTCGGTAGCTTATGTCAATCCAATACAATTTCGACTTCATCATCGTTATCGCTGATAGAATGTCACCTTGTCCTTTGATTCAGAAATAATAAGTTTCTAATTATAATGCAAACTGCCGTTCCAGACATAGTTTTAGACTCAAATATATTCAAAGCATCTACTTTTTAGTACATTTCAATGATTAGCAAACGTAGACGTCCGGAAACCCACTGCTCTCGATCTCAACAGTTGATGAATTCCTACACTCTTCTTCTTTTTGATCGTCGAAGAAAAAAGCTAAAGATAGATTTTTTTGCAAACAGCTAAACCAAAGAACGAATCATTTTTGCTCAAACCTTTTTCAATGAACCCAAAAAATATACTTTTGAATTCAGAACTCCCGGATCGTGACGAATGGAACGCTCGACGCTCATTCAAATATCAAAAATTGGTAGGCGTTCCACGTGTTTGACTTTAACATTTTTAGTGTTGCAATAGTGCAGAAAATTTACTATTGTCATGGGTAATTGTAAAATAAGTAGTTTGAAGCAAAAAATCAATCGGCATTTCTTATAATTGAAATAGACGTGCGTAAACTGTTTATTTATGAACGTATGAGCCGTAAATAATTGCTGCGTTTAATGTTCAGTTGCGCGAGAAAATTGGAGATGTATTGACTCTCATCATATTCCAATTTATGTTTATTGAATTGATAAACTTGAGCGAAAAAGTTTAGCAAGGGACTTAAGAAAATAAATTTTTATTGAACTATAAATACTGTTCAAGTTGTGTCTTATGCCTTTACAAAAACGTTCACATTGATTAACCACTCCATTCCTTTGTTTCAGATAAACAAAAAAAAAAACAAAATGTCACCCTCTCTCAATTAACGTAACGCAACGACCAAACCACAAAAATGTCAATACACACACGAAAGAGGTTGACGCGGTGACTAAATAAGTTTGCGTCAAAAAGAAAGAAAAGTCCAAGATGGCGTTGCTGACGAATTCGGCGTCGGCGGCGGGCCCGACGGCCGGCGGGCCGACGGCGCCTCAGGCTCATTCGGCAACGCCGCTGCACCACTACTTCCACTATCTGAAGCAGCCGTCCCCACTGGCTCAGAATCCCTACGCTCATCACTCAAGTGCGCATCATATGGGGATGGGCCCAGGCCCGCTCGGAGGGTTAGGCCCGTTTGGATTAACGCCACATGGGTTAGAAGCTGTTGGATTTCCTCAAGGTAAGATTTTTTAATTTTCTTAAGTTTAAGTTGTACTAATTGGTTCTGTCACCTGTACTGATTCTAACCACAAATACTTACCGCTACTTACAGTTATGTTTCGAACACTTCAAATTAATTAGGCATCTATGAGCTTTTTAATTAAAATTAAATGAATACAAAATTGGCTAAATAGTCATCGAGTATTTTTGGATAAATTAAAAAAATACCCGATAACTGTTTTTCTTAAAGGCACAAATACAGCTTTCGAGACGTTTTAATCAAATATGGTTTAAGTGTCAAGTCATTAGATTTATGAAATATACATTTCAATTACCTACATAATTTTGACGTTTTTAGATGCGTGTGAACTCAGTTGTTTACGCAGACTTGTGTTATAAACAATTAATTAAATCTAGTAATATGACTTGAAAAACGTTGGGATTACTCAATTAACCCGTCAACTGTTCGTTATACAGGGTTACTTTTAAGAGGATGTACTTTCCATCATTCCTGACTGATTTGGCTATGAAACACCGTACCACAAACTTAACCGTTTTCAAGATGACTTGTAAAGTTTTTATAAAAAAAATTTTGTCTACTGGCCTATTTATTTTTTTTTAGTATTTTGCCTCTAATTGCTTTGTGTTTGCAATTTTTGTGTAGTAAATATGTTGTTTTATTATTCTCAACACTAAATTTGCAGTCAACTGAACGAACTGGGTCGTAGTAGAAGATTGAGTGTTATAAAATGAAATAAATTCGTAATTTTTTTTTCTATCAGAAATATTTCAATAAGTGACTATGACAGTCATGCTGCAGATACGCTTATTTAGCTTAGCTATCCAACAAGGTATAACAAGCTAGGGTATCATCAGAATTCATAGAAAAAAAAATGATAAAAGGCTCCCAGGTGCTCCCAGGTAGTAGTAAAAAATAACTGTACTTAAGCGTCTTTATCAGTTGGGTCAGAAAACAAATAAAACAATACAATTACGTACACAATGACGTTTATTACTATTTTTACAGAAAGTCTACGATTACAATTCATGTTCCACGTGTCCGCCTCTGTTTCGCACACATATTCTCATTCTGTGTCTTGACTTTTTACTACACCAGGTGTTAAACCCCTTCTTATTTCATTTGCCGCGTCGGCTATTCTCTGTCTCAAAACATCAACAGATGTGATAGGATTAGGTTCCTTGTACACCAAACTCTTCATGTGTCCCTACACATAAAAATCCATGGGGGTCAGGTCTGGACCTCTAGCTGACCACGGTATGGATCCACCTCGTCCGATCCACTTATTAGGATAATTAGTGTCCAGCCATTCTCTGATACTTCTCCTGTAGTGTGCAGGGCAACCGTCATTACAGTGGAGGTCTGCCCGGCTTGGGCAGAGCACCGCCGTGTTCTCACGGAGACGATCGGCGGCGGCGATCTCTCGCGTCCGAGCCTGGTCCAGGCCATGGTGCGGAGCGAGAGTGCATGGGAGGCCGTCACCTCCTTCTGCGAAGCGGTAATGCTCGCGAAGGAGGAGGCGGAACGCGTGAGGGAGAGGCAGCCTCACGCCCTCAGTCGCCGCAGGAAACACCCTGGGCGGCGGGAATTGATAGCCGATTCCCGGCCACCGTAGGCGCGGGCTTGCGGACGGTGAGTAGTGGGTAGCTCGCCGTCCGGTGAGGACCAGGCCCGGGTCGACGGCGCGTTGTGTTCCACGCGCGCCTCAAAGAGATGTCAGCAAAAGATGGGGTCCAATAGGGCCGATGCCGCTGGGGTCGCGGGTTGTTTGAAAAAGATACCGTGGCCCTGGCATAGGCAACTGAAGGAACACGGGTGGGTTTTAGTCAGTAAAAGTCTGACACGCCCTTCCGCTCCACCCAGAGTGGGAGAAGTTATTTGATGATTTCCCATCCACAAAAAAAAAAAAAAAAAAAGGGCAACCGTCATGCTGAAACCACATGTCCCGAATAAAATTGACTGGTAAATCGCCTAGTAAGTCGGGTAAATCTTCTCTTTTAAAAGTTTTCATAATATTCTCCATTTAAATTGTCAGGAAGGATGTAAGGTCCAATCAAATGGTTCAATATGATTCCCATCCATACATTCAAACTGAATCGCCTTTGTGATACCTTTTGCCGCTTCTTATTGGGATTTCCTTGTGCTTTCGAGGCCCAATAATGAGCGTTGTGGTAATTGGTTACGCCGTCTTTATCAAATTTCGACTCATCCGTCCACAAGATACTTCTGAGAAATGATGGGTCTTCTAAATCTGCATTGAGCATGTATCTGCAGAAATCCAACCTCCTCACAGGATCTCCTTCTTCGATAACTTGTACTGGCGTGTAATGATAGGGATAGAGTCCGGGCAGTATTCACCGTAAACCACACTTTCCACTGCGAGAGTCCAAGTTCTCGGGCAACAATATTAGTTGAAGTAGTTGGATCCAATCTAAACCGTTGAACTATTTCATTGTTTTGCTCTTCATCATCATCATTGACACGTGGTCTACCCAGGTCTGTTCGTCGCCTTGCAACAGAGCCAGGCTCTCTAAGTCGTCGGTAAACTCCGTCAAAGACACTACATCCGGTACTCGGCGGCCTGGATAACGTGATATGTATTCATCACGAGCACGGGCGGATACACAATTGCAGTACCCGTAACAAATCAAAATATCAGCATATTCCTCGTTCGCGAAGGTCAATCTTCAACAGTTCCAAATCAGAAGCGCAAATCACAGTCCAGTTTGCAAGCACAGTCACGAATCGAAAGAAACAGTCCAGAAATCCAAGCCAGGTCGAGTAAGAAACGAAAAGCGCTACCTAAGTATCACATCTACTAAGGACGAATCGCGTAAGTAGACTAACCAAACACAATAACAAAAAAAATGCCCAGGGATTTTTTTTCTCGCTATATAAACGTAAAAAAAACGGTTGACATTCGAGCACACATTGACATCACATGCACAGGTTCACAACTACTGTAAGCCCGCGGTCGCCATTGCATGTTTTTTTACGTTTAAATACCTATATATAATATATATGATAGACGTGTATATACATATTATATAAAGATTTTTTTACATACATCGTAGGTATGTACGTAAAACTCTCGAGGAATAAAAACGCCGTAAAATGGAGACCTATAGGCAAGTCAAAAGCTAGACTAACGAGAGGTTGATCCTGTAGTTATAAAAGTTTTCATCAATATAGAACCACTCAACGATTGTAAGATCCGAGTAAAATTTAAAAAAGTATACTATCTATCATATTTAATGCAAAGAATGGTTATTATATCCAATATGTTATAGCTCAACTTATCTAGACCGAGTTAAAACTATTAGTCATATAACTTCATAATTTTTACAAATTAAGTATTTCAAAATGTAGGTACAAAAAGCTTCGACGGAAATGACCACTTAATATATTTCGCTAAAAACATAAAATTAAAGTTAAAAAACCAAAAATAAAAGAAAAAGGAAACGAAAATGATGAAAAACAAAATTGTGGTCCGCCATGAACTCCAATATGGCGACAACGAATTTCATTCGGAATTTCAGGTTGTAAATTATTGCGCGACCTTTTACAAGTCTGAGCGGTATTTTTAATGACATAGATGCTCACTTTATTTATTTTATTTTTTTTTGTAAATTCCATATTGCGCACAAGAAAATGAATACTGGAAAAACATTTTTTCGTTAATAATTTCACCGTAAAATAAAATTAATGCATGTAAGTACGAATTGGCAACTTGCCAAAACTTTGTCAGTCTTAAATTCAACTGGTAAGTCATTATCAACATTTTCAACACAGAAAATGTACCAAAATCCATTCTAGTAATATCATAAAATACCCGAATTTATGTTCTCTTAAACTTTGTTAACATAAAGGCGATACCTACTCCATTACTCAAACTAATGACCACAATTTGTAAGTTTTGACAAAGTGTGTAAAATATTCTACACCATTTGCATTTTGACTTCTGATTCTTAAGTTTAATGTTTCATTTGCTGTAAAATATATATGGCAATCTATCAACGAAAAAAATGCTTTGTATTTTGTTTTTTTTTTTTTTTTTTTTGTTTACGCTACGATACTTAAATTACTTGACTTCAGTCCGATCATAATTTAGACAATTTTTGAGTTTCAAAAAAGTTCATGTTCATTTGCAAGACGTCCTTCTTCATGTTTCCTCCTACTATCTTGTTTACTATCTTAGACATCTTAAACTAACCTAATTACCCCTTACAACAGAATGCCATCATCGTCAGTCTAACGAAAATTACAAATTTTATCTATACAAATAACTACAACAGCGTGACAGGCAAGCCCATTCTCAAAACAACAGCGGAGAAGGAACGCTGCATAATTTACGTACCAAGAAGACATCCTTGCGAAATAATCAAAACAGCCCCTCTCTCCCCCCATAAGCCGCTTATCCCCACCCGCTGTGTTACCACGCTACCCCCGAAATGTAGGAGAAACGGGAAGTCGCTTGTTAGTTCGCTTTAATTAGTAGCAAGTTTGAGTTTTGATGCTGGCAGCATTTAGCGTGTTGTGGTTTTAGATCCTTTTTCTGTTGATTGTAAACGTTTTTTGAAACTGTTTCTGAAGATTTATGAGCATGTGTGAATGTATATACAAAGGAAAACCAGGAGATTTTCTAATTTACAATGTCTTCCACGAACACACTGTATCTGGTTAGTTTGTTAATCAAAAAAGCGGATGCTATTGATATGAATGAAACTGGAAATTCCCCAATATAATTAAAGGTACGAATCAAATGCGAGCATTTACATTTTGCAGAGTATATTTATAAAGACCCAGATCTAGCTAAGTAGGTATGATTTTTCGAAATTCATCGCCATAAAACTTCTTCAAAAAATACTAAAACAAAATCCAGCGCACAAAAACTGACCAATCACAACAGAGATTAAAATTTTCAAAAAAAATAAAAAAATGGAACGACGTTTTTAATTCAAAAGGGAGGCATCTCCGAATCCGGATTAACCTCCCTTCATTTCTTAGAAATAACGTTCTGATACTGGCATTCGAGAAGCTTGTAGAAAGAAATATTGTGAAAAATATAATTATGTAGACTTGTTTTTACTCAAGAATTTGCTTTATGTTAATATTCAAATAATTAATTGCTTGGGATTCATTTTATACGGATTTGTGAAGAAAATAAGTGTTAAAAGTGGTGGAGTGCCACAGTGACCTTTTGTTCGTCAGGTCGTTATTTGGTAGGTTGAATGGTATTTTGTAAGATGATGTCTATTCCCATGCTAAGTCCCGCAATCTTCCCTTTGATATGAGACAAAAATGATCAGACTTGTGAAAAAAATTAAATTTCTGAATGGAAATAAGCCTATTTTTGCAACAGATCATTTTATAAAATATGATGTCAAAATGGATTAACGAAATAAATACATATTTTATTCTCAATTCATCGACTTTTTTTTTGAGAATGTAACGTATTTCGTCTTGAAATAACTCAAGTGAAATAAGTAAAAGGATTTTAAAAGTACGCGAAGTACACTAACGTAGTGATGATTTATAAAAAATGGGCTCTTAATCCCGAAAAGGGTTGTTCCAGGAAATATTCGGCGATATTTTTAGCGTGTGGGTTTCAGGTACCTAGCCATCTTTTATTTATTTTTTTCTTAAAAAACTACATATTTTTTCTGTACACTGGAATTAGTTTGTGAGTGACATTGACGGTTAAAGCCTTTTAGTTCACTTTGCTATTAATGTAACTAAGAAATAAGGCCTTTATAAAAAGAAATTTTAATTTAGAGTGTAACGAATTTTCTTCTACATAAAATCACGAAAAATATCAGCTGTTTCATACATTTTGCTCGAGTAGGTATTGAACTTTTGAAACAGACTAATTTTTTTAGTGATTTTCGAGTTGGTTCCATAGTGAAAGTTGTTCATATTCATGGGTAGCACACCCTGTGAAAATTTGGATAGTGATAAAAAATGACTGTATAACAGGATAATGATTGAAAATTGTCCTGTATATAGTTGATGATTTTTCAAAAATTCAATGATGCAGTTTTAGTTTTAATCAAAATCGAGCCCGAGACTAATTTGAGTACTTTTCGCTATTCCTCATAGTTTCGGATTTGGCCATCCACGACCACTTGAAAAATTCACCCCGTATACGATTCTTTTTTTTTGTTACGTTTTTTTGGTGTACAATAATAAAGTATATATAAATAAATTAATAAATATACCTAAATAATAAAATTTCTTTCACGATTTCAGTGAGAATCAGACTTGTAAAAATATGTTAATAATTATTGCCAAAAAAATATTGTAGATCAGATACACTTAGATAAAGAGCAGCTAGCAAAACGTAGTCCACAAACATGTACCATTTGATATAGAGCGGTAATTAATGACTCCTCTACTCAACAGTTTCAAAGTCAAAATGCATCTTTGTTACAATAAGTCTGTAAACATAGTGAACGACTTGCGACCTATTAAACGCAATATACACTTAATTCTCCAATAAAATTAATCTGACTTCTAATTTTAATCCATATTTCTTTCTCATTCTCCCACTCGTGAATTGTTGTGTTGTTGTCTCCTTCATGCAATAGATGCGTTCGGCGTAACGATGGCAGCTGGGCATTCGTTTTTTGAATTCTTTTTTTCATTGTATCGCTTTTTTATTGGCATCCCTTAGAATTTTATGGCCAGTTGCTTTTTTTAATCTTTTAGCGGGCATAACTAATTTGTTCTTTTTTTCTCTTTCTTTCCCCGCTATACTAATCGGAACTTCGGAAGCCGGATATACGTGAATGCTTATTGTTATCTTGTTGATTTTAATCTACTTATTGAATAAATGTATTTATTTAGGTGCCCAGTAGTTTAACTGATACCGACCATAATGACGATATCTCACAAAAAAATTGTTAGGTAAGTATGATGTTTTTATTAGTAACTAGGTATAAAACTTCATAAATTATTATTTTTTAGCCTGGAGTGAGAACTTTTGATTTTCCTTAAGGATTTTTAATCTAATCAGCAAAATTGCACATCGCACGCACCCAAGAACGACGAACGTAATCGCTTTCATTTTGTCAATTGAATAATTTGGCGTTTATCTGTCAAATTAAAGACAAATAATATTCCACAACTATCACACAACGCCGTCTAGCCTCAAGCTAAGCAGAGCTTGTGTTATGAGTACTAGACAACTGATAAACATACTTATATATTTCTAAATACATACATATATAGATAAATTACACCCAGACACAGAACAAATGATCATGCTCATCACACAAACATTTGTCCTGGGTGGGAATCGAACCCACGACCTCCGGCATAGCAGTCAGGGCCACTAACCACTAGACCAACAGGCCAGTCAAATTGTGAAATTGAATCACAATCGTGTTGCAAAAATTCCCGAAAAGAATATTGCTTTTCCTATTTCGTTGATATAGTGGTCGCAAGATGTTTGATACTACTGAGCATTGGGACTAAGGTTCTATTAAAAATACTCAAAGATTTAAATCGTTAGATTTGCCCTACCGCGTCATAGATGGCCACATTTCCGTTTTGTTGACACTCATAATGACGCAATGACTTGATTGTCATAGAAACGCCTGAAACGGGATGTGTGAGCTCACTTTTTTGACACATTGACACTTTTCGCGCGACCTAAGTACCTAGACGTTGAGGGCAGATCAAATTATTTAAATCTTCAAGATCTGAGCCTTAATAAATTCAAATCATTCATTAAACGCAAGTTGTGTCAGAAAGCTTATTATACCGTTAAAGATTATATTGAGGACAAAAGGGCTTGGGATTGAACTGCTCCAAATTTTATTTTATTCTTTTATTTTTGCATACTGAATGTTGACATGACTATTTACTTTGTACAGTATTATATTATTTTAATTTATTGTGAATGTGAAGACTATGTAGGTCATTGCTTTTTTTGTTTGTTTTATTTTTTCTCTCATTTATTTTTAATCATCGTCTGGCAGTTTGAGTAATTTATGCGGCCTACCCCAATGTCCTTTCTTTGGTATTGTTCGTCGAATCGTTGAGCTCCTTAAGTTCTGGGTTGAGCTGCGCGATTACTGACAAATGCGTGCACTGACTAGACAGGTCCTCTCAATCTGTGTGGTTCTTTCCTCAAAAGACCATATCAGACACCAATCTACATGGTCTTCACATGAAGTGACCAAGATTATGTCTGGACTTTATAAGAGACTGTGACCTCTGAGTTTGTTTCGGCCTTTCTTCTCAGAGTAGTCAGATAGGAAACGCCGACCTCATCTAGTTTAAAAAAAAAAAACATGATTGACTTGTAAAAGTGTTTGTACAAACCTACTTCAGAAATAAAAATCATTTATCATTTAAAAGATTATCAAAATACTTCATACTAAGTTAACTATCGAGTCTCATTAGCTTGGTGCCTAATTGCTTAGGCTGAGATCTGATCTGTAAAAGTTAGCTCGTACAGTTTAGTTATATCCCCGACTATATCTTGCACTATGTAGTTGGACAGCTGTGCGATATAGACAGGAATAACGCTTAGCCAAATACGTGCTAGGTAATTTTTATCGATATTGGCCTTATACATATGTTTATAAAGAAAACAGTCAACTCCCAAAGGACATACCGACCTTATAAGACACCAGCTCGAAACAAAAACAAAGCATTGCGTAGACACAGTTGGATAGGATTACACCTACAAGGCTTCATTAATCAATATGTTACCGCGGAGGATGTATACCTAACTGCTTGAGTGTGACTGTATATGTAGCATTGAAGTATTGAAATAGGTTAAGTGTAACGAATATTATAATAATAGGTACGGTAGATTCATTCAGAGGAGCTCGTGGCTAAGTAATAACAGCCGCACGGGTCGATCCATCAGGTTAAGCTACGCTTGCCGCGGTTGGTTCGTGGATGGGTGACCATCATTTAAATAAAAAGTGACTCTTGCTACGACACAATAAAGTGGAATTCAGATCGCACAACGCTTATTACCTACAGTAATACCTACAAGTTGCTTCTCTTTCTATCGCGTAACTCTGATCGCGTGCTTCTGACTTGTTATGGTTGTCTTCTTTTACGATGCGGCGTGTGAGTGAGTATCGAACTGACCGTGCGAGTCAGCCCGTTGCGCGGCAGCCCGCACTGAATTGGCCCGACAAGTCGAGCCAGCCGCGCACTTGTAGCTTCATACTTAAACTGCGGAGTGTCCCAACTGTATTAATCTGTGTCTAAGTTATGATTATGACTTAATATGCAAAATACTGAGTGAGATGTTACTATTTATATGTGTAGAAAAAAAGACGAACATAAGCTGCGTCGTCCTTAAATTAATTAGGATTTTGGGATAAGTACGGACAGCCTAGGAGCATAAATAATAAATAATCCTGGTCAATGACTTCACAGATATCCAAGACCAAAGTTTTGAATAAGTTTCCAACCACGAAGTGTGTTCTAATCTGCCACCATCCACAAACTGACCACAGCAAGCACATCGTAACTGCCCATCAACCATTCTATTCAACCATAGAAAATTGTCTGTTCATAATTCATTCAATTAATCAATCACAGCAGTTTAGGCGCGAGCAAATTTTTGTGTTGATTTTCATTCCAAACACCATCGTTATCTACCTCGATGCAGGTGAATACCAGCATTTTACATGGAGCGACTGCCTGTCTGACCTCCGCAATCCTGTTACTGGGTAATACGATAGTCCTTGATAGGACTGGCTGTCAAACTTTCGGGCTTCTGACGACCCGTAACAACTGTCAAAATCCAAGAATGTCCCATCTACGGACCGACCAAAGCAAGCGTAGCTTACTTAACCTGATCGATCGACACGTGCGGCTGTTATTACTTAGCCACAAGTCCCCGGGCGGCAAACCGGGTATCCCAATATCCCTCAAAACTAGTAAACTTAAAATAATTGATTGCGTAGCAGTGTAACGTTAGACTTTATAATAGATATGGAGGCCATTGTGTCGATAAGTACGGTGAAGCCGAACAAAATTAAGGAGATTGCTCGAGAACCGACACTTTTGGCCGCTTTTAAACGATTAACGCTTATGTTTTGTTTTTAGATTGTTGCTTACTTGATAAATACCATGTTTTAACTTAACTTCTTAGATACTTAATTGTACTTATATCCTACGAGTAGCTACCAGGGGGCACTGAAAACTTTTGAGCCTAAGTACCTTCTAGGTATCATTATTGTCCAGCACTGCATATTACTAATAGGGATGATGCCTGGGTAAAAAAAAAAGAAATTCTATTTAGTCCGTCAGTCAGATAATAAAAAAATATTAGACACGTATTTTTTGCTTTATCATATTAATAAAAAATGACTTAGATAACACGCATTGAAGTTCGGGAGTGGGGGCTTGCTACGTCACTTCTACGTATAAAATCTACAAAGACGTGACGTCATGCCACATTTTAACTCAATGTATCGCCGTAATCTTTTGATTACGGAGAAAAAGAAAAAATACGTGTCCAATATATTTTAATAATCTACATGACGGACAAAAAAACATTTTTTAGTCATCATCCCTATTTGCGAATACCCTCTTTAGTATAAATACAGAGTTTCATGTCATTAGCATCATTACGCTTTTAGTAATTAATCCGTAAACATCATCATGTCTCAGTCATCCGCGGCCCATCCCTAGGCTCAAAACTTTTCAGCCCCCCGGTAAGCTAAGTTTTTAAGCTCCAGGTACCTATAGCAAATCTGAACAACAATATAGCGCTTTTAAGAGTGTTAGGTACATCCGGTGTACCGGGGGGCTGAAAAGTTTTGAGCCTATAAGGGATGGGCTCCAGATCTCTGTGAGTGTGCCCAAAAACTTCACGACCTCGTTCCACCGGTCCCCTTCTGCTATCGGACATCTAGACGCACTGCCAGTTACCATACCTACCTTGTTGCTATTCCACCAATTCGCACTAAGCGTTTCCAAATGTACAACCCTAATCTGTTCAAAGTGAGAGTGAACAGGCTTCTTCAGGGTAAGCTGACTCCATCGTCGATTTTGTATCTGTCACTTCCGACCTAGACTAGAGTCAAGAAAAAACCCATCTCAAAAAAAAAAAAAAAACTAGCCGCGTTGGTCAAGCGCGGTTACTGCTTGCTGAGCTGGTCCTGGGTTCAAAGTAATAAGTACTTAAGTCATTATAAAAATGTAAGAGTTATTGTATCAAGTCACTGATAAGACTTGAATATTACGACTATGAACATCTTCTAACCCAATAGAACGGTAGACGGTAATCTGTGACTAATCTGACCCGAGTCCGAGATCCAAATGAGTCATCTGAAGGACAGGTTCCGTTTACAATGCGATAGAACAACCGGCCTGTTTGATGCAAGATCTCGTATTGAAATGCCATGGTCGGTCCCGAAGTGCATCCCTAATTCGCTACGCCACTCACCAAATTTACTCCATACGTTGGAAATGAATACGAAAACGCTTGTTTACTTTTCAATTCATTCCTACGTAATGTCCAATGATTAGCATTGTCCAATAGCATCTTGTTTAACGTTACAATATTAGTTTATCAGCTACGTAATATCTTATTTCTGTAGGTGAAAGCTAAAGGACCTTAAGTCAATGAAGTTGACAGGCCAGTTGGCGTGGTTGGTTAAGATACCACCTATCATGCCGCAGGTCGTGGGTTCGATTCCCATCCAGGACAAACATTTGTGTGCATGAACATGTCTGTTTGTCTTGAGTCTGGGTGTATGTATATAAGTATGTATTTACAAAAAAAAAGTAGTATACCTATATGTAGTATATCAGTTATCTGGTTTCCATAGTACAAGCTCTGCTTAGTTTGGGACCAGATTACCGTGTGTGAAAATGTCCCAGGATATTAAGTCCATTTTTATTTTTACAGCCTTAAAGAATAATATTTGTCAAAAAATATCACAATATTATAGCTTAATAAACCTTCATAATCATATTTTTTTTCTACAACGATACACTATTTACTTTTTACACACGGTCGATTTTAATATCTAATTTCGGGTACCTATAGACATCTTTAATGAGCTCTATTGAATTTATAAAATGTGACTTAAGGTCCTTTAGCTTTCACCTACAGATTTAAATACACGTTTTCAAAGGTACAATTTTGTCGCAACAACGTCTGATCCTTAAACTCAGCTCTCGTATGCAGCGAAATAATATTAGTGACAGTAACTACTAGTTCAATTAACGTTAAATGATAAATGATTTTTATTTCTGTAAGTAGGTTTGTACAAACACTTTTACAAGTCAATATTTTTTTTTTAAACAAGATGAGGTCGGCGTTTCCTATCTGACTACTCTGAGAAGAAAGGCCGAAACAAACTCAGAGGTCACAGTCTCTTATAAAGTCCAGACATAATCTTGGTCACTTCATGTGAAGACCATGTAGATTGGTGTCTGAAATGGTCTTTTGAGGAAAGAACCACACAGATTGAGAGGACCTGTCCAGTCAGTGCACGCATTTGTCAGTAATCGCGCAGCTCAACTCAGAACTTAAGGAGCTCAACGATTCGACGAACAATACCAAAGAAAGGACATTGGGGTAGGCCGCATAGATTACTCAAACTGCCAGACCATGATTAAAAATAATTGAGAGAAAAAATAAAACAAACAAAAAAAAAAAGCAATGACCTACATAGTCTTCACATTCACAATAAAGTAAAATAATATAATACTTACAAAGTAAATATTCATGTCAACATTCATGTCAGTATGCAAAAATAAAAATAATATAAAATAAAATTGGAGCAGTTCAATCCCAAGCCTTTTTGTCCTCAATAAAATCTTTAACGGTATAAAAAGCTTTCTGACACAACTTGCGTTTAATGAATAATTTGAATTTGTTAAGGCTCAGATCTTGAACGTGGCTTGGAAGTTTATTATAAAAGCGTATACATTGACACCTGAATGACCCACCTATTTTCTTGAGCCTTGTTGGAGGTACAACAAATTTGTGTTTGTTCCTAGTATTTATATTGTGGATATCACTGTATTTTTTAAACAATTTAATGTTATAGGTATATTAGCACCTAGGAGCTCGTGGCTAAGTTATAACAGCCGCACGGATCGATCCATCAGGTTAAGCTACGATTGCCGGGGTTGGTCTGTGGATGGGTGACCATATTTTCATACCGAGACTCCTTCGTGCCCTGGAAAGCACGTTAAGCCGTTGGCTCCGACTGTCATTCGAGGATCTTTGACAGTCGTTACAGGTTGTCAGAAGCCCGAAAGTCTGACAACCAGTCTTACCAAGGGGTATCGTATTACCCAGTAACTGGGTTGTGGAGGTCAGATAGGCAGTCGCTCCATGTAAAATACTGGTATTCAGCTGCATCCGGTTAGACTGGAAGCCGAACCCAACATAGTTGGGAAAAGGCTAGGCTGATTGATTGTATATTAGCACCGGACATTATAGATCCAATACCAAATCTTAACCCTTTCATCGTCACTGCTCCCTATAAAACCCAAAACCGTCTCAGCACCGTAACACGACACGACACAAAAATAAAAACCCTAAAAGATGAGCATTTGGGAGGCTTTAACAAAACGAAGGTGCGATTAACGAGAGGTCCTTCACACGGGCTCCGAGGTCATAGTGGTGTCGCCAAGAAAGACCAGTTAAATTAACTATCATATTTTATATAACCCAACTTATTTCGTGATGTCTATAGAGTTGTTGACACCGCTCACCTGTTTGGTGAACCTGAAGATTAATTTACGTCTTACGTCAAAGTAATTTGTTATCTTTCGATGATTATTGGTAAAAATCTGTATAATCAGATAGTTTTATGTGTAAAGTTAGCAGGAATACTTAGTTAACTGTCAGTCAACGCGTTTTCTTGACATCCGACATATTGGCGCCTGGCCCATAGACAAATGTATTTTTTTTTCTTATGATATTTATTTCTGATTACCTCTCGGTGATTAGATGATTAATTACTGTCCATTAGAAATGTTGAGATGTTCACGCTTTTGAATTATTCATAATTAATTTAGTTTTAACTTTTTATGAACTTCGCGAGATATGTATCGATGTAAGTAATACTTTAATTTTTTAATGTCTCTCCATAATCGGGTTTGGAAAGAATAATATAAAACAGTAAACGTTTCGATCTCTTATTAGAAAAACTTAACTACAAAAAAACATCAATTCCTTTACACAGTTAAAGCTACCTATTAACTATTAAGCTATAACATATTCTGAAATAATATTCGAAAAGAAACATAAAACATAGATATTTTCGTCTTAATAAGCTCATTTCGATACGAAATAGGTAATCTAGAATTAACATATTGCTATAAAAATTTTACTGCCGTCCTACCGGTGTTAAAAAAAAAAATATTGTCACACCAAAATGGTACTTGGTCACATATCATCAGCTCCAATTACGGACTAAGAGTAATAAATTATATTAAATTTATCATTTATGAATTCCGATGCGGCGAGCGGCTACCGGCGGCGGCCCTTTGACGCGCCGCCATCTTGCCGCAGCCATGTTTGTTTTGTTTTTTTTAGGGTTCCGTTAAACATTAACGGCTAAACATTTATTTTACGATTAATAAAAGTGGACAATCGTTTATGATTATAGAGTAGGTGAAATTATTTCCAAAGTAGGTACCTAAGTGTTTTTCTATGGGCTTGTAGACTAATTAATTAGTCAAATACAACGTCTAAGAAGAGAGCTTCCAATAAAGTCCAAGGTTCCTACCTAACGTCTGATTAAAAAAATATATGTAGGTACTACTATTTTTTGTAATAGAATATATAGATCGTTGGTATTTATAAGTATGTATGCTATTTTTTTTAGTTTATTCAAAAATTTACTCGTGTACCTAAATATCAAAATAACTGTAAAAAAGCATATATATTTATAAACACCAACGATCTAGATAGTCTATTAGAAAAATAGTAGGTAATTTGATTTAAATGTATTAAAATAATCATGTAAAACCTGTAGAAATGCGTCGTGGCTAGCCCACGCGGGATAAACGCTCTTAAGTCAGAAAATAGAAGCTAGTTGCCCATTCCAAAGCGTAGTAGGTTTGTATGGAGAAGAACGGGCAAGAGAGTCCATAATGCAGCCAGTAACCTACAGAACCCTTTACAAATTATTCTTACATATCTAACCTTTTTCCTTTTTTAAAAAACTTAATGCAATGCTCTTGTCAGCGTCAGCCATTATCAGAAGCGTGTCATTTAAGTAAAATGACATGTAAAAAATTTGCTACCTCCGCGAGATAACGTAAGGTCTAAGATAACTTTGTGAGTAAACCGCAGGTTCAGTTTAACTGACTACCAGAGATGGATAAGTAGCAGTTAATTTTGTAGTTATTAATAATGTTATTAATCATTTTGAGGGATAATGGTGCCGATTCTCTTGTTAAATAACTAAACTAAAATTAGAGAATCGCTATCTTTTACTAACAGGCGGCGCGAGAAAAGGACGGCTATAGCTATGAACTAACAAGATGTCAAACTACTTTACGCCTTGCGCTTCACCGTGTTTTAGTTGACATGTTTTACGTTTCGTCTAAATTTATATGGAAATATTAGTTTCAACTAAATTTGACAGATCTTATTTATGTCCGTCTCTGTCTTGTTTCATAAGAGAGAAAAAGCTAGTAATAGCCTAAATTAAGTTTTGTTTGTGCACAACAGAATCGGCACCAGTGCCCGACTGTATTTTGTGTTTAAATTCAAAGTTTAATATGTGATATTACTCTATATCGGGTGAATTAGTGATCACAAAGACAAATATCATACTAAAAACGTCGAAAGAATATTTTTAGACTACCTAGTAAAAAGTACAACACGCACACAAAAATCCAATTCCCGTTGATTCAGACATCAAAAATCAATCCACTGTGCCTTCAATAGCAAAAATCTTTTATGCATGAAAAGAAAAACAGAAATGAAACCGTGTGAAAATTGACACTCGGGTTTTTCACGGTCGGGTCTCTCGGGCCCCCGTCGCGTTTGGAGGGTTAATTCATTTGTCGCAACGACATCCTGAGGGCTCGTTCCGTCTGATTTCACACACCATTGTTTCGTATTTTGCATAATTTAAAAGAAAACGTCTTTTGTGATACTGTTTAGAAGATTTTGTTTTTGTTTTTTGTTGCTTATGTGAAGTTCTTTTTCTTGAAAATTGTGTTGGGTAGCCTTTTATATATTCCTTTTTATAATAATTAATTTGATCAATTACTCATCTAGGTACACCTTGGTTGTGGAAAAAAAATAAATCGTTCCTTTGGAACTAGAACGAAACGACGAAACGAAGAACGAAGAAAAAGACAACGACATCACTGTTGTTAAAAAAAAAAAAAAGAAAACGAGTGAGCCTTAGGCCTCGTTTACGGAGACGCGGGGCGTCGCGCGTCGGTGTGGGTGGCGTGGCCCGCACTAATTTCAAACATATGGCGCTGTAAGAGAGCGTTTACGGAGTAGCGATTTTATACGCGTTTGCTTGAAATGCAGGCGGAGCCCGCGGCATCGCCGTGTCGCTCACGACGTTTATCGCGGCGGCGCACGCAGCGTTGTGGCCAGCTAATCCTGCAATTCTCCAATATGCCATATGTTTGTGTCGCTGCACACGCCGCCTGTCTGTAAGCTGAAAAAAGTCCGACGCGCCGCGAGACGCCACGCCACACGCGACGCGCGACTCCCCGCGTCTCCGTAAACGAAGCCTTACAGTAGTCGCATAGGATGTGTAATATCTGACATCTGTTTGGGTTAGCACCATCTGACGGCCAACTTACATCAAATAGCGCGCGTTTCCCCGGCTTCCTGTTACACACTTTCGTCCCTTTTCACGAAATCACTGCCACAGATTGCAGGAAAGTGAGAGGAAAGATATTACACTTCAAAAATTCGACACATCAAAAACCGATCTCATCGTAAACCTTGGTAACTACAAATATGAACCACCAGTAAAATTAACCTAGGAAAAGAGGTGCCTAAGGCTATTGTAACGTTAGTCATCTAATAAATAAGTAGGCGTCACTCATAAAAAATGTTTAGATTGTTTTTTAATAGACCAAGGATTACAAAACAATTACATTTTTTATTTGGACGTTGTTGCTATCAAATTGATATTAAGATACATCATTACGGAATCTTAGTTTTTTAAATGTGGGAATTTTTATTAATAAATCTTCAGAGTGAGTAATCAGCAGATGACTTGAATTTCAATAATTATTATTGTTATACAACATTTATTACAGTTTGTCATTCGTTTTTTTTTTTTTGGTGGTAAATCATCAAATTACTTCTCCATATAAACCACCCGTGTCCCTTCAGTTGCCTGTGCCAGGGCCACGATAACTCTTTCAAACAACTCGCGACCCTGGCAGGCATCGGCCTTAGCGCACCCCATCAGTTGGTGCTGACATCTCTTTGAGGTGCGCGTGGAACGCAACGCGCCGTCGACCTGGACCTGGTCCTTACCTGACCGCCGCCTCAAGCCCGTCCAGTTCGACATAAGCCTGAAAGTGACACCGGTGATAGAAAAGTTGTGCGGAAATCGGTTGTCATGGTATGGGCATGTGATGCGGAGAAATGAGGAAAATCGTCAAAAAAGTTTTGAGTATGAATGTGGATGGCTACACGAATAGGGGAAGATTTTATGGCTAGAAATCGAGGATTACTGTGATGATGACTAATAGAGAAGTAAGTATGGAAATAGAAGAAATGTTGCGCTGACCCCAAATAAATTGCAATAAGGACAAGAAAATGATAGACTAGCTTTTTCAATGAAGCTATTTTTAACATTAACATTTTCAAGCCCCACTAGTAAGTATCTCCTACCATTTTCTCCACTCACAACTAAGACAACAAAATGGACGACTATGCAACTCTCATTATTATTCAATTAAACATAATATAGCTTGTTTGTCAGGGGGCACTGTGTGAAAGTTTACACTGGCTCTGTTTATTTATGCTCTGGGCTTTAAAGACCCGCCCGCTGGCACGCGCAGTGTTAACTGTGGCCACAGACTAAAAAAAGTTTTACACAGAGGGTTGTTGACTTCACTTCGAATTTAGAACGGTGTAGGTAGGTAAATCCGCAATGGCTTAAGAATTTTCTTTCAAATTCTGTGCGGTTACTTGAGTGAGGTGTTTGTTTTTAAAGTAATTAAGCCTTCTTAACGAGTACTATGGTCAACAAGAGCATGTTTCTGCAAGCTACCATAAGAAGCAAATTATATCTTCAGTCTGTTATAAGCTGTAGCCTATAATAAGTTTCAGACTGAATAAAAACCAAGACATAGCGCTGTCAACAGTGACGTGACTACGTGAGGCATCATGTTTCGGGCTTCGTAAACATTTGTGTGCACTTAGTGAGGTGTAGTTTAGTTGTGGTTTGGTGTAAATGTGTACGTGTGAGCGTGTATGCACAGAGCGAGGTGTAGTTTTGCGCATGCTTCACTGTATTGTTCGTAGCGCTGTCTTGGTTTTTTATTTAGTCTGAGTGGCTATAAATCTACTTAGTTTTATCACCATATTTTACAACTCATCTACTCTCCCGCTTTTGTGAACCGACTCTTACCAATATAAGATCTCGTCAACAAAATCATAAGATCGTTTCCACACTCCAAACCTATTATTTCAACACGTGACTTTAAAAAGCACTTCAGTATGCCTCGAGGCCCCTAATAGGCAAAACGATACATTTCCACTTTGGGGTTGTTTTGTACCCGAAGTGCCCAACCCTGCGCTCGCCGCTAATTGTAAAGTCAACACTGTGTTTGCTCAGAGAAAACTGTTTTTAGTGATTGTTTGTGTTTTTTGGCAAGTGCATCACCCCCGGGGTGCGAGCGTCACCGGGATGTGTGCGGAGGGTGTGAAGTGGATGTTGCGATATTTTTTTAAGTTTCGCTCTAGATGTGTTTGGACTAAATTACTCGGGAAAAGTCTTGGGTATTCTAAAATATCGTCGTTTAAATGTAAGCCTACATGTATCAGCCTAGACTCCCTTTACAGGGACTGATATGCTTTTAAAATATCAGGCGTCGAACTTTGCCCATTTTTAAGAGTAACGGTGGATTTTCTTGCTCAGTCTTCTCCATACGAAGAACAACTGGAATCAATTCAATTTTCTTGTAAATTCAACTTTAAAACTTTTAATGGCCTACTTGTAATAAATGAATTGAGCTTAACTTGGACCTTGATACCTTTATTGTGTTTGCAATTATTTTAAAAATATTTTATAAATTAAGGCGAAAGCGTCAGGTAGCCCGCGAAATTAAAATTTTCTTACCTTTTTGCAATTTACAAGTTTGTAAGTTGACCAAAATGTAATTCACGGCCGTAACAAATATGTATTTACATAATTATAATCATTAAAGTGATCAATACCACTCTTTAAGACCAGGTAATCCTAATGAATGACTATTTCATGAAATCTTGACATTTGAGGATCATACTAACTTAAGGAGTTCTATTACTGATTCTAATTATTATAATTATATAAATACATATTTGTTACGGCCGCGAATCATACTTTGTTTAACATACAACTTAATACTAACTTGCAAATTGCAAAAACGTAAGAAAATTTGAATTTCGCGGGCTATCCTGATGCTTCCCCTTAAGGGTAACTATGCCATGCAGTAACTAAGCCAGGGCACCCCGACCAAATGGGTTAGGTTAGGTTAGAACTATAACCAACCACGCGCGAGCCGAGCGAGCGAAGCGAACGGTGCCACGCCAGGCGGCCGGGTAGCGCTACTTACAAGTTAAATTTGTTACCGACTAATTCTGATTTGTTAACTGCTCGTTCAGTAATTTTACTGCTTAATTGTTTATTTAACTACCAATTTAAATATTTGTTATTTTTATTTAGTTAATACGCTCAGTTTTTACTACCGAACTTGTAAGTACCTAAACATGCATTTTGTAATTTTTAACTTACGAAAACTACAATAAACAACTGCCACTTTAAATCAGTGCCTTTTATTAATATTTTACCTCGATTAAATGTAGAAACAATTTGTTTTTAGATTCAAAACGTATATATAACCTCACATTCAAATTGGACGTAATTCATGCCCTTAAATAATGTTTTAAAAGTTTCTAACTTACCCTCTTTACAACTAATTTAATAATTTAATTCGTAACTACCCTCTTGAAACAAGAAGATAATATATATTTTTCCTTCATCCTCAGATCAGTATGAAAAGCCCTGGAGTTGGAGTAAGTTCATCACATTCTTATGATTTTCTAACTACCCTCTTAGTTCAAATATTTCTAATTTCTTTGAAATTAATATCTATTTCAAAACTCACTCTGTGCAATATTTTTTTTCCTAATCGTAACTGATTTAAATCCCAAAAATAACTGATATGTTGCCTACAAAATTTCGCTAAACCTAAATTTTATTTGATTAAAACACATCAAAATATTCCTTCATATTGCTATCAAGTGGCAGCATGCAAATGCCAAATGCTTTTGAATCGAATAAGATCCTATCACATTTACTGCATAACCAATCTTAGCCTATGGCATAGGTTCCCAGCGGGGGCGGTAGCGGGTCCAAAGGCAAAATCACACGACCACGAGTAGGACGATTACAGAGAGAGAGAGAATTACTTAGGGTTCCGTACCTCAAAAGGAAAAAACGGAACCCTTGTAGGTTCACTCGTGTGTCTGTCTGTCTGTCCGACCCAAACATGGACGTGTAAGTAAATAAATGAAGTTTGAATATAGAGGTTAATTTTGGAGGGCAAATAAGAAAATTAAAAAAGAAGTTTTGCAAACTGTACCGTGTGACATATCGAATGAAAGGGCTTACTGTGAGGGCCTCAAATATAATAATTTTAAAATAAATTGTTTTAAAAATATTTAAGAAAATAGATGAAAATTGACCATTTCCTCCTTAACTCCGAAACTACTGAACCAAAAATTTTGAAAAAAAAAAAAATACAGAAAATATTTCTAAACCTTTAGATTACAGGAAAACCTATAAGAAGTCTGTGGTTTTAAAATATCATGGTAAATCTCTCAATATTGTGCGTACAAACTTACATTTGCAGTTGGAATGTATGGGAGAACATGTTTTTCAACTACAATGTTAAGTTTGTTCTTGGAATAAATTCCTCCGAACTACGGAATCCTTCATTGTGTGTGATCCGACACGCACTAGGACGGTTTTTTATGTTTTTAATTTGTGATTAGTTATGTAAATGGGGCGCTGGATTTTTTTTTTTCTTGTAAAGGGGGTAAGTAAGTATTCCATAAAGGTTGGGAACCTATGGTCTATGTTATAGTATAAAATCGTATGCCAACAATTTGTGGCAATCACCTACCTACCACACCTTTTTTTTTTGGGTGGGAAATCATCAAATAACTTCTCCCGCTCTTGGTGGAGCGGGAGGGCGTGTCAGACTTCTACTGACTAAAACCCACCCGTGTTCCTTCAGTTGCCTGTGCCAGGGCTACGGTAACTCTTTCGAACAACCCGCAACCCTGGCGGGTACCTACCACACCTACCACAAGCATCTCATACCCATGTGATGCTTGCAGGTAAAGTTGCGCTCGCGACCTATCTGTTGCCTGTAATAAAATTGTGGTTTGTGTCATGCGAATGACTCACATCAAGCACAATTAAAACTATGATCTTGAACGTCAGAAACCAGCAACATTTGAACCAAAGCCGGTTGACTAATTTACCTTATACCTACAAATTGTCGCTCCTCCGGAATCGTGTTGTAACAAAAAATAAGTAAATTGTACAGGAAAGCCTTTCGACGCTTATCTACTCTGAACAGATTGTGTCTAATCTATCTAACCAAATGGAAATAGTAGGAAATAATTCATATTATAACCTTCAGTTTGAAGGGTATAATATAAATTATAGGAAAGGTATATTATTAATACTTTCATGTACAATTTGCTTATTTTTTGTTACAACACTATTCCGGAGAAGCGACGAAATGATTACTTTCTTCACTTTTTCAAGAAACCGCCGCTTCTGAAAAAAAAATACTGTTATGCCCACCATATTTCAGTACAAACAACTGTTCAATCAAGCAAGATGACAAAGTGATAACTTTACAGAAATTTTACATGTAAATAAGATATATTTTACTCTCTGCAGTACACACGCTGCTTTTTTTTATTAGCTATGGAGCTGCCAAGATAGTGTTGCTCATCATTATGAACAACTTTTACTATGGGATCAAACCTAAAATCGCGAAAAAAAATCAACTGTTCCCTACATTTATGATTGCGTAACTCGATCAGCTGATTTTTTTTCGCGATTTCAGGTTTGGTCTCATAGTAAAAATGGTTCATAATGATGATTACAACACTATCGTGGCAGCTCCCTAGCCAATAAAAAAGCAGCGTATATAGGACGCTACAGTTGGGGTCCAAAACACCCGCTACGGCAGCGAAAGTGTTAAGGTGATATGTAAAAAGATAACTGGACGGTAATGAGAAAGTGACAGAGTCAATTACTTCCACATGCGAAAAAAGAGAGCGCAACAATGCGCTGGAATCATGGCAAAATAAAACCGCCAAACCAAATAAAAATTGTGTAAAAATAAACTAACTTATCTATTAAAAATATTTTCAGTCAGAGTTTCCAATTACATACGCACATTTTGAATGCAATGTTTTGCAATGAAATTACTTAGGATTTTAGAATTACATAAATAATGATTTTAAAATTACATTGCGTTTTCCTTCAATCAAAGTATTAATCAAATAGTCAATAAACATATATCCAAAAATTTAATCCATACATTCTGTAATAGTGAAATAAATGGTTACAAAAAACTTTTTAGCAAAAAATAAAACCGACTTCCAAAACAAAACACTACAAAGTGAAAAATAACTTTAATTTCGGTAGTCGGTGTCTTGGGTTTTGTATTTTCGTTTTTTGCCACCGACTTCCGAAATTAAAGTTATTTTTCACTTTGTAGTGTTTTGTTTTGGAAGTCGGTTTTATTTTTTGCTAAAAAGTTTTTATTTTTCACTTTTTAGTTGTGGAACCTACTCTACACAAATTCGAATACATAATTGAGCACAATAATTGTAGATATAGCCATGTAAATAACAGTGATAGGAAGTTATTAAAACATCATCACATCATCCACATAAAATAAGTGGGAAATATACGCATTATTGAAGCTAACTCAAAAACACCCCAAGCAAAGTTAATAAAATTTATATGGGACCACCTCGGAAGTATGCCCTTTCAAACAAAAAAAGAATTTTCTAAATCGGTCTATCCGTCTTTCAGTAATCGCGTAACAAACATACAAAAAAAAAAAACAAAAAAATACAGACGAATTGAGAACCTCCTTTTGGAAGTCGGTTAAAAAATGCCCCCAATTTATTTTGGTATCGCCTTAAGAAAACACCTTGTATTGCCACCGCTTTTCACACACTCGTACCAACACGTACTACTTAGAGACACGTGCCGAGCGACGTGTGACTGTGTCAGTCACTCTATGTACACTTGTCGAAATTCCTGCTACTTAATTCAATTATTATTTAGATATTTATTGGTAGGCTAGGGAACTTTGGTGTGTCGGCTCCCAAGACAGATACGAGTAGGTTTAATAATCTCTCTCTGCTTGGAATCTGTGCTTTCCAAGGTTTCCAATCAGAGAGGTAATTGTCCCGATTGTTCGGACCCTTATTTTCAAACTAGGTATGGAATGCCAGTTTGAAAAATCATCAGCTGTAGTTTGAAATACGTTTGGGATATGGCTGCGTTCGTCACGTTTTATATTCGCTAGCTTTAGATGTTAATTTTATTAGGTACCCGTTACAGCCTCCTCGTTCGGGTTTTTTGACTTTTGTTTGATGACAAAATCAGGAACAAAAACACTGCAAAATGGAAAACATCTTTAATTCTTTTGATCTATATTTTAGTGTTTTGCCATCGACTTCCGAAATTAAATTTATTTTTCACTTTGTAGTGTTTTTTTTTTTTTTGGAAGTCGGTTGCTTTTTTAAGTTTTTTTTTTTTTCACTTTTTAGTTATGGTACCTACCTACCCCACACCAATTCGTATCCGCTACTTGCTGTGTAACACTGACAGGAAGTAGTATTTAATCCACTTTGTGTATCTCATCAAGAATTACATACGTATTATTGAAGCTCAAAAACTACCCAAGCAAACTTAATAAAATGTATATGAGACCACCGCAAATTCTTCCTCTACTAAATAATAATAATAAAAATGAAAAAATAATTTTCAAAATCGGTTCACAAAAAATTTTGGAAAACATCGATGAACATACCTACATAAAAAAATAAAAATAACATACCTACAAACGAACATTTATATGTTCGTCTGTAGTTAGGTACCTGTGTTATTTTTCCTCCTTTTTTGAAGTCGGTTAAAAAGAAAATATGATTTGGTGCAGCATAAAAGCTACGACAGCATGCCGTGTAAGGGTCAACTGACGTCAGAATCTGTCAGCATGGAATCGAATTTTTTCATGCTCTGTCCTTTTCTATATCTCAGGATCGTCATTTGCTAGAGCGAGAAATGTAGAATGCGCGCGGCGGAATCGGCGATGCGTTAGCATTCCGCGCACTTATCTTTCTCGCTCTAGCAAATGACAATCCTGAGCGATAGAAAAGGATAGAGCATGAAAAAATGCGATTCCGTGCTGACAGATGTGTGTTGACCCAAATGTTACATGTCGATTATTCTTGATTTAAACGGTTACAGCCTTACTAATAAAGATTTACACACGAGTTATACCGGAGTTATAACACTTTTGGCCCTATTAAAAAGCATTATAACTCCGGTATAAGTCATGTGTAAATCTTTATAGGTAAGACTGTTAATTTTTTGCATATTAGTAAATCTTCAGAGTTTTTCTACGAAGTCCTTTCTTCCATGGAAGTTGACGTCACTCAAAAAACACTACCGTCGATTACCCCCATAAATATTTTCTTAAAATTGAAATTCAGAAAACGGAAACCTCATTATCTATGGTCGTTGAAAGCGTCAGTCGTAAGTGAGTAGGCGTGGGGTGCGCACGTGTCGGTCACGCGTTTGCTTTTATCTGTTTGCACAGCAATTCGCACTGAATATATTTACGATTAATAATTAAGAGGATGACTTGATAGTTGGTACTGAATGTTTGATGTTCAAGCTGGGATGGTAGAAGTTGAAATTAATTGGAACATTTTGAAGAAAACAGTAGGTCCACGGCTCTTACCTTTTAAAATGCTTGAATAATAATGAAGTACTAATTGAACTTACTTAAACATCCACACTAATGTCAAAGGCCCCGTCTCATCTTCTTCCCACTTTTCTGGAAACCTTTTTGTTTTTAATCTCACCATAATGATAAATGCTAATCACAATCATTTTGATACGAGATTTGATAATAGACTTCAGTTTATTAAGCTTTAGAAACTAAGGAAAAATATGAAAACCAACGTCACTCTCCAAATATTTTTTTAACCTTGGAAAGCTAACGTTCGTCTAAATGACGAGCACCTAATAATTTATATCTTCCTCTCCCCACTCTTCTTACCTACAGACTCGCGGTTTCGCGCCAACTTAGTGACCGCTAGACTGCGTCGCGTGGTGGTCAGTAAGTCTAGATAAGAAAAGGCCTATGACAAAGAATCACTGTAATTTTCTGTTGCAGAGTTCCCTTATGTGGCGAACATACAGTCGATTTTTGCCCAATCGCAAAGAAACGTGTTCCATTTAAGATTTGTGATTTTACTTTTTAGTACTTAAAAGTTAAATAAATATTCATTTTTGTAATAATTTGCTTTAATTTATTTCCCATACTTCCTATAACTATAATAAACCTGATTCAAATAAAATTAAATTTAAAAAAACACATTTAAAAAGTGTTCGTCAAAATGTCGAATGGTTAGCTTTCATAGAAGTTCAAGAACTTTAGCTATGTAGGGTTAAAGAAGGAAACTCCCCATTTCCTAAAACCATTCTCGATTCACCCACTCAAAATCCACTAAAAACAAATTACCCACCTCACTAGCTCCTTTAGATACGAAAACAACCCTCCCATTAGTTGCTACGTCATTAAAGAAATAAATCGTGAATGGGAATCAAACCCCCCGCCCTTATCTCGGCAGCCCACTCGTAACATGTTTATCGTGGAGTTCTACGATAAGTTAATCCTCTGTGTGAGAAAGGGACAGGTATATCTTGGCTCTTGGTCTGGTCCTTAAGATTGTTAGGTCTTGTTAGTCCTTTTCGGACTAATTTTGGGTACAAACTTGATGTTATTAAGATTGGGACCATTGCATTATATCAACATGAATATTATAAAAGAGTAGCATAGTTTGTTAAAGTTGGATAATTATGTTTTATGGTTTAATTGACTTCTACGCGGACGGAACTTGATGGAAGTCGCAGGCAGAAGCTAATAGGTATCATTATGATATAATCAGAAAAGGCATGGCGTCGGGGATAGTGCAAATCCGCGAATCTACCATACGTAAAGTGCGCGTATCTGCACTACGTGGGAAGGTTATAAGTTTTTTTTTTATTATTTCAATGGCTTTTAGCCTCATTTTTACATGGAGAGTAATAATTCATGTGTTAATCCACGAAAATCACGTCAAAGAGATACCTGCTAATTAGGGTCTTACGTGCATTGCTCGCGAAATTTGAAATTGGCTACATTTGTCAGATACGCGGAATTATCCAATGCTAGTTCCGCTGATTTGCACTATCCCCGACGACATATCAAAGGAAGACTTTTAATCGCAGTGGGACAGTAAAGATTGAAAAACAAAGTTAGAATCATCATAGAATGAAGTTTTACAGCATAATCAGCCAATAATGTTCCCACTGGGATACAGGCTTCCTCTCTGTGAGACGGAGTGGGCTGTAATCTACCACGCGGACCGCGCGGTTGGTGGATATCGCATGTCTTCGAATTTTTGATTCTAGGACATGCCGCTTTCCTCACGATGTTTTCTTTCAACGTTTAGAGAGCAATGCTGATGAAATTATTTACTCAAACTAAAGCGCCTGCTTGGCTTCGAACCCACGACCTGACATATACAACTCGTAAGTTGGAGCAGTTACCACTGCTCTCAAAGTTGCTGTGTTACAAAAACTTGTATATTTATGTTATCACTATGCTTTTAGGAATTTGGCCTAGCTATCGAGATTCTCAAACGTTTCATTCTTTCTATCTTTCTTCTTTGTTTTTCGTGTGGATAGTGACTAACGTGGTGTCTTAAGTTTTTATGCCGCCCATGAGCCTCTGACTTGGCTTCACATGCCATCGAGAAATATCTCTCAATCATGCCAGTTCCACACTATGTTTTCCTTCATCGTTTTTTAAGCAAGTGATAATTATACAACACGCACATCATCTTCCTGCCCTTATCCCATGTTACTTGGGGTCGGCGCAACACGTTTTCTTCTTCCATTCTCCCCTGTCAACCGTCACACTATCATTCACTCCCTTCTCTTTCATATCTTTCTTCCCATCTCATGCCGTGGGTGTCGTAAGAGGCGACTATTTGACTAAGGGAGCTCCAGACCCAGTGCATACCATATAGCACCTTGGGTCACCCGAGCGATGGCGGGTAAACCATCAACAATCGCATTCCCAAGGAGGGTTGGTGTCAGGCAGGCGGCCGACTGTAAAACTATGCCAAAACTATTAGCAACAATTATACAACACGCACATGAATCCGAAAAGTCAGAGGTGCTTGCTTTGGGTTCGAACTCGAGACCTGTAACTTGGTTGTCCGATGTCACACTACCAGGCTATCACTGTTGTTGTAAAACGTTTGATAATCGTATCACTGTCTCAAAAGCTTTTATCTTAGACAGAATTCATTTGAGTTGTCTAAACAAAATCTATTTCTATTTGGATTGTTATCGAATGTCTACCACCCTTAGCTTCTTACCCAAATATAATTGCCTCCATTTTATCTTTCGGTAACGTCATGAATCCATTGAAGAAATTATCACTCTCACTTACGCCTGTAATATTATAGTACATCCACACCCCAACTTCGAACTGTAACAAATAACCCATAATTTATAAGATATATTTCAATTTACCAACAATTCGGTTAGCACACCCCTACACTAGGGCTGCCACATTATCATGGTAATAAAATAACTCATTGCATACTGTACATATTACCATTTACCATCACTCTTATTTCTTCATTCTTAAGGCACAAAATTGCTCAGTTGTTAGGCCCTATTTTCCCTCAGTGATCTATCACAACTTGTCATGTTTCGCACCCCTGCGGCAGAGTTGCCAGCGCAATTTATGTGTTAACATGATTTATAGGCTGGCAACCCTCGTTTCAGTGGGTGTTGCTAGTTGCTACCTATTTTATTACATGGGCTATGCTATATTATATACTTACATAATATTAGATTTTGTTTGAAAATTACCTCAAAAACCGTACAAAATTTAAATTTGGTTGAAAAATTGCGCCAGATCATCATAATTATTAGAAAATTGATTTGTGCTAAGTACCTACTATATTTATTTCTTTTACAACTCTCGTATCTCGCATATATTTTTATCAGCATCAACCTTGTACGGATTGTAGCCCCGTACAAACCGATACATCAGATTCTGACTACCTACTACAGAAATTTCGCGTCAGAAACATTTGCCAAAAAAAAAAAGATTCGACAATATAAACAAATCCTGCTCAATTAATAAACTGGTAATTTGTTCAGCAAACTGCAAATGCAGCGAGAATTCGTCTAGACTTATTAAAGCTGTAATCATTCGAACAGATCTAAAACATCACATCATCACTAATGAAATCATTATTTTTTATTCACGTATATCAAAATCATTGTATTAAAGTAACAGTACATCTAATCAAATAGGATGTTTGGCAAGTTACCCTCGCCCAGAAAGTTCCTCTAAAATAACAATCCGGTTTAAATCCGAACGCGCCCATTAAAGCCCCCTCCGAAATGTCAAAGTGACAGTTGACGTTCCCGCCATTATAAGAGAAAGGCTTTGAAATGTTGTGTTCTGTATTTGTGTTTTCTTGTTTTAAATGAATACGTTAATTCTTAATTTATTTTGAAGTATAATTGGAAATAATATTATCTGACCAAGTTATTCAAAATAAAACTGGGTGACCGTTATTTTGTTCTGACTTTCAAAATAATAAATTAAGAACTTCAAAACTTTAATTTACAAACAAAAAAAGAAATCGATAGAATTGTTCTTAATTTAAATAGAAATATTTGTTAGCTGACCAGTAGTACCTACCTACCCTAAAAAATGCAAATCAAATCAATCTAAAACAGCTCCTACTCTATTGATAACAAAGATGACATTTTATAATCCCCTGCAGCTGTGTACTACCCTCAAAAGTATTTTACACGTCATTAGGGTTCCTCAGTTCTCCGGGGACGGGGTCCGGGACTCCGGGGTCAAACGCCGTGAAAAACGGGAAAATAATGCGTTTGTGCCCCTTTATGTACTCAACAAATTAGCCTCACGATTTATTTTTATGTGGTGTGATGTTGGTTGTTATTTTAAAGGATTTTTTTAAGTTTAGAACACATCACGTTAATGCTTATTTTCAATTATAGTGCCAAAAGACAGACGACAGAAGAGACGGTTAGAACAAAAGAACTAGAAACCTATAGTTTACTAAAGTAAAAAAAAAACGCCCTCCTTTATAATGAGAACGAAAGTTTCACAAACCTCATTAAAATACAACCAACTCGAAACATCGTCAGTCAAATTTATTCCATGCGTTTGAAAATTTTCTAGTATTTCCCCACTCACAAATTCTATCAAAAATTCTAATCCACAACCCAAACATTCCAGTAATTTGAACGTACAAAAACTGTCGATTATCATCCAGATCTCCGAGGCTTAGAAACAGGAGTCCAAACACGACTCCGCCATTAGGAGAGCGATAGATATCGGAAAGCAATCGGCTCGTCATGATACGATCGGTCGGTCGGGTCCTGACGAACAAAAGAAGATTCAGAGGCAAAGAATCTTGGTTTAAAAATAGGATATTTGAAGGAGTACCTATTTCTAAGTACTACCACATTGGTCTTGCTAAAGACTTTTAGGTCTACAACTGGCTCTTCATTGTTTTCCCATTTCTCCATAATATACCTACTAGTCAAAGTTCTATTTCATCTTCTATATCTATACTAATAATAAAGCTGAAGAATTTTTTCGTTTGTTTGTCTGTTTGTTGGTATGTTTGAACGCGGTAATCTCTAGAACTTATAGTCGGATTTCAAAAATTCTTTTTGGGTTTGATAGCCCAATTCTTGAGGAAGGCCATTGGCTATTTAACATCACGCTAAAACCGTTAGGAGCCGGACAAAAAGAAAAAAAACTGAAACGCTATGCGAAAATGAAGTAATACCGCGGGCATACGATGCAATGCGACGGGGTGGGGGAACAAGAAATATCACGCGGACGAAGTTGCGGGTAGAAGTAATAAAGCTGAAGAGTTTTTTTGTATGTAACGTTTGAACTTGGTAATCTCTGGAACTAATAGTCGGATTTTAAACATTCGTTTTGCCTTTGATAGCCCAATTCGGGCAGGCGCAGGACAAGAAACTTCACGCGGACGAAGTGGCGGGCAGAAGCTATTATGTTCATAGAACTCTAACTCAGAATCTATCGTTTTTACCGTTTTTCGTTTTTTCTCTTAGAAAATCAGAGTCAGAAAATTTTAACATTTTTTGTTTGTTTCTTTGTGAACATAGCAGGAGTTCCGTTAATAGAAATAGGAACAGTTGCGTAAAATGCAGACAACGCAGCTTTCATTCAAAATCAATGGAAACACGAGCATTTAACCCATTTTCTCATAACCCATTTAGTAGATTACAAAGAGAAGTAGTCCAAACATCCGTGCCCCATATTCATTAAAATAAAAGCCCTAATATATTTGTTGAAAATGGGCGCGAACAACAAATCCGCAACACCATGTGCATAACTCCCAAAGGTTTTATAATATAACTACGGAACCCTAAGCCCGCCATGTCACTAGGATTAGTGCTCGGGCCATTGTCAAATGACAATTGAAATCTATCCATCTTTCTCTAACTCGCCCCAATTTCATGTGTGTAAAGGAGACAGACATATGAATACATTTTCACTTTTCAACATGTGCCAGATTTCATATGAATGTTTGTTTGGATAGTCACAATGGGGTATCGCGAGCGAGTTTCAAAATGGATATTGTATTATTTTATATTTTTAATCCGATACAGAGAGCTATTATCAATTTTCGGCGAATTGTTATAAATAGTACTTAGATCGAATTTGTTTCGTGATATTTAAATGTGATATGCGCTTTTTGATATTTGATTCATTGCGCTTTTTTGTGCTAAATTCGTACCATGTTTTTCTAATTTCTAGAGTGGTTTGAAGTTCAACTAACCACCTTATTTAATCTAGGCACTTATCGTTCTGTAGCCTACGATTTCAATTTCATAGCAAAGTTCGAAACTAATTAGATTCTTTTCTCAGAAGAAAATCTTAAACACATCATAGATTAACATTAAATGAAAGTCCAGATGTTATAGATGAAAAAGTTTACAATGATGTTTGTAAACTCACTACCGCATAAACGGCTGAACAGATTTAGATGTGGCATACAATTAGACCATTTCTTTTTATCCGTATAAATCAAGATGTACCATAGATAAAGACTTCAAATAAAAAAGAAAAGTTCCTTTGAAATGTAAGAGAAACTAAGACCATTAAGGGCGAAATCCGAAGTAGAGCGAAGTGGTCGAAGGAACCATTACAAACCAAAACTATAGTATTTAATGAACTTGAACTTTTAGTAAAAAAAAAAAACTAACCCCGTATTTTAATGTAAGTATTGAGTGAAAGTGTTTCGTGTAAAGATCTAACCTCTGTCTTCGATAACAGTTCCATTCAATTTAGATTTGAGTTAGTACCTAAGCCTACACATCTAGCATTGCGACAGCTTGTAAAACAGGAACTAGGTAGCTCAGGTACACAATATATCTTGTTTACTTTCATACAGGAGTCAGTACAAACTAGCATTGTAACAAACTTTCTAAGAATTCTTTATGGTTAGTGCATGAAATCGGATTAAATTGGCAGAGGAATTGGGAGAATTGGAGAGCTAAGGATGGAGAAGGATGAATATGATTTCATAGCAAATATTAACCTACTTTCCTATTTCCGAAACCTCAATGATGCACTACTTGTTAAAAATCTATATCATAGACTGTAAATCTAAAATTTAACTACTACATGTCGAAATTTTATGGCAAGAATGACCTTTAATCCTTCAATCACGCAAAACAAATGAAGAAGAAACGCACTACATCAAGTCGCTTTCTACCCATTTTATATTCGATAATCTACCAACAATAACTACCAAATCAGTTCCAAAAACCAACATACTAATCCCATTTAAAAAGACATTCCATAACCGAAAATAAAGAATTACTCTAGTCTCTATGCCCAGTCGTTGTCTATGGCAAACAAAAGCGTCGAGCGCGCGCTCGCGACACGCAGTCTGTCTTTGACCATTCAGAAGGGAACATGTCAAAAACATGCGTCAAAACTATTTATCATTGAACCTCGTGACTTACATCCCTGTTAGATGTAATTTGGAGTTGACTGATGGCAGGGTTTCTTAATGATTTTTAATTTCTATGAGGATTACAAGGCATTAGTGGACGTATGACCTGCTTTATTTGTTTGTCTTACATGTGTTCAGATGAGTAATGGCGGATAAATTCCTTTCGTCCGTTGTGTGACACATTTTCTGGTTTCTGTGATGTCTCATAAAAGAAACAGGAGTTGTCCTAGAAAGTTTATATATTTATACTTTGTAGATTTCACTGGCATGATTTATTACTTCATTAAAAACAGTCATCAGCTAAATCTATAAATAGCCTTCAATTACGTCCATGTAGGTAAGTAAACATGATTGATGGACATATTGGAAAAACGAGTTTTTAGGGTTCCGTATCTCAAAAGGAAAAAAACGGAAACCTTATAGCATCACTCGTGTGTCTGTCTGCCTATCTGTCTGTATGTCGGTCGTCTGTCACAGCCAATTTGCTCACATCCCATCCAATGGAATTCCATTTTGGGGGGCAAATAAGAAAATTTAAAAAAAAGTTTTGCAAACTACCGTGTGACATATCAAATAAAAGGGCTTACTCAAGGGTCTCAAATATATATTTTATTAATAATTTTAAAATAAACTGTTTTAAATTTATGTAAGAAAATAGACGACCCCTATTCCTGTTCAACCGTAGCCGCACTGTACGCATTTCGAATAACGGCCCGTACTAAGCTGTAAGTCCCTGTGCGTACACTCGCCGTATCTCCGAAACTACTGAGCCTAAATTTTTGGAAAAAAAAAATACAGAAAATATTTCTACTCCTACCTATAGATTACAGGAAAACCTATAAGAAGTCTATGGTCTTAAATAACATAGAGTAAATCTCTCAATATTGTGCGTACAAATTTACATTTCTAGTTGGAATGGGAGAACATGGTTTTCAACTACAATGTTAAGTTTGTTCTTGGGATAAATTCATTTCAACTAAGGAACCCTTCATTTTGCGTGGTCCCACACGCACTTGGCCGGTTTTTTCGTCTTGTCTATGCTTCAAATTGCAAAAGCTTATCTATTGAATCTTTTCATCGACCTCGTCATTTATAAGATTGATTTTATTTTCATTCACATTGGACACACAAAACGTAATGTAACTACTTGAAGTTACGTTAGAAATTCACTGACACTATAACACAGTTCCGCTTTAGAGCCTTCTACAAGATTGGCACCTAGTGTTTCTTTAGTTGAGCGCGTATTCTCTGAACCACCTTCAGTGTTTCAATTCTTGGAGAACAGATAAAGTGAAGCAAGCATTTTTCATTTTTATTTCTCGTCCTTGATGGGGCACAGAATATAACTCCACCACAAGCTCAGTTAATTGTGGCACAGAGGTTCCTACCAATTTTCAACTTTATGACAAAACCAATCAAATAATTTAACCTGTCTACATGTCATCCTTCAATCTGCTGTTACGGCAAATCAGAAAGAACCCCACCCGTCGGACACGTCTACACATCTAAATCTTTAATAACATATCCATCTTCTTCAACCATAAAACTAATTTTCTTAAACAGGCATATCATTTTAATTCCTCTGCCATAATTTTAGCTACATCATAAACATTTTACCATGAAGTTTGATAGAGAGAATATCAAAGAAAGCGTTGAACAGAAGCCGGTTATATATTTTTATGATGACTGGAACAATTAATGTCATTTTAAAAATATTAATATTCATAGTAGGTATACGGTAAAACCAGTGGCCATAGAGATGGGACTTGATAATCGACTAAGGCTCGACTAAGCAATTAGTATAATCGATTAGTTGGTTGAAGATAGTTGGATCGATCGTTATCATTCAATTATGAATTCTAGTTGAATTTAAATTATGCTTTTTTACTTGAGGGTGTTTTCTAGATGAGAGCTTTTATTAATAGCTGTTATATGCAGGTTTTATACTCTATTTATACAAATATCCTTTGAAGTATGGAAAAGGCATTTATTCAGACATCAACTAGCAAACATTATTTGAAAATCTTCATCGTGCCATTCTACATAGCGACTCTTTTTATTCTTTCTGTTTCTAATTTAATGCCCACGTGGACAGTCAACCTTAAATATATTAAAATATCCTACACATTTTCACCTACCGAGTTTCATTAAAAACAAAAACATACGTCTATCATTTATCTCTGTTATGTAGTTTTATGGGAAAATGTCAATACATAAAGACTTACAACTCATACTATCAAAGTCATAAAATTTTGTTACTTTTTTCCCATTGGTTTCTGCGGTTATTCTCTAATTATTATATTATTTTATTTGAATTTGCTTTAAATTAATTTGTATTATTTTTTTTATTTTTTTGTGCCCTTACTGTTTTGCTTTTCATTTTGTTTTCTTTTTATGTTTTTCGTGTATTGTATTTTGATTTATTTTAACGTTTTCGTCCTTGTCAAACTTGTTTACATACTTAGCTGTTATGTGAATGATGTGGTCGCCTATAATTGGAAGCGCACACTTGTATTTGTCCCAGTTTATGTAAACATGCATGTAATAGTGTAGCCTCTGTTGGCTTATATTATATATTGAATTATGAAATTTTTAAATACCGCTGAATATTTTTTTTTTTAATAATTAAGAGTGTATGTGTGTAATAATTAATGTATTTATGATCTATATTATTATCTGTGACGCTCCATTTATTTTATATCGTCTAATATTTGTATACCAATTAATGGTGAAACATGTTGAACTATTGTTTATTGTATTTAACATCCTCAATACCATGTTTTTTACAAATAAATTACTTTGACTTTTTGACTTTGACTTTGACTTTGGCTATCCAATAAATAAATAAATATTTATAATGCAAAACCAATTTTATTATATAACAATAAAATCTTAGCTCTTTATTTTAATATAAATTTAGTCTACTTTTATTACTAATAATTCAGGTTGTGACAACTTCCCTAATCTCAAATTTAAGTGTCACTGGTGGCACAGAATAAAAAAAAATAGTAACTGTAACATAGACACAACACTATGGAAGCAATTTATGAATTCAAAATAAGTAGAAAAGTGTTATAACTTTTTATTGATATCGTTTGAGACGTAAAACATCATATAAATAATTTGTTTTGTTGCATAAGTTATACCACGTAAGATGAGAGCTTCGAAGATTTGTTTTAAAATTAATATCCATCGTAAAAAGTGTAATAAAACTATGAGCTCAAATGTGTTATAAACCTAAATTATACGAAACTAATATTAAACAAAGGTATAATAAAAATATCAGGATTATCAAAAAGTTTTTGTTACGAGGGCTGCACTAAAAGTATCGGGAATGGAATATTTCCATTGTTCCTGTCATATTAAAATCTTTTTAATTGAAAACTCCTTGGTTTTAAAAATCGAATACCATTTATTTATTTTACAAAAGATTCTCGGTCAAGGACAAGGTTTTGTCAAACTTGTTTAGTCGTTGAGAAAATGGAATTGACTCGAGAAAATTCAAGAGTGATGATTTATTATGACTTTCGAAGTGGTTTAACACAAAAACAGTGTGTTGACCGGATGATTTCTGCATTTGGTGATGAAGCCCCATCCAAAACCACAATTTACCGCTGGTTTGCTGAATTTCAACGTGGACGTGTCAAGCTCAGTGATGATCCCCGTCAAGGTCGTCCAAAAACTGCAGTCACAGTCATCTCAAATATTACAAAAGTTTGGAAAACAAATGAATTTATAATCTTTAGATAACCTTTTAGTCTGAGTATTTGCTTTTCTAAAAACTTCGTAAGGCTCTATTTAAGGCGACGATAAACGACTTCTAATGATTTTAAACTGAAGATCACGTATAAACTAGTAGTGTTCATTTCATCATTCTCCTGCCCTTGTCCCAATTTATTTGGGGATTTCTTCCATACTTCTCTATTAGTCGTCATCTCGGTACTCCCTTTCTAGCTATATCATCTTTAACACAGTCCATCCATCGTTCCTTTGGTCTTCCCCTACTCGTGACCTACCTACCTAACAACCTTCAAACTCAAAACATTCATAGGTAGGTACTCAAAACTTTCCTGACGACAAGATTTGCCAAAAATATATAATGTTAAATTAGAGCATTTTTTAAATGACTTAACTTGAATATTTAGATTATATTTATAATACAAATTGTAATTAATTTGTAAATATATGTCTAAAGCAGATAAAAAACTCAGAATCACACAAAAACTATCAAGCGTATTTCTATGAAACATTCACCTTTTTAAAGATAATTTAATTATTAATCTTTGTATACGTGTTTTAATATAATACCTTTGGTTTTATATATAATAAATTAATAACGCGTCTAATTTGGGACAGCGCTCCTTGATGGGTGAGTCCTATTACTGGCTGGACGTAGGTACGACGCGTTGCGTGAGCTCAGTACAGAACACGCAAGCTAACCACTCAAGGTCGTTGGCATTCTTAGCATTGCGTGTTCAAAGATGAATTCATTATTTCAGGCCTTATATTGCCTTCGTGCTAGAATATATAAACCCTAGAGGTATATTGTACTGATACGTTTATCATTTTAACCTACTTTATTTGTTTATGAATGAATGAATGAAATGCACCGGCCTCAGCGTGGTTTGACCAGACTCGATTACTCGAATGAACCCATACATTTGCACTAGCCCCTGGAACATGTTTCATGGGGCTGCAGTGTAAACAATATTCTATTCTATTGTATTTAATATAATATCATTGTCGGCTGCTTCATTTTGTCACTTGAAATCTTCGCTTTCGAAGTTTGCATCAATTTTCTCCTCACTTCTGTCACGAAAATCTTCAAATAATTGTTCTCTCTTTGTCTTCTTAGTAACATTTCTTCTTCTATTAAAAACACTCTAATACTAATATTCTCAAACTCATCTATCCTAAGTTTTCGCGGTCGCGAACTGGTTTGAATATTAACATAATTATTAACTATCTGTCTGTGATATTTGTCGCCTGACTAATGTGACTATACCTGACGATCTATCATATGTTTTAACGTTATAACTTAGCCGGTTATGTCTATCGCCATATTTTAGTTTTCTGATATTTCACTTCTGATTTTACGCGTTTTATGAGTCATTATGAGGAATCCATATTATAGTGGTAGCACTTTTTACGTCACGTGGTTTTAATTTACAATAAGTAGAGTTTAGTGAAGACTAGAAAAGTGACACCGGTGACTGAAAAGTTGTGCGGAAATCGGTTGTCATGGTATGGGCATGTGATGTGGAGGAATGATAAGTTTTCAGTATGAATGTGGATGGCTATACGAGTACAGGAAGACCAAAGACAAGATGGATGAACTACCGAGATGACGACTAATATAGAAGTATAGAAACCCTTTCTGAGTCAAGCTTCAACTCCCATCTCTTCTAATTTTAGTCTCATCTCCTTGTTAACAGGTGTAAACCCTCGCAAGCAGAGAAGAGAACGGACGACATTCACTCGAGCACAACTCGACGTGTTAGAAGCGTTGTTCGGCAAGACGAGGTACCCTGACATCTTCATGAGGGAGGAGGTCGCGCTGAAGATTAACCTCCCCGAGAGTAGAGTGCAGGTATGTTGGGATATCTTCTTAATTACCTATTTGATTTGTCTTCTTCATACATTTAACTGTAGCCTCTACGTATATATACAAGGAGTAACTTGAGTAACGTGCAATCTCTTAAGGGATCATTGTATTGATCATTATGAACCACTATTACTATGGGAGTAACCCAGAAATCGCGAAGAAAATCTATATTATAAAATTATATTATTAAATATAATCTATATTATTAAATCTATATATATATATTCCCTACATTTATATTCGCCAAATGTAGGGAACAGCTGATTTTTTTTTCGCAATTTCAGGTTTGGTTCCATAGTAAAAGTTGTTCATAATGATGAGTACATTGACCCCTTAAGAGGTTGTACGTTATTTACGTTACACCTTGTATAGCTTTCATGTTCGGCCCGACGTACCCCGGGGAATCAACCCTGCTATTTATTACCTTGTTGTAAGGCTTTTTATGACGTGAGGTTTTATAAAATATCTTCACTCGACTCGTTGAGGATCATCGGTTTAGTGGTTTTCTTCTTTGGTCTATTTTTTTCAGGTCTTTTATGATTAGTTCATCTGCAAAAGTCTATACTTTTGGAGATGAGCTAACAAAGGACTCCTGACTGGAATAAAGCTTTCGACTTTTTTATATATTACCGTAGCTACATAAGTAGACAGTAATGAGAATTCCAGCGTTGTCTTCACACGGTGGTCTTCTCGTTTAATTGCGTTTTTATTGTCAATAACTTCAAGCTTTTGCCAAAGGGCGATGGAGCGTAGTGTATTAGGTATTAAGCTCAGCGACCGAATACGTGCCTAATACCACGATACGCTCCAAAACTGTAATCACCGATGTGGGCAACTATAAGTCTGCTAGACTGAAGTGGGATGAGTGGGCCTTGTATGTAGGATGCATCGTGACAGATGGGCCAGAGTCATCACACAGCGGGACCCAGAAGAAAGGGAGGCCGAAGGAACGCTGGCGTGATGACTTACAGGAGTTTATGGGAGTTTGGCCGGAAAAGGAAGGAAGAAAGAGTGGAAAACTGTAGGGAAAACCTTTGCTCAGCGGAGGGACAATACTGGTTGATTATAGAAAACTTCAAGACCTTCCCTACTAAGATGCGTTATTTAATATCACATTTTTCAATATTGTTAAAATCTAAACCAACATTCCGTGCACCTTACGTAACAAAACCTGCTCATAATCATTATCTAGTTAATACATTATAAAATTACCATCAGTCTTATCAAGCAAGCGGAGAAAATCCATAGATTATTAAGTTTCAATTAACTGGAGATAGCGCATCTAATACGTGAATATAATCCATCTTAATATGAGCCACCCAAAACGCTATTAAAAAATAAAGTTATTAAAATCTCCGACCACAGTAGTAGGAGACCAACGCTCGACTGACTACTAATTCGTTCAAATGTTCAATTTATACCAACACGGATTGAGCATTAGCGCTACCAATTGAATTACGTTCTGATTTTGAAATTTGGAAATCGAATTATTCGATTGTTTTGCGTTGACACTGAGTTGTTAAGTACCTACTTGGAAAGCTTTTAAGGAATCCGTTATGAACATGGCGGTAAAACGGGAATTCAAATTTCGAATGCATTTTGAACAGGGGTGTCAATTGCGAAAACTTACAACGTGTTAAAAATGTAACAACAAATTATTCTCTTCATAACGGTATATTCTGCTTATCACACCTCACTAATTAATACAGGAAGCGGAAAACTTAAATTGATGTAAGTTTTCCGCTGCTGTGTTTTTGAGAGGTCTCCTGGGTAAATTAAAGCGCCGCTGCTTCTTTCCTATCAAAAACACAAGAATGTTTTGAAACAGAATAATTTTGATGAGCGACTTTTTGGGGTTGTGCATCTATGTTCCAAAAGCTCTAAATTCTAACTTTGTAAGTCCAATTTGAATTACCTACATAATAATTTTTGAGCTAGAGTTAGTTACGAGTGTTAGTGTAACAAGAGATTTTGTTCTCTCCTGTAGTGAAAAAAATTACCAACTTATCTATATGCATTTCCGCTTTTCAAGCCGTCTGTACACCATTCTCAATCGAACTTCATCAATTAGCTGCCGTAAATCAAAACAAAGCAGAAAAACGCAATCCATTTGATGTCCCTCGTGCATCTGATATCATTAGTTCAAACACATCATAATTGGTCCGTTTAGATCGCACTGTCTGATACGTCTAATGATGCAAGGGGACGTCACCAATATGTCTTGATACTTCAGGGTGGCGCTACTGGCAAAGGAAAATGCTAACGATGTATGGAATTGAATGTTTAGTTCTGATTTTTGCCGTCAGCCAAGATATGGTGGGCTGGTCGTGCAGATTGTGACAGTAAAATGACGCTGTCATGCGTTTGTTTGTTCCGGCAAGCAGCGTGTTTATGAAGAAATACAAGAAATTAAAATTAAATATAGGAGATGTTTATTTATTTTGAGCCTGTAGTTCGCAAACATATTGTCTGCTTACTGGTAAAACAAGATAAGTGCATTTTTTTTACTAAATCGAGTTAAAAATTCAGTTACATGTATTTTTTTACGCGCTATCTACTGGTAAAGCCGAATAAATGTGATATCTTCTCACATTTTGAAAAAAAATATATACCAGTATATACATACCTACCTAATAAATAATCTTAAGGCTTAAATTCATTTCAGTTTATGCAGTTAAAAAACCGGCCAAGTGCGTGCGTGTGACCCCGCACAATGAAGGGTTCCGTAGTTGGGATGAATTTATCCCTAGAACAAACGTAACATTGTAGTTGAAAAACATGTTCTCCCATACATTCGAACTGAAAATGTACGTTTGTACACAATATTGAGAGATTTGCCATGTTATTTTGTGGCCACAGACTTTTAATAAGTTTTCCTGTAATATATACGTATAGAACTATTTTCTGATTTTTTTTCGAAATTTTAAGCTCAGTAGTTTCGGAGATAAGGGGGCAGAATGGTCAATTTTTGTATATTTTCTTAAATAACTTTAAAACCTTTTAATTTAAAATTATTAAAAATATGTATATATTTGAGACTCTCATAGTAATCTCTTTCATTTTATATGTCATACAGTTTGCAAAACTTTTTTTTATAGAAAATAAAAAAAAAGTTTTGCAAACTTTATGACATATAAAATGAATTTGCCCCCAAAAATTAACCCCCAAATTCAAAATTCATTTATTTACGTTACATACGTATTTGTGTCACAGAAATTCATACATGTACCAAATTTCAATTTAATCGGCCCATTAGATTCGGAGCAAATTGGCTGTGACAGACGGACAGACAGACAGACACGAGTGATCCTATAAGGGTGAGGCCAAACGAGCGTAATTTTGTGAGTCGTGAGTCGCAGAATTTCGGTCGCAGAAATTCTGCTGCATTCGGTTTCATACAAAAGTCCTGTTTCATTCACACGGCGGCGGCGACGCAAAATGAGTTCATCTCATTTTATATTAAAAAAATCTACGACTCATTTTACGCGACTCACAGCTCAAAAAATTACGTTCGTTTGGCCTCAGCTTAAGGGTTCCGCACCTCAAAAGGAAAAAACGGAACCCTTATAGGACTCGGGTGTCTGTCTGTCCGTCTGTCACAGTCAATTTGCTCCGAATGTTATGGACCGATTAAGTTGAACAGAAAATAGTTCTTTACAGGCAACTTATAAGAAGTCTGTGATCTTAAAATAACATGGTAAATCTCTCCATACTGTGCGTACAAACTTACATTTGCAGTTGAAATGTTTGGGAGAACATGTTTTTCAACTACAATGTTAAGTTTGTTCTTGGGATAAATTTAACCCAACTATGGAAGGAACCCTTCATTGTGCGTAGTCCAACACGCACTTGGCCGGTTTTTTTCTTCTGAGGTACGGAACCCTAAAAACAATAAATACGGTTAAAGCTTTTTATATTTTATAATTTAAATAGCAAAATGGTAAGAGTTATTCTGAGAAAAAGTCATAAACGCATTTATTACTATGAACCTTATACGTAATTTTTTGCTTTGAAGCTTTTAATAAAGCTTTGAATTTAGAAGATATTTCATGTTTGTTAAGTACAGGTATACAAATATTAAATGCGGTCCCCTGTCGATCTAACTTTAATTTTATACAATTTTCATTAAGTCCAATAATAGGGATGATGCCTGGGTAAAAAAAAGAAATTCTATTTAGTCCGTCAGTCAGATAATAAAAAAATATTAGATACGTATTTTTTGCTTTATCATATTAATAAAAAATGACTTAGATAACTCGCATTGAAGATCGGGAGTGAGGGCTTGCTACGTCACTTCTACGTATAAAATCTACGAAGACGTGACGTCATGCCACATTTTAACTCAATGTATCGCCGTAATCTTTCGATTACGTAGAAAAAGAAAAAATACGTGTCCAATATATTTTTATAATCTACAAGACGGGCAAAAAATCATTTTTTAGTCATCATCCCTATTATTATAAAAGAGTAAATCTTAAAAGAAAAGTAGTTAGTTGAACATTTTACTTTATTTTTTTTTTATTCAATAAGTTTGAAATAGATCATACTAAAACTTAAACTTTGAAAAGCTATTTACTGGAATTGACACTAATAAACGATAAATGATTTTATTTCTGTAAGTAGGTTTTTTTTTTTTTTAAACTAGATGAGTTCGGCGTTTCCTATCTGACTACTCTGGGAAGAAAGGTACATATTACTTTGTACCCGTAAGCAGACGATATGTAGGTACCTACCTATCTTCCTACGCCATCAAAATCAATCTAATCCTATGGGTATGCAATATGCAAACCTCAATTCATATGCACTTGATTATATAAATTATGCATAGCATAACTAATCGGCCAATATTGCTCCTACATCTACCAAAAGGATCGGGAAAGTTTTCCTTTGCGGCCGGCCGAAAACCAACGCCTGGTTTATATTTTATTTCTACATACCTACTGATAATTCAATACACTTCAAGCCACATGCTCACAACAAAGCAACAACAACAATACAATGAATAATTAGCATCCCATCTGTTGCTGAACATTTAGCTCTTTCCACAAAAAACTTTATCAACTCATTATTAGCTAAGGGTGGGTAATCCCCGGTTGATGTGGCGAAGCACGTAGCGCCCTCTGGCGAATGCAGTGACTTTACCGTTTATCTGACGCTACTATTTAGGATATAGGACTTTTTGCCTCTAAAATATAGGTAAACCGGACTAAGAGACTAACTAACTTTTGAGGTAAAATGTGCTATGCCGATGCAACATTTGAAAGAGTTAGAATTCAAATTCAAAATGTTTTATCTTCTTACTTGTTCTGACTCGTGGCTAAGTAATAACAGCCGCACGGGTCGATACATCTGGTTAAGCTACACTTGCCGGGGTTGGTCTGTGGATGGGTGACCATCTTTACATACCGAGACTCCTCCGTGCCTCGGAAAGCACGTTAAGCCGTTGGTCCCGGCTGTCCTTCGTGGATCTTAGACAGTCGTTACGGGTTGTCAGAAGCCCGAAAATCTGACAACCAGTCTTACCAAGGGGTATCGTATTACCCAGTAACTGATGGATTTAAGGCGAAAAGAAGACCAAACACTAAGATTAAATTTGATTTTAATCTCAGAGAGCGCAGATACATAGTTTCACGTCGACGGCCATTAGCAGAGAAAAAATACCAAAACATCAAACTCAAAATGACATAAGATTGACTTACAAGTGACAACATTGTATTCGTTTACACAGAATGCTCCAATAGTAACTGGATTATGGAGGTCAGATAGGCAGTCGCTCCATGTAAAATACTGGTATTCAGCTGCATCAGGTTAGACTGGAAGCCGACCCCAACATAGTTGGGAAAAGGCTAAGCAGATTGATTTATTGACTTGTCCTGACTGACTGATTCATCATCGCAGAATCTAAACCGCTGGGGCTAAAAACTTGAAAATTTGGCAGTTGATGTGTTTGTCCGTTTGGTTCTCCGTTTTGACGAAAAACATTTTTCGGTGGCATATGTTTTTTGTGGAAACAATTTAACACTGAGGCTGATCTGCTAAATAGCTCTCATGGGATGAACTTGAAGGCGCATTATTCAATATATGCATATACCTGTCGAAAACAAAAAAAAAACTAACAAAACATCACGCAAATCTTCATTCACCTCCGTTTCCAAACACCACCACAAAGTCTTGGTGTCGTAATTTATACAAGCGACGGAATGAAAAAAATACTTGACAATAATTTTAAACTAATAACCGCCTAAATAGAATAAGTAAAAAATCAAATACATTTGTAATAAAAAAACAATATTTTTGTTTAACCTAAAGCTTTGTCACTTAAAAAACGTCATTAATCGCATCAATGTTTGCAAATATGTAGCGAGGTATCTATTGAATAATGCACCTTCAAGTTCATCCCATCATATTTTTTTAGCAAAACATGTTGTGTGTTTAATTTACTGTTGTCAAAAAAAAAAAAAAAAACATAGGCCACTAATGATGTGTTTTTAGCAAAACGCAGAAGCACCCTGATGCCTTATATGTGTAAGCATCCACTAAGGAAGGATTTAGTTATCTATCCTTTATATTGCACCTGCCATGTTTTCTCTGCATCACCCTAAGGTTGACTGGTAGAAATGCCTCAGGCATTAAGTTCTCCTTTGTACCGTATTTGTTATTTTACTTGTGCGTTTTAATACATAAATTTTTAGAAATTTGACATTTAGGGAGTGAAACTTGGCACGAATACATATCTATTTATAAGTAAGGCTTCGCATGCCTGTAGGTACTAAAGAAGAAAATGAAATCAATTCTTCTCTTTACAGTCCGACCATGTAATGAAATAAAATACAACTTTTTAATACCTTTTTATAAAACATTTTTTTTTCGGATGTAACAGATAAAATATTGTAAGAAACTGAACAACTAAACGTCAATCTGTCAATTCTGTCAATAGTTTTGAAGATCTCCCTAAGATCTCCCTACTGTCTTCTGTCTTACTCCCTTTTTTATATGGAGATTTTTAAGCAAAATTTTTCACCTTCCGAACAATTATTCAAACGTTTTCTTTTATACAAACCTTGTCCTGACAAACACAACAAAAAAAAAATTGCCAAATAATTGCAACCATTCTGAAGTGATGCGTTTACATACATTCGGCAATTGATTTTATTTATACTTATAGAAGTTTGTAATTTTTTTGTTTTTCTAAAAGGATTGTGTGTGGAAGCGATTAACTGAAAACTCAGTATTTATACTTAAAACCGAAAATAACGTGTAACGCGGTTTTTTGAAAATCTAACCCTAAAGGTGTACTAAATAAAGTACGAAATCCATGCGGACAAAGTCTCAGAGTAGTCAGATAGGAAACGCCGACCTCATCTAGTTTAAAAAAAAAAAAAAAAAACATGATTGACTTGTAAAAGTGTTTGTACAAACCTACTTACAGAAATAAAAATCATTTATCATTTAGTCTCGGGAGAAGTGCTAGTTTCACATAAACCTACATCAGCTACATGGACATTTATGAAACATCAAAAGCTGGGTGCACGGTTCTAATTGGTCGTTTCTTATGGAAAAGAGCCGGCAAGATAATAGGGATGATGCCTGGGTAAAAAAAAAGAAATTCTGTTTAGTCCGTCAGTCAGATAATAAAAAAATATTAGACACGTATTTTTTGCTTTATCATATTAATAAAAAATGACTTAGATAACTCGCATTAAAGTTCGGGAGTGGGGGCTCGCTACGTCACTTCTACGCATAAAATCTACAAAGACGTGACGTCATGCCACATTTTAACTCAATGTATCGCCGTAATCTTTTGATTACGTAGAAAAAGAAAAAATACGTGTCCAATATATTTTAATAATCTACATGACGGACAAAAAAATATTTTTAGTCATCATCCCCATTCAAGGTTACTCTTTTAAAAATGTTGGCTTTTACAATGTTTTGACCAATCTTACAATTTGAGCTTAGGTTCTAGTTCGTCTAAGACGACTTTCGTATCAGCTAAAGCTCAGCCTTTCACCTAGATTCGGTGGAATAAACAATAGTGGTAGGTGAAGTTATGATGATATCGTTAGTGATACTGTCAATGTGCCTAGTCTTTCTCCAACACTGGTGGCGTCGGAGTCTAATCGGATGCAGCTAATTACCAGTATTTTACATGGAGCGACTGCCTCCACAACCCAGTAACTGGGTTAAACGATACCCCTTGGTAAGACAGGTTATCAGACTTTCGGGCTTCTGACGACCCGTAACGACTGTCAAAGATCTATGAACGCCAGCTAGGACCAACGGCTTAACGTGCTTTAAGAAGCACGGAGGAGTCACGGTATGTGAAGATGGTCAGACCAACCCCGGCAAGCATAACTTAACCTGATGGATCGACGCGTGCGGCTGTTATGTTAGGACTATAGTTGCAAAACTTCCGAAAAATTCTGAATAATTCCGGAATACTTCTGGGAAAGTTTCTTTAAATCAGAATTATTCAAAATGAGTTTAATTAAGATTTTTATTTTTTTTGCTGAAATATCGTATTTTGCATCGATCGTCGATCGCCGCCGCCACTGCCCCTCTGTACGCCGGCCGCTGCCGCCGCGCCGCGCACGCCCGACTGCCACGAGTCGTGCGTGCAGGTGATGCGATGGTGGTGCGGGGTGCGGTAAGAGGGGAGATGCTCCCCGGAGAAGTTTTTCCCCCGCGAGAAACATTCGTACCCCGCAATCGAATGTTTCCGCCGAATAATTCAATGGGAATAAACGTTGAAATATTCCCAAAGTTTCGGAATATTTCGGAATACTTCCGAAGTATTCGACGGGAATGATTCGGAATTTTTCCCGCCAGCATCTATAGTTAGGACAGTAGCCTAACATTAAGTAACTGTAGGTACCTACGGACGGTTCCTGTTTCAGACGATTTTCCGCTATACCAACAATTTCAGAAAACCTTTACACTTCCTACTTGATTTTTACTGCTAAGTGCTAATTTGACCAAAGCCGGATATTTTTTATCTGTAGTATAAAAATGACTACTGATTGTTTTTGTATTTAGAAACTGTCAAAAATTCAAAATTTATTCGGAGGGAAAAAGACTTGTACGAGTACTAGGTACAACTTTGGTCGAATTCACCCTAAGTCAGCAACTCAAAAAAAAAAAAAAAAATCCACTAATTCTTTCATCCCACAATTTAGTACACATACACACATCAAATAAAAGAAAAACACATTAAAAAGCACCCCTACCACTGGCACAAAACTGACGTTTGCTTGTAATAAATCATTTATAATCCGTTGTGCACACTGAAAGCGCGAACGCGAAGTAATTGCTGCGCAGGATTTGAATGAACACATAGTAGGAGGCATTAACAGTTGTTGGAAGCAATCGTGGTATGTTTGGAGGTTATGTGGAGTTAGGGTTCGGGAGAATTTTGTTTGGTTAATACATGTTTACAAGTAATTAACGGTTAACCCCTTAAGCTTCGGCTATATACTTAAGAAAACCCATAGGTTCATGTCAATATGTGCTCGAATGTCAACCGAACCCCATAGGTTCACAAGTCCTGTAAACCCGCGTTCGCCATTGGATGATGGTTTTTTACATTTATACTGGATGATTGCTTTTTTACTGTCTTGAAAAAAATAGGGTACAATAGGTGAACAGAGTAGAAGGCTAAGGTATACCTAGTTTTTTTTTGTTTTTTCAATAGCTTAGACAGAAATGGCTCTATCAATGAACACTACACATTTGAAGTAAACTAGAACAACAAAAACAGAAACTTTGAAAAAACTTTATAGATCGTTAAAATATATCGAAATTCAAACCTTTGGTGATTTGGATTTCGATATTTAATTTTTTTTTGCGCCCGACGTTTGAGGGTTTAAAGGTGACGAGATGTAGAATTAGACAGTCATCAAATTCAAATTAGAATCAAAGATAGTTTTTTTTTCGATATCAATATATACTGTTTTTTTTTTTTTTGTGAGTGTAGGTCCGGTATCAGTTTTATAATGAAACTCAGAAGTTAAAACTAATAAAAAAACTGCAATGATCAATTTTACTTTTTCATATATCGCTGCAGCGAGAACATCATCGCACAACGTCACTATTGTGCATATTGATCCTGCAAACGTGTTTTCTCCCAATGATTAAACACTATTCCTAACCAATCTTTTTACGCCAACAGGTCTGGTTCAAGAACCGCAGAGCGAAATGTCGACAGCAGCTCCAACAGCAGACGAACACGCAGATATCCAGTAAATCCACCTCCAGCTCGAAGACAACCGTCGCCAACAGCAGCATCAAAGCTTCAACGAGTTCTACTAAGATAACCACTTCCAAATCGCTCACCAGCTCTTCAAATGTACCTACAACACAGAATTCTAGTATCACAACGTCATCTCCAAATCTTCCTATAACGCCGACTACGTCAGTCAGTCCTCCTATCAACGTTATTTGCAAGAAGGAGTCAGCAGGATCGAACTATGAAAGTTCTCCTCTCAACAAGAATAATAGTCTAACCTCTCTATCCCACTATAATTCTAACGAACTCAGAATAAGTGGTAAAGAGTCCTCGCCCTCAGAACCTGTCTCAAACATCCATGGTTACGGAGTCACTCCTAAGCAAGAGCTGTACAGTAGTCCAAAGAGACTGGACTATGCCAGCAAGTTGGATTACACGGAAAAATTCGGCAGTAATCTGGTTAAGGACCAGTACAGCTCCCGACTGACGGGGAATCTTACTCCTTTGGGGTCCAACTCCTCGATTATGACCACGCCGTCTCCTCCTATCACTCCTCAGAGTATAAACGGGCCAGGGAACGTGTATCACCCGGACAGCTACAACAGTTTCCACTGGCCGGGCAGTTCGGATTACATCCGGAGTTACTCGACGTCGCACCATCATCAGGGCTACGGGCAAAGCGCGTATAATTCTCCGTATTATCCTAGTCAGGTGAGTGTACAGATTGACTACATGGTTTAGCCATAAGCCGTGTACCCGATGGAATTTTCCATCGGCAATAATGTCGAACTTCCATACAAAAACCCGCCAAGTGCGTGTCGGACCACGCACAATGAAGGGTTCTGTAGTTGGGATAAATTTATCCCTAGAACAAATAAACATTGTAGTTGAAAAACATGTTCTCCCATACATTTCAACTGCAAATGTAAGTTTGTACGCACAATATTGAGAGATTTACCGTGTTATTTTAAGACCATAGACTTCTTATAGGTTTTCCTGTAATCTATAGGTATAAAACTATTTTCTTTATTTTTTTCAAAATTGTAGTCTCAGTAGTTTCGGAGATAGGGGGAGGGAGGAGGTCAATTTTCGTTTATTTTCTTAAATAACTTTAAATCAGTTTATTTTAAAATTATAAAACATATATATATATTTGAGACCCTCACAGTAAGGCCCATTTGATGTGTCACACTGTACAGTTTGCATTTTTTTTTTCAATTTTCTATACAGGGTGGTGATTATGTTATCACATTAATTGAAACTACATATTCAGGACATGACTGTGGTCCCCTGCGTTGAATTTTTTTGCCGGTTATTATAAAAAAAAATGCTATTCCATACATTTTGACCACGTAGGTATTGCACTTTTGTAGGAAACAACAGTTTTTTTTTTTTATATTAACCAACGAAAAATTTCAACGCAGGAACGAAGGAAGTCTTGTGCTAAATTTCATGCTTTTAGATCCAGCAGGTTACGCTTTGCGTTATCTGTCAGTGAGTTTATTTGTGTCCTGTATTGGTCTAAATCTGAAGAAATTCATTTGTCAATTCAATTTGTGCCTTAAATGTTACAAATAAAGATGAACAGCATCATACAATGACTCAAAATTTAATTCCCGCATTGAATCAAGTTGATCATTTGTTTAAGAGCTAATTTAAACTTTTATTTATGGAATAAATTTAGCGGTTTGACAGCCTTAGTACAGAAAATATGTCAAACTCTCCTATTTATTCTTCAGATAATAGTTATTCTGACTATTGAAAAGTCAGCCCTTAATAAAATTAAACAGAAAGATCTAACCATTTTGTAATAACAACAGCGCAGGTATTATACTTGAGTTTCTTCGTTTAAAACATAATTGTTTGAAGAATAATAAAATGCCCTGTGGTAAGATAAAAGCTTCAAAGGTTTTCTCGTTTAATCAAAATAAAATGTTGAATAGAAACAGAGAAACCTTGTTTCGACTGTCAGCCATATTAAATTAATTGTTTTCTTGAAGTTATTTACGAGAATCTTAATAACTTTATTTTCTCTCACGGAAGATTTTTGGAATCATAATTCCACTCTGTAATATTAATTAACTAACAACAAATTGATATTTTAGAAAAACATAAAAATAATGTTTTTTTTTTATATAAACTTGTCATTAAAATCTTGCAAATTAATTAAATCAATTATTTCAATGACATTTTTTATTAAATCTAATATTGCTAATACGGGATTGATCTGTCAATCATTTTGTCGAATTATGACGTCGTCAAAGCTAATTCAATTAATAATTTATTCGAATACGTTAATTATTAGTGCCAAAATATTTTGTGGGCCGCCATAAAATTATTTTGTCTTAATAATCACTCGATTAACTACAAAAATGGGCGTTTGCAATTTTTGTAAACAGTAGATATTCTATTCCAATCAAATTAATCCTTTGATAGATTGATTCGAAGATATTAAACACAAAGTATTAACAAAAAAAAAAGTTATAATAAATAAATGTTACTTACTACACCAGTATATAATTAGTTTTAGGGGACTGTCTTATGTAATTTTGACGTTCAAAAAGTGCTGATTCTCAGCCTAGTTTGAATAAATGACTTTTGATTTTGATTTTATAATGTCCCCAGTGCTCCACATATCGATGGTCCCTATTAACATTGTAGGATATACACTTTTACCAATATTCACTTTTTACATAAATCGAATTACAATAAAAATATTTTTTTTATTGTAAAAACAAACTTTGAACTGAGGGTAGTTCAAAGTTTTTTTTAACGATAAAAAAATCTTTATGATATTAGCAATGTCAGTTCTGCAAAAAGACTACTGTTCAGGAACTAAACAATAGTCTTTTTGCAAACTGACATTGTTAATAGGGACTATCGATATGGGTGGTCTCTGGGAAGCTGGCATAAAGGTAGCAAAATATCACTTGTACGAAGTGTAGGGGAATTTTCCTTAATATGTGAGGAACTTTCCACGATATTTTGTAAGGCAGAAGCCATTTTAAATTCTCGCCCTTGTGGCCACTACCTGCCAGCGATAATCCCAACGAATTTAATGTCTTAACCGCCGGACACTTTCTCATTGGTCGAAGCTTGACCTGTATACATACTCGTTTGTCAAAAATTTGATAAAGGGAGAATTTGATCATTTCAATACCATAGCAGAAACAGTAGAACCAGATTCTAACCACACCTTCCTTACAGATGGAGTACTTCAACGGTTCATCTGTGAACCAGACGCACGGTAGTCACCACGGGCACAACCTGACTGCCAACGGCAACCAGCTCTACAACCAAGTATCCTTCGGCAACCCGTCGCCACCAGGGGCCTGGGCATCCCATCACAACATCCTGTCTTCGGGCCCCGAATCCCCAGAAAACCAGTCCCAAAATTCGCCACATTTGAGCATGCTACAGGCCTCCCAAATAACGAACTTTTCAAACACGGGGAACAGTTATTTTGCGCCAGAAAAGTATGGTATCAACATGGTTTAGTACATCTAGTCCTTTATTTTGTAGTTGTACATATTTCTTGTATAGTGGGTGTGTGAGAACGGTTCAGAGAGAGTTTGTATGTTTTTGGGACTTTTTACCTTTTATACCTCTGTCAGTTAGTGTTTTGGGTGTATTAAATGGAAAATGTTTTTGATGGTTTGAGTTTTAACTCAAAACGTCCAAAAACATTTAAACATTTTTTATTTAAGTAATACTTTCAGTATTTAACAGATTTTCTCTCGTATTTTTTTATAATTTTCATTTTTTGTTTTATATATAAAACTGTTTTAATTTTTTTACTTTTAGTTTAATAAAATATGAAAGTTAACAAAATACGATGTAAGTACATATCAATAAAATCATATATTAAATTATTTTTACAAAACATACAAATTCTCTTTGAATCGTTCATATTTACTTCAAATGTAGAAAGCGTTTTTATATTGTAAATCAATATTTTAAACAAGACCTGTCATCATATTTAGAAACTTTTTCAGAAATAATTTTAAGAAAAGTTATTTATTATTAAAATTTAGCAAATAAACTAGAAGAAAACATCGACTTACACTAAATATGGACTCAAGTCTTGTTCAAATTATAATTTACAAAAATACAGAAATTTATTTTACAACTAAACGCTGTTTAACTAACGATTTTCAACGAAAGCTAAAATATCGAGAGGCCTAATTTTGTGTATCGAAGGACACATCGTTGTAGAGTTTATAAGTATTTGACATTGGAACACCAAAAATATTGAATTTTATGAAAAATTTTTAAAAATCCTTGTAAGAAATGTGAAGGTGTTTTTTTTTAAATTATTTATGTTTTTTGATGTTTTTGGTGTTCAAAATGTGAAAAAATAGAGGAAAAACTCTTGAATTTTATAAAATTCTTTTCCTATTTTTGCTTCCCTGCGCCTGTGTGTAAAAAACCCAGAATCATATCACTTATTATATTAAAACGAGTTAACTTAGGCTAAATTTTATTTAGTGATGGAATTCCCTAAATTATCGAAACAAATAAACGTTCGTTACTTATATTAAAACAACAAATAAACATGAGTATCATTAAAATTATAATTAAGACAACAAACTTCAATATTTGGCTGAGGTTTTTATACTGTAGTAATAAATATTACATAATACGTAAATGTTACAAAAATAATAAAAATCCAAAATATTCAATCCTTCATAAAGTTTAGTTTAAAAACCATAAAGAAGCTATTAGTTTTTCTAGCACGCAATTAACTTTTTTTTATATTAACCTTATTGCCGATTGTTACCTAAATATAATTTAGTTTTAATATAAGTAACGCCCCATAGTTCTATTGTACATAAATTGTATCTTAAGAGTTTTATTTTGTACATGTGTGTGCTACGAATGTATATGTGGGTTATTATTGTCTAGTTTTAAGTGATCGTAATTTTTTTATTATTTTTTAGACCAGTGACAGCCCTGCCATAACTTATACAAACAATTTAATTCGTAAAACAATGAAACTAAGTGTAAACATCGCGGCGCCATCTTGTATTGTGATTTATTTTTTATAGAAAACATTTAATTTTTTCATAAAACTTGAGTTATTTTTGGGAAAATATAAGTTAAATCCAAAATCGTATTAAATCCTTTAAAATCTTTAAACTTATTTCAATCATTTTTTGCTGGAGAAAAAGTTCATTATGCTAATTTGTGCAAATAAAAATGATAATAAAAATAAAACTTGAAAAAAGATGGCGACCTATAAATAAGATTGGCGCCCATGACAGTTGCCAATTAAATGGCGGTTTTAAAAATAAAAAATGTTATTGGCTCGAAGTCGAGTATTCGAGTCTAATAAATTCACATGAGAGTAATTTAATGAGATTATTAGTTAATTTATATTATTTTACAAATAAAATGGGTTCATTTTGTGCGAGAATATTGTCGCTAATGTCGTTATTAGGGACAGAAGTACCGCGCGATTGGGATTACTCAAACATCGAAGAGGTACCTACTTTTTATTTTTTTATTATTACAAGATTAATTTGCATAATTCTATGGTGAACTTGCCTCATGAAAAAATGAAAAAAAACCTGGAATCGTTTATTTACTCATTGTTCACCAATGACGATAGTTACGTCGCATTTCTAGATGTTTTTCTTGATTATTTTAATAAATTTAAATTATGTTAAAAATAATTATTAAATCTCTATCATGTAGTGCTTGGCCGAAAAAAATAGTACTTTGATTTAAATTTCATAGAACTAATCACAAAAAACCTGTAAAAACGCGATGTTACCAGCCCACGTGGGATGAACGCTCTTAAGAACCTAAACGAGAGGCAAGCAATCATAAAGTATTTTTTATTTATTTTAAGCTTCAAAATAAATAGTACTTTATTTAAATAATTTTCTTTTTAAACAAGAGTAGAATAATTATATTTTTTATTAAGATTACCATCGATGTTTCAGGGATGCCAGCGCCAAAAACAAAATTCCCAACTTTGTAGTATTTAAATGTAATGAAATTGTAATTTATAGTAAATATTAAGCTTGGACATAGCTTAAATTAGTTAAGAACAATACTGGTACCGTTCGATGAAGAGTCAGTGTATTTTTTTTAAGTTAAGTTGTATTAATTAATAACTGATAGCTATTGAAATATTGAATCCGAATATATGCATATAAAATACATTTTAGTGTTTAATTTTGAACAAATTCCTGAGTTGAACCTTAAACAAGCAGCTTTTGTAAAAAAAATATACATAAGCAGGTAAGGTCAGTGCTCTGCATTACCTGACCCCTATTACAAAGAAAAAGAGGGGAAAAGGGGTCGGGTTATGCAGGTCACTGACTTACTTAAATTCGTAGGATAATTTTGATCAGGAAGTAAGTATGAACACTATGAATAAAAGCATTTCCGAGAAAATAAAACTATACGAGCAGGTAGGTAGGGTGTGTCATACTTAGTTGTCTTTAAGGGGGAAGCGCCAGGGTAGCTCGAAATTCAAACCTATCGTTTATTGCAATTTGCAAGTCAGTAGCTATTAGGTTGTGTGCTGATTAAATTATGATTCGCGACCGTAAAATGTATGTATTTACAGAATCATAATCATTACAATCATCAATACAACTCTATTACAATTTTCAAATGTCAAGATTTCATGAAATAGTCATACAATAGGATTACCTGCTCTTAAAGAGTTGTTTTGATAACATTATTGATTATAATTCCCTAAATACAGTACAATACAGTATTGGTCGCGAATCATATTTTGATCAGCATACAACAAAATACGGACTTGCAAATATTGTGCTATTTGCAAGTCAGTATTTTGTTGTAAACAATACAGTATTGCATATACAGTACGTAAGAAGGGCTACCCTGGCGCTTTCGCCTTAACTTAATTATATCAATTTTCAATTCTATGAAAATATATAGGTACCTAACCATGAATACAAACTTCTTATTGGTGTTCATGTGGTCTGTATGATGTAAAATAGCTTGCTTGATCAGGTAAGCCCATTCTACCATAGAGTGGACGACTAAGATAAATGAAGAATCTTTAACATCTATCGATGGTAAATATAATAAATATCTACCTTGACCTATACACATACTTACATAAAATCACGCCTTCTTCCCATGGGGGTAGGCAGAAACTACAGAACGCCACCTGCTACGATCCTTAAGCTTTTGCTTCGTTTGACCTGTATTAGTCGTAATTAATTATATTAAGAATTGCTTGTGGCACGGTTCGATTCGATCGATCAGGTTAAGCTACGCTTGCCGCGGTTCGTCCGTGGATGGGTGACCATCTTTACACACCGAGACTACACCGTGTCTCGTCGTTGGTTCCGGCTGTCATATGTCGATCTTGGACAGTCGTTACAGGTCGTCAGAAGCCCGAAAGTAAGCCCAGTAACTGGGTTGTGGAGATCAGATAAGCAGCCAGCTGCTCCATGTAAAATAATGGTATTCATCTGCCGATTAGACTGGAAGCCGACCCCAACATAGTTGGGAAAAGGCAAAAGCAAAAGGTGGTTTTACACCTGCGAGGCGAGGCGTGGATGGGATGGGCGAGAATTGAAATCACCCTTATCCTTTTACGCCGAAAGATATCCATCTCTTTAAGGCGATAAATATTATCAAATATTTCAATTCTCGCCGCGCACATCAAAAACATCACATGTAAAATCGGCGAGGCGAGGCATGGATGGGAAGGGCGAGAATTGAAATTTGTATAGCAAAATTTCTCTCCACGCCCTGCCCATCTTTGGTGTAAAAGGTCTAGATGCGCGAGAGAGTGCGAGGTGAGAATTGAAATATTTGTTAGTTCAATATTGATCTTTATTACTCTAAGAATAGAGTATTATAATACATAGAGATATACAAATCTCGCACCGGTCATTCAGGACCCGTGCTGACTCGCGATGTCTAGCGATGGCTCGCTCTGGCACGCGCTGGCACCCGCCGGCTCGCTCCGACCATCGCGACACATGGCTGCATACCATACTCTCCAGCTCCCACTGCTACTTACATGGGCGGCGCGTGATAGCCCGAGGCAGCGCTGGCCATCGCGAGACGGCGCGATATAGCGATGGACATCTTTCGGTGTAAAAGGTGATTTCAATTCTCGCCGATCGCCTCCACGCCTCGCCTCGCCGGTGTAAAACCACCTTAAGAATCACTATACTGCCGTCATAAACAAAAAAGACGTATCTGACATTTTATTCGAAATAGAGTTATTTACATATTCGGAATCAGCAAAAAAAGACGCATCTACCAGTATTTTATATTGGCGTAAACTTAACGAAAACTTAATAATTCTTCTTATTAAAAGACGCATTTGCCTTTGTATCATATAGTTTAAACAGGACAAAATATTTTTTTCTCCTTTTCAATATTTCTGTTGATACGTCCTTTCTCCTTACGGCAGCAGTATTATTGTCATCAAATTCGACGAATGGTATGTGCTTCGATGCTCTTCAAAGCACTACGTGGATCCTAATGATAATTATCAGAAGTTGAAACCCTAAATGCAAGGATCTAAATATGAGCAAAAACTGTCAAGAACAAGTCATTTTTGAGGTCACAAGCCCGGCTACTAAAACGAGGATCTTGATGCTTTGAAAACAGGTGAAAAGCATTTTCTAAACAAAAAAAAAATAACCTTTACAAACCTATACCTAGTCCACCCTCAAAACAGTATCGAAAAACGTAATAAATTCAACACCGGCCGGTGCTTCGTTCCGATGCGGTCGCTACTCGCGTGCCAGTAACTCGAGCCGAGTTCGACGACTGAAGCCATTGCAGGACGTCCTACAACGTCCAGCAACGAGTGACGTGACCCACACGAGTCGAGGACGATACGACACCTCTAATTACTGTAATTGGTACTGCCTTGGGAAGGTGAAATTTTTTAAGCTGATTCAGTGGAAAAATAAACGAATCTTGAAACGAACTGACTGGACAGGTCCTCTCAATCTGTGTGGTTCTTTCCTCAAAAGACCATTTCAGACACCAATCTACATGGTCTTCACATGAAGTGACCAAGATTATTTCCGGACTTTATAAGAGACTGTGACCTCTTGAGTTTGTTTCGTCCTTTCTTCTCAGAGTAGTCAGATAGGAAACGCCGACCTCATCTAGTTAAAAAAAATATGATTGACGTGTAAAACTGTTTCTACAAACCTACTTACAGAAATAAAAATCATTTATCATTTAGGTGAGAAAACTGGATTGTATCGATGAAAAAAGGTGTGAATATCTTGCTAAAGGTAATATAACAGAACTATGTCCAAGCATTTATTTTACTTTTGACATAAGCACGCCTATGAAGATCCTTGTTAGGGTTCCGTACCAAAATGGTAAAAAGGAACCCTTATGGTGCGACTCAGTCTGTCTGTCACAGCTGAATATCTCAAGAACAACTAATGCTATCAAATTGAATTTTGGAACACAAAATACAAAGTGGGGCATGTGGGGTATCATATAAAAGAGCGTTGTTTACACATTCTCAAACATTTTTTTAGGCCACATAGTTTTCGACTTTAAACGAAAAATGTAAAAAAAACCGTCCCCCCCCCCCTCCCCCTATCTCTGAAGTTTGCATAGAGAAAAATCTGAAATTTTTCTGTGTGATAGAAGTTTATGTAAATATTACAGGAAAATAAAATGATGTCTCTAAATAGCACACTTTTTTATATTAGGTACATATATGATAGTAAGAAACCTCGGTGCGCGAGTTCGACTCGCCCTTGACCAGTTTTTTTTATTTAAAGGCAACCATGGAAGCTGTTTTTCTTTACATTTTTCTTTAAAATAAAATATCAATGTGTTAAATCGATTAAAACTTTTCCTATACAAACTCAATTGTTATAAGAAGTCGAATCATTAGGACATTACTAATTGATTAGTAAACTTTACAGTACCTACTCGAGCTGTCAAAAGTAAAATAAATGGTTGGAAAGATTATAGTGTAGGTAGGTACCTAAGTATTTCATAGGGTTTATAAAAACCGGCCAAGTGCGGGTCAGACTACGCACAATGAAGGGTTCCGTAGTCGGGTTGAATTTATCCCAAGAACAAACTTAACATTGTAATTGAAAAACATGTTCTCCCATACATTCTAACAGCAAATGTAAGTTTGTACGCAAAATATTTACAGATTTACCATGTTATTTTTATACCATAGACTTTTTATAAGTTTTCCTGTAATCTATATATGTATAAAACTATTTAATGTATCTTTTTCAAAATTTTATGCTCAGTAGTTTTGGAGATAAGGGGGAATGGTCAATTTTCGTGATCAGTTTTCTTAAATAACTTTATATATATATATATATATATATATATCGACCGTCCCAATTAACAATGTCGGATATACATTTTTACCAATATTCACTTGTGTACATAAATCGAATTACAATTTTAAAAAAATTCTTCAGAAAAAGTCCACTGTTCAGTAGGGACTAAACAGTAGTCTCCCTGCAGAACCGACATTGTTAATAGGGACGGCCGATATATATATAGCCCTTTATATTATACTGTAAGCACTTTCATTTGATGTATCATACGGTACAGTTTGCAAAACTATTTTTTTCTTATACCCCGCAAAATTGACCCCATATTCAAAACTCATTTGTTTACGTTACACGTCCGTGTTTGAGTCGCAGAAATTCATACGTGTACAAAATTTCAACTCAATCAGTCCATTATATTCGGAGCAAATTGGCTGTGACAGACTGACAGACAGACAGACACACGAGTGATCCTATAAAAGAAAGAAAGAAAGAAAGAAAGAAAAACAGTTTAGTATAAGGGTTCCGTTTTTTTCTTTTGAGGCACGGAACCCTAAAAAGTACTTTTTAAAAGGATATTTGGTTTGTGTGTTTAAGAAACCCTAGATAGGTACCCTGTGTACCTATCTTAAAAATACAAACAAACAAAAGTTATGAAAAAAATTAGTAATCGGTAATTTAGACGCCTGTAATGACGAGGCCAGTATGAGGCTGATTCAACACCCTAACTGCGTAACATAATCGGAATCTGAATCATTTTGAAGCAAATTGCCAATTCGAAAAATTTGTCTGCTCAGCAACGTAAATAACGCAATGAATGTTGTTGAACTGACAAATGAAACCGATTCCGATTGTGTGTGTGTTACGCAATTGCCCCGCAGTACCTACAGTTTCCGTTCCGTATGTAGTTTATTCTTGCTCGAGGCTAAGTAATAACAGCCGCACGGTCGATCCATCAGGTTAAGCTACGCTTGGTCTGTGGATGGGTGACCATCTTTTCATACCGAGATTCCTCCGTGCCTCGGAAAGCACGTTAAGCCGTTGGTCCCGGCTGTCATTCGAGGATCTTTGACAGTCGTTACGGGTCGTCAGAAGCGCGAAAGTCTGACAACCAATTTTACCAAGGGGTATCGTATTACCCAGTAACTGGGTTGTGGAGGTCAGATAGGCAGTCGCTCCATGTAAAATACTGGTATTCAGCTGCATCCGGTTAGACTGGAAGCCAACCCCAACATAGTTGGGAAAAGGCTAGGCAGATTGATGTAGTTATTCTACAATAAAATGATGTGCTCAGTCCGGCTGTCGACAGAATGAGTTCCTGACACCTCTGTTGTGTTGTGTCTGTCTGTTGTCTGTTGGACAATTACTAGTAATTGGTAATAAGGATCAAATTCCCAAAACACATATTCGTTAGTACGAAACTGACAGGTGTCAAGAACGCATTCTCTCAACGGCCGTACTGTAGTTAAACAAATTGTATTGATTGTAGTGTAGTCTGTGATTCAGGCTGGAGCCACTCAACCGTCACTTTTTGCTTATACGTTTGGAGATTAGGATTTTGATTCCACACATACGGTGACGACTTGATCCCGAAGGTTTCGTTAAAGACGAAGGATACCTTGATTGAATGCGAAATCAAGATGGTTTCAATACCTAAACTTAGTAGGTTTTTCTTTGAAATGTGTAAGGTTTTTTTTTCTGTTACTGTTCTGTCACAAGCTATACATAAGACATACCGTGAGGAGAAGATTCGTTAATCAGTTAAATTGATAGTGGCTGATTGCTCACACCTACAACTTCAATTGTGATTAAGAGGATTGTGAAGTGCCGATACGCGGCGCGATTTTTAGAGGCAATTGCCTACATTTCATACAATTATTTACATAAATATTGTTTCGGGCGATAACGTTTTTACTCCCCTAAACCTTTACAAAATGAGACAATTTTAATCTCATTACATTCAGTACACTTTAATCTAGGTCTGTACGTTTTTCATTTTTAGTAATTCAATTTAATTTAATTTAAAAAAATTAAAAATGCTCGAGGATGTTTTTATGACAAAAATATAGATATTTAGATGCTAATAACTTATATTGTATACAATATTTCTTTATAATAAAAACGTACGGACCTAGTTTTTCATTATACCAACAACATTTCCAAAAATTATGAAAATTAAACTATGTGTACAGGGAGAAAAACGTTATCACTTTTTGTATGAAAATTTACAGGTTCACAATCCTCTTAATGTCCCAGGTTATTATTATTTATTATTATTAATTGTCTATTTAGAGGGCTTTCACATTTTGTCATCTCTCTCGCTCACACGGGACCAAATTTTTAAGAATAATAATGAAAAGATGCTTTTTTAAAAAATGTAATCAATGTGCGAACTAATAAATAATATACATTTCTAAGTGTTTTCTAATGAACTCGGCTCAAAAATTATTACGATCTGTTTTCGAGATGAGTTAAATATAATAAATGCCACAATAGAAAATGTGTTTTTAATATTAATTACCTATTAAATGATTATTATTTACTAGTTCGCTAACTGATCACCTTTTTCAAAAAAGCTTCTTTTCATTTAACAATCAATCTGCCTAGCCTTTTCCCAACTATGTTGGGGTCGACTTCCAGTCTAACCGGATGCAGCTGAATACCAGTATTTTACATGGAGCGACTGCCTATCTGACCTCCACAACCCAGTTATTGGGTAATACGATACCCCTTGGTAAGACTGGTTGTCAGACTTTCGGGCTTCTGACGACCCGTAACGACTGTCAAAGATCCACGAATGACAGCCGGGAGCAACAGCTTAACGTGCTATCCGAGGCACGGAGGAGTCTCGGTATGTACAGATGGTCACCCATCTAAGGACCTACCCCGGCAAGCGTAGCTTAACCTGATGGATCGACCCTTGCGGCTGTTATTATTTAGCCACGAGCTCCTTCTTTTCATTTAACATTCTCAAAAATTTCACGTGTGAGCGAGTAAGGTGACAAAATGCGACAGCCCTCTTAATGGCTTTTGTGAAAGATATGTCGCAGCCAACTAGCTTAATTAGCCATTAAGTTAACAGCCTATAGCCTTTGGAAGTAGCGCTCACCGGCCGCTACTGTGGCACCGCTCGGTTCGCTCGCTCCCTATAATGAATATCAAACTACCTATACATAAGTGAGGCTGAGTCGAGTCGAGGAAATCATGAGGATTTAACTTAGAATAGGTATGGGTTAGGTACCCATATAGCTTCAACCAGTTCTCCATTTAAATCTTTTTAAATAACCTATCTAAGTAAAATTCTCGTCCGGCAAAGTACATGTCTATTGTTAGTTTTTTTTTTTTTAATCCCAGATACTAATTTGACATTTCAAATGTTCCATGTATCATGTTTTCAATTCATACTTTGACATTTGCACCTGTCAAATTAGTCTCTGAGATTAAAAAACAGACCGTAGGTGCCTGCTATTTCGGAACAAAAAAGTAATAAAAGTAAAAATTAAATTGACTTTTAAAAGAAATTAACTCAAAATTATGAAATGACTTTAATTTCGGAAGTCGGCGTCTTAGGATCTGTATTTTAGTGTTTTGCCACCGAATTCCGAAATTAAAGATGTTTCATAATTTTGAGTAAGTAATGCAACTATTTACACCAGGCACAAATTTAAATGAAGTTAGTTATTTTGAGTTAATTTCTTTTTGAAGTCGATTTATTAAGTATTTTATATTTTTTTTATTTAGTAATTTTTAGTTTTTAGTAAAGACTGAAATATTTGTTTGTAATAAGTAGTTAATAGTTTTGTTATAAATATTTCACTAGAATTTGACCAAGATTTGAGATGTTTTCCCTTTGACACCACACCCATAGCTCGAATCAATAGGTAAGCCATGGCCGTCACACTTACACGTATTAGTCCATTATCTTGAAAACTACAGAACCGATATTGATGAAACTTGCATTGTTCCCTAAGTTGAAGTAGGTAAATGTATGCCAATAAAAATAAAATGATCACGATCCGATTAATAGTTTCGGAGAAATGCGTAGCCAAACATACCTACAAACATACATACATAGGTAAGTAGGTACTATCTATAAAATTTTGTATATTTGTTTGGAAGACCTAATAGATTAGCATATATGAATATATTGTAGTTCCAATAATATTACATAGGCACATACGTGTTGAATTGATAACCTCATTTTTTCGAAGTCGGTTAAAAATAATATTTTTGTTGACTTTTGTTAGGATTCAGTTTTAATTTGAGGCAAAAGAAAGTTAACAGTTCTCAGTTTTACGTAAGTAAAAGATCTTGTTGGATCCTAAAGGCTTTAAAATGCAATACAATCTTCAGCAAGGTGTAAGTATTGCAGGCTGCAACTTCATATAGGTACCCGCATTAGGTACCTACCTATAAGTACATAGGTAGACCCCACAGCGAAACAATCTCGAGCCAAAGAGATACAGAGTTGCATTTTAGGATTCCGTACCTCAAAAGGATAAAACGGAACCATTATAGGATCACTCGTCTATGGTCTGTCTGTCTGTCTGTCCGTCTGTCACAGCCAATTTGCTCCGAATCTAAAGGACCGATTAAGTTGAAATTTAGTAGGTACACATATGTATTTCTGTGACTCAAACACGGACGTGTAACGTGTAAATAAATTAATTTTGAATATGGGGGTCAACTTTGGGGAGCAAATAAAAAAAATTAAAAAACGTTTTGGTGACATATCAAATGAAAGGGCTTACTGTGAGGGTCTCGAATATATATTTTTTTAATATTTTAAAATAAATCATTTTAAAGTTATTTTAGAAAATAGACGAAAATTGACAATTCCGCCGTTTTATCTCCGAAAGTAAGACTAAAATTTTGAAAACGAAAATACAGAAAATAGTTCAATACCTATAGATTACAGGAAAACTTATAAGAAGTCTTAAAACAACATGGTAAATCTCTCAATATTATGCATAGGTACAAACTTACATTTGCAGTTGGAACGTAAGGGAGAACATGTTTTTCAGCTACAAAGTTAAGTTTGTTCTTGGGATTCATCCCAACTACGGAACCCTTCATTGTTCGTAGTCCGACAAGCACTTGGCCGGTTTTTGGGTTCCGTAGGTACCTACTCCCAAAGTATAAAACGGAACCCTTATAGGATCACTCAGGTGTCTGTCTGTATGTCTGTCTGTCTGTCTGTCACAGCCAATTTGCTCCTATGACCTATGAATAACATGGTAAATCTCTCAATATTGTGCGTACAAACTTACATTTGCCCAGAGTTAAACGAAAAGGATCCAACCCACATTAGTTGTAATGTGGGTTGGATTCTTTTCGTTTAACTATGGACATTTGCAGTTGGAATGTATGGGAGAACATGTTTTTCAACTACAATGTTAAAATTCTTCTTGGGATAAATTCATCCCAACTACGGAACCCTTCATTGTGCGTGGTCCGACACGCACTTGACCGGTTTTTTACTATAATTGTTACGCCACCAAAAGTGGAATCCAAAATGTTAATAATCTTGTTTAGTTTCATCATACGGTAAGTATCTACTAAAAAGTATGCCCAAAAAACCTATTGAATTTTTTGTAGAAAAAATAGTCAGTTTTTTAATAAACCCCCAACTGATATTCAAAGACACATCAAAACTACTGTCACACACAAAATGTCGGCGCAATGTCGTTGAAATTCGTCCCCCAACTCTGTTGGACTTCTTTAAAATTAGCTGTTTAGACGGGCCCGCTGAATTGTGCGACACACATAGCTATACGTTACAAACGCAAACTTTACTTGTACCCACGTAGATATTCCCTGGAAAATGTATTTTTATTTTATTGTGGCAACCCCGGTCGGGTAACCTACCAATGCGGCGCGAAGGAATATCACTCTTATTGGTTGACATTAAACGGCAAAACAGAATGGAAAGAAAGGGACTTACCACGTTTGAGAAGAGAACGCCCAGCGTCGAGCGTACGCAGTAATGTTTGCAGCTGTATATAGTAATGTATTTCCCTCTCGCTCTGGCTTGTGGGTTCCTCGTATGCTGCTATCTCAGGCGGGTGCGGAGTTAAGCCGCTTATCTCCTTCCCGCACGCCGCGCCCCTCTCCCCGGCTGCTGCGCGTAACACGTCACATTCTGCAATTCGTTTGCTTTTCATTATTTTTATTTTGTGTAATAATAGTTAGCTATAAAATACGTTTGATTTATAGTTATAGTGGTTATAATCGTTACTGCCACCTAGTGAATGAGACTATTTTGAACAGCAGCCAAACCAAATAAGCTGGTGTTGAGGCTATTAAAAAAAAATCCAATTTGGTTAATTATATTTAGGTAGGTAATTGAGCCGAGTGTGTTGTATAGGCATAGTTATATTCAGCACATAAATATGTCTTATTAACTGTATTTAGCCTTCTTAAATGTCAGATTAATACCTACCTACCTACCTACAGCAAAATTGCAGTATTTTATTTGTGATACCTACTATTTATCTACCTATTATGGTAGGTAGCACCTATTGTAGGTAACACCTAGAATGTGGCCAGCTGAAAATATTGTGGAATCTTTATAGGTATCGGCAATCCATTAAGGGCATGTAGGTCATTTGCAATCAAATTACACCTTATGACTCCTATGCAAATGTCAACCATTTTCGAGTTTGATATTTTATATTTTATTGAAGATATTTGCGGTATACAACTGAAAATTTATAAAAAATAAACTAATGCATGAAATGTTTTATTTTTATTATTTTTATTTCCTTTATTCAATTGTTAATACATATATAAATTATATTTTCAAATATGTATTAGAATTTTAAAAAATATAAACACATTTAAAAATATAAAAAAAATAATAGCCCAACGGTATCGGGAACAGGGTCCAAGCTACCGGGGGTCAGGGCTCCAGAGAGAGGAACCTCCTAACAATGCGAGCCGTGTCCAGAAGTACCGCTTTCTGAATCAAGCCCTTGATCCAGCTGCCCAACGAGAGCCTCCTTAGGTGTTGATCGAGGCTCTTGGCAATTGAGCCATTGGCTGATACGACTATCGGCAAAATGATCGCTGAGTCCACATCCCACATGTCGACAACCTCGCGAACCAAGTCAAGATACTTGATTTGTTTATCTTTCTCGCTTTCACGAGGTTCCCGTCATGCGGGACCGTTTTTTTTAATCATTATTATCTACTTGCTACCACTATTTAAGTGGTAGCATTTAATGTAAGCATTATAATCAACCATAAAATAACAATTATCTTTAATGGTTTTTATCAGAGCTACAAATCGTTACAATTTTCATAATTTTAATCTGCAAAACAAGCCGAGAAATTACCAATAACCCTGTAGATAAACCTTTATCCCGGGACCTAACACCTTGTTCTCAACATTGCCTGGCAAGCATGCCTACCAAAATATTGGCTGTTTCCGCGGTTTCAAATGAACACAAACATTTTTCCATGACGAAAACTTCCATATTTTTCAGAAGTATATGGTGTTTTTTTTTTAGGGGCAGAGAACTTTAAATTGTAATAAAACGCAGAAAATGTTTTTAATATCCATGAAGTAGGCTTTATTTGACAGATAATTTTATGGCATTAATGTTTAAATATGATTTCGGGCATGTGTGACTGCCGCTGCTGGTGTTTACACGGCGTAATCTGGAGATCAAATTATTACACACTCTTTGCATTAAATCAGGCTGTATTTCAGCAATATTACGTCGAATGTTGGCATCCATTTGCTTCCCCGTCCCTTGCTCGGGTATGAAGTGCCAGCTGGTGGCGTAGCTGAGCCAGTAGCTTTAAACTCCCCTGATAATAATAATTAGGTACTCTAATTTGATCCAGCCTGTCCCATCTTGCTGTCCTCCCCCCAGCGACGCCCTAAGCCGAGGTTCGTTCCCCACAGAGGGAGCCTTTAGAGTGTAGTCGCTTAGTCTGTAAGTTTTATGCCCCTGGCTGGAGGCTTTGAGTTCACTTAAGGCAGCCACAGGATTGACCGGTTAAGTAGTCACGGCCTATCTAGGCCAACTACGAGATGCTATTAAAAAAAAAACATGTGCTCATTTGTTTCTGGTCTACCGGCGTAGACATGCGACTTTATATATCCCCAGAGAATATACTGTAATGGCGTCAAATCACTCGAACGATGATTTTACGATTCGTGAAATTAGTCATTCGTCACATGTTTCTTTCAGAAAATTGAGCTTATAACAAAATTGTCTTTCAATAAATTAGGCCTTGGCGTCAGCCGCGGCGGTTACATGTCCGAAATTATATTTTAAAAATTATTCCAAATTTATCTGTCAAATAAAGCCAATTTCATGAATATTAAAACTATTTTTCTGTGTTTTATTTCAATTTAAAGTTCTTCACCTCTAAAAAAACACACACGATATTTGCTCCTGACAAACATAATGGGGTCCATTCGATAGTAACTACTCGTACATCTCTTTTAGTTTTTTGGCTATCTTGTAGGTACCTACATATTTAGCTTGCTTGCACTTGTATACATACAGGATTATTGGAACCATGTTACGATTCCTATAAAGGTGTGTAGAGGACATTAAACAACAATCAAATCACTTACACGTACACGGGTAAAAAATGAACCACTTTCGAAATATTTTATTTTTTCAAAAAACAGTGGACATGAAATTTGATTGATTTTTCTTTCCTAATAAATCTAGTTTATTCAGTTATTTTTCAACGTATCGAAAATGTTTATACCTCGTTAGATAGCTAATAAAGCGTAGGTTTACGAAATAATACGCCGATAAAGCTACATAGTAAATTTGTGTAGTAAACTCGCAATTTGTTACGAAAGACATAAAATACGAAAATTGTTACGATTTAGAGGTCATTATTATGATATAAGATTTCTTTTATTTTATGAATTATTGTTATTGATATGAACAAGGACTAATTAGAATAGCAAAAATCCACTACCTTAGTTAGGTACATTAGTTTTTTAAATCAATTTTCAAATATGTATGTCCACTGTTTTTTGAGTGTGTAGCCCACCATGAAAACGTAGGTGAAGCGAGCTTGAAGTGAGCTGTCATTCCACCTGATGCTAGGGATTAACAGCTCATTTCAAGCAAGATGTTTACTAAATAAAATGGCTGGGTAGAATGCTCACTCTTGATAGTCACGACTCACAGTTCCAATTTCTAACCTAACCTGCACCCTAATTGCGAAATCGGAATCGTTTTCATTTTGACAGTTCAACAACATTCATTGCGTTATTTACCTTGTTGAGCAGACGAATTCTTCAAACATATGAAGCAATGGATTAGCAATTCTGATAGTGTGTTACGCAATTAGAGTGCTGGCTTTATGAGGCATCATGTTCTCTAACAGAGACTTAACAATATTTTAGTCTGTAGTTCTAGCGTAGATCACGAAGTACAATTTAAAAACTGATTCACCGTATGCGATTTCTAATACAATAGGTATTTTATTATTCACTTAAGATTTTGATTGCTCATCAGCATCACATAAGATACAACATGAAAAAAACATCTCAACAAAAAACATTTTAAAACTCTCAAGTCAGTCCCTTGTATACAAAAACTTTCAGAATGAGGCTCCGAGCTATATATTACAAGAGCGTCCAAGCGCACTCTCACTCCGTCTCCTAAATAAATATATACGTATATACCTACTAGGTATATATACCTACTGCGTTATATAACAATCGATGAACAGTGAATTTCAAACCAATATCGAGGGCATATACGAGTATTCATTCTGGGCAAGTTTTGTAGGTAGGTTAGCAAGGCATAAGGCATACATACATAGGATATCGCATCTGCACGAACCATCTGAAAATACAGTTCGGCCGTTGAGAAAATGCGTTCCTGACACCTGTCAGGTGGAAAATTTCTAGTAACTAATAAGGATCCAATTCGCAAAACACGTATTCGTTAGTACAGACGCCAGCACATCTGAAACTGTAAAATTTTTCCAACCAACCTTGAACCTAATGCTTTAGCGATAAAGTTGAAAATCTATTAAATAAATTTGACCGATTGTAGTAGCTTGATGTACCTACTACACATACCGCACACCAAGATAAAGAGTGGCACAACTCAAAACACCTCTTTTTTCGGGAACAGCAGAAAACGTTTTACTCGTTTTATATTTGACGCATTTAAAATATTGTTATATGATGTTTTATTTTATTAATGGAGATTAATAGGTACACAGGTGTCTTTGCAGTTAATGTACGAGTAGTTTTCGACGCAGATTCTGATAATCGCAATAACTCGATTTTGGATTATTTTGAGTTCTGCCGCCATCTAGGTCTGCGATATATGAAACTGACAGCTGTCAATAACGCATTCTCGCGACGGCCGGACTGTATTTCAGGTCGTGGTTTAAATGTAGGCATCTAGGTACCTACATTTTCGCCCCTCGTGGAGGCTAGGTATTTTATTTAAAATATCAATTATTTGGGCAGCATGTGGTGAACTGTTGGACAGTAGCGACTCCAAGGACCCTATCTCCCTTGGCTTGCCTTTATTGGCTGGCTGGAGTGAACACTGACGAGGAACAGAGCTCCCACCTCTTTCTTGCCTTTATTGGCCGACTTGAGTGAAGATTCGCAAGAGCAAACATGCTCGGACGAAGGAAGTATTCCAGTAAGGTGCTGGTAGGGATCTTGACCGTACTTCCAGGATTGTTCTGATAGCTGTGGAATACCTCTCCACTGCTCAAGCACCTCAGGAAGTGTTGCCCCCTTGTCGCTACGTCACTATGTGCTAGCGGCCGTTTCAGGGGGCCCATTATTGAGTGTGCAAGTCACCCCCTGCCATTTTATCGGTGTATAATTATATAACATTGGTCAGGCAGGGGACACAGTTCTTTCATAGTTCAGGTTACCCAATCCACTTAGTCCAATATGTTTTGTTTCCACGTTCTGCAATAGTCCTGCACCAACCGGGGGTTGTCCTTGGGTGCACTTGCATAGTGCATATAGGGTAATCGTCGCTTGGTGTCTCCTCATCATTTAAAACTGTCTAAGAGGCCTCTGAGAGTTGGTTTCGGCCCTCGTACGCCTTCAGAAGGTCCGGGACCCCAGGGTCCCGAGATATAAAAATAAATAATAATATCAATTAAGTATGCTGGACGTTGGAGGAGCTCGTGGCTAAGTAATAACAGCCGCACGGGTCGATCCATCAGGTTAAGCTACGCTTGCCGGGGTTAGTCTGTGGATGGGTGACCATCTTTTCATACCGATACTCCTCCGTGCCCCAGAAAGCACGTTAAGCCGTTGGTCCCGGCTGTCATTCGAGGATCTTTGACAGTCGTTATGGGTCGTCAGAAGCCCGAAAGTCTGACAACCAGTCTTACCAAGGGGTATCGTATTACCTAGTAACTGGGTTGTGGAGGTCCGATAGGCAGTCGCTCCGTGTAAAATACTGGTATTCAGCTGCATCCGGTTAGACTAGAAGCCGACCCCAACATAGTTGGGAAAAGGCTAGGCAGATTGATTGAAGTATGCTGGACGTTACTAGCCTGCAACGGCCAGCCGATGACTAGCTAGTCAGGAGCCCGCAAGCCAAACTACCAGTCTTATTAGTAAGTAACTGGATTGTGGACGTCAGATAGGCAGTCGCTACATGTCGAATACTGGTTCAGCTGCATCCGGTTAGACTAGAAGCCGACCCCAACATAGTTGGGAAAAGGCTAGGCAGATGATGAGTGATAGACAGTAACTTGTCGATAGAGCATTTATTTAAATCTTATAGCCCTTGCTGTTGCTTGTTTAACTTAGTCCACATACACTAACTTAAACATTTCAAGAAAAAAAAATTACAAAAGAAAAACAAACACAACCGACTTCCAAAAAAAAAAACATTACAAAGTGACAAATAACTTAAAGTTCAGAAGTAGGAATCTTCGGATCTGTATTTTAGTCTTTTACCACCGACTTCAGAGTAGTTCCGGTGGCCATCTGTGCTCTTCATCATCAGTTCCACTTCACCAAATGGTGCTTTCCGAGAAAAATGCACGAGTTACTATAAAAAACATATCCAAATTGCTATAGGTGTGCTTATAAAATTTGAGGGTTGCCCTCGATTTCCATGGGATCCGCATACCAAATTGTGACAATGGGGACCACCTCAAGAGCATACACTTTCATACATTTTTTTACATTTTTGTTTTAACTGAACAGACAGCTGTGCTGCTGGGGAGTTTGTTGCGCCACTTCTTCTCCCCAGCTAAAGCACTAGGAAGTGGTGAAGGGCGGGCGTTTTGGGGGACTGTCTTATGTAATTTTGACGTTCAAAAAGTGCTGATTCTCAGCCTAGTTTGAATAACTGACTTTTGATTTTGATTTTTTGATACAAAAAAAGAAAAAAGAATTTTCGAAATCAATCCAAAATTGGCGGAGAAATCGGCGTATATACATAAATTCAAAGTAGGTATATATATAGGTACATGTATGTCATACATATACGCGACAAATTGAGAACCTCCTCCATTTTAGAAGTCGGTTAAAAACTTGTAGCATTCATTTCAATTAAAAAGGCACTTTTGCATTAACAAGGGGTGTCAGTCAAAAAGATGAAGCTTGTTGTCTATTCTAAAGCATACTAAGTAGATTCCGATGGAGAAGATATTTTAGGAAAATTATATACATATACTTTTACAATATGGCGTCGAAAAATTCATCCGCATCGCTGTCATCTGGTAATGTACCCAAGAGACTGGCGGCATTGCCACGTTGTATGGCAATGCTTAGCCTCTGGCCAAGGTAAAAGCCTGCCCTTGGGTCACGGGAAGTGTCAACCAGCCGTTGGGAGATTTCCTTGAACAAAGCATGAGCACACGGACCCCACGGCCTGAGGGTTTCAACCCCAAACGGCTCGAAAATATAGTTACCGATAAGGTTATTATACTTCCGCCGCTTGAGGTTTTCGGCAGCCGCAGCAGCAGCGCTAGCACAGCACGCTGTGCCAGGAAGATGGGAAGGCGCAAGAGTATCGATTTAATTTAATTTTTTATTTAATTTTTCGACGCCATATTTTAATTTTTTTTTAATAGTTTTAGTTGGTTAGGATATTATTTTTGTAACTTTATTTTAGTGTTAGATTGTTTATATTATAATATACCCTTTTACAATGATTGTAAATATGTAAGCACAATGTATCTATCCCATAATTAATGTATCTGTCATTGCTACATTTTATGCATTATTTTTACCTATTGTGGTATATCTGGGAGCACGGTAGTGGCCCCGCCAAGACGAGCCAAGCGAAGCGCAAGGGCACTACTTACCTTTTCTCGAAGCGCTTCGTCGTTTTTTTGAACCATCATAACTTGGGTTAGGATTATACCAGATAAACAAAATTCTCGGGATATGATGTCAAAAGTAGACTTATTAAACATACAAAGTTTCAATTGCATAGCTTTTATACTTTAGATTTTATTGATATCTAAAAAAAAACCGATTTCGTCACTGACTGATGATCATCAAAACTCTTGGGGTACTTCCTGAAGCCCTAGAAAGCTGAATTTTGGTACGTAAGCTAGTATTAGTAAAATAAAATCTAAAATTTGGAATTTTTACCCCTTAAACTAGGGGATGGAAGTTTGTATGACTTCCTCAAATTTAGATGCTAGAACTCTGAAAATTGATATAGGGTCTTTGGTATAAATAATAACATACATATTTCAGGATTTTTAATAAATCACCGCCCACCCTTAAAAAATGAACTAAATAAAAAAATATTGTCATAAGCCACTCACAAAAAGAAGTGAAATCCCACTAAAAACATTTTCACGTAGTGTTGCCAAGACAAAGTTATCAGAGCTCATATACAGCCAAGCTTCTAACTCTACACGCCGTAACTTCACAAACTCTACACCATAGTCAAAATATGTGGCTTGGCCGTCTCGCTACCGTCACATGGGCGTAAGATGAAAAATGTATTCACCATTCATTACTTTTCTGTATACGCTCTTGGAGTAAGGAAAGCATTTCAAGCAAGCAAAAAAGCATTTCATTCAGTGTCAGTGAAACCGGATATTAGTGCCCTTTACCTGTATTTTGTTGTAAACAACTAGATAAGCAAAGGAACAAAACAACAGTTAGTACTTATTCATTTTATTTTATATCAGGCATCACGTCATTCATTTTGAAGTCTATAAAATACGTAATAAAATACGACTTTAACTCAATCATTAATTTTATAATGTCAAAACAATAAAATTGGGTTCACAGAAACGATCAACAAATTGATATTAAATCATTAGTTTTATTTGGACACTAAGATCTATATAATCTTTTTAGCGTCAATTAAATCATTTAATATTCAAGACTGATTGACTATCGATGTCGGCCATCTTGCTTTTAAGATGTTTTTTCCAATATAAAATTTGTGCTTCGTTTTAACTATACAAGACACTTTTTAAGCAGTGCGCAAATTTTCACAGGTTGTTCTACCCATAAATATGAATAACTTTCACTATAGGACCAACCCAGAAATCACGAAAAAAAAATCTGCTGTTTCATATAATAGTTTAATACCTACTCGACCAAAATGTATGAAACAGCTGATATTTTTTTCTTGATTTCAGGGATGGTCCCATAGTGAAAGTTGTTCATATTCATGGGACGAACAACCTGTGAAAATTTGCGCACTGCTTAAAAAAATGTCCTGTATATTATGTAGGTCAAATCAATCTACAATCTGCCTAGCTTTTTCCCAACTATGTTGGTGTCTGCTTCCAGTCTAACCGGAAGCAGCTGAATACCAGTATTATACATGGAGCGACTGCCTATCTGACCTCCATAACGTAGTAACTCGGTAATAAGATACCCCTTTGTCAAACCGGGTTTGACAGCCGGGACCAACGGCTTAAAGCGCTTTTTCAGGCACGAAACAGTATATAAAGATGGTCACCCTTCCACGGAACAACCGCGGCAAGCGTAGCTTAACTTGATGGATCGACCCGTGCGGCTGTTATTGCTTAGCCACGAGCTCCTCCATGGTCCATGAAGGTTTTTATGTAAAATACTATGCTACTCTGGTATTCAGGTTGGACTGGAACTGGCCCAAAACGTAGTTGGGGAAAGGCTAGCTAGACGAATGATGATGACAACACTACCTACTTACCTAGGTACCTACTGCTAAGCAAAGGGCTCTCCCATAGATAATCTTCGACGCATCTCTCTGTATTTCCTTTTCAAGCCAGTTCATCATGAGGACATCTACGTCATGACATCATCGGGCCAGAGCTTTCGATGTCTTGGTAACACCGCTCGTCCTTTTTTTAGGGTTCCGTACCAAATTGGGAAAAAGGTACCCTTATGGTGCGACTCAGTTTGTCTGTCTGTCTGTCACGGCTAGATATCTCAAGAAATACTAATGATATCAACTTGAATTTTGGAATAATTTTAGATGACGTTTGCCCAACTATTTTGCAAATAAGAAAGTAATAAAAATGTATATATTATTTTTGCAACAGGGAGTGAAAGGGGGTCTTAAAAATTCGAAGTGGGGCTTCTAAGGCATGTGGGGTATGAAAGAGCGCTGTTTACACATTCACAAACATTTTTTCTTTTTTTTTAGGCCGCATAGTTTTCGACTTTTGATGAAAAATGTAAATAAAAATACCGAATATCTCCGAAGTTTGCATTGAAAAAAATCTGAAATTATTCTGTGTGATAGAAGCTTACGTAAAGATTACAGGAAAAATAAAACGATGTCTTTAAATAGCACACTTTTTTTAATATGTCTAGCTGCGCCCCGCGGTTTCACCCGCGTAAGTCCCGAACCCGTAAGAATATCGGGATAAAAATATCTTGTATGTTAATCCAGGTTTAAACTATGTGCTAAATTTCATGAATGTCCGTTCAGTAGTTTTTGCGTGAAAGAGTAACAAACATCCATCCATCCTCACAAACTTTCGCATTTATAATATTAGTAGGAGTAGGATACTAGGAAGGAAGTAGGAAGTAGGATGGTACAGAACCCTCGGTGCGCGAGTCAGACTCGCTCTTGACCGAGTTTCTTTTTTTGGTGGGAAATCCAAACTTCTCCCAATCTGGGTGGAGCGGGAAGGCGTGTCAGACTTTTCCTGACTGAAACCCACCCGTGTTCCTTCAGTTGCCTGTGCCAGGGCCACGGTCACTTTCAAGCAACCCGCGACCCTGGCAGGAACACCGCTCGTCCTAAGGGCGAAAATACACATGCCTGTAGCTGGTAGAGACCTTACAGTCTAAAAATGGACGCTTCTCCACTGCTTGTTGCATACACTTTTCAAATGTTCGATTAGAAATTTTGTGGAGGGGCGTGCAGTTTTTGAAAGCAAGCATGCAAAGCTGGCATGCCGTGAGCCATAACAACTTCTGATTAGTCAATGTTAAAATGGCATGCCAGTTACTTGCATATACCAGTGACAGGCATTTGTATATGCATTTTCGCCCAAATGAACTTATTGCGTGATTACCCTTGATCCCTCTGTGCTGCAGGCTATTCTATAAAAACTTAAAATTGAACATCTCTTCGAAATCCGCGCAGTTTTGAAACTCACATTGGCAACTTACAGTTTGAGTTAGGTCGTTTATAGGAGAGCCCGATTGTTAATAATTGCATTTACAAGGATAAGCTAAATACCTACAGTCTCCCCAGCTGACATTTTTATGACAGAAAAGCCCAATTATAATATGTATAATGCCACAATTGTACGATCTCAAAATAATTACCTATATTTTATCTCTGAGATGAATACTTATTCTGGTAGTACAGGTTTTCTTTTTGACTAACGGAAAATTAACCATAAATAAACAAAACAAAGAAAGAGCATTGTTCTTAATATACGTAAATAAAAACTAGAATATTTTGCAACAACATAAATCGGTCACTCAGCAGTCAATCTGTGGCGATCCGTATAATCTGTAGGTACCTCAACGGAGCCGTATTAGTAGCGCACAATATGCTTACATATCTGTTAGTCTGTGGGAATATTGTCCAGCTGGGCATAACATGGTACATAAGTAAATATGATAATTTTAACTAGATTCAGATTATTGATGGCTAGCAGCTGTATGGTGTTGTTTAGGTAGGTGCTAATGTTTTGTTTATTTACGAAATGAGAGACAATTCCCGTATTTTTAAGAACGTTTCGTTCTAATTTCAAAAACGCCCTTTATTTTTCGTACATTTTTGACTAGTTTTTGAAAATATTGATTGTCGCTGAAATAGGGTTACTAAATTTTGGGGACTATATTTTGAACTTTTTTATTGGCTAATTATTTTCCCGGCGACTAACAACTTAAAGGGCGACTAACTATTTTGCTACTAAAAAAATAACTTGGCAGCGAAAATATTTGCGTCGACATAGGATGCAAGAGCAAAGGGCAAAGTTAACTGAGATGAAAAGTAAATATGAACAAGGTCACCAAACCTAACTTCCCCGAGGTTAGGTTTGGTGACCTTGTTCATATTTACTTTTCATCTCAGTTAACTTTATATACAACCTCATTGTATAATTTAAGAATGCCCATTTTCTACTTTTTATCCGCCGGTTGTAATTGTAACCTACTATTTTTGCTACCTAATTTAATTATATTTTAATCCCAAATTCACATTAACTTGTCGCCGCGTTAAATACTTGCCTTTTTTATTTAGTCACGGTGCACGTCTGATTTTGCATCATTATCAAAATCACAGTGATCTTTATAGTCGACGCAATAAGGTTGCTTTCGCATTGCTACCATTGACAACCGGCGTGCGTGTATGACCATCATAATGTATGAACGTAAACGAGACAAAAGGTAGTTTCTGCAACCCCCATGGGAAGAAGGCGTGAGTTTATGTATGTATCGACAAGTCTGTCAAACTCACAGTGATCTTTATTTGCGTTGCAATAAAGTTGCTATTGGGTTGCTACGGTCAGAGCTGTCAGAGGTAAAATAACAGTGAACGGTCTGTAATTTTCGTATACTCATAATCAGAACCAATACATTTTTTTTTTTTGATCATTCATCATTCATCATCATCATCATCATCATCATTTTGTGATCATTATTTTCATACGAATACCTACTATATCATTTTTAATCGTCTTTAAACAAAAAGAGGTGATAGATCTTATCTTAGATTCCAAGAACTTAAGGGAATATTGTTAAACTAAAACTTAAGGTGCGTCTCGAATCACGTACTATTGACCAATTTCCCAACTTTCATATCGCAAAACCTCAAAAGAGTCCTCCATTCCTCTCACCAAACAAAAAATGTAATATCATTCTAAAACCAACCTCAAAAACTTAATATGGACTGCTCAAAAGGCAGAATGAGTAGGTGTCATGGCGCGTGTTTTGTAAACGACGGCACGGCGCCACTCGGCCACTCTATGGCAATTCAAACAAATGGGCTATTCACTGATATTTCGCAATTCAGTCAACCGGTTTGCATTGTCTATGGTTGGCGCAGTAGAGAAGTGGAGTTAATTAAGTTTTTGACAACTGTGTTGTTTTGTTTTTCATTGTAAGTTTTCTCTTTGTATTAAATTTTTATTCGAAGACGCACCATTGAGTCAAAATTCACGCCTACATAAATTAACATTTGAAATAAATGTCCCTAGCGATTTACAGAGCGCATTAATTCGTTCTACAGTAGGTAAGCTACAGACGCCAGCACATCAAGTTACCCGAAACTGTCAAATTTTCCCAATCAACCTTGAACCTAATGCTTTAGCGATAAAGTTGAAAATCTGTTAAATAAATTTGACAGATTGTAGTAGCTTGATGTGCTGGCGTCTGTACCTAAACATGACCCTAGACTCGGCTGAAACTAGCTATTATTGTTAGTCACATTTAAAGATTAACTTGATAGTCTTTTAATTATGACTATTTTTATGTGTATCGTTTCTCAAGAACTAAGTCAAAACTACCTACTGTCAAACGATATGTACCTAAGTATTACGTACTTGCGGTCACCTTGATTCTCGTAGGCAGCATAATCGAATTAAAACGAACCCAAACAAAGCTAAAGGTCGAGGTCTTCGTCATTTTTAACTGAAAGGTCACTTACAAATCGTGACACGACAGTTGCATTATACATAATTGTGTTGTTTGTTTAGAAAATGTTCTTATTTGCGTGGGTCTGGACTTATTTCTGGTAAATATTAGGTTGGGGAAAAAGTCTTTTCGCATTATAGTATGTATGAACTTGTAATAAAGTCTCTTTGGCTATACTATTTTTATCTGGTTGGTTTTGGTATCATTGAAAGTTTAAATTTTAAAGAACATAATTCCATATTCAAATTAGGAAAATGTGTGATTTTCATTTGTTTTTCGTACCGTCAAGATGAGTGAATCTAATGAAGAAATTCGATACATTTTAAAATTTTACTACAAAAAAGGTAAAAATGCAACGCAAGCCGCGAAAAAAATTTGCGATGTTTATGGACCTAGTGTAGTGTCTGTGAGAGTAGCACAAATTTGGTTTAAGCGTTTTTAATCCGGAAATTTTGATGTCAAAGATGCACGTCGCTCTGGTCGCCCTATTACGGATAAAATGGATGCCATTTTTGAAAAAGTGGAGCAAGATCGGCATATCAGTAGTTACGACGTAGCTGAAGAACTGGAAATTGACCACAAAACAGTTTTGGCGCATTTGAAAAAAACTGGGTACACAAAAAAGCTCGACATTTGGGTACCTCACGAGCTCACTGAAAGAAACCTAATGAACCGTGTACTCATTTGTGATTCTTTATTACGACGTAATGAAACCGAACCATTTTTGAAGAACCTGATAACTGGTGATGAAAAGTGGATCACGTATGACAAGAACGTGCGAAAAAGGTCGTGGTCAAAGGCCGGTCAGGCTTCACAGACTGTGGCGAAACCCGGGTTAACTCGCAACAAGGTGATGCTGTGTGTGTGGTGGGATTGGAAGGGCATTATTCATTATGAGCTGTTACCACCAGGCAGGACCATCGATTCTGAACTTTACTGCGAACAACTGATGAGATTAAAGCAAGAAGTTGAGAGAAAGCGGCCGGAATTAGTCAACAGAAGGGGTGTGGTTTTTCGTCATGATAACGCTAGACCTCACACATCTTTAGCCACTCAGGAAAAATTAAGAGAGTTTGGCTGGGAGGTGTTAATGCATCCGCCGTATAGTCCTGACCTTGCACCTTTAGATTTCCACCTGTTTCGGTCTCTTCAGAATTCTTTAGGCAGTGTCAGGTTAACATCACGAGAGGACTGCCAAAACCACTTGACGCAGTATTTTGACCAGAAGTCCCAAAATTTCTATAGCAATGGGATCATGTCCCTACCTACAAGATGGCAGAAAGTTATCGAACAAAATGGTACCTACATACTTTAATTAAATGTAAATAAACTATATTGAAAAATGTTTTGAATTTTCTTAAAAAATGCGAAGAAACTTTTTCCCCAACCTATTAGTACCTACCCGGATCGCAACCGAATTGCATAAAACACTTCTACTTACTAATCCATTGCTTCATATGTTTGAAAAATTCGTCTGCTCCAAACGAAATAACGCAATGAATGTTGTTGAATTGTCAAACTGCAAGCCATTGTCATTGTGTGTTTAATTACCCCGCTGTTTTACATTGTGAAAGAGGCGACAAGTCTTCAAAGATTCGTTGCATAAAGCAAGATTGGGAAAAAAAGCAGATCTACCAAATCAAAATTTAAAAGTTCAAGAGATGGATCGAACGGTGTCGTTATATTTGCCGTTTATATTTTATGTATGTTACGGGTAATGTTAGAAAATTGAATAAACCTAGGTTTACCCGGGTTTACTTAGTATTAGGTAGGTACCCAATCTTTTTGGATAAATTCTGAAAAATACTTGTACTCAATTTTAATTCGGAATTTACCCGTACACACTTAGGTCTACCAAACACTGGCTGGGTAATAGGTACATTCTTTTGTGCCTAAACGGACACTGGCACTCGCCGGCCGCTGCCGCGGCACCGCTCGCTTCGCTCGCTCGGCTCGTGCGTTGTGTGATCACAGTTATAACCTAACCTGAACTACCTTTCAGCCTCATTGCTACTCTACTCCGCAGAACGTAGTACTTACCTACTTATGCTATAACAGGTATACAGTTACCGGTCGTAAATATTTCACATGGATTTTTACAATTACCTGCTGTAAATATTGCACATGGATTTTTACAATTACCGGCTGAAAATATTTCACATGGATTTTTACAATTACCTGCTGTAAATATTGCACATGGATTTTTACAATTACCGGCCGTAAATATTGCACATGGATTTTTACAATTACCTGCTGTAAATATTGCACATGGATTATTACAATTACCTGCGGTAAATATTGCACATGGATTTTTACAATTACCTGCTGTAAATATTGCACATGGATTATTACAATTACCTGCGGTAAATATTGTACATGGATTTTTACAATTACCTACTGTAAATATTGTACAGACGCCAGCAGGTCAAGCTACCCGAAACTGTCAAATTTTCCCAATCAATATTGAACCTAATGCTTTAGCGATAAAGTTGAAAATCTATTAAAGAAAGTAGCTTGATGTGCTGGCGTCTGTACATGAATTTTTACAATTACCTGCTGTAAATATTGCACATGTATTTTTACAATTACCTGCTGTAAATATTGCACATGAATTTTTACAATTACCTGCTGTAAATATTGAACATGGATTTTTACAATTACCTGCTGTAAATATTGCACATGGATTTTTACAATTACCTGCTGTAAATATTGAACATGGATTTTTACAGTTACCAGCCGTAAATATTGCACATGCATTGAAAAGCACATGAAACAATTACCTATCTAACATGACACATCGAGCATTAGAAAAAGTCTGTCACACAATTACCAGTGACACAAATACCAACATTTTCAAAAAAAATCCAATGCAATATTTACGGCCAGTTACTGTAGGTACCTACTTCTGTTAGTTAGTTACTGCTAATTATTACCAGAACATCGACTAAATAAGTAACTCGACCCTAAAAGACAATCCATATTTTCACTATCACATTACAAAATAAATCGCCAATATTATACAAAACTCATAAGCGTCAGATGTATTAAGAAAATGAATAATAAATCCGTACCACAGACAATAGAGGCATTAGGCGCATAGACAAGAATCGCTATTTACATGGGGTGGGGTGATTCGGTAACACAATCCGTACGCACGTCAACTCTATTATTTATGGATTCTTTAACATGTAAGGACTGGAGGGTAGTTTCGTGGGGGTGGTTTCAATCGGACATTTGGCGCAAGGAAGTGTTTCTTCTGCATCGGTGAGCATGGAGAGGGATTTAAGCTTTTTTTTCTCGATATTACACGCGAAATTATTTTTGGGGTTGCAGTTTAGAGTGTTGAATACTTATTTGTTGTACTCCTTTTTGGTTTTATTGCGACCACAAATGGCTAGGGTCTTTAGGCAAACTAAATAAATTAATATTAGAAACTTATCTGAAGTTCAGCTTCGGGTTTTTCTGACCGACTAAAACAAGATTTCAACCGCTAATAACTAACAGACTTTTAACGTTATAGTAATGGTTGAACATTAAAAAGATAGATATTTGTAACAATTTCGAAGCAGGGTTTCATTTGCTTATGACGTCACATCGTGAATGCAAGCGCATGCTGAAAGAAAAACTTGATAACATTAATAAAAAAAATGTTTGCAGCTATCAAGGAACTTGTTAACATACGAGCACATAAAGTAATATGATTATGGCAATAAAGTTATGTTGATTAAGCAACAGACAAGTTGTCTTGATAAAATCAAACAAAATAATTGTCAATTCAATCAAGTTTTTTTATCATGCCAATAATTTCTGGTGATCGAAGTTATAACGAACTTGGTAATGGTTATCAAGTATTTTAGTAGTTTCAGTAATGTCTACGCTTAATTTTATAAGGTTATTGTATTCTGCAATCAAAGGAGATGATTACTGTGAATTGGTAATTTGATTCATTTGATTCTGTTCGACATAAGAATCAAATATTTATATGTTTACGTTTACAATAATACTTATTTAGTTTTATTAAGTTGTTTATATATTTTAATATAGATAATTATTAATATGTAAGAAGTTTGTTTTAAATGTAATAAACATAATTGATTGATTGTAACAATGAATATTGTGATGTTATTCAGTGATCTTGTTTAAAGCTACAAAGTAGTTTTATTGACTCGTATCAGGAAAGATATTTATTCTTATATAGTGCACTTATTTATTGTTCATAGGTTCAAAAGTACAACACGTGCACGATATTTTGACACCTGACCGCGGTTTAAATATAAAGATTTAGACATTATAATGCTGCGCTGTTCCCAAGTAACATAGCTATGTTAAAAAAAACGTGGACATTTCAACATAGCCTATGTAACTCGGGAACAGCACAGCATTATGTCTAAATCTTTATATTTAAACCGCGCTCAGGTCTCAATTTATCACGCACGTGTTGTACTGTAGGTTAAGGAACTGTATAATCAGCGAAATAAGAATGACAGAAGTGATTATAAAAAGTTTTTATTTATCAGAGATCAACATTTTCCCTTATACTAATTAATTTAACAGTAGGTAGTCTTATAACATTTCCCTCTTATTCATAAAAAATTAAAACGCTCTACAAATCTACTTTAGTCAAAATAGTGTTTTGTCAATTTCTTTCGATTAATGATTTGCGTTTGAAAGAAGAAGACGAAGCACTATTTTAAATAAAACAGATTTGTAGAGTGCTTCAGTTTTTTTTTTATGAACAAGGGGGTTTGTGTTTACAAATGAACATCATTAAGCTAATAGGAACCTAAATTGAACAGTAGTCTTATATTGGGTGTCCCAGGGCCATGGAAAAGTACTTTTACATTGAAGAATAATCAACATCCTTATGCTGATAAATTGAACAACAACATTGCCTTATACAAACTACATCTCCCGGAATTTATGTACAACTTCTTAAGGGGTCACTCATCATTATGAACAACTTTTAATATGGGACCAAAGATTTGTTCAGTAGTAAAAGTTGTTCATAATGATCAGTACAATGACCCCTTAAAAGGTTGACAATGTTTACACTTACACACTGTTTACAGTTACACCCTGTATAACCTTTATGTTTAGGCATCAATATCCTTATACTAAATAAATGAACAGTAGTCTTATACAGTGAGAATCGGGAAGTAGTATCCATACGGTTTTAAAATTAAATTGGACAACATTTTTATTTGATACAATGCTGATATTACCTACATGGTATAGGAAATTCCAATAAACTATCTAATTTGACAACATACCTGTAATTTTGTGGTTTATTCAAACAATATTATTTATGTTCGCTTATTTGGTCAAAATGTACTGAACAGCTGATTTTTTTTTTTGCGATTTCAGAGTTGGTCCCATAGTGAAAGTTGTTCATATTCATGGGTAGAACACCCTGTGAAAGTTTAGTTAATGATTTAAAAATAGTCCTGTATATATCAGTCAAGGCTTGTCTTCTTTATTTCGTTTGTTCGGCAGATCTGGCATGCTTTGGTACGCGGAGTAATTTATTTAGTTAATTCCATTTTTTATCATTTACATGGCTGGAGGAGAGAATTTGCGTTTGGAGCTCGAAGAGGTAGCAGCGACCGGTAAAGCAATGATGCTTGGATTAATCAGCTCTGGCAAACTCAATATTGCAGCAAGGTCTTCACTCGAATCTGAAATAAGAATTTTACTTAATAAAAACTGGCTGTCAGCATTTGACCAGTTGTTTGGCCGTAATCTTAGGCAACAGACAAACAGACACACTATTGATAGTTAATTCTCCTTTCATTCCCGCACCGTGGTCATAAAAAAAAACACTTACCATCTGCCAAATGGATAACAGCATTGCTATAAACGTCTTTATATTTTCTTCTTTTTAAAAGTTCTATTAAAGTTTTCTTCACTGAAGGGAAGTTCAAATAAAAGTTGCTTTTTCTTCAGGGTAACAAGCATTGAAGTCTTCAAGCTGAAACAAAAGGTTAAATATTAGGGTTTGCGCACAGAGCAGTTGACATAGACACCTAACTGTGATGAAAATTTTTTTGTAAGTAGTGCTTACTTAACTAGGCCTGAAATACATAGTTATTTTTTTAATATTAGTTTTAAATACCTAGCTACATACTAACACTTTAACTAACACTAAGCACTAGCACTTTAAGTATTCAAATACATTTTTCTATAGATTTACTATACTGCACTACACACTAAGCTGACATAATGTAAGTAGGTACATACTTCCTTAAGAAACGGTGCCTAGTTAACTTGATCAAGTAGTAGGTACCTTTAGACCCGATTCCAGTAAAGTACCTACCTACTTACCTACCTAGAGATAAATCGATACTGCTCAAGTCCCCCGAAATACTTATATTATGGTCTATAGTGAAATCCGACTTCCACATTTTTCCAGCTCCGTAGAAATAGGGTTCTAGACCCTATTAAAGGAATCAGCTCTTTGATAGCGTCATGGTTAAGCGCAGAAAGCGCCTGCAGATTAATTTCATTTTCTGCAAAATAATCGTCGCTGAACTGATGCGAAAACAACATAATTATTATCATATTTGCTAAAAGGGTAGGAATGTTAGGTACTTACTGATAAAAGTGGCACGTAGTTCGGGCAGCCCTCAAGCCGACACACACACACACACACTTGAGGACTTGGAGGCTGCACACTTCTTCCATCACAAACCGGGGTATAAGCACTACGATGGGAAGAGATTCACAGCAATCACAGCACAGGATTCACCGAATTCCATTTCCAAGTTCCAACTTGGCGCCGACGACGCCGATGGTCAGTGGGTCGTCTTAGGGGTGTTTTTGTTTCGTGTAACCGCGCAATAACTTGAAAATTGGAATTAATTGAATAAATTACTCCGCGCAAAGCGTGCCATGTTTGATCTGCCGAACGAATGAAATAAACAAGTTTTGACATGAAACACTGACGCCACCACCTTATAACAAACTGTTATTATAGAACTTATCATCCAACTTGATTAAATCTGTGATGTGCCATGTTTACAATATCTTAATCATGTTATCATAATTCATTTTATGAAGTGCATGTTATAGAAGAAATGATCATTTTAACTTTATTGTGACAACAAACAGTGATTATTCTATTTATATAAGTTTTTGATTGCTTCATTCATTTTTTTTTCTATCAAGCAAAATTTCATACTTGATTGACTCGATTTTTCTCAGTGCATGCGCTCGACCCTCTATTTTTCACTGTCTCCAAATTCCAATTCGTATAGCGCAAAAACTTGTTTAGCTAGAATGCTTATTCTAGCATTATTGTCAAGAGTTGACGAAGCACTACGAGGACCTGAAGAGAAACAGACATATGGGCCAAAATAGGGTCAAAAATGCATAATAAGTTGAAAATATCAAAATAATTTCAGATTACGTCTCATGTCGGCCGTAAATCTAGTCAGAATTTTTTTTTAATCCAATCGAGGAAAGCTTGCCTCAAAAGGAATGTAATAAGCCTAAAAAGTCCAGTGCCGAGTAAATACCTGTCACTAGGTTAGGTTAGGTTACATCTGTGGCCACACGTTTTCACGAAAAAAAAAAACGGCGCGATCTCGAACTACCTACTTAATGTTTGGGTTGCAGATTTCGTCTGATCGCCTGCAGTGAGTCACTTAAAACACCAGAATATTTATTGAAATAACGAGTATATGTTCTAGTATCTATACCTAACTAAAACTCGTTTATATTTCGTACCTAACTATATCCTGTCATTATAATGTCATTCGTCATTGATTTCTCTGAAGGCAAGTTATCCGAATCTCAGTGCATGTTTAGTACCTACCTAATAGTCAGACTCTAAGTAGGTAATTGAATAATCTGTCTACATATGTTAACTACCTAATCTGATACATACCTATAGCAAAAACGCAAATATAAAATAGCCTTGGCGTATTCCGCTGCCTCCGGTTAGCGGATGCAGCCGAATAACAGTATTTTACATGGAACTGCCTATCTGACCTCCACAAAACAGTAACTGGGTAACATGATACCCCTTGGCAAGACTGGTTGTTAGGCTTTTAGGCTTCTGACGACCCGTAACGACTGTCAAAGATCTACAAAAAACAGACGGGACCAAGGGTTTAACGTGCTTTCTGAGGCACGGAGGGGCTCACCTCCATATTTAATGGATGGTTAGCCATCCACGGACTAACCTCGGCAAGCGTAGCTTAACTTTCGATCGACCCGTCCGGCTGTTATTATTTAGCCACAAGCCCGAGCGGAAACGCAAATATCGCTTTTAAATTAACAAATTAGGATTAGATAGGTATTACCTAAACCTGATAAAAGTCGCAACTTGATATGATTCCTATTTACCTAGTATTTACGCAGCTATATTGACATGACGCAGCTTACTTCAATTTGGAATTAGATATTTCAGTCCAGATTAAAGTATACACGTCATGTTAGACATTATTGGCATGCATGAGAATCACGTTATATACAGGTAACAGCCGTAACAGGCATAATGTTGACCTCTGTGACATTCTGTAAGTTTCAATATCTTGACCTCATTGGTGGGGGCAATCAAAATTAACATTACTGAGATTCTTATGGAAAATATTCACCAGGCTCCATAAATAACTATAACTGATACAAAATGTCGGGCCCGCTATATCATAATACTAAAACTAAATCTCAAGTCAATTTCCACAAGGTTAATTTCTCCATCTAACCATAGACAAAATTGGAATTAGAAAAATCTCGATGACATAAAAAGCAATCAGTAACCGTTTTGTGAAAAAAAGGAAAATTGTAGATCAAAGACGGGAAACGAGGGCGTACCGATGCGGGAATAATGCAATAAATTTACTTTTCGGACGCGGTTTAACCTAACATGGCGACAAATCGAATCGTACGCTTTAATGAACGCGGCGACGAACACTTTGAATTTCGAACGACGAAAAATTTATAATTTCGATTCCTTATTCGCAATTGTTTTGAGACTTTTGTGTTGCAAAAATATTGAGAATTATACGTCGTTTTGAACTTAGAATTAATAACGCGTTGTTTTTTTAAGATGCCAATGATGTTTTTTACTTGCCAGTGCCCTTAAATATTATCATTGAAATAGATTTTTTTCCAACTATCGCTAATCTATTCATATTCAACCATCCATCTTTTCATTTTCAGGAGGTAATAAGTACCTACCTACTTAGGTACCTATAAGTCCATCTTGCGATGCTCGTTGGCAATGAATAAACATTAGCTTTAGGTAAGTAAATGTTTTGATAACATTGTGACTGTTGCCCTCCTTTAGTATATAGGTAAGTAAGTACTCAACCCAGTTAACAGAAACTTTGAATTTTCCTTTCAGCACTCAATAATAATTACCAAGTGACTATAAAAACTATCATTTTCCTCCACAAATTTCACTCAAAGTTTTGATTTGTGTTTTTTGTGGCCCCAATTTTAAAAAGAAAAGCATTTTTCTCAACTTGATTCCAAGAGCCACTAAACGTTCCAAATTCAAAGCAAAAGAAAAGCGCGCGAAAACAATATCTAAATGACATTTCCATGTTAGAGGGGCGCGCCAATTTTGCTCGCTACGTAAATTTTAGTCGATTTATCGAATTAAATTGATAAATTTCTTTGATGTGGGTTCATACTGATTATTCGATTACACGGGACTCGACTTTTCAATTTGCCGCCCCTTTTATCAGTGATGAAATGATTGGTATAAGCATAAAACAGGTTACTTTCAATTTAATTTCTTACCGATATGGATATGCTTGGACCCTAACATGTCGTGGTGGGGACATTATGGATGATGTCTACTTTGATGTTACTTCAGATTCAAAGGGGCTAGTTTGTTAATAAATTGAATAACGCAACATACATTTTCAATTTGGGTAGAACGAAAGATAAGACATTATTAAACTCCATCCTCTTTAAGGTGTTTTTAAATTAGAATTTCGGGTTTAAGTGTTCGAATTTCGGGTCCAAGTGTTGTGTGCACACCTTAAAAGTGCTCTAGTTACTAGAGTAACGTTGATATTAAAATTCAATAAGCTTTCATAATGAGTACTTTTTGAAGATATAAAAACCTACCTACCTCGAATCAAAGCTTGTACAACTTGACACTATCAGCGACAGAGACGGACATACTTCAAATAAAAATGTCAAATCAAAAGATACACTCAAAGTCTCCGCCCATACAAGACTCGTCAGACCACCAAATATATTATTATCTAGATTGAATTAATCAATATGTTAATTAAATAGCATTTGCACACATTTGAATATCAATCATTTTAAATGATGAATATTTGTTTGTTACCTATTCGTATTTTGGCGGATAGGTTGGTTAAGTACATACCTAACACATTGAAAGGAACTACGTTGATCAATGCTCGAATCATCTTTTCACATAGGATTGAGTGAATTTCAAAACTATGATTACCTAATTTTTGTGGAAAATTTTGTATCTGAATGTTTAAATAACTTAATATATGATTAAAAAATTCTCATACATATTGTTCCACCAAAATTAGGTAATAAATCATAGTTTTGAAATTCACTTGAATCTTTTTTGGGATCGAAAAAGCTTTCGCTCAAACAAGTTAGGTACTACCTCTGTCGTCTAGAAATCGCAAGTGCGAATGCTACGGGTGTTACCATTGTGTGGATTGTCTGGAGGACACGGTGGAGCATACGGTGGAGGTCTGCCCAGCTTGGGCGGAGCACCGCCGCGTTCTCACGGAGGCAATCGGCGGCGGTAATCTCTCGCGTCTGGCCCTGGTCCAGGCCATGATATGCAGCGAGAGTGCATGAGAAGCCGTCTCCTCCTTCTGCGAAGCAGTAATGCTCGCGAAAGAGGAGGCGGAACGCGTGAGGGAGAGGCAAACTTTGCGCCCTCACACCCGTAGTCACGAGACGACCTGGGCGTTGGGAATCGATAGCCGATTCCCGGCCACCGTAGGCGCAGGCTTGCGGATGGCGAGCAATGGGTAGCTCGCCATCCAGTAAGGACTGGGTCGACAGCGCGTTGTGTTCCACGCGCACGTCAAAGAGATGTCAGCACTAACTGATGGGGTCCGCTGGGGCCGATGCCTGTCAGGGTTGCGGGTTGTTCGAAAGAGTTACCGTGGCCCTAGCACAGGTAACTGAAGGAACACGCGTGGTTTTAGTCAGTAAAAGTCTGACACGCCCTCCCGCTTCGCCCAGAGAGCGAGAGAAGTTATTTGATGATTTCCCACCCAAAAAAAAAGTGCGAATACTAAGCATTGAGTCTTGGTTTTGATCCCCATGTTGGGCAAGTTTAATTTTTCATGGTATCGTAACGGGGTCGGGAGCATTGGTATGGCCAAACGGAGCATAGGTATAGAATTTTAAAAAGGAATATTATTAAAATTCTTTAATATGCTCTGTTACCTTAAAATAAACACATAATCCGCTTATATGTCTAATGGTGAACGTGTAGACGAAATTATAGTCGAATAAAATAGTTTGTTCTCATAAAATGCTAATTTTGAGGAAATTTGCAATTTTTTTTTTTGTATCGAGCCAAATTGTGTCAATCGTGTTTTGGCCCTCATAATTGACTAAAAAAAATCTTCAATTTGTATAATCATGAAACAGAATAAAGCAAATATGTAGTTTTTGAGGACAGCAATTTAAAAAGAGATTGCGTGCAGCCGACATGCATCAAAATATCTTCTTTGGGAGCCATTTCTCTTTATGAAATTGTCAGTAGCAGTAGACCTGCTAGATTAATGGCCGGTTTGTCAATAAGCTGGCAGCCTTCAAACAAAACTGACGGAATGGCTTCAGGGAACACATGCGTGATGATCTTATGTATTGACCAATACTTAATAAATTAGTAGCAATAGCCACACAAAGAAGAAGGCTAAAAGTCACCCAAAAGACAATAACTATGCTTGGAGTTTCCCTACGTGATCAAATCAGAAATGAAGAGATCCCTAACACATGCGAGATGATGTTAAGTATTGACAAATACTTAGATAATAAATTAGTAGCAATAGCCACACAAAGAAGAAGGCTGAAAGTCACCCAAAATACAATTACTATGCTTGGAGTTTCCCTACGTGTTCGAATCGGAAATGAAGAGATCCGTAGGAGAACCAAGATAACTGGCACAGCCCGAAGAATTACCAAACTTAACTAGCAGTGGGCAGGGCACATTTCTCGCAGAACAGATTTAACCGATGGGGCCCTAGACGTAGCGTTGGAAGGACCGATGACCTGGTGAAGCAGCAGGAATCCGCTGAATGCGGGAAGCACAGAACCGGTCGAAGTGGCGATGCCCAGCAGTGGGCGGCTGAAATAATGATGATGATGATGAACTACACCAATAAATCATCCAATAATTAACAAAACCGCTCTAAACCAACTAATCCAGTAGGTTCACAAACTACCCTTTATTTACATTTAATTTCTACCATCGCAACACCAACACCTCCGGCAGCAGTGGCCATAACGGATGTTTTAGCACGATTACCCGCCAATCCTCTTGATTTATTCGATTTTCGAACGACGCCATTTCAAGTCACGTGCGCATCGCAAATATGGCGCGGGGGACATTGTTGGGAAAAGTTGGTGAAATATTATACAGGATGTGACGAGAATCGTAATGGAAAACGTTGGTGAATAAATAATTGTCTGACTACTGTTATGTCTCGTGATGCTTTCTAGCTGATTTTGAAGGTAGCGTGTATTACTTGTAAGTTGTCTTCTTTGAAAACTCAAATCTGATGACATTTCAAGACTTAGGTACACAAGCAGTAGAAGTGACAAAGAATTGCATCAAATAGAATTCCCGCGCTATAGATACTGTCCGAGTTACTTCGAATATGAGTAGTTTACTATTTCTCTCTTCCATTCATCTTATTCTTTATCAATATCCTAATGTAATAATAATAAAATATGATAAATACCAAAGTGAGTTTGTTTTTTACGCTTTCACGCTAAAACGTTTGAACGGATTTGTATGAAATTTGGCACATGGGTAGACCATGACCTGGATTAGGACAAGAGTCCCGAATAATCTACCAAGAGCATCTCAATCGCAATGCAATAAATACTCCAACTCTACAAAAAAAACACATCCTATACACAGTCAACCCGACACCGTAATTGGAGCACTCAATTTGTGCCACTTGCCGCCGACGCGTGCCTCGCACGAGGCTCTATCAATTGTCTATGGCCTCTCGTCTATAGTCTCTTCTCTACTCTTTTGAATGAAAATGAAAACTGTGCTTCCCATTGTGGTCCTTGAATGAGAGTTATGGTTTTCATTAAAAATTCATTACTGATGGGCTGGGTGCGTTAAATATTAACTGTCAAACGGTGAGTTGCTCGAAACCAACATTAGTTTATTCGGGATTTCTATTGCTGCTGTCACTTTCTTTTTGATACAAAATGTAAGGGATAGCATGAATTTAAAATCTCTGTTAAACTTATGTTGGTTTCGTGCAACTCAACGTAAGAATATGACAATGCTGCTGTAGCTAGCTACTTCTATTAGGGGGATAACTTACAAACATGTTATAGTAACATCACGCCTGTAATCCCCGAAGGGATAGGCAGACTTGTACCTATAGTACACCCACATTTCGCCAGTTATGTTTAAGTCCCATGTAATAGGGGGTAAAGCCTATTGCCATGAACCGGCCACAAATCCAGACTCTAGGCGGCTACTGAGAAATTCTAGATAGAAAACAACCCAATAACACTGCCTGACCTGGCAATCAAACCCTAGACCTCATGCTTAGCAGTAACGCTTGCGACCAATAGACTAACAAAAGGTTTATTTACTGACGTAAATAAAACTTTTTCTTTTCTTCTGGAAAATACTTACTCTTTTGTCTTTGCTTTGATCTAAAATCCGGCTCCCAAACGTGACATTTAAAACTCTATTCTGCCAAACTCTTTAGTTATTTATGTTTATGTTGCATACCATCAAACACAAAAGGGTATTATCAGCTTAAGCAAAGAACAGACAACTTTCTCCTCCATTATTAAGTAGTATGATAATTAACCGCTATAAATAATTATAATCGCACATTATCAATAGCAATGCGAAGTAGGTACTACAACCGCATAATTTAACAACAATTCATATTTTTTGTTCAAAGCCATATTTAACCTTCTTTCATAACCTTTTCGCACCTAGACGTAATAAATTTTGCTACCGTGGTCATCAATGAGTTTAAAAAAAAAACGTGAGAATTTGTCTACGGGCCGACGCATCTTTTGTCCTTGATTTGTCAGTTCCGTTCTATATGAATGAAGTTTTGTCGTATTTTTTTAATCGATTGTATGCACAGGTGTATTTGTTTGGTATTTTTGTGAAACCAGCCCCTTTCCGTGACTATTTGGTTACTTGTATAGCTAAATAAATATGAGACATATTCGATTTTGTTGTGCGAATAGACAATATAGTAAAATTGGCAATAGTTTGTTGGTTTTATAAAATAATATCATACTCCACAAACGATTTATGCTGTAGGTAACATAAGGGTACCGTAAAAGTAACCCGTACCTTGACTCTAGGGCATAACTTTGGCCCAAATCGAGACAAATGTTTATACCTACTGAAGTTTCGCGACCACACAACACAATCGAACGTCATATTATGTCCTTCGGAAACTAATAGATGGCGATATAGACTCGTATTTGCGAAGCTTTGTGTGGATTTAATGACACTAAACATCTGTCTAGATTTGGGCCAAAGATAAACCCTAGAGTCAAAGTAACCCGCCCTTACTGTACTGTAATGTTTCATGCAATGGGTAACCTTACCTATATTTTACTGGCTGACATTCTATCACTCAAGCAAATATGGAACTACCTTTTGAATAAAAAAGGTAGTCCCAGGAGTTTGGTTTTAAGGCTTAAAAGTCAGCCTGAACTTGACGATAGGCACGGTCGATTTGAGAAGTGCGCGTTTGTCCGAAGATTGTATTATTTTTATAGAGGTATGAGGAACCGGGTGTAAAGTTCACTCATCTTCCATAGAAAAGGGAGGATCCTCCGACCAGACGGGTGTTGTCTGGTGGGCTATTGCCCGACGATTGATGTCGAGACGTTGTTTATATGCAAGTCGCGCGGTAAACTCTGATTGCGCGATGCAGGATTTTGCGACGTCAGTGTGATGCGCAGTTCGCATGTGGCGATGTAGATGCCGCCAAATTTTATTCAATTCCAAATATAATTCTTTAATTGCGTTACCTGCTATCATTTATTAGTTTAGCCATTCCCCCTGTGGAGTTCGAACCTACACAAGTACCTACTGAAAAATGCGCGATAATTTTCGCTGTTATAGGTACGTTTTCATAGATCTAATTAAAAACCTGGTTTTACAACCTGATTTTGTTTGTTTCGGCCTTTCTTCTCAGAGTAGTCAGATAGGAAACGCCGACCTCATCTACGAGTAGTTAAAAAAACGCATGATTGACTTGTAAAAGTGTTTGAACAAACCTACTTACAGAAATAAAATCATTTATCATTTACCGCTATAAATAATTATAATCGCACATTATCATTAGCAATGCGAAGTACTGCAACCGCATAATTTAACAACAATTCATATTTTTTGTTCAAAGCCATATTTAACCTTCTTTCATAACCGTTTTTAGAATTTAAAACTAGAAAAGATGGCTACTAAACATGACGTCGGCAAAGTTAACTTATCAGGAGCAGTCCTACCACCTATCTTCGCTAAATATTGGTTTCAGTTTCCTGTCAATACTGAGCACTTTATTAATCCACTTTTGCCAGCAGCTTCGGCAGCGGCATGTTGGAGATTATCGCACGGCCCTATGTCCTAATCCAGGCCATGGTCTACCCGTGTGCCAAATTTCATCTAAATCCATTTAGCCGTTGTAGCGTGAAAGCGTAACAAACAAACAAACAAACTCACATTTATAATATCAGTTAGGACTAGCAGCGCCCCGCGGTTTCACCCGCGTAAGTCTCGTGCCCGCAGGAATATTAGAATAAAAGTATTATATGTGTTAATCCAGGCTATAAACTATCCTGTGTGCCAAATTTCATCAAAATCCGTTCAGTCATTTTTGCGTGAAAGAGTAATAAACATTCATATCCATCTTTACAAACCTTTGCCTTAATAATATTAGTAGGATTACAGCTACGGCCAAAGGCTTATTAAACTTTTATGTTTTTATTTGCACTAGCGATCTACGCGCATAGATGTTGCGCTACGACATTCTTAACAATGCCATTTTATGTAACCGGTCTCTAAAAATAGCTACTCTGCTTTGATTGAGGTATATAGGTAGTTTTCTCTAGGGAAATATTAAGAATGAGGTTGATAATTAAAGAGTTACTTACTAAATTAACAAATGTTACTAAAATACAGTTGAATATTGAAGCCTCCAAGCCAGCCGCACCGCCGAACGTACCTATTGATATATTATATACTCTCCAATGAATACCGTCGCCTCGTTAAAGGGTTAAAAACCAAAATTATCAAGCGCAACTGAATACAGAATTAAACTTACACATCGCTACCTCGCTTTAAAAAGTTTTAATTCTAAATTTAAAACTCGGAGCGTTGGCGGCAAAATGACCATAAACAACTTTTATTTTTTTCTCGCTGCGCCCGACGTTGTCCCGCCTTTGTGACTATATCCTGCCTCTTTCATTCGACCTTTTTAAGGAAGAAATTTATTATGTATACTTTTGGCCATGACCAGTAGCCGTTTTTAATTGTGAATTATGGCTTTTATAGTTTTTTTCGGTGCATTTTTTCGTTTCCTGACCGATCGGAAGGTCACTTTAATGTTTTTTATAGTCCTGGATTTATTTGAGATAGATTTTTTTATATAATTGATTTAGTTACACGTCGTATTCGGGATTGATAGGACGGAACAGGATTTTTAATGTGTTCAAATATAATAAAACGGATGTTCTGTATGCCGGATAGTTTTGGACAGGAAATGCCCGTATTATTTAAAAATAGAAAGCTATTATTGAACTAGAAAGACAGAGCTATTATTGCCCTTACAAAGGTTAGAATGAAAATGGTACACTTATAAATTATATTTTTTCATTAATGAGCTTTCAAAAGATAGCTTTATTGAAGCCATTGTATTTGTGTTGTCTTGTGGATATAAGTACCTATTTAAATCAAAAAAGCATCGCAAGTTGCAATAAGAACTTATCTTCAATAAAGCGCCCCGTTTACTATTCCACTAATCAAATAACTGGGGTAACCATTCACCTGATTTAATTCCTTAATCTTCTATTATACCTACTAAAATGAACAAGGGTGAACTATGTATTTATTCGTTGCAGGGCACGTTTCAAAAAACAGTTATTTATTCGATCTCAAAATAACTAGCGTAATTATGAAAATTCGTATTTGAAAATAGAACCTTATAATTACAGATCACATAAAGCTGATATCGTTCTAGTGAGTTAATTTTGGTATAATTTCACGTTCATACGACACTCGCCAAAATCACGTGCATCTGCTCCTTTCATTCAATTTTTCTGTCATTCTGCAGGCAAGTGAAAGATGCCGAAATCCAAAGAAATATAAAAAATACTTTTAAAAATAATACTATAAAAATATAATAGGTATAATAAATATTTAAAAAAAAAACTTTTATATAAAAAATACCTAAAATAATAAATAAATAAAAAATACTTTCTTTAAAACCGACTTCAAAAACCTAAAACGAATAAAATAATATTCTTAAAAAACACAACTACTTCTGAAGTCGGTGCCGAGCTAAGCTGCATTGAAGAATTAAAGACACCGACTTCAGAAGCTGTTAAGTTTTTTAAGAAAGTTATTTTATTCGTTTTAGGTTTTTGAAGTCGGTTTTTACTTTTTAAAAATAAAGTTCTTTTTTCCATTTTTAGTTGAATAAACAATTACATAATCCAAAGAAGAATCATCAAAATCCTTTTAGAAAAGCCGGAGATACAGAACATTTTTGCATATAGCTTTGTACATAAGAATAATTACCTAATGTGTTATATACTTAAATCTTCCTGAAAGTAGTTGTATCACGTTATTGAAAGAATCATCAAAATTGGTTCATTAGTTTTTGAGAAAATCGCGGACATAAAAACAACAATACATGAATTTATTATGTTTTATATCCGCGATACTACGGGTCGAATACAAAACCTCCTTTCTTGAAGTCGGTTAAAAACGAAATCCCTAAGAATGAATGTTTCACTTTTGATTCATTTTGTGTTCAGACGTTTTTAACCTCAAGTTTAAAGAAAAAGTGAGGCGTCTGATCTCTGCTTAACATACACATGAAGATTGAAACTACATACCAATTTAAAAAAAACAAAATTCAAACATCGAATGTTAGAACGTAACCTTCAACTCCTTTTGATGTGACCTCCCACTGTTCTGATACTAGCGGCACAGTAGTTCCATTGTCACACATTCTTTAGCAATTTCTTTAAGGGTTGCGCACCATTGTAACTGAACGTCCCAATTAGAAACCATTCCGCGCCCACCTGGCCGGATTAAAAATTAAAAAAAAAGGTTTCGCAAAGATTCTAGGGATAAATACGTCCGTGATTGTATGTTTGTATGTTTTTTTACGAGGTTGTGGATTCAAATCTAGGCAAGTACCAATGTAACTTTTTCAATTCATATGTACGTTTATTTTAGACATCACTGACATTGTGAGGATGAGTTTGATATCGCCAACTCGTCTTGAGCAAGCGTGGTGATCAATGCTCGTACCTTCTCTGTATGAGAAGAGGTATTTGCCCTGCTGTGAGACAATAATAGGCTAGTATTATTATTTATGTTTTTTTTTATGGATTTGATAGAAAAATATGATACGGTTGTCATTGGCAGAATTGGACCCATTTTTGCAAACAAGAACCAACCCACAGTATAAGTGCTGTGGGTTGGTTCTTGTTTGCAAAAATGGGTCGAATTCTATTAATATAATAGTAAAAATTATGTAAGTAGGTACCTATATATATTGTTTATCGTCGACCTTTGTAGCCTCGTAGCACTATGCTACACTTGATGAAAAAATCTACTTTTATTATTGTCAGATCTATTTGTGCGTGATTTTAAGAAAATATGTAGATATGTATTATACAGGACAAGTTATTAAGTAGTGCGCAAATTTTCACAGGGTGTTCTACCCATGAATATGAATCATTTTCATTAAGGGTCCAATTCCGAAATTACGAAAAAAAAAATCTGTTGTTTCATACATTTTGGTCGAGTAGGTAACTTTTATATGAAAAAGCAGCTTTTTTAGTGATTTCAGAGTTGGTTCCATAGTAAAAGTTTTTCATATTCATGGGTAGTACACCCTGTGAAAATTTGCGCACTGCTTAAAAACTTTTCCTCTATATTAGCTTAGTTACTTAATTACAGGGTTGATATGATTTAAATCACCTGATTTTAATCAGTGATTGAAATCGCGATTAAAATCAAGTGATTTTTTTTAAATAAATCGTTGATTTAAATAAATACCTTTTTAATGCAAAAAAATCAGCCATAAAGTGTCATGGGACTTCCCCACACATACATACGTGCAATGCTATATTAAAAAAAAACTGCTTGCGGAAAGAAGAACAAAGCGGTGTGTAAAAATGTAAAAATATTTTTCATTCACGCTACTACCCATTAACTCCTTATAACAACTAATAAGGAGTTAATGGGTAGTAGCGTGAATGAAAAACATTTAGAAACATGACGTGTGGCAGAAAAGGATCGCAATCAGAACATCGACTTATACGACTTTCTTTTTTATTAAAATAAACAAAGAGATTTTTTTTTAAATAATATTTGACTTCCAAATAAAAAAAAAAGATTGGAATATGTAAATAAATAAAAAAATCTGATTTAAATCAAATAAATCCGATTATTTTGATTTTTTTTTAATTAATCATGATTTTTATCAACCCTGCTTAATTATATGAAATCAATACCATGCACTTTAATTTACAGAATTATTGCGTCAATACAGGTAGGTAAGAAAGAATATAGAATATCAGCAGAAAGTGGATTGTATTCTCTTTCTTTTCCTCATTTCTTTTAATTCGTCGATTATTCAACAAACTCACATAGCTTTAACATCACGCCTGTAATCCCTCCTGGGTTAGGCAAAGGTGTACCTATAGTACACCCACATTTCGCCAGTTATATTAAGTGGCTTGTAATGCGGGCCCTCCCCTATTACGGATTCTCAGGAGTCTGGATTTGATCCAGGTTGGTGGCAAGTCCCATGCCACCAACCTGGATCAAATCCAGACTCCTGAGAGATCCGTGATAGTAAACCTAATAACTCTTTGCCCGACCTGAGAATCGAATTCGCAGAAGTGCTTGCGACCACTAGACACACGAGGCAGTTATTCGCTCTCTTTCTTTTTTCCTTATTTCTTTTGATTCATCGTTCACTATCGTAAACGAAACATTATTGAACAAAGTACAAGCACAGCCACGGCTTAACCATAGTCTACATTAAAAGGAGATGCCGATTATTTCCGAGCGAAAATTATTATCGGCAATGGAGCGTGCGCCTTAATCCATCGTCGGTTTTTTCCATCGAGAAAATTTTTTTTTACATAAAGCTTTTGCGTTAACGGGCCGAACTGATATTTTTTTTAAATTCCTATTCCTTGTTCCATTTTTGAAGGAGAAATAGTACGATAGGATATAGCAGCGATCGGTTTTTGTCTTGACTTTGACTCTATTCAATCTATGTTACAAGTCACAGTTGTAATTATCAGGAAGGATATTATATTTTAATAATTTTAGCCACCTATTGAGTTACCCCACTACTGAGTAACATATCGAGGGTTCACGGGCTATTTGTATTATGCGACATGTTTGGAACTTTATAGGAGAGCATTTCAAAGTTTCATTATTCGGAAAAAAGAACATTGTAAAATAGTATAATTTTTTTTTTTTACTAAAAAGTGCCCTATCGACGGTTAATAATCAATAGTGTCTATCTCCGTTTGTTACATTTTTCACTTTGTAATGCAGGTAGATATGATAATAACTCAATATCGGCCAGGATGTCGTTTAATACAAATAGCCCGTGAACCCTCGATATTATTCTCATAGGTCCAGGGAAAGAACAAGCATTGATTACCACACTTCTGGGTGATGAAATCTAGATTTGTTCGCTTTGTTGTAGTAAGAAACTCTCTAACACTAAAATAAAGTTACAAAAATAATATCCTAACCAACTAAAACTATTAAAAAAAACTAAAATATGGCGTCAAAAAATTCATCCGCATCGCTGTCGTCTGGTAATGTACCCAAGAGACTGGCGGCATTGCCACGTTGTAGGTATGGCAATGCTTAGCCTCTGGCCATGGTAAAAGCCTGCCCTTGGGTCACGGGAAGGCTTTGTCGAATCTAATATCAGATAGTGGGTTATGTAGGTATATAAACCACTGTCGTAGGATACCACGTGGCTAAGTAATAACAGCCGCACGGGTCGATCCATCAGGTTAAGCTACGCTTGCCGGAGTTGGTCTGTGGATGGGTGATCATCTTTTCATATCGAGACTCCTTCGTGCCTCGTTAAGCCGTTGGTCCCGGCTGTCATTCGTGCATCTTTGACAGTCGTTACGGGTCGTCAGAAGCCCGAAAGTCTGACAACCAAACTTACCAGGGGGTATCGTATTACCCAGTAACTGGGTTGTGGAGGTTACATAGGCAGTCGCTCCATGTAAAGTACTGGTATTCAGCTGCATCCGGTTAGACTGGAAGCCGACCCCAACAAAATCTGCCTAGCCTTTTCCCAACTATGTTGGGGTCAGCTTCCAGTCTAACCGGATGCAGCTGAATACCAGTATTTTACATGGAGCGACTGCCTATCTGACCTCCACAACCCAGATACTAGGTAATACGATACCCCTTGGTGACACTGGTTGTCAGACTTTCGGGCTACTGACGACCCGTAACGACTGTCAAAGATCCACGAATGACAGCCGGGACCAACGGCTTAACGTGCTTTCCGAGGCACGGAAGCCGACCCCAACATAGTTGGGAAAAGCCTAGGCAGATTGATTGGGCTATGTAGGCAAATACATAAGTATGAAATTGTCGCATTGGTCAAACTATACTCGCCACAAAATAATAGGTCCGTTTTGACAGCCCATATCGTTTCATATGCCAAAGAGAGATAAACATAGCGGGACAAAGAGGGACACCCTCATGTCAAAACGGACCTATTATTTTGTGGCGAGTTTAGCGGGGTAACCCACGTACAAAAAAAATGTTTTTCAATTTAACAGTTCCAACAACATTCATTGGGTTATTTACGTTACTGAGCAGACGAATTTTTCAAACATATAAAGTAATGGATTAGCAATTTCATTTAAAATCCTTCAGATTGTGATTGCAAGTGTGTTACTCAATTAGTGTGCAGGCTCGAACCTGCAACGTAGCTCCTAGCAGGTCGACCTCTCTGCAGCATAACGATACCAAAACAAAAACACATCACCACTCACCACTCCCTAACCTTTAACTACCAACATAACAAAGCAAACGTAACACAACACCGTTGCTCCCAGGGGAGCCAACCGAACGGGCCACACAAGACTTCACTTTGAGGATTACTGATGAACATTAATAAATACTACATGGAAATTATTAATGGCGGAACCTACTACCGACACGCGAAGCTTATCGTCTTGCAGGACTGAAGGAAATTAGTTGAAAGCTCCAATCAGTTGCTGCTTCCCTATTATTAATTTAGGGTGATAGACTACTTGAGAGACTGTTTTGCGCATGACAGACCATAGACAATACGTGTGCTGCAACATATATGTGTAGCACTTGCAGCACATACCTACCTACTGATTAAACACTTGTATTTATTACAGAAATAAATAAAAAGGTCTCGCCGATATATATGTACGAAAAGTTAAGCATTAGGTAATCTCGATTGAGTTTACATTTTTTTTTGTACTTACAGATAGAAAATTCATGCATTTGGTACAGACAGCACATCAAGTTACCCGAAACTGTCATTTTTTTTCAATCGACCTTGAACCTAATTCTTTAGCAATAAAGTTGAAAATCTATTAAAGATTTTTGTTAGATTGTAGTAACTTGATGTGCTGGCTTCTGTACATCTCACTCAACAATCATGGGTGAAATCCTCTGCTTGCATGCCTCTTTACACCACTTCCTCGACCTCTTCCTTGTTGATATTTACCTACTTTTTTTTACTGTCACTTCAAAAAAGTATTAATTTTGTCCCTTTACATAAAAGTGTACCAATTCATTTAAACAGCTGAGGTGAGAAGGAAAATAATATTCACGTCTAAAAACTTTTCAGAGCATGAATTCAGGGTAACGAACGCTCATGAAGTTTCAGAGAACTTGGAAGTGCAATAACTACCTAAAAGCGCTTACGGTTGGTCGTTAGCCCGTATTCGGGAGCTCGAAAGATTACTTGAATTCGGGCAACCGATGCAATAATTACATCGGTCTTCAGAAGTCGGGGTCGAGTACGCCCCGTTCATTTACCTACACTTGGTCGTTTGCCCGAATTCCATAGGCAATCGAATTCGGGACAGCGACCAATTGAATCTATAATTATTTTAGTTACCTACCCTGTAAAATATTTTATCTTATATTTTTACCCTTATTCAGTAAAAAAAAACTTCTTAACACAAAGTAATTGAATTCCTTCTTGATCGACGTGACATCTAACAAAGAAAAAACGCAACAATAACTAATAGAAAATTAATAAACCGTATAAAATACTCGACGTGCCTCCGGCCCAATATCCCACGCAAAGGACAATGTTTCAAAAAAATAATAATTGATTGAAAAAAATGAGAAAAAATAATCCATATCCCTCGAGGATTACACGACAAACGCATTTTGGTTGGCCACACTGAACCTGGGGCTTCCAAATTCAAATTTCAAAAAAAACAACGTGGTACGCCTACAAAATATTTGTCGTTGGTGTGTCTACTTTTGGGGATCCGCAAGAATTAAGGTCAATCAATCTTTAGGTTGTCCATCAAAGTTCAAAGTTGGAGTAGTGTCATGCTTTTAAAGTTGCACTAAACACTTACCGGTCTATGAAAACAATATTGATAATTTTTCGCTGTTTAACTTCATAATGTGTATTGTATACAAGTATGGGATAGTTTCTGGTTTTTCAATATGTTTCAGTATAAAGTAAAAATTCTGTGTCTGGGCGAGACCTATGTGTCTCGCAGTGGACATCTTTCGGCTGAAATGATTATGATTATGATGATACAGTAAAAATATCTCAGTTGTAAGATCACTAAAATTCCTATTCAAATCGGTGAAAGTTTTCAAACGACTGCGGGCATTAGAATAATGTAGATATAGTTCACCTATTATTACGAAAAGCTGTTCGTCTTGCCCAAAATTCTTCACGGAACCAACCTAACCCCGTACGTCACATTTTTTCAAAATTGGAATCTAATTCAATAGCTGCGATTCGATCTATGAGTGACATAGCAAGTGCTGCCACCTGTCGCGATCCAGCGTGTGAATGATCCACATATTTATCGACCATCAATGATTTAGCAATAAACAGTACAATAGGACTACTTGGGTAGCCATTTTTACTTTTGACACGGGTGGACGATACCTTCGCCTATTCAGTGTTACGTATGACTTGTCAAAAACTATTTTGATCATTGAAATTCGTGTGAAATGTCAAGACTACGTACTCGTATATCTGTTGCATTTCGATCTATAAAATCAGATGTTTTTTTGTAATAGTTGCCCCCATTGGTGGCGTAACACATTTTCTTTTAGGATGCAAGTCCAAAATTGAGGAAACTCCACTAACAATCGCTTGCCATATTTGGTATTGAATTTTTATTTTCCAATCCAGTAGAATTTTATAGAGGTACATTTTTTTTGCTCGGAGAAATGCTCATGCATACCGAACAATCGGTCATAATCTCTTTCTGGTGATATTTGGTTATAACATCGATCTTTATAATTTTCAGTCACCTGCGCTGGCTGTCAGTTATTTTAACCACTTTTTGACTCTCCCCCGCATATCTGCAATACGTAATCGCAGATCTAAATCTATCTACTTATAGCTTCACAGAAAGTAGTGTCAAACTAAAGGGACGTTACACGATTTCTCGGGCCCTACCAGCAGGCACAGGGTAGTGTATTAAGAAATAGGGAGTCAGGGTCCCTAAACAGGGCGACCGAGTGGTTACGACCTCCCTGCTTCCCTACCGCGTTGTCGGTCGTGTAGTGTATTAAGAGACAGGGAAACAGGGAGCTCAATTGCCACAAACCTGTTTGTTTATAGTTTAAACTTCTGGTCCGTCTAGGTATCTAGGTGTGTGGCCTCTCGTAACTATGTCGTGCGGTAAAGAAAAATATGTTCTACGTAATGTCATCGAAATATACCAGGTGTAACTTAAATAACGCACAACCTTTTAAGGGGTCATTGTACTCATCATTATGAACAACTTTTGCAGTAGGACCAAACCTGAAATCGCAAAATAAAAATCAGCTGTTCTCTACATTTACTTATGTTCGCATAACTCGTCAAACGGTGAGTGAGTTTAGGCAGGAAGCGATCTATAGCGTAAGTGTAAAAGTGTTTTAAGCGGCGCCCTAACTGGTAGGCAGAGCACACGACAGCAGACAGGCCCCGTGAAATCGTGTAATCTAATAGGCCCTTAAGAAACCATAGCTCTGACAAAACCTAAAGCAGTTATCTTATTTCACCGGGTTTTTCCGGAAAGTTTTCATTGTTCAATCTCTTTGAAAAGTCATTTCAAAGAGATTGAACAATGAAAACTTTCATAAACAAACTCATAATGGCATCCTCTTCTTGATGGAAAAGTGTTAACTGCCAACGCTTTTGTCTTACTTATTGTTGAGACTTCAATTGTTTTTCATTGCTAGCTCCAGCTAGACCTACAGGCTGCCAGAATGAACCGAAAATACAAAGTTTCCGATTACATTTTTTACATAAAATGTGAGCATATAAGAACAGAAATACGACACAGGTTATTTAATAACAGCGCGCGTTTAAAAGGATTATTCGACGTCGGCCATGACACTTGAGACCATCGACAAAAAGAGGAGTGACCGAGAGGATTAGCTGACAGTGTCAAAGTGTTAAATATCGAACACCGTCTAATTTGACAACTGCGGTTGCATGAAAAACTTGGATGGTGTTGCCAGATTTCATTTCATAAGGGTTTAACCTCAAGTAAGGGACTTCAATCCAAACGATCTCTAAAATTTTAGTAGTGAATGTAAGTATTGTGTCCTTTAGTCTTCTTCATCACCAACAGACACTTAATATAGCAGTTTCCGCAGATAACATAAGACTCTCTCATAAACTAGATCATAAGAAAAAGAACAACAACAAGGGCTTCCGTGACAAAAAAAAAAATTCTTCATATTGCCGATTTATTGTAAATAGATTATTTTAAAAATACAGTGGAAATATTACTCTTGAGCCCAGCAACACCCAATTTGATTCCTCAGCATCGTGTAATGACAAAAAACTTGACAATCGTGTCACATTGCCGTTGATATTTGACAGTTTTCGATATGGAGGTACGCCGATGAAATGGCTTAATATTTCATTGTAGAATTTCAACAAAAATTATGATTAGAATTTTTCGACATCAAATATTGTTCGACTGGTTTGAGGATTAAGCTCGTCTTCTGTTTTGTTGATATGCTGTTGTTTTGAAATATTGTTGGCTGGAATGTATGATAATAAAGTTGACATTAGAGGAAGTCTTTCCATTTTTTTTTTCAAGTGGCAATGAGTGCAAAGGCTTGAGCATCGGGACATGTCCCGGCTAAGGGTATTAGTGTTCTGTGATCGGGATTGACAAGCAAGAGGTCGTGAGTTCGTGAGTTCCAACCTCACGTGTTGCTTACAAATCTAATATTCCACAGTTACTTTGCTTTTCAGGCCTGAATAAAGCCGCATTCTTAAATCAAATATGAACAAGAGATATACCGTGGACTTTCTCGCCCGTCCTTCTTCAAAGGACTAACCTGTAACTTATTACAAAGAGCCAACTCAATACAAAAGTACAACAATCGTTTAAATTGAAACTTCAGTAATTATGACCAGTGCAACAATCAGACATGGATCCTAATCTCTTACAATGCCTAACAATGTCTCAAAGACCTTTGGGCCATTGTAAAAGTCAAGAGTCATAATGTCAGCACCGAAGGGAGTCGAGTACATAAGCTTACCTCCTTGTTAGGCTAGAGGGTAGGCAGTTCAAGTGATTGTAGCATTAGTCACGGCAGTATTAGACGACGAAATAAAAGGGGTCCTAGATCGTAAAGTCGTGACCCCTTAGTACTTACTTTTGTGAAGAATTAAAGGTCGAATTTGAGTTGACAAATAAATGCTACCAGAAATGAGGCAGGAAAGTTTAGATGATAAATTGTTAACAATGTAGGTACTTCTAACGTACTTCTAGCGTGGTGATCAATGCTTATGCCTTCTCTGTATGAGAAGAGGCCTTTGTCATTTGTCTGTGGGACAATAATAGGCTGGTATTATTATTTTATTAATTTACTTCTCAATTTTTTTTTAAACTGAAACAGTTTGAAACCGAAAGCCTTCAAAACTCGTATACTTATAAAGTTATAAGTATTATACTCGTATATAACGTTTCTGAGAATCCATTTCGACTGTGAGTGTTTTACTGTCTTGAATACATAACCATCCGAATTCCAGATTAGTCTATCGCAGCCCACTGGTAAATATGTAAGAAGGTATGCCTCTCTTCTGTATCCACGCAGAATATGCCTAGGTATATATAGGTATTTAGGGGAGCAACCTCCGTTGCATTTTTATTTCACTGTGCTTTTCATAAAGGGAAATTACGAGAAAAACCCAAGAAAAGGCTAAGTTGATAGGATAATTTATCGCTCCTTAATTATCTCTCTTTTAATTGAAGACCTACGCTCACGCATTCCCATTGCTGACGTCACAGACCACACAATGATAATCTCGTGACTAGCGACTGTGACCATAGATCAGATCAAATTGTTTTTATAACGGCTGAGTATTGGAGCAACAAGGCCGTTATCTATCGATGCCTTGCCAATGAATCATGGGATGACTCTTCAGTTTGGTAGAAATGGAATTCCTGATGAGGTGCAATTATATAGGTTGGTTTACAAAAATGCTGATTGCTAAAGGAGATGGCTATCAGAAGTGCTGATTGCTGAAGAAGCTGATTTGCTAGCTTGATTTGATTCGGAAGTTTTTAATCGTATTCTCGGCAACTAGCCTAGATCTGTACAATGCCAATGAAGCACCATTTTAGACTGTTAAAATAAAAACTAAGAGAACTAAGAAGGCTGATGCTAGAAAAGCATAGATAAATAAAACTAATATAATATCATCATCATCAATAATCAGTTAATATCTTTATATCATCTTTAATGTTTTTGTAATGGTTGAAAAGTAGGTATTGTGCACGTGCCGATCATTCGCTAAGCTAAGCAGACCTACATCTTCTAGTTCAGATTTTCCGAATTCGCATTTAGACGTGTTGATTATTGACACCAAATTCACTAAGTCGCTTTGAGATCGTGAATGTATCATTCTTATGATTCTGAAGCAATTAATATATCATCGAGGTAACTGCATGTATTGGGAGTATTTTTCAAAACATCATTGATAAATCTTTTAATTGTAGGAATATTTGGTGCATCTTCTTTAGTGGTGACCCCGACGTGATTTTAAAATACGGTTCCATATTGTAGCCCGCGAGTGGAATTGCGTTTAATTCAGACTTGGACTAGGTATCTTTAGTGTCTTTACTGTAAACTTAGCAGACGTGAATGCATGTGTGCGTACCAATGACTATAATTCTCTTTGGTAGGTACTATACCACTACACTAGCTAAACAGCAATAAAAATAAGTCAAACTGCCCATAATCGATGCAAAATAGACAACTATGCATAACAGAAAAAGATATTTGTGACAAAAAATTATCACCACATCAAAGTCCCGGCAGACCAGTAAATGTAAAACGCACAGTCATCAACAAAAACTTTGTTGTTACGTATCAAACACTTCAAAATAAAAATAAATACGCCATATTGATCGAGATACGAAATAATCTTGTCCACAAACAATGCCATTATACTTATGAAAATAAACAACTGATTTGAAGCTTCCATTCGTTCGATATTCGAAAATTGAAAAAAATAAAACGCTCATAGACACGATGGCTGCGTTCGAATTTCGAATGAAACTAGGGCAGCCGTTAGGGTTGTCACTAATTTTCACTATTGGGCATGTAAGGTTTTTCTTTTTCCAACCGCTGTTGCCATGTTGTTAAATAGGTCTTTAGCTGCCGATCAACAGAGACAAATTTTTATACAAGGATATTTATTTGATGAGTACATTATTCAAATATATGTAGGTAAAAGTAGTTTATCACAAAAACTTTCTACAGTCACATCTCACAAATTATTACTCACGCAACTCAGATTTTCTAAGAATATATACGTAGATACTTACTTATAATAGGCATTTATGTAATAAGTCTGTTACACGCCTTATTATTAGGTCGGAAACTAATTGAATTCACACTTTGTTACATTAGTTGGATCAATGTAAGAATAAGAAACGATGTTTTTTCTGGATCTGTCCTTTCATCATTCATCATTTCATCTAGCTCAGTACCCTAATTACGTAACACACTATCAATCGGAATCCGTTTCATTTTGGCATTTCAACAACATTCATTGCGTTATCTAGGTACGTTGTTGAGCCGACAAAATTTTCCAACATATGAAGCAATGGATTATCAATTTGCTTCTAAATAATTCAGATTCCGATTGATAGTGTGTTACCCAGCAAAAATCCATTCACATTTAAAAATCAATCTGCCTCGCCTTTTCCCAAATATATTAGGGTCGAATTCCAGTCTAACCATAAGCAACCACCAGAATACCAGTATTTACATGGAGCGACTATATCTGATAAGACTGTTTGTCTGACGACCCGTAACCCGTAACGACTCAAAGATTCATGAAGATGAGACCAACGGCATAACGTGCTTTCCGAGTCACGGAGAGGTCTTGGTATGTAAAGATGGTCCAAGGACCGACCGCGGCAAGCGTAGCTTAACCTGATCGAACGACCCGTGCGGCTCTATTACTTAGCCACGAGTCCCTCCCCTCCCTCAATCTATTCACATTCAAAGTTCATAAAATAAATAATAGCGAAATTAACGAATACCACCCCTAAACAATTCCATTACAGCCAGCCCTGACCATAGACAGCGTGTCACAAAAAAGCGCGCGTAAAATATTTTGATGTTTGACAACTGTCACGCGGGATTTGATCGATATCTATTTATTTATTTAAATGCTTATGCGTTACGTCAGAACGAACTAATGTTTTATTTTTTGTGTTCGATGCTTCTGCTTTAAAAATTCTAGTTTTTATGGTGGGGCTAGTTTTAATTGCGGTTCTATAAGACTATAATTTAAAATACGGTATCTAGATTTTGTTAGGATATTAAATTGTCAGGTTAAAATAAAAATGAATGCGGCAGCAGCACGGTTAACGCAGTGGCTGAGTGGTTGGTTTTTGCGCTACGGGCCGCGATTCCCTAACGGAAGTATTCCGTATGGCCAATAAGGTTATTCCGAATCCGGGTGTTAGGGCTTGTGAGTTATGTGTCTCAGTGTACGGCCTGAGTGCACGCTCGACTTGAGCGTCCGGCGGGGCGGGGCGTGCGACATTCTTTTTTAACCACGGATATGTGTTAAACACATGCAAACACTCGCGAGTGTCCTGAGTGACGGCCTAGCGGCGCTCGGTAAAAACTCTTCGCCGCTTGCTCGCAACGCTGAACGCCCCGCTGGACGCTTTTTCACTCGGGTCGTACACTTAGTCACGTGCAGTTCACGTCATGTAAGTAGGTACCTAAGTTTGCCGCTCTGAAACCAGGCTTTCTGATGCGCATGGCATGGTGCGCTTCTGTTTTAGTATAGCTATCGGCGCCGATTCCCTTGTTCAAAAACTAAACTAAATTTAAGTTCAGTGCATCTTTTTCTTTCTATTTCATTAAGAAAAGGACATACGATAAATATTAGTTTAGTCCTGTCAAGATACTCCTTAGACAAGTTTAGACGTGATTAAAAAATTGGCTACCTACTAAAAATTAAAAATACGTTAATTTACGTCAGGCGCTGACTAATTTGACAGGACTAAACTAATATTTATATTCTGTCCTTTTCTTAATGAAATAGAAAGAAAAAGATGCATTTAATCTGCCTAGCCTTTTCCCAACTATGTTGGGGTCGGCTTTCAGTCTAGCCGGATGCAGCTGAATACCAGTATTTTAGAAAGAAAATGATGCACTGAACATAAACTTAGTTTTGTTTGTGAACAAGGGAATCGGCGCCTGTGACTACTGCGCAGTCATTTGTAGCCTACTTCAGAGCGACAAACTGTCCTACATAACGCGAACTAGGTGTAGGTATTATCGATTATAAGTACCATACTATTGTGAGATAGATATTTTTTTCTAAGTTGCAATGGTTACCTATTTCACGAGAAAATCGCTTACGAGTTATGACTTTGTGACCCTATGTGGTCATACTAAGTGGCTACAAGGTAACATAGTCTTTATTTTATAAAACAAAATAAATAGCTATTACGACCCACAGAGAGGAGGCCTTACGCCTAGTTAGCAGTGGGAAAATTGTTGCAGTCAGCCCATTTCACAACTTCGTACACGTAACAGAGGACGTAGGTACTCGATCGATAGTAGACGAAGCCGGTAGCGAAGCCACATCAATGCGACATCGACACCGCTGTCGATAAGCACAGCACTGGCTGACGGTTTTTAACGTTTTATACAAGGTACTGAGTTGAGTAATTAGTTTACGGTAAGTACCTATTAGTTACATATGACAAAGTATTGATGAGCAGTTACTCTAGTCATCGGAGTCATCATCATTCTCTTGCCATCATCCCAATTTATTTAGGGTCGGCGCAACATGCCCATCCATACTTCTCTATTAGTCGTCATCTCCGTAGTCACTCCCTTTCTAGCCATATCATCTCTCACACAGTCAAGCCATCGTTTCTTTGGTCTTCCCCTACTCGTATAGTATTATACCTTTTAAATTGCCTCTTCGTTTAGTGGTCGCAAATCTACTTCTAACTCAAATCTATTCCGTCACTCCGTGGCTGAAATGGTGTTCAAATTGTGCCCATTTGATGGCAAAAGCAGAACAGGCGTACAATTCTGCATATCCTATCTTGAATACAAGTCAATGTTAGGGTGATTTCAAAACCAGATGAAGAATTATGGTAACTAATCAGTTGATATTTTTAGAGGATTTTTTTTTTAAATCAGCAGTTCCGCACATTTTGACCGCGAAGGTAGGAAACAGTAGATTTTTCTTTTTTAATAACCTATAATTTCTACTAATTTGAATTACTTAGGTACCTACCTACAGGTATTTCGTAGGTATTTCAAGTATCTACCTAAGTTCGAAATCACCTCATTTTTTTACCTAAAACAACCCGTCTTTACCCAGCTTTCGATAATTCTTGTTTGATTGATTAATAAGTATGTTTACGACAAAACTCCTGCACTAAATAATATTACTATCAAAAACAAATCACTCGCGGCTGACGCAAAATCAAATATCTAGGTAGGTAGGTACCTACGTCGCTATTATTCAATTATCTACGCCGAGAGCCGAAGCCTCATGCCGAGGTTTTGACAATAAACTGCTGCCGTAAGGAAAAATGAAGTACCTATCTACAGAAATATTGAAATGGAGAAAAAAAAAATTTGTCCTGTAACTAGATAAAAAGATACAAAGGCAGATGCGTCTTTTAATAGTAAGAATTATTAGGTTTTCGTTAAGTTTATGTCAATTTAAAAATACTGCTAGATGCGTCTTTTTTGTTAATTCCGAATATGCAAATAACAAAATGTCAGATACGTCGTTTTTCCTTATGACGGCAGAATAGCAATAGAACCACCAGCACCCTAATTGCGTAACATACTTTCAATCGGAATTTGAATCATTTTGAAGCAAATTGCTAATCCATTGCTTCATATGTTCGCTTTTTTTTCTGATCGACAACGTAAATAACGCAATTAATGTTCTTGAACTGTCTGATGAAATAATGAAATATATTCCGATTAACAATGTGTTACCCAATTGCCACGCTGAATCTTGGAACAAAATATTTTATTTGTGTATAATTTTTTTCTTTCTCCCATGCAGACTTGTTATTTTAGCTGACTTTAAAATCAAAATCAAAAGTCATTTATTCAAACTAGGCTGAGAATCAGCACTTTTTGAACGTCAAAATTACATAAGACAGTCCCCCAAAACGCCCACCCTTCACCACTACCTAGTGCTTTAGCTGGGGAGAAGAAGTGGCGCAACAAACTCCCCAGCAGCACAGCTGTCTGTTTAGTTAAAAAGAAAGAATCTATATAACTCTGCGCATAATAATTTAGGTACATTAGACATTAGCATAATGTCGACAAGGCTTTAGATACTTGTCATTTATTAAAAATAGAATAGAAGAGATTACTTAATGGTCCATTTTCTAAACTTTCAATTGCCTGATATATCTGTTTGTAGAGACATGTAGGTACAGGTAGGTACTTACCTACCTACAGTCTCAGTCACCTCTGACCTAGACTAGATTCAAGAACAAACCCATCTCAAATAAAAAAATTAAAAAATCCTGTCCTAATTCCAAAGTGGCCTGAACCCAGAAAAAATTAAAAGCTCATTAAATTAATGTAGGTAGTTGCGAGTAATGCCTTTATGTTTTTAAATTTCGAGATTAGCTTTTTCAAATGAATCAGCTGAAAAAGATAATTTATATAAACTACCGAATGAGGGTAAAATAGACAAAACAACAAAAAAGTTGATATCACGTTATTGATGTTAATGTTCGTGTAGCGACATCTCGTGTTGAATCTTCGCAACTAACCTAGCGTTTCGCAATTTGTACGTACAAGATGGCAGCAGCTGTAGTATTTATTAAGTTTTTATGTGATAACATAAAATGGTTTCACTAAACGTAAAAATAAGTTTTTTTTTTATTTTATCTGTTTTCCATTTTACTTAAAGTTCGGTTAAAATTAAAATTTTGAAATCTACCAATTTAAGATTTCTATATTTTGTCCTAGAACACCTTTAATGATTTTAGTAGTAAGAAAGCTTTGTTAGCTAGCAACACTACAGCAAAATTAAACATGGCGCGCGTACACACAGTTCCGCAAATTTTATATTTTTTCCTTTATTTCTCATTTATTTTATGTTGTTTTACTGGTTTTGTGAGTGCCAACCGCGAGTTAGATGAAGACAACTGGAAAGAAATCCTTGATGGAGAATGGATGGTCGAGTTGTAAGTATATTTTGCTATAGCCGGTTTCAACCAATTTACGGGAACGTGTCAAATTTTTTCCTTGATTATTTAGGTGTGAATTACGTTATTATTGGTACAAATAGTGCCTAAAACTTTGCTCGAATACCTAATTTCCATATTTCACTAGGTTTATCCCCTAAACAGAGTTTTTCAATGTGTAATTGGAGTCTAGGAACAGCCCACTCGTTTGGGTTCAATAACCACTACAAGGTCGATAGGGTCTATGTAAAAGAACCGTTTTGAAAACCGTGACGCATTGTCTATTGTTGGTACATGTCTGCGACTTCCGCATGCTCCGTGTGAAATTCAGAAATTCAGCTTCCATTTTGTCCTATGCCATGGAAGAATGTCAAAGAAATTTGGACACAGCTTATATACCTACCTACTTATAGACACCTTAATTCTACATTTCTGTGATCAAATCTACATCTGGTTTACATACACCTGTAGGTACCCAATGTACCTAATTTTTCAAACAATAATCATTTTATGAATGTTTTTATTAAGCAATAGATCAATGTTTTGGTTATTCTTACAACCCAGTAATGTGCATGCACAGGTTTAGCAATACCACATTTTTTGAGTAAAAAAGGCAGTCTACCCTCAGATTGCAGAACTCTACAGTATTAAAATTGACTCACAAAAACTCAATACATATTAATACATACTATTTACAGTCGGGAAGTGAACATGTTCCATAATTACTTGACTAATGGTGTTAACAGAACCTATTAAAGGGGAAGTGCTAAGGTAGCCTGCTAAATTAAATATTCTTATGTTTTTTTGCAATTTTCAGATCAGTATTAAGTTTAATGTTGACACAAATATAATTTGCGACCATAACAAGCATATATTTACAGAATTAAAATCATTTGCAGAATCAGAATCTGTAATCATCATCATCTGCCTAGCCTTTTCCCAACTATGTTGGGGTCAGCTTCCAGTCTAACCGGATGCAGCTGAATACCAGTATTTTACATGGAGCGACTGCCTATCTGACCTCCACAACCCAGTTACTGGGTAATACGATACCCCTTGGTAAGACTGGTTGTCAGACTTTCGGGCTTCTGACGACCCGTAACGACTGTCAACGATCCACGAATGACAGCCGGGACCAACGGCTTAACGTGCTTTCTGAGGCACGGAGGAGTTAAGTTTTGGTGAAACTTCTGTCAGCTGTCAACACGCGTAGATACGCTGTCGGATAATTCGTGATTTTGTGCGTTAAACATAAAGTATAATGCTCGGAAAACATTTAAAAGTGTACTTTATAGTGTAAATACTGTGTAAAACTGTTTGTGAACTATAATAATTAGTGATTCAAACAAAAACCAGTGAACAAAAAACGAAAAATTAATTCTACTTTTCAAAGACTTCCATCCACCCTCGAACTTTTGATATTTTTTTATTTCAACTTCAAAATGTCATTTGATGTTTGGAATTAGTGTTGCCATAAAAATAATTTAAATCTCCACTAAAATGAGTTCAAATAAAAACCTCACGCAACAAATATTCCATCCTGGATTATTTAATAGATCAAGGTCGTCATCTTTGTCTGAAATTGGCAATGACAAACAAAAGAGCTACAGTTGCAATCCTGTTACCGAATTGAAACCAGCTAATATAAATGAAACTCCTAACACCACTGCTTGCCTACCCAGTACAAGCAAAGAGATAGCAGGTACGCCATGTAATCCATCAGTACCATGGCAAAGAGTACCTGTACAAAAACATAAGAGAAATCGATCACCTGATGACATAGGAACAAGTAAATATTCTGCAAAAAGAATACAGACAAGAGAACAGGAACTGAGTAAACGTCGAGGAATAAACACAGATAACACACAGGAAGCTGAAATACCTGAATTAAACACAAGCAACAGTTTCTCGTTGTTAAATGTAGATGAACCAACCGAGGCCCCCTCTGTGCCTAATGAAACCAGGAAACCTTCCAAACCTCCGCCCATAATGCTCTACGGTATTGATGACCTAGGGAAATTAACAGAGTTTCTCGAAGAAGTGGCTAAAAAGACCGATTACACATACAAAGTGGTAAATAAAAACCAGTTAATTATTTCCACAAGCACTATCGAAATATATAAACAACTATTAGAACACATTAGAGCTAAAGGACTCATAGGTCACACTTTTACCCAAAAGGATGAAAAGTGCATGAGAATTGTGATTAAACACCTACACTTCAGCACTCCCAAAGAAGCCATAATTCAAGCGATAGAAGAAACTGGCAATAAAGTCAAAGGCGAAATAGTGACAGCACGTGCCAATGCGACCAAGGAACCATTAAATACATTCTTTGTGAACCTATACCCTCACGAAAACAACCGAAAGGTAAAAGAGATCAAATATATTTATCATCAAAAAATCACAATAGAAGATCCAAAAAGGAAAAATACTGTGGTACAATGCACGCGATGTCAGCAATATGGGCATACAAAAAACAATTGTATGCGACCTTACAGATGTGTAAAGTGTGCTGGTGAACACAAAACGACTGCATGCACCATGGACAGGAACACCCCTGCAGTTTGTACTCTATGCTCTGGAAGCCACCCCGCTAATTATAAAGGATGTCAAGTCTACAAAGAAATTGCGGCAAGAAAATGGGGAAACAAACAAAAACAACCACAAAGTAAAGTCACATCTGAAAAACAAGACCCAGTACCTAAACCAGATAATATACAACCCAAGCCATATCAAAACACCGATGGTTACCCCAAATTATACAGTGAAGCTGTCAAAAGAGCTGATACCCTTAGGGATAACACACAAAAGAAAAATTTTAACAGTGACCACAAAGAGTCACAGAGAACCATTTCCAATAAACCGGAAAAAGAAAACAATCCTATAGAACAAAACTATAGCTTCATTGACCTCATAATTAAACAGACTGAAAGGATAGACCAACTGATATCCCAGATGAGTACTATGATGAACCTGATTATAACACTCATAAGTAAACAACAACCATGACCTCATTACGTATAGCCATCTGGAACATAAATGGCCTAGCGCCAAACAAGACAGAACTAGAGGTGCTCTTAAAAATAAATAAGGTGGACATTGCCTTAATTTCAGAAACTCACCTCAATGATCGCAAACTATTTAACATGAATAACTATTGTGTATACTGTACCAACCACCCAGACAACACCTCTCATGGTGGGGCAGCTGTTATCATAAAAAATAACATTAAGCACCATTTACATAGTGAGTTCAAAGAAAATTGGTTACAAGCAACTACAATCACCATAGATGAGAGTATTGGTCCCCTTAACATAAGTGCCGTATACTGTCCACCAAACCAGAAGGTCAAGAACTACATGTTTGACAGATATTTTAACACATTGGGCAATAGGTATATCAGTGGTGGAGATTGGAATTGCAAACACACTTGCTGGGGGTCCAGACTCATCACAACCAGAGGACGCGAGCTGAAAAAGAGCGTTGAAACCCAACGGCAAAGCCTGCTGTCCACTGGCGAACCAACCTACTGGCCTACGGATACCAACAGAACACCTGACCTTCTGGACTTTTTCATTGTCAAGGGACTGCCAAATATCAATTCTAGTGTGGAGTCGTCATTCGATACACTATCTGACCACTCTCCAGTTATTGCCACATTTAGTATTGCAGCTATCAAGAGGGAGCCAAAACTAACCTTGTGCAATCGGAAAACTGACTGGGACTCATTTGCGGATTACCTTGAAGAAGAAGTTAATCTAAAAGTAAAACTTAAAACTGAAGAAGACATCGATTCTGCCACATTCTACATAACCAATTTAATACAAATAGCAGCATGGCGCGCTACCCCAACACTGAATCCTTTAGTCTGCAAAAATAACATACCCTTACAGATTAAGCATAAACTGGAGGCCAAACGAAGATTGCGAAGGCAGCTTCATTTAAGTAAATCGGAAGAGGACAGAAGGGATTTTAATAAAGCTGCAAGAGAACTGAAGGAGCTCATTCATGATAACGAAAATACCATGTTCCAAGAAAAACTCTCAACATTGTCAGCTCAAAAACAGGACAACTATTCATTGTGGAAGATAACCAAAAACTTCAAAAGGCCAAAGCATTTTGTACCTCCGCTTAGGCAACCTAATGGATCTTGGGCCAGAAAAGCAAGCGACAAGGCGGAGCTTTTTGCAGAACACCTTTCTGCGGTTTTCACTCCGAATGACTCTTCGATGACTGATTTTGAAGAAGAAGTCGATAGTTATCTGAACAGTGATCAACAACTATCACCTTTACTCAGACTGGTCACACCGAGAGAACTGATACGAACAATAAGAAATCTCGAGAACAATAAAAGTCCTGGTTACGATCTCATCACAGGTGAAATACTCAAGCATCTACCTAGAAAAATTATCGTCTTTCTAACAATGCTGTTCAATGCTGTCTTTCGGCTACTATACTACCCAAAAATGTGGAAGATATCACAAATATGTATGATAGCGAAGCCAGGAAAACCACCAACCGAACCAAGCTCATACAGACCCATAAGCCTCCTTCCAATCATATCAAAGGTTTTTGAGAAAATATTTCTACGAAGATTAAAACCAGTCCTTGACGAGAATGGAATAATACCAGACCACCAATTTGGGTTCCGTGAAAAGCACGCAACAGTAGAGCAAGTGCATAGAGTGGTCCACAAAATCAGACAGTCGTTGGAAAATAAAGAATACTGTTCTGCAGTGTTCCTGGATATCCAACAGGCATTCGATAGGGTATGGCACAAGGGTCTTTTATATAAGTTGAAATCTCTGCTACCTAATTCTTTTTGCGGGATATTAAAATCTTACTTAGACCAAAGAAAATTTCAAGTTAAGTATGAGGAAGAACTGTCTGACCTGTACGAAATGAAGGCTTCAGTACCACAAGGCTCTGTGCTTGGGCCCGTACTCTACTCTATCTATACTGCAGACTTGCCTAATTCTGATGACGTGATAACTGCGACTTATGCAGACGACACTGCGTGCCTTGCGAGTGACCAAGATCCAACTCAAGCGTCTCAAAAATTACAAGTCCAGTTGAATAAAATTGATGTATGGCTGAAAAAATGGAGAATTCAACCTAGCTTAACAAAGTCAGTTCAAGTGACCTTCACTCTTCGGAAGGGCGATTGTGCCCCAGTGTACATGGAAAGCAAACCACTGCCAAACAGCAACACAGTAAAATACCTGGGGCTACATTTAGACAGAAGGCTTACCTGGGCCAACCATATTAAGGCCAAGAAAAAGGCAGCTTCCATTGAAATGAAAAGCTTATCCTGGCTCTTAGGAAGACAATCAAAACTATCCATTAGTAACAAAATACTAGTTTACAAAGCTGTAGTTAAACCAATCTGGACATACGGTATAGAACTATGGGGATCGGCTAGCCACTCCAATATCGAAATTTTGCAAAGGTTCCAAAATTTAGCCCTAAGAACTATCTCAAAAGCACCCTGGTTTGTCAGAAACACAGAAATACACAAGCACTTATATGTACCAACAGTGAAAGAAGAACTATGTGAAAAATGCAAAAATCATAAACAGAGACTGAGCAAACACAGCAATGTCTTAGCCAAGAACCTCCTGAACAGACAAGGGGATATAATCCGCCTAAAGAGATGGCAAATCCTAAACTTGGACCAGAGAAAGTGACAACTTCAATTTTTTAGTACCATATAATGTGAATGTTTACTGGAACATCACAAAAAAATCTCAAACGAAGACCACATCTGATTATAGCTAGACAGCTGATCGCAGATAAAATGAGAAGAAAAAAAAAAAAAAAAAAAATTAAAATTGACTCACAAAAACTCAATACATATTAATACATACTATTTACAGTCGGGAAGTGAACATGTTCCATAATTACTTGACTAATGGTGTTAACAGAACCTATTAAAGGGGAAGTGCTAAGGTAGCCTGCTAAATTAAATATTCTTATGTTTTTTTGCAATTTTCAGATCAGTATTAAGTTTAATGTTGACACAAATATAATTTGCGACCATAACAAGCATATATTTACAGAATTAAAATCATTTGCAGAATCAGAATCTGTAATCATCATCATCTGCCTAGCCTTTTCCCAACTATGTTGGGGTCAGCTTCCAGTCTAACCGGATGCAGCTGAATACCAGTATTTTACATGGAGCGACTGCCTATCTGACCTTCACAACCCAGTTACTGGGTAATACGATACCCCTTGGTAAGACTGGTTGTCAGACTTTCGGGCTTCTGACGACCCGTAACGACTGTCAACGATCCACGAATGACAGCCGGGACCAACGGCTTAACGTGCTTTCTGAGGCACGGAGGAGTCTCGGTATGTAAAGATGGTCACCCATCCACAGACCAACCCCGGCAAGCGTAGCTTAACCTGATGGATCGACCCGTGCGGCTGTTATTACTTAGCCACGAGCTCCTCAATCAGAATCTGTAATACAACTTCATAAATTAGAAAAAACCTCAAATGTCAAGATTTTATGAAATAGTCATTCAATACAGTATTAAGAACTTAGAGAACTGTAATGATGATTTTAATGGTTATAATTCTATAAATACAGATTTGTTACTGTCGCGAATCATATTCAAATCAACATACAACCTAAGACCAACTTGTAAATTGCAAAAAAAAACGTAAGGAATTTTGAATTTCTCGGGCTACACTGACACTTTCGCCCTAATACTTTCTTCTTATAATTTTGTTTAAGTTCATTAGAGCCTGTTGAAACTTATACATACAATGTACAAAAAATATATTAGAAAATAAGAACGAATAATAAATAAATATCTTTAAAATTTCTCTAGACTGCCTTGTTGGTCTTGCAGTTCCAAGTTCTCGCTACAGCTGAGCATGAGGTCCTGGGTTTGATTCCCGGGTTGGGCAAAGTGTGATTGGGGTTTTCCATCTGGAATTTCTCAGTAGCAGCTCAGAGCCAGGATTTGTACCCAGTTGGTGGCAATAGGCTCGCCCCCTATTACATGGGACTTAACTGGTGGAATTTGGGTGTACCATAGGTCTTTAAAAATTACAGTCATGATGAAAATATCCAAAAAAATACAAATACATAATGTTCATTTCTGTACCAATTAGTTTACATTAGTTTATGATTGGAACCTCCTTTTAAGCATTATGATGCCTGTGTTAGGAGACTTTGATATACCACAACACATAACATCACACCAGAAGGGTTAGATATGTAAGTACACCTTCATTTCACTGGTTTGAAGTCCCATTTAATAGGGGTGATGAAAAAATGCTAATTGAAAAAGGTTTAGATTACATCTGTAATCTGTTTTCATGAACCATCATGCATACTTCTTTGCACATGTACTAGCATGCAGACGAAGTCTCCTGGGAGTCTTGCTACAGTTGTTAATTAATTGTGTTCCATTAGTAGACAGTTAAAACTTTAAATACATATAAATGTAATTAGCAAATTCTTTTACCTAATCATTTTGAATTTAGATCAAACTCTTAAAATACTAACATCAAAACAAACCAGGTAATAGACAATTTGTGCCAATGAGTCACTACATTTAATTTTGAAAGTCATCTCAGAGGTGTTACATCACTATGCCATACATAAATGTTAATTTGCATCACTATTAGTCATGCTACATGCAGCTATTGATGTCTGTTGCAGGCTTGAATAGTTTATTTATATTGTTGAATAGTTTATGTGTATTGTACTTTATCACATTATAATAATATTAATAAATAATTATGCTGTCATTCCTAGATTTTTGACAGTCATTATGGGTAGTCACAGTGGGACAATAATAGTATTATATTTTATAACATGATTTTTTTTCTCGCTTCTCTTTAATGTAATCTGTCCTGGGACATTCAGCAATAATAGGTCCGAAAAATCAGCCGTTCCCTACATTTTGACGAATTATGCGAACATATATGTACTGAACAACTGATATTTTTCGCGATTTTAGGTTTGGTCCCATAGTAAAAGTTGTTCACTTACTGTGACTGTTTACACTTACATCCTGTATAACATGAATATAAATATGCAAGTATGAATATTGTCATGTTTCAATCTGAACAGTCGCACTGACTGAAATTCTTGAAGGAAAATGTTACAGAAACATGAATGTTATTAATAGTCGAAGTACAGATTAGACAGGGTATTGTTTGGTAAATAATTGGTTTCATACCTGTTTAGGTTACATGTTTGTATTCCATTTTTATAAAAACTCTGATAAAACAACTCGTTTCTTGGGTCCCATACAAGAAACGAGTTGTTTTATCGGAGTACCTTTAATTTTGAACTTTATTTTTATTTGTTGTTATAGTGGCCATAGTAGTACACGCTGTGAAAATTTCTAGTGTTTATCTATTACAATTCAAAAGATACAACTTGGTGACAGATGGACGGACAGCGGAGCCTTAGTAATAGGGTCCTGTTGGCACCCTTTGGTTGCGGAACCCTAAAAAGTTATTTAAATTAAATTAAAAAGATATTTATATTATGTTTTTTGTTTTGTTTTGTTGTAGGTATTCAATTTTGTTAAAGTTAAATAACTTTGTTGAATTTTTACTTTTAGTTTATAAGCAGCTTCTGTCCAATGTATTTTTTTCTTTTTCTTCTTTTTGTTATGTACACCTATAATTTGTGTACAGTAATATCTCTCATAAATACGCTAAACTAATGTTGAATGTACATATGTGCTGTTGGTGTTCTTTAATAAATAAATAAGATAGAATTCACAACAGTGTTCATGAGGCAAATAAAAAAAAAAATTGTTGTACTGCCTCAAACCATATTGCAGACAAATTAATGTCCTTAAACATGTACATATTCTTACATCAACATCTTCAGGGTACAAACTACTCTGGCCATAAGCCAATAAACCATGAAAGAATGGAACATAATTGCACTAGTAAAATAATGACTTAATTGAAACAGCTCTTGAATATTAATATCGACCGTTCATCCCACTCGGGCTAGCAACGCCGCATTTCTACAGGTTTTTCGTTATTATTTATAATTTAATTGTTAAATGTTAAAAATAATTATAAAATACAACGATCTTGAATTAATAACAGCCGCACGGGTCGATCAATCAGATTAAGCTACGCTTGCCGGGGTTGGTCCGTAGATGGGTGACCATCTTTACATACCGAGACTCCTCCATGCCTCGGAAAGCACGTTAAGCCGTTGGTCCTGGCTGTTATTTCGTGGATCTTTGACGATCGTTACGGGTCGTCAGAGAGTCTCAATCAGTCTTACCAAAGGGTATCGTATTACCCAATAATTGGGTTGTGGAGGTCAGATAGGCAGTCGCTCCATGTAAAATACTGGTATTCAGCTGCATCCGGTCAGACTGGAAGCCGTCCCCAACATAGTTGGGAAAGGGCCCTTAGTAATCCCTGCCTGTTGCACTATGAACAAGGATAGTAATGAATCTACTCTAATAGCTAGCTAGCAGTCTTAGAACAAAAATAATTTATTAAACGAATACTAAGTAAACACCATTTCGGTTATTTTTTCTCATACGCAAATGAGGCGTTTCATTAAGTTATCTCAAAAAAACCTGTTTTATCGGTCGTAATGTTTAATTACTTTGTCTTGTCTACATTCATAAGAAACGATAAACCAACAGTTCTTGGCAACGAGTCGTTAACGGGAAACAATTATGACGGTATGACGTCATTTGTGATGATGACGGCAGGTGTTTCATCATCCTAGGATATGATTGTTGTTAGCATGTTATCATGAGCCACACCCACTCTGCTGTGTATATATTTGAATCATAAATAAACATACCAAACACGTTGCTAAATGTGCTTTGTAATGCTCGAGAAAACGATAGGAAGTAGATCATTTTCTATTGTTTCTCTTGCCGGGATATGTCCGTGGATCTTTGACAGTCGGCGTAGTCAGAAGTCCGAATGACAGACAACCAGTTTTGCCAAGGAGTATCGTGTAACCCAGTAATTGGGTTGTGGTCGTTGTGTAGGTCCGATAGGCAGTCGCTCCATGTAAAATACTGGTATTCAGCTTCTTCCGGTTAAACTGGAAGACGACACCAACATGGCAAAAGGATAGGCAGATGATGAGTTTCTTCTATACGACATATTCGGGAATAATACAATATCCGGCAGTTAATATGGCCCAGAGTTTAAAACATAATTGGCTTGGTAGAACAGGTCTTTCTAATCTCTCGATAGTTACTGCCGGGTGCATAAATAGTTACGACTATCCAGCAAGATTAGTTGTGGAACCTCTATCCAAGGAGAGTCGGCGGTATTGACTCCCCAGTTGTCCCTTTCACCACCAATGTAGATATCGTCATCCAAGCCGAATTTATTCGAGGTCTTCTAAGCACGTATTTTTCTTCCATACATCGTCTCTATTAACCTTTATCTCAAATTTCACAACATTCTTAGCCATATCATTTTTCACACAATACATTCAACTTGTATTTGTCTGATTTTTTACAATGCCTTATTCTTCAGGAATTACGGAGGCATATTAATGTTATGCCAAGCTATGCACACACGCCCGTGTGTGTGGATAGCTCGGCATAACATTTGCTAGTTTACTAGTCTTAGTAATTGTCGATCGATACTGTGTATGTTCTCGCTTCGCTGAGTAGATAGTCATTGTTTGTCTATGACATTATTATGGTCATACCCTTCAACCTGCCCAAGGCTATGTGGAAGGTCGACTAAAAGTACGATCTTAAATAATGTCCCGTTGGCTAAACATTTGTTTTATCTAGTTGATTAATAGTTTTTTTTTAACTGCTCTGTAGTATCTTCCTACCAAAAAAAATGTACTTATAGCATTAACATTGCTGTTACGCTCAAGAGTTCGTAACAGATTTGGATAAGCTTAGACAATCGGTCCGTGATTATACCAATTTTAGACGTAATCCAAAGGAACTAACACCACCATCTACTGAATACCTAATGTTGCCCATGTATGTGTAATTTTGTTACGAGATCCTAAATACGAGAATAATAATAAATAAAGTAATAACCAAAGATAATTCAGGTTTTTATAGAACATTGTCGAAATGTCCTTCGCAACACTTCCGATCGTCTCACTCGCTTACCTTATTCCCTCTAGTCTTGTGACGACCTTGGAAGGCTGAGCAATAAACATGCTGTATATTAATTTATTCGCAAAAAAAATATCTTGTTATTATCTTTATATTTATGAAAAGATATCTTAAGCGTCTCGTCCCCCATAAACCTAGAAAAAACTCCCGAGATTAATCTGGCATGTATTTAAATTCTTACGCCCGCTCTAACTACAGTAAGACATGCATGCATGAGTCGTGACCTTTTATTTTTTCCGCCAGGATGCTTGCCGAGTTTCGTTAAAAATAAATTGTATTTTAAGTACGTACTTTTTAGTTTTTATAAAAAAAAAACTAGATGTTCGTAAGTACTGGGTATCAAATTAACAGACCGAATTAGGAATACGACCATTCCGTTCCATCACAAAGATAACTGAAGCCACTTGGCACTTGGAAGCGACATGCAATAATTATACCTACCATTTGATGGCGTTCATATGCATAGGTTATGGAAAGTCAACATGCCGTGACCTTAGCACGATAATAATGGCCGACTCAATAAACAATAATATCGAGGGTTAATACAAATAGTCCGTGAGACTATTTGTATTAACCGACATGTTTGGAACTTTACAGGAGAGCATTTCAAAGTTTCATTATTCGGAAAAAAGAACATTGTAAAAAAGTATCTATATTTTTTACGAAAAACTGGCCTATCGAGGGTTAGTAATCAATAGTGACTATCTCCATTTTTTACGTTTTTCACTTTTTAATGCAGGTAGATAATAATAACTCAATATCGGCCAGGATGTCGCTTAATACAAATAGACCGTGAACCCTCGATATAATGTTGATATTGGTGCCGATTCCCTTTAAAGTTCAGTGCATCTTTTTCTTTCTACTTCGTTAAGAAAAGGACAGAAGATAAATAATAGTCGTGTAAAATTAGTCAGCGCCTGACGTAAATTAACGTAATTTCAGTAGCCATTTTTTAATCACGTCTAAACTTGTCTAAGGAGTATCTTGACAGAACTAAACTAATATTTATCGTCTGTCCTTTTCCTAATGAAATAGAAAAAGAAGCACTGAACGTAAATTTAGTTTAGTTTGTGAACAAGGGAATCGGCGCCATTATGTCGTTTATAATAATAATATCCTGGGACATTCACACACGGTCATCTGATCCCAAATTAAGCAGAGCTTGTACTATGGAAACCAGATAACTGATATACTACATGCACTACTTTTTTTTTTTGTAAATACATACTTATATAGATAATTACACCCAGACTCGGAACAAACAGACATGTTCATGCACACAAATGTTTGTCCTGGATGGGAATCGAACCCACGACCTGCGGCATGATAGGTGGTATCTTAACCAACCACGCCAATTGGCTTGTCGACTGTTTACTAAACACGTGTATCGATTAACGGTATGCGTGTCAAATTGATATGCCTTTTAGTCCACTAGTTTCAACTTTCCGACTAAAGCATGGGCTACCTACGACAGCGGTGGCCGTCATGAAAATGATAGCACCGGGCCCTCACCGGGGTATTAATTTACGGTGTCAAACAACACTCTAGGGAAATACCAACATAAGTACTTCATAAATAATGTTTTAGTGACGTCATTCAACGGTAAATTGCGGACGCTGTGTGACTGACCAACTCCTTGACAAACTCAAAAGTGTTTGTAAATGGTTTAATTGAAATAAATAGTTTTCGAGTCCTTTTTGTACACACAGCTACATATTAAGCTATACATTTCCAGTATAAGCTGATTTCGCATTGTATAGGATTTCCGAACAATGTGAGGTAGCGATAATGTGAAACAATTTTACAAACATTTCTTTGCCACAGCAGGATCATGTCACCTTTCAAATTGTCATTTTCGTTCAAAAGATTTGCCATGACGTAGTTAGGGTTGGCAACCCTTATATATGTATAATATAGTAGGCGAAACTCCAATATTTTCGATGAAAAATGAAATGCATAACATTATTCTTTTAAAATAAATGTAAAACGGAACGGTGCCGTTTGGGAGTGATGAATACAAAATGGCTAGATGAGAGCAATAGGGCCCAGTATTAATCTCTTCAAATCAAATTAAATCAATCAACTCTTCTTCTCTCGACAGTGTATTCAAAAAGCTTTTCGCATCAGCATAACGTCATTCGATATAGCGGTTTTCGATTAAATGAGTTTTCGAACTGGCGTACCACTCAAAATTTATTCGAAATGGCAGCCTTCGCAATAGCGCCATTCGAATCTTCATATCACTCCCCTTTTACGTAAGTCCATAAGAAAATCGCGATCGTGATTCTACTCTTGATAGGGGTGCAAAAATAACGTCGCTAACCGATTTTTTCTTAACTATTATTATAGTATTCAAATAAACTGTCGATATCCATTTTATTCTGACTTTAACAATAATCATCCTTTATCGGATGTAGGTGGTTATAAAAAAGAAACGAGGCAGACCAAACTAAAGGCGGATGGATAGTGTAAAAGATGATATATATGGCTGAACTAGAAGGAAGTGAATTCGGCGTTGTCGGCTAATTGAGAATTTTATGGGACACAAACACGTGTGGCGACTCACCCAAATAAATTGACAATGAAGAATGATGTTGATGCATTTACCACATCCTAAGCCCTTGTATTCTCTCGTTCTAAATTCCATCCATCTTCTTTAGCTACGCACCCTGGTGCCCCGCCTGCAACGCTCTCTCGCCGGCATGGCGCGAACTATCCAGCCGAGCGACCCGCAAGGCTCTGGGCGTAAGAACTGCCGGCGTTGACGTCACCAAGTCGCCGGGATTGAGCGGTCGATTCGTTGTTACTGCTCTACCTACTATCTTCCAGTGAGTATAATGGAGTTGGGTTTGTATGTACAACGTAAGCTTTGAACGCAGTAAAATACCAGTGATGGGAAGCCTCGTGCAGAAAAGTACTTTCTGCTGTGACGCAGTATTGCTGTTTGGTTTGGTGTCGGCTTAATTACAGACAAGAGACATTTCAACTTTGTCTAAGGTAGGCAAACGAGCAAATTCCCTGAGTGACACATCGCGGTAACCAAATTTCGTGAAGTGAGGCTGTCCTTTGTCCAAAATCCACCACATAATCACATCTTTTCATAGTGCGGGAAGCACAGGTCTGGTCCTTGTGGTGATTCTTAAAGTAGGCCTATCTCCAGCAGTGCAGCTATCTAATCATAATCATCAGCAGCATCTTTCAGCTGACACAAAATCAAAATTCTTAAAATATTTTTTCTTTCTCCACAGTGTGATTGACGGCGAATTCCGCCAATACAAAGGTCCCCGCGACGTAGAATCCATGCTGGGTTACGTAGAAGACCAGCGCTGGAAGCAAACGGATCCAGTGCCATCATGGAAGGCGCCACACTCCATACAGATGACCCTGGTTGCTGAGTTCTTCAAGCTCAGCCAAGCTTTGAGGGTATGTAGGAGTACGAACTAGAGTAATCATGTCCTCGCAATGTAGTAGGCTGAAGTTAAGGTCAGGATGGGCCACATGGAGTCCTAAAGATGGAAAAGTTTCACGTTGAAGTAGTTTTAGTTTCTTATTTCGTAGTAAAAGTTGTTATTCAGTATTAAAACCCTATAGTAGACCGGGTAAGTTACACTTATAGGATGCATGAGGGCAGATGGGCCAGGATCGTCACACAGAAGACGGGCGTCGTCGCCGAGGCGGGTGACGACCTTAACTCGTTCTTACCAGATTGTTCAGCAACTGGTGGAAAACTTGAAACCTTTGCCCAGCAGTGTGACAATCTAATTTAGTTCTAAAAAATGGACAGCATGTATTGATTTACCCATCGCTTATCTCTAGAAACTACTGTGTTACAGAGTGTTCACAACATGCTGATGGAAACATATGGACTGCCGACTTGGGGATCCTATCTGATCTTCGCACTGGCTACCATATTTATCGGAGCTCTGCTTGGACTGGTCAGTACCTTTTATTACCTGTTTCATTGTACAGACGCCAGCACATCAAGCTACTACAATCTGTCAAATTTATTTAATAGATTTTCAACTTTATCTCTAAAACATTAGGTTCAAGGTTGATTGGGAAAATTTGACAGTTTCGGGTAGCTTGACCTGCTGGCGTCTGTACATTCACGGTCTGGGTAGGCACATTATATTAACAAATTAACCACTCGTATACCGGTAATTACAGAAACACTTAAAAAGCCGTTGTGTCTCGCCGATATACGAAATGTAATTTAAATAAAGCACGACCTCTTAAGGGGTCATTGTACGCATAATTATGAACAACTTTTACTATGGGACCAAACCTGAAATCGCGAAAAAAGTCAGCTGTTCCCTTATATTCGCACTCTTCAAAATGTAGGGAACAGCAGATTTTTTTTCGCGATTTCAGGTTTGGTCCCATTAAAAGTTGTTCATAATGATGAGTACAATGACCCCTTAAAAGGTTGTGCGTTATTTAAGTTACACCTTGTAAACGAAGGGTTACAAAGGGGAATAATAGGGGAAGGAGATAATTTGTATGAAATGTTCGCCGCATAATGGTAACCTTGAGTGTCGCTTGATACCCCATTTGGTTCATAAGAAAAAAGCTCTCGAAGTTTTTTACGGAAAAGTATGATTTGAATTTCGATATTTTTAGGGTTCCGTACCTCATAAGGAAAACACGGAACCCATATAGGATCACTCGTGTGTCTGTCTGTCTGTCCGTCTGTCACAGCCACTTTGCTCCGAATGTAATGGACAGATTAAGTTGAAATTTGGTACACGTATGTATTTCTGTGACCCAAACACGGACGTGTAACGTAAATAAATGGATTTTAAATATGGGGGATATTTTAATTTTGGGGGACAAATAAGAAGAAAAAAGTTTTGCAAACTGTACCGTGTGACATATCAAATGAAAGGGATATATATATATATATACAGGGCTATTTTTAATTCATTAACTAAACTTTAACAGGTTGTTTTACCCATGAATATGAACAACTTTCACTATGGGACCAACTCTGAAATCACAAAAAAAAATCAGCTGTTTCATACAAAAGTTCAATACCTACTCTACCAAAAAGTATGAAACAGCAGATTTTTTTTTTTGTGATTTCAGAGTTGGTCCCATAGTGAAAGTTGTTCATATTCATGGGTAGAACACCCTGTGAAAGTTTAGTTAATGATTTAAAAACAGCCCTGTATATATATATATATTATAATTTTAAAATAAGACATTATAAAGTTATTTAAGAAATAGACGAATATTTACCTTATCTCCGCGAAAGTACTGAGCCCAATATTTTGAAAAAGTACAGAAAATAGTACAATTAATTACAGGAGAACTTATAAGAAGTCTATGGTCTTAAAACAACATGGTAAATCTCTCTATATTGTGCATACCAACTTACATTTGCAGTTGGAATGTATGGGAGAACATGTTTTCAACTACAATGATAAGTTTGTTCTTGAGATTCATCCCAACTACAGACCCCTTCATTGTGCGTAGTCCGACACGCACTTGGCCGGTTTTTTAATGATCTATAAAGCTTTTTCAAAATTTCTGTTTTTATTGTTCTGGTTCAAATGTGTAGTATTTATTGATAGAGCAATTTCTGTCAAAGCTATTGAAAAACAAAAAAATAAAATAAAAACTAGGTATGCCATAGGCTTCTACTCCGTTCACCTATTCTACCATATTTTTTTCAAGACAGTAAAAAAAAAAAATCATCCAGTATATAAACATAAAATACCATCGTCCAATGGCGAACGCGGGCTTCCAGTAGTTGTGAACCTATGGGATTCGGTTGACATTCGAGCGCACATTGGCATGAACCTATGCGGTATCATGCGACACTAAACAGTCAACCTAATATTTTTGCATGAAAATTAAAAGCGAGTTACTGAGTTGCAAATCCCGGGACTGGACAGGCGTTCCCGAAGAAAACTCAGGAATAAAACTATTACACGCACAATGAAGGGTTCCGTAGTTGGGATGAATCGCTAGAACAAACTTAACATTGTAGTTGAAAAACATGTTCTCCCATACATTCCAACTACAAATGACCATAATTAAACGAAAAGAATCCAACCCACATTACACCTAATGGATCCTTTTCGTTTGACTATGGACAAATGTAAGTTTGTAGGTACGTACAATATTGAGAGATTTACCATGTTGTTTTAAGACCATCGACTTCTTATAGGTTTTCCTGTAATCTGTAGGTATTGAACTATTTTCTATATTTTTTTCAAAATTTTAGGCTCAGTACTTTCGGAGATAAAGGGGGGAATGGTCGATTTTCGTCTATTTTCTTAAATAACTTTAAAATGGTTTATTTTAAAATTATAAAAAAGAATACATTTGAGACTCTTACAGTAAGCCCTTTCATTTAATATGTCACACGGTACAGTTTGCAAAACATTTTTTTTCAATTTTCTTATTTGCCCCCCATAGTTGACCCCCATATTCTAAATTTATTTATTTACTTTACACGTCCGTGTTTGGGTCACAGAAATACATATGTGGACCAAATTTCAACTTAATCGGTTCATTAGATTCGGAGCAAATTGGCTGTGACAGACGGACAGACAGACACACGAGTGATCCTATAAGGGTTCCGTTTTTTCCTTTTGAGATACGGAACCCTAAAAATAATGATCATGGAACTACTTCACAAAAGTTACAAACGGAAACATGTAATAACCTTGTAGTGGTAAATTGTCTTTATCAAAGGGAGGAGGACATGTAATGGTATGGTACCCACACATGCACACATGAACTTAAGTGTATGACGTCACGACAACACACAACACAGTCGGTTACCTATCCGTGGCTTGCGTCATTCGTGAATAACTTATTATTAAATTCATTGTGTAACACTGAATGAACATTTAATTTCATAGAACCTAAATCACGTCCCAACAAAAGTTCTATAACCTGAACTGTTTAATTTTCCAGCTGCTTGTGTGCATCATTGATCTTTTGTACCCGCCTCGCCGAGGAGAAAAGGTGTTCGTCTCACAGAAAGAACTGGACAAGAGAGCGCGCGGCGACCAGGATGGCAAAGACAAGCAGTCTGATGATGACCAGGTGTGTAGATCACTATTTATAATATGTGAAAAAGATCGTCCATAGAAGTACCATACTTATTTCCACCGGTAAGTAGTATTTGCCACAGAGAATAGACTGAGCGTTCCATATTCAGTTGTGCACTGAACATAGACCGAATAGTACGAATGAGACAAAGCGAATTTGCGGCCAGTAGTTGTCCCTTTAGTAATACTATAGGTATTGGCCGCACAGTCGCTTGTCTTCTTCTACAGAGTGGTCACTTTTGTGAGGCTAACGCTCAGTCCAATTCTCTATGTCTATGGTATTTGCAATGTTCCAGGTTTAAATGATACGGGTGCCAGTATATTACAGGCACGTGAATTTTAGATTTATCTCTGGAATAACAACGGTCTTTCAGATGTCTGTGGTGATCACTTAACATTAGGTGGGTCGCGTGCTTGTTGGTCGCAAAATAGAAAGAAACATGTTTATTTGGCACAGTATTGCAAGTTATAGTTTGACCGCTACCGCTGTACCGCGTGGGGCGGGCCGCCGTGATCGTTTATTTATTTATTTATTCATCAAACAATTTTCATTGTGTTCGAATTTTACAAAATAATACATTTCAAATCTAAGCAAACAAAAAAATATTATAAAAATATCATATTACTATGTCCTCAATCAAAAACTGTTTAAATGTTAAACTATAAAAAGCACAAAGACAACCCCTATAATTAAATGTCAATTAAATGCAAACTAAATATCAATTACAAGCAATTTAAATGTCAATCAAAAGCAAATTAAATGTCAATTAAATCAAATGTTAATTAAAATAAATGCCAACTAAATCAAATGTCGACGAACGTTGACGAATGAGCGGCCTGCACTGCCCTTCCGTCTCGCCGCGCACATACAAAGCGGCCGACGTATCTTGGCGAGTCCGAACTTCGCGCAGAAGGCTGCGCAATAACATTTTTTAGGAACCAAATAGTAACATGAGGCGAGTGTGAGTGAGAGAACATGCGCGGAAGTTCGGAGAGCCTGTGTTCAGACTCGCCAAGATACGTCGGCCGTAGTGTACCTAAGTCGCGGAAGTGGTCAAACTGTAGGAACACATTTGAACGAAACGAAAATTTATTTGAAAAGATACGTAAAATAAAATGTGCCTCCTTTTAAAAAATAGACGAATGCCCTTCTTAACTGACTTCAAAGAAGGTTCTGTAATGAGTAACACTGCGCTATTAATAATAACACATCTCACTGTCACATAAAGTTAACAAAAGTAATGTTTTTATTGCGTTTTTCAGGAGCTGATCAACGACGACATTGTGGATGACGACGAGAATGTGAACAACAGCGATGCAGAGAAGAACTCCCCCAGCGACGTGAGTTATCGATAAGTCTATATATCTTAACTCTTATCCGGAGGTGAAGGCCGCAGGAATCCGCTGGATGCGGGAAGCACAGAACCCGTTGAAGTGGCGCTGCTTAGGAAAGGCATAGATGTCCAACAGTGGACGTCTTTCGGCTGAAAGGACGATAATATGATCCTAAAGTGCCATAAAATGACTAAAAGAATTCAGGAGAATGAATGGACAGTAGTTGCCTCGCTATGTGCTGTGTGTGATTTGTAGGGCGTAGTGAAGCACTGTGTGGCGAGTCCTGAATATTCAGGGTTGCTGCTACATAGCAGCATTTATCATTTCAGTAAAATACTTAACTTTCTCTAGTCTTCGAAGACCCCTTGGTTATACTGATAGCCTGCGCATCGCATCTGCCTAGCCTTTTCACAACTATTTTGGGGTCGGCGTCCAGTCTTACCAGATGCAGCTGATTACTAGTATGTATTTTACATGGAGCGACTGCCTAACCCGACTGGGTAACACGATATCCCTTGGTAAGACTGGTTGTCAGACTTTCGGGTTTAACGACTTTCAATGATCCACGAATGACAGCCGGGACCGAAGGCTTAACGTGCTTTCCGAAGCACGGAGGGTCTTGGTATGTAAATATGGTTACTCATCCACGGATCAACCCCGGCAAGCGTAGCTTAACCTGATGGATCGACCCGTGAGGCTGTTATTACTTAGCCATGAGCTCCTCTCTATTCGTCTTGACGAGGACTGGTCCTAGATGATATCCAGAATAATAAAAGCTTGTTTCATTTTTTTTTTTTTTTTATAATATTCTTGTTGGATACCTATTCATAATTATAGCCACAACTAATACGTCCGTCACGCACGCCCGAATGCCACCTCACAGTGTGAGTCAGCGAGCGCCGAGTCGTCCCTCGTTGCCACCCGCCCCGGCGAATAGCTCGCCCCACTGCTCACGTGATCTTGGGTCACGATGGCACGATGGTCTGATTCCTCTAACACAATATTATAATCTATCCTTCTCCCTACAGTCATCCGAAGAAGAGAAAGACAAGCCAGCAGAAGGCGGCGGCGACTCGAAGCCCTGCGACTCCACGGAGCGACCCGAGGTCCGCAAGCGAAGGCCTAGGAAGGCCGATTAGATGCGTGCGTAGCGTACGTCGACGGCCGCGGGTTCACTACCCAGTTGAGGACATGCTTTTGATGACAGATTTATTGATTTTTTGGGACTTTCCGGTCGTGTCTTTGGTAAAGTTATGAAGGTAACGGGCTGAGCCGTGAAGAACGCTGCCGTGAATGATAAATAATATATATATATATATATATATTTATTGCATGAGGTTCTGGGTTCAATTCCCAGGTCGGGCAGTGTTATTGGATTTTTCTATCTGGAATTTCTCAGTAGCAGCCTGGGTTCTGGATTTGTGCCCAGTTCATGGCAATATAAGCTCGCCTCCTATTACTTGGGAATTAAACATAACTGGCGAAAAGAGGGTGTACTATAGGTGCTCCTCTGCCTAACTCTTCGGGGAGTACAGGGGTGATGTTATGTTATTTATTTTTGTAAATAGGTTTTAAAAAACACTTCACATCAAAAATTATGTTATGCGATGTTTTATAACTAGACGAGGTTGGTGGATGGGAAAGGTACTCGCAGGTTAAAGCTTGCGGCATTCACCAGCCTGGTTCAGGTGTGACTTCCCAAACCAAGTTAATTTATTTTAGGCACAGCACAACACCGGTATTCACATATTTTCCCTTATTTTGAGAGTTTTTAGAGGGTGCACGCGGCGCACGCGCAGGACGTGTCGCGTGTACGTTAGGAAGCGGAAGGAATAGAATGCATTGATAAAGAGCAGTTGGTATGTTGAGTGTTGCAATGTGTGAAAGTGTGTTTATTGCTGTAGAAGAAAATGCTTAATTAATTAAATAGGATAAATGGCGCAGACAGCCGGTATGGCCAGGCTCTATTATTTCAGTATTTTCAGAGGTCACAGTGCCTCTATAAAAATGGTGCTGTTCATTCTCACATACATTCGATAACTAAAATAAAATGGAACGGCATTTCTTATAATCAAGTTATGTAATGGGAAAGCCGACCTTAACACTAAGATAATAAGGAGAAACGAAAATTTTATCAGCTTTAACCCTTGGCGACCGCAGATCTACGCGAGGCATAATGGCTTTTTAAATGTCTGTAATTAAAGAACACGAAAGGTTAATTAGAGGTAAACTCGCCACAAAATAATAGGTCCGTTTTGACATGAGGGTGTCCCTCTTTGTCCCGCTATGTTTGTCTCTCTTTGGCATATGGAACGATAAGGGCTGTCAAAACGGACTTATTATTTTGTGGCGAGTTTAATATAGGAACAGTCATATGAACAATATTGTGGCTAGTCTCAAAAAAATTAATATTCGTCCCAGTTTTGAGTAGCCAGACACAAGTTGTATCACATTTAACTCCATAAGAAATATAACATCTCGCCTGTATTCACCGAAAGAATAGTCGGAGAGTGTTTAACGCTTTGAAGGACACTATCGAGACACATCACCATTATCCTTCCCTTATCCCAATCTATTGGAGGTCGGCGCAACATGTCCCTTTCTTCCATACCTCTCTGTTAGTCGTCATCTCGGTAGTCACTCCCTTTCTAGCTATATCATCTTTCACACAGTCCACCCATCGTTTGTTTGGTCTTGCCCTACTTTTTTTAGCCATCGACATTCATACTTAAAACTTTCCTGACGACATTATCCTCATTCCTCTGCATCACATGCCCTTATCACACACTTACGTGACACAATAGACGTTTTATTGCTGTTATGCCGCTATGGCTGTATAGAGTCCTTCAAAGCAGTAATACACTTATATTTCTTGCTAGTAACAAATTATTGTTTACTCTTATAAAGGTCCTTGGGGCCTTATAGAACAAAATTTAGAGATGTCTGTGACTTAGAGGTCAAAATAGATTTTGAAGGTCTAAGGCCTTAATGTAGAGGGGATTTGACCTTATAGAGGTCAATAAGGTCAGACTAAAAGGTCAGAGGTCATTTTAAATTTAACAAAATATATGTTGAGTGTTATAATTATTATGAGATGTTATGATATAATTGAACTGAACTCAGTTTCTTGTTGAAAGTTTATGGTATTTTTATTACCTATAAAAAATGTTCTCTGGAAATGATGTTGCCAGATGCAAGATTAGGTAAGCCTAGTTAACCATTGTGTGCGTACTTTATGAAACGTAAAAATCTATCTAAAATGAATATAATTTGAGCACAAAATATGTTTTTTACGTCATTGGTTAACCTATGCGATGACGGTTACTTTGTGCAAAAAGTCTGGCAACACTATCTACTACGGTGGGTACAAAAAATATATTAGCAACACTGGTGTCTGAATTCGCGGCCGGCCTACTTCAGTATCATCATAGAACTAAAGTATAGTAAAGCTTGTATGTAGCACTCGATTCATACCATTTTTTATTGAGAGTATTGATATTTAACTAATTTCGTTACTAAAAAATCGGTGTACACAACATGAAAGACTATTTCCTCTTCCCTAACCTATATTGTCCCACTTTTGGGTAAAGGTCTATCCAATGTTCTTCCATGCTTATTTTATTTTAATACAACTTCCTATAATAAATAGCCTTATGTTGGTTATTTACCTAAAATGTCGTATCCAACATAATTTGGTTTAAATGTCCCAGCCAACTAGCTTAATTAGCCGTTTAGTTAATAGCCTAGCCTTTGGAAGTAGCGCTCGCTGGCCGCTACCGCGGGCTCCGCTCGCTTCGCTCGCTCAACTCGCGCGTGGTTGATCACAGTTCCAAGCTAACCTTACCCATTTGGTCGGGGTGCCGACTTAGTTACTGCGACCAATGCGGCTCACGCGTGGTTGATCACAGTTCCAACCTAACCCCATTTGGTCGGGGTGCCGGCTTAGTTAACCTAACCTATAATTGAATATCATTCAGGCCGCTAGTTGAACGGCGCCATTTAGTTAAAAGACTAGGTGGCAGTTGGCTGCGACATAATATAACATAGGAAATAATCACGCCTGTAATCCCCGAAGGGTTAGGCAGAGGTGTACCTATAGTACACCCACATTTCAACAGTTATGTTTAAGTCCCATGTTTTTGGTGTCAAATTAGTTGTAGTTTGACCAAGACCGCTGTACCGCGCCTTAGGAATACACGGCGAGGCGGGGTTTAGCGCTGGTGAATGAGCGGCTTGCACTGCCTCCCATCTCGCCGCGTACAGACAGCGGTCTTGGTCAAACTATAAGAGCGTTTATTCCGCGCGGGCTGGCAACGTCGCATTTCTACAGATTTGTCGTGATTATTTTAATACATTAAAATTAAATTATTATTTTTCATAATACACGCCATGTATCGTTGGTATTTATAAGTATGTATGCTATTTTTTACAGTTATTTTGGTATTTACTCAAAATTATAAAATGGAAAATTAATTTGATTTAAATGTATTAAAATAATCACGAAAAACCTCTAGAAATGCGACGTTGCCAGCCCGCACGGAATGAACGCTCTTAAACATCAATAAATACGTATATTCGCATAAATATCTGAATTAATTATAAGCTTCATTCTTTCTACATGTGTTAATTTGTTTTTTCATTAATTTCACTTCAAGATCTTTTGAAATTGATAGTTTTACCTGCATTAAATGCCCTATAAAATGTTCTTACTAAAATATCTTCCTTCAAAATATAATTGTTCCATGTTTTGTCTTCGAAACCATGTTATAGATATACATAAAGAAATGTTTCGTTTAGGATAAAAATATCATTTATATAGGTTTGATTCCTCAAAACTATGACTGTCCCTTTTATTCACAAAAAAACTTTGCATTTATACAATACTTCCCTTGTCATTTTCTTACAAAAAAGTGAAAGGACAATATATTAAAACATAATTTTAGTTATAAAACAATCATGTGAATAAGAGAGTACAAAATAAACAAATTTGCTGATTCAAAACCTTTTCGCTTTTTACCATATCAAACCGGATTTTCAACGATAATCGAAAAACGAATATTTTTTTTTTTTTTTACTTTTTGGTTGTTATGAGAACGAATCTGGAAGACTGTCGAGTCGGCTCAATGTATTGCATTTTGATGTTCACTAGTATGTGTAATCTCACAGTTTGGAACGTGAAGAATTTGTTTAGTTATTGTAAAATATGTTAAAAGTATTGGTGGTTGGTCCATATAAAATATTGATCATTATCATCTGCCTAGCCTATTGCAACTATGTTGGGGTCAGATTGCAGCGTGCTCCAGCGTTTGATCAGACTCGATTACTCGAATGGACCCACAGATTTGCACTAGCCCCTGGAGCCTCATGCTTCATGTGGCTACAGAGACCATTGCATATCAAGGAGTAGACCGGGGTCGCGATAATGGTAGGAAGGATCAACGATACGAATTCACATACACACATAAACTCACGCCTTCTTGTCAGGGGGGCAGGCAGAAATTACAGAACGCCACATCCTACAATCCTTACATACTGCTTTTGCCTCGTTTACGTTCATACACCTGACCTTTCTGAAGAACATCATCAACAAGGTCACTATAATATGTCTTCCTAGGGCGGCGTCTCTCCCGGCGTTTCCACTCAAAAACCTTATGTTAGTCGCTTTTCATTCATCCTCTCAACATGACCATGACCATCTAAGCAAACTCTTTTTAAAAAAATTGTCACTACCTACATCTTCTTTTAAACCGCATCATTCCTCAGCCTATCATTCATAGTCACACCACACATGCTCCGCAAGGAACGCATTTCCACAGCATTTATTCTACTTTCATGCTTCTTTAGCCACACCTAACATTCACTTCCATACATAAGTGTATGAATGTAAAATATTGACATCACACACATTGTATGACAGCGCGGGATTTGCATCAGTTTGAACAGTCCTTTAACTAAACAGTTCTTCGCATAGCATTTATCAATCACGAGTGTTTTAGTTTTTGCACCAAAATTAGTGTAATTACATTTATTTAGTTCATAAACTTGAGACTTATAAATGTTCATCAAAGTATTATACCTGATTTTCATATTATTTGTATTTTTGTTGGCTACTTGCTTATAAATTCTTATTTTTAAGAATCCTCACTAAATGTCTCGCATATCGAGTATTATTTTTTTTTTTTTGACTTGCTTATGCCCGTTTTCTGAGGTTTTGAAACAGAGTTTATCCATTCGATAGTGATTATTGGTTCGGAATCGTGTTTCTGAACACTTCGTTAAGGTAGAATTTAGCTTAAAAGTCGATTGAATTAATATCGAGGGTTTATCTGAGGACCTCAAAAACCAGCAAATAAGGAAGAAATTTGCTTAAATAGATAATTTTGTCGAATCAATAGCTATCAAGAGTTTAAATCCAGTTTAAGAATTCTCAGAAACCGGGCATTAATCAGTTCGCGAACGGTAAACGAGAATGACGTTTATAGACGTCAACCGTCCGCGACAATTTTTATAAAATTCTTCATAATAATTCAATCCAACTTACGAGAATGAAAACTAATAATTTATATGCAAAGTAAACGTCAATTATTTTATTTTTTTTATTTTTACAGAGTTTAAAAAGGAAATTGGATGGAAATGAGACTTAAACGAAATGATGTGAAATATTTATTCAAGATTTTTTTTATTATTCACGCCTCGACCATTTCTTAAGTGAAGCGGCAATGAGATCCTGTGCCACGCTTAAAATGAAAAAAAAAAACTAATATGAAATATTTTATATTATGGCTTTTATGTAAAGAGGCTAATTTATAATAACATTTTTTATTTAATCGTGGCTGATCATCTTTTTGGCAACTACAAGTATGTTTATTAATTTATTTCTTTAAATAACGCTTAAAAAATATTAGTATTAAATGTATGCATTCTGCTTAGCCGCTTCGCTTGAAAAAATGGTCAAAATCACATTCCGATAACGAATTGAGCGCTCAATAATTTAAAATGTATCGATCTACGTACTTATTGAGATTATGTAATAGACCTTTTATGTGTTATACTTTTAGCGTTACAAATGAGATTTAATATTAAATGTGATAAATATGTCATATAAAGTCAGTAGACCATTAACAACATTAAATAACTAAATTAAACTAAGTGAGAGTAACTAAATGAAAAGTGTCGTGACGGTCAAAATGTTACACTTTTTTCGGTATTCGCTAAGTGTGCGCATTATGGAACTGCGTTCCAAAAAATACTTTTTGTAGTAATCAATTTATTTCTCAAATGCAATGCTACAGGTGTAAGCACAAATAACACTTTTATATTTATTGTTTTGCAATACTCAAATTATCTGTTCGCTTTTATTATTTTTATATATTATTATATTATACAAATATTTGAATACACGAAACATTAGGGTAAATCAAATTGTAACTGTAACTAACGGATTGTTTGTGGAGGTGGAGACGTGAACGAGGGGGGAGGACTGACGGTATACTAAGTATTATTATATTGGTGTAGACATGACGCACACTATGCGACATGCGATTGCAACAGCTCGGCGACTAGACGCAACGACAGGCTGCGGTCGGCAATTCTCATATATCTTGTTCAAAGCTCCGCACATTTGGCGTCGAGTTGCAGAGTTGCAACGACAGGCTATGGGAGTCACATGCTCTCGCTACTTGTCGCAGCGTCTAGACGCACGGTGCACGCGCGCTCCCGATTATAGTCGCAATCGCATGTCGCATGGTGTGTCGCGTTTTGGTTGAAATTATTTGTCCTGTCGCTACAAAACAAGATAATAGTTAGCTAGATGATGAGATGGGGCCCACTCACGTAGCTCGAAGATTCTTTCAACTGTTGACCGACCTCCTAGAGGTCGATAACAATAGACATTCTCATAGCATGACAGTTGACAGTATGAAAAGCTTGCAAGATAGATAGAAAAAGAACAGTAATAATTGTCAGTTTTCCCGCCTCGCGGTGGTAGCGATATTGTTAACATTAAAATTGCCTTGTACAAAGACTTAAGATTGTTTTAAGTGTTGCGTTTATTATATTAACTATATGACCTAGTGACTTGCTGAATAAAATTGTATTTGTAAATATGTGTTTTATTTAAGAACTAATTCATCCAATAGGTATCCCAACGTGTAATCAAAAATAGTAAAAACATTATCTGCTTACGCCTAGAAATTAGTGATGTACCGACTTGTCGGCTAAAACCGCCGACGGGTCGGCCCAATTTTTACTCGTAGTATTAATGTGCTTAAAAATTTAGAAGAGACTGATTGAAATTAAATTAAAATCTTTAATGTTATTATTTTTTACAGTTTACTTTCAGTGCAAACTAGGATAGGAATAGGGGAACCCTTCATTTGGTCCGTTAAAAATTGAGCTTAGATCCAGAAATTAAATAACGTAAAATTAATATGTACATCAGAACGTTCGGCCAATCGAGGTAGAGAGCTGGCTGCTACTCCAGTTTTTAGTCAAGATTTTATGACGCATAAAGATGCTAGCCAAATAATTTGTGACAGAAGTGTGTTTGGCCGAACGGTCTGATATCAGAACGTTCGGCCAACCTGAATCTTCATAAGGAGGACCTTAAAGAAACTGTTACTGAATAGAGAATTAGTGATAAACAACCACTTCTTTACTTTTACTCGTAATGCCACCGGTTAAAAGTAAAATGAATTTTAGTTCCAGCAACATCGGGCCGTTCGGCCAACGTGATCTCCATAATTGAGGACCTGAGAGAAACAGTCAATGAATAAAAATTTAGTGACAATACTGAAACGATTTTTTACTGCTTTAGTTTTTTTTTGTGACGGCCCCATTAAATGGTAAATTGAAAATGAAACATATAACCTCAAAACATTGGGATTATTGATTCCTTCACAACGAAGAAACTTAGAGAAACCGTCAATGAATAAAGATTTAGTGACGACAGTGAAATGAATGTTTATTGTTTATTCGTGACGGCCCCATTCAAAGTAAATTGAAAATGTAACATAATATAACCTCAAAACATTGGCATTAAGTAGGTATCAATTCCTTCACAACAAGAAGTTAGAAGACTCGAAAACTCCTGATGTGTTGCAGTCGTGGAGAATAGGTAACTGCTCTGCAGGTTTTCAGTGCAATGGTGACAGTATTTTTATTGATTCAAGATCATCATATGCCACTATGGCGGACGGCGACTGAAATAGGGTGACCATGTATTAGAATACTCGATAAATAGGTACTTAATTAATTAATACTTCTAGCAAATAAGAAGAAACTCTAACAAACAATTGCAATAAGTAGGTTTACAACTTAGAAATAGGAAGTTAGGATAAGTTTCTCTTTCGAACCTTTGACCTAATAACAATAAATTAGACTTAGATCCAGAAATCAAATCAAAATAATAATAATATTTCTATCTACCAAAAAAAAAAACGAAATTATTTAGCAATCAGTTTAGAAATAGGAGAGGAACTCTTTCTTTAATTACGTAATTGGACCCAGAAATCAAATAAAATAAAATTTTATCATACATAACGGAAAGCAATGATCGGCTTGGCCGACTAGTCGGCTAGTCGGCCCATCTCTACTAGCAATCACAATAAAATTCGTTACATTCTTTTTAGGGTTCCGTAACTCAAAAACACGGAACCCTTATAGGATCACTCGTGTGTCTGTTTGTACGTCTGTCACAGCCAATTTGATCCGAATCTAATGGACCGATTAAGGCGTTACATACTCATAAAAATTATATTGAAAAAAAAGCTGGTGCAACATTTCGAAAAAAAAAAAAAAATTCACAACAAATTAAAGATAAAATATTTATTTATTGATACGTGCAATTACTTAAATGCAGGTGTGTTACTTAAATAATTGCGACCCACGGATGCCCCTCAAGATAAAGGGGGAAATTTATAAATCCGTGATAAGGCCTGTCGTATTTTATGGGTCTGAATGCTGGGCCCTGAAGAAGACGGATGAAAAAAGATTGCATGCAGCTGAGATGAGAATGTGGAGTGACGAGAATGGATAAAGTAAGAAATGAGTATATAAGAGGAAGTTTGAAAGTGGCGCCAGTGACAGAAAAGTTGAAAGGAAATCGTTTGGCTTGGTATGGGCATGTGATGAGAAGGGACGAAACGCATGTGACTAAAAGGGTGATGAATATACATGTTGATGGATGGAGAGGGAGAGGAAGGCCGAAGAAAAGATGGACGGATTGTGTGAGGATGAGGAATGATATGAAAGAGAAAGCAACACACAACACACAGGCCAACAGGACAGGGGAGAATGGAAGAAGAAAACGTGTTGCGCCGACCCCAAGTAAAATTGATACAACTCTGAGCACCTTCCTAACGACGTGTATGGGGCAGTGGAGGATGGTTCTTCGCTATCTAGGATGCCGACAAATTCGGGGGAGCAACGAAACCATTAGGATTAAGCGGGGAATATTCCAGGGCGACAGTCTGAGTCCACTGTGGTTTTGTTTAGCCTTGAACCCTCTCAGCACTCTGCTGGAGGGTACAGGGCTGGGCTGTCCTTTGCGGAGAGAGTGTCAGGTAATATCCCACCTGCTTTATATGGATGATTTGAAACTGTTTGCCACCAACAAGTTGCAACTGCTCGAGTCACTAAAAGTAACTAAAACTTTTAGTGATTCCATCAGGATGGAATTTGGTGTAGATAAATGTGCAGTCGTGCATGTAAAACGGGGCGGGATTGTGGAATCTGAGGGACTACAACTCTCAGATTCTATAAACCTGAGATCACTCTCCGCAAGTGATATCTACAAATACCTGGGTATGTCAGAGGGGTTAGGCATTAACGGGCCTGACATGAAACAATCGTTGCAGGAGCGCTTCTTCGGTCGCCTGAAAAAGGTACTAAATAGTTCTTTGTCAGGCGGCAACAAGGTGCGCGCCTTTAACGGTTGGGTCATGCCGGTCCTGATGTACTCCTTTGGCATACTAAAGTGGACCCAGACGGAACTAGACGCCCTGGATAGGAGAGTCCGGTCACTGCTGACTGCAAACCGGATGCATCACCCACGTTCGTCTGTCATGAGGCTGTACATTCCGCGGAAGTGCGGGGGTCGAGGTTTTTTAAATGTTAAGACCCTCCACAACCGCGAGGTGTGCAGTCTCAGAGAATATTTCCTCAAGGCTGACGTGGGTATGCACCGAGATGTGGTTGCAGTGGATAAGGGACTCACCCCGTTGTCCTTGGCTAAAGGGAACTGGCGCAAACCTGTGGTGCTTAGTACCAACGACCGCAAGGAAGTATGGCAAAGCAAGGAGCTTCACGGACGCTTTTTCCGGGCCCGACGTAGATTTCTTAGCGTCCGTGGCCTGGCTACGCTTCGGTGACCTCTTTGGGGAAACCGAAGGTTCAGTCTGTGCGATTATGGATGAAGTTATGCTAACGAATAACTACCGGAAGTATATAATGAAAGACGGGACGATCGACATATGTCGGGCATGCCATTGTCCCGGTGAGTCTATCAGACATATTACTTCTGGGTGTTCTCGTTTAGCTAACGGCGAGTATTTGCACAGGCATAACCAAGTGGCCAGGATTATACATCAGCAACTTGCTCTGAAATACAGCCTTGTGGACTCTGAGGTACCGTATTACAGGTATGTGCCCGACCCAGTTCTCGAGAATGACCATGTCACGTTATACTGGGATCGGTCTATTATCACTGACAGGACTATTGTAGCCAATAAGCCTGATATAGTGGTAATAGATCGATCAGTGCGCCGCACAATGATAATCGATGTCACTATCCCGCATGACGAGAACCTCGTGAAGGCTGAGAAGGAGAAACAATTGAAGTATCTCGACTTAGCCCACGAGGTTATCGCTATGTGGAATGTCGACTCGGCAATCATTGTGCCGATAGTCGTTACGGTCAATGGCCTTATCGCTAAGACCCTCGACCAACATCTCAAGAGGCTCTCGTTGGGTGGCTGGGTGACGGGCCTGATTCAGAAGGCAGTCCTCCTTGATACGGCGCGTATTGTGAGGAGGTTCCTGTCTCTGGGACCCTAACCACCGGTAGCTTGGACCCTGTCCCCATGCCGGTGGATTTCTATTTTTTATATTTTTAAATGCTTTTATATATTTTTATTCTAATATTTAAAAATATAAGTTATATGTAAAAAAGTTGAATAAAGATAATAATAATAATATCCAGGGACATTTTTCACACACGGTCATCTGATCCCAAACTAAGCAGAGCTTGTACTATGGAAACCAGATAACTGATATACTCGTACTACATACACTACTTTTTTTTTTTTGTAAATACATACTTATATAGATAATTACACCCAGACTCAGGACAAAGAGACATGTTCATGCACACAAATGTTTGTCCTGGATGGGAATCGAACCCACGACCAGCGGCATGATAGGCGGTATCTTATCCAACCACGCCAACTGGCCCGTTTATTTAAATTATCTAAAAAAATACAGAATATACTCTTTAACGTTACCTACAACCTCATTTTGAATTTATCTTTAGCTTAATTAGTTTTAGAGATATGGCTCTTTCAAGGATAATCATACATACACCCATATCTGCATATTAAAGCGAAATGCAGCAGAAAAATACATATAAATTGAATTTGTACATTGGGTCGATACTATAACACAAATTGGAATAGGAGTTGTCATGGGGGGCCGAGACATCTGTACATATTAAGATGAAAAACAATATTCAGAAGAAACGGTGTTCTGCGTAGGTACGGGCTGAAAATTCGTGTTTCACACAATTAGGAAAATGCGAACAAGAAGCTTTATGACATTTTTGTTTTAATTCCGTTAAAACACATGCATTTTTGGTCTCAATAAAAAGAAGTCAGGGTCACAACTCAAGTAGGTTAGGTTAGGTTCATTAGACTTCAACGATAACGGACATTTTTGCAGAAGGTAGATTTTCGCCAATTCGATTGTAAATCAGCTAGGGTTTGGTTTGTTTCTGATGGATACGTCGGGTGTTTATCATCTATCAGCTTTACAACGTGATTACCTACCACGCGTAGCTTTCACACCTTTCCCCGGAATAACCGGTATTAGATACTTACATCTGAAATAACGAGCATAAAAATATTACCGAGTTGGCAAAATATGTCATTGCACTCGAGGCGGGTTTGCAGGAAAACATGAAAATTTTATATTTTCACTAGCTTTTGCCCGCGGCTTCGCCCGCGTGGTTGTCGGAAATTATCCCACGGGAACGCACTACCGGGATCAAAAGTATTCTAGGTCGTAATCCAGGTCATAGTCTACCCATGTGCCAAATTTCATCCAAATCCATTCAGCGGTTTTAGCGTGAAAGCGTAACAAACAAACAAACTCACGTTAGTATTATATGATAAACCGGTCTATCGACACTCTAGCTAGACTCATAAAATGTATTTGGTACTTAAAAAAAAAAGCTCAATACACTTCTAAAATTTCTATAATAATATCTATAATAATGTTTTTGGGATGAAAGGTACCCTATGTCCGTCTCTGTACACGTGACAACGAATATGCAAAATTTCAAGATGATCGGTTCAGTGGTTTAGGCGTGAAAAGGTAACAAACAAACAAACTTATGCATTTATAATATTAGTTAGGATAATAGGTAGAACACTTTGTGCACTAAGAGCCGCTTTACGAGCATGTGTGTTGTGAAAAAACTTTTTAGCAAAAAATAAAACCAACTTCCAAAACAAAACACTACAAAGTGAAAAATAACTTTAATTTCGGTAGTCGGTGTCTTGGGTTTTGTATTTTCGTTTTTTGCCACCGACTTCCGAAATTAAAGTTATTTTTCACTTTGTAAGTAGTGTTTTGTTTTGGAAGTTGGTTTTATTTTTTGCTAAAAAGTTTTTATTTTTCACTTTTTAGTTGTGGAACCTACCGCACACAAATTCGAATACATAATTGAGCACAATAATTGTAGATATAGCCATGTAAATAACAGTGATAGGAAGTTATTAAAACACCATCACATCATCCACATAAAATAAGTGGGAAATATACGCATTATTGAAGCTAACTCAAAAACTCCCCAAGCAAAGTTAATAAAATTTATATGGGACCACCTCGGAAGTATACCCTATCAAACAAAAAAAGAATTTTCTAAATCGGTCCATCCGTCTTTGAGTAATCGCGTAACAAACATACAAAAAAAAAAGTGGTCGGTTAAAAAGTGTAATTTAATTTATCAAGGAAATCAATCCAAGGAGTAAAGAATAGAAAAATAGTTCAATAGCCAGGCTGTGTGGTTCCAGTTTGTAAGTTGTATCTTCAGTAGCTTGATTTAATGGCTCCGAGAGAGAAGTAGTATTAGGTAATAACAACTTTTCTCTCGGAGCCATTAAACTGAGCTCTATTACAGGCGTCGTCAGATTTCTGTTGGTCCAGTAAACGTAGTAGGTACCTGTAAAAAGAAAACCTCTTTTGACTATCTCAAAGTAAATAAAACCGGCCAAGAGCGAGTCGGACTCGCGCACCGAGGGTTCCGTACCTTCATATATTAAAAAAAAAGTGTGCTATTTAGAGACATTGTTTTATTTTTCCTGTAATCTTTACATAAACTTCTATCACACAGAATAATTTCAGATTTTTCTCTATGCAAACATCGGAGATAAGGGACGGGAACGGTATTTTTTTTTACGTTATTCATCAAAAGTCGAAAACCATGCGGCCTAAAAAAAAAATTAAAATGTTTGAGAATGTGCAAACGGCGCTCTCATATGATACCCCACATGCCCTAGTAGCCCCACTTCGATTTTTTAAGACCCCCTTTCAGTCCCTGTTGCAAAAAGAATATCTGTATTTTTATTTCTTTCTTATTTGCAAAATAGTTGGGCAAACGTCATCTAAAACTATTCCAAAATTCAAGTTTATAGCATTAGTAGTTCTTGAGATATCCAGCTGTGACAGACAGACAGACTGAGCCGGACCAAAAGGGTTCCTTTTTATCATTTTGGTGCGGAATAGCTTTTGTTCAAAAATAGTTACATTATTAAACTATGCAACGTACCCTCTACAGCTATCCACAGCAATATCTGTGGGGATCCCGCCATCCATCTTGATCAAAAGATTTCCGTAAACACGTAGATGCAAGACACGTAAAAGAAGCATTAATTGGATTTCATTGTAACGTTATAATGAGATCCAATTAATGCTTCTCTCATGTGTATCACTGAAGAACAGCAGTTCTGTGGCTGGATCGAAGGCAAGACCATGAATGTTTCCGCCGTTTCTCTCGGTTAAAAATATGTTTTCCACGGAAGATGTCATAATCACTTAAAGCGTCGTTGTCAGTCTGTTTGTCGACTTACAGCATCATATTGTGAACTTCATCGCTTACACAGTTCACAACATGATGTTGTGCGTCGACTAACTAAATCTTGCGAACGCTGCGAGGTTGGTAGCTGGTATTAAAACTAGAAAAAAAAAATGAAAAAGTTTAAAAAAAAATCAAATTTCAAAAAACCTACGGTGACCGTTTTGATTTCGTTGGTATAAAATTTTAGAAGATCTCCTTTAGTTACGGACGGCAATGTCTGAAACAATAGAAAATGGTTTACCTTACAAGCTGATAGTGAAATAAACCACTAGGTGTACCCTACTCTATTTGGGAGTCAGGAGTGATCGCGAACGAATGTACGTGTATCTCCCGCGCCGCCGACTCATGGTCGTGGCGTGGTATAGGACCATGTGCCAGGGTTTTAATCAGTAGGAGTCTGACGTAACCCTCGGCCTCCGCTTTCCCCAGTAAGCTTCAATTATTCAATAAATCTTTATTGAAATCCATAATGTACGCATACAGATGGTAAGTTTACATGGGACTTGAACATAACTGGTGAAATGTGGGTGAAGGTTCACCTACGCCTCACTCTTGGGTGAATAACAGGCGTGTTGTTGTGTTATGTTACTGAGATGACGGCTAATAGAGATGTACCTGTGGAAGAAGAAGACATGTTGCGCCAACCTCAAATACCTAATAATAAAGGCGTTTTGATAGAGCATAATATAGATTGGATCCATTTTTGCATACAAGAACCAACCCACAGATTGAGTGAAATTGAGTTTAGTAAATAGATGGCGCTCAAATCACGCATACCATCTTCCAAAAAAAAAAAATGGTTCGTTTTTACCTACTAACAACAGAGATAACATAACACTGTCACTTGCTGAACCAACCCACAATAAAAATACTCTGTTTACAAAAGTCTCGTTTTCTCGAAAGCAACTTGCTGTGGGTTGGTTCTTGTTTGCAAAAAAGGGTCCGATTATCGTCAGCTTTCACTACCGCCTTTAATTAGTCGTTACTGACATTAGTTTTCGGGTGACCACGGGGTTCATTTTTTTAGAACAAAATTTCCATGTCTGAAGCATTCAAACCAATAACGAGTCCTGCGTTCGTTTGAGGCCAGCATCAAATCAATCTGCCTAGCCTTTTTCCAGCTATGTTGGGGTCGGCTTCCAGTCTAACCGGATGCAGCTGAATACCTATTTCATTTCAAAAAATGAGTTATAAACACAGTCATACTAATTTCGACATACCTACAAGATTTTTTGCAAAAACAGCCATGTCGATATCTCTATTTATCACGGAGATATGAGTCGTCAAATGCAGCCTTGTCCATACGTCCATAATGCAACCATCGACAGAAAAATGCTTATAACTCTGTTTGTACTTTTCCCGACATGGTTGCTTTCTCATAACACGGTCTAATTGCCCATGTTAGTACAACTAATAGGTATTCAGCTCCAACCAGGATCAAAGGTGATGTAATTTACAGTAGTTTGCTGTAATTTAGCATTATAAGAATTCACCCGTTGGCTAAATAAGTGCTATTATAAGATTGCGTGTAATAAGCTGATTAACATTGTAAAAGTTCAGCTATGTTCAGCAAGACGCGTTATATCATTGCTAATTGAGGTCACAGAATAGCTGGTTGCATTAAGTATAGTAGTAGCACAGACAATAGTGGTTCACATGTTCTTTCTTAAAATGTAAGCATTTTAAGGGTACATTTGTGGCCGTCAATTCAGAATATAGATACTTTTAGGTCCACAAAAATCCTATATTGCAGCTAAATTAGCTATATTGCATACTATTGATTGCTAAATTATGCTGATTAACACTGACCTGTACACCTATGTTAACGCTCACAACATTACAATGTTATTTCCGTGGTCGTTAATACAGGCAATAAACAGGCGAAAGCGTAATTTACAGCTTTTGTAGTTTGAGTGAACTATAATAACTCTTCTTAAATGCAAATGCTGATGTTACCGATGTAGACCCTATGTCATCTGCCTAGCCTTTTCCCAACGATGTTGTCGGCTTCCAGTCTAACCGGATGCAGCTGAATACCAGTATTTTACATGGAGCGACTGCCTATCTGACCTCCATAACCCAGTTACTGGGTAATACGATACCCCTTGGTAAGACTGGTTGTCAGACTTTCGGGCTTCTGACGACCCGTAACGACTGTCAAAGATCCACGAATGACAGCCTGGACAAACGGCTTAACGTGCTTTCCGAGGCACGGAGGGGTCTTGGTATGTAAAATCCACCGGACCAACTGCGGCAAGCGTAGCTTAACCTGATCGATCAACCCGTGCGGCTGTTATTACCTACTTATAGCCACAAGCCCCTCGATGACCCTATACCTAGGACCCTATGTGACATCTTATAATGCAGTTCTGTGCTACTTGGGCTACCTCTGAAAATACAAAGTCAAATTAAATTAGCTAGCGAAACTCCGCAGACGTAATGGGTATCGATGTCTAAACACGACAAAATAAAAAGATTTGATGATTAATTTTTGGGGTCAACGACCGCTGGTAGTGTTGTTACTTGAAGTATGTATGAAATGAGAAATCTGTTTTATTTTATTTTATCGTGTTTAGTTGCCGATAGGTATGTACCTACCCATCACGTCTGTGTAGTATGCACAAAAAAGAAACTCGGCGATTTGTAAGTAGGTACTTACCTCAAAAGGAAAAAAACGTAACCTTTATAGGTTCACTCGTGTGTCTGTCGGTCTGTCGTTCTGTCACAGTCAATTTGCTCCGAATCTAATGGACCGATTAAGTTGAAAGGTACACATTAATTTCTGTGACCCAAACACGGACGTGTAACGTAAATAAATGAATTTTTAATAGGTACGGCGGTCATTTTTGGGGCCAAATAATAAAATTTAAAAAAAATGCAAACTGCACTGTATGACATATTATCAAGGAGAGGAAGGGCGACGAAAAGATGGATGGATTGTGTAAGGAATGATATGAAAGAGAAGGGAGTGAATGATAGCGTGACGGTTGACAGGGGAGAATGGAAGAAGAAAACGTGTTGCGCCAACCTCAGGTAACATGGGATAAGGGCAGGAAGATGATGACTGTATGACATATCAAATGAAATGGCTTAATGTGTGGGTCTCAAATAGGTTTTTGACGTGATAACGTCATACAAATCGATGAACACCGGCTGCACGCACGAAAAGTTGCCACGTTCCGCCTGAGCCGAGCGTGCAAGCGAGAGCGTGGAACAAGCGAGCGATAGAGATAGATAGTTATTTAAGAATATAGACGAATATTTACCAATCTCCCTTATCTCCAAAACTTTGGATTTCAACAAGTTTGGATTTCGCGGGCTACCTGGAGCTTTCGCCATAATGTGCTTTCCGAGGCACGGAAGGGTCTCGGCATGCAATGGATGGTCACATATCCACGGACTAATCGACCAGTAACGTCTGTTATTAACACACCAACGAGTCTTGATGTAAGAAATAATGTCGGTGATGACAAAAACAACTCACCTCACGAGTGCGACAACCCCACATACATCGCTATTAAAGCCAGCACAGACACCGCGTTCTACACATTTTGTACTACAGAAATAAAGTTGTTTCAACTGAGGTTGATGGTGCGTCCATCCCTCGTGTTCGCTCCTAAAATATGAAGCAAATGTACGTTTTTTGTTATAAAATAGAACTGTTGCGCATACGTACGATAAGAAAGGCTCCCTGATAAGAGTTCTCATCTATAAAACGGAATACCGCACTCAGTGCATGTTTCGGTGAACTATAGGGTCACGTTATCACGTATAGACGATGTCATTCGTCTTACTGTAGCTACTGTTGGTAGCTATAAATATGCTTGTATTAAAGGGGGAGCTCGATTTAATCCGAGAGACGAGTTATTAATACTACTTCTTTGTCTATCAACACAACTTACAAATTGGAGGCAGACATTGTACTAGATGGAGCCTGAGCTTATGACTATACCTTCACAAGAATACCCTATTTACCCTATCATACAGATTTGAATTAAAAAAAAAAAAACATTTTCCCGTGCCCCCTAATTTAAAGAGTAGGTAAGTAATTGAAATAACTGAAAACCACTTACTTAGGGGATCATTGTACTCATCAATACGAAAAACTTTTATTATAAAATCAAATCTGAAATCGCGAAAAGAAAGCAGCTGTTCCATAATTATGTTCGCATAACTCGATAAAATGTACCCAGAAGAAGCCTGTTCATTCTCACTTTCGGAAACACAGACGCAGGTAGCGAGTTCCACTCTTTTGCTGTGCGCATTATAAAAGACATTTGGAAACGCTTAGTGCGAATTGGTGGAATAGCAACTAGGTAGGGATGGTAACTGGCACTGCGTCTAGATGTCCGATGGTAGAAGGGGGCCGGTGGAATCAGGTAGTGGAATTCTTGGGCACACTCACCGAAGTACAATCTGTAGAAGACCGACAAGCAGGCAATCTTGCGGCGATGAGCCAAGCTGTGAAGCTTAGCATCCACCAGTTCTACGTCGCCTCTTAGCTCTGCGTTCCACCGAGTCAAGCGCGGCTAGTTGGTACTTAGCTCTTAACTCCCAAATGTGGCTACAATACTCCATGCAGGATCGGACTTGCGCTTTGTAAAGGGTTAAAAGCTGTCCAGGCGTAAAGTATCGCTTCACCCTATTTAGGATGCCCAGCTTCTTGGCCGCTGTTTGGGCTTTGTACTCGACGGTGGCGCCGAAGTTGAGACCACATGTCAACTCAAACCGATCAGTTACAGGAAAAAATGTAGGTACCCCTAAAAGTAAGTGTTTGGGTGAAACGACTCCTTTTAGCGGTAAAAAGACACGTCTGTGTTTAGGTGGCGTTAAAAGAGGCCAGATTATTATCACCCCGTTGGGAGACAAGGCTAAAGGTCAAATCTGTCTGCTCTACCATGGCCTCTCTCAATGAACGAACTTCGGCCCCCCTGGTTTTTGCGCTGGACAAGTATCTTTCTGAAACTGTACTGTCATCTGCATACCAACAATACCAGTCTGAAGCAGGTCATTGATGTGCAGTCGGAGTTGCAGAGAGAACAGACCCCGGAGGACCTAGAATATAGTGTTGTTTACGTCTGATGTGCAGAATAATTTAACTTGTCCTTCTTTCCATATAACGTGGCAATGCCGCCAGTCTCTTGGGTACATTACCAGTCGACAGCGATGCGGATGAATTTTTCGACGCCATATTGTAGTTTTTTAATAGTTTTAGTTAAGTTAGGATATTATTTTTTATCACTATCAATAAAAGCACGTCTAACCTACACTGAATTTAACGTAATATAATTTAGTAATTATGATTTAATAAATAATGTTGTACTTACCTAATGTAATTTTGATATAGTCGAGTCGCGGTTTGTGCACCATCACTTCTTACCAATTTATACGCCACGATACGCGGCTGAACATGATAACATTTCTGTACTTAATATCAGGCATGCAATGTATCACCATGTTTAAACAAATTTATATACTTACCTAAACCACTGAACGGATTTCGATAACATTTGGCAAGGAGATAAATGGCATCCTGGGGAAGGAGATATCGCCCGTGAACTTCTGAAATCTTCTATCTAAGTACCTACAAACAAATTTTACTGGAGGAACATAAAACTAATTTATTAATTTTTCGTGGAGAATTTTGGTAAACCAAAAGTAGTTGTTTAGTGTTAGGTTATTCAGATCAAACCCGCTAAAATTCAAATAAAACAAAAACTGTTTTGTTTCATTTTATATTTATAGCAACATAAGCTAGAGGTAATCGCCTTTAGAATTTATAACTGCTTGCCAGCGCTCAGGTAATTTTCTAACGGACTGGTATCTTCCGTCTTCGTCGTCAGCCTTTATCTCCATGTCTAGGACAGCGCGTAAGGATCCAAGGTCAGAATAAACACGGCCGCCTATGTTGCGTTTTAAGACGCTATCGTAACCATTAAAACGGAAAAAAGTGGCCACCATTTCCCGTTTTAATGTGTGCACACTGTGAAGTACTACACGGATCGCCACACTCCAGTTTACGCATGTTTCCTTGATTTGAGCAAGGCTTTTGACTTGGTTTCCTACGACATTTTATGGAGAAAAATGGAAGAGGTTAATTTGCCACCAGAGGTGACAAATACTCTAAAATACTGGTATGGAAACCAATTCAATAGTGTGAGGTGGGCTGGTGCCCTATCTAGGCCGTATGGGTTGGAGTGCGGGGTGAGGCAGGGGGGGTTATGCTCGCCTACGCTATTCAACCTATATGTGAATGATCTGGTTGGCGTGCTTAGCAGCATGCGTGTCGGGTGTCATATTGATGGCGTGTGTTGTAATAACATTAGCTACGCAGAGGACATGGTGCTGCTGAGCGCGTCAATCTGCGGGCTTAGGACACTCGTAGCCACTTGCGAGCAATATGCCAGACTACATGGTTTGGCATATAATGTTAAGAAGAGTGTGGTCATGGTCTTTGGGGCCAGGGGTAAATACCCGGAAGCAGTACCTTCAGTTAAGCTAAACGGTATACCCCTTGTGAGGGTAGACCGATTTAAATATCTGGGTCACTTATTGACCACTGGCCTCAAGGACGATGAGGATATTGACAGGGAGCGGAGGGCGCTGTGTGTGAGAGCTAACATGATTGCCCACAGATTCAGGCGTGCCTCTAAAGAGGTCAAGTGCACTATATTTAGTGCTTACTGTACGTCCTTTTATACTTGCAGTCTGTGGGTTCATTATACTCAAAAATCATACGGCGCTTTTCGCATACAGTACAATAATGCATTCAGGGTGTTGATGGGGTTGCCCCGGTACTGCAGTGCATCAGGGATGTTCGCTGAAGCTCACGTGGACTGTTTTTACACCGTGATGCGGAAGCGGTGCGCATCCTTGGTCCGTGGGGTGCGGGGCAGCGCCAACAGCATCCTGTCTATGATAGCGAACAGGCTTGATTGTGCGTTTGTGAACCACTGCTGCAGGGTTTCGGCTGGGCCTGTCACCGTGCAGCAGTGATGTCACAATCTGTTTTCTGTTTTTGGTTTTGTTTTTGTGAGTGTATTACTAACATAGTTTGTAAGTATATTGTTACTAGCACTATGAGTCTTGTTGCTTGAAATAAAATTATTATTATTATTATTATTATAAAACTTAACAATATAAAACTACTGTTTATAATAATAATAATAACGTATAGTCTTGTGGAGTACAACTTAACGTGCTTATTTTCTGCATTTTCTTTTTAAATTAAAAGAAATAACAAAACAAGCGATGAGGGTGCCACTGCGCGCACGGTAGCCTCTTAACTGATGGAAGCACCCATAGTCACACGGACTGATGTCGGGAGAATAGGGCGGCTGAACCCAACGCTCAGTGTGGCGTGCACTCATCCACTCGTCCACAGCGGAGTGACAGTGAGGCCGAGCATTGTCATCCAACAGCCACACTGAGTGCTTACGGTTCGGAGGCCAACTGTTCATCAAATTGTTTAAAAATTGAATATAGCGTTGGTGATTCATTTTTTCGTTCCACCGAAGACTCCCATACCAGGGCAATCTCAGTCGGTTCCTGATATTGCCTCAGCTTCCCGTAAGAGTGAAGCGCATAAAAATGTTACCGTTAGAAATAGGCAACAACGTACCGATGACTCGCCTAAGAAACTTGTGATGCATTCCTCTTCCTCTTGCACATGCAGCGAATTAAAGGAGGAACTCATGCAACTATTGAACTCATGGAAGACTGACTATGACCGTAGATTGTCTATGTGGAAATCTGAGCATGGTGCAATCCTTTCTATGCTGGTTAAGGACGTCAACGAACTTAAAAACCAGTGCGCCGGAATTCAAAACTCCGCTACTGAGCTTCAAATTAGCATGAACACCTTTAATATGAATCTCGAGAGAGCAAAAGTCACGGTGTCTGGTCTAGACAAACAACACGAGGAAATCCTTGAACTTGCCACTCGATCTAGCCTAGAAACTACTAACAGCCCCATAAGATTACCCCCAAATGAGAAGGAGAACCTTGTAACAGTGACTTCCGTAGGAGAGAAAATTGTTGATCAGGAAACTTGTCAGCAGAACAGTCGACGTATGCGCATACCTAAGAATCCAGAGACAGCAGTCGCCCGGCAACGGCAAGTGCCTAAGTCTCAAGACCTTTTGCCAGTGTCTGCTGCGAATGTTTCTATGGGTGAAAAGGACTTGAACGGGCCGACGAATGATAATGGTTGGGTTGAGGTTCGACAGAGGCGCTCGCGTCGTTCGCTGGGTAATGTTTTGCGGGGGACAGCGGCACCTGGCACCACTAAGTTGGAGGCTTCTGAACGATGGAGATACTTGCACCTCTTCTATGTAAAGCAGGGCACCACCGATAGCCAGGTACGTGAGCACCTTCTTACCATATGTGGAACGGATATCTGCACAGTAGAAGTTCTTAAATCCCGTGGCAATTATGCATCTTTTAAGTTGGGGGTGCCATCGAAACTAGCCGATCAAGTATCTGCGACTCATAATTGGGCAGAGGATATTTGTGTAAAACCGTGGCGTCACAACTTTCGTGCCCGAGATAGTGAACAATTATCCCACTAATATTCTTGCCACCTGCCAGCGCATCGTCAGTAATCGTAACAACTGCCTACGTCTATTGTACCAAAATGTCCGTGGCCTTAAAACGAAATTACCTACATGGAGATCTAGCTTGTTATTATGCGAGCATGACTTAGTAGCCGTCACAGAAACAAACCTAGATAATTCAGTGGAAGACTCAGAATTGACAGACGGAGGTTGGCGCATCCTACGTAGAGACAGAGCGACTCTGGGGGGCGGCGTGTTGCTAGCAGCACGTGATGGCGTTACCATGAGCAGGCAATATGACCTAGAAACGGATTGCGGCGAAGATTTGTGGGCTAGGATCCAAATGAATGGCCGAAATATGTATGTGTGTGTTGTCTACATCAAGCCCTCTGCCACTGACGAAGACTACATGACGTGGCTCTGCAAGGTTGAGAGCATTATTTCAAATTTGAGTGGAAAAGTTATGATCTTAGGAGACCTTAACTTAAAAAGTGCGTCAGTGAATGTTAACAATTATTTCTGTTATTTTTTGAACTTTTGTAATCTGGTAGAGATGAATGAGGTGATGAATGTGCGTGGGAGTAAGTTAGATGTGGTGTTGGTTCAGGAGGGTTCCGAAGTAAACTGCGAGTACGTCGTGGGCTCGGAGCTAGTCCCTATCGACCTGTATCATCCTCCCTTAGATATTGCTGTAATAATGTCAAAACATCAGGTTAGTGAAATATTATACCCTAGCAACATTGACCGAAATAGAGACTGGAACTTCAGCAAGGGAGATTACGTACTCTTAAATGAACAAATTCGTGCCGCCCCTTGGCAGGATCTCCTGTGCTGTCGGGATGCACGCTCGGCTACTAGTCAGTTTTATACCATATTCTATAATCTCTTCGATTCATATATCCCTAAAAAAAAGAGGAAAATTTCTGGCAACAGACGATATCCGGTTTGGTTTACAAGAGATATAGTCAACGACACTCAGCGTAAAAACAAATTGCATCGCAAATGGAAACTTTCACGCTGTGACCTTATATATGCTCAATTTAATGCTCTACGTTCGGATCTAAAAATCAGAACTCAAGAGGCCTATAAATCATACTGTTGTAATGTGGAGAACAACATAGGAATTAATCCACGGCAGTTCTGGCACCATGTCTTGAGCCTGCGATCAAGGGGTGGTTTCGAGCCTAACGTTGTGCAGAACGGTGTAGTTTACTCGGGTATCAAAGCTGCGGAAGCATTTGCTCAGTACTTTTCTAGCGTTTTCTTACCTGATCCTCCTGAATTAGACCCAAATAATCTCAGGCCGACCTACTACTCAGGAAATAATATTTCTATCCCCATTTTGACCCCGCAGGACGTAGATAAAGGTATTGCTAAACTTAAACCTCATAGCTCAATCGGCCCTGATTTCATCCCTGCTTTTATCCTCAAGGGGTGCCATGATATCCTGACAACTCCTCTCTGCCATATCTTTAATCTAGCCCTACAGTCTGGTGTATACCCTGAGCAATGGAAAATCTCGCGTGTCATTCCCATCCCAAAGACTGGTGACAAATCATCTGTGGAGGAACACAGGCCTATTGCTGTCCTGCCAACTCTTGCAAAGGTCTTCGAGCACATTCTCCACACCTACATCTATAAACGTATAAATGCGTTTCTATCGGATGCCCAGCACGGCTTTCGTCAGGGACGCTCAGTCAATACGAATCTGTTGACTCACGTTGATTATGTTTCTAGGGTTTTGGACAGCGGGGGGCAAGTCGATGTTCTCTATTTCGATTTCCGCAAAGCATTCGACAGGGTTGACAATGACGTGCTCTTGATGAAATTGGAGGCATCAGGTTTCTCGTCAGTTTCTGAACTTTTTCGCGGACTATCTGCGAGGCCGCAGGCAGTTTGTTAGGCATGGTTGCTTTGAGTCTGAACCTTATAATACCCGCTCAGGCGTGAGTCAGGGATCCGTGCTTGGTCCACTGCTTTTCCTCATCATGATAAATGATACTATAAATAAGGTTAAGTTTGCAAAATGCTTGCTCTACGCAGATGACCTAAAACTAGTAGTTCAAATTGATACTGTCGCGGATTGCATACTCCTACAAAAGGACATTGATGCTTTATATGAGTGGAGCATGGTCAATAAACTATTTTTTAATATAAGTAAGTGTTACGTCATGACGTACAGTCGGAAACATCAACCACTTCACTATAACTACAGATTGGGTAGTGAAGTAATAAGTCGTGTCACCAAAATAAAAGACCTGGGCGTAACCTTTGACTCTGGACTAACATTTAGAGATCACGTCTCCACTCTTGCCAAGGAATCTTTTAGGCGTTTGGGTTTTGTTTTGAGAAATGCCCGTGGTTTTCACAACCCAAATGTAGTCAAGCTTCTGTAAACCGCCTTGGTTCGTAGTAAGCTTGAAGCTGGTGCCTGTATTTGGCATCCCTACACAGCGACTCAAACATTGGCGCTAGAAAAGGTACAGAAAACTTTTCTGAGGTTTCTGTATAAAAAGAAGTTTCACTTCTTTCCTTTCATGTACCCTACTAATTACCTCCTAGGAGTTTTGGGCTTCAACTCGCTGGAGGTTAGACGAGGCTTTCAACAGCTCACAGTAGCCTGCAAGACTCTCAGAGGACGCATTGACAGTCCTAAACTCCACGATCTTTTCTGTCGGCTATTTGTTCCCGACAAATACATCGGACATCGCCAAAGCCGTCGACACAATCTGTTTGCGCCGCCGTCATCTAGAACCGTCGCCAGAGCGGAGTCCCCTGTATGTCGTACTTTAAGGATGCTTAACGCCCTCCTAACCACCAATCCTGAATGTGATCTGTTTGCTGATGAATGGAGTAGAATTATGCGTGTATGTCTGATGTTTTGTGAGAGTAAGTATGCTAGGGTGTCCTCTATATGTTAATATTTGAAATATTTGAATTTACCCTACTTGTTTCAATCTTATGTTAATTAATGTAATTGGTGCTACCGTTTTAATTAACAATAAATAAATAAATAAATAAATAAATTATTCGTTGTGACCCAATATTTCATAATAGCAGATGCCGTTGTAGTCTGCTAGCACCAACAGGAACTTAGGTCCAAACTTTTCTGCTCGTGCCTCTCTCTGTTGGTTGTGTTTCGCCCTGATAAATTGCTTGGCTTGGTCCTTCTCAGGTTGTCGGTATAGGCTGATCCAGGTTTCGTCAATAGTCAATGTATGCTTTAAACGGCTTGGTTGCTGATTATATGCACATAAATATTTTTGCGTAGTCCACACGCTGATCCATCTGGTCTTGAGTCAATTCGCGCGGTACCCACTTTGTGTTAATTTTGCGCATTTTGAGTATTTTCGTAGGTATTTCATGGTCAATAGCGGCGCTAGATTACCCATTTCAAAGTAATGATGAACTTAAAATGTATTGAAGTTAGAATCATAAAAATCCGTTTATTAAAATTAAAATACATATTAGCATTTATTATCATTTATCATCATTCATTATCATACATTTTCACGCTTTATCGGCTGGATTTGGATGATAGGTATACGGATAGGCCATGACCTGGGTTAGGACATAGGATAGCTACTTTCCAGGTCAAAAAGGAACATTTATTTACGTTGCTTTACGACCTTTAGGGCGCGTTTTCACCAAAAACTGTACGGAGTGGTGCGAGGAAGCGTAGCAGACTTAATCAAAACGATTCCAACATTTCTCGCACGAATTTAACCTAGTTCAGTCCTGAACCATCGAATCCTAATGAAGATTTGTACAATCATTTCGATGCCTTACTTTATCTTGGCTTTAGAAAAAAAAACAGGATCTGGCTCTCTATTTATAATGGCGTTAACGCAAAATGAAACCAAAAAAAAATCTCATTCAAATGTTTTTTTATTCAGATATATTTACATAAAATAATTAAGTAGGTATTGAGATAATTCACATAATGCAATTTAATATTAGACAATAATTTAGATTTACAATGAAATAATAACAACGTTTCTAGAACAGGAGTTGGATACATAGTTGGGTGGCTAATATTTCATTAATTAAACACATTGGTTATTGTAAGCATTGCCTAGTGGAATAGTGATCTAAATGCCGGGGTAATGTGGCTTTTCATGACATGGCGTGACATTGAATGTAGAATACTTCTTGGATAATATTGTCTAATCCATTTATTCATGGCACCTACACATAAGATGTTATTTCGTTAACTTTTCTGACCCTCATGCAGAAGGCTTAGAGTACATCAGTTAAAAATTTGCTAAATTTTGAGGGTTCCTAAGGAAAATGGAGCCTTTATATTTTAACATTACTTTCTTTTTCCAAGAATAACATATAAATTGATTCCTGATGTTTCCCAAGTGCACGATGACCAGTAGTATCGAAAATCGTAAAATATTCACTGGATAATTTCAGATTATAAAGTCGAAAGCTAAGTGGCAAAACGAGTAATTAGAGGCTAAAAACTTATTAGCTCATACATAGCAACAGTAAATGTGAAAAATTAATATAATTTTGAATAATACCAAGCGTACTTTTAATATAAAATGCATTTTAAATATCAATTTTAGCAAAATCTACGTTTCTAAACCCGTCGCGTATTGTTTTAGGGATGTAATTTAAATACAATTTTTATATAATCTTATCCTAGCGTATTTCTCGATCAACAAATTTATCGAGATATAAAATTTATTAGGTTATACAACGCCAATTATTACTTTACGTATCCTCGATAATAATTTTATTAATATCAATTGACAAAGGTAAATGCTGTGTAGTGATGTGTCGAGTCACTTATCGATATTTATTTGAATAGGACCTAGCGAGTTATCGAAACTACCGATATGAGATTGGTTCAGTGTTAAAATCAACGGAATGTTGTTGTAATACTTAGGATTTGATATTGCTGTTTATTTCTTTCACGGAGACAAGATTCAGAAACTCAAGAAAGTTAACATTGTTCTGTGAATATGGTCTTACAACGTTCGTAAAGATATAAACAACAATCTTCGTTACATTTTCGACAAAACTGTTTACAAAAATGCGGACATTACACAAAATTTGTTCATAATACGTTTACATTAATATACACAATTATATAAAAAAGCAATATACATTCAGTTCTTTCTGGTGCATACTAGTTTTAAAACTAGAAGTTTTCCAATAAAGCGTATTATAATATCGATATAGTGGACAACACTATTTATATCAAAACATGGTAATACTAATTTTGTTAGTATAAGTTCTCGAATTCAGAAAAAAAGTTCGATTATGACATTTGAGTTATAAATAATTGTTTTGAATGTGAGAAATTATTCACTTGAGATAGTTTAAGTAACTACCCAGTCCAGTGGATTTTTTTTTTTAATCCTGTGCTTTTCCGTTTTTCTAACATCGCTATTTTTTTCCACCGCACTACGCTGTCACTTCAGCAAACCAGGTTTTCTTGCACAGTATTATTGAATTTATTTAAATATAAGTATTTCGATAAATCGTATCTTTTCGGTTATCTTTGGATAACTTATATTTCATCGACGTTTATATAAAAAAAATACAAAAGGGTATAATAATTATGTGTACAACTGAAGAAAGAGGGCGCCAACGATAGGTAAGGTTTTGAATCGCCAATATTTTTCATTTAGTTTTCAGACCCATAGGAATTTTAATCATTTTAGTCCAAAAACGTTTACTAAAGTTACAGCCAAACATATTTTAAACGAGATTCTTTTTAGCCTCATAATAATTTAATTGTATAGACAATACATTGAAATTAATATCACCTAACCCAACCTAGGCAGCCCATAGACACGGAACGATAAAAAAACTAACCTATAAAAATCTCATTTGTCTACGTCCAACTAGTTTACTCTTAAAATACATTGAAGACGAATCATAGTCGCGATAATACATTACGGTCGTAAATAAACAAAAAAAGAGACTAGATTGTTAAAAAAAATTAACAATTATTACAAAAAAAAAAATATTGCTTACTATTAAGGGTGAATAATCACAAATTAATTATGAAATTTATTACAAAATGTTGGGTTAATAACTAGCTTTCTAGCGCTAGTTATTAATCCAATATAAAATAATAAGATATTGAGTTAATAGTTACCTAGACCTAAATGTATCGAAATGTCGATAGTTAAAAAACTGCGGACTTAAGTATACAATTGACAGTTTTAACCACCGGTTAATATAACGACCAGTTAATATAATATGATGACGATATTTGAAACATGTATTGTGTATGGCTTATAACCAGAACATTATAATTTAGTTATTTTTACCTATCGACATTTCTGAAAGCCATACAATTAATGAACTTCATTTTACACACAAAGCATTAAAATAAAGCGATGTTTTCAAGTTTTATAAATAATTAACTTAAACATTAAATGTGACGATTATTTTGGTAATATACTTTATAACTTCATTAAAAATGGAAATAATCACATTATTTTATTAATATACAAACCTTATGTATATAGTATACATATCTATCGGAAAGGTTAAAAATAATATTTTATAATTATAATTATATCGATATCAATTAATATCCTGCTGTGCTTCTAATCTCGATACATCATCACATCGATAAATAGTGACCGTTTTATCGATATTTAAAACCATTGTAATTAACACAATAGGATATTTATTGAATTAATCGCAACTTGATATAATGAGCTATTAAATGATGAATAATCGATATTATTTTACTTATCGATACCGATATGAACAGGTAACGAAATCTAGTGATTCTTCTATTTTGTTCCGCTGTGGAATTATCTACCACCTACCTATACAGGAATGGCAGTGTTTTAGTCAAGTTTTTACTGTGGATATTATTTAAAAGTGCCAGTAAATTGGGTCTACAGTTCTACACACCCATAATAAAGTCTTGGTGAGTTTGTGTTTAGATGTAACTTGGCATGAATACCTTAGACATCGAATTTAATTTAGAATAAATAAGTATCTCGGAAGATTTATTTATTTACTGGATATGTATAGATTGATATATTTATAGCCGTGTGTACAGTGGCACACTTCATGTTATATATTCAACTCGAGACTCAAAGATTTAGTTTAGAGCCAATTAAATTATTTAATTTCCATAGTACAAGTTCTGCTTAGTTTGGGATCAGATAACCGTGTGTGAATAATGTCCCATGATAATTTTCGATGAGAAGACACTTTCAAACAACATTCACAATCAAACTGAAAACATTTGGCTTTAAAGATTTGAATTAACGTCACAATTACAATTAGTTTTAATATTTTTTTTAGGACATCACATTTTATTAAATTGTTCATTTATTAATTATTTAATTAATTATAAATTCTTTATAACTTATAAACCTCTCTGGTTTTACTTCGGCGGTCTGTTACGTCATTAAAATGGCGTGTGGAGTATTAAAAATAAAAGCAATAAAATTAAATACAATTTGGTTAATAAAGTCCTACATCTATTTTATTTATATATTATATAGTTTGCTTATTAGTGGATAGCAGATTATTTCCAGTTTACCATTTGATGTGAATAAGTGGGATTATGTATTTTCACAAAGAAAAGTGACACAAGTAATTACAATATTATCTTTTTGAAATATGTATAGCTATGCTATGTCATCAAATAAAAGTTCTTTTTAAGGTACACACACATGAGTTCACCGGACATGGACGTGTGTGAAATCCTTCATATAAAATGTGCAGACCGATATATTTTTTGAGCCCCTGACGGAGCACGGCCCGTCCACTGCCGTGATATGTGGATTAGACATTTAATCCAACATAATTTTCGATAATTTCTGTTAGTAAATGAACGTTTTAAGAGCCATATTCGTGTTCGAGTTTCTCAAATCTTTGCACATTGCAGGTTATATGATAAAATCATTATAAGACCTGTGTCACACTGTACATTATTAACTGTAAATAAACCAGATCCACTGACAAGCAACGTGTTACGTACGCAGATATAATATACGTAGTGTTAAGAGGAATCTAATTGACCTACAAGCCACATTGGGTCTATACAACTAGAACTGGGCACACACTGACCATATCAGGAACACGTTTTCAAACAATTTTATGCGAAGATTAAATAAATTAAATGTCATAAGTTTTTTTTTTTTGTTCGAAGCGCTTTGGACCTGCCGGATTATTAACATCATGCTATGACCCTTAGGCTTCATGTAGACGACGCCGGAGCCGCGCCGCTGCCGGACGGGAGCCGCGTGTACACCGCATTGATACAGAGTTATATAGGAAAACAACGAGCATGCGGTCCGACACCGGTGCGGCACCGGCGTCGTGTACAAGAAGCCTTAGAAGCCGAGCAAAAAGAAAAAAAAAACGCGGGAGAAGTCGCAGAAGCTAGTATTTCATAAGAGTTAAAAGAGATCAATCGTATGATTGATTTCATTAAATATCAATAGGACTAAATAGCTTACAAAGTTGGAAAATCAATAATGTCAGTCACATAATTAGTGGCAAATAGTCAATATTATTTTTATTTACAATTTCATTGCAAGGATTTTTACCACTAAACAATTTACATAAAAAGAACATTGTAATAATTAATATCATTATTAATATCCGTCAGAAAATTCCTAGATTTTTTCCTACGCCTAATATTCAGTCAGTGTGCACAAAGCTTAATAATATCTATTTAAATTTGTTATTATCGTTTAATGGAAGGTTTAGTATTGCGTCATGCAGAAAACCATTACATTTAATTATTATTTGTTTCTGATAAATAATTTAATAACATTGCAAAATAAATCTTCCATATTATAATTGTTTTAGGAACCAAATATATTGATAATTTATTTATTTAATAGCCGCGTTTTTGTTTATGATAGACACAATTAACTGTTTCTCCAGATCAGGGATATTTATTAGCAAACAGCTGGATACGGCTGCCTATCCCATTAGCATTAAAAGCGCTGCTCCTGCGCATCCTGGGCAGTGAGCCCAAATTGGCTAATATTTTCACTACAATATGAGCTATTTTCGTATAGGTCTTACCCAACGCGAGAGACGAAAACCTAAATCACAGTTAAACGACTCTCAAAAGACATGTCCATATTACTATATCTATCATAAATAAAACCGTCACATAACATACTTAAAGCATCGCCTGCTACGCAACAATGAACTCTGTGATAACGACATACGGCGTACAATCTTCCGCGCCTGTCCCGGTCGCAAATGATACTACTTTAACAAAAGCAAGCATAGAAACGGGACATGTCTAGTGTCCACGACGAGTTCAGTGGGCTTCTGTGGAAGATAACAATAATAAATAGGTTATTCTAAAAATAATCAGAGGCTTTAATGGAAGTTTCAATGGTGTATCGTGTAATGGTGTATGGTGTATTCGGAAGAGATGGTTAAGATCTCGTATCTTCCTAGCCTTTTCCCAACTATGTTGGGGTCAGCTTCTAGTCTAACCGGATGCAGCTGAATACCAGTATTTTACATGGAGCGTCTGCCTGTTTGACCTCCACAACCCAGTTACTGGGTAATACGATACCCCTTAGTAATACTGGTTATCGACTTTCGGGCTTCTGGTAACGCGTAACGACTGTCAAAGATCCGCACATGACAGGCGGGACCAACGCTTAACGTGCTTTCCGAGGCACGGAGAGGTCTCGGTATGTTATGGATGGTCATCCATCCACCGACCGATCTCGGCAAGCGTTGCTTAACCTTGAAGATAGACCCGTACGGCTGTTATTATTTAGCCACGAACGAAAGATCTCATATAGTATTCACTACTTATACATACATACATTCACGCCTTCTTCCCATGCGGGTAGGTAGAAACTACAGAACGCCACCTGCTACGATACTTACATACTCCTTTTGCCTCGTTTACGTTCATACATCTGTCATACAAGCACGCTGGTTGCGAGTACTACACCAATTATATTTACCCAAAATGCATACGACACCCTTCGCGTCCAATAAAACAAGTAACAACGCCATCAGAGCGCCGATGGGGCTACCGCGACTGCGTGCCTCGCGCATATTTGCGAAGCTAGCGTCGACTGCTTCTATGCAACGATGCGTAAGCGCAGCGCGTCTCTGGATGCGCGGCCGCCCCAACAGCGTGCTGATGACGATAGCGCGCAGGCTCGACTGTCCAGTCTCCAAGCCGGATTTACATTACGAAATAAGAGACATACAAATATTTTCTTGATATTAATTTCATTAAGAATTTCACTTGTAAAACTTCTAATTTCATGATGCATGCATAAATTTAATGAAATCTAAATACTTTCGTGCCAAGCGCGATTTTTTGATAAAAGTAATGTCGCGCAGCTAATGTCACTATCAAATGCGACGTGAAACGAATGTCGCGAAAGCACATTTGTGCGATAATTGCAAAATAAAGCTTTGATGCTGATATGATTTCGGTGATACTGTAGATTTCACGACACTAAAAATAGGGTATAAAAAGACACTTTCCGAAGCCAAAAGCCAGATATTCTAGCCATTATTTGGATATTTTTTTTTCCACTAGACCATGCCTGGGATCCACTGGTTCTGGAGATATTGAAGGTCAATTCCAAGTGTTATTACTACTATTTTTCCAAACAAACATCACCTAAACTTTCGATTTTTCTTAACGAATAACGCACTGTTATTTATATACCTAAAAATAAAAGTACGATAGTTTCCCAGCAATAATATTTGCGCAAAGAAAGCTACTTAGATGTACAGTAAGCATAGTTGACGGCTTTGTGATGGGTCTTTTTACACCCTGTATTATACGAAACAAGTTGCACTGTATTGAAACTAGTTTTGTGAAATTAATTTAACCATGTATAAAATTCATGTTGTTAATGTAAATTCCGCTTTAGACGCTGCGGTGTTGTGCACGTCACCTACAATCGTCGACGCGTGACGAGCTCGTGACCAAGTAATAACAGCCGTACGTGTCGATCCATCAAGCTAAGCTACGCTTGCCGTGGTCGATTCGTGGATGGGTGACCATCTTTACATACCGAGATTCCTGTTGGTCCCGGCTGTCATTCGTGGATCATTGACAGTCGTTACGGGTCGTCCGAAGCCCGACAGTCTGACAACCAGTCTTACCAAGCGGTATCGTATTACCCAGTAACTGTGTTGTGGAGGTCAGATAGGCAGTCGCTCCATGTAAAATACTGGTATTCAGTTGCATCTGGTTAAACTAGAAGCCGACTTCAACATAATTGGGTAAGATTGATGGACCTACAGTTGTCGATAATAAGTTTGGTTTTCGTATTGTATTAATGTATTGTATAAGTATCAAAATTATCGGGCATGAGTCATTGTTATTTGAATGAATAAATAAATAAATAATAATAATAAAAAGTAAGAGTACTACCATCAAGGATCCATAGGATGCGGCGGGGAGGCTCCGCAGCTGCTGTCCTCGGAGTGCAGCCCGTCGCCCAGGTCTGTCCCCACCTGCCCCGGGACATACTGTTTTATGGTCAGTACTTGATAAATTAAATTAACCAAAGACAAACACGCACTCATTTTTACGAAATCCATTAGAAACATGCATACAATCCCATTTAGGGTCAACTCACATCTGTCAGCACGGAATCGCATTTTTTCATGCTCTATCCTTTTCTATCTCTCGATCCTGAGAGATAGAAAAGGATAGATGAAAAAATGCGGTTCCGTGCTGACAGATGTGAGTTGACCCTTATCCTCTTTAAACGCTCGCGTGAACCGGCGCGCGCGGTAAAAACCCCGTGGAGCGAAACACCCGATTACGTCATCGGCCGCGCGCCACGTGTTTTTAATTCATTAGGCGCGGCCGACGCGCATGCGCGTTTTCGGGCGTTCACCATGTGCTTGACGGCGCGTATGCGCGTCCATACAATTTACATAACTTTAATCGAGTGCGGCGCGCCGCACCTGTGCGTTGAACATCGTAGAATAAGGGTCGGTAAGGGTGACCTGTAACCGTAAACGGTCACAGGTCGGTTTACCTTGTCGAAATAGAAGTCGAAATTAAGTATTTTAGCATAAACATTTTTACATAATGTAAACTGATGTAGTACTCATATGATAGAGTACACTTGACTCAATGAGGATTTTCTGAAATGACGTTCACTAGGTGGCAGCACTGAGATAAGTCCGGGCCTCTATCAAGTGTCAAAGCGCCTATATTTTCTTTAGTCCTGACTTAATGATGACCGTCATCATGAATTTTATATTCATTGTCGAAATGGAAGACCTCTTGTCGAACTGGTGCCAACTAGTGGCAAGACATGTCGCAAGATCTCGTACGTACCTTCAGCACATCGTGCAGCGAGCTCATGCTGCCCAGACTCAGCGGCGTGATGGAGCGCTCCAGCAGCAGCGAGCCGCTGCCCTGCGAGCCGCCGCCCAGCGAGCGCTCCATGCGGTGCGCGGGCGGAGACGGCGGCGCCTCGCGCGGCGCGCCAGAGCGCCACGAGCCTGCACCACGCAACACTATGTTAAAGCGACGATAACCGACTTTTAATGATTTTAAACTGAAGATCACGTCTAAACGAGTAGAGTTAATGATTTGGAATAAAATATATGTTAAATTAGAGCATATTCTTAATAACTTATTATGTGAATATTTTAGATTACGTAATTAACTTGTAAAGTTATGTCTAACGCGGATATAAAACTGAGTATCACGCAAAAACTAACAATCAACTATCTTTATGAAACCTTCACCATTTTAAAGATAATTTAATTATTTATTTTTTAGTATACGTGTTTTATTAAAATATCTTTTGTTTTATGTATAATAAATTAATAATGCGTCTAATTTGGGACAGCGCTCCTTGATGGCGAGTCCTAATTACTGGGTGGACGTACTCAGCACAGAACACTCAAGCTAACCACTCAAGGCCGTTGGCATTTATAATAATAATATACTTTATTCGCGCCTTAAGTCGGAAGTCACGCTGGCGCGACAGCGGGGAGCGGTGGCGACTTGCGGAGGCGGGAGATGTGAACACGCCTCGCTCGTCGCCACTAGCGGCCGCGTAACACGATGTTATTTAATATTTGCGCGGGCAACAATGAGTTTTTCAAAACTTTCGTGTTTAGAAGGAAGTACTTTTTTTTGCACAGGATATAACACAAATATTTTTTTGTTTTTTAGGACATATTTATTTTTATAATTTTAATTCTTACTACACCAGATTGCAGGTCGAGATATTATATCACTAATAACGGTCTCCGTGATTATGTTTTGCATCGCGCGGTAAAATTAACACAATTTGATAAATACGCAAGACGCGCGAACACGTACTATCTTCTCCGCTGGTCGCGGTCATCTGACTTGGACGTATTTTTCCCGCTCATCGCAAACGCGAGACGCGTCGCGCCAGTGTGGCTTCCGAGTCCGACTAACTGTAGCTCCCATGCCTCCCATGGTTCAATTCACCTACATTCCGTTCACAGTTATTTTACCTCTGACCTTGCATCACTGTCATGATCTTTATTTTCACTCTGCCACTGACAAGTCTGTCAAAATCAAAGTGATCTTTAGTTTCATTACAATAAGGTTGCTGTTGGATTGCTGTCACTGACAAGTCTGTCAAAATCAAAATGATCTTTAGTTTCTTTACAATAAGGTTGCTGTTGGATTCCTGCCACTGACAAGTCTGTGAAAGTCGAAGTGATCTTTAGTTTCATCATAATAAGGTTGCTGGTGGATTGCTGCCACTGACAAGTCTGTCAAAATCAAAGTGATCTTTAGTTTCTTTACAATAAGGTTGCTGTTGGATTGCTGCCACTGACAAGTCTGTCAAAATCAAAGTGATCTTTAGTTTCTTTACAATAAGGTTGCTGTTGGATTCCTGCCACTGACAAGTCTGTGAAAGTCAAAGTGATCTTTAGTTTCATTACAATAAGGTTGCTGATGGATTGCTGCCACTGACAAGTCAGTCAAAATCAAAGTGATCTTTAGTTTCATTACAATAAGGTTGCTGTTGGATTGCTACCACTGTTAAGTCTGTGAAAGTCAAAGTGATCTTTAGTTTCATTACAATAAAGTTGCTGTTGGATTCCTGCCACTGACAAGTCTGTCAAAATCAAAGTGATCTTTAGTTTCATTACAATAAGATTGATGTTGGATTGCTGCTATCAGAGATAAAATAACTCTTGGCATTAATTGTCGCCAGATGAGATTGCGGCTTGAATTTGAATATTTTTAAGAGGGTACCGAGCGCGCAGTGACGCCCTTATCGTGTTTGGTTATTTCTTTTATTTTAGAATGAAAATGCAGAAAATAAGCACGGTATATTATGCTCCACAACAAGAGTTGAAGAGTTTTATATTGTTAAGTTTTATTGTAATCGTTAAAACGGAAAATAGTGGTAACGTTTCCTTTTTAAGGATTATAATAAAACTAAACACAATGAGGGCACCACTGCGTACTCGGTACTCTCTTAAACAAGTATTTGCCTTCTGGAGTCTCGATTTCGGCTGGTGGCAATAAACACGCTCCTTACTAAGTGATTAAGACTTAAAAAATAACTGGCGAAATATGTTTAAATACACACTCGTCTGAGATAGGCAGTAGTTTGAGACACGCTGAGAATAAATCAGTGATGGGATGAATAATTATTGGTCTCATAAAAATTGTATATGGAAACTTGGTTGGTGCCGCGCGACATACTGTTTATCAGCACGATCGACAGCGGTTTCGAATACATTGCGACGTCTGCGGGTATACTGCGCGGGAGTTCCTATGGCGGCGTCGCGTTGTTATAGAGATATGTGTGTTTGAGCAGCTGTCAGTGTTACAGTGAGATAACTTTTTTTATTTGTGATGGGTTTGCTCTTGACTCTAGTCTAGGTCAGAGGTGACAGAGACAAAGTCGACGATGGAGTGAGCTTACCCAGAAGAAGCCTGTTAACTCTCACTTTGAAGAGATTAGGGTTGTATGCGTTCGGAAACAGACGCAGGTAGAGAGTTCACCTCCTTTGCTGTGCGCATTATAAGACATTTGGAAGCGCTTAGTGCGAATTGGTGGAATAGCAACCAGGTAGGGATGGTAACTGGCAGTGCGTCTAGATGTTCGATGGTAGAAGGGGGCCGGTGGAATCAGGTCGTGGAGTTCTCGGGCACATTCTCCGAAGTACAATCTGTAGAAGACCGACAAGCAGGAAACCTTGCGGCGATGAGCCAAACTATGAAGCTTGGCATCCACCAGTTTTACGTCGCCAATGAGCCTCTTAGCTCTGCGTTCCACCGAGTCAAGCGCGGCTAGTTGGTACTTAGCTGATCCATCCCAAAGGTGACTGCAATACTCCATGCAGGATCGGACTTGCGCTTTGTAAAGGGTTAAAAGCTGTCCAGGCGTAAAGTATCGCTTCACCCTATTTAGGATGCCCAGTTTCTTGGCCGCAGTTGGCCCTTGTACTTGTTGGGACATGTACTTGGAACGCCAGTAAATGAGTGTGTTTATTTACGTACCATTATAGGATCCAGTACCGTGCGATATCGTTAACGGCGACGTCCGTTTACTGCTCTCTCGACTGCTGTACATCTGAAAATACAAGCAAAACCACATGAACACATCAAATAAATTTACAGGATAATTTAAAACTATATATTTTATTAGTGGTGAAATAATGCGTGACCGTTCAACCGCATTCGTGAGCTCAAGTGTAACCAAACCCTGTTCAAAGCTAATATAGATGACCGCCAAGGTTTTTATATATTAAAACCAATTACATAATTAGGGGGGGGGGGGGGGGGGGGGGTGTCTAAGAACTTTTGAGCCTAAGTACCTTAAAGTGTCATTATTGTCTCGCGCTGCATAGTCATCCGCGGCCCATCCTTAGGCCCAAAAATTTTCAGCCCCCGGTTCACCGGACGTAACACTCTTAAGAGCGCTATTATTACTCAGATTTGCTATAGGGCTTCAAAAAATAAGGGGCGGTTTTCTGATCCCTAGTTAACTCAACCAATAGTTAAACATAGTAAACTAATGGTTCAATTTGACTAAATCTGAAAGGCTAAACATGAATGTATTCATGTTAGCTCATTCATATTAAAAAATAGTAACTAATGGTATAACTCATTAACTCATCTTAGATTAATTTGAGTTACATTTAAATTAATCTAAGACTAGCAACGCCCCGCGGTTTCAGCCGCGTAAGTTTCGAACCCGTAGTAATATGGGGATAAAAAGTAGCCTATGTGTTAATCAAGGTTATAAACTATCTGTATGCCAAATTTCATCACGATCTGTTTAGTAATTTTTGCGTGAAACAGTAACAAACACCCATCCGTCCTCACAAACTACCGCATTTAAAAAAAAAAAAAAATATCTTCATTACCGTTGGATGTTCATCGGCAGTCTCTACGGTGGTGGGCAGGTCTAGCAGCCGCTGTGAGCGGATGCCGTCGCCGGGCCCCATGTGCGACAGGTGCGCGAAGTTCGTGGGCGCCGATATTAGCCGCGACCGACGCTCCGATCTGAAAGGTTTAGTAACAAGGCATCAACATAATGTCTGGAGGGACAAGGGCTATTTCACGACCTCTGGCTTCATCACCTTTTCAGCTCAGAATCACCCACTGCTTTGTATAGGCCTCTCCCCCTTTTTTTTTTGCCATACTTCCCAGTTTCGTTGGTCCCTCATCGAGGTGCTTCAAGCGACTTTAACGATATCATCAACCCAACGCGCGTTTTGACGGCCCTGGTTTCTATAGCTTAATCTTGGACACCATTCGGTCACAGCTTTACTCCATCGGTAATCTCCGCGTCTAACTAGATGTCCTGCCCAACTCCACTTGAGGAGTATCACCCTGTCCTCACGCAAATTGGACCTAGTTATGCAGAAAGCAGCCATATGGCACTTTTTCCAAAAATGTGTTATAAACACAGGCATACTAATTTCGACATACAAGATTTTTTGCAAAAACAGCCATATCGATATCTCTATTTATCACGGAGATATGAGCCGTCAAATGCAGCCTTGTCCATACATCCATAATGCAACCATTGACAGAAAAATGCTTATAGCTCTGTTTGTACTTTTCCCGACATAGCTGCTTTCTGCAATACTGACTTAAAATACTACATCAGAGCCCACAAGACATGGCAATAAGAATATACAACAAGCTACCTCAGGAGATAAAAAATGAAACCAGACTCACTCTGTTTAACAATAAACTGAAAACACTTTTTTTGGAAAACTGCTACTACTCAACTGAAGAATTTTTGAATCAGAAATAATTACTTACAAAAATTAAAAAAAAAAAAATAATTGAATAATGAAATAATTGAATAGCTAAATAATGAAATAATACAGACATACTTAAATAATTGAATAGCGAAAAATTAAATAAACAAATACCTAAATACCATACATACTTGAATGATTAACTAAATAATACAGACACACATAGCCTCGCACACAGACATTATACACAATTAGAGTTAAGTAATTATAAGAATGTGCATGCGTCAAAATGTTATGACCTAAATAATTAGATTTAATCCTACTTAATGATGAATTTCATTGTGTCGTTATAGTTTAAATGTTTGCTAGTTAGCCCTCAAGTTTGCGATGCCTGGTAAAGGCCGCTAAGTTGTAAGTACCTGCATTTGTAAACAACACCAAAATGTACACAGTATGCAAATAAATCTTTGACTTTGACTGCATAACACAGTCCAATTTTAAGACAGATATTGTGTAGAAAATTATAAAAATAAATACAGTAGTACACTGCTGGACATAGGCTTCTCCAATTGCACGTCATTCAGCTCGAGTCTCGGCAACTCCCATCCAGCCTGAGGGCGTCCTACGTAACGTTTGTGGCAGATAATTTAATAACAATAGGGATAATGTCTGGGTAAAAAAAATCTATTTAGACCGTCAGTCAGATTATAGAAAAATATTAGACACGTATTTTTTGCTTTAGCATATAAAGTTGGGGAGTGGTGATTCGCTGCGTCACAACTACGTTTAAAATCTAGCAAGGCGTGACGTCATGCCACAGTTTAGTTCAATGTATCACCGTAATTTTTTGATTACGTAAAAACGAAAATAATACGTACCATCCAATATTTTTTAATCTATATGACGGACCAAAACAAATTTTTAGTCATCAACCTTATTCTGTTCCATTTTTCGATTAATCTGGTGGGCTATCCCGAGGCAGTCTAAATATAATCGTCGAGTTGACGAAAGGTAACAACATTCCCATAGAGGGTAATAGGGATGATGCCTGGGTAAAAAAAAAAGAAATTCTATTTAGTCCGTCAGTCAGATAATAAAAAAATATTAGACACGTATTTTTTGCTTTATCATATTAATAAAAAATGACTTAGATAACTCGCATTAAAGTTCGGGAGTGGGGGCTTGCTACGTCACTTCTACGTATAAAATCTACAAAGACGTGACGTCATGCCACATTTTAACTCAATGTATCGCCGTAATCTTTTGATTACGGAGAAAAAGAAAAAATACGTGTCCAATATATTTTAATAATCTACATGACTGACAAAAAAACATTTTTTAGTCATCATCCCTATTCCAGCCAGAGGTACCGTCGACGCTGATCACACAGACATTGTCAACTACCCACAGGGTCCTTATACACAATACAAGCTGTGTAATTTAAAGTAGAAGTAGTTTTAGTGTAATTTAATTAACGCACAAACTTTTAATATGGTACCAAAACTGAAATCGCGAAAAAAAATCTGCTGTTCCCTATATTTATATTCGCATAACTCGTCAAAATGTACTGCACAACTGAATTTTTATTCGCGATTTCAGGTTTGATCCCATAGTAAAAGTTATTCATAGTGATGAGTACAATGACACCTAAAGAGGTTGTGAGTTATTTAAATTACACCTTGTATGTAAAGATATTACTTACAATCTATTATGTGCTTCAATCGCTTGGTGTGACTGTTCCCGCACTGAAAACCTTCGTTTGTGGCCCCATAGTGATGTGTCGACGGTGATTGGAGGATCTGACGCTCGCGGGTCTGTAAACATTGAACACGTTTAAGTGCCTATACTACCTCAAATGGCTTAGCATGATCCTCCGTTATGTCGAAAATACTGCAGCATTAATTTTGAAATAAATATGTGGTAACGTTGAGGATTAATGTTAAGTACTATGATTGACGAAAACACAATTACATAAAATTTTCTCGATAGAAAAATATTCCAAAGTTACCTCCAAACCGAACAATAAACCGCTGGTATTCAAAAAATACTTCAAATTAGATCATGAAACTTTGCATACTAACTGAACTAACTATAAAGCAGGTCTTATGTGAGTTTTTTTTTTATTTTTTATTTTAGCATTATTTTCACCGTAAAAAGAAATTACTTAAACTATCGGCGTCTTGAAGTTTGTTCCCTGCCGCCCGAACACCCCCGCTCAGTCTCGCTTCGGCTTTCAAACGGGAGGGCTGCGTCGCTTGCGCTCAGAACACACATTACGCAACAGGTAAAATAGGTAGGATAAAGAGCGAGGTGGCGCGGAGAAATGGGGCGAAATTAGAATTTGAGCTGCACACACGTATTAAGAGCCCATACAACGGCTCTTAATACGTGTGTGCACATCAACTTTGATTCTACTCAATAAAAAATTTACACGCATTCATTCACTGACAGACAACGCACAGCGTTAACCGCTGGGCTGACTTGAAATTTTGCACAAGAATTCCTTATACAGGCTGGTCCAAATAGTGACGTCAAAAGGAAAAATCTTAAGCTCCACCGGCAGAAAACTCTAAATAATTACAAAAAACAAAAATAACTCGAAAACTACAAAAAAATTGCACAACATACATATACCCAGGGGTATTTTCGAATACCCCTGGGTATGAAGAATTCAGATTTTTCTTTTTGAAGTCACTATTTGGACCAACCTGTATCACGGAAGTGAGCACTGCGGAAGAATCTTTTGAAAACTCATGCCGTAAAAGGATTTAAAATAGGGCATGACAGTTTTTATGGAAGTTCGTCCTTTTTGACGATGGAAAATCAGGAAAGTATTGATGGAGCTTGCATAAAGTGCACGCCTGCTCGTTATGGGTCTCGTCTAATATCTAAAAAGTCTAAATATGTAAAGTCAGGGATTTATTTTATATCGAGTTATAAGATACACTGTGCAGCGGTGTATTGTAACGGTGCGTGGTGCTAATTGAGGTGCTGCAGCGCTATTCTGTACAAATCTCACCATGAAAACTTAGGTGAGGTAAGCGTGGAGTGAGCTGTAGCATCAGGAGGGAATGACCGCTCACTTCTAGCTCACTTCAAATAAGATTTCACGGTGAGATTTTTACAAAATAGACCGGCTAGTAGCGTTGGTGTCGATGAAGAATAAATAAAATGTCGGACAAGTAATTTCACGTGTCTATTGAAGCAGTGTCACAGTTGGAAGGGAAGTGTTACCACAGATAACATAATAATTTAAATTTTAATGTTGGTGTTGCAATACTAGTTACTAAAATGCCCAACATAAACTACGTCAATTCGTCGTGCTATAGCCATTTTATACAACTGTCAAAGATCAACAATAAAGTACTTAGTTGTGAATTCAAATGATTATACACGATAATTGATGGACAAGGATTAGCATTCGTTTGTATTCGGAAATGCGATGATTGCCGAGGGCGTTAAGAAAATAGTTGTACTGTAAGTTTGTAGACATTTCCCTAACTAGATTATAAGCTACTAATGATATTTACTTACGCGTCAGTAGCGGTCTGAGGTACACGATGAAGGGCGACGCGTCGCTGGAGAAGGGGAAGCCGTTACCAACGCCTCCGCTCACGCAACAGATCCAACCCGTCTCGTCTAGAGGTCGGGCGTTTGCTGAAATACGAAATTAAGTATAATTAATTAATGATAAATCGTCCAATGTTCTAGTTATTGAATATACAAAGTGTAACTTAAATAAAGAAAAATCTCTCAAGGGGTATTTATCATTATGAACAGCTTTTACTATGGGACCAAACCTGAAATAGTGAAAAAAAAAATCAGCTGTTCCCTACATTTTAAAAGTTATGCGAACAAGACCCATGATTACATTTTCAACTACCCACAGGATCCTTTGCATATAAGCTGTAATTTAAATAACGCACAACCTCTAAAGGGGTCATTGTACTTAACATTATAAACAACTTTTACTATGGAACTAAAACTTAAATCGCGAAAAAAAATCAGCTGTTCCCTATATTTATGTTCTCATAACTCGTCAAAATGTAGGGAAAAGCTGATTTTTTATTCGCTTTTTCAGTTGTTTTTTTTTTGTCCCACAGTAAAAGTTATTCATGATGATCAGTACAATGACCCCATAACAGCTTATGCGTTAAGTTACACCTTGTATAATGCACATGAACATTCCACAAGCATGTTACCCTGGATTGCTTACATCATAATATAGATAAACTGAAATGGCACGAAGTGGGTCCCAAAATCGAATTTATAACAAGTGCGTGTTGGACCACGCACAATGAAGGGTTCCGTAGTTAGGATGAATTCATCCCAAAAACCAACTTAACATGTTCTCTCATAAATTCCAACTGCGAATGTATGGTTCTTCGGCTGTACAGTACAGACCAGGTGCATGACCTCTAGTCGTAATCGTTGAACCTGAGCAGTAGTAGCAATAGAATATAGATAAATAAGATATTAAGACCTAGTTTCACTATACCATGTTAGTTAGTTTAATCTTCTGTTAAAATGTTAATGGGACATTAAGAGTAGCAAGTGTTTCACCATCCGCTACTCAATCAATCTGCCTAGCCTTTTCCCAACTATGTTGGGGTCGGCTTCCAGTCTAACCGGATGCAGCTGAATACCAGTATTTTAAATGGAGCGACTGCCTATCTGACCTCCACAACCCAGTTATTGGGTAATACGATACCCCTTGGTAAGACTGATTGTCAGACTTTCGGGCTTCTGACGACCGTAACGACTGTCAAAGATCCACGTTTGATAGCCCGGACCAACGGCTTAACGTGCTTTCCGAGGCACGGAGGAGTCTCGGTACGTAAAGATGGTCACCCATCTACGGACCAACTCCGGCAAGCGTAGCTTAATCTGATGGATCGACCCGTGCGGCTGTTATTACTTAGCCACAAGCTCCTCCACTTCTCCATGATTTAATTAATGTCTTAGTTCTGGTGAAACGTAAATACCATTATCTTCGATGTTTATTTTAAATAGCTAATTGACTAGTGTCCGTATTTATGAACAGTTTGGTGTGATTGGCCCTTAGCGTATTAATGTGATAACTTACGTATGTTCATAGTTTGCACCCAGTCGCCCGTCTCGATGTCATACACGTCGATATGCGTCGCCGTGAATATTAGTAGATGCGTGTCGTTGATCGCTACAAATAAATTATACAATTTAGAGTACAAACAATCAATGCAGATTATGTTTGCCTGCGCCAGAGCGGGACAGCAATTACTTACCATGATGCATGGGATGTGCAGTATACATCAGCTCGGTATCTCTCGCCCTGTGTCCGTTTCTGTCCACGTAGAGAGCTAGCGAGTTGAACACCAGCAGTGTGTCGCTAGAGCCGGGGACTGGCGCGGCGCCCAGTGGACGGGCGCCAGAGTGGGACAGGAATAGGTTAACTTGGTTCTCTGGGTGCACGAGAGCTGGAAAAAGAAGTATAGGTTAAGTTAAAAAAAAAAAACATCTTCCATATATAGCCCTTTATACCCGAAAAAAAAGTTGCAAATATTTAAAAAAAAAAGGTAATTGACAAGATTTCTAGGAGTCTAAAGAAACTAAGAAAAATGCAAAAAATATCCTGTATTTTTTATCGATCGTCGTCGGTGGCGTTCGAGCGTTACCCGCACTATCGTATACCGTCGAGTGCAAAGGGCTATACATTTGCATGATTAATTAGTAATGTTGTACTAGTGCTCTTCCAAATTTCAATCCGAATATGTAACATGTGGATAACGTAGTTAGTTACGCACTGATATGCCTAGATTATAAGCTATTGTTAACTATCTACAGTGTGTAATTGTTGGTTTTCCTTAATAAATAAAATAAAAATAAAATAAAGTCACTTTTCGTGGCAATCTATGTGACCGTATTATATTTGGTTTCTGTTTTGATAATAAAGACACTTAAATGCCATAATTTGAATATTGAGCTATTTTTGGTATTATTCACACTAAAAGAACCCATACGAGGTGTAATTGTAATAACTGAAAACATCTTAAGGGGTCATTGTACTCATCATTATGGACAACTTTTATTATGGGACCAACATGAAATAGCAAAAAAAAAAATACGACATTTTGACGTGTTATGCGAACATAGATGTAAAAACAGCAGATTTTTTTTTCGGGATTTCAGGTTTGACCTCATAATAAAAGTTGTTCATAATGATGAGTACAATGACTCCTTAAGAGGTTTTCAGTTATTGCAATTACACCTTGTATTTTCGTAATTATAACTTACAGACGGCGGGCTGGTCGTGATGCGGCCTGCGCGGCTCGGGGAGGGAGTGCGCCGCGAACCCTCCCCTGTACCCCAGCAGTAACCTCGCGCCACTCAGTTGTACGCTGCATACTGCTCCACAGGCTCTTAACTCAGCTACGCGAACTCTTCTGGCTGCTGTTCGGGTTATTTCGTAGACGTTTACTACGTACGCGTTCTGGGGGATGAAAGAGAAAGTGAATTAGTAATATTGTAGGCAAAATAGGGCGCTGATTAGGCGGCAGAGCGAGGAGGATTATGGAATGCAAATAACGATGAATATGAACTGTACGGTGAAATCTTACACAATAATTCACTAATATTAATATAATAATAACCTAGGACATTATTCACACACGGTCATCTGATCCCAAACTAAGCAGAGCTTGTACTATGGAAACCAGATAACTGATATAACTACATATACTACTTTTTTTTTTTTTTTGTAAATACATACTTATATAGATAATTACACCAGACATGTTCATGCACACAAATGTTTGTCCTGGATGGGAATCGAACCCACGACCTGCGGCATGATAGGTGGTATCTTAACCAACCACGCCAACTGGCCTGTCAATTCACTAATGCCTATTCGTGCATTTTTACCTCATTTCACTAATCGATATTAGTCGAACATTCAGTACACGATTAGCGGTCATCGCGTGGTTTCCCCCGCTCCTTTGTATTACTAAACCTTTGGTCCGGACAATATATTTAATTTGACTTTATAAGCAGCAGTATCATTTAGCCATGTTCCTAACTTCTACATGAACATCGCCGTCGAGGTAGACCGCGACGAAGGTGGTGTGACGATCTGATCATGTTTGTAGGCCCAACATGGCCAGAGATCGCACAAGACAGAAAGGTATGGAAGGGAAAAGGGGAGGCATTGCCCAGCAGCGAACACAAACTAGGCTAGCAAAAAAAAAAAAATGAAATATATTATATCCCTGACTTCTCCAAGAGACCTGACTTCGTATAACCACGCTGTTACATTAAAGCCCACTTGCACGACAGATCACTACAGTCCGGCCGTGCGTCGAGAGAATGCGTTCCTGACACCGTCCTGTCAGTTGGACAATTTCTAGTAACTAATAAGGATCAAATTCGGAGGAGCTCGTGGCTAAGTAATAACAGCCGCACGGGTCGATCCATCAGGTTAAGCTACGCTTGCCGGGGTTGGTCTGTGGATGGGTGACCATCTTTTCATACCGAGATTCCTCCGTGCCTCGGAAAGCACGTTAAGCAGTTGGTCCCGGCTGTCATTCGTGGATCTTTGACAGTTGTTACGGGTCGTCAGAAGCCCGAAAGTCTGACAATCAGTCTTACCAAGGGATATCGAATTACCCAGTAACTGGGTTGTGGAGGTCAGATAGGCAGTCGCTCCATGTGAAATACTGGTATTCAGCTGCATCCGGTTAGACTGGAAGCCGACCCCAATATAGTTGGGAAAAGGCTAGGCAGGCAGAATAAGGATCAAATTCGCAAAACACATATTCGTTGGTATGAAACTGACAGGTGTCAAGAACGCATTCTCTCGACAGCCGGACTATACATGCGTTTAGCTCAGAAACATTATTATAAATTCGTTTAGCGTTAAAGTATGGTGATTTATGCTGCAAGTGGGCCTAACAATGCTACAGGGCATGGTTGTATGCGAGAATGGTTGACATTGTTATTGGTTGGTGTTTTTTTTTTTAATTAGTCGACTTTTTCTGTATGTCCGGGTGTACTGGGAAGTGTGTTGTGGTGTTTAGTGTTTTTGTATGTTTTTATATTTGCATATTTTTAAAAGATAGCATCTTATATATAATATACATAGAAGAAGCTGATGACTTTATTATAATACATGTTTCTTGCACATCACTCGAACCCGAGCGCCGCATCTCTTAGCGGTCCGGCCGCTAATGCGAGCGCACCCTTATCTCCGTTAGTTTGTACACTATTGTGTAGCGACCTGTTTCTTGCACAGCACGCGAACCCGCGCGCCGCATGGCCTAGCGGTCCGGCCGCTAGTGCGAGCGCATCCTTATCTCCGCTAGTTTGTACACTATTGTGTAGCGACCTGTTTCTTGCACAGCACGCGAACCCGTGCGCCGCATGGCCTAGCGGTCCGGCCGCTAGTGCGACCGCGCCCTTACTCTCAGCTAGTTTCTATACTATTGTGTACCGACCTGTTTCTTGCACAGCAAGCGAACCCGTGCGCCGCATGGCCTAGCGGTCCGGCCGCTAGTGCGAGCGCGTCCTTACTCTCAGCTAGTTTGTATACTATTGTGTACCGACCTGTTTCTTGCACAGCACAGCAAACCCGTGCGCCGCATGGCCTAGCGGTCCGGCCGCTAGTGCGAGCGCGCCCTTACTCTCAGCTAGTTTGTATACTATTGTGTACCGACCTGTTTCTTGCACAGCACAGCAAACCCGTGCGCCGCATGGCCTAGCGGTCCGGCCGCTAGTGCGAGCGCGCCCTTACTCTCAGCTAGTTTGTATACTATTGTGTACCGACCTGTTTCTTGCACAGCACAGCAAACCCGTGCGCCGCATGGCCTAGCGGTCCGGCCGCTAGTGCGAGCGCGCCCTTACTCTCAGCTAGTTTGTATACTATTGTGTACCGACCTGTTTCTTGCACAGCACAGCAAACCCGTGCGCCGCATGGCCTAGCGGTCCGGCCGCTAGTGCGAGCGCGCCCTTACTCTCCGCTAGTTTGACGCACTCCACTTCTGCACATTCTAGCGCTCGGATAGGAACCAGCCGGACGTGGCGACCGCGACCCGCTATTACCACTGTGGATGAAAATAATGAACGTTTTAGAAAAAAGTTTATTTTAACACGCTTCATATTAGCTTCACCTAATATAAAGCGTAATATATAAGTATGGTTGTATGTAACGGAATCTTTGAACTCGATTTTTACCCACTTTAAACGGTCAGATTAGTTCAAAAAATTTCGAATTAATCTGACCAAGATTAATTCGAAATTTTTCACACTTATCAGGGCCCGATGACAACACAACAATTTAAAAAAATGTCCCATTATCCTGATCAGGATCAGATTGGTTTAACTTTTTATTAGTTTGAAGATAAATATCTATTGAAAAATAGAAATTCCCCTGCGCCGGGTTTACTGAAACCTGTATTGTTCTTAATTGTATTGTTTGCATCTATAGGTATTTTATGTCTCTTTTCACGTCTGTCTGCATGACATGCTTTTTTCAAAAATGTACTTAGTATAGGGGGCTGGGAGGCGGTGGGGGAGGGGAGGTGTGTGTGTGGGGGGAGGTGTGTGTGTGTTAAGGTGGGGGGTTGCGGCGTTGGGGAGGGGACTGGGGGTCGGAATGTGGTGCGGAGAGTGCGGGTCGGGGTGGGAGGTGCGGATAGAGGGGTACGGGGGTGGGGTGCGGTGGTTTTTGTAAAGGGGTCGAAACACGTTTTTTCGTGAAACAATTTTTTTTCTTTCAATTCTTCAAACCATCAAGTGAAAAATTCGAAAGAAACCAGTATCTTTCCAAAGAATTCTTTCGTTAATTTTTAATGTAACATGCGAAAAAAAAAACTTTTTTCCAAAAAAATCAACAGACTTCCAAAAAAAAAAAACGCCACAAAGTGAAAAATAACTTTAATTTCGGAAGTCGGTATCTTTGAATCTGAATTTTACCTTTTTGCCACCGACTGCCGAAATTAAAGTTATTTTTCACTTTGTGGGATTTTTTTGGAAGTTAGTTGATTCTTTTGGAAAAATGTTTTTATATGTGAAATATAAATAATTTTTATAATTTTTAGTGGGTCACTTTATAATTTATCTAAGTTACAATATCCTAATGTCAACTGCTCATCACCTCTTACAAAATATTTCGTTTCTCGGTGCAGGGACGGATTGCTTATGCATTGTGACGAGCATAAATTACTTAGCAACCATTATTAAAGTAGGTACCTAATCAAATTGCAACCCTTTAAATACTTATTATTGAGTAGTTCCGGTGGCCATCTGTGATCTTCATCATCAGTTCCACTTCATCAAATTGTGCTTTCCATGAACAAACGCACGAGTTACTATAAAAAATACCCAAATCGCTATAGGTGTGCCTACAATATTTGAAGAGTTCCGTCAATTTCTCCAGGATCCTATCATCAGATCCTGACCTGATGCCAATGGGACCAGCTAGAAAGTATACCCTTTCAAACAAAAAAAGAATTTTCCAAATCGGTCCCGCCGTCTCCGAGTAATCGGGGAACATTTCCTGACGACATTATCTTCATTCCTCCGCTTCTCATTCCCATACCATGACAACCGATTTCCACACAACTTTTCAGTCACCGGTGTCACTTTCATACTTCCTCTTACATAGGTACTCATTTCTTATTATATCCTTTCGCGTAATACCACACATCCCTCTTAGCATTCTCATCTCGGCTGCATGCAATTGAATTTCATTCATTCTTTTTATGGCCCAACATTCTGATCCATACAAGACAGCAGGTCTAACCATTGTTTTATAAATCTTCCCCTTGAGTTTAAAGGGAATGCGGGAGTCGCAGATTGTTCCCGTGATCTGCCGCCATTTCATCCATCCAGTGTTAATTCTGTGCTTAACAGTCCGATCTACTTCGCCATCGCTTTGCACAAGTGAACCAAGATACCGGAAGTCGTCGCAGAAGACGGGAGAAGCGCACAATCAAGCGCTATGGCTCCAGAACTGGAGTAACCACCTAAATCGCAGAACATATACTCGGTCTTGGTTCTGCTGATTTTCAAGCCGACATTCTCCAGTTTCCGTTGCCATTTCTCCAATCTGCTCTGGATCTCAGGTCCATCTTCACCGACAAGAACGTTATTTAATCTATAAATAAATAAAATTGAAGTGTCTGTTTTTGATGTCAAAATAACAGCTTTTTACTAAAGTCATAAAATATTATATATAAAAAAGAGGCAGATACGATACCAGCGCGCGCGTCATGAAGACTCGTAAACGGAAAATTGGGAAGTTTTGTCTTTAGTCCGCGTCAAACAGAGCGACGAGCTAAACGCTGTCAAGTCACGTGTACTGAATTACAAAAACAACAATAATGCCACCGTATGTATTTAATAAGTGTACAAATTGTGATCCTAAAATTAATAAAACACAAGGGATCTCCTATCACATAATATACATATATATACAGGGCTATTTTTAAATCATTAACTAAACTTTAACAGGGTGTTCTACCCATGAATATGAACAACTTTCACTATGGGACCAACTCTGAAATCACAAAAAAAAAAATCAGCTGTTCAGTACATTTTGACCAAATAAGCGAACATAAATGTACTGAACAGCTGATTTTTTTGTTGCGATTTCAGGTTTGGTCCCATAGTAAAAGTTGTTCATATTCATGGGTAGAACACCCTGTGAAAGTTTAGTTAATGATTTAAAAATAGCCCTGTATATATATATACCGGCTGATTTTTTTTATCGTCTTGAAAATAATATGGTGTGTTGTGTAGGTGGAACAGAAACCTTTCACGAGAATATTTGCTTACAATTTATTAGTAGCATTGAAATTGTAAGTTTCGAATATAACCACAAAGGAAAGGGGCGGGTTTTTTTTCGGCAGGATGGGCACGTGTTTCGCCGCGTGACTACTGTTTACAAGTTCACTTCTTGCGCGCTCAGTGTTCATGAATAATGTATTTTATTGGACAATTACGTCACAAATTAAGGTTATAGTTTTTTTTACACATTTCGGACGAGAATCGTTTACTGAATACCATCCCTCAATAAGTCCCTCTAAATGTGATTCAAATAGGGAAGTATTGGCATCTATGCGGGCGAAGCCGCTGGCAAAAGCTACTTACGAGTATAATTGTTCAAGTCCTAACAATCGTGGATAGTTCAGCAATGAGTTTTTATTTATTTATTTATTTGTCATGTAGAAAACCAACAGCTTTATATAGATACAATAAATATACTGAAATGAGAAACATGAAGCCAATTATAGGTTTCACGTGATCGTTTATCTCGTAATCTTGATCGAAGGTATGAGGTAACCCTAGAACAGCAGTTAAGATCAATATGTCATCAGTAGCTGTTGCCCGAGACTTCGTCAGCGATCCAGGATGAAAAGTAGCCTATGTCCTTCTCCAGTTCATGGTCTACCCATGTGCAAAATTTCATCCAAATCCATCCAGTCGTTTTAACGTGAAAGCGTAACAAACAAGCGAACAAACTCACTTTCGCATTTATAATATTAGTTAGGATCATTCTTTTCACAGTCCGGCGCAGCATGTAGGCGTGCTGCATCGTGCAATACCGGTGAATATCAACGGATTTCTTCCGTATAGCTGTCGCTATGAAATCCGTTGGCATTCACCGAGATCGAACAACGCATTCTTTGGTGATCTTCGGAGAATGTCGCATTGTTGTCGCTAAAGTAATAAGACACAAGAAATACGATAGTATTTTATGCTCGTGATTACTAGACATCATGAAAAGCAAGTTTGTAGCTAGTACGTCTCACGCCAAAACAAATAAATGAGATGAATCGTCGCTTAAGTAACAATACCGCGAAAGACGAAAATTGGCCACGTGACGTTTTATACTTCATTGGATAGATTTTGTTGCCGCTCATCAAATTATGTCAAAAAAAAAAAAAACTAAACTATCCAATCACGGCGCGTTATTCGAATAGTTCTGGCACCGCGCAAGTGGTTGCAAATGTCGTCAGTCCGCAATCGGTTTTTCAGTGTAACGTTCATTGACTTAGGCGGTATTATAAAATATGCGGTATTGTAAACTATTTTGTTTACACAACCACTGTCGGTTTTTTGCCTCTCCTGAAAACTATCAAATTTAACTTGCGCGGTATTGTTGCCCAAGCGACGAATATGTGTTTCCTAGCAACTAGGTTGTGGATGTCAGAGAGGCAGTCGCTCCATTTAAATGACTGGTATGCAGATGCATCCAGTTAGACTAGAATCCAATCCGTGGGAACCTAACAATGTGGGGAAAAGACTAAGCAGATGATGATAACTTACCTAGTAATTGCTCATGTGGTACATAAGCTATGGTAGAGATCGGCGCGTGTGCTCTTCTCGGGGTTATTTCAGCTCTCTCTAGGTCTATTAACGCTAAGCCGGCGTCTCCGCCCACACAGATACGGGATCGTTCTAGCACGCAGGCACAGAGGGCGTTGCGGACGGTTGCGGCGGCGGTGGAGTCGAGGAGAACACAGGCGCTATACACCTAAGGAGGAAGAGAGAAAATGACGAATTTTAAATAAATAATAAATAATAATTTATTTTGGACCTAACACTTGCATACATATTATAAAACCGCCGAACTGCATGACAGTTTGTCGGCAGGAATAGCGCTCGTCTTAAAACATTTGGTACTTAATCTAAAATCTAATTTTGACGAAGATGTACGAGTAAAGTAATAGGTACGTCTTTGATAGGAAAGCGTGTCTATAGTCTACGATTAGTAGAGCAGTATGGTGGATACTTTTTTTATTTGTAATTTTATATGTTCTAATTTTACCATAAGTACCTGAATTCTAGCGCCCTCCAAAAATGATAAAAACAATCAGATATCAGTTGAAATTAATTATGTTCTAGCTTTTCTCTTATCATTAATCTATAATAATAATAATAATAATGCTGAAGAGTTTGTTTTTTTTTTGTTTGTTTGTTACCACGCTAATCTCACCAAATCAACTAATAGCGCCGGCAGGCACTGCGATGCGCGACGGAGTGGGACGGGGGAGCAAAATTCACGCGGACCACAGATTAATACAGATGGGACACTCCCGCAATTTAGGTATTCAAGTACGCGGCGGGCCATCTCACTGGGCCAATTCAGTACGACTGCCGCGATAAGAAGGTATAAGAGTTACGCGTTAGAAAGCTACGACACAATAAAGTGCAACCAGAATTGCACTTTATTGTGTCGTAGCAAGAGTCGCTTTTTATTTAAATGATTTTGCGGAGTGTCCCATCTGTATTAAGACACGGGCTAGTTTGTAATGTAGCGGTACCCTCATACGAGTACAAAAGCCCTGCATGCTCTTGTAAAATAACATCCAATCACCTATCACGCAACTAACTGAAATGTTGATATTTTTTATTTGAGATGGGTTTGCTCTTGACTCTAGTCTAGGTCGGATGTGACAGAGACAAAGTCGACGATGGAGTGAGCTTACCCAGAAGAAGCCTGTTCACTCTCACTTTGATGAGATTAGGGTTGTATGCGCTCGAAAACACAGACGCAGGTAGTGAGTTGATATGTGTTAGATAACTTACACATTTGTCGGGCAGGTTGTTCCTCTTGAGTATCCTGTGCAACTCACTTAGTGCAACCACCCATTTGGTCTTCTCTGATTCGGACTCCGCTAACATGAGTGTATGCGACCGTTTTCCACCTTCTAGCTGTGATGTTGATATCTGCAGACAAAATATTAATTACATGAGCATAATAATAACAAATTATTTGAAGTTTTTTTAGTGCGTCCTAAGTCCTAACGTAGCCCTCACGATCAACGGCAAACAACACTAAGTTTTTTATTTCCTGGTACCAAATGTAGTCCGAATTAACAGGACCTTTATAAGGGTATCCAGACTCCTCAAAAGACGAAGCAACCGTCGCGAACGCTCACCACACACCTCATAACCTGAGACAAGTTATATTAATAATAATAATATCCTGGGACATTTCACACACGGTCATCTGATCTCAAACTAAGCAGAGCTTGTACTATGGAAACCAGATAACTGATATACTATACATACACTACTTTTTTTTTTTGTTGTTTGTAAATACATACTTATATAGATAATTACACCCAGACTCAGGACAAACAGACATGTTCATGCACACAAATGTTTGTTCTGGGTGGGAATCGAACCCACGACCTGCGACATGATAGGCGGTATCTTAACCAACCACGCCAGCTGGCCTGTCGATATTAGTTACATCCACGCGATACAGGGATTGCGTAGTGGGGCATTTACGAACCATGCCACTTGCTGACAGGCCACGCCCTTAATATATTATGATGTTTTAGTATACACAAGATGTTCAATACAAAATCCTCACCCTAAATATACAAGGTATGTCCCGTTTGTTGGCATGTATGACGTCAGACTCTTTGACGGACGCGACGCTGAACTCCGGGTCACGCATGTCTAGCACTTGACTCACACACACTGACGGTAACGCGTTCCTGAAACCAAATGCAAAGTGTAACAAAACTAGGAAGTAAAATCTATAAAATAACAAAAAATATTAAATCGACTTCAAAAAGAAATAATTCAAAATTATGCAATAACTTTAATTTTGGAAGTCGGTGTCTTGGGATCTGTATTTTAGTTTTTTGCCACAGACTTCCTAAATTAAAGTTATTTCATCATTTTGGGTTAATTTCTTTTTGAATTCGATTTAACTTTTTAAAATTATTTTTATTTCGTATTTTTTAGTTTACGCACTACGGTGCGTACTACGGTGCGCTGCCGCAAGAGTTACTAGGCATTGGCCGAGAACCGCGCATGCGCACCGCCCGCGCGCTGCCTGCAGCGTCCCACGCACTCCCGACCGAGTCGCGCGCCCGCTCCGACAAGCGCACGTAATGTTTTAGTCCTTCCGCGATTCTCGTTCGCTCCCGCCAAATTTGTTAAAAGGTTACGCTATATTGATAAAAGATTGTTTGTGTGTCATAAATGTGCGAATAATAAACGTGTTTTCGCGTTGTTAACTAGTCTTTCGCTGAAACTAACCCACAACTATGAGAGTAGTTAATAGCTTTATTATAAATATTGCACTAGAAATTGACCAAGGTTTTGAGATGTTTTCCCTTTGACACCACACCCGTAGCTCGTATCAATAAGCTAGGCCGTCATACTTACACTTACGAGTATTAGTCCAGTATCTTGAAAACTAAAGACCCAATTTTGATGAAACTTGCACTGTTCCCTAAGTAGAAGTAAATGTAAGCCAATAAAAATTAAATGGTCACGATCTGATTAATAGTTTCAGAGAAATGCGTTTGTATATTTGTTTGGAAGCCCTAATATATCATATGTAAATATATATATTGCAGTTCCAATAAGATTATATACATACGTGTCGAATTGATAACCTCCCACAGTGTGAGATTTTGGATGACTTGCGGGATGTCCTAGTTACAGATTTTGTATTTATACTTTATATCATAGCAAAGCCGTAAGTTCAGTTACCGATTCAAATTTTGTTGAATTTTCGAGATATGACTTTTTTTCTATGACGTCACTCACTACCCGCATTTATATTTTGTTTCTTTGATGTCCAAAATAATAGGTAAATTATAATTATGGTATTTAACCATAGGTAAATTATAATTATGGTTAAATACCATAAAACATATGATAAATAAAAACTTTTTAGCAAAAAATAAAACCGACTTCGAAATCAAAACACTACTAAGTGAAAAATAACTTTAATTTCGGTAGTAGGTGTTCTTTGGTTTTGTATTTTCGTTTTTTGCCACCGACTTCCGAAATTAAAGTTATTTTTCACTTTGTAATGTTTTGATTTGGAAGTCGGTTTTATTTTTTTGCTAAAAACTGTATTTTTCACTTTTTAGTTTGATACCTATCGAATCCCACAAAAATTCAAATACCACTAACTGTTATGTAAATAACAGTGATAGGAAGTTATTAAAACATCAGCCGCATAGATCAAAACATGTGGGAAGAATACGCATTATTGAAGCTAACTCAAAAACTATCCAAGAAAAGTAAATAAAATTTACATGGGATATCTCCTTTCCCACAAAAACAGAATTCTCAAAATTTTATACGATTGTTCATTAAGTTTACTAATATTGGCGCCAATACATTGTACAATATTTTGCGATATTAAAATGGAGTGGGGTGATAAAGAGAACCGAATCGCTGTGATTGCATTACACAAAGTTGGTATAGAGCCAAATGCAATTTTTAAAACTCTCCATACGCTTGGTATTAGTCAAATGTTTGTGTACCGGGCTATTAATAGGTACAATGAGACCTCCTCTGTTTGTGACAGAAAAAGATCTGGCCGTCCACGTAGTGTTCGTACGAAAAAGGTGGTCAAAGCAGTAAGGGAAAGAATTCGAAGAAATCCTGTCCGAAAGTAAAAGATTTTATCTCCGGCGATGAAAATAGCACCCAGAACCATGTCGCGTATTTTAAAAGATGACTTAGGACTTGCAGCCTATAAGACGCACTGGTCATTTTTCAACTGATAATTAAAAAAAGAATAGGGTGGTAAAATCGAAACAACTACTGAAGCGGTACGCAAAGGGAGGTCACAGAAAAATTTTGTTTATGGATGAGAAAATCTTTACAATTGAGCAACATTTTAACAAACAAAATGACCGTATTTATGCTCAAAGCTCTAAGGAAGCTTCCCAATAAGTCGAGTGCAACGTGGGCATTATCCGACTTCAGTGATGGTTTGGTAGGGTGTTAGCTATGAAGGAGTGACTGACCTATATTTTTGTGAAAAAGGTATCAAAACATCGGCACAAGTGTATCAAGATACCATTCTTGAGAAGGTAGTAAGCCCCTTTACCACATCATGTTCAATAACCAAGTATGGTTCTTCCAACAAGACTCGGCGCCGGGTCATAAAGCTCGGTCCCGCAGTCTTGGTTGGAAGTGAACGTTTTGGACTTTATCAGAGCTGAAGATTGGCCGTCGTCTAGTTCCGATCTTAATCCGCTGGATTATGATTTATGGTCAGTTTTAGAGAGTACGTCTTGCTCTAAACGCCATGATAATTTGGAGTCCCTAAAACAATCCATACGATTGGCAGTGAAGAATTTGCGCATGGAAAGAGTGCGTGCTTTTATTGATAACTGGCCTCAACGTTTAAAGGACTGTATCGCAGCCAACGGAGACCACTTCGAATAAGCTTTTATATTTTAAATTGTTTTATATTTATGTATTAAATTAACACACTGTAAAAGTAATAAATATAATTTGCAATAAAAAAAATATTTTCTTCGTGACAATATTTATGGCAAGACTAGGTATATATGTATATATTGCCAATGCCAATTTTTGCGAGATTTTATTTTTCATTTTTAGATTTTTTTTTTCATTTTGATAATTTGTTTGATCATATTAGCGTTTTATTTGGCTAACATAATACGTAGGGTGTTCTGAAACTCAAGATATTTAACTTTATTATTCATTTTTTCAAAATAATTTCCACCACAACTAATACACTTCTGCATCCTTATAAACCAATCACTAAAAATGTCTTTCCATTTCTGTTCAGGAATTTCCGCACATATATCGTCCCAGGCCGAAAGTAAAGCTTCGTCCCGAAATCTTTGCCCTTTCAATCTACTTTTCACGAAAGGAAACAGTCCAAAGTCACATGGCGCCAAGTCTGAGCTCTAAAGCGGATGTTCAAGAAGTTTCATACCTTATTGCATTGATATTAAGCTAATTTCTTTTTTTTTTACGGACTTCAAAAAAAGAAGGTTTCCCAATTAGACCATATATATACGGTCGAATTGGGAAACCTTCAACTTAATCGGCCCATTAGATTCGGAGCAAATTGGCTGTGACAGACGGACAGACAGACACACGAGTGATCCTTATAAGGGTTCCGTTTTTTTTTTCTTTTGTGGTACGGTACCCTAAAAAAGCACACAAACTTTTGTGCCAGTTTGTTTAAAAAAAAAATGAAAACTCATGAAATAGTGAACAAAAGCCGATTCAAATAGGTAAGTATTGACCTTACATAGAATTAACACATTATCTGCTGAATTATTTTCCGAATTTGTTCCAAATGCTGCTTTATGATACACTAAACCCTGTGCGGCAAACGCTCATGCGCGCCCAAAAAATATTTCGTGTGGTGCTATAATCGCGCATGCGCGGTTGAAGAAAGTCTACCCAGTGCGGCTGGGCGCATCAGTGCGGCGTTACAAACTTGTCCCAAGTGCGGCGAGACGCTTATGTGTGTTTGAAAATTTTCGAGTTTTATGAGTCATAAAACAATTACGCCAATAACAATTAGAGCTGCACAAAAAATCCACAGGTGCGGCGCGCCGCACTCGGAGGAAGTTATATAAATTGTATGGACGCGCTTAAGCGCCGCCAGCACATGGTGAACGTTCGAAAATCGCGCATGCGCGTTGGCCGCACATAACGTGTTAAATAAAAATTGTACAAATATCCATAACAAAAAGCAACGCCTATAAATTATGACCATGCCCCACCTCAAATTTCAAATGACTTCAACCAACATTTGGAGCAACTGACGAAATCACTTGGTTCAAACAAAACAAAACTCACCGGTCTTGTGATATGTCATAGAGGAACAATTTGAAGTCGCACACGACGACAAACTGTCTCATCCAGCCTTTCTTCACGCCACCCGGTTTTGGTACCTGCAGACAACAAAAAAACGAATATTATCAATAAGACATCGCTATTAAACAAAGATTTCTCCAAAATGTCAGGGCAATGCTAATCTTTGAATACATGGTAAATAAGTGTTGCGCAAAATGGTGCTGCAAGATTCCATTCCGTGTGTATGTAATTGAAACATATTTCCCGCAACACAAAATCATAATATCGCTGCAACACAACTTTGGTTTACATGGTATGATTACGGGATACCTTAAAGCTGTTGCCCGCTTCGTCCACTTGGATATACTTACTTCCGTATTTGAATCGGATTTTGTTCACAATTTCACGGTTTTGAATTTTTTTAACACGGAATCCTAATTAAGGTTTTGAATACAAGGCTTTTGGCTACTTTGTCTGTGTGTATTTCGTTTAATTTTTTTTTTGTAATGTGCGTCTTGTTTGTGCAGAATAAGTTAAGTAATTTTTCTTTCTTTTTAGGGTTCCGTACCTCAAAAGGAAAAAAAAAACGGAACCCTTACAGGATCACTGTGTGTCTCTCTGTCTGTTATTGATGTTTCGTCACGATGTATTTCTTCACTCATGATGATGATTTGTATAATAATTAGTTTACGATTTTTGATATGAGTTTTGGCAGCAGAACTACTGATCAGAAATTTGACCAAACTGAGTATGTCAATTTTTGTGATTAGTTGTTAACCCGTCGCAGCGGTTACATTAATTACAGAAACAATCAAAAAGCCATTGTGTCTGAACCTATGAGGTTCATACGACACGCAGACTTATTATTTTGGCCACCAATTAAAGCAGCTAATAAAAGATTTGACTAGGTTACTGTCCAGGAACTTGATCAGATTTTCAGAAACCAGAAATTATTTTTTTCTTAACGAAGATAAAAACGCAATAAAAGTATTTAAGTACTACGAACTAGGCGGGTCAACCGACTGAACTAAACACAATTTTTCTCACAATTTAAAACCATTTTGTAATTATTTCAAGGTGAACATGTATTAAAAATTTAGAAGCTTTTAATTTAAATGGGAAAACTGTCTGCATTTCTCTTTAGTTTTCTGACATCTGCACGCAAGGCCTTTAGAATGGTGCATGGTTAATGCATCGCTAAAATATTGAAGGGATAATCGATTTTCTTTTAGCCAGATTTGACTAAGGCCACATCACGACGTAGCTATAAGCTAGGTACGCTAAACTAACTCACAGTTTACTTGGCCGTTGAAATCTGTGCTTTATACAAACGCGTTAAGATTCAATATTGTAAAATAATAAAACTGGTTGGACTCGTTGTCACAACAAAGTAACTAAGTACAATGTTATATTATTTATAAACCATTCGTTTGATCGACTGTTAACTTCGCCCTTTGTAAATAAATCATTAGGTAGTCAATTTTTGTTCGATGCACGTTAGATTCTGGGTAGTAATAAAGGTTGAGTAAGATTGAGACGCAAGGACGTTAGTGGACAGGTTGAATTGGGTCACGTAACTTTAACCTTTGTAAATAAATCATTAGGTAGAAATCAATAAAGCGTGATGGATGCATGGATGGTCCGTGAAAGTGGTTACCTCAAGATTAGGATTGACTGAACGGTTGTTACTTGTCGATTTGATTTTGAAAATACACGCGAGCTTTTAGATTCCAATTTATATCATGAATACTACAATTTTCATCCATGAATTTTAGAAACCGAAAAGTTTTGGAGTAGGGGAAGGTGCAGCACAGACAGGCCCAAGTCATCAACAAATTAAATCCTCCCGACCGAATTTCGGCCACGGTGGCCAATCTCAAAGGAGTTTAACCAAGTAGGCAAGAGATAAATATTACAGTGCACAAATGTGTGCGCAAATACAGGTGCGACCTAACGCGCTCAGTGTAAAACTATAATCAACCTTATTTCAATGACCCAAACCTCTTTTTTAAACGCGATAAAAATGTACTCTCCTCTCCGAGTGAACGGACACTACCTCTCATAGTCTGCCTATACCCTATACACCTTGTGGGGCAAGATGGATTGACGATCTGGTGAAGGTCGCAGGAATCTACTGGATGCGGGAAGCACAGGACCGGTCGTTGTGGTGCTGCTTGAGGCAGACCTATATCGAACGGTGAACGTCTTACGTCTGAATGATGATGATGAGACGAATACATGTCTTTGATGATGATAATGACAGATTAGGTTCCAGTGATCTTTCAAAAATGTTCACTTTTCAGTAATGATGATGATAGCCTTACCTTAACATAACCCTCGTAGGCAGTCCCCTGTCCCCTTGCAGGGTCTATACCGAGCGGTCTTCGAGACCTCTCAGCAGGCAAGGGACAACGCGCAGCTACCCGCGCGCAGCACCACGTGTGCACTGCTAGGCCGCAGGTTTCGCACACCACGCCTTGCCGGGTTAGACCGATCTGTTGGGAAGGATTTTGATAAGAAACTTAAAGAATTGAATGAAAACTTGTGCACTGATATATCCAAGACAAGAGCATTTATTGACAGAGCCTTGTTTGAGTTCGAAATTTCTCGGGTAAACAACAAAATAAATACATGAGAAAATCGTGAACATCAATAAATTATAAATAAATAGGTCAAAAGTTTCGGGATGTAATTAGTTCTGATCTTGGCTCTACATAAAAAACATTTAGTTTTATAACCCTATTCTTTTGGTGTGATTATCATAACCTTAATTATTTTGTATTTATTTCTTTAAAAAAAATTTACAGGGTTATTTGTAAAACGCCAGCAAACTTTTACTATGTGACCAAATCTGAAATCGCGAAAAAAAATTCTGCTGTTCAGTACATTTTGACGAATTACGCGACCATAAATGTACTGAACAGCTGATTTTTCTTTTCGCGATTTCAGGTTTGGTCCCATAGTCAAAGTTGTTCACAATGATGAGTACAATGACCCCTTAAGTGGTTGCTGGTGTTTTACAAATAACCCTGTATATTTTTTACGTCACTTTTTCTTTGGAAAACGAACTCATATGTTGCATGAAAAAGTTTTTAATACTGTAATTACCAACTTAATATTACAACATAAAACACACTCACCATAAGCGATGTACAGTGGTTACACTTGGTGGGACTGCTGAAAGTTCGCACTAAAAACTGGTGCACTTTCTGCTTGCCTGGTACCGTGGGGCCGAGTGAAGGGTCCTGGTGATAAAACATACGAATTTAAAGCGTAAATCACTTAACTTTTTAGTGTCTAACTTCGACCAAAAGAGAACAAAACATTATTTTCAATAAAACGAAGAATCTAAGCTGTTGAAAAATAATAATTGATTGAGTAAATTGCTCAAAATAATTGTGGGTGAATAGGTGCACCTCTGCCCAACCCTTCGCGGAAACAAAGCGTGATGTTATGTATGTATAAATTGCTCACAAACATTTTGTTTCTCGTGAAAGTATACATTTAGAGGCCGACTTGCACCACAAACCACTAAATGCATTTAGCGCTAAACGAATTTAAAGCATACTTCTGAGCTTAAGATTTGAGCTGCAAAAGACTTTATCTGGGAAAGTAATACGACAAGCATCTTAGCTATGTCTCTGTATGGACGCTGCAGTTGAGGCTCATAACTTTCTCACGTAGTTAAACAAACGCATCGCCAAAATCACAGTAATCACAGCAAGCTATTCACCAGAAGCGCAAAAGTATTAATAAAATCGATACTTACTATACTAACTGTAGACATTTCACTAGGCGAGCTCTTGCTGGAAGCGGGCGACGAAGCCCGGGGCTCCAACTCGTCTTGCAGCTCCACGGAACCACTTAACGCAGCCGATTGCTGGGACCCGTACATTAACTGTATAATATATCATCGTGTTAGTTATGTTGAAAAAAATAACGTTAATTTGTACAATCAACAGAAAACGTTGAGAAGTTTTTCGGTAATTCAATAATGGAAAATAATAAAAAAATAAAAAATCTGGCAAAGATAAACAACTTACAGGTGAGCATAAAGAAATTTTTGTATAAACACGATAATTAAGAAAATTGATGTTTTAATGAATTACGAGTACTTATTTCAAAAAATCTTCGTATACACGCGATAATTAATTATAACGATGCTTTAATGAAATAAATAATTATTTATGAACTGAAAAGCATGGTGTATTGGAACTCGATATCAAAATAGCACACAGGAATTCCACATAAATAATACTTCATAAAAAAGCGAAAGTGAACGGATGATACGCCCCGAAGCTGTAAAGCTCGAAAATTAAATTCGAGTTCAAAAATCTAAACAATGTCCAAAATAAAATGGCGACCAGTAGGGACGCCCAACTTGATTCGATTTTATTAGCATAACCACAGATTAATACAGATGGGACACTCCGCAGTTTAGGTATGAAGCTACAAGTTAATTCAATATTCACGCGTCGCGTCATCCGTTCGTTGCAAAATATTAAAACGAAAATTATTAAAGTGGAGGCAAAACTATATTATATTAATAAGGATCCGAACTTCACGTTTTTTTTTCACTTCCAAAGGACATCGAAACGTAAAGAATTGCACGTCTACCTATAAGTAATTAGGTAGGTACTGTAGAAGATCAGAGTCCAATTTTGTGGAAGTTCTGAGTTTGGCGCAAGTAGTGGAATGTCAGCCAGTATAACATAAGGTTAAGGTCCATTGCATGGAACCTTTACCTACACCTACCTACTAAATGTTTACATTTGTTATTCTTATTTATGTCACCCTGACATCAAAACAGAACACGAAAAGAAGAATCATCAAAATCCGCTTACGAAATGCCGGATATACAGTACATTTATGCATATAACTTCGCACATAAGTTTAATTACCTAATGTATTATATACTAAAACATTTCTGAAAGTATGTAGATCACGCTAGAGAAAGAATCATGAAAATTGGTTAATGAGTTTTTGAGAAAATCGCTGGCATACAAACATACATACATACTGGTCGAATACAGAACCTCCTTTTTGAAGTCGGTTAAAAATGGGTGTTGGCTCTTGGACTATCTTGTTCGCGTGGTATTTCCTTCCAGATGTGATACGCATGTACTATAACAGTCAGAAGTCGACTAGCAATCTCACAAAACTGTGGCATAGCAATATTAGTTGTACTTATGACCTTCTTCTATAAGAACGTTTGACAATACTACACATTGGCAACTTTGGCAGCCCGTATAGCGCAGGCGATAATGGTCATTGCGGTGTAAGTGGACTTCTAGACGTTGACTGTACCTACCGTACCTATGCCTATTTTCTTAGGTTAAAGTACATTATGCAGACATCGGTAAAATAAAAATGGTTTTTTTTAATCTACATACCTACTACTAAGTAAGTACCGAGCCTAGGTTTAATTGAAACGTCATTTGTTCACGAAAGTACAGTAATAGGCGCTTAATTGGTAATCTATATAAATAAACATCAATTGTCGATTGTATGTAAGCGCATCAGTTTGTAATTGTCAGGACAAGGTTTATATTGTAAAGTTTGAAAAGATGCCAGGAAATTTAGAATATTCGGGAAAACTGAAAGTGCATTTTCTATGGGAATTTTGTATGAATTATTGAAATTTTGACAGGACAACGTTTGTCGGGTCAGCTAGTTAAATATACAAATTAATTATTTTTTAAACGATGACAACCCTTTTTTTTTTTTTTTTTTGTGGATGGGAAATCATCAAATAACTTCTCCCGCTCTGGGTGGAGCGGGAGGGCGTGTCAGACTTCTACTGACTAAAACCCACCCGTGTTCCTTCAGTTGCCTGTGCCAGGGCCACGGTAACTCTCTCGAACAACCCGCAACCCTAGCGGGCATCGGCCCTAGCGGACCCCTTCAGCTAGTGCTGACATCTCTTTGAGGCGCGCGTGGAACACAACGCGCCGTCGACCCGGGCCTGGTCCTCACCGGACGGCGAGCTACCCACTACTCACCGTCCGCAAGCCCGCGCCTACGGTGGCCGGGAATCGGCTATCGATTCCCGCCGCCCAGGGCGTCTCCTGCGGCGACTGAGGGCGTGAGGCTGCCTCTCCCTCACGCGTTCCGCCTCCTCCTTCGCGAGCATTACCGCTTCGCAGAAGGAGGTGACGGCCTCCCATGCACTCTCGCTCCGCACCATGGCCTGGACCAGGCTCGGACGCGAGAGATCGCCGCCGCCGATCGCCTCCGTGAGAACACGGCGGTGCTCTGCCCAAGCCGGACAGACCTCCACTGTATGCTCCACCGTGTCCTCTGGGCGATCCACACAATGGTGACACCCGGGCGTTTCCTCCCGCCTTATGCGAAACAGGAACCTCCCGAAACAACCGTGTCCGGTGAGGACCTGCGTCAGGCGGAAGGTGAGGACGCCGTGGCGCCTCTCTAACCACTCCTCAAAGAGGGGACTTATCGCCGCAATTGTGGCGTGCCCAGCGCTGGGCTGCGACAGTCGCACTCTCCATGTCGCCATGAGATCCCGCCGGAGCTCTGTCCGCTGTACCGTGATTTCTCGCGGCAGCGGAGTTACGCCCCGGCGTTTCGCCTCCTCGCGCCACTCCCACACGTGCGCGAGGACTTTCGCCTCCAGATCCCACGGCGGCAATCCGGCAAGGAGGCTCGCCGCCTCACCGGAGACCGTGCGGTAACCCCGGACTAGCCGAATGGCCATGACCCTCTGGGACGCGTTCAACCGGCGGACTGGCCGCAGCCTCAGGGAACGCGCCCACACCGGTGCCCCGTAAAGGGCCATGGACCGCACGACCCCCGCGTATAGCCTCCGGCAGGAGGCGTTTGGACCACCTAGATTGGGCAGGAGCCGCTTCAAGGCAGCCCCAGCCCGCTCCAGTCTGGGAGCCAAACGTCGGAAATGCTCCACGAAGTTCCACCGGCTGTCGAGGACGAGTCCCAGGTACTTCATCGTCGACTCGACTCCGATGCGAACCCCTCCTACCGTTATTTGGGAACCCGACGGTGGCGCATTCCGAGGACCATGAAAACACATGGCCTCGGACTTGTGCAGGGCCACCTCGAGTCCCAACTGCCGGATCCTCTCAACGACTATCGCAACCCCGCGTGTCGCTAATTCAGCCGCCGCCTGGTGCGACCTCCCCTGCGCCAGGACCAGCGTGTCGTCAGCGTAACATACCACGCTGACGCCGCTAGGGAGGTCGGCGCGCAGCACCCAAACGATGACAACCCTAACGTGGTCAGAAGGTATAAGAGTTACGCGATAGAAAGAGAGGCAACTTGTAGGTGCCAATAACCGTAGGTTAAGCGTTGTGCGACCTGAAATGCACATTATTGTGTAGTTGCAAGTCGCTTTTTATTGAAATGCTTTTGCGGAGTGTTCCATCTGTATTAATCTATGGCATAACGCAAAATTATTTAAGATTTTATTAACGATTCTCTTGTTTGGAAGGAAAAACATTTTATAAATAGAAAATAATAAATGAAAGTCCAAATGTTTAGAGCTCCTGCCATATTGCCAGTATCATAAAAATAATTTGCACGATTTTATTTCAAACTGTTATATTTTATTCTTAAAGCAGAAAACTGTGTGCAATATAATATTTTACTTGTTTAAGATATGCCTACAATTTTAACACTATATTATAGTACTTTTCGACAAAATACACAATTGAGGTTATTATTTTAAATTGGCAACATCTTTGTTTAGATTTTGATCTCGAATTTAATTTCCGAGATTAGAGAGATTTTGACTGAGTTTTAGAGTTTCGCTTCCATACGAGGTATTATTACGATTTTTATTATGTACTTAAGTATTAAAAATGAAGCAATAATAAATAAAAACATATAATACCTTTGCATTGCAACAATACTGGTTTCTGTAACGGTACTGCGGCGACATCTGTACGAGCAACAGATAACCAAAAAAAAAACAACAATATGGCCAAATAAAAATAAAAAAGCTTGCATCTTTTAATTTCAACACTGTACATATTTTATCAGATTTAGAAGTTTATATACTTGTTATGAAAGCATTTTCGACAATTGCTTTTATTAAAATTATATATCTGATAAAATACAGGATAATAATTAAAGTTAAACTGTCACCTTATAAATTAGTCACATAATTATGATTTGAACGCATTCCAACTCTCAAAATAAGTTTTTAATTGCATGTATTTGCAATAGATTTTTTTTGTAGCTCCTTTCCCATAGAAAACCCCTAAAAGCATTATTGACTTAAAGTTCAAGTTTTTATTTTTTATAAGATTTCATTATAAGGACTCATAATAAAACACAAGCAAATGTTGGAACACGCTCCAAAAATGATGTAAATTGAATGAACGAATGAAAAAAGCATTGTTATATAATATTCTATACAGATATATGCCAAGCTAAATCCTACCTTCTGCTCATTGATAGTAGCCACATTATCGTAGTGCCGCTCCGTTGGCGCTTCTTTCAGGAATTGATCTAAGTAGCTCATCTGTGATGGGGGCCGGTCCAGGACTGAAATGTTTCGAGATTAAGGTCAGTATTTTTAATAAATAAAGGTTTTTAGGTTCTAGTGTTTCGTTCCTAAAAAATACCTAAGTGAAATTATACTAAAAAAGACTGACAAATGAATCAACAAGCATAATCAACCTATAATGTTCTCACTGCTGCTGGGACACAGGCCGCCTCTGTTCGAGAGGGAGTGGGCTATAGTCTATCACGCGGGCCCAGTGCGGGTTGGTAGATGTCACATGTCTTCAAATTTTTGGTTCTAGGACATACCGTTTTCCTTCACCGTTTTAAGAGCAGTGGTGATGAAATAATTTACACAAAGTAAAGCACCTGTCTGGGTTCGAACCTACGACCTGCGACTCGTAAGTCGCAGTCGTTACCACTGGGCCACCACAGCTCTTCAAATCAATATTTTACATGGTCAAAATATAAGGAGGAACATAAAACAACATTATTGTGCCACCATCACCTTTTTAAAGAACTTTGTACTCATTCAAATACGAAATAATAATATAATTAATGGAAATTAATTTAAAAAAAATCTAAAACGCAGCGTTTTGTAGACACTTATTCTAAGTGCAGTCAAGAACGAAACACTAGAATGTTATTATAAATAGATAAAATAAAATAAATATTGCAATTTTTGATAAGAAAAAGGGGAATATTTATGAGATATATAATAAAACACAGAAACCAAATCCCAACCCAAACCACGTTCACAAAACAGTAATTAAAAAAAAAAGTTACAATTATTAATTATCTTTTTACGTAAAGTCGAGCACAAATGTGTTAATTTCTAGCTATTATTAATGGTTTAAATTAAGCATTTTGAGATAAGATGTATACTAAAAATATTCCTGATAAAACGACTAACGAAATTTTTATGACCATTTTCACGTAGCAATAAAATAACTCGTTAAACCCAAACGATAGAAACAACAAAATACACATTTTTTTTGGTGCTACAACTTTTAACAATGTTTGCATGTGCAATATTGTGCACGGCGGACTATTAAATTGCTCCATGTAAATGAGTTTTAGGCGACTAGTACTATTGTGCTCGACTGTACATGAACACATTTTAGTGAGTACAAGACGGGAACTATGACATGCACATTGGACGTTTACATTTGACGCTGTACAAACTATTACCATCAGCACACGATAACATTTATTTAAATTAAATACATAAATATTATATTATATTATATTATTTTATATAAGCTCCCAACCGCGCTCGGCAGTAGTAGATCATCTAAGTAAGTTCTGGATAGACTTTACAGCTGTTTGTCCGCTATAAACCAGTTCAAAATATATTGGAAACCTATGAATTAGTCTCACAATAAGCACCAATTCCGATAAAAATTATTAAACTTCCTTATAATCCATATTGTTACTCAATCTAAATTTAAAACTCCCATAGATACTTAAAACCACAACAAATAAGTAACATAATTTCGTCAATTAAAATGACTAATTAGACTATAGTTTTATTATAATAATAAACTTATAAAATGTCGACTCGTGTGCTGACGTAAGTTACAAAAAAAAAACTAAAGGTCGAAAAGAGGTTTACAATTAAAAAAAAAACAGATTAGTCAAAATACCTATGTACGTATACAAAACAAGTGTTAAAGGAAAACCAATCGCTTAGGGCGTTATGTGGTGAATGGACTTTTTCAAAAAACCAGGGTAGTTTGGCTCTAGTACACAATGTGACGTGCATTAACGTTTTTCTTCGACTATTATATTTTTGGTAGCTGAATATTATATTTTTTTGCTTTGCCAAAGGAGCAATGAATGCAAAAATTGAATACTAGAGCCGAAATTTTTCGTCACATCCATGCCACCGCAACAAAGCTCAAGCAAAAGCGAAGCGATTTGCGATAAAAGAAGAATTGTTTCATATTGCATAAAAATATTGATAAAATTTTGTAAGTGTCACTGTTTTGGAGTCGTATATTTTTTTCAATCTTTGTTTTAGTATGCAGTCTTCATTAATTTCGAAATAGCAAGCCGCAACACACGTAAAATTAGTTTATTAATTTCGAAAATATGAGCCATGGATTTGTCATGACATCGATTTTTAAAACATGAAAAATATTCATTTTCTTTCTATCTTAAAAATATTTTGATTTGCAAACGAGAATAATGATTCAGAAAAGACCCACAAAACAGTGACATAATAAATTTAGTAAATTATATAAAAAAATACTTTTCCCTTTACACTTGCTCGTATTTACAATGGACGCCTCATAGACAAAATGAAACTAGTTGATAGAAAACTACGTACGCAGCACAAAGACTAAAAACTTACACCTTTAAAAATAAACACGATCTGTCGTTATTATATTAATATCTATTTAATCGAGCAATAATATACTAAAAAATAATACAAAATAATTTATAAAAATTTTATATTAGTCAAAACTTTTTTTATCGACTATACTTCTCTTGAAATTTTTTTTGATAAAAATGAAATACGATTAAAATTTTTAATTTTTTATCAATACACGGTAAAATAAACTGTTAAATGAAAAACCAATTGCCCCAAGGTGATTTTTGAAGCATTATGAGAAAAAGACGTTATTGACAGCGAAGCGTTTCTAAATAACAACAGATAATGTTACAGGGACAAAATAACACACAGTCTAGCGATAGACGATTGCGAATTCTTTATTATAAGAAAGGGGAAATATGCTCTTATCGATTCGATTTGACTCGCAATTAATAGCAATTACTATCACTGAAGTATCGATTAATTTGCACACTTTTCAGTTACGACAAAAGTGGAACGAACAAACATTTTCTATTTTTCTTATAAACTGCACAAATACTTATTTATAACAGCTTATTTAGGATTTTTTGTTATTATTAAAATTAGCAAGTTCAAAACAACTGAATTTCATATCGGTTTGAATAAATTAGATACGATTTTAATTTTAAATCTACGCAAACTTAGTATGGTTTGGTTGGTAAGTGGATAATTTTACCTGAAACATTAAAATTACCAAATAATTGGTACTTGATGGTTTGGTTCTCGATTGTTTAAATTCGCAATCGCCCATCTCCACAACGGTCACATACGATGAGTCTACTTCTAAAAAGGATGGTGTAGCTAATATTATGATAAACGAACCGTTCTCTTCTTTGCCGCTCCAGTACGTGGAAGATTTCGCCGATCCTTGCCTCGCTGCTTGCGCATAACTTGTGTTTTAATTGTATTGTGATAGAGTTCAATTTTGAAGGTTTGTTAAGTCAAAGAAGGTTTTGTATTCTTTTTTTCTAATTTTGTGTATAATAATCCTTTAAGCTTTTCCCCAGCTATATGCTGGGGTGCCTCATACTAAATGAAGCTGAATAACAATACTTCCCTGAATTTAGGTTAAAACAGTCGTTTCCAAATTGGGTCATCCTTTTGAGAAACTGTACTAAATACCTAATTTTAGTACAAAATAACCCATATTATTCAACTCCCACACATAACCCAATTAAAAATGTTAAAAATAAATAACAAATAATAAGTATAACATAACTTTTAATAACTTATGTACAAAACACTGTACGAAGTTGACTTGGACAAGTTCAGTTATGCACTGAGTGAAATATAGAAAAGATAAACCTTATAGTAAAACATAAAAGACAAGTTAAATGCAGATTAAATGTGCTGACAATAACTTAAAATAAAAACATATAAACAAAACGCAAAAAAGAAATCATGATTCACTCGTTGAACTTTAAGACCGTACATTAAAATATAAGTTCCTTATTTTTTGTTATGCAAAAAAGAATTACGTAAATTTAAATATAATTCTTTGCTTTCATGTAAGGTCTTAAAACTTAACATAATTATAAAAAAAAAAACAAACTGAATGAGATTCTACATCTGATCTAATAGAAAAAACTTATACTAAGCAATAAATTAAAAAAAAAAACACATTTCATTGTGCTGTCAATATCTTTGGCAATCGATCGATTTCGAGTAACATTGTCTAAAAGCTATTGTGTGCGGTTATATTTTATAAAAACAAATGTTTTCGACGTTAGCTTGTCAAATATTAAAACTTTTACGGATTCGATAAAAAAAGAAACTTATAAAAAATAAACATTTTTTGTTATCAATTATGCTTTTATATTATTACACTCAAGAGTTATGCCGAACGTAACACGTTGGACATCGCTCAGTACATACACTACAAAACAAGCATTATTTCCACAAAAAGCTTTAAAAATTCACCTCATATGACACACTTCGAATTATTTCACACACATACAATAAATCGACTAAAAAAAACCGTATCGATTATAATGACTAGTTCGAACGGTCGGGGTACAACACTATCGTTTAAAAAATCTTTGGCAATCATCGCTTTCGACTAGACTAATTTCCGAAGACTAGAAATTATTTACTTTGGTGAGTCTACAGTTCAAAATAAGAGGATTGGCATAGTTTTATCAATAGATAAAAAATACAAGTTAATAAAAAATAATAACGTTAAATTTTGAGCACTAATTTCTACAAATAATTATGTAAATTTTCCAAATATTAAAATCTAACTCGATTAATTATGGTGTCCTATTTTTTGTTCAAAATTCATTAATTACGTATAATTTAAATTGAAATCTATAGCCGCGATACAGTGTACGCTAATATTGATACAAACTATTGTTAAATTCTCATACCGTTTTAGTAATGCCACCTATCGTCAAAATCTGCATTTTTTTGTGAAAATAAATACAATACAATATGTTTTCTTTACCTTTTTTGAAAGCTTGTCTGAAAGGTACGATCCAGCACTTTCGCGATATTTTGTATAAGTTATACACACTTATCAATAAAAAGAAAGAAGCACTGTGACTAACTGTAGTAATGTATAAATAGCTGCACCTACAGAATACTCTTGAAAAATACCGTGACTATAGAAATCAATCATAATTATGTATCAGGTGTATATATGGTGATACACAAGTATAGCAACACCCCAGATACATGACGTCACGCCTATAAACAGTGGTATGTTGCTCCTCAACCATATCCGAACTAACATTACAAAAATATCAACAGCACAATAAAATACACGAGTAATACACCCAATACGTAAGTTTAAATCAAAAAGAAAAATAGACGCAATAATAATAATAATAAAAAAAAATAAATGCCACAGATAATACATGTTCGTTATCAAACATAAAAATAACGTTAATTTTCGAATTTTAAATTTCGTTAACAACATTTTTTTTGGAATATCAAATCACAGTTCCAATTTCAAACACAATAGAGTCCATATTCACATTTTTTTAATAAATAAGTGTTGTGCAGTTTTTTTCGTTTATTTCCGTTTTTTTCGTCGTGGACGACGTTGGACTTTGTGGTGGGAGCCAAGATTCCGTTGACGATAAAAGTGCGTTCATCGTGAATAGTGAGGTCACGGAAAGTTTCATATGTGTATTGGGTAGGAATGTGCGGTAACATGTAACGAAAACAAAAAGAAATGGTGCACTAAATAAACATATTTATTTATATATAGATTTGTGCTGAAAATATATTTAATAATCAAAGAAGATACTTGGCGAAGTATCTTTTAATTAGATTATACTATAAAAATAAGAAGACATACAAAGGAAAATATCAAATTCAACAGTCTAAAAACTGACAAAAATGATTAAATCCCAATTTTTAATACTTCTCACTTTTATAGCAATTACAAGGAGTTGAGAAGAGCCAATTTGTACTCTTAACACAATCTTTATTATATCAAATATTACGTCACCAAACAGGTTTTAATGCATTAAAACATTTTGGCCAGAACCAGAAAGCTCAAGTGCTGTTGTTTTGAAGCGTGATGCATTGCTTAAATTACATACATGGTAACCTTTTTTCCTAACTGTGCAGTAATACCGCGTTTATACCGAAGCCAGCAAGTGCCATGCTAAGTTCGATTTGTACAAGTGTATAAAACTGTATCTTTTCAACTCCCATTTAAAAATAATATGGTCAAATAAAGTTTCCTAAATAAACCCATTCGGGGTAAGCAAACTTACTGAAAAAATGCTACGGCACAACACTCAATAGCTGCAACTTAGTCTTGAATTGATCCCTCTACTTAACATACAAAGTTACAAAGACGCGAACATACCATCGACAAACCCTAGGCCTTTCCAATTTCAAAACTATTTTGCTTGCAAGCTGCAATTGTATTTATGACAAAAAAGACTATAGTAGGAGCAGGGTTTTTCAATGAATCAGCGTATACAAAAAGTAACTTTAAGGTGTAAAGGCGTCCGTTTTGTCTACAGTACATACACAGTCTGGCCATAAATACTGTTACAATTAAAATAAGAAAGATATTACATTTGAATTTGAAATCTGTCATTTTTATACGATTGTTCATTGAGTTTTCTAATTTTGGCGCCAATACATTGTACAATATTTTGCAATATTAAAATGGAGTGGGGTGATACAGACAACCGAATCGCTGTGATTGCATTACACAAAGTTGGTATGGAGCCAAATGCAATTTTTAAAACTCTCCATATGCTTGGTATTAGTCAAATGTTTGTGTACCGGGCTATTAATAGGTACAATGAGACCTCCTCTGTTTGTGACAGAAAAAGATCTGGCCGTCCACGTAATGTGTTCGTACGAAAAAGGTGGTCAAAGCAGTAAGGCAAAGATTTTTTTTTTAATGAATATTTGTTTTATATTTATGTATTAAACTAACACACTGTAAAAGTAATAAATATTATTTGCAATAAAAAAATTTTTTTTCTTCGTGACAATATTTATGGCAAGACTAGGTATAATGCAAAGAAAATTCGTAAAAACACCTATTGCTCAAGGTAGAACAAGGTCTAATAATCAACACCTAGAACTCAATATAGACTCTATAAAACAATCAATCTTACTACTATAGTTTGAGAGAACATATAGTTTGACATTCTGCCGAATGTCTAGTTTGGCAGAACATTCTGTTAGAAAAACGTGCCCAAGCCGAACTTCAGTTTCGGCATATTACTACCCAGCTGACCGCTTGTAAACTCAGCCCTATTTTAGCTCCATTCAATTTCAACCATTTCTTCTGTATCCTATCCTATCCTAACACCACTTATATACCTCTGCTTACCCCGTCCGGGTTCGTAACATAATAAAAACACATGTGTATATACTCACAGGAGTTGCCGGGCTGGTGTGGTGCGTCGAGCCTCGCTTGCATGTCGCGAATGTGTTGTTCCTTGCGCTTCATATCGTGAGCAAGAGTGTCGAGACGTTGACGGGTTTCCAGTAACTCTCTGTTGAAATGTGGGTATTTTTTAAACGTTGCTGGTGAATGGGGAGGAGGAACACGGTATGTATGGCAACAAAACTATGGTAAATATTCCCAGAGAGTAGGTATAAAAATGATGAGATGAATTATTAAAAACACATTTTTATTGTGTCATTAAAACAGATCATAATCCTTTTTGAGCTGAGTTCATTAGATAACACAATAGAAATGTGTTTTCAATAATTACCTATTAAATTAATATTATTTACTAGTTCGCCAATTTTTCAAAAAAACGTGTTTTCATTTAATAATCTTTAAAATTGTGTGAGAGAGGTGACAAAAAGCGACAGCCCTCTTAAACATTTTTCTGCAAACGTATCATCAAACCGCCTTCAATATCAACAGTGATATTACGATTATTATATATTTGTGCATAATTATGTTGCTTATATTTCATGCAAAACCAGATATTTTGTGAAAGATAGAGCAAAAGTTCACATATTTGGACAATACCACAAAAAAAATCCAATTTGAATCTAAACACACAAAATTAATTTTGCAAACACCCTGAAAGTTTCACACGAAAATGCAACACTAGGTTGAAGTGGTGATGAAAAAAAAAACCAGAAGTAAACCGATTCCGTGAATCATTTATGATATATAGCAGTAATTGTCATGATATGCACAAAAACAAAATACAAATCAAAAGATGTAGGATGCCTTTCCCAAGACGATTATTTTTTTTTTAACTTATCTAGTAGCGCTTATTTCAATGACATTCTGAGCATGCCCTTTTAAAACCATATCACGTTTTAATGACGCTTTATATTAGCGGTTGTTATTAGAAGATTGGGCAAAACAGTGGGCTTACTTGGAAGAATCTCGACACCAAGGTGGAACATAACTAGAGAAGAAAATTATAACAGGTTGTATTCACGACTCTAATAATAGCATAACATAACCTTCACGCATGTAATCCCCGATGGGTTAGGAGAGCTCGAATCTCACAGGGGGATAGCTGTACTACAAATGATAGGAGGGCACGAGTAAAGTCACAAGCTACTTGTATTTCCTGTATAACAAAGTAAACGCAATTTTGTCTAGGTCTGCACTAAAAACGGTACCTTCTTTGCAAAAATGTTATTAAAACTTGGTTACAAACTTTGTCTTATGATGACACAGAACAGTTACTGGTTGTTTTAAGTTAAATATTATTTTTAATTCAATATTGTCCTATCATTAGTCTGTTAAGTTATTCACTATTTATGTATATCATAAATCGTAGGAAAAATGTATGTAATAAGATAATTTGCACTTATGATACCTGAGATACAGGTTTATCCTAGTTCAGGTTGATCCCCGTATTATATACCTACCACTTTAGTATAAGGCTTAATATTGTAAATATGCATTAATTAATTGAATAAATGAATGAATTTGAACAATTAACAGATTTTCCTTAAGATAAACACGCACTGCCTAAGCCTCTCGTATCTTGAATACATTGAGATAGAAAACATGGAGATGGCATATTCTACAATAGGAAGAATAGTTACACAAATATCTGTCATATCGACACACACATGTCAAAAAGCGCTTTGTTTCATCTTAACTAATCAATAGCTGCGTATGAACAGAGAAACATCTAAATGTTTGTCAAGGCCTAATTTGACAACTCTTGTGTGACGTTAAAATCATGTCTATGCGTGACCGGTCGCCATGTTGATTACCGAGTTTTGTGGTAGATGATTGGTAGATGTGCTGTCAAACGGTTGCTTGCTCTTTCTCTTGCACTCGCAGTTACAAACCTACGAAAGGACCTAGCAATGTTGAGTGCCCGATAGGTACTTGTGGGTATGGCAAGTCCATAGGTTTATAAGTCAGTGCTTGAATATGACTTTTATTCAAAGGCAGAATACTACTGCTACTGATAAATTATTGATAAAATCCAAATAACAGCCCGACCTAGGAATCAAACCCAGGACCGCGTCCTCAGCAGTAGCGCTTGCGGCCACTACACCTACGAGGCAGTCTCTAATAATCTCTACATATTTTTTATCATTTTAAGAAATTTAAAATATCTAGAGATAATTCATGATTTAATTGTACCATGCACCTAAATCCTGAAATCATTAGTGAACACAAAACATTTGAATCTCTGAACCAAGACGTCGAGCAATCGAGCTCATCAGCCAGGTTGGGCTGTATATTCACCCATTTCTGGGTTAGGTTAGTAGGCCTTCCTTGCAGGCTCCGGATAGCCTAGGCTAGCGATCGTGTACGTCAAAGTATGCTCCGAAAACCGGAAGGCCAATTCCCATATTTAAGAACGTTCAAATTTTTTTCGCAATCTAATCTCAAACACAAATATCAAGAACTTGACAAGGATGTAGGGAAATTACAGGTATTCTTGACAGATTGCGACTGAGATTAGAGTGAGAACTTTCTGAAAAATACGGGAATCACCACTATAAACTCTTACCCAAGCTTTTGCCACTAAAATCCGCTAACTCCATCTTCATCATCTCGACATAGCGAACGCTTTACGACCGAATACGGTCGCAAAGTCCTAATGGGATCCCAGACGATCAACATTTTTTGACAAGCATGTGATTTTTCGTGCTTGTCAAGCATTTTTGAGCGTCTAGAGACCTCATTAGGACTGCAACCGAATTCGATCGTTAAGCAATCGTTATTTATGTCGAGACTGCAGCCCCAGTTGTCGTGGCCTATTTAGCGCAGCCACGAGGCATTAAATACCGGTAAAACTAAGATGTTCTGTTTTTTTTTTGTATATTTTTTGTTAAGTTGGATCCTAGTTGTTGGTACCTGGGTCAAATAAATTTATTTTTTTTCTTTTTTCTTTAGTTACACTGACCTCTGACTGGCAAGCAGCTCGGCCCTGGTGCGGCTGAGCTCCTCTCCCACGGCCTGCTTTGCCTGTATCTCGGAGTGCAGCGACGACTGGAGGGTCAGTATCTCCATCTTGTCCAGTTTCTGCGAACGCCGATTCCGCCAGCCACCGGTGCCGGAGCGTCCGTCTGGTGCGGAGCCGGCCTGACCTGATGGTGGAGAGGATGCTACCACAAGGGATGAGCGGGAGGCGCTTGCTGTGGGACACATGACATTATCAACCTTTACACACGAACGACACGCGTCAACGGCAGAGACAACGAGCGGATAGGGCGAATCAATCACTTCACATTTTCCAACCTACCTTAACCTACCTAAATTTTATTGTCAAAATAACTTTAAACGATTTCTGTCAATCTTGTGTTTATTATTAACACATTAACTGCTGAATTATTTGCGAATTTGTTCCAAATGCTGCTTTATGATACAAACTTGTCCCAAGTGCGGCGAGACGCTTATGTGTGTTTGAAAATTTTCGAGTTTTATGAGTCATAAAACAATTACGCCAATAACAATAGAGATGCACAAAAAACCCACAGGTGCGGCGCGCCGCACTCGAAGGAAGTTATATAAATTGTATGGACGCGCATAAGCGCCGCCAGCACACGGTGAACGTTCAAAAATCGCGCATGCGCGTTGGCCGCACATAACGTGTTAAGTTACTGTGTATGGTCGTCTCATATTCATGCAATAAAGATTATTATTATTATTAACTGCACGCGTCGAAGCGCCGACGACGGCCATCGCCATGTCAGCGACAGCCACCGACCTAACGCGACGCTTGCAGTTGTAGCGTGCGCCATTTTGTCAGTGGACTGCAATCAGTTCAGGAGTGACAAAATGGCGGACGCGACACGATACAACTGCAAGCGTCGCTTGAGGGCGAGGCAAAACGAGCGTTATTTTGTGGGACGTGAGTCGCGTATTTTGAGTACCGCAATTTACGTTCAACTGAAATCCGGTTAGGCTGCCAGATGGACGGACGTAGCTTCAGTTGCTATTCAACGTTTGTACGGGGTGCTTGTATCGACTCTCCTGCATTCTTTAACTGACGCTTTACCTTGTTCCCCTCCCTCACCCCGAGCGCAATTCGGTTGAATGCGCGTGAGTCAGCAGACCACTCATTTTGCATCGCCTTGTGGTAAAAACAGGACTTTAGTATGAAACCGAATGCAGAGTAAATTCCGCGACTCACACCTCAAAAATTATTTATCTTTTAACCACAACTTTTTCCTAAATACTGGTTAATACTATTGTATATATAAGGCCACAGTAATAAACTCACCATGTTTAAGATACTCCAACTCCTCAGTCATCTTTGTAGCGAGCGCTTGTAGGTATCCACGAGCCTCCTTCTCATCAGCCACCCATCTGATGATATCTGCTATCTAAATGAAGTAGGCGAGAAAAAAAGTTTTATTTGTCGTGTTTAAACTGTTTAGGGTCATTTATAACTTCACTGTACGCGAGAGCTGCATTTATATATATATTTACCATATATTTTTCCATTTTAATTGTTCACAAATCAGTTGTTACAATTTGCGAGGAATCCATTCATCATTAATTACAATTTAATAAGGAACGCTTTATAAATTAATTAAATATTATTGAAGTCGTACAGACAGCTACATATCAAGCTATACATTTCCAGTATAAGCTGACCTCTCATTGTACGGAAATCCTATACAGTGCGAGATCAGCTTATACTGGATGTATAGCTTGTTTTGTAGACGTATGTACATGTAACTTTTACGAACAGTGATGTCTTTTTGTCTGCCTATTAGTTTCTTTCCAATGTAATGTTCTATCGCTGCGCTGCGTGAGAAAAATAGATCTCGTGCTAAGTTAGAATATGGTTTTACAATAGGTTGTGATTGGATAAGAATATTTGTGCCCGTTTTCATTGATACTAGGCGAAACTCAAATGTTATATTATTGCACTGTTTTATTTTCAACTCTATGCGCAGAGCTGAGTGTTGAAAGTCCAACAAAATCTGCCTAACCTGTTCCCAAATATGTTGGAGTCGTCTTCATGTCTAGCCTAACACCTATCTAACCTCCACACCCTACTGGGTAACATGATACCCTTGGTAAGACTGGTTGTCAGACTTTTGGGCTTCTGACTACCTGTAACGACTGTCAAAGATATAAGATTGACAGCTGGGACCAACGGCTTAGGCTAGGAAAGCACGTTTTCCGAGGCACGGAGGGGTCTCGAAATGTAATGGATGGTCACCAATCCACGAACCGACCGCGGCATGTGTAGATTAACCTTCAATCGACCCGTGCGGCTGTTACCACGAGTTAGCCACGAGACCAACAGTAGTCTTTTATTTTGGTATTACATTGAGGTGTCGTCTAGTGTTAGTGAAAACGGGCATTAGAATACTAATCTGGATGTGCCTATATACCAACCAGATAAAACTTCAAAGAGGGATGATGACTTAATATTTTTTTTTTGGCCAGTCATATTATTAAAAAATATTGGACACGTATTTTTCTTTATTTACGTAATCATACGGCGATACATTTGAGTTAAAATGTGGTATGACGTCACACCTTGCTAGATTTTATACTTTGTTGTGACGTAGCGAGAACTTCAATGCGAAATTTTTCCTAATATGATAAAGCAAAAAATACGTGTCTCATATTTTTTTATTATCTGACTGACGGGCTAAACAGAATTTCTTTTTTTTACCCAGGCATCAACCGTATTGGTAGGGTAAAAACAAGCCACTTGGGTCAAAATACATAATCCGATTGGGTTACCATACAAACCTATTTGGGTAAAAATACATACCGGCAGGGTCAGCATACAAACAGGCAGGTAAAAATTAGTGCGATATTAACAAGGAACAGTGTCGGGATCAACTTACATCACTGACCTGCGTCTCCCAATGCTGCATGGTATCTCTCTTAGCTCTTAGTTCCTCTAACTCAATCTCCATTTGTCTTCGTTCCGCTTGCCATCTTCTACCATTTTCTGCCAGCTAAGGTGCAATGGAGAGGGAGTTTTAGATGTGTTTTGATTTTCTTGGATTGTTAACTCAGAATATGCCATCTCCACGTTTTCTATTTCAAAGTGTTAACTTGACATATAACTACAGCTTTTTAAAAAAAAGTATGCGCTTCGGGAATCATCGTCTATCTTCGGAACTATGAGCGCGCGAGGAGAGTTCTATTCTATTTTTAATAAATGGGAAGTAAAGCCGATGTTGACTATTCTGCCAGTGTCTAAAGTGAACTAAAAAAACAAGTGTGCATGGGAGTAAAAAAAAAAAAAAAATTCTTTGACTGATACAGTTGAACACGATGTAGATATGCTGGGCGCGAGGCGAGGTTACTCTGAGGCGCGACGTTCGTGCTAATTCGGAAACACTAAGATTACCGAACCGCATACCTTCCTGATTTAGCTGTATGCTAATAATTTCATATATTTTTTGTTGATTTATATCTTCAGCAATGAATGAAGTGAAGACCGTATATAAATGTTTACGGTTTTACTCACGTTCAACACTCAACTTCGCCGCGTGATGTCGAAACTGGCCAATGTAAACACGAAATGTAATTTTTAGTCTGTGTGGAATAAATGCTCTTAATTTCTTTTTTTTTCTTCGATTGTTAGACGTGAGTCAACCCGTAAACATTGCCCTAAAATGGAACTAGGGAACAGTTAATAAGGACCTAAAGCTAGAGATTGTTAATACAAAAGTATAGACTTTGTTATTCACAGCGTCCAGATCTTTGGCCAGCTTCCGGTTCTCGTTCATTAACATCTGTTTGTCTTCGCTGTCGGTTAGTTGTTCTATGCGGCGGTTTTCGAGCTTCTCTTTTGATGTTTGCAACTGTAACAAAAGGATAGTGTAATAATTAAAATGAAAGAGGCAACGAAGACGAAAGATGATAAACTCTCCCTTGTAATGTCATGGTATCTATTGCTTTATATTTTGAAAATTCAACAAAAAAATAGCTAGAAGAACCACTTTGCTTGACCCACGAATGGCAAGATGAAAACTCAGGACAACATATTTAAATTAGAAATAAAATTAGACCTAGAATTAGACCTTGTGGAATCCCACAAAAAACCTTGATTTTTGGAACAACTTAACCATTGAAATCGACTTTCTCAACTGTACTGAGTAATTCAGAAAAAAGTTGCGACGAAATATCTTAGCTTAGCTTCCATTAAAATAATCGTTTCTGTTAAGAGCGTCATTGTCCACAAAGTCGAAAGCTAATGGAAAATCTAAAATTCGCTTTTTATTTTATAAGCCTAAAGCTAGACAAAGACTTCCACTGTTCCATAACAGCCCTTCATTTCTAATATTCCTGAGCAGATTGCCTGCTCTTACTATTAAAACACCATACATAATGACGGAGTTACCAGTATAATCATAGTATAGTATAGTATATTTTATGAGCTGAAACCTTGACATTATATGGGCATGTGATGCGGAGGAATGAGGAAACTCTCGTCAGGAAAGTTTTGAGTATGAATGTGAATGGCTATACGTGTAGGGGAAGACCAAAGAAACGATGGATGAACTGTGTGAAAGATGATATGGCTAGAAGCTATGGTGACTACCGAGATGACGACTATTACAGAAGTATGGAAGAAAAAGACATGTTGCGCCGACTCCAAATAAATTGGGACAAGGGTAAGAGAATGATGATGATTTTCCGAGTTAAAACCTTGACATTGTCAGACAAGATACGAAAGGCAAAAAGGCAGGTGTTGTGGCATAACTTTAAAGAAGTCTACGTATAGCAGAGTACTGCTACAATTAGGCTGACTCGATTAATTTAAGATAATATTACTGTACTCTCATTTTTTTTTTAAATTCGTACCTCTCTATTGAGAACATTGCGTAAAGCATCTCCTTCTTGTAATTGGTCGTTGAGAGCCGCAAGTTCAGCTTGGAACCTCGACTGTTGCTGTTGCAGAGATTCTTTGTACTGCATCTAAGGATTTAAACGGAAGATAACGCTTGAGAAGGCTTATGTTCTTTTAGCCTTAGGCCCGGTAAATAAAAGAATAATCAAGCACGAATATCTTTATAAAATAAAAATTTGCATCAATTTTGCTTTGAATTGCTCGTATCGGTATATCGTACTAGAATGCGGACTTTGGATAATTATGGTAAATGATTCGTATCAGATCAGCTAATAAACAATTTTGGTTGAACATGGGTTACTTAGGGCCGGTTTTTTGATCCATAGTTAACTTAACCAATGGTTAAACATAATAACTAATAGTTGAATTTTGGCTAAATGTGAAAGGCTAAACATGAATGAGTTATGCTATTAGTTACTATTTTTTAATATGAATGAGCTAAAATGAATACATTCATGTTTAGCCTTTCACATTTAGCCAAAATGTAATCATTAGTTTCTATGTTTAACCATTGGTTGAGTTAACTACGGATCAAAAAACCGGCCCTTATTTAACGCTTTCAAGGACACTGAACGAGACACAACAGAAGTTTTATTGTTAAGAGGTCCATGGCGTTTAGTGTCATTCAAAGCGTAACTACCAGCTCAGAGTGATCTTTGACACTTTGTTGAAAAACAAAAGGACTTTATCCTTTCTATGTATGATTTTATGAGCTATTTATGATTCCCAATGAATGAAAAAGAGTTTCTAGGGAGCTTGTGTTAATGTCCTTTCACAAATAATATGTGTCCGCAATATGTTACCTCTAGAGTCTCAACCTCAGCCTGCAACCTGGCGACATCGGCGGCAGCAGAGGGCGGAGCTCCGGAGTCAACGCGCTGAGAACGTAACGTTTCTTCACGTAACTTGCGCTCCTGCCAACGAATAATATGTTTAAAATTGTTATTGATAGATATAGGGTTGATAGATAACTTAATTATCTATATATCTCTAAACACAGGCATTTAAACCTTTTCCAAATTGCAGTTTTCGACTTGCCATGAGCTGGCTCTCAAAAGCTAACGAACGAAGACGGCGAAGGTGCTGCACCGTCGAGATCATAGCAGAGTTTACTAACAGAAAAAGTATATGTTATATTAGAGTTTTGTCTAACTCGACAGCCCAAATTATAGCCCTTTTATTTTACTTACAAGTAAGACCGAAATATTTTAACAAATAAAATAATAATCAGAATTTCCTAGTAGCTTCACGATATCTTAGTTTGATCAACATATAAGAACAGAGTACCTTGGTAGCTTCAGAAATGGCCTGGTCGAGCCTCGCCTCTAGTTCCCTTCTTCCCTTCTCAGCGCGTCGAATGTCTTGTCGTAACGCGTCGATCTTTTGCATCGCTACTTCTAATTCTTCTTCTTTATCACGGACCTGAAAGAAGATTGTGTTATGCTGTCATCATACTATTTGACCAAGCTAATTCTGGAAACCAGTATAGATTTTTTTTTGCGTGGAGTAGTGTTCATGCATACTGCACTACTACGGGGAGATAGTGCAGTTATGTGGGACTCCAACCCACTAAAACTCCACGGTGTCCTCCTCTGCCACTTGTGGCGAGAACACGGGCTCGCGTTAGCACTCATCTGTGAACCCGCCGCAAGCCAGGATGTACTTCCATCACGGAACATAAAAAACAGTGGAAGTGCAAAGTAGGCGCGGCACGCGTGTCACAAATAAGCGCTCGGATGTTAGTTTTATCGATAAAAAAAAAATGGTGCCGATTCTCTTGTCACAAATGTCTCCGAACTAGACTAAAAATCACCTGTCAAACAACGATGGACTAAAGTGACACAACTTAATTATTTTATAGTTTGACAGCACTAAGTTGGCACTAAGCTATTTCATTTAGTGAAAATGGAAATTTTGCTATTCTGAATTTGATGTTTTTCACCTAAAATTTTGATTATCAAACCAAATGTCTTTTTTTAGCCGCGATTAAAAGTTTTCATTATTTTTTCGATTAGGACACACCGTTTTCGATATAAGCAAAAGCAAAAAAAAAAATTAATGACACCTCAACTGGAGAAACTTTTCACTTTTTGTATGGAAAATATGAAAAATTACAAAATTTCTATTATTGAGTATTACCAACATGTAGAGTTTTAGGGAGTTATGAGTTGAGAAGGGGTGCAAAATTTTAATTATTTTTTCGATAGGACACACCGTTTTCGAGATATAAGCAGAAGCAAAAAAAAAATGACATCTCAAGTGGAGGAACTTTTTACTTTTTGTACAGAAAATATGAAAAATTTCTATTATTGATTATTACCAACATGTAGTTATAGAGAGTTACGGGTTGCAAGAGGGGGCAAAATTTTCATTATTTTTTCGATAGGACACACCGTTTTCGAGATATAGGCAAAAGAAAAAAAAAACTACTTCATTCTTCCTACAGTTTTACGTAACTCCCAACAAGACTTATTTTTTCGAATTAAACAAGAAATCGGGTATCTATCGATATCGATAATGTAATTAAAAATTCAATGTGTTATTGCACTGGTGTGGCCTTGGTCGAGTAGCAACAGATATCGACCTATGACGCTTATGTCAACCTTATGGCTAATGCAATTAGACTTATAATTGCGACCACTGAGAATACTGCCATCTATGGTCGAGTAGCGAAATTTACTCGTCAATCGAATCTAGTTTGACTTGAGATTACAAAACGCTGTAAATACTTTCTGGACTAAAGCAAAATAAATCCTATTCATAGAGCATGAAGGTTTGTTTCTGGTTGTAGGATCTGTGACTTACGCTAGTTTTGACTAAAATTAAAACGACAAATCTGACGAATTGTTTGTATGCAGTGCATTATACAACTATCGGTTTATTTGTGTGAGTTTGTCGATAGCGGTTCCTATAGTAATTTTGTTGCTACCACTTCCACTGTTTTTTATGTTCCGTGACTTCCATAGTAAGATCGCCAGAAAAGAAACGACACTGTATAGTGTCGTTTTGTTCCTGCCACTCTGTATTGAGTGGCAAGAACGTCGACACGAAAGCGTGGATTCAGAACATGATTCTGGGTCCCCCTGCGTTAAAATTTCTCCTGCGTTATTAAAAAAAAAAAATTGCTGTTCCATACATTTTGACCGCGTACGTATTGCACTTTTCTATGAAACAGCAGATATTTTTTTTTCAGTTGGAATGTATGAACACGTTTTTCAACTACAGTGTTAAGTTTGTTCTTGGGATAAATTCAACCCAACTACGGAAAACCCTTCATTGTGCGTGGTCCGACATACACTTGGCCGGTTTTCAAGTTATTATTGTCCTGAATCTCACACACCCAGACCCGAACTGAAGGTCGAAGACATACCATTGAGAAGTCATACCATAGAATCTAATTTCCCAACCACTTCAACAATCATTCCATATTTTCTAGTATAAACGTGAGGTCATATTTAAGTGTGTGTTACAGACCATCAAACTGAACAACTTCCTCCATGGGACCAACACCGTAGCATAAGCATAATCAGCCTATTAGTTATTTAGTCCCCACTGCTGGGACACAGGCCTCCTCTCAGTGAGATGGAGTGGGCCGTGATCCACCACGCGGGCCCAGTGCGTGTTGGTAGATGTCACATGTCTTCGAATTTTTGGTTCTAGGACATGCCGGTTTTCTCACAATGTTATATCCTTCACCGTTTTGAGAGCAGTGGTGATGATATTAATTACACAAACTAAAGCGCGTGTCTAGGTTCGAACCCTCGGCCTACAACTCGTAAGTTGGGGCCGTTACCACTGGGCTACCACTGCTTTGAGTAATCACAAAAAATATCTACCATACAAAACTTAATACCTATTCTACGCAAATGTATGGATCGGCTGTTTATTTCTTTTTTTGAGATTACGATGTTGGTTCCATGGAGAAAGTTGTTCAGTTTGATGGTCTTTACCACACCCTTAAATATGACCACCACACGTTTATGATACATGCTGTATATTTCAAATCATCTACTGTATGTTCTGCCTACATTGAAAACAATGTTCCATCAGCCTAGCCTTTTCCCAACTAGGTTGGGGTCGGCGACCAGTCTAACCGGTTGCAGCTGTACTAGTATTTTACATGGAGCGACTGCCTCGCCACAACCCAGTTACTGGGTAATACGATACCCCTTGTTAAGAGTCTAACAAGGGGTATCGTATTACCCAGTAACTGGGTTGTGGCGAGAGACTGGTTGTCAGGCTTTTAGGCTTTGAAGACCCGTAACGACTGTCAAAGATCCACGAATGACAGCCGGGACCAACGGCTTAACGTGCTTTCCGCGGCACGGAGGAGTCTCGGTATGTAAGATGGTCACCCATCCACGGACCAATCCCGGCAAGCGTAGTTTAACCTGATGGATCGGCCCGTGCGGCTGTTATTACATAGCCACGAGCTCCTCTTTGGAAACAATGTTACACAAAAAAAACCCAAAAAACCCCCCATACCTGCCGCGAAAGCTTCTGTTTCTGTTGCCTCAGTTCTGACAGTCGCTCTGTCACTTCGTTGTACTCAGTCATAGCCAGCTTACGTTGTGATAACGCGTCTTTCAGTTCTTTGTCCTGTGGAGAGAGAAACACGTTTAAATTAGTATCAGAGAATAAAGTTGCATGATATTTTTTATCGGTGGGAATAGAAATTGACCGATGTTACTATTTCTAAACAGGAATTCAGTTTTCTCATATCTTTATTGAGGTTAACCCCTGATTTCTGTAAGCCTAATAAATTTAATCAGTCTGTAACTTTACTACTAACAGAGGCGGGGGGCATCTGTCTCTGTGAGAGGAAGTGAGCTGTAATCCACCAGGCGAGCCCAGTGCGGGTTGGTAGATGTCACATGTCTTCGAATATTTGGTTCTAGGACATGCCAGTTTCCGCATGATGTTTTCCTTTGCCGTTTTGAGAGCAGTAGTGATGAAATAATTTACAAAAAGTAAAACGCCTGTCTAGATTCGAACCTACGTCCTACAGCTCGAAAGTCGCGGTCGTTACCACTAGGCCACCACTCACTTATATAGGTAATAGTCACCCATTCACACCAGTTAACAAGAGTTGACTCTTCAGATATTTTTAAAATACGGTTGGCAATAACTCTTCACTCACCTGCAGCCTAAGTTTCTCGACGGAGTCAGTTCTGTCCTTCATCAGTTCCTCCTTCTCCATGTTCATTGCTTGTATGATGACCTCCATCTCGCGGATGCGTGTCGTCATCTCCTGAGGAGTTGCTGGCATGTCCTGCAAATTTTAAATGAGTGATAGTATAGTATTCTGATAATCATTTATTTGTCAGAATATGGCACATCATGGATGAATTTGTCTGAATCATATGGATGCCAAACAGCAGTAAACTGCAACGCGGCAGACCCAGGAGAAGATTGCGGGATGAATCCCAAACAGCAGTAATAGACAGGTATATGGAGGCAAGGGGAAAAGGAAGTGGAAGGAGGGAATAGAGGCCTTTGTCTTGCAAAGGGGCACAAAAGTCTGATAATAATAAAGTATGATTACCTGTGTAGTGATACCAGTATTAAGTTGTTCATAACACCTAACCTGCGCCTCTAAATCTGCGTTCCTTTTCGATATCGTCGCTAACTCCTCTTTCAGCTGTATTAGATCTTCTGCAAAATACATTATTAATAGATTAATAAAGTCAAACGTATAAGCGCGGAAACCAAACCCTATAAGATAGAACTAGTTAATCCTATTAAATCTTCTTTGAAATAAATAATTTGAATTGATTTAAATTTAGGAATCTAGTACACAACTAAAAGATATCTAGAGTGTGTTTATAATTATTGTTCCCATTGTTTCGATTATTGTTGAGAATTTATTTATATTGAAATAGACAATGTTCATTATATTATTGAAATATTTATCATTAAACTCGCCACAAAATAATAGGTCCGTTTTGACAGCCCATATCGCTCCATATGCCAAAGAGAGAGAAACACAGCGGGACAAAAAGGGACACCCTCATGTCAAAACGGTCCTATTATTTTGTGGCGAATTTAGTCAGTTATTTATGGAGTCAGTGCCAGCGGTTTTGGTCAGTTTGTTTTTAAATAATATTATACTAGCTTTGACCCGCGGCTTCACCACGTGTATGTCAGAAATTATCCCACGGGAACGTACTACCGGCATAAACAATATGCTATGTGTTAATCCAGGTTATAAACTATCTGTGTTCCAAATTTCATCCAAATCCGTTCAGCCGTTATTGCGTGATTGGGTGAATATTTGACCTTTTAACCGCCCGTCATTACCTTCCGCCAAAAGTTGATGAAAGAGAATATATTTAATGAAATATTTCAGCAATTCCTGATTCTGGTCCTTAAGCAGATTCTGGGAATTGATGAAATATTTCATTAACGATATTCTCCTTCATCAACTTTTGGCGGAAGGTAATGACGGCGGTTAAAAGGTCAAATATTCACCCGATTGAGTGTGTTTGTTACACACAAACATCCAAACATACGTTTCATAGTTGTAATATTAGTAGGATTCCACCACGAAAACTTAGGAGGTAAGTTTTTCAAATTATGGGATATCGTACTTTCGGTAAGTTGAAGAGTTTATTGTTTTTTTTTTTTTGTTCTTTTTACGACTTACTAAAGGTATTTATTTTAAAAGTTCACTCAACAGTCTAAGTATAATAGTTAAAATTACAATAAAAATAATAATAACCTGGGACATTTCACACACGGTCATCTGATCCCAAACTAAGCAGAGCTTGTACTATGGAAACCAGATAACTGATATACTACATACACTACTTTTTTTCTTGTAAATACTTACTTATATAGATAATTACACCCAGACTCAGAACAACCAAGACATGTTCATGCACACAAATGTTTGTCCTGGATGGGAATCGAACCCACGACCTGTGGCATGATAGGTGGTATCTTACCCAACCACGCCAACTGGCCGCTTTTTCAGTGAAAGAACAATGCATTACAACCTCCTTTTAATTTAGTCGAATAAAACAAATTGGCCCTGTTCTTAATAGTGGAGTCGACTTTTTTTATTATGTTTCATTTTTTAATTAATAAGTTTACTAACTTTAGTATTTTTTTTTTTAGTTTTCAATTAATATTTATCAATTCGACGACATTTTTAAATGTTTGTATATGGATTACTTATTTTATGGGCCAAATTCTTTTTATTTTCATTGTAAGAATTTAGTCTTCGATAGTGCCTGTATGAACATAATCATGATCTGATGATGAACTTTGGAGATACATAACGGTACTCTTCATAGAATTATAGCTATTTACGATCAGTTATAAATATGTGTTTACAAATATATATAAATTTTACAAACTTTAAATACTACGTCAATGTATAGAAAAGTAAAAAGTATAAAAAAATATTCGGCTCCACTTCATGCCTTGTCCTACCGGCAAACTTCAATCGTAATTTTTTATTTTTTTTTATTTTTGTACATTGCTTTGGTTGAAGTGGTTTTTACACTTTAAATCATAGGCTTAAGGTGGAATTTGCAAAAAAATATGTTTATATCATTAACTACTATAACTACTTGTGTAATTGGAGACAGTTTGACGTGTTACTTTTGTTCGAGACTGTGCATCTTGAGTTTTTTATATATCAATGTGTGTCATGTTTGTATTTGCCAGGTTCGAATCTGCAACGGAATTCAAAGGTTTTGAATTTGAAACCCCGATTTTTCCAGACGAAGCCCGAAATCTATTTCAGTGTCAGAACCGCTACAATAAACATGATAAAATATAAAAAATCGCACAGAATTCATCTCAAATTATCTGCCTGGTTAGTTAACCTGAACTTATGCGGAGCTGGTGAACCAGTCTGACTCGCTAACAGCTAACAAATGAATGTGATGATATCTTACCACTGCCAGCATCTAAGGCCGCTCCACCCGCTCTGAGTTCTGCTATGGTTTGTGCGAGGAGTGCGTTTTCTCGCTCTAATGCCTTAACTGCTGCGCGGTCGCCTGCGTTTGATGGTGCCTGTTGACAAAAATATACAGTACATTATTTATATACAAATGCCTTTATACGAGAGTGAGTGACTAGTATAAACACTGACGACGAACGTAGTGATTGATGTTTAGGTATTTAGCACGCCTCACAACGCTTCAGCGTGTGGGAGTGCTCTACTCTCGACATGTCGCCTTGTCAAAATTTTCCAACATAATATCGTTCCTACACTCTCAATTATATTAGTTTTAGAAACTAGAGACTTGAAATTCTCAATCTGCCTAGCCTTTTTCGAGTAATCGGGGAACATACAAAAAAAAAAAAGGTTTCAACTAACTGAAAACCATCTAGTTATATAGTTGGAATCTTTTTTTTTTATGTATGTTCCCCGATTACTCGAAGACGGCTGAACTGATTTGGAAAATTCTTTTTTTTGTTTGAAAGGTTTTCTTTCTAGTTGATCCCATTGTCTTCAGGTCAGGATCTGATGATAGGATCCTGGAGACTTCAAATATTATAGGCACACCTATAGCGATTTGGGAATTTTTTATAGTAACTCGTGCATTTGTTCTTGGAAAGCACCATTTGGTCAAGTGGAACTGATGATGAAGACCACAGATGGCCACCGGAACTACTCAATATTAAGTATTTCACGGGTTGCGATTCGATTAGGTACTTTATTAATGGTTGCTAAGCAATTTATGCTCGTCACAATGCTTATGGTGATGGTGAGTTCTCCTGGTACCTACTTACCAGGAGAACTCCTCAACAATTAACGTCCCTTCATCGGGACAAGCAATACATATTTTGTAAAAGGTGATGAGCAGTTGACATTAGAATATTGTAACTTAGATAAATTACAAACTGGCCCACTAAAAAGTGAAAAATAAAACACTTTTCAAAAAACACAACCAACTTCCAAGAGAACACTTCAAAGGTAATATTATAATAACTTTAATTTCGGAAGTCGGTGGCAAAAAACTAAAATACATATCCAAAGACACCGACATCCGAAATTAAAGTTATTATTCACTTTGAGGTGTTATTTTGCAAGTCGGTTGTGTTTTTTGGATAAAGCTTTTTATACCAATTATGTTGAGGTCGGCTTCCAGTCTAACCGGATGCAGCTGAATTTATATTTTAAGACTAATATATTTTTAGATAGATATACCTTGATATAAAAATAAAAAAAATAATGTATCAACTCCAACGCACAAATGGAGTTTACTCCTGTGTTTTTGTGCCGTTCCGACTTTCTATTGATGGACGAAAACCAAGGACCATAGGGGCAAGGTTCCTTCAATGAATCAATGCTATACAAAAGCAACTTTAAGATGTACAGGCGTTCGTTCTATATACCATAGAAAAACGTAACACTTGTATTATTTCACTCTCATAAAAATTCTATACCGCGGGCCTTTTAAGAAAATCGTTTCTAAAGGCACGTCGCCGGAGAGAGGGAGTGTGCGGTGGGTTTTTCCACGCTTTCCCCGCAATTCCCCCCCACCCCCCCCCCCCCCCGCACCCCTGCTCTAACTCGTATGAGCGACGCGCCTAAGATGTAAACTCCAAAAATGTAATTAAAAAATTACGTGTAGTGCTTTCCGTTGGGAAGTGTGTCTGTTTGTCGTCACGATTCACGTCGTCACACACTGGATCAATCTAAATCTTCTTCTAGAAGTTTTCTTTCATCCTTAGGATGAGCTCTACTGATTTTCGTTATCAAACTCATAACCGTTCAAAAGACAATATGGACAGACAAAAATCTATGAATTTTCTTAGATTTCTCCATAAAATTCATCGTCAAGATGTTTCTGTCTGTGAGGCTTGTACTTTTATATTTTCCACAATTTTGCAATTACATAATTAAACTACTCGAAAACAAAATAGGGCTCACCACGATTTATTCACAAAAAGTGTTGGCATGTTACTTCAAACTTATGTATGGGCAAGTTCAAGTGTTTTACCGTAAAACTTAGATGTTTTTATGAGTTCTTATCATTCTTTACCCTCAACACATCTACTCATAAAAAATACATTTGTTTTGTCACTTTTCATTTTCGATGATAAAAACCAAGTGGGCCCTATTTTGTTTTGAGTAGTTTATATACAAAATTGTTTTATTTTCGCAACAGTTGTAATTTATGGACTCATACAGGTAGCTATAGCCGTTTTGAAAATTAGCTTGCAATGATCACAACAAGTAAATCGAAATCGACATAATATCATACTTCTATAACAGACTATTGGTTTTTGTCCACCGGTAACAAAACTTACATCATAGTTATCATTACAATGAGTAATGCAATGTTCCTTCCGTTTGTCCTTGTCGTTGCTTTGATTAACTGCTCACAAAGATAGAACTGCTTGACATGTTCTATGTTATTGGGTTTGGTTTCCGCACTTAATCCTTCAAGTGGACCATTGTGCGTGAAACTGCTTGACATAGAAGTGAAGCTGTCGCTCTGAACGCGTCGACTATAACCGCTGTAGGTTACAGTCGACGCGTTCAGAGCGAGTCATACCTATATTACGCCCAGTTTTGCTTCTTTTCTATCTTATATATTCTATTTTGTTTTGTACACAGGTAGGCTGCCTGTGGCTAAGTAATAACAGCCGCACGGGTGGATCGACCAGGTTAAGCTACGCTTGTCGTGGGTGGTCCGTGGATGGGTGACTATCTTTACATATCAAGAACCTGAGTGCCTCGGAAATTACGTTAAGCCGTTGGTCCCGGCTGTCATTAATGGATCTTTGACAGTCATTACGGGTCGTCAGAAGCCAGACAACCAGTTTTACCGGGGGGGGGGGGGGGGGGGGGGGGGCAGTAACTGGGTTTTGGACTGTGTTGTACTATAACAGTCAGAACACTCTCTCTCTCTCTCTCTCTCTCTCATAAAACTATGGCACAGCAATATCCTTGTAATTGTACTTATGACCTTCTTGTATAAGAACGTTTGACAATACTACACATTGGCAACTTTGGCAACCCGTATAGCGCAGGCGATAATAGTCATTGCGGTGTAAGTGGACTTCTAGACGTTGACTGTACATGAAAAATACTGGTGTTCAGCTGCATCCGGTTAGACTGGAAGCCGACCCCAACGGAGTTGGGCAAAGGCTAGGCAGATGATGATATAGGTAGGCTGTCCTATATGCAAGTGAAGTACTTCTTCTCCTTCTTCTTCATCAATGGCACGACAGTTTATTAAATCTTGTCTGCCCAAAACTTCGCCACTTCCACGGCGTCGTCAGTGACAGCGCAGAGGTAAGTGGCTGCATTTTTAAAGTACTTTAACGCTTTGAAAGACACTACGAAACACAAAAGAAGTTTTATTGTTATTCTGTCCTTCAAAGCGTTAAAGGGTATTTGTATTTGTGAAGTAATTCGAAGGGTTTGAAGCTGGCGTACCAACCTGACTAGGAGCATTCTTGGCTGGACTAAGTGGACTAGTGGGCGCGCCCAGGTCTGACAGACGAGAGCCGGCCGTGAACGTGAAGCCGATGAAAGGTAAGTGGAGACCAGAGAACGCTGATGATGCTGACGGTGGTGGGACGGCTTCGGATAGTCTGAAAAGAAAGAAAAAAAAAACATTAAAAAAATTGTCACTCGAAAATATCGAAGTAACCAGTATAATTCGAAGTGATGAAACGTATCCTACACCCCGAACATGACTAAAAACGTGCTCTTAGCCTACTTCATCGGGCGTATTATACGCTCAGTTTCGCGTTTATACCAATTATTATTTAGTTTTTATGATTACCAGTGACCGGAATAGGTAGAGCTATTTTGGTTCAACTGAAACTCCGGGATTCGAACAAATAAATTGATATTTTATTAACAAGGATATAAGAAAGCTTGTTTTATGTATTGGCAGTGAGCGCACGACGTTGTCAAACTAACATCGGCGTAGGTTGCTAATTTTCAATGAGCACACGCGCGATGTTGCCGCTCAGGTGTAACGCGCGATGTTGCCGCTCAAATGTAACGCGCGACATGACTAGTGGAAACAAAAGAATACAATATCAGGCTGCGCCGCTAAAGGAACGCACCTATTTTTGTCTCTTCGTATAGCATCTAAATTGTTTTTCGACAGTAACTTGTTGACCGTAACTTCCTTCGTCAGAGGGGTGGAGGAACGGATGATGTGTTCGTTCATAATTCCTTATGACGTGAATAGCTTTTTACAAAGTAATTTCTAACTTATTTATCCTACTTCCTACTAATATTATAAATGCAAAAGTTTGTGAGGATGGATGGATGTTTGGTACTCTTTCACGCAAAAACTACTGAACGGATTTTGATGAGATTTGGCACACAGACAGTTTGTAACCTGGATTAACACATAGGATATTTTTTATCCCTATATTCCCACGGGTTCGAGACTTACGCGGGTGATACAGCGGGGCGCTGCTAGTAATAATATATATTTTAAATCCCGGAATTCCGGGAGTGTCCATATTAAGACAACGTATCGCAAGTACAAAAAATAGCTCAACCAATTCCGATCACTGATGATTACACAAGCTCATATGAGAACCTGCAACGTTTTAGTGTTTCAGAGGGCAACAGCAATCGCTTTGTTTCCAATGTGTGCTTTTATAATTTCTACCGTGACGATATTATCGTGGGCGTTCACGTCCACGTCACGGCATCACGATAACACAGAAAAGTAAAATGTATGGAAATATATGAAGACGCCTTTAAATTTCCGCCCACGTTAACGTTTTTTATTTGAGATGGGTTTGCTCTTGACTCTAGTCTAGGTCAGAGATGACAGAAACAAAGTCGACGATGGAGTGAGTTTACCCAGAAGAAGTCTCTTCACTCTCACTTTGAAGAGATTAGGGTTGTATGCGCTCGGAAACACAGACGCAGGTAGTGAGTTCCACTCTTTTGCTGTGCGCATTATAAAAGACATTTGTAAACGCTTAGTGCGAATTGATGGAATAGCAACTAGGTAGGGATGGTAACTGGCAGTGCGTCTAGATGTCCGATGGTAGAAGTCCACGTCAATGCGCGTATTTTGCGTAACGGGTGGGAAAATAGATTATTCAATCCACCGCAGCTCCTCAAGGAAGGCCAGCAACGCTTTGGTGTTACTGACAATCTCACGGAGGGTATAGTAAGCGTCTAACTTTATGGCGGCTTTGAACTGAGCTACTCGCTGCGCAGTACCGCACCCATCACCCCCGCTGACACACGAATTAGTTACTGCGCAGCGACTTGCCTCAGCTTCCGAGCCGAATTTGAATCGGGCTGTACCACGATAACGTCATAACGTGTACGTATTTCCATTCATTTTAAGGACGTGGACGTGACGTCTACGATAAAAATATAACGTTTCATATTATTTACAGTCCGGGTCGAAAGAATGCGTTCCTGACATCTGTCAGTTGGACAATTCTAGTAACGAATATGTGTTTTGTGAATTTGATCCTTATAGGATCAAATTCACAAAACACATATTCGTTAGTATGAAAGTGACACGTGTCAGGAAAGCATTCTCTCGACCCGGACTGTAGAAGAAAAACGAAAAAACAAAAAAAAAATATCTGCGCATTTTGACTTGTCATACATATTGTGCTATTAAAACATACTTCTGTGCAGGTGTACCTGATATCAGTATCATCAACATCAAAATTAGAGGTATCGGTGGGGCTCGAGACATCTGGTACGAATGGCGCCTGCATCTCGCGGAGATTCTCCCAGTCTAGGTTCGCGAACCACCCGTGATTCTGAAATAAAATCAACGTAATTTTTATTTACGCAAGAAGCTTATTTAAAAGGTTAGGCTGTAGCATCCCTACAACATAATCACAAATGCGTTTAACAATCTTGATGTCACTGTTTTATTTATAGTTTGTCCGCTACCGCTATACCGCGGGGCGGGACGCCGTGAGCGTTAACGAATGAGTAGCCTGCACTGCTCCCCGCCTCGGCGAGCACATAAGTTGCGGTACAGCGGTATCGGCCAAACTATAGTCTCCACAGCTAATTATAGATTTATCAAAATAAAACTGTAATTCAAAGATAAAATAGAAAGCAGTAAAAATGTTAATAGGTTCAAATAGAAGTTTAATTGTTACGACGGCTATAGCCGTATACCTCGCCGGAACGTATTAAATTTGCCAGGTATTATGGTGCAAATTAAGAAAGGCCTCCAGAAATGGGAGACTAAAGCTTACCTTGAAGTCTTGCAGTCCATTTTTTCCTAATCTATTTTCTGAAGAGCATATCAGTCTGCGGATTAGATCCTTCGCCTCTTCTGACACCTGTCAAACAAACATCATTTATTATTGAAGATAATCGTGGGAATGTTAGCTTCTTTGCCACAAATGGTAAAAGAAACTCCAAAGAGTATGGTTATTTTCTTGTCACGAGTCGAAGTATATACTTGGCACCATGTAAAAAACCAACAAGAAGGTATATTGTCATTCAACCTGTAGATAGAGAATTGTATAGATTAGAGCTATCAACGTATACCTAATCGCAACCAGCGTGCATGTGTGACCAGATGTTTGAAAGTAAACGAGCTATGTCTGCCAACCAAGTGCTTTGCAGATTGGCAGAGAAAATGTCTTGTAAAAATAATTTTTGTGATTTTCAATATTTTTTTTTCATAAGTTTACATACGCGTAAGAGATAATAATAACATTGGTCAGGCAGGGGACATAGTTCTTCCATAGTTCAAGTAACCCAATCCACTTTAGCTACCCAGACCCATAGTCCAATATGTTTTGTTTCCACGTACAACAATAGTCCTGCACCAACCGAGGGTTGTCCTTGGGTGCACTTGCATAGTGCATATAGGGATAATCGTCGGTTGGTGCCTCCTTATCATTTAAAATTATCTAAGGGGCCTCTGCGAGTTGGCTTCGGCTCCTCGTACGCCTTGTAAAGGTCTGGGACCCCAGGATATCGAGAAAAAAACATAATAATATCCTGGGACATTTCACACAAGGTCATCTGATCCCAAATAAAGCAGAGCTTGTAATATGGAAACCAGATAACTACATAAACTACTTTTTTTTTTTTGGTAAATACATACTTATATAGATAATTATACCCAGACTCAAGACAAACAGACATGTTCATGCACAGAAATGTTTGTCCTGGATGGGAATCGAACCCACGATCTGCGACATGTTAGGCGGTATCTTAACCAACCACGCCAGCTGGCCTGTCGTGGTTTACTTATTACTGCTGGATATAATAATAAGTGTTTAGAGAGTTGTCTATTGCTTTAATCTGTTAGGAGTCACTCGTACCTGCGCGGCATGCTCATCAGGGGGTGGGCAGTGGAAGGAGCGCGCGTGGTTCATAATCTTGCCGTATGTCTCCACTAAAGACTCCGCGTAGAACGGCGTCTCGCCAAACAGCATCTCGTACATGCATACACCTGCGGATTTAAAGAAAATAAATAAATTATGAGCACAGACACATGCGGGTGTTCAATAGGTACCCCCCTCCTACAGAGGGGTACTCTGTAGGAGCCAATGGTTGTAGGCAGCGTACATTATCACTTTGTTAAAGTTGGTTTATTTATGGAGCACACAGAAAGAACCACAAGTTGAGTTCAAAGTTATATTCACATGTAGTAGGTTAACAGCTTATAAGTGGTAGCGATTCCTTCTCTTGACAAGTGGTTAGTCGCACAGTTATTGTTTGACTCGCGTCTGAATTGTCTAAAACGTTGTAATTATAGCTTAATATTTGTGACGCACTACATCCAAGTAGGTTGCTGCGTTCGCAAAGTAAATGTACGGCTGATGAGACCGTACACCCTCTGCCTAACACTTCGGCGAATACAGGCGTAATGTTCCTGTCACATTATTATAGAGTTTGTTGTTTACGAATTATTTAGAATTTGATATTTGAATTTGGCGGTTTTTTTTTTTTTGTTTTGTACTGAGAAGTATCCTAACTAATATTATAAATGCAAGTTTTTTTGTCTGCTTTCACGCTAAAACGGCTGAACGGATTTGCCTAAAATTTGGCACACGAGTATACCATGACCTGGAATAGAACATAGGAAACTTTTTATCGCGGTAGTACGACCCGAGGGATAATTTTCGACGTCCACGCAGTCTAAGCCGTGAGCAAAGTCTAGTTAATATTAATAAAGAAAACGATCCATTGGAAATTACCTAAAGACCACCAATCACACTCCGGACCGTATCTGCCTTGACCGTCTTCCATGGCCTGCAAAACAAAAATAACAAAATGTCAAAAAGAACTGTGAAAAGGATGTACTCAAATGTGTGTATATATATCTCTATGTATTTTTCTGAATGTACAGACGCCAGCACATCAAGCTACTACAATCTGTCAGATTTCTTTAATAGAGTTTCGACTTTATTGCTAAGGCATTAGGTTCAAGGTTGATTGGGAAAATCTGACAGTTTCGGGTAGGTTGACCTGCTGGCGTCTGTACATAAATAATAAAATAAATAAATAAAATCAAGAATAATATATTATTATCTGCCTAAAATATGTATCGCTGCAGGGTAAAGACTTACACATTAGGAACTTTAAAATACAAAGGTGAAATGCACCACACCCATATGTCACAAAGAGATCTCTCTAGCACTTCTCCTTTGCCATAGTTGTAGTGGTAAATGATCATGATTTTATTTCTGTAAGTAGGTTTCAATCAATCTGCCTAGCCTTTTCCCAACTATGTTGGGGTCGGCTTCCAATCTAACCGGATGCAGCTGAATACCAGTATTTCACATGGAGCGACTGCCTATCTGACCTCTACAACCCACTTACTGGGTAATGCGATACCCCTTGGTAAGACTGGTTGTCAGACTTTCGGGCTTCTGACGACCCGTAACGACTGTCAAAGATCCACGAATGACAGCCGGGACCAACGGCTTAACGTGCTTTCCGAGGCACGGAGGAATCTCGGTATGAAAAGATGGTCACCCATCCACAGACCAACCCCGGCAAGCGTAGCTTAACCTGATGGATCGACCCGTGCGGCTGTTATTACTTAGCCACGAGCTCCTCTACACTACACTGCACTAATACACGTCAATCATATTTAAAAACTATATGAGATCGGCGTTTCCTATCTGACTGCTCTCGAAAGACCGAAACAAACTCAGAGGTCACAGTCTCTTTTAAAGTCCAGACATAATCTTGGTCAGATCATATAAAGACCATGTAGGTTGGTGTCTGAAATGGTCTTTTGAGGAAAGAACCACACAGATTGAGAGGACCTGTCCAGTCAGTGCACGCATTTGTCAGTAATCGTGCAGCTCAACTCAGAACTTAAGAGGATTGTGAAAATTGTGAAGCTGTAAATTTTCATACAAAATGCGATAACGTTTTTCTCCCCGTAAACATAGTAAATTTATTATATTTTTTGGAAATGTTGTAGGTATAATGAAAAACTAAGTCAGTACGTTTTTATTATAAAGAAATATTGCATACGATATAAGTTTAAGCTATATTTTTGACATAAAAACTTCCTCGAGCGTTTTTATTTACTTCAATTCAATAAATCAAAAGAATGTAATGAGATCAAAATTGTCCCATTTTGTAAATGTATGGGGGGGGGGGGGGGGGGGTGAAAACGTTATCGCCCGAAACAATATTTATGTAAATAATTGTATGAAATGTAGGTAATTGCTTCCAAGACTCGCGCCGCGTATCGGCACTTCACAATCCTCTTAAGAAGCTCAACGTTTCGACGAACAATACCAAAGAAAGGACATTTGGGTAGCAGCACTTATTCAAGTAAGTAAATTACCCGTAATATCTCGGGCGATATATAATCCGGCGTGCCGACGGCGACGTTGCTCTGCACTTTGCCGTCGTCGCCGAGCCGCAGACACGAGCCGAAGTCTGCTAGCCTTATGTGACCGCTCGCGTCTAGGAGCACGTTGTCTGGTTTTATGTCCCTGTGGAAGAAACAGCCATAATTAGTCAGAAATCACAAAACAAAACAAAATATCACGCCACACACCCACACACCCACCCACACATTCACGCTTGTCACCTGACTTGGTTTCCATACCTACGTCTTTTTCGGGTGACCCCTGAAAAACAGCGCAAAAAAAAAACAACTGTCCCATACAGAAAAAAATCAACCGCTGATTTTTTTTCGCGATTGCAGGTTTGATCCCATAGTAAAAGTTGTTCAAAATGATGGTCTCATTAATACCCTAGAGTTATGGTATGTCAAAAAAAAAAACACGTTGTATACATTTGAGAAGGCAATAGAAAGTAAAAATGGTTGAGGACAAATCTCTTCATCAGTGTGAGGACCAGGCTTTGCGTTCACACAGCAGATACCAACCCAAAGCCTAGGCAGTACGGTTTACTTTTGCCTTCTTCACACTTCATGAACTGATTTCTGATGTCAGCTGCCTAAACTTTTAATTCTGTGTGTTGAAAGCCACCACGTCATTTAAACTCACCTATGAACATATCTAAGCTCATGCACGCTCTGTATGGCTAGCACCATCTCTGCGATGTAGAACTTGGCCATGTCTTCGGGAAGCCGGTCTTCGAACTTCGACAGTAAGGTCAGCAGGTCACCGCCGCAATAGTAGTCCATTACCAGGTACTGAAATAGACAAGAGGAGATTTGAGGATATGTATAAGGTAGCCTTATTCAATAAACATTATTCTCTGTTAATTTTATGATTTATCAGACTTTCTTACTATAATTATAAATGCGAAAGTTTGTGAGGATGGATGGATGTTTGTTACTCTTTCACGCAAAAAGTACTGAACGGATATTGATGAAATTTGGCACACAGACCCTGAGAGATATAACCTGGGTTAACACATAAGATACTTTTTGTCCCGATATTATTACGGGTTCGAGACTTCGCGGGTGAAACTGCGTGGTGCTGCTAGTCATATTATAAAGGCGAAAGTTTGTGTGTGTGTTTGTAGGTTTGTTACTCTTTCACGCAAAAACTACTAAACGAATTTTGATTAAATTTGACACACAGATCCTGAGAGATATAACCTGGATTAACACACAGGATACTTTTTGTCCCTATATAACTACGGGTTCGAGACTTACGCAGGTGATACAGCGGGGCGCTGCTAGTAATAATATATATTTTAAATCCCGGAATTCCGGGAGTGTCCATATTAAGACAACGTATCGCAAGTACAAAAAATAGCTCAACCAATTCCGATCACTGATGAATGATGAAAAGTAGAGCAGCTGTGGAAGAAATCGAGAGCGGTTCCTAGAAGAGAATTTGACGTGGCTGAAGGGAGTTGACATATATTTCGCTGTGTCCGTTTATTTATGTATGCCAAGTGCAACTACAGAACCGGAACCTGGAATACCCTCTAAAGAGTTTGTTGATTCCAGTCTCAAAACGAAAAGAAGACGCGTAGATAACCTCTTACAGTTCAGGAGTGTTTGTGAATGAATTTATGCTGCTGAATGGTATATAATGATTTGTCAAAAGAGTTTACGGCGAATAGAGATAATTTTCGTTTTGGTATGTCTACGTTGCATGCTTGGATTAGGTGCTCTGAATGCTTGCTTCACATTAGCTCGACTTAATGTAAAAAAATGGCAACTGATCAGCCGAAGACAAAGCTAGTGCGAAGCAACGTTCAGATGACATTAAAAACGTTTTAAAAGCGAGATGGGCTTGATTGTAGACAAACCAAAACCGGGTTTGGTAACACTAATGACGGAATAACTGCGCGAAGATTTTTTGAAAATCCCGAGGCAAGTGCCGATATTACAGGGTTAGATGTTTCACTTATACAAAAATTTGGCATACTGCTTCGTACTTTATCATCAGGATATGACATAAAATATTGAAAAATTTAATTAATCTTAGCTCAAGAAACCAGAAAACTTTATGTAAATGTCTAACCACGGTGTTATATGCCCGCGACTGTTCACAAAATACTTCTGCACAGTAGTGAGGTAATTAAATCATCACTTCTGCCTATCGGCCAGCTTTCCGAGGAAGCACAGGAAGCTCGGAATAAGGACTGCAGAAGATTTCGTGAACACAACACACGAAAACGATCGCGAATAGCTACGAATAGAGATTTACGTAATATGATAGTGATAACACCAGACCCTGTAATAAATGGTTTAAGAGAAGTTCCCGGAAGAAAATAGGTTCGTTCCCTACCGAAGTCCTAAATTTAATCATTCAACCTAGCTAGTTAATATAGTTTCTAGTTTTCATAGTTCTGCCACTCATGATCATGACTATTCTATGGATGATTCATCTGATGATATTGATGATAAATTAATGAGTAATAGATATAGTTGTTAAGTATTTTATGTATCTGTTATAAGATTTTATACTTACAGATAAATTATTAAAAAATATTGTGTTTGTATTTCACTATACCTGTTCAAACGACCAATGCCTTAAATGGTCTTAATACTTTTTAAGGACTCAAAAAGTATTTAGACCCTTAATAACCTCAATAATCTAATTGCTTAATAACCTCATTTATGAATAAAAATCGAAACAAATAATTTTGTCCAGCTAGCTTGTTCTACGCGAACCAGAGTGCGTCACTCAGGACACTCGCGAGTGTGTGCATGTGTTTAACACAAACGTCGCACGCCCCGCCGTGCACTTAGAGGAATTCAAAAATTTTTGCCCGGTAAATAAAGTTCACAATCGCCATGAACTTACTAAAGGGGCGGCAGAAGTACATGTTTTGTCAGCCGTATGGACTGTAGTCTAACGAACATTGAACACTGTGTGGCGAAAGTTTCTGCTGCGGCGATCCAATTTGTTTTTCTGCAGATTTTTAATACACTGTTACATCACTTCTAACGGCAGAGCCATGGCTACTGACGCGTCCATTTTAATAATAAGTTCTCTCGCCATGTGTTACGTAACAAGATTACTTGCTAAGGTGTGGCCAGACAACGTGAGCTTTTGTTCATTGAGCATGCTTGAAGTGAGGGCACGGGCGCATCCTAGATGTCCATCCACCGTTTTCCATCAGGCGAGATCGAGGTCTCAGGCACATACATAACAACACGCCTGTATACCCCGAAGAGTTAGAAAGTGGTGCACCTAGAGTACACCCACATTTCGCCAGTTATGTTTAACACATTATCTGCTTAATTCTTTATGCAAACGCTTCTTTATGCTACACCCTTATCGACCCTTTTTTTACGATGTTTTCGAAACAATAGAGATGCACAACGAACGCACATATGCGGCGCGCCGCACTCGCAGAAAGTTATGAAAACGCGCATGTGCGTCTGCCGCGCCTAATGTATTAACGTCCCATGTAGGTAATAGGAGGCGAACCTCTGAAACTGCCGGTCGGATTTGAAAAAATATTTTTGCATTTGGCAGATGCGGCTATAGTATATTTAAAATCACACTACGACAATTAAACGTAACTTGTAACTTTGTACGTCATTTTCTGTTCCTTTATTCTTGTCTGTTTATTATTATTTGTGTGTACATAAACGGTTAAATAAATAAATAAAAACAGAGCAAAAAGAAAAAAAGTCAGAAAGAACGCTAGCGAAATCGAAGTAATAGCGCGGGGCCAGGCAGAGGGACAAGAAATTTCACGCAGACGAAGTCGCGGGTTATATATGTATAAGGTGTATCTATTCATACACGAAAACTCTTAAGGGGTCATTGTACTCATCATTACGAACACACTATGGGTTGGTCCCATGAAATCGTAAAAAAAAATGAGCTGTTCAGTACATTTTGACGAATTAGGGCGGAGTTCACCGACTTTAAAACAACTGGTTGGATTTTTAATCAATTCTTTCGTTAGGAAGTTTGACATAAACCAACTGTTTAAATACCTAACCAGTGGTTTGAATGTTGGTGAACACAGCCCTTATGCGAACATAAATGTACTGAACAGCTGGTTTTTTTTTTTCGCGATTTGAGGTTTGGTCCCATAGAAAAAGTTGTTCATAATGATGAGTACAATGACCCCTTTAGAGATTTCGTGTCTGAATAGATACACCTTATATAGAGTGACTGGTAATTAGTGACCGATACTTAAACACATGATAACAAAACTGTTACTATGCGACCTAACCTCAAATTGTGAAAAAAATCAGCTGCTCTCTACATTTATGTTCGCATAACTCATCAAAATGTAGGAAACAGTTGATTTTTTGCCTAGGGGTATTGTGTTACCCAGTAACTGGATTGTGGAGGTCAGATATGCAGTCGCTCCATGTAAACTACTGGTATGCAGCTGCATCCGGTTAGACTGGAAGCCGACCCCAGCATATTTCGCATAAGGCTAGACGGATTGATTGATTTTGATCGTAAGTTGTTTTTTTATTAAATAAGTTACAATAAAATTACTTAACTCACCAAGTTGTGTTCGTCCTGGAAGGCATAGTGCAAGTTGGTGATCCATCGTCTGTCGCCAAACACCAGTACATCGCGCTCTTCTTGGAAACAAGCCGTTTCAGCTCTCTGCAAATTATTTTTACTAATTAGTTTATTATATAAGATGTGAGATATTTATTGCATGGCTGAAATTCATACACTATTTTTAAACTGATGACCTTTAAACGGCTCAACTGTCCATTTTCATCAAAGCGGCAAAGAAGACTACAAGAAAGAAAAATCATTTTACACACGGTTACATATCAAGCTATGTATAATTTCCGGTATAAGCTGGCCTCTCATTGTACGGAAATACTGGAATTTTCTAACTTGACATGTAGCCGTGTGTATAGTACCGCCGATTTATCTTGGCAGGTCCGAACTTCGCGCAGAAGGCTGCGCAGTAAGATTTTTTTAAGAACCAAATGGTGCTATGAGGCGAGTGTGAGTGAGAGAACATGCGCGAAACTTCTTAGCGCCTATGTTCGGACCTGCCAAGATAAATCGGCCGTAGTGTACATCCATTTGGAAGCCACCCTGTTATTGACAAAGCTCATAATATTTAAGTGAACATCGAGGCAATTCAGCTGATTAGATCAAACAAATATAGTGCGAAGACTAAAACGAACAAAACCTTTTGAATTAGTGTAGTGTAAAAAGTGTAGAAATAATAGTGACAATAACACATATCGCTGGTTTGCGAGAATAGCGACGCAACTAAAAATGATTGATTTTAGAGAATGGCATTTTTTTATTTCTTTATAAATGTTTGAGCATACCGCAAAATGTAAATGATTTATTAAGGGTTTGACTTTACTGATTAAAGGAACATTTATCGTATTTAGCGTCTCTGTTCACGATAAAATATCAAAGATTTATGATCGTTTGGCATACAGTATCCAATTTGACAGAATTTTGAATTACATCGATATTCTCGCAAACCAGCGATATATAACACATGAACAAAGTGTTTATATTATCATATCAGACTCTAAGAAAGTGGAACGGACTTGTGTAAACCAACACTATTCTAAGTTTTAAAATAATTATCGCGTAAAAAAATTAAGTTAGATTAAAATTGCTGATTAGTCTTGTAGGCTAGATTGTGAATGATTAAGAACCTGGTACTTTTTAATAAAGGATAAAAATTAAAAATAAATATTTAGTATATCACTTATTTCGATTCGAAGTGGCATTTGCCTCACCAGCTAATTTTCTACCAAGAACAGTACTATTATAAACCCCACGAGCAGCACCAGATGCAATCATAACAATATCTCAAAGAAATAAGAAGTTGATGTTGACGATGGTCTCCAATAAGCAGCAAGGACCACTGTCCTAACTTAAGAGGCCCACGAAGCATGCGTCACTCATACAAACGAAATACCAAAATAATTTGTAAATCAAACATATTCTTAAGGTAGTGTGTATCTATTCCGATGGATTACAGAATATCTAGGTTCCCAAACATATATTTTGAAAGGACCTTGATTTGAAGACGAGATATGAGCAATTTAAAATTTCTATAGAAAACTTATTTTTCTCATATTTCATGTTTAAAACAATGTTCTTATTTAACACATTATCTGCTTAATTCTTAGCGAAATGTATGCAAACGCTTCTTTATGCTACACTAATCCTGTGTGGCAAACGCTCGGGTGCGTGCAAAAAATATCTTGAGTGTAGACACCCTTACCGACCCTTATTTTACAATGTTTTCGAAACAATAGAGATGCACAACGAACGCACAGGTGCGGCGCGCCGCACTCGAAGAAAGTTATGTAAATTGTATGGACGCGCATACGCGCCGTCAAGCACCTGGTGAACGTCCGAAAACGCGCATGTGCGTCTGCCGCGCCTAATGTATTAATATATATTTGGGAACCTAGATATTCTGTAATCCAATCGGAATAAATACACACTACCTTTAGAATATCTTTGATTTACAAATTATTAAGGTATTTCGTTTGTATGAACTACGCAAGCTCCGGGAGCGTCTTAAGGTGGAAGCGCTAAGGTACCCCGCGAATTTACGATTTTTGCAATTTGCAACTCAGCTCAGTGTTTGGGTGTATGTCGATTAAAGCATCACGACCGTAACAAATATGTATTCACACAATTGTAATCATTGGAATCAGTAATACAGCTCCATAAGTATAATCCTCAAATGCCATGATTTCATGAAATAGTCATTCAATAGGGTAAGTAATATGAAATGATGATTTTAATGATTATAATTCTATAAATACAGATTTGTTACGGTCGCGAATCGTATTCAGATTAAAATACAACGTGATACTGACCTGCAAATTGCGAAAAACGTAAGGAAAATTTAATTTTGTAGGCTATCCTGGCGCTTTGCCCACCAACCAGCAGGTATGATTCCTGTTTTAGTTTAGATAAGTATGTCAGTTAAGTGAGCTAATTTTGTGGAACAATTTATTAATAATAATATTTATTTGTTCAAGACTTAAACCTATTTACAATTATTGTACCTTAAATTAAACTACATTAGAGGCAAGATACAAAACCTGTGCAACTGGGCTTAAACTAATAATAATAATAATATCCTGGGACATTTCACACACGGTCATCTGATCCCAAACTAAGCCGAGCTTGTACTATGGAAACCAGATAACTGATATATACTACATAATATGTAAAAAAAAAAAAGAAGTATATTATACTTCTTTTTTTTTTTTGTAAATACATACTTATACAGGGTGATTTTTAAAACATGCGACAAAATTTAAGGGGGTGTTCTACCCATCAATATGAACAACTTTTACTATGGGACCAACTCGGAATTCGCAAAAAAAATTTCGACCTTTTTATACAAAATGGTCCAATCGGGTATGTGCTTTTACATGGGAAGGTATTTTTTTTTTTGCGAATTCTTAGTTGGTCCCATAGTAAAAGTTGTTCATATTGATGGGTAAAACACCCCCTTAAATTTTGTCGCATGTTTTAAAAATCACTCTGTATAGATAATTACACCCAGACTAGGAGGATTCCTGTGCTATAAGCACCAAATTTGGTTCTTGCCAATGTCGTACCTTGAGCATCTCCCATTTATTGAGTATTTTCATGGCGTAAACTCGTTCTCCTGTGCCAGTGGTCCCTGCGGTCACAGCCGCTATGTTGCCACCGCCATCTGTGCCCTGTAATGAAAGAAAATAATGTAGAACATTACAAAAAAGACCGTTGATAAGTCCAATTTTTCAATTCATGTCTATCTAAGTTCATCTTGGACATCAATGAAATCGGCAAAGGAAAACGTCGTGAGGAAACATGGACTTAATTAATATAAGTCTGAAATCGCCAACCCATCTTGAGCAAGCGTGGTGTTCAATGCTCATGCCTTCTATGTATGAGAAGAGGCTATTGCTTTGCAATGGGACAATATCATCATTCTCCTGCCGTTGTCCCAATTTATTTGGGCTCGGCGGAACATGTCTTTTTCTTCCATACTTCTCTATTAGTCGTCATCTCGGTATTCACTCCCGTTCTAGCCATATCATCTTTCACTGGACTGTCCATTCATTGTTTCTTTGGTCTTCCCCTACTCGTATAGCCATCCACATTCGTATCTCAAAACTTTCCATACACTCGATTTCTACAAAATTTTTCAGACATAAAGTTTGGAGCGCGCAAGCCCCACCACGACGTCAACGTAGAGATACAGCGGTGGGTTTATTATTATTATTATTCTAGCGTTGAAAATGCCGAAAAAACATTTTTTTTTCACGAAAAAAACTAATTGTGGCTTTTTCCGTTTTTTTTTTTTCACAAAAAAAAAAACAAATTTCGAGCCCTTTACAAAACCCCCGTACCTCTCCCTCTTCCCCTCCCCCCACCCCCAGCGAACCGAAAAAATGAGTTATTACTTAAGTTTCCGAATCGGGGGCAAAGGTAATCTGCCTTACAAATGAATGCTTCCATATTGTTGACGATTCTTTAAAAATTCTTTTTCTTTTTAGGGTTCCGTACCAAAATGGTAAAAAGGAACCCTTATGGTGCGACTCAGTCTGTCTGTCTGTCACAGCTAGATATCTCAAGAACTACTAATTCTATCAACTTGAATTTTGGAATAGGTTTAGATGACGTTTGCCCAACTATTTTGCAAATAAGAAAGAAATAAAAATGTTTTTTTTTTTGCAATTGGGATTGAAAGGGTTTCTTAAAAAATCGAAGTGGTTCGACTAGGGCATGTGGGGTATCATAAAATATGAAAGAGCGCTGTTTGCACATTCTCAAACATTTTCAAAATAAAACGATGTCTGTAAATAGCACACTTTTTTAAATATATGACTAGCAGCGCCCCGCGGTTTCACCCGCGTAAGTCTCGAACCCGTAGGAATATCGGGATAAAAAGTATCCTATGTGTTAACCCAGGTTATAAACTATATGTGTGCCAAATTTCATGAATATCCGTTCAGTAGTTATTGCGTGAAACAGTAACCAACATCCATCCATCCTCACAAACTTTCGCATTTATAATATTAGTAGGAGGTAGGATAGGATAGTATGATAGGAAGTAGGATAGTAGGAATTAGGAAGGTACGGAACCCTCGGTGTGAGAGTCCGACTCGCTCTTGGCCGGTTTTTATTTTTATTCTCATTAGTCATTATCATAATGGCTAGACAACATAATTTCGAAATGTAATTTTTTATTTACAAACCGTTATTTTTAGTTTAGCAAACCTGAAAGTAGTTTGTTTAAAACTAGTCATTGAAGCGACTTCAGTCGATTTTTAAACTACATATTATGTTACATTTTGTCTAAACGATTTCATTTATTTTTATACTAAAGTGAAAAATTAGCGATTTTTTTTTTGCTGCGCCTCTGTACCATCTACAGTATTTAGTTAATCACAAGAATCGTTCATATTTTGTCTAGCGACTACGGAAAAAATGCTCTTTACGCTTGCAATGAATGCTTTCCAAATTACTAGCAACATATCAGGCGGAAATTACCGTACTTCCGTCGCATATTGTCCCCGTAAACGTTTCGCTAGACTACTACTTGGATAAAGCAGCGGGCTTTCCGGTACAGATCGCTACAGCTTGATCTACGGCAAGAAACGATTACAATATTTTACCTGTTTCTTTGTGTATGAGCGCATAAATTAATACAGGGCTATTTAACCCACACTCGGTACCGCCTGCAAGCACGCTAACGTAACAAATTCACAGTACCTGCATAAAAGACGCTCTCACGACGCACACTTCTCCGAAAGCTCCTCTGCCAATCACCTTGACCAGCTCAAAGTCATCCCGAGAAAGCCGTAGCCTCTTCAACGCCGTCGCCACTGGTTTTACTGTTAAAGAACATATCATATTAGACCCTTCTTTTCGTGTCAATTTTTCCCAATACGTCACGACCTGGAACCATGAAAGGAGCCACCCTAATCACAGCTAGCACTCGGTAAGACATACTCTAACTGATTAATCCTTTCACCACGATAATTCCCATATGTTCCGTTTAGCTCGTTGATGAAGTCATCTTCACTGGTATATCATACCTCATTTTGGAAGATTGTAATTCGTACAATTCAGGAACCAAAATGCAATAGTCAACTTCCAATGTAACCATTTGTGATATAACTTCATTTCGCTTCCTTGATACATGCTTGTTCTTCAGAACGTACAGACTTTTCTATGTAGGGCACACCTTATTGCAGCTTAGAACGCATTACGTCATCGATTCCCCTTGACCTTTTTCCGGCTTTAAAGCTAAACTTTTCCCAGTAAACTCTGACCCAATTTCTTTCCACATCGTTATTAGTCCACATTTCAAGTTAGGTAACTTTTTTAAAGGACTATACATGATACAGCTCATGGCTGGCTAACTGCAGTGACGCGACTACCGAGCAAACCTCCGATACTGCTCTTGTTCGAGTTACGAGAACACAAGTGAGTCTAGGCTTCGCAGTTATCATATAAAAATATATTGATCAATATAAACTGAGGATGCGCTGTAGAAGCGAGTTATTAATAGCTAATTTCCTCTCGATTTCCTTTATACATCGATTAAGGGTTTATATCGATGGGTGTTCGTATACTTAGAAACGGTTGAAAGATGTTTGGGCTTCATATGTTTTTGTAAACAAATATTTGTATACAAATAATAGTTGTGCCTACAGTGACGCTCGTTGTGACACTAGTGAGTGACCCGATTATTAATTTATTATAAGGGCCGAATTTTCAATCGCCTGATAGCTTTTATCTGTGAACAAAAATGGCGGGGAGAAGCGCTAAGGTAGTTCGCGAAATTCAAATATTCTTACGTTTTTTTGCAATTTGTAGGTATTAAGTTTAATCATGACTCAAATATAATTCGCGACCGTAACCATCATATATTTACAGAATAATAATCATTAGAATCAGTACCAAACACAACTTCATAAGTTAGAAAAGACTTCAAATGTCAAGATTATTATTGACTATTTCATGAATAGTCATTCAATACAGTTATATGAACTTAGAGAACTGTATTGATGATTTTAATGGTTATAATTATACAAATACAGATTTGTTACGGTCGCGAATGATATTCAAATCAACATACAACCTAATACCGACTTGTAAATTGCAAAATACATATTTGCTATGCAAAAGCTGGCAACCTGCAATATTTATTGCTCCGATAAAACTTATCTGACGATTGAAAAATCAGGGACTGCATTTTCAAAAGTAAGAGAACTTTTATCTGAAGAATACCTAAATATGTCAGTTTGACATATTTTCGATACAAAAACTGTCAAACCGCCATATTTATTCCATAAGGCGGAACGCAGAGCTAAGAGGCTCATTAGCGACGTAAAACTGGTGGATGCCAAGCTTCATAGCTTGGCTCATCGCCGCAAGGTTGCCTGCTTGTCGGTCTTCTACAGATTGTACTTCGGAGAGTGTGCCCGAGAACTCCATGACCTCATTCCACCGGCCCCCTTCTACCACCGGACATCTAGACGCACTGCCAGTTACCATCCCTACCTGGTTGCTATTCCACCAATTCGCACTAAGCGCTTCCAAATGTCTTTTATAATGCGCACAGCAAAAGAGTGGAACTCACTACCTGCGTCTGTGTTTCCGAACGTATACAACCCTAATCTCTTCAAAGTGAGAGTGAACAGGCTTCTTCTGGGTAAGCTCACTCCATCGTCGACTTTGTCTCTGTCACCTCTGACCTAGACTAGAGTCAAGAGCAAACGCATCACAAATAAAAAAAAGTTATCTGACAATTGAAAAATTTGCCCTCAGGGCCACCATCTGCGATTAAGTTCCTACTTAGCAGATAATTTTATACAAATTCTGTTCTATTTTTGAATTTATTTGGTAAGTAGTGGATATTCGCACATCGTGAAAAAGGCCCTAAAACCAGCACCTAAATTGCGTAACACAACTTCAATCAATTCATCTGAATGATTTTGAAGGATATTGCTAATACATTGCTTCATAGCGTTCGAAAAATTCGTCTGCTCAGCAACGTAAATAACGCAATGAATGTTGTTGGACTGTCAAAATGAAAGCCATTGCTATTGAAGTATGTTACGCAATTACCCCTCTGGCCAGAGAGTTATTTATGAAAGTAATAATCACGTAAATTGGATAAGAAACTGGGTTCTTGAGTTAAAAGCGCAAAAACGGAAAGTCAGTCGTATTTATTTATTTAATTTTTTAACGTCTGGACTTTAAAAGACCCCTGAGTTTGTTTGTTTTTTTTTTTTTTTTTTGTTTTTCTTTTTTAAATTTAGATTTTAGTCTAGTAAAATCGAAACTATGTATTTTTTTTGTTCTGACATATTTTTGTAATATACTTAACAGGCGAAGACACTGGTCTCTATGATACAGTTAACACTAGTTTAGGGGCCAGGGGATTCATAATTGATTGTAAAATTTATGTCAATAAATATTTATTATTATTATTATTATTACCATTATTTTTCTTGCTTGTTTTTTTTAATATGAAGTGTAAAGTAATTAAGTTATCCTATATAAAAAAAAAACTATTTCATTTCAGTCAAAAGACGTCGAATTTTATAATATGTAAGGCTGCTGTTGTTAAAAGTCCTAAACTTACATAAAAACATTACTTATCACTTTTTTAATTGAAAGACTGGCGCCGATTCCCTTGTTCACAAACTAAACTAAATTTAAGTTAAGTACATCTTTTTCTTTCTATTCCATTAAAAAAAGGACAGAAGATAATTATTAGTTTAGTCCTGTCAAATTAGTGGGCGCCTGACGTAAATTGACGTATTTTTAGTAACCAATTTTTTTAATCACGTCTATACTTGTATATGGAGTATCCTAATTTGATAGGACTAAACTAATATTTATCGTCAGTCCTTTTTTTATAACAAGGGAATCGGTGCCACTGTGTTTGAACAATCTAATCTGATGATAAAGCTTTAGTTTTCTAAGAGAGCGGTGAAAGGACACGCAATAAAGTTACGGTTTCCTAGAAGAGCGATCACCGCACTTAACGACCGCAGTGACAGTTGTCATGAATATGACGGCCGTGGCAAAGATTTAAATTCTTAGATTCGCCCTACCGCTTCAAAATATAGTCGCATTTCCGATTCGTTTTGAACCCCTGACACACAATGACGCAGTGACTACACTTGATTGACATGGAAACGCTATTTAATAATGTGTGAGCTCACTCTTCTCAGTATGGACACTTTTTCTTGTGACTAAGTATGGTGAGGGCAAATCTAGCGATTTAAATCTGGGGGGGTAGGGTTTGACTTAATGTCAAATACTGGTGAAAATGCCAATTTTCATGACTCGTTATAATATGAGGGAACCGCTTACCTAGGAAACCCAAACGTAAGCGTCAGTCAATGGTGCACGCAGCGCGCTTGCCTGGAAATATCCTATTCACTCGAGTTTGAAAAATGGTGGGCACAATAATGTCTATTGACTCGGCACATTTTCAATTGAAGGCCCATTTTTTTTTTAATTTGAGATGGGTTTGCTCTTGTCTCAAGTCTAGGTCAGAGGTGACAGAGACAAAGTCGACGATGGAGTGAGCTTACCCAGAAGAAGCCTCTTCACTCTCGCTTTAAAGAGATTAGGGTTGTATTCGCTCGGAAACACAGACGCAGGTAGTGAGTTCCACTTTTTTGCTGTGCGCATTATAAAAGACATTTGGAAACGCTTAGTGCGAATTGGGCTAATAGCAACTAGGTAGGGATGGTAACTGGCAGTGCGTCTGATGTCCGATGGTAGAAGTGGGCCGGTGGAATGAGGTCGTGGAGTTCTTGAGCACGGTCAGTAGTACAATCGAAGTACAATCTGTAGAAGACCGACAAGCAGGCAACCTTGCGGTGACGAGCCAAGCTGTGAAGCTTGGCATCCACCAGTTCTACGTCGCCAATGAGCCTCTTAGCTCTGCGTTCCACCGAGTCAAGCGCAGCTAGTTGGTACTCAGCTGATCCATCCCAAAGGTGGCTGCAATACTCCATGCAGGATCGGACTTTCGCTTTGTAAAGGGTTACAAGCTGTCCAGGCGTAAAGTATTGCTTCACCCTATTTAGGGTACCCAGCTTCATGGCCGCTGTTTGGGCTTTGTACTCGACGGTGGCGCCGAAGTTGAGACCAGATGTCAACTCCATGCCTAGGAGCTCAAGCCGATCAGTTACAGGAACAGATGCACCCCGAAAAGTAGGTGTTTGGGCGAAACGACTCCTTTTAGCGGTAAAAAGACACGCCTGTGTTTTGGTGGCGTTAAAAGAGACCAGATTATCATCACCCCACTGGGAGACAAGGCTTAAGGTCAAATCTGTTCGCTCTACCATGGCCTCTCTCAAAGAACGAACTTCGGCCCCGCTGGTTTTTACGCTGAACAAGTATCACTCTGAAACTGTACTGTCATCTGCGTACCCAACAATACCAGGCTGAAGCAGGTCATTGATGTGCAGCAGGAAAAGAGTTGCAGAGAGAACAGACCCCTGAGGAACTCCGGCATCAATAGCCATAAGGTCAGAGGAGCAGCCGTCAACGACTACTCTGACCGCTCATTTGATAGTGTGCCGCAGAAGAGAGTGAAATTAGGTCAAATAAAGATTTACATTTCAATTTCCATATCACTATAGACCATGGCCACTTTTAGAACTGTGGTTCTGCAGATAATTTCAGGCTGTCGCTGAAAACCAGCGCTGTGGCTCTATCTCGAATAAGGTCACAGCATTATGCTAAGCGCTCGCCATTTTGCGTGGATGTGACGCACATTTTCGCCCAACTTGTTCTTTTTTTTGTTTTTTTTTTTTTGTTTTGTTGTTTTTAGGGTTCCTAGACCGTGACCATTTAAATTTTATTGGCTTACATTTACTTCAACTTAGGGAACAGTGCAAGTTTCATCAAAATCGGTTCAGTAGTTTTCAAGATAATGGACTAATACGTGTAAGTGTGACGGCCTGGCTTGACGAGCTACGGGTGTGGTCTCACGTATCGCTGATACAAAATCTGTCAAACACCTATCAATTTGCGATTGAAAAGCAATTATTGCACAAATTTTGCTATCGCTAGGCGAAGCCTACGATATGTAATAAGCCTGCGGGTGTAAAAAGACGCTTAACGAAGCCGTGCCGTGTGTCACTTGTAATCCCCGTCATTGTTATTTTGTTTGTACTAGTGGTCCAGTACAAACAAAATAATAATAAAAAAATACCTGGGAACCTTCTGGTTACGGAGATATTGAAGGTCAAAGTTCGGACGTTTTTTTTTTATTTTTATTTTCTCGAATACACGTTTTTTTTCCCCTTACACAACTGTACCACTGCATGAACCCAAAAGCACAATGTTTTGCGTGCTTCATATTGCGCGCTACCGTCAACGGCGATTTTACATACTAAAAAATTTTACTTTATTCAATGTTACTTATTTTGATGTACAGACGCCAGCATATCAAGCTACCCGAAATTGTAAAATTTTCCCAATCAACCTGAAACCTAATGCTTTAGCGATACGAGTAAAGTTAAAAATCTATTAAATTTGACAGATTGTAGTAGCTTGATGTGCTGGCGTCTGTAGCGTAGCGTCTGTCTAGGTGGAGGGTCTTGTTACCCCTGTATAATGCCTAAATATTAAAGTAATTTACAAGTCAACTCACCATGAGATATAAAATCCGCCACCGCCTTCTCCCGCCGAAGACTGCTGTTGCAGCATTCGTCGTACAAGACCAGCAGCATATCTACCAGGGTTTCCACGCTGAGGCCGTGCGTCCTGGGAGCCTGCAGCCGCCGGGAGATGAACATCGTCTCGATCTGTTTGAGACGTTTGATGCCCAGCACTGTAGAATAAAGATGGTTTTGATGAGTGGGCAAAGTTAGGCTATATCGTGGCGTAATTTTATGACATTGCAAGCCAAAGGCGCGCGTTCAGGCAGAGAAGAAAATATTCCAGATTAAAACTACAAGTCTGAAATCGCCTTCGTAATAGTACAAAATTATAAGCGGAAATTAACACCTTATCTGCTTAATTCTTAGCGAAATGTATGCAAACGCTTCTTTATGCTACACTAATCCTGTGTGGCAATTGTGGCAAACGCTCGGGTGCGTGCAAAAAATATCTTGAGTATATGTTTTATATATGTTTTATAATATCTTGAGAATATGTTTTCGAAACAATAGAGATGCACAACGAACGCACAGGTGCGGCGCGCCGCACTAGAAGAAAGTTATGTAAATTGTATGGACGCGCATACGCGCCGTCAAGCACCTGGTGAACGTCCGAAAACGCGCATGTGCGTCTGCCGCGCCTAATGTATTAATCTATACTAATAAAAAAGCTATTTTTTTTTGTATGTTTGAACGCGCTTAATCTCTGGAACTGCCAGTCGGATTTGAAAAATTCTTTTTGCATTTGATAGCCCAATTCTTGAGGAAGGTTAGGCTATTTAACATCACGCTAGGACCCACAGGAGCCGAGTAAAAAGTACCTATTACCGCGGGCAGGTGATGCGATGCGACGGGGTGGGACAGGGGAACCCGGAATTTCCGACGACGGAAGAAGTCGCGGGCAGAAGCTAGTCAATTAATAAAATGTATTCATTAAGAAACCAATGACGATCATATTAAATACCAATGTTACTAGGAAAAATACCGGGAAGGAAAAAATATCAAATACCGACATCATTAGCAATACATAAACCCTATGCTATATAGTACTGTAAAGGTTGCATGCAATGGGCAACCTTATATTGTACTGGCCGACATTCTATCGCTCACGCAGGTATTTATCTGCCTTTTTAAATAAATAAAAAATCGGTCAAGTGCGTGTCGGATCACGCACAATGAACGGTTCCGTAGTTGGGATGAGTTTATTCCAAGAACAAACTTAACATTGTAGTTTAAAAACATGTTCTCCCATACATTCCAACTGCAAATGTTGTACGCACAATATTGAGAGATTTACCATGTTATTGTAGGACCATAGATTTCTTATAGGTTTTCCTGTAATCTATAGGTATAGAAGTATTTTCTGTATTATTTTTTTTCAAAATTTCAGCTCAGTAGTTTCGGAGATAAAGGGGGAATGTACAATTTTCGTATATTTTCTTAAATAACTTTAAAACAGTTTATTTTAAATTTATAAAAAAAAAAATATATATATATATATTTGAATATTATGATGATTCTGAAACCCTCACAGTAAGCCATTTCAAATTGGCTGTGACAGACGGACACATGAGTGATCCTATAAGAGTTCCGTTTAACCTTTTGAGGCACGGAACCCTAAAAAAGGTAGTTCGTGTTTTTGTTTTAGGCCGGCCGCATATTATAAGAATTTTTCTGTCAGAAAATTTCTGACGCCCGCCGGTACCACACCGCACACCTAGCAGAAACGTCCTTCCGACGAGTCCGGGTTTAGTTCGCGGCTGGCCGGCAGCATAGTTGGAAATGTTGGAATAGTCTTGGGTTTACAAAGAGTAAGAAAAAGAAACAAAATGGACGACGATCAGTTACTTTTATTAGCGTTATTGTACTACTTGGTTAAAATCTGATGGGAATTTCTGATAGGTGAGCGGGGTCTAGTAGGAGTAGAGACTGCGCCCTCAGAATTTCTGATCAGAAATATTTCTGCCGTCCGATCGGCGGCATCCGAGACTCATCAGAAGCGGACGTCAGACACGTCAGAATTCTGATTCTGATAGCGGGGTCTACAACAATTATTCATAGCTAGATACCCCCCAGTGGAAGTAAGGACCTCCACAGTACCTATGACTTGTGATTGTATAAACTACCTAATAAAATATAGCAATTATTATTTTAACAAACATTTAAAAGGAAAACCGTTTCAAGGAAGCATTAAATTACAAAATATTTTATTTGTTAAATTAAATCAGATTTTATAAATAACTGCTATATGGCAGTTTCCGCCTGCGGTTTCACTCACATCCTGAGGAAAATAGGTACTTCATACGTATCAAATTTTATACGTTAATCCAGATCAAAGTTTACCTGTGTATCTTTGACACAGTCCATACATCTTTTCTATGGTCTTTCCTTACTCTTATACGAGGGCGGGTCAATAAGTACGTGACTTTTTGAATTTCTGACCTCTTTACTGAAAAAGCAACACTGCTCCTGTCAACAGGCATCTGTCAGTTGACTCCTGTCAAAATTTGAACTTGCTGCGTCAGTTAGTTTGTGTTTGACAGCTATCTTTATCAGACTACCCAGTAATTTGAGGAAAAAATGGAAAAAAGTGAATTTCGTGTGCTTATAGCATTATTTTTTGCGAAAAAAAACCATTACCGAGACCAAGGCTAAGCTTGATAAATACTATGGGGACTCTGCACCATCGATTTCAATGGTAAAAAAGTGGTTTACTGAATTTCGTTGTGGCCCTACAAGCACTGAAGATGCCGAACGTCCTGGACGCCCAGTTGAGGTCTCTTCACCCGAAACAATCGAAAAAATTCACGATATGGTGTTGGCCGACCGAAGATTGAAAGTGCAAGAGATTGTGGAAGCCGTAGGGATCTCGCATGGCTCAGTGGCTTTAATTTTGAATGATCACTTGGGCATGAGAAAGCTTTCCGCAAGATGGGTGATGCGTTGGCTCACAGTCGACCACAAACGCAATCGTGTAACAACTTCACAGGAAGGTTTGGCGTTGTTTAATCGCAATATGGAGGAGTTTTTGCGCCGTTTTGTAACCGTGGACGAAACATGGATCCATCACAACACACCAGAGACCAAACAACAGTCAAAACAGTGGGTTTCTAAGGGTGAATCGGCGCCAAAGAAGGCCAAGGTGGGTTTGTCAGCCAATAAAGTTATGGCGACTGTTTTTTGGGATGCACGGGGGATAATCCACATTGACTACCTTCAAAAGAAGGCCAAGGTGGGTTTGTCAGCCAATAAAGTTATGGCGACTGTTTTTTGGGATGCACGCGGGATAATCCACATTGACTACCTTCAAAAGGGAAGAACAATCAATGGGGAATATTATGCCAACTTATTGGACCGATTCAATGACGGCTTGAAAAAAAACCGACCTCATTTGGCCAAGAAAAAAGTTCTTTTCCACCAAGACAATGCAAGGGTGCACACATGTGCAGTTGCCATGGCAAAAATCCATGAATTGGGCTATGAATTGCTCCCTCATCCGCCCTATTCTCCAGATTTGGCTCCGAGTGACTACTTCTTGTTCCCAAACCTGAAGAAATGGCTTGGTGGAAAAAGATTTGACTCCAATGATGAAGTCATCTCGCAAACAAAGGCCTATTTTGAGTACCTCGACAAATCATATTTTTTGGAAGGGATAAAAAAATTGGAGAAGCGTTGGACAAAGTGTATATAGCTCAAGGGAGACTACGTTGAAAAATAAAATGATTTATTTATCAAAAAATCTGTGTTTTATTCCAAAAGTCACAGACTTATTGACCCGCCCTCGTACATATAGCCATCCACATTCAATACTCAACTTTCCTAACGACATTTTCCTCATTCCTCCGCATCTCGTGCCCATACCATGACATCCGATTTCCACAAAACTTTTCAGTCAGCTGTGCCTGATAAATAATAGTTATTTATGCAACTGTAGTATAACGAGGGGTATTAAAACACGAGTGTGGGTTTATCACATGAGTGTTTTAATACCTAATTATGTACAGTTGCATACAAGACTATCTACATCCATGATATGAATCCTCTATAAAAGGCTATGAAACCATAGGGTGTTGTACAGTGTTGTAAGAACTCAATGTAAATTCATGGAAATTTTAATTGCTGAGTATCTAATACGAACAAACTACGTATAAGTTTATTTTTTATTTTTATTACGGCGCTGTGGTAGTGAAGCGCGCTTGCATGACAATGTTCTTTTTTGAAATTCATAAAGATACCACGAATTGAGGAGTGAGAATGTGGCTGTTTGATGAGTAAGAAAGGAATCGAAAAAGCAAAGAAGTTGCTTATATAGGGTGACTGGTAATTAGCATTCATAGTGACCGATACTTAAACACGTGATTGTACTCATGATAACAAACAACTTTTACTATGGGATAAGGAAAAAGATCTATCTTGAAATCGCGAAAAAAATCAGTTGTTCCCTTCATTTTTTATGTACGCATAACTCGGGATAACAAACAACTTTTACTATGGGACCAAACCTGAAAGTGCGAAAAAAGAATCGGCTGTTCCCTACATTTATGTTAGCATAACTCGTGGAAACAGCTGATTTTTTTTCGCGATTTCAGGTTTTTTTTTTATTTGTGATGGGTTTGCTCTTGACTCTAGTTTAGGTCAGAGGTGACAGAGACAAAGTCGACGATGGAGTGAGCTTACCCAGAAGAAGCCTGTTCGCTCTCACTTTGAAGAGATTAGGGTTGTATACGTTCGGAAACACAAGACGCAGGTAGTGAGTACCACTCTTTTGCTGTGCGCATTATAAAAGACATTTGGAAGGGCTTAGTGCGAATTGGTGGAATAGCAACCAGGTAGGGATGGTAACTGGCAGTGCGTCTAGATGTCCGATGGTAGAAGGGGGCCGGTGGAATGAGGTCGTGGAGTTCTCGGGCACACTCTCCGAAGTACAATCTGTAGAAGACCGACAAGCAGGCAACCTTGCGGCGATGAGCCAAGCTATGAAGCTTGGCATCCACCAGTTTTACGTCGCCAATGAGCCTCTTAGCTCTGTGTTCCACCGAGTCAAGCGTGGCTAGTTGGTACTTAGCTGATCCATCCCAAAGGTGACTGCAATACTCCATGCTGGATCGGACTTGCGCTTTGTAAAGGGTTAAAAGCTGTCCAGGCGTAAAGTATCGCTTCACCCTATTTAGGATGCCCAGTTTCTTGGCCGCAGTTTGGGCCTTGTACTCGATGGTGGCGCCGAAGTTGAGACCAGATGTCAACTCCATGCCTAGGAGCTCAAGTCGATCAGTTACAGGAACAGATGTACCCCGAAAAGTAGGAGTTTGGGCGAAACGACTCTTTTTAGCGGTTTGGTCCCATAGTAAAAGTTGTTTGTTATCATGATGTACTCATGATAACAAACAACTTTTACTATGGGATAAGGAAAAAGATCTATCTTGAAATCGCGAAAAAAATCAGTTGTTCCCTTCATTTTTTATGTACGCATAACTCGGGATAACAAACAACTTTTACTATGGGACCAAACCTGAAAGTGCGAAAAAAGAATCGGCTGTTCCCTACATTTATGTTAGCATAACTCGTGGAAACAGCTGATTTTTTTTCGCGATTTCAGGTTTTTTTTTTATTTGTGATGGGTTTGCTCTTGACTCTAGTTTAGGTCAGAGGTGACAGAGACAAAGTCGACGATGGAGTGAGCTTACCCAGAAGAAGCCTGTTCGCTCTCACTTTGAAGAGATTAGGGTTGTATACGTTCGGAAACACAAGACGCAGGTAGTGAGTACCACTCTTTTGCTGTGCGCATTATAAAAGACATTTGGAAGGGCTTAGTGCGAATTGGTGGAATAGCAACCAGGTAGGGATGGTAACTGGCAGTGCGTCTAGATGTCCGATGGTAGAAGGGGGCCGGTGGAATGAGGTCGTGGAGTTCTCGGGCACACTCTCCGAAGTACAATCTGTAGAAGACCGACAAGCAGGCAACCTTGCGGCGATGAGCCAAGCTATGAAGCTTGGCATCCACCAGTTTTACGTCGCCAATGAGCCTCTTAGCTCTGTGTTCCACCGAGTCAATCATGTGTTTAAGTATCGGTCACTAATTACCTATCACCCTATTTAAAAAGAGTACTCTGTGGGAGTTGCATAATGAAATTTAGTACAACATTATAACACTCGTTTGGATGATATTATGGTTACTATGACACTGGTTGTTTTAATGTTGGCAATAAGCTGTTTCAGAAACTTTTATAGAGGATTTACAGCATGGGTGTAGATAAACAATCAAATCAATCTGCCTAGCCTTTTCCCAACTAATAGGTTGGGGAAAAAGTTTCTTCGCATTTTTTAAGAAAATTCAAAACATTTTTTAATATAGTTTATTTACATTTAACTAAAGTATGTAGGTACCATTTTGTTCGATAACTTTTTGCCATCTTGTAGGTAGGGACATGATCCCATTGCTATAGAAATTTTGGGACTTCTGGTCAAAATACCGCGACAAGTGGTTTTGGCAGTCCTCTCGTGATGTTAACCTGACACTGCCTAAAGAATTCTGAAGAGACCGAAACAGGTGGAAATCTGAAGGTGCAAGATCAGGACTATACGGCGGATGCATTAACAGCTCCTAGCCAAACTCTCTTAATTTTTGCTGAGTGGCTAAAGATGTGCGAGGTCTAGCGTTATCATGATGAAAAACGACACCCCTTCTGTTGATTAATTCCGGCCGCTTTCTCTCAACTTCTTGCTTTAATCTCATCAGTTGTTCGCAGTAGAGTTCAGAATCGATGGTCCTGCCTGGTGGTAACAGCTCATAATGAATAATGCCCTTCCAATCCCACCACACACTCAGCATCACCTTGTTGCGAGTTAACCCGGGTTTCGCCACAGTCTGTGAAGCCTGACCGGCCTTTGACCACGACCTTTTTCGCACGTTCTTGTCATACGTGATCCACTTTTCATCACCAGTTATCAGCTTGTTCAAAAATGGTTCGGTTTCATTACGTCGTAATAAAGAATCACAAATGAGTACACGGTTCATTAGGTTTCTTTCAGTGAGCTCGTGAGGTACCCAAATGTCGAGCTTTTTTGTGCACCCAGTTTTTTTCAAATGCGCCAAAACTGTTTTGTGGTCAATTTCCAGTTCTTCAGCTACGTCGTAACTACTGATATGCCGATCTTGCTCCACTTTTTCAAAAATGGCATCCATTTTATCCGTAATAGGGCGACCAGATCGACGTGCATCTTTGACATCAAAATTTCCGGATTGAAAACGCCTCACAGACACTACACTAGGTCCATAAACATCGCAAATTTTTTTCGCGGATTGCGTTGCATTTTTACTTTTTTTGTAGTAAAATTTTAAAATGTATCGAATTTCTTCATTAGATTCACTCATCTTGACGGTACGAAAAACAAATGAAAATCACACATTTTCCTAATTTGAATTTGGAATTATGTTCTTTAAAATTTAAACTTTCAATGATACCAAAACCAGCCAGATACAAATAGTATAGCCAAAGAGATTTTATTACAAGTTCATACATACTATAATGCGAAAAGACTTTTTCCCCAACCTAATATGTTGGGGTCGGCTTCCAGTCTAACCGGATGCAGCTTAATACCAGTATTTTACATGGAGCGACTGCCTATCTGACCTCCACAACCCAGTTATTGGGTAATACGATACCCCTTGGTAAGACTGGTGGTCAGACTTTCGGGCTTTTGACGACCCGTAACGACTGCCAAAGATCTACGAATGACAGCCGGGACCAACGGCTTAACGTGCTTTCCGAGGCACGGAGGAGTCTCGGTATTTAAAGATGGTCACCCATCTATGGACCAACCCCGGCAAGCGTAGCTTAACCTGATGGATCGACCCGTGCGGCTGTTATTACTTAGCCACGAACGGGTGTAGATAACCAATATTTTACATTATATGATTAAGGTTTTATATCCGAATATCTATTGTATATTAAAAACGTAAACTGATCATCCATTTCTCGATTGCATTTTATAAACACCTTCGATTGTCTAGCTAAATGTTTAATAAGTAAATGAAGTATTAATGCATAACATATTTCTCTATTACATGCAAGAAATAGATAATTTCTTGGACTCCTTATAACCAAAATTATACTAAGGGATTAATATACATATAATCTGTGGCATACACTGGAACAGATAACTCGATAGCTCCGTCGGTGTCGTCTGCCCATATATCACCATCTAATTAGCCTTTTGCCAACATGTCAGGGTCGACTCCCAGTCTAACCGGATGCAGCTGAATACCAGTATTTTACATGGAGCGACCGAATATCTGACCTCCACAACCCAGTTACTAGGTAATACGATACCCCTTGGTAAGACTAGTTGTCAGACTTTCGGGCTTCTGACGACCAGTAACGACTGTCAAAGATCCACGAATGACAGCCGGGACCAACGGCTTAACGTGCTTTCCGAAGCACGGTGGGGTCTTGGTATGTAAAGATGGACACCCATCCACGGACCAATCGCGGCAAGCGTAGCTTAACCTGATCGATCGACCCGTGCGGCTGTTATTAGTTAGCCACAAGCCCATACTAATAAATATTGCTCATAACAAGTATCGATTCGAAACCGTCGGCGGGCAAATGCATCTCGGAGTTGACCTAATTTTTAGCTGTCATACTTGTCAGTATGACAGCTAAGAATTAGCCCAGGGACTGCGCTGGCCGTGGCTAAGTCTACCGTATGCCCAGTGAACTGTGGGCTAAACTAGAGTAGCCACATGTGGTGCTCTGACACAGCCAGAAAAAGGGCGTCGCGGCAGATCCCGTAGATGGCGGGACGAGCTGGAGGAAATAAACGGCCAGTGGTCCACATTAGCCCTGAATCGAAAGAGCAAGTAACCAGTAAATATACTGACACCGGCAGGCTTATTACGTATCTTGCAGAGGCCTAGCGATAGCAAAATTTGCGCAATAATTGCTTTTCAATCGCAAATCAGTATGACGTATCGCTGATACATAATACCGATTTGCGATTGAAAAGCAATTATTGCGCAAATTTTGCTCGCTAGGCTTCTGCAAGATACGTAATACGGGTACGGGGTAAAAGAGACAGACTAAAGAAAATCAGTGACCCAAAACTCGGTTTGGTGTCAGTCACCAAACCAAGCATGGTATTGTATACAGACTAGGAAATGAACGTCACTAAGATCGGGCTGATATATCATCTGCCAAACCTTTTCCTATGTTGCGGTCGGCTTCCACTCTAACCGGATGCAGCTGAATACCAGTATTTTTAATGGAGTGACTACCCATCAGACCTCCCTAACCCAATAAATGGATAACACGAAACCCCTTGGAAAACTAATTATCAAACTTTCGGGCTTCTGACTACCCGTAACGATCAAATATCTACAAATGACAGCCGGGACCACACCGGCTCAACGTGCGCTTTCCGAGGCACGTTGGGGTCTCCACACACTTTCTCACCACAAATAAATTCAGACAAAACCAGGAGTATTCAAGGTATTTAAAGTGAAGAGACACGCAGCAGAGGAATTTCGTGGAGACTTACATATACCCGCGTAGTGACGAATCACAGTCATTTGAACTAAGTCTTGACGCACAGCGCGTCAATTTTATAAATGTTGCTTGCACATTTGATTGGCAGCTGTAACGGATGTCAGACGCGCTTTTAATTGTAACCACAAATTAGCACTCCTTTTGTTTATGAATCCGTGAGTACAAGCTTATCTCCTTTGTACCATTCTTCCTCATTCTCGTTGTAAACATAACAATGTTTGTTTACTAATAACTCAAAATACGCATTGCGCATTTTCGTAGTTTGATTCAAAGACAAAGACAACATCTTGGTGAATTCGGGTAGTACCTAAATCGATAAAAGAATAAATATATGCGTGCATGCGTGCGGGACTTCTTTAAGAAGATATAATTGTTCGCTCAAGTCGCATCTACCTATAGCACAGACTGGTAACCGTGGTAACCCATCATATAAAGAACACTTGCTACCTTTCCGTCAGTACTTTCAATACTGATTCATAATCTACATTCATGTGTATGATTAAAATTTACTTAACGATCTATTGACCGATAGAAAGACTTGTTGCCACCTTCTTGATTTCTGCGATCAGTAGCCGTATCAGGCACTTGATCAATTCAAACATACGACTGATTACAATAGGTCAAGATTGTGTGCGACAATGCTTGCCGTGGTTGTTCAGATTGACTCATAAGTGCACATAGACATGAACGTGCTAGCACTGTCATACCTATATCTACAGGGCCTACGTGTCTAAAATGAAGCTGTCAGTTCCCTGAAAATAGCCTGGGGTAGTCAAAAACGTAAAACCCGAGAGGGTTTTTAACCGACTTCAAAAAAAGGAGGAAGTTCTCAGTTCGTCGGAACCGATTACTCGAAGACTGCTGGACCGATTGCTGGGTTATACTTTCTAGTTGGTCCCATTGTCATCAGGTCAGGATCTGACCATGGGATCCTGGAGAAATCGATGGAACTCTTCAAATATTATAGCGATTTGGGTATTTTTTATAGTAACTCGGGCAATTGCTCTTGGAAAGCACCATTTAGTGAAGTGGAACTGATGATGAAGATCACAGACGGCCACCGGAACTCAATCAATCTAATGGTCGCGAGCACACCACATTTACCTCCAAATGAAAATGATAGCGGCGAAAGTATAGAAGAAGACGAAGAACATGAAGACAAACAGTTAGTCTTACTAATGACATGTTTTGATCGCAAATATGTTTAGTTTTTTAAAATAAATATCTAATATAATATACTTTGTCTTTCATTCGATGACATTGCAAAAAACGCGAAATATAACTTTGACCGGTTTTATTATACGAATGAATACTATGTGCGCCGGCGAGGAAGCGGCTAACTATCGGCTATTTTCTCGCTCAAGAAACGTACAATAGATATACATTTCCATGTAAACAAAAGAGATGCACATATTAATAGTCGATCGCCGACTGTTCACACCGCGCGCGAGTACTCGTTTGTCGCAGCGACAAGAGCTACCAAAGAGAGTACTCGCTCAGCGACGCTCGCTTGGCGGGCAGAGCACTCGCTGAAAGACTTACGCTTGGTACATACGCATACAAGCGAGTAATCGCTTGTCGCCGACGTTTATACTCGCTGCTCGCCAACTCGTTTTCAGTTGCTAGTTCTACTCGCTACTCGTTCATCGCCGGCGGTGAGACAACTGCCTTATGCTCGTCACAATACTTATGGTGAAATGGAACTGCCATAAGCTCCAGATCTCCTGGTATTTACCCCGAGAACTCCTCAACAATTAACGTCTCTGCATCGGGAAAAGCAATATTTTGTAAAAGATTATGAGCAGTTCACATTAGGCTATTGTATCTTATTGTTAGATAAATTACAAACTGATCCATTGAAAAGGTGAAAAATAAAAACTTTTACCAAAAATACAACCGACTTCAAAAAAAAAAAAAACACTACAAAGTGAAAAATAACTTTAATTTCGGAACTCGGTGGAAAAAAATAAATACAGATCCAAAGACACCGGCTTCCGCATTCAAAGTTATTCTTCACGTGTAGTGTTTATTTGGAAATCGATTGTATCGTTGGACAAATTTGGATTTTTACGTTTTTTTTTTTTTTTACATAAATCTGATAAGATCCTTACATAAATCATCTTTTGTAGATGTTAAAACCTTCTCAAGTGGAGACCGTGCATCGGTAAGCGTATCTTGGGATGCATTCCAGTTAGATGAGGAGCGACAACATTAAAGCGGTTGCGGAAGGCGAAGTCTCGGGGGTTTTACGCAACTAGGCCGGGCCTTCTGTACAGCAGTGAACTGCAAAAGGCAGAGTTGGTTTCATTGAAGCACTTACGCATACACTACCACACGTTGTCAGTTAGTGCCTATCAGAAGCATTTCCGAAGCGCAACCAGTAACTTTATGTGATCTTATTTATGCCGTGTTCCAAATACTACGTTCTTCGTATTATAAATAATTCTACAAACAACTGATCGCCAGGCCAGTTTTACTAAGGAGTATCGTGTTACCCAGTAACCGGGTTGTGGAGGCCAGATGGGCAGTCGCTCCATGTAAAATACTAGTATTTTGCCGACCCCGAGATTATTGGTAAAAGGCTAGGCAAATGATGTAGCTGACCGCTACCAGAATGTAAACGCATGCGGTGTAGCGTGATAGTCGGAGATCTTAGTTATTTAAACTAAGTGTAAATCACAATGCTTTGCGATCTCAAACAAAGCGCAACGAAGTTGTGTGTCACACAGGTATGTCTGGTTATTCTGAAAAGTATCTGCACTTAGTGCAAGTACTGATAAATTATAAATGATTTTTATTTCTGTAAGTAGGTTTGTACTTTTACAAGTCAATCATGTTTTTTTTTTTTTTAAACTAGATGAGGTCGGCGTTTCCTATCTGACTACTCTGAGAAGAAAGGCCGAAACAAACTCACGAGGTCACAGTCTCTTATAAAGTCCAGACATAATCTTGGTCACTTCATGTGAAGACCATGTAGATTGGTGTCTGAAATGGTCTTTTGAGGAAAGAACCACACAGATTGAGAGGACCTGTCCAGTCAGTGCACGAATTTGTCAGTAATCGCGCAGCTCAACTCAGAACTTAAGGAGCTCAACGATTCGACGAACAATACCAAAGAAAGGACATTGGGGTAGGCCGCATAAATTACTCAAACTGCCAGACGATGATTAAAAATAACTGAGAGAAAAAATAAAACAAACAAAAAAAGCAATGACCTACATAGTCTTCACATTCACAATAAATTAAAATAATATAATACTTACTAATATAATACTTAGCACTAAGTGCAGAAATACCTAGTTGGGGTTAAAAACTTCAAGCTACTTTAGATTTTCAAAGTGTCTCAAAGCGGTAAACGTTTCGATTCCGAAGGCTTTATACCTATCGCCTTAGGCTCATTTTCACCACACATCAGTAAATGCGTTTAACGCTAAACGAGTTTAAAACATCATTCCGTCTCTGTCATCTTCAAACGATTGAAAAAAACTGAGCACTAAACTCGTTTAGAGTTAAACGCGTTTAGTGATGAGTGGTGAGAATGAGCCTTAGTCGTTTAGAGCAAAAACTATTTGAAGATAGATCGGATTCAAAATCTGGTAGTCGATCCGCAAGAATTGCCAACTGAATAAAGAGAATAATTAAAAAAAGTAAAAACCGACTTCAAAAACCTAAAACCAATAAAATGGCTGTCATAATAAAACTTAACAGCTTCTGAAGTCGGTGCACTGAAGAATTGAAGAAACCGACTTCAGCAGCTGTTAATTTTTTGCTTTTATTAAAGTAAATTTATTTTTCCATTTTTAGTTGAATGCTTGAGGCATTCAACTAAAAATGGAATGGGAATTACATAAGCCCAAGACGCACGAAACAAAGAATCATCAACATCCGCTTAGAAATGCCAGTAATACAGTATATATTTATGCATATATAACATCGTACATAAGAATAATGTATAGTATATACTAAAACCTTCCTGAGAGTATGTAAATCACGTTAGTGAAAGAATCATCAAAATTGGTTCATTAGTTTTTGAGAAAATCGCGGACATACAAACTTACATACATACGGGTCGAATACAGAACCTCCTTTTTAAAGTCGGTTAGAAATGGGTTAGCTTTCCCCAAAGCTGTTCCAGAGTTCAACATTATGACCGAATTGGCGGCAGACCAAAGGTTTTACGCCATGAAGGGTAAAATGCCAATTTGGATACAAACCAAAAAGCTTTACTTTTGTCATAATGCCACAATGCCAAATATTACGCAAATTGAAGGTAGCTGAAGAAATATTACAGAAGAGTGGGTAGTTTACATCTGTAATTTACCTGCTTTTAGGATAGTTTCCAAACGTAAATATTTAGTAAAAACTTTAGATATGTGAGTACCACCAACACCTACTCTAAAATACGTAAGCAAACTATTAAAATGTCGATGAACCACTGTCCCTGGCGCGTTAGCACGAAAAACCTCATTACACAAACAATCAAACAGGAAATAACATGGCTAAATTAAAAAGGACATCCCATTACTAAAAAGAATAATATATACAGTACATCATAAACGCATCTAGTAACACAATGAATCAGTTACGCCTGCAATGCTAATTAGTTTACAATGGTTAGTTAGATAATTTGGCTTTATGACTGAATACCGCAGCCTTGGGATAGGTGTGAATTAAAAATTGGTTTTGACAGGTGCGTGGAAATCTGTTTAATTTTGGCGCGAATTGATACCGAGGCAATATGTTGCAGCATTGGAGATTTGACATGAACATTTTTTTTTTTCTCTTTGACATGAACATAATGCAGAGATAAAATTTCACACGCTTTTGTATTTATTTTTGTTATACTGTTTACTTTTAGAAAACTTCAGTGCTCTAGCTTTTTATTTATTTGTTTTATTGTATAGTCGGCTATACAGTAAAATAATTGACATAAATGCCTAGTCTTGTCTTTCTGTGCTTTCTTCATAAGATCCTTTCCCTAAATACCATATTCATGGGAACTTTCATACACACTTAACAACCAGTAACCCATTGTAACACACAAAGCTTGCTATTTGGATAAATGTCTGTATGTATAGGGTGACTGGTACCTAATTAGTGACCAATACACATGATTGTACTCAAGATATCAAACAACTTTTACTACCTATGGGATTAAACCTAAAATCGCGAAAAAAAAAATCAGCTGCTCCCTACATTTATGTCCGCATAAATAACTCGTTAAAATGTAGGGTAAATATACTATAGTTATTGTTATGTTGAGGTGAGCTTCCAAAATACCTACCCCCCCCCCCCTCTAATAAATGCATCTACTTAATTAAATCTAGTGGGTAGTTATTGATAAAACAGTTAAATGTGATTCTAATCTTTTTTTGATAATCTAAGATATTTAAAGTGATAACTGTTTTTGCTTACTTTTACTAAATGTCTATGTTCAGTCTCAAGAATATAATATAATTCCTGACAATATTTAGCTCTGTTATTTACAATCTCAAAGAACCCCCGTTTCTTACAGTTATTAACATATTAAAAACTTAAACCTTCCGTAATAAATTCTCCAAGTGATGGTTAAAACCGCATCAAAATCTGCTGCGTAGTTTAGAAGAACAACGCGGCCAAACAGTCAGACACGAAAGCTACAATATTCTATCATCATTTTATTCTACTGCTTAAATCCAAACGTCTTCATGATAAATAAGGACACAATAAAAACTCTGAAATGAAATCTGATAAACACAAAATAGAGACAGTTGGGTGTAATTAACACCCAGATAAGTCTGGGTGTGTAAATTACACCTACTTTCTACTTAGTTAACACGCCTGGGTGAACTTAAGCAGGTTACAGGTAGAAATAATTTTATATACACAAATAAATAAAATTGTAGTGTCTGTTTATAATGTCAAAATAACAGTTTTTTTACTAAATATAAGAAAGTATGTATGCTACTTATAACTAAACAATAATTCTTAAAATTTTTGTCTGTTTGTTCCGATTAATCTCTGAAATGGCTGATTTTGATGGGACTTTCACTGGCAAATAGCTGATGTTATAAGGAGTAATTTAGGCTACATTTATTTTAAAAATGAATTAGGGTTCAGTGCAAAAAAACTATTTCTCTAATAGAAAGCTACACTATTGCTGAGTGCCACGGGGTATATTTTATGGTATAGTTGACATTTACATGTGCAGAGTTACCGGCAGAATCTATTATTGTAAAAAGCTTTTTAGCAAAAAATAAAACCGACTTCCAAAACAAAACACTACAAAGTGAAAAATAACTTTAATTTCGGTAGTCGGTGTCTTGGGTTTTGTATTTTCGTTTTTTGCCACCGACTTCCGAAATTAAAGTTATTTTTCACTTTGTAGTGTTTTGTTTTGGAAGTTGGTTTTATTTTTTGCTAAAAAGCTTTTATTTTTCACTTTTTAGTTGTGGAACCTACCCCACACAAATTCGAATACATAATTGAGCACAATAATTGTAGATATAGCCATGTAAATAACAGTGACAGGAAGTTATTAAAACACCATCACATCATCCACATAAAATAAGTGGGAAATATACGCATTATTGAAGCTAACTCAAAAACTCCCTAAGCTAAGTTAATAAAATTTATATGGGACCACCTCGGAAGTATACCCTATCAAACAAAAAAACAATTTTCTAAATCGGTCCATCCGTCTTTGAGTAATCGCGTAACAAACATACAAAAAAAAAAAAAAACAAAAAAAAAATACAGACGAATTGAGAACCTCCTCCTTTTGGAAGTCGGTTAAAAATATGAAGAGCCTGCATTTTGCCAAAACCATCAGGAAAAACAATTGGTCCCATGCATTATCTTACCATTTAAGCAATACATTATTACATTTCCAAATTGAAAAACCCACTTAGTTTCCTTTGCCCTGGCATTTGAACCCAAGATCATTAAATAGTTAGTTAACTTTGTTTAAATTTTACTTATAGTTTATAAGCAGCTTCTGTCTAATGTTTTTTCTCTTTAAATGTTGTGGACACCTACAATTTGTGTATACATTAGCAGTAATACCTTTTCAAAATACTATTATAAACCAATGTTGTATGTATAATATACTGTTGATATTATTTAATAAATCGATGCACATTTGTTTATTTTTTACTGTCACGAAAGCAGTTTAGAACTCTAGAGGAATAATTCCCTACATTGAAAAAATTAAAAAGAAAATAAAATTAAAGATGAAAGCAGAGAAATATACAAAGAGACAAATACACAGTTGGTAATGGTATGAATGATAAAGTGGGCAGTTTTATGGAAATCCTCAACAAATTGTTAGAGTTTTATAACTGTACACATAAAAAAAAAAACCATAAAAATATGTTACCTGGTACATTATTGGTGGGTCCCAAAGCCCGATCGGGCGAAGAGTCCTCCTCGTCAGACATATTGGCTCCGTTCACACCATCAACCATTGGTTACTCACTTAATGTCTGCACTTAGCGCCAAATCACTTCATATTACACTTACACTAAGTCCTATGAGATTCATGTATAAAATCTACTTTAAAAAAAAAACAATTTAAGGCATGCAGCTTATTGTTTTGTCTGTCTCATAAATGTGTTCCATTGTTATTTGAATTATTTCTTCAGCATCTGTAAAAGAGATTTTGGGATGGCTGTATGTGGTTTATTATTTATTAAATGCTTGACTAAAAGTTATAGAGCTAAGCTATGCTCAATATATATATATATATTTGTTTGAATTTACCTGTTCCTACTTGCTAGTTCAATCCAAAGTATTATTTTGTGATAGTTTAAATACTTTCAACTCAGTATTATTCTCTTGTCAAATACCTAATCTAGACAATTTATTACCAGGAAGGTGCTTAAAAACATAGCTTGTTCTTAGTAGAAATACTTATAAAAAGAAACAAGGCCTGTCATTTTATAATCTGGAGAAATATGAAAATAGAATTTTATTGAAGCTTTTCACATCTTGTAACTAGAAGGTCATTAGTATTAAAAATAGTTTTATATGATATTTTTTTTAAGAAAAATATTTCTTGTGTAGGATTTATATTGCTCCACATTAAAGAAATACTATGAGGTTCATATCAAATTAGTGTTATCTTAAAAAAATGCTTTTAAAGGGCTGGCTGGTATCATCACACTGATAAGTGCCTGATAAGGTACCTAAAAATGTTCTATTTACAAAATTCTGATTGTTTATAATTTTTATGTTGAGTCAATCAAGTAAACACCATATTGAGTCTGATTACAGGATGAATCTTGAATAAAATATGAAATGTCCAACAATGAAAATTCAGTGAGGGTATTTCAGAAACTCATTACCTATAGAGAATATAATTTAAGGAATCAGTGTGTAAAAGTGACACATAAAACCTATAGTAATCCTACATTCAAGTCTAAGCAGGAAAATAAACACTAACAAATATAAATCGTTTTAACTAAGTCGATAGCATCGTCGCCGTGACTGCAAATCCTACCCACTAACGTTACGAGACTGGGGTCACCAGGAAATAAAAGCCGATTTTCGCTATTGTCTAACAAATCAAATGGCGACAACTGCTTTCTATTCATTAATTGCAAGGTTGTGGGTGTCACACAATACTAGAGCGCTTTCGCAATCCCTTACAAATGAACTTTTATGTACATTTTTATACCAAAAAAAGAATAATGATCACCATGACATATCGATACGATTTCCGCATCGCGACTATAAATAAACAATAACATATACTTGCGTGCAGCTAACGTAACATCCCGTTGATGCATTTCTATTTTCAATATATTTTTATATCGCTCTGAACAGAACACAATACCACTGAGATCTTAACCTATATTTTTTATATCGATTGTTATGCAAAAACACTGAGATGAGTCATCGTTTACACTTTTATACAACACTACGGTTGCAGGTCCATGATAATCACCTGGATATTCCGTTAACTTTAATTGATTTTGGCTATGGCTACTAAATCATTTTGTTTAAATTATTTTTCGACCCTTTCGAAGCAGACATTTTACTCGGGACACTACAAGTGTTGCTATAGGAAGAAATGTTACAATTTATTTTATTTTTGAGAAGTTTGTGAAAATAAATAAATAAACACACAACAATTTGTTAGTCCTAAGACTTTATTAATTTATTACATTTATTTAAAATTAAAATGCTTAAATACATATTCTACAACAAACGAACTGTCTAGTTCCTAAATTATATGAATATCTAACTGTTATAGGTACAAATATATACAAAACGATTCAATCTGCTTGATTTGCCTCCTGCGTAGAAGTTGTATAAGTGTATTTAAAATATATTTGATAATTTATATGCAATTGTAAATTATGTAGTACAAGTTATAACCTTTTTATCTCAAAATTGCAAATCAAGCAAAAATCTACTGTTTGCTAAATACAGAAGTCGTCAGACTGGCAACGTCTCTACCGGATGTGCACTCGGAAATACTTTAAAATAAGTGAACATTTTAGTTGTTATTAAAGTTTATTACAGTTTATTAAGACTATTATTCACAGAAATTATATGTAAAATTCGTTATTAGAATTATAAATACATTATATTTGGAGAATAAACGATACTTTTACTATAATGTTATAAATTCCAATGCAAAAAGTAACTCCATTGATAGAGCGTCATTTGTACGTAATGGAGTCGATGTTCTTTTCGACAAGTTTTATATTGAAATAATTATATAATTTTCGACGAAATATCACATAAAACTGTTTGTTATTGTGTATTACTGGATTGCAGTGAATGGTTATAGATAATTTATGGATACCATACGCGCTAATAAGCTTTCAAACAACCTCGTTTTATCAATGGTATGTGTGACATCAAAATATTTTGGAAAGTTCATTGAATTTATCATAAAAATTTATTCTACGTGCATAATCTTACGTGAATACCTTTATTTACGTCTTAAATAGTGATTTCTGTAAGTTAGTTGCAACGTGCTATGTCGTAATCGTACAAAAATTCGAAGGCTTTGTCGCCCGCGTAATTGAGTAGCAAAACGGAAAGGTCATGCATTCATATTCACCTTTTTGTTTCCAGAACGATGATCGTCTTTATATAAAAGCAATTGTGGTGCGCGAACAACGCATATTATAGTTTTGGTTGCGACCCAGGACTAGTTTTCATGGTTTTGAGGGGGCACCTTTGTGGACCAAAGTTAGATGAAGGTATGGCCTCAGATCAACCTGTGAAGAAGAAACAGCGGATTGACGCGCCCGACATCGATGATGGTAGCGATAGATCTACGGAGGATGTTCTCACTGATATATTCGATTCCGAGACAACCCCTGCTGAGACGTCTGAGGAGTTCCCGTCAAGGAATGGTGAGTCTCCTGACAGCGGCACCGTTAGTGAGGATGCAGTGGACTGTTCCAGTCTCCTGAGACTCCCTAGTGATACTAATGTGGAGATCATACCATCCTGCTCCAACTCAACACCACATTGGAACTCGGATGATGATAAACTGCTTGCTGAGTTGAGAATACTACAGGATGCTCTGGTGGGTCAGTGTTTATGTAGATTTAATGAGACAGCAGTATCACAGCTCTTTGATAGACAACTCAATATTGTTTCCTGGCCCTTAACATGTTCCCTTACTTATTTATCTACAATGCAGCTTATGTTTGATATATATTTAAAACAAAACGGTACAGGCACCATATGTTCAAAAATTATGCAAGCGTGTGACATATTTGTTAGAAATAGGCATGATTGGATAACTGAGGTTGTTGAATTGGCAGATCATAAGAGTAAATTCATAACATTTGTAGCCTGTAGAGTACTTGCTAGCTTTCTGATAGTCTCTAAGGACACTGTCGATGAGAATTGGCTACAGCAGATTGCTGAAAACATTTACCTGTTTGATAGAATCAATAGGATTACGGTACAAAAGATAAACTTCAGTCTAGATATAATAAAGAGGATAGTGGAGTGGAAAGATGTTTTGCAGCATCCTTTAGAGGACAGTAGTTACATTAATTCAGCGGGAAACATGCAGGTGCAGGAAGATAATCCATTTAGGAGTAGTGTTGGCTATGGAAGTAGTAGTGGGGAGATGCCCTCTAGTTCCCACAGTAACCTGCACAATGCATTTTCAAATCTACAAACGCATGGTGCACCATCCACATCTTCAGAGCAGGAGGGGCCAGCAACATTCAGACTAAATGAGCCAGTATTAAAGCTATCATCTAATGAACAAAGAGAGATGGAGCAATCTGAATCCCCTGAGCCACCGCAGTCAAGGATAGAGAGAGTGAATGAGCATGGTTGTGTCACTGTCATACTCACTGACTCTGAATCCTTTGACACCTCACATATAAAATGCCTAACAATAAAAACGCTAGAGCATCACTGGCCTCTGCTAGTAAAAAATATGAAGCTTCTTCTTCTAAGGTACCTGAATTTAGCAAATGCTGAAAATTGTATACTAACATTTTTCTCATTATGGGAGAATATTATAAGTGTAAAAGCGAATCTCTCAGTTATAGATACAAAACCATTTTATGCAGATTTGCAGGGCTTTGTAGACCTGTTACGAAATACGGTGTTGCCAAGTCTAATATATACTCATTTACTAAGTTTGTTCAATGAAGTTCTGTGTTATGGGTCAACATTGGCGCTACAAGATATTTTGCCTGAAGAGATATGCTGTTTGGCACACTCTATTGTGAGGTTTGTTAAAGACTTCAGATTACTAAGTGATGTAAGAGTTCAGTCAAGTAGAAGTGGGTTTGGATTCTTAGGACATGAGTGCACAGTCCTAAGAGACTATGCCTTAGGCCCTGAAGTAGCGCCTTTATCGTCATCCATTCAACTAGTAGATCAGAGTTATGGAGAAGATGAAAATGATGAATCATCTAGAGGAGAAGTTGACAAAACAATGCTGCAGAGAATGTCATTACTAGTTCTGAAATCTGTTGCAGTCACGGTTAAAGAGATGCGATGTGATTCTTCTGACAGTTCAATAGACTCCTCAGATTATAATGCAATACAAGACATGCAAATTGTAGAGCGATCTATTCGCGACGTTCTTAAAAAACTGGATGTTTTCATTAGAAACAGCCTAGAGTTCCATCCTGAGACACCATTTACGAAAATGCTGATACATTTGTTTAGTGAGCAGGATGACTACTTAATTGAATCCATGGTGTGCACACTTGATATTACAGTAGGGATTGTGTATAGAAACTCGATGTACCCAGACTTAATACCAATGCTGAACCCCATATCTTCATTCATAGAATTCTTGAAGGTTGTATCACATGATAGTGATGTATTACTGGACTATCTTGTGAGCAATGAGACATGTTTCTTGCTATACTTGCTCAGATTTCTGAAGTTTGTAAGAAGGAACTGGCCAAAGTTTTTGGAGACTTGCCAGCAGACAGACTCCGGGGGAAGCAGAGGTCTGGATGATACAATGAGAGTTCTAATAAGGTTGAGGTTGCAAATCAGCAGACTGGTATCAAAATCTCTGTTCCCATACAACATAAGTCCAGTACTAAGATTGTTGGAAGTCTGTGAAAGTTTGTATGAAGGTAATGAGTTTAGTTGAATATCTAATGTAGTATCCTGTTTTGAAATTCATAACAGTAAAATACAAGCTGAAAGTAATGCTAGACTTATTCTGGAAATATTGCTGCTATCAAATATTACATCTTGGTATAAAATCACATGAAAAACTTGAAATTCAGACAGGAGTTTACAAGAATTTTTCATCAACAGGACAATTTCTGCAGGATTAATAATCAAATGTCATATCTTTATCAAACCCATGTTTTCATAACATATGACGTCAAAAGAGGTCTAGCACACCACACTTGCATTGAAATAAACTATCTTATCTACAAAGGCTGCCAACTCATTTTACATTCCAAACTTTGCTTAGTTTTGTGTAGAAATTAGCTCTATTTAATTTATATTAATTTTTAGTGTTGTAACATTTGTAATATTATGTGTAATGTTAGTTTTTAAACTGTAATTATGTGTTACTCAGTCTTCCTTTTAGAGTATGTTCCTTTAATGCAATATGTTAAAAATATTGGGACACTGTGCATCTTTTGAATGCTACAAAAATAATTAAATGAAAGTAAAATTATCATTAAAATAAGTAAGGTGAAGGTTCACCAATGTTTTTGGACTTTTGTAACTTTTATGATTTGTGCTAAAATCAATGTTACACAGTGTTCTAATAAATACCCAATAATGTGCCTTACCATTATGTAAAAATAGGGTGGTGCTCAGTAAATATTTAAATGTAGAAATGAAATGTTTCAAGAAAATATTTATATATAGTTTTAGTGCAACCATTTTGCATAATAGTTTTTAAAAATTTTGGACGATTTCTAGAATTAATTTATTTTAGTTTTTAGTTATTTGGTTGTATTAAGTATATATTTAGTTTTGATATTGCATATAAAATGCGGGTCTATACATTTTTTGTTTTTAACTAAATTATATTCCATGCCACAATGATGTAGATAAATGCCATCAATTACCATTTTATAAGTAAATGTAATCAGTATTAATACAATATCCTAATTTATATCGACATTATAATATAATTAAAAATCATTGTTATTTAGTAAACTTATTGAGAATGGTATGAAATAAAAACATGTAAAATATGTATGTATTGTATATATTGTATTGTATAATATGTATGTTGTGTGCATGTGTATGTATTCAGCTGCATCTGGTTAGACTGGAAGCCGACCTAAACATAGTTGGGTAAAGGCTAAGCAGATGATGATGACGAAATTAAAACATGGTGATATTCAAATAACTAAAATCAAATAAAAAATGATTCAGGGATAAAAATCCGATTCATTTACTTTGAATGTAAACTTATTTCCAAACTAAGAAAAAAACTTATATTACTGCAGCCTCATTCATTTTGTTTTCAAAAAAAAAAATTGTAGTTTGTTATTGTTTATATTTCTTTAATTTTAATGATGAATCAACTAATAATTTTTTGTTAGCTGTAAAATGTCCACTGTTGGGCAAATATTCTAATAAGTTTACTAAGCAACAACTACTTCAACTACGGGATCTTATATTATGTTTTATAATAGCTTTAAGTGATAGAACGACAACAGACTGTTATGTAGGTATTTAAATGTGTCCATTTTGTTACTTCCATTTAGGTATTAAGATGTTATTTTAGTATTTTTTATTGGTTATTTGATATGATTACTGAATCTCAAAATTGTGGACCTCTTAAATCTGCAGATCAGTTTAAAGTCTTAGTTTCAAGAATGTTTTGATTATTATAAAAATATCGTAAAGGTAATGAAGTTATTATCCATCATCGAAATTAAGTTTTGGTACTTATATACTATTATAATTTTTAGAAAAATATTTGTACACTTATCTTGCCAATAATACTGGAATACATACTTTCTATTTTAAATTAGGATTCTGTGGAATTCTTAAAAAAAAAAACAAAAAAATAATTGTTGCTGAAGCAAGAATCGAAATATTTCGTTTGCATGATTATTTTTACTTGTTACAATGTTTTCAGACCATTGCTTAGAGGCTGAACAAAATCTAAAAGCAAAAACATTTAATTAACAATCTCCTGTATTACATACTGTACCTTTAATTAATTAATAATGATATGTATTTCACATGTTTTGGCTTTTGTTTATATCCTGAATTATGTAAAACTTAGGATTATGAAGGGGAAATTCAAAATTTTGTATTTATAAGCAGTAATTTAAGTACTTGTTATTGTTAAGTAACAATAATTTAATTTAAATAACGACATTAAAATGAAATATTTTTGTACATGATGACAACATTTTTGGTTTTATTTTTTACACTTTTCGCTTGAACACAAACTAAGAGTTTCTATCAAGTATTTAGTTCCTCAATTAACCTACAATAAGTTACTTTTAATTCAAGGCATGTTCCTGAATGACCATAAAAGAAACGGACTTTTGCAAGGCCTTTGAGCTATTAAGACATAGTTTTTTAGAAAAACTGATTTCATAGTCAGATTCGTAATTGATTAATTGAGTCAAATCAATACTAAATATCTTGTTCGTTTAATTAAATATGGCTTTGTTTTATTTATTAAAAATAATATTTCTTTCAGGTGTTCCTCAAGGCACTGACTGGTCCAAACTAATATTTGTTAAAGTTTGACAGAAACCGCTGTACCGCGCCGTGAGCGTTGACGAATGAGTGTCACTGCACCCCTGTCGGTTTCGGTCACACTGTAGCAAATGAACTGTAAGATCCTCTGTGAAAAATCATAGTGGCTATTTCATGCATGATTGACAATGGTGCCGATTCTGTTGTGCACAAACTAATTGAAACTAAATTTAGGCTATTGCTAACTTTTTCTCTCTAATGAATTTACTTAAAAAAAAAGTAAAAACCGATTTGAAAAACCTAAAACGAATGTAGGGTTCCTCTTACTTAGCTTCACACATGCTAAGTCAGAGAATTACACTCACGGGTTTCCTCACGTTTTCCTTCACCGATTTTTTTTTTTAAGCAAGTTAACATAAAAACTTAACAGCTTCTGAAGTTGCTGCCAAGCTAAGGTGCATTGAAATTGAAGACACCGACTTCAGAAGCGTTGTTTTTATGTTATTTTATTAGTTTTAGATTTTTGAAGTCGGTTTCTACTTTTTAAAGCAAATTTATTTTTCCATTTTTATACAATTAATAATTGCCCAAGACGAACGAAAAAAAGAAGAATCATCAAAATTCGTTTAGAAATGCGGCAGATACAGTAAATTTATGCATATAACTTCGTACATAACAATAATGTATATACCTACCTCGTATACACTTCCTGAAAGTAGGTAAGTAGATTACGTTAGTGAAAGAATCGTCAAAATGGGTTCATTCGTTTTTGAGGAAATCGCGGACATACAAACATACATACGCGTCGAATAGAGAACCTCTTTTTTTGAAGTCGGTTAATAAAATAAGAGACTGACGTAAATTAGAGCTGTCATTTCTATACATCGATCGGATGGAGCAGTGGCTTCATACCGAGCAAGTTCAGAATCTTTATCTACCTATTGCTGAATGTCCCAGGACAGATTGCATTAAACAGGAGTAAAAAAAAAAAAAATTCTATACAAAAGACGACACGTAAAAACATGTTGACTAAAAACACGGTGAAGCGCAAGGCTTAAGCCTTGCGCTTCACCGTTTTTCACAGTTTCACTAGTTTGACATCTCTAACTTAGTTCGTAGCCGTCCTTTTCTCGCACTGCCTGTTAGTAAAAGATAGCGATTCTCTAATTTTAGTTTAGTTATTGAACAAGAGAATCGGCACCAATACCGACTTGCTGTATGCCGCAGGGAACCATTATGTCATCACGTGGCTAAATGGGTTATTCTGCTTTCGTTGTTGATGGGTTTGGAAATAAAACCATCAAAATACTTATCACCAATTGTATTTCTAATCATAATTTACAACATAATAACATACTTTAGCAATGTACATATAGTCTAACGTTCGTACAATCACACTTATACTCGTATTGCTTATTTTTGGACGCACATCCCATTCAAAACGGGGCTAAAGGTAGATTCGATATAAGTAGATATAGAAAGTAAAAATTGAACGTGAGCGTTGATGCCAATAAGCATACAACGATTATACATATAACTTGGGTTGTAAAATACATAGGTATAAGAAGTCTATATTGTGTCACTAATCAATTAAATTGGCAGGATATTTAAACTGAGTGATGGGATCGGATCTTTTAAATGTGGGTAGTTACGACATCAAACTACAATTCAAAAAGTAGCGTGTATCTGTGCGTATCTTATTTAGGTATTTGAGCAGTATCTTGATAATTCAAGCCAACACTATGTGGAAGAAGGATGCATATCGAGGGTTCACGGGCTATTTGTATTAAGCGACATGTTTGGAACTTTACAGGAGAGCATTTCAAAGTTTCATTATTCGAAAAAAAGAACATGTAAAAAAGTATCAATATTTTTTACGAAAAAGTGGCCTATCGACGGTTAAGAATCAATAGTCTATTTCCGTTTTTTACGTTTTTCACTTTTTAATGCAGGTAGATATGATTGTAACTAGATATCGTCCAGGATGTCGCTTAATACAAATAGCCCGTGAACCCTCGATATTATGTCAATTGTCAGTTACAGCACAGCAACTTTTTCGTCTACAAATATTGAACCCACTATTTGCCTACTATTAAAGCAACCTATCAACGAGACGAATTTCCTGCATGCGTACGCCAAAAATGTTTGTATTGCAAAGAAAATTTTCAATACAGGTACATCAATTTTTTACTCTTAAGTATTAGTTATAAGATTCAAAAGTTGTTGTCTGCTGTTGTATCTACGAGCATTTTGGACTTCAGCTTAACCTGTATGAATTTTAAATAATCAGGTTCAAGCCACATTCTAAACACATCCTTATATTCTAAATATCTAACAATCAACAATAGTTTCAGAATAGTTATGAAAAGTATTATTAGTTATAGGTACATACTTTTTGTCACATATGTTGTTTTATACGACGATGGTTCATTACAATTTTAAAAGGGTTTTATTACAATCTCAAACATTTGTATAATCTAACTTAATGTCTCTCCCATACAACTACGAGCCACACATTTTCCATACAAATACAAATTTTGTCTGTACGGTCGACTACAAAAGACATAGAAAGCGAAGCGAAGCGTCACATTTTATGGCGGCCCTGAAGTGCGCTACTCGCTGCGCAGTACCGCACCCCTCACCCCCGCTGGCACGTGAATCTGTTATTGCGCAGCTACTTGCCTCATGTTCCGGGCCGCCGTAAAGTTTGCATCGGGTTGTATGTACAACCTACATTATTTGATTAAAAATATTATAAAAGTATGTTTTTGTTGACAAACATTACAAACTAAATAACGATAGTCGACTGTAGTTACATAGAATAAACACGAGATATATTATTGAGATTTTTCTAAGTACGTACATCAACACTCCATCAATTTCGACCCAGTCCGCAAGACTACACTGGTCACACTATACCTACTAGGCTAGTACTTGTCTCAATAATCAATTTTCGTTCTCCCATGCAGTTGTTTTTAATTCGTAATACAGTTTTCAACTCATGCATACCTAATTCTATAGTCTAGATCTACAACATTATTTTTAGCGTATGCAAAACCTGAATATAGTTTGGTCAGAATAAGTAACTGTATCGATTTCAATAAGTTTTTACACCATGTTATATTTTGTCCCAAAAATATTTAAAAAAGGTTACAAGTTGGACACCGAGCTATATAAGTCAATGACTGAGCGACACTAAGTATTCCGAACGCAGCATTCCTGCGTTCATCAGGTCCACCGCATCATCGAACACATAAGCGTTGGTTTCCAACGTGGTATGATGACGGGTGCTGTCTTCTTTGATATAGCGAAAGCGTTCGACAAAGTCTGGCACAATGGCTAATTATATAAGCTCTACCAACTCGGCGTGCCGGACCGTCTCGTGCTCATCTTACGGGACTTTTTGTCGATTTGCACCTTTCGCTATCGCATAGAAGGAGCGCTATCCTCCCCCCACCCCATTCGTGCTGGAGTCCCATAGGGCTCTGTGCTGGCTCCCCTCATTTTCACGCTGTTTACCAGCGATATCCCGAAAAGTAAAAAAGCGCAGTTAGCTCTGTTCGCAGACGACACGGCCATTTACTACCTACATGGGCAGGGACCAGCACCCGATATTTCACACTCTCCAAACCGCAGTCGATAATCTCGGCGCCTGGTTTAGGAAGTGGAGAATCGAGGTCAATCCCGACAAGAGTCAAGCGGTCCTCTTTCTGAGACCGCGTCGCACTCGACTCCCCCCCGACTGATCACCATGTTCGGCAAGCCGATCCCTTGGGAGAAGCGTGACAAATACCCAAGGTATTTGGGTCACATAGTCTCGACCACCACCTTTCCTTCGCTGAGCACATAAAGCAGGTGCGTTCGCGAGCCGCTTTCGCTCTCGTTAGACTCTACTCCGTTCTGAATGCACGTAGCAAATGGGCACTTAGGTGCAAATTGCGCATTTATACAGCGTGCATTCGCCCCATCATGACCTATGCGGGTTCAGTATTTGCGCACGCAAAACCCCACCTCATTCATAGCATGCAAGCCCTCCAAAACCGTTTCCACCGAAAGGCAACGGGAGCCCCTTGGTTCGTTCGGAACGAAATCCTCCACTTTGATCTCGACATTCCCACCATCTCCCAGTTCTTGAAACGCAATTCCAAGCGTTTCTTCGACTCGGCCACCAACCATCGCAACCCTCTGGTTGTCGAGGCGGCTAGCTATGTCCCCTCCCGTCCTTACTAATTAAGGTCCGCCGCCCAAGGCTTGTCCTCTCAGATCCCGACGACCCCATAACTCTTCTCCAGGAGAGCAGTAGGGACCGTAGGAACAAAAACAAATCGACATTCCGACCTCGCCGCCGAGGTCCCTCGCGACGACCCCGAAGTAATAGTCCTCCCGCCCGTCCCTTGCTCGGGAATGAAGTGCCAGCTGGTGGCGTAGCTGAGCCAGTTGCTTTAAACTCCCCATTCAATAACAATTACTCTAATTTGATCCAGCCTGTCCCATCTTGCTGTCCTCCCCCAAGCGACGCCCTAAGCCGAGGTTCGTTCCCCACAGGGGCAGCCCTTAGCGTGTAGTCGCTTACTCTGTAAGTTTTATGCCCCTGGCTGGAGGCTTTGAGTTCGCTTAAGGCAGCCACAGGATTGACCGGTTAAGTAGTCACGGCCTCTCTAGGCCAACTACGAAATGCCATTTATAAAAAAAAAGCTAAGTACCTATCGGCAATCACGCGCACCGCACACCACAGGTACCTAGGCGCGGCTGCACAGCGGGACGGGGGTAAAACCACCCCTTCAGTCGCCCGGATGCTACAGATTGACGCGCACGCACGTATGTACCTATTGTATGTAGAAAGTATCGTGTAACCGTGGTTTTCTCATACACAAACGTCCAGTACACAAATGGTACGTACACTAGCAGTTTGTGGTGTTAACAAGTCAATTATTGTAAATAGTGATGATTAACATTTTTAAACACGCCAAGATAGTTCATTGTAGAAAGTTACCTACCGCCTGCGTTGGTTAAGTAATGCGATGTTTAACACTTTTCACCCACTTTAAACTTTAAGGGGTTGGCATAAGGCACAAATCGCACTGACTTCATTTTATCACTTACGGCTGCATTTACGAATAGTCTTTAAAAGTACATAATAATATCTACCTACACTTGACCATTACGACAGTCCACAACCTGCAAGTGTGATGGAAAATGATATCACCAGTTAAGGTGACCATGATTTTGTACGGACCACCAGGTAACATAACATGCTTATAACTTTGTCATTTTTTATGATACAGTTTTGAAATTTTAACATAGATACTTTACATAAAAATATTAGACACGTGTTTCGGGTTTCGCATATACTAAAACTAATGTTGTATAAACGTTAGTTAGCATGTACTTTAGCTAAGCGTTATTCCTGACACTCACAACTTTAAAAGTACAAGATAAGATAGAGACGGGATCATGTCTTAAGTCAAAGCACGAGCTAAGTAACGTTTATAGATCTCGGCCTCAGTGTGTAAACCACCCACTACATTTCAAGGGTCACTGTTTGAGTTTTGCCAAGCTAAATAGATCACTTTCATCAAAGAATAGATAAGAAATTAAATGTCATATTGTGCATGAAAATGCGACCGCACTTCTGTCAAAATTATCACAGACGACGGTAATAATCAAAATAACAAAACTTCTAAGTTCTACTAGCAAACTAAGAAGATTTGTATATCTCAAGATTGAAAGATTACGTGGCCACTCATAAAGTTTCATATATACCATGCGCCTTAAAACTTAGAATGTATCGTCGAATGTGCTCACTTCACTCGAATTTCAATAGACAATAAAAAAAAACATTCTTAATTTTGCCATAGCATTTATTTCTTTATTTATATTTTGCTTTGCCAGCGCTGAACAAATGAGAGCGATACGTACAGTCAGTAATTTAGTCGCTGGGATAATTAAATAATGCCGGCACGCTAAGGGCCAATTTCACCAAATATAACAGGACATTAGTAAATCAGCTATTTAAAATAGGTAAACATCTTTATTATCAGTATTTACGTTCCACCAGAATTAAGATATTTAATCATGGAGTAGCGGATTGTGAAACACTCGCTACTCTTAAATGTCCCGTTAACATTTAAAAAGAAGGTTAAACCAATTAACATGGTATGGTGAAACTAAGACTTTTAATAATTTTGCTATTAAAACATTATTTAGTTGATTAAATGTTATAACAGAAAAATTAGAACTTTTGAACTTTAAGAAAATACTGCACCGGAGTTTTGTAACTTTGGGTGACTTTTTGTTGTCGGCCGTACCACCTAAATGTCTCAACTACTCATAAATTACATAACAGTCCCTTTTTAATGTCATCGTTTCATAACCAAGCTCACAAAAGACAAAATATTTTACAGAAAAACATGTTAGACATAATGTGGTTTCTAAAATAAACAATCTCATTCTGACAGATAAAAAACAAACGTTATTTCACGTAGACGTGGACCGTTGCAATATTCGTCAATGTTTTTTTTTTTTTGTAAAATTATAATTTTCTACGCATGCTGGATATTTTTGGTTTGATATTTGCAACTGAGCTGTCTCTATTATTAATATTGGATTTTCTTGATGTGCCAAAGATTTGATTAGAATTAAGTCCATTACATTAAATTCTAAATCTATGTAGAACTAACTATTCAAATGGCAAATCATATAATAGTAGTTTATGAAACTGTTGAATAATGAATGAGGGTTATTGCCTCACTCGTGTCATCGTGTGGTACTATTAAAAACCGAGCCGTAGTGTTTTAATATCTAGTTATGTACAATTTCATACACTACTTTATCTACACTCATGCAATAGGTATTTAAATAAAAAAACCAAAGTTAGCAAAATGTAAACAAACAAAACAATGGCTCCGAAACCATAGTAACGTGGATTACGTTACTGTGGTTACGGAGCTGTCATCGGTCAACCACGCATGCAACCTAGCGCGGTCCCCATATATAATGATGAAAATCGAATTGAAAACTCCTTGGTCGATCGGAAATGTACTTTAATAGAAAAGTTATTTTATAGCATTATCTTGTTAAGAAATCTGTATCATAATAAAACATTTTCATTTTGTTTGAGTTGTACATGCATAAAGTCAGTCTTTATAGTACTATTTTTGAATTCATAATCAGAACTTTAAGATATGAGTGTAGATTAAATAGCTGTCTAGGCTACGCTCAACATGAGTGCAGCGAAAGGTAGGCGAATACTAAAAACTAGACTAGGCTGACTGTGGCAATGAGGCTAGGTAAAGATTCGGAGCTCTGACATTATGTTCATAACTATAATTCTCTCAAGACTGCATAAAAAAGCTAACTACATGTGTCTTAAAACATTAGCGAATACCGCAACTCCAGCGATCATACCATTTTACATTTGAAAACTTACAATTAATATTCTAAATTGGTAAACAACTTGACTGGACCGCGATATTTATCATCCGTAAAAAATAAATTTAAAAACAATCATGGTTATGTTCAAAAAAATTACCACATTTAAAAATAATAAAAATAAAAACCTATCAATATATTACACAAATATTCGATAACCGTGTGTGAATGACTAAAATAAAACATTATCACACGGAATGTAAGAACAAAATTCTTTTAATAGGAGCCTGTACACAATGTCCCATGTTTTGGATTTATATTCATGCTAATTACGCACAGAGTTGTAAAGAAATTGAGTAGTAATGAAACATGCAAAAAAAGGAAACAAACATAGAAAATACGTAAGTTTGAACCTAACCTAACACTCCATATTATATGTATTACTCTGTGAAAAATATCAATCCATTAAACTCGCCGGTCATTGTGTCCAAGAGTATTAAAGTTAACACCTAAACATTAAAACATCGAATACAGACAACAAATATCGCGCCAAAAAAAAAACTTAAAACAAAAACAAACTTACATACATAGGTACTCACTTACTCAGGTATCATAGTCTTCGTCTATCTGTAGGTTGCCAGAATTCAAACTGTCTATATCAACTGGATGCGCCAATACAGGCTTAATTTCAATCCTTTTCACTTCCTGTCTAATCGTTTTAGAGTTCTGCCTATGAATTTGCCGTAACGAATTCTCTTTTTTAGGTACGCTCACATTAATATGTGCTGTGTCCAGCAATTTTATTTCTGGGTTAGCTAAATTTTTTGTAAAATCTATATTTAAAATAGGCGTTATTGGTGTTACAGGCGTCCTAGGTGCTACTATAGGTTTATATTCTATGATGGCTGGTTTCGGCACCATTTCAATTTTTAAAGGTTCAGGTGTGTAGCTCGTTGAAGGTTGAGGACTTGCATACGTAGGGTTAAGTTTGATGACACTTCTATGTTGCACTTCGTCGGTTAATAACGTTTCTTGGTAAAAATTCGCGGTAATAACCGGTTTTTCTTCTGTGGACTTCTTTGATAGATCTATGGCAGTGTCTAATGAGGTTGAAGTTACGGTCTCTGTTCTTGCTAGTTTATGGGGTAGGTTCTCTGTATCTATCGAGAGTCGAGAGGTATCTGTCGAAAGTGCCCTTTTGATGGGATCCCGAGGAGGTTGTAAAGGTACTACTTTTACGTCACAGCTGCTCGAACTGTTTGAGTCTTCTCTTGCTATCCTGCGGGGTGGGGCCGTCATTTCTGAAAATCTGTGAAAAACATATGTAAAATGAGAGGAACGTAGGTAATGATGCAATGTTTTGAAATTGAAATGATTATGCACAGTTGAGTTCCCTTCCAGCGGTTAACAATGTACCGTACAGTGCAACAATTAAGGTCCTATGATCCATGGCAAACTTATCGTCATTAATTACACGAAGAAGGGCCACCACTCTTTTGTTCTGAGCAATTAGCAAGCTTTCTCATTCCACACATTAAAAGGTGCTAATAACAAATCTTCACACCCGTTCTTTGTATCTACATAATACTCGTATATTACAAAGGACCTGTGTTATGAAAGTTATGTATAGTTAATAAAAAAAGTAGGCTAACGGTATTGAACGTTTCAACGGGGCGGTTAACAGGTGCAGATGCCCCTCCTCCCCGGGCTTCGACCAAACTAAGCATAAAAGTCTAAATTAGAAATAAACATACTTTTATAACCTTTTTTTTTTTTGTGGATGGGAAATCATCAAATAACTTCTCCCGCTCTGGGTGGAGCGGAAGGGCGTGTCAGACTTTTACTGACTAAAACCCACCCGTGTTCCTTCAGTTGCCTATGCCAGGGCCACGGTATCTTTTTCAAACAACCCGCGACCCCAGCGGCATCGGCCCTATTGGACCCCATCTTTTGCTGACATCTCTTTGAGGCGCGCGTGGAACACAACGCGCCGTCGACCCGGGCCTGGTCCTCACCGGACGGCGAGCTACCCACTACTCACCGTCCGCAAGCCCGCGCCTACGGTGGCCGGGAATCGGCTATCAATTCCCGCCGCCCAGGGCGTCTCCTGCGGCGACTGAGGGCGTGAGGCTGCCTCTCCCTCACGCGTTCCGCCTCCTCCTTCGCGAGCATTACCGCTTCGCAGAAGGAGGTGACGGCCTCCCATGCATTCTCGCTCCGCACCATGGCCTGGACCAGGCTCGGACGCGAGAGATCGCCGCCTCCGTGAGAACACGGCGGTGCTCTGCCCAAGCCGGGCAGACCTCCACTGTATGCTCCACCGTGTCCTCTGGGCGATCCACACAATGGTGACACCCGGGCGTTTCCTCCCGCCTTATGCGAAACAGGAACCTCCCGAAACAACCGTGTCCGGTGAGGACCTGCGTCAGGCGGAAGGTGAGGACGCCGTGGCGCCTCTCTAACCACTCCTCAAAGAGGATACTTTTATAACCTGTATTTTTAATTTGGATACAGTAGATATATTACTAAGATATAGATTAGTCGTAGTCATTCTCGAAAAGAGGGGCACACTCGAGTGTACGGAAAATTAGTGCTGAAGGTTTTTTTAAAAGCCTTTCATGATTTGATAAACCCTCCCCTCAGATAGAAACATTTGCAGCCCCTTGAGCAAAAACCTAGAGCCGCGCCTGGAAAGTTTTAGTATCATTTTATGTCGCTGACTGTACCCTAAAACCTGGGACTCACTGCTGAGTATTTATAGTCAACCTCGTATTGCTATACCACCCTAAGGTTGAATGTCACTTGAACGTTATAAAACGACGAGGTCTATTTATGCATATGGCAGTTATAATACAGTCCTTTCACAGTAATTTAACCTTTAATCTTGCATCACTGTCAATATGACAATGATCTTTATATTCATTATAATAAGGTTGCTGTTTAATGGCTGCCACTGACAAGTCTGACAAAAAAAATCAAAGTGATCTTTAGTTCCGTTACAATAAGGTTGATGTTGGATTGCTTCCGTCATAAGTAAAATCACTCTGAACGGACTGTAGTTCCAATCTTAGTGAAGTTTCAATTTACTGGGAATTGTTGTCAAGTGTGACAGTAATTTCAAGGTGGACTAAACATAGTCAATAAGGGCCTATGCACACGATGCGTTGCCGCGCCGCACGCTAAGTTTTCGCCTCATTGGCGGTCAGACGGGTGTTGCGGTTTGCGGTGCAATAACGTTGTTACGCCGCAGCAGCGCCGCACCGCATAGATTTCTTTCCCGTTCTTCTGCCGCACAAACAACTGAGAGCCGAAGCACACGATGCGTTGCGGCGCCGCACCGCTTTTCTACCTAGCTTTCACCGTACAAACGCCGCCATTGGCGGCGAAATATTGGCGGTGCGGCGCCGCAACGCATCGTGTGCACATGCCCTGAGCGGTGCTGCTCCGTTGCGTTGCGTTGCAACGCGTACAACCCTTCCCGCCTCGTCTCACGGTTTGCAAGTCCGCTGTACGTGCGGTACTACGCCTAAAGCACCGTGTGACATACCATAGATATTTGTATGTAGGATGCAGCGATACCGTTCCTACCTATAATGTTCCCACTGCTGAAACTTAGGCGTCCTTTCTGTGAAAGGGAGTATGATGGAGTAGGCCGTAAGCAACGTGCGGGTTGAATAATAAACACATAAATATTACCTAATAGAGTTCGGCGAACTTTCAGCGCTCATCATTTCTTTCTCTTCCGCCGCCGATACATCTGGAATATTCTTCACCTGAAAATATTAAAAACAAGCATATTTTTAGCACATACTTCTTACGCGCCATATCAGTCATCACACTGGCGATTTGTGAGCATGTTTCCACCGCGGTGTTTTTTAACGCGCTAGCTATGTGTGCGTAGAAAGCACGCCACGTGTGCGCAGAAAGCACGCCACGTGTGCGCAGAAAGCACGCTACGTGGGCGCAACGTGTTACACTGTTTGACCACCGCACCGTGAACGGGACGTCAACGAGAAAACAAATGACGGCGCCGAAGTAGCGACAGTACATTTACTATGGACGAATAATCTCGTTTCTCGTAGACGTCCCGTTCACGGTGCGGTGAACAAACAGTCTTAGCCAGGTTTTGCGTAACGAGAGCAGTTGACGTGAGACGCCAGCACATCAAGCTACTACAAATCTGTCAAGTTTCTTTAATAGATTTTTAACTTTATCGCTAAAGCATTAGGTTCAAGGTTGACCTGCTGGCGTCTGTACAAGAGAGCGAGATAAGTGAGTGTAAAAAAATGTGAAAACGCGGAGGACACGTTGCGTAGTCGCAACTAGCTCGCTTCGCACCCGCGTTCACAAATCGTCTCCCTGCAAGCACGGTGTCAAATCGTCAGTGTGATAGATAACGTTCCAAGATCTCTAATATTGTCTGAAATAGAAAGAAAGAAGAAGAAAGAAAGAAAATACGTGTATTTGCGATAAACATGGCGCAAAGAAATAAAATAACAAAATAAAATAATTAAAGAACAAGTTTGGGGAAAACATGCGTCACATTCACGCAAAACGGCCGTCGCTCAGCATAATGCCGCGACCCCATACAAGACAGAGCCTCAGCGCTGGTTTTCAGCGACAACCGACGTTGACGTAATGACGTCGACCGGTGCATCATGTAAGTAGTGGAAGTACAAATGACAATTAAAATAAGATAAATAAGATTATTGAATATTTTTAAAGTTTATGTAAATATAATAGGTATTGAAGTTGAGAACATTGCGTTGTATTTTCTTTATGTCGAGCAGTCGAACAGAGCAATAAATAGTACAGCCCTGTCTGTAGCTTTGAACATTGTGAGTAGAGCGATCTAATGTTGAAAATTAGGGTTGTTTTTACCTGACTACCCTCATTGATTATGTTTTTATTTATTTGTATTAATTACGTTTTTTTGAAACTTTATCAAGAGGTTTGTGTAGATGTAGAAACTTTAGGAAATTACGTGATCTCAACCGAAAGAAAGAATTTTGTGGGTTTCGCAAAAATGTAAGTACTCTGTTTGCAAAATAACATTTTGTGGAATTGTAACAATAGAAACATAGACTCTCTCGTATTATATTATTTTAATTTATATTATTACTAGTACTCGTATTATATTATTTTAATTTATTGTGAATGTGAAGACTATGTAGGTCATTGCTTTTTTTGTTTGTTTTATTTTTTCTCTCAGTTATTTTTAATCATCGTCTGGCAGTTTGAGTAATTTATGCGGCCTACCCCAATGTCCTTTCTTTGGTATTGTTCGTCGAATCGTTGAGCTCCTTAAGTTCTGAGTTGAGCTGCGCGATTACTGACAAATGCGTGCACTGACTGGACAGGTCCTCTCAATCTGTGTGGTTCTTTCCTCAAAAGACCATTTCAGACACCAATCTACACGGTCTTCACATGAAGTGACCAAGATTATGTCTGGACTTTATAAGAGACTGTGACCTCTGAGTTTGTTTCGGCCTTTCTTCTCAGAGTAGTCAGATAGGAAACGCCGACCTCATCTAGTTTAAAAAAAAAGCATGATTGACTTGTAAAAGTGTTTGTACAAACCTACTTACAGAAATAAAAATCATTTATCATTATAGAACAAAAAAAATTAAAGTTGTTTTCATAATACACTCGCGGTCAAATAATACGGGTCGATCACGCAAATGCCTGTAACTTGAAAATTAATAATAGTATGCATGAAACTAACTTTAGATTACAGAGAATTTTAATATCGTATGAAATAAAACGTTAAATGATATACAAAGTAATTTAAAAAAGTTAAAATTTTAAAAACCTCGGATTTGGAAATAAACTAAATTCACGGTTTTACTTTTGCTTGTATTCTCACTTTTGTTTCCAATCTGTCAAATCAAAATAATAAAAGGCGGTCATTGGTGCCGATTCTCTTGTACACCGAACTAAACTAACCAAAACTAACTAAACTATCACTAAAATTTCTTACTTAAGAATCATGAAAACTATTCTGCTAAAAATTGTCTCAAAATTTGACACAACTATAATCGAGTGTGACATTGATAATCGCGACTCTTTTTTTAGACGAAGGCGCGCAGGGCGGGCAAGCCTCAGCCCGCTGTAAGGGTGAGTTTCCACTGACGCGGCGCTGGGCGAAGCGGAGCGGAGAAGAGCAGTGAAAAGTGGGAAGTGTTTCCACTGAACTGGAGCGGAGCGGAGTGGAGATTTGGAGCATACATTCCAACTGCAAATGTAAGTTTATACGCACAATATTGAGAGATTTACTATTTTATTTTAAGACCATAGACTTCTTATAGGTAATTAGTAATTCATAGGGATAGAATTAGTATTTTCTGTATATTTTTTTTTATTATAAGCTCAGTAGTTTCGGAGATATAAGGGGGAATGCTCAATTTTCGTATATTTTCTTAAATAATTTTAAAACAGTTTATTATATATAGCCCTTTCATTTGATATATCGCATGGTACAGTTTACAAAACTTTTTTTTTTAATTTTTACACAATTACACTTCCGTGTTTGGGTCACAGAAATACATACGTGTACCAAATTTCAACTTAATCGGTCCATTAGCTTCTGAGAAAATTGGCTGTGATAGACGGACAGACAGACAGACACATGAGTGATCCTATAAGGGTTCCGTTTTTTTCCTTTTGAGGTACGGAACCTTAAAAACGTCAAATTCAGAATAGCAAAATTGCCATTTTCACTAAACTAATTATCATAATGAATCTTAGTGCTGTCAAACTATATTATACATAGTTAAGTTGTGTCACTTAGTCAATTTCAGAATGAGAAATCGTCGTTTGACAGGAATTCAAAAGAATCAAAGTGAGAGTGAACAGGCTTCTTCTGGGTAAGCTCACTCCATCGTCGACTTTGTCTCTGTCACCTCTAACCTAGACTAGAGTCAAGAGCAAACTCATCTCAAATAAAAAAGAAAGAATAACCTAAATTTTAGTGATTTTTAGTCTATTTGAGAGGCATTTGTAACAAGAGAATCGGCACCATTATCGTCTTTCACAATCATTATTGAATTACTATCATGTCGCTAACACCAGAAGAATGTAGGTACACGTATCGTCACTATGTTAGAAGGAGGCAGAAGTCAGCGAAGTACAGCAAGAACAATAGGTTCTTTCTACAGTGCAGCGAGACGTCCAACGTTTCCGAGAAACCAGGAACCAGAAAAAGACTTCAGAAAAAGACCAGGAACCAGCAGACCGAGATGTACTACATCTCTAGAGGATCGATGTAATGTTACGACCATGCTCCGAAATCGGCACCTCACGGCAGTTGAAGAACTCAACTCCGGGAAATCAACTTCGGGAGACCCGTCGACGTAAGCGAGCGGACTGTAAAGCGACAGCTCCTTGAAGCTAATTTGACCCCACATAGACCCGCAGATGGTCCAAAACTTGAAAGGGAACCTCGGGTAGCAAGATTACGTTACGCCCGCGAACACGCACAATGGAGAGACGAAGAATGGGCAAGAGTAATGTTTTCTGACGAATCCAGTTTTATGATGAATGCACATGATGGGCGGCAAAGAGTCTACCGACGGTCAGGGAAATGTTTTATTCCAGCTCATTTTGAGGAAAAGATGCCATTCGGCGGTGGATCTATTATGGTTTGAGTTGAAATCTCTTCAGAGTCGCACGGAGTTAGTGCTGATAGATAATGGTACGCTAACTAGTGCAAGATATGTGGAAGAAATTCTTAATGAGCATGTCGGCCCATATTTAATTCATATGGGTGAAAATTCAATATTCATGCATGACAACGCCAGGCCAGATACAGCTCCCGCCAGGGCTGCGGGTTGTTCGAAAGAGTTACCGTGGCCCTGGCACAGGCAACTGAAGGAACACGGGTAGGTTTTAGTCAGTAGTAGTCTGACACGCCCTCCCGCTCCACCCAGAGCGGGAGAAGTCATATGATGATTTCCCATCCAAAAAATTAAAAAAAGCCACATACAGCTCAAATTGCAAATGAGTATCTTCAGGACGAGAACATGCGTTAGTGGAAAAATGGACCAATATTCCGCAACATCGCAAAAGAAACTTAATAAACAGCATGTCCAATCGCCTGGCAGCTGTGAGAAGAGCACGAGGAGGCAGTACAAAGTACTAGAAAGTACTAATTTTGTTATTTTTTCAACGTTAAAATTATTAATATATGTAGTTTTTTTTTTTAAATGTAATTTTGACAATTAGACTAATAATGTTTCCCACATTTGGTGTTTTTTTATAACTGGTAAATTATCTACAACATACAGTTTCATTCATGCCGCCTAGCTAGCTCTATTATTTTAAGAGCAATTTTAGTTTTTCATACTGGACTGTATTCTTTGTCCGCGAGTGTATTTGAGTTTTTACTTTGAAAGGTCTCTCTCACTTTCAACGTAATAAAACCTTTTGCGAATCTGTGATTCTAATGTACCTACTCTGCCTCTAGCTGCTGGCTTTGTGGGTTTCCTTAACAAGGCAAAACACAATTTTGGGTTGCTGAGCCAACGGAGTAGGGTAAGATGCTACGAAGAACACAACTGACTTACAGGTTTTGTATAAACTTAGTTTAGGCACCAGTCTTACACAAATTAAGTACACAATTGTATCTGTAGACTATTAACTTTAAGCTGTGATTTGTGGTAAGAAAAATAAATCTATTCTATTCTATTCTAACTAAAGTAGACATCAGTTTCCAAAAAATAGAATCATCGTCATCGGCAGCCTTAATTTGTTCCACCCACTGCTGAGTATAGGTCTCCTCCCTTTTGAGCCATGCTTCCCTGGTATGTGCGAGTCTCATCCAGGTCTTACCCACACTCTTTTGCAGATCATCCACCCATCTGGCTTATCAAAGCCAAGCCTTTTGAGCCGTGCTTCCCTGGTATGTGCGAGTCTCATCCAGGTCTTACCCACAGTCTTTTGCAGATCATCCACCCATCTGGCTTATCAAAGCCAAGCCTTTTGAGCCGTGCTTCCCTGGTATGTGCGAGTCTCATCCAGGTCTTACCCACAGTCTTTTGCAGATCATCCACCCATCTGGCTTATCAAAGCCAAGCCTTTTGAGCCATGCTTCCCTGGTACGTGCTAGTCTACCCACCGTCTTTTGCAAATCATCTACCCATCTGGCTTATCAAAGCCAAGCCATTTGAGCCATGCTTCCCTGGTACGTGCTAGTCTACCCACCGTCTTTTGCAAATCATCTACCCATCTGGCTTATCAAAGCCAAGCCATTTGAGCCATGCTTCCCTGGTACATGTGAGTCTCATCCAGGTCTTACCCACAGTCTTTTGCAGATCACCCACCCATCTGGCTTATCAAAGCCAAGCCTTTTCCCAACTAATTACGTTAATTTGTTTTTACGGTTTACTGTGTCCATTCTTCTAATACGAGTAATAAAGATGTTTATTTTATTTTATTTTATTATTATCAACTATGTTGGGGTCAGCTTCAAATCTAATCAGATGCAACTGAATACCAACAATCCAATAAACACCACCCCATCCATCCATCCACCCACTGGCTTTTAAACAAAATACACTGCTATTTATAAACTTACCAGATCTCTCAGGAAGTCGAACTTGGACTCAGCCAGGATGCATTGCTTGACGTGAGAAGGACTGAGGGTCTTCGCGTTTCTGGTCATCGTCACCTGCATCGCTTTACTGAGGAGCGACTCCACAAAGAGTTCCAGGGTGCGAGGTGTTGGAGATAATAGTGCTGAGTTAAGGAGTTTGAACATGTAAAATATAACAATTTTCAAATGTCGAAAATCGATATAGGTAGGTACCTACCTATGGTTCCTAAAACGCCCAGTTTTACGGGGTAAGCGCCAGGGTAGCCCGCTAAATTCAAATTTTCTTAAGTTTCTTGCGATTTGGAAGTCAGTATTCGGTTCTATGCTGATTAAAGTATGATTCACGACCATAACGAATATGTATTTACAGAATTATAATCATTAGAGTCAGTAATTATAATCCTCAAATGTAAAGATTTCATGAAATAGTAATTCAATAGGAGGACTTTATTAATGATTATAATTCTATAAATACATGCTTGTTATGTTCACGAATCATATTTTGATCAACATACAACCTAATACTGACTTGCAGATTGCAAAAAAAGTAAGAAAGTTTGAATTTCGCGTGCTACCCTGGCGCTTTCGCCGTAACTGGCTGGTAAGATATAATCTTAGTAAGAATGTTATTCAGGTTTCAGAGATATGGGACCAAACCCGAAATTGATAAAAAAAATTCAGCTATTCCCTACATTTATTTTCGCATACCTAACTCGTAAAAATGTAGGGAGCAGCTGGTTTTTTTCACGGTTTCAGGTTTCGTCTCATAGTAAAAGTTGTTCATAATGATGAGAACAATGACCCCTTAAGAGGTTGTGTGATTGTGTGTTCTAAATTTACACCTTGTATAACGAAGGTGAGCACAGTAATTTAATCCCCTCTTTAGGTGATTATCTTTCTCTCTATTTAATTAAACCCTTTGGTTTTAATAGAGAATAAAAGTTTATAACGAAGTTATTTTTGCGGATGGAAAATAGCATCGCGCACTCTCTCACTGTGTGTAACTACGAACTTACCAAGAAGTAAAAATACAAGAATAGGTTTATGCCGTGGTGAAAAGATTAGCCAATCAACAAGGTAGGGTGCGCCGGACGTACAAAAATATCGCCACTTGCGGGGACTTGTCGAATGCAATTGTTGCAAATTTCAAGCGTCTCATACGCAATATGAGGCAATAAGTAATTTCATGAAATTTATTTCCATTATATCTAACTGTCTTTTGCCCGCGGCTTCGCCTGCGTGGAGGGCAGCAATTATCCCACGGGAATGTACTAACGGGACAAAAAGTATCCTATGTGTTAATCTAGGTTATAAACTATCTGTGTGCCAAATTTGATCCAGATTCTTTCAGCCGTTTTTGCGTGATTTAGTAACAATCATCCAAACTTTCACATTTGTAATATTAATATTAATAATAATAATAATAACCTGGGACATTATTCACACACGGTCATCTGGTCCCAAACTAAGCAGAGCTTGTACTATGGAAACCAGATAACTGATATACTACATACACTACTTTTTTTGTTGTAAATACATACTTATATAGACAATTACACCCAGACTCAGAACAAACAGACATGTTAATGCACACAAATGTTTATCCTGGATGGGAATCGAACCCACGACCTGCGGTATGATAGGTGGTATCTTAACCAACCACGCCAACTGGCCTCTCATATTAGTAAGATAGCCAAGGAGAAATCCAAGTGTATCACAATTTACAGCAGGTGAAGGTTTTTACGATCACATTGGCATCTTCCGTGTAGTTTCCAAGATATATTTCGAACACAAACATTGACATTAGAAGTTTTGAAAATATTGAAAATTTCGACGTACCTACCATATAGAATTACTTTCTCTCTAGAATTATATAACCGTAGTAAAAAGCAATGTAGGGAATGGCCAGCTTCGCTGTCGGAATTGTCAGCTAAGCAAATCATACTAAAATCTAACACGTCTTCTGACCGTCTATCTATTTATCTTCATTGGGAAGACCATGGTCAGAGCACTGTACTGACCATCAGCAGGTAAAAGTTTAACGACTTATAACTACGATAAGTATGGATTCACATTCACCGACCAAATGATTTGAATGACGACGTGCGATTAAAAATGCTCCAAAAATAATGTTTAGATCATGATCCAATAAAAACATGATGTAAAGTAGAAACATTTCAGCATTTTCAGCCACAGTCGTTTGGAGGACATGTAACTGTTTAAAAATAGAGAATTTTATATGCATTTTTTCGGTCAACGCGTACAAGAGTATACGAGTATAACTATGCGACTGACATTACGACATACATTTCGTTGAGAATAAAATTTACTTTAAAAAAGTAAAAACCGACTTCAAAAACCTAAAACTTAACAGCTTCTGAAGTCGGTGCCAAGCTAAGGCTGACCCCACATTTGGCGTGCGCGATCCTCGGGCGTGCGCGCTGCACGGACGCAGCGCGCGCGTAGCGCGCGCGCTGCGCGAGCGTCGGGTTTACCGCCGTGTGACGTGCAGGCAGCGTGCGCGCAACGCGCGCGCGGCGCGCTCGCGACGCTCGAGTCGCGTTCTTACCCCTTCGCCCGCTATCCCCGCCGCCCGCTACTGTTTCGGTTCTTCTTACTTACTCGAGCGTCGCGAGCGCGCCGCGCGCGCGTTGCGCGCACGCTGCCTGCACGTCACACGGCGGTAAACCCGACGCTCGCGCAGCGCGCGCGCTACGCGCGCGCTGCGTCCGTGCAGCGCGCACGCCCGAGGATCGCGCACGCCAAATGTGGGGTCAGCCTTAGGTGCATTAAAGAATTGAAGACAACGACTTCAGCAGCTGTTAAGTTTTATTATGAAAGTTATTTTATTCATTTTAGGTTTCTGAAGTCGGTTTTTACTTTTTTAATCCGTTCCTGAAAGTATGTAGATCACGCTAGAGAAAGAATCATCAAAATTGGTTCATTAGTTTTTGAGAAAAGCGTGGACGTACAAACTTATATACGGGTCGAAAAGAGAACCTCCTTTTTTGAAGTCGGTTAAAAACAACAGAATTTGGAATGAGAAAGGTTATGGGATGAACAACGGATTACATTTTTATGATTCGCAAGAAATATTTATCATAGGCTGGTTTATTCGTGAGGCTTGTGGCTAAGTAATTAGAGCCGCACGGGTCGATCGATCAGGTTAAGCTACCCTTGCCGTGGTTGGTCCGTGGATGGGTGACCATCTTTACATACCCCTCCGTGCCTCGGAAAGCACGTTAAGCCGGTGGCCCCGGCTGTCATTTGTAGATCTTTGATCGTTACGGGCGGGTAGTGTGAAGCTCGAAAGTCTGACATCCAGTCTTACCAAGGTGTATCGTATTACCCAGTAACTGGGTTGTGGAGGTCAGATAGGCAGTCGCTCCATGTAATACGACGGACGACTGAAAGTCGACCCCAACATCGTTGGGAAAAGGCTGGGCAGATGATGATGATGAGGCTGGTTTAATCGTGGTTGGGGTCCTCTGCCTCTCTCTTGCATGAGAGAAAGATTCGCAGGTCGTTTCCAAAAGGATTATTTCTGTAGCAGCCTGACCCAATAGGTACCTACACTAAGACAAGTGTTTAGATCATTCTGGATGAAGTAACCACCGTATTATAACTCGTTTTCTAAAAAAAAAATCATACTTTTCTAAGAGAAGTTGTCACAAAATGCGTGGAAAAGGTTTCTGGGAACTATTAATTTAAGCTTTTTGGGCGTGACTATTTCTGGAATACTGTCTTCTTTGACGAGAAAACAATCCATTAAATGCAAAACCTCATAGTTAAGGCCAATTTATATCCTTCCCAAGCAGAATAACTTTTGGTACGGACCAAAAAATATCTTAAATCTTAAATCCTATCTCGAAGACCTTCATCCTTACAAGGAAACGGTAAGATGATGATACATCTTGGCCTGTATTCGCTTTGTACACAGTGTAATAGTAGTCCTATTCTGGTCCACGTGACTAATTCTATCATCCGTAATACGTATACGACTGTCTGTTGACGTCATGGCTTAGCCAGGAAGGATCGCTGTAAGACTGAGTACGTTGTTATAATACCTACTGGTTTATGGCAGTGATAAACTTTAGAAGGGTAATATGAAGAACAACAAAGCTTTAATTGTTTCCAAAAAAGTAAACAACAGCAGCGCTTGCAGTTTTGAAGAATCTGCTTTCGAACTTTCGGCTTGTTGACACAATTTAGAAAGTTGAAATGTTTTTAATATTCTATTTAGAATCCTGAAAGGTTTTAGACGATCGTCTAAAGCAGGGCTGTCCAGACAACAGCCCGCGACGCATGCTTTAAAGTGTAAATTAATCAGAAAATAGTTTTGGACATAAATATTTTGGATAATAGAATTCTTTGTCAAAACATATATAATCAATATTTGGTATAATTTATCCATCTTTATTCTTGTAACATTCCATTCGACATCATTTAAAAGTGAAGCTATCTTTTACTATTATTGGGGGAATTCCCGGAAAGTATTTTGTTTTTGTAGAGTATTTGTTTGTTGGTGTCCGTATTAGTTAAGCTTGTGCTTTCACTAATTTCGTATCGCCACTTTTCGTACCCCTATACCGCTTTGAATTTTACCTTTTGGACCTTCCGCCCGTAGTAGGCATGTCCATGCTTCCCGAGCAAAATTAATGAAATGTAGGTACAGTCGACTCTCGATAATTTGAAACTCAAGGGACTACAGAAAAAATTCAAATTACCAAGAGTTCAAAATAACAGGAGTTTTAATAACCAAGAGGGAGGAAAAAACAAGTAAACAAGCTGACTCACTTTAACGTTTAAAGGTAGACTGGAATGCGAACTGTAAACTCACTCATATCTTATTTTCATAAAAAATTGACAGGTCTGTCCATGTATACTTATAAACAAATGATAGGTGCATGATAAACGCTTAAAATTATAGAGAGTAGGGAAGCCCGGACTTCAAATTATTGCATGTTGACGGGCAAGATAATATACCGTCAACAAACACACGATATGTGCATGATAAACGCTTAAAATTATAGAGAGTAGGGAAGCCCGGACTTCAAATTATTGCATGTTGACGGGCAAGATAATATACCGTCAACAAACACACGATATGTGCATGATAAACGCTTAAAATTATAGAGAGTAGGGAAGCCCGGACTTCAAATTATTGCATGTTGACGGGCAAGATAATATACCGTCAACAAACACACGATATGTGCATGATAAACGCTTCAAATTATAGAGAGTAAGGAAGCCCGGACTTCGAATTATTGTATGTTGACGGGCAAGATAATATACCGTCAACAAACACACGATATGTGCATGATAAACGCTTCAAATTATAGAGAGTAGGGAAGCCCGGACTTCAAATTATTGCATGTTGACGGGCAAGATAATATACCGTCAACAAACACACGATATGTGCATGATAAACGCTTCAAATTATAGAGAGTAGGGAAGCCGGACTTCGAATTATTGTATGTTGACGGGCAAGATACTATTCTGTCAACTTCAAATTACCGATAGGACCAATTAACATTGATTTTATTCAATTTATCGAGTATTTTTCAAGGGACCAGAAAAAAATTCAAACTATCGAGAGATTCAAATTATCGAGTGTCAAATTATCGAGAGCCGACTGTATATGGGACCCCCTAAGAAGCCTTTCTAATAAAAAGAATAGTCAAAATCGGACTACTCTGTTACGTATAATGTTATGCGTAGGCATACATAAAATAAATATATATATATTTACGCGTCGACTTGAGAACCTCCTCGATATTTTCGTCCATTAAAAATTAAGGAAAAGGTCTTGAAACATTGGGGAAACGATACAAGTGAGGGAGGTGGAACCTACAAAAAGGTTTGCATTTATTTTATTTGATGATGACGATAAATCGGCTAAAATAAATGCATATTTTCGTTTATTATTAGATTTATCAGAGACCGACTGTTATCGTCATGATTTCATGAGATGGTTTAACGGAAGCGGTGATAAAACCAAATTCGGGTACGTTACGTATCATATGCGTTCAGTAAGTATTCAGTTTTAAAAATAGAACAAGCGATAAGTAAGTAATAATAAAAAAGGAAACAGTCCAAAGGTTAAGGCGACGATAACCGACTTATAATGATGAAGATCGTCTTTATAACGTAGTGTTAATGATTTGGAAAAAATATATGTTCAATTAGAGCATTTTTTCTTAATAACTTACTAAGTTAATATTGTAGATTATGTTTCTATTACATAGTGTAATTAATTTGTAAAATTATGTCTAACGCGGATAAAAATCAGAGAATCACGCAAAAACTTTCAAACGTATTTTTATGAAACCTTCATCATTTTAAAGATAATTTAATTATTTATCTTTTAATATACGTGTTTTAATATAATACCTTTAGTTTTATGCTTAATAAGCGTCTAATTTGGGACAGCGCTCCTTGAGGGGCGAGTCCTATTACTGGGTGGACGTACGACACGTTGCTTGAGCTCAGCACAGAACACGGAAGCTCAAACTCAAGGCCGTTCGCGTATATCTGCGTCTTAAAGTGCGAACTGTCAAGTGAGAGGTTCGTGAGATCGAACCTCACCCGTTGCACGCGTTGTATTTTTATTAATAACTAAAAAGTAGAATATTTTCAAAAAAATAAGGACCCTACTTATATTAATGGGAACTGTACCAATTTAGGTACTTCATTATTTATTTTGTTTTTTTAAACAATAAGTTGAATCAAACTGCACGGTTCGAATTTGTCATCTCTCACGACCAAAACTCCTTGCAAGAACTAAATCATCTGCGAAATCTTTCACACTTGTAAACTAAAAAGCTGGAAATAAAAAAAAGTAATTAAAAAAACTAAAAAACCCGACTACAGTAAAACTGAAAAGCTAAAAACAAGCCCATTTTAAATTAAATAAAAGTTGGAAGCAGGCGGGACTATAGTTGCAAAACTTCCGAAAAATTCTGAATAATTCCGGAATACTTCTGGGAAAGTTTCTTTAAATCAGAATTATTCAAAATGGAAGAAGAATTATTCATTTAATTAAGATTTTTATTTTTTTTTTGCTGAAAAATAATTTTTGCATCGATCGTCGATCGCCGCCGCCGCTGCCCCTGTGCGCCGGCCGCTGCCGCCGCGCCGCGCACGCCCGACTGCCACGAGTCGTGCGTGCAGGCGGTGGCGGTGCGGGGTGCGGTAAGAGGGGAGATGCTCCCCGGAGAAGTTTTCCCCCCCGCGAGAAACATTCGTACCCCGCAATCGAATGTTTCCGCCGAATATTTCGCCCGAATAATTCAATGGGAATAAAGGTTGAAATATTCCCAAAGTTTCGGAATATTTCGGAATACTTCCGAAATATTCGACGGGAATGATTCGGAATTTTTCCCGCCAGCATCTATAGGCGGGACCCATTCCATTTTTATTGGGTTAGCTAATAAGTAATGTGCGACATACAACTATTTTATTTGTATTTATTTATTAAATGAATAATTGTTAATCATTAATAATATATTCACCGTCATTTTCTACTACCATTCGCCATCGATCTGGCAAAGAGTGAATGGCGTCCGCATAGAACTTCGTTGGTTTTGAATTGAAGAAGTCATCTATGTATTGTTTCAAGTGTGGTTCATCGTCAAAGCTTTTTTCCCGTAAATTATTACTAAGTGATCGGAACTAGCTGAAATCAGTTGGTGCTAAGTCCGGTCAATACGAAGGGTGGGGTATTATTTCCCAATTAAGCTCCAATAGTTTTAGCCTGGTACTCTTAGCAATATGCGGCCGGGCATTGTCGTGCAGGAAAAATATTTTGTCGTGTTGTGGACGTTTGCGATGGATGTCAAGCTTCAGTTTTTCGAGTTGATCACAATATACTGTTGTTATAATCGTAGTAAGTATTAGTAGGAAGGAATTCCCAGCTATATCCCACCAGACAGAAAGCATTACCTTGCGAGGATGAAGATCACCTTTTGACGTTAGTTTTCCCTGTTCTTTACATCGCAGCCACTGGCGCTTACGTGTGTGATTACTTATTAGCCAACCCGATATATTTTCGAACTCAAATTAGTCCCGCCTGCTTCCAACTTTTATTTAATTTAAAATGGGCTTGTTTTTAGCTTTTCAGTTTTACCGCAGTCGGGTTTTTTAGTTTTTTTTTATTTTTTTTTTTAAATCAGCTGCAGCTATGCCTAATAATATATAAAATACCTAATTTACAAGTATATTTTTAACAGGTTTCTAGACAAACAATAAGCTTATTAAAATTAAATGAATTCGTACCTATCAGCTATTTATAAAAATATAGTATATATTACGATATTTAAGCTGATACACTGAACACTGGTTGGTTCACTTTGCTTTAATTAGCAAACTGTTATAATTTTTATTTAACTTTAGTGGGTATTTTCGTTTATTATCCGTGGTCCCTCCGAGAAATACAATGCTGCCGAATTAAAATGGTAGTCTCAAAAATAATATGATTCGCGACGATAACAAATATGTATCTACAACATCTCTCTAAGTTAGATTTGCCGTGATTTGGTCTGATTTCGGAAGTCAGACCAAATCACGGCAAATCTACGTAAGTATTTGTTCTTGTCGCGAAACATATTTTCGAGACTACCATTTTAATTAATTCGGCAGCATTGTATTTCTCTGAAGGACCATGAATAACAAAATTACTCGTGGACCGTGGTCCCTTCCAGCACCCGAATTGCGTAACACACTATCGATCGGAATCTGAATCATATTGAAGCAAATATCTAGTTAATCCGTTGCTAATTACGTAAATAACGTAATTAATGTTGTTGAACTGTCAAAATGAAACCGATTCCAATTGATAGTGTATTACGTTACGCAAATCGCTATGAGCGGCGTCTCCTGGCGTGCTTCAAACATTTTGATACTTTTGATCTAAGCGCTCGCCGCCCCGCGCTTAGCTACCGCTAACAGCGGCAAGATCGTGAACGGGCCGGTGCTGGGGCTATGGCAGGGACCACGCGGGAAATAAATAAACGGGTATTTTCGAAAAATATTGGCTGTATGAAACTGTTCATGTACGTGCTATCAGTTTTAGCAATTATAGACTCAATATCGAGGAGAGATTTCGAGTCGGACCGTATTTACGACTACGAAATTTTGACATTTACCAAGAGCTACGGATTGGTGTTCAGAACTTCTTCACAACTACTTATTCACAAGACAATCATAACCTCAAAACCTATGTTGACAAGTGTTGACTGACAGGTTGAAAATTAAACAAACCCTTCCCCTCTTCACCCGCGCGAGGAATGTTTGCTTTGCCTTGCGCTCAGAAAACATCGTGTTTGCGTACACAAGTGTGTATGACCACGCCTCTTTGTTTCGAAGTTTCTGTGTAAAGTTTCGAAAAAACACGCACAGGAGACACGGCTCAAGGCCTACATAAACCTACCTTATTGATTTTATACATATTATACAGGTTATACACACCTACCAACCATTTGCTAAATTAACCATTTGGGACTAATCAAACAGACGGCAGACAGTAATAGTAATTAATTAATGTAATGAATACCTAGCAGACTGCTAATATTTACACACATGTTGCTAATTAATCCTATATGAGCAATATTTGTACAGACGCCAGCACATCAAGCTACTACAATCTGTCTTTCTTTAATAGATTTTTTATATTTCAAAATACTTTATAGTTCAAAAGTTGATTAGAAAAATTTGACAGTTTCGGGTAGCTTGATGTGCTGGCGTCTGTACTTATCAAAAAAAATCAGCTGTCCCATACATTCAGGTTCGCATAACTCGTCAAAATATAGGGAGCAGCTGATTTTTTGTTTCGCGATTTCAGGTTTGGTCCCATAGTAAAAGTTGCTTGAGTACAATCATGTGTTAAGTATCGGTCACTTATTTTCAGTCACCCTATATAATGATTGCGGCTCTTTCTGTGAACCTCAAATAATTCCTATTTTAGGCTCCTAAAAATACGAAATAGTCAAGTAACTCGCATCGGTCGCTCGCTCGGCTCGCGCGCGGTTTGACACAGTTCCTTACCTAACCCATTTGGTCGGGGCGCCCTACGTCAGTTTCTGCGACCAACTGTTGAACAGTGAGAAAAGGCCAGAAAGTTAAAAAGAGGCCCCATTTTAACAAAAAGTATGTCATTAGAAGCGCAAAAAGTTTTTACGAGTTCATTCATTTAAAAAGGTATCCATCATTGGAAGGTCTATAAGTTTTTAGATGATCAGTTAAGTATTTACTTCCCTAAAAATTTTAGCCAGTCAACAACAGCAAGGCGGTAGCAGGGCCGACTACCAGGGTAAGTCAGACACATCCTAAATAATATTATAAATGCGGAAGTAAGTTTGTTTGTTTGTTTGTTACCTTTTCACGCCTAAACCACTGAACCGATTATCCTGAAATTTTGCATATACGTTGATAGGTGTACAGACACGGACATAGGGTACCTTTCATTCCGAAAAAAAATACTGTTCCCAAGGAAAACAACAATAACTTTCTTATGATAATAGATGGCGCCACGTGTCTTTCGAATCATGATATGAATTATAATATTATAGAAACTTTTTAATTTACCTACCTGATACAATATGTAGGTCTAGAATGTCGATAGACCGGTTTTTCATGCCCCTAACTATCCTAACTAATATTATAAATGCGAAAGTGTGATTGTTTGTTTGTTGATTACCCTTTCACGCTAAAACGACTGAACGGATTTGATGAAATTTGGCACATGGGTAGACCATGACCTGGAGAAGGGCTTAGGCTACTATTCATCCTGGATCGCAAACGAAGTCGCGGGCAACAGCTAGTAGAAAGATAAAAAAAAAAAAAAACATGAGTATGAAGAAAGAAGACATAGAAATATATGTTTGACCGCTCTAATGTTTGGAACTACCAGTCGGATTAAAAAAAAAATCTGTTTGAATTTGATAGCCCAATTCTTGAGGAAAGCTTTAATTTAACATCACAGTACGACCCTCATGAGCCCAGCAAAAAGAAAAAGTTAGAAAGAACGCTAAGGAAGGAAGTTAGTAATAGTGCGGGCAAGCGATACGATGCGACGGGGTGGGTCTGGCGAACAAGAAATTTCACGCGGACAAAGTCGCAGGCAGAAGCTAGTTTATAATAAAACAAGCTTTTGCTCGCGGCTTCGCTCGCGTTAATTTAGAATAGCGGTTTAGGGCGTGAAAAGGTATCAAGCAAACAAACTTACTTTCGCACATACAGGGTTATTCGTAAAACACCAACAACCTCTTAAGGGGTCATTGTACTCATCATTATGAATAACTTTTACTATGGGACCAAACCTGAAATCGCGAAAAAAAAATCAGCTGTTCAGTACATTTATGTCCGCATAATTCGTCAAAATGTACTGAACAGCTGATGTTTTTTTCGCGATTTAGTTATTATAGTTAGGAGGATAAAAAACTGGCCTATCGACACTACGACCCACAAAATGTATTAGGTAAGATAATTCAATCATGATTCGAAAGACACGTGGCGCCATCTATTATCATAAGAACGTTATTGTTGTTTTCCTCGAGAACAGTACTTTTTTTGGGATGAAAGGTACCCTATGTCCGTTTCTGTACACGTGACAACGTACCTATATGCAAAATTTCAGGATGATCGATTCAGTGGTTTAGGCGTGAAAAGGTAACAAACAAATAAACTTACTTTCGCATTTATTATAATATTAGTTGATACATTTCAGTCGTTATCGGTCGTCGGAAGCCCGAAAGTCTGAGAACCAGTTTTAGGGTGCGTTTGCACAGACGAGGGCTGGGTGGATTGGATAGGAGCGGACCGTGAATTGACCAATCACAGCGCTCTAAATCTCCACTCCGCGTCAGTAGAAACAGTGTAAGTGGAGCGGACTTTCAAAAAAAAAATACAGGGAGAATTTTTCAAGTGGGCGTGGATGGCCAAATCCGAAACTATGAGGTAGCCAAAAGTACTCAAAGGAGTCTCGGGCTCGATTTTGATGAAAACTAAAACTGCATCATTGGATTTTTGAAAAATCAATATCAAGGTTTAATAGGTATCATAAAAAAATAAAAGTATTTTGTTAAAAATGAGCTCCTTCCTTTAGTTTCCCAGAATTAGATCCTTATTATCGACACTATCGCAGTGTGTGTATTCATTTTTCAAAATTAGGTTCGATTCCTGGCTAAAAAAAATTGATTTTACAAAAATCCAATGATGCTGTTTTAGTTTTCATCAAAATCAAGCCCGAGACTCCTTTGAGTACTTTTCGCTATTCCGACTTCAATTCAGTTTTGAATTTGGCCATCCACGCCCAGATGAAAAATTTATCCTGTATATGAACACGTGGCCCCGAGCCGGACAGAATGGAGTTAAAAAGGGCGGTCCGACCAATCACAGTGCTCGAAATCACCACTCCGCTCCGCACCGCTTCAGTGGAAACACTTGCCACTTTTCACTGCTCTTCTCTGCTCCGCTCCACCCAGCTCCGCGTCAGTGGAAACGCACCCTTACCAAGGGGTATCGTATAACCCAGTAACTGGGTTGTGGAGGCCAGATAGGCAGCCGCTCCATGTAAAATACTGGTATTCAGCTGCATCCGGTTAGACTGGAACCTGACCTCAACATATAATAGTTGGGAAAAGGCTTCTTTCTTATATCAGACGTATTTTTAGCCGACGAAAAAAAATGAGGAGGTTGTCAAGTCGAGGCGTATAATGTTTTTTTTTTATTTATTATCGCTAAACGCGTATGTCTCGTGTTACAATTATTTGATAAGAATAGCAAGTATGAAGTTTCTTGTCCATCCCATATAATCTAAAACTGCGTTCGCGAACTAGTTTCCAAAAATGTAATCAAATATATATGTATTTTTGAGAAAACCACTTTATTTAAGTTATACTCACATAAATATAAAGTACAGTTTGTGTTACAACTACAGACTTTTTTATGACCTTTTCAATTCTGAAATTAATTTTACTTACGTATTTGCATAAAGTTGATATGAGGAAACAGGGATTTGAATAGACTATTTTTACATTTTGACATATCTCGGGACCCTGGGGTCCTGGACCTTTGGAAGGCGTACGAGGGGCCGAATCCAACTCGCAAACTTACCCTTAGACAATTTTAAATGATGAGGAGGCACGTGAAAGCACTATTGCAGAACTTGGAAACAAAACATATTGTGCTATTATGGGTTTGGGTGGCTAAAGTGGATTGGGTGACTTGAACTATGGAAGAACTATCTCCTCTGCCTGTCCAATGATATTACATACACGGTTAAAATGGCAGGTGACTTGTACACTCAATAATGGGCCTCCGAAAATGGGCGCTAGCACATAGTGACGTACCGACAAGGGCGCAATACTTCCAGAGGTTCTTGAGGAGTGGAGAGGTATTCCACGGCTATCAGGACAATCCCGGAAGTACGGTCAAGATACCAGCACCTCACTGGAATACTTTCTTCCTCCGAGTACGTTTGCTCTTGCGAATCTCCACTCAAGCCGGCCAATAAAGGCAACAAAGAGGTGGGAGCTCTGTTCCTCGTCAGTGTTCACTCAGCCGGCCAATAAAGGCAGGCCAGGGGTGAAGAACAAGACTTCTCCCGGGAGATAGGGTTCATGGGGTCGCTACTGCCCAACAGCTCGCCACATGTTGCCCTGAAGGTTTATGCATCTCTCTTGGTCTGGCTCCCCACCCATTTTTTTTTTTTGTGGATGGGAAATCATCAAATAACTTCTCCCGCTCTGGGTGGAGCGGGAGGGCGTGTCAGACTGCTGACTAAAACCCACCCGTGTTCCTTCAGTTGCCTGTGCCAGGGCCACGGTAACTCTTTCGAGCAACCCGCAACCCTGGCGGGCATCGGCCCTGGTAGACCCCTTTAGCTAGTGCCGACATCTCTTTGAGGGCGCGTGGAACACAACGCGCCGTCGACCCGGGCCTGGTCCTTACCGGACGGCGAGCTACCCGTTGCTCGCCATCCGCAAGCCCGCGCCTACGGTGGCCGGGAATCGGCTATCGATTCCCGACGCCCAGGGCGTCTCCTGCGGCGACTAGGGGCGTGAGGGCGCAAAGATTGCCTCTCCCTCACGCGTTCAGCCTCCTCATTCGCGAGCATTACAGCTTCGCAGAAGGAGGTGACGGCTTCCCATGCACTCTCGCTCCGTACCATGGCCTGTACCAGGGCCGGACGCGAGAGATCGCCGCCGCCGATCGCCTCCGCGAGGACGCGGCGGTGCTCTGCCCAAGCCGGGCAGACCTCCACCGTATGCTCCACCGTGTCCTCCGGACGATCCACACAGTGGTAACACCCGGGCGTTTCCTCCCGCCTTATCCGGAACAGGAACCTCCCGAAGCAACCGTGTCCGGTGAGGACCTGCGTCAGGCGGAAGGTGAGGGTGCCATGACGCCTCTCCAACCACTCCTCAAAGAGGGGACTTATCGCCGCAATTGTGGCGTGCCCATGGCTCCCCACCCTAGACCTATTTCGGCAAAGTAAACTCTACCGGCATAGACCTAGAGTTCAGGAGCGCGCAAGCCCCACCACGAAGTCAACGTTGAGATAAGACGGTAGGGTTTTTACATTTTATGATTATATTATATTTTTATTTTTACATGTCAACCAACTTTTTAGTATGTATAAATTTAATTAATATAAGAACCAAACGCTTCAACTTTGACCCTTGAAGATAACTAGCAGGAAAATATTCTGAATCATTTTCGTTTTTATGATGCAAGATAATAATGATAGCAGTGGTCTTTGAATGCTTATTCATTAAAAATTAAGAATGGGTTCATAAAGCAAACGTATTCTAGTAACCAACAAAACTTGACTACATTAGAGGGACTCGTGGCTAAATAATCCATCCATTACATATCGAGGGGTTCACCGTGCTTTGGAAAGCACATTAAGCTGTTGGCCCCGGCTATCATTCGTAGATCTTTGACAGTCGTTAAGGGTAGTCAGAAGCCCGAGTCTAACAACCAGTCTTACCAAGGCCCAAGGGTATCATGTTACCCAGTAACTGGGTTGTGAATGTCCGATAAGCATTTAGTTCATGTAAAATACTGGTATTCAGCTGCATTCGGTTAGACTGGAAGTTGACCCCAAAATAGTTGGAAAAGGCTAGGCAGATGGATACATTAGACTGAGAGTGCAAGTAATACCAAGCTCCCTGGCATAATTAGGGATAAAAAGCAAAATGGATTGAAAGTTAATATGAGTCCAACATGACCTGCTGTAATATCTAGGGCAAAGTCACAATGTATTCATGGAAAGTTGATTACGTAGTTATGTGTAGATATTAAGGTTAACCGCAGTGGTAGCCCGCGAAATTCCTTTTTTTTTGCGTTTTTGCAACATGGATGTCAGTGTTAGGTTCATGGAAGATATTTGAGAAAAAAACTATTATTGGGGGTCTTTATTAACGCAATAGACATAACAATGATTTTTAGATTTTTTGTCTGTTTGGCTGTGCGTTTGAATGTGCTAATATCAGAAACGGCTTAACCTATTTGGGTGCCGTTTTCCCTAATGTATTATGGTAAGCTTCACTTAACATTTAGTGTTTGTTTTATTTCAATCGGTACATAAACAAAAAACTTATGTCAGTTTGGAGAAATTAAAAAAAATGCTATAAAAATACCTAGCAAGTCGGAAAGAAATACCTCAGTAACCTAACAAAAAGTACTAGGCTTGCATGAATTAATGATAATATTTGAATCATTCTTGTAATAAGATTTGAATGAAAGATCCACAGACAGTTTATAACATGGATTAACACATAGGATACTTTATTCTGGTTAGTATGTTCCTCCACACAGGCGAAGTTGCTGGCAAAACCACTACACCAACGAGGCAGTCATCGAGGTTTTTCAAGTATAGTGACAATAGGGATGATGACTAAAAAATGTTTTTTTGTCCGTCGTGTAGATTATTAAAATATATTGGACACGTATTTTTTCTTTTTGTACGTAATCAAAAGATTACGGCGATACATTGAGTTAAAATGTGGTATGACGTCACGTCTTCGTAGATTTTATACGTAGAAGTGACGTAGCAAGCCCCCACTCCCGAACTTTAATGCGAGTTATCTAAGTCATTTTTTATTAATATGATAAAGCAAAAAATACGTATCTAATATTTTTTTATTATCTGACTGACGGACTAAATAGAATTTCTTTTTTTTTACCCAGGCATCATCCCTATTAAAATAGTCACATACCAATCCGGGGCAAATCTAACTTACAGAGGTGTATTGATGATTCTCAATTGTTATAATTATGTAAATACATGTATTTGTTATTGTCGCGAATCATATTTTGATCAAGTTACAACCTGACACTGACCTACAAATTGCAAAAAATGCAAAAATTATTGAATTTCACAGGCTACCACTGCGGATAAACCTTAAGACTTGTCTTTTACTAGCTTCCGCCCGCGGCTTCGCCCGCGTGGTATGTCGATAAAAGTAGCTTATGTCCTTTTCCAGGTCATGGCCTACCTGTGTGCCAATTTCATCCGAATCCCTTCAGCCGTTTTAGTGTGAAAGCGTAAAAACAAACAAACTCACTTTCGCATTTAAAATATTAGTTAGGATAGTTAGGAGGAAGAAAAACCGGTCTATCGACACTCTAGACTTACGAAATTTATTATATAAATTAAAAAAAAAAATACTCTTAAGACACTACTAAAGTTTCAATCATAATATATTGGGTTGGCTAATAAGTAATGAGCGACATACAACTATTTAATTTGTATACTATATCGTTTTCTACTACCATTCGCCATCGATCTAGCAAAGAGTGAATGGCGTCCGCATAGAACTTCGTTGGTTTTGAATTGAAGATGTCATCTATGTATTGTTTCAAGTCTGGTTCATCATCAAAGTGTTTTTCCTGTAAATTATTACTAAGTGATCGGAACAAGCTGAAATCAGTTGGTGCTAAGTCCGGCGAATATGGAGGGTGGGATATTATTTCCCAATTAAGCTCCAATAGTTTTGGCCTAGTACTCTTAGCAATATGCGGCCGGGCATTGTCGTGCAGGAAAAATATTGTGTCGTGTTGTGGACGTTTTCGATGGATGTCAAGCTTCAGTTTTTCGAGTTGATCACAATATACTGTTGCTGTAATCGTAGTATTAGTAGGAAGGAATTCCCAGCTTATTACTCCATGTAAATCCCACCAGACAGAAAGCATTACCTTGCGAGGATGAAGATCTCCTTTTGACGTTGGTTTTCCCTGTTCTTTACATCCCAGACACTGGCGCTTGCGTGTGTGATTAACATAGAGAACCCACTTTTCATCTCCAGTGACAAGACGATCTAACGAATTCAATGTGCGGCGAAAAGATAAAAGTTGTACACAAATCTCAGCTTGGTAGGTCAGCTGATCTTTACTTAATTGATGGGGTACCCAAACACTATATTTGTAAGTCTTTCCCAAACCATGTAAATGATTTTCTATGGTGACATGAGAGCACTCGAGCTGAACAGCCAAATCGCGTGTAGTGCTTCGAGCATCTTCTTCGATTAATAGTTTTAGTTTATCGATATCTATTTCCACGGGGCGGCCAGACCTTGCTTGATCGGTTAAGGAAAAATCGTTATTGCGGAACCGTTGGAACCAGCGCTGTGCTGTTGCTTCGGAGACTGCATCGTGAGCTATCCTTTGACATATATTACGTGTAGCTTCTGCAGCAGAATTCCCAGATTGAAACTCATATAGTAAACAATGTCGTACGTGGGTTTTAATATCTCACATTTCTTTGTGAACTTTAACGCACTAACAGCCAAACTATCAATAACGCGCATGAGCGCGACTCGCTCTTTGTATACCTTCTGCTACAGAACGTTCTCGAACCTTTCCGAAAATTCTAGAAATTAGAAACTAAAACGCTCATTACTTATTAGCCAACCCGATAATTCAATCATGATTCGAAAGACACGTGGCGCCATCTATTATCATAAGAAAGTTATTGTTGTTTTCCTCGGGAACAGTACTTTTTTTCGGGATGAAAGGTACCCTATGTCCGTTTCTGTACACCTGACAACATATCGACCGTCCCTATTAACAATGTCGGATATACATTTTTACCAATATTCACTTTTTTACATAAATCAAATTACAATTTAAAAAAAAACTTTGTCAAAATAAACTTTGAACTGAGGGCAGTTCAAATATATTCAAGATTTCAGGATGATCATTTCAGTGGTTTAGGCGTGAAAAGGTAACAAACAAACTTACTTTCGCATTTATAATATTTGTTAGGATTGAATAAAAAGTTGATCCAGCAGGCAACTATGATTGGTAGGTTTGTTTACTTGATTGACCCATTTATACCAATAGCAGATAACATAATATCATGCCTGTCATCCCTGACGGGTTAGGTAGAGGTGTTCCTATAGTACTACCCACATTTCGCTAGTTATGTGAAAGTACCATAAAAAAGGAAGAAAGCCATCAATCAGACTCAAATCCCGAGTCCGGTCTGCTACTGGGAAAATTCAGATGGAAAAACTTAATCAACACCTTCAACCAGGGAATCGAACCCAGAACCTCATGCTTAGCAGTAGTGCTTGCAACCACTAGGCCAGTCACGAGGCAGTCTTTTTTTAAATACTGTACTAAAGCATAGGAAGTCTGAAAGTGACACCGGTGACTGAAAAGTTGTGTGGAAATCGGTTGTCATGGTATGGGCATGTGATGCGGAGGAATGAGGAAAATGTCGTCAGGAAAGTGTTGAGTATGAACGTGGAGGGCTATACGAGTAAGGGAAGACCAAAGAAACGATGGGTGGACTGTGTGAAAGATGATATGGCCAGAAAGGGAGTGACTACCGAGATGACGACTAATAGAGAAGTATGGAGGAAAAAGACATGGTGCGCCAACCCCAAATAAATTGGGACAAGGGCAGGAGAATGATGAATGACTAAAGCATAAACACATTACTGATAGGCACTGTTACGCTAGATCCCCAAAAGGCTCTAAAAATAATTAAGATAACATTCTGTATATAAGCAGCTGTTAGTAAATTGCATTTAGTTAAAATTTACTGATTTATCAATTTTGTGATAATATCTCGATATTACAACGATGCAATAACAATGATAATAAATTAACATAATATTAGGAAAAGCAATTTGTTTATGTTATGAAAATTTGCATTTCATACTGTACATTTTAGTGATTGATTTCTTAATTACAAAGCAAATAGGAGTTTTGTTTAAGCCTTAAAGACCTATAAAGGCGTATACAGGAGACATGTGCATTGTAGTCAGAGAGTAACCAACTATCTACTTTTTACCTGACAACAACACCAAAACATTCAGGCATGATAAAAACAAACTTATTAAAACAAGTTTGTGATTATATAAACCCCCAAAAAGGTTACAGATAAGTTTTTATATTTATAGAGAACGTACCAATTATCATTTAGATAACTAATAACGTACCGTATGGTGCAATTAAAAGGCTAAATTAATAAATGTAAGTTACAACAATGTAAATACATACGATAAAAAAATCTCAAAATAATCGTTTGGAAGTGCTATTTAAAAAAGGATATAGATTATGATTGGTACAGCTTGGGCTACTTTCCCCACTTCCTCATCAGTCTGCATAATCTTCTTGATTCGCCCCTACAAACAAACAATGTCATGATATCAATCTCTCAAAATTATTGACGAAAACAAAACTTAATCTCTCTTTGTTATGGTTGTTTATTAACATTTTTCAACTTACGGCAGGAAACCTTGCATTGTATTTTCTCTTCTTGGAGGGCATTTTGATAATCCGTTCACTTTAACACCAATTAAATGATAAAATTAGCTCACTTCACCATCAGAATGTTAACACTTCTCGCGCATTTTTGAGGTTATAAAAGGGGGACGTTCGCAGCCCACTTCATTTATATACGAATCTGACAGTTTCTCCACCATTTTATATGGTCAATTTATGATTATCCACGTAATCTACAAAAGTGATGGGTGTATTATAGACTTAGTAACAGCACCATCATAATAATCTAGTTTAATTAAATAAATGGCAATTGTGATTCAAGATAATTGCACAAAAAGTGTTAAATTGGCTGAATGAGTTTAAGAACTTAGCCATGTTTGTTGTTTATTTTTAAAACTTTTATCATTTCGTTTTGAAATCAATGCTATCTTACATTTATTTTGCGACATATTAAAACCAAAAGAAATCACAAGCAAGTAATTAAAAATTCATGTTTAAAGTATTGTAGAAACTAATGTTTAAATTGCTTAGGAAAACGATTGCATCTGTTCAAATCATCTTATTGACATCAATCATCTGATCTGAGTGGTGCGTTTACACATCTCTGATAAGTTTCGGAACGAAATCGTTCAAAGTCATCAAAGAAAATGGCGTCGTTGTCGAGGTACGTTGTGCTGATTTCTATTTATCTTTAGTTTATTAAATGCAGACCAAAAATAAACAATAAATCACAATTAAATTGAAAACTGTCAACAAAATTTTATCAAAAAGTTTCCAAGAGTTTCGCAGCACCTATCAAAACACGAACGTGTTGATAAAATTTGTTGTCCTTGTTTACGGTACTAAACTGCATGGCAAATCAAAATTTCATAATAACAGCGAACTAATTCAACTTAATAATTTTTACAATAGTTTTTATACAGTTATCAACTTTCCTAACAAGTTTTACTTACGAAAGATAACCTTAACGAAGTGTAATCAAGTTTGCATTCTTATTAATCACGTCTTTTCCGTTTTCAGTCTTTTACCAGCGCCCACACAGCAGGTGTGGGATCGTGATGATGAGAGAAAAGCGAAACGTGTCGGAAGTGCCTTGGTGGTATCACAGACCAGTGTTCCACCTTATGGACAGAGGAAGGGATGGATACCAAGAGCTGAGGAGGATTTCGGAGGTCAGATGTTAATCAGTAATCAATAATAGTGTTGTTAGATTATTCTGGCATTCAATCTGGCAAAAATTACCAACATGAGAAGCTTCAAAGATATTCAGAGCTTGCAAAGCATATCCTAAATTAATGGCATTCACTGTAATGCAAGTCATTTTGTCATAGTCCAGTATTAAAGATTATTCTAGGGCTCTTTCAAATGAATCATCATTATAATCGGCCTATAATTCACACTGTTGGGACACAGGCCTCCTCTCGATGAGAGAGAGCGGGCCGTAATCCACCACTCGGGCCCAGTGCGGGTTAGTAAATGTTACATGTTTTCGAATTGCTTATAGGACATGTCGATTTCCACACAATGTTTTCCTTCACTGTTTTTACAGCGGTGATGATGAAATAATTTACTCAAAGTAAAGTGCCTGTATCGGTTCAAACCTATGACAGAATGACAAGTTGCGGCCATTACCACTGGACCACAACTGCTCAATTTAAAGAATGCTTAACCATAAATTGCAATGTTGCATGGAGAGAGCAGTCTATAATAACAATTAAAACAACAATACAAAGACTACTTTCGCCTATTTGTTAAAACTTGCGACATCTTACATCTACAGTCTAAAATTATTGCTGTTATGATGAAAATTTGAGGACCCAGCATTTCTCTTTACTTAAAATAGTTCTTGGTTATAATGACAGTCGGCTATAATAACCGTAATCTGAACGGTCCTTTCAAAGTTGTTATAAACAGTTTTGACTGTATTTCTAAACTGTGTACATTTCTTACCCATCTCTTACTTTGCAGTACTACTGGAATTGCTAAAAAGCTAAAGAAATTGACCCCAATTTGATAAAAAATTAAACTATTTTTTATTTCTCATTATTTTAGTAAAGTAAAAAATACCATGTATTTTCACAAGAAAAATCGACAAACTGGTCAAAATGGCTTTTTTTTTTTGTTGCAAAAATGTACCTTTTTTACTATAAGTATCTAGTTTGGTTTAGACATGAGCGCATTCTTTTAGCATTTTAAATTTTATATTTTTAGATTTGTTGACATCTAAAGAACAACATGTAAAAAAATCAACATGCTAAAAAATGCGCTCATAGTAAAATAAAACTCGATATACATAGTCGGGCACATAGGTAAAATTTTGAAATTTAGAATGCAAGCCGAGGAAAATATTATGGACATTCGAAATTTGAATATTTAAAGATAATACAAAACAAAGAGTTTATGGAATTTTGTTCATTTTCTAAAATGGAGTGGACGCGCAAAGAAGACAAAGTCGCATTGCATCGTTGCGGTCACGCGCCAACTGAGATTTTAAAACTGCTGAAAAGTTTGAAAATTCCACTGAGATTTGTTTATCGTACTATCAAACGATTCAGGGAAGATTAAATGAAGACCTAGGACTGCGTGCTTATAGAAAAAACCAGCACATCTTCTTAACGCACGGCTGAAGAAAATCAGACTCGAAAGAAGCCGGGTTTTGTTAAGGCGGTACGCGGGAAAAAAATACCGCGAAATACTTTTTTCAGACGAAAAAATTTTTAATGTTGAGGAGAGTTTCAACAAACAAAATGATAAAGTGTATGCACACTCTAGTGAAGAAGCGAGCAGACGTGTGCCACGTGTTCAGCGTGGTCATCACCCTTCGACATTCATCCATTAGGACACCCCAATGTCCTATTTGGGTCCAACGGAGGTGTTATTTTGTGAAAAAGGAGTGAAAGCCAGTGCCCCCTTGTATATCAAAACACAGTCCTAACAAACATTGTGGAACCTCTTTTACAAACAATGTTCGAAAACAAGCACTGGGTATTCCAGCAGGATTCTGCACCGGCTCATAAGGCAAAAAGTACCCAAAACTGGCTCACGACCCGTGGAATCGACTATATTAGGCATGAGGATTGGCCCCACAGAACATAAAAAACAGTGGAAGTGGTATGCAACAAAATTACTATAGGAACCGCTGTCGCCAAACTCACACAAATAAACCGATAATCATATAATGCACTACAAACAAACAATTCGTCTGATTTGTCGTTTTAATTTTAATCAAAACTAGCGTAAGTCACACATCCTACATCTAGAAATAAACCTTCATGCTTTATGAATAGGATTTATTTAGCTTTAGTCCAGAAAGTATTTACAACGTTTTGTAATCTCAAGTCAAACTAGATTCTATTGACGAGTAAATTCCGCTAGTCGACCATAGATGGCAGTATTCTCAGTGGTTGCAATTATAAGTATAATTGCGTTAGCCATAAGGTGCTTGACGGTGTGCTGAATGGTCATCTTTCTCAGTCTGTAGTACTTGGAGACGCCCAATTTGGGTTTAGGCCTGGCCTCTCTACTGAGAGTGCTATATTAGTCCTGAAGCATACCGTCAGGTATTACACTGACCGTGGGACGCCAGTATATGCTGCCTTTTTGGACCTCTCTAAGGCTTTTGATCATGTAAATTATGATAGACTGTGGGATAAACTTAGGGAGAACAAAGTGCCTGAGGGTGTTACTAATATATTTAAGTACTGGTACCGCCATCAGACGAATTATGTGAGGTGGGCTGGTTCTTTTTCAGATGCCTATCAGTTGGAGTGTGGTGTGAGGCAGGGGGGAGTAAGCTCCCCTACGCTTTTTAACATTTACGTGAGGGAGCTGGTACGTGAGCTCAATGGCACCAGGGTAGGATGTTCTATAGATGGTCAGATTGTGAATAACATTAGTTACGCTGACGACATGGTGCTGTTGAGCCCATCGATCAGCGCCCTGCGGAGACTGCTGGGCATCTGTGAGGAATATGCTAAGACGCACGGATTGACATATAATGTCAAGAAGAGCGAGCTGCTGGTGTTTCGGGCGGGGCGCATGACGCCTTCGTGTGTACCGCCCGTGACGCTGGGAGGGGTGGCGTTAAATAGGGTCAGCCAGTTTGTGTACCTTGACCTTGGCCATGTGGTAAATGAGGACCTGGTGGATGATCCGGATGTAGAACGGGAACGCAGGGGGCTGGCGGTTAGGTGTAACATGCTGGCCCGCAAGTTTTATAGGTGTAGTAGGGAGGTAAAAAAGACGTTATTTAGGGCCTACTGCCAATCCTACTATACCTGTAGCCTGTGGGTCAGTTACACACAACGGGCCGTCAGCGCCCTGCGGGTCCAGTACAATAATGCTTTCAGGTTGCTGACGGGACTGCCTAGATATTGCAGCGCATCAGCGATGTTTGCTGACGCACAAGTGGATGGCTTCCATGCCATAATCCGTAAGCGAGCGGCATCGCTGATGCGCAGGGTGAGGGACAGTTCCAACGGCTACCTGAGGGTCATTGCTGAGAGGGTAGATAGTCCTCTATGGAGGCAGTGGATACACATCCACGTTAGATAATTTCCTTTTAAATGATAAATGATAATGATAAATGATTTTTATTTCTGTAAGTAGGTTTGTACAAACACTTTTACAAGTCAATCATGTTTTTTTTTTTAAACTAGATGAGGTCGGCGTTTCCTATCTAACTACTCTGAGAAGAAAGGCCGAAACAAACTCAGAGGTCACAGTCTCTTATAAAGTCCAGACATAATCTTGGTCACTTCATGTGAAGACCATGTAGATTGGTGTCTGAAATGATCTTTTGAGGAAAGAACCACACAGATTGAGAGGACCTGTCCAGTCAGTGCACGCATTTGTCAGTAATCGCACAGCTCAACTCAGAACTTAAGGAGCTCAACGATTCGACGAACAATACCAAAGAAAGGACATTGGGGTATACCGCATAAATTACTCAAACTGCCAGACGATGATTAAAAATAACTGAGAGAAAAAATAAAACAAACAAAAAAAGCAATGACCTACATAGTCTTCACATTCACAATAAATTAAAATAATATAATACTGTAGAAAGTAAATAGTCATGTCAACATTCAGTATGCAAAAATAAAAGAATAAAATAAAATTTGGAGCAGTTCATTCCCAAGCCTTTTTGTCCTCAATATAATCTTTAACGGTATAATAAGCTTTCTGACACAACTTGCGTTTAATGAATGATTTGAATTTTTTGTATATATACTAACATTTATTTTTAATTTTACATGTATTTACTAACACTATATGGACACATTTAGTCTGAATTAAAGAAATTGAAATAAGGTTGACAATCGCGTCATAGGTCGATATCTATTGCTACTCGACCAGTGCAGTAACACATTGAATTTTGAATTACATATCGATATCTACCTGATTTCTTGTTTAATTCGAAAAAATAAGCCTTGTTGGGAGTTAAGTAAAACTGTGGGAAGAATGAAGTAGTATTTTTTTTCTTTTGCTTATATCTCGAAAACGGTGTGTCCTATAGAAAAAATAATGAAAATTTTGCCCCCTTTGCAACTCCTAACTCCCTAAAACTCTACATGTTGGTAATAATCAATAATATAAATTTTGAAATTTTTCATATTTTCCATACAAAAAGTGAAAAGTTCCTCCACTTGAGGTGTCATTTTTTTTCCTTTTGCTTATATCTCGAAAACGGTGGGTCCTATCGAAAAAATAATGAAAATTTTGCCCCCCTTTGCAACTCATTACTCCCTAAAACTCTACATGTTGGTAATAATCAATAATAGAAATTTTGCAAATTTTTCATATTTTCCATACAAAAAGTGAAAAGTTCCTCCAGTTGAGGTATCATTTATTTTTTGGCTTTTGCTTATAGCTCGAAAACTGTGTGTCCTAATCGAAAAAAATAATGAAAACTATTAATCACGATTAAAAAAGACATTTAGTTTGATAATCAAATAGGTGAAAAACATCAAATTCAGAATAGCAAAAATTCCATTTTCACTAAATTAAATAGCTTAGCGCCGAGGAACAGTGGACGCCACTTTTGCACTCCGCCAATTGTGCGAGAAGTACAGACGTGCACACAATAACTTGCACATGGTATTCATTGATCTGGAAAAAGCGTATGATAGGGTACCTCGGGATGTCTTGTGGTGGGCCTTGAAAGAGAAAGGCTTGCCCGGGAAGTATGTAGAGTTAATTCGTGCTATGTACAGTCAATCTTGTACCTACGTCCGGTCGGCTGCTGGCAACACCGACGAGTTCAGTGTGGCGGTAGGCTTTCACCAGGGGTCGGCTTTAAGACCTTACATCTTCCTGTTGATTATGGACGCTCTGACGGCGGACATACAGAAAGAGGCACCCTGGTGCATGCTATTTGCCGACGACATCGTTCTTGTCGGTGAAGATGGACCTGAGATCCAGAGCAGATTGGAGAAATGGCAAGGGAAACTGGAGAATGTCGGCTTGAAAACCAGCAGAACCAAGACCGAGAATATGTTCTGTGATTTCCGCGGTCTCTCCAGTGCTGGAGCCATAGCGCTTGATGGCGCGCTTCTCCCGGTTTGCTCCGACTTCCGGTATCTTGGTTCACTTGTGCAAAGCGATGGCGAAGTAGACCGGACTGTTAAGCACAGAATTAACACTGGGTGGACGAAATGGCGGCAGGTTACGGGAACAATCTGCGACTCCCGCATTCCCCTTAAACTCAAGGGGAAGATTTATAAAACAATGGTTAAACCTGCTGTCTTGTATGGATCAGAATGTTGGGCCATAAAAATAATGAATGAAAGGCAATTGCATGTAGCCGAGATGAGAATGCTAAGAGGGATGTGTGGTTTTACGCGAATGGATAGAATAAGAAATGAGTATGTAAGAGGAAGTCTGAAAGTGACACCGGTGACTGAAAAGTTGTGTGGAAATCGGTTGTCATGGTATGGGCATGTGATGCGGAGGAACGAGGAAAATGTTGTCAGGAAAGTGTTGAGTATGAATGTGGAGGGCTATACGAGTAAGGGAAGACCAAAGAAACGATGGATGGACTGTGTGAAAGATGATATGGCCAGAAAGGGAGTGACTATCGAGATGACGACTAATAGAGAAGTATGGAAAAAAAAGACATTTGCGCCGACCCCAAATAAATTGGGATAAGGGCAGGAGAATGATGAAATAGCTTAGCGCCAACTTAGTGCTGTCAAACTATAAAATAATTAAGTTGTGTCACTTTAGTCAATCGTCGTTTGACAGGAATAAACTAAGTTTAGGTGATTTTTAGTCTAGTTTGGAGACATTTGTGACAAGAGAATCTGCACTATTTTCTTTTATCGAGAAAACTAACATCCGACCCGACCACATCACTAATTGAGGAACGAAGTACTTTCGAGAACGAAATAGGGAATGCCAGTGAATACAATCAATCCAAAAGAAACTGTATTTTAATCGTATAAGGTTGATTTTAACTAGAGGTTCTATTACATCATTAGTAAATTGAAATTAACTAAGATTTTATTAGAAAACAAATAAAATCGTACTTACCGATGGTACGAAACACCTCCATTATTAAGATATTTTCTCCTACTATCATTTTTTGCACTCCAAAATGGAACAAAACGGCATAGCTATGGAAAAATAAATTTGTCGTGAGACTGCAACTCGACGAGATGTTAGAACTCGACTGGGACCATAGTTTAAGATCTGTAGGGACCAAGCAAGCGATAAAGCGCTTATTTGTGACACGCGTGCCACGCCTACTTTGCACTTCCACTGTTTTTTTATGTTCCGTGATTGGCCCTCATCCAGTCCAAACTTGAATCCCTTGGATTACAAAATATGGCAACACTTAGTGGAGAAGGTCAGCGCTAAACTCCATCGCCACTTGGAGTCACTTAAAGCATCCCTGATTAAAGCAGTCGCCGATATTGACATGAACGTCGTGCGTGCTTCGATTGATGACTCGCTTTGTAGATTGAAGGCTTGTATCGAAGCAAGATGAGGACATTTCGAATAATTTTAATGTGGTGTAAATCTGTATTTTATACCCTTTCATTTGATGTATAAATGGTTGTAATGCGTAATTCATTGTGTCAGTTATTTAACTTTCCATATGTGACAAAACTTATGACCAGACTACGTAGTAAAAAAGGGTACAATTTTGCAAAAAAAAGCCGTTTTGACCACAGTTTGTCGATTTTTCTTGAAAATACGTGGTATTTTATACTTTTAAATTATTGTAGCATAACGTTAGCGTCTGATATTTTACTAAAATAATGAGAGATAAAAAAATAAAAAATATTTTTTTTTTTTCAAATTGGGATCAATTTTCTTAGCTTATTGATACCCCTCTTTTCACATGAAATAACCAGTTGTTTTGTCCACTACTATTAACATTTTCCTGCCTTTGTCCCGATTTATTTGGGGTCAGCGCAACATGTCGTTTTCTACTACTATAGTTTATTGCAATTTTACCTTTGAAGAAACAAGCTTCAAATGCTCTCAAATAAGCTCAAAACATTTATTTCAATGTAACCATACCATCAAATAACTTCTCTCGCTTTGGGCGGAGCTAGGCCTTGTCAGACTTTTACTAATTAAAACCCCTCTGTGTTCCTTCAGTTGCCTGTGCCAGAGCCATTTCAAACAACCATGAAAGAGTTACCATGGCCCTTTCACTTCAAATAGTAGGTTCATAAGGAGAAGAAAGGGCAAGAAACTCCAGGGGTCCTCTTTTAAATCTAAATATATTACATATTTAGGTTGCATCAGTTTTGATCTACACATACTTCTGACAAATAATCAAACGTCTATGTTTCTAGCTCTTTTAAATCTAAATATATTACATATTTAGGTTGCATCAGTTTTGATCTACACATACTTCTGACAAATAATCAAACGTCTATGTTTCTAGATGGCGGTGCCTTCCCAGAGATCCATGTGGCTCAGTACCCGCTGGGTATGGGTGCTAGAGGCAAGGAGAGCACGTCCAATGCTTTAGCAGTGCAACTAGATGAGTCAGGAAGAGTTAAATACTCTGCTATTGCAAGACAAGGACATAGTGCTGATAAGGTAAATGTAATATTATGAAATTGAAGTCCTCTACACTGGTGATTGCTGAAAAACTGCACCACTTTTATATTTATAATAATTTAATATTATTAAGAATTTATGTGAGTCTAACAATGCAGGGCCATATCTGGAAGGGTCTTTTGAAAAAAGAGCCAGTTGACTGTCCCAACAGGCGGCATGGATTCATCAGTTATCGTGTAGCTCAACCCCATTTTAGGGAGCTCAACGACCCGTCACCCGACGCTACCGGATCTGCATAACATTTGCGTTGGCTATATACAAAGTCGCCAGACAGTTATAAAGTCGTGTATTCAATCTATTCTGTATGGTAATAGCTTATAAATTACTCCACAGTTCCACACCCACATGAATATTTTACATCTTCTTTTTTCAGATAATATATTCCAAACTCACAGACCTGTTGCCAGCAGAAGTTCTGGCAGAAGATGACCCAACTCTTCAGAAACCTGATGATGAAGACATTCAGGATATCACGGAGAAGACCAAGCAAGCACTGGAGAAACTGACCAATGCTAAGATTTCTGCTGCTATGCCAGTGAAAGCTGCTCCTAAAGCTGTGAGTTGATGTTATTTGGCTTTTACTACACTAATACTTCTACTATTATAGTTTGACCAAGACCGCTGTACCGCGCCGTAGGTATGTGCGCGGCGAGACGGGGGGCAGTGCAGGCCGCTCATTCTTCAACGCTCACGGCGTCCCACCGCTCATTCGCCAGCGCTGCACCCCGCATCGCCGCGCATTCCTAAGGCGCGATACAGCGGTCTTGGTCAAACTATAGTACACTATTTGTGTATTGATTGTAACTTTTTCAGCCTAGCTTAACTTAACATGCAATAAATAAGAGGATCCCGTATTCTGATATTTAACTTGTTCAAAGGATTGCAGACCTTTGTCTAGCAATGGATGTTTTTCGGCTGAAAGATGATGGTCAAGGGTTGAGCCTGTCACTTATTATGATGCTTAGTTTCTGGTTTATTTGTAGTAAGATTTTCTGCACAAATGCAGCAAATGTCATTTATAATGCGCACAGCAAAAGAGTGGAACTCACTACCTGTGTCTGTGTTTCCGAACGCATACAACCCTAATCTCTTCCAAGTGAGAGTGAACAGGCTTCTTCTGGGTAAGCTCACTCCATCGTCGACATCGTCTCTGTCACATCCGACCAAGACTAGAGTCAAGAGCAAACCCATCTCAAATAAAAAAAGTTATTATTTATTTAACTAATTTAATTATTGCAGTCTTATGTTTATAAATTACAATTTGTTTTAGTTCCTAAAACAAAAGCTTAATAGGAACTTAATGTTATTTGTAGTTGGATAGATGAATAATGTGGTTGTTTTAATGAAGAACTATATAGATGAAGAATGCTGAATGTTGGATGCTTTGGCGAAACTTGGAGAGGCTTATGTCCAGGGGGTCTATTTACTCCCTAAGTTCGTCCGTCCGTACAAGTGTCAAGTTCAATTTTTCGGACGGGCAAAAACACATCGGGAGTAGGGACAACTGTCAAATCGTGTTGTTATTCATTCTTCTTTCGGCCCCCGAACGAGTAATCCGTCCGTATGTGATAGGGAGTAGAAATTGCCCGCAACGAAGGCTGAAACTATGGATTTCGTGCTTAGGGAGTAGACCCCTGTTGTGGACTGCTATATCGACATAAGTCCTTTTAGGCAATAACCCCTGATGAATCTCCTTAATATACCAGCTAGCATCCGAAACAAAAGCTTACTAAGTTCTAAAGACAACTGTTAACTTAATATTATTTCCACATTATTCACATCAAATCAAATCATTTATTTGCTTGAACACATCCCACTTTTTACAACCAATCTTCTCAACTCAAAGAGAAAGCACAATCCTTATCAATCACGCTGATAGTACCTTACTCCCGTAGGCTCCGGCGCAATACATCAGATACACTCCGGCACAGCAAGGCGGACAGTTCAACTCGGGGGCTAAGCAGAGGGTTATCAGGTTAGTGATACTTTTTACTTTCTATTACAATTGCTAGGAACAAAGAAGGATGAAATACATTTCTTTGACTGATCGTTAGAGTATTTTACATTTGGAATGTTGATAATTGACACAAGAAAGATTATTTAAAAAAAATATATCTGGCTATTTCCCTTGTTGGCCATTGAAAACTAAACTGACAAGATGCTGGCTGTGTTACCCAAGCTGTAATATGTTTACAGACTTTATTATTATATGAATCTTAAAAGGATATTCAATACATACTCATATGAGTATTTATGTCGATCGATCTGGTTAAGCTACGCTTACCGCGGTCGGTCCGTGGATGGGTGGATCTTTACACACCGAGACCCCTCCGTGCCTCGGAAAGCACGTTAAGCCGTTGGTCCCGGCTGTCGTTTTTTTTTATTTTTGACAATCGTTACGGGTCGTCAGAAGCCCAAAAGTCTGATAACCAGTCTTACCGCAGGGTATTGTGTTACCCAGTAACTGGGTTTTAAAATATTGTAAAATACTGTCCATGTAAAATACTGGTATTCAGCTGCATCCGGTTTTACTGGAAGCCGACCCCAACATAGTTGCAGATTGATTTGGGTTTTTTCCACATATAAAATGACTAGGTGCTTTTCTATGTCTTTTTCCAAAAATTATCAAGCTTGGTTTTGGTGTTTAGTTGCAAAATGCAGAAAACAGACATTATACTCAGCAGCCAAGCAGAAGTTAGTCAAACTGACTAGTTCTGACGACTGTTCAAGTATTCCCACTTATAGGGCACCTAACTCACTTAAAATAAATAACTTATTAAACTCGTCTAAAAACCTTGATGATGAAACGAAATGATATTTATTTATGTAAGTAAAGTAACAGTAAAAACATCGTTTATTTAAACATTCGAAAATACAATATGGAGGTATCTTTGGTCCCGAACTAGGCACAGCCTGTATCTTGGACACCATTAAATAGGTAGGTTACATTTTGGGAAATTTTCAAATAAAATAAATTAAAATAAAAGTTGAAGTTGATTACAGTTTTACACGTCTTTTACAGAATGGTAGAAGCCCAATCGGATCCGATGGAGCCTCCGCGGTTCCAGATAAACAAGAAGATCCCGCGCGCGGCCCCCTCCCCGCCCGCGCCTGTACTGCACTCCCCGCCGCGCCGCGTGTCCGTGAAGCAGCAGCGGGACTGGAAGGTGCCGCCTTGTGTCAGTCACTGGAAGAACGCTAAAGGTAATAGTGACAAGTATAGCACGTACTGCACTCTCCGCCGCGCCGCGTGTCCGTGAAGCAGCAGCGGGACTGGAAGGTGCCGCCTTGTGTCAGTCACTGGAAGAACGCTAAAGGTAATAGTGACAAGTATAGCACGTACTGTACTCCCCGCCGCGCCGCGTGTCCGTGAAGCAGCAGCGGGACTGGAAGGTGCCGCCTTGTGTCAGTCACTGGAAGAACGCTAAAGGTAATAGTGACAAGTATAGCACGTACTGCACTCTCCGCCGCGCCGCGTGTCCGTGAAGCAGCAGCGGGACTGGAAGGTGCCGCCTTGTGTCAGTCACTGGAAGAACGCTAAAGGTAATAGTGACAAGTATAGCACGTACTGTACTCCCCTCCGCGCCGCGTGTCCGTGAAGCAGCAGCGGGACTGGAAGGTGCCGCCTTGTGTCAGTCACTGGAAGAACGCTAAAGGTAATAGTGACAAGTATAGCACGTACTGTACTCTCCGCCGCGCCGCGTGTCCGTGAAGCAGCAGCGGGACTGGAAGGTGCCGCCTTGTGTCAGTCACTGGAAGAACGCTAAAGGTAATAGTGACAAGTATAGCACGTACTGTACTCTCCGCCGCGCCGCGTGTCCGTGAAGCAGCAGCGGGACTGGAAGGTGCCGCCTTGTGTCAGTCACTGGAAGAACGCTAAAGGTAATAGTGACAAGTATAGCACGTACTGTACTCCCCTCCGCGCCGCGTGTCCGTGAAGCAGCAGCGGGACTGGAAGGTGCCGCCTTGTGTCAGTCACTGGAAGAACGCTAAAGGTAATAGTGACAAGTATAGCACGTACTGTACTCCCCTCCGCGCCGCGTGTCCGTGAAGCAGCAGCGGGACTGGAAGGTGCCGCCTTGTGTCAGTCACTGGAAGAACGCTAAAGGTAATAGTGACAAGTATAGCACGTACTGTACTCCCCTCCGCGCCGCGTGTCCGTGAAGCAGCAGCGGGACTGGAAGGTGCCGCCTTGTGTCAGTCACTGGAAGAACGCTAAAGGTAATAGTGACAAGTATAGCACGTACTGTACTCCCCTCCGCGCCGCGTGTCCGTGAAGCAGCAGCGGGACTGGAAGGTGCCGCCTTGTGTCAGTCACTGGAAGAACGCTAAAGGTAATAGTGACAAGTATAGCACGTACTGTACTCCCCTCCGCGCCGCGTGTCCGTGAAGCAGCAGCGGGACTGGAAGGTGCCGCCTTGTGTCAGTCACTGGAAGAACGCTAAAGGTAATAGTGACAAGTAAAGCACGTACTGTACTCTCCGCCGCGCCGCGTGTCCGTGAAGCAGCAGCGGGACTGGAAGGTGCCGCCTTGTGTCAGTCACTGGAAGAACGCTAAAGGTAATAGTGACAAGTAAAGCACGTACTGTACTCTCCGCCGCGCCGCGTGTCCGTGAAGCAGCAGCGGGACTGGAAGGTGCCGCCTTGTGTCAGTCACTGGAAGAACGCTAAAGGTAATAGTGACAAGTAAAGCACGTACTGTACTCTCCGCCGCGCCGCGTGTCCGTGAAGCAGCAGCGGGACTGGAAGGTGCCGCCTTGTGTCAGTCACTGGAAGAACGCTAAAGGTAATAGTGACAAGTATAGCACGTACTGTACTCCCCTCCGCGCCGCGTGTCCGTGAAGCAGCAGCGGGACTGGAAGGTGCCGCCTTGTGTCAGTCACTGGAAGAACGCTAAAGGTAATAGTGACAAGTATAGCACGTACTGTACTCCCCTCCGCGCCGCGTGTCCGTGAAGCAGCAGCGGGACTGGAAGGTGCCGCCTTGTGTCAGTCACTGGAAGAACGCTAAAGGTAATAGTGACAAGTATAGCACGTACTGTACTCCCCTCCGCGCCGCGTGTCCGTGAAGCAGCAGCGGGACTGGAAGGTGCCGCCTTGTGTCAGTCACTGGAAGAACGCTAAAGGTAATAGTGACAAGTATAGCACGTACTGTACTCCCCTCCGCGCCGCGTGTCCGTGAAGCAGCAGCGGGACTGGAAGGTGCCGCCTTGTGTCAGTCACTGGAAGAACGCTAAAGGTAATAGTGACAAGTAAAGCACGTACTGTACTCCCCGCCGCGCCGCGTGTCCGTGAAGCAGCAGCGGGACTGGAAGGTGCCGCCTTGTGTCAGTCACTGGAAGAACGCTAAAGGTAATAGTGACAAGTATAGCACGTACTGTACTCCCCGCCGCGCCGCGTGTCCGTGAAGCAGCAGCGGGACTGGAAGGTGCCGCCTTGTGTCAGTCACTGGAAGAACGCTAAAGGTAATAGTGACAAGTAAAGCACGTACTGTACTCTCCGCCGCGCCGCGTGTCCGTGAAGCAGCAGCGGGACTGGAAGGTGCCGCCTTGTGTCAGTCACTGGAAGAACGCTAAAGGTAATAGTGACAAGTAAAGCACGTACTGTACTCTCCGCCGCGCCGCGTGTCCGTGAAGCAGCAGCGGGACTGGAAGGTGCCGCCTTGTGTCAGTCACTGGAAGAACGCTAAAGGTAATAGTGACAAGTAAAGCACGTACTGTACTCTCCGCCGCGCCGCGTGTCCGTGAAGCAGCAGCGGGACTGGAAGGTGCCGCCTTGTGTCAGTCACTGGAAGAACGCTAAAGGTAATAGTGACAAGTAAAGCACGTACTGTACTCTCCGCCGCGCCGCGTGTCCGTGAAGCAGCAGCGGGACTGGAAGGTGCCGCCTTGTGTCAGTCACTGGAAGAACGCTAAAGGTAATAGTGACAAGTATAGCACGTACTGTACTCCCCGCCGCGCCGCGTGTCCGTGAAGCAGCAGCGGGACTGGAAGGTGCCGCCTTGTGTCAGTCACTGGAAGAACGCTAAAGGTAATAGTGACAAGTATAGCACGTACTGTACTCTCCGCCGCGCCGCGTGTCCGTGAAGCAGCAGCGGGACTGGAAGGTGCCGCCTTGTGTCAGTCACTGGAAGAACGCTAAAGGTAATAGTGACAAGTATAGCACGTACTGTACTCCCCGCCGCGCCGCGTGTCCGTGAAGCAGCAGCGGGACTGGAAGGTGCCGCCTTGTGTCAGTCACTGGAAGAACGCTAAAGGTAATAGTGACAAGTATAGCACGTACTGTACTCTCCGCCGCGCCGCGTGTCCGTGAAGCAGCAGCGGGACTGGAAGGTGCCGCCTTGTGTCAGTCACTGGAAGAACGCTAAAGGTAATAGTGACAAGTATAGCACGTACTGTACTCCCCGCCGCGCCGCGTGTCCGTGAAGCAGCAGCGGGACTGGAAGGTGCCGCCTTGTGTCAGTCACTGGAAGAACGCTAAAGGTAATAGTGACAAGTATAGCACGTACTGCACTCCCCGCCGCGCCGCGTGTCCGTGAAGCAGCAGCGGGACTGGAAGGTGCCGCCTTGTGTCAGTCACTGGAAGAACGCTAAAGGTAATAGTGACAAGTATAGCACGTACTGCACTCCCCGCCGCGCCGCGTGTCCGTGAAGCAGCAGCGGGACTGGAAGGTGCCGCCTTGTGTCAGTCACTGGAAGAACGCTAAAGGTAATAGTGACAAGTATAGCACGTACTGCACTCCCCGCCGCGCCGCGTGTCCGTGAAGCAGCAGCGGGACTGGAAGGTGCCGCCTTGTGTCACAAGTTCCTGCTATAAGTCTTACCACGGAATACACTTTTTATAATTTATTTTGCAGAAAATGTTGTGTGCCTTTTAGTGTGTGGTAAATAAATGTATTTTCATTATTTATTGGTTTTTCCATTCTTTAAGTGCAATCGCGAGAACACTGTTTTTTTACCACCAACAATTTTCTTCGCCAGGTTACACAATACCTCTCGACAAGCGTCTAGCAGCCGATGGCCGCGGTCTCCAACAAGTGCACATCAACGAAAACTTCTCCAAACTCGCTGAAGCGCTGTACATCGCTGACAGGAAAGCGCGTGAAGCGGTGGAAGCCAGGGCGCAGCTTGAGAGAAGATTGGCGCAGAGAGAGAAGGAGAAAAAAGAGGAGCATTTGAGGATGTTGGCGCAGAGAGCTAGAGATCATAGAGCAGGTAAGTCTTTGTTTTTGTGAGGTTGTAAAGCTGATATCAGACGCTTAATTCGAGTGCTCATTTCATTTCATTTTTCGATCATTGGGCAAGCCAGTGAAAGATGGCGAGTGCGGAAATCTAACATCGTTGGATCGGTGCACTAATGAATTTTGTCGCTTTTGATTCATTCCATGTTCAAACGCTTTACTTGGAGTGAAAGATGCCAAATGAAAGGCAAAAATGAACGAAACGGGATGCGTCTGGTATCGGCTTTATGAATGGTGGGGCCACCATTTCCTGTTTTAATCCAATCAATTAAAGATCACGAATAACAGCCGGGACCAACGGCTTAACGTGGTTTCCGAGGCACGGAGGAGTCTCGGTATGTGAAGATGGTCACCCATCTACGGACCAACCCCGACAAGCGTAGCTTAACCTGATGGATCGACCCGTGCGGCTGTTAGTACTTAGCCACTAAACCAACGAGCCACATAAATAAATTAATAAGTCTGATATCGCCAACCTGTCTTGAGCAACCGTGGTGATCAATGCTCGTGCCTTCTCTGTATGAGAGGCCTTAATAGTAGGTATGATTAATTGATAGAAGTAACAGCCTAGAGCTGCAAGCGTAGTTCCATCAAAGGCTCCAAACCTATTTCTTCAAAACTTCACTTCAGGTATTCGAGCCCCTGACGACGAACCAGAGACAAATGAAGTAGACGAAAGCGGCCTGACAGCTGCGGAGAGAGACAAGCTGAGGGCTGACAGACATAAAGAGAGGCAGAGAGACAGGAACTTGGCCAGGGCTGCTCCCGACAAGAGGTAATAAGGATAATATTATATTTTGGTTTTTATGTTATTGAGTAACAAAAAGCAAGCGGCTCATGTGAATGTAAGTAGTTGCTGGACCCCGCCGTAGCCTTTATCGTATTCAACCTATAAAATGCTGGCGCATGGGCACTGGCGGACCGAGGGGGGCAAGGCCGGTTCGCCCTGGGGTCCCGGGCCTGGGTAGCACCAATTCTCGAGAAATACTTTTAGTGCAAGACCAAAATATGTTCAGTAAGTAAAAGGCAGTTTGTAAATTACGAGCTTGCTTCGCTCGCTCTTGCGCCCTACAAAGTTTTAAAATAATGACGCTTAAAAGTGTCTTAAAAGATCTACTTACAGAAATAAACATTTCATTTAATTACCATTCTTTTCATTCTCAAACTTACCTGCATAGGTTCACAAAGGAACTTTTATTTCTGTATTAATACACAAAAGAAAATGTTACCTATCCCAGATGAGTATAGCTTCGAGCTCGCTTCGCTTGTTCTTACATCCTACACTCTCCAAGTTCTCGAATTTTTCTGCATACTGGAAAAATTCCGGAGGAGGGGGGGCTCATCTAGTTTCGTCACACCTGACCCCCGGGCAGGCTTAGTCCGTCACAGGACACAGACCTCTTCTCAATGATAGGGAGTGAACAGTAATCCACTACGCGGGCCTAGTGCAGGTTGTGATATCCAATATTTCTTCGAATTTTTGGTTCTATATAGGTCATGTCAGTAATAAATGAATTTGAATTCATTTATTACACATTGTTCACACACACATACAATAAATTAACATGCATGAAATTCTACCAACAGAAAACTTAAAAATCGTATCTTGTACGTATCGAACGTATCTTGGTGACCCAAACACCATACAAAGTTAATAATTAATGCGTTCAGCTAGTGCAAGATTGTTATTGTTAATTTCATAATATAAATTAAATTAATAAAATTTACAAATATGTGAGTATAAAGAACCTATTCTCCTCACAATATCTTCCTTCACTGCTTTGAGAACAGTGGTGATGAAATAATTTACCCAAAGTGCCTGTCTGAGTTCGAACCTACGACCTCGACTCGACTCGGTAAGTCGCGACCGTATCCACTAGGCCAACGCTGCTCCATCGCTGCTTGGCGGTAGAAAATGTTAGTTGCGTTGTTGGCTCGAAATCTTCCAAAAATAGCTCTACTATAACTTATTTTTGGAGCGAAGTTCTTTAACGCGGCTTGCGGTAGGAGTAAACTGGTAAAAATCGTCTCGTAACGAAAAAGCGTTATGCCCCTCCATGCAACTTGTGCATGCTACATGCGAAAGAGAGAGAAAGTGTGAATTTGGTCCATCCAATGAAAATCCAAAATGGCGGCTGCGAAAATTTTCAAATTTTTCATCATGGGTCTCGTTTTCGAGGGTGTCAGAACCGATAATGAATAAAATGAAAATCCAAAATGGCGGCGGCTATATTTTTCAAATTTTTCGTCATGCGTGTCGTTTTCATAGTTTTCGAGGGTGTTAAAGCCGATAGTGACGATAAAATCTAAATTCAATATGATTTTGTTTGAAATCATACGTGAGAAGGAACTTCGTTATTGACGGAGGTCCCCTGACCGCGCACGTTCTTTTATTGTAGTCATCCTACTTCGCCACACCTGGCGAGGCGCGGTGCGGTTGTCACTGCCAAACAAATATCAACGTTGCGTGCCTAAAAATAAAGTTGAGAATAAATAACCTGATACGCGCGCCTCTTTTCGCTGCGACGCGCTCTCGAGCTAATGGTAGTTTATTTATTTTCAACTTTATTTCAACTGTTGCAAGGTCGAATGCGCTGCGCTGCGATTCGGCAGATGTGCGCCGAGCCTTATTCTCAATGCCTTTCCTAACATCATAATCATTTATTTTCCAGATCGAAGCTAGTAAAGGACCGAGAGCGTGACATCTCGGAGCAGATCGCGCTCGGCATGCCTGCCAAGACGACGCAGGGTAGCGAGGCCATGTTCGACCAGAGACTCTTCAATAACAGTAAAGGAATGGACAGTGGTATGTGTTTAAATAGTTGTTGAAGTGAAAACTTCTTTAGGCGCGTTGAGCGCTTTTTGGTTGGGGAAAATCTTAGTGTGCGGCCTGAGTGCACGCTCGACTCGAACGTCCGGCGGGGCTGGGCGTGCGACGTTCGTGTTAAACACATGCGAACACTCGCGAGTGTCCTGAGTGACGGTCTAGCGGCGCTCGGTGAACGCTCTATACCGCTTGCACGCAACGCTGAACGCCCCGCTTGACGCTTTTTCACTCGGGTCGTACACTTACGCGTTCGCGTCACCGACATGATATTCGACATGCTAATGTTTACAACTATACTCGTATCTGTAGCTATGCATACTTTTAAGTTTTGACTTCTCATGACTGCCTATATTTTTAATTTTATTTCAATCAATCAATCAATCAAATCATTTATTTGCAACGAATGTAGGTTACATTAAAATACAGGTGGGGTGGATAGAGGTGAGCCATATACATTCTGCCTGGAAACAAGCACGCAAAATTTATAAAAATTGCTAAGAAGCTAAAAATAAAATTATTATATTTAAAAAGTGTATTTTGTGGTGTCTGTGTATAAACGATGACCACATAATATGTATTATTTTGATCCCTTGGAAGAGAGCGTCTCCACTTTCAATGGGGAATGTCCATGCGAGATCCATACGCGAGACTCGCAAGGCAATTATCGCACTCGTATGTTTACACCCAAGCAAGAAACGTATCCTGCCCTCTGTGTCCCAAATTATGCAGTCAAAGTAACCTTTATTTCAAATAAGAAGAGGCAGAGACATTAACACACAACAATATATCATACGAGACTCGCCAAGTGAATTTTTTAGAACAGTCATTTGACTACTCATATCGCTATGAGTATGATACTTTATATTTTAATAGGCGGGGCGATTGGCGCCTTTTGAAATACGAGTATCTTATGTACTGTTTTTACACTTTTTACCCGTCTTCGCCCAAAAGTAGGGTTATGTTTTTTAGGGTCCGTACCTGAAAAGAAAAAACGGAACCCTTATAGGATAAGTCGTGTGTCTGTCTGTCCATCTGTCACAGTTAATTTGCTCCGAATCTAATGGACTAATTAAGTTGAATTTTGGTACACATGAATTTCTGTGATTCAAACACGGACGTGTAACATACATAAAGAAATTTTGAATATGGAGTCATTTCTGGGGGGCAAATAAGAACATTAAAAAAAAGTTTTGCAAACTGTATCGCGTAACATATCAAATGAAAGGCTGTGAGGGTCTCAAATAGATTTTTTTTTATAATTTTAAAATATATTGTTTGAAAGTTATTTGCGACATGAACGTCGTGCGTGCTTCGATTGATGACTTGGCCTTGCAGATTGAAGGCTTGTATGTTGTGTGCAAAAGGAGGACATTTCGAATAATTTTAATGTGGTGTAAATCTGTATTTTATACCCTTTCATTTGATGTGTAAATGGTTGTAGTGTGTAACTCATTGTGTCAGTTATTTAACTTTCCATATGTGACAAAACTTATGACCAGACTACATACCTATAGATTTCAGGAAAACTTATAAGAAGTCTATGATCTTAAAATAACATGGTAAATCTCTCAATATTTTGCGTATAAACATATATTTGCAGTTGGAATATACATATGGGCGAACATGTTTTTCAACTACAATGTTAAGTTTGTGTTTGGGATAAATTCATTCCAACTGCGGAACCCTTCATTGTGCGTGGTCCGACACGCATTTGGCTGGTATTTCTTTATCTACTTTTGATAATCCCCTTTTCAGAGGCAAGGAACTCCTTGTGTAAATGAGTTATCAGTCTTGTATCATTTTACTCTGTAGCAAACTATACCTAAAATGTATCATTCTACTTTTATCTTCAGGTTACGGCGACGATGAAGCATACAACGTATACGACAAGCCGTGGCGTAATCAAGACAATGTGGGCGCACACATATACAGACCTTCCAGAAACGCTGATAAAGACAACTACGGAGGAGATATTGATGCGATCGCTAATACGCGCAGGTATGCTCCTATAGTTTGACCAAGACCGCTGTGCCGCGCCTTGGGAATGCGCGGCGAGGCGGAGTGCAGCGCTGGCGAATGAGCGGTGGGACGCCGTGAGCGTTGACGAATGAGCGGCCTGCACTGCCCCCCGTCTCGCCGCGCACATACCTACGGCGCGGTATAGCGGTCTTGGTCAAACTATAGTTCGTGAAGCTACGGTTATTTAATCATAGAATTTGGTGAAATTCTACATATTGTCACCGTGCAGTGAACCTGGCGATTGCAATAAACGTTAAGTTACAGGGGAAGATGTGTCAAACTGTCTGAAAAATGACCGTAAAGGCATTAGAAGCATTTTAGGCTGTGCACGTTTTTTCTAGGTCTCCGAGGTTTTCTACAATGAATCTGCCTGCCTTTTCCCAACTATGTTGGGGTGGGCTTCCAGTCTAACCGGATGCAGCTGAATACAAGTATTTTACATGGAGTGACTGCCTATCTGACCTCCGCTAGCCAGTAACTGGGTAATACAACATCCCTTGGTAAGACTGGTTTTCAGACTTTCGGGCTTCTGACGACCTGTAACGACTGTCAAATATCCAGGAATGACAGGCGGGACCAACGGCTTAACGTACTTTCCGAGGCACGGAGGAGTCTCGGTATGTAAAGATGGTCACCCATCTACGGACCAACCCCGGCAACCATAACCTGATGGATCGACCCGTGCGGAAAAAAGAAATAAATATACTATTAATTAATATATATTTTTCTTTCTTTCTTTCTTTATATCTCCAAGAAATAAGCAATTAATGTTTCTTTGCGAGGTTTGGTTACTTTTGTAGTTTAGGTCAACTCCGAACCAAATTAATATTGTTTTATGAATAAACAAATGAAAAGAAATGAAAGCCATAAAGCTCTGGCGAAACAGGCGATTTCTGCGCCAGACGCGGGACGAAATTAGCTCGCTACCGTTTGTGTCACTCACTTGTGGTGTGTTGTCAAACTGGTGCGAATAGTCTCGTGACTTCTTAATTATTAAAGGATGGTGGGATTCGCCTCGGTTTGACCAGTACTTAAATGTTACCCTGGCCGCATGGTCCGAGCTAAGCTACTCCCCAAGCGCAGCTCCTGCCTGTGTGGCTTCGGCATTCATTGCCTTTCTGACACCCATTGAAAGGTAGAAAACGACCTGGTCTTATAAGGCCTGGGCCCCTATTTTATAAAAACCGACAGATGGCGACAATTTGACAATTTTACAAGATTCCTTCAGTTTTCTCCTTTATATCGGAAGATAAAGATGCATTTATTTGTCTAAACATGTGTAACGTGATACATAGATATGCACATATGAAACGAATTGAATAGTGATGGTTCAACATGTTTTGCCATATTCGGCGTACAAAATAGTTCATAACGAATAAAAATATGTCAATTTCATCCACGGAATAGAAAAAGCAAGTGGAAGTGCCCACGCAGCTATCAGCTATGTGTCACAATTATGCGGGAAAAATAAATGTAAAATAATCACAACTTTTGTCACAGTCTTAATTTTGTATGAACCACAAATAAGCTTTTCCTCAAAGTTGAATTTGTTCATACAATATTAAGACTTATTACAAGTAACGAAGGTTATGTGAATTCCGTGATTTTAACTTTTTGATAATCAGTCAGTTATGTTAAATAGGGTCCTACTTAGAAACAACTTGATACAAATATCGAGCTTTTGCATGGAGCCTATCACCAAGGGGCTCGTGGCAGTCGTGGCTAAATGATAACCGCCACACGGGTCGATCGAAGGTTAAGCTACGTTTGCTGCGATCATTTCGTGGATGGGTAATCATCCATTACATATCCGAGACCACTCCGTGCCTCTGAAAGCAACTTAAGCCGTTGGTCCCGGCTGTCATTTGGTTATCTTTGACAGTCGTTACTGGTCGTCAGAAGCCTGAAAATCTGACAATCAGTCTTACCAAAAGGTATCGTGTTACCCAGCAACTGAGTAGTGGAGGTCAGATAGGCGGTCGATCCATGGAAAATACTGGTCTTCAGCTGCATCCGGATAGACTGGAAGCCGACCCCAACATGTTGGGAAAACGCTAGGTAGATTGATTGACTGGTGTGAAGTTAAACAAAATAAGTAAATTAATTTTGTCGTTTCTTTATTTCAGATTCGTGGCCGACAAAGAGTTCGCGGGAACTAGCAGTAGCAACACACGCGCGGGTCCCGTACAGTTTGAGAAGGACTCGCACGCTCCGCCCAGTCGAGACGAACCCGTTAGTATCTTTCATATTGGTTGTTTATACAAAAGAGAAGTATTTCTAAGCCCTCGTGTCCGAGGCCAATTTTTTATAGTGCATTGGATTGTAAACGCACTGTAATGCCGAGAGTTGAAAATCCAATGGTGTGTTTTTATGACCGCTGAGATGCACTGTGTTGGATTCTCAATGCTCGGCTCAACACCGAGAGTTCAAAACTTTGAGTATATAACACTGGAAAAGCCATACGCGAAATGTTCTCAACAAAAGTCTGCCATTTTTGGCGGGGGACGCGGTAGCTACAAAAACATAAAAAACAAAAACGGCTCACCCGGAAAGAAAAGTCCATACCGTACTATAGAATTTTTTTAAATAGATATCGATATTAATTCTGAATTTTGCTTGAATCCATGAAAAAAATCAGCTGATGCATACAATAGTTAAATTTTAATAATAACAACTATTCAATAAAAGTAACAAAATTTTGATGTTATTGTACCTACCAAGAATTAATAAATTTTAAAAATGTATAAATACATGTTTTTAAATGAATCAATTGCAGTAATTAAGGTGAATACATTTTTGAGGGTCCCTTTTTTGTAATGAACGCAGTTCTCGTGTCTGTAAATTTGGTCGTCACGGCTTTAGCTAGTTCTACCTATTATACATGGCTATTCATGACGTCGGTATCATGATCTTGTGAGAACAACATTTTCCCAACAAGATTCCGCCGAACCCTTATTACGATACTTGACAAGTTGTGGTATATTTAGTACTTATTTTTTGTGGTCATCCAATTCAAGCCTTATTAACTTCTCAACATAAACACACTAGAAGCTTGATGAACCCTTAGTTTTTAGATATGAGTTTTGTCGTTGCACAATCCTAGCAGACTATTGATTGCAATCATTACATTTGATTATTTTTTTTCATTAAACTTAAAACTACATAGCCTGCAATGTAGACAAACAACATTTTCACCAAAAGGAGTCAAGTATGTATATTTTACAAACAAGATTTCATCATCCATATCGAAATTTGGGAACGAGTTCTCTTCATTTACGCCCGAAGAACTCATGAAAACGACACTCATGATGGAAAATTTGCAAATTTTTGTTGGCGCCATCTTGAATTTTGAAGTTGACTATATCGTTGTCAGCGCCCTCGAAAACCATGAAAACGACAACTAGGGCGCAAAAAAGTTAAAAAATGCAAAAAAGACAAAAGCAAAGGTACACTAACTAAATAATTGCATGCACACACACACACTCGTATATAATAGAAAGAGACAGAGAGAAAGTCGCATGGAGGGGGCATAACGCTTTTTCCTTACGTGATGATTTCTACCAGTCAACTCCTACCTCAAGCTGCGTTAAAGAACTTCGTTCCAAAAATCATTTTTTTAACAACAAACAAAACCCCAACCTTTCGGTAGTCTCGCTTATATTTTTGCTAAAAAGACAATCGTATGCCAAGTGCAATTTAGCTGATTTGACGTATATTTTCGTAATGCAAAAGAAAAATATTTTGAACCTTGTATGAAAATAAAAACGAGGTGTAGTGAGACATGGTGACGTCACAAAAGCAATGTGAGGAAAATACTCGATTCATGGCGTTCCGCCATGTTGAAACATGTTGGAATCGAATGAAAAATCAAAATGAGGTTGGATTTTCAATTTCAATAAAACATGGCTAAATAATATTTAAATAACTACTTACACCACTACCACATTACTAACATATGGAAAGTTAATCCGTCTTTATTTAGGTTTGATGTGTTTGAACGTTTTTTACAAGTCACAACCAGGCATTTGCACGGAGCACTGAGCCGTGCGTCTCGAAAACAATCATTAGAATCGATTTGAAACTAGTTTTTATGAACATACTAGAACGTGTTCTTGTATTTTTTTATAGAGGGGAAAGTGTTCGTAAGGCTTCTCCAGTGTTATATACTTTAAGGTTGAAAATCCAGTGCGCGATGAAAAATTGCCCGTGCTAAGTTGGGCTAAGAGATACGGTCAAAGTTATTTGTGGAGGTCACAGATAAAAAATATGCCTCCGACACATTTGACGTTGAAAATTTTCACTTCTTTTTGTCATCGAGTAATGAGTAAAAATCCGATAGAAAATTACTAAATTCGCCAGGATTAACATGCAAATTGGTGACCGCACACTTTTTTTTTGCATAAGTTGTCAAAATTACTCCTATACCTATTTCACCGAGAATGGACGAAAAACATCTAACCTATCCGAGGAGGGGTGATTAAATTTTCGAGCTCGCTTTGCTCACTCTTGCAATCTTTTAATTCTTAATATTTTTTGCATTATTCGACAAAGTACCTATATAACTAATATTTCTGTCTTTATGAATATGTCTTTTAGAACTGACCGGACAACGAGTTTTTCCAAGTGGTATCGTATTACTCAGTAATTGGGTTGTGGAGGTCAGGGTAGTCGCTCCATGTGTTAAATACTGGTTTTCAGCTGTATCTGGTTAGACTGGAAGCCGACTCAAACATAGCCAGGAAAAGGCTAGGCAGATTGATTAATTGATTTTTTGGTCAGCAGAAAATCTAATCCACCCTAGACGGGGTGCTAACATTTTCAGTTTTTATGACACCCACAAAAAGGAGGACCTGAAGTGTATGAAATATAGAAGCTGCACGCTTAGTAGTATATTATTTACCTTCCAAGAACTACATTCTACCCCATCATCTAACAGCTGCCTTCCCTCCACAGTCGCAATCCCGCAGTAACCAGCCGGACGCCGACTTCGATCCGTTCGGTCTGGATCGGTTCTTGAGCGAAGCCAAGCGCGCCGACAAGTCGGGCCGCAAGAGAGATCATCACGACCGACACGACCAACACGGGAAGAAGCGAAGGGATTAACAGTGAGCTTTTTTGTTTATGAAGATTTTTATTTTACAGTCACGCACACGCACACGTACATAATTCACACACACATACACACAACACACTCGGCAATCATTGCATTTCCGAATACAAACGAATGCTAATTTCCATGTCCATCAATTATTAGATTTATCGTGTATATTAATTTGAATTCCGAACTAAGTACGTGAATGTTTTTCAAATCAAAACAAAACACCAATATAGTATTTAGTTCTGAATTACACACATACACATACACACACACACACACACACACACACACACACACACACACACACACACACACACACACAGAGATGAGGTTGGTTTTTCTTAACTACTCTGAGAAGAAACACGGAACTTGGTCAGATCATGTGTGGGCCACCGATTAGCGACTTGAGATGATCTGAGATGGTATTTTGAAGAGAGCCACACAATTTGAGTTAACCTGTCTTGTATACTAGCTTATGCCCATGACTTCGTCCGCCTGGATTTAGAATTTTCCACTTCAAACTATTTTAATTTCCCACCAGGGGTTGTTTATTGGGATAAAAATGGAATGCTTATGTAATGACTGCTGCATATGCTAAAATCACGTTGGTCCGTTGCTTCGAGAAAGAAAAAAGAAACAAACATAATTAGGAATAAGGCTTGTTTCACCACTTTGTGAGTTGTAGTCGTTTCGATTTCATAACAAATGAATCTGAACCCCTTCTCTTAGACGTGACGTAATAATAGGAGGTTGGTGATGTTGTTAAGAAAGGTCCGGACTCAGGTTCGTAGTACTCGTAACCGGTGTGCGTGTGTGCGTCGAAGCAAAAGGAGTGTGTAAGGAACGTAGCAGGTGGCGTTCTGTAGTTATTGCCTACCCCCATGGGAAGAAGGCGTGAGTTTATGTCTGTATGTATGTAAATGATGATCCTAACAATAATTTCTTCTTGTTTCAGATATGGAAGGTGTATATAAGCATTAAAACCGCTAGTTATATTCAGATAGCAATAAGACGTTCAACAAATGCTTTTGTATTGTACAGAACATTCTTATACAGTATAAGTTAAGTAATTATATTATGATTTCTGCAATGTTTAGCTAATTAAAATTTTTGGTTGTAATATTATTAAGGTGTTTTATTTGTAAAATGTGATAAATAGCGAACTTTATTAGAAGACAAGGGGTAAAATAAAATTGGTTTTGTTTTTGCATATAATATTTTTTGGACCTCTCAAATGGGGACAACAAATCGATAAACGTAGTGTAGGACGATCTGGACTAGGTGGGTCGTACGTTACTCCAGCAGGAAAGTGGCTCCTAGGGTGATATGAGTGGTACGTATAATTAGTGCGTAATCTGCTGTAAACGTGCGTCACATAAAACAAATGTGCGCTTTGTCGTTTTGGAAAAAAAAACTATTCTTGCTGGAGTAACGTTGTTCCAGTAGGAAAATTCTAAACGAATGATCGTAGAGAGATGTTATGCATGGGCAGAGAGCTTATATTTGTGCAAAAATGTGCAGCTTGGAATGATTCGCATAAGTAGATATAAACAAAAAAACTAAACTTGTAAACGACGGCTGGTTATCCGACCAAATTCCATTGACCACAAAAAAGCGACGGATTCGTACATATCGATGACCTTCTTTATTGGACGTATTAAACCTAAACTGTTGGCCGTACAGTCACGTACAAACCTTTGTTGGCATTTATGTGACCTAATTTTAGGGGCTAATTACAAATATTTTAAATGCACCTTGTGACCTCAAATGAAAGAGATTGTTGATGTGGAAATGATTATTTTTATTCTCTTAATTATTTACTATTTAAATATTAGAACTGATAACCCAAACGCACTTCCTAGTGAAAAAGACGGCCAAGTGCGTGTCGGACCACGCACAATGAAGGATTCCGTAGTTGGGATGAATTTATCCCAAAGTCACACCTAGGTATTTGGCTCGCTTCTCCCAAACATGGTGATCGGTCGGGGGGGAGTCGAGTGCGACGCGGTCTCTGAAAGAGAACCGCTTGACTCTTATCGGGATTGAGCCTTTCTCCAAGCTAGACAAAGCGACTCCTTGCGACGTGACGTCAGCGGATGGCGCGGGGCCAGAGGTAAGCAGCGGTGGTGAGAGGCGAAAAAAGGGAATAGTATGAACCTTTGTTAGGAGTTTCTTCAGTAATATATTGTTAGAGAATATTTTGATTAAATAAATGAATGAGCTGAGAGAGCTTTGGTGTGTAGTTTGGGCAGTTTTGGTCGAGCTGCCGCGTCCATACCGGAATATTTAGTAAGAACTGTTTTGAATTTATCATGTGTTTCTTGAATACGCGTATCTGTGGACTGATTTATATTGATATCGGCTAGAGTCTCAATTTTATTTTCTAACATTATGTTTATACTTTCGGTTTGCGTGGATGTATGTGTGGTTTGTGATTGAAAATATGGTTGAGATTGTGTGCTAGGTTGAAATTATATGATAGGTTCTGATTAACTGCGTGGTTGTGGTTGCTCTTGTTGATTAAACGCGGTTGTGGTTTGTGTTGATGTGATAGTGATTGCGCCCGCAGTATTTTCTGATTCTCCTTGTAATATTATTTTTATTATTGACATTTCTCGGGACCCTAGGGTCCCGGACCTTTGGAAGGCGTACGAGGGTACGAAGCCAACTCGCAGTGGCTCCTTAGACAATTTCAAATAATGAGGAGGCACCACTTCTTATTATTATTATCATGAAAGTCATTAATACAAATCATACAAATGAATGACTATTTCATGGAATCTTGACATTTGAGGATTATACTAACTTAAGGAGTTGTATTACTGACTTTAATGATTCTGTAAACACATATTTTTTTACGATCGCGAATCATACTTTATTTAATGTATACAAGGTGTAACTTAAATAACGCACCACCTCTTAAGGGGTCATTGTATTCATCATTATGAACAATTTTTACTATGGGACCAAACCTGAAATCGCGAAAAAAAATCAGCTGTTCAGTACATTTTGACGATTTATGCGAACATAAATGTACTGAACAGCTGATTTTTTTTCGTGATTTAAGGTTTGGTCCCATAGTAAAAGTTGTTAATAATGATGAGTATAATGACCCCTTAAGAGGTTGTGCGTTATTTAAGTTACACCTTGTATACAACCTAATACTGACTTGCAAATTGCAAAAAACGTAAGAAAATTAGAATTTCGCGGGCTACCCTGATGCTTCCCCCTTAAGGCGATACCAAAATAAGTTGGAGGCTTTTTCGTAACCATTTATTTCACTATTACAGAATGTATGGATTTAATTTTTGGATATGTGTTTATTGACTATTTGATCAATACTCTGACTGGGTTTTGAAAACACGATTGGGTTTTTCCTCGATAGAATTTAATTCCGAAAATACCTCTACTTTTTTATATTTTTTTCTGTAATTCTAAAATCCTCAGTAATTTCATTGCAAAATTGCATTCAAAATGTGCGTATTAGGTAGGTAATTGAAAACTCTGGCTGAACATATTTTTGATAGATAGCTTAATTTATTTTTAAACAATTTTTTTTTGGTTTGGCGCTTTTATTTTGGTTCCAGTGCATTGTTGCGCTCTCTTTTTTTCGCATGTGAATGTAATTGACTCTTTCACTTTCTAATTACCGTTCAGTTAACTTTTTGCAAAACCTCCAGGTAGTCCGTTAAATTCAAATATTCTTAGGTTATCCGCAATTTGCAGGTCAGTATCAGGTTGTATGTTGATTCTAATGATTATAATTTTGTAAATACATAATGTTATGGTCGCGAATCATACTTTAATCAACATACAACCTAATACTGACTTTCAAATTGCAAAAGACGTAAGAAAATTTGACTTTCACGGGCTACCCGGAGCTTCCTCCTGTGCCTTACTGTAAGCCCGCGGTCACCATAGGATGATGTTTTTTACGTTTATTATTATTTTTAACGACTTCAAAAAAAGGAGTTATCGATTCGATACGTATTAGGTTGGCGAAAAAGTCTTTTCGCATTATAGTATGTATGAACTTGTAATAAAATCTCTTTGGCTATACTATTTGTATCTGGTTTTGGTATCATTGAAAGTTTAAATTTTAAAGAATATAATTCCAAATTCAAATTAGGAAAATGTGTGATTTTCATTTGTTTTTCGTACCGTCAAGATGAGTGAATCTAATGAAGAAATTCGATACATTTTAAAATTTTACTACAAAAAAGGTAAAAAGGCAACGCAAGCCGCGAAAAAAATTTGCGATGTTTATGGACCTAGTGTAGTGTCTGTGAGAGTAGCACAAATTTGGTTTAAGCGTTTTCAATCCGGAAATTTTGATGTCAAAAATGCACGTCGCTCTGGTCGCCCTATTACGGATAAAATGGATGCCATTTTTGAAAAAGTGGAGCAAGATCGGCATATCAATAGTTACGACGTAGCTGAAGAACTGGAAATTGACCACAAAACAGTTTTGGCGCATTTGAAAAAAACTGGGTACACAAAAAAGCTCGACATTTGGGTACCTCACGAGCTCACTGAAAGAAACCTAATGAACCGTGTACTCATTTGTGATTTTTATTACGACGTAATGAAACCGAACCATTTTTGAAGAAGCTGATAACTGGTGATGAAAAGTGGATCACGTATGACAAGGACGTGCGAAAAAGGTCGTGGTCAAAGGCCGGTAAGGCTTCACAGACTGTGGCGCAACCCGGGTTAACTCGCAACAAGGTGATGCTGTGTGTGTGGTGGGATTGGAAGGGCATTATTAATTATGAGCTGTTACCAGAACTCTACTGCGAACAACTGATGAGATTAAAGCAAGAAGTTGAGAGAAAGCGGCCGGAATTAATCAACAGATGGGGTGTGGTTTTTCATCATGATAACGCTAGACCTCACACATCTTTAGCCACTCAGCAAAAATTAAGAGAGTTTGGCTGGGAGGTGTTAATGCATCCGCCGTATAGTCCTGACCTTGCAACTTCAGATTTCCACCTGTTTCGGTCTCTTCAGAATTCTTTAGGCAGTGTCAGGTTAACATCACGAGAGGACTGCCAAAACCACTTGTCGCGGTATTTTGACCAGAAGTCCCAACATTTCTATAGCAATGGGATCATGTCCCTACCTACAAGATGGCAAAAAGTTATCGAACAAAATGGTACCTACATACTTTAGTTAAATGTAAATACAACTATATTAAAAAATGTTTTGAATTTTCTTAAAAAATGCGAAGAAACTTTTTCCCCAACCTATTATTATCGGAACTGCGAGATATTCACATATGATGATCTATTAGGGCTTCCAAACAAATATACAAAATTTCATAGATGTATGTTTGTATGTTTATCCACGCATATCTCCGAAACTATTAATCGGATCGTAACCATTCTTTTTTTTTGTTGGCTTACATTTACTTCAACTTAGGGCACAGTGAAAGTTTCATCAAAATCGGTTCAGTATTTTACAAGATAATGGACTAATACGTATTATTACGTGTACCTAAAATGTGACGGCCTAGCTTATTGATGCAAGCTACGGGTGTGGTGTCAAAGGGAAAAAATCTCAAAACAAGGTTCTTAGTAACGAAAATAGTTAGGATGACCTAGGTTTCAACATTTATCTAATTGAGGACGGGTGCTATTACATGATACTTTCTGAAGATATTGTAGTGTATAACCTATGTTCTAAGTTTGCATATACCTATGTATGTTACGCGTGTACTTAAATACCAATCCTTATTAATAAATGAGTTCAGTTGTCAACGAGCAGTCAGAGCGTTTTACTCTTCTCCAATACCCAACCTTACATGGCGACCCTGCCATGTTTGGTGATGGGGTGTCGGGTTGCAATGCAAGCGCACGGCGCGTGTGGTACAGACTCTCATTCTAAGTGTACGTTGTGTTATTTAGCTTTTTCTTTTCGAGGACTTTCATAAACTTTACAATGTGCAATTCTAACACTCCAAAACGTGAAGAAGTGATAATAAACCAGAATGGCATTGGAGGATCGAATGTGGCTAGTACCGACCAGCTACAATTTCACCTTTCTGCAATAAGCATTGTGATGATGATAATTTTGGAGTTGTTGCTGATGTTGGCAGTCTATTTCCTGTATAGATGCTATGAGAACTGCCATCATACGTGGATTAATGACCAAATCCTTCGTCAAACCTTGAGAAATTCGCTTTCTCGGCGTGGTCGCAGAGGAACTGCAGAAGGAAATAGATGTTCGGCGTGTGGAACGCGATTTTCGGCGTTCAATATCCAGGTGTACGTCGTGTTCAAACAGTCCTGGGTTGGGGCCTTCACTACCTAAAGAAGATTTTGTGCTTAAACCAAATGTGTGACAACGTAAAAATAATGTGTAAGTGAAGTGAGTGCGTTTTGTTGTAAAACAAACGGAAACCGAAGATGTTGACCTATGGTAACCCGATTTATATAACCATTTATTAGTAATTAATTATGCTAGTTACTGTACATCCACCCTTAACAAACGTCACGTAAGGCCGCAATATTGTCAAGGGTGTGACGGTACATGGAAATACATGATAAGTTAAGGAACCTACAAAGACCTACAAGCCTAACAGTCCCTAGGCTACCATATACTTAGTGTGTGATAAATAAATACATAGATAAGTACAGGATGTCTGCACCATGCGACCTAAGGTAACAGACGGATAGTAGACAGGAATACCAGGTTCGGGAAGGGTACACTCACTGCCAGTCACGCAGACTCACGAGACTGATCGGAGATGGCTAAAGGTGTCTTGGCCACAGTGAGGGGTAATGAGACAAGAATATAAAATTCAAATCTGATTTATTTACAAAATGTTCTGCTTATATACTAGTTTCTCTTAACACACACTATTATACTTAATTCTATGTGTCCTATGCGTGTAATATGCAACCAAGTCAATATTTTAACTGGACCGCATGAGGCAGGCAGAGTGCTGAGTCAATGTCCAAAGGTAACATTGAACATTCTGGCGACTCTCAGGAACGGGACTCCAATTGGTACAACTCGATGGTCTCGTATGGTCTGGCCTGGCCTTGTTCAGTTTGTTGTGATGGGGTGGGCACGCTGTGTGGAATGCCGTACCGTTGTGGAGTTTGTCGCGGGTGTGGTGGGCAGTTTGTTGGTTGCTGCATAGGTGGCGTAGTCTTCCTTCTTGCTGCAATGGTGGCTCGAAATTTGTTCAATACCTGTGGACCGAAATAAATTAAAACACATGCTAAACTTATAATGACAAGTGAGGTGCTAATGCTGGCGATGTATGTATGTGATTGTAGTTGTTTCCAAATTGTGTTGTCTAGCTGAGTTTGTAAATTTGTTTCCGAAGTGAGTAAATGGTCGAAAACTCCCTTTGACTTGTCTAAAACTAATTCTTCCTTGGATATGTCTTTTATATGTGTTGGTAGGATTTGCGTATTAATGGAGAAGTTCGTCGTTTTGGAATAAGACGCTAGTACTGTTATAGTCGTTGTCCTTTTTGCAGCAAGTATGTTGTTTAGTGTTTTAATGACACAATTCTCAGAAATATAGAGAACTCCGACATCTTGTATCGTTATTTCTTGTCTTTGGCCGTCACACACAATCGATATGGCAACCGATTTTGTTGCAATGAAGAGCCAGGTGTTTTGCATGTATAATTGTTTCCATACAACATCTGTCGAAATTTTGAAGGTCTTTGACGTGCATTGGGTGTGGGTGTCGTTCTCTGTTCTGAAGAGTTGTTCAACTATGCAATTTTTATTTAATTGCATGTTCTTGACAGCTACGGGATAGCAGACAAACTCTGTGTTACTTTGAAGGCAGTCTTTAAATTCGTCTTGATTTAATTCAAAGTAGCGCTCGTTGTTGTAATCGAAACCCATGAATGTCTGCTGTATCGTTAAACACTCGAAAGATCCATCTGTTTTCCTTTCTGGAATTGGCGTTACGTGTATCAGAGTATACTTTGTGATGTCGTGTATTGGGAAGTACGCGTACACTCTTATGTGCGTAGTATTAACATTCATCTCTGTTTGTATTATCTGACCCTGAATAATTTTTAAGTTTGATGGTAGTTTTTGATTAGCCATTTGTATAATTTTGCTAATGTGTTTTGGTGTTAGTATACTGTATATAGTGGTTTTTTGTGAATAAATTTCAAGTAAGCCTTTATAATAGTCCATAATTTCGTTTATAAAATTGTTTGCTAACTCGTAGGTTTGCATTACTTGTATCTTGATATGATTTTTGTCAATCGATTTATACCAAACATTGTGGTTATTCATGAACGATATTGCTTCATTTAGTTTTGCTTGGAACTTCTCTAACTTCTTCTGGATTTGTTCTAATCTTCCTCTCTCGTAATCAGTTTCAATTCTAAACGTTCCTCGATTAATAGTTGTGGTTCCAATGTCTTCAACGTATAGCCCTGGCTTTAAATTTTTTAATGTGTATGTGGGCGTAGTCGATACGGTGCCGATTAATAAAATAAGCATTGTCTGAACTAGTAAACCCTTTAGCCAACTTTTCGATGATCGTATACCTTTTTTGTTTATTGTGGCTGTTGACATGTTACATTGCGTAGACGTTTGCATGTTTTTGCTAGTTGTTTCAATTTCTTCGTTTTCGTTCACAGGGAGCGGGATCAACGTGTGAATTGATCTTTTATGACAAGCGCCTGTTGATTTTTGAAGAGTTACCACTCTAACTACACCATCATTTCCCGGGTGTACTGTCATTCTCCTTAAAAATGAAAAAAATATGGCTCATGAGCTCAATGATATACAGTATGTTAACCAACAGAGGGCGTTCCCGTTAACCCGCAATAGTATAGCATCCATACATGCTAAAAAAAATATTACCATTCAAAAACAAAATGGTTTTTATTTTTTTTAATATTAAAATATTCACTAAAAATGCTAAAAATATTCACTAAAATATTCAAAAAAATATAAAAATATTCACTAAAAATAAAAACTAAATTGCGATGTTTCCGTCCTTCAAGTACGCGTGTACAGAGTGTTTCTTTTACGTATCAGTTTAACATTTTTAGTGAATATTTTAATATTAAAAAAAATAAAAACCATTTTGTTTTCGAATGGTAATATTTTTTTTAGCATGTATGGATGCTATACTATTGCGGGTTAACGGGAACGCCCTCTGTTGGTTAACATACTGTATATGAAAAGTTGAGAAAATTAAAAGAAAATTTATTTAAATTGAGTATTGAAAGGAGGACACCAGAGCGATTGGAAGAAAAGTTGAATGAAGCAACTATAGAGTATAATATGTAGTTATTCTGTTTTACTTCTAAGCATTAGACAACAATTAGATGATAAGACATTTAGCGGCGGAAGTTTGTCGTTAATTAAATCGCATTGTGATAAAATTGCCGAGTTATATTCTCAAATAAAAGAGTTCTGTAATAAGTCGCATATACCACTAACTGATAAGAGTAGTTGTGAACTATTTGGCTCAACATCGAATCTTGAATCCAAAATGGAGTTTAATTTAAAAATAGCCCTGAGCTTGTTACCTGTTATGAATAATGAGGAATTGACTACTCGTCAATTAATTGATGGTAGCGATTACTATAACTCTACTTTAAAAACCGAACAGTGCAAATTGAATTTAATTAACTTTGTCTTAAAGAGTCGTCTCTCTCAACAAGCAAAATTAAGACTTAAATCAGATTATCCATCCATTGATGCATTACTAACTGATATGCGTATGACTCTTTTACCTAAAAAGATTGCAAAGTAAACTCCAAACTTCGCGACAAGATCAAAGGTCAATCAATGATTATGGTAAGGAGTTGACTGAGCTATTTATGGATTTATCTATAGCGCAAGCGGAGGGCAAAACGAAGAATCTCAAGATTTTACAACCATTAAACGAAAAACAAGCTATTAAACGTTTTGCCGACGGTTTACGCAATAGACGAGTCAGTACGATAATAGCTGCACAAAAATTTGAAACCCTAAAGGACGCTGTGCAAGCAGCTATAGGCGAAGAGACCATAGCAATGCCGTCTCAGTCAGAAATATTTTAACCTATAAGAGACGTAATAATCATTTTCAAGGTCAGCATAGTCGAGGAGCCAACCGCCAGACTCGAGGAGCATCCGCGTATAACAATTTTACCAGGTCTACGAGCCATCGTGGTGCAACTTTCTGCCGAGGCCGTGGACGTCCGTTCCAGAACTATGGTCGAGGTCAGCCTAAACAGAATCGAAGTACTTACTATAATTCACATAATAGGTACAAGAACTCCAGAGGTCATCAACGCAACGTGCAACGTAGTGATGTAAATATTCACGTTCTAAAAAACGATGAGCCCTCAAAAACGAATTCAACCGAGGAGCAGAGCAAGTTTTTTCGTGAATAATGATTTTGTATTTGCCAGTAATAGTCATTGCTGCATAGAATTACACGTAGATAATATAACTACTCATTTTTAATTGACACCGGCGGGCGCTTCAATTTGTGCCATAAAATATAAACATGTTATTGAATTAAACATCCGCTCCATAAAGAGAGCAATAAGCGGAATCGGTGGTACAATAGAAGCAATCGGATATGTTTATTTAACTATGAGCAATTGTTATGGCTCAGGAGGACATTTATTTAATCAGAAATTTTATGTTTTAATTCTTTGCCGTGTATGGCGCATGCTACTTTAGGACAGGATTTTCTTACGAAATTAAATGCTATATTAAATTATAGTTGTAGAACAATAACATTAAATAATAATATCAGAAAAGAAAAAGTAATATTGCCATTAAAAACAAATAATTCAGGGTTTTCTTATAATTTCTTATAATTTGATACTTCACTTTTGTTTAAACTTAAACGTCAGCAGCTGGTTACTGACGATGTAAACAGAGCGATCTCAAAAGTAGTTCACTGGTTCAGTGTTAATAATTTACTCCTTAATGAAAAAAAAACCAAATTCATTAAGTTTACACTACCTCACGTTAGGCAGGTGAAAACTAACGTGTTGATAAGGGGCGAAGAGTTGAATCCTGAAGATAGCACAGTATTCTTGGGCTTAACTTTGGATGCTAAGCTTCAGTGGGGCCCACATATAGATAAATTGTCAAAAAAGCTAAGCTCCGCAGCATACGCTGTTAGGAAAATTCGTAATTTAACCAACATAGAGACAGCCCGTTTAGTGTACTTTAGTTATTTTCATAGTATAATGTCGTACGGTATTCTGTTGTGGGGAAATGCAGCCGACATTCAGACTATCTTTGTTTTGCAGAAAAGAGCTGTTCGATGCATTTATAAATTAAGTCCGAGACAATCTCTCAGAGAGAAATTTAAGGAGATTAATATACTGACTTTGCCTTCTCAGTACATTTTTGAAAATCTTTTATATGCCCATAAAAACATTAAATTGTTTAAAAAATACAGTGATATCCACAATATAAATACTAGGAACAAACACAAATTTGTTGTACCTCCAACAAGGCTCAAGAAAATAGGTGGGTCATTCAGGTGTCAATGTATACGCTTTTATAATAAACTTCCAAGCCACGTTCAAGATCTGAGTCTTAATAAATTCAAATCATTCATTAAACGCAAGTTGTGTCAGAAAGCTTTTTATACCGTTAAAGATTATATTGAGGACAAAAAGGCTTGGGATTGAACTGCTCCAATTTTATTTTATTTTATTTTTATTTTTGCATACTGAATGTTGACATTAATATTTACTTTGTAAGTATTATATTATTTTACTTTATTGTGAATGTGAAGACTACGTAGGTCATTGCTTTTTTTTTTTGTTTGTTTTATTTTTTCTCTCAGTTATTTTTAATCATGGTCTGGCAGTTTGAGTAATCTATGTGGCCTACCCCAATGTCCTTTCTTTGGTATTGTTCGTCGAATCGTTGAGCTAGTTGAGCTGCGCGATTACTGACAAATGCGTGCACTGACTGGACAGGTCCTCTCAATCTGTGTGGTTCTTTCCTCAAAAGACCATTTCAGACACCAATCTACATGGTCTTCACATGAAGTGACCAAGATTATGTCTGGACTTTATAAGAGACTGTGACCTCTGAGTTTGTTTCGGCCTTTCTTCTCAGAGTAGTCAGATAGGAAACGCCGACCTCATCTAGTTTAAAAAAAAAATTGACTTGTAAAAGTGTTTGTACAAACCTACTTACAGAAATAAAAATCATTTATCATTTATCATTTATCATCATTTAACTTTGCCGCCAAGGTCCGAATCAATTCATTACATACCTACTAACATTACCGAAGAGAGTCATGTTTGTTCGTCAGCATTACGAACATGAATATTTATTGCTAGCGTATTAGTTAAACCCATGAATGGTATGATACCTATTAAAATCCTTAATACAAACGAGACTGAGGTTCACCACGACACTATTGAACCAACTTTACATAAAATTAGTGACTACAATTTGTGTACTTTTGAACAGTGTAGTAATTTCAGAGCGGACCGTGTTAAAAAATTGTTTAGCTTATTAAAATTAAATCATTTGAACGACGAAGAGCAAATCACGATTGAAAATATTTGTGCCAAGTTTTCCGATATATTTTTATTGCCTGGTGATAAGTTAACAACAACAAACATTTACAAACATCAAATTAGTTTACAACCCAATGCTCAACCAGTTTTTAGTAAACCGTACAGAACCGTTACCATATTCGCAAAAACAAGAAGTAAACAAGCAGATTAGTAACATGTTACAAGAAGGTATAATTGAACCATGTCAATCAGAATGGTCGAGTCCATTGTTATTGGTCCCTAAAAAGATAGATAATACGGGCAATAAGAATTGGCGTTTAGTTATTGATTATAGGAAGCTGAATAACTGCATACAAGATGATAAATTCCCACTCCCGAATATTACTGAAATTTTGGATTCCCTTTCGGGTTCTGTATACTTTACTACTCTTGACCTTACCAATGGATGACCTTGCCAATGTGACCTTGACCCTGAAAGTCGGAAATATACAGCATTTTGTTCTGGACAGTTTAAAGTATCAGGAACAGAAGATAAAAGTGCTGCTTCCGTCTCAGGACAATACCAGATGACGAGAATGCCAATGGGCTTAAAAACAAGCCTTAAAATGCGTTTTCAAAAACGATGACAGTCGCAATGTCAGATTTGACGTACGAGAAGTGTTTGGTATATTTAGATGACCTTATTGTTTTTGGAAATTCGTTACAACACCATACCAAAAATCTCATAGATGTTTTTACAAGATTGCGTCAGGTAAATTTAAAGTTGAATCCACATAAATGTAACTTTCTTAAAAAAGATATATTGTATTTAGGACATGTTATAACGAGCGAAGGTGTTTTGTCTGATTCAGAGAAAATACGTGTTTTGAGAAACTGGCCAGTACCAAAAATGTAGAACAATTGATTAGATTTGTCGCGTTCGCCAACTATTACAGAAAGTTTATCAAAAGCTTTGCCAGTACCGTAATTTGGTCCTACTTTGCTCCAATATTTGCTCCAAATGTTGAAAATTATGATTATTTTTAGAAAATCAACTATACAATTTACTTAATGTATTATTTTATGGATAATATCCATAAAATAATACATTAAATACTTGTCAAATAAGCTATATATTATATAGCTTATTTGACAAGTATTTATAGGGAAATAGATATTATGAAGTATATTATGAATTTATTTTTGACAAATAATACTGAGCAAAATTACCCATGGTGTTGGGTATCTTTGCTCCTAGATATAGTTTCTATGTAATCTCCATTGTTAAAGCTGTTGGAGCAAATTAATGCTTTCCTAATTCAAACTCTGCTCCAGTTATAATATGTTTTGCTATTTTGGATGATATAAATTGGTGAGATATGGGTAAAAACGAAAAAATGGATAAAAACGGATGCGTTCATTATTTAATTAATTGTTGCAAAATTTTTAACGTAGAATAGGCGAAAACATTTTACAGAACAGGAGCATAATTACACGTAGAGGAGCAAAGTAGGACCAAATTACCAGTATGCTATAAAAAAATGCGTTATTCATTTGGGATCAAGAATGTCAAACCGCTTGTTCCACTTTACAGTCTATAATTTCGAGCCCACCTATACTACAATACCCTAACTTTACTAGTAACTGTAAATTCATATTACAAACCGATGCTTCCAAATATTCATTGGGCGCAGTTTTGTGCAATGACAATAGAAAACCAATAGCATTCGCGAGTAGAAATTTAAATAAGGCCGAAATTAACTACCCTACTGTGGAAAAAGAATTGTTAGCGATAGTATGGGCAGTAAAACATTTTCGTCCCTATTTGTATGGCCGCACATTTTTAATCGAAACCGACCTTAAACCACTGATTTATTTATTTGGCATGCGAGATCCATCTAGTCGTCTTATGAAGTTCAGACTCCTACTAGAAGAGTACGATTTTATCGTTCAATATATCAAAGGATCCACGAATATTCCGGCAGATTCAATGTCACGATTACCAATCACATCAACGGACTTAAAAAATATACATGAAAGTATCATCACGGTTATGACGCGTTCGCAATATAGAAAAGTGCTGGAATCGCAACATTCTCCAAGTGCTATGGGTTCTACTGACGACTGGCCTACGCAACCAAGAGTCGTGGAGATCTATAGTAAATCGAGGATGTCTGTAGAACTTAAATTTATAGAAAATAATGAGTTAAATAACCTACGCAGGTCTAATGAGATAGAAATAGAGAATGAGTTGTTTGGTTATTCGTCATCGAGAATGACGTTATTTATAAATCCAGTTTCCCAATCGCATTTGACGCCAGCCGCATTTGTGAGGGAACTGAAATATTTTTGTGAAAGAATTAACGTGCACGAATTAATTTTTATAAGAAGTCAAATTTACGATGAATTAATTAAAAAAGTATCGACAGAAATTAAGTCGTACAAAAACTGGGCCGGTCCGCGATTGTGTATTTTAAATGACATAAGAATAATTGAAAATAACGACGACCGAAAAGTAATATTGAATGATTTTCATCTTCTACCAACAAGTGGCCACGGGTATAAGGCGAATGTATAATAACATCAAAAAATATTACTTTTGGCCAGGTCTAGAAAGGACGTAAACGAATTTGTAAGGAAATGTGATAAGTGTCAAAAACAGAAACACACTTCTCATTATGTTAGAGAGCCGTTGGTTGTAACAACAACAGCTAATTCGGCGATGGAAAAAGTATACCTGGACGTAGTAGGACCCTTAGATCGTGATGATTATAATAATTCATATATCCTAACTATCCAATGTGGGTTAAGTAAATATGTAGAAGCTTATCCAATGAAAACTACAAGTTCAGAGGAGATAGCGAAAAATTTCGTAAATAATTTTATACTTAGATTTGGTATTCCCGCTAGAGTAGCTACTGATAGAGGCACTGAATTTTTGTCATCTGTTTTCAAAGAAACATGTAAACTTCTCAATATAACTACTTTTAACTCTACTGCATACCATCACGAAACAATAGGTTCTCTGGAAAACACTCATAAAAGTTTGGGTAATTACCTAAGAATTCAAACTAACAACCATCCGAGTACATGGAGTACATGGCTACCCTTTTGGTGTTTTTCCTATAACACCTCAGTTCACACCGCTACCAAATATACGCCTTTCGAACTTGTATTCGGGAAAAGATGCAATATGCCATCCAATTTAACGCAAAAATCAGTAGATCCACTTTATAACTCCCTTATCCCTTAGAATTGAAATACAGATTGCAAACATCGCAAAAAGAAGGTTATGATAACTTATTGGAAAGTAAATCACTAAGAAAACGAAAGCATGATCTAAAGTGTAATCCTATTACGTATTATATAAACAAAATGACTTGGTGCTAGTGACAAACGAGGCAGAGAACAAACTCCAAAGTATTTATAAGGCCATATTTAGTTATCAAAGATGTTCCGCCAAGTGTTGAAATATTGAATGACAATGGGAAAACTGATTTAGTTCATAAGAATAGGACTAAGTTATATTATTCATAATATTCATATATTAAACACCAATGTATTTTTTTTTATTTAACTAGGTTTTTAAACTATACCATTGTAATATTATCTAGTTATTTTATCCATGTTATGCTTGTACTTATACATGTCATATAATAATATACTTTTGCATAATCTAATAAGAATAAACAAAATTGTAAACGTACTTTACTAAAATGTTTATTAATGTTTACTCATAAAAATAAAATAATACTGTAATAATATTTTATTTTATCGTTCCGGGGAAGGTGTAGGTGTGGTTCGGGAGACGTCGATGCGAGCGGTCGCGCTGCGCTCCGTCATTTTATTTTATTATTTTGCTAAGGGTCTATGCGGCGGGCGTGCCACATGGGCCACAATATTTTGTCCCTACTAGTTCGATTAGTTATTAGGTATGTGCTAACTCGTGTATCTACCTACCTGTATGGTGCACGGGTATTTTGTGTCGCGAAATGAAATCCTGTGGTGTTGTGTGCAAAGTGTTTGCAAAAGTGGGGTGGACTGCGTGCGCACCTGTTACTGTTTCTGCCAAGGAGGCTCTTACACCGCAGCAAATTTGGTGAGTTCCTTCCATTTTATTTGATTATTACCTTGGGCCGGATGGCCTAGGGTCATGATCAAATAATATGGAATACTTAAGGAAATAATATGGCATGTGACAGCGTTGTCAGTATTAAATTGAAGCTATCTTCGGTCTTAATCCTGTGTGTCACTGTGAAACCTTCTGGTGAACCTTCAAAGCTCGAGTCACGCAATTATTCGAAATTTACTCTGAATTAATTGCTGCAGGATGGTGTCTTCATCACTATCACTACATATTGTGGAGCGGGGTCCTCCGCCGCGTCTGTCTGTCTGTCTAATGTTCATGATGATTTCGAGAACTGCTGGGCTGATTTTGATGCGGTTTTTGTCAGTAGATGGAGTGATTCGGGAGGGGTTTGTACGTATGGTGTTCCGACGTCTGCGCGGGCGATGCTGCGGGCAAAGGCTATAAGGCTGGATAAAAGAAACTTATATTTTACTCTAACAAAAATAACGTAATTGATTTGGATTTCGTACAGAAACTGTTTCCCCATAATACTTCTTACATCGACTAGCCTTCTAGCTTATTACATGTTAATATTACTTCTAGACTAAATTCCCAGGAAATAAGTAGTTTAATTGCCTGGTTGTTTGTTGCCTGATTATCGCGCCGGGCGCCGGAAACATGACGCCTTTCTGTGGGATGTCAGACTAGCGAGTGTTAAACTAAACATTATTTTGCAACACAACAAAAAATTTACCCCAAATTGTAAAGCGAAAACGGCTCGTAAATCTCACCCCTGTCAAAGTTTAAAACTAGAGGCAACTTGTTAAACATGTGTTGGTCGTTCCAACCAATTTTGATAACGGCCCATAAATCCAGCACTAGTCTGTCTTCAAGACGCCACATGTGTTGGAGTGTGTTCGTCATTCTAAACAATTTTGCAACCATTTGGGCAGAAACATAATTTTACAATGACTCCATTTGTGTACCAATAAAAAGGGACGGAAACAGTTTATTTGGGGCTATGTCACGCCAAATAAATAAATTAATATCACAGTCAAAATGTGTCAAAAAGATGTGTTACGTTCATGGTAACTAACGTTTAGAATCTGTTCGTGCTAAGTGTCCCTAGAAGAGAGGGTCGTGTTTTTTATTGTTGCGACTTGCTTGGCGCGGTCGAAAGACTTCCGAGTCTTCACAAAGCGCGCGGGGGTATTATATCTGCCACATTTTAATATAATATCATTGACTAATATTTAAAGAGTAAGCCAAATCTGGAGAAAAATCTTAAGTTTGGCGATCCTTAAGTTTGGCGATACCTACTTCGACAATGAAATCAACTTTTGGGTGGATACGGCTGAAGAAATAAGATCAAGAAGGCCGCCAACGAGATTTACAAGAAGCCTGAAGCGGATAGCATGATACCTTAAACGAAGATTTTGAAAACAGCAACGTGTAATAATGCAGCTTTTTTTGTCATCACAAAACAATACAATATGTGTTGAACACCACAAAAATTTACCCGGTCGCGTCGTGCGATTTCAAATATAACGCGTGTGTCTCAATTATAATTAATAATTTTATGTACACCTATAATTTGTGTATACATTAGCAGTAATACCTTACATAACTCATGTAAACCAATGTTGAATGTTGTAACGTAACAGATAGCCGGGGCTATCTGCTACTTGCAAATTTTAAACAATAATAAAAAGGTTAATGGTTAAAGTTTCGATGGTCAGCAGCGGGGTTACCAAAACGGAGGGAAATACCAACAGCTGTTGGTGTTCTTTAATAAATAACTATATAAATAAATACGATAATTATATTACGTGCAGTGTTTATGCTCCTGTGTCCTAAAATCGGAGTTCAAAAGTGTTTTTGTAAGTGGTGATGTGATTTATTTATGAATGCGCATTCTGAACAGAGACTAGGGTGAACTCAAGGGCCACAAGGGGGCGCGGGGTGCCGGCGCCGGCACCGCTACGACAGGATTTTTGTCCGAGTGTCGGAGTTTAGTCTTATTATATTATGTAATAGTGTGCATAAAGTTTAGCTAGAGAACTGTAACTTCTGCAGTCGCGTCAACCTGAGCCAAACAGCGGCGAGCTACAGGTCGAACTTTGAATAGTAACAAAAATTGCATTGTTTGGGGTCGAAGCTGGGCATAAATAACGAGGATCGGGCCAACCGCATCCTGGGCATTCTGCTGCTACTACTCATCGGTGCGAAGAAGAAAGGAGTCGAGAGAGCAGTTTAACCCCGCCAAAAGTTTCACCGGTGAGGCTGGACCTGTGCAAGCCGGGCGGCGGCATCGTTGGGAGATGCCCATCCACTGATTAATGTCAACCGTCTCTCCACAAATCCATTGCTGACGTGACCTACTTCGACAAGACAATATGCGGATGGACGCGACTGAGGAGCGACAAGATTGAGAACCAGAGACCAGCGAGAATTACAACAAACCAGAAACGGATGGTAGCGGGATCTCACACGAAGTCTGGAACTACACAGCATAGCAGTCACATAAAAAATGTCGGGAATGCAGCTTAATCCTGCCTAAGAATTCACTGGTGAAGCTGAACTTGAAGGAGAATGGCAGAGACGTCGTAAAAAGAGCCCATCCATAATGAACCAGTCCATATGCATACATGGTTAATTAAAAAATATTTGATACATAAGGAATTAATTAGTTAAATATTACAATTACACATAACAAGTCATCAATAAAATAATAATAACCGAGAAATGTCAAAACAAAATAATAATAATAATAAATAAGAATAATAATAAAAATAAACATTATAAATTACAATTTTACGATAGCAAAAGATACACAATAAACATATTTCATCTTAGTCTAAATTTTGGTTTGGATCCGGAGTGCTCAACATGAAGCCTGGTCTAGTATCGCATTATTGGGCAATCCAGATCCAGATCCATCCTCCACGCGAACAGCTGTAGGTAGCTGTTGGAACTGCCTCGTATTAATAAATGAGTTCAATTGTCAACGAGCAGTCAGAGCGTTTTACTCTTCTCCAATACCCACCTTACAGTCTGATGATGACCATGTAAATGCCTATCGGTTTTCAATAACGGAAATAGTTAGGATGATCTAGCTTTCAATATTTATCTAATTGAGAAACACTAGTCGTGTTTCAATCTGGGATTTCCATTTTAATTTGTTATCAACTGTAAGACCAAGAAATTTCGTTGTTTGCACTTCAGATAAAGGTTCACCCTTATAGTTAATCTGCGGCATAATTGCATTCATACGCTGATTAAAATGGATTATTTTAGTTTTTGCAATGTTTGCCTTCAGATTATTGCTGTCTAGCCATTGAATGATTGCATTTAGGCTACTGCTTATATCATGCTCATAAGATATTCTGTCATTACACTTAATTGCAATAGTGCTGTCGTCAGCAAAGAGTGTCATTGGGTTTGAGTTCGCATTTGGAAGGTCATTAATATAGATTATAAAGAGTATGGAGCTCAATATACCTCCTTGTGGGACACCATATTGTATTTTACGTCCCTTTGATAGATATACCTCCTCCATCCAGCTTATCATCTTAACTTGTTTGTGTTACACGAATGCCGCCCGTTTTTCGTTATTGAAATGTCATATGTTAAATTTCCCGGGCGGCATTCGGGTAACGCAACCAAGATAAGATGATATGCTAGTGGCTCAACAATCCCGGTTCGTGACTGTACAATCTGTAGAAGACCGACAAGCAGGCAACCTTGCGGCGATGAGCCAAGCCAAAAAGTTATATATTTAAGATATACGTTTATATTATATGTATACCTATTATGTAAAGATTTCAAAAATTGTTCTTACGCACACTTGGTGTTCGCCAGACGTTTGAGGGATTAATACATAAATATAATTTTATTTCTTTAATCACAAATGCTTTAAAATACGCTTTTTTAAGGGTTTTCGCAGTGGGAAAGTGAGCTAGCGTACAAGACCCAAGTTCTGCTCTACTTCAGCTTAATAATGGTGTTCCTCAGTTCGTCGACTCCTGAGAATTCTTCTATCTTCTTGCTATTCTTGACGAAGACCAAGGTAGGCGTGCCATCGACGTCGTACTCGGTCGCTATATCCTCGTGTCTGCGAACGTCGACCTGGAATTAAAAGAAAATAGAACTTTTAATAAACTTGTAAATTTAAATGATGATAATAGTCATTTACTCTTACTCACTTACCATATCCCATGTTACTTGTGTAAGATAAAAGAAATGAATGGGCAAATAGATCGTAGCCAAAATAAATTTGGAGAAAATTTATAGAGCGAGAGACAATTTCACTTGACATCAGAACATGTTTTGTTTTAAATCATCGATCACTAATAAAGAACTAGATACACAATCCCATGCAAAAGTACTCTTAACACTGTCGCCAATTGTTTTTAGTCATTCTAGTTGAAATAAATATACATCAAAACAAATTCAACCTTTCGCTCAATGTTTTAAAGTCAGAATTACAAAGTGCCAAAAAAAAGCAATACATTCACAGGCCTACAATGCTGCCGTCCTTACGAAAAGTGCAATAACTAGCTTAAACCTGATTTGGAGAAAAACGCGGGTAAAGTTTTTATTTTTATGGATTTTTATTTGTGATGGAGATAGAAACAAAACAAATATAAAAACTTTACCCGCGTTTAGTGAATAATATGGTATCGAATTGAAACTTTCACTACGTACGTGATATATAACAATGTAGAGAATATTATGTGGTACCTACTTAATGTTTGTTCCCGCATTTATTCCCGCTATAAAAAAAACAATAACTACTATAATGTTAAGTATTATTACTATGTAGAAAGAATGTTTACTAGTCATAACCGCAGCAAGTAACCTGTTTATTTCACTAATGGTTAGGAAACTAACATGATGCATTTTTGAGTAGCAATAAATTAATTTTTTGAACTGTTTCTTAGCCAAAGGTGCATTAAGTTTCTTATTTATTGCGGTTTTCATTAGTAAGAGACAAGTTTAAAACGCCAAAGTTTTTACATGTTGCTATTAGAAAAACAGAGATATTACATTTTTATGTCAAATATTCAAATAAATAGAAGTTTGCAAAACTTTCTTTTTCTTCCTCTCACCGATTTAGTATGAAACTGTTTTCGGTAAAGCCAAGTCTGCTCATAATATCTGCGTTCATATGTGTTTTTAAAATAAAGTGAAATCGGGTATTATTTATTTATATTATTTATTTGAAACTAAAAATAGTACAATTATGATAGGAATCACTTCGCTATCTTACTTATTAATTCTGGTCTGTTACCCATCATTTAAAATTCAACGGTTACTACAATTAAATAACACACATATCAAAAATTTATTCATGTGTTAAAATGTTAGTAGTTAAAGTACACAATCGCAAATAAGTATTTAAAAAAACAAAACTTAAAAAATGTAATCTACTTTTTTATTTTAAGGCATAAATTGTGATCAATGTTTTAATCAGTCTTTTTTTTTTTTTTTGTGGATTGGAAATCATCAAATAACTTCTCCCGCTCTGGGTGGAGCGGAAGGGCGTGTCAGACTTTTACTGACTAAAACCCACCCGTGTTCCTTCAGTTGCCTATGCCAGGGCCACGGTATCTTTTTCAAACAACCCGCGACCCCAGCGGCATCGGCCCTATTGGACCCCATCTTTTGCTGACATCTCTATGAGGCGCGCGTGGAACACAACGCGCCGTCGACCCGGGCCTGGTCCTCACCGGACGGCGAGCTACCCACTACTCACCGTCCGCAAGCCCGCGCCTACGGTGGCTGGGAATCGGCTATCGATTCCCGCCGCCCAGGGCGTCTCCTGCGGCGACTGAGGGCGTGAGGCTGCCTCTCCCTCACGCGTTCCGCCTCCTCCTTCGCGAGAATTACCGCTTCGCAGAAGGAGGTGACGGCCTCCCATGCACTCTCGCTCCGCACCATGGCCTGGACCAGGCTCGGACGCGAGAGATCGCCGCCGCCGATCGCCTCCGTGAGAACACGGCGGTGCTCTGCCCAAGCCGGGCAGACCTCCACTGTATGCTCCACCGTGTCCTCTGGGCGATCCACACAATGGTGACACCCGGGCGTTTCCTCCCGCCTTATGCGAAACAGGAACCTCCCGAAACAACCGTGTCCGGTGAGGACCTGCGTCAGGCGGAAGGTGAGGACGCCGTGGCGCCTCTCTAACCACTCCTCAAAGAGGGGACTTATCGCCGCAATTGTGGCGTGCCCAGCGCTGGGCTGCGACAGTCGCACTCTCCATGTCGCCATGAGATCCCGCCGGAGCTCTGTCCGCTGTACCGTGATTTCTCGCGGCAGCGGAGTTACGCCCCGGCGTTTCGCCTCCTCGCGCCACTCCCACACGTGCGCGAGGACTTTCGCCTCCAGATCCCATGGCGGCAATCCGGCAAGGAGGCTCGCCGCCTCACCGGAGACCGTGCGGTAACCCCGGACTAGCCGAATGGCCATCACCCTCTGGGACGCGTTCAACCGGCGGACTGGCCGCAGCCTCAGGGAACGCGCCCACACCGGTGCCCCGTAAAGGGCCATGGACCGCACGACTCCCGCGTAAAGCCTCCGGCAGGAGGCGTTTGGACCACCTAGATTGGGTTTTAATCAGTCTGATATAACACTTACGTATAACTAATTAAATATTTTTAGTCTCGGTTCGAAGCTCGGGACGTTTCAGATAAGTTTAACCAAAACCCTCTCCTGGTTTCATGCATCAAAGGTACTAAGTCAGCTATTATTCTATATTTTCATTCTTTTGTTATTCCTCTCGATGAATTCTTGTTTGCAAAATCAGGAAAGCATTTGTTTTTAATTATTTTTACTTGTAGAAAATCTAGTTCTTTCCAATCAGACAAGTGGGTAACTCTGTGCTTTATTGTAAATGCCCCTCTTTCGGCTCTGACTGCCATGATGTCTTTTAGATAGACTCTGGGTTCCATGTTTCAGATTCTATGCTGAGACAACACATACTGTCATCACTTTTACTATGCTTCAAAATATTTTAAGGTAATTGATTCGGCAGCAATCAGCTGACTATTTATTTACTATGTACACATAAACGTCTAGTTTTTGTTTTGGGCCGCGCAATTGTCGGCCCATACACCGATATGTTTAATGACGCGTTCTTGAATAAAAACGATCTGAATGCAGAAATGATATCTTCTTGGCTTCTACCAGAGATAGTTTCGTTCCAAAGCACTGCATGAGGAACATTTGTAACATTACTACCTCCAAATGGAACGAAACTTTCATTAAATTTTATAGGAGGACAAAATATTGCAGTTTGAAATTGGTCCATTCGTGGCAACATTTTGACTTTCTGTAGATGTACAGAAAAGTATATGCAGTCTTTGTCAGTAAGACCTTGCTCTTTGTCTTGTTGATATTCCTCTCTGGGTTCCGTATATCGTATCTTATGTTTATTGTTAAAACATAGGAGTGAAAGTGGTAATGTCATAGACTATTTGACACTCCTACAGATAATTACTTTTTAGGAAAACGACTAATTATGCTACAGTACCCTGCCTGGAAAGGAAGGATTTTCCCTAAGCGAATTGCGCTAGAGGCCTAAAACACCTATACTGACTACCTATACGCTCATACATCTCATTTACTTGCTTCCATACTATTAAGAGGCTACCAAGCGCACAGTGGCGCCCTCATCGTTTGTTTTGTTATTTCTTTTAATTTAAAAAGGCAATGCAGAAAATAAGCACGTTAAGTTATACTCCACAAGACTATACGTTATTATTATTATTATAAACAGTAGTTTTATATTGTTAAGTTTTATTGTAATCATTAAAACGGAAAAAAGCATTTCCCGTTCGTCCGACTCGATGTAAGCGAGCGCCGCGACTTCACTGACGTTTGCATGAAATATTTGACTCCCCTCGTACCCCCTGACCCCCTGGTGCTAGTTATAAACGCAATAAATGGTGAATTTATTGCAATTTATTTCGCGTAGGTTTACTGCATTCGTTTAATCTTCCTACAAATAAATGCAATATATCTACTTACTACGTCGATTTTAGTATTCTTCCTATAATTAGTAATAAGGTCCCTTAACGTAACTGCAATAACTCAAGCTTATTGTACTCATAACTAGTAAATGAGAATCACAAGTAACGAAATATGGTAATTATAAATGCAGTTTTTCTACTTATTGCAGAAATAATTAGTACATTATTTAATAGCGTAAATAAGGATCCGTATCATATCTGCAATAACTCTAACATATTGCACTTATAACTAATAGGTAAATGAATATTACAAATGACGAACTATGCTAATTATAAATGTAGTAACTATATTTATTGCAGATATAGTTAGTAAAATTACTTAATAGCGTAAGTAAGTTATTCCTATCTATAGTTATTTCGGTCTTGATGTGTAAATCACAAAGCACCGACCTAGATATTGCAGTTAAGCTTAGTATTAAACCCGGCTTCGTCATAGATACGTAAAAAGTGTCGAAAAAGAATATATATAGATCTCGTTCTGCAAATTCCGAATATGTACATATTTTCGGCGCAAAACTCGAGTTATTGCACTTTTCGTAAGGACGGCAGAATGGTTTTCCTCTCTAGGATCTGAATAACTTTTATTATAGTTTTTGACGTGCTGATTCCGATAAAAATAATAAAAAAATCCATCACGTCAGGATTATTTGACACTAGCTTTTGCGCCGGCAAAAGCTAGTGTCAAATAATCCTGACGCCGGGCCGCCGCCGGGCCGCCGCCGGGCCGCCGCCGGGCCGCCGCCGGGCCGCCGCCGCCGGGCTTCGCCCGCGTAGATGTTGGAAATTATCCCACGGGAACCGTACATTTTTCCGGGATAAAAAGTATCATATGTGCTGTTTCAGACTATCTGTGCTAAATTTCATCCAGCCGTTCTAGCGTGATTGAGTAACAAACATCCAAACTTCCACATTTAAAATATTAGTAGGAAGTAGGATAAATATTTAACATTTTTGTAGGAGAAGCACCATACGCCTAACTCCGTTTGCTATTAGTTATAAGTAGCTATAAGAATGTACTAGTAGCATAAGGAAACACTTAACATCACCTAACTGATAAATTTTCCACGAAACTATGCTTGTCCGTAGGAAATAAACACGTTTTGACTTGAACGCAGAGAATCAACTCAAAACTGCGTAGGGGTTTCTCCCTGGCTCAGAAAAGTCGACAGGTTGTGACTTGCACGAGAAAATAGGGGCGTGGTTATTGTTTAAACCACATATATTGGTGTTATAGTTTTACTCAGGTGAGGTGTACCAGCTACGTTAGCTATGGTGCAAAACTAATATATATGCGTCCCCTAGGATTGAAAGTTAGTTCCATCAGATTTTATAATTGTATCCAGCAAGTTAGTAACAGTAACTAATCATCAAGTGTCATGCTCAATAGAGCCCTGTGTAGTCGCGTGTCTGTAGTATTTCAATTATGTTTATATTATTGCAATAATTAGTGTTTCGAAGGTAAGATTATTGCCGTAAGTATTATGATTGTATTTTATGTGTATTTTGTTTCTGAATTGTGTTTACGTGCTCTTTTATTATATTTGTGAATACTTGTACTGGTTTAGTTTGCACGCCCGGCCTAAGCACAGCATGCAGGTTGTTTGATATATGTTTCGTGTGCTGTGCTTAACATTTGGTCCTTGCGAGTCGGATAACCGATTGTCCGGGCGTAGTCTTACAAACTAGCGTTCGGAATCGGATTACGCTTATAGGCGAATTAACCAGGTACAATGAGTGAGAAAAGTGCCGTAACCACGCGAAGCAAACTACGCAAAATGACGGAAGAAGCAGACACGCGGCGCAGGGAAGCCGCCATCGCCTCGGACTCAGGCTTACTGTCGGAGGTGCCACCAGGTTCTCCATCAATAGCGCCAACGGTAAGATCAGCGGCTGCCCCCATTATTCCGCTGACCGGGGGTCGAGTAATCGACTATAGTGAAAAGCCGGCAGAGGGCGTATCACGGCAGACAGTCGCACGGTCGCCGCGGAGCAGCAGAGTTTCGTCCAAGAGTAGTCGCAAGGGCGTCGAATTCTTGAGGAAAAAGGCCGAATACGAAGCTGAGCGCGATTTGGTGACCATCAGGGAGAATCTGGTGAAGAAAAGAATGGAGGTGGCTATAGCAGAAATCGAAGCGAATGCTGAAAGTGAGGACTCAAACTCGGAGGTGGATACGACGCAACGAGTTGAAGAATGGGTGAAAACGACGCCCCAAGCGACGCAACCAGAAACGGCGATGTTTACGGCGGCAGCGTCTCGCGCGCCGTCTACGTCGCACGTACCGCTTGAGGGCAGCGCGCCGTATGAAGCACCTACGATTCAAGACCAAAACGTAAGTAGAGTGAATCTTGAATCTAATATGTACCGTGTGCCGGCTATGTTAAGTGAAAGTAATGTGTCGCATCCGTATAGGAACCCCGTGAGCAATGCGGGGCCTATGCAGACGCCAGCCCATACTGAAGCGGTTAGATTCCGTTTGCCCGATGATTATCCCGCCTTCACCACTCCGGTCGCAAGTGGACCTCGAGTATCGACACTCGAGTCGGTCGCACAGCGACAGAGAAATAGCGGAGTGGGGGCTGTAGAAAGGCAGCGACTATCGTCGAGCGATAGAGATAGGAAAATCGATAAGCTGGCGGAGGCGATCACTAACATGGCACGCCCGCACCCGGTACCCAGACAGGCTTACGAATTGCCACATTTTAGTGGTGACCCAGCTGATTGGATTTCATATAGGAATATGTACTGGGACACTACTGAATTATATAACTTTAGGCCGCATGAGAATTTAGCGCGTCTGAAGTCGTCTCTACATGGGGAGGCGAAGATAGCAGTGGAGGACCTGTTACGGTCAGCGAGAGAACCCACTGAAATAATACGTGCATTAGAAGAAGAGTACGGACATCCAACCGTCATACTTCAATATGCTTTAAAGAAGGTGAGAAATTTACCTAAAGTGTCTGATAGTGGCCAGGAATTAAGGAAATTCTCATCAACGGTAAGGAACTGTGTGTCACTGCTAAAGAACGTCAGAGCAGATGGGTACCTGAATAACCCTCAACTGGTGAGCGAGCTGCTAAGCAAGCTGACACCAGTTCAACGAGCACAGTATGGTGACTTCGCGATGGGCCTGGATAACTCACAGGGGGTGGACTTGAGGATCTCACCCAGCTTGGAAATGCTGTCACAGTTCCTCATACACGTGACGCGTTCTACTTCATACTACCTACAACCGACTGTGTATGAACCAGAACAGGCTAAATTCCCTGTGAAGCTGCAGCAGACCAGCGGACGGACTCGACCTGGAAACGCGGCACGCCCAGTCACAAACAAGAAGCAGATGACTCATCGTGTGAATACACAGAGCGACGAAGCTACGAGTATCACACAGAAGGAGTGCGTGATGTGCCACGGCAAGCATGTCATAGAAGATTGCGACCAGTTCAAGAAGCTGAATATACAAGAACGCTGGGAACTGATCCAGAAGAAAAAAGTGTGCTTTAATTGCTTGAAAGCAAAACACACTAAGCAGTTTTGTCGCGCAAACAAGTGTAAAAAGTGCGACTACAAACATCATGTGTTGTTACACGAGGACAGGTCAAAACCAGAATGTGTAACAAACATAGGAGAGTGGCGAGCCACAGCGTTATTGAAGATAGTGCCAGTGTCGGTGTGTAACGAAGATAGCAACAACGACCAGTGTTATGCGTTGTTGGACGACGGGGCAACAGTATCGCTAATAGACAGTTCGCTCGCTACTAACCTATCGGGTCCACGTGTGCCACTAACATTAAAGACCGCCGGCGGTCATGCTGTGTCGGACCTTACCTCGCGAGTGGTACAAGTATGTGTGAAGGGCCCCAATGGACAGTGCCATAATATCAAGTGCCGGACATTAGCAAACTTGAACTTGCCTACACAAACAGTGACCTCTTCAGTGATCGACGATAACGCGCACCTGCGCGACTTGGGTTGCGCAGAGATGAGGGGAGCCAAGCCGCTGCTGCTGATCGGGCAGGACAATTGGGAGCTGCTCGTTGGCGGGGACACCCGCCGTGGACGATCCGGTAAGCCAGTTGCCTCACTAACTAAGTTAGGTTGGGTCACACATGGACCATTTAATATCGATAGTAGTACCGAAGCAGTGAACTGCACAACAGTTTCCCTACCAGATTTACATGATTTAGTAAAGTCACAGTTTGAATTAGAATCGATAGGCATTTCTCAAGTAACCCGCAAACATAAGGATGTAGAACGGGCTGTACAGGTGTTAGACAGTACGAGTCAACGCACCCCTGATAAGAAGCAATGGGAAGTAGGTCTTTTGTGGAAACAGGACAACATTCTGTTGCCTGATAGTTACAGACAGGCCCGGCAGAGGTTATATGGTATCGAGAGGCGGATGCGTAAGGACGCTAGTTTCGCTGAGACGTACGCGAACCAGATAGAGCGTCTAGTAGCTGAAGGGTATGCACGGAAGGTGGAAGGCGAGGTAGATAGCTCACCGGTTTGGTACCTACCACATTTCGGAGTTGTAAACCCGAACAAACCAGGGAAGCTTCGCCTAGTCTTCGACGCGGCTGCTACGTCCCAAGGTACGTGTCTGAATGATAACCTACTGACCGGACCCGATCTATTAAATTCTTTACTAGGTATTTTAATTAAATTTAGAGTAGGTCCCATAGCGTTCACAGGCGATATAGCTGATATGTTTTTGCGAGTTAAGATTAGGGCACAAGATCAGGGCGCACAGCTGTTTTTGTGGAGAGGGGCGAACGATGGTAGGGAACCTGATACATACGCCATGACATCAATGATATTTGGCGCCGCCTCTTCACCAACCACGGCGATATATATACTCAATAAAAACGCCAATGAGTGGGTTAACGTTCACCCCGAAGCTGTTGAGGCCATAAGAGATAGGCACTACATGGACGACTATTTAGACAGCACGTGGTCCGTAGAGCAGGCCAACAGCCTGATCGAGCAGGTTGCCAGAATACACGCCTCCGGGGGTTTTATCATACGGGGGTGGGTAACCAACTCGACAGAGTTAAGGGAAAAGTTAAAAATAGATATGCCCGATAAAGTACCGCTCGAAAAGGGAATCGGGATGGTCGAGCGGACATTAGGGTTGACATGGTCGCCCAAACAAGACGAACTGGGATTTGACTTGTCGTTCAAACGGTTACCACCTGAAATAATAAGTGGCGACCTGGTACCCACTAAGCGTCAGTTTTTGAGCGCGATTATGTCAATCTACGACCCCCTCGGCTTTCTCTATCCCTGCGTCATCCAGACGCGAATATTGATGCAGAGGATATGGAAGTCGGGGATCCAGTGGGATGAACCTCTCAAGAACCGAGAGGCCAAAATGTGGTTTGCCTGGCTCAAGCATCTAAGCATTCTGACCGAAGTCAAGATACCGCGGTGGTACGGGCTGGACCTCAACAATCTGGAATTACACGTGTTCGGGGACGCCAGCGAACTGGCATACGCCGCGGTCGCCTACCTTGTAGGGTATAACACTGAAGGGCATCGAGAGGTCACCATGCTATTAGGTAAAGCGCGGGTGGCCCCTCAGAAAGTCATATCCATTCCTAGGTTAGAGCTTCAGGCAGCGGTGCTAGCGTGTCGAATAGCGGACACCGCTGAAAAAGAGTTAGGGCTACCAATCAGGGAAAAATTTTACTGGACAGACAGTGAAACTGTACTTAAGTGGATAAATTCGGAGGCACAAGACTTCCAAAAATTTATATCGCATAGATTAGCTGAAATAGATAGGTTAACAGTCAGAGGCAACTGGCGCTGGGTCCCCACGGCGGACAACCCAGCAGATAAGGCTACCAGATTGTCTTGGCCTGATGACCATGCAGCGTGGTTGTCGGGCCCCTCGTTTTTGTATGATTCACAGGAGCAGTGGCCAGCATGTCGCGAACCTGAGGCGGCAGAGGCAGACCTCGAGCGCATCCAACGAGTCAACACTGCGGCGGCCCCTGCCGGGCCCTTCCTGGAATACGAGCGCTACTCAACATGGCAGCGCGTGCAGCGCGTTATGGCGCGCACGCTGATTTTCATCGAGCGATGTCGCAAATGAAGAGCGACGTCGGAGCTGCGTCCACGACTTAGAAGAGGCGCACCTCCACCTGATGAGGTTGTGCCAACGCCTGATCAGGTACTGTAAAGAATGCACTGAGAAGCACGCTCAAGGAGCGGGCCCCTCGTGAGGAGGTCCTTTACACCCTTCTTACCGAGGCAGAGCTGATAGTAAACAGCCGCCCGCTGAGCTATGTGTACGACGATCACGAGCAGCCTGAGGTCCTGACGCCGAACCATCTACTCCTGGGCACGGCGTCCGGGAGTACACCGTTTGCGCCGAGCAGCTACGAGGACGTCGATTCCCGCCGGCAGTGGCGGCGGGTGAATGCGCTCGCCGACATGTTCTGGCGCCGCTGGCTGCGGGAGTATCTCCCGACTCTGCAACGTCGTGAGAAGTGGACAACTAGTGGACCCAATGTGCGCGTGAGTGATGTGGTAGTGATCGTTGACAACAATAGAGAACGAAGTGCATGGACAAAAGGTGTGATACAATCTGTGTATCAGGGTAATGACGGAATCGTCCGTGTTGTAGATGTTAAGACAGCAAACGGGGTCTTGCGTCGACCAGTTGCAAAGATTATTGTGCTTCCCACAGAAATGGATGTAAAGCGGTTGAACCCTCTTACAGGGGGTGGAATGTAGGAGAAGCACCATACGCCTAACTCCGTTTGCTATTAGTTATAAGTAGCTATAAGAATGTACTAGTAGCATAAGGAAACACTTAACATCACCTAACTGATAAATTTTCCACGAAACTATGCTTGTCCGTAGGAAATAAACACGTTTTGACTTGAACGCAGAGAATCAACTCAAAACTGCGTAGGGGTTTCTCCCTGGCTCAGAAAAGTCGACAGGTTGTGACTTGCACGAGAAAATAGGGGCGTGGTTATTGTTTAAACCACATATATTGGTGTTATAGTTTTACTCAGGTGAGGTGTACCAGCTACGTTAGCTATGGTGCAAAACTAATATATATGCGTCCCCTAGGATTGAAAGTTAGTTCCATCAGATTTTATAATTGTATCCAGCAAGTTAGTAACAGTAACTAATCATCAAGTGTCATGCTCAATAGAGCCCTGTGTAGTCGCGTGTCTGTAGTATTTCAATTATGTTTATATTATTGCAATAATTAGTGTTTCGAAGGTAAGATTATTGCCGTAAGTATTATGATTGTATTTTATGTGTATTTTGTTTCTGAATTGTGTTTACGTGCTCTTTTATTATATTTGTGAATACTTGTACTGGTTTAATTTGCATAACGACGACGATAACCCCCGCCTATCAGAGTCTAAGCACTTTCGCCCCCTAAGCACAGCATGCAGGTTGTTTGATATATGTTTCGTGTGCTGTGCTTAACAATTTTATTTAAAATTGAATTTGAAAACTTTATTAAATTAGTTCAGCCTAATTTTTAATGCATTTTATTACTCTGATAAGACAAACAAATAAATTCTTGCCGTAATTTGCTAATTACTACATACTAAGTATAATTAATACGCCTTTACCACGTCGAAAACGGGTAATTTTTTGGAGGAGAAAGCGGTACTTCTGGACACGGCACTTATTGTTAGAAGGTTCCTCTCTCAGGAGCCCTGACCGCCGGTAGCTTGGACCCTGTTCCCAATACCGGTGGGCTACTATTTTTTATATTTTTAAATGTTTTTTTTATTTTAAGTTTTTATAAAAATATTTAAAAATGTATGTGATATGTATACAGGGTGTCCGGTAATGAATGGATAACCTTGAAATGTCTTATAGTATAACTTATGGCCGTTCAGAAAAAAAATTGAAACAAAATATATCATAAGTAGTACCTAAGTTATGATTTTTTTAAAAGAAAGGTCTAATTTTTTTTACCTTGTTTTACTTTTATGAACACTACGATCAGAAATGAATGGATTCCATCGGTTTGTTGTTATTTTATTATTATACACGAACTATGCTAATAGATAAACAGTCAATAGTATGACTAGCTATTGCACTTTTTTATTAAAAAATTAGCAGATTAATTAATTTTAGAAAAACTTTGCAAAATTTATTTTTTAAACTATGTTTAAACATCTTGGGTATAAAAAAAATGTATGAATACATGAGTGGCCAATAATTTTAAAATAATGTCACTTTCAAGTAGATTTTATAATGGTACAATTCATAAATGTATCTACAATAAATAGTGAATTATTGCGATTAATGTAGAAAAGGAGAAAATTTTACTAAATATCAAAATTTGTAATATGGGAACATTTTTTAAATTTAATTGTACCTGAACTTTGGGGATTAATAAAAAACAACATTTAACATAAACAACACTTTATTATCATTCGTTTATAATAAATGTTCAAACTGCCGGCCTCCCACTCTTATGCAGGCCCTACATCTACGGATAAATGATCTACGGAGCAGTCTTGTGTACCGTCGTTCACTAATTTTTGATGCGGCTGCTCTGACTCGTCTTCTTAATTCTTCTAAAGACCTTATAGGCTTACAGTATACTTCCTCTTTAAGGCAGCCCCAATAAAAAAAATCCAATGGATTTAGGTCCGGTGAACGTGGAGGCCACAAAATTGGCCCTAGCCGCCCGATCCATCTATCTGGGTACGTGTTATTTAAAAATGCACGAACAGATACAGCATAATGCGCAGGACAGCCGTCATTTTGCAACCAATATGACTCCCTCAGCTCCTCGGGCACTTCTTCTAATAAATTGGGGAGATCATTTTGAAGAAACTCCAAATAACTTTGCCCTGTTAAATTCCCCGGTAATTCAAATGGCCCGATTATTATTCCACTTAATATTCCAGTCCAATAATTGATTTTAAATTGGTATTGGGATCTATCTTCACGCATAAGATGGGGATTTTCTAATTCCCAACCGTGTAAATTATGAAGATTCATGTATCCATCTCTTTTGAATGTTGACTCGTCGCTCCACAGAATTTTATTAAAAAATTGCGGGTCTTCTTCGATTTTTGCCAGCATTTGTCGGCAAAAACGCAATCTAGCTGCATAATCTCTTGGTTGGAGAGTTTGCACGCGTGTAACGTGGTAAGGGTGGAATTTATTTTTTTTCAAAATATCGTGCACGGTCGATTTTCCGATACCTGTGCGTCGAGCTATTGTTCGTGTAGAGGTAGAAGGATCGTTTTCGACTTCCTCAAGCACGGCTTCTTCTACATCAAGACGAGCGATTCTTCCACTGCTTGTACCACCGACACCACTACCAGGCAATCTTCCTTCGGAGTAACAACCGTGGACACGAATAAATACGCGGTAGTCTGGGTGGCGCGCATTAGGGTATCTCTCCCTATAGAGCGCTGCAGCTGCATTTGCGTTACCTCTGCATTCTCCATAAATGTAATGCATATTTGCATATTCTTGTGCCGTATACTGACGTGGCATTTTGATACACAAAAACACAAAAGTCCAGTTTAGTCCAAAAACAAACCAAATCGTCGCAAATATCACCAAACAAAACAAGTCCAAATCAGTAAGCAAAACGAATAGTCCAATAAAATAGCCACGTGGTCGTTTTAACACTGATTCAAAGTAAATCACGATAATTGCAAACGGAAACTAAATAAACACATGCGAAGTCGAGCAAGTCGAGAAACGCACTAAAAGTATGAGTGCTTACCTGATGTTTTACATTTATTTCCTCTCTCTCGCACCTAGCCGATTCAGACCCTCTTTGTCTAACATAACACAAAAGAATGACAGCACGGCGTGCGCGCAGGTAGCAAATATGAAGGTCACACGACCCATTTCACGCTTTTAAAGTAACTATTTTAATCATTATGAGTATTTGTAAATTTCTGACAATTTGGTTTCAATACGCAATTTTTATTCACTACAAATTCCTTAAATGTATTTTTGATTAATCTTCAGTGGTCAGAAGCAATTTAATTTAAAAAAAGTTCCTACATTACTTTTGACATTTGGTAAAATTTTCTCCTTTTCTACATTAATGGCAATAATTCACTATTTATTGTAGATACATTTATGAATTGTACCATTATAAAATCTACTTGAAAGTGACATTATTTTAAAATTATTGGCCACTCATGTATTCATACATTTTTTTTATACCCAAGATGTTTAAACATAGTTTAAAAAATAAATTTTGCAAAGTTTTTCTAAAATTAATTAATTTGCTAATTTTTTAATAAAAAAGTGCAATAGCTAGTCATACTATTGACTGTTTATCTATTAGCATAGTTCGTGTATAATAATAAAATAACAACAAACCGATGGAATCCATTCATTTCTGATCGTAGTGTTCATAAAAGTAAAACAAGGTAAAAAAAATTAGACCTTTCTTTTAAAAAAATCATAACTTAGGTACTACTTATGATATATTTTGTTTCAATTTTTTTTCTGAACGGCCATAAGTTATACTATAAGACATTTCAAGGTTATCCATTCATTACCGGACACCCTGTATATAAGAAATAAAGGAAACAATAATCATATTATTATATTGTGATTGTATTATTATTAGTGGTTTGGAAACCTTAACCTAGTACATACCTATTTAATAAAAAAATATAATTTGCCATGACTCGCCACACCTGCACAAGACATGACCCACTGTTTCTAAAAGAGACAGTCAAAACGTACAGCTATTGCGTTCGGAATGCCATTGTTGCTAACCCGTATACGGGCCAGCAGGGAAGCTGCTTTTCTGCGCATGATGACCTGGAAACCATCAGTGCGCGCTTCAACAAACATCCCAGACGCGCTGCACCGTCACGGCAGACCCAACAACATTCTGAACGCATTATTGTATTGATTGCGCAGGGCTCTGTAGGCTCGCTGCGTATATCTCACCCACAGGCCGCTTGTGTAGAATGACTGGCAATAAGCTTTGAAAAGCGTAACTTTCACTTCTCTCGTGCATCGTGCGAACCTGCGCGTGAGCATATTAGCTCTCACTGCCCGAGCCCTCCGCTCCCGCTCTATCTCTTCATCGTCTCTGAGGTCACCCGTCACAATGTGACCCAGATATTTAAAAGCTTGAACCTGCTTTAGGGCTGATCCATTGAGAAATACAGGTACATGGGTAGGCTGTTCTTTGCCTGATTTAAATATTAAAATTTCACTCTTTTTAGAGTTATATTGTAACCCATGCGCCTCCGCGTACTCCTCACAAATAGACAAAAGTTTCCTTTGCCCGCTTATGGAAGGGCTCAGCAGCACCATATCGTCTGCATAGCTAATATTGTTAAAACAAGTGTCGTCAATATGGCAGCCGACATGTGTGCCGCTGAGCCGCTCGACAAGCTGGTTAACATAAATGTTAAACAATAGAGGTGAGCTTAAACCACCCTGCCTAACGCCACATTCCAATTCGTACTCACCCGACAGCGCCCCCGCCCACTTCACATGGTTTCTCTGGTTTGCATACCAATACCTCAGGAGAAAGATACATTCCTCCGGCACACCCGCGCTGCCTAGCTTGTCCCACAGAAGGTCGTAAGCGACACTATCGAAAGCCCTTGACAAGTCTAGGAAGCACGCGTATACTGGCGTCTTTCTGGCAGTATAGTACCCGACAGCATGTTTTAGACTTAAAATGGCACTCTCAATAGACAACCCTGCTCTGAACCCAAACTAATATAGGCTTCCAAACAAATATACAAAATTTTATAGATGTATGTATGTACATTTGTCCACGCATTTCTACGAAACTATTAATCGGATCGTGACCATTATTTTTTGTTCGCTTACATTTAGTTCAACTTAGGGCATGAAGGTTTCATCAAAATTGGTTCAGTAGTTTTCAAGATAATGGACGTGTAAGTGTGATGGCCTGGCTTATTGATAAAGCTACGGGTGTGGTGTCAAAGGGAAAATATCTCAAAACCTTGGGCTACTTCCAGTGCAATATTTATAACAAAACTATTAAATACTTATTACAAACAAATGTTCCAGTTTTTACTAAAAACTAAAAATTACGAAATAATTAAAAAAAATTAAATCGACTTCAAAAAGAAACGAACTCAAAATTATGAAATAACTTTAATTTTGGAAGTCGGTGGTAATAAACTAAGATACAGATCCCAAGACACCGACTTCCGAAATTAAAGTAATTTCATAATTTTGAGTTCGTTTCTTTTTGAAGTCTATTTTTTTTTTTTAATTTTTTTTTTCCTTTTATCAATAGTGTCAATCCCTAGCATCAGATGGAATGACAGTTCACTTTAAGTGAACTATCAATAGTGTCAATCCCTAGCATCAGATGGAATGACAGTTCACTTTAAGTGAAGTATCAATAGTGTCAATCCCTAGCATCAGATGGAATGACAGTTCACTTTAAGTGAAGTATCAATAGTGTCAATCCCTAGCATCAGATGGAATGACAGTTCACTTTATGTGAACTATCAATAGTGTCAATCCCTAGCATCAGATGGAATGACAGTTCTCTTTATGTGAACTATCAATAGTGTCAATCCCTAGCATCAGATGGAATGACAGTTCACTTTAAGCTCACTTTATCTAAATTTTCACTATGAGATTTTTACAGAATAGTCCGGCAGGTGGAATGACAGCTCACTTAACCTAAGTTTTCACGGTGAGGGTTTTACAGAATACATCGGCTTGTTGCAGTAATTGTGTAAGATGTTGTGTTAACAAGATAACTAAACAAAATTATGATAATTTTCAGAATACCAAGCCACTAATCGTAATAAAACTTAAAGAGCAATCGAAACAAGATTACAAGAAAATTTAAAATTATTGTTTTAAGGGCCAGCTGTTGATCTTAACCATAACAATAAAGTGGTTAGATATCAAAGAATTCGTAACATCAATATTTTGCTACTTAGCAAATAGTTAATGTTCTTTAAATTATACTGAAATGTAAAAATAACAAGTGGCATTTAGTTTGTTTTGAGTAGTAGATATACATAAAGTCCCTTTCTCCTCCCCAGTCTCCTTTTTGGAAGTCGGTTAAATAAAACTGTAAAAAATCTAAACTTAGTCTTTATTTTATGAATGGATTTACTAATGCAATGTATTTTGTATTTAATTTTTTTTAAAATTGTTATAGGTTGTGACAATATTAAAAATAATAACTCTTCCTTGGCAGTCGGGTAAAAAGTGTTGACCTGCGCAAAATTTGACAACAACCCATCGCCACATGTAAAGGGTACTTAGTACTGTTTAGTTATATTGAGTTTGGCCGACGTATCCTAATTCCTACGCAGTTATCGCTTCTACCATTCTTATGGACTGTTTAATCTTTGCTTTTCATTAAATTACATTCTTACGCTAATGCAGAAATGTTGGGAAACCATGTCCAGTAGTATAAGAGCTGATGTCATACAAGACCTGAGTTTTGCGTAACCAAACGGTGAAGATTTTATAAAAACTTATCTGCAGAAGTTCTCACCTTAAGAACAACAATGGCGTCGGCCATTTCAATGGCGATCGCGTCTAGTTTGCGATCCATCCTCCTGCTGTATATGCACCGTTTAGACATGAAATCGATCACCACCAGCTTTTCACCAGCTTCGGCCAGCCTGTTGTTCAGGTCATCCAAGTCTTTGATGTGGAACGATACCGATCGATGGATGTTAGCTGGAAACCAGAAATCAAAAGGTTAAATAAAAATCAAGAAAAACAATTATAGCGTTTTCTTTCACACCCGCAAGTCCCAAAAACGCCACATTGACGCAGACCCAGGAGAAGATGGCGGGACGAGCTTGACGCCTTTTTTTTCCGTGGAGAAATGCTCATGCATACTGCACTACCACGGGGAGATAGTATTATGTGGGACTCCAACCCACTAAAACTCCACGGTGTCCTCTGCCGCTTATGGCGGGAACACGGGCACGCGTTAGCACTCACCGCAAACCCGCCGCGACTGTCCGTAACCGGATCCTCCTCTGGGGAGCACTCCTCATCACCGGCGCACAAGAACACATTGCGCGCCGTAACCATCCTATGGACTAAACCAGCACATGGGCGCTAGACGACCCCGTGTCTAGGTACCTTTGGTCCCCCTGAGACCGGTCAAATCAGTGGCCCGGCCGCCTACCACTTTTCAGCCGCAGAGGATAGGGACAGCGGTCAACGAAATACCGACACTCCTCCTCCCCTGCGGCCCCACCGCGTCCGCCATCGGACGGTGGTGACCCCGTCAAGACCGCGGAAGGTAGGGAGAGTGGCGCACCGCAATACCGGCACTCCTCTCCCGCCGCAGCCTCCAACCCTCAGCCGCGATGCCTCCCATACGAAATCGCGGCCCGCCTCAGTTGCGATGTCGCCAAAGCGGCACCGCAACCTACCTGTTACCCGCTACGTCGTCGACTTCCTGGAAAAGCCACGGCTACTGAGCCCCCACGCCTCGACAATGCGGGAACCCACGGGGGCGGGGGGGGGGGAGGGGGACGAGCTTGGCGCCTACAGATAGGTTTGGTCCACACTAACTTAAGACAGAGAGGAGTGTAAAGGAGAACAATACAACAATACAAACAGAAATTATAGTGAAGTCAATTACTCAGGTAAGTCTTACATAGTCAAATTTGCAATTAATTATAACAATCGTAATCTGGATAAATTTACATCATTCTAAATGATGAAGTCTTTCACTGAGTAATAAATAACATTTGTCTCAATCAAAATCAAAAGTCATTTATTGAAACTAGGCTGAGAATCAGCACTTTTTGAACGTCAAAAAGTAGTGCAGTTACCTTAGATTTAAAAATGTATATAGAATAATCCTTATAACCATGAGGTATTTTATTATAAATGACAGGACCCATTGTTAAAATACCTTGCCTTAACACAATTACCCGAATGTAGCAAGTTCTTGTATTGGGGCCATTACGTTGTCTTATCCAGTGAAGGAAATAAGTTTATATTGGTTTTTACAAAAATTCCCACCTCCCGTATATACAAACATGGAAAAGTCAGTATGCTCAGAGACCGAAACACAGGTTGACAGCTGTCTGTGTTTTTTAGGTTTGACATAGATCTAATACACCGTTTCTTTGCCTTAAAAGTCTCCTCACTCTCACTACAGTTAGCCCAAAATATAATATGATTCCAAATCTTAACACTGACGCAACCAACCCATGATAAGCTAGTAGAAGTGTATCATTGCTAACTTTGTGTGATAGGTTGTACAGTAGGTACAGACGCCAGCAGTTCAACCTACCCGAAACTGTCAGATTTTCCCAATCAACCTTGAACCTAATGCTTTGGCAATAAAGTCGAAAATCTATTAAAGAAATCTGACAGATTGTAGTAGCTTGATGTGCTGGCGTCTGTACATATGCTGATTTATTTAACTTCTTACATACGTCATCGGCATGAGGTCTCCAAGTCAAATAGTTGTCAATCAGGGTGCCTAGAAATTTCGCTACACAAGTTGTATCCACTTTTTGATCATTATAACTAACATTTATATCATCAGCGCGTATTCTTTGGTGGAAGTGCATTACTTTTGTCTTTTTTAGATTTATTATTAAGTTATTTGTATCAAGCCAATGTATAATTGTTTCTAATGGGTTATTAATTTCCCTTTTGTTCAAAATGAAATGCGTTAATATTAAAGTTTAAAACTTTTATTTTTAATAATATAAAGAACACAATGTGCATCTTCACTCAGACAAATTTTCCAAGGGCGGAAGTACTAAAAATATGTTACCAGTTAATGACGCTAAAGATATTACATAAAACACAAATATTGGCTATAGTTACTTAAACTAAATATAAAATTATAAACTAAGTACCTATATGTTCATATGGACTTGAACACCTTTCATAGTTTTCTTTATTGCTGCACTTAACTATTACTGTACTATCCTCTGCAAATAGTACCATGGGTTGTCGTGTCTGCTGTGGTAAGTAATTTATATATAAGAGAAAAAGAGGTGGTCCCAAAACACTCCCCTGCGGTACACCGTATTTGACCTCCCTACCAGCTGAAGTATATCTAACCTCACATTTGGTTTCAAAGCATATTCTGGACATTTCTGTATGTTGAATTCGTCCAGTAAGATCGGAGCTTATTAAATCCAGGATATTTCCCCTTATACCGTAACTGTATAGTTTTTCCAAAAGGACGTCATGGTTTACGTAGTCGAAAGCCTTGGTCATATCGGTATATATCGAACATGCAGGCGTCTTATTATCTACACTTGGCATTATATTGCATAAGAAATTGTATATTGCCATATTCATATTCGTATTTTTTCTAAAACCCATTTGTTGGTTGCATAATATATTATGTTTGTTTAAAAATGTGTATTCGTAGATAATCTTCTCAAATACTTTAGATAATATAGGGATTAACGCTACAGGTCTATAGTTGGACATTTCCTTTTTGTTATTCTTTTTAAGTATAGGTTTTATTATAACTCTTTTTAAACTATTAGGGTAAATACCCGAAACAATACTCCTTTTCATAATGTGACATAAAGGTGGAGCTAAAACATTATTAACGAATTTAAGAACCTCCGTGGTAATACCGTCATATCCATGAATTTTTGTATTTTTAAGACTTCTTATTATTCTAGTTATGTAATCTGGTCGTATCGGTGACATAAATATTGAGTTCGGGATGCTGTCTAAACGAATAATTCTATTGGATAATATTTTTCAGGTGTATTTTGAACTTGATCAATAAAGAAATCATTAAAAGATGTTGTTATGCCATAATCAAAATATTTTGCTTAATGATTTTCATAATTGGTTCTTTAATATATTTGGTGTTATTAATTATTTGCCATGCTGCTTTGAATTTATTTTGAGCGTTATTAATTTTGTAATTATTCTGAGCCTTTTGTGTCAGTTTTATAATCTTTTTTAATCTTTGTGAATACGTCTTGAATGTGGTTTTTTTTTCATACGAAGGATTCATTCTATATTTCCATAGTAATTTTCTTTGTTTCTTACTACATATCCTAATACCTTTTGAGATTCATTTATTTTTTCTTCTGATCGAATTTTAACTCATTTCATTGGAAAACATTGATTGTAAAAAGAAGAAAAATATCAAAAAAAATATCATATGCCTTATTTGGATTGTGCTCACTACGAGTATAAACATCCGAAAAAGATAGATTTGTTTAATAATTTTTAAATTTAACTAGATTTTTCCATCCCGTTTTTGACTGCGCCAGTAACTAATTTGCATGTTTTACTGACTTGGATTTTTAGTATTACAGATAAGTGATCAATCAGACAAAGCAAAATCAACAACCTCGCTTGTACACTTTAAATTTTAATTTTTGGTCTCGTCGGTTGTCGTATTTGTTTTCAACATGTTTGACTTTTGGCCTCGTCGGTTGTTGTATCTGTTTCATTCGGGCCGTGCCTTTTTTTGCTCGACTTGGCGGGGCACCGTTGCCGGAGCAAAAACTGAAGTAACTTGCAATCCTTAAGAGGCACACAATTAGCACAAGTTACGAGCTATCTTTTTGACTACTTTAAATCCACCTATACCCAATAATTTAATTTCTTCTTGCTGCGGTGACTTTTGAAAGGGCATTCTTGAAGAATCTGTTTTTCGCGAGAACCACAAAAAAAAATCGGGCATACTTGCACGAGATGAGGCACCTGTCATAACAAAATATAGGAGACAACATGTTGTTAAGATGACTAAACACAACTATATCTGGCACCCTAATTAGTAACACATTTTCAATCATAATCTTTCACATTTTGAAGGAAGTTCCTAATCCATTGCTTTATATGTTTGAAAAATTCGTCTGCTGACAACGTAAATAACAAAGCCATTGTAATTGTATGTTACGCAATTAGGCTGCCGGTCGGCTGCCAAGCTAACTGGCGCAACTTAAGAGCGTGGCGAAGCGTGAATTGTCTGTACAAAAGTTATACCTAAATCACTGGTCCCAGTATTATACGTGGAGCGACCTCCACCGCATGGTTACTGAACACCAGTTCAGAACACTTGTTAAAACCGCTTGTCAGACTTTCGGGCTTCTGACGACCCTTAACGCCTTCCAAAGATCTATGAATGATAGCCGGGATCAACGGTTTAACGTGCTTGCCGAGGCACGGAGGGGTCTCAATTATATAACGGATGGTCACTCATCCACGGACCGCCGACTTCAGCAAGCGTAGCGTAATCTTCGATCAACCCGTGCGGGGCAGGAGCCCCTCAAGAGTCTTATTAGAAATCACACTGTAGATATAATAAATAACGTTGATAATGAAGAAAACAACTCACCCCTGGAGTGCGCCAACCCAATGCACAGCGCTACCAACACCAGCACACACCGCGTTCTATACATTTCACAAGAAACTTGTATCAACTGAGGTCGATGGTGCGTCCACTCCTGGTGATCGCTCTGGGGATAGTACCTAAGTAATGCAAATACTGGCTTTTCGCAATATAAATATTTAGGCATACAAAAATTTAAAAATCCAGATAAGAACTCTATAAACAAATTTAATATTGCGTAATACATATTTCTGTGACCTAGAGGGTCGTACGTTATCACGTCACGTAGGTAATGTTTCCTCCACTATTTCATCTTAGAGTAGCTATCGTACACGGCAAATTTTATAATGATTTAAGATACAAGTGATAAACTCGCTGCTAGCGTCTATTTTCCCTTCCACCTAGCTATAACTCGCCAGCCTTCAAAGCAAGAGTGGTGAACAGGGGTCTCCTTCAACCCATTGCTTCATATGTTCAAAAAATTTGTCTGCTCAACAAGGTAAATAATGCAATGAATGTTGTTGAACTGTCAAAATGAAACCGATTCCGATTGATAGTGTGTTACGCAATTAGGGTGTTGAGGTCCATAATATATGAGTTGGAAATTACTAACTAAACATTAAATAGACTTATTATCTATACATTAATAAATCTGTAGACGAGGCGTTTCTGTACATTGAAAATATACAGAAACGCGATCTGTATTTTAATTTTTTGCCACCGACTTCCGAAATTAAAATTATTTCATAATTTTTAGTTAATTTCTTTTTGAGGTAGATTTATTTTTTAAATTATTTTTTATTTCGTAGTTTTTAGTTTTTAGTCAAAACTAGAATATTTGTTTGTTTATAAATATTGCACTAGAATTTGACAAAGGTTTTGAGATTTTTCCCCTTTGACACCACACCCGTAGCTCGTATCAATAAGATTTCAGAGTTGCCACTTGCACGAAAAAACAAAATACACGAAATTTAAATAGTGCACTCTTATTGAGACACCCTACAGTTGCATAAATAACTATAACGATGTCTGGTATAAAATTAAACAGACTGACGGTTCGCCAATTCAAATTTTGTGTTGAAGGATGGAGATTATTATATTGTGGTACAAATTACGTTGCATGACGTTGACGATTATGACGTAGGTATTTTAACTACCGTCCCATTTCCCTTGCGACAATAATAGCAAAAGTATCGGATGATTATATAGATCATCACGATGCTCACTTCGGGGTCCCGGACTTGCAACTGAAAGCGCTATTTTTAACCGACTTCCAAAAAGGAGAAGGTTCTCAATTCGGATGTATATATTTTTTTTATGTATGTTTTATGTAAAACTCCGTCATATTAGGTTGGGGAAAAAGTCTTTTCGCATTATAGTATGTATGAACTTGTAATAAAATCTCTTTGGCTATACTATTTGTATCTTGCTGGTTTTGGTATCATTGAAAGTTTAAATTTTAAAGAACATAATTCCAAATTCAAATTAGAAAAATGTGTGATTTTCATTTGTTTTTCGTACCGTCAAGATGAGTGAATCTAATGAAGAAATTCGATACATTTTAAAATTTTACTGCAAAAAAGGTAAAAATGCAACGCAAGCCGCGAAAAAAATTTGCGATGTTTATGGACCTAGTGTAGTGTATGTGAGTGTAGCACAAATTTGGTTTAAGCGTTTTCAATCCGGAAATTTTGATGTCATAGATGCACGTCGCTCTGGTCGCCCTATTACAGATAAAATGGATGTCATTTTTGAAAAAGTGGAGCAAGATCGGCATATCAGTAGTTACGACGTAGCTGAAGAACTGGAAATTGACCACAAAACAGTTTTGGCGTATTTGAAAAAAACTGGGTAGGTACACAAAAAAGCTCGACATTTGGGTACCTCACGAGCTCACTGAAAGAAACCTAATGAACCGTGTACTCATTTGTGATTCTTTATTACGACGTAATGAAACCGAACCATTTTTGAAGAAGCTGATAACTGGTGATGAAAAGTGGATCACGTATGACAAGAACGTGCGAAAAAGGTCGTGGTCAAAGGCCGGTCAGGCTTCACAGACTGTGGCGAAACCCGGGTTAATTCGCAACAAGGTGATGCTGTGTGTGTGGTGGGATTGGAAGGGCATTATTCATTATGAGCTGTTACCACCAGGCAGGACCATCGATTCTGAACTCTACTGCGAACAACTGATGAGATTAAAGCAAGAAGTTGAGAGAAAGCGGCCGGAATTAATCAACAGAAGGGGTGTGGTTTTTCATCATGATAACGCTAGACCTCACATCTTTAGCCACAAGGCAAAAATTAAGAGAGTTTGGCTGGGAGGTGTTAATGCATCCGCCGTATAGTCCTGACCTTGCACCTTCAGATTTCCACCTGTTTCGGTCTCTTCAGAATTCTTTAGGCAGTGTCAGGTTAACATCACGAGAGGACTGCCAAAACCACTTGTCGCGGTATTTTGACCAGAAGTCCCAAAATTTCTATAGCAATGGGATCATGTCCCTACCTACAAGATGGCAAAAAGTTATCGAACGAAATGGTACCTACATACTTTAGTTAAATGTAAATAAACTATATTAAAAAATGTTTTGAATTTTCTTAAAAAATGCGAAGAAACTTTTTCCCCAACCTGTTATATAGACAGATTTGCAAAATTCTTTTTTTGTTTGTAAGGATATGCTCTCGAGGTGGTCCCATTGCCACCAAGTCAGAATCTGATGAGGGAATCCCGTGGAAATCGAGGGAAACCCTCAAATTTCATAGGCACACCTATAGTGATTTGGGGATTTTTTATAGGAACTCGTGCATTTACTCTCGCTGGATAGATTATAAGAAGGCCTACGACTTGGTGCCACATACATGCCTCATGAAGGTGCTGGAGATAGTACATACAAGATTGATGCAACTCTACGCACCTTCCTAGTCATGTATCAGTGGAGATGTACAAGATTGATGAACTCTACGCACCTTCCTAGAGTCATGTACCTTTCTGTGGCGGACTGTCCTTCGCTATCCAGGGTGTCATCAGATCCAGGAGAATGATGAGCCTGTATGGATTAAACGGGGAATATTTCAGGGCAACAGTTTGAGTCCACTCTGGTTCTGCTTAGCCCTAAATCCTCTGAGCATACTGCTAGAGGATTCAGGTCTAGACTATCGGCTGAAGAGAGGTGGTCAGGTCATAGTCAGGTTGATTTGAAACTCTTTGCTCTCAACAAATTTCGACTGATGGAACTACTGAACGTAACTGAAACTTTCAGTAGCGCCATCAGGATGGAATTTGGTGTGGATAAATGTGCAGTCATGCATGTAAAGCGAGGGGAGATTATGGAATCCGAGGGAATTCAACTCTCGGATCCCTTTTCTCATCCGAAAGCTATAAGTATTTGGGTATGTCGGAAGCCTTAGGCGTCAACGTTGCTGACATGAAACAATCGTTGAAGGAGCGCTTCTTTGGCCGCCTGAAGAAGGTATTAATTAGTCTTCTTTCAGGCGGAAACAAAGTGCGAGCCTTCAACGGTTGGGTCATACCGGTCTTGCTGTACTCTTTTGGCATACTCAAATGGACTCAGAATGAACTCGATGCCATGGATAGGAGGGTCCGTACACTGCTGACCGCAAACCGGATGCATCACCCACGATCATTGGTGATCAGTCTGTACATTCCGAAGAAGCGCGGGGGTCGAGGCTATTTAAATGTGAATACCCTCCTCAACCACGAGATGTGCAGCTTCAGGGAATATTTTTTAAAAGCCGAAGTGGGTATGCACCGTAATGTGGTCGCAGTGGACAAGGGGCTCACCCCGCTTTCCATGGCTAAAGAGAACTGGCGCAAATCTGTAGTACTTACTACCAATGACCGCAAGGTTGTATGGCAAAGAAAGGAGCTTCACGGGCGCTTCTATCGGGCTTTTCATGAGCCCGGTGTAGATTTCTTAGCATCCGTATCCTGGCTACGTTTTGGTGACCTTTTCGGGGAAACGGGACGGCTGACGTGTGTCGGGCATGCCAGCGTCCACATATTATCTCTGGTTATTCTCATCTGGCTAACGGCGAGTACTAACACAGGCATAACCAAGTGGCCAGACATATTCACCAGCAACTTGCTTTGAAATATAAACTTGTGGAATCTGAGGTACCGTATTACAAATATGTTTTTTTATTTTATTATTTCATCCATAATGATACATCGTTTTTCTTTAACATAACATCCGCCAAACTGCAAAACAATTTGTCGGCAGTATGTACCAGACCCAGTTCTCTAAAATGACCATGTGACGTTGTACTGGGGTCGGTCTGTCATTACTGACAGGACTATTGTCGCCAATAAACCTGATATAGTGGCGATAGATCGATTAGAACGCCACGCAATGTCATCGATGTTACCATTCCACATGACGAGAACCTCGTCAAAGCTGAGAAAGAGAAACAAATAAAATATCTCGACATTGCACACGAGGTTGTTAACATGTGGAGTGTGAGCTCGGCTGTCATTGTGCCAATTGTCATAACGGCCAATGGCCTGATGGCCGACCGCCTCGACCAACATCTTTCGATTCTCTCGTTAGGCGGTTGGATCAAGAGCCAGATTCAGAAGGCAGTACTTCTTGATACGGCTCGCATTGTGAGAAGGTTACTGTCTGCCTGAAGGTGAATGTTTTTTTATACTTTCTTTTTATTTCAGAAATATTTAGAAATGTAGCAAAATATTAAATAATATGAGTAAACGACAAAATAATAATAACCTAATAACCTGAGACATTTTCACACACGGTCATCTGATCCCAAACTAAGCAGAGCTTGTACGGTCAGCAACAAAAGACAATTAACACTTACTTTTACTAAGCAGACTGTTCAATATTACAGAGACCGGAAAACACCTGTCTTTGCATGCTTTCTGGATCTCTCAAAAGCGTTCGACCTAGTGTCTTACAACAAACTATGGCAGAAGCTACAGAGTGAGACAGATTGCAGCCCGGAGGTTATATCTATTTTCAACTATTGGTACAACAACCAGAAGAATAGTGTCAGATGGGCAGGCTCCTATTCGGATGTTTACAGGTTGCAGTGCGGAGTGAGGCAGGGTGGATTGACCTCACCTAAGCTCTTCAACCTGTATATAAACCGGCTTATCGGTGAACTCAGCAGTGCCAATGTCGGGTGCTACGTAGACGGAGTCTGTGTCAATAATGTTAGCTACGCAGATGACATGGTACTGCTGAGTCCATCGATTGGAGCTTTGCGTAAATTGGTACGTATGTGTGAGTCTTACGCGGAGGCCCATGGACTCAGATACAATGCAAAGAAGAGTGAGTTGCTAGTGTTTAAGGTGCGTGGCAAAAGTTACGAGTCTGTCCCTGCAGTCACTTTAGCTGGTACCGCTTTAAATAGAGTCTCACATTTCAAGTATCTGGGTCACTGGGTTTCCGAGGACCTTAGGGACAACACGGACGTGGAAAGAGCACGTAGGGCGTTGGCTGTCCGGTGTAACATGTTGGCCCGCAGGTTTGCGCATTGCAGCAATCAAGTAAAGGTTACACTTTTCAAATCATACTGCCAAACGTTATATACATGCAGCCTGTGGGTGAACTACACACTGGGGGCATACAACGCCTTACGTGCTCAATACAATAACGCGTTTAGGGTGCTGCTGGGGCTGCCACGATTCTGCAGTGCTTCAAATATGTTTGCAGAAACGCATACAGATGGCTTTCATGCCCTTATAAGGAAACAATGTGCGTCGCTGTTGAGGCGTGTTAGGTCCAGCCGTAACAGTATCTTAAGCGTGTTCGTGGATAGGTGGGACTCTCCACTGCTGCGCCACTGGATACGCTTGCACACAGTCACTGCAACGTGAGCACTGGACAGTTCCTCCTTTCCTCAGATTGTTTAATTTTTGATTTTGATTTTGATTTATTATTTTTATTTTATTTTATCTTATTACCTATATTTTGCTTGTTGTGTGTACCTATGGACAAATGTCTGAAATAAAGATTTATTATTATTATTATCTCCTTTATTTATTTTTTAAACTTATTTTATTACATTTTTAAATATTTTTTATAAAAACATTTAAAAAAAAAACATTTAAAAATATAAAAAATAGTGATCCGCCGGTAGCGGGTGCAGGGTCCAAGCTACCGGTGGTTAGGGCCCCAGAGACAGGAACCTCCTCACAATACGCCCCGTATCAAGGAGGACTGCCTTCTGAATCAGGCCCTTCACCCAGCCACCCAACGAGAGCCTCTTGAGATGTTGGTCGAGGCTCTTAGCGATAAGGCCATTGACCGTAACGACTATCGGCACAATGATTGCCGAGTCCACATTCCACATAGCGACAATCTCGTGGGCTAAGTCGAGATACTTCAATTGTTTCTCCTTCTCAGCCTTCACGAGGTTCTCGTCATGCGGGATAGTGACATCGATTATCATTGTGCGGCGCACTGATCGATCTATTACCACTATATCAGGCTTATTGGCTACAATAGTCCTGTCAGTGATAATAGAACGATCCCAGTATAACGTGACATGGTCATTCTCGAGAACTGGGTCGGGCACAATACCTGTAATACGGTACCTCAGAGTCCACAAGGCCGTATTTCAGAGCAAGTTGCTGATGAATAATCCTGGCTACTTGATTATGCCTGTGCAAATACTCGCCGTTAGCTAAACGAGAACACCCAGAAGTAATATGTCTGATAGACTCACCGGGACAATGGCATGCCCGACATATGTCGATCGTCCCGTCTTTCATTATATACTTCCGGTAGTTATTCGTTAGCATAACTTCATCCATAATCGCACAGACTGAACCTTCGGTTTCCCCAAAGAGGTTACCGAAGCGTAGCCAGGCCACGGACGCTAAGAAATCTACGTCGGGCCCATGAAGGGCCCGGAAAAAGCGTCCGTGAAGCTCCTTGCTTTGCCATACTTCCTTGCGGTCATTGGTACTAAGCACCACAGGTTTGCGCCAGTTCTCTTTAGCCAAGGACAACGGGGTGAGTCCCTTGTCCACTGCAACCACATCTCGGTGCATACCCACGTCAGCCTTGAGAAAATATTCTCTGAGACTGCACACCTCGCGGTTGTGGAGGGTCTTAGCATTTAAAAAACCTCGACCCCCGCACTTCCGCGGAATGTACAGCCTCATGACAGACGAACGTGGGTGATGCATCCGGTTTGCGGTCAACAGTGACCGGACTCTCCTATCCAGGGCGTCTAGTTCCGTCTGGGTCCACTTTAGTATGCCAAAGGAGTACATTAGGACCGGCATGACCCAACCATTAAAGGCGCGCACCTTGTTGCCGCCTGACAAAGAACTATTAAGTACCTTTTTCAGGCGACCGAAGAAGCGCTCCTGCAACGATTGTTTCACGTCAGGTCCGTTAATGCCTAACCCCTCTGACATACCCAGGTATTTGTAGGTATGAGTTGCGGAGAGTGATCTCAGGTTTATAGAATCTGAGAGTTGTAGTCCCTCAGATTCCACAATCCCGCCCCGCTTTACATGCATGACTGCACATTTATCTACACCAAATTCCATCCTGATGGAATCACTAAAAGTTTTAGTTACTTTTAGTGACTCCAGCAGTTGCAATTTGTTGGTGGCAAACAGTTTCAAATCATCCATATAAAGCAGGTGGGATATTACCTGACCCCCTCTCCGCAAAGGACAGCCCAGCCCTGTACCCTCCAGCAGAGTGCTAAGAGGGTTCAAGGCTAAACAAAACCACAGTGGACTCAGACTGTCGCCCTGGAATATTCCCCGCTTAATCCTAATAGGTTCGTTGCTCCCCTGAATTTGTCGGCATCCTGGATAGCGAAGAACCGTCCTCCACTGCCCCATACACGTCGTTAGGAAGGTGCTCAGAGTTGTATCAATTTTGTACAACTCTAACACCCTCAAGAGCCATGTATGCGGCACCGAATCAAAGGCCTTCTTATAGTCTATCCAACATGTCGACAAATCCTTTCGGGATCGACGGACCTGTTGGCTTATGGCCATGTCAATGAGGAGTAGCTCCTTGGTGCCGCGGGACCCATTCCTACATCCATTTTGAGAGAAAGACATAATAGAATTCTTTTCTAAATGAGAATTAATTTTCTCTCTCAAAATGGATGTAAGAAGTTTATAGACCGTCGGCAAACAAGTGATCGGCCTATAATTTTTGGGTTCCGTGGCATCACCTGACTTATGGAGCAGGTGGGTAACTCCTGTTGTAAAGAGCTGTGGCAGCGACCCAGACTCTAAGGCCGACTGGAATTGCGTTGCTAAGCACGCGTGTGAACTTTGCAGCCATTTAAGCCAAAAATTGTGCAGTCCGTCCGGTCCCGGAGATTTCCAGTTCGGTATCGGGCGGGCTGCACTGGCTACATCGGAGGAAGTAATTATTACTTCCTCCATCTCCGGTATGGCGTCACACACGCGCTCAACATCCCGCATCCATTCAGCCTCAGTATGGCAAACGGGCACCGACCAGATGTTACGCCAGAATATGCTAGTGGCATCATCATCCGGGCGGCATACGTCTGCCACATTTTGCTCAGGTCGCTCCCATGCTCTATACACCCACCTTTGATCACGCTGGAATATGCGATTCTGGGTATACCGCTCAACCCGTCGCTTATACCTACGGATACGGCTTGCCCATGCACAGACCTTCTGCTTCAGGAAGTCAATGCGCTCTGTGACACGGGACATATATTCTTGAGGACTGATTCCAGTTCCCGAGAACGCCCGCCTCACAAAGCGCATCACTCTAGGGCGAGTATTGCCCTCCCTGAAGCAGTATAGTTTGCCGATGAGCACCCTGGTCCCCTCGATACGCTGCTCGATCCTGCACTGCCAGGCTGGAACAGCGGGTTTTGGTCGTGTAGCTATGTTACAATTTGGAAATTTGACATTGGCTACACGACACGCCGCAATAGCCGCGCAATACAAGATCGAGTGCGTATCTACGAGATCTTCGCTGCTTTCAAAATAAAAACCAAGCAGCGAATCCAAGGCACACACCATCGCCCTATTCGTTCTGTGCATAGGCAAGCGAGGTAAATGTGGTCTAAGTTGGACGGGGGCAGTTCTAAACTCCCGAATCGCATCCTCCAGCGCGCTCCTCAATCGTTCGTTACACTGGCTACTTACCGTAACAATCTCATCGCCCCCCTCCTCATCATTAACATAAGACCGCGGTTGGGTTATGTCACTGACTAGAGGTTGCACCGCGGTCTGTGACGGGACAGGGACGATACGATTGCTCAGTACCTCTGAGCGCAGCCTATCAAGCGCGGCGTCGTCCAATCTGTGATTCCGTTGGATAACCCGCACCTGATCCGAAAGTCGTTGGGCCGAGACGTTGATGGCTGGTTGAAGCGCCTGGAACAGAGACAGCATCCTATCGCGGTACGCAGTGAGGTTAGTTCCCCCCTCTGTAGCCCCGTAATATGCGCGCATGACGTTCTCATTCATTTGTTGAGTCCATTTCATGCGCTGCACACAACCACCGGCAGCGGGGACCCGGCTCGGGGCTGGATGGCCCCTAAGTCCCAAGCTTCTCGGTGGCCGGCCTCTCCCCTGCCGACGTACAGGTGTTGGCGACGTCGGCGGGGAAAAATACTCGTCGCTCGAGCTCGACGCAACTACCGCGGCCGGTGTCGTCACAGCGCTCACGGTGGGGCTGGGTACCGGCGGCAGCGAGGCGGAGCCGAGCGAAGAGTCCGGAGGTGGTAGGCGTGCTCGTCTTGCAGCTGCTCTCGTCAACATTTTTTTATTTTCATTTGGGTTTGTATTGTTTTATCGGAGGTGACATGACAAATGTCACCTCCGATTTGGCAGTTTTTTATGTATTTTGTACATTTTGGTAATTGCTGTATTTAAATTATCTTGATTATTTTTTCTTGCAGTGGCGTGTGGGTTTTTCTCAGGAAATAAAATAAAAAAACTGCGACTAATATTAAACTGAAAATAATATAAAACTGAAAATATATGAAATTATTATTATTATTATTTACACGTCATAAATAAATTGACACAAAACGATTCTACTATGAAAACCATATTAATTGATATAGGTAGGTACTATATATACTACTTTTATTTTTTGTAAATACATGTAGGTATATAGAAATTACACCCAGATTCAGGACAAACAGACATGACCATGCACACAAATGTTTGTCCTAGATGGTAATCGAACCCACGACCGGCAGCATGATGTAATAATAACTCATAGAGCACTTTGACCAGAGATTTGAAAATTTTGCTGCCAATGGCACCTATTACACGCACACACCTACCCATACACACACACACCCTCACCCACTTATACTCTACACATACCGATACTTGAAGTCGGAATCTAGGATGATTATCATATATGGTACAACAAAGTCAATGACACACGACAGGATCCAAATTCCATTGCAACAATTTCTGCTTAGTCAGCATCGTCTGCAAGTGGGGATGAAATGTACATGCCAGCACATCAAGCTACTACAATCTGTCAATTTTCTTTAATAGATTTTCAACTTTATCGCTAAAGCATTAGGTTCAAGGTTGATTGGAAAAATTTGACAGTTTCGGGTAGCTTAACCTGCTGGCGTCTGTACGTACATTATGAGAAATCATGAATTCAAGTACCTACCAAATTAATTATTTTTATATTTTTAATTCTATATTTTTAGTTTTCATAATGTACCTACATATTTTGTTATTGATTCTGTCATTAACAGGCTTTGTATACACACAGATAAGGAATAGGGAAGTCTTCTGTTACAGGTATAGTTCTACACAAGAAGGCCTCTAAAATATCAGGTTGGCGGAAAAGTCTTGCACCAAGATATAAGACTTAATGAATTTATTGATAACTTTGTTATTTACAATAATTAATCAGTAATGTAATCCCCAAATGATTCTATTACTCTGGCCCATCTAGTTGGTAGATTGTTGATGCCCTGCGCCCAGAATTCCGGAGGCTGTGCAGAAAAGAAATTGTCCACTGCCATTTTGAGGTCTACGTAGTTTTAAAAATTTTTCTCACGCAAATAAAGCTTTAGTGGTCGGAACAAGTGATAGTCGGATGGCGCGAGATCCGGTGAGCATGGTGGGTGGGCAACCGGGTGCCATCCAAGCTCTACGATTTTTTGTCGAGTCTCCGAAGCGACATGAGGTCGCGCATTATCATGGAGTAAGTGAACATTTACACGTCTCGGTCGTTTTTCTCTTATTGCGTCAGCCAGTTTCTGAAGCTGTTCAGTATAAATCAATCAATCAATCAATCGTTTATTTTTTTAAACACAGGTATGGTTAATGATTGTATATTGTCTAAAACATGTGCACTATGTTTTTCAGTATGTTTTTGTTGTTGTTCAGTATAAATGGAAGTCGTATTCGTCCTTCTCGCAGGGAGAACCTCGTAATAGAGTGGGCCCTTCGCATTCTACAAACGGAGAAAGATGCTTGCGTGAGTGACGGTTCGGCTTTGGCTGCGTTGGTGGCTCTGCGTCGTAAGGAAGCCAGACGGCGTGCCGTGTGTTGTTATCATAGAGAATCCAGATCTCATCGCCGGTTACCAGATCTTCAACAAACTCTTTCCGATGTGGCTGAAAAAGAAGCGATTCACAAAAACTAACTGACTTGACGATGACTGTCAGTTAGTTGATGTGGAATCCATCGTGCCATTACTTTACGATAGCCGACTTTGTGTAAATGAGCCTCGACGGTCGAATGATGACAGCCAAGAGTCTGGATTAGCCTTTAAACAGCGGAGTAATTCCTTATCGTCGAAGGTGGATGGTCGCCCAGATCGCTTGTGATCTTCAAGAGTTATATCTCCCGATGCAAAGCAAGCAAACCAGCGGCTTATCTTCCATCGCGATACAACACCTTCACCGAACGCTTTGCTGATGTTAGCGGTAGATGTGATGTAATGTCACTGTGCTGTCCTTTATGTTCGCTGTATTTTTCTTAGTTTCTTTAATTTAATTAAATATCATTTTAATAACCACCATCACATCGTTTTGATTTCATCTCTTTAAATACAGTCCACACGCTCACCAACATTTCACGATGTGACCCTGACGCCACTCGTAAAAGATGATCGTTCGAAGTTGATGTTCACTAATCATTTTCACAAACTAACCAAATCCTCACTAGCGCGCCTTTATATACCCTTGATGTGATAGCTTCGAAAACCTACTACAATATTCTTACGTATCCCAGATCAATAGGTACTAAATATTCCGGAAAATTCTAGTAATTTACAATTTCTTGTGCAATATTTTCCCGCCAACCTGATATATTTGTTAAAACCTGTTAATTTCGTGAATAAATAAATGTAAAAAAGTAAATATTAACGAAGTCTTTATGACAGCTAAATTAAGACTGGGAACTTTGAAGCTATTATATAGGCATAATTCGTCGTTGTCTAACCAAAATCTGCTATGCACTTTTTGTGATTTTCTACTTGACGGCCGCAAAGTACGTTATTTACAAAAACATTTGTTTTTTTCTCTTCTTTTGCGTAGGGTAGACTGGGTACGGTTGAAACAAAGGACGGTTGAAACAGAGCAAATATCTCGTAAACGGTTACGCGGGGAGTGAGGGAGGCAAGGGGAAAACGAAGCGGATGGCAGTTCCGAACGCGAATTTAGTAGCGCGCCGCTCCCCGCGCGTTGTTGTTGTGTGCAGGACGCCATATTGTTTTTTATTACCCAAAAGTAAGTATTTTTCTTCTGACATTAACGCTTATATTATCTGTTATTTGTAAGTGAATGTATTGAGTGTGTGTTTGTGATTATTATGAAGCTTGTAGAATAAGGGATAGTGACTATTTTTACTGTGTTATTATTACTGTCGTAACTATAAAATATATTCTACCAAAAGTGGTGTTGGGGACGGTTGAAACATTTTTTGTGGGTACGGTTGAAACAAAATGTTTATTTTTTGTAGATGCCGAGAGTTCGAGTGAGGAAGACTTCCAGAGGGGAAATTAACTTGTCGAGCTATAGTAATGCATATGAGGAGGTAAAAGCTGGAGATTCACTACGGAAAGCGGCGGACAAGCATGGTATAAACCACTGTTCCCTGTTAACTGGGGAATTACAGTTGTCTCTTCAGACAACAGTTGAACAACAAGCTCTCCTTGACTCACCATTTCCGATAATCCAGCAAGTAAACGTTCATGAACCAGAAGAAACGATAAATACACCACCTAGTCTTAGCAGCATCGGTATTTATCAAGAAATTTCACCAAGACCGTCCACAAGTGCACAAGCTATTAATGATTGTATCGTTTTTACTCCGGAGGAAGTAAGGCCATTACCAAAAGCACCCCCAAGGAAATGTACTAAAGGGCGAAAATCTAGAAAATCAACTATTTATACTGATACACCGGAGAAAGAAGAGATAAGAAAAGAGCATGAAGAAAAATTAAAACGGACCAAAGCGAAGCAAGTTAAGAAAAGATTAGACGGAAGAAAAGGTAGAGGAAAAATTTCAAAAGGAAAAAAAAAGAATACTCAGCAAGATTTGTCATCGGAAGAATTTGAAGAGGAAGAATACTTCTGTATTGTTTGCTTAGCACCCTATTCAGAGAGCAGATCCGGAGAAAAGTGGATACAATGTACTTCGTGTAAACAGTGGGCTCACGAAGAATGCACAGAAGGTGGTCTTAGCTACGTTTGCCACAATTGCGAATCTGAATACTCTGATTAATCTCTAAGCTCTGTTTTCTTTATGTTATTTCTTTCTTATTTATGTTTATTTGATTTAAAAAAAAGTTTTTATTTAGTTTATTCAAAATGTTAATTTTATTATTAATTTTATTAGATTTTAGAAATTCTTTAATTGTTTACTACTCGTTAAAAGCTGATGAAACCTTGAAGACTGATTAATGTTGTTATGTGGTGCCTTAATTAGTTTTAATGATAAATAAAACATGCTTCCTTAGTATTTATTGTATTATTTGTATGTGTTTCAACTGACCCCAATCGCTGTTTCAACCGCCCCTGGCATGGGGACGGTTGCAACAAATTCGTTTTTTTTTATAATTTCATATATTTCTAAAAATAATAACCCGGGAACTATAATGATACAGCCATATCGTAGCCAAAACTTCACTTTTGAATTTAATGTATCATAATCGTCACTCGGTTTATAAACAACAAAATTATAAACGATAAAAGCTAAATTGTTTCAACCGTACCCAGTCTACCCTATATCTCGAAAACGGTGTCCCATCGCAAAAATAATGAAAATTTTGCCCCCCTTTATGTAACTTATAACCTCATAAAACTCTACATGTAAGTAGTAATTTTTCACATTTTCCATACAAAAAGTGAAAAATTCCATATAAAACACGTTGACTATCGCATCTTCTCCGGCGCTACGGGCTTGCCTCCGCAGTTGTATTTATACGTAGTCTGGTCATAAGTTTTGTCACATATGGAAAGTTAAATAACTGACACAATGAGTTACGCTCTAAAACCATTTATACATCAAATGAAAGGGTATAAAATACAGATTTACACCACGTTAAAATTATTCGAAATGTCCTCCTCTTGCTTCGATACAAGCCTTCAATCTGCAAGGCTAGTCATCAATCGAAGCACGCACGACGTTCATGTCAATATCGGCGACTGCTTTAATCAGGGACGCTTTTAGCGTAGATCTTCTCCTCTAAGTGCTGGCATATTTTGTAGTCCAAGGAATTCAAGTCTGAACTGAATGAGGGCCAATCCTCATGCCTGATAAAGTCGATTCCACGGGTCGTGAGCCAATTTTGGGTACTTTTCGCCTTATATAGCCGGCGCAGAATCCTACTGGAATACCCAGTGCTTGTTTTCGAACATTGTTTGTGAAAGAGGTTCCACAATGTTTGTTAGGACTGTGTTTTGATATACAAGGGGGCACTGGCTTTCTATAAGCACGCAGTCCTAGGTCTTCATTTAACACCCTTTTAACAGTAGTTCTGCTTAGTCCCATCTGCAGAGCCAACATTTTTTGCTTGCGGACAGGATTTCGTTGGATTCGCGCCTTCATTGCTTTGATGACCGCTGGACTCCGAACAGTAGGTACGAGGTCGACCGCTCCTTTGTTTATCTTCTAATCTTGAATCTTCCCTGAATCTTTTGATAGTAGGTACGATAAATAAATCTCAGTGGAATTTTCAAATTTTTCAGCAGTTTGAAAATCTCTGTTGGCGCGTGACCGCAACGATGCAATGCAATTACTGCGACTTTGTCTTCTTTGCGCGTCCACTCCAAACTCCATTTTAGAAAATGAACAAAATTCTAGAAACTTACTTAGTTTTTATTTTCTTTAAATATTCAAATTTCGAATGCCCATAATATTTGCCTCGGCTTGCATTCTAAATTTTACCTATGTGACAGAACTTACGAGTATGACCCGACTACGTAGGTATGTGTGACTTAATAATTGTAAAAATTGAGAATTAAACCGAAAAAAAATCCTATGAAAAACAAAGAATTACTTAAGTAATTCGCGAAAAATATCAGTGCTGCTTCCCACATTTTGACGAATTATGCGAACATAAATGTACTAAACAACCGATTTTTATTCGCGATTTCAGGTTTGGTCCCGTAGTAAAAGTTGTTCATAATGTAAAGTAAATCCCTCGTTTAACCTAAAACTGTATATTTTTTTATCATTTAAAATAAAAATAAATAGTATTAAAGAATTGATGAAAATTGATCATTGGCCAAAGGTCTCCGAAACTACCGAGCCCTAAAATAAAAAATGTAACAAATTCTATGGTCCATAATAAGATGATAAATCAATCAATCGATATTGTGCGTACAAACCATAGATTTACGCTAGTATAGTAGATAAATCTATGGTACAAACTTACATTAGCAATTGGAATGTATGGGGAACATGTTTATCGGCGGCTACAATGTTTGTTCTTGGGTTATCCCAAGAACAAACAACATTGTAGCCGCCCTTTCCTATTCATCCCAACTACGGAACCCTTATTGTGCATCGTCCGACACACTTCGCCGGTCTTTATTTATAGTAGTAGGTACCTACTAACTTTTTTCTGAGATTTCGTAGGCTTTGTGTGTTGCTTCTGAACATTTTTATTAATAGGTATTGCAGATATTATAGTTCGCGTCACGTAAGTTTGCCGCTCTTAAACCAAGCTTTCCGATGCGCATGGCATGGCGCGCTGCTGTTTTAGTAGGTATTGACTACTGTGCAGTCCCTTGTAGCCTACTTCAGAGCGGCAAACTTACATGACGCAAACTATACCTGCAGTCAAACACCAACCTGAAATTATTATTATAGGGAAAACATGTTTACATTACTACATGTACTCGCTTCACTGATGTTTACCTATTAGGTTGGGGAAAAAGTCTTTTCGCATTATAGTATGTATGAACTTGTAATAAAATCTCTTTGGCTATACTATTTGTATCTGGCTGGTTTTGGTATCATTGAAAGTTTAAATTTTAAAGAACATAATTCCAAATTCAAATTAGGAAAATGTGTGATTTTCATTTGTTTTTCGTACCGTCAAGATGAGTGAATCTAATAAAGAAATTCGATACATTTTAAAATTTTACTACGAAAAAGGTAAAAATGCAACGCAAGCCGCGAAAAATATTGCGATGTTTATGGACCTAGTGTAGTGTCTGTGAGAGTAGCACAAATTTGGTTTAAGCGTTTTCAATCCGGAAATTTTGATGTCAAAGATGCACGTCGCTCTGTTCGCCCTATTACGGATAAAATGGATGCCATTTTTGAAAAAGTGGAGCAAGATCGGCATATCAGTAGTTACGACGTAGCTGAAGAACTGGAAATTGACCACAAATCAGTTTTGGCGCATTTGAAAAAAACTGGGTACACAAAAAAGCTCGACATTTGGGTACCTCACGAGCTCACTGAAAGAAACTTAATGAACCGTGTACTCATTTGTGATTCTTTATTACGACGTAATGAAACCGAACCATTTTTGAAGAAGCTGTTAACTGGTGATGAAAAGTGGATCACGTATGACAAGAACGTGCGAAAAAGGTCGTGGTCAAAGGCCGGTTAGGCTTCACAGACTGTGGCGAAACCCGGGTTAACTCGCAACAAGGTGAGGCTGTGTGTGTGGTGGGATTGGAAGGGCATTATTCATTATGAGCTGTTACCACCAGGCAGGACCATCGATTCTGAACTCTACTGCGAACAACTGATGAGATTAAAGCAAGAAGTTGAGAGAAAGCGGCCGGAATTAATCAACAGAAGGGGTGTGGTTTTTCATAATGATAACGCTAGACCTCACACATCTTTAGCCACTCAGCAAAAATTAAGAGTTTGGCTGGGAGGTGATAATGTATACGCCGTATAGTCCTGACCTTGCACCTTCAGATTTCCATCTGTTTCGGTCTCTTCAGAATTCTTTAGGCAGTGTCAGGTTAACATCACGAGAGGACTGCCAAAACCACTTGTCGCGGTATTTTGACCAGAAGTCCCAAAATTTCTATAGCAATGAGATCATGTCCCTACCTACAAGATGGCAAAAAGTTATCGAACAAAATGGTACCTACATACTTTAGTTAAATGTAAATAAACTATATTAAAAAATGTTTTGAATTTTCTTAAAAAATGCGAAGAAACTTTTTCCCCAACCTATTATTACAAACCAATTTGCATTTTTGGTTTTCCTTATGAATACAATGAATGTGATATTGTTCATCAATTATGGCGGTAAGGAAAAATTAAAATAATATTCATTTATATTTTAGACAATATTTTATTGAAGTAACAATACTCTGTAACATACATATAATGAAAAATACACGGGAAATAATACGAAAATACAGTTTGTACGCTGAACCTAACGCAGGAAGTGCTAAAATTTAAGCACACAGTGCTAGTAAGACACTTGCATTACAAAAATACGTCTACATACCTACTTACATTTCTTTAAAAAAAAAAGAAAAACTTAAAAACAAAAGCATTGTGATTCTTCTGATGGCTGAGAAATTAACATAATTATTATGCATTAGTGCCGTAGTACCTCCAATGGAAAAACCTTGCAAATTCGACATAGTCGAAAACGGCTGATGATTTAAAAGTTCGGATGAGACAGTCTTAGCGATGTCATATTGGGGCAGCAAAGGGTATCGTAGTCCATGGGCCGTCTCAACAAATAATACTTACGTACACAGGTATATTTAGGTCAACCAGCAACTAAACATGCCGATTAAAATCGTTAATACATAAATAGAATTTTATTTATTTAATCACAAATGCTGTAAAATGCGTTTTTGTAAGATTTTTCGTGGTAGGAATGTGGGCTAGCGTACAAGACCCGAGTTCCTCTCTACTTCAGCTTGATAATGGTGTTCCTCAGTTTGTCGACGTTAGCTCCTGAGAATTCTTCTATCTTCTTGCTACTCTTGACGAAGACGAAAGTAGGCATGGAGTTGATGTTATACTCGGTCGCTATGTCCTCGCATTCGTCGACGTCGACCTGGAATTAAAAGAAAATAGAACTTTTAATAAACTTGTAAATAAATTACTACATGAGACGGGGATCCGCAGTGGTAGCCCGCGAAATTCAAATTTTCTTACGTTCTTTTGCAAATTGCAGGTCAGTGTCAGGTTATAACAAATATGTATTCACATAATTATAACCACGAGAATCATCAATACATCTCTCTAAGTTAGATTTGTTCTCTCCAAGTTTGATTTCGGAAATCATGACATTTTGGAAAAAATCTAACTTAGAGAGTTGTAATGATGATTCTCGTGGTTATAATTATGTGAATACATATTTGTTATTGTCGCGAATCATATTTTGATCAAATTGCAAAAAAAAAAAACTTAAGAAATTTTTAATTCCGCGGCGAAATATCATTTTTAAGGCCCCTATTACATTTCGACTAGTGATGTACCGACTAGACGGCCATATTTGTAGTCAGCGACTGGATAGGAATAGGGGAACCCTACATTTGGTCCATTAATTAATTGAACTTAGATACAGAAATTAAATACGGTACAATTAATCAATACTTCAAATAAACAAAAAAAAAAGAACCTATAGCAAACAGTATAGAAATAGGAAAGGAACTCCTTCTTCAATTCCTTAATTGGACTTGACCCAAAAATCAAATAAAATAAAATAAACTTCTGTCTACCATAACAATGATTGGCTTGGCCAACTAGTCGACCGTTTTGCAGCCGACTAATCGGCCTATCTCTAATATCGACCGTGATTTTTGCGTTAAATGGCCAACTTTGGCGTTCTTATTCTGCATTATTATTTCGTAGCGGCCTCGCTTTTTACAAATTTTCCTTATCCATTTATATAAAGCCGAAATTCCTAAGCAAGTTTTTCCGAAAATGCGTGACAGCATTTTTTGTGTACCATACCATGTATCTACCATAAAACATAATCATAAAACTATGAGTAACACGTAGTAATTTAATTATAATAAGGTGTTAAATCACAAGAAACAATGGGTACATAAGAGTTGATATGATTATTTTTCTAAATTTGGCGCATTTAATTGAATTGCCTTCACAGATAACACACAATGAACAGTCGGACTGGCAATAGTAATAATAATAAATTAAATTACTTGACCGTCACTGGAAGCTTTTTATGAGATGGCATTTCCGTTTCCCGTCGATTTCTTACCAGTTTTCGTACTTTTGTCTCCTTTATACTTCCGGCTCAGTGGCGCCAACTGGTGGTTGCGGGTAGTTTTTTAGTTCTTGTAAAAAGTGTCCGCCATTTTGTTCATTGGCCTTTTATTCACCGTCGAAGCAACTTGTGCGCAGAGGCTGCGTTCGCGACAGTTGCATAATACGTAAAAGTGAATATTAAGTGAATACATAATATTATAAATTTAAAAAGGTGTAAAGTGTTCTTCAAAGAGGATAAGTCTTGGACCGTAAGTACCCTCTTTTAGAGGTAACACTTTTTGAATAAATTCGTACGTGATCAAAGTTTTTTAACGAGTTTTTCGTTCGGATCACTACTGTTATTTTTTACTTTGAACCAGTAATCGTACCTAATCAATATTTGAATTGTAACTGTGTAAAGTGTTATAAATCCATTGCATGAGATCTAACGTGATTCGTTTGCAGTGATGGAGAGTAATAACCACAACTCTGACACCCAGCCACAGGCTGTGGCTGGTCCGAGTGGACGAATCGCAAGCGAGTGAGCTTCGCAAACAAATTAATACTACAAGTAACATTGATACAGCTTGTTATGATGACGTTTCTGTTTGTTCTGGAATTAGTGGTCAACTTTATAAAGAAATTAGTGACGAGGGTTGTTCAAATCAAGAACATCAAAACACAAGTTTAGATTTCACCTTTGACATTGATACTAAGCTTAAGGAACCATTAGTTCCAAAAACCCCCGATAGTTTTTTGAAGAAGTTGGTAGATATCCAGCGTTTTGGTAGTACTTCTTGGTCAGAAGTGAGATACGCCGTTACGCAAAAATTGTATAATCATACTCCTGGCTTTATAGACCTGGAAACAAATGAGGAAGTAAAATATAGCATATGATTCCTTACGTCATCTGGCACATGCTGATAAATCCTATGCAGCCTTAACCTACTGCATATTAAAACAAAGACAATCATTGCAGGAAGGTATTCGTAATCTTCTTTCATGGGTAAAAAATACAGAATATATCAATTTTGATAATTTAAATGAGAAGATTGACGAATTATTTCAGAAGGGCGAATTTCATAAAATATCCTCAGACCTTTTGCAATTAGCCTGCGGTCATAGAGCCGAATGCATTGAAATGCGTAGAGAAACTATAACGAGTCAAGTTAGAGATCCACTAGTGAAAGCATTCCTGAATAAAATACCTCCTTCAAGTACTTACATATTTAATGCTGAGCCCTTTACCTCTACTCTAGAGAAGGCTGGCGGGGTCCGTAAGGCTTTTTGGCCCCCAAAAACTGAAAGGTCTTCACAAAAGCCATACCAACCTAGTAGCCGCCCCTCGCGGGGGCAAGGCGCACGAAAACCGACAGTTCCATCGCGTGGAACTTTAATTTAACGAACCAGGATCGCATATGCATACCCGTCATAACCCACCCTCGTGGGGTGAATACCTTGGTCAGTGCCAACTTACACATCACTCTTTCAAAGGTAACTCCTCGAGTAATCAAGGTGATCACTTTAATACAAGAAGTTCATTTCGAAACCGAGGCTCGCGGCCCGAACGTGGAAGTACAGGAGGACGTGCAAACTCCTCAAAAAGTTCCAGGGGAAAACAGTATAAACAATGACATGACACCGTTTCGGGCGGGTCGGTTGATATACTACCAAACACAATGGGCGGAAATGGGAGCACAAGAAATAATTTTAAAATTAATTCAAGGGTATCGCATACCTTTCTTTCAAAAGCCCCCACTTGTCTATCCAGATGTAACGAAGGGGCCTTTTCAAACTCCTGTTTCAGAAGAAATGTCTTCCATTGTAGACAAAATGAAACGGCAGGGAATTCTAAAGAAAGCGCTACCCTCGCCAAGCTTCATATCCCCTCTATTTCTGGTGCCAAAATCCGACGGATCTGCCCGTCCCATATTCAATCTAAAATCACTAAACGAATATGTGATGACCAAGCCGTTTCATTTAATAAATATGTACCGCATTCCGGACTTTCTACAATCTCAGGACTGGATGTGCAAAATAGATTTGTCCCAAGCATATTTTCATGTAAGCGTAAACAAATCGCACAGACGCTTTCTGCGCCTAATATACAACCAGAAGTTGTTAGAAATGACTTGTCTTCCATTCCGTCTGAGCACTGCTCCAAAAACCATGGAAAAGGTTTTTGGAGCAGAGCTTACGAACTGGGTGGCCCAAACATTGCGGGAAAAATGGAACATGAGGATCCTGGTATACCTAGACGATTATTTGCTAGCACACCAGAATGTTCACACGCTTCGCGAGCATGTCAAAATAACTGTACAAATATTACAAAAACAGGGGTGGCAAATAAATTTCGAAAAATCTGTTTTTTCTCCTCAAAAGAGTATAATTTATTTAGGGATACTGTGGAAACCATGGGAAAATCAAAAAATCCTACCAAAAGAAAAGGCTCAGGGCATCATCACAAAGCTAAATCAGGCTCTCGAACAAGAGCAGTTAACGCTAAAGGAGTTGCAGAAAATAGTAGGACTGCTAAATTTTGCCAGTTTTGTTGTCCCACGAGGTCGGCTCCATCATCGACAGTTAGTCATTTTCATGAATTCACTGCTAGTCCTGCCACCAAAGACCTACCCACTACCACAAGGTGTCTTAGGGGAACTAAATTGGTGGGCCCAAAATTGTCAAAGGTCAACACCTCTTCAGTACCCTCCTCCAATATTTTTTTTGGCTACAGATGCGTGGGATCAAGCGTGGGGGGCACAACTGAACAATTTGGCCTTGTCAGGAACTTGGTCGCAAGAAGAGAAAACGCTGCATTGCAATCAAAAAGAAATGCTAGCAATATTATACGCTCTTCAGGGCCAAGTGCATTGGCTTCAACAAAGTTCGCTCCTCATTCAAAGCGACAACAGAACTGCGGTCACATACCTACGAAAGGAAGGAGGTACGAGGACATTATCCTTGTTGGAAATAACCTATCGAATTCTGAATTTGTTAGACCAACATCAGATACACTTCAGCATACACTACATTCCAGGCAAATACAACAATCATGCGGATCACTTATCGCGCCTTCGCCAACCTCCAGAATGGCACTTACTACCGACTTGTTTAGAAATAGTGTTTGCAAAATGGGGAACCCCAATAATAGATCTATTTGCATCGGCGACTGCTCACGTAGTGTACAATTATGTGTCTCTAGATCTGAAAGATCCTCAAGCTCTGTTCCACGATGCCTTCAGTGTCCCATGGAATTACCAGCTCGCATGGATATTTCCACCACCATTCCTAGTCCCCAAAGTCCTGTCTCACTTAAACCAGTCGACAGGAATATTCCTAATAGTAGTACCTCGATGGGAGAGGGTATTCTGGCGTGCGGATCTCAAAGCCCGAGCGCTCGCGGCTCCATTAACTCTGAGAAACCTACAGAGACACCTAATAGCCACGTCGACGGGCCTCCCACCACCGCAGGTCGAGAACATCGTGCTCGAAGTTTGGAAATGTGGGGGTGGTCCGACACGATAAAGAGATGGAACGCTCAACAACTATCACTGCTTAAAAATTCTTGGCGAAAATCGACTCTAAAAACCTGTGAGGTAACCTGGAAGCGCTGGGCGTCATGGTGTCGTAATAAAAACCTTGACTTAATGGATCCCCCTGGTTCACAATTAGAGCAGTTTTTATGTGATTTATATTTAATTGATAAGTTGTCGTATAATTCAATACTTTTACATAAATCAGTAATATCTACACTAGGTAACGCTGAAAATTCAAGTCGGTTAAGTTCGCACGTTCTAGTAAGACATGTTTTAAACTCAATAGCCCTAAAAAATCCAAAGGTCACTAAGCCTCCAGTTTGGGATGTTGATAAATTAATTTCATTTTTGACTAATTACACAATTGATTCAAATAACCTATTTCAAACGTCACGTCATACTGCAATTTTATTGTTGCTTTGCTCTGGTAGGCGAATACACGATCTAACTCTGCTTAATATTGATCCTGATCATTGCATAAGATCTGATAACGGTATAATATTATGGCCTCAGTTTGGCTCCAAAACTGACAGCAATAATTTAGGCAATCCGGCTGGAAATTGCTATTAAATACTGATAGTTCTAATCTTGACCCTATATTCTGGATAGAAAGAACTATAGCATTATTAAACGACAGACGTAGTGCGGCAAAATCCACAAATTTATTTATAACGGTAAGAGGTGTGGCTAAACCTGCTTCACGTACAGTCATTGCAGGGTGGGTAAAGACCCTGTTTGGGGAAGGTGGCATTGCAGCCACCCCAGGTAGCACCCGCTCTGCTGTAGCCTCAAAAAGCTGGTTTCAAAATCATCCCCTCGACGAAATCTTGGCTCGTGGAAATTGGCGATCAGCCAATACATTCCAGAAGTTTTATAGACGAGAAATAATGAAAAGTACTGATTCACAAAACGTAACACAATTGTTCAATCCAATTGATTAACATTGCTGAATAAATCTGTGCGTCCTGTGAAAAGTGATATAAGTCAACTTATATCGAATGTGATATTATTGTTGCACCTTCATCAGAAAAAAATGCTCTATTTTTCTGTCTAATTAACATTTTGATACGTCTATTAGTTTTCGAGATCGTATGGTACATCTAAGACGAAATGGCGTGTTTTGATAAATATTTTTGTGTAAATAAATACATATTGACATGTATCGTTCACAATATTCAAGTTATGAAATAAATAATTGTGTTTTAAGATGTATCTCAAGTCATATCATTATTCACATATATTTATTACGTTCTAATAAAGTGTCACCTGATATATGTTTAGTTACATCAATTTACACAAAGTAAATTCGTACATTGCATCGGTACAAGTAAAGTTGTATTATTGCTCACAAACATAGGGAACTAATATTTTCTGTGTAAAGTGATTCAAGTAAAGTTATATCAATAATCACGAGAAAATTAGAACGGTTTTGATCCAAAATATGTGCAAAGTAATACATCTGCAGAACGCGGGTGATGCGCGGGGCGCGGGGGACGTTATTGCGGGGGTACCGCCGTCCGCGCGGGGTCAGTGCCGCACATACTACTGGACAAGGTGCCCGCGCGTGCTGTCACAGTAATCCAACATGGCGCACAACGTACGTATTAGATGTATCATTTTACACAAAATTCTAAATTTTTTCGTGTGTTCATAATAACAAGGACTAATATTAATTTACACATAGTAATTACTCCAGTTACATCAAAATACACGAAATCTATTTATTATTGTGAATTTTATAATTATAAAGTAATGAATACTTGTTTACGATATCGCTTATTTTTTTTTGTTATTTTTATGTTTTATGATGATCTACAATGTAAAATATCATTGTTGCAGCTTCGTTCTTGCCGTGCAAAACGCATGTTAGACATGTTAAACATAAATAATGAGAATGAAAAAGATGATGTTTTCATGGATGAAAACATTTCTTCTTCTTCTTCCTGTCAAAATAATAAATATAACCGTATTAAGTCGAATAGCAAGGAAATATTATTAGAGCAGAGTCCTTCTAAAAATAACATGTCAGTCAAAGAAATATGTGGCGACGAGGATAATGGTTCATCTCCTGATGGTGATTTCGGTTCTTCAAGTAGTGATGATTATACCTGGTTTTGATGAAAATAGCAGTGACAGTTCTTATGATTCTATAAATGGATCTGTATTGCGATTAACAGGAAAACCACATATAAGAATTTCAACTTCTAACAGTTCATGCAGTAGTACCTGTAGCAAAGATAATAAAAATTGCGATACTTTAACCGAAGAAAATATGAATATTAATCTAATTAACTTGCCTGAAGAACCAAACCTATGCAATGATATAGCACCGACTTATTCACGCAATTCATGTTATTCTGAAAAAGGAAATAACGAATGCAATACTTTACCCGAGCAAAATATTAATGATGAGTTAAACAACTTATCTGAAGAACCAAATCAGTGCAATGATGCGGTACCATCTTATTCATTTTGGGATAACAAAACCGTGACTAGGGACGGCCGTAAGAGGAAGAAAAGAGATGCTAAAAAAGAACGAAGATGCGAAAGAATTGCACGAAATATCTCTAGAAACAAGGGAGAAGAGTATTTTACAAAGACTGGTAAATTAAAGAAACGTAAAGAATTAAAAGAGTTACCGGACTGTAGAGCGAAATGTAAGGAAAAAATCCCAAAGCAGGTATTGGAAAATGTTTTTACAAAATACTGGCACTTAGGCTCATATGAAAAAAGAGCAAATTTTATCGGTAATTTTATAATTATTGGCAAAAAGAAGGTTGCTAAAATTGATCCAAAAAAGAGTAGAGAGCATGCTAACAAATATGTGCTAAAATTCGATAACATTGTCTATGATATATGCAAGAAATGTTTTTTAACAACTTTTGATGAAAGCAACAAATTTATCCAAACTATTTGTGAGAAAAAAATTAAATGCGGTAACGTAATATCGAGTGAAAGGGGTCGTGCAGCAAGTTACAAAAAAATCCATGATGATCGTTTGGAATTCGCAAGACGGCATATTTTGAAATTCCCTGCTTATGAAAGTCACTATGGGCGCAGCAAAACCAGCAAAACTTTCTTAAGTTCTGATTTATCGTTGGCTAAAATGTATGATCTATATAAGGAAACTACAACTGAACCCATTAGTAAAATAGTGTACAATCACGTGTTCAAGACTTTAAATCTATCTTTCAAACAGCCTTCCGTAGACACATGCCAGAAGTGTGATAGACTGAATAAACAGTTGGAAACGGCAACGTCGGAAGAACTCAAAACTCAAATAAAAACCCAATTGCAAGTACACCAAGCTTGCGCCGCCTTTGCATATTATCTGAAGGACAAAGATAAAAATTATGCAAAAGAATCAACAGATACCCTGGTTTTGACATTCGATTTGCAGCAATGCTTACCCACTCCTTATCTTAAGACGGGTATGGTATTTTACAAACGCCAACTTTGGACGTATAATCTTACGATACATGATTGTGTGGGTAATAAAGCTCATTGTTATATTTGGGATGAAAGTATTTCTGGTTGAGGAGCAAACCAAATAGCTTCTTGTGTTTACGATTTTTTTAAATATCGTGTTCCTAGTCAGTGGCCCAACGTTTCAAAAATTATTTTGTACTCCGATACTTGCGCTGGACAAAATAAAAACTCCATAATGGTGACTATGATGCTCGTAGCTGCTCACGATCTGCAGTATATCATTTCCATAGAGCACAAATTTTTGACTCCTGGTCATACAAGAATGGAAGTAGATAGTGACCATTCACTAATAGAAAGAGCTAAAAAAAGAACGACTATGAATATTCATCATCCTCGAGATTGGGCTCAATTAATACGATCGGTAGGGAGACCTGGAAAATTTACTGTTATCGAGATGGCTGAATCTAACTTCTACGACTTTAGTGATTTTTTGAAACAAAACTTTATAATGAAAAAATATAATGAAGACAACATTAAGTTTATTTGGGCCGATGTTAAACTTCTACGGTTTGACAAGACGTTGTTTCCGTGCCTCAAATATAAAACGGATTTGCAAGGTGATGACTTTAATATGATCTCGTTTGCAAAAAGGGGTAAAAGTTATGGATTAGAAGTACTTGCCAATAATTTATAAAACTGCAAGGGACCAAATTTCATTTCAAACGAGAAGAAGAATGACTTAATTTCGTTATTGCCCTATATTGACAGTAGCTATCATAATTATTATAAAAATTTAAAAACTAAGGCTGATATTAGAAATATTGATCCTGATTTGATCTCTAGTGATGAAGACTGAAAAATATTTAATTTTAGGAGTAAGTTGTTGATTTATTTAGTTCTACAAATTAATATTGAATTATGTTTAATTTGATACGGAAGTCTAATATTATTTTAAGTTTTTAATTAATGTTATTATAGGTACTAACATGTGATATTGTTGATTCATTCACAGAATTCCAAAGTTTAATTTTGAATTAAGTCGAGTTTGATATGAAAGTTTAAGTTTAATTTAGTATGAAATTTGTTTTAATTTATGTAATAGTTACACAAGGAATACTGAGAATTTGATTTTTGTTTAAGTATTTCCTGTATGAAAAACTATTATTCGTTAAAGTTATTTTGTTGATTTATGTCGTTGATTTCGTTCTTTCCTTTTTTAATACCTATTGAATATGGTCATTACAAAATTAAAGTTTAACTAAGATTGAGCTAAATTAAAATAATTTAATTTTCAATTAAGTGTTACTTAATATCATTAAAAATAAATAAAGGTAAATGATTTTTTTTTTCTTTTTATTACTTTATTTTATGCCTTTTGTCTTTATACTGTTTCTTGTATCATATTACACAAAATTGAGTTGAGATATAAGTCAACTTATATCAAAAAACACATAATAACACGACCGTTATTCTCGTGTAAAATGATATAAATAACAAAAACAACAAATTTTACGAGTTTTGTGTTTACAGTGCTTCTGCCGACTGAAAAATATTACTCGTTTGTTTGACAGCTTTGAACAGGAGTTGATTTAGTTTCGTATAAAACTACCTGACAATGCAACAATATCACCTTTCACCAAAGCTTCACACAAAGTGTAAGGTGATACAACTCATTTAGAATCATTATACACGATCATTCATTTGGTGTGTTTTGATACAACAAATAGCTTTTTTAAAATATCTCTTCCTGTATTAACGCATTTTTAGCAGGAACTTAATAGGTTATAAAAAATACGACGCTAATACAAATTGTGTCACTATTTTTGTAAAATAATTATCCTAAAAAATTTTATAATTTTTTACACACAAAAACTACTATATTGTAAAGTTGACATTTTCGAGATGTATCAGTTTTCACAGGACGCACAGAAATATTTTGTTTACCTAGAACGGATATTCTTAAATTGGTTGATTAGAATTTATGATTTTCATATTTACAATTATATTAGTAAGCTAAAGTAAACAACTTATCTAGGTATTTAAATAAGTAAAAAAAAAAGTAATAATAATAATAATAATATTCCACAACTATCACAAACGCCGTCTAGCCTCAAGCTAAGCAGAGCTTGTGTTATGAGTACTAGACAACTGATAAACATACTGAAAAAAATTGAATTACTTATACATTTATTAAAATAAATGCATACTAATTAATTAAACTTTTGTTTAATTTCATGCTTTATCACATTGGCCTATAGTATACTAATACTTCATACTTCCAAGTATATACACCAAAGTGGCGTCACCAGGCGATAACAAACAGATCTCATAAAAAGCTTCCAGTGACGGTCAAGTAATTTAATAGCAGCGTTTTACCTGAAATAAAACGCATATTAAAATACTTACCTCACTGGAAGCTTTCACTTTATTTCTGCCTGGTTATATGAGACAATGAACAAAATGGCGGACACTTTTTACAAGAACTAAAAAACTACCCGCAACCACCAGTTGGCGCCACTGAGCCGGAAGTATAAAGGAGACAAAAGTACGAAAACTGGTAAGAAATCGACGGGAAACGGAAATGCCATCTCATAAAAAGCTTCCAGTGAGGTAAGTATTTTAATATGCGTTTTATTTCAGGTAAAACGCTGCTAATATCATCAAAATACAGCCTGGAATTTTTACTCGACCCCAATTTAACCGAAACGTTTGTTTCTTGTTTTCTGTCCGTTGTTAAATATTAAAATGTACTTACGCCTGATAAGAAACATTTAAGGCATATTCAAACCTAAGCGGTATTCGCTGCCGCTATGGGTAGAGGTACATACCGCGCGGGTTTCGCTTAGGTATTTAGTATTATCGTCGCTGTCATATCAAAATGTCGTATGTTTTTTTTTTTGGTCGTATGTTTGCAAATTTCTAGGTACCAGTTACAATCTGTTTTTAAGGATATTATAGTTGAATAGACACCGTAAAATTATGCAATTTCCCAAAAAAAAAAGTTACTTTTTACACAGTACTATAAAAAAAAAACCAGTTTTTTGTGTTTCCTGAAACAGGTACTTAAACAATACGACATTTTGATATGACAGCGACGTTATGTTTCGCGGCAAGAGCGGTACAGATGAATGAACAGTAATATTACCGCATACCCACTCGGTTTTCTCTACCGCAGACGGTAGCGATTACCACTTAGGTTTGAATAGGCCTTTATCTTACTATTTCTTAGGCCACGCGGCAAGAAATGTTACTTTGCATATTTTATCTGTAAAACTGACCTGACTTTTTATTAATGTCGCTAGTCGCTACAATGACTTCACTAGTAACGCTTCACTGATCTGATTACAAGAGTGACCTCACAGTCAACCAAAACAGTCTCTTGTTTAACGTGACGCATCATGGAATATCTATTACTAGGATCTCTTGGCAATCGTATCTATATTATTAATCTGTCTGTATCTACTTCGGGTTTTCCTAGAAATTTGAAAGCAAAATAGATTTTAGATGCCAATTTTTTTTCACTGAATATAACTTTTGTCATTCGTAATACAATTTGCAAATGAATAAGAAATGCGGTGTCGTATCTACATTCCACATTTACGAAAAGCCACCAAATCGAGGGTATAGGCGGTAGCTAAATTTTTCATGTTTCCATTTGGGATACCGTCTATTATTTTTCTTCCGTCCGTCCTAAAGTTGCCATGTATAATATCTATTAGCAATAAACAGAAGGTCAATTCCCAATTTTAAATTAATCTTATCTCAACGACAATCAATGTATGTAAGTAAATTAGGTTTTTTTTACACATTCGAGACCGTGATTAGAATGTAAACGTTCTTAAAAATACGAGAATGTCCTTTAAGGCCAGGGTAGCCCGCGAAATTCAAAATTTCTTACGGTTTTTGCAATTTACAAGTCGGTATTATATTGTACGTTGATCAAATTATAATTTGCGGTCGTAACAAGTATCATTTACACAATTAGAATCGTTAAAGTGATCAATACAACTCTTTAAGACCAGGTGTAATCCCAAAAAATGTCTATTACATGAAATATTGACATTTTAGGATTATACTAACTTAAGGAGTTGTATTACTGATTCTATTGTATATAATTCTGTAAAAACGTATTTGTTACGGCCGCAAATCATACTTTATTTAACATACAACTTAATACTGACTTGCAAATTGCAAAAAACGTAAGAAAATTTGAATTTCGCAGGCTACCCTGACGCTTCCTCCTTAAGTTCATTGAACCTACATCAATGCATCAATCCAATGCGTGCAAAACAAGGATGGGCAGCTTGCTATCCTACTAACAATGCCCCACCCAGCCTATCGCAATCCCCTTACGTTCTAGCTAGAGTACCTACCTAATTGAATATAATTAACATATTAGTCAAAGGTATTAATAGTACCAGTCATAATGCTAAACAAGTGTTCATGTGTGCAGAGGCTTATCAAAATACCAATGTACTTATTATATGGTTTTTTTTTTTAATACTGTGAGCTCAGAATCTAGCGCTCAAATGTACATTAGTCATTCAGTGATAACGTCTAAATATTATGTATGTATGTACCTATTATAAGCCAAATAACATATTGATACTTATGTTTTATTCATATGGATTCTGTCCAAAAACCTAAATTATATGTTTTTTTTTTTTTTATACTGTGAGCTCAGAATCTAGCGGTCAAATGTACATTGGTCATTCAGTGATAACGCCTTATATTAGGTTGGGGAAAGTCTTTTCGCATTATAGTATGTATGAACTTGTAATAAAATCTCTTTGGCTATACTATTTGTATCTGGCTGGTTTTGGTATCATTGAAAGTTTAAATATTAAAGAACATAATTCCAAATTCAAATTAGGAAAATGTGTGATTTTCATTTGTTTTACGTACCGTCAAGATGAGTGAATCTAATGAAGAAATTCGATACATTTTAAAATTTTACTACAAAAAAGGTAAAAATGCAACGCAAGCCGCGAAAAAAATTTGCGATGTTTATGGACCTAGTGTAGTGTCTGTGAGAGTAGCACAAATTTGGTTTAAGCGTTTTCAATCCGGAAATTTTGATGTCAAAGATGCACGTCGCTCTGGTCACCCTATTACGGATAAAATAGATGCCATTTTTGAAAAAGTGGAGCAAGATCGGCATATCAGTAGTTACGACGTAGCTGAAGAACTGGAAATTGACCACAAAACAGTTTTGGCCCATTTGAAAAAACTGGGTACACAAAAAGGCTCGACATTTGGGTACCTCACGAGCTCACTGAAAGAAACCTAATGAACCGTGTAATCATTTGAGATTCTTTATGACGACGTAATGAAACCGAACCATTTTTGAAAAAGCTGATAACTGGTGATGAAAAGTGGATCACGTATGACAAGAACGTACGAAAAAGGTCGTGGTCAAAGGCCGGTCAGGCTTCACAGACTGTGGCGAAACCCGGGTTAACTCGCAACAAGGTGATGCTGTGTGTGTGGTGGGATTGGAAGGGCATTATTCATTATGAGCTGTTACCACCAGGCAGGACCATCGATTCTGAACTCTACTGCGAAACACTGATGAGATTAAAGCAAGAAGTTGAGAGAAAGCGGCCGGAGTTAATCAACAGAAGGGGTGTGGTTTTTCATCATGATAACGCTAGACCTCACACATCTTTAGCCACTCAGCAAAAATTAAGAGAGTTTGGCTGGGAGGTGTTAATGCATCCGCCGTATAGTCCTGACCTTGCACCTTCAGATTTCCACCTGTTTCGGTCTCTTCAGAATTCTTTAGGCAGTGTCAGGTTAACATCACGAGAGGACTGCCAAAACCACTTGTCGCGGTATTTTGACCAGAAGTCCCAAAATTTCTATAGCAATGGGATCATGTCACTACCTACAAGATGGCAAAAAGTTATCGAACAAAATGGTACCTACATACTTTAGTTAAATGTAAATAAACTATATTAAAAAATGTTTTGAATTTTCTTAAAAAATGCGAAGCAACTTTTTCCCCAACCTATTACTTTGTTGCCGTCGTACTGTCTACACGGTAATGTCAGTTTTGTCTCCTCTTCCGTCGACAAGACACTTGTCTACGATCCTCGTGCTAAGCCTGCAGGTCCCATCTGTCAAATTTTATAACGATCAGTAGTTTAGGCGTGAAAAGGTAACAGGCAGACAAGCAAGAGTTACTTTCTTTCGTTACGTTGTACCCATAACACAAGGCAAAACGAACGCTGTGGCGTTTGTTCCTAATCAACATGCGCTGTTTAATTTGGTTTAATAGGCACAGAAATATTGGGACATTTTATTTATTTATTTATTCACTCTTTACATACAAATATCCCTACCGGCTAGACCCAATGCGATATTGTAGCACACTTAAAATTTATAGTTCCACTGTTTTTACCATAGCAAATTCTTGTAAATTCACCCTAATGGCAACAGAATATGTCTATGTCATCAGCAATGAGGTTGAAAGTGCGGAGCGCGCTCGTGAGCGGCTCGGAAATATAACTAGACGCTTGTTTTGATTACGGTGACTAAGTGGCGTATCTGAAGACCATAATTTTCACATTTAAGTATATATTTTTTTGAGGTAATTTACTTTATTATGAAGTAAGAAAAACTTCTAAACTCAACACTGCACTCCAATACAATGTGGCTCAAAAGGCTGCCCAACTTAAATGGGGACTGGGCAGGCCATGTCTGCCGTATGTCGCACGTATGCGAAACTGTGGGCCCAAATAGCCCTGAGACAGTGGCGGTGTGACAGGCGGGGTCGCGGCAGTCTTCGTAGGAGATGGCGGAACGATATGGATAGGTTCCGTCAATATTGGAAGGACTCGCGGGCTCGCGATTGATGGTAGGAGTGGAGGGAGGCCTTTGCCCCAGGATGGGTAGGCGTAGTAAAACTTTGCTTAGAAACTTGCATAAAGACGCAGCGTGTTGAAAAACTATCCAAAATTTATAAAGTTTTATTCAATAACTTTTCCAAGGAAGTTTACATAGACATCGCTTGGGGCATCCCGATGACTCAGGGCTGTTTTCAAAGCTTGGCACTGACTCACTTTATCGTTCTAATTTACATATGGAACTACATATTATTATGTACCTAAATAAATAGTTTTATGTGGAATATTAATTATTTTTAATCTATCAATCTGCCTAGCCTTTTCCCAACTATGACTTGAATAAGACTGGTTGTCAGACTTTCGGGCTTCTGACGACCCGTAACGACTGTCAAAGATCTACGAATGACAGCCGGGACCAACGGCTTAACGTGCTTTCCGAGGCACGGAGGAGTCTCGGTATGAAAAGATGGTCACCCATCCACAGACCAACCCCGGCAAGCGTAGCTTAACCTGAAGGATCGACCCGTGCGGCTGTTATTACTTAGCCACGAGCTCCCTTTATTTTTAATCTATACTAATAATAAAGCTGAAGTTTTTTTTTTTATTTGTCTGAACGCGCTAATTTGCGGAACCGCCAGGCAGATTTGAATGATTATTTTTGGCATTGATAGCCCAATTGGGATGATGCCTGGGTGAAAAAAAAGAAGTTCTATTTAGTCCGTCAGTCAGATAATAAAAAAAATATTAGACACGTATTTTTTGCTTTATCATATTAATAAAAAATGACTTAGATAACTCGCATTAAAGTTCGGAAGTGGGGGCTTGCTACGTCACTTCTACGTATAAAATCTACGAAGACGTGACGTCATGCCACATTTTAACTCAATCTATCGCCGTAATCTTTTGATTACGTAGAAAAAGAAAAAATACGTGTCCAATATATTTTAATAATCTACATGACGGACAAAAAAAACATTTTTTAGTCATCATCCCTATTCTTTAGGAAGGCTGTAGGTTATTTAACATCAGTCTATGACGTCTAGGAGCCGAGCAAAAAAGAAAAAAAAGTCAGCGTAAACGAAGTAATACCGCGGGCAGGCGATGCGATGCGATGCGACGGGGTGGGTCGGGGGAACAAGAAAATTCACGCGGACGAAGTCGTGGGCAGAAGCTAGTAAATCATATTATTTGCACCATAACTTGGCTTTTTCAAATGAAAACAATATCTTGGATGCTTAATGCTTATGTGGCTAAAATGAATTATTTAGTCACTATACTACGAGGCTTCTTATAGGGAATTCTTAGTAGGTACTTGCCTACAAAAAGTTATAATCTAGAAAATAATCAGCTTTTAATTTATAGGTCAAACAATATTTTTATTGCATTCAATAGTGTATTTATATTAATAAACGTGTTAGGTTCAAATTGACCTTTTCTTTTTAAAGAAAAATCGTTTCTTTATTTCTTTTTAAACAACATCCTTTCATATTTTTACGGTCATAGACCAATAGAAAAAATAATAATAGAGAAATCTTTATCAAATCTTAAGTTTAATTCACGTTAACTGACTTTAATAATTTTTGTAAAGAAAGTCCGAACAAAATGGTCTTGGGCAAAAAACAAGTTAATATTTGAAGTTTCTCTGCATTATGACAGGGTGACGTCATGGCCTCGTAAGTTATTCGTTACGTAACATTGCGCCATTGTTATGTGACCTCATAAACCCGTTATTCGAGATTGACCACCAAATAGGAAGTTGAAAGAAGGTCGACTTGGGACAAAACACAATAGAAATCGATGTATAGCTAATTGATAGCTGGTATGATTTTTAGGCTTCCGTACCAAAATGGTAAAAAGGAACCCTTATGGTGTGACTCAGTCTGTCTGTCCATCTGTTACAGCTGGATATCTCAAGAACTACTAATGCTATCAACTTGAATTTTGGAATAGTTTTAGATGACCTTTGCTCAACTATTTTGCAAATAAGAAAGAAATAAAACTATTTTTTTTTTGCAACAGGGACTGAAAGGGGGTCTCAAAAATTCGAAGTGGGGCTACTAGGGCTCGACGAGTCCGATTGATAATGTGTTAAGCAATTAGGGTACTGGTCAGAGAAAACGAATTTTCACAGATATGACATCACTATATTATTACAACTTTCATCGAAATCGTTAGAGCTGTTTTCGAGAACGTTATTACATATACACACAAAATAATATTGCTCATTTAATAGTATAGGCTGTTTGATTCACACAACATGACTGAAATTTTCAAGCATCATGCAGCGATGACACTTCTGATCCGTCTTTCGATAGTACTTAATAATTTGTACGCAGCGAAGTTCTGTCTCTCTATCTACGAGAATGTAAACATAGACATGCTTTATCTGATAAGCTGATAGTAGTGATTATGATATTAATTCTATTTGGATTGCAATAGTACTTGTACAGTTTGATATTACATACCTACACAGTTGCACTGAGCTTCATACTTTCTGCTCAGTAAGGGCGACGCAAGAAGCACTTATAGGACTTTTACAAAAGAGATAATGTTTTTCAAGTAATTCAAATGGCAAATTCACGAATACGGGCGTGATTATTAGTGAGCTTCATACTTTCTGCTCAGTAAAGGCGACGCAAGAAGCACCTATAGGACTTTTACAAAAGAGATAATGTTTTTCAAGTAATTAAAATGGCAAATTCACGAATACGGACGTGATTATTAGTGAGCTTCATACTTTCTGCTCAGTAAAGGCGAAGCAAGAAGCACCTATAGGACTTTTACAAAAGAGATAATGTTTTTCAAGTAATTAAAATGGCAAATTCACGAATACGGACGTGATTATTAGTGAGCTTCATACTTTCTGCTCAGTAAAGGCGACGCAAGAAGCACCTATAGGACTTTTACAAAAGAGATAATGTTTTTCAAGTAATTAAAATGGCAAATTCACGAATACGGACGTGATTATTAGTATAATTGATGATAAGAGTTGCATGCAGTGTTAAAAGTATGCCATGGCATTTTATACAGTTTTAAAATACCGCATAAAAACCTTGTAGATAGATGTATTGTATGGTCAATGCGGTAGAAACTTAATGCGGTATTATCGATCGGCGTGTGATCGTACAATACGACAAAGTTCAAAGGTTCCATCTTCGGAAACTAGACCAATAGAAATTGATTTATATTCCCAACTAAATTATAATAGACAAGTTTCTGCTCGCGACTTCGTCCGTGTGAAATTTCTTGTGCCCACCCCGTCCCATCGCATCGTTTGCTTCGTTTTCGCTTAGCATTCTTTCTGACTTTTTTTTTCTTTTTGCTCGGCTCCTGAGGGTCCTAGCCTAGCGTGATGTTAAATAGCCTATAGCCTTCCACAAGAATTAGGCTATCAAATGCAAAAAGAATATTTCAAATGCGACTGGTACTTCAAACAAAAAAAAAAACAAAAACAAACTTTAGTTTTATTATTAATATAGATTGACGAACTAATACCATCACTCCGTTAAACCAATCACTTTTAATTTCGACACAGTTTGGTTCAACAATTAATTTGTATTAGGTACTAGTCATATTCATATCTTTGACAAGTTTCCTGGTTTATTTCATTTGCCTAATTGAGAAGGAAGGAAGGATAAATATTACCGATTAAAAGTTGAATTTCTGAATGGTTTAGCACTAAATTAATGGAAATATGGCCATGGTAGAGCGGACAGTTTTGACCTTAAGCCTTGTCTACCGTGGGGTGATGATAATCGGGTCTCTTTTAACGCCACTAAAACACAGGTGTTTTTACCGCTGAAAGGAGTCATTTCGCCCAAATTCCTACTTTTCGGGGTACATCTGTTCCCGTAACTGATCGGCTTGAGCTCCTAGGCATGAGTTTTAATTTTCAGGTTTAAAAGTTTTGAGCCTACGTACAGGACAATTTGTAAATTACTAGCTAAATTCATGAATATGAATAGCTTTCACTATGGGACTACTTCTTAAATCACGAAAAAAAAGCTGTTACATACAAAAGTTCAATACTCCACCAAAATGTATGAAACAGCAGATTTTTTTTTCGTGATTTCAAAGTTGGTCCCATAGTGAAAATTGTTCATATTCATGGGTAGTGTTCTACCCCTTTGAAAATGTAGCTATTGATTTAATAATATCCATGTATATCAATACACTTTTGTTACTATATGTATACGTATTATATTGTTGCTGCAAGTTAATATCTATACCATAATTCCTTTCATGTAAATTGTTACTTAAGAAGCCCCCGAAGCATGCGTAGTTCATACAAACGAAATACCAAAATAATTTATAAATCAAACATATTCATAAGGTAGTGTGTATTTATTCCGATTGGATTACAGATTAGCTGGGTTCCCAAACACATATTTTGAAAGGACACTAATTTGAAGCCGAGATAACAGGAATTTAAAATTTCTATAGAAAACTTATTTTTCTCATATTTCCTGTTTAAATCATTGATCTTATTATTAATATATTATTTGGGAACCTAGATATTCTGTAAACCAATCGGAATAAATACACACTACCTTTAGAATACGTTCGATTTACAAATTATTTTGGTATTTCGTTTGTATGAACGACGCATGCTCCGCGGGCGTCTTATGTTTTTATTAAATTTTCACCGTTGGGTTACGCAGAAACCCAGGTATGAAATAAATGATCAGCTTCTATACTGGACATGGTTTTCCAACATTTCTGCACTAGCGTAAGAATGTAATTTAATGAAAAGCAAAGTTTAACCATTCTATTGACTAGTCCAGTCGTTAAGGATGGTAGCAGGGATAACTGCTTAGGAATCTCGTCTTCAAATCAGTGTCCTTTCAAAATATATGTTTGGGAACCTAGATATTCTGTAAGCATACACACTACCTTAAGAATATGTTTGATTTACAAATTATTTTGGTATTTCGTTTGTATGAACTACGCATGCTTCGTGGGCCTCTTAAATGCAAAAGTCCTCACCTTAAGAACAACAATGGCATCGGCCATTTCAGTGGCCATCTCGTCTAGTTTGGGCCCGATCATCTTGCAGGGTCCGCACCAGGTGGCCATGAAGTCGATCACCACCAGCTTCTCGCCAGCCTCGGCCAGCCTGTTCTTCAGGTCATCGGAGTCTTTGATGTGGATCGACATTTTAACTGAAAACAAGGAAACAAAAAGTTTAATATAAATTCAGAAAAAAATATATTTAGCATTTTTCTTTCACACCTGCAAAGTATGGAAGAAAGAAGGCAGCAATGATGAATGAGTCAAGGGCCAAATCTACCACCATGTGGGTCCCAGAAAACGTCCGAAGACATCGAGGCAGACTCAGGAGAAGATGGCAGGACGAGTTTGACGCCTGGGTGAATATTCGAGCGTTTTAACCGCCGTCATTACCTTCCGCCAAAAGTTGATGAAGGAGAATATCGTTAATGAAATATTTCATCAATTCCCAGAATCTGCTTAAGGACCAGAATCAGGAATTGCTGAAATATTTAATTAAATATATTCTCTTTCATCAACTTTTGGCGGAAGGTAATGACGGCGGTTAAAACGCTCGAATATTCACCCGCCTACAGACAGGATTGGTCCACACTAGCTCAAAAAAGAGGAGTGGAAAGGAGAAAGGGAGGCCTTTGCCGTGCAGTTGGACAACACATGCTAAAAATAAAATAATGATTATGTTACAAGGGACCATCGTATGCCCGGGTTACACTAATGTATTTTGAGTTTGATTCATTGCACAATTCAAAAGCCAATGGCCGAAATTGGCGTCTTCCTTTTTTTTCTTGCGGCCTTCAACCAAATCTTGTTTTTCTAGTAAGTACAGAACAGTGTAACAAACGAAACTTATTTGACATGCATATCACTGAACTCATTCCGAAATGAGACAGAGTTAGAAGTGTGTATACATATTTAGTAGGTTTATAGGCAATTTTTGACTCCTAACGCACGGGAGGGGGTGTACTGTATTCAGATATCCAAAAACATTTAACGGCTCTCTATTTTGTTGCCACTTAACACTAACCTTGCACCTAGGAGTCAAAAATTGCCTACAAACCTAGTAAATACATACAAACTTCTAACTCTTATATCTCATTTCGAACTGAGTTTAGAGATATGCATGTCAAATAAGTTTCGTTTGTTACACTATTCTGTAAAACAAAAAAACTTTTTTACAAAAAAAAAACCACCGACTTCCAAAACAACACTACAAAGTGAAAAATAATTTTAATTTCAGAAGTCGGTGTCTTTTGATCTGCATTTTAGTTTATGCCACCGACTTCTGAAATTAAAGTTATTTTTCACTTTGTAGTGTTGTTTTTGGAAGTCGGTGGTTTTTTTTTTGTAAAAAAGATTTTTCCTTTTTAATGGGTCAGTTTGTAATTTATCTAAGTTACAATAGCGTAATGTCAACTGCCTTTTGCAAAATATTGCATTCCTCGATGTAGGGACGTTAATTGTTGATTAGTTCTCCTAGTAAGAACCAGGAGAACGGGAGCTGATGGTGAAGTCACCATTAGCTCCCATTAAAGTAGGTACTTAATCGAATCGCAACCCGTGATATACTTAATGTTGAGTAGTTCCGATGGCCATCTGTGGTCTTTATCATCAGTTCCACTTCACCAAATGGTGTTTTCCGAGAGTAAATTACACGAGTTACTATAAAAAATATCGAAATTGCTATAGGTGTGCCTATAAAATTTGAGGGTTGCCCTCGATTTCCATGAGATCCTCATATCAGATTCTAAGTTAAGGAGTGACTGAGCCATATTTTTGTGAAAAAGGTATCAAAACATCGGCACAAGTGTATCAAGATACCATTCTTGAGAAGGTAGTTAAGCCCCTTAACAACACCATGTTCAATAACCAAGTATGGTCCTTCCAACAAGACTCGGCGCCGGGTCATAAAGCTCGGTCCACGCAGTCTTGGTTGGAAGTGAACGTTTCGGACTTCATCAGAGCTGAAGACTGGCCGTCGTCTAGTCCCGATCTTAATCCGCTGGATTATGATTTATGGTCAGTTTTAGAGAGTACGGCTTGCTCTAAAAGCCATGATAATTTGGAGTCCCTAAAACAATCCATACGATTGGCAGTGAAGAACTTTCCCATGGAAAGAGTGCGTGCTTCTATTGATAACTGGCCTCAACGTTTAAAGCACTGTATTGCAGCCAATGGAGACCACTTCGAATAAGCTTTTTATATTTTAAATTGTTTTATATTTATGTATTAAACTAACACACTGTAAAAGTAATAAATATTATTTGCAATAAAAAATTTTTTTTTTTCTTCGTGACAATATTTATGACAAGACTAGGTGTGTATATATATACACGACAAATTGGTAACCTCTTTTTATTGAAAGTCGGTTAAAAACAAGATTTGATTGATGGCCGCGAGAAAAAATAAAAAGACACCACCGTCCATACTAAAATGGGCATAGTCCTTTCCAGAACTTGAACGATGCGAAAGAGAGAGCGGTCAATTAGGTCGAAAAAAGAGAAAAAAGAAACAGTTTCTCTATTGACACGAAACGAAGAATAAGAAGACATGATGGAATCTCATAAAAAGTAGTAGTAGGAAACACATTGGTTTTCTTGCTGTATGTGTGTTATCGCGCTAATGGTATCGGTAAATAAATATGTAAATGTTAAAGCTATGTAAGTAGCAGTTAAGTTTCCTTCTATTTTTAAACGATTTCAAAGGTTATCATTTCGACTGAATATTTTTTTTTTTTTTTTTGTATGAATGTTGTTCAGCGATATTTTCGGCAATTGTTAACAACTCGACTGCCGGAAACGCGGATCTACGCGAAACAACATTAATGCTGTTTAATACATTCAACCGGTTTTTGATTATTTTTGTATGGAAGTGTCCCGAGGAGGATATTTCCCGAGGCGGAGATAGACAATGCAACTCCTCAATAACTAGCAGTACCTACACGTATTAAAATATTCAGTTAGTAATAATTTTGCGACTTCCTAATAGTTGGCACACTGACTAAGCATTTTTCACATACCTACATAATGGTGCATTTTTAAATCTCGGAGACTAAATTGACAAGTGCAAAAGTCAATCTGGCTTACATTACATTATTATAAAGGTCATTTTAACATTTTTACTTGTTAATTTAGTCTGGGAGAATAAACAGACCATAGTAATTACCTACTGAAAATGGAATGAGTACCTACTCATACTGATACAAAAGTCATCCTTATTGACACATCTTAATTAAACTCATGCATGACGTCATGACAAAATCAGTTTACTTATCTATGTTTATTATTAATTTTCTGAAATATACAAGTATGTACAGAATTAGGTAGGTAGGAACTTTTAAGTGTCACTTATTTTTATTTGGCGGGAATGGATTTTTTTTCTTTTTTGCTTCGCACGGTTGGTGCACACAGGGCCATAGGGCTCATAGATAAACTTTTTTTTTAAACGTCTTCTTTTTGTCAAAGGCATTTATTTCAAAGTCCTAATGAGTGAAAGAAGTTACTGGCCTCTTTGATAGCAGTCGTGAACGTGACTACGTCAAAAAAAAAAAAAATTATAGAATTCATTATTTTTCTCAGAAAATTCTAGACTACAATAAGAATGTCCGTATCACGGCATTTTTTTACATAAAATATGATGCGAACGGCAGAATCACCTTGGTTTGCCACCACGGACAAATAACGTGTTTAAACTTCAAACATCTACATAATTATAAATATAATTAATAACCCTACGTGTGGAAAACCATAAACATTTTAAAAATAAACCACAATGTTTCACTTTACTCACCGTTACTTATATTAACTCTTACAAAATAGTATCACAGTTCAAATCAGACAGAGCACTAAAATATTATGCCTTTTTTATTCACACACGCCCTCACTTGTTTGCGTTCAAATGAATACTGAGTTCCATAGACTGTAGCAAAGTTTTATACAGCAGTATTTTAGCGCGTTAATTGGTGTTGTTTCATTCGCGATATTGTGAAATCGCGTGCAAAACGTGTTGCTGTTTCTTTCCCTCTTCATTAAATTATAGTTCCTGTGACAAGGACAGTAATAAAACGTCACGCGGAGTAAATCTATCGATATCATTATTGTATAGACTATTTTATTGAGTACGAACTATAAGTTGTTCTTGTCAGTTTGCCGTCTCAATCCAATGACGTAATTTTGTTTTTTTGTTACTGAGTCATCGTGGACCGGCCTTCGGAAAGTTGGTTTGTCATGATCGTTTTGAGAAAATATAGCGACAGAATATTTTAATAATGAGTCCCTTCTTTCTTTCCTGGTGACATAGCAATATTTTCAGGAAAATGCTTAAAAGCAGATCATTTTCTAGTTCGTTTTACCGTTATCGTTTTCATCATTATTCTGTCTGGATTCTTTCATGTTTCTTCACTGGAAGACGTAGCAATCAATTGTCTATCCCAATTCTTCCCTAAACATTGTCTATACCAAATTACCCAGAAAAAAAAAATACAAAAATAAAAAAACTTTTTTCAAAAAAAAAAAACAACCGACTTCCAAAAAAACACTACAAACTGAATAACAACTTTAATTTCGGAAGTAGGTGTCTTGGATATGTATTTTATTTTTTTTCCACCGACTTCCGAAATTAAAGTTATTATTAATTTTGTAGTGTTTTTTTTTTTAATCGGTTGTTTTTTAGTTCTCACTTTTTAGTGGGTCAGTTTGTAATTTATATAACTTCTCCTGGTAAGTAGGTACCAGGAGAACTCTACATCACCATTGTGACAAGCATAAATTACTTAGCAACCATTATTAAAGCACCTAATCGAATCGCAACCCGTGAAATACTTATTATCGAGTAGTTCCGGTGGCTATCTGTGATCTTCATCATCAGCTCCACTTCATCAAATGGTGCTTTCCAAGAACAAATGCACGAGTTACTATAAAAAATACCCAAATCGCTATAGGTGTGCCTATAATATTTGTAGAGTTCCGTCGATTTCTCCAGGATCCTATCATCAGATCCTGACCTAACAACAATGGGACCAGCTAGAAAGTATACCCTTTCAAACAAAAAAAGTATTTTCCAAATCGGTCCAGCCGTTTTCGAGTAATCAGGGAACATACATTAACAAAAAAAAAAAAAAAGATTCCGACGAACTGAGAACCTACTCCTTTTTTTGAAGTCGGTTAAGAAAAATAAAACAAAATAGATCGATATACAAGACAAGACATACAAATCACGAGCACAAAATAAAAATAGTCAGCAGCTGCTGGCACGTCATGACTGTGACAAGAAGGCTTCCACTCAGCATGATGCTGTGCTATGGGGGGCCCACAGCACAGCGCTGATTTTCAGTGGTCACCTGAACTAGTGGTTAAGTCAATTTTACTAGCAGTATAATGTAATTTACACAAGGATTATGAAACCCGAAATGTTATTAAATAAATTAGTAACTAAGTACCTAGGTACCTAATTTTCTTATCAACGAACTCGTATGCCTTACACGACCTAATCAGTTAACCACAACATAATTTAAAATTACATTGATAACGCTCATTTGGTGCAACAATGACGTAATTACACTTTTTTTTTAGGTTTCCGTACCCAAAGGGTAAAACGGGACCCTATTACTAAGACTCCGCTGTCCGTCTGTCACCAGGCTGTATCTCATGAACCGCTGTTGCCGCTATAACAACAAATACTAAAAAAACAGTTTAAGGGGGCTCTTATACAACAAACGTGATTTTTTTGCCGTTTTTATAGATAATGGTACGGAACACTTTGTGCGCGAGTCGGACTCGCACTTGGCCGGTTTTTAAAAACAAGTTAAAGTTTACCCTTGTTTCCTCAAAAAAAAAAAATTACAAATTATCACTTCCTTAGCAAATAAACTCTTCACAAATAATTGTAAAGCAAACCTAATGTTTTGGCAAGTGAATGTTTAAACAATAACTTGCTTACCAACTAGTACTTTTATCAATTTTAATGTAGTCAAATATTTCAGTCGGTGAAACATATTTTACGCAAAATAAAATAAGCCTAATATTTAGTATCGTCAGTTTTCAATTTACCATTTTTCTATTCAGTCAATTGCTTAGTCAATGACAAAAAAAATTGCATCTTTATCTTTCTAGCAAGCATGCAGCAAGCATACAGCATACAAGCGAGCATGCAACATGCAGCAGGCAGGGTTTCTCGACTCCGGCGCTGCGGGTCTCCGGCGGTCCCACGAGTGCTATTCGTTGCAGACGGCTTTCGCTCACCACCGCAGCTTCGGCTTGCTGGCCGGCCAGCCTCAGCCGCGGCGGCTCGCTCATAGCCTCCTGCTCCTCAGCCCGCGGGCCTCCTCGCCCTACGCGATTCTAAATTACACTATAAGGTTAGGGCAGACAAGACTGCGTGGAGTCGGATTTACAGCGATTCGTTTCTGTCACAGGTCACTAAACCCTAATTTTTTAATTATATAATTCCCAAAAAATCCTATTTTTGCTTTGATATTTTTTTGTCATAACAAATCATTTGACCAAACGTTTATTGTCTAAAGATTGTTTGCTGTAATAAAATATTTGATTAAAGACCAAATTTAAATAGTCTTCTGTGTAATGCTTGTGTTTTTATGTGTGTATTTGACTGCAATAAATAAATATTATTATTATTATTATTGAATGCCTTAATGGCATTATCCTTGGTAATATTCTGCAGAGTAAAATTTTGACCAAATGAAAATGTGCGTACTAAAATCATTCCAAATGTTGCATTGGTATAAAAAAAGGTTGCTAAAATTTGTTTGGGTAGTGAAATTTTGTCAAAATCTTTTTGGCAAAACGGCAGGATCCCACAAGTTAAATATGTCAAAAAGACTATTTACGTCGGAAGAAACATCCGCAGAAATGAATTTGTGATGATTTACCGCGAGAGATGGCGCGATCGTAATAAGTCTCTTCAAAATGCCATACCTTTTATCGGAAACTGATTGCATCTCCTATAAAAATTCTAAAAGTGTAATTAGATACTTACGACTTTGTTATACTAAATGAGCGATATTATCATGTCAATGCTCATAGGACTTTCAGAAACCCTTAATTTCGTGCTTATTTCGGTTTATGACACCGGTAAACTACATTTATTTATTGACACTCATATCGTTACTGATCATGAATTCAAAAATAGTAAGACTTTATGCATGTTAACCTACAACTCAAAACAAAATTAAAAAGTTTTATTATGATTATGATACAGATTTCTTAACAACATAATGCTATAAAATAACTTTTTTTCTATTAACGTACACTTTGGTTCGACCAAGGAGTTTTCAATTCGATTTTTATCTTTGTATAGGGGGACCACGCTACGCATGCGCAGCTGATCGATGACAGCTCAGTAACCATAGTAACGTAATCCACGTTACTATGGTTTCGGAGCCATTATTGTGTTTGTTTACTTTTTGCTAACTTTGGTTTTTTATTTAAATATGTAACTGCACATAACTAGGTATTAGAACATTCGTGTAATACGATGATATTTGGTTATTTATTAAACCTAATTCATTAATTAAACTTGGACACTTAGTTCTTAATTCAAATCAAGACCAAAATGATAATGCAATCCTGAACATCGTAGGAATCGCAATCGGATGTGGAAATTGTAGAACTATTATGGCGAAGCTTGGAGGAAGCTATGTGCAGCTGTGGACGTCTTTCAAAAGAATTCTGACGACTGGAAAGACGTATCATGATCCATTTTGTAAGACACCAGTTTTCACGGCTTGGGAGGTAGAGAAAATAAACAAATGTATTATTAAAAAAATATTAATAGTTTATTAGTCGGGATATCATCTAGGACCAAAGTCCTTGTTAAGACGAATCAAACGAGCCTACTCGATAGGGTTGCGTCGTTTTATTACCGAGCTCCTGTGGCCACCTTCAGACTCCATCATCAGATGGCTCCTTATCAAAATATTGCACTGTCATCGATTTTACATAAGTCATCAAACACCGGGAAGTGGGTCAAATTTAACTTGTAAATTTTGAAAAGGACAACTTACATATCTTACATACGAACATTGAAAGTTAATTAAAAGCTTGTAATGACTAAAAAAAAAGATGTTGGAAGCCATTTGGTTCCAAAGTTCCTGGCTCCTTGCTCTTACAGACAAGGCTGACCGTTATTCCTACAACAAAACCCTTTTGTAAGACAACTGCACGTGCATACAAGAGGTTTAACATCACAGAGATCGAAGAGGAAACTACGCTGCGAAGTATATAAGGGTTCAGAAATTACAAAGATTAAAATTATTGGAAAATTCAAAGATTCGGAATCTTCACATAGAGTCCTAGACTTTGTACTTATAAAGTATTTGTGTTTGGTTGATGGCGTATCTAGTCTCGAGTTCTGGACAAGCTATACGATACATATCGTTCAGTTCACGAGACACCCAAGTAAATATTGATGCAACATTGCAAGGTTGAAAGCGGCAATGAAAAGCGGTGAAAAAGCACGGGACTTCCCGACTCAGACGAATGCAAAATCAACAGTGGTTTCGAGGTTGCTTTTGGATACCATGAAATTGAAGCTGAAGACGAATTTATGGAGCAGTGTTCATTATATAGAGAAAATGAGCGTAAATTTTATCTGAGACGAATTCACGCCTTTTATCCAATTCTAATTGGTTTAAATTTATATTTACATGTACTATGTGAATAAGCTATAAAAGAAGATTTTGAAAGCGGAATAATTTATTTATGACGGTAATTTGTGCCAGTGATTAGAAGGAATTCGCTTTTAGAAAAGGAAACTGATAAAATGAAGTGCTTTTTGAAATGCTTTTCTTATCATTAACTTACAATTAGTTACGATTACGACTAATATGATGTTGTGTAAAAATAATGTACAGACGCCAGCATATCAAGCTACTACAATCTGTCAGATTTCTTTAATAGATTTTCGACTTTATTGCTAAAGCATTAGGTTCAATGTTGATTGGGAAAATCTGACAGTTTCCTGGCGTCTGTACAACCGTTGTTCGATTATTTTACAGCATCTTTCATTGGGAAAGGACCTTAAGAACACAGATAATATTAAGTAAATTACTCTTCTACTTCATTGATTTTTTGCTGACGACGAAGGCTTGAAATTAAGGGGTAAGCGTCAGGGTAGCCCGCGAAATTCAAATTTTCTTACGTTTTTTCCCCCATATCCTTCCAAGCATCCTTTTCCAGGGCCACCTCGATCCATCCCTTACGGTACGTAGTTTACTTATTAAAAAAAAAACTGCCGATTCATACATTTATGTCGCTGACAAAATGTTGTGTCCACGACGATGAATATTAATGATTTGAATGACAATGCAACTTTATTTACTCCTATATTTTTCCGCTAGGTCAGTTCTGATAATCGACTAATTTCAAAAATGGGTAATCTGACTATTTGGAAACATAACGGCACGCCTGTTTTCCCGCGGATTTTGGCAGTGGTGTACCTGTAGTCACCCACAGTTCGCCAGTAATAGAGGGCGAGCCTATTGCCATAAACCGGACACAACTCCAGACTTCGGGTTGCTACTGAGAAATGTCTGATAGAAAAACCCCGTAACACTGCCCTAATACCTGGGAATTAAATCTTGAACTTGTGCACAGCTGGGTGTCCGCGATGATAGAACGTATGGAAATCTATGCAATAACGTAGGTATGCAACAAGTAGGACAAATTGACCGCGAGGGTGAATATTTGACCTTTTAACCGCCCGTCATTACCTTCCGCCAAAAGTTGATGAAAGAGAATATATTTAATGAAATATTTCAGCAATTCCTGATTCTGGTCCTTAAGCAGATTCTGGGAATTGATGAAATATTTCATTAACGATATTCTCCTTCATCAACTTTTGGCGGAAGGTAATGACGGCGGTTAAAAGGTCAAATATTCACCCGCGAACAAATTGTCCATCGTCCTTGCAGGGGAGCCTTGGTTCGACCACTGTATGCAGAGGAACTTCCTTAGCTACCATCGACTGGGCGCGAAAGGAGGGTCAGACTACCCTATTGCAACTCTATTTGGAAGAGGGCAGGCAAAGGCTGATGTTCAAATGCAGCGTAGGTAAACTAAAAAGTAAATTTTATTTTGGATAATTTATCGAGTAGAGTCCGACCGAAAATGGTTTTTTTTCGGGCGAAACGAAATTTGACCTTATCTGCATTTCCTGTCGAAAACAGAAAATGAAAAAAAAAAATGTTTTTCCGTCTATAGGCTTTTCTTTGGTAAAAGTAAAATATTTTATTTTATTTTTTTAGGTTTTATTTTGATCTTTTGAACTGAGATCACATGAAACTTTATACTTTTCTCAAGACTTAAGACAAGAATTAATAATCACTATCTGTTGTTATAAGCGAAAGAAAGTACTTTTTTCCCTGCAATTTCACAGTTATTGTGCTTTTAGTTGTTGTGAGTTTTTCTGAATAAATGCATTACAAGTATGGAATTGTTTTTCGACCACGGCCTACAATTATATATTTTTTCAGCCGAAAACGAACATTGCCGAGAACCAAAAACGAAATTCGGTTGGTATGATGCGGTAAAACAGATACACAGAAACAACACCTAATTAAAGATAACTGTACTGTTCATGGGAATTCCCTGACCTTTGACCTTTCTGACTTTGTTTATAGTAGGATTAGTAAGTAGGTGACGAATCGCCGTTGACCCGCAGCGGTCGTTGCTTGTGAAAAGAGAGAAAATGACGTCAGACTTACGGCGCCGCTCGCAAAACACAGACACTATCGATTTTGCCAAATATTTTTATGTCATCCTGGCTTTTCGCCAACTATGTTCGGACTTCAGTCTAGCATGTGGTTGAATCATGATTCTAGACCTAATTCTGTTGAACTGACAATTAGGAGATAAAAGACGAGACGGCAGTATATTAGATTACACCTAAACTTGAATGACTGCATAGAATACGTGGCCTCCAAACATGTTGTTTGCTTAAGAGGAAGCTTCAGGGTAGCCCGCAAAATTCAAATTTTCTTACGTTTTTTTGCAATTTGCAAGTCAGTATTAGGTTGTATGTTGAATACAGTATGTATTATTCGCGACCGAAAAATGTGTGACAGAATTATAATCATTAAAATCAGTAATAAAACTCCTTAAGTTAGCTGTGTGTAATCCTCAAACGTCAAGATTTCATGAAATAGTAATTCATTAGGATTACCTGATCTTAAACCATCTTATTACAAAAGGAGTTCTAACTTTAGTCCAAGCCCTAACCGTTGTATTATGAACTTTATTCAGAACAAGGTAAAGTAAAATACAAAATTGATAACTTAGACTCGGGTTTAACTTCAGTTTATGTAATTAGAACATTAACTTTGCCGGAATAGTGTTCGAAATTATAAAATAGCTGATGTTTTAAACCGGAGTCTAACGATATACCCTGTTTTGTAATAAAGCCGAAAGAGTTGTATTGATGATTTTAATTATTATAATTCTATACTTAAATAAATACCTGTTACGCTCGCGAATCACATTTTGATCAACGTACAACCTAATACCGACTTGTAAATAGCAAAAAACATAAGAAAATTTGAATTTAGCCCGCGAAATTCAAATTTTCTTACGTTTTTTGCAATTTACAAGTCGGTATTAGGCTGTATGTTGATTTGAATATGATTCGCGACCGTAACAAATCTGTATTTATAGAATTATAACCATTAAAATCATCAATACAGTTCTCAAGTTCATATAACTCTATTGAATGACTATTTCATGATTTCAGGTCTTTTCTAACTTATGAAATTGTATTACTGATTCTAATGATTATTTTTCTGTAAATATATGATTGTTACGGTCGCGAATTATATTTGAATCATCATTAAACTTAATACAGACCTACAAATTTCAAAAAAACGTAAGAATATTTGATTTTCGCGGGCTACCTTAGCGCTTCCCCCATAAGGGGGATGCGCTAAAGTAGCCAGGTCAGCGTGTATCAAAATTTGATTCGCGACAAAACAAATATGTATTTACATACATAAAAATAACCATAAGAATCATCATCAAACAAGTATGAATTTCGTGGACTACCACAGTGCAAACATCTTAATAGTTTGGCCACTTTAAATAAACCGCTCTAGGTGCCGATTTTCTTATCTACCAACTAAAGTAGCTTTAAATTATGTTACACAAAGCACGGAATCGCCGCGCCGGAAGGGTCTAGAAACGGAAGTATCTAAAGTATCTACTATAGTGTGCGCGCAAGTGTTAGTCACCGCCTGAGGTATGTGAGCGGTGAGACGGGGGAGAGCGCGATTGACAAGACAGACTGAGTTACTTCACATACCTCAGGCGGTGACTAGCAAATGCGCGCACACCACAATAAAATTCGTGGCGCCGAAACTGCCTTCTGTCACGACACAAAAGCTGATGGTGTTACCATTTTTAACTAACTTCAAAAAGGCGGAGGTTATAATTATGTTCGTCTGTATTTTTTTCATCGATACTTTCGTCAATGGGGAAGAAACCTGTCAAATTATTTCCGCGTAGATGGCGCTAAGTGTTTATTACAAACGAACTGTCGAGACCACAAAGAAATTAAACAATTTTTTTTTGCATCTTAGTTTATATAATGGGTAACGACCCATTATTTTGTATAAGATACAAAAAAAAGCCTTTCACAATTAGCCAAAATTCAACCATTAGTTACTATGTATAACCATTGGTTGAGTTAACTACGGATCAAAAAACCGGCCCTGAGTTAATAGCCGTAAAGTACCTAATACTAAAATGTTGTTCCACCTTAAATTACTGTGATTTATCGTGACATTGTGTATACCATTTATTGTTGTATACGACGTTTTGTTTAAGGCTTTTGGCGCCAATTTCGCGTGAAAATGGCGGGATTTTGAAGAGCTTGGCACAGCAGAAAATTGTTCTAATAAGTTTTGACTTTAAAAAAATAAAAACTTTTTAGCAAAAAATAACTTTAATTTCGGTAGTCGGTCTTTGGTTTAGTATTTCCATTTTATGCCACCGACTGCCCAAATAAAAGTTATATTTCACTTTGTAGTGTTTTGTTTTGAAGTCGGTTTTATTTTTTGTTAAAAAGTTTTTATTTTTCACTTTTTAGTTGTGGTACCTATACCCCACACAAATTCGAATACCACTACCTGCTATGTAAATAACAGTGATAAGTAGGAAGTTATTAAAACATCATCCATATAAATTATGTGGGAAAAGTACACATTATTGAAGCTACTCAAAAACTACCCAAGCAAAGTTATTAAAATGTATATGGGACCACCTTGGAAGTATACCCTTTCAAACAAAAAAAAGAATTTTACAAATCGGTCCATCCGACTTTGAGTAATCGCGTAACAAACATACAAAAAAAAAACAGATGAATTGAGAACCTCCTCCTTTTTGAAGTCGGTTAAAAAGGAGGTTAAAATACAGGATTGTTTTATTAATCAGACGTAGCGTAACATTTTTCTAAAATTCCGTTTCAACATCAAAATAAAATAAACGCTTTCGGATTGAGTCCGATACCAAACTCATAAACTTAAGAGTAGCAGTACTCAATCCTAGTATATCCTCTTCACAGACTCTACATTGATATCAATTAAAACATGATCTAATCATTTTTCTACATGAAGGATTTCTCGAGAACTCACACGCTCATACATACAGCTGTCTGCATATTAACCATTTTAACACACACTGCAATGAACTTCTAGCTTTAATATACAAGCATAAGGTATAAATTACAGTAATAATGTGCATAAGGAAATAAATGAAGTGATTAATGATACTTTAAGTAAGTACTTATAGTAGTTGAGTTTTCCGGCTGACAACTTAGAAATGATCAGCATGGCTAACATGACACACGCGGCAATTACTCACTCTCGCGTGAGTAATGTTAGTCTATTTATGTCACACTATTTGTTTTCTGAAAGCGCCGCCATACAAAATACTCTACAACCCTGGCGGGCATCGGCCCTAGCGGACCCCTTCAGCTAGTGCTGACATCTCTTTGAGGCGCGCGTGGAACACAACGCGCCGTCGACCCGGGTTTTCGACAAACCCTAACATGGCGCCTAAGCTATCTCGAATTTTGACAAATCAACACGAGATAATCTCAGATTCTTCTCTCGTTTAGTCGTCCTCGATTTTGACATCGAGAAGAGTGGACAAAATTATGTATGATATATTGATATTATGTCCTTAAGTTTCATAATTATCCTTATTTTAGTCATAATTTATTGTTAATAATGAATATACTTAGTTTTAAGGTTGTATGCGCTCGGAAACACAGACGCAGGTAGTGAGTTCCACTCTTTTGCTGTGCGCATTATAAAAGACATTTGGAAACGCTTAGTGCGAATTGGTGGAATCGCAACTAGGTAGGGATGGTAAAACTGGCAGTGCGTCCAGAAGTCCGATGGTAGAAGGGGGCCGGTGGAATGAGGTCGTGGAGTTCTTGAGCACTCGAGTTTTGTTTGGGGCATTGCCTAGGCGCTGAACCAGGGTCTAACCAACATGATGACCGTTTACGATTATCAAAAAGAATCTATTTTTCATCGCAAGTGACAATGCGGGTGAAAATCCCCTCGTTTCTGTGTCTTTTAAGCAACACAAGGTATGCCTTGCGTTGCTTAAAAGACACAATACGTTCGTCGCGTTGGCGATCGTTCAGTTCGTGCGGCACCCAGTTATCAAGTTTTTTTTACCTTGACAATTTGACGCAAATGGACCAATATTGTTTTGAAGCTAACGTTGAAAGCTCTCGCGTCCGGACCTGCTTGGGAAGCCGTCATCTCCTTCGGCGAAGCAGTTAAGCTCGCGAAGGAGGAGGCGGAACGCGTGAGGGAGAGGCAATCCTTGCGCCCTAGTCTTTGCGCGAATCGAGAGCCGATTCCCGGCCACTGTAGGCGCGGGTTTGCGAATGGCAAGCAATGGGTAGCTCGCCGTCCGGTAAGGACGCGCGCCTCAAAGAGATGTCAGCACTGGCCTGAGCAAATGTCTTTTTTCTTCGGTAGCTAAATCTATTTATATTTATTTATTACAATTTTAGGTCAGGTTAGGTCAGTTTCGATTTGATGGTAGCATCCTCATTCAAGTTTTCATATTTATGTTAGTACCTAAGTATTACAAAACTATAAATCCAACTCGTACATAAAACTGCACATTCATTTAAACATTACAATCATAAGATACATAAGTATCTAATAGCTCTCAGATAATCAACTAGCAAATAATCTAACAAATTATCACTACACTATCAGACTAAAGATTAATACAGTAAGTATGAAATGAATGATTGTTTGGAGTTTTTGAGAAAGCATAGCATTTGGTTTAGGCATTTTTTTTTTACCTGTGTCAAGCTACCTATTCAACGTTCGCCATTTTTAGTTTCCAAACATGTAAACAAATATGTTTTTGGAAAAATTACTTTAATAACTTCAACCACCGATTGGGTCCTAAACGCACGACGACGTCGCGTCGAAGATGGCGGGACGAGTTTGACTCCTACCGAAACGACTGACCGACACTAGCATGACAGAATTATGTGGAAAATGGAGAGGGGGGCTTTGCCCTGCAGTGAGACAATACAGACTAGTTAGATTAGATTAACACATTATCTGCTTAATTCTTTATGCAAACGCTTCTTTATGCTACACCCTTACCGACCCTTATTTTACGATGTTTTCGAAACAATAGAGATGCACAACGAACGCAAAGGTGCGGCGCACCGCACTCGAAGAAAGTTATGTAAATTGTATGGACGCGCATACGCGCCGTCAATCACCTGGTGAACGTCCGAAAACGCGCATGTGCGTCTGCCGCGCCTAATGTATTAAAACTTTAACATCCACGCATTAAGTTCAGCTTGCGCTACAATTTCAATTTTTTTTTACCTGTTTCCATATAGTACCAGTAATAGGGATGATGACTAAACAATGTATTTTTGTCCGTCATGTAGATTATTAAAATATATTGGACACGTATTTTTTCTTTTTGTACGTAATCAAAAGATTACGGCGATACATTGAGTTAAAATGTGGCATGACGTCACGTCTTCGTAGATTTTATACGTAGAAGTGACGTAGCAAGACCCCACTTCCGAACTTTAATGCGAGTTATCTAAGTCATTTTTTATTAACACATTAAGTGCGGCAGACACACATGCGCGTTTTCATAACTTTCTTCGAGTGCGGCGCGGCGGACATGTGTGTTCGTTGTGCATCTCTATTGTTTCGAAAACATCGTAAAAAAAAGGGTCGGTAAGGGTGTAGCATGAAGAAGCGTTTGCATAAAGAATTCAGCAGAGAATGTGTTAATATGATAAAGCAAAAAATACGTGTCCAATATTTTTTTATTATCTGACTGACAGACTAAATAGAATTTCTTTTTTTTTTACCCAGGCATCATCCCTATTCTGAAATTAAAATTTACAATACCTAATTAAAGTTGATTTTTGTTTTTAAATGGAACTAACATCAGTTGACAACAAGAATTTGAATATGGAATACCTTGCTAACAGGCTAATCTTCTCTTATATTGGCATAAACATGACAATAAAATAGGTCTAGTTATGGCAAATATCCTACTAATATTATAAATGTGAAAGTTTGTGAAGATGTTTGGATATTTGTTACTCAATCACGCCAGAACGGCTGAACGGATCTGGATGAACTTTAGCACAGAGATAGATTATGGTCTGGATGCTATTCCATATTCCGTATATTATTCATTCCGTATCCATTCTGGATACTTTTTATCCTGGAAAAATGTATGGTTCCCGTGGGATAACTTCCAACATCCACGCAGGCGAAGCCGCTGGCAAAAGCTAGTATTATAATAAGAAGTAAGTACATATAAACCAGTCAACAATATGGAAGTGGAGCTGAAAGTGCCACCGGCTTACAGTTTTACAACATTTGTACCATTTGGAAGGCATTTGAGAGCCCTCCTTGCCTCAGACAACACGTCAAGCAGTTGGCCCCAGCTGTTATTCGTAGAACTAGTCATTATAGGTAGAAGCCCAAAAGTCTGACAACTAGTTTTGCCAAGGGGTATTGTGTTATCCAGCAACTGGGTTGTGGAGGTCAGATAGGCAGTCACTCGATGTAAAATACTGGTATTTAGCTGCATCCCATTAGACTAGATGCTGACCCCAACATAGTTGGAAAAAGGCTAAGCTCATTGTGTTGGCTTGGCACACTTGTACAAAAGGTAAGTCGGTCATCGAAACATTTTTATAACTTAAAGTATATGTTCACTACAGGAAAGAAACTGCCATATTAATTTGCTAGAAATTTGAAGTAGGTAGGACAATTTTTATCTTGTACCTATATAATTTAAAAAATATGTTGGTTATTGCCTTATTTTACACATGCTGGAATAAAACTTAACTGCTGATGTAATTATCTATTAAAAAGATACCTATGGGAGAAATTATTTGATGATTTCCCAACCAAAAACCGGTTGGGAAATCATCAAATAATTTCTCCCGCTCTGGGCGGAGCGGAATGGGTAGAAGGGGGAGGGAGGTAACTCTTTCAAACAACCTGCAAACCTATGAGGAGTTGTCTATCTAAAGCAACAACCGCATTGCTTGCGGACAGGAAATTATAGTTATCTGCTCGATAACAAATATATATACAGTTGACTCTCAATAATTTGAAATGTTTTTCTGATCCCTTGAAAAATGTTAATTGGTCCTCTCTGTAATTTGAAGTTGACGGAATAGTATCTTGCCCATCAACATGCAATAATTTGAAGTCCGGGCTTCCCTAATCTCTATAATTTGAAGTGTATCATGCACCTATTGTTTGTTTGTCGACGGAATAGGTAGTATCTTGCCCATCTACATGCAATAATTTGAAGTCTGGGCTTCATTACTCTCTATAATTTCAAGCGTTTATCATGCACCTATTGTTTGTTTATATGCATGGACAGACCTGTCGATTCTTAACATAAATAAGACATGAGTGAGTTTACAGTTTGCATTCCAGTCTACCTTTGAACAAATTGAGTTAGCTTGTTTACTTGACTTTTTTCCTCCCTCTTGGTTATTAAAACTCCTGTTATTTTGAACTCTTGGTAATTTGAATTTTTTCTCTGGTCTCTTGAGTATCAAATTATCGAGAGTCGACTGTACCAACTTATATAATTATGTCAGAAATTAATCATTATGATAATGAATCTTTACATTTTTACAATTTTATTGAAGTAAAAAGAAAATCTGCAATATCTGCTATCAATAAAACAAATTGATCCAATATATGTGTTATTATTTTCCTCATGGTGAGCATTGAGAATGATGCCATAGGGCATAGACAGATAATAAAACCCAATAAATAGCTCACCATAGATTTGGTGACCCAGTTTCCTCTCATGTCCTAAATACTATAATTAGGAAGGAAATCGTTCACTTCCATTAAATTAAATTACTGCTTAGAGTTTATAAGCACTGTCTTAAGAAATTCCAATTACTTTAAATACTTTTAAGCATATTATGTAGATCCAGTTTAAGAAAGGTCTTTACAGTAATGATAATGACATAGCTGGCACCTACATCAAATTGAGACAATCTGCCGCCTCTTGACCACACTACCAAGTGTAAAATTAAGCTAGGAATATAAAGTAGGTAGTTTCTTGGTCAGTGGGTAGCCTTAGGGGCGGCTTTTACTAGTCTTATAATTTATGTACCTACCTCTTTTTGCCTTTCCACAATTTTGAACTTCCTAGGTTTATTTGACTTTGTAAAAAAAGGGCGTGGATGATAACTTGACCAGTTTTTCACAACAGAAACGGACAAACAACGCAATAACACTTTTAAAACTGACTAATACACGTAACAAAAAATCAATGGAACTGACTCGAATGTACAAGGTCAAAATGCATCTTATTATCACTTTGTGGTATTCGACAAAATTTGCATGGATGCAAAGAAAAGTTACTAGAATCTGTAAATTAATGATATATAAATGAATACTCACCAGGTGTTGAGATAAATAATAAAGTTTTCAGACCGGCGAAACACGCGGTGACAAGCAATCAAGGCAGAATGAATGAAAATGAAGCAGCAACGTGATAGTGAAGGGAAGAGGGCGTTAGGAGGTTACACATTGAATCGATTATGACAGTTATCGATGTTTTCTTATTGGTTAAGGTACTGTCCTTTAATAACTGCTGTTGAAAGATAAAATAATAACTAAAATGAGTCGTATCGGTAAAGAACGATTTTTTTAATTAGTTACATTTTTAAATTTAAAGACCAGAGCTTCTGTACGGCGGCGAAGTCTAGGCGATGAAAAAGATCCACGAACAAAAACGCCACAAGACAGGAATGCTTATGCTACAATGGGCAGGAGGAGTCTTACTAAAAGACAAGGTACGCAACGAACATACTGAGGGTAAAAGAGCCCAGACTGAGATGGTACGGTCATGTACTTCGACGAACATTTATGACCATGTCGTCAACGCACAAGATCGAAATAAATGGCGTCGCATGATTGGGAAAGCCGACCCCATGTAACAGGAAAAGGCGAAGCCAAAGAAGAAGATTTGCATTTCATCCCACATGGGCACATGTTGATATCCTCTTCGGTGTCACAGCCATTTAGCGCGAATTAGCGCTTAAGTCGTTGTACTTCTGGAGACCTTGCGCGTTATCGACACGTGTGATTAAAATGACGGTATCTCTAAATTTTATTTTTTTACTGGACCAGTATCTCATCTCAATTTATCGACAATTCATTATTCGCTAAAACGAAATTAACAGCAATCTACGTATGAAAACACATTTCCCAATGTGCTGCAAAAGATCCGGATGTTCCGAATTCATTGGATCGCGAGAATGACCAGTCTGGCCATGAAAATTGCCGGCAATATTGCCATAGTTGCCAAATCTGCCGGGAATGTTTCCAAACTTCCCGGCAATATTAGGCAAGAAATGAATAAATAGAAAACAACTTTTACTAATATAATTGCTTAGTAAGATAAAATTCCGGTCTGCAGGGTGCTAATTGTTATGCATAATTATCTACAATATCCAACCGAAAATTTTAGGTTTTACATTATTTTTACTGATAATTTAAAGGAAAGAAACAAGCTGTCCATGATAGTTCATTGGTGATAAAACCATAACTATTTTAGAGACATCGTAATTATTATTTTCTACGTTCTTATAATTTAACTTCACTTGTATGTAAGAAAGTATATACATCTATATATGTATACATATTTTTATGTATAAAAGGGTCAAACATTGCAAGACGAATTTATCAGCAACAACAACTTGACGTTTTTAACCGACTTCAAAAATGTATGTTCACGATTTTCTCAAAAACTCCTGACCAATTTTGAACATTCTTTTGACGGCACGATTTGTGCTATATTACACAGTTGCTACATAGTTGTATGATTTATATTTATTTTATACGGCATCAATACCCTCTTTCTTTTTTTATAAAATTTATAAGTGAAATTATTATTAAAAACTATGGAGTCAGGTATCATAAAGTTACCAGTATCCATATTTTATATATATATGCATGGATAATTATAAATTAATTATAATGAACAATTAATTAAAAAGGCTTACTAGTAATACGTATAAATACACCATTACATAAAACCCCATGAGCGCATAAACATTGAAAATGCCATTTGAAAAACCCTAAATATGTAATCTGGCAACTTTGGCAACTTTCCAGCAATTTTGCCCAATATTGCCGGGAATATTGGAAACTTTCTTATAGCTTTCTTTTACTGGTGAGTTTCGGAAACATTCGGCAATTTTCATCCCTTTGACCACACTTTTTACCAGACTTCGGCGAAGCGAAAAGAAGAGGGTTTGTACAGACGCCAGCACATCAAGCTACTACAATCTGTCAAATTTCTTTAATAGATTTTAAACTTTATCACTAAAGCATTAGGTTCAAGGTTGATTGGGAAAATATGACAGTTTCGGGTAGCTTGACCTGCTGGCGTCTGTACATACTTTTCTGTTAATGTCCTTGTCCGTTATTGGTCGTCAAACAGGTTTCGTTCAATTGTGTTCATTCAATAATACATACGGCTACATATAAAGTTACATTTTCTATTATAAACTAACCACTAATTCTACAAAAATCCCATAAAATGCGAGATCAACTTATACTGGCAATTTTAGCTTGACATGTAGCCGAGTGTACACCAAAGAATGTGAATCCGATTGAAAGAATTCGATTCGCCGATTGATTGTCTAGATTGTCTATGGCTGTCAGTAGTGTCAAAAATTTCTCTATTCAATTCAATTTTATTTCATTCATGTTATTCACTTTGCTGTGTCTAGAACTATTTGAGTTTTTGTGAAATTAATAAAGTTGCTTGTTTCTAAACACAAGAAAAATGTCTACGGATATCGCTCAGATTGGATCACAAAAAGTAAAGAACATCGCCAGCGGCGAGGTAAATATACAAATTTTCCATTGTATTCGTAACCATAACTTTTTTCATATTTACGCCGCGCCGATTGAAGAGTTTAGTTTACCCTGTCAGCTTTCAGATTGTTAGGAACAGTTTGGAAGTAATTTTTAAAAGCATTTATCTGATACACGTAAAATGTAATGTGTTTACATTACATTTTACTTTACTTGCGGGTTGCAGCTGCATACCTACGTTTCGTAACTGAAACTTTTAAATAATAGAACCAGTCATGTGTGAGTTACTGGTCTGTTTGACTCGGATTTAGATATCTATCTACCTATTTAAAACAATACTCTAGGGTTTTTATCCGTATTCCGATAGTTATCGATGCCATAATTGTCAATAGCACTAGCTGCGGAATTGTCAATTTTGAGGAGAGAAAGTTTTTTAGACTTGAAAAAAAATATTGCAAATGTATTTAATACGTTTGTGTTTTGAAATTTTCTGCAGTTGAGTAACATAAAATCAGTTTAGTCAGAGGTCGGAATTAGGTAGAGTTATTTATATACTTACACTGATTTCATACAGCGAAAGAATAAAGTGGGTATGCTTCAAATTCCGAGATTAATTTTAAAGAGCAGAAAAATGCGGTGATTTATTAAATAAAAAAGTTATTTACTTTTACACAATTTGAACCACTCCATGCGTGACGTTGCCAAATTTACATCAATAACATCGGATGTTTGAAGTATAAGTATGAGAATTTGCTTAAGACTATTAAGTAATAATTTTTATTGTGAATTAAATACTAATAAAAATTGTATGTTAATTATCTTTGTTTTATTTAATATCTCTGAGGTTTTTCTTACTATTTATTTGTAATATTGTTGGCCACATGGGATTGTCTATTAGAAATCCCGGGAAGATCCATATTAATATCAACATTTTAATGCAAGTACAGATGCCAGCACATCAAGCTATTACCATCTGTCGAATTTCTTTAATAGAGTTTCAACTTTATCACTAAAGCATTAGGTTCAAGGTTGATTGGGAAAATTTGACAGTTTCGGGTAGCTTGACCTGCTGGCGTCTGTACATAAATAACTACCTATTTCCGACCTCTGTCAATAGTATATCTTGTTTGGATTTACAATTTATAGGTCATTAATATAACATTAATTAATCATTAATGGAAAATTCATAGAACTTGTTTTAATATCACTGTGAACTACGTTTTTTGTAGAAAGAGAAGGATGAACAGTATTTCAATACGCACAGATGAAAGACCATGAAATTTAGTGTATTTGGCAGTAAAAAGTAAAAATTTAAAATGTAGTTAGTACAATTTATGCATCAAATTTTGAGCTATGCTCATTAAATATTACCTATGTTGTATCCATTGTACCTGCTTGTAACTGCAGGATGAATTAATTTCCATTTTCCGGTATTAGTCATGTATTTTTTTTAATGTTGTCTAGTCTTGCATAGGACAGGTTTTATTCTCCCAATACCATAGTGCAGGGTAAAATTTCTTCAACTTTCTTTTTCACATGCTTTGTTTGTTTTGTTATCACGAGTACAGTCATCTGTTTAAGTATCAGTCATTAATTACCAGTCATCTATCTAGAAAGTAGAATAACACTGTTAACAAGCAAAGTTATCACTTCATAAAAGATTTAAAAGGCTACAGGTTAAGTCAGACTGTGTTCATGCACAGATACAGAATAATAAAAATAACAATTATTTACTGGCATTAACACATTATAATATGCATGTTTTTAACTATTTAAATATTATCGGATAGGAAATTATCCCATGGGAACGCACTACCAGGATGAAAAGTATCTTTTGTCCTAATACCACGTCATAGTCTACCCATGTGCTAAATTTCAACCGAATCTGCTCTCTGGTTTTAGCGTGGAAGCATAACAAACAAACAAACTCACCTTCACATCTAAAGTATTATAAAAAACCGGTCTATCACAGTGTCACTCTAGAGTCTAGACTTACGAAATGTATTAGGTACTTAAAATAGTGTGAGAACGAGATGGAGCTATACAGGACGTCTAGCTCCATCACTTCCCCACATTCAAATAACATTAAAATAATACTGCTTTAAGAGGTGGTGGTCTAGCTCCTGGTTGTGCTTATCTTTATAGATAGAAGATTTCTTTTTAAAATACCATTTGAGGATCATTGAAAAACTTGTTTCCTTCTGACTGAAATTTATAAAATGTTCATAAAAGCAATACAGAGAATATTAACACAAAACATGTTCTATTTTCCAGGCAGTAGAGTTGAAAACCTTCTGGGAGGACCAGAATGTGGCCATCATTTTCTTCAGACGCTGGGGGTGCATGCTATGCAGACTTTGGGCAAAGGAGGTAAGATAATAACATCATCGTTATCGCTTATTATCAATGATATTATAAGTAAAAAGCACAATTCAATCTTCAAAAAAATAATATAAGTACGCATCGACTTGAGAATCTCCTCCTTTTTTCGTCAGTTAAAAATGGCATACTAACGCACACATAAATAACAATAATCATAAGTATGTCACACTACAAGGTCAAATTAAATTAGCTAGCGAAACTCGGCAGACGTGGTGCGTATCGGTATCTTAGAAACAAGATAGAACAAAATTGTATTTTTTTTGGGTAACGGCCGCAGGTAATTTAATTAGTACTTGAAATATCAGTTAAAAATCAGTTCAGATATCGATATCCATCACGTCTGCGGAGTTTTGCTAGTTAATTTAATTTGACCCTGTACATTAGATGACACGAGGAAATAGGACGCCATGTCGTAATTATCGATAGCGAAAAAGAGACAAGCATATTATTTTGCTCCGTATGTACAGTCAACGTCTAGAAGTCCACTTACACCACAATGACCATTATCGCCTGCGCTATACGGGCTGTCAAAGTTGCCAATGTGTAGTATTGTCAAACGTTCTTATAGAATAAGGTCGTAAGTACAACTAATATTGCTATGCCATAGTTTTGTGAGATTGCTAGTCGACTTCTGACTGTATATGCCTGCATGGTACACAGCACGCTTCCGTTGACGCCGGAGCGACACAAAGTTCAGGGGGTCTTCTTCTTACTCCCTACGTACGAAAGTCCCTTTTTACGAAAGCACTCTCACAGATTGCAGGAAAACGAGAGGAAAGAGTCAAAAAGTCCCGGCAAATACTCTATTCAACATCATTGTTACCAGTATACTCGTAAGTCCTCCTACAGATAAGTATTTGGTGTATCCCTGGTTATCATTGTATGCATTTTACTGTTGACAAGACTTTAAAATCACATTAATATTGGCGAGTAATGTATTAGTCACTCTTTGCCACTGCTCCACGGACCTGTGCAACTTCCCATTTAATTAAAGGAGTTGCACAGGCTTTCGCAAACACAGCTGTTTTGATCGTATTCTCCCGTCGGAATGCGGCACCCTTCAATAATCCACGAGCCAATTCTCGCTCATAAAATTGCTCATAAATTCGCGAGTGAGTTGTTGCTGGAGCGATTGGGGCCATTTTACAAAATTAATTTTACAAAAATAATTTAGACTTCCCGGCTAGTGTCAATATACATAAAAAACTGACATTTCTTTTAAAAATTGCCGTCAAAAAGAAAACAGGCAAAGGTATTAACAGGAGAAAGCCGCTATCCGGACAAAAATGCCAAAATAATTCAATTCTATATTTAACGACATTCATAATAAAATTTAAACGACAACAATATTAATTTTTGTTTATTCAGTTTGAAAACAACAAAATAAGTAAACCGGCAATCGACTGCTAAAATAGTCAAAGCCTAAGTCAAATTTTTTGTTTGTAAAACAGGTGGGTGTAAATATAGTATGTATAGGTACACTATGTTTTGCCTCTGACGGCGTACCAATATCAAAAAAGTGGTTCTTATCTTAAACTAGCTTTTGCCCGCGGCTTCGCCCGTGTGGTTGATGAAAATTGATGAAAACCGCATTAAAACCCGTTCAGTAGTTTTTGAGATCATCGCGAACATACAGACAGACAGACGCGACGGGGGACTTTGTTTTATAATGTGTAGTGATTACATTTATGTAACAGAATTAAATTCCATTAAAATTAAATAACAAAACCTATCCACGGTAAATTATAAAACTTATCTTAAAATAAAACAAAGTTAACAATTCTGCGTACAAAATAAATTTATTTTAGTTTAAATAAATAAATTATTTTGACTACATTATAGAATACTATGTTATAATACTAGGTATATACTCTAAATGTAAAGTCTTTCATTATAGAATATATTTAGAGGGTGACCTATATATTAGGTTGGGGAAAAAGTCTTTTCGCATTATAGTATGTATGAACTTGTAATAAAATCTCTTTGGCTATACTATTTGTAGCTGGCTGGTTTTGGTATCATTGAAAGTTTAAATTTTAAAGAACATAACTCCAAATTCAAATTAGGAAAATGTGTGATTTTCATTTGTTTTTCGTACCGTCAAGATGAGTGAATCTAATGAAGAAATTCGATACATTTTAAAATTTTACTACAAAAAAGGCAAAAATGCAACGCAAGCCGCGAAAAAAAATTGCGATGTTTATGGACCTAGTGTAGTGTCTGTGAGAGTAGCACAAATTTGGTTTAAGCGTTTTCAATCCGGAAATTTTGATGTCAAAGATGCACGTCCGCGTCGCTCTGGTCGCCCTATTACGGATAAAATGGATGCCTTTTTTGAAAAAGTGGAGCAAGATCGGCATATCAGTAGTTACGACGTAGCTGAAGAACTGGAAATTGACCACAAAACAGTTTTGGCGTATTTGAAAAAAAACTGGGTACACAAAAAAGCTCGACATTTGGGTACCTCACGAGCTCACTGAAAGAAACCTAATGAACCGTGTACTCATTTGTGATTCTTTATTACGACGTAATGAAACCGAACCATTTTTGAAGAAGCTGATAACTGGTGATGAAAAGTGGATCACGTATGACAAGAAAGTGCGAAAAAGGTCGTGGTCAAAGGCCGGTCAGGCTTCACAGACTGTGGCGAAACCCGGGTTAACTCGTAACAAGGTGTTGCTGTGTGTGTGGTGGGATTGGAAGGGCATTCAGACCATCGATTCTGAACTCTACTGCGAACAACTGATGAGATTAAAGCAAGAAGTTGAGAGAAAGCGGCCGGAATTAATCAACAGAAGGGGTGTGGTTTTTCATCATGATAACGCTAGACCTCACACATCTTTAGCCACTCAGCAAAAATTAAGAGAGTTTAGCTGGGAGGTGTTAATGCATCCGCCGTATAGTCCTGACCTTGCACCTTCAGATTTCCACCTGTTTCGGTCTCTTCAGAATTCTTTAGGCAGTGTCAGGTTAACATCACGAGAGGACTGCCAAAACCACTTGTCGCGGTATTTTGACCAGAAGTCCCAAAATTTCTATAGCAATGGGATCATGTCCCTACCTACAAGATGGCAAAAAGTTCTCGAATAAAATGGTACCTACATACTTTAGTTAAATGTAAATAAACTATATTAAAAAATGTTTTGAATTTTCTTAAAAAATGCGAAGAAACTTTTTCCCCAACCTATTATTATAATCACAGCATTTATGTACCTCCACTTTTAATGCAGATACTTTGTACATAACTGTTAGTGTCTAACTATTACGGTTCAATACAGCCCTATGACAGACGGACGGATGTACAGCGGATCCTTAGTCATAGGGTCCCGTTGGCACCCTTTGGGAACGGAACCCTAAAAACTACCGTTATCATAATTTTCTTGCCCTCATCCCAATTTATTTGTGGTCTGCGCAGCATATCTTCGTCCATACTTCTCTATTAGTCGTCATCTCAGTATTCTCCCCCTTTCTAGCCATATCATCTTTCACACCGTCCATTCATCGTTTCTTTGGTCTTCCCCTATTCTAAAAGCCATCAACATTCATACTCAAAACTTGTATCAGGTAAATATGTACGTGAATGACAAACCATTTCGTGCTATGTGAACTTTTTTGAGATTTCTACTTTTTGACCTTTGCGTATACTTCAATGCCCTATGTACAGTATAAAAAAAAAAAAACTGCTACTGCTGTGTCTATGAGCACTGTTCGACGATCTACAACCTTTTATAAAATATGCTATCTGCAAGTGTGCAAGTTTTCTATATTTCAAAGTAGGTATAATTTTTGCACATAGCAGATTTTGGTTTGACAGCGGCGATTTGCATTTTATGAATTAAATATGTTATAATTAAATTTTAATTTGTTTGACGCGAAGCCAGATTTTTAAATTAAAACAATGCTTTGCAGACTAATAGCCCTAGCAACGCACTAAACGTTGAATCTACGAGAAAACGGAATAAGTAGTACCTACTTGATATAATTAATCTCTTTTTATTATTGATGAGTTCCAATTCCATAAATGTATTTATATAATTTGTTGTGATAAAAATATTAGAAATATGACGGTGTCGAACTGTTGATAAAATCTATAGTCGATCACGTATATAAGATAAATATTATGCTAGGCCCAGGTAACACGCGAGTCCTGTGTGCTATATTGATAAAATATAGCTAATCCATGACATTACCTACCTATTTTATCGATATTTGCGTAATGGCGTAATGCCAGTTCAAAGACACGACTTATCTTTGAACGACTTATCTTTCTATCGCGTGGTTATCAGATTTTTTCATACAAACTTCTCTATGTGTAATCCACGTCGTTTGTCCACCGCCACGTCAACGGGATATCAACGAGAACGAAATGACGCCGCTGAAGTAGCGATGCTTTTACTATGTCCGCGTGTCCACCGCACTAAAAATTCGCATCTATTCCGATGTACAGTCACAGAATGAAAAGTTTCGTCACCTTAGAGTCGGTTTTAGCTTGCATTAGTACTGCAAAAATCAATTATGCCAACATACCAGTGCAAGAAACAGTGCTGCTAACATTTTAATAAATATGACGTTTGCTATCGAATAAGGCTTTGCTTGTTTTTTCTATCCCATCAATGCAATGTTACAAAATGTGTTAAAACAACAATAAAATGACAACTATAAAATAACAAGCAAAAGTTAATGAAAACTACGAATAAGTTTAATGACATTTATTTTTAATAACGGGTATAACCACCATTAGCTTCAATCACACATTGTAACCTATTTCTCATGGAACCCACTAGAAAAGCATAGATCCGTGCCTCTAGTGTCTTCCCAAATAATTAGTAAATATAGTGGTACTCCAATCGAATTTCAGATAAGTCTGTGCAAATCTTAAGCGTGTTTCCTTATGAGCCGTTGTCAGAGCAACTTTGTTTACGTGTCGTCTATAATGTAATCCCATTGAGTCTAATGCGTTTCTTATCACTCTTGACAAATATCATATATTTGGGCGAAATGATTCGTTGACACAAAGCCGTCTTCTTCATATTGCCTTCTATGGTTGATTTTTGTACGGCGTTAAGAATAGGACGGCGACCAGAATTACTGTGACAATGATCGACTAGTGCACCTTCTTCGCAATGTCCATCCAGAATCTCACACTATCTCTGGTCACATTTAGACGACGTGACGTCTCGGAGATGTTGTATCCAGCTTCATGTTCGGCAATAATCGCTGCTCTTTCTTCAACACTTAAAGGTCTTGGCATTATAAAATAGTTATTTAGGAGAAATTATGATATTTTGCAATGATGACATTGACCGATTGACAATAGTTTTAACAGAAATAATAATGACAGGTTGAACCAACAAGAAGATTTTAGTTTATCAAACATAATAATCTTGTTGACAAGATAAATAGTCAAACAACTTTGATCTGAATAATTTTGAACTTTAGTAATGAACAGTTAATCATTATTCTCTCTAACTCTAGTCTATTCTGTAACATAGTTTCAGAAGGTAATATGTGCTCGCGATACGTTGAACGAATCAATTTGAAAATCGACGAACCTTTTCATTCCGTGACTGTACGTTTAAATTGAGCCTCAGCCCGGTGATGCCAACTATGGATTAAATGAACCCATGGGATTAGTTCCTATCATATTAAAGTGAAAAGGCCTCAATTGGGGTGCAGATTAAAAGCACACCTTTCTCCAGCTATTGACAGACTTGACTAACGCTTGATAACGTCGGGAATCACTTATCGGTCCAAATTTTCCGTATTATCTGACCGATAAGACCTGCTTTGCTAAGCGCCTCTGAGGCCTTCAAATTGTTTGATTCAAACAGGTCAATTTTGGTGTGAACAAGGGTTGTGTTTTGGGTTTGTATGAAACTGCACGTTTGAAAGATTTGTCACATGTTTGGAGGATGTTTGTATGTCAACGAGTGTAAAAAGTAAATAAGACGCTTAACGAAGCCAAGAGTCACTTCTTCTTCTCGTCATTACGATTTTTTATTTATATTGATCTGTGACACAGGCTTTCTATCTGTGAGAGGGAGTGGGTTGCAATCCACCACGGGGACTCAGTGCGGGTTGGTGGATGTCACATGTTTTCGAATTTTTGGTTCTAGGACATGCCGATTTCCTCGCGATGTTTGACTTCACTGTTTTGAGAGCAGACCGTCTTCATAGGAAACTATTATTAGTGAAATCTTGACTAAAATAATAATTAAAAATACTGGCCTATAAAAAAATCTAGGCTGGTGGCAATGTTCAGCAAACTATAATAAAGTCTTGTAGATATCAGAAAACCACTGAAATGATCATCCTGAATTTTTGCAAATACGTTGTCAGGTGTAAAGAAACTGACATAGGGTACCTTTCATCCCGAAAAAAACTACTGTTCTCGACGAAAACAACATTTTGACGAGTTATGCGAACATAAATGTAGGGAACAGCTGATTTTTTTTTGCCCCATCACGTCTGTGAAGTTAACAAAATACAAATTGTCATTTACAAAAACGGCGAATGATGACCTCAAAAAAAAAAGTAATAATTAAATTCTTTTCTTTTATTTATTTATTCATTCACAAAATCCACAGCTCTTTAACAGTTTTACATAAAATAACCTAATCTTACAGCCAATTACGGATTTACAATTTAGTAGCTACACTTATTATTATGCATCAGAAACAAACAGGATAAACATGCTAGCACCATCTGAGCATAGCATAGCATGAGCGTGTGGTGTGGGTAGGAGTGTGTGTGAACAGTTGTAGTGGTATATGGATTACTTTTATCCATTTCTATTTAGAGTTATTAGTCAATTCGTCGCATTCAGAAGTTACCAATAGTTTCCTGAATGTACAGACACCAGGTCAAGCTACCCAAAAATGTCTTTTCCCAATCAACCTTGAACCTAATGCTATAACGATAAAGTTGAAAATCTATTAAAGAAATTTGACCGATTGTAGGAGCTTGATGTGCTGGCGTCTGTACAGTCGCGACCAAAAGTCGATAAGCAAACTCATAAAGCAATAGCTTGGCGTTTAGTTTGACTTAAGACCTATTTCCAAGAACATGAACATGCATAATTATTGTCGTCAACAACTGATTGTAGTTCATAATTTCAAAGTTATAACATGTGTAAAGATGACCTAGCGGTTAAGCGCGTGCAGATAGATGCGTGAATCAGTGAGCAGTGAGTTCAAATCTCACGCAGTACTTGACTTTTTGTAAGTTTTTACTCCATTGTAAGTAATGGGACAGAAATATAATATTCTTTATCTTGTTCGCTTGGTCACTCATTTCGTAAAGTTAGAAAGGTAGATCATAGAAAACTAAATAGGTATTGACAATTATATATGTGTTATTAGAATGTCCTTTCTTTGTTATGTTATTGTGAATTGACTAAGTGGGTATACAACAAAAAATCCTATGAACGGTTACAAAAAAACTTCTTTTATCTAGTAGGAATGTAACGTCACAATTCTCTTAAGTTTGTTAATTTTATAAATAAGTAAATAAAACGAATAAACATTTTTGTTACCATTCAGCACGACTTTTTTATTTAAACCTTCCAACACCGAAAAGATAAATTAAAAATCACAAAAATAGTTAAATAATAATACAATAACTAATATTTAACTTCTTATAAAAATAAATAATAAATGAACATAAAAATCTAACATTTTTTTGCTTAAAATAGAAATTATTATTATGGTTCCAAAGAAACAAAAAACAGTCCAACATTGTGATTAAGATTCGAACGCAGACTTCATTGATCGTGAAACCATTGCTTAGCCCAAACAGCTACCAGCACATGTTATTCTTATGCGAATTTTAGCAATTCAATGGTAAGAACAGGTCGCCACTATGACGAGTATTTTAAATTCAAGAGAAATATAATGTTATTTCGCGTAGTACGACGACATGCGAAAATTCATTAGTGTATGTTATCAGCGGAATGTTGGCTCATACACGCACACGTACTGGTTCGTGCTCGCACAGTTCATAGCAATGTAATCCTTAGCATGCTTATGGACTTTTGAGCGTTTACTGTACCTTATTATTATTGTTTTATTTTTATTTTTAACCTACTTCAAAAAAATAAATGGAGGTTATCAATTTGACACGTACCTATGTATTTAATTTTATTGGACCTGCAATATATCCTACATGATAATCTATTAGGGTTGTGGAGGTCAGATAGGCAGTCGCTCCATGTAAAAATCAGTATTTTACCGGATGCAGCTGAATACCAGTGTATTCAGCTGCATCCGGTTAGACTGGGAGCCGACCCCAACATAGTTGGGAAAAGGCTAGGCAGATTTTTTGAATCTATTAGGGCTTCCAAACAAAAATATTCCCATCCCATATCCCAAGACACCAACTTCGGAATATAAGTAATTTCATAATTTTAAGTTAATTTATTTTTGAAGTAGATTTAATTTTTTTTTAAATGTTTTATCATGTTTATATATATTGTTACCCATCACTTCTGCGGAGTTTCGCTAGCTAATTTAATTTGATCCTGTACAATTGCAATTTATACGGGATGTACCAGAATGGTATGCTCCAATTTAAGGGTACAGATTATCAAACTGAACAACTTTGTTCATGGGACCAACATCTTAATCACAAAAAAATTGTTAACTGCCCCATACAAAATTTCAATATCTACACAACCCAAATGTATGGGACGGCTGATTATTTTTTCACAATTACGATATTGGCCCCATGAATAAAGTGGTTCAGTTTGATGGTCAGTAGGTACCATGCCCTTAAATTTGACCATACCTTTCTGTTACATCCCTGTATGTAACATTTATGTTTCTGATTAAAGATCTTTTCCGGATTTTTTCCTCCTACAGTTGTTACTATAGGAGTTCACCATCTTCCTGCCCTTGTCCCGTCTGACTTGGGATTATTTACAATAGGGATTATCGGGGGCAAATTATTATTATTATTCATTTATTTCAGATTTTACATCCATAATATACTATGTTAATACCAGTGGCGTGCACAGAGATTTCAGACAAGGTATGCACAGCTAAAAAAAAAACTTAGGTACCAGTTTCAGCTTGTTGCTGTCGGTGGCCCAACGACTAGGACTACCTACCCTACCTGAGTTTTACCACAGGAGCCTTTGGCTTCGCATGATGTTTGTTTGCGACCACTATGAATATCTAAATAAGTGCCACATATGATATGCAAAGTGGCATTTAAAAAGGCCGATTACTTTCTACAAGTTAATGTTTATAAATCAAATCGACGCGCCTATCTTTTTTTCAGATAGTTTTGCAAAACGTCGTCGTAAAAACTGCTCCATCGTTAGGTATACTAAAAGTTCTTTTCCAATTGCAATCATAGACAAATCTGTGAGTCTGTTTTGGTCCTGTGTGTTTCGTAAATATGTATGAATTCGTTTTAGACTAGAAAATGATCGTTCGGTCGAAGCGCTACTAAATTTTGCTTTAATTACCGACGCAACACTAGAAATTAAATCATTTTGGGTCCTATTCGATAACCCAGTGAATGAGCCACCCGATGTTGATTGTAAGTGGGTTTCCAAATTTCCATCATCTTTAGCTACAAATCTACAATTTCTAGAAAATTGCCTTTATTAAAAGACAACCTGGATTTGTCATAACCACGGAATGCTAATTCTTGTTTACCAAGAAAACAAACTACATCAATTAACCGTTTGAAAATATTTCTATTTCTCTCAACTTTCGCGTTGTGCCTTTCAATATCTAACTTAAACTGTTTATTCAAACTAGTCTCTATTCTACCTTTACCAAAAGTATGGAACTTCAAGCAGGATTCCACATGTTTTTCTGAAGAATCGTGTTTAGCAGCCGCATTGTGAAAATTAATCCGTTATAGGTCCAAACATTCTTTTTATCTTGGTGTGTAAACAAAGTGCAAGGAAAACAGTACAATATATTTGTGAGTACATACACAACCTGTTAGCCAGTGATAATTATCATAAAAGTTTTCATGAAAGTAACGACTAGCAGCATTACTTTTCTTTGAGATAAATCCAACCCACACACTGCAATCAATTTAAATTTTTCCTCAAAAGATAACGTCGAAAACGCTGCAGATTTTAATTAATTTAAACACACTTCGCCAGCACAGGACTCTTACTAATTAATAATCACTTAGACAGTCAATCACTTGCGCCGAGAATAACATAAACAATATGGCGAAAAAACTTTGCAATTACGTTCCGAACTAATACGAACGAATGAATTAGTCGGTCATTTGGCCAATCCGACTAAAAAATGTCAACCCTTTGCAATCAACAATTAGGCGGTTCTTTTACGGCTTCTCAATTTGGACGGTTTGCAATAAAAGCAGTGCTTCCAAATGTCAAACACGCGCACACGTTTTCACGCATACAGACACACTTTTGCTGTGTACTACACGATATTCCAAATCTTGCGTTGTATAAAAAATAAGCACGACGTAATAATGCTTTTGCTCACTCACTCACTGCGCTTGCGATAGATGGCGCGTAAATCGCGCTGTAAACACTGGAAGCGTATGTGGGTTCGTGTGAATGGCGAATAAGTTAGATTAATATTTTTTTGAACTATAGTTATTTATCATTTACAATTAGATGGGCATGTGTGTATGGCACTACAGGGTATGCAGTGCTTATTTGCATGTATGGAGTGCACGCCACTGGTTAATACGACAAATATAAGATACTAGCTGTTGCCCCGCGACTTCGTCTGCGATCCAACCTATGTCCTTCACCAGGTCATGGGCTACCCAAGCGCCAAATTTCATCCATATCCGTTCAGCCGTTTTAGTGTGAAAGCGTAATCTACAAACAAACACTTACGCATTTATAATATTAGTTAGGATAGTTAGGAAGATGAAAAACCGGTCTATCGACACTCTAGACTCACAAAATGTACCTATGAGGTACTTAAATAAATTAAACAAAAAACTATAATTCTATCATGATTCGAAAGACACGTGGCGCCATCTATTATCATAAGAACGTTATTGTTGTTTTCCTCGGGAACAGTACTTTTTTCGGGATGAAAGGTATCCTATGTCCGTGTCTGTACACCTGACAACGTATATGCAAAATTTCAGGATGATCGGTTCAGTGGTTTAGGCGTGAAAAGGTAACAAACAAACAAACTTACTTTCGCATTTATAAAATTAATTGCGATGTCAATGTTATGTAATTACATAGTAGATATGTTAGTAACAACTTAGAGAATGTTAGTAGCATTAAACAAATTGATTAAAACAAAACAAAGTAGTTAGATTATAAGTTCAATTAAACAATTGAACCTATATTCCAATTACAACGCGCATCCACTTATTTTGGAATAGGCAATTTGGCCTCGCGGCAATCATTTGCAGGATGCTATTGCTACTGCCTCGCACGCGCTGCCACAGAGTCGCAGCTCTCTTACGCATGATTGCATGAAAGCCTTCCGTACGCGCCTCCGCAAACATGCCAGATGCGGTACAAAAACGAGGCAGCCGCAATAACATCCTAAATATATTGTTATACTGGATGCGCAGCGTCCTAGCAACCCGTTGAGTGTAGCCTACCCACAGGCTGCTCGTGTAAAATGACTGGCACGAGCATCTACATCACACGAGCATCGAGCAAACCTGCGAGCAAGCATATTCCTCCGGATTGCCAGCACCCTGCGCTCGCTCCCTCCTCCCTCTCTCTCTATATCCGCGTCATCTCTCATGTCTTCTGTTATAATATGTCCCAGATATGTGAACCAATCAGATAAATTGGTACTTATTCATTTCCAGTTGAGCGAAATTGCTCCAGTACTGAATAAACATAACATTAAGCTGATTGGCATTGGTGTGGAAGAGTCCGGCTCCAAGGAGTTTATCAACGGGAAATTCTTCGATGGAGGTAAGTTTATGGGTTTAAAAAATAGTGGCTGGCCACGAACTGCTCACCAGCCGATCTATTCTGTAAAAGTCTCACCGTAAAAATTTAGGTGAAGTGAGTTTAAAATGAGCTGTCATTCCACCTGACACTATTTTACACCAAACTTTGTTCGGTGAGATTTTTACAGAATAGACGAGCTAGTAAGTGGTCATCGTCGCCTATTGATTATCGACAACGAATACCAGAGGGCCTAGACAAATGACATTCCCTTCAGAGCGATTATATTTCTATAACCGGTATAGATTCAAAGTGATATTGACATGATCACGTGACATTTGGATAGCTTATGTCAACCCCATATATTGGCTTTTTTGGCTTTTCTACACATTCTTCATCGCTAATCGAATGTTACTTTGTCTAGGCTCTCAGAAGCACCTCTTCACAACCGCTCGATTCGGTATGCGATTCTTTTGGTAAGGTTGTTACAAAACGGTAACTTTTATGATCATTGGTATTCGTACATTCCCTGACGAGACGATATTCAAAAGGAGGTTTATTAGAATTTCCTGTAAGTCTCGCTAGCCTATTCAGTAATACTAAATGGCCAAGTAATGCGACCTACTTGGATGTAGCGCGGTTGTCCATAGTTCTAACCTAACCCCTTTGATATGGGTGCCCTAGGTTAAATAAAAAGAGGCTCAATTATTAAAGACAGTATGCATTATTAGAATAGTAAATAGTAGAATAATAAAAAAAAAACGACTTCAAAAAAGGAAACACTACAATCTGAAACTTACTTTATCTTTACTTTTGTCTTTGGTTTTGTATTTTCGATTTTACCACCGACTTTAGTAGTCTTTTTTAGGCAGTCGGTTTTTTTTTGTAAAATGTTTTTATTTTTCACTTTTTAGCTGTGGTACCTACCCTACACAAATTCGAATACCACCCACTACCTGCAAAGTAAATTAGAACGTCATTCACATAGACGAAGTGGGAAAAATACCTACGTATTAGGTATTGAAGCTGACTCAAAAACGACCAAAGCAAAGTTAATTAATTGACCAAGTTCGACGTATAACCTCCCGAATAAAACAAATCGAACTACTCTTGTTAAGTTACGCGTGATCATACATTAGAAAAAAAATACGCCCCGACTTGAGAACCTGCTCCTTTTTTTTTTCGTCGATTATTTTTTTAATCGACGAAAAACAAAGGAGGAGGTCCAATCATTAGGACTGTCCAAAAAGAACTGTCCATCATTAAGTCAATAAGTTTTTAGAGCATCATTTTAACATTCCCCTATAATAATCTTCCAGAACTATACTACGTGGACAACATCTCGACTTATCAGTCGCTCGGCTTCAAGAGATTCAACGTGGTCAGCATCATCATGTCGTTATTCTGGAAGCAGTCTCGCGACGCCATCTTTAAGGGACGCGGCATGGGTAAGATCTAGTCTGCACTCTGAAGTAGCTAGCGGAGTTGAAGAATATGCTTCTATGTATTAGGTTGGGGAAAAAGTCTTTTCGCATTATAGTATGTATGAACTTGTAATAAAATCTCTTTGGCTATACTATTTGTATCTGGCTGGTTTTGGTATCATTGAAAGTTTAAATTTTAAAGAACATAATTCCAAATTCAAATTAGGAAAATGTGTGATTTTCATTTGTTTTTCGTACCGTCAAGATGAGTGAATCTAATGAAGAAATTCGATACATTTTAAAATTTTACTACAAAAAAGGTAAAATGCAACGCAAGCCGCGAAAAAAATTTGCGATGTTTATGGACCTAGTGTAGTGTCTGTGAGAGTAGCACAAATTTGGTTTAAGCGTTTTCAATCCGGAAATTTTGATGTCAAAGATGCACGTCGCTCTGGTCGCCCTATTGCGGATAAAATGGATGCCATTTTTGAAAAAGTGGAGCAAGATCGGCATATCAGTAGTTACGACGTAGCTGAAGAACTGGAAATTGACCACAAAACAGTTTTGGCGCATTTGAAAAAAACTGGGTACACAAAAAAGCTCGACATTTGGGTACCTCACGAGTTCACTGAAAGAAACCTAATGAACCGTGTACTCGTTTGTGATTCTTTATTACGACGTAATGAAACCGAACCATTTTTGAAGAAGCTGATAACTGGTGATGAAAAGTGGATAACGTATGACAAGAACGTGCGAAAAAGGTCGTGGTCAAAGGCCGGTCAGGCTTCACAGACTGTGGCGAAACCCGGGTTAACTCGCAACAAGGTGATGCTGTGTGTGTGGTGGGATTGGAAGGGCATTATTCATTATGAGTTGCTACCACCAGGCAGGACCATCGATTCTGAACTCTACTGTGAACAACTGATGAGATTAAAGCAAGAAGTTGAGAGAAAGCGGCCGGAATTAATCAACAGAAGGGGTGTGGTTTTTCATCATGATAACGCTAGACCTCACACATCTTTAGCCACTCAGCAAAAATTAAGAGAGTTTGGCTGGGAGGTGTTAATGCATCCGCCGTATAGTCCTGACCTTGCACCGTCAGATTTCCACCTGTTTCGGTCTCTTCAGAATTCTTTAGGCAGTGTCAGGTTAACATCACGAGGGGACTGCCAAAACCACTTGTCGCGGTATTTTGACCAGAAGTCCTAAAATTTCTATAGCAATGTGATCATGTCCCTACCTACAAGATGGCAAAAAGTTATCGAACAAAATGGTACCTACATACTTTAGTTAAATGTAAATAAACTATATTAAAAAATGTTTTGCATTTTCTTAAAAGATGCGAAGAAACTTTTTCCCCAACCTATTATGTTGTTGTATGTATGTTATATGTATGTCTATGTATATTGTAAGTTCTATGTTAGCGTAGTTGCTTCTGACGCGTGGATGGCGTGATTGGATGCTCGAGTCTAAAAGTATCTCAGGAGTAGGTAATTCGACAAGCCCGTCACGTGGGGTCCTGAACATTATATATGGTGACTGGTAATTAGTGCCCGATACTTAAACACATGATTGTACTCATGATAACAAACAACTTTTACTACGGGATCAAACCTGAATTCGCGTAAAATATAATCAGCTGTCTTATATATTCATGTTTGCATAACTCGGCAAAATGTAGGGAGCAGCAGAATTTTTTTTCGCGATTTCTGGTTTGATCCCATAGTAAAAGTTGTTCATAATGATGTGTACAATTATTGGTCAGTAATTACCAGTCGCCCTATATATTGTTATACTCGATTTTAGAAGATACCTCATAATGGTCTAGCAATTCTGGCCCATGGGATGACCCTGTAAAGCTAAAGGGTCAACTTTACTTGTTTGCCGCCATCTCCATATTGGAGTTTATTTCGAACTGTTATGTGTCGTGGAATTTGTAAAAAAGTTAGTGTATCAGCAGTAGAGACATGGTCCTTGGAACGATCACTGAGACTGTTAACTAAACCTTCCAATCCTGGCCGGTTCGAACTTTGCGCAGACCGCTGCGCAATAACATATTTTAGGAACCAAATGGTGACATGAGGCGAGTGTGAGTGAGAGAACATGCGCGAAAGTTCGTAGTGCCTATATTCAGACCGGTCATGATTCATCGATCGTTCTGTAGATTTGGCAAAGTGTTATAGCAGTTCCAGTTATTAATTTACGTAGTAACTTAGTTATTTTGTAAATGCGTTGCCGATTCTGACCACATTTTTCACCGTAGGCTTATTAAATGATGATTTAGTAAAGTAAAAAGCTTTAATTATTGTTATAATTACCTTCGTCGATCTGGAGCAGTGGTGGCCGAAATGGAAACGGCCGCGACTTACGAGTTACTTTGTCTAAATTATTTCATCACCATTGCTCTCAAAACACTGAAGGAAAACATCATGAGGAAACCGGCATGTCCTAGGAACAAAAATTCGAAGACATGTGGTATCTACCAACCCGCACTGGGCCCGCGTGGTGGATTACAGCCCACACCCTGTCCCAGCCGTGGGAATATTAGAGGCCGATTATACAATCCTGTAGTAAATAAAAAAATAACATAAAAGTACGTCACAGGTCTGGATTCCGACCTAATCGGCGACGGATTACAAAATGGCGGCGCTATATTTATCAAAAAAGGCGGCAAATTGATGCACCACTACATACAAACGGGCCCTGCAGACCGTTACCCGAACATGGACATATTAGAGGTTATTTTACTTTATTTCTGTATTACAATAGGCCTTGGTGGGGACTTGAAGGGAGATTGGGTGCAAACCGGGGGTGCTGTGCTGGTTGAAAAAGGCGGTAAATTACTCCGCCATTTTGTTCAGACTGGACCGGGTGATCATTTGTCTAATAAGGAGATTTTGCAGGTTTGTGTATTTATTTTTTTATAGTAAAATACATAGATACGAGAATATAATTTTAATATTAATATATCTGCAATTCTGGAAATTGCCAGTATTCTAACTCTTGGCTAATTCATTGTTTATGTGTGCATACTGTAGTCCGGCCGTCGCACAGTGTGTTTTTTGCCCTAAAAATCGGACATGCCCTTTTTATTTCATTAATAGATGCTGAAAACTGTTTGAAATGCGAGAGTAGAACACCCGGAGGTCAAATATACTTAGAACCAAAGTTAGAGCCATTTTGATATTTTTAGGTATTTTGATAAATCTGAAAATATCTCGTCTCAGGAAAAGTTTCTCTTATTTCTGTTACAATACACAACTAACGGTATATTTTAGGCATTTTTTGACTATACTTACAAGACTTTAACTCCGCAAGGAAACCCAGTATCAGCTTTTTTTTTAATTTAAGATTTTATTTTTTTTATGATAAATCCAAACGAATATGGATTTTATTTTAAACTCATTACATTGACTAAGATACAATTAAACCCCAAAAAAATAATCGTGTCCATATCCAGTAGGATCTCGGAGAAACATGCTTCTAAAGTTCTCATAGAATTTCTATGATTTTAGGGTTGCCTCTCTTGGAAAATAAACTTTGTAGAAATATTTTGAGAAATTCGGATTGCATAGGTAGCGATTACCCTAATTTATTGATTGTTACGCTTTTTGCTATGCTACCTATTTATTATTTACCGACTTCAAAAAAGGAGGAGGTTTTGAATTCGGATGTTTACATTATGTTTTTATGTTCGGGCATAACTCCGTCATTTGTAAACGGATTTGCAAAATTCTTTTTTTGTTTGAAAGAAGTTCACTTTGAAATGGTACCACACAAATTTAGTAAAGATCTGATGAAGAGTTTCGGAGACAGACAACGGAACTCTTCAATAACTTACAGCAAATTGCCCGCGATTCCTTTAATCGTACGACTATGCCTTGTTTACACCCTTCCATAAAATAACATAACGCCTGTACACTGTAAATGTTTAAGCAGATGTAACAATAATACAGTAAAGGGTGTAGGTGCTGTATTATTGTTACATCTGCATTTTATTTAATTTTAGTTGTGAGTGTAAATCAATTATTATGATTGTTGTAAATCGAAGATTACTTTTTTTTCGGTACTAAAAATTAAGAAATAATAAAACTTTTATCAAAAAAGTAAAACCGTCTTCAAAAACCCATAAAATAAACTATTATAGTTTAATTGAGGAAAAACTGCCACCGACTTCCTAAACCGTATCTATTATAAGTTTATTTTATGGGTTTTGAAGGCGGTTTTACTTTTTGTTAAAAGTAAATAATTATTATTTGTATTTTAAGAATTATATTTCTAGATCAATGCAATAGATATTGTCTGAGATACAGAAAGGTGTAAAAAAATAAGTGCAAATATCTGATTCTTGTACAGTATCGGACAACCCAGAAGACTACGAATCATCAAAATCCACATCTTCAGATAACATTTCAAAATTATCTGGGAGGTCATTCTCCATAGTGGTTGTATTTTCCTCAGGATCAGCTTCTTCTTCGTCCGTTGGAACTTCAAAAGGCTCTAACAATATGAGGGCTTGGGGTGGAAGAGGTTGACGCTTAAGCTTATTTAATCTTTTATTAAGCCTTATATTCGATATAAAGGGGTCAGAGGATTCAAGTGCTCGATGGAAAAGGTCTAAAATTGTTTTTTCTCTATCTGATTTTCTTGTGTGGTGCTCGCGGTCGTGCCTCCAAAATTTATTACGTGCTTCCCCAGCTTGCTCAGATAACAATCCTATGGGTAGTGCAGAGTTTTTTATGATAGCTTTGCCGTGCACAAGTATTTTATGTAGAGTTACGGTCATTGGATACCACGAATACTCTTCTACGTATTTTTTGGCCAATAATTTACAAAATTCATCAAATTTATCTGCATTAACAGGTAATCCACTTGATAAAACTACTAGTATGACATGTAAGTCATCCAAAAGCCATTGTTGTAGTCCTAAAATTTCAGCAAATACTGTACGACACTTATTAGACAGGGCCATCCTTGCAGTATTTCCGTCATTAGTCGTACCCGTATTAGGCTTAACCACATCTACGAGCAGCCCTAATTTACTGCGGATTTCGTCCTGAATTTTTTTTTTATTCTCATTGACAAGAACACCTTCCGGGGAACTTTTAGGTACTCTCCATTTCTTTACAATAATTTTATAACCTAAATGTAATAAAAATTCCAAAACACGAATCCAGGCGTGCAACGGACTTATGCCATATCTTAAAAGGTTTTGATCGACAGGTTTTAAATACACAGACTCTAAATTATTAAATTCTTTAGAAGTCGCTTTACAAAAAGGGCACCGAAGTTGAGACATTGTATTAGTAATAATATTTAAGACTTTACCATCTATTATTGTCAAATATAGTTTAAACTCTGTAGATATAGTTTGACCACTTAAAGTTTTAGTATCAAATCTGTCTAATTGGTCAATTTGATTTTGTATTAATAGTTTTTCAGCCATTATTAAATCAGTCGTTTCTTTTTTATATTGAATGTGAATTGGGCGACAATATCTATACGATTGTGGAGTAGGGTTACGCCACAGAACTTGTCCACAAGTTGTTTTGATCTGCAACGGTATAAAAGTAGTTGCAAAAAGGCAACTTTCGTCATGTTCATTTTGGGAAAAGTTCTGTTTATATAGTGATTGGCCTGTACTACCGTCAAACCCCCAAGATGCTTCAAAAATACAATTTAATTTATTGGTATCTTTTCGATTACAGTAGTCAGTGAAAGTTGCGTCATACGATTGAACTAGTCTTTCGAAAGAATGAGAAACTAGGCTGGAAACTGGTATAATAGCTTCTGTATCAGATACATGGACTGGATGTAACGGGTAGCATTGTTTTTTGGCTTGGAGCACTTGGCTGTATAGAGGGAAGGCGTTAAATCCACGAGCTTTTAAATCTTGTTGTAAAAATTTGTATGTCTCTACTGAAAACTGTCTGTCAATATAAATAGCTAGTGTTTCATCTGCTGAATAAGGTGTCGGTTGCGTTCTAATTTTTGAAGCAATTTTTGTCGGTCTTGTTGGAGTCTGTACACATGAATCAAAAATAAATTCTAGGTCTTTGGAAACGCTCTTTTTTAATTTTCTACCTCCTACTTCAACAGTGCTCGCAAAGACTGATATTACTTTATTAGGGGACTCATTTTCTAAATAATCCTGCAAGCGTTTTCGAGCTCTGTGTTTCTGTCTTAAGGAAAGATCATCATATCTACTCATCGGTACAGAACCAGGAATCAATGATGAATCAGTAGAGGGGATGGAAACGGAGACAGGATATGAATCAAGGACGTGACTGGGACCAGGTTCAGGGATAGGATAGTTCGAATTGGGAATTGATTGAGATGGAAGGTCTAAGTCAAGGACATGGAAGGGACTAGGTTCAGAAACAGGACATAAATCAATGCTTGAAATGTAATCTGGGATAGAACTGGGACTAGGTTCAAGAATAGGATCATCATATCTACTCATCGGTACAGAACCGGGAATCAAAGATGAATCAGTAGAGGGGATGGAAGCGGAGACAGGATATGAATCAAGGACGTGACTGGGACCAGGTTCAGAATCAGGACATAAATCAAAGCTTGGAATGTAATCTGGGACAGAACTGGGACTAGGTTCAAGAATAGAATTACTAAGAAGAGGTTCGGCTATCACACAAGACCACTGTTTACAAAAATCTTCGTTTAGCCACTTTTTGTGTTTTCTTATAAAAATATTATAATTATAATTACATTTTTTGTATAATGTTTCACATTTAGATGTAAATTTAATGATTAAATTATGCAAGTCTTTATTGGTTTGGTAAGTTAAGGGTAATGACAGAGCTTCTAAAATAATTGAAATGCGATCGCTTATATCTAAATCAGTGGGTCGGACATTTTTTCCAAGTTTTTTAGCAGCGCCGACAAGTATTTGGTACGCTTTTAATTTGGTAAAATTAGTTGTTAAAGGTTCTCCTTGCGCATTTGCGGATACTCTCGGAGACTGAAGAGCACCGGCTGTGGCGGTATCCACAGCTTCATTTGCCACTCGCTGACCAACAAGAGGGTTGGCGCCCTCTTGCTCTCCTTGCATTAAGTCAGCCGGTCGGAGCCCGGACAGACATCCCTCAACAGGTTGGGTCAACTCCTGTTGAGGCGAAGTGGTACCATGGGTCTTTAACGGCTCCATGGTGCCTCACCCCCGTTCCTCCAGAGATTATTTAACAGTAAAGGGTTTTAGTTGAAACCTAACGAGGGCGGACCCCTTCCCTTTACCAAATAATCTCCTTCATCAGATTAAAATCACTTTTAATGTCAATATTTATATTCCGATATATTAAGAAGAAGGAACCTATGCTTAAATACTTACAATTATTGCAAAATAAAAAGAACGTTCATGGTATTGTTGAATTTCTAAGTCTTTCTTATTCATTTATTTAAAACTTTAATCGGTCAGGCCCCGCGCGCATAATGATTAACACGCGCGCGGTACCTGAGCGGTTAATGTAAATGAATTGCTTAAGGTGGACTTAATTTTATAGGCATAAAAGTAATTTTCTACTAGTCAAACTTTGGATGATGCAGAGAAAAAGTTCAAGTTAATCCCACCCATATTGCACGTAGTACCTACCTATTACAAGAATAGGTTATTTGGTATTGGTTACTACTACCTCAAAAAAAAAAAACAATATTTTGAAAAATTACTTCTATTTTAATTAACTTACACTAAAAGCGCAAAACGTTATTATTACGTATGACGATCATCTCTTCACAATTAGGTATTTTTTTAGAAAATATTTTGTCATTTTGGATTTGTGTCAACCCTAGGTCGTCATTTTCAAAATCCGATATCTTCGAGATCCTACTAGATATGGATTAGATATTTTGAATTTAAATGGATAAAGATATAATTAATAACAACATTAGGAAATAAAATCCATATTCGCTAAGATAAAAAAAATAAAAATAAATTACGAAATGAAGCTAAAAAATCCATAACACCCATTTGAATGCAGTTAAAATTACAAGTATTATCTTAAAATAAAGACGAAATGGTGTTTTATAATACTGTACATAAATATATTAGAATTATTCAATAGTTTTTTTTATATTAATATTTTTGTGGTTTTTCTGGTTTCCATAGAAAAATAATAAAAACGACTTTAACTTTGGTTTTAAATATAATTGAACTCTGGGTGTTCTACTCTCGCATTCCAAACATGTTAGAGCATCTATTATTGGAATAAAAAGGGCATGTCCGATTTTTAGGGTGAAAAACACACTGTGCGTCGAGAGAATGCGTTCTTGCCACCAGTCAGATTCATATATGTGCTTTGCGAAATTGATTCCTTATTAGAACTAGAAATGGTCCAACTGACAGGTGTCAGGAATCATTCTCTTGTCACGGCTGAGTGCTACAAGGATCTTTTGCCGCCTTTGAATGACATTGTTAGTTCCGATTTTGGCCAAAACAAGATGGCGGTGTTGGCTCTGACTCCCCACGCGCTAAAATAACCTTGTAGCATAATTCATTATAACATAAAATAACACCACGTCTTGTTTCCCCGGATGGTTGGGCTGAGTGTAGAGCTTGTCTACTCTGAAATGACGCGCCTCACGATTTAAATTTGTATACGTACACAACGGTAAATGCGGTAGTCGGTGCGTCAGTTATTGTATTTATATTTTGACAGGCCAGCTGGCGTGGTTGGTTACGATACCACCTATCATGCCGCATGTCGTGGGTTCGATTCCCATCCAGGACAAACATTTGTGTGCACAAGTCTGGGTGTAATTATCTATGTATTTACAAAAAAAAGTAGTATATGTAGTATATCAGTTATCTGGTTTCCATAGTACAAGCTCTGCTTAGTTTGGGATCAGATGACCGTGTGTGAAATGTCCGAGGATATTATATTATTATTATTATATTGTTAGACAAGCTCTACCTATAGTACGCCTTGTAGCGTTGTAATGTATCCTTTCCGCTAATAACAATATTTATTAAACTTTATTATAACGTTTCAGCACTTTGGTCTGGAGAATGAGTATAATCCAGAGACAATGGCTAACAAGAAACCAGAGGAAAAGGAGTGTACTGTACGTATTTTATAATATTGTCTAAATATACAGGGTGTTTGGTGCATCGTGTGCCAAATTGAAATGGTCGACTGGGGGGGTCACCTTCTATCCTTTCAGACCCCTAAACACTTCTCATGCCCTGTGGCTTTTTTTTCATCGACTTTTTATTTTTTTATAAAAAAAATACCCAAATTTTGCATTCAATTTCAAAATAAAAAAAAGTGTAAGTCGTAGACTCCGAATTTTAATTTTATTTAGACGTGTATTATATTACAGTACTTTTAAATTCAAAATTAGTGACATTAGCCATCCAGTTTTTTTTTAATTTACTCGCAAAGTTTCGGACTTCAATTAAAGCTGTCCATGTTACAGCTATTTACATGGCTATAAAAAAAAAAACCAAAAGCGACCGGGATCTTCCAACTCCCTCAAAAACTCTCTAGTCTATCCTCTTGCTAGTGATGTGCCACATGCCATAAAAATCTTTTTACAACTTTGTGAATTCGCTAGAATTGTGAATCGAGTCACAAAATACTAAATTTGAAATTATGATTTAAAAAAATATTTTTACTTAAATTATACCTCAAGAACTCATTTAATCTGTTATCTCACTCTTGTAAGGTAAAATCTGTCTCGTATCTCTCTTTTTTGGGGGGGACGGTTACTAGAAATAAAAAATAATTGCATTTTTAACATTTATTTAATCATTTTTTACATATTCTGCTCAAATCCTCAATCTTCACAATCTGCATCACTGGACAAACAAAACGGAAAACCCACATGTTAAAAGGCAGAAATCTTTTCAAAGGAGGTTTAGTGTAAACGTTTGGGCAGGAGTGATTGGGAATCAGGTAGTTGGACCGCATTACCTGCCCGATAACCTCAATGGCGATAACTATTTGGAGTTCCTTCAAAATGACCTGCCCGAATTAGTGTCCGAGGTGCCCGTATTTAATGAAAATGTTCCCAAAGTATTCCAGCATGACGGCTGTCCCGCGCATTGGCGTTTGACTGTGAGGGAATATCTTGACGATGTGTTCCCCAATGCGTGGATTGGTCGCGATGGCCCTATTACATGGCCGGCACGTTCCCCAGACCTAACTCCGCTAGATTTTTATGTCTGGGGACGTGCCAAAGAGCTGGTATACGCCACGGAGGTTCCGACTAGGGAGGTACTACTTCAACGCATTGAAACGGCGTTTAATCAAATTAAGGAGGAAATACGACTTCGTACAACAACTGTGGAAATACGAAATAGATGTCGGGCCTGCATTCGCAATAGCGGCCAACAATTTGAGCAGAATATGTAAAAAATGATTAAATAAATGTTAAAAATGCAATTATTTTTTATTTCTAGTAACCGTCCCCCCCAAAAAAGAGAGATACGAGACAGATTTTACCTTACAAGAGTGAGATAACAGATTAAATGAGTTCTTGAGGTATAATTTAAGTAAAAATATTTTTTTAAATCATAATTTCAAATTTAGTATTTTGTGACTCGATTCACAATTCTAGCGAATTCACAAAGTTGTAAAAAGATTTTTATGGCATGTGGCACATCACTAGCAAGAGGATAGACTAGAGAGTTTTTGAGGGAGTTGGAAGATCCCGGTCGCTTTTGGTTTTTTTTTTATAGCCATGTAAATAGCTGTAACATGGACAGCTTTAATTGAAGTCCGAAACTTTGCGAGTAAATTAAAAAAAAACTGGATGGCTAATGTCACTAAGTTTGAATTTAAAAGTACTGTAATACAATACACGTCTAAATAAAATTAAAATTCAGAGTCTACGACTTACACTTTTTTTTTATTTTGAAATTAAATGCAAAATTTGGGTATTTTTTTTATAAAAAAATAAAAAGTCGATGAAAAAAAGCCACAGGGCATGAGAAGTGTTTAGGGGTCTGAAAGGATAGAAGGTGACCCCCCCAGTCGACCATTTCAATTTGGCACACGATGCACCAAACACCCTGTATACTAATATTATATAAACTAGCTTCCGCCCGCGGCTTCGCCTGCATGGTATGTCGATAAAAAGTAGCTTATGTCCTTTTCCAGATCATGGCCTACCCGTGTACCAATTTCATACGAATCCGTTCAGCCGTTTTAGCGTGAAAGCGTAACAAACAAACTCACTTTTGCATTTATAATATTAGTAGAAAAACCGGTCTATCGACACTAGACTCACAAAATGTATTGGGTAAATTAAAAAAAAAATACTCTTACCACACTACTAAAGTTTCTATAGTAATATAATTCAATCATGATTCGAAAGACACGTGGCGCCATCTATTACCATAAGAACGTTATTGTTGTTTTCCTCGGGAATTGTACTTCTTTCCGGGATGAAAGGTACCCTATGTCCGTGTCTGTACACCTGACAACGTATATGCAAAATTTCAGGATGACTGTTTCAGTGGTTCAGGCGTAAAAAGGCAACAAACAAACTTACTTTTGCATTTATAATATTAGTTAGGATTCGAACTGTCTATAATAAAATGTCTAATAATAAAATTAGGCAAAGCGATAGATGGCATCCTGAGGAAGGACATAGGCAACTTTTTGTCTCAAAAATAATTTACAAGGGGTGCTATAGGGGATGAACGTTTGTATGGGAAACCCAGCATTTCTTAAGGTACGGATATAAAAAATCAAATTTATGCTTTTGGTAGGAAATAAACAATTTTTGAAAAATCGTCCCCTAAGGGGGTAAAATGGGTTGGTTTTAAAATTCTCAAATAATATTAAACAATTTTGTGTACCTCTTTTTAGGAGATTTAAGGGATTGGAAAAGTAGTCATAGTTCGGATCTTGAGGTACCATTTAGTCTTTATTTCAATAAAATCGGTGCACACGATCAAAAGTTATTTGTTATTATACGGTTTTCACCAATGGACAAACTTATGCCTACAATTTTAGCACTATGCTATAGTAATTTTCGGCAAAGTGCACAATTGAGGTTATTATTTAAAATTGGCAACACCTTTGTTTACATTTTCGATCTCGAATTCGATTTCTGGGTTTAGTTTTATTGATAGAAGTACTTAATAAAAAGTTATTAATTAGTTCCTCATTTTACTTTAGTTAATAAAACAACACACAACTAACAAAATAATCGTTTTTGCAGTATTTGGGACGGTTTTCGTTCACCATCGGAGATGTACGGACTATTTAATATCTCTGAATACATCCTCATTAGTCCTCAATTTAGCTATATTTGTTTGTTAACATAACAGTACTGATCTGGTTTCTGTTGGGCACTGAATAAACTAAAAAGTACTATTTATATCTTTGAATATCATAATTATCTGGAAGACCAAAGAAATGGTGGATGGACCTACCGAGATGACGCCTAATAACCCCGAATAAATTGGTATAAGGATAGGAACATGATGATGATAGATTATCTGTTGTACATAGTTTGTCAGATCAAAATTTTCTTAACTCTCAATTTCACAAATTAACTAGTTTGACAGCTCTAAATACCGTTTGTCACACAAAATAACTAGTTTTACAGCTCTAAATTCTGATTGTCCATCAAAATAACTAGTTTGAATGCTCTAAATTCCGTTTGTCTCACAAAATAACGAGTTTGAAAGCCATAAATTCCAGTTGTCTCACATCGAGTTTGATAGCTCTAAATTACGTTAGTCTCTCAAATTAACTAGTTTGATAGCACTAAATTCTGATTGCCTATCAATATAACTAGTTTGAAAGCTCTATAGTCCGTTTGTCTCCCAAAATAACGAGTTTGACAGCTCTAAATTCTGTTTATCTCACAAAATAACTAGTTTTACATCTCTAAATTCTAATTGTCTGTCAAAATAACTAGTTTGAAAGCTCTTTCCGTTTGTCTCACAAAATAACGAGTTGGACAGCCCCAAATTCCCCTTTTCTCATAAAAAAAAAACTAGTTTGGCAGCTCTATATTCCCTTCTTCTTTATTAGGAAAATACTAATATATTTTTTTCGTTTATTCAGTGTAACAGCATTTTGTGTAGTAATACACATTTATTTCCAGCGTAAACCTCATGTACTTTGAAAACCATCGTAGTTAGACACATTAACTGACTTAGCACTAACTATCCCTTTTTCAGCCAGAAGCGAAACCCTAAGCCTTGGCTGAAGACCATGCAAGCGCATTCGCTAGCGCCTATCCACACGATTTGGACGGAAAGGCGATGTAAGCAAACTTGGGTATAGTATCCAATCCATTCACGTTGTTGACTTTTGTAACTATGAGACTGATGTTCAGTCTTTTCACAGTTGTTTTACCTCTGACAGCAGCAATCCAACAGAAACTTTATTGTAATGAAAATAAAGATCATTGTGTTTTTCCCAGACTTATCAGTGGCAGCAACCCAACTGCAATCTTATTGTAAAGAAAATAAAGGTCACTCTTGATAGTGATGCATTCAGAGCTAAAATTACTGTGAAAGGACTAGCCCGCAATGAATGGCGGCAAAGCCAAATTGTACGTTATTTATTGTAGTTTTTTTTTTATAAGGTGCTTAAGATTTTGTTGGATGCCTTAAAAAACGTATTGTGACTGAATTTTATTAATGGGGAAGAAAACTGTCAAATTAGTTCCGCGTAGATGGCGCTAAGAGCTAGCGCGCTTTGGTGATTTTTGTCAAGGTGACATAAAATCATAGTCACTGTCACGTCACCGAAAATTTCTTGACAGTGACAGTCACGCAATATATCCGTTATTCGTCAAGATGGATGTTTTGTCTCTGCCTTGTTGAGTTGTTGATTAGAATCAGGTAAATGTACAATTTGTAAAGAACATTGGATTCATCCAGTGTGGAGTGATAGGTGGAAAGTTCTACACCATGTTTGCAAAGTATCGGAAAAAATTTGCCTGGATAAACACGTGTTTATCCAGGCAAATTTTTTCGATACTTTCGAATAAGCAGTTTTGATGAATTATTACGTTTACTAAAACCTACCATAGCTTACAAAAATACAAGAATGAGATTATCCATCCCTGACGCGACTGAAGCGTGGGGAGTGCGAGGGGACCTTTTGTTGTCAATACGCGCACGCTAATTTAAACCCACAGACACGGTGATAGTCGCGTCACTGGCTTGTCGCCGGACACCGCAGACAAGAACTCGCCCAACTGTCACGTATTCAATTGCGCGCACCACCTTAAGGGTCTATAGATATGGTGACACCGACGAAAAAGTCACGGCGACAAAAATCACCAGTGCGTGCTAGCTTTTAGTGTTTGTTACATTCTTTCAGCTGCCAATGTTGAAAACTTTGCCGCGAGATGGCGCTAAGTGTTCTTTCTTGTCGCTGATGGGGCCCGTTGTCTTCAAGATGACTTTGACAAGTGACAGACACAGCTCTCTTGCGGCGAAGTTTTCGGTAAACAACCCCATTGAATGTTTTTTCAAAGAGTTTCGTACAGCCATCGGTGCGTATGGTCACAATAATAATATTTCACTTCGATAGCGCATTTATTTCGTAGCTGTAAGGGTTTTCGTAATTCAAGTTGTTACTGTTAATTTCTGTAGCTACACTTGAGCGTACTTGAGTTTTTTTTAAGTAATAATTTCGAAGTAAAAATGAATAAAATTGTAGTTTGATTTCAGAAAGATAAAGTTTAAAAATAAAAATTAATGAATGTATTTGTTCTACACAAATTACAAATACCCGATTGTTTTAACATCTAACTGTGTGCACAAAGTATTAATTGATATGTTGTTTTTTGTTGCAATGTTTTTCTTTAATATAGTTCGATGATATTATACAGAGTCAAATTAAACTAGCTATCGAAACGTATCATTCTCTAAACACGATAAAAAATTAAATGATTTGATGATTTTTTTTTTTATCGACGACTGCTAGTATTGTAGTTTTTTGAAGTAGCTATGAGTTGAGAAAATCTGTTTAGATATCAATAATCATTAAGTGAAATTTACAGAAATAGAACAGTTTTTATTAAACTGATAAGTAATTACACTACCTACGGTCGTTGACCCTAAAACAAAATATCATCAAATCAATTTTGTTTTTGTTTATATCGATTCCCATCACGTCTGGGGAGCTTCGCTAGCTAATATAATTTGACCCTGTAGTTAATTGTCAAATTAGAGATTGTTTTTACGAGTCACAGTTTTAAGACAAAATTATAAGAAATCGTTCGTGGATTGGATATTACTTACGATATAAAAGGACTGAATATTTTTAACAATTTATTGTTGCATTTAATTAATTAATATTATAGCTGACATGTGTTGTATCAATATTTCATGAAAAGTTCCATTTTATTATAACTAAAAGACTTATAAAATATAGTAAAATCGTAAACTTAATAAAAGGACATCGTTCATCCGTTTTGGTCCAAATATGGTGGCAATTTTGTTTGGTCTGGCCTAGTTTTTTTTTTTTGAAAAATATCTTTTATAACTTATCCTTAACATCTAAGCATTTATATTATGGCACTAAAGCTGACAAATGAAATATCGTGGCATGACATGACCTTTTGAAAATCTTTTAATAACGGTTTAAGATTACTGCTACCGTAATGATAGGATGAATATTTATTTTAATGTCTGCGGATTTGCACCAAACATGTATGAAACTTGGATGATGTCTTTCTAATGCTGGGTTCGGATGGCTACGTTTTGACACGCATATTGTTTGAAGTTTACTATAAATTAATAATGGTATTGTTGCAAAACAATTAGTTTTATATTTCTGAAATTCATAAGTTAAAGAGTAGCGAAAATTAAAAATATATCGGTTAAAACACACAGCGCGTTCCGAATGGCGCTAACAGTGCCAAAACTACTACCAGACTACTCACGCTCACAAGTCGTTCGGAATGGGAAATGGCGTCCATCACAGCTTTAATTTAGATCCATTTGGAACGCTTTTGAATGCGACGTAGACGTTGACACTGACAGATACAAACCATTTTAACCATGGTTTACAGTTGAAATATTAATTGCAATAAACAATATGGAGCACCAGGAATTGCTGGTTGTTGTTTTAAATGTGATTGATTAAAAAAAAAATATATATATACACCGGCCGGTTGTCACTGTCACTTTTTAGATCGCACGCTCACAGTGCTCACGCTCAGAAGCCTGAGCGATGATATCATTTATGACGTCATAGCAACCATTTAGAGTTATCGTTGTCGTGCTGACGGTGACTCGGAATAGCCCCATAAGCGATATAATCGATTATGTTGCGACTGGGAACGCGCTGCTAGTTTATCGTACTGAATATTATAAGTCTTCGTACTTTATAACCGGACGGTAGAAATGCGGCAAAACGCTTGTCGTCTGAACTCTGCAAAATATTCCAAAATCATATAAAAAAAATATATCTTTGAAAATTTATCCAATAACTGAGCTTATTGTATCCAATATATTATCGTAAATAGTCATAATGTGTCTATAAGAGAGCAAATGAAATTTCATATTATAATTTTCTATAATTAGAGTTTGATATAATTTTGATTATTTTATATTTTGATATAATCTTGTCGACGGACATCGGTGGTAGTAAATATCGATGGTTCGTTAAGTTCTTTCATTGGTGTATAATTGTAAGTTTTATAATTATTTTAATTTGGTCTTTATTGACATTTGATTCGTTCGAACTATGAAATGGAACTATTTTTCTACAATTTTATAAGACTGCAAATGTTACGTAAGAGTTTGTTAATTTATTTAAATCGAAGCATCGGGCACAATTTTAAAAAGTTTAGTCTTGACTAGTGTGAGCCTAATTATCCGGTCTCCGATTGTGAATTTGAATTAAAACTCTACGTTAGCGTTATACTTAAAGCCCGCGAAATTCAAATTTCTTTGTAAATAATATAAAATGATCACTAGAATAGCATAAAAAATATCATTAAAATCTCGATTATGATTGTAGCCACCTTCCGGCTCCATGATCAAATCAGCTCGATGGTACCAAAATATTGCAGTGTCACCTATCACCTATTTTATATGCCAAATATCAGGTCGATCGAAAACCGGGAAGGGGGTCAAATTTAACTTGCAAATGAAAAGGACAAGTTACTTATTACTTATTAAGAGACTACCGAGCGCACAGTGGCATCCTCATCGTTTGTTTTGTTATTTCTTTTAATTTAAAAAGAAAATGCAGAAAATAAGCACGTTAAGTTGTACTCAACAAGACTATACGTTATTATTATTATAAACAGTAGTTTTATATTGTTAAGTTTTATTGTAATCATTAAAACGGGAAATGGTGGCCACTTTTTTGATCTTTTTTGATGAGGGTGCCGCTGCGCGCTCGGTAGCGTCTTAAGACATTTAAATTTCACGTGCTATGTTGAAAAGGACTGCCTCGTTGGGCTTGTGGTCGCAAGCGCCACTGCTGAGCATGAGGTGCCGGGTTCGATTCCCGAGTCGGGAAAAGTGTTATTGGGTTATGCCATCTTTAATTTCTCAATAGTACCCCGCAGTCTGGATTTCTGCTCTGTTGATGACAATAGGCTCGCCCCCCCGCCCCTATTACATGGGACTTACAACATAACTGACGAAATGTGGGTGTACTATAGGTACACGTCTGCCTAACCCTTCGGGAAAGCAAGGCGTGATGTTGTTATTATGTTATATTGAAGGAATCGCCTGCATTACTTAAGTAATGCTGCTAGAGTTCGTCAACTTCTCAACTTCAAATTCTAAATTCAGAAACCGGGTGTACACGCTGCTTTTTTATTGGTTAGGGAACTGCCACGATAGTGTTGTACTCATCATTATGAACAACTTTTACTATGCGACAAAACATGAAAACGCAAAAAAAGTCTGCTGTTCCCTACAATTTGACAAGTTATGCGAACATAAATGTAGGGAACTTTAGGGAAATTTCAGGTTTGTTCCCATAGTAAAAGCTGTTCATAACGATGAGTACAACACTATCGCAGCAGCGTGTTTAAGATCACAAAAGTCAAAACAAAGGCCTTAAAGACGCTACCGCATATTATTATGAGAATCGGTAAATTCCTAGTAGCAAAGATGCTTCCTTAAAATAAAATAATATTAAAATTAGTATTAGTATCTTCCAGAGTTTTATAAAAGTGTTTACATCGTATTTGATAATTTTAAGGTATTTTCCGCGTAAATGTGTTTTATTGTATTGTATTGTCAAGCGATTTACGTTGTCCGCTCAAAGTTTTTTAGAATAAAAGTTTCTATCGAAATGGGGTTTTTTTTTTTTTTTTGTAAAAACATGCACAACATTACAGACCCAGATCCAAGTTATAGCACAGTTAAATTTCAATTAAAACAGACATATTTTACAATAAGGAAGTAATAACAATAAGAAATAATACACACAAATAACTAACAAAACGAGTAAAACTAACAAATAACACTCAAATAATATTGGCATACAATAAAAATTAAAAAGGACCATCTTTCGTCCAACATTTCACAGAATCTCAAATATGCACGACATACGTCTATCTTGCGGCAAACAAATCACACTCCTGTGTCGATGCCAGTAGAGCATTCAGCAGTGCAAGCGCGGGAACTAAGGGCGAGTTAGAATGCGAAACTGTGCGTGCTGACGGAACGGCCAACAATCCGTGTCGTCGCGGTCTAAGTTGGTATTGGGGTACAGGAGGAACAAAGAGTCACAAGCTGAGCTACTAGTTCCGAACAATCGGACTCTCCACGAAGAACACGACAAGCGAACACGAGTAAAAAGTAATTACGCCTAACTTCAAGAGAGTTAAATTTCACATTCCAAGCAAAAATTTTGTGGGATACAGGAATGTATAGTACCCGAACAGTTTCTTAAATAAAAATCTAAGGAATATTTTTGGACCTTCTCAAGAAGCAAGGCGTAAGTATCGGGTTGGCTAATAAGTAATGAGCGTTTTAGTTTATCATTTCTAGAATTTTCGGAAAGGTTCGAGAACGTTCTGTAGCAGAGGGTATATAAAGAGTGAGTCGCGCTCTTCATAGTTTGGCTGTTAGTGCGTTAAAGTTCACAAAGAAATGAGTGATATTAAAACCCACGTACGACATTGTTTATTATATGAGTTTCAATCTGGGCATTCTGCTACAGAAGCTACACGTATATATGTCAAAGAATAGCTTACGATGCAGTCTCCAAAGCAACAGCAATGCGCTGGTTCCAACGGTTCCGCAATAACGATTTTTCCTTAACCGATCAAGCAAGGTCTGGGCCCCCCGTGGAAATAGATATCGATAAATTAAAACTATTAATCGAAAAAGATCCTCGAAGAACTACACGCGATTTGGCTGTTCAGCTCGAGTGCTCTCATGGCACCATAGAAATTCATTCACATAGTTTGGGAAAGACTTACAAATATAGTGTTTGGGTACCCCATCAATTAAGTAAAGATCAGCTGACCTACCAAGCTGAGATTTGTGTACAACTTTTATCTTTCGCCGCACATTTAATTGGTTAGATCATCTTGTCACTGGAGATGAAAAGTGGGTTCTCTATGTTAATCGATTCGTTGCGGCTCCCGGTTTCGCAAACTTTTAGCCGTGGCGGCGAACAAATATTTCATGGCACGCCTGTCGTGTCAACCGCCACAGAAGTTGATGACACACCTAGTGTGTCATCAGCTATGTGTAAAAAAATATATACGTTTTATGCTTTTTGCGCATGTGTAGACCTGATTAGGTTTAGTTGACATCAAAAGTTGATAGTGAACGGTCGTATAAGTGGTGTAAAGAGGCTAAATACGTGTTCTTCTACACGGTTTCCTTGAAATGGCGGGTAAGTGACTTTTTTATGCAGATGTTACAAACCTTTTGTCTTATTACTTTTGAGAGGTAAGATCCACACAAGGTCGGAAAGTAAAGCACGTCTGATTACTAAGGATAGCAAAACAGAAGTGTTCTCAGAAACAAAAACAATGCGCTGCGCTGTGCCACAGTATAAATATGGAACAGTACGGAAACTACGAACAAAACGTTCGAAACGGCACACTCACAAACATGCGCATCGACGAGGCCCCTTTTACACTATATTTAATGATTAAGAATTCCGAACGTGTCGTAGCAGACGAAAGTATTTTTCAGTAAATAATTTGTAATTTATGAAGAATATAGGTTTTTTTATGTAATGCTTTTTTAATTACTAGATATCAGTCACGCATTTTCGGGTTGAATCGCGGTACAGTTCAACCCAAAAATGCGTGACTAGTTATTTTAATTCGATTTATTGAGTAACATTAAAAGTAACAGCCCTATTGCTTCAATGGAGCGTAGGTAATTATTTTATAGAATGGCTTATTTTCCATACTGTTCATATTTATACTGTGGCTGTGCTGGCCGGCGGACGAACAATAGACTGCATTTTTTGCGAATCTTTTTTGTGCAGGTAGCGTTCGATCAGTTTCAAGCAAAAATTAATATGATAAATTGGCCACAAATGAGGAGAGTTTATTGGTAAATTAATTTCATGCTAAGTCATTTAAAAAAAAATGGCTATGCCATAAGCTTTTATTTCATGTATACATATATATATCTACTTATTATGCTCTATTATTTTCGAGACGCTAAAAGAAAGTCACCCAGTATATATATTTCTTGTTTTAATTCATAAAATATTTTTTATCTCGTTTTCTGGGGTACATAAAGACTTGCAAATTGTACAAGCAATTCTGGCTGTATTTTTAATTCGTGGTTCAATTTTTTTGATCAAGTTAATTGACCTAACAATCAATCTGCCTAGCCTTTTCCCAACTATGTTGGGGTAGGCTTCCAGTCCAACCGGATGCAGCTGAATACCAGTATTTTACATGGAGCGACTGCCTATCTGACCTCCACAACCCAGTTACTGGGTAATACGATACCCCTTGGTAAGACTGGTTGTCAGACTTTCGGGCTTCTGACGTCCCGTAACGACTGCCAAAGATCCACGAATGACAGCCGGGACCAACGGCTTAACGTGCTTTCCGAAGCACGGAGGAGTCTCGGTAGGTAAAGATGGTCACCTATTTACGGACCAACCCCGGCAAGCGTAGCTTAACCTGATGAATCGACCCGTGCGGCTGTTATTACTTAGCCACGAGCTCCTGTTAATTGACCTAACAATATCTTCATTATATTTTCAAAATTATAAAATATATTTAAATAGTGTTCCACATTAAGCTGTATTACAATTATGTCCATTCAATTTAACGATAAAAGAAGCATGTCCGCATTTAATAATAATAATACAACGTAAAAATCTCTTGTCAAAAAAGGTTTTCCACCCCTGAAAATTTCAAATTTACAAAATATCTAGAAACGAAGGCTATGGGCATGTACTACGTGCAAAATAATGCATCTTTTGTCTTGGATAAATCGTCCAAAAACGTAATATGAGCATGTTATAACAATTTGTAAATGACACGACTTTTGTGCCTTCCGCCACAAAGAAAAGAAATCGATGGCACGCGTGGCGTGTCATCCGCAACGAATCGGTTAATCACACACGCAAGCGCCAGTGGCTGGGATGTAAAGAACAGGGAAAACTAACATCAAAAGGTGATCTTCATCCGCGCAAGGTAATGCTTTCTGTCTGGTGGGATATACATGGAGTAATAAGCTCGGAATTCCTTCCTACTAATACTACGATTACAGCAACAGTATATTGTGATCAACTCGAAAAACTGAAGCTACTGAATTTACGGGAAAAAAGCTTTGACGATGAACCACACATGAAACAATACATAGATGACTTCTTCAATTCAAAACCAACGAAGTTCTATGCGGATGCCATTCATTCTTTGCCAGATCGATGGCGAATGGCAGTAGAAAACGACGGTGAATATATTATTAACGATTAACAATTATTCATTTAATAAATAAATACAAATAAAATAGTTGTATGTCGCTCATTACTTATTAGCCAACCCAATACTTTCATAGGGGTTCCAAATAATTGAGGCTGACTCTAGTTTGCTTCTCACTAAAGCCATATAAACCAATTGAATGGCCAGAGGGTTGTTAAATTCTCGCATATTCCTAATAGTAAAACCTAGCCTTCGATATGAATCAGTGGCGAGCACAGAACACTTATACTCAGGAGAAGAATGTCAACTCAATACAAAAACATAAAGGACAAAAACTGGTGCACAGACAAGCCATCTCTTGTCATACCCGAGTAAATTATTGAAAGTATTTTTAGAGGAAATTTCGAATCTTCCTCTTTTTAAAAATTAGATAATGCGTTGATAAAATGCTTGCTTATGCACCTGCAAGATAACTTTCAGTTTGCTTGCAGGTGCAGAAGCCAGCTGGGACAAAAAAAAAAAAACAAACAGTATGTGTTGATTCTAAATGTATAAATTTATTTATTTTCCATTACAATATTGTACACAGATAAAATGAAATGCAATCAGACCAGTTTTTAATGTGGCTCAGAAGTAGCAATGCAGATGAGGATGGAATCTTATTTGAATTAATTTATTAACACTATCATCCTTTTCCAAAATGTTTAAAACTGCACGATTTTTTAGGGTTTTCACTCTTTCCTTAAGGCAACAAATATTTTTCATTAGCCTTCTCCATTTACTTTGCAATCGCTTTTTTTTTGTCAGATTTTGTTTGTCCTGGTTTAGTCTATCACGTGTTGTGTAGTTCTTACTTCCTGGTTTTGGAAACCGATGTAGAGTTATAGTTGGATTCTCATTTGACCTGCCACACATGAAGCACTTCCTTTGGTGTTCTTTCATCGTAAACACACAATTTCGGTTACTATGAACAAAAAATGAAAAAACAAAACAAACAAGCACGAACTAAACAGGTAGGTAGCCATTTGCATTCTGTATTGCAATGCGCCGTTTTAACCTTCCTCAAAATCTTTCCTAATTAATACATTTAAATCATTATGAAATTTTATTTTAAAAACGTATACAATGACTTATGTTTAAATTATTATGTTATTTGTCATCTTCTATTGTTAATAACGTTTTACCTAAGGTACGTAAAAGGAGTTAAATGATAGTTGCACCTATGATAGTTTCTACAAAAAATATATAGAAATATTGGAGTTAGTCCAACGGAAATACCTTCGCTCTGTGCACTATAGATGCTTTCGTAAAAGGATTTCCTACCAATCATTGCTCGAAAAATATAATATCCTGACCCTACAATCTAGACGCACACTCCTAGAAATGATGACCCTGTTCAGTATATGCCGCAACAAGTTTGATTGTTCTGATCTTGTGAGAAGTTTGTGCTACCTGGTCCCTCGCACAGTACAGAGTAGAGAAGTACGCTCACGGTGTATGTTTGCCACTAATTTCTGTCGTACCAACTCGGCGCACGCTCTCCGCTGCACCGATTGGTCGACACTTACATTAAAAAATTTGGATCGATTGATATTATATTTCTGAACAAGAATAGGTTCAAAAATCAAGTTATTTCCACTCTAAAGGAACGGCCATAAGTTTTGATGTTACTTGATTTTGATTCCTATACCTCATGTATTTATGTAGCTTTAAGTTCGTACTTCTTTTTATTTTATTGTTTTTTGTTTCTCTCTTTTTTTTTCTCTTGTTTTTGCATGCCGATTTTATCTCATTCCATACCTTTAAATTTGTCCCTAGTGTTAAGACGCAGATACTATTAGATTAGATTTACATTTTAGAGATACATTTTAATAACAAACCGAGTAATAATTTTAACTTTGTTTTGAGTATCTTCTAGTTTGCCCTTATTGTTATTATTAACAGTACCTATGCTAATTATATTATATGGTAATCTGTGGATAACGTCGTGAGTAGTGTATTTGTTAATTCTATTAGTTTAGTACTACAATCATGTGTAATATTTAATATACTGCTGTTTGTTGTCCCTAATAAATAAAATAAAATAGATTGAGGTAAATGTTAAAAATATAGCAACACGTTATTTGTAAAGATTTTGACAGTATTTTTTTTTATTTGGATGTTGCCAAGACATAAAAAAATAATTTGTTATATTTCTGGCAACATAAACCTGGCCCCCGTAGGCATGTCCCTGATTCGACAGTAAGAGTTGACACCCCTTGGTGGCGAGAGACCGCATATGTTCGTGGAAGGTTAGTCTCGGGTCAAATAAAACTCCTAGATCCTTTACCGAATTAACAAGGGCAGTCGGTTCTGTTCCAAGGAAGTGCACATGCCTTGGGTTTTGAGCGCGATTAAAGGACAACACTGCATTTAGCCGTGTTGAATAGGAGCTTGTTTTGTATGCACCATTGGAACACTGAGTTAATGTCCTCCTGAAGAGTTAATGTATCAGCCATCTCCTCAACGCCATATATCAACTTGAGATCAGCAGCGCAGAGCAATCACCTGGTGTGTTTGAGCACCTTCTCAAGATCATTCACCATAATTCCGAATAATAAAGGTCCCAAAATGGTCCCTTGACTAACGCCAGACCGAGTGTGATATGTTTCCGAAACGAAGCAACCATGTCTGACATATTGTTGACGGTCACGCATATAACTCGCGAAAATCTATTCCAAAATTCAAGTTGATAGCATTAGTAGTTCTTGAGATATCCAGCTGTGACAGACGGACAGACAGACTGAGTCGCACCTTAAAGTTAAAGGAACCCAGCCTTTTTACCATTTTGGTACGAAACCCTAATAGACATTGGTCTTTTAGGATTCCGTACCAAAATGGTAAAAAAATCCTGTGAGCACCTTCCTGCTCCATCATCAAACTCGGAGGGTTTACGATAAGTAAGACCAAGTTCCTGTGACCACCTTCCTGCTCCATCATCAAACTCGGAGGGTTTAAGATAAGTAAGACCAAGTTCCTGTGACCACCTTCCTCCTCCATCATCAAACTCGGAGGGATTACGATAAGTAAGACCAAGTTCCTGTGACCACCTTCCTGCTCCATCATCAAACTCGGAGGGTTTACGATTAGTAAGACCAAGTTCCTGTGACCACCTTCCTCCTCCATCATCAAACTCGGAGGGTTTACGATAAGTAAGACCAAGTTCCTGTGACCACCTTCCTGCTCCATCATCAAACTCGGAGGGTTTACGATTAGTAAGACCAAGTTCCTGTGACCACCTTCCTGCTCCATCATCGAACTCGGAGGGTTTACGATTAGTACAAGTTCATGTGACCACCTTCCTCCTCCATCATCAAACTCCGAGGGTTTACGATTAGTAAGACCAAGTTCCTGTGACCACCTTCCTGCTCCATCATCAAACTCGGAGAGTTTACGATTAGTAAGACCAAGTTCCGGTGACCACCTTTCTCCTCCATCATCAAACTCGGAGGGTTTACGATAAGTCAGACCAAGTTCCTGTGACCACCTTCCTCCTCCATCATCAAACTCGGAGGGTTTACGATTAGTAAGACCTAGCTCCTGTGACCACCTTCCTGCTCCATCATCAAACTCGGAGGGTTTACGATAAGTAAGACCAAGTTCCTCTGACCACCTTCCTGCTCCATCATCAAACTCGGAGGGTTTACGATTAGTAAGACCAAGCTCCTGTGACCACCTTCCTCCTCCATCATCAAACTCGGAGGGTTTACGATTAGTAAGACCAAGTTCCTTTGACCACCTTCCTGCCCCATCATCAAACTCGGAGGGTTTACGATTAGTGAGGCCAAGTTCCTGTGACCACCTTCCTGCTCCATCATCAAACTCGGAGGGTTTACGATTAGTAAGACCAAGTTCCTGTGACCACCTTCCTGCTCCATCATCAAACTCGGAGGGTTTACGATTAGTAAGACCAAGTTCCTGTGACCACCTTCCTGCTCCATCATAAACTGGGAGGGTTTACGATTAGTAAGACCAAGTTCCTGTGACCACCTTCCTCCTCCATCATCAAACTCGGAGGGTTTACGATAAGTAAGACCAAGTTCCTGTGACCACCTTCCTGCTCCATCATCAAACTCGGAGGGTTTACGATAAGTAAGACCAAGTTCCTGTGACCACCTTCCTCCTCCATCATCAAACTCGGAGGGTTTACGATTAGTAAGACCTAGCTCCTGTGACCACCTTCCTGCTCCATCATCAAACTCGGAGGGTTTACGATAAGTAAGACCAAGTTCCTCTGACCACCTTCCTGCTCCATCATCAAACTCGGAGGGTTTACGATTAGTAAGACCAAGCTCCTGTGACCACCTTCCTCCTCCATCATCAAACTCGGAGGGTTTACGATTAGTAAGACCAAGTTCCTTTGACCACCTTCCTGCCCCATCATCAAACTCGGAGGGTTTACGATTAGTGAGGCCAAGTTCCTGTGACCACCTTCCTGCTCCATCATCAAACTCGGAGGGTTTACGATTAGTAAGACCAAGTTCCTGTGACCACCTTCCTGCTCCATCATCAAACTCGGAGGGTTTACGATTAGTAAGACCAAGTTCCTGTGACCACCTTCCTCCTCCATCATCAAACTCGGAGGGTTTACGATAAGTAAGACCAAGTTCCTGTGACCACCTTCCTGCTCCATCATCAAACTCGGAGGGTTTACGATTAGTAAGACCAAGTTCCTGTGACCACCTTCCTGCTCCATCATCGAACTCGGAGGGTTTACGATTAGTACAAGTTCATGTGACCACCTTCCTCCTCCATCATCAAACTCCGAGGGTTTACGATTAGTAAGACCAAGTTCCTGTGACCACCTTCCTGCTCCATCATCAAACTCGGAGAGTTTACGATTAGTAAGACCAAGTTCCGGTGACCACCTTTCTCCTCCATCATCAAACTCGGAGGGTTTACGATAAGTAAGACCAAGTTCCTGTGACCACCTTCCTGCTCCATCATCAAAGTGGGAGGGTTTACGATTAGTAAGACCAAGTTCCTGTGACCACCTTCCTGCTCCATCATAAACTGGGAGGGTTTACGATTAGTAAGACCAAGTTCCTGTGACCACCTTCCTCCTCCATCATCAAACTCGGAGGGTTTACGATAAGTAAGACCAAGTTCCTGTGACCACCTTCCTGCTCCATCATCAAACTCGGAGGGTTTACGATAAGTAAGACCAAGTTCCTGTGACCACCTTCCTCCTCCATCATCAAACTCGGAGGGTTTACGATTAGTAAGACCTAGCTCCTGTGACCACCTTCCTGCTCCATCATCAAACTCGGAGGGTTTACGATAAGTAAGACCAAGTTCCTCTGACCACCTTCCTGCTCCATCATCAAACTCGGAGGGTTTACGATTAGTAAGACCAAGCTCCTGTGACCACCTTCCTCCTCCATCATCAAACTCGGAGGGTTTACGATTAGTAAGACCAAGTTCCTTTGACCACCTTCCTGCCCCATCATCAAACTCGGAGGGTTTACGATTAGTGAGGCCAAGTTCCTGTGACCACCTTCCTGCTCCATCATCAAACTCGGAGGGTTTACGATTAGTAAGACCAAGTTCCTGTGACCACCTTCCTCCTCCATCATCAAACTCGGAGGGTTTACGATTAGTAAGGCCAAGTTCCTGTGACCACTTTCCTGCTCCATCATCAAACTCGTGGGGTTTACGATTAGTAAGGCCAAGTTCCTGTGACCACCTTCCTGGCCCATCATCAAACTCGGAGGGTTTACGATTAGTAAGACCAAGTTCCTGTGACCACCTTCCTGCTCCATCATCAAACTCGGAGGGTTTACGATTAGTAAGGCCAAGTTCCTGTGACCACCTTCCTGCTCCATTATCAAACTGGAAGGGTTTACGATTAGTAAGATCAAGTTCCTGTGACCACCTTCCTGCCCCATCATCAAACTCGGAGGGTTTACTATTAGTAAGACCAAGTTCCTGTGACCACCTTTCTGCCCCATCATCAAACTCGGAGGGTTTACGATTAGTAAGACCAAGTTCCTGTGACCACCTTCCTGCCCCATCATCAAACTCGGAGGGTTTACGATTAGTAAGATCAAGTTCCTGTGACCACCTTCCTGCCCCATCATCAAACTCGGAGGGTTTACGATTAGTAAGACCAAGTTCCTGTGACCACCTTCCTGCCCCATCATCAAACTCGGAGGGTTTACGATTAGTAAGATCAAGTTCCTGTGACCACCTTCCTGCCCCATCATCAAACTCGGAGGGTTTACGATGAGTAAGACCAAGTTTCTGTGACCACCTTCCTGCTCCATCATCAAACTCGGAGGGTTTACGATTAGTAAGGCCAAGTTCCTGTGACCACCTTCCTGCTCCATCATCAAACTCGGAGGGTTTACAATTAGTAAGGCCAAGTTCCTGTGACCACCTTCCTGCTCCATTATCAAACTAGAAGGGTTTACGATGAGTAAGACCAAGTTCCTGTGACCACCTTCCTGCTCCATCATCAAACTCGGAGGGTTTACGATTAGTAAGATCAAGTTCCTGTGACCACCTTCCTGCCCCATCATCAAACTCGGAGGGTTTACGATTAGTAAGATCAAGTTCCTGTGACCACCTTCCTGCCCCATCATCAAACTCGGAGGGTTTACGATTAGTAAGACCAAGTTCCTGTGACCACCTTCCTGCCCCATCATCAAACTCGGAGGGTTTACGATTAGTAAGGCCAAATTCCTGTGACCACCTTCCTGCTCCATCATCAAACTCGGAGGGTTTACAATTAGTAAGGCCAAGTTCCTGTGACCACCTTCCTGGCTCATCATCAAACTCGGAGGGTTTACGATTAGTAAGACCAAGTTCCTGTGACCACCTTCCTGCCCCATCATCAAACTCGGAGGGTTTACGATTAGTAAGACCAAGTTCCTGTGACCACCTTCCTGCCCCATCATCAAACTCGGAGGGTTTACGATTAGTAAGGCCAAGTTCCTGTGACCACCTTCCTGCTCCATCATCAAACTCGGAGGGTTTACGATTAGTAAGACCAAGTTCCTGTGACCACCTTCCTGCCCCATCATCAAACTCGGAGGGTTTACGATTAGTAAGACCAAGTTCCTGTGACCACCTTTCTTCCCCATCATCAAACTCGGAGGGTTTACGATTAGTAAGACCAAGTTCCTGTGACCACCTTCCTCCTCCATCATCAAACTCGGAGGGTTTACGATTAGTAAGGCCAAGTTCCTGTGACCACCTTCCTGCTCCATTATCAAACTGGAAGGGTTTACGATTAGTAAGATCAAGTTCCTGTGACCACCTTCCTGCCCCATCATCAAACTCGGAGGGTTTACGATTAGTAAGACCAAGTTCCTGTGACCACCTTCCTGCCCCATCATCAAACTCGAAGGGTTTACGATGAGTAAGACCAAGTTTCTGTGACCACCTTCCTGCTCCATCATCAAACTCGGAGGGTTTACGATTAGTAAGGCCAAGTTCCTGTGACCACCTTCCTGCTCCATCATCAAACTCGGAGGGTTTACAATTAGTAAGGCCAAGTTCCTGTGACCACCTTCCTGCTCCATTATCAAACTAGAAGGGTTTACGATGAGTAAGACCAAGTTCCTGTGACCACCTTCCTGCTCCATCATCAAACTCGGAGGGTTTACGATTAGTAAGATCAAGTTCCTGTGACCACCTTCCTGCCCCATCATCAAACTCGGAGGGTTTACGATTAGTAAGACCAAGTTCCTGTGACCACCTTTCTGCCCCATCATCAAACTCGGAGGGTTTACGATTAGTAAGACCAAGTTCTGGTGACCACCTTCCTCCTCCATCATCAAACTCGGAGGGTTTACGATTAGTAAGGCCAAGTTCCTGTGACCACTTTTCTGCTCCATCATCAAACTCGTAGGGTTTACGATTAGTAAGGCCAAGTTCCTGTGACCACCTTCCTGGCTCATCATCAAACTCGGAGGGTTTACGATTAGTAAGACCAAGTTCCTGTGACGACCTTCCTGCGCCATCATCAAACTCGGAGGGTTTACGATTAGTAAGACCAAGTTCCTGTGACCACCTTCCTGCCCCATCATCAAACTCGGAGGGTTTACGATTAGTAAGGCCAAGTTCCTGTGACCACCTTCCTGCCCCATCATCAAACTCGGAGGGTTTACGATTAGTAAGACCAAGTTCCTGTGACCACCTTTCTGCCCCATCATCAAACTCGGAGGGTTTACGATTAGTAAGACCAAGTTCTGGTGACCACCTTCCTCCTCCATCATCAAACTCGGAGGGTTTACGATTAGTAAGGCCAAGTTCCTGTGACCACTTTTCTGCTCCATCATCAAACTCGTAGGGTTTACGATTAGTAAGGCCAAGTTCCTGTGACCACCTTCCTGGCTCATCATCAAACTCGGAGGGTTTACGATTAGTAAGACCAAGTTCCTGTGACGACCTTCCTGCGCCATCATCAAACTCGGAGGGTTTACGATTAGTAAGACCAAGTTCCTGTGACCACCTTCCTGCCCCATCATCAAACTCGGAGGGTTTACGATTAGTAAGGCCAAGTTCCTGTGACCACCTTCCTGCTCCATCATCAAACTCGGAGGGTTTACGATTAGTCAGACCAAGTTCCTGTGACCACCTTCCTGCCCCATCATCAAACTCGGAGGGTTTACGATTAGTAAGACCAAGTTCCTGTGACCACCTTCCTGCCCCATCATCAAACTCGGAGGGTTTACGATTAGTAAGGCCAAGTTCCTGTGACCACCTTCCTGCTCCATTATCAAACTGGGGGGGTTTACGATTAGTAAGACCAAGTTCCTGTGACCACCTTCCTGCCCCATCATCAAACTCGGAGGGTTTACGATTAGTAAGACCAAGTTCCTGTGACCACCTTTCTGCCCCATCATCAAACTTGGAGGGTTTACGATTAGTAAGACTCAAGTTCCTTTGACCACCTTCCTGCCCCATCATCAAACTCGGAGGGTTTACGATTAGTAAGGCCAAGTTCCTGAGACCACCTTCCTGCTCCATCAAACTCGGAGGGTTTACGATTAGTAAGACCAAGTTCCTGTGACCACCTTCCTCCTCCATCATCAAACTAGGAGGGTTTACGATTAGTAAGGCCAAGTTCCTGTGACCACTTTCCTGCTCCGTCATCAAACTCTGAGGGTTTACGATTAGTAAGGCCAAGTTCCTGAGACCACCTTCCTGCTCCATCATCAAACTCGGAGGGTTTACGATTAGTAAGGCCAAGTTCCTGTGACCACCTTCCTGCCCCATCATCAAACTCGGAGGGTTTACGATTAGTAAGGCCAAGTTCCTGAGACCACCTTCCTGCCCCATCATCACACTCGGAGGGTTTACGATTAGTAAGGCCAAGTTCCTGTGACCACCTTCCTGCTCCATCATCAAACTCGTAGGGTTTACGATTAGTAAGGCCAAGTTCCTGTGACCACCTTCCTGGCTCATCATCAAACTCGGAGAGTTTACGATTAGTAAGACCAAGTTCCTGTGACGACCTTCCTGCGCCATCATCAAACTCGGAGGGTTTACGATTAGTAAGACCAAGTTCCTGTGACCACCTTCCTGCCCCATCATCAAACTCGGAGGGTTTACGATTAGTAAGGCCAAGTTCCTGTGGCCACCTTCCTGCTCCATCATCAAACTCGGAGGGTTTACGATTAGTAAGACCAAGTTCCTGTGACCACCTTCCTGCCCCATCATCAAACTCGGAGGGTTTACGATTAGTAAGACCAAGCTCCTGTGACCACCTTCCTCCTCCATCATCAAACTCGGAGGGTTTACGATAAGTAAGACCAAGTTCCTGTGACCACCTTCCTCCTCCATCATCAAACTCGGAGGGTTTACGATTAGTAAGACCTAGCTCCTGTGACCACCTTCCTGCTCCATCATCAAACTCGGAGGGTTTACGATAAGTAAGACCAAGTTCCTCTGACCACCTTCCTGCTCCATCATCAAACTCGGAGGGTTTACGATTAGTAAGACCAAGCTCCTGTGACCACCTTCCTCCTCCATCATCAAACTCGGAGGGTTTACGATTAGTAAGACCAAGTTCCTTTGACCACCTTCCTGCCCCATCATCAAACTCGGAGGGTTTACGATTAGTGAGGCCAAGTTCCTGTGACCACCTTCCTGCTCCATCATCAAACTCGGAGGGTTTACGATTAGTAAGACCAAGTTCCTGTGACCACCTTCCTCCTCCATCATCAAACTCGGAGGGTTTACGATTAGTAAGGCCAAGTTCCTGTGACCACTTTCCTGCTCCATCATCAAACTCGTGGGGTTTACGATTAGTAAGGCCAAGTTCCTGTGACCACCTTCCTGGCCCATCATCAAACTCGGAGGGTTTACGATAAGTAAGACCAAGTTCCTGTGACCACCTTCCTCCTCCATCATCAAACTCGGAGGGTTTACGATTAGTAAGACCTAGCTCCTGTGACCACCTTCCTGCTCCATCATCAAACTCGGAGGGTTTACGATAAGTAAGACCAAGTTCCTCTGACCACCTTCCTGCTCCATCATCAAACTCGGAGGGTTTACGATTAGTAAGACCAAGCTCCTGTGACCACCTTCCTCCTCCATCATCAAACTCGGAGGGTTTACGATTAGTAAGACCAAGTTCCTTTGACCACCTTCCTGCCCCATCATCAAACTCGGAGGGTTTACGATTAGTGAGGCCAAGTTCCTGTGACCACCTTCCTGCTCCATCATCAAACTCGGAGGGTTTACGATAAGTAAGACCAAGTTCCTGTGACCACCTTCCTGCTCCATCATCAAAGTGGGAGGGTTTACGATTAGTAAGACCAAGTTCCTGTGACCACCTTCCTGCTCCATCATAAACTGGGAGGGTTTACGATTAGTAAGACCAAGTTCCTGTGACCACCTTCCTCCTCCATCATCAAACTCGGAGGGTTTACGATAAGTAAGACCAAGTTCCTGTGACCACCTTCCTGCTCCATCATCAAACTCGGAGGGTTTACGATAAGTAAGACCAAGTTCCTGTGACCACCTTCCTCCTCCATCATCAAACTCGGAGGGTTTACGATTAGTAAGACCTAGCTCCTGTGACCACCTTCCTGCTCCATCATCAAACTCGGAGGGTTTACGATAAGTAAGACCAAGTTCCTCTGACCACCTTCCTGCTCCATCATCAAACTCGGAGGGTTTACGATTAGTAAGACCAAGCTCCTGTGACCACCTTCCTCCTCCATCATCAAACTCGGAGGGTTTACGATTAGTAAGACCAAGTTCCTTTGACCACCTTCCTGCCCCATCATCAAACTCGGAGGGTTTACGATTAGTGAGGCCAAGTTCCTGTGACCACCTTCCTGCTCCATCATCAAACTCGGAGGGTTTACGATTAGTAAGACCAAGTTCCTGTGACCACCTTCCTCCTCCATCATCAAACTCGGAGGGTTTACGATTAGTAAGGCCAAGTTCCTGTGACCACTTTCCTGCTCCATCATCAAACTCGTGGGGTTTACGATTAGTAAGGCCAAGTTCCTGTGACCACCTTCCTGGCCCATCATCAAACTCGGAGGGTTTACGATTAGTGAGACCAAGTTCCTGTGACCACCTTCCTGCTCCATCATCAAACTCGGAGGGTTTACGATTAGTAAGGCCAAGTTCCTGTGACCACCTTCCTGCTCCATTATCAAACTGGAAGGGTTTACGATTAGTAAGATCAAGTTCCTGTGACCACCTTCCTGCCCCATCATCAAACTCGGAGGGTTTACTATTAGTAAGACCAAGTTCCTGTGACCACCTTTCTGCCCCATCATCAAACTCGGAGGGTTTACGATTAGTAAGACCAAGTTCCTGTGACCACCTTCCTGCCCCATCATCAAACTCGGAGGGTTTACGATTAGTAAGATCAAGTTCCTGTGACCACCTTCCTGCCCCATCATCAAACTCGGAGGGTTTACGATTAGTAAGACCAAGTTCCTGTGACCACCTTCCTGCCCCATCATCAAACTCGGAGGGTTTACGATTAGTAAGATCAAGTTCCTGTGACCACCTTCCTGCCCCATCATCAAACTCGGAGGGTTTACGATGAGTAAGACCAAGTTTCTGTGACCACCTTCCTGCTCCATCATCAAACTCGGAGGGTTTACGATTAGTAAGGCCAAGTTCCTGTGACCACCTTCCTGCTCCATCATCAAACTCGGAGGGTTTACAATTAGTAAGGCCAAGTTCCTGTGACCACCTTCCTGCTCCATTATCAAACTAGAAGGGTTTACGATGAGTAAGACCAAGTTCCTGTGACCACCTTCCTGCTCCATCATCAAACTCGGAGGGTTTACGATTAGTAAGATCAAGTTCCTGTGACCACCTTCCTGCCCCATCATCAAACTCGGAGGGTTTACGATTAGTAAGATCAAGTTCCTGTGACCACCTTCCTGCCCCATCATCAAACTCGGAGGGTTTACGATTAGTAAGACCAAGTTCCTGTGACCACCTTTCTGCCCCATCATCAAACTCGGAGGGTTTACGATTAGTAAGGCCAAATTCCTGTGACCACCTTCCTGCTCCATCATCAAACTCGGAGGGTTTACAATTAGTAAGGCCAAGTTCCTGTGACCACCTTCCTGGCTCATCATCAAACTCGGAGGGTTTACGATTAGTAAGACCAAGTTCCTGTGACCACCTTCCTGCCCCATCATCAAACTCGGAGGGTTTACGATTAGTAAGACCAAGTTCCTGTGACCACCTTCCTGCCCCATCATCAAACTCGGAGGGTTTACGATTAGTAAGGCCAAGTTCCTGTGACCACCTTCCTGCTCCATCATCAAACTCGGAGGGTTTACGATTAGTAAGACCAAGTTCCTGTGACCACCTTCCTGCCCCATCATCAAACTCGGAGGGTTTACGATTAGTAAGACCAAGTTCCTGTGACCACCTTTCTTCCCCATCATCAAACTCGGAGGGTTTACGATTAGTAAGACCAAGTTCCTGTGACCACCTTCCTCCTCCATCATCAAACTCGGAGGGTTTACGATTAGTAAGGCCAAGTTCCTGTGACCACCTTCCTGCTCCATTATCAAACTGGAAGGGTTTACGATTAGTAAGATCAAGTTCCTGTGACCACCTTCCTGCCCCATCATCAAACTCGGAGGGTTTACGATTAGTAAGACCAAGTTCCTGTGACCACCTTCCTGCCCCATCATCAAACTCGAAGGGTTTACGATGAGTAAGACCAAGTTTCTGTGACCACCTTCCTGCTCCATCATCAAACTCGGAGGGTTTACGATTAGTAAGGCCAAGTTCCTGTGACCACCTTCCTGCTCCATCATCAAACTCGGAGGGTTTACAATTAGTAAGGCCAAGTTCCTGTGACCACCTTCCTGCTCCATTATCAAACTAGAAGGGTTTACGATGAGTAAGACCAAGTTCCTGTGACCACCTTCCTGCTCCATCATCAAACTCGGAGGGTTTACGATTAGTAAGATCAAGTTCCTGTGACCACCTTCCTGCCCCATCATCAAACTCGGAGGGTTTACGATTAGTAAGACCAAGTTCCTGTGACCACCTTTCTGCCCCATCATCAAACTCGGAGGGTTTACGATTAGTAAGACCAAGTTCTGGTGACCACCTTCCTCCTCCATCATCAAACTCGGAGGGTTTACGATTAGTAAGGCCAAGTTCCTGTGACCACTTTTCTGCTCCATCATCAAACTCGTAGGGTTTACGATTAGTAAGGCCAAGTTCCTGTGACCACCTTCCTGGCTCATCATCAAACTCGGAGGGTTTACGATTAGTAAGACCAAGTTCCTGTGACGACCTTCCTGCGCCATCATCAAACTCGGAGGGTTTACGATTAGTAAGACCAAGTTCCTGTGACCACCTTCCTGCCCCATCATCAAACTCGGAGGGTTTACGATTAGTAAGGCCAAGTTCCTGTGACCACCTTCCTGCTCCATCATCAAACTCGGAGGGTTTACGATTAGTCAGACCAAGTTCCTGTGACCACCTTCCTGCCCCATCATCAAACTCGGAGGGTTTACGATTAGTAAGACCAAGTTCCTGTGACCACCTTCCTGCCCCATCATCAAACTCGGAGGGTTTACGATTAGTAAGGCCAAGTTCCTGTGACCACCTTCCTGCTCCATTATCAAACTGGGGGGGTTTACGATTAGTAAGACCAAGTTCCTGTGACCACCTTCCTGCCCCATCATCAAACTCGGAGGGTTTACGATTAGTAAGACCAAGTTCCTGTGACCACCTTTCTGCCCCATCATCAAACTTGGAGGGTTTACGATTAGTAAGACTCAAGTTCCTTTGACCACCTTCCTGCCCCATCATCAAACTCGGAGGGTTTACGATTAGTAAGGCCAAGTTCCTGAGACCACCTTCCTGCTCCATCAAACTCGGAGGGTTTACGATTAGTAAGACCAAGTTCCTGTGACCACCTTCCTCCTCCATCATCAAACTAGGAGGGTTTACGATTAGTAAGGCCAAGTTCCTGTGACCACTTTCCTGCTCTGTCATCAAACTCTGAGGGTTTACGATTAGTAAGGCCAAGTTCCTGAGACCACCTTCCTGCTCCATCATCAAACTCGGAGGGTTTACGATTAGTAAGGCCAAGTTCCTGTGACCACCTTCCTGCCCCATCATCAAACTCGGAGGGTTTACGATTAGTAAGGCCAAGTTCCTGAGACCACCTTCCTGCCCCATCATCACACTCGGAGGGTTTACGATTAGTAAGGCCAAGTTCCTGTGACCACCTTCCTGCTCCATCATCAAACTCGTAGGGTTTACGATTAGTAAGGCCAAGTTCCTGTGACCACCTTCCTGGCTCATCATCAAACTCGGAGGGTTTACGATTAGTAAGACCAAGTTCCTGTGACGACCTTCCTGCGCCATCATCAAACTCGGAGGGTTTACGATTAGTAAGACCAAGTTCCTGTGACCACCTTCCTGCCCCATCATCAAACTCGGAGGGTTTACGATTAGTAAGGCCAAGTTCCTGTGGCCACCTTCCTGCTCCATCATCAAACTCGGAGGGTTTACGATTAGTAAGACCAAGTTCCTGTGACCACCTTCCTGCCCCATCATCAAACTCGGAGGGTTTACGATTAGTAAGACCAAGCTCCTGTGACCACCTTCCTCCTCCATCATCAAACTCGGAGGGTTTACGATAAGTAAGACCAAGTTCCTGTGACCACCTTCCTCCTCCATCATCAAACTCGGAGGGTTTACGATTAGTAAGACCTAGCTCCTGTGACCACCTTCCTGCTCCATCATCAAACTCGGAGGGTTTACGATAAGTAAGACCAAGTTCCTCTGACCACCTTCCTGCTCCATCATCAAACTCGGAGGGTTTACGATTAGTAAGACCAAGCTCCTGTGACCACCTTCCTCCTCCATCATCAAACTCGGAGGGTTTACGATTAGTAAGACCAAGTTCCTTTGACCACCTTCCTGCCCCATCATCAAACTCGGAGGGTTTACGATTAGTGAGGCCAAGTTCCTGTGACCACCTTCCTGCTCCATCATCAAACTCGGAGGGTTTACGATTAGTAAGACCAAGTTCCTGTGACCACCTTCCTCCTCCATCATCAAACTCGGAGGGTTTACGATTAGTAAGGCCAAGTTCCTGTGACCACTTTCCTGCTCCATCATCAAACTCGTGGGGTTTACGATTAGTAAGGCCAAGTTCCTGTGACCACCTTCCTGGCCCATCATCAAACTCGGAGGGTTTACGATAAGTAAGACCAAGTTCCTGTGACCACCTTCCTCCTCCATCATCAAACTCGGAGGGTTTACGATTAGTAAGACCTAGCTCCTGTGACCACCTTCCTGCTCCATCATCAAACTCGGAGGGTTTACGATAAGTAAGACCAAGTTCCTCTGACCACCTTCCTGCTCCATCATCAAACTCGGAGGGTTTACGATTAGTAAGACCAAGCTCCTGTGACCACCTTCCTCCTCCATCATCAAACTCGGAGGGTTTACGATTAGTAAGACCAAGTTCCTTTGACCACCTTCCTGCCCCATCATCAAACTCGGAGGGTTTACGATTAGTGAGGCCAAGTTCCTGTGACCACCTTCCTGCTCCATCATCAAACTCGGAGGGTTTACGATTAGTAAGACCAAGTTCCTGTGACCACCTTCCTGCTCCATCATCAAACTCGGAGGGTTTACGATTAGTAAGACCAAGTTCCTGTGACCACCTTCCTCCTCCATCATCAAACTCGGAGGGTTTACGATAAGTAAGACCAAGTTCCTGTGACCACCTTCCTGCTCCATCATCAAACTCGGAGGGTTTACGATTAGTAAGACCAAGTTCCTGTGACCACCTTCCTGCTCCATCATCGAACTCGGAGGGTTTACGATTAGTGAGGCCAAGTTCCTGTGACCACCTTCCTGCTCCATCATCAAACTCGGAGGGTTTACGATTAGTAAGACCAAGTTCCTGTGACCACCTTCCTGCTCCATCATCAAACTCGGAGGGTTTACGATTAGTAAGACCAAGTTCCTGTGACCACCTTCCTCCTCCATCATCAAACTCGGAGGGTTTACGATAAGTAAGACCAAGTTCCTGTGACCACCTTCCTGCTCCATCATCAAACTCGGAGGGTTTACGATTAGTAAGACCAAGTTCCTGTGACCACCTTCCTGCTCCATCATCGAACTCGGAGGGTTTACGATTAGTACAAGTTCATGTGACCACCTTCCTCCTCCATCATCAAACTCCGAGGGTTTACGATTAGTAAGACCAAGTTCCTGTGACCACCTTCCTGCTCCATCATCAAACTCGGAGGGTTTACGATTAGTAAGACCAAGTTCCTGTGACCACCTTCCTCCTCCATCATCAAACTCGGAGGGTTTACGATAAGTAAGACCAAGTTCCTGTGACCACCTTCCTGCTCCATCATCAAACTCGGAGGGTTTACGATTAGTAAGACCAAGTTCCTGTGACCACCTTCCTGCTCCATCATCGAACTCGGAGGGTTTACGATTAGTACAAGTTCATGTGACCACCTTCCTCCTCCATCATCAAACTCCGAGGGTTTACGATTAGTAAGACCAAGTTCCTGTGACCACCTTCCTGCTCCATCATCAAACTCGGAGAGTTTACGATTAGTAAGACCAAGTTCCGGTGACCACCTTTCTCCTCCATCATCAAACTCGGAGGGTTTACGATAAGTAAGACCAAGTTCCTGTGACCACCTTCCTGCTCCATCATCAAAGTGGGAGGGTTTACGATTAGTAAGACCAAGTTCCTGTGACCACCTTCCTGCTCCATCATAAACTGGGAGGGTTTACGATTAGTAAGACCAAGTTCCTGTGACCACCTTCCTCCTCCATCATCAAACTCGGAGGGTTTACGATAAGTAAGACCAAGTTCCTGTGACCACCTTCCTGCTCCATCATCAAACTCGGAGGGTTTACGATAAGTAAGACCAAGTTCCTGTGACCACCTTCCTCCTCCATCATCAAACTCGGAGGGTTTACGATTAGTAAGACCTAGCTCCTGTGACCACCTTCCTGCTCCATCATCAAACTCGGAGGGTTTACGATAAGTAAGACCAAGTTCCTCTGACCACCTTCCTGCTCCATCATCAAACTCGGAGGGTTTACGATTAGTAAGACCAAGCTCCTGTGACCACCTTCCTCCTCCATCATCAAACTCGGAGGGTTTACGATTAGTAAGACCAAGTTCCTTTGACCACCTTCCTGCCCCATCATCAAACTCGGAGGGTTTACGATTAGTGAGGCCAAGTTCCTGTGACCACCTTCCTGCTCCATCATCAAACTCGGAGGGTTTACGATTAGTAAGACCAAGTTCCTGTGACCACCTTCCTCCTCCATCATCAAACTCGGAGGGTTTACGATTAGTAAGGCCAAGTTCCTGTGACCACTTTCCTGCTCCATCATCAAACTCGTGGGGTTTACGATTAGTAAGGCCAAGTTCCTGTGACCACCTTCCTGGCCCATCATCAAACTCGGAGGGTTTACGATTAGTAAGACCAAGTTCCTGTGACCACCTTCCTGCTCCATCATCAAACTCGGAGGGTTTACGATTAGTAAGGCCAAGTTCCTGTGACCACCTTCCTGCTCCATTATCAAACTGGAAGGGTTTACGATTAGTAAGATCAAGTTCCTGTGACCACCTTCCTGCCCCATCATCAAACTCGGAGGGTTTACTATTAGTAAGACCAAGTTCCTGTGACCACCTTTCTGCCCCATCATCAAACTCGGAGGGTTTACGATTAGTAAGACCAAGTTCCTGTGACCACCTTCCTGCCCCATCATCAAACTCGGAGGGTTTACGATTAGTAAGATCAAGTTCCTGTGACCACCTTCCTGCCCCATCATCAAACTCGGAGGGTTTACGATTAGTAAGACCAAGTTCCTGTGACCACCTTCCTGCCCCATCATCAAACTCGGAGGGTTTACGATTAGTAAGATCAAGTTCCTGTGACCACCTTCCTGCCCCATCATCAAACTCGGAGGGTTTACGATGAGTAAGACCAAGTTTCTGTGACCACCTTCCTGCTCCATCATCAAACTCGGAGGGTTTACGATTAGTAAGGCCAAGTTCCTGTGACCACCTTCCTGCTCCATCATCAAACTCGGAGGGTTTACAATTAGTAAGGCCAAGTTCCTGTGACCACCTTCCTGCTCTATTATCAAACTAGAAGGGTTTACGATGAGTAAGACCAAGTTCCTGTGACCACCTTCCTGCTCCATCATCAAACTCGGAGGGTTTACGATTAGTAAGATCAAGTTCCTGTGACCACCTTCCTGCCCCATCATCAAATTCGGAGGGTTTACGATTAGTAAGATCAAGTTCCTGTGACCACCTTCCTGCCCCATCATCAAACTCGGAGGGTTTACGATTAGTAAGACCAAGTTCCTGTGACCACCTTTCTGCCCCATCATCAAACTCGGAGGGTTTACGATTAGTAAGGCCAAATTCCTGTGACCACCTTCCTGCTCCATCATCAAACTCGGAGGGTTTACAATTAGTAAGGCCAAGTTCCTGTGACCACCTTCCTGGCTCATCATCAAACTCGGAGGGTTTACGATTAGTAAGACCAAGTTCCTGTGACCACCTTCCTGCCCCATCATCAATCTCGGAGGGTTTACGATTAGTAAGGCCAAGTTCCTGTGACCACCTTCCTGCTCCATCATCAAACTCGGAGGGTTTACGATTAGTAAGACCAAGTTCCTGTGACCACCTTCCTGCCCCATCATCAAACTCGGAGGGTTTACGATTAGTAAGACCAAGTTCCTGTGACCACCTTTCTTCCCCATCATCAAACTCGGAGGGTTTACGATTAGTAAGACCAAGTTCCTGTGACCACCTTCCTCCTCCATCATCAAACTCGGAGGGTTTACGATTAGTAAGGCCAAGTTCCTGTGACCACCTTCCTGCTCCATTATCAAACTGGAAGGGTTTACGATTAGTAAGATCAAGTTCCTGTGACCACCTTCCTGCCCCATCATCAAACTCGGAGGGTTTACGATTAGTAAGACCAAGTTCCTGTGACCACCTTCCTGCCCCATCATCAAACTCGAAGGGTTTACGATGAGTAAGACCAAGTTTCTGTGACCACCTTCCTGCTCCATCATCAAACTCGGAGGGTTTACGATTAGTAAGGCCAAGTTCCTGTGACCACCTTCCTGCTCCATCATCAAACTCGGAGGGTTTACAATTAGTAAGGCCAAGTTCCTGTGACCACCTTCCTGCTCCATTATCAAACTAGAAGGGTTTACGATGAGTAAGACCAAGTTCCTGTGACCACCTTCCTGCTCCATCATCAAACTCGGAGGGTTTACGATTAGTAAGATCAAGTTCCTGTGACCACCTTCCTGCCCCATCATCAAACTCGGAGGGTTTACGATTAGTAAGACCAAGTTCCTGTGACCACCTTTCTGCCCCATCATCAAACTCGGAGGGTTTACGATTAGTAAGACCAAGTTCTGGTGACCACCTTCCTCCTCCATCATCAAACTCGGAGGGTTTACGATTAGTAAGGCCAAGTTCCTGTGACCACTTTTCTGCTCCATCATCAAACTCGTAGGGTTTACGATTAGTAAGGCCAAGTTCCTGTGACCACCTTCCTGGCTCATCATCAAACTCGGAGGGTTTACGATTAGTAAGACCAAGTTCCTGTGACGACCTTCCTGCGCCATCATCAAACTCGGAGGGTTTACGATTAGTAAGACCAAGTTCCTGTGACCACCTTCCTGCCCCATCATCAAACTCGGAGGGTTTACGATTAGTAAGGCCAAGTTCCTGTGACCACCTTCCTGCTCCATCATCAAACTCTGAGGGTTTACGATTAGTCAGACCAAGTTCCTGTGACCACCTTCCTGCCCCATCATCAAACTCGGAGGGTTTACGATTAGTAAGACCAAGTTCCTGTGACCACCTTCCTGCCCCATCATCAAACTCGGAGGGTTTACGATTAGTAAGGCCAAGTTCCTGTGACCACCTTCCTGCTCCATTATCAAACTGGGGGGGTTTACGATTAGTAAGACCAAGTTCCTGTGACCACCTTCCTGCCCCATCATCAAACTCGGAGGGTTTACGATTAGTAAGACCAAGTTCCTGTGACCACCTTTCTGCCCCATCATCAAACTTGGAGGGTTTACGATTAGTAAGACTCAAGTTCCTTTGACCACCTTCCTGCCCCATCATCAAACTCGGAGGGTTTACGATTAGTAAGGCCAAGTTCCTGAGACCACCTTCCTGCTCCATCAAACTCGGAGGGTTTACGATTAGTAAGACCAAGTTCCTGTGACCACCTTCCTCCTCCATCATCAAACTAGGAGGGTTTACGATTAGTAAGGCCAAGTTCCTGTGACCACTTTCCTGCTCCGTCATCAAACTCTGAGGGTTTACGATTAGTAAGGCCAAGTTCCTGAGACCACCTTCCTGCTCCATCATCAAACTCGGAGGGTTTACGATTAGTAAGGCCAAGTTCCTGTGACCACCTTCCTGCCCCATCATCAAACTCGGAGGGTTTACGATTAGTAAGGCCAAGTTCCTGAGACCACCTTCCTGCCCCATCATCACACTCGGAGGGTTTACGATTAGTAAGGCCAAGTTCCTGTGACCACCTTCCTGCTCCATCATCAAACTCGTAGGGTTTACGATTAGTAAGGCCAAGTTCCTGTGACCACCTTCCTGGCTCATCATCAAACTCGGAGGGTTTACGATTAGTAAGACCAAGTTCCTGTGACGACCTTCCTGCGCCATCATCAAACTCGGAGGGTTTACGATTAGTAAGACCAAGTTCCTGTGACCACCTTCCTGCCCCATCATCAAACTCGGAGGGTTTACGATTAGTAAGGCCAAGTTCCTGTGGCCACCTTCCTGCTCCATCATCAAACTCGGAGGGTTTACGATTAGTAAGACCAAGTTCCTGTGACCACCTTCCTGCCCCATCATCAAACTCGGAGGGTTTACGATTAGTAAGACCAAGCTCCTGTGACCACCTTCCTCCTCCATCATCAAACTCGGAGGGTTTACGATAAGTAAGACCAAGTTCCTGTGACCACCTTCCTCCTCCATCATCAAACTCGGAGGGTTTACGATTAGTAAGACCTAGCTCCTGTGACCACCTTCCTGCTCCATCATCAAACTCGGAGGGTTTACGATAAGTAAGACCAAGTTCCTCTGACCACCTTCCTGCTCCATCATCAAACTCGGAGGGTTTACGATTAGTAAGACCAAGCTCCTGTGACCACCTTCCTCCTCCATCATCAAACTCGGAGGGTTTACGATTAGTAAGACCAAGTTCCTTTGACCACCTTCCTGCCCCATCATCAAACTCGGAGGGTTTACGATTAGTGAGGCCAAGTTCCTGTGACCACCTTCCTGCTCCATCATCAAACTCGGAGGGTTTACGATTAGTAAGACCAAGTTCCTGTGACCACCTTCCTCCTCCATCATCAAACTCGGAGGGTTTACGATTAGTAAGGCCAAGTTCCTGTGACCACTTTCCTGCTCCATCATCAAACTCGTGGGGTTTACGATTAGTAAGGCCAAGTTCCTGTGACCACCTTCCTGGCCCATCATCAAACTCGGAGGGTTTACGATAAGTAAGACCAAGTTCCTGTGACCACCTTCCTCCTCCATCATCAAACTCGGAGGGTTTACGATTAGTAAGACCTAGCTCCTGTGACCACCTTCCTGCTCCATCATCAAACTCGGAGGGTTTACGATAAGTAAGACCAAGTTCCTCTGACCACCTTCCTGCTCCATCATCAAACTCGGAGGGTTTACGATTAGTAAGACCAAGCTCCTGTGACCACCTTCCTCCTCCATCATCAAACTCGGAGGGTTTACGATTAGTAAGACCAAGTTCCTTTGACCACCTTCCTGCCCCATCATCAAACTCGGAGGGTTTACGATTAGTGAGGCCAAGTTCCTGTGACCACCTTCCTGCTCCATCATCAAACTCGGAGGGTTTACGATTAGTAAGACCAAGTTCCTGTGACCACCTTCCTGCTCCATCATCAAACTCGGAGGGTTTACGATTAGTAAGACCAAGTTCCTGTGACCACCTTCCTCCTCCATCATCAAACTCGGAGGGTTTACGATAAGTAAGACCAAGTTCCTGTGACCACCTTCCTGCTCCATCATCAAACTCGGAGGGTTTACGATTAGTAAGACCAAGTTCCTGTGACCACCTTCCTGCTCCATCATCGAACTCGGAGGGTTTACGATTAGTACAAGTTCATGTGACCACCTTCCTCCTCCATCATCAAACTCCGAGGGTTTACGATTAGTAAGACCAAGTTCCTGTGACCACCTTCCTGCTCCATCATCAAACTCGGAGAGTTTACGATTAGTAAGACCAAGTTCCGGTGACCACCTTTCTCCTCCATCATCAAACTCGGAGGGTTTACGATAAGTAAGACCAAGTTCCTGTGACCACCTTCCTGCTCCATCATCAAAGTGGGAGGGTTTACGATTAGTAAGACCAAGTTCCTGTGACCACCTTCCTGCTCCATCATAAACTGGGAGGGTTTACGATTAGTAAGACCAAGTTCCTGTGACCACCTTCCTCCTCCATCATCAAACTCGGAGGGTTTACGATAAGTAAGACCAAGTTCCTGTGACCACCTTCCTGCTCCATCATCAAACTCGGAGGGTTTACGATAAGTAAGACCAAGTTCCTGTGACCACCTTCCTCCTCCATCATCAAACTCGGAGGGTTTACGATTAGTAAGACCTAGCTCCTGTGACCACCTTCCTGCTCCATCATCAAACTCGGAGGGTTTACGATAAGTAAGACCAAGTTCCTCTGACCACCTTCCTGCTCCATCATCAAACTCGGAGGGTTTACGATTAGTAAGACCAAGCTCCTTTGACCACCTTCCTGCCCCATCATCAAACTCGGAGGGTTTACGATTAGTGAGGCCAAGTTCCTGTGACCACCTTCCTGCTCCATCATCAAACTCGGAGGGTTTACGATTAGTAAGACCAAGTTCCTGTGACCACCTTCCTCCTCCATCATCAAACTCGGAGGGTTTACGATTAGTAAGGCCAAGTTCCTGTGACCACTTTCCTGCTCCATCATCAAACTCGTGGGGTTTACGATTAGTAAGGCCAAGTTCCTGTGACCACCTTCCTGGCCCATCATCAAACTCGGAGGGTTTACGATTAGTAAGACCAAGTTCCTGTGACCACCTTCCTGCTCCATCATCAAGTTATGTTCACCATCTTAAAGTCAACTTCTCATTAAGACCAATTGAATGAGCCCAAACACACAATCTCTGCTGCAAGTTGTCGAAGAGTTGGTTAGTCCGCAGACTATTCTAGCTGCAGCATCAGCTCAAGGTTACCACATCATTACAGGGTTTTATAGAAAGCCAAAAGTCGGTCGGACGAGTGAAAGTGAAAAAACTGCCATTGTATGGCTGTGATCCTTATATCAATAAGAAATGCGCTGATTATCTTCAAAATGGCTGAACAGAATATCTTAAAACATGTTAAGTACCATACCGATTAAACTAGCCTTCCAATAAAATATAATCACCCACATTGAAATCGGACTATCCGTTTGGGAGATACAATGCTACAGGCACACACACTGATAAACAGGCCGACAAAGCTTTCAAACTTATAAGTTATAACACCCTACTTTATACGTTGGAGGTTACCAAAAGAGAAGCAACCAGAGTTTAGCACCACGCCTTCGAAAAGGAACCAAGAAATATTGTTATGATAAGTGCTCGAATTGTGATTTTCGATATCTTGCGAACAACACGACTTTACGTTTCCATTGACTTTTCTCTAGTGCTCAAAGAACACCTAGTCATGTGAGAGAAGCCGCGGGCACGGCTAGTTAGAAATAAAACACTATTACCTTTATTTCTTGTGAATTTATTAACTAACACTAACTAAACACTGACTAAACAGACAAACCTAGGTACTTAGATGAAAAATAATGTCTAGAAGCAACGTTGATCTGCGTAGGAACGGGTTGCAAACTCGCGTTTCACACAATTGGGAAAATGTGAACGCGAACTTTTATGATATTTTTGTTTTAATTCTGTTACTCTCTCAATATATTATATATAAAATTAAAGGGTCACAACTCAAGTAAATTAGTTACATTAGTCTTCAACGATAACGAACACTTTTGCAGAAGGTTTTCGCCAATTCGACAGTAAATCAGCTAGGGTTTGGTTCGTTTTTGCTGAATACGTAGAGGTGTTGGTGAAAGTGAAAGAAACATTTGGAACAGCTTCACATCTTGGTCCTTCGTGCTTACCAACACATTTACAGAAAGGCTCATCCTCCTCGTTCAGGGAACAGTCACCGTTGTTCAGACAATAGCCGTGACACACGTACACTTCACACCTTTCCCCGGAATAACCGGCATTGCATCTGAAATAACAGTAATATGGAAAAGTGTAATTTAATTAAACAAATGAAACTACTTAATTGAAGGAGTACAATATGTTTTACCTGCATTCAGGAAGTCCCATTTCATTGAAACTACAGTTTCCTTGGAGACAATAGTTCAGACAGTCTGATACCTCGCATCTATCACCTAGATAATCTGCTTTGCATTGACAGACGGGCTCACTATTCTCATTTAGGGAACAGTCCCCGTCGTTCAGACAATAATCATGACACGCGTTCACTTCACACCTTTCCCCGGAATAACCGGCATTACACCTGAAATAACGATAATGAGTTGTTGGTAACGACTATCTACTACTAGCTATTTAAACAACCGTAATCCGACGGTCCCTTCGAAGTCGTTATAAACGGTCTTGACCGCAATAGAACTCTTCATTTTCATTTGCACAAAAAGAGCCACTTTACTGGCAAATGTGTTGAAAAATGTTATTTACGAGTAACAAGGAAACCTAGCCAAAGGAGTAGAATATGTTTTACCTGCATTTAGGGAGTCCCTCATCATTGAAACTGCAGCTACCTTGCATACAATAGTTCTCACAGACAGCAACATCGCATCGCTCACCGATGTAACCAGATGTGCATTTACAAAGAGATTGGCCAATAACTTTCATACCATGAACACAAAATGGCCCATCAGAGTTATTTCGTGCGAGACTCGTTAGTGGTTCGCAATCCTTATTATCCTGAATTATTTCTTCTATTTTGTAGTTGGCGGCCAAACCGACTGTACCGTTTTTAAAGTCCAACGTAAAATGTGGATATTGCCAGTTCGATGAAGTCGTTTTTGGTAATTTCCAAACGTTGATCTCGCAGTCAAAGCACCAGTCCACCCAGAAGAGATATGCTTTTGAAACGGTCAAGGTATTTGTTGATGGATAAACTAAATTAGGGAATTTATATGTTAAATAACATAGGCGTGTTTTGTTTTTTCCATTCAGATCTGCATAATAAACATGGTTTTTTAAACTAGTCTGAGGCTCAATCCAGTACATTTTTTGCGTCTGTTGATCAATAGCCAAGCTGTGTGGTTCCAGTTTGTGAGTTATGTCGATTGACAATGATTTAGTATTAATAACAACTTCTCTCCCGGAGCCATTATATCGAGCTTTCTCTATTACAGGCGTCATCAGGTTTGTGTTGATCCAGTAAACGTACCTGTAAACAGGAAATCACTTTTGACCATCTCGAAGCAAAAAATAGATTTTGATGATTACGAGTAATATTAGGTTGGGGAAAAAGTCTTTTCGCATTATAGTATGTATGAACTTGTAATAAAATCTCTTTGGCTATACTATTTGTATCTGGCTGGTTTTGGTATCATTGAAAGTTTAAATTTTAAAGAACATAATTCCAAATTCAAATTAGGAAAATGTGTGATTTTCATTTGTTTTTCGTACCGTCAAGATGAGTGAATCTAATGAAGAAATTCGATACATTTTAAAATTTTACTACAAAAAATGCAACGCAAGCCGCGAAAAAAATTTGCGATGTTTATGGACCTAGTGTAGTGTCTGTGAGAGTAGCACAAATTTGGTTTAAGCGTTTTCAATCCGGAAATTTTGGTGTCAAAGATGCACGTCGCTCTGGTCGCCCTATTACGGATAAAATGGATGCCATTTTTGAAAAAGTGGAGCAAGATCGGCATATCAGTAGTTACGACGTAGCTGAAGAACTGGAAATTGACCACAAAACAGTTTTGGCGCATTTGAAAAAAACTGGGTACACAAAAATGCTCGACATTTGGGTACCTCACGAGCTCACTGAAAGAAACCTAATGAACCGTGTACTCATTTGTGATTCTTTATTACGACGTAATGAAACCGAACCATTTTTGAAGAAGCTGATAACTGGTGATGAAAAGTGGATCACGTATGACAAGAACGTGCGAAAAGGTCGTGGTCAAAGGCCTGTCAGGCTTCACAGACTGTGGCGAAACCCGGGTTAACTCGCAACAAGGTGATGCTGTGTGTGTGGTGGGATTGGAAGGGCATTATTCATTATGAGCTGTTACCACCAGGCAGGACCATCGATTCTGAACTCTACTGCGAACAACTGAGTAGATTAAAGCAAGAAGTTGAGAGAAAGCGGCCGGAATTAATCAACAGAAGGGGTGTGGTTTTTCATCATGATAACGCTAGACCTCACACATCTTTAGAACTCAGCAAAAATTAAGAGAGTTTGGCTGGGAGGTGTTAATGCATCCGCCGTATAGTCCTGACCTTGCACCTTCAGATTTCCACCTGTTTCGGTCTCTTCAGTATTCTTTAGACAGTGTCAGGTTAACATCACGAGAGGACTGCCAAAACCACATTGTCGCGGTATTTTAACCAGAAGGCCCAAAATTTCTATAGCAATGGGATCATGTCCCTACCTACAAGATGGCAAAAAGTTATCGAACAAAATGGTACCTACATACTTTAGTTAAATGTAAATAAACTATATTAAAAAATGTTTTGAATTTTCTTAAAAAATGCGAAGAAACTTTTTCCCCAACCTATTATAATAACATTATTAAACTTTGGTAAACGTACCCTCTACAGCTATCTACGGCAATATCTGTGGGGATCCCGTCATGCATCTTGATCAAAAGATTTCCGTAAACATTTTTATTAGATCCACGTTTTAAAGAAATCCAATTAATGCTTCTTTCATTTGTGTCACTGAAGAACAGTAGTTCTGTGGCTGGATCGAAGGCAAGACTATGAATATTTCTGCCGTTTCTCTCGGTGAAACATATATTTTCCATAGATATGTCATAACCACATATGGCGTCGTTGTCAGTCTGTTTATCGACGTACAACAACATATTGTGAATTTCATCGTAAGTTAATGCTGTGTGGCTGTGGGAATTTAAACGTACGCTGTTCGTTTTGGTATTGTTGGTATAAAATTCTAGAAGTTCTCCTTTAGTTACAGCGATGTCTGAAACAATAGAAAATAGTTTACATTACAAGATAGTTATGCCTCTGCCTAGCTCTTCTAGGAATACAAGCGTGATGTTATGTTATTTGATGTATTTATTTAGGGTCTCCAACAGAAGATATATACAATATTCGCACATCTGGAGCAACACTGACACAATTGCAAAAAAAATGTAAAACTGAATAAGGGCCGATTTTTCAATCGCCTGGTAACTTATATCTGTAGAACAAAAATGGCGGTTTTACATAAATTATTTTCTATGCAAAATCTGTCAAACCAAAATATTTATTCCTCCGATAAAGCTCATCTGACGATTGAAAAATCAGTCCTTAAATATTATACCAAATAAATTTATAAATTTACAGTTATGTCAGTGTTACTCCGGATGTGCGATGACATTTAAATAAAGGGCAACATCAGATATTAAGTAGGTGTACACCTTCACTTATAGGAGACCACAGCATGCACAATAAAGGTGGTACTAAGGGCGAATTCGACCAAAGTTATATACCTAGTATAAGTCTGCCTCTTCGAATAAAATTTTGAATTTTTGACAGTTTCTCTATACAAAAACTGTCTGTTGTCAATTTTAATGATACCCGACTTTGGTCAAATTATCCCTAAACTAACAAAGTTGAGATATTAATAATACTTTTTTTAACGAATTTGAAACTGTTTCGGTAAAATTTGGAAAAGTTAATACATTAGGCGCGGCAGACGCACATGCGCGTTTTCATAACTTACTTCGAGTGCGGCGCGCCGCACATGTGCGTTCGTTGTGCATCTCTATTGTTTCGAAAACATCGTAAAATAAGGGTCGGTAAGGGTGTAGCATAAAGAAGCGTTTGCATAAAGAATTAAGCAGACAATGTGTTAATACATTTTTAAAGGAGAAATAAAAATAAAATAGAAAGCCGGGGCATTGCGGGCCTCCGGGGTAAGACGGAGACTCCCTTTTGCTCGTAAAATAATTAACTGAGATGACCGGAAATTGTCGGATCGCCTTTCATTGGACCTCGCGCTTGTGAGAATAGTACCTAGTTGTTCAGCGTAACTGCACGTCGCTCGTAGACAAATCGAAAAACCTAGTTGACGCTTTTGATTTCTTTTTTTTTCATTTAAATATGTGTTGTAGCACAGATTAATACAGATGGGACACTCCGCAAAATCATTTAAATAAAAAGCGACTCTTGCTACGACACAATAAAGTGCAATTCAGGTCGCACAACGCTAATTACCTACGGTTATATTCACCTACAAGTTGCCACTCTTTCTAACGCGCATCTCTTGTACCTTCTGACCGCGGCAGTCCTGCTGAATTGGCCCAGTGGCCCGCCGCGTACTTGTATCTTCATACCTAAACTGCGGAATATGCCATCTGTATTCATCTATGGTTGTAGCTAGTTCAAACTCAAACTCAAAGCGTTTAAACTTCAAATAAACCAACTGCAGGCACTTTTCAATGGTCAAGCAGTCGGTCAGTCAGAAATGTGAAGTTGCCCAGTCCGAAGCGTCTTAGGTAAGTATAGGTACTTACCTAGGAGGAGAGGAACGGGTAAGAGACTCCACGGACACTATTTTAAATCAAAATATTGGTTACATAATTCATGTTAAAATTATGCATGGGAGAACGATGCGGAACGTTACAAACGTCCTTAAGGAGGAAGCGTCAGGGTAGCCCGCGAAATTCAAATTTTCTTACGTTTTTTGCAATTTGCAAGTCAGTATTAAGTTGTATGTTAAATAAAGTATGATTTGCGGCCGCAACAAATACGTATTTACAGAATTATTATCATTAGAATCAGTAATACAACTCCTTAAGTTAGTATAATCCTGAAATGTCAAGATTTCTTGAAATAGTCATTAGGATTACCGTCTTAAAGAGTTGTATTGATCACTTTAATGATTCTAATTATTTAAATAGATACTTGTTACGGCCGCAAATTATATTTTGATCAACGTACAATCTAATACCGTCTGTAAATTGCAAAAAAACATAAGAAAATTTGAATTTGCGGGCTACCCTGACGCTTCCCCGTGATGAATAAATAATTTAAAAAAACTAAATCGATTTCAAAAAGAAATGAACTCAAAATTACGAAATAACTTTAATTTCGGAAGTCGGTGTCTTGGGATCTGTATTTTAGTTTTTTGCCACCGACTTCAAAGTTTAAAGTTATTTCATAATTTTGAGTTCATTTCTTTTTGAAGTCGATTTAATTTTTTTTAATTTTTTTTTTGTAATTTATAGTTTTTAGTAAAAACTGGATTATTTGTTTGTAATAATTATTTAATAGTTTTGTTATAACTATTGCACTAGAATTTGACCATGGTTTTGAGATGTTTTCCCTTTGAAACCACACCCGTAGCTCGTATCAATAAGCCAGGCCGTCACACTTACACGTATTAGTCCATTATTTTGAAAACTACTTAACCGATTTTGGTGAAACTTTCATGCTCTAAGTTGAAGTAAATGTATGCCAACAAAAAAAGAATGGTCACGATCCGGTTACTAGTTTCGGAGAAATGCGTGGACAAACATATATACATCTATAAAATTTTGTACAACATACGTCTAATAATATTAGTGTAGAATTGATAACTCCTTTTATTGAAGTCGTTAAAAATATAAAAAGAAACAATTCAAAAATTCCTACATGACGGCGCCCGTTCACGAAACTGGCGCATGGACTAGCACCATTCAGCTCAAGCATTTTGAAGGGACTAATAAATCGCTTTTAATTTCTTAAGGCTAAAAAATGAAAGAAAATTTGAATTTCGTGGGCCTTAGAAAAACAAAGTATGAAAAAAACCGGCCAGTACGTTTTTTACCATTTACAAGTCGGTATTAGGTTGTACGGTGATCAAAATATAATTTGCGGCCGTAACAAGTATCTCTTTACATAATTAATCAATCAAAGAATCATCAAAGTGATCAATACAACTCTTTAAGACCAGGTAATCCTAAGGAATGACTATTTGATGAAATCTTGACATTTCAGGGTTATACTAACTTAAGGAGTTGTATTGCTGATTCTAATGATTATAATTCTGTAAATACATATTTGTTACGGCCGCAAATCATATATACTTTATTTAAGATACAACTTAATACGTAAACACGTAAGAAAATTTGAATTTCGCGGGCTACTCTGACGCTTCCTCCTTAAGAGGCCTGCTTTGCCCCAGCTTCCCCTAACACTTAGAGATACTTAAATTAAATCTATCACGCATTTATTACATGTTGAGGGTTATCTTACGGGGATGACGGGTGTTACTCGTCATCCCCGTCGTCCCCGAGGTGTATGGAAGCAAAAAAACATACATAAAGTGGAACATATAACCTCCTCCTTTTTGGAAGTCGGTTGAAAAGACACGGAGAGCCAATCCCAAATAAATTGAGTTACGGCGGGATAGTATGCTGCGACATGCGCCTCTTTAGTAACACGTAGAAAGTTAGGTCAAACTGAAACCTCTAAAAATGTAAGTATCGTCTGAAGTTAAGCTGCCCAACCCAGGTTCATGGGATACGAAGTGCCTGCCTATGCATTTGGATTTGCCTGGCAACAGTGGTCAGCTGCCGCTAGACTTTTATCGAAAACAAAATATATATTGCTCTAATGAACCCATACTTAATAAATCAATGTCATCTAATATACGCACAAAGAAAAAAAAAAATCTTAAATTCATTCACTCACTGACAGTTAACGCGCAGTCTAAATTGCTTTCGAGAAGAAATATATTTTGTAAAACAGTTTTTTATACCTATAATGACGGTGAACACTGAGAAAGGATTTTCAAAAAATCTTCTAATGGTGTTACATATTATGGTATTAAATAATAGATATTTAGAGAAAGGAATATAATGACAGTTTTACAACTTAACTCTTCATGCACGTATTTATCCATTTTTTATACAGGATGTCCGGTAAAGAATGGATAATGTTGAAATAGCCTATAGTAGAGACCTTATAGGCGTTCTAAAAAAATGTATATCCCAAGTTATAAGTTGGTATATACATTTTTTTGTATTGTTTTAGAATTGACTATCGACCTCATAGTAATTGACTATCGACCTCATAGTAATTGACTATCGACCTCATAGTAATTGACTATCGACCTCATAGTAATTGACTATCGACCTCATAGTAATTGACTATCGAACTCATAGTAATTGACTATCGACCTCATAGTAATTGACTATCGACCTCATAGTAATTGACTATCGACCTCATAATAATTGACTATCGACCTCATAGTAATTGACTATCGACCTCATAATAATTGACTATCGACCTTATAGTAATTGTCGCCAAATATTGACAAAATATCTTAGTACTAATACCTCTTCAAAACGAAATTATTATTAAAATATGTGTTAAAAATTATTGATTACGTCGCCGCAGCAAAAACTGAAATAACTTGCACATCTTAAGAGGCAAAAAGAACAATGGCAGCTGCCCATACATTGTTTTATTTGAAATTAAATCACTATGTCTTGAAATGAAAAATACCTTATTTAACTCAGCATCATTTTCCGAGATAGTTTGTGCAACATTTTTTGTTAGAGAAAGGTCAGATTAATATTTAATCAGTGTTGAACTTTTAAACAACATAGGACAAAGCCACAGACTACATAGAGATACAGAGCACAAGCATCAGATGTAAACTGTCAACGGTTGTCAATGTCAACCACCAATAAATATTTTTTTAAGACATTTCATATATTTCCTACTTTGCTGCAATACTTTTATCTAAGGAAGAACACAATAAACTCAAACATCAACAAAATAAATACATTATTTATTTGAAGTGTTTCGACTTTCATCTAATGTGTTCTCCATGTTCAGGTAGGCGTGAATTATCGGGTAGGAAGGTAATAAAATAACACCTGTCACAATCACTCCACTTCTAATTCTCCATAATTCAATCAAACACTGCAAAATAATTATAGATCGCTTAGATTAAGAGGGATGCGATTAAAATATAACGTCTCCGACCACGAGTTCACTGCTCGTTTTGCAAAATGGCCGTCTCACCAGTTCTCGATGTTCATTTTTGAGGTTGACATTTATACAACAAGTCTATTAACAGTCTAGAAAAGCGGAGGTGCCGACCATGTTCAGGTAGGCGTGGATTATCGAGTAGAAAGGCAGTATTTAAAAAAATAACACCTGTCACAATCACTCTACTTCGAATTCTCAATAATTCAATCAAACACTTCACAAAATAATTATAGATCGCTTAGATTAAGAGGGATGCGATTAAAATATAACGTCTCCGACCACGAGTTCACTGCTCGTTTTGCAAAATGGCCGTCTCACCAGTTCTCGATGTTCATTTTTGAGGTTGACATTTATACAACAAGTCTATTAACAGCCTAGAAAAGCGGAGGTGCCGACCATGTTCAGGTAGGCGTGGATTATCGAGTAGAAAGGCAGTATTTAAAAAAATAACACCTGTCACAATCACTCTACTTCGAATTCTCAATAATTCAATCAAACACTTCACAAAATAATTATAGATCGCTTAGATTAAGAGGGATGCGATTAAAATATAACGTCCACCGACGATATAGTTGCGTGCGCACCTTACTGCAATCGGAAGTTCCCCGTTCGTTTTACAAGATGGCCGCCTCACCAGAGTAATCGGTGTTCATTTTGACGTTGACATTTGTACAACATGTCAATTGACAGCAACAATTTCCTAACCTTTTAGAACGAAGTAGTCAAAAAACTTTTCATTAAGCATAATTTTTTATTTGGCCTTAATTAGATAATTTGATAGCATGAAAGAACATAGATAATAAATTGAATTACTTTTCTATAAGTGTCACTTTTAGACGTTCAAATTTATTTCAAATAAGAATTCGCCATTGTTCTTTGGATTTTGCAGGCACAATTAACACAAATTACAAGCTATCGTTTTGGCTACTTTAAATCCTCCTACACCCAATTTCTTCTTGCTGCGGTGACTTTTGAAAAGACATCCTTGCAGAATATATTTTACGCGAGAACTACTAGGGGTACGAAAATAAGTCGGGCAAACTTGGACGACATTTTGTTAAAATGACTACTTTCACAGAATTTTTCGAACACAAACAAGTAAGTTCGGCACTATACTCGTAATTGTGTAACACACTAGCAATCTCAATCTTTTACATTTTGAAGGAAATTCCTAACGCATTGGTCCATTTCATACGTTTCCATTCATCTGCTGACAACGTAAATAACGCAATGAATATCGTTGAATTGTCAAAATTGAATAGGCTCCAGCGACCTCCACAACAAGATTACTGAATACGATACCCCTTGTTAAGATCGCTTGTCTGACTTTCAGTGTTTGATTACCCTTAACGCCTGACAAAGATCTACGAATGACAAACGGATAAACGATTTAACGTGCTTGCCGAGGCACGGAGTGAACTCGATTATACAGGATGATTTTTAAAACATGCGACAAAATTTAAGGGGGTGTTCTACCCATCAATACGAACAACTTTTACTATGGGACCAACTAAGAATTCGCAAAAAAAAAAATTACCTTCCCATGTAAAAGCACATACCCAATTGGACCATTTTGTATAAAAAGGTCGAAATTTTTTTGCGAATTCCGAGTTGGTCCCATAATAAAAGTTGTTCATATTGATGGGTAGAACACCCCCTTAAATTTTGTCGCATGTTTTAAAAATCACCCTGTATAATGGATGGTTGAATGGACTCATTTACGGACCGAGTTCAGCAAGAGTAACTTAACCTTCAATCGACCCGTGCGGCTGTACGAGTACATACACAGCAAGGAGCCTCTCACGAGTCTCATTACAAATATGAGAAATAACGTTGATAATGAAGAAAACAACTCACCCCAGGAGTGCACCCGCCCCACGCAAAGCACTACCAACGCCAGCACACACCGCGTTCTATGCATTTTACACTAATATAAACTTGTTTCAACTGAGGTCGATGGTGCGTCCACTCCCGGTGATTGCTCTGGGTAAGTAATTCAAATGCTGGCTTCTCGCAATATAAATAGACATTGGCACTGGTGATAAAAAAAAACCCCAGATAAGAATTCTCATAAACAAAATATATATTGACCAATACCACAGATTAATCTGTGCCAATACTTATTTAGGTGACCTGTAGGTTATATCACGTACTGTTTCCAACAGCTCATAATAAATAATGCCCTTCCAATCCCACCACACAGACAGCATCACGTTGTTGCGAGTTAACCCGGGTTTCGCCACAGTCTGTGAAGCCTGACCGGCCTTTGACCACGACCTTTTTCGCACGTTCTTGTCATACGTGATCCACTTTTCATCACCAGTTATCAGCTTCTTCAAAAATGGTTCGGTTTCATTACGTCGTAATAAAGAATCACAAATGAGTACATGGTTCATTAGGTTTCTTTCAGTGAGCTCGTGAGGTACCCAAATGTCGAGCTTTTTTGTGTACCCAGTTTTTTCCAAATGCGCCAAAACTGTTTTGTGGTCAATTTCCAGTTCTTCAGCTACGTCGTAACTACTGATATGCCGATCTTGCTCCACTTTTTTTCAAAAATGGCATCCATTTTATCCGTAACAGGGCGACCAGAGCGACGTGCATCATTGACATCAAAATTTCCGGATTGAAAACGCTTAAACCAAATTTGTGCTACTCTCACAGACACTACACTAGGTCCATAAACATCGCAAATTTTTTTTCGCGGCTTGCGTTGCATTTTTATCTTTTTTGTAGTAAAATTTTAAAATGTATCGAATTTCTTCATTAGATTCACTCATCTTGACGGTACGAAAAACAAATGAAAATCACACATTTTCCTAATTTGAATTTGGAATTATGTTCTATAAAATTTAAACTTTCAGTGATACCAAAACCAGCCAGATACAAATAGTATACCCAAAGAGATTTTATTACAAGTTCATACATACTAATAATGCGAAAAGACTTTTTCCCCAACCTAATATATATGTATATACGTGTCGAATTGAGAACCTCCTCCTTTTTGTTTCGTCAGTTAATTCAAAATACAAAAGAGCAGGTCATTTGCAGGTCATGACTTAAGATAATATCGACGGCCGCAAAGTATATCAGGTGGTGACGCCATAATGACATTAAATGAAAATACGATCCTCACTAGTCAACCAAAACACTTTACCATTACAAAATTAGGTATTACATCAAAATTCAAAAATCAAATTTTTCTAACACACTAAATGCGAAACTAATCAGAATTTAAAACAACATCCTTTATAATATTGTCTACTAACCTCATCTGACCTTGTGGCACGTGAGAGCGGCAACGTCGCACCCGTTTCGTCCGTTTTAGGCGCAGTTTCATTCATATAAGTACAAATGTACAGACGCCAGCACATCAAGCTACTACAATCTGTCAAATTTATTCAATAGATTTTCAATTTTATCGCTAAAGCATTAGGTTCACGGTTGATTGGGAAAATTTGACAGTTTCGGGTAGCTTGAATTGCTGGCGTCTGTACAAAAAAAAATAGCGCGCGGCATCTATCCCCGATCCGCTCACCGTTGCTGCCCGCCAGCCCGCGTGACTTTTCTATCAGTAGGTTCACGTTTTAAAAGCACTTGATTAAACATTAAATCAAAACTTACTTCAGTCATGGTACACTAAATTAAATTTTTAATTGCTGAAATTGTCCACCATTTACTCTAACACACAATCATGTGTCTTGTGATATTGTTTCTTACTTTCCTTAACAAGTCACTACTGATAGCCATTGCTTTTAATTTATTAAAAGCGTCAATAATTCTATCTCGCAGTTCCTCTACGGTATTCACATCACAAGCATAAACCTAATTTTTAATAAATTCCCAAACTTAACTTACAACGAAATAACAGGAAGTAACTATCACACTATGGTTTACACATTAGGCAGGTACCGTAACCTACCAAACTCTACTTACTACACTTAAAACTTATACACAATCGAATTATTTGTCAATAACACAACAGTAAAACTATTAAAGCTCTGCACTGTATGAAATTGCAACAAAACAATTTTCAATTTTACACAAAATCAATGATTGTTAATGCGCTAAAACCACTCTTACGAATAACACGCTCTCACAAGGGTAGCACGTCACGCACTAGACAGTGGACCAGGAGCAAATTCCATGGAAAACCCTAGATGTATTTCTTTCCTTTTCTTGCAAAATAAATCTTTTGAATGCAGAAGTGATTACGAACTATTATTGTCTAAACTTACTTTGTTTAGACAAAAACGTCGAACTGGCAACGTTGCTTTCTTCTCGATTTTCGAAACGAATTGCGCCTCGGCAATCTTTGTTTGCTTATGATAGTATAATAGAAATATTATTCATGGTTATTAGGTCTAAATACAATCAGCAATATAATACAATACAATATTGTATTATTTCTGAGTAGCGAGCTGCATCTTTGCATTTGGTTTTGTAGCAAGTAGGTAAATGAAATTGTTTAAATGAATGACCTAAATGAAAGTTGCATGGTATTCACATCATGTGTTAAAATTGTCAAAGGAAAAAAAAATCCTGCGGCTATACCCTTGATTATAATTTGATAATTTTTGGTATACGTACTACTAACGCGATACCCAGTATGTGGTTTCAATTAATGTCGTATTATCCCCACCACCCGGTATACGGTTATCTACAAATTCATGATTTTACAGGAGAGCGTTTTGAACGCAATACTGTGATAAGGAGAACAAAACTATCGTCTTCTATTTCACAAAATTTAGTTAATAAGGCATTACCAAGAAAATGGTTAAGGTCTTTGTCTGCTTCGCACAAAAAAAGTTTACTAGGGCGGATTTTTCTCAATAGTCAGATAACTTTTCTCTGAAAACTGTCAAACCGCCATATTTATTCCATAAATAAAAGTTATCTGACGATTGATAAATTAGCCCTGAGTGAGTCAACTGCCATATAGCCGCTTGTACGCTGGACTCCTAATTGCTTAAGCGTATTTAATTTTTATACCTAAGTCTTCTTTTCAATCGCTTTCTCACTGCTGAGAATCGTGACTCCGTGTCAAATTGTCAACGCTCTCTCTTCATCTGCTACGGACGGTGGCCTGGTGGAGTGCGGCGCTGATAGGTACCTCCAATTGCTCTGATATTTGATCCGACTACCGTTTTGAGCGTCGGCCTCTAGGTCTTTTGCACTCTGTCTTTCCTGTCACCATTAGACGTTCCATGTTATTGGAACCCTTTTGGCCACCGCGCCAGATAAGTTTGTACATTGTCCTTCGTCCTATTTATTATTCTGTATTACATGAAACATTATGAGCCTGTACAACCTCAGCTTTAGAAGAAAAATAAAAACCGTTGACTCATTCTCAGATGTATTTGTTACTTATATATTTTAGTTAAATTAATAAGTTTAACTAACTATCAATTGCTACCTTAATTTGTATGGTTCTGTTTATGTTTATTTTATTGCTAAATATTTAACGCAACTACTTTGCAGTATATTTTATAATGTTATAGTCTATTACTGTGTAAACAAATTTGTACGCCTTGCAAGGCAGCGCATAGTGATACAATATTTTATTTTTATTTTATAACATCATGTACCACAACATTATACCTATGTGTAATAAACAAATAAATTTGAATTTGAATTTGAATCAAATTCTAATTTCGCCCCCACTTCCCCGCGCCATCTTTATCTCACTCGCACACTACAGCTCGCGGTCACGCGGGCACACGAGGTTTTGATATACCTACTACACTATTATCGGACGAGTACTAAGTAATAAAATTAACAATCATAATTTAAGACTAAGAACATAAAATTTAATATCGCAAATTTAATTTCAATGTACCTACTAACGGCTGCTCATCAAGCCATATTTTTAAGTATAAGCTGACCCCTCACTGTACGGAAAGTCTATACAATGCGAGATCATCTTATACTGGACCGTTATAGCTTGATGTGTATCCGTGCGCAATATTTTACCTACTACTACAAAATACTAGTCAAGTGCGGCCAACTTTGCCAACTTTCTGCCCATTGGTTTATAGTAAAATTGCGTTTTATAGTTTCGCCGTGTATGTATTTAATGTGACAGCCGTTTGCGTATGTAATTATGTAGGTAGTAGGTCTATGCAAGTAGCTACATAATTATATAATTATATGTTACCAATTTTGCAAACTTATAATTTAAATTAATTCTAAACCACTGTATAAATTCTACTGCTACAAAAAACTAGTCAAGTGCGAGTCACCGTTGCGCTGAGGGTTCTGTAGGTACATTGGCTTGGTTGTAAGTTTACGCTTTGCAATTTTACAATTATATAATATGTTTTCACCTTGTATTACTACTTTCTTAGTTATTATGCATCTATATCAAAATGAATGGCCGAAATGTATGTACGCGCATAATTTCCGAAGCACTACACCAAATTGGATAATTCTTTTTTTTTGTTTTGTTTGCGATTCTCATTACAAGGTTTGTTTAAATATAAGATAGGTAGGTATAGGTACGATAGGTGAGTATGTAGGTAGGTAGGTACGTACGTACGTACATACGTACGCAGGTAGGTAGGTAAGGTGGGGTAGGTAGGTAGGTATGGGATCCCCACCGAGGGTGTCTCCACGTTGCCGTCGCGGTGGGGCTTGCGCGTTTCAATGATCTTGGGGCTTCGCCGGTAGAGTTACTCATGCCGGAAAGGCCCAAGTGAGAGATCTGACTAAGAGAGACACAAATAGGGGTTGCTCCTGATCGGTCTACGGTATTCGATCGAAAAGGACGCGGCCATGCCGCAGCGATGCAGGCGCATCAATGTGGCCGGTGTTTCTCTCCTCGAGGATGGTCCTTAGAGGAGAGAACTTTTGGCGGGTTCGCTGAGTCGGTTTGCCCGGACAGCGAACACAGGTATGTATAATACCGCCGTCGGGGACTTGGCTTAACTACCTGGTCCAGAAAAAGGATACCTCTAAGGTAAAAAAAACCACCTAATCCTAAGTTTTGAGGCGCGGCGAGAGGGTGAGTAGCTGGAGGGAGTCCAGTCGTTAGCGCCTCCCCTGTAGAGCACCTGCCACACTCTACCGTAAATATACTTACCTAGGTAAAAAGGCTCTGCCTAGGTAGACATCTAATAGGTTGGGGAAAAAGTTTCTTCGCATTTTTTAAGAAAATTCAAAACATTTTTTAATATAGTTTATTTACATTTAACTAAAATATGTAGGTACCATTTTGTTCGATAACTTTTTGCCATCTTGTAGGTAGGGACATGATCCCATTGCTATAGAAATTTTGGGACTTCTGGTCAAAATACCGCGACAAGTGGTTTTGGCAGTCCTCTCGTGATGTTAACCTGACACTGCCTAAAGAATTCTGAAGAGACCGAAACAGGTGGAAATCTGAAGGTGCAAGGTCAGGACTATACGGCGGATGCATTAACACCTCCCAGCCAAACTCTCTTAATTTTTGCTGAGTGGCTAAAGATGTGTGAGGTCTAGCGTTATCATGATGAAAAACCACACTCCTGTTGATTAATTCCGGCCGCTTTCTCTCAACTTCTTGCTTTAATCTCATCAGTTGTTCGCAGTAGAGTTCAGAATCGATGGTCCTGCCTGGTGGTAACAGCTCATAATGAATAATGCCCTTCCAATCCCACCACACACACAGCATCACCTTGTTGCGAGTTAACCCGGGTTTCGCCACAGTCTGTGAAGCCTGACCGGCCTTTGACCACGACCTTTTTCGCACGTTCTTGTCATACGTGATCCACTTTTCATCATCAGTTATCAGCTTCTTCAAAAATGGTTCGGTTTCATTACGTCGTAATAAAGAATCACAAATGAGTACACGGTTCATTAGGTTTCTTTCAGTGAGCTCGTGAGGTACCCAAATGTCGAGCTTTTTTGTGTACCCAGTTTTTTTCAAATGCGCCAAAACTGTTTTGTGGTCAATTTCCAGTTCTTCAGCTACGTTGTAACTACTGATATGCCGATCTTGCTCCACTTTTTCAAATATGGCATCCATTTTATCCGTAATAGGGCGACCAGAGCGACGTGCATCTTTGACATCAAAATTTCCGGATTGAAAACGCTTAAACCAAATTTGTGCTACTCTCACAGACACTACACTAGGTCCATAAACAACAACAACAACAACATGTTTAAATCCCTCCGCAACTCTGCAAATGCCGATATATTGAAAATGGTGTACTATGCACTTTGCCAATCGGTCATAGGATACTGCATCTCTGTATGGGGTGCTGCATCGAAAGGTGGCCTCCTGAGGGCGGAGAGAGCACAAAGAGCCGTACTAAAAGTAATGACTAGGAAGCCCCAAAGATACCCAACAACTCAACTGTACGCAGACTGTAAGGTTCTTACAGTCCGTCAGCTCTTTGTGCTTCAATCCGTTCGTAGGAAACATAGCAGCATTCCCCCATCAAACCCTAAAAAGCGCACAAACCTCCCTTCAGGCACCCAACATAGGATCACGTTCGCAAGGCATCAGTTTTATGTAATTAGCGCTTACATTTACAAAAAGATTACTAAAAAACTGAATATCTTAGACCTCAACAAACACAACCTAAAATTAAAAGTGACAGAATGGCTACTTACACTGGACTATGCCGAAACGGAGACTTTACTTACCTACATCACCTAATAAGCACACACTCATCTCCTTGCTTGCAAAAACACTCTTATCCTCGGATCCATACACACTCGCACATATCACTCTCTTACACACAATCACCACATCACCTACGTATACACACTCACACACAAACATAAACACACCTATAATCACATTCACTCACCCTCACCATCGCACTCACCTATGCATGCATAATTTAAAAACTAAAGTAACTTATATTTTTCTTTTTCATAACTTATAACTTTTTTTTCTACTTAAGTTAAATCGACACAGTCCACTCATACATTTCAATTGGAAAGCCATTGCGAAGCACTGTCTCTTAAGATACAGGATACCCCTAGTTTAAGAGACAGAGTTTATTCTACAGTGTACAGATTTCTGCAGCGTCCAAATGTTTTATGTAATGTACTCTACAGTGTTTTCAAAATTGTAAACTTAATGTACAATTATCTGTATTTTCGGGAAATAAAGATATTTATTTATTTATAAACATCGCAAATTTTTTTCGCTGCTTGCGTTGCATTTTTACCTTTTTTGTAGTAACATTTTAAAATGTATCGAATTTCTTCATTAGATTCACTCATCTTGACGGTACGAAAAACAAATGAAAATCACACATTTTCCTAATTTGAATTTGGAATTATGTTCTTTAAAATTTAAACTTTCAATGATACCAAAACCAGCCAGATACAAATAGTATAGCCAAAGAGATTTTATTACAAGTTCATACATACTATAACGCGAAAAGACTTTTTCCCCAACCTAATATGTCCTTACTACTCGTGGGAACTATATGGAAAATAATTTAAAATTAAAACATAACGAACCAATTCGATTGGTGGAGGAGATGGATGTGGGGTCAGACGCTGACCTCACATCAAGCATAATGAGTGGGGAGAGCACAGCGCGCGGCGTTGGGACGCAATTGCAGAAGCGAACGCGTCCCAGAGCTAAGCTCAAACCTGGCCCTGAGGGGTCAAACCTGACCCTGAGCGATGAGGATGTACCGGCCCCTTTTTTTTCCGTGGAGAAATGCTCATGCATACTGCACTACCACGGGGAGATAGTGCAGTTATGTGAGACTCCAACCCACTAAAACTCCACGGTGTCCTATTTTGCCGCTTGTGGCGGGAACACGGGCACGCGTTAGCACTCACCGCGAACCCGCCGCGGCTGTCCGTCACCGGACCCTCCTCTGGGGAGCACCCCCCATCACCGTCGCACAAGAACACTTTGTGCACCGTGACCACCCCATGGACCAAACCTGCACATGGGCGCCAGACGACCCCGTGTCTAGTCACCCTTGGTCCCCCTGCGACCGGTTGGGTCAGTGGCCCGGCCGCCTACCACTTTTCGGCCGCAGAAGATAGGGAGAGCGGTCAACGCAGCTGGTTACTGACGATGTAAACAGAGCGATCTCAAAAGTAGTTCACTGGTTCAATGTTAATAATTTACTCCTTAATGAAAAAAAAACGCTACCTCACGTTAGGCAGGTGAAGACTAACGTGTTGATAAAGGGCGAAGAATTGAATCCTGAAGATAGCACAGTATTCTTGGGCTTAACTTTGGATGCTAAGCTTCAGTGGGGCCCACATATAGATAAATTGTCAAAAAAGCTAGCTCCGCAGCATACGCTGTTAGGAAAATTCGTAATTTAACTAACATAGAGACAGCCCGTTTAGTGTACTTTAGCTATTTTCATAGTGTAATGTCGTACGGTATTCTGTTGTGGGGAAATGCTGCCGACATTCAGACTATCTTTGTTTTGCAGAAAAGAGCTGTTCGATGCATTTATAAATTAAGTCCGAGACAAGCTCTCAGAGAGAAATTTAAGGAGATTAGTATAATGACTTTGCCTTCTCAGTACAATTTTGAAAATCTTTTATATGCCCATAAAAACATTAAATTGTTTAAAAAATACAGTGATATCCACAATATAAATACTAGGAACAAACACAAATTTGTTGTACCTCCAACAAGGCTCGAGAAAATAGGTCGCTCATTCAGGTGTCAATGTATACGCTTTTATAATAAACTTCCAAGCCACGTTCAAGATCTGAGCCTTAATAAATTCAAATCATTCATTAAACGCAAGTTGTGTCAGAAAGCTTATTATACCGTTAAAGATTATATTGAGGACAAAAAGGCTTGGGATTGAACTGCTCCAAATTTTATTTTTATCTTTTATTTTTGCATACTGAATGTTGACATGACTATTTACTTTGTACAGTATTATATTATTTTAATTTATTGTGAATGTGAAGACTATGTAGGTCATTGCTTTTTTTTGTTTGTTTTATTTTTTCTCTCATTTATTTTTAATCATCGTCTGGCAGTTTGAGTAATTTATGCGGCCTACCCCAATGTCCTTTCTTTGGTATTGTTCGTCGAATCGTTGAGCTCCTTAAGTTCTGGGTTGAGCTGCGCGATTACTGACAAATGCGTGCACTGACTGGACAGGTCCTCTCAATCTGTGTGGTTCTTTCCTCATAAGACCATTTCAGACACCAATCTACATGGTCTTCACATGAAGTGACCAAGATTATGTCTGGACTTTATAAGAGACTGTGACCTCTGAGTTTGTTTCGGCCTTTCTTCTCAGAGTAGTCAGATAGGAAACGCCGACCTCATCTAGTTTAAAAAAAAAAACATGATGGACTTGTAAAAGTGTTTGTACAAACCTACTTACAGAAATAAAAATCATTTATCATTTATCATTTAACGAAATACCGACACTCCTCCTCCCCTGCGGCCCCACCGCGTCCGCCATCAGACGGTGGCGGTACCCCGTCAAGGCCGCGGAAGGTAGGGAGAGCGGCGCACCGCAATACCGGCACTCCTCTCCCGCCGCGGCCTCCAACCCTCAGCCGCGATGCCTCCCATACGACATCGCGGCTCGCCTCAGTTGCGATGTCGCCCAAGCGGCACCGCAACCTACCTGTTGGCCGCTACGTCGTCGACTTCCTGGAAAAAGCCCTGACGAGCGGCCCCTCCTCGGGTTCCTCTTCGCTTCACCGTGGGTGACCAAGCCAAGGCTACTGAGCCCCCCCGCCTCGACAATGCGGGAACCCCCCGGGGGGGATGTACCGGCCCCTAAGGTCGCTACGGCACAAGGAAGAAAAAGGAGGCCTGTGATGACAGGGAAGTGCGTCGGTTGGGCAAAAGCACAAAAGGACCTAACAACTCTTAAAATGGCGGAAGAGATCGCAGAGGAGGAGGGGCAGAGCGCAAAACTGGCTGACCAGGAGTCCGCTGGTCGAGCAATTTGTCTGTCGGAGTCGTCTGTGGCTTCAGGTGTCGTATCGGGTGAGGTCTTGGTGGATGAGCTTTCTGCCGTTGCGGCTATACAAAAAGTCGGGAAGGTGTCCAAAGGCCTCAGCGGTGTGTACAAGAAAACACTAAGAGTGTCCAGGCCGGTCAAGTGCGCAGATCTGCGTTTAAAATCAAAAATCAAAATCAAAAGTCATTTATTCAAACTAGGCTGAAAATCAGCACTTTTCGAACGTCAAAATTACATAAGACAGTCCCCCAAAACGCCCGCCCTTCACCACTTCCTAGTGCTTTAGCTGAGGAGAAGAAGTGGCGCAACAAACTCCTCAGCAGCACAGCTGTCTGTTCAGTTAAATAAAAAAATTTAAAAAAAAATATATATTCTATACAACACTGTGCAAATTACATGCAAGTACATTACGCAACACAAACATTAAATTAAATTTAATTATTTGCTATAAGTCAGCTAGCACACGCCAATATACTTAAAAAAAGAAGAAAAAAAATCGAAAAATCGAAAACTATACTCAAGCAGAATCAAAATACAAAACTAAAAACGTAAGTAGAACTTTATACCTATATTAAAAGCCTCCAGTAATAAAGGGCGTGCCCACTTACATATAGCCGTAACTCGAAGTCACAGATGATAAACTAGGACCATCGAAGTAAAAAATACGAGTTAAATTACTAATAACAAAACAAAACCAAGGTCAGCAAGACGACCAGTCACCACAAGCAGCACCCGTTCACGAGCATAACGCAAAGATCAGCCATTACCCCCCTCGCCATATTTGAGGGAAGGAGGCAACCCGACCCCCGACGCTACCGCAAGCAGTGACATCTAAGGGAGCATGACGAACCTGCTGCCGGTTGCTCAGACAAGAATAATTATGATCAATTGTCGAGGTCACTAGCTAACCACATATTGCAATACCACTCATAAAAAAAACATTGTAATGAGTAGATTATGTCAATGATAAATAAAAATAAAATTAAAATAAATTGACCTTTACAGTCAAAGAAAATAAATAATTATATGAACCCATATAACCTGTCAGTAGGTAAGCTAATTCTGGAGAAAGAACATAAACATTGTCTTAAGTTAAACACAGCGACCAACTATTCTTATCGTTTAAGTAATCGTTGATAGAATAGTATGCCTTTGAACAAAGGTTAGATTTTACTTTGGCTTTAAACGCATTGTAAGGCAAATCTAGCAAAGAAGAGGGTAGCTTGTTATAAAAGGATATACCAAGCCCAACAAATGAGTTATGAACCTTATGAAGCCGGTGAAATGGAGCACGTAATTTGTCCTTATTTCTGGTGTTAACATTGTGAATATCACTGTTTTTAGTGTATAAATGTATATTTTGTCTAATATATAAGATGTTGGCGAAGATGAATTGTGATGCCACCGTGAGAATACCAATATGTTTAAAAAAATCTCTCAGAGAAATTCTGGCACCGAGCTGGTAAATAGCACGAACAGCTCGTTTCTGAAGAACAAATATATTTTGAATATCAGCGGCTTTGCCCCAGAGCAGAATACCGTATGACATAACGCTATGAAAATAACTAAAATAGACTAACCGAGCTGTATCAACGTCAGTGTATTGTCTTACTTTCCTGACGGCGTAGGCGGCTGAACTGAGCCTTCCCGCTAGGCTTGATATATGTGGGCCCCACTGAAGTTTGGCATCTACTGTTATACCCAGAAAAACTGCCGAGTCTACAGTTTTAAGCACTTCTTTATCTAAAACGATGTTGGGTCCTAGATTTCTAACATTCGGTAAGGCAAACTTTATACATTTCGTTTTCTTAGCATTGAGAACTAAGTTATTTATCGTAAACCAATCTGTAACCATTGAGAGTGCACTGTTTACGTCGTCAAAATTTTGTCTATTCCTGTCTACTTTAAAAATAAGAGAGGTGTCATCTGCAAACAGTACAACGTCACAGATACCCTTTAAATAGAATGGTAAGTCATTGATATACACTAAAAACAAGAATGGACCCAATATTGAGCCTTGAGGTACACCTAACAGAACTGGTAGCCCGGAAGATTTCACACCATTTACATCTACACATTGAAACCTATTACGTAAATATGAATTAATTACTTTAAGAGCTTCGTTTTGTACACCGTAATGATGTAGTTTACGCAAAAGCGTGTCATGGTGCACGCAATCAAAGGCTTTGGAGAGATCACAGAAAATTCCAATAGCATTTTGCGAGTTCTCCCATGCGTTAAATATATGTTTCAGCAGAGCAACACCCGCATCTGTAGTCGAACGACCTTTAGTAAAGCCATATTGTTCATCATGAAGGAGGCCATTTAAATTAAAATGTCTTAGCAACTGCTTGAGTATTAACTTTTCAAATATTTTGCTAAATGCAGGTAATATAGAAATAGGCCTAAAATTGCCAACGTCATTTTTATTACCTGATTTAAATAAAGGTAAGACTTTACTACTTTTCATGAGGTCAGGAAAAGTTCCTACATCAACACATTTATTAAAAGTAACAGCTAGATAGGGGGCTACTATGTCTATTATATTACTTAACAGTTTAATTGAGATGCCCCAGTAATCACCAGTGTTTTTAGACTTAAGTGTGTTAAAAACATTAACTACATCATGAGGTGTTATATGTTCGAAGCTAAATAAGCGACCACATTTGGGCACACTACTATGCAAAAGGTTTTCAGCTTTAGACGGGGATGAATTTAAGGAGCGAGTCGTAGTTATAGGTATGTTGGCAAAAAACTCATTAAATGCCTCAGCAACGTCTGCTGCTTTATTAACTAATTTGTTGTCGACCATAACTTCAAGTTGTTTGTCTTGTTTAACCGACTTACCCGTTTCATTATTAATAATTTTCCAAATGGTTTTTACTTTATTATTGGAATTTTTAATTGTATCGCTTAAAAATTTAGATTTAGCAAAAACACAAATACTTTTAAATAATTTTGAATAATTTTTGACATACTCTAGGAAAGGAGTATCAAACCTGTGTTTTTTCAAACCATATAATTCGTATAGTCTCGCTCTACTTTTATAAATACCTGGAGTAGCCCATTGGTTAAAGCCCACGGTGGTGCCATTAATATTAATGGTTTTGGTCTTGAAGGTAGATTGGTACTCTTTTTGCACAACATCAAAAAGGGCTCCATAGATTTCATTAGGATTATCGTGTTCTACTATAGATGGTCTAATTCTATGGGCTACATTATTTTTAAATTTGTTGCAACGACTA